>OY728127.1:1810145565-1820145565 GCA_963277665.1 Viscum album
TATATGACAACTCTCTTCCCTGTGTTGAGGTGGTGGGGGTGAACTAGGTGAACCTGTAGAGGCTTCGATTTAGGAGAAACCTAGGAGGACTCCCACTAATAGGAACCACTAGTATATATGATGGGACCTATATGAGATGAGTTTTCTGATTATATATCATTTATACTAACCCCAATCTAGACTGTTCATCACACACACCAAGGGAGTTCCTTCAACCATACCATATAGGAGACCTTTTCATCAAATCTAGTGGCCCTTTCTACTATCGATGCACCTCATGTCATCCCAATGACTATGCATGGGTAGCTCATCACATGGTTGGGATTGAGACACATGTTTTCCATAAGGTAGGATTTTTTGACTCTCCCCAACATGGTAACCTCATGAAACTATTACATGGGTCCACCACATAAATAATAATTATCTTAGAGAGTTCTCTAATAACACCTCAAGATTTTTTGAAATATATTTTTTCAAATAAATTTAATACTTTTTATATTTTCCATTACAGAAAACAAAGAATTTAGATTTATTTACATAAAAACCCAAATTTAGATTTCATTAAATAAAAAACTATTTTTTTTATTTCATTAAAAATAACACCATTTTTATCTTCTGTTACACAGAACACTTTGTTTTATCAAAAGGTGACATACTATTAAAATATTATTATTTAATATCATATCTATCACCTAGTCAATAGAATGATTGGTATGAATAGAATTAACATAATTACAAATATATATTCTTTATTCATATATATATATAATTAATTATTTTGTGACTAATTAATTAGAAATAGAAACAAAAGCCATTGAAAAATAAACAAAATATTTTTCTAAATAAACTATTTTCATTAGACCAAATGAATTTTTCCACAACAAGTTAATCAAATAATTTTTTGTGAATTATTGTAATGATATTTAATTATTATATATTCAATACAACATTTAGAAATAATATTATTCATTCTATAGATAAGATATTAAAATTAATCTACTTTTAATCATAATAACTATATTTTTGAAAATATAGTTTTTTCTTCTTTTTTAAAAATAATTTAAAAAATACTTATTAATATAATTTATTTTAAAATTTAAAATAACTTTTTAAATCATTATAAAAAATTATCTCTGAGTGATTTTTTTATAATTTTTTTGAAAAGATATTTTTTTACATTAGTGGTGAAAAATACTCATTTTTATTAAGAATTGTAATTTCTGTAAATGAATTTAAAAAAAACAAAAAAAATTATAGACTTTAATATTAAAATTAGTTAAATTATATATCAAATAATACATTTTAAATCATTATAATAAATTTCATCTTTAATTTTTATTTAAAAACATTTCTCTTGGGGAAATGGCTTTTCATTGCATCTATGAGATAAATTTTAAGTTAACTTTTTTCACATATATGAATAGAATTTTTAAAATTTGATTCCATATTTAGAATCATAATAATTTATATTACATAATACATTAAAATTAATTTTTTCCACTATGAATTTGAAAATCAGTAAAAATTAATTAACGCATTTAAGGTGGAAATTGGTTTTTTGAGGTCTGAACTAAACACATAAGCAATAAAATAACCTATATAATTATACAACACCAATTGTATGGATATATTATGAACTAATAACCTATAAGAATACATAATGGAAAACTTTTTCGCCTTTTCAAATGAGAAAAAGGTGGGTATACTTTTTTCTTCTCAAAAATTATTAGTGTCTTGATCACCTAACTTATAAAAGGGTACCCCCTCTCCTATCCTGTTCACACTTCCAAAACCATTTGTTTTGAAAACTACCTTCCCAAATCCATTCCATTTTTTCATAATCTCATCATAGATGAAATATTTTAGTTATAAATCCAACCTAGGAAGTATTTTTTTGAAAACCAATAGAAGTTTTATGAAGAAGAGGTAACGTCCCTAATCAGGAATTTTATTTTATTTATTCTACCACCTAATTAAATTATAAATAAATAATGATGATATAATAAACTCAATATATAAAATCTAATAATATTTTTTAATTGACTGGAATTACCAACATCCATCTCATCCTCCATCATATGTGAAACAAAACTGTTGATTATGTGAACAGTAGACTACTGGCTCATTAATCGATGTAAATATTTTTCCATCACCACTTCTCATGGATAGATATAATAAAGTATAAAATATTTGTATATGAAATTTACCATATAATTATACTTTTTAAATTATTATATCATATAAACATTTTTACTTTTTATTCCCTGTTGAATATGATAATGTTGTTAGTGTGTATGACAGACTACTGTCTCACGAAGTGATGTGATTCATTTTTCACTAACGCATTGCATGGAAGGTTATTATATTAAATTTAATGAATATACGTGATATATAAGAAATAAAATATATTATTTAATGTTAATATATCATTTACATTAATTTTATTTCAACCATTGAGAAAATGGAAACATTGTTCATGCGTACGTATAGTCGACTATCTTAATGAAAGGTGTATTTAATTTTCTATATCTATCTCTTATGTATTACTATAAATTTGTATATATGGAATATATTTTAAATTTATTTCACATTTTAAATTATTTAGATTATGTATCAATTCTCAAATTAATTAGATGAAAATAACAAATCGAAACATACACAAAAAAGAAGTAGTTTTTACTCAAACATGATTTTTAACAAGGAATTGTCAATATAAATGTAATAAAATGGAATAATTATATAATATATGGAATTATATATATAATTAAATTTCCATAATATATTTATAATAAACCTATATTTATTATTCAGTCGACTCTAACATGTGTTATGAAATTTGATACTTAAAGAAATGGATTCTTTTTCTCACTATAATTTTCATTGATACCCAAGCCATGTTCACCATGTTTTTCTTTTATGTCGTGTATATACAGCTAGTGGATTTATTTTATGTTTATTTCCATGAAAATTATTGCGATTTAAATTTCCATTTTATTATCTCTCCTTCATGGGGTAGTTATTTAAATTTACCCATGTGGTAATGGTGTTACAGTGCAATCTCATCGTTTATCATAATTGTTTTTGTTTATACATATAATGATGATATTTTTTGATCTATATCTCAATAAACACATTAACATTCTTATCATATAGTTATTTCATGAGAATACATGTTTTCTGATCATTTTACTCTATTTATGTACTCAAGATTAAAATTGAATGTTTTCAATAAAAATCGGCCATATTCCTCTATTCAGTTGAAATCCATTTTTATTTCATATTAATGTATTTTTAATATGTTTTCCAAAATATTTTAACATTATACATATTATTCACTAAATATATTTTTACCAATTTTTTACTTTTATAATTTCATTTAAAAGTAATTATCATTTTTTTTCATTAAATTTTTGTTTTCAATTTACCAAAAATGTGAATGGAATATTTGATTTAATTTATATGGCAAGAAAAATGTTTTATTCTATCATAACCAACTAATATTTTTAATTTTTCCATTATATGATTCATTTTCCATTTTCCATGAAATGTATTCATAAAATATTTTATGAATTTCTATTATAAAATGTTATTTTCAAAGTGAAAACGTCATTTTCCTCAAGAAATGTTCTATATAATTATAAAGATTACTTTATATGTTTTTAAGTTATTTTTAAATTAATGGATTTTAAAAAAAAATATAGCCTTAAAAGAGTTTTTAATGTGTAGATGTTATTTTCCTTTGGAAATTTTCCATGTGATCTTTCAAAAACAATTCCATCTAATATGACATCCTTTGTTGTTACATACGAATTACAATTGATAAGATTTAATTTAACAATCATTATTATTTATTTGGATGGTTAATTTTAATATTATGAAATATTTATAAAACCCATTTATTTTTCAAGGGTTATTCTTTGGTGAATTAATGAAATTATTATGAAAACATTTTATTTTTATGGGATGTGATGTTTTTATATGTAGAATGTTTTATGATATTTTGGCATAATTAATTTTGGTTTTATATAAGATATATATGGAACCCATATCTCGCTATAGAATATTTGCTAAATATTTATATCTCATGAGATGTAAATAGGAATCATTGATGGTATTGATCCATTATGGGAAACAGATGAGTCCCAATACACTGCGGGAAATCAGTGCATCCTGGTCTACTATAGGAAACAGGTGTATCCTGATCCACAGTGGGAAATAGTTTATAAGTCCTTATCCAATAAATTAGTTGTATTGGTTGTTATCTTTGACATAAGAAATTTTCTTCTATATTTATGTTGTTAACAAACATTTTTTAAAATATTATTTGTGTCACGATTGATTTATGATGATTAATCAATCTTATGGGCCATGTATTAGGAAATGATAATTTTTTATTTCATGAATCTTTTTGATGATATATAATAATATAGGTATACGATTTCTAATTTATGCTCATGATCAAATACCCTTTTGATTATCTTATGTATTCATAGGATCATATAATAATATCTTCTATGTTTACCCTTTCAGAGCTTACTCTCTCACACATTATTATATTTCTATCACATTTTGTGAAGAATAGATTAATTAGGGTGTTATTAATATGAATAATATGTGGGAATATATTTTTATAAGATATTTAATATATTTCATGAAATAAAAATATTTTGTTTCTATTCTGCATATACTCTATACTATTATAGTCCTTGGGTAGGGGTTTATGGAATGTATTGAATATTCATTGAAAAGGATGTGATATTTATGTATCAAAATCATAGGTCATTATTATTAGTATCATAGGAAGGTTTTATTCTATATTTGGAGGTTAGTATTACAAAAAATATTGTGAAAAAATTATGGATATGTCTTAATATAGGATAAAATATTCAAATTTTGGTAAGAAAGGGATAATGTAATTTTCCTTGAAATGATTCACTATTTGGATACAAAAAGTTGGTATGGATCAGGAACATAGGTACATAGGTGAATTAACTCTAAAAAAGAAACATTGATCTGGACTCAATCTTCACCCAGTGAATAAAAATGACCCTTGCTACACACCTAGTTTTAAACTTCTATGGGACATCATTTTGTTAATCCACATTATATTTATGAACCATTGTGAAGGATTTAAATAGGTGATGATCATGGATGGAATAGTTTAAAACTAAGGTTTCCTAGATTGAAATAAAGGGATCATGATTTAGAAATAGGATAAATGATTTTCTCAGGATTAAGTAGTCTTCCACTTTGATTACTGTTTCTCGTGCGGTTTTTTTGGTTTTTATCGATGGATAGATCCTGAAAAAACCTTGTTAATAATTAATGTGATATAAAATGAAATAATAATCCACCATAGTAACAAAACTCTATTGTATTTCGTATACAGAACTATATTTCTATGCTCACACAATATTCTCAAGCCGTGAAACATGTTCATCTTTCAAAAGATCAATTGATGTAACAATGTTATGTTGAAATGGAAAGTTGATTTACTGAAGGTATGTTATCGGTGTCCCAAATTGTTTTACCATAATGAGTATAGTACTAGTAAGGGGTCGATTAATAAGGAAAATGAAGTTATTTTTGTCTTGCTTATCTAGTTTTTATTTTTGTCTTACTCAAGTGTACTTAATTTAGAGTCGATTTTTAATGTTTTGATAAAAAGGAAATTGGATTTAAATTTCATTAGAAAATTACTTAAAGGATAAAGGAAAAGACAATAAATTGGTTTTGATGCAAATATGGAGGAAAATTCATTGGGGATATGGATTCATTAGAGGTTGTTTATTAAATAAAATTATTTATGAGATTTTGTGGTTTATAATAACCCAACACTCTAGGTTTCAATTTTTAACAAGGATTACTTTGTCTAGTAAGCTTATATCTAGAGCTGAGGAAACCGAATCCTTATTCTGGTGGTCCGTGTTTCACAGTTCTTTATTTGTCTTAGTCCATTTTTTAGTGGATGAATACTTCCAATGATCATGAAACTATACATCGTTATTCTTCTTTTGAATCTATTAAAATTCTTCCCTTGGTCTGGCTCCAAATTTTCAAGGCTAAAATGAAGTGATTAATGAAAAATAAGGAGAGGTTAATAAAAAAACACATTTATAACAACTTATAAAAATTTCAACACTTTCATCTCCCAAAAACCCAACACATTGGGTATTTAGTTACAAATAGAAGAACAGATAAAAAAAGAATCATCGATACCTGATGTGATCATCATAGAAACATTAAGAAGAGATTGGATTTTTGGTAGAATGGTAGAATGGTAAGGTTGTTGAATGATGGTAGCAGAGCAGTAGAGCCGCAAGAACTTTTTTTCCTTCAGACCTTCACCCATTCCTCTCCCTTGAACCAGAGGCCAAGGCCTCTATTTATAGAAAATAAATGTATATGGATTATGTCAAAAGTACAGGTTATGTAATCCTGTCAATGCGCTTTTGTCATCTTTTTCACTATTGGTGGGTGGCCTAACACGATGTCTTTGACATGGGACATGGCGCTGCCTGGTAGGTGGTTATACACAGTTTTTACTCTCTTTTATAGGCCACCAACTTCTTCTATAAGAGGGGACACGGTGTGTAGAAATTGTACATGACGTGTAAACATCAGGCGGTCACACGGGTGTGTATACTTCTTCTCAACCACTAACCACTTCTAGAAGACTATACATGACGTTTAGATTTTTTACATGGCATGTACATGATTCTGGTAACTTGGGAATGTACTTTTTCCATGAATATCCATGTCTGAGTCTAAATGTATAGGGCATGTAGATATGTACACAATGTGTAGTTGTAAATTTTGCTCAGTTTTCCCCAGTTTGGGTGTTTGTCCAAAAATAACCTGAAAACGGATAAGATCGCTAAAATCAAAGTATTTTTTCACTAATTAGTAGGTAATTTCTGAAAAAAGAAGTTCTTATTTTCATTAATGTATGTGGAAATTTATACACAAATTGGGTACATCAATCTCCCCCACAATTAGTCATTTATTTCTCCTCAAGAAAAATATCAATAACTAATCAATAGTATCCATATTCCAAAATGGGAAGCATGCAACTGAAATTATACATATTAATACTATAGGCATAGAAAATAATTTTATAAGGGCACAAAAGCATATTTCAATTTTAAATAATATTCTAATCATTCCACCTTTATAGTTTAATTATGAAACTTCTATTCTCTTTTATGCACATCATTCAACATGTCACAATGACATATTCCACTGGATGATTTACCTCAATAAAAAATAATACTCTCATCACTGAAGATTATTTTACAATATTTTTTCTCAATCATAATATATGAACTCTATCCATAGGTTTATAAGTGTTATCATTCTCTACTTTAGAAATTTTAATTTGCAAAAATCATGATGGATTTCATCAAGGTTCAATGGTTTCTGAGGCTAAGGGTTTGTAGGAAGTAATTTGAAAAATAATCTCGAAATCTTGAAAAAAGAAGGGTAATTTATTAAACAAAAATGCATGATATTCAAATATTAGAGCTTAATGGAAAATCTTTTTCAACATGCTTTGTCCGATCCTCTCATAACCATCATCGCCATTAGTTAGGTAGGGTTTACAAACCAACAAGTGATTATAAGGTTCCTTTGTCCGTACCATTTTTTAAGAATAATAGAACAAAGGGGAGCACATAGAAATTCCCCAAATAGAGGTTTGGAACCCTCTCTTCCCCAAACGAACATGAGGCTCTCCCCCACAATTGACTTTATGAAAATTCTCAAAAAAATTCCATGTATTTCCAATTCCCTATTTAATACTCATGTGAATAATAATGATAAGTTTAAAAGAGTTATGGTAGGAAGAGATATACGCTTGTAATATGGATTTCTATCAAGGTTCATCATGGTTTCTCATGGCTTCATGAATATAAAATGTTGGGTAGGTATCAAGATAAAAGGAGTTAAAACAATCTATTTTCTCAATAATTTTAATATAATTCAAAAATTATTCATGTTTAACAAAAAAAACTTTCAAATGCTGGTAGTTATGTATATCCTAAGAATCTCTCAAGAAAGAGGGAATATAAGAAATAATATTTCAAAAAGGTTTTGAATACCTCTCATGAATGAGGAAAAATAAAAAGGGTTAATCAATTCATGGAATGAGTAAAAATGAATAGTTTAATAAATGTAGATACCCATGAATTTATATTGGAAAATCAACCATGTCAGCAATCATTTTAAAATAATTTATTAAAATTTTAAAATAATCACCTAACTTCTAAAATTCACAACTATGCCTTTTTGATTTACGAAAATAATTAAACAAAAATTTTCCACAGTTTAAAATATTTCATATATTAATGATTTCTGCTAGATTAGTTTGAGGGGAAAAGAGGATTGTAGGTTAGAGAAGCTCCCCCACACTGCCACACTGAATCGGGAACAGGGTCCCCCATGTTCTACCAAAAGATATAGAAGGTAATGTGGGGACACAATAGTAGTCAAGGAAAAGGGAAAGTAATAGAAGAAGAAAAATATGAAAGAAAAAGAAAACAGTGAAAAACTGAAAAACAATACTCCCCTTGTGTCTAGGTGAAGAAATATGGGAAGTGGTGGATAAGTACAACCCAAATCATGTCAGAGTAACTGTGATGGTCACTGAGACAGAACCCTGCAAGCATACATAAGATACATAGGAACAAGTTATCACAAATATATATATATAATAAAAAATATGTGTCTAAAAACCTGTCATGGGGTTTCCTCAGAAGAGGCATCATCAAGTATAGAAATAACTGGGAGAGAAGGATCAAGAGTCGGGGAAACCGGAGGGGTAGAATCTGTACTCGGAAGAGAAGTCGTAGTAGTCATAACGTCATGAGATGTAATTGGAAGAGAAGGCTCGGTAGTGATCCCTGAACCGGCAGCATTATTGGCAGTAGTTGGTCCTGCAGTGGAGATAAGAACTAAATCTGTGGCCAGTGCGATAAATAGTGGTGGAGATATAGAAGAAGGCCTAGGAGTTGAGGGAGGGGAAGGTGGTGGGGGTATTAGAATACCATAATGTTGAAGAAGAAGCCCCAACATCTTCTCGAGCTGGTCCTAATGGTGATCAAGATGAACCAAGTGTTTCTACACTATGGTTAGGCAGAGGGAAAATGAGATATCGACTAAGGGTGTGGAGGCTCGGGATATAGATGGAATAGAAGAAAGATGGTCAGAAAAGGGGGGTGGGGTAAGGAAGTGGTAAGGGGTGGGGAAGGAGTTGTAGGTGCATTGGTGGGGGTAGGAGGGTTGGAAAGTGGTCGGGGTGGTGGCTAGGAAAGGATGTAAGTGCCCCATCCTTCTGGACCAATCCCATACGAATTAGCATGAGAAATTCCATCCGCTGGGGGGAACCTAACCGGTCATGGGGAGGGAAGGCTCAAAAACCCTGATCTTGTGGGAAAGGCGGGTGGTATAAAACCCACCATTCTGGTTTCCCTGATGGTCGATTAACATGGAGTGGAAATAGGAGGTGGAATGATAGGGGAGGTCCAGGTAGTTCTACTGGATGATATAGGTGGGAGATTTTGGTCATGGATTATATCAACCCCCATATCCTTGTGGCTGGGAAAAAGAATGGTGATAAAGCACTGATGGATAAAGCAAAGGATAGGGTCAGTAATGAGGGTACTCTTATGGGAAGTGGGGTGTATCAGTGGTCAGACCCAGCGATATCCCGCCACATGAAAATTAGCTCAGAGAAGTCATGTGGGTCAGGGTGGAGATAGGAGGTGGGGTGATAGGAGGAGGATAAAAATTGTACCCTCGACCAAACTTGGTCATAGTAAGGGAGAAAGGTTGACCGCATAGCCGAAACTAGACCACCAGGAATGCATCACCAGTCATCTCTCGGTACTCGGGCATATCGAACATGAAGGATGCAGTAAACTTCAAAAATAAATCTCTAAAACTAGGAGTGTTGACTTAGAAGATTGTGAGTAACAGTGGGTGCCTAAGGAGATCCCCCAACTCTCCCAAGATACCCAGTTGTTGAGGGATGTTTTTGTCGAGCTAACGACTACTCAATGGGATCGGGCGGTGAGAGAAATGTAAGACTCGGTCATCTGCCATGTCTTTGATCGGGAACACCATGTAAGGGTAGGGGACACCTGCAGGGGCCGACCTAGGTGGTACAGCAGTAGAGGCTGGCTCTGGGGGTGGAGCGGCCATAGTTGATGGAGGCCTAATGGTTGGGTCAGTCGATGATTGATCAGCTTCGATTGAGGTGGTCTCAGGTGGTGTTGTGGCTAGTGGGAATGAAACGGTGCTGCTCGGAGGCTTTATGCGGGATGGTGTAGGTGTGGTGGTACTATGACCTGCATCAGCCAAGGTGGTGAGTGGGGGAATCTTGTCCAGCAGAGAAGGTTGGTACACTAGATAGTCCGGAGTTGGTCTTGTCACCGACCGGAGTCGGATCCGACGAAAAGTGGGCCTCTCTACCTGAGGGGCAGTGGCAGGCCACTTCCCACATGAAAGGTCACTTTCTTCCATATCTTGGACCTAGGATCAGAATGCAGTAGAAATTAGAAGCCAAAATGCATGAAATCCATATATTTGGAAATGGGGAGTTTGAACGGTGTGCAGGAGAGGAAATAGGGAGAGGGGGGGTTTCGTGCGACATGGGCTCAATCTAGGTGGGGCGCAACCTTTATAGATGTGGTACAAGGCGTGTATAAGTGTCATACATACTGTGTACCCAAAAATTATATATATATATATATATATAATTATTATATTAATCTATATGAAAATTAATATTAATAATTATAATAAAAGAAATATATATGTATACATAATTTATAAAAAAATAAAACTATACACGTAATGTATTGGGAAATACATGTTGTATGTTCTAAAATTGTAAAAATAGTAGTACAACCATTGGTCTGGTGGTTGGGGCGAGATTCGAACCAGCGATCGGCAGTTTCGAACAGAAGCCCTCAACCACTGGAGAAAAGGTTGTACTACTGCTCCTATTTATTATTTAAATATTTTTAATACATAAGGCTTAAACTATACTAGAGGAAGGAAATGCACGACCTCTGGTTTTTAATTATTCAAAAAGGGATGAAGCAGAAAGATTATACGAGTTCTAACCCAAGTCATTTGGAACCAGGGTCGAGACTCTACCAATCTGCCACCTTCACCTGCATGTTTTTCTTATTGTTGAAAATTCCTTCAGTTAGTAATGAAAACATGACGCACATGACGTATATCAAAAGACACATTGTGTTGTTATTTTAAAAGGACAAATGATGGAAATGGGGCAGTTGTCAGGATTCAAGCCCGGGTCTTTGGGTGTCTGTTTATGTGCCTGGAAAACTGATCCATCCCCATCATGGGTTTAATTATAAGTATATATATATATATAATAGGAAAAATACCACACACTCCGTGTAAGAAAAAACAATAATTAAAAGGATGAACCCCGTGCTGATGATAGGTCGGGATTGATTCGAACCGGTGACGGGTCAGAAAAACTCCAGTGACCTTACCATCGGCACCAGCATCATCCCTATTTATTATATAGTTAATATCTATATTTACAATAGTTAGAAGATAAAATAAAAAAGAAAAATTACATACCATGTAGATAAGTGGTACACGGTGTGTATCCGATGGGTTGCCTCCCAGGAAGAACCTTTGTTATCAGGTCATTGGCTCGATCGACTTACCAATTATTACCTGAGATGTATGGTGGAAATAGTTCCCACTTTTCCTTACATGTGACGGTAAGTCTTTAGAAACTGTTCATTCACTTTGAATTGTTGACCATCCTCTCCAAAAATTTCCACCGCTCCATGATGGAATACTCGTATGACTCGGAATGGTCCCGACCATCTTGATTGTAACTTCCCTGAGAATAATCAAAGACGAGAGTTAAAAATGAGAACATAATCACTAGTATGGAATGTTTTTCATGAAATCATCTAGTCATGGATTGCATTCATCTTCTCTTTGTGCATCTTGGCGTTCTCATACGCCTCTAATCGGATTTCAACAAATTATGGCAGTTAGAACTTACACTTCTCTTCAGCTACCTTCCGATCAAAATTCAGTGCCTTGAAAACCCAGTAGGCTTTATTCCCCAACTCTATTGGCATATTTCTTGGTTTCCCATAGATGAGGTGTAATGGGGACATCCCCAATGGTGTTTTCAAAGCAGTACAATATCACCCAAAGCATCGTCTAGCTTCTTGGACTAGTCTTTCCTCAAAGTGTTCAATGTTTTCTACAGAATCTTCTTAAGCATGTGATTGGAGAGATATACTTTTCCACTGGTCTGGGGATGATATGGAATCCCCATATGATGCTTCCATCCAAACTTCGATAGTACTCCTTTAATCAATATATTGTCGAATTTGGTTCCTCTATCACTGATTAGTACATGGGGAATGCTGAACCTACTAAAAATATGTTTTTTTAAGAATCCCATGACTGCCTTGGTCATGTCATGTGTTGTAGCAACAAATTCTAACCTTTTGGAGACATAGTCGACACAGACCAGGATGTAAGTGTTCCTGAAAGATGGGGGAATGGTCCCATGAAATCTATGCCTCAGAAGTCGAAGATCTTGACCTCCAGGATGGGTTTCTAGGGCATCTTAACTCTACACCCCACATTACATGTTATCTGGAATAGATCACAATTGGTATCAAAGGCTTGAGCATATCTATGCATGGTGGGCCAGAAAAACTCAGACTACATGATATTTTCTATAGTACGGTTAGGCCCATGTTGTCCACAAATTTGCAAGGCATGACAAAAGTCTAGTTCTCCATGAAATTCAATTTCTAAGATGAAAAAATGGATCACCCAATCTCCACAGGATCCGAATAGAAGAGGATATTCCCAGAAGTATCTCGTGACATTAAAGAGAAATATCTTACATTGTTGGAATGAGAGGTCAGGGTGAGTGACACCTATAACCAGAAAATTATCAATATCAGTATACCAAAGTCTAGGTGTTTCTTTGATTGAAAATAGGTGCACATCAAGGAAATACTCCCTAATCTCTCAATCTTTATTCTTCTCCAAATGAGGAATCTCTAGGTGGGAGAGATGATCAGCCACAACGTCCTCACTCCCTTTCTTGTCTCAGATCTTTAGATAAAATTATTATAGGAGGGGTACCCATCAGTTTAGTTGTTTCTTCGCATCTTTCTTGTTTAAGAGGTACTTTAGTGCTACATGATCTATATAAACAATAATTTTAGATAGGCCTAAGTAAGAACAGAACTTTTCAAATCTGAACACCACTACTAGGATCTACTTTTCTGGGTGGTGTAGTTCATTTATGACTCATTGAGTGTCCTGCTAGCATAATATATAGGTCAGAAAATTCGTTCAATCCACTGGACCAAGATTACTCCTATGGTGCAGTCACATGCATCACACATCACTTCAAATGGTTTCTCTTAATTGGGAGGAACCATTACTGGAGCTTCCACTAGGTGTTTCTTTAGGTGCTCAAAAGGTGTGTTGTGTGGCTCATCAAACTCAAATACGACATCCTTTGTCAGAATTTTGGTGAGGGGATGGGATTTCTTTGAGAATTTGTGGAAAAATTGCATGTAGAAACATGCCTACCCTAGTAAGCATCGGATGGATCTGACGGAAGTTAGAATAGGAAGTCGTTAAATGAATTCTATCTTTTTTGGGTCCACCTCAATCCCCTTTTCGGATATTTTTTTCCAATGATGATGCCACTTTTCACCATGAAATGACATTTTTCCCAGTTCAAAAGCAGGCTAGTGTTCTCACATCTTTCCAGAACTAGCTTTAGGTGCTACAAAAAAGTGGTGAATGATTTTCTCTAATTAGAAATATCATCCATGAATACCTCCAGGATATATTCCTCCATGTAATAGATGATATCAAAAATATAATGTTGGATGGTGGTGGGGGCGTTTCACTTCACAATGGACATCCTTCTGTAAGAAAACGTGCCATAGGGGTATGTAAATGTGCTCTTCTCTTGATCCTCTAGAGCAATAGAAATATGAAAGTAGCTGGAATAGCCATCAAGAAAGCAGTAAAAGGTGTTCCCTTATAGTCTCTCTAGTATCACATCCATGAAGGGAAGTGGTAAATAATCTTTCTTCTTGACGTCATTCAGCTTCCTGTATTCCACACGGACTCTCCATCCCGTGACAGTGCATATGGGGATAAGCTCTCTCTTCTCATTTTAAATCATAGTGATACCCCTTTTTGGTTACCACATGTAGTGGACTCAGCCATGGACTATCCGGGATAGAATAAATGATTCCTGTATCCAAAAAATTAATTAACTCTTTCTTCACAAATTTCTTCGTTGGGGGATTTAGGTGTCACTGTGGTCATTGAGATTTCTTCAAACCTTATTTAAGTAGAAACTTGTGGGTGAAAATGGTTGGGTTGATGCCTTTCAAATATGAAATTGTCTACCCAATAGCATGCTTCTGCTATTTCAAAACCTACATAGGTGCATCATCCTGCTCTTGTGATACTAATGCACTAAGTTTGACTGGTAGTGTTTGATTGTCTCCCAAATACTTATACATCAGAGAATACAGAAGAGGCTTGAGCTCTAGTTCAGGTGACTTTATAATTGATGGTACAAGTGGTTGCACATTTTCCCACTCTAGAATATTGTGTATAACTACATGTTTCTAATAGTTGTTGTCCTGGCCTTCTCAGAATTGTAGGTCCTCTAGTGCTTCATAAAAAAAATGTCTTGAAAAACCAAGTCATATAAGGTTAAATGACATACTAGATCATCCCCTTCTTTTCTCAAGTGATAATCCATGATGGTCACTGCATAACAACCCTCATGCTCGAATAATTATGCATGCTTGATGACTTTTAGGTCATTGTAGGAGACTCATTCGACTCCAACCTAGAAAATAGGCTCCCCTGGTGCATGTCGATCAGTACGTTCCACGTGGATAAGAAATTCATTCCCAAAATGAGAGGTTATTCTTGGTCTTCATCCATGTAGGGGATGATGAAATCTGCAGGGAGGTTTATCCTACCCACCTTGACTAGCACTTCCTCCAGTAGCCCCTTCGGATATTTGATGGATTAGTCAGCAAGCTAAAGTGAAACTCAGGTAGGATGTAGGTCATTGAGCCCGAGCTTCTTAAAAACTACAAGGGGGGTGAGGTTGACATTGGCCCCTAAGTCGCAGAGGGCCTTCCAAAAATCACATGTCCTAATTGTGAATAGAATACTGAAGCTACCTGGATCCTGGAGTTTTGGGAGGAATCGAATGCTTGAAAACCATTGAACACTCCTTATTTAGTGCAATGGTGCCTAGATGCTCAGCATTTCTTTAGTTAGAGAGTATATCCATCATGAATTTCACATAAGTGGGCATATTCATTAGTACCTCTAAAAATGGAATATTGATGTGAAGCTTCTTGGACACGTCCATGAATGTGCAGAAATGGTGGTCCATCTTTCTCTACTTCATCCTCTCTGAGAAGGGTAAGGTAGGCTAAATGGTTTTGACAACCTCCTTTCATTTATTTTGTGAATCCACCTTCCATGGGATTTTGGATGAGGGGGGTCTATAACTATACATTTTCATCATTAGGAGGTGTAGGTGTACCTGTTTGTGCTAGATCCTTCAATTTTATATCCCTTTCACTTCGTAGTGTGACGACATGGGCCTCCTACCTCGGGTTCTTCTAAGTGTATCCTGGAAGTGTACCGGGTTTTCTCCCTGAGATTTGGTTTTCCAGTTGACCAATTTGGTTCTCCAGGCCTCGAATTGAAGCCTCTAGATTCTAGAATCAGGTCTTAGTAGTAGATATAAATTTGTTCATGAGATCTTCTAACCTTGAGGTATTCTGCTGCTGAGGTAGCTATGCAGCTGGTGGAGTTAGTGGCCATCGCAGCTGCTACGGGCAAGGTTTTTGATACCCTTGCTACCAATAAGATCCATATAGGGGATGTTGTTGTCTCAGGTACTGGTTCTGATATGTAGTTTGACTGTAGTCTGGCGGTCGCTGGGTTGGAGGATTCTATTGTTGTTGGCCCAAGTCTATGTTCTGTTGATCAGGCCATGTCGGGTTCTGGTACTAATGGTACTGGTTTGGCCCTCGGTTTTGGGCAGCATTGGTCACATCGCTCGTCGAAGGCCTACATGTAGATCCCCATCATTCTCCCATTATGTGTTTGTCAACACATTCACTGCACGTCGGATGGTTTGCACTTGTACTTGGGATGTACCCTTCAGATTGAGCACGTCGATCTTTGTGGACACAACATCCATCTAGGAAGCTAGCATTGTAGCGGCGTCGATATTATGCATACCTTATTTCTGTGTGCCCCACCTAGTATTCCATTGTAATATATTGGCAGACATGTCTTCATGTGGTTTGAAAATCTCTTTGGGGGACTTCCTCATAACTATACCCCAGTAGCAGCATCCACCATGGACTTTGTATTCGTCATCAGTCCTCCGTATATGGTTTGGAACTACATACAAAGTGGGAGTCTATTGTGTGGGAATTTTCACAACATCATCTTGAAATTCTCCCATGACTCATATAATGACTCCGAGTCAAGCTTCTTGAAGTTGGGTATTTTATTCTGGAATGTCACCATCTTTGAGGGAGGGAAGTATTTTGATATGAATGCCTGGGCTAGTTCCTCCTTGGTGAAGATAGATCACTGCCGCAAACCCTAAATACAGTATTTCTCCTTATCCCTTAGAGAGAAGGTGTATATGTGAAGAAAAATGGCATTTGTGGACACTTTGTGGTAGCAGAACGTGTCGTAGACCTCCAAAAAATCGGAGAGATGGGCATTGGGGTCCTCCCTGGGCAGACCTCCAAACTGAACGGTGTTTTTGTATTAACTGCAAAATGGAAGTCTTGATCTCGAAGTGTTCTACTTGCACCAATGGATGGGCAATTCCCTTGTCAGCTCTGTGATTAGATGGCGGTTTGTACTAAATGAGAGTACATTGTTGAGGTGGCTGTTGAGGGAGTGGAGGTGGCATGTATTTCTATTCATGAGGGGGAATGTACAGCCCCTGACCTGGCTGTAAAAATTGAATCTTCTCCGGTTGGTAACGTTGGAGTTTCTACAGGCCATACCCTGGAACAAGTGGAGGTTGCTAGTTCCTGTTGTCATCTAGACCAAACAGTTGTCCATCTCCTTGTACAGCAGTCGAATTTCCTTCTTAGTTATGTGCCATGGGATTGTTTTGGTTGTGCTCGGCCATGAGTGCTCGTTATTCTTAACAGCATCCATCTGATATTAAAGTCAATTGGGAAAAACCCCGATGACTCAGTGTTCTTGGAATAAGTGAGGTAGCTGATCATACACATATGGACCTGCACAATACCAAACACACCAAGCGTAAACAAGGAAGAAGAAAGATAAATAGAAATGATATTAGAAAATATATTTTTGGGAATTTATTATTTTTATTTCTATTAAATTTTGAGGCAAACATAATTAAAACAAGGAAAAAATTATGTATTCTTTTCCCCGGCAATGGTACCAATATTTGGAATGTTTTTTGACTGAATGTATGTTATCTATGTCTCAAATTATTTTATCCTGACGAGTATAGTTCCTATAAGGGGTCGATACATAGGGAAAAAGAATTTATTATTGTCTTTCTTATCTTGTTTTTATTTTTGTCTTAATAAAGATTACAAAATTTGGAGTCAATTTTCGATTTGGGATAAAAATGTAATTGGATATAAATTTCTTTAGAAAATTACTTAGTGGATAGTGGAAAATACGAGAAATTTGTTTTGATGAAAATATGGAGGGAAAAAAGTTGTGGTTGTGGATTCATAAGAGGTTTTTTATTAAATAAAATTTTTTAAGAGGTTGTGTTGTTCATAATAACCCACCACTCTGGGTTTCAAATTATAACAAGGTTTCCTTGGTTTTGTAAACTTATGTCTATAGATGAGGAAATCTACTCCTTCATCTGATAGTAAGTGTTTCAAAGTTCTTTATTTTCTTTTTTCCATTTTTGAGTCAACGAATACTTCCAATGATCCTGAATGTATTCATCGTTATTCTTCTCTTCAATCCCAAAAAATTCTGTCCCTGGTCTGGCTCAGAATTTTCAGTGATAAAATGAAGTGATTAAAGAAAAATAAGAAGTGGTTAATAGAACAAAAATATTCATAACAACTGATCAAAATTACAACCCTTTCATCCCCCAAAATCCCAACACATTGGGTATTTAGGTACACATAGAAGAAAATATAAAAACAGAACCATCAATACCTGGTGTGATCATTATAGACACTTCGAGGAGATATTGGATCTTTGGCTGAATGGTAGAATCGAAAATTAGTTGAATGATGGTAGCATGGTAGCAGAGCAGTAGAACTTTTTTCCTTCACACCTTAACCCCTTCGGTTCCCTTGAACAAAAGGCCAAGCCCTCTCTTTATATAAAATAAAAGTATAGGGCATGTGTCAAAATTACATGTTGTGTAGTCTTATCAACGTGCTTTTTTCATATATTTGTTTCCACCAGTGGGTGGCCTAACACGCCCTCTTTGACTTGGAACATGGAGTCTCCTGGTAAGTGGTTAGTGTGTAGTTCATCCACACATGGTGTACACACTCTTTTATCAGCAACCAGCCTCCTCAAGAAGAGGCGACACGACGTGTAGAAGATGTACACATCATGTAACATCAGGCGGCAAGATGGGTGTATAGAATTCTTCTCAACTACCAACCGCTTCTAGAAGACTATACAAAATGTGTAGATTTTGTACATGGGGTTTACATGCTTCTGGTAACATGAGAATGTAATTTGTCCTATCCAATCTGTTTCTGAGTCTAAATGTACACGCCAGGTATATATATATATACAGGTCGTGTAGATGAAAATTTTAGTCAGTTTCCCTCGGTTTGTGTATTGGACAAAAAATAACCTGAAAATGGACAAGATCAAAAAAATCAAAGTATTTGTTTACTAAGTAGTAGGTGATTGCAGAAAACATGTTCTTATTTCCAATAATATATATGGAAATGTATACATAAATTGGGTACATCATGAAACCCTCTATGAGAAAAAATCCACCTTCTTTTAGTTCATCTTCTAGTCCACTAATAGCTGAGAGATTAATGAAAACCATTGAGAAAATTTTTTATTCCGAATTTAAGATAACATCAGAAGATTGTTTTTTATTTATCATTTAAAATGTGAAGCCATACAATAGTGTAACCTTATTAATAACATGAGTCAAGAGGAATAAATTGAATACATGGAATGGGATGATTTTAGGAGGATATTTCTTTTTTATATGTATGTACCATGTATTATATAAGAAATTATATATATCTAATTACTTGATCTTAATAAAAAGGGTAATGAATCTAATGGTACCTATGAAGATAATTTAACAAGGATTGAAAGATATGATTCTAGTTTAATCATCAGTCTGGAAAGAGAAACTAATGGATTCTTTGGTGGCTTAAAATGAGTACCTGAATAGAATTGGATATAAGATACTTTAGTGGATATAAATAAATCATTCATTTTATAATAATTGTAGAAAGGGGTTTGAGAGATTCCGACCATTCCCATGAATTTGATTAGAAAGGATACATCAAGTCTCATGAAAACATGAAAATATCAAATAGTGGTACAAAATTACAATTATATATATGCAATAAATGTTGACTAAAAATATATAGAATTGCGAGAATGGAACTAGGATGTGATTTATGTCTGGGGAGGTGTTTCATAATTCATGAAAATTTTAAATTCTGAATAATTAGCTAGTTAATTTGATGAAGGAAAATAGGACTCCAACTAATGCACCAACCACACTCCAGAGCATCATGTGAAAGGATTTTGGGAATTATGAGAATCAATTGACTTATATAAGTACTAATTCAAATGATAATCTATAATAAACATTAAAGAAAAATGGAAAATGGGAATCTTATGCAATTCATAAGGATAAATTGAATATTGATAATTATGGAACACTTATCCTCCCCTCTTATGTTTTTAATTTTATATTTTATTTTGTATGAATGATCCCTGTAAATATTTTATGGTTATTCCTTTAGTAAAATTTCATGTGATTATATCACTCTACATGGGTTCTAGAATAATGAAATCACATTTGATATTCTATCAATACAATGATTAACCCAAGAATCCAATGATTTTTTTTTGGGTAATATAAGATCTCATATAAGGAATAAAGGGAGAAATAACTTTTGGAAGTGTATAAGTGTCCCTGTGAGATTAACATAAGATTTATGGATACTATCATTGGTTTATGAGTTGAAGTTTGATCATTCTCTCAATTTCTTTGACACCCATTTTAATATTTTATATGATGGGATTTTATCAATATTATATATATTTTAAGAGACATTTATTGAAATATAAACCTTCTAGATTTTATATTTTTTACTAATAATTTTATTTGTGGGTGAATGTATTTAAACGTTTTGGACATATGATTAAGCATACTTATAAACATTATGGGTTATCTTATCTTTAATTTTTAGGTAATTATGTGTGTTATTTTATCATCTTAAGAAGTACACACATTTCATTACTATAAGAGAATACTTTTCTCTAGACATACCTTCTGAATATACATTAAGGATGTTGTAATGTTTCATGGAATACCACATTCAATTATATAAAATTGTTATCTAAATTGTACTTCAATGTTTCTCGGAATTCTTCATCATGTTCTTGATATGGAGTTTAGTTTTAGCACTACTTACCATCCTCTGATTGATATTCAGTTTGATAGAACAAATCAAACCATATATGATATTTTAAGATCTTGTTCTGTGTATTTCAAAGGATGATTGGATCTAAAAATTCCTTGAGTTTATTCTTCTTAGGAAATAGATTTCACTCAAGAATTCAGATTTATCCTTTAAATTCTTTTATGGAAATAAGTTTTGAACTCCAGCGTATTAGAATGAAATCTCAAAATGATACCTATTTTTACCTACGTTTTCTAATGAAATGGAATATAATGTTATAGCCCTTTAGAAACATGTAAGGGTAGAACAAAGATAACATAAATGTTATGCTGATAATCATTAATGTGATCCAAAATATTAAGTTTGTGATATGTTTTTTCTTTGAATTTCTTTGGGGAAGAAATAAGGGAACAATAATCCTTAGGTATATCGATCCCATTGAAATTATTCATTGTATAGGGACCACAACTTATTTCATGGAGCTTCCACCAAACCTATGTCAATTTCATGATTTCTTCCATGTATCTCCCCTGAGTAAGTACCCATCATATCCATAACATATATTGAACATAGTGGTAATAATGATGGAGCATGGTCTTCCTTATAAGTAACAACCTATGGAGATTATAGATAATACAATCAAAGTTATATGAAAAAATACCACTCACCTTGAAAATGTTTTTTTGGAAAACCCAAAATCACGAGGAAGTTACATTGGAACCTATGGATGTAATGAGGTATAATTTTCCTCAGTTTTTATACCAATGTGACAAATTTTTAAGGAAAACTTCATTTTAAGGGGTGTAGCATATAACACCTAGATCTTTGTAAAAAAATCAAATAAATTTATTCTTTTTGAAATTATTCATCATATTAAACACTAGGTATTTCATGATTTACATTAAACATTCAGTTTACTTGATTTTACATGCAACACTTTGTTTATATTGTGTTACAAGTGAGACCTAGTTTTAAAGAAATGTGACTTGCTATTAAAATATTATTATTTACTATGATAATTTTCACCTAGCCAATGGAATAGAGAGTTTTAGTAGGATTAACTAAATTATAAAAATAAACAGTATACACCTTTAAATATATATAATTTATTATTGACCAATTATTTAGAATTTAAAATAAATACCATTTAAATGAAAAGGAAACATTTTTTCATAAAAACATTTTTTATTCCCAAAAAAATATGTTTTTCTGTAATAAATTTAAAAAATCATTTTTGGTGAATCATTTTAATCAAATATATATATTATATAGTCAAAAAAATTAAATTTAATCATATGTGTTTCCTATATAATATAAAATAATAAGTCTAATTTGATACATAAAAATAATATTTTCCTAAATCAAATTGTATTTTTTTGAAAAGATTTTTTCCTGATAAAAAAAAATTTGAAAAATAAAATTATTTTCTAAAATAATCATTTCACAATTATCTTATAGTTATTTTTTCATAATTTTCTAAAAACATACAGTCTTTTATGAATAGTTAAAAGTAATATATTTTATTAAGAATTTCCATTTCTATTGAAAATTTAAAAAATATGTTTTAATATGGTTTTAAAAGTTTTATTACATCAATTATATATCAATTAATAACATTTATTTCAATAGAAACTATTTCAGAGTGAAATTTTAAGTAAAAATTTTAATCTTCTGAAACTTTTGTATTCAGAAAACCGTTTTTCATCACATTAGGAGGATTAATTATAAATTAATTTTTTAACTTATTTGAATGTAATTTGTGAAAATGTATTCAATATTTTTATTCATTATAATTTATATTATCTAATAATTTTTATATAATTATTTACCATTATTATTACTAAAATAAGGCAAAAATAATTATCATAGTAAAGATAAAAATGGGATTAATGGGGGTTATACTAAAAAGATAATTGGTAAAATGACAAATAATATTGTTTAAACCCCATTTTATAGACTGTTTTTTACAATATATCCTCAAAGGTTCAATAAGGTTCCATTTTGGACCTTCTTGGAATTTGAAAAACAATGGAACACATTTTTCAATTAAAAATTTATAAATGTGAAACTCACCTCACTTTTAAAAGGTCACCCACTATTCTCTCTACTTCAAAATTCCATAATCCTTTGGATATGAAAATAACAATAAAAATACATTAATTAATTAAATCCTCTCATCTTAGGATCCAAAATTTATTCAATAAATCAAACTAAGGAATTATTTTAGTGAGAACCAAAATATTTTTTTTGAAAAAGAGGTAACATCCATAACCTTGCGTTTTATAAAATTTATCCCCCCACCTTAAATTATTATTAAACCGTAATAATATAATAACATCATAATATTACTTATAATGTGATTTTTAAGTTATTTTCATTAACTACGAGCATATCCTACTCCCTCAAAAAGAAAATCAATCTATTGATCGTCTGTACGGTGGACTACCATCTCACAAATCAGCATAATTTTATATCCATAACTACTTCATAATAATGGATTAAATTAAGTATATAATGTTTATGTATGATATTTATGATATTATTATACTCGTCTAATTATAATTTCATATATACCTTCTTAACTTTCATTATAAATATAATATGATAACATTAATTATGTGTACGGCGGAATATCACCTCACGAAGCAATGTGGTTCATTTTTAACAAATGATTTTAATTAAAGGTAATTAGGGTAAAAATAATAAATATATTTGATATAAATGATATAAAATTTATTATTTAATTTTAATTTATTATTTTACGTTTGTTTGTTACATCCATTGAGTAAATGGAAAAAGTGTTCCTGCATACGTACAACACACCGTCTCCATGAATAGTGTATATCATTTTCTATCTCTTAATTTTATGAATGACACTAAATATGAATATAAATATTATATATGTTATTTATATAGTTGTTGGAATTATTTATATGATAGAATTTTGATCAAATTAAAATGAATAAAAAGAAAGTAGTTATTACCTGAAACGTGATTCTATGATTAAATTGTTTACGAATGAGTAATAAAATATCATTGGTAAATCATAAATTGTATGATATATATAATTAAAGTAATTTAATATGCTTATAATAAACTTATATTTTGTATACATCATTTTATTACTAGTATGATGGAATTCTAGACTTAAGGTGAGGGATTTTGGTCTCACTTTTATTTTTAATGAGACACATGACATATTAAATATTTCTTCCATTTATATTGTGTATATACTTCCAATGAATGTTTTTTTATGATTAATATCCTAAACATTATATTGATTTACATATCCATTTGAGGATCTCTCTTTTATGGGTCTTACGATTCAATGTTACTAAATTGTTAATAGTTTTATTGAATAATCTTATCATTTATCAGGTATGATTATATTATTGCATCTAATGATAAATTCATATGATCCAAATATCAATAAAAACATGAATTTTAATAACTTATTTTAATTTCATGGGAATACATGTTTTACCTTTATTTTCTATCCATTGTGTAATCAAGAGTTTAAAATATATTTTTAAAAAAATTCATCATTATTTATCTCTTCAATAGATAACTCTTTTTATTTAAAATCCATGTTTTATAAAAAAATTAACATTCCAAAAAGGATTAATTAAAGAAATTTTTACCCATTTTTTTACTTTTCAAATTTATTTTAAATAGAATATTAAGGATTTTTCAAAAAACTGTTTTTTTGGATTTTATTAAAATTGATAAAAAAAATTATTATTTTATCATGTACTCTATGAATAGTTTTTTACACTAATATGACCAAATCATTTTTTTTAATTTTCATTTATAATTTTCAAAAAAATTTCTAGACTATTTAATTAATTTTAGTTTTAAAATGTGACCTTGAATGTGGAAAACATATTTTACTCAAGAAATTTTATAAATGATTTTTAAAACATCTTTTATAATTTTACAAGGTTATTTTCAAATAAAAATATTTTGAAAACTGTTTATGTTTTAAAAAGTTCTTTCAAAGTGAAAAGTTTATTTTCCCCAAGAAATTTTCCAAGTTACCTTTAAAAATATTTTCTTATCTAAAATGAAATCCATTGATGTTACTGGTGATTTACTGTAGAATAGATTGAATGAAAGAATCCTTAAACATTATCTATGTAGTTAATTATTATTTTGATGAAATTAATATGAAACTTGTTTGTTTTCTATTGGTTATTATATAGTGAATTAATGAAGTGTTTATGAAACCTTTTTTTTACAAAGGTTATGATGTGATTATTTGATAAAATTTTTATAATATTATCACACATATAAGTATGGTTTTCATTATGAGATAGATGATACCTATATATCCCTATAATTAATATAGTAAAAAATTATATATAAGAAGATAAAAATAAGAATAAAAATTAATGGTGTTGATCTATATGGGAAATAGGAGAGCATTAATCCAATATGGGAAAATGGTGTATCTTTATCCACAATGGGAAACTTGTGATAAGGCTTAGTCCACTATGTTGATGGTCTTGGATGTTAATATTAAAATATGAATTGTTTTTTTATATTTATGGTTGTTCCAAAGATTTATGATGTGAGCTTATGGTTCATGATTTATTTATGATGATTTATCACTCTTATGGGCTATGTTTTAGAAAATTATATGGTTTTATTCCAAGAATCATATTCCGGAACTATGAAAGGATGGGTTTAAACACCCTAAGTTATATTCATTATTACATACCATTAAGATTATCGCATACATTGATATGATCATATATTGATATCTCCTATGTTTACCCCAAAATTAATTTGAGATCACACTTTCTTCTATTTTCTCCCAAAAGTTATGATAAAAGGATTAGTTAGGGTATACATAAGAGGAGTAATATGTGGTAATATCTTTGTGGGATTTTTTTATGATCATTAATGAAATAAGAAGATTTTTTTATAGTCTCTAAAGACACTAAACTATTATGGACCTCTTGCGTGTTTTGTTGAAATGTATTAAATATTCACCTAAAAAATGGTATATTTATGTATGAAAATATTATGTAATTATATCATCCCCCTAGTTCCACTAGTTAATACTAAGATCCTCTAAGAGATGAAGACTTCTAATTCCTTAAAGATACTTCTCAAATAAGAATATAAAATAGTCACAATGGGGGGGGGGATTCCCACTATACTAGTAACTACAATTTCACAAGTATCCCAATTTTAGTAGTTACATTATTACATTATAACTATATATAATTGATCCCATCACAAAGGAAAAGTAATTTAGTAGTCATTTAAAAAGAGATATATGCTCTAATCTCACATTAATTTTGAAATAATCAAATACAACATTGTATTTTCTTTGATAACATCATTATTTCTTTTATCATATAAAAATATATAAATAATAATATGCATCCTTGAATCCTAAGGAAGGGAACCAAAATAAATGGTTGATATCATATTCTAAGTAAGGGTATGTGTATAGTGGAAGCAAATACGTCATAAATAATATGGAAAGATTAAATGATAATCATATAATGCCATATAAATAATCACATGAGCAATGAACTTGACCATGGATACCATAATGATTCACATGAGCAATATACACTATCTCATGAGACCTACCAATTAATATAGGGGATATTTAATTTTGGGACCCAACTATTAGTTAATAATTCAAATACATTCATCATATGAATATATTATATAACTTAATCAAAATTCATTAAAAATGAGTAAAATCTCATATTGAACAAAATATCATAAAAATATCAATAATATCCCCATTCAAAATGATCCTAAACCATTTAGATAAATATGGTGGAAATAATCATTACATTATATCCTTAGTAAAGAATAAAATTCAGAAAGTGATGTTAAAATTAATGAAAATATATTCAAATGTCCGATGTAAAATTTGTTGAGTAAAATACACTTTTAACATTGAAAGAAAAAATGTAAAATATAAAAAATTACAAATATTTGAGGAATAAATTTTCATGAAAAAAAATCCATATAAACATATAAATTAATTTTCAATTGAATTAGTGGTCATGATGGTGGGAAATTTTTTTAATTACATTTAATTTAATAAAACATTCCTTTCACATATTTGTAAAAAGTTCAAAAAGTTCCTCATTCAGAAAGTGAATAAAATATCCAGTTTAAAATATTTTCTAAAAATTAAAAAATTGGGAAATATTTCTTTAAAAAAAATTATATATGAAAAATATTATTTTAGGTATTTTAATGAAAATATAGACTTAAAAGAGAAATATTAAAGACTGATTAGAAACAAATTATTAGTTTTGAATAAAAAAAATTATTTCATTAACATGAGTAATTAATGAAATAAAATGAAAGGAATGATTTTAATTTCATGAAACATAAATAAGAGAATAAAATATATTTTTTAAAATAGAGAGATCAAATAACTCCCCCTGTGCATACTTAATCACAAACAGTGTCGAATAATTATAATATTGTGATGTAAACGCAAACCTCATATTCAGATTCTTTTGTATGTGTTAGATCCATCAATAAAATAAGTATATATTTATTTTACATATATTATACAACTATACTCTTATATATAATACCATATATGATTTAATCATAATATTTTATAACTTTTTAACCATTAATTCGTTAATAAAATGAAATTTCTAGATAATATATTCTTTATTAGAAGTATGATTTATTTTAGAAGTTTCGATCCTTTTATTATTATTGGTTAAATCGTATGAAGATTTTAAATCATAACATAAATATAATATATATTTATTATGTATTTAATTAGAGTAATATTCAAATTTTATAGATAGAAAAATAAATAATGCCATTCATGCCCATAGTAGGCCTTATGTACCCATGAATTCTCTTTTCACTTTATGATGAATGGAATGAAATAAATGTTAATAATAATTAACCTTTAAATGAAAATTATTATATCCAATATAAAACATATATTTATTAATTCTACCCTTATAATCATCAATGTATTGTGTAAATTAAAACAAATTAAATTGATTCATGGAGGTGGTAGTCCACACGTACACACAAGTGATGTTATAAATTTTCTAATTGAATAAAATATGATGTATATTGGTGGTTTCATAATAATAATAACATTTAAGTATATTTAGGATACTAAATTAATTATTTTATGATAAATACCATAAATTTTTAGGAGTTGAAATGAAAATTCAATATAATGTGAATGGTTAAGATGATTGCCACTTATTTCATTGATCTCCTTTACATATCATCTTAAGGACTATTGGGTTGGTCTTTTGTGAAGACCAAAACTGATAAAATGTGCATAGGGATGTTTTGAATAGAAATTTTTATGGATTTTTTGAGCATTTATTCACAATTTTGATTAAATAATATAGGTAAGGGTTATTATTTTATATGGTGGGGAAAGGAAAAACATGGAATTTAAAAATTAATATTAAAACATAACTTAGTAATTATAAAGAAAATTGATTCCACATGGGTATTGTTTCAATGAAAAAAAAATATAAGGTCTAAATATAATCATCCCATGATATTTTAATGGATTTTGAAATCATCTTAATTCATATTTTTTATTAACATATTGATTAACCAGTATCCACCTTAAAGGCACTAATTACTATTTCAACTATAAAGGTTTATAACATTACATAAAATGAAAAAATTCACCAACTAATGGACATGGGGTGAAATTTATCACTATATCATATCCCCCTTTACAATGTTTAATTTTTTTTTGTATTTTTATATTTTAATAAAATATTATTTCCATAAATTAACATTAATGCAATTTTTCACACTATTCCTTTAATTTAACATTAAAAAATGAATAAAAAAATCTGAAATTTGATTATAATAATCTAGAACACCATTATTATGTTATATTGTTCTCTAATTTTTTGTAACACTATAACACACACAAATTTTATTAATTTTAATATTCTTAAAATAATTTATTTTATATTTCTGTTAATTGGGAAAATATTTTTTTAGCATTGTGTTAGAATTTAGGATAGTTATGGAATCATTAAAAATTTGATATAAATTAGCATCATGAAAATAATTTCATAATTCTATAATAAACACTTAAAATCAATCCTAAAAAATTGTTTTTCTTTGTGTGAAAACAATATTTAAATTTAAATGTAATAGAGAACATTTTGTATTTTTCTTTGATTTAAATAATATAAAAGAGAATTTTTAAGAAAAGTGTCCCTATAAACTAACTTTAATGAAAAAGGTGATATGAGTTGAATTACCTTCATTTAATATAATCTAATATGAAGAATAGTGACAATAACACATTGTTTTATCATAGGATAACCAAATTGACGCTTTACTGAGGTGATAAATTTTAACACATTTAACATTTCTAATGCCTAAAAATAAAGGGAACCTATTAACCAAATTTTGCATCATAATTAAAAATATAGGCAATTTTTTCATGATTTAATTTCTATAAGTTGGGGAAATTTATTTTAAAATAAAGACAGAATATGAAATTAAACCAATTTTAGAAAAATAATGTTTTTAAGAATAAAATTTGAAATATTCTTACCCCTTTCCTAGAAAAAATACTAGATGAATTATTTTACATTTAATTAAAAAAATTTACTAAACCCATTCCCATACTC
This sequence comes from Viscum album, assembly GCA_963277665.1. Lineage (NCBI taxonomy): Eukaryota > Viridiplantae > Streptophyta > Magnoliopsida > Santalales > Viscaceae > Viscum > Viscum album. The sequence goes on from OY728127.1 coordinate 1,810,174,940, forward strand.
CTGGATTAGTTTATAAAAACATAATATTTATATTTTTGTATTGATATAAATAAAAGTAACCCAATTTTAACCATCAATAACAAACAACCTCAAAATGAACTATTGAATCACTTACATACCAAATAAAATTTTTATGTTTAGATTTTACAGAATTATGAAAAATTATTAAATAAAAATACCCATATCAATATGTGATCACTTCTCCAATATACATTAATTTTTACTTATTTCATAATAATTCTTCATCATCACCCATAAAATTAATCAAACATGAAAACATTCAAGACACAAATCATTTGACATCATTCTTCATAAACTAGGTAAGAGGAAACATAAAAAGGGTGTGATCAAATGCTGAGTATAGATGAACATAAACATTAGTTACTAAATTTCATATGTGATATTAATATGATCATAAGTGGATGATGAAATATCAAAAAGTATGAGAATAACAAAATATAATTAATACCCATAAATAACTAGATCTTCAATCCTAAAAAATTCCCTAATTCTTCAATAATGGAAAAATTCCTTGTGAAAAAATAATCATAAGACATTTTATGATAATATTTATCAACTGAATAATTAAATAATGATATAAATTATAATTAAAATCATTTTGGAAACATTGAACGTTATCTTCAAAACTAGGGTCAAAACTAACTTGAGCCCAGTTAAAAATATTAGAGAAGCCACACTAGTAAACTCCATATTTCTAACAAATATAGACAATGATCGTTATCTAGTGCATTGGAGAGATTTAATAGGGCTCACTCTTTGTGTAAGCTACATCAAGATAACTTATTTACCATGACCTATAATAATTATCAGCCCATCATGTAAGCTATATCGGGGACACATGTTCATCATGAGATATAAAGGGTCTCAACCCTTAAAATAAGATATATCTAGATCACCTGAAATTATAAATATTCTATAATTTCTATCCATGAGAATCATTTGGATTTCAGCATAGCAATAATCATTGATCTTTCATTTCATTACTTACCAATGGAAATGAAATGGGTTCCAGGTCGATCTCACAATCCATCCTAATAAAGGATAAGGATATTATCATTACAACATGTCCCCATTGTATTTTATGACACATCAAATCTTTTTTATGTTTATTAATATAAATACAATTAATATATCATTAAATTCAATTTTAATGAAAATAACATTTTTTACTTAAGAATTACTTTTAAAAATATAAATTTTAAAATATATTTTAGTAATATCGTTCAATAAAAATATCCTTGGAATATTATAATAAAATATTTATTGAAAATAATATTCATTCCTATAGGAAAATCAATTAATATTATAAATGTTAAAAATAAACATTTTCTTCAATCAATTTTTAAAGGGAGTAAAAAGTGACCCATTCAGAAAAAATTAAACTTTCTATTTTCAAACCTTTTGAAAGAAGGAAAATATTGAGTAATATTGAATTAGAGTATCATTTATTTTTAGAAGAGAATTGTTTTTAAAATATTTTAAAAAACATGGATATAGAAGACAAATATTCTCCTTCTAAAAGAAGATACAAGATTGATATCAGTTATGAAAAACATCCTTGATGTTTCTCTAATAAATATGGGAGGAAATAGACAATGAAAATGTAAACAACATTCACAAGAACAGATGATGAAAATATATGTGGTTCGAGAAAATATGAGCACAATATTTCCTTTAAAGGCACCATGGTCATTAACAATCTCAAAAATAATGGATATTTTAATATAACCCATTTTCTTATTTAGTAACTTTTCCAATAAAAATTCATTAATAGTAAAAATATGATCTGAAACTTTTAATATAATGAATCACATGAATTATTATGTCAAGATTCATTCTATAGGAATTAATCACACCATAAAAGGATTTCATGTTCTATAACATGAAAACATTCTCAAGAAAATTATATTATGATAAAGGAAAACTCTTTCAAAGTTCATATCATTGAATTTATAAATAATAAAATGTAATATTATGTGTCAAAAAATCCATTCGAAAAGTTTTAATATTAAATAAATCAATTTATATATTAATTCACATATATTCATGGAATAACAAATTTAGTGAAAAGTCGTTATAAATCAATGAAAGGAAATTGAGTTAAGAATCCATTTACTACTCGGTGTCATTCAAGTCAAATCCCCTTGGATGAAGTAATAAAAAATTAAACATAAAATTACATTAATTATGAAGGATTCAGGATTTAAAATATAAAAAAATTTTATATATACCATAAAAAATAAATTATGTGAATAAAAATAAAGTATGTCTCAATGATAGAAAATTGAGACAAAATCCATCACCTCAAATCCAGAGTTTCCATGGATGTATTTAAATTCCTATATAATAAACTCATATAAGTTATTTTATTTCATAAAAATACTTTCCTATTTTAATCCCATTTTATTAATAAATTTATTTCACTTATTTTAATTACATATTTAATTACATTGTTAGGTAAATTTTCATCGTTGTATTGTGAGGATGTTCGGTTCATAATTTTGAAAACAACAACGGTGTATTAATCGTGGTTAAATAATTCATTATTACATCACCTTTTGAGAACTAATAATATCATAATTATAATTTTTATTAATAAATTACACTTTTAAAACCTACAGAGAATGATGGTTATGAGAAAATAACAACATCACAATCATGGAGACAGTAGGCCTTACATACACATGTGCAATGTTTCCAAATTTTGACGGTTATTAATAAAATGGATAATTATTATTTAATATTTATATAATTATTATTTAATATTTATATAATTATAATTTTATCATTAATAAAATATTATATATTAATATATAGTTATATGAATCACTAATGTGATGTGGTGATGAAAAATAAATCACATCGCTTCGTGGAGGTGGTAGTCCACATGCACGCATGAATGACGTTATAATTTTTTAATGAGTCAAATGGTAAGAAAATGTATGAAATATAATATTTTAATAGTGATAAATATGAAATTAAAATCATATAAAAACATTAATTTTATCATTATAATCAGTCATGAGAGGTGGTGATCAAAAACGAATTGAAATGGTTTAGGAGGTGGTAGGAAGCTATACACACGAACGATTGCTTCATTTATCATTTGATAGAACTTGATATAGTTATAGGTTTTTACCATAACATTATATAAACCTGGTGTATTTAAATTAATAAGTTTTATTATATCATCAAAATAGAATAATATTTGAATTATGTTGAAAAATAAATTATACAAAAGCATCTGGTTAAGAAGTGTACCTCAGCTTCAAAACAACCTCCTTTTCATGTCACCATAAGACTAAAAAGGTTAGTATTATACCCAAAATCAGGCCTATATTACATGAGAAGAAATGTTTGGAACGTATTTGGGTAGGTATTTTCCAAAAAAAAATCTTTTAATGTGTGATGAAAATTGTAGAGGAGGTTCCCTTTATTAGAGAGGTTAAGGAAACTCATGAAAATTCATTAAATATTAAATTAAAATAAATTAATTTCCTTGTTCAAACAGATAAAAATTGATAATATTATATTTTTTTATTAATAAAAATAATCTAATAAAACATAAATTATATTAGATTATTTTATGTTTTGACACTTTTATTTTACTTTTATCCCATGTTAACCACATTCAGTCAAAAATGTTGTATTAATGATTTTACACTTTCTGGTCCTTGAAAGTTACAATAAAACGAAAAATGAAACATAAATTGACCATTTTAGATATTTTCAACCATAAATAAAACACATGGAAAAAATAGGATTTATTATGATTAAAATCCTTTAATAAATTATTATTTATTCTAAAATTTCATTAAAGTTGATTTTTGAACTATTCATTTAATTAGACTTTTAAAACAAAAAGAAAACAATTGAATTAGAATATAAGGAATTAAAAATATATAATATTTCATTTGTATATTAAAAAATCATGGAATATAATTATTAATTAAAATATTTTACTTTTAATAGTTTTAAAACTATTAATTATATATTTCTATTAATAGAAAAAATGGTTCGACATTGCGTATAATTTTAAGGTAATTATTTCATCACTAAAATTATAAACAAAAAACCATGATAAATAAAAAAATATTTAATATTTATATTTATGACCTAAAATATATTCTTTTTACCCATATATGAAAAATTTAAAGATAATAAAACAAAGAGATTGACATTTTTCACTTTTCATGGTAGAAAATATCCTAAAGATAAAAATCATGGCGATAGGGGAAACAAGGTCAAATATTACAGTTTATTATGATTATAGATGATATATAATAATATAAATTAATTAATTCAACTATTAGTCTTACTTTATAGTCCTTATTAGAATATTTTTACCCTTAGCTAACTTATTTTACATTTACCATTGTAAAAAAATTTACTATGATTACTAATCACAATTGATAAATATATAAGGAAAATATTTTAAAAAAATTACCTCCGGATTTCATATATAGAATATATTTTTAAAATTAAAAAACACAAGTTGTTGAATTTTTTTAAAAATTAAAACCATTAAACACAATGTTAAATGTTTTTAAAAACATTCCTTTTCAAGTACAAAATTTTTTTATAATAAATTAAAGTAAATAATTAACTAAAAATAATATAATGGTATTATTATTAATATAAATTAAACAATAAAAGTTTAAAACAATTAAAAAATTAATTTTACATTATAATTACATTGGAATAATATATAGATTTCAATAAAAATATTTATTTTTCAATATTCAATGAAAAATAAATATTTTCAGAAAAATATCAAAATTCACAACAAGATAGTTTTTATAATATTATATAAAATATTATAACAATTTTATCAAATAAAATATATATAAATTAAATAAATTAATTATAATATTCTTTCTCAAAAACTAATTTAGACAATTTTTGAAGAAAAAGTATCTTTGAAGCAAAAAATAACTTTACAAAAAATTGTGTGATTATTACTTATTAATTAATACATATATATATATATATAATTAAAAGGATAATTATTTTATTATTTAATAATGTGTTTAATTTTTTTAATACCCATCAATTCAATGGTTTCGTTATAACTATCACATTTAAATAATAATATTTCATAGTTCATTTATGCTCGGTGTTGCATGATGTATACTCAATTGAAAATTATATCCTTATTCAAAAAATTTAGAGTGTTACATTATCCCCTCACATAAAAAAATATTTAATAAAAATCTATACAAAAAAGTGTGAAAGGTAAATACAAATTTCATAAAGAATAACACCTAACTTGGTTACCAAAAATGAAAAAATTAGTCTAATGTTAAAATATATTCATGGAGGAAATGAATAATGTAAAAATAATGATAGAGAGTGATGGATATCATTGATTACAATAAAATTAATGATCATAAGTGAGTAAATTCCCACAAACCCATAAACCAATGAGGTTTGAAAAATAATATTGATCATTAGAAATGAATGTACTACGATAACATTTTTTTCTAAAGAATATTTTCCTAGATATTAGGAATTATTTTACCATATAATCTAACAAAATAAGGATACATACTTAATTCATATGTATAATTTCATATTTTAATCAATTTACTCAATAATATCATAATTTTCTCCAGATGATGAGTATTCAGGTTGATTTATATTTGGCCTAAATCTATAATATCAACATCCATAATTGCATATACTCCAAAAAAAGGATAAAATACTACTTATCATGACATTATAAATTATCTAAAACCAAAATGGTTCAAAAATATTAATATAATTCTCAAAATAAATAAATCATTATATGAATAAATAAAAAATTAATCTCAAAAATTCAAAATTAATACCCAATGCTCAAACTAGATAATTTTGTAAATAACTATCCTTGATTTTTTGCAATATATTCCAAAATATTATTGAACCCCTGATATTATAAATTAATTGATAACATATTTCTCTAAGATAAATTAAAAATTTATTTATTAATAAAATCAATCGATATTATATTCTCGTACCAATAATATGTATGAAATAGTCATATAATATTAAATATATGATAATCATTTCCATAAATGACCTGAATCGCCATTAAGATGCAATAAATTCATATATTCTCCAAAAATATAATTAAATATTTCATCCTGAAATATAGTTTATTGAGATTATGTTTTACTTAATCCTATAATGTTTCTTAAAATAGTGATCTTCTATTGATATAATATTAATTAAAAAATATAAAAAAATATTTCATTTTTATGGGTGTTTATATGATAAATAATATATTCCCAAAATAAACATAATAATTTTCTATCAAAAAATATTATATAAAAAAATAATTTCTTAAAAACTAGGACATGAGGTAGGATAGTGGTGGGTGTTTCACCGTTCCCTCCCCTAATTTGTGCGTTAAAGGTTGTGGCCCTAACAGATATGATGGATTGTCTCCGGATCTTTTGGGTGTCATTTTTCTAAAATTGTTCTAATATTATTCTTATAAAATTCCTATAAATATGATGATCCTATTTAAAAATAACCTTAACAACTCCAAAATTGAATAATTTTTTTACCTCCAACTTTATGTTATTGATTCAACATAAAAACACAAAAATTTAATGGAATATATATGAAATATCCCTTTATGTTAATCCTAAGGTTATCATACACCTAATACAAATATAATGCCTCCCAAAATATCATTAGTCTCCTTAAATTCCGCCACATAAAACCATAAAATTCATGCCTAGGACTTTGAGCATTTGATCAACATTAAACATATAATCCCGTGATTTTTTCCATAACTATTTTGATAACCTCACATGAAATACCCTAATATCCAATGTTTTCTAAACCATTCTCATTTACCTACTATAAAATACTCAATCCTAAAATACATGTTTTGATTCTAATTACATAATCATTATATTTTTTGTTTTATAGAATTAAACATGGCCCAATTTTAACCATAAAAGACAGACAACATGAAAGAGAAATATGGGATCACATACTTACCGAATATCCTTTATCAATTTACAGTTTAGATAAATAATAAAAACTCATACATAATGATACCCATGTATTTATTTGATCATTGTTCCAACTTACAGTTAGATTTTCTAATTTCACAATAAGTCTTCAAAATCAGAAATTAATTGTTATATAAATGAAATATTTATAGACAAAAATCATTTTACATTATTCCTCATAACCTGTGGAAATGGAATCATAATAAGGGTGATCTCAAATTCATAGTAAGGGTAAACATATGTATTTAAAATATAATTTAATTACTAAGAATAATATTTGTATAATGGTTAACTAATATAATCAATGTTCCTGAGTATAACATAATTTAATTCTTATCCAAATATAACATGATTATCAATCATAAAAAATTTCATAAAACTTTAACAAATGAAATATTCATTGGAAATAATAATCATGATCCAAATAATTAAAATATTAATCAAAGGAATTATTAAATACCCATAGAAAGTGTAATAATCCAAGATTTTAAAATAATAAAATCATATTTGATAGTGCATATGCCATAAAAACAATAATTGGATGAAATGTAACAACCTGATACATTATGATATGTTTCATTTTAAATAAATTCAATCTCTTCGATAACTTCCAATGCATACAACATCAGCATAGAATGGAACACGATACTCTATTAAAATATTATTAATTAGGCATCACTATTATAAGCAAGAAATAATGATATTGGGTATTAATACTAATAACTATATTATGAAAATTATATAGTTTATAAATAAAATAATAACGAATTTAAAGAGTATGAAATTTTTTCTAAAAGGCTATATTTTTCAGAAAGGTGGATTAGTCTCTCTTTTCCCACATAATTTAAAATTAATTTTTACCACATTTATAAAATTTATTTTTAAAATAAAATTTATTTTTGATAAATAAATTTCATGATTATCATTCATTTAATTTTTTACAATTTTATAAAAATATTAATTTTTTATAAACAGTGAAAAATGCTGGATTTTATTGAAAACAGTCTTTCCATTTTAATTACATAAAATTAAATTTATATTCTAATTTTTTTAATAAAAATTACCTAAAAAATATTACAATTTAACCAATTTAGTTTATTTTAATCAATTTCATGTTGAATTGGGATATTAAAATATTCTTTACTTATGATATTTCTCACTTTTGAAAATCGCTCATTCCTCACATTTGCGGTTTGATTATAAAATGAATTATTACAAATTTTTGTATTTGATTTGTAAAATTTATTTCCATTTTTTTAATCATCATAATTTATATTATATAAAATGTTCAACATAAATTTTTACCATAATTAATAGTCAAAACAATAAAACAATGCCACAATTAAAGTAAAAATGGGTCTATCGGGGTTAAACTAAGAAGAAAAGGGTTAGAAATTAACTAATACATGTCAAAAAAAATTTATGGTCATATTTATACCTTATGTACTCTAAATCACTTCAAGGACCCATTTTAGATGATTATTTCATTATAAAAACAAGGGTATTAGTTCTCTTTTAAAATTTCCAATGTGCATCCTCTCCCCCGCTTATAAAACACCAACACCGCCCCCCTATTCACACATATAGAACCATTTTTTAATGAATACCAAAAAAAATCTCTCATTGTTTCTCTCCTAACATCCTAGTGGTATTAGTTTTATTATGAGTCCCTTATAAGAAGAATTTAGTTACAAACCTAATGTGGATCTCTGAAGAAAATGTAAAATTTATAAACATGTGTAATCTTTATTTATTATTACACCTCCTTAAATACTTATTCAAATATGATAATATAAAAAACCATTATCTTATATATACTTATATGTTGTTATTATAGTTTCATAACCTATATCCATCTTCACTTCTTTAAAATGGTAAATGAAACTGTCGATAATGTGTATGGCGAATTACCACCTCGCGAACCAATGTAACTTCATTTCCGTCACCAGATTTCATGGTTGGATATCATGATTGATTTAACATGTTTGTATGATATTTATGAAAATATTATATTTATATAATTATTTTATCATAGATAACTTCTGACTTTCCATTCTATGTGGGATATGATAACGTCACTCTTATGTTCGATGGACTACTACCTCTCAAAGAGATGTGATTTTTTCTTACTCATTACATGGAATATATTGTGGTTAAATTAAATTAATATAGGTTATATTGATGATATATTCATACTTATTGAAATATAATATCACATCTATCTTATTTTCTTCCATTCCATTGGAAGACAATAATGTCGTGTGAGTGTACATGTGGACTACTTCCTCCACATAGCAATGTTAAATTTTTTTATTTTTATTTTTATATATTGATGGTAATAGAGGTTTATTTTATTATTAATATATATATTATTATTATTATTATTTAAAGGTTAATTAAAATTTATGGTCTTTTTATTACATTTAATGAGACAAATATAAACAACATTCATCCGTACGTACGACCTACACTCTCCTTGAACAATGTAATCCATTTTCCATCTCTAATGTTTTTAAATTACACTAAATTATTTATATAATGAATATATATGATAATTTTATCATGGATAAAATTATTTTTACTATGTAACCATGATCTAATTACAAGGACCAAAATTAATGAACTAATGCATGCTTGAAAACGAACCTATTATCACATGAAACATTGATCTTATCAAAGAGTTGTTAGTAAACTAGTGATAAATAACTATATGTAAATCATATATGGAATGAGTCATATGATTATGGTTCTTTAAAAGATTTATAATACACCTATATTAATTATATATTAGGATTTTACATATGTGTAGGAAGTTTAACCTAAGGTAAGGGTTTCTCCTCTCACTTTTACTTTCATGATACATATGCCATTTTTAACATTTATTCCTTTGTATAGTGTCTATACTTTACATTTTGATATAATATATCATTAATCTGTTTATATTAATTTTATTTAAATATTCTTTTGATGTAATTTCTTTTATGGGGATTATGATCATAAGTTACCAAAGTGTTAAGGGTATAATTCTAAATATCATAATTATTTAGTATTTTCATTGATTAAGTATCAAATAGGGATGAGCTCGTAAAGGGACAAGCCCACTAGGTATTTATCCTTATCGCCACCTCCTTGTGATTAGGTTATCACATCAGCCATCCCATAGTTTGGAAAGATCTAGATTTTTCGTCTCTTACAGTGGCTTTGTGGACTCGATCGCCTCTCTCTTTTCACCATTGCTTTCCTCTCCTCTCTAGATTCCTACCTCGTTCGATAGGGTATCCATGGCGGCATGGTGCTGGCCCACAATTGAGGTTCCAGATCGAATAGACTGAGGTATCCTCCTTGCCTATGATGTGTGTCGTTAGTGTTTTGTTGTGGTCTACAAGTCTGAATAGGATGGCGGTGACGAGATCTAGGTCGTGGGACTCCTTCATGATATATGGTGATGTTCTTCTTCATTCCTTTTCTGTGGTGAAATTTGGATTATGATGAATTATTTTAGCCCATGTGAGGGGTTCTACTTTTTTTTATTTATAGTTTTATTATGGATATTCGGCATCTTCAAGACTTTAATCCTCACTGAAATCTTTATTATTGGTCGCAAGGTATTTTTTGGTTTTTTTTTCTCCAACTGGGATAGAAGAAAGATGCTAACTTGATGGTGATTCTATGGTGGTGAATTTATTGGAATTTTGGAAATGGTGGATTTCTAAAGTTTGTGAGATTTCTGAAGTATTTGATGGAATGGTGGTTGTTATATGTTAGGATTGCACTGAATGGATGGAAAGGATGATAGTTCTTGGGAAATGTTAGAAAGGAGGACAGATTTTGGCTTTGGTGGTTCGTGGATTAAGTGATGCTACAATGATTTGTCTACAAGAGCTTCTCCAGTGGATGTTCAGGGCAAGGAGCTCACACTATTTCATGGATTCTCAGAATCAAATATTTGAGAGGGTATTAATTTTTCCATCAGTACCAAGCCCATGATTTTTGGCATGGATAAATAACCATTTTACAAGGAGATAATAGAAGCTGTTTTTAATGCATTTTGTTGCAAGGAGGAGTAGATAACTTTTAGTGATTGTTATTCATGATCTTGAGTATTGGTCTGATGTGGAATGTTTTTTTGTTTATTTCTTGTTGTCTTGAGTCCCCCCCCCCCCCACTGCTTTCCCTAAAAGTGGACATTATCTAAAAAAATGAAGTCCTACAGGCTGTTGGATGAAAGTATCATGTGGGGGAACAATTTGATATTTATTTCTTAAACTCAATATATTTAATTCTCAAATGGTTATTCAAGATACTTTCCAATTATTATTACCATTTTTTACACTTTTTAAATAAAAATATTGAGAAATTTTTTCAATAAAAGCCAATATTATTTCTCTTTAGTTAAGAAATCCTTTTTCTTCAAAATCCATATTTTCTAAAAAATATTTCAAAAATGTTTTAATTTTTTTAAAAATGAATTAATAAATAATTTTTTACCCATTTCTACTATTAATTTTTTAGAAATGAATAATCATGTTGTTCCATAACAAGGTATGTTTGGCTTTATTGAAAATGTAAAAGGAATCTTCATTTTAATGTTTATGTAAGGAATAGAATTTCCCACCATCATTTCTACTCAATTTTGTAAAGTTTATTTTATAATTTAAAATGTTTTTTTCTAAATAAAATAATTTTAAAAATATTTTGTTAAATTTTAGTTTTAAAATTTAATTTTCAATGTGAGATGATTATTTCCTCAAAAAAATTAAAGGATATTTTCACTGAATTTATATTATTTAAAAACAAAAAACCTTACTATATATATGCTCCACTAGGGATCATTTTATATAATAACATCCTTATTATTTATTTAGTTAGTTTATGATCAATGTGACTTGGGATGTTAAATTTTATTACAATTAACTACTTTATTCTTGATGGTTTAGGATTATGTTTATTTAATTTGGTAAAGTATTAACATTTCCTATGTTTTATTTTCAATATCAATGTTTATATATATTTTGTTTCACCAATTTATTATTATAAGTGCATTAGAAAAAAAATTACATGTGTGTCATGGTTTCAGATATCCCCTTAATGCATTGACATCCCTCATGAGACAAATAAGTTATCTAAATGAGATGGTTTTCTTCCATCATATTTAAATTGCCTTGTTAAAGGTGTAAACAGTATGTTTTAGAAGTCAAGCATCATTAATTACATCATTATAAGATTGGTTATTTATTTCAATGTGATTATTGGATTAGTTATAATATTCATTGATAATTTTCATGCCTATTTGAATATTTATATGGATTTATTTGGTCATTATTTTTTTCTATCATATTATTCTTAGTCTAACTATTAATGGAATGTGTTTTAGTTATTTACCTTGCAATACTGATTATGCTTATTTATTCATGATAGCTTCCATTGTATGCATACCGTGACTAAGAATATGAGCTCACCCCTTTATTATATTATATTTCCGATCAGATATTAAAAAGTTTTTTTGATTGATATGTTTATATACAGTATAAGGAATAATTTCATTGTCAAAAAAAATATAATTTCATGTTTTCAATTGTAATGTGAGTTTAAATTATTTATAGAGTTTACACAGAATACCAAAATATTAAAACTTTCAAGATGCAATTATATTTATCTTATGCCAATATAATTATTTATCCATTTTCATTGGGATATTGTGGTCAGATATTTAGTGTTGTTATCAACGGTTGTTTATTAGAAACCTTTGGAACAAGATTTAAGAAATCATAGATTAAGTAATATAACCCTTTAAAATATATTGAGTATAAGTATATAATAATATCATTGTGTTTTTTAAGGTAAATATTATGTTGTTTACCAAGTAATATATCTTAGTCTAAATACTAATTATGGTCATTGTTCTGGAAAATATGTTTCTTGGGGTATAACTCCAAAAAAGGAACATTGGGCTTGACTCGAACATTACCTAGTATGTGAAAATGGGATATACAGTTCACCTAGTTTAACACTATTTTGGTATATGGTTGGGTTAATTAACATTTTCCTTACAAACCATTCGAAGTAATTAAAAATATTTTTATTATTTGAAAATATTCCTAAAGAAAACATTTTTATGATTACGAGATAATCCATGCATAAATTTTTCAAATTATGTGAATTGTTTAATTAGTATTAGTATTATACATTATGTTTAATAATTTCATGACATAATATAGTGTATTCTTTTATTTATAAATGTTCCTAATGGATTTAATTTGAATCAAATGAATGCACGTAATCCAATGAGTAATAATGATAATTTATTTGATGGGAATAAGTCAATATTTCTTTACTACTTGGTAATTTGAAATTTGACTCCTTCATATAACAGAAACCATTATTTTTTGACGCAAAAACTAATCTTTTATTCGATCAATATTGGGTAGAAAACCTTGAAAAAAATCTAGCATTAGGATTTAATGAACGGAAAAAATTATTCCTAAAGATTATTTAAATTTAAAATCTAATAAATAGTGTCTATTTATTGAAAATACAAAGGAGGATGTTAAAATAGAGGGTATGCAATGGTACAATTTTAGGATATATTAATCAAAAAATACATTCCACATAAGAAATGAGTTGATTTTGAAGTGAAATTTATAAATTAAGGGAAAAGGGTTGAGGAAAGTGTTTCTATGTATTAATGAAGATATAATATACTAGTATTGAATGTTTTATAGAATTTATATTATCCAAAGAGTATGACTAATTTTTTTTTGGTTGGATAACACTAAGACTTCGAAGACTGTTACTCTCAAAAAAAAAATCATAGTATGATGGTATGGTATCAATTTCCCTCATGGTAGGGGAATAATTCTCCAAGTATTATATTTTCAAAGGAAATAAAAATAAAAAGGGAACATTATATTTTTGTGTGAAGTTAAATGTTGTGAAAATGATAAATGTAAGAGTTGAATTTCAAAAAAGTGAAACATTTAGAATGAAACAACCTAATATAAGATTTAATATAATTTCAGTTTTCTAATATTGTATTATGAGGAGAAGTACATCTGGGTTGATAAACATTATCTGATTATTGTTGGGGGATTTAGTAATGGGAATATTACCCTTGAGGATTACATACAGTCCTAAGACAAGCAAGGCTCTTAATTTAAAGATCTAATAAGGGAAGAAATAAGTACCCAGGTAACCACTATCTCCAAGAATTTGTTTAGGGAAAGATATTATGGTGGAATTAAACTACATGTCAATGACACTACTTTAACCTTTTTTGGTTGATGTTTGGTTTCTTACGTTCTCCTTAAAAGTGTTGGATTTAATAAAAATTTAATATTCAGTTAGTGTAATGAAATCCCATCAGGCCCATGAATTCAATGGTAAGGGTGAATTCATAAATTTATATTTCATTATATGGAAAGATATGGGACACAAATCCAACCAATCCACTAAATTTCAATGTAATATATTACATATGTGTTTATAGGTAGATGTATAAGAATAAACATTTATGATATATATATTTGAAATCCCATAATTTATGATAGTAGTTACACTAATCATAAAATAAATGTTATAAAGTCAATCATTATATTTTGGATCTACGAATTCATTTATATCTTTGAGTAATATTAAATCGATTAGGTTTGTATGGAGTATGAAATTCTCCTATGATACCAACTGTACGATAGAAACGATGATGTAGATGCTCAATATACAAGAGGGGTGAATTTTATACTTTGAAAAAATTGGGAACTTATAAAGTTGTTAAGAAACCTTTCTATTGTTTAAGAAGGTTAAAAAAGGTAAATTCACAAAACCTATAAGGTCTAAAAACATTCTTGATTCCAGAAATATGATTCGTAGAATGTAATTCCAAAAAAGTAGTTTTAAAAATGAAACATAACAAAAGTTTATAAGGATAAAGATTATAACTTAAAGCATATATAATATCACTAAATCAGATTATACAAGTATAATAAAGTATAAGAAAGTTATACTTTCCTCAAAAAAACAAAATGTAGTGGAAAACATGAAACAATAAAGGTAACAAGTAGTAAATCTTTTAACCCAACTAGAAGGTTATCCAATAACCTCAGATAAAGGTCCCTTGATTTAGACTTTCAAGAAATTTAGTCTTACCCACACTAATGTAAGCCCTAGACATGAAGATTGGAGTCTTTCTTGCTATCCCCACAAGCCCTCGAATTTTAAGGTAGTCGGAACCTCTATCTTCCTATCCCCAGAAGCCCTCGAATGTACTTAGCAACATTCGAAGTCACACGAATCAATTCCGAACAAGCTGTTCAGTACACACAAAGCATGAAAGTCCCTCTCTAGAAATCACTTCAGTAGTATGTAATCTCTAGAGTCGTATAATAGTTTATCAAAGTTAATATTGTGAGATCATTCAAATGAGTTCATATTTATAAGTTCATTATCAACAGTCGGCTCCCTCCTCCAACAATCATATTTTTTCTTGAATTTTAGAGGGACATGTACACGTGTCACCCAAACAATGGTTAGTTAGTAACTGAAGGTGAAACATTATTTTATAACCAAAACATGAGTAAGAAAAAATATGTTTACTTAACCAAATTCATTTTTCAGAGTGTAAGGAAAAAATGAAAGTTATGACTCTAAGAAAAAACTATTTGGTATCTATAAAAAATAGATATTCAGACTCTGTCTTCGAAGGAATTCGGAACCCGAATTCTATAGAATTCCCGAGTCTGAATTTCATGAAAATTCAAAGTCTAAATTTATAAAAATTCAGAGTCTTAATTCATAAGAATTCAGAGTCAGAATTCATAGAATTCTGGATTCTGAACTTATAATGTTCGGAGTATGAATTCAGTAGAATTAGGAGTCTGAACATATAATGTTCGGAGTCTGAATTCAATAGAATTCAAAGTCTGAACTAAGAATGTTCGGAGTCTGAATTCAGAGAACACATAATCTAAACTCAAAAATTTCAGAGTCTGAATTCAGCGAACTCAGAGTCTGAACTCAGAAAGTTCGAAGTCTGAATTCAGAGAACTCAAAGTCTGAACTCAGAAAGTTTGGATTCTGAATTTGGAGAATTCGGAACCTAAATTTGGATCCTAAAAATAGAATTGTTTATATCTAAGTATATATATGATTTTGAGGTTTTAGATATGAATTTGAATTTTATACATAGACAAAATATGAACAATGAAAATCCTGGTAAGGATAAATTTTCCTTGGGGATGAAAAATTTCCTTATCAAGTAAACCATAGGGTAAATGAAATTTTCCTTAAGATAAGGTTTGTGTGATTTTCAAAACAAGAAGGAATTGAAAATCCATAAGGAAACCTTATTGACTCAATAATGTTCTCCTTTTCGGAAAGAACAAACATCCTTATGAAAAATAATATAAGGACTTAGAAAATATTTTCCTGAACATTGAAAGTAAACATTATATCCCTTAACACATGGGCAAAGATGAATATGACTAACTCCCACATAGGCTTTGGAAAAACTAAGGATCATATTCTAGATTTTCGGAATGAGACTTATCAATTTATTGCATAAAAAAAGTTCTTGAATAAGAACTCACCCTTATATGAACGCCCCCTTACTTAGATAAATTTCTTCTTTTCTTAGTATACTTTTTTCTTTTCTCCCCCTATGTGATTTTTAAAAAGGAATATAGGGAATAGAAAGGTAAATATGGTTCCTGAAATATTATTATAAGATAGCCATAAAATATACGAAGAGAAACCAAAAAAATTCATTAGGATTGGAAAAATTTATACATGAAAGAATACGACAAAAGAATAGAATTTAACAAGATTTTCCTTCCTTATCCTTCGGCATCAACTTCTTTACTATAGTTTTGATCTTCTTGAGTTCCTTGTGATCTTACTCTGCACATTTTATAATCTACTCCGGATCTTCAGTTTTCATTTCTAAGGCTTTGATTCTTTCTTCCTGGGCCTTAAGAACCTCTGTCTAGCCCTTTAAGGCTTCTTCCTGCTTAACAAGTTTCTCTTCTATCTCAATCCTGAGATCACTTTCTCTTTTCCAGCTTTGAGAAACTGAATACAACTTCCCATTCAGATCTTTCACATAGTGAATCAAAGGATTTGGTTCCATGGATAGCTTTTCCACGAAGCTATTTGTGATATCCTTAATCCTCACATCTTCAGTTTCAAATGCATCCTTGACACTATCTTGGAACTCATTAGGATTTCCCATGTCTTCTATAGTTTTCCTTGACCAAATGGTAATTTTCTTACATGATCTTTTGTGGGATTCCTAGTTTATGAATTTTTTTTTGAAATCTTCCTCAATCTTGACACACTTATCCATCACCATGGATACTGAATCTGATTTCTGAGTTAGGGTGTGTTGAAGCATGTGGCATCTGGAGTCTATACTGGGAAATATTGGAATAATTCCAATAGGCTTCTTCAAAGACTGAACTATGAAATCATGTCCAAGAGATGATGATTCTGAATCAAACACTTTACTTGGTGAGTGATATTTCTCTATATCAGATACTTTTCTATTTGAAGATCCACCAACTTCATTCTTCTTCACGATTACTTTTCTAGGTGTATTAATAACCACCCTTTTCCCTTATCTGTTTTCTAAAAAGCTACCTATTGGTCAGGAGATTTGTGTTTACTATCAGAGAGTTGAACAATTATATCTTCATCAACCTTTTCCTTCTTAGCTCATGCCTTAGCATCCTCTAGGTGAATGAAATCATTATTAGAACATTCTTATTCAGATAGCTTATACACTTCTTCCTCAACCTTTTCATCTTCACCTTTTTCATCTTTCCTAGGGGTAGCAAGCTTTGAATATTCATCTTCAGAAGTTCGTATTGAAAGCTTCTCAGATGGAATTTACTTCTCCTGAAAATCATAAACTTTCTTAATGAGATCATCGATATCACCACTTTCTTCTTCTTCCTCTTCTTCTTCCTCCATTACTTTTTCTTGGACATTTTTTTTGGAGTCAAAAATTTCTTTCCTGGTGTCTTTGGTAAAGTTTCTACTAAGAAGGATTGTTGTACTGGAATATTTTCATAGGCTTTCTCTGCATCCTTAAAAAGTGAATGGACTATCTCTACTTCAGTCATCTTTTATGATGTTTCTTTTCTTTTGTTTACTTTTCAATCTCATCGGCAATCTATTTTTTTAATGTTTTTTCTTTAGTAGGATCCAAAACAATGCTAGGCTCCCCTGCTTTCTTTTTCTCATTGTCTTCCCTCTATTTTGCTATAACCTCATCTGGATATTCTTTTGGCTTCTTAGGCTTTGGTGGTGCGGATTGGGTTTCCTTTTCCACTGGTGTTTTTCCCTTTTCTTCCACTTCTTTCACATTCCTCCTCCTTCCCCCCTTCTTAAATGTTTCAGTGGCCTCTTGTGTCTTTGATAAGGCTTCTACCTCCTCCTCAGGAAAATCATAATATTCTTCAGTTGAAAATACAAAACTCATCCTTCTTAGAGTATCATTACTTACTAGCATGACTTTGGAATTTCTTGTCTTAGAACAACAATGTATTTTGAAGGACTGTAAACACTGAAAAATCAGCTTTCATAGAATGGATGGATACATCATAATTTTAGCCTTCATATTTTCATTCTTTATATTCTCAATTGAAATCAGAATATTCATAACCAGGTTAATATTTTTTAGATTCACAATGAAATCTAGGATATACGGGTTACTCTTCTTCAAAGCATCTTTTTCCCCTTTTCTCGGAATAATGAATCATTGATCCCACAAATCCCGAATCCGGAAATTTGTAGATAGGAGAAAAATATTAAGAATATTTAAATCTGAAAGATCAAGGAAAGCCATTGCCTTCACCTAAAAAAGCTTCCTTGAACATCTGGAAGCTTATGTGAGTAGAACTCTGCCACACCCCCATAAGGAACTCCAATCAAACTGGCAACCTCAGTGTAATAAAAGGCATAAGTCTTCCCATAGCACTTGAGAGAGAATTTATCTTTTCCTTATTCCTTGCAAAAACTTTCAGACTAATAAAATTCAACCAACAAGTTTGGATATATCATATCCTGAGCTCCTGGTTTCGATAATAAAACACTCTCCCATCCATTAAACATGATTTTCTTTGAGATGATAAAATCATACATAGTAAAGAAATTTGGATGTACCAACCTTTCTCTTTAAATCTTCTATTCAAAAATCAGCTTTACAGTTGACATGCCTTTCTGGGAAGATACTTCGATAGACATTCGGAGATAAGGAAACCTTGAGAATCCAGAATGAGCTTATGTAGGAGGGCAAGGATTCATCATGCAAAAGAATTATGATCAAAGTTGGAAACCCATCAGGGGTCCTTTATATAGGCGTTTTGGGTGACAGTTCATATTCCAAACTCAATCCAATGGTTGAGAAACCTTCTGATCAGATATAATGGTTGAGATGATAACCAGAAGGAAATTTTGAATAAATCCGATCTTTTGAGGATTTTAATAAAAACATTCGGATTCAAGAAATATTGAATATGTAAATTCAAAAAAATAGATGAAAATACCAACAAGTAAATGATTATTAAAAAAATTAAATAAAGGAAACATACCTTTCAGATTTATGGGAAGATTATTCGTATTGAATAAAATTCTTCTTTATGAACATTAGATTGCGAAAATTTTGATTATGAAAACATTGATTACAAAAAACTATGAAAAATTTAAAAAACTAAAAAAATTAGTAAACATTTATTACGAAGACATAGAAAATCTTCATTATGAAAATTTAGAAAATCTTCATTATGAAAATTTAGAAAATCCTCATTATGAAAATTCAGAAAATTTTCATTACGAAAATGTAGACAATAAAAAAATTAGACTACGAAAAATTTTAAAAAACTAAGAAACAGATGTACTCCCCCTGTGAAAAGGATTTTGTTACTGTAGGGAGATTGGTTTCAACAGGAAGTTAACAACGAATATTACCTTATGGTTATTATTATTAACATCTTTTTAATGTATTCGAATCTATCAGAGAGTAATTATTTTGTGAAAATATCATCAAGTTAATCTCGTGTTCTGATAATTTGAAGGACGATATCCCCTTTTACAAATAAAACATTTTAAATCAATGTTTTTTTCCAAAAGAACAATGTTACCTATACCAATAATTTCTCACTTTTCATTATCTCCAAAAGTCACTTTTCCTCCAATCATCTTGATAATCTTTTCAAAGCAGTTTTTATTACCAGTCATATGCCGGGAACATCCACTATCCATGTACCAAGTATTGTTTTTGGCACTTTCTTTGTCTTCCTGAAAAAAAGAATGTTAGACTTTCATAATCAAAACTTTCTTGGATCCGGAAACTTCAGAAAGGAAACTCTTAGGTATCCACATTTTCCAAGAAAAGTAATCTTTACAAAAGCCTAAATACTAGGTTTTGTTTAAGGAATAATTTTTTCCCAATTCCCACCATGATGACACTTAGTACATAATGGATCACTTTGAGGAACAAAATAATTGTTACTAAAAATCAGTTTTGACCTAGTAAAAACAAATCCAGAATTATTCCTTAGAGGTTGAATTTGAGAATACATTTTATCAAAAATTTCCTTCTCTAAGGTAAAATTTGACAAACACTTCCTCAAGTAATGTATTTCTGAAATCAGTCTAATGACTAAGTTCTTATCTTCTAAAAAAATATTTTTAGCACTAGAGATAGGATTGAAAACATTTTTCATATAAATTACTTTTTCAAGATCCATAGAAAGTTTATCATTCTCAGAATTAAATTCCTCATGGTTTTTTTGAAATACTTTCTAAATCAAGGGTTTTATTTTCAAGATATTTAGAAATATCTGATATTTCTTTAGTAAGAATATTATTTCTAGAATTTTCCTTAGCATGTTTTTTCATGAGTTTTGAATTCTAATTCTCAAGAAATTTTGAAAACGTAAAAACTTCTTCATAGGTAGGTAAAGTATTATCTTCATCATAAGAATATCCTTAATCTGAGGATTCATAGTATTTACTATTACTATGTAAAGATAAATTGGTTATGGATTCAGCATTGTGTACCTTAGCCATTAAGTAATGATTTTCAAAATGTAGTATGGCTATTAAACCAATATTCTTCTATCCAGAAGATTCATAATCTCATGATTTATCTAAAGAGTCACCACCACTGGCACTCCAGGTGTCACTAGCTTTCAGAACATTCTTAGCTTTAAATTTATATTACTTATTCTTATTCCTTTCAGAATTCTTTTCCTTTCTTTCATTTATCCTAAGCATAGGATAATCAGGCTTTATATGTCCATCTCTTTTACATTCATAACAGGTGAATTCTACGTATTTCTTATCCTTTCTTTATTTCTTCTTGTATCTGGATTGAAAGTTCTTCTGTCAAACAATCTTGTTCATCCTTTGAGAATGATTGCATAGTTCATTTTATAAAGATTCACTTCCACTAGATTCAGAATGAATAACAATATTCTTAAATTTAGATCTAGTAACTCTCTCTGGAGTCTTGGATTTCATATGATTCAAATTTTTTGTAAAAGCATCACTTCCATTCCCATTCTTCTTCTTAATATTGTCAGCATCTCTCTTCATTCGGGTCTCATATTGAAGAATAGTTTAAAAAAGTTCATCAAGAGAAATCTGTGTAACTTTTCTATTCTCATCTATAGCTGTCCTCTTAGATTCACACTCATAGGGCATGATGTCTATTATCATGTCTACAAGAGATTCATCATCTAATCCTTTCTCACCCATGGATTTTAAGCTATTGATAATAGTCATATGTCTCTGTTGTACCTTATATATAGGTTCTTCATAAAGAAGGAAAAAACCATGATACTCAGCTCTGAGAATGGCTCTTCTAGTTTCAATAACTTTTGAAGTTCCAAAGTGTGTAACTTCAAGTTTCTTCCAAATACAATTTTTTTCTTCAGAAGATAAAATCCGGCTATATATATTTATAGTCATAGAACAAAGAAAAGTATTTCATATCGTATAATTCAGTTGATATTCATCCTTTTCTTGGTTGCTGAATGTAATGACTTCCTTGTCAAGGATTTTATATCCTCCAGTGGGAAAAAGAAATTGTCTACTCTAGTATTGATAATAAAAGTCTTCTAGCGATCTCTCCAATATTTGTAATCATTCCCATAAAAAATTGGTGGTCTAGTAGGATTTATGTTTTCTATGGAACAACCATTGATTCCTGTCAACTCAAATAAAAATCTTTCCACACAAACTTGTTAGTAATAAAAGATTGTAAACAATTATAAAAATAACCTAAGCATGGAAAATATAGAACAAAAAAAACATGAGCAAGAACACTTATATGTGAATATAAGTATTTCAGATACCTCCTCTGATACCAACTGTTAGGTTGGTATGGAGTATGATATTCTCCTATGATACGAACTGTATGATCGAAATGATGATGTAGATTCTCAATATACAAGAGTGGGTGATTTGTATACTTTAAAAATTATTTTGGAACTTTTAAATTTGGTAAGAAAACATTCTATTGTTTAACAAGGTTATACAAGGTAAATTCAAAAAACCTCTAAGTTCTACAAACTTTCTTGATTCCGAGAATTAAATTCTGGAAAAGTAGTTTTGAATATGAAACATAACAAAAGTTTATAAAGATAACGATTCTACCTTAAAGCGTATATAATCTCACTAAATTAGAGTATACAACTATAAGAAATTATAAGAAAGTTATACTTTCTTCAACAAACAAAATGTAGTGGAAAACTAGAAACAATACAAGTAACATGTAGTAAATATTTTAACCCAAAGAGAAGGGTATCCAACAACCTTGGATAAAGGTCCCTTGATTTATACATGCAAGAAAGTGTGTCTTATCCACACCCAGGTAAGCCCTCGATATGATGATCAGAGTCTGTCTTGTTATCCCCACAAGACCTCAAACATTATGATAGTCTGCACCTATGTCTTCCTATCCCCAGAATCCCTCGAATGTATTCCGCAAAAATCCGAGTCACGTGAAGCAATTCTGAACAAGAAGTTCAGTACGCACAAAGCATGAAATTATCTCTCTAGAAATCACTTCTGCAGCATTTAATCCCTAGAGTTGTAGAATAGTTCATCAAAGTTGTTGTTGTGAGTTCGTTCAAATGATCTCTTATTTATAGGTGCATTCTCAACGGCCGGCTCCCTCCTCTAATAGTCATTTTTTCATTGAATTTAGGAGGGACCTATACACGTGTCACTCAAACAACAGTTAGTTAGTAACATAATGCATGACAACATTTTATAACCCAAACATGAGTGAGAGAAAATATGGTTACTTAACCAAAATAATTTTTCGGAGTGTAAGGAAAAAATGAATGTTCAGAGTCTAACCAAAAACAAATTGCTGTCTATAAAAAATTGATATTCGGACTTTATCTTCAAAGGAATTCAGAACCTAAATTCTAAGAGTTATGGAGTCTGAATTTACAGGAAATTTGGAGTCTGAATTCATAAGAATTTGAAGTCTAAAATAATAAGAATCTGGAGTCTGAATTCATAAAATTCCAGAGTCTGAACATACAATGTTCGGAGTCAGAATTCCAAAGAATTCAGAATCTGAACATAGAGTGTTCGGTGTCTAAATTTAGGATATTTCGGAACCTGAACATAGAAATTTTGAAGTCTGAATTCAGATCACTCAGAGTCTGAACTTAGAAAGTTCAGAGTCTGAATTTAGTGAACTTGGAGTCTAAACTCAGAAAATTCGGAATCTGAGATCAGAGAACTCAGAGTCTGAACTCAGAAATTTCAGAGTCCGAATTCAAAGAATTCAGAACCAGGATTTAAATCATGAAAATAGAATGATTTATATCTATTTATATATATGATTCCGAGCTTTTATACATAAAACCGAATTTCATACATAGACAAAATATGAACAATGAAAAACATGGTAAAGATAAATTATCCTTGGGGAATGAAAATTTCCTTATCAAGTAAAACATAGGGTAAATGTAATTTTCCTCAAGATATTTTTTTTGTGATTTTCAATATAAGAAATAATGTAAAAGTCAAAAGGAAACCTTATTGACTCAAAAAAATCAAACCCAATCACTTTAATAAAATAGTTTACAATCAAAACACCATATGGGAATATGGTTTTTTATGAGAATATAATGGGTAATCCATAATAAGATGCATATTGATTATCTAATTGGAAACATCATATTTATTATATCATTTGAATTTGACATAATCCTTTTATTTTTTGCGTTTAATTTGTTTCTAGGATTTTGTAGTAAGTATATGAAGAATAAAATAATCTCTGTGTAAATAAAGGTATAAAAATTTAAAGGTTAAATTATGGTAGAATTTTTATGGGTATAATTTTTATGTTTTATAAATTAATTTAGTACTTATTCACAGTAATTATTATTCATGGTGAGTAATATGATACATAATTCTAATTATTTATCACTATGTCGGTGAAATACCATTTCTTTCTTTTATCAATTTTTGGATCCATTTATTATTTATTTTGGTGCTTAAATAATGAAAAATATTCATCATATTCATTAATCATTTGAATTACATGTGGACACTAATTAAGATAATAAAAAAGTTAAAATAAATAATTTCATTATATGTTCTCATATTATCCATCATGATAGTAAAATAATTCATCAATTCAAGGAAATGAAACATGAAGTAAAAAAAATTATCTTATTACCTTATTTTCTGATGAATCAATAGTCTTCATTACCCCTTAAGTATTTTTGGATTTTTGGTTATTAACTTCCTCAAAATCTTGTTTTCTATCACTCTCTATTATTCCGATGATATTATTTATCTTATCCATGTCCATATTTTCACTACCTAAAATGTTCTCCTAATCTGGGAACCTGTTTATATGTTATTTTATGTAACCATTATGTTTTATACTTCCAATTTTAGAGTAAGTTTTCTTATTCCAATTATTAATATGGTATTTCAATAAAGATATTTTTAAATATATAACCATTACTTTAGAATAAAATTAAAATGGAATATTTTTTAGAGGGAAGATGTAATACCCTAATTTTTTCCTATAATAATACTATTCTAGAAATCATTCTTAACATGAAATAGAGAACATTAAGTGAACTGTGATAAAATATTATTATTTAGATGTCACCATTATAACCATGTTGTTAAATTTGAGTGATTAATAAGATGAAAAAAAATCCTGAAAACTATTTATATATTTTTTTTAATATTATTGATTAATTCATAATTAATATTTACTCAGTTTGCAATATATCACTTTTATGATTGAAAAAATTATTTAAAAATGATTTAATTTAATTACCTAAAGTAACATTATAATTATTTTATAACATATTTAGATTTTTTTGAGTGTATGAATATTATTTTTGAAAACAAAATGTCAATAATAACTTAGGGAGATTTTTATGAAATCATTTATTTTTATGTAAATAGTTGTACATATCAATTTTTATAAAATATTATTTTTTATAAAAAAATTAATTTTAAAGACCCATTATATTTTTATTTTGATCATATAGTATCATAAGTACCCCTTACATAAAAAATTTATAGTTAATTACATATAAATAATCATTATACATGGTTTTGGTATACGATCACCTTTGTGATTAAAACACATTTTTCTAAAAACCGATTATTATTGTGTTTTATTTATTTATATTAAAATTAATATATTCTACTTATAATAATAGAATCATGAATATTTTATTCAATATTTTTAATCAATATGTTCAAAAAAAAATAAATTGTTCTCTTATATTTTGGTTTATTATTTATAGTAACCATGGTAATGATTTGTAAGTATATTAATGGGAAAACTAGATATAAACTATTGGATAAAGATTTAAAATCACACTAACATTTGAAATTATTCTATTGGTTGAGTTTTTTTACTAATGAAATTTATACTGAGTTATGAAATGTATATTAAAAATCAAATTTTGGAACCCAAGCATGACTTTTTGGATGATAAGTTAAATTTTATCAAATTAATAATTCTTTTGGGCTCTTATATTTTAATAGTATGGTTAGATAACTCCATTTAGTTTTCCTTAGAAATTTTTTCTAAAAACCTACCTATTTATATTTTATAATTAATAAAAGAAACAATTTTTTACATTACTTCTATTTAAAATTATTTTTACGCTTAAATCGGGTATTTTCCTAAAAATTATTTTTTCGTGCATTTTTTTATCTTATATTAGAAGTAATTTCTTCAATATATATACATTTAATTTGTTAAAATAAATAAAAAAAGTTAAATCATCATTTAAAAATATGGTTATAATTAAATGTTTCTATTTTTTCAGATAATTATGTTATCATGGTAAAAAATTTATGTTATCGTGGTTATGGTTTAAATGTGTTGAAAGTGTCTTAACTAGAGGATAATGCTTAAAATATATAAAAAACATTTAAAAATATTATTGGTTGATTATATTTAGAACCTATAATATATTATATTTTAATTTTTGTTAAAATGGCTCCACATGATATGATTATGATATATATATATATATTTATTTATTTATAATTAAATGTTTTAAAAAATTCCATGTGTGTCATCTCCTAAAATTATAAAATGGAACATCATATCCTCCCTAATTAAAAATTATTGAGCCACATATATCATAAATTCCATTCCCTAAAACCATATAATCTTCCTTACTCACAACCTTGATATTTTTTTATGTACAAATGAACACCCTTTCGAGGCTTAAGTTTGAAATCCAAAAGAGTTTTCTCAATGAATATGTATAACCCTTAACTGAGAAAATTTAATTTCATTTTTTATTATACCACCTCAAAATCTGTTTTATAAATCAGAAAATAATAATTTAATTATATTAAATATTTTTATTTTTTATAATTATAATCGAATAATCATTATCCACATCATTTCAATCCGATGGGAAAGTAAAATATCGCTTATGTGTATTTTTTTTTTGAAAGTGACATGAATTGGTTTCCCAATTCATGCCAAGGGAATTTATTAAATCAAAAGGTAATATCGCTTATGTGTATGGCGGACTACCACCTACAAGAAGCGATGGATATCCCTTTTCATCACCACTTCACATTAATTTTTATTTTGATGTTTTTTTTAATTCTATATATGATATTTATTATATTATTATATTAAAAGAAGTGTAAATTATAATTTACTTTTCTATCATTACATCCATTGAAAAGTAGAAACATCACTCAGTCCTACGTACAAACTACCATCTCTACAATGTAATGTAATTAATTGTACATCACTGAATAATATAAATCGTTTAAAAATTGTATATGATAATTATTTATGGTAATGGTTACCATATTATAAAATTTTGATTTCATAACCATGTGTCAATGTAAAAGGATTGTGACTACTGAACCAAAATATGCATGAAAACGAATTTGTTATCTCCCATAACCATGATTTTAATAATGAATTATTAATAAATATATGATAAGATATAATAAATAAATCATATAAGATATGATATATATTATTATGGTTATATAATATTTTTATAATAAATATATATTTATTAAATAGTGGTTTCAAACTAGTATGAGGTAAGAAGAGACTAAAGGTAAGGGGATTTCATCAAAATCTGTTTCTTTGGGACATATGTTATGTTATGAACCTATCGGGTTCTATGAGGAATATATAAAGAACATTTGACATGTTAATTATTAAACTAAAAAATTTCATGATATTTAATGTTTGATTTTATTTTTTTTTTGTTCATGGTGTTTATGATTCAAATGTAACCAAAGTGGTAATGGTTATGTTATAATCTCATTGTTAATACATAATTTCCATCGAGGGAAATTATCTATATCTTATCCATTAAACCATGACTATTTTTTATCCATTGGTTATTTTTTCAAATTAATTAATACCATTTTAGTTTTTTTCATTAAAATTATATAGAATTTGTTTTTAAAGAAAATATGGCCTTATTTTCACTTTAGTCGATGAAATTTTTCATCAATGTCCATTCTATTCAAAATTGTTTTACATATATTCTTTCCCATTCATGATATGTTTTAAAACATTCAAGTTCAATGCCTATAAATTTATTTATATTAGTTTAAAAGGTATTCCTTTAATTGAAATGTTTTTTAAAACAAGTCATTTTTTTCTTTTTACCATAATGTTAGAGGAATTTTTACTTTGTACATATATCGAAAGAACAGAGTTTCTCATCACTGTGAATTTTCTTTTATTTGGGGATAAATTTATATATTTCCTTATTTATATTTAAACAAAATAATTTTCAATATATTCAGGGAATTTTTGGATAAAATGTTATAAAAGGAAAAGGATACCTTCTCTTGTTTTCAATGTAATGTTCAAATAGAATTTTAAAGATAAATTCCATCTATATCATTATCTATTGAAATTTATTATTCTTAACTTGGGATAAGATATAATGATACCATCCATGTCCATTCTTTGAATGTATTATGGTTATGTGTTGATGAGATCTTTGTAAAACCAATTTCTTTCTAACTGGTTATTTAAAAAATATGTATAATTTACATTATGATATAGGTAGGCCAAAATTATTATATCCCTTTAATTCATTGGGTAATGTATTATATCTCAGGATTTAATTATGTGAAATGAGTTGATGTTCTTGATCCACTATAAGATACTATACCACATTCATATGAGTAAAAAAGTGATGATTCCCAATCCACTATGTTATGGGAAATTTGTGTCTATTCGTTATCTATTAGGGTTTGATATTACTGGTAGTTTACCATGATGTTTGATAGTATTTCAATTCCTTTGGTGGTTCCATAGTCATGTGACATGCTTTTAAGCATCACATTTGAACTCATGGTTCATGAATTATTTATACTTATTACGCACTCTTATGATTAATAACTTTTTAATTGATAAATTTATATTCCATGGATAATTTTTATGATCTAAGAAATATTTGGTATTAACATTTTATGTTATTTTCATCTTATCATACCCTTTTTCTCATATTATGATTGTACATGATCATCAATTGATATTATTCATGTTTACCATTACACATCTGAGATCACCATTTCATAGGTTTCAATTCCCTATATTATAATTAATATTTTTATGTAGGGTATACCAAATAAGTGTATAATGTGAGAAGAAATTAATAAGATACATTGAAGATCATTCATTAAATAAGTATTTTCTGTGTCTAGTCTCCATGTACAGTAAAACTTTTACGAATCTAGTTAATGTACCATAATTAGATATAATGAGTATTAATTTCAATGGATGTGTTATTTATATATGTAATCTTTATATAACATCATTCTTATACTTCTATCTTTGTTATTCAAGAACACAAAAAAACATTGAGTTATAATGTTGAAGATATTTATAAATAAAATCCAAAGGTTTGATGGTTCTTTATCTTCATTATTCATGGATATATGATAATTTAATTTTCTATTCCGTTAAATACATGTAGTGGTAAATTTTATTTTAATCATATCATGAATTTCTTGGATCAAGAATCCTTTAAGTATCATGACATTCTGAACCTAAAATCTTATCTTTAGTATCATCATATTTTATTTTCCAAAAAATAAATAATTATGGAAATGTTTCTTTTTGTTATGTTTTGATATTCTCTTTTCATGAATGAAGATCAGATTATGTTTATTCACATATGTGGATCACACCCCAATCTAGGTGTTTATGGAATTCATTCCTTGAAAATATAATTCATGTATCATCAAACATGACTTCAACTTCATAAAAATCAAAATTTGGTATCTCTATTTTAATCCAAAGCAAACATCTATTTTTAACTATGTATTTAAGTATTATAGTAGGTACTTCATATACCAAGCTTCCAAAATACTTATGATTATTAATATATTCTAGTTTGGTAATTATTTTCATTATGTGGTTCTGAAAAAGTTTTTTTATGTTTCTAAGCTCTATGATAACACAATGCGTTATACTAGGGACTTTAGAGTATTTTTTTTCAAATATAGTAAAAAAATAGTTTCTTCTATGGATACATCATTTTCATCTTGTTTCATTCTGAAAATTTAACTATGTTTTTATTATTCTTTTCTAAATACTTATTATATGGAAATAAAATTATTTTTTTCATGAATCCTTACTATGGATACGTTTGATATGTATCCTAGAGAATGACTCTTCATTAGTTCTAAGACATACATTTAAGAAAAATAAATAGGTTGGATCATTTAATTATAGTGAAATTTTAAAATTGTTACTTATAATAAGGTTGAATTCATTTGATCTTACTATTTTCAATTTTCATCACACATGAAACCCATACATTCAATGGATTATGTCTTACTATTTTCAGATGTCTTATGGCCAGCAGAAAAAGTCATACACTCCAGACATGTTATTCATTTCGTGAACTCCAAACCTATATTTTTCTAATAGGATCCAAAAAAAATCTAATTTTATATATTAATAATATGAAAAATTAAAATCATATAAAAAATCAACTAATTTTTGAAATTATTACAATAATTATAAACTCTTTCTAATGAAATTATGAGGTGTTTCAACATATAAAATAATCAACTTCGAGTATTCCCTTGAGTTCCTCTTCCAGATCAAGTTTGGATCTTCATCAATCAATCTCAATCAATCTCTAGTCACATCAAATTTCAATGAGAACTTGGATAACCCTGACTAAACATATAACATTATTTTTTTCTACTATGATGTGGTTCCCAATTTCAGTTTTATTCACCACTAACTAGAATATCTCCAGTCATATATCCATTGGTAATAACATATTCCAAGAAACTTATTAAAGATAAGGTTGTTTTCCCTTAGATCTTTAGGTGTTTATCTTCATCAATTAATATCAGTCCATCTCAAGTCACTTCAAATTTAGTCAAAAATATTGATAATCCTGATTAAACATTCAATATGCCTTTTCATCCCATGATAGGTTCCCTCGTTCAATTATCTTTACCACTATGGATAATCTCTCCAATCTGATCTCCTTATGTAATAACATATTCAAAAAAAATGAAGTTAATGATCTTTTCTTTCAAAACATATCATGTATATGAATAACAAGTCATTCAATTATCTGATGAATAGGATTATACTTAAATACTTCAATCTAGGTAGCCAAATAGTAGTAAATATTTTCTTATTTCATTTCATACATATGAAAATTAATGGAATTTCTAATGGATTCTTACATCAATATTCTTTAACCATGATGCATGGGTTGCTTATTTTACTTTTATTGGGTGGATTCATGCATCCATCACCCAACTGATCTCTTTTTCATAATGAAATAAAAATATAAAAAAATACGTGAAACAAATACAACCATATACCCAAGGTTATATCAATCACTCCCTTTTGATTTGATCCCAATTCCACATAATTATGTTATAGTAGATTCCACAAAATAATATAAAGATAAGGCATATTACATCCTTTACTTTTATGGATATTAACACAAAATCATTTAATCATATGATGTATAATAAAATGTAAGTTAAAAAAATACAACCATCGCCTTAAGGGAAGATTATTGTCTCCCTTTAGATTTGTTTCCCATACCACATTTACTCCACTATTAAATGGAATTAATCTCCCCCATATTGAAAATAAATTAATATGGGTGGTTATATTTTCACCAAAATGTAAGGGACAGTACATTATCTCCCCTAATTATAAAGGTTGGTATTCTGATGGAGTTCCTCACCTTTCAACCTCTTCTCCCTAAATAGTGATTATTATCACATGTGATTTGACACGTCAGGAAAGGTTATACCATTTTTTTTTTAAAACTAACACCAATTAAAATAATTCAAAAGGAAATTTTCTAAATTCCTATGCCTTGATTAATATTATAGGGAGGCTTTATCAACATATTCCATCTTCCCTCCTTATGTCTACTATACCATTCTTCATCAGTAAACAGCGGCATTGTCTCAACATCAATTGTAATTTATAGAGTGACCCCAATTGAGGACAACAAAGGAAAATAGAATTTGATAATAAAAAATCCATCTCAGAAAAGGCTTAACCTTTCTCAATATCGATATTGTTTAATAATTTTTATAGTGAATGACTATGGATTTCAAAATAGTTTGCAAGTTTTAGGTGATAATCCAAATTGATGATCAGAAATGTATCATCTAAATTAAAACATATAAACCCGTTTCTATTAAAAATGATAAATAAATTATAAAACATATATCTATATGGGATAAACCATGGTATAAAACAAGAATGATTTTTTTATATAAAAATATTTTCAACATCATCGCATGTGATACTGGCCTCTATCATTCTTCTATTTGTAGGGTAGAAGATACTAATTTTAAAGAACATTTTGGTTCATATAATATCTTTAATATCTAAATCAAAATATTTCAACTCTCTAGTCATTTTAACATTGTTCAATAATAAATACCCCTTGATGAAGATAAAAATATTTGTTAAAACAAAAGTGGGATAATTAAATCAAACCTGGTTATTCAATATTATTGAAATATATCTATAATAATTGATTTAGCATAAATACAATAATATTTTTTAGGTTTTATTCTTTCAAAAGATCTCATATGGGGGATTATTCACATATAGTTTCACCTCTATTTTCAAAATATTCATCAACATATTTATTAATAAAAGAATTAAGTCGGTCATAAATATCGCAGAATATTATGAAGGAGGGTTGAGATATCATTCCCTACACATGACAATCAATCATAGTTTTTTAATGCTTTCACCATTAGGCTTCCTATTATTTTTAGATTTGGATAACATGGTATTCACCTTCTTAAGGGGTGTGTACTTCTAATAATTGGGAATAATTTTTAACATGATCTCATATGTTCTTTCTATTCATTCTTTAAAAAATATTTTTTTAGGAAACAATTTCATACATATATTAAAACCATGGTGTTCTATATTATATTGTACACGAAGTTCATTATTTTATTTGAATTTTACTTGTACGTGTATACTCTCTGCTTAATTAATTTGAGTTTCAATCATTAATACATTCTCGTAATCTATTAATATGATGGATTCATTTACATCCTTCAATTTACCTTCATTTTATCTTTCATTCATGGTAATCTTGAAATAGTTCTTGATGTATCCTTTTTTTTAGTAAAATTATCATTTTATAGAAGGTTTAACTTCTTTATATTCTATCTTTCCCTTCATATTGGGGGTATATATTCCTTTTTATAGATTTATATGTTTTCCTTATATGTTTGATTCTCTTTATTTATTCACCAAAATCATTTTATAAGGTGATTAACTTTTCTATTTTATAAATCTATTTCACCTAGAAGGATTGTATTAGTGTCCATCATAATTGTGACAACCATTCTTACTAAATTAATTGATTTTATAAAGACATTTAAATGCATTCATCAGTGTTATATTTTTCATTTTATATGGTGTATTATTCATTAATGTGTGTTTCTACCTATATATTTCTAGTCAAACCCTTGATTTCGGTATTCTCTGATTTTTATAAGATGAAATATTATTAAAACAATCAATACATATAGGCACAAGTATGAAATATCAGTAACACCTTCAATTCAATTTTGACTATATTATTTTTGGAGTATGATGTACAATTATGCAATACTATAATATTTTTACCATAACAGCATCATTTTTAAATCCTTCGAAGAAGAAAAAATTTACGATATACCCACTTTCTTCCTTAACATGTTGGATGAAGTACCAATATTTAATTTTCTTCCTTGTGTGTACATAATTTCAATTTTTGTCATCAATTCAAAAAATTAAAGATTTATTAAAATCCAATCTCTCTGAATTGTGGGTTAACTTTTTCAAACTGATTGATGTTGAGTTATAATAACATAATATCATTATCATTAAGACACTATTATGAGCCTCCATTGATGTAGAACTAACTCAAAATGATTATATAGAGTCACCTTTTTACTTGATTCTTAGGGGAGGGGCAACTTGTTTGGATTCTAGATATTATATTTTTACTTAACGTTGTATAAAATTCATGTTGAGGTGATGTTATAATCTTCAAATAATATAAAAATAACTCTTTAGTTACTAAAAAGAACTTATTTCTAACAAATATCTATTTTTAAATTCATTATCAATTAATGAAACTCCATAATTCCTAAATGGGGTTCATTCAAACATCACTTTTATAATCATTGTGATTTTGATGAATTTTCAAATATTCATTGTAAATTCATAATCCATAGAATCATCAACCTCTTATATTTGTTATTTTTTATCAAATAGGTCCTTTATTAAATTCATAATCTATGTAACAGGCTTTGCTAGAAACTTATTTATATACTATCCAACTAGTGAGTGAAATTTTTTAGTCATTATGTTGTCTTCATTTTACTCAAAAATATTATTTAACTAAATATCTTAATTAGAAGAATACAAATAATTAGATTTAATAGTGAAATAATTATCATTATGATTACCTTTAGCTAATGGGTTTCCCCTTCCTTGATGGATATTTTTCTAAGAATCATGGCCTCTTTCCTTATCCAGTTCTTTAGTTATTCGATGATTCATCCATTACTTATTTAATAGATATAGAGGAAGAATTTTAATCTAATAATATTCATCAAGGAACTAAATTCTACATATCATTTAGATATTCTGAGATGTAACATATCATTTTTATAAAAATTTAGGTTCCTAGATGACTGATGGGCCACTAGTAGGGGTAGGGGTAAATCTGTGGTTGCTTCAATGTTTTATGAATTTCATTCCTTTTGAATTAATAATCCTTGAAATATTATTTCTCGGTACACTATATCTTTTGTCACACATTTTCACTCATATAATGTGGTATGTAAAGGCACAATAACATAATGATTTTTAAAAGATTCTATATTATGTCATACTCCTTGATTTTATTGATTGTGTTCCCCAATCAATTATTCTCTAAAATAATCAATATCTATAAATTAAAAGAAGAGGATTCATCAAAGACCATAAAGATAATATATTCCCTTTGATCTTCTCCAATTAGGATGCACACCAAAAAAAATCTATTGTGATGTATAGGATATTTCGTACTCCTTTCCCACTAGACATATTTTTATGCCTCTAAATATTCTCATGGAATCTAACCCTATTATCTTTGCATAACTTTAGTCAAATAGCTTCCACATAGTCCCATAATTTATACAAATTTCTCCATTTAAGTTCCAAATTGGATATAAATTAGTATCTCCACTCAATATGTCTTAGAATAAATAAAACTCATCTAATTATTCTCTATTTGAGAAAAAAACGAATTTCGAAACTCAAAATGTATGATTTTCCAAAGTAAAGGTTAAAATTACCACTTAGGGACTATTCCAAAATAATGAAGTCATTTTAATGCAACATTATTCATTTACATTAAACCCCAATATTTGTTATGAAATTGACTTATGTAAGAAATGTGACATTAAATGGGTGAGTTTTCCTAACATGCTTCTGTTAAAAGAGAATTAATTCCCCAAAACCCATTGTTGTTCAAGAAAATAACATGCTTCATGACACGAGTGATGTTTCATGATGAAAATACATAATCAGATGAAACTATAGAGATAGATCATACCCCCAACAACATTTTAGGGCTGAAAATATAGTAGTTGAAGAGACATGTTATCATTCCAGGAACCCTGTACGTTGTAAATATCAAACAACCATAAATGACCACAGATTCCTACAGGTGATTATATTACTTTATAATCCACACATATTCCTTAAATAACATTAGTTAATTCCATAGATCATGTCACTTAAATTCCCGTAATGAAAAATCTAGTTCACAAAATATGACAATCCATTATGAAACCACAGGCTTTTGGAAACACAAAAAGCTCCATGAAATTATTAACCCACTTTCAATTCCATTTTTTTATTCTATATCCAATTTATCACACAACTTAAATGACTTACACAACTCTAATGTTGTGGGATACAGCCTATGTGTCTCTAACACAACAAATCCTTTCTCTAAACTTGGTTTTGTGCAAGTTGAGTGCTCATGGTTCCCACAAAAAATTAAACTAGTTTTATCCTTGAAAACCATATTTTTATTACTAATATAATCAAACCTCATTCCAATGAACATAAATTTGAAAATATTTCAAGAATCCTCATGTCCCATTACCACTAAGTATAGATGTCTTCAATTTTTTACAATGCATGTTGCCTTAACTGGCAGTGTCTACACTTGTTTCTCTCTATGATAAATTGTAAAATGGGCATGTAATCCAAAACCATGACATTATGATGTGAAAATACCATAATTTCTATAAATATACATAATAATGAATCTCATATCATTATTTCCTCCCACTATAATTGGAAATGAGTGCTAATATGTGTAAGAACAAATAACATTTGAGCTGTTAAAATTTAAATGTCATGGAATCAACACTAAAGTTGTAATTATTTAAATAGTATATCACAAACCTTTGTGATATTAGATGTTAAAAATAATTAAACAAATTTATGAACTATAAAATACTAAAATACATAGAAATAACATCCATGTATCATGGTATTAGTATCTATAACAATGGTATAGCCATGTGATGATAAAATTCCCGAAATCATTCTAAATACGTGATATTAAACGTATTCCTTACCTTCTGTGATGAGAATAAAATTACTCATTTGTAGAGAATAAGACGGAACCCCCATATTAAAGGTTTACACTATAAATAATCCACACACCATCCCTTGATTTATCTCTTTTCAAGATTCCAAGATCCTTATAGCATTATGTTAAACTGTGTAGACTGGTATTTCCATATAAACAAAAAAAATTATTTCAAGTTTATAGGTTTTGATCCTTGACTTCTAATATAGTACATAGAATTCCCCCTATAGTTTAAATCCTAAAACAAATTCATTGAAAAAAATTATCCTCCCATTAGGAGGTTGAAACTCTAAAACTTTTTCATCGTTAAGGATTATACATAAACTCTGAAATCCAAATATGAGGTCCCCACTAGAAATCGGTGTCCCCATCGGACACCAACCTGTGCCAATTCTAATACCCAAAATGAATATAAGGGAAAATTCCCCAGTGGACATTAATCATATGACTTAACCCAATGTGATGGAATTATGTAGTACCTTTGGAACCTAAGTTTAAATATATGATGTTCCCTAACTTTTCTTTAAACATGTGCCCCCTCCTAGTGCATCAGAATCCCATTCCTAGGTAGAGATCCTGGGGATCCTTATTCGATGGTCCAATGAAGATTATCTGATGATCAAAAAATATATTCCCCTTTAATCAGGTGAAAAATTAGGGTTTTTACCTCATTTTAGTAGCATGATATTCCATGGGTAATGGAACCGCTAATCCATATATGAAGATATAATATGACTAGTGTGATGATCACCAGATTCCTCACATAATAAAAGTGATTTTCAATGTGTTGCAACCACGTAATGATCAAGTCAGCAGGCGTTAAATGCATTATGCACTGAATGTAAGTTGAGTGATCCAAATAGTGTTATTTATAGGGTTATATAATATATATTACTTATACCAATTGAATAATATTACTCCAAAGTACAAACATGGAAGTCCTTTATAGATTCCTAACATACCAAATGTCATAATCATCTCTAACTATGGGTAGCTGCCATGTCATAGAATAATGTGGTATAATTAATCATTATCCATTAGAATATATTATTGGAAATTGAGATTCATGAACATGTATAAGATATTTTAGGGTAACTCGGACTATGTGACTAACACCATGGTGGGAAACATAGAAATAAGACCAAACATCTCATTATCCCATTCCTATAAATGAGATGATAGCATCAACCACAGTTGAGGAGGTTTCCCAATATTGGGAAATAGGAATATGGGGAAATGATGATATGTGAATAGTTTGAGGATGTATTTCCCTCCATAAGGGAAAAGGTGTAACTTGATTGAAGTGTAATAATAAAAAATAGTGAACCTAGTTTGAAAATATACTCCAGAAACTTGGGGTAGATGAGGAGGACTGTGTATCACTAGATCTAGGAATTATTATTGTGTATCCCTTCTATAACTTAGAAGGATGAGTATGATTGGAAAATTTGGGAATTTCTTTTAAGATAAATGCATTGGTGGTTAGATCTTTGTGAAAAAATGGAATACTTCAGCTGGAAACACCTGATATCCTATTGTCAACCAGTGTGAGGGTATAAGATTCAATGGTGTGGAAACCACATACAATTATGCTTCTACTCTAATAACCACCGCTGGGATAGATATTGGGATACTTCACCTTATCTCCCCCTCAAATATTATCTGGTAGAGGGTGGCCTTTTCCCTTATTTTCCACTATGAATAAGAAGGCGTCGTCCCTAATTAGGGCATGAACCAAATATACTTAGAATCTATGGAGTCAGACTTATGTTACTGCCGACAAGGACCACACATGGGAAAAATACACCCATTACCATGATTATATATTTCATGTGTCTCTCCATAAAATTATATGAAAACTCCCTTCCTTATGCTTAGGAGGTGGGGGATGCACTAGGTACACCTGTAAAGGCTTCCAAAAAGGATTCACCTAGGAGGAATCCCACCAATAAGAACCACCAGCATCTATGATGGGGACTATAAGAGATTATTTTTTTGATTATATATCATTTATACTAACTCCAATCTAGAATGTTCAGCACACACACCAAGGGAATTCCTTCAACCATACAATATAAGATCCCTTTTATCTAATCTGGTGTCCCCTGCTACTATCGATGCACCTCATGTCATCCCAATGACCATGCTTGGGTAGGTCATCCCACAATTGAGATCGAGACACCTGTTTCCCATAAGGTAGGCTAGGTTGACTCTCCCCAACATGATAACCTCATAAAACTATTACATGGTTCCACCACATAAATAATAATCATCTTAGAGAGTTCTTTAATAACAACTTGAAATTTTCTGAAATATATTTTTTCAGATTGATTTAATATTTTTTTTATTTTCTATTACACAAAACAAAAATTTTAGAATTTGTTACATAAAAAACCAAATTTATATTTCATTAAATAAATCACTATGTGTATATTTCATTTCAAATAACACCATGTTTATCTTCCGTTACACACAACACAATGTTTTAACAAAATGCGACATATTATTAAAATATTATTATTTAATATCATATCCATCACCTAGTCATTAGAATGGTTGGTATAAATATAATTAACTTAATTAAGAAAATTATTCTTTATTCATATATATATATATAAGGAATTATTTTTGAATACTTAATTAGAAACAGAAATAAAAACCATTTGAAAAGAAATAAAATCTTTTTACGAATAAACTATTTTCATTCGCACAATTTCATTTTACCACAATAAATTAATCAAATCAATTTTTGTGAATTATTATAATGAAATTTCATTAATATATATTCAATAAAACATTTAGAAATAATATTATACCTTCTATAGATAATAAATAGTAATAAATATAATTTTAATTTTAATAACTATATTTTTCTAAAAATTGTTTTTTATCCTTTTTCAAACATAATTTGAAAAATTACATATTTAAATAATTTATTTTTAAAATTAAATTAATTTTTAAATCAATATAAAAAATTATCTCGGAGTGAATTTTTTATAATTATTTAAAAAGTTAATTGTTTCTACTTGTGGTGAAAATAATCATTTTTATTAAGAATTGTAATTTCTGTAAATGAAATTAACAAAACAAAATTAATTTTATAAAATTTAATATTATTATTATTTAAATTATATATAAATTAATAAATTTTTAATAATTATAATATATTTCATATTTAATTTTTATTTAAAAACATTTCCCTTTGCAAAACCGCTTTTCATTGCATCTACGTGATAAATTTTAAGTTTACTTTTTTCACATATATGATTAGAATTTTGAAAATATGATTCCATATTTAGAATAATAATAATTCATATTAAATAATACAATCAAATTAATTTTTACCATTATGAATAGTAAAATCAGTAAAAATTAATTAACGCATTTAGGGTGGAAATTTGTTTTTTGAGGTCCAAACTAAACACATAAGCAGTTAAATAACCAATGTACTTATACACCACCAATTTTATGGATATATTATTACTTAATAACCTATAAGAATACATAATGGAAAATGTTTTAGCCTTTTGAAATGAGAAAATGGTGGGAATACGTTTTTATTATCAAAAATTACAAGTGTCCTGCTCACCTCACTTATAAAAGGCCACCCCCTCTCCTATCCTGTTCACACTTCCAAAACCATTCGTATTGAAAAACACCATCCCAAATCTATTCCATAATTCCATACTCTCATCATAAAAGTAATATTTTGGTTATAAATCCAACCAAGAATTATTTTTTTGAAAACCAATAGAAGTTTTATGAAGAAGCGGTAATGTCCCTAATCGAGCGTTTTATTTTATTTATTATTCCACCTACTTAAATTATAAATAAATAATGATGATATAATAAACTCAAAATATAAAATATAATAATATTTTTTTATTTTAATGGAATTACCTAAAACCACCTCATCCTCCATCATATGTGAAACAAAACTGTTGATTGTTCGAACAGTCGACTACTGCCTCATTAATCGATGTAAATATTTTTCCATCACCACTTCTCATGAATGGATATAATAAAGTATATAATATTTATATATGAAATTTATGATATAATTATAATTTTTAAATTATAATATCATATATACATATTTATTTTTATTCCCCATAGAATATGATAATGTCGTTAGTGTGTGTGGCGGACTACCGTCTCACGAAGTGATGTGATTCATTTTTCACTAATGCATTTATTGGAAGGTATTTATAATAAATTTAATAAATATATGTGATATATATGAAATAAAATATATTATTTAATTTTAATATATTATTTACATTTATTTAATTTCATCCATTGAGAAAATGGAAATAGTGTTCAAGCGTACATATAGCTGATCATCTCTATGAATGGTGTATTTGATTTTCTATATCTGTATTTTATATATTACTATAAATGTGTATATATGGAATATATTTTATATTAATATCACATTTTAAATTATTGATATTATGTATCAATTCTGAAATTAATCATATGAAAATAACAAATCGAAACATATATAAAAAAGAAGTAGTTTTTACTCAAACATGACTTTTAACAATGAATTATCAATATAAATGTAATAAAAGGGAATAATTATATATAATATGGAATGATATATATAATTAAAGGTCCATAATTAATTTATAATAAACCTATATTTATTATTGTGTCGACTCTTACATGTGATAAGGAATTTGATACTTAATGAAATGGATTTTTTCTCACTTTTATTTTCTGGGAGACACAAGCCATGTTCACCATGTTTTTCTTTTATGTGGTGTATATACAGATATTGAATATATATTTTGATTATTCTCATGAAAATTATTGGTATTTTCATATAAATTTTGTTATCTCTCTTTCATTGGGTTGTTATTCAATTTTACCCAAGTGGTAATGGTGTTACAGTGCAATCTCATCGTTTATCATAATTGTTTTTGTTTATAATTAAAATTATGAGATTTTTTTATATATATCTCAGTAAATAGATTAATTTACTTATCATATGGTTATTTCATGATAATACATGTTTTCCCATAATTTTATGCTATTTATGTACTCAAGATTAAAATTGAATGTTTTCAATAAAAAACATCTATATTTCTCTCTTAAGTTGATATCCCTTTTTCTTTCATATTAATTTCTTTTTGATATGTTTTAAAAAAATTTTTTGCATTGTCCAAATTATTCAGTAAATATTTTTTTACTAATTTTTAACTTATATAAATTTTTTAAAATAAATTATCGTATTTTTCATTAATATTTTGATTTTAATTTTCCAAAAAAGTGAATGGAATATTTTTTTAATTTATAGGGAATGAAAAAAGTTATATTCTATCATAACCAACTAATATTTTTAATTTTTTCTATTATATGATTATTATTTTATTTTCCATGAAAAGGATTCATAAAATATTTTATGAATTTTTGTTATAAATTGTTATTTCCAAAGTGGAAATGACATTTTCCTCAAGAAATGTACTATATGATTCTAAAGATTCCTTTATAATTTTCTAGTTTATTTTTAAATTAATGGATTTTGAAAAAAAAATTATCCTTAAAAGAGTTTTTAAAATGTAAATGTTATTTTCCTTTGGAAATTTTCCAAGTGAACATCAAAAAAAATCCATCTAATATGACACCCTTTTATGTTAGTTATGAATTACTATGGATAATATTTAATGATACCATAATTATAATTTATTTTGATGGTTAATTTTTATATTATAAAATATTTATGAATAAAATTTATTTTTCAAGGGTTATGCTATGGTGAATTAATGAAATTATTATGAAAAAAAATTTATTTTCATGGGTTATGATGTGATTATATGTTGAATGTTTTATGATATTTTAGAACACATAATTTTAGTTGTCATTATGATATGGATGGAACCTATGTCTCCATCTAAAATATTGGTTAAAGATTTATATCTCATGAGAAGTAAATAGGAAACATTTATGGGATTGATCGACTATGGGAAACAGATGAGTTCTAATCTAATATGGGAAATAAGTGCATCCTGATATACTATGAGAAACAAGTGTATCCTGACCCAAAATGAGAAATAGTTTATATGTCCTTATCCACTAATTTAGTGGTATTGGTAGTTATCCTTCACATATGAAATTTTATTCTATATTTATGTTGGTGACACACTTTTTTTTAAAATATTATTTGGGTCAGGATTGATATATGATGATTTATCACTCTTATGGTCCATGTATTAAGAAATGATAATGTTTTATTTATGAATCATGTTTATGATATATAATAATATGGGTATAAAATTCCTAATTTATGATCATGATCAAATACCCTTATACTTATCTTAGCATTCATAAGATCATAGATTAATATCTTCTATGTTTAGACTTTCAAAGATTACGATCTCACACTTTATTATTTTTCTTCCCCAGTTTATAAAGAATGTATTTAGTAGGGTATTCTCAAGAGGAATAATATTTGGGAATATATTTTTAAGAGATATATAATATATTTCATGAAATAAGAATATCTTGTTTCTTGTCTCAATATACACTACACTATTATGGTCCTCGGGCATGTGTTTATAGAATGTATTGAATATTTATTGAAAATGATGTGATATTTATGTATCAAAATCCTAGGTCATTTTTCTTTTTATCATAGAAATGTTTTACTCTATATTTGGAGAATAGGAATAGAAAAAAAATATAGTGAAAAATTCTGGATATGTCTAAATATAGGATAATATCTTATAATTTTGGTAAGAAAGAGATTATGAGGTTTTCCTAGAAATGATTCACTATTTGGATACAATAAGTTGGTGTGGATCGGGAACATTGGTACATAGGTGTAATTACACTAAAAAGGAAACATTGATCTGGACTCGATCATCACCTAGTGAATGAAAATGGGCCATGTTGTACAGCAAGTTTTAAACTTTTGTGGGACATCCTTTGGTTAATCCACCTTATAATTATGAACAGTAGTGAAGGATTTAAATAGTTTATGATCATGGATGGCCTAGTTTAAACCTAAAGTATCGTATATTGAAATAAAGGCATCAAGATTTAGAAATTGTATAAATGATTTTTTTCAGGATTATGTAGTCTTCCACTATGATTAGTGTTTCTCAGGATATTTTTTGGTTTCAGTCAGTGGATATATCCTAAAGGAACCATTTTTAAAATTAATATGATAGAAAATTAAACAATTATCCACCTATGTAATAAAACTCTATGGGATTTAGAA
Organism: Viscum album; assembly: GCA_963277665.1. Classification (NCBI taxonomy): domain Eukaryota; kingdom Viridiplantae; phylum Streptophyta; class Magnoliopsida; order Santalales; family Viscaceae; genus Viscum; species Viscum album. Next base: position 1,810,218,868 of record OY728127.1, read on the forward strand.
TACAGAATCGTATTTCTATGCTCACACAATATTTTTAAGCCATTAAACTTGTTCAGCATTCAAAAGATCAATAGAGGTAACAATGTTATGTTGAAATGGAATGGCGTTTTACTGATGGTATGTCATTGGTGTCCCAAATTATTTTACCTAGATGAGTTTATTATAAGTAAGGGGTCGATCTACAGGGAAAAAGAAGTTATTTTTGTCTTGCTTTTCTAGTTTGTATTTTTGTTTTAGTAAAGTGTAATGAATTTATAGTTGATTTTCCATGTTTTGATAAAAAGGTAATTAGATTTCAGTTTCATTAGGAAATTACTTAACGGATAAAGGAAAATAGGGGAATTAGTTTTGATTCAAATATGGAGGGAAATTTGTTGGGGATATGGATTCATAAGAGGTTGTTTATTAAATAAAATTTTTTATGAGATTGTGTGTTCATAATAACCCAACACTCTAGGTTTCCATTTGTAACAAGGATTCCTTGGTCTGGTAAACTTATTTCTAGAGCTGAGGAAACCAAATCCTTGGTCTAGTAGTCGGTGATTCACAGTTGATTATTTGGATTAGTCCATTTTTTAGTCGAAAAATACATCCAACGATCATGAAATTATTCAACGTTATTCTTATTTTGAATCCCTAAAAATTATGCCCCTGGTCTGGGTCAGAGTTTTCAGTGACAAAATGAAGTGATTAATAAAGAATAAGAAGAGGTTAATAGAACAAACATATTCATATAAACTAATAAAAATTAAAACTCTTTAATCTCCCCCAACTCCAACACACTGGGTATTTTGTAACAAATAGAAGAACAGATAAAAACAGAACCCTTGATACCTGATGTGATCATCATAGAAACATCGAGGAGAGATTGGATCTTTATTAGAATGGTAGAATGGTACAGTAGTTTAATGATGGTAGCAGAGCAGTAGAGCCACAAATCTTTTTTCCCTTCAGACCTTCACCCCTTCCTGTCCCTTGAACCGGAGGCCAAGGCCTCTATTTATAAAAAAAAGTATATGTCTTGTGTGAAAAGTACATGCCGTGTAGTCTTTTCAATGTTGTTGTTTCATATTTTTCTCTACTAGAGAGTGGCCTAACATGCCATATTTGACATAGAACATGGCGCTGCCTGGTAGCTGGGTATACACGGCGTGTACTGCCACCATTCACGGCATGTACTCTCTTTTATAGGCCACCAACCGCTTCTATAAGAGGTGACATGGCGTGTATAATATGTACACAACATGGAAATATCAAGCGGCCACATAGGCATGTAGACTTATTCTCAACCACCAACCACTTCTAGAAGACTATAAATGGCTTTTAGATTTTGTACATGGCATGTACATTCTTTTGGTAACTTGGGCATGCACTTTTTCCTTTCCAATCCATGTATGAGTCTAAATGTACATAGCCTGTATATATGTACACACCGTGTAGTTGTAAATTTTGATCAGTTTTCCCCCGGTTTATGTGTTTATCCATAAATATCCTGAAAATGGACAAGATCAAAAAAATAAAAGTATTTTTCCAATAAGTAGTAGGTAATTTCTGAAATAATGTTCTTATTTTCATTAAAGTATGTGTAAATGTATACACAAATCGGGTACATCCAACTCCCCCACACTTAGTCATTTTCTTTTCCTCAAGAAAAATCTCAACATCTAATCAATTGTATCCATATTCCAAAAAGGGTAGCATGCAATTGAAATTATACTTTCAAATATTATAGGCACAGAAAAGGATTTTATAAAGGCACAAAAAACATATTTCAATTTTAAATAATTTTCTAATCATGCCTCCTTTATAGTTTAATTATGAAACTTCCATTCTATTTTATACACATCATTCAACATTTCACAATGAAACATGCCATTGGATGATTAACCTCACCCGAAAATAATACTCTCACCACTCAAGATTATTTTACCATAGTTGTGCTCAATATTAAGTATATGCACTCTATCCATAGGCTTTCAAGTGTTCTCATTATCTACTTTATAAATTATACATTGAAAAAATCATGAGGGATTTCATCATGGTTCAAAGGTTTATAAGGCTAAGGGTTTGTAGGTAGTAATGTGAAAAATAATCTCTGACTCTTGAAAAAGGGAGGATAAATTCTTAAACAACAATGCATGATATTAAAATATTAGATATTAATGGAAAATCTTCTTCAACATGCTTGGTCATATCCTCTCACCACCATTGTCTCCCTTAGTTAGGTAAGGTTTATAAACCAACATTTGATTATAAGGTTCCTTTGTTTGTACCATTTTTTTAAGAATAATAGAACAAAGGGGACAACTTATAAATTCCACAAATAGAGGTTTGGAACCCTCTCTTCCCCAAATGAACAAGAGGCTCTCTCCCACAATTTACTTTATGACATATTCTCAAAACTGTGCCATGTATTTCCAATTCCCTCTTTAAAGATCAATTGAATAATCATGAAAAGTTAAATATAGTTATGGTAGTAAGAGAAATAGGCTTGTAATATGTCATTTTATCAAGGATGTTCATGGTTTATCAGGGCTTCACAAATATCAAATTTTGGGTAGGTATCAAGATAAAAGGGGTTAAAACAATCTACTACATCATTCATTTTAATGTAATTTAAAAATTATTCATGTTTCAAAAAGAAAAACATGAAAATACTTGTACTCATGTATATCCTAAGAATATCTCATGAAAGAGGGTATATAAGAAATAATATGTCAAAAATATTTAGAATACCTCTCGGGAATGAGGAAAAATATAAAGGGTCAATCAATTCCTGTAATGCGTAAAAATGAATAGTTTAATAAATGTAGATTGCCAAAAAAATTAAGTCAAAAAATCAACCATATCTGCAATCATTTTTAAATAATTTATCAAAATTTAAAAATAAGCATGTAACTTCTAAAATTCTCAAGTATACCATTATGATTTACAATAATAATTAGTCTAAAAATTTCCACAGTTTAGAATATTTCATCTATTAATGATGTCTCCTTGATTTGTTTGAGGGAAAAAGAGGAGTGTAGGTTTGAGAAGCTCCCCCACACTGAATAGGAAATAGGGTCCCCCCAAGTTCCACCGAAAGGCGGAGAAGGTAATGTGGCGACACAATAGTGGATAAGGATGAGGGAATGTAATAGAAGAAGAAAAACGTGAAATAAAAAAGAAAACATTGAAAAACTGAAAAACAATACTCCCCTCGTGTCTAGGTGAAGAAAGATGGGAAGTGGTGGATAAGTACAACCAAAATCATTCCAGAGTACATGTGACAGTCATAGAGAGAGAAGACTACAAGCATACATAACATATAAAGGAACAAGTTGTCACAAAAATATCTATATAATGAAAAAAATGTGTCTAAAAACCTATCAGGGGGTCTCCTTAGAAGAGGCGTCATCTAGTACAGAAATAACCTGGAGAGAAAGATCAAGAGTCATGGAAACTAGAGGGGTGAAATCGACACTCGGAAGAGAAGTCATGGGAGTCTGAACCTCTTGAGATGGACTCGGAAGAGAAGGCTCGGCAGTGATCCCTGGACTTGCAGTAGTAGTGGTAGTAGTTGGGCCTGTAGTGGAGATGAGAACTGAATCTGTGGCTAGTGCAGTAAATGGCAGTGGTGTACAGAAGAAGTTCCTGGAGCCAAGGGAGGGGTAGGTGGTGGGGTAGTGGAATACCATGATATTGAAGAAGAAGCCCCAACATCTACTCGAGCCAGTCCTGATGTCGATCCAGATGAACCAAGTGTTCTTTCATTATGGCTAGGTAGATGGAAAAGGATAGATCGACGGAGGATGAAGAGTCCGGGGTTGTAGATGGAATAGAAGAAGGAAGGTAAGAAGAAGGGGGTGGGTTTGGGAAGTTGGAAGGTGTGGGGAAGGAGGTGCAGGTGCATCCGTGGGGGAAGGAGGGTCAGTAGGTGGTTAGGATGGTGTCTGGGCATGGATGTAAGCACACCAAACTTCCAGACCAATTCCATGTGAATAAGAATTATAAACTCTATCCACTAGAGGGGATTTAACAGTTCATGAGGAAGGGAAGGCTCAAAACCCCGAGGTGGTGGGAATGGAGGGTGGTGTAAAACCCACAGTTCAGGTTTCTCTTATGGCCGGTAAACATGGCATGGAAGTAGGAGGTGACAAGGTAAGGGAGGTCCAGGTAGTCATGTTGGATGACACATGTGAGGAGCTCCATGCCATGGATGGTCACAACCCCCATATCCTTGTGGAGGGGAAAAAGGGTGGCACTAAAGCACCGGTGGGTGAAGCAGAGGATAAGGTCAGAAATGAGGGTCCTCTTATGGGAAGTTGGGGTGTATCAGTGGTCAGGCCCAGTGTTATCCCTCCACATGGAAATGAGATCAGAGCACTCAGGCGATTCGGGGTGGATACAAGAGGTTGGGTGATAGGATGAGGATAAAAACAGCACCCTTGGCCAAACTCGTTCCCACTAAGGGAGAAAGGGTGACCGCCTAGCTGAAACTGGACCACTGGAAATGCATCTTCAGTTGTCTCTCTATACTTGGGCCTATCGAACTCAAAGGATTTAGAAAAATCCAAAAATAATTCTCTAAAAAGAGTAGTGTTGACCGAGAAGATTGTGAGTAACAGTGTGTTCTTGAGGAGATCCTCTAACTCTCCCCAGATACCCATTTGTTGAGGGATGTTGCTGTCAAGATAACGACTGCTCAATGGTATCATGGAGAAAGAGAAATGCTGGACATAGTTGTGTGCCATGTCTGTGATTGGGAACACCATGTATGGGTCTGGGACACCTACAGGGTTTGGCCTAGGTGGTACAGTAGCAGGGGCTGGCTTTGGGGGTGGAGCGGCTGCAGTAGAGGGAGGCATACTGGATGGGTTAGCTGATGATTGATCAGTAGCGATTGAGGAGGTCTCAGGTGGTGTGGTAGCAGGTGGGGAAGAAAGGGTGGTGCATGGAGGCACTATGCGGGATGGTGTAGTTCTGGCGGTACTAAGACCTACATTGGCTGAGGTGGTGAGTGGGGGACGGATGTCCAATGGAGGAGGCTGGTACAGTAGATATTCTAGAGCTGGTGTCATTGCTGACCGGAGTCGGGTCCGATGAAAAGTGGGCCTCTCAACCTTAGTGGTAGAGGCGGGCCACTTACCACACGAAGTTTCTCTGCCTTCCATATCCTGGACTGAGGATCACAATACAGTAGAAATCATAAGCTAAAATGGATGAAATCTGCAAATTTGGAAATGGGGAGGCCGAACTGCATGCAGGAGAAGAAATGTGTAGAGGGGGGTTCCATGCGACATGGGCTCAAGCTGGGTGGTGTGTGGCCGTTATAGCTGTGGTACACAGCATGTATCAGTGGCCTACATGTCGTGTACCCCAAAATTATATATATATATATATAATTATTATAGTAAACTATATAAAAATTAATATTAATAATTAAAATAAAAGAAATATATATATATATAATTTATCAAAAATAAAACTATACATGTAATGTATTGGGAAATACATTCTGTGTGTTCTAAAATTGGAAAAAGAGAAGTACAACATTTGGTCTAGTGCTTGGGGAGAGAATTGAACCAACGATCAGCCATTCCGAATAGAAGCCCTCAAACATTGGAGAAAAGGTTGTACTGCTGCTCCTATTTATTATTTAAATATATTTAATACATAATTCTTATACTACATGAGATGAACGAAATGCACATCATGTGGTTTTTAATTATACCAAAAGGGATGAAGTAGAAATATTAGCCGTGTTCAAACCCGGGTCATTTGGATCCAGGGCCGAGACTCTGCTAATCTACCAACTTCACCTGTACATATGTTCTTTTGTTGAAAATCCTTTCAGTTTAGTAATGAAAACATTTCGCACAGGACGTATATCAAAAGACACACTATGTGGTTTATTTAAAAGGACAAATGATGGAAATGCGGTGTTTGTCAGGATTCAAACCCTAGTCTTTTGGAGCCTAGTTATGACCCTGGCCAACCGATCCATCCCCATCATGGATTTTCATATAATAAATATATATATATAATATGAAAAATACCACACACTCCGTGTATGAAAATAGGAAGATAAAAAGGAGTAACCCCATGCCGAAGGTATGTCATGAGGGATTTGAATTGTTGACGGCTCAGATGAACTCCAGTGACCTTACCATTGGCACCCGCATCATCCCTATTTATTACATAGTTAATCTATATATTTATTATAGTTAGAAGATAAGAAAAAAATAATATGTACACGCTGTGCAGATAAGTGGTACACGGCGTGTATCCGCTGGGTTGCCTCCCAGGAGGCCCCTTTGTTTTTAGGTCATTGGCTTGACCGACTTACCTATGCTTACCTGATATGTATGGTGGAAATAATTCCCAATGTTCCTTCCATGTGATAGTCGTTCATTATCTATTGTTCATTCAATTTGAAAGGTTGACCATCCTCTATAGAAATTTCCACCGCTCCATGATGGAATACTCGTATTACTCAGAATTGTCCCGACCATCTTGAATGTAACTTCCCTGGGAATAATCGAACACGAGAGTTGAAAAAGAGTACCTAATAACTAGGATAGAATGTTTTTTGAGAAATAGTCTGGACGTCAATTGATTTCATCTTCTCCTTGTACATCATGGCATTCCCATATTCCTCTAATCAGATTTCATCTTGTTCTGGCAGTTGGAACTTATGCATCTCTTCATCTGCCTTCCGATCAAAATTCAGGGCCTTGATGACCTGGTAGGATTTGTTCCCAAACTCTACTGGTAGGTGTCATGGTTTTCCATAGACGATGTGTAATGGGTACATCCCTAGTGGTGTTTGGAATGTAGTACGATATAAACACAAAGCATCGTCTAGCTTCTTGGACAATTCTTTCCCCGAAATGTTTTATGTTTTCTATATAATCTTCTTGAGCTCGCAGTTGGAGAGATCCACTTTTACACTGGTTTGGGGATGATATGGTGTCCCCATATGATTTTTTACTATGTACTTAGATAGTACTAATTTCATCCATATGTTGTCAAAGTGGGTCCATCTATCGCTGATTAGTACACGTGGAACGTTGAACCTCCTGAAAATATGTTTCTTTAAGAATCCCATGATTACCTTGGTTGTGTCGCGTGTTATAGAAGTGGCTTCTACCCTTTTGGAGATGTAGTCAATGAAGACCAGGATGTATGTGTTACTGAAGGATGGGGGAATGGTCCCATGAAATATATTCCCTAGACGTTGAAGATCTTGACCTCCAGGATGGGGTTCTAGGGCATCTCATCTCTATGCCCCACATTACCTATTCGCTGGCATAGATAGCAACTAGAAACAAATTCTTGAGCATCTCTATGTATGGTGCTTCAAAAAAACCTAGACTGGAAGATCTTTTCTAGAGTACGGTCAAGCCTCGGAAGTCCCCCAATTGGTGAGGCATTACAGAAGTCCAGGACTCCATGAACATTAGTTTTATAGATTCAATGATGGATCGTCACATCTCCACTGGATTAGAACAACATAGGAACTTTCCAAAAGCACTTCTTGACATCAGAGATAAATCTCTTACATTGTTGTAAGGAGAGGTTAGGGTGAATGGCACCTGTAACTAGAAAATTAGCAATATCAGCAAACCAAGGTTTAGGTGTTTCTTTGGATGAAAATAGGTGCTCATTAAGGAAATCATCCATAATCTCTCGATCTTCCTCCTTCTCCAAATGAGGCATCTCTAGGTGGGAGAGATGATCAGCAACAACTTACTTACTCCCTTTATTATCTCGATTCTACAGATAAAATTATTATAGGAGGGGTACCCATCAGATCAGTTGTGTATTCGCATATTTCTTGTTCAGGAGGTACTTTAGTGCTACATGATCTATTTAAACAATAACTTTAGATAACACTACATAAGAACAGAACCTGTCAAATGAGAACACCACTACTAGAATCTCTTATTCTAGGGTGGTGTAGTTCATATATTCCTAATTGATCGTCCTTCAAGCATAATATATAGGTCAGAAAATTTTATCAATATACTGGCCCAAGACTGCTCCTACTACGTAGTCTCTGGCATCGCACATCACATCAAATTATTTCTCCTGGTTGGGAGGAACCATTACTGGAGCTTCCACCATGCGCTGCTTTATGTGCTTAAAAGTTTTGATGCATGGATCATCGAACTCAAATATGAAATCCTTGGTCAGAAGGTTGGCGAGGGGCTGGGATATCATTGAGAAGTTGCAGAAAAACTTCCTGTAGAAACCTGCATGCCCCAGTAAGCTTTGGATGGCTCTGACGGAAGTCTGAATAGAAAGTTGTGAAATGACTTCTATCTTTTCTAGGTCCACCTATGTCCACTTTTCCATGATTATATGGACAATTATGATGCCACATTTCACCATGAAATGAAACTTTTCCCATTTTAAAACCAGGTTAGTGTTCTCACATATTTCTAGAACTACCTTCAGGTGCCGCAAGAAAGTGGTGAATGATTTTCTGTATTCAGAAAAATCATCCATAAACACCTCTAGGTTATGTTCCACCATTTAATGCACGAAATCCAACATACATTGCTGGAAGATGGCTAGGGAATTGCACATGCCAAAGGACATTCTTCGATATGAAAATGTACAGTAGGGGAAAGTAAATGTGCTCTTCTCTTGATCTTCTGGAGCAATGGAAATATGATTGTAGCCGGAATAGCCATCGAGGAAGTAGTAAAAGTTATTCCTTGCTAGTATCTCAAGAATCTGATCTATGAAGGGATGGGGGAAATGATCTTTCCTAGTGGTGTCATTTAGTTTTTTGTAGTCCACACAGACTCTCTAGCCCGTGACAGTGCATGTAGGTATAAGCTCGTTATTATCATTTGAAATCATAGTGATACCCCCTTTTTTGGGTACCACTTGCAGGGGACTCATCCACAAACTATCCTAGATGGGATGAATTATTCTTGTATCCAAAAAAATTAATGAGCTCTGTCTTCACGACTTCTTTCTTGGGGGGATTCAGGTCGCGCTGTGGTTGTCGAGATTGCTTCACACCTTCTTCAAGTAGCACCTTGTGGGTGAAAATGGTAGGGTTGATTCCTTTAAAATCTATAACTGTCCACCCAATAGTGTACTTCCACTATTTGAAAACCATCAGAGGTGCATCCTCCTTCTCTTATGAAACTGTTTAACTAATTACGACAAGAAATGTTTGATTGTCTCCAAAATACTCATACATTATAGAAGATGAAAGAGGATTCAGTTCTAGTTCAGGTGCCTTTAGAATCGAAGGTACAAGTGGTTTCACCTTTGAACACACTAGAATATTGGTTATAACTACAAATTTACAATAATGGCTACCCTTGATTTCTAGGAATTACAGGTGCTCTGGTGCTTCATCAACTGGAATGTCTAGAAAAACCAAGTCATCTGAAGGTAAAGAACATACCAGATCATCCCCTTCTTTTCTCAAGTGATCATCCACAGTGGTCACTACATAGCATCCCTCATGCTCGAACAATTATGCAATCTTGATGAATTTTAGTGCATTTTAAGAGACTCTTTCATCTCCCACCCGGAAAATAAGCTCCCCCTGCTTCACGTCGATTAGTACCTTCCTAGTGGCTAAGAAAGGCCTTCCCAAAATGAGAGGTTCCTACTAGTCTTCCTCCATGTCAAGGATGATGAAATCTGCGGGGAGTATTAGCCTACCCACCTTGACCAGCACGTCCTCCAGTAGTCCCATCGGATATATGATGGATCGGTCGGCAATCTGAAGGTCCACTCAGGTAGGCTTCAGGTCGTTGAGCCCTATCTTTTTAAAAACTTTGAGGGTCATGAGGTTGACACTATCCCCAAAGTCATAGAATACATTCCCAAAATCCCATGGTCCAATAGTGCATGGAATAATGAAGTTACCTGGATCTTGGAGTTTGGGAGGAATCGAATGTTGGACAACCATTGAACACTCCTTAGTCATTGCAATGGTTCCTAAGTGCTCAATATTCCTTTTGTTGGAGAGGTTATACTTCATGAATTTCGCAAAAGTGGGCATCTTCATTACTACCTCTGCAAATGGAATATTTATGTCTAGATTTTTGAACACTTCTATGAATTTGCCGAAATGGTGGTCCATCTTTCTCTACCTCATCCTCTCTAGGAAGGGAAATGTAGGCTCAAATGTTTTGAGAACCTCCTTTCCTTTATTTTGTGAAGCCTCCTTCCATGGGCTTTTGGATGAGGAGGGGTCTGTAACTATACCTTTTTCATCAGTAGGGGGTGTAGGTGTACCTGGCTATGATGGTTCCTTCTATTGTATCTCCCTTTCACTCTGTAGTGTGACGACATGGGCCTCCTCCCTGGTGTTCTTCTTAGTATTACCTGATAGTGTACTAGGTTGCCTCACGGTGATTTGGTTTTCCAACTGGAAAATTTGGTTCTCCAAGCCTCGAATTGAAGCATCCTGATTCTATAATTTGGTCTCAGCGGTAGATATAAATTTTTTAATAAGATCCTATAACCATGCAGTATTCTACTGCTGAGGTGGTTGTCCAGCTGAAGGAGGTGGTGGCTGTCATGGCTGCTACTGGCAAGGGTTTAGATACCCTTACTGCTGATAAGAGCCATGTTGGGGTTGTTGTTATCTCGGGTACTGGTTCTATTAAGAATTCTGACTGTAGTATGGTGGTCACTGGGGTGGAGGGATTCTGTTATTGTTGGACCAAGACTGTGTTCTATTGATCACGCCATGTCAGGTTCTGGTACTACTGGTACTGGTTTGGCCCTCATTTTTGGGAAACATAGCTCATCTCTCTCATCGAAGGTCAACCTGTAGGTCCAAATCATTCTACCATGATGTGGTTATCATCACATTTACTGCACGCCGGATGGTTTTCCACATGTACTTGGTATGATCCCTTCATATTGGGCACTTCTATCTTTTTGGACACAACATCCATCTTGGCAGTTGCCATAGTCGCTGCATCGATATTATGCATACCTTTCTTCTATGTGCCCCACTTGGAATGCCACTGGAAATGTTGGCAGACATGTCTTCCTGTAGTTCGAAAATGTCTCTGGGAAACTTCCTCATAACTATACCCCTAGTAGAAGCATCCACCATGGACTTTGTATTCGCCGTCGGTCCTTCATAGAAGGTTGGGACCTGTGACCAAAGTGGAAGTAAGTTGTGTGGGAATTTGCGCAACATCTCCTAGAAATGCTCCAATGACTCGTATAATGACTATGAGTCCAATGGCTGAATGTTGGGTATTTCATTCCCCAAAGTCATCATCTTTGAGGGTGGGATGTATTTTGACATGAATTTCCAGGATAGATCCACCCAGGTTAGGATATATTGTTGTGGAAAACCCTTAATATAGACCTTTTCCTTATCCCTTAGAGATAAGGGGAAGAGGAAAAGAAAAATGGCATATGTGGACACTCCGTGGTAGCAGAACGTGTCACAGAACTCCAGAAAATTAGAGAGATGAGAATTGGAGTTCTCCCTGGGTAGATCGCTGAATTGAACAGTGTTTTGGATTAGCAGTATAATGGAAGGCTTGATCTAGAAGTTTTGGGGATGCACTGGTGGACGGACGATGACTGTGTCATCTCCGTGAATAGACGGCAGGCTATACTCAATGAGAGTATGGTATGGAGGTGAGAAATGAGGGAGTGGAGGTGGAATGTATTGATATTCCTGAGGGGTGATGTATGAACCCTGAATGGACTTTAAAAATAGAATCTTCTACAGTTGGAACTGTTGGTGTTGTTGCGGGCCATACCCTGGAGCAGGTGGAGCTTGCTAGTTCTGATTGTCATCCGGACCAAACGGTGGTCCAGCTCCTTGTACAACAGCTAGATTCCTTCTTCGATTTTTGTCATGGGATTGTATTGGTTGTGATTGTCCATGAGCTCTTGTTAGTTTCTCAAGAGCATCTATTCGATTTCGGGGTCAATTATAAAAAACTACGATGACTCAGTGTTCTTTGAATGAGTGAGGTAGCCACTCAAACACCTATGGACCTGCACAATACCAAACACACCAAGCCTAAACAATGAAGAAGAAAGATAAAAAGAAATGATATTAGAAAAGATATTTTTGGTAATTTATGATTTTTATTTCCACTAAAATTTGATGCAAACATAATTAAAACAAGGACAAAATTAATTTTTCTTTTCCCCACCATCAACGCCAAAATTTGGCAAGCCATTTTACCAAAGTAATGTTATTGGTGTCCCAAATTGTTTTACCTTAATGAGTATAGAACCCGTAAGGGGTTGATCTAAAGGGAAAAGAAGTTATTATTTTCTTTCTTATCTAGTTTTTGTTTTTGTCTTAGGGAAGTGTACAAAATTTAGAGTCGATTTTTAATTTTGGGATAAAAATTTAATAGGATATAAATTTCTTTAGAAATTTACTTAATGGATAAATGAAAACATGAGAAATTGTTTTTAATGAAATTATGGAGGGAAAATCATTGGGGATGTGGATTCATAAGAGGTTGTTTATTAAATAAAATTCTTTATGAGGTTGTGTTGTTCCTAACAACCCAACACTCTGGGATTAAATTTTTAACAAGGTTTCCTTGGTTTGGTAAACTTATGTCTAGAGACGGGGAAACCGACTCCTTGGACTGGTAGTCAGTGTTTCATAGTTCTTTATTGTCCTTAGTCCATTTTTTGAGTCGAAGAATACTTCCAATGATCAAGAAATTATTCATCAATATTCTTCTTTTGAATCCCTAAAAACTCTACCCTTGGTCTGGCTCAGAATTTTCAGTGATAAGATGAAGTGGTTAAATAAGAATAAGAAGTCTATAATAGAACAAAAATAATCATAACAACTAATCAAAATTACAGCCCTTTCATCTCCCACAATCCCAACACACTGGGTATTCAGTTACACGTAGAAGAAAAGATAAAAACAGAACCATCAATACCAGATGTGATCATCAGAGAAACATTAAGGAGAGATTGGATCTTTGGTATAATGGTAGAATGGTGAATTATTTGAATGGTGGTAGCACGACAGCAGAGCAGCAGAACATTTTTTCCTTTGGACATTCACCCCTTCTGTTCCCTTCAACTGGAGGCCAAGGCCTCTATTTATATAAAATAAAAGTACATGGTGTGTGTCAAAAGTAAATGTTGTGTATTCTTTCCAATGCGCTTTTGTTATCTTTTTTCCACTGGTGGGTGGCCTAACATGACCTCTTTGACATGGAACAAGGAAATACCTGGTAAGTGGGTATTGTATAGTTCTTCCATACATGGTGTGTACTCTCTTTTATCATCTACCAACCGCTTCAAGAAGAGGTGACATGGTGTGTAGAATATGTACATGTTGTGTAAACGTCAGGCAGCCAGATGGGCGTGTAGAATTCTTCTCAACTACCAACCGCTTCTAGAGGACTATACACTGAGTGTAGATTTTGTACATGGTGTGTACATGCTTTTGGTAACTTGGACATGTACTTTTTCCTATCCAATCCATGTCCAAGTCTGAATGTACATGGCGTGTATATATATACATGACATATAAATGTAAATTTTTCTTAATTTCCCTCCGGTTTGTGTGTTTGAAAAAAAATAACCTGGAAATGGACAAGATCAAAAAAATAAAAATATTTTTCCACTAAGTAGTTGGTAATTTTTGAAAACATGTTCTTATTTTCAAAAAAGAATTTGGAAATGTATACATAAATCGGGTAAATCATGAAACCCTCTATGAGAAAACTTCCACCTTCATTTAGTTCATCTTTTAGTCCACTAATTGCTGAGAGATTAATGAAAACCATTTATAAAATATTTTATATTTCCAATTTAAAATAACATGAAATGATTTTCTTAGTTATTTATCATTTAGAAGGTGAACCCAGGAAATAGTCATACCTTATTAATAACACGAGTCAAGAGGAAGAAATTGAATACATAGAATGGGATGACTTGAGGAGGATATTTTATTTATATGTATGTACCATGTATTATATGAAAAATTATTGATATCTAATTACTTGATCTTAATAAAAAGGATAATGAATCTAATGTTACCAATGAATCTAATTTTACAAGGGTTGAAAGATATGCTTTTGGTTTAATCATCAATATGGAAAGAGAAACTAACTGATTCTTTGGTGGCTCAAAATGAGTATCTGGATGGAATTGGATTAAAGATACTTCAATGGATATAAATAAATCATTCATTTTATAATAATTGTAGAAATGGGTTGGAGAGATTCTGACCATTCTCAGGACTTTGATTAGATAGGTAACATCAAGTCTCAAGAAAACTAGAATATATCACACGGTGGTACAAAATTCCAACTATATATATGCTATAAATTTTGAATAAAAATATATAGAATTGCAGTAATAGAACTATGATGTAATTTCTGTTTGTGAAGGTGTTTCATAAAGCTTGTAAATTTTAAAATCTGAATAATTGGGAAGTTAATTCAATGGAGGAGAATTAGACTCCAAGTAATGCACCACCCACACTCAAGAGTATCATGTGAAAGGATTTGGGGAATTATGAGAATAAATTCCCCTATATAAGGACTAATTGAAATGATAATCCATAACAAACATTGAACTAAATGGGAAAATTTGGAATCCTATGCAATTAAAATGGATGAATTGAATCTTGATAATTATGGAAGACTTATCCTCCCCTCTTATGTTTTTACACTTATATTTTATTTTTTTTGAATGATTCCTGTAAATATTTTATGGATCTTCCTTTAGTAAAATTTCATGTGATTATATCCCTCTACATGGGTTCTAGAATAATGAAATCACATTTGATATTATATCAATAAAATGATAAACCCAAGCATCCAATGACATTTTTTGTGTAATATAAGATATTATATAAGAAATAAGGGGAGAAATAACTTTTGGAAGTGTATAAGTGTCCCTATGAGATTAACATAAGATTTAGGGACACCATCATGGGTTTATGAATTTATGTTTGATCATTTGTTCAATTTCATTGACACCCCTTTTAATATTTTATATGATGGAAGTTTATCAATATTATGTATATTTTAGGAGACATTTATTGAAATATAAACCTTCTATTTTTTATATTTTTTACTAATAATTTTATTTTAAGGTGAATGTATTTAAAATTTTTTGACATATGATTAAGGGTAATGGTAACCTTTATGGGTAATCGTTTATTTAATTTTGAGGTAATTATGTGTTTTATTTTATCATCTTAATAAGTCCACATATTTCATCACTATAATAGAATACTTCTCTCTAGACATACATTCCTGAATATACATTAAGGATGTTGTAATGTTTCATTGAAAACCACATTAAATAATATCAAATTGGTATCCAAATTCTACCTCAATTTTTTTTGGAATTATTCATCATGTTCTTCATATGGAGTTTAGTTATAGCACTTCTTATCATCCTCTGATAGATAGTCAGTTTGATAGAACAAATCAAACCCTAGAGGTTATTTTAAGATCTTCTTCTGTGGATTTCAAAGGTGGATTGGATCTATAAATTCGTTGAGTTAATTTTTCTTAAGAAATATATTTCACTCAAGAATTCAGATATCTATTTTAAATTCATTTATGGAAATATGTTTAGAACTCCAACATATTGGAATGAAATCTCAAAACGATATCTATTTGTACCTATGTTATATAATTAAATGGAATATAATGTTAAAGCCCTTCAAAAACACATAAGGGATGAACAAAGATGACAGAAATGTTATGATTATGATCATTCATGTGATCCTGAATATGAAGTTTTCAAGAAGGTTTTTCTATGAATTTCTATGGGGAAGTAATAATTGAACAATAATCCCAAGGTATATCGGTCCCATTGAAATTATTCATCATATAGGGAACACAACTTATTTCTTAGAGATTCCACTGAACCTCTATCAATTTCATGATTTCTTCTATGCATATCTCCTGAGGAAGTACACACTATAACCATAATAGATATTAAACTTAGTGGTAATAACGATGGAGCATGGCCGTACTTATAAGTACCAACCTATGGAGATTCTGGATAAAAAAAACTAAGTTATATGAAAAAATACCACTCACCTTGAAAATGTTTATTGGAAAACCCAAAATCATGAGGAAGTTACATTGGATCCTATGGATGTAATGAGGTATAATTTTCCTCAGTCTTTTATACTAATGTGACAAATTTTGAGAGAGAAATTCATTTTAAGGGGTGTAGAATATAACACCGTGAGATTTGTAAAACAATTTCAAATAAATTTATTCTTTTTGAAATTATTCATCATAATAAACACTAGGATTTTCATGTTTTAAATGAAACATAGAGTTTACTTGGTATTACATGCAACACTGAGTTTATATTGTATTATAAGTGAAACCTAGTTTTAACGAGTTGTGACATGCTATTAAAATATTATTATTTAATATGATAGTTGTCACCTAGCCAATGGAATGATGAGTTTTAGTTGGATCAAATAAATTATAAAAATATATCGTATAAACATGTAAAAATATATAATTCATTATTGACCAATTATTTATAATTTAAAACATACACCATTTAAAATAATAGGAAATATTTTTTCACAAAAACTTTTTTTATTCCCAAAAAATAAGTTCTTTTGTAATAAGTATAAAAAATCACTTGAGGTGAATCATTTTAATTAAATTTATATACTATATACTCAAAAAAATTAATCTCATGTTTTTTCTATATAATACAAAAGTATATGTCCAATTTTATGCTTAAAAATTATTTTTCTAAAAATATATTTTGTAGTTATTTTCAAAAAAAATTACAAAGATTTTTTCCAGATAAAAAAAATATTTTGAAATATAAAATTATTTCTTAAAATAATCATTTCACAATTATCTTATATGTAATTTTACATAATTTTCTAAAAATATAAATTCTTGGAGGAATAGGTAAAAGTAAAATATTTAATTAAGAATTTCCATTTCTATTAAAATTTTAAAAAAACTATTTTAAGATGGTTTTAAAAGTTCTATTTGTTCAATTATATATCTATTATTAACATTTCATTCCATAGAAACAATTTCAGAGATAATGTTTAAGTAAAAAATTAATCTTTTCAAAGTTTTCTATTAAGAAAACCGTTCTTCAACGCATTAATAGGATTAATAATAAATTAAATTTTTTCACTTTTTTGAATGTAATTTGTAAAATTGGATTCCATAATTTTATTCATTATAATTTAATTTATCTAATAATTTAATGTTAATATTTTACCATTATTATTATTAAAAGAAGACAAAATTAATTATCAGGGTTTAGATGAAAATGGGTTTAATGAGGGTTAAACTAAAATGATAATTAGTAAAAATGACTAATAATATTGTCTAAACCCATTTTAGGGACTTTTTTGACTTTATAGCCTCAAAGGATCTATAAGGTTCCATTTTTTATCTTCTTGGTGTTTGAAAAACACTGGAACACATTTTTCAATTCAAAATTTACAAATGTGAAAGTCACCTCACTTTTAAAAGGTCACCCACTATTCTCTCTACTTAAAAATTCTTTAACTATTTGGATAGGAAAATAATAATACAAATACCATAATTAATTAAATCCTCTCGTCCTAGGAGGCTAAATTTCCTAAATAAATCAAAAAAAGGATTTATTTTAGTAAGAACCAAAATATGTTTTCTGAAAAAGAGGTAACATCCACAGGTATGTGTTTTATAAAATTTCCCCCCCCCCAACATCAATTATTATTAAACCATAATAATATAATAACATCACAATATTACATATAATTTTATTTTTAAGTTATTTTCATAAACTAAAAGCATATCCTACTCCCTCAAAAGGAAAATGAATCTACTCATTATCTGTACCAGGGACTACCGTCTCATGAACTAGTGTAATTTATTTTCCATCACTACTTCTCAAGAATGGATTAAATGAATTATATAATGTTTATATATGATATTTATGATATTATTATACTTATTTAATTATAATTTTATATATAACTTCTTAATTTTCTTTATAATGATAATATGAAAACATTAATTATTTGAACAATGGAATACTACCTCATGAAGCGATGTGATTTATTTTTAACAAATGATTTTAATTATAGTTAATTTGGTTAAAATTAATAAATATATATGACATGTATGATATAAAATTTATTATTTAATTTTAATTTATTATTTAACATTTTTTTCATCTATTGAGAAAATTGAAAAAGTGTTCATGCATATGTACAACCCACCGTCTTCACGAATGGTGTACATCATTTTCGATCTCTAAATTTTTTGAATTACTCTAAATATACAGATATATATTATATATGATATTTATATAGTGGTTGGAATTAATTATTTGATGAAATTTTGATCAAATTAAAATGAACAAAAACAAAAAATCCAAACATACACGAAAAACAAAGCAGTTATTACCTAAAACGTGATTTTAAGATTAATTTGTTAATGAATGAGTAATAAATTATCATTTTTAAATCATAAATGGTATGATATATATAATTATAGTAATTTAATATACTTATAATAAACCTATATTTTTTATACATCGTTTTCTTACAAGTATAATGGAATTCTAGACTTAAGATAAGGGATTTTAGTCTCACTTTTATTTTCTATTAGACATATTCCATATTAACAATGTGTTCCATTTATATTGAGTATAAACTTACAATGAATGTGTTTTATTATTATTGTCCTAAAAATTATATTTATTTACATATCAATTTGAGGATCTCTCTTTCATGGGTCTTACGATTCCATGTTACAAAATTTGTAATGGTTTTATGGTATAATTTTGTCATTTATCAAGATTTTTTATATTATTACTTCTGATGATGAATTCATATGATCCAACTATCAATAAAAAATTTAATTTTATTATCTTATGGTAATTTCATGGGAATACGTTTTTTACTTTTATTTTCTATCCATTATGTAGTCAAGACATTAATATAGTTTTTTAAGAAAAGTCATCATTATTTATCGCTTTAGTAGATAACTATTTTTCTTTCAAATCCAAGTTTTCTAAAAAAAATTAACATTCTAAAAAGGATTTATTAATGTAATTTTTATGATTGTTTTTACTTTTCAAAATTTATTTAAATAGAATATTCATGATTTTTTCGAAAACAAGTTCTTTTGGATTTTACTAAAAATGTGAAAAAAATTATTATTCTAACATGTACTGTATGAACGGTTTTTTACATTGACCTGATTAAATAATTTTTTTAAATCTTCAATTATAATTTTCAAAATTATTTCTAGACTATTTTATTCATTTTAGTTTTAAAATGTTACATTGAAAGTGGAAAGTGTTTTTTCTCAAGAAAATTTTTAAATGATTTCTAAAATTTTATTTATAATTTTCCAAAGTTATATTCAAAGAAAAATATTTTGAAAATTATTTATGTCTTAAAAAGTTTTTTCAATGTGAAAAGGTTATTTTACTCAAGAAATGTTACAAGTTAACTTTAAAAATATTTTTTTATCTAAATTGAAATCCCCTGATGTTACTTGTGATTTTCTAGAGAATATATTGAATAAAATGATTCCTTATACATTCTATATATAGTAAATTATTAGTTTGATGAAATGACTATGAAATTGATTTTTTTTTCATGGGTTGTTATATAGTGAATTGATGAAATTTTTATGAAACATGGTTTCTTTACCCAGGTTATGATGTGATTATATGATGAACGTTTTATAATATTATGGAACTTATAAGTATGGTTTAAATTATGAGATAGATGATACCTATATATCCCTCCAATGAATTTGGGAAAAAATTATATATGAGAGATAAAAATAGGCAAAAAAAATTAATGGGGTTGATCTATATGGGAAATAGGAGAGCATTAATCCAATATGGGAAATACGTACATCTTTATCCACAATGGGAAACTTGTGATAAGGCTTGATCCACTATGTTGATGGTCTTGGATGTTAATCTTGAAATATGAATTGTTTTTTTATATTTATGATGGTTCCAAACATTTATCTTGTGATCTTATGGTTCATGATTTATTTATGATGATTTATCACTCTTATGGGCTATGTTTTAGAAAATTATATGGTTTTATTCCATGAATCATATTCATAAACTATGAATGGTTAGGTTTAAACATCATAATTTATATTCATTATTACATACCATTATGATTATCTCATACTTTTATATGATCATATGTTGATATCTCCTATGTTTACCCCTAACATAATTTGAGATCACCATTTCTTCTATTCTCATCCATAGGTTATGATGAAAGGATTATTTAGGGTATACATAAGAGGAGTTCTATGTGGTATGATCTTTGTGGGATATTTTTAAGATTATTCATGAAATAAGAAGATGTTTTTTATATTCTCCAAAGACACTAAACTATTATGGGCCTCTAGCATGTTTTGTTGAAATGTATTAAATATTCACCTTAAAATATGGTAAATTTATGTATGAGAATATTCTGTATTTATATAATCCCCCTAGTTCCACTAGTTGATACTAATATCCTCCTAGAGATGGAAACATTTAATTCCCTGATGTTACTTCTTAGATAAGAATATAAAATAGTTGTAATGGGGGGCCTTCCCACTATACTAGTAACTACTATTAAACTAGTATCCTAATGTTAGTAGTTACTTTATTATATTGGAACTATATATAATTGATCCCATCACAAAGGAAAAATAGTTTAGTAGTCCATTAAAATGAGATATATGCTCTAATGTCACACTAATTTTGAAATCATCAAATGCAAAATTGTATTTTCTATGATAACACCATTATTTCTATTATCTTATAAAAATATATAAATAATAATACGCATCCTTGAATCTTTGGGAAATGAACCAAAAGAAATGGTTGATCACAAATGCTTAGTAAGGGTATGTGTATAGTGTAAGATATTAAGGAATAAATAATATGGAAGGATTACATGATAATCATATAATTCCATATAAACAATCAAATGAGCAAGTAACTTGTCCATGGATACCATAACAATTCAAAATAATCGCATGGTCATAAAAAATTAGCATCAGGTTGAGGGAATTCATAATTCTATACATATGAAACTAACTATCAAGGCCTTATTCTAATACATCTAAAAATAATCTCGGGGCATCATTTAAAAACATATATATAAATAGATAAGGCCTCGTCCAAAAACCCAATATGTAACACCCCAAGATTTCATAGTAAATTATTTCTTCAATGTAATTCAATGACTTGCACTACACGCAACACCGAGTTCAAGTGTATCATGGCTTACCATACAAGCTGTTCAAAAGCGGCTATGAAAAGTATTAACTGAATTTTTATGTTTATATAATCCTTTTAATTTTAGAGTCCATTCTATGAGTTTATTAGACATAATGTAAGAACAAATACATTTTTTCAGATAAAAGAAGTATTTTTCAAAAATTCAATTTTACCGCCTTTTAATAGAGAAGCCTTTTTAAATCCAATATTTTAAACTTTAATATATTAAATTTTACAAAATAAACTTCTACTTTAAAATCGGGACATAAGAGTTTAGTTTAAATAAAGTTTTGGTGTTTTTCTGATAACTTTCGTATATGGGTGAATAGTGAAAAATACTATATTTTAACTGAAAACTACTTTTTTAATCAAAATAATTTATAGTGTTAAATTATAAATTTTAATGGGTTGGAAGTATAATTATATTATATTTTACCATTTAATACAATATTGGTCATTGTAAGTATATTCACTTTGAAATTGGATATAAACAAGTGTTAATCTTTTGATAGTTATTGTTTCTTAAAAACATGTTTTTTGTTTTGACAACGGAAATTAATTTTAAATTGATAAATGAAACTTCTATGTTTTGAATTTGGTAAAATAGACATCCTTTTTGTATTTGGAATATCGAAATTATCCTAGGGTAAATTTTTGGTATTTTTATGAAAACATTTGATTTTTGATGAATAGTGAAAAACACTGAATTATAGTTTAAAACCGAATTTTTATTTAAATAATTATTTATATTATTTAAATTTATTTTAGATCAAAATATATACATAATACCTATATAAGTTTAATGTAATTCATTGGAGTCGGTTTATAATTATTTTAGATATATAAAAATTTTATTGAACTTTTCACTGCCTTTTACCCACCTCCTAGGAGAATTTGAAAAGTCACATAAAACATAATTTTACCACTTCTGGGAGTTGAATTTTGAAAATCAAAGGGACATAGATAATATCAAAGGCTAAAATTTGGTTCAATAAGATTAAAATATTTTTTGGTCAATAGTAACTTTTTACTTTTATTTACCACGGTTAAAAGTTGATAGGGTAATTAAGGGTAAACATGATTTTATTATTACCCTAACACATGTCCTAATTCTATTGGATAAGTGTAATTAGACCAAAAATAACCTTAGAAATAAAATATGACCCTTTAGGTCCACTTGGATTAGATTAGGACATTTATTATAATTTAATTTTAAGAACTGTTAAAAGTGTTAAATTCAATGTTTATTAACTAAACCATTTATAAGATAGGGTTATAAATAATATAAATTTGACTATAAACATTCATTAGAAATATAAAAATATTTCCTACATCATGTTATTTTATTTATAATTTTTAGACATTAAATAATTTAATATATTTATGACACAATGATGATGCATTAATTAACTTATTAATAAAAGAATCAAATAAATGATATGATAAATATTAAAATAAATATAATTTTAAAGTTTTTTTGACATACGCGAATTTTATAAGTGACTATGAAATTTTATGGCTGATTAAATGTATATTTTTTGAAGTAATAAAGTTGTGATGACATTCACAAAATCAAAATATCAAATAGTGTCAAAATTGACATAATTTAATATTCAAACAAAATATTATATGATTAATTGATATTCTATTACTAAAAATTTGAGGATCGCAAAAATGACTTATATCATGATAGGTTAATCATTAATGGACCACTTGGGGTCTCTTGGAAGTTTATAGTATGTTTATTAACCATATAATATAAAAATAAAAAGAGACATGGTAAATGTCAAACTAATTAACTAAGGGTTAAAACTAAAAGATAAGGTTAATAATGGGACCCAAACCTATCCAAAACCTATTTTTCAAGTTTATTTTGACCCATACGCACCTTATTGTTTGAATAATCCACTTTGGAGAAATTATAAACTGAATATGAATTTATTATAAATTAAAACCTTATATTTTTCCTAAAGAGCCCCTCCTCCCCCTTATAAAAGGACACCACTTCTATCCAATTCTTTATACCGTCAAAGCCTTTTGGTTCGGCCAACCCCTTCCCAAATATTCTCTAAACTATACTCAATTAAACCTAGAGGCCTTAGTTTGATTAGAAAGCCATCCTAATGAGCCCTTTTGATCAAATCCAAAGGAAGAACCCAAAAAAGAGGTAATGTTTTCACCACCCTCTTTCAAGTTCCTTTCTTCTTCAACTTCTTCATTCATTGTTATTTACATTATAAAATAATAAATCCAGTTTCTTCTATATACTATTATTTTATTATAAATATAGTACAACCATATTCAGTATTCTATCCATCCTTTGAGTGACATGTCACCATACGTGTGTACGTACGGCTTACCGTCTCCACATCGTGGTGTAATTGTTATTCAAAACATTATTATTTGGATGGGTATGATAATGAAGTGTAATTCATAAAAATAATAAATATAACATGATAATGATTCTTTATATTTGATACACCATCAAATTATATATTATTTTACTATTAAAATAATGATATTGTCGCTCGTGCGTACGTACGGATTACCGTCTCCACGACGCGATGAGATTCATTTCCAAGTCCACCATTCATCGACGATTATAAAAATATATTACTAGTAAGTATGTAATATATGAAATGATAATGCTACTGGAGATATATATATATTTATATATATATATATTTATGTACATACATATATCATATTCACTTAGTTTCGTTCAATACGATATGAAAACAGAAACAGCGTTTATGCGTACGTACGGACTACCGTCTCCATAAACAGTTTTTTCCATTTCATATATATGTATATTATAAATATTTGTATTATAAATATACATTATATATAAATCATGTTTTATATTATCGATGTATTTAAATCATTATCTATGTGATACAATCAAGATTAACAACGTAAAACACGTACGATAAAGAAATCAATTATTACCCGAAATATTAATATAACATGGAAATTATTATTAAATAGGTAGTATAAAGTCATAAATGAATAATGTATGATATAATTAATATTAATATGGTTTTGGTATAATTTAATAACATACTATAGTCTTCATACAGGAGGTTAAATGTACCCTTGACTAAAATAATGTGCAATGTAAGGGGTTTTCATCTCACTCCTTATTCTCGTGAGATTCATGCCATATTTCCACTATTACCTTTTGTGTGGTGTATGTACTGACCATAATTGTATTCATTGTGTAATACACTTTAATTTATGTGTATTTACATATTCATTGTATGATACTTCTTTCATGGGTTGTATGTTTTGTAAGTTACCAAATTGGTAAGAGATAATTCCTCAATCTTATTATTATCCGAGATTATTTATGTGTAAGTATTTACTAGGAAATTTTTATCAACCATGTCCATTATTCATAAAAATTATTTCAAAATGAATATTTGAATTATTTTTTAATGTTACTATTTATCAAGATCAGAATTTTAAATTTTTTAATGATTTATCTTTCTAAATATTTATAATTAATGTCCATGTTTTAAAAATGATTTTAAGGATTTATTTATATGTACATGAATGTTTTGAAATGACAATTATTTTCAAAAGTTTCAAAGTGGTATGGGACACTTTGATTCAAAAATATATTTTAATTTACTTCCTTTATAAATGTGTGACTTTTAAATGATTTTACAAAACGGATATTTCTCTCAAAAAGTTTTACTCATCATTTTCAACTATGTCAGCATCCTTTATTGGATATTATTTTTGATTGAGGTTGATTTATTATAACACAATATTAGATATTGTATTGAATGAGTTATGATATGTTTGACTATGGATGTTCTATTTGTATACCATTCATGTTTTATGGTTAAAGTATTGACATTTCGTATACTAGTTCTAATATGAATGTTTTAGTTATGTTTCAACCTTTTCATATGAGGAATGTATTGGATATAGTAAGTGACGGGTGGAGCCCGCTATAGCTCCTCGATGCATCGGTAGGTCTCATGAGACAACTAGACATCGAATTGGATGAGGCCCTTTCCCAATTTGATATATGGGTTTGTCCGACAGGCTTAATTATTTTTAGACATCATGGTCGAGGCCTTGACAAAATGTTTTAGAATGTCTGGCATTATACATTCCCTCATTATGAAAATAATATTGATGGTTCATGTGGTCATTCGACTAGTAAAATACCCATGATTATGTTTTATTATGGAATTATTTACTCACCTCATATTACTACCATAAAAGTATTCATGTTTATTATTGGTAAAGGCATTGGTTTCAATTATTCACCATGCTTAATATTTTTGTTATCTTCCACTGTATTTCTTACCCTTACTGAGCGTTTGTGCTCACCCTATTCTATGTTTTATTTTTCCTAGGATTCCAAGAAGTTCATTTTGATTGATATGCAAGGTTAAGCTAAGGGAATAATGGAGTTCATAAAGGATTACTTATGTTTTGTTATATGTTATAATGTATAATGTAACATTCATGTATGTAATCTATTTTCCAAGACTGCTAAACCGATTGGTCCATCGGGACTTGATTCCTTGTAATCTTGCCAATGTTATGTAATAATTCACTGACTCTGGGTAACTGGGGTCAGAGCATTTCTGTTGGTATCAAAGGAATCTTAGCAATAACCTTGGAAACTAGATTTATATAAACTCTGATTACCACACATTACTATAAGATAGACTTTGACGATTAGTATAGAAGAACTTCCTAGAATTTTGGTAATGTAAATATTTTGTGAGTTTTCCAAGAAAATACATCCCAGTATAGATACGAGCTGGTAGAGGCGGCTCTGTCACAGATGAACCTAGGGGTAAAACCAGAAAACACCGCTTTGAGATAGACTCGAACGGAAACTGGTGCACGACAACGGGCCTTGCTACACTCTTGGTTACGACACTCCCGGGGGATATGCTTAAGATAATTCTCGTTTTCTTTATAAAGCACTATGAATTGTTTATGAATATATACCTCCTCAAAGAATTTTTTTTGTGATTATGGATTATATCCATAAACTGTTCAATTTATGTTAGGTGTTTTAAATGTTTGGAATTATGAATTAAGATTCATAAATTGACCTAGTGTATGCCATTGTTTAGAAATGGCACCCAGTAGAAGGAATGAGAACTCCAGCAATACGTATGATCCAAAGAGTAAGAAGGGTCATATCATTAATGTTATTAATCCAACATGTAGAAAGGAAATATTCTCCCACGTATTATCATCATATGAATAAATAGTATCATGTGTTAATAATATTAGTAACGAATTCTCTAAATCCTATGGCTTTGAAGGGAAGCGAGAGAAGAAAATGATGGTAAAAAGAAATATGGATAAAGGGAATAAGGGAACAGTACTAAAAATACGCCTTTTATTATTGCTAAAAATGGACTTTAACAGTGCTAGAAAAGTGATGTTAAAGTTGGAGAAGATAAAGGGGGGTCCCCTTTATCAGCGCAAAAAAAACACGGATAAAAGGGGTCTTTTGTAAGTGCTAAAAAAGCGTTGATAAAGGGGTCCTTTATCAGTGCTTCCTTTATCATCCCTTTCGTTTTAGCACTGATAAAGGACCCTTTTATCAGTGCTTTTTTAAAAGCATTGATAAAAGTTAAAAAAATTACACAAAATTTAAATAAATTAAAAAAAATTACAAAAAATTAAAAAAATCCCACCAATCCGGGGGCTTTTATAATGCTTGGGCCCGCCTTTTAATAGCTCTTTTCACCCCCTCCAGCACCCCGTACGCACCCCCTCCATCCTTTATCAGTGCTATCCCCCCACATCCACCCCCATGCACGTGCCTCTGCCACAACCAGGTTTTGAACTCGAGACCTCCCCCCTGCGCGCCTAAGCCCTTACCACTACTCTATTTTGATTTGTTTATCATTTCATGATATCTATATTTATATATATATATATATATCGTTATTTAGTTATATTTATTCATATAGTAATATATATATTTTTTAATATATATATATAGGTATATTAATATATATATATAGTTATATTAATATATATATAGTTATATTAATATATATATATTGTTATGTTAATATATATATCTATTTATATATTTATATATATTTAGTCATATTTATTCGTATTGTAATATATATTTATATTAATATATAGTTATAGTTATATTAATATATATTTATATATTTATTTATATTAATATATATCTCTATTTATATATATATATATATATTTAGTTATATTTATTCGTATAATAATATATATTTATATTAATATATATATATATATAGTTATATGAATATATATATTTATAGTGATATTAATATATATATTTATAGTGATATTAATATATATATTTATAGTAATATTAATATATATGTAGTTATATTAATATATATATAGCTAGATTAATATATATATATATAGTTAGATTAATATATAGGTATATAAATATTCATATATTTATATTTTAAATAAAATGGATATTAGTTATTATTTAGATAAAGCTAATATATTTTATATGTAAATATATTTTATTTTTTTTATTTATATTTAATTTTTATGTGTGAATATATAAAAAAATATGAATATATTGTTATATATTTTATTATAAATAGTAGTGAATTATAAAAAATGATAAAATTTCAAAGACATAATATCAATAGAATGTAATACCTTGGAATAAATTCAGTCCCCACCAAAAAAATGCAATAATACCCCCTTAAACGAGGCTGAAAATCCACATAATGTTATACAAATCGGGGTACCCCGACTAAAATCTCGGTTTTGGAGGCCTTCTAGGCCTTTTTTCCTTGAAAAATGTGACAGAGGCTTAACCTCAGTCGCTAGCGCATAGAGATCATCACAGGCTTCGATTTGATATGATTTAGAGATCAAACGGACACCCGAATCAAAATTTATGGTCGTTTCACGTTTCAGAACCATTTTCAACTTATTTTAGATCTTTTATTAATTTTTTTGATTTTTTTGTCTTCAAATTGTTATTAAATGATTTTAATAGATAATAATTACCAAATTATTAATTAAAAAAATTAATTTTTTAAGAAGCCATTTTCACTAAATAACATATATATTGAGTTTATTAAGTGTAAATGTACATTTATACTTATTTAAAATATATTTAAAAATTATATATTATATTTATATCAATATAACTATATTTATATATTTATATATTAATATTTTATTTTTTATTTTTTTTGAAGTCGACACTTTATCGGCGCTTTTAAAAAAAGCACTGATAAATGCCCCCCCCTATCAGCGCTACTAAACAAGCGCTGATAAAGGGGGTCCCTTTATCAGCGCTTTTTCATTAGCGCTGATAAACGTGTGGCGTTGGGAAAAACTGTTTTTGTGGTAGTGGAAAGAAGGATTTTCCAATATGTGATAAATGTGGAATGAATCACCTTGGAAAATGCTTCTAGGGAATTGGAGTTTGTTATAAGTGTGGAGAAAAAGGACACCAAGTACGTGATTGCAAGGGTAAGAAAAAGTTTTCAAATGTAAAATGCTTCATCTCCAATGCATTGAGACACTATCTGAATCAATGTCCCATTCATAAGAGTATACAACAAATGATATTATTGTATAATAATCATGTTATGATACTACCTCAGATGAAGAAGAATGACTAGTGTTCTTATGTTGTTATTATAGAATTATTTCAGTTGAGTGTTGTATCAATAGTATACTGGTTACATGAATTATTGAGATAAATAAGGATTGTACTGCAATTAATACTATTTCATTGAGAATTTGAGATTATATGGTCCAGATACTAAGGTAGAAATTTTGGAATAATAGATGGTTGATTTTGGTAATTTAGGATGTTGCGGTGTTGTGAAGGAATACACGATGATGGCGCTCACTTGTTATTACCTGGTAAAAAGGATCCTCATTATGTTTAACTTCCTTATAAACTTTGGACTGAGAGTTTGGATATATGTATTTTGGATAATTCTAAAGGTTGGAATGGGTTAAGTTTGAAATTAGATACTATTGTCAAAGTTATTTTTGGATTTCCAAATAAAGGACAACCCGGAGGTTGGGCGGAAAACTGTCACGTCTGACAAAGCCGCGAGACTTGAACCTGCAACCGAAGGGAGACAGGGGTGTATCTCCTATCACTGAACCACGTGATGTCCTGGATTGTATAATTTAGTTTTTCATTAAAAGGTATGATAGGTGAATTATAAATTAATTTTTCTGAACCATATATGATTAGGATAAATAAAATATTTTTTTGAAATCTTTTTGAGTGAAAGATGAGTTTGTGGTAGGAATTAGTTTAAGGATTCAACTCTAGTTTTCAAGTATATAGTTTTCTTCTTCACTTATTCTATGAAGAAATTTATTCTTATACTTTACTGAAAGGATCTTAAAACCAAAAATGTGTTTTCATAATACTATATGTTTTGTTGAACCGATGGTATTTTAAATCATCTTATATTAATGAATTTAAGGCACTCAGTTTTACAGATGTTTGTGATTGATGACCTAAATCACTGCCTATAAATATTTACGTTTTTCCTTTAATTATATATCTCTAATTTCCACCAATTTTCTCCTATTCGAGATCATAATTTAGTGGCGACCCTTTCATTTCCCTTTTCTTCTTATTAAGACAAAATTTTATTAACCTAATTTCAGATGTGGGTTTTCCCAAAAGTAATTTCTATTTTAAACCTTTTATTTTCGAAAAATAATTTCAAATTGAGAGGATGCAATTTATTGAATGAGGGAAGAATGTAACACCCCAATATTTCATTGTACATTATTTCTTCAAAGTAATTCAATGACTTACACTACACGCAACACCGAGTTCAAGTGTATCATGACTTACCAAACTAGCCGTTAAAAAGCAGTTATTAATATAATTAACTGAATTTTGAACTTTATATAATCCTTGAAATTTTATAAACCATATTATGAGTTTGATAGACATAATGTAAGAAGAAATACATTTTTTCAGATAAAAGAAGTATTTTTTAAAAAATCAATTTTACCGCCTTTTAATGGAGAAGCCTTTTAAAATCCAAGATTTGAAACTTTTATATATTCTATTTGACAAAATAAACGTCTTCCTTAAAATTGGGACATATGAATTTAGTTTCAATAAAGTTTTGGTGTTTTTCTGATAACTTTGGTATTTGGGTGAATAGTGAAAAATACTATAGTTTAACTAAAAACAACTTTTTTAATCAAAATAATTTATACTATTAAATTATAAATTTTAATGGTTTGGAAGTATAATTAGATTATATTATTACCATTTAATCCAATGTTTATCATTGGAAGTAAACTCACTTTGAAATTGGACATAAACAAGTGTCAATCTTTTGAGAGTTATTGTTTCTTAAAAACACGCTTTTTGTTTTGACCAAGGAAATTAATTTTAAATTAATAAATGAAACTTATATGTTTTTTATTTGGTAAAATATTCATCATTTTTGTATTTGGAATATCGAAATTATCCTTGGTTAAATTTTTGGTATTTTTCTGAAAACATTTAATTTTTTATGAATAGTTCAAAACACTGAGTTATAGTTTAAAACCAAATTTTTATTTCAATAATTATTTATTTTATTTAAATTTATTTTAGGTCAAAATAGATACATAACACCTATATAATTTCAATTTAATTCATTGAAGTCAGTTTATAATAATTTTAAATATATATAAATTTTATTGACCTTTTAACTGTCTTTTACCCACCTCCTATGAGAATTTGCAAATTCACATAAAACAAAATTTTACCGCTTTTGGGAGTGGAATTTCAAAAATCCAAGAGACACAGTTAATATTAAGGAGTAAAATGTGGTTCAATAAGATGAAAATATTTTTTGGTGAATAGTAAATTTTTACTTTTATTTTCCACGGTTAAAAGCAGATAGGGTAATTAAGGGTAAAATTGATTTTATTATTAACCTAAGACATGTCCTAATTCTATTGGATAAGTGTAATTCAACCAAAAACAACCTTAGAAATAAAATATGACCCTTCAGGTCCACTTGGATTAGATTAGGACATTTATTATAATTTAAATTTAAGAACTGTTAAAAGTGTTAAATTCAATGTTTATTAACTAAACCATTTATAATATTGGGTTATACATAAGTTAAATTAGACTATAAATATTCATTAGAAATGTAAAATTATTTCCTACATCATGGTATTTTATTTATAATTTTTATACATTAAATAATTAAATTAATTTAAGACACAATGATGATGTAGTAATTACCTTATTAATGAAAGAATCAAATAAATGATATTATAAATATTAAAATAAATATAATTTTAAAGTTTTTTTGACATAAAAGAATTTTATAGGTGACTGACATTTTAGGGATGATTCAATTTATCTTTTCCGAAGTAATCAAGTTGTGATGACATTCACAAAATCAAAATATCAAATTGTGTCAAAATTGACATAAATTAATATTTAAAGAAAATATTAAATGATTAATTGATATTCTATTCCTAAAAATATAAGGATCGGCCAAAAGACTTATATCATTATATTGGAATCATTAATGGACCACTTGGGGGTCTATTGTAAGTTTATAGTATGTTTATTAACAATATAATATAAAATTACAAAGAGACATGGTAAATGTCAAACTAATTAACTAAGGGTTAAAACTAAAATATAAGGTTAATAATGTGAACCAAACCTGCCTAAAACCTATTGGTTGAGTGGATTTCGACCCATCCCCACCTTATAATTTTAATAATCCACTTTTTAGCCATTAGAAACCGAATATGAATTTATTATAAATTAATACTCTATGTTTTTTCTAAAGAGCCCCTCCTCCCCCTTATAAAAGGACACCACTTCTATCCAATTATTTATACCTTCAAAGCCTTCTGGTTTAGCCAAACCCTACCCAAATATTCTCTCAACTATCCTCAATTCAACCTAGAGACCTTAGTTTGATAATAAGGCCAACCTAAGGAGCCTTTTTGATCAAATCAAAAGGAAGAAACTGAAAAAGAGGTAATGTTTTCACCATCCTCTTTCAAGTTCCTTTCTTCATAAACTTCTTCTTTATTTGTTATTTCCATTCTAAAATAATAACTCCAATGTATTCTATATACTTTTATGTTATTATAAATATGGTACAACCATATTCAGTATTTTATCCATCCTTTGAATGGCATGTTACCATAGGTGCATACGTACGGCTTACCATCTCCACGTCGTGGTGTAATTGTTATTCAAAACATTATTATATGGATGGGTATGATAATGAAGTGTAATTAATGTAAATAATAAATATAACATGATAATTATTCTGTATATATGATACACCATCCAATTATATATTTTCTTATTATCAAAAGAATGATATTGTCGCTCGTGCATACGTACGGATTACCGTCTCCACGACGCGAAGAGATTCATTTCCAAGTCCACCATTCATCAACGATTATTAAAATATATTACTAGTTAGTATGTAATATATGACATAATAATGCTACTGGAGATATATATATTTATATATTTATGTATATGTATTTACGTACATACATATATCTTATTCACTTAGTTTCGTTCAATACGATATGAAAACGGAAACAACGTTTATGCATACGTACGGACTACCGTCTCCATAAATGGTGTTTTTCATTTCATATATATGTATATTATACATATTTATATTCTAAATTTGCATGATTGATAAATCATGTTTTATATTCTGGCAGTATTTAAATCATTAGCTAAGTGATACAATCAAGAGTAACAAGTTAAAACACGTCCGATAAAGAAATCGACTACTACCCGAAATATTAATATAACATGGAAATTATTATTAAATGGGTATTATAAAGTCATAAATGAATAATGTATGATATCATAAATATTAATATGTTTCTCGTATAATTTAATAACATACTACGGTCTTCATACAGGAGGTTAAACGTACCCTCGACTAAAAGAATGTGCAAGGTAAGGGGTTTTCATCTCACTCTTTATTCCTGTGAGATTCATGCCATATTGCCACTATTAACTTTTTTGTGGTATATGTACTACCCATAATTGTATTAATTGTGTAATAAACTTTAATTTATTTGTATTTACATATTCATTTTATGATACTTCTTTTATGGGGTGTATGTTTTGTAAGTTACCAAATTGGTAAGGGTTAATTCCTCAATCTCATTATTATTCGAGATTGTTTATGTGTAAATATTTACCGGGACATTTTTATCATCCATGTCCATTTTTCATAAAAATTATTTCAAAATGAATATTTTAAGGATTTTTTAAAGTTAATATTTATCAATATCAGAATTTTAAATGTCTTAAAGATTTATCTTTCAAAATATTTTTAATTAATGTCCATGTTTTCAAAATGATTTTAAGGATTTATTTATATGGACACGAATTTTTTGAAATGATAATTCTTTTCAAAAGATTAAAAGTTTTATGGGACTCATTGATTAAAAAATCTCTTTTAAATTACGTCCTTTATAAATGTGTGACTTTTAAATGATTTTACAAAAAGGATATTTCTCTCATAAAGTTTTACTCATCATTTTCAACTATGACAACATCCTTTACTAGATATTATTTTTTATTGAGGTTGATTTATTATAATAAAATAATCCATATTATATTGAATGAGTTATGATTTTTTTGACTGTGGATGTTCTATTTTTATACCATTCATGTTTTATGGTTAATTTATTGACATTTTTTATGCAAGTTCTAATATGAATGTTTATGTTATGTTTCAAACTTTTCATATGAGGAATGTATTGGACATAGTAAGTGATGGGTGGAGCCCACTATAGCTCCTCGATGCATCGGTAGGTATTATGAGACAAATAGATGTGGAATTGGTCGAGGCCCTTTCCCAATTTGATTTATGGTTTTGGCCGAGGCCTTAATCATTTTTAGATGTCTTGGCTGAGGCCTTGAAAAAATGTTTCAGAATGTCTGGCATTATACATTCCCTCATTATGAAAATAATATTGATGGTTCATGTGGTCATTCAACTAGTATAATACCCATGATTATGTTTTATTATGGGATTATTTACTCAGCTCATATTTCTGCCATAAAAGAATTCATGTTTATTATTGGTAAAGGAATTGGTTTCAATTATTCACCATGATTAATATTTATGTTATCTTCTTCTCTATTGCTTACCCTTACTGAGCATTTGAGCTCACCACTTTCTATGTTTTATTTTTCCCAGGATTCTAAGAAGTTCATTTTCATTGATATGTAGGGTTAAGATAAGGGAATAATGGAGTTCATAAAGGATTGAATATGTTCTGTTGTTTGTTATAATGTATAATGTAACATTCGTGTATGTAATATATTTTCTAAGACTGCTAAACGGATCGTTCCTTTAGGACTTGATTACTTGTAATCGTGCCAATGTTATGTAATAATGCACCGACTCTGGGTAACTAGGGTCGGGGTGTTACACAATATACACTTTCTTATGAGACTTACCAATTAATCTAGGGGATATTTAATTTTGAGCCCCACATATCGGTTAATAATTTAAATACATTCATTATATGAATATATATAATATAACATAATCAAAATGCGTTAAAAATCAATAAAATCCTATATTGAACTAATTAGTATAAATAATATCAATACTATCCCCATTAAAAATTATCATAAACTATTTAGATAAATAAGGTGGAAATAATTATTAAAGTATATCTTTAGTAAAGAATATAATTAAACAAGTGGTGTTATCATTAATGATAATAAATTCAAAATTACAATGTAAAAGTTATTGAGTAAAATACCCTTTTAACATTGAAATAACATATGTAAAACATATAGAATTAAAGAAGAAAATAAAGAATAAATTTTAATGAAAAAAAATTATAAACTTGTAAATTAATTCTTAATTGAATGAGTGTTCATGATGGTGAGAAATTTTTTTGTTCCATATAATTTAATAAAACATTTCCTTCACACTTTTGTAAAAAGTTAAAAAAGTTCCTCATTCAGAAATTGAATAAAATATCCTATTTAAAATATTGTCTAAAAATTAAAAATTTTGTAATAATTTATTTAAAATTATTTTAGAAAATTAAAAATATTATTTCAGATATTTTAATAAAAATATAGACTAAAAATAGAAATATTCCAAACTGAGTAGAAAAAAATTAATAGTATTAAAAAAATTATTTCCTTACCATGAGTAACTAAAGAAAATAAGATGAAAGGAAGAATTTTAATTTCATAAAAAAATAGGAGAATAATATATATATATATATATATATATATCAAATAATTCCACCAGTTCATAGTTAAGCATAAACAGTCTCAAATAATTATTAGATTGTGATGTAAACACAAACCTCATATTCAGATTTTTTTATGTGTTAGATCCATATATAAAATAAGTATATATTTATTTTAAATATATTATACAACTATACTCATATATATAACACCATATATGATTTAATCATAATATTTTATCTCTGGTTTATCAATAATTCATTAATAAAATAAAATTTCCAGATAATATATTCTTTATTACAAGTATGTTTTATTTCGGTAGTTTTGATCCTTTTTTAATAATGGTTAAATTATATGAAGAGTTTGAATCATAAAATAAATATAATATATATTCATTACATATGTAATTAGAGTAATATTCAAATTTTAAAGATGGAAGATAAAATTATTGCATTCATGCACACAGTAGGCCTTATGTACGCATGAATGTTGTTTTCACTTCTCGGTGAAGGAACGAAATAAATGTAAATAATAATTAACCGTTACATGATAATTATTATATACAATATAAAACATATATTTATTAATTATACCCTTATAATAATCCATGTACTTTTTAAATGAAAACAAATCAAATTGATTCATGGAGGTGGTAGTCCCCACGTACACACAAGTGATGTTTTAATTTTTCAATTGATTCAATGGGATGGATATTGGTTTTTTCATAATAATAATAAAATTTAAGTATATTTATGATACTAAAGTAATTATTTTATGATAAATACCATATATTTATAAGAGGTGAAATGAAAATTCAATATTATGTGAATGGTTAAGAGGATTGGCTCTTCTTTTATTAAACTCCTTTACATATCATCTTAAGGACTATTGGGTGGGTCTTTTGTGAAGACCAAAACTGATAAAATATGGATAGGGATGTTGCTAATAGAAATGGTTAGGGGTTATTTGAGCAGGTATTCAAAATTTTGATTAAATAATATAGGGAAGGGTTATCATTTTATATGGTGGGGAAAGGAGAAACATTGAATTTCAAAAGAAATATTAAAACATAACTTAGTAATTATATAGAAAAATAATTCCAAGTGAGTATTGGATCAATGAAAAATAGGATAAGGTATAAATATAATCATCCCATGATATTTTAATAGAGTTTTATATCATATTAATCCATATTTTTTTATTAACATATTGGTTAACCAGTATCAACCTTAAAGGAACTAATGACTTTTTCAACCATAAAGATTTATAACTTTACATAAAATGAAAACATTCACCAACTAATGGACATGGGGAGAAATTTCTGACAATATCATATCTTCTTTTACATTGTTTAATAATTTTTTTTTGTATATTTTAATAAAATATTATTTCCATAAATTAACATTAATGTCATTTTTGACACTATTCCTTTAATTTGACTTTAAAACATGAATAAAAAAAGTTAAAATTTTATTATAATAATATATAACACCATTATTATGTTATATTGTTTTATAATTTTTTTGTAACACTATAACTCACACAAATTATATTACATTTAATATTTTTGAAATAATTTATTCTATTTTTCTATTAAATGAGGAAATATTTTTTTAACATTGTATAAGTATTTATGATAGTTATGGAATCACTAAATATTTGAAATAAATTACCATCATGAAAAAAATTTCATTATTCTATAAATAAACACTTAAAATCATTCATAAAAAATTATTTTTCCATTATGTGAAAATAAAATTTAAATTTAAAAGTAAGAGAGTGAGATTTTGTATTTTTCTTTGATTTAAATAAAATAAAATAAAATTTTTAGGAAACGTGTCCCTAAAAACTAACATTAATTCCAAATATATTATGGGTTGAATTACCATCATCAAATATTATCAAAGATGATAATAGTGACCTTAATACATATTTTTATTGTTGGATAACCAAATTGAGGCTTTAATGAGGTGATAAAATTTAACACAATTACTATTTTTAATGCCTAAAAATAAAGGGAACCTATTTACCAAATTTCACATCCTAATTAAAAATATATAATATTTTTTCATTATTAAATTCCTATAATTTGTGGAAATAAATTTTAAAATAACTAAAAAAACCCAAATAAAACCAATTTTAAGAAAAATAACATTTTTATGTTTAAAATTTGAAATATTCATAACACATTACTATATAAAATAATTCATGAATTATTTTACATTTACCTAAAAATATTTTACTAAACCCATTCTTATAATCCTGGATCAGTGGCTAAAAACATAATATTTATATTTTTGGATTGATATAGATAAAAGTTACCAAATTTTAACCATCAATAACAAACAACATCAAAATGAACTATTGGATCACTTACATACCAAATTAAATTTTTATGTTTAGATTATATAGAATTAGGAAAAACTATTACATAAAAATACCCATATCTTTAAGTGATAAAGTCACAAATATACATTAATTTTTACTTATTTCATAAAAATTATTCAACATATCCCATAAAATTAATCAAAAATGACAAATTTCAAGGAACAAATCATTTAACATAATTCTTCATAACCTCAGTAAAAGGAAACATAAAAAGGGTGAGATCAAATGCTGAGTAAGGGTGAACATAAACATTAACAACTAAATTTTATCAGTGATAATAATTTGAGCATATGTAGATGATTAAATAATCAAAAGGTATGAGAATAATAAAAGAGAATTAATACCTATAAATAACTAGATCATCAATCTTGAAAAATTCCATAATTCATCAAA
This sequence comes from Viscum album, assembly GCA_963277665.1. Classification (NCBI taxonomy): domain Eukaryota; kingdom Viridiplantae; phylum Streptophyta; class Magnoliopsida; order Santalales; family Viscaceae; genus Viscum; species Viscum album. Next base: position 1,810,257,122 of record OY728127.1, read on the forward strand.
AAATAAAAACTTCATTGGGAAAAAATAATCATGAGATATTTTATATTAATATTTATCAATGGAATCATTAAAAACTGATATAAATCATAGAGAAAATCATTTTGGAAACATTGAACATTATCTTTAAAACACGGGTCAAAAATAACTTCAGCCCAGTTAAAAATATTAGAGAAACCACACTTGTTAACTCCCTCTTTCTTACCTATATAGACAAGGATCATTATCTAGTAAATTAGAGAGCTATAACTGAGCTCACGCTTTGAATTAGTTATATCAAAACCAGTTATTTATCATAACCTATAACAAGGATCAACCCATCATATAAGATATATCATGGTCACATGATCATCATGTGATATAAAGGGTCTAAACCCATACAATAAGTTATATCTAGATCACGAAAAAAATTAATATTTTACAATTACCATTCTTGAGAATCATTCAGCTTTCAAAATAGCAATAATCATTGTAATTTCATTCCATTACTCACTAATGGAAATGAAATGGGTTCCATGTCGATCTCACAATATATGCAAATAAATAATAAGGATGATATCACTACAACATGTCCCCATTGTATTTTATGTAACATAAAGTTTTTTTACGTTTATTAATATAAATACAATATATATATAATTTAATTTAATTTTAATGAAAATAACATTTTTTTAAATAAAAATAACCTTTTAAAACATAAAATTTACAATATATTTTGGAAATATGGTTCTTTAAAAATATCCTTAGAGTATTATAAAGGAATATTTATTGAAGATAATATTCATTCCAATAGTAAAATAAATTAATATTATAAATTTTAAAACTAAACATTGTCTTCAATCATTTCTTAAAGGGAGTAAAAAGTTTCCCATTTAGAAAAAAAATTAAAATTTTTATTTTAAACCCATTTAAAAGAATGAAAAATATTAAGTAATATATAATTAGAGAATAATATATTTTTATAAGATAATTTTTTTAAAAACAATTTAAAAAACATTGATGTGGAAGATAAATACTCTAATTCTAAAAGAAGATACAAGACTGATATCAGTTACAAAAAACATGCTTGATGTTTCTCTAATAAATAATGGAGGAAATAGACAATGAAATTGTAAAACAAATTCACAACCACAAGCGATTAAAATATATGTGGTTCAAGAAAATATGAGCACAATATTTCCTTTAAAAGAACCATGGTAATTAACAATCTAAAAAATGGATATTTTAAAATAATCCATTTTCATGTTTCTTAACATCTTCAATAAAAATTAATTAAGAGTAAAAATATGATATGAAACATTAAATATAACGAATCACATAAATTATTATTTCAATATTCATTCTATAAGAATTAATCACACCATAAAAGGATTTTATGTTGTATATCATGAAAAATTTCTCAATTAAATTATATTGTGATAAAGGAAATCTCTTTCAATATTCATATCATTGAATTTATAAATAATAAAAGGTAAGATTATGTGTCAAAAAACTACACAATTATAAATATATAATAAATCAATTTATATATCAATTCACATATAGTCAAGTAATAAAAAATTTAGTGAAAAAGAGTTATAAATCAATGTATGGAAATTGAGTTAAGAATCTTGTTACCACTTAGTATCATTCAAGTGAAATCCTGGATGAAGTAAAAGAAATTAAACATAAAATTACTTTAATTATGAATGATTCATGATTTAAAATATAAAAATGGTTGTATATATACCATATGAAATAAATTATGTGAATAAAAATAAAGTATGTCATAATGATGGAAAATTAAGACAAAATCCTCACCTCAAATCTAGAGTTTCCATGTTTGTATTTAAATTCCAGCATAATAAACTCATATTAGTTATTTTATTTCATTAAAATATTTTCATATTTTAATCTCATTTTATTAAACCATTTATTTTACTTATTTTAATTACATATTTAATTACATAGTTAGTTAAATTTGTGTTATTGTATTGTGAGGATGTTTGTTTTGTAATATTGAAAACAACATCCGTGTATTGATCGTGGTAAAAGAATTAATTATTACATCACCTTTAGAGAACTAATAATAACATAATTAAAAAATTTATTCCTAAATTACACTTTTATAACATATAGTGAATGATGGTTATGAGAAAAGAACAACATCACAATCATGGAGACAGTAGGCCCTATATATGCATGTGCAATGTTTCCAATTTTCAATTGTTATTATTGAAATAGGAAATTATTATTTAATATTTATATAATTATAATTTTATCATAAATAAAATATTATATATTAACATATAATTATATGAATCACTAATGTGATGTGGTGATGAAAAAATGAACTGCATCGCTTCATGGAGGTGGTAGTCCACACGCACGCACGAATGACGTTATAATTTTTCAATAAGTGGAATGGTAAGAAAATATATGAAATATAATATATTAAGAGTGATAAATAGGAAATTAATATCATATATAAACATTAATTTCATCATTATAATCATTCGTGAGAGGTGGTGATTGAAAACGAATTGAAATGGTTCATGAGGTGGTAGGCAGCTATGCACACGAATGATAGTTTCATTTCCCATTTGATGGAACATGATATAGTTATAGGTTATGACCTTAAAATTATTAAATCCTGGTATATTTAACTTAAAAATTTTATTATATCATCACATTTGAATAATATTTGAAGTATTTGGAAGAATAAATTATACAAAAGCACTCAGTTAAGAACTGTACCTCATCTTCGAACAACCTCTTTTTCATTTCACCTTATGTCTAAAAAGGTTGGTATTATACCCAAAATAAGGCCTATATAACATGAGAAGGGATTTTTGGAACGTATTTTGGTATCTATTGTCCAAAAAAAGTCTTTTAATGTGTGATGAAAATTTTATAGGAGGTTCTCTTTATAAGAAAGGTAATGGGAACTTGTGAAATTTCGTAAAATATTAAATTAAATTAAATTTATTTCCTTGTTCAGAAAGATCAAAATTGATAATATTAGACTTTATTATTATTAAAAATAATCTAATAAAACATAAATAGGATTATTTTAAGTTATGTTTTGACCCTTTTATTTTTGTTTTAACCCATGTTAACCATATTCAGTCCTAAATGTTGTATTAATGATTTTAATCTTTCTGGTCCATGAAAGTTACAATAAAGGAAAATTGAAACAAAAAAGGACCATTTTAGATATTTTCAACCTTAAATAAATCACAATGTAAAAATAGGATTTTTTATGTTTAAAATCTTTAAATAAATTTTTATTTATTATAAAATTACATTAAAGATAATTTTTTAACTATTCATTTAATTTGACATTTAATACTAAAAGAAAATAGTTGAATTTGAATATAAGGAATTAAAACACCTAAAATATTTAATTTTAATATTAAAAAATCATGGAACATAATTATTATTTAATATATTTTACTTTTAATAGTTATAAAACTATTAATTTTATATTTTTATTAATAGAAAAAATGGTTCAACATTGCATAGGCATTTAAGGTAATTATTTCATCACTTAAAGTATTAATAAAAAACCATGATAAATAAAAAAATTGTTTTTAATATTAATATTTATAACCTATAATATATTCTTTTTACCCCAATATGAAACATTTAAGGATAATAAAACAAAGAGATTGACATTTCCACTTTTCAATGTATAAAATAACCTAAAGGTAAAGATCAGGGTCATAGGGAAACAAGTTCATATATTACATTTTTTTATGATTATAAATGAAATATAATAATCTAAATAAATTAATTAAACTATTAGTGTTACTTTATAGTCCTTATTAGATTATTTTTACCCCTAGTTAACCTATTTTACCATTACCATTATAACAAAATTTACTATGATTACTCATCAAAATTGATAAAAATAAAAGGAAAATATTTTAAAAAAAATTACCTCATGATTCCATATATAGAATATATTTTTTTTAATGAAAAAAAAATTAGTTGTTGAATTTTTTAAAAAATTAAACCTATAAAACACAATGATAAATGTTTATTAAAAAAATTCCTTTTTAAGTACAAAATATTTTCTATAAAAAATTAAATTATATAATTAATTCAAAATAATATAATGTGATTATTATTAATCTAAAGTAAATAATGAAATTGTAAAACGAATAAAAAATTTAATTTTACGTTATAAATACATTAGAATAATATATAGTTTTCAATAAAAATAGTTATTTTTCAATATTCAATAAAAAATAAATCATTTCATAAATATACCAAAATTCACAATAAGATAGTTTTTATAAGATTATATAAACAATTACAACCATTCTATCAAATAAAATATCTATAAATTCAATAATATAATTATAATATTCTTTCTCAAATACTAATTTAAACAATTTTTAAAGAAAAAGTATATTTGAAGTATAAAATAACTTTACAAAAAATTGTGTGATTATTACTTATTAATTAATATATATATATAATTATTAGAATAATTATATTTGTATTTAATAATGTGGATAATTCTGTTCATACCCACCAATTAAATGGTTTCGTTAAAACTATCACATTTAAATAATAATATTTCATAGTTCATTTATGCTTGGTGTTGCATTACGTATGTGTTATTGAACATTATTTTCTTATTCAAAAATTTGGGAGTGTTACATTATCCCCTCACATAAAAAAAATATTAATAAAAAATTATACAGAAAATTTTGAAAGAGAAATACAAATTTCATCAAGAATAACACCTAACTCAGTTACCAAATATCAAAAAATTAGTCAGATGTAAAAATATAGACATGGAAGAAATGAATAATGTAAAAATAATGATATTGAGTGATGGAAACCGTTGATTACAATAAAATTAATGATCATAAGTGAGTTAATTCCCATAAACTAAAGAGGTTTGAAAAATAATATTCATCCTTGGAAATGAATGTATTACGATAACATTTTTTTCTTGAGAATATTTGTCTATATTTGAGGAATTATTTTACCATACAATCTAACAAAATAAGGATATATACATAAATCATAAGTATAATTTTATATTTTAATCAATCAACTCCACAATATCATCATTTTCAACAAATGATGAGTATTCAAGATGATTTATTTTTAGCCTAAATCCATAATATCAACTTCCATAAAATCATATACTTCCAAAAAAGGATAAAAGACTATTTATCATGACATTGTACATTATCCAAAACCAAAATGGTTCAAAAAATTAAAATAAATATCAAAATAAATAAATCATTATACGAATAAATAATAAATTAATCTCCAAATTTTAAAAGTAAAAACCAATGCTCAATCTAGATAATTTTGAAAATAACTATCCTTAATTTTATGCAATATATTCCTAACTTTTCTTGAACCCCTAATATTATAATGAATTGATCACAAAATTCTCTGAGAAAAATTTAACATTTATTTATTAATAACATCGATCAATATTATATTCTCATAGAAAAAATATGTATGAAATAGTCATGAAATATGAAATATATGATAATCATTTCCATAAATGACCTGAATCACTATAATGATTCACTAAACTCATATATTATCCAAAAATATAATTAAATATTTCATCCTGAAATATAATCCATTGAGATTATTTTTTACTTAATAATATAATGTTCCTTAAAATACTGATCATCTATTGATATAATATTAATTAAAAATCTCAAAAAAATATTTCAATCCCATTGTTGTTTATATGATAAATCATATGTTCCCAAAATAAACAAAATATTTTTCTATCAAAAAATTTTATATAAATATTTTAATTTCATAAAAACCTGTACATTAGGTAGGATAGTGGTGGGTGTTTCGCCGTTCCCTCCCTGAATTTTTGCGTTAAAGGGTTGTGGCCTAGCCAGATATGATGGGTTGTCTCCTGATCTTTAGGCTGTCATTTTTCGGAAATTGTACTAATATTATTCTTAATAAATTCCTAGAAATATGATGATCCTCTTCAAAAATAACCTTAAAAAATCTGACATTGAATAATTTTTTTACCTCTAAGTTTATCTTATTGATTTCAAATTACAAACACAAAAAAGTAATGGATTTCATAATAAATAACCACTTATGTTAAACCAAAGGTTATCATACACCTAATACCTATATAATGTCTCCCAAAATATCATTAGTTGCCTTATTTTCTATCACATAAAACCATAAAATTCATGTCAAGGACTTTGAACATATGATCAACTTTAAACATATAAACCCATGATTTTTTCAATAACTCATATGATACGCTCAGATGAAAATACACTAATAACCAATGTTTTCTAAACCACGCTCATGTACCAGCTAGAAAATACACAATCCTAAACTCCATGTTCTGATTCTAAAAACATAATCATTATATTTTTGGTTTTATAGAGTTAAACATGACCCAATTTTAACCATAAAAGACATAAAACATGAAATGAAAATATGGGATCACATACAAACCCTATAACCTTTATCAATTTACAGTTTATGGAAATATAAAAAACTCATACATAATGATACCCATGTATTTATTTGATCATTGTTCCTACTTACACTCATATTTTATTATTTCACAATAAGTCTTCAAAATCTAAAATTAATTTTTACACAAATGAAATATTTATAGACAAAAATAATTTAACATCATTCCTCATAACCTGTCAAAATGGAATCATAAGATGGGTGATCTAAAATTCATAGTAATGGTAAACATAAGTATTAACTATATAATGTAATTACTCAGAATAAGATTAGGATAATGGTTTACTGATATAATAAATGTTCCTAAGATTAACATAATAGAATTCCTACCCAAAGATAACATGATTATCAATCATAATAAATGGAATATATAACGGCCTGGGTATTGTGGGAATCCTTTACTTTGTGAAAATGTCCTGTTGGGTTTTGTGGTCTGGGAATCATGGCGTTGTAGGCCTACCGGTAGCCTTGGCCTATCGGTAGCCTTGGCGTACTGGTAGCCTTGGCGTACCGGTAGCCACGGCGTACCGGTAGCCTCGGCGTACCGGTAGCCTCGGTGTACCGGTAGCCTTGGCCTACCGGTAGCCTTGGCATACTGGTAGCCTTGGAATACCGGTAGCCTTGGCCTACCGGTATCCTTGGCATACCGGTAGCCTTGGCGTACTGGTAGCCTTGGCCTAACGGTAGCCTTGTCCTACCCCGTGGGTTCTTTCCAGTGGCGTTCCTTCTTGCACAATTAGGGTTTTAAACCCTATTTTGACCTGTTTGATCATGTTTTAAAGACCCATAACACCCATAATAGTTTTAATTAAATACTTAATGAATTAATGAGTCGATTTAAACCACCCGACCCCCTTTAATGACGAGTGGGGCCGCGTGGCCAACCCACGACCCCGCGCCTTACGCGGTTTCACGCTCTCACATCAACCATCCGTGGCTCTTATAAATTTAGGGTTAGCCATGGTTTCTTCTTTCCTCGATCGCAGATTTTCATGAACAACTTCTGGTGCATCAGTCGAGCCGCATCGTTATCCGTAAAGTTTCATGCCCCGCATAAACGTTGATCTTCTATCAACAAGTAGGGAATTTCTCCTTTGTCTCTCTGTCATGTTGGGTGGGCATGCTTTTTTTCTGTAGAATTGGATAAACCAGAACTAAATAAAGATAATGAACGAATCCTATAAAGAATGAAGGGGGGCTGTGATCATTGATGTTGTTTATTTTGATCATCTTCCTGAGTTGTGATGGCTTATGCCTTCTGAAAATCGAGTTCATTGGTGGTCATTGTCTGTGCACTAATGAACCCATCGTGATGTTTTAAATGGCTTGTTTTGTAATTATAAACTCCTACTGTGACAAGTAAATTGGCTAATCACGTATACCCAGCTGAATAAATTGAATGCACCAGGATCAACCCCTTCTATGCTAACCCCGATCAAAACACTGAATTGAAATCATGGAGTGTGTTAAATCTTATAAATCTGAAATTACAGGCGTGGCCCTGCTTTGTGTCGATGGTAGTGGTTTGGTTGTTTCCTTTTTCAAGCTGATTACTGGATATGTGGGAGGGGATGGGATCCCCTATTTTTTTATACTCTCAGTGGTTAGTTTTGAGACAGGGTGGTTACCTTGTTTATATCATGAATTGGGGTGGAATCCTCTATTGATGAAAAACCTTTTGGGGGAGGGGACACGAAGTAGTGTCTCGTGGTTGTCTGGTTCCAGGACATCGAGGGTTCTCACTTTTCCCTTGTTAATGTGATTTTACAAGAGAATCAGGTGTGGATACATAAACTGACATATTGGATTGTTTCTTTTCCTTGGTTATGCTTATGGTGTTAGTTTCCCAGTAGTGCATGAACTTATTTGAACATTACTACTGAACATGAAAACAAGAATGGGACAAATGGGTTTTGTTGGCTAGAGTTATGACTCGGACTTGAGTGATGTTGTGATCTGTAGGGTGTCTAAAGAAAAACCTAGTTTGGGGTGAGTGCCTGTTACCTATATATATACTTATAGCTTTGTGTTTCTTATTCGTGCCCCAACCAAGTTGAGCACATAGTGCCGAACACCCCCATTTCATGGGGGATGGTGTTTTTTCCAACACTATTCTTAGTGGCTAGTTATTAGCTCCTTTTTTGATCCCTTTCCCGGATAGCCCAAGTATCTTCGGGCAGGCTGTGATGGCCTGAGGTCCATTATTAGACCATGAACCTTCGGGCGGGGTAGTGTGGTGGTTGGCCAGTTGTGTGTGGTAGGTGGTTTCCCAAGTGTCTTCAGGATGAGGACCAGGTGTCTTCGGGCGTGGCTGTGGATTTTCTTGCCCAGGTGTCTTCGGGCGTGGTGGTGGTTTTTCTGGCCTAGGTTTTTGCAGGCGTGGTTACATGTGATAGTTGTGGCCCAAGTGTTTGCAGGCGGAATTCGGCAATGGGACTGCGTGTTTGTGGCCCAGGTGTGTGCGGGCGGGTGTGGCAGTGGGACTGCGGTGAGAATGGCGGGATTGGTCCGATGCATAGGATGTCTCAATAACCAGTGGGAAAGTGGCGCGGGGTACCCAAACATTGATGTGCTCTTATTATATATATTACTTGATTTGCGTTATTTGGGGAGTGTGCCTTGGTGAGGCTTGGGTGGATAGTTTACCTTTATAGGTGTTTGGTTTACTCCTTTTCTCACGGGACTTTAGTATGTTCCCCCACTTGTGCACAAGAGTCTTTGGTTTTCCCTACTGAGTGTACTTGTATGCTCACCCTACGTATATAAAACTGCTTTCAGGTTTCCAGGAGGACTTCGGGGATCGCACGGGGCCATACTAGCTCAGACCTTTGAGGCAATTGCAGTTGCTATCTTTTGTTTCCTTGGTACTTGTCTTTATAGTCACCATTTTTAAATTTTGGTTTTTACTTTTGGAACATGCATGTGGGAATGGTTTACTTTTGGCCTTACTTTTCTTTTACCTTGGTGTTGTAGAGATTTATCATCTTATCTCCCGGTCTTATAAAACAAAAGGGAGTAATGCCTTCCATTTGTGAGAAATTTCTATACCCTTGGTGCTAGTTTCCACCCCATGACCTATTGAAGGAGGGTCTCGAGGTTCATTATCTCTCATTCAACTTAAAGAAGGAAGGGCATGGAAATATGCTGACCCTTCCCTCCTTTTGGTGAAGGCGGGTCGTGACAGAATGGTATCAGAGGGGTTGGGTCGAGAGATAGGATTGAGTCTGGAGTCCGGCACAGTAAGGATTGCATGGGATGGTATGGCAACAGTGTTGTGTGACCTTGGTGCATGAATTAGGCCAGGGAATACCGGCTAGGACATGGGATTCTAGATCCCTCATGATCCGACTCAAGGACTCTGGACCTACCGAACGACCAAGTGATGTCGCACTGACTGCAGGGTAGAGACCCTAGGAAAGGTACATGCATCATAATGACTTGTGTTCTCGTGCTTCTGGGGTGTTTTGGGAATTAAGAATAAACGAAAAGTTTAAGAAGTTTTAAAGACAGTAATCTGCACAACATGGGCTTAGGCATTCCTTTTTTACCTTGCAGATATGGCACCTGGAAGGCGACCACGTGTGGTACAGGAGATCGAGGCCCCGAAGACTACTTTGGCCGATCGGCAGAGAGCTAATCGAGAGGAAGAGGATGACCAGTGGAAGAAGACTCTTCGGGCCTTCCAGCGACAGACCCTCAAGAAGTTTGAGGGCTGCACCTCTGACATAAAGATGGACGGCTGGATAGAGGATCTAGTTATAGCTTTCGGCCTGATTCGAGCCCCGACCGAGTACTGGGTTCCTCTGGCCGTCAGCCTAATTCAGGGAGTGGCGCATCAGTGGTGGACGCTTTACCTGGGGGAGAGGAGACAGGCTGAGGTGGCTTGGGCGGATTTCGAGAGGGCGTTCCGGGCGGAATTCCTCTCTTCGACGATGAAGGCGGAAAAGAGACAGGAGCTACTCTCCCTCCAATAGGGGAGTATGTCCGTGATGGAGCTAGGGATCAAGTTTAAGGACCTATTACGTTTTGCTCCAGACCTCTTTCATGACGAGGAGTCTCGGGAAAAACATTTGGAGGAGGCGCTCCGACCCTCCCTCCAGTATGCTGTTACCCCCTTTACCGTGACAACGTACTTGGAAGTCCAGAAGAAGGTCGAAGTGGTGGAGAGGATTCATGCTCTAGGAGGAGTGTCACGAGAGGGGATCTAGCTAGGACCATCAAAGGGGAAGGCCATCAGCACCAGACCTCCAGCATCTGGACCCTCCAGGTTCCGACCGGCAGGGAGCAGGCCGCAGCAGTTTCAGTTTAGATCCCCTGGTCCTCTCCCTTTTCCTTCAGGCCCAGGACCGCGGTGCTTCATCTGTGGGAGCCATGGACATCTCCGGAGTCAGTTCCCGGACTGGGTACAGTACAGAGGTGGTGGACAGCCCCACCACCCTCCCTAGCAGCAGCTTCCAGCCAGACCTTTCCAGCAGCAGCAGCAGGGACACCGAGCTCCTGCTCCTCCAAGGGCAGACGTAGGAGGAGGGGGCTGACCTCAGGGCTCACCTCAGGGACCTCGACCGGGGCGTGGTCGGGGAGTTGTCCGGCATCTGAGGGGAGGAGGAGCCGGGCGTGGACAACTACACGCCATAGAGGCGGCAATTCCAGCAGGGCCAGAGTTTGTTCGAGGTACAATCAGTTTGTTTAGCACTCTTGCTTATGCTTTGTTCGATACCGGAGCTTCGCACTCCTTTGTTGCACCCAGTATAGCTCGTGCCCTGGGTCTAGATGCCGAGAGACTTCCAGTACCCCTGGTGTTGAGCAGACTAGTCAGAGGTCAGACCGACTTGTCGTTTGTTTGTCGAGGATGTAGACTGATGATGGGGCCACATCAGTCGGTTAGGGGATCTTCTTCTGCTACAGATACAGCCATACGATGTCATCCTAGGAATCGACTGGATATTCTCTGTGTGCACCTTCATCGACTATTTCCGGAGAAGGGTTGTGTTCTCGGACTTGGGCGGCCGGCATGTTACCTTCACCAGTGAGCGGATCATTCAGAAGGGCAGCAGGCGAGAGGAACCCCTCCTCTACTTGTTAGCCGAGCAGTCAGTAGAGTCAGTAGATGCTGAGATGGTGGGGGTGCTAGAGGTTGTCTGTGAGTTTATGGACATATTTCTAGAGGTGGTGACGACTCTACGCCCTCGAAGTGATATCGAGTTCCAGATAGACCTACAGCCCAATGCTCGTCCGATCTCGATGGCTCCTTACTGGATGGAACCTTCAGAGTTACAGGAGTTGCGGATTCAGATTAACGATCTGATGAAGAGGGGTTATGTTCGGATGAGTGCGTCACCGTGGGGTGCTCTAGTCTCGTTTGCAAAGAATGCAGATGGTGGTCTTAGGTTGTGCATAGACTACAAGAGGCTGAATCAGGTGACGATCAAGAATCACTACCCTCTTACGAGGATAGATGATCTTTTCAACCAGCTGAAAGGGGCCGGATGGTTCTTGAAGATCGATCTGCGGTCTGGGTACCACCAGTTGAGAGTGAAGGAGAGCGACATCCCGAAGACAGCCTTCAGGTGCAGATATGGACACATCGAGTTCGTAGTCATTCCCTTCAGTGTTACGAACACCCCGGCTGTGTTCATGGGGCTTATGAACTCCATCTTCCGGGAGTAATTGGATCGATTCGTGGTTGTGTTCATCAATGATATCCTGATCTATTCAAGGTCATAAAAGGACGATACAGAGCACCTAAGGATAGTTTTCGAGGTCCTCCGACATCATCGGCTCTATGGGACGTTGTCTAAATTCAAGTCCTAGACACGAGAAGTGCACTTCCTCGGGAACGTGGTGTCCGAGAGGGGGGTAGAATTGGACCCATCAAAAGTTGTGGAGGTTGTTTCTTGGGCAGCACCCAAGAATGTGGCAGAGGTCCGTAGTTTCCATGGCCTGGCAGGTTACTATCAGAGGTTCATACCCAAATTCTCTGTAGCATCATACCATTTTACAGCCCTTACCAAGAAGGACAAGGTTTTCGGGTGGAGTGAGCAGTGTGAGTCAGCCTTTAGCTATCTGAAAGAGAAGTTGGTTATTTCCCCAGTGCTAAGATTACCAGAAGAAGGGGTGGCCTATGAGATGTTCTGTGATGCTTTAGGATAGGGACTGGGATGTGTGTTGATGCAGCGACAAGGGGTGATCTCTTATGGGTCCAGGCAGCTATGCCCCCATGAGCGTAATTACGCCACCCACGACCAGGAGCTTGTAGCGGTCGTTTTTTCACTAAAGTTATGGCGGCACTACCTCATTGTAGAACACTTTGTGGTCTTCACGGATCAAAAAATATTGAGGTATATTTTATCCCTGTGGGACTTAAACTTGCGACAGCGGAGATGGGTGGAGTTACTCCAAGATTACGACTTCGAGATCTCTTATACTGTGGGAAAAGGAAATGTAGTGGCCGATGACTTGAGCAAGAGGACGCAGAAGGATGTGGTCCGAGAGTCGGCGGACGCCTGGAAAGCAATAGGGCAGTTGGCTGCCTTACACCTGGATGCGAGGATGGATGGTGGTAGAGGTTGCCCATATCAGATGACAGTGCAGTCTTCTCTGTTACAGAAAGTGAAGGAGTCTTAGTGGGGAGACCTAGAGTGTGAATTGATGTGTCACCGAGTTGACCAGGGAAATGCTCCGGAAGGATGGATAGAGGATAGTCAGAACCGGATGCTTTTCCAGGAAAGGTTGTTTGTTCTAGGAGTGATGTGCGGCAAGGTTCTTCGTGAGTTCAACAACTCTCCCCTGGCAGTACACCCAGGAGTTTCAAAGATGTACCAGGGACTGAAGAGACAGTTTTGGGGGCCCGGAGTGAAGCGAGCAGTGGCAGAGTTTGTGTCCAAGTTCTTAGTGTGTCAGCAAGTGACGGCTGAACACCGAGTTCCGGGCGTCCTATTGCAGTCCCTAGATGTCCCCGAGTTTAATTGGGATGACATCTCTATGGATTTCGTCACGGGACTACCCAAGGTCCAAGGGGGATATGACGCCATCTGGGTGGTAGTGGAAAGGTTATCTAAATCGGCTCACTTTCTGGCGATCAGGGAGTCGAGTGATGTGGATGCTTTGGCACGAAAGTACGTGGATGAAGTGGTGCGATTTCATGGAGTTCCGAGGTCTACAGTCTCTGATAGGGATGCACGGTTTACCTCGATAGTCTGGAAAGGATTTCAACATGCTTTTGGCACACAATTACACCTTAGCACCACTTTCCATCCCCAGAAAGATGGACAAACAGAGCGCACCATCCAGACCTTGGAGGATATGCTGCGGGCATGTGGTCTGGACTCAAGAGGATCCTGGGTGCGACACTTGTCCTTGGTAGAGTTCTCCTACAATAATATCTATCACTCTACCATTCGTATGGCCCTATTTGAAGCCTTGTACCGGAGGCCATTCCGTTCACCTATGTGTTGGGCCGAAGTGGGAGAGGCAGGCAACCTTGGCCCGGAGGTGGTGTAGAGCACGACGGAGAAGGTTCAGCTCATACGGGAAAGGATGAACACGGCCCAGGACCGACAGAAGTAATATGATGATACCAGGAGGAGGCCCATGGAGTTTGAGGTTGGAGACCACGTGTTCTTGAAGGTCTTCCCTTGGTGTGGGCAGCGAAGGTTCGGCAAGGGGAGTAACCTTTCTCCCAGGTTCATCAGACCCTTTGAAGTGTTGCGGCGGGTCGGCAAAGTGTCTTATCAGCTAGCGTTACCACCACCACTACTGAGGATACATGATGTATTTCATGTGTCCCAGCTCCGTTGGTATCTTCACGATGATTCACACGTCCTTGATTGGGGTGAGCTGGACATCGAGGATGACGTGACCTTTGTGGAGAGACCGGTGATGATCGACGATCGCAAGGAGAAGGTGCTTCGTGGGCGAACCATTCCATTGGTTCGTGTGTTGTGGAGACATGGTGGGCTTGAGGAGAATACGTGGGAGAGGGATGTATAGATGCGTACCCAATACCCCGAGTTTTTTTGATTTTTTTTCCTTGTTGTACATGTTGTGGTAGATCATTTTGTCTTTTTGGATATGAAACATACTAGTTTTCTTCCCCCTGAATGTGTGTGAAAAGCCCTAGCTATGGGGGAGTGGAGAAACCGCCCCCTAATCAAGACGCATTAAGGTGGATGCGATTAAACCCGTGCGGGTGAGTCAGTACCGCCCAAAGAGAATAATATCTTGACATGGGGGAGGAGACTCCCCAACCCACATGCCTGGGCAGTTTGGCATGGTATGTTGCTTGGTTCTTGTCAGGGAAGTGTTTTTAGTTAGCATGGGTTCACTTCTAAGAGGTATCTTTCGAGGTGGTTGTTCGTACCTTCTCTTTCCTTTTGGTTTGTTTTGATTCTCGGGGACGAGAATCATTTAAGAGGTATCTGATGTAACGGCCCGGGTTTTGTGGGGATCCTTTACTTTGTGAAAATGTCGTGTTGGGTTTTGTGGTCTGGGAATCACGGCGGTGTAGGCCTATCGATAGCCTTGCCCTACCGATAGCCTTTTCCTACCGGTAGCCTTGGCCTGCCGGTAGCCTTGGCCTACCGGTAGCCTTAGCGTACCAGTAGCCTCGGCGTACCGGTAGCCTCGGCGTACCGGTAGCCTCGGCGTACCGGTAGCCTTGGCCTACCGGTAGCCTCGGCGTACCGGTAGCCTTGGCCTACCGGTAGCCTTGGCGTACCCGTAGCCTTGGTCTACCGGTAGCCTTGGCGTACTGGTAGTCTTGGAATACCGGTAGCCTTGGCCGGCCGGTAGCCTTGGCCCGCCCTGCGGGTTCTTTCCAGTGGTGTTCCTTCTTGCGCAATTAGGGTTTTAAACCCTATTTTGACCTGTTTGAGCATGTTTTAAAGACCTGTAATGCCCATAAGAGTTTTAAGTAAATACTTAATGAATTAATGAGTCGATTTAAACCACCTGACCCCCTTTAATGACGAGTGGGGCCGCGTGGCCAACCCACAACCCCGCACCTTACGCAATTTCGCATTCTCACCTCAATCGTCTGCGGCTCTTATAAACTAAGGGTTAGCCATGGTTTCTTCTTTCCTCGATCATGGATTTTCATGAACAGCTTCTGGTGCATCGGGCGAGCTGCATCGTTATCTGTAAATTTCTGCGCCTGACCTAAACGTTGATCTTCTATCAACAATTAGGGAATTTCTCCTTCATCTCTCTATCATGCGGGGTGGGCGTGCTTTTTCTTCTATAGAATTGGATAAACCAGACCTAAATAAAGATAATGAATGAATCCTATATGGAATGAATGGGGGCTGTGATCTTTGATGATGTTTATTTTGATCATCTTCATGAGTTGTGCTGGCTTATGCCTTCTAAAAATTGAGGTCGTTAGTGGTCGTTGTATGTGAACTAATGAACCCCTCGTGATGTTTTAAATGGCTTTTTTTGTAAATATATACTCCTGCTGGGAAAATTAAATCGGTTAATCACGTATACCCGGCTGAATAAATTTAAAGCACCAGGATCAACCCCTTCTGTGCTAACCCCTGTCAAATCACTGAATTGAAATCATGGACTGTGTTAAATCTTATACATCTGAAATTATAGGCGTGGCCCTGCTTTGTGTCAGTGGTAGTGGTTTGGTTGTTTCCTTTTTTAGGATGATTGCTGGAGATGTGGGAGGGGATGGGATCCCATGTTTATTTTATACTCTTAGTGGTTAGTTTTGAGACCAGGTGGTTACCTTGTTTATATATCAAATTGGGGTGGGATCCTCTATTTATGAAAAACGTTTTTGGGGGAGGGGACACGGGGTAGTGTCTTGGGGTTGTCTGGTTCCAGGACTTCAAGGGTTCTCACTTTTCCCTTGTTGTTGGGATTTTACTAGAGAATTGGGTGTGGATACTTAAATTGATGTATTGTCTGGTTTCTTTTCCTTGGTTATGCTTATGGTGTTAGTTTCCGAGTAGTGCATGAACTTATTTGAACATTACTACTGAACATGAAAACAAAAATGGGACAAATTGGTTTTTTTTTGCGAGAGTTGTGACTCGGACTTGAGTGCTGTTGTGATCTGTAGGGTTTCTGAAGAAAAACCTAGTTTGGGGTGAGTTCGTGTTGCCTATATATATACTTTTAGCTTTGTGTTTCTTATTCGTGCCCCACCCAAGTTGAGAACTTAGTGCCGAACACCCCCATTTCATGGGGGAGGGTGTTTTTCCCAACACTATTCTTAGTGGCTGGTTATTATCTCCTTCTTTGCTCCCTTTCCTGGATAGACCAAGTATCTTCAGGCAGGCTGTGATGGCCTGAGGTCCATTATTAGCCCAAGAACCTTCGAGCGGGGTAGTGTGGTGGTTGTCCAGGTGTGTGTGGCAGGTGGTTTCCCAAGTGTTTTCGGGATGAGGCCTAGGTGTCTTCGGGCGTGGCAGTGGATTTTATAGCCCATGTGTCTTTGGGAATGCTGGTGGTTGTTCTAGTCTAGGTGTTTTCAGGCGTGGTTACATGTGATAGTTGTGGCCCAGGTGTTTGCGGGCGGAATTCGGCAGTGGGACTGTGTGTTTGTGGCCCAGGTGTGTGCGGGAGGGTGTAGCAGTGGGACTGCGGTGAGAATGGCGGGATTGGTCTGATGCGTTAGATGTCTCAATAACCAGTGGGAAAGTGGCCCGGGGTACCCAAACATCGATGTGCTCTTATTATATATATTAATTGACTTGCGTTATTTGGGTAGTGTGCCTTGGTGAGGCTTGGGTGGATAGTCTACCTTGATAGGTTTTTGGTTTACTCCTTTTCTCACAGGACTTTAGTACGTTCCCCCACTTGTGCACGAGAGTCTTTGGTTTTCCCTACTGAGTGTACTTGTATGCTCACCCTACGTATATAAAATTTCTTTTAGGTTTCCAGGAGGACTTCGGGGATCGTGCGGGACCATACTATCTCGGACCTTTGAGGGAGTTGCAGTTGTTGTCTTTTCTTTCCTTGGTACTTACCTTTATATTCACCTTTTGTAAATTGTGGTTTTTACTTTTGGATCATGCATGTGGGAATGGTTTAATTTTGGCCTTACTTTTTTTTACCTTGGTGTTGTTGACTTTCATCATCTTATCTCCCGGTCTTATAAAACAAAAAGGGGTAATGACTTCCATTTGTGAGAAATTTCTATACCCTTGGTGCTAGTCGCCACCCTAGGACCTATTGAAGGCGAGTCTCGGGGGTCATTATCACTCCTTCAACATATATAAGGAAGGGCCTGGAAATCTGCTGACCCTTCCCTCCTTTTGGTGAAGGTGGTTCGTGACAGAATAAGACTTTAACAAATGAAATATTCATTGGAAATAATAATCATGAGCCATATAATGAAAATATTGATCTAATTAATCATTAAATACCCATAAAAATTATAACAATCCAAGATTTTAAAATAGAAAAATCATATTTGATAGTGTTTATGTTATAAAAACCATGATTAGATGATAATGTAACAACAAGATACCTTATGATATGTTTATTTTTAAATAAATTCAATCTCATTGATAACTTCCAATGAATACAACATTGGGTTATAATGAAACACGATACTCTATTAAAATATTATCAATTAAACACCAATATTATAATAATGAAATTAGGATATTGTGTATTAATATAAAAAACTATATTATGAAAATTATATGGTTTATAAATAAAATAATAACCATTTTAAAGAGTGAGGAATTTTTTCTGAAGAACTATATTTTTAAGAAATGTGGATTACTCTCTCTTTTCCCACATAATTTAAAATTAATTTTAATCACATATAGAACATTTATTTTGTAAATAAATGTTAATTTCGAAAAATAAATTTCATTATTATCATTCGGTTAATTTTTTAGAATTTTATAAAAATGTTAATATTTTATGAACAGTGAAAAATACTGGATTTTATTGAAAACAGTTTTTCCATTTTAATTATTTAGAAATTAAATTTATGTTTTAATTTTTTTAATAAAAATTAGTTCAAAAATATGAAAATTTAACAAATTTAGTTTATTTTAATCAATTTCATGTTGAATTTGTACATTAAAACATTCTTTACTTATGATATTTTTCCCTTTTGAAAATCACTCTTTCCTCAGGTTTGCGATTTGATTATGAAATGAATTATTACAATTTTGTGTATTTAATTTGTAAAATTGTTTTCCATTTTTTTAATCATCATAATTTAAATTATATAAAATTTTCAACATAATTTCTTTCCACAATTAATAGTAAAAACAATAAAAAAACACTGCAATTAAGGTAAAAATGTGTTTACTGGGGATAAACTAATAAAAAAAGGGTTACAAATTAACTAAAACATTTAAAAAAATTATTCTCATATTTCTACCTTATATACTCTAAAGCTATACAATGACCCATTTTGGATGAATATTTCATTATAAAAACATAGGTGTTACTTATCTTTTAAAATTTCCAATATGCATCCTCTCCCCCGCTTATAAAACACCAACACCACCCCCTATTCACACATAAAAAACCCTTTTTAATGAATCCTAGAAAAAATTCCTTCATGTATTCTCTCCTAGAATCCAAGTGATATTATATTTTTTATGAGGCCCTTATAAGAAGAATTTAGGTACATACCTAAAGTGGATCTCTCAAGAAAATGAAAAATTCATAAACATGCGTAAGTTTTTATTTCTTATTACACCTCCTTCAATAATTATTGAAATATGATAATATAAAAACACCATTAAATTTTATATTATTATAAGTTATTATTATAGTTTCATAACCCATATCCATCTTCACTTCCATAAAATTTGAAATGAAACTGTCAATAGTGTGTATGGCAGACTACCACCTCACGAACCAATGTAACATGTTTTCCATCACCAGATTTCAAGCTAGGATATCATGAGGTATTTAACATGTTGATATGATATTTATGAAAATATGATATTAATATAATTATTTTAGTACGGATAACTTCTGACTTTCCATTCCATGTGGAATATGATAATGTCACTCGTGTGTCCGATGGACTACTACCTCTCAAAGCGATTTGATTTTTTATTACTCTCTACATGGAATGTAGTGTGGTTAAATATAAGGATTATGGGTGATATTTAGGATATATCCATACTTATTTAAATATAATATCTCATCTAACTTATTTCCTTTCATTACATTGGAAAACAATAATGTCGTGCGAGTGTACATGTGGGCTACTGCCTCCACATAGAAATGATAAATGTTTTTAATTTTATTTTTATATTTTGATGTTAATAAAGATGTATTTTATTAATAATATATATATATATAATTATTATTATTTAAATCTTAATTAAAATTTATGTTCCATTTATTACATTCAAAAAGAAAAATGTAAACAACATTAATCCGTATATACGGCCTACAGTCTCCATGAATGATGTAATCCATTTTCCATCTCTAATTTTGTTATATTGCTAAAAATTTATTTATATAATGAATATATATGATATTTTTATCATGGATAACATTATTTTTACTATGTAACCATGACCTAATTACAAGGAAAAAAATTAATGAACTAAAGCATGGTTGGAAACGAAGCAATTATCAACTGAAACATTGATCTTAACAAATAGTTGTTAGTAAACTAGTGATAAAGGACTACATTTAAATCATATATGTAATGTTTCATATGATTACGGTTCTGTAATAGATTTATAATACACTTATATTAATTATATATTAGGATTTGACATATGTGAAGGAAGTCGAACATGAGGTAAGAGTTTCTCCTCTCACTTTTACTTTCATGATACATACGCCATTTTTATAATTTTTTCCTTTGTATAGTGTCTATACATCCCATTTTGATATAATATATCATGAATCTGTTTATATTAATTTTATTTAAATATTCATCTAATGTTATTTCCTTTATGGGGCTTCTGAACATATGTTACCAAATTTTTAAGGTTATATTTCAAAATCTCATAATTATTTATTATTTTATTTGATTAAGTATCAAATAGGTATGATCCTGTAAAGGGCACAACATGATGGGTCTTTCTCCTTATCACCACCTCCATGTGATCAGGTTAACGCAGCAGCCATCCTAGTGCTTGGAAAGATCTGTATTTTTCCTCTATTATGGTGGCTTTGTGGACTCAGTCAAATCTCCCTTTTCACCATTGCTTTCCTCTCCTCACATGATTCCTTCCTCATTGGATAGGGTTTCCATAGAGGCATGGTGTTGTCCCACAGCTGAGGTTCCAGATCGAACATCCTAAGGTCTCCTCCTTACCTACGATGGATGTGGTTAGTGGTTTTTTGTAGTCTTCGAGTCTGAATAGGATAGCGGCGACGGGATCGGGGTAGCGGGACTCTATCTAGATATATAGTGATGTTCTTCTTCTTTCCTTTTGTGTGGTAACTTTTGGTTTTTGATGAATTGGTTTAGCCCATGTAAGGGTTTCTACTTAGTTTTTGATTTGTGGTGTTGTTATGGATCTTTGGAATCTTCCAGCCTTTAATCCTCACTAAAATCTTCATTATTGGCTGCCAGTTGTTTTTTGGATTTGTTTTTCTCTAATTTAGATGGAAGGAAGATTCTAACATGATGGTGGTTCTATGGCGTTGAATCTATTGGAATGCATGAAATTGTGGATTTATAAATTTTATGAGATTTCTAAAGTGTTTGATGGAATGGTCATTGTTATATATTAAGATTTCACTGAATGGAAGGCAGCGATGACAGTTCTTGGGAAATTCTAGAAAGGAGGATGGGTTTTGGCTTTGGTGGTTCATGGCATAGGTGATTCTACAACTGTTTTTCTATAATAGATTCTCCAGATAATGTTTAGGGAAAGGATCTTTTACTATTTCATGGCTTCCCATAATCGAATGTTTGAGAGGTTATGAGGTTTTCCATCGGTACCAAGCCAGTGCTTTTTAGTGCGGGATAGATAGTCGTTTTGCGATGAGATAATGTAAGTTGGTTTAAATGACTTTTGTTGTAAGGAGGAGATGATCCCTTGTAGTGAGGGTTGTTCATGATCTTTAGTTTCGGTCTAATGCATCCGGTTTTGATGTTTAATTCTTGATATCCTGAGTTCCCCCCCCCCCCCTCTTCCCCTAAAAGGTTGATTTATCAAAAAAATGAAGGCCTTTGTGCCGTTGGATGAAAGTATCACATGGGGGAACATTTTGATATTTATATCTTAAACTCAATATATTTTATTCTCCTACTGTTATTCATGATACTTTTCAATTATTATTACCATTTTTTATACTGGTTATATAAAAATACTAAGAAGATATTTTTAAGAAAATCCAATATTATTTCTCACTTAGTTTTGAAATAATTTTTCTTCAAACTCCATGTTTTCAAAAAAATTATTTCAAAACTTTTTTTAATTGTTTAAAAATGAATTAATAAATACATTTTTACCCATTTAAACTTTTTTTTGAAAGGAATATTCACGTTGATCTCTAATAAGGTATATCTAAATTTATGGAAAATGTGAAAGGAATATTTATTTTAATTTTTATGTTATGAATAGAATTTTCCACCATCACTACTACTCAATTTTTCAAAGTTTATTTTATAATTTAAAATGTTTATTTCCAAATAAAATTATTTTAAAAAAAATTTGTGAAATTTTAGTTTTAAAATTTTATTTTTAATGTGAGATGTTTATTTCCTTAAAAAAATTAAAGGATATTTTTATTGAATTTATACTAATCAAAAACAAAAAACCTTATTCTATATATTCTCCAATAGGGTTCATTTGAAATAATCGCATTCTTATTATTTATTTTGTTGGTTTATGGTCAATGTGACAAGGGATGTACAATTTTATTACAATTAACTACTTTATTCTTGATGGTTTATTATTATGTTTAGTTTATTGGGTAAAGTATTAACATTTCCTTTGTTTTCTTTTCAATATAAATATTTATATATATTTTGTGTCACCAATTTAATACGATAAGTGTATTAGAAAAAAAATTACAAGTGTCTCATGGTTACTGATATCCCCTTAATGAATCGACATCCCTCATGTGGCAAATAAGTTATATAAATGAGATGGGTTTCTACCATCATATTTAAAATTCCCTGTGAAAGGTCTTAATAGTATGTTTTATAAGTCTGACATCTTTCTTTACCTCATTATAAGATTGGTTATTGATTTCTTTGTCATTATTTGATTAATTATAATATTAATTGATAATTTTCTTTCTTATGTGAATAATTATATGGATTTATTTGGTCAATATTTATTTCTACCATATTATTCTTAGTTTAACTATTAAATGGAATGTGTTTCAGTTATTTACCTTGAAATACTGATTATGCTTATTTATTCATGATAGCTTCCATTGTATGAATACCATGACTAAGAATATGAGCTCAACCCTTTTTTATATTATATTTCCAATAGGATATTAGGATGTTTTTTTGATTTATATGTTTGTACACAGTATAAGGAATAATTTCATTATCAAATAAAAACATTATAATTTCATGTTTTAAATTGTAATGTGAATTTAGATAATTTTTAGAGTTTACTTAGACTACCAATCTATTTATACTTTCAAGATGCAATTATATGAATCTTATGCCAATATAATTAAGTATCAATTTGATTTGGAATATTGGGGTTGGGTATTTATAGTTGGTATCATAGGTTGTTTATTAGAATCCTTGGGAACAATATTTAAGTAATCATAGATTAATTAATATAACCCTTTAAAATAAATTGAGTATAGTTATACAAAAATATCATTGAGTTTTGTTAAGGTGAATATTTTTTGGTTTACCTATCAATATATCGTAGTCAAAATACTAAATGTGGGAATGGTTCTGGAACATATGTTTCTTTGGGTAAGAACTCACAAAAATTCACATTGGGCTTGACTCGAGAATTACATAGTATCTGAAAATGGGCCATACACTTCACCTAGTTTGACACTATTTGGGTATATTCATGGGTTAATTAATATTTTCATTACAAAACATTTGATGGATTTAAAAATATTCTCATTATTTGAAAAAATTCCCAAAGAAAACATTTTTATGATTACGAGATAATCCATGCATAAATTTTCCATATTATGTTAACTATTTCATTAGTTTTAGGATTACACATTATGTTTAATAATTTCATGATATAATATAGTGTATTATATTATTTATAAATGGTTCTTAATGGATGTAAGGTGAATCATATGAATGCACGTAATCCAAAGATTAATAATTATAATTTATTTTATGGTAATAAGTCAATCTTTTGATGGGAACTACTCTGTAAATCATTCTCATCATATGATGGCATAGTCTAACGTGTTGTCAAGATAGGAAAATAAACCTTTATGACTTATGTATTTTAAAGGAAAAAAGATAATAATAGGATGAAAAATAAAAAATAGTTAATGGGAAGAAGAGAAAAAAGTATTTTTTTTTCTTATGTCATAATTGTGGAAAGAAATACTCTAGTCTTTTAATGAAATAAATGGGATCAATTATAGATATAAAGGAAAATATTCTTGGGATTTTTATGGTAATAAAAAAACCAATGTTAATTTTATCAACTATGTGTTGTTGGGTAATTATGAAAATTATTTCCCCAAGTGTGATGGCAATATACCTTAAAATAATTTTAGGGATCAAGGTTATTTTTATGCATTAGATACAACTGAATATGAATGCTTAATGTTCTTGAATTTGGATTCAATAAATTTTTTATATACATACTTTATCAATGATATTATAGTTATAAGAATCATAAAATGTATATTAATTGAACTATAGTACCTTTTCTTTAATTATCCGAAAGAATAGGATGAAAAGTACTAATAACAAAGAAAATAGATTCTTTATAAATTTTATCATCTTGGAAAATAAATTTTTTAGGGAATACGACCCTTAATATGTGATTTATGTTGAGTTAATAATGATAAATATATTTTTATGGGATATTACTAGTGGAATTTAATTTTTTTAGTGATTTTATGTTTTATGTTATCTTTTATGGAATTACTGTACATTTGTATTTGGATAATATATTCAATAATTAAAGATTTTATTTTTGTAATCATTATTGTTCTCATTATGGTTTTTTTGTGATTAAGGTATTAAATATTTTTAATGTGACATAAAATCCACTTCATATAGTATAGGGAATATAATGTTGATTTAGTGACCCCCCTTTTAAATTTTTGGCCATTGAATTTGGTCATATAGAATTTAGATAATTTCTAAGGTTGGTTATATATGGAATAGACTATGTTTACTTTGGTTATTATTATATAACTTATTTTTACCATTTTTTATGAAAAATAACTGGAGATATGAGTAATAACATGTCATTATAATGATATGTTTAATATGGTTCAGTAATAAATATTTTTTTGGATATTCAATTATATATGAAAAAAATGAAGTGGGAATTGATTGAAACAAAAAAAAAGGATTAAATTATTCTTATATAATAGAATTATATCAAGTAAGTATATATCATTATTTTATTATAATGATGTTAAAGAAATTACTATAATCTTCAAAAATGATCTTGAGACAAAAAAATCCTATATACTTCATATTAGATGAATCCAGTGTATTTTTACTCATAATATAATTATGGTTTTGTGGTTACTTATGTTATCTTTATCATTAACCTCATAGTAATCATTGACCACTATCATCATCCATCATTATTTTAGAATTATACTTTTCATCCATTTCTATATCTATAATTCCCACTAATATTATTATATGTGTCAGCCTATTTATGTTATTATTCCAGATGGACTTTGTACTTCTCTTTCACTCTTATCAAGGGGATTTTTTTTAATCCTTCTCGTGATACTATATTTCTTGAAAGGTATTATCAAATCTCTAACCCATTATTACTAAGATCAAGAATAAATTGATAGGATAAGGGAGTAGAATGTAAAACCTAGATATTTTAAAAGAGTAAAATCATATTTGATATATTATATGATATGAAACACTCATAAAATATAATAATTTCACACACCAATAATTTATGATTTATTTTTTAAAAAATACATCGAATCTCTTTTATAGCATTCAATGTATGCAACATCGAGTTTGAATGAAATACCATACTATATTAAAATGTTATAATTTAAAAATTTCTATTATAATGTAGAAATTAAGATATTGGGTATGAATATTATAAGATAAATTATTAAAATTCTATGGTATATAAATAAAATAAAAACTATCTAAAAAAGAACATAATGTTTTCTGAAAAAAATATATTTTTATATATGCTATATTAGTAATTCATTTCACGCATAATTCAAAATTAAATTTTAACAATTTAAGAAAAATTAATTTCAAAATAAACTAAAATTTTTAAATATACTTGTTAAAATTATCTTTGGGAGATTTTTTTAAAATTCTATAAATGATTAATTTTTTGATTATTAGTGAAAATATTGATTTTTTTTAAATAGTGTCTTTTCATTTAAATTATTTAGAAAGTTAAATTATATTTTTAATTCTTTTTAAAGTAAAATCAGTTCAATAATTTTACAATTTATCAAATTTAGGTCATTTGGTAAAATTTCATACTGATTTACCATATTAAAACATTCTTTACATAAAAGAATTCCATCTCTAGAAAACTTCTCTTTTATCGTGTGAGTGGTTTAATTTTAAATTAAATTATTTCACTTCCTAAAATTGAATTGGGAATAATAGAATTCATATTCTGAATAAGAATAATATATATTATCTTGTTCTTTAAACTTAATTTTTTACCGTAATAAATAGTTGAAAGTGTAAAAATTAATATTCATAGTTAAGTTAAAAATGTGTTTATCAGAGATTAAAACAAGAATATAAGGGTTAAATTGATTTAAGCCTCGTTCAAAACACATGTTATGACCATATTATTTCATTATCACTTCTATGGTTCGTGAATGGCCTATTTTTTAAGCTTTTTTTAGGAAAAAAATATGGCGATCACTTTATCTTTTCAAAAATTTCATGTCTGTCCTCTCCAATAGTTAAAAAAGGCCGCCACCTCTCCTCCCCTTTTCACACATATATAACCCTTTGATTTGGCTAATCCATACTGAAATAAATTCTATAATTCCCTCCCCACATCCTAGAGGGAATAATTTGATTAGGAAGACCTCTAATAAAGTATTTTCTTATAAACCATAAGAGACTCTCCAATGAATACTTAAAATTCATAAATATTCATATTTAATTTATTTCTTCTTACACCTCTATAAAACATTATTTAGAAATACTTATATAATAACACCAATATCAAATATACACTTATATTTTATTATGTTTGTGAAATAACCTAGATAAATATCTACTCTTATCAAATGGTAAATGTAATCATCTATCATGTGTACGTCGGGCAACCCCCTCACCAACTGATATAATTTGTTTTTCACAACCATCTTTAAATGATGGATGTAAATATGTATTTAACATATTTATATGATATTTATAACATTATTATAATTTTAGAATTATGATATCACATATACCATTAAACATTCCATTCAATATTGTATATGATAATGTAACTCATGTATAGAGAGAACTACCATCTTGTGAAGTGATGTGATTTTTTTCTCAAATAATTATGAATGGAAATATCATTAAAAGTTATTTAAAATAATTCCTAGTGAATATACAATTTTCATATACAAAATATCTTTTAAAAATTAATATTGTAAACTTAATTTTCTTTCAAAATATCATTGAAAACATATAATGGAAACATTAAGGTAAAAAATAGTTAATACAGTAGAAAAATCCATTCATGTTGTAAATTATAAAAATAAAAATTCCTTTTAAACATTTTTTAAAGGGGTTAAAAGTGACCTATTTAGAGAACATTAATAAATTTCCTTTTAAATAATTTTATAATATGGTCAAAATCATGAAAAATAGATTTTGTAAATTATTTATTTTAATAAAATAATATTTTTTGAAAAAAAATATAGAAAACATGGATATATAATGGAAACATTCTTGATCTAAAAGAAGATACGAGATTAGTATCAATTTAGAAAAAAAATACACTATGTTTTATTAATAAATAATTGATGGTTTTGAAACTAAAAATATAAATAATATTAATAACTTAATAAGAATAAAATATATGTGGTTTTTGATAATAAGATCACATGATTTCCTTAAAATGAAACCTAGTCTTTAATAATCTCAAAAATAAAGAAGATTATAACATAATGCATTTATATTTTTGGAAAATTTCACTAAAAAATAAATAGAATTAAGAATATTATATGACTCCATAAATTTATTTAATTTCATGAATTATTATTTTAAAATTAATTCATGGTTATGAAATCACACCATACATGGAAATCAAGGTGTAAAATAAGAAACATGTTTCAAAAAATGATATTGCGACAAAGCATACCCTTGAAAAGATCATATTATTGAATTGATAATTAATAAATGAAAATATAAATTGAAAAAAGTTTAAATCCATATGAAAAAATTATAAATATATAATAAATAAAGTTATATATCAAAACGCACATAATCATGGAATAATAATGTCAATTAATAAGAGTTATAACCCAAATAAAGGGAATTGAGTAAAGAATCGTTTTACCACTAGGAAACCTTCATGTGAAATAAACTTGGATGAAGAAATTCAATTTTAAACATAACATACATTTAATTATGAGTGATTCATGATATAAAATGTAAAATTTAATGTTTACACATCTAATAAAGTAAATTATGAGAATAAAATCAAAGAGTGATGGAAAACTGAGACAACATCCCTTACCTCAAGTCCAGACTTTCCATGTTTCTCCATTGAATAGTTTAAAATAAACTCATATCAATTATTTCCTCTCTTATTTACATTTTATAAATTTATTCTCTTAAACAAAAACCAATTATTTCATTTATTTTAATGATATATATAATTACTTAGTTATTTCTATGCTGTATATTTTGAGGATGTTTGGTTCCCAATTTTCAAAATGGATTTGGTGTGTTTACCATGGTCAAAGGAGTCATTGTTAGATCAGATATTGAATAATAATAATGATATAATTATCATTTTTTCACAAAAATTATTTGTTTAAATCAAACAATGAATTGAAATTAAAGGAAATTAAGTACGTTACAATCATGGATATAGTAGGTTGTACGTACGCATGAGTAATGTTTCCATTTTCAATGATTATTATGGAAATATGGTCATTATTATTTTACCTTTATATAATTATAATTTTTTCATAAATACTATTTGATATCTTTATATATAATTATGAATATCATCCATGGGATGTGGTGGTGAAAAACGAATCACATCACTTCATAGAGGTGGTTGTCCACTCATACGAACGAACAATGTTATCATTTTTCAGTGAATTGAATGGTAAGAAGATATGTGAAATATAATCTTTTATGAATGAAAAATATAGAATAAATATAATTTATAAACATTAATTTCCTCATTACCACTATCCATGATATGTAGCGATTTTAAACTAATTATAATGGTTCATGAGGCATTAGTTCTTTGCACGCATGAATAGTAGTTTCATTTACCATTTGATGGAAGAGGATATGGATACAGCTTATTAAATTAACATAATTATATCCCAATACATTTAAGATAAAATTTTTGTTATTTCAAAGTTTTTTAATCATTCTTAAATGAGTTATAATAAAAAATGACACTATAATAACCGGTTAATAACTATATATCTTTTTTGGATAACCTCATTTTCATTACACCATAAGACCTATATGGTTTGTGTTATGATCAAACTAAGTCCTCTATAATTTTTTTATAGATCCTTGGAATGTATTTTGGTATTTATTGGTATTAAAAAAACATGTGTAGAAAAAAGGATTCGAGGTTACACTTTATATGAGAATAGAGGGGAACTCATGGAATTTATTAATGAAATAAATTAATATAAATTAAATTTCATATTCAAATAGAAACATATTGATAATATTATAATATAATATGAGGATAATTCTAATTACTCCTATAAAATATAAATTTTATAAGATTAGATAAATTTTTAAAACCTATTTTTTTTGTTTTAAACCATGTTCACCCTTTCTGACAATTAACGTTGTATTAATGATTTTATTCGCTATGGGTTAAAAATGCTACTACAAAAGGAAAATTGGACCATAAATGAACCATGATTTATATTTTAAACCATATTAAAATAAAGTGGCTAAAAATAGGGTTTCTATATGTTTTAAATAATTTAATAAAATATTAATTATTATAAAATAAAAATAATATCAATTTTAGATCTATTTATTTAATTTGAATTTAAAAAATACAAGACAGAAATTAAATTATACAATAATGAATTCAATAATCTATCATGTTTAATTTAAATATTCAAAAAATTCAACAAAATTATTCATTCTTATTATATTTATTTAATCATTTTTGAAATTATTTATGTTATTTTTCTATTAATTGAATAAATACTATGTCGACGTTATATAAGAATTTAAGGTAATTATTTAATAACTAAAAAATATACACCAATCCCCAAGATAAATAAAAATCATATATATTTTTAATGAATATATATAACTAAACATATCTTCTATTTATCTCTATGCCAAAAAATTAAATAAAATAAAACAACGAAAATTACATTTTTGCCTTTTCATGCATAAGGTAAAATAAAGGTAAAAATCATGTACATAAGGAAAATGGTCATATATTCCAATTTTTTTATGATTTTATATTAAATATAATATTATAATAAAATTAAGTCAATTTTTAGTGTCAATATTTAGTCTCTATTTGATTATTTTTACCCATAATTAATATATTTTACATTTCTTTTGGTAACAAAATTTTCTATGATGAATATTCAAAAAAACTACAAATAAAATTGACCTATTTAAAAAATTAGATCCTCCACATTACAAAAATAAATTTCATTTTTCTTTATTTAAAACAACTTATTCAAATTATTTAATTTAAAATTAAACTTAAAAAACATGATAAAAAATTTAGAAAAAAAAACTTTTTTAAGTACAAAAATGTTTTCACAATAAATTCAAGTACAATGTTCATTCCAATGAATATAATTGGATTATGTTTAACAAAAGTAACATTTATATTTTATAAATCATCCGAATTTAAATTTTACTTTATAGAAACTTTAAAATAAAAAATTGTTTCCAATCAAAAACATTATTTTTAACTATTTATTGAAAAATAAATCTTGACTAGAAAATAAAAAAAATTGTATAATATAAGTTTTATATGATCATTTATAAAACTAAATATTTTTTATTAAATAAAATTTCTATAATTTCCAAACATTAATTGTCAAACTCTACCACAAAAAACAATAAAAACAATTTTTGAAGAAAAAGTATCTTTGAAGCGTAAAATGACTTTACTAAACATTTAGTGATTATTCCATAAAGATTAACCCAAAAAAAATTATTTATTAATGACTTTATATGTGTATTATTAATTTGTTTTATCCTTTTAATCCATTCTATTTCAATAGCTATGTTATAATATTCACTATAAATAAGAATATTTTATGGTTCAGTTATGCTCTGTGTTGCATGTTATATACACTTTCAAACATATTGTATATAAAAAATCATGGAGTGTTTAATCCCCCCCCCCTCCAATTTAATAAATTAAATCCTTGAAATTTTAATTTAAACATATTAATAATTGATTTTCCATATGAAAATACATGTGTTTGAATAGCACATCACAATAAGGGTTAATGAAACTTCCTCTTAAAAACAGGGAAAGGTAAATACAAAGGTCATCTGAAATAATACAAAACAAGGATTCCAAATAAGAAAAAATTATTGTTATGTGAATATATGAACATGGAAGAATGTAATAATGTCTATATAATAATGGATAGTGATATAGACCATTGATCATAAGAAATTGAAAGTTCAAGAGAAAGTTAATGACCAAAAAAACATAATCTAAAGATATGTGAAAAAAACTGTTGATTCATTATAAATGAATGTATTAGGATAGAATTTTTTTATTATTTTAATATATTTTAGGTATTCCATTACCATATACGATAACAAAATAATTAAATATAATTACTTTATTATTATAATTTTATATTTTAATCAATTTCCACCAAATATCATTGTCTTCTCTAAATGAGTAGTGTTCAAGATGAATTTTTCATTCCTAAAGAACTAAAATCCACTTACATCCGATCATATGCTTATAAAAAAGGATAAAAATACATTTCTAAAATAATTATATTATAAATAAACAAAATGGTGTAAACATGGTAAAATAATTCTCAAAATTAAAAAACTATTTATGAATAAATAATTCATTAATATCAAAAATTCAACAGTTATACCCAAAGTTAAAACTATATCATTATTTAAATAACTAACCATAAAAAATTTCAATATACTCATGACTAATATTGAAGCCCAAATATTATAATTATTCGATGAAATGTTCTTACATGATAAATTTAATATTTATCTCTAAATAACATTAACCACTATAAAAGTATCTTCCAAAAAATATATATGACGTAGTCATATAATATACATTGTATATTGTTAATTTGAATAATTGAAATGAATCTCTATAAAGCCACATTAAAATCATATATAATCACAAAATATAATTCAAATATAAATCCACTAATAAAATCCCCTAAGATTCTATTTTCCTTAAATGTATTATGTTTCGCAAAATATTATAGTTCTGAAGAAATAATGTCAATTCTTAAATAACTAAAAAAAATTCAATCCCTTGGTTATTTATAAGATAAAACAAAAATTACTAAAATAAAATTAATCATTATCCATAAAATAATTTATGTAATAATAACATTTTCATATTAATTCTGACATCATGTAGTCAAGTGGTAGTCATTTCATCAGTACACCCTTCATTAGTGGTTTCAAGCCCCATGTCATTTCTGATGCAACTGGTTGTCTCTAAGCCTAAGAGATATCATTTTTATTTATCTATAACTATATAATTCTTATATCATTCCTAAAAATATCATGAATATACTAAAAAATAACTGTAATAACTCAACCAATAAATAATGTTTTAACCTCAAATATTATCTCATAGATTTTAGCTAACATCCCAAAAAATTAATTTCATTCTTTGAAAATAATACATCATGTTAAACCTAATGGTAACATAAACCAAAACACAATAAAAAATATCCCAAAACATTATTAGTAACCTTAAAATTATATCACTTAAAACCATAAAATTTATTTTTAAGACTTTTAATGTATGATCAACCTTAAACATATAAACCCAGGATGGTATCCAAAATTCTTAAGATACCCTCTCATCAAATCACCGAATTATCCAAAGATGTTTAAACCAAACTGTGATATATTCTGTAAAAAACCCTAAACCCAAACTCTTAGATCTAGTGATAAAAGAAAAATTACTATATTTCTAGATTGATACTGATAAATGTTACCCAATTCTAACTATCCAATACCTATAACATCAATAGGAAACATTGGATCAATTAAACCCCAAAGTACCCTTTTATTTTTATAGTTTTAGATAATAATTTCACACACTAACATAACAATACACATGTTGTTAAATGATCATTTTCCTACTTACTCACATATTTTCTTATTTCAAAATTATTCTTTAATATAACCCTTTAAATTCTCTACAAAAAAAATCCTTTATAGTCAAAAATCAACTACCAACATTTCGTGTAGCTTGGGGAAATAGAAAAATAAAAATGGTGGGCTTAAATTCTCAGTAAAGGTAAACATTATCATTATCAATTGAATGTAATTTTTCAAATAATATGAGCATGAGGATATGAATATATTATCAAAGTGAAACACCATATCATATTATAATTTATACTCATCAATTATTGGATCATCGTTTATAAAAAATAGAATAACTCTTTAAATAAGGAAAGAATAATTGGAAAAATTAATCATGAAAATTTTAAAGAAGATATGTATAAAAGGAATCATTAAATATAAATATAAATCATAGAGAAACCCATGTTAGTATCTTATAATATTTTCTTATTAACCCATGTTTGAAATAACCAATTCCTAGTTAAAGACATATGAGAAATCACACTGGTAAACTCCCTCATTCATGTCTTTAATGAGAAGAAATTAATAAGTGTATTATAGTGTTATAATGGGAATCTCCATTCATATAAGAAATATCAGGATCACTCTTTCATGATGAGAGATAATGAGGCTCAATGCGTTGTATATTTTCTACTAGGAACACATATTTATTATGACCTGTAATGGGGCTCAGACATTTTTATAATATGGATCGGTCTCACTTTTTATCATCAATAATGTCCATGTACAATTCATAAATAAAAAATTTAGACTGTTTCAAATTTCATCATGGTTATAATGATTGGTCTTTCATTACATGATTCACCCATGGAAAAGAAATGGGTTCTATTTCAATATAATAATCAATATAGAGAATTAATATGAATGGTACCATTAAAACATTTCCCCAATGGATTATAAGTAACATTATGGTTTGTTAATATTGATGAATAGAAATACCATTAAAATATCATTAATAACATTCTAGAAGAAAATTCGATTTTTCATCTAAAAAATAACTTTTCAAAACTAAATATTCACAATATATTTCTAAAATAAATTTCATTTAAAATAACGTTGTTAAAATATATGGTAATATTCATGGAAAATAATTTTTATTCTTATTGGAAAATATTTTCATGTTGTAAATGGTAAAAATAAATATTTGTTTCATACGTTTGGTAAAGAGTTCCAAAAGTGACCCATTTAGAAAATTTTAATAAATTTCATTCTAAATTTTCTTAAAGGAATGTTAATGATTACATAAAATATATTTAATAAATTTTTTATGTTTATAAAAGATAATTCTTTAAATAATTTATAAAATATGGAAATGTAAGGGGAAAATTGCACATTAAAATGAAGATATAATATCAGTATCACTTATAAAAAACTTCATTTATATTTCAATAAATAATAAGGGAATAAATTGTAACTAAATATTTAAACCAAAATCATAAATATATTATAAAAATAGAGATTTGGTTCATGAAAATAAGATCACATGACTTCCTTCAAAAGAACTTTATATATAAACAATCCTGAAAAGAAATTAGATTATAAGATAAAGCCATTTCTGCTTTGGTAAATAATAAAACAAAATTTATTGAAAGTAAAAATATAATATGGATCTAGAAAATAAATTAATATATCATAAATTTATTTTTGAGTTAGTTATCATGCCATTCAATGAATTCATGATGTACATGATGCAACAAATCTCAATAAAATTAGTTCGAGTTATTGAAAACACCTGATATGTTCATATCATGAATTGAGAATTAATCAATAGAAATATTATGTTTAAAAAATTTAAATCAATATAAACCAATTTAAATATATTATAAATCCCTTTATAGGTCAATTAAAACATTATCATGTCATATCAATGTCAATAAATAAGTATTATAACCCTACGAATGGAAATTGGGTTAGGAATCCATTTACCACTAGGCAACATTCAAGTAAAATCCACTTGGATGAAGTAACTAATGTTTCAACATAAAATAACATTAATTATTATAGATTCATGACAGAACATGTGAAACCGGTATTATATACATGATATAAAGAATATTATTTGAATAACAATGACGTATTCCGCAATGAATGAAAATTGATACAAAATCACTTACCTTGATTTAAACCATTTAATATATTTCATTTAAATCATGTATAATAAACTAATATAAATTATTTAATATCTTAAGATAATTTTATTTATTTAATAAATTATCCATAAAACATTTATTACTTTATTCTAATGACAAATTTAATTACATAGTCAATTAGATCTATGTCGAATATTTTTAAGGACATTTAGTTTATAATTTTCAAAATAGATTTGGTGTGTTGACACTGGTCAAAGGATGCATTATTACATCACCTCCCAAATAGTAATAATTAAATAACAATAATTTCTATACAACAATTATACTTTTAAAACTAACCTTGAATTATGGTTATAAAAAAATATCTATGTTATAGTTATTGGGATGGTAGGTCGTACATATGCATGAGGTACATTTAGATTTTTCAATGATAATTATGGAAATAAGGTATGAATTATTTTATATTTATAGAATAGTAATTTTATCATATATACCATATTATATATTTATATAACATTATATTTATCATCCATGTGATGTGATGATGGAAAACAAAACATGTCGTTTCATGGAGGTGGTAGACCACACATATGCACAAAAGATATTCTCATTTTTAAATGAATGTTATGGTAAAATAATTATGATATATTATATTTTAATAATGATAAATAAAACATTATTGTAGTATATAAACATTGATTTAATCCTTATAACCCTTAATTAAAGGGGGTGGTGGAAAATGAATGACATTAGTTCGTGAGGTGGTACTTTTTCATACGCACGAACGAAGATTTTATCTCCAATTCGAAGGAATAAGAGGTGGATATAAGTTATTGCATTAATTGAATTACATGAATTTATTTATAATACTATATGGTTATTATTTAATCATGTTTGAATAAAATTTTATCAATATATAATAATAAATAAAACAAAAGTGCTCAGTTAAGAAGAGAATCTCTTTATTGGACAACCTCCTTTCTATTGGAAATTAAGACCTCTAGGGTTTGTATTATGTAAAGAAATAAGTCCAGAAATTTGTGGGGAGATTTTTTAAGATTTTATTTAGGTAGGGTATTGTCCATACTAAAATTATTCTGATCTGTGAAGAAAATAAAAGAGGAAGTTCCCTTTTATAAGAGAGGGGAGGGGAAATCATGGAATTTCATATAGAATTTAGATGATATAAATTAATTTTCGTGTCCAAATAGATCCAAATTGATACTATTATGATATAAAATGTTTATGAGTCTCAATAATCACATAAAATAAAAATTGGATAGGTTTTTTTTGATTTTTTCAAAAATTTTATTTTATTTTAACTAGTATAAACAGATTTTGACAATAAACACTATATTAATGATTTTACCCATTATGCATCAAGACTGTTTCTAAAAAACATAACCTCAAATGTTCTATGGATGATATTTTAAACAATAAAATAATTAAATTTCCAATAATATAATTTTTTAGAGTTTTAAATCACTTAATATAGCATTATATATTTTAAAATAACATTAATGCTATTTTTTGAACTATTAATTTAATTTTACCTTTAAAAATACAAGAAAACAATTGAATTTGAAAAAAAATGAATTATAAACACTCTAATATTTCATTTTTATCTCAAATATTTTTTTAGCATAATATTTAATTAAAATAATATTACTTTTAAAAAAATTATTTATTTATTTTATTGTTATGTTAATTAAATAAATACTGTATCGGCATTGCATAGATATTATGGTAATTATTTAATAACTAAAAAATTAAAATAAATTACAATGATAAATAATATTAATTTATAATTAAAATGGTTGTTTATACCTAACATATCTTCTTTTTAACACTATGAAAAGAAAATTAGTGATTGTCAAACAAAGAGAATGATATTTTTAATTTTCTTTATATAAAATATTATAAATCTAAAAATCATGGATATTAGGAATGAAATGGTCATATATTCTAATTTTTTATTATTATGGACTCAATATAATTATAAAATAAAATTAATTAATGTTTTGGCATTACCTTCTTATCTTTATCGCATTATTTTTACCCTTAATTAACCTATTTTATTTTTTACCTTACTATTATTATTTTTCATAATGACTAAAAATAAACAGGGAATATTTTAAAAAAAATTAAAATATGATTCAAAATTAGGTATATATTTTTATTGATCCTAAATAATGAAGTGGTATAATTTAATTTTAAATTAATATAGCAACACATGATGAAAAATAGTTTTTCATAAAATACCTTTTTACGTACAAAAATGTTTTTATACTAAATTATAGTAATAGATTTTTTACAAAGGCAATAAGTGATTATTTTTAATTAGAACTAACTCATTGATTTTTAAAACAAATCAAAAATAGAATTTTACTTTATAATTACGTTAAAAAATACTTTTTCAATAAAAACCAGTACTTTTCACTATTCATTAAAGAATAAAACTTTTTAAAAAAATATATAAATTTCCTGACACCCTATTCTTGATACACTGGTTTAAAAAATTATATCATTTTTATAGAATTAAATTTTTAAAAGTTCCACTAATTATTTAAAATATTATTTCACAAAATCCAATATAAACCATTTTTGATGGAAATGTATCTTTGAAGCTAAAAATGACATTAAGAAAAGTTGAGTCATTATTCCTTAAGAACTAATCAATACATTTTTATTAAAAAAACTAATCAATACATTTTTATTGATATTTACCTTTATATATTTATTTTATAATTGTATTGATATTTACCTTTATATATTTTTTCTATAATGTGATTAATCTTATTGATACCCACCAATTCCTCTACCATGTTATAACAGTCAGATATAAGAATAATATTTTGTGGTTCATGTAAGATAATTTTTTCATTTATTATACGATATAAAACATAATTTAGTTATTTATAAATATCAAGGTGTTGCATAAAAAATATAAAATTTTAATTGAAACAATACACTAATAAGGAATAATTTAATTTATTATTACCAAAAATATTTTGTGCATAAAAACATTTCATTGAAAAAAAAAATTCTTTTACAGTAAAATGATTATTATTTTCATTTATAATCAATTGATAACCAATGAATTAATTTTATAAATTTAAATTACAAAATTTATATTTGTTTTGTTTGTCCTATTCATACTTTCCAATTTGAAATTTGATATCATAATACTCAAACATTGTTTTATAGTTAGATCATGGTACGTTTAAACTCGGTAATGTGTCTAGAGGAATCTATATAAAAATAGAATATATTCAAAATTAATATATCATAAAATCTCAAGTTATTGCATTATACCCCTTTAATTTAATTTCACCCTCAAAATTTTGTCACCCAAATATGAACAAGTAGGTATTTTTTTCGTTATCAACTCCTCAGGTTTCCTTGTATCTTATTAAAAATTTATATTCCTTAAGATAAAGTTAATTTGATTATTAGTCAATATCTATAGCACTTGATACCCACAATCCAATATTTATATAAGTTTTTCTTTATAGTAAAGTTCATGATTTTTCCACATGATCTATGCACACATTATATGTGATGGATCTAGAATGTACTTCCTTGGGATAAATATACATAACACATCATGAACTTGAGAAAGTGTCAATGGAAGATCCAAGAGATATGCTCTTATCCCTACTCACTCAATAATCATGAGGGTCCAATATACTTACGGATCATATTTCCCTTTTTTATGAATCTCATAAGCTTATTCCATGGAGAAATTCATATAAAAATCTTCTCAGAAATATTAAAATACATATATCACAAATGATTATTAGCATAAATGTTATATAGACTATGAGCTCCCAAGAGGCGTTGTTGAATGGATCTGACTTTATCTTCCATTTCCTCAACTATCTTAGGCCCCAGTAGCCTTATTTTCCCATCATTATCCAAATAAATTTGATTTCTGTACATATTTACCTAGAGGGATTCATAAGGATCCATCTGAATTCTCGCATGAAATAAATATTTTTTAAAATACTTTATCAGAGGAAGGTGTTGATCCCAATAATTTTTTAAATCCACAAAAAAAGATAACATAATATACTCTAGGGTATTAATGGTAATCCTAGACTAACCATCCATCAGATTAAAATAAGAAAAACTGAAAATTTACTCAATATCCATATTCTTTTA
Source organism: Viscum album (assembly GCA_963277665.1). NCBI lineage: Eukaryota > Viridiplantae > Streptophyta > Magnoliopsida > Santalales > Viscaceae > Viscum > Viscum album. Next base: position 1,810,296,473 of record OY728127.1, read on the forward strand.
ATGATTTCACCATAACATTGAGTTAAACCTCGGATACCAATCAGATATAATAACATATGTTTCTCCATGAAACCTTACCACATCCTTAATGTATATTCTAGTAGTATAATTCATATGGAAATATTATTGAATAGAAATTAAGTGTAAATCCATTATAAAGTGATCGATTATAACCCAAATATCATCCTATCTATTAGACATTTTGGTTGTTCTCATGAAAAAAATCCATGGTGGTGTTTTCCTATCTTCATTATAGTATGGGTAGTGGTTTTAACATCCCCTTAGAATTCTATCTCTCAACTGTAACTTTCTAAAATACCGAGTGCCAAGATACAAACATATATATGTCTCTTCATATTTTCCCACTATAAATACCCTCTTTGATATATTTATAAATCTATATATATACAAGATGGATAGTGAATTACTAACTATGAGCCACATCTAATATCTCCTTCAAATCTGGTATGGAAAGAACACAAACAAGGTTATTGAAACTTGTTATTCCATTACAATCAATGTTTTACTCAATAAAATTTCATACCTTCTTCTAAAACTCCACATATTCCTTTAATGTCTCTTTAATCCTCACATTTATATATGGTTGAAAACAAATTTTATAATGATAATATTTCTCTCATATCAATATTCCAACATCTATCCTTTTAAATTGTACAAATATTGGATCATTTATGATTTTCAGCAAAAATAATCTAGCCAGATCCTTTTTACTCAACACATTGGCCACATTGTATTCATTCCAAGAATGAAAATGTATTTTTTATTATTAATAAACTCCCAACACCTTTTATAGTACATATTCATCTTTTTTTGAGAGAATATATACTTTAATAATTTATAATATTTATATATATGGAATCATTCTCCATATAGATAATACCTCAATATTTTTAATTAAAAATTACTGAAACATACTTCAAATCATGATTTCGGTAATTTTTCTCATGAACCATAATTTTTCTTGTGGTATAAGATATCTCAAAATAATTCTATATAAGAACATATCTAATTCAATTCTATCATGAATCATTATAGATCACGGTCCCTTCTGCACTATAAGGAAGTGTAATAATAGGAATGTTGACCAATTGTTTCTTAAGTTATTTGAAACTCTCTTCACATTCATCTATCCATAAGAACATATCCCACTTCTGATTCGACATAGTGAGTGGATAAGATAGTCATGTGAAATATTTCTCAAAGTGTTAGTAGTATTCAGTCATCCTGGGAGAACAATGGATTTCTATTACTATGGTTTCTCTAGGACATTGATCAATAACTTCTATCATTAATTGATCCACTAATATACTCTCACCTTAAACTATACTACCCAATAATGAAACATTTTTATTCCAAAATTCTCAAATATTAAATTATCCATTCACACTAACCTACCTTATGGTATTCAACAAAATTTTCAAATTTTTTTTACGATCATCATTTCTCTTTCAATATATAAGAATAATTTCTAAAAATTATACTCAATATCAATTAAGGTAATCTATAAGGACACTATTAATTAAATACATGAATATAGTTAGATCATTGGTAAGCCCTGACAAATTTACAACAAATTCATGATGACCATACCTCATACGGACTGATGTCATTAGTATATCATTTATATCATGACCCTTAGTAGATAATATCCATATTCAAAATAAATATTTTAATAATATATATCTCCTAATAATTGACCAAATAGATCATCTATTTGACTAATACGGTAATTTTACATAATATTTATCTTATTAAGTTCCTAATAATCAATGAAAATACACATTGGCCCATATTTCTTTTTAATAAAAAAATAATTGGTGCACCATATAGTAAAGAACTAAGTTGAATGAATTATTTATCAAGATTATCATATAGTTTCTTCATCAATTATTGTAACATAATAGGGTCCATTTAATATGGTTTCATTGAAATAGTCATAGCACTAGGTATGAGATAAATTGAAAACTCTACTGTATGATTCAAGAAAAGACTAAGAAATTCCATATAAAATGCATCAGTATATTCCCAATAAATATGAACATTTTTAATGTTAAATTTCTCCCAAACTATTTCACATAAATATACCTCATGAATATGTATAAAACACATTATAATGGATGTCTCTTCTATTCATTGTTTAGGTACACCCTTTCATTAAGAGAAAATTGAATTTTTATTTAGAATATCAAATGAAACTTCCCTTACTTGAATGTTGATATGGTCTCTACAGTGAGAGATCCAATCCATTCCTAAAATTATGTAATATTAAACTATACTAAAATAACATGATTCATAGAAAGAAACTTCCTTCAAATATATATTATATGTGTGTTATTCTCTTGGGATGTTTTCATCATACCATTAATATTTTTCACTATAATCATAATATCTAATCATTGAGGAGGTGATATAAAAATAATTAGAAAATTATTTAGATTAAAAAATAGTGGTTATAAAGAAAATAAAATAAAAATTTGTTAATCACATAGTGTATGATAATTGTTCCTTTCACCTATTATCTAGGAACTTCTATATATTCTATAGTAATTGCATATGCTCCGCCTTTTCCCATTAGTTTGTTTTGTTGTAAGTTCACTTGACATTTTGGGCATTGGTTATAATAGTGCCACATATCTTTATAGTTATATAACCTTACTTTTATGGATTATCCCTTAACCTTTCAATAATGAGCATGATGTCCTTTTTGTCCACACATGAAGAAAACTCCATTTTATGTTATGTATGTACTAAGGTGTTTCCCTCCACATGTATCCAATGTTGGAAAATTTAACTTTCCCTTCTTCCCCTTATCCATTTTTTCTCTATCATCTTCATTTTATCATAATTTTCTTTTAATCAATATGGGTTAGATAATTTGTTCTCTATCTTAATTACACATGATATTATATCCTCATACGGTGAGAATGTTTGGTAAACTATAACCTCTCAATGGATTAACAATATCCCATAAAATAAATGGTCAATATTACTATTTAGATTACATACATTGTCCACTACATGAATTTATAACCTTGTAGAGTTAGCTTCATAATTTTCAACATTTATGTATTCCATTTATCTCAGACTCACGAATTATCTCTCCATAACCACTTATTGGTCATGTGGAAAATTTATTGTCTAATAAAGTGTCTTTAAAATAATTCCATTATATGATTTTTATTTCTTCCTCGTAATTAATATTTTGAATCAATGGCCACCATTTATGCACATCCCACAAGTGATGATAAAATTCCATTGAAAATTTCTCCCTTTCATCACTTCTCAAAGAGAAATATATTTTCTCTATGTATCTTATCCATTGATCTTATACGTATTAATTTGTAGTCTCATTGAATTATGTAGGCTTTTGTCACATAAATTGGTATAAAATTGTTACCCCAATTTTTAGATAAGAAGGATATTTCATATGAACTAGGTTATTGATCATAAACTGAGTCAGCTGCCCCAATATAATTATAATCATTTTATCTCCAACAATAGCTCCAACTCCAGCTTTTTATATTTACCATGAGGTAAATATTTAAATGGATTATGTGCATTGATATGGTTCCCATTCGTTCCTCTAGGCACTATTTTTATTCAATTACATAAACTATATTAGATCATCAAATTATAAAACATAATTTTTAATTATTAAAAAGTGAAACACTTTTCTAAAATTCAAAATTTAAACATAAGTAATCTTAGAATCATAAATGTGGTTTCATTGGAAATGTTATCAATTAATAAAGATAATTTACACTTTTACAAATTGTATGGTAATGTAAATAAGATTTAATAAAAAAATATCCCCATGGAGTTTCAAAACAACTTATCTATAAGGGAACACTCATTGTACACCACAACTTTGGAGGATATATACTAGTTGAAATGTTTATGGTGTTATTAAAAACAAGATCCATCTATTCAAAAACTACATCCACTTTTAGTATCCAGATATGGATATATTAATAGGAAAAACACATTATATATACCTTATCATAACATTATGATGTTATCATATTTATAGAAATATATTCATAGTCCATCATAAGTTTATATTCCCTAAACTATGTTTAACTGAATCTACACCCAAAGATTTTTACTATACATTCTCTGATACCAACTCTAAACACCCTAAACCTAGTATCCTATAGTAAGTGGTTACATCATAACATTATAAATATATACAAGTGATTTAATCCCAAGGGATATAATATTTTAGTAGTCTTATAGAACTATATACATGATTGAATCTCACATTACATGTGAAAACATAAATTAAAACATATTATTTTCACTAAGACTACTATTGTTCCCTTTATAATAGACTAGTATATCAATAATAAATAACTTACTAGAATATTAGGGAATAGAATCACTGGAAAGGGGTGATATCAAATGATCATAAAGGGTATTCATACATTGGACACTAATAGGGAATGAACAGTATATAAAGTATAAATGATTTTCAAATAATACCATATAAACAATCACATGAGCTAGAAACCTGACCTTGAGCATCATAACTATTTCAGATAATATCATGGCCATTAATAAATAATATCATGATAATATATTTAATAATTCCATAAATCTAAAACAAAATTTTAAGGTCTTCTTCTGAAACATCTAAAAAATACTGTTTAGACATCATGCTAAGACATATACATAAATTCTTAAAGACTCGTCCAAATACCCACTCTAGTTTGCCTAATTAGACCTTATGATTCATTGAGAGGATATATAATTCTTGGAATTACCTATCAATTGATAAGTATAATTCATTTTTAATATGAATAAACAGCAAAAATTAATCAACATGCTTTAAAAATCATTGACTATATGTATTAGATGAACTTGTAAATGGAATATCATTACATTCCTCGGTCAAAGAGATCGAAAACCATATAGAAAAATATAGTTGATGGTATCATTATATTATAACCTTAGTAAATTATAATATTCAACATGATCTGTTATTATAGTGAAAATACTTTCAAAACATAATATAAAATTTGATAGAGAAAAATACCATTTTTCACATTGAAATCATTTATCTAAAATCTAAATTTTTTCCAAATATTATAGAAAATATTTTATTTGATGATAACCCTTTAAATTTTTAAATTAAACTCTAAATAAATGATCATTCATGATAGTAGTAAATTCCATTAATGTAATATAAGTTAAAAAACATCACTTTCATACATTTGTAAATAGGTATAAAATACCATGTTTGAAAAATGATAAGAATATTTCTTATAATTTTTTAAAAAATTCATACATTAGAGAAAATTAAATAAATATATATATATATAATATTACAAACTTTTTTTAGGAATTTTATGTAAAACATATAAATCTTAGTGAAATATTATCAATTGAGTATAAAAACAAGGTTGATGTTCCATAAAAACATTATTTTAGTATCATGAGTACATATTGAGATAAAAATGATTGAAAAACATTTAACATCCATAAATAACTTTTAGAGATTAATTTATATTACCTTTATGGTATAAACATAAAATAGTTCCCCTAATGGAGAGTTAAACATAAATAATCTCAAATAATGATCAAATTGTAAAATAAACCCTCACCTCAGATATGACTTCCTTTGTATGTGTTATAAAAACCTATATAATAAAATATATTTATTATTATTCTAATAAAAAACATAAACATATATATCATACAATATATTTTATACTTATTATCTTCGATCACCCATTTAAGAGTAATTTTTTGGTTAAATCATTGATTTAGGTGATAACTACTTTGTTATTTATATATGTTTTGGGTTGGTATTTTCAAACATTGGAATTAAATAATTGTAATAAAATCTCTAAAATTTTAATTTGGATATAAATATCATAAATATGTATTAAATATTTATTTATATTAAACCATAAAATCTAGATATGTAATAATAAATTACATCATTTAAGATAATGATATGTCATATGTACGCACGAACACTATTCCCACATTTAGAATGATGAAACAAAAGAAATGTAAATAATATGTCAAATTTACAGACTCATTATTATATCCTATATGTTTTATGTATTTATTAAATATTCCCATATTAAAATCCATGTAAATTGTAAAAGAAATGAATCACATTGCTTCATGGAGGTTATAGCCAACACGTGTGCATGATTGGAATTATCATTTTTAATTTGAGGAAAATATGGTGTATAATGGAGGTTTAATATTTATATTAATATTTCATAAAATTAAGGTTAATTTATTTATTATTTTATTATAAATATCACTAATTTATAGGTGGTAAAAAAAATAAGTAAAAATCGAACTGATTTTGTTGGTAATTACCTCTTCTTTGAAAGAACTCCTTTGCATCTCCTCTACGTGATCCTAGGTTTGATCATTTGGACTGAACTTCACTGATATAATATGTATAGTGATGTTTTAAAAATAAATTGGTAGGTATTTATCAAGCAATATTTATCAATGTGGTGTAAAGAAAATAGGGTAGTAGTGTCCTTCTAAAAGGGAGGGAAAGAACACTCTTTGAATCGCTAAAAAGATTAAAATATGAATTTTTAATTATCAATAAATGTTATTTATAGTGGATTTGTATAAAATTTTGGGGATAATAAGGTGTAAATATCATTATAAAATGAAATTCATAAAGGTTTTGGTGTTTTTTTAAATCGTATCTTTTTTATTAACCCCTTGTTTACCCAACTTTAACCTAAACTACAGTATTGTATTTTTCAGACATAATGGGTTATAATTTTACATAAATTGTAAATGTTTTCCATTTAATACACAAGGGATGTAATTTTTGAAAATATAGTCTCCCATGTGTCCTATTTCATTATTTTTGTGGTTTTTATATAATTTAATAAAATATTATTTTCAATAATTATCATAAATTTAATTTTTGTCACTTTATTTAATTTGTCTTTAAAAATATAAAGAAAAAGATAGAATTAGAATATAATGCATTATCAAATCAGCAATATTTTATATTAAACTATAAAAAAAATTGTGGAAAACAATTTTTCACTGAAATTAGATTACATCTAATATTTTAAAAATTATCTAATTTATTTTTCAATTAATTGAACAAATACTATGTTGGCATTATGTAAGAGTATCGATTAATTATATAATCACTAAAAATTATAAATACAATATCATTCGTAAAATTGTCTCATTTTTTTCAAAATAAACTTTTATATTCATTCACATATTTAGTTTTACATATTTGAACACATAAGTTATATTTAAAAGTAAGAGAGAGACATTTTATATATTTTCCTTCTTTAAATATTATATTGGTGAGTTTCATCAAAAAATTTCCAATAATAAAATTAAATTTAAATCCTAAAGTTTTTAGGTTTGAATTCACTTTATTAAATAACAATTAAGATTAAAATTATGTCCTTTTAAAATAGTTTTATCTTTGGTTAACATGATTTACCCTTTACCGAGGAGATAAATTTTATCATGGTTTCTATTCACAATGTCTAAAAATAAAAGGGACATATTTACCAAATATAGACCTCTTAATTCTAATTATGGAATCTATTTTATGTGAAACAATTTATATAAGTTTTAGGAAATACTTTTTAATTGATTGTGAAAAATGTGATGAAGTGGCATTTTAGAAAAATAGTTTCTTTAAGCAAAAAAATTGGTTTATTCTTATCCCATGCTTAAAAAAATATTAGATGACTGATAAAACATTTAATTGATTATATAATATATAAATTAAATTATGTTTATAAACATATAGTGAATAAATTTATTTATTATTATAAAAACACATTTCACACAAAAAAATTGTTTTTCGATAAAATATTTCTTTTACTTTCTAATGTTTTTTATTTCCTTTTTAATCAATTGAAAACAAATTAATTCAATTTATATATGTAAAAAAATATTTTCCAATTTTTTGTTATTTCTATTAATACATTCCAAATTTATCTTTTATTTTAGATATTTCCCATAATATTTTGGTTCTAGATCATTGTTTTTTAAAACATGGTATTCCATGAAACGTAAGATATTAATCAAATTAAAATTATTTAAAAATAAATATATCATAAATTCTTGGGGTGTTATAGTATGAGTCTTGGCATATTTGGAAGAAATTTCTTAGAACACTAGGGTTTCACTCTCAAGTATCTACCTCATCGTCATAAGTGAATAGGATAAGTAAAATTTTATATAACTATCAACTACATAGAGTCTGGGGTGATAGATGACTCAACATGGATTTATCTTCAATGACTCCTAATATTAGAAGTAGGGGTCTATAAATTGAGAATTAATATCACTATTGTTTAGGTCCATAAGGTCCCTATGTCTCCCTTAGACTATATTTACATAAAGGATTTCATGGAATCTATTCAGGGATGCTCCTTGCAGCTAGCCAAACCACCATCAGCTTTCCTCTTCTACAAATCCCCCATGGAAGTGCGGGAGAACTCAAGGTCCAGTTTAGACCCCTCGGATAAAGTTGAGCATCCAATCAAACAGCATGAGTATAATACAATCCCATTTATTAAGAGTCCATGGATAACCCATTCTATAAGGAAATGGTTATTATGTTCAACCACATTTTTTAGATACTTCACTGTTTTTGGGACGGTTGGATCATGTAACAAATTCACTTACTGAAAATCTACATTAGAGTAGCTACACATCACTTTCTCCCCCTACTTCCCAACTATAACCAATATGGTATTATGGTGATCGAGAGAATTATTACCCTCTATATATAAAATATAAGTAGGAATGATTATTAGAGATTCTAGCCTTTTATTAGTTACAAAATCTTGATTTGGATACCTACAACCCCGTGATTTTCCATCCTAGAGTCCCTTATTGAGGACTACTCTATGTGCCCCTAAAAACATATTGATGTCATTTAACAATAATCATGTCCACTAGTTAACCAATTTAGGTACCCATGAACACCTTTAAACCATATATAAATAGTTCTTAAAGGTTGATATTAGAAAACTCCTATTTGATCAGTACCCTAACTCATATTGGTACCACAAGATTTTTTAGTTTACTTGTATCAAGAGTCTCAATTTTCTTCAATGGATCATGGAATAGGAATACCAAAACAATAAAATATATGTCTAGGGTATTGTTTTTTCCACTAATTTAGTTACCTTTCAAGAAGACTATAATATTGTCAGGATAATCTTCCAATCGATGGTAAAAGTTCCAATCAAACCACCACCAATATTGAATGTTATCACGGTCAAGCCTCTGGGATATTAGAGGCATCAAGATGGTGGAGGTGATTCAATATAATAAAATAGACCATTAGGGGAGACATGTTTTTAGGAATACCTCCAGGTATGTCCCCGTATAAATATGTAGAGACACGTGTTGGGCCATAGGATTCCCATAAAGGACTAATTCCTTTTCATCTATATCTCATAAGAGTTAAGAGAATCAGTCATCACATTTATTATTGGAACTTATCCCATAATCTGAAATATATTATATAATTATCCATTTAATTTTTTGACCATGAGGTTTATATGAGGGACACCTATGAACTCCTCGGTAAACAACAGCTAGAAAGGAATGAATTATAAGGTGTTTATACCCCACTCTTGTTTGAAAAAATAGTCCCTCGATAAAATCTTATGATCAAGGATGGGTATCCCACATACTGTATCATAGAAAAAGGTGGTTCCTCCAAAAAATGATTGATATATGTCATGTCATTCACCATAACTCCCTCAATGGATGACCAGTGAACCATCCCACATCTGGACCATGATCACTAAGTTGATCAAGATAGTTGGTTGGTCATAAAATAGATGAATTCCAAACCATGCCATATGGTTAGATAACTATGACCACCACCCATATTGAGGTCTTAGAGACATAATGACACTTTTTTCCTCTTATTGGGTAGTCATACACGGAAATCGTGAAAGAAATTCTCCCACACTCAATCTTCAATTACCCATAATTAACTACATTAAATGGTAACATTAACCTATTGAATCATATATCCTATATTTCTTATTAGTGTTTCATTATTATTGGGGTCAAATAAGTAGGAATATCCAAAACATTTATTTTTTGACCAATTATTAGAGGGACATTCTTTTGCGTGGTATAATCAATTTTTCTTGGGAGTCATTATATGGCGGGAAGATCTCTAAAGACCCTTTTCTTAAATAGATAAACTCCAAATTACACAAAATAATCAACACTTTCCTCTCTTAATTAAAGTATAAGGATGGAGATCATATCTATATATTCATTTACTGATTAAATGGACTCACATATTCCACCAAAGTGAAACATTCCAAGGAATTGTTGTTCTGAATTTTTGTAGAGAATATCCTAGATGATTTTTTCCCTACCCTTATCTAATGGTGGTACCTAGGAATAATCATATACTTTTATAAAATGTGTCCTCATTTAGAGGAATACTTATAGAGAACCAAAAAGGAAAACATGGACATTAACTCATTAGGCACAACTCTATATGTTTCTAAGAGAAGAGATGACTGCTACTATGAAAAATGAGGTCCTTTTTCTAGTTCAACTTCGTGAAACTTCACAAAATAGGCCTCTGCAAGTATATCCTCCCCATGTCATAACTGATCATAAAATTTGTTAGGTCTAAGATCCCATTGTTTCCTTTACGGAGTTAATTAATTCTCTATACTCCTTCAAGGTTGAGATAGTCCCATTTTACATTATTTGTTCCATTGAAAATAACCACTGAATGTTTCTAAAGGACATGAGGCTCCATGTGACTAGAATGACATGCTATGTTGTCTATTACCCTATAATAGGGTTTTTGGGGACACCATAAATTATTGATTCGTCTTCAATAATTAGATTTAAGTATATTTAGACCATGTTTGATTTTATTTTGTTGATATCCCATCAGATGTGAAATATGTCTCTAGAACACCTGGAAGAGATGAGGAGGTATCTCTTTAATGGAAACATGTTCCTAAGATATGAAAGTATATTTTGGAATAATAATAATATTGTAAGATATTATATCACACACATTGATTCATCAATTCATTATTTAACAAACTAGAACATCTTGTGGTTTCCATGCCTCTTTCAAATAGTTTTTTGATTTCAAAGCCTTCAATGTCTCAAAATAATATGTATAGGTTATATTGAGAAAATGAGATCCAAATCCAGTTCCAAAAAGTTCATACACTCCCAGTGGTTTCATTCATCTATAATTGGTAGAAGGCCCTTGGATCAATCTAGTCTTAGAATACTCCATTAAGGAATAATCATTGAATTCATTAGTACACACAGTCAAAATGGTGCATCATTGCGTGAAACCAACTAGTGATGTGTGTTACCCTAATCCTTCATGAACATTTATATTATGACATCGATTGAATAGTAGGTTTATTTCTATGAATAAAAATATTAGACGGAGTAAACAAGAAATGACAGTTTATGTGGTGGAGGCCAGAAAACAGGAGTTGCATCAATATTGAAAATATTGGTCCTCATAAACCACATCATCAGGTACACCCCTGCAACCAACATAGTTGGTTGATCATGTGGAAAATATATAACCTAGGAAGGATCGATCAAAACCACCCAATGCTTAGCCTAATCTATCTAACCATCAATTAATCACATAAAAAACATATTGGGGAACATTACCTCGGAAAAATATTCTTAGCATGCATCTTTTTAAGGAGAGACCCTTAGGGTGATAAAATATGGCCACTTATCAAAATTATGATGTGATAATTCATCTCATAAATATTCCATAATGGATATAAATCCTTGATTAACGCCTCATATTCAAGGATTTTCATGAGGAACTCACTGATGCATTAAATATCCCCCTTTAATCTGGAACTCTGTTAGTTGCTGCTGAGGTCCATTATCTAGAGGAATAAAAAACAGAAACGTTTCAAGCCATAATATCATTATCAAAGTAGGATGGGTGTGCCACCATTCAAGGGACCATACAATCACCATATGTACCATATCGACTCAATGGTAGAGAGATGTGTCACTGATGGTTGAAACATGCTCTGGGATCAATCTCATACCATCCTAGATAATTCAAAAGATGGGAATCATTAAGGAATAACTGAATCCATCTAACATAAGAGTACATGGATACGATAAGAAAGAATAAAAACCATGCAAAGATATTCTGGTAGATACCTGATTCAGTGAATTGATGAAAAAATGAGTTATTGGCTCTCTCAGAGGAAACCTCCCTTAATACATTCCATGGAACTCCATAGCTCCATTTATATACATTGGTCCCCTCTTAATATCACCAGTGTCTCATGTACTTCATAAATAGTAATGTATGGGTAATCTATTGTGATTCTACCCCCCTTAAATTATTATGATTCGTACTATTTATATTATTTTAATTATAAAACGAAGGAAAATAAATTTTATATTGATAAGGATCATTTTTCCAATTCCCCAAATTAAATAACCTTCACCATGGAAGATCCCTATGCTTATTTAAAAGACAAATTCATCCTTTAAATCTGTCAACTAGAGAGAACAACACCATAACATCGGAACAATTTCAATATCATCTGAAAGAAGGAGTTATCAATGATTAGTTAGTATTCCAATACAGTATATGCATAGTTTAAATTATATATTCTCATTTTAGATTCATGTACGAAGGCCTGTCATCATTATACCAACCCGCACAAGCATCCTGTCTTGGAATAAGTAGTGTCAAACAAATAGAATTTGACCCATCATCATTTTTTCAACATAAAAGTTTTATACTACCTTTAGAAACCCCATAAGATTGGTTCGGTACCTTTTTTCAATGGTATCCATAGAGTTTGAGTCTCGCACTAAGAATTATTCCCATGTTTATGTAAATGAAAGAACCACATTGTGATCTTTAAATCTCAACATGTCATGTCCTTCCATTGATCCTCATGTATCTAATGATGAAATTGATTTGGAAAAATAACCTCCTGACATTCAGGATAGTGTCTCCACTATTATTGATAAATTTATATAAATGATTCAAGGCCATTGGGAATATCTAAGGTCAATGCTATTAATCGTAGTGAAGTGTCCATGAGAATAATATTAATATGATCCATTCCTAAAGAAACATAATTAATTTTTTTCAAGAACTAAAAGGAAATGACCAAGCTCAATACCTAGGTTTTTTCACCTTTATGTCCTCCCTACTTCACCGCCAAATCCATTTTTTGGGTATTTTCTAAGAGTCCACTTTCTAGGTAAGTGGGAACCTCGGATTCAAGTTGTTCACACCATCACATCCCAAATTTGAAATTCAAAAGAGAGCCACAATAACCAAATTTCAAATTCAAAACAATGCGCCTTGGACCAATCACCATTAAAGCGCCGCGCGTCACTAAATCACAAGCAGAGGTCCTCCTCGATCCACGCCCTCAACAGAAAAACCACTGTCATCAACAAAAAATCAGCATCCAGAACCACAGTCCACAGGAAAAACATCCATTGCAAGGATAAAAACATCTAAGCAATTCACGAATTCCACCACCATATCAACACATTCAAAATCAAACACGAACAAACCTTCTCAGCACCCCCTTCATCTTGATGCAATTAACTCACAGAAGCATATCCATCAAATCATCACAACTAAAAAACAGAAAATCACCAAGAGAAGGCATGTAGGAAGCCGGACCCCATGAAGTCCGAACACCAGAATCAAGGACCACCCACCCCCCCCCCCCCCCCGAGCCACTCCAGATCTGTCGCCGACCCACACTAAAAGAATGCAACAAATGGAACCTGGATGCACCGGACTACTGAAAGCTAGAACCATTCCGCACCATGTCATCGCCGTATGGTCCGATCCATGTCTATCTAATCCAAGCACTGGTCTGACATCACCGAGAGACGATTCACGTCGAACCGACTTGAGAAGTCGGTGCTCCTCCAAGTAACATCATCGCCAGCAACGAAACCGCAGAAAACGCCGCAACAAAACAGAACCCCACCGCACCGTGCTATCAACAAGACCTGCCTACGACAAGGAGATCCAGAGGAAGAAGGCATCGAGAACGACATAGGCTGGAGGGGGAAGGGGAAACGAGGCCGAGGGGAAACCCTAGCCGCCATGATCGAGAGAGGAGAATCTACTCAGAGGCGAGACCGCCTTTATATCCTCCCTACATATCATTGTCGGTGTAACCAAACTCCCAAAATGTTGAACTCCTCCCATGGTTCCATGGTTGACAAAAACTTTTATAAGATCACTGTAGAAAATGTCTCTATAGAAATTCAGGACCCTATATTGATGGAAAACATAATCCTTTCCTATAATAAGAATGGATATATCATTGTTTTTAATGTATTTCAATAACTTAATCACTATTTCCTGATGGAGGATTTCCCTTTCCCAATGAAAGCGATTTTGATAGATGCAAATTCCAACTTCTAGGATCTATCATTCATTGATGGGTATTAAAATTATAATCATATACATATGGCCCCTATAGATGATGAATCCACCACTTTATAGGATTATCAAGGAACATTTTTATTGAGTGATTCAGTCAGTTTGAAGTATTTTGGGGCCACCAATTGGTGATTAATTCTTTATATATTCAAGATATTTTTCAATAATGTGGAGGAGTGATTTTTGGATGAATTACTGGAAAAAAAATTCAATATATGAACCATATTAAGGATAATGATATTTTTTCCTATTTTATTCCCACCACCTGAATATGAAACCCTATAAGTGTTCATTCCAAGTAACCTATGTGAAGTTCCTTGGGCTTATTTTAATATATTGGTTCATATAAATAAAAATAGTTATGATCATATAAATCATTCAAATGCCTCATCTATTCAAATTCTAGGAATTCTGAGGCCTCTAGGGACACATTTCCTATGTAATGTTTTTAGATAACGTGGATAGAAATTATAATCCCTTTTCAATGATTATAAAGAAAATTATTCTGTATCTATGGGACATGGAAAATCAGACCTTATTTTTTTATATTAATAATATTACTATACATATTATAGTATGGACAAAAACCATCCTAAGTTATAACCTAGTCTTATATATTACCACCTTACATTATCCCCTTACTTCACTCATGACTTAGAATATCGACAAATTCAAGGAGAATAGTTTTTCCATATCAGTTATATAATGGTTGATACAAACACCAGGTATTCTCCCGTAGAGATGAGAGAAGTATCTAGCCTTAAAGATTACATAATCTTGTGTTTTTGTTAAACTATTAATTTTCATATATCTGAGGATCTATATAGGTTAGAGTATTATATAATTAGGATATCACCATTACATAAGTAAAATATTACATCAAAATTTTGAAAATACCACATAGTATACATTTTTACCATGAATGAAAACATTTATGAAATAAAAAGTTTTATTTTTCGGAAATATATTAAAAATATAACATTGGACTCATAATTGTCAAGAATCATACTTAAAACATTGTTTAAATCATTTTTAAATGTGTATTAAGTTCAAAAATAATTTTAAGGGGAATAAAATAATAAAGAAACGTGTTAGTCCATTTAAATACCATGGAATCACATAAGAGAGTTATAATTTAACATAATAAACATTGAGAACAAATAGTAATATACTTAAACATGAAATTAGCTTCATAACCTAATTTTTTTCATAAATCTCTTTATAATAAAACATATAGAAAAAATTCAAATTAGGAATATTTCATAGAAAAAATTATATTCCATGAAAAAAAATTATAAAAATAAACATTTTACCCCATAAAGGAATAATACTTACTTAAAAATAAAATACCATCATGTTACCTCTTCAAATTAAATTATTTCCACGAAAAACAATTTAACAAGAATATAACTATCATCTGGACAGTATTAGAGGGTAACATAAAAATCATGGTTTCATAAGATCATGGAAACAAAGGAAATGTTGTAGAAAAACAAAACATGATATTAGAATAATTAAAGGCTATCTTCTTAGACATAATAATATGGTGGAATGATTAAAATAACATATTATGTTTACTTTTAAATCCTATACATAATGTCTCAATAGAAAAAATATTTACCCAATGTATTGGAGCACTATATAAAAGCACCAATTATAATATTTCCATGATTATATATGCTATATAAATAAAAAGGGTATTTATTTAAAAAATATATATTTTATAATAATAAAAAATGAAATAACTTTTATGTAATAATATAAAAAATATTGATGCCAAATACATTAAAATAGAAATTTTATTTTTTATTTTATGAAAAAGGTCAAAAATATTTTTTATAAAATACATGAAAAGATTCATTTTTTAAAACCATTGAATGAAAGTATAAAGTTTCATAAAATTTAATTTATAATTCATTGATATACATAAAAATACATCCATGAAATAATTTTATTCATATGGATATGGGAGAAAAATTTATAAAATAAATCTTTTAAAAATTAAAATAATTTTTTAATGAAAATGTCCCTTACCTTGAGTCAAAATCATCATGTACATTCTTTAACGTCCTTAATAATTGAGTTATGTAGATTATTTTATTTATTAATAACATTTTTCATGTTCATTATTCCTTTTATTTTATTTTATATTATGTTATATTTAATTACATAGTCAATTATGTTCACATCAGATGTTTTTAACAGTATTTGGAACATATGCTTGAAATGGCTTCATTAGGTTCACAATATTCAAAGAGGTTATTATCCCATTATATATATAATAATAATAAAATAATAATCATTATTATATATCAATTATACCTATAAAATCATCTATGATATATTGTTATGAAAAATGAACTACGTTGTCATCATGGGGACGATATGTCATATGTACGCATGAGTAACGCTTCCATTTTTCAATGATCATGATCTAAATAAGATAAGTGTTATTTTATCATTTCATAATTATCAATTATATTATATTATTTCATTTATTTAATATATATATATCATTCATAACTTGTGGTGATTAAAATTGAATCACATATATTTTTGGAGGTTGTAGTCTTCACGTATGCACAAACGGCGTTACCATTTTTCAAGGAATAGAAGGGTAATAAAGTAAATGATATGTTATATTATAATAATGATAAATATATTATGAATATTATATATATATAAACATTAAATCCATCATTTATCCGTCCATGAGAGGTGGTGATGGAAAATGAATTACATCACTTTGTGGGGTGGTGGTCCTCCGTACACATGATCGATGCCTTTTCTTAACACTTTATAGAAGAAGGGGATTGATATTGGATATTATAGTAACATTATAAAATAATAATATATGTGATATATTGATTTTACTATAACAGTATGGTCAAATAACATTTGAAGGAGGTGGAATAAGAAATAAAAAATAAAATGTTCATTTCAAGTTATACCTCTTATTTGAAAACTAGAATTTTCCTTGAACCTTATGCCCACTATTTTCAGTGTACTAACTTTAAAAAGGATCTATAATGAGTGGAGAGATCCTGGGAAGGAAGTTAGGTAGGTCTTCTGTAACGACCCAAAATTGTATCAATAGAAATTCCATTCTTATAATAATTTCATATAGTATAAATAACATAAAATTACATAGATAACACATCAAAAAACTATATAAATTAATGATGAATTAAATAAAAGGTATTTCTAGAAATTAAGTAACCTATATTGATGGTATAGTGACTTGACCCTTGGAATAGTAATAAGACCATTTGAAATAGAAATTTTTCCAATAGAATAGTAACAACACCCGTGAAAGTATAAATAAAATTTATGCATCATATAAATGAAATTATGATATAATTATATCATAGTATAATTAAATAAATGTTTTAAAAATGCTGAATTAAGTTCTTGTATTTTTTTAAAAACATAAATCTTTATTTAAATGTTTATAATTAATATAATAATTCAAAAGAATATTTATTTCCATAAAATAGATACATAGATTAATATTTTGTTTTATAATAATTATAATAAAATTTTGTAAGGCCATAATTAATTTTTCAAAGTTTCATGAAATCATTTGTAACATTAAAATCAATATTATTCAAATAAATTATCATTTTAATTAAAAATTATGTTTATCATATTTATAAAATTATTTTCATAAAATGGATTCCATTTTTGAAATCATAATATTGAAATATTCCATGGGGGATTTTATGTTAATTTTCTCAATTATTTAAATTTTCTAATGAATAGTAAAAATATAGTTTTCATGTATCCTGTGTAACTTAAATTATATCATTCATGATGTATGAGTGACATAATTATTTCTAAAACTTTAATTTTGGAATTTATATATTAAATATGAATAATTATTTATTAAAATAAAATAAACTGAATTTATAAACCGAAAAATTACTTTCCAAAACCTAAAGTCAAAAGTGATTATTCAAAATAACAATTTATTCTTCCACATTATTTTTAATAAACTAATAAATTTGCATTATAAAGGTGTTTTAAAGTACTAAAACAATTATATTATATTAATATATGATTTATATTGTTAAAAATTAACTATTATAGGTCTCACCTTTGATATAATATTTTATTTAATATTTTATTCTAAAAATACCCCTCTCCTCATGTATAAATAATCCCCCCCTCCATTGGAAACCCAAAAATACCGCCCTTTAAAAATAAAAATATCTATTCAAATCCTACTTTTCAGGCCTATAATAAAACTTAGGGACCTTCTAGAGACATCCAAATCTAATCACCGAGGTAGTAATAGTGTCATACCAAAGAAGCCTCACCGAGGAAAGAGTAAGTCCCCATTAACTCTTCCCTCTTTTCTACATCCCCTTCATATTTTTCCTAATTAAATTCAAATCCACATACTTTAAAGTTAATTATTAATTAATTTAACATTATATTAATGATTTTATCCTACTACAAGTATCATATATATGTCATATATAATTTTTGTACTTCCTTTTCCCGAACATTCGAAAACGTCTAGTTAAAGGTCGGTTAACCACCTACGGAGACATTTAAAAGACAATTATTATAACCATAATAATTTATGGTCTATATGAATTCTATATAATATATAAATATTTTATTAACTTTATTCAATACTTCTATAATTAATTATTCGAAGGTATATTTTACATTAAACAAGATAGTGAAATCCCGGTAAAATGGGAAAATTTTAAGAAAAAAGATATATCAAAATGCTTCAATTTCATGAAAAAAATTAATAAATATAATAAAATTATTATAATTGATAAATAGTTGTATAAATGAATATAATTACATTCTCAATCAGTGTCTTAATCAATATAATTTTTTTATTTTAGAGGCACAAAAGTGGCATAATTAAAAGGGAATTAAGGTAAAGAGATTCTCAAACCCAACATTATTTAGTGGTTTAATACCACACCATCAAAAGGATAAAGCTATCTTAGACTTTTGGAGTTATGAATATGATTTTTGATGTTCTCTCAAATTTAATATGGAGTTTGGAGAAAGGTCTCATGGCTATAGTGATAAGAAAATAAAAATGGATTTTCACACAAGAGGATCTAATGACAAAGATGGAAAAAATGCTAATCCACTAACATGTAAAAAATGTGGAACGAATCATCATGGTAATTTCCTATAAGGGATGGGTAAATGATTCATGTGTGGGAATGAAGGACCCCAAGATCATCAATTTCAGTGATATATGAAAAACCTGGCTAATATAATAATTAAAAGGAGAGAATCACCCATGGTTTAATGCTTCAACTATTGTGAGAAAGGGAACTACTCAAGAAGTGAACTAAAACTAAATTACCTAATGGTAATCAGCTTAATCATCCAAAAAATCAAACAAATAAAGAGAAATCTTATATCATCACTATTTCTAAATTGTATAAATAAAATGAAGTCATACAAGGTACACTTCCTATTCACTCAATAATGGAAAATGTATTATTTGATTATAGTGCTACACATTCCTTTATATATTAAATGTTTTTTAGAACTATTGAATGTAACCCCTAAAATCATTATGTAGATATATCCATAAAAAACCTAGTAGTAGGATCATTGCAACATAGGGGATGGACCCTTATATTGTTAGTGTGTGGGGAAAGATTCTTCTATCGAATCTCATGATACTTATTTGGGTGGAATTAGATAGTATACTGAGGATAGATTGGATCTTGTTATATAGAGAACACATCAACTTTTAGGAAAATGAATTATCATTTCATATTCCAAACCATCCAATTCGCCTCTAAAAATGCAAGGAATATCAAGAATCTCCTTTAGAAAATACCTCAATGTTGTGGGTGTTGATACCTTGTGAAGAATAATACTTAGCCAAAATTGTTGTGTTGAATGAAATCATAAACATGGTGGAAATTTCCATCAAGATGGAATACAGTGATGTATTTTCCAAATAAGTACCTGGATTACCACCAGATCATGAGGTAGAGTTCTCAATAGAACTCATATCCAGAGTATGTAATATCTCAAAATGTCCCTATAGGATGGACACTATCAAACTGGATAATTTAGATAAGTATCTAAACTATCATTTAGACAAAATGTTAATATGCCCTAGTGAATCTCCTTGGAGTGTGCTAGTTCTCTTTGTAAAGAAAAAGGATGGATCAATGAGGTTGTGTATCAACTATAGATATCTCAATAAAATCACCATAAAGAATGAGATTCCACTTCCAAATACTACTGACTTATTTGATCAACTATAAAAAGATCAATACATCTCAAAGGTGGATCTTCATTCTAGATATCATCAACTAAAGATGAAGAATAAAGATAATAATAAGGCTAATTTATGTACTAGTCATGGGCACTATTAGTTTATAGTGATGGCCTTCGAACTTACTACTTCCTCGACAATATTCATGGATTATATGAATAGAGTTTTTACACAATACCTTGAAAAGTTTATGGTAGTTTTTATCGATGATATTATCATCTACCCCAAGAGAAAGGAGGTATGTGAAGAAAATATGAGGATTGTGATGGTGACATCGAGGAAGTAGTAATGGTATTCCATGTTTATAAAGTGTTACATTTGGATGTAATAAGTCACATTATTGGGAAACATGATCAAAATTAAGGGAATTTATATATACTATTCAAAAACAAATGCAATTGGGGAATGGCCCTGACCCTCTAGTGTCATCAAAATCAATAGTTTTCTTTGATTATTATGGTACTAACAATGTTTTGTGATAATTTATTAGTATTTTATAGCCCTCTAACTAAGTTAACAGGGAAAGGGGTATAGTTTTTCTAGATAGAATATTTTGAGGAAATCTTAAATGAGATAAATAAGAGGTTAATCCCTACATATATACTCACACAACCATGTAGTGGAGAAATTTTTGGGTTATATATTTTTCCGTGAAAGGAAATTATTTGGTTATGTGATCATGTGCAATAATTGATTGATATCATCTTCCTCACGGAAATTGAAGATCCCTGATTAGAATGACCTGACACATGATCTGTAGTTATCAGTTTTGATCTGTGTTTTAAATATTTGGAGGCACTATCTCTATAGTAATAGGTGTGACATATATACTAATCAAAAGAGTCAATAGTATATATTAGCACAAAATGAACTCAACATGAATCAAAGAATATAGTTACAGATAATCAAGGACTATGATTCCTTTATTCATTTCCATATGAAAAAAGGAAAATAATGTAGATGATGCTCTTAGAAAAAAATAACTTTCTATAGTATTGATGATGAAGATTGAGAAAGATACTATCTTCAAGGATACACATAGTATGGATTTGGAAATCATAATGGCATGGAATAAATCATACTTTCACCAAATTATTTCCCAACAATCTATCCAAGAGAAGATCAAGGAGGAATAAATAGATGATATGGAGCTTCAGAAGATGGTGAATGGAGTAATGGAATGTAAGTTTCAAGATTTTTATATCGATGATAGTAGTGTGATTCAATGTGGAACATGTTTGTGTGTACCTTCATCACATGAGATAAAGAATGGACTACTGGATAGTGCAGATAGCTTACCTTCCTATATAAATCCTAGAAGTACCAAGATGTGTCGTGATCTACAGTAATGTACCTAGTGGGATAACATACAGAATAATATTTCGGATTTTATATCAAGGTCCTAGACATGTCAGTAAGTTAAAGTGGAATGAAAAAAGTCCAGGGAATGATAAAACCATTTCCTATACACATGTTGAAATGGAATAATGTCACTATGGAATTTATCACTATTCATCTAATGAAATTTAAAGGATGCAATGAGATATGGGTTATGGTGGATTGTATCACCAATACTTCCCTCTTTATTACTATTTGGGAATATATTTTTCTTGAAATAATTTTTATGTTATATGTTAAGGAAGTAGTGAGACAACATAGAGTTCCACTTTATATTATCTCAAATAATGACCCAAGGTTCAAATACAAATTCTAGAGGAATATTGAACATTATTTGAGTACTAAAATGAATTTTTGGACAACCTATCACCCCAAAACTGATGGATAATATAAAATGACAATTCATATACTCAAAGACATGCTAAGCTATTGCTTAATTCAATTAAAAAGTAAATGGAATTAATACCTCAAATAGATTGAAATATCATGTAACTATAGCTTTCACTTGAGTATTCAGATGTTTCCATATAAAGCTCTATATGGTAAGTGATGTAAAACTTCATCCTGATGGGATGATGTTGGCGAATGAAATCTACTAAGACATGATCTTGTGTGAGATATGATAGAGAAGGTTTAATCCATCCAGTAACATTTCAATTAAGCTAAGATTTAGAAAAAGATCTATTTTGACAATCTTATAATGTACAAGGAGTCTGATGTTGGAGAAAAATTAATCCTTCGAGTATCACTATGGAAAATAATTATGTATTTTAGAAATAAATTTAAAATTAGCCTAAGGTACATTAGACTATTTGATATCCTCAATAAAATAGAATAATTGTCGTATAATCTTTCAATACCACTATATATGGCTCAATTTCATGATTGTTCATTGTATCTCTCCAGAAGAAGTATATACTTAACCCCTCACAAATACTGAATCTAAAGGTGGTACAACTAGAGAAAGACCTCTCGTATGAAAAGTCACTGAAAAAGATCTTGGACTGATGATCCAAAGTCTAATACAATAAGACAACTCACCTTTTCAAAGTGTTTTAGAGGAACCATAACTATGAATAACTGACTTCGGATCCGAAGGAAGCAATGAAGGAGAAATACCCTCACCTATTTTTGTAAAATGAAATTTCTTGGGAGAAATTTTAAAAGGGGGTAAGAATGTAATGATTGAAAAGTTTATCAATGGTAATTACCTTATTTTAATAATTTTATATAGTATAAATAACATAAAATCACATATAGAACACAATAAAAATATTATAAATTAATAGTTAATTAAATAAAAATTATTTCTAAAAATTAATGAACCTATACTGATGAAAGAGTAATTTGACCCTCGGAATAGTAACATGACCATTAGAAATATTAATTCATAAAATGGAATAGTAACATCATCTATAAAAGTATAAATAAAATTTATGCACTTTATAAATGAAAATATTATATCCTTGTATCATTGTATAAGTAAATAAATGTTTAAAAATAATAAATTAAGTCCTGGTGTTTTTAAAACATATAAATTATTATTTAAAATTTTATAATTAATATAATGATTCAAAAGAAAATTTATTTACATAAAATAGATTAATATTTTTTTATTTTTTTATTATAATTATAAGATAGTTTTATAAGACCTAAATTAATTTTACAAAGTGTCATAAAATCGGTTATAATGGAGGTCATCATGGAGGTGAAAATACATCCTAAAAAGTTATTCAACCTATATTTTATTGGCCTGTATTTTTTAAGGATTCTAGGAGTTTATTTATGGTGTCCTAGGTTATGAAATTTTGGAAGAAAAAAATGTTTCCAAAGAAAGGTATTTTAGAGGTTGAGATTTTTTATGATTGTGGATTATACAACATGGTATCATTCCCATGTTCTTATAGGAATGAGTACATATTAGTGTCCATAGAATATTTTTACAAATGGGTTGATGAAGTGGATCTTCTCAAAAATAAAGATACCAATGTGATTAAACTCATTATGAAATTTCATTTCATGATTTGAAGTGCCAATGGATTTCATAAAAGATTATGGGACCCATTTTAAAATTTCCAAAACCAAAATATTTTATGCAAAAGTATAGGTGTTCCCATAGAACATGAACTACTTACCACCCACAATCGGTTGTATAGGTAAAAGTATTAAATAGATAATTAAAAGAAATTTTAGTGAAAAATATATCAATTTCTAGGGAAGGTTATTCTATCAAACTTTTGAGGAATTATAGACATACATAACTTGTTTACAACCCTCGTAGGGGTGCCTCCATATAGAATTATCTTTTGGAAAACATTTCATTTAATTTTAGAGATTGAACATGAGTCTTTATATGTTATGAAATAACTGATCTTTGGTTTTAATTATACTAGAGATAGGAGGTTTTTTGAGTTCAGTGAGTTGGATGAAATTAGATGAGAGTCTTATGAGAATTAAGAAATTTATAAATAAATAACTGAATACTTTCCTGAATCCAAAATTCAGTATAGGTCATTTAAAGTTTTCCAAATGTTCTTAGTCTTTAATTCTATGTTAAAAAAATTCCCCATTAATCTCAGGTCCAAGTGGTCGTAATCATTCATTATTTCAATATTTTTGTTTAATGGAGTAGTAAAATTAATTTTACCTGATAAGAAACCATTTCTATTAAATGTACAATGAGTAAATACTTTTTGTGAAGGTAATCCAAATTTTTTGGTATTCATCCTATCTCTTCAAAAATTATCTCTTTTTTCAAATGAAGACTCTCAGATCGGTGCTTCATAAGAACCAAACTATTGTTCTTTGTTTATCATTTATTTTTTTATGAATTGTTTATTCTTTACATTTTCTACTAAATTCTATGAAATTCATTCTTCTATTTTTACTAGAATCTATATGTGATCCTGGGGTGCTCTATCCTAAGGCATATGGATGTTTTCTTGGATTATATCGAGCAATAAAGCCTTATTTTAAGGAATTGTTCTTTCTAATTTTACCCATTAATTTCTTATTTTTGTAAGAAGTTAAGTGTGGGTGAATTCTGCTATTTTTTATACAAAATATATTCTAATTTATTTTTTATCATGAACCTTTATAAATGACATGAGAAATTATTTTACTTCAATTATAACCCGGAAAATAATGAACTTCAAATAACAACTTTATTTTGGAAATTAATTGTCATTTTTATAATATTTTTATCTTTGACCTTTATTGATAAACTCTTTTAATTATATTCATGTATGATTTTTCATATCACATTAGATCTTTTATATTTCCCAATTTAAGATTAAATATCCAATAAAATGTTGTGGTTTACATGTGGTGGGGGGAGGGATTCATTTGATGCATCAGTTTTTCTTCATTTCTTTCGCATCAAAAACAACCCATGTTTGGCTTTATTTGCATAATATCTCTGATTTAGAGAAATTAAAAATGGGTTGGTCTATATAAATAATAATTTATGGGTTTATTGGATCAAATAATAAAAACTCATAGTTTTAAACCTAGGTGGAGATGTTTTGACCTATTTAGGGGGATTTTTCTGTATTTAAAGTTGTAGTGATTGGGCGATTACTGATTGATCTTGTATTGTGTTTTATAGAAATATTTTCAGAAAAATAGGGAAAGGAAGCCTAATATTTTAGACTCTTGTGGAATTGTAACTATAAATTCTAGAATAATTAACCTCAATTTGATATTTTCTACTTATTTTGGGTAATGTGAAACACCTTGGTGATACAACCCAATTGAAAAGTATTATAAATCATTTGAATGTAGAATACAATAAGAAATTGGGATCCCAGGGTGTGTATCTAAGACAAGGATATATAGTGTGTTTCTATAAACAAATTCAAGTCCATAAGTTCTATAAATATTTATTTATAGACATTCGTGGTTAGGAAAATTTTAAATAAAGAGACCTTGTCAAAAATAAGGTCAGGATAGTAATGGGATTATTGAACCCAGATGAACAAAGGGGAAATTGATTTATAAGAACACATTTTGAGTTGTATTAGAAAAGAGGGAAATAAGATCATTGTTTGAGGAACGTAGGATAGAGTTGAGGTTTTTTCATTTTGTTATAAATATAATTCTACTTGATTATCTCTGGTATTTTCTCCTAGAACTGGGATTTGTGTTTTTCTTTGAAGAGATAAAGTGGGATAAACACACATAAGAGGCATGAAAATCTACATAAATTGATGATCTGGTTCTCTATCAGGCTGGTTAAAATTCATTGACCTTGATCTCATTTTAACAAACCATTTAAATTAAAAAATTCATTTAATGCAATGATTTTTTTGTGGGGGAGTTTGATATGGAACCATTCTTTCACACTTTTCTAAATCTCTTTTTAGTGACTCAATGTGTTTTTAATGGATAATTAATATTTTAATGGATGATTACTAATGTATTAAAAATTATTTTTCATTTTTTTATTCATTGATTTTTATAATGAAGATGATTTTTTGGGGTGCTTTATTGTTCCTAGCTGCTACAATGGAGTTTAATAGAATCTATAGTGAAAAAAAATTGATTTCATGAATACAAATTAAAAGTAGTTGAGAATATATATACTAGAATATCATAAAAATAAATAAGAGTAGATTGGATCTTTTTTATAATCTTTAATCTAAATCATCTACATGTTGAAAGGATCGTATAATTATTTTGATGTAGAACTCACTGTAGCTAAATTTAGGGATATGAGATAGTGATGCAGCCATTTCTTTATAATCCAAACTTTCTGATGCATGCTATCAAGGTTTATATTGAAGTAACAACTGATTCTAACAAGGGTAAATACTATTCCACCTCTATGATCCCCATATTAAATTATATAAAATGAAGTCACCACCAATAAATGCACTCAATTCAGCTAAAATTTAAACTGTGCTGCCTAATATCCCACGACCCCTGCTACTGCTTGATGCTTCACCTCCCATTTTCAAAAGATAAAATTGAAGAAGGTATGGTTTCATTTAAATAGACAATTGTGAAGGGATATTCATCCGGTCCAAACTAATCCTATCTAATAGAGAATATATATTTATCATATATCAATGCTATTGTATGTGATATATCAAATTTGGTGGTAGAACTAGAGAAGATAGGTCAAATAGGTTACATTGAGAGTAGGATACATCAAGAATCTTGTAAATTGGGTGATACACCTACATCATAAAATTCTATGATTGAACTATATATGTGAACCTTAGTCGCCAATATTTGGAAATGTCTATATAATCCAAAATAGCTACATAAAAGTATTTGACTATGTTAGAGACACTCACATAAAAAATAGTTACATAGGGAAACAATTGCGTGATATAAAATGTATACATGGATAATTTACTACATGGAACATTTGGTTATGTGGTCTATTTGGATATATAGTTCTATTTAATACATGTCCCATTTATCTAAATTATTCAAAATCTCTAACACAAATAGTCAACTATGTCTTCTCCAAAAGATATATAGAAAATGGATATGTAGGAAACCATGTACATAGATGAAAACAAACACATTGACCAAAAAACCAATGTCGATGCAAATAGGTATGTGTAATATCATCCATTTCTATCACATATATGAAAGATTATACTTCTGACCAGCTTGAATTATTTCCATTCAAACTTCTGAGATGTTGCAGACAACCATTACAAGGAAGTGGTTCAGAGTTGTTGAGAAACCATTAAGAGGCATTTGTAATTAGAGAACATGAATTGGGATAGTATATAATGATTATAATGAGAAAAATGAGAAATGGGGAAACATAGAGGGAGACAAGGATGAGAGTCAGAGAATGAATCAAGGCCGCATGGAGGGAGAAGATAGTCAAGCATATTTTTTCCTTTTTTTGAAGACCCTATATGGAAATTCTTGATATTTTCTACCACTGGTTTTACTCTTTACGAAATTATTTCTCAATCTCAATAATTTTATTTTTTTATATTGTTTATTAACATTGTAATTGGAGAATTAATTTGAGTTGGTAGTCAATTTTTCCTTCCATATGTGTGGGGAGCTATGGGAGTTAATATTTTTCTTATTGATAGAGAATTTATGAACTTCAAATGTCCCAACTCAGTGAGTGTTTTTTTTGTTTTAGTTGTCATAAATAACCTTATTTTTGGAAGTTTTACTAAGAATGTGATAGACCACACAAGGATGGGCTTCCATGTTTAATGAATTTTTGGGTCAGATATGTCCTAAGTTAAGAAGCTAAAAGACTCCTTTCACATACAAATAATCCAATTGAGAATTTTGGCTTTCCACTTCTCCTGTTCGAATAGTGAGTGACCCTGGGTGAGAATAAAATAAAATAAAATCAATCAATCATCAAAATAATACTTCCATTTAATTAATTTACCATGTTTTATTCCTTAAAGTCCATCCACTTTCTTTTCATTCCTTCTCATCCTATGAGCATGTCACTCTCCCTATTCCCAATCTCTATCCCACCAAATTCATCATCACCATTGCACTCACTATTTGGTTTTATATTTTTTCATTCTTTTTATTTTTTTAAAAATAATTCCTTCACTTGTTTTTTATTCAATATTTTTATTAAACTAATTTTTATGTAGGTTTTATAAATAATTAATTTTTGTGGATTCCAATGGCCTATATTTGAAATATGTTACTAAATTCTATTAGTCCAAGTCCATTTGAAATTTTTTCATTGGAATGGGTTTTTTATTATAGATATATTGTCCCTATAGTGTAAGTAAATTTCATATAGATCATTGAAAATATCATCAGACAAAATGGTTCAAATATGCATGGGGTGGAGGAATGTGAAGTGCACCAATCATAGTTATATTCTGAGAAAGGTGATCTAATCATATGAAGTCTTATTGTATAGGATTATACTATGTTTTATTGATTAAGGGATTAGTAATATTATAAGTTCGAGAGACTAGGTAACCAATTAAGTCCCCAAGATGAGTTTATCAAAGAAATTTGGATCGATCAATTTTCTATCTGAAGAAATAGAATCACAAAAACAATTATGATGTCAATAGAAAAAAATTCCACTAAGATATATCTAACTTATTTTTTCGAACCAAAATCTATATAATATTGGTATGTTCCATGAAGTGGAGATGACTACAGTTTCATCCAGTCAAACAAATTCATATCCATTTAATGGATGAGTTATTTTATTTTATCTAAAAAACATTTTAGAAACCATAAAACAAAGAAGTTCATAAAATTTTTATCACATAGATGAATAGAGAACCAAAAAAGAAAGAATTGGTTTACTGGACCACATCAATAAATTAAAGTAGATCATGGATAGATGAATAATATTACACAAATAATATATTTTATTATGAAGTCTTATAAATGCAATTTCCCAGATGAATCTTTGATAATCGTTAATATCTTCATAATGTCATTAATAATGTTGATTCTAATGTTTTTTATAAAAAAAAATTATCTCATCTATGTTAAGGATATTTGAAAAAGTTCCTTGACTCTGAATTTTTTGGATCATTGAATAAATTTTTAGGTTTTGAGTTTCAACAAACAATCAAGTAAATTCATGAATGATTGATAAGCATCAAAAAAAATTTGAAATGAGATGGATTTTTAAATTTTCAATTTTAGTTAGGAGGGACAATATATTTTGGTTTCTTTCTTTTAATTTAGGTTAATTCCAAAATATAAGGGTAAAAAATTGTATGGAGTGTGGAACACTATTTACAAGTAGAGAAGATAACTGATATTTCATATAAAAGCTACTAGGTACAGATACAGGACAAATATACTAAGTGTTGAAATTTTTAAGAAGAATGAGTTTCCAAACAAGCTAACATTTTGTTGAATAAGAGGGACTAAAGAGTGGTTTCTTTCATAGTTACACCATAAAATAGTACCCATTATATAATTAAACCAAACATAGGTTCATCATGTAGAGGTATTAGTTAGAGAATATTTTTTGGAAAGCTCATCGGTTAAATGAATTGTTTTTTGAGGGCACAAAATAGAGGAATACCAGAAAAAGAAGAAGCACCCAAAAACGAGACACACTGGGAAAATAGTTTACAAGATGGTAAATTTCTAGGGAAACATTTCAGGGAGCTAATATGTAAATTTTTGTTATCATATTTTTTTCTTTATAACATAAGGTATCTTTTTAACTAAAAGGAGTCAGTATAATTACATTTCAAGAAAAATAATGAGTTTAATAAGAGTTGACTCAGTTGTAATCACTTCATATTCAGGGTGATATTCCATAGACTCACATGAGTCACTATGGAAAGGATGTGGTCACCCATACTAGGGGTAGACCTTGTAAATATAATGTGTAATACATTACATTCTAATATTTTTAAATAATGTGTTGTTGTGTTTTGTAAAATTGAAAAGGATTGAAACTCTAACAAGCTGTAGGGTTTTATTTCATCATTTGAATAAATTATAAAATATCATTACACATTCACCCCCACCACATGTTATTGATTCTCACAATCCTAGGAACTTTAGTTATCAATAATAATGACTCTATACTCATTAATGTTGTAAATAATGAAGATAATATAACATCGTTCATATAGGATGTTGAACTAAACCAAACATGAGGATTTTATATGAATGAATGTGTGATACTATAAAACTATATTAAATTAATAGTAATTTTAATGTGTCACAATGTTGATAATAGAAAATAATTATAGTCATGGATGATATTTTCAAATATTTGATATAATATTTGAATTGAAAAATATAGTGAATGACTGATACATAGATTCACTCACCCCATCTTGAAATAGGTATCCTATTAATGAAGCAATTATTCAACCTTCTTCAAATCATAAAATAAAATATAGGTTATAAGGATTTAGGAGGGGATAATTTTGCTAGTATTCCATAATGATGTGAGGGAAAAGAGTGGTTTGGGAGGTGTCACTTTATATTTGATTTTGAGTGGTATTTTTGAAAATTCTAATTCTCTAATGTGTAAGGTTGTAATTTAAAATGTAATATAGATCCAAATAAGTAAATATAAGTTGGTGGTTCATGAACCCCCCAACCACAAAATTTTGAATTAATTTTTGAAAAGTTTTTGGATTTATATTTTTAATTTAATCCTTTTACCTCATTTTATCTTTATTATGGTAACTCAATTTTTACATTTATACCATATTTTTTTAAAATAATTAAGTAAAAAAAATTTCCTTTGGTTGGTGGGATGAATAAAATTTTGGAATCAATTTAATCTAATTTAATTTATAAATATGTGAAATTTTACTTTTAAATGAAAACATAGAATATATATATCATTTTTATATATATTACTCACATTTTTTAAAATTAATTATTTACAATCTTATTTCAATTAAATTAAAAATTAAAAAAGACTTAATATTTTTTAATACATTTAAATGTTAAAATTTTCTATAAACATCCTTCAAAAGTGATAAAATAAATTTATAAATATTAAAATAAAAAATCACCTAGTGAAAAAATATTTGAAAAATCCATTTGTTACATTTAATGGTTTTAATCTCTATTACATAAAATTAATTATTCATATTATAAAAAATCAATGTTATCAACATTTTTTTAGAATATGTATTTGAATTTTATAAAAAAAATAATTCTTTATAAATTAATATATATATATATAATGAATATATAAATATATATATATATGATGAAGAGGTTTAATTAATAATTATATTTTTTTGTTATTATAAAAAAATAAATATAGAAAAAATATATTATTTTTAATATTTTACTAAATATTACACAACTTCAATGTAGTAATGGTGTACATGTATATCCACCAATGATATATCCAATGGTAATATATCAAATGATTTATTTTTCAAGGACCGTATAACCAAATTCTTCATGTATAAAAGTCATGTTGTATGCCAAAATATATTCTTACATTCATATCTAAAATAATCCATCATATTCTATATTTTTTATCTTGATGTTGATCTTAATTCAAACATGTTATATTCATTATCTAATAATCATTCATGTTATGTTCTTCATGTATATTCTCATGAAGAAAATTTTATACTTTTATTATTTTTATTTACTCATGGTTTTATTCCTTTTGATGTTTTACTAATTATGGCTCATCAATGTATATTGTAATGTATTTCATTTTTTGTTTTAATGTCCTTTAATAAAAAAAGAAGGTGTGTCTCATTTTTTTCATTATTGTGTGTGTCAAAAGATATCAAACGTAGATTATATATTTAAATATAAATTTATACAAAAATAATGGGGTGTTACATACTACCTCAATTGAAAGAATTTAACTATCAATATTTCATTACACGAATAAAAAATGGGGGTACATTTATCTTATTACATCTCTAGGTTCCCAAATTTTCTCTTGAAACTTGTGATTCCTCTAGAAAAATTTAACTATAGTATCAGTATTGTTTGATAGTAAATTATCTCTTTGATCCACAATTGATAAAATTTTTTCCACATAAGATATGTAATTATCTAGTTGTACAACCTCTGAGTTCATTACATGTTATGGAATGTGAGTGAACAATCTCAAAAGTGATATAAGGTGAACATCATGAATTTCGAATGGTTTTGGATGATTTTTTAGTTTATAATCTACCATACCCACACTATAATTGATTTTTAAGGGTCAAATGTATCTAGGTATTATGATCCAGGGAATTTACGTAATTGTTTTCATTGTAAATTTGAATTTAGAATCCAAAAGAATTATATATTTTGAGAATTGGGACTCGATTTTGAACTTTAAGTGTTATAAAATCTATAGAATATGTTTTTGTAAAATGATTGTGTCATAGAAGGTGGTTAAAATGTTCTGATGAGTGTTAGATATGTGTTAAGGTGACCATTTTTCTAATTTTAAATGTGTTTTTCTTGTCATGTTATGATGGGTAAGGGTAATGACTATGATGGTCTTACAAGGGGTAGGTATAGTGATGTAAAGTTTGAATACTACAAAACATTGTGGGAGGAATCAACTTCAAGCCTAGATCATCACCTGTGAAACGAGAATCACACTACGGCCATGAGTGGTTACGTTGTGATGGTGTTTGGTCAAGGGTCGATCCATCTTTCCAGGGGGAAACATCATATGACCTATAGGGGTCAGTCTATATTGGTAGTATGATGGGGTGTAGGGACCTCTACATGGGGGGTCACATAGTGGCCCATAGGGGTCAT
Organism: Viscum album; assembly: GCA_963277665.1. Classification (NCBI taxonomy): domain Eukaryota; kingdom Viridiplantae; phylum Streptophyta; class Magnoliopsida; order Santalales; family Viscaceae; genus Viscum; species Viscum album. The sequence continues at coordinate 1,810,329,823 of OY728127.1, forward strand.
GCATCAATTGGGAATCTTATTAGTTTCATTAATTGGGAAAAAAGATGATTCTTGGGGTTTTTCCTCACTCGAATTTAACTCAAAAGGATATATGGGGAGGGAATTCATTGTTGGATCGTATCCCTTGATTCACAGCCTTGTATCCTATTGATTTGAGGTGGTTCATAAGGAAATTACACTATTTCTTCATATATTATTCTCGCTTCTGTTCCCCCTGTTTCTCATCCCCATTGATATAAACTGATTTGGGTGTCTTTAAGATTGGATTTTGATGTCAATTCCACCAAACCATAGTGTAATAAAACTAATATGATAGAAATATTTTGTGGAGCATTCAAGTTCCATTAGTCATGGTTTCATGGATATGAACTTCAAAAATAAATTTTTTATGGAAAATATTTTTTTAGTTATAATAATTAATTATGAAATTATATAATTAATTTATTCGGTGTCGTAGCTAGAGAGAAGAGGTCATGTGGTAGTATGTTCTTTGATGAGGCATGAAGGGCTCAGAAAAAGGTGATTGAATCTCAATGTGTATGAAAATTTTGATACATTAAATTTAACTCTATATCATTTTACATTCATGTGTGTTCATTTTTACTTTATTACATATGACTAGGTAATGGGAATGAGATGAATAAAACCATAGAGAAATAAATTGGATGACATTAATCCTTCTATAGATGGAAGAAGATATCTTATATCCTTGTGATGAATGTGATCACTTAGTTACCCTGTTATGAAGGGTTAAGGCTTCTATAATAGTTTTTGAGATGCCCCCCATAAGTCTTGGGGTACGAGGTGAGATATAGGTATACTATTTATGATTCATTTGTATATTGGGGCATGCATTAGTAGCTTGAACCTATAGATGATATTACATATGACTGTAAATATCACATATGATGAGTGACCTAGTGTTAATGGTGGAGTGGACTCTTAGAGTGTTCAATGACTAGGTTGAGTCCATTCAGAATAATTGGGGTGTTGGAGGGATTATGGGTTGATAGCTCTCTATGGGGACATATGAGACAAGATAATAGTGGTAGTCTAGATAATTTTTTAGAACATGGCATCTAGATGTAATGGGTCTTGGTGAAAGAAATATGAATTCAATCTTCGGGTAGTGATACTAGGTTTTAATGATGAATTGAAAGTGTATGGGTCCTACATTTTGAGGATTGGTTCAGGAAGAACCTATAGGTATAGAGAATAACATAGGGTGTTGGATGTGTCTTAGTACTAATGAAGGATCATGGGTGTGACCAAAATTTCAAGGGTGCCTCTATGTTGTGATTTTTTGGATGATATTTTTTTATAGGGAATAAATGATGATTCTATATTAATGAAGAAATGTGTTCTATAGTTTAGGGATATGTCCCTAGTGACTGTCACATTGGTGATGGTCTATGACCATATGGGATGGTTTACATGCCCTGTTTGTTATTATATTCTTGTGATAACATTGTTCATGTGATTTCTGATTAATTCTAGCAAGGAAGATGATGGATCATGATTCATGGACGCACCTTCGATGATAAGGTGATGGATAACCCTACCTTGAGTGAAAAGGTGGTGGATAAGCCCTGATATTGGGATAAACCTTGAGTGGTAATGTATTGGTCAATATAATGGCCTCACATTGAGAGAGATAATGTTTTAATGGACCACATTTAGTGATAATTTTAATCCAATACATTATACAATATCATACCACACATTGTGTCAAAATTTAGTGGTTACAATGATAACCTCATATTGAGTGAGAATATTTTGGTATTGACTTACATGAGTGAGAAGGTTGATCCAGGGTTGATATGATACAAGAACCTATATTGATTTATAAGGTATTTGTGAGGATATATATAGTCAAACTTATATTTGAGTTGTATTATAGTGCAAGGGATGTGGATGGTTTACTCACCTCAAGTGAGAAAGTGTTGGAAGGACCATCTTAAGTGTCACGGTTGGTCTAGGACATGGATGTAGTAAACTACCCTATATATTCAGGTAGATCTATAGACTTAGTGACATGATACACTATTTAATTAGGTAAGGGTTGGGTTATATGGTATTATGTGACTTGATTCAAGAATTGTTAAAATTAGGAAGGGTCATGCATCAAGGTGGCTTACATAGCACATGATGATCTGATGTGTGTGAATGGTGGTGACACAGGGTTGATATCCAATATAAGATAAATAGGTGTAGTTTTGTGTAATGGGGTATTGGGGATAAAATTTCAACCTATCATTGATCTTTTTTTTATATTAATTATTTTCCTAAATCGTACATGTATATGATGTTACATATTAGGGGAATGTGGTGAGACCCTATTGAGATTTATTTCTCACGTATTATATTTGAAAGTTGGTGTGCATAAAAACCATATTTCTGAATTAATGTTTTGTGCATAGGATGTGTAGTGGATCATCTATGGGTAGCTTAATAATGGTTAGAATATGGGATGTGGTTATGGTTGGGGATGGTATTAGAGCCTATTTTGTATTGTTTTTCATTATATTTTATATGTGTTTGGCTTAGTACATTATCAATTTGATGTAAAAATGTATGAATTGTCATTACTATTTTTTATATGGAATAGATATATTTAACTCATCCATATAATATGATTGTTAATGTGGATGTTGATTTGTTATTTCCCCTATTTTTAACTATGATTACATGGTATTGACACAAAAATTATGATTTAGGACATCATCACTTTTCAGTAACCTTTAGTGCATCAAGGGGAATACATGAGGAAATATAGTGTCTATGGTTAGGAAACTGATGAGTAGTCTCGGGATGGGACATTTGAAAATACTAGGAGAGAAACTTTTATGTGTCTTAATATTTAATTTATAGTTTATTGTCTATAAAGAGGTGTTATAGATCATGATAAACCTTGGATGATTTCATTATGAGTACATTTTCCCATGGGAATCACAGGTTACCATTGTTATTATATTAATATTACTAGATTTATCAACTAACTTTTAGATATATATACTCATGTATGATGTGTGTATTTTTTGGAGTTGGTGTTTTAGAACCAACTGTTTCTACTTTGATTTCATGTATATCTAAAGATTTGAATATTAATAAAACTTATTGTTACATATTATTCATTATTCTGCATAACATTGATATAATTATGCCATAGTGTATCATTCACATTGATAAGGTCATAGATGTTCCGCGCTATAATGAAAACATTTAAATTACATGATGATATTTTCAAATATAATTTTTGATCCAGATAGAATTCTATGATAAGGGACACAAAATTTTTATTGTCTTGTTTTAGTATACATAATCGTATGATACTTCATCTCATAAAGTTTGCACTTTGTAATCTCCATTAAGGGAGATTATGATAATGCACCCTCTCGTAGGAATTTAACTTGTTTTGTGTCATCAAATATTATTTTCAGTGAGTATGTATATTTTTCCTTAGACTACATTATTATTATAAACGCCTATTTTCGACACGTACACTTAGATTTATTTTTTAAACCTTTATGAAATAGTTTATATAGAAATTGGATAACTTGGATGTGTTATGAGTGATGTGTTATTAATTAATAAGTTAAGGAAGTATTTTTTCCCTCAATATTTATAGAATAAGAAATCTCAAACCTTTGATTGAAATAGAAGGTTTGTGTTAAATTATGTATCCATGGTGTAATGAATAGTTTATTTTTTGATGGTCAAAAAAGTATTAATAAACCATATAAGTTGATGACATGAATACACAACCTTCTTGATGGGTTATTGTGGAAATGGAATTATATTACATTGTGAGAAAAATATATATAGTCATTGATGTTGCGAAATTATGTTATTTCCATTGGGTTCATTAACTCCTTATTAGACAGTAATCATATACATTACGAAATACTTCTTAATTATAATAAAAAAGAATCCTAGAGGGTTAAACATTAAGTGATTCCTTTGATCTCAATTAAATTTTATTTGAATTTAAATAATAGAATAAATTTTATTATCAAGAATGGGGAATATTTTTAATCATGATTTATTGATGAGAAAAGTTTATTGAGGAATTATTATTTAATTAAATATTTATTCATGTATAAAATAAATGGGGTTTAATCTAAGTTGATGATGATTATTCCTGATGAAAAAATATTAACTTTCTTGTTAGTAATATAATATTTACTTTTTCACAAATTAGTGAACATCATTAAAATAATATTATTTTTATTTTTATATGGCATTGGGTTGATAATGGTTTATTATATTAGTTAATTATAAATGAAAAATTTAATAATATTTTAATCTAAAATGTTTATCTATAAATAGATTATTATGTTTATTATGTAGGGTTAATTGATATTTGAGAATATTTGTACATAACAGTCTTCTCTCTCCAGTCCACATCCTCTCTTCCTCTCAATAACAAGATTCTCTAAAGAGATACCTTAAATCCAAAAAGAAATATAAGTGACAAAGATGAAAAACACAAGGAAATAGATCCTTCATTCTATCACTTGTAATTCCTTCATTGTTTCTCATAGATTAAAGGAGAACATGTGGATTGCCACTATAGGGACTCTACATTAGGATCTTATGAGAGCATTTAAAGTATTCCGAAAAAGGTTTATCAAATGATCAACAACCACATCAAATAATGTTACTCAGACTAGGTAATTTATCTTCATATCTAATATAAATAAATTATAAATTTAATTTTAAAAGATCTACTCTATGATCCAAGATTCTTTATGTTGATATTTTATAGAAAAATTTCATTGGTCATGATGTTTATGTATTGAATAATTAGTGACAGAACCATCAAATTAAAAAAATTATGAGTTTTCACTCACCAGAAGCTTCTACTATGCTCAGAACCTATAGGTTGTAATAGAGAGGTCATGTTTTAGTGTTATATTTATTTATTTTATTTTATTTTCTTTTATGTGCATTATTGGTTAGATCATTCATTTTTTAATTATTCTATCTTTAATATACTTTTAATTAATATTATTTTGAAAATATAATTTCATCATTCAAAATTAATATTTTCCTATAGGTATAAGAACTAATAAATACTAAATGGAGCCTCCAATGGGATGTTCCTATAATTGTGGATGGTTATACTACGTTACACATCATTTTGTTGAAGTATACATCGTGTACCAGAGTGCACTTTATCTATTCATTCCATGGGATAAATGACATAATAATAAATAACTACTTGTGGTAAATTTATCTCACATCACATATAGACCAAGATAATATATAACATAGCTTGTTGTATTTCAAGGTGTGTATTTTTCATACATGTCATGATGTCTACACTGTTTAACGGATAAATTAATACAACTCATGTTGTCAAATGCATGATTAAACCCAACATGATACAGACAACCTAGAACATTAATGAAATACATGATGTTTATTTATCATACATGGTGTGTACTTCATTATTTCCCTTTTCAAAAATATATTCAATGTACTTCATTGAATTAGGATTACACATAGATAGGGGAATACATGGTGTTTAGCAACAGTACACATCATGTGGTCCTATGTCCAAAGAAAATAATTAGTCCATCAGTGCATCACATGGACACACGGAATGTGAGATACACAGTGTGTTACTGGTAGTACATTCTATTTAGTCCATCCAAGTTACATGTTGAAGTCCTAGGTGTTTTTCTCAGGTACACATCAATCGATGTACGCAACGTGTATCTTGTTAGTACATTCTATGTAGTCACTTAATAAAGGTAAATATTAAATTACATTAAATTAATATTTTAAACCTTAAAATATTTTTAAATAGACTACAACCTGATGTGTTTAAAATTTTCGTAAATTTTTTTAATGAATTGAAACAAATTAATTAATTTATTTTAAATATATGTAATTATTGGTTATGCTGATAATTTTCCATTAATGCATTAATGATGAGTTCCTCCAAGAGAACACGGATTTATATTAAGATAAAAGTTAATTTATTAATTAAAGAAAGTGTATCTTCATAATAAATAATAATATAAATTAATGTTATCTAGTGTACTTTTTGGTAACTGTTGCGTGTGTATGATCGATCCTGGGCTTGAAAAGGACCTTTGTATGTGTGGGATTTATTTAATTTAATTTATTGAATTGTTTTTTAAGTGTTAATAATTAATATAAATATGATGGATTATGGGTTTTACCTCCCTCCATTATTACATAGGACCTACGTGTCGAATATTATTCATGTAATTACTCTTAATAAATCCTTCGGCTTCCCCCAGCTACATGTGAGTTATAAATACATGTTATAAATGGGGTATTCTGAGGTGTGTGTAAGAGATTAAAGAAAAATCTGAGATGATTTCATCCCAAGTGATACCAAAGTGGATAGTTGGAGTTCTACAACTCATTCCAAGACCAGAATAAGGTATTTTTTACCTAGTTCATTGGATAATTTATTGTGTGATCAATAAAAAACCATTAGTTAATTTCATTATAAGGCCATATATTTTAATCTCTTATGAATTATTTATTTTATGGATGCAAGGTCGTGATAACATAAATAAATTAACTAATATGAAATTATGGGATTTAAATAAATGGTTCATGTGTAAATATTTTATGAAATCATGGTTAGTATCTTAAATAAAATCCACTTAATATTAACAATACAATTTACGGATAAAGCGGGAACTTTTTATTCCTAATAAAAAAAATCCCTCAAGTTAATATTAAGTCATTATGCCTTCCATCATCTTCATAAAGATAAACCATAGTTAAGGTGTCAGTTTGTCCTACATCAAGGGAACTTTTAAATATTGGGAAGACATAACTAATATAGTGGATCGACTAAACAAAATAGGTATTGAGATTAATGGCCCATATTTGTTCAATAGAAATTTAGTGGTAAGTGTTGAGAAATTATCAATTAGGATTTTTGGATTGACATGTAGACTTAATATATCAAGGAACTGCAAGCCCACTGATGGGAAGACTGTAACACCCCATGCTTCAATGACACGCTTCTCTTTCAATAATGCAATAGCTTGCATTGTACGCAAGTTCGAGATTCTAACGCACCGCGACCAATCAAAATAGCCATTATGAATAGTAATACCCACTTTTTGAAATTATATATATTTATATTTCAAAATGGACTTCATTTGTGGATTCTGAATATCAAAATTAGCCTATGTTGAATTTTTGGTATTTTTCTGAGAACTTCCAATTTTTTATGAATAGTGAAAAATACTTAAAAACAACTTTTTTAATCAAAATAATTTATAGTGATAAATTATAATATTGAGTGGTTTTAAAGTATAATTAGAATATATTTTTACGATTTTATTCAATGGTGGTCAATAGAATTAGTTTCACTTTAAATTGGACATAAACAATTGTCAATCTTTTGATATATGTTGTTTCTTAAAAACACGCTATTTGTTGTGACAGCAGGAATTAATTATAAAATTAATTAATGAAACTTATATGTTTAGAATTTTGTAAAGTAGACATAATTTTTGAATTCGGAATATCAATTATAGCTTACGGTGAAATTTTGGCATTGTTCTGAAAAACTTCAATTTTTGATGAATAGTGAAACCACTAAGTGGTAGTTAAAATACTGATTTTTCGTTTAAATGAAACATTACCACTTTTGTGATTTGATTTTCAAAAATCCGACATACATGGTTGTCATTAAGAAGTAAAATCTGGTTCAATGGGATTAAAATAATTTTTTGGTGAATAGTAACTTTTAAGTTTAATTAATCGCGATTAAAGGTAATTAGTGAAATTTAAGGTAAAAATGATATTATAAAAATATGAAAATACCATTAAAATTGTCCTACACCTATTATATTAGTCATGGACGACCAAGACAATCCATGGGTCAACTTGGGGACCCCATGGAGCCACTTTGGTAGGAAAATGACATTAAATTTTTTTTATTGAATGTTAAAATAAAAATGTCACAAACATGAGTTGTTTGATAAAACAATTTTTAAATGGGGTCATATGAGTCATATTTTTTACTATAAATATTCATTAGAAAGATAATAAAATTTCCTACATAAATATATTTTCTTTATAATTTTTAGACATTAAATAAATTAAATTATGTATGACACCATGATGATGCAGCGATTACCTCATTAATTAACGATTTAAATAAAATAAAAATGTAATTTAAAAACTAAGACTTACACATGTCAAAAACCTATTGGATGAGTATATTTTGAACCCCTATCACCTTATCCTAGAAATATATAAGTTTTGGACCATTAAAATCCGAAACTCATTATATAATAAACTAACATTTCATGACTTTCCAAGAGTGCCCCTCTCCTCTTATAAAAGGTCCCCACCACTACCACCTTACTCACACCTTCAAAGACTTTTATCTCGGCCAACCTCTGCCCAAATACTCTCTAAAATTCCCTCTCTTACTCCTAGAAGCCTCACTTTGGGATGAATTATTCCCAAGGAATCCTTTGGCTCAAATCAAAAAAGAGTTGCTCGATTTTAAGGTCATGTCTTCTCTTATGTTATTTTGTTTTATTTTTCTTCTCCAACCCCTTAAAATATTTTTATTCCTTTATTTTGTAACAAAAGAAGTATCTTAAATATACTAGTATGTTGTTATAATAATTATTCGAGCTACACTTACACACACCTACATCTAATGGTTAAAGAACATATTGTTTCTGTGGATGGCGAATTTCTATCTCACGAAACGATGATTGTTCAACACTCATATAACACCCTCAAAGGTGTCCATTAAGATGTCACTATATTTATATATGATATATAATATGTTTAGGGTTTCATTAAGCTTCTTTATTTTTCATTTGTGGCATACCTTTATGGTTTCCATTATGTGTAAACGCGATATTTTCATTTTAGGAAGTATGGACTACTGCCCCCTCAAAGTGATTTGAATCGTTAATGCCATATGTGGGATGTATAAAAGATGGATTTAAAGTTATTATATATGATGTTATACTAGAATTATATTATAAATTTATATAATTATAACTTTATTCCATTAAATACGAAATAGAAATGAAAGTAGCGTTCATGCGTACGTACGGCTTACCGTCTCCATAAACGGTGTATTTCATTTCTTACCTCTAAATGTTATGTAATATTATAAATGAATGTTTGTACTGGATATATATGATGTATATGATATCTACATCATGAATATAATTATGGATATAATTGATATTTTACCACATGAACAACTTCTAATTTTAAGAAGTTTATTTTTGACTCAAGTACCAAAGATCGAAAAAATGACCGTTACTAACATAAATAATTACATAATGTTCATAACATGGTAATAAGTGATATAAAAGGAATAATGAACTTGAAAAAGAATCTTATAAAAGTATAAATTAACTCTAGTGTATTATTCAGGAGCTTAAAGAATGATCGAGTCAAGTCGGACTCGAGGTAACGGAACTTCATAACCCAATTTCCATTCTTTGGGTTAATCTCCTACCTTCAAATTATGTCATGATATTATTTTGTCCTATCTTGTAATTGTACTTTCTTTATGTGTACTTATAGTGAATATACATAATAGATCTATTTTATTTAAAATAAATGATCTTTTTAATGGACTTCGTCTCAATCTTCTTTCATTGAGGCATATTTTGTTTTATACACAACTTTATTTTATACGGTGTATAAACCCCTTTGAATTTTACTTTTATTTAAAAAGGAATCATTTTTATAAAAAGCATTTTACTAAACGAAAAAAAAGGAATGTTTTTCTTGTCGCACGTATGCGGCGACAATGACTTCTCTACCGCCGTGACTGTTATTTCAGATTCGGCTTCCTCTATAATCCATAAATTTTTTTAAAAGAAAAAAAATACCATGTTTTACTTTTATTTTATTTTGGTATTGAAATTGGTTTTGATAAATTTTTTATTATATCAATTTGTTGTATTGATATCTTGTGATTTAATTGTGGAAATATTATGTTTCCTTTATGCACGTTTTATGTGATACAATTATGTTATGGTTTATGATATGTTTAAACCTGTTCATATGAGGAATGCATTGGGCTTAATAAGTGACGGGTGGAGCCCACTATAGCTCCTTGATGCATCGGAAGGTCTCATGAGACAAACTAGTGTCTTGGCATGAGGCCTTGACAAAATATTATTTTTGGTCTTAGCATGAGGCCTTGGCTACGTGGTTATGATAGTCTGACATTATGCATTCCATCAATATGAAAGTGGTTATTGATATTGCATGTGATTATTCGACCAGTAGAATATCCCTGTGAATAATTAAATGGAATTATCTCATTTTACTTTTGTCATACTATGCTAAAGTTCAAGTCTAAAAGGAATTTGTTATAGTTATACATTGCCTTAAATGTTTGTGTATATTTATGAAAGCTTCCGCTATATTGTTATCCTTACTGAGCATCTGAGCTCACCCCTTCCAATGTTTTAATTTTTCCACGATGTGAAGAAGTATATTATGAATGACCTATAGGGATAGTATGAGGGGGTATGAAGAGAGGATGTTGTTGTAGTTTTTCACTTTATGATATAATGTAACATTTATAAATGTATCTAGTATTTACAAGGATACTAAACTAATCGGTCTTTTGACACTTGATCTTTTGTGATCATTCCAATGTTACGAAGTAATGCACCGACTCTGGGTAACTGGGGTCGGGGCATTACAGTTGGTATCAGAGGCAGTTTAGTACTAACCTTGGAAGCTAGATTTAGATAAACTCTGATTAGAGAAAATAGCCCTAAGATAGACTTTGAGGATTAGTATAGAAGAACTTCCTAGTATTTTGGTATTATAGATATTTTGTGAGTTTTCGGAGCAATACATCCCTGTCTGGATACGAGCAGGTAGAGGCGGCTCTGGTACAGATGTACCTAGGGGTAAACCCCAAAAAACACCACTTTGAGCTAGACTCGAACGGGAACTGGTGCACGACAACGGGCCTTGCTGCACTATTGGTTACGACACTCCCAGGGGATATGCTTAAGATAATTCTCATTTTCATTACAAACCATTAGGAAGGGTTTATGAGTATATATTTCCTCAAAGAAAACAACTTTATGATTACGGATTATATACATAAACCATTCAATTTACGTTAAGTATTTTACAAGTTTGTAATTATTCATTGCAATTCATAAACTGACCTAGTTTATGCCATTGTATAGAAATGGTGCCCAGTAGAAGGAATGTGAACTCCAGCAATACGTATGATCCAAATAGTCAAAAGGATCATATGTTTCATGGTATTAAGCTGACATTTAGAAGGGAAATAGTCTCCCATGTGTTCTCGACATATAAAGAAATAGTATCATGTGTTAATAAGATAAGTAATGAATTCTCTGAGTCCTGTGGATTTGAAGGTAAGAAAGAGAAGAAAAGGATGGAAGAGATAAAGATGGATAGAGGGAATAGGGATAAGAAGAATTTTCCAATATGTGATAACTATGGGAAGAAAAACCTTGGAACTTGCCTGAAGGGAATGGGAGTTTGTTATATGTGTGGAAAAAAAGGACACCAAGTGTGTGACTGCAAGGGTAAGAAGAAGGTTTCAAATGTACAATGCTTCATCTGTAAGGAGTGGGGACACTACGCAAACCAATGTTCAAATCATCAGAGTATGCCATAAATGATGTTATTGGATAATAATCATGTTATGATACTACCATAGATGAGGAGGAATGATTTGAGTTCTTATGTTGTCATTAAAGAATTTCTTCATTTGAGTGTTGTATCAATGATGTACTGGTTATAATAATTATGGAGTATATAAGGATTGTACTACATTACTATTTCTTCAAGGACTTGAGATTGTGTGGAACCAAGAAATGTGACTCCACAGCAGGTTAAATTTTTGGAAAATATATTGTTGAGAGAAAGATAAACCATAATATGGTTCTGATACCGAGATAGTAATTTTGGAATAATACATGATTGATTTGGATAAATTATATTGGATATTCTTAAAAGAGATTAATGATTTGTATACATTTTTGGATATAAATAGTATGTCTAGTATTATTAAAGGAATAAGGGATCATGAATTTAATCAATAAGGATTTATGGTAATTACGGATGTTGCAGTGTTCTAAAAGAATACATGATGAAGGTGTTCACATGTTGTTATGCTGGAAAAAGGATCTTCATTATGTTTACCTTCCTTATAAAATTTGGACTGTGAGTTGGACAAAAGTATTTTGGATAACTATAAAGGTTGTAATGGATTAATTTGAACCTTGGATAGTATTTTTTAAGGTTAAAACATTTATAAAGATTATTTTTGGAATATTATAATACTATAGTTTTAGGAAAAGGACAACCTGCAGGTTGGGGGATAACCTGTCGCGTCGGACAAAGCTGTAGGAATCGAACCCACAACCATAGTGAGACAAGCCTTTATTACCTACCACTATCCTACAGGAAGTCCCTGGTTATTACAAAATATTTTTCTTCATGGTATGTGGTAATATTTGGAACCTTATACAATTAGGATAAATAGAATATTTTTGAGTTCTGTTACCATTTGGAGTGAAAGATGGGTTTGTGGTAAACATTTATTAAAGAATGAATGTCTACAAGAAAAGTATGTATATATCCTTACGTTCTTAGTAAATCTCTTAAATAAATCCCTCAACATTATGAAAGGTAACTTAAAACAAAAACGTAGTGGGTTAACTTTTCCAACTGGGGATTCAATGACCGTTTAACCAATCACATGTTTGTGATTTTCTTGTGGTTAAATTTCTCCTAATCCTGTTTTCTGCAACTCTCCATCATACTTTGATGGTTTGTTTTTCCTCCATATCCATATTTTCATATAATCCTAGTATGGGCTATCATGGGTGACCTTTGTACCTCTCTTTCTTTCTTTTAACGATGTGGGTTTTTCACAAATGTATTTTCTATTTTCAACCTTTTATTTTCAAAGAAAAATTTCAAATTGAAAGGCTGAAATTTATTGAAGGAGGGTAGAATGTAACACCCCGAGCTTCAACGATACGCTTCTCTTTCAATTATGCAATAGCTTGCATTGTACGCAAGTTCGGGATTCTAACGCACCGCGACCAATCAAAATACCCATTATGAATAGTAATACCCACTTTTTGAAATTATATATATTTTATATTTCAAAATGGACTTAATTTTTGGATTCGGAATATCAAAATTAGCCTATGTTGTATTTTTGGTATTTTTCTGAGAACTTCCAATTTTTTATGAATAGTGAAAAATACTTAAAAACAACTTTTTGAATAAAAATAATTTATAGTGATAAATTATAATATTGAGTTGTTTTAAATTATAATTAGAATATATTTTTACCATTTTATTCAATGGTGGTCAATAGAATTAATTTCACTTTGAAATTGGACATAAACAATTGTCAATCTTTTGATATATATTGTTTCTTAAAAATAGGCTATTTGTTGTGAAAGCGGGAATTAATTATAAAATTAATTAATGCAACTTATATGTTTAGAATTTTTTAAAATAGACATCATTTTTTAATTCAGAATATCAATTATAGCTTAAGGTGAAATTTTGGCATTGTTCTGAAAAACTTCAATTTTGATGAATAGTGAAACCACTAAGTGGTAGTTAAAAAACAGATTTTTCGTTTAAATGAAACATTAACACTTCTGTGATTTGATTTTCAAAAATCCGACATAAATGGTTGTCATTTAGAAGTAAAATATGGTTCAATGGGATTAAAATTTTTTTTGGTGAATAGTAACTTTTAAGTTTAATTAATCGTGATTAAAGATAATTAGTGAAATTTAAGGTAAAAATGATATTATAAAAATTTGAAAATACCTTTACACTTGTCCTACCCCTATTGGATGAGTCATGGACGACCAAGACAATCCATGGGTAAACTTGGGGACCCCATGGAGCCACTTTGGTAGGAAAATGGCATTAAAAACTTTTTATTTAATGTTAAAATAAAAATGCCACAAACATGAGTTGTTTACTAAAACAATTTTTAAATGGGGATATACAAGTCATATTTTTTACTATAAATATTAATTAGAAAGATAAAAGTATTTCCTACATCATGATAGTTTTTTTTATAATTTTTAGACATTATATATATTAAATTATGTATGACACCATGATGATGCAGCGATTACCTCATTAATTAACGATTTAAATAAAATAAAAAGATAATGTAAAATCTAAGACTTACACTTTTAAAAAAAACATATTGGATGAGTATATTTCTAACCCTTATCACCTTATCCTCGAAATATATAAGTTTGGTACCTTTAAAATCCGAAACTCATTATATAATAAAGTAACATTTCATGACTTTCCAAGAGTGCCCCTCCTCTCCTCTTATAAAAGGCCCCCACCACTACCACCTTACTCACACCTTCAAAGCCTTTTTTCTCGGCCAACCTCTACCCAAATACTCCCTAAACTTCCCCCTATTAATCCTAGAAGCCTCAATTTGGGCATAATTTTTCCCAAGTAAGCCTTTGGCTCAAATCAAAAAAGAGTTACCCGATTTTAAGGTAATGTCTTCTCTTATGTTATTTTGTTTTATTTTGCTTCTCCAACCCCTTAAACTCTTTTTATTCCTTTATTTTGTAAAAAAACAGTATATTAAATATACTAAGATGTTTTTATAAGAAGAATTATAGCTAAACTTACACACACCTACATCTAATGGTTAAAGAACATATTGTTTCTGTGGATGACGAATTTCTGCCTCACGAAACGATGATTGTTCAACACTCGTATAACACCCTCAAAGTTGTACATTAAGATGTCACTATATTTATATATGATATATAATATGTTTATGTTTTCATTAAGCTTCTGTAATTTTTATTTATGGCATACCTTTATGGTTTCCATTATGGGTAAACGTGATATTTTCATTTTAGGAAGTGCAGACTACCGCCCCCTCAATGTGATTTGAATCGTTAATGTCATATGTGGGATGTATAAAGTATGGAGTAAATGGAATTATATATTATATTATAATGGAATTATATTATACCATTATATAATTATAACTTCATTCCATTAAATACGAAATAGAAATGAAAGTAGCGTTCATGCGTACGTACGGCTTACCGTCTCCATGAACGGTGCATTTCATTTCTTACCACTAAATGTTATGTAATATTATAAATGAATGTATATAATGGATATATATTATGTATATGATATCTACATCATGAATATAATTATGTATATAATGGATATTTTACCACATGAACAACTTGTAATTTTAAGAAGTTTTTTTTGACTCAAGTACCAAAGATCGACAAAACGACCGTTATTAACATAAATAATTACATAATGTTCATAACATGGTAATAAGGGATATAAAAGGAATAATGAACTTGAAAAAGGTTCTTATGCAAGTAGAAATTAACTCTAGTGTATTATTCAGGAGGTTAAAGAATGATCGAGTCAAGTCGGACTCGAGGTAAGGGAACTTCATAACCCAATTTCCATTCTTTGGGTTAATCTCCTACTTTCAAATTATGTCATGATATTATTATTTCCTATCTTGTAATTGTACTTTATTTATGTTTACTTATAGTTAATACACATAATAGATCTATTTTATTTAAAAATGATCTTTGTAAGGGACTTCGTCTCAATCTTCATTCATTGAGGCATATTTTTTTTTATACACAACTTTATTTTATACGGTGTATAAACCCCTTTGAATTTTACTTTTATTTAAAAAAGGAATCTTTTTTATAAGAAGCGTTTTACTAAACGAAAAAAAAGAATGTTTTTATTGTCGCACGTATGCGGTGACAATGACTTCTCCTCCGTTGTGACTGTTATTTGAGTTTCGGCTTCCTCTATAAGCCATAACTTTTTTAAAAGAAAAATAAATACCATGTTTTACTTTTCTTTAATTTTGGTATTGAAAATTGTTTTGATAAAGTTTTTATTATATCAATTTGTTGTATTGATATCTTATGATTGAAGTGTGGAAATCTTATGTTTCCTTTATGCATGTTTTATGTGATAAAATTATGTTATGGTTTATGATATGTTTAAACCTGTTCATATGAGGAATGCATTGGACTTAATAAGTGAAGGGTGGAGCCCTCTATAGCTCCCCGATGCATCGGCAGGTCTCATGAGACAAACTTGTGTCTTGGCACGAGGCCTTGACAAAATCTTACTTTTGGTCTTGGCACAAGGCCTTGGCTACGTGGTTATGATAGTCTGGCATTATGCATTCCATCATTATGAAAGTGGTTATTGATGTTGCATGTGATTATTTGACCAGTAGAATATCCATGTGAATAAGTAAATGACATTATCTCATTTTAATTTTTCCATATTATGCTAAAGTTCAAGTTTAAAAGGCGTTTTTTATAGTTATACATTGCCTTAAATGTTTGTGTATATTTATGAATGCTTCCGCTATATTGTTATCCTTACTGATCATCTGAGCTCACCCCTTCTAATGTTTTAATTTTTCCAGGATGTGAAGAAGTATATTATGAATGACCTAAAGGGATAGTATGAGGGGATATGAAGAGAGGATCTTGTTGTAGTTTTTCACTTTATGATGTAATGTAACAATTATGAATGTATCTAGTATTTCTAAGGCTACTAAACTAATCGGTCTTTCGAGACTTGATCTTTTGTGATCATGCCAATGTTATGAAGTAATGCACTGACTCTGGGTAACTGGGGTCGAGGCCTTACAGTTGGTATCAGAGGCAGTTTAGTACTAACCTTGGAAGCTAGATTTAGATAAACTCTGATTAGAGCCCATATCCCTAAGATAGGCTTTGAGGATTAGTATAGAAGAACATCCTAGAATTTTGGTATTATAGAGATTTTTTGAGTTTTCCAAGCAATACATCCCTGTCTGGATACGAGCAGGTACAGGCGGCTCTAGTACATATGTACCTAGAAATAAAAACCAAAAACACCGCTTTGAGCTAGACTCGAACGGGAACTGGTGCACGACAATGGGCCTTACTGCACTCTTGGTTACGACACTCCCAGGGGATATGCTTAAGATAATTCTCATTTTCATTACAAACCATTAGGAAGGGTTTATGAGTATATATTTCCTCAAAGAAAACAACTTTATGATTATGGATTATATCCATAAACCATTCAATTTACATTAAGTATTTTACAAGTTTGGAATTATTCATTGCAATTCATAGACTGACCTAGTTTATGTCATTGTATAGAAATGGCGCCCAGTAGAAGGAATGTGAACTCCATCAATACGTATGATCCAAATAGTAAGAAGGATCATATGTTTCATGGTATTAAGCCGACATTTAGAAGGGAAATAGTCTCTCATGTGTTCTCAACATATAAAGAAACTGCATCATGCGTTAATAAGATAAGTAAAGAATTCTCTGAGTCCTATGGATTTGAAGGTAAGCTAGAGAAGAAAATGATGGAAGAGAGAAAGATGGATAAAGGGAAGAGGGATAAGAAGAATTTTCCAATATGTGATAACTGTGGGAAGAAACACCTTGGAACTTGCTGGAAGGGAATGGGAGTTTGTTATATGTGTGGAGAAAAAGGACACCAAGTGCGTGACTACAAGGGTAAGAAGAAGGTTTCAAATGTACAATGCTTTATCTGCAAGGAGTGGGGACACTACGCAAACCAATGTCCAAATCATCAGAGTATGCCCCAAATGATGTTATTGGATAATAATCAAGTTATGATACTACCACATATGAGGAGGAGTGATTTGAGTTCTTATGTTTTCATTAAATAATTTTTTCATTTGAGTGTTCTATCAATGATGTACTGGTTATAATAATTATGGAGTATATAAGGATTGTACTACAGTACTATTTCATCAAGGACTTGAGATTGTGTGGAACCAAGAAAAGTCACTCCACAGAAGGTTAAATGTTTGGAAAATATATTTTTGAGAGAAAGATAAACCATAATATGGTTCTGATACCGAGATAGAAATTTTAGAATAATACATGATTGATTTGGATAAATTATATTGGATATTCTTAAAACAGATTAATTATTTGTATACATTTTTGGATAGAAGGAGTATATCTAGTATTCAATAAGGAATAAGGGATCATGAATGTAATCAATAAGTATTTATGGTAATTACAGATGTTGAAGTGTTTTAAAAAAATACATGATGAAGGTGTTCACATGTTGTTACGTGGGAAAAAGGATCTTCATTTTGTTTACCTTCCTTATAAAATTTGGACTGTGAGTTGGAAAAAAGTATTTTGGATAACTATAAAGGTTGGAATGGATTAAGTTGAACCTTGGATAGTATTTTTTAAGGTTAAAACATTTATGAAGATTATTTTTGGAATATTATAATACTATAGTTTTAGGAAAAGTACAACCTGCAGGTTGGGGGATAACCTGTCGTGTCGGACGAAGCTGCAGGAATCGTACCCAAAACCATAGTGCGGCAGGCCTTTATTACCTACCACTATCCTTCAGGATGTCCCTAGTTATTACAAAATATTTTTCTTCACGGTATGTGGTAATATTTGGAACCTTATACAATTAGGATAAATAGAATACTTTTGAGTTCTGTTACCATTTGGAGTGAAAGATGGGTTTGTGGTAAACATTTATTAAATAATGAATGTCTACATGAAAAGTAAGTATATTTCCTTACATTCTTAGTAAATATCTTAAATAAATTCCTCAACTTTATGAAAGGTAACTTAAAACAAAAACATAGTCGGTTAACTTTTCCAAATGGGGATTCAATGGCCGTTTAACCAATCACAAGTTTCTGATTTTCTTATGGTTAAATTTCTCATAATCCTGTTTTCTTCAACTCTCCATTAGACCATGATGGTTTTTTTCCCTCCATATCCATATTTTCATATAATCATAGTATGGGCTATCTTGGGTGACCTTTGTACCTCTCTTTCTTTCTTTTAACGATGTGGGTTTTCCACAAAGGTATTTTCTATTTTCAACCTTTTATTTTCAAAGAAAAATTTCAAATTGCGAGGACATAATTTATTGAAGGAGGGTAGAATGTAACACCCCGAGCTTCAATGATACGCTTCTCTTTCAAGAATGCAATAGCTTGCATTGTATGCAAGTTCGAGATTCTAACGCACCGCGACCAATCAAAATAGCCATTATGAATAGTAATAACCAATTTTTGAAAATATACATATGTTATATTTCAAAATGAAATTCATTTGTGGATTTGGAATATCGAAATTAGCCTATGTTGTATTTTTGGTATTTTTCTGAGAACTTCCAATTTTTTATGAATAGTGAAAAATACTTATAAACAACTTTTTTAATCAAAATAATTTAGAGTGATAAATTATAATATTGAGTGGTTTTATAGTATAATTAGAATATATTTTTACCATTTTATTCAATGGTGTTCAATTGAATTAATTTCACTTTGAAATTGGACATAAACAATTGTCAATCTTTTGATATATATTGTTTCTTAAAAACACGCTATTTGTTGTGACAACAGGAATTAATTATAAAATTAATTAATGCAACTTATATGTTTATAATTTTCTGAAATAGACATCATTTTTTAATTCAGAATATCAATTATAGCTTAAGGTGAAATTTTGGCATTGTTCTAAAAAACTTCAATTTTTGATGAATAGTGAAACCACTAAGTGGTAGTTAAAAAAATGATTTTTCGTTTAAATGAAACATCAACACTTCTATGATTTGATTTTCAAAAATCCGACATAGCCGTTTGTCATTAAGAAGTAAAATTTGGTTCAATGGGATTAAAATAATTTTTTGGTGAATAGTAACTTTTAAGTTTAATTAATCGCGATTAAAGGTAATTAGTGAAATTTAAGGTAAAAATGATATTATAAAAATATGAAAATACCTTTACACTTGTCCTACCCCTATTGGATGAGTCATGGCAGACCCATACAATCCATGGGTCAACTTGGGGACCCCATGGAGCCACTTTGGTAGGAAAATGACATTAAAAACTTTTTATTTAATGTCAAAATAAAAATGTCACAAACATGAGTTGTTTTACTGAAACAATTTTTAAATGGGGTTATACAAGTCATATTTTTTACTATAGATATTCATTAGAAAGATAAAACGATTTCCTACATCATGATAGTTTTTTATAATTTTTAGACATTAAATAAATTAAATTATGTATGAAACCATGATGATGCAGCGATTACCTCATTAATTAACGATTTAAATAAAATAAAAAGATAATGTAAAATATAAGACTTACACTTGTCAAAAACCTATTGGATGGGTATATTTCTAACCCCTATCGCCTTATCATCGAAATATATAAGTGTGGTACCTTTAAAATCCGAAACTCATTATATAATAAAGTAGCATTTCATAACTTTCCAAGAGTGCCCCCTCCTCTCCTCTTATAAAAGGCCCCCACCACTACCACCTTACTCACAACTTCAAAGCCTTTTTTCTAGGCCAAAATCTGCCCAAATACTCTCTCAACTTCCCTCTCTTACTCCTATAAGCCTCACACTGGGAACAATTTTTCCCAAGGAAGCCTTTGGCTCAAATCAAAAAAGAGTTACCCGATTTTAATGTAATGTCTTCTCTTATGTTATTTTGTTTTATTTTGCCTCTCCAACCCCTTAAACACTTTTTATTCCTTTCTTTTGTAACAAAACCAGTATCTCCGATATACTAGGATGTTTTTATAAGAAGTATTTGAGCTACACTTACACACACCTACATCTAATGGTTAAAGAACATACTGTTTCTGTGGATGGCGAATTTCTGCCTCACGAAACGATGATTGTTCAACACTCGTATAACACCCTCAAAGGTGTCCATTAAGATGTAACTATATTAATATATGATATATAATATGTTTATGTTTTCATTAAGCTTCTTTATTTTTCATTTATGGCATACCTTTATGGTTTCCATTATGGGTAAACGCGATATTTTCATTTTAGGAAGTGCGGACTACCGCCCCCTCAAAGTGATTTGAATCGTTAATGTCATATGTGGGATGTATAAAGGATGGAGTAAATGGTATTATACATTATATTATACTGGAATTATATTATACCTTTATATAATTATAACTTCATTCCATTAAATACGAAATAGAAATGAAAGTAGCGTTCATGCGTACGTACGGCTTACCGTCTCCATGAACGGTGCATTTCATTTCTTACCTCTAAATGTTATGTAATATTATAAATGAATGTATATACTAGATATATATGATGTATATTATATCTACATAATGAATATAATTATAGATATAATGGATATTTTACCACATGAACAACTTGTAATTTTAAGAAGTTTATTTTTGACTCAAGTACCAAAGATCGACAAAACGACCGTTATTAACATAAATAATTACATAATATTCATAACATGGTAATAAGTGATATAAAATGAATAATGAACCTGAAAAAGGTTCTTATTCAAGTATAAATTAACTCTAGTGTTATATTGAGGAGGTTAAAGAACGATCGAGTCAAGTCGGACTCGAGGTAAGGGAACTTCATAACCCAATTTCAATTCTTTGGGTTAATCTCCTACTTTCAAATTATGTCAGGATATTATTATGTACTATCTTGTAATTTTACTTTATTTATGTGTACTTATAGTGAATACACATAATAGATCTATTTTATTTAAAAAAATGATCTTTGTAAGTGAATTCATTGCAATCTTCTTTCATTGAGGCATATTTTGTTTTATACACAACTTTATTTTATACGGTGTATAAACCCCTTTGAATTTTACTTTTATTTAAAATGGAATCTTTTTTATAAGAAGTGTTTTACTAAATGACAAAAAGGAATGTTTTTCTTGTCGCACTTATGCGGCAACAATGACTTCTCCGCCGCCGTGACTGTTATTTGAGTTTCGGCTTCCTTTATAAGCCGTAACTTTTTTTAAAAGAAAAATAAATACCATGTTTTACTTTTATTTTATTTTGGTATTGAAAATGGTTTTGATAAAGTTTTTCTTATATCAATGTGTTGTATTGATATCTTTTGATTGAAGTGTGGAAATCTTATGTTTCTTTTATGCCCATTTTATGCGATACAATTATGTTATGGTTTATGATATGTTTAAATCTGTTCATATGAGGAATGCATTGGACTTAATAAGTGACGGGTGGAGCCCGATATAGCTCCTCGATGCATCGGCAGGTCTCATGAGACAATCTAGTGTCTTGGTATGAGGCCTTGACAAAATCTTATTTGTGGTCTTGGCACGAGGCCTTGGCTAAGTGGTTATGATAGTCTGGCATTATGCATTCCATCATTATGAAAGTGGTTATTGATATTGCATATGATTATTCGACCAGTAGAATATCCATGTGAATAAGTAAATGGCATTATCTCATTTTACTTTTTCCATATTATGCTAATGTTTGTGTTTAAAAGGCTTTTGTTATAGTTATACATTGCCTTAAATATTTGTGTATATTTATGAAATCTTCTGTTATATTGTTATCCTTACTGAGCATCTGAGCTCACCCCTTCCAATGTTTTAATTTTTCCAGGATGTGAAGAAGTATATTATGAATGACCTACAGGGATAGTATGAGGGGATATGAAGAGAGGATGTTGTTGTAGTTTTTCACTTTATGATGTAATGTAACATTTATGAATGTATCTAGTATTTCGAAGGCTACTAAACTAATCGGTCTTTCGAGACTTGATCTTTTGTGATCATGCCAATGTTACGAAGTAATGCACCGACTCTGGGTAACTGGGGTCAGGGAGTTACAAATACCTCCTAACGAAATAATTTATTTTAATTTTCATGGTTCATGTATTGATAATAAGAATAAAAATATAGAACATTTCCTCTAGAGTGTCTACTGTGATGGGATATTCTATGTTCAATTTTGATGACCTCTGAGACATGATTTAATTTAGGAGACATAAAAATGTTAAATTCATTATGTGTCTCATCAACTATAATCAATCTAAGTAATAATAATATACTCTTTTATAATTGTAAAAAATGACATGTTCATCATCAATGTAATCAATATGATCAATATTGGAGATTGACCATCTTCTCAGTGGTAGTGTCATCTTGAAATGGAACAGATTCATTTGGGTTCTTTTTCCATGAACGGAAATCATATGTACTTGAATCCTCATTATATGATCTGCTTACAAAGGATTAAAGTGATGAAGATATCACTATCTATGATAAAAAATTTAGAGATGTTGTTGAGTTTCAATGTTTAATACTGAAAGCCGTGCCTAGAGAACTAATAATGTATCATTAAGAAATTTATTCCTATTTCTTTATTGAGAATCTCCATGTTGTATATCAATAGAAATATATAAAAGAATAGTTTAAGACATCCAAGACACCATTTCAGTGTAATATTATATCGGGTGTGGAATATGGGCCTCACATGGTCAAACGTGTTGGCTACATTTATCTTCTATAGATTCAAGGGTTTAAACTCCAATAATAAAGAATTAAAAATATCATTCTTACAACAAACCCTCATATCAACTCTAGTTTTTTTTTGTTAATTTTAATTTTAAAAAAATTGTGAAGTCTCTTTCAAATATACTAACTCTTAATCTCTATGTAGTTAAGGAAATGAGGCATGAAATTACATATGTTCTTATGTTGAATTAATTTAAAGGAAAATTTAAGAGTTTTATTCCTAATTATTCTAAATAAATCCCTTCTAATAATAGAAACATCAATGATAATTCATGGGAGAAGGACGCAGTCAGTTACACATGTAGTAAGAAGGGCCACTAAATGAAAAAATACACCCATGAAAGGAATAAAGGGGAAGAGTCTGGTATGTTTTTTATCAATTGAAAATTATTAATTTATATAAATTTTTCATTAAATATATCCTATGGTTATGAAATATGTATGAAAATATAGGAATCATGTACATTTAAAAAATTTACCAAGGGGAGGTAGATCTATTAGAATCCAAAGAAGCCACATTTGGTTTTCCAGCTATCAGGGACTACTAAATCACATTTCTAATAAGAATAATCATATATGTAAAAGGGTATTCATATGATCCATATTTTACTAAAAACATTATTTCTATATCCAAGTATGATACAAATAGACTTATCGTCAAATTTGGGAATAAATGTTGCTTCTTTTACGCACATGAGCCTCTTCCTAGTTGGTGAGTTCTCTCTAAGTGCATCCACAAGAACCATATTTGGAACCAGGTGGAGACATAATTCTGGGGTATTGTAGCTTTACTGTAGTAGTACTATAATAGTACTTTAGATCTTACTGTAGCAGGTATTGTACAGTATTGTAGCAGACTAAGCTTTTCACCTTCGGCCACCGGTTAGGGCTTGAATTCCTTAAGGCCTTCATGCCACCCATGCCTTTGGGTTAGTAAGGAATTCGGGCCACCTCTAAGGCATTCAGGCCACCTCAAGGCCTTCGGGCCACCTGATGTGCAGATGCCCAGACAGATTCTATAAGGAACTAGATCTAGAGGAGGATTCAAGAGCATGGCGCATTCACCAGAGCAGGCATAACATATTTGGAATAACGAGAGGGTATGATATTACAAACGGTATTGGTCTTATGCATCTATTCACAAGACATCTGTAACGACCCAAATCTGGATCCCCTCCACTGGTGCCCCGCACCCGGTTCACCACATGACCTCAAGTGCGTTTCCCAAAACGCCAGAGGCTGTCGACTAGCAGCGAGGGCCTTGGAAAGTCGGTGGGGAAAATATTCCCTTTTCGGTAATGTATACAACGGAAAAACAACGAGACACAATAGCAGAAACAATCAATAGCATACAATAATTTAACTGAACAGCAAAAGAAATAGATAAAATAATAATGATGCAATGTGGTGCATATGTCTATGGAAAGCAGCAAACACCCAACGTGCTGAAGCAAATCTGAAAAACAAAGTGAAATGGAAAACAAAGTAAACTCCTCAGCATCGCGAGCCACGGCTCGGTCCCATGCTCTCCAGCTCCAGTGCAACCAAGAACCTGAAGTAGAAGGGTGCTTGCCCTTATCTATACCTACAGCAACAAAGTCTGCTTGGGCCCAAAAACGTGGCCCAAACCGGGTGTGAGATACAATATCAGTAGGCAATCACCCAAAGATTTGTGCCTAGTAGTCAATGAATACATGGAAGTAATAAATCAAGAAGCAGTAAACCGGAAATCACAAGCAGCTACAATCCACAGTTCTAACAAACAAAGTACACAAGTGAACAGTATGAAACAAGAAGAAAATATTTAGCCCTCGGGTTAGCTCTCTCAACCTAACCCTTATGGTTAAACCCAAGTACTGGCAACCCTCTAGGAGGCACACACAGTCTCACCCCTCTGGTTCAGCTATGAAATTAATAGACTCTCTGAGGAAGCACTCACTGTCAATCCCCCTATAGTCTCGTATCGTACTAATGGCACTTTGGGAAAGCACTCAACGTCTCATTCCCCATGTGGCCCGTGTCGAGTAATTACAGACTCTATGGGGAAGCACTCATTGTCAATTTCTCATATGGTCTCGCATCGTATTAAAAGACACTCTGGAGAATCCCTTACGTCAATTCTCCCTATAGTCTGCTACACTAGGTACTCACAGTCCTGTGTGATAATAAGCATGCTCAGTGTGCGTACATCGTCGAAGTAAACCTCCAAAACTACTTGGCTATCATTCTAAGTCTCAACAGCAATAAATAAGCAACAGTTCCACTATCCTACAACTAGGCATGGGAACTGGAAAATGTCAAAAGTAAAACAAGCATGGCAAGGCAACCTGAGAACAAAACAAATTACTCTACTCACAAGCATAAACCTCTACTATAGAACTCAATCAAAGCAGGTAAATAGCAGGAGGAAAGCAGGAAACCAACAATTCCCCGACCAAGGGAATTTGTGGAATTTGCACAAAATACTCATCGACATTCAACAGAAAGGAACAAACCACCTACCTCGATCTTAGGAGATCTATATACGTGAACCATGATGATTGATTCCTCTTAGAACATCGTATATTTGAGAAAATGCACAAAACACTCAACCCACGATAACCCAAAAATGAAGAGGAATCAAAAGACAAACATCAAGCAGAAGGAATATCTTACCGCTGTGACTCCAACGCAATCAACCGTGCTCGAATCGGAGAACATGATGAGGATACGGGGGCTCATCGAAGATTCGGCAGTACGGGTCACTCTCGGACGAACGAGACATAGAAGGAGGTGTTTTTGTGCATCAGGCACAACCCCAGTTCATTTAGTGAAAAAAAGAAAGTATACGGAGTGTACTTTTAGAGTACACAGCTTGTACTGGGTCTTTTCCATACTCCTCCAAAATCGGCCTCCACGTCACCCATACACACTGTGTGTGTGGACCGGGCACGGTCAGCACACGGCTTTAAGCCGGAGAAGAGTACACGACATGTACTCAGAAAGTACACGGCGTGTACTTCGAAAACTTCCAGAATGTTAATTTTTCTTAAAAACTCCAGAAAAAGGAAAACATACCTGAAACAAAGATCCAACTTCTTACAAACTTCCCCCAAAAAGAAATTCGTCCCCCAATTTCCATAGCTTGGCGTAGAAGAAGAATCCCCAAACAGCTCCAGGCACTGTGATTGTACATCGGCCTCCCTTTTCCAAGTTTCATCTAGTACTCGCTCATGCTTCCATAGCACCCGTACCAGAGGAACAGACCACCCTCGGAGAACCTTCGTACTGCGATCGATAATCCAGATAGGATGATCCTCAAATGATGTATCCATTTCAAGCTCAACCTCCTCAGGTTGAAAGACATGATACGGGTCTGAAAAGTAGGGTCGCAGCTGAGAGACGTGGAAGATGTCGTGCATGGCACGGTACCTCCATGGTAGCTGCAATCGATAGGCGAACGGCCCCACTCTCTCCAAGACCTCAAACGGCCTGACGTACCGCAGTGAAAGCTTACTCTGTCTCTAAATACTATTGTGTCCCAACCTCAGTGTGACATGCAGGAAAACATGATCCCTGACCTCGAACTCTAGAGGTCATCTCCGCTGATCAGCATAAGACTTCTGTCGAGACTGTGTTGTAGCCATCCTCTTCCAGATCAGCTCTATCTGCTCTGAGGTCTCATGAACGAGACGAGGTCCCAGCAAAGCTGGCTCTCCCACCTCCACCCAGCTTAGGGGTGATCGGCATGGACTACTGTACAAAGCCTCGTATGGTTCCATCTGAATGGTTTCCTGGAAACTGCTGTTGTAGGCGAACTACACCAGAGAAATATGCTTCTCCCAAGAACCTCCAAAGTCTAGAATGCAAGATCAGAGCATATCCTCAAGCACCTGGATCGTACGCTGGGATTGTCCATCCGTCTGGGGGTGGTATGTTGTACTCAAAAGTACCTGTGTACCCAAAGCCTTCTGAAGTCCCTGCCAGAACTGAGAGGTAAAGCGTGCATCCCTGTCTGAAACAATGGAGCGTGGAACCCCATGCAGACGAATGATCTCCCTGATGTACAATCATCCCAGATCATCGACATTGAAGGTCTCCATGATTGGCAAGAAGTGAGAAACCTTCATGAGCCATTCGACGACAACCCAAACAGCATCGTTCCCTTGAGGCGATCTCGGCAACCCGATCACGAAGTCCATCGCAACATCATTCCACTTCCACTCCGGAATGGGTAACTGCTATAAAAGGCATTCTAATCGTTGATTCTCTGGTTTTACCTGATGACCAGTAGAACATATCATTACAAAACCAACAATATCCTTCTTCATACCTAGCCACCAGTACTGGAGATGAAGATCCTGATACATCTTGGTGACTCCATGATGAACTGCCCAAACAGAGGAATGAAAATCCTGCATCAGCTCCTCGCGTATGTCTGCCGGCACCCATATGCGTCCCTGGAAATGCAAGATCTCATCCTCACCCACGGTCCATCTAGGAAGAGGTTCCATCCTGACACACTCTCCCACAAGACTAAGCCTTTCGAGTCTGATAGCTGCCTCATCCATACTTGATCAAGATGTGTAGAGGTAAAAGCTACAGAAGAAAGGAAAGTATGTCCATGTCTTTCGTGCACCTCCAGATGCATCTCGGAGAATAGAGCCATCAGTTTCCACACACTGCTGGCCTCCTGAACCGCATGAACCTGAGTTCTCCTACTCAACGCATCAGCCACTGTGTTTCCCTTTCCTGACGTATAGGCAAGATCAAAATCAAATGACTGAAGATACTCGACCCACCTGCGCTGCCTCAGATTCAGATCACGCTGTGTGAAGATATACTTGAGACTCTTGTGGTCACTGAATACCACAAAGTGATCTCCTAGTAGGTATTATCTCCAACAGTGTAGGGCATGGACAATAGCTACCAACTCCAGATCGTGTGTCGGGTAGTTCCTCTCATGTGGCCTCAACTGCCGAGACCCATACGCAGTGAATCCATCTCCCTGCATAAGCACAGCTCCCATCACGATACCTGAAGCCTCACAGTAAACAGTGTAGCTCTTTCCTGTCTCTGGAAAGACTAGTATTAGTGCTGACGTCAACCTCCCTTTCAGCTCCTCAAAGGCTGACTCACTAGGATCTGTCCATAAGAACTTCGACCCCTTCTTGGTCCGTCCTGTCAAAGGTGCTGCTAGACGAGAAAAGTCCTGAATGAAACACCTACAGTATCCAGCCATCCCTAGGAAATTCTGTACCTCAAAAATGTTCTTTGGCTGCCCCCAAGAAACTATAGCTCTCACTTTCTCTGGGTCCATAGAAACTCCTGCCTCTGAGATGACGTGACCCAAGAAGTGAATGTGATCCATCCAGAAGTGGCACTTCGAGAGTTTAGCATAAAGTCGATGCTCTCTCAGTGTACTCAAAATGATCTCAATATGTGTGGCATGGTCATGTCGATTGTGAGAGTACAAAAAGATATCATCCATGATGAAGAATGTTGGCACGTTCGTGAGACCGAACGGCATGACTGTATACTCGTATAGACTATACCTACTCCTGAAGGTTGTGATAGGTATATATGATGGTCTAACGCGTAACTGATGATAACCAGGCCTCAAGTCTATCTTCAAGAACACCCAGGCTCCTCGAAGATGATCAAAGAGGTCATCGATCCTCGGCAAGGGATATCAGTTCTTGCCCGTCAACTGGTTCATCTTTCGATAATCCACACAAAGCTGAAGGGTACCGTCTTCCTTCTTCGCAAATAGGACAGGCGAACCCCAAGGAGAAGTACTGGGTCAGATGAAACCCTTTTCCTACAACTCCTCCAACTGCTTCTTGAGCTCCTGCAACTCAGGTGTAGCCTTCCTATAAGGAGGAATGGACATCGGTGCTTATCCTGGAATGAGCTCAATAGAAAAGTACACCTCATGCTCTGGAGGAAAACTTGAAAAGTCCTCTGGAATGACATCCCTGAAACGATCCACCACTGGAAGAAATTACAATTAGAAAGTCCCCTGATCATCCAGATAAAGACTATAAATCTGGGTTGTCACCCTTCCTAGCCCATGATGCTCGAGTCCTGCTTGACTCACCTGCACATCCCATTCGCCTCTATGAAGAAAAGATTCACCCTCTGGTGAAACGAAACTCACTCTACGGCGATAACAGTAGACGATGGCCTAGAAGGGAACCAACCATTCCATCCCGAGGATGACATCATAGCCCGTCATTTCTAGGATGTAGAGATCCCATAATAAACGATACCCTGCAAACTCGAGCGGGTACTCTCAGCACTAGCGTACACTAGATGTCTTCATCCCCAAAGGTGTGTCTCGTGTCAACGAGTTGGCAGAAAAGAAGACACAGAGCCTAATGCTCTCCACAATAGCAACAGAGAAAAAATTATGTGTAGCACCATTATCGAAAAGAGCTGAAGATAAAACTGAGGCTACTAAAATCGTACCTCGAACTGTAGAAGGGCCAGGGTCCTGCACCGGATAAATCTGCTCCACAGCGAAAGACTTGCCTGCACCGCAGCCCCATGCCCCTGGCTGACCACTCTGAGCTGAACCTCCCTGCTGGTGCTGACGAACTGGTGGATGACTGCCGCAGCCTCGACCTCCACCTCAGCCAAAACGTCCGGAAGAACACCAGTTCCCCGATAGGTGAGAAACTAGTGGGGCTGCTCCTGAATAACGAGTCATGGAAGAACCCCGGTCACTAGCTGCTGGTGAGAAAACCTGATAGAAATGTTGAAGATGACCCATCTTGCCACAATATCGGCACTCTACGGGGTCCCTCTGGAACTGCGGCCTCGTGTTCCCTGACTGGCCACAGTGGTAGCATGTCACCTGGCTTCCTAACGATACATCTCGCTTCCCCGGATCACCGCGCGTAGACTCCCTATGGTGATTCTTGATGTTATCTGGAGGAAAACTAGATCTGGAAGTAGAACATCCCTGGCTCACAGCTCCGGAGTCTCTCAGATTGCGCTCTGCAATCAGTTCCTGGTTGACAATGGAAGTGATGGAAGTCAGTTGGAATATGTTCACCTGCGATCGGATCTCCCGCCTAAGACCATCCTCAAACTTCCTTGCTAGTAACCCCCCCCCCCCCCACTTCCATCCCGGAGGGGTGTGAAATGCTGAAGCTCGGTGAAACGAGAGGAATACTCCATGACAGAAAGAGTACTCTGATTTAAGCTCATGAACTCCCGGGCTCGGTCGGCCCTCAGGGTCTCCGGGTATAAGTAGTCATAGAACACGCGCTGGAACTCCTCCCAACCCATAACCTACTAATGACCCGCCTGTGAGATCACATCCCACCACCTCTTGGGGGAGTCTCGAAGCATGTAGGTGGTGAGCTTAGCCCGCTGCTCTGGAGGCTTCTCCAGATGCTCGAAGATAGTCATCATGGATTCCATCCATGACTCTGCAGCCTGTGGTCCTCCTTCCCCCAAGAATGTAGGAGGATGTTGCTGCTGGAAAACTCACGTCAAGTCTGACATAGTCATGGAAGGAGGCGTCTCTCCCTGGAAGGCTTGTATCATCCTCATGAAACCTTCCATGAACTGTGCAGCAGCGCCTGCAACTGGTATAACGGCTAGTGCCATGGATGGCCCGACTGGAGGATCGGCAGGAAGTCCCTGATCACCCCTGTCTAGTGTCTGATCACTGCCTGATGACAGACGTACGACCAGAGGATTTCTCGGAGGGATAGCTTTGAAAGATCAAAAGCACACCTTAGATCAGGAAAACAAGGATAGAGAACACAAGAGTACAAAATGGAAATAGGGGAAGGAAAACACACAACTTTACAAAACATGACTACACGGCGTGTATAAAAACTACACGGCGTGTCTTCTTAAGCCACTAACATGGGCGTGTGCTTTTTCCCTACAAGTCATGTAACACCTCAACTACAAGGCGTGTTGACCCCAACACACGACGTGTACCTGAAAACTATTCCCCTACCCGAGTCTCTTACACGGCTGACCCACATGGTTTTATTAAACTGAGACTACACGGCGTGTTCCCTGAGGACACGTCGTGTAGTGGACAAGGCTTTGGCGGACCATGTTATTAAACACAGGGTCTTCTACACGGCTGAACCTTACACTACGTGCTATGAAGAAACACAGCATGTATAGGCAAAGGCAATACCGCCCCATGTTGTTCGTGACACGGCCGAGTCCCTGAACAAGACTACAAGGTGTGTTCTGAACAAACACGACATGTGGAAAAGAAGGTAACATCAGCCCGTGTTGTTCGTGACATGGCTGGGTACCTGGACAAGACCACACGGCATGTTCCCTATGGACACGGTGTGTTCTACCCGAGCTTACCCGACCAGTGTTGTTAGTGACACGGCCAGGTACACGGCTCATTACTACATGGCGGCTACCTACCATACATGGCTTGTTCCTAAAGATACTTTCACAACACCATGTTCTGATCACACGGTCAGTGACATGCCCTGAAAACTACATGGAATGTATCCAAAAAGTACACGTTGTGTATTCTGATTTTTTCTGGGTAGTAACTCAGAAACTGAACAGAACACTAGAAACACTAAAACAAGGCAAAGAGGTTCCAAATTCTGATTCGTGAGGGCCCATAATCCTGGTGAATCAAAAATTGTGATCTCCTACAGTCACATACAAGGGAAAACAAATAGATCTCTATCATAACAGCAGGGTTTCTATCAAGAATCTATCACAACAGCATGTATAATCTACACGAAGTATATCACAACACCATGCAATAGCTAATTCACCCTAGATAGAATGGAAAGACTGCATGGCATGTGATTTCTACAAATGCCTATATGATGCATGAGATGGAATTCCCTAATCTCATTTGGTTGCGACAGAAATAGAACCGAAATATCAAAACAATAATATCACAAGTCATGTGAATCACTCTAGGTGGAATCAGATCAACCATAAAATCTCAAAACCAGAACTGCAATTAACGAGGTAGTATGGCTTTTCCCTGTACACGGGTTAGCTACTCGAGAGCATAGCTTAATACCAATTACCGTGTCTATCCTATCCCTGGATAAAGTCACCAAATAGTAAATCAATAGAAAATAACTCCTCTGATACCACTTTGTAACGACCCGAATCCAGAACCCCTCCACTGGTGCCCCGCACCCAGTTTGCCACATGACCTCAAGCGCATTTCCCCAAATGCCAGAGGCTACCAACTAGTAGCGAGGGCCATGGTGATTTGGTGGGGAAACTATTCCATTATTTGGTAAAGTATACAGTGGAAAAATAACCAGACACAATAGAAGAAACAATCAATAGCATACAACAATTGAACTGAATAGTGGAAGTAATAGATAAAATAATAATGATGCAACATGGTGCATATGTCTATGGAAAGAAGCAAACACCCAACGTGCTGAAGCACAACTGAAAAAAAAAGTGAAAAGGAAAACAATGTAAACTCCTCAGCTTTGCGAGCCATGGCTCGGTCCCATGCTCTCCAGCTCCAGTGCAATCAAGAACCAGAAGTAGAAGGGCGCTTGCCCTTATCTATACCTGCAGCAACAAAGTCTGCTTGGGCCCAAAAGCATGGCCCAAACCGGGTGTGAGATACAATCTCAATACGAAATCACCCAAATATTTGTTCCTAATAGTCAATTAATACATGGAAGTAATAAAACAAGAAGTAGTAAACAGGAAAGCACAAGCAGCTACAATCCACAGTTCTAACAAACAAAGTACACAAGTGAACAGTATGAAACAAGAAGAAAATATGTAACCCTCAGGTTAGTTCTCTCAGCCTAAACCTTATGGTTCAACCCAAGTACTAGAAACCCTCTAGGAGGCACACACAGTCTCACCCCTCTGGTTCATTTATGAAATTAATAGACACTCTGAGGAAGCACTCACTGTCAATTCCCCCTATAGTCTCGTATCATACTAAAGGCACTTTGGGAAAGCACTCAACGTCTCATTCCCCATGTGGCCCGTGTGGAGGAACTACAGACTCTCTGGGGAAGCACTCATCGCCAATTTCTCATATGGTCTCGCATCATATTAAAAGACACTCTGGAGAAGCCCTTACGTCAATTCTCTCTATAGTCTGCTACACTAGGTACTCACAGTCCTGTGTGATAATAAACATGCTCAGCGTGCGTACGTCGTCCAAGTTAACCTCCAAAACTACTTGGCTATCATTATAAGTCTCAACAACGGAAGCCCTCATCGTCAATTCCCCCTTGTGGTCTCACATCGTATTAAAAGACACTCTAGAGAAGACCTTACATCAATTCTCCCTATGGTCTGCTACACTAGGTACTCACAGTTCTGTGTTATAATAAACATGCTAGTCATGCGTAAATCATCCAAGTAAACCTCCAGAACTACTTGGCTATCATTCTAAGGCTCAACGACAATAAATAAGCAACAGTTCCATTACCCTACAACTAGGCATGGAAACTGGAAAAAGACAAAAGTAAAACAAGCATGGAAAGGCAACCTGAGCACAAAACAAATTACTCTACTCACAAGCATAAACCTCTACTATAGAAATCAATCAAATTAGGTAAACAGCAGGGGAAAAACCGGAAACCCACAATTCCCCGCCCAATGGAATTTGTGGAATTTGCACAAAATACTCATCAACTTTCAACAGAAAGTCACAAACCACCTACCTCGATCCTATGAGATAGATATACGTGAACTATGACGATTGATTCCCCTTATAATGTCATAGATCTGGGAAAATTCACAAAACGCTCAACCCACGATAACTTGAAGACGAATAGGAATCAGAAGACGAAGCTCAAGAAGAAGGAAGATCTTACTGCTGCAATTCCAACGCAATCGACTACGATATAATCAGACAATGGATGAGGAGACAAGGTCTCATCAAATATTCGGCCGTACAGGTCACTCTCGAATGAACGGGACCTAGAAGGAGGTGTTTCTGTGTGTTAGGCGCAACCCCGATTCATTTAGTGAAAAAAAAGTACACAGCATGCACTTTTAGAGTACACGGCGTGTACTGGGTATTTTCTGTACTCTGCCAAAATCGGCCTCCACGTCACCCTTACACACTGTGTGTGTGGCCCGGGCACGGCCAGCACACGGCTTCGAGCCGGAGAAGCGTACACTGCGTGTACTCATAAAGTACACTGTGTGTACTTTGAAAATTTCTAGAAAGTTCATTTTTCTTAAAAACTCCAGAAAAAGTAAAACATACCTGAAACGAAGATCTGGGTTCTTACAACATCTATCCAAACTTCCATTAAAGGGTGGAGATTTGATCATGATACAGATGATGGAGAGGATTGATTTCATGTAGTCATAGTTAGTGTGATTTCCTTAAGACCTACGGGTCCTGTAATGTCTCCATGCCTACGGGTAATGTAATTTTAGTGTTATCCTTTAACCCATAAAAGGGGGGTTATCAAAAATAAATAAAAAATTAAGGCCTTTAGTCCATTCAGGCTAATGTTTCTTCTTTTTTGAAGATACTATTTGTTATTGTAATTCATATTTAAATAATAGTTTTATGTATTTGATTATATGAACTATGTAAAGCCAATTGACAATGAAACTATATCACATGACTCATACTACACCCAACTATGGAACCACTATCCATTCATTTAAAAGAATGTAGTTTTTCTAAGTTACACAAATATGAATATTTATATTCTTTTGATTAAAACCCACTGCTAGTGTGTTATGCATGTTTACAAGGAAAAATAACCAAATCCCCATTTTGTGGAAAAGTAAAAAAACGGTAGAGATTATATAATTCATTCATAATGATGTATATAGACCATTTATATTTAAATCAAGGGGTAGATACTCATCCATAATAAATTCTACTAATGATTTATGTATATATTAATTTGTCCACTTAATGAAATAAAATTCATATTTATTAGAAAATTATTAGGGATACAAGAATTAAGTTAAGAATTAGTTTGGTATGAAGATTAGGAAACATTTATCATAACGTAGTAGATAATATATTTATCAAGACATCATTGATTATTTATGGGAGTTTGTAATTCTATCCCAACTCACTCCTCTATATACTCCTAAATAGAACATTATAAGTGAAAGAAAGAACCACACACTATTGGATATGTGAGATCAATGATAATCCATGTGAATATTTCATTATACATTTGTGGATTCACTTTACAAATAGTGGTATACATAATAAAATAATTTCCAACTAAAGTAGAAGATAATATTTTATACCAATTATGGTGTCAAAATAAACTCATGTTTTCATACTTACATGTTTTTGGATGTGATTCATTCGTTAAGGCCTCTTCAGGTACCAAATTTACACCTTCAAGGAAATAAGGTTATACTATATATACAAACCTTCTAATAAAAATTTTTGGATGACCAAAATCCTACATTACTTTAGAATTATCATATGTCTAAAAGTCATAATGAGAATTAGATAGACTTAGATGAAGTACATTCTCATGAAATAAAATATTTCTCATAGTAAAAAATTCAACGAAACCATATAGAATCATATTTTCTAGAGAAATAAGTACTCCTTAAGAGTACAAGAGATTTTAGAGAAATAGAATGACATGTTTTTTAAGTCGTTGAGGATGGTGTCTTATTAGTTGATAATAAAGATCATTTATTCTACAAGCTAACATTAAGTGATTTCGATGTTTCCATGTGGAAATAATCTATGAATTATAAAATGGATTCCAAATACCAAAACCAAGTTTCGGTTTTGGTAAATCCTCCAATTGATGTAAATTCTATTTTTTAAGTGTGTATTTAAGAAGAATGTGGACTTGGATGAATGAATTATTGATTTTAAGAAGTGACTGGTTATAAAAAGGTTCAAATAGCATCAAGGAATAGACTATGATGAAACCTTTTCACCAATTTAACTGTAAAAATAAATTATAATTCTATATTCTATTATAGATTTCTGGGACTGTGAGATTTAGAAAATGAATCACAAAACAAATTTCCTTAATGGGGACCTTTAGGAATATATCTATATGAAACAACCCGAAGGATTTGGGACTCCAAATGTTTCTAACATGGTTTTAAAATTTTATTAATCCATTTTTTGAATTAAATAAATAATCTTGGTCATGGATCATTCAGTTTGATGAAGCCATAGAATATTTTATATTCAAAATTAATGAATGTGTGTCTCTTGTATATAAGTTGTTTAGTGGGAGTGTAGTCATTTTATTAATAGTATATGTCATTTAAATGTTACTTATTCATAAATATATAACTAAATCAAAGTCTATTAAATCCTAGTCCAATAAATTCTTCTATATGAAGGAATTAGGTGGATCAGCATATATTCATGGGGTTAAGCTCCATCATGATAGATCGAAGAAGTCTCTCAAGATAATTCAAGGTACATATATTCATAAGATACTAAAGAGATTGAGTATTGAATAATCCAAGACAGGATTGTGTTTGATGTCATATGGAAATAAACTTTCCAAGAAAATCTTTCTTTGCATACAAGAGGAAAGAAAAATGATGGAAAGTATTTCATATACTTATGTGATTTGTCTAGTATTGTTGAAAGGTTATATACTAGGCTAGATTCCCTCTATATCGTGAGTGTAGTAGGAAGATATCAAGATAACCAAGTTAACCAACATTTTTTGGTAGTCAATTGTATCCTTTGGTATTTGAGACATGCTTTAGATATATTTAATGAGATAAGGAACTAGTTATCCAAGGATGTGAAAATAAAAATATCCAAGAATATTAAGACAATATAAAATTTCATACAAGATAAATAATCACTCTAAATGGAAGTCATATGAGATTGAATATCCCTAATGAAGCATTAGTCATAGATTCTACATAAATGACTGAATATATTATGGTTTTTGAGGTAGCCAATGTAGCAGTACGGATACATAAAATAATCTAAATCTTGATGTGATACCTAAATTTAAAGACCACATCACACTCTATTGTGATAATATTATAGAAGTGGATCTCTCTAAATTGACAAGTTCACATTAGCAGATGAACGTATAAATTGAAAGTTTCATCTCTTTAGGGGGTTTTTCTCAAATAGGTGATGTTTTTGTAAGTATAATATCATGGAAGACCGCATAGAAGACCCCTGAATTGAATCCTTGAGTCAACTAAAACATTATCATCATTTTAAGTCTAGTGAACTGAAATTCATTAGTAGTTGGATCTAGTACAAGTGGTAGTTTTTTGGAGTTTCTTTTATATAACCAAATATTTTTATTTTTATTTAATTTATATTCATATATTTAAAATTAATAAGAAATATTATAAGACATTGTTCATTGTTTTGTATGAAATTGATGTAATAATTTCATAGATTTTTTATCACATTAATAAGGTCATAGAGGTTCCCCATTATGTTGATAAAATTAAAATTCCTTGATGATATTTTAAAAAATTGTCAAGTGGTTAGATAACATTCTATGATAGGGAACATGGTATTTTTACTATCAAGTGAAAGTACTCATAAGAAGATGAGATTTCATCTCTTTAAGTTTTCACATGGTAATCTTAATGATAAGTGATAATTAGAATAGACCTACCAATAAGAATTTCACATGTTTTGTCTCATCAAATATTCCTATCTATGAGCATGTGCAATGGTCTATAGATATTAAAATTATTATTAATGAATATTAAAATGTGTGAACTTACATGGATTTTGTATATGTGGGTGATATTATTCATGGAAAAGTTGGATATGTTGGGTGGGTCATGAGTGATCTATTATTAATGAATACATTGAGGAAGGATTCTCCCCTTTTATCTTTAATGAAGATGATATCTCAACCATTTGAATGGAATGTAACCCTTAAATTAAAATAAATGAACATGTTATAATGAGGAGTTTATTTAAAATGGTCAAGGAAATATGTATCAAGAATATAGGTTGATAACACGAGGGTAAAACCATGTTAATGAGATATTCTAACAAAATGATTATAATACATAGTGATATTTCATATGTGGTTGTTGATGTTGAGATATTATGTTCTTTTCCTTGGTTTCCTTCACACACAAATTGCTTTTATTTACCTCAATTAAATTTTATTTTAATTTTATTAATGGAATACATATTATTCTCAGTATTGAGTATTAATATTAGTCATGTTTTATCAGTACAAAATATTTAATTATGAATAACTATTTAATTAAATATTTATTAGGGTATTAAATAAATGATGATGAATTTGAGTGAAAAAATATCATTTCTGATGAAAAATATTAATTCAAAATCTGGTAAAATAAAAATTTTCATTTTTCCAATTAGAGCCTTTTATTAAAATAATAATATTGTTTTTATTATATATAATGGGGTTAAAATGGTTTATTATATTATTTAAAGATAATATTTCAATTAAATAAAATTTTAACAAAAACCCTAACAATATATATAGATTTTTATTTCTATTATGTAGGGTTAATTGAAATTTGATAACAATTACACACATAAAACTCCACTCTCCATTACTTTTCCTATTGTCCTCTCAAAAATAACTAGCACTAGAGATATTATTTCAACCCTAAAGGAACTAGAAGCAATCAAGATGCACAAGACAATATAATAGATCTTCTATGCTATCACCCTATGTTCTATATGTGTTTCTTCAAGATCAAGGGAGCACATGTCGACCATCGCTAAAGGGATAAACACATAGATCCAACCGTCACAATAAAAATAATCCAAAAAGGGTTTTTGGGAGATCAAAAATACCATCAAATAATGATCTGTATACCAACTATTCATTCATCAGATCTAATGTAAAATAATTATAAATTTAACATGAAAAGTTCCTTCCCAGTTTTCATGCTTCTCTATGGAAATATTTGATGAAAACATTCATTGTTCATGGAATTTATGTACTAAAAAATTGGCAAATGTTCCATAGAATTGATGTAAACCATTATGGTTATTGTCCAACCTGGTGATTCTACTAGTCTTAGATCCTAAATATTTGATATTTATATTTTTTTTATCTTCTCTCATTGTTTAATGTTGTATATTTAAATATGCCATTTTGGTATATAGGATTTATATTTGATTAATGTAAAGATCCCAACCCTAGTATCCTAGAGATAGTGATTACTTTATTGCATTGAAATTAAATATAACAAATCACATCATGCACAACATAATGGTTTAGTAGTTATAGAATAATATGATCATACATAAATTTCATATTATAGTTGAAAATCTAAAATACATCATAGAATTTTTATTGAGGACACAATTATTCCCATTCCACACTCCATTCATATCAATCATAATATACTTCTTCACATCCTAGGGAAAGGAAAGATAATAAATGGATTAGCTCAATGATCAGTAAGAGTATCCATACAACAGAATCTATCATTAACAAATTAGACATATAAATATAAGATGGAAAACAAATAAAACAAATTTCATTTAATAAAAAACATGAGCAGGAAGAATAATAAGGTTGGTATAAATGATAATCAAAATAATGTCATATAAATAATAAAATGATATTTAAAATTATACATGGATATACTAACAGATTTAATAATCTTGGGGACATTAGAAACTAGTATAATAATGATGGAATGCATAATTTTGGACATTGTAAACATATATCAAGGAATTTTTCAAAGATATATTTCACAAATGGAGAATACCATGATAAAAAACCAAAGTTATTGTGTCTCATGAGACCTATATATTTATCATGGAGTTATAGTGGGCTCTTCGCATCACTAAAAAAATTCAATGAATTCCTCATATTAAAGTGGAGAAACATAATAATGTAAATATTAATATCGAAACACTATAATTTCATCAATCAATAATCAAAATTAAAGTACAAATTCTTGTTAGAAACTAGTATATGAAATTATAATAATTTCCTCAATAAATAAACATAATCATAAACCATCTAGAGTAATACGGAGAATGGTATCAAAATATTACCGCCCCAGTCAAAATGATCATAATATATCTAGAAAATATTTAGGATCGTATCATTAAAACTTATTCCCAAGGTATAATAGGTAAAATGAGTTTTTTTCATTGATGAATATAAATTTAATAAAAATTCCATTAAAACATTCTTGATTAAAATATACCTTTCAATTTGAAAATAACTTTTAAACCCAAAAAAAATTATAGAATATTAGGAAGAAAATTTTCATTAAAAATAATCATGGTAACTTGTTAAGGAATATTTAAAACAATGAGTGTTCATGGAGGTAGAAAATTCTATTCATTCCAAGTATGTTAAAACAAATATTAATTTACCATTTTCAGTAAAAAAAAGTCAAAATATACCTCATTTGGAAAATGACATGAATATTCTTTTTAAAAAAAATTATAAAAATTACATCATGGGTAAAAATGTCTTCAATAAATCATTTTTTTAATGTTTAAAAAAATTAACATGTATTTATAAAACCATTATATGGAAGAAAAAGTATTTTTGACCTAGGAGATAAATACATTCATCTTTTTTAAAAAAACAATTCCCAATATTACTAAGTACCAAAGAGATAAAATTGGTAAAATTTCGTAATAAATTCACAAATAATAATTGTATAAAAATATTTTTGGATTTATTTAATTAATATTAAAATATTTCATCATTGGAAACTTAATCATAAAAAATTTCAATAAACGATGAGATGGTAAAATAAACCCTTACCACTTTGGTAACTTTTGAATCATATCCCCAACAACATTATATAAAACCTAAAATATAATTAATGAAAATATATTCATGATAAAACATATCAAATTGGTATTATATACACCACACATAAGAAATATGTGGTGAATATGGCATATGTCTCATGAATATAAAAGTTAGATGAAATATCCTTAACTCAGCTCCTACTTCTTTCATATATGTCTGTATATCTAGTATAATAAATAAATATTTATTATAAATATATTATGAAACCATAAAAATAAATATCATTCCTTATATGATTTAATTATAATATTTAATCACCCTTTTATTAAAAAATGTTTGTTAAGATAACTATTCTAGGTGAAGACTACTTTTTTCATGTATGTTTTTGATTGGTAGTATCGGTCCACTATATTGATCACAGTTACATAATCTCAAAATGGTTAAAAAGTATATAAATTTCATATATATTAATTATATAATTATGATTAATATTCCATAAAATATAGTGATAGAAAATGAGTTACATCATTCAAGGAAACGGTAGGTGGTACGCACAAATGAACACTATTTTCATTTTTCGACGAATGGAATGAAAGATAGGTAAATAAAATTTAGACATTAAAAATAGTTATAATATCATATATATCATATATATTAATTATATATATACTTATTTATATCTATTTCTTAATTAAATTAAAAACATATCACATCACTGCCTGAAGGTGATAGTCCAAACATACGGACGAACAACATTATTATTTTCTGAAAGATTGGAAGGTAAGAAATTATATATGAAATTATAACTTCATAATTATCATTGTTTAAAAAATAATATATATATATATATATATATATTAAATTCATTATTATATCCATCCATGATAAGAGGTGATGGAAAAAAGATTACATTGGTTTGAGAGGCGGTAGTCTACCATAATCACAATCAACATTTTCATTCCCAATTTAATGGAATATGAGTATGATATAGGTCATTCCATTAAAATAATAACATATAATTATATTTCATATACTTTTGAAATTATTTAATCATATTTTTTTGATATTTAATTAGTTTAAGAAATAAAAAATATGAAAATTCATGGTTAATAACTATACATCTTCTTTAGACAACCTCTTTAGGAATAATATGAAATCCCTTATAGATTGGTTTTAAGATAAAACCAAGGAATATAATTCATGGTATTTCTAATGTCACAGACCTCTTTGGTCCATTCCCTTGTGAAAATCTGGTGGTTAAGGTGTTCTGGGAGGTCAAGGTGACTCATCCCCAACCCTTTTCCAAATTTCCAGTCTGGTGAATAGTGTTTCCAGTTTTGTGAACATCGTTTCTAGTTTTATGAACAGTGTCACGGTGTCACCAAAACAATGTCATCGAAACAGTGTCATAGAAATAATGTCACAGAAATGGTGTTGCAGAAACGGTGTCACAAAAATAGTGTCACAGAAATTGTGTCACAGTTTCTATCTCACAGTCATTGTCTCACAGATACTGTTTCATATTTCATTTTCCAAATTTCCCATATTTTTCCAGATTCACTGATTTAAGGTTTTTTTGATGAAAAATGCATTAAATGAATTTTTTATGGTATTTAATTCTAATTCAAATCCCATGACTCCAATATTAAATTTTTCTAGACTTCAAGATACCTTTACTAGGTTAAAGAACGTGGTTTAATGTGACCCTATTTTAATGGAAAATCCAGTGTATCTTAAACCACTACTCTATTAAATCTCTTAAAGTGATGAGATATCTTCCACGCTTGTTCTTCCTTCTTGTTCTCTAGTGCAAGACTCTAACGTTTCCTTCCTTCCATAGGAGTCTTGCGATCAAACTTTTCTCCGTGGTTTGGTTCCCATTGAATTTATTCTTGTTGCAAGTTCACCCCTATTTTGGTGAAACCAAGCAGTATCCATCAATCTTCGATAAAAGGTATGATCTATCATCGTTATTTTGGGTTCATATCCTTTTCTTTCTCCTTGCCCTATTATGACATGTTATCTCTATGTTCCAAATGGACTTTTCTTGGGTGATGGCTAGTGTGGTGGTGCTTCTGCATCCCCGGGTGGATGCAGTCCTCCAAGAGAGGTGATCAGTGGTGGTTCCTCTGCATCCCCAGGTGGATGCAGTCCTCCAAAGGAGGTGATCAGGATATAGTTTGTTAGTCTTCTCAAAGAGAATCAGAAACCTTTTAAGGTATGGATTCTTTACTTCTCTATTCTTTTACATGCAGCTATAGAGTTAGCATGTTTTATCCCATCGGATCACAATGGAATTTAAATAATAAGTATTTGAACCCAATAAATAAATAAAATTCAATTTTATGTTATTACCTCTTGTTTTTATAGATAGTGTGATATCTATTCTTTCATTTTTTAGCTTTCTATTCTTGATGGAAATTGGTAAAGAGCATAAAGTTGGAATTAATTGATAATTATTTGGCCAAAGATAAAGAGGAATGTAAATGAATCTGGTTGTAGTTTTTGTAATTTGATGTTAATAAAAATTTTTCATTAAGAATCTTTAATCAATTTGTGATATCTAGGATAGCTTTCTTTTTAGGTTACCCATATTTGGAACCTACAAATAATAAATCGATTAATTTAGAATGGATTAAAGAATCAGTTGTTTGATAAAATGATAATTCCTCTTAGGGTTCTGAGTAACCCTCTTTCTTGAAAAGGCAAGAGCCTAATGCTTGGAGTCATGAGAGATTGTTGCATGTGAAGGAAGATTTCCTTATTTAGGGACAAGATCCCAGTTTCTTTGTTATTCCCGGGTGGTTTTGATGTGTTGTTAGCCTGGTGGATGTTGTGATATGTGGGGGTAGAGAGGCCCATTGGTTGTGGCAACAGTTGTTTCCTAGAGTGGTGAGATTCATTAGTTTATGCATGTGGGTGTCGGGGAGGACATCGAGGATGATGAAATGGGCTGGATTAAAATTTTTGGATTCTTGCTGATTCTTTTTGGTTTTTTATCTTCTTTACCTTCCCCACTACTCA
Source organism: Viscum album (assembly GCA_963277665.1). NCBI lineage: Eukaryota > Viridiplantae > Streptophyta > Magnoliopsida > Santalales > Viscaceae > Viscum > Viscum album. Next base: position 1,810,373,946 of record OY728127.1, read on the forward strand.
AGGCATCAGGTTTTTCTTACCCTCCTTCCAAAAGGGGAGAAGACGTGTTGGGTATGCCACGGGATTTCTATGTTTTGCTTCTCAAGGGAGGATGGGACTATGCTCTTTCTATAGGTGGAAAAGACATAATAGGTAGTTAATCTATTCACCAAGTTGAGCCCCTTATGTTTAGTATCTTAGAATTTTTTTTCTAGAATTCCTGGGAATTTTGGATGGTAATAATTTTGTTGATAAATGATTGAATAAATGATGTTAAACCATGGGGTTTGATCTTGCTCGGACGTAATGTTGAGGTTACAATTTAATGGAACAGTGGACATTGGGTGTGATTCTAATGAAATTTAATGTGGAATTTTTAATGGTTAATTAATTCTTAAATAATTAATTAAGGTAATGTGAAACTGATAAAAAGGTAATGAAGTAATTTAATAAATCTCTTTAAATGGTTTTGTGCTTATAGGATACCAAGTCATAGAAGTGGCAGTTGGATGTCTGAGACACGTTAGCTGAGGTTGATTCTAAGACTAGGTTATGCCCAAAGTGTGGTTGTGAGCTATATTATATTATGTACTTTTTTTGTTTCTATATTCTACTCCACCCCATAAGTTAGAGAAACTAACTCCCTAGGGATTCTGAGCTTTAAGGGGTGTTTTCCCCAACATTATGGTGGGAGGATGGATGGATAACTACACCCTTTATCCCCACTCTCTTCTCTAGGTAGTTATGTGTACTGGTAATCATAGTGGTTAGTTTTCTCCATATATCTGTGTAGAGGGTTGTAATGGCCTGTGGTTATTCACACACATATATTCTAGATAAAGTTTCATATAGACTACTATATGTGTAACGTGTATAGGCTATGATGTCTGGAGTATCCTTACTTTGTGTATCATCTATAATAGCTTGAGGATAAATACTCAATGTATGAAACACGTTATGCGAGCTATGGTGGCTCCTACAAACTACCTGGTAACTTTTCTTACATGGATGTAGTTGTTTTGTGGCACAAGCTTCATGTTGTGGTGCTTCACCCAGGTGTCTGCAAGCAAGCCTTTTTGGAGAGAGATTCTTAGGACGTGTGATGTTGGGGAAAAAAAATAAACTAGGGGGTAGTAGTAGCAGGGTTCACATGATATTATTTATTATATTATATAATTCTATATGAAATACATAGTGAGAGTATCCATGGTGAGGTTGGGGAATTAGTATACATGTTTAGGTGATAAGTTAGTTTCACTTATTGTTCAATATGATTTAGCATGCTTTCTTTAATTTTGCATGATTGGATCTGGGGATGATCCCTCTCAGTATACTTTTCTTCTCACCATATGTATATATAAACTATTTATCAGGTCACTTGGAGAAGGTTGGAGATCTGGCTGGTTACTACTAGCTTGAGGTTGCACGATCTATTTGGGCTTCGTGTTTGATGTTGTTTTTACATTCATTTCGTACTTATAGTTTTTTCATTCAGTTGTAGTAGTTTTCCATGGAATTCCATATGTGTAATTAGGTTTTCTTTTATATTTTTTTTTTACTTGTAGTTGGTTGGTGTTTTTCTTATCTCAATCTTTTGCATGTGTTCTCTTAGAGGTTAATTCCTCCCATTTTGTATTTACTATACCCTTAGTGCTAGTTTCCAACCTAGGGCCTACTGGAGGTGGGACTTGGGGGGTCACCTTCTCCTTTCTCGCATTAACAACCCAGGAGGGGTACACCTTGTGGGGAGGGGGTTGTGACAGAGTGGTATTAGAGCTCTGGTTGAGGGATAGGATGCATTTTGGTGTTAGGTATAGGTGAGGTTTCATGGGTTTGTAGGGAAATGATTTCAGTAAAGTTTATAAAGTGATGTAAACAGTAGAGACCACCTCAGACATCAGCATTTAGGGCCTCCTGTGATCTGATGAAAGGAAATTTATGTTTACAATGGCTACTAAACAAGGTGATTCTATTTGCAAGGTAGAGACCAAGAAAAGGATCATGCATAATTATTCATTGTTCCTGTGTTTCAATGGGTATACCATCAGATAGGTTACCCTAAAATGAATAAAATAAAATAATTAATTAATTAATGTTGATTCATCCATATTCCTGATTTATAAGATCTATTTATTTGTCAATTTACAGGTATGGATCTAGGTCAACTTCCTTGTTAGGTTCGCACAGAAGATGTCTAGCAGGCTACGCCAGCAGATCGTTTCATAGTAGAGGTTGACGATGAAGACACTTGAAGGAGGACACTCTGAGAGTTTCATCCCCACAGTTTGCAGAAGTACGAGGGATCCTTTTCATATATAGTCAGGAAAGACTGGTTTGAGGAGGTCGAGATAGGTTTTAGTTTGATATGTGCTTGAAAGGATCACCTAGTGTATTTGGTTGTGATGATGAAGTATGGAGCAATGAGGAATTGGTGGTTCTTGTACTTAATGGATCGTGAGGAGTCATTGATCTCATGGGAGGAGTTTCGAGACAAGTTTAGAGTCAATTTTCTTTCTTCGACCACAAAGGCATCCAATAACCATAATATTATTACCCTTTGATTGGGGGGATCTAGTGTGAAAGATTTTGGAATACATTTCAATAACCTTTAATGATATTTTTTGGACCTGTTTCTAGATGATGAGGTCAGGGAAAGGCATTTCGAGGAGGCTTTGCATCCATATATCCAGCGCCAAATCACCCCATTTTTGTAAAAGACATATCTTGAGGTGCTGTAAAGGGAAGAGTTCGTCAATAAGACATTGTCCAGAATAGGATCATCATGAGAGGGGAGCCGTCATGATTACTCATGAATTAGAGCTGTGGTTCGGGGTTCCCAATTTTCAGGGCAGAAGAATTTTCGTTTGGTCGGGTTAGGTCCCAGCCTTTAGCATCTCGCTTCTCCCGGGGCAGTGCATCGCAGGCCTATTCCAAGGGACCAGAAACTTTTTTCTTATAGAGGATGAGTTCATAAATAGTGATAGTGCTTAGCCTTTCATAGCAGTCATCGCGCACCAGGTGTTCCACTCCAAGTTCCTTTGTTGAGGTAGTTCCAGCCGAGGCAGCAGCAGGAGGAGGCACCAGTTTTGGATCAGTAGAGAGCCGATGGGTCCGGCGTAGGATAACCCAGTGATGCTCCACATACTCAGAGAGTAGATTACATCCATGGTGGTGGTATTCATTAGGGTTAGAGAGGTCATGGGGGAGCTAACGGTCAACATCATTCTTTAGCGTTGTCAGTGCTGGGCGAGCCAAAAGTCATTCGAGGTACCCTTTTCTTGTTTTCTACTTCGGTGTATGCATTGTTTTATTAAGGAGCGACATACTCCATCATATCACCTACCATTTTCCATGCTTTGGGACTTTAGGTAGAGAGTTTTATAGTGCCATTAGCATTGACTATGCCAATTGGAGGTCGAGCTGATGTGTCTGAAGTATGTAGAGATTGTGATCTAGTTCTGGGGTAGTAGTGCTCTTTAGGATATTTCCTATGTTTATGGATAAAACCACATGATTTCATCCATGGAATGGGTTGGTTGTATTTATTGTAGGCTATCATATATTTCTTCAGGAGGAAGTTGGTGTTCTTCTATGCTGATGGAGAGCCAACGGTGTTTGTTAGAGGGAGAGACCCCAGGATGGGTCAAGGGAATATTATTTCCTTATCATCATTGATGGCTGATCTAATGCTAAGTTCTTCAGAGGTTCAGCTATTGGTATTTGCCAGGGTCTTATAAGAGTACCCTGATGTCTTTCCAGAAGAGGTTGTAGCACTACCCCCTCGATGAGAGATCGAGTTTGGGATTGAGCTACAACCAAGAGAATATCCTATCTCTATGTCTTTATATAGGATGGTCCTTTCCATGTTATGATAGCTACGTGTACAGCTTGATGGTATGTTATATTGCGGTTTTTTAATATTGAGTGTGTCGCCAGGGGGTGCACCAGTTTTGTTCATGAAGAAGGATGATGGAATTTTTTGGTTGTGTATCGATTATCATCGCATAAATAAAGTGATAGTGAAGAATCGTTATCCCCTTCTGTAGATTGATTATTTATTCGATCAACTTAAGGGTGTAAGTTGATTCTCAAAGATTAACTTGCGGTCAGGATATCATCAGATGCGTTTGAAGGATGAGGATATCCCAAAGACTGCTTTTTGTTGAATTACGAGTTCATTGTAATGTCATTCAGTGTGAAGAATGCTCCAGATGTGTTCATGGGATTGATGTAACTTGTGTTCTGTGATTTCCTGGATAAGTTCATGGTGGTTTTTATCAATGAAATCCTTGTGTACTCCACATCTGAGGAGGAGCATGCAGAGAATCTTCATGCCGTTTTGGAAGTTCTTTGTCAACAATAGCTATTTGGAAATTTATTGAACTGTGCTTTTTTGGGCTTGATAAGTCCTTTTCATGGGGCATGTTGTGTCCCAGCTGGGAGTATCTATAGATCCATAAAATATAGAAGAAGTATTGTCTTGGGAAGCCCCCAAGATAGTGGCATTTGTGTGATATTTCCTTGGTATTGCAGGCTACTACAGGGGGTTCGTAGCTGATTTCTCTCGGGTTGCTTCTCCTCTAACAGCATTGAACCGGAAGGATCAGGCATTCGTGTGTGGTGATTAGTGTCAAGAATATTTCAAGTATCTGAAGGAGAAGTTGGGAAGTGCTCCAATTCTTTTTCTTCCCATAGATGGAGTTCAATTTGTTGTTTTCTATGATGCTTTGTATCTAGGGTTAGGCTGTGTTCTGATGCATCATAGATCTGTTATTTCTTATGGGCATCAGCAGTTGCATCCCCAGGAACATAAATATGTCATCCATGATCTTGATTTGGTATCCATGGTGTTTTCACTAATGTTTTGGATACATTACGTCATTGGCGAGTGTTTTTTGGTTTTCACCAATCATAAGATCCTGAGGTATGTTTTCTCCCAACGTGACTGGTACTTGCGGCAATTTTAGTGGATGGAGTTCTTGCAGGAATACGACTTTGAAATATTGTATACACCTGTAAAGGGGAATGTTGTGGATGATGCTCTAAGCAGGAAGTCCTGTAGTGATTTAGTCTGTGAATCCAGTGATTCCTGGAGAGTAATGGAAGAACATTCATCATTACATCTTTATATGAGAGAAGTGGGGGAAAGGGTTGTCTTTGTTAGATAACTGTGAAGTCTTCTATGGGGAAACATGTAGAATATTCCTAGTTGGGGGATCTAGAGGTGATGGTCTGGAAAAAATGAGTTATTTAGGGCGAGGCCCCTAGTGGTTGGTCTGAGGATGAACAATACCAAGTGGTATATCATGGAAGGTTTTTTGTTCCTTTGGTGATGTGTGATATGGTTCTCATAGAGTTCCATAGTTTTCCTTTAGTGGTGAATCTTGGAGTGAAAAAGATGTACTATGGATTGATGAGTCAGTTTTGGTGTCCTAGGCTGAAGCGTGCAGTTGCAGATTCATTGTCTCAATGATTGGTTTTCCAGAAGGTGAAGGCTGAGAACCATGTACCTAGTGGTTTTCTCAATCCATTAGATATTCCTCAGTGGAAGTGATAGGACATCTCAATGTACATTTTTACTAGTTTACCTTGATATTAGGGAGGATATGATGCTATTTGGGTATTAGTGGATCATTTAAAAAAAATAATCCCTCTTTATAGAGATCTAAGAGTCAATCTTAGTGGATGTTTTGTCAAGGCAGTATCTGGAGGAGGTGGTGAGACTCCACAGAGTCCCAAGAATGATTATTTCCGATAAATATCATTGTTTTACCTCTGGGGTGTCAGAGGTCTCGAGCATGATTTTGGTTCTCAGATATGCCTTAGCATTTCTTTTCATCGACAGATAGAAGGTCAGAGAGAGTGAACTATCCAGACTCTTGAAGATATGTTTCACTCTTGTGTCATATATTTTGGAGGTTCATGGAAGAGGCACTTATCTTTGGTGGATTTTGATTAAAATAATAGTTTCCAGTCCACCAAAGTTATGGTTCCATTTGAATCCTTGTATATCTGACCTTTCCATTCACCGTTGAGCTGGACTACGGTAGGAGAGTCAGCAATTCTCAGACCGAGACTAGTGCAAAGTACAAAAGAGATGGTTTAGGTGATTCTTGAGACAATGAAGATAACACATGATCGTCAGAAATAATATACCAATCAAAGGAGGAGACCTTTTGATATTGATGTTAGGGATCATGTGTTTCTGAAGGTGACTCCCTATCATGGGTAGTGAAGGTTTGGTCATGGGGTTAAGCTTTCTCCCCGGTTTATTAGGCCTCTCGAGGTAATGGCTTATGTTGGAGTCATGACGTATCGAGCATCACTTCCCCTACATATGAGCCGGATACATGATGTTTTTCATGTGTCATATCCTCATTGTTATCTTCATGATGACTCTCACATCATTGATTAGGGATTGATCGATTTTGATGAACATGCGACCATCGAGTAGCGGCCTGTCGAAATACAAGACCACAAAAAAAAATGTGTTGCATGGGCATTATATCCCCTTGGTTCATGTATTTTTGGGACACAGTGATGTGGAGGAGAGTACGTGGGAACATGGGTCGTAGATACATGCTCAGTACCCTAATTTTTTTAATGTTTAACTCTTTTCACGTAAAAAAATTATCTTTGTTGTTATTGAACTTTCACATTTATAAGATGACTTTATGTTGTTACTTCTTGTGGCATGCTCTCTTTTGAGAGGTATCTCGATGGGTGGTTTTTTATACCCCTTTTCTTTTTTCCTTTTGGGTTGGTTTTGGATTCTTGAGGATGAGAATGTTTTGAGAGGTATCTGATGTTGTGGCTCAAACCTCTCTGGTTCATTCCCCTTCTAAACTATGGTTCTTGAGGTGTTCTAGGAGGTCAAGGTGACCCATCCCCAAAACTTTTCTAATTTTATTGTCCTTTGAATAGTGTTTCTAGTTTTATAAATTGTATCACAGTGTCACAGAAATGGTTTCATAGAAACGGTGTCACAGAAATGGTGTCACAGAAATGGTGTTATAGAAACGGTGTCACAGAAACAGTGTCACAAAAACGATGTCACTGAAACGGTATCACAGTTACTATCTCATAGTTTCTCTCTCACAATAACTATCTCATATATACTATTTCATATTTTCTCTTCCAAATTTCTAGATTTTTCCATATTCACCAATTTAACGTTTTCTTTGAAAAAAATGCATTAAAATCCTTGTTTTAAGGGATTTAAGGCCGATTTAAAGCCCATAACTCATATATTAATTTTTCCTATGATTTGGGATTCCTTGACTTGGTCAAATCATGTGGTTTATTACAAACCAATTTTAATAGAAAATCCAGCATATCATAAACTGCTACTCCATTAAATTTTCTAATGGGACGAGATATATTCCTCCCTTATTCTTCCTCCTAGTTCTCTAGTGCGAGACTCGAAATTTTCCATTATTCTGTAGGAGTCATGCGATCAAACATATCTCTTTGGTTTGGATCCCATTGAATTTATTCTTGCTTCATGTGCACCCCCTATTTTGGTGGAACCAAGCAATATCGATCAATCTTCGATATAACATATTATCTATCATCGTTTTTTGGGTTCATCTACCTTTTTCTAATTTTCCTGTTATGGAATGCTATCTCCATGTTCCTAAAGGAATTTTCTTGGGTTTTGGTTAGTGGGGTGGTGTCGCTACATCCTCAGGTGGATGAAGTCCTCCAAGAGAGGTGATCATGATATGTTTTGTTTGTCTTTCCAAGTGCATCAGAAATCATTTGAGGTAAGAGATTCGTTGACTCTCTATTATTTTACATGAAACTATAGATTTATCATGTTTTAGCCCACTAAATCATAATGGAATTGAAATAATAAATATTTGAACCAGCTAAATAAATTTATATCGATCTTATGTTATTTCCTATTATTTTAGTAGATTTTGTGATGTCTATGCTTTTTTTATTATCATTTCATTCTTAATGGAGATTGGTAAAGAACATAAATCCAGAATTAATTGTTAATTATTTTGACAAAGATAAATAATATTTTAAATGAATTTGGTTTGTTGTAATTTTATGTTGATAAAATTGATGCATTAAGCATGTTTAATTAATTTGTGATAGATATGATAGATTGTTGTTTAGGTTATCCATAGCTGTAACCTAAAAATATTAAATCAGTTAATTACAGATGGATTAATGAACATGGTGTTTGATAAAAATATAATGCCCTGTAGGTTTCGGATTTACCCTCTTACTTGTAAAATCCAAGATCGTAATGCTTGGAACAGTGAGAGATCTATGCATGTGTTGTACGAATTCCTTGTTTAGGGGAAAGAGTTGAGTTTCTTTGTTATTCTCTGCTTTTTGTGACGTTTTGTGAACCTGGGTGGATGTTGTGATATGTGGGGGTAGGGAGGCCCAATGGTTTTGGAAATAGTTGACACCTAGAGTAGAGAGATTCGTCAATTTATGCATATGGGTGTTTGGGAGGACACCAGGGATGATGAAATGGGTTGGATGTGAATGTTTGGACGCTTGTTGATTCTTGTTTGTTATTTATCTTTTTTACTTTCCCAACTTCTCAAGGAATCTATTTTCTCTTACACTCCTTCCAAAAGGGGCAAAGACGTGTGGGCTATGCCATGTGCTTTCTGTGTTTATCTTCTCAAGGGAGGATGGGTCTATTATCTTGATATATGTGTGAAAGACTTTATAGGTAGTTCATATACTCACCGAGTATATCCCCCTTATGTTTAGCAGTATATAATGTTTTCTAGATTGACTAGGAATATGGGAAAGTAATTATTTTGTTAATAAATGATTGAATAAATTGTGTTAAACCATAGGGTTGGAGCTTATTGGGATGCAATACTGAGGTTACAATTTCACAGAACTGTGGACTTTGGGTGAGATGTTAATTAAATATAATGAGGAATTGTTAATGGTTAATTAATGTTTAAAAAATTAATTAATGTAAGGTGAAAGTGACAAAAATGGAATGAACTAATATAACAATTATATTTAAATGGTTTTGTGCTTATAGGATACCTTGTCTTAGAAGTGGCAGTCAGGAGTCCAAGAGACATTAGATGATGTTTAGTAAAAGACTTGGTTATTCCGATAGTGAGGTTGTGAGATATATTATATTCTTTAGTTTTTCTGTTTCTATATTCTACTCTACACCATCAGGTAGGGAAACTGACACTATGGGGATTCTGATCCCTGTGGGGTGTTTTCCCCAACATTCTAGTGGTAGGATGGATGTCTGACTACCCCCTTTGACCCCACTCTCTTCTCATGGTAGTTACTTGTGCTGGAAGACACATCAGTTAGTTTTACCCATATATGTGTGTAGAGGGATGTAATGTCTTGTGGTTATTTACACACATGTATTCTGGATATAGTTTCTTATAGACTACTATAGGTGTAATGTGTATAGGCTATGATATCATGAGGATCCTTACTCGGTGTATGGGCTATAATGGCTTGAAGTTTAATACCCAATGTATGACACATGTTATACAAGCTGTGGTGGATCCTGAAAACTACATGGTTACATTTCTTACATAGACGTGGTGGTTTTTTGCATGAGGTGCATGTTGTGGTGCTTCTCCCGTGTTTATGCAGGAAATCCTTTTTCGAGAGAGATTCATATGACGTGTGACATTAGGGAAAAGTGTAAAACCTGTGGAAAGTAGTAGCTAGGTACCCTTGACATTCTGTATTATATTTTATACTCTTGTATGCGATACTTGGTGAGAGTATCCATGGTGAGGTTGGGAACATAGTATACTTTTTTAGGTAATGAGTTAGTTTCACTTGTTTCTCACTATTCTTTAGCGTGCTTTATTTAATCTTGCATGAGAGGCTCTATGGAGGATCCTATTGAGTATACTGTTACACTCACCCAATGTATATATAAACTATTTTTTAGGTCACTTATAGAATGTTGGAGATCAGGTTGGTTACTACTAGCTTGAGGTTTTAGGAGCTATTTGGACTCTGTGGTTTCTGCTATTTTTACATTCCTTTGGTACATACAGTTTTTCCATTCTGTTTTAGTGGTTTTTTATGGAATTCCATAAGTGTACTTGGGTTTTATTTTATATTGTATTCTGAGTTGGAGTTGGTTGGTGTTTATCTTATCTCTCTCTTTCGTGTGTGTTCTCTTAGAGGGTAATGCCTCCCATTTGTGTGTTTACTATACCCTCAGTGCTAATCACCAACCCGGGGCCTACTGGAGGCGGGACTTGGGGGTCACTATCTCCCTTCCCACATTGTTGTCCTAGGAGGGGAACACCTTGTGGGGAGGGTTTCGGGATAGTATGGGAATTAATTATGGTATTTGGGTAGGTATTATCCCAACCAAAGGGCTTTATAGATTGATTTTATGAAAAAACCAAGGAATCTAAGTCATGGTATGGGATTTAATTAAGGTATTTGGGTAATTATTGTCCCAACCAAATGGGTGGTGACCCTTAATAAGTTTGGAGAAGGACACACTTGGAATTATTAAAAAATATAAATTGAACCCACATTTTTCACATACCAGAAGGATCCAAAATGAATAATTATTGATAATTACATTATATAATATCAAAATATGTATATAAAATAGAATTGGATAAGTTTTGTGTTTATTTTAACCCTTATATTTTTATCATAAAACACAGTAAACCTGTTTCAACCTTAATAATTGTAATTAATTTTTACTATTTTTGTTATACATTATGACCAAAATTTGGATGAACTTATTATATAATATTAATTATTAATAATAAAAATATTTAATCCATTTTTAAAAATTTATTTCACATAATTGTAATAATTTAATTTAATATTAAGCCTCTATAAATTATGAAACAATATTTTTCTAAAGAATAACACTTTCAAAAGTATATTAAGTTTTTATATAAAAATTTGACATGAAAATTCATACAATGAAATTAATTGTATTAATAATTATATAATTGACCTAATTTTACATTTAATATAATTTTAAATAAAATTTAACTTTGTAAATTCATTAAAAAAATACAAATTTTAATAAAAATTAGTAATTTTCAGTGGTCATTGAAAAATTAATTTTTTATACAAAATTCTAAAAAAATCAGTCTAAGATAATTTTGACATGATTATTTCAAAAAATGAATGTAATTTTTCAAATAAATTTTATAAATTTGGAAATTATTTATTTTAAAATAAGTGAAAAACACCCAATGAAAACTTTTATAGAACAAAATATTGTCTTCCAAAAAAAATTTCTTTTTCTTTCAAATGATTCTTATTTTTATTTATAATCAATTGATGAATAATAAATTTATTTATACATGGGTAAAAAATATAATTTTCATAAATTAGTTAGTCCTATTCATTCCCCCTAATTTAAATGATAGGTTTTAATGGTATACTATTTAACTGTTCATTTAGACTCAAGGTTGTGGGCATCATAAGCTATTAAAGATTTTGAATTTATTTAAAAGGAAATGTATATAATAAAGTCTTCAGGTTTTTAATTATATCCCCTTAAATAAATTTCACACTCTTAATTTTTTGGTCATCAAAGGACTATCATTTGTTGAAAACCCATATCGTAAAATGGTTAATAAATATTCCTCTTGATAAGAGATAAAGTGAAGTATGATGGTTATCTAGAGTAACAAAAAAATATGTTACCATGTAGGAAACCATTTTTGGGAATTGAAATTATGGGCATAGAAAAAAAAAGAAATAATATTTATAGAGATTTATATAGATCATTTATCCTGAAAAATTAAATGATTAAGATAAATTCAATTACCAAAAACCCATAAATGTCAACTAGATGATGATACCATTGATTCATTATAAATGAACGTAAATGTATAACATTTTCATTTTAAAATAATTTTCCTAATATTTTGGGATTTTATTCCTATCAAGAGAGAGAAAATTAGAAAATATATGTACTTGATATATTTATATTTATTAATAATAATTTAATCATCTAGTTGGGATTTGGTCAATTTCAACATCATTTATTACTCTAAAAAATGACTTTCCATGGTGAAATTTATGTTATTCCAGAAGCACTAAAATTTTCTTTTTATAGATCATATGATCCATAAAATCATGGAAACTCTTTTAATATATCTCTAAATATTTACCAAAACTATAATTTTTGGAACAATTATCTAGTATAATATATTAATCTCTAAATCCTCAATATTACACCCAAATTTATACACAATCTATTCTAGAAATATTTAACATTAAGACTGCTACAAAATATGTCTCACCAACCTCAAATCCCAAAATCTAACACATTTTATTAAACATTTAACCAAAAACATAAATTATCTCAAAATATCACGTCACAAATATGTTAATTCATTGATCATATATTCTCATAAAATACACTATTAACTCCTTAATGAAATCACAAGAAATTGAGTATAATCTATTATTTTGAAAATGAAATAAACTCCATCATGCATTAGATTTTCACTAAACCACTAACCATTTTCATGGTCACCAAAAAAACCCCACTTACTTCTTAAATATCAATCATTTCATTATCCAAACTAAAAATTATTAGCACGGAATTCTAAAAATATTAAGGGTTATCTTTCCATTATTAATGTATTATCCAAAAATATAAACTTACCATAAAATCAATCATCATCATCATTTATTATAAATAAATGCAAGTTTTTTAGTAGTCTATAAATAAAAGAGAAATGAAACTATGAGGGGATAAAGTATTGGGGGTCGAGATCATCCCCAAAAAATCACTTTCTTCAGTTATTATTACCATTGAAAAATAATCTTTCATTTACATAATGAAAAACTACTATAGTATAGTCCTTATAGATTTCTTGAATATTATAACCATATATATCATTGGAAAAAAATCTTAAACAAAATTCTTGAATCTAAATACACAATTATTTTATTCCACTTCAACTATAGTAATATTATAATCTTGACTCTAATACCTTATCTTATACTATTGTATATTCTCTTAAATACTGGGGAATCTATTTGTGTAATGCCCCATATTCTTATATTTCAAAAAATAAATATTATCATTTTATTTCTTATCCTTATATTCATGTCCATGATTTTATTTCTCCCAACACATAAATAGAACTCACATTCCATTAAATAAAGTACAAGGGGTTTCATTCCACAATTATCACATGTGGTAAAATCATTCTTTATATTCTCAATCCTATCCTATTTATTCACTTCCATCCCATTCATATCTTGATTTCAATCAATGTTATAAGACTTATGGAATTCATTATATCTCTTGATAGAACATGATATTATGTCCTCATATGATGAAAATTTTTGGGAGATGAGTTCCCTTCGAATGATTGTTTTCATCCCATCATATAAACATTAATTCTTAATATATAGATTTTTCATGTTGTTCTAAGAATACCTTGGTACCTTGAAATTGTATCTTTATAATTAAAAATAATAATCTTTCTATTGTCTCAGAATCAAGAATTTTCAGTTCATATTTTTTTTTATTTGTGAGTAAAATATTTTTCTATGAAAAGTACCTCAAAATCCTCACATTCTGTGTTTTCTTTTTCTTCTTCATACAAATGTTTTTGATTAAATGAACACCAATGATACAAATCTTCCAAGATATGATAAACTGACATGATAATTTTCTCCCTTTCAGTACTTCAAAAAGTGTGAAATATCATCTCTATGTAATGTTTTTATTACTCTAGTAGAAATGGATTCCTGGTCCCATTAAATGGTGGAGGCTGCTAACACATAAAGTGGTATAACATTGTTACTCCACTTTGTAGATCAGTAGACTATTTCATACAAAAAAGATTATTGGACAATGCCTAAGATTGATTCCCCAATAAATTTATAATTTGTTCAACTCCAGTTATATCTCTAGCTCCATCTTCATTATCATTCTTGTGAGAGAAATTCCAATATGTATTATGTGCATTGATATGATTTGCATTATTTATACTAGTTTCAATTTATAAATAATAGTATATAATAGATTAAATCATAACATTATGAAAAAAAATGTAAAATAAAAAAACTAGTGAAACACGTAGCATATTTTGAAAAATTTATGCCTAGATAATATCATAATCATGAAAAATAGTTTCCTTGGGAGTGTTTTAAAATCATAAAAATATTTTCAACTCATTAATGTTGGTTTATAAATAAAATTATAATTAACATAGAAATATCCCCCATGAGTGTCAACCTAGGTCTGCCACAAGTCCCATTATCATGAACTAAGTGATGATCGATTCAAAGCCTAATTAACCCACATCATAGTTATTACAACTAGGTGCAACTATTATTGATCCACATCAACCTGTAATATCCAGATATGGATGTATTTATAGGAAAACCACAAAATCTATACCTTACCAAAAAAAAATTAGTATTTTATCATATAATTAGACTTATCATTAAATTATTTCATAGGGTTATGTACTCTAATATATATTTTCCTAAATCTTGTTACATAGGTTTCTATGAAACTTCCTAAGATACCAAATGTAAATACCCCAACCCTAGAATCACAAAATCAGTGTTAACTTTATTATATTGGTAATAGATACAATAAATCACAAACCAAAGCACAGAATACTTTAGGATTCTTGGATGACTAGATTTATTCTTTAATCTCATAATAAAATTAAAAAATTAAAATAAAACATATAATTTTCTTTTAGAACACCATTATTACCATTATAATATCCCAAAATATCTATAATAATTCACATCTTGTAATCATGTGGAAATGAAGAAAAATAAATTGGTGAGCTTTTATGCCTAGAAAGGGTATGCATACCGCAGGAACTATTGTAAACAAATTCAGAATAATCAATATGAATGGTAAATAACTAAATATCATTCCATTTAACTAATAAAATGAACATAATGAATAATATAGAAGGTATAAATTATGTTAAAAATAATTCCATATAAATAATCACATGATCTTGAAACTTATCTAGGGATATGATAACTAATCAAATAATCACATGGAAATCAAAAACAAGTCCCATAATGAGGTATTGCATAATTACAAATATCAAAGACTTACTATCAATGCCTCATTCTAATACATCATATATAAATGGATAGGGACTCATCCAAAAAATCAATATAATTTGTTTTATGAGACCTACAGATACATTTATGGGCTACATTAGGACCTTTCTATCACTTATTAAGTCTAATGAATTCCTCATATAAAATGGGTTAAATAGAATCATGTAAACATTCTTATTTATAATCAATAATATGTATTGTTAATAATTTACCAAATCATTACTCATAATCAATGTAATCAATATTATTGGAAACCAACATAAGAAATCTTAAAAATTTCCCTAGTCAATAAACATAATCATAAATCATGTAGAGTAATGCGAGGAATGGTGTTAAAATATAACATCCTCAAAATAATTTTTAAAAAATAAAATTTTCCAAAATAATAGTAAAATATTTTCCTTGAAAAGAGTGATGGAAACTTTTAATGAAATATTCAAAGATATTAGTGGTCATCATGGAAGGAAATCTAGTTAATGTCAAGTTTGTTAAAACAATGATTCCTTTCACATTTTTGGTAAAAAATAAAAAAAGTGACTCATTAATAAAATAATAGAAAGGTTCCTTTTAATTTTTCTAAATGAATATCATGGGTAAAAATATATTTAATAAATATTTTTTATAATTTTAAAAAAATTGAAAATATTTTTAGAAAACATGGATATGCAAGACAAATGATTCTGTATTGAATATAAAAATAAATTCATCATTTCTTAAAAACTTTTTCTCAATAATTTTAAGTTAAGAAAGAAGGAAATAGTTTTATTACTTTAAAATTTAATTAATAAAAAAATTTGAGTAAATTAATGTGTGTTTTGAGAGATAGATTATAATATTTCATCATCATAAATTTAATTATAAACAATCTCAATAAATGATTAGATTGTAAGATAACCTCATACCACTTTGGAAACTTCTAAATCTTAACCCCTCTAAAATAAAATTAATATTTTAACACAATTAATGAAAATATATTCATGATAAAACATATAATGGGGGAATTATATACACCACACAAAATAAATAGGCGGTGAACATGGAATATGTCTCACATATGTAGAAGTGAGAAGAGAAACCATTACTCAAGTCTAACTACCATCGTATGTGTCTTAACCTCATCTATAATAAATATATATTTTTTATAAAAATATTACAGAACCATAATCATATATATTATATCATATATGATTATTTATAATATTTTATCACCTATTTATCAATAATCATTTATGAAAATCACTATTCTTGGTGATAACTACTTTGTTTTTCATGTATGTTTTATTTTGGTAGATTTGGTCCATATACATCGATCATTATTCCAAAATAATTTACATGATTAAAATTTAAATTATATTAATTATATAAGTATTTTTAATAGCCTATAAAATTTATAGATTGAAGAATGATTTATACAATTAATGGAGACGGAAGGTCACCCATGCGCTGGAATATTGTTTTGATTCTTCGACAGATGGATTGAAAGAAAGGTAAATAATATTTACCTTTTAAAAAAAATTATTGTAGAATTTATATCATATATATTAAATAAATTTATCCTTATTACCATTCATGTCAATATAAAATGAAAAAACATACCAATCACCATGTGGAGGCTGCAGTCCACACGTGCACGCGAGCGATATTATCAATTTCCAACGAATTGGATGGTAATAAAGTTGATGTGAGACTAAAATTTCCTAAGTATTATCATATCATAAATATCATATATATAAACTAAATCCATCATTATATCTCTCCTTGAAAGGTGTTGATGGAAAACTAATTACATCAGTTTATGAGATGATAGTCCACTGGACACATGATCAATGGTTTCATTTCTCATTTTTTGAAAGAGGTTATAGATAAGGGTAATTAAATTAACATAATATTATCTAAGTATATAGTAAATACGTTTTTTTTTGTTTTATCTTATTTTATATATATTTTAACGAGTTAAAGGATGAAATAAAATCAAAACACATGGTTAAGAATTATACATCTTCTTCAAAAAATCTCTTGTGGTTTATACCTAAATCCATACTATATTGGTTTTATGATTAAAAAGGGACTATATATCCTGTATTGGGATTTATTTAAGTTATTTGGGTTGGTATTTTATAAACCATATGGATTTTGATGTGTGAAAAAGATAGCAGCGGGTATTCCCATTCATAAGAGGGGAGAAGGAAACACTTGGAATTTTTGAAAAGAATAAATTGTACCCATGATTTCCACGTGCTAAAAGGTTTAAAATGGATAAATATGAAACCTTAAATGAGATAATGTCTAAATATTTCCATGAAATAGGAATTTGAAATGTTTTTAGATTATTTTAACACATTTTTTTTATTTAACTCCCAATAAACCATTTTTATCCTTAATCTTGGAAATTAATTTTACTATGTTGACTATTCATTTGACCCCAAAAAATGTTACCTTATAATATAATATTAATTTTTATGATTCCAAATCTATAATCCATTACCAAAAATTAAATTCACATAAGTGTAATAATTTTATTTAAAATTTAACTTGCTGATGTGATGAAAAAAATGTTTTCTAAAGAAAAAAACTATCAAAAGTATAAAAAACTTTAATATTAAAATTCAACACAAAATTAAATCTAATAACCAAAATTTGATTTAAAATAACTTAATTTTCTTAATTTTACTTTTTAAAAAATTATATAAATTTTAAATTCGAAATTATTTAAAAAAAATTAATTATCAATAAAGCTTATTATTTTTCACTATTCATCAAAAAAATTATTTTTTCAGAAAATTCTAAAAAATTCTCTCTAATATAATTTTTACTGTCTGATTTTAAAAATTAGTTTCATTTTTTAAAATAAATTTTCAAAAAATGGAATAAACTTATTTTAGAATAAGTATGAAGAGCATGATTGAACCGTTTTTTATAAAAAAAATATAGTTTTTTAAATAAACATTTTGTTTCCATTAAACTGATATTTAATTTTAATTATAATAAATTGATAACATATAAATTTATTTATAATTTTTTTAACCATATAATTTTCATAATTTATTTATTCCTAATCAAACCTTCTAATTTAACGGATAAGTTATAACAATATACTATTTATGATTCTTTTAGACTCAGGTCTGCGTGTATCACAAAATGTCAAAGACATTGAATTTATTTAAAAGGAAATATAAATCATAATTTCTTGGCATATTATAATTAATGTGCATTTGTGTGATTTATTTCCCTGAAAATATGGAGTCTATTTTTTTAAAATTTTCAATATAATATTATTTGGTTCTTAACTATATAACTTATTCATGTAATTAGACTCTAATAAACCATAAATTTTACCTTATAATGATATGTTAGGTGGATCTTATGGTGAATGTTCATTGATGATGATTACTATATAGTTCCCTAGTAGAGTGTATTTCTATTGACCCTTTATGGGTTGCCATGAGATTTGGATTTATTAGAGTTGATCCAAGGATGGGCATGGCTTTCCTTGATGATGTGTCTACCCTTGAGAGGAATTAGGAAATGAATATGAAATGAATCTGTATTTATGGATGTGAAACATTCTATGTTCTTCTGAAATCAAGTTCATGTAAGATGTAAGGATTAGATTGATTCCATGTCTTATTAGTTCATGATACTTGACATTTGTATCATGAATAGAGACATATTGGGTATATGTTTTTGGTTTTGGAATGATGATAGTGTGGTTAGTGATTATTTAATTGTCTTTAGCATGAGTGGCATTCCATAAGATTGATGATATAAATCACTATGGTTATTTTGATCGATGAGAATAACACGAGGGGGAGCATGGTCCCTGGATTATGCATGTGATCCTCGGTTTTATGGGACATGACCCATTGGATTGTGAGTTAGGTTGTGAAATAGGTATTACAGGAGTGTACACCTATTACTTTTGGATGTGACTAAGATAGATATAGGGTAAGAATGACTATGAGGTTTCTTATAGAATCACTCAACCAATGGATGAGGAGAGTTACAAATTTCCAAGATTTTGTGTAAAATTATCAATGTGTAGTGGTAAAATTTATGTTGGTTTTACATGGTGCCCATTGGTTTGAGGATAAATGAGTGGTTGAGTGTAGTTCAATGATTGATGGATTCGTTATAACACGCGAAGCATAGTGGATCTATATTCTAGGTCAAAAAAGGGGGTGTTGAATCTATATTGGAAAATGAAAATTTTAATGTATTGGAGTACTATTTTATAGAATATCTAATTATATCCATGATAGGGGTTGTTTGAATGGGTTAACACATATTATTAAGAGATACACACATGTGGTTTTGGGTGATTTTGGGTTGGTTCCCAAAGAGAGGTTTAAGGTAAGCCATGTGTTGAGGAGTGCACCATTTTTTGTTGAGATTTTGACCATTTTTGTGAATGTAATTTAGTGACATTGAAGTTGATGTTTCCTTTTATCTAGTATAAGTATAGATGTTGTTTTTTGTTGGCTTGTATATTAAAGTTGTTCAGTCACATCCAATCATTATGTTTATTATTGTATAAATCATGGGCTATGGTGATCAAGAGTTTTCATTTATCAGTGTGATGATAACTATACTCTTATTATGGGGAGAATCATATTGGTCATGGAAAAATGATTCAAGTTTTTGTAAGGTTAATGATGTGGTGACACCATTGTGTAGTTGGTTAAGATGACATCAGGATTCCTATGTATAGTAAATTATAATTTTATCTAATTCCAAGAAAAATAAAGGATTTATTATTTCAATGAGGTTTTTGATGTAGTATGTGTATAGGAATAGATATTAGAATATATCTTCATGTAGTCTAAGAGTGAGTCAGATAAGAGATACACTAGTATTCATGGATAGATTATGAATACAAATGTAGGTGTAAGAGGACCCAAAAATGTAATTATCTTGATTTTTGGTTTCAAAATTCAGTGTGTTCATTTGGATGATTTTGGTATGCCTCTCAGAATTAAGGAATCATTATTGAGATATGTAGTCATACATAATTGGGTGATGCAATTTGTTTTCAAGGTTTAACTTTATATTGAAAAATTGATGTTATTTTAGTGTTTTTGGATGTGATGGGGTAGAAATTATATCGATATTGTCAATAGACCAATGGGAATATATTTTTTGGTATAAGATTCAAATGGAAGGTGCATTAGAGCCTCAAATCATCCATTAGGAGCAGAGTTATATGGTGGGAATCACCATAATCATAAAGATGAGTTAGTTTTTGGAATAGAGATATCTCAAGATAGATGTGTGAACTTGAGAAAAATATTAGTATTGGAAATAGTGATGATATGGTAGTTAAATTTTTTATAAATAGTGTATTCTAGTGTGTTGTGTAGCACAAAAGGATATCATTCAATGTTCCAAGGTAGAATGTTGTGAGTTAGGGGTGAATTCACAAGCAATTTAGGCCATAAATGATGGATGTAATACAACCACAACCTTTTGAGGATGAGAATTTTAGCAACCCTAACCTTTTACACATAACAACACATGATTTTTAGCATAATTATACATTATAGTACAAGCCAAGGATCATAAAGTCTAGTTTCATGGATGACTAGGTACATAATCAAACATTAAAAAAACAACTTTTTATATAATCTTCATAATGAGATCATATCTTCCATTTTTCTCATACATATTCATAGGATAACATAGGGATAACTTGAACAAAGGGGTGATATAAAATCCTAGTAAGGGAATAAACATAAGAATAAGGCTTTAGCACATGGGTTAAAGATCCTGACATAATGATATAAAATGGCATATAGAATCATAACATATAAACATGTCATCATATAAACATTGAATCATAGAAATGTGGAAGCAACATAAATCGTTACTTTAGAGTGAGTCAAGGCTCATTGCACATAGGGGATAACAAGTCAAGGTTAACCACCAAGACCGGTGCACATGGTATCACTAGTCAAGGCTAACCGCCAAGACCGTTGTACATAACAACTCATGAGACTAAATTTTATCCAATTAATTAGAGAACTATTTGGGTTCTCCCACCTTAACATGTTCATGAATATTCTTTCTTCATATATTATCATACATAAAGAATCATAAACATAAGGGTACCCATGGAAATAAATGGGTATCATAATCATGTCATAAAGCATAAAGAATGGGCGTACGATAAAAGTTTCCATGAAATAAATGAATTCAAAAATATGTGGGAATTAATAAGATAAAATAGGAATATATCATGGTAATTGATTCCAAACAAATTGAAAACATGTGAAAAGTGTATTTAAGAATTTTTAGCATATAAAACTCTTAGTGTAGTTTTAAGGAAAACACTAACAAGCATTTAAAATAGAAAATGGAATAATATTTTGTAAAAACCATAAGAGATCCAAGATTGTTTTCATAATAAAATCATTATTTCTATAAAAACAATTTTTACTCAAAACATATGGTAGAGTTTACTTTAAATTGGGTATAAATTCATGAGGTTCTTTTAAAACAGGTCTACCTATCGAAAATTATTGAGGAAGGAATCATTTAAAAACATGTATATCCCTAAAATATAATGAGGGATTGGTTTTTAAATAATATTTTAGACATATAAATAGGAATTAAAATATGTACATAAACATAATATAAGATTTCCTTTGGGTAAAAAGAGATTAAGAACAACCCAAAGGAAAAATGGAGGTTCGGGTATAATCTCTTATGGAATATAGGAATGGTATCAGGTGTAATTGGGAGGGATTAATGAGAGATAAGGGGTTTCTCATATTTTATAAATCATGATGGAAGTATGGGTATGGTTTAAAATCATACCCTAACATTAGTAACTACACATAAACGTACATAACATAGAAGAGATTATTGAATAAATGTGATAAAGAGAGGATCCCTTACCTTAAGCTCGATGGTGTTATTCACATGATTTTAATGACATTAATAATAAAATTAGGTTAGTTAATTAATTATTACAGAACCTATTTTACATTTAATTTATTTAGTATAACATTGTTGAGTCCATTCAGAGCATTTTTGGTCGGTATGAGGTTCAATTTCATTGTTCGGGTCTATTTGTTTCGTGACCGGTTTACATTTATACATGAACAGATAATCATGTAAACTGAGGATTGTTGTCTAGAATTGGAGTTATATTTTATCACTGAACATCCATAAGGTTACATGGTTTTAAATTTCATTTGGTTACTATGAGTGAAGATAAATTATTATTTAAATCTTTAGTGATAACCTTTTGGGTTAATTGGCGGTTTTTTATCACAACGAACACATTGTAGTTTATAAATCAAAACCATTTGTAATAAAAGATTCTAGACTCATATATGATAAATTATAGATATATTATATTCTATTCAAACCATAATAATTGTTTCATTACCATAATTGAAGATAGAAAAATAAATTGAAAACTCTCGTCCTTGAATGTGATGGATTAACACGTCTCGGATAGTGTTTTCATTTCTAGTATAAAAGAAGGGTAAAGGAGAGATGATAATAAAATATTAAATAATCATAAAAATATTAAAATTAATGTAAGTTAATATATTTTTCATAACATTTTTATGATGATATTTAAGAATAGAAAATAAAATAATGGATCTTGAAAAGAAAGAAAAAGAATTGAAAAGTGGAATTTAACTCTTCAGTTAATCTTCCTTATGAGCCTCTTAAAGGGAGAGGATTTTGTCTTTTTAAGAGATCAAGGACTTCTAGACATGGGGGAGGAGATTGGGGAGATATATTAGTATAATTTAGATAAATCCCAAGTCTTTAGAGGAGTGAATATAAGAGGGGAGTGTGGGTGGTTTTTATAGTGAAGGGGAGAAGGGTTTTCATAATATTTTAATCATTAGTTTATTGTTTTTTCATAATACAAGAAATAGTGATGATTCATGTGTACTAAAATAGTAAAGGGTGAATTTGATTTCGAGATAATGGCCTTACATCACCCATACATTAGCTGATGACATCATAATTCATGTATTCATCATTTAAGATAAATTATCTTATATTACTATTCACCAAAAATTCAAGTACATCAGAAAAATCCCAAAAAAATAATTCTAACCATATTTTGATGTTTAGAATACAAAAATGAACTCCTTTTTAGGAAAATAATTTTCTAAATATGATTAATTTAATTTTTAATTAAAATAATAATTTACTTAACAAATACATATTTTAAAACTACGATTGATTTTATAATGCTTTCAAAAATTAGATAAGGTCTCATAAAATTATCTTAAAACCAAAAGACATAAAATTTTTATTTTATGAACACCTTTTAGGAAAATAAATTCTCTTTTAAATTAACTAATTAATTGTTATTAATTATTTATGACTTACAAAAAAAATAATACTTTTACTATGGTCATATTATCACTTATAAGATGCCTAAATTTTATTAATACATTCAAGGGTGAGGTTAATATTCTTTTGGATCATGTACTATTCATAAAGTCATATTACTATTCATAAGGGTAATTTACTATTCATATGGGTAGGTAACTATTCACTGAAAAGTATGTTTGTCTTATCAGACTCCAAAAATCATAATGATTACAACTGTGTATGTCAAATTTTCCAAATTCAAATCAAAGTAGTGACAATATTTTGTTTAAAGGTCACAGAGTTCTTAGAAGTTCATTATGTTTTGATTTCATGTGATTATATGACATAATTATAAGAAGGGAATTTCCATTGATAAAACATTAGGTTATTAAATTATTCCCCCCTCATGAAATTTCACCCTCAAAATTTTGTTTTACATTCTAACCCATAAACAGGTGTGAGTAATTTTCCTTCATTTCCACCTCATGTTCCCATGTTTCCTCTTCAAACATATGGTTCTGTCGTAGTACTTTGACCAGGTGAGTAGTTTTGTTACATAAAACATTATCTCTACAATCTAATATCTTCACAGGCTACTCCTCATAAGAAATATCATTCTCCAACTATACCACCTCGGAAGAGAGTACATGTGAATGGTCTGGTATATACATCCTTAAGAGGGATACATGAAAGACCCCATGTACTTCGGACATGGTAGGTGGAAGTTCTAGTCGATAGGGCACAACCCCAACACGATCATGATTCTCAAAGGGGCCGATGTACCTGGAACTTAACTTTCCTTTCTTCTAAAACCACATGACCATCTTCCATGTATATATGCATAGAAATACCATGTATCCAACTTTAAACTCATGGTCTCATCGATGATTTTATGCATAACTCTTATCTCAAATTTGGACTGCCTTGATGTGTTGTTGAATGGTTTTCACCTTCTCCACCATTTATTCTACCATTTCAGGTCCTAGAATCTTACGCTAACTGAATTCAACCCAACATGTTGGTGTTCTGCGCCTTTTCCCATAAAGGGATTTGAATGGTTCCATTTGGACTCTCAAGTGGAAAATATTGTTGTATGAGAATTTGAAAAGTGGAAGATGTTGTAATCATCCTCCTTAGAAGTCCATAGAACATGCACTCAACATATCTTCTACAGTCTAAATATTTTTCTCATATTTGCCATCATTTTGATGATGATAGGCTATACTAAAGTTTAGTTTAGTGCTTAGAGCATTTTGGAGACCTTTCCAAATCTTCAAGTTGAATCTCGGATCTCTATCAGATACAATAGATAGTTGAACTCCATACATACTTACCACTTATCTGATATATATCCTTTAAAGTTGATCCAACAAGAAGTCCTCTAGAATTGTGATAAATTTAGTTGTCTTTGTAAGATGATCAACACTGACCCATATAGTATTGTTTCCTCTAGATGTACTTATATGTCTGGTGACAAATTCTATGGTGATGTTCTCCCACTTCCATGTTGGTATGGTTAGGGGTTTTATCATCCCCTTAGACTTCTATATTTCATAATTCACTTGTGGAAATACTAGAAACTTTGATGTATACTCAGTAATCTCCTTCTTCATATTGTCCCACCAAAAGATCTCTCAGAGATCTCGATACATCTTTGTGCTCCCTGGGTGAATAGATAAGGTTGAGATATGTGCGTCATTCAAAATATCCTTCTTTATCTTTGGATCGGATGGTACACATAAACATGACCCAAATCTTACAAGTCCTTTCTCATCAATCATGAACTCTGAGGATTTCCCATTTTTAATGGCTTCCACCCTTTTCTGAATTTTCGTATCTTTTCGTTGACCATCCTTTATTTTATTCATGAGGTATGGTTGAGAAATCAGTTGATAAAGGATTTATGATCTTCCTACCATAATGACTCCCATGTCTATCCTATGAAAATATAATAAGATCATATCCTTTTTAATTTTCATCATTAAAAAAGATACAGGATCCTTTCTACTCAGAGCATCCACCACCTTGTTTGCCTTACCAGGATGGTAGTGGATTGAGCAGTCATAATACTTGATGATATCTATCCATCTTCACTAGAAAATATTAAGCTCTTTTTTTAATA
The DNA here is from genome assembly GCA_963277665.1 of Viscum album. Classification (NCBI taxonomy): domain Eukaryota; kingdom Viridiplantae; phylum Streptophyta; class Magnoliopsida; order Santalales; family Viscaceae; genus Viscum; species Viscum album. Next base: position 1,810,399,468 of record OY728127.1, read on the forward strand.
TATATTTTATAATCTTGTGATCAATATATATCTCACACTTCTCCCCATAGAGACAATACCACCATATTTTTAACTCAAAGACCATAGATACCAACTCCAGATCATACGTAGGATAGTTTTGCTCATAGATTTTTAGCTGCCTTGAGGCATAGGCTATCACTTTATCATTTTTCATGAGCACACATCCTAATACATTCTTTGAAGTATAATTATACCCCATAAAGAGTTATCCACTTGTTGGGAGTGTGAGTACTAGTGCCGGGATTATCCTCTTTTTACACCCCTTAATGTAGTCTTCACATTCTTGAGTCTAGACAAACCTCACTCCCTTCCATGTCATCTTGGTCATTTGGTTTGACAATCATGGAAATTTCTTCAAAAATCATTGATAATACCCAGCTAGACCTAGAATATTGTGGATCTCTTTTATGGATGTTGTCCTGGGCCACTCTTTAATCACCTTTTTCTTTGAAGGGTCTATAGTTATCCCTTTATTGGTGATAACATTCCCCAATAATGATACTTCCTCCATCCAGAACTCACAGTTTCTATAATTTGCATATAGATTCTCCCTTCATAAAGTCTTTAACTCAATATTCAAATTCTCCTCATGTTCCTCCATACTCTTGTAGTATATCAGAATATCATCGATAAATACTACCAAAAATTTTCAGAGTTAATCTCTAAAGAATATATTCATTAAATCCATTAAAATTGTTGGAGAATTATTGTGTCCAAAGGGAATCACTATGAACTCATAGTTTCCATACTTTGTTTGAATGGTGTTCTTGGGAATATCTTCCTTCCTCACCTTTAATTGGTGAAATCCTGACCGAAGTTACACCTTAAAGAAATAATCAGCACCATGAAGGTGATCAAAAAAGTTATCTATATGAGGAAGGGGATACTTGTTCTTTATCATGATTTAATTGATCTCATGATAATCAATGACTAGGAACATTCATCCATCCTAATTCTTTACAAATAGGACTGGCACACCCCATGGTGAAGCACTCAGGCATATAAAACCATTCTCCAGATTCTCCAGTAACTGCTTCTTAATCTCCTCTAGCTCTATAGTGGACATTATATAAGGTTTCATTGACATAGTATTAGATCTAGGAATAAGTTCAATTGAGAACTCAACCTCTCGATCAAAAGGAATCCTAGGAAACTATTCAGGGAATACATCAGTGTAATCCTTCACGATGGGAAAGTCTTTAAACATGATTCTCTCATTTATCTCAATCATTTGAGCTTGGAATTCTTACTTATAATGAATTAATATCCACACTTTAGAAAATTATTCAAAAGGATATTCATCTTCCTCTCTCATTTATCTCAATCATTTGAGCTAGGAATTCATACTTATAATGAATTAATATCCACAGTTGAGAAAATGATTCAAAAGGATATTTATATTCCTCCTTACACTTGTAAAGAATTGGAGGATTCTTTTGGAAGTGAATATTGATCTTGATTTCCCAAAAGTTTATGTTGGATTTTTATAAAGATAGCTAATCCATTCACAAGATAGTGTTCAACTCCACTAAAGGAAGTTTGACAAGATTTTTTAGAAGGTTCATTACAAAAAAATTAACCAGAGAGGAGTTATAAACCATGGACACAATAATTACCCCATTCTATGTTCTTACAGATAAATTATCCTCTAAATTTTGAGATGTTTTTTTAATAGTTCTACTAAACCTAAAAGATAAGAAATAATGTGTAGAACCAGAATCAAATAGTACATTCACTATTCTTGAATAAATAACTAGTGTACCTATCACTACATCATTTTCTGTCTCCAACTCACCAGTACTGATACAATAATAACATCCTTGTTTCCTTGGAGGTTGTTTTTTATTTTCCCCAATAACCCTCAGCTTAGGGAAATTTCTCACATAATTCCCATGATCCTTGCAGTTGTAACACTGTACTATAAGCTAATTTTTGATCTGAACATTCATTTTTTCTTTTAAATTTGTGGTATTTTTCATATATCTTTAATAGTATTTAACCCGATGTCCCAACTTCCACATTTGAAGAAATTCCTGGTTCTCTTTAGATAGTTCCGAGGATGCTTCTTCTGAATAATTTTACATGTGGGATGATCAGGATTATTTCCATCATGGAATTTATTTACAGAACCACCCACATTAGATTCCATTTTCCACTTTTTTCACTCATTCTATGAAACCACTAAGTCTTAGATATACATTTCAACCTTAAGGTCACAACATACAATCTCCTCATATTTTTTGAAGTCTCAAATAACCAACTCTTTTCGTAGACTTATATATAGTATTATAAAGAAGTGATCCAAATTTGTTTCAGGGTTCATGAAAAATCTAGATGCGTACATTTCAATCCTTATCAGTTTTAGTCCTACACCCTGATTGAATCATCTTCCTTCTTCTTGAGTGTGAGGAACTCTCTTTCCATCTTGAGGCGGAGGGTTCGGGGAAAATATTTATTCAAAAACATTCTCTTGAATTCTTCCTAATCCATGGAATCTATTTCTTCTTGGGGCTTTGTATTCTTGATCAGTTTCCACCACTAATCATCTTCCCCATAAAAATGATAGACCGCTAGTATGAATTTCTCTTCTTCTATGCACTGGAAAATAGAGGATATCTTTTCAAAGGAGTTAATCCACTATTATTTAAGGAGGGGATCAGAAGATTCATTAAACCTGGAGGCCTTTTCAGCATGAAGGATTCAATGGAAACATTCTATTTCATTGTTGGAGGATTATTTTCCATATGATTCAAGTTATTATTCATAACTTGAGCTAACTAAGCAAGTACTATCATGAAATTTTGAGCACCCATTCCCGTCATGTTAGGCATATATTTAGGTAACTCTTCACATTCCCTATCAAATTTATTTTTTCTAGGTGTTCTTCTATTTCCCAATATTAACTAAGAAAAAGAACATACTATTAAATGGATTTAATACTTATCTATTAATAATAAAAAGGAAACTTTTAACATAATAGGATAAACTTGTAAATGAGAAGTATATCTTAACTTGTGATTCCCTATTTTTAAATCTAGGTTATCCTTTATCTGTTTCTTAACTTATATTATTATGGGATCTATTTTTTATTCCCCAAATAATGGTTTATACCAAGATCGTGAATTTACCAAACCATATCCCCTAGGAATGTCCGACCAAGACTACAGAAAGTCCCCTTGTTGTGTACCAGTTCCCATTTGAGTCCAGATCAAAGTGTTGTAATCAGGTTTTACCCTTAGATATATTTGTGCTAGATCCACCTCTACCTGTTTGTATACATACTGGGATGTATTTGCTTAATAAACCACTTACTATGTACTTACCAAAATTTTGTGGTGTTTTACTATTCTTAGTCTCATCCTTAAGGTTCTTAGTAAAGTGCTCAATTCTTAATCTCCTAAAATAACTAATCCATCCTCCAATACCAACTATAGTGACCCTAACCTTTTATACATAACGTCACATGGTATTAAGTATAATTAAACATCACAGTACAATCCAAAGATTGTAAAATCTAGTTTATTAGAAGACTAGGTACATAATCAAATGTTATAAAAAACTAATTTTTATTTAATCTTCATAATTAGATCCTATCTTCTTTTATGATCATACATCTACATAGGATAATTTGGTGATAACATGAACAAATGGGTGAGCTAAATTCTAAGTAAGTGAAGAAACATAATAATAAGGCTTTAGCACAAGGATTAGATATCATGACATAATGATATAAAATGGCTTATAGAATAACAAAATATAAACATTAGATCAAATAAAAATTAAATCATATAAATTTGGAAACAATATAAATCATGAATTTAGCATGATTCTAGGATATTTGTACATAGAGGATCATAACTCAAGGTTAACCACCAAGACCGTTGCACATGGTAGCAAGAGTCAAGGCTAACTGTCAAGACATATTCACATAACATCTCATGAGACTCAAATTTACCCAATGCATTGGAGAACTATCTGGGTGAACTCATCTTACAATGTTCATGAATATTATTGAAATATATATAATCATACATAAACAATAATAAACATAAGGGCACCCATGAAATGAAATGGGATCATAATCATGTCATAATGCATAATGAATTGGTGTATTATATAAGTGTCCATGAATGAAAGTAATTATAACATGCATGGACATTAATAATATAAAATAGGCATATATCAGGGTATTTGATTTCAAACATAATTGAAATTATGTGAAAATAGTATTTAATAATTTTTAGTATTAAAATATTTTAGTGTTGTTTTAAGGAAAACACTAACGAGCATTTAAAATAGAAAAGGGAATAATATTTTACCAAAACACTTTAAGTGATCTAAGAAGGTTTTCATAATAAAAACATTTGTTTTATAAAACCAATGGTGACTTAAAACATATGGTATATTTCACTTTAAATTGGGTATGAATTTAGGAGGTTCCCTTAAAACTAGTTTACTTGTCAAAAAATATTGAGGAGGAAATCATTTAAAAACATGTATAAACAAGAAAGAAAATGATGTATGGGTATTGAAACATGAGATTCTAAATATAAATATAAATTATAGTATGTATGTAAACATATTATAGGATTTCATTTGTGTGAAAAGAGAGTAAGAACAACTCGAAGGAATAATGGGGGTTCAGGTAGAATCCCTTACGGAATATCGGCATGGTATCAGGTGTAATTAGGAGGAATCAATGAGAGATAAAGAGTTCCTAATCTTTTATAAATCATGTGGGAAGTATGAGGAATGTTCAAAATTATACCCCAACATTATTAATTACACAAAAATCGACATAACATAGAGGAGATTCTTGAATAAATGTGACAAAGAGAGGATCCCTTACCTTAAGCCTCGTGGTGTTCTTCGGTTGATCTTAAAAACCTGAATAATAAAATTAGGTTAATTAATTAATAATTACAGAACCTATTTTTCATGTGATTTATTTAGTTTAACCTTTTGAGTTCATTCATAACCTTTTTTGATCGGTTATGAGGTTCAATTTCATTGTTCGGGTCCATCTGTTTCATTATCGGTTTACTTATATACATGAACGGATAATCATGTAAAATGAGGATGGTTTTTTAAAATTGTAGTTATATTTTATTATTGAAAATAAATAAGGTTAAATGTTTGTAAATTTAATTTAGTTACTTAGAGTTAAGATGAATCATTTTGTAAAACATTAGTGATAACCTTTTGGGTTAATTGGCCGTTTTTTTATCACAACGAACACATTTTGTTTTATAAATCAATCCCATGTGTACAAAAAGCTTACTGAACCATATATGAGACACTATACATATATTATAGTCTATTTCAACCATAATAATGGTTTCATGACCATAATTTAATATGGTAAAATAAATTTAAAACTCATCATCCTTGAATGTTATGGATTAACACATCTCAGATGGTGTTTTCATTTCGAGTATAAAAGAATGGTAAAGGAGATATGATAATAACATATTACATTATGATAAAAAAATTAAATTACATTTAATCTACTATAGTTTTCATAAAAATTTTATGAGGATATGTAATTATATAAAATAAAACAAAGAATCTTGAAAAGAAAGTAAAAGAATTGAAAAGAGGAATTTGCCTCTTGAGTTAATCTTCCTTGAGAGACTCTTAAGGGGAGAGGATTTGGTCTTTTGAGGATACCAAGGGATTTTGAACGTTAGTAAGGAGGTTGGGGATATATTTTATCAAAATATAGGGAAGTCACAAGGATTTATAGGAGTGAAGAGAAGAGGGGAGTGTGGGTGTTTTTTATAGTAGAGGGGAGGAGGGTTTTCATAATATTTTAATCAGTAGTTTATTATTTTTGCATAATACAGACAATATTAATTATTATTGTGACAAAAAATAGTAAATAGTGCTCGTTAGTTTGAGATAATGGCCTTACATCAGTCATACATTATTTTATGACATCATAATTTTTGTATTTAGCATTTATCATAAATTATCATAATTTAATATTCACCAAAAATTCAAGTATTTCAAAAAAATACCAAAAATTAACCCTTACCATTTTTCAACATTTAGAATCGAAAAATGAACTCCCTTTCATGAAAATAATTTTTTAAATATAATTAATTTATCTTTTAATTAAAATTATAATTTACATGAAAAATATAGATTTTAAAACTATGACTAATTTTATAATGCTTTCAAAAATTACATAAAGTCTCATTAAATTATCTTAAAATGAGAAGACATAAAAATTTTAATTTATGAACACCTTTTAGGAAAATAAATTTTATTTCAAATTAATTAATTTTTTGTAATTAACTATTTATGACTTATAAAAACCAATACTTTTACTATGCTCATATTATCACTTAAAAGATGCCTAAATTTATTTATACATTCAAGTTTGGGGTTACTATTCTTTTTTATGTTGTAATATTCATAAGGGTTATATAAAAATTCATAAGGGTAGTTTGATATTCATAAGGGTGGGTTACTATTCACCAAAAAAAATTAAGCTTGTCATATCAGACTCCAAACATCTTACTAATCGCAACCGTGTATGTCAGATTTTCAAAATTCAAATCAAATAAGTGACAATATTTTTTTTAAAGGTCACATATTTCTTAATAGTTCATTGTTTCGTGATTTAATGTGATTATTTTAAATAATTATAAGAAGGTAATTTCCATTGATAAAACGTTGGGTCATTACAAGAATTGTTAAGTTTGAGAGTTTGTAAGGACAGATAGACTTTTAGGTCATGTTTTTAAATGAAACAAAATATTACTTTCTAGTCCTAATTCATGGGATGATTTCATAATTAGAACACTTATTAGAACCATAATATTTAAAACAACTAATTGATAGTTTTTAGACCTGACTGAGGCTTCATAGGTATTATAGGTTCTTCAGTGAATATCAAAGTACATTCAAGGTGACACCTTTTCTATTATTGAAAGTAATCATATCGTCACATCATGATGGGTAGGGTCAATACTATAATTCTATGCCACGAGGTGGAATCCATTATATGTAGTATTATAAGGCCACGTCCTTAAAACATTACTTAATCTTGAGTTAAATTAAGAATTCACATTGAGGATCTTTTCTGGTTTAGAGTTTTTGATAATTAGGCCATAACTGTTACATTACATCCCAAATATTACAAAGTAGACAATTCTACTCTAACCAATTTTTTTACAACAATAAAAATCCTTAAATAAAACAAGAATTATTTTATTAATATAAATATTCTTGAATTCTTCATGTCTCTTACCCTTCCTTTTAACTTATGAAAAACATTTCAAAAACATGGGATCTGCATAAAAATTTGAGTAAGGGTTTTAAAATAAGTAAAGGAAACATTAGTCCATCAATTCATACAAATAAATGAAATCACACTTTTAACTGATATAACATAATATGTTTAACATGCCTCATGAAATAATAATATTAATGAATAGCACATAGAAAACATAAATCATAAAGGTAACTTGTGTCATCCATAACATACTTACATTTTATCTTTCACAGCTACATAGGGAGTTACGTTTGGAATACCCATCATAGTATATTACATAAATCACTTAGGATAAACATTAACGTTTACCTCTGTCACATTAACCATTGTATTGGAGACCTATCTCAGTCTCACATGCCATAGGTTTATCATGGAACCACCCATATATGTAAACAATACCCAAGAACCATAACATAATCATAACACATGAACAAGCATAAAGGAAAGATAAAATTATACTTTGAAATCACCAGATATCAGTTAAAGATGTTGACATAATCAATCCTTTATCAAAACAATTTTCAATACAAAAATACGTAAAAAGGGTTTGTGGTATTTATTTTCCTTTCAAAAAGATTATGGCCTGTTAAGCAAGCCAAATATCAAATAATTCTTGCGGTAGTGGAAAGGTCATTGTCACCATGTAAGTTAAAAAGAAAAATTCCATTTTTATTTAGTAAAATCCTTCATAGAAAAATATTCTCTTTAAATGAAATGAAAATTCAAAGGGTTTTATACACCATATAAAAAAAGGAGGTGTATATTATCAAAATATTCCTCAATGAAAGGAGATTGAGATGATGTCTCTACCCTTGAATCCAACTCATCATTTATGTTCCTTATTCTTCTTGAATAATAAAATTAAGTTAATTTATAATTTCGTAAAACCCTTTTTCATTTTTATTATTCCATTTATATCACTTATTACCATGTTATAAAAATTACATATTTATTTAAGATAATATCGGTTGTTTTTTTATATTTGGTACTTGAGTCAAAAATGAACTTGTTATACTAAATAACTGTCTATGTGGTAAAAATTCCATTATCTCCAAAATTATATTCATGATTTAAATATCATATAAATCTGGTATATATATGTATTTATAATAGTACATAACATTTGGAAATAAGAAATGAAATTCACTGTTCATGGACACGGTAAGTCGTACGTATGCATGAAGGAAACATTCATTTCTTTTTCATATTTAAAGGAATGAAAACTAAATGATAAGTAATTATATTGTAATTACAGTATAATCTCATATATAATTTCATTAACTTAATCCTTTATACATTCTATGTATGGAATGAACGAGCCATATCACTTTGAGGGGGCGGTAGTCCCCACTTACTAAAAAGAAATTATCGTATTTACCCATTATGGAAACCATAAAGGTATAATATAAATGAAACATGGAGAGGAATATAGAAAATATAAATATAGTTCCATCATAATGGCCACCATTAGTTGTGGTAGGTAAAAGTGAACAATCATCATTTCGTGAGGCAGTTGGTCTCCGTACCCAGAGACAGTATATTCGTATCCATTAGATGGAGGTTTGTGAAAGTGTAGTTCGAATAATTCTCATAAAAACATCCTAGTATATTGGATATACTGGATTTTTTACAAAATATTGTAATAAAGATATTTTAGAGGTTTGTATAAGGAAAATAAATTAAAAAATTTTGAGAGAAGACATTACCACGAATCAGGTAAATCCTTTTGATTTAAGCTAAAAGGATTTAATGAATTGTCTTATGACTAAGGTAATGCATCTAAGAGGAATATAGAAATTTTTTTAGCTTATTTGGGTAGATTTTGGACGATCCAATGGGATTGAGAGATGCGATTAAATGGGTTGGGGTGATTCTCTTTTATAAGAGGGAGGAGGGGAACTTTTGGAAGGTATTGAAATATTATTTTATTATAAAATGATTTTCGGTTTCCAATAGTCCCAAAGTAATTTATATCAAAGATAAGATGTTTTTGGGTCTAAAATCTCTCAATAAAAAGGTTTTAGAAAAGTCTAGGTCACAAATTTAACCTTATCGTTTATCTTTAACCCTTAATTAACTAATTTAACTCTTATCATGTCTTCTTGTGTATTCATACTATATGGTCAATATAGTTACTATAAAATGTCTATAGAACCTCAATTGGTTCATTAATGACATTTTAAACCTTATATAAGTCATTTGGAAGAATATTAGATTTTTAGGACTATTAAATCATTTAATAAAAAAGTATTTGTTTTAAAAACTCATTTATGTGAATTTATATACTATTCATATCATGAATTTTAAAAAAAATCCATAAAAACATGATTATTTAAAAAAAAATTCTTAATTTGAAGATAAAAAGTAATAATAATCCCTAAAATTAGTTTATGGCTGAAAAAGTTCCAAAATAAATTTATTTTAATATTTATAATTTCATTTATTTAAATCATTCATTAATATGGTAATCACTACATCATCATTGTGTCAAAAATAAATTTATATATTTGATGTCTAAAATTTATGAATAAAATACCATTATGTATGAAATATTTTTATCTTTCTAGTGAATATTTATAGTCAAATAGATATCATATATAACCCAATATAAAAATTGTTTTTGTAAAATATACATGTTTAGATTATATTTTCCTCAACTTTAAATTAAAGGTAATTAAATATCATTTTCACACACAAGTGGCTCCATGGGGTCCTAAAATCGACCCAAGGATGCACATGGTAAATAATATCTCATACAATAGGTTTATAACATGTTTTAGAGTAGTTTTATATTATTATAATATTATTTTTCACCCTTATTTACAAGATTTACCCTTTAACCATGGTAAATAAAATATTTACTGAAATTACTATTCATAATGTCTAAAAATAAAAGGTATCTATTTACACAATTTCTACCTACTGATTCTAAATATGGAATCCATTTTTCCAAATTCAAAACAAGGAAATTTCAAAAATTAATTTAAAATTAATTCTTTTTGTCAAAACAAAAAAGCATGTTTTTAAGAAGTAAAAACAACCAAAAGATTGACATGTGTTTATGTTCAATTAAAAAATGAAATAACTTCCAATGACAAAAATTGGATTAAATGATAAAAAAATAATCTAATTAGACATTAAAATATATTAAAAAGAAAAAATAACCATATAAAAAATTATATGAAAAGACAATTTTGACTTAAAATGCAGTATTTTTTACTATTCATTAAAAATGATCTTTATTTGAAAAATACCAAAACTTTACCCAAAGTGAATTTTTATGGACCACATCTAAATAAGAATTTTATTTTTTAAAATAGAACATATAAAAGTGAAAAAACTAGATTGAAAAATGTTTCTCCATTAAGAGGCGGTAAATCTACCTTTTAAAAATATTAGAGTATCTAAATATATATATTTACTAAAGAATGATTTGTTCTGACATGTGTCACTCCCACATCAACTCCCTCAACTTTCCTGTATCCCTCTCCCATTAATCCTTTTCCATACCATCTCTCCCCATCACAGTATTCCTCTTCAATTTCTACAGTTTCAAAACCTACGATCGGGGTTTCCATATCAGCGACCTAGGGTTTCCACTAAATCAGAATACCACCTTCGTCGCCTCAGATTCCTTCATCTTCTTCGGCCACAAACATCTACTCGCACTACTACCATTGTCTAGTTATCTCGAAATTTTAAATTCTTTGACTTGTGCTATGACTATAGATTCATCTCGCGCACCATTTCCTACCCCATTAAACACCTTTGTCGGCTTCCATGTGATATTCAACTCATGCATCGTCGCTTTGGGAAGCTGTAAAATATTCAACCTCCTTCTTCACATGTTTATACCAGAAGTCTCTGGTTTTGGGTGACGGGCGACTCCTTCCTACAATTAGTCTTGGAACTATGATGAACTCAACACCATGGTCTCCTTCTCCTTTGGTTCCCCTAGAAATATTTGTTCCACTTTCAGCATCACCATCCACTAATACGGACAAATCCATCCAAGTTCTTTAGGAATCCCTTCCCATCAATGACAGGTTATTCAGGAATCTTACATATCTAATGTTTCGGAGAAGGTATATACTCCTAATGCAGAAGAAATTTACACCCATCTATCCATCATCCTCTATTTGCAGTTAAACTAGATTTAATGAGACAATTTTACTATAATTCTACTATTTTGATACTCTAGCTCTTCTACCATACATATGTTAGACCATTCACTCTTTGACATTCATTCTTATGAGATTTTATATTGATTTTCTCAACACATCAAATTTTGTTTCATAGTCCAATAACTGTATCTTATTCAATTCAATATAGAATTCTTCCACTATCATTGCTATAATTAAATATATATTTCATTAAGATCACTATAACTATCATTGATTACATTCATTTTATGCTAATTATAGTGGTATATAGGATATATTATATATAACACTTTTTAGTACATTATTATGTTCACTTTATTGACAATTAAATATAAATTTACACAATATAAACAAGAAATCACCTTTGATTTATAAAGAGGTGAATATTCAAAGAACTTACTCAGGTGATACTAAAAAATATGTTATCTTATTTTTATATGTACACCTTAATGTTTCCCTTTATATATCATTAAACTTACTTACATATTTACAATATTTACACTATAGTGCGATAATGATCTCTTGAAAATATTACTCCAACTGAATGTCTAACACCCACAGGATACACACAAAGAGGAGCATGCACCCCATTTTCACCTATACCAACAATGTTCTGATCTGGAAAGATGGAAAATGCTAATTGGGTTGTTCTGGATAAGTAATCATTATGTTTTATTTCAGTAAGAACAAAGAAAAAGTAAATTTTTTCTTTTCAGAAAGTATATTTATATCGTTGCAAAAAACTGAAGCCTATGGATAAGCATTGTACAGAAGAACTTAAAGGAAATATTTTGGTCCTTAAATGCTCCCAGTTGAATGTTCTCCATTTATATTTGTTACATTCCTATAAGAAATAATTTGAAGCATCTTATACCTTGCATGTGGTAGATTAAGTTCACAAATAGAATTCTAAACACAGTAATGAATCATTACTATCTTTGGAGGACCTGTGGTGACTCCAACATGCAGTCTAAAGATAGGAGCATCAATTATTACAAATATTCCCATAATTTTTTCATCTATAATAACCCAACAAACATGGGAAAGGAATCCTAAATTAACATGTTTCATGTGAACTTACTAAATTTTATTATTTTAAATTTTTTCCATATAAATAATTTCTACATAAATATTATTCATTTCATAGTTTTTATTTATATACACAGACATTCTGTTGGGAACCAGTTGTTTTAAGGTGTTGATGTTTTTAGAATAAACTGATTATGAATAATGAAGGATGGATTGAGTTTTTTATTTTATTCTTTAACATAAATAAAATTAACATTATATTAACACTATTTTTCATTTTTTTCTTTTCAGGGGTTTTTATTTTTATTTATATGTAATTGTTTCCCTATTAGCCAGGCATATATATTTCTGGATTTCTTCAATCATCACAACCCCTCTTTAATTCCGCATCTACTTCGAACATAAGGTATTTAGTCATTTATTATTATCTCACCACCTCCAACAATGGATCGTAACCCATATTCCATCCCACATCTGCTTTGCAGTTCAGGTTTGTGATTATTTCTTCTTAGCTTGCTTACTCCGACTATCTATTGCATCTCCTCTCCCCTTTAACATCAACATCGTAGTTCAGTTATGAGATTAATTACATATTCCAAAATTTAAATACATGATTCTACATTTCTCATATCATTTCACATATTACTTCAGGTTAAGATTTAGATTTCTAGTTTTTCATGTAATGTTTGAAAATAACAAACTTCTATTATGCTTAATTTTAGGTATGTGATCATATCTTCTCAGATCGATTCCTGAATCTCCTATTCACATATCAAGTATGAGATTAATTACATATTCTAGAACCTAAATTATTTTACTGTGCATTATGATAATCAAATATTTAAATGGGATGAGTTTGAGTTTTCTCAAAGGGATATTCATGTGAGTGAACATAAACAAATAAAATGGTAAGAAACATTTAATATTTGACTATTTCAAACAATAATATATAATCATTTGTTTTGAATTGTGGGTGTTGTATATTAATTGTTTGAACCCTATTAGGTGGTAATCCAAGAGTTTTATGCATCTTGATATCATTTATCCATATGATTATATATTTATTTGGGATGAAGACAATGGGGTTCATGATTTTGATGTAGAAAATTGATCTTTGAGTTTTGATTATAATATTGATGCAATAGTTAAAAAGGTCATTTCTATTACCAATGTCCTTTTTAAAATTTTTTCTACATATTGTATGTATAATTTCAGACACCTTTCATGTATTTTTCATAAAACATTACAATATATTTGTTTCATTATGATAATCAAACATATGAATGGGAGGAGTTTGAGTGGTCTAAAAGGGATATTCATGTGAGTGAACATAAACAGATTTTTTCTCTCATGTAAACACACAGTTATTTTTTTTCTTTGTATGGTTTCCACTATATTGCTTTTATTAATTTCAGGAGACGTTTTTGCATCAAAGAACATGTTTTTTCTTGGAATGGTGTCAATCCATACGAATTTGGTGCCCGATTATGATGGAACTATCAAAACTTTCTTCTCTTTACTACTACTTTTATATGTAAATGCATACTATATTTTTTTTATTTTTTTATTGTCTAAATATGGCTTACTAGTGTGTTTTATTTTCAATGGTTTTTGATGTGTCAATTCTATTGATTTTGGGATATGGATTTGCATCAAAGGATAAGTTCTTTTCATGTAAAACTGACGGTTCAGTTAAAGTTAGTACTAGGAAATCCTACACTACATCATATGTAAGCTTATTAAATTTTCCAGAGTGATTATCTATTTGAGGTCTTTCATATCAAAATGTGGTATATTTAATAATGTTGGTCATGTTTGGAAAATTGGTATGGATCTCAAATTTTATTTTTGAATTCAGGACTGGGAATATTAACCTTGTAATGTCTTCTTTTCATTATTGGTTGAAGATAACATCATGTTTCAATATATTTATCCTACTAGATCCATTAGAGTCTTTTGTTCTCTTAGAATCACCTTCTAGTCTATTATAATCCACTATATATTGTTTTATATGCACTACAAACCTTCTTCAGATATCCTACATGTCTGGATCTCCACTACAGGTATGTTTTCCAAAAATTCTAGAATTAACCTCCCTTATGTCTATCATTTTTTGAAGCAGTTACACACTATATAAATTCAGGTAATTTGTCCTAAAATCAATGAGTAAACCTCCCTTACCATCCAACATATGAGTGTAGGTAAATTTTTTAACTATCGAATCCACTATATATTGTTTTTTATGCACTAAAAACATTTGAATAAGATTCGTATGAGATAATACACATAAGCCAATATTTTAGGATAACTATATGCATCTTCCAGTTATTCATGACTATAAGAATGTGCAAGATACTTTCACCCGCCTTTTCCTTGGTTCACATGATACAATACCTTACGTTACCAACTACAGTGACAACCATTGTTTACGATGCGTGACAACCACCTCACAAACCATCTTACTATCACCCATACATTCTTTAGACATCCTATATACCAACCTCTCTACAACAGATATGTCATCCTATTGTGCTTTAATACCGATCCCTTTTGTGTATATTTGATTCATTGCAGTTTATCAAAAGGTAATGATACATTTATATTATTTTTCCTATTCAAATACTCCAATGTACAAATGTCTAATCTTTTTTGCCTTTATTTTTTAATCATTCATAATTATCAGGGTTTACATTCGATTCATCATATTAAACAACTATAACTGGTAGAGAACAACCCTAACAGTGAATACAAGCACATTCTAATGATTATTTTTCTTTAGCGTATACATTTTCTATACTTTAATCATGGTACGGGGAACATGTTCAATTATACTGGATTTTTTTATTAACTTTTTCCTTAATGAAAACATACAGGGATTTTTTCCTTTTTATAGTTTGCATTGTGTTTCTTCAATTGATTTCCAAATATGGTTTTGCATCGAAAACATATTTTTTCTTGGGAAAGTGTTAGTTCTGATGAAGTTGGTACCTGATTGTTATGGTACTATCACAACTTTCTTCTCTTTACTTCTACTTTTATGTGTAAATGCAAACTATTTTTTTATTCATCTATGGTCTATCGAAGGCTTACTGGTGTTTTTTCCTTTCTATGAGTATTGATGTGTGAATTCAATTGATTTTAGAATATGGTTTCGCATTGAAGAACGGGTTTTTTCATGGAAAAGGTAATGGTTCAGATGAAGTTGGTACAAGGAAATCCTACACCACAACATTTGTAAGCTTATTCAATTTTCAAGACTAATTATTTGTTTCAGCTTTCCATCTCTCAATTTGATGGACTTAATCATGCTATTCATGTTTTGAAAATTGGGATAGATCTCTACATAGCTCCTTAAATTCATGAACTGAAATCTTATTATTTTAATGTCTTCTTTTCATTATTGGATGAAGATAACTTCATGTTTCACTTTATTTAGCCTACAGGATCCATTAGTTTCTTATGGTCTATCAGCATCACCCTTATGTATTCATGGATTGTAATGGATTCAAGTCACTTTTTTATAAAAAAAATAGTTATTGAAGAGAACTATAGGATGCCTCACTTTCTTTATGAAGGGAAATTACAATATCTTTATCTGAAAAACAATTTTTTCCTCCCCTGCTAACCCTCTTTATACTCTCTATACATATATACATATATGTGTATGTTTTCATTCATGCATGTATTTATTCCAACCATTAATGGAAATATATTATAATTTTTAGTGCAGATATAGAAGCCTGAAAAAGAATTTAAGGAATCCAAATTGGATGACTTATAAAAGAAGAACTATGAAGCAATTACCATTCCTAGAGTTACCCACTATCATTCTATGATCATTTATAATGAATTTCCTCATATTCAAATGCACACAAATTTTTGGATTGTTCGGAGTTTTTTTCATTTCTCTAAGAGAACTACCACAACCACTTAACATTATAGATTCTTCAGTTTTCGTTGCTTCTAATGTACACTCCTCTCTTAGACCTGAAAAAATAGTCTTACATGTTATCACTACTAATAAAACATATTTTTTCATGCATTCATGGGTTACGCTGAACCCTATTACCCCTAAAACTATTTAAGTTAAAGGAATTCATCAGTTTCACCCGTTAATAATATATAATATTCTGTGGCTTGATGTTGTATATAGTTTAAATGGCATCATGAATTACTTATATGGGAACAAAATTACTAGGGTAAACTAAAGTCATACTACTCCATGATTCATTTCATTGATATTGCAATCTAGGAGTCCCAAGTACATTTTTTTCTCAACTATCTCCATATATATTTTCTAGAGGTAATTAGATGTAATGGTATGAATTTTCATCCCATGAGTACATGTTTTTTAAATAACAATCATTAGATTAAATGGAATGAAAAGTGTAAAACATGTTCCTTATATTTGGTTTTCAGTTTTTTAGTGAATATATAGAAGCATGAAAAGAAATTTATGGAATCTAAATTGGCTTACTTTTAAAACAATAACTTTGGAGCAATTCCCATTCCTAGAGTTACCCACTATTATTCTATGCTCATTACTGATGAATATTCATCATATTCAAATGCACACAAACAATTAAGATTATTCGGAGTTTTTATCATTTCTCTAAGAGAACTACCACTACCACTTAATATTATGGATTCTTCAATTTTCGTTTCTCCTGATGTGAACTCATCTCTTAGACCTAAAAAAATAGTCTTCCATGTCATCACTACTAATAAAACCGATTTTGTCATGAATTCATGGGTTATGCCAAACCCTATTATCCATTAAACTGTTTAAGTTAAAGGAATTCATTAGTTTTACTAGTTAATAATAGATAATGGTCCACTGCTTTATTTTGTAGATAGTTGTAATGGCATCACGAATTACTTCTATGGGATCAACATTCCCAGGGTCAACTAAAGTTATACTACTCCATGAGTAATTTCATTGAGATTGCAATCTAAGAGTCCTAGTACATTTCTTTTCTCAACTATCTCCACATATATTTTCTAGAGGTAATTAGATATAATGGTATGCATTTTCATCCCATGAGTACATGTTTGTTAAATAAAAATTATTAGAGTAAATGGAATGAAAAGTGGAGAACATGTTCCTTATATTTGGTTTGCAGTTTTTCTATCTGTCTCACATTCTCTTTCTCATTTACTACCAAAGAATAAATAATTTTCAATTGGTTATGTGATGTAATATATATTAAAAAAAATTAATTTACCATTCATATTGAATGATATGTTTGAAATTGAAATTTCCTTTGCAAAAAAGTGAATATATTATTATAATTATTGTTACATTAAATGAAATTTAAACATTACATTTCATACCAAACATTGCAAGGTTACTATACTTGCATTCAATTTACATTCAACATGCCCAACAACCTTGAAAGAAGTAGGGTAGGTTGATAGAATTTTAATAGCAGGAACATTTTAAATTTTTTTTATATCATTTGAGATTTCAAGAAAATTGTCAGTGCATATATTTTTATTGCGGCTTATGTTGGTTGGTTGGGTGTGTTCATTTTCATTTAGTTTTGTTACTTAGTTTCTTCCCCCTATAATAGTTTTCTACACCATTATTTCTATTTTATTTCATAATTTATAATTTGATTAGAAATTATATTCTAAAGTGTGATCTATACATTTTTTTCTACCATCATTAGGAGTTTCTTGTGATGTTTTGTTTTTAAATTTCATCAACATGTTTATGTGACTTTAATTTTAGTTTTTCTAGTGTCAAATTTTACTAACTACTATGTTTTCAACAAATTTTCTAAGCCTTGTCAAGGTGGTATTTTAAAAATATTATGGGGAGATTCAGTGGGATTTTTATCCATTATGGGATATTGATCTCATGGGAAAAGTCAGCAGAGCTAGTGAATTAGATTTGTGGGTGATATATAAAGAGATATCAGACATACTTCAATTTTTATCATCCATTCATCAGATAAGATCTTAAAAATTGTCAATTTTAATGGGATTATGGAATGAATGTATTTGATTTACATACATGGAGGACAAGCATAATCTGTGGAAATATCACGTGATTTGAATTTTGGTGATCATTTTAACCTATGGAAGGATTAAAAATACTCTCATTGTTTTTAAAAAATATAATAGATATAAATATAACATATAACATATTATATAAATAAATTAAATATCACTATGTAATTGTAAATATGATTAAAAAAAGGGCTCAGATAACCCCCCTACTACGTTAGATGGTAACTTTCATCTCTATTATGAACTACCAAAAATAATGTGATACATAATTCCCCTAAAATTATAGAATGTCATACATAATTCCCTGAAAATTATAGTAAAAAATAAAAATCTATGTACAACAAGAGCTATATTTTCTTGAAGTTTTTTTATGATGATCATTCATTTTATATCTAACTGTCACAAATAATTATACTATAGTTAAAGTAAAATGTAGGAATTCAATGAACACCATCGGTTTTATAATTAGTGGTCTCAATCCTACTTAAATGGTGATTTGGTGTGGTTTCCATACTATTTGTAGGAAAACTATCATGGAATAGGGGAGTAGCGTAGTATTCTAAAGTTATGGATCTTTTTATTTCATTTTAATTATTAGTTTCATATACTTTTATTAAATGTGAGTTGACTTGTATTTAAATTTTCTTTCATTATATCGCTTATTCTATTCACAAAATGTTCTTTGAGTGATATGTGTTATGTGTTTACTTTAATATTTAACGCTTTTCAATAGAATCATTTATTCTATATATTTTTTGTTTATTGTTTTATTTTAAGGTTGTATGTCCTCAAATCCATCATTAATTGTCTTAATTATCAGAAATTGAATTATCCTTTCAAAAAATGATTTAATTCTTATATTTTAAATTTTCATGATGAAATAAAAAAAATTCCTTATAAATTATCCTAATGGTTTTCTACTAAATTAATGATATCCAACCAATTATTTAACTTTTATTGTAAAATAATATACTTCTATCTTAGTTTTATATTAATTTTTATTTCACTCTACAAACCAATATTTCTTTGAATGTTATTTCGAATGTAGTTCATTTATGTAATTAAAATCTCCACCCTCCCAAAAAAATTAATTCCATTATATTTATCCTAAATGTTTTTTTCTATATTGATGATGTCTCCTTATTTTTTACACTTTTATTTCATTGTTATGTACTTATAAATTTTGAATTAAATATAATCAATATTAATGAACCGTATTAAAATTGAAAAAGAGTAATCTCTTACTCAAAATAATTATTGAACAATATCACCATGCGAATGCACGGTCAAGTACTAGTTTATGCTTAAAATTGGATTCATTCTCATTTTAAGTCTCTAAATTTTATTGGATAAATGTAAAAACATTTAAAAACATATTTCATCATAATATAGTTAGTGTTGTTCATTCCCACTAGTACAATGGATAGGCATTAACTACCATTTAAAATAATAATATTATATTTTTTTCAGTATGACTCAGCATTGTGTGAAATATAAGATTTTGGAGAAACTCATTTTTGTGTGTCGAGTATGCCATCGAACACAGAATACACTTTAAAGTAAAATGAATATTTAATTCAAAAATATTAATAAACATTCTAATTTCATATTCTTTATTTACTTGGGATTTTACATTCATCCCCCCTTTTAGAAATTGTTTCCTCACAATTTTATTCACTTATCAAATAAGTGGGGTTCTTTTCCCTCTTAGAATCTTCAGATTCCCATGTTGCCTCTTCAACCATATGGTTTTTTTACAAAACCATTACCTGATGAATTATCTTATTTGGAAACACTTTCTCTCTTTGGTCATGAATCTGGACTAGTTTCTCCTTATAAGATAGATTCTCTTCCAACTGAACTACCTCAGGAGTCAAAACATGATATGGTTCTGGAATATTCTTTCTCTACATTAAAACTTGAAAAGATTTGTGTTACTAGGATAAACTTGTAGGTAAAGAAATTCTATAGGAAATTGATCCAACTACCTTTAGGATTTCATAGGGCCCAATGAACCTCGGACTCACCTTTCCCTTTTAACCAAAACACATCACACTTTTCCCTGGAGAAACATATGATCACCTACCTCAAAAGAAAGATCCTTCTTCTGGCTATCCATATAATTTTTCTTCCTACTCTGAGCTGTTCTCATGTGATTCTTAATCAACTGAACTTTTTCTACCATCTCATCTACAAATTCTGGTCCCATCAACTTCCTTTCACCTACTTCATCCCAAAAATATGGAGTTCGACCCCTCTTTCCGTATAATGCTTCAAATGGTGACATCTGTATACTGGAATGAAAATTGTTATTATAAGAAAACTCAACCAAAAAAGTTGTTTCTATCAACTTCACTATTAATCCATTGAAAAAGTATGTAGCATATCCCCTATGGTCTAAATTGTTCGTTCTGACTGCCTATCTGATTGAGGATGACAATCTGTACTGAAATTTAATTCAGTTACCAATGACTTTTGTAAGCCCTTCCAAAAGTTAGAAGTGAACCTCAGATCCCGATCAGATAAAATGGAGAGGGGACCTTCATTTAATCTAACTATCTCTTTAATATACAATCGAGAAAGTTTATCTAGAGATATAGTATCTCGAATAAGAAGAAAATGAGAAGATTTATTCAATCCATCAATAATAACCCAAATTGAATTGTTACCTCAAGAAGTCTTTAGTAACCCCCCCTATGAAATATATGGACACATTTTCCCATTTTCACTATGGAATTGGCAGAGGATGAAGCATCCCTTTGGGTAACTACCATTCTACTTTAACATGTTGACAATTTAAACACTTCAAAGTTAATTCAGCAATATCTCTTTTCATTCCATCCTACCATTAATACTCTCGAAGATCTCTATACATCTTAGTACTGCCATGATGAACTGAAAACATAGAACTATGGGCTTCACATAACAACTCTTTCTTTGACTGTGAATCACAAGGTACATATAATCTCTTTACAAACCTCAAAACACAATCCTTATCAATTTTAAATTCAGGTAACTTACCCTTCTGAACCAATTCTACCTTTTTCTTCAACTTACTGTCTTCTTTCTATGCTTTCTTAATTCTATCTACTAGAGAAGATTTCACTACCACCTGAAACAAAACAGAGGAATTCTCTACACCAATAACTTCCAATATAAAATTCATCAAATCAAAAACCAAAGGATCTCTTTCAAAATATAGCATGGTTAATGTAGCATTACTCTTTGGGCTCAAATCGTCAACTAATTTATTGGACTTTCCCAGATGATAATGGATCGTGAAATCATATTCCATGATTAATTCTAGCCATCTCCTCTATCTCATTTTTAATTATTTATGAGTGAATATATACTTCAAACTTTTGTGATCAGTATATATTTCATATTTCACTACATACAAATGATTCCACCAAATTTTTAATGCAAAAACAACAGAAGCTAATTCCAAATCATGTGTAGCGTAATTTAACTCATGAGGTTTCAACTGACGTGAAGTATATGCAATTACCTCATCATTCTACAATAGGAAAAAACCAAGTCCTTTCAATGAAGCATCATTGTAGATAACAAAATATCCCTTTTTGATGGAAATTCCAATACTATAGCATTTTCCAATCTTCTTTTTAACTCCTAAAAACAATCATCACATTCTTTTGTCTAGAAAAATTTTAACACCTTTTCGAGTTAACTTAGCCAGTGGGATAGATAACCGTGCAAAAAAGTTCAACAAACCTATGGTAATAACCTACTAAACCATGAAAACTATAAATCTTGGTTATATTTGTGGTTCTAGTAAATTATTTGAAAACTTTTTTTTATCAGGATCAATAGTTATGCCTTATTTAGACACAAAGGAATGAGAGTTTTTGTCAAAAAAACTCATACTTGATGAATTTCCCATATAGTTTCTTTTCTTTCATGGTTTTCTAGAAAACCCTTAAATGACTTTCATGCTCCTCTTTAATTTTATAAAATACCAAAATATCATCAATAAACACAATAACAAATTTATCCAATAACTCAAGGAAAATTATATTCATAAGGTCCCTGAATATGGTAGGTGCATTGGTTAACCCCAAAGGCATAACTACAAATTCATAATGGAAATATATAGAATGAAATGAAATATTTGGAATGTCATCTTCCTTTACTTTCAAATAATGGTACCCTGACCTCAAGTTAATCTTAGAAAAATACTAAGCTCCCGGGAGCTAATCAAACAAATCATTGATATGAGGAAAAGGATACTTGTTCTTAATAGTGATATTATTCAAGGCTCTATAATAAATGAAAATTCTAATTGACCCATCTTTATTTTTAACAAAAAATATAGGATCACCCCATGGTGATGTTCTAGTTCGAATGAATCCTTTATCTAATAACTATTGAAATTTCTTCTTTAACTCTAAATGTTCAATTTGAGAAATTAAATAGGGGGTTTTGTAATTGGCTTATCATCAAGAACTAAGTAAACTGTAAATTCAACATCCCAGACAGGTCTTATACCTGGAAACTCATCAGAAAAAACATCAATATACACATTTATCACTGGCACGTCAATAATCTAAATAGTTCCTTTGTTTTCAAAAATATGTGGAAGGTAACATTTATTTCCATCTTTTACTAGTTTCTCAACTTCCTAATATGTTATCAAAATAAAGGGTTAATTCTTGTATAAAAACTGAAATTCTTTCTGAAAAGAAACCTCTTTAGCTCTACCGTCAATCTTAGCATGATAAATAGAATTCCAATACATACCCAAAATAAAATCCAAATATACTACAAGAAAAATAATAAGTTTTGAAGGTAGATTATTTCCTCACACAAGTATATAAAGGTTTTTATAATTTCTTTTTGTATTAATATTTCCTCTAGGTGTTTTTAACTCATGTTTAGGATGCATATCTTGAGATGGAATTCCCAATTTAATAGAAAATTTCTCATAAATGAAAGAATTTGTAGACCCTAAATCAAACAACACATTGTCATAATCAGAATAAACAAACAGTATACCTGATAATACTTCATTTGATGGCCCAACATCTTTTTAACTGGTTTCAAAGGATTTCACCACCCCTTTATTTTTGTAGTCTAGCTGATTTCCTCTAGTTGAGTTCTTTCTTGGACATTCCTTTTCATAATGACCCATTTCATTGCACTTAAAACATTTTACTAACTATAAATTATATTTTTTTATTACCATTACCCTAATATTTTTTAGTGAAATTAGAAGCCTTATGTCCCATTTTACCACATTGGTAGCACTTACCAGAATTCAAAAGGCATTCCTCGGTGTTCTTTTTACCACAATTTTCACAAACTATAAACTTATGATTCTTACCATCATACTTCTTTTTAAAGAGTTCTTACCTTTCATCTACCACCTCGACCTCTTATTCAGTTGTTTTTCAAAGAACACATGATCATCAGCAAACTCCATTTCCACCTTCTCCACACATCGAATAAGTTTTTCCTAACTTTTAAACTCACAAGAAGATAAAGCCCTTAGATACTTTGGATTAAATACTGTGTAAAAAATATTTATTTTACTATCAATGTCTCTTATGAAATTTGAAGCATACCTTGCTAGTCGAGAGAATTTTGCTTCATAAGCAGCCACTGAGTTGTCTTCCTGCCTCAATTAAAAGAATTTTTTCCCATTATAAGTCGAAACACCATAGGAAAGCATTTCTCAAGAAACGTACCTTTAAATTCATTCCAATCATGAGAATCAATATCCTCACTATCCTTGATATTTTTAACCATTGACCACCACTGATCATATACACCTTCAAAATGATTAACAACAACACTAACCTTTTGATGTTCCAAACACCCCATGATGTTGATAATCATTTCAAGTGATTTAATCCACCCTTCATCTAGAATAGGGTCAGATGATCCTATGAATTTTGGGGGATGTTGCCTCATGAAATTATCCACTACTGACATGTTCCTCTGGGGTTGATCTGGGTGATCTCGTGCATGGATACAACCACCATCTATAGCCTAAGTCAACTGTTCCATCACTGCAACAAACTATTCATTTCTGAGTCCAACCATCTTAGGTTGCTAATTTAGAATTTTTTCTTCCTCTTGATGTCATCCCATCATAGTTTCCCTATGTCCTCTATGGGAAACCATTCTATACACAGAAATATATTAGGAAATGAAAAATGGTAATATTCAAATGCTATATCATTTCAATATTACCATAAATTAATTAATGGATGTTAATTTTAAAATATCCTAACTTCTAAAGTCGTCTAACCCGACCTTGGATACCAACTATAAATCCCCATCCTTAAAACATTACTTAATCTTGATTTAAATCATGAATTCACGTTGAGGATATTTTCAAGTTTAGAGTTTTAGAGAATTATTCTATAACTATTACATTATATCACAAATATTACAAACTAGACACTTCTAATCTAACCAATTTTTTTACAATAATAAATCTCCTTAAATAAAACAAGAATTATTTTCTTGATATAAATCTTATTGAATTATTCCTTTCTCTTACCCTTCCTTATACCCTATGAAAAACATTTCAAAAACTAGGGATGAGCATAAAAATATCAGTAAGGGTTATAAAATAAGTAATGAAAACATTACTCCATCAATTCATACAAATCAATGAAATCATACTTTTCACTCATATAACATATGCACATTAACGAACCTCGTGAAATCATAAGATTTATGAATAGAACAGAGAAATCATAAATCAAAAAGGTAACTTGTGGCATCCATAACATACTTACATTTTAGCTTTCACAGCTACATAGGGAGTAACGTTTGGAATACCCATCACTGTATATTACCTAAATATATTTGGAGAAACATTAACATATACCTCTACCACACTACCCAATGCATTGTAGAGATATCTCAGGCTCACCATCCTTGGTTTTTTTATGGAACCACCCGTACATGTAAACAATTCCCAAGAGCTATAACATAATCATAACACATGAACAAGCATAAAGGAAAGATAAAACTTCCACATTGAAATCACAAGATATAAGTTTGAGATATAGACATAATAAATCCATTATCAAAACTAGTTTCAATACCAAAATATGAAAAAATTGTATGTGGTATTTATTTTCCTTTTAAAAACATTACAACTTGTTAAGGAATCCAATTATCAAATAATGCTCGCAGTAGTGGAAGGGTTGTTTTCACCACGTACGTTAAAAAGGAACAATCTTTTTTTAATTTAGTAAAACAATTCATAGAAAAATATTCCCTTTGAATGAAATTAAAAGTCAAAGGTGTTTATACATCGTGTAAAATAAGCAGATGTATATTATCAAAAAATATCTCAATGAGAGGATATTAAGATGAAGTCCCTTACCTTGAATCCAACTCACCATTTATTTTCCTTGTTCTTCCTGAATAATTTACTTAAGTTAGTTTATACATTCTTCAAAACCATTTTAATGTTTATTATTCTTTTTTTATTACTTATTTCTATTTTATAAACATTATATAATTATTTAAGTTAATATCGGTCATTTTGTCGATATTTGGTTCTTGAGTCAAAAATGATCTTGTTATAATTACAAATTGTCCATGTGGTAAAAATTCCATTATCTCCAGAATTATATTTATGATTTAAATTTCATATAAATCTAGTATATATATGTATTTATAATAGTACCTACCATTTGGAGATAAGAAATGAAATGCACCGTTCATGGAGACGGTAAGTTATACGTACACATGAACGCTACTTTCATTTATTTTTTATATTTAAAGGAATGAAAACTAAATGATAAATAGGTATATTATAATTCCTTTATAATATCATATATAATTTCATTAATTCCATCATTTATATGTTCCATTAATGGCATGAACGAGTCATATCACTTTGAGGGGGTGGCAGTCCGCACTTCCTCAAATGAAATTATCGTATTTACCCATTATGGAAACCATAAAGGTATGATATAAATGAAAAATATATAATCATAGAGACAATATAAATATAATATATATCACATATAAATACATTTCCTTCATAATTGCCACCACGAGAGGTGGTAGGAAAAAATCGAACAATCGTCATTTCGTGAGGCAGTAGTTCGTTATACACAGAAACAGTATATTCGTATCCATTTGATAGAGGTGTGTGGTAGTTAAGTTAGAATAATTCTCATAAAAACATAAAATTCTACTTAGGATACTATTTTTGTTACAAAATAATGTAATAAAGTGAGTTTATAGGGTTGGAGAAGGAAAATAAATTAAAGAATCTTAAGAGAAGACATTACCTAGAATCGGGTAAATCCTTTTGATTTAAGCTAAAAGGCTTTATCAAATTGCATTATTCCTAAATTAAGGCTTCTAGGAGGTATATAGGTATTTTTTGAGATTATATGGTAATATTTTAGATGATCCAAGGGGCTTGAGATGTGTGATTAAATGTGTTGGGGTGATGCCCTTTTATAAGAGGGAGGAGGGGCACTTTAGGAAGGTATTGAAATATTATTTTATTATAAAATTATTTTCAGTTTCAAATGGTCCCAAAGACATTTATTTAAAATATAATATGCTTTTGAGTCTAATAAATCTCAAACCATAGGTTTTAGATAATTTTAGGTCACAATTTAAACCTTATCATTTAGCTTTAACCCTAAGTTAAATAATTTAACTCTTACAATGTCTTCTTGTGTTTTCATACTATATGGTTAATATAGTTACTATAAAATGACTATAGAACCTCAAGTGGTTCATTAATGACATTTTAAACCTTTTATAATTCATTTTTCCTAATCTTATTTTTTTTAAGACTATTAAATCATTTAATAAAAAAGTATTTGTTTTAAAAAGTCATTTATGTCAATTTATATTCAATTCATATCATGACTTTTAAAAAAATACCTAAAAACTTGATTATTTCAAAAAAAACATCATTAATTCAAAGATTGAATGTCATAATCATCCCTAAAATTTGTGGATGTCATAAAAAGTTTCAAAATAAATTTATTTTAATATTTATAATATGATTTATTTAAATCATTCATTAATAAGGTAATCACTATATCATCATTATGTCAGAAATAAATTTATTTATTTGATGACTAAAAATTTTAAATAAAATACCATAATTTAGTGAATAATTTTAAATTTTTAATTAATATTTATAGTCTAAGTGATCACATATATAACCCCATATAAAAATTGTTTTATTAAAATATACATGTTTAGGTTATATTTTCCCTAACTTTAAATTAAAAGTTATTAAATGTCATTTTCACACACAAGTGGCTCCATGGGGTCCTAAAATCGACCCAAGGATGACCATGGTCATAAATATCTCGTCCAATAGGGTTATTACACGTTTAGGGTAGTTTAATATTATTATAATATTATTTTTTACCCTTATTTATCAAATTTACCCTTTAACCATGGTAAATAAAATATTTACTGAAGTTACTATTCGTAATGTATTAAAATAAAAGGTACCTATTTACACAATTTGATCCTCCTGATTCTAAATATAGTATCAATTTTTTCCAAATTTAAAACACAGAAATTTCAGAAATTAATTTAAAATTAATTCCTATTGTCAAAACCGAAAAGCGTGTTTTTAAGAAATAAAAACTACCAAAATATTGACATGTGTTTATGTCCAATTAAAAAGTTAAATAACTTTAAATTACCAAAATTGGATTAAATTATAAAAAAATAATATAATTACACTTTAAACCCTATTAAAAAGATAATCTTACCATATAAATAAATTAGATGAAAAGACAGTTTTGACTTAAAATGTACTATTTTTTACTAATCATTAAAAACTGAACTTTATGAGAAAAATATCAAAAAAATCCCAATGTAAATTTTGATGTATTGTTTCTAAATATTAAGTTTATTTTTTTCAAATGGAACATTTAAAAGTGACAAAAACTAGATTTAAAAATAGTTCTCTATCAAAATCCAGTAAAACTGCCTTTTAAAAATATTATAGTATTTATGCTTAAAATTGGATTAATTCTCATTTTTAGCCTCTAAATTATATTATATAAATGTAAAAACATTTAAAAACCAAATTTAATTATAGTATCGTCAGTTCTTTTCATTCTTCCCAGTACAACGGCAAGGTGTTAACTACCATTTAAAATAATATTGTTATATTATTATTTCTTTAATATGAATCGGCATTGTGTGCAACATAAGATTTCGGAGAAACTCATTGTTGTGTGTCAGGTATTCCATCGAACATTGCATCACCCTTAAAGTATAATTAATATATAATTCAAAAATATTAATAAATATGAAAATTTCATATTCTTTATTTATCTAGGATGTTACAAATATGAATGTCATTGTATGAGAAGGGAGTAATTTTTTTCATTCTTAGGCCACGCCTGTGAAAAGGGAAACATATTGTGGATCATAAGATTTAAATAATGATATATTTTTTCTAGGAATTGATTCCACTACTTGGGAGTAGTTGTGTTGTGTCCCAAAGGGGTGACACATAAGGGTTACACCATAACCCACAATCTTCATAGTTTTTTTTAATATGGTAGGACCCATAATTTTATTTATGGCCCATGTTCAGTTCTAATTCAATTGGCCACATGGGGATAAACATCTCATCAAGATCCACCCCCCAACCTTCCTCCCATAATTCCCATTTAATGCAGGGTAGTTGCTGAGTAAATTTTATAGAATTTTTTGGAATTTATTATCCTCTCGTTAATATTTTTTCTATTATTCTTTCATAATCTCTTATTTTTATGTCTTTAAACTAGGTTTTTATTCAATTTTAACTATATAATAGTGTAATCTTACTGATACGACGTGTATTTCTCTATATGGGCTAGTGGTGATACTGGGAGGATGAACGCACATTGTTTCTAATAGTTTTTTTAGGACCATCACCGAATGTATTTTTCAAAAGTGTTTAAATTTTATTCAATGAAATATGTGGGTGAAAGGGTGATGAGTGTTATGGAATTACATAAGGAATTTTTTGAGTGTTTGACATCAACCTTTTAGGTTCCGTTGATTGTGGTTTTGATTAAAAACCATTTCCAAGTTATTTTATGGTTATTATACCTCATTAATTTATTTGAATAATTGATTAAAATACTCTATAATTAATTATTTGTAGATTATTTCTTGATATATGATCCCATGTTGAACTATGATCTTATAAGAGGGATGATGGGATTGGTCAATGGTGATTGATCCTTCACATGGTTAGTAACTCCATGATTGAGTTTGGTGGTACCTTTAATATAAGACCATATTCTTTCTTGTTCATTATGTACTTTATTGAATGTTTTCAAAGGACTGGGTAATGATATTTAGACTAATTGTTCCATAGAAATTGATATAGGATGTCATTGGGCCTCCTGGGTTTGGATTAAGTGCTCATAACACTTTTGCGTAAAATAAGATTTCCTGGAAACCATGTCTCCAAGGGGAAATTTTTATAATTGAGTTTCCAAGAGACCATATGTTGGTCTCATGATATGATATATGATGTAATAGTAATTACTTGGTTTCTTAGGTCATGTTTAATATGTATTATAGGCTTAGGCCTAGTGATGATAGTTGAAATGGTCATATGTATCAAGAATTATTTTGGACTCCCTCTTGATGTTTAAGTGGACTCTAAGCATCTTTTATGATTTGGATGATTCAATCATAACTATATGTGGTTTTTTAGAGAGGGGTTTTACACTAGTTTATGGGTCTATATATATCTATGGGGATATATGTGAAAAGTCCCTTGATTAGGATAGGATAATTATATAGGAATTGGAATTAGGATTCCAAGTTAATTAGTGTAAGGAAACTCAGTATGGTCACTATGTAAAGTTATTTAGCTATGATGTAGAATCAGAAGAGAATATGAGCTGCCTTTTGAGGATATGGTCTGGAATAGACTCATGGTTGAGAGAATAATATTGGGCTTTGTATATGTCATATTGCTTATTAAAAGAGAGTAGGATGGGTCTGAAGGGCACCAGTTGTGTTCTTTTATGGGTGAAATGATAAATTTGAGAGGACCAACTTATTATAGTTTTTTAATCGATATAATCATGGAGTGATTTAATGATAAGGATAGTTATATTAAATTTTTTGTATCATACAATGGATCTAGATCCCATGTGACTGGTATCTTATTTAGGAGCTATGATTTAATAGGATGGGTCCCATATCCTATTTATTGTTGTATGAAAGTACATAGAATTTTATTATTATTGATGATCAATTTCAACATTGATGATGAGAGATCTCAGGGCCTTGCTTCACCTTGAATGATAATGAATTTGAATAAGCCTCCATCGAGTGAGAAGATAGTAGTTAAAATTAAATATTAGACCCTACCATGGACGATATAATATTAGTAAGGATAATGGATTCACTAACATTGGGATGGTGTTCGCATTGATAACTTTGAGTAAGAATTTTGGTCCTGGTTGTTATGTGAATCATAAACTACTTTTAGTGATAAGGTAGTTTTTAGGAAAATATCCTCATATTGACTAAGAGGATATTGACATGATCCTCCATGAGTGAGAAGTTTGGTCACATAGTTGATGTGATGTGAGATGTGGTATGGAATTCTAACATGATTTTTAAAGTAGTGGTGTAGATATAGATAGTGAAGTTTACCGTGAGTGATAATACATTCTATGAGATTTGGATGTTAGCCTGACATTACATGAGAAGGTGTTTCTAATACTTTTATTAGTGAGAAGTCCAATCCATGAAATTGATGTCTAACCATAAAAAACATCTTTTTGTAGTATTACAGAATTAGTGACACCCTAGAATTTATATTCAGGTATGGTTTAGGGTGTATGGTAAGAGGGAATTAGATTCTAGAAATGTTTGAAATGGGTATGTTCTGGTGTTTTAGTGGATTTGTTAGTACACAATGACTCAACTCATGTGTGTGGGGAGGTGGTGTGAGGAAAATTTAATGAATAAGCTGATGATGGAATTATAAGGTGTCAAGTTGGACTGGTTATCTCAATAAAACCCAATGTTTAGGATAGTTTTCTATTTTTATTTTCCTCATTCCTACATGTATAAGATGGTTTTTATTAGGTTCACTTAATGAGGCTCTATATAGATGTATTTTATAGGCCCTATATTCGATATTTTGTGAACTTGTGGACCTTATTATATCCTCAAATGGTAGATCATGGGTTGTGTAGGGGATTAGGCTAGGATATCTAAATAGAAATTTAGATATGGGATGAGGTGAGTTTAATGTATGTCAATATATCCTCTTTTGTATTTTTTATATTTTTTATATGTTAATGGTTTAGTGGATGATTAGTGGGATATATGAATATATGACTTCTTCATTTTATATAGATATGACATGTATTTGTTTTTTTCTTTAACATTATCAAATTTTGATTGTGTATTTTTATTTTTATTTAAATTATTTATTCAGTATGACTCACCTATATAGTCTACCAAATTTATTCTTTTTCTATCATCACTAGTCGGTGGCCTTTAGAATATAGGGATTTATTCTTGATTTCATGTTTCACCTCCATGGGACACTGATGAGTAGGATTTGGATGTGGTATTTCTATTGTGATCATTTATCCTATCATACCAAACCGAATAAATCTATTCCATGGTGATATCTGAGATTAATTTTACATATGACTTCAAACATGGCATTTTATTGAGTATTTTTAGCATATATTTTCAATATTTACATTTTTTTTTGAATTAGTTCCTTAGTGGATTGAATATTTATTAAAACTTTATGTCTGAAATTTGGACCTAGAAGCTTATACTATCTTATATTATCCGAACATGTTAGTGTTATTCACCTCTTCCTGTACATAGTCTCATATGGTTTTTTGAAATCAATAATGGAAAATGATTTTATATGAGAACACTTCCATTGAAATTTGTTGATCCCAACCTCCTTTGAAAACCATCAAGTATGAACATTTCATATCATTAAGGGTTTAAATGGACCTTTATGATTTAACATCATTTTTAGGCTGATATGTTATACAAAATCTAATCTCTTTATCAAATTATTATTGAGTACATATCTAAATAAAATTATTTAAACCTTCAATCTTCATCCGATACAATTTATATTGGTACTCTATGAAACCTTTCTACTTCCATCATATATATCCCGGTATTTTAATCAAGAAAAAATTATTCATGAATAACAATGAAATTTTCCAACTTCATAAGGTAGTAAACTAAATACCCAATTTGTAGTATGTCCTTTAAAGGTGTTAGGAATACTTATAATGAAATTCATGGTGATGTTATCATATGTAAATATAGGTGTCGTAATGGTTCAATTATCCCCTTAGACTTCTCCTGATTATACTCAACTCATAGGATTACCAATCATAAAGATATATACTCTTTTATCCCCCTTGTTCTGTTGTCCCACCATTAATGCTTATTTAAATCACTATACATATTTTTTCTTCTCTGATGTATAGAGTGTGGTGAGATATATGCATTAGCCAATAGATCCTTCTTCAATCCTGGTTTTTAAGTGAAACAGGTTTGTTTTCTTAATCATATAATTTTAAAATTTTCATTGTTTCATTATGTAATATTCCTTACCATTATTTATAGCTCCATATTCTCCTTCAATGTTTTATTTATTTTCACATAGATAGATATTTGACAACTCATTTGGGAAAGATAGGATTTATCCCCTTATAATAATATTCCCAAGTCTATCAATTACATAATAGTGTTTATTGGTTCTATTTGAATCATTATCACATATAGAGTAGCAATATCCTTCCTAATAGAAATTAATCCTGCATATTCTCCCTCGTAGGGTGATACATTATTGTGTAGTCATGGTCTATAAGGAACTCCAACCATATCCTTTGGAATATAAATAAATCTTTCTATGAAATTATATAATTTTTGTTCATTTAATAAGTAAATATATTACATTTTTCACATTAGTTATAATTACTCGATATCATTACTGAAAATGTTACCACTTCAAGGTCTAAATCACATTTTAGCTATCTTATATATGAACTTTAATTGACATGAGAAATAATCCTCTATAGTTTCTTTTTTCTTTTGGACACATCCCAATTCTTTCATTGATACATCATGGCATATCAAAACACCTTCCCTACTTCTGGGTAGTGTGAGTATAGGTGTAATGATGAAACTTCTCTTAAAACCATTCAAAAAAATCACATTTATCTATTTAGAGTACCTTTACTCAGTTATTATTTAACATGGTTAATGGATTTGAGAAAAATGATAAATTTATCACAAAAAAAATATAGATTAAATCTTATCCATGAAAACTAAGGATCTCTATTACTATGTGTAACGGCCCAAAATTTTATTAATGAAAATTCCTCTTGATCAAATTAAATGTCTTATTATGGTTATATAACATATAAACTTATTCAGTTTTATGACTTTGGATTTGAAAAAACTATTAATAATTTTTATCATTGCTAATATAGTCATTGAACAGTGATCAATTGATTATAAAAAATATAGGGCTTTAACAAATCCAATTTACTCAGGAAAAGGGAAGTGATTGCCTCATCCAGTAGAATTGCTCTGTATGAAGCCCATTTTTTCAGAACTCAGAAATTAGGTGGCGTCACTAGTATTCTCTATTGACCAAGCTCAAGTTGAGCTTCAACATGTTAAGCTTGAACATAACCACCTACAGGATAAGTGGAAGTTGATAGAGATTACAACCGGAGTGATGTTATCTGAGCCACCCCAATAGTCTGTCACTATCGCACACCTTACCCTTATATCTTATACAGGTGTTATAAAGGGTTATGTAACAAGACCTTAGCACTATGATTATGTGCATTATTTTTTGTATACAGAATATATATTCATTTTATTATTGTTACTTTGTAAATAGTTTTTAAAGCCCAAATAGTATTTTTAGTTAATATTTTATTATGAAAAATATTTTGACTAATTACTATATTTTTTGAATTAAATAAAATTTTAATAAAATTTTATTATTAATAAATTAATTTTTATTAAATATAAATGACTATATAATTTTTATGAATACAATTGTAATTTTTATTAAAGTTTAAAAACTGTTTTTTGTCAAAACTCATGAATTTTCAATAAATGATGGATTTTATTTTAAAATTGAAAATTCATTTATTTATAAAAATATTTAGATAAAATTAATTATATTTTGGATTTAGGATCTCAAAATTATTTAATGGTGACTTTTTTATAATTTTCTTAGAGAGTTGATTTTTTGGGTAAAAATTAAATAACATTTAATTATATAATTTGTTTTATGACATCATAATGACCCAATAGTGATATAATAAAATACTATAAATGCTTTTTTGGGAAAATATATGTTTCACCATTAAAATAATGTTATTTTAGGTTTGATGTATTTTAAAAATCTTTAGTGGACCCTTCAAGACATATAAAACATTTTATGTTTTTAAATTGATTTCCTTGAGAGTGTGACTCACCTCCATATAAGGAAGCCTAATATTTTAAGATTTTCATCCATTTTCCTTATAAAATAATGTTTTATGCACCACTTTAGAACAAACCATGGGAAAAAACAGTTTTGTTTGTGGTTTTGATTTTTTTAATGTGTGGTGTTCAAAACCTAAATAATAAAGAATTCCCTCCTTTTTCCAATATAAACCCACCCAAGCTACCAATTCCTCTTCACTGAAAGACTTTTGAGCTCTACCAACCTATGACCTCCTCTCTCTCTATAATCCTCTCAAGGTGCCTCAATCTCCCAATAAGCCTCTCTCAATCCCCTCCCAAGCCTTTGGGTCACACTTCCAAGTAAGGGATTTATTCCTTTCTCATTTTTGTCCAAGTTTCTTAATGTTGGTATACCATTTTAATTTCGGTTAAAAAAAATTGGTATGATTTATCACCTCCCCAATACTTCCCATCTTATGTTTTAATGATGATATTCCTATTTCTCTCTTATTAATTCCTCCCATGTACACCAATTACTATGCCAAAATTCGGTAAGGGGTTTCTCTCTCTTCATTTACATTCAAGCAATTCTTTTGTATTATGAATATAAATTCCATTACATATTTTGGTACATGTATATATATGACCCCCCC
Organism: Viscum album; assembly: GCA_963277665.1. NCBI lineage: Eukaryota > Viridiplantae > Streptophyta > Magnoliopsida > Santalales > Viscaceae > Viscum > Viscum album. The sequence goes on from OY728127.1 coordinate 1,810,435,089, forward strand.
CCCCCCCACTGTACATTTCATGTACATAGGATGAGACACATATTTATCTCTCATCAACCATTTTTATTAATTCTTATGTCACGTTGTTATGCTGCCGAAATTGCACTGTAATTTTCCAAGCCAAAGTCATTGGGTAGTGAATACCATTCCAATTTCTCTATCAAGGTTATTCACCTTTATACACATATACATATTGATTATATAGTTTCATGTATGAGTTCCATGTTAATTTATCTTGGAATAAATAATTATGTTTAATTAATCCATGTTATATGATTCATTTAGCACACTTACGCATGAAATGATATGTTTAAGAAGGGTGTGCCCTAATAGCACTCCAATGCATTGATTAAATATTAGTATCATGATACATCAATTAAATGAGTTTTTACTCATTATAATTCATGTTCAATGATATTTTACTCATTCTCTATGTGCAATGAGCCTTAGATCATGCAGATACCATGTTAAGTGTTGTTTCCACTTTTCCATGTTATGATAATCATACTGTATCATGCCTTTATGTTCAGGTATCTATTATGCTACATTGATATGGCTATTTACTAACATGTAATATATTCTTCATTTTATGCCTTGTTTACTTCCTTACAAGTCTTTATATCTCACCCTTTTCTTATGCATGTCCTCGGGTTATCCCATGAAATGTTAAGTACAAAGGAATGTGTGTGGTCATGTAAAAGAAGTTATTGATAAAGATGTTGCGTTTTATGTTAAAAGTTGTTATGTAATGTTCCTAAGCCCCAAAGAATCTAGAACTCTCAATATTCTATGTTATATCATGTCAAGAGTTTTATGTAATAAATCATGTTTATGTGTGTAATAAAGTGCAGGGTTGTTATATTTGGTATCAAAGTATAGGTTTAGTTATTTTTGGGATTAGTATTAGATAACCCTAGTGAGAGCCTTAGGTATAATACTAAGTATAAAAAATATCCCTAAATATTGTTTAGTATTTAGTAAGTTGTTTATAATGAAAATAAATCCTTGTCTTGATATGAGAAGGTAGAGGAGGCTCTGGCACAGATGTATCTATGGGTAAAACCTGAAAATACCACTTTGAGATGGACTCTAATGGGAACTAGTGCATGAAAATATTCCTTGATGCAATCTTGTTTATGACACTCTCGGGGGATATTCTTTGGTAAATTCATGAGCTTAGTATGAACTATTTTTAAGGGAAAAAATTTCCCTAAGAATATATGTCTGGAAGTAGATCATGGATAACATAGATTGAAGCCTATACATTCATAAGTTAATGAAATAAAATTAATTTATAAGTCATTATTTTTTTGTCTTTGGATTTCCCTTTAAGTGTTACCCCTAAATTTCTTTTTATTTCAGTCAATGGAAAGTAATAATAGGACTCGGGCTAACAACTGATGTGGAGATCAATGTGATGACTATTCTAATGAGATGGTCATTCTGATGGGAGTGGGAATCGTGAAATTTGTCACTATAATCTCTCAGTTAACTCATGTTTTGAATAAAAACATGGGTAAAGAGAAACATTCAACCACCCCCCAATAAATAACAAGTTTCAATCGAGATCTTCATGATACAAAGGCCTACAACTTTTAATGGATCATCTGATCCCTCAATCACTGAACAATGGAACAACTCTATTAAAAATTTCTTCTCCATCCATAAATGTTCTGAAAAAGAAAAGTTACTTCAAGCTGCTTATCATATGGATGGTGAATATTATCAATGGTGGAAATTCATCAAAAATATGAAGCCTGAGGAGGAGATCAAGGCATTAGAATGGAAGGAATTTTGGAAAATGTTTTTTGACAAATATTTTCCTTTCACCCTCTGACTTAATATGGAAAGAGACTTCCTTGACCTCAATCCAAAAGATGATGAATCCATCAGAGCGTATGGGGAAAACTTCACAAGTCTTGTGATATATGCCTTTGGCTTTGTCATTACCCCTAAATGCAAGGTTGGCCACTTCTTTGGTGGGCTACAACCTAGCCTATGGAAATCCCAAGCGATCCGTGACTTCGAGAGCTATGAGAAAATTTCACGATGTGCCCTCAATATCAAAATGGAGATTATAGAATCTCAAGGGTGTCATGGGGATAAGAAGCATAAAGAAGACTTTAATCCTGGAAGTCTGATGGATAAATTTAACAGTGCTAATAAAATCCATCACCCCACTTGCCAAATGTGAGAAAGGAAGTACCCCATAAATTTCCTGAAGGGGGTGAGGAAATACATTAGGTGTGGAAGAGAAGGGTTCCTGGACATTAACTACCAATAAACCTGCAGCTATGACAGAGGAGAATAATTCTCCATTCAACCCTCAATGCTTTGTTCATTGCTTTAACAACAAGGAACCCGAGCACGTTAAAAACTAGTGCCCTAATCCAATAGTTTTCAGAGGTAAATAAAAACCTCCAAAGAACCAAGGGTGAGATTTTTTCATCACTACTACTAAAGTGAACACTGACAAAAAAGTGGTGACTGGTATGCTAATTATTCATTCAAGAATAGTGAACGTACTTTTTGATTCTAGTTCTACGCATTATTTTATATCCTGAATTTTTAGTAGGACAATCCTAACACCACCACAAATCATGGAAGTGAATATGTTAGTGAGAATGGAAAGTGGGGAAATCATTGCATCCCATGAATATAACTCCCCCCTTGTCATAATTTGTGGATTGAACTTCCCGAAGAACCTCGTCATACTCCCTTTGGTGTAATTTGAGGCAATTCTTGGCATGGGTTGTACTTTCCTTATATAGATCCAACATAATGGTTTGGGAGAGGGAAATCACTCTCCATATGGAGAATCAAACCTCTATTGTATAAAAGTTCAAGGAGGAGGATGAATCTTCTTTAGCATCATGATCTCAAGTGTGGATATTACTACCTTATGATCATTCTTTTTATGGCTCAAATGATGGAGTCTGAGGAAGAAATCGTCCTTGAAGACATGCCTATTATGAGGGAATTTTCTAAAGTGTTTCCTGAGGAATTCTTTGGTCTTCCTCCTAGAAGAGATGTTTAATTATTAATTGATCTTATAACTGGGTCATTTACAATATCCAAGACTTCATATAGAATCGATATTATGGAGCTTTAGGAGTTGAATAAACAATTATAGGAGAATCTGGATAAAGGGTTTATATGCCCAAGTGTTTCACAATGGTGTGCACCAGTCCTCTTTTTCAAGATGAAGGATTGGCCAATGCGCCTTTTTATTGATTATCATGAGCTCAACAAAATCACGATAAAGAACAAGTATCCTCTACCACGAATTTATGATATTACCAAGTAAATGTGAAGAAGGATGATATCCCTAAAACTGCTTTTCGTAATAGTTACAGGCACTATGAATTCATAGTAATGCCTTTTGGACTCACTAATTCTCCAAGGAGGATTTGTAATTAGGATATTACCAAGTAAATGTGGAGAAGGAGGATATCCCTAAAACTTCTTTTAATACAAGTTACGGGCACTATGAATTCATAGTAATGCCTTTCGGACTCACTAATGCTCCAGCAATCTTCGTGGACATGATGAATAGAGTCTTTATATATTACCTCAACAAATTTGTTGTAGTCTTTATAGAGTATTTTCTAATATATTCCAAAATCAAGGAGGGGTACGAGGAGCATCTAAGAACTATACTAGAGACCTTGTGAAAGGAGAAGATCTATGCAACGTACAACAAGTGTGAGTTCTGGATGACAGAGGTCTCATTATTGGGTCATATCATCACAAGAAATGGGGTATCTGTGGATCGATCCAATAAAGATAAAATTAAGGGATGGCCAAGGCCAACATCAGTAATGGATATCCATATCTTCGTAGGGTTATCTGGATATTATCGCCGATTTGTGAGAAATTTCTCCCGCTTTTCCAACCCTATTACCATGCTTACTCGAAATTGAGTCAATTTTTCATTGAGTGATGAATGCGAAGATAGCTTAAAGGAGTTGAAAAGGAGTCTTATCACTGTGCTAGTTCATACATTACCCACAAGTGGATAAATTTTTGTTGTATTTAGTGATGCTTAGAAGATGGGCATGGGCAGTGTGTTGATGAAAAATGACAAAGTAATTGTAACATCCCGGTTCTGGAAGCCACACAGAGGCACCCCGTACCTGGTTGGTCACATGGCCTCAAGAACATTTCCCTGAATTCCAGTGGATGCCAACTAGTAGTGAGGACCTTGGGTGTGATAGTGGGGAAACTATGCCCTCATTGGTAGAGTAACATAGCAGAAGAAATTAATAGAAAAAGTGAAAATAGGAATAATCTATACAAAAGTAAAGAGCTGAAGACTGGGAAATAATAAACTAGAGCACACATATAAATATGAATAATGCATGATACATATGTCTAAGATAACATCCAAACTAATCACACTACTAGAATAAAGCAGTATTAAACCAAAGTATAAAAGAAAGTAAGTAAACAACTCCTCAGCATCACAAGCCATAGCTTGCTCCCATGCTCTCCAACTCCACAGCAAATCAAGTAACAGAAGTAGAAGGGTGATTTCCCTTATCTATAACTGTAGCAATATAATCTGTTTGGGCCCAAAATCATGGCCCAAATAGGGTTTGAGACTAAATCCCAGTGCGATCATACGTCTGCCTCCCTAGAAAGGCAGCATAGATGAAGAAACCCTGAACATCTCCGGCCACTGCGATCGTACATCTGCCTCCCTTGCCCAAGTCTCATCATGTACTTGCCCGTACTTCCATAGCACTCGTACCATAGGAACAGACTGGCCGTGGAGAACTTTTGTACTATGATCGAAAATCTGGATAGGATTCTCCTCGAATGATGCATCCACATCCCACTCAACCTCCTTGGGTTGGAATACATGAGATGGGTCTGAGAAGTAACGTCAAAGCTGATAAATGTGGAAAACATTGTGCATATCCTGATACCTATGAGGTAACTACATGTGATAGGAAACCATCCCACCTCTCTCCAGCACCTCAAATGACTTGACGTACCTCAGCGAAAGCTTACCCCGTCTCCTAATCCTCTTGTGTTCCAACCTCTGTGTGACACGTAGGGAAACCTGATCCCCAACCTCGAACCACAAAGGTCATCTCTGCGAATTAGCATAAGACTTCCATTGAGACTGTGCAGTTTCCATCCTCCTCCGAATCAACTCTATCTACTCTGTGGTTTCCATAACAATATGAGGTCTCAGCATAGCTGCCTCTCTTGCCTCCAACCAACATAAGGGTGATCAGCATGGCCTACCATAAAAAGCCTCATAAGGTGCCATCTAAATAGTTTCTTGAAAACTATTGTTTTAAGAAAACTCCACAAGAGGTATGTGCTTCTCCCAATAACCTCCAAAATCTAGAATGCATGCTTGTAGCATGTCCTCAACCACCTGAATCGTACGCTCGGACTGGCCATCTGTCTGGGGGTTGTAAGTAGTACTAAGAAGCACATGTGTACCCAAAGCCTTCTGAAGCCCCTTCCAGACCCGAGAAGTAAAATATGTATCCCTATCTGAAACAATGGAGTGTCGAACTCCATGAAAACATACAATCTCCCAGATCTACAACTATCCCATCTCATCAAGACTGAAGGTCTCCTTGATCGGAAAGAAGTAGGAAACCTCCGTGAGTCTGTCAATGACAACCCAAAATGCATCATTCTTTCAAGGTTATCTCAGTAATAGTGTCATGAGATACATTGTGACATCATTCCACTTCCACTCAGGAATGGGTAACTATTGTAAAAGCCCTGCTGGTCACTGATGCTCCACCTTCACCTGCTGACAGGTGGAACATGTCATGAAGAAACTAGAAACTTTCCTCTTCATACCTGGCCACAAATATAGACGGTGTAGATCATGATACATCTTGGTGACACTAGGATTAACTACCCATACAGAGTAATGAAATTCCCACATCAGTTCCTCGTGTATGTCTGTTGGCACCCATATTCGCCCCTAAAAACGCAAGATCTCATCCTCGCCTATGATCCATCAAAAATTGGAATTTTGGGAGCTTAGCATATAAATAATGCTCTCTCAGTGTACTCAAAACAATCTCAAGATTTCTGTCATGGTCATGTCGAGTGTGAGAGTACCCCAAGATATCATCCACGAAAACCACCATGAATGAATCCAAGTATGGATGAAACACTCACTTCATTAGTGCTATGAAAAGTACAAGCATGTTCGTGAGACCAAATGACATAACCATATACTCGTATAGACCATACCTTCTCTGAAAGGATGTAAGAGGTATATCTAATGGTCTAACGTGAAAATCATGGTGACCAAACCTCAAGTCAATCTTTGAGAACACCCAGGATCCTCGAAGCTGATCAAAGAGATCATCAATCCTCTGTAATAGATATCAGTTCTTGACTGTCAACTTGTTCAACTTCTGATAATCCACACAAATCCTGAGGGTACCATCCACCTTTTTCTCAAAAAGGACAGGTGACCCCCAAGGAGAAGTATTGGTTCAGATGAAACCCTTTGTCTGTAACTCCTCCAACTGCTTCTTGTGCTCCTGTAACTCTAGTGTATCAATCCTATAAGGAAGAATGGACTTCGGTTCCACTCTTGGCACAAGATCAATAGAAAAGTATACCTCATGCTCCAGAGGAAAACCTGAAAAGTCTTCTGGAAAGACATCTCTGAAACAATCCACAAATGGAGGAAATTCCATTTGTGAAATCCCCTGGTCATCCAGATATAGTCTAGAAATCTGGGTTATAACTCATCCCAACTCATGATGCTTGGGTCATGCTCTACTCGCTTGGACATCCCACTCACCCTTATGAAGAAAAGATCTACCCTCTGATGATATGAAACTCACCCTACAACAATAACAATCGATGATTGCCTAGAAGGAAACTAGCCTGTTCATTTTGAGAATGAAATCATCACTTTTCATCTCAAGGACATAGAGGTCCCATAAAAAGTGACACCCAACAACCTCTAGGGGGAACTCCTTGCACTAACGTACACTCACCATTTTAGTCCCCAAAGGAGTTTATAGAATCAATATATCAGTATAAGAAAATATGAAGAGCCTAAGGCTCTCCACAACCACAATAGATATAAATATTTGGGAAGCCCCAGTAGTGAAAATAGCATAAGCTAAAACTAAGGCAACTAAGATCGTACCTCAAACAGTAGAGGGTCCAGGATCCTGCTCTTGTTGGGTTTACTTCACTTCAAAATTCTAACCTGCACTGTAGCCCTGTGACCCTGTCTGGACACCATGAGCTGATCCACCCTGTTGTCACAGAAAACCGGGTGACTGGCTACCCTAGCCATAACCTTCACCTTGGCCTGAATGGATGGAAGAACTCTAGTTCCTAGACTGGTGAGAAACTGGTGGTGTTGCTCCTGAACAAGGAGTCCTAGAAGAACCAATGTCACTAGCTGCTGGTGAGAAGATCTGACAGAAGCACTAAAGATGACCCGTCATGCCGCAAGATCGACACTCCACTGGGTATCTTGGGTTGTGTGTCCTCGTATGCTCTCTCTTCCCGCACTGGTAGCACACCACCTGACTACTAGAAGAAGTATCTCGCCTCCTTGGATCTCTGTGCGTAGAATCCCTACGGCGCTTCCTACTATCAGTAGGAGGAATACTAACACCGGATGTTGGGCCTCCCAAGCTCACAACTCCATAATATCTCATATTTAACTCCATAATCAGCGCTTGGTTGACGATAGAAGTGATAGAAGTCAACCTTAAGATGTTCACCTATGATGGGATTTCGTTCCACAGACTATCCTCGAACATCCTTTCTAGGAATAACTGATCACCTCCTGGAATAGGTCTGAAACGCTGCAGCTCGGTAAAGTGAGAGGAATACTCCATAACCGAAAGAGTACCATGATCCAGACTCATAAACTCTCAGTCTAGATCGGTCTTCAATGTCTCTGAGTAGAAGAATTCATATAAGATATGTTGGAACTCCTCTCAAGTCATAATCTGCTGGTGTCCTACCTGTGATATCACATCCCACCATCTCTTGGTGGAATCCCAAAGAATATATACAGCGAGCTTCACCCTCCTCTCTAGAGGTACCTATAGATGCTTGAAGATCGTCATCTTGGCTTCCATCCATGACTCTGCAGTCTGGGGTCCTCTATCCCCTGAGAAAGTGGGAGGATGCTGCTACTGAAAGACCCATGTCAAATCTTCCATCGACGGGGAAGGAGGAGGTGCTCCCTAAAAGTTCTACATCATCCACATAAATCCTTCCCTAAACTATGCATTAGCACCTGTGTCTGGTATAATGGCTGGTGCCAAGACTAGAACAATGGGTGGATCTACAGGTATCCCCTGATCAGCCATATTCGATGTCTGATCACTCTCCTACAACTGGCGTACAACCGGAGGACATCTTAGCGGCATGACTCTAAAATTTCAAACACACACCTTAGATCAATATTATCAAAGACTGCTAACTTAAAGCGTGAGAAGGGAAAAATAGAGGGAAAACATTCTAGTTTTTCCAAAACATGACTACACGGAATGTATAACCCCAACACGGTGTGTTCCTTCATCCATTCACATGGGCGTGTACTCCTTCCAGAACTGGTTGTGTAACACCCCATACACACAGCATGGTCACTTAACACACGGCGTGTACTTGAATACTCTTCCCCTACCTGAGTCCCTCTACACAGCTAAGCCACACGGTTCTCCTTAAAACGAGACTACATGGCATGTTAGTGCCTAACATAGCATGTAATAGACGAACCTCACCAACCTGTGTTTTCTAGATACACAGTCAGTTACATAGCTCACACTACACGATGCATTCTAGGCGGACATGGCTTAGACAAGAAAGGATAACACTAACCTGTGTTATATGGTTGGGTACCTGGGTTACACTACATGGCATGTTCCAGATGAACATGGCATGTACTAAGAATATTTTACAGAGGTGTGTTGTTAGTGACACGGTTAGTTACACGGTTCAATGACACAGCATGTACATCCTCTAGACAGTATGTCTTACCAAAGATTCTGAACCTCATGTCCCCACCCATACAGTCTGAGAAACAGTTAGAGACTACACGGCATGTACATATAGTACACAGCATGTACATATAGTACATGGAGTGTACTTAAGAAAAATCGTTTCATCCCGAACAGAAGAACACATGTCATGTTCTTAACATTACACACCATGTATTCTGGGTTTTTCTGGACAGTAAGCCTCAGAAACAACTCTAGAGGCTAGAAAAACACTGAAATGAACATTAAAGGGCCAAAATCTGATCTGTGAGGGCTCATACTCCCCACGATTCAAATCTTGGCATCTTATACATGTCATATATAAGAAAGACAAAGAAATAAGCCACCAAATTCCTGTCAATGAGGGCCCATAACACCTCATGAGCCAAATTTTGGTGTTCATTCAAAGAAATCCTTACACAAAGTAATAATATATCAAAATCAGGTATTCTATCACAGAATCTATCACAACAGCATGCATATCTAGCAAAACATCTATCACAATAACATGAAATCGCTAATTCACCCTAAATTGCATGGAATGAATGCATGACATGTGATTTCTAGCAAGTTCCTAAATGATATATGAGATGGAATACCCTCATCTCATAGGGTTGAAACAGAAATAGAACCTCAATAACATCAACAATAATAGCAAAAAACATGTGAATCATTCAAGATAAAATAAAATCAACTGTAATAATTGTGAAACCCAAAAAAATTGAAATAAACGAGGTAGATTGGATTTTCCATGTACATGAGATAGCTACTCTCATGAACAGCTTATTACGAAGTGCCTATTTTCTATCATATCCCTGACTATAGGCTCCAAATAGTAAGTCAAGAGAAAATAATTCCTCTGATACCACTTTGTAACATCCCAGTTCCAGAAGCCACCCAGAGGCACCCCGTACCCGGTTGGTCACATGGCCTCAACTGAATTTACCTGACTGCAAAAGGCTGGCGACTAGAAGCGAGGGCCTTATGTGTGATTTTGGGGAAACAATTCCCTCATTGGAAGACTAACACAGTAGAAAAATCCAATAGCAAAGGCGGAAATAGGAATAATCCATACAAAATTAAACAGAAGAAGACTCTAAAATAATAAACTCGAGCACACATTTATATATATGAATGATGCATGATACATATGTCTAGGAAAATATCCAGACAAATCACAATGCTGGAATACAATAGTACTAAACCCAAGTACAAAATAAAGCAAGTATAGAACTCCTCAGCATGGCAAGCCATACCTTGGTCCCATCCTCTCCAGCTCCACAGCAAATCAAGTATCAGAAGTAGAAGGGTGCTTTTCCTTATCTATACCTGCAACAATATAATCTGTTTGGGACAAAAAAACATGGCCCAAAGAGGGTGTGAGACTAAATCACAGTAGGAAACCCCCAAAGGATCTATTCCTAACAGTCAATGAATATATGGAAGGTAAAGTACAGAAGTCATTAAACAAGTAAGTACTCAGCAGTAACAATCCACAGTTTCAAATATCATGAAATAGCTAATCATAACAGGTAATCACAAACAGGTAACCCTCTGGGATGTACTCACATTCTATCCCCTCTGGTTCTACCTAGAAACACAAGCAAACTGATAACACAACAGGTAACCCTAGGGGAAGTACTCACAGCCTATCCCCTTTGGTCCTACCAAAAATTTACAAGAAACCCTCTGGGCAGTACACTCAGTCTAACCCATTTGGTTCAGCTTAAGCGTAGACACTCTGATGAAGCACTTAAATCAATTCTTCCTATGGTCTCACATCTTAAGTAAAATAAACACTCTGGAGGATCCCTTACGTCCATTCTCTCTATGGTATACTACACCAGGTTCTCACGGCCCTATGTAATTCAAGTTGGAATAGAAACACGTATCGTCCAAAGTAACCCCAAGAACTACTTGGATAGCAGTCTACAATATATCAGCATATCAGAATAATCACACCATCCTACAACTAGTAATGGGAAAGTAAACAGTAGCCTAACAGTCAAACTAGACCCAACAGTCAAAACATGCAATCATGCATGGGAAAAAACATCCAAATCATAACAATTAACCATATTCACATTCAATTAACCTCTACTTAAGCATTCAAGAATAGCAGGAAAACAATAGGGATGAAACAGTAAACGAGCAATTCCCTGTTCATGGGTATTGGTGACTTTCCACATATAACTCAAAAACTTTCTACAGAAAGGCACAAACCACCTACCTCAGTGTTGGGAGATCAATATACCTGAGTCTTAGGGATAGAATCACCATAGAATGCCAAAGATCTACAAAAACATCTAAATCATTAAATAGAGGATAACTTGAGAAATGTTTGGAATTGGGAAATGAACCTCAAGCAGAAGAGAGAGCTTACTGAAGCGATCCCAATTCAATCGATGGAAGTTGAATTGGATATCAGATGCTCAGTCAAGGGCTCAAGGGAAGATCGTGGTCATACGGGAGCTCTAGGACAAAATTGGTCAAGAAGGAGGTGTTTATGGTGATTAGACGCGACCCTATTATGTTTAATAAAAAAATAGAAAATACATGGTGTGTACTTTTCATTTCTGTACTCCTCTTTAAGCAGCCTCCAGGTCACCCCCATATGGTCATGTGCATGGCCGCTACATGGCCAGTACACAGCTAGCAATGGAAACTGAGTACATGGTGTGTACTCCGAAAGTACATGGTGGGTACTTTGAAAATTTCCAAAAATTCCCTTTTTTCTCAAAAATGACCATAAAAGGAAAACATACCTGAAAAGAAGGTCCGAGTTCTTACAGTAATTGTCTATGCTTCAAGGAAATTGAAATTTCATGAGAAAAACTATCCAACCCTTGATCTAGAGTTGGATTCAGTAATCTTCACTTTGAAAATTTAGCAACATTACCTCTTTGGGGAGAAGTGTGAAATATATACCGACCAGAAAAGCCTCAAGTATATATTCACATAGAAAGAGTTGAACATGCACCAACGAATATGGTTAGAAAAAATAAAAGACTATGACTGCTCAATCCATTACCACCATGGGAAAGCGAACAAGGTGGAAGATTCTCTATGTAGAAAGGACCCATCAATTCTATCATTGATGTGAATTGAAAAAGATTCAATCTTCTTAGATTTGACGAAGATGGACATGGGAATCATAAATAAGAGAACATCATCAATCCTTTCACAAATGATTGTTCAGCCATCTCTTTTGGAATGGTTAAAGGATGCTCAAAAGGATGATGTGGTAATTCAGAAGAATGTGGAAACTATCAGAAAATGGAAATCCTCGGAGTTCAATATTAATGAAGAAGGAATAATGAGATTTTGGAAAAGACTATGTGTTAATCAAATCTGGATTTAAAGAAATAACTTTTGGATGATGCACATAGTTTGAATTTATCCATTCACCCAGGGAACAAAAATATGTATCGAGATATCTGAGAGATTTATTGATGGGATAACATGAATAAAGAGATTATTGAGTAAACATCAATGTGTCTGGTATGTCAGCAAGTGAAGGCTGAGAGGCAGAATTCTAAGGGGATGCTGCAACCATTACCCATACCACCATGGAAATGGGAAAACATCTCCATGGAATTTGTCACTTAACATTCAAAGACATCCAAAGGAAACAATGTTATCTGGGTTTTTGTGGATTATATTACAAATAATGAACAATTCATTGCAATTCGGGAGGAGTTCTCATTCGATCTACTGGCACGTATATGCATTAGAGATGTGGTAAGACTGCATGGCATACCACTATCAATTATATCTGATTGAGATCCATGATTCCCCTCTATATTTTGGAAGAGTCTTTAACATGTTCTGAATACTAAGCTAAAATTAAGTATAGCTTATCATCCTCAAACTAATGTTCAGTTAGAGCGGACTATCCAAACACTTGAGGATATGTTGAGAGAATTCTCAATGGACTTAAAAGAAGAATGGGATCAACAAATTCCTCTAGTTTAGTTCTCTTACAAAAATAGTTTCCAATCAAGCATCCAAATGGATTCTTATGAATCCCTGTATAGAAACTGGTGTAGAACACTAGCATGTTGGGATGAATTTGGGGAGAGAAAACTCCTAGGTCCAAAAATGGTAGAAGAAATGGTGGAGAAGGTTAAGACCATCTAGTAGCACATTAAAGCTGCTCAGAGTTAAAAAAAGAGTTATGCTGATAATCATTGAAAAGACCTAGAGTTTGATGTCGGATGCATGTTATTCCTATTCATATCACTATGGAATAGAGTTATGAGATTTTGGAAGAAGTAAAAGCTTAGTCAAAGGTACATTGGCCTTTTTGAGATCCTTGATTGCAATGGAGTAGTGACCTATCAACTTGCACTCCCACCAAACCTATCTCAAGTATATGATGTATTCCATGTATCACTCTTGAGGAAGTACATACCTAACCCATTGCTTGTACTCAATATAGAGGTGGTGCCATTGGATAATGACCTCTCCTATGAAGAGAAGTAGGTGAAGATATTAGATTATAGGGAAAAAGTTCTAAGAAATAAGATAATGCCCCTCATTAAGTTGTTGTGAAAAAACCATGAGTTTGAAGAAGAAACATGGGAAACAGAGTAAGTGATGAAGAATAGTTACCCTCATCTATTTTAGTGTGGGAATATGATATTTTGAGGATGAAATTTATTAAGAGGGGAAGATTGTAACGGACCAAACTGTTATTAATGAAAATTTCTCTTGATTAAATTAAATTTCTTATTATAGTTATATAACAAATGAACTTATTCAGTTTTATGACTTTGGATTTCAAAATACCATTAAGAATTGTTACTATTTCTAATATAGTAGTTGAACAATGATCAATTTATTAGTATAAATATAGGGCTTTAGTAAATCAAATTTACTCATACAAAGGAAGTGATGGCCTCATCTAGGAGAATTGCTCCATACGAAGCCCATTTATTGAATCTCGGAAAGGATGTAGAGTCACTGGGCTTCACTTTTGACCAATCCTAATCTGAGCTTCAACATGTTAAGATCGAATGGAACCTCCTAGGGGATAAGTGAAAGTTGATAGAGATTACCACCTGAGCGATGTTATCCGAGCCACCCCAAGAATCTATCACCATCGCACGCCTTACCCTTAGGTCTTTTGTGGGTGTTATAAGGGGTTATGTAACAAGACCTTACCACTATGATTATGTGCATTATTTTTTTATATAAAATATACATTCATTTTATTGCTGTTACTTTGTAAATATTTTTTAAAGAAAAAATAGAATTTTTAGTTAATATTCAATTAAGAAATATATTTTGATGAATTTATGGATTTTTGGAATTAAATTATATTTTAATAAAATATTATTCTTACAAAATTTATTTTTATAAAATATAAATGACTATATATTTCTTATGAATACAATTGTAATTTTTATTAAAGTTTGAAAAATGTTTTTATCAAAACCCATGAATTATCCATAAATGATAGATTTTATTTTAAAATTGAAAATTCAATTATTTATGAAAATATTTAGATAAAATTAATATTATTTTTGTATTTAGGTATTTGAAATTATCTAACGGTTAATTTTTCATAATTTTTTGAAACAGCCGAATTTTTGTGTAAAAACTAAATTCCATTTAATTATATAATGTCTTTTATGACATCATAATGACCCAATAGTGATGTAATAAAATACTATAAATGAGATATTCGTCCAATATATGTTTTAACATTAAAATAATGTGATTTAAGGATTGTTGGATTTATTTTACAAAGATTTAGAGGACCCTCCAAGACTTGTAAAACATTAAAAAAAATTAAATTGATTTCCTTGAGAGTGTGACTCACCTCTAGAAAAGAAAGCCTAATACTTTAAGAATTTCAGCCATTGGCCTTATAACATAATTTTTTCCACTCCACTTTTTCAAAAACCATGGTCAAAAACTATGGTTTGGTTTATTGTTTTGATTTGTTTAATGTGTGGTGTCCAAAACGTAAATAATAAAGAATCCCCTCTCTTTTCCTATATAAACTCACCCAAGATACCACTTCCTTTTCACTAAAAGTCTTCAGATCTTGACCAAACTCTCCCCTGCGGTCTCTATAATCCTTCCACATTTCCCCAAGCTCCCAATAAGCCTCTCTCAATCTGCTCCCAAGCCTTTTGGATCACACTTCCAAGGGATTTCTTCCTTTCTCATTTTTATCCATGTTTATTAATGTTGTTATACCATTTTAATTCCAATTAAAAATGGTGGGGTGCTATTTCAAAGCTCCCCCATACTTCCCTCCTTATGTTTGAATGATCATAGTCCCTTTTCCCTCTCATTAATTCATCCCATTTATACCTGTTACTATGCCGAAATTCTGTAAGGGATTTCTCTCTCCTCATTTACATTCAAGAAACTCTTTTTCATTATGAATCTAAATTCAATTACATATGTTGGGAAATGTATCTATATGAACCCCTTACTTCCCAATCCACGTAAATATGATGATACACCCCTTTCTCTCTCATCTACCATTTTTATGAATTCTTATGTCACGATGTTATGCTTCCAAAATTGCATCGTGATTTTCCAAGCCAAAGTCATTGTGTAGTGAATATCATGCTCATTTCTATATAAAGGGTATTCACCTTTATGAATATATAATTATTTATTATATAGTTTCATGTATTAATTCAACATTCCTTTATCATGTAATAAATGATGATTTTTAATTAATCCATGTTATATGATCCATGTGGCACACTTACTTGTGAAATGAAATGTTTAAGAAGGGTGTGCCCTGATAGCACTCTAATGCATTGGGTAAAGATTATAATCATGATACATCAAGTGAAATGATGTTTTACTCATGCTAATTCATGTTAAATTAGTTTTTACTCATGCTTCATGTTCAATAAGCCTTGGATCATGCTAATATCATGTTAAGTGTTGTTGCCACATTTCCATGTTATGATAATCATGTTGTATCATGTCTTTATGTTCATTTATCTATTATGATTCATTTATAAGACTATTGCCTAAAATGTACTTTATTTTTCATTTCATTCCTTTTTTACTCCCTTACTGGGATTTATAGCTCACCCTTTTCTTATGCATGTCCTCAAGTTATCCCATGAAATGCTAAGTATGAAGGAATGTGTGTGGTCATGTAAAAGAAGTTTTCAATAAAGATGTTGTGTTTTATGTTCTAAGTTGTTATGTAATGTTCTTAAGACCCAAATACACTAGACCTCTTGATATTATATGTTGTATCAATTAAACAGATTTATGTAATAAATCATGTTTTAGTGTTTATTTAAAAATCTACTGATATTCTATTGCTCATGATTACTGGGTCCAAGAATGATATTTTTTATATCCATAATTTACTGTTTCTAAATATGGTATACATTTCCCCCTTTATTAATATCTTTAACAAAATCCTCAAAAAAAATTCAAGAACATCCTTTATTTTGGAATGTATAAGAATATCATCAATAAAGAGTAAAATAAATTGATCATGGTAATATTTAATAACTATTAATCAAATCCCTGATGATATTAGGAGAATTTATAAGTCTATAAAAAATATCTATGATTTTATAATGTTCATATATTTTAAAAAGGGATATCTTATACATATCCCCTCCCTATACTCTTAAATGATAATATCCAGTATAAATTTCAATATTTTATAAGTATTGAACCCCACATAGTTTATCAAACAAGTCATCAATATATGTTAGAAGATAATTTATATTTATCGTGGTCTAGTAATGTTTGTTATAGTCAATGTTTTGATAAATTTATCCTTATTTATTCATTAGAAAATTTTATTTTTCACCCCTTGGTGAATTACATGGGTGTATAAAACCATTATCTATTCTTCTAGAGTAACTTCTTTAATTCCTTTATTTCAATCAAGACCGCTCAATAGAGTATCTGGTATTTGTATAACACCAATTACGAGTTCTATTGGAAACCAATCTACATGATATTAGGAAATGTCATTAAACTATTTGAGAAATATATCATCATATTCCCACATAATGAAAATTTCATTAATTTTTGATTTTACAAAACTATTTTAACTAAATATCCTATATTATTCAATATGAACATCCATATAAGAGAAATAAATTCTATAAGGTGTTCACAGTCATCCTTTCACTAATATATGACCATTAGGTGATTTGGGATATGAAATGTTATTTCTTAATCTTGGAAATTAAGATGAGATTTATATAGTGATAGCCAATCCTTGACATAAATCACATAAAATTCTACTCAAACGAGAAAAAATTATTTTTCGATATTATATTCCCTCAAATTTATATCTGAGAGGAGTTGTGGACATATAATGAAATAATTTTACAAAAAAGTGTTTTGAATAATAGGATAATTTATTCTCTTATAAAACATTCAAAACATAAAGGAGTTGAAAAGTAATTAACTATGAAATTTCTAGTTCTTGAGTGGATGATGAGTGAATATTTACCTACATCATTTTCATGACCCATATTTGAAATTTTTATTACATTGTAATTTCATTTCTCACCTTATTTGGGAATATTTTTATTCCAATTGTTTTCATTAACCCTTGTATTGGAACACTGGTTGGCCTAAAGATTATATTTTTACAATTGATTCATTGAGGTGTGGGTGGTGCATTATATTGAACAAATTTTTCTTAAAATTTATAAATTGGCACTTTTATATATTTTAATCATTCACTTGATTAATGAACCTTTATTCCTCACTAAATGTATTTCCCCATTAATTAGTGTAAATTCTCAAAATTCTTTTTCCCATATTCCTAATAAGTAGGAAGTTTATTTTTATTTCATCTAAGGGGTTTATATTGTGAGTTTCAATGATACTCTATATTTCACTTCTTGTCCCTAAAAAAATGATGTTAATGATATGAACTAATCTCTAATTATGCCATGAGATAAAATAAAACAATTTCTTTATAGATGCCAATGTCCCTTATAGCTATCATTTTTATACAAATGTTTTCAATGTAGTAAATAAATGATAAATTTTTACTTTTGTATAAATTATAATGATATAAGTATACCTTTCAAATATAGAAATGTATTTTTATACACACCAAGTTATTTATCCAATTTTTACAATATCTCAAGAAATTATCACTTAATTTTATTTGTGAATATTTTAGTAATATTTTTTATTATAAAAAATATTCTAAAACTCTACCCATTTTTTAGGTTCAATTACTTTATTATACTTTATATCCTAAATGAAATTCATCAACTGATCATATTCACCTTCCAAAGATAAAAACCTAAAATATCTTGTTTTATGCTCTAATCAAGGGATAATGAAAAATATCTTCACTTCTTTTTTGATATAATTCTTGAAAATTAGTTAATCATAAGTCCCAATAAATGAGGGTGTTCATTTCCACACATAGGGATAAATAGAGAGTTTTTCATTTCTCATTTAGACAACCATTTCAATTTCTATCATAGTCACTATTTACATGGTTCATTCTATTTTAGTCATTGAGTAAAACCGAAATGGATAGTGTTTATATCAATACATAATATCCAAAGTTATCAATTATATGATAAGAAAAATCAGTGGTAACATGTCTTAGATTATGAAAACTTCATTTTATCCTATGACATTTTAAGATCAACTTATATTAGTTTTGGTTTAATATAGGTTGTTTTAAGTTCTAACCAAATATTATTTATAACATAGTCCCAAAAAATAACTAAACCACACGCTAATGTGAATTTAGATTAAGAAAACTGGACTCACATAAATATTACAAAATTTTAGAAGAATATTCATTAAATACCATAAAAATAAGACCATAACACATATATGTTTAGTTTCTATGGATATTTGTTATATAAACATCTTATTTTAGAAACATTCTAAAATATGTTTAATAAATAATCATAAAACAAGATGCCCTTTTAGAAAAATCATACATGATACCCTTCTAAATAACCTAGTTAATGGAAGTATAAGGAATGGGGAGATCATATTATCAATAATAAGTGAACATAAAGGTTGGAAATCTATGACTATAATTGAGAAAAATATAAACATGTGGTTATGAGAACATATTACAGGTATGTGAACATAACATAAATAAATCATACTGAAGAAAAAATGGTTTATAAATCATGATTTAAGATGCATGTATTTTGATATAACATGACAAATGAGTCATATAAATGTGTCATAACATTGAAATGAGTTATATTTATAAGAATAGAAAATTATTTCTTATATTAATTACCACAACCAAGACCATCGTCCCATAGTGGATATAGTCCAATAATATAGTGGATTTAGTTCACACCCCATTCCCATAAACATATGGGATTGGGTTCACTAACTAGTTCCTTAAATGTTATATTGTGAGATATAAGTTTTTACCCAACACATTTAGGAGTTTTATAATTTCAATAACCCTTGAAAAAAATAAAAAAAACTATATATATTTGTGTTAAATAAATATGAAATCATTCATAATTTGATCTAAAATTAATTGACACATGAGAAATAAAGGGGTTTCAAGAAAATTTCCTTAATAAATGATCATAATACATACAAATAAAGAATGTTGATGTGATAATTATAGACTTTCCACCATGATAAATAAAAAATATTAATGTATAATTATATATATATAAATTTATTAAGAGAAATAGAAAATTTCCCAAAGAAAAATAAAAATAAATATATGTATGTTTTTTATAAATTTTATTTTAAATATAAATAATTCATAAAAAATACTTTTAGAAAAATAATTAAAATGTAATAAAAATTAAATTTTCAAATAATGAGAATATTGAATGGTAGCTTCATAAAAAAAATAAAAATAGTAAGGAAATGAAACAATGAGGTAAATATTAAAAATTATTCACGTAATACTTTGGAAATGAAATTTGAAGTCAATATAAAATATCATTAAAAAATAATATAATTTGGAACAAGGATATCTATAAAAGTGTATAAGAAAAAAATGTAAATTGACGAAAAAGGTTCTTGGTCAAAAAAAGATATGGTCTATACCACTTAAAGGCATCATTCTGGGTGATTTATAATCCAAGGGACATGAAATAGTAATGGGACTTATGAACCAAAAAAATAACCAGTGGCTAAATAAGTATATTAGATTTTATACTGAATGAACATATAATTTTCTTTATGGTAAATTTATTTATAATCATTCTCAATTTCAAAGTGATATTATATTAGAATACCTTAGCATTATACCATACATCCATGAAGGAATTCTAACCAATTTTGTAATAAATAAATAAAATCATAATCACATATTTCAGAACCTTATTCATATTTATTAAATTTTAAACTATTTAATTACAATAATTTATGACACATGTATTAGTTAGTTATTGTTTATTTTATTCATAAGATGAAAATAAATTTTTATTATTCTGTAACAGTTTCATTATGGTTATGTTGATGGAAATTAGTTGGTAGAAAGTTATTCATTTGTGTATTATTTTTGGTATTGTAAAAATTGTGTTTCAATGTTTTATATATTGTGTTTTTTATTTTATGGAAGTTGTGGTGATAGTTTTTTAGAACAGAATAGATGACTTGTATGTTTCGGGTAAGTTATTTACAATAATAAGATATATTATAAAAGAGATTCATTTTGGTTTCACACTTATAGAAATATATCCATAACATAAATTACTCTTTAATTTCATATATTACTAGTATTAAATTCTTTCTTCACATTTATGTTAGAAACCTTTAAGACCATATGACATCACTAATATTTGAATTTGAACTAACCTAAAGAAGAACAAACTATTATACTAAATGAGTATGAGTATAAAGATATATTATATTAATATAATTTTTATGTAATCTTAAAAAAATTAAATTGATAACATTAAAGTGGTTTATGGGATTTCTAAATAGTGTAGTAGAAAATATAATTGAAAAATGTTGAAAAGAACTAGATTCTTATATGAATTCCTTCCTTCTCAGTATGGGTTCCTCTAGAAAGATGTATTTATAAATACTTATTGTATTTAGTGGATAAGAAACATATACTAATTATATAGTATACTGAATTATGGTAGGGTTATATGAAAAATATTAATTAAAATAGTGTTTTTGTGGGTCCTTATCTAGTTGTGTTTTGAGTGTAATTTTTTTAAATACCCATTCACTAAGGTGATATGTTTTAATTTTCGATTGGTTCAGGATTCAATATGAAAAAATAACTAAGATGAATATTGATTCTACTTATAAAAATAAATTAAATATAGTTTTAGGAATATTTTAATCATTTACTTTTTAATTTAATCCTTTTACCATATTTTACCATTATCATAGAAACTAAATTTTTCTCCTTGGTAACCAATATTTTTCCAAAAAAATGAAATTAAACCTATTAACTTATTTTAATTGAATGATTATAATTTAGAATCCATTAAATGAAATTTAATTAAAAATATGATAAATTTATCTTATAAAAGAAAATAGAAAATGAATAGAAAAAACATTTTCCAAAAAAATGACTTTTTATGACATTAAGTATCTTTAATATTATTTCATATCATGTACTAATTTAATGAGTGATAATGTATTTTATAATAAATTGAAACACTAAATTTTATTATAATCATTATTAAAAGGTGATAAATTTTATATATTATGAAAAAAATACAAAACACTTAGAGAAGAATGATTTGGAAAATAACCTTTTTAAAACTAAACGATTTTGATCGCATCTAATGAAAATTAGAACTTTATCTTCTAATCATTAAATTTAATCAATAAAATGGTATTTGAATAATTCATTGAATTAAACAAACCCATAAAATCATTCATAAATTACAACAATGATAATATTAATATGTAATGAATAAAAACCCATATTTTTATATGAAAACATTTTAATTAATTGTTATATTTTTATTTCATTATAAATATATATTATTATATAAATTTATTATTTTTAATTTGATACTAAAAATTAAATAACTTTGATATAAATTTTTGGAATTCTTATATATAATAATAATTTATCCCACAGTCAGATATCAAATGGCTAAATGATTAATAACTACATAACTAATGGTTATATATTAAATGGTCATATTTCATTACCATATGTAGTCATACATAAATCTATAAAATCATTCAACATGTTATCTAATTTATTTATCCTGATGTTTATCATATTTTTAATGTACTCTAGTTATGAATGGTGGTCTCATATTTATTGGCGATCATGATTATATAAATTTCAACCTTATAGTATTTTTAATTAGGTGTGGTTTCATTAATTTTTTAATTTTAATTATTATAATTGACGTACTTATTATTTAATTTATTTCATATTCTATTGTAATACTCAATATAGAAAACAATTACTTATACCAATATAAATGTATTGAAAAATAATATATATTTTTATATTATTGGGTAATGTCAACAGTTATTAAGTTTTACTGTTATTGATTTTAATTATAAACAATTGTTTTTACTAGTGAATATATCTATTGGTATTGATCGTTTAACACAATAAAATCATTTACAAACAATTATATATATTAAGTTATAATTGTAATACTAACATTTTAAAAAATATATAATTCTATTATTATTAATTTTACTACCAATGGGTTTTTTATAATTATGAAAATCCTTTTCAATACATTATTCAATAACATAAAATATATTAAAAAAACAAGAATATATATATATATATCATTTTAATTAAATATTATAAATTATAAATATTTTAATAAAATCATATAATCATATGTATCCCCCCCCATAACCCCAGATGACGAGACACCCGCATGACCATAGGAGAGGATTACCTCACCTCTTGCCTCCCTACTTCCCCTCCTAAGGATGCTACTACTCACAGGTCATCTCATACCCTATAAAATATCATCTCCTCATTCCCTTTATCAGTTCCTACCTCCCCTCACATCACCTCATCTCTGGGCTTCCATATCCCTTTCTTGCACCATTGGGAATGGGTTCCCTACCTCCTAGTCTTGTCCCCTCTTCACAGCTATTAGTCTAGTGTAGTCCCATCCCCTCCATCAATATCACCCCTTATTGGCTTTTCTGGCATGGTGCCTTGTGTTTTTTCTCTCTTCTCTCCAACCTATGAGTGTTTATTTTTTCCCGTTTTTATATTCAATTTTATTTCTTATTATTGGTGTCATTTTTTGTTATTATTAATAATTTTTTATAGTATTTTAGAAAGAACCTGAATCTCTACATTTTCCATTAATATTAATATGTTTAACTAAAATAGCTTATTATTTTTCATGATTTTTACTATTTTTTTTATTTGGTATCTTACTTTCTCTTTCTTTTAATTTCTATCTCAAAATTTTTATTTTTTCATGATTTTTCTGTTTTATGTTTCACATTTTGATGTAAAAAGTTTGTCCATATTTTTTATTGGCTTATTAACAAATAATTTTTCATTTACTATCCACCTAATTCATTTCGTCTTAAGCAGGTGTATTGGTTTTTGATTACTTGAGGGTGTGGTCAGCAGGGTGGTTGGGGGCACTAAATTTTAAAATTATTTCTTTGATTTATTCCATCTCAAAGTTCTTCCATGTTTCCTAGTTAATTTTATGGAAGTTCAAGGTGATGAGTCGATAACTTCTTTTGATGATCACTATTAAAGGTGTGTTATCATTGATGAGTTTGAGCAATTGAAATTTCATAATTTTTATCTTGGAATGATAAAAAGCTTCCAAAAATAACTAAAACAATAGTTTAATTACCTTGTGAGACGGTGTATACTTGTGTATGATCTTTACCATATTACCATTGATACATATGTACCTATTGGAAAAGAAATAGAAAACTTATGGTAGAATTTTGAAATATTGATTAATTTGAATTGGATATTTGGTTCCCATTTATTTGTCCATACATGAAATAATTTCCAATTTTTTAATTCCAATTTAACATTTTTTTAATTTATATGGATACCACCATGGAAAACTAGATCTTACTATTGATTTTAGCTAAAAAAATATTTTATTGAATCTTACAAAAAAATGACTATCCTTTTTTAATGAAAATTTATTTTATTTAAATTGAGTTTGTTGTAGAAATTCATTAATTTTTTACATTTCATTTTCTGGATTGGTTTAGGCCTAGAAGATTTTGATTATATGTGGTTTAATATTTTAGGGACCTCCTTGAGAGTAAAATTATTTGTAATAACTAAGTAATATCTTTTAGTGTTTTGGATTTTATGATATCTCATTTTTTTCTCTTACACATAGTTAATTTTCCCCCTCGTTTATTCTTCTTCAAGTCTGCCTTCACCTGCGATATCCCTCTCTTCATATTTGTTCCCTAAGTAGTCATTGATATTTGATTCTAGTAACACTACATCCTTTATAGTGATGTTCCATTTTTTTAAATTTTATGGTTTATAGTCGTCCTCTTTTATTACACATCCGATGTCGATTTTAGGTTTTTTAAAATATCGTATTGTAATTCACGTGTTGTAAGGTTTTTTTCAATTATTTCTACGTAAAGGACATTGAACCTTTAGATTGAAGGTATTTTGTGTAACCCCATAATGTTTTAGCAATGGAATTACCTTATTATAATTGTGTCTTATAGTATAATCATATAATATTACAAATATAACACAATAAAAACATTATAAATTTTGAATTGCTGAAATAAAGAGGTATATCTTGAATTTAAGGAACATATACTGATGAAATAGTAACTTGGCCTTTGAAATAGTAATGTGTCACTTATGAATAGTAAATTTTCCAATTGAATAGTAACATCACTAATGAAATTATAAATAAAATTTATCCATTTTATAAGTGATATTATGAAAAAAATTATATAATATTATAAGTAAATATTTCAAAAATTGTTAGTTATGTGTTGGTATTTCTGTAAGTCTTGTATATTTCATTACAATTTTGTGAATAATTTAATAAATTAAAATATAATTTATATTATAAAATGAATTTTATATTAATATTTTTATTTGTTATGATCATAATATAATTTTAAGAGACCTTAGTTAATTTTTTAAAGTGTTAGAAAAGAAGTTTTAATTTTAGAATTTTTATTTTTCAAGAAAATTGTGATTTTAACTAAAATTAATTGCTCATTTTTAGAAAATTATTTTCATAAAATGGTTTTAATTTTTTAATTATACAAATAAAAAATGTTTGGGTTGATTTTTTGGGATTTTTCTAAAATACATTAATTTTTTATGAATAGAAAAATACGATAATTTGTGATGAATGATAAATACATGAATTATGATGTCATCTACTGATGTATGACTGATATAAGACCATTATCTCGAACTCACATGAACTAGTTGATATTTTTGGTCATAATATTCAAGAATATTCACATTCTTGAGAAAAAATATTGAGCTAATGATTAAAATAATGGGAAATCCTCCTCTCCTCTACTATAAATACCACCCCTCTTTACCTTTTCTCTTCACTCCTATCAAGCCTTGTGCCTTGTCTAAATTCTACCATAATATCTCCCTAATACCCTCTAACAAGTATATAAGACCTTGTTCTCTTCAAAAGAACAAATCCTTTTCCCAAAATAGGTTCTCAAGGAAGACATATTCAAGCGGTAAATTCCTCTTTTCATTTATTTTATTTTTTTTCAAGTTCCATTCTTTTCCATTTCTATCCTCACCTGATTTCATCCAAATGTTATGATAAATATAGTACCTTACATGTACTGGAATTGTTTTATGATAATCTAATAATTCATCATCATCTCTCTTTTCTCCTCCTTTTATACTAGAAATGAAAACACCATCTGAGATGTATTAATTTATCACATTCAAGGACGACGGGTTTTCAATTTCTGATATCATCTTCAATTATGGTCGTGAAACCATTTGTATAGTTTAACTAGACTATAATATATGTATTATTTCTAATTTAATGTTTCGTAATCTTTTGTACACATGATATTAATTTATAAAGAAAAATATGTTTGATGTGATAAAAAACCGCCAATTAACCAAAACAGTTATCATTGATGTTTTATTTAATGATTCATCCTCACTCTAAATAACCAAATGAAATTTATAACCATGTAATATATATTATTTTAAATAATAGATACATATTAAATTATTTACAACCATTATCATATTGAAATTTTATCCTTACATGTATATAAGTAAACCAATCATGAAAACCAAGGAAACAAATTCTCCCAAACAATGAAATTGAGCCTCTTAACCCATCAAAAAGTTCATGAATGAACTTAATAAGATTATCTAAATAAATTAAATTAATAAAAGGTTCTGTAAATATTAATTAATGAATTTAATTTGGTTATTTATGACATTAAGATCAAGTAAAGGACCCCTTCGGACTTAAAGTAAGGGATTTTACCCGAACCTCCATTTTTCCTTCAGGTAGCTCAATATTTCTTTTTAACCAAATTAAGTTATCTGATATTTTTATATAAATATTTTAAATATTATGTACTTTCTCAAAACTCATGTATCATGATCCATTAATTATTCTATATTGGGTATATACATGTTTTTAAGTGGTTCCATCCTCAATACTTCCCGATAAGCAAACCCGTTTTAAGGGTACTTCCCAAATTCTTACCCAATTTCAAGTACACTCTATAATATATTTTAAGACACATTTATTTTTAGAAAATCAGTATTATTATTATGAAAACCAAATAGGTTAACTTCTGGTTATATGTAAAATATTATTCCCTTTTCTATTTTAATTTATCTTTAGTATTTTCCTAAAAACCACACTAAAATGTTTCACTGCTAAAATTTCTTAAATACTCTTCTTACATGTTTTCGCTTCTTTTTGACATCACTTAACATGATATATTCCTATTAATTTCTTTTTATGGTTTAATCCTTTTATTTCATGTACACTTTTATGATACACCCATCTATTATGCTTTATGACATGATTATGATACTCATTTCTTTCCATGGGTACCCTTATATTTATGTATGATTGATTTTGTATGATTATATTTGTGGAATGAATATTCATGAATATGTTATGATAAGTGATAATTGATATTACTCAATTTCATTGGGTAAATTTGAGTCTCATGAGATGTTATGTGCAACGGCCTTGGTGTTTATCCTTGACTCGTGCTACCATGTGCAACGGTATTGGTGGTTAACCTTGACTCATGCTCCTCTATATGTAGCGAGACTTGACTCATGCAAAAGTCATATTTTATGTTTCTTAAACATTACTATTAATTAATTTTTATATTATCCCATGTTTATATGTTATTATTCCATATATTCTATTCATTTTTATATCATTATGTTATGCCTTCTGACCCATGTTCTAAAGAATTATTTCATATGTTTATTCTATTGTTGCGATTTTTATCTCATCCCTTTATTCATGTTATACCCATTTATCCTATATAAATGTATGAAAACAATATAAGTTAGGATCCCTTTATGAAGACTAAATAAAGAAATTTTATATTTAGTCCCATGTTTTATGTTTTATTTACCTAGTCTTGCAAGACACTAGACTTTAAGATCCTTGTATTGTAATATGATGTTTTATTTTTCTTAAAATAATTTAATGTTATGCATAAAAGTATAGGGTCACTATAGTTGGTATCATAGTATGGTCTAGTTATTTTTGGAGATTAGTAATGGATAACTTTAGTATAAACCTTAAGTAAGATACTAAGTATAAGAAATCATCCCTAAATTTTGGTGAGTATAGAGTAAGCGGTTTATCAAAAAAATACATCCATATCTGGATATGAAAAAGTGGATATGGATCTCGCATAGATGTGTCTAGGGTTAAACCAAGAAAGAACCACATTGAGCGAGTTGAACAAGAACTGGTGCATGACAACGAGCCTTATTGCACTTCTATTTTGACACTCCCAGAGGATATTCTTTGTTAAATGCATAAGTTCATTATGAACCATTATTAAGGGAATAAAAAATATCCAATAATAATAAAAGTTATGAAACAAAATAAAGGATAACCTAGATTAAAACATAGGGTATCAAAAGATAGGATATACTTTTCCATTAAGATTTTATCCTTTTATGATTAAAGTTTCCTTTTTATGATTATTATCTAAGTATTGAAGTACCCAAATCTACATTATTTTTCTTTTTTTAATGGTGGGAAATAGAAGAACACCTTCCAAATATTAGTGTGATAGGGAATGTGAATATTTCCCTGATGATATGCCAGATATGATGAGAATAGGTCCTCAAAACATCATGATAGTACTCTCTAAGACAGCTCAAGTTATGAATAATAACTTGAATATTTTGTAACACCCTCCTCTATAAAGGAAATAGAATGTTGACATTTAATCCTTTATGCGGTAAAGTTATCCCATATATCTTGGATCTTTTGATCGCCTCCTTGAGGAATAGTGGATTAACTCCATTTAAAATAAATTCTCTATCCTCCAGTGCACATAAGAAGAGAAATTCATGATGTTGACTTATAGTTTTAATGGGAAATATGATAAGTGGTGGAAACTGATCAAGAATGAAAATTCCCAAGAGGAAATTGATTCTAGGGATTTGGAAGAATTCAAGAAAATATTTTTCAATAAATATTATCCATGAACACTCTGTCTCAATATGGAAAGAGAGTTCCTCAAACTTAAGAAGAAGGAAGATAATTCCATTGGGTAGTACGAAGAAAAAATCTCAAGGATTGAAAGATACACCTATGGTTTTATCATGAACACAGAAATCAAGCTGGATATCTTCTTTAGTGAACTAAATCTGAGTCTATGAAAAGCGTTGGCAATTTGGGACTTTGATAGTTATTAGGAGATTGTCTGGTGTGCCCTCAAGGTTGAAATTGAGATCGGATACTCTTGGTGTCCTCAAGGGACCAGTGAGAAAAATCATAAAATGGAGTCTAATATGGGTGGTTCAGAAAATTAAACCCATGATGAAAATAAAATCTAACATCCCACTTATCAAAATTGTGGGAAAAAGAATCCTATGAGTTTTCTAAATGGAACCAGCAATTTCTTCAAATGTGGAGATATGGGACATATGGCTAAGAAATGACTGAGGGATATAAATAATCCTACTAATTTATAAGAATAAAGTATGTTTCAGATCAGCACAAAACCTATAGTGTGGGGTAACAACTACAAGGAGAATGGGCATTATATGAACAATTTCCCAAAGCCAAGGGTTGTGAGAGGAAATCAACAACAACCTCGAAGAAATGAGGAAGGGCTTGTGCTATCACTAATATAAAGGTGGATCTAGAAAATTATGTGGTGAAACGTACACTATTTATTCATTCAAGAATAGAGAATTTACTATTTTATTCTGGTTCTCCGCATTCCTTCATATCTTGCAAGTTTAGAAGAACTATTCAAACACTACCACAAAATTTGGAGGATAAGTTATCTGTGATAATAGTGAATGTGGAAATTATTCCATCCAAGTTTTATAACTCCTCCAAGATAAATTTCTATGGACTGAACCTCCCATCAAATTTAGACATAATTTCTTTAGTATAGTTTGATGTTATCTTGGGCATGGATTGGATATATTTATACAAATCCAACATCAACTGTTAAGAAAGGGATATCACTCTTCACATGAATAAGCATCCTCTAATTCTTTACAAGTGTAAGGAGGAAGACAAATCTTATTTGGAATAATTTTCTCAAGTTTTGATACCACTTCCTTATGATCAAGAATGTATAGCAGAAATTATTGAGATAAAGGAGATGATACTTCTCGAAGATATTCCCGTCGTGAGTAATTAAAATAATGTATTCATTAAAGAATTTCCATGTCTTCCTCCTAATCGAGAGTTTTATTTCTCAATTGAACTCATTCCTGGATCCTTGCCTATATAAAATACACCTTATTGAATGTCCACCTTTGAGCTATAAGGCTGAAGAAGCAGTTACAGGAGAACCTAGAGAAGGTATTTATATGCCCGAGTGCTTCACCATTGGGTGTTCCAGTCCTCTTCATCAAGAATAAGGATGGATCAATGCTCCTCTACATTTATTATCATGGTCTCAATAAAATCACAATAAAGAACAAGTATCCCCTAAAATGGATAGATGAATTGTTTGATCACCTTTTTGGGGCTAGTTATGTCTCTAAGGTGGACCTTCGATTGGGATATCACCAATTAATGGTGAGGAAGTAATATATTCCCAAAAC
This sequence comes from Viscum album, assembly GCA_963277665.1. NCBI lineage: Eukaryota > Viridiplantae > Streptophyta > Magnoliopsida > Santalales > Viscaceae > Viscum > Viscum album. The sequence goes on from OY728127.1 coordinate 1,810,465,284, forward strand.
TACCTTTCGAACAAGGTATAGACACTATGAGTTCATATAGAATCCAATTATACTCACTAATTCTCTATAAATATTCATGGATTTAATGAATATAGTCTTTAGATATTACCTTGAAAATTTTGTGGAAGTCTTTATTGATGGTATTCTGATTTACTATAAGAGAAAGGAGGAACATGGCGAGAATTTGAATATTGTGTTAATGACTTTGTGAAGGGAGAAAATTTATGAAAAGTACAATAAATTTGAGTTCATGATGGATGAATCGTCATTCTTGGGGCATGTTATCACGAGAAAAGGAATATCTTTGGACCCTTCCAAGATAAAGGAAATTAAAGAGTGGACCATGCCAATATCTATAATGGATATTCACAACATTTTAGGACTAGAAAGGTATTATAAATGATTTTTGAAGAACTTATCATGATTTTAAAACCCACTGACCAATATGACGTGGAAGGGGATGAAGTTTTTCTGGACACAAGAATGTGAATACTATTTTAAGGAGTTGAAAAAGAAGTTTATCATTATGTCAATACTCACACTCCCAACAAGTGGAGAACTATTTTTGGTATACAATTATTATTAAATGAAGGGATTAATATTTTTTCTGATGAAAAATGATAAATTGATAGTTTTTTCCTCGAGATAGTTTAAAATCCATTAGAATAACTATCCCACACATGATTTGGAGTTGGCAGTTGTGATCTTTCCTTTGAAAATATGGTGGTATTATCTCTATGGGGATAAGTGTGAGATATATACTGGCCAAAAGAGTCTCAAATATATATTCACATTGAAGGATCTTAATATTCACCTGTGAAGATGGTTAGAGCTCATCAAGGATTATGACTGCTCAATCCACTACCACCTGGGTAAGGAAAATAAGGTGGCAGATGCTCTATGTATAAAGGATTGTGCATCTTTATCAATTATGAGAATTTAAAAGGATAAAATCTACTTATATTTATAGATTATGGACATGGGAATAATTAATGGAGGAATATCATCAAACCTTTCCCAAATTGTTTCTCAACCATCCCTCATGGATAAAATAATGGATGGTCAAAAAAAGATGTGGAAATTCTGAAAAGGGTGGAAGCAATTTGAAATGAGAAATCCTATGAGTTCAAGATTAATGAGGAAGGAGTTGTAAGATTTGGTTCATGATTATGTGTACCATATAATCCAAATATAAAAAATGATCTTTTGGATGACACAAAAAGATTAACTTTCTCTATTCACCCAAGGAGCACAAATATGTATCAAGATCTCTAAGAAAACTTTTGGTCGGACCATATGAAAAAGAAGATTTATGAATATTCATAAAAGGTCTTGGTATATTAACACATCAAGTCTGAATGACATAACTATAAGGGTATGATTCAACCAAAACCCATACCAACATGGAAGTGGGATAACATCACCATGGACTTTTTCACTAGACTTCCAAGGACATCCAAAGGAAAAAACGCTATATGGGTCATTGTGGATCATCTTTCAAACACAGCTCACTTCATATCAGTTAGAGAGCTCTTCTTGTTGGATAAAATTTCATGTATATATATCGAATATGTGGTAAGTCTACATGTATTTCTATTATCTATTGTATCCGATAGAGATCCAAGATTCACCTTGAAGTTCTAGAAAAGTCTCTAGAATGCTCTAAGCCCTAAATTGAACTTCTGTATGGCCTATCATCCTCAAACTCATTGAAAATCTGAGAAAACTATTCAAAAACTGAAACAAATGTTGATATGATGTTCAATGGACTTAAAAGGAGGGTGGGAACAACATCTTCCACTATTCAAATTCTCTTACAACAATAGTTTCCACTTTAGAATCTGAAGGGAACCATATAAATCCCTTTATGGGAAAAGGTGTAGAACACTAGCATGTTGGGATGATTTTAGTTAGCATAAGTTGATAGGACCTCAAAATGGTGGAAGAAATGGTAGAGAATGTGAAAACCATTCAGCAGCATATCAAGGCAGCCCATAGTTGACAGAAGATTTATGCATACAATCATCAACATGACCTTGAGTTCAAAGTTGGTGACATGGTATTCCTCTGTATATATCCATGGAATAAGGTCATGATATTTGGGAATAAAGGAAAGTTATTTCTCAGGTACATCGACCCCATAGAGATTCTTGATCGCATCAGAGTTGTGGCGAATTGATTAGAACATCCATCTACCATGTCTAAAGTACACGATGTCATCCATGTATCTCTCTTAAGTAAGTACATACTAGATCCTTCACATGTTCTATCTTCAGAGGTGGTACAGTTGGAGAATGATCTTTCTTACGAGGAGCAGCCAGTGAAGATCTTGGATCATAGAGATAAAGTTCTACACAACAAGACTACTCACTTGGTCAAAGTACATTGGAAGAACCATAAGTAAAAAGACGAAACAAGGAAACTCAAGGACTTAATGAAGGAAAATTACCCACACCTATTTATAGCTTAGAATGTAAAATGGGATTTTGAGGGCGAAACTTCTTAAGGGGAAAATATAACGACCCAATGTTTTATCAATGGAATTCCATTTCTCTAATTGTGTCTTTAATTATCATAATATGAGATTAAAAATAGAACATAATAAAAACCTTATAAATAAGGAATCAGTGAAATAAAAAGGTATCACTTGAAGTTAAGGAACATATACCGATGAAATAGTAACTTGAACTTTGGAATAGTAATGAAACCCTTATGAACAGTGAATTGGACAATTGAATATTAACATCACTAATGAAAGTATAAATAAAATTTATCCATATTATAAGTAACAATATGATATAATTATACCATAGTATAAGTAATTAAATATTTTAAATATTATTAACTAAGTATTGGTATTTTTTGTAAGTCGTGTATATTTAATTACAATTTTATAATTAATTTAAAAAATTAAAATAGAATCTATTTTCATAAATTGAGTACATAAATTATTATTTTTTAAGTCTGGTGATCAAAATATAATTTTAATAGACCTTGGTTAATTTTTTAATGTGTTAGAAAAGTATTTTTAATTTTAAAATTTGTATTATTCAAGTAAATTATGTTTTTAATTAAAAATTAAATTTCTCATATTTAGAAAATTATTTCCATAAAATGGAATTAATTTTTGAATTATACACTTTGAAATTTTGTAGGGGTTAATTTTTTGGATTTTTCTAAAATACTTGAATTTTTCTAAAATACTTGAATTTTTTTGTGAATAGGAAAATACGATAATTTGCGGTAAATGCTAAATACATGAATTGTGATGTCATAAGCTGATGTATGTCTAATGTAAGGCCATTATCTCTAACTCACATGCACTCTTTGATGTTTTTCTTAAAATAATCATGACTATTCATAGACTTGGTAAAAAATATTAAACTAATGATTAAAATAATGGAAAACCTTTCCTCTCATCCACTATAAATACCACCCCTCTTTACTTATTCTCTTCAATCCTCTCAAGACTTGTATCTTGTCAAAATTCTACCCAAATATATTCCTAATCCCTGATCCCACGTCCATCAGCCCTTTCCCTCTTCAAAATACCACATCCTATTCCCTAAATAGGTTCTCAAGTAAGACATATTCAAGAGGTAAATTCTTCTTTTCATTTCTTTTATTTTCTTTCAAGTTCCATTATTTTATTTATCATTACTCACATCATTTTATCCAAATGTTATGATTAATATATTAACTTAAACTTACTGGAATTTTGTTTTGATAATTTAATAATTCATCATCATTACTTCTTTCTCCTCCTTTTATACTAGAAATTAGAACACCATCTGAGATTTGTTCATTTATCACATTCAAGAACGATGGGTTTTCAATTTCTATTACCATCTTCAATTATGGTCAGGAAACAATTTTTAGGGTTGAAATAGACTATAATATAGGTATTATTTATAATTTATTTTTTTAATCTTTTGTGCACATGATATTAATTTATAAATAAAAATGTGTTCAATGTGAACAAAATACTACCAATTAACCAAAACATTTATCATTAAAGTTTTATATAATGATTCATCTTCAATAAAAATAACTAAAATAATTTTATAACCAAGTAATATATTTTATGTTAACTAATAACATACAACTTCAATTTTTTTTGAACCATTTTCATATTTCATTCTTATTCTTACATGTATATAAGTAAACCAATCATGAAAACCCAGGAAACAAACGCTCTCAAACAATGAAATTGATCCTCTTAACCCATCAAAGAGGTCATGAATGAACTTAATAAGGTTATATTAAATCAAATACATGAATAATAGGATGTGTAAATATTAATTAATGAATATAATTTGGTTATCTAGTATATTAAGATCAGTTTAAGGGCACCTTCGGACATAAGGTAAGGGATCTTACCTGAACCTCCATTATTCCTTCAGGTTGCTCTATCTTTATTTTTACCCAAATTAAGTAATCTATTATTTATATTTAAATATTAAAAATTATGTGTATATTCTAAAACATTCTCTATCAAGATCCATTAATTATTCTCTTCTGGTTATTTACATGTTTTTAAGTGGTTTCATCCTTAATACTTCCCGATAAGTAAAACTGTTTTAAGGGAACTTCCTAAATTCTTACCCAATTTCAAGTGCACTCTATCATATTTTTTAAGAAACCAATTTTTTATAAAATCAGTTTTTTAACATTAAAACCTTCTTGGTTAACTTATGGTTTTATGTAAAAAATATTCCCTTTTCTATTTTAAATGCTATTTAGTATTTTCCCTAAAACCACGCTAAAATTTTTTAATGCTAAAATTTCTTAAATATTCTTATTACATGTTTTCACTTCTAATTGACATCAAATACCATGATATATTACTATAAATATCTATGTATATTTTAATGCCTTAATTTCATGGACACTTGTATGATACACCCATTAATTATGCTTTATGACATGATTATGATACCCATTTATTTCCATGGGTACCTCTATGTTTATATATGATTGATTATATATGATTCTATATGTGTAAATCATGTTCATGAACATTTTATGTTGGGTGTTACTAAATATTTCTCCAATTATTTAGGTAAATTTGAGTCTCATGAGATGTTATGTTCAAAGTTCGTGGTGGTTAACCTTGACACATGTTACCATGTGAAATAGTCTTGGTGGTTAACCTTGACTTGTGCTCCTCTCTGTGCAGTGATCCTTGACTCATGATAACGTCAGGTTTCATGATTTTACCACATTAATATTAATTCATTTTTATATGATCACGTGTTTATATTTTATGATTCCATATGTTCCATGCCTTTTTATATCATTATGTTCTGCCTTCTAACCCTTATGTTAATGCTTTATTTCTTATGTTTATTCCCTTGGTGGGATTTTTAGATCATCCCTTAGTTCATGTTATCCCCAAGTTATCCTATGAAAATGTATGAGTACAATGGAATTTAGGATCTCTTTATAAAGACTAAATAAATAAATGTTATATTTAGTCCCGTGTTTTAGGTTTTATATACCTAGTCTTCCAAGACACTAGAATTTACAGTCCTTGGATTGCAATATGATGTTTTATTATGATTAAAATAATGTAATGTTATGTGTAAATGTATAAGTTCACTATATTTTTACCCTTTTGATTGGAAAAAAAACATATTATAGTATAATTGGATAACAATTTCATGGCTAGGCTTGGGAAATAAAATTTTCAGGGTCAACCCTGATTTTCTGAGACTTAGATCAGATTGAATGTACGCTAATAAAAAGTAAAAAAAAAAGAATTCCACTTATATATAATTTCATTTTATGTATATAGTATAATTTTTATTTCAAAATATATATTAATTTTAAAAAAACATTATATATAAATTATATATAAATTTATCACGCTTCATGATAATTTTTTGAAATTATACAAACCCAAATAAGAAATATCACACTATTGTGTTCACATCATCATTATTGCACTATCCATGGTAATGAAAAAACAAAAATTAAACCTTTCTTCTTCTATATCAATTATCTAGCCACTATTTCATTTACACCCTTTTGACTATACATTGTTCATCATCATTATTTTGATGCATGCTCCATCGATTCATGTTCATCACCCATTATTCATTTTTGTTCATATATTTAGTTATTCTATGCATTTATCCCTCCCCCATTATCCCCATATAAACTTGCTTTCTACCCCCTCATTAGGGATTCACTACCTACCCCTATACACTTTGTTCATCACCATTATCATTTTTGTCCCCCAAGTGATGATTGAAGCCCCGCACGTTTTGTTTTCTCTAATATGATTTCTTTATATCATTTTTCCAATTCGTTATTCATTGATGGCTGAGCTCAATCAAAAAAATTATTTTCTATTCTGTGTTATTTTTTCTCACCTTAAATTCAAAAAAAATTCTAGTGAGGTTTTTAATCTCTTTGGTTGTATTTTTGTCATTCAAATTTCTTATTGACATATTTTCATAGTTCAATGTTGATAATATGATTTCCTAAATTCAAAGGAGATGATGTTCTCATGTAAATAGATATTTTTATTTTCCTAGTTTCCTTGATTTTTCCTAGTGTGGGGTCAGAAGGGGAAAACACCGACCACAAGTAGTTTCTCATGGTTGAATTATAAGTATATTTTTTCATCATACTATCCTATGATGTTTAGTAACTCTCGAGTTTGAATGATGTAGGGGTTGATGGGTTTGTTTTTTATTGTCTTTTCTTATTTCATTCTATGGAGATGATCTTTGTTGGATGGTTATTCAAAAATTATTCATTTACATCATTGGAATGATCTAATGATGATTTTTCCTAATTCTATTGTCCACCATATTTCAACATATGTAGATGGATATAATTCACATTATATGTTTCAACTGAAAATAATAATTACATTGTTTATTAATTTTTATTAATTTAGAAATTATATTATGCAGTTCACCTATATTATTATTGTTTTAAAAAATTAACTTTTATTTGTGGTTTGTGCGAAATTAAAATGAAATTTTTTTGTTTGATTTTTTTGTATTCTCTTAGTATATTAAAAATATTTATTAGGGAATTATCTAAATACACTTAAGTGATTTGATCTTGGGATTAGTTCTTATTTTTTATTTCCTAAGTTTTAATCCTTATGGTGATTCAGTTATCATTCTTGGAAACTCAATATAGTTATAGTGAACTCGTTACATGGAAATGATGTATTAATGTATTCTGTAATTAGTATTTGGTTTTTCATCTTCGAATTAATAATTTTATATTATTATTAAGAAAAAAATTGATCATAATTTTTTATAACTATTTTATTTCCAATAATTATTAGGGATAAGTGGTTTGTCCTTTATTTATTTTTAATGATTGAGTTTTCCCAATATTACTTTGAATTTTAATGTTTTTTCATGTAGAATTTCAACTAGAAGGAGATTTTTTATGAATTATAATGTTGGTATGGATATTGATTATGTAAGTAATATTTCATATACCATTTAAGGGAGTTTCCACTCCTATTAATTTACATTAAATCTTGACAAGAATATAACATGTCCAAGGTGATTTTTTAATTTTCCAATCCATTATTTTTTTGGAATTTCTTAGATCTTCAAAATATTAATTTTTTTACATATATTTATAAAATGCATAATCCACAAATTTAAATTTTTATTGTGTTTTCTTACTCCTAAAAGTCTCATATCCCTCCAATTTTTAGAATTTTTTATATGTGTTCAAATAAATCTATTTTTTCTAGTTCCCAATAAATTCTTCACATGATTATTTTTCCCATTATCAACCATTTGTGACTTTGATCTATAATTTAGATTATTTTGTCTCTTATATCATATTCTTTCCTATATTAATAAATTAAACATCCCCTTCAATGAAATATAATATTTATTTTTATAAAATTATGAATCTTTATAGATTATTTTTGACACATTCAGACTGCATTAGATTACAAAATTTCAGATTCACTTTTGATGTCAGTTTTGTTGTATTTGATTTGAATCATTAGATATATATATATATATATCAATTAATGAAAAAAATTCATTGGATAAAGAATTGTGATCCAAACATCCTATACTTACTAATTTGATATATATATCCTACTGTCAAATTTTATTCCACTATTTTCATTTATATTTCCATTTCCACAATATAGATTATCCTATCTGGGTAATTAAATATTATCTTGTCGGTGATCTAGTTAGGTTTTCAGATATCCCTTATTATTCTCATTCATTTTAATGTATAGCGTGTCATGTTATTTTCTCCACCTATGGAATTTTTTCACTTTATTTTCATATTAATTTCTAAATATATTAATGGAAAGAGAGATTGGAGTAGTTGTAGTTGAATGTTTATATATATACCTATATATATATATATCATTGATGAATCATATTACTAATTAGAATTTTAGATTCAATATTTTTAAAGAGTTTTTTATCACTCTTTTAATAAGAAATATGGAATGCATCCAGAACACATACGATAGATTTTTTGGAAGTTGTTACACTCAAATATAAAAAAGAAATATATAGATAATACAAGTGGGAACAAACCAAACCATCCTACCCAATAATCTTTGGACATGAATTCTAGTACAAATTCACAAAAAAATAATTGATTCATGATCATATTTTCTTTATAGATCCTCCACTATAGACTAATTTTGAGGCCTTTCACATCTTGTAATGAAAAAATGTTCATAAAAAATTACATTGAAATTATTTTATAGGATGATCATGATGGTCAAAATCAATACCAATAATCCCATGTTAGCTCTTCCAAAGCATTAATTTTTCTGGTGTGAAAGAATGCAATAAGACAATAGCAATGATAGGGGGTCTAAATTGTAACCATAACTTCAATCAAGATTTCATCAACACATCTATGGTTTAAAAATCTCCTGATATTATCATATGATGTTAAAAAAACAATGTGCCCCTCTCTACATCAAGAAAGATAAAGAATGTGTGCATGGATCGTCTTCTCAACTTATTTTTCTTATACAGATTTTTTTAGTTAAAATTTCTTCATGATAATCACAAAAAAATATACCTTGAGGTATTTCCTCAAGTGTGCAACAAACCCTTAATTTCACTCCCTTAGTGAAGGATACATGAAAATTTCATGTGACGCCTCTATAAACAACTCTACATGCACATTGCATGTTGTAGCCACACTTTCCTCAGCACACTAATTAATTTTATTATTAGATTTGATTTTCAAGGTCTGGGAACTTTTTCATCACAAGACCTATCTAACAGGATATTTTGGCAATATAAAAAATGTTTAATTAGTGGTCTTTCACTCATGGAAATGAAATCACTTAGGAATTATTCTCTTAATAAAGCTTTTTGAGTATTAGAAAACACACCTATTTCACATGAACATGTATAATAAATTGGTAATGAAGTAAAATCGCCTTTACCACTTGGAAAACAATATTCATCATCAATAAAGGACAATGATAAAGGTAAATATGATTTTTTTTATTTTAAGTAGTTTTAATGAACTTAGGAAAGCATGAATAACCAATTTCATCTACTGATTAACTTTTATTTTTAGGATCCTTTGATATGACACAGATATTTTGAAATAACGTTTTTCATTTGAAGATAATGGTTATTTATGAGAGGAAACAAATCTAGGTAAACTTGATATTCCATTATCCATCACTTCCGTCAACTTTGGATTCATTTTAGAATCCCTGAAGTCTAAAATGGTTTATATTTTTTAATGTGAAGAACCATATGTTAATAATAAATTTTCACATCATATAAATAATCAATAGATATTGAGTTATGAATCATGGATAGGATCTATACATATGGCTCTTTTGAAGAAAATCTTGTGGAGATAGGCTTGGAACTACACATCCACATAACATTTATCTTTCTAGTTTCAAGTCTCTTATATTATTTTCGGTCAAAAATAGCATATATAAGTTCTCTATATTCATCCTCCTAAATATTTTCCCAGTTATATCCATAAAATTTGAAAAGGTTCTTCAAAATTTCTTTGTAACTCTATCATAAACACATAAGGTTCTCATTGCACTAAATGGTTTGTCAAATTTTGAGTTCGGAGTCATTTAAAATTGAATGTAGTGTCATTTTCAATTGAATGTAGTTTCATTCTCAATTAAAAGTAGTATTCCTAGTCTACATAATTGGAATTTATGTTACTACATTTCATAATTTTGAGTTATGTTTCATTGTCAATTGAAATTAGTGTAATTATCAATAGTTTTTTGTCACTATTTTGATAATATTATTTTTTATATTGATAATGCATTTTTATTTTTTATTATGGTGGTCATAGGTTGTTTTCTATTGTTGTGGTCACTGGTTATCTCCTTGTTAAGGTTACTATTTATTTTTCTTACTATGTTAATTATTTATTCAGTTTATTTTTCTATTTTTGGATTCACTAGTTATTTTTAAATCATGTGTTATGGAGGTTTTTGTTGCCACCGATTATATATTCTGGTTGTGTTCACTGGTTTGATATTCTTCTAGTTATTGATATCATATATTATAATTTTTATATCATGTGGTTAGATGAAAACTATTTTTAAGTATAATGTTTCGTTTCATACCACGCATCTTGTGATGGTGGATATTTAAAGTCAAGAGATCTCATGTGAGGTTCTTCTCAAACATATAATTGTATTCCACTACAATCTAAGGGATGGTGGTGATGTTTTACACGTTTAGATCCTCTAAAATATATGATAGCTTGTGTGAAGTGTTGGGGACTCCTGATCTAGTTTCTTTTGTGGATGGTTCACATCTGGTGGAGCACAGAGTTCCAAGTCAGGTCCACTACAGCCTGATTCATTACTACAACTTCTCAGTGATCATTTCAAGATTTTTTTGTGGATTAGTGATAATATTAGAGGTTAGTAGGGTATATTTTATAGAGTACCACTGATCTGTGTGAAATGAATGCCTCATTTAAATCTAACTTCTTATGTTTTATACTTATTGATCTCTAGGATCACGTTTACTACTATTAGGGTAGGGGGTTCATGATTCCATTGTTTGAGATGTGAGATGGAAATCTCAAATAGTGTCATTATTTTTTTCTAGTCACTGTCTGCAGGAGATTTGAAACTACCTTCTTAAACAGATTTGACATGAATATTCAATTCTCTATTCTGATGTGCTATTTTATTTTATAATAATCTACTATGTTGTTGTTTTATTTTATATGAATCTTATTTTTTCCAATTCCCAATGTGAGATTGAATTCTATCATGTTTGGTAAGATATTTTAATACTTTTATGTCACAAGAGTTTATGAACAAAAATTTATTTCAAGTTACTTGTTTTGTTTTTTTATTCATGGTTAATTGACTATAGGTCTCACATATCATAAATGATGTTTTTTGGTAAATTGATACTGATAGGTGTGAAGAATCCAAATCAAAGTACCAAATTGAAAATAGAAAATAATAAATTTCAAACTATAAAAAGCCAAATTACCAATACCCAAACCACTAATAAAAAACAAAATAATGATCTTTAATCCCCATAACTTGAACCATAATTTTTTGATCCATGAGGAAATCCTTCTACATAGTACTCTCATAAATATTGACATTATCAGACTCTACTATGTATCCATGCTCAGGGCATAGTGTCTCACAACCCTTCCATGCACAAAATATTCCAGAAATAATCCCAATATGTTTCCATCTTTACATTTTAAAAATGAATGTATCACTTAATCTCCATAATTCTAGATTATATGACCACATAAAACATCATGTTCACCATTTATATGTCTATATGTTGTACCATGAAGATCTCCATTAGTTCATATAATCTGTCCACACGCAACATCTTTTTCACTATTCATATATTTGGATGTAACTTCATGAAGATCACCAAAAGAACATCTACTGACCAATTGTAGCATGAATTAAAGAGAAGGTACGACCATTTATTATTTCATATATTCTTCAAATTGTTTTTATGTTAAATATTTTCAAAAACCAAAAACATATTTACTTTAACTCATTTAAAGGTGACAATTTTTAGTTGTGTAGCCTGGTGGATCTGATGTTAGAGATGGACTGAATGTATCAACCAGGACTCTCCCAAAATCATTTTTAGAGATGGACACATTTCACAAGTTGTATGGTGCACTATTGCCAAACCTGAAAATAAATCCAGATCACATGGACACTGATGATTCTACTTCCATCCAAAAAACTAGAAGCTCCCATGAGTATCTTACTAGAAAAAAATGTAGGTGCTTGTTTCTTCATCCCATGTAACATTTTTCACCATGCTGTAAAAACAGAATTTTGAAATACACCTAAACCGGTAAAATAGATTTGACTCTTTAACACTATTGTTGCAGTCTTGTTATGAACTTAGTGATTCATAATTAACCTTGTAGTAATTATATAGAACCTATTGGAAATTTCTATATAATTTTTTTGAAATGAACTCGAGTTTGAATATTTGATTGTTTATACGCATATTTTTGTTTCCAATGTGTGATATATGAAAAAATAATTCCATACGCAAGTGTTTTATAGGGGGATTTCCTATATGAGTGGTGAAACACAACACTGAAAACTATCTCATTGTCTTCTACTTCTATCCATAAGAAAGAGTTTAAGAAAAGTGACCTACAACAAACATAAAGGGACCTACTTGGTGAACCATAATAGTGAACAATATCATAGGCATCTACTTCCACCAAAAAGTACAAGTGTAATAAGTAGAACTTGTTCGAAAGGGGAACTGAATACATGTTTTGACCATTTTTCCAGTGTGAACTAATATATTGACACCCAATTTTTGAGAGAAAAAGATTATAGATGAACCTATTTTTAGATTATGGTGGAACATACTTTTTCAAAGTATCTATTTTTTGGAGTTTCATATAAGTTGATTTTATAATTATTATATAATAAATATATTATATATAGTTATATTATTAAATATAATAAATATAGTATATATAATTATATTAATAAATGTAATATAAAATTTCATCCAAAAATATTGGAATGCCCCTCATAATATTTTATTTAAAAAAATTATAAATATATATTAATTATTGGTTTTGCTTATAATATTGTTAATAATATTACTAATGGAAAGATAAATATTGTTAATAATATTATCATTAGATAAATCTATCATATGAATCTATTGTTAAACATTTTAACCAACATATATATTATATGTTGGGATTATTATAATTGCAATAGAATTATTTTATATGTTGAAATAACATTTAGCGAAAAAGTTTTTACCAAAAATTTAGTGACATGACAATTTATTTTAGTAAAATTATTTACTAATAGTAAATAAACTTTTAAAAATAGGTGTACCCCTATTGGGAAAAGAAAAATAAATTGAAGATACACTTCCATAATGAAATAATGCATTATTTTTTTGGTGTTTCATGTATTATAAGATTTTGAAAACACATGATTTATTTAAATGATGGTACATACTAAAATAATTGGGTGTTATATTTTACCACTATTAAAAAAATCACCGCTGAAATTTTGTAACTCTTATAAAAAATGTGGGTATATTTTCTTATTACATCTTCAGGTTCTCAAATTTATTTATCAAATATATGATTCCTCTTGATAACTTTTAACCATGTGAGTGGTCCTATTTCATATTAATTTATATATATGATCCAATATTTTTATATGATCTTCATCATAAGATGGATCGTATTATAACTATACAACCATTGAGTTTAACACATGTGATGGATTGGGTTTCCACTTATATAGAATTTATATATGGAATATATCATGTACTCATGAGAGGTTTTGTGGAAGTTCAAGGTGATAAGCTATCATTCCCATGTGATTGGGGATTTTTAAGGAGAAAATATTTAAAGTGATAAACATCTATTTCCTCCCAAATCGAATGAAACTCATTCTTGGTGTTATTTGAATGAATTCCTTACCTCTGACATCAAACACTAAGTCCCTCTATTGATTATGAGTATAGATAATCTAACGATATTGTAAAGATTTAATGTTTCCATGAATGGTTTGATTCTTCTCAAACATTTCTTATTCAATATATGGTTATATATTCTAAGGATATATAAATTCAACCCAATATTTTTGAGTTCCACACTTATTCCCATAGAGAGTATCATATGATTCAATTTTAATGCTTGAATAGAAACTACATTTATATTAGTGTTATACCCAGGAATGAATTTAATCTATACTAATATTTATTCCATCATAAAGGATCTTAGAATAAATTTTATGGTTTGAATGGTTATTTATTATTGACCTTTATTTTTAGGATTATAATAGTAGTAGAAAAAGTAGATTATGCATTCATGATTTGGAATCAGTTTTTTGTCACTAATGTGAAAATCCTAACCATTTCATTTTTTAAAATATTTTCTTATTTAAAATTACTTTAAAACTTCATCGGTGGAGGATTTCATATCAGTCATATGTATAACTATTTAAAAAACTTGATTTTTAGAGTTATAATACTTTTTATAGTAATCAATGATGTGAAAACGTCATTATTTTGGGTTATAAAATCGGTTCCTCTCATAACTAACATTACAAGCAATGTTATAAAATCTATAACTATAAAAACTTATGTTAAAAACATAAAAAAATGAAACTCAGTTGACTTGTGGTTCTCAATATCTAGAAATTAAATTTTTAAACCATAATTTCTATGACTTCCAAACATCATCATCAATATCCTATATCTCAATTCATTATTTTCTTCCACTAATTACATGATCTTTCACATGATACATTACCATTTCATCAATTTTTTCACACTTTTTTGACATCATGTCATTCTATATCACATTTTGTTGTTCCCCCAATGTCATCAATGATTTTATTTCAAATTATGCTACCACTTAATTTTGTTTAATCTAATGTTTATTTATTGTTGGTCTTCCTCCATTCTTCTCTTACATATAGATTGAAAATATATTTTTTGAGTTTTAATTTTATTTTAATTCTTTATAAGATTTATTATGTTTCTATTATATTTGAAATGTTTTTATTTATTTTTCCCTGGATTCTCTTTGATGTTATTATGAAAAATCTAGTGTTTGTTTACTACTATTTTATATGTTTTTCTTGTAAATATAATTTCTTCATCTACATTTCATATCAGTTAAATAATTTTTCTCTTAGTTTAGAATAGTTAAAAAATGATTGTGATTCTTAAATTTATTTACTTATTTATTATTGACCATGGTTAAGGCTAATTTCATGAAATATGATGTCTGTTTACTAATTCTTTATCCCTGATTTTATAGATATATTGTTTATATCTTCATTCATTATCATTCAATTTTTAATTTTATTTTTTAAACAATTTATTCTATATTTATAATTTTAAATAGTATTAATTTATTTACTATTGATGTAAATATTGAATCAATTTATTATATTCTATTAAAAATTTATTTTAATTATATTTATATTATATAATTATATGTATTAATTAAATATTTATGAATAAATTTTTAGTGCATTGTTTATTTTGATTACAATTACATAAGAGTTGTTTCGTTTACTATATTTTAGTTTTTTATTTATTTTAATATTGTTCATATTGTATAATTATTTATTTTGAATAAATATTTTTGAATAAATGGTTATTTGATTACTTAGTTTGAATATATGTATTGTAAATACGTATATATAATTTGAAAATATAACTTTTAAATTTAAGAATGCTTATATATTTATAATTTTATATGATTTAAAATTATATTTTTATATATCTACTTAAATGGTTATAATTTTTAATGTATTCATAATTTATATTTTAATTTTAGATAATTAATTGATATTAATTAGATAAATTCTAGATGATCTAGTGAATGAAATGAGAAATGGGTTTTATATTTCAGGAAAAAAATTCTAAATAAAATCATTAAATAAAATATATCATTTTCTATCCATATGTAAAGTATATAAATATGAGAAAATTAGGATATATAAAATTAAAACCCATATTATGTTCTATGGTATTTATCATTATTATACACATTAGACCTCTCATGGGGTAATAGATTTTTTTTTCAAGTTCTAATGTTGTTGAAGGGAATTATCATGTGACAAAAAATGGTCATAAAGAATTAATTGATAGTGATGGGGTTGAAGCCATTAATAAAGGCTATTAATTACTAATTATATAAAGATGTAGAGAAAACCCAATTTAAATATTGCATTAAAATTAAAGTGTTATCGATAGAGTTTGGATTTATAAACTTGAATGTAAAAAATAAATGGAGTTATAAAATTTTAACTAAATTGCTTTATATTTTGTAAGAATTAATTCCTTATAGAAATGGGCTTTTAGATTCCAATAAGGATGTAAAACATATTATTCCCAATAGGATTGGTGTATAAGAAATTATATGTTTCCCTAATGATTGGGTGTTTTATAGGAAATAATATTAAATTTTTTTCATAATGTTCTAAATTTGAGACATCATGATATAAAATGAATCATAAATCCACCTATGATTCATTCTTAATAACATGCATTAAACCTCCCACTAAATAAGTTTAGTATCATTCAATAGTTCTATATTTTATGTGTTCTTCTATTAATTCAAATGATGCAAAGAGGCTATGAACACATGAATATGTGTGAATCTCAAATAGAAAACTATTTCACCCTACTAAATCACCCCAATTGAATTTATTTGATAAAAAATTTCCAGATTTTGGAAGTGATTCTAGAAATATCATAAATGGACTATAGAAATAAGGAATGAATACATGTTATATACTCACTAGAAAACATGGTTAATATCATATTATGTTGGTTGTGTACAAATTTTCCACACAAATATTTATGGAAAAAATTGGTTTCCATGAATATCAAGATTTATAGCTCAAAATATCCCGAAAATGATATTGATGTTTATCTATAACCAATGATTGATGAAATAAAATTTCCATGGGTATAAGATTTTAATTTTTTTGATGCATTTAAGAAAGTACATTTTCACTTCCATGTTATAGAAATGTTCACTATAAACAAACTACATGTTTATGTAATCCTATTTTGATACAATTTTAAGGCTTATAAATCTTGTAATACATTCAAATAAACGAATTCATATCATCAAATTTAGAATGGTAGGAAGACTATGTACGTGGTTCATTGCTAATTTTTTATATTGAATCATCCACTTCAATGAATTATGAAGGCATTTAATTTTTTACAAGAGTAAAATATTCCACCATAATCATTGAAAACTAATAAATATTATGAAAATATGAAATTGATTGATGTAACATTTATAAATACATGAATGTATATCATAATTGAAATAAATTAAACAAAAGGTCCATATTATTTTATCCATCATAGTAGATATTTTTTGAGGTAAAAAAATTGATGTTATGTATTCTAATGAAAAAATATTAAATAATTTTAAAGGAACTTTGTGAGACATAAAATAAATATAAATATTTGGATTAAATAAAATATTATACATAATATCTATGGGAATTAATTTGGTGTTATATCATACTATAAAATTAAATTCGACATATTTACCTCTGGAAAGTCACGAGATGAGAAAGAAATAGGTTATAAATATTTTTCAATGTTTAAATGGTTTCAACATATCTAGCGAGTGTTATTAAAATTTTAAAATTTCTATGTTATTGAATGATTTAATTTAATATTTTTTAAATATCTAGGCTATCATGTATTTATAAAATTGTTTCTACTCATTTCACTACATAGAATATTTCCTATTACAGACAAAATTTTATCATTAGGTTGTGTTACATTATAAATTCCTTTTTTGGAAAATTTATGGATCTAAACCTATTATACGTGTTGAATAATAAATATTTTCATACAATTTTTGACATAATTTTTTTCCACCATTATTATTTTATATAATGGTTCATCTAGTGAATATTTTGGTGTGATAGATAATAAAATATGAGAATTTTTACTCACATTAGATGTTTCCTTTTGAACAATATCAGAAAATTCAGCGGGATATGTCAAAAAATTTCATCAAAAATAGGCTTATTTGTATAAAAATATATATTAGATTATGTGAATCAGTTTTTTACAAATTATTTCTATAAAATAGAGTAGGTTGGTCTAGCTATATATCAACATTTTAAAATTAACAAGGAAGTTGAAAGTATTTGTCTCTTAGAGGTGATGTTAATTCCATTTGATGAAGTGATGCATGAAAATTTATACATTTTTATCAACCTAAGAGAGGTTAAACTATATATGTCTTCACATATTCTAGGATTGATGGAATTGTATCTCAATAATATTGAAATTTTATTGATGAATGAATATAAAAAAATTATTTCATAGTTTAAGGAGAAATTGTAAAAAATATTTTTTTCTATATTAGAATATGAGAAATAGTTATCAAGGGAAACATATTTTAATTTTATCACATGGTACAATTATCACATTAATGGTTTTACATTTTTCACAAAAAATATATACAATAAGAGTTAAATTAAAAATAGGGGAGTAATTATCATCACTAAAGAAATGAATTTTTTAGTTTAAAAAACTAACAACCAAAATTGTAATATCCTGGGTGTTTTTTAAAATGGAAACACTATGTTTGATAAAATACATGATACACAACATTCAGCTTAACAAAATAACTAAATATTATTATATAATATTATAGTTATCACATAGCCATTAGAATTGTTTGAATGAATTGTATTAACTGAATTATAAAAATATGGTTTGATAATGTATATATAATTAATTATTTAGTGACCAATTAATTATAAATTAAAATTAAAACATTTTTAAATAAATGGAAATGTTTTTCTAAAAATCTTTTGATGTGCAAAAAGTGTTTTTATTAAATAATAAAATCACTCCATTTCGATTTTATTAATGAAATATATATATATATATATAATTTAATCTAATATTTAAAAATAATCTTATATTTTTATATACATGATATAAGAATAAATTCAATTTTACTCACGAAAGAAGTATTTTTTTAAAAAGGCGGTTTTACTACCTTTTATTGGTGAATCCATTTTAAATAGAGTTTTTATCACATTTATAAATTCTATTTGACAAAATAAAATTAGTCTTTAGAAATATAGTATCAAACTTTAATTTGGTTAAATTTTTGGTATTTTATAATAAGATTTATTTTTTGATGAGTAGTGAAAAAAATAATGCATTTTAATTGAAAACTATTTTTTCATAAAATTTATTTGTAGTATTAATTAATATTTTTGACTAGTTTTAAATTAAATTTAGATCACGTTTTTATTATATTATCCAATTTAGGTCATTGGAATCAATTTCACATTGAAATTTGATATAAAAACGTGGTGAAAATTTAAAAGTTTTTACTTTAAAACTATGTTTTCTCGTTCTATTAATGGGATTAATTTTCAATTAATTTCTTCCAATTATGTGTTTTCAATTTAGAAAAATGTATTCCATTTTTTTAATCATTACATCCAAATTATATAAATATTTCCATTTTATTCTTGAACATTATTAATGGCAACTTTAGTAATAATTTTTATTACCATAGTTATATGTAAATCAAAAAATTAAAGGTAAAAATTATATTATAAATATTATAAAATTACCAGACACTAGTCCTAATTTAATTTTATTAGTATTTTCTGACCAATATAATCATTGGTTTGGTTTTAGGGCCACTTGGATCCACTTGGATGACCCTAATGCATTTATTATATTTTAAATCAGATAAAACTTTGAAAGTTGCACACGATACAAAAAAGAAAATATAGATAAATTATAGGACTAGAGAATTGAACCTATAACCACTATTAAAACGCCTCCCCATCCTTACCACCCCACTCATGTTCGGGGGGAATTTATAATATTATATTCAAAGAGAAGATAAATTTTTCATACCCTTTTTTATCATGTAGAGTATTTTTAATATGGGGTTATATAAGTAATCTATTCAACTAGAAATATTTTTTAAAAATATAAAAATTTTACCTGAATCATGGTAATTTATTTATAATTTTTAGGAAATAACTAATTAAATTAAATCTTTACCCAATGATGATGTAATAATTTCTTCATTAATGAAAGATCAAATAAATGATATTGAAAATATTAAAATAAATATAATTTGATATAATCAATGTCATTCACGAATTTTATGAATGAATTTAACATGTTTATGATGTATTAATGGAGTTTTTTTGAACTTATCTTACTATTATGATATTTTTAAAAAGTCAACTAATGAATAGTGTGAAAATTGACACTATTGATATTTTATAATAAATTAAAATTCATTAAATGAAATAAAATTTATAAAAATATAAAATTCAACCAAACGATTGGGATAAGTCATAAAATTTAAAAAATGAATCATTTAGTGCTTTTTTGAAATTTTATATTAATTATATTAACCCTCAAAGAGTAAATTACAAGATATCACAATAAGAATTAGAAATGCTAAATAAGGGTTAAAATAAAAAGATAATTATAAAAAAATAAAAACATATCCATTTATTATTGGATGAACATATTTAGACCCATAATCATACGATATTAAAAATAAATTACTTTTGACCCATTTTAATATAAAATTAATTTATATTAATTTATTACATTGAAGATTTCCAAGAGTGCCCCTCCCCTCTTTTATAAAAGGGCATTACTTCTTAACATTTCTTCACATGTCAAAACTTATTTTTTTCAGAAACAATTTACCCAAATAACTTCCTAAAATCCCTACCCACATTCTAAATTCCTTATTTTAGGCATAACACTCACATTAGAGGTGTTAAGGTGTTAATCAAAGGAGATCATCTTCGGAAGATGTATCATTTTTAATTAAGTTTTTTTATTTTATTTAATCTTTCAATTCCTTAAAATAATATTAAAAATTGTTGAAATAAAAAATAAAATATACCTAATATATATAATGATTTTATTATTTTAATATCATCACCAAAATAATTCTATACTTTAACCAAATTGGAAGATAAATAATCATTTTTGCATACGTATAAACTATCACCTCCATGAACCGATGTAATTTTTTTCCATAACCATATCTCAATACTGATTAAAATTATATAATTAATAATTATCTATGATATTAATGACATATTTATCATTATTAAATAATAATATACCATTTACATTGTTACCTTTCCATGCACATAAAAATGATAGTGTTTTGTTTGTGCGTACCTGTGAACTATCACCTCCAGGAAGCGATGCGATTCTTTTTTCAGCACCACATCCCATGGATTATATATATAAGTATATCTAAATGATTAATATGATATTAGGATCATTATATAATGATAATATAATTCTTACTTTATTTCTATAATGGTCATTGAAAAATGGAAACGTTACTCATGTGTACATACATCTTACCATCTCCATGATAGTAACGTTGTTCATTCTTCATAACCATAAATAAATGGTTTAATTTAAAATTATAATTAATGTCTAAAAGTTATTAATATTTCATTAATATTTTTTATATGATGTATTTATGACCATTTTGATTATAGAAATCATATCAAATTCATCTTGGACTCAACTGCCGAATATCATCAAACAATTCGACATGAACTTAAATAAATAATTAATTGTTATAACATGATAATAAGTGATCTAAAAGGAATAGTAAACCTTAAAAAGAGTTATAAATATAGTAAATAATTAAACAATGTTTATTATTAAATAAGTTAAAGATTGTACATGATGAATTAGACTCCTTGTAAGGGAATCTTTAACTAAAACATCATTTTAAGTGTTTTAATGATTTATTATTATAAATATTTCTAATTCATGTAAATTTTTTCAAAATGGTTTCATATAATAATTAATATTTTAATCAATATTTTAATCATTTAATTTTTAATTAAATCAATTTATCATATTTTACCATTATCATGGAAATGAAATTTGTGTCCTTGGTAACCAATTTTTTTCCAAAAAAATGAAACAAAATATCTTAACTTATTGTAATTGAATAATTATAATTTAGACTCTATTAAATGAAATTTAATGTCAAAATATGATAAATTTATCTTCTAAATGAATTTATAAAATTAATAGAAAAAACATTTTCCAAAAATAAATGACTTTTTATGACATTAAGAGTCCTTAATATTATTTCATATCATGTACTAATTAAATGAGTGATAATATATTTTCTAAGAAATTGAAACAAAAATTTATATTATAATCATTTTTAAAAGATGGTAAATTTAATATATTATGATAAAAATAAAAAACACTTAGAGAAAAATTATTTGGAAAATAACTCTTTTTAAAATTAAATGTTTTTTATCACATCCAATTAAAATTAAATATTTATCTTCTAATCATTAAATTTCTTCAATACAATAGTATTTGAATAATTCATTGAATTAAACAAACCCATCAAATCATTCATAAATTACTACAATGATAATATTAATATGTAATGAATAAAAATCCATATATTGACATGAAAACATTTTAATTAATTGTTATATTTTATTTAAATTATATAATTTTATTTTTTTTATTTTGATACTAAAAAATTAATATCTTTTATATACCGTTTTGGAATAATTATATACAATAAGAATTTATACAATAGTCATATATCAAATGGCCAGATGTATAAGGACTATATAACTAATGGCTATATTTTAAATGGTCATATTTCATTCCCATATATAGTCATATATAAATCACTAAATTAATTCATCATATTATCTAATTTATTTATCATGATGTTTATCATATTTTTAATTTACTATAGTTATAAATGGTGTTCTCATCTTCATTGGAGATCAAGATTGTGAAAATTTCAACCTTATAGTATATTAAATTTGGTGTGGTTTCATTCCTTTTGTAATTTTACTTTTTATAATTGATATAGTTATTATTTAATTTATTTAATCTTCTATTATAATAGTAAATATAGAAAAAATGACTTATACCAATATAAATGTATTGATAATTAATATATAGTTTTGTAAAAATGAGTAATTCTAATAGCTATTAAGTTTTATTGTTATTGATTTTAATTACCAACAATTGTTTTTACCAGCAAATATATCTATTGGTATTAATCATTTAACACCAACAAATATTTTACAAAAAATTAGATCTATTACTTTATAATTTTAATACTAACATTTTTTACAAAATATGAATCTATTACTATTAATTGTTCTTACCAATGGGTTTTTTACAATTATAAAAATCCATTTCAGTACATTATTCAATAACCTAAAACATATTACAAAAAAAAGAATATATATATCATTTTAACTAAATATTATAAATTATCAATATTTTAATAAAATCATATAATCATATATCTTCCCCCCACCCTCACAACCCCAAATGACCAGACGCCCGTATGACTGCAAGATAGGATTTCCTCACCTCTTTCCTCCCAAATTCCCCTCCTCTAGATGCCACTACTCATATGTCATATCATACCCTGTCAAACACCATATCCTCCTTCTCTTTCTTAGTGCCTACCTCACCTCACCTTGCCTCATCTTTTATCTTTCGTATCCCTTTCTTCCATAGCTAGCAATGGGTTCCATGCCTTCTAGTCTCACCCTCTCTTCCCAACTATTAGTCTTGTGTAGTCCCCTCCCCTCCAAAAATCTAACCCCTTGTTGGATCTGGCATGGTGCCTTGTGTTATTTCCCTCTCCTCCCCTACCTAGGAGTGTTTTTTTCCTTTTTTAAATTAAATTTTATTTGTTAGTATTGGTGTTATTCTTTGTTCTTAGTAATAATTTTTTATTAGTATTTTATAAATAATATGAATCTTTTAATTTTCATTTAATATTGAGTTGTTTAAACAGTGGAGCTTATTCCTTTTCATGCTTTTGACTATTTTTTTATTTGGTATTTAAATTTCTCTTTCTTTTCATTTATGTCTCAAAAAATTTATTTTTTTCTGAATTTTCTATTTTATGTTTCACATTTTTATGTATAATGTTTGTCCATATTTTTTATCAAGTTTATTAAAAAATAATTTCCCATTTACTCTCTACCTCATTCATTTCATCTTAAATAAGTTTATTGGTTTTTGATTCCATGAGGGTGGGTGGGAAGGGTGGTTGGGGGCACTATATTTTTAAATTATTTCTTAGATGTATGCCTTATGGAATTTCTTCCATGTTTCGTAGTTAATGAAATGGAATTTCAAGGTGAGGAGTTGATAACTTCCTTTGATGATAAACATTTTATGTGTATTATCTTTGATGAGGTTGAGAAATTTACATTTCATAATCAGTATCTAGGAATGAAAAAAAATTCCAAAAAGAACTAAAACAATAGTTTTATAACATTGTGAGACTGTGTATACTGGTCTATTATTGTTCCCTCTTTATCATTGATATATATGTACATATAGAAAATGAAATAGAAAAATGATGGTAGAATTTTGTAATATTGATTAATGTGTATTGGATATTTGGATCCCATTTATTTGTCCATACATGAAATAATTTTAAATTTTTAAATCCCAATCTACCATTTCTGTTATTTCTATGGATACCACCATAAAAAAATAGATCT
Source organism: Viscum album (assembly GCA_963277665.1). NCBI lineage: Eukaryota > Viridiplantae > Streptophyta > Magnoliopsida > Santalales > Viscaceae > Viscum > Viscum album. Next base: position 1,810,489,861 of record OY728127.1, read on the forward strand.
TACTATTGGTTTTAGCTCAATAACTCTTGTATTGAATCTTACAAAAAATTAAATATCAATTTCTAATGGAACTTTACTTTATTAAAATTGATTTTGTTATAGAAATGCATCAATTTTTTACTTTCCATTGTCTGAATTGGTTTAGGCCTATAATATTTTAATTATCTATGGTGTTCTATTTGAGTGACCCCCTTGAGAGTGTAATTCCTTAGAATAACTGAGTAATATAATTTATGGTTTTATATTTTAGTATATCTCATTTGTTTTTCTCTTACACATAGTGAATTTTCTCTCTCTTTTAGTCTTCTTCAAGTCTACCTTCAACAGTGATATCCCTCTATTCAGATCTATTCCCCAAGTAGTCATGGATATTTGATTCTAGTAGCACGGCCTCCTTTATAGTGATGTTCTATTTTTGAAATTTCAAGGTTGATATTCATCCACCTTCACTACACTTCCTATGTCGATTTTAGGTTTTTACAAATCTAGCACTATAATTCATGTGCTATAAGGTTTTTTCCAATTCTTTCTACATAAAGGACATTGACCCTTTAGATTGATGTTATTTTGTGTAACCACCCAATTTTTTATCAATGGAACTACCTTCTTATAATTTTTTATTATATTATAATCATATAATATTACAAATGGAACACAATAAAAACCTTATAAATAAATAATGAGTGAAATAAAAAGTTATCTCTTGAAGTTAAGGAACATATACTAATGAAATAGTAACATGAACTTTGAAATAGTAATGTAGCACTTATGAATAGTAAACTGAACAATTAAATAGTATACTCACCAAAGAAAGTATAAATAAATTTTATCTATATTATAAGTGACAATATGATATAATTATGTCGTAGTATAAGTAAATATTTTAAAAATTATCAATTATGTGTTGGTATTTTTGTAAGTTATGTATATTTAATTACAATATTATGATTAATTTATTAAATTAAAATAGAATTTATTTTCATAAAAAGAATTTTTAAATTATTATTTTTATGTCTAATGATCATAATATAATTTTAAGAGACATTATTTAATTCTTAAAAGTGTTAGAAAAGTAGTTTTAATTTTTAAATTTATATTTTTCACGTAAATTATTTTTTTAACTAAAAACAATTTCTCATATTTAGAAAATTATTTTCATAAAATGAAGTTTTTTTTTTAATTCTACAAATCAAAAAAATTTGGGGTGATTGTTTGGTATTTTTCTAAAATACATGAATTTTTTGTGAATAGAAAAATACGATAATTTACAATACATGATAAATACATGAATTATGATGTCATCAACTGATGTATGAATGATGTAAGACCATTATCTCAAACTCACATGCACTATTTTCTATTTTTGGTCACAATATTAAATACTATTTACTTTCTTGAGAAAACAGTATTAAACTAATGATTAAAATAATGGGAAACTCCTCCTCTCCTCCACTATAAATACCACCCCTCTACCTTTTATCTTCACTCCTATCAAGCCTTCTGCCTTGTATAAATTCTACCCAAATATCTCTCTAATACCCTATACTATGTCCATCCTCTCTTTTTCTCTTCAAAATACCAAATACTTTTCACTAAAGAGGTTATCGAGGAAGAAATATTCAAGAGGTAAATTACACTTTTCATTTATTTTATTTTCTCTCAAGTTCCATTCTTTTCCTCTTCTTTCCTCACCTCATTTCATCCAATTGTTATGATAACTATAGTACCTTACATGTACTTTAATTTTTTTATGATAATTTAATAATTCATCATCATAACTCATTTCTCCTCCTTTTATACTAGAAATGAAAACACCATCCAAGATGTGTTAATTTATCACATTCAAAGACGATGGGTTTTCAATTTCTATTACCGTCTTCAATTCTGGTCATTAAACCATTTGTATGGTTGAAACATATTATAATATAATTATTGTGTCTAATTTATGGTTATTTAATATTTTTTACAGATGATATTAATTTATAAAGAAAAATGTGTTCTATGTGGTCAAAAAAATGCCAATTAACCAAAACAGTTATCATTAATGTTTTATTTAATGATTCATCTTCACTCTAAATAAACAAATAAAATTTATAACCAATTATTATATTATATTTTCACTAATAATATAAAACTTCAATTATGATCACCCATTCTCATGTTTCATGATTATCCTTACATGTATATAGGTAAACCAATCATGAAAACCAAGGAAACACACACTTTCAAATAATGAAATTGAGCCTTTTAACCAATAAAAAATTTCATTAATGGACTTAATAAGATTATATTAAATAAATTACATTAATATTAGGTTCTATAAATACTAATTAATGAATTTAATTTTGTTATATATGACATTGTGATCGAGTGAAGGACACCTTCGGACTTAAGGTAAGGGATTTTACCCGAATGTCCATTATTCATTCGGGTTTCTCTACCTTTCTTTTTACCCAAATTAAGTTATCTGATCTTTTTATGTAAAAATTTTAAATTATGTGTACATTCTCTAAACTCAAGTATCAATATTCATTAATTATTATATTTTTGGGATATATATGTTTTTAAGTGGTTCCCTTTTCAATACTTCCTGATAAGCAAACCCGTTTTAAGGGAACTTCCTGAATTTTTACCCAATTTCCAGTGTACTATATAATATATTTTAATACACAATTATTTTTATAAAATCATTATTTTTATTATGAAAACTTTATTTTTTCACTTCTGGTTATATGTAAAACATTATTCCCTTTTCTATTTTAAATTCTATTTAGTATTTTCCGTAAAACCACACTAACATTTTTTACCACTAAAATTTATTAAATACTCTTCTTACCTATTGTAACTTCTATTTTACATAACTTACCATCATATATGCCTCTAAATTTTCATTTATGGTTTAGTTCTTTTATTTCATGTACACTTTTATGACACACCCATTCATTATGCTTTATGACCTGATTATGATACCAATTTCTTTCCATGGGTACCCTTATGTTTATGTATGATTGGTTATATTTGATTCTATATGTGGAAAGAATATTCATGACCATGTTATTATGGGTGAACACAGATATTTCCCTAATTAATTGGTTAAAGTTGAGTCTCATGGGACGTTATGTGCAACGGCCTTGGCCGTTAGCCTTGACTCGTGCTACCATGTGCAACAGTCTTTGTGGTTAACCTTGACGCATACTCATCTATGTACAGTGAGACATGAATCATGCCAAAGTCATGTTTTATGTTGCTTAAAAATTACTATGAATTCATGTTTATATGATCACATGATTAAATTTCATGATTCTATATGTTCTATTCTTTTTTATGTCATTATGTGTTTCCTTCTAACACATGTTCGAAAGCTTTATTTATTATGTTTAGTCCCTTGCTATAATTTTTATCTCATCCCATTACTCATGTTATACCCAGTTTATCCTATGAAAATTTATGAGAAAAATAGAAATTGGGATCCCTTTATGAAGAAAAAATAAATAAATGTTATATTTAGTCCCATGTTTTATGTTTTTTGTACCTAGTCTTCCAAGACACTAGACTTTATGATCCTTGAGTTATAATATGATGTATTATTATGATTAGAATCATGTAATGTTATTTCTAAAATTATAAGGTCACTATAATTGGTATTAGAAGATATTCTAGTTATTTTTATAGATTATTAATATAGAACTTTAGTAAGAACCTTAAGGATGAGACTATGTATAAGAAAACAACCCTAAATTTTGGTAAGTATATAGTAAGTTGTTTATCAAGAAAATAAATCCATATCTTGATATGAACAAGTGGATGTGGCTTTGGAATAGATGCATGTAGGGTTAAACCTGTAAAACATCGCTTTGAGCTAGACTCGAACGGGAAATGGTGCACTATAATGGGCCTTTCTGCACTCCTAGTTTGACACTCCTGGGGAATATGCATTGGTAAATTCATAAGCTCATTAAGAACCATTATTAAGGGAAAAAAATATCACATAAGAATATATTTTAAGAAACAAATCAAGTATAGCCTAGATTTAAATGTAGGGAATCGCAAGGTAAGATATACTTTTCCATTAATATTTTTCCCTTCTATGTTTAAAGTTTCCTTTTTATGATTAATAGCTAAGTATTCAAGCTGCCTAATTTTATGTTATTTTTGTTAGTTAATGGTTGGAAATATAGTAACACATTCCAACAATCAGTGTGATAAGGAATGTGAATATTTCCGTAATGATATTCTAGATATAATGGGAATAGGCCCTCAAAACTTCATGACAGTACTTTCTAAGCTAGCTGAAGTAATGAATAATAACCTGATTATTTTAGAATTCCCTTTTCCTTAAAGGAAAGAGAAAGTTGTCATTAAATCCTTCATGTGGTAAAGGCCTCCCATGTTTCATGGATCTTTTGATCCCCTCCTCAGAGAATAGTGGATTAACTCCCTTAAAAAGATATTAGTTATCCTCTAGTGCTCAGAAGATGAGAAGTTCATGTTGGTGGTATATCATTTTAATGGGGAAGCTAATAAGTGGTGGAAACTAATCAAGAATACAAAGTACTAAGAGGAAATTGATTCCATGGATTGGGAAGAATTCAAGAAAATATTTTTCAATAAATATTTTCCCTGAACCCTCCATCTCAATATGGAAAGAGAGTTCCTCAGTCTTAAAAAGAAGGAAGATAAGTCCATTGGGGAGTATGAATCAAACATCACAAGGATTTAAAGATACCCCTTTAACTTTATCATGAACACCGAAAGAAAGGTGGATATCTTCTTTAGCATACTAAATCTTAGTATAGGAAAAGCATTGGTGATTCGGGACTTTGATAGTTATGAGGAGATTGTATGTTGTTCCCTCAAGGTTGAAGTGGATATCAGAGACCCTTAGTTTCCTCAAGGGCTTGGTGAAAAAAAATCATAATATGGAGTCTAATATGGTTGGTTCAAGAAATAAATCCCATGATGGAAAGAAGATTGAACATCCCACATGTCAAAATTGGGGGAAGATTAATCTTGGGAATTTTCTAAAGGGAACCAGGAATGTATTAAAATGTGGAAGAATATGACATATGGATAACAAGTGATGGAGGGATGTTAATAATCCCAATTACATAGAAGAAGAAATAAAGATTCATATCAGCACTCAGCCTATAGTGCATTGTTACAACTACAAGGAGCATGGGCATTATATGAACAATTTTCCTAAGCTAAGGGTTATTGGAGGAAATCAATAAAAACCTCCAAGGAAACAAGGAAGGGCTGGTTATATCACTACTACTAAGTTGGATCCAGATAATCATGTGCTGAAAAGTATGCTAGTTATTCATTAAATAATAGAGAATGTACTATTTGATTCTAGTTCTATGCATTATTTCATATCTTGCATGTTTAGAAGAACTATTCCAACACTACCTCAAAATTTGGAGGATAAGTTATCTATGAGAACAGTTAATGTAGAAATTATTTAATCCAATTTTTTAAACACCTCCTAGATAAATTTTTGTGATTGAACCTCCCAACAAATATTTTCATACTTCATTTAGTGAAGTTTGATGTTATCTTGGGAATGGATTGGCTATCTTTATACAAATCCAACATCAACTATTGCGAAAGGGAGATCACTCTTTACATCCTAAAGAATCCTCTAATTCTTTACAAGTATAAGGAGGAAGATTAATCTCTTATAAAATCATTTTCTCAAGTTTGGATAGTACTTCCTTAAGAGAATTCATGTCTAGCTCAAATGATTGAGATAAAGAAGATGATATTTCTCGAAGATATGTCCATCGTGGGGAATTACACAGATGTATTCTTGAAATAATTATCTAGTATTCCTCCTGATTGAGAGGTTTATTTTTCAATTGAACATATTCTTGGATCCATACCTATATCAAATATACCTTATAGAGTGGCCACTATTGAGCTGGAAGCACTGAAGAAGCAGTTACAGGAGAATCTAGGGAAGGGTTTTCTATGCCTGAGTTCTTCACCATGGGGTGCACCATTCCACTTCATCAATAAGAAGGATGGATCAATACAACTCTATATTTTTTATCATAATCTTAATAAAATCAAAATAAAGAACAAGTATCCCCTATCATGGATACATGACTTTTTCGATTAGCTTTGTGGGGCCAGTTATTTCTCTAAGGTGGACCTTCGGTTGGGATATCCCCAATTAAAGGTGAGAATGTAAGATATTCACAAAACATCCTTTATAACATGGTATGGACACTATTAATTCATTTTGATTATCATTAGACTCATTAATTCTCAAGCAATATTTGTGTATTTGACAAATATAGTCTTTAGATATTACCTTGACAAATTTTTGGTAGTTTTTTTCGATTGTATTATGATTTAATCCAATATAAAGGAGGAACATGATGAATATTTGAATATTGTATTGATGAATTTAAAAAGGGAGAAACTTTATGAAAAGTACATTAAATGTGATTTCTGGGTGGAGGAATTATCATTCTTGGGGCATGTTATCACTAGAAAAGGAATATATGTGGACCCTTCGAAGACAAAGGAAATTAAATAGTGGAATAGGACAGTATCTATAATGGAGTTCCACAAATTGTTGGGTCTATCTAGGTATTATCGATGATTTTTGAAGAAATTTACATGATTGTAAAACCCACTAACCAAGCTGACATAGATGGGGATTAAATTTCTCTGGAATCAAGAATGTGAATACTATTTTAAGGAGTTGAAAAAGAAGTGTATCATTATGAAAATAATCACACTCCCAACAAGTGGAAACTCTTTTCGGTGTATAGTGATTATTCAAAGAAAGTCTTAGGCAATGTGATGATCAAAAATGATAATGTGATAGCCTGCACCTTGAGATAGTTAAAAATCCTCAAGAAAAACTATCCCACACATGATTTGAAGTTGTCATCTATGATCTTTGCTTTGAAAATCCAATGGTATTATCTCTATGGGGATAAGTGTGAGATATATACTAATCACAAGAGTCTTAATTATATATTCACACAAAAGGAGTTTAATATTCACTAGTGAAGATGGTTAGTTCTCATCAAGTATTATGTCTTCTTAATCCGCTATCACCCTGGTAAGGAAAATAATGTGGCGGATTCTCTAAGTATAAAGGATCCTACATATTTATCAATTATAGGAATTGAAAAGGATCCAATCTTCTTATATTTACAAATGATGGACATGTGAATCATTAGGGGTGGAACATCATCAACCCTTTCTCAAATGGTTGCTCAACCATCCCTCATGGAGAAAATAAAGGATTTTCAAAGAAGATATGTGGAAATTTTGAAAAAGGTGGAAGCTATTAGAAATGGGAAATCCTATGAGTTCATGATTAATTAGTAAGGAGTTGTAATATTTGGGTCATGATTATGTGTACCATTTGATCCAATGATAAAAAAAGGATATTTTGAAAGATTCACAAAGATCAACCTTCTCTATTCACCCAAGGAGCACAAAGATGTATCAATATCTCTAAGAAAACCTTTGGTGGGACAATATAAAGAAGGAGATTGATAAATATACATAAAATTGCATGGTATGTCAATAAGTGAAGGATAAAAGATATAAGAATAATGGGATGATGAAACCACCACCCATATCAACATGGAAGTTGTAAAACATCGCAATAGACTTTGTCACGAGACATACAAGGACATCCAGAGGAAGCAATGCTATATGGGTCATTACGGATCATCTTATAAAAATATCTCACTTTATCACAATTCGAGAGGACTTCTCATTTCATAAACTTGAATGTATATATATCAAATAGGTGTAAAGGATGCATAGAGTTCTTTTATCTGTTGTATTTTATAGAGATCCAAGATTCAACTTGAAGTTCTGGAAAAGTCTCTAGCATGATCTAAGCACTGAACTGAACTTCAGTACGGCCTATAATCCTCAAACTGATGGACAATTTGAGTGAACTATCCAGACACTAGAGTACATATCGAGAGCATGTTCTATAGACTTCAAAGGATGGTGGGACCAACATCTTCTACTGGTCAAATTCTCTTACAATAATAGTTTCATCTCTAGTATATGAATGGAACCGTATGAAGCCCTTTATGGTAAAAGGTTCAGAACAATGACATGTTGGGATTAAGTGAGTGATCGTAAGATTCTAGTACCTGAAATGGTCAAAGAAATGGTGGAGAAGGTGAAAACCATTCAGCAGTACATCAAGGAAGCCCAAAGTTGATAGAAGAGTTATGCAGACAATCGTTGACAGGACCATGAGTTCAAAGTTTGAGAAATTGTGTTCCTCCGGATATCTCTATGGAATAAGGTCATGAGATTTGGAATAAAGGAAATCTAAGTGTCAGGTAAATCCCCCTTTGAGATTCTTATCATTTCTGATTTGTGTCCAATCGACTAGCAATTCCACCTACCATATCTAAAGTACATGATGTCTTCCATGTATCCCTCTTAAATAAGTACATACTAGATCCTTCACATGTACTATCTTCAGAGGTGGTATAGTTGGATAATTATCTTTCTTATGAGGAACATCCAGTGAAGATATTGGATCATAGTGATAAAGTTCTACACTACAAGACTACTCACCTAGTCAAAGTACTTTGGAAGAACCATAAGTATGAAGAGGATACAAGGGAACTTGAGGAGGTAATGAAGGAAAAGTACCCACACCTATTTACAACTTAGAATGTGAAATGAAATTTCTAGGGAGAAACTTCTTAAGGGGAAAGAAAGTAACAACCCAATGTTGTATCAATGGATTTACATTCTTCTAATTGTGTCTTTTAGTATAATCATATAATATTACAAATAGAAAAAAATAGAAACCTTATAAATAAATAATCAGTGAAATAAAAAAGGTATCACTTGAAGTTAAGGAACATATACTAATGGAATAGTAACTTCACCTTTGGAATAGTAATGTGACCCTTATGAATAGTGAATTGGGAAATTGAATAGTATCCTCACTAATTAAATTATAAATAAAATTTATCCATCTTATAACTAACAATATGATATAATTATATCATAGTATAAGTAAGTAAATATTATAAAAATTATTAATTAATTATTGGTATTTCAATAAGTCATGTATATTTAATTACAATTTTATAATTAATTTAAAAAATTAAAAGGGAATTTATTTTCATAAAATGAGTACATAAATTATTATTTTTATATCTTATGATTAAAACGATAATTTTAAGATACCTTAGTTAATTTTTCAATGTGTTAGAAAAGAAGTATTAATTTTAAAATTTGTATTTTTCAAGTAAATTATGATTTTAATTAAAATTTAAATTTATAATATTTATAAAATTATTTTCATAAAATGGTGATCATTTTTTAATTCTACACTATGAAAAATGGTGGGGGTGAATTTATTTTATTTTTTTAAAATACTTGGATTTTTGTGAATAGAAAAATACAATAATATGTGATAAATGATAAATACATGAATTATGATGTCATTAGCTGATTTTTGGCTGATGTAAGGCCATTATCTCAAATTAACATTCACTCTTTGATGTTTTTGTTCACAATAATCAAGACTATTCATAGTCTTGAGAAAAAAATATTAAACTAATGATTAAAATAATAGGAAACCCCTCCTCTTTTCCACTATAAATACCACCCCTCTTTACCTCTTATCTTTACCCCTCTCAAGACTTGTGCCATGTCTAAATTCTTCCCAAATATCTCCCTAATACCATATCCCACATCCATCAGCCAGTTTTCTATTCAAAATACCATATACTCTTCCCTAAAGGGGTTCTCAAGGAATTCATATTCAAGAGGTAAATTCCTCTTTCCATTTCTTTTATTTTCTTTCAAGTTCCATTCTTTTCCTTTTATTTCTTCACCTCATTTCATACAAATGTTATGATAACTCCATTACCTTTAATGTACTGTAATTTTATTATGATAATGGAATAATTCATCATCATCACTCATTTCTTCTCCTTTTATACTCGAAATAAAAACACTATCTGAGATGTGTTAATTTATCACGTTCAAGAACGACGGGTTTTAAATTTCTATTATTGTCTTCAATTATGGTCATGAAACAATTTTTATATTTAAACCAGACTATAATATATGTATTATGTCTGACTTATGTTTCTTTAATCTTCTATACACATGATATCAATTTATAATGAAAAATGTGTTTGTTGTGAACAAAAAATTGCCAATTAAGCAAAATAGTTATCATTAATGTTTTAAATAATGATTCATCTTCACTCAAAATAACCACATAAATTTTATAACCAAGTAATATATTGTATGTTCTGAAATAACATAAAACTTTAATTATATACAACCATTCTCATATTGTATGTTTATCCTTACATGTATATAAGTAAACCAATCATCAAAACGAAGGAAACAAATGCTCCCAAACAATGAAATTTAACCTCTTAACCCACCAAAAAGTTCATTGATAAACTTAATAAGGATATATTAAATCAATTAAATGAATAAGAGGTTCTTGAAATATTAATTAATGAATTTACTTTGGTTATCTAGGACATTAATATCAATTAAAGTACACCCTTGGACTTAAGGTAAGGGATTTTAAATGAACCCCCATTATTCCTTTGGGTTCCTCTATCTTTATTTATTTTCTTTTAATGATTGAGTTTTCCCAATATTACAGTGAATTTTAATTTTTTTTTATTGCATTTCAACTAGAAATAAATTTTTTTATGAATTATAATGTTGGTATGGATATCAATTATGTAAGTGATATTTTATGTATAATTTCAAGTAGATTCCACTCCTATAAATTGGTATTAAATCATGAAAAGAATATAACATGTCCAAGGTGTTTTTTGTTTTTATTTTAAAATCCTTTATTTTTTTTGAATTTATTAGTTCTTCAAAAAATTAATAACTTTACCCATTTTTATAAAATTTATAACCCCTATTTTTAAAAATTTCTTGTGTTTTTTTACTCCAAAAAGTCTCACATCCCTCCAATTTATAGAATTTGATATGTGTGTTCAAATAAATCTATTTTTTTATTGTTCACTATACATTATTCACATGATTAGATTTCCCTTTATCAACCATTTGTGACATTGATCTGTATTTTGGAGTCTTTTGTCTCTTATGTAATATTCTTTCCTGTATTAACAAATTAATTGCACCTTCAATGAAATATAATATTTATTTTCCTAAAATTATGCATCTTTAAAGATAATTTTTGACAGAGTCAGGCTACATTAAATTACAAAATTTATGACTCACTATTGATGTTAGTTATTTTGGATTTGATTTGAATCATAGGATATATATATATATATATATATCAATTACTAACTTTTTTGTCATTCGGTAAATATTTGTGATCCAAACATCTTGTACATGCTAATTTAATATATGGCCTACTATCATATTTTATTCCACTATTTTCATTTCTATTTTTATTTCCATAATATAGATTGTCCTATATGAGTAATTAAAAACTATCTTGTCGGTGATCTAGTTAGGTTTTTAGATAGACCTTATTATTCTCACACTTGTTAATGTGTATAGTGTGATGTTATTTTTTTCACGTATGGATTTTTTTCACTTTATTTTGATATTAGATTCCATAGATATTAATGGAAATAGATATTGGAGTATCTGTAGTTGAATATTTATATATATATACATATATCATGGATTAATAATATTACTAATTAGAAATTTAGTTTCAATATTTTTAAAGAGTTTTTTAGCACTTTTTTTAATAATAAACAAGGAACACATCTAGAAAACATACCATATATTTTTTGTAATTTTTTGCACTCAAATGTAAATAAGAAATCAATAGATTATCCAATTGGGAAAAAACCAAACCATCATTCCCAATAATCTTAGGACATGAATTCTAGTACAATTTCACAAAAAAAATAACCGATTATGGGTTATATGTTCTTTCTAGATCCAACACCATGGACTAATGTTGAGGCCTCTCATATCTTGAAATGAAAAAATGTTCACAAAAAATTACATTGAAATTCCTTTATAGAATGTTCATGATGGTCAAAATAAATACCAACAATCCCACATTAGCTCTTCCAAAGCATCAAATTTTCTATTGCTAAATAACACAACATGAAAATATCAATGATCTGGGGTTTAACTTGAAGCTATAACTTCAATCAAGATTTCAACAACACATCTATGGTTTAAAAATATTTTGATATTATCATATGAAGTTGCATCAAAACAATGTTCCCCACTCTACATCGAGTAAGACAAGGAATTTGTGCATAGATCAACTTTGCATATTATTTTTCTTATATATATTTTTTAGTTAAAATTTCCTCATGAGACTCACAAAAAAATATACCTTGAGGTAATTCCTTAAGTGTGCAAGAAACCCATCATTTTACTCCCTTAGTGAATGATACATGAAAATTTCATGTGACTCCTCTATGAACAACTCGAAATTCAAATTTCATGTTCTAGCCACACTTTCATTAGAACACTAATAAATTTTATCATTAGATTTCCTTTTCTTTTTCTAGGAACTTTTTCATTAGAAGAACTCTATAGAGGGATATTTTGACAATATAAGTAGTGGTTAATTTGTGGTCTTTGACTCATGGAAATGAAATCTATTAGGAATTATTCTCTTAATAAAGATTTTTGAGTATAAGAAACCAAACCAATTTCACATGAACATGTATAATAAATTGGTAATGAAGTAAAATCACCTTTACAATGTGGAAAAAAATATTCATCATCAATAGAAGACAATGAGAAAGGTAAATATGAATTTTGGTTTTTATTTTAAGTGGTGTTAATGAACGTAGGAAAGCATGCATAACCAATTTCATCTATTGATGAAATTTTATTTTTATGATCCTTTGATATGTGACTGATATTTTTAAAAGACCTTTTTCATTTCAAGATAATGGTTATTGCTGAGAGGAAACAAAACTAGGTAAACTTGATATTCCATTATCCATCACTTCTGTCTACCATGGATGAATTTTAGAATCCCTAAGGTCCATAATGGTTTATATTTTTTAATGGGATGATCCATCTATTAATAATTGATTTTCACAACCTATAAAGAATCAATAGAGATTGAGTTATGAATTGTAGATCATATCTATGCATCTGGATCTTTGGAACACAATCTTTTGGAGATAGGCTTGGAACCACACATCCACATAACATTTATCTTGCTTGTTTCAACTCACTTATATTATTTGTGGTAAAAATAGAATATATAAGTTCTAGATAATCATCCTTCTCAATATTTTCCAAATTATATTCATAGAATTTGAAAAGGTCCTTCAACATTGTCTTTATAACTCTATCATGAATGAATAAGTTTCTCATTGCACTAAATGGTTTGTCAGTTTTTGAGTTAGGTGTCATTTAAAATTGAATGTACTGTCATTTTCAATTGAATTTAGTTTCATTCTCAATTTAAATTAGTATTTCTAGTTTACATAATTGAAATTAGTGTTACTAGATTTCATAATTTTGAGATAGGTGTCATTTTTAATTGAAAGTAGTGTAATTATCTATAGTTTTTTGTCACAATTTTTATAATCTTCTTATTAATTTTTATAATGCATTTTTATTTTTTGTTGTGGTGGTCATGGGTTGTTTTATATTATTCTGGTCACTAGTTATCTTCTTATTAAGTTCACTGGTTATTTTCGTGTTGTGTTCACTATTTCTTCTAGTTATTTTTCTATTTTTGGAGTTAGTAGCTATTTTTATATCAATTGTTATGGAGGTTATTGAATCCACTAGTTATATATTCTTGTCGTGTTCACTGGTTTGATATTCTTATATTTTTTGATATCATGTATTATAATTTTTATATCATGTGTTTGGATGAAAACTTGTTTTAAAGCTAAAATTTGGTTTCTAACCACACTTCTTGTGATGGAGGCTATTTAAAGTCAAAGGATCTCATGTAAAGAACTTCTCAAACCTAGAATGGTATTCCACTACAATATAAGGGAGGGTGGGGATGTTGTACATGTTTATATCCTCTAAAATATATGTTAGCTTATGTGAAGTGTTGGAGATTCTAGATCTAGTTTCTTTTATGGATGGTTCACATTAGGTGGATCACATAGTTCCATGTCTGGTCCACTATAGCCTGGTTCATTACTACTACTTCTTAGTGATCATTTTGATATTTTTTTTAGGATTGGTGCTAACATTAGAGGTTAGTAGGGTACATTTTATAGACTGCCACTGATTTGTGTTAAATGCATGGCTTGTGTAAAGCTATCTTCTTATGTTTTATACTTATTTATTTTTTGGATCAAATTTACTTCTATTAGGGTAGGCGGTTCATGATTCCATTGTTTGAGATGTGAGATGGAAATCTCAAATAGTGTCCATATTTTTTTCTGGTCACTGTCTTCTAGAGATTTCAAACTACCTTCGTAAATAGTTTTGACTTGAATATTCAATTCTCTATTATAATGTGATATTTTATTTTATAATAATCTACAATGTTGTCATTTTATTTTATATTCATCTTCATTATTCCAATTCCCAATATGAGATTGATGTCTATCATGTCTAGTAAGCTTTTTCACTACTTTTGTCTTAAGAGATTGTGATCAAAAATGTATTCCAAGTTAATTTTTTATATTTTTTTCAATTAATGGTTAATTGATTAAGGGTCTCACTTATCCTAAATGATATTTTTTGGTAAATTGATACTGATATGCATGAAACTCCCTATCCATGTACCAAATTAAAAATAGAAAACAACAAAATTCAAACAACAAAAATCTAAATTTCAAAAAAAATGCAAATAAAAAAACAAAACAATGGTTATCAAGCCCCATACCGGGAACCATAATTTTCAGATCCATGTGGATATATTCCAATAGAGTACTCTCATAAAGACTGAATTTATCATACTCTATTGTGTGGCCATGCTCAAGCCATACTGGCTCACAACCCTTCCACACACCAAACATTCAAGAAATGATCCCAATAGGTGTGCATAATTACATTTTAAATATGATTGAATCACTTAATCTCCATTAGTCTAGATATGATGACCACATAAAACATCATGTTCACCATTCATATGTCTGGATGTTGTAGTAAGAAGATCTCTATTAGTCTACATAAATTGACCAAATGCAACATCTTTTTTACCATTCAGATATTTGGATGCAGCTTCATAAAGATCACCATAGGAACATATATTGACCAATTGTATCATGAAGTAAAGAAAAGGTATGGCCATTTAATAATTCATGTCTTCTTAAAAGTTTTTCTATGTTAAACATTTTCCAAAACTAAAAACTTCTTTACTTCGACTCATTTGGAGGTGAAATTTTTTTGTTATGTAGCCTAGTGGATCTGATGTAAGAGATGGACTGAATGTATCAACTAGGACACTCTAGAAATCATTATTAGAGATTTCCACATTTCACATGTTTTATGGTGGACTGATTCCATGTAATAAAAGGAATCTAAATCGCATGGACAGAGATTATTCAACTTGCATCCAAAAAAAAACTGGAAGCTCCCATGAGTATCTTACTAGAAAAAAATGTAGGTACTTGTTTCTTCCTCCCATGTAACATTTTTCACCATTCTATAAAAATAGAATTTTGACATACACCTAAGACATTAATATGGATTTGACTCTTCAACACTATTGTTGTAGTCTTGTTATGATCTTAGTGATTCATAATTAACCCTGTAGTAATTTTATAGAACCTATTGGAAATTTCTATATAAATTTTTTGAAATAAACTCGAGTTAGACTATTTGATTGTTTATACACATCTTTTTGTTTCCATTGTGCGATATAGGACAAACTACTTTCATCCACAAGTGTGTGAAAGGGGAATTTCCTACATGAGTGGTGAACCAAAACACTGAAAACTATCTCATAGTCTCCTACTTCTATACATAAGAATAAGTTCAAGAAAAGGGACTTGAAAAAAACATAAAGGGACCTACTTGGTAAACCCTAACAGTGAACCATATCTTAGGCATCTACTTCTACCCAAAAGTATAAGTGTAAGAAAAAGAACTTGTAAGAAAGGGGGCCTTCTTACATGTGTGGACCATGTTTCCAGTGTGAATTAATACAGTGATGCCCAATGTATGAGAGAAACAGATTGTAGATGAATATATTTTTAGATTATGTTTGAACATATTTTTTCAAAGTATCAGTTTATTAGAGTTTCATATAATCTGGTTTTATTATTATTATATAATAAATACATTATATATAGTTTGATTATTAAATATATTAAATAAATTAAATATTTTTATATTAATAAATGTAATATAAAATTTTATCCAAAAATATTGGTATACCCACTCATAATATTTTATTTAAAAATTAATTTATAAATATATATTAATTATTGTTATTGCTTATAATATAATTAATAATATTACTAATAAAAAGATAAATGTTGGTAATAATATTATCATTAGATAAATCTATCGTATGAATCTATTTCTAAACATTTTAACCGACAAATATATTATATGTTGGTATTATTATAATTAAAATAGAATTATTTTATCTGTTGAAATAATATTTAGGGGCAAATTTTTTACCAAAAATTTAGTGAAAAGACAAAAAAAATTGGTAAAATTATTTAATAATAGAAAATGAACTTTTACAAATATGTGTACCCCTATTGGGAAAATCTAATTACTTGGTTTAGACACTTCCATAATGATGTAGTGCATTATTTTGTTTGGTGTTTCATGTATTATAAGCTTTTGAACACACATGATTTATTT
Organism: Viscum album; assembly: GCA_963277665.1. NCBI lineage: Eukaryota > Viridiplantae > Streptophyta > Magnoliopsida > Santalales > Viscaceae > Viscum > Viscum album. Next base: position 1,810,506,607 of record OY728127.1, read on the forward strand.
AAATTATGGTACATACTAAAATAATTGGGTGTTATATTTTACCACTATTAAAAAATCACCATTGAAATTTTGTAACTCATATAAAAAATGTGGGTATTTTTTCTTAGTACGTCTTCAGATTCTCACATGTCTTTATCAAATATAGGATTCCTCTTGATAACTTTTAACCATGTGAGTGGTCTTTCTTCATATTACTTTATCTATATGATCCAATATTTTTATAGGATATTCATCACAAGATGGATCATATTATAACTATACAACCATTGAGTTAAACACATGTGATGGATTGAGTTTTCACTTATATAAAAGTTATATATGGAATATATCATGTACTCATGAAAGGTTTTGTGGAAGTTTAAGGTGATAAGATACCATTCCCATGTGGTTGGGGATTTTTAAGGAGAAAAAATTTAAAGTTATCAACATTTATATCTTCCCAAATCGAATGAAACTCATTCTTGGTGATATTTAACTGAATTCCTTACCCTAGAAATAAAACTCTAAGTCTCTCTAACGATTATAAGAATAGATAATATATCAATATTGTGCAGATTTAATGTTTCCTTAAATGGTTTTATTATTCTCTAGCATTTCCTATTCAAGATATGGTCTTATATTCTAAGAATATCATAATTCAACCCAATATTTTTGAGTTCCACACCTATTCTCATATATAGTATCATATGATGCAATTTTAATGCTTGAATAGAAACTTTATTTATATTTTTGTTATACCTAGCTAATGAATTTAATATATATTACTATTTATCCCATCATGAAAGATATTATAATATATTTTATGGTTTTAATGGTTCTTTCTTATTGACCATTATTTTTAGGAGTATAACAGTAGTAGAAATGGTAGATTATGAATTCGGGATTTGGAATCAGTTTTTTTTACTAATGTGAAAATCCTAACCATTTAATTTTTTTAAATATTTTCTTATTAGAAATTCATTTAAAACTCCATTGGTGGAGAATTTCAAATCATTCATTTGTATAACTATGTGAAAACCTTGATTTTTTGAGAAGTAATATTTTTTATATTAATAAATGATGTGAAAACCTCATTATTTTGGGTTCTAACACTATTTTCTCTCATAACTGACATTTAAACCCATGTTATAAAATAAATAACTATAGAAAATGATGTTAAAAACATAAAAAAATGAAACTCAATTGACTTGTGGTTCTCAATATGTTGAAATTATAATTTTAAACGATAATTTCCAAGACTTCCAAACATCATCCTCAACATCATACATCTCAATTCATAATTTTCATCCCCTGATTACATGATCTTTCACTTGATACATTATCATTTCCTCATTTTTTTCATTTATTTGACATCATGTCATTCTATATATCATTGTGTTGTTCCACTAATGTCATCAATTTTTTTTCCAATCGTGCTACCACCTAACTATGTTCAATCTAATAGTTTCTTATTGTTGGTCTTACTCTCTTCTCTTCTGACATATAGATTGAATATATATTTTCTGGTTTTTAATTTCATTTTAATTATTTATAATATTTATTATGTGACTGCGATATTTTAATTAATTTCATTTATTTTTTTCTGAATTCTCTTTGACATTATTATGAAAAATCTAGTGTTTTTTTTCTACTATTTTATATGTTTTTCTCGTAAATATTATTTCTTCATATAAATTTCATATCAGTTAAATATTGTTCCTCTTAGTTTATAATATTTACTAAATTATTTTTATTCTTAAATTTATTTATTTATTTATTATTGACCATGATCCAGTATAATTTCATGCAAAATGATGGATTTTTACTAATGTTTTGTTACTATTTTTCATAGATATATTGTTTGTATCTTCATTCATTATCATTAAATTTTATATTTTATTTTTTAAACTATTTATTCCATATTTATAATTTTTAAATAGTATTAATTTATTTAGTAGTGATATAAATATTGAATTAATTTATTATATTATATTAAAAAATTTATTTTATTTATATTTATATTATATAATTAAATTTTTTAATTAAATTTTTTGAATAAATTTTTTGTGAATTGTTTATTTTGATTACAATTATAAAAGGGTTGTTTCATTTAGTATATTTTAGTTTGTTATTTATTTTAATAATGGTCATTTTAGATAATTATTTATTTTTATTAAATATTTTTGATGAAATAGTTAAATGATTACTTAGTTTGAATATATATGTATTGTAAATATGTATAAATATTTTGAAAATATAAATTTTAAATTTAATAATACTTAAATATTTATAGTTTTATATGATTTAAACTTATATTTTTATATATCTATTTAAATTATTATAAGTTTTAATGTATTCATCATTTATATTGTAATTTTATCTAATTAATTTATTTTAATTAGATGAATTCCAGATGATCTAGTGAATAAAATGAGAAATGGGTTTTATATTTCAATAACAATTCTAAATAAAATAATTAAATAAAAGATGTAATTTCCTATCCATATGTAAAGTTTATAAATATGAGAAAATTAGGATATATAAAATTATGTACCATCTAGTTTTCTATGGTATTAATCATTATTATACACATTAGACCTCTCATGGTGGAATAATTTTTTTTTCAAGTTCTAATGTTGTTGAAGGGAATTTCCATGTGACAAATAATTGTCATAAAGAATTAATTGATGGTTATTAGGTTGAAATCATTGAAAAAGAAATTTTTGAAAAATTATATGAATATGTAGTGAAAATTCAATTAAAATATTACATTAAATTTACATTTTTATCGACAGTGTTGGGATTTATAAACTTGAATGTAAAAAATCAATGGAGTGATACATTTTTCAATAAAATACTTTATATTTTGTAAGAGTTAATTCTTGATGGAAACAGGTTTTCAGATTCTAATCATGATGTAAAACATATTATTCCCAATAGGATTGGGTTATAAGAAATTACATGTTTTCCCTAATGATTCTGTGTTATATAGGAAAGAATGTTAAATTTTACCAGAATATTCTAAATTTGATACATCATGACATAAAATAGATCATAAATCCACCTATGATCCATTCTTAATAACATACACTAAACATCCCAATAAATAAATTTAGTATCATTCAATAGTTCTATATTTTATGTGTTCCTTTGTAAATTCAAATGATGCAAAGAGGTTGTGAACACATGAATATGTGTGAATCTCATATGGAAAAAAATTCACCCTACTAAATCACACCAATTGAATTGATTTTATAAATAAATAATTCTTTTGGAAGTGATGATAGAAATATTATAAAGGACTATGAACAGAAGGAATTAATCTATGTCATATCCTAACTAGAAAAGATGCGTCATATCATAATAGGTTGGTTGTGTACAGATTTTCCCCACAAATATTTATGAAAACAATTGGTTGTGATGAACATCAAGATTTATATCTAAAATATCCTGAAAATGATATTGATATTTATCTATAACCAATGATTGATGAAATTAAATTTCCTTGGGTAGAAGCTTTTAATTTTTTTCATTCATTTAAGAATGTTAATTTTCACTTACATGTTATAGAAATTTTCACTATAAACAAACTTCATGCATATGGAATCTTATTTAAATAGAATGTTAAGGATTATAAATCTTGTATTAAATTAAAATAAATGACTTCATATCATCAAATATAGAATGGGAGGAAGACTATGTACATGTACCATTACTAATTTTTTATATTGAATCATCCACTTCAATGAATTATAAAGGAAATTAATTTTTTACAAGAGTAAAATTTTCCACTATAATCATTATAAACTAATAAATATTATGAAAATATTAAAGTTATTGATATCAAATTTATAAATACATGAATTTATGACATTATAAAAATAAATTAAACAAATGGTCCATATTATTTTATCCACCTTACTATATATTTTTGGAGGTAAAACAAAACATTGTTGTTATTTATTCTAAGGAAAAAATATTTGATAATTTTATAGGAACTTTGTGAGACATAAAAGGAATATAAATTTTTGGATTAAATAAAATATTATACATAATATCTATGGGAATAAATTTTGTGTTATATCATAATATAAAATTAAATTCAGCATATTTTCCTCTGGAAAGTCACAAGATGAGAAATAAGGAGATTATAAATATTTTTCAATGTCTATATGGTTTTAACATATCTACTTGGTGTTATTAAAAATTGAAAATTTCTATGTTATTGAATGATTTAATTTAATAGGTTTGAAATATCCAGGCTATCATGTATTGATACAATAGTTTCTACTCATTATACTACATGGATTATTGCTTATCCCAGAAAAAATTCTATCATCAGGTTGTGTTACTTTATAAATTCCATTTTTAGAAAATTTATGGATGAAAACCTATTAGATGTGTTGAATAAAAAATATTTTCATACAATTTTTATCATATAAATTTATTTTCCACCATAATTATTTTATATAATGGTTCATCTAGTGAATTTGTTTGTGTGATATATAATAATATATTGTTATTTTTACTCACATTGGATTTTTCCATTTGAACAATATTAGAAAATTCAGAGGGATGTCTTAAAATTTTACATCAAAAAATCTTATTTGTATAAAAATATATATTAGATTATGTGAATTAGTTTTTTTAAAATTATTTATATGAAATAGTGTAGGTTGGTCTACCTATATCTCAACATTTTAAAATTGACGGTGAAGTTGAATGTATCTGTGTCTTATACATGAGGTTAATTCCATGTGATTAAGTGATGCATGAAAATTTATAAATTTTGATCAAAATAAGAGAGGTTAAACTACATATATCTTCACATAATCTAGGATTAAAGTAATTGTATCTCAATAATATTGAAATGTTATTTATGAATGAATAAAAAAGTGTTTTCATATTTTAAGTAGAAATTAAAAAAATATGTTTATCTGTATTTGAATATGTGAAATGGTTATCAAGGGGACCATCTTTTAATTTGATCACATGGTACTATTTTTACATTAATGATTTTATATTTTATATAAAAAATATAGACAATAAGAGTGTCGTTCAAAATATGGGAGTAATAGTCATCACTAAAGCAATGAATTTTTTAGGTTAAAAAACTAAAAACAAAAATTGTAATATCCCAAGTGTTTTTTTAAATTGAAACATTGTGTTTGATAGCATACATGATACGACACATTGATCTTAATCAAAAAACTAAATATTATTATTTAATATTGTAGTTATCACAAAGCCATTAGAATAGTGGTAATGAATAGTATTTATTGAATTGTGAAAATATGATTTACTCATGTATGTATAATTAATTATTTAGTGACCAGTTAATTATAAATGAAAATTCAAACTTTTTAAACAAAAGGAAATGTTTTTCTGATAAAATTTTGATGTGTGAAAAATTGTCTATATTAAATCATAAAATCACTTTGTTTAGGTTTTATTAATGAAATATATATGTGTGTGTGTGTGTTTGTTTAATTTATTCAATCTAATATTCAAAATTCATCTTATATTTTTTATATACATGATATAAGAGTAAATTTAATTTTATTCATAAAAAGAGTATTTTTCAAAAAAAGGCAGTTTTACTAACTTTTATTGGTGAACCCATTTTAAATATATATTTTGTAAATTTTATAAATTATATTTGAAAAAATAAATTATTATTTATAAATAGAGTATCAATATATACTTTTGTTAAATTTTTTGGTATTTTCTAATAAGATTCATTTTTTGATGAATAGTGAAAAAAGTATTGCCTTTTAATTGAAAACTATGTTTTCATTAAATTTATTTATAGTATTAATTAATATTTTGGATGGTTTTAAATTATATTTAGATCAATTTTTTATTATATAATATAATTTAGGTCATTTGAATCAATTTCACATTGAAATTGGATGTAAAAACTTGGTGAACTTTTGAAAGTTTTTACATAAAAATCCAATTTCCTTGTTTTGTTAATGGGATTAATTTTCAATTAATTTCTTCCAATTATATGTTTTTAATTTAGAAAAATTAATTCAATATTTTTAACCATAAAATCCAAATTATTTAAATTTGTTTATTTTAATTTTGGGCATTATGAAGAGTAACTTTAGTAATAATTTTGATTAATGCGGTTAAGGTTAAATCTGAAAATTAAAGGTAAAAGTTATAATATAAATATTATAAAATTACCCTAATACTAGTACTAATTTAATTTTATGAGTTTTTTTCGACCAATATAATCCTTGTGTTGGTTTTAGGACCACTTGGAGACACTTGGATGACCTTAATGTATTTATAATATTTTAAATCAGATACAACTACGAAAGTGACACACGATGCAAAAAAGAAAATATAGATAAATTATAGTCCTAGTGTCTTGACCCTATTAGCACTCCTCAAACCCATCCCCATTCTTACCACCACAATCAAGTGCGGGTAGGCATTTATAATATTATATTCAAAGAGAAGATAAATTTTTCCATACCCTTTTTTTATCAAGTAGAATATTTTTAATATGGGGTTCTATAGGTAATATATTTAACTAGAAATATTATTTAAAAATATAAAAAATTTACCTAAATAATTGTAATTTATGTATAATTTTTAGGAAATAAATAATTAAATTAAATAATGACACAATGATGATGTAGTAATTTCTTCATTAATAAAGGAATCAAATAAACGATATTAAAAATATTAAAATAAATATAATTTTATATGATCAATGTCATCTACAAATTTTATATATTAATTTAACATGTTACTGATGTCTTAAATGAGTTTTTTTAACTTATCTTTCTATTATTATAATTTTAAAAAATCAACTAATGAATACTATGAAAATTAAAAATATTTATATTTTAAAATAAATTATAATTTATTAAATGATATAAAATTTATAAAAATAAACAATTTAACCAAACGATTGGGATAAGTCATAAAATTTCCAAAATGAAAATTTTAGTGGTTTTTTAAAATTTTATATTAATTATATTAACCCTTAAATAGTAAATTACATGATATAATAGTAAGAATTGAAAAGGTTAAATAAGGGTTAAAAAAAGATAAGTATTAAAAAATATTCAAAACTTATCCATTTATTATTGTATGAATTTATGTCTACCCATAATCATAATATATTCAAAATAAATTACTTTAGACCCATTTTTAATATAAAATTAGTTTATATTAATTTATTACATTGAAGATTTCCAAGAGTGCCCCTCCCCTCTCTTATAAAAGGTCACTACTTATTAACATTTATTCACACATAAAGACCTATTTTTTCAGAATTTATTTACCCAAATACCTTCTTAAACTCCCACCCCACATTCTATATAACTTACTTTAGGCATAACACTCGTCTTAGAGGTGATAAGGTGTTAATCAAAGGAGATCATCTATGGAAGATGTATCATTTTTAATTAAGTGTTTTTCTTTTATTTCATCTTCCAATTCGATAAAATAATATTAAAACATGATGAAATAATAAATATAATATCCTCAATATACTAATATGTTATTTTTTTTAATATCATCACCAAAATAAATCTCTACTTTAATCAAATTGGAAAATAATTAATTGTTTGTGCTTACGTATGAACTATCACCTCCACGAAACGATATAATTTTTTTCCATCACCGTCTCTCAACTCTGGTTAAAATGATAGAATTGATGATTATATTAGATATTAATGAAATATTTATCATTATTAAATAATAATATACCATTTACATTTTTACCTTTCCATGCACATAAAAATGATAATGTTTTTTTGGTGCGTACGTGTGAACTATCACCTCCACGAAGTGATGCGATTCGTTTTTCAAAACCACATCACAAGTATTATATATATAATTATATCTAAATGATTAATATGATATTAGGATCATTCTATAATAATAATATAATATTTACATAATTTACATAATGGTCATTGAAAAATGTAAACGTTGCTCATGTGTACGTATGACTTACCATCACCATGATAGTAACGTTGTTCATTATTTATAACCATATATAAATAGATTAATTTAAAATTATAATTAATGTATAAAAGTTATAAAAATTTCATGAATATTTTTTTATATGATAGATTTATAACCATTTAGAATATAGACATCATATCAACTTCATCATGGAATCATGTACCGAATAATGTCAAACCATTCGACATGAACTTAAATAATTAATTAATTGTTATAACATGATAATAGGTGATATAAAATGAATATTAAACTTTATAAGGGTTCTAAAGCTATTAAATAATTAACAAAAGTTTATTATTAAGTAAGATAAATATTGTAAGTGATGAATCATACTCAATGTAAGGGAATCTTTAACTAAAACATCATTTTAAGTGTTTTAAAGATTTATTTTTATAAATATTTCTAATTCATGTTCATGTTTTAAAAAATATTTTATGGATTAATTTATATGTACATGAATGTTTTAAAATTTTAATTTTCTAATTTCTTTAAAATGTTTCAAATTATTATGGGACACTTTCATTCAAAAATCTATTTTAAAAATGTTTCAAATTGGTTTTTGAAAATTGATTGGTTATTTCAATAACATGAAATTTTTTATTATGAGTTTAAATGAATTTTTAAGAATTAAATGTTTAAATTTTCGTGAATTTATGTGTTAATGTTTTTTATGGTAAAAAAAGTGTGTTTTTAAGGAAATTTTTTATGAGTTTTCACTAAACTAATGGTTTTACATTATTATAAGTTCCTTACTAAGTATTTTGTGCACATCCAAAGTTTTAAAATGTTTTTCATTGTTCTTAATATTGTTATGTAAAAATAATATGTCATGATGAAAGAATTGAATTTGTGTCTCAAAAAGAAGACATTTTTTAAAGGGTTTCCTTTGGTAGAAAAAGTGGATATTGAGTATAAGATTCCACTTGTAATTTAAGAGTTTACTTTGTAATAGTTTTCATAATTATATAAAACTCTAAAAATAAAAGTTATTTTTGAAAATAATGTTTTTCTAGTTTTAAAATAACTATAATAAGTTATATTTACATATGGGTCCTTACAGTTGGTATCAGAGTTGGGTTTAAATAACTTTATAGATTATTATGTTTTATTAAGATTTAGGGATATCATAATGAGTTAATAATTTTGAGGTTGATCATATGTTCATTGTATTGGAAAAGCCTTTTGAGGAATTAAGTTGTGAAATTCTAAGGTGATTAACAGTATTTTTGTAGAGACATTCATTTTTTAGGAAATTTTGTGTTATTAATTATTGGGATAGAAAATGAAAGTTATGAGATAACCTTTGAGGATAAAAAATATTAAGGTTACTTATAAGTTTGTTTCTTAAATTTATATATTTTTATAATTGTTATATTAATATAGTTTTATAAAATGTAAACCCATGGGATGGGTGACAACCCATTGCATCAGATAAGGCCATGGGAATCGAACCCCCAACCAAAGGGAGATATGGTTACATAACTTACAAATGGCCTACCTGAATTCCTTATTAGTACGACTTTTTCTTCTTAGTTAAATTATATGATGGATGAAGAATAATTATACTTTAGGAAAATATTTTTATTGCATATATAACCTTGGGATTGGAAAATACATTTGGTTATTAAGTGATGAATGTTATTTTGGAGGATGGTCAATATTTTTTGAATCCTATATGATCAAGGTAAATACAAAACTATAGAATTTTATTTGAGAATTAAAGGCTAAAATATATTTTGTAATAATATATGATTATACTATAGAATTGTGGTGATTTGGGTTATTTATAGAAATTATTAACCTAACTTTGAGAATATGTGTTTAGGAAAATTGCTTTTTGGTATGAGACTTCAAGAGTGATTGATGTTATTTTTGAGATAAATGTTAAAATTTATCTTAGAATACTATGTTATTAGATCCTTCTGAATTTCATATTTAAATATTATTTTGGATTATTTTGAGAAATTTTATGTTCATTTATTTATCAAATGGTCTATGTTGATTTTTGGGTATCACTATTGAATTTTGGAGATTCATGTAGTTTTTCATCATATAATGTTTTATTCTTTTTGGAGAAATATCTCATCTTATCTTCACCATTTTTGTTTTGGTTAATGTTTCATGATATCAAAAATAGATATTTAATCATTTTTTGGATTATTTTATTCTCTATAAGTTGTTTCAGGCGTGAAAGATCCATCTTGAATACTCATCATTTGGAGAAAAAATGATTTTATAGTGTAAATTGACAAAAGGATGAAACTATTCATTTAAAGTAAGTATGTTTAATTATGTTCATACACTATTAAGTACATTAATTACTTAACTTAGTGAAAATTATCTTAAAAAAAAAAATTTATCAATTTAATTTTCTTACTAAGTAATTAATGCCCTTTTAACCAATTATAGATTTAGTGTTTTGTGATTGTTAAATTTCTCCTGAACATGTTTTCCATCATTATCTATACAAAAATGATGGTAATTTTATTATTACATGTTTATGTTTTTCTATATGGAACCCAATTATGTCTTATCTCAGGTGACCTTTGTACTTCCCTTTCTTTCTTTTAAAGTGGAAGTTTTATTAACCCATTTTCAAATATCGGATTCAATAATGGTATTTTGAAAAGTCAAACCCTTAGTTTTCTAACCCATGTTAAAAATGGAGAGGAAAAAATTTCCAAAATGATGGATAATGTAACATCCTGATTGTTTTTTTAAATTTAAACAGCATGTTTGATTTCATACATGATATTCCATATTGAGATTCATCGAAAAACTAAATATTATTATTTAATATTATAGTTTTTATATAGTTGTTAGAATGGAGGGAATGAATAGTACTAACTAAATTATGAAAATATGGTTTCCACACACAAACACATACACACACACACACACATATATATATATATATAATTAATTATTTAGTGACCAATTAATTTTAAATGAAAATAAAACATTTTTTAAATAAAATGAAATTTTTTTCTAAAGAACTTTTTAAGTGCGAAGAAGTGTGTCAATAAAATAATAAATCACTCTTGTTGGGTTATAACAAAAATATATATATATATATATATATATATTACAGATAATATTTTAAATTCAACTTGTATTTTTTCAAAATATGATATAAGAGAAAATTCACTTTTATGTATAAAAAGAGTATTTTTCAAAAAAATGCATTTTACCACCTTTTATTGGAGAACCCATTTTAAATATAGTTTCTTTAATTTTATAAATTTTATTTGATAAAATAAACTTCTTATTTATAATAGAATTAAAAAAATTTACTTTTGGTTAAATTTTTGGTATTTTTTTGATAAGATTCATTTTTTGATGAATAGTAAAAAATAATAATGCATTTTAATTGAAAACTACTTTTTCATCAAATTTATCTATAGTGTTAATTAATATTTTTTAATTGTTTTAATGTATAATTAGATAAATTTTTTATAATATATTAAAATTTAGTTCATTGAAATCAATTTCACATTTAAATTGGATATAAAACTTTGGTGAAATTTTAAACCTTTTAACTTTAAAAACTCATTTTCATGTTCCATCAATGGGATTAATATTCAATTAATTTTTACCAATTATTTAGTATTAATTTAGAATAATGGATTCCATATTTGTAATTACAAGTTAAAAATTATTTAAATAAGTCCATTTTATTTTTGGAAATTATGAATAGTACCTTTAGTAACAATTATTATCATCAGAGTTAAGGATAAATCGAGTAATTAAAGGTAAAAATTATATTATAAATATTATAAAATTACCCTAAAACTTGCCCAAATTTAATTTTATCACTGTTTTAGGACAAATATAATCCTTGGGTAAATTTTATGACCACTTTTATCTACTTGGATTACCATAATGCATTTATAATATAATATTCAAAGAGAAGGCAAATTTTGTCAAACCCATGTTTTTATCATGTAAATTATTTTTAATATGGGGTTATACATATGATATCTTAGACTATAAATATTTTTAAAAAATATTTAATTTTTAACTACATAATTTTAATTTATTTATAATTTTTAGGAAACATATAATTAAATTAAATGGTGACATAATGATGATGTAGTGATTTCTTCATTAATGAAAGAATCAAATAAATGATACTAAAAATATTAAAATAAATATATTTTCTATAATAAATTTCATATAATAATTTTATGGATGACTTTGAAATGTTAGTGATTCCTTAAAGGATTTGGTTCTAACTTATCTTGCTATTATTATATTTTTAAAAATTCAACTAATGAATAGTGTTAAAATTGACACTATTGATATTTTAAATTAAATAATATTTTATTAAAAGATATAAACTTTATAAAAATAAAAATTAGGCCAAATGATAGGGATAAGTCATAAAAAATCATCAATGACTTATTTATCAGTCGTTTGGCATTTTTTAGTAATTATAATAACCCTTAAAGAGTAAATTACATGACATCACGGTAAGAATTAAAAGGGATAAATAAGGGTTAAAACAAAACGATAAAGATTAAAACAATAGTAAAAACTTCTCTAATCCTCATTAGATGAATGAAATGAGACCCATCCTCATCCTATATTAGAAATAAATTACTTTTTACCCATTTTTACTGGAAAATTAATTTATATTAATTTATTGCATTGATGATTTCTAAGAGTGCCCCTCCCCTCTCTTATAAAAGGGCACTACTTATTAACATTTCACCACACCTAAAAAACTATTTGGTTCCACCAATTTCTACCAAAATAAATTCCTATAATACCTCCCAACATTATAGAGACTTTATTTTAGGCATAACAGTCACCTTAGGTGTTAAGGTGTTAATCAAAGGAGATGATCAGAGGAAGAGGTATCTTTTTTAATTAAGTGTTTTTGTTTTATTTATTCTTTCACTTCCTTAAAAACTTTTTAAAAAATGATTAAATAATAACTATATTATCCTCAATATACTTATATGTTATTATGTTAATATCATCACCTAAATCTATCTCCACTTCCATCAAATGAGAAAAAAAAATAATCGTTTGTGCGTACATGTGAACTATCACCTCCACAAACCGATATAATCTGTTTTCCATCGTCGTCTCTCAAAACAGGTTATAATGATGTAATTTATGTTTATATATAATATTAATGACATATTTATAATTATTATAAAATAATATACCATTTACTTTCTTACCTTTCCCTGCACATAAAAATGATAACATCGTTCGTATGTTTGTGTGAACTATCACCTCCATGAAGTGATATGATTCATTTTTCAACACTAAATCATATTGATAATATATATAAGTATATATAAATTATTAATATTATATTATTATCATTATTAACTTATAATTTAATACTTACATACTTTCAATAATTATAATTGAAAAATAGAAACATTACTAATGCATACATATGGATTACTGTCTCCATGATTGTAACGTTGTTCATTTTTCAAAATCATACATAAATAGTTTTATTTAAAAGTATAATTAATTAATAAAATTTATTGTTATTTCATTAATATTATTCTATAAATGATTTATTTATGACCATTCTTATTATAAACATCATATCAAATTCATCTTGGACTCAAGTACAGAATAAAGTCAAAATTTTCGACATGAACTTAAATAATTAATTAATTGTTATAACATGATAATAAGTGATATATAAGGAATATTAAACCTTATAAATTTTTTAAAGAAAGTAAAAAATTGACCAATGTTTATTATTCAGGAAGATAAATATTGTACATGATGAATCTGACTCAAGGTAATGGACGCATTAACTAAAACACCATTTTAAGAGTTTTAAAGATTTATTCTTCTAGATCATTCTCATTAATGTAAATGTTTTAAAAAAAATGTTTTATGGATTTATTTATTTGGAAATTAATGTTTTAAAATGTTAATTTTCTAATTTCATTAAAAAAAATTAAATCTTTATGGGACACTTTGATTAAAAAATCTAATATATAAATGTTTTAAATTGGTTTTTGAAAATCTATTGGTTATTTCAATAACATTAAATGTTTTATTATGAGTGTGAATAAAATTTTTAGATTAATATGTTGAAAGTTTCATTATTTTATGTGTTAATGTTTCATGGAAATCTTACAATTGGTTACATGATAAACCAAGGAATGGTGGTTCTGTCATAAACCAAGTATGAGTGGTTATGTTAAACCTATAATGTATTGGGTAAGGAATTCATCTGTATGGCTATTAAATTTTTAATAGTTACATGTATATAAGTCATTTGTATGGATATTCCATTTATAAGAGTGACATGTATGGAATTCGACTGCATGGTTATTCAATTTTAGTTTAATTATGTCCTAAGTTACATACTTATGTTTTATATGCTTGCTTATGAGCTTTTAAGAAAACATTTTGATTTTAAATAGGTAAGATAATGAGTTTTTTTATAAAATAAGGATTCGTTTTTTAGTGTAAAAAGGTTATGTTTTTATGAAAATGATTTATGGGTTTTCACTGGACCAATGGTTTTCCTTTCTTGTAAGTTCCCTTCTGGGCATTTTGTGCTCATCCAAAGTTTTAAAATATTTTTCATAGGTCTTAAGATTGGTAAGGGGAAAGAAGATTTAATTATGAAATAATTGAATATGTGTTTCTAAAATAAGAAATTTTTTAAAGTGTTTCCTTTGGTGGAAAAAGTGGATACAGATTATAATAGTCTACTTGTATTTTAAGATTTTACTTTTTGAAAGTTTTCCTAATTCTATAAAACTATAAACCTAAAATATCTTTGTGAAAATAATTTGAATTATAGTTTTAAAATAACTAGAATACGTTATATTTAAATATGGTTCCTTACACAAATTCTATTTCAAAATAAAAATTTTGAGCAATTGAGGATATATGAGATATTAATTATACTAAATTTTGAGTTCTTGTGCTGAAGTGTAACCAGGTTGACAATAATAGCGGTGTGAATGATAATTAGTATGGATTTACACATGAATATTTGAAAAGTTTTAGGTACAAAGAGGAATCATTTATTATGTTGATACGGTAAAAAAAAATATTTTTTGTTAATTAAAAATCTAATAATCTGTTTTCCCTCATTATTCAAGGGAAAATTCATTTTGGTATTAAAAATGTTAATAATATTGAGTATGTTTGGGATGTTTATTAATAAATTACCTGATTATCTAAGTAATAAAATCAATTTTTATTTGACGTAGAATTTGTAAAACAACGATCATATAGAAAAGATATTTGAAAACCCTCCATTACAATCCAAATTTCACAATTAAATATGAATTTTAAAATTTCTTAGTAAATTATACATGTAAAAAATATAAATAAAATATATAAATATATAAATTTGGATCATTTCAATGATTTTTGTGTTAAATGTTTTATTTATCATTTTAGTTAAAGTTTTCTGGTTGAAAAAACTATAAATAATTATGTTTTTATGAAATGTAATCTGTAAAATCACTTTCTTATAATATATATTTAAATATATATATTTTTATCATTTCTTATATTTTTTTATAAATTTTTTTTATTCATATATTTTATATACACACTTTTTTGGTTGAAAACCATGAAACTATTAATTTTTTTAAAACATATACTTATAATGAAAATATTTTTTATCTTGAATATTAAATTTATAAAAATTTATCATTTCAATGAATTTTTTATTTATTTTTATATTTATAAATATTGGTTAAAAATTCTTTCCATAGATAATCCTAAAGTAATTATTTTATTATTACTATTTCTTTATGTTTCTCATTTTTATGTATTCATTTTTCTTTGGATATACTAGTTAACATAATAGATATAATTTCCTATTCATTATTAAAATTTAAAACATTTTATTTCTAAGAACCTTTTAATTCTAGTAAAACATATGTGAAACTAATTTATTTTCATCAATTTATTTAAATGATATAAATGAAGGAAGTGGAACATTTTTCAAGGTATGTGCACATTATTTCATATTATTATATCTAAAATAATAAATTTTTTAAAATGAAATAAATTTTTGGTTTTTTAAAATTATTTTCAGTTGTACTATTAAGCCTCTTATGGTAATTTATACTTCTCCTTTATAGAATATAGTCTTGATAGATTATATGAATTAGATTACAAGTTTACCATAAAAATATCATTCTCATGGGGAATGGGTATTGAGAATTGAATTTGATGATAATAATAATCTATCAGGTATAAATTCAACACAATTTTGGAGTAATATGGCCATTATAATAAAATTTTGGATTACTATTTAATATAATGATTGTGAGAGCATCAACAAGAGGGAGAAAAATTAGTTGTAGGAGTCTGTATTTGTAAAATTTCTCATATGCTATTTTTTTCAATTCTTCAAATAGTATATATTTCATGGACAATATATATTTTATTAAATAGAATATTTATTTTGATTTTCATGATAAAAAAATATAAAATAGGTTTATAACTTTTATGTAAATAATATTAAGTGATTTTAAACCCAAATTGACTTCGCATTATTCTTTTGACAAAAAACATAATGAAAATGGTAACTCTTTGGCCCAAATTAATGGGTCTGAGCTGATTTTCCAAATAACATCATGCACACCTATACATATGTAAGAGGATTCCAACTATAATTTATGGTATGAAGAGACTTGGGTAGACCATATCATCTGTAACTATAGACATCATAGGATAATGCAACACCAATATAATCCAAATAAAAAAAACATTATAAGACAATATAAATAAGTTCTATAACAGATGTCTTGACAATTCATAGAGGTATTATCAAATGAAACCCCAATGTGGTAATTGAACACCTAAAAATTTAAGAAATAATAAATAATAGTGTCAAGAAAATATATACAATCTATATCATTATTTCTTCTATCTTCTAGCTCTAAGCTCCTCAATAACCTATCTCAGGGCCCTTTCCCTTTGTTAAATCCTAAAACATGAAGGCTCCATGTGAACCATGATGATCATAGATAGTGTTAGTATAAATCATTAGGACACCACCGATGAATATCTAACATAAATTACAATGTATATATATGTTTATAACATGAAGGAAATGTAATTTCACTCATAACCATATAACCGATAATGTACCTATGGATCATGTGCTAACCATGATAAAAAAACCCTAACTATACTTAATTCAGAAGTAGTACACAAAAAATATATCCTTAACATAAATTCACATATATGATGAGGTGTATAACATGATAGAAAAGTAATTTTTCTCCTAAGGATATAACTAATCATGTACCGAGTGATCATGTTATAACCAATCTTCCACAAACCTTAATTTTACTTGCTTCAGTGTCATATCAGATAAATAAAAAAAATTGTGAAATGCATGAAATATATCATACTAAGAAACTTTATAATCCTTTAATTACATGAGAATTATATCTTTACATAACAACTCTAGACTCACATTTTAGGTAAATGCATCCCCATGACTCCTGATTTCCTACTCAACTACAATGGTACACACACTCAGATAACCTAAAAATGTAATATCTATCATATTCATGGATTATCCCCCTTAGTAGGTCATATCATTTTATATAGACTATACTATAATGAAATATGTCATTGTCTTGGTCTATTACAATTTTAGGCACTATCCATCCATTGCAAATCCTTTACAAATGATTCATATCCTCCACGCTCCCCACACTGAGGTGTCAGCTAATTCTATCAGGGAAACCTCTCTACTTGAAAACTAAAAATATATTCAACATTATATACATAAAACTAAAAATAATTAAAAACATAGTAAGTAATAATATATAGCAATAATCAATCTGTAGGATATGATATATTACATGATTAATAAATGAAATTTCAAGTAACCCACAAGACATTAGAAAGAAAATGTCTCATAGGTCATTCCATTCACTTCAAGCATGTGTATCAAGAAAGTGTATCTACACTAGAAACATACATATCAAAAAATGAAAAATAAATAAATAAAAAGTCCAAATATGGTAAGGGAATCTAATATTTTATGTATTGAAGTCAAAATTATAGTTCCACCATGTGGGGTCATCACCCATATCTAAAACACATCATCCCACCAACTAAAACAAGCTCGAACACTAAGGATTCCCTAGAATCAATATAAATATATCATTATAAGGGTTTAGGGGTGATGTTAAAGAGAATATTATTTCCCATAGTATAGAACCACATAAACCAACATAAGAAAAATTGAGGAAAAATATTGGGAGATGAACTCACATAGAATCATCAAGAGTCGATCCTCCGTCATTAGGGATAAATCTAAGATATTTAGGGATGAAAGTGGTCTTGAAGTAGACCTAGAGTCACCCAATTTCTGAGAAGAATGTTTGGGAGAAGTCTATGTTTTATGGAATTATAATATTTATAAGAAAAACTATAAACATTACACCATAGGACATACCCAACACCATGATTTATAAGGGGATAATACAGAAGAAAAATATAGTGCTAGGTGAGGGGTTTTACCATAATGATTCCTAGTCAAAATAATTTCGAGAATCCTCGTTGTGTTCAATAGATAAATTTTATAAAATAATTAAATTAAACCACACCACAAGGGAACTTCAATGTTGTAGAATTCTAAATCCAATAAAAATTTAGACTATATCTACAGTGTAGTAACCCTGAGATTAGTATAAATTCTGGATATCCCACATAAGAGCCTCCATGTAATAGCATACTCTTTATTCTATATTTATTAAAAAATTGGTAGATACACCAAATTGTTCTGTTATACCGCATTACACTAACCAGATCGTAACTATAGGCTCCACTGAGAAAATCCTAAACCTTGTTATAGAATCTGGTTCCACGTGAAAAACTATAGTCAGTTATAATCTCTCCCTTTAAGGACTTCTCATAATTTATATGTGTATCTAGATATCCATATCAAAAAACACCAGACATTTAGATCATACAAAAGATTCTTAATCCCATTAATCATCTTGGATATTTCCATGCTACCATTGGTCTCAAATATGTGGAATTATCATCCCTCACAACACTTTATCACTCTGTTCTATAATACACCCCATAAAATAAAAAAAATAATGTGTCATGATCTAAATTAGTGTCCAAATAGTAGATCACTTGAGTAGGATTGGGAATTTACTTTTGATGTTGAACGAAATTAAACACAACATTCATAATTCCTCCACATTCCTCTTTCAACTATCGGTGGAGGCACCTACTCTAACATTGGGATGTTCGGCCATTTGTGTACTATAAACTAGAGGAAAACCAATAAGTCTATCCTCATTTATCCCTTTCACAAAATTTATCTCAATGATAAGAACCTGAGAATATTTCATTAGGTAAAATCTCCCAACCTGATGTCTGATCTCTAGATAAAGGCCAATTTCGAACTTCCTATCCTTCCTCACCTCATTCCCAACCAAGAGGGGAGAATTGGAAAGAAACTCTATGAAATGATCCGATTATGTATAAATTGAATTTTTCCCATACTTTTGATCCCTAAATCTCTAATCTCAATCAATATTAAATGTGTTGGTGGAATAAATCCTTAAAGAACATCACTTTGAAGACCTCTCAATTAAGACCCTAAGACATGTTTGTCTAACTCATTAATCCCTACCACCATTTGAAAGATCCTAGAACTATAAAGGTTGAAATCTTGACTATTAAATCACCATGAGTCTATATAAGTTCAAATATTCCCTATATGATATTAATTTAGTTCGGATCATCCAAAGGACCCCATGTTCCTTGGAATTTTGGTGAATGCTATATTTGAACATCCCAAGCATAGTCAACCATTATCCTCAATAAGGTTGTGTTCTAGGGTGGTTTTACCTCCAATCCACTAGTATAGGTATAGAAGCATTCTAATGTACATCATCATACATATCCTGTAGTTTAATGAGTGTTTCATCTCGAGAAGGTTCAATCAGGATTCCTTATGTGGAAATTTTTTTCTGAAATTCAAAAATAATTTTTAGAAATCCTTTTAAAACATAATCAATTTTAGGTAAAAAAAATAGATTTATATCATAATTCATATCTTAGTACATACCCGTCAAAAACTTATAACTATCATAGTTCCATTATAGGATCATTTCTAGTGCTCCGTACTTTCACATTAGTCACCATCATATATATAACATAATATCATGTTCAAGTTCAACTGACTAATTCCAAACAGATAAATTACAATAGTATATAATACTGATAAATAACTCAATAGTTATCTCAATTCATGGAATTAGATTAATAACTACTATACATTAGGAAAAATGAATATATATATGACATGTGATCCTACATGTCTATTCATGATGCATGAATGCACACAAATCCAATAAAAATGTAACAATAATCCCATATTTGGACACTTTTAGGTCACTTACAAATGAGTTATCCATTCACATGGAAAATCCACTATCTCAGTTCCACACAGCCTATCTCTATACTTCCATAACCCCAAACAAAACAAAATAACAGAACCTTAGTACTTTGATACTGTTTTTTAATACACCGACCCAAATCACCGGATATGATTTTTAGTGCTACCTAACCAATGCCCACCTCCCCATAAAAAAGAGGCTACCAAGAATTAGAGTGGGTATAAAGTAATGTGGGGAGAAAATACCATTAATAATAAAATCCATTATAGGATAATAAAACACAAATATAATCCAAATAAAAAACAAAGTTGGAGACTATGAAAATTATTTTTATAAAATATTTCATGAAAAGACACAAAAGTATAATCAGATAGACCACCTTAATCTTAAAGTTCAATAAGTATAACTTGAATAAATTATAAATAAAATTGTCATGGAAGAATCAAGAATCATTCCTAGTACCATATCCATCTCCCAACTACAAGTCCCTCAGAAAACTATCGTAAGGACCTTTCCCTTAAATAGTTCTCTAGTCATGAAGTATACACTCACACCATGATTCCCATGTAGGCTGTTAGTGTATCTTAGTATAAAACAAAAAATGCATCTTTAACATAAATTCACATGTATATAGAGTTGTATGAAATGTTATAAATGTAATTTTACAAACAATAATACTACCAAACATGTATAGAGGGTTAATGTGCTAACAAATCCTCCTCTAACCTCAATTGTACCTACTTTGGTTCCATGAAACAAGAATCACATACATAATCAATTGTATAACCTTGATCCAGCTAGGTAACACAATACACCTTTAAGGAAACTTATTTTCCACCTTTAAGGAATAACTCCACTTCCACCTTTAAGGTAAATTCATCCCACTAACTCATAGATACCTAATTTCTTGATACAGTATGTATACATGGTCTGCATGAACAATGAACTCTCCCTTATATGCAAGGATGTTCCCCATAGGCAGGTTGTACCAGCATATGTAACCATATTACAATGGTTTATGGAGTTCCTTAGAGATATTACAATATTATATGCTAACAATCTTATGAAAATACATTATCGATGAGTCATTTAATCCTTTCTCCCACTATGACGAGTCTGTTAAGTCTATCAGGGACACCTATCAGCCTGAAAACTGAAATTGAGATTCCACTAGTTTTACACAAAACCACATATAAGGTATAATATATAATGAAACAATATATAATAGGAATAATTCCTCATGATATGAAATATAGTATGAGTAATAAATTATGTAGAAAGTAATAAACAATATAACCATGCAAGGTTCTCATAGGTCATCTTATACATGTCTAGCTTACCTATCAATAAAGGATTTTTGCACTAGGAATATACAAATTCCAATAATTCTAAAAAATTAATAAAATTGAAAAATATGGTATTGACTTCCTATAATTAAATTCTTCATGTAAAATGTTAGGTTCTTACATGTGGGGTCATCACTTTTATCTAAAAAACATCTACACTTCAGCTGAAACAAGCCCACACACCAAGGATTCCCTAGAATCAATCTTAATCCATAATAATAGGGATTATAGTGTGAGATTTAGGAGAATATTATTTCTTATAGGATATAACCAAATCCAACTTTCCAAGAAGAATGGAGGAAAAATAAATAATAATTGGAGAGGAACCCACCTTTAATCACCAACAAATGATTATCCAATGTTTGGGATGAAACAAAGAGCTTCGGGGATGAAATTGATCTTAAATTAGGCCTAGATTTTTCCAAGGTTTCAGAAGGAGGTATAGAGGAAGGAAATGTTTCAGTGTCTCATTGAATTCAAAGGGAAAACTAGGAAGAATAACACTAGGGAGAAAGGCATGCACCATGGTGTAAAGGGGGATTATGTGAATGAAAACTATAACACCTAGTAAGGGACTTCACCACAATGGTGCATTGTTAAATGAATTTTTGGAATCCCCACCATTTCTAATTGTATGATCCTATAAACTAGGTAAAAAATACCACACTAAAAGGTAATCCAAATGTGGTATAATTTTGAACCAAAAAATTAGTTAACACAATAACTTATCTCTAAAACGTATTGACTATTAAATTTCCAAAACTACCTAAGCTCCAACATCGAATCCACCAAGCCATTTCCCATCCTCCAAAATTAATTTATTACAAATGAGTTAGAACCACCAAATCTAGGCTCAACACCATAGTTCCTAAACCACATTAGAGAAATATCCACCATGATAAAAAATAAACACTAACCCATAGAATCTATTTTCACTTAAAAAACTCTGGTTTGTTATAATAACCATGCTGCAAATATGGATATATAAATTCATAGACTTGGGAGAATTTTTTCCCTAATAGTAGAAGGATGAATTTTTGATAGGATAATTATTGATTTTAAAATCAATTTTAAAGAAATATTAATTTCATGAAAACATATTCATTTATACTTATATAATTTTCATATACCATATCTAACTAACAGATCTTGTGGAGGAATGTATACCCTCATATGTTATCAGGTTTCGGGTTTTAGTTACTAAAGGAGAAAATCATTGTTGTAATGTTTGATGAATTAAGTTTAAAATCCCATAGTAGATTAAGAGAGTCTTATTTTAACCCTCAGTCTCCCCCTAGTTGCCAAGAAAAGTGGAAATGGGAGAGGATTTAAAAATGGGGAATATTTCTTTTGGATTGATCTAGAGAAGTGTCTATTAAGATTTTTGGAGATAATTATTATTTTTCTTAAATACTAATATTTTATAAATTCGTCACTCTAATATAACATTTTCATATATTTCTTTTAGATTCCCTTCAGGATATTTCAATGTGGGGATTTTTATACCTAAGGGAATGATGGACATTCTAGCTAGGGCATTATGAAATTTGGAGCACTTTTTCAATATAATAGGTTATGAGGATGGTGTTAGAATTAGAAAATTTTATTTCCATATTTTTGTGGTATTGAGATAGGAAAAAATATAGGGGGAAATAGCTTCCTTTAAGGTTGATCTACGAGATATGAATCAATTGATAAAATATTGAATTAAATTATTTGTATAGGATATTTTCATATAAATAAAAAAATATACTCTTTCCTATCTATTCAACATATCTAAAACCTATTCTCCTCATTCATACCTAATAGTATATTGGGAGGTTTAGGATGGGGATCCCCATTTAACATATTGACACATATGGACTCATGCATAATCTCAAAGATTACATACATAACCATATTATGAAATCAAATAAAGTAAGAGTAGTGGTAAATTATATTATTGATCCAAAGACATTAGTATATTTCCATATTGAGGAGGTTACCACAATTTGAAAGTGTATGGGTCATTTTTAAATTTTTACCATCAATAATTATCATCAAAAGACTTATGATTCATGTGTTATTTCTTAAATTTTTATTTCAATTTAATTTTAAATTGCATGTATCTTTTTCTTATATTTACCTTATATAGTATTTTATGAAATATATGGGTTTATTATAAAAGAAATATTTTTTTTGAGAACCTAAACCTACACATACATCATATATTTCTCATTGTTCAGAATTGGGTGGAATTCATAAAAAATAATAATAATAAATTAAAATAATAGAAGTTAAAAAGACATCAAGTATTCTTTTATCAGTGATGATCTCACCATACTTTTGTTTTAGTTCTTTTCTATTTTAGTAAAATTCAATATAAATATTCATTCCTATAAATAAATATAACTGAAAGTGATATAATTTATTAACTACCTAGTTAGGTATCTAAACACTTCATTCATAAAATGTGGTGGAACTTCCATTTATGGATTTATGGATCTAGAATTTATTTCAATAGAAGTGAAATATAAGGAGAAAATATTATAGTGAAATATATAGCCAAGATATTATAAAAAACATATTTTACATGTTTATCCCTTTTATATCCATAAAATATAATAATAATTATATAATTATGACTTACTATTAATTATAATATCATTCTTAATGAATATATTATGTTTTAGTGGAAATTGGATGTTATGCATGTCATGAATAGAAGAATGCAGACACTATTGGTTATGCTCATTAATGGATGATGTTCATGATCATTTAGACTTATTGAATTACTATGTTTTATATGATTTTTTATGTTCTTTAATCTAATATTATACATTTTTCATATATTTTCATAATTAATATATAAAAAATTAGTTCATGGATAGTAATTAATAAAAATAAAATATCAATACAGAATCTTATTGAATCTAATTTTTTGTAAGTGATGGTAGATAACTTTTATAATATAGTGAATATTATTTTTTTCATATATATATTTTTGTTTTATTTTTAATTTTTTATTTCATAATTATTGTTTTATTTTTTAATAGTTCATATTGAACAAGTATATTATTCATTTTTGTGTCTTCATGATGGAATTGTTGCTAATTCTTCAAATTGGTTGTTCCACTATCTTATGATTTAAAAAAAATATTGTATTGTAAATTTTATAAAATTTAATATTTTTAAATGTCTTTAACGATGTTACATCATATTCAACTGAATATTTAAGAAAACTTTGAGACTCATATGAAAATAATTTTCTAGGAATAATTAATTTATAGATATATGTTTTAATTTTTCATTTATGTGTATTATCATGAAAAAAAATTGTATAAAATTTTTCATTTTGCTCTTATTTTTTTATGTTTACGATTACTTGTATTTTTATGAGTTTTTTTGTTACTACTAAAATTCATTTCATTTAACATTTATTGGGTATTATATTTTTTAAATATTTTAAAAAAAATAATTATGTTTTTTATTGTTTATTTAAAAAATAGACATTGAAAAATTCTTTGAGGTCATTTTTTTAGATTTTCCACAATGGTATTATTTATAATCAATGTGGAAAGAGGCTTTTTGTGTTTTTTGTTATCATAAAAGGCATGTAAAAAAGATTTTTATATTGTTTTTCATACTAAATGATGTTTAAAATCTTTTTTAGGATTTTTTTATTGATATTATGTATCAATTATTAGTAAACCGATGTTGAAATTATATTCATTGTCAGTTTTCTATAAGAAACATTGAAAAATTATTTTTAACATCAGATGAAATGATGTTGAACATTAACCAACATTGCAGATTAAAAGTAACCAATATTGATAGTTCATCTTAAAGTATTTTAAGTTATATTATAGCTCAGTTGGGTATATAATTCTTGATGGATACTTCTCTTGAATATTGAGTTAAACCACATATATTAATCAAATAAAATTAGGAGTGGTATTCTATGAAACAATTCTAATTATTTTATATATATAATTTAAGTTTGATTGAATCATAAATATTATTGATTATAAATTAAATATCATTAATTCATAAAGTGATAAACTATAATCCAAATTTATATATATCATTTAGTGGTCATAGGAAGAATAATAATTAAATCCATATTTAAGTTCTCATATTTTTAAATATGTATAGGTAATGGTTGTATCATATACTTTGAATTATATCATTAAACCTAAACTTATTAGCATACCTATCTTTCGTATATATACTCTACAATATCTGTCATCATGTTTTCCTCCAAAAATATCTACTTGGGATCTTTGTACATTATTTATTCTTCCAAGATAAATAGAGAATGATGAGAAATGTGAATCATCCAATGAACCCTTCTTCAATTACAGTGTGATGTGATGAATATTCATTTATAGAATCATATTAATCCACTGTTATCATGGATGAATTATTGAATATTCCTTACCTTATATTATATAAACATATCCACCTTATGTGCCTCCTTAATATTTAGATATACATATGGTAGAGAAGTAATTTTTAATGATATGATTTATCCAATTAACTTGTGATTTTAAGGTTAACATTTTAAAATTTATTTGCATTTGGGTCTTTTTCAATCCTTATCAAGGATATGGTTGCAAGATCCATACTACTTTGAGTATAAAAAAATTACCTTATCTAGAATGTTATATATTGAATAGTTGTAATACTTAATCAACTCCAACCATATTCATTGTCACATTTTAACCTCATTATATGAGAATATATACTTTAATATCTTTTATTAGTATATATATAACACTTTTAAATTTAGATAAATTCCCTATATATTTAATGAAATTTTTTCTAATATTATCTTTAGATCATGTATCTGGTAGTTTTTCTCATGAACTATTAAATGACATGATCCATAATCTACCACCATATCATTTTGAAAAATGAAACATCCAGATCCCTTCTTTGATACATCACATTATATCAAAAACCATATTTCACTATAGGTTACTATGATTATAGGTGTGGTGATCAACCATAACTTTTGATCCTTTAAATCGTCATCATATTCATCTATATATATGAACATGAATCCATTTATAGTAAACCTGTTTAATGGATTTGATATCCCTAAGAAATTTATTAGATTGTGACAATATTATCCATCCAATCATGGAAAACTATGAATCCATATTATGTTTCTTGTTCTAGGTAACTATTTAATAACCTTTATCTTAGAGGTATCATTTAATATATTCTCTCTTATGTTTACATGATCCATGATAGATACTTTCTATGTCAATAATTTATATATGCTATTTTTTCACAATATTTCCCCCTTATGATGGTTTTTGTAACTATCATCAAAATTTATTTATGTTCTTTCACTATTTTGGAATATATGATAACATAATATATAAATAATATAAAATTTTGATCAAGGTAACATCTAATAAATTTATTCATGAAATCCATGAAGATATCATGGGAATTTTATATCTAAATGGCATAAATATGAAATCATAGTGTCCATATATTTTATTTAATGGACGTATTTTATATATCCTCTATTTTCACCATTAATTAAAGATATTTTAATTGAAGGGTTATATTTATCAATTATTTATAATCTTATAGTTGATAGAAAAATTATGTAATATGGGATAGATGATACTTTTTTTGGGTCATGATATCATTAAGTTCTTGATTATCAATACAGAGATACAATTATCCATCCTTGTTCTTGAAAAAGATGACTAGTGCGACCATGGTCAAGACCTTGGGTGTATCAAACCATAATCTAAATTTTATATGAGATTTTTTTGATTCCATTAATTAAATTAGGGTCATTCAATAAGAATCATTTGATACTATCATTGCACCATGAATTATTTCAACTAAATAATCAAACTCAGGACTTAGAATAAAATAAAGAATCTTTTCAAGAAATAAATAGGAATAATCCTTTATAGGAGACATATATTAAATATTTAGTTTTTCCAAACCATTTGATCAATACATCCCTCATTATTATGTATTAAAATCCACAAAAAGGTCAATATCTTTCATAGGTTGTTCATAGTCAGTGTTTCATTGATACATAATCATGGGTTAACTTAAGATATTTTATATGATTTGATTATCCTGAAAATTAATTTTGGAACTAATTAGAGAGTACTTATCCGTGCACAAAATCACCTCAAATTATACTAAAGGAATATTAATAATATTTACAAGAAACAAAACACACATTATTTTATCATAGAGTAGTTATAGGTGTTAGATGAAACTACAGTATAGATAAATATATTTCACTAGTAATTCAATATCAAATCATCAATTTTGACAATTTATTCTCTAAGTAAAATTACTATATATGATATTGTTGTTTTAATAGGAATCATTTAGAGAGTTAATGTTCTTTCAGTAGATGATGGGTGAATTGTTCCCTGATTTGTTTATTTCCCCCACATTAGTATAGGTGATTGCATTAGATTCCCCATTCTCCCATGGATTTAGATGTTGTTGATGTAAAAAAAATTCATGAACCCTTTGATTGGTGCATTGATTAGTGTAGTTTACACAAACTTTATAATTTATGAATTGAGTTAAGGTTGGTTCATTAGGTAGAATTCTATTTTTAATCCCCTCATTTATTTTTATCTTTATATATTTTTTGTTAATTATAGGGACTAAAGGCCTTCTCTTCTACAAATAAATCACTTCCCCCATTCCATAGAGGAAATT
The DNA here is from genome assembly GCA_963277665.1 of Viscum album. Classification (NCBI taxonomy): domain Eukaryota; kingdom Viridiplantae; phylum Streptophyta; class Magnoliopsida; order Santalales; family Viscaceae; genus Viscum; species Viscum album. Next base: position 1,810,535,021 of record OY728127.1, read on the forward strand.
AACTCCATGATTCTTCTAACATGTCTAGAATGTTTGATATTGAATTTTATTTTCTCAATTGGTTTCTACTTGTGAGTTTTCAAAAAGACTATTTTTTTCTTCTTGTACCTAAAATAAATAGAATAAACCAAATCCATAATTTCCATTTCCACCATCATATCACATTGAAAAATTTCTTTATATCTATGAATTTTATTATATATAATTCTATTTATATACATTGTATTAATCCACTAGTGAAATGATCAATTTTTCTTATAGTTTCATTTATAAAAATAGCAGTATTATTTTCAATTATCATGATGTTTTCTTCATAAGTTCCATTGGATTCATATTCCTTTTTATTTATCCTAAGTAATTATCTCTCTATATTAGAGAAATGATTTTGGGAAAATATTTATTGAAAAAATATTCTATAAATATATTTATTATATAGAGATTGTTTCTTCTTCCAACCTTGTATTCTTAATTAGATTCCACCATTATTAATCATTTCCTTCCAAATAGTAAACATCAAAATCATCCTTTTCATGTTATAATCATTGAAGAATGAAAATTTTAATTTCTATTGTGTTGATAAATTTCTCAAAGATTATTGTATAAAACAATTGACTAATAGACGATATTCATTCCCAAATTAATTATTTAATGGATATATAATTCCCATGACCATATTAGTGTTCGGTGATCTAAGGAAGAACATAAATATTCAAATAGATTATGGGTTTATTTTTTAAGCAGGGAATAAAAACAATGATCTTAGGTTTTAGGAACCTTGAACCCATGCTTTTGGACATGAATGAGGGTTTGGAGGGGTGTTGGGAGTGAGACAGGGGCATAGGGAAATGAACGAGACTACAACATGCTATTGAACTCTCATTGACAAGTCAATGAGTGTATTTTAGGATGGAGGTCTAGTTAGTGGTCCCCCAGTTCATCTATTCATTTTCCTTTGTTTCTTAAGAGTAGAATAAGGTTATTTTAACCCCCTCTTCCCCTTTATTCAAAATAAGGATATGAAGAAAAAAATTGGGATATTTCCCGACACATAAGATCCCTCTCCTCCTCTCCCTTGGACATGGTGGATCACCCCCATCCTTAGTCTATTTTTATAATTTTCATGTGAATTGGGAATCCATCAGTAAATATAGTATTCCCCTAGATTCCTTTATTAATTTCATTTTCCATTAAATTCTAATTTTTCATTTATGTGGGCTATTCCATATTTTCAGTGTGTTTTTCTGGTTTCTAAATTTTTGATCTTTTAGATTTAATTGGAGGCTGATATCAAATGAATAGACTCACATAATGATAAGGTAAGTGGTATTTTTAAATTTCCCCATAATCATTCTTAATTTTTTTCAAATTTATGCATCATCAATCATGATGGCTTCACCATTGTTTAATCTAATTTAATTCAATGTGTTTTTTATTGAGGTTGACCTTAGATGATTACCTATTTAAAATGTATTAGACTTTAATTGATGGTAATGTAGAGTGGGTTGATTAGTTGAAGATTTATCCATGAAAATGATCGGTGCCTTGAAATCACATGTTATGTTTTAAATGTTTTAAGGGAATATGGGTTTGAATTGATGGTTTTAAAATGTAATTTCACAACAATCAATAATTGAGAAGAATCATTTATAACATAATGGAAAAGGTAATAAAACATGTAGAAACCAAGATTGGTTTGAGTAATGGATTTTTTTGTAAATTTTTATTTGGTTTGGAATTTTTTTTCAAAAAAAGAAATCGCTAGAAATGTGTTTTTTGTGTTTTAAATGAAATGGTATATTGAAATGTAAATTGGAATGGTTTTTGGAAATGAGGTTAGAAATTATTCTCTAGATTGGAATTTGTAATGGTTTTGGAATGGATTATTCTAATGTAAATTTAATGGTTTTTTGAACTAAAAACGTGAGATACACTTATACCTTGTTTTTTTGTTGTCTGATATGGCTTGGTGTATATATTTGTTTCAATATTCTTGTAATGGTTAACCCAAGGTGACAAAAACCCTGAGGTATATTCTAATAATGGTTAACCTACGGTGATCGTGACACTAGGGTATACTGATATTAATGGTTATCTTAGGGTGAACACTACCCCTGGGGGACTCTTGTATTTATAGTTAACTCAGGGTGAACATTTCCATTAGGGTACGTATGGAACTAAGGATCAACATATTTCCCCCAAATGCCGGTTTTGGGTAGGAAAGGGTATATTTACCATGGTTGGGAAAGAGATGATTTTCACAGCATAGTCAACATACTTAAAGACACCTCAACACTGGTTAGAGAAGGTTTGTTTCATTCTCAAGATGAACATGTCCCCGAGTTCAACATTTCTATTATTTTTTAATTTTAATGTTCAAATTTATATTCTCAACTATTTAACTTAATAACTACTGTATGAAGTATTTTCATACTATGTATATTTGGGGACATCATTGGTGGTGTCCTTCAATGTTATAATCATATGATTATTGTGATACTATGGAAATTTGGGTATTCAAGGTGACACCGTTATGGTTTTCATTTATAGGTTATAGGATAGGTCTGAAATTGATGTTTGATTTTTGTTTTCTAGCTCAAAGATGGATAATGGACCATGTAGGAATCAAAACAAGATGAGTATTGGTTGTGGGACTCCTTTTTTACTATATTCATGTTATTACTATATACGATCCACCCTCGGGGTATCTGGAATTTGTTATACAATCATATGTAACCACATGCAATGTTTGGTTAATTTACTAGAACATGAATAAGTTTATATGTCTATATTCAAAGGTTATTTGTGTTATTTTAATTACATTATTATTGTACTATGATTATTAGGGTATATTCTCCCCATTGTAATCTATAAACCTCTATGTTCTAGTTGATATCTGTGGGTGCACTGGGAGTCATTCCTGAGGTATAGTAATGACCACTAATTTGGGCATCGGTCAGAGGATCATAGTGCAGGGATGTTATAATGTGGTATCAAAGCATATTTTTCTTTGTATTACTATTTTTGATAGGTATATAGGAGAATATAATGTCATCAGGGATTTCTAATGAGGTCATTCCTAGGTTATTTTTGTACCATGTGTAGGGGAAAACAAAGTTTCCATTGATTAGAATTGTTGTTCATTATTTTCACTTTATAGTTGGAATATTTCCACCATGAGTGGTTCACTTGGGTGTGATGTTAGTTATTAATGGTATTTTATCTCTGATAATAGTATGGAAAGGAAAGTTGTGTGAATTCATGTTTAATTATAGTAATATAATATTGTTATTTTATTTGTATACTACTTATGATTGATAGTGTCCAAGGATTCATATTCACTAGTGTTTTACTTACTATTTATGGTTTATGTTTGGTGTAAATTTCTTTCATCCTTTGATCCTAAATAATTTATAGGGTTTGGTATTTAAAGTTTTTCAATCAATTTATATGATTTACATATATGTGTAAGGTGGCACTCTACTTGTCCAACTTTTATGGTTACCTCTAGTTAATAGGTAGTTATAATTGAATTTTAATGAGATTGTTTTGGTAAAATAAAGCACTATTAATCAACTTATAAAATCTTTTACCACATAAATTGTGAATGAAATTCTATCTATCCAACACCATGGAGTGTGAAAATTAATACGTTTGTAAAAATTAAAAAAAAAATTGTTTTTAAATGTTTAAAAAATGTGAAACCTTGGGTTTTAAAATTATCAAATTTGAAATAAATAATAATAATAAATAATGGTGTGTATTTTATGGATCATGGTTAGGGTTATCATTATGGATGTGACCTCACCCTCTGTATGGACAGTTTTAGGCTAGAGCGAGCTAGGGTGGTGAGACCATGACGGGTCTAGGTGTGCTATATAGTAAGGTGTTCCCTACTATGCCTATAGTTGGGGTCATTACATTAAGGTTCTAAGAAGCTTCATGTATCATGGTTCCTTATGACCCTTGTGGGTTGTGACTTTACTAGTTGTGTGTAGGACCCTAGATTTGGTGTCTTGGATTTTAGTTCTGGTGTTAGTGGGTGTGTATCAGTAGGTGTGTAACCTAGAGTAAGTGGGGCTTGTTAGTCATGTTATATTCCATGCATTATTGAATGGGGGTAGGAGTACCACCCTTAAGTATTGTATTGTGTGAGACCTAGACTAAGGGTCTAGGTGTGAGAGCCTAGTGATCTTATAGATTTCCAATCTAGGTTATAGTGTTGATTCAGAATGTTTCATGGATGGTGGTGACCAAAATAGGTTTTCCCTAATTTTGTAAGAATTTTAGATGTGTGAGGTACTGGTCGATGCTTTAGTATATGGGATCGATGAACATATGGTTTTAGAAATGTTTTTTAAAGGGGTAGATGAACCTTGGATCCTTTCTCATAGGAATCACTATGGGTTATTATGTTCTTTTAATTAATTCAATTTCAAAGGGGGAATTATTTTCCATATGCGTGGCCTTTATATTCTAACACTGGTGTGGGAAATTATTGTCAACCTTTTATAGATGGATATAGAGATGATGAATCATGGGTGGACAATACTAAACATGAAATGATTCCTAATCTAACTAGTGGTTAATGGTTAGACTCAACTTCAGATGGAAATTTCATGATGGTTGTTTTAATCTTAAAGGATGTACCATGTTTTATGGGAATGATGGATATGGATTATTATCCATATGCATAAGTGGGTGTGTAAACATAACTTATTTGATCTATGAATCATGGAATCATGAGTCATTTTTGGTGAATGATCATAGGGGAGTGTGCGTCCTTGAAGTTTTTATGGAATCATGGTGGGGGAAATGTGATGGGAATTCATGGTACTGTTTGGGTCATGAAAGTTGTTTGATTAGGAGAGGGGCCCCATTTCTTTTCAGTTAGGTTATGATGATACATGTTGGATATGAAATAGGACTAATGGGTTTTTTTATTAGTGAAATGGGTAATTTTTGTTCTATTAGTACTCATTTGTGTCTTAGTGGAGGGGCTCAAGCAGTTCGATGGTGGTAGTGTCGTCTTGAATGTCGACTCATGGCTGCTTGGTGGAAAGAGTTTTGAGGTTGTGATGAGCCTTTGTGGATGAGTCCCTCTTGGTACGAAGTGACTAGGATTCAATGAGGTTCTTATGGTCAATGAGAACCATAGACTAAGAGATTGGTTTTGAGATGTCCCTATAGTGGGAGGTGACGTCCTGGATGAATTATAGTGTAGTGGTATATATAATTGGGTTAACCTATATAGAGGTGTCATGTGTTGTGGATGTGTTAAGAATGTATTAGAGAAGTGGAACACATCATATCTGGCTATAACACTTGGAAGTTATGATTTTTTATAGGATTAAGGTGAATCGTATAGTTTGGATTAAACCATCATCCACCAAAGAGAGAGGATCTCATTATAGGTTGACTATTAGTGGATTTAATGGGATCCATTCTTAATATCTTTGAATAAGAAGTGTTTTATGTTTCATTTTATCTCTCAGGTGAGAGAGGGGTGACCTTTTCTAATCATTATGTTTGATTATGAATGGGATGTGCACCATTGAATTATAAATTGTTCTAATGAAGTGACTATAATGAAACTCCTATGGTGGGTAATGGCGTATTGATTATGGGTGCATGAAAATCATGATGGAAGGATTGAAATATTTTATAGATGACCATGGAATGATGGTCTAAGAATCCTAGAGCCAGTGAGGAACCGATGTGGTGTGTACTATTATTCCTCATGGAATTAAAAATAGTAAATTATGTGTGATGGTGAAACGATACTGGGTGTTTTCTTTGAGGTTGGGGAAGAGTTAAAGTGACTCAAGGGTGATTGGATCAGATGTCCATCAATGTATTATAGGTTTTAATGATGGTAGTTTTGGGTAGTTGAAGTTCTAACCAATGTATCTCACTAGGATTTGGGTATGAACATCGATGATTTTTTCTAGTGGTATCAATATGCCTTAAGTCAAGAAGGAATCATGACTAGTTCAGTGGTAAGGCAACGTAAAGTGGAGCCAAGAATTTTGGAATGGTCGTCCAGACAAGGTTAGACTAGGGTTTTGGTGTGTATTTATATGTAGTGAGTTATAAACAACATTGGTCCCATCGTTTTTGTAATAAAGGTTGTGTCTCATGTTTTGAACTAGAAATTTAAATGAAAATATCTAGTGTATTTCTACCTAATGTATATATGGTGGGTATGCAACCATCCCCAGCTAGTTTTCGATAATGAGGATGGGTTTTGATGTTTCACTAAAGTTCTCTAAGATTCTCGGGTGTGTTGAGTTGGGAAACACAATAGGCACATCGTCATCACCTAGGTATAAAGTTAAAATATTCTTTTTATAACATTTGTAACAACCTGGTGTTTTTAGTAAAAAAAACTCTTGAATAAATGTTTGTTGTATTATATTATATAATATTATACACATGAAAAATATAGAGAAACCAAAAAAGACTTTGTTTCATTACTAAATATTGTCACATTAATCAATAATGAAACCAATTAAAATTCCAAAAATTACAAATAGAGAAAATATATAATAAAAAAGTGAAATGTGAAATGTGAAAATATGGATCGTCATAATCTACTAGAATCTTCATCCTCACTAAAAACAGTATAGAGAAAATGAAAATTATTAGTAAACTAAGAAATATAATAGAAAATGGAAATATAAAACCTTGAGATGAATTGAGTTGAATATTGATTGATATAATTAAGTGGTATTTATAGGAGTTAAATGGACCATTGGAATAGTAATGTGACTATTGGAATAGTAACATGATTTTTGGGAATAGTAACCTGACCATTGGAAATAGTAACCGGATTGTTCAAATAGTAATTTCACCTCAATATAATAAATTATAATATAAAAATTATTTATCATTAATAATTTATTTAAATCTAAATTTTATAATGCCAAAAAATAAATATCAATATTAAAAAACTCAAAAAAAATATAAGCACATTTTTAATAAACTGTATTTTAAAGTATTTCGTAAAAGTGATAATTTTTATATTAAAAAATAAAATTACCTATTTTGTAAATTTATTTTGATAAAATTAATTTATTTTTTTAAATTATTACATCTAAATTATACAAGTTTTATTTATTAGTAATTTTCTAAAATACATCAATTTTCAAGTGAATAGTAAAAATTCAGTTTTTCACATAACCGGTGTATCTCAAATTTCATCTTTCATGACATGATGATGAAATAAAACATTATAGAACATTATTTTCTACCATGGTGTATTTAATTTCATAAATGGTTCATTAAAATAAAATAAAATCAATTTCCAAACCTAAAATGAACTTTCCAAAACCTAAAGTCAAAAGTGAATCCTTAAAATATCAATTTTTATTTCATTCCACTTTATTTTTAATAAATTAATGAACTAAAATTATAAAGGAAATTTAAATTATTAAACCCATTATATTATATTCATATATTATTTATAATTTCAAAATTTCACTATTATATTTTTTACCTTTGATATAATATTTTATTAAATATTTTATTCTAAAAATACCCCTCTCCTTAAGTATAAATAACCCCACTCACTTCCCTTGGAAAACCACTCCTCCCACCCATTAAAAATCATATGATCTGACCAAATAATCCCTATCAAGAACCTTATAATGATAATGTAAATTTTGTATCAATCCAACTTCAATCACTAAGGAGTTATAGTTTCATACAAGAGGAGTTACATCAAGGATTAAGTAAGTTTTAATCCACTTCTCTACATTTTTATTTCTTATTCCTATTCCACTTATTTTTTCCACCAACCATTTGGAAAACAAACCATAAAATAATTAATTATTAATTAATTTAACATTATATTAATTATTTTAACCTATTTTATGTATCGCTCTACTCTATAAATTTAAAACTTCTTCTTCTCGCTCCCCCAACAAAGTCCTGATAAAGGTCGATGAACCACCTACAGAGAAATTTCCATGCCAACACATATAACCATTATTATGTATGAATATAATAAATAAACATGTAATTATTTGAATTATAATATTCTTTAATTAATTATACTAATTTATGAATTAAATTTATGAAAATAGAGAAATCAAAGCAAAATGAGATATTTTTAAGATATCAAAATGATTCCATTTAATAAACAGAAATTAAGAAATATAATCCAATTTTTATATTTCATAAATAGTTTTTAAATTTATTATAACAAAATTATGGACCAATTTTTTAATAAACCTATTTTTATTATTCAAGAGGTGGAAAATGATGAAATAAAGTGGGAATTGAAGTAAGGGGATTCTCGAACCCAAAACCTTTATTTGGGTTATTCTATATTACATGGTATGATTTCTCATATTAAATCCTTAAAATGTCATTTCACATTTACTTTGTGAATATACATGTTCCTACCATGTAAAAATATTTTCCAATAAATTCATCTTCATTAAAGTTATTTCAAAACATCGTAGTTTACTCCTCTTGAACTAATTCATGTGCACTCGAGAATAATGATGTTTTACTTCTAAGAATGAATTAAATTATTGATTTAGGACCCAAGAATTTAATTCATTAATATATTATTTGTGAAATCATTTTTAAACCCACTCTCTTCTTTTGGTTTACATCATGACTTTTATTTAAATATGTTTTATGCGGCATGCATGATTATTTATATGTTATGATGTGATGGGTAGGTCTAGAATTATATAGCCCTCTAATACATTGGGTAGTGTGATATATCTCCTAAGATAATGTGAAATATTCATGAACATGATTCTATATTTTTTCCATAATTATTATGTTATGATTATGTACATATGTTATGTGTGAAAAATATGATAGATTTGTTAACAACTATGTGTGGTTTTTTACCACTATGGCATGATGTTCCATTTTTATCAATTGAGAATTTCCATTCCTTTGTCACATGTTTCCCTCAAGATTTTGATGATGATCCTATTATTATGATTTGATGATAATGATTATTCTCATCCATGTTATATTGGTTCATATACCTTATTCACCCTCTTATTGGACTTTTAGCTCACCCATTTCATTGAAGTATATCCTCAGGTGATTGCTTGTACTAAAGACAATGTGAAGGAAATTAAGAAGATAGATAAGAAGGAATTAAATAATTTTTATGTTTTTTATGCAAAAATTATGTATAAGAATAATTTTCTAAAGACACTAATCCTTTGGATCCTGGATTTGTAATGCTATTATTATTTTTATCTTTAAAATGGTGTAATAGTTATGTAAGAAAAATCAGGGTCTCTATAGTTGGTATCATATCATGGTTTAGTTAATTTGGTAATAAAAATTAGAAAATAAGTGTGAAAACCAAAAGTATATGTCTGTATATAAGAAAAACATACTAGAAGAATATTTTTAGAAAAATGCTAAACATATGGATCCCATAATATGTGTATTTATAGTTAATTAGGAAAAATAAAAAATTATTTATTCATGATTTTTTGACTTATATTTTTTAAAAACGTTTTCTATTTTAGGAAATGTTAGAAACTTGGAGAAACTGGGGAAATAATCCATGTGATGGACAATGTTATGATTTTCCATATGACATCCCCAATGCCATGGGAGGTGGAGTTCAAAGCATTATATAAATTCTTACCCAGCTATATCAAACTAGGAATAATAACCTGAATCATGTGTAATTTATTCCTTTACCTAAGAAGGATCAACTAGATATTTAGACCTTTATAAGAAAATTACCACCGATGTTTAATGGAACTTTTGATCCACTTGTCACAGAATAGTGGGTTGACTCAATGGAGAATATATTTTCTATGATATATTTTTTAATAAGGAGAAGGTGGCTCTTATGGTTTATTATTTAAATATAGAATAAGATCAATGGTGGGTGTTGGTGAAGAACACAAATCCGAATGATAAAATAGAATAGATGGATTGGGAAGACTTTAATAAAATATTTCTTACCAATTATTTACCTCGAACACTGGAAACAAATATGGGGAGATAATTAATATAGATGAATCAAATGGAAGGTGAATTTTTCTTTATTTATGATGAAAACTCAACAAGGATTTTCTGATACACCTCGGGTTGTGTTATCAACAATGATAGAATAATAGATAGATTCTTTAGTGGTTTTAAACTATACCTTCAAAAGGATATATCTATCAAAAACCTTGGGAGTTATGAATAAGTGGTTCGATGTTCTCTCAAATTAGAGATAGAGTTTAGATAATGGTCTTATTGTTATGCTGATAAGAAGATAAGAATTTATTTTCAAGATGGTGGGTCAAATGAAAAAGGATGAAAGAGGATCCAACTACCCAATATCAAAAAAGTGGGAATAAGCATCATGGTAATTGTATAAAAGGGATGGGGAAATGCTTCATGTGTTGAAGATAAGTTCATCAAGATCATTAATGTCAAAGAGACATTAAGACTCCAACCAACATGATGGAGTAATGGATGGAACCTCCTAATGCACCACCCATGGTTCAATGCATCAATTATAGGGAGAAAGGTCACTATGCATGTCATTGAACAAAACCATGAGTCCTTGAGGATAATTAACATCATAATCCACCAAAACCAAATAAGAAATAGAAATATTATTTCATCACTACTGTTGAAGTTTGTTGGTCAGAGTAGAGTACTAAAGAGGGGGTGAATTGAGTATCTATTCAACATTTCTATTGAAAATTATTCCTAAAAGGTTTCCACAATAAAGTTAACTACAGTGCAGTTAATCAAGGTTATACTATTATGAAAGTTTTACTATTTAAATAACTTCTTAAAAGATTTATTACTTCTCATTAATATTAATATTGGTTATTAACATTACTTTTAAAGCTATTATAATAAGGAGATACAATTATAACTTCTTTCCAAGATTAACTATCAAATTAAATTTAGAGATTTCTATATTAAACAGTAAAATAGGGAAAACTAAATTAAACGGCACAGTGGATATAAAACAAGTGGATCAACCTCAACCTAAGACCTAATCCACTCCACTTGGTGATCACCAGCCACCAAACAGTTTATATCGATAAACTTGATCCACACCCTCGATCGGGGTTAGCAACAGTACGCAGGACTGTTCAGGTCACACGACCACTTCCACAAATATTTGTGGGTAAAAACTACCAAGCCACACAGGGACCTCTTCCACACTTATCTGTGGGTATACACAAGAGTAAAAAGGTTGTTTGAGAAAGGATATCTTGTATCCTTCATTTTAGTGCTGGAGACAGAGTGTGTTTCTATACTGATACACACACTACTCAAAAGAAAATAAAAATATATAAAATAGAGTATAAATGATGAGATATGGTTATAAGTGCTCTGAGTGGTTGTCTATTCAGCTCTGGACTTATAGGATGAAGCAGATGCAGAAATTAAGGCCTCGTGTGGAAAACAGAGTATCGTAAATTAGCTAGATCTAGCATGTTTTCTTTGTTGTGTTGATAGTTCGAAGATGACCTCGACTCTAATATTCGAGTATGCTTTGTGTGTTCTTTAGGAATGTTTGGTTTCATGTTTCTGTTCTTTTCTCAGGTAATCTCGTGTGTTCTTCTTGGTATTACACACTCTGTATTTTTATTATTTATGGGTCGTTCTTCTCTTTTATTCTTGGAGTGCATGTGTTTGATCTGACAGGATGCATGTATTCTGCACCTCATACCTCTTACTATAAGTTGAAATTTCTATAAAGAAACATTAATTATGTTAGTGCATTTAAAATAATTAAATATGACTATTAGATATTAAATTGAAAAATGACAAAAACAGATTAAGAAACGGTGTAACAGTTTTTCAGGAAACGGTGTCTCTATGAAGTGGTGTCTCATGGTCACAGTGTCTGGTCACGGTTTATAGTCATGGTGTCTCATTCACAGTGTCTGGTTCATAGTGTTTGGTTCACGGTGTCTGGTCACAGTGTCTGGTCATGGTGTCTGGTTCATGATGTATGGTTTGCGGTGTCTGGTTCACGGTGTCTGGTCACGATGTCTTGTTCACGGTGTCTGGTTCATGGTGTCTAGTCACTGTGTCTGGTCACAGTGTCTAGTTCACAGTGTATGGTTCCTTTTCCAGAAAAACATAACTGGTGGCAGACTCATGGTGTCTCATACTTAGCCAAATATCTATATTCATACTTATGTAGTGATATTCATAGAATGAATTAGACTTAATCATTTATCAAATAAATCATTATAATGTAAATATAATATAGAGTATAGTATTAGACTAAATGTATAGAAATTAAGATCTTAGATAGCTTTACTTAAAGAATAATGATACTAATCATCTGTATATGATTTGAGATAGATTACAAGATTACTCGGCTTTACAGAATATAAATGATTTGTGATCATTAAAACATTATTAATACATGAGGAGTCCAACAATATCCCCCTTTTTTATGATCATAAATCATTTGTATTTAGATTGTATGTTTCTCCAATATAAACTAAATATTTCTCTATTCTTACTTTTGGGGGGTGCATATTTCTACCTCTTTTGGGATTAACAAAAAGAGTGAATAAGGAGTAGACAATAAAAGGGCACAGTGAATTAGATAAAAAGAGTGTCATTACAAATAGTAGACAGAAAAACAAATGCAATAACATCCCTATCAAAAGAGAGTGGTCATTGTTCTTCATCACTGGCTGGTTTTTTCCTTTCCCTTGGTAGTAGCATTAGAAGAAGAAGCCATGGGAGCAGAGTTTGAATTGGAAGAAGGGAGTGAACTCATTGACAGAGAAGTTAAAGGACAAACTTCAACGATAGAAGGGTCCAAAGTAAGGGTAGTAAAAGACTGAGGAAACTATTTATCATGGATTATGGGCCTAATTTGACTCAGGGCCTGACTAACAGACATATCTGTGGAGGCTAGGGTAGAGTTGAAGGTAGGAAAACCCGATCTTAGAGGTGCAGCTACAGGAGAAACAATGGAAGTACTCTGAACATGAAGATAAGGCCTTAAAAATCATCAATGATTTCACCACCATACTGCATGTATTTTTCAAAGTCATCCTTGTTCTCCATAAACATTTCCAACAAATGAGTGAACACTTTGTTCTTTTGGACATGAATCTTGAAGGCTTGAGTGACATGAGGAATCCTCAAATTTTCCACAAGGTACTTGAAGTGATTTTTCATGTCATTCTTAGAGAAGATCCGGTTGAAGTAGAATTCCACTTTCTTGGAAATTTATTACTGAGAATCATTAGAAATTTTGGAATGTATTCTTACCAAATCAAGGACTCTATAACTTTTCTTGATAACTTCATATATATATTCTTTATTAAAACCACTAAGCATAGCCTGAAGTTCCTCTTTCACAACTGTTCTGAGAAAATCACTGTATAAGGAAGGTTGAGAAGATTAGACAGAGGCATTAGAAGTAGTGATAGCTGATGTAAGGGATTTTAGATGATTTATCACTTTTTTAAGGCACCCCTTAAACTCGACAGTTAGCTTGTTAAGTCGAATAAAATGTTAACACATCTCTTGAATAATATGCTTGTTTCTTTCAGCTACTTTTTCATCTAAGGATGTTAGATGAGGTTGAAGCAATGAGGCTACTTCCTATGGGGTTTAAGTAACAAAATTCTCAACATGATGAGAAATAGGGTCTTATCGTGAGGTTATCACTCACTGCATTTCTTCAACCATGCCTCTTAGAGTCACTAAGCAGTTTTTTCTCAACTCTAACTTCTTGAATATCATGAATCATTTTGGGTTGAATCTCCCATATGCTTTTTTTTAATAACAAGGAAGCATCTCTCTCACTTAAATTGGTTAGAGTAGTAGGTTGATTATTCGTGAACTTTTCAATCCCAGTCAAGAGGTTAGTTCCAAATTCTTTCAGATCATCCTTATTCACCAAGTGTGAAGGATCTTGGGAAGGCTTAGAGATTGAAGATGAGACAAGATCGGGTTCTTTGGAAGAATTAACTTCAAGAGAAGATTTAATTTTCAACTGAATCACAGTAGTCCGATAAAGACCTTTGACGGAGACTTCTTGTTAATCATTCACGTAGAAATTACTAGGGAATTTATAACATGTATCCACTAAACTTGGATAAATCAGATTTCGAACTCAACGGATTCCAGAATAGGGGTCTACTCCCCCTCAACAGGTGCATCCTTCTCAAGACTAAGAGGTTTAGATTCTTGATCTATTTACATGATGTCATCCCCGATTTACTCAACCATTTCCTTTCGATCCGATTGAAAGGCTTGATCCATTCTCTCTTCAGTAGAAAGAATGAATTCAAGAACAGTTTGTTCCTCTAGGAGTTCCTCAAGTGCAACTTCTTACATAACAGGAATATCTTCTTCTATATGTTCTTATGCAGCATCCTTTTCGGTTTCCTCAGTAACAGATTTTTCCTCAGCATTGGGTTGTTCTTATAAATTAGAAAAATCTTTAGGAATAATCATTTCCTTCTCAATTATAACTTGAGGAGCAGGTGTACTGTCTTACTCATCAAGAACAGTTTCCCTCAGAGGTACAACAGCCTCTTCTTCTTCTTCATCAAGAATATTCAACAACTTCATCTGGTTCCAAACCAGGATCAGAAATAACTTTAGGTCTTTAAGGGTGTTCCATTAGATTAAAATTTTCATAGACTCTGTCATTATCTTCCACCCATGCCTTTTTTCAAGGATTCCAATTGATTTTCATTATATTTATAATATCTTTTTAAAGACAGAACTCATAATCCTTGATAACTTCTTCATTTGGTCCAACCAATCCTTTGGCATGAAGCATGGCTGAGATAATCCGAGAATAAAATAGGTAGGTCGATGTAGAGGTGGTTTTGATCAACTCACACATATGGTGTATAATATACTTGAAAAGATTGATCTTATGTCCATTTTTCATGACATGTATCAAAAATACGTCCTGATATTTGAGTACAGCAAAATCACCTTTTTTGGGGCTAATCAAATTCTGAAAAAAAAAATGAACAGAAGTCTAGATTCTCCATCTAGATCAGCAGCGATCGCTCTTCTCTTCATTCCATTTCCATTTAAACTTATCAAAGTGTCTTACAAAATAAATAATTCACATGTAGGTTGATGACCTCCTTAGTAGTCCTCACAAATACCTTCATAAGGTATCCTAAGTCATTCATCCCCTAACCTTGAAGAAAACATGCACCTCAGGCCATTTATCCAACTTCATATAACATATCCATATTTAGAATAAATAAATGAACATACTGATAAAATTGTGAAACTAATTTAGGGTAAATAGGATGATATTCCTTTGAAAACCAGTCTTACCATCCTTTCTCTTTCAATACTTTCAAAACCAGAGACTTACTCAACATGAGACACTTGGGGAAATATCCTTTTCAGGTACTATAGTTATGTTCACTAGGTTTGGATTCAGAGGACCCTTGGGTGCTAACTTACGGTTGATCTTCCTCTTCTTCTTTGAACTATGTTTCTCAGGAGTTGACAACGAAGGACATTTCATCATGGGAATTCACCAATGTTTCGAGAGAGAAGGGTTGAAGGGTTGAAGAAGGGTGATGGTTTGAGAGAATAGAAGAGGGATCGAGTGAAGAACAACTGAAACTTCTTTTATTTTATCATTTAGGAATACCAATTTTCACAAACACAAAAACACCAGAAAGTGAAAGGGTAAAATAATGAATTACCGCGATACGGATTCTAATTTATAAATAAAACAATAAGGCATCTTTATGGTGAGACATTAACTGAATCTCATGGTGAGATAGTAACAGGCATTCATGGTGAGACCGTAATCAATTTTCACGGTGGGACCATAACAGTGTTATTTCTAGACTGTGCGATTGAATTGTTAGAGACAGTAAGTGTCAAATAGTAACCAAGAAATAGTAACTATGAGACCGTAAACATGTAATAGTAAGATATGAAACTGTAAGATATGAAACAATAAGATATGAAACATTAAGATATGAAACATTAAGATATGAAATAGTAATATATCTACTTAATATTTATCATACCTAATTAATGTATGGAGTAATATATTCTTTTAGAATTTAGTGGTTTGGTGAATATATCAGGGAGATGATATTCAGTACCAATGAATTCTAAAGTGATATCACCTTTTTGATAATGATCTCTCAAAAAGTGATGTCTTACATCAATATGATTTTTCCTAGAGTGTGAAATAGGATTTTTTTTAATATGTTAATAGCACTTGTATTGTCACAATTTATAGGTATATGCCTGAATTGATATCCATAATCTAGTAATGTGTGTTTCATCCATAATATTTGTGTACAACAACTACCAACAGCTATGTATTCAGATTATGTAGTATATAATGCAACAGATTTTTGTTTCTTACTACACCATGATACTAGTGACTTTCCAAAAAAGTGACATGTTCCAAAGGTGTTTTTCTATCTAACTTACAACCACCAAATTCAGCATCAAAATAACTAACTAATTAAAATTATTTTCCTCTGGAATATAACAGTCCTAGATTGGGTGTGAGCTTGAGGTATTTGAAAATTATTTTAACATCATTTAGATGAGATTCCTCAGGATTTTCTTGAAAACAAGCACACATACACACATAAAACATAATGTCAGGTCGGCTAGTAGTTAAGTAGAGTAAACTTCCAATCATTCCTCTATAAGTGGTTCGACTTCATCAAGATCCAACTTACAAGTGGTACTCAATGGAGTGTAACTACTTTTAGTGTTATCCAATCAAAAATGTTTTAGAAGGTCTCTAGTATATTTACTTTGATTTAAAATAATACCATCATTATTTTTGAAAGATTTGAAATCCAGTAAAGAATTTTAGTTCACCCATTAAACTCATTTCAAATTCATTTTTCATCATTTTAAAAAATTCAATACATAAAGAATTTTTTGAAGATCCAAAGATAATGTCATCTACATAGATTTGAACAACTAAAACATCATTGAAAATTTGTTTTATAAAAAGGGTAGTATCAGTTATTCCTTTTTTAAAACCTTTGGAAATAAGAAAACTACTCAGCCTATCATACTAAGCTCTTGAAGCTTGTTTTAAACTATAAAAAGATTTTGATAACTTAAAAGTATGATTTGGAAAATAAGGGTTTGTAAAACCAAAGGGTTTCTCAAAAAAGACATCCTCAGCTATATAACCATTTCGAAATGAACTTTTGACATCCATTTGATATAGTTTGAAATTCAGATGTGTTTCAAAAGCAAGCAGAATTCTAATGGCTTCATGTCTGGATACTTGTGAAAAGGTCTCTTCATATTCAATTCCTTCTTCTTGACTATAGCCTTGTGCAACCAATCTATATTTGTTTCTAACTATGTTACCAACTTCATCTACTTTATTTCTAGACACCCACTTAGTGTTGATGGTAAATTTGTCTTTGGGTCTTTCAACAAGTTTCCAAACTTTGTTCATTTCAAACTGGTTGCATTCTTCTTTCATATCTGTCACCCAAAATTCGTCATTAATAGCATCATTAATGTTTTTAGGTTCAAGTTGTGATAAGAAGACTTGTTGTTCAACCTGGTTTCTAAGAGAAGTTGTAGTTTGAGTTCCTTTGTCTATGTATCCTACAACAGCATCTAAATGATGGGTCTTAAGAGTTATAATAGCTCTAGAAAAATAAGTACTGGTGATTTCAGGTTCATCAACAGGTTCAGGCTCATTGTGACTTGATTCTAAGGAATTTCTAGAACTGGAAGTTTTCACAGATTCTTTCACATGATGGTTTGAGGATTTTGAATTATTTTCCAAATTTGATACATCATCCTCCAGGTTCCCTAGAATGGTTTTAGGCTCATGTGGATCTGTTTCATTGAATTTGACATAGATAGATTCTTCCACACACTTAGTTATTTTATTGAACACTCTATAGACTTTACTAGAAATTGAATATCCTAAAAAATTCCTTCATCGCTCTTGGATGAAATTTTATCAAGATTTTCCTTAGTATTAAGGATATAGACTCTGTAACCAAAAATTTTGAAGTAGCTAACTTTGGTTTTTCTATTTTTCCATAACTCATAAGGATTCCTTTTAAGAATAGGTCTAATCATAACTCTATTGATTATGTAACATGTTGTGTTTACAACTTCATCCCAAAAGTAAATTGGTAGGTCATATTCACATAGCATGGTTTTAGCAATATCTTGTAGGGTTCTATTTATTCTTTCTACAACTCCATTCTTTTGAGGTGTTCTAGGGGTAGAGAAATTATGACGATAGCCATTTTGTAAGAAAAAAGATTCAAACTCTTGATTTTCAAACACATGTATTTGATCACTTCTCAAGGTCTTAATTCTAAGTCCACTAATATTTTTTATAGACTTGTAATATTTAGTGAAGTAAGAATAATCTTCATTTTTGTGATCTAAAAAGTATACCCAAGTGTATCTTGAAAAATAATCTACAAGAACATAAACATAGTGCTTCCCATTTAAACTAGAAACTCTAGATGGTCCAAACAAATCCATGTGAACCAATTAGAGAGGATGAGAAGTTGACACTTCATTATTTGGTTTGAAGGAAATTTTTTGTAGCTTTCCCTTTTGGTGGGGATTACACACTATACCATTTGGAAACTCAAGTGTGGGTAGGTCTTTCACTAAGCTTTTTCTAGTTAGCTTTCTAAGGGAGTGAATATTACAGTGTCCTATTCTCCTATGCTAAATACAAGACTCTTTATGAAATATACTTTGACATGAAGAATTTTGAGAAGCTAAAGAATCTAAGTTAACAGAATAAGCATTTTCATTACTTAATGCAGAAAACACTAATTCATCTTTAGAATTAAAAACATTGCAAGCATAATTTTCAAATTTGACATGAAATCCATCATCACATAATTGTTGAAGTTCCCATTCAGGATCCAAGTATCACTGAGAGGGGGAGGGGGTGAATCAGTGATATCTTTTTCTTTTTAGGTTTCCCCTTTTTGAAACAACATTCGCCTCCTGTTAAAGAGTTTTTCCCCACTAAACACACACAACCATAGGAACACAAGATTTACAAGGTTCACTACTCAACAAGAGTAACTACGTCCTTGGAATGGTAAGGAAACAATCAAGTACCACAAAATCCACTAGAAAACAATCCTTTTATGTGGATTAAAATGATTTGGATATACCCTTACACTCGTATAGCACTTTGAAAACAATCCAATAGTGTGTGTGCTCCCTCTTAGCACAAATATGTTAATGTAATGATTCTGTGCTTCTTAATGAACATTCACAAATCCAATATTTCAAAAAAAATCATCACTTTCCTACCCAGAAGTTGTTAAGAACATCCTGGTGCAGACAGCTTGCGCGCTACTCCCTAATTGTGTGCCTCCCTTCTTGCGTGCCACCTGCTTGCGCGGCTCCCTGCTTGTGCACCAACTGCTTGCGCGCCAACTACTTGCACACCTCTGACACCTTGCGTAGCAAAAACTTACACGGAAAAACTTTCACTGCAAAATTTGTGTGACAACCTACTTGGGCACCTTATAAATAACTCTCATCTTGTGTGCCACTTCAGCTTGCGCACCGCCCTCTACTACTTGCGCGATCAGAGAACCCTCTACTACTTGCGCGATCAGAGCTCTAATTTTCTCTTAAGTGTTGAGCATTAGAAAAATGGTGAGGCTAGTTGTCTATTTATAGGTGTTGGAATCCTCATGTATTAATCATGTTTTAATGATCACAAATCCTATTCCTACTAATTAATCTCAATCTTAATTTCACATCTTGATAATGCTCTTTAGTCTCAATAATAACTACACATCATGTTTTAATGATAACAAATCTTATTGATGTTAATTACTCTCTTTATTATTTACAAGTCTTATGCATGATAACAAATCTCACTTATATTATCAAGCCTTTATATTTATGTTTCAACTTCTCTTACTCTCTAATGATTAAGATTAATCTATATTTTGCATATTACTGTTTAAGTATAAATACAGATATTTGTCTAAGTATGGACACGTCGTGAAGGACACACCATGACCCAGACACCGTGAAGGACACACCGTGACCCAGACACCATGAAGGACACACTGTAACCCAGACACTGTGAAGGAAACATCGTGACCCAGACACTGTGAAGGACACACTGTGACCCATACACCGTAATCTACACACCGTGACATGGAGACACTGTGAACCACATACCGTGAAGACTATACTGTGAAGAAGACATTGTTTACATAATCACTGTGACACAGTTTCTTAACTTTTTTTAAATATTATTTAAATAATTCTAAAGGTCATATTTGATGTTTTTAATGCAATTAATGTTATTTAATGATAGTTGTTGGCATGTCAAGAAAACATATCTTGTACCTATGAAGAGTGAATTATTCCTACTGTCAGAACGAGTGGAATATAAGGAATATTGAGATGCAGTACACATATCAAGTGTAAGCAGTGGTGCACAAGTGTGACGATACAACAAGGAGAACTTACATACACCCAAGAGCACTATGCTGAAGAAAAGAACAATCCTGATCAAGAAAGAGATTGCAAGACTTTCCAAGAACTCTCATGAGTGAAATCCAACACCACTGAAGAACAAACGACGAATCAAGAGATCATTTTCACTCTTGTAGAACACAAGCTAAACTAAAACACTCTGTTTTTCAACAAAAAAAACCAGAGAAGGACTAAGAAGAAATTTTGCTGAATCCAATGAGTCCAGAGCTGCATTGCTAATTACTAGATATTTTTAACCTCTTATCTGTTCTCTCTAAGTGATTTGTTTATTTACTTTCGAGCAGTGTGGTGTACTCTGTATATCTCACACACACACTATCTCCTACACTGAACTGGAGGATATCAAAATCCTCACTCTAAAACTCTTAACTATTGTTTACCCATGTCAACTGTGGAAGAGGTCCTTGTGTGGCATGATCTCTATTTTTTTTCCCACGAAGAATAATGGTAGAGGTCCATGCGTGGCTTGGATAGTTGTGTAAACTATTCTTAACCCTGATCCAGGGTGTGGATCAAATTGATATAAATTTGAGAGGACTAAGTATCAGCTTGAGACTGAACCTCTTGTTACATCTACTATGCATCTTTAGTTTAAGTTTAAAGTATACTACATATATCTTTTATACTTCGCTTCTATTACTTTGAAATACAAAACTATTTTTTAAAGCTACTTTGATAGTTAAATTAGCAAGTGTTTACACTCATTGTAAATCAGTAGGTTAGTTTCAAAAGTTAGTTTTATCTTATGGTTAAATTAACTAAGACCTAATCAATCTTTGAGAAGCTAAGTGAACATTTACAATCTGTATAAATTCACTACAGTTTAACTTGTTTTATAAATTGGGAGATTTTAAAGAGGCAATTTTTTTAACAGAAATTTTAATTGGAACTCAATTCACCCCCCTCTTGAGTATCCACTCCGACCAACATTTAGTATCAAAGTTTGTTTTCGTTTAAGGATTTTTGAAATACTCTATTTTTTAACTGTGATTTTAGTTTCATATTTAAAGATCTTAAATTTCTGTTAGTTCTAAATTTTATCTCTTTAATTATACTTTCTAAAATCTAGCTACGGAAAATAAACTAGAGGGTGTTGCTACTAACAGGACACCTTTCTTCAATGGTACAAACTATGCTTAGTGGAGACTTAAAATGAAAATTCATCTAGAAATCATGGGTTTTGATATTTGGACTGCTATAGAATCTCAATATAAAATTCCAGAAACTGAAAGATCAACTTGGGATGAACCTACAAATATTTCCTACAATAATAATTGCAAAGCTATGAATGCCATGTACTGTGCTTTAGGAGATGAAGAGTTTAACAGAATTTCTTCTTGTAAAACTGCTTTTGAAATATGGGATACTTTAGGTGTTTCTCGTGAAGGAACAACCAATGTTAAAGAAATGAGATTGAATACATATACTATTAAATATGAAAATTTTAAAATGAAAACTGATGAACCTATTTTAGATATGTATCTCAGGTTTAATGAGATAGTCAATACAATGAATTCACTCAGTAAAGCTATTCCAGCAAAGGAACAAATTATGAGGATACTGAGATGTTTACCAGACTGATAGAGAGGGACATCTGTTTCAATCAGAGAGTCATGTGACATTGCTACTCTACCTGTCAAAGAACTCATTGGTAAGCTTATGATATATGAGTAAGAACTCAAGGTAAATAAAGAGGAAGACGATGAACCAAAAAGGAAATCAGTGGCTTTCAAGACTACTGCTTCAAAGAACAAGGACAAAGAAAAAGCTCATATACAAACTGACAGTTCAGCAAGTGAAAGATCAGACTCTGATTGTGATGCTGAAATGGCTCAGATAGACAAAAGTTTTAATAAATTTTATAGGAAGAAGGGATTTTTCAGAAAATCAAATTACAAAAGAAATTATGACAATAAGGGACATTGGAAGAAAGACTTGAAAAATCCAGATAAAAGTGATGAAGTTGTTTTCTATGAGTGCAAAAGAAAAGGACACATTAAAGTAGACTTCACAAAGCTAAAATTCAATAAGAAATATGATTACATTGATAGTAAGTACATGAAAGCTATGAAGGCTACCTGGAGTGCTTATGAAGACAACACAAGTGAATCTCAAATGTCTGATTCTAAAAAGAATCGTGCCAACATGTGTTTCCTGACAAACACATCTGAGGAAACCTTCTTGAAGAGTTCCCACAAGAAGACATGGTATTTGGACAGTGGATGTTCAAGACTTATGTCTTGGGATTACTCATGTTTCAAGAGTTTAACAAAGGTTGATGGAGGCTATGTTGACTTTGGTGATAATTCTAAAGGAAAGATCATCAGCCTAGGCCAAATTGGTAACACTAATTCAGTTTTAATTTCTAAAGTTTTATTTTTTGATGGACATAAATATAATTTGTTAATTATTTCTCAATTATGTGATGATGGTTTAAATGTCAATTTCGAAAATGATTCTTGTAATGTTTTTAATTCTAAAAATGTTTTAGTATTTTCTGCTTTAAGAAATGAAAATGTTTATGTTGTTGATATAAATTCCTTAGCTAAATAAAATGTTACCTGTTTAAATGCCTTTCATAAAGAGTCATGGTTTTGGCATAGAAGATTAGGAAACTGTAATGTACACTCACTTAGGAAACTAACTAGGAAGAACTTAGTTAGAGTCTTACCTAAACTTGAGTTTCCAAATCAAAAAGTGTGTAATCCCTATCAAAAGGGAAAGCAACACAAAACCTATTTCAAACCAAAGAAAGAAGTCTCAACTTCTCAACCTCTCGAGTTGGTTCACATGGATCTATTTGGAACATCTAGAGTTTCTAGCTTAAATGGGAAGCACTATGTCTATGTCCTAGTAGATGACTTTTCTAGATATACTTGGGTATACTTCTTAGCTCACAAAAGTGAATCTTGTTCTTATTTTTTTAAATACTCCAAGTCTTTAGAAATCCTTAGTTAACTTAAGATTAAAACTCTAAGAAGTGATCATGGTAGTGAGTTTTAAAATCATGAATTTGAATCCTATTGCTCACACAATGTCTATAATCATAACTTTTCTGCTCCTAGAACACCTCATCAGAATGGTGTAGTAGAAAGAAGAAATAGAACCCTGCAAGAAATTTCTAGAACTATGCTTAATGAATATGACCTTCCTATTTACTTTTGGGCAGAAGCTGTGAACACATCTTGTTATATTATTAATAGAGTCTTAATTAGACCTGTTCTTAAGAAGACCCCATATGAGTTGTGGGATAATATAAAACCTAAAGTTAGTTACTTTAGAGTCTTTGGCTGCAAAGTTTTTATTCTCAATACAAAAGATAATCTTGATAAGTTTGCTTCTAAGAGTGATGAAGGAATCTTTTTAGGATATTCTTTTACCAAAAAAGCATATAGAGTCTTTAATAAAAGAACAAAATGTGTGGAAGAATATTTTCACATCAAGTTTGATGAAACTGATCCACATGAGCCTAAAACCTCACTTGAAAATCTTGAGGAAGATTTGAGTATTCTGAACCTTAATGATAAATCTAAAGAACCTACTGTAAAAACATTCAGTTCTGGACATATTCCAGAATCTGCTGCTATAGAACCCAAACCTATAGATGAACCTGAAATTTCTAGTCCTGCCTTTACTAGATCAACTAGAATTCTAAAGAGTCATCCTTTGGATGCTGTTGTAGGAAATATTGATATAGGGACTCAGACTAGAGCTTCTCTTAGAAATCAGGTTGAACATCAAGCCTTCTTGTCATAGCTTGAACCTAAAAACATTGATGATGCTATTAATGATGAATTTTGGGTAATTTCAATGCAATAAGAACTCAATCAGTTTGAAAGAAATAAAGTGTGGAATCTTGTTGAAAGACCTAAGGACAATTTCACCATAGGCACTAAATGGGTGTTTAGAAATAAAGTAGATGAATCTAGAAACATAGTTAGAAACAAATATAGGCTCGTTGCACAAGGCTATAGTCAGGAGGAAGGAATTTACTATGAGGAGACTTTTTCTCCTGTAGCCAGATTAGAAGCTATTAGGATTTTACTTGCTTATGCTGCACATCTAAATTTCAAACTATATAAAATGGATGTCAAGAGTGCATTCTTAAATGGATATATTACTGAGGATGTTTTTGTTGAACCACCACCTGGATTCTCAAACCCTCATTTTTCAAATCATATTTTTAAATTATCAAAAGCTTTATATGGTATAAAGTAAGCTCCAAGAGCTTGGTATGATAGATTAAGTACTTTTCTAATTTCTAAAGGTTTTACAAAAGGTATAGCTGACCCTACTCTTTTTATAAAATGAATTTATAAAGATGTTTTAGTTGTACAAATTTATGTAGATGATATTATTTTTGGATCTTTAAGAAATTCCCTATGTATTGATTTTTCTAAAATGATGCATAATGAATTTGAAATGAGTTTAATAGGTTAACTCAAATTCTTTCGTGGATTTGAAATCTTTCAAAATGATGATGGAATTATTTTAACTCAAAGTAAATATACTAGAGATATTTTAAAACGTTTTGGATTGGATAGCACAAAAAGTAGTGACACTCCCATGAGTACCACCTGTAAGTTGGATCTTGATGAGGATGGTAAATCTATTGATCAAACCACTTATACAGGAATGATTGGAAGTCTACTCTATCTGACTACTACTCATCCTGATATTATGTTTAGTGTGTGTATGTGTGCTCATTTTCAAGAAAACCCTAAAGAGTCACATTTAAATGTTGTAAAGAGAATTTTCAAATACCTCAAGCATACTCCCAATTTAGGACTGTTCTATCCCAAAGGACAATCATTTGAACTAGTTAGTTATTCTGATGCTAATTTTTCTGGATGTAAGTTAGATAGAAAAAGAACCTCTAGAACATGTCATATTTTAGGCAAGTCACTAGTATCATGGTGTAGTAAGAAACAAAATTCTGTTGCATTATCTACTGCAGAAGTTGAATACATAGCTTCTGGAAGTTGTTGTGTGCAAATTTTGTAGATGAAACACACATTACTAGACTATGGATATCAATTCAGACATGTCCCAATAAATTGTGACAACACAAGTGCTATTAATATTTCTAAGAATCCTGTTTCTCATTCTAGGACAAAACATATTGATGTAAGACATCACTTTTTGAGGGATCATTATCAAAAAGGTGATATCACTTTGGAATTCATTGGTATTGAATATCAACTTGCTGATATATTCACTAAACCATTAAATTCTGAAAGATTAGACTACATCATACATGATCTTGGTATGATTAATCATAAATAGATATCTAAATGATCTTAATGCTCAATACTTTACTATATTTTACTTTACATTTTCATGACTCACTGGTTTACAGTTACTGTTTCATTCTTATGGTCTCACGGTTTAACACCTTGTACTCACGGTCTGTCACTTAACTGTCTCACCGTGACTGCCCAGAATGGTCACTATCTCAATGTGACTGCACAGAGTGGTAACTGTCTCACCATGACGACCACCAACTGTCTCACCGTGATGACTGTTTTTCATCACACCGTAATGCCTACTCACGGTCTCACCGTGAAGATTATTTAAACTCTTATTTTAACTTGTATCGCAATAATTTTTATTTCACCGCTATTTGATTTCCCACGTTTTTGTTTTTATGACGTTTGACATTCCCAAATGATAAAACTTAAGTGTTTCATTCGATTCCTTACCTGAACTCTCTCTTGAACCTTCTCATTCTTGAAAACCTTCTCTTCCCTCTCGCCCAAACCTTCGGTGGATGTCAAGGATAAAGAGTCCATCTTCACCCTCATCTAAGAAGCGTCGCTCTAAGAAACAGAAAAGGATACCGAGGATAGCTCCCGAAGGACCTCTAAACCCAAACTTGGTAAGCTGTACTATTGTACCTGAAAAAGAAGTTCCCCCTGATTGGATTTTTTCTAGAAAGTTGTTAGTTTAGAAAATTTTAAGAGAACAAGGATGGATTGAATGGTTCTCTGGAAAAAATAGACTGATTTACCCAAGGCTGGTATCTCAATTCTACCAATATGTGAAGTTTTCCTTTTATTTTGGAGAAAGTGTTATGGTGACCAGGTGGATCAATGGTCAGAAGTGTTCCTTCTCTTCAAGGATGTGGGTTGCATGCCTTAGAATTCCACATGAAGGAGTTTGTGAAGACTACCATAGAGACCCTCCTCCATCTTTGGATATCTTCAATCTGGAGAATGCTCTGGAAATCCTGACTAGAAATGGCACCAAGCGAAGGGCCATAGCTGCTGAATTAGATGGGGAGACTAGACTTCTTTTCAAATTTGTTCAGAATTTGATTAGTCCGAGAAATGGGGATTTTCCTGTAATGAAGTATCAAGATGTGCTACTAATTCACTTGTTAAATAATGTCCATAAGATCAAACTATACAAGTATGTTATTAACCATATCTGTGAGCTGATCAAAGTCACTTCCAAATAAACCTCCCTATTTTACTCAAGGATAATTTGAGGCATGTTAGTTTCCAAAGGTATGGTTGGATCGAATGAAGAAAAGTTAGAGGACTTTGATTTCTGCTTATCCATGCTTATCATCAGAAGTATGAAGATAAGCTGGAACCCCTGGAAGAAGCAGTGGGTTGAGTATAACGATCAACTATATAAAAAGTTTAATCATGTTGATTATCCAAGAAGACCTAAGAATCTATCTGATCCTGGTTTGGAACCAGATGATGTGGATGAGTATTCAGAAGAAGAATAAGAAGAATATGAAGTAACAGCTAAAGTATCACCTAGAGAAGAAGCTGGAAGACCTCCAATAGAAACAGTTCCGGTTGAAAAAGAAAGGGTTGTTGTCCCTCCTGTTATCCTTGCTGAAATACCTCAAGAAGAGGAAGTTGTTGTTGGTTTGATAGAAGAGGAAGATCATGCTTCTAGTGAGGATGGAAATCCAGAAAATCATCCTAATGCTGCAAGAAAATTGGTTTTTCCTGATTCAGAATAGCAAGAAACTATAGAGACAGATCCAGTTGAAGAGGATCTCCCTGTTGAGAAAGAAGCAAGTCTGGAAGCTCAACCAGTGGAACAATCGGTTCCGGAGATAATTCCATCTACTGAAGAGAGGATAGAAATTGCCTTTTAGATGGTAAGGAAAGAGTTTGTTGAATAGATTAGAGATGATCCTATGGATCTTGATCATGTTGTTGATCCTATAGTCTCTAAAATGGAAGCACAATTTGAGGGGGAGGAACCTCAAAACATTGAGATTATGGAAGCTGGATCTGCTGAAGTTTCTCAACCTACTGTCACATATTCTGTGTACACTAGGTATGAGTTCCCAAGATTTTATGATGTGAATGAGTCACAGCAAGTGACTACAACTGGAATGGATCTTTCTTCTCTGTTTCAACTGAATTCTGTAGCTCATCCAGAACCAGTACCAGAATCAGAGCCTCAATCTGAATTAGAATATGTGTCTGAAGATGAATCTGAACCGCAACCAGAACCTTAACCTCTACCTTTACCTACACCCTTACCCAAGCATCACTATTTTTTAACTAAGGATTATTTGAAAGTCTTTAGAGAGACTATCTTGGCTGGTGTTGAGAATATTTTATCCACTCAACCTCGTCTTGTGACTCAGTTAAGTCAAGAAGATGCCTCAATTCTGCTAGAAAATATTATATTGCGTATTCAACCAAGGATGATCCATGAAATTCAAGAAGTCATGGTTGAAAGTCGGTTTCTTATTACTAATGTTGCAAATTTGAAAGGTTTGGTGGAAAACCTACAATCAGAACTGTCTTCAAGATCAGATCATGTGCCTGCTCCTACTTCTGCTCCTGCACCTGTTGATTCTTCTCCTGAGACAACTGATTCCACCCTTGCTAGGGAAATTGTGTCTCAAGTGCATCCATATCTACTATCTTTTGATGAAAATATTGAAAAAAGACACACCAAGATGCTGGAATGTATGAGGGAGCTTGTAGAAAATCTGAATAAACTCACAGATGAGTACACTGGATGCCTGTAAAAAGTTCTCAAACAGCTCAAAGTTCTATCCAAAGCTGTGAAATATTCTCCTGCTTCAGGTCAACCTTTTGTTCCTCTTTTGGATGATTCTCTACTGAGGTCCATAGTCAAGGAAGAACTTCAGAATGCCTTCAGTGTCTTGGATCTGTCTTCTTTGTCAGAAGTGGTTAAGAATAGTGATCGATCATTGGACTTGGTTAGAATTCATTCTAAGATAGCCAATGATGCTCAACAGAATATCACTAAGAAAATAGATTTTTATCTCACTCGGATTTTCTCCAAAATTGATATGACAGATCACTTTATATATCTTGTGGAAAACCTGAAAATTCCTCCTATAACTCAAGCTTTTAAAGCTCAAGTTCAGAAACTTACAGAGTTCACTAGATTGTTGGAAAAATTCATTGAGAATAAGGCCGATTTTGAAAAGTATATGCAATATGGTGGTGAAATCATTACTGATTTCATCAATCTTCTAAAGTCATATATTCATGTGCAGAGTACTGCTATAGTTGCTCCAGCTGCTGCACCCCTTAGTCCTGGTCTACCTACCTTAGCCTCAACTTCCATGTCAGTCAGCCAAGCTCTTTCTCAGATCCGTCCAGTCATTCTTGACCAACCACATCCTAGATCTTCTACTGCTCCTACTTTAGCTCCATCTGTTTTTGAAGGTCTACCCTTACCCTCTTTGTCTACCACATCTATGCCTTCTTCTACTTCAGCACCAGCTCCTGCTGCTGATAAAGGCAAGGAAAAGGTCGATCCCTGAACACTCCAGGGACTGCTTTCTTTTTTATGGGATGTCTCTTGTTGTTTAATGTTTTTATTTCTCCTGTATGTTTTATTCTGAACCTTTTCAGTGACAAATGCAGTGTTTCCCTCATTTCTCTCTACTTTTTGATAATCCCAAAATGGGTAGAAAGAATACAAGTATCAGTACTATAATGATATATGTTATTATCGAATCTATTATTCTCTAATTTTTTCTATTCTAATATGTTAGTTTCTTTAATGTTGCATTTAATTTATATTTTGAATATACATGATTTGTCATCATCAAAAAGGGGGATATTGTTGGACTCCTCATGTATTAATCATGTTTTAATGATCAAAAATCCTATTCCTACTAATTAATCTCAATCTTAATTGCACATCTTGATAATGATCTTCAGTCTCAATAAAAACTACACATCATGTTTTAATGATAACAAATATTATTGATGTTAATTACTCTCTTTATTATTTACAAGTCTTATGCATGATCACAAATCTCACTTATATTATCAAGCTTTTATATTTATGTTTCAACTTCTCTTACTCTCTAATGATTAATCTTAATCCATATTCTGCATATTATTGTTTAAGTATAAATACAGATATTTGTCTAAATATGGACACACTGTGAAGGACACACCGTGACCCAGACACCATGAAGGATACACCGTGACCCAGACACCGTGAAGGACACACCATGACCCAGACACCGTGAAGGACACACCGTGACCCAGACACCGTGAAGGACACACCGTGACCCAAACACCGTGAGCTACACACCGTGAAATGGAGACACCATGAACCACATACTGTGAAGACTATACCATGAAGAAGACATTGTTTACATAATCATTGTGACACCATTTCTTAACTTTTTTTCAATATTATTTAAATAATGCTAACGGTCATATTTGATGTTTTTAATGCAATTAATGTTATTTAATGATATTTGTTGGCATGTCAGGAAACTGTATCTCATACCTATGAAAAGTGAATTATTCTTACTGCAAGAACGAGTGGAATATAAGGAATATTGAGATGCAGTACATGTATCAAGTGTAAGAAGTGGTGCACAAGTGTGATGATACAATAAGAAGAACTTATATACGCCTAAGAGCACTATTCTGAAACAAAATAACAATACTGAACAAGAAGGATATTGCAAGACTTTCCAAGAACTCTCATGAGTGCAATACAACACCACTAAATAACACACGACGAATCAAGAGATCATTTTCAATCCTGTAGAACACAATCTAAACTACGACACTCTGTTTTTCAACAAAAAAACCAGAGAAGGAATAAGAAGCAATTCTGCTGAATCCAACAAGTCCAGAGCTGCATTTCTAATCACTAGATATTTCTAAACTCTTATCTGTTCTCTATAAGTGATTTTTTTATTTACTTTCGAGCAGTGTGGTGTACTATTTATATCTCACACACACTGTCTTCTGCACTGAACTGGAGGATATCAAAATCCTCATTCTAAAAATCTTAACTCTGGTTTACCCATGTCAACTGTGGAAGAGGTCCTTGTGTGGCCTGATCTCTATTTTGTTTCCCACGAAGAACAGTGGTAGAGGTCCCTGCGTGGCCTGGACAGTTGTGTAAACTATTGTTAACCCTGATCTAGGGTGTGGATCAAATTTATATAAATTTGAGAGGACTAAGTCTCTACTTGAGACTGAACCTTTTGTTACATCTGTTGTGCATCTTTAGGTTAAGTTTAAAGTATACTACATATATCTTTTATACTCCGCTGCTATTACTTTGAATTACAAAACTATTTTTTAAAGATACTTTAATAGTTAAATTAGAAAGTTTTTACACTCATTGTAAATCAGTAGGTTAGTTTAAAAAGTTAGTTTGATCTTATGGTTAAATTAACTGAGACCTAATAAATCTTTGAGAAGCTAAGTGAACATTTACAATCTGTATAAATTCACTACAGTTTAACTTGTTTTATAAATTGGGGGATTTTAAAGAGACAATTTTTTTAACAGAAATTTTAATTGGAACTCAATTCACCCCCCTCTTGAGTATCCACTCTGACCAACAATAGGAATTTTAGTGACCTGCACACCTCATACACTTGCACGCCGTTTCTACTTGTGCGCCACTCCATCACTTGTGTGTCGCTCCATCACTTGTGCATCCATCCATCACTAGCGTGACACTTTCTTTCCATTGTCATATTTTGATATGATGATGTTGGAATATGACTTGTGCGTAACAAACACCTGTGCGCCACTTATACTTGCGTGCTACTTATACTTGTATTCCACACTTGCGCGCCACTTATACTTGCATGCCACTTTTTGACTTTCTCGTTAATCTTTAACTTGCCCTCCATTTTATTTCCTTTGTCAAATTTTGATGTGATGATCTTAAAATATGACTTGCGCGCCACATATACTTGTGCGCCAATACTTGTGCGCCACTCTTGACTTGCATGCCACTTTCTTTCCTTTTACAAAATCACTTCTTTACTCTCTCTACTCTTCATAAGTCTTGCATCACAAGTTCTCCAAACTTATGATATTTGTGAAATACAAATTAGCAAAGAATCGTCATAGTTTTTGGTCATTGTAAAAAGTGAATTGATTTATCTTCTTTGACAACAAAATATAACACTCTGCAATGGCTAACTCTTCAAACTTCCTTCTCCATTTAACTTTGTCCCAACAATCTCCCCCTTTGGATTTTTTTGTCAACCAAGATTCAAAAATCACTGAACTTTGTAACCTTATGAAATGGATTACATATCAACAATTCTAAGCCTATGTGAGCTAACTCATTGTAGGAAACAAGAATTATTGACAGCCAAAACCATGTTGTCCAAAGGCAGTGACTATGAAATCTCATGATCATATCTCCTCAGCCTTCTTCAGAAAATCTTTCAGAACATATTTCATGTATCTACTTCATCATTCTTCACTTCGTCAACTTTCCTGGAAAACAACATTGTTTCCTACAACCACTCCAACAATCAGTTAGAATAGTTCACACACATACATATTGGATTCATAGCTTACCCACAACTCCCCCTTTATTCATGCTTCTATAAGGATAGATTTATGAAAAAATTCTCCCCCTTGACAACACTATCCAAAGGTAAGATGAGAGAGGGGACAGAAACATATACCTTAAACTTGATGAGAAGGAGGTTGGACACCCATGTTCAACCTAAATTTTTCAAATGGTTCCTTCGGTAACGTTTTTGTGAATATATCAGCAACTTGTTCAGATATAGGAGCATACTCCAGCCTCAATTCATTCTTCTCCACCTACTATTTGATGAATTGGTACTTTATATCAATGTGTTTTGAACGAGAATGTTGTACTGGATTTCTTTTAATATTGATTGTACTCTGATTATCACAACCCAAGAGCAATGGTAGATTTTCTTCAACAACTAGATCTTATAAATGAGTCTTCATCCACATTAGTTGAGTTGCAGCTTGAGTAGCAGCAACATACTCAGCTTCAGATGTGCTAAGATTTACTGAATTCTTTTTCCTGGTATGCAAACAAACACAAATTTTCCCCAGAAAGAAAACTCCACCATATGTGGATCCTCGATCATCAACATTTCCTTCCCAATCAGCATCAGAATACCCAAATAGATCAATATTTCCTGATCCATCATACCTGATTCCAAAATATGTTGTGCCTTTGATGTATCTGAGAATTATTTTTCCATCAATCAAATGTGATTCTTTAGGAACACTCTAAAATCTTGCACATAAAGTGTCAACATAAACGATGTCGGGTCTTGAGGCTGTCAAATACAACAGACTTCCGATCAGCTTTCGAAACTCTTTCTGATCAACTTCCTTGCCTTATCCATCTTTAGACAACTTGGTTACCACTGAAATCGGTGTGAAAAATAGTTTCGAATTTTCCATGCCAAACTTCTTCAGAAGTTCCTTAGAATACTTTTCTTGAGATAGAAAAACGTGATTCTTCTTCTGTGAAATTTATATCCCAAGAAAGTACTACATTTCTCCTAGCATGGAAATCTCAAATAACTTCTTCATCTCCTTAGAAAATTTTTCACATGATCTTTCATCATTTCCAGCAAATATAATATCATCGACATAAACAATAATGATCAGTGAAAACTCTTGACATTCCTTGATATAGAGATTGCTGTCAACCCTCCCTTTCTTAAAGTTCATCTTCTTTAAGAAAGTATCTAATTTAAAATATCATGCTCTCGGATCCTGTTTCAGCCCATACAAAGCCTTCCTCAACCTGCACACATAACTTTCATCCTTCAAATCCACAAGTTTGATCAATGTAAACTTCCTCGTCAAGCTCACCATTCAAGAATGTATATTTTACAACTATTTGAAAGATTTTGTAACCTCATTGTGCAGCAATAGCAAGAAAGATTCTGATTGTTTCTAATCTTTCCACTGGAGCAAAGGTTTCATCAAAATCAATGCCTTTAATTTTTGAATACCCTTTGCAAACCAATCTTCCTTTGTTTCTTATCACTTTACCTTCTTCATTCATATTGTTCCTTAAAAACCACTTTGTACCAATAATGTTATTGTTGTCCAACTTGGGTATAAGTTCCCAAGTATCATTCTTCTCTATCTGATCAAGCTCTTCATTCATTGAATGAATCCATTCTAGATGCTCAAATGCTTCATTTACATTATTTGGTTCAACTTTCGAATAAAGATATATATGTGATATAGCATCCATTCTTCTTCTTGTTTGAACCCTTTGATTTTTATCTCCAATAATGTTCTGAGCCTCCACTTGCTTCATCAACCTAGGATGAGTTTTTTGAACTCCATATTCATAACTTGATATTTATGAGTCAGATTCTTCTTCTTGATTAGGATTAACAAAGTCTGCAGCATTATCAGAATTGTTAAAAAAATCTTCTCTATCTTTCTCAACTTCCACATCAACATATGATTGCTTTTCTTTCTCAACATTTTCAACAACTTTTACATGTTAAGAATCAATAATTCTTCTTGTTTATTTGTTGAGACATCTATATCCTCTTCCTTCTGGATCATATCCAAGAAAAATTCCATCATCTCCTCTTTTCTCAAACTTTCTAAGGTTTCCACCTTTCTTCTTTATAATGCATGGACTCCCAAAAACTCTTAAATGTTTCAGACATGGAGTTTTTCCATAGAACATTTAATATGGATTCATATCTCAGTTTGGCCTATAGAAGCTTTGGTTCTAAATATAAATAGCAGTTCTCATGGATTTCCTCCAATAATAATGAGAAAGGCTATGTTCAAGTAACATAGTTCTCCCCATTTACACCAGACTTCGATTATTTCTTTCAGCAACCCCATTTTTTTGAGGTGTGTATGGTGAACTGAACTCATGCCGAATTCCATGTTTCTCAAGGTAACTTTCAAACTCTTCATTCTTATACTCACCACCATTATGAGTTCTCAACTTCTTCACTGAATTCTCACATTCTTTTTCTTCTTTCCTCTTGAAAATCTTAAACATTTTCAGATCATCTGACTTATGTCTCATATACATAACACAAGTAATGCGAGTAAAGTAATTGATGAATGTAATTAATTAATTATCTCCATTTGTTGATTTCTTTCTCATTGGTCCACATATATCAGAATTTATAACTTTCAATGGTGGTTTTGAACGAATTTCAACTCTCTTATGAAAAGAGTTTGTAATCTTCCCTTTTTCACAAATAGTGCAGCACCAATATCTTCTTGATAAATCAGGCATATCTTGGACACTATATCGCTTTGATAACTTGTACATATTTCTCTAACACATATGTCCCAGCCTTTTATGCCATAACTGATTTTCATCCACTACACCCATCTAACAAGAGTTCTGCACTTCACCAACTTGGAACAAATTCCCTCTTATATGTTGGCCCCTTGTAACTATATTTCCATCATTTTCACTTTTCACAAAAAATATATATTTTCTAAATATAACTTTGTTTCCCTCATCACAGAGTTGTGAAATACTCAAAAGATTGTGTTTCAACCCATAAACATATAATTTTTTCTTAGATTTCATTTTTTCTTTTCTGATGATGGCTGATCCAACACCTTTTATTCTCAGAGATTCATCATTTCCAAACGTAATGGTTTCTTATTTGAAATATTTCACATTATTCAGAAACTTTAAGTCTCCTTCCATATGGTAAGAACACCCACTATCAAGAATCCATGTACATTCTCCTTTTGTAGCTTTCAAAGTATTTTTGACAACAAGAGCTTTGTGTTCTTCCTTTTTCTTCACTTTATGTTGTGCTTCCTCAAATTTCCTAGATAGGTCAATGTGTTATGTCCAGACAACCATGCACTCTTTCTTTTCGGGCTTATCAGACTTGTAACTTTTAGCTTTTAAAAACTCTATCTTTTGAGAATTATTAAGAATCCTTTGTTGCTCTGGTAACACACTAAGGCAGCCCTTGGAAAGATGTCCAGGTTGATCACATCTTTCACAAATAGTTTCCAGTGGTTGGAACCTATTCTCAACTTTCACACTAGTATTCTTAGATATCTTCTGAAATTTATTTAGAAACTTTCTATTTTTAAAGGATTGACTCCCCCTCAATCCTTTTCTTTCAAAACTTATGGAATAGTTGTAATTTTGTTGGTTGAACCAACACATATTTGTCATGTGTCGGAATCCACCACAATACCCGCAATAACCACAGAAAGAATATTTTCCTCTGAAACTTCTATACTGACCAGATTTATGAACACGCTTCTCAACAACCTTATTAATAGAACTACGCTGACCATCAACCTTCATGTTTTCATTTGTAACTCTCTTTATCATTTCAGATTTAATAGCACCATAAGTATTAGAAGTCTTTCTTGACTCGTGATTTTTATGCACTTCTGATTTTTCATCGTTGCTGACTTTGACCACATACATGGTCTTTCCAGCCATGTTCTTATCAATACTAGTTATGTATTTCATTTCAACCTTTGAATGTAACTTTTGTGGATCCTTGTTTGGTTCATTCTTACTGGAACATTCACCAACTTCTGATATAGAATTTTTGAAACTGATATTCATTTCTTTAGCATTATGATTTTCTGTTGGACAAGTTATAACTCTTATTATTATTCCTTCAGCTTTACTTCAAGATGATCATTATGATTCTTTGTATACTCAAGAGAATTTTTCAGATCATCAATATCCTTTTTCATCTTGATTTTCTCATCAGTAAAACCTTCTTGATTGTTTAATGTGGAATATTCATTTATCATCTTGTTGTTTTCCTTATCACGCCTTCTGATCTTCCTCAAGAATTCTTTCAACTCTTCTTTCAGATGATATTCTAGTTGAGTTTCTTCTTATTCTGAACTGTTGCTCTCGTACTCTTCATTATTCACTTCAACAATAAAGGTATTCTCTCTAGTTTTTTCAGCAAATAATTTCTCGTATTTATCTTCACTATCTTCTTCATCTTCATCTTTAGATAAAAATCTTCATCTTTTTTATTTGAAGAACTTTTTATCCTTCCCCTTTAAAAAATATTTATCTTTGTCAGCTTGTTTCTTCCACAACATTCTTGACCTTCTATTATTATCATCACTGTCTTCTTATTTATTCTTTTGAGAATAGTTAGCCGCAAAGTAACCAATGGCTCCACACTCAAAACATTTCAAGGGAATTTTACCCTTGTATTTCCCTGTACCTATTTTCATATTCTTAGAAAATAAGGATAAAATTTCATCAAAAATTTTACATACCTTATCTTTAGAATCGGATTCACCAGCATCATCTTCAATAAGAGTCTTCTTTGACTTCTCTCTCTTTGTAGCCTTGAATAAAATTTCTCTATCAACTTTTGTTTTTTCCTTCATAGTCTTATCCCTTATCATATAATAACTAATGAGAGTTCTATGAAAATCATCCAAATATAATGTTTCAGGGTCTCTATCTTCTAAAGAAGACACTTTAGCATCAAACTTATCAGGAATAATTATCAAAATCTTTTAGACAACTATAGAATCATCCAACGTTTCACCAAGACATCTGATTGTACTGATAATATCATTTATCTAGGTAAAGAAATCCCCAATAGATTCAAATTCTCCCATTTTCAAGTCTTCATACTTCAGTCTCCAGATTTGTAGTTTAGCCTTCTTCACTTTTGTATTTCCTTCATAGATGTTCTTCAATTTGTCTTAGATTCCTTTGGTTGAAGAAACTCCTTTCACTCTTAAAAAATAACTATCATAAAGAGATGATAGTAACACATTTTTAGCTCTTCCATCGTTCTCAAGGTTCTTCTTATCGACAAGAGTAAGAGGAACCTTGTCATCAATAGCAGGAAATCCATCTGTTGTAGTTTCAAGAACTTCATATCCAAGATACATAAGATAAGGAATCATTTTTTCCTTCCATATGTGATAGTTCTTTCCATAAAAAATTAGAATCCCCTTATTGTTCACGCAATTTAGAATCTCCATCACAACTTCTCTTCAACCACTTCAGCAAAGAATAAACGAAGAGAACATATCTCTCTGATACCAATTAAAGTTCCCAGTCAGGATCCAAGTATCACTAAGAGGGGGAGGGGTGAATCAATGATATTTTTTTCTTTTTAAGTTTCCACTTTTTGAAACAACATTTGCCTCCTGTTAAAGATTTTCTTCCCTACTGAACACACACAACCCCAGGAACACAAGATTTACAAGGTTCGCTGCTCAACAAGAGTATCTACGTCCTTGGTATGGTACGGAAACAGTCCAGTACCACACAATCCACTAGAAAACAATCCTTTTATGTGGATTACAGTGAGTAGGATATACCATTACACTCTTGTAGCAGTTTGAAAACAATCCAATAGTGTGTCTGCTCCCTCTTAGCACAAATAGGGTATTGTAATGATTCTGTGCTTCTTAATGAACTTTCACAAATCAAATATTTCAAAACAAATCTTCACTTTCCTACCCAGAAGCTTGTAAGAACATCATGGTGCAGATAGATTGTGCGCCACTCCCTACTTGTATGCCTCCCTACTTGCACACCACTTGCTTGTGCAGCTCCCTGCTTGTGAACCAACTGCTTCAGCGCCAACTGATTGTGTGCCTCTGACAACTAGTGTAGAAAAAACTTGCGCAGAAATACTTGTGTGACACCCTACTTGTGCACCTTATAAATAACCCTCATCTTACATGCCACTTCTGCTTGTGCTCCGCCCTCTGCTACTTGCGCGATCAAAGAACCCTCTACTACTTGCGCGATCAGAGCTCTAATTTTCTCTTATGTGTTGAGCATTAGAAAAATAAGGAGCTTGGTCGTCTATTTTTAGTCATTATGGTTACTTGCGTGCCACATACACTTGCACGCCATTCCTACTTGTGCGTCGCTCCATCACTTGCGCGTCGCTCCATCACTTGCATTCCCTTCCATCACTAGTGTGACAATTCCTTTCCTCTTTTATATTATGATATGATGATTTTGGAATATGACTTGCACACAACATACACTTGTGTGACACTTATACTTGCGCGCCACACTTTCGCGCCACTTATACTTGTGTGCCACACTTGCGTGCCACTTATACTTGCGCACCACTTTTTGACTTGGGTGTCAATATTTAACTTGTACACCATTTTATTTCCTTTGTCAAATTTTGATGTGATGATCTTAAAATATGACTTGCGCACCACATATACTTGTGTGCCAATACTTGTGTGCCAATACTTTTGCGCCACTCTTGACTTCCACGCCACTTTCTTTCCTTTTCCAAAATCACTTCTTTACTCTCTCTACTCTTCATAAGGCTTGCATAACAAGTTCTCCAAACTTGTGATATTTGTGAAATACAAATCAACAAAGCATCTTCATAGTTTCTGGTCCTTTTACAAAGTGAATTGATTTATCTTATTTGACAATAAAATACAACACTCTGCAAATGATAACTCTTCAAACTTCCTTCTCCATCTAACTTGGTTCCAAAAATTGTGAAATACTAAGCATATTATATTTCAATCCATCAAAAAATAGTACTTTAGAAATCAAAACTGAGTTAGATTAACCGATCTTTCCAAGGACAATAATCTTTCCTTTGTAATTTTCACTGAAGGTGACATGTCCTCTGTCAATTTTTATTAATTTATTGAAGCATGAGTAGTATCTTATCAGGTGTCTTGAACACCCACTACCCAAGTACCATATTCTCTTATAGGAACTATTTAAGTAGCTTTCCTAAAAAATGGTCAATGAAAAACCGATCTCGGTACCCATACTTGTTTGGGTCCAGTAATATTAGTGATAAGTGCTTTAGGAACCCATATCTTCCTCATAGGTTTTATGACAACCCTGATCTTTTATTACACAATTAAACATAATTTATTACATAAACTTCATTTGATACAACATAGAAGATCGAGAGGTCTAGTTTCTTTGGGGCTTAAGATCATTACATAACAACTTAAAACATGAAAAATGACATTTTTATTGAAAAATTCCTTTACATTACCACTACATTCCCTCATACTTATCATTGCATGGGATAACCTGAGGACATGCTTAAAAAAGGGTGAGATATAATGCCCAGTAAGGGATTAATCATGAAATAACATGAGGAATACAATACATTTTAGAAAATAGGCATATAAATAGAGAACAATAGAAGTATAAACATAAAGGTATGATAAATCATGATAATAATAACATGGAAATGTGGCAACAACACTTAACATGGAATTAGCATGAGCCAAGGCTCATTGCACATGGAGCATGAATAAACCCTAATTGCACATAAAGCATGATTAACCCCTTTTTGCACTTGAATTAGCATGAAAACACCCATTGTACATAACGTATCA
This sequence comes from Viscum album, assembly GCA_963277665.1. Lineage (NCBI taxonomy): Eukaryota > Viridiplantae > Streptophyta > Magnoliopsida > Santalales > Viscaceae > Viscum > Viscum album. Next base: position 1,810,575,109 of record OY728127.1, read on the forward strand.
CGATGTTATACTTTACCCAATGCATTGGAGCACTATCAGGGTGCACCCTTCTTAAACATTTCATTTCTTGCATAAGTGTGCCACATGGTTCGTAAGACATTGAATCATTCAACATAATCATTTATTCCATGATGAACGAATGTGTAATATATAAATGAAACTATTTAAACAATAAGTAAATGTGAATAAAGGTTAATACTCTTAATATAGAAATGGGCATGGTATTCACTACATAATGACTTTGGCTTGGAAAAGCGCAGTGCAATTTCGGCTGCATAACGGCGTGACATAAGAACTCATAAATGAGGAGAGATAAATTTAGATTCATAATATTTACATGACATGGAATGTAAGGTATTAATATAGATACATGTCCCAACAAATGTAATGGAATTTAGATTCATGATACAAATTAATTTCTTGAATGTAAATGAGGAGAGAGAAATTCCTTTCGGAATTTCTACATAGTAACAGGTGTACATGGGAGTCATTTAATGAGAGAGAAAGGGGTCTAACATTATTCAAACATAAATAGGGTAGTATGGGTGAGGGTTGAAACCATACCCCAACGTTTATAATTGAAATTAAAAGGGCATAAAAATTTAAATAATATTGGACAAAAATGAGAAAGGAAGAAAAACCCTTACTTGGAAGTGTGATCCCAAAGGCTTAGGAGCGGCTTGAGAGAGGCTTATTGGGAGCTTGTGGCACCTTGGGATGATTCTAGAGATAGGAGGGAAGGATTTGGTCGAACTCCAAAGGATTTTAGTGAAGAGGAAGTGGGAGCTTGGGTGGGTTTATATAGGAAAGGAGAGGGAATTCATTATTATTTAGGTTTGGGACACCTCACATTAAACTAATCAATACCACAATCCAAACCATGGTTTTTTCCCATGTTTTTTTTCAAAGGGGTGTGGAAAACAATATTTTATAAGTACAATGGGCTAAATCCTTCAAATAATGTGGTTGCTTATGTGGAGGTGAGTCACACTCCCAAGGAAAACAATTTAAAAAGAAAAAATGTTTAATAAGTCTTGAAGGGTCCACTAAAGCTTTGTAAAATAAATCATACAAACCCAAAATCACATTATTTTAATGGTAAAACATATATTGGCCGAACATACAGTTTGTATTAGTTCATTACATCACTATTGGGACATTATGATGTCATAAAACATATTTGATATTTAAATGGTATTTAATTTTTACCCAAAAATTTGACTATCTTAGAAAATTATGAAAAATTCATCGTTGGATAATTTTGAAATCCTGATTCTAGAAATAATATTCATTTTATGTAAATAATTTTCTAAATATGTTATTTTTAACTTTTAAAATAAAAACTGACATTTAACAAAAATTCATTGGTTTTGACAAAAATGGATTTCAAACATTAATAAAAATTACAATTGCATTCATAGAATTATAATATCATTTAAATTTAGTAATAATTAATTTAATAATAATAATAATATTTTATTAAAATATTATTTAATTCAAATATCCATTAATTCATCAAAATAGATTTCTTAGTTGAACATTAGCTAAAAATACTATTTGTGGTTTAAAAACTATTTACAAGGTAACAATAATAAAATGAAAGTATATTCATTAATATATATAAAAATAATGTACATAACCATAGTACTAGGGTCTTGTTAAATAACCCCTTAAAACACACGCATAAGACCAAAGGGTGAGGTGTGCGATTGTGACAGACTCTTGGAGTGGCTCGGATAACATCGCTCGGGTGGTAATCTCTATCAACTTACACTTCTCACATAGCCAGTTCTTCTCAAGCTTAACATGTTCAAGCTCAGATTGAGCTTGGTCAAGGACGAAGCCCCATGATTCCACCTCTTTTCTGAGCCCTGACAAATGGGCTTCATATGGGGAACGTCTACTAGATGAGGCCATCACTACCTTTTTCTGAGTAAATTAGATTTGTTAAAGCCCTATATTTATACTGATCATGTGATCACTATTCAATGGATATATTAGAAATAGCCATAATTCTTAAGATAAAACCAAAGAAGTTGGCATTTTATATAAATATTTTACATAAAGATACATTTAATTAGATCAATAGGGATTTCCATTAATGACTGTTTGGGTCGTTACAGTTTTCCTATAATAATTATGTAAAGTATTTGAAAAACAAACTCTATTTGGTCCAAAAAAATATGAAATAGTAGAGAGTGTGTCATAACTTGATCTAGTTGAAGGTTTTTCAGAATGGGGAGTAAAGTAGTATGTCATTGATTTAGAAACAAAGTTATTTCTTCCAAAATTTATTTTACCAGGTTGATATCCAATGTCAGTAGTATATTTAGGGGCAATTTGTTTACCTAGAATTTGAGTAAGGGTATTTTTCCCATTGGTAAACTTTTCTAAGTCTTTTTTCAATTGTTTATTAAACATTTTTAATTAATTGTTCTCCTTGATCATTTGAGCATTTTTCTCTTTTTCAGTTGTGAGTTCAGATTTAACAGTCACGGTAAGAGCATGTTGTTTCTTCAAAGATTTGTATTTATCTTTTAGTTCATTACATGTCTCTTTAAGTATATTAAAATATTCAAACCATTCTTCATTAGACATGTTTTCAGAGTCACTCCCATCTCTAGAATAGTATGAATTATGCACAGGAGAGTCAAATATTACCTCATATGTGTTTATCATAAAACACATATTGACTTGGTTATCCTGTTCATCATGTGATGATTCTCAGTCATGTGAGATGTATTTAGAAGAACTCCATGTTGCTTTCATTTCCTTTTTATATTTTCTTTTCTTGTCCTCATATTTCTTTGTTTACTTGAGCTTTAGACAGTCATCCTTGATATGTCCTTTTTTCTTACATTCATAGCATACAATCTCATTAGACTTTTCACTTCTTTTCCAATCCTTCTTCCAAATTATTTTTTGATCATATTTTCCCTTGAAGTTAATCTTTCTAAAAAAGTAATTCTTCTTGTAAAACCTTTTCAACCTTCTGGCTAGTTGATCCATCTCCACATCACTATCAGGTGATGATTGTTCACTATTAAAACTTTCTAGAGAAGCTTCCAATTTCCCTTTGTCTTTGTTTTTCGTGGTGGTGGTCTTGAATGCCACAGATTTTCTTTTGGGTTCATCCTCCTCTTCCTTGTTGACTTTCAACTCCTCTTCAAACATCATCAATTTTCCAATGATTTCTTTTACAGGTATCTTGCTGATGTTGCATGATTCTCTAATAGAGACAGAGGTTCTTATCCATATATTAGGTAGACATTTGAGAATTCTCAGGATTTGTTCTTTAGCAGTGACTTCTCTTCCAAGAGAAATCATTGTGTTAACAATTTCATTGAACCTGAGATACATGTTAGAAATAGGCTCATCAGGTTTCATTTTAAAGCTATCTTATTTAACAGTATAGGTATTAAGTCTCATTTATTTCACACTATAAGTTCCTTCATGTGAAATAGACAAAATATCCCAAATTTCATGGGCATATTTACAAGAAGATATTCTATTAATTTCCTCATCTCCTAAGGAGAAGTATAAAGCATTCATAGCTTTATAATTGTTATTGTAGGCAGTTTTGGTCAGTTCATCCCAAGTGATTCTATCAGTAGCAGGAATATTATATTCATCTATAATTGAAGACCAGATTTCAAAGCTCATACTTTCTAAATGAATTTCCATTTTCATTTTCCATTAAGCATAATTGGTTCCATTATAGAATGGTGGTTTGTTGGTTGCTGCACCTTCCAATCTATTATCCATGATAAAGAAATAACTTAAAAGAGCTAGAAATTTAGAATTGATAGAAATTTACAGATCTTTAAAGTAAAACTACAATCATAGTTGAATAAGGTTAAAAAATAGAGTCTTAATAGCATTAAAAACAACCCTCTAATGCCAAATGTTGGTCAGAGTAGAGTACTCAAGAGGGGGTGAATTGAGTATCTATTCAAAATTTTTGTTAAAAATTATTTCTAAAAGGTTTTCCCAATAAAGTTAACTGCAGCCCAGTTAATCAAGGTTATACTATTATGAAAGTTTTCCAGTTTAAATAACTTCTTAGAAGATTGATTAATTGTCAGTAATCTTAATATTGGTTATAAACATTACTTTTTAAGCTATTATAATAAGGCAATACAATTATAACTTCCTTCCAAGATTAACTATCAAAGTAAATTTAGCGGTACTTGGATTAAATAGTAAAATAGAGAAAACTAAATTAAACAGCACAGTGGATATAAAACAAGTGGTTCAATCTCAAGATGAGACCTAATCCACTCCACTCGGTGATCACCTACCACCAAACTGTTTATATCGATAAACTTGATCCACACCCTGGATATGGTTTAATAATAGTACAAAAGACTTTCCAAGTCACACGACCTCTTCCATAGTTCTTCGTGGGTACAAACTACTAGGCCACATAGGGACCTCTTCCACACTTATCTTTGGGTATACAAAAGCGTAAAAAGGATGTTTGAGAAAGGATATCTTGTATCCTTTAGTTTAGTGTAGAAGAAAGAGTGTGTTTTTATAAATATACACACACTACCCAAAATATAATAAAAATATACAAAATAGAGAATAAATGATGAGATAAGGTTAGAAGTGATCTGATTGGTTGTCTATTTAGCTCTAGACTTCTACGATGAAGCAGATGCAGAAATTGAGTCCTCGTGTGGAAAACAGAGTATCGCAAGTCAGCTAGATCTGGCGTGTGTTCCTCATGGTGTGGACAGTGCGAAGATTTCCATGACTCTGGTATTTGAGTATGCTTCGTGTGTTCTTCTGGAATGTTCAGTTGCATGTGTCGGTTCTTTTCTCTGGTAAGATTGTGTGTTCTTCTTGGTATTACACTCTCTGTATTTTTATTATTTCTGGGTCGTTCTTCTCTTTTATTCTTGGAGTGCATGTGTTAGAGCCGAAAGGATGCATGTATTCTGCAACTCGTACCTCATACTATCAGGTGAAACATTTACAAAGAAGCATTAATTATGTCATTTCATTAAAAATATTCAAATATGACCATTTGAAATTAAATTGAAAAACAAAAAAAACAGATTAAGAAATGGTGTCACAGTTTGTGAGGAAACAGTGTATCCATGAAGCGGTGTCTCATGGTCACGGTGTCTGGTCACGGTGTCTGGTCACCATGTCTGGTTCATAGTGTCTGGTTCAGGGTGTCTGGTTCATGGTTTCCAGTCATGGTGTGTGGTCACGGTGTCTGGTTCACAGTATCTAGTTCACGGTGTCTGGTATACGGTGTCTGGTTCACGGTGTCCGGTCATGGTGTCTAGGTTACGATGTCTGGTTTATAGTGTTTGGTCACAGTTTTTGGTCAGAGTGTCTAGTTCACGGTGTCTGGTTCCTTTTCCATAAAAACATAACTGGTGGTAGACTCATGGTGTCTTAGACTTAGCCAAATATCTATATTCAGACTTAAGCATTGATATTCATAGAATTGATTAGACTTAATCATTTATCAAAGAAATAATTATAAAGTAAATCAAATATAGTGTATAGTAATCAGACTTAATGTATAGCAATTGACATCTTGGATATCTTTACTTAAATCATAAGAATACTAATCATCTATATATGATTTGAGATAGATTATAGGATTACCAGGCTTTACAAAATATATACAATTTTTTATCATTAAAACATGATTCATACATGATGAATCCAAAAAAGTGGAGCAAGAAAACTAAGTTTCACAAGGTACACTTCCTATTCACTCAATAATGGAAAAAAATTATTTGATTTTGGTTCTATAAATTCTTTTATATCCTGTAAGTTTTATAGAATTATTTAGTCAAATCCAAAATACCTTGAAGTAGATATATCTGTACAGACACCTAGTGGTGCAATCATTGAAACCCAAGTATTGGACTCTTATCTAGTCTGAGTATATGGTAATATTATTCTTTTGAATCTTTTAATGCTTACCTTAGTGAAATTTAATGATATACTGGCCATGGAAGGGCTCTCATTATATAGATAACACGTAAATTGTTAGGAAAAGGAAATATCCTTTCAAAATATGAACCATCCAATGTTCATTTACAAGTAAAAGAAAGATCGTGAACCTCATTTGGAAAATCCATAAATGGTGTGGGTGTTGGTACCATACGGAGAATAATACCTTTACCAAATGATTGATTCAAAGGAATGTATCAACCTAAAGGAAATTATCATTTTTAGGGAATACACTAATGTATTTCAGGAAGAGTTACCCAAACTTCCCTCAGATCATGAGGTATATTTCTCAGTAGATCTCATACCCAAATCCACTCATATCTCAAAATTCCACTACAAGATGGACTCGATTGAACTTGAGGTGTTAAAGAATCGGTTTTAATAGAATTTGTAAAAAGGTTTCATACACCCTAGTGAATCTCCTAGGGGTGCGCCAGTGGTCCTTTTCAAGAAGAGTGATAGATCAATTAGGATGTGTATCAATTCTCATGAGCTCAACAAGATCACCATAAAGAAAAAGTACCCTCTTACAAGGATTGATGACTTCTTTGATAAACTACGAGGAGCTTAATACTTCTCAAAGGAGGATATTCCTTATAGATATCATCAACTGAAAGTGAAGAAGGAAGATATTCTAAAGACCACTTTACATACAAGGTATGGTCACTATGAGTTCATAGTGATTCTCTTCGGACTTACAAATGCCCCTCCAATATTCATTTATTTGATTAATAGATTCTTTAGATACTACCTCAACAAATTTTTGGTAGTGTTTATAGATGATATTCTCATTTACTCCAAGAGTAAGGAGAAACATGAAAGTATCTAAGGATTGTGCTAGTGACATTAAGGAAGGACAAAATATATAATAAGTTCAACAAGTGTGAATTTTTCATATAGAAAATCACATTCTTGAGTAACATTATCACAAGTGAGGGAATTTCGATGGACCCTTCAAAGATAAAGACAATTGAGGAATGGCCCAAACCCACTAGTTTCATAGAAATACCTAGTTCCCTTGAAGTAGAAAGGTAATACCGACACATTTTGAGGAATTTCTCATGATTTTCTATCCTGATAACTAAGTTAACATAGTAGGGGTAAATTATGTTTAGATAGAAGAGTATGAGGAAATCTATAATGATCTCAAGAAGAGGCTAGTCACTACACCAACACTCACACTACCAACAGGTGGAGATGGTTTTGTGATATACAATGATACTTAAAAGAAAGGTTTGGGTTTTTTACTCATGAAGAATGGTAAAGTGATAGCCTATGCCTCAAGATAGTTAAATATTCATGAATAAAACTCCCCAACGCATGATCTGGAGAGAGCAACTATGATTTTTGCCTTTAAAATCTGGTGACACTACCTCTATGGTGAAAAGTGTGACATGTATACTAGTCACAAGAGCCTAAAGTATATATCCACACAAAAATGATCTCAACATGAATCAAAGTAGATGGTTTGAGATAATAAAGGACTATTATTTCTGTATTCACTACCATCCAGGAAGGGAGAACGAGGTAGCTAATGTTATTAGAAGAAAAGAACCTGCTACTCCATCCATGATGCAGATTGAGAAACACCCCATATTTATGGATATAAAAAGGATAGATTTGGAATTCATAATGGAAAGGAATACATCCTACCTTTCCCAAATTATTTCCCAAAAATCTATCTAAGAGATAATCAAGTAGGCACAAAGGGATAATATTGAGCTAGAAAATAAGGTGAAAACAATAAAATATTGGAGTCTATATGAGTTCCATATCGATGATGATGGTTTTATTCAGTTTGGAACAAGATTTGTGTGCCTTTATCACCTGAGATAAATAATTATCTATTGGATAATTCACATAGATCATCTTTCTCTATCGATCCTAGAAGCACTAATATGTACAATGATCTTCGTGAACACTTCTGTTGAGACAACATGAAAAAGAATATTGATAAGTACATCTCAAGATGTTTAGTATGTAAGAAAGTTAAAAAATAATGAAAGAAGTCCAAAGGGATGGTGAAACCATTTCCTATACCCATGCGTAAATGGGAGAATGTCACTATGGAATTTTTCACTAGTCTCCCAAATACATCCAAATGAAACAATATGATATGGGTTGTGGTGGATCGACTCACCAAGACTACCCACATTATCAATATTTGGGAAGATTTATCACTTGAAAAACTTGTAAATATATATGTGAAAAAATTATTGAGGCTACCTGGGTTTCCCCTTTCGATCATCTCAGGTCATGATCAAAGGTTCACCACTAAATTCTAGAGAATTCTTAAATATGCTTTGATTACTGAATTATATTCCAGCACATCCTATCACCCCCAAACTGATGGCCAATCTAAAATCACTATCCTGATTCTCAAGGACATGTTAAGATCCTACTCAATGGAATTAAAAGGTGTATGGTATCAACAACTCCCATTGGTTTATTTTTCATATAACAACATCTTTCACTCGAGTATTCAAATGGATCTATATTAATCTCTATATATAAAGTGATACAGTACTCTAACATGTTGGGATTAATTTAGGTAATGAATGATACTTAGACTTGACCTTGTGATATATATGATAGAAAATTTTCAAGCCATCCAACAACATATAAAATCATCTTAGATTTGTAAAAGAGCTATATTAAAAACCATTTAACGGACTTGGAATTTGAAGATAGAGAAAACTTTTTCCTTTGAATATAACCCTAGAAGAGATTCATGTGGTTTTAAAAGAAAGGGAATATTATACCAAGGTACATTGGCCCATTTGATATTATTTATTTCATGGGAGTAGTGGTCTATCGGCTTGTACTTCCACAATGTATGGATCAAGTACATGATGTGTTCCATGTATCACTCTAGAGGAAGTACATACCTGATCCCTTACATGAATTGAATCCAAAGGTGGTACAATTGGAGAATGACCACTTATACAAGGAATATCCAGTGAAGATATTGGAACATAGAGATAAAGTACAATGAAACAAGACAAATAACCTTGCCAAAGTGTTTTGGAGGAACCACAAGTATGCAGAGGTGACTTGGGAACCAAACGAAACAATGAATAAAAAGTAACCTTTCCTATTATAAAATGAGAATACGAGTTGAAATTTCTGGGATGAAATTTATAAAGGGTGAATGATGTAACATCCCAATGTTTTTAGAAAAAAATCCTAAATAAATGTGTGTTGTATTATATTATATAATATTATACACATAAAAATATAAAAAAACCAAAAAAGACATTGTTTCATTACAAAATACTATTAAATTAATCAGTAATGAAACTAATTATAATTCCAAACATTAAAAACTAACAAAAATATAAAATAGAAAAGCTAAAATGGTAAAATATGGATCACCCCAATCTACGAGAATCATCGCCCTCATTGCAAACACTATAAAAAAGAAGAAAAATTTTAGTAAACCAAGAACAATTATAGAAAATGGAAATATAGAACCTTGAGAGGAATTGAGTTTAATATTAATTGAAATAATGAAGTATTATTTATAGGAGGTAAAGTGATTTTTGGAATAGTAATATGACGATTGGAATATTAACATGACCATTGGGAATAGTAACCTGGCTGTTGGGAATAATAACCTGACCGTTGGAATAGAAATTTCACCTAAAAATAATAAATTAGGATAAAAACAATATTTAACATGATTAATTTAATAAATATAATTTTTATAATTCCAAAAAATAAAAAACATGATTAAAAACTGAACGAATATATAAGCATATTATTGATAAATTGTATTTTAAAGTATTTCATAAAAGTGAAAATTTTTATATTAAAATTTAAAATTAACTATTTTGGAATTTTATTTTGATAAAATGTATATAATTTTTTAAATCAGCACATATAAATTATCCAAGACTGAGTATTTTTTAATTTTTTGAAATACTTTAATTTTCATGTGAATAGTAAAAATAAAGTTTTTCACATTACCGATGTATCTCAAATTACATCATTCATGGTGTAATAATGAAATAATACTTTATACAACTTTAGTTCAATACATGGTATATTTAATTTCATAATTTTTTTATAAAAATACAATAAACTCAATTTCCAAACAAAAAAATAACTTTTCAATACCTATAGTTAAAAGTGATTCCTTAAAATATCAATTTATCTTTCTTTCCACTTTCTTTTTTAATAAATTAATTAATTCAAATTATAAATGGGATTTAAAGTGTTAGACCTATTATGTTATATTAATATATTTTTTATAATTTTAAAAATTCACTATTACCTGTTTTACCTTTGATAAAATATTTTATTAAATATTTTATTCTAAAAATACCCCTCTCCTCAAGTATAAATAACTCCTCTCCCTTAAGAAAGACAAGATATCAAGACACTTAAATTTCATAAATGTAAATTGAGAAATATAAACCGGTGATCATAATTGATAAATATTGGTATAATTAATGATAATAAAATTCTGGAATAATGTTTTAATAATCCTATGTTTATTATTCATGAGGCGGAAAAATATTAAAATAAAGCGGGAACTGAGGTAAGGGGACTCTCGAACCCAAAACCATTCTTTGGGTTATTTTATATTCCACAATATAATTTTCATATTATATCCTTAAAAATTCATTTCACTTTTATAGCATGGATATACATGTTCCTACCATGTAAAAATGATTTCTAAGAAAGGACTCTTTATTAAAGTGACTTCACAATATCGTATTTTACTCCTCTTGATATGATTCTTATCCACTCAATAATAATGATGTTTTGTGTCCAAGTATGATTGGCCTTATTGATTTGGGAATAAAAAAGTTAATTCATGAATGTATCCTTTTTAAAATCCTTATGAAACCCATTCTCTTAGTAGGGTTTACTTTATGACTTAGATTGATATAAATTCTTTGTGACATGCATGGTTATGTAAATGTTAGGATGTGACAGGTGGGGCTTGAATTATATATCCCTCCAATTCATTGGGTAATGTGATGTATCTCATGAGATAATGTGAAATATGAATGAAAATTTTTCTACATTTGTTCACAATGATGGTTTTATGATTATTCACATATGTTATGCATGAACATGATTCTATATTTATTCACAACTATGTGTGGTTTTTGAATACTATGACATGATGTTTCATTTTTATGCATTTCTACACTCCCTTACTTTATCACATGTTTCCATAATGATGTTTATTATGATCCTGTAATTATTATTTGATTAAAATTATTATTGTCACTCATGTTATATTAATTTAAATACCTTATTCATTCTCTTACTAGGATTTTACCTCCCCCTTTCATTGATGTATATCCTCAGGTGATTACTTGTACTAAGGATAATATTAAGGCCACTAAGATGATAGAGAATAAGGAATTAAATATTTTTTATTTTTTTATGTAAAATTTATTTATAAGCCTAATTTTTCCAGGACACTAAACGTTTGGATCCAAGATTTATAATGTAATTATGTTTTTTATCTTTAAAATAATGAATAATTATGTAAGAAAAAGTAGGTCCTCTATAAAAGTGGTCCTAAATATAATATGTTGGTGTTTTTTAGAAAATATTAATTTTGGGGAGAACAATAGGCCTATTTAGTGTTTGGATATCGACGCCATTTATTTATTTATGAATAGAATTGGGTAAGCTCTATCTTAATGCTTCGATGTAATGACATATGGTAACTCGGATTCTTGAAGGTGAGAACTCTGGGATTGAAATTTTTCCTTCAATTTATTTAAAGTTTTTCTGAATGAAATGAGGTTGTCATATTTTACCTGTATAATGATGTAGGTATATATGTATGGTTGTAGGACCAAAAAATCTTCTTGAGGATGAAATTTTTTATAATGGGGTTTTTTTAAAGCTCATGCCTAAATAGGTGTATGGAGTTTTGAGGGGAAACACGAATCAATAACTAATAAATAAGTTTATTTCTTAACTAGGTGTGGGAATAATTATCCTTGTGTTTGGGAACCTTAAACCCATGTTTTTGGATATGAATGTGGGTTAAAATAGGTCTCAGGAGTGATCTGGGGCCTAGAGAAATGCTTGGGACTACCAAAGACTGATGTAGTCCCACCAGTTATCCAATTCGCATCCAGTAGGTCAGATTTTATTCTTAGGATCAATATATTTAAGTTGAGATTATAACCTACCAATTTATGGGTTCTGTTTTGTTTTTTTAGGTGTTAAAAAAGGTTTTTTGACCCCCCCCACCCCCCCCCCCCCCTTCTTCCCATGCCCCTTTTCATCTTAATATATAAATAGACAATATTTGGGCCATTTTTAGATGTGTACGATACGTATACCCATATCCCTTGTACGTGTAATATATCTACCATTATTGGTCTATTTTACATGTTTTTGTATGCATTGGGAATCCCCCCATATGTCTGAGAGTTCTCTCGAATCCTTTCCTATTTTATTTGGATATCAAAATTTGTTTCATCATTTATGTCGGCTGATAGAGAAAATATTTTCCTTATTTTTAATATGAATTTAAATTATTTTAATCCTTATAATTTATCAACAGAAGATTATTTTGATCAGTTTTTGAATTCAGGGATGTTTGGAACTAAAATTTGAAAAAAAAACAGTTTTCAATTTTAACATATTTTAATCACTTTGTAATTTTGGGAATAACTTTTAGAATACTATTCAAATTTTGGTGATTATTTTTTTTAGTATTCCATGACTTATTTTCTTCAAATTTTTCTACTGGATCAAAATCTGATTTGAACATATTGAGGATCGAAAAAACCAATCAAGTTGACATTTTATTCGGGTAGACATTATGAACCCCACCTCTGTAAATGGGGTATAAATCAGGATAAATGTCTCCAATTGAGGTGATTACAAATTTATTATAAAGAGTGTATATAGAATCGTTTTTAAAATGAATTTAATGGTTTTTTTAACTCATTAATGTGGACATTTGATGTTATACATTGAAGGAATATTTTTGTAATTATCAACTATAAAAATTCATTCTCGGTATTTATTCCATAACATCCTCTACACACATCCAATCAACGTGAAATTTTGAGGACCAATTAAAAATATATTTTCAAAAAGATTTCATGAATAAATCTATCCCAAATTATATGATTTGATGTGGGTAAGACATGGATACTTTTGAAGTAATATTCTGTAACTAAAATGTCAACCGTTGAAGACCCATTATGACCCCCTAAGTCATTAATGGTATGTTATGACACCCTGAAACAACTTCCATGCCTATAAATAAGAATATAATGGTGGGTTGAAAATTATAAAAATTGGAGAGTGAATATCATATGACAACCATGATCTGGTATTTTTATTCTTTTCCTTTATTTTATTTTTGTTTTCTTTTTCCATGTAACACATTCATTTTTTTATTAAAGTGTTTCCTTTTTCATCATCCATCTCTCTTTCTCTTATAACCCAAATCTAATTCTCTTTATCTCATACATATTTCCATCATGATATATTTTCACTTTGAAATGGAAAGTTACAAACCCAAGGATTGACCATGGGGGAGGATTCATGGCGTTCTTAATTATTTTACTTCAATGAAACATGTTTTTAATCTTTTTGTAGTGGATGCAAGACTATTGCATGGGTTTAGCTATCATTTACCACAGCATTATTTACAATTTCATTATTTTATTTGATTCACTGTTTATCTCTCCATTATCTCAAGAAAACCCTTCATATGGTGGAGTTGGTGTTTCCTTAAGGGATGAAATTATATACAATGGAGTTGGGTCTTTTTAGGAATAGAATTCTCAGTTGAGGTGTTATCCTATTTGACTATTGTAGGAGGTATGGTTAGGTGTTTCAAAGACATGCTATAATCATACACTCGTTAAATCAAATGAAATTAATTTTTTAATGTTTTTTCATCAAAAAAATTAACAAATTTAATTTTAACAACAATTAAATAATGAAAGAACCCATGTTATCAAACCCAGGACCAAGACCTTTCTTCTCTAATGTCATTCTGTCTGCATCTTCATCTACATTTATATTTTAATTATTTATGGAATTATTTTAATTTCTCATCTCCCATAAAAAACCCCATTACAATCATTGTTATAAATAATAACAAACAAAAAATAATTAGATTAGGTGAATTATAATTAGTGATTGAACCAACTTCAATGCTCTTCAAGTGAGATGACCCTGTTCAACCTCTATGTTGCATTAGGAAAATTAAATTTCTTTTTTCACTCCCTACATTAGGTGTGTGTTGTAGGCTATTACCAATATATAGGGCGTTTTTCTAGATTCTGTATTTATTAAATTTAATCTCTAAACAAAGGCTAATATTATATGAGTGCACTATACTAATGTTGTGATAGGTGGAGAATTTAAATTAACCCATTATCTTTCTTATTTTTTTCTGAGTGCATGCATGGGCGATCAAGTTGGATTTACCAGAATTTGATCCAATTTAATTCAACGTGTTTTTAATTATGGATTTCCTTATATGAATACCAGTTCAAAATGTCTTGAACCTCATCAAAGGGTTCTATTGATTTTGTGTTTTATTGAGATATTTATCCTTGAAATAGATTGATGTATTAAATTTTGAAGTAATGTTTTAATTTTTTTAAGAGAAGTGTGGTTTTAATTGAGGGTTGGAAAATTCAATTTCAAAACCATCAATAATTGATATTTTTTTTGCCCTTAAAAATAATAAGATCTAACATAGTGGTCAAGTAAATAAAACTATTATAAATAATGATTAATTTGAGTAATGGAATATTGTTTTGTAAATTTTAAATTGGTCTATATTTTGGTTTTAAAATATGAAATGGATTAAAGGGTGTATTTTTCATTTGGCATGAAATGGTATGTTATAATTTGAATTGGTATGGATTTTGATAATGATGTCGGAAATGGGTTTTTGGCATGTAATTGGAAACAGTTTTTGATATATCTGGGCCTAATTGGAATTGAATGTCTTTCAAAAAGGAAATGAGTGATTCCCATATACCATGATGGTTTTTTGTTGATATGTCTATATGTTTTTATTTAGTTTTATATGCTTGTAATAGTTAACCCACAGTGACCATGAACCCTAGGGATGTAGTGATAATGGTTAACTTGGGGTGACAATGACCCCACAAGATACTGATATTTATGGTCATGTCACGACCCGTCCCAGTGGGGCCCAAGCCGCAACTCCCCAAGCCCACCTCCAATAGGCCAGGGGCTGGTGACTAGCACCGATTAGGCATGCTACTAACATGGGAGGCATTTCCTATAAACCTGTACGCACGCACACACATCTCCAAGCCCACAACGCTGAAAAGTAAAAACTACTAAAAGGAAAATATGCATGCATACACTAAAACCCAACCAACAAAGTATGACATAAAAGTAAAGTACAAAAAAGTAAAACCCTGGGCCAAAAGTACAAGCCCACCAAAAAGAAAGTCTGTAACAAAGTCCAACTTGTAAGGAAAGTTACTGGGACTGCAATCTGTAGCCGTAGGAACACACCTCGGCCCGCCTGATCTCACTGAGCACCGTCCGGCCCTGGTCCACCTAGAATCCTGTCAAAGGCTCGCTCGTCTGCACAAGACACGACATGTGCGGGAAAATCCCATGCAGGGGTGAGTATAACAATACCCATTAGGACACCCCAAAACCACAAAGGAAATACAACAAGGGAAAATAACAAAAAGGAATATACAGTCAGCTCTACACAGTATATGTTTATTGAAAATATATTAAGAATATCCAGATATACTCATACATGATCGAATATCGCGAAATCACCACTAATATCCAACTTGAAGATTTCCACTAAGCACATAACAAGGAGAACACACTCCCAGGTCATGGGAGAGAGATATGAAGTACTAGTTCCGGGAGGACACACTTAACAAGTACCTTGAGAACATGATGCTCAGATGAGGATCACAACTAAGTCAGGGGGTGATTCTGACAACTCAGTCTGAGTTAATCCGCTAAGCAGAGGATCAAAACTTGGGTAAAGTTGGTCACGTCGATACCAAGAAAACTACCTAGGGTTCCAGGAATGAATATAGGATCCATCTCTAAGTCTCACGAAGGGGATTCCAACAACTCTATTCAGGAAGTTCTGCTGAAGGGATCATACTCCTGTGTAAAGGAAGTGATACCAAAACCTTCAGGGAAAAGACCAAGGGTACGAACCCTAAGAAAACTAGTCCAAATCACAGAAGAAAAGTGTCTCAAGTCATTTAAGACAGGTTACATAGCGTGTATTATGGTTACACACCGTGTTCCTTGACCCCGGTTACTACCTATATAAACAGCCCGTGTCATTCGTTCAAGCTGTGTAAAACCAATCTACACGATGTGTAGAAAAAGTACATGTCATGTTTCTTGACCCCGGGTACTGCCCGTGTAACCGGCCCGTGTCATTCGGCTTGTCAGATAGAAAGAAACTACACGGCATATAGAAGAATCACACGCTGTGTCCGAGCACCTGGGGCTCGCTCCGTGTATGCTGGCCATGTGCCCATACACGGTCTATGCATGTGTCTGTGTCGCCTGCTCGTGTACCAGTACACAGGGTATCTTGTGTATCTGGCCGAGTCTGGCTGGGGAGGGGTATACACAACGTTTCCTTGGCCGTGTACCCTTCCCGTGTCCATGTACTCCTGAAGTATACACCATTTAATCATGCCGATGAACACACGTCATGTATCCCATGCTACACGGTGTGTAGTCGGGAAATTTCCAAAATCGTTCTCTTTCTCCGCGCGCCCTGGACAAATGTCTAGTTCTTGATCCAATCATCCGATCATTCTGAAACTCTGGATTTGCGGTCATCTCGCCCCTACGAAACTGATTCTATTGGTTTCGGGCTTCCGATCTGCCTTGATAGTGCGTCCTGATCCGCCCGCACGAAAATGCTCAAAGAACGGGAATTTCTGAAACACATCGATTTGTCCGCCGACGTCGCCGTCGCACCTCCACTAGGTTGTCTCGATGTTGGATATTTTATTTTATATTTTTACTCCAACAAATGAATGTGAAATGATTTATTTCCTCCAAGAGCTCGTAGAACGCACCCGAAGAATGAGTAGGAATTGGGAGAGAAAAACACAACAATCGAGAGGGAAAAACCTCGATTGATGTTCGTGTCGATATTGGCTCATCACTGTTAGAAGAAAACCAAATTAATTTCAAGAATCAAATCCCCACGATTCCCAAAAAAGCCCATCCCGCAAGAACTCTTCTCCCGTATGGCTAGGAAGTGGGCCGACTTGGTGAGTCGATCGACGACCACCCAAATGGCATCGTGTCCCCTGGACGTACATGGTAAACCCGTCACGAAGTCCATGGATTTCCCATCCCACTTCCACTATGGCACCTCAAGGGGCTAAGTCAAACCTCCTGGCACTTGGTGCTCAGCCTTTACTTGCTGACAAGTAAGGCACCGAGAAACAAACTCAGCCACACTCTTCTTTATTCCTGGCCACCAGAACTGACGTCGGAGGTCCTGATACATCTTTTCCACACCTGGATGCACTGCCAAAGGGGAAATATGTAACTCCCTTAGAACCTCCTCCTGCAACATCGCTGATACTACTGTGTTCCCTCTGAAAAGAACAATGTTCTCCCCACCTTATGAATATCCATCAGCAGCATCACCTGTGGATATCTGAGCACGTAGAGCCTCGCAGCTTGCATCCTCGCACTATGCTTCCCTGACTCGCTGTAAGAGTGGAGGAGTAACAACCATCTACTGAAGGTAATATCCCTCATCCCCATCCACGAAGGATAACTGTAAGGAGGCCAAATGCCTCGTCGCCTCATCCAACAACTGCAAACTGGATTTCCTACTGAGATAATCTACCACCACGTTCCCCTTCCCAGGAGTATAAAAGATCTAAATGTCGTAATCCTGGAGGAACTCAAGTCATCTCCTCTGTCTCAAATTCAGATCCTTCTGAGAAAAGATATATTTGGGACTCATGTGATCAGAGTAGATGGTAAACCGCTCACCCACCAGGTAGTGCCGCCACATCTTCAACGCGAAGACTACCGCTGCCAACTCAAGATCATGGGTCACGTAGTTCTGCTCGTGTGGCCTCAACTGACATGAGCCATAGGCAATCATCGCTTGCCTCTGCATCAGGACACAACCAAGCCCGGTTCCTGATGCGTCGCAGAACACTACGTACTCGACACCCTCCTCCGGTAATCTCAAGATCGGCACGCTCGCCAAACTCTGCCTCAACTGCTGGAAAGCCTACTGGCATCTCTCGGTCCAAACAAAAGGCTTCCCCTTTCGTGTCAAAGCTATCATGGGTGTTGCAATCTTGGAGAAATCAAGGATGAATCTCCGATAGTAGCCTGCCAACCCAAGGAAACTCTGCACCTCCGTCATGCTCTGGGGTGGCTCCCATGCTAGCACTACCTCCACCTTGGCTTGGTCCACTGCTACACCGTCTGTCGAGATAACGTGTCCCTGGAAGTGGACCTCCTATAACCAGAACTGACACTTCGAGAGTTTCCCCTACAACAGGTGCTCTCGGAGTGTGTCCAAAACTATCCTTAGGTGTCTTGTGTGCTCCTCCTCGGATGCAGAGTACACAAGGATCTTATTGATGAAGACCACTACAAACCGGTCTAGATAGGGCTCAAAGATCTGGTTAATGAGTCCCATGAACACTATCGGGGCATTCGTCACGCCAAAGGGCATCACCAAGTACTCATAGTGATTGTAGCGACATTAGAAAGTCGTCTTCGGTATATCCTCATTCCTTACTCGCAACTGGTGATAGCTTGATTGTAGATCAAACTTCGAGAACCATCATGCCCCTCTCAACTGCTCAAAGAGGTCATCGATCCTCGGTAGTGGATATCGGTTCTTCACGGTCACCCGATTTAAGAGCCAGTAATCCACACATAGCCTCAAGCTCTCGTCTTCCTTCTTGGAAAACAGCATTGGGGCCGCCCAGGGTGAAACTCTGGGTCTCATAAAGCCCTTATTCTGCAAGTCGTCCAGCTGCACCCTCAGCTCACGAAGCCCTGCAGGAGCCATCCGATATGCTGATGCTGATATTAGTGTCGTCCTGGGTTGCAACTCAATGCAGAAATCTATCTACCGACGGGGAGGTAGCCCGGGGACATCCTCCGGAAAGACGTCCTCATACTCAGCCACTACTGCTGGAAACTGGAAACTCATAACATCTTCTGCGCTAAGGGCTAGGCTAGCCAACTGATATGAAATCGGTTGTGCTCTCTTATGCATGAGTCCATCCTATGCTGTCTGGGTCACTCTTTCACCGAAAAAAGAGAACCTCGTTCCTTCACTGTGGACACACCGCAACCTTCGTCTAAAATAGTCGATCTGGGCATGAACTGTGGATAGCCAATCCATACCAAGAATGACATCGTAAGGACTCGACACTACCACCAAGAGGTTCTAACCGAAACTCTCACCTCCAAGGGTCATGTCACACTGTCTATAGAGGAGTGTGATCTATGAATCTTCTCCAGTCGGTGTTTCTAAGAGTAAAGGTCGAGTCAACGGCTCAACTGGAATCTCAAGGTCTCCAACAATATAAGAAGCCAGAAAGGAATGACTAGCACCTGTGTCTATCAATACAATAGATAAAGTAGAAAAGACACAGATAGTACCTCTAATCATTCCAGGAGTACCTAGGTCATAATCCTATGCCGCCTGCAGCTGTCCCTGCCTCTATCCTCCGGCTCCCTGAGCCTGGGGTGGACCTCCTTGGGGTGGTGGTGGTAAAAGATCAAAACATCTACCACCTCCAGCTGCTCTCCCAACTCCCCTACCACGTCTGTAGCCCTACAGATCTGTCAGGTCCACATGTTGCCTTTGCCTCAGTGGTCCTTCCACTACTCCAATGTCAGTAGTACAACGGGTCGAACAATCTCGAGCGAGATGTCCCCTGTCATCACATGAGTAGCATCGCCTCTCTCGAGGCTGGCTGGATGTGACCTGCGAACCCTGTAGGGAAGAGTCCCTATCCTGGGATCTCCTCTGGAAATGTCTCCCACGCCTGGGTCCCTGATGTCAGCTCTCTATTGCTGAGGTCTCTACTCCAGTTCGCCCACTACTAATAACTTTCGGTTGTCTCTACTCTACCAAGAAGCTCTCGACCACCAAATCTCACTCGAGCACCCCAGCATAAGTAGGAATTACCATAGGGATGATGCTATCTTGGATATATCTGCGCAATCCCCTCTCAAATGTCCAAGATCTGAAGTTCTAATCTCTGACCATATCTATCGAGTACTGCGAGAGGTCGGTAAATATCAACGAATAGTCATCCACCGTCATGGTTCCCTGCTGGAGCTGAAGAAGCTCCTGTATGTGTACTACTCTCAGTGTAACCAGTGAAAACTCCTCTATAAAGAGACGCTCAAACTCCAACCATGCAAGTGTTGCCTCGTTGTGGGTCTGGATAACCAAACTCCACCATCTTCCTATCGAGCCCTGCAGAAGGCTCGCTGTCAGGATCACCATCAGGTCTGCTGGTGTCCTGACCAAACAGAAGACTCTGGACACTTCCTCAATCCAGTCCTCTGCTACCTGAGGGTTAGGCTCAACTCGAAACCTGAGGGGTCTCTATATCTGAAACATGTGGAGTGCGCTCAGCCTTCGCTCATCCTCCACTGGTACAGCAGGCACTAAACACTGCTCCATAGGTGACGAGTTAACTGGCACACCACCTAGTGGTAAAACTGGGGGATCTGGTCCCTGTATCGAGGCTTTATCACTGAGGGGGTCATCCTAATGATCGAGCTGCTGGATCCTAGAGGGTGCGTGTCACGGAGGCATCCTGTTAAAGAAACAAGATGTATCTCAGTCAGTGAGTACATCTAGAGAGCTGACTCAAAAAGGACATGGAAACCACAACCCATTCCTATATGATTCATGTACCATTATTTTCCCCTACAACTAGTGTTCTCATGTTCCGAGTTGAAAATAAAGTTATCAGAGTCCTGGTGTATTGATACGTCGGCCGCCCGCACCAACACTGGGGTCCCTGGCCTAAAAGTCGAAATTGAAACACTTAACATTGTTGCCCCAAAGAAACTCAAAGACTCTCGGTCCTAAGGTAGAACCGACCACCTCTAATACCACTCTTTCATGACCTGTCTCAGTGGGGGCCGAGCCGCAACTCCCCAATCCCGCCTCCAATAGGCCAGGGGCTGATGACTAGAACAGAGTAGGCATGCTACTAACATGGGAGGCATTTCCTATAAACCTGTACACACACACACACACATCTCCAAGCCCACAAAGATGAAAAGTAAAAACTACTAAAAGGAAAATATTCATGCATACACTAAAACCCAACCAACAGAGTATGACAGGAAAGTAAAGTACAAGAAATTAAAATCGTGGGCCAAAAGTACAAGCCCACCAAAAATAAAGTCTGTAAAAAAGTTCAACTTGTAAGGAAAGGTACTGGGACTATAATCTGTAGCCGTAGTAACACACCTCGGCCCGCCTGATCCCACTGAGCGCCATCTGGCCCTAGTCCACCTAGAATCCTGTCAAAGGCTTTCTCGTCTGCACAAGACACGATACGTGCGGGAAAATCTCATGCAGGGGTGAGTATAACAATACCCAGTAGGACACCCTGAAACCACAAAGGAAATAAAACAATGGAAAATACCCCAATGGAATATACAATCATCTCTACACAGTATATTTCTATTGAACATATAATAAGAAAATCCAGATATACTCATATGAAATCAATTATCATGAAACCACCACTAAGATGCAGCTCGAAGATTTCCACTAAGAACATAACAAGGAGAACACACTCCCAGGTCCGGGGAAAGAGATACGAAGTACTCGTTCTGGGAGGAAACACTCCACAAGTACATTGAAAACATGATGCTCAGATGAGGATCACAACCAATTCGTGGGGTGATTCTGACAACTCATTTTGAGCTAATCCGCTAAGCAGAGTATCGGTGCCCAGGTAAAGTTGGTCACGTCGATACCAAGAACTCTACCTAGGGTTCCAGGAATGAATAGAGGATCCGACTCTAAGTCTCATGGAGGGGATTTGAACAACTCTATTCATGAATTTTTCCTGAAGGGATCATACTCCTGTGTAAAGGAAGTGATACCAGAACCTTCAGGGAAAAGACCAAGGGTACGAATTCTAAGAAAACTAGTTCAAGTAACAGAATACAAGTGGCTCAAGTCATTTAAGATAGGTTACACGGCATGTAGTATGGTTACACGCCGTGTTCCTTGACCCCGGGTACTACCCGTGTAAACGGCCCATGTCATTCGTTCAAGCTGTGTAAAACCAAACTACACGGCGTGTAGAAAAAGTACATGTCGTGTTCCTTGACTCTGGGTACTGCCCGTGTAACCGGACCGTGTCATTCGGCTTGTCGGATAAAAAGAAACTACACTACATGTAGAAGAATCACACTACATGTATGAGCTCCTGGGGCTCGCTCCGTGTACGCTGGCCATGTACCCGTACACGGTCCATGCCCGTGTCTGTGTCGCCTACCCGTGTACCAGTACACGGGGTATCCCATGTATCTGGTTGGGTCTGGCCTGGGAGGGGTATACATGGTGTGTCCTTGGACGTGTACCATGCCTGTGCTCATGTACTCCTGAAGTATATGCCATGTAATCCTACCAAGGAACACATGTTGTGTATCCTATGCTACACGGCGTGTAGTCGGGAAATTTCCAGAATCGTTGTCTTCCTCCGCGCACCCCGGCCAAATCATAGGTTCTTGATCCAACCGTCTGATCATTCTGAAACTCTAGATTTGGGTTCATCCCGCCCCTAAGAAACTGATTCCATCAGTTTCGGGCTTCCAATCAGCCTTGATAGCACATCCTGATCCGCCCACACGAAAACGCTCGAAGAACGGGAATTTCCAAAACACATCGATTTGTCTGCCGACGTCGCCGTCATACCTCCGCTAGGTCATCTCAATGTTGGATCATTGATTTCATATCATTGCGCCAACAAACGAATGCACAAAAATCGATTTCCTCCAAGAACATGTAGAATGCACACAAAGAACGCATAGGAATCAGGAGAGAAGAACACAACAATCGAGAGGTACGAACCTCGATCGATGTTCGTGTCGATCTTGGTTCGTCACTGTTAGAAGAAAACCAAATTAATTTCAAGAATTAAATCCCCAGGATTCCTGTAAAAGATCATCCCACAAGAACGATCGATCCACGGGCTAATCTATTCGTGGATTAGTCTGTATTCATTGTGGAAATCAAAAACGGGGAAGAAATCACAATTTAAACATCCAACCTGGATCTGCGGCGTTCGTTGGAGATGATCTGGTTGCCGCATCATCGTCACCGGAGAAAATCGTCAAGAACGTCGTCACCACGTTGGGAGGTCTTCTCCAGAGCTCTCCATAGAAAATCAGAGTTAGGGGAATTGTAACCCTGACCCTCCCTATGAAATCTCTATTTAAAAGAATAAAATATTTCGTTTCAACAGGGATTTAAATAAAATATTTTATTACGCTTGCGTCCAAAAACCAGATTTCACCACCGACCTGCGCCGGCCAAATTTGGGCCTCGCCTAAGGTAAAAACACTATTCTGAACGCAATAGTGACCTTTGATTTCTAACCCGTGCACCCATTCGGGAGTTATTTCACTTTTTCAGGAAAATCACACGCACGTGTAATTTAATTATTAAATTAAATTCAAACATTTGTTCCGGTCTTACTGGGCCTCGGAACCGCGTGTCGTCTCAGAGCCTGGTCTCAAAAAATAATTCCCATATAATATTAAAATAAAACATGAAAAAATCCGGGAAATTACATCACACCCCCCTTAGGGATTTTACGTCCCCGAAAATCCAAAACAAGGGCTACTCAAAAAGATGTGGGTACTGCATGCGAATCTGAGCCTCCCACTCCCATGTTCTCTCCTTGAGATTATCTTGCTGCCACCAGACACACACCAAGGGAATAGCTCGCCCACAAAGGATCTTCTCCTACCGATCCTTGATCTCCACTGGGTACTCTGCAAAGGTCTCTCTATCATCGATGTCCAGCTCGCCCCAGTCGATAACGTGTGTTGTATCATGCACGTACCTCTGTAACTGTAACACATGGAAGACGTTGTGTACCCGGTCCATCTGAGGAGGTAGATCCAAGCGATACGCCACCTCGCCAACTCTACTCAGAATCTGAAAAGGGCCAACAAACCTCGGAGATAGCTTTCTGCCTCAGCCAAATCTCTGCAATCCCCGTCGAGGTGAGACCCGAAGGAACACATGGTCTCCTTCCTCGAACTCAAAGAGTCTCCGCATCCTATCAGCATAAGACTTTTTCTAACTCTCTGCAGTCTTCATCCACTCCTGGATGACCTGGACCTTCTCTGTAGTAGCTCTCACCATCTCTAGGCCCATGAGTGCGGACTCTCCTAGGTCAGTCCAGCAAAGTGGTGACCTGCAAGGTCTCCCATACAGAGCCTTGAATGGTGCCATAAAAATTGTGGAATGATAACTGTTGTTGTAAGAAAACTCCACCAGTGTTAGGTGATCCTCCCAGCTACGACTGAAGTCAATTATGCAAGCTCGAAGCATATTCTCTAGAACCTGGATAGTCTACTCCGTCTGACCATCAATCTGAGGATGAAACGTTGTGCTCAAGCGTAACTAAGTCCCAAAAGCTTCCTGAAATCCCTTTCACAACCGTAATGCGAAACGAGCATCAGGATCTGAGATGATCGTGGATGGAACTCCATGAATTCGAACTATCTCCTGCACGTACAGGAGTCCCAATCTCTCTACCAAACTCTGCTCCCGTATGGCTAGGAAGTGGGCTGACTTGGTGAGTCGATCGACGATCACCCATATGGCATTGTGTCCCCTAGACGTACGTGGTAAACCCATCACGAAGTCCATGGATATCCCATCCCACTTCTACTCTGGCACCTCAAGGGGCTGAGTCAAACCTGCTGGCACTTGGTGCTCAGCCTTTACTTGCTGACAAGTAAGGCACCGAGATACAAACTCTGCCACAATCTTATTCATTCTTGGCCACCAGAACTGACATCGGAGGTCCTGATACATCTTTTCCATGCCTAGATGAACCGCTAAAGGGGATGTATGTAACTCCCTCAGAACCTCCTCCCGCAATGTCGTTGGTACTAATGTGCGCCCTTTGAAAAGAACAATGTGCTCCCCGCCTTCTGAATATCCATCAGCAGCATCACCTGTGGATATCTGAGCACGTAGAGCCTCGCAGCTTGCATCCTCGCACTATGCTTCCCTGAATCACTATAAGAGTGGAGGGGTAACAACCATCGACTAATGGTAAGATCCCTCATCCCCATCCACGAAGTATAACTGTAAGGAGGCCAACTGCCTTGTCGCCTCATCCAGCAATTGTGAACTGGATTTCCTACTGAGAGCATCTGCCACCACGTTCCCCTTCCCAGGAGTATAAAAGATCTCAAAGTCGTAATCCTGGAGGAACTCAAGCCATCTCCTCTATCTCAAATTCATATCCTTCTAAGAAAAGATATATATGAGACTCATGTGATCAGAGTAGGTGGTAAACTACTCACCCATCAGGTAGTGTTGCCACATCTTCAATACGAAAAATACCGCTGCCAAATCAAGATCATGGGTCACGTAGTTCTACTCATGTGGCCTCAACTGGTGTGAGCCATAGGCAATCACTGCTTGCCTCATCATCAGGACACAACCAATCCTAGTTCCTGAGGCATCGCAGAACACTACGTTCTCAACACCCTCCTCCAGTAATCTCAAGATCGGGGCGCTCTTCAAACTCTGTCTCAACTGCGGGAAAGCCTGCTGGAATCTCTCGGTCCACACGAAAGGTTTCCCCTTTTGGGTCAAAGCTGTCATGGGTGCTGCAATCCTGGAGAAATCCAGGATGAATCTTTGATAGTATCCTTCCAACCCAAGGAAACTCTGCTCCTCCGTCACACTCCGAGGTGGCTCCCATGCTAGCACTGCCTCCACCTTGGCTGGGTCCACTGCTACACCATCTGCTGAGATAACGTGTCCCAGAAAGTGGACCTATAGTAACCAGAACTGAAACTTAGAGAGTTTCCCATACAACCGGTGCTCTCAGAGTGTGTCCAGAACCATCCTTAGGTGTCTCGCATGATCCTCCTCAGACGTAGAGTATACAAGGATGTCGTCGATGAAGACCACTATAAACCGGTCTAGATAGGGCTGAAAGATCTGGTTCATGAGTCCCATGAACACTGCCGGGGCGTTATTCACACCGAAGGGAATCACCAAGTACTCATAGTGACCGTAGTGACATCGGAAAGCTGTCTTCGGTATATCCTCATTCCGTACTGGAAACTGGTGATATCCTGATTCTAGATCAACCTTAGAGAACCATCGTGCCCCTATCAACTGGTCGAAGAGTTCATCGATCCTTGGTAGTGGATACCGGTTCTTCATGGTCACCTGATTCAAGCGCTGGTAATCCACACATAGCCTCAGGCTCCCATCCACCTTCTTGGAAAACAGCACTGGGGCCGCCTTGGGAGAAATGATGGGTCTCACAAATCCCTTCTTCTGAATGTCATCCAGCTACACCCTCATCTCACGAAGCTCTGCAGGATCCATCTGATATGCTAATGCTGATATTGGTGTCGTCCCATGTTGAAACTCAATGCAGAAATCTATCTCCTGATGCGGAGGTAGCCCAAGGACATCCTCCGGAAAGACGTCCTCGTACTCATCCACTACTGCTGGAAACTGGAAACTCATAACATCTACTGCGCCAAGGGCTAGGCTATCCAACTGATGTGAAATTGGTTGTGCCCTCCTATGCACGAGTCCATCCTGTGCTGTCTGGGTCTCTCTTTCACTGACAAAAGAGAACCTTGTTCCATCACTGCAGACATGTCGCACCCTTCACCTAAAACAGTCGATCTGGGCATGAACTGTGGATAGCCAATCCATACCAAGAATGACATCGTAAGGCCTTGTCGCAACCACCAAGATCTTCCAACCAAAAATATGGCCTCCAAGGGTCAGGTCACACTGTCTACAGAGTTGTGTGATCTATAAATCTTCTCCAGTCGGTGTTTCTAAGCGTAAGGGTTGAGTCAATGGATAAACTGTAATCTCAATGTCTCAAACAAGATAAGCATCCAGAAAGGATTGACTAGTACCTGTGTCTATCAATGCGATAGCTAAATTAGAAAAGACACAGATAGTACCTCTAATCATTCCGGGAGTACCTGGGTCATAAGTCTCTGCAGCCTGTAGCTGTCCCTGCCTCTATCCACCAGCTCCTTGAGCCTGGGGTGGACCTCCTGGGGGTGGTGGTGGTAAAAGATCAAAACATCGACCACCTCCAGCTGCTCTCCCAGCTCCCCTACCACCTCCTCCACCCCGTGGATCTGTCTCCTCCACATGTTTCCTCTTCCTCGGTGGTCCATCCATTGCTCCTGTGTCAGTAGTACGGCGGGTCAGACAATCTCGAGAGAGATGTCCTCTGCCATCACATGAGTAGCATCGCCTCTCTCGAGGTTGGATGGATGTGCCCTGCAAACCCTGTACGATAGATCCCCTGTCCTGGGATCTCTTCTGGAAATGTCTCCCATGCCTGGGTCCCTGACGTCGGCTCCCTGCTACAGAGGTCTCTGCTCCAGTTCGCCCACTACTGACAACTACCGGCTGTCTCTACTCTGCCAAGAATCTCTCGACCACCAAAGCCCGCTCGAGCACCCCAGAATAAGTAGGAATGCTCGTAAGGATGATTCTAGATCAGATATCTCTGTGCAAGACCCGCTTAAAATTCCAAGATCTGAAGTACTAATCTCTGACCATATCCATCGAGTACCACAAGAGGTTGGTAAATATCGATGAATAGTCATTCACCGTCATGGTTCCCTGCTGGAGCTGAAGAAGCTCTTGTATGCGTAATGCTCTCAGGGTAACCGGTGAAAACTCCTCTCTGAAGAGACGCTCAAACTCTGACCATGCAGGTGTCGCCTCGTCATGGGTCTGGATAACCAAACTTCATCATCGTCCTATCGAGCCCTGCAGAAGGCTCGCTTCCAGGATCACCATCTGGTCTGCTGGTGTCCTGAGAAAATGGAAGACTCTGGCCACTACCTCAAGCCAGTCCTCTGCTGTATGAGGGTCAGGCTCGCCTCGAAAATTGAGGGGTCTCTATCTCTGAAACTCGTGGAGTGCACTCAGACTGTGCTCCTCCTCCACTGGTATAGAAGGCACTAAACACTGCTCCACAGGTGGCGGGTTAACTGTCACACCACTTGGTGGTAAAACTAGGGGATCTGGTCCCTGTATCAAGGCTTCATCACTGAGGGGGTCATCCTCATGATTGAGCTGCTGGATCCTAGCAGGTGCATGTCGTGGAGGAATCTTGTTAAACAAACAAGATGATCTCAGTCAGTGAGTACATCTGGAGAGCTGACTCAAAAAGGAATGGAAACCACAACTCATTCCTATATGATGCATGTACTATTATTTTCCCCTGCAACTAGTGTTCTCATGTTCCGAGTCGAAAAGAAAGTTATCAGAGTCCTGGTGTATGGATACATCGGCCGCCCACACCAACACTGGGGTCCCTGGCCTGAAAGCCGAACTCAAAACACTTAACACTATTTCCCCAAACCAACTCATAGACTCTTGGTCCTAAGGTAGAACCAACCACCTCAGATACCACTCTATCATGACCCGTCCTAGTGGAGACCGATCCGCAACTACCCAAGCCCGCCTCCAAAAGTCCAGGGGCTAGTGAGTAGCACCGAGTAGGCATGCTACTAACATGGGAGGCATTTCCTATAAACATGTACACACACACACATATCCAAGCCCACAAATAAAAAAAGTAAAAACTACTAAAAGTAAAATATTCATGCATACACTAAAACCCAACAAACAGAGTATGACAGGAAAGTAAAGTACAAGAAAGTAAAACTCTTGGCCAAAAGTACAAGCCCACCAAAAAGAAAGTCTCTAACAAAGTCCAACTTGTAAGGAACGGTACTGGGACTGCAATCTGTAGCCATAGGAACACACCTCAGCCTGCCTGATCTCACTGAGTGTCATCTGGCCCTAGTCCACCTAGAATCCTGTCAAAGGCTCACTCATCTCCACAAGACATGACACGTGCGGGAAAAGCCCGTGCAGGGGTGAGTATAAAAATACCCAGTAGGACACCCCGAAACCACAAAGGAAATACAAAAAGGGAAAATACCACAAAGGAAGATACATCCAGCTCTACAAAGTATATTTCTATTGAACATATAATAATAATATCCAGATATACTCATACACGATCAATTATCGCGAAACCACCACCAAGATCCAGCTCGAAGATTTCCACTAAGCACATAACAAGGAGAACACACTCCCAGGTCAGGGGAGAGAGATACGAAGTAATCTTTCCGGGAGGACACACTCCACAAGTACCTTGAGAACATGATGCTTAGATGAGGATCACAACCAAGTCATGGGGTGATTCCGACAACTCAGTCTGAGCTAATCTTCTAAGCAGAGGATCAACGCCCAGGTAAAGTTGGTCACATCGATACCAAGAACTCTACCTAGGGTTCCAGGAATGAATAGAGGATCCGGCTCTAATTCACACAGAGGGGATTCCAATAACTCTATTTAGGAAGTTCTACTGAAGGGATCATACTCCTGTGTAAAGGAAGTGATACCAGAACCTTCAGGGAAAAGACCACGGGTACGAACCCTAAGAAAACTAGTTCAAGTCACAGAAGACAAGTGGCTCAAGTCATTTAAGACAGGTTACATGGCGTGTAGTATGGTTACACACTGTGTTCCTTGACCCCGAGTACTACTCGTGTAAATGGCCCGTGTCATTCGTTCAAGATGTGTAAAACCAAAATACACGGCGTGTAGAAAAAGTACACGTTGTGTTCCTTGACCCCGGGTACTTCCCGTGTAACCATCCCATGTCATTCGGCCTGTCAGATATAAAGAAACTACATGGCATGTATAAGAATCACATTCCATGTCCGAGCAGCTGGGGCTCCCTCCGTGTACGATGGCCATGTGCCCGTACACAGTCTATTCTTGTGTCTATGTCGCCTGCCCGTGTACCAGTACACGGGGTATCTCGTGTATCTGGTCAGGTCTGGCCAGGGAGGGATATAAACGGTGTGTCCTTGGCCGTGTACCATGCATGTGTCCATGTACTCCCGAAGTATATTCCATGTAATCATGCCGATGAACACACGCCATGTATCCCATGCTACACGGCGTGTGTTCAGAAAATTTCCAGAATGGTTGTCTTCCTCTGCGCGCCCCGTCCAAATCTCCGGTTCTTGACCCAAACATCTAATCATTCTGAAACTCCAGATTTGGGGTCATCCCACCCCTACGAAACTGATTTCTTCGGTTTTGGGATTCCGATCGGCCTTGATAGCATGTCCCGATCATCCCACACAAAAATGCTCGAAGAACGGGAATTTATGAACCACATCGATTTGTCTGCTACCGTCATCATCGCACCTCCGCTAGGTCTTCTTGATTTTGGATCTTTGATTTCAGATCGTTGCACCAACAAACAAATGTTCAACGATCGATTCCCTCCAAGAACGTGTAGAACGCACACGAATAATGCATAGTAATCAGGAGAGAAGAACACAACAATCGAGAGGGACAAACCTTGATCGATGTTCGTGTCGATCTTGGTTCGTCACTGTTAGAATAAAACCAAGTTAATTTCAAGAATCAAATCCCCACGATTCCCGAAAAATCCCATCCTGCGAGAACAATCGATCCACTGGCTAATCTATTCGTGGATTAGTTCGTGTTCATCGTGGAAATAAAAAACGGGGAAGAAATCACAATTAAAACATCCTACCTGGATCTGTGGCATTCGTTGGCGATGATCTGGTTGTCTCGTCGTCGTTGCCACCGAAAATCGTCAAGAACGCCATCGTCGCGTCAGGAGGTCTTCTCTAGAGCTCTCTAGAGAAAATCAGAGTTAGGGGAATTGTAACCCTGACCCTCCATGCGAAATCTCTATTTAAAAGAATAAAAGATTTAGTTTCAACAAGGATTTAAATAAAATATTTTAATTAAATATTTTATTACGGTTACGTCCAAAAACCAGATTTCACCACTAACCTGCATCGGCCGAAGTTAGGCCTCGCCTAAGGTAAAAACGATGTTCCGAACACAATGGTGCCCTTGGATTTCTGATTCGAGCACCCGTTAGGGAGTTATTCCACTTTTTCAGGAAAATCGAATGCACGTGTAATTTAATAATTAAATTAAATTCAAACATTTGTTCCGGGCTTACCGGGCTTCGGAACCGCATGCTGTCTCAGAGCCTGGTCTCAAAAAATAATTCCCATATTATATTAATATAAAACATGAAAAAATCTGGGACATTACATCACACCCCCCTTAGGGATTTTATATCCCCGAAAAGCCAAAACAAGGGCTACTCAAAAAGATGTGGGTACTACACGCGAATCTGAGCCTCCCTCTCCCACGTGCTCTCCTGGAGATTCTCGTGCTGCCACCGGACACGAACCAAGGGAATAGCTCACCCATGAAGGATCTTCTCCTACCGATCCTCGATCTCCACTGGGTACTCTACAAAGGTCGCTCCATCATCGATGTCCAGCTCTCCCCAGTCGATAACGTGATTTGGATCATGCACGTACCTCCGTAGCTGCAACACATGGAAGACATTGTGTACCCAGTCCATCTGAGGAGGTAGATCCAAGCGATATGCCACCTCACCAACTCTACTCAAAATCTGAAAAGGGCCAATGAACCTCAGAGATAGCTTACCACCTCGGCCAAATCTCCGCAATCCCCGTCGAGGTGAGACCCGAAGGAACACATGGTCTCCTTCCTCGAACTCCAAGGGCCTATGCCTCCTATCGGCATAAGACTTTTGTCGACTCTGTGCAGTCTTCATCTAATCCTGGATGACCTGGACCTTCTCTGTAGTAGCTCTCACCATCTCTGGGCCCATGAGTGCTGACTCTCCTGGGTCAGTCCAGCAAAGTGGTGACCTGTAAGGTCACCCGTACAGAGCCTCAGATTGTGCCATACAAATTGTGGAATGATAACTGTTGTTATAAGAAAACTCCACTAGAGGTAGGTGATCCTCCTAGCTATGACCGAAGTCAAGTATGAAAGCTCAAAGTATATCCTCCAGAACCTGGATGGTCTGCTCTGTCTGACCATCAGTCTGAGGATGAAATGTTGTGCTCAAGCATAACTGAGTCCCAAAATCTTCCTTCAATCCCTTCCACAACCGGGATGTGAAACGAGCATCACGATCTGAGACGATCGTGGATGGAACTCCATGAAGTCGAACTATATCCTGCACATAGAGGCATCCCAAGATCTCTATTGAACTCTACTCCCGTATGGCTAGGAAGTGGGCCGACTTGGTGAGCCAATCGATGATCACCCAGATGGAATCGTGTCCCCTGGACGTAGGTGGTAAACCCATCATGAATTCCATGGATATCCCATCCCACTTCCACTCTGGCACCTCAAGGGGCTGAGTCAAACCTGTTGGAACTTGGTGCTCAGCCTTTACTTGCTGATAAGTAAGGCACCGAGAAACAAACTCTGCCACACTCTTCTTCATTCCTGGCCACCAGAACTGACGTCGGAGGTCCTGATACATCTTTTCCACTCCTGGATGAACCGCCAAAGGGGATGTATGTAACTCCCTCATAACCTCATCCCGCAACGTCACAGGTACTAACGTGCGCCCTCTGAAAAGAACAATGTGCTCCCCTCCTTATGAATATCCATCAGCAGCATCACCTGTGGATATCTACGCATGTAGAGCCTCGCAGCTTGCATTCTCAAACTGTGCTTCCCTGACTCGTTGTAAGAGTGGAGGGGTAACAACCATCGAATGAAGGTAAGCTCCCTCATCCCCATCCATGATGGATAACTATAAGGAGGCCAACTGCCTTGTTGCCTCATCGAGCAACTGCGAACTAGATTTCCTACTGAGAGCATCTTCTACCACGTTCCCTTTCCTAAGAGTATAAAAGATCTCAAAGTCGTAATCCTGGAGGAACTCTATCCATCACCTCTATCTCAAATCTAGATCCTTCTGAGAAAATATATATCTGAGATTCATGTGATCAGAGTAGATGGTAAACCACTCACCCATTAGGTAGTGACACAAAATCTTCAACGCGAAGACTACCGCTTCCAACTTAAGATCATGGGTCACGTAGTTCTGCTTGTGTGCCCTCAACTGATGTGATCCATAGGTAATCACCACTTTCCTCTGCATCAGGACACAACTAGGACTGGTTCCTAATGCGTCGCAGAACACTACGTACTTGACACCCTCCACCGGTAATCTCAAGATCGGGGTTCTCTTCAAACTCTTTCTCAACTACTGGAAAGCCTGCTGGAATCTCTGGGTCCACACGAAAGGCTGCCCCTTTCATTTCAAAGCTGTCATGGGTGCTGTAATCCTAGAGAAATCATGGATGAATCTTTGATAGTAGCCTTCCAACCCAAGGAAACTCCGCACCTCCATCACGGTCTGGGGTGTCTCCCATGCTAGCACTGCCTCCACCTTGGCTGGGTCCACTGCTACACCATCTTCCGAGATAACATGTCCCAGAGAGTGGACCTCCTGTAACCAGAACTGACACTTCGAGAGTTTCCCATACAACTGGTGCTCTCGGAGTGTGTCCAAAACCATCCTTAGGTGTCTTGTGTGATCCTCCTCGGACCCAGAGTACACAAGGATGTCGTTGATGAAGACCACTACAAACCAGTCTAGATAGGGATGAAAGATCCAGTTCATGAGTCCCATGAACACTTCTGGGGTGTTCATCGCACCAAAGGGAATCACCAAGTACTTATAGTAACTGTAGCGACATCGGAAAGCCGTCTTCGGTATATCCTCATTCCGTACTCGCAACTGGGGATATCCTGATTGTAGATCAAACTTTGAGAACCATCATGCCCCTATCAACTGGTCAAAGAGTTCATCGATCCTCGGTAGTGGATACCGGTTCTTCACGGTCACCTAATTCAAGCGCCGGTAATCCACACATAGCCTCAAGCTCCTGTCTGCCTTCTTGGAAAACAGCACTGGGGACGCCCAGGGTGAAATGATGGGTCTCACAAGGCCCTTCTTCTGCAAGTTTTCTAGCTGCACCCTCAGCTCACGAAGCTCTGCAGGAGCCATATGATATGATGATGCTGATATCGGTGTCGTCCCAGGTTTCAACTCAATGCATAAATCTATCTCCCGATGGGGAGGTAGCCCGGGGACATCCTCTAGAAAGACGTCCTCATACTCATCCACTAATACTGGAAATTGGAAACTCATAACATCTACTATGCCAAGGGCTAGGCTAACCAACTGATGTGAAATCAGTTGTGCCCTCCTATACACGAGTCCATCCTGTGCTTCATGGGTCTCTCTTTCACCGACAAAAGAGAACCTCGTTCCATCACTATGGACACACTGCACCCTTCACCTAAAATAGTCAATCTGGGCATTAACTATGGATATCAAATCCATACCAATAATGACATCGTAAGGCCTCGATGCTACCACCAAGAGGTTCTAACCAAAACTCTCACCTCCAAGGGTCAGGTCACACTGTCTACGGAGGTGTGTGATCTATGAATCTTCTCCAGTCGGTGTTTCTAAGCGTAAGGGTCGAGTCAACGGCTCAACTGGAATCTCAAGGTCTCGAACAAGATAAGCAGCCAGAAAGGAATGACTAGCACATGTGTCTATCAATACAGAAGCTAAAGTAGAAAAGACCCAGATAGTACCTCTAATCATTTTGGGAGTACCTGGGTCATAAGACTCTACCGCCTGCAGCTGCCCCTGCCTCTGTCCACCAGCTCCCTGAGCCTGGGGTGGACCTCCTGGGGGTGGTGGTGGTAAAAGATCAAAACGTCGACCACCTCCAGCTACTCTCCCATCTCCCCTACCACGTCTGCTGCCCTGCGGATCTATTTGCTCCACATGTTGCATCTGCCTTGGTGGTCCATCCACTGCTCTCGTGTCAGTAGTACGGTGGGTCGGACAATCTTGAGTGAGATGTCCCCTTCAATAACATGAGTAGCATCACGTCTCTCAAGGCTGGCTAGATGTGCCCTGCGAACCCTGTACGGTAGATCCCCTGTCCTGGGATCTCCTCTGGAAATATCTCCCACGCCTGGGTCCCTGACATCGGCTCCCTGCTGCCGAGGTCTCCACTCCAGTTCGCCCACTACTGAAAACTTCCAGTTTTCTCTTCTCTTCAAAGAAGATCTCGACCACCAAGGCCTGCTCGAGCACCCCAGAATAAGTAGGAATTATCATAGGGATGATGATAGCTCTGATATCTCTGTGCAAGCCCCGCTCAAAAGTCTGAGCTCTGAAGTAATGATCTCTGACCATATCCATCAAGTACCGTGAGAGGTCGGTAAATCTCAACGAATAGTCAGCCACCGTCATGGTTCCCTACTAGAGCTGAAGAAGCTCCTGTATGCATACTTCTCTTAGGGTAACTGGT
Source organism: Viscum album (assembly GCA_963277665.1). Taxonomy (NCBI): domain Eukaryota; kingdom Viridiplantae; phylum Streptophyta; class Magnoliopsida; order Santalales; family Viscaceae; genus Viscum; species Viscum album. Next base: position 1,810,610,614 of record OY728127.1, read on the forward strand.
AAAAACTCCTCTATGAAGAGACGCTCAAACTCTAACCATGTAAGTGTCGCCTCGTCGTGGGTCTGGATAACCAAACTCCACCATCGTCCTGTCAAGCCCTGCAGAAGGTGCTGCCAGGATCACCATCTGGTCTGCTGGTGTCCTAACCAAACAGAAGACTTTGTCCACTACCTCAAGACAGTCCTATACTACCTGAGGGTCAGGCTCACCACGAAACCTAAGGGTTCTCTATCTCTGAAACTCATGGAGTGCGCTCAGCCTGCGCTTCTCCTCCACTGGTACAACAGGCACTAAACACTGCTCCATAGGTGGTGGGTTAACTGGCACACCACCTGGTGGTAAAACTGGGGGATTTGGTCCCTGTATCAAGGCTTCATCACTGAGGGCGTCATCCTCATGATCGAGCTACTGGATCCTAGCGGGTGTACGTCATGGAGGCATCCTGTTAAAGAAAAAAGATGTATCTCAGTCAGTGAGTACATCTGGAGAGATGACTCAAAAAGGACATGAAAACCACAACCCATTCCTATATGATGCATGTACCATTATTTCCCCCTGAAAATAGTGTTCTCATTTTCCAAGTCGAAAATCAAGTTATCAGAGTCTTGGTGTACGGATAGGTCAGCCACCCGCACCAACACAGGGGTCCCTGGCCTGAAAGCCGAACTCGAAACACTTAACACTATTTCCCCAAACCAAATCACAGACTCTCGGTCCTAAGGTAGAACCGACCACCTCTGATACCACTCTGTCACGACCCGTCTCAATGGGGACCGAGCCGCAACTCCCCAAGACCGCCTCCAATAGGCCAAGGGATGGTGACTAGGACCGACTAGGCATGCTACTAACATGGGAGGCATTGCCTATAAACCTGTACATAGGCACACATCTACAAGCCCACAAAGCTGAAAAGTAAAAACTAATAAAAGGAAAATATTCATGCATACACTAAAACCCATCCAACAGAGTATGACATGAATATAAAGTACAAGAAAGTAAAACCCTGGGCTAAAAGTACAAGCCCACCAAAAAGAAAGCCTGTAACAAAGTCCAACTTGTAAGGAAAGGTACTCGGACTGCAATCTGTACCCGTAGGAACACACCTCGGCCTGCCTGATCTCACTAAGCACCATCCGGCCCTGGCCCCTAGAATCATGTCAAAGGCTCGCTCGTCTGCACAAGACACGACACATGCAGGCAAAGCCCATGCAGGGGTGAGTATAACAATACCTAGTAGGACACCCTGAAACCAAAAAGGAAATACAACAAGGGAAAATACCACAAAGGAAGGTACAGTCAGCTCTACACAATATATGTCTATTGAACATATAATAAGAATATCCAGATATACTCATACACGATCGACTATCGTGAAACGACCACTAAGATCTAGCTCAAAGATTTCCACTAAGCACATAACAAGGAGAACACACTCCCAGGTTGGGGGAGAGAGATACGAAGTACTCATTTTGGGAGGACACACTCCACAAGTACCATGAGAACACGATTCTCAGATGAGGATCACAACCATGTCATGGGGTGATTCCGACAACTCAGTCTGAGCTAATCCGATAAACAGAGAATCGGCGCCCGGGTAAAGTTGGTCACGTAGATACCAAGAACTCTACCTAGGGTTACAGGAATGAATAGAGGATCCAGATCTAAGTCTCACAGAGGGGATTCCAATAACTCTATTCAGGAAGTTCTACTGAAGGGGTCATACTCTTGTGTAAAGGAAGTGATACCAAAACCTTCAGGGAAAAGACCAAGGGTACGAACCCTAAGAAAACTATTTCAAGTCACAGAAGAAAAGTGGCTCAATTAATTTAAGACAGGTTACATGGCATGTAGTATGGTTACAAGTCATGTTCCTTGACCCCGGGTACTACCCATGTAAACAGACCATGTCATTCGTTCAAGCTGTGTAAAACCAAACTACACAGTGTGTAGAAAAAGTACATGCCATGTTCCTTGACCCCGGGTACTGCTCGTGTAACCGGCCCGTGTCATTCGGCTTGTCGGATAGAAAGAAACTACACATCATGTAGAAGAATCACACGCCGTGTCCGATCACCTGGGGCTTGCTCCGTGTACGCTGGCCATGTGCCCGTACACGGTCTATGCCCGTGTCCGTGTCGCCTGCCCGTGTACCAGTACACGGGGTATCCTGTGTATCTGGCCGGGTCTGGTCGGGGAGGGGTATACATGGTGTGTCCTTGGCCGTGTACCCTTCCTGTGTCCGTGTACTCCTGAAGTATACTCCATTTAATCCTTCTGAAGAACACACGCCGTGTATCCCATGCTACACGGCGTGTAGTCGGGAAATTTCCAGAATCGTTGTCTTCCTCCGCAGACCCCGGCCAAATATCTGGATTCTGATCAAACCATTCGATCATTCTGAAACCCCGGATTTGGGGTCGTCCCACCCCTACAAAACTGATTCCGTCGGTTTTGGGCTTCCGATTGGCCTTGATAGCACGTCCCGATCCGGCTGCACGAAAACGCTTGAAGAATGGGAATTTATGAACCACATCAATTTGTATGTCATCGTCGCCGTCGCACCTCCTCTAGGTCGTCTCGATGTTGGATCTTTGATTTCAGATCATTGCGCTAACAAACGAATGTGCAACAATTGATTTTCTCCAAGAACGCATAGAACGCACACAAAGAACGCATACGAATTGGGAGAGAAAAACACAACAATCGAGAGGGATGAACCTCAATCGATGTTCGTGTCGATCTTGGTTCGTCACCATTAGAAGAAAACCAAATTAATTTCAAGAATCAAATCCCCGCGATTCCCGAAAAAGATCATCCCGCAAGAATGATTGATCTGCAGGCTAATCTGTTCTTGGATTAGTCCGCGTTCGTTGTGGAAATCAAAAACAGGGAACAAATCACAATTAAAACATCCTACTTGGATCTGCGGCGTTCGTTGGCGATGATCTGGTTGTCGCGTCGTCGTCGCTGGCGAAAATCGTCAAGAACGTCGTCGCCGCGTCGGGAGGTCTTCTCCAGAGATCTCCAGAGAAAATCAGAGTTAGGGGAATTGTAACCCTGAACCTCCCTGTGAAATCTCTTTTTAAAATAATAAAAGATTTCATTTCAACAAGGATTTAAATAAAATATTTTAATTAAATATTTTATTACGGTTACGTCCAAAAACCATATTTCACCACCGACCTGCGCCGACCGAAGTTAAGCCTCTCCTAAGGTAAAAACGTTGTTCCAAACGCAACGGTGACCTCAGATTTCTAATCCGAGCACCCGTTCAAGAGTTATTCTACTTTTTCAGGAAAACTGCACACACACTTAATGTAATTATTAAATTAAATTCAATCATTTGTTCCGGGCTTACCGGGCCTCGGAACCGCACGCCGTCTCAGAGCATGGTCTCGAAAAATAATTCCCATATAATATTAAAATAAAACATGGAAAAATCCAAGACATTACAGGTCATATCAGGGTGAATGATACCCCATAGGGATGTTGGTATTTATGGTTTACTCAAAGTGAATACTACCACTAGGGGACACAGGTCTCTATAGATAGGTATATTTCCCCTAGATGCCAGTTTGGACATGGGATAGTTATATTTCCCCTGGTTGAGAGTGATATGTTTGGAAATGTCTATGTGAGATGCTCAAAGACACCCCAGCACTAGTTGAAGTAGGTTTTTACCATTCATAGGTTAACAAGGCCCTTGGGTTTTTTGTTTATGTTATACTTTTAATTTTCTATTTAAATGTATATTTTCAAATGTTTACCTTTATCACTGCTGCATGAACCTTTACTAGACTGGTTATGTTTAGGGACTTCATTGGTGATGTGATACTAATTTTTACTCACACCCTAATTGGGTATCTATTGTACTTGGGAACACAAGAATACACTCTTTCATTTCATAGGAACACGTTCTGTTCTAGGCACGATGTTCACGATTTGTTTGGGTTTTCTGGGTTAGAATTTGAAATGGACCATGCATGACTTAAGACCATATGGGGATTCACTGTGAGATTTAGTTTTAATTTATTCATGTACTATTTTTTGTGATCCACCCTCAGGGGATTTGGTATATATGACACATTCATATTTTAACGCATATGATGTTTGGTATATTTATTAGAACTTTCCCGGGTTGTGATGATTATATTTATAGGTTATCTAATATTATTTTATTTCTATAGTTATTATACTCTAATATTGAGGAAATGATCTTCCCATGGTAACTTATCAGTCCCGTTATCCTAGCCAGAAGCCTTTGGTGTATGGGGAGGCATGCATAATGTATAATAGAAACCACTAGTCAATGCACCTAGTATAGTCCAAATGTGGTGGGTGTTATATGAGAGTTATTCCTTCTTGGGAATGTTTGGGAGATTGATATTTTTTTATTTTTCATATCTTGATATAGTTATGTGATCATATCTCTAAGAATATTTACCCTATAACTTATCCAATTTTGTAAATCATTGAGATAATCATCTCATTTTCCATCACAGGAATTATTGACTGGGTTTATCTAAGTTTAATCCATTGACTATTACCAAATGTTTAGTGTGACTATCATACAATAATAACCAGAGTAAAAAATCATATTATTATGAAAATAAATATAGATATGTCCTAAATTATTATACCTTTATTTTATCCTATGAAATTTTAGGTCTAACTTATATCACCTTTGGTTCAATATAGGTTTTTCAAGTTTTAACCACTTCTTCTTAATAAAATAGTCCTCGAAATTAACTAAACACTACTTTGATAAAAACATATATGAACTAACCCAATCATATATTCACATAACATCATTTTCATGAATAATCATTAAATATCATAAAAAATTAGACCCTATAACCTATAGGTTTTTTGTATTTGGATATTTCATATAAAATTGACTTATTTTACATAAAAAATATTAAATATCATTAAGAAAACTTTGCACATGATGCCTTTCTAGAAATATATTACACAATACTCTTCATCATTACTTGGGGAATAGAAACATAAAATATGGAGATCTCATATGCTGAAAAAGTGGCGAACCTAAAATATACCAATGGAATATTACATGTTCACATAATATGAACATATATTAATGAAACCTAATCAATATAAATGAAAAAATAATAATCAATAAAACATGGATCATAAATCATGAATCATATCCTAGGTATTTCTATATAACATTAAAAATGAGGTATACGAAGGTGGAATAACATAAAAATGAGGCTTATTAATGAGCATAAAAATTCATTTCTTATGTTAAGGATCACTACCAAGACCATAATAAATTAGTGTACATAGTGTTATGACATAATGGATTGGGTTCACTCCTAATTCCAATAATCTCAATGAATTAGGTTCACTCCTCATTACCTAACATATCATATCAAGAGATATAATTCTTTAACCAATTCATTATAGATCTATATAACTCTGACTCTATAATTCCCATATTGAAAAACATTACATTTATGTTCCACATGAATATGAAAACATTCCTAATTCATTGATACCTTAATTAATACACAATAAAGAAATGGGTTTCGTGAAAATTTCCTCAAGATATTATTGTAATCCATTTGGAGAAAGAAGTATGATGATATTATTTGATCATATACATAACTAATAATTTGAAACATTAATTAATATTGATATAGATCCTAGAAAATTTATAATAAAATAATAAAATTGTTTTTAAAAAATAATAATAAATATACTTTAATTTTTAATAACATTTATTTCAAATTTAAATATTTTTTAAAATAATATTTTTAGAAAATTAATGATAAAATAAATAATAATTAATTTTAATAACCATAGAAACATGAAATAGAATATTCATAAATAAATCTAAATAAAACAGTGGGAAAATGAGACCATGAGAAAAACATCAAAAAAATACATGTACACTTATTATAAGAAAGTCAATGTCAACATAAAATATCCTTAAGATAAAATTTAATTATTGGTAATGAAATATATAAAAGAGTATGAGAAAAATCATGGATAAGGGTAATACCTTGATTCATGTCTTCAATTTTATTGTAGTTTCCATCAAACTCCCGTGCATTTTACTCATTTAGTTTCATGGTGTCTTACAACTCAAACCACGCCATCACGTTCTCCTTAAATCTTTACAACATATACTCTCACACAAGTGAGAGTAATTCAGAATGTGAAAGTTTTATTTTATTGATTCAATGTGGACACACAAACCCTTATAAAATTATTGATGGAGGGAAGACGCACATTTTTTCAAAATGGTAAATAATTGTAAAGTTTTAAAATTCAAATGCAATGACTAAATTAAATAAATAAATATCAATCATTCATAGTTTGATCTCAAATCATGATCAATAAAAATTCAGTAATATTACATAATAAAAAACTAAAATTACTAAAATTAAAATCGATGGCAATCTTAATGCATTAAACTTGCATTAAAATAATTTTAATTAATTATCAATACATCCCTTGTTACACAATATAATTTTGTTAAAATCCAATCAATATAAAATAATTTATGAAATTTAAAAAACAAATCAGGTTCATTTTACCCTAAATGGGTTCTTATATAATTAAATATGTCTTTAGGTGGGCTTGTTGGGATGGGTGGGTTGAATTTGAACTAACTTGGATTGGTCTGTCTTGGGGTGAACCAACTTTTTTCTGATCCAGATGTGGGTCACACACACTAGATGGGATTTTCATGGATAGTATAGGATGACCAATATGAGTTTAAACATATAAGATAAAACTAAAAAATTATATATTTTTATTTAAAATATATTTTACCCACATAGGTGGATGCTTTTGTCAATATCTCCCTCTCCCATTCAATAAGGGCTATTTACACACTAGTGTCAATTGTTACCCACCTAATAATTTTTTTAAACCTTTTTTATTTGTTTTTGTCTCAATTACCACATAGGGGAAACCACCCCATTCAATACACAACCCACCTAAATGACACCAATATGAATCCATATGTATATTAGATATAATTTCCATTTTTGATTTTTAAAGATTTCATTTCTCTTCGATCGATCATAATTGTATCATACAAGCTCTAATTTATGAACCATCAGTATCATTAGGATTATATAAAATCCTCTTTTTAAATTAGAGAAAATTTAATTGAACCTTTAACTTAAATAATTTCACATCGCTTTGAAGCCATTAAAGGAACTAGGAATTCAGTGGAAGTGTCAAATGTGTGATTTTAATTTTTAAAACTAAATCAATTATAAATTACTTGATTTGGTATTGTGATGATTAATTCGTGATAATCATCTCATGAAAAATAATTTGAGAGTGAAAACAAAACCAAAATTATACCTTTGTGGAATGTTTCAATCCCAGTGATATCCACTCTTCTCAGAATAATCATATCATGAAAATACAAAATTATATTCCCTATATATTTTTCTCATGTGTACTATAGATCCATAAATTTCATGGTATTATTTTCATGTGCTAGCATATAATATTAATGTATTTTCAATTATTGTTCAATTACTAAAATATCATGTGATCTATCCTCAAACATGGATCAATCTATACTTGATCTTTATCTCTCTATAAATTTGAGTAAAGGGAGTAGAGGAGAAAATTTATCTAAAATTGGTGAAAATTATTTTTCCTCATATTCATGGCTCAAAAATGAACTTAAATAGTTAGTTTTAACCTTCCAAAATTTCCCATAAACCCATATATATTTTAAACCTTTTAAACCATCCCCAAATTCCATGAATAAAAAAGTAAATGTGTTACCCATGTTATGAATATTTCACCACTTTCTGGTGACATAATTAAATTTTATATTATGAATTTTGATCCATTTACTTAGATTATTCCTCCCGAAATAATTTAACAAACATTTAATGATTTAATGTTCATTTGGAAAATGGTACTTTCCCATATTCACATTTATAATTAAATAAACTTGTGAATACCTTAAGAAACAAATTACATTCTCATTATTCAGAACTAGAATAATATAATTGAATTAATTTACTTGTGATCATTCACTTGAACATCCACTAATTCCCACATGTGGGGCCTACTTTATCTTGAACTCCAATTCTTCTAAATTAGTGGATTTTTTGAATGCTTATCATCTAATATAATTCATTTTTCTCAATATCACATTAAAGAAGGTTTCATTTCTTGTTTCATTAACATATAATTTTAAAATCTCTCTCTTTGAATGTCTGTAAATGAATATTTCAATTAAAAATTTTAAGTTTATATACTTAGTCAGCCTATTTAATTCCTATAAAAGATCATGAGACATGAACTTTCATTAAACTCATAAGGGAAAAATCATATATTGATTTATTAATTAATTCCATTACATTTTTCATACACCCAATGTATCTTAACTCATTGATATCATATATTTAAAAAAAAAATCAACACATAAAATTATGTGACTCATGATATACATTAATAATAATATCAAATATGAGGATCATTACACACATTCACAAATAGGAATATCCAACAACACATAAACCATATGTAATTCCTACTAGTGATTTGGTTCTCATAATATAAATACCCATATTTCTAATACATTTTATTTCATGATTTTTAGCATAAATATCCATATAATACAATCCTAAAAATTGAGAGGTCGAGCATCTTCGGGAAAATTGATACATGAACCATTAAATTAAAATAAAATAAAATAATTATTATTTTAAACTACATAATGTGATCCTAGTTTCCATTGAAATTTTAATGCATCACAGCATAACCTGAGGACATACAAAAGGAAGGGGTGAGCCATAAATCCTAGAAAATGAATAATCAAATAATGAAATTGTCTTTGCCTCATATTTTTCAAGTGTGTTATGAGATAATTTCAAACATTAATCATATTTTTTTGAGAAATTAATTTTTTGGAATTATTTCTAATGTTTTTAATATGGTTTTAGAAAAAATTTATGGACCTTTTAAAGGGTTAATTGTTTAACCATAGTTTCATAAACCATGTGGATTATCTAAGAAATCATGAAAATAGAGATGGAGGCTTAAGGGGTAGTGCATGGTAAAGGCCCATAGTTTGAAAAACCATGAAGCCTGTAAAGACCCATAAATTCTATGTAATTTTTTTTAATTATATTGGAATTTTATGAGTCCGTGAAAATTTAAGGCGCGTGATTCTGAGGCCCGGTGTACCCGGAGTGAATTTCTGAACTTTTTTTAAGGAACGTTCAGTAAACGTGTGAGCAGGTTTTTGTAACTTATGAACCGGTGCTTAGAATTGAAATCTGAGGACACCGTTGAACTCGTAACACTGAAATTTTCTTAAGGAGATATTCACCTCGACTGCAGTAGGTCAAAGGTGAAATTTAGTTTTCATGTTTTACGTGGAAATAAAAATAAAATAAACAAAAAGTTTTATTTTATTTTTATTGAAACCTCTCTACATGGGTTATGGTGTTGGGGACCACCTGAACACTCTTTAATGGGACAAAACCTTTAAAATCCCAATTTAATTATTTGAGACAATGATAATTTATTAAATGTTCCAACATTTAATTGTTCCAACATAAATGAATTTTTTAAACATATCAAATACTAAGTAACAGCATCGTTGAAATTTAGGAAGGTTCCTATTAAATGAACCTTTATAAATTTCACGATCGTTAATTAACCTCCCCCTATCCTATTTATATGGAGCTTGGGGGGAAGGATTTGGCACGGCTTCACCAAGAGACGAAGCTCTGGTAAAGTTTTGTGATGCCTGACACTTGGAGGATGGAGACAGTTCCGACGAGTGGTGGTGATCGACACTAAAACCCCAAACAAGGATTAACGATCAAGAGATATTGTTGGAGGATGTTGCAGGAACGGAGAACACCAACCCACTTCCTCAACTATGAGCTTTTATCCATCATTCATGAGGTAGGTATTTTTGTTGATTTATATCCCCCTTACCCATTCTTGACGTTCTTCGTGATTCAAGAATTATTGAGCCGCTTGCTACCACCCTAAATCAAAGGGTGTGGGCCAAACGAACATGTCCCGACTTCTCCACAATTTCTTTTTGATTCTTGATGTGTTCTTAATGATAGAGGAGGATGGCGACCAACACTAGCAGGGCTTAGGAACGACATCCATCACCACGGTCGTCCACGACGAAGGTAGTGGCGCGACCGCACCGCCAGATAAGGGTCACGGCCTGTCGAAAGCAGCAGAGCAAGGGCGGTGGTCGGCCGCATGAAGGGGATAGTGGAGCGTGTCTAAGCCTCCCTGAAAGTGAGATCTTCGACCTTGTGTCGCGGTGGCTAAGGGAGGGTGGATGGTCGCTGGTGAAGGCGTGGTGCACGATGCGCCACACGGAGAAGGTGGTTGGTCGCCCAGCCAGCCGCGAAGGGCCATCGTACCGTGGGTCAGGCCATGTCTGTGGGTCGGGCCAGACCCTGTGGGCTGGGCCGGACCCAGCAGGCCGAGTTGACCCCAATCGAGTTGGGTTGGCCCAGGCCGGGTCGGACCGGACCCGAACTAAATTCGACCAATTTTCGCTCTTTCGGCCATATCATGAGCTATGGGCGTCTGTTTGACGAACCGTCTACGGAACTAGAAACCTTGTATAGATATAGACCTTTTGGTACACCCCACTTTAGTTTTGGATAAATTTGGGGTAAATCCAGGTTGGATCGAACACGAATCTAACTGGGCCCTCAAGACTAAAAGGCCACTAACTTACAGACCAGACGTCCGATTGACGCACCGTCTATTGCGTTGAGACCCATTTTATGTGGAGGTCTTTTGGGATAATTCTTTGTGGGACTTCGTGGTAGTTGGAGTATCGAAATGTGGCTTGAGGATAGGATCCTACCATAATCAAGAGAGCTTAGTGCAAGAACCCTATAGCTGGTTGTAACATGAGAAAGGGATCTATTGTGGGTATGTGCTTGGGATCCTTTGTGGTAATGTGTTTGAGAGTATCACTTGGATCTGATCTCAGAATACATGTGGGACTAATCTAGGATTCTACGTGAGTCTGATGTACTAGGATCATGTGTGGGTCTGATGATGTACTAGGATCCTGTGTGGGTCTACTGTACTAGGATCCTGTGTGTATCTGATGATGTACTAGGATCCTGTGTGGTTATGTTGTACTAGGATCATGTGTGGGTCTGATGATGTACTAGGATCTTGTGTGGGTCTGATGATTTAGGATCCTACATGGGTCTGCCTCTTAACAGAGTAATATGATTCAGTAGTTACATCTAATCATCTCTACTACTATACCTAAGTTATACCTAGTGTGATCTAAGTCTTTACCTTTTTGGTGTTCTCATGTGTGGCGTACTTGTGTGGTACTTACCTTCATGGTGATAACTTTGTGGTATTCTTCTATGCAGGGTACCTGTGTGGTACTGACCTTCATGGTGATACCTTTGTGGTATTCTTTTGTGTGGCGTACCTGTGTGGTACTTACCTTCGTGGTAATCTTTCCTTCGTGGAATAGTTTTACATTGGCTAAGGAGTTGGGCCTTGTGTTTCATCATGAATGAGATGGGTAATATTTTATAACTTAGCTATATGTATGAGTATATACATAAGTAGGTTTTTCACTGGTTTACATGCTTTTTGGTTTATACTTTGTGGATTTTGTGAGACCTTGAGGGTCTCAGGGTCTCTACTGAGTACTCACCCCTGCACGGGCTTCGCCCGCACCTTGTTGTGTTTGGTGCAGATGACAGACAGCGCTGATCGAGGTTGAGGGTACCAGGACTGGACAGTGCCCGGAGGTGGACTATATGGCGTGTCAGTACGCTGAGGAGACGGGCGGACGTGGAGTGCCTATGAGGCGATATATACCTACCCTTATGGTAGTAACCTCCGAGGACGACCCTGTGGTTTTCTTTATCTTTCTTCAGTTGTATGGTATTTTTAGTTGTACTTGTACCTTTACTGTTGGACTTGTATTCCTGCCCCTCTTACTTTCAGCACTCTTTTTGCTATACAGTTTACTTGTGTTCGTATATTGTTGTGTGTTTTGTTGAGTGTGTTTATAGGATATGAAAGAAATTTCTTCCCGGTTTTAGGGGATACTCCATTAGGTGCTAGTCGTCAGCCCCTAGCCTATGAAAGGTGGGCTTGGCGTAGTCACGGCACGGGCCCCAGGGGATGGGTCATGACAAATTGGTATTAGAGGAATCAGTTCTACCATAGAACATAGGACTTTGATCATTTTAACGAAATTAGTGATAAGTTTAGTGAGTTTTGTTATAAGTTTAGGGAATCTAGTGTTGGGGTGGTGGTCGACGTATCCATACACTATGAACCTGACTTCAGATTTCTAACTCAGTGCACGAAAACAATGATTGCGTTTGTGTTTCGAAGAGTTTTATTTGTGAACTCTTTGAGTCAGCTCACAAGGTATAACATATTGACCATGGCGCACCTATTTATTTTCCGTATGAATCTACGTAGACTGCTAGCTAGGGATCCAGGTATAGTACGCGATGATGGGCCACCGAGTGATGAGGCCTCACTGTAGAGCCCTCTTCCAGTAGAGGCACTAGAGGAGGCACCAGAGCTATCATTACCTGTTGGTCCACCGATGCCACCAACCCCAGCAGCAGAGGGTGTACGCCACTTGAGTGCATTGCATGAGTTCCAACACCAAAGGCCACCTAGGTTCAGGAGTGAGACGGACCCATAGGCAGATGAGGATTGGTTAGAGGTCGTGGTGAGAGTCTTTCGACTGGTAGGGACACCAGATGACTTCATAGTGATCCTTTCCTCCAATCTTCTACAGGCAGCAGCAGGAAGATGGTGGATCTTGATGCTCCAGATTCACGATGAGGTGACACTTCTCTGGGCAGATTTTGAGAGCCTGTTTCGAGTAGAGTTTGTCCCAGCGACTCTTCGTGTAGTGCACATACAGGAGCTTCTTCATCTGCAGTAGGGAACATGATTGTGGATCAGTACTCAGCGAGGTTCACCGACCTATTGTGATACTCCACTGATATGGTGTGGGGCCCATTCCTCAGGGCCTAGACCTTCGAACAGGGGCTCGGGTGAGATATCATGGCTTTGATGATTTCTCTCCGCATACCAACGCAGGCGGGGGTGTTAGTGCGTGCCCTATTAGTGGAGAGTTTTCTTGCTGAGTAGTCGCCAGCAGTGAGACCCACCACCGGGCGTCACATAGTAGAGTCTTCTGCAGCTGGAAGCAGACCTATTTCATAGAGGTCCAAGAGGACCAGACCTAAAAGTTGACGACCGCAGGATTTAGGGTCGTTTGTGCGGGGCACCGGAGACAGAGCCAATCACTAGTGCAGAAAACATTTTTAACTTCGATTATTTTTCATTTTTTACGTTGGTTTTTAGCCGACGTTAATATGGAAGACGTTATAAATATTGTTTTTTACATCATTTATTTACAAACCTGTGTAAAAAACATAACATCGCGGTGTTTATAACATCGGTTATTAATTAACCGACGTGAAAAAGCCAGGGGGGAGGGTTTATCACATCGGTTATTATATAACTTATGTGATAAAATAGTGTGGGGGTGTTTATCACGTCGGTTATATAATAACTGAGGTGATAAACCATCGCCCCGTCCTTTATCACATCAGTTATTACATAACTGACGTGATAAACCGGTTGGGGGGGTTTATCACGTGGGTTATTATATAACCTATGTGATAAACCAGTCCGGGGGCCTTTTATCACACCGGTTATTTCATAACCAACGTGATAAACCAGTCAGGTGGCCTTTTATCACGTCGGTTAATAAATAACGGACGTGATAAAAGGCATGGGAAATGGTTTATCGGGTCGGTTATATAATAATGGACGTGATAAAATAGTCAAGGGTCCTTTTATCACATCAGTTATGAAATAACCGACGTGATAAACTATTCCACAGGTGTTTATCATGTCGGTTATTCAAATAACTATTGTGATAAACCCTTACCCATTTTTTTCACATCAGTTATAAAATAACCAACATGAAAGACCAATTTTTTTAAAAATGGAATGCAGTCCTCTGCTCTCCCCAGAAATAACCAGAAACCAAATCACGAATTCATACCACAAAAATAGAAGTATACCAAAACAAGAACCAAAGAAAAATTAAGCATTTTCCCCACTGGACAGCCCCCACCACACCCCTGGACTACCCCCCGACCCCCTAGATAGCCCCAAACACCCTGGTACAACCCCCCCCCCCACCCTCATGTATACCCCCCCCCCCCACCCCACTCTGGAAATCACTCTCACACCCCTGGACAGCCCCCCACACCCCTGGACAGCCCCCACACCCTTAGACGACCCCCCACCCCTTGACACCCCCCCCCCCACCCTCCTGGACACCCCCCTCCCCACCCACCCTCCTGGACACCCCCACCCCACCGGACAGCCCTCCCACACCCATGGACCCCCCCCCCCCCCCCTCACACCCTTGGAACCCCTCCCCCCCAGACCATAATCCATACCAGAAAAACCATCATAAGTAGAGCCAAACAAGAAGTAGAGAAAAAATAAACATTAAAATATATAACATTCAAAACTTACACTGTTAACTTCAAAAAAAAACTAAATCTAACCTAAACGACTACCAAATACACAATTACAATGACAATATTCAAAATTTCATTTTACACTACAAACAACTAAAACTCAATCAAACCTATAAAATAATTTGACCACTCCACTTGTAAGTGTTTAATGTATTCAGCAGTATAGGGTTGAGGGTCATCAAATAGATAAAATTGAAAAGGATAGTATTTAACGTGTATAAAGAATAAATCAAATTGAAATATTATGGAAAATTTTAAAAGGAAATCTTACCAGGTCAAAGTTCACAACTGTCATAGTTGTTATTATTTCATACATAAATCTTAACATATAATATCTGCATTCAATGATTCCTTGTTGTTCATGAAAATTATGTTTGAATGAGTGTAAAATCAATATATTATTTTTATGTAATAAATCAAAAAGTACAAATTATAAATGGATATTTACCTTTGCATTTACAAATTTGATCTGTGTACTTCTTTTCTTTGTGTTTTTTTGAAAGTAGACCCATGCACTGTTAGAGAATAATAAAAATGGGGTAAATTTAAAATTCATTATAATATATAAAACTATTGAGAAATTGAAACTTACTTTTCCAATATATTCATAAAACTTTCCCACACATCATCATGGACAGAGCATATCCAATAAAGTGTTTTCTACCTTGGGCAAAAAACCCCTAACATCCAATGATCACTAATAAAATAAAATTTAAGGTTAGTGGTTTTTTATGTTAAAAGATATTGAACTCATTGAGAGATATGTGTTTCATACCTCTCACAAAAAGGCATCATCCAACATTGTGTGACTATATTCTGTTCAAGTCTTTCAGCAATATAAATCATTTTTTGTTCCTCATCCAATGCACATGCTTCAGGGGAAATCAATTGTGGGTCCATGAATCCATATACATCTGTCAGCTCATTCCTCTCACAAATGTTATAAAGATAACTAATAAAAAACAGAAATAAGTATACATTTTTAATAAATATAATACGGGGAAAATGTGTTAAGCCTTACATGGAAAAAAAATTCACCATGTTGATGCCCAACTTATCTCCAGTAACAAGCTCCATGATAATAGTTTTCATAATCCCCACAGTTATTGCACGTCCACAAACATGAGATTCCATTGGAAACTCATAATGACCCACCAAAAAATTTGAATATCTTGACAATCTATCAAGACTGCTAGAATTTGTATTTGATGTCATAGACATTTGTCTTTGTTGTTGTCTATACAGTATTTCTTTACTTTTGAAGTATTCCTGTAAAAATAAATAGAAAAATATATTAGTTTTCAAATGATAAAACAACTTTAATAAAAAAATAAAATAAAAGATATAACATCCATACCTCTATTGTAATGAGTCGAAGAAGTCTGGATGGCCAAATTAAAAAATGGCGGATACTATGTCCAACTGTCGTCACCTCATCTCTAGGTAATGGTACTCGAGCTGATCTATCTATAATATCCTGTATAGTGACCCTCTGATTCTCTACCTCTAATTGTTTATGATAAACTGTATCTCCTATACAATATACCAACCCATATGTAACTATATGATGTTGAGGGTCATTAACATACATCTCGCAATAAGTAGGAAGCTGTGGTGGAGGAGTTGGATAAAAAATGGGGTCTGTAGCCTGAGGTGGGGGAGTGGGAGCTACTAGCGTAGGTGGAGGATAAATAATGGGGTCTACAAGGGGAGGTGGAGGAGTGGGAGTTGTAGTCTGAAATTGCCTTTGCATGTCTGCAACCATAGACTGTACCGATGCTCTAATATTTTCCTCCATCGTCGCCTTAATATTATGAACTTCAGCCTCCAAGGATTCTATTTTTTTTATAAACACCCTCAACTGTATAAGTTTAAGAACGTGGAAACACTTTTCTTACTGATACACCTTCTGGATATCCTCTTACATGACCAGGATGTTCGGGCTTTCCCAATGCTACAGATAAAATATCTTTCCTCCCAGTAGCTATAAATGCCCCATGTGAGCTCTTCTCCTCAAGAGAGTCATGTATTAATTAATTGAACATTTTTTTAATGACTAAAATTATATAAAGAAAATAGTTAACTTAAATAAATAAAATATATATCATACAATCCTCTCAGCAACGATTCTCGATTCTTCAAAAAGATATTTCCCTTTTTTTCCCATCTGAGCTCTCTTCCATTTTTCATTTCTAGATGGAGGGGATGAAGGGTCCACCTCTCCAAAGCTTGAAGTCTCAGCTCTTAGTTTTTTAAATTTTTCCGCCATCATTTGTTATTCAAAAAATTCATACCCTCCCTAAGATAAACTATGAGGGTATACATTTTTAGATTGGATCTCCTGATGATCTTTCCTTGTTTGATGTAAATTAAGAATAAGAAATCATTAACAAAACATTAATAAGATCATTTATATAAGAAATCTTATAAAAGTTTACATTTCCCTTACCAAAAATGAATCTTTTCATCTACTTTCAACAAACGGTCTCCATGTTTCTTCATCTATAAAAGGATATATACGACATGTATTGGCATGACTCTTATGACCAAAAATGAAATCAGATGATAGGGTGGATTTGAAATCCCTCCATCTCCTGGAAGCCATCGATAAGCATTTCTTCCTGACTCCTCCAGTGTCAGGAATATCAAATTTCATCTGATGAAGAAGAGGTTAAACATATTATATATACTAGAAACATTTAAAGAATAGTCAAACAATAGCAAAATATATTACCAAAATCGTATCCCACAACTGAGAGACTATCTCTTTATCCACACTTCTCCGGTCATCATATAAAATTCTTATTTTTCTCTTAACCTTAGTTGATACAAAAATCTTTAAATATTTTCAATTTGGACCTCTAGGAATATCATCATCATCAATATCAACGAGTATCCTCTGATCCTGCATACGGGAAAGTGCTAATTTTGGTAAACGTGTGCACCCACATTTGCCAACTCTTGAACTCTTTGTCGTAATAGGAGCACATGAAGAAGATTGGGGGAAATCAAGAGGAGCATGTGAATGTTCCTCCCCAGAGGTATGACCAATATGCTCATCTCCGGAATCATGTGGTTGATCAACTAAATGATCTGTCATTATCCTTTAAATCAAAAAAACAAACATTAGTTCAGAAATATACAAATTCAAATATTTTAATACTACTGTAATAAGAAAATAGAAAATTTTACTAAGTTACGTAATAGTAAACATTGTTAATATCGTAAGCATGTTAAACAATGGTAAATATGGTCAAGATGGTCAAGATGCTAAACATGGTAAACATGGTAAACCTAGTAAACATGGTAAAGTACTTTTAACTGAACAAAAATAATAGATATATAATTCATGTAATGGTAAACATGATAAAGTAAACTAAACAAACTTAAAACAAACAAAAACATATAGTTATTTTGTTTTAATACATGTTTTAATAAAGAAAAACCTTACAATATCTAAAATTTTATGAAAAAAATAAATGTAAACAAGAAATAAACATATGTTACCTGTAATTTTAAGAATGTACAAATGGATTGTTTTCCCAAATTCCTTCATCGTGATCGTTCCATATGGAATAAACCATGTCTTCAACATGCTCATCATTATGTTCTGTTAATATTTCCATGGAAGTAGGGATCTCACATAAATCAGCATCTTCATCAACTTCATCCTCACCAACATATTGTTTTTTCCCTTGTAAAACAATGGCCCACTACATATCTAATTGATCTACTGCATAGAAAATTTGTTTTGCATGTGTTTCCATTATAAAAGAATCAGTTTTGTCTTCCAATCTATTTAGATTAACAAGTGTCATTCCAAATTCATCATGTATGACACTATTGTTACCAATAAACCATTTACAGTTAAAAACAGGAACTTTAATTTTAAAGTAATCAACCTCCCATATGTCTTCAATCACTCTATAATATGCACTTGATTTAGAAATTGGGTTTTTTCCTTAGCACTCAAAAAATACATTGATTTTTCAAACACCAATACACCACTATTCTGAACTGCACTTCTGTTGTCCTGAGCTTTCGTATGAAATGTATAGCCAATAATGTCATAACCGGACCATGTTATCACATTTAAACATGGACCACCCACTATCCATTTTAATGTCTCTGATACATCTAATCTACCAAGAAACGTCTTTTTAAACCATGACAAAAATGTTTTGTTGTGTTCATTCAAAATCCACATTTGTTTCTTCTTTGGATGACATTGTTTCAACTCATTAATATGCAATGTGATATATGGTTGAGCATCAGCTTTGTTATTCAAGATGTATGATTCTAACTTCTTCATCTGTTTAGCTGAAAATGATATGACTTTCAAGCCACGAATCCCCTTTCCCTCATTATTAACTCATTCATGGCGATATGGAGGAAAACCTATGTGTTGCGCCGCAGCCAAGTAGCTCGTACAAAACTCTGCAACCTCCTCAAAAATATACTTTTCAATAATGGAGGCTTCAGATCGTTATGGATTCTTAACATACCCATTCAATATTTTCATATACCTTTCAAAATGATACATCCAATGGAGATATAAAGGTCCACAAAGCATTATTTCTCGAACTAGATGAATCATTAAATGCACCATTATATCAAAAAAAATTGCTGGAAAATATATTTCCAATTGACAAAGTATAAAAATTGCATCCTTTTCCAAAATGTTCAAAGCATTCACATCAATCTCCTTATTACAAATTGAATTGAAAAAATAACATAACTTCATTATAGTCTCTCTAACACAGATGGGCGATATTCCACGCAATGAAACTGGTAGAATTTGTTGCATCATGACGTGACAATCATGTGATTTCATACCTATCAACTTCAAGTCCTTCAAGGAGACAAAAGTTTTTACATTTTAAGAATAACCTTGAGGCACTCTGATATCATGAGGACACTGAAAAATGCTAATTTTCTCCCTATTTGATAATGTATGACAAGTCGGGGGAAGAAATGTCCGTCTTCCTTTAGAAGTGGGAGATAACTCCAAACGTACTCCCATTGATAGTACGTCTAATCTTTCATTCAACCCATATATTTTATTTCCTTTAATATCTAACAATGTTCCAATCAAACAATCACATATACTCTTCTCCACATTCATGACATCAATATTATGTTTAACTTCATGATATCTCCAATTATCTCCAATATGGTAGCTCAAAAAATATTAACCTTTTCTTCCAAATATGTCTATCATTACCAGATTTTTGTGTCTTTCCCAATGTCACATCAAGGTTTTTCACCCTCTCAAAATACAGATTAGGGGATAAAGGTTTTAGAGAAATATAAAATTCTTTTGAGCCATTGAATGCCTTTTTTAGTCTTCTATAAGGGTGATCTATAGGTACAAACTTTCGATGACCCATGTACACTGTTTTCCTCCCATGATGCAATTGACAATATGACATCTGTTTTTCACAAATTGGACATGCTTTATTCCCTTTAATACTGTATCCAGACAAATTTCCATATGCTAGGAAGTCATTTATAGTGAACAAAAGCACTGTATACAGTTGAAAATATTCCATTTTATAAGAATCATACACCCTAATACCATCAGCCCATAAAAGATTCAAATCATCAATCAACGGTGATAAGTAAACATCAATATCCTTGTTGGGTTACTTCAGACCAGAGATCATTATACTCAACATGACATATTTTTGATTCATACAAACTTTAGGAGATAAGTTGTAAATTACCAATAAAATAGGCCATGAACTATGTGTGCTACTGAGGGTTCGGTATGGATTCATTCCATCTATGCACAACCCTAGTCTGAGATTTCTAATTTCATTTCCAAATGTAGAATACTGCTCATCAATTTTCTTCCATTGTGGAAAATCAGCTGGATGACGTATTTTTCCATCACATAACAGCTCATCTGCATGCCATCTTAACCTTTTTGAGTCATGTGAATTAGTAAATAAACGTTTGAAATGATGAATTATAGGAAGATACCAAAATACCTTTGAAGGGATCTTTGTAATCTCTACATCAGCCTCTGATTTTTCTTTCACCTTATACCGTGATGTCCCACATTTAGGACACTCTGATAGAAATTCATATTCCTTACTATATATAATACAGTCATTCAGACAGGCATTTATTTTCTTGTATCCTAATTCCATCAGGAATAATATTTTATTGGCCTTATAATGTGAATCTTGAAGATCGTTATCTTTTGGAAGAATGTCTTTCATCAATTGTAGCAGCTCTGTAAAACTTCTGTCACTCCATCCATGTTTCGCCTTCAGGTTAATCAATCTTAACACTGCCGAAAAAACTATAAAATCTGTACAACCAGGATATAATTTTTTTCAGCATCACCATATAGACATGCAACTATTGGTTCTATCTCAATTTTTTCTGCTGCAATATCGCGAATCATTTCTTCAATTCCATCAGAGTTACCATCTTGAGAATCATCATCATCAGTGACATTCCGTCCAGTTTCACCATGCAAAATCTAAGGGTTGTAGCTCAGATTAAAACCATGAAAAATCAGATGATCTTTTATCTCTCTACTTTTCAACTTCTTTATATTCAAACATTTCAGGCATGGACAGAAAAAATGTCACTACTTGGAACATTTCGTTTAGAAAATTACAAAAAGGCATCAACACCTTCCTCATATTCATTGCTCATTCGATGTGTCGTAATCCATTTTCGACTCATTATTACCTATAACAAATATCAAAATTATACATCTTTTTAAGATACGACAAATATATGTTTATATGAAAAAAAATCATAATTTGAATGTAAAACAATTTTGAAATATAAAACAAATCTATGAGTATTCAAAAAAAATATGCTTGAATATGATTTTAAAAAAAATATAGTTAGATATAATAGTTTTAAATTCCATTGAATCAACGAAAACCATGGGGCCTCTAATGGACACCCCCCCCCAACCCTCTGGAAAGCTCCCCCGAACCCTTTTAACACCACCCCCACCCCATTGGACACCCCCTGGACACCACCACCCCCTTGGAAAACTCCCCACCCCTCTGGACAGCCCCCCACCCCTGGATATCCCCCACCCCTCTAGACAGCATCCCCCCACCCCTCTAGACAGAACCCCCACCCCTCGTGGACACCCCCCCCCCCCACCCCCTACCCCCTTGGACACCCCCTTGTACAACCCCCAACCCTCTGGACAGCCTCCCAACCCTCTGGACAGCCCCCCCCCCCCCCCCCACCCCCTAGACAGCCCCCACCCCTCTTGACAGCACCCCCACTCCTTCTGGGCACCACCCCCACCCCCTACCCCCTTGGACACCCCCTGGACAACCCCCAACCCTCTGGACAGCCCCCCAACCCTCTGGACAGCACCCCCCCACCCCCACCCTCTGGATAACCCCCCACCCCTCTAGACAGTACCCCCACCCCTCCTAGACACCACCCCCACCCCCTACCCCCTTGGACACCCCCCCTAGACACCCCCATCCCTCTGGACAGCCCCCCACCCCCGGAAAACCCCCCAAACCCTCTGGACATTCCCCCACCCCCTTGGAAAGCCCCCCCCCCACAACCCCTTCGACACCACCCAACCCCTTGGACCCCCCCTACCACCACCACAGACACCCTGGACACCCCCAACCCTCTGGACAGTCCCCCGAACCCTCTGAACACCACCCCCACCCCCTTGGACACCCCCTCGGCACCACCACCCCCTTGGATGGCCCCCCACCCCTCTAAACAGACCCCACCCCCTTGAGATCCCCCTACCCCTCTAGACAGCACCCCCACCCCTCCTGGACACCCCCAACCCTCCGTATAGCCCCCCACCCCCCGAACAACCCCCCCCCCCCAAACCCTCTGGACAGCCCCCCACCCCTTGGACATCCCCCCACCCACCCACCCACCCACCCCCTTGGATAGCCCCCCCACCCCCTTCGACACCCCACCCCCTTGGACCCCCCCCCCCCCCACACACACACCCCTGTACTGTCACCCCCCCCCCCCACCTCCATGGACACCCTGGACACCCCCCCCCCCCCAACCCTCTGGACAGCCCCTTGAACCCTCTGAACACCCCCCCCCCCCACACCCCACCCCCTTGGAAACCCCCTCGACACCACCACCCTCTTAGATATCCCCCCACCCCTCTGGACAGCCCCCCTACCCCTGGACAGCCCCCACCCTCTAGACAGCACCCCCCCCCCCCCCCCACCCCTCCTGGACACCACCCCCACCCCTACCCCCTTGGACACCCCCTAGACACCCCCCAACCCTCTGGACAGCCCCCTACCCCCAGACAACCCCCAAACCCTTTGGATAGGCCCCCACCCATTGGACACCCCCCACCCCCACCCCCTTGAACAGCCCCCCCCCCCCCCCCACACACACACACCTCCATGGACACCCTGGATAGACCCCAACCCTCTGGACAGCCCCCAACCCCCTGGAAAGCCACCAACCCTCTTGACATTCCCCCAGAACCATGGGATTTTAATCTCAAGCTACTAGTTTTAGCATATCTAGGGAATTTAACCTCAAGATACTAGTTTTGGTATCATGCTATTATTCAAAATGAGAACCATGAACTATATCTCCTACAAGTCTAAAATTCTCTATTGTGAAATGAATCAGTTTTTAATAGAATATGAAGACTTATAATAGTCCATGAAAATAAGCGACATAAATAGATTATGGAACTAAAAATAGTGATACCCAAAATAGAAACAACCAAGGATACAAAACAAACATTCCACCCTGAAAAACCATATATACTTATATATTAAATCACACCGGTACATGGAATGGGTGCATCACAATTATTTACATATAAATTGAAGTAATATAGGTGAATGAGATCATTAGTTGTCAATGACAACAAAAATTACCATCAAATGTCGGGCATCCGTGAAACAAAAACAAAAGAAATAGAAGTAGGTGAGGCTTGCGTGAATATTGCGAGTTGATCTAATAGAACTGGTTATAATAAATAAGATTATGATGGAAAAACGATGTAAGAGGGTTTTAAATCGAAGAATATTACCTAGTTTAAACAATAAAATCGAAAAACGTAAATATAGACAATCCGGGAAAAAACGAACGAAATAAAGTCGTGGGAGGCTTACCTAAGTGTTGCGAGTCGAGATGATAGATTTGAGGAGGGTAAATATGATAAACGATTATGGAAAAACGAGTTTAACAAAACAATATCGAAGAGTCGATTAGGGTTTTTCGTGCGAGAGAGACGAGTCGTCAGGTTGTCGATCGAAAAATCATAAATGACAAGCCACGGGGCGTGTTAATTTTTTAAATGTTTTATAACGTCGGTTATTTAATAACCAAAGTTATAAACTATTTTTATTATATTTATAATGTTAGTTATTATAATAACTGATGTTATAAATGTATCAGATAATGCAGTTTTTACGTTGGTTATAAAATAATCAATGTAAAAAAAAAGATGCATGTTGGTTTTTTACGTCGGTTATTATATAACCGACGTAAAAAACAAATCATAAACCATAGTTTATACGTCGGTTATTTTATAACCGACGTAAAAAATGTCGGGTGTTGGTTTTTTACGTCAGTTATAATATAACCGATGTGAAAAATTCAGAAGGTTGGGTTTTTACGTCGGTTATTTGATAACTGACGTCACAAAGGCCTCAGATGCCACCTTTTTTACATCAGTTATTTTATAACCGACGTAAAAAATTCGTAGATACCTAATTTTTTACGTCGGTTATCAAATAATCGATGTAAAAAATTTACTATCCGTATTTTTTACGTCGGTTATAAAATAATCGACGTAAAAAACCACGTATCACAGATTTTCACGCCGGTTATATATAACCGACCTAAAAAATGGTGACGTTAAAAAATTTTTCTGCACTAGTGAATCATGCGAGGAGAAGAAAATGTTTCATATGCGGTGGGCAAGGTCACATGGCTCGTGACTGCCCAACCCACCGTACGAATGATCGGAAGACGGTCGAAGGACCTCCCAGGTAGAGATAGAGGTTTGACCGAGGAGGTTCTCAGGGAGCAGGTGGACAGGGGTGAGCTCACCTCCAGGCAGCTGGGGCATACGACCATGGCGCTACGGATATGATACGAGGTACGATCTATGTCTACTCCACCTTAGATAAAGTACTTATAGAAATAGGATCTAGTCATTATTTTATTTCCACTCCCCTCGTTTAGAGCACGGAGATTCCAGTGGAGTCGTTGGCTCGATCCTTACAGCTAGAGACTCTTACAAGAGAAGATTCGATGATTACACACTGGGTCCGGTAGTGTGATCTTACTCAAGGAAGTGAGAGATTTGGTTGGGATCTCCTAGTAGCGTCATTGAAGCCTTACGACATCATATTGGGTATGGACTGGTTATCTACATTCCATGCGTAGATCGACTGTATTAGGTGCAAAGTGTGGTGCGTCCACACAGATGGGACTAGGTTTACCTTCACCGGCTAGAAAGGAACCTTTTCATTATAGGATGGACTTACCCAGAGGAGAGTGCAATAGATCACTCATCAGTTGGCTCGCCTTACCCTCAGAGTGGTTGATGTGGAGAGTATGAGTTATCCTATAGTGTTGGATCAGTACGCTGATGTCTTCCCTGATGATGTTTCATGCCTACCTATACACAGAGAGGTGGACTTTTGCATTGACTTATACCCCAGGACGGCCCCGATATCTACACCAGCATGTCGGATGGCTCCCGTGGAGCTTCATGAGCTACGGGTATAGCTGGAGGACTTGCAGGGGAAGGGATTCACCCGGCCCAGTGTTTCTCCTTGGTCAGCCCTGATTTTTTTTTCCAAGAAGGTGGATGGGAGCTTGATACATTGTGTTGACTATCGGTGTCTGAACCAGGTGACCGTGAAGAACAAGTACCCAATTACGAGGATTGACGACCTCTTTGATCAACTTAAGGGGGCACAATGGTTCTCGAAGATAGACCTCAGGTTGGGCTATCACCAGCTCAGAGTACAAGACGAGGATGTGAAAAAGAAAGCTTTCAGATGTCGGTACGACCATTATGAGTTCTTGGTTGTGCTATTCGGTGTGACAAATTCTCTAGCAGTTTTTATGAAACTCATGAATAGGATCTTTCAGTCATACCTTGATCACTTTGTAGTAGTCTTCATCGACGACATCCTGATCTACTCGGCTACTGAGGAGGAGCATTCCTATCATCTGCAGATAGTTCTGGATAAACTCTAAGAGAACCAGCTTTATGGTAAGATCTTGAAGTGTCAGTTCTAGATCCAAGAGGTTCACTTTTTGGGACACGTCATCTCAGAGGCTATAGTTGTAGTGGATCCAGCAAATATCGAGGTGGTACTTGCTTGGGATCCACCGAGGAGTGTGACAGAGGTATGGAGTTTTCTGGGTTTGGCCAGATACTACTAGAGGTTTGTGCCAGATTTCACTAGAGTTGCAGTACCTTTATCAGCGTTGACGAAGAAGGGAAAACCCTTCGTTTGGTCGAAGAGATGTTAGTGGAGTTTTCAGGAGCTGAGGCAGAGGCTAACTAGTGCCCCCATCTTGAGGCTTTTGGAGGAGGGTGTTGGGTACGTAGTCTTCTACGATGCATCAGGGACCGAACTCGGATGTTTCCTGATGCTGGAACGAGTAGTAATCGCGTATGGTTCTCGACAGTTGAGACCAAATGAGAAGAACTATGCTACCCAAGACCTGAAGTTAGTAGTAGTGGTATTTTCCTTGAATATGTGGCGACATTACTTGATGGGAGAACGCTTTATAGTCTAATTTGATCACAAGAGTCTCAGGTATATCTTCTCTCAGAAGGACCTGAACCTGAGACAACGGCATTGGATTGAGTTCCTCTAGGAATATGACTTCAAGATAGTCTATACTCATGGGAAGGGGAATGTTGTAGCAGATGCACTCAGCAGGAGATCTGGTATACAGCTGCTAGTTGACACGACAGTGCACCTGGCCGCTTTGTAGATATCCTTTGTGGATTGAGCTAGAGAAACTTTTCTTTAGTCTCTTACAGTCACTCCTCCACTTCTTCAGTGAGTCAAGGAGGCGCAGCATGGGGACACTGATTGTGAGGCTCGACGTGCTCAGATATCCACAGGACAGACACCTGATGGATTTTCTAAAGGTGGGGAGCACATCATCCTCTTCATAGGATGTACTATGGTACTAGTGTCTCTTTGGGAAGAATTATTAAGGGAGTTCCACACATCCCCTCCAGCGGTACATCCAGGAGTGGAAAATATGTACCAGGACCTCTGACGACATCACTGGTGGTCGTGAATGAAGAAATAAAAAGCAGAGTTTGTCTCTCGGTGCCTCACTTTCCAACAAGTGAAGGTGGAGCATCAGGTACCAGCAGGCTTAGTTCAGCCTTTAGAGGTCCCAGAGTGAAATTGGGATGGGATATCCATGGACCTTGTGGTAGGACTTCCACGTACATCTAGGGGTCATTATTCTATTTGGGTGATCATCGACCGACTCACCAAGTCAGCCCACTTCCTACCGATCAGAGAGTAGGGTTATGTAGAGAGCTTGGGATTCATCTATGTGAAGGAGATTTTTTGGATACATGGAGTACCCTCGACGATTGTCTCTGATTGTGATTCACGTTTCACTTCCTAGCTATGGAAGGGGTTGGAGGAGGCTTTCGAGACACAGCTTAGTTTGAGCACTGCCTTCCATCATCAGATAGATGGCCAGACTGAGTGGACCATTCAGACCCTCGAGTACATGTTGTTTTCTTGCAACCTCGACTTCGGTTTTAGCTAGGATGAACACTTTTCCTTAGTGGAGTTTGCATACAACAATAGTTATCACTCCACCATTGGGATGGCACCTTTCAATTATTTGTACGGCCGACCTTGCAGATTGCCTTTGTGTTGGACTGACCCTGGGGAGTTAGCATGCATGGGACCAAAGATGGTATGGGCTACCACGGAGAAGGTATAGATCATCCAGGAGTGGATGAAGACTGCATAGAGAAGGCATAAGTCTTATTCCGACGGGAGACGGAGACCTCTGGAGTTCGAGGATGGTGACCACATCTTTCTACGGGTCTCACCCAGACGAGGTTTGCGGAGATTTGGCCGAGGCGGTAGGTTATCTCTGAGGTTCAACGGACCCTTTAAGGTCCTCAGCAGAGTTGGTGAGGTAGCTTACCGCCTAGCACTTCCACCTCAGTAGCACCGGGTGCATGATGTTTTCCATGTATCCCTGCTGAGGAGATACGTACACAACCCATCACACTTCATCGACCACGGCGAGCTGGACATCGATAATGGGGTGACGTTTATGGAGGTTCCAGTAGAGATTGAGGATCAACAGGATCGGGTCATTCATGGCTGGTTGATACCTTTGTTGTGCGTATGTTGGCATCACGGGAACCTCCCGGAGAGCACATGGGAGTTGGAGGCCCATATTCGTGCTCAATACCCCACTTGTTTTCTTAGTTTTTGTGATCTGGAATTCGGGGATGCAAAGCCCTGAGGTGGGGAGAATGTAAAGAGACAAAAATTCCATGTAAATGTTTTTAATTATATGAGAATTTTTAGAGTCTTTGAAAATTTACGGTGCACAATTCTGAGGCCCGGTGTGCCCAGAGTGAATTTCTGAACTTTTTTTCAGGTACAATCAGTAAACGTGTGAGCAGGTTTTTGTAACTTATGAACCGGTCCTCGGAATTGAAATCTGATGATACCATCGAACTCGTAGTGATGGTATTCACTTAAGGAGATCTTCACCTTGACCATAGTAGGTCGAGGGTGAAAGTTAGTTTTCATGTTTTACGTGGAAATAAAAATAAAATAAATAACAAGTTTTATTTTATTTTTGTTGAAACTTCTCTATATGGGTTATGGTGGTAGGACCACCCGAACCCTCTTTAAGGGGAGAAAACCTTTCAACTCCCCATTTAATTAGTTGATCCAATGATAATTTATTAAATGTGTCAGAATTTAATTGTGCCAATGTAAATTAATTGTTTAAACCTATCAAATACTAAGTAACAACATTGTTGGAATTTTGGAAGGTTCATATTAAATGAACCTTCATAAATTCCATGATCTTTAATTACCCTCCCCCTCTCATATTTATATGGATCTTGGGGGAAGGATTTATAATGGCTTCACAAAGTGACCAAGCTCTGGTAAGGTTTCGTGATGCCTGACACTTGGAGGATGGAGCCAGTTCCGGTGAGTGGTGGTGATCGACACTGAAACCCCAAACGAGGAACGACGATCAAGTGATGTCATTGGAAGCTGTTGCGGGAATGGAGAACATCGACCCACTTCCTCAACTGTGGGATTTTCTCTATCATTCATGAGGTAGGGTTTGTTGTTGATTTATGACCCCCTTACCTATTCTTGACATTCTTCATGATTCAAGAATTATTGATCTGCTTGTTACTTACCTAACTCGGAGGGTGTGGGCCAAACGAACATAGCCCGACCTCTCATCAATTTCTTTTTGATTCTTGATGTGTTCATCACAATGGAGGACGGTGGTGATCATCACCGGTGGGGCTCAGTAATGGAAGTCGGCACCACGGCTGGCTGCGACGAAGGAGGTGGTGTGACCCCACCACCGGAGAAGGGTCACGGCCCGTCGGCCATGGCGGAGCAAGGTCGGTGGACGGAGGAGGCCGACCGCATGAAGGGGACAGCGGCATGCGTCTGTGCTTCCCAGCGATTGAGAGTCGTGTCCTTGTGCCGCAGCGACAAAGAGAGTGCAGTCGGCCGAGCCAGCCAATGGTGAAGGTGCGACACACAACACACCGCACGAAGAAGGTCGCAGGCCATCCGGCCAGCCGCCGCGGGCCGCCTCATCGCGAGCCCAGCAGGCCGCCACACTATGGGTCGGGCCACGCCAGTGCGGCAGGCTGGACCCTGCGGGCCGGGTCAACCCGAATCAGGTCGGTTCGACCAGGTCGGACCGGACCTAGACCAACTTCGACCCATTTTCGCTCTTTCTACCATATCTTGAGCTACGCGCGTCCGGTTGACGAACCATCAGTGGATCCAGAAACCTTGGAGCGAGACAAAACTTTTGGTATAACCCAATTAAGTTTTGGATAAAGTTAGGGTATGACTGGGTTGGATCGAACACGAATCCAACCGGGCCCTCGGGACTAAAAGTCGAATATCTTAGAGACCGGACTTCTGATTGAGTCACAGTCTATTGCATTGAGACCCCTTTTACGTGGTGGTCCTTTGGGATACTTCTTCATAGGACTTCATGGCTATAGGATTATCGATATGTGTCTTGAGGAGGGGATCCTCCCGAAATCAAGCGAGCTTAGTGCGGGAACCCTGTAGTTGGCTATAACATGAGAAAGGGATCCTTTGTGGGTTTGTGCTTGGGATCCTTTGTGGTTCTGTGTTTGAGAGTCTCACTTGGATATGCTCTAGGAATCCATGTGGGACTACTATAGGATCCTACATGGGTCTAGTGTACTAGGATCCTATGTGGGTCTGATGATGTACTAGGATCATGTGTGGGTCTGTTGTACTAGGATCATGTGTGGGTTTAATGTTTTATAGGATCATGTGTGGGTATGCTGTACTAGGATCCTGTGTGGGTCTGATGATGTACTAGGATCCTATATGGGTCTAATGATTTAGGATCCTACGTGGGTATGCCTCTTAGCAGGGTAATATGATTCAGTAGTTACATCTAATCGTCTCTACTACTGTACCTAAGATATACCTAGTGTGAGTTGAGTCTTTACCTTTGTGGTATTCTTTTGTGTGGCATACCTATGTGGTACTTACCTTCATGGTGATAAATTTGTTTTATTCTTCTATGTGGCATACCTAGGTGGTACTTACCTTCGTGGTGATACCTTTGTGGTATTATTCTATGTGATGTACCTGTGTGGTACTTACCTTCGTGGTAATCTTTCCTTTGTGGAATAGTTGTACTTTGGCTAAGGAGTTGGGCCTTGTGTTTCCTCATGAATGAGATGGGTAATATTTGATAACTTAGGTATATGTATGGGAATATACCTAAGTAGGGTTGTCACTAGTTTACATGCTTTGTGGCTTATCCTTTGTGGATTTTTTGAGACCTTGAGGGTCTCGGGGTCCCTACTGAGTATCGTTATACTCACCCCTGCATGGGCGTCGCCCGCACCTTGTTGTGTTTGGTGCAGACGACGGACATCGTTGATCGTGGCTGAGGGTACCAGGACTGGATGGTGCCCGGAGGTGGACTATACGGTGTATCAGTACGCAAAGAAGACGGGAAGATGTGGAGTGCTGAGGAGGTGATTTGTACCTACCCTTCAGGTAGGAAACTCGGAGGACAACCCAGTAGTTGTCTTTCTCTTTCTTTAGTTGTATTGTATTTTCAGTTGTACTTGTACCTTTAATGTTGGGATAGTATTCCGGCCCCTCTTAATTTCATGACTCTTTTTTCTATACAGTTTACTTGTGTTCATATATTGTTGTGTGCTTTATTGAGTGTGTTTATAGGATATACAGGCAATGCCTTCCCAGTTTTAGGGGATACGCCTTTCGGTGCTAGTCGCCAGCCCCTGGCCTATGGAAGGCGGGCTTGGGGTAGTCACGGCCTGGGCCCTGGGAGACGGGTCATGAAAAAGACACACCTATAAAACCATCTAGTAATCTCCATTGGACAACATTATGGTTGGAACATGGTTTAATTAACCATGTGACTTTTCCAAAATCCCAAAAACGGTGCATATTTATTGCAAGTTTTGTTAAATTGTGCATCCAAACCATACATTCATGAAATTAATGATCTAAATTCCTCCTTAACATCCATTTATGGTCAATTTTAATGTATTATTATTTATAATTGAATATCTTTATATTTTTGAAACTCGTCTGGATTTCCTAGATGATTACCACTCCTCTAAAGCTAGATTATGACGAATCCAAGTGAGGTGAATATCTAGAATTGAGGAATGTGAAAAAAACCTCCATTATTTAGCTTTATTTTTAATATAACTATTTTATATTTAGATGATTCATATATAAGACTTGATAATTCTTGTTCTAGGAATTATAATACCAACTAATGATGGATTCTTGAATCATTTCTAGATCTATGGTGGTTTTGACATGTCAACGACATCCCTTTTGATCAAAGTTAAATTATTCATGAAGAGTGTAAATTTCCAAGTAAGTTTCCATAAATCAATCATATTTATACTCTATTATTCTTGATTCACATATTAAATCTATTTTATGTTGATGGATAGATAATGGATTTATGTTTTTTTGGCTATACTTGAGGTCATCTTCTATAACAGGTGAGGATTTCAAAATTTGTTCCTCAATCAACAAAAAATATGATGATTTGGAATCCTATCCTTCAACATACCTTGGAATTTGTTCTATTGAAAAACTCTATGAGGTATTTTATTCTATAAAAACCCTTCTTGACATGGAATATCCCTCAGTGTATTTTCAAAATCTTCTTCTTGATGAACCTCAAATTGAAATAGGCATCCTTAATGTGAGATCTAGTTCCTTGTGGGGGTCATATGAGGTTAAATCATTAATCCTCGATGAACCTTAGTAATAATTAATCAAAAAAATTGATGTAGGAAGTTTATTACCATTTTGGTCTTTTTTATACACATTTTTCCTTGGTATGTTTCTTTTTTTGGAATGATTTGATGAACATTAGTGATTATGATCTCAAGTGGGAGTGTGTGTAACCTATGAGACTCATTTAGGATACTCGTTACCATTAGTATTCTTATAGCATGTTTAATCATGTTTTATGTTGATTACATGTATTGTATATTGATATTTTTTTCTCATGATTATTTGATATGCTTTTCCATATATACTCCACTGAGTTATGTGTGTTACCATGCCGTTAGAGGTATTTTTCTTGGTGCTTATAATAGGTGGACCATCTTTACATGGTTATCCCTTAGAGGGTGAGTGTGAATGACTTGCAATGACGGTGATGATGGAAACAATCATATGGTAGGGATACGATGATACCTTGTGGATGTCATATGATTCACACAATACCTAGTGGATTCCAAGTGGCGTGTTTACTAGATTCCTAGTGGATATTGATTAACACAATTACTCTATTCCCAGTGGATGATGAGTAGCATGATTCACTTGATGTTTGGTGGATTTCAAGCAGCATGTTCTCACAATTCCTTGAGGGTGTTGAGTGGTATGTTTACTAGTCATGTGGCTAGTTCTTGATTACTTATGATATCCTAATATTCCTTCTGGAATTGATCTAAAGTAGTTATGGTCAGGGCTTGTGGTGGCTTTGATAACACATGGTTGGTCATTATGTGATTATTTATGATTTCTTGTACATTTATTATTATCATCACATACACTGATTATACTTTTAAACACTTATTAAGGACTCATCGGTGGTGTCTTACTAGGTGTTATTACTCACACCCTACATAAGAATCTCAATGCATGTACATAATTTATGTATAGGGATCTAGTTAAGGGAAATGGGATCATGGTAGATGGATGATTTGTGGAGCATGGAGCTGGTGGAGGTATTGGGATAGACTCTAAAGGATTTCCATAGAGTTTTATTTATTTATCTGTTTGAACTTATACACTAGTTTGTCTTACCACACTAGAATCCCATTTTTTATTTGTATAAATTATGTGACATCTAATATTACATTATGATGTTATATTTTATACCAATATTATTCTAAGTTTCTATATTCTTTTTATATTATTGGTGAGAGGATATGATACTAAAGGTATAATCTCCCCATTTATGATGTCCATACTCTCACTACTAGTCTGTAGCCCCTTGTGTATAGGTAGGTGCACATGAGGTCTTCTAGCACTCCGGCTCATACTTGGTGGTTTAGGTCAATGTGTCACAAAATGGTATCAAATAAAATTTATATTCCTTTATTTTTTAACAACCTAGGACTTATTAGAAAAGAGATAGGCTAGATCATACTTGGGTATGGTATTTTACATGTTCTTGGAAAAATCAGCTGTAATGGTCCTCTGAGTTACAATTGATGGGATTTTTGTTACAATGTTATGGGATTTTGGGGGGATTCATGAATCATGATTAGGAATATGGGATCACATGTTATATACTAATAATGCCTTGAATCATGAGTTAAAATAAAAATCATCCACCCCAAAAATTTATTAAATAAAATAAAAGAGTTACACTAATTACATGAGGTACAATAAGCTTGCATTAAAAACAATCAATGAAACAAATACAAGGAATATTGTAAAAAAATTTAGATATAAAATTTCTAAAAAACTCAATGAGAACTTCATCCAAAGTTCATTACTAAATCATCAAGACCTCTGACATAAAACTCCACCTTTTGAAGATTCAAATAAGGATTCATGTATTTATTCTAAACAACATGAAAATAGGGTAGGAATCAAGACAACTTCACCTATGATGATACATGGACCCACCATGAGGTAGTGGGGTGTTATGGGATAAGCTGTAAAATGTGAGGGTCTCATCTAGGAGGCCTTCAAGGACCTTCTCTTGAGGGAGTTTTTTCCAGACACTCTGAAGATATATTGATCATAAGAGTTCATGGAGCTATATTAGGGGTCTATGATGGTATCCAAATACTCCACTCTTTTCATGGAGGTACTTCTCTTTATAATATTTGGATAGAAATGAAGCACAAAAACCTATGATATTCAAGAGAAGACTTCATCCTGACATCAGATGATAGTTTTGAATTTTTAACCTAACAATATTCTCAGAGGTTCTGCACAAGTCCTTGATTATCAAGAAGTGTTTGGAGAAGGATATAGTAGTTTTTATTCTTTAACATTTCCGTACTTGGGTGCAAGGACCTCTTCAAGATACTATAAGTGTCCCATCTAGTAACAAGAATAGTAATTTTGCAGATGTGCAATAGGGTAGTGGTAAGTAGATGGAGTAGAGTTTGACTTCTTCAATTCCCTCAAGAGGAGTGACATAGTTCTTCAACTATGGGAAGGGAATTCATTACCACAGGGTCTTCACAACACCTCAAATCCGTCATTGGAAATTCATAAATTTGGGACACCTTCATCAATTCTATACTAGGACATTGAGAATAATTATCCATAGGGGAATAAACTAAACATGGTTAGGGAACTAGGGATTTGGTTGGGGTCTTTAGAAATAGGATCATATGAAAATGACTCTAGAAAGACACATACCTAAGGAAAAGGTCATGGAGTTGATGAAGGATGAGTATATGCAGTGGGTCATACACTGGAAGAAAGTAGTGTGGGACTTGAAGGTTCCGGGTGTAGCGGAAGCGTGTGGGTGGATGTGCCCACTTGGCTTTTTGTCATTAACAATGATAAATTCGGGATCAATATGAAGATAAACACCAGTGTCCATGGATCGAATCATAGAAATGAACAAAGAAAAGAAAATTCTCAGAACCACAAAGTAGGATCATTACAGGTTGATTATAATTAATTTAATCAATTGAAAAGAAATACCTTTTGGGGGTTCATTCTTTGTTGATGTTCTTGATCACATTCTGATGTGATTCATCATTGCATCGCAAAAGCCGAGTGTAGACTTCCTCTAGTGGTGATCCACATGTGTACCTCGTATCTCAGGACATCGCCAAAGGAGTCTCCAGGTGCTAGCGTGGAGAAACCTTTGCTTGCATTTTCCGCTTTAGATCGTCTTGATAAGATGAAAGAGGATCTCTCTCGGTCTTGAGAGTGTTCTTAGAGGAAGAGGTTCTTTCATCCTTGAAAGAATTCTCCAGAGTTGTTGTGCACAACGATTATCTTGTGTGTTGGAAAAGAGTTGGGGTTGTGAGGATATTTATAATCAGGTTTTAGGTTGTAGAGTTATGACATTAAATAAATGTGTTACGCGTATTATTTATTTCATTGACTCTTATTTAAAACCCCCATGTCGAATAATTAATTCCTTGACATGATCCCACACTGATTATAATAAATATCATTTAAAACAATATTATATCCTCAAAATCCCGACTGGAAAAACTACACGGAGTGTACTTGTTTTTCATTGAAAACTACACAGCATGTACATTCAATGTACATGGCATGTATATCTTGTTTTCATTTATTCATTTCCTTTCCATAAAGAAAACTACACGGCGTGTAATTATTAATACATGGCGTGCACTTGTTTTCCATGAAAAACTACACGGCGTGTAATCTTTAATACACAGAATGTATATCTTTTTTTTCATTTCCTTCTTCCTCTATCATTAAAACGATTTAGGATTCCATGAATAATTATTAAACCATGTATGGTAATAATCTTTATTCTACTTGAGATACTTGAATACACTTAGTGTGTGACCCTCTAGGACTCTTTCTCATTGGCATTAGGCGAGCTTGCCTAAAGTCCAAGATTACTGTCTAGCAACGGGTCAAGGTACCCAAGAGAAAGAAGTTGACACTGCATTGATGTATCACCTCATACTAACGGTTACTGTGTAATTTAATCCCTTTGTCTCAATATCTCATCAAGCAGGTTTCATGGTAGTTTCATAAACCTATATGCTTGATTCGTCGTTCTTTGACTACCTGAAATAAACTCATCGTTTACACCATGGACATGGAATTTAATGAGATAGTTCTATTTCAATAAAAGGGTCAAGATATAAACTTCCATAAATGGAAGGGAAAAATCCTTCCTTGACTTATCCATTAACAACATGTCACTCGTGACGCACCCAACGTACCCTACCTCCCGCCAACTGTCTGTATGACGATTTTCGTCAGTAAATCTAAGTGTGTGAGTCATGAAATGAGTTAATGATAATCTTCCAGTCTAAGGGCCATTACACAAGCTCATAGATAGTAATGTCTGATGACACCAAGACATACAGAATTGCTACTAGCGTGTCTGTTCTCATAATCTCCCATCTTGGAGATTACCAAGTGCGAACTCCATGAGAGAGAGTCTCATATTCTTACGAGTACTCACACATGACATCCTGTATACTATGTGTCCTATCATAATATGGCATCCAACTGTAGAACTTTATTTAAGAATATTGTTATAGAATTTCAGGGTTCTCATCATAGCGAGGATTTTCCATGACCTTATCAATGCAAAAAATATTTCAGGACATTATTATATTACAGTCATGCAGAACAATGAACAATATATAATAAGTGAACATTCATGTAATCAAAGTACAAAACAGTTGGTTCTCAGGACACCAACCCTTACAAACTCCCACTTGGACTAGATCCAACTACCTACAACTTTTAGTCCTCTGGACCTCACATGATGATTATGTTTCTTCTAAATCAAGGCTTTAGTCAAGGGGTCTTCCATGTTGACTTTCGTGGAAATACTGCTCACTACAACTTCACATATATGAGAAAAATCCTTCAAGAGATGATACTTCTTAAGTATGTTCTTTGTCCGCTGATGTGACCTTGGATCTTTTGCAAGTGTCATCGCTGTAGTATTATCACAATAGAGTGTGATAGGATCTTTACTTCTTGGTACTACATATAGCTCTTAGATGAAGCTTCTCATCCATACTGCTTCTTTAGCTGCCTCAGAAGCTACGATATACTCGGACTCCGCTGTAGAATCTGCCACCACACTTTGCTTTGAGATCTTCCAGCTCACTGCACCTCCACTAAAACTGAAGATGTATCCAGTTTGTGACTTCATGTCATCTTGATCAGTCTGGAAACTAGCATCTACATGTACTCTGATGACTAGTTCCTCATCTCCTCCATAAACTAGAAAAATATCCTTAGTACGCCTCATATACTTAAGGATCATCTTGACTGCCATCCAATGGCGGTTTCCTGGATCATCTTGATATCTACCTACCACACATAATGCGTAAGAAACATCTAGCCTCGTACATAGCATAGAATACATGACTGACCAAATCGTAGATGCGTAAGGGGTCCTTAACATTCTCTTTATTTCCTCATGTATCTGAGGACACATTTTCTTGGAAAGATGAATGACATGTGACACTGGAAACAATCCCCTCTTGGACTATTCCATACTGAATCTCTTCAGTATCTTTTCAATGTATGTACTTTGACTCAGGCCCAAAATTATCTTGGATCTATCACGATTGATCCTGATCCCAAGAGTATATGCTGCCTCGCCCATGTCTTTCATGGCGAAACATTTATGCAACCATGCCTTAACTGACTGTAAGAAAGGTAATTCGTTTCCAATTAGTAATATGTCATCAACATATACTATTAGGAAAACGACTACACTTCCACTAAACCTATTGTAGACACAAGGCTCACATCTATTCTTAACAAATCCAAATTCTGTTACATCTTCATCAAAACGAATGTTCCATGACCATGATGCTTTCTTTAATCCATAAATGGATTTCTGCAACTTGCATACCTTTTTGTCATCCATTGGAGTCACAAACTCTTCAAGTTGTGTCATATAGACATCTTCCTGGAGGTTCCCATTAAGGAATGTTGTTTTGACATCCATTTTCAAAATTTCAAAGTCATGGTAAGCGTCAATGGCCAATAGGATTCTGATGGATTTCAGCATCGCAACTGGTGAAAAAGTTTCATCATAGTCAATTCCTTGACACTATCTAAAACCTTTTGCAACCATTCATGCCTTATAGGTGTTGACTTGCCCCTCCATGTCCAGTTTCTTCTTGAATACCCATTTATTACGAATAGGCTTTACATCGACTGGAGGATCTACCAAAATCCAAACATGGTTTTGGTACATGGAATCCGTTTCAGAATTCATGGCTTCTTGCCACTTGGAAACATCTGTGCCTTCAAATGCTTCCTTGTAGGTAAGAGGATCATCATTTTCAACCAATAATGAGTCACCATCCTCGGTGACAAGAAAAACATATCATTCTGGTTCTCTCACCTCTCTCGTGCTCCTACGCAGTTCTTGTGTCTCTGGAACAGATTTTTCTTCCATGGGGCTTTGTGGAATATATTCTTATACCAACTCTTGTGTATCTTGAGCCTCAAATTCATCGAATTATATCTCTCTCCCACGATCTCTTTTGGATATATTCTCCCTCTCAAGTAATATAGTGTGTCTTGCCACTATAACCTTTTTGTTTGAGCGGTTGTATAGGTAATATCCCCTTATTTCCTTGGGATATCCTATAAAGATACACTTTGTGCCTCGGGGTGAAAGTTTGTTACCTGAAGAGGCCTTAACAAATGCTTCGCTACCCCACACATGTAAATTCGATAACATGGCTTTGCGTCCACTCCATAACTCGTATGGAATACCATTTATCGATTTAGTTGGTACTTGGTTTAGTATGTGTGCTGTTGTTTGTAATGCATATCCCCAAAAGGATATTGGAAGACTCGCATGACTCATCATTGATCTCACCATGTCCAACAGGGTGTGGTTCCTCCTTTCACTTACACTATTCCACTGATGTGTATAAGGAGGAGTGAGTTGAGATAGAAACCCAAACTCCTGTAAGAAATCAATGAAGTCCTCATTAAGATATTCTCCTCTTCTGTCTGAGTGGAGTTTCTTAATCTTCTTACCAAGCTGGTTCTCAACTTCATTCTTGTATTCTTTGAACCGATCAAAAGAATCTGACTTATACCTCATTAAGTAAATATATACATATCTACTAAAATCATCAGTAAAAGTTATGAAGTACAAGAACCCACCCCTTGCTTCAACTGTAAATGGTCCAAACACATCTGTGTGAACTAATTCTAGAATCTCTCTATCCCTTTCACCTTTCACACTAAATGGGGCTTTGTTCATTTTTCCTTGTAGACACTCATGACATACACCAAGTGGTTTTAGTTTGAAAGAATCTAAATACCCATCTTGACGTAATTTTGTCAAACGTTTCTCATTGACATGACCTATCCGGTGATTCCAAAGTTGGGTGTGGTATGAGTCATGTGAATTGACTTTGTCATCGATTTCCATTACTTGGTTTGTGTTTTCTAACCAATAAAGGTCATTATATAAATGTTCCCTACCAAAACAAATGCTATCTTTATAAAATTAGATACATTCATTTCCAAACTTGAACATGAATCAATCAGTATCTAATCTGGATACTGAAATAATGTTTTTAGTAACATAAGGCACATAATAACAACCCTTTAACACCAAGATCATTCCAGTTGGCAATGTGAGGTGGTATTCCCTAACAGCTATTGCAGTAAGTCTAGCTCCATTGGCTGCTCATAGATCTACCTCCCCTCGATCAATCTTTCTGAATCTACTTGGTTCATGTATTTGGATATAGATGTGATCACCACAAGTAGTTTCTAATACCCAATTAGTAGAAATAGATAGATTGAATTTGATAAAAAAATGCACCTGAAGCTTCTCCTTGCTTCGTTGGCTAGGTGCATTTTTTCTTCCAGTGGCCCTTCTTGCCACATGCGAAACAAATAGCATCGTGTTCCCTTGACTCCCCTTTGATCTTCCTTTTCTTGGAAGGCCTTGAAGAAGATTTGGGCATGAATCTCTTCACCTTCCCTTTCCTTTTATTAACCATGAGGATAGGAGGTTTTTCACAATTCATGTCATTGTCCACTTGGAGAATAAGGATAAGAAGATCAGACAGAGACTTCTCAATGTTGTTCATGTTGAAGTTCAAAACAAAGTTTGAGAAGCTCTGGGGGAGTGATGCAATAATGATATTGGTACCCAGTTCTTCAGGGAGTTTAAACCCTAGAACCTCGAATTTCTCAATGTAGCCAATGAGCCTGACTACATGAGTCCCAACTGGGGAACCTTCTCCAAGCTTTCTCTAGAATAGGGACTTGGATATCTCAAACCTTTATTGTTTTGCTCTCTCCTGGTATAGACCACAGAGGTGCTCGAGCATGCTGTAGGCATCCATGTCTTCATGAGACTTCATGAGCTCACTAGTCATTGATGACAGCATCAAACATTGAACGTTGAGTGCATCTCTCAAATGTTGATCATAGAACAGGAAATCTTCATCACTCACCCCTTGGACAGGCAGATCAGGAAGTGAGGACTCCAGCAGGTAAAACTTTCGTTCATGGTGTAGGATAATCCAAAGGAACCTAAAACATTTCTGAAAGTTACTGTCGGTGAGGATATTGTCTTTATCCAGAATTGATCGCAGAGAAAATGTGGTTGACGAGTTTTTCATTTCAATTCTACAAATTAAAAGAGCAAATTTATCAGTACTTTCTTGATTACATTTTATGAGAAATAATAAAAAAAAAATTAAGTCTCCCACTATTTTATCAAGTCCCAATGGCCCTCACCATTGAACTCGGAATGTCCAATTGCTTTGACATTCTAGTGGCAAGGATCCATATTCCCCTTCAAATAACCCCAAAAAGGGTTGGTCAAGATATTTGAAGGTATTTAGGTAGGAAGTTCTTTGCCAACTGTGAGCTTATAGTTCCTTGATCTATTGAGTGGACTCCCCAATCCTGAAATCCTGACTTTGATTTCCTCAACTCTTGCCTCCAATATTACACCAAGTCTAGCAAGGTCTACTCCTCTTGATGAAATATGGTTAAGTCTACCAGAAACCTTTCATAAGGGCTTCCTTTATAAATGTAAGTGTCCCAACAAGGGTTGGTCAAACACATAGTTTTATTGAGTCTTTCCCTTAATCAAGTAATGGAAGGCTTGGTCTAACTTAATATGGTATTGAGGGATTTTAATTTTTATGAGTATTTTCGCATTATCACATGCTTGTTAATATTAAGTGATGCTTGATTAAGTGATTAACCATGTTCTGATAATGTTTATGCATAGTCCAGTTTTTATTTTATTCCATCCTTGCATGCTTGTTTATTTCATTAATTATGTGATCGCGAAAACACGTACATAATAAATAAACCATGCAATCAGACAGAAATAAAATAAGTTCGTATGATCAAGATCTTCTATTGGTTAGCTTATCTAGTGGTTTTAAAAATCTAACCCTGACCTAGGGAAAAAAACCTTGAACTGATGGTTCGTGTTTTCCATCTCCCACCTGTCCATCTTTGTATCTTCTTGGGTTGGTTTCACCTCAGCTTCGGGTTTTGAACCGTCTCCTCTGGCTTGGGGGATCCTCCATTATATGGGTTTACATTAAAGAAACCATGGGCACACAGGCCCTACATTTTATTGGAATAAGGCTCATAGGCCAACAAATTTAAATAAATTTAAATGAAACCATACACACATACAAAGGGT
Source organism: Viscum album (assembly GCA_963277665.1). Taxonomy (NCBI): domain Eukaryota; kingdom Viridiplantae; phylum Streptophyta; class Magnoliopsida; order Santalales; family Viscaceae; genus Viscum; species Viscum album. The sequence goes on from OY728127.1 coordinate 1,810,652,328, forward strand.
ATTTGGTCTAGCTCATGATCATCCATAGCATGCAACGACATTTATGCATATTTAGAATTCAAATTCTTTTAATCATTATATTTATTCAAGATAAGTCACACTTTAATTCAATTAATTATGATCTTATAATTAATCAATTCACTATCTTAAATTCCTTTCTGAATTTTCTTGAGATTCTTCTCATCCATATTCCTTGTACAAGTATTTGTACTTTTGAAGGAAACCTGGTGAAATTTCTGGAAGGTACACGGCGTGTAGTTTATATTTACATGGTATGTATTTATTTTCACCTTTTATCCAAAGTACACGTCGGGGGATTTGGCGTGTTCTCTATACTTTGGAAATTTAAGAGTACACGGCATGTAGATAAATCATACATGGCGTGTACTTCCTTATTACGCGGTAACCGGCCTAGCGATCCTGTGTACATGGTACGCAGCTTCTCCTTTGTACATGGTTTTACTTGGGATGGATCGGACTACACAACATGTTTCTCCAACATACATGCCGTGTATTCCAGTTCCCATGCACCGTTTAATTATGGTCAACATGGGGTGTTAAATACTTAGGTGTAATCAATTCACACGGCGTGGTTTGGCGGACCAGTACCGGTTCATTGAACCTAAGTACACAATGTGTAGTTTTAATTACACGTCGTGTATTCCCGTGTTGTACAGACAGAAAGAGCGGCTCCTCCAGATGAGATACTCATTTTTATTTTATTCAAAATTAAAATTAAAAGGCCGTTTCTATGATATGAATAGATAAATGAAGGAGGAAGAACATATCTCATTTATTCAGATTTATTGAACGATTTATTTCAAATTGAATCAAATATAAATGCGTAAATTATCAATGAAAATTAAATAACTATAATCAACATTGTAACCTTGATCTGATACCATTTGAGGGTTCCGGGCATAGCAGAAGCGCATGGGTGGATGTTCCCATTTGGCTTTTTTCATTAACAATGATCTATCCAGGATCAATACGACGATAAACACCAGTCTCCATGGATCGAATCATAGAAATGAAAAAAGAAAAGAAAAGTCCCAGAACCACAAAGTAGGATCATTACAGGTTGATTATAATTAATTTAATCAATTGAAACGAAATACATTTTGGGTGTTCTTTATTTTTTGATGTTCTTGATCATGTTCTGATGTGATTCATCGTTTCGTCGTAGAATCCAAGTGTAAACTTCCTCTAGAGGTGATCCACACATGTACCTCGTATCTCGAGACATCAACAAAGGAGTCTTCGGGTGCTAGCATAGAGAAACCTTTGCTTGCATTGTCCGCCTTAGATCGTCTTGATCCAATGGAAGAGGATATCTATCGGTCTTGAGAGTGTTATTGGAGGAAGAGGTTCTTTCATCCTTGAAATAATTCTCCAAAGTTGTTGGGAACAACGATTCTCTTGTGTGTTGGAAAAGATTTGGGGTTGTGAGGATATTTATAATCAGGTTTGAGGTCGTAGATTTATGAAAATAAATAAATGCGTTACACGTTTTATTTATTTCATTGACTCTTATTTAAAACCCCCATGTTGAATAATTAATTCCTTGACATGCGGCCACGCTAATTATAATAAATATCATTTAAAAAAATATTATATCCTCAAAATCCTGACTTGAAAAACTACATGGCGTGTATTAATAAATACACGGCGTGTACTTGTTTTTCATTGAAAACTACACGGTGTGTACATTCAATGTACATGATGTGTATATCTTGTTTTAATTTTTTCATTTCCTTTCCATAAATAAAACTACACAGCGTGTAATTATTAATACACGACGTGCACTTGTTTTCCATGAAAAACTACACGGCGTGTAATCTTTAATACACGGCGTGTATATCTTGTTTTTCATTTCCTTCTTCCTCCATCATTAAACTAATTTAGGCTTCCTTGAATAATTATTAAACCACGTACGGGAATAATCTTTATTCTACTTGAGATACTTGAATACACTTAGTGTGTGACCATCTAGGCCTCTTTCTCATTGGCATTAGGCGATCTTGCCTAAAGTCCAAGATTACTGTCTAGCAATGGGTAAAAACACCCAAGAGAAAGAATTTGACGCCGCATTGACGTATCACCTCATATGAACTCTTACTGTGTAATTTAATCCCTTTGTCTCGATATCTCATCAAGCAGGTTTCATGGTAGTGTCATAAACCTATATGCTTGATCCGTCGTTCTTTGACTACCTGAAATAAACTTGTCGTTTACACCATTCCCATGGAATTTAATGCGATAGTTCTATTTCAATAAAAGGGTCTAGATATCAACTTCCATAAATGGAAGGGACAAATCCTTCCTCAACTTATCCATTAACAACATGTCACTCATGATGCACCCAACGTAACCTACTTCCCGCCAACTGTCTGTATGATGGTTCTCATCAGTAAATATAAGTGTGCGAGTCATGACATGAGTTAATGATAATATTCCAGTCTAAGGACCGTTATACACACTCATAGATAGCAATGTCTGATGACACCAAGACATGCGGAATTGCTATTAGTAGGTCTATTCTCATAATCTCCCATCTTAGAGATTACCAAGTGCAAACTCCATGAGAGAGAGTCTCGTCTTCTTACGAGTACTCGCACATGACGGTCTGTATACTATGTGTCCTATCATAATATTTCATCCAACAATATAACTTTATTTAAGAATATTGTTATATAATTTCAAGGTTCTCATCATAGCACGGATCTTACATGACCTTATCAATGCAACAAATATTCCAAGACATTATTATATTATAGTCATGCAGAACAATGAAAAATATATAATAAGTGAACATTCATGTAATCAAAGTACAAAACAGTTGGTTCTCAGGACCCCAACCCTTAAAATATTGTCTACTATTATAGGTATGGTTTTGATCACTTCTACATTTTCTACTTCTCTATTTGATATCGGTGCTTCTCATTCCTTTATATCAGCATAATTTGTTGATAGAATTGACTTACCGGTCATGTTTTCTTATGTATTTCTTTATATCAATGAACCAATGGGAATGATAGTGGACCACCTTCAGAAATTCCCTAAGCGTACTATAATCTTTGATGATTATGAACATATGTGGGACTTCATGATTCTAGAGATGACAAGCTTCGATGTGATTGTTAGCATGGACTGGTTAACCATTTCTAGAGACCACATTAATTTCTATTAGATATAGGAATCATTTACATCTCTCAAGGGAGATAATTTCACGATGATTGAGGAGTGATTACTAGTATAAGGTAAATTTGATCCAAAAATGAGCTATCTTGGGGAGATCATGGTGAATATTTTAGGATTGGATATTTCAATAGGATAAATGTTATCCCCCTCATATTTTCATCTAGTTGTGTATCTCTATTATTACATATTTTTAGACAAATCCATAGGAATTATTCTTGATATAGGTATTGATTTTGAGATAGATCTTGTTCTAGGTGAACATGACATATTGATACCCCCTTATCGTATAGGTTCATCCTTGTTGAAGGAGCTCAAGGTACAACTTGAGGACTTTGAACATAATACCTTTATCAAGATGACTATGTCACTATGGGGTGCACCTATTTTGTTCAAAAATAAGAAATATGGTAGTATTTTAATCTTCATATATTATCAGAATCTAAATCAAGTGATGGTGAAGAATATATATCATTTTCCTAGGTTCAATGGTCTTTTTGATCAGTTGCGGGGAGCCTAGTGGTTCTTTAAGATCGATCTCATATCAGGTTATTACCAATTATGGCTTAAATATAAAGGAATTATGGATATGGAGGTTTGGGAAAGGTGTAGTCTATATGAGTACTTAGTGATGTCGTCTGGATTGAAAAATTCACCAGTAGTGTTCATGGATATCAAGAAAAATATATTAAACCAATATCATGACTCATTCATCATGGGGTTCATTGATGAAATCTTCATTACTCACCAAAACTAGAGAAGCATTCCAGACATCTCGATATAGACATAAGTATACTTTAATCTCATTGACTTTATGCCAAAATATAGAAGTTTAACTTTTAGATTTAGGAGGTGAAGTTCTTGGGGCATATGGTTTCTAAGACCAGAATATTAGTGGACTTGGAGAAAGTGAAGGTTTTGATCCCCTGGACACATCCTCAAAATGTGTTCAAGATTAAGAGATTTCTAGTTTTAGTAGTATAATACCAATTTTTTATCCAGGACTTCTCCCATTTATCAACAACCATGACTGCATTGAAAAATAAAGGGGTAAAGATTTATTAGTTAGACCAGTGTGAAGAGGCTTTTCATGATCATAATATGAGGTTGAATATAGACCCAATATTGATTATTTATAAGATAGGGATTGGTAATTTCACATACTATTATGCATCAGGAATTGTTTTGGGAGTTTTACTAATATAGAGGGAGAAGGTAGTAGCTTATGGGTCACATCGTATGCAACCCCATGAGTAAAACTATCATACCCATGACTTGGAACCAATAATCACAGTCTAAGATTTGAAGTTTTGGAGGAACTATATATTAGATAAGATGTTTTTTGTCTATGAAAACCATTATATCCTTCATTATATATTCACATATAAGGACATAAACCTGGGGAAGAGGTACTAGGTAGAGTATCCATAGACGTTTGACTTTGAGATGGTCTATGCACTAGGTAAAGGTAAGATCATTATATGGGATATTAGTTTTAAGATACAAGTATCTCAAGATCTTGGTGAATGGACTTCAGAGGAACAGTGTCACCTAATGATTTTTATGGATGATTGGAGGATAGATTATTCCAATGACTAGGTATCAATGCCATGTGCCCCATTTATGGTAACATATTCTTTGGTAGAATAGGTAAAGGCTACATAGGATATTGACCTAAGTGTTTTGTGATGTGGGAACAACTATCTAGTGGTGTCTTAATACTTGGTAGGTCATAGGATGAATATGATGTGATCCTTATATATGGGATACTTTTATTCCCTTCTTCCATCAAGGAAGATATGATGACATACTTTCATACCTCTAAGTAGGTCATGCATCTTAGAGAGACAAAGATTTACCATGACTTTATGTGGCAATTCTTGTAACACCCTGAGATTTTATGAGATGGATTCTTTTTAATTTCATAGATTTCTTGTGTTGTACTCTACACCAATATTAGCTTTCAATATACACAAAACCGTATTATCTTGCATTATACGCAACACTATTCTTGGTTTCTATTACACACAATTTCGAGTTCTTTTGATAGAATTCATTTCACACAACACTGAGTATAGATTTTTTTCAATGTATAAATGAACTATGTTCAGATTATGTTATACACCACACAAAATTAAACTTGCAATACACACAACACTAACTTGGCTTGTGTTACATGCAAGAGTGACCTCTCGTGATAGTTTGCGTTGTACGCACTACCGAGTTTCACTAAACAATGATATATTATTAAAATATTATTATTTAATGGCATCTAAACTAGCTATTATGAATAGTATTAACTATATTATGAATTTTATATAACATTAAAATTCATCTTATATATTTTCTAGAACATGATATGAGAACAAAATCAATTTTTTATATAAAAGAAGTATTTTTCAAAAAAATGTTGTTTTACCACCTTTTGATGGCGTGCCCATTTTAAATCTTCTTATTGACACTTTTTTACATTAAATTTGAAAAAAAATAAACTTCTTATTTTAGTGTGGAATATAAAAATTACTTTGGTTGAATTTTTGGTATTTTTCTGATAAGTTTCATTTTTTTATGAATAGTGAAAATACTGCTTTTTTATTTTAAAGTCATTAAATAGTAAAATTATGTTTTGGATTCGTTTTAAATTTTAATTAGTTCATTTTTATCTAATTATGTTTTTTTAAAAATATATATATATTAATTTATTATAAAAACATTTTCCATTTAAAAAGGGGCATTTTTCAAAAAATATTTTTTGTGGCATTTTAACAGTTTTATTTTAAATTTAATTCTGAAACTTATGTGTATTGAATTTTGAAAAATGGATGTAAAATTTGGATTTAGGAGGTCCAAATTTGGTAAGTATTTCCCTTTTATTTTTGACCAATATGAATAGTAACCATGGTAAATTTTATTACCATAGTAAAGGGTAAATTGGGTAATTTAGGTTAAAAATAAAATTATAATGACTATAAAATGACCAAAACAAATGAAACAATTTTATTTGATGAATGTAATTAGACCCTTAAAACTTAAGTATCTAAAAGATGTCATTTAATGGACACTTTTCCATGAAAATGACTTAAATAATATTTAAATCAAAGAAAGACACAAAGTGTCATTTTCTTTGTCTTTAATATCTATTATGTATCCACATATGGAAGAATGGGTGGTATCAAAAAAAACATAAATTTTAATTTTTAACTTAATAAACATATTTTCCTGATATAAATTTATTTTTGACATTATGGGGCCATTTTGGAGGTATTACGGTATTTATAATATTTTATTTAATGAAAATTTAAAGATGTCACATTCATGTTTTAAATAATATATCATTTTTAAAATAGGGTTATACAGAAGATAAATTAGACTAAAAATACTTATTTGAAAGATAAAATTTTTATATTTATCATGTTAGTTTATTTTTAATTTTTAAGAAATAAATAATTTCCTTAAAGTTTTATATATGGATTGTGAAAAAATTATTTAATTGATGAAAAACCAATAAACTAATTTTTATTAAAATGATAATAACTATTAAAGAGACAAATCACTTTACCAAATTTTATTTTTAGAGTATATATATACCATAATCATCCAATGGTCGATTTATGGACTATTTGGAGCCATATGAAATAGATTAAGACAATTATATTATTTTATTTAAAGTAATGTTAAAATTGTCACATTCATACTTTAATAAGTATAAAATTTTTTATATTGGATTTTCATGCAGAAAATTTGACGAAATATATTATTATGAAATATAGTAAATTTATATTCATAAAAATATTTTATTTTTAATTTATCTTCATCAAATAATTATATTAAATAATTACAAAATATTGATGTGGTAATAATTTTATTAAGGGAAATATCAAATAAATGTTATTAAAAATATTAAAATAAATATAATTTTGGATAATTAATTTTTACAATTAATTTTATAGATTCCCTTAAACCCTTAGGGATATTATAAAATATTTTTTTCAAGGATAACATCTTATCTTGATATTTTTAAAAATCTACGCAATAAATAGTGTCAAAATTGACACAATTGATATTTTTTCAAAATAATGATTTATTAAATTATTTAAAAATCATAAAAAAAATTAAAATATATATAATATTTATTATATGGTCAAACAAAGTTCTAAATTATTTATTTATGATCTTATTTAAATAAAATAATTAAATATTTTACCCTTTTAATATTGAAATATTTGTTACCCTAGTTAAAATGAAATAGAATAACTAAGTGATAAATTGAAAAGACAAGGTTTTAATAGACATAAAAACTTGTATAAATTTTATTTTTTGATTATATTACGACCCTATCTTATATCATCTTAGAAATTGGTAAATTTCTTAGGTTTTTATGTGGCTTTTATTTTATTATAAATTAATATTTTTGAGGTTTCAAAAAGTGCCCCTCACCACAATTATAAAAGGGCACCTCCTCCCTCATTTATCCATAACTCATTAAGCCTTAAAGGTCATCCATACCCTACCCATTTATCTTCTCAAATTCTCTATTAACATTATAGAGGTGATTGTCTTCTCAAAAGGATAACTCTTGTTCCATTAAGAGGAGATCTAAAGAGAGCATGTCAAAGAAAAGGTAATCTCCTCTACTGATTATTTCAAATTTCTTTCTACTTCTACTTCTACTTCTACTTCATGAGTTGTTTCATTATATAATAATAAATATAGAATAACTTATATACTGATATGTTATTATAATTATGAAATAACCATATTCAAATTTTTATCCATCCTAAGAAAGGGGAAATCACTACTCATGCGTGTGTACGGCTTACCATCTCTACAATGTGGTGTAATCTGTTTTTCACCACCACCTTACTTGTAAGGGTATAAAATGGATGTAATAAATATATATTATTATTATAAAATTATATTTTTTCTGAAATATATTACACCATGCAAATCACTACCATTCAATAATTATGGGAATGATATCGTCGCTCGTGCGTACATACGGCCTACCATCTCCACGATGTGATGTGATTCTTTCTACATGATAACCACTCAAGAATTATTATATAAATGTAACTAATGAATAAATATGGTATTTATTATGTTAATATCATTTTATAATGATATAAATATGACCTAATAAGGTTAATCGGAACTTATTCGATAAAACATGCATATAATCATAAAGTAGTTAAAACCTGAAAAAAAAAGTAAAAATGAATTGTTACGAAAAAAGAAAGAGAATATTACAATATATGATGACCATGATTCTGTAATAAGTTAATAACATTATATAAATCATTATACGTGAGTTTTGAGCTAAGGGATAATTTTTCAATCTCATTTTTATCTGAGATTGGTGATATGTAAGTATTTACTGGGGGTATATTTATCATCCATATCCATGTTTCCTAAAAATGTTTTTGTAAAGTGTTTAATATTCTTATATATATGTTTAAATTCATTTTCATCCATTTATTACTTTTAATACATGGTATGGAAGGAATCTTTATTTTTTTACCATACGAGCTACTTTTTTACTTTTTCGAAAAACGTACGAGGAGAATGATTTTTTAACTTATACGAAATGAATAGATTTTTACGATTTTATGATGCCTTATTTCCATGAATCTTCCTCTACACTATTTAAATTTTATTTTCAACTAAATTATTTTATTTTAAAATTTCACAACATTTTAAGAAAATAAAACATTTTTGAAGATGAAAGGATATGTTCCTCAAGAATTAAGTTCAAGTGTTTTGTCAAAATTATTTTCTATCTAATATGACATAGGGTTTTGTTTTATACCTATTATTTATTTGATTTTATTATGTTTATGATGGAATTATTTTTATTAAATCCATTTATTTTATATGTATTATGATAGAATGATGTTTAAGAAACCCATTTTATTTCATGGGTTATGCTATGATAAATGATTTATGTTTTTTTGCAACATTTAATAATGATTTCATTATAAGATGGGTGGAACCTATATCTCCCTCCAATACATTAGGTAAATATTTATATCTCATGAGATAAACATGACTGGAATATAAATTAAATCTAGTTTAGTAATATAGGGCTAGAACGGCAAGTAAATCTGGTTTAGTAATATATAGCTAGAATGGCAAGTAAAACCATTTCAGTAAAGAGCTTTGTCCACTATGATGGTATTGGAAGAAATGCCTTGGATACTATGTAAATCATATTAGGATCTTATTTTTTTCAAAATTCTATGTTTTAGGCCAATGCTATTTTATCATGGTTAATGTTCCTTTATGATCTATGCCTTATGAACTGCCAAGACTTATTTCGTGACTCATGATTTTGATATTTAAACTTTATGTTCATGTTTGTACATTATTATGTTTATTTTTTGTTTTATGTTTTCAATTATTAACCTTACTGAGAATTTGAGCTCACCCTTTTTATGTTTTCTATTCCCCAGGATATAAAAAAAGTTTTTAGGTAGGAAAACAAAAGGGGAAGATCTTTATGGGAGATGTTGAAAATCTTTCACCATGTTAGAAGATTATGTTCCATGTTTCTAAATACACTAAACTAATACCGTATTTGGGAATCTATTTGTGTCATGTATTAATAATTCCACAAATTTAATGTAACATCTATATACGTCAGTCTAGGTTTGTTAGAATTATGGTGGCCAGTGATGAAGAGGGACATTACTAGTTTTTATTTCTAGTGTCTTACTTTATAGAGGATAAAGTATGGCCACTAGAATCCTGGTGGTTTTCTCCTTCCACTTACTATGCCCATGTAGAAATGGGAATAAATCGTGATTGACTTAGTGATAGGGTTACCCAGGATCCATAGGATATGTGAAATTTTCTGGGTGATTATCAATCGGTTAACGACTACTTCTCATTTATTACCAACACAAGAGACCCACTCAATGGATAAGCTAGTAAATATATATGTCCATGATATGGTATAAATTCATGTATTTCCATTTATAATTTTATCTAACAGATATGCATGTTTTACATTGTGATTTTGGTAGGGATTACAAAAGACCTTAGGTACTGGGCTAGAATGGAGCATAGTATACCATCCCTAGATAGATGGACAGTTGGAGTAAGAAATGTGTATCTTAGAGGATATGATTTAAGATTGAATTCTAGACTTTGTTGGATATTGGGATGATCACCTAGGCTTAGTTGAGTTCACATACAAAAAAATGTACCAAGATTCAATTAAAATGGAACTTTATGAGGCTCTCTATGGTAGGTTATGTAATTTACCACTCTTCTAGAATGATACTGGTGAGTTAGTAGTTTTGGGGCCCATTAAGGTGAAGGAGACCTCCAAGAGAGTGTAGTTAATTCATAAGACATTTATCATATCCCAGAGTGAGTATAAGTCTTATTCCAACCATAGGAGGAGACCTTTATAGTATATTGTAGGCAACTAGGTTTTTTGGAGAGTGACTCCATGGTTAGGTCACCGACGTTTGAGAAAGTAAAGAAATATATCCCCATGTTTTTTTGGTTACTTTGAGATCATCAGGAGGTTTGGTACATTAGTGTACCATCCTAATCTTCAATTTCCAATATCTGGGTATGCACAATGGGTTTCATGTGTCTTAGATCTGGAGGTACATGACTGATCTCATGCATGTTATTGATAGTGAGGATTTTGAGTTGGATCTAGATGCATCATGTGCGGAGTGCTTGGTTTGGATTGGAGTTCGAAGCAAGAAATTACTATTATGGGATAAGGAAACACTTTTATGAATTATATGTAAGTATGGATGAATCTAGGAGGATACATTGAATAAAAATAAAGATACCCAAGCTTAGTGTCCTAAGATGTTTGAGAAGGATTCCAAGATATGATTATTGAGGAAAAGAAGTCTTTGTAGGGGGATAATTTAATCACCTTAGATTTTTCAGGTTCGTTGCAAGTGAATTTAAGCCTTTAATAATATGTTTTTGAGCTATGAATTTTTTATCTAAGTTCAAATGGTTTTAAAATGGATTCAAAAATATTTAGTATCCTTTTAAAGGGTGCATGGTTTAAGAATTTTTTTCCCAAAATGTGAAGATTATCTAGGAAATTATGAAACTAGAGGTAGAGGCTCAAGAGGCAATGCATGATTAAGGAAAATAGTTTGAAAACCCATGCAAACTCACTTAGAAAACCATGTGTCAAACTCTAGTGGAAAATAGTATGATCGATGCATGATTTAAAAAATCATGTATCCAAACCATACAGCTTTTCCAAAAACCCAGAAAGGACCATGGTTAGAGCACGATTTTTCAAACTGTAAGGAAAAACTATTCATGTGTGAAATTAATAACCCAAATTCCTCTTTAATGTTAATTTATAGTTTTTTTTACCAATTATTATTTTTATAAGAATATATATAAATTTATGATACTCCAAGGGCATTCTTGGATGATTCCCTCTCCTCTAAAGCTAGATTCTAGTGAATCCAAGTGAGGTGAAGATCTGCAATTGAGGTATATAATAAAAATCCCACCACTCTTCAGTTTTATTCTTAATCCACCTCTTTTATCTTGAGATGATACATACATCAATCATTTCAATTCCCAATCTATGAATTTAAATTCTAATTAATGATGTGTTCTTGAATTGTTTCTAGATCGATGGTGGTTTCAACATGTAAAAAATATCCCTTTTGACTATAGTTAAATTCTTCGAGAATGGTTGATGTTTCCAAGAAATTTTCCATAGATTAATCATCTTGAGACTATCTTATTCTTGATTATAAAATTTAATCTCTTTTTTATTTATGTGTTAATGATGTGATGATGTTCATTAACTATACCTAAGGTTCTCTTTTAGAATTGATGAGGAATTCACAATCCATTCCTCGATCAATAATGTTTCTAATGATTTTGCATCCTATCCTGAGATATACCTCTTAATTGGTTCCATTGGAAAAATCTATGAGCTATGGGATTATATAACCACCCTTATTAACATGTAATCTCCTTTAGCCTCTTTTCTAAATCTCCTTTTTGATAAACCAGGACCTGAAATATGAATATTTAATGTGTGATTTAGTTATATGTTGGTTTGAAATGTGGTTTGGGTATTAATACTTGATGAACAATGTGAATGATTCATCAAAAAACTTGAGGTATGAATTTACTTACCATTTGGGGATCTTTTATGTAAATTTTTCCTTTATATATTTCTTATGTTGGAATTATTTGATGACCATGCATGATTGTGATCACATGTGGGTGTGTGTGTTGTCCATGAGGCCCATTCATGATACTTGTTTACATGAGTATAATTGTAGTTTTTTTATCATATTTTATGTTCATAACATGTAATTAATGTTGATATTATGTTCTCATGATGATATGTTATGCCTTACTTTGTATGATCTACCATGTTATGTGTGTTACCATTCCTTTGGAGATATTGTTCTTGGTGCTCAAATTAGATAGACCTTCAGGATATGGTATCCCATAGAGGGGGAGGGTGCATGACTTGCAATGATTTTGAAAATGGACCTAAGAAGAGGTTAGGGATATGATGATTTCTTATGTATGTCATGAAATTCACTTCATGCCTAGTGGATTCCAAGTGGCATGTTTACTTGATGCCTAGTGGATATTGAGTACCATGATCACTCGATGTCTAGTTAATAATGAGTATAATTATTCACTTAATACTTATCGGATTTCGATAATCTTGTTCACATGATACCTTAAAAAAGATGATTAGTATATTTATATCCTTTTTTCTAGTCCTTGATTACTTTTGATATCCAGATATCTCTTCTAGCATAGAGATTAAGCAGGTACCTCCAGGGATCATAGAGTCTTGGTAAGTGCATGGGTTCTCTGTATTTGATTGTTAATTATTTATTTCAAATTTATTATTATCATGGAATACACTGATTATAAATGTGTACACTTGTTAAGGAAACATTTTTGGTGTCTTAATAGGCTTTATTGCTCACACCCTACATGATGGGTATTTTGATGTGTGTGAAGACTTCATGTATAGGGATTTGGGTAAGGGTAAGGGGACCAAGGTAGATGGTTGGGTTATAGATCATGGATCTAGTAGAGGGAGTGTGTTAGACTCTAGAGTATTTATGTAGAGTTTTATTTATTTTTCTTTTTACGCTTATACTCTATTTTATCTTGCTACATTGGAACTAGTTTTTTATTTGTATAACATTTGTGACATATGATATTATATTATGATGTTCTATTTTCCACCTTGATTACTTAGATTTGGTTTATTTTATTTAAATTATTGGTTCTAGGACATGATACTTATGGTATAGTCTCTCCACTGATAGTGTTTGTACCCTCACTACTAGTCAGCAGCCTCTTGTATATGGGAAAGCACACATAAGGTTTTATGGCTCTCTATATCGAACCTAGTGGTTTAGATCAGAGTGTTACAAATATTATGATAAATAATAAATTTGATTCAAGAGTAATATTATGATAATATAAATAGGTAGGAATCAAACATACTCACATGGATCTATGGTAAGATAAAATCACATCATAAAATCATGGTATCATAAGAATGTGGAAACAGCATAAAATGTGATTTCATAAGTATAATTCATGAATAACCATTGAGACATCATAACATAGTTTACTTAGAAAAACCAATATTTCACCATAAATGGTATATCATGGGATGAAAACATCACCCAATTCATTAGAGTGCTATCAGGGTTGTAACGTCCCGACCCGGAAGCCACTAAACTGGTGCTCTAAGCCAGTTCACCACATAGCCTCAAGCACGCCTCCTCGTATGCCAGAGGCTGCTGACTAGCAGCGAGGGCCTAGGTTTTGATAGTGGGGAGACTATGCCCCCATACCAGAGTAAGAAAATATTGGAAATAACTAAGTATCATACAAAGCGGAAAGTAAACAGAGTGCAGAAGTAATAAACAAATTAAATAGAATAAGTTGTAATAGTAAAATGATGTAAAAGCCCAAAAAGCTATGAAATACAATACAACACTAGTCACCCACTTGGACGACCATATAGATACAAGTAAAAAAAGAAACTGAAACTAAAAGTACAGGGCTCTACTACTCACTCTGAGCCAAACCAGGTACCTGATCTCTAAAAAACATCGAACTGCAGCAGCCCGATCAGTAGAACCACTCAAGCAGCTCCGCTCGATCATGAAACACTAGGCCTCAGCCCTATCCACCATGAAACTCATGATTAACCTGAAAAGAATACTTAAGGTCTACACATACACCGAGGTGTACGTGCAGGGGTGAGAAATAATCTCAGTAGGTCGCCCCGAAAAGAAACCTATAACTGTGATTCCAAAATTGTATGCAACAACAATGTTCTTAGCCTAGCTAGAACACAAAAAAAGGAAGTAAACCAAACTTGAAACCACATTTGAACTCAGGGTATGTAATCCCTGTCAACTGGGAAAGTGCCACCATGTATTTCCATATCTATATACATAAAAATGTATAGTCCCATACCTATACACATTTACATAAATATGAATATTCATGATTAAGTGATTCAAATAACAAGAAACAATATCAGCAGTCAATCCTTAGGACCATAAGCCCGATCTCCTAGACATCCTGTGCAAGGTCATTGATCTGGATTTCATTCCACTCAAGTCGTGTATCATTAAGTCGATATCTGGGTCCGTAATCCCATCGACATGTACCTGCTTCAGCCAACGCCGGAAATATGTCTCTGAACAAGATAAACAAAAACAAGTAACCCTATGGGAAGTACTCATAGCTTATCCCCTCTGGTTCAACCAAACAAACACAAGAAAGCAGATAACACAACAGGTATCTCAACAGAATACCTAACAACAAGCAGTAAAAAACCCAAGATTTTTATTTGGCTTGGTGGACTCATCACAACCAACCAACATTAATTTATCATGTTGACCCTCTGGGTGGCTCACACGGGCAGACTCCTATGGTCACGTATTCAACAAAGGTAGACACTCTAAGGAAGCACTCATTGTCAATTCCCCCTATGGTCTTGCAGTGATACTACAGACTCTCTGGGGAAGCACTTACATCTAATTCCCCCTTTAGTCTCGATTCGATAATTATCACACCCTTTGAGAGAGAACAAAGTCAATCTCCCTTATGGTCTCCTAGTGGTAAAAATTAAACAGGCCCTCTGAGGAAGCACTCAACGTCAATTACCCTTATGGTCTTGCTACACTAGGTTCCTGCATCCCTTAGTAAAAGCAATCATCCGTAAATGATTCGTAGCAGCCCTAAGTATGTTCAGCAACTACTTGGATAATAGTTACAATGCAACAAAATCAATTAAATAGCAGACAACACATGCAATCATTCATACCAAGGCAAGAAATTAATGCAACAAGGTTTTCCTCATAGGAAACCTATGCCAAACGACGTTAAACAGCCAAGATGTAGGAAAACACCCACGGGTGATCCTTTAACATACTAACAAGAAAACATTATTCATATAATAGCCTCAAGAACACAAGAAATCTAAGGCAGATAAATAAAACAGGTTCAAAACCCTAACCCAAGATACCCGATACATGGATTTCTGGAACTTTTGCACAAAAACTCAAGTACATTAAATGTAGGGAATCAACCCACCTACTCTGGAACACAAGGAAAAGTAGGCATCCAAATAAAAAATAAAGATGCATCGCGTCAGGCTCAGCAGCCACCAACTAGGAAGCACCTATGGTAAAAACTACAGCATCAGCAAACCATGTCAGATATAAACAAACAGTGAGGGTGGCCTGAACGTTCATCCCAACAATACATAAAAAAGACAAAAGGGATCACCAGTTTGGCATGGGTTCTTGGTGACACCTGATCACCATCTCTACCCAAACCCGACATAACAACTCAGGGTCGGTCAAACAATGAGCACCCACTGGGTCCCTCAGGTCAAACACAGAGGAGGCATCATACTCGGGATCCTCAAGGTAAACACGAGTGAAGACATCCTACGCGGGATCCTTAGTGAAGAGTAAGTGAGGAATCCTACATGGTATCCTCAAAGGAAAGAAAACATAGGCATTTCATAACATGGTTCCTGTCAAAGGAAGAACAAGAGAGAGAGATCCTACAAGGGACTCCCTAGGTCATCACACAAGCAAAGGCATCCCTTAGGGAATCCTTATAAGTACCTGGTCTCAAATCCTCATAGGTCAGATGGGAACGTCTCACAAGGGTAAAGTCCTCTAAACATGGGTTACGGGAGATATCTGATAGCTCATCTTCTATTAAAGGTCTCAACTAATTTGGTCTGAACACCCAACCTATCATCCACCCCCAAGTCTCACTCTCTGGTGGAAACTGAACTCGATAAGTGGAGGAAGAACCCATCCATTTAGATAAAAAACCCCCAAAACCACCTTTATATGACCTCTAAAAGTCAAAATTATTCCACCATTGCGATCTACACGTAAAAACACTCTGAATTGACTACTCACACTCCCAATTCTGACTTCCAGAGCACAAGATATCTTAAAAATACTAAATTGAAGCAGTACATGGCCAGAGTACATGGCCAAAGCACAATGGGCCATCCTGTGTAATAGTACATGGTGTGTAATTTACTGTACATGGTGTGTACTATTCACAAAAAGTTATGTCGTGTCCATTTTCACCCGAACACATGCCCATGTACCACTACACGGCGTGTACTCGCTAAAAACCACTATTTTGTGCTCTATTTCACACGGCCAGCCACACGGATACCCACTACATGGAGTGTACTTAAGAAAACTTCATCTTCCCTGAATAGGAAGAACACATTGCGTGTACCACTAGAATACATTCCGTGTATTCTGGGTTTTCCGACGTAAAATCCCTAAAAACGCCCGAAACACCCATTTTCGCCCCCGAAACAATAGATCGAGCCCCATGGGATTACAAGCAAGAAATATAAGCCTTTAAAAACTTAAAACAACATGTTTTAAGGGGATCTATGGAAAAAACATAAACAGTCCTACCTTTGGGTGGAAACCGCCAAAGCTTCGATTGATTTCACGGCTCCCGGTTGTCGCACGCCGACTCAGCGCGTCGAGAGCTTCGAGTCGGTACCCTTATTTGCTTCCAACTCTCCCTATTTCTCAAACTCTGTATCTCCCATAGGTCACAGCCAAAGGGGAGGCATAGGAGACGTGTGCAAGGAGGAGGTGTAAAGAAGAGAGAAGAAAAGAAAAGGAAAGAAGAAAAGAAAAGGAAGAAAAAAGGGCTCGAGCCGGCCCCGGCGCCCGACATGAGTTTATGCCTTCCCTTGGCTAAACTCCACATTCTGGACTCAACGGCGTAGACAGAATCTCAATATGATTCTCCGTTTAAAATTTATTTCCAAATGAACCTACGCAAATAATTTAATATTTAATTTAATAATATTAAATATTAAATATTCTCCCAAAATTCGAACAGCTCAGATTTCCTCTAAACTCCTGTCCTAGGGTAAAATCCCTATTTCGGGACCAATGGAGTTGTCCAAAAAATTATCCGAGATCAAATGGTAGGGGAAAAATACCATTTTACCCCTCAGGACCATCCAATAGCAAAAAATCAAAATTTCTGCTCAAAATGACTGTAAAAAAAATGGGTTCTTACACGCTCCCCACCATAATCCTTCTCGTCCCCGAGAAGCCCAGTGAAGGAAACAACCACCATGCTCATAACCTGAGCATCATCAAAACCAAGCTATCTAGAATGTTCAACGACCTTCTTTATAGCATTAACCGTCATCTTCTACACAGAAGAAATTCAACTACGACCAAACTGGTACTCCCCACCATAGGAACACCCATGTCGTCATATTAAAAGAAAACTTCGAGATAAAAAGACCACTGGAAAACACTGAAGTTTAACCTAAATGAGGAAAAACACCCTCAAAGTCCAATGGTGCACTCCCCACCATATGGATTTCCTTACACCGCTTTAAGATCGCAACCTGAAAAGGTTCCATCCACAACAGGGATGAACATTAGGAATGAAAAAGGAGCTCGATGTAGGGTCGAAGATCTCTCAGCATACTCAAGACGAATCAAGATAGTGCATGATCATATCTAACAGGAGTACACTAAGATTCACCAAAGGTGTGTCCAATTCTCTCTGATCCATGCTAACATCCTGCCAAAAACTGACCAGGATTCAATCACGGGTCAACCATTTTCACATAGGTTCCCCTAGAATGGAATAGACATCAACCTACAAAGGTTAGAGTCAAAACCAAGGGTATCTAAGTCTTCCACCTAGCCCTATAGAAAAAGCCTCACAACTGGGTCACAAGGTCTAACCACCTAGCCCAAAAGATCCAAAACCACTCAGAAGATGGTAAATATCACAACAACCAAAGAAAGTCAAAACTGAAACACAACATACAAGGGCCATGATCCTCTCCGAGCATCCTCAGAAAGAACTACTCCCTGGAGTTTACAACCCAAGAAAATTATAAATTGAACTAACACCCATCGGGAATTCGTATACGAGAATACCCCAAGGAGGACAAGTTCACAAGAAAATCCATGGTATTAATCGATATCGTTCTCAACGATCAGACTAGATAACCACAGACCTGAGAAACAAAACCCAATAAGGGTTAAACAGAAAGGTATCACATGACATATCGGCCAACTGGGGTCACTGCACCACATGTGCACAAGGATTGATTCAAGATCCGCACACCAATGCCTCAACATAGATCCACATAACCTACCATCATAGAAAAAAGTTATGTGTAAACAGACTAAAAGGTCTCAGTCGCTAGTAAAAACACACACTAGCATGCTTATATGATGAATCCTATGTGCCTAGTATGATGCATGAGACTCCTCTATCCTTTTCCGACCAAGAGTCAAAATCCATAACTGGCATCATACCAATGGCCAAGAGCCAGAGATCCATAGTAAGTCAAAACACCACACAAAATGTGCATCGCTCAAGAAAAAAATCATATACAAATGTAACATCACAAAATCAGAAAGTAATCCCAAACCCTAGAAAACAGGACTTCTTACCGGAACAAGTGTTCGCGACGCACCAGCCCGATATCCATCACAGGTTCCAACACATTCCTAATAATCTTTTCTACCATATCCCAAATAGTAACAACCAGGAAATAAAACTCCTCTGATACCACTTTGTAACGTCCCGACCCGGAAGCCACTAAATTGGTTCTTCGAGCCGGTTCGCCACAAGGCCTCAAGCATGCCTCCCCGTATGCCAGAGGCTGCCGACTATCAGCGAGGGCCTAGGGTGTGATAGTGGGGAGACTATTCCCTCATAGAAGAGTAAGAAAACAATAGAAATAACTAAGTATCATACACAGTGGAAAGTAAACAGAGTGCGGAAGTAATAAACAACTGAAATAAAACAAGTTGTATTAGTAAAATGTTGTAAAATCCCGAACAGCTATGCAATACAATAGAACACTGGTCACCCACTGGGCCGACCATATAGATACAAGTACAAAAGAAACTGAAAGTAAAAGTACAGGGCTCTGCTACTCGCTCCAAGCCAAACCACATACCCGATCTCCAGACAACATCTAACTGCAGCATCCTGATCAATAGAACCACTCGAGCAGCTCTGCTAGATCATGCAACACTGGGCCTCATCCCTATCCACCATGTAACTCATGCTCAACCTGAAAAGCAGACTTAATTTCTACACGTACACTGAGGTGTATGTGAAGGGGTGAGAAATAATCTCAGTAGGTCACCCCGACAAGAAACCTATAACTGTGCATCCAAAAGTGTATGCAACAAAAATTTTCTCAGTCTAGCTGGAACACGACAAAAGGAAGTAAACCAAACATGCAACCACAATTGAACTCAGGGTATGTAATCCATGTCAACTGGGAAAGTGCCACCATGGATGTCCATATCTATATACGTACACATGTATAGTCCTATACCTATACACATTTACATAAGTATGAATATTCATTATTAAGTGATTAAAATAACAAGAAGCAACATCAGAAGTTGATCCTTGGGACCATAAGCTCAATCTCCTGGACATCCTGTGCAAGGGAATTGAGCTGGACATCGTGCCACTCATGTAGTGTATCATTAAGTCAATCTCTGGGTCTGTAATCCCATCGACATGTACCTACTTCGACCAATGCAGGAAATATGTATCTGAACAAGATAAACAAAAACAAGTAACCCTATGGTAAGTACTCACAGCCTTTCCCCTCTGGTTCAACCAAACAAACACAAGCAAGTAGATAACACAACAGGTATCTCAACAGACTACCTAACAACAAGAAGTACAAAACCCAAGCTTGTTCTTTGGCTTGGTGGACTCATCACAACCAACCAACATTAATTTATCACGCTGACCCTCTGGGTGGCTCACGCGGGCAGATCCCTATGGTCACATATTCAACAAAGGCAAATACACTCTAAGGAAGCACTCATCGTCAATTCCCCCTTATGGTCTTGCAGCGATACTACAGACTCTCTGAGGAAGCACTTACATCTAATTCCCCATTTAGTCTCGATTCGATAATTATCAGACCCTCTGAGAGAGCACAAATTCAATCTCCCTTATGGTCTCATAGTGGTAATAATTAAACAGGCCCTCTGAGGAAGCACTCAACGTCAATTACCCTTATGGTCTTGCTACACCAGGTTCCCGCAGCCCTAAGTAAAATCAATCGTACGTAAATGATTCGTAGCATCCCTAAGTATGTTCAGAAACTACTTGGCTAATAGATACAATGCAACAAAATCATTTAAACAGCAGAGAACACATGAAATCATTCATACCAAGGCATAGCAATTAATGCAACAAGGTTTTCCTCATAGGAAACCTAAGCCAAACGACGGTAAATAGCCAAGACGAAGGAAAACACCCATGGGTGATCCTTGAACATGCTAACAAGCAAACATTATTCATCTAATAGCCTCAATCACACAAGAAATCTAAGGCAGATAAATAAAACAGGTCCAAAAACCTAACCTGAGATACCCGATACATGGATATCCAGCACATTTCCACAAAAACTCAAGGACATTCAACGTAGGGAATCAAACCACCTACTCAAACACACAAGGAAAAGTAGGAATCAAACCAAAAAAAGAAAGACGCATCGTGTCAGGCTCAGCAGCCACCAACCAGGAAGCACCTCTGGTAAACACTACAGCATCAGCAAACCAAGCCAGATATAAACAAACAGTGAGGGTGGCCCGAACGCCCATCCCAACAATACATCAAAATCCAAAAGGGATCACTAGTTTGGCACGGGTTCTAGGTGACACATGATCACCATCTCTTCCCAAACCCGACATAACAACTCAGGGTCGATCAAACAACGGGCACCCACTGGGTCCCTCAGGTCAAACACAGAGGAGGCATCATACTCAGGATCCTCTAGGTAAACACGAGTGAAGGAATCCTATATGGGATCCTTAGTGAAGAGTAAGTTAGGAATCCTATACAGGATCCTCAAAGGAAGGAAAACATAGGCATTCTATAACATGTTTCCTGTCAAAGTAAGAACAAGAGAGAGAGATCCTACAAGGGACTCCCTAGGTCAGCACACAAGCAATGGAATCCCTCAGGGAATCCTTATAAGTACCTGGTCTCAAAGCTTAATAGGCCAGAAGGGAACATCTCACAAGGGAAATGTCCTCTAAATCATGGTTTACGGGAGATATATCATATCTCATCTTCTATTAAAGGTCTCAACTAAGTTGGTCCGAACACCCAACCTATCATCCACCCCTAAGTCTCACTCTCCTGTGGAAACTGAACTCGATAAGTGGAGGAAGAACCCCTCTATTTAGATATAAACCCCAAAAATCCCCTTTATATGACCTCCAAAAGTTAAAAGGATTCCACCATTGCGATCTATGAAGACAAATGCTCAGAATCGACTACTCACACACCCAATTCCGACTTCTAGAGCCCAATATATCTTAACAATACTAAATTGAAGCAGTACATGGCCAGAGTACATGGCCAGAGCACAATGGGCATACCTGTGTAATAGTACACGGCGTGTACTTTACTTTACATGGTGAGTACTTTTCACAAAAAGTTATGTAGAGTCCTTTTTCACCCGAACACATGCCGATGTACCACTACACGACATGTACTTAAAGTACACGTCGTGTACTCGCTAAAAACCACTATTCTGTGCCCTATTTCACACGGCCATCCACATGGCTACCCACTACACGGCGTGTACTTAAGAAAACTTATTCTTCCCTCAATAGTAAGAACACACAGCGTGTACCACTGGAATACATGCCGTGTATTCTGGGTTTTCCGATAGGAAATCCCTAAAAACGCCTGAAACACCCGTTTTCACCCCCGATACAATAGATCGAACCCCATGGGCTTACAATAAAGAAATATAAGGCTTTAAAAGCATAAAACAACATGTTTTAATAGGATCTATGTTGAAAACATAAAAGTCCCTACCTTTGGGTGGAAATCGCAGAAGCTTCGGTTGATTTCACAGCTCCTGGTTGCCGCACGCTGACTCAGCGCGTCAAGAGCTTCGAATCGGTACCCTTCTTGGCTTCCAAATCTCCCTATTTCTCAAATTCCATATCTCCCATAGGTCATGGCCAAAGTGAAGGTATAGGAGATGTGTGCAAGGAGGAGGAGGAAAGAATAGAGAAGAAAAGAAAAGGAAGAAAAGGGGGTTCAGGCCAGCTCCGGCGCCCGACATGAGTTTATGCCTTCCCTAGGCTAAACTCCTCATTCTAGAATCAATGGCGTAGACAGAATCTCAATCTGAAACTCCTTTTAAAATTTATTTCCAAATGAACTTATGCAAATAATTTAATATTTAATTTAATAATATTAAGTATTAAATATTCTGCCAAAATTTGAACAACTCGGATTTCCTCCAAACTTCTATCCTAGGGTAAACTTCCTATTTTGAGACCAACAGAGTTGTCAAAAAAATTATATGAGATCAGATGGTTAGGGAAAAAGACCATTTTACCCCACACGAGCATCCAACAGCAAAAATTCAAAATTTCTGCTCAAAACGACGGTCCGGAAAAACACGGGTTCTTACAAGGGTGCACCCTTAAAATGTATAAATTTATGTGTTCCACATCAATCATATAACATAAGAACATATTTCATTATTTAAATTTCAATATTAAGGAATTTTTTGTTTCCTAAATGTATATCAAAAATTAATGATAGATATTTATATCCAAGTTAATTCTCTAGAATAAAAATAAGTTAGGGTATTCACAACACAATGGTATCACATGGAAAATCAAGAGATAATTTCAACAGCATAACAGGTGTACATAAAATTTTATAGAAAGGGAAAATAGGAGATGAAGGTAGTATATTGTTATTTGGGAAACATTTAGAAATTGAAGTAATGTTCATAAACACAAGTAAACTAATCAATTTAGAATCAAAATGCTTATTACAAAGGAAGTTCTTGAATGGAAAATGATAGGGAGAGAAACAACAGCACAATACACATAACTTTATTTAAGAATGTGATTAAAGAATAAATTATCGATTTTTATAAAATTAATTTTTGAATTAAATAGGTAAAAATTATCTTATGTGGAATTTTTGATATTTTTTAATAATAGTTGATTTTTGGATAAATAGTGAAAAATATTGATTTTACCAAAACTGTCAATTTCATGAAATTATAATGATATAAAAATCAATTGAAAATTTTTAAATCTTTTTTTATAGAAACAAATATATAATAAATAATTTATATAATTTTTATAAAAAAATAATGTTAAAATTATAAATATATACTTAACATTTTAAAAATCTAAGTAGTGTTTTTGTCCAAATAAAAATTATTTTTCATTCTTTTCAATTAATTAATTATTTACATGGTTCCTTTCAGTTTTGTTTTGGTTATAGATAAAAATAAGTCTCATTTTATTTAAAATAATATAATTAATCCTATTGGGATCAACTTTAAACTTTATTTTTCTTTAAAATAATTTTTATGCTTAAAACAAGCATTTTTTCTAAAAACGATTTCATTGCATTATGTACACTTATATTAAAATTAATTTTTTCCACTTCTAAATATTTAATCTTATTAAATAAATAAAATATTTTAAATATGAATAATTAAAATTTTTTAATATGTTAGGATTAATTTTTGGTAAAAATGAAGAGTAAAAGCAATAAAATTTTATTATCATGGTTAGGGTTAAAAGGAGTTTACCAGGGGTTAAGCTACGAGATAATGGTATAAATTACACTTAAAAATATCTAAACCTCACTGTTTTGTTTTATTTATAACTTACCCTTATAATATTCTAATATTTGAAAATTTGGATCCAATTTCACCAGATAAATACTTTATTTTGTTAAAACCATTTAAGTAATTCCAAGTGTGTCATTCCCCTCGCTTATAAAAGGGTGCCACATATAATCTCTTCTTTACACCCCTTGATCCACTTATATTAAACAATACCTAACCAAATAACTTCCCAACCATCCTAACCAATAAGATAGGGTAATACTAATAATGTAATAAGATTACTATGGAAAATTGAAAACATTACTCCTACATACATATGTCTTACCATCTCCACGTAGCAATGTAATTCTTTTTGCATCAAAACTTTACTTGGATGATTATAATGATATAAATAATTAATATATATGATATTTATGACATAATTATGACTCTATAAATTTAATATATCATTTAACTTCTTACCCTTCCACTTGTTAAAAACCAATAATGTTTCTCTTGCATGTGTGTAGATTACTACCTCTACAATGTGATGTTATTTATTTTTCTTGTCCACCTTTCATGGTTGATTATAAGTATGTATATAATTAATATATATGATATTAATATAATTATTAACATTCTATAGATTATTTAACCATGGAAAATATTCAAGTACTAAAACTATCAAACTAAAACTTATTTGGAAAGAAAAATAGTTAACACTTGGAAATAATGATTTTAATAAAGAATTATTAATAAAAGTGTGGAAAAATATTATAAGTGGTTATATTTTATATTATAATTATGTATATGGTTATTTTATATAATTATAATAAATTTAAATTTATTATATAAGAAGCTAAAATCACTTATAAAGTAATTTCGGCTAGAGGTAAGGTTTTATTTCACAATTTCATCATTAATCAGGATTATTTTTGTTTAAGATTATATTGGGGGGATTATATTGTATTTCTATATTAATCCAAATATATATTATTCTACTCTAGTTATTTATAGAAATTATAATTTTTACTTTCATTTTTATCTCTATAATTACTCAAAATTCTAAAATAATGTGTTCGGGGAAATCAAATTTTTTTCTTTCAGTCGGGAATCTTTTTCTTCCCTGTTAATATTTTCTTTAAAAAAATTAAATAATGTTTATAATATTTTTCAATTATTTATTAAATTTATTTATACACATGTTTTAATTTTTAAAAAAGGTTTAAAAGTAATATTATTTTCATTTTTTGAATGATGAGACTTTTTTCGAAGGTTTGAACGGAATATTTGTTTTAACAGACAATACATAAATAGATTTTCCTTCAATTATAGCAACTATTTTCTTTGAAGATTACATTAAAATTATCCATGGTCCTTTAAAAAGAAAAATAATTTCTTAATATTTTGGAAATTTTTTTATTTTAAATAAGTGTTTTCAAAATGAAAAGCATATTTTCCTCAAGAAATATTACAGTGAAAATTTAAAATTATTTTTATCTATGTCAACATACTTTAATGAATCTTATTATTTATTGGGGATATAATATGATGATACCATCCAACATTTTTATCTATATGTATTATAATTATTTTTACTATGTAAATTATTTCCATTTTGTATTCTAGTTATTCCAATACAGAAAGTTATTGATTATTAAGTCATGGTGATTAAGTTTTACTATTTATTCATATGATGAATGCATTAGAATTATTAAGTGAAAAGTGGTTCCCAAAATTACATAGTCATTTGATGCATCAGTAGGTCTCATGGGACAAAAATGGTTGGGTATTTGACCAATTCCTTTCCCATATATGTAATATTTCTTAGCCTGAAGCTTCAGTGATAAGTTTAAGATGTCTAGAATTATTTATTCCCTCATTATGAAATTAGATATTAATTTCCATGATATTATTTGAATAGTTATGTTATCCATGGATAAGTTTCAAGATTATGTGATTATTTATATGTAATTATTTTGTCATCATTTTGTCATGTCATATTATGCAAGCCTTATTTATTTTATGATGGCTTCTACTGTACGCATTCCATTAATGGATAATCTATGATCACCCTTTTATTTTATTTCCTTTCCTTGGGATGATAGGTTATGTATTATGATTGATATGAAAGGATATTATAGAGGGAATAATAATTTTATCAAAGAAAATAATATTTTTTATTTTTTATTTTCAAATATAATATGATATTAAAGTATGAATCTAGTTTTCCAATACTACCAAACTATTTGATCCATCTGGATTTGATCACCTGTATCTATTGAAAATTAAATAAAGTAACCACTAGCTCTTGGCTACTAAGGTTAGGGTTGTTATAGTTTGAATCAGATTAAATTTATTATGAACCTTTGGAACTATATTTAGGAAAATATATATTAGAAAACTTGACCGTATAATAGATTTTTGGGCTAAGTCTAAGTATAAGGTAATATCATGAAGATTTTGTAAAGTATATATTGTGTGGTCTTCCTAGAAAATAAATCCTTTTTAGGATACTAGAAAATATATGTGGATATGGAATAGATGAACCTAAGGGTAACAACTCTAAAAAGGGTGGATTATATATTAACTCAATTTTCACTAGTGTGTGGAACTGGATAGGGGAACATATTAGTGGTTATTGATGACATGGATAAGGACAGAGTGGGGTGTGATTTGGAGAAATCCCATCAAGGGGAGGATTAGAGTGAACCCTTGATGAAAGGCCCACATAGAAAGGTGAGTATTGGTACTCAAGTTGTAAATGTATATTGTGAACTTTCTCGTGTAGGTACTCAAATAATGGAGGAATTGAACAAGAAATGGAAGCTAAATAATATTGGAGGCAATTGGAAAAATAAGAAGAATGGTGATCTATCACAAAATACATCTTACCAGAATATTGTTGTTAAGGGAATGATAAAGTAGGATTAAGTTTTTTCATTGATTCCTACAAATAAGTCAAGTACAAGGAGAGAATACTCTCATATCAATCCCACCATGGGAACCAGGTTGATTCCTATTGCTGGTGGGAGGAAGCTGTAGGCTATCTTCTTTGGCTCTTTGGAAGGAGAGTCAGACTGGGAGAGGAACTATGTGGACAATAATGGTTTGTATTATGATCTGTGAGGTATTTATATTTTTTAATGAGATAATTTTTTGTTCTTTTTTACCCTATTCCATTCTATGTGTTCCTGGTTTTCCTTTTTAATAGGGGCTTGACCCCAACCTTTTACAAAAATGGCCACTGGTGCATGATTAGTATGCATAAGAGTGCACACCTAGCTATAAAATCCCAAATATATTATTTGATTTATTCACATGGTCTTTACAAACCATTATGAAAAATTGAAAAAAATTTATGATTTTAAGATATTCCCAATGACACTAAGCTTATGATTCTGAGATTAGATTTGCATAAATTTTCAATTTATGTAAAGTTCCTCACTAATTTATTAATTATAAATTATAATGAATAATTTTGTGATCTAATCTATTGTATTTAATTGTTTATAAATGGCTCCTATTGAAAGGGATGTAAACTATATCAATGCAGAAAATCTATAAAGGGATTTATTTCCTATCCAAGATAGTGATGCTAGAGTTAGAGCTTAAAAAATTATAACTATATTGGGGTAATTGACTTAGGTTATGACAAAAAATTTCACCCATATAGAGAATCTTACTGATTCTCAACATGGTGTAACATTGTTAGACCATTCCTTATAAAAATATCCTCTATCATTCAATATATCTATAGATCCATTAATATCTAAGAATTGGTTATGTCTCTTAGAAAATATATTTATTTATTTGGGAAGTGATAAAAGGGAGATGGTTTCCATGGTAGTTTATCATCTAATGGGGGATACAGATCAATGGTGACCAATGAATCAAAATACTAAGTATGTGGATGAAATAATGATCATGGAGTGGAAGGATTTTAAGGTGATTTTCTTAGAAAAATATTTTCCCCATGAACAACAAGCAGATATGGAGAGAAAATTAATTTATTCTAAATTAAAAGGAATAAGAAAATGTTTCTAAGTATGAATCCAACTTTACAAGTTTATAATGGAATGATTCAGACTACATATGTAATCCAAAGAGTAATATTCAGAATTTATTTAGTGGGACAAATCCAATACTTTGAAATTGAAATAGTCTTCTAAACATTATAATTATATTAAGATATAGTATGATGTGTTATCAAGATAGAAATAATTCTCCATGTCTTATAAATTCATAGGAAAGAAAGAGAATAAAGTGAAGGTTAGGAATCTCATGAAGAAAAAAATGGATAAATAGAACAAGATAAGTGTGAATTTCCAACATTTTATACTTGTAGAAGGAAACATATACGTATATGCTTGAAGGGTATAATAGTTATCTTCAATCTTGGAGATAAAGTCTATAATTCTAATGAATACATGGGTAAGGGATAAGGCATAAAATTATAGTGATTTAACTATAATAGATGGGGAACTATTCCAACCAATTCCCAAAACATCTATAAAACTTACCATAGAAGAGGCTAATGGGAGAGGTCCAAGCTTTTGTAATTACTACAGCCAAATTTGAAGTTCATTGAAATATGATGGAATGGTATTTGATAATAAATTCAAAAATTAGTTAATTATTTATTAAATTATGGATCTACACACTCTTTTATATCTTCCATGATTTCTAAGAAAATTAAATATTTTTCATTCACAAAAAGAACAGAGTTATCAATCAAGATACCTATAAGAAATATTATTACATTAAAGATATGTCATTCAATCCCCATTATTATGCATGGATGTATCCTACTTAATATTAGGGGATTGAATTAAATATATCCTTAATGAAATTATAGTAGAATAAGAGTAGATGCAACCTATGTAAGGGAAAGGTAACCATGGGATAGAATATGATATTATTGTGAAAGTATATATTGATGTTTTTTCTATAGAACTACCTGGACATCCACCTGATTGTGAAGTTGATTTTTCTATATAAATCATCCCTAATTTGAAACATATATTGAAGAATCCAAATATAATTTCCACAGTGGAGATAGTGAAGTTAAATAAATAATTACAGGAGTTCTATGATATGGAATTCATATGCCCATGTGTTTCACATTAGGGAGGTCTTATTATGTTTGTGAAAAATATAGATGGGGATATAAGGTTGTTTATTGATTACAGGTAAATTAATTCCATTACTATAAAGAAAAATTATCTTCTTCCTTGTATTGATGATTTTTTTATTAGCTTCAAGGAGATAAGTATTTTTCAAAAAATGATCTTCATTAAACATAACATCAATTTTGAGTAAGTAATGAAGATATTCCAAAGACAACATTTTATACGGGGTATTTAAATTATGAGTTTTAATAATTCTCTTTCGATTGACTAATGAAACCTATATTTTTATGGATCTAATGAGTATAGTGTTCAAGGAATATATTGATAATTTCATTATGGTATTTATTGATGATATCTTGGTATAATAAAAAATTTATGAAGAGAATAAGATTCGTTTATGAATCATTCATGAGACTCTTATAAAAGAGAAGTTATATAGTAAATTTTGAATGTAAATTATGGATTCATAATGTTCATTTTATTGGTTATATTTCTCTAAAGATGAGATATCAGTTGATCCTTTAAAGAAAATGGTAGTAAATGAATGTCCTACACCAATAAACATAGCTGACTTACATAATTTATGTGGGTTAGCAGGTCACTATCGGTGATTTCTTCAAAACATTTTTTTATTAGTAAACTTGTTATCCAAGTTTTCATGTAAAGGGTTTAAGTTATTATGGATAGAGGAATGTAAATAAAGTTTTAATAATTAAAGGGGGTGTTAATCAATGCATCAGTGTTGAAATTACCTTCGAGAGGGGATATATTTGTGATATATAGTAATATATCAATTAAAGGTCTTGGATGTTTCCTTATGTGGAATGATAGGTTTATTTCCTATAAATAAATGAAATTAAATATCCATGAACAAATCTATCCAACCCATGATATTAAGTTGGTATTCATAATTATTTTCTTGAAGATATGGAGTCATTATCTCTATAGTGAAAATGTGAGATAAATACATATCATAAGATCTTGAAATACATATTTTCACAGAAAGAGATCAACCTAAGGAAAACTAAATGGATAGAACTACTCAAGTATTATGATTTCTCAATATATTACCACAATAGAAAGGCTAATAAGGTATCTAATACCTTGAGTAGGAAATATTATGGATTTTTGACTAAGATGAGGATTGAAAATGATTATTTATTAAGGGAATTAATAAATATGGATATGAGAATTATTATAGAAGGGGAAAATCACTCTTTTCCAAATGGTTTCTAAACCATCATTATTGGAAAGGATAAAAATTTCCCATTTTTATTATAAGATTTTAGAAAAATATATTAAATTGGTTGATGATGGGAAACTGAAAGATTTTATTTATGAATATAGTGTACTAAAATCTGGAAAGAGCTTATGTGCTCTATCCATACTTTAACTGAAGAGAAAATTATTAAATAAACCCCAAGGATTGAATTTCTCTATACAACCTAGAAGTACTAAAATGTATCAGTATTTGAAGGAACATTTTTGGTGGGATAATATGAAACAATAAATTGTATAATATGTATCAAGATGCTTGGTTTTTCAATTGATAAAGGCTTATAGACAACATCCCAAAGGATTTATACAATCTCTACCTATTTCTGTGTGGAAATGGGATGATGTTACTATGGAATTTATCATCTGATTTCTAATTAATGCTATAAATAATGATTCTATATGGGTTATTATTTATTATCTTACCGTGTTTTCACATTTCATCACTATAAAAGATATATACCTCTTGACCATCTTGTATGAATCTATATTAATAATGTTGTGAGACTTCATGGTACACCACTTTAAATTGTATCTAAATGTGATCTTCTATTTGCCTCAAAATTATAAAAGGGGCTCCAAAAGGCTCTTGAAATTGAGCTATGTTTGATCACAGCTTATTATCCTCAATTTTATGGGTAGTTTGAAAGAAATATGAATACATTAGAAGATGTTTTGAGTTTATGTTTAATTGACTTTCAAGGTATGTACAATAAATATTTACCTATGGTGGAATTCACATTTAATAATAGCCTCCATTCTAGAAATAAAATGTCACAATATAAATAATTGTATGGTAAGAGGTTTCATACTCTAAATTTTTGGGAAAAAGTTGGGGAAAGCAATATTATAGGCCCAAATCAAATAGAGGAGACAATAAATAAAGTTAATATAATTTAGAATCATATTAAGGTAGCTCAAAGCAATAAAAAGATATTTGTAGATAACCAAAAAAAGTATCTTGAACATCAAATGGGAGATCATGTTTTCTTGAAGGTATATTTATGTAATGGTTTTATAAGGTATATCAAGAAAGGAAAACTAAGTTCTAGGTAAATCATTCCTATTGAAATTTTGTAAAAAATGGTGTTATAGCTTACCATTTGGAAATTCCATCTAGCCTCTCTAAATTTCAGTATGTGTTTCATATCTCTTTATTGAGGAATTACATGTCAAACCCAACACTTTTACTCACCTATGAAGAAATATAATTTTATTTTTTTACCGTACTATTAAGATCATATCAAGATTCTTGAGACTAGGGAACAACTGTTTAACAATAATATAACTTAATTGATGAAGGTTATTTAGATAAATCATAAAATAAAATAGGTGACTTGAGAACCAGAATAATTTTGGATAAATAACTACCCAAATCTATTAATGAATTTAAATTCTAGAAATTTTGATAAAGAATTTTTTGTAGGAAAGAATGTAAAACCCTATATTCAATTATAGTAAGCTTTTCATTCTAGAGAAACAATAACATAATTCATACAGCTTTATCCAAGAATGTGAATAAAACTAAAATTATAAATTTTTATAAATTTAATTTAATTAAATGAATTTAATTTTTAAATTCATCTTGTGAAAAATTATCTTAGGGTTAATTTTTTATATTTTTCACAAATAGTTAATTTTTTGGGTGAATAGTGAAAAAAATAACTATTTTACCAAAACAATCACTTTTATAATGATATAATGATATAAGAATCAATTGAATGTTTATGAAACCTTTTTTGATAAACCAAATATATATTAAATACATAATGTAATTCATATAAAAATATAATGTTTAAATTAGAAATATATGGTTAACAATGTAGAAACTAAGTAATGTTTGAGTTGAACTAAACAAAACATACATAGATATTACATTATTTTAGATGGACATAAATTAAATAATACTATGGTCCATGATATGACCATAAAGGTTTAGTGTCCATGGAGACTAGATAAATAATAATCTTATTTAATTAAATATCTTCAACATCTCCCACAAATATCTTCTCACATAGTACACTTCTTAGACATACCCTACATAAAACCTTTCTTCATCATCAGGGGAAAGGAAATAAAAGAAAGGGTGACATCATATTCTCAATGAGGGTAAATATAATATATATCAATTAATAGTCATAAGTGAGCATAATATAGTCAGAATGTTATGATAGCATGATCATAACTTACAATAATCATACCCAATTAGTCAAAGATAATTAATTATAAGTCTTTGTCATAAACAATACATAATTTATAATTTTGTGGAATCATCAATAAACAATCATGATCTATGAGAACATAAAATAAGAATAATACATAAGTTTTTGGAATACACATAATAAGAGAGAATAATTTCCTTGGTGAAGGATCACAACCAAGACTATCATAATGGATTGGATTCACTCCTCTTTCCATTATTTCCTTAGTCAAGGTTCACTCTCAATATTATCATATTGGAAAGTGCCCCTTACTGAACTAGGGTCACTCACCATTTCAGTTTTTATTATCTCATGATATATACATATTTACCCAATTAATTAGAAGGATATATAATTTTGAGACCACCCATCACATAATTAAAACTATAATATGTGTACCACAAGATCATAAAACATTCATAATATCATCATATCATAACCCATGAAAAAACATGGGTTTCATAAAAATTTCATCATTTCATTAGTGTATAACCCATAGAAAATAAAATGGTTTTATAAATATCTCATCGTCATAATAATAAACCATATAGAGAAATAATAAGGATGGTATCATTGGAACATATTCTTGGTAAATTATAATTAACATTAAATTATGTTATCATTGATGAAAATTTTATTCAAAATATTATTAGAATATCTCTTAAGGAAAATACTCTTTTTATTTTGAAATCACTTATTTAAAATAAAAATATTTATAAAATATTAATTAAAAAAATTTATTTGAAAAGAATAATGGAAAATATTAAATGAAGTTTCAAATAATTGATCAGTCATAGTGGTGGAAATTCAATTCAAGTCATAATTGTTAAAATAAATATTTTATTCACTCCTTTAGTAAAAAGTACTTTGTTTAGAAAATGAAAATAAGATACCTTTTAAACAATTTTATAAAAATTAACTCATGTATAAAATTTAATTTAAAAAATAATTTAATAATAGTCAAAAACATTCTTGAAAATATTTTAGAAAACATAGACATGGAAGAAGAATTTTTTCACTCAAAAGAGAAGAAATAAGGTCATCTTTTCTTAAAAAAAATTAAATAATTTAGAGTAAAAAAGAGAGAAAAATGGAACTAAAAATTAAAAATTATAGAAATAACCAGAGAATAATATAAATTCAATGGGTTTATAAACTGATTATTACATAATTTTCTTAATGGAAATTCAAGAATAAACAATCCCAATTGAAATGGGACTAGAATATAAACCCCTTACCTCAAGTCTTGTCTTGACTCATATGCATTAAAATATCCTATATAATAAATATATAATTATTAAACATATATTATATAACCATATTCATACATATAATACCAAATATTATTTACTTATAACATTTTATCTACCATTTATTAATAATTATTTATTAAAACTGCTTTTCTGGGTGATAACTACATCGATTTTCATGTAGGTTTCGGTTAGATGGTTTTGGTACTTACACTATGGTAATAGTTTAATAATTTATATAATATTAATCATAAAATAAATATGATATTTATTGATCATATACACTTTTATAATTATTTATATAGATAAATTATGACAAATTAATTACGACAATTTATGGCGATGTTAGTCCATACATACGCATGAGTGATGTGTCCACTTTTTGTTAGTTGGAATGAAAGAAAAGTAAATAATAATTATCCATTCCATAATAATTATTAAATTATATATATTTATTAAATCAAACCTTATTACCACCCATGTAAAGTGAAAATAAAAAGTGAATATCATCACTTCATAGAGGTGGTAGTCCACACGTACACACGAGCGATGTTATCATTTTTAAAAATATTGAAAGGTAAGAAGGTAGATGAGATATTATAATTATAGAACTATAATTACGCAATAAATATAATATATAAACATTAAATCTTTCATAATAATAAACCATGAATTATGGTTACGGATAATGAATCATATCGCTACATGGAGGCGGTAGTCCACATATATGCATGTGTGTTAATTTCATTTCCCATTTGTTAGAAAAGAGGGTGGAAAATGGTGTTTCCATAATCATAATAACATTTAATTGTTTTAAGGATAATTAATTTATTATTTTATGATTAATACTATATATTTATAGGAGGTGTAATAAGAAATAAATTAAAATAATTCAGGTCGGATGATTACCTCTTCTTCGATAGACCTCATTTTGATCCCTTAATGAAACTTGGAATGATATTTTAAGAATAAAAAATATCTACTTCGTGTATAGGGAATACAAGAAGATAATTGTTTAGTTTTTGGTCAATATATGTAGCATAAAGTGGTTAAAAAATAGATTTGGGTTGTACTTTTATAAGAGAGGGAAGGGGAACTCTTATAATTTTTCAAAACATTAAAATATTTTGAAGTCGCATTCATGGAAAAGTGTTTAAAAATTGGATTAATTTAAAATTAAATAAGATATAGGATCTAAATAAACTCATCCAATAGTATTTATACAAGTTTTTTATGTTATTTTAACCCTTATTTATTTATTTTAACCCCCATTAACTCTTTTTATCCTTAACCACAGTAACACATTTTACAATCATTAAGGGTTATAAATTTACTTATAAGGTGAAAATATGAAAACAAATAGTAAAAGGATGAAATTTTAGACCATATACAATAAATTTTTTATTTCAATATCTTTATTGTTTTAAAATAATTTAATAAAATATTATATAACATAAAATATAATTAATTTCATTTTTAATACTATTCATTTAATTTGATTTTAAAATTAGGAAGACAAAAATGTATTTAGAATATAGAACCCTTAAATATAAATTATACATTTTAATTACCCATAAAATTCTTTCCATGACATTATTCATCTCAAAATTATTTATTTTAAAGTTTTTAAAAATTAATTAGTAAATTTTTCTACTGCTTGAAAAAACACTCTCTCAATGTTGCGTAAGAATTTAAGGTAATTATAACAACATTAAAAATTTTAAAAAAATACTATCATATTTTATATTAAAAATAATATTGTATAGCTTACCATAACATATATTTTATCCGCATGATAAAATATTTTATTTTTTAAAATAAAATAGGGTTACATTCCAAAGAGTATGTACTCAAGTGGTAGAGGCTCCTACTTGGCATCCAAAAGACCTAGGATCAAATTCAAGTAGGGGAGGAATTCTCGAGTATTGTATCCGCACTATAGTAGAGGTACTATGGAGGTACTATAGCAGTGTAGGACTGTAGAAGCGGTGAAACTGTAGTGGTGGAGGGTACTATAGTATACTGTAGTAGTGGCGGTACTGTAGAAGGTATTGTAGCAATCTGGGTACTATAGCAGTACTATTCACCAAAAGGCCATTTGTGCCAAAACAAATGGGATTTCTGACCTTGTATTCAGACCACTTGGTATTGGGAATTCAGGATATGTAATGGGTCTCCCTCTACCCAGTCAGAAATAGGTCTTTTCTTTAATAATAAAAATAAGGCTTCGGCCCCAACCTTTGAAAAAAAGAGGGTGAACTTTTTTATTTTATTTTTTATTCACTTATAATAAGATATAAGTCATTATATGAAGAAAAATGGAACAAAAATTCCATAACTTAAAATATTAGATTATTATGGTCTAAATATACTCATATAATATATTAAATTCAAGTGTTATGGTTATTTAAAAGTCTTATACCATAGTTTTAACTATGTTTTAATCATTTTACCCTTACCGGGGTGAAAAATATTTACTATGGTTGCTATTTATAATGACCTAAAATAAAAGGGGTATATTTACAAAATTTTAAAATAATAATTCCAAATATGGAGTAAATTTTTTAATATTCAATTTATATAAGTGGAGGAATTAATTTTAACATAAATTCTTAAAATGAAATGAAAAAATAATTTTTATAAAAATGCATTTTAAGTCTAAAAAATAACTTATATAAAAATCATGAATATTGATGATTAAAATGAGATTAATTAGATTATTATAAACCAAATGGATCATATTTAACTTTAATAAAAAATTGAAAATATAATTTTATTTCAAAGAAAATTATTTAATGAAAAGCAATTATAGTATTTAAAAATCGGTATTTTTCATTATTCACTAAAAACAATCATTTTAGAAAAATTTCAAAATTTAACCCAAAGTATATTTTTATATGATTATTTAAAATATTATTTTCATTTTATAAAATATAATTTCTAAATTTTTTTTAAATTTCTTATAATATTTACTCACAAAATGTAATAAAACCCATTTTTTGAAGGAAATGTATTTTTGATGCAAAAATGACTTTACTAAAAAATGAGTGCTTATTTATTAATAATTAATTAATAAATTTTTTTGAGTAGGAACATTATAAATATATTTAATAATTTTTTTACTCATATTCATACCAACCAATTCAATGTCTAGGTTATAACATGCATTTAAATAATAATATTTCTATAGTATATAACAATTCAATTAAATCTCAGTGTTGAGTGTTAAGAAATATATAGATTTTATTATTATTTTAAAATAAATTTTCAGGGTGTTACATTATCCCCCCTTAAATAAATTTTTTCGTATCCATTTTATATAGGTCATCAATTGTTCAATATTTTGAAATACCTTTATTAAAAACCCACATCATACAAAAGGATATTAAAACTTCTTTTAAAAAATGGGAGTGGGAATCATAAATTTATCTGAAATAACACATAATAAGATTACCATATAAAGAGAATATTGGTATAATGTTAAAATATATACATGTAGGTGGGAAATAACATCTGAGTACTAGTATATAGTGAGAGAGAACATGGTCATCAGAAAGTTAATGACCCCAAAACCATAATCAGTGATGGGTTAAAAGACCATCAATTCATCATAAATGAAGGTAAAAGAGTAACATTTTTATTTCAAGATCCTTTTACTAACAGTGAGGGATTATTTTTACTATTTATATAGAGAATAAAATAAAATAAAATTACTTTATATCATTCTATTTCATAGACACAATTTCATCCTTCATTTTTGATTCAATCAATTTCCACTTCATCTCTTACTCAATGAAATGAATATTCAAGATGAATTTTTCATGTCTAAAGCACAAAAAAATAAAATTTAATAGATCATAAGATCCATAAAATAATGATAATTCATTACATATATCTCTAAATATTTACCAAAAACTAAAAAGGTAGAACAAGTTATCTAATATGGACAAATATAATATGTTAATCTCTAAAACATTTACAATAACACCCAAAGTTAAACTTAATCCATTCTATAAATAGTTAACCTTAATAATCATCCAAAATATATATAACCAAATTCAAAACCCAAAAATTGAAAATATTTGATTACATATTTTTTTACAAGATCAAATTTAACATTTATCCCCAGAAAACATGAAGTGTCTCATAATGACACATACCAAACATATGAATACCTTGATTATATATTCTCCTAAAACATTCTAATAATCTAAATCACCATAAAAACTCAATGAAAACATATATTCTTATAAAAATTAATTATATCCTTATTCCTTGAATAAAATCACAGACAATTGAATGTATTCCATAAATCAAAAAATGTAATAAAATTAATCATAAATCGCTTTTTCATTAAATCACTAATAATTTTCAATTTCACTGATAGTATCAAATTTACTTTATAAA
Organism: Viscum album; assembly: GCA_963277665.1. Classification (NCBI taxonomy): domain Eukaryota; kingdom Viridiplantae; phylum Streptophyta; class Magnoliopsida; order Santalales; family Viscaceae; genus Viscum; species Viscum album. The sequence continues at coordinate 1,810,690,981 of OY728127.1, forward strand.
TATAAATTAACTATTTATCCCAACTAAAAAATATTATCCCAACTTCAGGAATATATTATGGTATTTCTAACCCTCAATCATGTGTTTTCCAAAAAATATCACCTTACCACTAAATCACTTTTCTAGGTTAGTAGTACCATTAAACATATTCTTTAAAATCCTTAAATAAAAACTACAACATGATAAAACTTATATTTTTTAGGATTCATATAACTAGAATATAATTTAAAAACCACTTCTACAACATAATTCTCAAATCCCAATACTTAAAATCTTTAATCATTCCCTTCAATGATTGGAATTTCATAAGACCTTACCTGGTCTAGGAGTTAACCCTTGGATTTATTCATTGACTCAGATAATTCCCATATTCTCCACACATAAGACATTAAATTATAAATGGTACTTTATGATTTAATTTATCTATCTCTATTAAATCCTTCATTTTTTCTCAGTAATTTATTGATTTATGCCCTTATTTACCAAACATAAAACATATTCTTATTCCTTTGAGACATTTACCTTGGTGTTTCTTCCAACATTCAGGACATGTGGGAAGATAAATCTTCTTTCCTTTATGGTATTCATCAATTAAACTCCCATTAAACACTATTTTTCTATTATATGGTATGTCAATAATCTTACCCAAGTTAAGGATATAAATTATATAACATGATAGTTGATTGGGTATAATCATAATATTTCTCATTCCAGATACTATTTCATCTTGTTTCTCATGAGAACAATCATTTCATTTTTTAATGTATTCAGCATTAAAATGGTTCATTTGGGTTCCATCCATTGACTAAAACCAAAAAACATAGTTTGAGAAATAATAATCATAGTGAGAAACCATATAATCATGAAAAATCATTCATAATATTTCTAAATCCTAACACCTTCTTTTCAATATTAAACACCTTAGGTTTAAACTAGGTTATCCATGATCATCATCTATTCAAATCCTTCATAATAGTTCATAAATAAAATAATAATTAACCCAATAATATCCCATGGGATTGATTATCCAAGTGTTTAAACTTAGTCCCATTCGTCGTGAACCACTTATGATTGAGTTATTACATAATCCACCCCATTTAGTATTTTTACCCCTAGGTGGATCTGTGTCATAGCCACATCCACTTTCCAATATCTAGATAGAGATGTATAACTAGGAAAACCATATAATATCTTCCTTAACAAAACCTTAGGATTTTATCCTATATTTAGTCTTATTATCAGGGTTTTCAAAGAATTTATATAATCATTATCTTTAAATATTAACTAAATACCACTTCAATACAAACTATAGTGACCCATACTTTTCATACATAAATATTACACCATTTTAGATAAATATTCATTATATAATGTTATTATCCATAATAGAAATATATATTTTTATATTCCTTAGAGAGTAGATACATAATCATTTTATTTCATGAAATATATTCAATATATCCCATAATTATCTTCCCACATAGTAAACTTCTTAGACATACCCTACCTAAAACCTTTCCTCACAACCTGAGGAAAGGAGGCATAAGAAAGGGTGAGCTCAAATTATCAGTAAGGGTAAACATAAGAGATATAAATCAATGATTATTAGTGAGAATAAGATAAGCATAAGTGTATGAGAACATGATCATAAATTACAATAATCATACTGAATAGTTCAAATATTGTTAATCATAAATCATGGCATAAGTCATTTTTATAACAAAAGACATAATTCATAAGTGTGGGAAATCATCAATAATAAATCATGAGCAATGATAATATATTATAATCATAAACATAAGTATTTGGTATGGACACAAGCATAGAGATTAATTTCCCTAGTCAAGGATTGTTGTCAAGACTATCATAGTGTATGGGGTTCACTCCTCATTTCATCATTTCCTTAGTCAAGGTTCACTCTTAAGACTATCATAGTGGACAAGGTACCTTACTGAACTACATTTACTCCCCCTTATAGTCATTATTATCTCATGATATATCCATATTTATCCAATTAATTTAAGGGATATATAATTCTGGGCCCACCCATCACATAATGAAAACCATAAATATGTGTTCCACAAGATCATAAAACATTTATCATATCATCATTTCATAAAATATGGAATGAAAATGGGTTTTATAAACATTTCATCATAGGAAACCCCATGGAAAATAAATGGATTTCATAAACATATCATCATCATAATCATAAATCATATATATAAAGAATAAGGATGGTATCATTGGATCTTATCCCCATTAAATCATAATTAACATCAAAGGATGTTATCATAGATGAAAATTTTCTTCAAAATATAGTTGGAATATTTTTTTAGGAATTAACCCTTTTCATTTTGAAATCACTTATTTAAAATATAAATATTTAAAAAATATTAAGGAAGAAATTTTATTTTTAAAAAACTATAGAAACTTTTAAATTAATCTTTAAATAATTGATCAGTCATGATGGTATAAATTTTTTTATGTTCTAATTGTTAAAACAAATATTATTTTCACTCCTTCAGTAAAAAGTACCTTATTCCGAAAGTGATAAGAATATTATTTATAAACCTTCTTTAAAAAAGGAAAACATGGGTAAAATTAATTATAAAAAAATAATTTAAGAATATTTAAAAAAAATCTTAAAAATATTTTAGAAATCATGGATATGGAAGAAGAAGGTTTTCCTACCAAAAGAGAAGAAATATGGTCAAGTTTTCTTAAAAACATTTTATGAACCATTTTGAATACCAAAGAGAGAAAAAATATAATAGAGCTTAAAAATTATAGATATAATTAGAGGATAATAAAAATTAATTTTTTTTATCAAATAAGGATCATATAATTTCCTCAATGTAAATTCAATCATAAACAATCCCAAATAAAATGGGATTGAAACATAAATCCCTTACCTAAAATCTCATCTTGATTCATATTCATTCAAATATCCAATATAATAAATATATATTTGTTATAAATATATTAAAATATCATATTAATACATATCATTCCAATTATGATTTACTTATAACATCTTATCACTCATTTATTAATAATTATTTATTAAAATTACTTTTCTAGGTGATAACTGATTTGTTTTCATGTATGTTTTGGTTTAATGGTTTTGGTACTTGCACATTGGTCACAGTTTCATCATATATAGAATATTAATTATGAAATAAGTATAATATTTATTCATAATATACACTTTTATAATTACTTATATAAAGTGGTGATGAAAAATGAATTACATCACTTCATAGAGACAATAGTCCATACATATGCATGAGTGATGTTCCCACTTTTCGTTGGTTGGAATGAAAGAAAATTAAATAATAATTAAACAATTTAGAATAATTATATCATATATATCATATATATTCATTAAATCTATCCTTATTAACATCCATGTAAATAAATAATGAAACATGAATCACTTCTCTTTGTGGAGGTGGTAGTCCACACGTATGGACAAGCGATGTTGTCAATTTTCAATGGATGGAAAGGTAATAATTTAGATAATATATTATAATTATAAAAGTTTAATTATATCATAAATATCATATATAAATATTATGTCTATCATAATAACCAACCATGAATTGTGGTGACGGATAATGAATCATATCGTTACATGGGGGGGGGGGGGTCCACATGTACGCACGAGTGATACTTTCATTACCCATTTGTTAGAAAAAAGGTGGATAATGTTGGTTCCATAATAATAATAACATTAATTATATTTAGGATAATTTATTTATTATTTTATTATTAATACCATAAATTTATAGGAGGATAAGAAGAAATAAATTGAAAGAGGTCAAGTAGTACGATTACCTCTTCTTCATTAGACCTCTATTAGATCCCTTCTTAAGGACCCTTGTAATAGAATTTTAACAAGACCATTACCTATAACTAATATCTAGTTAATTTTAAAATAAAATTGGTTATATTTTGGAAAATATAGGTGGATAAAAGTGGTGTAAAGAAGTGTGAGGAGGGGTGTCATTTCATAAGGGTGGAAGGGGAATTCCTGTATTTTTTTCAAAACATTAAAATATTATAAAGTCGCATTAATGAAAAATTGGTTAAAATTGGATTAATTTAAAATTTAATAATATATAGGATCAAAATAAACTCATCCAATAGGGTTTATAAAAGTTTTTAGGTCATTTTAACCCTTATCTCTTTAGTTTAACCCATGTTTACCATATTTATCCTTAACCACGGTAACACACTTTTCAAACATTAAGGGTTATAAATTTACTTAAAAGGTAGAAATTACAACAAAAATGCTCAAGGTAAGAAATTTTAGACCATATCCCATACACCTTTTCCTATTTAAATATTTTTATTATTTTTAAATATTTTAAAAAAATATTATATAACATAAAATATCATTAATGTCATTTGTGGGACTATTCATTTAATTTGACTTTAAAGTTAGAAATGAAGAACTTAAATTAGAATATAGAACCTTTAACCATAAATTATACATTATAATTACCCATAAAATTTATTTTTAAAAAAAATCATCCAAAATTATTTATTTTAAGGTTTTTAAAAATTATTTAGAATTTTTTTACAGGTTGTGCTTGCACTGTGTCAGCATTGCGTAATCATTTAAGGTAATCATACCATCATTAAAATTTAAAAAAAATTAATATCATAAAAATTATTTATTAATATTAAAAATAATCATTTATAATTGAACATAACCTCTTTTTATTCCCCATGAGAAAATATTATAGTCTTTAAAATAAAGGAGAGTGAAATTTTGTATTTTTATTAACTTAAAATAAAATATAAGTCATTGTCAAAGAAAAATGGAAAAAATTTACAATAAATTTGAATTTTTCATGAATATGGTCCAACCCCACTCATAAAATATATTGAACTCAAGTTTTAGTGTTTTTTAAAAGTCTTTTACCCATTTTACACTTACTGAGGTGACAAATATTTATTATGGTTACTATTTATAATGACTAAAAATAAAAGGGTCTAATTGATAAAATTTTAAAATTAAGACTAAATATATGGATTCTATTTTTTATATTCAATTTCTAAAAGTTTTATAATTAATTTTAATATAAATTTGTAAAACGCAACAAAAAACATTTTTTAGAAAAATGCATTTTTAAGACCGAAAATTAACTTATATATAAATCATGAATATTTATTATTCAAATGGAATTAATTATATTATTATAAATAAAATATATCTTATATCACTTTAATAAAAAAATTAAAATAGAATGGGACTTTTAAATTACTTTATTTAATTAAAATAAATGATAATATTTGAAAAATTGGCATTTTTCAGTATTCACTGAAAAATCCAACATTTCAAAAGAATCCTAAAATTTCACCCTAATTTAATTTTTATATCATGACTTAAAAAACTATTTTTATTTAATAAAATAAATTTTCTAAAAGTTTCATAAATTGATTATAATATTTACTGATAAAAATCAATAAAAGCATTTTTTAAAGAAAAATTAATTTTGATGCATGAAATGAATTTACAAAAAATTCAATACTTATTTCCTAATAATTAACCACTAAATTTATATTAAGTAGGACCATTATAAATATATTTCATAATATTTTTAATCATATTCATACTCTTTAATTTAACTCTATGTTATAATGGTAAATTTTAAATAATTATATTTCTATAATATGTCGCAATTCTCTTAAGGCTCGATGGTTTATGTTAAGAAATCTACAAATATTATTATTATTTTAAACTAAATTTTAGGAGTGTTATAATATTTTTTTCCAACTAAAAATTTTTTTTCATTATTTTCTCTTAATCAAGTATTTACATGGTTCGTTTTGGTTTTGTATTTTTTAAAGAAAAATAAGTCTCCTTTAATTTAAAATTATCCAATTAATTCTATTGGGATCAAAACTATACTTTATTTTTCTTTAAAATCATTTTATTATTAAAACTAACATTTCTCTAAAAACGGATTTTGTTGAATTTTATACACTTATATAAAAATTATTTTCTTCTAGTCCTAAAAATGTAATATTTTTAAATAGGTACCAAATTTTTAATTAGCATAATTAATATTAGGTAATATAGCCAACTTATTTTTTTCATAATGAATAGTAAAAATAGAAAAATTAGTTACCATAGTTATGGTTAAAATGGATTTAATGGAGGTTACACTAAGAGATAAGGGTATAAATTCCACTTAAACATTTTTAAACCTATTTGGTTGGTTATATTTAGACCTTAATCATAAAATCTTTTAATATTTTACAATTTTGGTCCACTTTCATAGGAAATAGACTTTATATTATAAAAAAATTAAGTAATTATAAGTTTATTTTTTCCATCACTTATAAAAGGAAATCACTTATCATCTATTAGTCACATATCTTAAGACCCTTATCTCAACCAAAACTACCCAAATCCCTTCCCAAAATTCCTCCCCACGTCCAGGAACTCTGGTCTCATCAAAGGACAACCTAGAAATATAAGGTGTAAGCCAAAGGAGGTTTTCTAAAGAAGCAGTATAACTTTTAGTCGAGTGTTTTGATTTTATTTCATTTATATAATAATGATCATATAATAACATTATTAACTTCCATATTCTTAAATTTAATAATACTAGTGTAAAAAACCCATATTCATCTCATTTCCATCCTATAGAAAAATAAAAACATCTCTTGTGCGTACATACATCTTACCATCTCCACATAGGTATGTAGTTTGTTTTTCATCAACACTTTATTTTCATGGTTATAAAGATATAAAAAATGAATATATATGATATTTATGAAATAATTATGATTCTTTAAATATAATATATCATTTACCTTATTTCCCTTCTGCTCGTTAAAAATGATAATATCTCCCATGCGTACGTGTGGACTACCACCTCTACGAAATGATGTGATTCATTTTTCATGTATGCCTTTAAAGGATAATTATAAATATTTATATAATGAATATATATGATATTTATATCATAATTAAAAATATTTATATGATAGAACCATGATCAAGATGCATGGATCAAAACTATCGAATTGAAACTTACATGAAAAATGACTTCATTAACGCTTGGAAACGATGATTTTAATAAATAATTATTAATAAAAATATGTTTTAATTTTATAATTAGATCATATATGATATTATAAGTATGTATATGGTTGTTTTATATAATCATAATAAATCTAAATTTATTATACATGAGACTAAAATCACTTAAAATGAAAGTCGGGCCTGAGGTAAGGGTTTATTTCACAATCTCATAATTGTTAGGGATTATTTATGTTTAAGTTTCTGTTAGGGAGATTATATGATATTTATATCCTAAAAAATATTTTATTATTCTATATTTATTTCTATAAATTATAGTTTTTCCTTTCATTTTACTCTCTATAGGTACTTAATATTCTAAAAAAATGTTTCTGAGGAAAGCCAAAAAAAATTTTATTTCATCCAGAGATATTTTTATTCCATATCCATATTTTCTTTAAAATATTTCCAATAATGTTTTTAATATTATTAAATTTTTTATTAAATTCATTTTTATGAATTTTAAAAATTTTATAAAAAAATTAAAAATAATCTTCTTATCATTTTTTGAATGAGGTTCTTTTTACTAAAGGTTTGAACATAATCTTTGTTTTAAGGTACACTAAATGAATAGATTTTCCTACCTTCATTAATACTCTTTTATTTGAATATTCGTTTACAATAATCCATGTTTATTTTTAAACAAATTTTTTTCCAAATATTTTATTAATTTTTATATTTTAAATAATTGATTTCAAAATGAAAATTGAATTTTCTTCATGAAATATTATCATGATATTTTAAAATTATTTTCATCTATATCAATATCCTTTGATGAATATTATACTTTACTAAGGATATACTCTAATGATACCATCCAACATATTTATCTATATATCATATGATCATTTTTACATGGGAATTATTTACATTTATTATGCGTGTTCTTCCAATACAAATAGTTATTGATTATTGAAAAATATTTAGTAAGTTTTTTATTCATTCATATAATGAATGCACTAGACTTATTAAGTGATGGGTGGATCCTATAATTCCAAAGAACTTTGATGCATCATTAGGTATCATGAGACAAAACTGGTTGGGTATTTATCCAATTACTAACCCATTTATGTAAGATGTATTGGTATGAGGACCCAATTGTAAATTTAATATGTTTGGTACTATGAATTACATCATTATAAAATCATTCATTATTTTCCATGTGATTATTTTAATAGTTATGTTATCTATCGATAAGTTTCAAGAGTATTTGATTATTTTTATGGAATTATTTTATCATAAAATTATTCCAACCATATTATTCATGCCTTATTTATTCTATGATATCTCATGTTGTGAGAATTCCCTTAATGATTATCTGAGCTAACCCTTTTATTTAACTTTATTTCCCTAGGATGTCAGGAAGTGTAAACTGATTAATATTTAAGGATATTATAGAAGTAATAATAATGTTCTCAAATAAAATACTATGTTTTATTTTATGCTTTCAAATGTAATGTGAGATTCAATCATGTATATGGTTTTTTAAGACTACTAAACAATTTAATCCCTTGGGATGTTATCACTTGTATCAAGTGCTAGTGTAATAAAGTAACCACTAGATCTGGGCTATTATAGTTCTGGTTTTTACACTTATAAACTCCTTTGGTGGGATATAGAGATGTAAAATTTGAGTAACTTCATGCTTCAAATATTTAGAGTAAAGAGTAATGGGAGAATTGTTTGTTATTTATATCAAAAGATAGGGGTTGTTTATTAATTTATAAACTTAGGCCTTGGTAACCTAGTTAATAAAAAATAAATAATCATTTTCCTTATTATTGTTTTTACCATTTTATTTTTTAAGTAGGATTTATTTTTAATGTTTTATTAGTTTAATAACTTAACTCCTTAAAATAATATCATGCATGATGTGGAAGTGATCCAGGTTAATAAAGAATTGTTTTTAAAATCTTAAAATATCTTTTAGGATTTGGAATATTATTTGTAGGTTTGTAAAAATAATATTACCACATTAATATACCATATTTTAATGAAAATAACTATTTTTTATAAAATCCTTTATAGAATTTATTACTTCACTTTTAGGTAGTTATGATGTCATAATTATTACCATACATTCGTACAATGTTTATTTTTTACCTAAAAAATTGAATGCCTGAGAAATTTATAAAAAATTCACCATTGAATAATTTTAATGTTCTCATTTAAAAAATTATATTTATTTAATCAAAATAATTATCTAAATATGATAATTTTATCTTTAAAATAAAAAAGACATTATTTATTGAAAAATAATAGTTTTATGACCTAATAAATTTTATGATGTATAAAAAATTACTTAGTAAATTATAAAACTATATTATCATTTATATTTAAATAAATAATGTTTTATAATAATATTCTATGAAAATAAACTTTATATAAAATTCTTTAATTTATCATTAAAGTGTATTATAATTAAAATTATATTTTTTTCCAATAAAATTATGGTTTCTTTATATCCAAAAATCTATTTATTATATTCATCTTATATTCATCAATATTATATAAAATAATAATTAAAATGGGATTGAAGAAACCACCATTTCATTTTTAAAAAGAAAATTACACCTTTATAATAATATGGTCTAGATACATAATCCCTTATTACCCTATCATACACCCTAAGGGTTAGGTGTGTGATGGTTTTACTTTCATGGTATTTCTCAACTAACTTCAATTTAGTGGTGATCTCTACTAACTTTAACTCTTACTACATGTGGTTCCACTCGATCCTCACTTGTTTAATCTCTTCTTGGTCTTGGTCAAATGAAAACTATAGTGATGTCACCTCCCGCTAAAGCTCTGGTAAATGAGTTTCATATAGCATGATTCTACTGGTTAAGGTCATTATTTATCCCTTATATATCAATTATTTCTCTTAATTACACTTGATATACAAGGATTCTAATAGTCACATTATAATGGATACATTTATAATGGTCATAATTCCCAATGATCATAATTCCCAATGGTAATAATGTTTTTATACTTCCTATAAATACCTCATATTTTATTCATTCACTTATTACATCAATTTATATGAAGGTTTAATATTATTCATTTTTAAAATGAATATTAAATTACTAACATCCTATTTTATTTTTAGAATGTTGTTTGTGTGTTTGATAATCCTAAGAGATCGAGATGATCCAAATTTTCTTATTTTATTTTTTTATGTTTATTTTTCCATTGTAATATCATGAATTTTACTAGGATTTTATTTTTGACTAAATTTAATGTTCTAATTTAATAAAATAACGTGTTATAATTATGTTTTATACTATACTACATTACTAAATATACCACACATAAATATGTATATATAAGGTAAATTTTATATATAAATTTCCAGGTCATTATACATAACCTCTTATCTTGGAGATTACCATGAGATAACTTCATGAGAAGAAGAATAAATACCTTATGATCCCCCAACTCCTGATAGTTTATATCATTTATGTCCAATTATATGATTTCATCCATCCATAGTACTTATATTTAAGAATATCATCATGGAACTTGAAGGTTCTCAATATAGTAGGAATCTATTATAACCTTTTAATGTGGAAAATACTCTAGGAACATTATCACATTAATTTTATACAGAAGAAAACTCATCATGTGATAATATATTTATTAATATTCAACACTTTGAACATATTGGTGACCAAAAGTATAAATTCATTTGGTTCTTGGGAACCAACTTTCAAAAAGTGTAGGGGTCAATGTTTCCACCAAAGAGTGTGTTATTGGTGAGGTGTTTCCAATGTGGATAGATGAGGCATGTTCAGACCCAATGTGATTTAAAATCTAATAATTTTCAACCTTGTGTACAAATGGGGAATCTTGAGTAGTTTTTCAAAAGATCTCATAGTCAATAGGATTTTAATAATCAAGTTAGACTCAAGAATCGGTGGTAGTATATAGATCTATTTTAAGAGGTTTGGCCTAGATTCATCTATATTCTTATGTTTTGGAAGTGGTTGGGATAATCAACAGTGTGGGAAGTGGTCAACATTGAGTGTGTCTCAGTAGGGAATACAGGAATCAGGAAGTCGAGCTTCGGGTCAGTTGTATGTGATCATGTCAATATTCTCAAAGCATGTTATAGATTAGTTTATAGTAAGAGGTACCTAGTGACTATATTTATTTTTGATTTATATTATTGTTATAGTACATAATTTATGTTGTGTGGATAGAACAGACTTGATGTTGGTTGAGGTATGAGCATCGTGTATGATGTGTGACTGTATTTAATGGTATGATTGATTATGGATGATTGTATATTGATAGTAAGTGTATGTGGAATTCTAGATGGTGGTAGATATTTTTTCTTTATTATTATGGATAGATTGGTTATGGTGATATTAGGTAGGCGAATATTATGTTGGGGATTTCCTATGGTTGTAAATTTTTGTTTTCATTCTATTTCTTATGGTCATTTAGAGTAGATAGATTTTTTTGGCATCAACTCAATGTTTCAAAAGTATAGTGAGTGGGATGCTTTGGTTTTGATTAAGTGTGGTCATTATGTGGATGGAGAAATTTCAAGAATGGTCTATCATATGGTGGTGATATCATGATGACCTAAGTATTTTGGTAAGGTAATGTTTCTCAATAGTGTCCTAACAATGTGCATTTTAGTGTATTTTAAGTGTGAGAGGGGGTGAAGAAGGTATGTAAGTCATATTTGGGAAGTTATACTAGGTTTCAAGCATTTTTAGAATTCATTGGGTTCCCATTAGGATAATAATGGGTACTTTATATGTTAAATAGATGAGAAAGAGGCCCTAGGGTTCACTGAGTAGCTGGTGGCCCTAGTTTGGGTACTTGGTGAGTTATCAAGTACCTGATGAGGTATTGGGTAACCGATGGATGATGATTGGGTTCCTGATGGGTACTTTGGATATTTTTTAGTGTTTTAAAATTAATTAATTTATTTGAATAATTATTAATAAGTGGGATCCCTAATTTTTGAGACCAACCACACAAGGGCTTAACCCACACTCACTTTATCATGTTCTCTCTTCCCCTTCAAATGTATTTCATTTGTTTCTTGTCTGATCTTCTAGTAGTCTTAAATGAAGGGTCTCTATGGGTAAGGATCAACTTCCCCTATCATATATTTATAGTTTTTACATAATTTTGGTGATTGTTTTACAAATATCTCAATTTTAGGGATTTTTTCTATGGTTTCTCAATCTCTTCCTCCTCAGGTCAAATAAGGTTGTGTTATTTGATATGCAAGCCTCTTCGAGTAATATGTAGGTGGTACCAAGATTTTTCTATTGATATACATTATTTATGCATTGTTTGATTTATGATCATGGTTAGGATTGTGTGTATATAAAAGTATGGAAACCCATTATGGATTCCTTTATTCATGTGAGGCTCTTATGGGTTGTATCATGTGGGAAATAGTGGGTCATTCTATGTTTGTGAATTGTTCCTTCTCAATAGTCATTTGTATTTACTTGAAATTGTTGTCTATATGTGATGAGATAGTTATGGAATGGTTTTGTGATGTGGTTTCTTAGGAACTTGATTGGTGTTTCATGTATTGTCATGGGGTGATGTGGTTCATCGATGTAACATCATTAGTGGTGATCACTTCCATGGGTGGTGATCTTGTTTCTCAATTTGATTTATGGATATAATATGTTTATAGTTTCCAAACACCATGGGTCCAAGTTCATTAGGGTCATGTTCACAAAATATAGTTCCCAATAGGTGGTGTATACCACTAGTTTCCTAATGGTTTCCTCTGTAACTGAGCAGTTTAGGTTGATTGATATTGATCGATAGTTTAGAAAAGGGATATTACAAAAGGATGGACATGGGATATAAGTGGTAATGTTTAATTGTGGATTGGATAGGGTTCATTTCATGAATGGTATTCATCAAAATATTGATACAATGGCTTTAAAGGGAATTCATTTACCATGTAACTTGCAGTATGGTAGGTGGACATGCCTTTTGGGAGTCTCAAAAATGGATTTCAATATTTGTGAAAGTCATGAGTGGGTGTGTATCACTGTGTGGTTTGATATTGGTTGGAAATACATGGGTGCTTCTAGTGTGTAAAATTATAGGTACATTATCCCACTCCATTATTGGTTGAAGTGGGTAAATATTTCACACAAGGTTAGTCGAGAATGAATTTAATTAGGTTCTTGACTTTTTTGGTTGTCACATATGTCACATTTCACACACTAGTATATGTTTTGATATTATTTAGGGACATAATTAGTGGTTTACTAGTGATTTGATGCTCACACCCTACACAATCCCTCTAGAGCACATGTAGACTTTACAGTCCATGGTGAAAGAAAGTTAAATGGCCCTAAAACTAGTGTATAGTTGGTGTAGGTATAGTGGATTCATGGATAGAATGTTGGATATTGGAGTTGGACTAGGTGGTCCCTCAATTTTGAGCTAGTGTGGTTTTTTTCTTTTGAACCTATCTTTAAATATCATCATATGGGTGACCTAGTTTACTTATATATGACTTGTATGACATTGTAGTTATTTACCATTAATACCTTGTGATATATTCTATCTTGATATATTTATTGGTTATTTTTTCAATTCCATTCTTATCTATAGTTAGTGTATCAAAGGGTATATTCTTTCCACTGTAACCCCTTAATCTCTCATGGATAGTTAATAACCTATATCATAAGGAGAGGTGTGACTGAGGTTTTATGGAGACCCAAATCAAGTCGATAAAACTATAGAGGAATATCATATGTCATTGGTTTGGGATATCATAAGGTGTAGTATAATAAAAAATCCCTAATACAACCATAATACATGATTAGTTATATCATTATTCATTCTCAATTTTATTGTATAATTCATATTAAACCCTAAAATTGATAATGGTAGTTAATTTTTATGATTTAATGTTTGAATTATCTTCCACATTAGAAATCATTAATACTTGAAACATATGGTAAAGTTGGTGGAAATTATTATAATAATTATAACTATTTCCATTTACTCATATGTTATGTAATATATGAGTAAATTCAAAAACACATGAAGATAATCCTTAGGGGCTATATAAGGATTCAATGATCATTTTGATGTATTTTCGATCATTTCCCAAGAACCTATGAATTATTCATATATCTTTACCCTTCTCCTTCCTAATATTCAAAGATATTATAGCATATTATGGATGAAAGATGAATCCCAACTAAACATAGAGTGATATGATCAATCTGTAGATAAACCATGGAAGATGTATTTCAGTGGATGCATCACAATGATCATCATCAATAGAATGTTTAAAGACAGCAAGAGAGGTAGTCATCAATGTAAGGTACACAAGATCTTTATTTATATTAATACATGGTTTTAGTTTTATACATGTTGATCTTGGTTTGTATATTTATTAACATCTTTAAATACTTAGAATGAGTGTTATTAAATCCTTAAAAACCTTGAAACTATATTAAATAAACTATAAAATATTAATTAATATGATTAAAAGATATTTTAGAATACCCTACATCATTAATGCATGAATCTTTTGATGGTTTTTATTATGTACTTTATTCTAAATAAATTAATCTCTGACCATAATACAAACCCCATGACCCATCCATCCATACACTAATTCTTAAGAGAAATAGAGGATAAGAAGAGTCCACAATGCCATCACCAAGATACAAATTATAAATTCCAGTTACCATTGATCTAAATATCAATCTAGTTTCTCCCATGATGAAATTAATAAATGGATTCCAAAATCCTTATAAATATATTCAAAACCACATTGTGATTCACTTTTAGTTCATAGATATGTTTTAAGACCATATAATGTGGGTTGGGTTGTTTTATAATATTTATTAATCTATTTTTTCAAAAAATTGAGGCTTGTCTGCCAATACCACCAAGTGTTTCCTACTGTCAAATCCCAATCTAAAAATAATGGCATGTTTTTATTTATCCATTAAAATATAAACCCTCCTTCCCATTTTAATATAAACATATATAAAATCTAACATAGTGTGTTGAATAAAATCAGGATTTTTTTATGAACTTCTGGGAAACTATTTCTTAAAATCATGACATGTTAACTCTTATCTTTTTAACCATATGAAATGTGATAATTATCTGAGAGTCGGTCACTATGTGTTTTTAATAAACACATCATGTTTTATACTTCCTAATTTTTGGTAACTTTACTAAATTCTATTCAAACTAAAATGATAAACTATATAATTTTAGATTAAACCCCAATATAATCTCAAAACCTATAGTGATCTCTGGATTTCATGTTGTCTGGTAGTCATTACCTATTTTATTTTTAAAAAAATTAACCAAATAACTCCTTTCTATAACTAATTTTGCAATTTTTTAGAAAAACATGACATGGTTTTCATATCAGGTTGAATTTTCCCTCAAATTAAACTCTTTATCTTTTTCTTTCTTCTATAATTCCTAAAAAACAAAAAGGAATGAATATTTAAAAATATATGACCTTGTGAATTAGATACCTCATAAAATATTTCCATCCTCTAAAATCAAAATCAAATAAACAAAGTAAACACCCATAAAATTCAAACCCTCACATTGAAATTCTCATCACAATTCTATAAAAAAGAGTGGATTTTTTTTACATGGAGAGTAAGAAATTGTACGATGTATTTGAATTATATTTGAGATATAATTCTAGGTCTAGGTTCCCACATGAAACATTATGAATCCCCTGATAAAGCAATTATAGGCACCCACTATTTATAAATTTTCCATAAAATATAGCATAAGTTATCCATACAAGATTTAAATGGAATATTTTTACTCATTTTATTGATTCATTCAGAAATATTTCTTCAACATTATATCTTGGTATCTTATTATGTGTAACTTTTTGAAACATGTAACATTTTATGAAACTATTTCTATAGAAAAATTAATAGGTTCTTTGTAAAATTTACTCTTATCATATTTATTTAAATTACATTTAATAGTATATAATTATCTAATTAATTAATTTAAACATATTTTAAATAAATATTATTATTTAACCCATTGTATATAATTAAATAATAAAATATAATATTGATATAATTAATTAAAATCATGAACAATTTAATTAAATTAAATTTATTAAGTTGTTTTTTAGTTGTACTTGTTGTGACATCATGGGTTTTTTATAGTGTTGGAAATAGTATATGAATACTTCAAGGAAAAAGAACTTTCTAGAAACACATAGTTATTAACCAAGTCATTAAATATTTTGTTTTGATCTAATCAACCAATTTACTTGCATATAACGATCATATTTTCTCTTATTCGCAACATTTAATATGAGGTAGAGGCATGTGATAATAATTTTTTTAAAATCTAATTCACAATATATTGATTACTCTAAGTATAGTAATAAAACATGAATTTTCACATCTCATGTGAAAAAAAATTATGTTCATATGGTTCATTAGTCTTTCTAAATAATGTATACATGTTTTATAGGTTAATAATCACATATCTATTCAATAATTCCCCACCACATTATTAGTAGTTTACCCATCAATGATATATTGATTAAAACTCAATAATAACATCTAACTTGTGTTAAAATTATATAATAATTTATTTTTGATGTCTATATAAAACCATATCTAATAAATAATAATCAGTGTACACAATAATAGAAGTAAATGAATTATATACAATATCTCATTTAATTTCATTCTGGTGGATCTTTGTATACATGTTCATAATTTTTATTCTAATAAACCAACTAATAATTTCAATATATGATATTTAACTTATCTTAATCATAATTAAATCACAACCAATAGTGCACCATGATTTACATTGATTGGGGATGAACATTTTCCTAGGGGTTATTATCATTAAATATTTAAAAATATATTAATTTATAAATAATAATTAAATCTATCTTGAAAATATTAATAGTATATGATACATGACTCAAATATTTCATATCAATCATAAAATTATTAGAATTATGGAATGGATTTATAGAAAGAAAAAAATTGGTAAAGTCTCTCCCAATAATATATCAATATTTTTATGGGGGTAAAGAGGATACAGGTCATATAGTCCATGAGCTTCATCAGGATTTATTTGAAAAAGTCACTCTAACCTCCTTATGTGTAATTGGTGTTGTGAGAGTGGGTGCTCTATACCCAACTTGATTGTGTATCTTTATGATTATTTCATGTATACATCTTGATATATATATATATATATATATATCATATACCATGATAGTGACAAAACTTATGCATGCACTCTTTATGTGATAATGTCTTTTGATTACATGTTGTATTGAAAGGTTATATAAGATTGAGGATATAATGAGAACCTAAATATACTATGAAAATAATCTTAAACATATGTAACATAGTCTAGATATATTATTATAAAGATACATGGATGATACTTCACTATCTATTGTTGGGGGATCAAAAGCATTAAGACTTATTCTCAGGAATTTCGCACTTGGTGATCTCGAGTATATGAGATCATAAGTACTCGCCCATCGATAGGAGCACCATATTTTTTGGTTTCATTGGTTGTTCTTATATATAAAAATTTTTATTGGTCTCTTAACCTGATATTATTATTAATTTATATCATTGATCACATACATTTAAGCAAGATGAAAACCATGAAATTTTATGTTTTTGGAATGGTAAGCTTATGTCATATTCATCGTTGATGATATGACATTTATTGAATAATCAAGAAATAATTTGTCATTTATGAGCATTGGAAGAGATAGCTCAGGCCCTGATGACTAGAATTTTAATACCTTTATTAAATCCATGGTCATAGTAGGAGATGGTTAGTCTATGTGTTATAGTCAAATAAAAAATAAATAAACCATGTAAGGATGGTGATATAAGATATACATCCAACATTATGATATGTCATGTAATAAAGATATTATATTACATAGTTAATGTTTTGTAGGAGTGTTTATCCTTATTATGGATTGATTTTATCTCTTTAAGCTACTTGATGATTTTCTAGATACCACTCCTGGTCTATGATTATCAATCACTATTATTGAGATAAGTCCCTAGAGGGTTACACACAAAGTGTATTCAAAGGTTTGTCAAATTTTAAAGAATTAGAGTTTAGGACATTATGGGCCCCATTATGAGGTCTAGGTAATGTTCAAATATGAACAAACATTAAAAAATAAATAAATTTATTATTATTCAATTTATAATAATAATTTTTGTATTTATTAAAGTAATCACAATTTATTCGATGGATAAAAATAAAAATATTTTATAAATGAATATTCATTATTAAAGGTATTGAAGGTTTTTTAACCATTTTATAGGAAAAACCAGTTGAGTTAATGACTCATATTTTATCACATAACATGATTTTGTAAAAAAATTAAAATTTATTTCAAATGATAAAAAAATTACAAAGGCCTTAGGTAAATTAAGGGTGAAACGAGTGAAAAAACAAACCCATAAAATACAAATAATCATGAAAACAATTTTTACTGCTCACATAACTAATAAAATATACTACCATAGTAATCCATTATGATTAATGGATAGAAATTAATGGTAAAAATTTAGTATCCAATTAATATGAGCAACAGAACCAAGCCTAAAGACAAAAATTCATCTAGGATTGTGTGTATATAAAAGTATAGAAACCCATTGTGGATTCCTTTATTCGTGTAAGGCTCCTATGGGTGGTATCATGTGGAAAATAGTGTTTTATTACATGTGTGGATTTTTCTCTCTTGATAGTCATTGGGATTGCATATGAATTTTTGGCTATATGCAATGGGATAGTTATGGAATTGTTTTATGATGTGGTTTCTTAGGAATGTGATGGGTGTGGCATGTATAGTCATGTGGTGATGTGGTTCATCGATGTAACATCAGTGGTGGTGATCACTTCCACAGGTGGTGATCTAGTTTCTCCATTTGAGTTATGGATGTAAGGTGTTAATGGTTTCCACACACCATGGGGCCAAGGTCATTAGGGTAATGTTCACAAAAGATAGGGCCCAATATGTTCTGTATACCACTAGTTTCTTAATTTTTTCCTCTATAACTGAGTAGTTTAGGTTGGATAATATTGATCGAAAGTTTGGAGGATAGATACTCCATAAGGATAGAAATGGGATGTAAGTGGTAATTTTGAATATTGGGTGGGATAGGGTAATTTTCTTGCATGGTATTAATCAAACTATTGAAATAATGGATTTAATGGGAATTAATTTACCATGGAACTTGCAGTATGGTAGGTGTAAATGCCTTCTGGGAGTCTTGAAAATGGATTTCAATATTTGTGAAAGTTATGAGTGGGTTTCTATCACTGTGTGGTTTGATATTGGTTGGAAATCCATTGGTTCTTCTAGTGTGGAAAATTATAGGTACATGTCCCCACTCCATTATTGGCTGAAGTAGGTAAATAGTTCACACATGGTTAGTTGAGAATGAATTGTATTAGGTAATTGACTTTTTTGTTTGTCACTTACAAAACTTTTCACACACTAGTATATGTTTTGATATTATTTAGGGAAATAATTATTGTTTTCCTAGTGATTTCATTCTAAAACCCTACAAAAGACCTCTAGAATATAAGTATAATTATATTACATGGTGCAAGAAAGGTAAATGTCCCTACAACTAGTGTATAGTTGGTGTAGGTATAGTAGATGCATGGATATGATGTTCGGTATTGGAGTTGGACCGAGTGGACCCTCAATGTCGAGCTAGTGTGGTTTTGTTCTTTTGAACCTATATTTAATGATCATCCTATAGGTGACCTAGTTTACTAATATATGAGTTGTATGACTTTGTAGTTATTCACCATGCATACCTTGTGATATATTATAGCTTGATATATTTATTGGTTATTTTTTAGATTCCATTATTTTCTATAGTTAGTGTGTTGAAGGGTATATTCTCCCCACTATAACCCCTAAATCCCTCACGGCTAGTCAATAACCTATAGCATAAGGAGAGGTGTGCATGAGGTTCTATGGAGACCCAACTCAAGTTGGTATAATTGTAGAGGCATATCATATGTCACTGGTTTGGTATATCATAAGGTGTGGTATAAGAAACAATCCATAATACAACCATAATACATAATTAGTTGTATCATTATTCATTCTCAATTGTATTTTATAATTCATATTAATACCTAAAATTTATCATGGTAGTTAATTGTTATGATTTAATGTTTGAATTATCTTCCACATTAGAAATCATTAATACTTGAAACATGTGGTAAAGTTGGTGGCCAATTGTTAAAATCATTATAACTATTTCCATTTAATCATATGTTATGTAATATATGAGTAAACTCATAGACACATGAATAAAATTCTTGGGGTTATATAAATGATCATTGTAATGTATCTGCGATAATTTCCAAAGCTCCTATGAATTATCCATATAACTCTTTTCTTCTCCTTCCAAATATTACAAGAGATTATAGAATATTATGGATGAAAGATGAATCCCAACTAAAAATAGAGTGATATGATTAATCTTTAGATAAACCATGGAATATGTATTTCACTGTATTCATCACAATGATCTTCATCAATAGAATGTTTATAGACAGTAAGAGTGGTAGCCATCAATATAAGGTACAAAAGATCTTTATTTATATTTATACATGGTTTTAATTTTATACATGTTGATATTGGTTTTTATATTTATTAATATCATTCAATACTTAGAATGAGTTTTATTAAATCCTTACAAACCTTAAAACTATATTAACTAAACTATAAAAATTCACTTAATATGATTAAAAGAGATGTTAGAATCCCCTGCATCATTAAAGCATGATTATTTTGATGGTTTTTATTCAGTGTTTTCTTCTAAATAAATTAATCTCTATCCATAATAAAAACCCATGATTCATTCATCCACACAGAAATTCTTAATAGAAATAGAGGATAAGAAGAATCCACTAATCCATCATCAAGATACAAACCATAAATTCTAATTACCATTGATCTAAATATCAATCTGGTCTCTCCCATGATGAAATTAATAAATGGATTCCAAAATCCTCAAAAATATCTTTGAAACCACATTTTGATCCTCTTATAACCCATAGAGATTTTTTAAGACCAAATAATGTGGTTTGGGTTGTTTAATAATATTTATTACTCTATTTTTTCAAAAAATTGCAGCTTGTCTGCCAATACCACAAAGTGTTTCCTAGAGTCAAATCCCAATCTAAAAATAATGTCACATTTTTATTTATCCCTTAAAATATAAAACCTCCTTCCCATTTTAATATAAACATATATAAACTCTAACATAGTGTGTTGAATAAAATCATTATTTTTTTATGAAATTCCTGGAAACTATTTCTTAAAATCCTCACATGTTCACTCTTCTCTTTTTAACCATATGAAATGTGATAATTATCTGAGAATCCATCACTATGTGTTTTTAATAAAAACATCATGTTTTATACTTCCTAGTTTTGGGTAAATTTACTAAATTATCTTCAAACTAAAATGATAAACTATATAATTTTTTATTAAACCCCAATGTAATATCTAAAAATATAGTTGGAACTAGATTTCATGTTGGTAGGTAGTCATTACCTCTTTTATTTTATAAAAAATTAACCAAATAACTCTTTTCCATAACTAATTGTGACATTTTTTAGAAAAGCATGATATAGTTTTCATGTCAGGTTAAATTTTCCCTCAAACTCAACTCTTTATCTTATTATTCCTTCAATAATTCATACAAATCACAAATGAAATAATATGTAGAAATATCTGACCTTGTGCATTAGATACCTCATAAATTATTTCCATACTCTAAAATCCAAATCAAATAAACAAAGTAAACACCCATAAAATTCAAACCCTCACATTGAACTTGTCCTCAAAATTCTATAAAAAAGAGTGGAGTTTTTTTATTTGGAGTGTAAAAATATTTATGATGTATGTGAATTATATTTGAAATAGAAATATCACTATAAGTTCCCACATGAACCATTATTAATCCCCTAATGAAAAAATTATAGGCACCCACTATTTATAAATTTTCCATAAAATATAGCATAAGTTATCCATACAAGATTTAAATGAAATATTTTCACTCATTTGATTAATTCATTCAGAAATATTTCTTCAACATTATATCTTGGTATCTTATTATGTTTAACTTATTGAAACATGTAAAATTTTATGAAACTATTTCTATTGAAAAATTAATATTTTTTTGTAAAATCTACTCTTATCGTATTTATTTAAATCACATTTAACCTAATATAATTATTTAATAATTTTATTTAAACATATATTAAATAAATATGATTGTTTAATACATTTTATATAATTAAATAATAACATATCAAATTGAATTAATTAATGAAAATATTGAACAAGTTAATTAAATTAAATTTACTAAGTTATTTTTTCATTATTCTTTTTGGGAAATTATGGGTTCTTTATAGTGTTTGAAATAGTATATGAATACTATAAGGAACAAGAAATATCTATAAACACGTAGTTATTACCCAAGTCACAAATATTTTATTTTGATCCAATCAACCAATGTCCATTCATATAATGATCATATTTTCTGTTGTTCTCAATATTTAGTTTGAGGTAGAGGCATGTGACAATCATTATTTTAAAATCTAAATCACAATATATTGGTTACTCTAAGTATAGTAATAAAACATAAATATTCACATCTCATGTGATAAACTATGATGATCATATGGTTCAGTAGTATTTCTCAATAATGTATACTTGTTTTATAGGTCAATAATCACATCTTGATTCAATCATTCCCCACAAGATTATTAGTGGTTTACCCATCAATGGTATATTGATTCGAACACAATAATAACATCTAACATGTGTCAAAATTATATAATAATTCATTTTTGATATCTATATAAAACTATATCTAATAAATAATAACCATTGTACACAATAATAAAAGTAAATGAATTATATAAAATATCTCATTTAATGTCATTTTGGTGGATCTATGTATACATGTTCATAATTTGTATTCTAATAAATCAAAAAATAATTCTTATATATGATATTTAACTTATCTAAATCTTAATTAGATCAAAACAAATAATACACCATCATTAACATTGATTGGGGATAAACATTTTCCAAGGGGTTATTATCATTACATATTTAAAAATATATTAATTTATAAATAATAATTATTTTTTTTTTGAATATATTAATAGTATATGATACATGAATCAAATATTTCATATCAATCGTAACATTATTGAAATTATGGAATGCATTTATAGAAAGAAAAAAATTGGTAAATCCTCACCCAATAATATGTCAATATTTTTATGGGGGTAATGAGGAGAAATGTCATATAGTCTTGGAGCTTCATCGGGATTTATTTGAAAAAGTCACTCTAACCTCCTTAGGTGTAATCGGTGTTGTGAGAGTGGGTGATATATACCAAACTTGATTGTTTATTTTTATGATTATTTCAAGTATAAAGCTTGATGTATATATGTATTTCACTTACCATGATAGTGAAAAAACTTATGCATAAACTATTTATGTGATAATGTCTTTTGATTACATGTTTTATTGAAAGGTTATATAAGCTCCAGGATATAATAAGAACCTCGAGATACTATGACAATAATCTTAAACATATGTAATATATTCTAGATATATCATTCTAAAGAGACTCAGATGATACTTGACTATCAAGTGTCAGGAGATCAAAAATCATTAAGACTTATTCTCAGGAATTTCACACTTGGTGATCTCAAGTATATTAGATCATAAAGACTATCCCATCGATAGGAACAACATATTTTTTTGGTTTAATTGATTGTTACTATATATAAAAATTTGTATTAGTATCTTAACTTGATAGTATTATTAATGTATATCATTGATATCATACATTTATGCAAGATGAAAACCATGAAAGTTTATGTTTTTGTCATGGTAAGCTTATGTCAAGTTCATCATTAATGATATGACATTGATTGAATAATCAAGAAAGAATTTTTCATTTATGAGCATAGGAATAGATTGCCCAGGACCTGATGAATAGAATTTTAATACCATTATTAAATCCATGGTCATAGTTGGAGAAGGTTAGTCTATATGGTATAGTCAAATAATAAATAAATAAATCATGTAAGGATGGTGACATAAGATATGCATCCAACATCATTATATATCATGTAATGAAGATATTATATTACATAGTAAAGGTTTTGTAGGAGTGGTTATCCTTATTATGGATTGATTTTATCTCTTTAAGGTCCTTGATGTTTTTTCTAGTTACTACTCCTGGTCTATGATTGCTAATCGCTATTATTGAGATATGGCCCTAGAGGGTTACACACAAGGTGTATTCAAAAGTTTTTCAAATATTAATGAATTAGATTTTAGGAAATTGTGGGCCCCATAATGGGGTATGGGTAATGTTTAAATATTAATTAACATTAGATACACTACTATAAAATCGGTCTATAGGCACGGTCAAAAATTGTGGCTATAAGTTATAGCCATGGTTCTAGCTGGTTATGGTGCGTATTGGCGTGGCTATAGATAAAATCTATTGACATAGTTTTATTGGGCTATAGCCACAGTTGAAAACAATGGATATATCCCCCATAGCTGTCTACTGTGGTAGTTGGGTTATATCCATAGTTTTCCATTGTGGAAACAGGGCTATAGCCACGGTTTTCAACTGTGGCTATAGCCCAAAAATAATGTGTGCCCATCCATATTCGATCCATGTACCTTTTCTATGTGCACCAGTCACCCATATACACCTTTGGGTATATATATATATATTGTTAAATATATTATTAAAAAATATGGCTATATCATATAAAATTTTGTTGTAACCCTTCCCTCCATTTTTTTGTGGGTAAATTTTTTTCCCACCCAAGGGCGGGAGACCTATAGCCATGGTTTTTGAGGAACCGTAGCTATATAAAATAAGAAAATACTCTATAGCCACTATTTTTTTAAAACTGTGGCTATATCCATTGGAAAATGACCCTATAGCCACAGTTTACCAAAACTGTGGCTATAGCCCTTGGAAGAGGACCATATAGCCATGGTTTTACCCAAACTGTGGATATAACCCTAGTAAAATGAACCTATATCCACAGTTTACCTAAACTGTGGCTATATCTCTTGAAAAAAAAATCATATTTCCATGGTTTAGTTAAACTGTGCCTATAGCCTTCGAAAGTATACTCTATAGCCATGGTTTTATGTAAAATTGTGGCTATAGTCTGGGTATAAAAACCTATAGACACAGTTTTGGAAAACTATGGCTACAGGTCTGTGGTTATAGCCCATTTTTCTAGTAGTGAAAATAAACAAATTTATTATTATTAAATTTAGAATAATAATTTCTTTATTTATTAAAGTAATCACAATTTATTCGATAAATACAAAGAAAAATATTTTATGAATGAATATTCATTATTCAAGGTATTAAAGGTTTGTTAACCATTTTATTGGAGAAACCAGTATAGTTAATGAATCATATTTTATCATGTAACATGATTTTGGAAAAAATTAAAAATTTATTTCAAATAAGAAAAAAAATACAAAGGCCCTTAGTAAAGTAAAGGTGAAATGATTGAAAAAACCAACCCATAAAATACAAAAAATCATGCAAACAAGTTTCACTACTCCCATAATCGACCAAATATACTACCATATTAATCCATTATGATTAATGGATAGAAATTAATTGTCAAAATTTGGGTTATGAATAGTATCTAATTAATATGAGAAATAGAACCAAGCCTAAATACAACAAAACATCTACCTTTATCTAGAAAACAAGGTAGTTTAGACAACAAAAACAAAGGAAAATAAGCATAAAGAAATACAAATAAAGACTAGTCAAAAACCATCCTCAACCAAAATCAACCATCTTCAAGAATAGTGTCTTCATCCATTAAAGATACTGGGGAAAATTATGGTCAAAAAAAGTTTAAAGGTATTTTGTTTCCTAAGATACCACTTATAAGAAACATTCCCTACTTTGGATTCATTATAGTATCCCAATGAGACTCCATTAATTGCACTAAAAAATTTAGGACTAAATTTTGAAGGATAAGTTAACTTACATACTTGATACTAGTAGAATATTCCTATGGAATCTTCGGAGGAATCTTGGATATATCCATAAGGATGATAAAACTCTATATCTCATCAGGAGAATAGTCAAACTCTTCTATGGAGTCAAAATTATCCCCAACCTCCAACATCAAACCTTCCTCAATAACATCATCCACCTGATCATCCAAATACTCTATTTGATTATTATAAATAAATAGTTACTGGTCCTTTGATTGGGTAGAAGTCGAATTAATGATCATTATTCTTTCTAGGTTTGAATATTATTTCATAGATTGGGATAATCGAGTCTACCAGATAGTAATTAAGGTATCTATATCACCTTATTGACCTACAAAACCCCACTATTAATAATATCTTTCTCAAAATCTTATTTATCCTTTATTTTAGAACCATCCCCTGGTTCTTATTTAACATAATGTGAATTTTCACTAGGGTTTTCACCAACATTCTCAGTATCCATAGTGTATTTTGATAATTTCCCCTAAACTAGAAGAAATCCTGATTCACCAAGTCCTGCAATAGAAATATAATATTCTATAACCTCCACTTGTGTAACATGAGCATCATCACTATATCTAGAGTTCTCTAGATAAAACTGATTCATCCGAATATACATAGTATAAATTGTTCCACACTTATTGAAAAATTAATTATCATCAACATACTGGATTAATTTTGATTTAGATCCAACCATTGTTGAATCCACCACTGGATCAATGTGAGTGTCCAGAGGATCAGTTTCATTTATCATCACAAGAAAAGGAAGCACAACCTAGAATAATTATCTACTCATATAACATCAATCTAGGATATATCCTTATAGATCATATTTACAATAATAATTGATTCTAACTTCAAACATAATAATCTAGCTAAAAATTATTTTTTCCTCATTATAGAACTAGATAAAAGCTAGGAGAGCTTGAGATAGATGTAATTCAACATATAATATATCCTAAATCGAGTTCTTCCTAGTCATCATCCACTGATTATCTTGTAAAAATGTCCTAATAGTATAACCAAAATGCTTAATAATTGAGACATTCACTACAAGAAATGTAGTAAATTGTGGTGTTATTTTAAATTATATTTATTAAACTACTTCTAAACAAAAAACTATATTCCTTATCCCTTTATTTAGAAAAAATTTGCAAAATAATCATTATTTAATAGTGGTTTTTATTGAAACAACCATTAAATAAATTTAAAATGTATTTCATGGGGTTTTTAAAGAAAACTACCATGACAGTTTTCTAAAAAAACTACACACCCTCTCTCTTATCCTCCCTTATAATCACTCAACGCCACCTATCGACCTCGGTCCCCCACTCACCATCAATTTATGTTGGTATAACATCACTAGATCTACCTTGGACCCCCCCCCCATTAATACTATTCAACATCAAAGACCTCTTAGATTTTTTTTGGTGGTGGTTAGTTTTTTACCCCCTCTCATCCTCCCCATCAACATCACTAAATGTTGGACCAACTTCCCTCTCGACCTCAATACTAGATCCCCCACTCTCATTCCCTCTCTAACTCTATGAAATCGGACACTCACCATGATTTGGGATGATCTTTCTCATATTTGTTTCAACCTAATCATAGGTATTTGATTTTGTGATCTATTTTAGGGTAGAATTTTTAAATAGATTTAGTTTTAGTAATTTAATTTTTCTAATTCTTTTTCAATACTTGTAGTTTAATATATTTCCAAATTCTTTATATTTGAAGGGTAGTTTGAGATCAATTCTTCAATTTTGAAATTAAATATATTTTATTTTTATATATAATAATATAATTATATTTTATATTTTATATTATAGGAAGTCAAGTACATATGGATAAAATTTGGATTACCTTACCTCAGAACACATCTGAGTATGTTTTAGGATTAAACATATTTTTTGATTTTTCATTTGGAAATGGATCTTTGGATGGAAAAATAAAATTTTTATATACTAATTGCAAATTCAAACAATGGTTGAAGAGAGATAGGGTACTTGAGTACTTGACATTGAAACAATTTCCTCCTCATTATGTGTGTTGGATTTGGTATAGAGAATCAAACATTATAGAAAATTTGATAAGTTATGTATACAGTCAAAATGAAAAAGTGAATTCTCTGATAGTGGATAATGAAATTCAAAATTTGACAAATTATTCTTTTGTAATAGTAGAGAAATTCCATAAATAGTGTAACACATCAGTTGATTCATTTGTTTTTGTTTCGTATATTAATGAATTTTTCATAACTACTACATATCTTGATCAATATGATAACATATTAATGTATGATGATGATTAAACTAATAAAAGGGAAAACTCAACAAATCAAACAAATGAGTTTTCTAAATTAGTAACTAATGGAAATCAGGAATTTTATTAAGGATGTGTCAAATATTAAAAGTTTTCTTTTCTTTTGAAGTCGTATCGCGTCAAATGTGTATGTAGAATTACAAATAAATCAATGTCCATGATATTGGAATTTTTATGTGATACATTTGTTGAAGCTAAAATCTATATATCATTTTATGAGATAAATAAGATTATTAATAATATTGGTCTCAATTTTATGAAGATACATTCATGTATCAATGATTTTATTCTTTATTGGAAAGAATGTTTGAAGGTATAAAGGTACAAAAGATGTTGTACTACTAGATGGAAATCAAAAAATAATGATGTCAGTTTGAATCTGTTTACTACCATAATTAAATAGAAAAATAAAATCATTTCAAAGGTTTTACATTACTTTACATTAAAACCATTTTAAAAATATTTTTTATGTTATCTAAAATCACTGAGCATATGAAGTGTAATTCTTTTCATGATAATAATAATGAGTTCATGCAATATCCAAGAGATTAAAAAATATGGAATACCTTCAATTAATTATATACATATTTCTCTTATGATCCTATAAATGTATTTTTGGGATTATAATCTAATGGATTCAATCCTTTTGGGACTTTAATAAATAGTAACAACACTTGGACAGTTGTTTTGATCCCCTATAATCTACCTCCCAATATGTGTATATAATAGAATTCATTCATAATATTGATGATTATTCCTAGAAATCAAATTCATTAAAATGAAATTGATGTTTACCTTGAGCCTCTTATTTAATAATTTCAATAGTTATGGAATAATGGTGTACAAACATATTATAGATCTACTACAATAATATTCAAAATGCATGTTTCACTTATGAGGACCATTAGTGACTTTCCAATACTAGGAAATTTTTTTAGTTTGAACATACACACTGGTTTGTATTTCCCAGTTTGTAACATTTATTTTGAGCATCAATGGATACCTTATAATATGAATTCTTGTTTCGTGTGTTATAATTGCTTCCTTGATACATCTATTATATTTAATGTAACATATTGTTACTATATTTTATGTAATTACATTATCCTTACTGATTTTCCTCTTTAATTGGATGCATCTTGGGACTCCTGAGGGTGGATAGAATTTGTTGGGGGGAAATAGACTATGGTTTAGGGATGTATGTTTATTTAAATTAATGGATTCTAGGTATAAATAGGTAATGTATTAGCAGGGTTCTACCAGAGTTCAGAGAATGCCCAAGGTGGTTTGGGTTTTCATGTAATAATATGTTGTGTTTGTAGTCTACTGGGAATTTACACACTGTGTAATGGGAGTACATGACATGTATTGTTTTCCAAGATCATGTCGTGATTTGTGTACATATCATGAAAGAGTAAACACAATGTAAACACTACACATCATGTAATAGTTAAAAATCATTTTTTTAATAAAAATGTGAAATGTTTTTCGGTGTATATGGACCTCGTGGGTTACACGATGTGAAAATGGATTACACTCTCTGTTAGTATCACAAGTTTGGATTTATGGGAACTACACAGATAAGCCTTATTTCATTCTTCTTCAAACCTCTTCCATCCCAACCAAGAATCATTTTATAGAGATTTTGGAACCTCCACTCCTTCCAGATCAATTTGTTTTGTGTTTGATCATTAGGTTTGTGTGTGGTATCTCTTAGGGTGATTAATCCTTTCTACTTATTCATTTCATTTGATCATGATAGTTATAATGCATTGTTTTATTATATTCTTTGATCTAAGATGATGTTTCTTATTATTTCCTTCTATATCCACTATGTGATCTTGTTCTGGGGACCAATCTTTTATTGATTTTGGTGTGGCGAGTGTGAATTCATGAGGTATGTGATGTTTCCTATTCTCTGATGACCCTTCTATTAAATGGAATCAATACTAAGATAGTTTTATTAGATTATAGGGCCTTCTTTGTCATTATTTTGTTCTTCCTATTGGTGTATCTCATTGCGGTCATGTTAGAATCAAGTTTTAAGGTAGGTGGTTCAATCTCTATCTTGTGTTGGTGAATTGCATTGAACCGTTTATTGATAAATTATTTTATAAATAAAATTTCATGATTGAATAAGTTTATTTGTGTGTCTGGAAATGGTTTTTTGATAAAATATGGTTGTACATTGGTTTTAGTAAATTAAAAGGGTTTTTCAAAGTATTGTGAAATAGTTTTATGAAATAGTTTTTGAAGAATGATATGATGAAATGGTTTGATGAAATGATATGGTTAATAGTTCACATGGAAATACATGGGTATTTAGGTGGAAGGTGTAGTAATAGGAATATTCCACTATTGGGGTTCATTCGTGGGATGTTCTTCTACTCCCTAGTCATGTTGTTCTAGTGACATATTAGACCTATTGGGGGTACACTTTTTGGGGTATTCCTCTATTATCTATACTCTAAGAATGTGTATAGAGGCTTGATGCACATTTGATTGTCTATGTTAAGGTACGAGAATCCTAAATATCTTAGCCTAGTGTGATCCTTGGCATGATGTAACCTATGATTTGGGCCAATTTGAGCTATTTTGTCTTGTACTATTTTTATTGTACATCCATGGATTTGATATGATATATGATACATGAGTTTTTCATTTGATAAATCTTTTTAAGTGTATGTATATGAAATTATTTGAAAATGGTTTAACTTATTTATTTATAAATGTGGAAAAATGGGAAATTAAATTATTTTTCCATGCTTTTGATATAAAAACTACTAAACTGTATATCATTCCTTATTTTCTTTAAATTTGAGAATGCATGTATTTGAGAATGAATGTATTAGGTGTGCCCCTTATGAGCCTATTATCTCACACCCTACATACCCCTTTAGCGATGCGCAGACCTTGTTAAGTATTTTGATATAGGGAAAGGAAAGGTGTCACGGTGAGGCAGTGATGTTTCTATCATTTGGATTTAGGTAGCCAAACGGTGAGATGGTGGGAGTTTTCCCATGCTATCACAGGAAGATATTACAGTAGTTGTTTAGTTTTTCATCCTTTATAGTTAGACTTCTCTCTTCGGTATTGTTTTGATATCGTTTCATTTTTATTGTTTCTATTATTCTCTATCTATTATGACATATATATTTATACTTTCTTCCACTATTTCTTTCTATATATATAGATGTGTGTGTGTGTGTGTGTCATGTCATCTACTTCAGTTTGTGTGAAATCATTCCCTTTATTTGTTGTTGTTTCTCATGTTCTAGACACCAGCATGTGGGGATCAGGAATTCCCTTCGGGTATGTGTAAATTTAGTTGAGGTATGATTTTTAAAGGTTATTTGGTTCAGGTTCATCATAGTTTAATATTCGATGAGGTATTTACTCAAGATTCCTTATCTTGGGATATTTTTTAGACTAGCAATAGGATTATAGGGACTTGAGAGGTAGGTTTTGGTGAGTGTCTGGAAATCTTTTATTGTGATGAGACTCAAGTTACCATGGGGTGTAGGTATGTGTATCTCCAGTTTTGAGTTCTTAACCTTAATCTCAATTTTTTATTATGATTTTTCTTGTTTGAACTGAGATTTTTCCATTGTATAATCATTTATTTTGTTCTGGTGTGCAGTAGTATGCCTATGATATGTATTCTTTGAGTTCCTTAGGAGGGTACAGCTGATGCTCCTCAAGATAATCCTCCTATGGATCAAAATTTTAGGAAGGAAATCAAACAGGCATTTCTTGTTGTCGACCAGAATGTACTAAAATTCTAGAACGTAGTCATCAAGGTACATATGGGAGCTATAGGAGACAGAGATCGGTCACATGAATTTATATGTGAGAATACACCATCATTTAAAGGTAAAAATGAACCTAAATAGGTGGTGGAATAGCTTGAAAATATTTATCAGTGTCGCGACCCGTTCTCGGGACCCGTGTCGTGACTACCCCAAGCCCGCCTTCCCTAGGCCAGGGGCTGGCGACTAGAACCAAGGCGTAATTCCTGATAAAAAGGGAAGGAATTGCCTTTATAAAGTAAACAAACTCAAAGAGTAAGAAATAAGAAGTAAACAATAAGTAAAACTGGGTACAATAGTAAGTGCGGAAAAGTAAGTGGGCCAGAATACAAACCCAAACTGAAAGTAAAGTACAACTATAAAAGGAAATACCGCAACTGAAAAGTAAATCCACAACGTTGATCCATCCACTGGAAGTCCCACCTGAAGGGTGGGTACAGATAGCCTCCTCAGCTCCTCGGGTCCAGTCGTCTGCTCCGAGTATGTCCCACCCAGTGGTCCACCTCCAAGTACCGACTTGATCCACAAGCCTCAACCACGATCAGCGCTATCTGTCGTCTGCATCCAACACAATGTAGTGCAGGCATATCCCGTGTAGGGGTGAGTATACGCTACTCATTAGGGGCCCCGAGACCCCCGAAGGTCTCCCAAAATCCACAAAGGATAATCCACAAAAGAAAGATACAATCACGAAGTAACAACCAACACAACTTAGCTATATGCCCATACATATACCTAAGTCATCAATTACAGTTCGGATCCAACATCCGAGCCCAAGTTCGATCACGTCCACATAGGATAGCACAACAAAATCCATATAGGAAATCAAGTCAATCATATTGAAGATATTGATTGAATTCAAGACTCAGCTCACACAGGTATACTTCTTCGTAAGACGATAGAGATGATCAGATGTAGCCACTGATTCATCTAAGCCGTCGGACCCACATAGGATCGATAGGTACTAACCCCCGTAATGACCCACATAGGATCGATAGGTACTAACCCACGCAATGACCCACATAGGATCGATAGGTACTAACCCCCTCAATGACCCACATAGGATCGATAGGTACTAACCCGCGCAATGACCCACACAGGATCGGTACGCGTTGGCCCACACAGTCCCGCTGAGCGCTGACCCAAAGAGGATCTGATCCACACAGGATCGGTAAGAACTGATCCACAGAGGATCGTTGAGTGTTGTAGTCATCATTGTCGAACCCACGGAGGATTCCCACACGGTCTTCATCGTCGTCGCAGTCGCAGCCAGCTCTAGGGTTCCCGCACACAGCATGCTCGTTTCCGGAAGGGCCCGCTCCACGAGCCAAGGGGTCAATACATCAACTGACATGTAGTCTGGATTTGATGTATCCCAAAGTTTTGTCTCGTCAAAAAGAACTCAACGTGACAGTCGGCGCGTCAATCGGACGCCCGGTCTGGGAGTTATTGGATTCATTCCGGGGACCCGGTTAGTTTTTAAGTTAAAACCAACCCAACTGCACTCCAACTACATCCAAACCTTGAAATAAGTAAGCCAAAAGGTTTGTCTCACTAAGAGGAATCCAAAAAAGTCGACGGCACGTCAATCGGACGTCCGGAGCTTAAGTTATAAGCGTTTCTGCTCCGAGGGCCCGGTTGGTTTCGTGTTCGAACCAATCCGGCTGAACCTAAAGTTCTCTAAAACCTTGAGTGTAATATACTGAAACGACCATCTCGATCCAAGGATCGCATCTCAATTGACGGTGCGTCAATCGGAGGTATGTATCCCAAGTTATGGGCAA
This sequence comes from Viscum album, assembly GCA_963277665.1. Lineage (NCBI taxonomy): Eukaryota > Viridiplantae > Streptophyta > Magnoliopsida > Santalales > Viscaceae > Viscum > Viscum album. Next base: position 1,810,725,133 of record OY728127.1, read on the forward strand.
AATATCGAAAGAGGTCCGAAAATGGGGGTTTCGGGCCCGGAGCGACCCGACCCGAGACCCCCTGGGTCAGCCCGAACCGGGTCGACCCAACCCAGGTTCGAGTCTGGCTCATTTGAGCGTAGCCCGGCCTGACTGGCGCGGCCCGGCCTGGTGTGCTCAAGCGGCTCGCGTGGCCAGCTCGGCTGGCCGAGCTGAGCGGTACGGGGGGGGGGGGCTGCCCCCCTATTTGTGTAACCACGGCCCCCCATGTGGGGGCCACACTTTTCTCCATCCAGGGGTTACGAACCCCCAGTCTCCTCCTGAAATGGCCTGCCCGGTCCGGTCGGCCGGTTGCTGCCGCTGTGGGACCACCGCGGTCCCGCCCTCCTGCTCCAACGGTCGGCGGTTCCGGCCGCCGCTCCCTGCACCACCACGGCGCGACCACGTCGCGCCCCTCCGCCACAGCCCCGCTCCGGCCACAGCCTCTTTGAGGTTCTCCAGCATGGCGCAACGGCGCCGCGGATTTGTTCGACTTCAACGGCGCGGCACGATGGTGTCGCCCTTCTTCGCCCATCCTTCATTATTTCGGCGTGGTGCAACGGCACCGCGCTACCTTGCTCGTGTCGCAACAAAAATCAAGCATCAAGGGGGGAGGAGAGTCGTTCGTGTTCGTGTGGTCCGACCTCCTCTCTTTATTGCGATAACAGGCGGACCAATTTAGAAAATGATGAACGGTGATGAAGTATTCATGAACTAAACAATAATCCCCTACCTCGATGAAATCATTGAACGAAGGTTCATCGCAGAATTAGATGTTGCAGAAGAAGGCGTCGTGGAATTGAACGTCACGGAAGAAGGCGTCACAGAAGAAGAAACGAAGGAATGCGTTTCGGTGTTCTTCTTCAGTGATGGTGCGTTCTTTGTGTTCTTCAAGGAGGAATAACGTTCTTCAGAACTTAGAGCTTTCCTCTCCAAATCCTCTCGCACAACAAACTAACCTCCCATTAAATAGGACTTCATCTTATTTAATTAACACACAAGCCAACAATTCATTTGAAATTCAAAATGAATCCAAGAATTAATTAAATTGAATAACCTACTCAATTAATTAATTAAGAGTTGACTTTCATTTAAAGGGGTGCGAGTGAGTTACGTAATTAATAGGGTTTGAGGAAGTTCAAAGAGTGGGGCTCATGTGGGCCCCACCCCAAAAATATCCTACCTAGTGGAGTAGGATATATTGGGTCCCACTCCAACCACTTATCTTAGGTTAAACTATTTTAAATAAAAATAAAATTGGTTGCACCATTTTATTTTATTCTTTACTTAACCCAATTAATTAATAACCTCACCCGAGCAAACGCAACTCCGAAAAAGGTCTTCTTAAGCAATTACCGGCCCTGCGGTTTCATCGGTGCCCTCAGATTTCGATTCCGAGCTCCAGATCAAAAGCTAGGAAAACCCGCTCATTCGTTCACTGAACGTACCCGAGCTAAACTTCGGAAAAAGTTTCCGGGCACACCGGGCCTCGGAATCAGGTTCCGTCAGAAACTGCGTTCTCGTAAAATCCCAAAGAAAATTAAGAAAAAAATTTCCTTGAATTTTACGGGTCTTTACATTACTCCTACCTCAGGGCTTTACATCCCCATAAAGATACATCATAAACGAGGGTAACAAATGTGGGTATTGAGCATGCATCTGAGCCTCCCGCTCCCAAGTGCTCTCCTGGAGGTTCCTGTGATGCCATCTGATGTGCACTAGAGGAATCGACTGTCCACATAGGACCTGCTCCTGTCAATCCTCGATCTCCACTAGGACCTCCACAAAATTAGCCCCATCATAAATGTCCAGCTCCCCATGGTCGATGATATGCGCCGGGTCATGCACGTATCTCCTCAACTGGGATATGTGGAAGACGTCGTGCACCCAGTGCAATTGAGGTGGTAGAGCCAAGAGATAAGCCACCTCGCCTATCCTCCTGAGGACTTGGAATGGTTCGATGAAGCGCAAAGATAACTTTCCACCTCGGCCAAATCTCTTTAATCCATGTCAAGGTGAGACCTGCAAGAAGATGTGGTCACCATCCTCGAACTCTAGTGGTCTCCGCCTCCTGTAATCATAAGACTTCTGTCGGCTCTGAGCTGTCCTCATCCGCCCCTGGATGACCTGGACCTTCTATATCATGGCCTGGACCATCTCCACTCCCACAAGTGCTGACTCCCTAGGGTCTGTCCAGCACATTGGTGATCTGCAAGGTCGGCTGTAAAATGCCTCGTATGGTGACATCTCGATGGTGGAGTGGTAGTTGTTGTTGTACGTAAACTCCACCAAGGGTAGGTGATCCTCCCAGCTACGACCAAAGTCGAGGACACATGCGCGGAGCATGTCCTCGAGAGTCTAAATGGTCCTCTCCATCTGACCATTCGTCTGAGGGTGAAAGGCGGTGCTCAGACGTAGTTGCGTCCCGAATGCCTCCTACAACCCCTTCCAAAGCTGGGATGTAAAGCGTGCATCTCGATCGGAGACGATAGATGATGGAACACCATGAATCCGTACAATCTCCCGAACGTAGAGGCATCCCAAGATCTCCACTGATCCCTACTCTCTGATGGGTAAGAAGTGGTCCGACTTGGTGAGTTGGTTGACAACCACCCAAATAGAGTCGTGACCTTTGGAAGTGCATGGAAGTCCAGTCACGAAGTCCATAGATATCCCATCCCACTTCCACTCTGGGACCTCCGAGGGCTATACCAAGCCTGCTGGTACCTGGTGTTCCGCCATCACCTACTGGCAGGTGAGGTATCGAGAAATGAACTCTGCTACATCCTTCTTCATACCCGTCCACCAGTGCTATCGTCTGAGGTCCTGGTACATCTTTGCCACTCCTGGATGTACCGCTAAAGGGGAAGTGTGGAACTCCCTTAGCACCTCCTCCTGTAAAGCAGCTGGTACCATGGTACATCCTCTGAAAAGGATGACGTGCTCTCCTCCCACAGAGAATACATCAGGTGCTTGTCCTGAGGATATCTGTGCACACCACATCTCACAATCAACGTCCCCACGCTGTGCCTCTCTGACCCGTTGAAGAATTGGAGGAGTGACTGTGAGTGATTGTAGAAAGGCTACTCCATCACTATCCACGAAGGATATCTTCAAAGCGGCTAGCTGCTCTATCGCCTCCCCAAGTAGCTGAATGCCCGTCCTCCTGCTGAGATCATTGGCTACTATGTTCCCCTTTCCAGGATTATAGACTATCTCAAAGTCATAGTCCTAGAGGAACTCGAGCCATCGCCGCTGTCTCAGGTTCAGGTCCTTCTACGAGAAGATTTACTTGAGACTCTGGTGGTCAGAATATACTATAAAGAGCTCGCCCATGAGATAGTGTCGCCACATCTTCAGAGCAAATACCACTACTGCTAACTCCAGGTCATGGGTAGCATAGTTCTGCTCATGCTGCCTCAACTAACGTGATCCATAGGCGATCACTGCCCGCTCATGCATCAGGACACATCCGAGTCCGGTCCCTGATGCATCGCAGTAGACTACGTACCCTACTCCCTCCTCCGGTAGCCTCAAGATAGGCGCATTGGTCAAATTCTATCTCAACTCCTGGAAGCTCTGCTAACATCTTTCTGACCACACGAAGGGTTTCCCCTTCTTCGTCAAAGCTGAGAGTGGTGTCGCAACTCTACAAAAGTCTGGCATGAATCTCTGGTAGTACCCAGCTAGTCCCAAGAAACTCCGCACCTATGTCACGCTCCTGGGTGGCTCCCAAGCTAGCACTACCTCGATCTTCGAAGGATCCACCGCAACTCCCACCTCAGAGATGACGTATCCCAAGAAGTGGACCTCACGTATTCAGAACTGACACTTCGAGAGCTTAACATAAAGCTAGTGCTCTTGGAGTGTGTCCAGTAAACCCGCAAGTGGTAGGCGTGCTCCTCCTAAGTCGTCGAGTATATCAATATGTCATTGATTAAGACCACGACAAATCGATCGAGGTAAGGCTGAAAGATCATGTTCATGAGGCCCATGAACACTGCTGGAGCGTTGGTTATGCCGAAAGGCATAACCAAGAACTAATAGTGGTCATGCCGACATCTGAAGGTCGTCTTCTGCACGTCCTCATCCCGAACTCTGAGCTGATGATGGCCTGACCTGAGGTCTATCTTTGAGAACCACTGTGATCCCTTGAGCTGATCGTAGAGGTCGTCAATCCTCAGTAGCGGATACTTGTTCCTCACGGTCACCTGGTTCAGGCGACGGTATTCGACACACAGTCACAAGCTCCCGTCTGCCTTCTTGGCGAACAAAATTGGGAAACCCCAGGCTGAAACGCTGGGTCGGATGAATCCCTTGCCCTGCAAGTCCTCCAGCTATACCTGTATCTCTCGATGCTCGGCGGGAGCCATCCGATATGCTGGGGTGGATATCGGGGCTGTCCCAGGGTACAGGTCAATATAAAAGTCTACCTCTCTACGAGGAGGTAGACCTGGAACTTCGTCAGGAAAAACGTCTGCATACTGATCCACCACTACAGGTAAGCTCAGACTCTGCACGTCAACTGCTCCTAGGATGAGGCTAGCCAACTAATGAGTGATGGGTTGTCCTCTCCTCTGCGTGAGTCCATCCCATGCTACAAAGGCTCCCTTCTCACCGGTGAAGGTGAACCTTCTCCCATCGGTGCGAATACATCCCACCTTACGCCTAATGCAGTCGATCTGAGCATGGACTGTAGATAACCAATCCATGCCCAAGATGACGTTTTAAGGCCTCGACGCTGCTACAAGAAGATCCCAGCCAAAGCTCTCGCCTCCTAGAGTAATCTCACACTGTCGGCACCAGTGCGTAATCGCCGAGTCTACTCCCGTAGGAGTCTCTAGCCATAAGGATCGATCCAACAGCTCCGTCAGAATCTCCGAGCTCCGAACAAGGGAATCGGCAATGAAATAATGACTCGCTCCTGTGTATATAAGAACTGAATCAAGGGTGGAGTAGACACAGATCATACCTCGAATCATCTCAGGCGCACCGTGGTCATAGGCCTCCGTTGCCTGAAGCTGTGCATGCCTCTGCCCGCCAGCTCCCTGTGGTCGGGGTGGACCTCCTGGTGGTGGTGGTGGTAGAGCCTCAAAGCGTCGCCCACCACCTGCTGCTCGGCCAGCTCCTCTGCCTCGTTCGCCTACTCCCTGCGAACCACCATGGTCTACCCTCTTCCTCTACCTGGGTGGTCCCTCAACTGTCTGTTGCTCCTCCGCACGGCGGGTCAGGCATTAACGAGCCATGTGGCCCTGCCCGCCGCATGCGTAGCACTGTCTGCCTCTCAAAAGACTGGATCTGCGCTGTGTTCCCCGCACCTCTGAGCCAGTGTCCTGAGGTCATCTGCCTAAGGGTCCGGTCCACCTAGACCCATGTGTCATCTGTCGACTGCCTGCTGCAGAAGACTCTGCTACGTGCCACCCTGCGGTAGGTCTCGCTGCTGGTGTAGGCTCAGCAAGAAAGCTCTCAATAAGAAGGGCTCGCTCCAATACCCTTGCCTCTGTCGGAATGCTGAGGGAGATCAGTGATGCCCTGATCTCATGCCTCAATCCCTTCTCGAAGGTCTAGGCCCAGAATAATGGGTCTCGTACCATGTCCGTCGAATAGCGCGAGAGATCGGTAAATCTCGCCTAGTACTGGGCGACCGTCATGCTACCCTGCCGCAGCTGTAGAAGCTCCTGGATGCACACCGCACAGAGGGTGGCTAGGACTTACTCCGAGCAGAAGAGGCTCTCAAAGTCTGTCCAGAGGAGTGATGCCTCTTCGTGCACCTGGAGCATCAAGCTCCACCATCTACCTGCTACCGTGTGCAGGAGGCTCGCTGTGAGGATCACCATGAGGTCATTTGGTGTCCCCGCAAACCTGAAAACTCGCACAACTGCATCCATCCAATCCTCGGTTGCCTGAGGGTCCGTCTCCCCACAGAACCTGGGCGGTCTCTGATGCTGAAACTCATGTAGTGCACTAAGGCGATGCGCACTCTCAACGGCTAGGGCTGGTAGCATCGGTGGCTTGGCGGGTAGTGGTACCATCGGTGCCTCCGCAGTAATAGGGCCCCGCACCGATGCATCGTCGCTCGGTGGGCTGTCGTCACGTACAAAACTCAGAACCCTAGATGGCTATCGTCGTGGGGTCATCCTGAAAAGAAACAGGTGTTCCACGGTTAATACAGTATACCTGGTGATCTGACACAAAGTAATCACAAAGAAAACTTGAAACACACATGCAATCAATTTTTTCGTGCACTAAGTCAGAAATCAGAAGTCAGGGTCCTGTTGTACGGATATGTCGGTCGTCGCACCAACACTGGACTCCCTGGACTGATATCCACACTCAATACTCTTAACACTATTGCTTCACATAGAAAAAGATCAGAGTCCTGAGTTCTGCGGTAGAACCGAACTCATTTGATACCAATTTGTCACGACCCGTTCTCGGGACCCGTGTCGTGACTACCCCAAGCCCTCCTTCCATAGGCCAGGGGCTGGCGACTAGCACCAAGGCGTAATTCCTGATAAAAAGGGAAGGCATTGCCTTTATAAAGAAAACAAACTCACAGAGTAAGCAAGCAGAAGTAAACACTAAGTAAAACTGGGTACAATAGTAAGTGCGGAAAAGTAAGTGGGCCAGAATACAAACCCAAACTGAAAGTAAAGTACAACTGGAAAAGGAAATACATCAACTGAAAAGTAAAGCCGCAACGTCGAGTCATCCACTAGAAGTCCCACCTGAAGGGTGGGTACAGATAGCCTCCTCAGCTCCTCGGGTCCAGTCGTCCGCTCCGAGTACGTCCCGCCCAGTGGTCCACCTCTAGGTACCGACTTGCTCTGCAAGCCTCAACCACAATCAGTGTTGTCCGTCGTCTGAAACCAACACAACATAGTGCGGGCATAGACCGTGCAGGGGGGAGTATACGCTACTCAGTAGGGACCCCGAGACCCCCGAAGGTCTCCCAGAATCCACAAAGGATAATCCACAAAATAAAAATACAATCACGAAGTAACAACCAACACTAATTAGGTATATTCCCATACATATACCTAAGTCTTCAATTCCAGTTCAGCTCAAGCATCCAAGCCCAAGTTTGATCACGTCCACACAGGATAGCACAACACAATCCACATAGGAAAGAAAGTCAATCATATCGAAGATATTGATTGAAGTCAAGACTCAGCTCACACAGGTATACTTTTTCGTAAGACGATAGAGATGATCAGATGTAGCCACTGATTCATCTAAGCCATCGGACCCACATAGGATTGATAGGTACTAACCCCCGCAATGACCCACATAGTATCGATAGGTACTAACCCCCGCAATGACCCACATAGGATCGATAGGTACTGACCCCCGCAATGACCCACATAGGATCAATAGGTGCTAACCCCCGTAGTGACCTACACAGGATCTGACCCACACAGGATTGATACGCGCTGGCCCACACAGGACCGCTGAGTGCTAAACCACACAGGATCAGTAAGCACTGATCCACAGAGGATCGCTGAGTGTTGTAGTTGTCACTGTCGAACCCACGGAGGATTCCCACACGGTCTTCATCGTCGTCGCAGTCGCAGCCAGCTCTAGGGTTCCTGCACACAGCATGCTCGTTTTCAGGAGGGTCCGCTACACGAGACAAGGGGTCAATACATCAACTGACACGTAGTCCGAAGTTGATGTATTCCAAAGTTCTGCCTCATCAAAAGGAACTCAACGTGACAGTCGGCACGTCAATCGGACGCCCGGTCTGGGAGTTATTGGCTTTTTCGTTCCGGGGGTCCGATTGGTTTTTAAGTCAAAACCAACCCTACCACACTCCAACTGTGTCCAAACCTCGAGCAGAGTAATCCAAAAGGTCTGTCTCACTAATAGGAATCCAACAAAGTTGACGGCACGTCAATCGGACGTCTGGAGCTTAAGTTATAAGCGTTTCCGCTCCGAGGGCCATGTTGGTTTCGTGTTCAAACCAACCCAGCCGAACCCAAATTTCTCTGAAACCTTGAGATTAATATACCAAAACGACCATCTCGATCCAAGAATCACATCGCAACTGATGGTATGTCAATCGGAGGTCCGCATCCCAAGTTATGGGCGAAAGACCGAAAGAGGTCCGAAAATGGGGGTTTTGGGCCCGGACTGACCCGGTCCGAGACCCCCTGGGTCGGCCCAAACCGGTTCGACCCGACCCAGGTCCAGGTATGGCGCATTTGGGCACGTCCTGGCCGGCCTAGCGCTCGGGCGGCTCGCGTGGCCAGCTCGGCTGGCCAAGCTGAGCGGTATGGGGGGGTGTTGCCCTCCTGTTTGTGTAACCGCGGCCCCCCATGTGGGGGCCGCTCTTTGCTCCAGCCGGGGGTTACGAACCCCTGGTCTCCCCCTGAAATGGCCGGCCTGGTCCAGCTAGCCAGTTACTACCCTCGTGGGACCGTCGCGGTCCTACCCTCCTACTCCGGCGGCCGGCGGTTCCGGCCGCCGCTCCCCACACCACCGTGGCCATAGGCCGCGGCCTTGTCCGATTGGCGAGGCGCGACGGCGCCATGCCCCTCCACCGTGGCCCCGCTCTGGCCGCGGCCTCTTCTAGGTTCTCTGGCACGGCGCGACGGCGCCGCGACTTTGTTCGACTTCAACGGCACGGTGCGACGGCGCCACACTTCTTCACCCATCCTTCATTATTTCGGCGCAGTGCAACGGCACCGCGCTGCCTTGCTCGTGCCACAACAAAAATCCAGCATCAAGGGGGGAGGAGATTCTGCCATGTTCATGCAGTCTGACCTCCTCCCATTATTGCAATAAAAGGCGGCCCAATTTAGAAAATTATGAACGGTGACGAAGTATTCACGAACTAAACAATAATCCCCTACCTCGATGAAATCGTTGAACGAAGGTTCATCGTGGAATTGGATGTCGCGAAATTGGACGTCGTGGAAGAAGGCATCGCGGAATTGAACGTCACGGAAGAAGGCATCACAGAAGAAGAAACGAAGGAAGGCGCATCACTGTTCTTCGACGGCGATGGTGCGTTCTTCGCGTTCTTCAAGGAGGATGAACGTTCTTCAGAACTTAGAGCTTTCCTCTCCAAATCCTCTCGCACAACGAACTAACCTCCCACGAAATAAGACTTTGTCTTATTTAATTAACACACAAGCCAACAATTCATTTGAAATTCAAAATGAATCCATGATTTAATTAAATTGAATAACCTACTCAATTAATTAATTAAGAGTTGACTTTCATTTAAAGGGGTGCGGGTGAGTTATGTAATTAATAGGGGCTGAGGAAGTTGAAAGGGTGGGGCTCGTGTGGTCCCCACCCCACAAATATCCTACCTAGTGGAGTAGGATATAGTGGGTCCTACTCCAACCACTTATCTTAGGTTAAACTATTTTAAATAAAAATAAAATTGGTTGCACCATTTTATTTTATTCTTTACTTAACCCAATTAATTAATAACCTCACCCAAGCAAACGCAACTCCGGAAAAGGTATTCTTAAGAAATTACCGGCGTTGTGGTTTCATTGGTGCCCTCAGATTTCGATTCCGGGCACCATATCAAAAGCTAGGAAAACCCACTCATTCGTTCACTAAATGTACCCGAGCTAAACTTTAGAAAAAATTTCCGAGCACACTGGGCCTCGGAATCAGGTGCCGTCAGAAACTGCGTTCTTGTAAAATCCCAAAGAAAATTAAGAAAAAATTTCCCTTGAATTTTACGGGTCTTTACAATCAGATATTAGAATTCCTAGATACACCTGAGAGTATCAAGGTGAATTGTTCAATGTTCAAACTTAAAGGTCCCTGGATGCAATGGTGGGACTCCATGGTATAGGCGGATAGGCACATGGGCTTGTATTGGAAGTGTTTCAAGACTCTTTTCTACTTGTAGTTTTTATAGAGTTTTTAATTATGGATAAATATCTATATTTCCTTTCTTTGTAGCTAAGAGATTGTTAAATATTAGTGTACATCAATTGGTTTGTAGAGCTGGTTTGTTTTTCACCAAAGGTTATAAAGAATAATCAGATGAAAACTCAGAAGCTCCTGTAGGGTTTGTGACCAAATATCATATCATAGGTGTTTATGATAAATATCTCAACCTATGAATAGATAGTGTATAGGTATGTGATGGAAGAGATGAATATGGTAGTAAAGGTTGTATATTCTTCCCCTTATCTTCCACTTAGTGGCATCTTTAGTGGAATGCTAGGGAAAAAGTGGAAGTATAAAGATCATCGCAAGAGTTGTGGAGGTCGTTCTTGGAAGTAAGCCTCTTTGGAACCTCTAGTAACATCTAGTGGTGTACCTATAACTTGATATCAGTGTGTTAAGTTCAAAAACACATGGTGTTATTATCCTTCACATGAAAATATGAGAAATAGTTGTTGGAATCATGGTTATCTGCAACATTTCTATCAGGATATTTCTACACCTTGATATAGTTTGGGATCATCGACTCTAAAGGATACTACGGTGCATTCAGATTCTTCAAAGAATATAGGTATCCATCCATAGGCCTTATGAGTGAATGACCTTAACACAGTAGATTAGTTTCCAGTGGATAAAGATGTGGGTAGAATTATGGTGAGAGGTACCATCTTTTTACAACTTCTATAGGGATTGATTTATTTGATACTGGTGTTTCCCAATCGTTTATATCTAATAATTTTTTTTGATATGATTAACCTTACAATTGATCTTGTTACCTTTATTATAGAGTTAGAAACACCTCTTGGGAAGAGTAAAGAGAAGGGGTTTCAGTTTCCTTCTTGTGCATTATCAATATCTGATATGGAGTTAGTCTAGGATTTTCTCGTTCTTGATCTGTACATATTTGATATCATCATTGGGATGGATTGGAATGTTGTTCATCATGGTGATTTTGATTGTTATTATAAGGAAACATCCTTAAACATTACATAATATTGAGTTAAGTCAATAATTAACATTAATTATCTTTTTAGGTTTAGATTTTTATATAATTAGGTCGTAACTATTACATTACATCTTAAAAATTAAAAAGTAGACACTTATACTCAATCAAAATTTATTCACAATAATAAAACTCCTTAAATAAAAAAACAGTTCTTTTCTTGATAGAAATATTCTTGAATATTTCCTTTCTATTACCCTTCCTTATACCCTAGGAAAAGCATTTCAAAAACTTGGTATGGGAATAAAAATCTTAGTAAGGGTTATAAAATAAAGAAAGAAAACATTAATCCATCAATTCATACAAATAAATGAAATCATACTTTTCACTCATATAACAAAAGATCTTTAACATAACTCATGAAATCATAAGATTTATGAATAAAACATAGAAATTATAAATCATAAAGGTAACTTGAGGCATCCAAAACATAATTACATTTTGTCTTTCACAACTACATAGAGAGTTACGTTTGGAATACCCATCATAGTATATTCCCTAAATCTCTTAGGAGAAACATTAATGTTTAACTCTGTCACATTAACCAATGAATTAGAGATCTATCTCAGGATCACCCTCCCTATGTTTATCATGTAACCACCCATATACGTAAACAATTCCCAAGAACCATAACATAATCATAACACATAAAACAAGCATAAAGGAAAGATAACATTTCCACATTGCAATCACAATATATCATTTTAGGATAATGACATAAACAACGATTTCTCAAAAAAAATCAATGCCAAAATAATTAAAAAGGGTATATGGTATTTATTTTTCTTTTAAAAACATTATGGCTAGTTAAGGAATCCAAATATCAAATAATACTCGCGACAGCAGAATGGTTTTTTTCACTGCATAGATTAAAAAGAAACATTCAATTTTTAATTTAGTAAAACATTCCGTAAAACAAAATATTAATTTTGAAAAATATTGAATGAAATTAAAATAAAAATGGTATAATTATAAAAAAATATAAAATAAGGAAGTGTATATTATCAAAATATTCCCCAGTGAAAGGAGATTGAGATGAATTCCCTTACAAAAGTTGCATAAATGACATAAGAGTTTATCAATGGGTGATTATGTGTAGAAACAATATATCCACACAAATGGAAGTGTAAATTACAACATAAATAAATAAATATTTATTCCACACATAATATGGAATAATATTTTCAATGAAGTATGTGTAAAACCCAATGAGTGGAAATTGAGTTCAGAAATTCCATTACAAAAATTCAGTAGTCTAACAGCGTCACTTAAAAATTCAGAAAATGAGTTTATGGGAGAAAAAAAGGTCTCTCATCACATGGAAATAAAATTTACAGAAATAATTATATATAATAATATATCCCAACATAATAAAATGGAAATTAAAAAAACATAACATAAAATAAGTCTTTGGATAAAAGAGGAGGGTGAATGGTTCCCTTACCATGAGTTTGATTCGTCACGTATGTTCCTTGTTCTTCTTAAATAATAAACTTAAGTTAATTTATACTTTATTAAGAACCTTTTTCATGTTTATTAATCCTTTTATATCATTTATTATCACGTTATAAAAATTATATAATTATTTAAGTAAATATCGGTCATTTTTTCGATATTGGGTACTTGAGTCGAAAATGATCTTGTTATAATTACAAATTGCCCATGTGGTCAGAAGTAAATTATATCTAGAATATTATTCATGGTTTAAATATCATATATATAAAGTATATATTTATTTATAATATTCCATAAAATTTGGAGATAATAAATGAAATGAACCGTTCATGGAGACGGTAAGCCGTACATACGCATAACGCTACTTTCATTTATTTGTCATATTAAAGAAATGAAAACGAAATTTTACAAAGGTATATTATAATTATAGTATAATATCATGTGATATATATTTTACATAATTTCATTAACATAATTCTTTATACATTACATGTATGGAATGAATGAGTTATATCACTTTGAGGGGGCGAAAGTCCGCACTTCCTCAAATGAAATTATCGTATTTAAACATTATAAAAAGAATAAATGTATGATGTAAATAAAAAATATATAAGAATAGAGAAAAAATAAATATAATATATATCTTATATAAATATATTTCCATCATAATGGCCACTGTGAGAGGTTTTAGTGGAAAATTGAACAATCATTGTTTCGTGAGGCAGTAGTTCGCCCTACACAGAAACAGTATGTTTATATCCATTGGATGGAGGTGTGTGTAAATTTATTTATAATAATTATCATAAAAACATCCTAGTATATTAAGGATAATTTTTTTGTTATGTAATCAGATAATAAGAATATAATAGAGAGTGAAGAAGTAAAATAATTGAAATGAACAGAGAAGAGGATACCTCTTAAAACGTGCAACTCCCTTTGATTTGAGCCAAAAGGCTTTCTTGAATTTCCTTCTGCCTAAGGTAAGTCTTATAAGATGAAGATAGGGATTTATGGATCTTATTTGGTCAGATTTTTTATTATAAAAGGGGCTTGAGGGGTGTGATTAAATGGGTAGAGGTGATCCCCTTTTATAAGAGGGGGGATGGGCACTTTAGGAAGGTATTGAAATATTATTTTATTATAAAATGATTTTCGGTTTCAAATGGTCCCAAAGTCATTTATTTCAAATATAATATGTTTTTGGGTCGAAAAACTTCCAACTAATAGGTTTTATACAAGTTTAGGTCACAAATTTAACCTTATCTTTTAGGTTTAACCCTTAGTTAACTAATTTCTATCTTACCATGTCTTCTTGTATATTCATATTATATGGTTTATATAGTTAATATAAAATGACAATATAACCAAAAGTGGTTCATTAATTACATTTTAAACATTATCTAAGTCATTTGGCCGAATATTATATTTTTAGGACTATTATATCATTTAATAAAATAGTTTTTGTTCTAAAAACTCATTTATGTCAATTTTTATACTATTCATATCATGACTTTTTAAAAATCCATAAAAAATTGATTATTTCTAAAAAACTTCATTAATTCATCAACAAAAAGTCATACTCATCAATAAAATTCGTTTATGTCATAAAAAGTTTTAAAATAAATTTATTTTAATATTTATAATCTCATTTATTTAAATCATTCATTAATAAGGTAATCACTACATCATCATTGTGTCATAAATATATTATTTATTTGATGTATAGAAATTATAAATAAGATACTACAATATAGGATATTTTTTTATATTTTTAATGAATATTTATAGACTAAAATATCACTTATATAACCCTATATAAAAATTTATTTACTAAAACATACATGTTTATGTCACATTTTTCTTTACTTTAAATTAATTCTTATAAAATGTCATTTTCACATCAAAGTGCCTCCATGGGGTCCCAAAATCGACCCAAGTATTCCCATGGTCGGACATATCTCACCCAATAATATTAGGACACGTATTAGGGTATTTTAATATTATTATAATATTATTTTTTACCCTTATTTACTAGATTTACCCTTTAACCATAATAAATAAAATAATTAGTGAAGTTACTATTCATAATGTCTAAAAATAAAAGGTACCTGTTTACACAATTTGGATCTCATGATTCCAAATATGGAATCATTTTCTACAAATTCAAAACACAGAATTTTCAGTAATTAATTTAAAATTAATTCCCGTTGTCAAAACCAAAAAAGTGGGTTCTTAAGAAGTAATAACTATCAAAAGATTGACATGTGTTTATGTCCAATTAAAATGTAAAATTACATAAAATGACCATAATTGGATTAAATGATAAAAATATAATCTAATTATACTTTAAAACCATTTTAAAGTACAATCTAACTATATAAATAAATTGGATGAAAAGGCAGTTTTGAATTAAAATGCAGTATTTTTTAATATTCATTAAAAAAAATGAACTTTATCAGAAAAATACCAAAAATTTCATCAAAAGTAAATATTGATGTTTCAATTCTATATAACATGTTTATTTTATCAAATATAACATATAAAAATTAAAAAAACTATATTTAAAAAGGGTCTGCCATCAAAAGGTGATAAAACGACCTTTTAAATATATTAGAGTATTTCATGATTAAAATCAGATTCATTCTTATTTTAAGCCTCTAAAATTTATCGGATAAATTTAAAGACATTTAAAAAACATATATAATAATATTTTAGTTAAAACTATTCATTCCCTCTAATACAAAGGCTAGGCGCTAACTGCCATAAAAATATTATTATATTATTTTTTCGTATAACTCAAAGTTGGGTGCAACATAAGATTTCAAAGAAATCCATTGTTGCATGTTGAGTACGCTATCAGAAAGGCATACTCTTTAATGTAAAATAATATCTTATTCATAAATTTTAATAGATTTGAAAACTTATTATTCTATAAATACATGGGTCGTTACATCCTTCCCCCCTTTTGGAAATTTTGTCCTCATAATTTTAAAATTTGGCTTGGTAACATCATTAAAAATAAAACATCGGCAAAAAGAGTCAATAAATATATCACTTTAAAATAAATAAAGTGAATTATAGAGCTCACCTGAGATAACACATACTCATATTCCATGTAGGAAAACATGGATATGGAAGAGAAACTTACCATTAAGTTCTGATGGGGAGTGATAGAAAACATGATTAGGATAAAGTTAACTACCAGAAAATCACAAACTTGGGATAGGTTAAATGGTCTTTGATTCCCTAGTAGGAAAATTAAATGGACAATGTTTTTTATTTTGAGTTCCTTTTCATAAAGTTTCAGAATTTATTTATGAGATTGATTAAGAACATAATGAAATATACTTACTTTTCAAGTAGAGTTTCATCCTTTATTAAATTTCTACAAAAAACTCTTCTTTTCTCCAAATGATGAGTATTCAAGATGAATTGGTCACACATAAAGTGATAGAATCAACTTATAGAGAATCACATAATCCAAAGAATATGAACTATATATTTCTCCTGTCTTTAGATATTAACCAAATCCAAAATGGTTAGTACGAGATCAGATAATCCCCAAAAAGGATAATCCTTTAAAAAAATACTACTCTTAATCTCCAAAATTAAACAAATAATACCCAAAGTTCAACAAAGACCATTCAATAAAAAATTGTCCTTAAAATTCTTCAAAATAATCCAAACTAAGTTTGAAACCCAAAATTCATAAGGATTTGATCACATAGTCTTCCACAATAAATCTTAACATTTATCTCCAAAAAACATTGACTACTCTTAAAGTCTCATACTAAAAAGTAATTAACCTAATAAATTGTTCTCTATGATAGGATAATCATTTACAAAAATAACCCAAATTTCCATATGTCTATAATAAAAAAAATAGATTCTTCCAAAATAATATTTCAACCATTACTCCATAAATTAAATCCCATAGTATTCTATTTTCTTTAGGTATACAGTGTTCCAAAAAAGAGCAAACGTCTTCCAAAATAACATTTATCTCTTAATAACCATATCATTTTCCTATAATAAGGATATCCATTTGATAAAACAAAAGTTCCCAAAATCAACTTATTCTTGATCCATAAAATCATTCAACTAAAAAGAATAAGTCATACTAAACAGGGACTTCACATAGTCTAGTGTTAGGTGATAAATCTCAGTCGCACTTTGGTTGTGGGTTCGATTCCCGCATCTTTGTTCGACACGATGGTTTTTCACACAGTCTGTGTATTGTCCTTTTTCAAAAAATATATAATTTTATAACATTCCCAGAAATTATATAAATTCCTCAAAAATAACCATAAAATATTTTAACCTCAAAGGTTATCTCATACCTCACATTCTGCATCCCAAAAACTAATAACCCATAATTGCCTCAAATTCAAGGATCATATAAACCCTAATAGTTCTTTATAACTATATCCAAAAAATAAAAGAAAATTCTTTGTCAATTAAATTTTATAAAACAAACTTAAGGGTTAAAAATACTATAAGTCTTCCAAAATAATCCCATCATTAATATATTAAAACATATCATCATCCATAGATTTGACATAACTCTTCAATTCCTAAAATTTAGACATCTTAATCATTGAACATTCTTCATGATCCTTTATCCATGTTTTTCATTCTTATTCTTTTATACTTATTTCCTACAAACAAAATCATGCATAGTGTCCTAAGATTCAATAATATCAAAACATCAGTTAAAAAAATAATCCATAACATTCATAGGTCATTTTCAGTTTCATCATCCTCAATTGGAATGGCATTAGGTATTGGTAAACATATATTTTAATGGTCCTACTAATCCCATTCCCAAACCTTCTTCGTTGGAAATCTATTTACATAATGACCATGCACACCACATTTAAAATATTCAATTGATCCCTCATAAAGAATGTATTTCCCTTTCTTGTAGTCAACTGAACACTTCCTTTTTCCATGGAAGGTTATTTCTTTATGACCTTGATTACCACATTTATAACATCTTCCCGTCCCTTTGAATCATTTTCCTAGGTGTTTCATTCCACATCCTTGACACATATGTTTTTTAATATACTTACCTTTATTATTATTACCTGAACTTCCATAGGGATTTGTTTCTCACATATATGATGCCTTAGAAAAATAACCATGGTTCAAGTGGTTAATCATGAATCTAGATATTTGGTTAAGAATAACCACAAGAGTTCTCATTTCATCTACCATTTCATTTGGTTTCTTATTCAGAAAACCACCACAGTTTCCTTCACATCCATTGTTACTTTGGTGCCTCCTAGATCCATCCATTTACTAAAACCAAAAAGGTCAGTGTTAGTATATTAGTAAAATAATCATATACTATATTATGAGGATGTTAAACACTAATATATACATATTCTTGTTATTTTAAACTCATTAAATTTATCTAAAAAAATTATAACTCTTTCTAATATGCTAATAATTATGGTTATATTACTTATGCTTAAATAACACCCTAACCTCTAAAGCTATCTAAACCAACCTCTGATACCAACTATAAGTCCCTAGCCTTAAATATTACATAATATTGAGTTAAGTTAAGAATTCACATTGAGGATCTTTTCAGGTTTATATTTTTTGAGAATTAGGTCATAACTATTACATTATATATTAAAAATTACAAAGTAGACACTTATACTCTATCCAATTTTTTCACCATAATAAAACTCCTTAAATAAAACAAGAGTTATTTTCTTGATATAAATCTTCTCAAATATTTCCTTTATATTACCCTTCCTTATACCCTATGAAAAACATTTCAAAAACATGGGATGAGCATAAAAATCTCAGTAAGGGTTATAAAATATGGAAAGAAAACATTAGTCTATCAATTCATAAAAATCAATGAAATCATAATTTTCACTCATATAACATAATATCTTTAACATACATCATGAAATCATAATATTTATGAATAACACATAGAAATCATAAATTGTAAAGGTAACTTCAGGCATCCATAACATACACACATTATAGCTTTGATAGCTACATAGGGAGTTACGTTTGGAATACCCATCACAGTATATTCCCTAAATCTCTTAGGAGAAACATTAATGTTTACCTCCATCAGATTACCCAATTCATTAAAGAGCTATCTCAGGCTCACCCACCCTAGTTTTATCACGTAACCACCCTTATACTTAAACAATGCCCAAGAACCATGACATAATCATAACATATAAAACAAGCATAAAGGAAAGATAACATTTACACATTGCATTCACAATATATCATTTCAATATATTGAAATAATAAAAGCTTTCTCAAAACCATTTTCAATACCAAAATACATTAAAAGGGTATATGGTATTTATTTTCCTTTTAAAAACATTACAGCTTGTTAAGGAATCCAAATATCAAATAATACTCGTGATGGCAGAATGGTTGTTGTCGCTGCATACATTAAAAATAAACATTCAATTTTTCATTTAGAAAAACACTGCTTAAAAAAAATTCCTTTTTAAAAATTTTGATTGAAATTAAAATAAAAAGGTTATAATTATACACCATATAAAAGAATGAGGTGTATATTATTAAAATATGCCTCAATGAAAAGTGATTGAGACGAAGTCCCTTACAAAATTTGTATAAATGACATAAGATTTTATCAATGGGGTGATTATATATATAAAAAGTATATCCACACAAATGGAAGTTTAAATTACAAAATAAATAAATAAATATTTATTCCATGAATAATATGGCATAATATAATCAATGAAGTATGTGTAAACCCCAATTAGTGGAAATTGAGTTTAGAAATTCCCTTACAAAAATTTGGAACGTCACATAGACATAAAATTTACATAAATAAGGATATTTAATAATATATCCCAACATAATAAAATGGAAATTAAAGTACATAACAATAAATAAGTCTTTCAATAAAAGAGGAGGGTGAAAGGTTCCCTTACCTTGAGTCTGATTCGTCACATATGTTCCTTGTACATCCTGAATAATAAACTTAAATTAATTTCAACTTTATTAAGAAAATTTTTCATTTTTATTAATCCTTTTATATAACTTATTATAATTTTATAAAAAATAAATAATTATTTAAGTTAATATTGGTTGTTTTGTCGATATTGGGTACTTGAGTCGAAAATGATCTTGTTATAATTAAAAATTATCCATGTGTTTATAAGTAAATTATCTCTAGAATAGTATTCATGGTTTAAATATCATATATATCCAGTATATATGTATTTATAATAGTCTATAACATTTGGATATAATAAATGAAATACACCTTTCATGGAGACGGTAAGTCGTACGTACGCATAACGTTACCTTCATTTATTTGTCATATTAAATAAATGAAAACTAAATGTTACATAGGTATATTATAATTACAGTGTAATATCATGTGATATATATGTTACATAAGTTCATTAACTCCATACTTTATACGTTACATGTATGTAATGAACGATTCATATCTCTTTGAGGGGGCGGTAGTCCGCACTTCCTCAAATGAAATTATCATATTTACACGTTCTGGAAAGAATAAAGGTATGATGTAAATGAAAAATATAGAATCATAGAGAAAAAATAAATATAATATATATCATTTATAAATATATTTTCATAATAATATCCACCATGAGAGGTTTTAGGGGAAATTGAACAATCATCATTTCGTGAGGCAGTAGTTTGTCGCACATAGAAATAGTATGTTCGTATCCATTAGATGGAGGTGTGTGTAAGTGTAGTTATAATACTTATCATAACAAAATCCTAGTATATTGAGGATAATGTTGTTTTTATTTAATCAAATAATAATAATATAATAGGGAGTTAAGAAGTAAAATAATGGAAAGGAACTTTATAGAAGACGCTACCTCTTAAAACATGTAACTCCCTTTGATTTGAGCCAAAAAGATTTCTTGAATTTCCTTATGCCTAAGGTAAGGATTATAAGATTAAGATATGGATTTTTGGAGAACATTTTATTAGAGTTTTTATGAGCCAAGGGGCTTGAGAGGTGTGATTAAATGGGCAGAGGTGATGCCCTATTATAAGAGAGAGGAGGGGCACTTTAGGAAGGTATTGAAATATTATTTTATTATAAAATTATTTTCTATTTAAAATGGTCCCAAAGTCATTTATTTAAAATATAAGATTCTATTGGGTCGAAAACCTCTCAAAAAATAGGTTTTAGACAATTATAGGTCACAAATTTGTCCTTATCTTTTAGCTTTAACCCTTAGTTAACTAATTTCACTCTTACCATGTCTTCTTGTATATTCATACTATATGGTTAATATAGTTACTATAAAATGAAAATAAAACCTAAACTGGTTCATTAATGACATTTTCAACATTATCTAAGTCATTTGGCCTAATATTAGAATTTTAGGACTATTATATCATTTAATAAAATAGTTTTTTTAACTCATTTATGTCAATTTTTATACTATTCATATCATGAATTTTTAAAAATCCATAACAACTTGATTATTTCAAAAAAAACTTCATTAATTAAAATATAACAAGTCATAATAGTCCATAAAATTCTTTTATGGCATAAAAAAATTTAAAATAAATTTATTTTAATATTTATAATCTCATTTATTTAAATCATTCATTAATAAGGTAATCACTACATCATCATTGTGTCATAAATATATATATTTATTTGAAGTATAGAAATTATAAATAAAATACTATGATGTATGAAATATTTTTACCTTTCTAATGACTATTTATAGTCGAAAATATCACTTATATAACCCCGTATAAAAATTTATTTACTAAAATATACATGTTTATGTTATATTTTTATTTACTTTAAATTAATTCTTATAAAATGTCTTTTTCACATCCAAGTGGCTCCATGGGGTCCCAAAATTTACCCAAGGATGACCATGGCCGTAAATAGCTCATAAAATAGGATTTAGACACGTATTAAGGTAGTTTAAAATTATTATAATATTATTTTTTACCCTTATTTACTAGATTTAACCTTTAACCATGGTAAATAAAATAATTCCTAAAGTTAATATTCATAATGTCTAAAAATAAAAGGTAACTATTTAAACAATTTAGACCTAATAATGAAAAATATGGAATTAATTTCTCCAAATTCAAAACACATAAGTTTAAGTAATTAATTTAAAATTAATTCCCATTGTCAAAACCAAAAAATGGGTTTTTAATAAGTAATAACTATCAAAAGATTGACAAGTGTTTATGTCCAATTAAAATGTGAAATTAAATAAAATAACAATAATTGTATTAAATGATAAAAATATAATCCAATTATACTTTAAAACCATTTAAAAGTAAAATCTAACTATATAAATAAATTTGATGAAAAGGCAGTTTTGAATTAAAATGCAGTATTTTTCACTATTCATTAAAAAATGCACTTTATCCGAAAAATACAAAAAATTCATCCAAAGTAAATCTTGAGGTTATTATTCTATATAAGAATTTTATTTTTTCAAATAGAATATATAAAAGTGTAAAAAATATATATTTAAAAATAGTTCTCCATCAAAAGGCGGTAAAATGACCATTTAAATATATTATAGTATTTCATACTTAAAATCAGATTAGTTCCTATTTTAATCCTATAAAATGTATTGGATAAATTTAAAGACATTTCACAAACATGTATAGTCATATTTTAGTTAGTTATATTCATTCCCACAAATACAACGGCTAGGCACTAACTGCCATAAAAATATTATTATATTATTTTTCGGTATAACTCAAAGTTGTGTGCAATGTAAGATTTCAAAGAAACTTGTTGTTGCGTGTTGAGTATGCTATCAAAAAAATCATCCCCTTTAATGTAAAAATAATATCTTATTCATAAATTTTAGTAGATATGAAGAAGTATTATTTTATAAATACATGGGTCGTTAGAGTTATCATTAGAGTGTCTCATTTCATGTGGTTGATTGTTCATGGACTATAAAAAGTTGAACCAGGTAATGGTTTATAATAAGTATATTTTTCCTCATTTGGATGATTTGTTTTATTAGTTAAAGGGGGAAATTGGTTTTGAATATTGATCTTCAATCAGGTTATCATCAGCTTATATTTCAAGAGTATGATATACCGAAGATGGATTTCAAGAGTAGGTATGGCCATTATGAATATCTTGTGATGTTATTTGTTCTGACTAATGCTCTTAATTTTTTTATAAATTTGATGAATTGAATATTAAATTAGTATCTAGACACTTTTTTTGTTGTGTTCATGGATGATATTTGGGTTTATTCAAGATCCAACCATCAGCATGAGCGCCATTTGATTCTGGCTCAAGAAATCTAGAGGATTCATTGTTTGTATGGAAAGATTTCAAAATGAAACTTTTGGATCCATTAAGTGAAATTCTTGGGGCACGTTATTTTTTAATATGGATTATCAGTTGATCCTGATAAGGTAAAGGGTATTTTTTGGAAAAGAACCAAGGAATGTCTTTGAGATTCAAATATTTATTTGTATTATAGGATATTGTCAATGGTTCATAAAGTATTTCTCAAAGTTGGTTTCACCTTCAACTACTCTTTCCAAGAAAGGGGTAAAATTCATATGGGATTCAAAGTGGCATTCTTGTTTTTATGAGCTAGAGAGACTTCTGACATCGGGTCCTATTTTGATCTTACCTAAGCTTGGTAAGGGGTATGTGGTTTTTTATGACTCTTCAGGAACTAGTTTGGGTTTTTTTCTCAAGTAATATGATCATGTGGTAGCTTATATATTTATTCATATTCAACCTCATGAGAAGAATTACCCCACTCATGATTTACATATTTGTGTAGTTATGCATGTGCTTAAGTGTTTACGACACTATATTTTTAGGGAGAGGTTCACAATATTTTATAACCACAAGAGTTTGAGATTTATATTTTCTTAGAAATTATTGAATCTTATATAGAGGTTGTGGGTAAAATACCTTCATACATTTGACTTTAATATCTCTAACACCTGAGGAAGGGGAATTTCATTGCAGACTCTCTTAGTATTAAAGTTCCATCATAGGATATTTTAGAATCGAAGGAAGAGTGGAACCTTATGGGGATTTTTTCTCAATTACATATGGATTATTATGAGGATGTTTAATATGTAATATTTCCTTTTTATTACATAAATCTTCATCTACATGGTATAAATAGAGGATCTTTTAAAGTTTAGTTTTTTGGAAATATGGTACATAATACTTGAAAACTTACAACATTATTATAATCCACTTGAAAGGATTAATTATAGGTTCATCCTAAGTACATTTACTTTATCTCATAACTTGAGGACATGCATCAAAGTAAAGGGTGATCATAATGCCCAATAATGGAAAGTAAGGGAAACAGTTTACATGTGATCTTGAGAAATATCAATAAAAACTTGAGGAATATAATAAAGTCATGAGAAAAGGAAAACAAAGCATATAAGAATAAAAATAACTTGAATAATAACATGTAAATGTGTATACAACATTTAAATTATACATTCATAAACATATCACCAATTTTTTTCACTGAGGTGTCGTAAAAATTACCAAGGTTATTCACCAAGGTATAGTAAAACTTGTCATATATAGAGACTAAATTCTTTACCCAATGCATTGGAGTGATATCAGGGTGAAACATTCATATCTATTAATTTTCATATGATCCACCTAGAACATAACAAATCATTTCATAAATAACCCACAGATAATAAAAGAAAATAGGTTTCATATCAAAATCATGGTGTTTCAAAAGTGCTTTAAAAACATTATCATTATATCATTTTTAACCCATGGAAATGGAGTGAGGGTTTTATGTATATCATTAATAGAATAAAATAAATAATTTTTACTTATTAGTGAATACCCTTGAAAAATAATGAGGTTTTTTTATCACAAAAAGAAAATAAAAATAAATATCTTGAGAATAAGATAGAAATTTTGAGAAGTAAAATCAACAGCGTAACGAGTATAAAACATGGATTTAAAAAATGTTAAAAAGAGGGGGGATAGGATTATACAATTGATAAAACATAATTTTTCAGTAGGTGAATGAATAAAAATAAAATAATATATATTGACCATAACATTTAGAAGATATATACAAAAAGAGGTTCTTGAAACGAAGAGAAAAGAAGGACATATCCCTTGCCTTGAAAAGTTACTCCTAAAACTTGAAGATTGGGACCTTGGGGGATTGAGGACACATTGGGAGGAATCCTTTGAAGTTAAAACTATAATTTATTCATTGAGGATGAAATGGGAGTGAAATGAAATGTAGAAATCTGTGCTTATTTATAGAAAAAATGGGGGATTTGTTTATTAATTTCTAAATTTTGGCTTTGGACCTAGGTTTTGGTAAATGAAAAACCATGGGCTTTACCATGGTATTGTACACTTGGGACATATTTTATATTATTTTAATCCATAATATTTGACCATAATTTTATATTACTTATTTTGGCAAGGAAAATTAATTTTTTCACAAAATATCATTTTTAAAGTTAAAGTTTCCTTTTTAAAATTTGGAAAGTAAATTATATATTTAGAAAATGATTAAAATATATTAAAACACTTGATATTAATAAAATGATATATTTTAAGTCTTTTATTGTGGTTAATTAGTTATTACATCATTATGACATAATTATGATTTCATTAACATACTGAAAAACTCAAACTGTATTTTTACTATTCATGAAAAAATAAATTATTTTAGAAAATTTTCAAAAATTTAACCTAACATAATTTAGATTTTTTTATTTAAAAAATTATATTTATTTTATCATAATAATTATATAAATATGGTAATTTTAACTTTAAAATATAAAAATACTTATTTATTAAAAATAATAACGAATTGAAAAAGCATAGTAAAATTTCTCACACTTGAAAAAAATAAAATTATTTTATCATTTATTTAAAAATAAGAGTGGTTTAATCATATTATTTTATAAAAATAAACATTATTCATAATACCTTAGTTTATTATAATATTTATTTATTTTCAAAAAATTAAAATCTCTATCTAAAAAAACAATTTATCAAATTCCAACTCAATTTTATTAAGTAAAAGCTATTCTTAAAATGAAAATGATGGAATAACAACTTTATTTATACAATAGAATTACAATTTAAGTAACTAGGTAATCAACACATAACCCTTTATTACACTAGTATATTCCCTAAGAGTATGGTGTGCAATGGTGGTAGTTTCATGGGGTGACTCAGCTAATATTGATTGAGTGGTAATCTCTACTAACTTAAACTTATCTCAAATGAGTTTTCGTTCAAGATTCACTTGTTGAAGCTCAGCTTGTGATTGGTTAAGAGCAAATACCAATAATGCTAATTACCTCCCAATTTCTAATAAATGGGATTTTTATTCCATGACTCTACTGGTTGAGACCATCATTAATCTTTTTTTCATTAATCATCCTTTGTCATTTGTACTTATAAACACTAATTATAGCTTTATTTTTTTCAAGAGTATTATTTCTAACAGTAATATTGACCAATGGTTGTATTTGACCAA
Organism: Viscum album; assembly: GCA_963277665.1. NCBI lineage: Eukaryota > Viridiplantae > Streptophyta > Magnoliopsida > Santalales > Viscaceae > Viscum > Viscum album. Next base: position 1,810,751,053 of record OY728127.1, read on the forward strand.
CAGTCTTATAAAGGTCTAAATATGATGGTCATATTTTAAATTATACTCACTTAATTATTAATAATATATAGTTTTTTGAGTATAAAATAATATGAAACACATTTTCATGAAATAGATATCATTCAAAAATTATAGGTCATTACATTTAAAGTATGGTTATGACCAGTATTCAGTTATCATCATCTCTCCTTAAGACCATTCTATAGGTTCAGTAGCAGGATGAAAAGTTTATAGAAATTTGAGAAACCCTATATGGTGGGAGAGTATTTGTAGTTGGTCTCTGTCTTCATATGGTATTCTCAGTTTTTGGGATCAGATTATCAATCCAACAACTATGAGGAGATCAGTTTTGTTTGATTTGCATATCTCCTTGTAGGCCATTAATCTAGAAACTAATAATAAGTATTATGACATGAGACAGTGGTATTGGTGTCTAGGCATGAATCGTGAAATTGCTAATTATGTATCTCATTGTTACACCTTCCAACAGATAAATGAAGAGCATTTAAAACCTTGTGGTTTTCTCCAGCCCCTTATAGTGCTAGTTTGGAAATGGAATGAGGTATACATGGATTTTTTTTATTATATTATCATGGACTTCTTGAGGAAGGAATTCTATCTGGGTGGTGATTTATTAGTTGAAAAAGTCAACTCATTTCATTCTAGTATGGTAAACCACTAAAGTTAATGATCTGGGTAAGTTATATATACAGAAGATTATGAGGTTACATGGGGTTCCTTCTACCATTGTTTCATACAAGGATACTAGGTTTACTTTGAGATTTTGGAGGAGTCTCTAAGAGGTGATGGGGACTTAGGTCGGGATGAGTATAGCTTTTCATCCATATAGAGATAATTAGATAGAGTATGCTATTCAGATCTTATAGGATATTCTCCATACTTATGTATTGGATTTTTTTGGATCTTTGGATAGCCATCTAGAACTAGTTGATTTTTCTTATAAAAATAGTTATTATCCATCGATCCTAATGAATTTTTTCGAGGATCTGTATGCTCACTTGTGCATGTCACTTATTTTTTGGGAAGAGTTGGGTGAAGCATATTTGGCAATATCGATCTTGGTTTATGATATGTCTATAAGGATTCAGGATATATGTTGGTGTCTGGTTATAGCTTAGATTCGATAGAAATATTATTGGAATAAATAGAGTAATCCTTTGGATTTTTTCAACATGATCATGTTTTATTGAAAGTTTATCCTAGATTAGGCCATAATCCACTTAGAAAATAGGGAAAGTTGGCTATGAGATATATTAGATTGTTTTAGGTCACTGAGAGGCTTGGGGAGGTTTCTTATCAGTTGGAATTGTTGGTTTAGTTGATAGACATTCATGATGTTTTCCATATATCTCAACTTAGGAAATACTATCATGATCCATCTCATGTTCTAAGTTGGGAATAGATTTAGTTAGAGATATATGTTTCTATTATGGAGCAGCCAGTAGAGATCATTGAATCTCAAGTGAAAGTATTATGTGGGAAGTTGATTTCATTGGTCAGAGAGTTGTGGATACATGTATCAGATTATTATGAGACTTTGGAGTGAAATTAATTGATGAAGTTTAAATGGAGTCACATATTTTCTATACTTCATTCTTCCATATGACTTTTTAGGGACAAAAAATTTTTATGGTGTGGAATTTATAACATCCCATTACTATTTATAAATTAATTCTCTTCTCCTTACTTGTTTTACTCTTTAATTAGGTATATCTTAGGATTTATAATTATAGAGATAATTTTTTGGGGAAAATGACCTAAAGTTCAAGGATGTATGTTTATTTTAATTAATGGATTCTAGTTATGAATGTATAATTTATTAACAGGTTTCTCCTTGAGTTCATATAACACCCATGGTGGTTTGGGTTTTCCTTTAAGAATTTGCTATTTTTGAAATATTTTGGGAATTTACATGTTGTGTAATGTGATTACATGATGTGTATTGTATTTCAGGCTTATTTAATGAGTTATGTACATAGCATGAAAGAGTATACACTATTTAATGGTTAAAAATAGGGTTTTTAATAAAAAATCAATGGGTTTTCCAATGTATATAGACCACATGGATTACATGACATGTAAAGGAATTACACACCATGTAATGGTAATGAGTTTTTATTTAAGGTTACTTCATGGATGAATCTTATTTCATTCTTATTATTTCTTATTCCCTCTCTACCTAGAAGCATTCTCTATAAATTTTGGGAACCTCTGCTCCTTATGGGTTGATTTGTTCGGCATTTGATCATCAGGGTTGTGCATAGTATCTCTCCATGTGAGTAATCCTTTAGGATTATTTTTCTTCCTTTGATCATGGTAGTATCATTGCATTGTGTTATTAGATCTATTAATCAGAGATTATATTTCTTATTATTTCCTTCTAGATTCATTATGTGATCTTATTCTGGGGGATGATCCTTTATTTGTTGTGCTGAAGTGGGTATGCGTTCTTGAGGTATGTGTTTTTTCCTCTTCTCTACTATCCCTTATATTAAATTGAATCTATTATGATATGTGTGGATTGGATTCTAGGTCCTGCATTTTCATTTTTTTGTTCTTATTATTAGTGGATCCCTTTTCAGGTGTGTGCAACCCAAGTTTTTTGGTAGGTGGTTCCATCTCTAGCCTATGTTGGTGAAATACATTGATCTAGTTTTTGATAAATTGTTTTATAAATTAAATGGAATGATTTTATAATTTGATTTCTATGTGTAGAAATGGGTTTTTGATAAAAGATGGTTTTCATTTTGTTTTGGTAAATGAAGAGGGTTTTTCAAATCATTGTGAAATGGTTTTAGGAAATGGTTTTCAAAGCATGATATGATGAAATGGTTTGATGAAATGGTTTAATGAAACAGTTTGGAAAATATATCACATGGGAATCCTTGTGTACTTAGGTGGAAGGTGTAGTAATGTTCCTCATCCACTGTCAGGGGGTTCATTCATGGGGAAATCCTCTACTCCCTAAGCTTGTTGTTTTAGGTACATGTTAGACCTACTAGTGGTTCACTTTATAGGGTGTTCCTATACTATCTAGACTCAATGTGTATGTTTAAAGGCTTGATTCACACAAAATTTTCTATTTTTAGGTATGATTTTCCTAGATATCTTGGCCTAGTGTGATCCTTGCCATGATTTTACATGTGATTTTTTCTGATTTGGTCTATTTTGGCTTGTACTATTTTTATTATACTACTATGGATTTGATATGATATGTGATATATTATTTGTTTTATTTGATATATCTGTTTTTATATATGTATAAGAAATAATTTTTAACTATTTTACTAACTTTATTTAGAAATCTAGAAAAGGGGGAAATTAAATTATTTTTCCATGTTTTTATATAAAAGATGATAAACTATATTCATGCCTTGTATTCTTTAAATTTTATCATGAATGGATTATTTTTTAGAGGCTTGATATGGAACACCTGGGTGGGACTCTATTGAGCCTATTTTCTCACATCCTATATACTAATTCAGTGGTGCATAGACCTTATTATGTATTTTGATACTGGGAATGAAAAAGAATTATAGTGAGGCAGTGAGGTTTTCTTTCAGCTAGGTTTGGGTAGATGGATGGTGAGATGGTGTGAGTTTTCCTACACTATCACATGGATTTGTTAGAGTAGCTATTTAGTTTTTACATCTATTTTAGTTGGACTTGTCTCTTGGATATTGTTTTTCTAATTTTTTAGTTGTATCACTTCCATTATTCTCTATATATTATGACATATACATTCATTCTTTCTTCCACAATTTATTTCTGTATATATATATATATTTCATATCTTTTTCTTCAGGTTGGGTGAAATCATTCCCTTTTTTTTGTTGCTTGGGTGATAGATGTAAGCCCATGGAGGTTTGTAACACCCTTTGGGTATGTTTAAATTCAGGTTGGGTACTAGTTTGAGAGGGTATTCAGATCTGGTTTATCACATTTCATTTTATTTGGTCACATTTCAATAGAAAAACTTATTTGAGGATTCTGCCAAAATTATTATCAGGATCACAGATCTTGACATAATTATCAAATGTTGGTATAGAATTTGGAAAATATTTTTAGCTAAATAAAATTGGAAAAATATTTTGAACACTGGTATTTATAATTGGAGCACAAAAATGGAAGAAAAATAGAATATTTTTTGAACTTTCATATTGATAATTTTATTTTTTATTTCATAATCTTGAAGTTATGCACATTGATAAGAATTTGTGTGATAATCTATTTTTTACATTGCTTAATGAGTAGGGAAAATAAAAGGATCATTTAAATGATCTTAAGGACCTAAAATCAATCAATATCAAATGTTATATATGGAAAATGATAATAGGGAGTATCTAGAAACTAATTTTTCAATGAAAACCCATCAGAAATATGTTTTCATTAAATGATTAAAATAATGGAAGTGACTGATGGATATTCTAGTAATACTTCAATATCTTTTTATTTTAATTATCATAAGATAGATGGATTTAGAAGTCATGACTCACATGTATTAATAGATAAGTTGCTACCTTTGGTGATACATAATTTTTTACTTGATAAAATAATCATTATTATAAATTACTTTTACATATATTTAGACAAATTTTTTAGAATACATTAAACCCCAATGAATTAGATAAAGTTTAGGAAATAATTATACAGATGTTGTGTCATTTGAATGTGTTCTTTCATCCATCATTTTTCACTGTGATGATTCATCTGATGGTGCATTAGTCTAAAGAAGATAAAATTATAGGTCCCATACATTATCGATGGATGTATCCCATAGAGAGGTATTTTATTTTAATATTTTTTTCATTAAAAAATTATAATTTCTTATACAATATTTAAAAACTTTATTTATTAATTTCTTAACTTTTATTATTAGGTATGTTTTTCATTTGAAGTATTATTTGAAAAATAAAGCTCATCTATAAGGTTCTATTGTGTAAGGTTACATTGTCAAAGAGTGTTTAACCTTATGTTTAAGGTATTTATATTCGATAGAGACAAGATTCAATCGAGTGGGTGTGTTTATGATAATCCAAGTAAATTACGAGATAATAATGAGTCATAAATGTTCCCAAATTTAGGTCGAGAAGTTGTAAAAATCTCTTTATTTTCATTGATAGATATATAGTTAAGAGAAGAACACATATATGTGCTACTCAATACTGATATTTTTGATCTCTATGTTGAATAATTAAGGACACAAACAAAAATACATCTTAGGATATGAACTCATGATAAGATAGAGATAAAAAAAGTTGTTACCAAAGAAATTTTTGAATGGTTTTCACATTATGTAAGTTATTAATCTAATATATAGTTTAAATATGTTGACAGTTTTCTAAATTATGTAATAATTTTTTATATCAACTTCTATAGGTAATGAATAGTGATAATCAAGATGAACTATCCAAAGATTTAATGTGTTTATCTTGAGTTCCTTTGAAGCATTCTAGGAAGTTCAATGCTTACAATATTGGTAGTTTCAAGTTTCACATTATTGATTATGAGGAAGTTTTGAAAACAAAAAATAATGGTATATTCATAGATAAAAATAAATTTTACTATGAAAATTTGGTTGATATTATTGAGTTAAATTATCATAATAAATTTTCAGTTGTTTTATTTAAATGTAACTAGGTCAATATTAACAGGGGTTTAAATAAAGATTCATTACAATTTACTTATGTCAATTTCTATCAGCTAATTAATACCAATTAGTGGGTAGAACATAATCTATATATTATGGATTTCCAATAAAAAAAATGGTATATTATGTTGGTAATATAGTGGATGATGGGTGGAGTATTTTTTCACACTTGAAATTAGGAGACATGTATGATATGGGGGATGAAGGTAAAGTAATTTGTTATAGTGAACCCCCTGAACAACAATAGAATAAACTGTTTATACCAGAAGATATTAAAATTTTTAGTCTTGTGAGGGGGATTAATGAAGAATAAGAACAAATAAAATAAGAATAGATAATGTTGACAATGGAACCTAAAAAAAGAACAACCAGGAATAGAATTTGTAAGTTGTTTTTTATATTAATAAATACAATGAATGTTTTTTTGTGATATTAATAAATGAAACTAATGTTTGTTATATTAATAAATACAAGTAATATTTTATTTTTAGGTATTCTATGCTGGAAGAGGTTTAGTGTTAGTACCCACTCTACATCACAGGGTTCTCATTCTTCTTTTATGACATAGGGTACAATTCGGCTCATACCTTTCATACTCTTTTGATACCATTTAATATTTTAATAATATGCTTCCATCCACATGTATGAATTCTACTAATGATGTTTATGAATCAAACTACACATGGAATCATTGGTAAATGTCATAAATTTGCACTTATATTCTTCATTTTAATAGTTATTTTTTTGTTTAGTAAATTTTCTAAGTCAAATGACTATAAATATTTCTTTAGTATCTCCAGTAAAAATATTTATTCAATTATTTTAATAATCCACATTATAATCTTGTGATAATTATTTAAATTCTAGAATATTAATCAATGTTGTGATCAAAACAAGGGGTACATGAGGTAGTGGTTCCAAATACAATAATTTATCCAGAGCACCATTTATATTATTATAAGTGTGTTGAATTTTTATAACATTCTATTATTTTTCATTGATATTAAAATTTCTATTTAGGATTATTTTTAGAGGCTATGAAGATGGAATTATTATTGGTTGATATGGATACCATAAAAGGAAACTGATGTGGATAGTTTGACTTACTTTTTAAGGATATTATAGATCCAATCCTAAAGGAAGAGATAAGATTTAATTAATTCTAGATGTTTATAGAAACAATATATATACAAAATTTAGAGGATTTCCAACACAATTGAGGTTATACTATGTTATAATAATACTAGTTTTCCATACCAGAACATGTCATGTATCTTCCAACTCAACTGAGGATATCATATGTTATGATAATTCTGGGCATGAACATGGATACCAATTATTCATTTCATTATTGTACCATTACTTAAACTAAATTTAGATCAAATCATATAGAATTTTAATTTTATTTCATTTATTATTCATTGAATATGATAATTACTGGTGTGTGGTTAATTAGTTTAAATATAATCACCATAGGTAGGAAGTTAGTAAGGAATGATGGATAGCAGCATGACAGAGTAATGGAGTGTGAGAGGAAGACATCTTGGTAGAGTAGCAAAGACTCATTTTTGTGTTGTGGTTTTTTGAAACAAGATATTTTTTAAACTATGAAGTAATTTAATTTTGTATTATATATAATGGAATTTTTATTATTGTATGGAAGTTAATATTTTTGTTATATTATATTAATTACCTTTTGGTATGTATTATTTGTATATTGGTTTTTGGTGGATCGGGTAGTAATTTATTTAGTTATTTTTTAAATTGTATAACTTGTGGTAGTTTTTACCACCACTATTTATTTGGAGGTAGTTTTAACCACCATGAATAAAATAGGGGCAGTTAAAACCACCAAAAAATAAGGTAAATTTAAATAATTAGTGGTTATTTTAACCACCATTAGAGAAAACTTCTATAATTCCAAAAACCTGCTTCTAAATATTTATTCTAAAAAACACCGCTAACTCAAAAAATTGATGCTAAATTTCACAGTAAAAAACATCATCTAATTTAAAAAAACAACACTAAAAACTAATTTTATCATTGAAACCCAAATCTATCATGAAAAATAACAAACGTATTTTAAATATTTAATGACATGTTATTTCACAGTAGTTTTTTAAAACTGTCCTGAAACTAATTGGAGGCGGTTAAAACTGCTGTGAAATCCAAAAATAACCAACACTATATTATTTTTCCCCTATATATAATCTATAAATAGAGTGGGAGACTAATTATATAAATATATAATACCACTGATAGTCAATCTTTCTTCATGTGAATCATAAATGCCTAATTATGGCCATCTAGGATTCATTGGTCACTCTTGTCAATGGCCACCTAGGGTTCTTCCATCGTAATAAAGGCATAGGAAGCACCTATTTTATCTTATGGGAGGGTGAAAATACTTAAATATGATATATTATAGGGATATTTTTTCCCTTTCACATAGACTAAATCTCATCCCTTTATACCTTTAATCAAATAGATCCCTTGGGTTTTGCAGTTGGTGAATGGCTTCCTGGCCACAGATATCTCATACTCCAAACTGGTTTCTATCGTGGCTTCCCTTGAATTCACCTTGGTTGAAATATTTGGTCAACATCATCCTTAAATTAATTTTTTTTATAAATAAGTGAACCTATAATTGGGTCTTAAGAATAAGTTAGTGGTAGGGCATCTTGACCCTCACTCTTTTAACTTAATTTTAATGTTACAAGTGATAACATATTTATGACAGATATCATATGATTATAAGGAAATAAGTTTAATATATGGTTTATTTATAAGGTAAGACTTATTAAAGGAAAAAAATTAAATTTTAATAAGTTTTACCTACCTATTTAAGACAAAATATTCTGAAATTTGATGGTATTATTACAACCATTGATTTGAAAGCCTCTCCCTCATCCATCTGATTTCCTATAATTATAAATAAGGTATTAGAGAACCCCATTCCAATATTTAATTCCCCAATATAGTAATTAGTGCTTCATTGATCACAATTACATCAAAATCCACTAATATTAACCATGATAGTACTCAGAGTTCATAGATCAACATATCAGCAGTATTTTGAAGCATGTATAGATAATCTAGAGGCTTCCCGCTTTGTATATTTCAAGAAATGATCACTAAAAACAAAAAAACTTGATAAAATCTTAAAATATAATGATTTATTTCTTCTATTTAAATTTCCATGATTAATATAATTATTCAAGATCCTTTTGTTGATAACTAGGTACTCTAGTATCAGATATGATGTTATGATGTCGATCTAGTAAAAAAATTAATTTTACATACTTTCATACTTCTATGAAATACCTAATACCAACTAGTGTTATCATAGTGGTTGTTTAATTATTTAATTATATTTTTAAATTAAATTTTATCTATTTTATATGTAGGGAATTTATATGGTCGCAACAGTATTGACAATTCATTGATCGGAGGTCAAATGTATGAGTTATGCCCATCTAAAGATCTATTGTTCATCATTTTCTCTAAAGCTAAAAAATTATATGTATATATATAAGTGCGTGTGTTTTTGTGTCCCGTGTATGGGATCAAACACCACAATAACTTGGTTTAAATTAAAACTTTATTTTATAACTTTCTTAATATGCAACATCGAGCTTAAAGCGAACTGCAATATACTATAGAAATAATATTATTTAAATATCACTATTATCACCTAGTAGTTCATTTAGAGAGTATGAATAGGAATAACCATATTATAAAATATAAGTAAAAAATTTTCCATTAGTAAAATAAATAATCAATCATCTATTTTTTTTCAATTGATTCTAAATGAATATAAAATATTTTAAAGGTAAAAGAGATATTTTTCATAAACCTATTTTTTGTGAAATGTATTTTTATCTTAATATATTAAATAAATCACTATTGATAAATAATTATAATGAAATAATTATATTATATATAAAATTTAATTATTTAACATTCATTTAATTATGATTATTAGATAAGAAATGAGAATAAATTCATTTTATGCATCAAAAATACTTTTCTTCAAAAATGTTTTTTATTGCATTTTGTTCATGGATATTATAATTAATTTCTAAAAAATTTATAAATTTTTTTAGATAAAAATAGATATCATTTTTTAAATAAAAATTTCATAATATTCTTAGGATTAATTTTTGGATTATTCTGAAAATGTTTATTTTTGAGTGAATTGAAAAAATGCAATTTTTTTCAAAACTATTATTTATTTTCTTTAAAAACGTAATTTAAATGTACCATTCTACTTTCAATTTGGAATTAAATTAAAATAAAACTCCATTAATTATATATAATATAATTAATTTAATAATAATCATTATTATATTTTATTTTGGTATAAGTTCATTTTTAGGCTTAAAAACGCATTTTTCTAAAAAATTATTTTTCATTATATTTTGTGAATTTATATTAAAATTAAATTATGAAACCTATATAAATTTAATATTGGAAAATTTATTATATATTTGGAATCGGTATTTTCAAATTTGGTAAATAGTACCCTTTGATTTTGGTTCATTATGAATAGTAATTGTGCTAAATATTTGTCACCTCGATAAGGGTAAAAAAGGGTTAAAACTATGGGATAATACCTAAAAATCTCTCTAACACTTGTATTTATTTAATTGTATGACTTTATTTAGACCAATACCTTCATGTATTCTAAAATATTTCAATTTATTTCCACTTTAGTTTGATTATAACCATTATATTATTTTAAGTAAAGAATAAATACAAAATGACACTCTCATTATTTTAATATTTATAAGGTATTTTCATTGCGCTAAAAATAAGTTATGATTGGTTACAAATGTTTATTTTTAATATGAATAAATTTTGTATGATATTAATTAATTTTTAATTTTTAATTATGATATAATTACTTTAAACTCTTATGCAACATCGATACAGTTTTTGTGAAAGTAGTATAAAAATAATGATAAATGATTTTAAAAATAATAAAATTAATATTTTTTGGATGAATTTTGGTACTTCATGAATTTCATAGGTGATTATAAATAATAAATAATTTTAAAATTTATTATATTTTAATTCCATTTCTATATTTATGTCTTTGAATTCAAATTAAATGAATAGTCCCAAAAATGATTTAAAGATATTTTATGATAAAAAATATTTTATTAAATGATTGAAAAAAATATTGAAATAGGAAAATTGGGATGGTAAATGGTTAAAAATTTCATCCATGGATACTTTTTTATCCAATTTCCACCTTGTAAGTAAATTTATAACCCTTAAATAGTGAACAATGTGTTTCCATAGTTAACGTTAAAAGGGGTTAATGAGGGGGTTAAACCAAAAATAAGGTTTTAAATGTAACTTAAATATATATAAATTTTATTGGATAAAGGTATTTAGACCATATCATGTACTACCTTCAAAATTATGTCCGTTTGGTTCCACTTTTCATAATTATGATATTTATTACATTTAAAAGTTCTTAATAATTACAATTGTGCCACTCCCCTCACTTATTAATAGGAACCTCCTCTCTACTCTTAATCTTAAATTTTGATCACTATATATCATCCAATACCTACCCAAATATATTTCCAAAATTCATCCCCATATCCTATAGTTCTCTATATAACCAAAATACCAAACTAAGAAGGCTTAAGGTGTATGCCAAGGTAGGTTTTCCAAAGAAGTGGTATAATTATTGATTCAGTGTTACAAGTTTATTTCTTCTTCTACCACCTTAAAATCTATTATAACCACTTTAAAAAAATTAAATCATTATATTATCTATATTAAAAAGTTATTATTTTTATTTAATAAATTTTTTCTATCACTTTTTGATCATATGGTAAATGAAAACATCGCTAGTGTGTACGTGTGGACTACCACCTCCACGAAGTGATGTGTTTCATCTTCCATCATTGTCGCACATAGATGTTTATAAATATGAAATTAATCAATATATAATATTTTTATGAAATTATTATGATTTTATAAATATAATATATTAATTAATTTCTTACCATTTTCTTCCATTGGAAATTGATAACGTCGTTCATGCTTACGTATTATTTATCACCTCCATGAAGCGATCTGATTCATTTTCCATTTGTAACTTACAAGGATGTCTATAAGGATTTACATAATGAATAAATAGGATATTTATAACATATTTATGATTATGAAATATTTTGATATTATATACTTTATTTCTTTTTAACCTATTAAAAAAATGAAATCATTGTTCATGCATGCGTACGGATTACCATCTCTATGAAACAACATGGTTCATTTTTCACAACCGCCATTCATGGTTGATTTTGAAAGTATATTCAATATATAAATATTAAAATTATAACATATTTAATATTATTTAGTTATTTTAACCATAACCCTATTTAACCACGTTCAACGCACTGATATTGTGTTAAGGTTATAAATCAAACAACCCCAAAATGTATAATGTAACTTTTCCATTTTAATAAATAAATAAGTAATTTTAATGAATGAAATAAAAGGAATAATAATGAGATAACTTAATGTTTTATTCCTAATAGGATTTAATGTCAATTCAAATGGTTTTTATGATTAAAGTGAAATATATTTGTGTTTTATTCATTATATGGTTATTGTAAATATCATATAAATGATGGGTGAGCTCAAAATAGCTCTAATGATGGGTGATCCCAATATTTCTCTCCAATTCATTGGGTAAAGTGATATAGTTTATTGATTATAGGTTACACCTAATATATATGGGAATTATTTGATAAAATGATTCCATTATAAGGGTTATTTTAAGTGTAAATGTATGGATAAATTCCCAAGGACATCTATGATTTTCTTGCAAATTTTTCAAAGTAAATATTTTGATTTAAAGAGGTAAGAAAATGAGCTTATGTTTTTAAAAAAAATTGTGGTTTTTTTTAGGTAAAAGAATTATTTTTCAAGGAAAGTAATTTGTGAGTATTAATTTTTTCCAAGAAACACTTATGTTTATGATTTTTCCTTTATGATTTTATGTGAAATTGTTAATGAAATCTATTGATAAATTAAGTTATTTTCATATAAACATAAATGGATTTTTGAGCTAAAATTTTTATTATGTAAAAATAAAACATTATTATGAGTTTTTTAGGTTTATAAATGGAAAAAAAATGTTTATTTATTTAATGTACCTTACTAAGATTTTTTTTTCTCATCTTAAATTTTCAAGTTATTTTTCACAAGGCTTAAGGATGAGTAGAAATTTTTATAAATTCATAGTTCTAGATATAATAGTTTCCTTTAATTAAGAAAGTACATATTTACTAAGAAATTGTTTGTGGGAATATGGATACTGTGTGGAATGACCACTTTGCTAGGTAATTTTTTACCTAATTATCTAAAAATATAAACTAAAAAGATCCTAGAAATGTAATAAATTAAAACCCTTTTATAAATCATGTAATTATGGGTTGATTAAGGTATGTGTCATTGTAGTTGGTATTAGAGAAAAAATTTTAGATGACTTTAGAGGTTATGATGATTCAGATGATGATATTTTAAGAATTTTAGAAACTATCATGGGTTAATAAGCCTAATTTTGATCATAATTTTAAAGGAATAGATACCCCTTTTAAATTTTTATATGATGGGAGTTTAAGATGATTAAGGATATTTTGGGGGAGATTTACAGGAATACATCCTTTGGGTTTAGTATGTGTTTTAGTGAAAAAGTTATTTTAGGAATAATATTTTATATTTTTTGGATATAATTTTAAAGGTATTGATAACCTTTAGTGCTAATATGATATTTTATGTTAAGGTAATTATAGTTAATTAGGTAAAAGGGTTTAAAAATTTTAGGAACATCTATTTTATTGTATTGATAACCATGGGATTAAAAAGTGATTTGGTGACTAAGTGATTAATGTTATTTTATATAAGTTTACTATATTGGGATCATTATATGACTAAGTTAAATGTAAATATTTATGGATAATATGGGATATTATTTAAATAATAAAGGTTGAGTTATTATTTGTAATCATGTATGATTTTATTATGGATTTATAGTGGTTTAGGTTATTTATGGGAAATATTGTAAAATTTTAGAGATTATATGATTAGGGTATTTACATTTTTGATCTGTGAATTTATGAGTGATTAAGTTTGTTTAGAGATAAATGTTAAATCAGTCTCAGAAGAATATGTGAATAAATATATTTTTTTTTGGTTATCAACTTGGTCAAGAATATTTTGATGAGTTTTAAGTTTATATACTTATGTAATTATTTAAGTTGAACTTTGGGGGTTATTGTTGAGTATTTGGGTATTAATGTAGTATTTATTCACATAAAGATTTATTCATATTTGATATTATCTAAACTTAGGTTGACCATTATTTATTTTCATTAATATAAAAGAACATGAAAAATAAATTTTCATCCTATGGTAGAAGTTTATTTTAATGCTTGTGGAATTATAAATATTTATCTTAGATATTGATTATGTGGTAATGGTGGGAATTGATTGAAACACGTAACCAAAGAATGAAATTTCATTTATGTATTTTAATAAATAAAGTAAGTATATTTTCTCATGTTCTCTATCTTGATGGTAAAAGAATCCCTCACCTCTAGAAAAAATATATTCAAAATGAAATTTTTTTCCTTTTATAGATAGTCTTTTTCACCCATCAGTGATTTATGGTAATGTGGTAATTAAATTTCTCATGATCATGTTCTCTATATCTATCAATTATTCTTTCAACATTATATTTCTCCTCCATGTCCATATTTTATGGTCTTGATAATGTTCTCCCTATTTTGGGACCTAATTATTTGTTATTCTAAGTGACCTTTATATTTTCATTTTCCTCTTTTCAAAAGGAAGTTTTGTTATCCGTTTTTCAAACGTGGGTTTTCCATAAACATGTTTTCAAATATTAAATCTTTGAATATCAAAATCAGGGTAAAATTATTAGGATTCAATTTATTTAAGGGGGTTAATGAAACACACCATGAATTTAGTTTAAAAGAATACTATGTTTGATAAATTTATTAGCATGCAACACTGATCTTAAAATGAACTGTGGTATACTATAGAAATATTATTATTTAAATATAACTGTTATGACATAGTGATTGGTTTGGAAAGTATTAATAGTAATAAAAATATTATGAAATATATATATATATATCACTTAATAAAATAAAAAATTAATCATTTATTTATTATCATTTGTTTGGAAATAATGATAAAATATTTTTAAGGTAAAAGAGATTATTATCATAAAACTATTTTTATGTGGGCAATGTATTTTTATCTTAATAGATTAAATTAATCACTATTGATATATGATTATATTGAAATAAGTAGATTATATATCCAATTTAATGAGTTATCATTTAATTATGTTTATTATATAATAAATGATAATAAATTCATTTTATGGTTCAAAAATACTTTGTCTTTAAAATGCTTTTTTTGAATTTTGTGCATGGATATAATAATTAATTTATAAAAATTATATAAATTTTATTTAAAATAATATATATAATTTTTTAAATGATTTTTTAATAATAGGTTGTGGATTATTTTTTGATATTTTTTTAAAAATATATATTTTTGATTGAATAGTAAAATAGTGATTTTTGCAAAACTATTATTTCTTTTCTTTAAAACAAGTAATTTAAAAGTCACATTCTATTTTGAATTTAGTATTAAATTAACATAACACTCATTTAATTATATTTAATCTAATTTACCATATAAAAAATCATCAAAATATTTTATTTTGGTATAATTTAATTTTTAGGCTTAAAAACATATTTGTTTAAAAAATGTTTTTTTTTTGCATTTTGTGAAATTAAATTAAAATTAATTTTTTAAACTTATATAAATTTAATATTAAAAAATTTATTCCATATTTGAAATAATGATATTTTTATTTGGTAAATATTTCCCTTTTTCATTATTAATAGTAACTATGGTAAATATTTTTCACCCTGGTACAGGTAAAATAGGTAAAATGGGGTTAAAACTGTGGGATAAGACCTCAAAATCTCCCAAAAACTTTACTTTATTTCATTTTATGGGTTTTTTATACTAACTTGACATTATTATATTTTATGAGTTTATTTAGACTAATAAAATCCTAGATTCTAAAATATGGAAATTCATTGCCATTTTCCTTTGATTATAACCAATATACTATTTTAGGTAAAGAATAAATACAAAATTTCACTCTATTTATTTTAATATCTATAACATTTTTTCATTGAGATAAAAAGAATTTATGATCATTTATAAATGGTTATTTTTAATATGAATACATTATTTTTATAATAATAATTTATTTTAAATTTTTAGTGATGATATAATTAACTTAAATGCTTACGAAACATCGATACAATACTTGTGAAAGTATTAGAAAAATCAAAGAACATGATTATATAAATAATAAAATTAATATGTTTTGGCTTAATTATGGTATTACCAAAATTTAATAGTGAATTATAAATTATAATTAATTTTAAATGTGTTCATATTATAATTCCATTATTGTCTTGATATCTTTGGATTTAAATTAAATGAATAGTACCAAAAATAACTTTAATGATATTTTATTATAAAAAATATTTTACTAAATGATTTAAAAATTAAAAAAATGACAGAGGAAAATTGGGATTTTAAATTGTCTATAATTTAATACATGGACAATTTTTTAGAAAATCTACACCTTATAAGTGAATTTATAACCCTCAAAGAGTGAAAAATGTGTTACTATGGTTAAGGTTAAAAAGGGTTAACGAGGTGTTTAAAGAAAAAGATAAGGTTTCAAATACAACTTAAACTATAAAAATTTTATTGGTTGAAGTTATTTCAACCCTATAGTGCCCTAAATTATAAATTATTTCCATTTTGTGTCACTTGACTTTATTATGATATTAATTATATTTTAAAGTTCTTAATATTTATTATTATGCCACTCCTCTCACTTATAAAAGGGAACCTCCTCTCCTCTATTCCTAACACATTTTGAACACTCTATATTAGAAAATACATGCTTAAATCTCTCCTCAATATCTCTCCCAACATCCTAGAGTTTATCTTCTCATAAAAATGACGACCAAATAAGCCTTAAGGTGTAAACCAATGGAGGTTTTCTAATAAAGATGTATAATTATTAACTGAGTGTTTCAAGTTTATTTATTCTCCTACCTCCCTCAAATAAGTTCACTATAACATAATAAAATCAGTATATTATCTATACTGTAATTTAATTATGTTTATGTAAAAAATATTTTCTATCACTCTTTCATCCTATAGTAAATGAAAACATCGCTCATGCATATGTGTGGACTACCACCTCTATGAATTGATGTGTTACTTTTTTCATCACCTCCTCACATGGATGGTTATCAAGATAGAATTAATGAATATATAATTTATTTATGAAATTATTATTATTATATCATGATAATATATTACTTACCTTCTTGTAAATTGATAACGCCAATCATGCATGTGTGTGGACTTCCACCTCCATGAAGCGATGTGATTCATTTTTTATCTCTACCTTACAAGGTTATCTATAAGGATAGAATTAAAAAATAAATATTAAATTTATAACATATTTTTTACCATATAAAATTGAAATATTATCTAATTTATTTCTTTTACACTTTTTAGAAAAATAAAATGTTGTTCATATGTATTTATAAACTACCTCTCTATCAAATTATGTGGTTCATTTTTCATGACCACCTAACATATTTGGTTTTAAAAATGTATTTAACATATAAATATTATAATTATAAAAATTTTAATATTATATAGGTATTGTAACCATAAATCCTTTGACCATGGTCAACACATCGATGTTGTTTTGAGGTTATAAATTGAACAACTACAAAACATCCAATATAAACTTAACATTTTTGGTAAATAAATAAGTTAATTAAATAAATGAAATAAAAGAAATAATAATGATGAAATTAACATGAAAATTATTATTAAAAAGGTAAAAATATAATATAATTTTATTATTTAGTAGTTATAGATCATATGAATCTAGATGGGACTTAAGGTAAGTGATTTTCATTTAAAACGTTGTTTTAAATGATATAAACTCTTTCTTCTCCATATCCATGTTCTTAAAATGTTCTAATAATGTTCATATTTATGAACCAAATATTTTTAAAATTCATTTTCAACTAATTTTGACTTTATTTTTATATTCTTAAAATGGAAACTTTTAAACATTTACCATATGGTTAATTTTGATGTTTTTTTTATTAAAGTGAAAAAAAATATTGTTGTTTAGTGCATGAAGCTTGATTTCTTTTTCCTTCCTTCAAATCTATTAATCATCATCAAGATTCCTCTAAAATTTTCCATGGTTATTTTCAAATAAAATATTTTTCTCAATATTTTTTAAATTTTTAGTTTTAATAATATTTTATAAGGAAATGTAAACTTTTTCTCATCTTTATGAGATAATTGAATGTGTTATTTATTATGGACTCGAATGCTGAATCAAATGAGATTTATGATTAAATGGAAATATATATGTGTTTTATTCATGTTATGTTTCTTGGAAATTTTATATGAATGGAAGGTGATATCATTATAGCTATGATGAAGGGTGGGCCCAATATAGATCTCTAATGCATAGGGTAAAGTGATGGAGTTTACCATTTATAGGTTACTCTTAAGAGATATATGAATTATACAGTCATGTGAATCCATTTTAAGGGTTCTTGTAATGGTGAATGTAAGGATAATTTCCCAAGGTACCAATATTATATTCTTGTAATTTTTTTAAAGGAAATATTTTTATTTAAAAAGTTAAGTAAAAAATATTTTGTTTTTAAGTAAAGTTCATGATTTTTTTTAAAAAAAGTTGAAATTATTGTTTTTCAAGGAAATGTATTCTTGAGTATTAATGTTTTCCAATAAACCCTTATGTTTATTATTTTTCCTTTATGATTTCATATAAAATTTTATATGAAATATTTTGAGAAATTAAGTTGTTTTCAAGGAAAATTAAATGGATTTTTGATATCAAGTGTTTATTATGGAAAATGAAAACTTTCTTATGGATTTTTTAAGCTTACAAATAGAATAAAGGGTTTCTTTATTTTATATCCCTTAATGAGATTTTTTTCTCATCACACATTTTAAAATGATTTTTCACAAGCCTTAAGAATGATTAGAAATGTTAATAAATTTTGAGTTCTAGATATGGAATTTTACTTCAATGAATTGTGTATTTATAATGAAATTTTTTTGTGGGAAAATAGAAACTGCGTGAAATTTTCCACTTTTTAGTTAATGTTTTACCTAATTATATAAAACTATAAATAAAAAAGATAATATAAATATAATAAATAGAAACCCTTGTTATAAATCATGTAATTATAGGTTGATTAAGGTATGGGTTATTATAATTAGTATTGGAGAAAACGTTTAGATAACTTTATTTTTTAGGATAATTAAATGAGGATATTATATAAATCTTAAATACCATCATGGGTTAATAAGTATAAGATTTATAATAATTTTAAAGTAATATCTACCCCTTTACAAGTTTTATATGATTTAATTTTATGATGATTAATGATATTTTGGGAGAGATTTACGGTAATACAACCCTTGGGTTTAGTATGTGTTTTAGTGAAGAGGTTATTTGAGGAATATTGATTTTATGTTTTTTTTGCATAATTTAAAATTCATTGATAACCTTTTTTTTAATGTTAACTTTGATGTTAATGTAATTATGGTTAATTATGTTAAAGTTTTACTAGATTTTTGGAATATATGTTTTATCACATCAATAACAATGAGATTAAAAAGTGATTCAGTGACTAATTGATTAATGTTATTTCGAAGAAATTCACTATATTAGGAACATTATATGATTAAGGTAAATAGAAATATTTATGTATAAGGTGGTATTTTATTTTAAGAATAATTTTTGAGTTATATTTTGGAAGCATATAAGATTTCATTATGGATTTATAGTGATTATAGTTATTTATGGGAAAGATTGGTATATTTTGGAGATTATATGATTAGGGAATATACATTTTTTTGTATGTGGATTTATGATTGATTAATGTTATTTGGAGATAAATATTAAATTAGTTTCAAAATAATATGTGATCAAATATTTCTGATTTTTATGTTATCAACTTAGTCAAGAATATTTTTATGAGTTGTATGGTTAGTTACTTATGTAATGATTTAAGTTGAACTTTGGGTGTTATTGTTGAGGAATTATATATTAATGTTATATTTATTCATATAAAGGTTTAATCATATTGGATATTATCTTAACTTGTACTAACTATTTTTGGTTTTGATTAATAGATAAGAACATGAAAAATAAATTTTCATCTTCTTTTAGAAGTTGATTTTAATTCTTTAGGCATTAGAAATAATCATCTTGGATATTCATTATTTGGAAGAGGTGGTAATTGATTGAAACACACAACCAAAGGATGAAATTTAATTTATTTATGTGAATAAATCAATTAAGTATATTCTCCCACATTCTCTACCTTGATAGTAAAATAATCCCTC
Source organism: Viscum album (assembly GCA_963277665.1). NCBI lineage: Eukaryota > Viridiplantae > Streptophyta > Magnoliopsida > Santalales > Viscaceae > Viscum > Viscum album. Next base: position 1,810,771,301 of record OY728127.1, read on the forward strand.
AACTCTATAAAAATATTTTGAAAATAAATTTTTTTTACTTTCATTAATGGTCTTTTTCACCCATCACTGATTTATGCTTTTGTGATCAATAAATTTCACATGATAAATATATCTAGAACTCTCAATCATTCTTTGAAAATTATGTTTCTACTTTATGTCCATATTGTAATTTCTCATTAATATTATCCTTATTTCAAAACCTAATTATGTGTTATTCATGGTGACTCTCATAATTCTCTTTTCCTCTTTTCAAAATGATGTTTTTTTATTCCTTTCTATGTTGTGAGTATTCAATAAGTAAATTTTCAAATATTGAACCCTTTATTACTAATATCGAGATAAAATTATGGTGATTAAATTTATTTAAGTTGTAGAATATAACACCCTAAGAATTTAGTTTAAAAGAATACTATGTTGGATAATTTTCTTAACATGTAACATTGAGCTTAAAACAAAATGTGATATATTATAGAAATATTATTATTTAAATATGATTTTTATGACCAAGCCATTGGTTTGGGGAGTATAAATAGGAATTATAAAATTATAAAATATATATAGAAAAGTTTTCTTTAATAAAATTAATAATCAATCATATATTTTTTATTAATTGGTTGGAAATGAAGATAAAATATTTTGAACATAAAAGAAATATATTTCATGAAACTAGTTTTATGTGTGAAAAGTATGTTTATCTTAATAGATTAAATTAATCACTTTTTATAAATTAATATAATGTAATAATTATATTATATATACAATTTAATTATTTAAAATTCATTTAATTAATTTTATTATACAAGAAATGATAATAGTCATTTTTTCTTCAAAAATGGTTTTTATTTCATTTTATGCATGAATGTTGTGGTTAATTTCTAAAAATTTTAAAAAAAATTAAAAAATTTATATCATTTTTTAAATCAACATGTCATAATAAGCTTAGGATATTTTTTTGTGATTTTCTAAAAAATATTGATTTTTGAGTGTAGTAAAAATGTTGATTTTTGAAAAACTATTACTTCTTTTATTTAAAACAATTAATTTATATGTAATGTTATTTTTTTGGAATTTGTATTAAAGTAACATAATACTCCTTTAATTATAAATAATATAATTAATCACATAATAATCAATATTATATTTGATTTTGGTATAAGTTCTTTTTTAGGATTAAAAATACATTTGTCTAAAAAACTTTTTTTCATTGTGTTTTGTGCATTTATGTTAAAATTAATTTATGAAACTTTTATAAATTTAATATTGAAAAATTGATTATGTATTTTTAATTATGTGGTCCATATTTGGTAAATAGTTTCCTTTAATTTTTTTCATTATGAATAGTAATTGTGGTAAATATTTATCACCTTGGTAAGGGTAAAACAGATAAAATTGGGTTAAAACTATAAGATAATACCTCAAAATATCACTAAAACTTGCGTTTATTTCACTTTATGAGTTTATTTAGATCTATTCCACCACATATTCAAGAATATGGCAATTTATTTCAACTTTTATTTGATTATAACCATTATATTATTTTAAATAAAGAATAAATACAAAATGTCACTCTCTTTCTTTTAATATCTCTAATATATTTTCACTGAAATAAAAAAGAAGTTATGACCAATTATAAATTTTATTTATTAATATTAATGAATAATTTTTTTAGTAATTTTTTTAATTTTTAGTGATGATATAATTAACTTAAAAACTTAGGCAATATCGACGCATTTCTTGTACAAGTCATAGAAAAATCAAGGTAAATGATTTTAAAAATAATAAAATTAATATGTTTTGGATGAATTGTAGTATTACACAAATTCATTAGGTATTTATAAAGTATAATTAATGTTAAATGTGTTTATATTCTAATTTCATCGTTGTCTTGATGCCTAAAAAGTCAAATTAAATGAATAGTCCCAAAAATAAATTTAATAATATTTTATGATAAATAATGTTTTATTAAATGATTTAAAAATAAAAAATATATTTAAAGAGAAAAATTAGGATATTAAATGGTCTAAAATATCATCCATGGACCATTTTTTATCCACTTTCCACCTTATAAGTAAATTTATAAGCCCTAAAGAGTGAAAAAGTGTTACTAGGGTTAAGGTAAAAAAGGGTTAATGAGGGGGTTAAACAAAAAGATAAGAATAAAATACAACCTAAACATGTATAAATTTTATTATTTGAAGTTATTTCTAACTTATAATATCCTTAATTTTAAATTATGTCCATTTAGTTAAACTGAACATGATTATGATATTTATTATATTTTAAAGTTTTTAATATTTATAATTATGTCGCTCCCCTCACTTATAAAAGGAACCTCATCTCCTCTCTTCCTGACACCTTTTGAGAACTCTATATCATAAAATCAATACCCAAATATGTAATTTCCAGTAAATTCAATTTAAATCTTTTTAAAAATTATATGGAATTATTTTGAGACCAGACGCTCTCACGACACCTAATTCTAAGGCCTAGTGAGCCTGGAATGGAATTTTGAAATTTTTTTAGTTCATTTAAATAAAAATGCGAGAAATTTTTTATAACTTTTAAACTGATTCTCAGATCAAAAATATAAGGGAATCATTGAACTCAGAACAGTTGGATTCACTTATAATGGACCAAACTTCTACCAGAAAGGGTCGACCGAAAAAGTTAATTTTCGGACATTTTAAAAAAAAATAACTTAAAAGTTTTTTTTCAACCATTTTGTGGTGGTACGGTAGCTCTACGGTGCGGTAAAAAAGTGAAAAATATTCTCATTAAATGAAGCTCATTAATGTCTCATGAACATGCAGTGTAATGATGCATTAAATGAAGCATAACGACACGATGACACAGCGTAACCGAACAGTTGCGACGTGTTTTCTTTTAATGGGTTAATGTATTGGAGAAATCGTGATCAAAGGTTGGAATTTATCTAAAGAACCTACAGTGATAATTCTCTCTAAAAATGAATTAATAACACCAGAAAATCACTAGAAACATCAACGCACTTCGAAGAACAGGACCAGAGAGCATCGAACACCAATTGAACTTGAATCCCCGCAGACGGATCACTTCAATGATGAACTTCAATGAGGTAGGGTTTTGTTTTTATTTTATGTTTCCTCATTATTTATTCTAAAATGACGAACATGTATCAACCCACAAACAAGTTGATCCGCAGATCACTTGTTCTTGCAGGAAGGTAATTTTCTTAGGACTCTTGTATTGGGATTGATTAGTTGTGAAAGAAATTCAAACCTTTATCCCATGTTTCTAAGCCTCTAACGCGGAGGGTGTGGGCCGACACCAACAAGGTATAAGCCCCTCCACCTTGTGATTTTTTTGTACGTTCTTCATGGCCACATATTTGAAATGGCGGTAAGGAAGATTTGTGGCCATTGTAAGGAAGATGTCATCCTCCAGAGGTCGTAGGTGCAAGCGGCATAAAGATTGGACCACCAGAGCGAACCCGATGGTCCGCAGAAGTAGCTGTCGGCGCACTGGCACCAGCTGCGGTCACAGGTGGGTGGTGGAAAGCCAAAACAGTATGAAAAATGAAATTTTTCAGTTGGCTTGGGCCACGACAGTGTGGAAAGAGCTATCGTCCTCCATGTCGGTGGCTGGCGGCGGGCGGACGCAGCCACCCGGTCATGTCGGAGGCACCATGGACGGTACATCGTACCGCATCGCATGTGGAAAGGATGCGGTCAAATTAATTTGGTGGAGGAGGTGGCCCCAGAGATAACTTGTGGGGTACGGGGCAGACGCAGCTTCTAGTCGTGTCCCGTCCAGGTAAGAGTCGTTCTGCCTTTGGCGAGCTGAGCAGCGTGCGGGCTGCCCCAACGGGCCAGACCCCCCCAGCGGGTCGGGCTAGACCTGTGACCTAATTCGTTGCGCCGGATCTAGTCCGAGATAGATCCAGGTCAGGTCGGTGGACCCCAGGCTGGGTCAGGTCGGGTCAGACTGGACTCGATTGACCCCTTTTTGGAAAAATACCAATATCTTTCAAACCAAGCATCTGATTGACGAGATGTTTTTGGTTTTGGAACACTCACGATGAGGTGGATATTTTGGAATACTCTAAGTAGGATTTCATGGAAGTTGAAATATGATTAATTTCTTGAGGAGTGCTTCTCCTGGAATCAAGCACACTGTGTGTAGAGATCTTATGGCTGACTGAGACCTGAAGACTGCTAAGAAGCGACCCTGTGTGGATCATCTACGATGTCCTAGTGGGAAGTGTCTATGTGTGAGCCAGCAGGCCCATGCTGGGGAGCGGCTCTATGTGACCCAATTTACCCACAGTTCTATGGGGAAGAGTACCTTAGTATGATGGCCAATGTGGGAAGCGGCTCTCTGTGACCCGACATGCCCATGGTGGGGAGTAGCTCTGTGTAACCCAACGTACCCACGGTACTCATTATGGATGAGTACCACAGCAATACAAGGTTAAGGGAAAGCAGCTCTATGTGACCAGACAATCTCACAGTGGGGAGTAGCTCTGTGTGTAACACCCTCAAATGATAAAGGGTTAAATGACTAAATGATATGACTCATGTCCACAAGGTGGACCTTCCTTTTTAGGAGACTATCTGGTTAGAACGCCACAGTTAAGCATTCTTGGTCTGGAGTAGTGATCATGATGGGTGACCTTCTGGGAAGTTTCCCAGGGTCCATGTGAGTGAGGAGAAAGCAGTCTGGAAATGACATGTGTTGGCCTGTGGGGACTGTCATTAGTCAAATGACCCATTCGGGCTTGTGGATGGACCCTAGGGTGGGCCCCACATGTCTGTAGGAAAACTGGTGGTACCTGGTGGGCCAGGACCTGACGGCCATGTTAAGGCGAGGTGGTTGTACTGTCACTAGGACCTAGTTGTCACATTTGGTATCAGAGGTGGTACCCAGCCTTAAGTTTGGTGCACTGCCTGGGTTGAGATGTAGGGCCCACAATGAGGACGTTGTGCTCTAAATGGGGGGTGATTGTAACACCCCCAAATGATAAAGGGTTAAATGACTAAATTATATGACTCATGTCCACAAGGTGCTCCTTCTTTTTAAGGAGCCTATCTGATTAGAACTCCACAGTTAAGCGTTCTTGGCCTGGAGTAGTGATCAGAATGGGTGACCTTCTGGGAAGTTTCCCAGGGTCCGTGTGAGTGTGTAAAAAGGACATGTGTTGGCCTATGGGGACTATCATTAGTCCGATGACACGTTAGGGCATGTGGGTGGACCCTAGGGTGGGTCTCACGTGTCTGCGGGGCAACTGGTGGTACCTGGTGGGCCAGGACCTGACGTCCATGTTAAGGCGGGGTGTTCATGCTGTCAATGGGACCCAGTTGTCACAATTGGTATCAGTGGAGTCGGTTCTACCACAGAACTTAAGACTCTGATATTTCTTTTCTATGAAGCAATAGTGTTAAGGGTACTAAGTGTGGTTTTCAGTTCATGGAGTCCAGTGTTGGTGCAGGTGGGCGATGTATCCATAAACCAGGACCCTGACTTCTGATTTCTGACTCACTGCACAAAAATACTGATTGCGTGTGTGTTTAAAAAAAATTCTTAATTCATCTCAACCAGGTCAGCTCACCAGGTACAATATTTTGACCATGTCGCATCTGTTTCTTTCAGGATTCCTCCCCGCTGACGACCAGTGAGAGCCCCGAGAGTAGTACGCACTGATAGCCTGCTGAGCGATGAGGCCTCAGTATAGGTCCCTCTTCTAGTTGAGGCACCAGCGGAGGCACTAGTGGTACCAATCCATGTTGGGCCACCGATGCCACCAGCCCCAGCAGCAAATGATGCACGCTGCTGGAGTGCGTTGCATGAGTTCCAGTGCCAGAGGCCACCAAGGTTCAGGGGAGAGACGGACCCACAGGCGGCTGAGGATTGGCTGGAGGTTGTGGTGAGAGTCTTCAGGACAGTAGGGACACCAGCAGACTTCATGGTGATCCTTGTTGTCAGCCTCCTTCAGGCAGTAATAGGAAGATGGTGGAGCCTGATGTTCCAGATGCATGACAAGGAGACACGAATGTAGTCAGACTTCGAGAGCCTGTTTTGGGCAGATTTTGTACCAGCCACCCTTCGTGCGGTGCGGATACAGGATCTACTTCATCTACAGCAGGGTATCCTGACAGTAGCATAGTAATCAGTGAGGTTCACCGACCTCTCATGCTACTCCACAGATATGGTGTGGGACCCTTTCTTCAGGGCTCGGACCTTCGAGCAGGGGCTCAGGTGAGAGATCAAAGCTCTGATGATCTCACTTAGCATCCTGGCGTAGATGAGGGTGTTGGAGTGAGCCCTCCTAGTGGAGAGTTTTCTTTTTGAGCAGTCTCTAGCAGCGAGACCCACCACTAGATGACATGCAGTGGAGTCTTCTGCAGCAGGTAGTAGATAGATGATGCAGAGGTCCAAAAGGATTAGACCTACAGGTGGTCGACCGCATGACTCAGGATCGGAAGTGCGAGGCACCCGGGGTGGAGACAGACCTTCCAGGAGCGGGCAGTGTTACTCATGCGGCGGACAGGGTCACATGGCTCGTGACTGTCCTACCCGCCACACAGATGATCAGCAGATAGTTGAGGGACCTCCCAGGCAGAGGTAGAGGTTCCATCGAGGTGGTCCACAAGGAGGAGGCAGACGTTGCAGAGGATCTGGACGTACAGCTGGCGGTGGATGACGTTTTGAGGTGTTACCACCACCACCACTAGGAGGTCCACCCTGAACGCAGGGAGTGGGTGGATAGGGGAGACAACATCTTTAGGGAGCTGAGGCCTATGACCATGGTGCTCCAGAGATGATTCTAGGTACGATCTATGTCTATTACACCTTATTTTAAGTTCTTATAGACACAGGTGCTAGTCACTCTTTCATTTCCACATCCCTCATTCAGATCTCAGAGATTCTGAAGGAGTCGTTAGTTTGATCCTTACGGCTAGAGACTCCTACGGGATTTGATTCAATGATTATGCACTGGTGCTAGTAGTGTGATCTTACCCTAGGAGGTGAGAGCTTCGGCTGGGATCTCCTAGTAGCGGCATCGAGGCCTTACGACGTCATCTTGGGTATAGAATGGTTATCTACAGTCCATGATCAGATTGACTGTATCAGGCGCAAAGTGTGGTGTGTCCGCACAAATGGGAGCAGGTTTACCTTTACCGGTGATAAGGGAACCTTTTCAGCATAGGATGGACTTACTTGGAGGAGGGTGAAGCTAATCACTCGCCATTTGGCTTGCCTTACCCTCAGAGCAGTTGATGTGGAGATTCTAACTTACCCTGTAGTGGTGGACCAGTATGCGTATGTTTTCCCTAACGATGTTCTAGGACTACCTCCTTGCAAAGAGGTTGACTTCTACAAAGACTTGTACCCCGGGACGGTACCGATATCTACTCCACCATATCAGATGGATCACACTGAGCTTCATGAGCTGCGGGTACAGCTAGAGGACTTGCAGGAAAGGGGATTCATTCGGCCTAGTGTTTCTCCCTGGGCAGCCCCGATTCTGTTCGCCAAGAAGGCAGACGGGAGCTTGAGGCTCTGTGTAGACTATCGTCGCCTGAACCATGTGACCGTGAATAACAAGTACCCACTCCCGAGGATTGACGACCTCTTTGATCAGCTAAAGGGAGCTCGGTGGTTCTTGAAGATAGACCTCAGACCAGGCTATCACCAGCTCAGAGTTCAAGATGAGGATGTGAAGAAGATGGCCTTCAGGTGTCGTTATGACCACTAAGAGTTCTTGGTTATGCCCTTCGGCGTAACCAACGCTCCAGCAGTGTTCATGAGTCTCATGAACAGGATCTTACAGCCTTACCTCGATCGCTTTTTCGTAGTCTTCATAGACGACATTTTGATCTACTCGACTACTGAGGAGGACCATTCCTACCATTTATAGGTAGTACTGGACACACTCTGAGAGCACCAGCTTTATGGTAAGCTCTCGAAATTCCAGTTATGGATTCGAGAGGTTCACTTCTTGGGATACATCATCTCAGAGGCTGGAGTTACAGTGGATCCAGTGAAGATCGAGGCGGTACTTTCTTGGGAGCCACCCAGGAGTGTGATGGAGGTATGGAGTTTCCTGGGTTTGGCTGGATACTACCGGAGATTCATTCCAAACTTCTCCAAAGTTACAGCACCACTATCATCCATGACGAAGAAGGGTAAATTTTTCGTGTGGTTGGAGAGATGCCCGTAGAGATTTCAGGAGCTAAGGCAGAATTTGACTAGTGCCCCCATCTTGAGGCTTCCAGAGGAAGGCGTAGGGTATGTAGTCTACTGTGTTGCATCAGGGACCGGACTCGAGTGTGTCCTGATGTAGGAGAGATTTGTGATCTCTTATGTTTCTCGGCAGCTGATACAGCATGAGTAGAACTACGCTACTCATGACCTGGAGTTAGCCGCAGTGGTCTTCTCATTGAAGATGTGGTGGCACTATCTTATGGGCAAGAGTTTTATCATATACTCTAATCACAAGAGTCTCGGGTATATCTTCTCTCAGAAGTACATGAACCTGAGATAGCGATGTTGGCTTGAGTTTCTCAAGGATTATGACTTCGAGATAGTCTATACTCCTAGAAAGGGGGGACGTTTTTTGTGGATGCGCTCAGCAAGAGGACTGGTATTTAGCTGCTAGGTGAGGCGACAGAGTAGTTGCATGCCTTATAGATATCCTTTGTGAATAAGGATGGAGCAGAATTCCTAAAGTTTCTTATGGTCACTCCCCCACTATTTCAGCGAGTCATAGATGCGTAGCATGGGGACACTGACTGTGAGACACGATGTGATCAGATATCCATAGGGCAGGCACCTGATGGATTTTCTGAAGGTAGGGAGCACTTCATCCTCTTCAGAGGACGTACCATGGTACCAGTAGCACTTCAGGGGGAAGTGTTGATGGGGTTCCATACTTCCCCTTTAGCGGTACATCCATAAGTGGTGAATATGTACCAAGACCTTCGACGACAGCACTGGTGGCCAGGTATGAAGAATTCTATAGCGGAGTTTGTCTCTCGATGCCTCACTTGTCAGCAAGTTAAGGCGAAGCACCAGGTACCAGTAGGCTTGGTTCAGCCTTTAGAGGTCCTAGAGTGGAAGTGAGATGGGATATCCATGGATTTCGTGATGGGTCTACCATGTACATCTAGGGGTTATGACTCGATTTGGGTGTTCATCGACCGAATCACCAAGTTGGCCCACTTCCTACCGATATGAGAGAAGGGTTCTGTAGAGATCTTGGGACGCCTCTATGTGTAGGAGATTGTGCATTTACATGGAGTAACTTATTATATTGTCTCCGACAATGACACATGGTTTACTTCCTGACTATGGAAGGGGTTACAGGAGTCTTTCAGGATACAGCTTTGCTTGAGCACCGCCTTCCATCCATAGACAGATGGTCAGACTAAGCGGACCATTCAGACCCTCGAGGAAATGCTCCAAGCTTGTGTCCTAGACTTTGGTCCCAGCTAGGAGGATCACTTACCATTGTTAGAGTTTTCCTACAACAACAGCTATCACTCCACCATCAGTATGGGACCTTTTGAGGCCTTGTATGGTCAGCCTTACAGATCACCACTATGCTGGATAGACCCAGGGGAGTCAGCACTAGTGGGAACAGAGATAGTACGATCTACCACAGAGAAGGTGCAGATCATCCAGGAGTGGATGAAGACTTCATAGAGCAGGAAGAAGTCATATGATGATAGGAGACGGAAACCTATAGAGTTTGAGGATGGCGACCACATATTTCTACAGGTCTCACCTCGATGAGGTCTACAAATATTTGGCCGAGGAGGCAAGTTATCTTCGAGGTTCATCGGACCTTTCTAGGTCCTTAGTAGAGTAGGCGATGTGGTTTACTGCTTAGCTCTTCCACCTCAGTTGCACCAGGTGCACGAAATTTTCCACGTATCTCAGCTGAGGAGATATGTGCACGACCCATCCCACATCATCGACCACGGGGATCTAGACATCGATGACGGGGTGACTTTCATAGAGGTTCCAGTGGAGATTGAGGATCGACAGGAGCGGGTCCTATGTGGGCGGTCGATACCTCTGGTGCACGTTTTTTGGTAGAATAAGAATCTCCAGGAGAGCACATGGGAGCGGGAGGCTCAGATGCGTGCTCAGTACCCCCCCATTTGTTCTCTTAGTTTGAGTTGTAGCTTACGGGGATGTAAATCCCTGAGGTGGGTAGAATGTAAATACAAGGAAATTCCATGGAAAATTTTTTATTAAATACATGGGATTTTTACGAGTCTGCGAAATTTTACGGTGCTTGATTCCGAGGCCCGGTGTGTCTGGAATCAATTTCTGAAGTTTTGTTCGGGTACGTTTAGTTAACGTACGAGCTGGATTTTATAACTTTTGAACCGGTACTTGGAACTAAAATTTTAGGGAACCGTTGAACTCGCAACACCAGTATTCTCTTAAGAAGACTTTCACTTCGATGGTAGTGGGTTGAGGATAAAAGTTAGTTTTTGGGTTTTCTTAAAAAAATAATAAAATATAGTGTAACACTTTATTTTATTTTTGAGCCACCATGTGAGTGTGGGTAGTTGGAACCTCCACTTGGGAGTTGATGGTGGGACCGCCACACCCCAACCTCCCATGAGAGGTTATGGTGGTGGGGCCCACCCGAGCATAACCTCCCATGAGAGGTTACAATGTGGGGACCACCTGAGACCCATAACCTCTCTATTAAATGATAGGGGTGGGGACCACCCAACCCTTATTGATGATGGAGGATAAAATCTCCCACCTATCCCTCTTTAATGAGGGATATCCTCTTTCCATCCACCTAATTAAATGTGAAACCTCTCATGAATTTAATTAGGTGGATCCCACTCATTTAATTCATCAAATTTGAATTATGTGCCAACGTAATAATAGAAAAAACCTCCTATTATTTTCATTTTCAAAATCTTATTTTTGGTAGAGGCTTTGAGAGGAAAGCTAGGGAGAAAATCTCCCAATGAAGAACGCAAAGAACACGAAGAATTCGAAGAATGACAGCGACGCTCTTTCTTCTTCGACTTCTTCCCCAGCCACCTACCGATCAACCCTCCGCAACGTCGTCAACGAACCAACGCAGCTCAGAATTGAGGACGTGTGGCGGATGCAACGAAAAACGGTCTCCTCTGACTACCTTTCACGACTCCGTCAAAAAACAACGAGCGTCAAGAGACGAATCAAAAGGTAGGGGTTGTTTCCTTTAAAGTACCATGTTCTTCTTTCCTTAAACGAAGAACATTGATGTTTACCTTTTGCGGGTGGGCTGTTGTGTTTCGTTCATGAGAAAATATTTCAACCACCATAAATGCGGAGGGTGCGGGGAAAACCATGATGGCTCGACCCCTCCGTTGATCTTTTTGTGATGACTCCAAGACGGCATGTCAATTTGGCGACGGCGACGAAGATGGAGAAAAAAGGTCGTGCTACCTGCGGCCTCTGTGGATCGCGCCTCCCTCGCAGCACCACTGTCGCCCTGCCTCGCACCCCCGTGCCGCCTGGCTGGTGCCCATGTTCCCTTATCGACACCCCCGAAGGCCCTCCTGGTTCCCCCTTGGCCCCTTTTTGTGGCCTGCACGGCGCCCCCAGCGCACTGCCCGTGCCCGAGCGCGCTGCCCCGGTGCGCTGCCCAGCACCCTGCCCAGCGCCCTCGCGACCCCTGCCGCACCTGCTCGGTCCACCTGTGGCCTACCTAATGTCCATCTGGCCTTCCTCACCCCACGCGGCCTACCGCTGGCCTCCCAGATACCGACCACCTGAGTTGTGCCTCTCGCGGCGTTGGCCAAACCGGCCCCGGCCTTTGGGCAGATCCGCCTGTGTGGAGGCATCCAGGCCGAACCGCCCTCGCAGTCCACTAGGCCGGGCCCAGTGGACCAGGCCTAACTTAGCGGGCGGACCCATCCAACAGGATGGGTCAGACCCATCTGGTCTGTTTGGGTTGACCCAAACCGAGTCAAACTGGACCCGGGCCCACTACCGACCCTTTGCTTACTTTGGTCAAATCTTTGGCATCGGACGTCCGTTTGACGAACTGCCAGCAGTGCTGGTAATCTCAATGAGATATGGTCCCTTTGAGAATATCCCACTGGAGTTTGGGGTATATTTGAGATACGGTCGGGTTGGTTCTTACACGAATCCAACTGGGCCCCTGGGACTAAAAGGCTAATAACTCACAGACCGGGCATCTGATTGATGCGCCATCTGTTGCATTGAGACCCCTATGATGAGGCAGACCTTTGAGATAATTCTATGTGGGACTTCACGGAACTTGGAGTATCGACTTGTATCTTGTGGAGTATACCCTCCCGGTGACGAGCGAGCAGATTGCAGAGACCTAGTAGCTGGCTGAGACTTGACGACTGCTGACCGATCGACTCTGAGTGATTCGGATGGCCCAGTGGGGAGCTCTTTGTTGTAGCAGCAGACCCACAGTGGAGAAGCACTTAGTTGTAGGGGAAAACCCATAGTACTCGACAGAAGGAGTACCTCTATAGGCTATGAGGGGTAGAGCTTGGTTGTAGCGGAAGACCCATAGTGGGGAGTGCCTCTGTGTGAGTGCGGAAGATCCACAGTACTCAACGGGTGGAGTACCTCAGCAGTCCAAGGTTAGTGGGAAGCGCTTGCTTCTAATGGCAGGCCCATTGTACTCGACAGAGGAGGAGTTCTCCAGCAGCTGTGGTTTCGATATCGTGAATAAAAATCCTTGTTGAGCTATGTCAGTGACTTTTATGTTTTCCTCATGATTGAGATGGGTTACTAGATAACTTAGGTATATGTATGGTCATATACCTAAGTAATGGTTATCCATTGATTTAATACTTTTTTGTTTATCCTTATTGTATTTTTTGAGACCTTGAGGGTCTCGGGGTCCCTACTGAGTATCGTTATACTCACCCCTGCACGGGCTATGCCCGTACCTCATTGTTTCGGATGCAGACGACGGACAGCGCTGACGGAGGCCGAGAGCACCAGGACTGGACGGTACCTGGAGGTGGACCTTATGACGAGTCAGTAGACAGAGGAGTCTGAAAGACGTGGAGTGTTTAGGTGTCCATCTATACCTACCCTTTAGGTAGGAACCCCAAAGGATGATCCAGGAGCTACTTTTTACCTTTTAGTTATTTGTCCCATTTTCAGATGTTCTTGTACTTTACAGTTGGGCTTGTATTTCCGGCCCCTTTTTTCTTTCCAGCACACTCTTTGTATACAGTTTTTACTTAGTTTTTTGCTTCCATTTGTGTACTCTGATGTGTTTGTTTACAGTTATAAAGGAAATGCCTTCCCAGTTTAGGGATATATGCCTTTGGTGCTTGTCGCCAGCCCCTGGCCTATGGAAGGCAGGCTTGGGGTAGTTACGACACGAGCCTCAGGGGACGGTTCGTGACACTGTGTGACCCAGCTTACCCACGATACTCATTTGGGAGGAGTACTCTAGTAGCCCAAGGTGTTCAGTGATATGATTGATGGTCTTAATTTCCTACTCTAGATCATACCTATGTGAGATGTTTTGCATCATGATCGATCTTTATGATCATGCTTCGTGGTTTTCTTGTGGATTACTTTTTGGTATTTTCTTGTTGGTTTGGGTCCCTATTGAGTATTTTTTTACTCACCCCTGCATGGGATTCGCCCACACGTGTTGTGTCTGGAGCAGATGACCTATGACTTGGTGGAGGACTTGGTGGCCCAGGACCTGGTGGTACTGAGTGAGATCTGGTAGGTAGGAAATGATTCTACTGCTTCTTTCAGCTACTCTATTCTTACCCATCAAGTGAGGTTTTCAACGGATGGCTTGAAATAGATCTTGTAATTACTCATGTTACAGTTTTCTTTTGTTAGGTTTTTATTCTGGACCATTTACTTTCAGTTGTACCTTTACACTCAGTGGTTGTTTAGTATCATGCATGTTCTCTTTTCTAGTTTTCTTGGGACGTGGTTGTATGTGTGTGTGTACAGGTACTTAGGAAAATCCCCCCCAATTTTAGTTTGACGCCTTCGGTGCTAGTCTCCACCCATTTCCTTTAGAAGGCAGGCTTGGGGGAGTCATGGCATGGGCCTCGGGGATGGGTTGTGACAAATTGGTATCAAATGTGGTCGGTTCTACCTCAAAGACCGGGAGTCTATTATTTTGTTTTTGGGTAACAGTGAAAAATGTTTTGAGTTTGAATTTAAAATTCATGGAGTCCGGTGTTGGTACGGTGGTTGACGTATCCATACACTAGGACCTTGAATTATCCTCTTTGATTCTATACATAAAAACACGGGTTTCATGCATCATATAAGAATTGAGTGTTTCCTCATGTTCTTCTTAAATTAGATTCATCTCACCAAGTATAATATATTAACCATGATCCATCTTGATCTATTTCCAAATGCATCCATGTGGATGACCAGCCAAGATTCTGATATGTGACCATGAGGACAGCCCACCTAGCGGTGTGGCATCTGTTCAGGGACTAGTGCTAGAGATGGCCCTGCTAGGTGGTTCACCAGTGTTACCACTACCCACTGATCAATAGTTACTACTGGAATTACCAATGGAGGACGTACGTAGACTCAATGCCTTGTACAAGTTTTAGAGATAGATACCTCTCAGGTTCAGTGGAGTGACAGATCCTTAGGCTGATGAGGATTGGATGGAGGTGGTGATGTTGGTATTCTGCTTAGTGAGGATGTCGCTTGATCATATAGTGATATTATCTACAAGCCTTCTTCATGGATCGGTAGGGATATGGTGGAGCTTGACCATCCAGACTCATGATGAGGTGACCCTCACCTAGACAGACTTTGATCGCCTTTTCGGGAGGATTTCTTCCCTGTGAATTTGTTCTCAGTGCGCATACAATAGCTACAGCACCTAGAGCAAGGGAGCATGACAGTAGAAGAGTACTCAGTGAGATTCACTGAGCTTTCTCACTGCTCTACAAAAATGGTGCAAGACCCATTCTCCAGGGCTCGAGCCTTTGAGAAAGGACTCTGGAAGGAGATCAGGATGTTGATGGTGTCTCCCATCATCCCTACCCAAGTTGGGGTGCTGGAGAGGGTCCTACTTGTAGAGAGATTCTTGGAAGAGCAGGTGCTGATGGCTATAGCCACCAGTAGACATCAGGCGGTAGAGTCTTCAGTGGTGAGAAGAAGGCAGCAAACGTGGGGACCCAAGAAGGTCAGATCTTTCAAGGGATGACCCTAGGACTCAGGGTCAGTAGTGTAGGGATCCCATAGCAGAGGGAGTTAGTAGGGAGTTAGGTTATGCTTCACATGCGGTGGGTAGGGACACATGGATCCTGACTTCCCAACCCACTACATATATGATCAGAAGACGGTCTAGGGATCGTCAAGGCAGAGGCAGAGGTTTGAGCGAGGTGGTCCATAGGGCGGCGGACGTGGTAGGGGATTATTCTGAGAAACAGGCAGTGGGAGACGGTTCGAGGTACTACCTCCACCACCCCCAGGTGGTCCCCCACGGCCTCAAGGAGTAGGTGGATAGGGGTGATCACATCTTCATGTGGTGTAGGCCTATAACCATGGCACTCTGGATATGATTAAAGGTATTATCTTCATCTTATTCACCTTAGCTACAGTTCTTATAGAGATAGGTTTTAGTCACTCTTTTCTTACCATGGACCTCATTTGTGGCTCTAAGGTTCCAGTGGAGTCGTTTGGTCGATCCTTATAATTATAGACTCTTATAGGAGGGGATTCAAGGATTAGACACTAGTTTTTCAAGTGTGATATTACTCTTGGAGGCGAGAGATTCAGCTGGGATCTCCTAGTAGTGGTGTTGAGGCCTTACAACATCATCTTGGGTATGAACTGTTTATCTACATTCCATGCTCATATCGACTGTATTAGGTGAAAAGTGTGGTGTTTCCTCAAGGATGGGACCAGGTTTTCCTTCACCGGTGAGAAGGGAACTTTTGTAGCATAGGATGGACTTTCTCAGAAGAGGGTGCAACTGATCACTCACTAGTTAGCTAGCCTCACTCTTGGTTTAGTGGACGAGGGGAGTCCAATATTTTCTGTAGTGGTAGATGAGTATGAGGATGCCTTTCTTGAGAATTTTTTGGGATTACCTCCTCATAGGGAGGTAGAATTCAGCATCATCCTATACCCCAGGATGACACAGATATCCACACTGGCATATCGGATGGCTTATTTAGAGCTTCCTAAATTGAGGGTACAGTTGGAGGTCTTGTAGGGAAAGTGCTTCTTGAGGCCTAGTGTTTTATCATTGGAAACCCCAGTGTTGTTTTCCAAGAAGGTAGACATGAGCTGGAGGACATGCATGGACTTCCGGTGCCTGAAATAGGTGACCATGAAGAAAAAATATCCACTACCGAGAATTGATGACCTTTTCGACCAGCTCAAGGGATCGAGGTGGTTCTCAAAGATCGACCTTAGGTTAGGCTATCACCAGTTTCGGGTACGGGATGATTATATACCGAAGATAACCTTCAGATTCTGGTATAGCCACTACAGGTTCTTGGTGATGCCCTTTGGCCGGACCAATGCCCCAGTAGTGTTCATGGGACTAATGAATAGGATCTTTCATCCTTACCTTGACCATTTCATCATAGTCTTCATCTATGGCATCTTGGTGTACTTGGAGTTGGAGGAGGAGCACACTACACACCTACGGATAGTCCTGGATACACTCCGAGAGCACCAACTTTACGGTAAGATATTGAAGTGCCAGTTATGGATTCAGGAGGTCTACTTTTTGGGACATGTCATCTTGGAGGCTGGAGTTGTAGTGAATCCAAAAAATATAGAGTCAGTGCTGGCTTGGGAACCACCCAGGATCATGATTGAGGTGTGGAGTTTTTTGGGATTGTCTGGATACTACTGGAGGTTCGTTCTCAACTTTTCCAGTGTAGAAGAACCTTTATCAGTCTTGAAATGGAAGGGAAAGCCCTTCGTGTGGACAGAGAAGTGCCAAAAAAGTTTCTAGGAGCTAAGGTGGAGACTGAAAAGTGCCCCTATCTTGAGACTACCAGAGGAGGGCATTGGGTATGTAGTTTTCTGTGATGCATTAGGGACTAGACTGGGTTGTGTCCTGATGCAGGATCTAGTGGTGATCACCTAAGGATCACGATAGTTGAGGTATCATGAATAGAACTACGCAACCCATGACCTAGAGTTATCTGCAGTGGTGTTTTCTTTGAAGATGTGTTGACACTACTTTATGGGTGAATGGTTTACCATCTACTCTGACCATAAGAGTCTTAGGTATATATTCTCATAGAAGGACCTAAACTTGAGATAGTGGTGATGGCAAGAGATCCTCCAAGACTGTGACTGTGATATAGTCTATACTCCTGGGAAGGGGAATGTGGTGGTAGACACACTCAGCAAGAGGTATGATTTACAACTATTGAGTGAGGTGACGGAGCAGTTAGCCACAATGCAGATATCCTTCATGAATGATGATAGAGAATCTTAGCTTCAGTCGATGATTGTCACTCCTCCACTCTTATAGTGAGTCAGGGAGGCACAACTTCTGGATGTTGAAAGTGAGGCCTGGCGTGCTCAGTTATCCTTGGGACAGGCTTCTAATGGATTTTCGATAGGTTAGGAGAACATCATCACTTTCAGAGGATTAACCATAGTACTAGTGATGTTTTGGGAGTATTTTTTGAGGGAGTTCCAAACATCCCCTTTGGCAGTACATCCTGGTGTGGAGAAGATGTATCAGGACCTTCGACATTAGTACTGGTGGCTAGGGATGAAGAAAGTAGTGGCAAAGTTTGTTTCACGATGCCTCACTTATCAGCAAGTGAAGTTTGAGCATTAGGTTCCAGCAGGCTTGGTCAAACCACTTGAGGTACCAGAGTGGAAATGGTATAGTATCTTGATGGACTTTGATATGGGGTTACCACACACATCCATGGGCCACGATTCTATCTGGGTGATCCTTGACCAACTCACCAATTCATCTCACTTCCTACCCATCCGAAAGTAGGGATCAGTATAGGGATTGGGACGCCTCTATGTCTAGAAGATAGTGAGGCTCCATGGGGTTCCTTCGATGATCATCTCAGACCGTGATGCACACTTTACATCCTGGTTGTGGATAGGATTGCAAGAGGTTTTTGGAACTCAGCTGCGCTTGAGCACAGCCTTTCACCCACAGACAGATGGTCAGATGAATTGAACTATACAAAACTTGGAGGACATGATTCGTTCTTGCGTTCTAGTTTTTTTTTGTATTTGGGAGTACCACCTTCCATTGGTTGAGTTTTCATAAAAAAAATATCTATCACTCCACCATTGGCAAGGCACCGTTCGAGGCATTGTACGAACATCCTTACAGATCAACTCTATGCTGGACAGACCTAGGGGAGTCAGCACTCATGGGTTTAGAGTTGGTATGGGATACTAATGAGAATATACAGATCATCCAAGAGTATATTAGGACTGCACAGAGTAGGCAAAAATCATATGTGTATAGGATATAGGGGCCCTTGAATTTTGAGGAGGGAGACCATGTTTTACTTCGGGTCTCACCCCGATGAGGATTGAAAAGATTTGTCTGGGGTGGAAAGTTATCTCTGAGGTTCATCAGACCTTTTCATATTCTTATCTTAGTTTTTTAGGTGGCATACTTCCTAGATGTTACCCCATAGATGCACTAGTTTCATGATGTTTTTCACGTGTCGCAACTGAGGAGGTACGTGAATGATCCATCGCACGTCTTCGACTGGGGAAAGATAGACATTGACAATGGGGAGATGTTTATGGAGTTCCCAGTGGAGATATAGGATTGAAATTATTGGGTCCTTCATGGATGTTCAATTCCTCTGGTGCATGTTTGGTGGCATCACGGGAATCTCTAGAATAGCACATGGAATCGAGAAGCTCAGATCCGTGCTCAATATCCCCCATTTGTCCATTTAGCTTTGTTTTGTCTTATGAGGACATAAATCACTAAAGGTGGGGGTAATGTAATGTCCCAAAAATTCCATGTAATTTTTTTTAAATTATATGGAATTATTTCAAGACCAAACGCTCTGACAGCACCTAATTCTGAGGCCCGGTGAGCCCAGAATAGAATTTTGAACTTTTTTAGTTCATTTAAATAAATGTGAAAGTAGGTTTTTCTAACTTTTAAATCGGTGCTCGGATCAAAAATATGAGGGCACCATTTAACTCAAAATGGTGGTATTATCCTAGAATGGACCTAACTTCAATCGGCAAGGGTTGACCGGAAAAGTTAATTTTCAGAATTTTCAGAAAAAAATAAAATAACTTAAAAAGTTATTTTATTTGTTTTCCCCAACCATTGGGTGGTGGCACGACAACACTACAGTGCGGTCAAAAATTGATGATGAGTCTTATTAAATGAATCTCATTAATGGATCATAAACGTTCACTATAACAATGCATTAAATGAATCATAATAGATATGTTGTTTCATAAATGAAACAGCATAACAATACGACGACACAACGTAACAGAAACGTTGAGATGTTTTTTCTTTTAATGGGTTAACGTGTTTGAGAAATCAGGATCAAAGGGTGGAATTTTATTGGAAAACCTACAATGATAATTCTCTCCAATGACGAATGAAAAATGCCAGCGAATCACCAACAAAATCGATGCACTTCAAAGAACAGGACCGAAGAGTGTTGAACACCAACAGAACTTGAATCCCCACTGACGGATCACTTTAATGATGACTCCAATGAGGTTGGGGTTTGTTTCTGTTTTAAGTTTCCCCATTATTTATTCTAAAAAAAACATAGATCAACCAACGAACAAGTTGATCTTCATATTTCTCATTCTTCCAGGAGGGAACTTTTCTTGGGATTCATGTATCGGGATTGATTAATTGTGATAAAACTTCAAAACTTTATCCTATGTTTCTAAGCCTCTAACATGGAGGTCATGGGATGAAATGAACAAGGCCTAAGCCACTCTGCCTTGTGCATTTTTTTTCACTCTTCGTGGCCTAATCTTTGAAATTGGGGCAAGGAGGCCATCACAGGGAAGATGGTATCCCCTAGAGGCCATAGGCACAAGCAGCGTGAATAAGGGACCACCGGAGTGAACCCGGTGGTCTGCGGAAGTAGTCGTCAGCCACCATCGATGGTGACCCATGGTGGTAACCCTGGGTGAGTGTTAGCGCACCACAATGGAAGGTTGGAAGCAATTCCATGGCTAGATCAGGCCACTACAGTGCGGTAGGAGCCTCCAGCCTCCGTGTTGGTGACTGGCAGCGGGCGGACGTGGCCACTCGGCCGCATCACACCCAAAAAGGTCGCGGTCAAATGACCGCGGCGGTGGAGGTGGCCCCGCAGAAGACCCACGGGGTAGGGTGTGGGATTCCTCAGTGGTCCGGGCTGGATCCGAGTTGCGTCAGATTCAGTTCGGGTCAGATTTGAGTCGGGACAGGTCTGTGGACCCAAGTCAGACCTGACTCGGACCTGACCGGCCCCTTTTTAGAAAAATTCCAATATCATTCAAACCAGGCATCTAATTTAAAATTCATTTGCAGTGTTGGAACCCTCACAACAAGGTGGGTATTTTGGAATACTCTAAAGAGGATTTAAAGGAAGTTGAAATATGATGAATGGCTTGAGGACCGGTTCTCCTAGAATTAAGCACACTACATGTGGAGATCTTATGGCTGACTGAGGCCTGAATACTGCTGATAGGATACCCTATGTGTATCAGCTACGATGGCCCCATGGGAAGAAGATCTATGTGAACTGGTTGGCCCATGGTGGGGAGTGACTCTATGTGACCTGACAGACCCACGGTACTTTATGGGGAGGAGCACCTCAGTATGATGGCCACGGTGGGAAGCGGCACTGTGTGACCCGGCATGCCCATGTTGGGGTGCAGATCTATGTGACCTAGAATACCCAAAGTACTCATCAGGGATGAGTACCACAATAGTCCAAGGTTAAGGGGAAGTGTCTCTATGTGACCCAACAGGCCCATGATGGGGAGCGGCTCTGTGTGACCCAGCATACCCACGGTACTCATTGGGGAGGAGTAATTTATCATCCTAAGGTGTTCAGTGATACGACTGATGGTCTTACCATAATACTCTAGATTATACCTATGTGAGTTGTCTTTCTTAATGATCGATCTTTGTGATCATGCTTCGTGGTTTTCTTATGTATTTATTTGTGGTCTTTCCTCTTTGGTTTGGGGTGCCTACTAAGTATTCTCTTACTCACCCTTGTACAGGCTTCGCCCACACGTGTTGTGTCTGGTGCAGATGATCGATGACTTGGTGGAGGACTTGGTGGCCCAGGACCAGGTGGTTCCCAGTGATATCTGGTAGGTAGGATGTGCTACTAGGTCTTTTGGCAGCTGATCTATACTTACCCACCAAGTGGGGTTTTTAGCATATGACTTTCCATCGATCTTGTACTTGCTCTTGTTGTAGTTGTCTTTTATTGGGTTTGTATTCTAGCCCATTTACTTTCAATTTTACCTTTAAAATCAGTGGTTGTTTAATATAATTCATATTCTCTTTTCCAGTTTTTTTGGGATGTGGTTGTATGTGCGTTTGTATAGGTACTCAGGAAAATTCCTCCCACTTGTAGGTTGATTCCTTCAGTGCTAGTTTCCAACCCTTGGCCTTCGGGAGGCGGTCATGGAGTCACGGCACGAGCCCCAGGGGACGGTTCATGAAAAAATATCTCCTCAAAATCCTTCCCCATGTCCTAGAGTTCCTAGTATCACAAAAATACCAACCTAATATGGCTTAAGGTGTGAGACAAGGGAGGTTTTCCAAGGAAGAGTTATAATTCTTAAATGAGTGATGCATGTGTATTTATTCTTCTACCTCCATAAAATATGTTCACTATAACATAATTAAATAATTATTTTATCTATAATGAAATTTTATTTTGTTGATTTAATCACTATTTTCTCTCTCATTTCCATCTTACAATAAATGAAAACATCGCCCAATATATGTGTGGACTACCACCTCCATGAAGTGATGTGTTTCATTTTCCATCACTTTCTCACACTAATAGTTATAAATATGGAATTAATGAATATATAATATTTTTTTGAAATTATTATGATTTTAAAAAGATGATATATTACTTACCTTCTCACCCTCACTATCTATTTGAAATTGATAGTGTCATTCGTGCATATGTGTGGACTACCACCTCCATGAAGCGATGTGGTTCATTTTTCATCTCCCCCTTACTAGGATGATCATAAGGATGGAAATAATGAATAAATATGACATGTATAACATATTTTTGATTCTATAAAAGTGAAATATTTTCTAAATTATTTCTTTTCCACCTGTTAGAGACATGAAAATGTCGTATGTACGTACTTATGTACTACCATCTCCATGAAATGATGTGATTCATTTTTCATGACTCCCTTACATGGTTAGTTTTAAAATTATATTTAATGCATAAATATGATAATTATAACATTTTTAATATTTTATGTGTATTTCAACCATAACTCCTTTGACCATAGTCAATGCACTAATGTTGTTTGGAGGTTATAAACAAAACAACCCCAAAATGTCCAATATAAATTTTTCAATTTAATAAATAAATAAGTCATGGTAAAAAATGAAATAAAAGGAATAATAATGATGAAATTAACATGAAAAATTTTATTAAGAAGTTATAAATATAATATAATTTTATGATTCAGGAGTTAGAGAAAATACAAAACTATATGGTACTTAAGGTAAGGGATTTCCTTTAAAAATTTGATTTAAATGATTTAGACTATTTCTCCTCCATATACATGTTCTTAAAAGTGTTACAATAATGTTCTTATTTATATACCAAATATTTTTAAAATTAATTTTCAACTACTTTTTACTTTTTTTAAGTTTGAAAATTTTATATTTTAAACATTTACCATACATATCATTTTGACATTTTTTATCAAAGTAAAAAAATAATGTTTTTTAACATATAAGGATTGACCACTTTTTACAATAGTAATATCCATTAATCATTATAGATATTCTTCTATAATTCTCCATGATTATCTTTAAAGAAATTATTTCTCTCAATATTCTAGAAATTTTTAGTTTTAAATAGAATATTTTTTTTATCTTTATGAGATAACTAAATGTGTTATTATTTATAGGATTTAATGTTATTCCAAATGGGTTTTATGATTAAAGTGAAATTTATATGTGTTTTATTCATGATATGGTTCTTGTACACTTTATATGAATGATGGGTGAGTCTGATATAGATTTGATGATGGGTGAGCCTAATATAGATCGCCAATGCATTGGGTAAAGTGATGGATTTTACCAGTTATATGTTACTCCTAAGAGATATAGGAATTATATGATTAGGTGATTCCATTGTAAGGGTTATTATAATAGTAAATTTAAGAATAATTTCCCAAGGTAACTACATGATATTATTTCAATGTTTTTTAAAGTAAATATTTTGATTTCAAAAAAGTAAGAAAATGATCTTATGTTTCTAAGGAAGGTTTATGATTTTTTTAAGGTGAGGGGTTTTTTTCAAGGAAAGGTATTCAAGATTATTCATGTTTTCTAAGAAACCCTTATTTTTATGATTTTTACTTTATGATTTCATATGAAATGTTTTATGAAGTATATTAATCAATTAAGTTATTTTCATGAAAAATCAAATGGATATTTGAGCTCAAATGTATATTATGGAAAAGAAAAACTTTTTTATGAATATTTTTAGGTTTACAAATGGACTAATGGATTTATTTATTTTATGTACCATACTAATATTTGTTTTTATCATACCACATTTTCAAATGATTTTTCCATAAGCCTTAAGGATGATTAAAAACGTTAATAATGTTAGAGTTCTAGATATGGTATTTACCATGAATGAAGAAGGTATGTATTTATAAAGAAATTGTTTTATGTTCAAATGGACACTCTGTGGAAATTTTTACTTTTTTATGTAGTGTTTTAACTGATTATATAAAACTATAAATTAAAAAGTTCATGAAAACTTAATAAAGTGAAACCATTTATATAAATCATGTAATTATGGGTTTATTAAGGTAGGTATCATTATAGTTTATGTCAAAGAAATGGTTTAGATAAATTTAGAGGTTAGGATGATTCAAATGAAGAAATTTTAATAATTTCAAAAACTATCATGGTTTAATAAGTTTAAGTTTGATCAAAATTTTAAAGGCATATATTCCCCTTTTGAAGTTTTATATGATAGGATTTTAAGATGATTAAAGATATTTTGGTGAGATATATGGGAATAAAACCCCTGGGTTTAGTATTTGTTTTATTGAAAATGTTATTTAAGGAATAATGATTTTATATTTTTTGGACATAATTTTAAAGGTATTGATAACCTTTTGGGTTAATATTGTAATGAAGTGTAGTTTATAAGTGATATTTATTTCCTAAATAAATTTTTATTATAATATATTATATATTATTTTACACATGAATCATAAAGAGAAACCAACAACACTTTATTTCATTAATAAAGATTATTGCATTAGTCATAAATTAAACCCATGAAAATGTTAAACATTAAAATTGGGAAAAAAATAAAAAATAAGAAAACTATAATAGGAAAATTTGGATCCTTTTAATCATCTAGAATAATCTCCCCCACTAAAAACACTAGAGAAAATAAATAGAATATTAGTATACCAATCGACATCTTTGAAATATAAAATATGGAAACTTGGGAGGAATTATAGTGAATATTTAATTGAGTGAATTGGTATTTAAAGGATGTAATTTTACCATTATAATAGTAATGTGACCCTGAGTAATAGTAATAGTAACCTACCCATGAGTAATAGTAATGTGACCATTGGAATAGTAACCCTACCATTAGGAATAGTAACCTCGCTGTTGGGAATAGTAACTTCACTATTGGATTAGTAATATGACCTCAGAATAAAAAAATAAAATATAATTAATATTTATCATGAGTAATTTAATAAAATATAATTATTATAGTGTCATAAAATAAATATCAAGATTAAAAACACAAATAAAATATTGCACATTTTTAATAAACTGTATTTTAATATATTTCATAAAAAATAATATTTTTATATTAAAAATTAAAATTACCTATGTAAGAAAATTATTTTGATAAAATTAATTCCATTTTTATAATCATCACATCAAAATTTCCTAAGGGTGATCTTTTGGTAATTTTCTAGAATACTTTAATTTTTAGGTGAATGGCAAAAATAAAAAAAATGTGTAATCAGTGTATTTTAAATTACATTATTCGTGATGAAATAATGAACTAATAAATTATATAATTTTTTTTCTTTAAAAAATCATATTTAATTTTATAAATGACTCATTTAAATTCAATAAACATTTTTTCAATCCTAAAATTATTTTCTAAAGTCTAAAGCCTAAAGTATTCCATTAAAATAATATTTTGTCATTTTTTCACCTTTCTTTTTTATTAAACTAATAAATTAAGATTATAAAGTGTTTAGAAGTATTAAATTCATGTTATTTAATTTAAATATATTTTATAATTTCAAAAATATTACTATTGAAAGGTTTACCTTAGATATAATATTTTATTAAATATTATAACTCAAAAATACTCATCTCCTCAAGTATAAATAACTTCTCACCCATCCCTTGTAAAACCACTTTACTCTCACTTAATTAATACTAAATTATACCAAAATTAATTACCTTAATACCCTTATAATCCTTAGGGATTTTTTGGATTCATTAAACCCCAAACATTCAAAGATTTTATTGTCATAGAGAATAAGCAACATCGAGAAGAGGGTAAGTTTTCATCAACTCTTCTTTACAATTTCCTCTTATCTTCCTCTTTTTATTTATTCCTTTAAAACCCAAATATTAAAAGATTAATTGAGTATAATTTTAAAATTATATTAATGTTTTTAAAATACTAAAATGAATTAATTTATGATATATTTATATTTCAATCTTCTCTTTTCTCTACATTTGATAATGTCCCGTCAACGGTCAGTTAATTGCCTACGAAGACATTTCCAACTCTATGATCATCACTACCTTTATGGATGGATATTATGAATTATATATAATATATAATTATGTTATCACATAAATTATAATATTATATAATTAATTTTACATACATACAAATGACCTTGAACAAAAATAGAGAAATTGAAACATGATGGGATAATTTAATGAAAACATAATATCAAAACAAATATACGTTTATAATACAATATTATAAATTAGAATGCAAAAATGATAATGTATCAATAGTGACATAAATAGAAAAAATTAACTTCTATTTACATGTTTTAATAAACCTAATTTTATTATTCATGAGGTGGAAAAGTGATTAAATAAAGCGGGATTTATGGAAACGAGATTCTTGAACACAACTCCTTCATTTGGGGTTATCACACTTTCACATAATTTTTAACATGGATGTTTATATAATGTACCTAAAATACATTTTCACTATCCTTTACCTTTTATTTCTAGGATATATATGTTCTTAACTGATGAAAATGATTTATAATCATATTTCATAGATTATTCAAAATGACTTTATTTTCAAAAAAACATCACATTAACTCCTCTTGAGTTGTTTCTTCTCCAATAAAGAATGATGATTTTTATTCCAAAATATTATTTCCATTATTCATTTAGGAACCCAAAAGTTTATTCCATTAAGTATGATTTATGAAATCCTTATTAAACTCATACCTTTCCATGGGTTTATTTCATGACTATGTGTAACGACCCAAACATTTATGAATAAAATTACCTTTATTTTAATTTAACGGATATATAAAACACATGAACTTATTTTATTATATCCAATTTTATTTTAAATGACCATTAAGTATATTTACTATGGATAATATATCTTTTTAACAATGATCACATGACTAGTGTAAATATGAGGTTTTAATAAATCCTTTTGGAACAGACAAAGGAAGTGATGGTCTCAACCAGTAGGATCATACCCTATGAAGCACATTTATAGGAGCTTATGAGGGAGATGTAGTTTATTGTTTTTCCCTATATCAATACCAATCCAAGATCCAATAACTTAAGCATGAGAAAAACCATTTACGGGATAAGTTCAAGCTCATTGAGATCACATCCCAAACCATGTTCACCAAACGGCCCCATGAAAGCCCCACCATCGCACACCTTACTCTTAGGGAGTATACTGGTGTAATAAATGGATATGTATAAAGACCCTATTGATAATATTATGTGCATTATTTTTTATGGAATAATGAATATATTTTCATCCTATTATTGTTACTTTGTAAATGATTTTTTTAAGGATAAATAATATTTTTGGTTAATATTCAAATTTAATTAAGAAATATATTTTGATGAATTAATGGATTTTTTGAAATAAATAATATTTTAATAAAATATTATTATTAAAATAATTTTTAAAATGTAAATTATCATATAATTTTTATTAAGTCAAATGTAATTTTTATTATGGCTTGAAAACTTTTATTATCAAAACCCATCAATTTTTAATAAAAATCTGTTTTAATTTTAAAAGTTAAAATTAACATATTTGGAAATTTATTTATATAAAATGAATATTATTTATCATGATGTCAAAATTATCCAATGGTGAACTTTTTATAATTTTCTGAGACAGTCGAATTTTTGGGTAAAAATTAAATACCGTATAAATATACTATGTATTTTATGACATCATAATGGCACAATAAAGATGTAATAAATACTATAAAAGATATATTAAGATAAATTTATGTTTTATATTTAAAATAATTTCATTTTAAATTTATTTTTTTTGTAAGGCCTTAGTGAATCCTCCAAGACTTATAATATATTTTTAGATTTTAAAATCATTTCTTTGAAAGTGTGACTCACCTCCACATAATAAAGGGAAATATTTTATTATATTCATCCTTTGGACCCATAAAATAATTTATAACACTCTAATTTTCTAGAAACCATGGTAAAATCATTGGATGGTTTGTGGTTTTGAATATTTTATTATGTAGTGTCCAAACCCAAAATAATAAAGAAATCTCCCTCCTTTCCTAAATAAATCCACCCAAGATCCCATTTCTCTTCCTTAAAACTACTTCAATATCATCCAAACTGTTCCATATACTCCCTATAGTCCTCCAAAGGTTCCCCCAAACTCCCAATAATCCTCTCCTAAGCCTTTGGAGTCACACATCCAAGTAAGTGATTCCTCTCCTCACCTTTGAATTTAAGCACCTTCTTTGAGATTAGTTCTTTTACTTTCAATTGATAGTATTTACATTAATTTTTAATCATTAACTTACTATAAAATTTATGTTATTTTTATGAGGTATCATTTATCCCCTTTATTTGGACCCTTACCTAAGTCGTTACTATGCTGAAATTCCATAAGGGATTTCTCTCTTCTCATTTCCATTTAAGCCCTCCTTTTAAATTATGATTCCTAAATTCCATTTTCATATGTTTTGATATGATGTTACATGATCCAATTACATTAAAATTTATGTATGAATTATTATATCTTCCTTTCACTCTCATTAATCCCCCCTATAATCCTTCATGTACACCTGTTACTATACCAAAATTTCGTAAGGGATTCTCTATCTCCTCTTTTAATCAGGCACTACATTTATGATATGACCTTTTAATTTATATTTGATTATGTTAGGATACATTATTACTTGTCCAAATTACTATAAAATTGGCTTATAAATGATTATATCCCCTTTAATTCTCATTTAACTCTAACAAGAACCTTTACGTACACTCATTACCAAGCTGAAATTTTTTAAGGGTTTTTTATTTCTCCTCTTTCTTCAAGATTCATTATTATGTTATGCCTTCTATTTATAATTAATTATGTTGTGTAATGTCCTTAAATATCCCTCTTACTTTCCATTTCATGTATAAATTATTATAGACCCCTTTCTCTCTCATCAACCTATTTTATTAATTTCAATATGATGTCATTATGATGCCGAAATTGCACCATGATTTCCATACCTATGTAGTGAATAACATGCTCATTTCTCTATCAAAAGTATTCAACTTTATGCACATATAATTATTGATTTATGAATTACATGTATGTATTCCACATCCCTCTATGTTGTAATAAATTATGATGTTTAATGAACCCATGTTATATGATCTATGTGGCACACTTAAGCATGAGATTGAAATTTTTATGAAGGGTGTACCTTAATAGTGATCCAATGCATTGGGTAATGCTTAGTATCATGATACATCATATTGGGATAGGGATTTACCTGATTCCTTTATTGGAATTTTTTCCACCATGAAGTCTTTGTGGTTTATCTTTGACTTATGTTTATGATGTAGTGTTTTAAGTTGTTTCCACATTTCACATGTTAAGATTATCATGATATATAAAGATTTATTATTCATGTTCCTTTTATGATCCATTGATATGTCTATAATCTAACATCTATTGTCTTCCTCATGTTATACCATGTTTATTCTCTTACTAGGATATATAGCTCATCCATTTCTTATGTATGTCCTCAGGTTATCCCATGCAGTGTTAAGTATGAAAGAATGTTTTGGTCATGTCAAAGAAGTTTTCAATTAAGATGTTGTATTTCATGTGTTAAGTTGTTATGTAATGTTCTGAAACCCCAAATACACTATACCTATCGATCTTCTAAATTGTATTAAGTGAAATTTTATGTAATAAATCGTGTTTAAATGTGAAATAAAGAGAAGGTTTGTTATAGTTGGTATCAAATGATAGGTTTAGTTATTTTTGGGATTAGGAATAGAAATCCCTAGTGAAAACCCTTAGGGATAAGACTAAGTGTAAGAAAACATCCCTAGATTTTGGTAAGTATAGATTAAGTGGTTCATCAAGAAAATACATCTCTATCTGTATACTACAAGTGGAATTGGTTCTATCATAGATGTACTTAGGATTAATAACTCTGATAAGGTGTTCCGAGCCTAACTTAGGGTAACCCGGTATACAACAACGGGTCATACTGTGAACCTAGTTTGACACTCTCGGGGTATATGATTTGGTAAATTCATAAACTCATTACAACCCATTATTAATGGAATAGAAAAATCTCATAAGAATATATTTTAGGAATTAGATCATGGATAACATAGACTAAAACCTAGAAACTCATAAGTTAAGGAGATAAATGTAATTTATAAGTTATCCCTTTAATGTCATTGGATTCCCCTTTATGAGTTTAACTTCTTAAGACACTCATCCCTAATTTTTCTTTTATTATAGATAATGTTCAGCAATAGGACAAACTATGCTAACAACTGATGCGAAGGGTAGTGTGATGACTACCCTAATGAGATTCCTAATCAGATGGGAGATTAATTAGAACATATTGTGATTATTCCAAACTAGATATCAAAATTCACAATTAATAATTGTAACATTTTTTAATTCCCATGGACATTAAGTAAGAGGAAGATAACATATTATGAAAGTCCATCTGATAAAGGTGATAAGGTAAAGAAGACCCAATTTCTTTCGTGCAACAAGTGTGGAAAGAGGCACCAAGGGAAATGTCACAAAGGGACTAGGAAATGTTTTATGTGTGGAAAGATAGGGAACAAAGTATCCAATTTCCATGAAAAAATGGATAATGTGATGGATGGAAACAAATTTCTATCTAAGGAATCATACACAGTTCTATGTCATAAATGTAGAGAATTCGGGCATTATCTAATACAATTCACTAATATAGGGGATAAGAAGCATGATGAGAATTAACAATCTCTAAGATCAAGGGAGAAAGAAAAGTCCTATGCTGATATGGATAATGATAAATGAATTACATGTATCTAATACTTCAAAGTAGTGTATGTAATATTGTATTTAAATTCATGTCCTACTAGAATATCTTGTATTTTTTCTAAGAACATTGAGTCCCCACTAGAAATGATATTAAATAATTAGGGAAAACTTTTATAAGTATATTATCACATTTTGAAGTTTGTGGGAATCTTATTCTTGAAAATATTATAAGTCTCCCTTTGGTATAATTTGAGGCAAAATGACTAAGTCATTTCCTATGCCTCAAGGCAGTTGAAAATCCATGAGCAAAACTATCCCATGCATGATCTGGAGTTGGTAGATGTGATATTTGGATTGAAAATCTGGTAGCATTATCTCTTTGGGGAGAAGTATAAAATATATACAGATCAAAAAAGTCTCAAATATATATTCACATAGAAAGAGATAAATATGCACCAATGAATATGGTTAGATCTCATCAAGTATTATGACCGCTCAATCCACTACCATCCTAGGAAAGAGAACAAAGTGGTGGATTCTCTAAGAATAAAGGACCCAACAATTCTATCATTGATAAGAATTTTAAAGGATTTTATCTTCTTATACTTGAAGAAGATGGACATGGGAATCATAAATAAAGGAACATCATCAATCCTTTCACAAATTATTTCTCACCCACCTCTTTTGGAAAGGTTAAAGGATGCTCAAAAATATGATGTGAGAATTCAAAAGAAAGTGGAAACTATTAGAAAAGTTAAATCCTTGATGTTTAATGTTAATTAAGAAGTAATTGTTAGATTTGGGTCAAGATTATGTGTTGCATAAAATCATAAGTCAAAGAAAGAAGTTTTTGATGATGTACATAGTTCGACTTTCTCCATTCACCTAGTAAACATAAATATGTATTAATATCTTTGAGAACACTATTGGTGGGATAACATAAAGAAAGATATTGCAGAATATACATCGAAGTGTCTAGTATATCATCAAGTGAATGTTTAAATGTATAAGAATAAGGGTATTATGCAACTATTACCCATACCAACATGTAAATGAGAAAACATCACTATGTGCTTTGTCACCAAACTTTCAAATACATCTAAAGGAAACAATTCTATATGGGATATTTTGGATCATATTATAAATACTACATGCTTAATTATGATTTGATAGGATTTATCACTAGATCAATTGGCATGGATATACATCATAGAAGTGTTAAGGTTGTATGTAGTACCACAGTTGATTGTGTTTGATAGAGATCCAAGATTCACCTCTAAGTTTTAGAAGAGTCTCCAGCATGATCTAAACACTGAGCTGAACTTTAGTACGACTTATCATCCCTAAATTGATGTCCAATATGAATGGACTATCCAAACACTTGATAACATGTTGAGATATTTCTCAATGGTCTTCAAAGGCGTATGGGACCAACATCTTCCTTTGGTGGAGTTCTCTTACAACAACAGTTTCCATTCGAGCATCCAAATAGCCCCTTACGAATCCCTTTATAGGAAGAGTTTTAGAACACTAGCATGTTGGGATGAAGTTGGGGAATGAAAACTTCTAGGTCCTGAAATTGTTGAAGAAATGGTGGAGAAGGTTAAGACCATGCAACAACACATCAAAGATACTCATATTCAAAAAAATATCTCTGATTACAATCATCGATGAGACCTAGAGTTTGATATTAGAGACATGGTATTCCTTTTAGTATATATATGGAACAGAGTGATGAGATTTGGGAATAAGGGAAAGATTAGTCCAAGGTACATCTTCCCTTTTGAGATCCTTGATCGCATCGGAGTAGTGGCCTACCGACTAGCACTCCCACCGAACTTGTCTCAAGTACACAGTTTATTCCATGTGTCCCTCTTAATAAAGTATATACCGAACCCACCACATGTACTCAATACATAGTTGGTACCATTGGATAATTAACTTTCCTATGAGGAGAATCTAGTGAAGATCTTAGATCATAGAGAAAAAGTTCTATGAAATAAGACAATGACCATCATCAAAGTGTTGTGGCGAAACCACAAGTTTGAATAAGTGACATGGGAACTAGAGGAGGTGATGAATCAGAGTTACCATCATCTATTTTAGTGTGGGAAAATTAAATTTAAAGGGAAAAATTTCTTAAGGGAGAAGGTTTTAATGACCAAAACATTTATCAATAAAATTCCCTTTCTTTTGATTTAATTGATATAGAAAACACGTACACTTATTTTATTATATCTAATTGTATTTTAAATGGATTTTAAGTATATTTACCATTGATAATATAGTATTTTAATAGTGATCGCATGACTAGTATAAATATGGGGTTTTAACAAATCCTTTTGGCATAGACAAAGGAAGTGATGGCCTCAACCAGTAAAATTGTACCATATGAAACCCATTTATCAGAGTTTCTAAGAGATATAGTATTTCTAGTATTTTATCTAGACCAATCCCAAGCTGAGATCCAACAACTCAATCATGAGAGAAACCATTTATGGGAGAATTTCAAGCTCATCAAGATCACGGTCCAAACCATGTTCACCAAACAACCCTATAAAATCCCCACCATCACACACCTTACTCTTAGGGAATATGCTGTTGTAATAATGGTATATGGATCAAGAACCTAGTAATAATATTATGTAAATTATTTTTTTATATAATAATGAATATATTTTCATCCTATTATTGTTACTTTGTAAATTATTTTTTTAAGCACAAATAATATTTTTAGTTAATATTCAAATTCAATTAAGGAATCTATTTTTATGAATTAATGGATTCTTTGAAATAAATAATATTTTTATAAAATATAATTATTAAATTAATTTTTTAAATGTAAATGCTGAAATAATTTTTATTAAGTCAAATATAATTTTTATTATGGCTCGAAAACTATTATTGTCAAAACCTGTCAATTTTCAATAAATATCTATTTTTATTTTAAAAGTGAAAATTCACATATTTAGAAACTTATTTAGATAAAATGAATATTATTTTTGGAATCAGAATATTGAAATTATCCAATTTTGAATTTTTCATAATTTTATAATCTAGTCAAATTTTTGGGTAAAAATTAAATATCGTATAAATATATGATGTGTTTTATGAAATCATAATGGAAAAATAAGGATGTAATAAACACTATAAAATATATATTAGGAAAAAATTATTTTTTACCTTTAAAATAATTTTGTTTTAATTTTATTTTATTTATTTTATAAATCCTTAGTGAATCCTTCAAGACTTATAATATATTTTAAGATTTTAAAATCATTTATTTGAAAGTGTGACTAAACTCCACATAATAAAGGTTGATATTTTATTATCTTTGTCCATTGGACTCATAAAATAATTTATACCACACCCCTTTTGTAGAAACCATGGGAAAAAACCATGGGATGGTTTGTAGTTTTGAATATTTTATAATTTAGTGTCCAAAAACAAAATAATAAAGAAATCCCCCTCCTTTCCTATATAAACCCACCCAATATCCCATTTATATTAACTAAAAAATCCTTAAATCTCATAAAACCTCTTCCATATATTCCCTATAGTCATCTCAAGGTTCCCCCAAGCTCTCAAGAAGCCTCTCATAATCCTTTGGATTCACACATCCAAGTAAGGGATTCCTCTCCTCACCTTTGAATTCAAGAACCTTATCTGAGATTAGTTATTTTACTTTCAATTACCTGTATTTCCATTAATTTTTAATCATTAACTTTCTATAAAATTTATTTTATTTTTATGAGGGATCATTTATCCCCCCTCATTTAGACCATTACCTAATTCGTTACTATACTGAAATTCTGTAATGGATTTCTCTCTTCTCATTTCCACTCAACCCCTTATTTTATATTATGCTTCTTAAATTCCATTTTCATATATTGGGATATATTTTTCCATGATCCCCTTATTTTAAAATTTATTTATAAACAATTATATCTACCTTTCACTCTCATTAATCTCCTATAATCTTTTATGTACACCTATTACTATGCCGAAATTTCGTAAGGTATTTTCTCTCTCCTATTTTAATAAGGCACTTTATTTACGATATGACTTTTTAATTTTTATTTAATTATGTTGGGATACATTCTAACCTATCCCAATTACTGTAAACTTTTTTTATAAATGATGATATCCCATTTCACTCTCATTTAACTCTCCTAAGAACCTTTACGTACACCCATTACCATGCCAAAATTTTGTAAGGGTTCTTTTGATTTATCCTCTTTCTTAAAGATTCTTTATTATGTTATGCCTTTTATTTCAAATTAATTATGTTTTTAAATGTCCTTTCATGTCCCTATTACTATTAATTTCATGTATAAATGATTATATATCCATTTTTATTTTTATCAACCTATTTTATTAATTTATATATGATGTCGTTATGCTGCCGAAATTGCACCACGATTTGCCGTGCCTATGTAGTGAATACCATTATCATTTCTATATCAAGGGTATTCACCTTTATGAACATATAATTATTGATTTAAGAATTAAATGTATTTATTCCACATCCCCAGATCATGGAATAAATTATGATATTGAATGAACCTATATTATATGATCTATGTGGCACACTTAAGTATGAGATTGAAATGTTTATGAAGGGTGCGCTCTGATAGAACTCTAATGAATTTGGTAATGTTTAGTATCATGATATGTCATGTTGGGATATGGTTTTACCTAATTAATTTATGTGACCTTTTTCCACCATGAAGTCTTGGTCTTTTATCTTTGACTTATGTTCATGATGTATTATTTTAAGTTGTTTCTACATTTCCTGTGTTAATATTATCATTCTATATCAAGCTTTATTATTCATGTTCCTTTTATGATCCATTGATATGCCTATCAACTAATATGTATTTTGTTCCTCATTTTATGCCATGTGTATTCCCTTATTGGGCTTTATATCTCACCCATTTCTGCTTTATATCTCACCCATTTCTTATGTATGTCCTCAAGTTATCCCATGCAATGTTAAGTACGAAGTAATGTTTTGGTCATGTCAATGAAGTTTTTAATAAAGATGTTGTATTTCATGTTTTAAGTTGTTATGTAATGTTCCTAAACCCCAAAGACACTATACCTATATATCTTCTAAGTTATATTAAATTAAAATTTAGGTAATAAATCATGCTTAAATGTGAAATGAAGAGAAGGGTTGTTATACTACAGTTGTTATCTTTTCAATGCAGAATACTTGATTATGATCATTTTATGATGTGATGGGTGGGCCCAGAATTATATATCCCTCAAATTCATTGGGTAATATGATATATCTCATGTGATTATGTGTATTATGTGTGAACATGATTCTATATTTGTTCACAATTATGATGTTATGATTTATGCACATATGTTATACATGAACATTATGCTAGCTTTGTTCACATCTATGTATGGTATTTGACCACTATGTTATGATGTTTCATTATTAGAAAATCCACTTTCCATGACTTTATCAAATGTTTTTATCATGATTATGTTGATGATTCCATGCTTATGAAATGATGAAGAAGATTATGCTCACCCATGTACTATTGATTCATGTCTCATATTCCTTTTATGTTATCCCTCCCCTTACTGGGATTTTAGATCACCCCTTTCTTGGATATATATCCACATGTGAGTACATGTACTAAGGAGAACATGAAATTTTAGGAGTTAAAATAATAATCATTTAAATAATGTTTAAGATTAATTATGTACAAGTGATGTATGGTCCTAATTTTCCCAAATATACTAAACTATTTTAACTTTGAATGAATTACTATTATGTTTTTTATCTTAAAAAATATATAATAGTCATGTAAGAAAAATTCAGGTCTCTATAGTTGGTATCAGAGGATGGTTTTGTTAATTTTGGGATTAAGACTAGAAAACATTAGTGAAAACCATAAGGATAAGTCTAAGTATGGGTAAATAAACTAAGTTTTGGTAAGATTTTGTGGTTTCTGAGAAATGAAATACATGTTTGGATACTAAAAGTATATGTGGATCTAGAATAGTTATACCAAGGGAGTAATAACCCCAAAAATTTCATATTAGGTATTAACTCAATCATCACCTAGTGTAGGATAAAGAGGTCTTGTTGCACACCTAGTTTGACACTCCTGGGTGATGTGTTTCAATTAATAACAAACTCTATAAAAACAATTATGAAGTATATATTGCTAAAGTAATTATTTCTTTTTAAAGTAAGAAAACATTAAATTA
This sequence comes from Viscum album, assembly GCA_963277665.1. Taxonomy (NCBI): domain Eukaryota; kingdom Viridiplantae; phylum Streptophyta; class Magnoliopsida; order Santalales; family Viscaceae; genus Viscum; species Viscum album. Next base: position 1,810,808,287 of record OY728127.1, read on the forward strand.
TATGATCCTAGAAGAATAATTTGAGAAAAAGGATAAACATAAGGATCCCATAAGGTATAATTTTATAATTAATTTATTCATAAGAATATATTATTTATTAATTTTTGTTTACTTAGGTTTATTTAAACCTTTTCTATTTTAGAAAATGGTGGAAACTAGGTGAAACCAAACCAAAAACCCATGTGAGGTACAATGCAATGATTGTACAAATGAAATCCCCAATGTAAAGGGATGTGAAGTTAAAAACATTATAGATATGCTTACTCAGTGGTCTCGAGATATAAATAATAACATAAATCATATGTAACATCCACCTTCAACTAAGAAGGAGTAGTTGTCCATCAAGACCTTTATGTGGGATAAAACACCTATGTTTAGTAGATCTTCTAATTCACTTTTCATAGAATAGTGGGTTATCTCAATAGAGAAGATCCTTTCCATGCTCCACTATTATGGGAAGAATAAATTTACCTTGGTTTTCATCATTTATATAGAGAGGCTAATCAATGGTGGGTGTTGAAAAAGAACACCAAGTTGGAGGATGAAATGAAATAAATAAAGTGGGAAGACTTTAAAAATATATTTCTTAACAATTATTTCACTTAAACTCTTTGAAAAAATATAGAGTGAGAATCCATAGTGCTTAAGAAAAGGGAGGGTGAATCTATCACAATGTATGAGGAAATTTTCATAAGTATTGTAAGATACATCTTGGGTTTTTCTATTAACAACAATAGTAAAATGGATAGATCCTCTAGTGGTTTAAAACCACACCTTCAAAAGGACCTAGCCGTTCAAGAATTTGAAAGTTATGAGTAATTAGTTTGATGTGCTCTCAATGTATATATATAGTTTATAGAATGTTCCTATGGACATAGATATAAGAAGGGAATAATGGACTTTCAATATGGCAGATCAAATTAAAAAAGGAGGAAATAATATCCAACCACCAACATGTCAAAAATGTGGGAAGAATCATCATGGTAATCGCCTCAAAGGGAAAATAAAATGCTTAAAGTGTGGGAAATAAGGACACCAAGATCATGAATGTTTAAGATATAAGAAGAATCCAGACAATGTGATGTAGGAAAGGAAGTCACCGCCCATAGTTTTATACTTCAACTATAGGGAAAAAGGGCACTATAAAATATATTAAACTAAACCATGGGTCTTTGATGGTAATCAGTGTCAGCAACCACCAACTCTAAAGTATAAAGGGAAAGATTATTCCATCACTACTTCCTATGTGGAGGATAAAAATTAATCCATATAAGGTATAATTTCTATTCACTCAAGAATGTAAAAAAGTTTTATTTGATTCTAGTTCTACGCATTTCTTTATATCCTAAAAATTTTCTAGAACTTTTGTATCAAAACTATGATACCTTGAAGTAGATATATATGTAAAAACACATAGTGGTGTGATCAATGTAACTAAAGTGTTGGAATCTTCTCCTATTAAATTATGTGGTAATATTCTTCTAGAAAATCTCATAATCCATCCCTTGGTGGAATTTGATGTTATACTAGGCTTTAATTGTATCTTGTTATATAGATATCACATAAACTATTAGTAAAAGGAAATATATTTCTATATTTTTATCCATCCCATGATCTTGTAAAAATTTAAGGAAGATCATGAATCTCCTTTAAAAAATACCTCAATAGTCTGGGTGTTGATACCCAGTGAAGAAGCATATCTTTCCCAAATGGTTGAGTTGAAGGAAAGTATCAACCTTGAGGAAATTCCCATTGTGTGGGAATAAAATTATGTATTTCTTGAAGAGTTACTTAGTCGTACCCCATATCATTAGGAATATTCCTCAATAAATCTTATACCCAGAGCCACTCCTATATCTAAATTCCCTTATAGGATAGCCTCGATCGAACTGGAGAAGTTAAAGAAACTACTACAATAGCATTTAGTAAAAGGGTGTATATACCCTAGTACATCACCTTGGGGTGTACTGGTGCTCTTTTTCAAGAAAAATTATAGATTAATTTGGTTTTGAATTTATTATTAAGATATCAACAAAATCATCATAAAGAAAATTTATCCCCTTCCAAGGATTTATGACTTGTTCAATCAACTACAAATATATAGGTAATTCTCAAAGTTTGATCTTTATTCCAAATACCAACAACTTAAGGTAAAGAAGGAAGATATTTATAAGATCTCCTTCCATAAAAGGTATGGAAACTATGAGTTCATAGTGATTCCCTTTTGACTAACTAATTATATATTCTAGGAAAATCGAAAGCACCTTCATGGGAGAATTAACCATAAGATTTTATCAATTAGATGAATCATTCTCAATATTATACATGACGTGAGTGTCATAACCAATGAAATTTTTCCACCAAATATTAACATCGAGAAAACCCAAAACCCGAAGAGGATATTTTCAAGTTAAATTTATAATTAATTTATTTATGATAAAAATAAAAAGAAATAACTCATTAAGTAACTTTATTCATAGATGATGTTGATCATCTAAAACCTCTTTTTTATATTACCTTAATTGTGTTGTAAGGATCCAAGAGTAGAATCCCTCTGGTGGTGATACATGCATTTTCATTTGACCTTTGAATGATGAAAATTGATTTTTAGGTGTTATCATGGTGAATCAATCATATTTTGTTGTTAGTCTTGGTCACCTCAAGATCCTTCAGGTTTTAATGATTTCTTCTAGTTCTTTAGAAGATAAGAGTAAAAGGTATGGAGAGAGAATTTTGTTGTACACGATGATTTTCAAGTCTCAATTAACCCTACATAATAGACATAAACATCTAGTTATAGAGATTCAGATTATGTTAAAATATTATTTAATTTCATACTAGACCTTAAATATTATAATAGTCTTTATAAAACCCCATTCTATATTTTATTATTACTATTATCATTCTTATTTTACAGTGTGTGTTGACCCGCAGAATGATAAATACTATTTACAAACTTGAAAATAAATATTCATCACCAGACAGAATCTTGATCCTCTCTAACCCTTGATATTTATTGAATACTTAAATAAATATTTGATTAAATATTTCATTCTCAATAAAAAATAAATATTTTATTCATAATCTAGTGAATAAATATTTATTAAATATTCATGTCATCAAATAAATTATTTATTAATGAATAAATAATTATTTATTACCTTATGAATATTAGTGATTAATAAAACTTTAATAAAACTATTCCTTGAACTTGAGAATAATATTTATTATAATAATTAAATTCTAATAATTAAATTTAAATAGAATTTAATTGAGATCAATGGAAACACTGAGTGTGTTGCCCTCTAGGATTCTTTCTCATTGGTAATAGGTTGGCTTGCTTAAAGTTCATGATTATTATCTAGTAATGGGTTAGGGAACCCAAGAAAAAGAACATAATGTCACAATGTTGACAACCAAATATAAATATTCACTATTTAATATAATCCATTTGTCTCAATATCTCATCAAGAAAGATGCACATATGTGTCATCAAACTATAAGCTTGATATGTCTTCCTTTGACTATCTGAAATAAACACATGGTTACATTATAGCCATGGAATCTAATACAATGGTTATATTCCAATCAAAGGGATGATATATCAAATTATATAAATATGGAAGGGAAAAATCATTCCTCAACTTATCCATTAATAACATGCTATTCATGAATCACCCAATGTACCCTACTTCCCATGAACATATAGCATCACAATTTTGGTTAGTAAATTTAAGTGTGTGAGTCATGACATGAATCTATTATAATATTAAATTCTAAGGACCATAATACACTCTCACAGATAGGAATATCTGATGAAATCAAAACATAAAAAATTTATACTTGTGGGCATGTTCTCATAATCTCTTATCTTAGATATTACCAAGTGAGAACTTCATGAGAAGGAGTATCATATTCTTACGAGTACTCTCACCTAACATCCTTTATACTATGTACCCCATTATAGTATGTTATCTAAATGTAGAACTATATTTAAGAATATTGTCATGGAATTTTAAGGTTCTCATCATAGAGGGGAACTACTATAATGTTATCAATATGATAGATACTCTAGGACATTATCACAACAATGTTATACCAAATAAAAATCAATATGTGATAAGATATTTATCTTAATATTTACTTATTTGAATATACATGTAATCTAAAGTACACAGTAGATAGTTCTAGGGTTCCAACTCTAAAAAACTCTTACTTACACTATAGCGAACTTCTAACAACCAGTTAGTTCTCACATGTTCAATATGATTTCACTTATTAGGGATACAAATGTTGGGATTATCACATTTCCATTACTAGGGTTGGTAAAGCCACATGTCTTTGTGATGAATCAGTATACTACAACATTAATACCTTAAGAAAATCCCTTATGTAGTGATATAATCGAGTGTCTACATTTAGTTCCCATATTAAAATCTTGACATCCTGACTAAAATCATAGTCAAAGATTATCATAATAATAAAACTTTTTATTTTGGTATAACCCAAAACCAGAATAAGGCATTTTTAAGGTTATGAATTGTCCCTCGGGGCTCATGTCGTGACTACCCAGAGCCCGCCTTCCATAGGCTAGGGGTTGGCAACTATCACTGGAAAGGCGTATCCCTAAATCGGGAAGGCATTTCCTTTAAACCTGTACAAACACACAGTCCAAGAACACGACAAGATGCAACCATGAAGGTAAACTACAGTAGTAAAAGTGTGTACTGAAATTAAAGGGTCTGGAATACAAGCTCAACTGAAAGATACAACTACAATAGAAAATAGTAAATAGCTCCTAGGATCTTCCACCAAGGATCGTACCTAAAGGGTAGGTACATCTCGTCTCCATAGCTCTCCATGTCAACCATCACCACCATCCACCATCAGGTCCTATCTCCCCAAGTCTCAGTTAAGGCTCCCCTTCGTCTGCACATGACACAATAAGGTTCAGGTGAAGCCCGTGTAGGGTTGAGTATAACAATACCCAGTAGGGACCCTGAGACCCCCAAAGGTCTCTCATAATTCAACAAAGGAAAATCAAAAAGCATGATCTCAATCACAAAGCACAAAGAAAAAGTCTCATCTCAAACCGTGTATAACTTAAGTATATAAGTACAGATGATTGGTCGTAAAGCTAGATCATCTTATTTTGTTAAGAGGCATTGTTTCTGACCCACACAGGATTGATAAGTACTAATCCCTACTAACCCCCATAGGATCGATGGGTATTAACCCCCACTGATCCACACAGGATCTGACCCACATAGGATCTGACCCACTCAGGATCGATAGGTACTAACCCTCACTAACCCACATAGGATCTGACCCAAACATGATCGGTATGCACTGACCCACGGAGGATTGATGAGCGCTGACCCACACAGGATATAACCCACACAAGATCTAACCCACATAGGATTGGTATGCACTAACCCATATAGGATCGTTGAGCGCTGACCCACACAGGATCTGACCCACACAGGATCGGTACTGACTCACACAGGATCTCTAGGTGTTTATCCACACATGATATCTATGTGCTGATCCACATAGGATCACTAGGTGTTGATCCACATAGGATCGTTATTCAGTTGACATCTAGCCACATGATTCTCTGCACCTGATGTGCTTGAGTTCCATAGTATTTTCTTCTCAAGATATCTATCATGCCTCAACTACCATAAAGTCCCATGAATAAGTAACCCAATGATTTTTCATGTCATAAGGGTTCCAACTCAATAGACGGTGCGTCAATCAGATGTCAATTATGAGAGTTATAGGCATTTTAGTGTCGAGGGACCTGTTGGATTCGGGTATGATCCAACCCGGTCATACTCAAACTTTTCCAAAACTCAGGTGGAGTACCTAAAAAGTACTATCTCATTCCAAGGATTCTAGCTCTGTAGATGGTTCATCAAACGGACGTCTGGTTTGCGAGATACGGCCTTTTAAGCGTATCTGGGCCGAAGAATGTCTGGGTCCCATCCAACTCGGTCCGGGTTGACCAGACCCAGTCCAGGTCCGGCTTGGGTTCGACCTGGCCTAGCCCAAACTTGCTGCACTGGTCCAAATGGGCTAGGTAGCAGGTTCAGCCTGCTAGGCCGCAAACTAGCATGGTCCACCAGCCAGGTGGCGGACCAAATTCCCGAATGGAAAAGCCGTTTGGGTGTTTTAATTGGTGTCACCACATGGAACTACCCCTTTTCTCAATGGTACCTATAGGGAATGGGTCCCCTTTCCTCCTCTGCGTCTTCTAAGTCGCGGCCACCTCCCCGCGACACATGATGGCGTGCAATTTTCCACCAAAACACGGTCATCTAAGGTTCGGCTACCCGTCTGGTCCACCGCAGCGCCGCCTCCTTCCGCGGCCGGCGAGCACCAGCCACTGCCTTCACCCACCAGTGCCATTCTCCTTCACCTGATGGTGTCGGTGTTTCTTCCACAGGTCTCCAGCAATGCTCCGGAGCTCCTTTTCCACTCTTGTCTGCGCCTACGGGTCTCTTGGGATGCAGCTGTCACTGCATGACCCTCTGATTCATGTTTCTGTCAAATTCAAAATTATCCCGCAAAGAACATAATGATAAAACAACCAACGGAGTGTCCGGGCCTTGTTCATTTGGTCTGCTCCCTCTATGTTAGCATCATAAAAAGCAGGTATCAAATAAAAACATCACATAGATATTCATTAAGCCTCGTTCAAATATCCCACAAAAAACACCCCCAAATTCAAGAATGAGGAAAAAGAAAAAGAGAGTTTCTTGAATTTAATAACAACTGCTAACTTTTAAATCGTTGGAAGTGTCACGGTTGTGGCGGGAGATGAGTCCTTATTGGATGGAGTTGCTGGCGTTCGCCAATCTCGGATCATTGTCGCCCAAGATTCCATCCTATGCCAGTGGAAGTTGCCACAATAATTCTTCAGAGGTTCCTCTCTTGATGAAGCTGGGTCAAAAACCTCAACCCAAGCTCTATTTAAATAGAAGGAGAGGGTGAGTAATGCATTGAAATAATTAATGAGGAACATTAATGATTTTTTAATTAATGAACCTCTTAATTCCCAACGGTGTGGTTACACACCTGAATAGTCAAGCCATTAAATGGCTTGACAACCCATAGGTCCCACCACTGCCACTCAACAAGAGGTAGGATAATAAAATAACAATTTATTTTATTTTATTATTTTTTTTAAAGTTACAAAAACTAACTTTTTCACCTAGCCTACTGCCGTCAAAGTTAAGCCTCCCTTAGGTGAATCCTGGCGCTGCAGATTTAACGGTGCCCTCAGATCTTTAATCAGGGCACTGATTCAAAAGATATAAAATATCACCCGTGCATTTACTAAATGTACCTTAAAAAAGTCCAAAAATATGTTCCTGGCACACTGGACCTAATCATCAAGTGCTGTCAATTTTTGCAGACTCGTAATAATCCCAAATAATTTAAAAAATATATATTGAATTTCTGGGTCTTTACATTCTCCCCACCATAGTGATTTTCATCCCTAAAAGCTACAACAAAATTAGGGGAACAAATGGGGGTACTGAGCACGTATCTGAGCCTCCCATTACCAAGTTCTCTCTCGGAGGTTTCTGTACTGCCAAAGAACTCACAATAGAGGAATCAACCGCCCATGAAGGACCCGCTCATGTCGATCCTCTATCTCTACTGAGAACTCCACAAATGTCACCTTATCATCTATGTCTAGATCACCCTAGTAGATAACATATGATGGATCATACACGTACCTCCTCATCTGCGACACATGGAAAACATTATGTACCTGGTGCATCTGTGGGGGAAGAGCTAGATGGTACGTTACCTCACCTACTTTGGTGAGGATCTGGAAAGGTTTGATAAACCTCGGAGATAGCTTGTTTCCCCAACCAAACCTCTGTAATCCTTGTTGGGGTGAGACTCATAGGAAGACATGGCCTCCTTCATCGAACTACAAGGGTCTCCATCTACTATCATTATATGACTTATGTCTGCTTTGTGCAGTCTTTGTCTGCTCCGGAATGATCTACACCTTCTCTGTGGTCGCCTGTACCAACTCAGGACCCATAAGTGCTGACTCTCCTGGGTCTATCCATCATAGAGGTGATCTGCATGGTTGCCCATACAGGGCCTCAAATGGAGCCATGCAGATGGTGGAGTGATAAATGTTGTTTTATGCAAACTCCACCAGTGGCAGGTGGTCCTCCCAACTATATCCAAAATCGAGGACACAAGCACGAAGCATGTCCTCGAGTGTTTGTATGGTCCGCTCCATTTGACCATCTGTCTGAGGGTGAAAGGTTGTGCTCAAGCATAGCTGAGTCCTGAACTCCTCCTGTAATACCTTATAAAATAAGGATGTAAAATTAGCATCGTGGTCTAAGAAGATCATATATGGAACCCTGTGAAGTCGTAAAATCTTCTGTATGTAGAGGCATCTCAAGCTCTCTACTGATCCCTATTCTCAGATGGGTAGGAAGTGGGCCGAATTTTTGAGTCAGTCAACGATCACCCAGATAGAATCATGGCCCCTGGATGTACATGGTAGCCCTGTCACGAAGTCCATGGAGATACCATCCCACTTCCACTTTGGTACTTCAAGTGGCTGAGCTAAGCCTACTAGAACCTGATGCTCGACCTTCACTTGTTGATAAGTTAGGAATCATGATATGAACTCTTCTACCACTTTCTTCATTCCTAGCCACTAGTACTGACGCTAGAGGTCTTGGTAAATCTTCTACACTCTAGGATGTACTGCCAAAGGGGATGTTTGGAACTCCCTCAACACCTCCTCTCGAAGCATCACAGGTACCATAGTACATCCTCTAAAGAGTTTGATGTGCTCCCCGCCTTTAGAAAATACATCAGGAGCTTGTCCTGAGGATATCTGAGCACGTCGGACCTCAAAGTCTATGTCCCCAAGTTTTTCCTCCCTGACTCACTGAAGGAGTGGGGTAGTAACTATCATAGACTGGAGGTAAGATTCTCCATCACTATCTATAAATGATAACTACAATGTGGATAGCTGCTATGTTTCCTCACTCAGCAATTGTAGACCGGACCTCCTGCAGAATGTGTATCCTACTATGTTACCCTTCCCAAGAGTGTAGACTATCTCAAAGTCATATTCCTGGAGGAAATCCATCCATCATCATTGTCTCAGGTTTAGGTATTATGATAGAATATATACCTGAGACTCTTGTGATAAGAGTAAACAGTAAACTGTTCTCCCATCAAGTATTGCTTCCATATCTTCAGTGCAAATACCACTGCTACTAACTCCATGTCATGGGTAGTGTAGTTCTGCTCATGTTTTCTCAACTGTCGTGAGCCGTAGGTGATCACCGCTCACTCCTACATCAGTACAGAACCTAGTATGGTCCTTGATTTGTCACAGTATACTACATAACCAACCCTCTCTTTTGGCATCCTCAAGATGGGGGCACTCGTCAGCCACTGCCTCAGCTTCTGAAAACTCTCCTGGCATCTCTCCATCTACACAAAGGGTTGTCCCTTCTTTTTCAAAGATGAAAAGGGTTCCATAACTCTGGAATTTTTTTTTATGAATCTTTGGTAGTACCCATCCAATCTTAGGAAACTCCGCACCTCAGTCACACTCATGGGTGGCTCCTGAGCAAGCACTGCCTCTGTCTTTGTGGGATCCACTACAACTCCAACCTCTGATATAACATTCCACATGAATTGAACTTCCTTTATCCCGAAATAGAACTTCGAGAGCTTACCATGAAGATGGTTCTCTTAGAGTGTATCCAGAACTATCTGTAGGTGCGTGTCGTGCTCCTCCTCCGACGCCGAGTATATCAAGATGTCGTCAATGAAGACCACCATGAAGAGATCTAGGTAAGGATAGAATATCCTATTCATGAGCCCCATGAACACTGCCAGAGAGTTTTTCATGTTGAAGGGTATCACCAAGAACTCATAATGGCTATACCGACATCAAAAGGTTGTATTCGGTACATCCTCATCCCGTACCCTGAGCTGGTGATAGCCTAATCTAAGGTCTATCTTTGAAAACCATCGAGCTCCCTTCAGCTGGTCGAAGAGATCATCAATCCTCAGGAGTGGATACTTGTTCTTCATGGTCACCTGGTTCAAGCACTGATAGTCCACACAAAGCCTCAGACTCCCGGCTGCCTTCTTGGTGAACAAAATTGGGGATTCCCATGGAGAAACACTAGGCCTTATACACCACTTCCCCTCTAAGTCCTCCAAATGTACTCGCAACTCACAAAGATATGTTGGATCCATCTGATATGATGGTGTAGATATCAGTGTCATACTGGGGTACAGGTCGATGTAGAAGTCTACCTCTCTGTGTGGAGGTAGTCCCGAAACATCATTAGGAAAGACATCAGCATACTAGTCCACCACTACAGGATAACTCGGACTCCTCACATAAACTTCTCTGAGGGTAAGGATAACCAACTGATGAGTGACTAGATTAACCCTCCTTTAATTAAGTCCATCCTATGTTGTAAAGGTTCCCTTCTCGTCGATGAAGTAAAACATGGTCCCATCCTCACGGACACACCGCACTTTGCGCATAAAATAGTGGATCTGAGCATAGAGTGTGGATAGCCATTCCATACCCAAGATGATTTCATAAGGCCTTGACACAGCTACTAGAAGTTCCCAGCCAAGGATCTCGCCTCCTAGATTGAGCGCACACTGTCTGCACCAGTGTTTAATCATCAAATCTTCTCCCATAAGAGTCTCTAAACATAATGATCGAGCCAACGACTCCATCGGAATCTCTGAGCTCTGAACGAGTGTCATGGAAATAAAAGAGTGACCGGAACCTGTGTCTATAAGAAATTCAGATAGGTTGGAATAGACATAGACCATACCTCTAATCATCTCTGGAGCGTCATGGTTGTAATCCTCTACCACCTGAAGATGAGCTTACCCCCATCCACCTGCTTCCTATGGTCAGGGTGGACCACCTAGGGGTGGTGGTGGTAAAACCTCAAACTGTCGTCCACCACCTACTACATGACCTACTCCTCTGCCATGTACTCCAGCCTACGGACCTCCTCACTCGAACCTCGGCTGCTGCCTCAGTGGTCCCTCGATCATCTGCTGATCTTTGGTATGGCGGGTTGGGCAGTCGCGATCCATGTGGCTCTGTCTACCACACGTGAAGCACAGTATGATCCTCAAAAATCCTTCTCCACCTCGTGATCTCTACACTTTCGACCCTACGTCCTAGGGTTGTCCCCTGGAAGGTCTGGAAAATTTGGACCTCTGCGTCATCTGCTTACTGCCTACTGCAGATGAATCATCTACTTTTCATCAGGTGGTGGCTCTCACTGTCGGTGCCTACTCATCTAAGAAGCTATCCACCAATAACGCTTGCTCAAGCACTCCCGCCTGTGTCGGGATATTGAGAGATATCATCGACGCTCTGATCTCCCACCAGAGACCTTTCTCAAAGGTCAGGTCCTGGAAGAAAGGGTCTCATACCATGTCAGTGGAGTAGTGTGAGAGTTCAGTGAATCTCACCGAGTACTGGTCCACTAATAGGTTTCCCTACTGTAAGTGAAGAAGCTCCTGGATACACATTGAGCGTAAAGTTGTTTGTACAAACTTCACCCTGAAGAGGGTCTCAAAGTCCAACCAGGCGAGTGTCACCTCCTCATGAATCTAGAGTGTCATACTCCACCATCTCCCTACTGTTCCCTGGAATAGACTAGCAGATAGGATCACCATCTGATCTGGTGGTGTATCAACTAAGTGAAAAAACCCATGCCACAGCCTTAAATTATCCCTCAGCTACCTAGGGAACTATCTTGCCACAAAACCTCATAGGCCTATGTCTCTAGAGCTCATGAAATGTTCTCAGTCAGCGTGCACAGTCTGCCAGTGGGGCTGGTGGAAACTACTACCCTTCGAGTGGTGGGCTGCTGGTATACCACCCAAAGGTACCAACACGGTAAGAGGGCCCTGCACCAAAGCCTCATTGCTCGGTGGGTTATCATCGTGTACTCTCTCTGGAATCCTATTTGGTTGTCTATGTGGCAGAATCCTAAAAAGAAACAGGTGTTCCATAGTTAATAAGTTATATCTAGTGAGCTGACTCAAAGGAGATCAAAAGTAAAAACATTTCCAAAACACACACAATCAGTGTTTTCGTGCACCGAGTCAAAAATCAGAATTCAGGGTCCTGGTGTATGGATACGTCGGCCTCCGTACCAACACTAGACTCCTTGAACTAAAAACCACACTCAAAACAATTAACATTGTTGCTCCATTGGAAATATCAGAGTCCTAGTTCTTCAGTAGAATTGACTCCTCTGATACCACTTTATCACGAACCATCCCATGAGGCCCATGTTGTGACTACCCCAAGCCCACCTTCCATAGGCCAGGGGTTAGAGACTAGCACCGGAAAGGTGTATCCCTAAATCAGGAAGGCATTTCCTTTAAACCTGTACAAACACACAATCCAAGAACACAACAAGATGAAACCAAGAAGTAAAACTGTATTAGTAAAAGTGTGTACTGAAAGTAAAGGGGTTAGAATACAATCCCAACTGAAAGATACAACTACAACAAAAAATATTAAACAGCTCATAGTATCTTCCACCAAGGATCCTACCTGAAGGGTAGGTACAGCTCATCTCCACAACTCTCCATATCAACCATCACCACCATCCACCGTCAGGTCCTAGCTCCCCGAGTCTCAGTCAAGGCTATCCATCGTCTGCACAAGACACAATAAGGTGCGGGAAAAGCCAGTGCAGGGGTGAGTATAACAATACCCACCAGGGACCCTAAGACCCTGAAATGTCTCTCAAAATTACACAAAGGACAATCACAAAGCATGATCTCAATCACAAAACACAATACAAAAGACTCATCTCAAACTAAGTATAACTTAAGTATAAAAGTACATATGATTATTCGTAAATATATATCATCTTATTATGTTAAGAGGAACTACTGATAATAAACACATGATCAATAGGTACTAACACCCGCTGACCCACATAGGATCGATAGGTACTAACCCCCGCTGACCCACATACGATCGATAGGTACTAACCCCCACTGACCCACATAAGATCTGACCCACACAGGATCTGACCCGCCTAGGATTGATAGGTACTAACCCCCGCTGACCCACATGGGATCTGACCCACACAGTATTGGTATGTGCTGACCCATATAGGATCGCTGATCACTAACCCACATAGGATCTGACCCACACAGGATCGATATGCGCTGACCAACACAGGATCGTTGAGCATTGACGCACACAGGATTTGACCCACATGGGATCGGTGCTGACCCACACAGGATCGCTAGGTGATAATCCAAACAGGATATCAAGGTTATTATCCACATAAGATCTCTAGGTGCTGATCCACATAGGATCTCTATTCAGTTGACAGCCAGCCACAGGATTCTCCGCACCCGGTGCACTTGAGTTCCATAGTATCTGCTCCTCAAGATATCGGTTGTGCATCAACTTCCATGAAGTCCCACAAAGAAGTAAACCAATGATATGTCATGTCATAAGGGTTCCAACGCAATATACGGTGCGTCAATTGGATGTCGGGTCTGAGATTTATAAGCATTTTAGTGCCGAGAGCCTGGTTGGATTTAGGTACGATCCAACCCAACCATACTCCAAATTTCTCCAAAACTTAGGTTGATTATATCAAAAGTAATATCTTGTTCCAAGGATTTCCATCGCCATAGACAGTTCATCAAACAGATGTCTGGTTTGCAAGATATGGCCTTTTAAGCGTATCTCGGCTGAAGAGGGTCCGAGTTCGGTCCGACCCGGTCCGGGTCTGACCTAGGTTTGACCCGGCCCGGACCAAACTGGCTAGGATGGCCCAAGTAGGCTGGGTCGTGGGCTCGACCCGCTGGACCACGGACAAGCCCGGTTTACCTCGGTTGGGCACGGCACGCCATGAAAACCGGTCCGCCAGTTAGGTGGCGGACCAAATTCCCAAACGGTAAAGACATTCGGGTGTTTTAATTGGCAGCGCCATGTGGCACCGCCCCTTTTGTCAACAAACCTATGGGGTTCAGTTCCCCTTTTCTTCGTTGCAACTTCGAAGTCGTGGCTACCTCACCATAGCACGTGACGGCATGCCGCCTTCCTCCAAAACATGGTCGGCTGAGGGTTGGATGCCCGTCTGGTCCACCATGGCACCAAGCGGCACCACCTCCTTCCACGGATGGTGAGCATCAGCCGCCACTTTCTCCCGTCGGTGCTGTCGTGATATTTCTTCTTTCACGGGGCTCTGGTGATGCTCTGGAGCTCCGTTTCCACTCTCGTATGCACCTGTGGGCCTCCCTAGATGCCATCGTCGCTGTGTAACCCTCTGATTCGTGTTTCCATCAAATTAAAAAAAATCTGTGAAGAACATAATGTTAAAACAAGTGACAGAGGGTCTGTTCCTTGTTCGTTTTTCCCACGCCCTCTGTGTTAGCATCATAATAAACGGGTATCAAATAAAAACATCACATAGATATTGATTAAGCCCCATTCAAATCTCCCGCAACAAACACCCCCAAATTCAAGAATTAGGAAAAAGAAAATGAGAGTTTCTTGAATTTATTAACAACCCCTACCTCATAAATCATTGGAGGTGCCACGGTTGTGGTTGGAGAAGAGTCCTCATTGGATGGAGTCACCGGAATTCTCTGATCCTGGATCATTTCCACCCAAGATTCCATCCTCCACCGGTGGAAGTTTTTATAGTACTTCGCCAAAGGTTCCTCACTTGATGAATTCATGTCAAAAACCCCAACACAAGCTCCATTTAAATAGAGGGGTAGGGTGAGTAACGCATCGAAATAATTAATGAGGAAAATTAATGATTTTTTAATTAATGAACCTCTTAATTCCCAATGGTGTGGTTACACAACTGAAGAGTCAATCCATTAAATGTCTTGACAACCCATTGGTCCCACCACCGCCGCTCAACAGGAGGTATGATAACAAAATAACAATTTTTTTTATTTTATTATTTCTTTAAAAGTCTCAAAAACTAACTTTTTCACCTGGCCTACTATGGTTGAAGTTAATCCTCCCTTAGGTGAATCCTAGCACTTCGGATTCAACAGTTCCCTCAGATTTTTAATCCAAGCACCGATTCAAAAGATAGAAAATATCACCCGCATGTTTACTGAACGTACCTTAAAAAAAATCCAAAAATCCATTCTGGGCACACCAAACCTCAGAATCAAGCGTCGTTAATTTTCGCATACTTGTAATAATCCCAAATAATTTAAAATATATATATGGAATTTCCAGGTCTTTATAGTCTAACCATTCCTTAAGCTACATCATAAGCTACAATGTACTCGAATATTGTAGACATGGAAACCACTGGTTGTAATAATTTTTTCATGAAAATGACCTTTTCCTTTTCTAGGATACTAGATCAGTTTGAAAAAAATGAAGACAAGTGTTCAATTCCATTGATCACTAGTATTCCCACATCTCTGGCCACCAAGAACTCATCCAGTTATACTTTTCCAAGTATTGTTGGAAAGTTATAACTGCAAGTTGATGTATTTATGTTAGATTTGTTTGATATTGATCTTTTATACATTATGAATTATTAATATCAAATGTTAGTACTTAACATTTCACATGAGATAAATTCATAGCACTTAATCTAGTGAAATTGTTTTAATCACAATAATCTCTTCCTATTCCCATATATGTTCTACTAAAAGGGTTATATGAAAACAATAATTTAGTATTGAATTGTTAATATATATACTATAAATAGATTTAGAAAATCTATGATTCTATTCAATAGTTATTTTTTCCTAGAACACAGTTTCTAATTAAATTTGTACTTGGGGAAATTTCATTCATTGGTCTTAACAAACTGGTAAGACACAGCATTTTTTCCATATGTTATCAAAATATTTTTCTTAAAAATTTATGGTGCTTCCACTAACTAGTTAGAGACACATTTCACTCATTCATTTATAAATTAATATTATATGATCAATATTCATGATTTATTCATTAATGAATCTATGTAATCTACAAATCTCATTGGTATTTATTGATGTGACTGACCCTTTTAGTTATTCCTAGTAGACATATACCATTGGGTATCCTTTTTTCATGTCATATAGACATATTTTATTTGGAATCCTCCAAATTAGGTGTCTTTTACTATCAATATCCCAATATAATGATCATATAAGTGTGATTTTATAATATAAGTGTGATTTTATAAAGTATAATTCAAAAATTATTTTAGTTATGATGAATATTGTATAATTATTTTCATTGACTAAACCTTTCAATAATCAATCATGTTTTATTGGTACCATCTTGTACCATCCATGTATAGTTTCTATTGAATACTCACCAATAGTATCAAGTCTTAGAAACATTCAAAATATTGAATCCCTGAATCTTGATACATGGAGTCCATTACTTGAATTTATACATACTTTTTAGCCTTATCATATTAAAACTTACTAATTATTTGTAGGAATATTTATTCTAAAATAATAATATATGTATCACCCACTGTGATGAACAAAAAACACCACTTTGGTTATAAATTCATATATGGTATGTGCCTCTAGAAGTACTCCTCCCACTAAGTTTAGTAGAGTCCAGTATTCCTATGCTAACCATTGTGCATCCAAAACCTTAACCCATAGAATTTAATTCTTCTCCCACTATGTTTAAATATATATGATTCCATTATGGAAATATAGTTGGTCTTGACTAGACCTTAATATCCTTAGTAGATATATGATTATTAACTTGGATTCACCATATTGTTTTGATGTTCATTTATATATAAGGCCATCTTTAAAAAAAATTAGAAAAACACTTGTGGTAGTTTCCTAATATATTCTTATCACATCTCAATTGATATGATATCCATTAGAAAATATAGTTTTAATATGGTTATTTTTTGCACTTATATTTTCAAAACATGCCATAAAAGGAATAATAGAAGATTTTCAATATATATAAGATCAATCATTCATCTTCCATTTAATACTATCATGGAATTGATTTTTATAAAGAAATGTGACTTATGGATAACCTTTACTCCACATTTTTTATCAATGATTACTTGGATAAGATATAATCTGATAGGACATATTTTAGATTCCTCAATATTTTCCAAGTAAACTCATTTACCTCACTGAGAATTTATATATTTTTTAAAAGGAATATCATGAAGTATATGAGGTTAAATTTATCTTTAGAATAGTTTACATGACCATGATGAAATAACTCTAAACTATTTATGACATACCTTTATTTAAAAATGATTATTTTTCTAAAACATGATAAGCAGTTTTTTTGTATATCCAGTATCTTCTATCAGTTAATACTAAAACACTTTTATATATATAAACGAGTCAACCACTTTCATTTTTATTTGAAAAATAATTATCTTTTCGTGATAGGGTAAGATTCTTATATTTTATGTTCATCATTCATTTTAATGGATATTTTTTATTCAAGAGTTATTGAACCATTAGTTTAATATTAAAGTTTCATAACAAAAATTATTCCAAAATTTAAATAATGTCTTTTTGTGTCTATCTATACATTAAGATAAATGTTTTGGTAAAACTTATTATAAACTTGAATTGATCCAATATGGAAATGAAAAGTAGTGAGCTCCCCTTGTATGATGTAAGAATATTCCCTCCTTATCTCCCTTTGAGTTCACTATATAACCTTTCTATTCATGTTCATTTACTATATTTAAATACATGTATGTTGTAATCATATTTTATTTAATAAAAAAGTCATTAATAGAAACTTTATGAATATACCTGAAGTGGTAGCATCTACTAGATTCTTCGATTCACTGTAATTACTTTTTCAGCGTCCAAGATTTTCACATAAGAAGAAAATAGACTCATGCTCATTCTTCTACCCTTGAATCATTTTTATCTTTAAATGACACTTTAAATGATATTTTGGATTTATATTAACCATGGGATCCTTATCCTTATCTTTCAAACTTTCCGCCATAAGGGGTGGAGAAACAGGTTTCAACCAGTCCTTATCCACTTAATGAAGTATGGAAAAACTTTTACTAAGTAACTTATCTATTTAATTTATTTTTTATTATACAAATGAGGATAAACTTGGTGGTAAGTATAATAAAATAATATTATTTGAAAATTTATTATCCAAGTGAAATAATAATTTCACCAACTGATCAATATACCCTATCATTTTGAAAGCATCATCTCTAGCTAGATTACCTTATTCCAGTTTACACTGATATAGTGCATTGAAAAACTTATTTATTTCAATCATTTAATTATATTTCTCAAGAGAATAGATATATGATGTTATGGTGTAATAATCTATATCCTTATATTGTATCATCAACTCTCTAGTCATAATTGATAATATAATACAATAGACATTGGAATCATCTTCTGCATATCTCTTGAACGAATCCTTGTCAACTTCATTCACTTTTTGGGGTGTCTTAATAGGAATAAGGGATTACAACATATAACATAATTTTTTTATACTAATTTATTACATAAATGACTATACCATATCCAGAAATTTTTATTTATAAGGGTATACCCTGAGTTAAGGAATGATAATACTAGTTTTTTGGTTTTTCTTGCCATTTTATACAATAATTAAAATATATTATTAGTAATTCACTAGATTAAAATTTATGTAAAATGTAATAATAATTAATTTTATTAAGAATCCCACTATTTTATCAATTCCCAATAGCCCTCACCATTGAACTCATAATATCTGGTTGCTATGACATTCTAGTGCAAAAGATCCATATACCCCTTCTCATAACCCCAACAAGAGTTGGTCAAGGTACTTAACGGTATTTAGGTAGTCAATTATTTTCCATCTATGGTCTTACAGTTCCTTGATCTATTTAGTGGACTCCTCAATCCTAAAATCTTAAATTGGATTTCATCAACACTTGCCTCCAAATTATATCAAGTCTAGTAAGGGATACTTCTCTTGATGAAAGATGGTTAAGTCAACCCGTTAACTTTATAAGAACTCCATGATAAATTTAAATGTATCAATGAGGATAGGTAAAATTCTTAGTTCTGTGGATTTCATTCCAAATCAAGTAATGGAAGGCCAAGTCTGACTTAAAATTTATTTGAGATATTTTTTCTATTATGGATAAAATTATATTTTTTTATCTTTTACATGTCTTGTTAATATTAATTGTATTTTACTTAAGTGATTAACCATTATTTAATAAAACATTTATGTATAATCTATTTATTTATATTCCACATTTTATCATTAGTTCATTTATTTATATGATTGAGGTCTTGCGTCCATAAAATAAATAATGAATAAGACATAAATAAATAACCCAATCATGAAATTTTTTATAATGGTTGATTTATTAAGCATAAAATAAATCAACCTATAAACTACGGTAAAACTCCTTATTCAATTCTTGTTATGATTTATAGAATTCCACCTATCCACCAGTGTATCACCTAGATTGGTATTGTCTTGGTTACATCTAGAACTGCCTCCAAACTCCTTAGGATACTCCATTTATTACATGTATTTACAACCCACATGTAGGTGAGGGGAACCAAAGGATTGGTTAAGGTTAATTACATAAATAACCATGGACACATAGATCCTACATAATAAATGAGTTAGGGGTGAATCATAGGACATCATATTTAATTTAATTATTATATAATTGTAAAACCATGTAATAAATTAAATTAAATAAAACCAATGCATACACATGTCTTAGTCAAGCTCATGAATGGTCATACACATGCAATGGATACACAAAAGTAAACTAACTAACATTCATTTCTATCCATTATTTATTATTAAGATAAACACACTTGAATTAATTAATTAATTCCATTTTATATTAATGACTATCCAAATTATCTTAGAGATAACCGTCATAAATTCATTCATGGAAAATAAATAGTATAACCAATAATTATAGATAATTGCAATAAATTAACTGACCATTTAATAATTACTTAAAAAAATATTAAATTTTCAAATAAACTAAGTTCCAATAAATATAATAAGTTTTTAATTCTAAAATTAGTTATTTAATTTAATTTAATTTTGTATTTTATTGAGAGACTATACGATGCGTACTTATGAGCTACACGTCATGTACCTTGATTTCCATGTACCTAGGATAAATGCTTGTGGATTTTTCTTATACCTTATATAGACTACACAGCATGTATAATCCAACTACACATTGTGTATCATGCTTTTAGTGTGTATTTTAAACCCATAGAAGTACTCAGTGCGTTATTTGGATGTTGGGCCACATGATGTGTACTCTAATTACATGCCATGTGTCCCCTTGACTCACTGAATGGATCATCATGTACTTTAGACTTGGGAATTAATGAACTATACACCATGTACTCTAGCTACACATCATGTATTTCATTAATGTTTGAGGTTGTAAGTCTCATTTGGTTTTGAATGTGTATTTCACCACATATTTTTTATGGATTTCTCCACTAAACCGTGTAACTACATGACATGTACATCAGATACATGACATATATTCCAGATACAAGACATGTATGTCAGTTACACACCATATAATCTGACAATCCATGTTCCAGGTTGGCCCAATATACATGCAGTTTTTAATAAATACATTGCATGTAGTTATTAATTGGTATATCATGTATCCCTTGGAATGTCCATATGTACTACCCTAAGGTATATGGTGTGTAATCCAGCTATATGTCATGTAACCTAGTCTTACTGAACAAAATTTTTGTCACTTCCTGATGGAATATTTGATTGTTCTTTACCTATTCTTAGTCCTTTAAGAAAATAAAACTTGAACTAATTAATTAAAAATTAAAAAACAAGTTAATTAAAATCATATTACATAATTAATAATTATTGAAATGAAAATATCACCATTATTGTGCATATAGATCAACAATCAAATAAATAATTATAAATTTGAAATGTGACCACTCTAATTCCACTTAAAGATTACAAGAGGAGCAGAAGCACCATGGCGGGTGAATTAACCATAAGGTTTTTCTAATTTGATGGATCATTATCAATATTTTACATTACATGAATGTCATGACTAGTGAAATTTTTTCACAGATATTGAAATAGAGAAAACCTATAACCTAGAGAGGATATTTTACATTAAATTTAGAATTAATTTATTTATGATCGGAATAAAATAAATACCTCATCAAAGAACATTATTCAAAGATGATTTTGTCATCTAAAAAACCCTTCTCTAGATTACCTATATTACATTTTAAGGATCCAAGTGTATAATCCCTCTAGAGGTGGTCAACACATACTCTTTTGACCTTCAAATAACACTGATTGATTTTCAAGTACTAGCATGGTGAATTAATCACCTTACATTGTTCATCTTGATTGATTCAAGATCATTTAGTCTTGAAGGATTTATTTTAATTCTTGAGAAGATAAGAGGAGGGGGGATGGAGATAGAATTATATTGTGTGTAATGATTCATAGGCCTCTAATAACCCTACATAATAGACATAATCATATATTTATAGACCTAGGGTTTAGGTTAAAATATTATTTAATTACAAGAAATATCTTAGATAATATAATAATCATTATCAAACTCCATTACATATAATAATAATAATATTATTATTATTATTTAATGGTGTGTTCTAACTCATACAATGATAAATATTATTTACCAACATACAAATAAATATTCATCACCAGACACAATATTATTCTTCTCCAACACCTCGACATTTATTAAATACCCAAATAAATATTTCATTAAATATTTCATTCATTTATAAATAAAATAAATATTTTATTCACAATCCAGTGAATAAATATTTATTAAATATTTACGTAATCAAGTAAATTATTTATTAATTAATATATAATAATTTATTACCTTTTGAATATTAGTGATAAATAAAACTTGAATAAAATTATTCCTCGGTCTTGAGAATAATATTTATTCCAATAATTAAATTAAAATATAATTTAATTAAGATCAATGTAAAAACTTAGTGTGTGACTCTCTAAAATTATTTCTCATTGGCATTAGGTGGGCTTTCCTAAATTCTAAGATTAATATATAGAAATGGTCAAGGAACCCAAGAGAAATAACTTAATGTCATAATGTCGAAAACCACATACTTCTTTCTTTGAATATCTATAATAAAAAACATCCTTAAATCATGGCCATAGAATTTAATATAATGGTTCTATTCCAATAAAAGTGATGAGATATCAACTTCCATAAGATGGAAGTGAAAAATCCCTCCTTGACTTATCCATTAATAACATGTCATTCATGATTCACCCAATGTACCGTACTTCCTGTGAACATATGGTGTCACAGTTTTGGTCTGTAAATCTGAGTGTGTGATTAATGACATGAATCAATGATAGTGTTAGGAAAAAATCCATCATGATGGTGCTTTTGGGTTGATTGTGTTTTTTGACAAGGTTTGAGGCTGTTAATGAAGGATGGTTGACAAATAAGGAAGAAATATTTAGTGTGAGTGTTTTGATCTCATGCAAGAATGAACTCTATGGACTTGTACAAGCAAAAAATCTCTAAACTCATGCAAGTGTGAAATTTTTGATCTCGTGAAAGTGTGAACTATATGATCTCATGAAATCAAAAAATTTGAACTGAGTTCACGAAGTGTGAATATTGAACTGATTTTACTTTGAGATCTCACAAAGTGCGTGTTTTTCTTTTGATCTTGTGATGAGATCTTGCATAATGCTCTTGATTATATTTATAGCTCATGCCCAGATCTTTTGCAAAGCATGAATTCCTAATCTTGTGCAAGTGCATGAAGATAAATAAAAAGGTGGAAATGATGGAGGTATATCACATTCATTCAAGATCTTACAAAGTTCATGATGAAAAAGTATGGTTGTCTTTGGATCTCATGATGAGATCTTGAATAGCACTCATAGTTGTCTTTGTAACTCATGATGGGTCACACAAAGCAATGGAAGAAAACATCATTGACCATCACATGACTAACTTTGATCTCACAATGGGGACACATGGAGTGTGAGTGATGAAATGGAGGAATGGGTTGTTTTCCATGAATTGTGGAGTTAAGGTGGTGGGTTTATGCCTACAAATACACCCTAACCTATCCTTAAATATTGATGTAGTTTTTATTAAAAGATTGTTCTAATGTAACATCTGGAAAGAAGGTTTATAGAGAGATCTCAAAAAAGAGGTTTGTAGAGAGATATTGCAAAGGATTATATGGTATTGACATCATGTAAGTGTTTCACATGATATTAATAGGGTCTTTCAAAAAGAATGAAAGAGCACTCATTAAAGTGAACCTATGAAAGCTGACTCACAAAATCGGACTCGCACTAGGATCTCACGCAAAGCGTGAAATCAGTCCTGTACTAGGGACTCGTGCAAAGTAAAAAAGTGATATTGCACTAGGAACTCATACTCAGCATGAAATCAGACACACATAAGAGACTCAGTCTAGGATCTCATGCCAGGGTCTCGAGATAGGGTCTCGCACCAGGGTCTCACACCATTATCTCATGCAAGGGGTTATGCGCCAGGATCTCATGCAAGGGCTTACGCACCAGGATCTCGCACAAGGGGTTACATGCCAGGGTATCATGCAGGGGTATCACAATATAATCATGTGAAAGGGAATATATTCCAAAATTACCCTATGAGCAGTATTGTTTTCATATCTGAATTCTAAAGGAGAAGAAGAAGACAGAGGATTTTCACCATTCAACAATACTCACAGAAGCAGGTTATTCACTGCTACATTTAAAGTAGTGAATGACTTGTCATCACTTAAATATCTTTCCAAAGTTTAGTTAATTACTATGTTTATATTAAATATAATTCTATTCTACTTTTATAAAAATTATAGGTGTTGCATCCATGTGTTTTCTCATAAGTGAAGGAGCATCTCAGAAATAAATTCAACAGAGAATCTATATACAGTTGAGGATGCATTCATTATTGATAATGAAGGGAACTATATGTCCATAATTTTTGTGTGGATACTTTCTAGATCAGTGAGAAAAGGAAGAGGAAGAAGGTGATCATTTCCACTAGTATTAATCCATCGAAATATAGTTATGGAGTGACCCTTGGAAAAGTAGTGAGCTGGAACTAAACATTATAAAGGAAGTGATCATGGGTATAGAAGTGATCTATCCTGAACCATGATTTGGTAGTTATCCATATTAAATTCATTACATTGGTACATTTCCATTTTATACTCCTTGGACATAGCCCAATGAGGGTGAACTGAGTAAAATCTGTGTGTACTTGTGCTTACTTTTCTACTTTATTTTCTATGCATCATCATCAGATAAATTTGGAAAGGAAAAGAGAAATATAAACACTAAATAAAAAAATTGACCCTTATAATAAATAGGTCAAGATCTAGTGGGGTAGGAAGTATTTTGAAAAGAATATTCATACCCTGATTCACCCCCCCCCCCCTCTTAGGGTATCTATGCCCCTTTTAGACCTAACAATTGGTATCAGAGCATTGGTTTCTTTTATCATATTTGTTTTCTCTGAATTGGTTCAGTTGATTGCTGAAATTAATGTTTTAGTTTTATATTATCTTGGTGCACCATAGAAAAGGGTATAACTTCAAAGAATAAGAATAATTCTAGGGGAATTCATTAGTTTGGAAGTTTCTATAGAAAAAGTGTGATTCAATTTAAGGAAACCAACAATTTATTAAAGAAATATTTAGATGAATCAGATAGTAAAAACTCACTCAATGATGATATAGTAGTGAGTAAAGAGCCTAATATTCCAAGTGATATTGAAACTACGGATAAAAAAACTCCAAGAAGAAAAAAAGTGGAATTTGTCTATGAAACAAAAGAATTGGGTCATAAATTGGATGAATAAATAAAATCTTAAGATATTTGGATCCAAGTGCAGGAAATTAAAAGTCAACAAGCTAAAAGGATTAAATAAAAGTCTCTTTGAAGTGTCCATAGATCTAAGAGAGAATAATTATTCCCAAGAAAAATAACTAAAAAACTAAAAGCTAGTAAAATGGGAAAGAATATGGGCTCAGATAAAATTAAAAATTTGAAATATTAAAATTAAGATCTTTCTACATGCCTGTTGAAACTAGTTCAGGAAAAGAAAATGTTACACTAGAAGAATTTATGAATTAATGATTCAATTTCTCAGATGAATTCTAAAATAAAGTATAAATCTGACATTATTTATAATCTCTCCTAAGAATTGGAAGATGAGATGACTAGAGGGAATAATCTCAAGAGATAAATTAATGATCAACTTGAATCAATGGATAAAAAGATTTAACAATTTGGAGAAGAAATATCATTATTCAATAAATAAGTGTAACAATATAATGCCAAATGAAATCCCAAATTAAAGGATGCTTTTCACTTACTATTTTATTATCCTTCGATAAAAGAAAATATGCTACTTCAAAGGTAAAACATGAAATTATTGTCGCATCCCAAAGGCTATATAGTTTGGGAAGAAATGGTATTGGATATGATGTACCCCCTTCCATTAAAGATAGTAAGAGAGCTATGAATAGTTCTATAAATAGGAAAAATCATATAGGTGTTGATTAAAAACCTAAAAATGATTTTACTAGAAGTGATGACAACATGTTCTATTTCTATGGGATACATGGTCATACTTCAAGATTTTATATTGAGGATTTGGAATATATATCATGTTATGAAGATAGAAATACTTATAAACCTTATAAAAAGAAAAAAAACTTAAAAAGTCTAAAAGGAACATCTCTCAGAAGAAAGTATCCATTAGATGTTATTATTGTGGAAGATAGGGAAACACCATGAGTATATGTCAAGAATCCTGAGGGATCAATGTCAAAATAAGAAGAACCTTGGATGCATCAACATTTTATCTGAGAAATGATGACACAAGGTATTTTTTTTAATGGGAGATGCTTTATATGTTCTAATCATAGGTATTTGGAAAGATATTTCATCCAGAAGAAAGTAAGGAGGTATAAGGAACTCAAAAGGTGATCCCTAACTCCAGTGGCATAAAATGTGAAAGCCTATACTAAAATACAAAATTATAAAATGAAAAATATGTTTAAAGCCTCAGAGGAAACATAAATAGATCAACAAAAAGTGCATTTATCACCTCATATGTTACACTCACAATATATCTCTTAAAAATAATATAACTAATTTGGAAGAAAAAAGGGAGAAGCTACTCCATTAGTGAGTAAGAAGAATGTGCATTCAGTGAAGGACCCACCACCAGTACGAAAAAGTGTGGTGACATAGATAATAGATAAAAGAAAAATTAATAAAGAATGTAATGAAAAACTTACATGTCATGACACAAGGTGGGAAGTGAAGAAAGGAGAAAGAGATCTCCAATGGAGAAATAAACAAGAGAATACGGCCAGTGGAGATATTCCTTCTCAAAGAAAGATTCATGAAAAATGAAATTTTGTTAGAGCATTAAAGAAGGGAATATGTATAAGGGGATTTAAACCCAAAATTGTGAAAAAGAAAAATCCTAAAGAATCTACATATAATAAGAATATTGATCATATCAGTAAATAATTTCTAGTTATATGCCAGAGTTGTAAAAGTTTGTTGGGAAATTGGAACAAGAAAAAAAAAAGAGTACAGTTATTTGAAAGAAAGTATCAAAGGGTTCATCCATCAGGATCAACTACAATCATACACTTGAGGATTCTAGAGGTATTCTTATCCTTATGTGTTTAAATTATATTAACTGATGTTCAAGTTTTTTAGGTTTTTAGGGTAGATACAATTCAAGGGGAAGTTGCATCAAAAGATGCAAAGTGGTGATGTGATGTTCTTCAGAATGTCAAATGATTCAAATTAGTTACCAGAGATGAGGAATAAATCTATAAGAATTACTTGAAAGTATTTAATGGTCTATGTATCCATGAGATATATATAATTAATTTAGTTAAATGGATATTTATGTCATTATTAACCTTATCTCTTGTTTTCTACACTGAGTTCCGACTTAGTAGGCTTAGTGGTTTTGTTTATGGCTCATTACTAAGTGGTAAATTCACAAAATGAAAATCTTATTGAAAGAAGATACAACTGAAAAAATTTATTGAGTTAAAGAAGTTTCTCAAAGCTACAATCACATGTGAAGAAATGATGTAGTAGAAGAAGAATGTTTGTGGGTCTAAATAGTGGGTCTAACAACAAGAAGATTTGCATATCATAGGTGGGGAATTCTATCTCCTAATTACATGCAAGGAAACAATGGTATAGAAAGGATGAAATTTTATTTTCAAGAAGACCAATTGGGGGAGAAGAAACAACAGTCATGTATTTCATTATTATCTATTTTTTTCTAATAATATGGTATCAACTGACTATTTTCATGATACCAAGAAGCTACGAGAGAAGATTAATAGTGTTTCCAAAAAGTGGTATCCCTACTCTAAAGAGTAATTCAAATGGGTATTTCAAAAAAAAGGTGAATAAATATGGCATAGTGATTTGAAACAACACGTGATTAGTGTAAAAGTGTACTCCTAAATAGAGGGTATTGATGTTGATGAGACATTTTCACGTGTTGCGAGGCTAGAGAAAATTAGATTATTATTTCCTATAGTTGTGAAAATAAGGTTCAAAGTTTTTCAGATAGGCGTCAATTCAGTATTTATAAATGGGGTTCTATAATAATAATTTTATATTGATAATCCAAATGGTTTTCTAATTCATAAAGATTATGATATATTCTATCGACTAAAGAAGGCGTTATATAGTTTGAAGTAAGAACCAATAGCATGGTACTCAAGACTATATTAGTTTTTTAAGATGTTCAGTTTTTAACATGGTGGAGTTGATTACAATATATATGTCAATAATGATGGTAATCAAAGTATGATGGTGCTGGTGACACAAGGAAACAATAAAAATTCATTTATCAATATAAATATGCCAATGAGGTTTTAAGAATAATTGTAATGGATAATTCCAAATTGATTATGACTCTGGTTTCTACCTGGATGAAACTTTCTTGAGATAATGAAGGAAATGTAGTTAATTTCATAGAATAAAGGCAAATCATTGGCAGTCTATTATACTTGACAGTGAAAAGACTTGATATTGTTTTTTCCACATGTCAAGAAGCATAGTATCAAAGAAATCCTAAAGAAACACACTTTATTATAGTCAAAATAATACTTTGTTATATTAAGGTCATGGTGGATTTCGATTTTTTGTACAATGAAAAATATCAACAAGAGTTATTAGTATATACAGATTCAGATTGGTCCAGATCAGCAGATGATAAAAAATCAGCATCAAGTGGTGCATTCTATCTTTGTAGATTGTGTATTTCTTGGCTAAGCAAGAAATAGTATTTCATTTCATTAATCACCACATAAAATGAATACATTATGGCTACTCAAGATTGAATGCAGTTATTTTGTATGAAGTTGTATCATCATCATAAGTGAGTTTAAGTGAAGACTCTAATCGTAATCCATTTTTATAATTCAAGTACTATAAATCTCAGAAAAAATCCAATCCATCACCTAATGAAAAATAAAATAGAAATCAAGTATTATTTTATCAAGGAGAAGGTGGAGCAAGATCTTGTGAAGTTATAGTATATGCCTATATAATTACAAGTTGTAGAAATTCTGACAAAGGCCTTACCCAAAAAAGCATTTGAATGGAATCAACTGGCTCTTGGAGTTCAGTCAACTCCCCGCACTTTAAAATTTGTAGATGTGGGACCCCCTCTCCCCAAGGTATAATGTTTTTTCCTTAATATGATGATTTTTGTTCTTTACCCTATTTCATACCATAATGAAGTGACCTTAGGGTTTGTTAAAAAAAGGGGGGAGAAATTGTGTCTATTTAATGGGAAAATGTATTAGTCAATATAAGGGTATAATATAATAGGGGGAGAAACAAATTAGGGGTATTTTTAAATATGAAGATGCTAAAGATGATTGATCAAAGGTTATATATCACGGCCGATGAGGTTTTTGATGGAATTAGTTGAGTGGTTTTGGAATGAAGTGTTTCATTAATGATATTTTCATGCTAATATTATTTATCATTCTAAGCATGGATCATGTAGTCTTAGAGTGTGTGTTGAGTAAATATATGATCGCTATCATAATCAAAAGAAGAAAATTATTGGTAGAATGTGGAATAATATTTAATGTGGTATCAAAATGTGAAGAGTTGTAAACAAACCCAAAGGGGGTATTGTTAGGAAAAAATCCCTCATGATGGTGATTTTAGGTTGATTGTGTTTTTTGATATGGTTTGAGGTTGTTGATAAAGTCTGGTTGTCAAAGAATGCATGAACAGTTAGAATGAGTGTTTTGATCTCATGCAAGAACAAATTCTCTAGACTTGTGCAAGCACGAACTCTCTGAACTCACAGAAGAACGAATTATTTGATCTCATGCAAGCACGAACTCTTTGATCTTGTGAAAGTGTGAATAATAAATTGTGCTCATGGAATCTGAATTATGAACTGATCTTTCATTGAGATCTCATGAAGCACATGTTTTTATTTTGATCTCATGACTAGATCTTTCATAGTGCTATTGATTGTCTTTGGATCTCGTGCTTGGATCTTGTACAAAGCGCAAATTGCTAATCTCACGTAAGTGCATGAAGATAAATAAAAAAGGTTAAAATGATGGAGGTATCTCGTAGTCATTAGAGATCTTTTGAATCACATGATGATAAATTTTTATTATATTTGGATCTCACGATGAGAACTCACACAGTTCTCATTGTTGTCTTTGGAACTCGCGATGGGTCACACAAAGCATTAGAAGACAACATAATCGACCATTGAAAGACTAAATTTTATCTCTGAATGGGGACTCACGGAGCATGAGTTATGAAATGGAGGAATGGGCAGTCGTCCTTAAATTATGGAGTTAAGGTGGTGGGTTTATTCCTATAAATACACCCTAAACCATCCTTAAACATTAACGAAGTTTTTTCTTAAAATATTGATCTAATGATGTCTGGGAAGAAGTTTTGTGGAGATATATGATGAAAGAGTTTTGTGGAGAGATATCATGAAGTAGTATACATGATGTACATTGCGTAAGTGCTACACATAATCTGAATAGGGTCTTTCACAAAGCACGAAAGCAGACTTACAAAAGCATACTCATGAATGTGAACTCGTAAAATCGTACTTGCACTAGTATCTTGCGAAAAGTGTGAAATCTGTCTCACACTAGGGACTCACGCAATGTGTGAAAGCAGTCTAACACCAAGAACTCATGATCAATGTGAAATCGGACTCATGGAATGGAATCATGCCAGGATCTCATGCCAGGGTCTTGCACCAGGGTCTCACACCAAGATCTCACACAAGGGGTTACACGCCAGGATCTCACACATGGGGTTAAGTGTCAAGATCTCGCACAAGTGGTTATGAACCAAGGTATCACATAGGGGTATCAAACTAGAATAATGAACAAGGGGATACATGCCTACATTACCCTATGAGTAGTATCATTTTTATATCTAAATTATGAAGGAGTAGGATCTTCACAATTCTTAAATACTCATAGAAGGAGGTTATTCACTGCTAAATTCAAAGTAGTGAAAGGAAGACTTGGAATCACCTAAATATATTTCCAAAGATGGGGTAATTATTGTGTATACAATAAATAGAATTCTTTTCTAGTAATCTAAAAAGTGTAAGTGCTACATCCAGGTGTTTTTATAGAATTTAAGGATCGTCTCAGAAATAACTTCAACAGAGAATCTATATATAGTTTAGGATGCATTAATTATTTATAATTAAGGGACCTACATGTCCATAAACTGTGTATGGATCCTTTCTAGAGCAATGAGAAAAGGAAGAGGAAGAATGTGATCTTTTCCACTATTATTGATCCATTGAAAGAGAGTTTGGGAGTGACCCTTGGGAAAGTAGTGAGATGACCCTAAACATTTTAAAGGCAGTGATCCTGGTTATATAAGTGATCTTTCCCAAACATTTATTTGATAGTGATCTATAGTAAATTTGGTACATTGACACATTGTCATTTTATGATCCTTGGACATAGACCAGTGAGGGTGAACCAAGTAAAATATATGTGTATTTGTACTTTATTTCCTAATATACTTTATATGCATCATCATCAGATAAAGTTAGAATGTAAAAGAGATATATAAACACTAAATAGAAAAAAAAAAGTGACCTTTATAATAAAGAGTTCAATATCCAGTGGGGTAGGAAGAATTTCAAAAATAATATTCATGCCCCGATTCAACCCCCATTAGGGTATCTAGGCCCCTTTTGGACCTAACTGATAATATCAAAGTCTAAATACCATTACACATGCTCGTAGATAATAATATCCAATGACGCCAAAACATGTATAATTCCTACTAGCGGTTTTGTTCTCAAAATATTCTCTCTTATAGATTACTAATTGTGACTTTATGATAATAATTCTCATCCACTTATGATTACTCGCACCTAGAAGTCTATATACTATTCTCCCCATCATAGCATGTTATCTGACTGTAGAACTATATTTAAGAATACCATCATGTAATTTCAAGTTTCTCATCATTTTGGGGAACTAATATAACCTTATCAATGTGATATATACTCTAGGACATTATCACATCAATGTTATAGAGAAGAACAATCAATATTTTATAAGATATTTATATTAATATTCACTTCTTTAAATATACATGTAATTTAAAGTATAGATTATTTGGTTCTAGGGAACCAACTTTGACACTAATTCCTCTTATATATTTAGGGATTTTATTAATAGATTCTTTAGAGACTACCTTGAAAAAAATTTGGTGGTATTTATTGATGATATTCTCATTTACTCTAAGAGAAAGTAGGAATATGAAGAGCATATAAGTATTGTCTTGGTGACATTAAGAAAGAATAAAATGTATTCTAAGTTTATAAAGTGTTACTTTTGGAGATTGCAAGTCAAATTATTAGGGCATGTGATCACAAGTGGGTGAATTTATGTGGAACCTTAAAAGATAAAGGAAATAAAGGAATGGACCAGACCCTCTAGTGTCATAAAAATCCATAGTATTCTTGGATTAGTTGGCTATTATTAATATTTTTCTAGAAATTACTCATAATTTTATATCCCACTAACTAAGTTAACATGGAAAGGGGTAAAGTATGTTTGGATGGAAGAATGTGAGGAAAGCTTTAATGAGATTAAGAAGAGGATAACCACCATGATTTTACCCACACTACCATAAAATGGATAAGGTTTTGTGATATAAAATGATTCTTAAAATAAATTATTGGGATGTGTACTCATTCATAATGATAAAGTGATAGCTTATTCCTCATGATAGTTGAAAATACATGAGCATAACTACCCATTATATGATCTAGAATTATCAGTTGTAATCTTTTCCTTGATTATTTTGAATAACAACCTCTATCGTGAGAAGTGTAACATATATAAATATCACAAGAGTTTAAAGTATATATTCACCCAGAAAGAAATAAACATGTGTCCAAAAAGATGGTTATAACTGACCAAGGACTATGATTGTTCAATTAACTACCATATTTGAAGGTTGAACAAGGTGTCTAATTCTCTTAGAAGAAAATAACCTACTACTTTATCCATGATACGGATTGAGAAAGTCCTTACCTTCATGGATATGAAAAGGATGGATCATGAAATCATAACATTAGGGAATATATACTTTCTTGTCCAAATGATTTCTTAACCATCTATCTAAGATAAGATCAATGTGGAATAGAGGTATGATTTGGAGCTTCAAAATAAGTTAAAAGTAGTAAAGGAATGCAAACTTTAGGAATTCCACATCGATGAAGATGGTGTCATTCATTTTGGAACTAGACTTTGGGTGTCTACATCACCTGAGGTAAAGACATATCTATTGGATAATGCACATGGATCACCTTTATCCATCCATCTTGGATATACCAATATGTATTTTTATCTTTGATAGTACTTATGGTGGGAAAAGTTGAAGAAGGTGATCATTGAGTACACCTCAAAGTGATTGGTATGTTAGAAAGTTAAAGTGGGGAAATATAAGTCTTAGGTAATGATGCATCAATTTCCCATAACCACGTGGAAATGGGAGAAATTCACCATGTACTTTGTCACTAGTCTACAAATACATCCAAAATAAGTAATGTGATATGGGTTTTAGTGGATTTACACACCAAGAATTCCCACTTCATCGCTATTCAGTAAGATTTATTACTTTAATAACTTTAAAATATATATATAAAGGAAGTGGTGAGGCTACATAAGGAATCACTTTTGATCATCTCTAATTGTGATCCAAGGTTTACTTCTAAATTCCGAAGAAGTATTCAATATTAAATGAATACTGAATTGAATTTTATTATGGAATATCACCCCCAAAATGATTTCTGTTCTAAATGGACCATTTAGAAACTTGAGTATATGTTGTGATCCTGTTCAATGTAAATTAAATTTGTATGGGATTAGAATCTCCCATTAGTTGAGTTCCTATACAAAAAAAACTTCCACTTAAGTATCCAAATCACTTCATATGAAGATCTATATGGGAAATGGTGTACAAATCTTAATTGTTGGAATAAAGATGGTGAAAAAAATAAAATTTGGACCAATATTGTGCAAAATATGTCAAGTAGGGTTCAAGACATTCAAAAGTATATAAATTCTCCTCATAGTCAGTAGAATATCTATGATAACAACCATAAAAGAGACCTAGAGTTTTAAATTAGATATAATTTTTACCTTTTAATATCACTATATAAGTGATTCATGTGTTTTGGAAAGAAAGGTAATCTTATTTTTAGGTACATTAGCCCCTTTGAGATCCTTGATCGCATAGGAGCAGTGTCCTATTAGCTAGAACTTTCACCAAACATGTATTAAGTTCATAATGTATTCCATGTATCTCTCTTGAAGAAATAAATACCTGATCCCTCACATGTAATGAATCCAGAGGTGGTACACCTAGATCTTGAACTCTCTTATGAGGAGAATCTGATGAAGAACTTGGAACATAAAGACAAAGTGATACACAATATGACAATTCACCTTGTAAAAGTGTTGTGGTGAAACCATGAATATGAATAGGTGATGTGGGAATTAGAGGAAATGATGAAACATAAGTACCCTCATATATTCTCTACTAAGAATACGATTTGAAATTTAATGGATGAAATTTCTAAAGGGGGTAATAATATAATAATCCAAAGTTTATAAGTGATATTTTTCTAGAATAAATATATTTTATATTTTATTATATAGTATTATACACATGCCACACATAGAAAAACCAAAAAAAATATTTCATTAATAAATATCATTACTTTAGTAAGAAACTAAACCCATGAAAATTCTAAATATTACAATTTTACAAAAAATATAAAATAATAAAAGTAGAATGGGAAAATTTGGATCCTTCCAATCTACTAGAATCATTTTTCCCATGAACAAAACTAAATAAATGAAACAAAATATTAGTAAACCAATCAACATATTTGAAAAGAAAAATATGGAAACTTGGGAGGAATTGTAGTTAATATTGAATAAATTAAGGAATTGGTATTTATAAGAGGTAATTTAACCATTGTAATAGTAATTTGACCATTAGAATAGTAGCATGGTCGTTAGGAATAGTAACCTGACAATTGGGAATAGTAACCTGACTGTTGGAATGGTAATTTAACCTCAAAATAATAAAATTTAATATAAATATTATTTATCATGAGTAATTTAAGAAAATGTAAGTATTATAGTTCCATAAAATAAATACCAATATTAAAAACTCAAATAAAATATAAGCACATTTTTAATTAACTATAATTTAATTTATTTCATAAAAACATAATTTTTTATATTAAAAATTAAAATTGCCTATGCTAGAAAATTATTTTGACAAAATAAATGTAATTTTTATAATCATCATGTATAAATTGTCTAAGGTTGGTTTTTTTGGTAATTTTCAAAAATACTTAAATTTTTAAGTGAATAATAAAAATATAGTTCTTTCATAACCGGTGTATTTTAAATTACATCATTAATGATGTAATAATGACCTAATAAATTCTATAAATGTTGGTTAAAACAAAAATATATTTAATTTGATAAATTATTCATTTAAATTCAATAAACATGTTTCCCAAACCTAAAAATTATTTTCCAAAGTCTAAAGTCTAAAGTATTCTATTAAAATAATATTCTGACATTTTTCTCACCTTTTCTTTTGATTAAACTAATAAATTCGGATTATAAAGTGTTTTAAGGATTAAAATAATTTTATTTAATTCAAATATATCTCATAATATTAAAAATTTCACTATTGAAATATTTACCTTAGATATAATATTTTATTCAATATTATAACTCAAAAATACCCCTCTCCTCATGTATAAATAACCCCTTTCCCATCCCTTGGAAAAAATATCACTCCCACTTAAAAAATCCAAAAAAAACCCAATTCCTTAATTTAATCCCATTATAATCCTTAAATACTTTCTATAGTCATTCAACCCCAATCATTCAAGTATTTTAGTGTCGTAGAAAATAAGCAACATCGACAAGAGGGAGAGTTTTCATCAACTCTTCTTCACATTTTCCTCTTCTCTTCCTCCTTTTCCCTATTCCTTTCAAAAAAATATTCAAGATTAAATTATTTTTATTTTAAAATTATATTAATTATTTTCAAAAACTGTAATGAATCTATTTGTGACATATTTATTTGTCAATCTTCTCTTTTATCCACCTTTGACAATGTCTCGTCAACGGTTGTTTAACCACCTACAACGACATTGCCAACTCTCTAATAACCACCACATTTATGGATAGATAGTATAAATTATATACAATATATGAATATATAATTAAATTTATTCTAATCTTATGGAATTAATTTTACTTATGTATAAATGACCTTGAATCAAATTATCAAAATCAAAACAATCGGGATAATTTAATGAAAACATGATATCAAAACAATATAAGTTTAACAAAAAATATTATAAAATATAATATAGTAATTATAATAGATAAAAAGTGGAATAAATTAACAAAATTCACTTCTGGTTACATTTTTTAATAAACCTAATTTTATTGTTCTGGAGGCCAAAATGCTACAAAATAAAGTGTGATTTAAGGTAAGGGGATTATTGAACCCAACTCCTTCATTTTGGGTTATCCCTATTTCAAATAATTTTCAATATGGATATTATTATAATGTCTATAAAATTAATTTTCACTATAATTTCTCATTTATTTTTTGAATATACATTTTCTTACCCTATCAAAATGATTTCTAACCCAATTTTTGAGATTTTTCAAAATGAATTTATTTTCTAAATCGTCACATTGACGCCTCTTGGTTTTTTCATCTCCACTCAAGAATGATGATGTTTATGCCAAAATATTATTTCAATTTTTCATTTGGGAAACCAAAAGGTTATTCTATGAAGTATGATGTATGAAATCCATATGAAACTCATTCCTTTCTATGGGTTTATTTTACTATTGTGATTGTTATACAATCTATGTGGCATACAATATTATGATAATTTTATGATGTGACAAGTGTCCCTAGAATTATATAGACCTATAATGTATTGGGTAATATCATATATCCCATGATATTATGTTTATTATGAATTAACATGATGTTTTATTCGTTCAAAATTATGTTGTTATGATTTATGCAGATGTGTTATGCATGAACAACTAGCTTTGTTCACAACTACATGTGGTATTTGACTATTATGTTATGATGTTTCATTATTATGAATTTTACACATTAAAAGATTTTATAAAATGTTTATATTATGTTTAAAATGATGATCCCAGGATAATTAAATTATGATGACGATTATGCTCACCCATGTACTATTGATTCATTTCTCTTATTCCTTTTATGTTATCCCTCCCCTTACAAGGATTTTAGCTCATTCCTTTATTTGATGTATATACTCAGGTGATTAAATTTACTCAATATAATGTGATATTTTAGGAGGATAATGAATAAGGATTTAAATAATTTTTAATTCTTATTATATAAGTCATGTATGGGCCTATTTTTCCAATATACTAAACATTTTAATCTTTGAAATTATTAATATTATATTATTTATCATAAAAATGATGTAATATTCACGTAAGAAAAATTTGGGCCACCGTAAATATGTTATTTTATCTTGTGGTAATTATGTTTAATTAGGTAAAAAGTTTATTACATTATGGGAACATATGTTTTATCATATCGATAACCAGGGGGTTAAAAAGTGATTTTGTGACTAAGTGGTAAATTTTATTTTAAATAAATTCACTATATTAGGAACATTATATGATTAAGTAAAAGGGAAATATTTATTGATAATATGGGATTTTAATTGAAGAATAAACGTTGAGTTGTATTTTGGAATAATATATGATTTTATTATACCTTTATGGTGATTTAGCTTATTTATGGGAAATATTAGCATATTTTAGAGACTATATGATTTGGAATATATATTTTTGGTATGTGACTTTATTAGTGATTAATATTGTTTAGAGAAAAAATTTAAATTGTTTTCAGAAGAATATGTGAACAAATTTTTCTAATTTTTGGGTTATTAACTTGTTCAAGAATATTTTGATGAGTTTTAAGGTTACTTTCTTATAGAATGATTTACATTGAACTTTTGGTGTTATTATTGAGGATTTAGAGATTAATGTATAATTTCTTCATATTAAGATTTATTTATATTGGATATTACCTTAACTTATGCTAACTATTTTGGGTTTTTATAAATATATAAGAATATGAGAAATAAATTTTTATCCACTATTAAAAGTTAATTTTAATGATTTAGGAATTATAAATATTGCTCTTGTATATTCATTATTTGGTAGAGGTGGAAACTAATTGAAACACACAACTAAAGGATGGAATTGAATTTATGGATTTGAATAAATCAAGTAAGTATATTTTCTCATGTTCTCTATCTTGATGGTAAAATAATCCCTTAACTCTAGAAAAAATATCTTGAAAATGAAAATTTTTTCCTTTCATTGATGGTCTTTTTCACCCCTCGCTGATTTATGGTTTTTTTGTCATTAATTTTCACATGATCATGTTCTCTATCACTCTCCATCATTATTTGGGTGTTAAATTTCTCCTCAATGTACCCTTATTTGGGAACCTAGTTATGTGTTATTACTAGTGAGCTTCATATTTCCCTTTTCCTCTTTTCAAAAGAAAATTTTTATATCCCTTTTTGTGTTGTGAGTTTTCAATAAAGATATTTTCAAATATTAAACACTTGATTTATGAGATCAAGATAAAATTATAAGGGTTAAATTTATTTAGTGGGTGGGGTAATGTAACACTCCAAGAATTTAGTTTAAAAGAACACTATTTTTGATGACTTTTTTAACATGAAACAGTGATCTTAAAGTAAACCAAGATGTACTATAGAAATAATATTATTTAAATATGAATTTTATGACCTATACAATGGTTTAGTGGGTATGAATAGGAATAATCATATTATGAAATATATTTTTAAATTTTTTCATTAATAAAATTAATAATAAATAGTGTATTGATTATCAATTAGTTGGAAATGAAGATACAATCTTTTGAAGATAAAAGGGATATTTTTCACAAAACAGTTTTTATATGTGAAATGTATTTTTATCTTAATATATTAAATTAATCACTTTATATAAATGGTTATAATGAAATAATTTGATTATATATACAATTTAATTATTTAAAATTAATTTAATTATATTTATTAGACAATAACTTATAATAGAGTCGTGTTAAGTTTCAAAAATACTTTTTCTTCAAAAATGGATTTTATTGCATTTTATGATTAGATATTAGAATTAATTTACACCACTTTTATAAATTTTATTTAAAAATATATATATGATTTTTGAAATCATAATTTCATAATAGTTTTAGGATTAAATTTTGATATTTTTCTAAAAATATCAATTTTTGTGTGAATAGGAAAAATACTGATTTTTACAAAATTGTTATTTCTTGTCTTTAGAACAAGTAATTTGAAAGTCCCATTATGCTTTTTATCTGTTATAAAATTAAAATAAGACTCATTTAATTATAAATACTCTAACTAATCACATACAAATCAGTATTATATTTGATTTGGTTATAAGTTCATTTTTAGTCATAAAAACGCATTTGTCTAAACAATTGTTTTTTATTGTATTTTTTGAATTTATATTAAAATTAATTTTTTCACTTATATAAATTTAATATTGAAAAATATATTACATATTTTTAATTAGGAAATTAAATTTTTTTAAATATGTCCCTTTTATTTTTTCATTATGAATAGAAACTTTGGTAAATATTTGTCACCTATGTAATGGTAAAACAGGTAAAACGGGGTTAAAACTATGGAATATGAACTAAAAAAACTCCCTAATACTTGAATTAATTTCATATAATAAGTTTATTTCAACCAATAAACCCCTTTATTCTTAAATATATCAATTTATTTCCACTTTACTTTGATTATAACAATTATATTATTTTAAGTAAAGAATAAATACAAAATGTCACTCTCTTTTTTTAATATATATAAAATATTTTCATTAAGATAAAAATAACTTATGATAATTTTTAAATGATTATTTATAATATTAATAAAAAAATTATTATTTTAATTTATTTTAATTTTTAGTAATGATATAATTACCTTAAATTCTTACATAACACTGATACAGTGCTTATGCAAGTAGTGGAGAAATCAAGGTAAATGATTTTAAAAATAATAAAATTAACATGCTTTGGATGAATTATGAAATTACATGAATTTAATAGGTAATTATAAATTATAATTAATAGTAAATATCTTTACATTTGAATTACATTGTTTTTTTATGTCTTTGAAGTCAAATTAAATGAATAGTCCCAAAATTATTTTAATGATATTTTTTGATAAACAATGTTTTATTAAATGATTTAAAAATCCAAAAAAATTGAAAAATGATTATTGGGATGTTAAACGGTCTTCAATTTCAACAATGGACCATTTTTTATCCACTTTATACCTTAGAAGTAAATTTATCTCCCTTAAAGAGCGAAAAATGTGTTATCGTTATTAAGGTTAAAAAGGGTTACTGAGGGGGTTAAACCAAAATATAGGGTTTCAAATGAAACAAAAACATGTCTAAAGTTTATTGGTTGAATTTATTTATACCATATAATGTATTAAATTCTAAATTATAATAGTTTTTTCAATTTACATGAATATTATATTTATTATATTTTAAAGTTATTAATATTTACAATTGTGTCACTCCCCTTGCTTATAAAAGGGAACCTTCTTTCCTCTATTCCTCACACATTTTAATCACTCTATCTTAGAAAATACCAACCCAAATCTCTCCCCAAAATACCTTAACACATACTGTAGTTAATTTTCTCACCAAAATACCAACCTAATAAGGATTAATATGTAATCCAAGGAAGGTTTTCCAAAGAATAGGTATAATTATTAACTAAGTGTTTCAAGTTTATTTCATCTTATACCGCCTTAAAATCTGTTCACTATAACATAATTGTTGTTCTGAGTGGATACTCAATAGGGGGTGAATTGAGTTCCAATTAAAAATTTATGTTTAAAAGTTTTGTATTAAAATCCCCCAAATCATAATGCAAGTTAAACTATAGTGAATTTATAAAGATTGTGAATGTTCAATTAGTTTCTCAAAGATTGATTATTTATCAGTTAACTTAATCTGAAGATTAAGTTAGTTTTTGAAACTAACTTACTGGTTCACAATAATTACAAAAACTTGCTAGTTCAACTATCAAACTTACTTTAAAACATATTTGAGTCTCAAAGTAAATAGCAGAGGAATATTCAAAAATAGTTTTAACTAAAATAAAAATACACAGCAGTTTCAAACAAGAGGTTCAGTCTCAAGTAGAGACTTATTCCTCTCAAACAGTTTTATATAAACTATGATACACACCCTAGATCGGGGTTTTATAATAGTGCACAGACTATCCAGGTCCTTAGACCTCTACCACAGTTCTACATGTGAAAACTAAACAATAGCACATAGGCTATCCAGGTCTCACTTGACCTCTACCACTATCCACAGTGGGATACAAGAGTATAAGGGAAATATTGAGTGAGGATTTGGAAATCCTCCAGTTCAACATAGGAGACAGTGTGTGCTTGAAATACAGAGTACACACACTACTCAAAATGTAAATAAAATGATCACAGCAGAGCAATAGTATAGATATGAGTCTAGAATGCTCTTGTGTGATGTCAATTCAGCTCTAAAATCCTTTGGATTGAAGAAGAAGAATTTTTTATCCCTTCTATGGAAGTTGTGTGAAAAATAGAGTTTTGTGGTTCGTGTTCTTCATGAGGTTCAATCGAAAGAAGATGTTCCTTAAGTTTTAAATATGCTTCGTGAGTTCAGCATCAAGTTGCATGCAGTGTGCCTTTCTTTTTGCGTTCGAGACTTCCTCCAAGTATCTTCTTCGTTATCTTCATCATGGCCCTTTTTTCGTTTGTGTATCACACACATGCTTGTGTTCTTGGACACACTTCGCTTTTAACCTTGAATGCACATGTTGGATCCGATAGGTTGCATGTGTTCTACACCTCGTACCTCGTACTGTACGATGATATGTCTACAATGAAACATTAATTATGTCAGTGCATTAAATTCATCAAATATGACCGTTATAAATTAAATTGAAAGATGACAAAGTCGTTTAAGAAACGGTGTCACAGTAAGTCATGGAAACAGTGTCTTCTTCACATGGTGTCTAGGTTGATCATGGTGTCCGAGTGTCACGGTGTCTTGTTTCACAGTGTCTGCTTCACGGTTTATTGTTCATGATGTCTTGTTTCACGGTGTCTTGCTTCACGGTGTCTGCTTCACGGTGTCAGAAATACATAGCTAGTGGCAGACTCACGGTGTCTTAGACTTTCCAAAGTAACTATGTGCAGACTTAAATAAATATAATAATATAAAGGATTAGACTTAAGCATTTGTTAATTAAGGTATTTTGAGAGTAGATAAATGATAGTATAAAGTAGGTAAATTTAAAATAAAACAATTAAGATATTGAAAGGATCTTCTTAAAGCATGAGAAAACTTTAGACATAAATACACATTATTGGATATAATGTATAGAAGTTAACTAGGTTGAATAAGATTTGGAATCATTAACAGGTGATTAAATAATATTGTGATCATTAAAACATTATTAAATAAGATTTATGATCATTAAAACATGATTAATACATGAGGAGTCCAACAATCTCCCCCTTTTTGATGATCACAAGTCATATACAATTAAGGTGTATATTGGATTCAACTATAAAGATAAATTTCTAACATAGTATATAGAAACTTCTCCCCCTTTTGTGATTATCAAAAAGATGGACTAAGAGAGATCAAAAAGGTTCACAGTCCATTAATAGCAAATAAGTGACAGTACAATAAAATAATACAAAAACAATAGTATCCCCATCAAAAAGAGTAATCACTGTTCTTCCTCAAGGGTTTTCCTTCTCTTTGCCTTTTTTAGTAGCAGAAGAGGAATCCATAGGGTCAGAGGCCGAGGTAGAAGAAGATAGATATGTGGTTGATAAAGAGGGTAAGGGAAGGCCTTCAAAGACTGAGGGAGCCAAGGTAGGAGCAGTAGAAGATTGAGGAAGTTTCTGATCAAGAATCGCAGGCCTGATCTGAATAAGTGTTTGAACAACTAACATGGTGGTTGAGGCTAGAGAAGAGGTGAAGGTAGGTAGCCCAGTTCTGAGAGGTGCAGTCGCTGGAGCAACAATGGTTGTACTCTGGACATGAAGATAGGGCCTCAGGAGTTTGATGAAATCTGTAATAATCTCTCTACCATATTGCATGGATTTCTCAAAATTGTCCTTGTTCTCCATAAATTTGTCCAAAAATCGAGTAAATTCTGTGAGTTTCTGGACTTGGTTCTTGAAAGCTTGAGTCATAGGAGGAATCCTCAAATTTTCTACAAGGTACTTAAAAAGGTTTTTCATATCTATCTTGGAGAAGATTCTGTTAAAGTAGAAATCCAATTTCTTGGAAATCTCTTGCTGAGCATCATTGGAAATTTTGGAGTGGATTTGTACTAAGTCAAGAACTCTATCACTGTTTTTGACTACTTCATATAAGTAAGATTCATTGAAACCACTGAAGACATTCTGAAGCTCTTCTTTGATTACAGTTCTGAGCTGATCACTATCCAAGGAGGGTTTAGAGGATTGACCAGATGCTTTGACAGTTATGGTCAGAGATTTCAGTTGATTAAAAACCTTTTGAAGACACCCTATATACTCATTAGTGAGTTTATTCAAATTGGCAAAAAGCTCTTTAATTTCCTTCAAAATTTTTTGTTTCTTTCAGAAATCTGTTCATCTAAAGATTCTAGATGAGGTTGAAGCTGAGACACACCAACTTGTGGGATTTGAGGAGCAGCAGGTTCTACAAGAGGAGCAACAGATTCAGATCTCGAATGCATCTCTCTCTACATATATTCAACCATACTTCTAATAGTCTTTACTTCATTACTGAGCAGCTTATTTTCAAATCTCACTTCTTGAATTTCATGGAGAATCTTAGGTTTTATTTTCCAGATAATTT
The DNA here is from genome assembly GCA_963277665.1 of Viscum album. NCBI lineage: Eukaryota > Viridiplantae > Streptophyta > Magnoliopsida > Santalales > Viscaceae > Viscum > Viscum album. Next base: position 1,810,851,985 of record OY728127.1, read on the forward strand.
TCTCCAATAAAAGAGAGGAATCTTTCTCACTTAAATTTGTCACAAAATGATGTTGGGTGTACATGATTTTCTCAACTCTATATAAGATAGTGTCACAAAATTCCTTTAAATCATCCTTACTCAAAAAGGATGGTTGTTCAGATAAGGTTTCAGGAGTAGGTATAGGTATAGGCTCAGGTTCCTTCTCAGGTGAAAAATTGGAGACTAATTTCAATCGAAATAAAGATAAAATATCAAGTCTGGTTACTGTAACCTGTTGTGAATCATTCACATCATAGAAACTAGGAAATTTGTACTGAGTGTATACAGGACTCGACTTAGTTGGATGTGAGGCTTCAACAGACTCAAGATTTGGAGTTTTCTCCCCCTCAAAAGGTGCCTCCTTCTCAGGAATGAGAGGCTTAGGAACTTGGTCTAAATCCACAGACTCAGCTCTGAGTTCCTCACTCATTTCTTATCTATCCATCTAAAAAGCTAGCTCCATCCGTTCTTCAGCAGAAGATATAATTTCAGGAACATATTGTTCCGCAGGGAGTTCCTTAAGATTGACCTCTTGCAAAATAGGTAGCTCTTATACTATATCCTCTTCTACTATAGGCTCATCCACTATAGGCTCTTCCATGACATTCTTTTCAGATTCTTTGGTGATTGAATCTATTATAGATTCTGGTTGAGTTTCCAAATTAACATCTTCCCTAGGAGTAGGGACTTATTCTTCAAGAACTACATAAGGAATAGTAGTCTTGTCTTCCTCAACAATAATAGCTTCATTAGGTGGCACTTCAGCCTCTTCTTCCTCTTCTTCAGGATACTCAACAATCTCATCTGGTTCCAAACTAGGATCAGAAATGTCTTTTGGTCTTGAGGGATAATCCACTGGATTGAATTTCTCATAAACTTTATCATTGTCTTCCACCCATTCCTTTTTTCAAGGATTCCAGTTTATCTTCATTTTTTTGATAGTAGCTTTTGAGAGGCAGTACCCATAGTCCATAATCACTTCCTCATTAGGTCCAACTACACCTTTTTCAATAAGCATGGCTGAAGTTAGCCGAGAGTAAAATAGAGAAGTTGACTTGGATGTTACTTTGATCAACTCACAAATATGGTGAATGATATACTTGCACAGGTTGATTTTATGTCCATTTTTTATGAGATGAATCAAAAACACATCTTGATATTTTAACACAGAAAAATCACCTTTTCTTGGACTAACAAAATTCTGTACAAACTTAAACATAAGCCTTGTTTCTCCATCTAATTCAGAAGTAATGGCTCTCTTCTGGGTGCCATTTCCAGTTAGGTTTTTCAGGGCATCTTCTAGATCAAAGAAATCGGTTGAAGGTGGAGGTCCTCTCTGATAATCCTCGCATATGCCTTCATGAGGTATTCTAAGGAATTCATCCCATAACCTCGAAGAGAATGAGCATATCTTCCCATTGACCCAGCTCTTCACGACATAACTCTCACTAGAATCAAATGAGAACTATACGTATTGGTAAAACTGAGCTACTAACCTAGGATAGATGGGTCTATCCTCCTTCGAGAACCATTCTAACTAGCCTTGTTGTTATAAGACTTTCAATACCAGAGACTTACTAGTAAGAATCCATTTAGGGAAAATCTATTTCTCAGGTACAACTACATAGTTTACCATATTCGGATTTAAAGGTCCTTCAGTGTCAGCTTAGGTGCAATCTTCTTCTTTTTTGAGCTACGCTTATTGGGTGTCGATGATGATGTACATTTCATTCTTGGAATTCACTGAAGGTTTGAGCAAGAGAAGGGTTGCAGGGGTGAATAAAGGTTCAAAAAGAGTTGGTAGAAGAAACCTTGAGTGAATAATTAAGTGATACTTTCTTTGTTTTATCATTTAGGAATACCAAAAGTCGCTAAAATAAAAATTCGGGAAAAATAAAAGAGGTGAAATGATAATTACCGTGATTAGGATTTAAAGAAAAACAAAAATAATTTTTATGGTGATACCGTGAGTGGTCATTATGGTGAGACAGTAAACGAGTTTCACGGAGATACCATGAGTGAACTTTTTAGTGCGCGTTACGGTGAGACAATAAACTTCAGACCGTAAGTAAAAAATTCTAATGGCAAGACCATAAACATAAAGCTTTACAGTGAGATAGTAAACATGAGAGACAGTAACTGAGAAACCATAATCATGAAATAGTAAAGTATAATACAGTAAGATATCAAACAGTAAGACCTGAAACAATAATAAGAAAGGTATCTATTTGAGATTTATCATTCCTATTTCATGTATGATTTAGTCTATTCTCTCAGAATTTAATGTTTTAGTGAATATATTAGCAAGTTGATATTCGATACCAATGAATTCCAAAGTGATATCACCTTTTTGATAATGATCTTTCAAAAATTGAGCATCAGAATAACTAACTAATTTAAATGACTGTCCTTTAGGATAAAACATCCCTCGATTTGGTGTTTGCTTGAGATATTTTAAAATTCTATTTACAGAATTTAAATGATATTCCTTAGGGTTTTATTGAAAACGAGCACACATACACACACTAAACATAATGTCAGGACGACTAGTATTTTAAGTAGAGTAAACTTCTAATCATTCCTCTATAAGTGGTTTGATTAATAGATTTTCCATCTTCATCAAGATCCAACTTACAAGTGGTACTCATGGGAGTGTCACTACTTTTAGTGCTATCCAATCCAAAACGTTTTAGAAGATCCTTTTTATATTTACTTTGATTTAAAATCATACCATTTTTATTTTGAAAAACTTGAAATCCAAGAAAATATTTGAGTTATCCCATTAAACTCATTTCAAATTCGTTTTTCATTATTTTAGAAAAATAAACACATAAAAAGTTCTTTGAAGATCCAAAAATAATGTCATCTACATAAATTTGAACAACTAAAACATCATTGAAAATTCGTTTTATAAAAAGAGTAGGATCAGTTATTCATTTTGTAAACCCTTTAGAAATAAGAAAAGTACTCAATTTTTCATACCAAGCTTGTGGAGATTGCTTTAAACCATATAAATCTTTTGTTAATTTAAAAATATGATTTGGAAAATGGGGGTTTGTAAATCTAATGGTTTTTTCAACAAAAACATTCCCATCTATATACCCATTTAAGAATTCATTCTTGACATCCATTTGATATAGTTTGAAATTCAAATGTGCAGCATAGGCAAGCAGGATTCTGATGGATTCAAGTTTGGCTACTGGTGCAAAGGTCTCTTCATAGTCAATTCCTTCTTATTGACTATATCCTTGTTAAACAAGCCTATCCTTGTTTCTAACTATGTTACTAGCTTCATCAACTTTATTTCTAAAAACCCATTTAGTTCTTATGGTCAAAGTGTCCTTAGGTCTGTCTAGTAATTCCCAGACTTTATTTCGTTCAAATTAATTTAATTCTTCTTACATATCCATCACCCAAAATTCATCATTGATTGCATCATTGATATTTTTAGGTTCAATCTATGAATGAAAATCTTGATTTTCAACCTGGTTTCTCATAGAAGCTCTAGTTTGTGTCCCTCTACCTAAATCTCATACTACAGCATCTAAAGGATGATTTTTAAGAGTCTTAGTTTGTCTAGAAAAGATAGGGCTAGAAATTTTAGGTTCATTTATAGGTTTGGGATCTATAGAAGTAGGTTCTGGAAAATTTCTAGAACTAGTTGTTTTAACAATAGGTTCACTGTTTTTGTCATTAAGGTCTAGAATGGACATATCTTCTTAAATATTTTCAAGAGGGGTCTTAGGTTCATGTGGATCAGTTTCATAAAATTTGATGTGCACAGATTCTTCCACACATTTATTTCTCTTATTGAATACTCTATAGGCGTTACTGGTTGTAGAGTAACCTAGGAAAATTCCTTTATCGCTTTTGGAAGAAAATTTGTCAAGATTATCTTTAGTGTTAAGGATAAAAACTTTGCAACCAAAAACTCTAAAGTAATTAACCTTAGGCTTAATATTGTTCCAAATCTCATAAGGTGTCTTTTTAATAATTGGTCTGATCAAGACTCTGTTGATAATGTAGCAGTCTGTATTAATAGCTTCATCCCAAAAGTAAATAGGTAAATCATATTCATTGGGCATTGTACTAGAAATCTCTTGAAGAGTCATATTTCTTCTTTCTACTACACCATTCTGTTGATGTGTTCTAGGAGAAGAGAATTTGTGACTATATCCATTATGTGAGAAATAAGATTTAAACTCTTGATTTTAAAACTCACGGCCATGATCACTTCTCAAAGTCTTGATCTTAAGTCTGCTAAGGTTTTCTAAAAACTTGGAATATTTGATAAAATAATAACAAGATTCACTTTTGTGAGCTAGAAAGTATACCCAAGTGTATCTAGAAAAGTCATCTACAAGGAGATATACATAGTGCTTCCCATTTAAGATAGAAACTCTAGATGGTCCAAATAAATCCATGTGAACCAACTCGAGAGGTTGAGAAGTAGAAACTTCTTTCTTTGATTTGAAATAAACTTTATGTTGTTTTCCCTTTTGATAAGGATTACAAACTTTATCTATTAGGAATTCTAGTTTGGGTAGGTCTCTAACTAAACCTTTCCTAATCAATTTCCTAAGAGAATGTACATTGCAGTGTCCTAATATTTTGTGCCAAATCTAAGATTCTTTATGAAAATCATTTAAAAAAGTAACATTTTGTTTAGCTAAAGAATTAAAATCTACAGCATAAACATTTTCATTTCTTAATTCAGTAAATACCAAAACATTTTTAGTATCAAATACATTGCAAGAATCATTTTCAAATTTAACATTGAAACAATCATCAAAAATCTGAGAAATACTTAGTAGATTATACTTTAGTCCATCAACAAATAGAACTTTGGAAATTAAAATTGAATCAGTGTTACCAATCTGGCCTAAGCTGATGATTTTTCCTTTTGAGTTATCCCCAAAGGTGACATGTCCTTCATCAACTTTTATTAAGATCTTAAATCATGAGTAATCTCCTGTCATATGCCTTGAAAATCCACTTTCAAAATACCATATCTTCCTATAGTAACTTTTCAAGCATGTTTCCTACAAAACAGATTTATACAGAAGATAATTTTGCTACCCATATTTTCTTGGGTCCAGAATGGTTAGCAAGTAAAACTTTAGGTACCCATATTTTTCTAATCAGTTTCCTATAATTAATAGATTCAAATGATTTTGATAAGTAAACTATGTTTTCTCTATAAGAATTTCAATATATAAATGAAGCATAAGAGTTTCTAGAACTTGAACTAGTAGAATACTGTCCAGATTTTGGAATAAATTTATTCTTAACAATCTGTCTCTGTCCAGGTTGGTATCCTAAACCAGTAGTATACCTTGGTGCAACTTGTTTTCCAAGAATTTTAGTTAGATTATTCTTTCCATTAGTAAATTTTTCTAAATCTTTCCTGATTTTCTCATTAGACAATTTCAGTTCAGTATTCTCTTTGAGTAGTTAACCATTCTTTTCCTTTTCTACTTCTAGTGCAGATTTGACAGTGATAGTTAAATCATGATGTTTCTTTAGGGATTTGTACTTATCTTTTAGCTCATTGCAAGTATCTTCTAACATATTACAGTATTCAAATAATTATTTACTAGACATGTTTTCAGAATCAGAATCAGAATCATCTTCAGAATAATAAGAGTTTAAAGTAGGAGTATCCAATATTACCTCAGATGTGTTTGTCATAAAACACATATTGGCTTTTTTGAGATTTTTCATCCTGAGTGGAATCAGAATCACTTGAACTGTCTTCTGAAGCACTTCAGGTTTCTTTCATAGATTTCTTATATTTTTTATCCTTGTACTCATGTTTCTTATTGTACTTTAACTTTGGGCAGTAAGCTTTCACATGTCCTTTCCTCTTGCATTCGTAGCAGACTATGTCATCACTTTTATCACTCCTTTTTCCAATCCTTCTTCCAAGGACCTTTATTGTCATACTTACCCTTATAATTTGATTTTCTGAAAAACTTTTTTTTCCTATAAAACTTCTTAAATCGTCTGGCTATCTGAGCCATTTCAGCATCATTTTCAGATGCACTCTCTTCACTACTTGAACTATCACTTGCAGCTTGAATTTTCTCTTTGTCATTGATTTTTGAAGTAGAGGTCTAGAAGGATGCTGATTTCTTTCTTAGTTCATCATCTTGTTCTTTGTTTACCTTCAGCTCTTCTTCATACATCATCAACTTACCAATCATCTCCTTAACAGGAAGCTTTCCAATGTCACATGATTCTCGTATAGAGATAGAGGTTCCTCTCCATCTATCTAGTAGGCATCTTAGTATCCTCATGATTTTATCCTTTTCTGGAATAGCTTTTCCTAGTGATCTCATTGTATTGACTATCTCATTAAACCTGAGATACATATCAGAAATAGATTCATCAGTTTTCATTTTAAAATTATCATACTTAATAGTGTATGTGTTTAGTATCATTTCTTTAACATTGGTTGTACCCTCATGGGAAATAGCTAGAGTATCCCATGTTTCATAGGCAGTCTTACAAGTAGGTATTTGATTAAATCCTTCATATCCTAAATCACAATACAGGGAATTCATTGTTTTACAATTATTATTATAAGCAGCTTTAGTGGGTTCATCTCAATTAGTTCTAATAGTTTCTGTAATCTTATATTGAGTCTCTAATACAGCCCAAATGTCAAATCCCATACTTTCTAAATGAATTTTCATTTTGATTTTCCATTGGTCATAATTAACACCATTAAATAAGGGTGGCATGTTGGTAGCTACACATTCTAATATATTATCCATAATACCTAAATTATATAAATATATAAAAATTTAGAATTAATAGAAATTTTAAGATCTTTAAGATACAACTAAAATCATAGTTGAAAACTTTTTATAAACAGAGTGTTTTGAAAACCTTTTATCAAACCTCTGATACCAAATATTGGTTGGAGTGGATACTTAATAGGGGGGTGAATTGAGTTCCAATTAAAAATTTCTGTTTAAAAGTTTTGTATTAAAATACCCCAAATCATAAAACAAGTTAAACTGTAGTGAATTTATAAATATTGTGAATGTTCAATTAGTTTCTCAAAGATTGATTATTTCTCATTTAACTTAATCTGAAGATTAAGTTAGCTTTTGAAACTAACTTACCGGTTCACAATAATTACAAACACTTTCTAGTTCAACAATCAAAGTTACTTTAAAACATATTTGAGTTTCAAAGTAAATAGTAGTAGAATATTCAAAAATATTTTTAACTAAAATAAAAATGGACAGCAGTTTCAAACAAGAGGTTTGGTATTAAGAAGAGACTTATTCCTCTCAAACAGTTTTATATAAACTATGATCCACACCTTGGATCAGGGTTTTACAACAGTGCACAGACTGTCCAGGTCCTCAAACCTCTACCATAGTTCTATATGGGAAAACTAAACAACAGCACACAGGCTTTCCAGGTCTCACTTGAACTCTACCACTATCCACAGTGGGATACAAGAGTGTAAGGGAAAGATTCAGTGAGGATTTGTAAATCTTCCAGTTCAACACAGGAGAAAGTGTGTGCTTAAAATACAGAGTACACACAATGCTCAAAATGTAAATAAAATGATCACAGTAGAGAAATAGTATAGAGATGAGTTTAGAATTCTCTTATGTGATGTCAATGCAGCTCTGAACTCCTTTGGATTGAAGCAGATGAAGTTTTGAGTCCTTCTCTGGTAGTTGTGTGAAAAATAGAGTGTTGTGGTTCATGTTCTTCGTGAGGTTCAATCGAGCGAAGATGTTCCTTAATCTTTAAATATGCTTCATGTGTTCAACATCAAGTTGCATGTAGTGTGCCTTTCTTTTTACGTTCAAGACTTCCTCCAAGTATCTTCTTTGTTATCTTCCTCGTGGCCCTTTTTTTTATTTGTGTATCACGCACTTGCGTGTGTTCTTGGACACACTTCACTTTTAACCTTGAATTCACATGTTGGAGCCGACAGGTTGCATGTGTTCTGCACCTCGTACCTCGTACTGTCCGATGATATGTCTACAATGAAACATTAATTATGTCAGTGCATTAAAGTAATCAAATATAACCATTAGAAATTAAATTGAAAAATGACAAAGTAGTTTAAGAAACAGTGTCATAGTAATTCATAGAAATGGTGTCTCCTTCACACAGTGTCTAGGTTGATCACGGTGTCTGAGTGTCATGGTGTCTTGTTTCACGATGTCTGCTTCACGGTATCTTGTTCACGGTGTCTTGCTTCACGGTGTCTTGCTTCACGGTGTCTACTTCACGGTGTCTGCTTCATGGTGTCAGAAATACATAGCCAGTGGTAGACTCACGGTGTCTTAGACTTTCCAAAGTAATTATGTGCAGACTTAAATAAAGATAATAATAGAAAGGATTAGACTTAATCATTTGTTAAATAAGGTATTTTGAGAGTAGATAAATGATAGTATAAAGTATGTAAATTAAAAATAGAACATTTAAGATCTTGTAAGGCTCCTATTAAAGCATGATAAAATTTTAGACATAAATACACATGATTGGATATAATGTATAGAAGTTAACTAGGTTGAATAAGATTTGGAATCATTAACACATGATTAAATAATATTTGTGATCATTAAAACATGATTAAATAAGATTTGTGATCATTAAAACATGATTAATACATGAGGAGTCCAACAATAATGAAATCATTATATTCTCTATATATAAATTTTATTGTGTTGATATAAAAAAATATTTTCTATCTCTTTTACATCCTATGGTATATGAAAACATCATTCATGAATATGTGTGGACTACTACCTCCACGAAGCAATGTGTTTCATTTTCCATCATTTCCTCACACGAATTGTTAGAAATATGAAATTAATGAATATATAAGATTTTTATGAAATTATTATTATTACTAAATATAATATATTACTTAAATTCTTACACTTTTCATTCATTGGAAATTGATAACATCGCTCATACATACATGTGGACTACTGCCACCATAAAGTGATTTGATTCATGTTTCATCTACACCTTACAAGTATAGCCATAAGGATGGAATTAATGATTAAATATGTCATATATAACATATTTATCTTTATTTAAAATTAAAATATTATCTACTTTATTTATTTTCCACCAGTTATAAAAATGAAAATGTTTTTCATGTGTACTTACAGACTACCGTCTCCATGGAATGACATGGTTCATTTTTCATGGACACCTTACACAATTGATTTTAAAAGTGTATTTAATGTATAAATATGATAATTACATCATGTTTAAGATTATTTATTTAATTGAAATATAACTCCTCTTTCCATGGTCAACGCACCAATGTCATTTTGAGGTTATAAACTAAACGACCCTAAAACGTCCAACAAAAACTTAACCATTTTAGTAAATAAATATGTCATTGTAATAAATGAAATAAAAGGAATAATAATAATTCAAATGAAAATTAAAAAGGTTATTTATCTATTATAAAGCTAATATAATTTTATTATTCATGAGTTAGAGAACTTATGAATCTAGACAGGACTTGAGGTAAGGGAATTTCCTTTAGACAATGTTTTAAATGATTTCAACTCTTTCTATAACATATCCATGTTCTTCAAGAATGTTATTATTTATAAAAAATATGACAACCCTGCTTTTTATTACAACTTAAACATGATTTATTACATAAAACATCACTTGATACAACAAAGAAGATCAAGAGGTTTAGTGTATTTGGGGATTAGGATCATTACATAAAAACTTAAAACATGAAATACCACATCTTTATTGAAAACTTCCTTTACATGACCACTACATTCCTTCGTACTTAGCATTGCATGGGATAACCTGAGGACATGCATAAGAAAAGGGGTGAGCTATAAAGCCCAGTAAGGGAGTGCACAAGGAATAACATGAGTAGTACAATACATGTTAAACATTAGGCATATCAATAGAGCACAAGAGAAACATGAACATAAAGGCATGATAAAGCATGATAATCATAACATGGAAATGTGGCAACAACACTTAACATGGAATTAGCATGAGCCAAGTCTCATTGCACATGGAGCATGAGTAAATCCTCATTGCACATAAAGCACGAGTAAACCCTCATTGCACTTGAATTAGCATGATTCAACACTCATTGCACATGACGTATCATGATACTATACTTTACCCAATGCATTGGAGCGCTATAATGGTGCACCCTTCTTAAACATTTTGTTTCATGCATAAGTGTGCCACATGGATCATAAAACATGGATTCATAAAACATAATCATTTATTCCACGATAAAGAAATGTGTAATTCATACATGAAACTTTACAATCAATAAGTAAATGTGCATAAAGGTGAATACCCTTGATGGAGAAATAGGCATGGTATTCACTACACAATGACATTGGCTTAGAAAATCGGTGCGATTTTGGCAGCGTAACGCTGTGACATAAGAATTTATAAAAATGGTTGATGAGAGATAAAGGGGTTCATCATCATATTTTCATGTAATGGACAGTAATTATTTCATGTAGATACATGTCCCAGCAATTTTAATGGAATTTAGATTCATGATACAAAAGTATTTCTTGAATGTAAAAGAGGAGAGAGAAGTTCCTTTCGGAATTTCAGCATAGTAACGGGTGTACATGGGAGGTAATTAATGAGAGATAAAGGGTCTCCCATCCTTAAAACATAAAGAGGTCAGTATGAGGGAGGTGAAAAACCATACCCCAACATTCATAATGGAAATTAAAAGGTCAAAACAACCTAAAGAAAATGGGACAAAAATGAGAAAAGAAGAAAAAAACCCTTACTTGGAAGTGTGCTTCCAATGGCTATAGAGAGGCTTGTGAGAGGCTTCTTGGGAGCTTGGGGAACCTTGGGAGGATTATAGAGAGATTAGGTCAGAGTTTGGACGAACTCAAAAGGCTTTGAGTGAGGAGGAAGTCGGATATTGGGTGGGTTTATATAGGAAAGGTGAGGGAATTCTTTATTATTTAGGTTTGGGACCCCTTATATTAAATTAATCCAAAACACAAACCATCCCATGGTTTTTTCCCATGGTTTTTGGAAAAGGGAAGAGGAAAATAATATTTTATAAGGCCAAGGTCCTAACTTCTTAAAATATTAGGGTTGCTTAGGTGGAGGTGAGTCACACTCCCATAGAAATTAATTTAAAAAGACAAGGTGTTTAATAAGTCTTGAGGGGTCCATTAATGCTTTGAAAAGTAAGCCAAAACAAACAAAAAATCACATTATTTTAATGGTAAAACATATATTGGCCGAACATAAAAATTATAGTATTTTATTACATCACTATTGGGTCATTATGATGTCATAAAACACATTATATATTTAAACGGTATTTAATTTTTACTCAAAAATTTGACTGTCTTAGAAAATTATGAAAAATTCACCGTTGGATAATTTCGACGTCCTGATTCCAAAAATAACAATTATTTTATCTAAATAATTTTCTAAATATGTTAATTTTCACTTTTAAAATAAAAATCGACATTTATCAAAAAATCACGGGTTTTGATAAAAATGGATTTCAAACCTTAATAAAAATTATAATTGCATTCATACAATTACATGATCATTTATATATAATAAAATTAATCTAATAATAATAATAATAATAATTTATTAAAATATTATTTAATTCAAAAATCCCTTAATTTAATAAAATAGATTTCTTAATTAAATAATAACTAAAAACACCATTTGTACTTTAAAAACTATTTACAATGTATCAATAATGACAAGAAATTATATTCATTATTATATACAAAAATAATGTACATGAACATAGTACTATCGATTAGTTACATAACCCCTTAAAAAAGCTGCATAAGACCTAAGGGTAAGGTGTGCGATGGTGACAGACTCTTGGGGTGGCTCGGATAACATCGCTCGAGTGGTAATTTCTATCAACTTCCACTTCTCCTGTAGATGGTCCTATTCGAGCTTGACATGGTGAAGCTCAGCTTTTTCTTGGTCAAGAGCGAAGCCCAAGGATGCCACCTCTTTTCTGAGCTTTGATAAATAGGCTTCGTATGGGGAAATTCTACTGGATGAGGCCATCGCTTCCTTTGTCTAAGTAAAATTGGATTTGTTAAAGCCCTATATTTATACTAATCATGTTATCACTGTTCAACGAATATAAAAGAAATGTTCAAAATTCTTAACATAAAACCAATGAAGTTGATATTTTATAAAAACATTTTATATAAAGAGACATTTAATAAGATCAAGAGGGATTTTCCATTAATGAAACTTTGGTTCGTTACAATATTCCCCCCTTAATAAATTCCTCCCTAAAAATTATCCTTTCCCACACTAAAATAGATGTGGGTAACTCAGCTTCATCACTTCCTCCGATTACCAAGTTGCTTCTTCAAACTTTTGGTTTCTCCACAACACCTTGACGAGGGGCATTGTCTTATTTCGTAGAATTTTTTCTCTACGATCTAAGATCTTCACTGGTTTCTCCTCATAAGAAAGATCGTCTTCCAATTGTACCACCTCAGAAGAGAGTACATGTGAAGGGTCTGGTATGTACTTCCTTAAGAGAGATACATGAAAGACATCATGTACTTTTTCCATAGTAGGCGAAAGTTCTAGTCGATAGGCCACAGTCCCGACACGATCAATAATCTTGAAGGGGCCGATGTACCTTGGAATTAACTTCCCTTTCTTTCCAAACCTCATGACCTTATTCCACAGAGATATGCGTAGAAAAACCATGTCTCCAACTTTAAACTCAAGGTCTCGTCAATGATTATCTGCATAACTCTTCTGTCGACTCTGGGCTGCCTTGATATGCTGCTGAATGGTTTTCACCTTCTCCACCATTTCCTCGACCATTTCTGGTCCAAGAAGATTATGTTCACCGACCTCATCCCAACATGCCGGTGTTCTACACCTTTTCCCATATAGGGATTCATATGGTTCCATTTGGATGCTTGAGTGGAAATTGTTATTATAAGATAACTCAACCAGAGGAAGATGTTAATCCCATCCTCCTTTAAAGTACATTGAGCACACTCTCAATATATCCTCAAGTGTTTAGATAGTCCGCTTGGATTGGCCATCAGTTTGAGGATGATAGGACGTACTGAAGTTCAGTTCAGTATTCAGAGCATGTTGAAGACTCTTCCAAAACTTAGAGGTGAATCTTCAATCTCGGTCAGAAACAATAGATAGTTGTACTCCATGCAACCTTACCACTTCCCTGATATATATCCGTTCTAGTTGATCTAATGAGAAATCCTCCCGAATAGCAATAAAGTGTGCAGTTTTTATAAGACGATCCACAACAACCCTGATTGTGTTGTTGCCTTTGGATGTCCTCGGAATTCCGGTGACAAAGTCCATGGTGATGTTTTCCCATTTCCATTCGGGTATGGGCAATGGTTGCATCATCCCCTTCGACTTCTGCCTCTCTTCCTTCACTTGCTGACACACCAGGCACTTTGATGTATATTCGGAAATCTCCTTCTTCATATTATCCCACCAAAAGTTTTCTCAGAGATCTCGATACATCTTTGTGCTCCCTGGGTGAATAGAGAAATTTGAACTATATTCATCATCCAAAAGTACTTTCTTCAACTCCGGACTTGATGGAACACATAGTCTTTTCCCAAACTGCACAATTCCTTCTTCATTAACATTAAACTCTGAGGATTTCCCTTTTTCAATAGCTCCCACTTTTTCTTGAATTCTCACATCATCCTTTTGAGCATCCTTTAACCTTTCCAAAAGAGACGGTTGAGAAATCAGTTGTGAAAGGATTGATGATGTTCCCTTCTCTATGATTATCATATCCATCTTCATCAAGTCTAAGAAGATTGGATCCTTATCAATTCTCATCATTGATAGAATCACTGGATCCTTTATACTTAGGGCATCTGTCACCTTGTTCGCTTTCCTAGGGTGGTAATGGATTGAACAGTCATAATCCTTGATGAGCTCTATCCATCTTCTCTAGCGCATATTAAGATATTTCTATGTGAATATATATTTAAGACTCTTGTGGTCAGTATATATCTCACATTTCTCTCCATAGAGATAATGTCGCCAGATTTTCAAGGCAAAGATCACCGCCACCAACTCCAGATCATGCGTTGGATAGTTTAGCTCATATATTTTCACCTGCCTTGAGGCATATGATATCACTTTATCATTCTGCATTAGCACACATCCTAATCCCTTCTTTGAAGCATCGCTGAATACCACAAAAATCTCCCCACTTGTGGGTAAAGTGAGCACGGGCATAGTGATAAGCCTCCTTTTCAACTACTTGAAGCTTTCTTCGCATTCATTACTCCAAGAAAACTTTACTCCCTTTCGATTTATCTTGGTAAGAGGGTAGGACAATCGTAAGAAATTTCTCACAAATCGTCGATAATATCTAGCTAACCCCAAGAAGCTATGGATATCTGTTACCGATGTTGGCCTCGGTCATCCCTCAATTTCATCTATTTTGGAGGGATCCACAGATATCCCATTGCTTGTGATGATATGGCCCAAGAATGAGACCTCCTTAAACCAGAACTCACACTTTCTATACTTTTCATAGAGATTCTCCTTGCGCAAAGTCTCTAGTACAGTTCTTAAATGCTCCTCATGATCCTCCTTAGTTTTGGAGTATATTAGAATATCATCTATAAAGACTACCACAAATTTGTCTAGGTAATCTCTAAAGACTCTATTCATCAAGTCCATGAAGATTTCTGGAGCATTGGTGAGTCCGAAAGGCACTACTATGAATTCATAGTGCCCATATCTTGTGCGAAAAGCAGTCTTGGGGATATCTTCCTTCTTCACCCTTACTTGATAATATCCTGACTGCAAGTCTACCTTGGAGAAGTATTGTGCTCCATACAGCTGATCGAACAAGTCATCAATTCTTGGTAGAGGATACTTGTTCTTTATCGTGATTTTGTTAAGTTCACGATAATCGATGCAAAGACACATTGACCCATCCTTCTTCTTGACGAAGAGGACTGGTGCACCCCATGGTGAAGCAATTGGGCGTATAAACACTTTATCCAGACTCTCTTGTAGTTGTTTCTTTAGCTCTTCAAGCTATACAACATCCATTCTATATGGAGTCTTGGATATTGGTAAAGCCCCGGGTATAAGTTCAATTGAGAATTCAACATCCCTTCTAGGAGGAAGACCAGGCAGTTCCTCGGGAAACACTTCAGCGAATTCCCTCACAATAGGCATTTCTTCAAGGATGGTTTCTTCCTTGGACTCAATCATCTGAGCCATATACGCATGCTCATAATGCAGTAATATCCACACTTGAGATGATGGAGCTAAAGGAGATTCATCTTCCTCCTTACACTTGTAAAGAATCGAGGGTCAATTCTCCATATAGAGTGTGATTTCCCTCTCCCGACAATTTATGTTGGCTCTATATAAGGAAAGCCAATACATGCCAAGAATTGCATCAAATTACACCAGAGGGAGTATAAAGAGGTTCTCTGGGAAATTCAATCCATAGATTATAACAGGGGAGGACTTATATTCATGGGATGCAATAATTTCCCCATTTTCCGTACTCACCGACATCTTCACTTCCATGATTTGTGGTGGTGCTGGGATTGTTCTACTAAACTTTAGAGATATAAAAGAATGTGTAGAACCTGAATCAAAAAGTACGTTCTCTATTATTGAATGAATAACTAGTGTACCTGTCACCACTTCGTTGTCAGGGTTCACTTCGGCAGAAGTGATGGAAAAATCTCTTCCTTTCTTCCTTGGAGGTTGTTGGTTGTCTCCGAAAACCCTTGGATTAGGGCACTGATTTTCAAAATGACCTAGTTCTTTGCATTTGTAGCATTGAACAACACTTTTAGGTTCGAACGGAGCGTTCCTCTCCTCTATCGCATCTGCGGGTCTTTCTTACCGACAGTTAACAGCTAGGTGCCCTTCTCTTCCACACCTGAAGCATTTCCTCATCCCCTTAAGGCAATTTCTAGGGTGCTTCTTTCTGCACTTTTGGAAAGTGGGGTACTGGATCTTCTTATCACCGTTAGATTTATCCATCATCCCACCAGCATTGAAGTGAACCTTACACTTCTTTTCCCCATGATACCCCTATGATTATCTGATCTCTATTTCAACCTTGAGGGCACATCGGACAATTTTCTCATAGCTGTCGAAGTCACAGATCACTAATGCTTTCCGTAGGCTAGGCTTCAACCCACCAAAGAAGCGGTCAACCTTGCATTCGAGGGTAACGACAAAGACGGAAGCATATCATGCAAGCCTTGTGAAGTTTTCCTCGTACGCTCCAACAGATTCTTCGTCTTTTTTCTTTAGGGAAAGGAATTCTCTTTCCATCTTAAGTCGGAGGGTGCACGGAAAATATTTATCGAAAAACATCTTCCAGAAATCCTTCCATTCCAACGCCTCAATCTCCTCCTCAGGCTTCGCATTTTTGATCAACGTCCACCATTGATAAGCTTTACCCTCCATACGATAAGCTTCCAGGAGAACCTTCTCTTGTTCAGAACATTGAAGGATGGAGAAGATCTTTTCAATGGAGTTGATCCATTGTTCAGCGATCATGGGATCGGATGAACCACTAAAAGTAGGAGACCTTTGTCCCATGAAGCTCTTGATAGCGACTTGTTCTTTCTTAGGGGGGTTTGGACGTTCCTATTGACCTGTGTTTCTATTCAACGCTTGAGTTAGCTGAGAGAGAAGCATGACAAATTTCGCGATTCCCGCTCCCATTGGATTGGGCATCTCATTAGTACAGTCATCACACTGATCTTCACATCGGTTGTTAGCCCGAGTCCTCTAATTACCGGCCATTGGCTGGAATAAAAGGAATTTTAGGGGTAACACATAAAGGGTAATCCAAATACAAAAGTTGATGAGTTATAAATAAACTTTCATTTCCATAACTCGTGAGTCTATAGGATTCAATCTAGGATTTTCATGATCTACTTTCTAACATATATTCTTAGGGACATTTTTTTAATTCCCTTAATAAGGGTTCATACTAATCTTGTGAATTTATCAAAACATATCCCCCAGGAGTGTCGTAACCAAGAGTGCATCAAGGCCCGTTGTCGTGCACCAGTTCTCGTTCAAGACTAGCTCAAAGAGGTGTTTTTGGGTTTTACCCCTAGGATACATTTGTGCCAGAGCCACCTCTACCTGCTCGTATCCAGACAGGGATGTATTTTCTTGATAAACCACTTACTCAATACTCACCAAAACTAAGGTACGTTTATATTGTACTTATTCTTGTCTCTAAGGCTTTACTAGGGTTTTCTAATCCTAATCCCAAAAATAACCAAACCTATCCTTTGATACCAACTATGACAACCCTGCTTTTTATTACAACTTAAACATGATTTAATACATAAAACATCACTTGATACAACAAAGAAGATCGAGAGGTTTAGTGTATTTAGGGCTTAGGATCATTACATAAAAACTTAAAACATGAAATACAACATCTTTATTTAAAACTTCCTTTACATGACCACTACATTCCTTCGTACTTAGCATTGCATGGGATAACCTGAGGACATGCATAAGAAAAGGGGTGAGCTATAAAGCCCAGTAAGGGAGTGAACATGGAATAACATGATGAGTACAATACATGTTATACATTAGGAATATCAATAGATCACAATATAAACATGAACATAAAGGCATGATAAATCATGATAATCATAACATGGAAATGTGGCAACAACACTTAACATGGAATTAGCATGAGCCAAGGCTCATTGCACATGGAGCATGAGTAAATCCTCATTGCACATAAAGCATGAGTAAACCCTAATTGCACTTGAATTATCATGAGTCAAAACTCATTGCACATGACGTATCATGATACTATACTTTACCCAATGCATTGGTGCGCTATAAGGGCACACCCTTCTTAAACATTTCATTTCATGCATAAGTGAGCCACATGGATCATAAAACATGGATTCATAAAACATAATAATTTATTCCATGATAAAGGAATGTGGAATTCATACAAGAAACTTTATAATCAATAAGTAAATGTGCATAAAGGTGAATACCCTTGATGGAGAAATGGGCATGGTATTCACTACACAATGACATTGGCTTAGAAAATCGGTGCGATTTTGGCAGCGTAACGGCGTGACATAAGAATTCATAAAAATGGTTGATGAGAGAGAAAGGGGTTCATCATCATATTTACATGTAATGGAAATTAAGGAGGTCATATAGATACATTTCCCAAAAATTGTAATGGAATTTAGATTCATGATACAAAAGTATTTCTTGAATGTAAAAGAGGAGAGAGAAGTTCCTTTCGGAATTTCAGCATAGTAACGGGTGTACATGGGAGGCATTTAATGAGAGAGAAAGGGTCTCCCATCATTCAAACATAAAGAGGAAAGTATGAGTGAGGTGAAAAACCATACCCCAACATTAATAATAGAAATTAAAAGGTTAAAACAACTTAAAGAAAATGGGACAAAAATGAGAAAAGAAGAAAAAAACCCTTACTTGGAAGTGTTCTTCCAAAGGCTAGAGGAGGCTTGTGAGAGGCTTCTTGGGAGCTTGGTACACCTTGGGAGGATTCTAGAGAGAGTGGGGTAGAGGTTGGACTAACTCCCAAGGCTTTGAGTGAGGAGGAAGTGGGAGCTTGGGTGGGTTTATATAGGAAAGTTGAGGGAATTCTTTATTATTTAGGTTTGGGACCCCTTATATTAAATTAATCCAAACCACAAACCATCCCATGGTTTTTTCCCATGGTTTTTGGAAAATTGAAGATGAAAATAATATTTTATAATTCCAAGGTCCGAACTTCTTAAAATATTAGGGTTGCTTATGTGGAGGTGAGTCACACTCCCATGGAAATTAATTTAAAAAGACAAGGTGTTTAATAAGTCTTGAGGGGTCCATTAATGCTTTGAAAAGTATGCCAAAACAAACCGAAAATCACATATTTTAATGGTAAAACATATATTGGCCGAACATAAAAATTATAGTATTTTATTACATCACTATTGTGTCATTATGATGTCATAAAAGACATTATATATTTAAACGGTATTTAATTTTTACTCAAAAATTTGACTGTCTTAGAAAATTATGAAAAATTTACCGTTGGATAATTTAGACATCCTGATTCCAAAAATAACATTTATTTTATCTAAATAATTTTCTAAATATGTTAATTTTCACTTTTAAAATAAAAACCGACATTTATCAAAAATTCACAGGTTTTGACAAAAATGGCTTTCAAACCTTAATAAAAATTATAATTGCATTCATACAATTACATGATAATTTATATATAATAAAATTAATCTAATAATAATAATAATAATATTTTATTAAAATATTATTTAATTCAAAAATCCCTTAATTTAATAAAATAGATTTCTTAATTAAATAATAACTAAAAACACTATTTGTACTTTAAAAACTATTTACAATTTATCAATAATGACAAGAAATTATATTCATTATTATATAAAAAAAATAATGTACATGAACATAGTACTATCGATTAGTTACATAACCCCTTAAAACAGCCGCATAAGACCTAAGGGTAAGGTGTACGATGGTGACAGACTCTTGGGGTGGCTCGGATAACATCGCTCGAGTTGTAATTTCTATCAACTTCCACTTCTCCCGTAGACGGTCTCGTTTGAGCTTGACATAGTGAAGCTCAGTTTGGGCTTGGTCAAGAGCTAAGCCCAAGGATGCCACCTCTTTTCCGAGCTCTGATAAATGGGCTTCGTATGGGGTAATTCTACTAGATGAGGCCATCGCTTCCTTTTTCTAAGTAAAATTGGATGTGTTAAAGCCCTATATTTATACTAATCATATTATCACTGTTCAACGGCTATAAAATCCATGGTAAAAATTCATAACATAAAACCAATGAAGTTGAAATTTTATAAAAACATTTTATATAAAGATACATTTAATAAGATCAAGAGGGATTTTCCATTAATGAAACTTTGGGTCGTTATAAAAAATATATTATTAAAAGTCATATTTATCTAATTTTGACATTATTTTTAAAGGTTTAAAAATGAATCTTTTAAAAAATTACTGTATCGGTCATTTTGATGCTTTTTTATCAAAGCGAAAAAAGAATGTTTTTTAACATATCTGGATTGAACACTATTTCCTATGGTCATAGCCATTAATAGTTATCAATATTACTCTAAAATTTTATATGGTTATTTTCAAAGAAAATATTTCTCTTAATATTCTGGAAATTTTTTTGTTTTAAAATGTTTTTATAAGGAAATATAAACTTTTTTTCATCTTTATAAGACAGCTAAATGTGTTATTGATTATAGTTTTGAATACCGATTCAAATGGGTTTTATGATTAAAGTGAAATATATATGTGTTTAATTTATGATATGGTTCTTGGTAATTTTATATGAATGATGGGTGAGTTTTATAAAGCTCTAATGATGGGTGATCCTGATATACCTCTCTAATTCATTAAGTACAGCAATAGATTTTACCAGTTATTGGTTACTCCTAAGAGATATGAGATTTATCTAGTTAGGCGATTCCATTATAAAGATTATTTTATGGGTGAATGTAAGGATAATGTCCTATGTTACCAATATGATATGATTTTAATATTTTTTAAAGTAAATCTTTTGATTTCAAAAGGTAACCAAATAAACTTATGTTTTTAAGGAATGCTTATGATTTTTTTTAAAGGTGAAAGGATTCTTTTTCAAGGAAATGTATCCATGATTATTCATTTTTTCCCAGAAAAAATTATGTTTATGATTTTTACTTTATGATTTCATATGAAATTTTCAATAAAATTTATTGATAAATTAATTTATTTTCAAGTAAAATTAAACGAATATTTGAGCTCAAATGTTTATTATGAAAATGGAAAACTTTCTTATGAATTTTTTTTAAGTTTAAAAATGGAATAATGAGATTATTTATTTTATGAACCTTACTAGAATTTGTTTTTCTCATCCCATATTTTCAAATTATTTTTCACAAGGATTAAGTTTGAGTAGAAACATAAATAAAGTCAGAGTTCTTGATATGGGAGTTACCATTAATAAAGAAATTGTGTCTTTATAAAGAACTTGTTTTTTGGGAAAAATGGAAATTGTGTGTAAATTTATTCTTTGTTATAATTTTTTTCTTGATAAAACTCTAAACAAAAAAATATTCTAGAAATATAATAAAGTATAACCCTTATTATAAATCATGTAATTATGGGTTGATTTAGGGATAGTTTGTTATATGGGATACCTAGATGGAGCACTAGGGGTCATCAAATATATACATTGAAGGATAATCATGCTGGGGTGGGGACCTATAAGTCAAAAAACAACAATAATGAAATTAAAAAATAAATGAGGATGATAGTTAGCTGCCTACATATAAAAAACACCCATTGTTAGCTGAGGGGTGAGAAAAAACAAGAGCGCACAATCAATGTGTGATGACTTTTATAAAAAAAATAAGGTTATAATTAATAGTCACATCTACCCTCCCCATGAACATCAGATGGAGTGAGTTTTTTAACTCTAGTTAGATGAAACTCAATGAGTTTCGACTAACACCTTGGTTGGTCCATCCTTTTCTCAATGGATCAACCACTGGAAATAAATCATGATCATGTCATTTAAATTTTTATTATATTAATGGTTAATTATTATTGTGAATGTATTGTTTTTACTCAATCATATAGAATAGTTAAAAATTAAGAATAGATAAAATCAATTTATTTGCAATGAATGTTTTCTATTTATACATGGTTAAATTTTTGAGTGAAATTACATAGTAACAAGCGTGATAAATAGAAAAAAAAATCATTCACTGGGAAAACAATGAAAACTAAATTACCTAAAATTAATATTAAGTCAAAATATTTCCATCACTTGAATTTGAACAAAACCATAAGTATGAGGTGCTCATTAACCATGGTTGAAATTTTTACCTACTATTGGTGATTCCTTATGAGTGTGATGGGTTTACTTCACTATAGTTTTATTTAAAGAGATATTCATATCTAGTTTGTAGAAACTTTATAGGTAAACTGTTGAGTAAATAAAAGCTTTGAATTTATAATAGTTGATAATCCAGTCAATGAATCAAAGGGTCGTGAGTTAATGTAGTTGGCCAGTCAAAATCCTACCTTAAAACTCTCTAAGTTGTAACATAGCCATAGCTTGGACTATTAGAAGAATATTTAAGGATCTTTTCCACTATAATATTTAAGTGATTCAAAATTAAAAAACTAGTGGTTTAGGTGTATTGTGATTTGATAAAATAATGGAAGAAATTTAAATAATTATAAATCAATAATGTCTATAATATTGGTAATCAATAAAAATTAAAAATATACTAAATTTATTTGTTGTAGATAAAATGGAAATCACTACCCCCAATTCATTATCACTATGAACAATTATGGATAAGTAAAATATTATGACTAGAAATAACTTTTAGGAGTGGTGCAGGCACTTGATATAGTATTATGCTAAGAAAGGGAGAAATATGTTCTAGATAATTGAATTCCTACAGATCCTCCTTGGGGAGAAAGTAAGGTATAAAAATAAGCCTATAAGAATCATATTGATGATGCATTGGATATACAGTGCATCATACCATCATCCTTGTTTAATAAACTATATAAAATGCATGAGTAAATGGATGCATAAAAGATGTCGACTCATCTCTAAGAATTAAATAATGAGAGGGAAATTTAAGAAATATATGAGTCTATAGTGCCCAATTTAGGTGTATGATGGGATAAGGGAATCAACCAGGACATCATGTGCTCAAAATGGTTGGGTACGTTGAGTGACTAAAGTCATTAGGGTTCAAAATGAACCAAGAGTTAGCAACAGATCTCTACTCTTGTCTTTATCACACAGATTTTCAACCATCATTCTTAACTATAATAAAAACAATATGAAGAATCTACTTCATGATCTATTAGTTATGGTCAACCAAGAAGATGAGGATATGAAGAACAAAAACCCTTTAGTCCTTGTGATGAATAAAAAAAGTAAGGGTAATGAAAATGTTTTTATGGGAAAACCAAAACCAAAGGCACCAATGCACCATCCCTCCAAGAATTAAAATATATAGAGGGAAAGTAATGAGTATTCAGTTATCTTATTTTTATGTGGCAAGAAATACCACTACAAAAAGAACTACATAGCTGGGAAGAAAAGGAAAGGTGATTCTTCTATTTTAGGTACATTTTTTATTGAATGTAATATATCGATTTCTAAAAGTTAAGTATCAAAAACAATCTATGTATCACAAATTTTTATTCAAATACATGAACCAAGTATATTTGAGAATATTACAATATTTGATGTGGATATCTAGGAAGAAAATGGTGTAAGACTGGTTGTTTCACACTCATTTTGGGGTGGTTCCCAAAAGGGTTTATTTATGGAACTAAAAACACCCAATGGTTCCTTTATCCATGACACATACCTACTTTCTAAAGGTAGTTGATCACCAAGAATTTTTCCAATGATGCTTAGGGACTCACATTAGTTGATATGATGGGAATTTGGGATCATCACACCCTTTTGGGGGGAATTTTTTCATGCTTCTAGACTCTCTTAGAGATTTAAAATCTATTCATGAATCCTTACCAAATCCCAATATCATGTTGGATATACCTATTCCAATGATCTGATCAAGACCATGTGTTTTATTTAAAAGTATATATATATATATATATATATATTATTTTCCTCATATTTCTCTTATTAATTTGTGATGCTTTGGTTTTAAGATGACTATTTAGGCTCTCTGGAGTTTATTGTCATCCAAGGAGGTAGTTGGTGTTTTGAAGTTGGTATTGAACCTCAAAAAGGCATCATACAAATCATGTGAAGACAGGAATCAAAAACTATGTAGTTTGATTGAATGGTCAGGTATTACACCTCAAAGGGAGTCCCATAATGGAGGCACTTTCACCATACTAATGGGATGATCATTGAAAATCTATAAGCTCATGTGAGCCATGATCAGTGTGAGAAAAAAGAGATAGCAGATGATTGGTCTCATTACATGAGATCATACCATTATATTTGAAAGGAGGGATTATTAAATGAGGCTACCTTTAGAATATTCTTGGGTTTTGAAATGGGAAATGATAGGAAATCAGGCAGGTCTTATGCATGAAATTCAATGAGATACATGAACTAGTAGGTGGGTCAGGTAAGGGTATGTTTTGGGGATTACACCTGTCATGACCCATCCCCCAGGGCCCATGTCGTAACTATCCCAAGCCTGCCTTCCATAGTCCAGGGGCTGGCAACTAGCACCAAAGGCGTAAATCCCTATAACTGGGAAGGCATTGCCTTTATAAAACATAAAGTCACACAACCAGAGAACAAGAGGAAGCAAACACTAAGTAAAGAAGTATAACAATTGTGATTAAAGTACAAAGGGTCCAGAAATACAAGCCCAACAGAAAGGTACAGCTACAACTGAAAGAAAAGTACAACTGAAAAGACAACAGTTGAATGGTGAAGTAGCTCGTGGATCGTCCTCCAGGTTCCTACCTGAAGGGTAGGTACAGATGTCCTCCTCAGCACTCCACGTATATCAGTCTTCTCCATGTGCCGTCACACCGAGTGTCCACCTACGGGTACCATCCAGTCCTTGTACACTCTACCTCGGTTAGCGTTGTCCATCGTCTGCATCCAACACAATAAGGTGTGGGCATAGCCCATGCAGGGGTGAGTATAACGATACTTAGTAGGGACCCTGAGACCCTCAAGGTCTCACAGAAATCCAACAAGGATAAACCACAAAGAAAGATCTCAACAGATAAATTTTACTTAGGTATATGCCCATACATATACCTAAGTTATCAAGTAACCCATCTCAATCATGAGGAAAACACAAAGGTCATTGACTCAGCTCAAACCAGGATTTTATTCATGTTGTCGAAACCACGGCTGCTGGAGAACTCCACCTCTTTCGAGTACAGTGGGCCTGCCACTACAACCAAGCGCTTCCCACTAACCTTGTACTATTGAATTACTCCACCTGTCGAGTATTGTGGGTCTGCTGCTACAACCAAGCGCTTCTCACCATGGGTCTGCCGCTACAACCAAGCGCACCCCCTCATAGCCTATAGATGTACTCCTTCTGTCGAGTACCATGGTTCTGCAGCTACAACCAAGCGCTCCACCACCATGGGTCTGCCGCTACAACCAAGCGCACCCCACTGGGCCATCTGAATCACTCTGAGTCGATCGATCAGTAGTCGTCAAGTCTCAGCCAGCTACTAGGTCTCTCCACTCCGTACGCTCGTCACTGGGAGGGTCCGATCCATGAGCTATTGGTCTATACTCCTAGTGTCACGAAGTCCCACTAAGAATTAAAAGAACCTCCTCTTCATGGGGGTCTCAACACAACAGACGGTGAATCAATCGGATGCCCAGTCTGTGAGTTATTAGCATTTCTGTTCTAGGGGCCCGGTTGGTTTTTAAGCTAAAACCAACCTGACCATACTCCAATATCATCTGAAAACCACACAGAGTATTCCAAAAGAACCTTCTCATCAAGATTAATCCAACGTAGTTGACGGCACGTCAATCGGACGTTCGGTCCTCAAGTTATAAGCGTTTCCGCTCTGAGGACCCGGTTGGTTTCGGGTTCAAACCAACCCGGTCGTTTTTCCGAAGTCGTCCAAAACTCACTAAGAGTAACGCAAAAGGACCTCCTCGTCACAAGGGTCCTAGTGTCGTAGACAGCGCATGGATCAGATGCGTGGTCTTTACGTAATTCACATTTAAGTGAAAAAGGGCCCGGTCTGTTAGGCCCGATGGGCTGACGGGTCGGGTCGACTTGGTTTTGGCAGGTCTGACCTAGAAAAGGGGTCGTACCAGCCCAGTAAGTTGCGCATCCTGGCCCAAGGGGCGCGGCCCGACCCGAAGTGGCACGGCCCGGCCCGGTGGGGCGCGACCCGGCCCAGCGGGGCGCAGCCCGGCTGGCTCGGCCAGCTGGTCGAGTGGTCCAAGGTGGGGTCGCGGCCCCCGGCTGCCCGAACCGGTTGTGCCAAGAGGCGCCGCCCTCCCAAACCGGTCGGCCTTCTGGCGCACGCGTCCTGCACAGCGGGCTATGGGTTTCTTCAATGCAGCGCCCTCCTGGCATCGTGGTTCGGCTCCACTCGGTCGGCTGGTTCTCCAGCGCGGCACCCTCCTGACGTCGCGGCTCCCCTTCACCCGGCCGGTAGATGGGGCGGCCGGTTCTTCCGCAGAAGCGGCCCGCAAAGTGGGCCGCGGTTCCCACTGCACAGTCAGTGCAACGGCACCGGCTCCCTCCGCCGCAGCTAACGCTGGCCGCGGCTCCGCATCCCCGGCACGGCGTGATGGCATTGTGCTTCCTCCGTCGCGGCTCTCTTGGCCGCGGCTTTTCTTAGCGTGTGCAACGGCGGCCCTTGCGCCGCCGACCTCTTCTATGTCCCGCCTCTGATCGACAATTCTATCAACAAACAGGATCAAACGGAGGGTCGTTGGGCTGTGTTTGTTCAGCCCACACCCTCTGCGTTAAGCGATAGCAATAGGTCAGACAAACAAGATTATACAACAACGAACCAAGGCACAATTTTAATCCATTAAAATTGAACTTAACCCCTACCTCGATAGTTGATGTCGCACGTCGGGCATCGCGGAAGACAGAGTCATGGGGAAAGAATTCATAGGCAATGTCAGAGTACGTCTGAGGAGGAAGTGGTGTTTCCTCACTTGTCGCGGAGAAGAGAATGGTTGGCGCGTCGTCGTTCTTTATGGATGAGACATCGTTCTTCGTCGAAAGAGGAGTTCTCTTCTTCTTCACACAAGAGTTCTCTCAAATCTTCCCCAACCCAACGTGTGGCCAAATAAAATAATAGGCTCCATTATTATTTTATTAACACAAGCAATTATAATTTCAAATTCAAACCAATCCATTAATTAATTGAAGAGGGTGAATTCTTTAATTATCATGTGTTGGCATGAATTAAAGAGGGGGAGTGAGGGAGAGGAAGAGTCCACAATTAATAGGAGTTTACAAATTAAAGATGTGGGTTAAGGAGTTTGGGTAAAAATGAAAGGTTGGGGCTCGTGCGGGCCCCACCTCTCATTTATCCACACATGGGAAGTTGGGTGGGTGTGGGCCCCACCAACAACTTCCCATGGAAGGATTTAACCTACTTAGATATAAAATAAAATTGTTCCAGCAATTTTATTTACTTCTTAATTAAACCCCAATAATTAACTTCTCCTCCCGCACAAATGAAACTATGATAAAGGTCCCCTTAAGTAATTACCAACGTTGCGAGTTCATCAGTGCCCTCGGATTTCAATTCCGAGCACCAGTTCAAAAGATAGAGAAAACCCGCTCGTTCGTTTACTGAACGTACCCGAGCTAAACTTCGAAAATTGATTCCAGGCACACCGGACCTCATAATCAAGTACCGTCAGAATACACATGCTCATAAAATTCCAAAGTATTTAAGAAAAAAATTTCCTTGAAATTTCCAAGTCTTTACATTACTCCCACCTCAGGGATTTATGTCCCCGTAAAGCTACAATATAAACTAGGAAAACAATTGGGGATATTGAGCTCCCATTTGAGCCTCCCGCTCCCAAGTGCTCTCTTGGAGATTCCCGTGCTGCCAGCAAATGCGCACCAGAGGTATCGACTGTCCATGCAGGACCTGCTCTTGTCGATCCTCAATCTCCACTCGAACCTCCGTGAAAGTCGTCCCGTCATCGATATCCAGCTCCTCATGGTCGATGATGTGGGTTGGGTCGTGCACATATCTCCTCAGCTGAGATATGTGGAAGATGTCATGCACCTGGTGCAATTGAGGTGGAAGGACCAGGCGGTAAGCCACCTTGCCTACACTATTGAGGACCTGGAAAGGTCTGATGATTCGTGGAGATAACTTGTTGCCCTGGCCAAATCTCCATAGACCTCGTCAAGGTGAAACCCATAGGAAAACGTGGTCGCCATCCTCGAACTCCAGTGGTCTCTGTCTCCTATCAGCATAGTACTTCTGTCTGCTCTGTGCAATCTTCATCCACTCGTGGATGATATGCACCTTCTCTGGTAGCCTCAAGATGGGCGCACTGGTCAACCTCTGCCTCAGCTCCCAAAAAGCTCTGTTGGCATCTCTCTGACCACACAAAGGGTTTCCCCTTCTTCATCAATGCTAAAATCGATGCAGCAACTCTTGATAATTCTGGTGCAATTCTAATTCTGGCTGACTCATGAGTGATCGACTGCACCCACTTATGCATGATTCCATCCTATGCTGCCTATGGTTTCCTTTTCGCCGACCAAGGAAAACTCATCCCAACATTGTAGGTAAACCACAACCTTTTTTCCTAATACATTCAATCTGTTTATGAACTATGGTTGCCCAGTCCATACCCAAACTAACGTCGTAAGGCCTCAAAGATTCCACCAAGAGGTTCCAACCGAAACTCTTGCCTCAAGGGTCAGATCACACTGTCGGCGTAAGCGTGATTATCAAGTCTCCTCCCAAAGGTATATCCAGACATGAGGGTCAAGTCAATGGCTTAAATGGAAACTCTAGGTCTAGGACAAGATTCTTGGAAGGAATGAATGATTCGTATCAATTTATATTGTTACGAAAGATAGTAGTAGACACAGACCGTACCTCAAATCATTCCTTGAGCCCTGGGTCACACTTCTTGACCGCATGCAGCTACTCTCTTCCCCTTCCCTCCTGCTTCCACGTCTGTTGCTCTACATATTCATCTGTCCTTAACAATTCCTCTTCTTGAAACATTTTACACACCCAATTCTCTGAGATTGGCGCCAGTTCCCTGCTTTCCCACTGATAACATTCACTAGATGTATCCGTTCAGCCAAAGAACATTCAACCACAAAGGTTCTCTCTAGCACTATAGCATAAGTAGGTATGCATAGAGGAAAAAGTGTTGGCTCAGATATCCTTAAACACACCTCGCTCAGAGGTCTGAGCTATAAAGAACGGATCGAATCATATTCATCGAGTATCAGGAAAGATCAGTATGCCTCGATAAATACTCAGCTACCGACACGTCATCCTGCTGAAGCTGTATAAGCTCTAGAAAACTCACAGCCACCTCCACAAGCCAGTCCTCATCCGCCTGTGAGTCGGGCTCACCTCGGAACCTGAGGGGTATCTAATGTTGAAACATGTGTAAGGCGCTAAGCCTACATGTGTCATCTACCGGTACTGCCGGTTGTAACTGCTGACCAACAGGTAGTGATATAGCTGGCACACTACTCGAAGGTACTATCTCAGGCATCGGTCCACGTACCAAAGCCTCATCACTATTCGGACCAACCTCATGGTCACTCACTAGGAAACACCAGTATTTAAGATCACCATCTTCTCTACTAGTTTCTAAACTAGGTGTAGAACTCTAGAAATCGTCTCCATCCAGTCCACTGCTACCTGGGAATCTGTCTCACCTCGTAACCTCGGAGGCCTCTATAGATGGAACTCGTGCAACGCACTCTGTCAGTGTGCACCATCCACTAGTATGGTTGGTGGCATCTACTGCCCAACGAGTGGTGGTGCTGCTGGTACACCACCCAAATGTGCCATCATTGCAAGAGGGCCCTGCACCAGAGCCTCATCGCTCGGTGGGCCATCATCGGGTACTCTCTCGGAACTCCAACTGACTGTTTGCGTGGAGGCATCCTAAACAGATGCGACATGGTCAAACGATTTAAACCTGGTGAGCTGACCTGGTTTGATCTGACTTAAAGAAAACTTTTGGAAACACACATGCAATCAGTGTTTTCGTGCACTGAGTGGGAAATCAGTAGTCAGGGTCCTAGTGTATGGATACGTCGGCCGCTGCACCAACACTGGACTCCCTGAACTGAAAACCAGACTCGGTACCCTTAACACTATTACTTCACAGAAAGGAGAATATCAGAGTCCTAAGTTCTGCAGTAGAACCGACTCCTTTGATACCAATTTGTCACAACCCGTCCCCTGGGGCCCATGTCGTAACTACCCCAAGCCCGCATTTCATAGTCCAGGGGCTGGCGACTAGCACCAAAGCCGTAAATCCTTATAACTGGGAAGGAATTGCCTTTATAAAATGTAAAGTCACACAACCAGAGAACAAGAGGAAGCAAACACTAAGTAAAGAAGTATAACAAGTGTGCTGAAAGTACAAAGGGGCCAGAAATATAAGCCCAACAGAAAGGTACAGCTACAACTGAAAGAAAAGTACAACTGAAAAGACAACAGCTGAATAGTGAAGCAGCTCCTGGATTGTCCTCTGGGTTCCTACTTGAAGGGTAGGTACAGATGTCCTCCTCAGCACTCCGTGTCTATCTGTCTGCTCCATGTGACTTCATGTCGAGTGTCCACCTCCAGGTACCGTCCAGTCCTCGTACACTCTACCTCGGTCAGCACTGTACGTCGTCTGCATCCAACACAATGAGGTGCGGGCATAGGCCATGTAGGGGTGAGTATAATGATACTCAGTAGGGACCCTGAGACCCTCAAGGTCTCATTAAAATCCAAAAAGGATAAACCACAAAGAAAGATCTAAATAGATAACCTTTACTTAGGTATATGCCCATACAAATACCTAAGTTACCAAGTAACCCATCTCAATCATGAGGAAAACACAAAGGTCATTGACTCAGCTCAAACCAGGATTTTATTCATGTTGTTGAAACCACGGATACTGGAGAACTCCTCCTCTTTCGAGTACAGTGGGCATGCTGCTACAACCAATCACTTCCCACTAACCTTGGATTGCTGAAGTACTCCACCTGTCGAGTATTGTGGGCCTGTTGCTACAACCAAGCGCTTTCCACCATGGGTCTGCCACTACAAACAAGCGCACCCCCTCATAGCCTACAGAGGTACTCCTTCTATCGAGTACCGCGGGTCTGCCGCTACAACCAAGCACTCCTCCACCATGGGTCTGCCGCTACAACCAAGCGCACCCCACTGGGCCATCCGAATCACTCTGAGTCGATCGATCAGCAGTCGTCAAGTATCAGCCAGCTACTAGGTCATTGCACTCCGTACGATCGTCACCGAGAGGGTCCGCTCCACGAGCTACTGGTTGACACTCCAAGTTTCACGAAGTCCCACTAAGAAGTATATCAAAGAACCGCCTCTTCATGGGGGTCTCAACACAATAGACGTTGCGTCAATCAGACGCCCGGTCTTTGAGTTATTAGCATTTCCGTTCCAGGGTCCCGGTTTGTTTTTATGCTAAAACCATCCCGATCATACTCCAATATCATCCAAAACCACACAGAGTATTCCAAAATAACCGTCTCATCAAGAGGAATCCAACGTAGTCAACGGCACGTCAATCAAACGTCCGGTCCTCAAGTTATAAGCGTTTCCACTCCGAGGGCCCGGTTGGTTTCGGGTTCGAACCAACCCGGCCGTTTTTCCGAAGTTGTCCAAAACTCACTAAGAGTAACGTAAAAGGACCGCCTCGTCGCAAGGGTCCTAGTGTCGCAGACAGCGCGTCGATCGGATGTGCGGTCTTTACGTAATTCATGTTTAAGTGAAAAAGGGCTCCTTCTGTTAGGCCCGATGGGCTGACGGGTCGGGTCGACTCCATTTTGGCAGGTCTGACCCAGAAAAATGGTCGGACCAACCCAGTAAGTCACGCAACCTAGCATGATGGGCGCGGCCCGGGCCGAAGTGGCACGGCCAGACCTGAAGTGGCGCGGCCCGGCCCGGCGGGGCGCGGCCCGGCGCGGCCCGCGCCCCGGCCCATCCCTGCGCGGCCCGGCCGGGCTCGGCGCGGCCCAACCAGGCTCGTCCCGGCGCGGCCCGGCTCGACCCGGCCCGGCTGGCTCAGCCAGCTGGCCGAGCGGTCTGAGGTGGGGGCGCGGTCCCCGGCTGCCCAAACCGGCAACACCAAGAGGTGCCGCCCTCCCAAACCGGTCGGCCTTCTGGCGCACGCGGCCTGCACGGCAGGTCACGGGTTTCTTCAGTGCGTTTCCCTCCTGGCACCGTAGTTCGGCTCCACCCAATCGGCCGACGGGCCGGCCGGTTCTTCCGCCGAAGCGGTCCGCAAAGCAGCTCGCGGTTCCCATTGCATAGCCGGCACGACGGTGCCGGCTCCCTCCGCCATGGCCTATGCTGGACACGACTCCGCATCCCCGGCAGGGCGCAACGGCGCCGTGCTTCCTCCGTCGCGGCTCACTTGGCTGCGGCTTTTCTTATCGTGTGCGACGGCGGCCCTTGCGCCTCCAGCCTCTTCCGTGTTCCGCCTCCGATCGCCAATTCTATCAACAAACAGGATCAAACGGAGGGTCGTCGGGCTGTGTTTGTTCGGCCTGCACCCTCCGCGTTAAGTGATAGCAATAGGTTGAACAAACAAGATTATACAACAACGAACCGAGGCACAATTTTAATCCATTAAAATTGAACTTAACCCCTACCTTGATAGTTGATGTCGCACGTCGGGCGTCGCGGAAGACGGCGTCACGGGGAAAGAATTCGTAGGAGATGTCGGAGTGCGTCTGAGGAGGAAGCGGCATTTCCTCACTTGTCTCGGATAAGAGAATGGTTGGCACGTCATCATTCTTCATGGATGAGACATTGTTCTTCGTTTAGAGAGGAGTTCTCTTCTTCTTCACACAAGAATTCTCTCAAATCTTCCCCAACCCAACGTGTGCCCAAATAAAATAATAGTCTCCATTATTATTTTATTAACACAAGAAATTATAATTTCAAATTCAAACCACTCCATTAATTAATTGAAGAGGGTGAATTCTTTAATTATCATGTGTTGGCATGAATTAAAGAGGGAGAGTGAGGGAGAGGAAGAGTCCACAATTAAGAGGAGTTTACAAATTAAAGATGGGGGTTAAGGAGTTTGGGGAAAATGAAAGGTTGGGGATCATGTGGGCTCCACCTCTCATTTATCCATACATGGGAAGTTGGGTGGGTGTGGGCCCCACCAACAACTTCCCATGGAAGGAGTTAACCTACTTAGATATAAAATAAAATTGTTCCAACAATTTTATTTACTTCTTAATTAAACCCCAATAATTAACTTCTCCTCCCACACAAATGCAACTACAGTAAAGGTCCCCTTAAGCAATTACTAGCGTTGCGAGTTCATCGATGCCCTCATATTTCAATTCCGAGCACCAGTTCAAAAGATAGAAAAAACCCGCTCATTTTTTTACTAAACGTACCCGAGCTAAACTTCGGAAATTGATTCCGGGCACACCGGGCCTCAGAATCAAGTGTCGTCAGAAGCCACAAACTCGTAAAATTCCAAAGTATTTAATAAAAAAATTTCCTTGAAATTTCCAAGTCTTTACAACACCTATTATGAGGCCCATGTATTTTTGACCAAGATTATTTTCTTAACTTGATAGTAATTTAAGATTTGGTTAGGTCTTACACCTAGAAGGATGCCCATATATCTAGAACTAAGAAGAGTATCTTGACTTAAGGTGAATAATTATCACCATGAGGAGTACTCGACTCAATGGTAATTAAAGGTTTGGTCATGGCTTACACCTAAGATGATGATTTTATTTTTGGAACTAATAGGAGTATCTCAAATCAAGTTTAATAATTATCACTATGAGGAGTATCTCAACTCAATGGTAATTGAATGTTTTGTTAGGGATTACACCTAGGAGGATGCCCATATTTCTGGAACCAAGAGGATTATCTCAACTTGAGGTGAATAATGATCACCATTAGGAGTATCTCAACTCAATGGTAATTGATGGTTTGGTTGAGTCTTACACCTATGAGGATTCCCATGTTTCTGTAACCAAGAGGATTATCTCGACTCAAGGTTAATAATGATCCCCAAGAGAAGTATCTCAACTCAATGGTAACTAAATAATTGGTTGGGGATTACACTTAGGAGGATGCCCATGTTTCTGGAACAAATAGAAGTATCTCAACTCATGGTTAATAATGATCTCCATGATGAGTATATCAACTCAATGGTAATTGAATATTTGGTTAGGGGTTACACATTGGAAGAGTCTCGTGCATCTAGAACCAAAAGGAGTATCTTGACTCAAGGTGAATAATGATAACCATGAAGAGTATCACAACTTAATGGTAATTGAACAATTTTTCAGGTCTTATACCTAAGAGTATTCCCAAGTAGTATCATTGGGGCCTACACCAATTAAGAGGACTAAGAATAGTTTCCTCCCACCCTCAACATCTGTTGGTAATAAGATGAGGAAGGGACATTATTAAGGTTAGGGATTACACCTAAGGAGGTGGCCCATATTTCTAGAACCAATATGAGTATCATAATTTTAGTTGAATAATAATAACCATGATGAGTATATAAATTCAATGGTAATTGAAGATTTGGATGGGTATTACATCTAGGAGGAGGATTGTGTATTTGGAACCAAGAGGAGTATCTTGACTCAAGGTGAATAATGATAACCATGAGGAGTACCTCAAGTTAATGGTAATTGAATAATTTTTCTGGGATTACAACTAGGAGGGTTCCTAAAATATGATTCCATGAATTATCATAAGATATATTAGGAGTGTATTCATAGTTCTTCATGATGGGGTTCACATAGGAGCTCTGCATAGGGGTGTTACTATAGAATTTTTCATAGGGTTGGCCGCATAAAATTTCACATCGGAGCTTCCTGAAGGGGTATCTACATAGGAGGTATATATAAGGTTGGTAGCATGGCATGGGCTGCATAGGATCCTCAAAAATTATTTTTGTATAGGTTTGGTTGTATATCATTTAGCATAGGGCCAGCTGCATAACATTCCATGAGGGAGCCCCGTATAACACTATTTTCATATAATTTCCTAAAGTTCCCTGTAGAGGGAATTCTTTGTAGATGTATTTCCTTATGGAGGTATTTACTTGTGGATGACCTTAACTAGATTACATTGAAAAGTCCCTCCTCGGTTTGGAACTCGTGAATTTTACCTGAGTGTTTCTAGGAGAGTGTGTCTAGTTTGAGCCTTGTATCAAGTCCTATATCTTTTTCTGCTCCCCTAGTCCTTAAGTGGGTATTGGTATTTGTAGTAAATGGTGAATAATTACTTTCCAAAAATAGTCAGCTCCATAGAAATACCCACATAGCAACAAGAATCTATATAAAAACAGGTGCCTGCATTGCATTTTGTTTCTCTATGAGGGAAGAAAAAATTTACCACCTCAGACCATAAATGATGTCATTTTGTGGTATGAGTGTTTCTAAAACTATGTTTAGTGATACATGGTCAGAGCAAAGTGCTATGCAGTGAAAAAAATAACCACCTCCAAGCAGTAGATGAAAATAGTTCCGTGAACTGATTTAAGTGTTATGTGGTCATAGAAAATCACTATACGATAGATAAAATCATTACCTGCAAGTAATAAAATATATTGGATTCATGAACTGATTGAAGTGATATGTGGTTGAAGAAAAGTTTTATGTGGGATTTTAGACTTTGAAAAATTTTATTCAGGCTAAAATGAATCCAAAATTAGATCAGTCACAACATTTTATCTGTAAGTCTGTTTGGGCTTTTTGGGTAGTCAAATCAAATCCTTTGAAGAAAACTATGCCTCATATCTTGGTTTATAAAACCAAAAACGTTGTTTTCTAATGCATAATACAGATCATAGGACCCTAAAAATGGGTTTTAAGGTGGAAATTCCTTTTTTCAACAATTTTTTAAATCCATAGCCTAATTTTGGAGGGAGGTTCTCACCACCATGTCACCGGTACATGAAATGTTTCTAGGGAATATCCACCCTTCAGTGTGTGAGAAGTATTGTGAAACATGTAAATTCAATCTACTTCTTATTCTAACATGGAGACACATTTATTCTCAAACTCGACATGTGTTTTCTAAGTGAGGATAGTATCATGGGTCTTGTGGAAAAGTGCATGGAATGAGTTTTTTCGATTCCAACAAAATTCCTCCTTAGAATTAGATTCATTTGGGGAAAAAATAATGTGATTATAAGGTAAATATGAGGAACTTTAATGCATTCCTAAATCATTTTTTGGGATTTGGATCTATCTCACTAGTGAGAGGATTATTTTTAATAGGATGATATCACATCATGGCTTTTGGATGCCACTAAGATGAGAATATCAACTCGAGGTGTTTTTTCCACCAAGAGGGATAATTTACTTAAGGTGTTTGATTTTACAAGAGGATTAATCTAAAATGAATGCATGGATATCCTAAATCAATAAAGTTTTAAATTATAGGATGGAAAAAAGGGAGTGCAATGAAATTTAATTTGTGACTGGATCCAATATAGGATATTTAGATGTCATTACATATCCTATGAGAATAGGAATCAAGTCACGCATAGTTCTTATAAATGGAATCCTATTTAGATCAAGCTCATACATTGAACGATGATATTTTCAAAATATATTTATTGAATAATAACTCTATAATTAAATATCCTACATAGATATAGATCATATGTATGGGAGGTTATATCATCAATTTACCATGGATTCATGGTTAGGGGCCCATGTTTCCATGGGAATGTTGTATAGATCTAAATCTCATGCCAAAATTTTAGTCTAGATGGGAGTAGAAAACTCTCAGAATTTTAATTCCATGCATGATAGACCATATATCATGCACTTTTTTAGCCATGCAATGAGGACTTGTTACCCTTAGATAGGTATTATAAATAAAATATGTTCTCTAATTTTTACCTATGTCAGTGGACCTAGTGATCATATATCATTTTTTATAGGGATTAATGGAGGTCCCTATAAGATTTATATATTCTTATTTTCACCCTTAATTTTTTCTAATCCATTAATAGAGAGTACTAACAAGTAGGAACTTGGATTTTACTCAGGCTACCCTTTGTGGGTTTTCAACCTAAAAAGTTTTATACATTGTCATTTTGTTTCAAATGCTCATGTTTTTTCTAGGATATACAAGGTACATGACTAATAAGCTGAGACTTGAATTTTTTAAAGGATAACATTTGAGGGGTTTCAGTATAACAAGTAAAATGTATCTTTCCATAATTATTTTAAGGTCTTTCAAGTTATACCCATGAATATGGTGTTTAAGGTCGGACATCTTTGAAAAAATATCACTAAAAAATTTAATGCCACCTAGATTTAATATAAAATTTGGGTGGAATCAGTCTATAAGACAAGGGTAAGGAGAAACCCTGAATAAATGGAGAGGTTTATGCCTATATAGATGATCTCATGGATAAGTACACTTGTTTTAATGTCATAGTGCTCAGACTGGAGGGAGGAATTCAATTTATCATCATGAATCTTGGACCATTTTTAATAAGATTTTACAAAAGGAGAATCTTATCTTTAGGATTTAGGGTCTCCATTAGATAGGCACACCCAAATAGAAGAGGTAATAAGAATATAATGTCATAATATTGCTGTGAAAGTGAGAATAATGCATGAATGTGTAATATCTAGGGTATTTGGATACTCTTGAATAGTTGTGTTATGGAAGGTTTAACTCACAACCCATGAATTTTTTATTCAATTAGAAATGGAGATTGATGGGAGTCAAATAACCATTAGTGATAGTGAAAAACTAATTCCACGCTTAGTCGATGGAAACTAGTGGGATAAATATGGTCATTACCACATTAGATCAAGGGATATCATATGGGGTTTAGGTGGAGACTGGTGAGACTATAATGACCATTGGTAATTCCATAAAACTAATTCAATTCTTAGTCAATGGAAATAAGAGGGAGTATGCTATCCATTATAACACTCATTCTATCCCTATTACCAATTTTTCTATGAAAGAAATAAATAAGAGGATTGATCAACTCAAGGTTGATGGATTCCAAGAGGAGTATCTCAACTCAAGGAATTGGTTAGTGTTGAATCAAACATCAGATATATGAATTGGGTACATGAAGAACAATAATATTCAAGAAGGGTTTAAGTACCGTAAAATTTATTCTATTTTATATTGAAGACATTCTCATTGTGAAGGGTTAAAAACTCATATTCTTGAGTACATGGTCACTTAAATGGAAGGTATACTAGATATGAAGGGATAATCTTGTTCATAATGAAAAGGCACCCATGGCATATATTTGGTTCACTTGGTAAGAGAAAGTAAAATATTACCTAACTTTTTCCTATACTAGGGGTCTAGTGAGCATAGCCAGGCTTTTGATAAGGTCACGTAGTGAACCCCACAATCTTTGATCCTTTTTTATGCTCTAAATTTTGTCTAAAACATAAAAGGGAATGGATTAGAAAGTGAGGTATTATATTTTTCTCAAGATTCCCTTTATGAATTTTCAACCTCACAATCCTTGGTGAATCTTTTGATTTCTAGTTTAAGGTATTTCAATTAGGATCAAGAAGGGATAGAATTTAAGTTCATCCATCTTTGACCAAATATTACTAAGGTTTAAATTCACACATATTGGACTAAATTTCACTGATGTTAAAGGTTACACAGTTTGGACTAGACGTTGTTGATTTTTAAGGTCACACGTCTTGGACTAGACGTTGTTGATGTTTAAGGTCACACATCTTGGACCATACATTGGTGATGTTTAAGGTCACACATATTGGACCATAAGTTTGCAGTTGGGCCTAAGATAGGAAATTCCATCATCACTACATATATCATCAAAATGATAATCAAGTTACATGTAGTTCTTAGAATGAAAAAGTCTCCTTCATAGATATGACTCATAATTAGGGGAAGGGACATTTTATTCCAAACATGGGTCTATAAATGAGATAATCCATGTCATAATCTTTTACACAAATATGGATTGTATGAAGTAGGGTGACGTGTTACCATATTTTAACTAATAGGATAGTGGATGGGTCTATGGGAGTGTACCTTTATGTCTCTATATATCCCATAGTGATGGGGATCAAGCCTACACATAGTTCTTTTGATTCATGATTCCTCATATAGATATAGCTCATATTTGAGGAATAAGGGTGTTTTTATTCTAAGGTAAATTATAATATTGTACCAATGAATTATACATGGATTTATCTCTCATTTAGGGGAGAAAGATACCATAGGAAATGGGACACTCTGAGCAGTTTAAGGCCATGTATGATAGACCATATATTCCCTAACTTTTTTCATGGTGCAACTTAATAATGTAAAAAATTAATAATAATTTCAAGCCTCTAATATCATGTGAGTCATGCTTAGTGTGATAAACAAGAAGGAATTATAGGAATATCCAAATTATATTAAGATTTCATCCAATTTTTTTATTTTAATGTGAACCACATTATTTGTTATCTTACAGTGGATTCATTGTCCTGTAGTTGTATTTCATGTATCTAGGACGTTGTATCTATGTAGTTTAAAGTATTACTTCTAGGAATTTTTCAAGGAATTTTAAAGTCATTCAGTCCAGGCTTGGTTTTCTATATTTGAATAAAATGCATCTCAATCATGCTAGTCAGAGTAACTCTTCGGGTCCTCTAATCTCACAAGATTCATGCTCACTATGAGAAACAAGATATAACTTGGAAAATAATTTAAACAACATGAGATTTCATGATGAGGAACATGTGGGGGAACTTTAATTTCAATAAAAGAAAGAATCTATACATTTATTTGGATCGCATGGAGGAGAATGGTTTAAGGTGGTGAAAATTCATGGTCGGGCTTGAAATAGAAGATCCAGGTGTCACTATGTATCTCACAGTATGGGAATCAGGTCATACATAGTTATTATTAAAAGTGTCCATACAAATATCAAACTCTTATGAAATTAAATGTGGTAATTCTAGTCATGTTTTGGGTAGAACATGAAATTATGGTTTCCTAGTAGAACCACAACCATTGAATCCCTGAGAAAAGAAAAGGGATCCTTATATAGATCGAGCTCTTACATTGGGGGGGAGTTTTAACATTTCATCCTAGTATGGTATTGGAATAAAGTGAGTCTCCATAGATAATACCTAAGATATAAGACATTATTTTTCTTATAAATGAAGTATTTGACCTACTATTGATTTACAGATATGGATCATATACCATATACCTTTATATGGATCTAACTCTCATATAGGTAATGGGTCATATAGAATGGACCATGTTTCAGCAGTTTCATGTCATACTATAAGGACTCAGATGTTTTATAGTTTAGGTACATTTGATGAGGATATTTCTCTACAATTTAACATCATGCGGCTAGGATGAATTTCATATAGTTTAACATCATGTGACTAGGATGTTGGTCACACAGTTTAACATCATATTACGGGGATTTATGGTTACTATAGTTTAAGATTGCATAGAATTGACCAATGGTTGTGCATTTTAAGTTCTTACATCTTGGACCATTTGGGGAATTGTGGTTTAGGTTCTTGTAGCTAAGATCATGGGGTGGTGAGATTTAAGTTCTTACAGCTTAGACCACATAGATATGAGACTGTTATCCAAGGAAAAAAACCTAACATGAATGGAGGTACATAGGTGGATCCAATGACAGCATAATAAATCTCACCAATGGGGGATAAGTTTATGATTGGAATTTATATAGGATTTATGGGAATCATTATGTATCCTACAAATGGGAATCAAGTCACACGTAGTTTTAAAAAGTTATTTGGTAGCATATCAACACCAAGAGTGAAGTTCCTCTCGGGCGAGGTCCATAGAAACACATGATTTTATGTCATACAATAAGGATATTGAAAATTAATTTTTATGTCTTATGATAAGGATTTTTAGCATATAATATAACACTATATGATTAGGATGTTAAACATGAATTTTAGCATCGTATGTTGAGGATATTGAACATGCAGTTTAACATCATATGGTGAGGAGTTTGACCATGAATTTTAACATCTTTTAGTAAGAACATTGAACACATAGTTTAACATCATACTATAAGGACATTAACTATGTAGTTTAATATATTTTGTTAAGGACATTGAACACAAGGTTTAACATCATATGCTGAGGATTTTGAGCACATATTTTAACATTGTACGGTGAGGAATTTGACCATGTAGTTCAACATCATGTAGTAAGGACATTTACCATGTAGTTTAACGTATTACAATAAGGATGATTGGTTGTAAGGTTTGAAATCATGTGACTAGAACAAGGTGAACTGACATGAATATTTTTCAAAGAATCTTTATAGAAACCTTTCATTGGTTGGGGTGTTTTCATGAAGGGTGCATTCTCAAATATATATCAACTTATAGATAAACATCTATATACTAGGGTATCTTACATAAATATGACTCATATATAAGGAATTTGGGACTCATGGAATAGATTATTCTATGATGTTTAAGGTTATGCAGTGTTTACTAAATCATTACACAATTTATACTCATGAAACTTAAAGGATCTTTAATAACATTTTTGAAGTATGATGGCATAAAACAAAGAAACATTTTTTATCCCTTTGAACATAGGAAAATGGATGAGGTAAATCATATATTTAAATTTTTTCATCAAATAATGGAGACTGGTGGGAGTAGAATGGCCATTAGTAATGGTGGAAAAATAATTTCATGCTCAATCAATGGAGACTGGTGGGAATATGATATCCATTACCACACTCATTCAAGGGATAGCACATTGGTTTTAGGTGGACCTTTCTCTAGGATCAAAATATCCCCTAGGGGGTACATTATAGGATTAAGGGAAAACTATTCTATTCACTATCAAATCCTAGAGGGATCCATTTAGATCAATCAATCCTTGCCATCAAATCCTAGAGGGATCCATTATAGGCCACGGACGCTGATGATGTCTCCCCTAGATTGTGGAACTCTGAATCTCTTGGAATCTCTGTGGAAACTATTGAGGTTGAATAATGTCTGGAATGCACCTGATGGCGAGGTGGAAAATATTTAAATCCCCCCATCCCAATGGGTTGGGGGACTTAAAAATATAAAAATCCCCCAAGCCCTAAGAGCTAGGTTTATATGAAATGAGGTCCATAATTCACTTGGTTATGGGGTGAAAATTTTGAAGATAACCCCAGCCCTGTGGAATAGGGTACTTTACTAAAAGTAGGGCCTCTGTAAGAGGATGTCGGTATTACTTGGGAAAAATCCATGAAGAATATTTATAATTACTTCATAGAGATCATTATTTTCTT
The DNA here is from genome assembly GCA_963277665.1 of Viscum album. Classification (NCBI taxonomy): domain Eukaryota; kingdom Viridiplantae; phylum Streptophyta; class Magnoliopsida; order Santalales; family Viscaceae; genus Viscum; species Viscum album. The sequence goes on from OY728127.1 coordinate 1,810,894,085, forward strand.
ACATCAACTTAAGTATTTTTTTTTAATAAGATGGCATTTTTATCCTCAAAGGGTTGAAATTTAGAATAATTATCCGCACCCTTTCCTTTTTTAATGGTAGGAAGGGTGGGTGATGATGGGAGCCTCATCATGGAACCCTAAGATTGGATATAATATTGACATTAGGAATATGATCCATCAACATTACACTTTGAAGCATAAACAAGTTTGATAATTACTTTTGTAGTGGTTTTCAGGGTATCATTGATCCCTTTTTCACCAATTCTTAGATCAAAGTATGAGACAAAATATTGGGGATTAGAGGATTATGAAAATGTACAATGATACACATCAGGAGTGTTATCATTAAAACTAGGTGGAAAGTATTCAGACTTGGTTGATACCATATTGATAGATATGCAGGTAAAATGGTTCCCCTGTTCAATTGAATATATAATTTGGTAGGTTAGTGCATGTTCTCTCATTTGGTGGGAGAGATCCCATTCACTCATTTTGAAGAATAGTGCTCGTTGTCTTATTTGGTGGGTCAGAACCTGTGATACCATTTGGTGGGATGGTTCCTATGATACCATTTGGTGGGATGGCTCCCATGATACCATTTAGTGATATGGTGCCCCTGATCATTATTTTTTTCATTGGGGAGAATGTATGAAACATATGATGCATGTTACATGGAATTTTCTATTATCATTTGAACCTTATGGATCATCTTTTGTAGTATACCTTTGAAGATGAATCATTCATGAATCGTGTGACCCAACATACGATGGTAAGGGTATTAATTTTAATGGTCATCTTACCCTGCTTCATCTGACTTCTTGATTTATAAAAGCATGATTAGGTTGTCTTCCAAAGAAAATATGAAGTGCCCAGGAACCTGATCATTATGGAAGGTATAAGATTTACCCTTCCTTTTCTCATGGCCACATCACCTCTCCCTTTTAATCTTGATAGAAATATCATCAACTTCATATTTCCATGGATTATATATTTGTGTTGGTTTTTCTTGATGATATCTTCCCTTGGTTTATTGAATAACATCCTCTATATGTTATTATATAATTTCAAACTCTTGGAAACCACTAGGGTACTTCAAATTAATAAGTGTAGTTGAAAACTCAGCCTATAAGTTTTCCACACAGATCTCTATTAACTGTTTCTATGGAAACTATGTTTCCATGGAGTGTATCATACTCGTCCATATTATAATGAAATCTATGAATCTCTCATTTTTCTACTAATTGTAATTTAATTGGTCAAGTATTATCATTTTCTTTAGTGTATAGTTGAATTGGTAGAGGATTTGTTGATAGTGATTTTCCCATCTTGAGATAGACCCTATTGTAAGGTTATTATATCAAAAAAAAGGTGGGGCCTCCCAAGGTATACACAAAGAATCAAAGCTTAGCATCCTATTTTTATTTTTGGATTCCCTAAATTGGGACACGTTGGGATGATAAATGGTTTTGATTTTGTTCTGGATCACCAATTCCATCAAATTTAGAGAATTTTTTGTTCCTGAAGTTGGGAGGGGGAGTCAAATCCACCCACTTAGGATATGGATTCTTGTCTAGTTTTACCAATGAATGGAGACCTTCAAGATAATCCATCCAAGAAATAAGGGAATCTATTAATTGTTTGAATATCCCAATATGAGTTAACATCATATGAGTTTCCTGAACTGGTAACTGATGTATTCACAATTATGGGATAAATTGGTAATCAGTCAGCATTATAGTAGAATGGGACAATTTATGTAATATTAGATCAATGGGGTGGATCAATTATTTCATTATGGGTTAGGAAAACTTCTCAAATTAAAGAGTTTCAGTTGAATGAATCGTAACATATTCAATTTGATGACTGTACTCAAAGGATTTTCTTCCCCCAAGAAACTTAGTATTAATCTGATGGAGTTCTACTAAACTTTCTTTGAATTGAGTAGTTTTATATTCTGTTGAGATAGATTTCCATGATTGAGTGATGGATGGGTAGTTAATGTTTCCACACATATCTCCTTTTCAATATCATCATGTTTTAAATCATCAGTTGGTCCAATTGTGATGAAATTTATTGATATGAAACATGCGATAAGAACTATGGATTCTCTTTGAGGAGAATTAGGTATCATAGTGTATTACTACTCAATTGATGATATTGGAGATGATTTTAGGGTTAGAACTGATAAAAATCCCCCATCTATGTGGTATGGGGTTGTCCCTAGGATTCTACTATCACCGAGGGTAGTTGTGTAGATGTTTGAAGCTTATAGATAGTAGTAACCTTTAATTGTTCTTGAGCCATTTTTGGGATGCGTTGATGGTCCATAGAGTTGTTGGATGTAACAGGGAAATGGAACTTCCCTAGATTTTTCATGTCAAGCTACCCTAGTGGGAACTTCTTATGGATTCCTGAATATTTATGGTCAGAACTAGACTTTTTTCCACTGCAGTTTCTAGAAGAATCAGGGCCACACGTTAGTGACGATGACCATTGTAGATAGGGGGACTTTTGGGAAACTCTCGAGTGGTTTCCTTGACATAGTATACATCATCCTCCACCTCCCTAATATAGTGAAGGAATGGGTTTCTACCCTCTAAGGATAAGATCCCAAAATTATTGTATGTGGAAATGAATGCCACTTGCTTCCTTAAAACCAGTCATTTATAGAATAGACTACGAATCTTCATCCTCTGGATACATTCATGAGATGATTACAGTTTTGGGATGGATCCATTGAAATGATACAGCAACACCATGGAATTTACCATCTGGTGTTGGATATTCTAGGTCGATGATAGTGTATATTGAGGCCATGAAACCATAGTCTTTATGGCAGTCGAGGCATATTTTTGGCATGTTTTTTGGTTGTGTGTAGTTAATTGAGGTGTCCTACGGGTATTACCAAATTTCTCAACAATTTTAAAATTTTTTGGTGCATTTGTAAATTCCATTTGGATAATAGAGAATCTTAAATTTCTTAATTAGGAAACACAAACAAGAAACCCATCAGTGTAGCATCGTAAATAAGAGTTCATGGTTGATCGATCAATATCATAGTTAAAGGTTTCACATCATACCATTTTATTTAACATGATAATATCTTGATACGATATTTTAAAAGGCTAGAACAGTTGAAAGATTCATGTTGGGTTCACCATTTTTTCACCTATTTTAGGGTGGTTTCCAATGGTTTTTATTCATGGAACCGAAAACACCCAACGGTTCCTTCATCCATGATACAAACCTACTTTCTAAGGGTAGGTGATCATAAAAAATTTCTTCAATGATTCTTATGGACTCACATTGGTCAAGTAGATAGGATTTAGACTCATCACACCCTTTTAAAGGGAATTATTACATACTCCATGACTCTCTTATATATTTAAGACATATTCATAAATCCTTCATATATCCTAGTGTGGGACTAGTCACCCCTATGATAATGATCTGATCCAGACCATATTTTTTATGTAAACCTCTATATATATATATATATATTATAGTTTCCCCATATTTATCTTATTAATTTGTGATTATTTGGTTTAAAGTCGACTAGCTAGGATCTCTAGAGTTTATTACCATCCAGGGAGGTGGTTGGTGTTTTAGAGTTGGGATTGAACCTCGAAGAGGCATCCAATATATCTTATGAAGGAAGGAATCAAAAATTTCATATTTTGATTGAATGATCAAGGATTACACCTCAAAGAGAGGAATGTAATGAAATTACTTTCACCATACTAATGGGATGGTCGTCGTAAATATCTAATCTCACATGATTCATGCTCTATGTGAGAAACAAGTGACTATAGAAGACCAGTCACATTGCATGAGAGTGTGCCATTATATTTTAAAGGATGGATTACACACTTATGCTAACTTGAGAAGATTCTTATGTTGTGAAAAGTGAAAAAATAATAAATAAGGTGGGTCTTATGCGTGATCTTCCCTGAGATACCTGACCTAGTAGGTGGGTCAGGTGAGGGTATGATTTGGGGCTTATACCTAGGAGTAGTAAAATGTATTTAGAACCAAAAGTAGTACCTCAACTCAATGGTAATTGAATATTTGGTTAGGGATTACACCTAGGAGGATTCCCATGTATCTGCAACTAAGAGGAGTATCTTGACTCGAGGTGAATAATGATCACCATGAGGAGTATCTTAACTCAATGGTAATTGAAGGTTTGGTTGGGGATTAAACCTTGGAGGAGCCTATGTTTATGGAACCAAGAGGAGTGTCTCAGATTGAGGTGAATAATGATCACCATGATAAGTATCTCGAATCAATGGTAATTAAATGTTTTTTCAGGGATTACACCTAGGAGGATTTACATGTTTATAAAACCATGATGAGTATCTCGACTCGAGGTGAATAATGTTCACCATGAGGAGTATCTCAACTCAATGATATTTAAAGGTTTGGTCATGGATTTCACCTAGAAGGATTATTATTTTTCTAGAACCAATAGGAGTAACTTGACTCAAAGTTAATAATGATCACCAAGGGGAGTATCTTGAATCAATGGTAATTGAAGAATTTTTCAGGGCTTACACATTGGAGGATTCCCATGTTTCTAGAACCAATAGGATTATCTTGACTCAAGGTGAATAATTATCACCATGAGGAGTATCTCAACTTAATGTTAATTAAATATTTTGTTGGGTATTACACCTAGGATAAGGAATGTGTATCTATAACCATGTGGATTATCTCAACTCATGGTAAATAATGATAACTATGAGGAGTATCTCAAGTCAATGGTAATTGAATAATTGGTCAGGGATTATACCTATGAGGATGACCAAGGATTAGAGTTAGGGATTACACTAATTAGGAGGCCCAATACTATTCCCCCCAACATATTTTGGTAACGGTATGAGAATAGGAGATTATTAAGTTTTTGGCTTAAACCTAAGGAGGAGTCCCATATTTCTAGAACCAATAGAAGTATATAAACTTGAGGTGAATAATGATAACCATGAGGAGTATCTCAACTCAATGGTAATTGAAGATTTGGTTGGGTCTTACACCTAGGAGGAGGCCCATGTATCTGTAGCAAATAGGAGTATCTTGACTTAAGGTGAATGATGATAACCATGATGAGTATCTCAACATAATATTAATTGAAGAATTGGTTGGTGATTACACCTAGGAGGCTTCCCATGATATGATTCCATGAAGTATCACAAACTCACGTAGGAGTTTATACATGGTTCTTCATAATGAGGATCTATATAGGAGCTCTGCATAGGGGTGTCCACATAGTATTTCGCATAGGGTTGGCTGCATATAATTTCTCATAGGAGATTCATGAAGGGGTGTCCATATAGTAGGTATGAATAAGGTTGGAAACATGTAATGGGACATATAAGATCCTCATAAAGTACTTCCATATAGGGTTGGTTGTATAGCATTTCACTTAAGGATGACCATATAAAAATCAACGAGAGATCCCGCATAGTACTTTTTTCATATAATTTCATGAATTTACTTGTGGAGGGACTTATTTTTGTATGGATTTCTTTAAAAATAGCCTTAATGGTATTACATCACAAAGTCCCTCCCCAGTTTGAAATTTAGGAATTTTACATGAGTGTTTTTGAGAGAGTGAGTCCAGAATGTGGCTTGTAGCAAGTCCTCCATCTTTGTCTGCTCTTCTAGTCCCAAAGTAAGTGTCTATATTTATAGAAAATGTTGAATAAATTCTTTCCCAAAATAGTCTTCTATGTATCAATACCCACATAGAAATGTGAAGTTGCATAGAAACAAGTGGTTGTATAGCATTTTGTTGCTCTATGTAGGAGGATAAAATTTACGGACTTGGAATGTAGATGACATTAGTTTGTAGGAAGAATGTTTCAAAAACTATTTTTAGCACTACACAGTCAGAGAAAATAATTATGAGGTGGAAAAATCACCACCTTTGATCTACAAATTATAATGGTTCCTCAAACTGATTGAAGTGTTATGCGGTTGTAGAAAAGCACTATACAGCGAATAAGATCACCACCTATAAACAAAAAATCACAATGGATACATGAATTGATTTAAGTGATATGAAGTCGGATAAAATCACTATACAGGATTTTAGACTTTTACAATTTTATTTTAGCTAAAATGAAACCAAACTTAGAATGGTCATAAATTTTGATTTGTAAGTCTGTTTGGGATCCATGAGCACTCAAATCGAAGCCTACGAAGCAAAATATGTCCCCAAGATATAGTTTATAAACCCTAATAGGATGTTTTTTATGCCAAAAAGTTCCCATAAGACCCTAAAATAGTTTTTAAGGTGGAAAAATCTTTTTATCATCAATTTTTGAAATCCATGGCCTACTTCTGGAGGTAGGTTCTCACCACCATGCCACAAGGACATGAAATGTTTCTAGGTAATCTCCACCCTTCAATCTATGAGAAGTATTATGGTGCATGGAAATCCAATATACTTCTTCTAACATGGAGAAACATTTCTACTAAAACTCGACAAGTGTTTTTTAAGTGAGGATGGTATCATGGGTCATGTAGAAAAGTGCATGGAATGATTTTTTTTATGCCAACAATGGATGCATTAGCAGTTTGGGATTATCATCTTACTTTTCCAAGTGGTTTTGTTCTTGTATTGATTAATTATTATTATGTACCTTCAATTACCAAAAAATTTATCTTAGTGTCAAGTATAGACACTATAATATTTTATTTCATTTTTGGAAATAAATTTTATTCTTTTATAAGGATGAAATATTTTATGGTGTGAAACATCTTAAAAATGGATTATACATACTTGAACTTGAAAACTAGTTTTTGAAATCAATGAAAAATACAATGATCAAGGCTCATATCCTATATTACTATGGAACTTCAATATTGGTTATGTAAATGAAAATTGTTTAAATAAACTATATCAATAAGGGTTTTTAGACACTATTGAGTTAAAACCCTTAGATGTATGTCACGCTTGTTTATAAAAAAAACTTATAGAATTGATTCATACTGGTGTATGTGGTTCATTTCCAGTAGAGGATAGGTGTTGGGAAAAAATACCTCAATGCATCCTCTCGGTATGTTTTGGGTGTGGTTGTTTTTGTTGAAAAATCTAGATAATCACAAATGAGTATGGTTGGTGTTTTCCAAAGACAGTTTTTAAGGTGGCATTGTTTCCCAGTGTTTGCCAAATTCTGGGGCCTCAAAATCAAGAATTTGTGTGAATAATGGTGAATGAAATCAGCAAAGGAAGAGGAATGAGGAGCCCAGGACATGGATCATGTACCATGTCCAAGAAGGGTACGCGGACACGTACCAGGTAGTGGTAATGGTACGTGGATGCAGTTCACGGAACCAAAAATGGTTCACGGTTGAGTGGCAGTGTGGTGCGCGGATGGGCTGAAGTAAGTGGAGGAATTCAAATGTGTAGGAGCAAAGGCGATATGTGGAGCGTGTAGGAAATAGGTTCTCGGATGGATTGAGGTTCATGGTGGCTGAAGAATCATTAATCGATGGTGGATGGATTAAAGATTTGGTAAATCTTGATTCAACGGATTAAGAGGGTATCTTTGCCTATATAAGAAACACTTATCCCATCGATTACTATGGATATGGAACATAATTAGAAAGTATATTTTTATCCGATTATTCGGTGAAGACCAAAGGTGGTTCGCGAAGGGAGGATCGTGAAGGCTGGAGTGGTTCACGCAGAAGGAATTTCCCTAAAGGTGTTTTCAGTTTTTCTTAAACCATAAAGGATGTCTGGTACGCAGAAGAGGAAGTATGGTACACGGAAGGAGTTGTCTCGGTACGTGGAGGAGGAATCTATGATACACTATAGAGAGAGTTCCATGAGTAGTATGCATAGGGCAGACTCCGGTATGTAGAAGAAAAGGCAGTCCACGAATAAAGAATACTTAGTGGACAACAGGGGTTTCGCAGAGGAGGTTTGAGAAGTCGGTATGTGGTAGTTGTACGTGATAGCAAAGGCGAAGGCAGTCTGCGGACATAGGAGGTTCGTGGAAGAGGTAGTTGTACACAGAGAAGGCAGTTTTCATACCAAACTTAGTACTCAGTGCATGGGAGAGACAAGGTGGTTCACGATTTTCGTAGGAAGCTTGTGAAAGCATCAATTCATTTTGTAAAAGTATTTTCCAGTTCCTAACAGTACTCGGGAAGGTGGAATTCATCTGTGGGTAAAAATGAAACTTCAACAGAGCATCTACCTATATTTGAGGATGCATGAATTCATTAAAATGAAGGGACCTACATGTCTATAAACTGTGTTTAACCTACAAGTCGATAAACTGTGAGTGGATTACTTTACAAGAGCAGTGAGCGAAGGAAGAGGAAGATGGTGGCCCTTTACACCGGTAGTGATCTAGAGAAAGAGGCATAGGAAGTGACCCTTGGGAATACAGTGAGAAAACCCTAAACCTTGTAAAGGCAGTGATCCTGGGCATATAAGATCTAGCCCGAACATTGTACTCATTATTGGCAGTGAGCCTTACTGAATTTGGTACATCAGCACATTACTGTTGTATACTCATTGGACATAGCCTAGTCAGGTTGAACCAAGTAAAAATTGTTGTGTCATGTGCATGATTTTATATTTGTTCATATATTTCTATGGGAGGAAGAGAGAATTGAGTTTTTTCTAACAACAAAACAAGATCCGGGTAGTAGAAAGCTTTAATCTGTCATACCCTGATTCACCACCCCCCCCCCCCCCCTCAAGGTATTCGACCTAGTGGACCTAACAATTCATATCAGAGGGAAGGTTTCTTTTATCAAGATTTGTGTGCACCAACTTGGTTCAGTTAATTTCTGAAGTTAAAGATTCAGTCTGCTCTTATATTGGTGATCCATGAAAAAGAGAAGAACTATAAAGAAGAAGCACAAGTCAAGTGGTATCCCTCAGTGTGGAAGTGTCTATGGAAAATGTGTGATTGAGTTTAAGGAATCCAATAGTTTACTGAATAAAGGTTTGGATGAATCAGACATAAAAGGGATGGACTCACTCAATAGTGTTATAGTAATGATTGATGAACTTGACATACCAAGTGATGATGAAACTATTGATGATGAAGAAACTCCAAGAAGTCTAAAAGAGAAAGTTCTCCATGAGACAAAGAAATTGGATCAGAAATTTGGTGAAGAAATTAAATCTAATGATATCTAAATCCAAGCACTATAAATTGATATCAAAAATATAAGAAGCTTAAATCAAAGGCTCATTTAATTGGCTACTAACCTAGAGGAAAAGAATAATTCTCAAGGTGAAGAGCTACAAAAGTTTTCTTCAATGATAGAAAAATTCAAAGATGATGAAAAGGGAAATAATATGAACTCAGAAGAAATTAAGAATCAAAAAGTTAGAAATAATGATCTTGGTACACAGGTATTTGAACTAGATCAGAAGAATCAAATGCTACAATAAGATAATGAATCCTTCTCTAATTATATTACTCAAGAAAAATTTAAAATGAAGGAGAAAAATGATATGGTAGACAAGCTCACACAAGAACTAGAAGATGAGATGAGTAGTGGAAAGAATCTCATGAGAGAGCTCAATGCTCAACTTGAATCAAGGGATAAGAAGATTCAGCAATTGGAGGAAGAGATAGAATCAGTCAAGAAATAAATTTAGAAATAAAATGAAAAAGGAAAGCCTAAGCTAAAGGATACACTACACTTATTCTTTGATTGTCCTTCGGCAGGTGATGATGAAATGAAATCTAAATATTCTACTTCATAGAAGAATCATGAAAGGATAATGTTATCCCAAAGGCCATCCATTTTGGGAAAATCTAGAATTGGATATGATGATCCCACTCATATGCATGATAGGAAGAGAGTAGTGAAAAGTGCTAGAGATAAGAAAAATCGTGTATGTGCTGAAGATAGACCTAGAAAGGCTTTTACAAGAATTAATGACAACATGTGATATTTATGTGGGATTCATGGTAATACATAAATATTTTGTTCAGAGGATCAGGAATACATTTCATGCTATGAAGATAGATGTTTTACTAAATCTAAGAATAAGAAGAAATTTCATGAGAAATCAGAAAGAGAAGTCTCTCAAAAGAAATCATCACTACTAGAAAAATAGGTATTTGCGACGGGGCATTTGCGACGGGATCCCGTCGCAAATAGCCCGTTGCTGAAAACGGCGTCGCAACAACACTTATTTGCGATGGGCCCGTCGCTAAAGCCGTTTTTTGCGACGGTCATTCTCCCCGTCGCAAATAGTACTCCGTATTTTTGTAAAAAACTTTTAAAATAGTTTTTGTGACGGGCCCGTCGCAAATACCTTTTGCGACGGGACCCGTCGCAAATACCTTTTGCGATGGTACCGTCGCAAAAACTATTTTTTAAAAAAAATAAAAAACTATTAATAATACTAGTATTTGCGACGGGCATAGTATCTCGTCGCAAATACTATAAAAAAAATAAAAAAAATAAATTATTAATAAATTATTTTCATTAATATAATAATAGAATCATAATTCACAAATAAAAATAATAAATTATTAATAAATTATTTTAATTAATATAATAATAATAGAATTATAATTCAAAAATAAAAAATAATAGAATATTAATAAATGATTTAATTAATATAATAATATTAGAATTATAATTCATAAATAAAAAAAATATTAATAATTTATTTTAATTAATATAAAAATAATAGAATTATTTTACATTCAAATATTAAAATAATTCAAGTATTACAAAAAATATAATTAAATTATAATATTATAAAATTTTAATATATATATATAATTTAATATTATAAAATATAAATAATATTATTATTCATATTAATATTGTTATTTAAAAATATAATATTATTAATATTTTATAATGAGACAGAAACTACGAATAGAAAAAAAAAATTGATTTCACAAATTTTATAACATAAGTACAATCTCTAATCTGAAGGAGGGGGGAGGTGGGGGATCTGCAGATGGTGGTGGAGGAAACTTCATCCCTAAAGCATGAGTGAGTCGGCGCATGTACTCCATCTGCTCTTGATGCTGCTGCTGCCACCGACTCGCCTGCTCCTCGTACAGCTGTTGCTGGCGTCGACGCTCCTCCTCATGCTGCTGACGCATCTGCTCCTGCTCCTGTCGGAGACTCTCTATCTGTGCAGTCTAAGATCGCAACTGATCCTCATACTGTGTAGTAGAAGAAGATGCACGAGCTCCTCTCGAGCTGGACGCCGACATCGCAGCACTGCCATAATAATCTCCGGGAGTCAGTCGAGAGCTGATACCAACTACCCGGCCCTTCTCGAAGGCATACTGGGTGGCCTGCATCCATGCTGCTTCATCAAACTGACGGGAAGTGGTCTGATCTGATGACTCGGCCTGACTCTCAGGCCGGGCCTGTGACGTTGCGGCCTCATATGACTCCTATAGTTGCAATTTAAAATTAAAATTGTGAATATATTATATGCAGTTAATTTTTAAACTTGAAAACAAATAATACTGACCACGATGTAATGCTGACGATCACCTCTGAGCTCCCCAGTAGCAGGATCACTATACATCCTCCGATATACGTCATACTCTGTAATATCGGGGTGCTCGACAGCCTATAAGAATAAAAAATAAACTGTTAATATTTATAGTTATATAAAATATTTATAAATAATGTACGTACCAGATGTTGTCTATGAGTACTGAAAGAACGACTCCCAGATCGATGAGTCACCTCCTGTCTCCCCCGATTCTGCCTCCCCACCGATGATCTCCTCTGAAAGGCACCACTCAACCAGTGCGCACATAATCCATCCCATACATGGGATGAAATATACTCTGGTCGGTGTGCTCTACATGACTCGTCAAAATCTGACACTCCTGCTTTCTTCATCGCAGCTTTTCTTAAATTGTGAAAAAACTGACGAAGGCGATCACGCATGGCCACCTCCCATGCCTCGTGGATGGCGTCACGCATGGTATCCTCGATCAGATACCATAAACCCTACAAATAAATCAAAATATCAAGTTAGAGATGAAATAATTTTCAAAATAAAAATTATTTATTTACGTACGTACCAACCAATGGACGAACATGGTCTGCTGCACATCAATGGGAATCTGCTCCCATGTGGTCCACGGCTGAGAGAAATAGTTGCGCAAAATAGCGCTTCCCTGTCCGACTGCTATATGCGGAAAACTGAAAAAATAATAAACATTTATTATGTGAATAGATTAATGAAATCTTAGTCAAATCCACAGGTTATCACATAGGTTATCACACCTCCGTGTGCGTGGATCAAACCCAAGACGTGGACGTCGCTCGGGGACGGGGTCAGGAATCATCAATCGTGCAAGACCGCGCCCCCTCCGCGTACTCCCTGGAGCGCCTGCAGGCTGAGGGTCATCTGTCAGCAACTCATCCGCATCGAAAGTCAGGTCAGTATCCGCCAACTCACGAAATGTGGCGTCGTCCATCTGAAACAGAAAATATTAATGTTAGCAAATAATTGATAATTACTATTATATATACATATATACATATTATGATTGTATATAAATACCATGAAATGCTATCAGTGTTCATCTTCATCATCATCTTCATATATGTCAATGTCATCTTCATATTCCTCCTCAACATCATCGATATCCATTCGAGTTACAGTTTCTTCATCTCTTACCATTTCAAATTCATATGTGACATCATTAACATCATCGTCATCACCGACTCTTAAATGTGGGGTGTCGTCATCGATACTCATGTCTCTTTGTAAAAAATATTGATTTTGAGTACTCTCTTGAAAAACTTCAATTCTTTGCACATCAGTGAAAGCACATTCACTTTGACTAAACTGATTGTCTCGAATTTTGATTTTTATTACACTCCACCAATCAGTCAATTCTCTTGATGTTGCACAGTACTTTCCGTAATAAACTTGATATGCTTGTTGAGCCAACAAGAATGGTTCATTTACTACGAGAACACTTTTACATTTAATATCGATGATTCCATGAGTCGGATGAACACGCACGCCTCTCTCTATATCCAACCACCGACATTTGAACATGGTTATGTAATGTTTTCCAAGATAACAGAGTTCAATGATTTCATCAAGTATGCCATAAAATTCAACTTCATTTTCTCGATGATGAGATCCTCTCAAGCTAACTCCACTGTTCATTGTTTTTTTCGATTCCCCATATGCATGTGTGTGGAATCGAAATCCATTCACCACATATGCATTATAAGTTTTAACAAGTTTGGAAGGTGGGTTACTCAATACACATAGTCGTTTGTCAATTTTATCAGCATGTCGAGACACCTGAAAATTTGTGAAATAATTATCAATATAGTAAACTATACATTGAATGAGTTCCTAAAAGATAAAGAATTTATGTTACCAGTTTTTGAAACCACTGAGAGAAATTTTTCAGTCGACGTTCTTCGAGAGCAGCTGCTGTAATTTGTGGAATTTGTTTCTTGATATGATTATCATACAACCTATAAAAACCAAAGTTATTTACTGTAACATAAATGATAGAATAAGTGATATAAACACTTACAGTACAACTGATGTCATCTCTTCACAGTTGAGCAGAACATACGTATGAGCTCTCTGATGTTCATCATCTGAAAGCCAGCGTTCATAAACTCCACCGAAACCAAGCTCTGACTGGTTGAAAATAGATAATTGATTGTCGATTTCATCAATATTCCTCTCGTTCCATCCCATTCTGTTGTGTTTTGAAGGATACTCAGATTCAAAATAATGGGAGCATAAAAAAGATATTTCCTCTTGCAAATAAGCTTCTGCAATAGATCCTTCAACAGATGCTTTGTTACGTACTTTTCTTTTCAATTTTTGCATGCATCTTTCAAATGGGTACATCCATCGAAACTGTACCGGACCTCCACATTTGGCTTCATATGGCAAATGTAACATCAAATATTCCATTGAGTCGAAGAAAGATGGTGGAAATATTTTTTCCAGTTTACATATAATTACAACAACATCTTTTTCAAGTTTTCCTAGAGCATCATAATCTGCCGTAGCTGCACAAATTTCTCGAAAAAAATGAGACATGTCTATTATGGAATCCCAAATCACAGAATTCAACAGACCTCTTAATCCAATGGGTAGAAGTCTCTCCATTATAACATGACAATCATGACTTTTTAATCCAGTAATATGACCATTCTTTACACATCTACCCAAATTAGAAGCACAGCCATCTGGAAGTCTCAAATCTGCAATCCACTGACAAAATAATAAACAGTTTTCTTTAGACAGTGTATAAGCTGCTTTTGGTTTCAGTAACCTTTCTGTTCTGACATTCTCAAATAGTTCCAATTCTGGACGCCTGCAAATTTGGGCAAGATCTAAACGTGCATTTACATTGTCTTTTCTCTTTCCTGGCGTATCCAAAACTGTATGAAACAAATTATCAAAACAGTTCTTCTCAATATGCATGACATATAACATGTGTCGGACCAACAGATCAGACCAATATGGCAAATCCCAAAATATTCTACGTTTAATCCAATTGTGTTCTTTCCCAAAACCAGAAATTTTCTGTTGGTTTATTGTGGGACCAAAAGTGATGGGGGGTAATGAAAATACAACTGATTTTAACTCCAAACCTGATAGCATTTTTGGAGGTCCATCCCTTTCAACTGTTTCTTTTCTGAAATGAGATCTGTTTCTGCGAAAAGGATGATCAGCTGGAAGAAATCTGCGATGACAGTCAAAATAAAAAGGTTTCTTTCCATGAATGAGCATAAATTCTTTGTTCTCTCCCATACAGTAAGGACATGATTTCTGACCATGTGTACTCCTGCCAGATAACATCCCATAAGCCGGGAAGTCACTTATTGTCCACATCAATGCTGCTCTCAGTATGAAATTCTGTTTCGTTGCAACATCATATGTACTGACACCAGTACTCCACAATAAATTTAATTCATCAATCAATGGCTTCAAATAAACATCAATATTTTTCTTCGGATGTCCTGGAATTAGTAAAGTCAAAAAGATATATGGCTCCTTCATCAACATCCATGGAGGTAAATTGTACGGAGTTAAAAAAATAGGCCAACATGAATATTGACTACCATAAGATCCAAACGGACAGAAACCATCAGTGGAAAGGCCCAGTCGAACATTTTTAGCTTCTAAAGCAAAGGATGGATGCACTCTATCAAAATGTTTCCATAAATCACCATCGGCTGGATGATTCAAGCTTTTATCGGTTGAAATATTCTCTTTATGCCATGACATCATTGTCGCTGTATTCTTAGACATGAATAAACGCTGAAGTCTGGATGTAAGCGGAAAATATCTCAACTATTTTACAGGAATCAAACCAGACTTCCCATGTTGTCCTTCTTTATATCTCAGTTTCCCACATGTAGGACAACTATCCAACGACTCATTTTCCCCAGAATATAAAATGCAGTCATTTGAACATGCATGAATCTTCTGACAAGTAAGTCCCAAATTTCGAACCAGCCTCTTACTCTCATAGTAATTTGCAGGTAAAACATTTCCTTCGGGTAACAGTGTTTTCAGCAAAGAAAATATCTGGTCAAAACAGGTGTTTGAAATTCCGTTATCTGATTTGATAGCCATAAATTTTCCAACTGCTTCTAATTTTCTCATCTTGCAGCCAGGATATAATGCATCCTCAGCAGATTTCAACAACTCATAAAATTCAGACGGTGCCAACTCAGGATTTGAAGCTATATCATCCGGAGTTTCTGTATGTTGAACAGATGAACCTGCAACATCATGTACTAAATCTTGAAACCGGGATGGATCCGGAATCAAGTTGGTATCACCTGCTCTGGAACTGCGTTCACCGTGTTGATACCAAAAAACATAATCTGGTTGAAAACCAAAACGCAAGAGATGTTCTCCCACTTTGTCAAACGTGTCAAACGTTCTCAATACACATTTTCTGCAAGGGCATTTTATTTTGCCTTCTGAAACAAATTCTGAATTTGATGCCGCAAATGATAAAAAAGTCTCCACACCCTCAACATATACTGGATTTAAACCAGAACCGTTTGGATTTCTACGTTGATTTATCCATATGAGGTCACCTAATAATGATTGTTGACGACCTCGTTGTTCCATATTTCTCTATAAAATATAAAAGAATTACTGGTTTTGAATAATTTGTTAGAAAAAACACTCAAGTAAAGATTGAATATATTGAGAATAAAGCAAAACATGTTACAAATATTGATAATTTTATTATTATATTGATTTTTTATTATTTTAATAATACTAATATAATTTTTTCATAAAAATTAATTATATAATAATAACATTATTACATTATTAGTATATTTTATTATTAATATTAAAATAACATAATTTTTTATATTATATACAATTCTCCTTTCATCTGTGTGTTTAACATTCTGTCTCCACATGTAATATTGGCATTCACTTTCACCTCTCCATTGGTGAGTAGGTTGATAATTTTGAAAAAGAATGCGAATATTACATGTGGAGACAGAAAACACACAGATGAAAAGAGAATTGTATATAATACAGAAAATTATATTATTTTAATATTAATAATAAAATATAAAAATAATGTACTAATTATTGGTAATTATTACTAATTATTACTAATTATTGGTAATTATTACTAATTATTACTAATTATTGGTAATTATTACTAATTATTACTAATTATTGGTAATTATTACTAATTATTGGTAATTATTACTAATTATTGGTAATTAATACTAATTATTGGTAATTAATACTAATTATTGGTAATTATTACTAATTATTGTTAATTATTACTAATTATTGGTAATTATTACTAATTATTGGTAATTATTACTAATTATTGGTAATTATTACTAATTATTGGTAATTATTACTAATTATTGGTAATTATTACTAATTATTGGTAATTATTACTAATTATTGGTAATTAATACTAATTATTGGTAATTAATACTAATTATTGGTAATAAATACTAATTATTGGTAATTAATACTAATTATTGGTAATTATTGGTAATTATTGTTAATTATTGGTAATTATTTCTAATTATTGGTAATTATTGCTAATTATTACTAATTATTACTAATTATTGGTAATTATTACTAATTATTGGTAATTATTACTAATTATTGGTAATTAATACTAATTATTGGTAATTAATACTAATTATTACTAATTATTGTTAATTATTACTAATTATTACTAATTATTGGTAATTATTGTTAATTATTACTAATTATTGGTAATTATTACTAATTATTGGTAATTATTACAAATTATTGGTAATTATTACTAATTATTACTAATTATTACTAATTATTACTAATTATTGGTAATTATTACTAATTATTGGTAATTATTACTAATTATTGGTAATTATTCCTAATTATTGGTAATTATTACTAATTATTGGTAATTATTACTAATTATTACTAATTATTGGTAATTAATACTAATTATTGGTAATTAATACTAATTATTGGTAATTAATACTAATTATTGGTAATTAATACTAATTATTGGTAATTAATACTAATTATTGGTAATTATTACTAATTATTACTAATTATTGGTAATTATTGATAATTATTACTACTTATTGGTAATTATTGATAATTATTACTACTTATTGGTAATTATTACTAATTATTGGTAATTATTACTAATTATTAGTAATTATTACTAATTATTGGTAATTATTACTAATTATTGGTAATTATTACTAATTATTGGTAATTATTACTAATTATTGGTAATTATTACTAATTATTCCTAATTATTGATAATTATTGGTAATTGTTCCTAATTATTGGTAATTATTACTAATTATTGGTAATTAATACTAATTATTGGTAATTAATACTAATTATTGGTAATTATTGGTAATTATTGTTAATTATTGGTAATTATTACTAATTATTGGTAATTATTGCTAATTATTACTAATTATTACTAATTATTGGTAATTATTACTAATTATTGGTAATTATTACTAATTATTGGTAATTAATACTAATTATTACTAATTATTACTAATTATTACTAATTATTACTAATTATTGGTAATTATTGTTAATTATTACTAATTATTGGTAATTATTACTAATTATTGGTAATTATTACTAATTATTGGTAATTATTACTAATTATTGGTAATTATTATTAATTATTACTAATTATTAATAATTATTACTAATTATTGGTAATTATTATTAATTATTACCAATTATTACTAATTATTGGTAATTATTATTAATTATTACCAATTATTGGTAATTATTGATAATTATTACTAATCATTGGTAATTATTGGTAATTATTGGTAATTATTGGTAAATATTGGTAAATATTGGTAAATATTGATAAATATTGGTAATTATTGGTAATTATTGGTAATTATTACTAATTATTGGTAATTATTACTAATTATTGGTAATTAATACTAATTATTACTAATTATTACTAATTATTGGTAATTATTCCTAATTTTTACTAATTATTACTAATTATTACTAATTATTACTAATTATTGGCAATTATTACTAATTATTACTAATTATTACTAATTATTACTAATTATTGGTAATTATTACTAATTATTACTAATTATTACTAATTATTAGTAATTATTACGAATTATTACTAATTATTGGTAATTATTCCTAATTATTACTAATTATTACTATTTATTACTATTTACCGGTAATTATTGGTAATTATTGGTAATTATTCCTAATTATTGGTAATTATTAATAATTATTGGTAATTATTACTAATTATTGGTAATTATTACTAATTATTGGTAATTATTACTAATTATTGGTAATTAATAGTAATTATTGGTAATTAATACTAATTATTGGTAATTAATACTAATTATTGGTAATTAATACTAATTATTACTAATTATTGGTAATTATTGATAATTATTACTACTTATTGGTAATTATTACTAATTATTGGTAATTATTACTAATTATTGATAATTATTACTAATTATTGGTAATTATTACTAATTATTGGTAATTATTACTAATTATTGGTAATTATTACTAATTATTCCTAATTATTGATAATTATTGGTAATTGTTCCTAATTATTAGTAATTAAATGAATAATTACTAATAATTAGGAATAATTACCAATAATTACAAATAATAACATTATTAGTATATTTTATTATTAATATTAAAATAATATAATTTTCTAATTTATATACAATTCTCCTTTCATCTGTGCGTTTTCTATCTCCACATACAAATAATACGTGTGAAGACAGCAAACACACAGATGAAAAGAGAACTGTATATATATAAAAAATTATATTATTTTAATATTAATAATAAAATAGACTAATAATGTAATAATGTTATTATCCCTAATTATTGGTATTTATTACTAATTATTAATATTTATTCTTAATTATTAAAAATTATTACTAATTATTCCTAATTACCATTAACTATGAACAATACTAATAATTTAAATTTATTAAGTAATAAAACAATATAAACATAATTAAATTACAACTAATTAAGAATAATTGAAACTAATAAAAAATTAAAAATAATATTAAATTAAATTGAACATAAATACCTTGAAAATTGATCTGCTCTGATCGTTCTTCAAAACTTTAATATCAGCTCCGGAGAAAAAAAATAAACTGAAGAAAAACTGAACTTTAGAAATATAACTTTGAGAGAAGAAGAAGATGGAATTTGAGAATGTTTTGAAAAAAACGGATGGGGGTATTTATAGGTTAGATTATTTGTGACGGGTCCATTTGCGACGGGTCCCGTCGCAAATACCTTAGCTGACATTTATTACGGTCAACGGGTAAATAGTTATTTGCGACGGGTCCCGTCGCAAATAACCACCTGCCGACATACTATTTGCGACGGGGGAATATTCCCGTCGCAAATACCTTTTACCGCCGCCGGTTATTTGCGACGGGAATATTCCCCCGTTGCAAATAGTTTTCCCGCGAAGTGGCACGCAACGCGCGCCAGTTCTTTTGCGACGGGTAAATACCCCCGTCGCAAATAAGTTTTTAACAGGACTATTTGCGACGGGATCTATTCCCGTCGCAAATAACCCGTCGCAATTGCTCATTTTTCCCGTAGTGCATTCATTAGATGCTATTACTATGGAAGAATGGGACACACTATGAGTATGTGTCAGGAAGATCATGGGCTCAATGTTAGAAGAAGAACTTAGGCTACATCAACATCTCTACTGAGAAATGATGAAATGAGGTGTGCCTTTGGTGGAAAATTTTTAATATGTTCTGATAATGGGCATTTAGCAAGACATTGCAGCATGAAGAAAGTAGGAAAGGAAAAGGAACTTGAAAGGAGATTCTCGACTCTGGTGGTATATAATGAGAAATCCTACACTAGAAGACAAAGTGTTAAATTGAAAAATAGGTTTACTACCTCAGGGGAATCACAAAGAGATAAAAAAATGTTGTATCAATCACCTTATCTATCACACTCACAATATATCTCATGGAGAGAATGTTAACAAACCTGGAAGATTAAGGGGAGATATACTCCAGCTGTGAGTAAGATGAATGCACGTTCAATGTAGGACTCACCACCAGTGCAAAATAATGTGGTGGATCAGGTGTCTAATAAAATAAATATGAACAAAGAATGTATTGAAAAATTCGCTTGTTGTGTACCACGGTGGATGAAAGAGGAAGATCCCTACAATGGAGCAAGGAACAAGGGAAGATGACAAGAAGTGATATTCCTACTCAGAGAAGGAATCAAGGGGAATGGAATTTTGGTGGAATGTCAAAGATGGAAATGTGTACCAATGGTCTTAAACCCCAAATTTTGAGAAAGGAAAATCTTTCATAATATACATATCAGAAAAAGACTCATCATGTGGTTAATGGATGCCTAGTCATATGGTTAGAGCAGTTGAAGTTGGTTAGGTAGCTAGAATAAGCAAGGAAGGAGTGTGATGCTCTGCAAGAAAGAATCAAAGGTTTGACCCATCAGGATCAACCACAATCCTCACGTTGAGGATTCCAAAAGTTCCCCTCTCCATATGTATATAAATTCTATCAAATGATGTTAATGTGTTTTAGGTTCAAAGGGAGATACAATCCATGTGGAAGTGGCATCAAAAGATGCAAAGTAGTGATGTGATGTGATCCATAATGTAAATTGATTCAAATTAGTTACCAGATTTGGAAATCAAAGGGGAATATTTCTACTTCCTAATTAGATTCAAAACAACATTTCTATTATCTAAATAATTATCAGAAGGATGTGTGTTATGGAAAGAAGAGATGACATGATGAAGATTCTATATTGAAACTAAAGAGTTGTCAAATCTATACATGGATTATCCTGGGGTTATAAGTTTCATTGAATATATATCCATTGGTATCATGCCCTAGTTCATGTGTTAGTGGTATGTGAAGAGAAGACGGATTTCCATGAAGCAGCAACAGTCATGCACTCCATGATTATGTATTTCATTCTAACAATGTGGTATCAGCTGACTGTTTTCAGGATACCAAGGAGCTATGAAAGATAGTTTAAAGTCATGATGTGACTATTGTAGAAAATGAACAGAATCTTCAGTAAATACCAAATCGGAATCATAAGGATAGAGATTAAGAGATGAGTAGATTAGAAGATGATCTAACTCCAGAGATTGATTCAGAATAAGACTCAGATGATGAGAATAAATCAGTGTCTTCTCAGAGACCATCAAGAAGAGTTGAAATTGATAGTCATAACATAATTGGTGATTAGACAGCACCAGTGTAGGAAAGAAGGATGAAGTCTCTACAGAAATCATCATACTTATCACAATTGGAGCCTAAATGCTTTGATGAAGTAGATGGAGATGATAATTGGGTTCTGGAAATGAGTGAATAGCTTGACCAAATTGAGAAGAATCAAACGTGGGAAATTGTCTCATGACCAGAAGACAAGAATTTGTATAGGAAAAAAATGGGTCTTTCGCAAAAAAATGGATGAAGACAGTGTTGTGATTCGAAACAAAGCATGAATTGTGTGCAAAGGGTATTCCCAGATAGAGGGTATAAATGTTGATGAAACATTCTCACCCATCGCAAGGCTAGAAACAATTAGATTATTCTTTCCCATAGTCATGCAACGGAAGTTTAAATTTTTCCAGATAGATGTCAAGTCATCATTTCTGAATGGAGTTCTAGAAGAAGAAGTCTACATTGAGAAACCAGATGGTTTTCTCATTCATGAAAATGAGAACAGAGTTTTTCGGCTTAAGAAGGCTTTATATGGATTGAAGCAAGCACCAAGAGCATGGTATTCAAGTCTTGATCAATTTCTAAATAATCTTGGTTTCCAGTGTGTTGGATTTGATTACAATTTGTATTTCGAAAATGAAAATAGTCAAATAATGATGGTGTTGGTTTATGTCGATGACATAATCTTTAGTGTATTAGATGAAGAACAATGTAGAAAATTTTCTGAATTTGTGAAAAGTGAGTTCGAAATGTTGATAATTGGAGAGCTGACATTTTTCCTTAGATTATAGGTGACAAAAAGAAAGAATGGAGCTTTTATTTCTCAATATAAATATTCCAATGATGTTTTGATAAGGTTTGGAATAGATAATTCCAAAGAAATAAAGACTCTGGTTGCTACCCGGTTAAAATTTTCATGAGATGATGAAAGCAAGCAAGTTAATATCACAGAATACAGGCAAATCATTGGAAGTATGTTGAACCTGGCAGCGAAAAGGCTTGATATTTTATTTTCCACATGCCAAGTAGCGATGTATCAAAGCAACCCTAAGGAGAGCCACATGATTGCAGTGAAAACAATTCTTCAGTATATCAAGGGAACATTGGATTTTGGCCTAATGTATAATGAAAAATATCAACCAGAGTTATTGGGATATACAG
This sequence comes from Viscum album, assembly GCA_963277665.1. NCBI lineage: Eukaryota > Viridiplantae > Streptophyta > Magnoliopsida > Santalales > Viscaceae > Viscum > Viscum album. Next base: position 1,810,916,999 of record OY728127.1, read on the forward strand.
ATGCTAATTGGGATGGTTCAGTGCATGATAGGAAATCAACATCAGGAGGTTCCTTTTATCTTGGAGGGTTGTGTATTTCTTGGTTAATCAAGAAACAAGATTGCATTTCATTGAGCACCACAGAATCTGAATGCATTGCGACTACTCAAGCTTGCACACAGCTATTTTGGATGAAGAAACAACTTGAATATATGGGAATTGAAGTGAATTCTCCTATCAGAATTCATTGTGATAATTCAAGTGATATAACTCTGAGAAAAAAATCCAATCCATCACTCAAGGACAAAGCACATTGAAATCAAATATCATTTTATCAAGGAGAAGGTGGAGCAAGGGCTTGTGAAGTTGGAGTATGTTCCTACATAATAACAGGTCGCAGACATTCTGACAAAGGCCTTACCCAAAGAAGAATTTTAAAGGCATCGACTAGTTCTGGGAGTCCAGTCGACTTCCCGAACTTAAAAAAGTGTGGATGTGGGTCCCCCTCTCCTTGAGGTATGGTGTGTCTTTCCCTAATGTGTTGATATGTGTTCTTTGCCCTGTTGAAGACAACCTTGAAGTTCCCTTCAGGTTCATTGACAAAGTGGGAGAAAGTGTGACTATTTCTGGGGGAAGAAAAGACACGGGGAGAAGTTGTTAAGTGGATCAGCGAGATAGGGGGAGTTGAAGCTGAGCTAAAGTTGTTTGGAAGAGCTATAAGATAGGGGGAGCATTAAATATGATGATGCTAGAAGTGATCGATCAAAGAGTAGATATCACTATAGCTGATGATTGTGATAAAAGCATAAGAGTGATTTTGGAATGGTGTGAGAAGGTTTCTAGTGATCAACAATTGGTATCAGTTCAAGAAATTGGTATCAGTTTGGTGTCAAAAGTTGGTGTCTGAAATAAAGTGATTCATTGATGATCTTTTCATTTAATCTTTTTTCTCACAGCGAGCATTGCTCATATGGGCTTAGATTATATGTTGAGCGAATCCTTGATTGATATCTTAATTTCATGAAGCGAATAATGGTTGAAGACGACAAGAGATTTATCAAGATATCAAAATGCAGAGAATTTTTTTAATAAGAGTTGTCAACAAACACAAATGGGGAGATTGTTGGGAAAAAATCCCGCAATTCATCCTCTCAGTATGTTTTTGGTGTGGTTGTGTTTTTTGGAAAAGCCAGATAACCAAAAATGAGTATGGTTGGTGTTTTCTGAAGACAGGTTTTAAAGGTGGTACAGTTTCCCAGTGTTTGCCAAATTTTGGGGTCTCAAAATCGGGAATTTGTGTGAATAATGGCGAATAAAATCGTAAAAGGAAGAGTAATGAGGATCCTAGGACATGGATCGTGTACCATGTCCGGGAAGGGTACGTGGCCGCATACCAGGCAGTGGGAATGGTGTGCGGATGCGGTTCGCAGAACCAAAAATGGTTCGCAGCTAAGTGGTAGTGCGATATGTAGATAGGATGAAGTCGGCGGAGGAATTTGACCATGTAGGGGGAAAGGTGGTATGTGAAGCGCATATGAAATCAGTTTGTGGATGTCTTGAGGTTCGCGGTGGTTGAATAATCAGTAAGTAGTGGTGGCTGGATTAAATATTTGGTAAATCTCGATTCAACGGATTAACGGATATCTTTGCCTATATAAGAAATGATTATCCCACCGATTACTGTGGATATGAAACATCATTAGAAATCATATTTTTCTCTGGGTATTCGGTGAAGATTGAAGGTAGTTCTCGAAGGGAGGATCACGAAGGCTGAAGTGGTTCGCATAGAAGGAATTCCACTAAAGGTGTTTCTGGGGTTTCTTAACCCGTAAAGGAAGTCAGGTACATGGAAGAGGAAGTCTAGTACACGGAAGGAGTTTTCTTGGTATGCGGAGGAGGAATCTCTGGTATGTTAGAGGGAGAGTTCCACAAGTAGTATGTGTAGGAGGGGACTTCAGTACATGGAAGCGAAGGCAGTCCGCGAACAAAGAACAGTTCGCGAACAAGAGGGGTTTCACAGAGGAGGTTTGTGAAGTCGGTACGCAGTAGATGTACGCAATAGCAAAGGTGGAGGTAGTTCGCGGACAGAGGAGGTTCACGGAATAGGTAGTCCATGGACAGAGGAGGTTCGCAGAATAGGTAGTTGTACGCAGATAAGGTAGTTCACATACCAAACCCGATACTCAGTACTTGGGAGAGACAAGGTGGTTCGTGATTTGCACAGGAAGCTTGTGAAAGATTCAATTCAATTTTCGAAAGTATTTTTCAGTACCTAACAGTACTCAGGAAGGTGGAACTCATCTGTGGGTGAAAACAAAACTTCAATAGAGCATCTACTTATAGTTTAGGATGCAGGAATTCATGCAAATGAAGGGACCTACATGTCCATAAACTATTTTTGACCTACAAGTAGATAAAGTGTGAGTGGATTTCTTTCCAAGAGTAGTGAGCGAAGGAAGAAGAAGATGATGACCCTTTCCACCGGCAGTGAGCTAGAGAAATAGTCATAGGGAGTGACCCTTGGGAATGTAGTTAGAAGACCCTAAACCTTGTAAAGAAAATGAGCCTAGGCATAGAAGATCTAGCCTGAACATTGTACTCATTATTGGTAGTGAGCCTTAGTGAATTTGGCACATTGCCACATTTTCATTGTATGCTCCTTGGACATGGCCCATTGAGGGTGAACCAAGTAAAAATCATTGTGTCCTGTGCATGATTTCATATATGTTCATATATTTCCATGGTAGGAAGATAAAATTGAGTTTTTTCTAACAACAAAACACGATCCAGACAGTAGAAAATTTTAATCTGTCATACCCTGATTCACCCCCCCCCCCCCAGGGTATTCGACCTAGTGGACCTAAAAATAGGGGTGGGTTTTCTTACTTTATTACTTTCACCAATGACTATAGTAGATATGGAAATATACTCTTAATGAGGTATAAGTCAATTTTATTTAACATGTTTAAGGAATATTAGAAATAAGTAGATAATAAACTAGGTAAGAATGTTAAGGAACTCTAATCAGTCCATGGTGAATAATATATTAACCAAACATTCATCAATAACTTGAAGGAGTGTGGGATAGTATCTTAACTCACTCCTCCATATACACCTTAGTGAAATATTTTAATTGAAATAAGAAATCAACCCTTACTAGATAGCTAGATCAATGATGAGTTATGAAAATATACCTCTATCCTTTTGGGGTTATACAGAAGAAGATATTCCCTAAATCCTAGAATGTATATGATATATATTATCCTATATTTTAGTGTATGATATAGGGGTATTGTATGAGATGATATCCTTATTTCATGGAAATACAAAATTCCATGATGGGAATATCATTTAATATGATGTTGAGATATTTTACCCTATGGAATGCATAGAATATCATTTACTATGATATGTGTAATATCATAATCACTAATTTGGTTTATTATTTTATATGAAGGTAGTGAAATTTTTAATATTTAAACATTTTAAATTCACATTGTCTATCATTAAGTAATCTATTTCATAAGATAAAATCCATGGGGGTTTCATTCATACGATGAATGTGCAACTGGTCGAGGTATTACCCATGTTTTTTGTAATATGTAAGTAAATTAATGTAGTTCTTAGGAGAGTACCAAAGGCTATATGTAGGAACCCACTTCCATATGATGGTATATGATCACTCATACAATATTAGACAAAACTCCCTTGGGCTTATAGCTCTCTTCTTCTTCACCATTTGCCTTTATGATGAACTAGCATATTATGGGTGATAAGAAGATCCCTCTCGAGCATCAAGTAATTAAGCACAATCCATGGATACCTCTAGAAGAGATATTCCATTCAGATGCCTCTAATGTGATCTTCATCAATCACATGAAGATAAATAGCACAAAATTAGTGGCATGGTGTAAGGTATGCATATAGTTTTTTTATTCATTTTATGGTTTCTGTGATTTCATTTATCAAGCATGGTGTTCCTAGATTTAGGTTTCTTATTCACTTCCACTATCTTGTACAATTGTTCTAAAGTCATATGAAACCTAGAATATGCACTAAACTAAGTACCAACTAAAGTGGTGGGTGGGATTCTATATGAGTTATGGTATGGAAGGAAACTTTTTCTATCACACATACATGTATAGGGATGTGAGGAATTTTTCAATACAATGCCAAATGATAAACTATAATCTCAAATCATAAAGTGAATATATATATAGGGTATTATTAGGAAGATAAATGATATTATCTATATCACCCTTTGGATATAAAGGTAATTGTGGAAAGACGTGACATATTTCTAGAAAGGGAATTCATTTCCAATAGAAATGGTGGGAGAAATATTAACTTTGATGTAGTTGAATCTTCAGATGCACAAGAGTTGGTATGGGAATAATATCCACAAGATATGTGGGATAAGAATAAGTTTCTAAGAAATGGTTGATTTGTTGGTCAATAAGAGACATTAGAGAACTAGGGAGATGCGGTTTTCTTGTCACTGAGTCAAGGGACACATTATTCCTTAGGGATAATAAACCTATTATCTACAATGAAGTATTAGATGGAAATGATGTTTCTAAATGGAATAAATCCATGAATTCTAAAAAGGATTCAATGAACCAAAATCAATTTTGGACTTTAGTAGACCCATCAGCTAATGTAAAACCTATTAGGTGCAAATTATTATTCAAGAAAAATGTAGATATGGATGGTAAAGTAAATACCTATAAAGCATGATTGTTGGTAAAGGGTTTTCAAAAATGATAAGGAATTGACTATGAGAAAATATTTTCACTATTATAAATTATAAAATCCATTAAAAATTACTCATAATAACAGCTTTCCATGATTATAATATTTGGAAAATGGAAGTCAAATTTTTTTTCTTGAATAGGAAGTTGGTTGAATATGTGTATATGACACAACCAAAAGGTTTTATAATGTTTAAGAATGCTAAAAAAGTATGCAAGCTATAGAATTCCATTTATGGATTAAAGAAATCATCACTATCATGGAATTTTCGTTTTGATGAGGCCATGATAAAATTTCATTTTATTAAGAATGAAAGTGAGCTATGTATCTATAGAAGGTTTAGTGGGAGTATCATCATTTTCCTAGTATTATATGTTGATGAAATATTATTAATGTAAAACAAATCATAATTATTACAATCTGTAAATACTTGAATGTTTCTCCATGAAAGACTTATGCAAAGAAACCTATACTCATGTAACATCCCCCGATTGGAGACCGCTAATTAGTGTCTTGGGCGGTGAATCCATATGAATTCAAGTGTTCCTCCCTGTATTCCAGAGGTTTCCAACTATCAGTGAGGGTATAGAGTGTTTCCATGGGAAGACTATACCCTAATATCAAAGTTAAACATAACATAAAATAAACCAAACATCATTCATCACAAATAATCAGAGTACATTGAAGCAATAAAACATAACATGATATATCAAATGAAATGTGGAAGCATATAGTCATACATACACATGTTCATACCACTATACAATAACCAATTTCCCACTAGGACAATCGCAATTATAGATAAATAAAGTAATGAAATACAATGTGGATAAACCTACCATCCTCAAGCCTCATCACATCCCGGTCTCTAAGTCCTATATGAGATTTTCTAGTCTAAACATACATAATTGGGCCTCTTACATACCTGAATCTATGATAAATGAGATCTACTTAGGTACCCAAGTGCCACTGCCACCCGAGAAGGGTGTGAGTACAACTTAGTAAGGCACAACCAATGGGATCCAAAACATAACCAGTAAATATCGGGTATGCACATGTGATATGCTTGATAAATAATAAATATTGTGGAAGCATAATAAAATAATTTTCTTCGATCCTCGAGTTCTGAGATGACACTCAAGATTGACCATACCAACTTTGACCAATGTCAAAGTGTCTCTGAGCATGTAACATTTCATCAAGGGGATACATGTCTTACACCGGAATCTGATGAATATAATTGCTCACTCGGGGGATAGACATTCCACTCAAATCATATTGAGAAAATATAATCAAGGTACGGCATCCACCTGATGGTATCATATAAATAGTTGGGGTAGCATCCACCTTGTAATATATCATGAATAGAGGGGGTAGGCATCTAACCAAAAGTAAAAAAAACATTGGGTACCAGTATCCACCCGATAATATTAGTAAATAGCAAGGGCCAGCATCCACCCCATAGTAACAATAAATACGAGAGCTAGCATCAACTTGATAGTAATAGTAAATAGTGGGGTCCATCATCCACCTAATATTAACAATACATGTGGGGGACATCATCAAACTGATAGTAACAATAAATAGAGGTTTCTTACATAATAGTAATAATATTAAGGGTTAGGCATCTACCCAAACCTATTACACATAACAGTGGTTGGCATCTTAAGTGGTCGGACTATCCTCATCACTATAGCCATAATGGGATTAAATAATTGATTCAGTCTCTAAGGTGACACCCATAATCATTATTATCTTATATCATCCCTCTCTAGGCTTAACATATCACTAGGAACCCACCACGGTTCCCTAGGTCTCATCATAGCATAGACACACTACATGGGATCCTCTATTCCAATATCATCTCTTGAGCCCGTTCTATCTTTAAAGGGGCATAGAATCCCCCAAAATCACCATAATCATCATGTTTCCTCACTAGCCTCATAGGATAAGTCATACCATAACCACTCTATATAGATGGCATAAATCGCATCTCACTTCCTAAGGTCATCCTAGGTCAGTCCTCACGCACCCAGCCTGCCCATAAATCTACCCATGGCATACCCACTCAAGTACTCACATATTCATGGGAAGGAAAACTCTCGCCTCACTCATCTCAAATATCCCAAAGACTCTAATTTATCTCAAGTTTCTCTCATGGACAACATGGTCCACTCATCTTAGTCCAACACTCTCCCCCGTAAGGGGGTGTATAAGGGTACCTATGTTAGGACCACCATGTTAATCCACTTTATTTAATCAATTAACTTAAGGGTCCACACATCTCATGATATATATATATACATATATTATAATCAAGCCCTCATCCATCGATGGTCGGGTCATTAAGCCAATGCACAAGGGACCATTATGGCCCTTGGAATTTTGTACATTTTCAAGCATTTTATTTTTGTTTTAAACAAAAACATTTATTTAAATAAAATGTTGATCAACCTCTATGGAGAGACTGCATATCAGATGCATATAAAAATTTATAAACCATAGGGTATGCTCAAGAGACCACCTTCCACATACTGAGTTACCATCCTCTAAATCATCTTGGTCATCATCACCTAACTCGTCTAAAACTTGCACATCTTCCGAGCACCTATCTCAAGCCATTACATCAAACTAATTAATTATAATCAATTTATATTTAATTTCAAAATATAATTAATTTTATAAAAATTATAATTACTTTTTCCAATTTAATTAAAATAGGAATAAATTCCTAAAATCACATCGGGGACCATATGTGGCTCAAATCATTAAGCAAAGAGGGTGTGCACCACCCCCAACATCCATCCAGACCTTAACACTTAAAATTCATAATTTATCATTTTAATAAAACCATATATTTCGCCCAAAATTTTAAAAAAAACCCTAATTAATATCACAATAGTGACATACCTCTTTGAATCCACACAAAACCTAGTGTGATCATCCTCTCAGGACCTCCTTTAGCTAACCCAAGAAAAATCCACATCTTTCAGGATGATTCCACCATGATATGATGGAATCATCACTAAAAACCCTCACCCAACAAGGACGGATTAGCTATGAAGAAAAAATGGGAATAAACTAAGTAAAAATTGATGTGGAGTGTTATAATTACCTCAATATTTTCTCCAGATCAAATGACACTCTATTCTGACAAGAATCAAGGGAGATACTCCCCTTGAATTGAATAGAGGAGTGAGATCACCATTTAGGTCAATCTCCCTTGTGTATACATCATAAAAACACCGCAAAATCCCTTAAATAAACATGTTTTATATTTTATTTAATATTTTAGAAAAACTTGAAATAATGTTCATGTAGGGATCACTGCATAAGGATCATTACAAGTAAGGATAACCATTAGTGTAAGGATGACCCTGTAAAGGTCATCCTCATAAGGATTACTCTTACACATAAGTATGTACCCATAATTTTCATCCACTGTAAGGATGATTTGTAAGAGATATTCACATAAGGATGAACCTTATGCATAAGGATGGACCTGTGAGGGTCATCCACCATAAGGATGGCATATAAGGTTCCTTAAACCATAAGTATGGCCCTGTAAGGGTCACATGTGCAAGGAGGACCCATAAGAGTTATCTATCATACAAATGACCCATGTAAGGGTCACCACATAGGGGTATTCTTGGCCCCCATTCACCAATATTGTACTTTTCCAAATTTTTGGAAAAGTCCTATCCATTTAAGGGAAGTCCCCTTACACAAGGATCTCCCATGGCTCAGCCTAAAATACCACTCCTGAACACCCAATTCATCACCCAAGACTCAAATCATATCCAAAAACATTATATAGGGTTATCCCAACTCTTATATTCTTGATCTGAATCCCAATTATCAAAACAAACTCCTCACCAGGACCAAAAAAATTCAAATTCCCCTATAAATTCATAACCTGAAAAAGACATGGATATTTACAACCTCGTCACCATAACACTTCACACCCCTGATAAGTATCGGTGTTCTCTAAATTATAATACTAACCCACACTATTCACCAAATTATTTCTAACTTATCACATCCTATCCCAGAACATTGAATGAGTTTCCACTATGTAACTCCAAACACAAGGTGCATTATTCACCAAAAGTTGAGCCATTGCTTGCCACCATCACAAAATCCCTAGGATGGTGCATACCCACATTTTTCTATCATGAGGAATGACTGTGTAATTCATCAATCCATCCTCAAACTCATAGTGTTCCTCACCATAAGTCTATGCTTGTAAAGGTCGATTCTGAGTCATAGTGTTCCCTTCCATCGGAATCGCCAACTAAAAATGCATTCTCAATGGTCCAATGACATGCTTGATGCAGTTTCTATCTCATCACACCCAATCACATAAAAAACACTAATTAGTAATCCTCTAGAAAACCATTCCCAATAACACTCGATTTCACCCAAACGAACGACTATCATATCGCCAGATCTTGATTCCCTAACTCCTAAAGTCGTCCCAAGATCATCCAATTACCCACACCAAAGTTTGAACCCAATACTCAGTTTCATCTCATAGTTGAATCACCAAAAAACCAAACCATATATCATACTCTCACACTGAACACTGGTTCACCACTAATTCGACTCACACTCGGATTATATCAAAACCAACCTGAGCCTGATTCCAACATCCAAACTCCATCCAACACTGCATTTGAATCTCAAATATGGTGTTCACTAAGGAATTAGATAAAATTGAATTCACATTCATACCAACATCCAAATTTCATATCGATCATTTAATGACTAGTCTTATCATGCTCACAACCCTACCAACATGGGGGGTTGAACATCCTTGATCGATAAGATGGTCCCCACCATAAGGTTTCCATTATTGTTTCTCCATTTAACCAAAACAATTATCTATAGATTCCATGATCTATTTCAAGTGATACAGACTTATAATACCATCAATGTGCACCTCATACCTTTTCATGATTCATCCTTTATAACGGTGCTCAAAAGACCCCATTACCAAAATAAGGCATACCCAAATGGGTATACGACACCATATCATCTAACTCAGACCACCTCAAGTCCTATATCATCAATTCCTAGGTTCATACACCTAAACAACTAACAATTACCTACTATTTTTTAATCCCATCTATGAATATGTGATATTATCAGTAAAAAAATAAATATTGTGAAATCACAACAAAATAAAAATCGTTGATCCTTGGTTCTAAGGTGACACCCAGGATTGACCATACCTACTTTGACCAATGCCTGAGTCTTTCTAAGTATGTAACATATCATTGGGGGGATATATATCCTACCTATGAATCTCATTAATGTAATTGATCACTCGAGAGAAGGATGGAAAACTTGGATCATCTTAAGAAAATACGCTCAGGGGCCAGCATCCACCCGATAGTATCATATTAATAGAAGGGGATGACGTCCAACCAATAATATCTCATGAGTGATGGGGGAAAAATCTGCCTGAAAGTAATAATAAATAGTTTGGTCCAACATCCACCTAATAGTATCAATAAACAGTGGGGTCTAGTATCCACCCAAAAGGAACAATAAATGCATTGGCCTACATACACCTAATAGTAATAGTAAACAACAGAGACAAACATTCACCTAATAGTAACAATAAATGTGGGGATCAAGATCCATCTAATAGTAACAGTAAATAGCAGGTGCCATCATCCACTTGAAGTATCTCACATTATATAAATCATATTAAGGGTTGGTCATCCACCCAAACTCATTACACATAATTGGGGTCGGTATCTCAAGTGGTCAGCCTATCCTCATCACTACAACCATAACAAGATTTAATCATTGATTTGGGATCTAATGTGACACCCACAATCACCATTATCCTCTACCAACCCTCTCTAGGTTCAATGTATCACTAGGCACCCACCAAGGTCCCCTGGGTCTCATTATAGAAAATATGCCTTACATGGGTTCCGTTATTCCAATCTCATCTCTCAGGCCTATCCCAACACTTAGAGGTCATAGAATCCATCAGCATCACTATGTTCATCATGCAGCCTCACTAGACTCACAGGAAAAGTTATATTAACACCACTATAGAAAGATGGAATAAAGACCATCTCACTTCCCAAGGTCATCCTAAGTCAATCCTCACACACTCAACCTACCCATAAATCTACCCAGGGCATACCCACCTAGATACTCACATATCTATGGGAATAAATACTCTTCCCATGATCATCTCAACTATCCCTAAGGCTCTAAGGCATCTTAATGTTCTTTTATGGCTTTCATGGGCCACTCATCTTAATCCAACACTCTCCCCTACAAGGAGGTGTCTAAGGGAACCTATGTTAGGGACATCACATTAATCCACTTTTTTTAATCGATATCATTAAGGGTCCACACATATCAAGGAATATATATATATATTATAATCAATCCCTCAGCCATCGGTGGTTAGGGTATCAAGCCAATGCACAAGGGACCATCGTCACCCTTGGAACTTTTTCCATTTCTCAGCATTTTATTTCTTTAAAGAAACAATTTATTTAAATAAAAGGTTGATCGTCCTCAGTGGTGAGGCAAAATATCACATTCATATAACAAAAACATAAACTATAGGGTATTCTCAAGTGACCACCAACCTCATATGAAGTTACCATCCTTTAAAGTTGCTCGACCATTATCGCTCAAGCTCATCCAAGCGTCACATCATCTCCCAAGCACCTATCTCAATCCATAACATCAAACTTATTAATTATAATCAATTTATAATTAATTTCTCACTTTAATTAATTTTAACAATTTATAATTAATTTTTTTAGTTTAATTCGAATAGGCATAAATGTCTAAAATCTCACTGAAAACCATCCACGACTCAAATATAAAAGCAAAGGGGGTTTTCACCACCCCCAACATCCATCCGGACCTTAACACATAAAATCATTAACTTATCATTTCAATAAAACCATCTATTTTACCCAAAATTCCAAAAACCCATAATTAATATCATGACAATGACATACCTCATTGAATTCGCACAAAACTTAGTGTGATCATCCTCTTAGGGCCTCATTTAACTAAGGTGAGTTAAAGCCCCATATTTTGGGATGATTCCACCATGTCTCGCTGAAATCATCACTAAAAACCCTCACCCAACAAGAAAAAGTCAAAAAAATGAGGGAAAATATGAAGAAACTGAGGGGAAAATGATGTGGAGTGTTATATTTAACTTAAGCTTTCCTCTTGAACAAATGGAACTCAATTACAACAAGAATTGAGGGAGATACTCCCCTTTAATCGAAGAGAGTGGTAAGGGAACCATTTTGGTCAATCCCCCTATGTAAAAGCTGTAAAAACACCCCAAATCCCTTAAATAAACATTTTTAATGTTTTATTTAATATTTTAGAAAAACCAGAAACATTGTTCACATAAGGGTCACTGGTTAAGGATCATTATGCATAAGGATGACCAGCAAGGGTTATCCGTCATAAGGATGACCCATAGGGGTCATCCATGTAAGGATGGCCCTTACACGTAAGGATGACCTCATAAGGGTCATCCATTGTAAGGATGGTCCATAAGGGTTCTCCGCTTAGGGATGACCCTTACGTGTAAGGATGGCCTTGTAAGGGTTATCCACCATAAGGGTGGCCCCGTAAGGATTATCCATTGTAAGGATGACTCGTAATGGTCCTTACATCATAAGGATGGCCCCGTAAGGGTGATCCATCATATGGGTGACCCACGTAAGGGTCACCACGTGGGGTTTTCTGACCCCCCATCACCAGTACTGGACTTTTCCAAATTTGTGGCAAATTTCCAACCACGTAAAGGTCTTCCCCTTACACAAGGTCAACCCATGGATCGACCTAAAATACCACTCCTAAGCACATGATTCATCACACAAGCCTCAAATCGTATCTAAAAACATTAACCAAGGTTGTCCCAACTCTCGGATTCTCAATCTGAATCCTGGTTCTCAAAACAAACCCCTCACCAAGACCAAAAAAATTCAAATTCCCTAAGAAATTCATAACTCGAAAAGGCATGGGTCTTTACCATTATAGGGATAAAAATATATATCATGATAGATCTCAAAGGCTATTCAGACTAAGTCAAAGTACATATATTGAAAAGGTACTCAAAAGGCACTAGTGCAAAAAACGTTATTTACGTCACCATTTTTTACATCGGTTATATATAACTGACGTGATAATCTGTGAAACATGGTTTTTTACGTCGGTTATTTTATAACCGACGTAAAAAATGCAGTGAGTAAATTTTTAATGTCGGTTATTTTAATAACCGACGTTAAAAATCGCGCGTGTTCATTTTTTACGTCGGTTATAAATTAACCGATGTAAAAAACCAAAGCGAGGTGTTTTTTACGTTAGTTATTTGATAACCGACGTAAAAAACGAGGTATCTATGAATTTTTTATGTCGGTTATAAAATAACCGACGTAAGAAAAGCGGATTTTGAGGCCTTTTTGATGTCGGTTATTTGATAACCGATGTAACAAAACAAACTGTAGAATTTTTTACCTCGGTTATAAAATAACCGACATAAAAAACTGTGATTTCTGATGTATTTTTAACGTCGGTTATTCTATAACTGACGTAAAAAACCAACACGCAGATTTTTTTACGTCTGTTATAAAAAAACAACGTAAAAAAATTCGTATCTGATACATTTATAACATCGGTTATTATAATAACTGACATTATAAATGTAATAAAAGCAGTTTATAATGTCGGTTATTAAATAACCGACGTTATACAACATTTAAAAAATTAACACGCCACGTGGATTGTCATTTATGATTTTTCGATCGACCGTCCAGTGACTCGTCTCTCTCGCGTGGTAAACCCTAATCGACTCATCGATCTCGTTGTGTTAAACTCATTTTTCCATCATCTTTTATCATCTTTACTCTCCTCGGATCTATCATCTCAACTCGCAACACTCAGGTAAGCCTCCCACGACTTTATTTCCTTCATTTTTTTCTGGATAGTCTATATTTACGTTTTGCGATTTTTTTGGTTAAACTAGGTATGATTCTTCGATTTCAAACCCTCTTACCTCATTTTTCCATCATCATTTTATTTATTATCCCCAGATCAATTAGATCGACTCACAATATTCACGTAACCCTCACCTACTTCTATTTCGTTTTTTTTTGTTTCACGAATTCCCGACATTGATGGTAATTTTTGTTGTCATTGACAATTAATGATCTCATTCACCTATATTACTGCAATTTATATGTAAACCATTGTGATACACCCATTCCGTATACCAGTGTGATTTATTTTATAAGTATATATATGGTTTTTCATGGTGGAATGTTTGTTTTGGATCCTTGGTTGTTTCTATTTTGGGTATCACTTTTTGTTGTTCCATAATCTATTTACGTCGTTTATTTTCGTGGACTATTATAAGTCTTCATATGCTATTAAAAATTGATTCATTGCACAATAGATAATTTTAGACTAGTAGGAGATACAATTCAATGTTCTCATTTTGAATAATGGCATGATACCAAAACTAGTAGCTTGAGGTTAAAATCTCTAGATATGACAAAACTAGTAGCTTGAGGTTAAAATCCCATGGTTTTGGGGGGCTATCAAGAGGGTTGGTGGCTGTCCATGGGGGGTTTCCAAGGGGGTAGGGGGTGGGGGTGGTGTCCAGGAGGGGTGGGGGTGCTATCTAGAGGGGTGGGAGGCTGTCCAGGGGGTGGGGAGGCTGTCCAGAGGGTTGGGGGTGTCCAGGGGGGTGTCCAAGTGGGTGGGTGGGGGGGATGTCCAAGGGGGTGGGGGGTGTCCAGAGGGTTTGGGGGCTTGCCCAGGGGGTGGGGGACTATCTAGAGGGTTGGGGGGTGTCCAAGGGGGTTTCCAAGGGGGTGGGTGGGTGTGGGGGGCTGTCCAAGGGGGTGGGGGCCTGTCCAGAGGGTTTTGGGGGTTGTCCGGGGGGTGGGGGCTGTCCAGAGGGTTGGGGGTGTCCAGGGGGGTGTCCAAGGGGGTGGGGGTGGGGGTGGTGTCCAGGAGGGGTGGGGGTGCTGTCTAGAGGGGTGGGGGAAGTCCAGGGGGTGGAGACTGTCCAGAGGGTTGAGGGGTGTCCAGGGGGGTGTCCAAGGGGGTAGGGGGTGGGGGTGGTGTCCATGAGGGGTGGGGGTGTTGTCTAGAGGGATGGGGGATGTCCAGGGGGTGGGGGCTGTCCAGAGGGTTGGGGGGTGTCCGGGGGGGGTGTCCAAGGGGGTGGGGGGACTGTCCAAGGGGGTGGGGGGCTGTCCAGAGGGTTTGGGGGGTTGTCTGGGGGGTGGGGGGTTGTCCAAAGGGTTGGGGTGTCTGGGGGGTGTCCAAGGGGGTGGGTGGGTGTGGGGGTTGTCCAAGGGGGTGGGGGCCTGTCCAGAGGGTTTTGGGGGTTGTCCAGGGGTGGGGGGTTGGCCAGAGGGTTGGGGGTGTCTAGGGGGGTGTCCAAGGGGATAGGGGGTGGGGGTGGTATCCAGGAGGGGTGGGGGTGCTGTCTAGAGGGGTGGGGGCTGTCCAGGGGGTGGGGGGGATTTCCAGAGGGTTGGGGGTGTCCAGGGGGGTGTCCAAGGGGGTAGGGGTGGGGGTGCTGTCCAGGAGGGGTGGGGGTGCTGTCTAGAGGGGTGGGGGCTGTCCAGGGGGTGGGGGGTTGTCCAGAGGGTTGGGGGTGTCCTGGTGGGTGTCCAAGGGGGTGGGGGTGGGGGTGGTGTCCTGGAGGGGTGGGGTGCTGTCTAGAGGGGTGGGGTGCTGTCCAGGGGGTGTCCAAGGGGGTAGGGGGTGGGGGTGATGTCCAGGAGGGGTGGGGGTGCTGTCTAGAGGGGTGGGGGGATGTCCAGGGGTGGGGGTGTCCAGGAGGGGTGGGGGGATATCCAAGGGTGTGGTGGTGTCCATGGGGTGTCCAAGGGGGTGGGGGTGGTGTCCAGGGGTGGGGGGCTGTACAAGGGGGTGGTGGTGTCTAGGGGGTGTCCAAGGGGTGGGGGATAAGTGTCAGTTGGTATTGAATACTGCATCGTGGTTTCTGATATTATGACATGATGATTGTTCCGTGATGATTGGCTTTACATTATGATTTTCTCCATCTGAATTTTTATTTTAAATTTGATTTGATTCTTTGGTTTACTCCATTTTCTCCAATTTTCTATCAACCATTGTAGGCCCCATGGTTTTCTTTGATTCAATGGAATTTAAAACTGTTATATCTAACTATAATTTGTTTTTAAAATAATATTCAAGCATATTTTTTTAAATACGCATAGATTTGTTTTATATTTCAAAAAAAATTACATTCAAATTATGATTTTTTTCATATAAACATATATTTGTCTTGTATTAAAAATATATTTATTTTTGATATTTTTTATAGGTAATAATGAGTTGAATTTGGATTACGGCACATCGAATGAGCAATGAATATAAGGAAGGTGTTGATGCCTTTTTGGAGTTTTCTAAATGAAATGTTCCAAGTAGTGACATTTCTTTCTGTCCATGCCTGAAATGTTTGAATATGAAGAAGTTGAAAAGTATAGAGATAAAAGATCATCTGATTTGTCATGGTTTTAATCTAAGTTACAGCCCTTGGATTTGGCATGGTGAAACTAGACGGAATGTCACTGATGATGATAATTCGCAAGATGGTAACTCCGATGGAACTGAAGAAATGATTCGCGATATTGTAGCAGAACAAATTGAGATAGAACCGACAGTTTCACGTCTATATGGTGATGTTGAAAAACCATTATATCCTGGTTATACAGATTTTACTGTTTTGTCGGTGGTGTTAAGATTGATTAACCTGAAGGCAAAACATGGATGGAGTGACAGAAGTTTTACAGAGCTGCTACAATTGATGAAAGACATTCTTCTAAAAGATAACGATCTTCCAGATTCACATTATAAGGCCAAGAAAATATTATGCCCGATGGGATTGGGATACAAGAAAATACATGCATGTCCGAATGACTGCATTATATATAGGAAGGAATATGAATTTCTGTCAGAGTGTCCTAAATGTGGGACATCACGGTATAAGGTGAAAGAAAAATTATAGGCTGATGTAGAGATTACAAAGATCCCTTCAAAGGTATTTTGGTATCTTCCTATAATTCATCGTTTCAAACATTTATTTATTAATTCACATGATGCAAAAAGGTTAATATGGCATGCTGATGAGCGGGTATGTGATGGAAAAATACGTCATCCAGATGATTTTCCACAATGGAAGAAAATTGATGCGCAGTATTCTACATTTGGAAATGAAATTAGAAATCTCAGACTAGGGTTGTGCATAGATGGAATGAATCCATACTGAACCCTCAGTAGTACACATAGTTCATGGCCTGTTTTATTGGTAATTTACAACCTCTCTCCTGAAGTTTGTATGAAGCGCAAATATGTCATGTTGAGTACAATGATCTCTGGTCCAAAGCAACCCGGTAATGATATTGATGTTTACTTGTCACCATTGATTGATGATTTGAAACTGTTATGGGTTGATGGTATTAGGGTGTATGATTCTTATAAAATAGAATATTTTCAACTGCATGCAGTGCTTCTATTCACTATAAATGACTTCCCAGTGTATGGAAATTTGTCTGGATATAGTGTTAAAGGGCATAAAGCATGTCCAATTTTCGAACAACAGACGTCATATTGTCAATTTCATCATGGGAGGAAAATAGTGTACATGGGTCATCGAAAGTTTTTCCCTATGGATCACCCTTATAGAAGACTAAAAAAGGCATTCAATGGCTCACAATAATTTGATACTTCTCCAAAACCTTTATCCCCTGATATGTATTTTGAGAGGGTGAAAACCCTTGATGTGACATTGGGAAAGACATAGAAATCTAGTAATGATATACATATTTGGAAGAAATGGTCAATATTTTTTGAGCTACCATATTGGAGGTATCATGAAGTTAAACATAATATTGATGTCATGCACGTGGAGAAGAATATCTATGATTGTTTTATTGGAACATTTTTAGATATTAAAGGAAATACAAAATATGGGTTGAATGCAAGATTAGACTTACTATCAATGGGAATACGTTTGGAGTTAGCTCCCACTCCTAAAGGAAGACGAGCATTTCTTCCCCTGGCTTTTCATACATTATCGAAGAGGGAGAAAATTAGATTTTGTCAATGTCTTCATGATATCAAAGTGCCTCAAGGTTATTCTTCAAATGTAAAAAAAATTCTCATTGAAGGACTTGAAGTTGATAGGTATGAAATCACATGATTGTCACATCATGATGCAACAAATTCTACCAGTTTCATTGCGTGGAATATTGCCCATCTGTGTCAAAAAGACTATAATGAAGTTGTGTTATTTTTTCAATTCAATTTGTAACAAGGAGATTGATGTGAATGCTTTGAACATTCTAGAAAAGGATGCAATTTTTATACTTTGTCAATTGGAAATGTATTTTCCTCCAACTTTTTTTGATATAATGGTGCATTTAATGATTCATCTGGTTCGAAAAATAAAGCTTTGTGGACCTGTATATCTTCGTTGGATGTATCCTTTTGAAAGGTATATGAAAATATTAAAGGGGTATGTTAAAAATCCATATCGACCAGAAGCCTCCATTATTGAAAAGTATTTTTCTGAGGAGTTAGCAGAGTTTTGTACGAGCTACTTGGTTGCGGCGCAACACATAGGTTTGCCTCCATCTCGCCATGAACGAGTTAATAATGAGGGAAAGGGGATTCGGTGCTTGAAAGTTAAATCATTGTCAGCCGAACAGATGAAGAAGTTAGAATCATACATCTTGAATAACATATCTGATGCTCAACCGTATATCACATTGCATATTAATGAGTTGAAACAATGTCATACAAAGAAGAAAGAAATGTGGATTTTGAATGAGCACAACAAAACTTTTTTGCCATGGTTTAAAAATACCTTTCTTGGTAGATCATATGTATCAGAGACATTAAAATGGATAGTGGGTGGTCCATGTTTAAATGTGATAACATGGTCCGGTTATGACATTAATGGATATACATTTCATACTAAAGCTCAGGACAACATAAGTGTAGTTCATAATAGTGGTGTATTGGTGTTTTCAGAAGTAATGCATTTTTTGAGTGCTAAGGAAAAAAACCCAATTTCTACATCAATTTCATATTATGGAGTGATTGAAGACATATGGGAGGTTGATTAATTTAAAATTAAAGTTCTTGTTTTTAACTGTAAATGGTTTATCGGTAACAACAGTGTTAGACACGATGAATTTGGAATGACACTTGTTAATCTAAATAGATTGGAAGACACAGCTGATTCTTTTATAATGGAAACACATGAAAAACAAATTTTCTATGTAGTAGATCAATCAGATATGCAGTGGGTTGTTGTTTTACAAGGGAAAAAAATATATTGGTGAGGATGAACTTGATGAAGATGCTGATTTATGTGAGATCCCTACTTCCATGGAAAGATTAATAGAACATAATGATGAGCTTGTTGAAGACATGGTTTGTGACATAAGGAACGGTCACGACGAAGGAATTTGGGAAAACAATCCATTTGTACATTCCTAAAATTACAGGTAACATATGTTTATTTCTTGTTTACATTTATTTTTTTCATAAAATGTTAGATATTGTAAGTTTTTTATTTATTAAAACATGTATTAAAACAAAATAAGTATAAGTTTTTATTTATTTTAAGTTTGTTTAGTTTACTTTATCATTTTTACCATTACATGAATTATATATCTATTTTTTTTGTTCAGTGACAATTACTTTACCATGTTTACCAGGTTTACCATGTTTACCATGTTTACCATGTTTACCATCTTGACCATCTTTACCATCTTTACCATTGTTTAACATGCTTACCATATTACCAATGTTTATTATTACGTAACTTAGTACGCTTTTCTATTTTCTGATTAAAGTAGTATTAAAATATTTGAATGTGTATATTTGTGAACTAATGTTTGTTTTTTTTTGATTTTAAGGATAATGACAGATCATTCAGTTGATCAACGACATGATTCTGGAGATGATCGTATTGGTCATACCTATGGGGAGGAACATTCACATGCTCCTCTTGATGTTCCCCAATCTTCCTCATGTGCTCCTATTACGAAAAAGAGTTCAAAGGTTGGTAAACGTGGGTGCACATGTTTACCAAAATTAGCACTTGCCCGTACGCAGGATCAAAGGATACTCGTTGAGTTTGATGATGATGATGATATTCCTAGAGGTCCAAATTCAAAAGATTTTAAGAGTTTTGTATCAACTCAGGCTAAGAGAAAAGTAAGCATTTTGTATGATGACTGGAGAAGTTTGGATAAAGCGATAATCTCTCAGTTGTGGGAGACAATTTTGGTAAGATATTTTTCTATTGTTGACTATTATTTAAATATTTCTAGTATATATAATATGTTTAACCTCTTCTTTATCAGATGACATTTGATATTCCTAACACTGGAGGAGTCAGGAAGAAATGCTTATCATTGGCTGCCAGGAGATGGAGGGATTTCAAATCAACCCTCTCATCTGATTTCATTTATGGTCATAATAGTCATGAAAATCCATGTCAAATATATCCTTTTATAGATGAAGACACATGGAGATTGTTTTTTGAAAGTAGAAGAAAAGAGTCATTTTTGGTAAGGGCAATGTAAACTTTTATAAGCTTTCTTATATAAATGATCTTGTTAATGTTTTGTTAATGATTTCTTATTCTTAATTTATAGAAAACAAGGAAAGATATTCAGGAGATCCAATCTAAAAATGTATACCCTCATAGCTTATCTCAGGTAGGGTATTCTTTTTTGGAAGAACAAATAATGGCGGAAAATTTTCAACAACTAAGAGTTGAGTCTTCAAGTTCTGGAGAGGTGGCCCCTCCATTATAGCGACCCAACCTTTTCTTACATTATTATTAAATCATTTCAAAGATAAAAAACATAATATTATTACACATAGAGGATCCAAAGGTTTAGAGTCTTGGGAAAACTAGGACCACACATAACTAATACAACATCAACCATAAACATTTATTTAATTTCTTCTTCACTAGCTTCTTAGTGGCACTTTTCCTCTCCTTAGTACATGTAGCCACCTGAGGATATACATCAAAAGGGGTGAGCTAGAAGCCCATTAAGAGGATAGATAAGAACAATATATCATGGGGTGAGCATAATCATGACATAGGCAAAAGATCATGAACATGAGAGGAGCATAAATAATAGACTTGAAATGTGGAAATTCATAAAAATGAAACATCATGTATTAGTGGTTAACTACCACACATACTTTTGAACCAATCTAGCATCTTGTTCACACATAATTTCATATTTACTCATTATATTCATCACTTTACCCAATGCATTGGAGCGTTGTATAATTCTGGGCGCACCCGTCACTTTGAAACATTCATAATTGTGCTATATCACATCATAACATTATCATTATCATGATTTCCACTCATATCAAAAATGAACATAACTAACCCATGTAAATGAATGGGTTTCATCTCATAAGAATACATTCATAAGCTTTGGGTTCCCAAAAGAAATAGGGAACAACATACTTGATACAAGAACCATCAACCATGAATGAGAGGTAAAAGTTGAGTTCTTAGAAGAGTTCTTTAGGAAAACATTTGGATTGACATAAAATTCAATAGAAAATATGTATATACCAAATAGGAAAGAAAATGACGAAAAAATGATATTAATGAGTGACCATATCAAAATAGAGTGAAAGAGGTAGAACCCGAAGGATGAAAGTTGGGTTCTAGAATTTCCCCTTACCTTGTACCAGAATGCTTCCTTCTCTTTAATGTCCTATATAATGACATTATATTCATTAATTAGAAATTACATAACCTTGTATACATTAATAGGGTTCATTCTTGTTTCATTATTTCATATTATGTTCCTTTGTATGACTTATAGAGTTTAAAAAAATTGTTCGGGGATGTTCGTTTTTTATGGTTTTCTTGAGTGGTTCACTTGTATTCTTAAATTGAAGTTTGGGTAGAACATGGGTAAACATCCAGAAATGAAATTACATGTCATTAATGATATTACAGGAGCTTGAATGATTTTATAATGAATTACATTAGATCCATGGGGATGAATCATTAGATAAGAATTAAATGATGATTATTTGGGTTAATTTGAGCGGTTTTTGGATCACAACGAACTTGTTTTAACTTTTCACTTAGTAATATGGCCATAGGTTATTTACAGAGCTTAAAATAGAACATAATACATATAAAATATTCTGGTTCAACCATAAAAATGGTTTCATGACCAGATCTGAAGGTAGAAATGGAAGAAGAGAGCATGTCGTTTTTGAAGGTGATAAATTAACATCTCATGAACAACGTTCTCTTTAATAAAATAAAAGGAAGAGGGAAAGGGTTTGGGGTGATATAATATCCCATTATAATCATAAAATTACAGTATATGTATAATACTATAGTTACAAAACAATTTGGATGAATATAGGTGGGGAGAGATCAAGAAAGGAACTTGAACTTGAAAGGAAATTAAAGGAGAATAGGGAGGGAAATTACCTCTTAAATCCTTCTCTTGAGAACCTCTTTAAGGGACTAAGCTTGGTCTTTTGATGATACCAGAAGCTCTTGGATGTGGGGGAGGTCTAGGGGAGATGATTGGACAGAGCTTAGATAATTCTTGAAGCTTGAGAGGTGTGGTTTGGCAAGAGGAGGGGGAGGGCTTATTTATACATGAGGAGGGAGGTGTTTTTGGTATAAAATATTAAATAAAATAATATATCAAGAGTTAGACTTGTAATAGTAGTTTTTTTACATCCTAAATCATATATTAATATAATATAATTTTTTTTAGGATTTAATTCTTCTTTATAATCTGAATTCATTAATTTATTAAAAGGAATGTGAAAGAAAGAGAAAAAGACACTTTAAGAAATCACCTTTTGACTTTAGACTTTGGAAAGTTCTTTTTAGGTTTGAGAATTGGATTTATTGTATTTTAAGGAACCATTTATGATATTTAATATAATTTTTCCGAAACTAAAGTTCTAGAATTTTTATGTCATCATTACATCATTAATGATGCAATTTAGTATACACTGATTATGCGAAAAACTGTATTTTTTACTATTCATTTGAAAATTGAAGTATTTCAGAATAAACCCAAAAGTTTACCCCTGCCATTTTTCAACGTGTAGAATCCAAAAATGATGTCCATTTTTCAAAAATAATTTTCTAAATATTATTAATTTAATATTTAATTAAAATCATAATTTACTAAAAAACTGTTTTTAAAAGTTAAAAATGATTTTATAGTGCTTTCAAAAATTACGTAGGGTCTTATAAAATTATATAAAACAATAAGACATTGATTTAATAATTTATGAATACTTTTTAGGGAATAAATATTATTTTAAATTAATTAATTAATTATAATTATTTATTTATGACTTACAAAATACCAAAAACGTTTACTAAGGTCAAATTGTCACTTTCTAAGATGTCTAAATTTTATTTTATTATTCATAGGTAATGTTACTCTTATGTTGGATGATTTACTATTCATAAGGGTCATATTACTATTCATAAGGGTATGTTAATATTCCTAAGGGTATGTTACTATTCACTAAAAAATATTTTTGTTTCATTATACTCCAAAAATCATCTTAAACACAACTGTGTATGTCGGATTTTCCAAATTCTAAATATAGGAGTGAAAAACTTATGTTTAAAGGTAACTTATCACTTAGTAGTTCATTATTTTGTGTTTTCATGTTATTTTATGAAATAAATATAAGAAGGGAATTTTCCATTGAAAAACTTTGGGTCGTTACATTCTTCCCCTCCTTAAGAAATTTCACCCCCGAAATTTCACTTTACACAAACAGTTGAGGGTACTTCTCCTTCATTGCCTCTTTTGGTTCCCAAGTTTCTTCCTCAAACTTATGGTTCCTTCACAACACTTTGACAAGATGGGTTGTCTTGTTGTGTAGAACCTTATCACTTCGGTCCAGAATCTTTACTGGCTGCTCCTCATAGGAGAGATCATCTTCCAGCTGTACCACCTCTGAGTTTAGTACATGTGAGGGGTCTGGTATGTACTTCCTCAGTAGTGATACATGAAACACATCATGAACTTGAGCCATATTTGGTGTAAGTGCAAGATGATAGTCCATGGCTCCTATGCGGTCAAGGATCTCAAAGGGGCCAATATACCTTGGTCTTAGCTTCCCTTTCTTCCTGAATCGCATGACTCTCTTCCATGGAGATATTCGAAGGAAGACTTTGTCTCCAACGTCGAACTCCAAGTCCCTTCGACGGTTGTCAGCATAGCTCTTTTGCCGAATTTGAGCAGCTTTGATGTGTTTCTGGATGACTTGAACCTTATCTTTCATATCTTGAACAAGATCAGGTCCAAGCAGCTTTCTTTCTCCAACTTCATCCCAACAGGTTGGAGTTCTACACCGCTTCCCATAAAGAGCTTCATACGGAGCCATCTGAATACTCGAGTGGAAGCTATTATTGTATGAGAACTCAACCAATGGGAGATATTGATCCCAACCACCTTTGAATTCAAGAGAGCAGGCTCTTAGCATATCTTCAAGCATCTGAATAGTCCTTTTAGATTGGCCATCGGTTTGGGGGTGATAGGTCGTGCTAAAATTTAATTCAGTACTCAAAGGATGTTGAAGGCTCCTCTAGAATTTAGATGTGAACCATGGATCACGGTTAGAGACAATTGAGAGTGGAACACCATGCAGTCTCACCACTTCCTTCACATATATCCTTGAAAGTTGTTCAAGCGAGAGGTCTTCCCGAATAGCGATAAAATGGGCAGTCTTGGTGAGTCGATCTACCACAACCCATATCGCATTATTTCCCTTTGACGTCTTCGGGAGACCCATGAGAAAGTCCATAGTAACATTTTCCCATTTCCACATGGGTATAGGTAATGGCTACATCATACCTTTGGACTTTTGTCGCTCATCTTTAACTTGCTGACATACCAAGCACCTTGATATATATTCTGCAGTCTCCTTCTTCATGTTATCCCACCAGAAGTGTTCTCGGAGATCACGATACATCTTGGTACTCCCAGGATGGATAAATAATGTTGAGCTATGTGCATTATCCAATAGCTCCTTCTTTATCCCGGGTGATGAAGGCACACAAATCTTCGTTCCAAACTAAATCACACCATCATCGTCGATATGGAACTCTTACATCTTCCCTTCCTTTACTGCATTCACCCTCTTTTGTATCTCCACATCATCCCTTTTTGATTCCTTAATCTTCTCCTGGATGGATGGTTGTGCAATCATTTATGCAGGGTAGGATTTATCCCCTACCATTATGATTTCCAAATCCATCCTTTGCATATCCAAGAGGATAGGGTCTTTCTCAATCCGCAGCATGGAAAGAGTAGCAGGTTCTTTTCTACTTAGAGCATCAGCTACCTTGTTCTCCTTTCCAGGATGATAGTGAATAGAGCAATCGTAATCCTTGATTAGCTCTAACCATATCCTTTGACGCATGTTGAGCTCCTTTTGTGTGAATATATACTTTAGGCTCTTGTGGTCGGTGTATATGTCACACTTCTCACCATAAAGGTAGTGTCGCCATATTTTCAAGGAAAAAATCACGACCGCCAGCTCTAGATCATGCGTCGGTTAGTTATTCTCATGGATCTTCAACTGTCGTGAGGCTTAGGCTATCACATTATCATTTTGCATTAGTACACAACCCAAGACTTTCTTTGAAGCATCACTGTATATCACAAAACTTTCTCCACTTTTCGGTAGTGTGAGTACAGGTGCAGTGATCAGCCTTCTCTTTAGATCCTTGAATCTTCCCTCACATTCTTCCGTCCAGACATACTTTACCCCTTTCCTTGTTAACTTAGTTAGCGGGCTTGACAATCGTGAGAATTTTCTCACAAAACGTCGGTAGTACCCAGCTAATCCAAGAAAACTACGGATTTCTGTGACACTAGAGGGCCTGGGCCATTCCTCAATCTCCTTTGTCTTTGAAGTATCCATAGAAATTCCCTCACTTGTGATCACATGTCCCAAGAACGTGACTTGATTCATCCAAAAGTCACACTTGCTGAACTTGGCGTACAACTTATCCTTTCTCAATGTCGCCAACACAAGTCTTATATGTTCTCCATGTTCCTCCTTGCTCTTGGAGTATATGAGAATATCATCGATAAACACTACCAAAAATTTTTCGAGGTAATGTCTAAAGACTCTATTCATCAAATCCATGAAGATTGCAGGGGAATTTGTAAGTCCAAAGGGCATCACCAAAAACTCATAGTGCCCATACCTTGTACGGAAGGCAGTCTTCTGAATATCTTCCTTCTTCACCTTTACCTGATGATATCCAGAACGAAGATCCACCTTTGAGAAGTATTGAGCTCCTCTTAACTGGTATAACAAGTCATCAATACTTGGGAGAGGATACTTGTTCTTTATGGTGATCTTGTTGAGTTCCCAATAATCGATACACAGCCGCATGGTTCCATCCTTCTTCTTCACAAAGAGTACTGGTGCACCCCAAGGTGATGCACTAGGGCGTATGAACCCTTTGTCCAGATGCTCTTGCAGCTGCTTCTTTAACTCTTCCAGTTCGATTGGAGCCATCCTATAGGGGCACTTCGAGATAGGAGTAGCTCCGGGTATGAGTTCAATTGAGAAATCTACCTCACGGTCTGGAGGAATTCTGGGTAACTCTTCGGGAAATACATCTCTGTATTCCCTCACGATGGGAATTTCCTTAAGTTTTGCACTTTCCTTCGACTCAAACATTTGGGAGAGGTATGATTCTTCATAGAGAATCAACACCCACACCATTAAAGAATTTTTCAAAGGAGATTCATGATCTTCCTTGAATTTGTAAAGGAGCATGGGATGGTTCGGAATATGAAAAGATATTTACTTTTCCCGACAGTTGATATGTGCTCTATATAGCGAGAGCCAATCCATTCCCATTATAGCGTCGAATTCCACCAAGGGAAGCATTACGATATTTGTCGGAAGAATCTTCCCACATACACCAACAGGAGAAGAGTCAAACACTTGGTTTTCAATGATTGCACCACTTGGTGTTTTTACAGATATCTCTACTTCAAGGTTTTGGGGATTCGATTTTATAGTTCTAGAAAACTTGCAAGATATAAAGGAATGCGTAGAACCAGAATCAAATAAGACTTTTTCCATTATTTAGTGAATAGTAAGTGTACCTTGTATGACTTCATTATCATGATCCACCTCTGTAGTAGTGATGGCATAATCCTTCCCTTGTTCCTTTGGCTTTGGTGGTTGCTGACACTGATTACCCTCGAGAGCTTAAGGTTTAGTGCATTGGTTTTCATAGTGCCCTAGCTCCCTACAGTTATAGCATTGAACCACGAGTGGTTCTCTCCTTTCATCGGCTACATTATCCTTCCTTTTCATGTCTTTTCGACACTCTTGAGCATGGTGTCCTTCTTTCCCACACTTGAAGAATTTCCCCGTCCCTTTGAGGCAGTTCCCATGGTGCAACTTCCCACATTTTTGGCATGTGGGTTGTTGATTTTTCTTCCGACCTTTATCACTAAATCCACCGGCTTGAAACTCCATCTTTCGTTTCTTATCCCCATAGCCATGGGACCATTCTCCAAACTCCATCTCCACCTTGAGAGCACACCGAACAAATTCTTCATAACTCCCAAAGTCTCGAATTGTAAGAGCCTTTCGAAGGTGTGGTTTTAATCCACTAAAGAATCTATCAATTTTGTTATCATTGTTGATAACAAAACCTGAAGCATACCTTGCAAGCCTTGTGAAATTCGCTTCATAGGTTGTGACAGATTCTCCTTCTTTTTGCTTGAGCTCTATAAATTCTCTCTCCATCTTTGTGTGAAGAGTTCTTGGGAAATACTTGTTAAGAAACATTATCTTAAAGTCTTCCCATTTCATCTCTTCAATTTCCTCCCTTGGCTTGGTGTTCTTAATCAAATACCACCATTGATCAGCTTCTCCATCTAGACAATAAACGGCTAGAGTCACCTTCTCCGTCTCAGAACAGTGAATCAAAGAAAAGATCTTCTCCATGGAGTTGACCCACTGTTCCACAACTAGTGGATCGGAAGATCCACAAAACGTCGGTGGTCGTTGCCGCATAAAACATTCAATAGCTAGTTGCTCCCTCTTTGGTGAAGGAGGACGTTCCCCATTATTATGGTTATTATTCATAACATGAGATAATTGGGTAATAATCTCCATGAAGTTTTGAACTCCACCTCTCAAATCATTGGGGATGTCATTCGGGAAATCGTTGCATTGTCCCTCGCAAGAGTTGTTGGCCTGATTTCTCCTGGTTCCCACCATTTTCCAAAATAAAAATGGTTATAACAAAACATAAGTAAACAAGCCAGGGGTAACTTATTCATTTAAACAATTTATACCAAAAACATAACACATGGGATCCCTGGGTAAATATTCTTGTGTGCATATTCTTACTTAGTCTCATACTAGAGGTTTTCTCTAGGGTTCACTAATCCTAATTCCCAAATTAACTAAACCTTGCCTCTGATACCAACTATAGCGACCCAACCTTTTCTTACATTACTATTACATCATTTCAAAGATAAAAAACATAATAGTATTACACATAGAGGATCCAAAGGTTTAGTGTCTTGGGAAAACTAGGACCACACATAACTAATACAACATCAACCATAAACATTTATTTAATTTCTTCTTCACTTGATTCTTAGTGGCACTTGTCCTCTCCTTAGTACATGTAGCCACCTGAGGATATACATCAAAAGGGGTGAGCTAGAAGCCCATTAAGAGGATAGATAAGAACAATATAGCATGGGGTGAGCATAATCATGACATAGGCAAAAGATCATGAACATGAGAGGAGCATAAATAATAGAATTGAAATGTGGCAATGCATAAAAATGAAACATCATGTCTTAGTGGTTAACTACCAAAAATACTTGTAAACCAAGATAGCATCTTGTTCACAAGTCATTTCACATTTACTCATGAGATTCATCACTTTACCAAATGCATTAGAGCGTTGTATAATTCCGGGCGCACCCGTCACTTTGAAACATTCATAATTACGCTATATAATTCTGGGTGCACCCGTCACATCATAACATTATCATTATCATGATTTCCACTCATATCAAAAATGAACATAACTAACCCATGGAAATTAATGGTTTTCATCTCATAAGAATACATTCATAAGCTTTGGGTTCCCAAAATAAATAGGGAACAACATACTTGATACAAGAACCATCAACCATGAATGAGAGGTAAAAGTTGAGTTCTTAGAAGAGTTCTTTCGGAAAACATTTGGATTGACATAAAATTCAATAGAAAACATGTATATCCTAAATAGTAAAGACAATTATGAACAAATTATCTTTAAGGAGTGACCATATCAAAATAGAGTGAAACAGGTAGAACCCGAAGGATGAAAGTTGGGTTCTAGAATTTCCCCTTACCTTGTACCTGAATGCTTCCTTCTCTTTAATGTCCTATATAATGACATTATATTCATTAATTAGAAATTCCAGAAGCTTGTATACATTAATAGGGTTCATTCTGGCTTCATTATGTCATATTATGTTCCTTTGGATGACTTATAGAGTTTAAAAACATTGTTTGGGGATGTTCGTTTTTTATGGTTTTCTTGAGTGGTTCACTTGTATTCTTAAATTGAAGTTTGGGTAGAACATGGGTAAACATCCAGAAATGAAATTACATTTCATTAATGATATTACAGGAGCTTGAATGATTTTATAATAAATTACATTAGATCCATGTGGATGAATCATTAGATAAGAATTAAATGACGATTATTTGGGTTAATTTGAGCGGTTTTTGGATCACAACGAACTTGTTTTAACTTTTCACTTAGTAATATGGCCATAGGTTATTTACAGAACTTAAAATAGAACATAATACATATAAAATATTCTGGTTCAATCATAAAAATGGTTTCATGACCAGATCTGAAGGTAGAAATGGAAGAAGAAAGCATGTTATTTTTGAAGGTGATAAATTAACACCTCATGAACAACGTTCTCTTTAATAAAATAAAAGGAAGAGGGAAAGGGTGTGGGGTGATATAATATCCCATTAGAATCATAAAATTATATTATATGTATAATAATGTAGTTACAAAATAATTTGGATGAATATAGGTGGGGAGAGATCAAGAAAGGAACTTGAACTTGAAAGGAAATTAAAGGAGAAGAGGGAGGGAAATTACCTCTTAAATCCTTCTCTTGAGAACCTCTTTAAGGGCCTAAGCTTGGTCTTTTGATGAGACCAAGAGCTCTTGGACGTGGGGGAGGGATAGGGGAGATGATTGGACAGAGCTTAGACAATTATTGAAGCTTGAGAGGTGTGGTTTGGCAAGAGGAGGGGGAGGGCTTATTTATACATGAGGAGGGAGGTGTTTTTGGTATAAAATATTAAATAAAATAATATATCAAGAGTTAGACTTGTAATAGTAGTTTTTTGACATCCTAAATCATATATTAATATAATATAATTCGTTTTAGGCTTTAATTCTTATTTATAATCCAAATTTATTAATTTATTAAAAGGAATGTGAAAGAAAGAGAAAAATACACTTTAAGAAATCACCTTTTGACTTTAGACTTTGGAAAGTTCTTTTTAGGTTTGAGAATTAGATTTATTGTATTTTAAGGAACCATTTATGAGATTTAATATAATTTGGCCGAAACTAAAGTTCTAGAATTTTTATGTCATCATTACATCATTAATGATGCAATTTAGTATACACCGATTATGCAAAAAACTGTATTTTTTACTATTCATCCGAAAATTGAAGTATTTCAGAATAAACCCAAAAATTTACCCCTGCCATTTTTTGACGTGTAGAATCCAAAAATGATTTCCATTTTTCAAAAATAATTTTTTAAATATTATTAATTTAATATTTAATTAAAATCATAGTTTACTAAAAAACAGTTTTTAAAAGTTAAAAATGATTTTATAGTGCTTTCAAAAATTACGTAGGGTCTTATAAAATTATATAAAATAATAATACATTGATTCAATAATTTATGAATACTTTTTATGGAATAAATATTCTTTTAAATTAATTAATTAATTATAATTATTTATTTATGACTTACAAAATACCAAAAACGTTTACTAAGGTCAAATTGTCACTTTCTAAGATGTCTAAATTTTATTTTATTATTCATAGGTAATTTTACTCTTATGTTGGATGATTTACTATTTATAAGGGTCATATTACTATTCATAAGGGTATGTTAATATTCCTAAGGGTACGTTACTATTCACCAAAAATTATTTTTGTTTCATTAAACTCCAAAAATCATCTTGAACACAACCGTGTATGTCGGATTTTCAAAATTCCAAACATAGGAGTGACAAACTTATGTTTAAAGGTCACTTATCCCTTAGTAGTTCATTATTTTGTGTTTTCATGTTATTTTATGACATAAATATAAGAAGGTAATTTTCTATTGAAAAAATTTGGGTCGTTACATCCATCCCCTCCATCTAGACATGAAAAATGGAAGAGAGCTCGGAAGGGCAAAAAAGGGCAATATCTTTCGGAAGAATCGAGAATCGTAGCTGAGAGGATTGTAAGATATCTATTTTATTTATTTAGGTTAACTATTTTCTTCATATAATTTCAATCATTACAGAAATGTTCAATTAATTAATACATGACTCTCTTGAGGAGCAGAGTTCACATGGGGCATTTACAGCTACTGGGAGGCAAGATATTTTATCTGTAGCATTGGGAAAGACCGAACATCCTGGTCGTGTAAGAGGATATCTGACAGGTGTATCGGTAAGAAAGTGTTGTCGCATTATTCAACTTCTAACGTTGAGGGGGTTTATAAAAAAAATAGAATCCTTGGAGGCTGAAGTTCATAATATTAATGCGATGATGGAGGAAACGATTAGAGTGTTGGTACAGTCTATGTTTGCAGACATGCAAAGACAATTTCAGACTGTAGCTCCCACTCCTCCACCTCCCCCTGCAGACCCCATTATTTATCCTCCACCTCCGCCAGTAGCTCCCACTCCCCCACCTCAGCCTGCGGACCCCATTTTTTATCCTACTCCTTCGTCGCAGCTTCCTACTTATTTCGAGTTGTATGTTGATGATCCTCAACATCATATAGTTGCATTTGGGTTGTTATATTGTATAGGAGATACAATTCATCATCAAAAATTAGAGGTAGAGAATCAGAGGGTCACTGTACAGGATATTATAGATAGATCAGCTCGAGTACCATTACCTACAGATGAGGTGACGACATTTGGACATATTATCAGCCATTTTTTAATTTGGCCATCCAGAATTCTTCAACTCATTACCATAGAGGTATGAATGTTATATCTTTTATTTTATTTTTTTATTAAGGTTGTTTTATCATTTGAAAACTAATATATTTTTCTATTTATTTTTACAGGAATACTTCAAAGGTAAAGAAATACTGTATAGACAACAACAAAGACAAATGGTTATGACATCAGATAAAGATTCTAGTAGTCTTGACAGATTGTCAAGATATTAAAATTTGTTGGCGGGTCATTATGAGTTTCCAATGGAATCTCATGTTTGTGGACGTGAAATAAGTGTGGGGATTATGAAAACTGATATCATGGAGCTTGTTACTGGAGATAAGTTGGGCATTAACATGGTGCAAATTTTTTCCATGTAAGTCTTAACACCTTTTCCCTGTGTTATATTTATTAAAAATATATACTTATGTCTATTTTGTATTAGGCATCTTTATAAAATTTGTGAGAGGAATGAGCTGACAGATGTATATAGATTCATGGACCCGCAATTGATTTCCCCTGAAGCATGTGCATTGGATGAGGAACAAAGAATGCTTTATATTACTAAAAGACTTGAAAAGAATATAGTCACACAATGTTGGATGATGCCTTTTTGTGAGAGGTATGAAACACATCTCTCTCAAAGAGTTCATTATCTTTTAACATAAAAAACCACTAACCTTAAATTTACTTTTATCAGTGATCATTGGATGTTAGGGGTTTTTTGCCCAAGGGAGAAAGCACTTTATTGGATATGCTCTGTACATGATGATGTGTGGGAAAGTTTTAAGAATATATTGGAAAAGTAAATTTCAATTTCTCAATAGTTTTATATATTATAATGAATTTTAAATTTACCCCATTCGTATTATTTTATAACAGGGCATGGGCCTACTTTCAAAAAAACACAAAGAAAAGGAGTGCAAAGATCAAATATGTAAATGAAAAGGTAAATATCCATTTATAATTTGTACTTTTTGATTTATTACATGAAAATAATATATTGAATTTACACTCATTCAAATAGAATTGTCATGAATAACAAGGCGTCATCAAATGCGGATATTATATGTTAAGATTTATGTATGAAATAATAACAACTGGGACAGTTGTGAATTTTGACCTGGTAAGATTTCCACTTAAACTTTGCCATAATATTTCAATTTGATTTATTCATTATACACGTCAACTACTATCCTTTTCATTTGTAGCTTTTTGATGACCCTCAACCCTATACTGCTGAAGACATCAAACACTTACAAGTGGAGTGGTCAAATTATTTTACAGGTTTGATTGAATTTTAGTTGTTTGTAATGTAAAATGTAATTTTGAATATTGTCGTTGTAATTGTGTATTTGGTAGTCGTTTAGGTTGGATTTAGTTTTTTTTTGAAGTTGACAGTGTAATTTTTGAATGTTATATATGTGAATGTTTAATTTTGCTCTACTTCTTGTTTTGGTCTACTTATGATGGTTTTTCTCGTATGGATTCTGGTCTGGGGGGGAGGGGTTCCAAGGGTGTGGGGGTGTTCAGTGGGGTGGGGGGTGTCCAGGGGTCTGGGAGGGTTGTCCGGTGGGGTGGGGGGTCCTGGGTGTCCATGAGAGTGGGGGGCAGTCCAGGGGGTGGGAGCATTTCTAGGAGGGTGGAAGGGTTGTCCAGGGGAGTGGGAGGCTGTCCAGGGGGTGTCCAGGGGTTGGGGGTGTCTTGTGGGGTGAGGGGGGTTTCCAGGGGTGGGGGGCTGTCCAGTGGGGGGGGTCCAGGGTGTCCATGGGGATGGGGGGCAGTCCAGGGGTGTGGTGGGGGCTGTCTAGTGGGTTGAGGGGGTTCTGGTCTATTTTTGGTAACTTTTTGGTCTGTTTCAAGGGTGTGGGAGGGCTGTCCAGGGATGTGGGAGTGTTATCCAGGGGGTGGGGGGTCTACAGGAGGTTGGGGGATGTCCAAGGG
The DNA here is from genome assembly GCA_963277665.1 of Viscum album. Lineage (NCBI taxonomy): Eukaryota > Viridiplantae > Streptophyta > Magnoliopsida > Santalales > Viscaceae > Viscum > Viscum album. The sequence continues at coordinate 1,810,951,034 of OY728127.1, forward strand.
GTGGTGGTGATGTCCAGGGGTGTGGGGGGTGTCCAGGGGTGTGGTGGGGGCAGTCTAGTGGGTGAGGGGGTTCTGGTTTGTTTTCGATAACTTTTTGGTTTGTTTCAGGGGTGTGGGAGGGTTTTCCAGGGGTGTGGAAGTGTTTTCCAGGGGGTGGAGGGGTATACATGAGGGTGGGGGTTGTCCAAGGGTGTTTGGGGCTGTTCAGGGGGTCGGGGGGCAGTCCAGGGGTGTGGGGGGCTCCAATGGGGTGGGGGAGGGCTTTCCAGGGTGTGGGGGGTATACATGAGGGTGGGGGGTTGTCCCGAGGTGTTTGGGGCTGTCCAGGGGGTCGAGGGGTATACATGAGGGTGGGGGTTGTCCAGGGGTGTTTGGGGCTATCCAGGGGGTTGGGGGCAGTCTAGGGGTGTGGTGGGGGCTCTAATGGGGTGGGGGAGGGCTGTCCAGGGTGTGGGGAGGTATACATGAGGGTGGGGGGTTGTCCCGGGGTGTTTGGGGCTGTCCAGGGGTTCGGGGGGTATACATGAGGGTGGGGGGTTGTCTAGGGGTGTTTAGGGCTGTCCAGGGGGTCGGGGCAGTCCAGGGGTGTGGTGGGGGCTCCAATGGGGTGGGGGAGGGCTGTCCAGGGTGTGGGGGGGTATACATGAGGGTGGGGGGGTTGTCCCGGGGTGTTTGGGGCTGTTCAGGGGGTCGGGGGCAGTCCAGGGGTGTGGTGGGGGCTGTCAAGTAGGGTGAGGGGGTGCTGTTCAGGAGGGGGGTTGTCCTGGGGTGTTTGGGGATGTCCAGGGGGTCGGGGGCAGTCCAGGGGTGTGGTGGGGGCTGTCAAGTGGGGTGAGGGGGTGCTGTTCAGGGGGTGGTGGGAGTCCAGTGGGGGGGGTTGTCTCGGGTGTTTGGGGCTGTCCCGAGGTGTTTGGGGCTGTCCAGGGGGGCAGTCCAGGGGTGTGGCGGGGGCTGTCAAGTGGGGTAAGTTTTATATGTTATCAATGTAAATGCTTAATTTTGCTTTAGTTCTTATTTTGATCTACTTCTGTTTTGTGGTACGAATTCTTGATTTGGTTTCTGGTTGTTTCTAGGGGAGAGCAGAGGACTGCATTCGATTTAAAAAAAATTGTCTTCCATGTTGGTTATTTTATAACCGACGTGATAAAGAAATCGGGAAGCGTTTTTCACGTCGGTTTTTTTAATAACCGACGGGATAAACACATGTGGAATGGTTTATCACGTCGGTTATTTAATAACCGACGTGATAAAAGTCCTGGGAAATGGTTTATCAAGTCAGTTATTTATTAGCCGACGTGATAACCCCCCCCCCCCGGACTGGTTTAGCACATCGGTTATTATATAACCGACGTGATAAACCATTTCCCAGGGGTTTATCACGTCAGTTATTTAATAACCAATGTGATAAACATCCCCCGCACGGATTATAATTTCGGTTATTATATAACTGACGTGATAACCCCCCCCCCCCCCCCGGTTTTTGCACGTCGGTTATTAATTAACCGACGTGATAAACACCGCGATGTTATGTTTTTTACGTCGGTTTTTAAATAACCAGCATAAAAAACGTTATTTTTAACGTCGTCCGTATTAATGTCGGCTAAAAACCGACGTAAAAAATGAAAAATAACCGACGTAAATAACGTTTTCTGCACTAGTGAGGTACAATATGAAACAATCCAAGAGAGGATCATTACCGATATCACATGGCATTAATTTCTCCACAAAAATGTGTCCACAAACATAGGAGAAGATAAATAGAATGAGTAAGGTTCCTTATGAATTGGAATCGGGATCTATCATGTATGTCATGGTATGTACTAGGTTTGATGTTGCCTATATTGTAAGCATGATGGGAAGATATCAAACAAATACAGAAGAGCTACATTTGGTAGCTATTAAAACTATCCTAAAGTTTTTAAGAAGTATAAAGGATATGTTCATGGTATATGGAGGAGATGAGGAGCTAGCAGCAAGGGGATACGTGGATGCTAGCTTCCAGACATATCATAATGATCTTAAATCATGGTCAGGCTATGTCTTTTTCTAAAGCTGATAAGCTCAAAGCAACATGTGGTCACTAATTCTACAACAAAATCTAAGTATATAGAGGCTTCTGATGCAGTTAAGGAAGAAGTTTGGATATAAAGATTTGTCTCAGATCTTGGCGTTGTACCTAGAAATGCAGACCCTGTTATAGTTTACTGTGATAATACTAGAGCAGTGGGGATTGCCAAGAATCCCAGGTCACACTAGAGAACAAAGCATATACTTTGAAGGTTTCATCACTTGAGATATTTTTTCCAAAGAGGTGAAGTCGCAGTTAGTAGAGTAGTCACTGAGGATAACGTGGCGAACCCCCTAACTAAATCTATATCTTAACAGAAACATGATTCTCATGTAAGAACTAGAAAATTGAGAGAGGTTAGTAGTTGGCTCTAGTAAAAGTGAGAGTGTTGTGAGAGTGGGTGTCCTAGACCCAACTCTTTTGTGTACTTTGATTACCATTTCACATATACAACTTGATATATACATGTATTTCACATACTATGATAGTAACATAACTTATGCGTGTACAATTTATATGGAAATATCTTGAGATTACATGTTGTTTCAAAAGGTTATATCAGTTCTCAGCTATAATGAGAACCACGAGATACTATTTCAGTAATCTTAAACATATGTCATATGGTCAATATACATCATCCTGAATAGACACGAGTGATATTTGATTATCAAGTATTGGAAGCTCATAAGCATTGAGACTTCTTCTCATGAAGTTCTCACTTGGTGCTCTCAAGTATATGAGATCATGAGGATTGGTCCGATAATAGGAACGTCACATGCTTTGGGTGTCATTGGTTGTTCCTATCTATAAACATGTATATTGGTCTCCTGGCTTGAGGTTATTATTAATGTATATCATTGATCGTGTACTTTGATGCATGATGAAAACCATGATAGTTATGTCTATGGTGAAGTAGCTTGTGTCGGGTTTATCATTGATTATATGACTTACATTGAATAATAATGAAAGGATTTGTTGTTTTTGAGCATAGGAAGAGATATCTCAGGCACTGTTGACCTTGATAGTGTTGCCTTCATTAAATCTATGGTCATGGTGGAAGTAAGTCTATCGGGTGTGGTCAATATATAGAATAAATAAAGCATGTAAGGATGGTGACAAAAGATATGCATCCAACTTTATGAGATATCATGCGACAATGAGATTGTATTACAATGTATGTTCGTATGAGAGATTATCGTTATTATGACTTGATCTTATCTTTTTAGGGGTCTTAGTGTGTTGCTACACACCACTCCTAGTCTGTGAGTAGCACTCACCGCTGTCGAGGTAAAGGCCTAGAAAGTCGCACACAAAGTACATTCAGAAGTTTGACCAATTCTAATGAATTAGAGTTTAGGATATAGTGGGCTCCATGATGGGGTTGGGTAATGTCCAAATATGAACGATCGTGAGAAAATAAATAAATTCAATATTATCCGAGTTTAGAATAATAAGTGTTAAATTTATTAAAGTAATGAAAAAAATATTTTATGAATGAATATTCATTATTTGCGGTTCGTTAAATATTTTATGGGATAAACGAGTTGACTTGATGACTCACATTTTATGGCAATTGTGATAAGTTTACTAAGTCATAAGTTTAATAGATGGTTTATTTAAAAGGCTAAACTTATTAAAGAACTAAAGTGCAATTTTAATATGTTTTAATTTATCTATTTAATCCAAAATGAGTCCAAATTCCATGATACAATTGCGCCCATGAATTTGAGTCTCTCTCTCATCCCTCTCATTTCCTAAAGTGAGAAAGAAGGGATGGGAGCACCTCGATCCAAAATCTACTTCACGGATCAAGTAATCACTGCTTCGACAATTGTGAGTACATCAAAAGTCATTTCGATTCTTCATGCTATCACTCAATGTTCGTAGATCGATGTATCGATAAGCTTTTGAAGCACATGGTGACAATCCAGAGGGTTCCCACTATGAATCCTTTAAGCAACGATCATCGACGACGAACAAAACATGTCAATGTCTTCAAATTGAACGGGGTATCGTTTTGATTTACTTTTCCATGCTAAAAATATAATTACTCACTGGGTACCCCAGTACTAGAGTTGATGTTACAACATCGATTTGGTGAAAAATTTTAATTTTACCTGCAGTCACGCTTTCAGGGTATAACCGGTACAAACTAAGGACTCCAATAGCTTGGAATTCATACCATCAGATACCATGAACTCCAAAAAACTGGAAGCATCATCAACATTAACATGATTATTATAACTAATAACAAAAAAATATTAATTTCAATCATTTCCACCACCCATGAATGGCCCCAAAGACAACCACTAAACTATTACCTTAAAAGCTACAAAATACTCATTATGAATAGCCCCAATATGATATTTTTTCTTCCTTCCAATCACTTCGTTCATTAACTAAACAATGTTGCATCACCATTGTTGCAATTCACATAAACTAAACGAAGTTGCATTGCAAAAACATGATCGGATGTTGAATTACCATGAAGAATTGCCACTAAACAGCCAACATGTGTTAAAAAAACCTATATTTAAAAGGTGAATATGCCATCATGTGAGGAAGAATTGCCACTAAACAGCCTATATTTACAGGTAAATATACCAGCATGCAAGGAAGTTGGGATGAAGAGACAACTCCAGATGGAGGACCTGCACCTCTAGTCTTCATACTCCGTCTCCACTTCATGATCGTGATCATGATTACATCATCATCATCATCATCATCGTCGTCCATGGCATCGAAACCGCCATCCTCTGATGCGCCTCCTAGTCTTCATACTCTGTCTCCTCTTCATCATCATCACCACCACCACCGTCACCGTCAACGGTGTCATCATCACCACCACCACCACCATTATCACCGCCACTGTTCTCAAGGAACCGCCACCGATCCTTGCCACCGTCTTGATCCTCCTCCGTCTCTTCACTATCCCCATCCTCTCCTGCTTCCCGATACACCCCTTCTTTTACCGGCCACGCCTTCAAAGAGGTGGCGGGAGGGCTCGAGCCCCGACGTCGGGCCATCTTAGATGGGAGCACCTTCGGGCTCGGCTTATGCTGTTTTTGCTTCGAACCCTTGCCTCGCTGCTGCTGTTGCTTCATAGTGTAGGCAGCAAGGACATCCTGATCGCTCCACTCATCGGCCTCATGATTGTCAGGATAGAAGGGTGGTGGGGCAGCGGGTTTGGCATGATCATCAGGGAGGGTGAGCTTGTGGCCTTTCCGGAGGTGGAGGTTGAGCTTGTACATGTGAATGTACGCCTTATCACAGCCCTCCAGTGGGCACGTGTATGGCCGGTCAGGTGCCATGGAGACAGCAGAGCCCCCTCCCACAGGCATTGGGGGCGGCATCGGCTTTGCGGTTTTGGCAAGCTTCTCCGGCAGTGGGATGTAGTTGGTCAGCTCCATCGGACCCTGAAAGTTTTGTAAAATTTTATGATACGAAAATCTTGTATGTGCATGAAAATATTTTTGATAACATGAGAAAACAAGTGAAAGATAAATGTTTTCTAGCAATTTCATTTTCTAGGAAACATGAAAAGAATTTGGTTTCCTAAAAATCTCTCATTTCTATTTCCATTTGCATCTTCAAAAAATCTCTCAAGTAAATGACTCACAAACAAAAAACCGTCTGAGATTTAAACTCTAGCAAAATGAGATAAATCAAACCTTTTCATGGTGAATTGAGACGTGATTCTTCAGCTTGTACTCATGAGCGTATCTCTTCCCACAATCCACATAGGGGCAGATATGATAATTCTCCTGTGAATGCGTTTTCATGTGCGACCTCAGGTTAAAATCAAGAGAAAACGCCTGCACGTTTGCAATTGCCCCCGTCAACAATCAATCAACGAACACAAAATCATACAATGATTTCAAAACATTTTAGGCATCTTTACAAAAGTTGGGTGCCCACAAATTCTCTTTAGACACAATAATCAGCATTTCAAACAATATATTAATAACTATGGTTTTCAATATAAACTAGAAGATCGCCTAGAAGAGATGACAACAAATTTAACCTGGAGTTTCCAGGAGCTGCAGCAGAATGGTTGGTCAGATTTAGGGCTCACCTTGCCACAACCTTCATGCGGGCATACAAAATCTCGCTCCCCCGTGTGTATCAAGAAGTGCCTTTTTAGCTTCGAGCTATCCAAAAATTTCTGCCAAACACATGGACGAGTCTTTAAGCCATCCAACAGCAAAGTAGTCACATAATAATCTTCCTGCGACATCACAATGTTAACTGCCAAAGTCACCTTTCCACATCCTTCATAATGGCAAATATACTGCCTCTCTCCATGGATGTGAGAGTGTTTCTTCAAAGCCCCAACATCAACAAATGTTTTCCCACATCCTTCATAGCTGCAAAGAAAAAGAACTTCAGTGGTTGGTTCTGGTTCAGGCTCAGGAGCCTCGGCCTCTTTTGATTGCTCATTCAAGGCCTGCAACATGTCCTCTGAAGAAAGACAGGAAATCATTCAGATGAACTCATGGAACCAAATAAGTTTACTTTCAAAATTTAGATCATGACAAGCTAGTCTCCCAAGACATTGTAGAGTGCAAATCAGATAAAGTTCTTGATGGGAATATGCCCTAAAGCCTTATATGTATATACGATATATATATATATATAAGCAATATAGTATTGCATGCAAATTACGATTTGCATGACCATGCAATTTACTGATTTGCATGACCATGCAATTTACTGATTTGCATGACCCATGCAATTTACGATGGCCGTGTGTGTTATTTTCCATTATGCTTGGCCGAACCTCCCTCGTTGTTCTCTTTCATCTTTCTCCTTTGTATACGAGATACTCGCATGCCCGTGGAGAAAAGGTGAATCTCATCTGAACGTTGGATGATTCAACTTAGCCTGTGGATACACCACAGAGGTGGGATGCTTTTGCAACTCAGTGATCTTCATCAAACGCATATGGAGATGAAGATGTAGCAGATGCTCTTTATAACAATCCTGCTTTTTATTACAACTTAAACATGATTTATTACATAAAACTTCACTTGATACAACAAAGAAGATCGAGAGGTTTAGTGTCTTTGGGGCTTAGGATCATTACATAAAAACTTAAAACATGAAATACAACATCTTTATTGAAAACTTCATTTACATGACCACTACATTCCTTCGTATTTAGCATTGCATGAGATAACCTGAGGACATGCATAAGAAAAGGGTGAGTTATAAAACCCAGTAAGGGAGTACACATGAAATAACATGAAAAGTACAATACATGTTAGACAATAGGCATATCAATAGATCATAAGAAAAACATGAACATAAAGGCATGATAAAGCATGATAATCATAACATGAAAATTTGGCAACAACACTTAACATGAAATTAGCATGAGCCAAGACTCATTGCACATGGAGCATGAGTAAATCCTCATTGCACATAAAGCACGAGTAAACCCTCGTTGCACTTGAATTACCATGAATCAACACTCATTGCACATGTATCATGATACTATACTTTACTCAATGCATTGGAGCGCTATAAAGGCGCACCTTTCTTAAACATTTCATTTCATGCATAAGTGTGCCACATGGATCATAAAACATGGATTCATAAAACATAATCATTTATTCCACGATAAAGGAATGTGGAATTCATAAATGAAACTTTATAATCAATAAGTAAATGTGAATAAAGGTGAATACCCTTGATGGAGAAATGGGCATGGTATTCACTACACAATGACATTGGCTTAGAAAATCGGTGCGATTTCGGCAGCGTAACGACGTGACATAAGAATTCATAAAAATGGTTGATGAGAGAGAAAGGGGTTCCTCATCATATTTACATGTAATGGACAGTAAGGAGATCATATAGATACATGTCCCAACAATTGTAGTGAAATTTACATTCATGATACAAAAGTATTGTTTGAATGTAAAAAAGGAAAGAGAAGTTCCTTTCGGAATTTCGGCATAGTAACAGATGTACATGGGATGCATTTAATGAGAGATAAATGGGTCTCTCATCATTCAAACATAAAGAGGGAAGTATGAGTGAGGTGCGAAACCATACCCCAACATTCATAATTGAAATTAAAAGGGCAAAACAACTTAAAGAAAATTGGACAAAAATGAGAAAGGAAGAAAAAACCCTTACTTGGAAGTGTGCTTCCAAAGGCTAGAGAGAGGCTTGTGAGAGGCTTTTTGGGAGCTTGGGGCACCTTGGGATGATTATAGAGAGAGTAGGGCAGAGGTTGGACGAACTCCAAAGGCTTTGAGTGAGGAGAAAGTGGGAGCTTGGGTGGGTTTATATAGGAAAGGTGAGGGAATTCTTTATTATTTAGGTTTGGGACCCCTTATATTAAATTAATCCAAACCACAAACCATCCCATGGTTTTTGCCCATGGTTTTTGGCAAAGGGAAGAGGAAAATAATATTTTATAAGGCCAAGGTCCGACCTTAAAATATTAGGGTTGCTTGTGTGGAGTTGAGTCACACTCCCATGGAAATTAATTTAAAAAGACAAGGTGTTTAATAAGTCTTGAGGGGTCCATTAATGCTTTGAAAAGTAAGTCAAACAAACCCAAAATCACATTATTTTAATGGTAAAACATATATTGGCCGAACATAAAGATTATAGTATTTTATTACATCACTATTGGGTCATTATGATGTCATATAACACATTATATAATTAAACGGTATATAATTTTTACTCAAAAATTTGACTCAGAAAATTATGAAAAATTTACCGTTGGATAATTTCGACGTCCTGATTCCAAAAATAACATTTATTTTATATAAATAATTTTCTAAATATGTTAATTTTCACTTTTAAAATAAAAACCGACATTTATCGAAAATTCACGGGTTTTGACAAAAATGGATTTCAAACCTTAATAAAAATTATAATTGCATAAATACAATTATATGATCATTTATATATAATAAAATTAATCTAATAATAATAATATTATTTTATTAAAATATTATTTAATTCAAAAATCCCTTAATTTAATAAAATATATTTCTTAATTAAATAATAACTAAAAACACCATTTGTACTTTAAAAACTATTTACAATGTATCAATAATGACAAGAAATTATATTCATTATTATATACAAAAATAATGTACATAAACATAGTACTATCGATTAGTTACATAACCCCTTAAAACAGCCGCATAAGACCTAAAGGTAAGGTGTGCGATGGTAACGGACTCTTGGGGTGGCTCGGATAACATCGCTCGAGTGGTAATTTCTATCAACTTCAACTTTTCCCGTAGACGGTCCCGTTCGAGCTTGACATGATGAAACTCAGCTTGGGCTTGGTCAAGAGCGAAGCCCAAGGACGCCACCTCTTTTCCGAGCTCCGACAAATGGGCTTCGTATGGAGCAATTCTACTGGATGAGGCCATCGCTTCTTTTGTCTGAGTAAATTTGGATTTGTTAAGGCCCTATATTTATACTAATCATGTGATCACTGTTCAACGGCTATATTAGCAACGGTCAAAATTCTTAATATAAAACCAATGAAGTTGAAATTTTATATAAACATAAAGAGACATTAAATTAGATCAAGAGGGATTTCCATTATTGAAACTTTGGGTCGTTACACTCTTCAATGTAAAGTACGCCATATTTACAGCATGTTCTTCATTTCAATTTTTATGCAGTTTTCATATTATCTTTGCATAGAGATCATCGGACAAGGGTTTTAATCGCTTCCACTTGATCTGATAATTGTTGTTAGACTCTGTTGGAGTCTGCATCCCACATCGGACTTGTAGTCCGGTGTGGTCATTATTATTCATTATAAAAGAACCTCAAGGCCTCCTTTAGAGAGTACCTTGGGGGTTCGGGTCTACCTTATTTTTATTATTCAACATGGTATCAAAGGGAAATTAATCTCGAACCCTCCCTCCCATTTTTATTTTATCCCGTCTAGGGTTTCTCATTAATTTTTCCCCCGTGGGGAGCGGTGGCCCCCCATGTAGGGCTAGGTTTATTTTTTGTCGCCACCCCTCTGGGCTCGTTTCCCAGGCGGCCTCCCGGTGGTTTCCCGGCGGATCCCTCCATCCGTCTGAGCGGCTCTATCCTGGCTTTCCCTCCCGAAGGAGCCCCTCCCCCTCCCCCTGCCGGCTCCTCCAGCAGCCGGCCTCCGGTTCTGCCGACGGCCTTCCCTTCCTCTCGTCACGACCCCATCGCGATCCCGACAACTAGCCACGGCTCCTCCTCACGCCCGATCCCAGCAGCCCCTTCCTCCTATCGAAAACCTGACGGCTTTCCCTCCCTCTAGGCGATCCTGAAGTCTTTCCCTCCCGACGGCGCCCCTCCCGCTCGAGGATCCTCCTCCCCATGGCGCACTCCCTTCCCGGCTCTCCTGCAAACCTTCTGCGCGTCCCTCTGCGCTTCGCCCTCTTCCCGCGACAGCTCCTCCCATCCCGCCGGCTCTCTAATAATTCCAAACGGTCAGCCTTCTTCCCCCCTGCGACGGCCTTCTGTTGCCGCGCCTCTATGCTCGCCACGCCTCCCTGCGACGGCCTCCTGTGCACCGTAGTGGTGCACCGGCACTCTGCTCCCTCCATGTCGGCCTCCTCCTACAGCAGCCCCGCCTCCATGCCGGCCTCTGCCTCCCTCGCCTACTCTCCCGGGATAGAGCCCTCCTGCGCTGCTCTCCCGGCAGTCGCCTCCCTGTCCGCCGGCACGCCCTTGCGCTTCCTCCACCGTGGCGCAGCACTTCGACCGCCTCGGACCGTACCTTTTTGGCACCGCCAGATCCCGCAACAATTCTGCGGAAACCCTGCCTCCCGTCGCCGGCCCCGCAAGTGCGGTTTTCACGATGCTGGTGTGGATTTCCCGGTGTCTCATCAACCGGCCCCACTAGTGCGGCATTCCTGGCACTCCGTCAACCGACCCGGTCTGTGTAGTCCCTCTACTGCGCCCGCGACAACTTTATTCATCCATCATCCTGAGGGGGAGCTGCGATTTTGAGGGGGAGCTACGAACGTCACTTGTTTATTTTATTTCATCTTGTTTTGTAATCAAACTGGGTATGTCCAACTTGAGAGGGAGTGTTTGCAGTCTGTTGCTTGCTTTGTTTTTTCTTTATGTGTCCAAGCTAGGTGCACCTAGTTTGAGGGGGAGTATTGGAGTCTGCATCCCACATCGGACTTGTAGTCCGGTGTGGTCATTATTATTCATTATAAAAGAACCTCAATGCCTCTTTTAAAGAGTACCTTGAGGGTTCGGGTCTACCTTATTTTTATCATTCAACAGACTCGAGCAATCCATGTTTAAGTTTTATGAAACTTGCGATGAAATGAAGAGAACTGAAAAACAAAGCAGTTTTGCGTTTCTGAAAATTCGATTTAATAAAAGGATTTAGCCATACATAGCTGAGTTGCGCAGAGATAACCAAAACCTTACCCTTATGCAGCTGAGATGTGTAAGGGTAACCTGGGGATTACCCTTACGCAGAGTGGTTGGCATAAGGGTCGCACCCCCTTACCCTTACGTAGATTAGTCTACGTAAAGGTCATCGCAACTTACCTTTACGCGAGGGGTAAGAGGATGCCCTTACGAAGGAATTCCTGTGTAAGAGTAAACATAAAAAATTGTTAAAAATTGTTTTTAACATATAAAATGGTTTTAATGGTTTATAAAATGTTTATAAATCATTATAAAAGGTATTTGGGGATATTTTAATTTATAAATGGTTTATAATTTATTAATTATAAATTGTTTATAATTAATTAAATGTTTACGAAACATTTTATTCTCAAATATTAAATGTTGATATTTGAAATACATTTTAACCAAGTTATATGGCATAACTTATGATCTAAAAATAAATATATTCAGAAATCATAAGAAATGATTTATAAAGGGTTATAAATTATAAAATAATGTCATAATATAAAATGTTTATATTTAAATTATGAATTTTTCATAGTTTATTATTTTTGTAGAACCGTACTTCTTAGCTCAATGAGAGGCGGAGCTTTATTTATAGAGGAAAATGATCACAAGACGAAGCAAACCAATGTGGGACTCTAAAATACACATAATTGGGTTCAACGCTCCCCCTCGAGCTAGAACAAATTTAGCTTGGAAGAAGAGTCCCACAAACAAAAAACAAGAGAAGAAATCACAAAGACCGAACACACTCCCCCGCAAGTTGGGTCATGAATGTCGTGGATGCCCAACTTGGTGCATAAATAATCCAGTCGAGCTCCCGACAAGCCTTTGGTGAAGATGTCGGCAAGCTGATGAACCGTTGGAATGTAGCTAAAGCTAATATGTTTTTGCTTAAGGTAATTGCGAAAAAAGTGACAGACAATCACAATATGCTTCGTGCGTTCATGAAAAACTGGATTAAAAGCAATCTTTGTAGCCGCTTGATTATCACACCAAATATGAGCAAAATTCTATGACGGGAAACCAATTTCATGAAAAAGCTGACGAAGCCATAGAATTTCAGTAGTGATCGTAGCCATCGCACGGTATTTAGATTTAGCACTGGATCTAGAGATAACAATTTGTTTCTTGCTTCGCCAGGAGATTAAATTACCAGCCAGAAAAACCGTAAACCCAAAAGTATACTTTCGGGTAGACATGCAACCTGCGTAGTCGGCATCACAAAAAGCCTCAATGTCAAGATGATTATTATGTGAATACCGAAGACCACGGGCAGCGTCTTTCTTAATGTATTTGACAATGCGAAGGACAGCATCCCATTGGGATTTCATCGGATGTTCCATGAATTGACTGACCTTGCTGACAGCGCGGGCAATATCCGGACGAGTCGTAGTAAGATAATTGAGTTTGCCCACAAGACGACGATATCTATCTGAATGAGAAAATGGGTCAGTGGCAGCATGGAGGGATCGTTCCCCTGGTTCAAGAGTATCAACGGCGATTGCTTGAGACAAACTAGTATCCTGCAAGATATCTAATGCATATTTTCGTTGTGAAGGGAAGATGCTGGTTGGAGAACGGGAGACTTCAATGCCAAGAAAATATCTCAGAAGACTCAGGTCTTGGTATGAAACTGTTGTTGAAGATAAGTCTTGCGATGGGCAATGCCATGCGAGTCGCTACTAGTAAAAATGATATCGTCAACATACACGACCAACATGATGCAGCCAAAGGATGTTTTCCGACAAAAAACAGTGATCCTTCATACTTTGAGATAGACCAAATGTAGTGATGACGGTGCAAAATATATCAAACCACGCACAAGGAGACTGCTTGAGCCCATAAAGAGACTGAAGAAGCCGACAAACATGAGAACCGGCCCCTGAAGCAAGGAATCCAGGAGGTTGTTGAAGGTATACTTAAAGAAAACCATGTAGAAACGCATTCTTGGCATCATGTTGATGAAGAGGCCAATTATGAGCAGCTGCAAGAGATGCGGATATTCGAACAGATGTCATTTTAGCAACCGGAGAGAATGTATCGAAATAATCAACGCCATATGTCTAAACAAAGTCTTTCGCCACGAGACAGGCTTTAAGGCAATAAAGAGTACCATTTGCATTTAGACGAACTGTATGAATCCATTTGTTGCCAACAACTTGTTTACCTGCCGGAAGGGGGGCCAGATCCTAGATATGATTGTCGTCCAAGGCTTGTAATTCATCCCGCATTGCTCGAAGCCAACCAGGGTGAGATTTAGCCACGACAACTGTGTGAGGGAGCGATATCATCTCCAAAGCGGAGAATCCTTTGTATGAAGTTGTGTATAGAGGATTATTCGGGTCATGTAATGTCTCTTAAGCCAATGGGACATGTAATCACTAAGCCTACGGGCCTTGTAAGGGTTCCCCCTCATCCCTTGAAAGGAGGGTTATCAAAAATCAATAAAAAAAAATTAAGGCCTTCGGGCCATTCGGGGAACACCGGAGGTAGAGGTGGGTGGATGGTGAGAAGAAGACAGTCATCGATAGAGGTATCGGGGTGGGTAGAGGGTGGAGAGGATGAGAATGGAGAGATGGGGACGAGTGTCACGAACATAACAGATACACTCAAACAGGCGGAGTGGAAGAGGGTGAGGAAGAAGAGAGGTGAACAGAACTCGAAATGGACTCTCCCCCTAAAGGATAGAAGGAAGACGATTGATGAAATAGGTGGCACTAAGAATTTCATTCCCCCAAAAAGGAGGAGGCGTCTGCATGTGAAATTATAAGGCCCGAGCAGTTTCCAGAATATGGCGATGTTTACGCTCAGCCATACCATTCTGAGGGGTATCGGGGCAGGATGTTTGATGGAGGACGCTATGACCTTTAAAAAACTACTGAAAGGAAGAAAATAAATATTCTCGGTCATTGTCCAAGTGAAAACATTTAATAGGTTTGGAGAACTAAGTGCGAATTTCATGGTAAAATGCCTTGAAAATATCACACCTCAAAACGGTCACGAAGAAGATATAGTCATGTCATCTGAGAAAAGTTATCAATAAAGGATACATAATAATGGTACCCTAACTAACTGGGGACCCTGCAAGAACCTCATACATCGAAATGAACCAAATCAAAAGGGTTAGTCGCCTGTGTCACCAAACGAGGAACATAAGACGCCCGATGATGTTTGGCAAACTTAGAGATTCACAACGGAAGGAAATGTGCGAACTTAAATCGGGGCAAAGCTTATGTATTACTGAAGTCGGTGGATGACTATTGTGAAAATATAGGTCGAGGGCACGAGCAGAGGTGGATGGGCAAGCAAGGGATGGTGGGGTATCAAACATATACGCCCCATCACTAAGACGACCACTACCAAATTCCCAATTCGTCGACCACTCCCGAAAAACAACACCAAATGATGTAAAAATAGCATTACAAGTGCATTGTGAGCTTATTGATGGAGAGAAGATTAAAAGGATTGCGAGGAACATGAGCCACCGAAGTCACGCGAATCGAAGGAGTTAAAAGAGATTGTGTCAAATCCCACAATAGGAATCGTAGATCCGTCAGCAATAATAATTGCAGTGGCACCAGTATACGGACGATAAGTAGTAAGCATACTTGCATCACTTGTGAGATGATCAGAAGCACCAGCATCGAGCATCCAAACAACCGGTCGACGAGATACACACGCGGTAGGGCCACCAATCTGAGCAATAGAGAGCAAAGAGGAGGCAAGTAGCAAAGCAACCCGATGAGAGTGGATAAGCGCAATTTCAGCCATAGAGAGTTCCAGGTTGTGATGGAAAGTGTATGGTGGCACGAGTGGTGCTGTGAGAGGAGGGAGATGGGGGGAATGGTTGGAAACAGGAAATCGGGCCTGGGCAGCAGGGTACTTGTATAGATTGTCAAATAATACCTCAACAGGGATAGTCGGGTTAGTAGTATCAAGGCATGCAGGAACAACACGCAGCAGGACACTAATCGGATATCTGGCAGGAATAGTCAAAGTGCATAAATTGTGTGGCGAGAAAACAGAAGGGGCGCGCAGGAACAAGCGTCGCGTTAGGAGCAGCGTCAGAGAAAGGAGCGGCTGGAGGTGCGGCCTAGGGGTGTTGGTCGTAATCGGTGCATAGGTGTGCGCAATAGGGACCGCAGATCGGACGTCTCGCCGCATGACAGGAGAGGGCGTCAACCGTCAGAAGATGTGCACAAGGGTCGTCGTCAGCAGGGGCGTCGAGGTGCGCCTAGGTAGTCTGACTCCATAGGGGTGGCAGGCGGAGGTGCAGTCGCCAGGGGAGTCACATGGGAGGTTGGGCGCACCGGGAGGAACGCGTGCACAGGGAGGAGCAACGAACCTAGAGCAAAGGCACAGGGGACTGTCGATCTGGGTAAAGGGGATGCCGCAGCCGCTGAAGAAGGGTCGTCGAGGCACAGAGAGGTGCAGGGGGGCCACCGCGCAAGCGGCGGGGTCGTCAGGGGCTATCACGCAGGGAGGCGCATGGTGAGATGACGCGCCGAGTGACCTCGAGGGGCGGTGGGGCGTCACACAGGCTGCGGTGGGGTGGGGAGGAAAAACACGGGAGGGAGAGCTCGGGTTAGCTAACCTGCTCTAATACCATGTAGAACTGTACTCCTTACCTCAATGAGAGGCGGAGCCCATTATTTATAGATAGAGAAAAAGGAATACAAGATAGAGAAAACCGATGTGGGAGTCTAAAATACACATATATGGGACCAAACATTTTGAATTTTTCAAAATAAAAAGGGGCCTTATTTGGATATTATTTAAGCCGCATCAAAAAAGTTTTGATGATTGATATGATCAAAGTTTAAATAATAATAAAGTATATGATATTTTATGTAAAATGTTTATATAATAGAAATTGGATTATAAATAGTTTATAATTCATATAATATCATATATTTAAAACGAAAATCTCATATTATGATTGTTAAACCCTCTTTTTATTATTGTGGGTATTTCCGAGTCCCACATCGGAATACTCCTATTTGTATTTCTCTTTCTCAATCTATAAAAGAAGGTTTCCGTTTCACCTTGGGTAATGGGGTTTTCCCATTCTACATGATATCAGAGGGAATCTATTCCCGAGCCCTCCCTCTATATTTTTTTTCCCTCCAGACTCTGCCCTAAGTAGCACCCCTCCCTCCTGGGTCTACCCTACGTGGCCCCCCCTCCCCCCTCCCTCGTGGGTCTTCCCTGGACCCCCCCCCCCCTCCCATCCTAGCGGCAACTGCCCTACGCCCCCCCCCCCCACCATCCCAGCGGCACCCCGCGGCCCTCACCCAGCGGCGCTCTTTCCCAGCCCCGCCTCCCTACGCTGTCCGGCACCGCCTCCCAGCGGCCCTGCTCCGTCGCGACGTCGCCCGCCCACCTCGTCCCTCCCGACGAAGTCCCGCCCAGCAGCTGCGCTCCTCCCTCCCGACAGCGCAGATCCCTCCCGGCGGAGCACCCTCTCGAATTTTCCTGGCGGCCCTCCTCTGCGTGCGACGCCTCAAGCGGCTCCCTCCCTGCGCTCTTGCCGGCCCGCCCTCCCGGCACTCTAGCCGGCTCGCCTCTCGTCGCAATCATCCAGGCACCCTCATCCAGGCACCCTCGTCCAGGCGCCCACGTCCAGGCGCCCACGTCCAGGTGAGCCCTCTTCGCACGGCTCCCTGGTGTGCTTGAAGGCGGACTACGACCTCTCCCGCCGCGCACTCCCTTCCCGGCTCTCTGGCGCCCTCCCGCGATCCCGACGACCCGCCGACTCCCTCCCAGCCCTCCGCACCCGACGCACGCACCTCCATCCAGCCCCGACGGCTGTTTCGGCGCCCCGCTGATTCCAACGCTGCCCACTACTGCGTCTTCGACCGCTACCCGACGCCTCCATGGCAGACTCCTCCCCTCTGCCTCAGATGATCACCGCCTCCACCCGCCTCTCGTCGATGACCGGTTGGACTCCACAAATTTCTCCATCTGGCGAAAAACTGTGGTGATGTCCCTGACCGGAATGGACCTTGATCATCACCTTGAGGATCCTCCCCCGGCTTCGACTGACGCCAAATATCGTTCGTGGAAACTTGCTGATAGCAAGATCTTCGCTCTGTTGGTCAATTCAATGGATCGATCGGTCAAGGATGTCACCCGCACGGCAAATACAGTCAATGAACTCTGGGACTCCTTGAACATCATGTATTCTGAGACCAACAACCTGGCTCGGGTTTCCGATATCCTTCAGCGCTTGTCTCATCTTCGACAGCAGGACCAGTCCTTCACCGCATATTTCATGGAATGCAAAGGGCTTCGTGATGAATTGCACAAGTTGTGGCCCGTTCCCCAGACACCGGCAGAGGCTCAGACCCAACGGGACCAACTCTGCATCTTCACTCTTCTCAGTGGCCCCGCTCCAGAGTTTGCCACCACGGCGATAGAGCTGCTCGCTAGCCCTTCGACACTGGAGATCCCACAAGTTTTTCATCGGTTGAGCAAGGCCCAGCGGGCTCTTCCCCCTCCCGCCCCCATTATCCACCACTCAACTCTTGTCGGTCATGGCGGTGGACGCTCCTCGGGCCCTCGTGGACGTGGTCGTGTGGAAGGACGTCCACGTCCCCTCTGTCAACATTGTGGCAAACTTGGCCACCTGATCGACCGGTGTTGGGTTCTGCATGGACGTTCATCTCAGCGCCCGAGGCAGAGGAACAGACAGCCGTCCAGGAGGCTTCATCGGCAGTCGCCACTCTTCCACCATCTTTGGACCTGTCTATGGCCGACATCCGGCTGACTTATGACCCTGCAGGACCCGGTCCATCCTCGGCTTCTCTGGCCCATTCGGTTCGCTCTGCTGCCTTTGCCGGCCGTCGCTCCCCTGCATGGATGCTCGACTCAGGTGCCTCCGACCACCTCACCGGTGAAGGTGGTATGTTGACCTCCTACTGCCCTTATGCTGGTTCATCACCCATCACCGTCATCGATGGCTCCACTATCCCCATTGCGGGCTTCGGTGCTTGCTCTCTGACTCCATCGATTCACCAACCCTCTGTGTCACATGTGCCCCGCAATCCATTTAATCTTTTTTCCATCAGTAAACTGACAAAAGATTATAATTGTGCTGCCATATTTACCTCATCTGGTGTTGTATTTCAGGAGCGGACTACGAATCGGGAACTTGGTAGAGGCCAGCTTCAAGACGGGGTCTACATGTTCGATGGACCGGCACCCATCGCTTGCACGGCTGCCTCGGCTCGAACATTGGATCTTCATTCCCGGTTGGGACACCCACCTGCCTCCACCATTCATCAGATTTTTCCAGACTTTAATCGACATAATTCTTTTCATTGTGAGTCATGTACATTTGCGAAACATCATCGCACTACATACATTCCTCGAGTGGATACAAGGGCCTCAAACCCTTTTGATCTGGTTCATTCAGACGTGTGAGGTCCTTGTACCATTTCGAGTCATTTGAGATATAAATATTATATATCTTTCATTGATGATTTTTCGCGAATGACTTGGCTTTACCTTCTTCGAGAACGCTCCGAAGTGTTTTCCACATTCCAAAATTTTTACAATGAAATTCAAAACCAATTTTCCATCTCTGTCAAATGTCTCCACTCGGATAATGGGCGTGAGTATCTCTGCACTCCCTTTAGGCAGTTTCTCCAGACAAAAGGCATCCTTCATCAGACCTCTTTGCAGAATGGCGTGGTCGAGCGGAAACACAGACATATTCTGAAGACTGCTCGTGCCCTCCTCTTCCACCGACAGGTGCCTCTGCATTTTTGGGGAGATGCAATTCTCACCGCCACCTACCTTATAAACTCTCTTCCTTCCTCTATCCTTCAGGGGGAGACTCTTTTTCGAGCTTTGTTTTCCACTCTCTCTCTTCACTCCCATCCCCTTCACGTGTTTGGATGCCTCTGTTACGTTCGCGACACACGTCCTGGCCTCTCCAAACTCTCCCAAATCCCTCCGGTGCATTTTTCTTGGCTACTCCCGCACTTCGTGCGGATATCGCTGCTTCTCACCCGACCTACGGCGGTATGTCATCTCGGCCGACGTCGCATTTGTTGAAAGCTCTCCCTCCTCCCTTCCCACTCTTCATCCTGACCCCGCCATCGATGATTGTCTTCCTTTCATCATCCACCCTCCACCGGTGTCAACCCCTGTTGACACCCATTTTGGTCAGGTCTACTCCCGTCGTCCATCAATTGTCTCCCTCATCCCGGCCAATGACACCGTCGTCCCCGTTTCGTCCGATGCTCTTGCCCCGCCGCCCGAGGACTTGCCCATTGCCCTACGGAAAGGTACTCGCTTCTGCCAGAGTACTCCTCTATTTGTATCTTCATACAGGGGTCTATCCGCTCTGGAGACAGTTTCTATTCCTCGCACAGTTGGTGATGTCAAATCTCACCCCGGGTGGCTCGCAGCAATGCGGGATGAATTGCAGGCTCTGAAAGAAACTCATACTTGGGATCCTGTCCCCCTTCCAGCAGGCAAACAGGTGGTAGGCAGCAAATGGATTTACACAGTCAGGCTGAATCCCGATGGCACTCTCCATCGCCTCAAAGCCCGCCTTGTGGCCAAGGGCTTCGTGCAGACTTAGGGTATTGACTACTTTGATACCTTCTCACCAGTTGTCAAGATGACCTTCGTTCGGTTATTCATCTCTCTGGTCGCCCATCATCATTGGCCTCTTCATCAACTGGATGTCGAGAATGTCTTCCTACATGGATTCCTTGAGGAAGAGGTTTATCTGCAGCAGCCCCCGGGATTTTGTGCCTCCGGCGCCGAGTCTCAAGTTTGCTGACTTCGCCGCTCTCTTTACGGCCTCAAGCAGACTCCTCGTGCTTGGTTCGGCCGCTTTAGCACGGTCGTCACCGACTTTGGGCTCTCTCGCAGCATGAAGGACCACACTGTGTTCTACAGGTTGACCTCCGCTGGCTGCATCCTATTGGTCGTTTATGTGGATGATATCATCATCATCGGCAACGACTCTGCGGGTATCACTCATCTCAAAGGGCATCTTCACCAGCACTTCCACACTAAGGATCTCGGTCCTCTCACATACTTCCTAGGCATCGAGGTATCCTATTCTTCAGACACTATCTCCCTCTGTCAACGGAAGTACGCGTTGGATATTCTGCAGGATGCTCGGTTGACACAAGCCACTGCTGTCAACACTCCTCTAGAGTCTGGGGAACAGTCTCTTTATGCCTCCTCGGCATTGTATCCACATCCAGAGCGGTATCGTCAACTGGTGGGCAAACTCAATTATCTCACCATGACTCATCCCGACATTGTCTGCGTTGTTGGCAAAGTGAGTCAATTTATGGAGCATCCAACCACCTCCCATTGGGATGTTGTCATCCGCATCGCCAAATACATCAAGCGAGATCCTGCCCGTGGTCTTCGCTACTCCCAGCATCTCTCCATATTGAGGCTTTTTGTGATGTTGATTATGCTGGTTGTCTTGCTACTCGGAGATCTACTTCTGGGTTTGTCATATTCTTGGCAGGCAATCTCATCTCTTGGCGCAGTAAGAAACAGATTGTCATCTCCCGATCCAGTGTGGACTCTGAGTACCGTGCCACGGCTACCGTCACTACAGAGATCCTTTGGCTTCGACAACTCCTCCAGGAGTTCGGCTTTTCTCAACAGACATCTGCTCACATCTGGTGTGACAATCAGGCAACCACCAAGATTGCTTTGAATCCCGTCTTCCATGAACGCATGAAGCATATTGAGGGGGGTTTTCCATTCTACAATGATAAATATGAAGAGTTCATATTTGAATGGATATAAAATGTTTATATTCAAAATTATGGAATGTCCATAACATTAAAGCTAAAAATTATAAAAGGGTTTATTAGCTTTTATTTATAAATTGTTCTTAAATATTTATCTGTTATTTAAATATTCAAAATGTTCATTCATTTAAAGGTTATTCTCTGTGTTAAAATGAGGAAACCCCCTCGCCTCCTTACCTCAAAGTGAGGCGGAGGCGTTCTTTTATAATGAATGAGAAACTCCACATCGGACCACAAGTCCGATGTGGGATACAGACTCTAACACTCCCCCTCAAGCTAGGTAAAACAGACGCTAACACTCCCCCTCAAGCTGGACATACCCAGCTTGATTACAAAACATGACGAAAACAGAAGAAACGGAAATAATAAAAATGATGTGGATGCTGCTCCCCCGCAAGATGGTAATGTGATGCCGCTGAAAAAGGATGGGTCGTCGCCGGAAAAGTGCGGGGCCGGACATCAGAGCGCCGGGAAATCCACACTGGCGGGTCGGTCGTCAGAGCGTCGGGAAAATCCGCACTACGGGCCGGTCGTCAGAGCGCCGGGAAAACCGTAATGTGGGGCCGATCGTCAAAGCGCCGAGGAATCCACTCGGGAGGGCCGGTCGTCAAAGTGTCGAGGAAGCCGCAATGGCGGTGCCGGTCGGCGAAGCGCCGGGAAATCCACTGAAGGAGGCCGGCATGGAGGGAGCAGATGAGCAGAGGTGGTACGGGAGGCCGGCAGGGCTGGAAACCGGCCGCTGGAGGAGTCGGCAGGGATGGAGGCCGGCTGTCGAAGGGAGGCCGCCGGGCAGAGAGGCGCGCGGGAGGGCGGAAGGAGCCGCCGGACAGCAGCAGACCGCCAAGGAAGGGAGGCCGCTGGGAAGGGAGGCTGCCGGCGCAGGGAGTCCGCCGGAACATCCGCAGGAGGCGTGGAGGCCGGCTGCTGGAAGCGCTGGCAGAGGGAGAGGCCGGAAGCAGGAGGAGGGGAGTCGCGCGCATGGAGCCGCGTAGGGCAGGCAGTCGGGGCAGGGCGGGGCCGCTGGATGAGGGAGGGCCGTCGGCGGCTGGAGAACCAGGGAGCCGCGCAGAGGAGGGTCGCCGGCGGCTGGAGAACCAGGGAGGCGCCGCGCGCAGCGGGGAGGCAGGCGCCGGCAGGGGAGGCCGCCGGCAGCGGTAGGCCGCCGGGAGAAGCGGGAGGCCGGCGGGAGCAGTCGGGAGGCGCCGGGAGCAGCGGGAGGCCGCCGGCGGGGTGCGCGGGTGATGGCGTCGGGAGCAGCGGGAGACCGCCGGGAGCAGCGGGAGGCCGTCGGGAGCAGCCGGGAGTCGCGGCGACGGGATGCGCGCGCAGGAGAGGAGCAGCGGGAGGAGCCGGGAGCCGGGGAGCCGCGTCGCGCCGAGAGGAGCCGGGAGCCGCGTCGCGGGAGGGACGAGCTGGGAAGCCGCGTCGCGCCGAGGGCGAGCCGCCGGGGAAGAGGCCAGGCCGAGGCCTCGGGAGGGAGGGGTGAGCCGCCGGGAAATCGCGCAGGGCAGAGGCGGAGGGGCGGCGGCGGTAACCCTACGGGGCTTTGAGGCCGCCGCCCCCTCGGACGAAAAAAAAAATGAGTAAACCCTAGAGAAAAATAAAAAAAGATGGGAGGGAGGGTCGGGAAGATCCCTTTGATACCATGTTAAAATGAGGAAACCCCCTCGCCTCCTTACCTCAAAGTGAGGCGGAGGCGTTCTTTTATAATGAATGAGAAACTCCACATCGGACCACAAGTCCGATGTGGGATACAGACTCTAACACTCTGGTATATTCATGTTTTGTAAATTGTTTAAGAAATGTGAATATTGTGTATAGTTTATTTGTAAAACTGCTTCTAGGATAAAGCTTTGCGTTACATGCTACGATTGACTCTATAATGAATTTAATTTTTCATCTACCTTAACATCAGTTTGTAATTGAAGTAATGAACTTGAATTTAGTTGTTGAATATAATTTGTGCATATTGGGTGTTAGAGTTATAATGAATTGGATTCCCTCTTGAGTAAATGTTCTCAGGTAGAGGGATTTGGGATCAAACTACCTACCTACCTGGAGGCTTATGCCTTGTCTAGGCTAATGAATGAGATTGGTTATTTGTTGCTTTGGGCTTACTCGTGTGGAGATTGTCAATCTTATATAACTATATGATTTTACATGAAGCGTTCATGTACCTTATGCATATGATGCATCTTGATATGTATGAATATGTTGGACTACTATTTTTTTGTAACACAAACTTGTGGGTTGTGTAAAGGGTTACACAACAATATGGTTTGAACATATTGATTTGGTGAAGGGAATAAGATTCCAAACTAAATTACTAAAAGCACGCATACATAAAGGGAATAACATAAGATAAGATGGTGAGATTAAAATCCTCTTCAAATACGAAGTGTGAGATTCCTTCCAAAGAAATACTTGCAAGACCTCGATCATTCAACCGAGTAGGTTCTGCCTTCGCAGGGCGACCCTGGATTATCTTGTGTAAGGAAAGCAAGTAGTAGGTGACACTCGATCATCCTTGGGTGGGTTCTGCCTCCGCAGGGTCCTGTGGGAAACCCTTATAAAGGATACCAAAGGAATGAAGTCGGGTTTATCCATATGATGGATTGGACAAAGGGTTGTTCGCTCGGCTATCCAAGAATCATATATGATATGATTAGGATGACGTCCTACCTAAATAATTAAGTGATGAGAGGAATGCCAAAGAAAACTCATTGCTTACTGAAACATGGATCTTGACCTACTAATAGATTTGATGCACAAAAGGGGTCATCATTTTAGTAGAAGCTCATTTAATAAAAATCCTTATTAAATGGTTAATAATACATATACTCATATGATAAATGCTTCTGTTGTAGATAATATCATTGTTAAAACACTTTAATTATTTTGGGTATTTCCGAATCCCGCATCGGAATACTCCTATTTGTATTTCTCTTTCTCAATCTATAAAAGGTCTCCACCTCACCTTAAAGGCAAGGGGGTTTTCCCAGTCTACATGGTATCAGAGGGAACCTATTCCCGAGCCCTCCCTCTAATTTTTTTTCCCTCCCGGCTCTGCCCTAAGTGGCTCCCCTCCCTCCTGGGTCTGCCCTACGCGGTACCCCCTCCCTCCTCGGTCTGCCCTACGCATCCCGGCGGCCCTGCTTCGTCCGGCCCCGGCCTCCCAGCGGCGCACTCCCCCAGCGGCCCTGCTCCGTCCGGCCGACCTCCCAGCGGCGCACTCACCCAGCGGCCCTGCTCCGCCCGGCCCCGGCATCCGGCGCTCTCACCCGGCGACCTCCGCCTCCTTGCGTCGTCCGGCCCCGGCCTCCCAGCAGCCCTGCTCCATCGCAACGCCGCCCGACAACCCCCCGGTGCTCGACGCCTCCAGCCCCCCCCCGGCGGCCCTCCTCGGCGCTCGACGCTTCCAACAGTCCCTCCAGTGGCCCTCCTCAGCGCTCGACGCTGACGTCCTCTGCGCTCGACGCCTCTAGCCCCCCCTACGGCCCTCCTCATCTACGTGTGCCACATTCCAACGGTTCCCACCCGCCGCCCTCTCCCGGCCGCCCTCCCGGCGCTCTAACCGGCTCGCTATTCACGGCTTCCCGGCACGCCCGGCCCCCCGCTGATTCTGGTGCATCCCACTACTGCGTCTTCAACCGCTACCCGACGCCTCCATGGCAGACTCCTCCCCTATGCCTCAGATGATCACTGCATCCACCCACCTCGTCGATGACCGGTTGGACTCCACAAATTTCTCCATCTGGCGGAAGACTGTGGTGATGTCCCTGACCGGGATGGACCTTGATCATAACGTTGAGGATCCTCCCCCGGCTTCAACTGGCCCCAAATACCGTTCGTGGAAGCTTGCTGATAGCAAGATTTTCACTCTGCTGGTCAATTCAATTGATCGATCGGTCAAGGATGTCACCCGCACGACGAATACAGTCAAGGAACTCTGGGACTCCTTGAACATCATGTATTCCGAGACCAACAACCTGGCTCGGGTTTCCGATATCCACCAGCACTTGTCCCATATTCGCCAGCGGAACCAGTCCTTCA
This sequence comes from Viscum album, assembly GCA_963277665.1. NCBI lineage: Eukaryota > Viridiplantae > Streptophyta > Magnoliopsida > Santalales > Viscaceae > Viscum > Viscum album. The sequence continues at coordinate 1,810,976,360 of OY728127.1, forward strand.
CCACATATTTCATGGAATGGAAAGGGCTTCGTGATGAATTGCAGGAGTTCTGGCCCGTTCCCCAGACACCAGCAGAGGCTCAGACCTAGCGGGACCAACTCTGCATCTTCACTCTTCTCAGCGGCCTCGCTCTGGAGTTTGCCACCATGGCTACCGAGCTGCTCGTCAGCCCTTCGACGCTGGAGATCCCTCAGGTTTATCATCGGCTGAGCAAGGCCCAGCGGGCTCTTCTCCCTCCCGCCCCCATTATCGACCACTCAACTCACGTCGGTCATGGCGGTGGACGCTCCTCGGGCCCTCGTGGACGTGGCCATGTGGAAGGTCGTCCACGTCCCCTCTGTCAACATTGTGGCAAGCTTGGCCACTTGATCGACCGATGTTGGGTTCTGCATGGACGTCCATCTCAGCGCCCGAGGCAAGGGACAAACAGCGGTCCAGGAGGCTTCCTCGGCAGTCGCCACTCTTCCACCATCTCTGGACCTGTCTATGGCCGACATCTGGCTGACTCATGATCCTAGGGACCCCGCAGAACCCGGTCCATCCTCGGCTTCTCTGGCCCATTCTGTTCGCTCCACTGCCTTTGTCAGTCGCCGCTCCCCTGCATGGATACTCGACTCAGGTGCCTCCGACCACCTCGCCGGCGATGCTGGTATGTTGACCTCCTACTGCCCTTATATCGGGTCATCCGCCATCACCGTCGCCGATGGCTCCACTATCCCCATTGCGGGCTTCGGCGCATGCTCCCTGACTCCATCGATTCACCTACCCTCTGTGGCACATGTGCCCTGCAGTCCATTTAATCTTTTTTCCATCAGTAAGCTGACAAAAGATTATAACTATGCTGCCATATTTACCTCTTCTGGTGTTGTATTTCAGGAGCGGACTACGAACCGGGAACTTGGTAGAGGCCAGCTTCGGGACAGGGATTACATGTTCGATGGACCGGCACCCATCGCTTGCACGTCTGCCTCTTACCGGCACCCATCGCTTGCACGTCTGCCTCTTCTCGAGCATTGGATCTTCATTCGCGGTTGGGACACCCGCCTGCCTCCTCAATTCATCAGCTTTTTCCAGACTTTAGTCGGCATAATTCTTTTCATTGTGAGTCATGTACATTTGCGAAACATCATCGTACTACATACATTCCTCGAGTGGATACAAGGGCCCCACACCCTTTTGATCTGGTTCATTCAGACGTCTGGGGTCCTTATACCATTTCGAGTCATTTGAGATATAAATATTATATATCTTTCATTGATGATTTTTCACGAATGACTTGGCTTTACCTCATTCGAGAACGCTCTGAAGTGTTTTCCACATTCCAAAACTTTTACAATGAAATTCAAAACCAATTTTTCATCTATGTAAAATGTCTCCGCTCAGATAATGGTCGTGAATATCTCTCCACTCCCTTTCGGCAGTTTCTCCAGACAAAAGGCATCCTCCATCAAACCTCTTGTCCTGATACACCTCAGCAGAATGGCGTGGCCGAGCGGAAACACAGACATATTCTGGAGACTGCCCGTGCCCTCCTCTTCCACCGACAGGTGCCTCTGCATTTTTGGGGAGATGCAACTTTCACCGCCACCAACCTTATAAGCCGTCTTCCTTCCTCTATCCTTCAGGGGGAGACTTCTTTTCGGGTTTTGTTCTCCTCTCTCCCTCTTCACACCCTTCCCCATCACGTGTTTGGATGCCTCTGTTACATTCGCGACACACGTCCTGACCTCTCCAAACTCTCTCCCAAATCCCTCCGGTGTATTTTTCTTGGCTACTCCCGCACTCAGCGCAGAAATCGTTGTTTCTCACCCGACCTACGGAGGTATGTCATCTCGGTCGACGTCGCATTTGTTGAGAGCTCTTTGTTCTCCCTTCCCTCTCCTCATCCTGACTACGCCATCGATGATTGTCTTCCTCTCATCATCCACCCTCCACCGGTGTCAACCCCTGTTGACACCCATTTTGGTCAGGTCTACTCTCGTCGTCCATCAACAGTATCCCCCTTCTCGGCCAATGACATCGTTGTCCCCGCTTCGTCCGATGCTCCTGCTCGCCGCTCAACGACTTTCCCATTGTCGTACAAAAAGGTACTCGCTCCTGCCAAAGTACTCCTCTATTTGTATCTTCATACAGGGGTGTGTCCGCTCTGGAGACAGTTTCTACTCCTCGTACAGTTGGTGATGCCAAATCTCACCCCGGGTGGTTGGCAGCAATGCGGGGTGAATTGCAAGCTCTGGAAGAAAATCATACTTGGGATCTTGTCCCCCTTCGAGCAGGCAAACACGCGGTAGGCAGCAAATGGATTTACACGGTCAGGCTGAATCTCAATGGCACTCTCCATCGCCTAAAAGCCCGCCTAGTGGCCAAGGGCTTCACACAGACTTACGGTATTGACTACTTTGATACCTTCTCACCAGTTTCCAAGATGGTCTCCGTTCGATTATTCATCTCTCTAGTCGCCCATCATCATTGGTCTCTTCACCAACTGGATGTCAAGAATGTCTTCTACATGGATTCCTTGAGAAAGAGGTTTATCTGCAGCAGCCCCCCAGATTTTGTGCCTCCGGCGCCGAGTCTCAAGTCTGTCGACTCCGTCGCTCTCTTTACGGCCTCAAGCAGTCTCCCCGTGCTTGGTTCGGCCGCTTTAGCACTGTCGTCACCGGCTTTGGGCTCTCTCACAGCATGAAGGACCACACGGTGTTCTACAGGACGACCTTCGCTGGTTGCATCCTATTGGTCGTTTATGTAGATGATATCATCATCACCGGCAGCGACTCTGCAGGTATCACCCACCTCAAAGGGCATCTTCACCAGCACTTCCACACTAAGGATCTCGGTCCTCTCACATATTTCCTCGGCATCGAGGTATCCTATTCTTCGAACACCATCTCCCACTGCCAACGGAAGTATGCGTTGGATATTCTGCAGGATGCTAGACTGACACAAGGCACTGCTGTGGACACTCCTCTGGAGCCTAGAAAACGGTCTCTTTATGCCTCCTCGGAACTGTATCCACATCCAGAGCGGTACCGTCACCTGGTGGACAAACTCAATTATCTCACCATGACTCGTCCCGACATTGTCTGCGTTGTTAGCAAAGTGAATCAATTTATGGAGCATCCGACCACCTATCATTGGGATGTTGTCCTCCGCATCGCCAAATACATCAAGCGAGATCACGCTCGTGATCTTCGCTACTCTTAGTAGCCTCATCTGCATATTGAGGCCTTCTGTGATGCTGATTATGCCGGTTGTCTTGCTACTCGGAGATCTACTTCTGGGTTTGCCGTCTTCTTGGCCGGCAACCTCATCTCTTGGCACAGCAAGAAACAGACTGTTGTCTCCCGATCCAGTGCGGAGTCTGAGTACCGTGCCATGGCTACCGTCACTACTGAGATCCTTTGGCTTCGACAACTCCTCCAGGAGCTTGGCTTTCCTCAGCAAACATCTGCTCACATCTGGTGTGACAATCAGGCACCCACCAAGATTGCTTCGAATCCCGTCTTCCATGAACGCACGAAGCATATTGAGGTTGACTGCCACTTTCTTCGCTACCACCCGGAGCACAATCATGTCAGCTTTAGCCACATCCCGACGGCGGACCAGCTTGCTAACGTCTTCACCAAAGGCCTCCCAGGGGCTCGCCTAGCCTCGCTCAGTTCCAAGCTGGGCATCCACAGCATCTGCAGCCCAGCTTGAGGGGGAGTGTGTCTGGTCTTGTATGATGTCATCTTTTTTTTTTTGTGGGACTCGTTGTCCAAGCTGGGCATGTCCAGCTTGAGGGGGGTGTTAAAACCCTTTTATTATTTTGGGTATTTTCGAGTCCCACATCGGAATACTCCTATTTGTATTTCTCTTTCTCAATCTATAAAAGAAGGTCTCCGCCTCATCTTGAAGGTAAGGGGGTTTTCCCAATCTACAATCATCATCATCATCTAGATGCTTAACCAAGTGTTGAAGTTGTTCAACGAGTGAATCTAGATGCTTATGGAAGCATAGAGTGGTTCATTTAAGGTTTCAAAGGCATTAAATGAAAAATGACCAAAGCCTAGGAATCTTAGTTTTCACTCATGTACTCAAAATGATTGGGTGCATTAATAATTTTAGTCTCGTATACTTAATATGATAGGGTACGTCAAATGATATTCAATATGATTGAATATGCTAAATAACTTGGTGAGACTAAAGGTTTCCTTAAAGCTTTATTGGTTATAGAAATCAATTCTATTATTCTAACAGATATATGATATCAACTGTATGATTTGCAAAGTATTGTAAATATACAGAAGGTCAGAAGTTAAGAAAGGATTGGAGCTTGAAGGTTGCTTTCAAGTAATGGAGGAAAGGAGTTGCTACATTGATAACTTGGATACTTAAAGCTTGGATAAACTTGTCATAAGAAGTGTATTTTATCTCATTTTGCTCTCGTGAAGAGCATGAAAACAATTGTTGTTTAATAGAATGAGATGAGGTGTTTTTAATACACATAGTTATGATTTGTTCAATTCAATAACATACTTTAAAGAGAGACTAAAAATGGCTTGTTCTGGTTAGAGAATTCATACCATTGTCATTTATTGAAAAGTTCCCACAAAGTGAATGAATTCAAGAAAAGTTTACCCAATATTCTCTAAGTGTTGAGAATAAATGAACTGGGCATGTGATGTTTAGATTCTAATACTATATGGTTAGTACAGGTGGGAAAAATTTGAACCGAAAGAAGAAAAGTAGGTTGAAAAGTTCGACAACATTTCTTTAAGAAGTCAATCAAGGTCATCGAAACATAGGGTTGTCATAAAGGAATAGTAATAATTCAATATGATTGGATTATCCAAGATATAACTGAAAAAGTTCGTGAAACTCTATGGAATGTCCATGTCAAATATGGATATTATAGAAATTAATTCTTCGATTTTAAAAGGTATGTGATGCCAGGAAGTGATTGCAGTACACCAGGATGCTGGTGCTCGGCCTTTACCCTCTTGGGAGGTAAGGCATCGAAAAACAAAACCAACGATGTCCCTCTTCATCCCAAGCCACTAGAACTGTCGTTCGAAATCGTGATACATTTTTGTCCCAACGGGATGTACCGCCCATCTATAGGTATGAAAGTCCCCAATCAATACTCTCTCATGCACAAGGATGTTGCGGAATCGTCAGGAGACACAACGACAAAAACGAGGAAAAAAAACGAAAGAAATAAAACAAAGGACAGAACGATTTACGTGGTTCGGGAAAAATCCCTACGTCCACGGGAGAGGCAGAATTTCACTATGAGTCGGAAGCACAAAATTACAGAGGATTTCAGTAGTAACCCTAGCATGAAAATGGGCTATAAAACAATGGAGAAGACTATCACTATTCGAAAAGTGGTCCGCGTCGCTACAGTGAACGGCGGCTGGCTTTGTCAAAAGCGCTACAGTAAAGTTGACCCCGAAGTCCGCACCGCTACAGTGTCTGTCGGTGTCGGTCGGTCAGCTCCGCTACAGTTGCAGGCCACAAGCATTCGGCCCAACCGGATCAGGCAACACCAATCCAACAAAGGATCACATCGTCGTCGCCCAACGACCACCCTAGGTATCGGGTCACCATCAGCTAGTTGTTCCCGCATCACAACACACTCTGGGTCGGTGTCCTATCTAGCATGAAGAATTGGTTAAACTTGTAGTTTACATTCATGAAGTAAATAGTTACTATATCGAGAATTTGAATGTAAAGGATATCATCAAGCTCAAATGAATCCAAGTAAAAGATGTGTATCAACTCATTTATCTTATGTGATAAGAGAAGTTCGATTACAAAGAGTTGTTGTAAATAAGTATGAGATGATTAATTATATACACATGGTTTATGATTCATCAATTTCTATAACATGTTTTGCGAAGAAGATATGGATAAAAGTGTTTTATCCCAAATAAAATGTTTATCTAAGTATGTGTTAAAATATGTGGGAATGTGTTCTCACCACCCATCAGTAGTATATTTTAATAAATTCTTTTTAAATGAAAAAATGTTCCAAACACAAAGAATACCACATATAAAAAAACAATAGTTTATTTGTTAAATATTCCTACTAAAAGGAAATAAATGTTATTTCCTAACACAAAAGGGTTTGTGTATCTAAGCAAGATATTCTGAAAAGAATACAGTCTAAGAAGCTAGTGGGAGTATGTTTGGACTGAAATAAGTTCAAAGTTAACAACTAAAGAATTACACCAATCTAAGTTTAAAGTGAATTTAAATTAATATCCTAAGATAGTTTGGATGTATTAGTAAACAATAATGTAAGTAGTTACATTATTTCAAAAAAAGTTTGATGGAATAGGGTTCCAAGGATGACGATGATGAACTTTCTAAGTAGACAACAGAAGTTAACATCGTAACATTTGATGTTGTGAAGTTAAGAAGTTTGAATAGGTTCAACAAGTTGAACAGTTAGGAATGTGATTCCTAAGACTCGCCATTATTCAAATTGGGTTCATAAATGTTTCTCATTAAAGAATTTTAGTGGAAGGGTTTTATCAAATGGTCACATAGAGATGTGAGAAATGTGATCTGGTCACATAAAGATATGACATGAATTGCATATGATGTAAAGAGTTAACAAAACCCAGAAAATGTAGCAAACATAAGGCCGAGCTGACAGTTTATCATATATGATAAGATAAACTGGTGCTTATGTTGATTTTGTTAGATATTCTTAAAGAGTTCAAGAATATTAAAATGTATCATATTAGAGTCAGCCTCCATATTATCATTCTTTTGATGCGGAAACGTCGAGAGTTACAGTGATAGAAACAGTGAAACGCAGAAGAGTAAAAGGGAAAAAAAACAAAACTAAGGACACAAGGATTTACGTGGTTCGGAAATAATCCCTACGTCCACGAAGAGGCAGAAAATCACTATATTCGGAAGCACAATTACAGAGTGTTTTCAGCAAGAAACTCTAGCCTGAAATGGGCTACAAATGGAGAAGACGATCCACTGTTCAACCAACTGCACAGGAAGTCCGCGTCGCTACAGTGAGGCCACCCAAGTCAAAAAGTCTTACAGTGGCTGTCGGCTGGAAGTCCAAAAGGCTACAGTAAAGTTGACTCCAAAGTCTGCACTGCTAAAGTGCTTTGTCGGTGTCGGCTGGTCATCTCTGCTATTGTGGTCAGAGATGCTACAGTTCCCGAAAAATTGGACCGGGGCCTTCGGCCCCCGGACCCCTGGAGCAGGGACGCGTTGCCCCCTGCAACCCCCAACGAGCTCACCGCGGAGCTCGACCTGCCAAAGTTGTGAACTGGTGCGCAATACGGGCCACAAGCATTCGGCCCAACCGGATCGGACTACACCAATCCAACATCTTTCACATTAGCTACATAAATGTATATATAGATTTACATTTCGTGAAATGCAATGATAATTGACCTCTCAAAATATGACTTTGAGTTTATCCCTAACCGATGTTCGTCATGAAGTATTATAGGTTATGACGAAATGTTAAGATAAGCGTGACTAGGATTCTTGTATAGAGATACAGAATATGCCCATGAGACACAAGACAAAGAATAGGATTCTTTGTGTGCATTGGATGACCTGCTAAGTATACCACATGGAGTGTCATAAATAGATGTTTTTAGTATACTAGGGGTGCATGGATCATATTTGAGTCCTCACTACCTGAGGTTGGCGAGATACCTAGCATAAGAACCTTCATACTTTGATACCCTAATTACACAAGTCTACATATTGACTTAGCTAATACAGGGATGGTTAAGTATGTTGTTGATCATGTCGTCAATTGGAGCTTAACCAAGATGGAATTTTGTCCTCTTGTATGATGAGTATGACATTTGGTTCCTCGATTTAGATAGATAGTGGAGTGTACGGTCACACCTAGATATTGTATATCAATCCGGATAAGGGACATGTAATGTGCTTATCCAGAAGGATGAATGACATGTGATGTATTTATCGATCAATTCAGTCTACACTGAGAATCGAGAACATATGAGTTGGCTATATGGGATTGGCATGTTTCGTGTCTCATGGTCACTCGATGCCTTGGACAAAGGGAAAATATGAGAATTCACGTTTGCACATGATGCATATTGGTGGGCATAGGTATAGAGATACCTTTATAGCTTGAGTAGCATTGACATTTTACTAGAGGCCGCTCTTTGCTTACATATATGGATCTGAAGATTCATATTTGTTGAGGTCTGTGGAGTCAAACTTTGTGGTTGACTAAATGGGGATTGAGTTTGACTCAGAGAGCTACTCTAAAAGTGTTGAGTTAATCCAAAAATGTTTTGGATGAGTATTATCAAGGTATTACATATGATGTGATACAAGGTGAAGTTGATGATAGTTTCCCAAAAGTGTTTTGGAAGATATCCAAACGGAGTTTTGAATATGATTTCACAAGTTATTGTATATACAATATAAGATGAAATGGCACAAAGTCTTTTAGGCTTTAGTGCAAGTGGGAGATTGATAGTAATATGCCATAAAGCCTTATATGTGCATGTGATATATATATATATATATACAGTATCGTATTGCATGCAAATTATGATTTGCATGCCCGTGCAATTTACGATTGCACCAAAATGACAAATCGTTATCATTTATTTTTCTCACGTAAAGTGTCATTTAAAAAGTTGTTTCATGAGATGAAACGTTAGGGAGTTAATGCATACGATGCGTGAACGCATGAATAAATGAGAGGATAATCAAGGAGCATCTTGATTATTTAACTACTGTCATGCGATGGAGGTGTGTGTAATTTTCCATTATGTTTGGTCGAACCTCCCTGAACCCGTTGTTCTCTTTCATTTTTCTCCTTTGCAAATGAAATACTAGCATACCGTGGAGAAAAGGTGAATCTCATCCGAACATCGGATGATTCAGCTTAGCTCAAGAATACACCACGGAGGTGGAATGCTTTTGCCACTCAGTAATCTTCATCAAATGCGTATGGAGGTGAAGATGTAGCATATGCACTTCGGTGTAAGATACACCAGATTTACAGCATGCTCTTCATTTCCGTTTTTATGCTATTTTCATATTATCTTGCACGGAGATCCTCGGACAACGGTTTTAATCGTTTCCGCTTGATTTGATAATTGTTATTAGACTCTAACAAAACACTTCAGTTCTCAATAAACCAAAGAAACCTACCAGTAACCCACTTCAAAATACGGCACTTTCCACCAGTTGCCACCACATCTTGAGGAACCCTGCAAGAGCATGGATCAGATTGGAAACATAATATACCGACTGGAAATTCAAAAAAGATTTATTAGTTAAAGAATATTACCAAGTCTAGAAATTTGAAGCAGATTCATAATCAAGTAAAATAACAAGCTATTGAAATAATAGGTTTTCCAAAAGGGATTTCAGATTCCAAGCTTGTCCATTCAATTTTATAAAAAGTGTTTCAAACTACAACACCAAGCACATCAGCCCCCCCCCCCCCCACACACACAATCTCTTAATAAAAACAGGAGGCAAATAACAACCATTCGATTTTACAAGAAAATAAACCTACAGTGTAAAGTGCTTTGTTATGCAATTAGCATACAGGACAACATAATAAAAAGGGCCGTTCAGCTGTAAAGCAAACTGTATTTCCATGACAATTTAATGATTTAGAATCTCAAATATAAAGAATGAACCGAAAATTGAGTCTGTGAGATGGGTTTCAGAATCAAATTCAAAGATGAGCCAGAAAATACAGAGAACAGCCATATACTAACACAGTATCCATCACACTTGGTTACAGAAAAATTAACTGTCCAGAGTGGAGTTGCAGAAATTAAGTTGCATCATACACTGCATCCAAGCTTGCACACGGTCTAAAAGCTTGCTGTAATATTCAAAGCATGTTAGTGCCAAGAACGATACTGGAAAGCTGAATGCTAACATCAGAAAGGAGGAGAAGCGAAGGTGCTCACAAGAGGACAAGCGCCCTGATTGAATGAAATGATTTGAAGGGGAGGGGAAATAAAATTGTTGACTGGTAATTTTTTGAACGAGATGGGTGTGGGAAGGAGGGGTCAATAATGTCAGCTCTCTTCTCATTTTGACCCATAAAAAATGTGATGATTTGGAAGGAATTTTCTAATAAAAAATCCCAACCAAGAAAATATCTTCTTTCCTTTTCACCCCAAGCTCCAATCAGACCCATATTATGTTATGCTAATGGAGCAATTTACTTGGAATAAAATAAAGCAGTCCATTGAGCCCTTAAAAAGGGAGAAAATATAGATAAAATAAACAGAAGATTGAAGATGATGTCCAGCTGCCATCACTTTCTAATGTGGTGCACCAAACCCACCTACACCATGCATGCTTCAATCCTGGCTGCTGCAAATTCAACATGTGCAGAAACTGCTCCTTTGACGGTCATTGTTGAAGTCCAAGTGTAGGTGACATCTAGGTGGATGTTGGTGAGGTTTTGGTGAGTTTTTGTCAATCATGACAACTTACACCCTGGCTATATAAGGAGGCCGGTGGGGTCATCCAGAGGCATCAGATCGGAGCCAAATAGCTTCTACATCCGGTAAAGAGCCTTGAGAGCTCCATGCTAGAGAGAGAGAGGTGTGGAGCAAGTTTTTTGTAAAAGTTTTGTTCGTGAAGAAATAAAGCTTGTTTTGCTTCCAGCATCTTTTTGAATGATTTGAGAATCACAACAAGTGGTATCAGAGCATTATTCGAGCCTAAAGTGGTGGAAATCCGATGAAAAAAAAGGATTCAAACTTGGGCTGCCATCATTTTTCAATAGCTCAAATTTAAAACCAACCATACAGATTGAAAGATCTCAAAATTTCAAGTTCAACAAAAAGAACTACCAAACGGAAGTCGAATGAGCACAAACGAGCTCTCTAAAATTTCCTGATTTGACAGTGCAGATCTGCCAGCAGGAGGTTGAAGGCGAGGCGAAGTCAGTTTTATTAAGTTTGGTGTGAGAAATGTTTTTTAGGTTAAGTGTTGGAAGCTCCGGAAGTTCATTCACCAGAAGTCTCTTGACGACCCAGATGGAGACAGTACACCAACAACATGTGTCGACTGGATTCAGGCAACAGAATTGAGTTCACGGGAAGCGGCAGCGTCAGTTGAACAGAGGTTCGATGGGGGCCTCGGGCATCAGGTCAGCAGAAGCATGCTGGACAGTGTGAGTTCACCGGAAGCAGCAGGAGCAGCTGGACGAATGGGTTCAGCAGATGCAGCACCATGGAGTCCGAGTGCAGAAATGCTGAGGAGTATCATCCAATGCTTGTACTCGGCGAGTCAGTCATGATCTGGAGGATGCAGCAAGGCGGACAGAAGGGGCATCTTCTGGTAGCCGAATGGAATTCCGAAGCAGGTGAAGCAAGTGTGGAATTCTGAATGCGGCAAAGGGAGATTCGTTAAAGTCATTAGAGTGAAGTAGAGAAGATGCGCATTGTTCACTGGGAGTTGGCGGTCAATGCAACGAATGCTACAGGGAAACGGAGGTTGCATAGTCCAACAGAGGGTCGCGGTCGCCCGCAAATGTCGGATGGTAGTGGTGACCGGATGACCAGCTGGGACCACTATAAATAGTGAGATTTGTCCACATGTGCAAAAGTGTACAAACAGGTATCGAGAGGGACTAATCGAGATAAATGTTGACGGGGCAAGGTAGAGACGGTTCCAGAAGGAGCACACCTGGGCACATCTAGGTGTCGGAGGCTGAAATGCCAAAGGCGGAAGACCAGGAGGAGGAGCACTGAAAGATGCAACAATTAAGGCGTTGGTAAGACTTCTTCCGATAGTCTGAGTAGGGTTATCAGAAGTTGGCAATCCTTATAACTAAGAAGTACTTTGTTTCGGATGGAATGAAAGTGATGTCTTCGTTCTCCCGTGGATGTAGGACACAATGTCCGAACCACATAATCCTTGTGTGCATTGTGTGTGTACTTTGTGCTTGCATATGTGTGTTTGTCATGTGCTTGTTTGTAATGTGTTTGTTCGATTGTACGTTGATTGGAAGCAGGATCATGAGGTGGGCAGAACCAGAGGTGGAGGACGACTCGATGTGGTGGTTGAGGTGCTTGGACTTCCCTATTCCGATCTTCAAAGTCGTGGGGGATGTTCGATCGGAGAGAGACGCTTCCGATGGTTGAAGTTCCGCTATGCTGGGTTACCGGAAGGAGGATCTTCCAACGATCAGAAATCTGCGCCACCATCCCCAACAAGTGGTATCAGAGCATGGTTACAGTGCTTCGTGGCAAAGCACGATAGCAGAGTGTATGGTGGAGCAGTTTATCAAGGACTTAGAAAAATGTCACCGGAAGAACAACGGCAGTACAAGAGGGATTCTGGGATATCGTAAGTTCCCTTGATCGATGTGGATCTAGGGGCGTGGTCCTTTTGTTGGTGGCAGTCAAATCTTGACGGAAGACTCTTAGGTTCTCACGGTCAGGTGGTCCATCAGGTTACCAAAAAATGGCGGTGATACCAACAGTGTTGTTGAGAATATCAAAAGTCCAATTGACTAGGAGTCATGTGGCGTGTTCCGTTCATGGGATGGCATTCTGGAGCTTCGTGGAAAACTACTGAAATTTCAATGAAAGTCGATGATCCCTTATATTGTCCAGATTCAGAGGGAGCACACGTCTCTGGAGGATGGCGTTGCAATGGGTTAGGCACCGGTTTAATGATCCGATGGTGGAAGTTGCTGGAGGACACCGGTTTGCTATTCCCTGAGGATTTGCAATTTCGTTTGATGAAGAAGTCAGTCGGAAGCAAGATAGTGAACCGGAAGGCCACACCATCAAGCACAAGGATTGTTCTGGAGATTGTAGTTAGGACAATGATGCATGTTCCCAAAAGGAGTTGTCAACATAGGAGTCATTCATCAATTCAAGTTGAGGACAATCGGCGGAAGATCGAGAGATCTGTTTTCGAAAGGTCAAATTCCAGAGGTCTCACTAACCTACAACTGAGGGGGTGACTAAGATTGTTATGTGTTCGCATGAATCCATCTTGAGTCGAGTCGGATGACTTTGGGGTTTCATCACTCAATATTTGCGAAGGTGGAATAGACGTTTGCTCCAAGAGCCTCATGATTGTTGGCGAAGTGGTGGCCCGTTTGGAAGATGAATAGATGCTGGTGAGGTGTGGCGCGGTCCTTATTCATTGGAAGAAGGTCGGTTGAGAAACAAGAGAAATTGTGGAAGGTCGTCAGAATTCATGTTGGGGAGCTTCATGGTGATGGCACGTATATTCAAGGATTCAAGCTCTAGAAGGAGACATCGGGAAGGAGTGGTTGGCATGCCAGGGATCAGATGACTAAAAGATGGGAGTCTCGGGCATGATTGTCACAAGCGCACGGAAGTGAGAGAAGAGAAAGGATGAGAATTCTAAGTCGTGCGAAGTTTTGCTAGAACTTAGTGAAAATGAGTATAATCTTCGATGGCGACTGTTGTTCAAGTTCCGGTGGTTTCTCTCAAGGAAAGCCACTTCAAAGTACCTTCATCGATAAATAGAGAAGAACCATGATGCAGGTAGACCGGAAGTTAGTCCGAAGGATGAGAGATTGTGGAGTAAGTTGGAGTTCCGAAAGACTACAGGCCAAGTATGCCCAAGTCAAAGAAGACTGACCTAGAACACCGAAAGAAGGATATCGCGGAGCATATGTTTTTTTGCTGGAAGCATGTGTTAGATTCAGTAGTAGGTGTCTAGGTTCAGTTGGAACATGTGACAAGGAGTTTCGTTTTCCGTTTGGGTAGGATCTTCTAGAGGATACTTCAGTTGTCCTGGAGCAGGATTATTGTTCTCTCATTTGTTAAGTCTACGAAAAATGTCAACTTTGGTTGTGTTGAAGGTGGAGAAAGGACAACCTCAAGTCTTGGTGCGTGTTTCTTTGCAGAGGGCTTCAACTCTATGGCAACGATCATCAGACAATCATGAGAGTATTAGAAGGACCTCTAGATGGGAGGCGAGATCCTCAAAGGGTTCGAATCAAGGTTGGATGCAATGGGAGCAAAGGGACGCACATGTCTTGGTTGCACTTGATAATAAGTTCAGTGGGACTTCGTCATGTCGATGACATCAGACTTTTGAGAAGTTCCGAATAGAGGTCGGTTTCGATGATGTCGTCGGAGTTCGTTGTACTGGCAAACTCTCAGGGTTACAGGAGCTCAGAGATTATAGCATCAGAAGCAGACTTCCGGAAGAGTGAGGTCATGGACCCGGTGCATAACGTAGCTTGTTGATGGAATTTCAACAATGTCGGAGGATGACAACTTGGTTCTTGTTTGCTTTGGAGAAATTCCATGAAAGCATTCAGAGGAGTTTCGCAGAGGCAGCGAAACGGCGGATCAAGTTTCCAGAGAACTAAAGAGGAATTCTTTCGGTGGGAGCTTGGACGACTGAAAGAAGCATGGAGTGGAGAAACATGCGGATGTTACAAGAGGGTGAATGAAAGTTGGACGGTGGAGACTTTGGTGTGAGGATGAGAATAGTCTTTGAGTGGGAGAAACAATTCTTAAGTGGGAGATTGTTAGATTTGGTGTGAGAACTGTTTTCTGGGTAAATTGTTGGAAGCTTCAAAAGTTCATTCACCAGAAGTCACTCTTGACAGCCCAGATAGAGATAGTACACCAGCACCATGCATCATTCAGATTCAAGCAGCGGAAGTAAGTTTTCCTAAAGCAACAGCATCGGTCGAACGAAAGTTTGATGGGGGCCTCAAGAGTCAAGCCAGCAGAAGCATGTTGGATGGTGTTCACCGAATGCAGCAGGAGCAGGTGGACAGATGAGTTCAACAGATGCAGCACGACGGAGTTCGAGTGCGGGAATGTTGAGGAGTATCATCTGATGCTAGTAATAAGGGAGTCGGTCATGATCCAAAGGATGCAATGGGGCGGACAAAAGGGGTAGCTTCCGATAACCGAACAGAATACCGAAGCAGATGAAAGAAGTGAGGAAGCTCATGAGTTCCATGAACTCTGATGATGGGACGTGGGAGTCTTCCCTAAGGGATATTCGTCAAAGCCATTAGAGTGAAGTGGAGATGACGTTCATTGTTTATCAGAAGATGGCGGACAATGCAATGAATGCTGGAAGGAAACAAAGGTTGCACGGTCCAACAGAGGGTCGCCTGCAAATGTCAGAGAGCGGTGTTGACTGGATGACTGGTTGGAACCACTATAAATACTGGAATGGGTCCACATGTGCAGAAGTGTACAAATAGGTACCGAGAGGCACTGATCGAGACAGACAAACCGTAACGGGGCAAGGCAGAGGTGGCTCTAGAAGGAGCGCACCTGAGCACATTCAAGTGTCGAAGGCTGAAATTTCGAAAGCTGAGGAGCATCCGGAGATGCAACACCTAAAGCATTGGTGAGACTTCTTATGGCGGTTTGAGTAGAGTTGTCTAAAGTTGATAATCCTTGTAACTATGTACTCTATTAACGGTGAAATGAAAGAGAAGTCGTCATTCTCTCATGGATGCAGGACATAAGTTCGAACCACGTAATTCTTGTGTGCATTGTGTTTGTAATTTGTGCTTGCATGTGTGTGTGTCATTTGCTTGTTCGCTTGTGCGTTGATTGGAAGGAGGATTGTGAGGTGACCAAAACCAAAGGTGGAGGATGGCTCAATGCGGTGGTTGGGGTGCTTGGAATTCCCAATTCTGATCTTCGAAGTCGTGGGGGATGTTCGATCGGAGGGGGGAGCTTCCAACGGTTGAAGTTTCATTGCACTGAGTAACTGGAAGGAGGAGCTTCCGGTGATCAGAAATCCATGCCCTCATCCCCAACAAGTGGGACGTCAACATCCTTGCCACCCCAATGCCACGTCAACATAAGGCAGCACATCACCAGACACATGTCAAATCCACATCGTCGATAAAAATTTCAAAATTTACAAAAGATCCGTGAAGTTTTTGAAAATTACAAGAAGGCCTTGAACTTTTGAAAATAGCATAACACCCATGGAGCTTCAGGTTCTGTTTTAGTCCCTACACTCTATAAGACCCTTGACAACATAAAGTTTTGACAGCGGTGCACTCCATTTTCTCAAATTCGACTTCAATGATCATGTTGACTTCCTTAAATTGTTCTATTTGGAAGTCTCAAATGGAAGATCCTTATAATTGTAAGGATTTGTTTGACCCTATTGAGACAAAGGTAGCCAATCAACATTACACTAAGGATGCAAAGTGAAAGAAGTTGAACATGAAAATGATTGATTAAATTCAACAATGGATCAATCACACTGCCTACCATCGTACTACTCAAGAGATTGGTGCATATGAACTCTGGATAAGTTGAATAGCATATACGAATCAAAGATTGCTCGAAATAAGATTCTCTTGTTAAAACGGTTAATAAATCTTCAACTGCATAGTGGAAACTCTATAGCTAAAAACAAGAGCGAGTTCCAAAGTCCGGTGCAAGACTCTCACCAACGAAGATCAGGCAAACCACCGACTATGCACGTTTCTTGGTAGTTGGGAAACAATTCAGCACTTGGCAATCTTACCACAACAATAGTAAATGATATTCAATGCGGCCTGAAGGAAGGATGTGGGTTACAACCAAACACATGCTCTCATCTTGGAGAAGTGAGGGAGACAATTAGGAGGTGGTCAAGAAGAGGGGAGTAGAGGTCGAAGCAAAAATCGAGGAAGGTTCACAAAATGAAGGTGACCAACATACAAGTGCTACCATTGTAGCAAAGAGGGGCGCATGAAAAAAACTATCATACGATACTGCAAGAGAAGGATCAAAGTAGTAACCAACCAAAAAAAAATGAAGATGTGCACGAGACAATCATGGAAAAAGTCACACTTTGTTCCAAAGGTGAAGAAGAGACATGTCATCACACATCAAACCAAGACACAAAACGGGTGGTCGATGTTGCACCATCATACCACGTCACTTTGCATCGTGAGTATTTATTGACTTATCAAGCTTGAGATTTTGGTGTTGTCAAAATGGGCAATAGTAATTCGACGAAGATCATTGGCATGGGTGATATCCAAATCAAGACAAATGTTGGATACACAATCACCGCGAAGGATGTTTGACACGTTCGAAGTCTTTAACTCAGCATGTTATCGAGTATAGTCTTTAACACACAAGACAATGACAACATCATCAGCAATGGCGCGTGAAAGATGACGAAATGAGCCATTGTCATTATCCAAGGATACATATGTGAAATGTTGTACAAGACTAATGTGAAATACATGCAGCCACCCAAAGCACCGTAGAGAAAGAGGTGTCATCAAATCAATGGCATGGGAGACTCGGTCACATGAGTGAAAGAGTTATCCACCTTAATGAAGAAGATGTACATCAAAGTTGAAAAAGATGATCACTAGATCCTTGTTACTACTGCTTGTACAAGAAGCATTTAACGCCCCGGATTTTTAGGAAGCGTATTCTTTTATAGACCATATTTTTATAATTCTAAACTTTTTTTTTCTATTTGTTTAAACGGATTTGTAGATGGTGAATTCTCCTTTCCTCAATATGAGGTGGAGACATTCATTTATAGATGGGTAAAATAGATTACACGGTGGAGTATTCCGATGTGGGACTCTGAAATACCCTTTACAATAAAATTGGGTTCAACATTCCCCATCAAGATAGTACATGATAAATTGAACTAAGAGTCCCACAAAAAGAAAGAAAACACCAAACAAGACCATACACACTCCCCCTCAAGCTAAATCGGTGATGTTGTGGATCCCCAGCTTGGCACTGAGAGAGGTCAGGCGAGCTCTCGGGAGGCCTTTGATGAAAATGTCGGCAAGCTGATCAGTCGTCGGAATGTAGCTGAAACTGACATCATAATGTTCGAGGTGGTGGCGAAGAAAATGGCAGTCCACCTCAATATGCTTTGTGCGTTCATGGAAGACGGGATTAGAAGCAATCTTCGTGGCTGCCTGATTATCACACCAAATATAAGCAGACGTCTGCGACGGAAAACCAATCTCATGGAAGAGATAACGAAGTCACATGATCTCAGTAGTGACTGTGGCCATCACACAATACTCAGACTCAGGACTGGATTTGGAGACAACAGTTTGTTTCTTGCTACCCCAGGAGATGAGGTTAACTGCCAGAAAAACAACAAACCCAGAAGTAGACTTTCGGGTAGCAAGGCAACCAGCATAGTCAGCATCACAGAAGGCCTCAATATTCAGATGATCGTGATGTGAATATCGAAGACCACGGGCAGGGTCTTGATGTATTTGGCAATGCGAAGGACAGCATTCCACTGAGATTTTGTCGGATGCTCCATGAATTGGCTAACTTTACCAACAGCACAGGCAATATCTGGACGAATCATGGTGAGATAATTGAGTTTTCCCACTAGACGACGGAACCTCTCTGGGTGAGAAAAAGGTTTTGTGGTGTCATAGAGAGACTGTTCCTCAGGCTCAAGAGGAGAGTCAACGGCAGCTGCCTGAGTCAGACCAGCATCCTGCAAGATATCCAAAACATATTTCCGTTGGCAAAAAAAGATGGTGTCCGGAGAACGGGAGACCTCAATGGAAAAGTATGTCACCGGACCGAGATCTTTGGTGTGGAAGTGGTGTTGAAGATGCCCCTTGAGTTGGGCGATTTCAATTGAGTCGCTCTCAGTAATGATGATATCATCAATGTTGGAGTCTGCATCTCACATCGGACTTGAGATTCGGTGTGGTTTTAATTATTCATTATAAAAGAACCTCAAGGGCTCTTTTAGAGAGTACACCTTGGGGGTTCGAGTCCACTCATTTTATCATTTTACATGGTATCAGAGGGAACCTAATCCCGACACCCCCCCTCCCATCTATTTTTTTTCCCGTCAGCCTCTAGGGTTTCTCCCGGTTGGGGGGCGGCGGCCTCCATGGTCAGCGAGGCATAGGTATTCTCCGCCGCCCCCTGCCGGTCATCCCTCCCGAGCCCTTGGGGTTCTTTTATAATGAATAATTAAAACCACACCGAACCTCAAGTCCGATGTGGGATGCAGACTCCAACACTCCCCATCAAGCTAGGTGTACCTAGCTTGAACACAAAAAGAAAAAACAAAGCAAGCAACAGGCTGCAAACACTCTCCCGGCGGTTCCATCCCTCCGGCTCCCGGATCCTTGCGCGACTCCCTCCTGCGGCTTCCCGCCTCTGTGACGCGCTGCACCCCGGCGACTCCATCCCTGGGCGCTGCCTCCTCTGCTGCGCGCAACGGCTTCTTCCCGACGCTCCCTCCCGGCATCCCGATCCAGATCTCCTGACCGGCGCGACGCTTCCTTGCTTGCCGTTCAGATCCAGTGCGCCAGCCCAGACGGCCCCTTTTCCAGACGCAGTTCCCCTGCTGGATCTCCTCTTTCCCGGCGGTTCTCTCCCAACCGGCCTCTGTCTGGCGGCTCGCTCCTGCGCGACGGCCCCATCCCGACGGATCGCTGCTGCCCTACGGCTCCTGGCGGACTCCCGGCGCCCGTCTCGTCCCTCCCGCCTAGGTCACGCCACCCGTCACGCTTCCAGATCCCGACGACGGTCTGATGTTGTCCAGCAGCTCCTTCCGCCCTCCCGCGCGACTCCCGACTCCCGCATCTCCTGCTGCGCTCCGCCCAGACGGCCCAACGTGCAGCGGCTCCCGTCTCTCCCGTGGCTCTTCCTCCATGTCGGCATCGTTCCAGCCCCGCCTCCTCCAAGCGGTTGCCCTGCTTCCAGATCAGGATCTTCGGCCCCTCCTGCGGAATCCTCGCCTCCCGTCGCCGACATCTCTCGATGACTCCTGGCAGCCGCCTCCCTGTCCGCCGACACGCCTTCGCACTTCATCCACCATGGCGCAGCAGCTCGACCACCTTGGATTCGAGCCCTTTGGCGCCGCCAGATCCCGCAACAATTCTGCAGAATCCCCGCCTCCCGTCACCAGCCCCGCAAGTGCGGCTTTCCCGGTGCTAGTTTGGATTTCCCGGCGTTTCATCGACCGGCCCCACTAGTGTGGCATTATTAGCGCTCCGTCAACCGGCCGGTCTGAGTGATTTCTTCTGCTGCGCCCGCGACATCATCCATCCATCATCGTGAGGGGGAGCAACAGCCTTGCATTTTATCTTTTATTCTGCTTTGTCTTGTTTTGTCGTCAAGCTGGGTATGTCCAGCTTGAGGGAGCGTGTTTGCAGCATGTTGCTTGCTTTGTTTTTTCTTTATGTGTTCAAGCTAGGTAGCTAGGTACACCTAGCTTGAGGGGGAGTGTTGGAGTCTGCATCCCACATCGGGCTTGAGGTCCGGTGTGGTTTTAACTATTCATTATAAAAGAACCCCAAGGACTCCTTTAGAGAGTACACCTTGGGGGTTCAGGTCCACTCATTTTATCATTTTACAATCAACATACGCAACCAGCAGGATGCAGCCAGAGGCCGTCGTACGATAGAAGACGGTATAGTCCTTCATACTCTGAGAGAGCCCAAATGCAGTGACGACGGTACTGAATCGGTCAAACCAAGCACGAGGAGACTGCTTGAGGCCATAAAGAGAGCGACGAAGTCGACAGATATGGGAGTCGGCTCCTGAAGCACGAAATCCTAGAGGTTACTACAGATAGACCTCTACTTCCAAAAAGTCATGGAGAAAGGCATTTTTGACATCAAATGGATGAAGGGGCCAATGATGATGAGCGGTGAGAGAGAGAGATAATCGGACCGATGTCATCTTTACAACCAAAGAGAAGATATCAAAATAGTTGATACCATATGTCTGAGCAAAGCCCTTCACCGCAAGTCGGGCTTTGAGGCGATGAAAAGTGTATTGAGACGGACCGTATAAATCCATTTGTTGTCGCCCGCCTGTTTGTCTGCCGGAAGGGGGACCAGATCCCAAGTATGATTGTCGTCCAAAACCTGTAATCCATCCCGCATTGCTTGTAGCCACCCCGGGTGAGATTTGGCATCACCAACCGTGCGGGGAATAGATATCGTTTCCAGAGCGGAAAGACCTTTGTATGAAGAAGTATAGAGAGAAGTATTCTAACAAGAACGAGTACTTCTTCCGGAGTGCAATGGGCAAGTCGCCTGGTGCCGGAGCAGGAGCAGAAGCATCGGACGAAGCTGGGACGATGGTATCCTCGGCCTAGACGGGGGACACAGTCGATGGGCGACATGAGTAGACAGTGTCAAACCGATGATCAGCAGGGTGAGACACTAGAGGGGGGTGGATGATGAGGGGAAGACAATCATCGATGGCAGTGTCTGGATGAGAAGAGGGAAGAGAGAAAGAAGAGCTCTCAACAAAAGATACGTCAGTAAAGATGATATACCGCCGTAAGTCCGAAGAGAAGCATCGGTATCCGTGCTAAATGCGGGAATATCCGAGGAATATGCAACGGAGGGATTTGGGAGAAAGCTTGGAGAGGTTGGGAAGAGTGTCACGGACATAACATATACACCCAAACACACAGAGTGGAAGTGAGTGAGGAGGGAGAGAGGAGAACAGAGTCCGAAAAGGAGTCTTCCCTTGAAGGATAGAAGAAGGCGATTGAGGAAGTATATAACAGTAAGGATGGCATCCCCCAAAAGAGAAGAGGCATGTCTATGGAATAGGAGGGCACGAGCAATCTCCGAAATATGGCGGTGTTTCTGCTCAGCCACTCCATTCTGCTGAGGTGTATCAGGGAAGGATGTCTGATAAATAATGTCTTTAACCTTGAGAAACTGCTGAAAGGAAGTGGACAAATATTCTCGTCCATTGTCCGAGCGGAGACATTTAATGAAGATGGAGAACTGGGAGCCGGGAGGGAGTGGGGCATAACCGGGAAGCCGTAGGGAGAGTTCCTTCCGAAATGAGGGCAGCGAGAAAAAAATTATCGGGATTTTTCCTCTGATACCTTGTAGATGGAGAATTCCCCTTTCCTCAAGGTAAGGTGGAGTCATTCTTTTATAAATGGGTAAAATAGATTACATGGCGGAGTATTCCGATGTAGGACTCAGAAATACCCTTTACAATAAAACTAGGTTCAACATAATTGAAATTGTTGGAGTCTGCGTCCCACATCGGACTTGTGGTCTGATGTGGTCTATTATTCACTATAAAATAACCTCAAAGCCTCCCTTGGAGAGGTACCTTAGGTATTGGGGTTCTCCTCCATATCATTCTACATGGTATCAGAGGGTGTTCTCTAACCCGAACTCTCTCTCTCCCAAATTTTTGTTATCTCACCCTAGGTTCTCAGCGACTCCCCCCCACTGGGACGGCGGCCTCCGGCCATTGGCCATTGGCCATTGTCACGGCAACGCCGCCCCCTGCCATCTACGACACTTCCTTGTGCGCACGCCTCCTGTGCACCAATCTTGCGTGGCTCCTCCGTGATTCCCGTGCGACGTCTCCTCCGTGCCTCAGCTCCTGCGCGACAACCGCCGACGGACCCTCCCTCGCGACGAATCCAGCCGCGAGTCCTCCCCGCGGGCTTCCGCCCCAACAGCGTCTCGTCCGCCTGCGGCCCCTCCAACGTTGTTCCTCCTTGACGGCGGCCCTCCCGCCCACGACTCTTCCTCCCTCGCATGATCTCTCTCTACAACGGCGCTCCTCTAGTACAACCACCCTTCTTGTGCGATCTCTCTTGTCCGTTGATCATGTGCGTGCGACGGACCTCAGCGGCCCCTTTCCTCTGTGCGCGCGACGGCCCTAGGTTCTCTAGTGGCTTGCCACCCTCCCGACAGCATCCATCTCCAGACCTGTTAATGCATTTCCTGTTCTTCATGTTGTATGAATAATTCCGCATCATGGATTCTCTCCCCTCTCATTCTCTCGGTTGCGCACCACAGTGACACCGCCAGACCAGTGGCGGACTCCCAGCGAGGGCCACCCTCTCGAGATCCAGGTGTCGACCCTCTCCTTGCAGACCATCCCGTCGTCGCCAGCTCCTCTGTGGCTCTCTCGGTGCCTCATCGACCGGCCCGCCTGTGCGGCTTTCCCGGCGCTCTGTCGACCGGCACCGCTTGTGTGGCTTAACAACCAATCTTTTTCAACAGCATCATCCATCAACTTCTTGAGGGGGAGCAACGGTAATGGCGGTTTATCTTTTCTTTGTTTTGTCTTGTTTTGTAATCAAGCTGTGTATGTCCAGCTTTAGGTGGAGTGTTTACAGTGTCTGTTGATTGTTTTGTTTTTCTTTGCTTTGATCTGTTTTTCATTATGTTCAAGCTAGGTACACTTAGCTTGAGGGGGAGTGTTGGAGTCTGCGTCTCACATCGAACTTGTGGTCTGATGTGGTCTTTATTATTTATTATAAAATAACCTCAACGCCTCTTTTAAAGAGGCACCTTGGGTATTGGGGTTCTCCTCCATATCATTCTACAGAAATTGATTGGGAAATAAGTCATACAAGATGTGAATTAAACTAATACTTTATTCATTCAGAAGTGAAACGTTACAACAAAAACGCATAAAACTAAGCATTGCACGCCATTAATTATTACTTACCATGGATGAAATACAATAATTAAAAGTGCATAAATCAATATGGGCCAATAGATAAAAAAAAATTCACGACTATGAAATCTCTTGCATCATCTTCAACCTTAAGAATCACCAATAGCCAAACAAAACCTATAAAATATGAAATAATAACTGTCTTGCGAAGTGAGTGTGTAATAAATAAATGATTTAGTAAAACTATATATATATGAACGAAATATGATCGTTGCAAATATGGTTCCAAATATGGTCGTTGGTCATATATCCAATAGGTATACGAAGTCGTGTATTGTTAAGTAATAAATTTAAAATAATATAACTCACAATGAAATAAAAATATGATATTAAAATATTATAAATATATATATATATTCATGCGTTATATAAATATTATTATTAAAATATAATATGGAGTATATATAAAATTCAAATAAAGATTTTAATATCAATGGAGTAGTAAAATTAAATTTTAGAATATAAATAATCAATTTTAATGGTGTTATTGGTGAATTCCCCTTACCTCAATGTGAGGTGGAGAAATTTTTTTATAGATGAGTAAATCTAATTACAAGGAGGGTAAGTCCGATGTGGGACTGAGAAATACCCATTTAACTTAAATGGGGTCTAACACTCCCCCTCAAGCTGGACATGCCCAGATTGGATTGAGTCCCACAAAGAAAAAGATGACAAGACACAAAGACTGTCTCATACTCCCCCTCAAGCTGGGCCATGGAGGCTGTGAATACCCAGCCTGGTAGTGAGAGAGTCAAGCCGAGCTCCGGGGAGGCCTTTGGTGAAGAGATCTGCAAGCTGATCTGCCGTCGGAATATGGCCAAAACTGATATGATTCTGCTCCAGATGATGGCGGAGGAAGTGGCAGTCCACCTCGATATGCTTCGTCCGTTCATGGAAGACGGGATTCGAGGCTATCTTTGTGGCTGCCTGATTGTCACACCAGATATGAGCAGGGGTTTGTGTCGGGAAGCCGAGCTCATGGAGAAGATGACGAAGCCAGAGGATCTCGGTGGTGACTGTGGCCATGGCTCGGTATTCGGCCTCGGCACTCGATCTGGAGACGACTGTCTTCTTCTTACCGGGAAGGGCAAGGCCAGAGGGGAGAGAGGAGGCCGCACAGGAGAGATGGCTGCCGGGAAGGGCAAGGCCAGAGGGGAGAGGGGCGGGGCCGGACAGAGCCGAGAATTCGCTGGGAGGGAGGGTCGGGATTAAGATCCCTCTGATACCATGTTATTGGTGAATTCCCCTTACCTCAATGTGAGGTGGAGAAATTCTTTTATAGATGAGTAAATCTAATTACAAGGAGGGTAAGTCCGATGTGGGACTCAGAAATACCCATTTAACTTAAATGGGGTCCAACAAATGGTATTTGTTAAAACGTATTCAGTACAAAAGTAATATTTTTAAAGAACCGTTTTATTAAGTATTTTGTTAGTCCTAGTGGACAACTCAAGAGGGGGGTGACTTGAGTTTCCAATTAAAAAAAATTCTTTAAAAGATTTAAAACTTAAATCCCCCAATTTGATAAATGTAGAAGAGGTAATCTCCTTACCTCAAGGTGAGGCGGAGGCCTTCTTTTATAGATTGAGAATACGGAATACATAAAGGGGTATTCCGATGTGGGACTCGAAAATACCCAGAATAATAAAAAACAGGTTCCAACACTCCCCCTCAAGCTGGACAGGCCCAGCTTGGAATACGAGTCCCACAAAAGAAAGATAACATTAAGAAAAGACCAGACACACTCCCCCTCAAGCTGGGTCGCAGATGCTGTGGATGCCCAGCTTGGAACTGAGCGAGGAGAGGCGAGCTCCTGGGAGGCCTTTGGTGAAGATGTCAGCAAGTTGGTCTGCCGTCGGGATGTGGCTAAGGCGGACATGATCGTGCTCCAGGTGGTGGCGAAGAAAGTGGCAGTCCACCTCAATATGCTTCGTACGTTCATGGAAAACGGGATTCGAAGCAATCTTGGTGGCTGCCTGATTGTCACACCAGATGTGAGCAGATGTCTGTGGAGGAAAGCCAAGCTCCTGGAGGAGATGTCGAAGCCAAATGATCTCTGTAGTGACTGTGGCCATGGCTCGATACTCGGATTCCGCACTGGAGCGATAGACGACCGTCTGTTTCTTGTTGCGCCAGGAGATGAGGTTGCCTGCCAAGAATACGGCAAACCCCGAAGTTAATCTCCGAGTAGCAAGGCAACCAGCATAATCTGCATCACAGAAGGCCTCAATATTGAGATGGGCATGATGAGAGTAGCGAAGACCACGGACAGGATCTCGCTTGATGTATTTGGCGATGCGGAGGACAGCATCCCACTGAGAGGTGGTCGGATGCTCCATAAATTGGCTCACTTTGCCGACAGCGCAGGCAATGTCGGGACGAGTCGTGGTAAGATAATTGAATTTGCCCACTAGTCTTCGATAGCGCTCTGGATGTGAATACGGTTCGGAGGAGCCACGCCTGGGTGGGGAGCAGAGTCGCGCCGGCAGGAGATGCAAGGGCGGGGGGAGTCCGCCGGAGCAGTTCGGGCCGCCGGGCGGGAGTCCAGGAGGGAGCCGCCGAGGAAGGGAGACGCCGAGGAAGGGAGCCGCTGGGGAAGAGGGTGGCCACCTAGGGCAGACCCGAGAGAAGGAGAAAAAAAAGATAGAGGGAGGGCTCGGGATTATTTTCCCTCTGATACCATGTAGAAGAGGTAATCTCCTTACCTCAAGGTGAGGCGGAGGCCTTCTTTTATAGATTGAGAATACGGAATACATAAAGGGGTATTCCGATGTGGGACTCGGAAATACCCAGAATAATAAAAAACAGGTTCCAACAATAAAAATGCCCAATTAACTAAAATGGTAGAGTTGTATAATTTAATCTTTCAAATAACTACTCAAAAGCTTGATCACAACTCGGTTAAAGTAACTTTGAAAATACTTTTCAAACTAATTTACTTAATCAAACTGCTTATATAAAACACAAATTAAAGTTAACTAACAGAGTAAGGTTTTGTTTAAAAATTTAGAAAACATAAACTGATTTGGTTTAAAACGAAGAAAACAAAACAAGAAAATCACACAGCGGAAATAAACAAGGGTTTCGATCTCAAGTCGAGACCTAATCTCCTCCACTTTGCAATCACTTGGTGGCAAATAGTTTATTATAAAATAAACCGATCCACAACCTAGATCGAGTTTTACAACCAACTGTACTCAGACAATCCAGGCTATGCAAAAACCTCTTCCACAGTTCTTCGTGGGATAAAAAGAATCCAGGTCACACATAACTTCTTCCACAGTTACACGTGGGAGTACAAAAAAAAGAATTGAAAGAGTGTCTAGCACTCTCCGATTCAGTACATGAGTGTGTTTTACAGATAAACAGGGTAAAACAAAACACAGCTCGAAAGTTAAGCTAAAACATAAAGAGCAAGGAATATAAAATATGAATATTCTATACAGCTCAGTCTGATCAACTTCGGTTATTCAGGATTCCTTGAATCTGTCTTTGATAGAGCTCAACCGGATTTGTACAGAAAGTGCAGAAAAAAATAGTGTCGTTAGAGTCCTGGAAAATCCTTTCTTCTTTGTCAATCAATTGGTCAGTGTTTTTCCACACATGTGTATCTATATATCTCTGTGTCTCGGCGTATATGTGTTTGCATTTCTCCATCCTTGCGCACGAGGCGTATATGTGTTTGCATTTCTCCATCCTTGCGCACGAGGGGTTCCTCTGAATTTATAGCATTCAAGATGGCCCAATCATCCATTGCAGAATAATAATAATATATCAAATCCTCGTACTAAGAGACAGATCCGAAAAGTCTGACTTTGCCTTTAATCCCTCTGTGGAGTTTTTTAATATTTATCATTCTTAAATCCACGTACATCTAACTTGCATCGAATGCCTTAATCTAGTTGTTGAAAGAATTAAGTTTGAATTTAAATCTGAACAAGTGCGGTAGAAGTATGGCTAGCGGTAGCTCTTTCGGCGGTAGAAGCTCTTGGCGATAGATGTACCTTGCGGTAGCATCACTCAGCGATAGAAAAGCTTGACAGTGGCTTCTTGTACTGGCGGTAGCGGTAGCTCCACTCGACAATCGCATCTCTTGGTAGTAGCACCATTTAACGATAGCATGTTCAGCAGTAGCGGTAGAAGCACCTGACGGTAGATACTTTGGGCAGTTGATGCTTTGACGGTAACTTCAGACGGTCGTCAGAATTGATCTAACGATAGCATCTTGAACAGACGATAGATGGCCCGGCGATGGCGAATTTCAACTAACAGTAGATAGTCACGGTGGGTTCAAGACTTACCGCTTTTATGATTTTGGTCAGAAAGTAGTTAAATATCATAAAACATGAAACTTATTAGAAACATAATAAATATGATTTGAGATCATTAGAATAAGGTGTTCGACGAAGCCAACATATTGTGTATTTTATCTTATTAGATTAAATTGAACACTTTTAAAATATTATTATATATGATCTAATATATTAACATATTTTAAATTAAAAGTTAAGATGAAATAGTATTAAGAACTCTTAATGTTTAAAAACGTCATTTTTTCAATAAAAGCATTTTCCCTTATATTTTGTGTTTTCTTTTAAAATCCAAAATTTACAATTGTTAGAATTCAAATTTGATCGAATAAACTTAATTTTTGAATTCTTCGTATCAAAATTTACTTAGTATGAATTTTTGAATTTTTACTGAAAATATGGAGTCGAAAAATACAGTTTTGTGAAAATTATAATTTTTATGATTTTATTATTATGTAAGCGTATTATGAAGTTTCCTACATCATTCTCTCACCTAAAAGTACAACGTTATCGAGAACAAACCTTCATCTCTTAATTGGCTCTTTGTTTCAAGTTCATAAAGCTAATATGAATTATTTTCTATGATTCTTGTAGATTGATACACACTCTACCTCAATGAGAGGTGGGGACCTTCATTTACAAATAGAGGAAAATAAATACATGTAGGAGGAAAATGATGTGGGACTCTGAAATAAACTTAAACGGATCCAACACTCCTCAAGGTAGAACGGGTATAGCTTGGAAGAAGAGTCTCATAAAAAAGAGAGAAAACACCAAAAAAACGCACACACTCCCCCTGGGCTGGGTCGTTGATGTTGTGGATGTTCAGCTTGGTGTATAGAGAATCCAATTGAGCTCCCAACAAGCTTATGGTGAAGATGTAAGCAAGCTAATGAGTTGTTGGAATGTAGCTAAAGCTGATATGTTTTTACTCGTGATGGCGAA
Source organism: Viscum album (assembly GCA_963277665.1). Classification (NCBI taxonomy): domain Eukaryota; kingdom Viridiplantae; phylum Streptophyta; class Magnoliopsida; order Santalales; family Viscaceae; genus Viscum; species Viscum album. Next base: position 1,811,005,056 of record OY728127.1, read on the forward strand.
GGAAGTGACAGACAATCTCAATAAGTTTCGTGCATTCATGGAAAACTGTATTAGAATCAATCTTCGTGGCCACCTGATTATCACACCAAATGTGAGCAAAAGTATGTGGCGAGAAACCAATTTCATGAAAAATGTGACGAAGCTAAAGAATTTCATTAATAATTGTGGTCATCACACAGTATTCAGATTCAGTGCGGGATCTGGAGATGACAATTTGTTTCTTGCTTCGCCAGGAAATTAAGTTACCAACCAAAAAAAACGCAAACCCAGAATTAGACTTTCGGGTAGATAAGCAACATGTGTAGTCGTCACCACAGAAGACCTCAATGTCCAGATGATCGTGGCGTGAATACCGAAGATCACGGGCAAGGTTTTCCTTAATGTATTTGACAATGCGAAGGTCAGTATCCCATTAGGATTTCGTCGGATGTTCCATGAATTGAATGATCTTGGTGACGGAGCATGCAATATCTGGACGAACCATGGTAAGATAATTGAGTTTGCCCACAAAACAACGATACATATCCGGATGAGAGTATGGGTCAATGGCATCACGAAGGGATCATTCCTCTTATTCAAGAGGAGTGTCGACAGCAGTTGTCTGAGACAAGCCAGTATCTGCAAGATATCCAACACATTTTCGTTGTGAAAGAAAGATTTTGGTTAGAGAACAGAAAACTTCAATGCCAAGAAAATATATCAAGGACCCAGGTCTTTGGTATGAAACTGTTGTTAAAGATAAATCTTGAGATTGACAATGTCATGTGAGTCGCTACCGGTAATAATGATATCATCAACATACACAACCAACAGGATGCACCCAGAAGACATTTTTTTGATAGAAAACAGTGTGATCCTTCATACTCTGAGATAGACCAAATGTAGCGATGACAGTGCAAAATTTGTCAAACCACGCACGAAGAGACTGCTTGAGCACATAAAGAGACTGACGAAGTCGACACACATGAGAACCGGCCCCTGAGGCAGTGAAGCTTGGAGGTTGTTGCAGATAGACTTCTTCGTCAAGAAAACCATGTAGAAACGCATTCTTGACATCAAGTTGATGAAGAGGTCAATGAAGAGCGCCTGCAAGAGATGTGAATAATCGAACAGAGGTCATTTTAGCAACTGGAAAGTGTGTTGAAATAATCAAACCATGTGTCTGAGCAAAGCTTTTTGCCACGAGACGGACTTTAAGGCGATGAACAGTACCATTTGCATTTAGATGGACTGTATAAATCCATTTGTTACCAACAACCTGTTTACCTGCTGAAAGAGGGACCAGATCTCAGGTGTGATTGTCGTCCAAGACCTATAATTCATCCTGCATTGCTTGAAGCCAATCAGGGTGAGATTTAGCCTCGACAACCGTACGAGAAACATAAATCGTATCCAGAGCAGAGAAGCCTTTATAAGAATTTGTGTATATAGGATTACTCTAACAAGAGCAAGCATATTTACGTAATGCAATAAGCAGGTCATTTAAGCCCGGAGCAAGAGAGTCTCGCGAAGTCGGGGAGATGGTGTCCTCGTTTTGGGCAGGGGGCATGTTCAATGGTTGACGAGAGTAAACAAAGCAAAAGCGACGATCATCAGAGTGGGATAACGGAGGCAAGGGTGGATGGGTGGATGGTGAGAGGAAGACACTCATCGATAGTAGTGTCATGGTGGGAAGAGGGTGAAGAGAATGGAGAGTTCTCAATAAAAGAGACATCAGCAGATGATATAACGCCTTAAGTCCGGAGAAAAATAGTAGTACCTGCGCCGAGTGCGAGAGTAGGGAAAATTTGGATAAATGAAAACAAGTGTCATGAACATAACAAAGACATCCAAACATATAAAGTGGAGGAGAGTGAGAAGGGAAGGAGGGAAGGAGGGGAATAGAGCCCAAAACATATTCTCCCCCTGAAGGATAGTAAGGCAATTTATAAGATAGGTAGCAGTAAGAATATCATCCCCAAAAAACAAAGAGGCACCTGCATGTGAAATAAGATGGCACGAGCAACAACCAGAATATGACGATGTTTACGCTCAGTCACTCCATTCTGCTGAGCTGTATTGGGGTAGGATGTTTGATGAAGACGCCATAATCCTTAAGAAACTACTGAAGGGAAGAAGATAAATATTCTCATCCATTGTCCAAGTGGAGACATTTAATAAACGTGGAGAACTGAGAGTGAATTTCACGGTAAAAAGTCTGGAAAGTATCAAACACCTCAGAGCGATCACGAAATAGATAAAATCATGCCATGCGAGAGAAATCATCAATAAAGGATACATAATAACGGTACCCTAACTAACTTGGGGCTGTGCAGGGACCCCATCATCGGAATGGACTAAATCAAAATGTTTAGATACACACATCATCAAACGAGATGTTTTGCAAACTTATAGGACTCACAATGAAAAGAAAGGTGCAGATTTAAATGGGGATAAAGTTGGTGTAAGACGGAGGTCGGTGGATGACCATAGCAAAAATGTAGATCCAGAGCACAAGCAGAGATAAACAAGCAATCAAGGGACGTCGGCGTATCAAACATGTACACCCCATCGCAAAGATGACTTTTACCAAGCTCCAGATTCGTCGACCACTCCTGAAAAACATCAGATGATGTAAAAATAGCAACACGGTTCAAGTCCTTTGTGAGCCTACTAGTGGAGAGGAGATTAAAAGGATTCCGAGGAACATGAGCCACTGAAATCGGGCGAATACAAGGATTCAAGGAGCACGTGCCAAATCCCGCAAAAGGGATAGTGGATCCGTCAGCAACAGTAATTGACGATAAGTAGTTAACATACCTGCATCACCAGTGAAATGATCGAAAGCACCAGAATCAAGCATTCAAGTAAGCGAGCAACGAGAGACACAGGCGGTAAGGCCACCAGTCTGACTAACAGATGCCAAAGAGGAGGCAAGTAGCGAAACAGCCCGATGAGAGTGTATAAGCTCGATCTCATCCATTGAAAGGTCGAGGTTGTGATAGATATCAGATAGTGGTGGGGAGTCGACCAGAGCTATATGAACCTGCCGAGGTGGCTGGGACAGACGTTCATAGAGAACCCAACAATGATTAATGAGATGGTCAGGCTTGCCACAGTGCTGACAGAAAGGACGATTACAACCCCCACCACGACCACAACCACGAGTACCCGAAAAATAACCACCGCCACAGCCCTGTAATGCGGTATGATCTGCAATGTCAATATGTGGAGAAAGCACCCGATGAGCTTGTCCAAGACGATGGTAGACCAGTGGAATCTCAAGAGATGAGGGGTTGGCCAACATTTTAGTGCCAATTGTTGCATACTCTGGATCAAGGCCATGAAGAAGACTAAAGAGACATAACTGATCCCGCTGGGCCAAAGCAGCCTCTGGTGTTTGAGGAAGGGGTTAAAGCTCAAGTAACTCATCACGCAAAGCAATCCATTCAGTGAAATATGCCAAAAAAAGACAGTGGCGGTGGCGGATGGTGAAAAGGTGTTAAAGAACATCTGAAACTCGAGCTAAATTATTGGTTTCGAAATACATAAGGGTCAAGGAGTCCCAGAGTTCTTTGACAGTGTTCGTCGTCCGAGTCACATCTTTGACGGAGTGTTCCATAAAATTGACAAGCAATGCAAAAAAATTATTGTTGGCAAGCTTCCAAACTTTGTACTTCGGATCGGATAGCGGTGGGGAATGAGCAACAAGGTGGAAGTCTAGATTCATACCGGTGAGAGACATAAGGGTTGTCTTATGCCAGACAAAGAAGTTGATTGTATCAAGGCGCTCATTTAGAAGGCGCGTGGAGACGGTGAACAGCCGTGGAAGGACCGAGGAAGTCGGTGAGGAATCTTCCATGATAGGAGGAATAGTTGGAAGAGACTACAAGATCCGACAAAAACGCAGGAAGGGCGCAGCGGGAAATCCAGCATGAATAGTCAGAAACGGGAAACCGGGCCTCAGCAGGAAAAGCAGGGCATCAGGTTACTGGGTGGGATAACCATTAAAGCATGCAAGAAGAGCACAGAGGAATCAGAAGCGAGCATCGAAAGAGAATGCGAACGCATTCTGAGGATGTCATGATGTTAGAGGGAAGGTGTAATGTCCCGGAATTTCCGTATAATTTTTTTTTAATTATACGGGATTATTACAAGACTGCGAAAACTGACGGCACGTGATTCTGAGGCCCGGTGTGCCCGAAATGATCCGTCGGAAAAAAAAACTTTAAATAGTGCGCATAAGTAGTTTTTCTGAAAAAGTGGAATAACTATTAAACGAGTGCCCAAATCAGAAATCTGAGGAAATCGTTGCGTTCAGGATGGCAGGTTTACCTTAGACGCGACTTAAGTTTAGTCGGCACAAACCTCCAGTAAGAAAACCTAAAAATGGCATAACCATAAATAAAATTATTAAATAAAATTATTTTATTTTTCAAATGCTTATAACTCACGAACGGTGACTCGGATTGAAAATTCGAGACCATTATTGAGCTCGTGGGGGTATGCTTTCCTTAGGCAGATCCTAACCTTGGCCGGCGCGGGCCACCAGTAGAAGTTAGTTTTTGGCCGTAAATAAAATAATTAAGTAGCAATTATTTTATTGTTAAATTCTTTAACTCCTAAATCGTAACTCGGATTGGAAATCCGAGAGTACCGTTGAGCTCGTGAGGGCCTGTTCCCCTTAGGCAGAGCCTAACCTCGACCAGCGCGGGGCGAGGGTGACTGTTAATAATTTTTTGAACTTTTTTTTAGGTACGTTCAGTAAACGTGCGGGCGGCGATTTCTATCTTTTGAACTGGTGCTCGGATTAAAAATTTGAGGGCGCCGTTGAATTCGCAGCGCCGGGATTCGCTTAGGCGAAGCTTAACTTCGACCGGCAAGGGTCGGACGAAAAGGTTAATTTTTGGACTTTACAAAAAATAATAAAACTCCATGAGTTATTTTATCTCTTTTTGTAACCGTTGAGTGACGTGGCGGAACCGCGGAGTTAATAGGTCATTCAATGACTTGACCTTTGGGTTGCGTAACCTCGACGTTAGTTGTTTTAATGTAACACTAAATGCGGTTCATTAATGAACCCCATTAATGTTATGCAACATGGTTGGTTCCTCACATCTATTTAAACAAAGCTTGGGCATGGTTCTTGTACACTCACGAGAGGAACCGCTGAGGAAGTGTCGGCGACGACTTCCTCCAACGTATAACGGAGCTTCGACGCTTTAGAGGATTCGAACCGGACAACGACGAACACCAACGAACACGCTTCGAACGCGGTCCCATCTTCCTCATCCGCACCGTCTACCAACGTATTCGAGGTAGGGGGTTATGTGCTTAATTTCTCCTTTTTTCCCCGTTCTTGAATATTCTGAAAAACACAGATCAACAGTCCAACGGGTTGATCCGCGTTTCGTTCTTTAATGCGGGAGGGTAATGCGGGGTTATTTTATGGGAGTTTTTATGATTAAATAATCCTTCCCATGTTATAATGCTAACACAAAGGGCGCGGGCCGAGCCGAACAAGGCCCGAACCCTCGGCCGATCTCGGGTTGGTGGCGTTCTTTGTGGGAAACCAAGAAATATGGCGGCAAGACGAAACTTCAGGCCGCGCGGTGTAGGTGTCGTCCCGGGAGGCCCGTAGGTGCAGACGGGAAAGGAATCGGACCACCAGAGCTTCATCGGTGGCCCGCGGAAGCATCACCGACGCGGCAACGCCGGCAACCGGAGGAGGCAGCGGCCAGCTACCGCCAGCCGTGAGAAGGTTGCGGCGCCCGAAGGCGCCGCGGCGGACAAAGGGGTGGTCGGCCTTTGTCGGTCGCGTCGGATCAGGGCGGCCCGCTGCGGTGGCACGCCGCGGAGGAACGTCGCGACTTCGAGCTGCGGAGGAAGGTCGCGGCTTCAAGCCGCGGAGAAAGGTCACGGCTTCGAGCTGCGGCGAAGGGCAGACCCGCAGTCCGTGGATTCCGCAGGTGACCGGTCCAGCGGGACCAGCCAGGTGGTGCGGCGCCAACTGGCGCTGCTGCTTTGAAACCAAACGGACTTCTGTTTGTTCGAGGGGAGCGAACCCCCGCGCCCGGCCAGCAAGCCGGGTGGTTTCGCGGCCCTTCGGGCCACGCCGAGTCGGGTGGGCCGGACCAGGCCCAGCCCCGTTCGGGCTAGTCGAACCGGGTCGGACCGAACCCGGACCCTTTTTGACCCAGTTACGCTTAAATGGACATATCTCCTAAACCAGACGTCTGTTTGACGAACCGTCTGCGGTGCTGGAACCCTTAGGACGAGGCGGTCCTTATGAGGTACTCCACTTGAGTTTTGGAAAAAGTTGGAGTATGGCCGGGTTGAATCGAATCTGAATCCAACCAGGCCCTCGGCACTAAAATGCCTATAACTTACAGATTGGGTGTCCGGTTGACGTGTCGTTTGTTGCGTTGGAACCCTTATGACATGGCGGTTCATTGGGTTACTTCTTCGTGGGACTTCGTGCCGGTTGAAATACGACCGATGACTTGAGCAGCGGATCCTCCCGGAATCAAGCGGGTTTTGTACGGGAATCCAGTGGCTGGTTGTGACGTGAAGAATGAATAACGATCCTGTGTGGGTCAGCACCGAGCGATCCTGTGTGGGTCAGCATCAGAGCCTCTTGACAGAATAAGATGATCTAGCTTTACGACTAATCATCTGTACTTCTGTACTTAAGTTATACATGGTGTGAGATGTCTTTTACTTTGTGCTTTGTGATTGAGATCATGCTTTGTGGTTTTTCCTTTGTGGTATTTTGAGAGACTTTCGGGGGTCTCGGGGTCTCTACCGAGTATTGTTATACTCACCCCTGCACGGGTTTCGCTCGCACCTTGTTGTGTGCAGACGACGGACAGCTTGACTGAGTCTTGAGGAGTCAGGGCTAGACGGTGCTCGGAGGTGATTGACAAACGGTGCACGGAGGTGACCGGTTGGCGTGGAGAGCTGCAGTGACGAGCTGTACCTAACCTTCAGGTAGGATCCTTAGCGGATGACCTCAGGAGCTGTTTTTCCTTTTTGTTGTACTTCCATTTCAGTTGGGTTTGTATTCTGGTCCATTTACTTTCAGTACTTGCTTTTACACTCAGTGATGGTTTTTAGTTGTGGTTGTTCCATTCTTTTTCCGTTGTGTTTTGCTTGTGTGCAGTGTGCCCTGTCTGTGTGTGTACAGGTTTTGAGGCAATGTCTTCCCATTTTAGGGATATGTCTTTCCGGTGCTAGTCGTCAACCTTTGACCTATGGAAGGCGGGCTTGGGGTAGTCACGGCAAAGGCCCTGGGGGACGGGTCGTGACAAAGTGGTATCAGAGGGGGGCGGTTCTACCAGAACTAAGAGTATGTTTTCAATGGAGCAATAGTGTTAAGTGTCTTGAGTTTGGATTTCAGTCCAGGGAGTCCAGTGTTGGTGCGGCGATCGACGTATACATACACCAGGAGCCTAAATTTTGTTTTCCGACTCGATATATGAAAACACTGATTGCATGTGTTTTTGAAATGTTTTTCTTTTAATCTCTTTTGAGTCAGCTCACCAAGTATGACTTATTGACCGTGGTTCATCTTGATTCTCTTTCAAAATGCCTCCATGCAGACAATCAGTCGGGATTCCAATGCATGACCATGAGGATGGTCCACAATGTGATGAGACTTCAGTACAAGGATTGTTGCCCGAGATGGTACCTTCGGGCGGTGTCCCAGCGATACCACTGCCCGTTGGTCAGCAATCACTACCGGCGCTACCAGTAGAGGCCACATATAGGCTCAATGCTTTACACGAGTTTCAGTGACAGATACCCCTCAGGTTCCGAGGCGAGCCTGACTCACAGGCGGCTAAGGAATGGCTTGAGGTGGTGACCGAGTTGCCATCTAGCTAGGGCACCATTAGATCAGATGGTGGTCCTGGCAGTGAGCATTCTATGTGGCTCAGCAGGGCGATGACAGGGTTTAGATTACCTTTATCTTACGATGAGGTGACTTTTTCCGTGGACAGATCTTGAGAACCTTCCTCAGAGAAGGGGTTCTCTTGCCATGAAAAGCTAAGGGGGTTTGTGTTCCCAAGAGCTTTTACAGTTTTGACAGGACAGGACGACATGTCGTTAATTGAGTATTCATCGAGGTGTACCGACCATTCCAGGTTCGATGAATACGATACGACCAGTGCTTCAGGGCTCAGACCTCCGAGCGAGACGTGTTTAGAGACATCTGAGCCAACACTATTCCTCTGTGAATTCCTACTTATGTTAGGGTGCTATATGGAACCTTTGTGGTTGAAAATTCTTTGGCTGAGTAGATGCAGCCAGTGAATGTCAGTAGTGGGAAAGCAGGAAACCGACGTCAATCTCAGAGACTTAGACGTGTAAAATGTTTCTGGAAGAGAGAGTGATAGGGACAGATGAATTTGAAGAGCAGCAGACGTGTAAGGGGAGATAAGAGAGCAGCAGGAGGTGGTGTACATTTCAACATGTTATAACCACCACCCCAATGTGGTCCCCACCAGGCTTAGGGAGCTGAAGGACAGGGGAAGGGAGTAGCTGCATGCGGTCAAGGAGTGTGACCCAAGGGCTCCATGAATGATTTGAGGTACAGTTTGTGCCTACTACTAGCTGTCGTAATTAATAAACATAAGTACTAATCATTCCTTCTTGTCAAGAATCTTGTTCAATACCTAGAGTTTTCGGTTAAAGTGTTGACTTGACCCTTATGTCTGGAGATACCTATGAGAGGAGACTCGATAATCACACTTATGCTGACAGTGTGATCTGACCTTTGAGGCAAGAGTTTCGATTGGAACCTCTTGGTGGCAGCGTCGAGACCTTACGATGTTAGTTTGGGTATGGACTGGTCATCCACAGTTCATGCTCGGATTGACTGTTTTAGGCAAAAAGGATGTGATATATCTACAACGTTGGAATGAGATTTTTCTTGATCAGCGAAAAAGGAAACTCAGGCAGCACGGGATAAACTCATGCATAGGAGGGTGCAGTTGATCGCTCTTGAGTCAGTCAGCCTTACCCTCGTGGCAGCAGGAGTTTTTAGTTTTCAGTTCCCAACAGTAGTAGCAGAGTGCGGGAACATCCTTTCAAAAGATGTTTCCAGGATTACCTCCCCACAGGGAGAGAGACTTCTGCATTGGCTTGTACCCAGGGATGGCACCGATATCTACAACTGCATATCGGATGGCTCCCACAGAGCTCCGGGAGCTGAGAGTATAGTTTGGAGACTTGCAGAGGAAGGGCTTAGTAAGACATAGTGTTTGAGGTTATGTGTGGATTACCGGCACTTTAACCAAGTGGTCGTGGAGAATGAATACTCACTACCAGAGGGTCGATGGCACACCAATCAGTTAAAAGGGGTAGCCTTTCACGTGGATAGAAAGGTGCCCGTAGGCTTTTCAGCAGTTGAGACAACGACGATGGTTAGAGTTCCACCAGGACTATGACTTCGAGATATTCTATACTCCTGGGAAGGGGAACGTGGTGGTAGACGCGCTCAGCAGAAGGTATGGTCTGCAGTTGCTGAGTGAGGCGACAGAGCAGCTAACCACGTTGCAGATATCCTTCGTGGATAATGATGGAGCAGCTTACCTCCAGTATGTGACTGTCACTCCCCCACTCCTTCAGCGAGTTCGGGAGGCACAGCTTGGGGACGCGGACTGCAAGACCCGACATGCTCAGATATCATCAGAACAGGCTCCTGAAGGATTTTCTAAAGGTGGGGAGCACGTCATCCTTTTCAGAGGACACATCATGGTATCAGTGACGCTACAAGAGGAGGTGATTGAGGGAGTTCCACACATCCCCTTTGGCGGTACATCCGGGTGTGGCAAAGATGTACCAGGACCTCCGACGTCAGTACTAGTGGCCGGGATGAAGAAAGCAGTGGCAGAGTTCGTATCACGATACCTCACTTGTCAGCAAGTGAAAGCTGAGCATCAGATTCCATCACGCTTGAGCACGGCTTTTTAGCCCCAGACTGATGGTCAGACGGAGCGGACCATACAGACCTTGGAGGACATGCTTCGTGCTTGTGTCCTGAATTTTGGTCACAGTTAGGAGGATCACCTACCACTGGTGGAGTTCGCATATAACAACAGTTATCACTCCACCATCGGCATGGCACCGTTTGAGGCCTTGTACGAGCGACCGTGTAGATCACCTCTATGCTGGACAGATCTAGGGGAGTCGGCACTTATGGGTCCAGAGTTGGTACGGGCTACCATTAAGAAGGTGCAGATCATCCAGGAGAGGATGAAGACTGCACAAAACAGGCAGAAGTCTTATTATGCCGATGGAGACAGAAACCCATAGAGTTCGAGGAGGGAGACCATGTCTTCCTATGAGTCCCACCCCGACGAAGATTACAAAGATTTGGCCAGGTCGGCAAGCTATCTCTAAGGTTAATCGGACCTTTCCAGATTCTCAGCAGAGTTGGCGAAGTGGAGTACCGTCTAACTCTTTCCCCACAGATGCATCGGGTGCATAATGTTTTCCATGTGTCGCAGCTGAGGAGATGCGTGAATGATCCATCACACGTTATCGATTAGGGCGAGTTGGACTTTGACGATGGGGCGACTTTTACGGAGTTCCCGGTGGAGATAGAGGATCGACAGGAGCGAGTCCTTCGTGGACGGTCGATCCCTCTGGTGCGAGTTCGATGGCAGCACGAGAACCTCCAGGAGAACACATGAGAGCGGGAGGCTCAGATTCGTGCTCAGTACCCTCATTTGTTTGATTTGCCTTTATTTTGGCTTTCGGGGACGTAAAGCCCTAAGGGGAGAATGTAATGTCCCAGAATTTCCATATAATTTTTTTTTAATTATATGGGATTATTACAAAACTGCAAAAATTGACGGCACGTGATTCCGAGGCCCGGAGTGCCCGGAATGATCCGTCGGAAAAAATGTTAAGCTTTAAATAGCGCGTGAGCAATTTTTATGAAAAAGTAGAATAACTATTAAACGGGTGCCCGAATCAAAAATCTGGGGGCACCGTTGCGTTCAGGATGACAAGTTTACCTGAGTCGCGACTTAAGTTTAGTCGGCGCAGACCTCCAATGAAAAAAACCCAAAAATGGCATAAACGTAAATAAAATAATTAAGTAAAATTATTTTATTTTTCAAATGTTTTTAACTCACGAACGGTGACTTGGATTGAAAATATGAGACCACCGTTGAACTCGTGAAGGTATGCTTTCCTAAGGCAGATCCTAACCTTGGCCGACGCGGGCCAGCAGTGGAAGTTAGTTTTTGGCCGTAAATAAAATAATTAAGTATCAATTATTTTATTGTTAAATTCTTTAACTCCTAAACGGTAACTCGAATTGGAAATTAGATAGTACCATTGAGCTCTTGAGGGCGTGTTCTCCTTAAGCAGAGTCTAACCTCGACCGACGCCGGTCGAGGGTGACTGTTAATAATTTTTTGAACTTTTTTTAAGGTACGTTCAGTAAACGTGCTGGCGGCGATTTTTATCTTTTGAACCGGTGCTCGGATTAAAAATTTGAGGGCGCCGTTGAATTCGCAGCGCCGAGATTCGCTTAGGCGAAGCTTAACTTCGACCGGCAAGGATCGGACGAAAAAGTTAATTTTTGGACTTTACAAAAAATAATAAAATAACTCGATGAGTTATTTTCTCTTTTTGTAACCGTTGAGTGACGTTGCGGAACCGCGGAGTTAATAGGTCATTCAATGACTTGACCCATGGGTTGCGTAACCTCGACGTTGGTTGTTTTAATGTAACACTAAATGCGGTTCATTAATGAACCGCATTAATGTTATGCAACGTGGTTGGTTCCTCACATCCATTTAAACAAAGCTTGGGCATGGTTCTTGGGCACTCACGAGAGGAACCGCTGATGAAGTGTCGGCGACGACTTCCTCCAACGTAGAACAGAACTTCGACGCCTTAGAGGATTCGAACCGGACAGCGACGAACGCCAATGAACAGGCTTCGAACGCGGTCGCGTCTTCCTCACCGCACCGTCTACCAACGTATTCGAGGTAGGGGGTTATGTGCTTAATTCCTCCTTTTTTTCCCGTTCTTGAATATTATGAAAAACACGGATCAACCGTCCAACGGGTTGATCCGCGTTTCGTTCTTTAATGCAGGAGGGTAATGCGGGGTTACTTTATGGGAGTTTTTATGATTAAATAATCTTTCCCATGTTATAATGCTAAAGCAGAGGGCGCGGGCCGAGCCGAACAAGGCCTGAACCCTCCGCCGATCTCGGGTTGGTGGCGTTCTACGTGGGTGACTGAGAAATATAGCGGCAAGGCGAAACTTTTGGTCGCGCGGTGTAAGTGTCATCCCGAGAGGCCCGTAGGCGCAGACGGGAAAGGAATCGGACCACCGGAGCTTCGTCGGTGGCCCGCGGAAGCATCGCCGGCGCGGGGGCGCCGATAACCAGAGGAGGCGGCGGTCAGCTACCGCCAACCGTGAGAAAGTGGCGGCGCCCGAAGGCGCCGCGACGAACAAAGGGGTAGTCGGCCTTTATCGGCCGCGGAGGAAGGCCGCGACGGAGGGCGGACCCGCAGTCCGCGGGTTCCGCAGGTGACTAGTCCAGCATGACCGGCCAGGTGGTGCGGCGCCAACTAGCGTCGTTGCTTTGAAACCAAACAAACTTATGTCCATTCAGGAGAGGAGCGGACCCCTGCGCCCAGACAGCGGGCCGAGCGGTTCCGCGGCCCGGCGGGCCCCGCCCAGCCGAGTGGGCCGGGTCGTACCCGCGGCCCAGTGGGGTGAGCCCACGGCCCAGTGGGCCGGACGAGGCTCAGGCGAACCGGACCGAGCCAAACCCCATTCGGGCCAGGCCCAGCGGGTCGGGTCGGACCGGACCCTTTTTGGCCCAGTTACGCTTAAATGGGAATATCACCTAAACTAGACGTCCGTTTAACGAACAATCTGCGACACTAGAACCCTTAGAACGAGGCGGTCCTTATGATACACCACTTGAGTTTTGAAAAAAGTTGGAGTACGGCCAGTTTGGATCAAATCTGAATCCAACCAGACCCTCGACACTAAAATGTCTATAACTTACAGATCGGGCGTCCAGTTTGACGTGTCGTCTGTTGCGTTGGAACCCTTATGACATGGCGGTTCATTGGGTTAATTCTTCGTGGGACTTCGTGCCGGTTGAAATACGACCGATGGCTTGAGGAGCGGATCCTCCCGAAATCAAGCGTGTTTTGTGCGGGAATCCAGTGGCTGGTTGTGACGTGAAGAATGAATAGTGATCTTGTGTGGGTCAGCACCGAGCGATCCTGTGTGAGTCAGCACCGAGCGATCCTGTGTGGGTCAGCACCGAGCGATCCTGTGTGGGTCAGCACCTAACGATCATCTGTGGGTCAGCACCGAGCAATCCTGTGTAGGTCAGCACCGAGCGATCCTGTGTGGATCAGCACCGAGCAGTCCTGTGTGGGTCAGCAGCAGAGCCTCTTTACAGAATAAGATGATCTAGCTTTACGACTACTCAAATGTACTTATGTACTTAAGTTATACCTGGTGTGAGCTATCTTTTTGTTTTGTGCTTTGTGGTTGAGATCATGCTATGTGATTTTTCCTTTGTGGAATTCTAAGAGACCTTTGGGGGTCTCGGGGTCCCTACCGAGTATTTTTATACTCACCCCTGCACGGGCTTCGCCCGCACCTTGTTGTGTCTTATACAGACGACGTACAGCTTGACTGAGTCTTGAGGAGTCAGGGCTAGACGGTGCTCGGAGGTGATTGACAGACGGTGCACGGAGGTGACCGGTTGACGTGGAGAGCCGCAGTGACGAGTTGTACCTACCCTTCAGGTAGGATCCTTGGCGGACGACCTCAGGAGCTGTTTTTTCTTTTTGTTGTACTTCCATTTCAGTTGGGCTTGTATTCTGACCCTTTTACTTTCAGTACTTTTACACTCAGTGGTGGTTTTTAATTGTGGTTGTACCATTCTTTTTTCGTTGTGTTTTGCTTGTGCGCAGTGTGCCATGTCTATGTGTGTACAGGTTTTGAGACAATGTCTTCCCGTTTTAGGGATATGCCTTTCCGGTGCTAGTCGCAAACCCTTGGCCTATGAAAGGCGGGTTTGGGGTAATCATGGCACGGGCCCTGGGGGACGGGTCGTGACAGAAGCGTCGGGAGCAATGGCGTTGAGAGGCCAGAACGTGGAGCCCTAGATGCCTCCAACAGGAGGCCGAGGTTGAGGGGCGCCTGGAGGAGTGTTGTGGAAGAAATGCACAGCATTAGGCATGTTTAGGAGAGGCACCCAATTGCCCTGGATCCCGCATGGTGTAGCGCTGCCAAGAGGTCAACGTCGTCGTCAGAGATAAAATGATGCCATCAAAAGCGTGACATGTGGGGCACAAGTGCAGTAACTAGGGAAGCCACTGGGGTGGTGGGTCGGGCCTCGGAGGCGCGACAAGGTCGCGCTCGGGGTGAGAAGCAGCTGAGCAGCGGGGTGGGTAGGGCACGGCGGGGACCGACATGGACGAAGGGAGGCGGTGCATCGGTGCGCAGCGGAGGAGGAGAAAATCGGAGCTGAGGGTTTTGCTTTGATACTATGTAGATTGGTACACACTCTCTAACATCTCGAGTTTTTATTAATTTATTTTTTTTTAATAAATTAAATTTCTTTGATGGTTTGCGTTGCATGGAACACCGAGTTTTAACAAACCGCGACAAACTATTAATATTATTATTTAAATAAGATTGTTATTACCTAACCGTTAAACATAGCGATATGAATAGTAATAACTACTTTTCAAATATTAAGTATAATGGTTTTATATAAACAAGACATATTGATAAAAAGTACTAAATTTTTGTTTCAAAAATAGTTTTTTTTTTAAATGTTTTTTATTTCTTATTCTGAACAACAATAAAATTGATTTTTGACGCTATTAGAAAATGAATTTGATGAAATAAATTTCATTTTTAAAATCAGCATGTCAAAATTAGCTTAGGATGAATTTTTGGGATTTTTATGAAAAGATTAATTTTCCAGTAAATAGTTAAAAATACTGGTTTTTATTGAAAACTGTATTTTCGTTTAAAGAATTTATAAGGTTCATTTTTTTTAAAAAATAGGTTTAAAAGTAACATTACTTCAATTATATATTAATTAATCTAATTTAGGTCTTTGGAATCTTTTTCATATTGAATTTTGATATAAAAACTTTTTAAACTTTGGAACATTTTTTACTTTGAAAACTTAATTTCTCGTCACGTCTGCAAGATTAATTTTAAATTAAATTTTGTCATTTCTGTGAATGAAGATTTTATATTTGGAATCGGCATAACTTATATTGTCTAATAAGATAACTAAATTTTTTACCATAATGAATAATAAAAACAATAAAAATTATTTACCACAGTCAAGATAAAAATGGATTAACCGGAGGGTTGAACAAAAAAGGGTTAAAAATGACCTAAAACTTGTCCAGCGCCTATTGGCTAGCCATATTTCAACTTTATCTCTTCTAAGCTCAAGAATGATTCATTTTGGAGCTTGTGGCATGAGAATAACGTAGGTACCCCTTTTTCTTTTCAAAAAATTACTAGTGTCACTCACCTCATTTATAAAAGGTCACCTCTCTCCTTTCCTATTCACAATTCCAAAACTCATTGGTATGGCTAAGCTCTGCCCAAATCACTTCCTTACCTCCCTCCCATCCTAGAAGCCTTAATTTGGTCAAAAAAACCAACCTAAGAAGTTTTTTTTGTACAAACCAAAAGAAGTTTTCCGAAGAAGAGGCAATACCTCTAACCGAGCGTTTTATATTATTTTTTCCTCCACCTCCTTCAATTCTTATTAAATCATGTTGATATAATAACCTCAGTATCTTCCATATACTGTTATGTTAAGGGCATGATCTACAACCATCTCATCTTCCATCAAATTGCTTACGAAATCATCATTCATGTGTACGGCGGACTACCGCCTCGCAAACTGATAATATTTGTTTTTCCATTACCACCTCTCACGGCTGGATATAATGATTGATTAAATGTTTATATAAGATATATATGATATTATTATACTTCTGAAATTATTATATCATATATACTTTCTTACATTTCATTATGTATGAATACAACAACGTCGTTTGCGTGTACGACGGACTACAGTATTGCGAAATGATGTGATTCGTTCACGCTTTACATGGAAGATAATAAAAAATGTCACGACCCGTCCCACGGGGCCCGTGTCGTGACGACTCAAGCCCGTCTTCCATAGGTCAGGGGCTGGTGAGTAGAACCGGAAAGGCGTATCCCTAAAACGGGAAGGCATTGCCTTTAAAGTTCTACAAACACACAGAGTAGAACGCAAGAAGAAGCAACCACGAAGTAAACTGTTGTAGTAAAAGAGTGCTGAAAGTAAAGGGGGCCGGAATACAAGCCCAACTGGAAAAGTACAAGTACAACTGAAAAGTGAAAACAGCTGAAAAGTGAAAAGCAGCTCCTGGATCGTCCACCGCGGATCCTACCTGAAGGGTAGGTACAGCTCACGATCAATAGTCTCTTCGTCACGTCACGCCAAATGGTCCACCTCCGAGCACCGTCCAGTCCTTGCTCCCTCAGCCTCGATCAATGTTATATGTCGTCTGCACAAGACACAACCAGGTGTGGGCGAAGCCTGTGCAGGGGTGAGTATAACGATACTCAGTAAGGACCCCGAGACCCCGTAGGTCTCCTAAAGTTCCACAAAGGAAAAACCACAAAGCAAGACATCAACTCTACTTAGGTACATGTCCATACATATACCTAAGTTATCGAGATATACTCATCTCATACACGATGGAAGTATACCACAAAGGTAACACCACGAAGGTAGAAGTACCAAACAGGTAACACCACGAAGATAGTACCGTGAAGGTAAAAATACCACACAGGTATATCACGAAGATAGTACCACGAAGGTAAAAGTACCACAAAGGTATCACCACGAAGATAGTACTACGAAGGTAAAAGTACCACACAGATATCACTACGAAGATAGTACCACGAAGGTAAAAGTACCACACAGGTATCACCACGAAGATAGTACCACGAAGGTAAAAGTACCACACAGGTATCACCACGAAGATAGTACCACGAAGATAGTACCACGAAGGTAAAAGTACCACACAGGTATCACCACGAAGATAGTACCACGAAGGTAAAAGTACCACACAGGTATCACCAAGAAGATAGTACCACGAAGGTAAAAGTACCACACAGGTATCACCACGAAGATAGTACCACGAAGGTAAAAGTACCACACAGGTATCACCACGAAGATAGTACCACGAAGGTAAAAGTACCACGAAGGTAAAAGTACCACGAAGGTAAAAGTACCACACAGGTATCACCACGAAGATAGTACCACGAAGGTAAAAGCACCACACAGGTAAAAGACTTAGTTCAAACAGAGTCTCAGCTCAAACTAGGTTTTTTTCAGTGAAGTATAGAAGTACAGATGATTAGTCGCGAAACAAGATCTTATTCTGTCAAGAGGCACTACTTCTGACCATACAGAGTCTGACCCATACAGGATCGATAGGTACTAACCCCCGCAATGATCAACACAGGATCCGACCTGCCCAGAGTCGATAGGTAACTAACCCCCGCTGACCCACACAGGATCTGACCCACATAGGATCGGTATGCGCTGACCCACACAAAATCGTTGAGCGCTGACCCACACAAGATCGGTATGCGCTGACCCACACAGGATCGGTATGCGCTGACCCACACAAGATCGCTGAGCGCTGACCTCCGTATGATTTGTCTCTAACCTCCGCCTCAATGCCAACCACTGGATTCCTCGCACCCGGTGTGCTCAAGTTCCATAGAATTTGCCCTCGAGATATCGGTCGTACCTTGACCGCCACTAAGCTCCGCAAAGGAGTAACCCAAAGAACCGCCATGTCGTAAGGGTTCCAACGCGACAAATTGTGCGTCAATCGGACGCCCGGTCTGTGAATTATAAGCGTTTTAGTTCTGGGGGTCCGGTTAGATTCGGGTTCGATCCAACCCGATCGTACTCCAACTGTCTCCAAAAATCAAGAGTATACCAAAAAGAACCGTCTCGATCCAAGGATCTCAACGCCACAAACGGTTCATCAAACGGGCATCCAGTTCTCAAAATATGGCCAGTGTTTCTGGGCCCGGTTGGCCCGGGTCCGGTCCGACCAAATCGGACCGACCCAGCCCGACCCGTAATGGGCTGGACAGCGACGGGCATGGCAGGACCCGCAAGGGGGGCGGCCCGGCCCGCGTAGGGCGCGACCCGCAAGTGGGGTCCGCCCTAGCCGCCATCAGGGGAGCGACAATCGGCTTTCCCGAACGGCTGAAGGTTGTTCGGTCTTCTTCGCAGCGGCGACGCCACGTGGCGCCGCCGCATGGCACGCGGGGCCCGCTAGAGTGGGTCCTGCTGATTCCGTCGAGGTGGTTCAGCGTGTCGGCCGACTTCTTTAACGGCGCGCGACGGCGCGCCGCTCCGCCACCCGCGGTCGGCCAGTGTGTTGGCCGCCTTCCTCCGGTCGCCGCGGCTGATGAGTTGCGGCCCCCTTTGCTCACCGGCAGCGCGCGACGGCGCACCGGGCCTCCTCCGCGGTCGGTCGGTGTCGGCCGCTCCGATGACCTCCGCGGCTTTGTGTCGCAGCCTCCTCTTGCAGCGTGCGTCAACGCGCTATCCCCAACCGCGTGGGTCACGTGGACCGGACCATGTCGGCCGGACCGGGCCGCCCGCGCCGGGTCGGGCCGACCTAGGGGGTAATGGGCCGGGTTGGACCGGACCCAAACCCCCTAATTTCGGACTCTCTTCAGTTAAACGCCCATATATTGGACTTCGGACCTCTGATCGACGCACCGTCAGTTGCGTAGGATTCCTTGGATCGAGACGGTCGTTTCGGTATATTACACTCAAGGTTTCGATAAACTTTGGGTACGGCCGGGTTGGTTCGAACACGAAACCAACCGGGTCCTCGGAGCGGAAACGCTTATAACCTGAGCTCCGGACGTCCGAATGACGTATCGTCGACTTTGTTGGATTCCTCTTGATGAGACGGATCTTTTGGCATACTTCACCTGAGGTTTGGACGCAGTTGGAGTAAGGCCGGGTTGGATTGTACCCGAAATACAACCGGGCCCCTGGAACGGAAAAGCCGATAACTTTTAGACCGGACGTCCGTTTGACGAACCGTCAGCGGCGTTGGTAATCTCGTTGAGAAACGGTCCCTATGAGTATACCATATGAGAGTTCGAGGTAGAGTTGAGATACGGTCGGGTTGGTTCGTACACGAAACCAACCGGGCCCCCGGGAAGAAAAGGCTAATAACTCACAGACCGGGCGTCCGATTGACGCGTCGTCTGTTACGTTGAGACCCCTGTGACGAGGCGGTTCTTTGTGATACTTCTCCGTGGGACTTTGTGATACTTGGAGTATCGACCAGTAGTTCGTGGAGCGAATCCTCCCGGAGACGAGCGTACGGAGTGCGGAGACCTAGTAGCTGTGGACTTGATGACTGCTTGTCCGATTCAATTCGGAGTGACTTGTATAGCCCAGTGGGGAGCACTACTTTGTGAGGTGGCAGACCCATGGCGGAAGAGCACTACTTTGTGAGGTGGCAGACCCGCGGTACTCAACAGGAGGAGTACCTCTGTAGGCTATGAGGGGGAGCACTACTGTGTGAGGTGGCAGACCCGTGGCGGGGAGCACTACTTTGTGAGGTGGCAGACCCGCGATACTCGACAAGAGGAGTACCTCAGCAGTCTAAAGTTAGTGAGTAGCGTCTCGGAGTCGTGATAGGGCTACTGTACTCGACAGAGGAGGAGTTCTCCAGCAGTTGTGGTTTCGATATCGTGAATAAAAATCCTGGTTTGAGCTGAGTCAATGACCTTTGTGTATTCCTCATGATTGAGATGGATTACTTGATAACTTAGGTATATGTATGGGCATATACCTAAGTAGTGGTTATCCGTTGATTTCATATCTATGTGATACCTCATGATTGAGATGGGCTACTTGATAACTTAGGTATAAGTATGGGCTTATACCTAAGTAAGGGTTATCTGTTTAGATCCTTCTTTGTGGTTATCCTTGTTGGATTTAGTGAGACCTTGAGGGTCTCGGGGTCCCTACTGAGTATCGTTATACTCACTCCTGCACGGGATATGCCCGCACCTCATTGTGTTGGATGCAGACGACAGACAGCGCTGACGGAGGCCGAGTGTTCGAGGACTGGACGGGTACCCGGAGATGGACCTCACGACGAGTCGGTACCCGGAGGTGGACCCTACGACGAGTCAGTATCCGGAGGTGGAATTCACGACGAGACGGTACTCGGAGAAGGTTGACGGGCGAGAGCGTTGAGGAGGCTATCTGTACCTACCCTTCAGGTAGGATCCGTGGTGGACGATCCAGGAGCTGCGTTATCTGTACCTACCCTTTAGGTAAGATCCGAGGTGGACGACCCAGGAGCAGCTTCTATTTTTCCAGCTGCTTGTCTTTTCTGTTGTACTTTCGTTCGGTTGTAGCTGTACTTTTCAGTTGGGTTTGTATTCTGACCCATTTATTTTTCAGCACTTTCTTTTGTACTTAATGTATTACTTCCGCTTGTACTCAGTGGTGTTTGTTTACTTTTATAAAGGCAATGTCTTCCCAGTTATCGGGATTTACGCCTTTAGTGCTAGTCGCCAGCCCTTGGCCTATGAAAGGCGGGCTTTGGGTAGTCACGGCACGGGCCCCGAGGACGGGTCGTGACAAATTGGTATCAGATGAGTCGGTTCTACCGCAGAACTTAGGACTCTGATATTTTCTTTCTGTGAAGCAATAGTGTTAAGGGTACTAAGTGTGGTCTTCAGTTCAGGGAGTCCAGTGATGGTGTGGGCGGTCGATGTATCCATACACCAGGACCCTGACTTCTGATTTCCGACTCAGTGCACGAAAACAATAATTGCGTGTATGTTTTCAAAAAGTTCCTTCAAGTCAGCTCAAACCAGGTCAGCTCACCAGGTATAGTCTTTTGACCGTGTCGCATCTGTTCTTTCAGGATGCCTCCCCGCGGACGACCAGCTAGAGCCCCGAGAGTTGTACGTACTGACAGGTTGTCGAGCGACGAGGACTCAGTACAGGGCTCTCATCCAGTTGAGGCACCAGCGGTACTACCACCCGTTGGGCCACCGATGCCACCAGCCCCAGCAGTAGGCGATGCATGCCGCTTGAGCGCGCTGCACGAGTTCCAGCGCCAGAGGCCACCCAGGTTCTGGAGAAAGACGGACCCACAGGCGGCTGAGGATTGGCTAGAGGCTGTGGTGAGAATCTTCAGGCTAGTAGGTACACCAGCGGACTTCATGGTGATCCTTGCTACCAACCTCCTTCAGGCAACAGCAGGCAGATGGTGGAGCATGATGCTCCAGATGCATGACGAGACGTCACTTCTATGGGCAGACTTCGAGAGCTTGTTCCGGGCAAAGTTTGTACCAGCCACCCTTCGAGCGGTGCGGATACAGGAGCTACTTCATCTGCAGCAGGGCAGCATGAGTGTAGCTCAGTACTCAACGAGGTTCACAGACCTCTCGCGCTACTCTACAGACATGGTACGGGACCCGTTCTTCAGGGCCCAGACCTTCGAGCAGGGACTGAGGCACGAGATCAGAGCTTCGACGATCCCTCTCAGCATCCCAACTCAGGCAGGGGTGTTGGAGCGAGCCCTCTTAGTGGAGAGTTTCCTTGCTGAGCAGACTCCAGCAGCGGGACCCACCACTAGTCGACATGCAGCGGAGTCTTCTGCAGCTGGCAGTAGACGGATGACGCAGAGGTCCAGGAGGGTCAGACCTACAGGTGGTCGACCGCACGACTCAGGATCGGTAGTGCGAGGCACCAAGGGTAGAGACAGAGTCAGACCTGCCATGCTGTGTTACACATGCGGCGGATAGGGTCACATGGCTCGTGACTGTCCGACCTATCGCTCGGACGATCAGCAGATAGATGAAGGACCTCCCAGGCAGAGGCAGAGGTTCGATCGTGACGGGCCGCAAGGAGCAAGAGGCAGAGGCAGAGGAGTTGGCCGTGCAGATGGAGGTGGACGACGCTTCGAGGTGTTGCCACCACCACCACCACCCAGAGGACCACCCCGACCGCAGGGAACGGGTGGATATGGGAGAGCTCAGCTTCAGGCAGCTGAAGCATACGACTATAGAGCTCCGGAAGCGGGTGGACAGGAGCGGGACTAGGCATGGAGGTCTTTATTCTTGGTGTTTTTAGTCTCCATGTTAACGTTGTTGTGTTTGCCTTGTGTCTTTGTACTACGAGCTGTAGTAATAAAAGACACTTATCTTTGTGACGATTACTTTCCTGTCCACTTCGTATGGTTGATACTAAGAGGTTCCGGTTTAAAACTGTTGACTTGATCCTCACTTTCGAGATACCTACTGGAGGAGGACCCAGTGACCACACACTGCTGCCGACAGTGTGACTCGACCCTTGGAGGTGAGAGTAACGGTTGGATCTCTTGGTAGTAGCGTTGAGGCCTTACGACGTCGTCCATGGCATGAAATAGTACCATTCATGTCAGGATTGACTGTATTAGGCAAAGAACGTGGTTCATCTAGGGGATGAGACCAGATTTCTCTTTTCGGCAGAGGAGAAATCCCAGCAGCTCTTGGGTGGAACGTAGACGAAAAAGGGTGGAGATTAGTTCTTACAATTGGCTAATCTCACCCATTGTTCGTTGAGCAAACGGTTTACAGTTCTCTCCATCTTAAATAGTCTCAGGTGTATCTACTCTCAGAAGGACATGAACCTGAGACAGCGGTGATGGCTTGAATTCCTCTAAGACTATGACTTCGAGATAGTTATACTCCTGGGGAGGGGAACGTTATAGCAGATGCTCTTAGTAGGAGATCGGGCGTTCAGCTGTTAGGAGTGGCGAGACAGCAGTTGGCCGCGTTTCAGATATCCTTTGTGGATGGTGATGGAGTCAGCACGTGTAGAACCAGAGATGCTTCAGGCTACGACGAAAAAGGTGCAGATCATCCAAGAGCGGATGAAGACTGCACAGAGCAGACAGAAGTCCTATGCTGATAGGAGATAAGACCACTAGAAAACGAGGGTGGCGACCACGTCTTCTTACGGGTCTAACCTCGATGGGGTATACAGAGATTTGGCCGGAGCGGCAAGTTATCTCTGCGCTTCATCGGACCTTTCCAGGTCCTGGCAGAGTAGGCAAGGTGGTTTACCGCTTAGCCCTTCCACCTCGGATGCACCGGGTGCACGACGTCATCCACGTATCTCAGCTGAGGAGATGTGGGCACGACCTATCCGTCATCATCGACCACGGAGAGCTGGACATCGATGACGGGGCGACTTTCACGGGGTTCCAGTAGAGGTTGAAGATCGACAAGAGCGGGTCCTACGGGGACAGTCGAATCCTCTTGAGCGCTTTCGTTGGCAGCACGGGAACCTCCAAAAGAGCACATTGGAGCGTGAGGCTCAGATGCGTGCTCGGTACCTCCTTTAGTTTCCCTAGTTTGTGTTGTAGCTTTACGGGGACGTAAAGCCCTGAGATGGGAGTAATGTAAAGACCTAGAAATTTCAAGGAAATTTTTTTCTTAATTTCTTTGAATTTTACGAGTCCGCAGTTTCTGACGGCACCTGATTCCGAGACCCGGTGTGCCCGGAATCAATTTCCGAAGTTTAGCTCGGGTGCGTTCAGTGAACGAACGAGCGGGTTTTTCTATCTTTTGAACCGGTACTCGAAATTGAAATCCGAGGGCACCGATGAAACCGCAGCGCCGGTATTTGCTTAGGAGGACCTTTATCGAAGATGCGTTTGCTTGGGAGGAGTTGTTAAAAAAAAGTGGATTAAATAAAAAGTGAATAAAATTGTGGTACAATTTTATTTCTAACTAAGGTGGTTTTATCCTACATGGGGGAGTTAGGGTGGGACCCACTAACATCCTAACTACCCATGTGAGAATAAATGTGAGGTGGGGCCCGCACGAGCCCCAACCCTTCACATTCCCTAAAACCTCTAAAACCCCCCATTAAACTCCATGTGTTTAATGTTGGCAAACCCCTTGAACTTAATTAAATAACTCATCTCCCACTTTAATTCATGCCAACACACACTAAATTAATTGATTAAACCTCTTCAATTAATTTAACTAAGTGTTTGAATTTTAAGTTTTTGAAATGCATGGAAAAGTAAAATAAAATAAGGAGAGGCTTATTTTATTTTTGGTTAGAATTGTTGTGTGAGGAGGATTTGGAAGGAGAGCTCTAAAGCTTTGAAGAACTTCTTCCTCCGACGAAGAACGGCCATCCTTCTCGACGAAGAACGCTTCCCGGTTCTCCATCAAGGGAGGAGACACCGTCGTGGGGAATTCGCAAACGACAACGTCACCTTTCCGACGTCAACGCCACCTCTCTGCAGATCACGTCACGAGGTAGGGGTTAATTCTTTTGTTCAAGTTTTATCATCGACCTTCGTTGTTTAAAATTTTGGCCGAATGTTATCGTCGTAACGGGAGGAGATCGGACCGCACAAACACGGCCGATTCTCCTCCCCTTTTTCTTGTTGATCTTCGTTGTTGATTGAGGCGAAGGCGGCAAGGTGTCGTTGCACCGCGTGGGGACGAAGAGAACCGCGGCCGGAGCGGGCCGCGGCGGTGGTGCGCGGCGCTGTCACGCGCGCGCCGGAGAAGCCGAGGAAGGCCGCGGCCGGAGCGGGCCGCGGCAGAGGAGCGCGGCACCATCGCGCCGCGCCGGTGAGACAAGTCGCGGCCATAGCCGCGGCGGACCAGGAGGGGCGGTCGGCCGAGCCGGCCGCCGGCGACTTCAGGCGGCGCCGTCCCACCGCGCCGGTGGAAGAAAGTCGCGGCGGATCTCAAAGGGCGCCCGGCAGAGCCGGCCGCCGACGCCACCAGGAGGCGGGACCCGAAGGGGTCCCGCGGTTGACCAAGGGCCAGCCATTATAGCCGGCCGTTTTCGAAGAAACCGGGGGGGCGTAACCCCCCGGACCTGCGGCTAGGGCGGGCCCCACCGGGCGCCGCCACCCCGCCAGGTCGCCCACCCACGCGGCCAACCGCGTGGGTCACGTGGACCGGACCACGTCGGCCGAACCGAGCCGGGCTGCGCCCTACCGGGCCGGACCCAAACCCAGTTCGGGCCGACCCAGGGGGTAAGGGGCCGGGTTGGACCGGGCCCAAACCCCCTAATTTCGGACCCTCTTCAGTTAAACGCTCATATCTTGGGCTTCGAACCTCCGATCGACGCACCGTCAATTGCGTAGGATTCCTTGGATCGAGACGGTCGTTTCGGTATATTACACTCAAGGTTTCGACGAGATTGGGTACCGCCGGGTTGGTTCGAACACGAAACCAACCGGGTCCTCAGAGCAGAAACGCTTATAACCTGAGCTCCAGACGTCCGAATGACGTGCCGTCGACTTTGTTGGATTCCTTTTGATGAGACGGATCTTTTGGCATACTCCACCAGAGGTTTGGACGCAGTTGGAGTAAGGTCGGGTTGGATTGTACCCGAAATACAACCGGGCCCCTAGAACGGAAAAGCCGATAACTTTTAGACCGGACGTCCGTTTGACGAACCGTCAGCAGCGTTGGTAATCTCGTTGAGAAACGGTCCCTATGAGTATACCCTATGAGAGTTCGGGGTACAGTTGAGATACGGTCAGGTTGGTTCGTACACGAAACCAACCGGGCCCCCGGGAAGAAATGGCTAATAACTCACAGACCGGGCGTCCGATTGACGCGCCGTCTGTTGCGTTGAGACCCCTGTGACGAGGCGGTTCTTTGTGATACTTCTTCGTGGGACTTTGTGATACTTGGAGTATCGACCAGTAGCTCGTGGAGTGGATCCTCCCGGAGACGAGCGTACGGAGTGCGGAGACCTAGTAGTTGTGGACCTGATGACTGTTTGTCCGATTCGATTCGGAGTGACTTGTATAGCCCAGTGGGGAGCACTACTTTGTGAGGTGGCAGACCCATGGCGGAAGAGCACTACTTTGTGAGGTGGCAGACCCATGGCGGAAGAGCACTACTTTGTGACGTGGCAGACCCGCGGTACTCGACAGGAGGAGTACCTCTGTAGGCTATGAGGGGGAGCACTACTGTGTGAGGTGGCAGACCCATGGCGGGGAGCACTACTTTGTGAGGTGGCAGACCCGCGGTACTCGACAGGAGGAGTACCTCAGCAGTCTAAGGTTAGTGAGTAGCGCCTCGGAATCGTGATAGGGCTGCTGTACTCGACAGAGGAGGAGTTCTTCAGCCGTTGTGGTTTCGATATCGTGAATAAAAATCCTGGTTTGAACTGAGTCAATGACATTTGTGTATTCCTCATGATTAAGATGGGTTACTTGATAACTTAGGTATATGTATGGGCATATACCTAAGTAGTGGTTATCCGTTGATTTCATATATGTGTGATACCTCATGATTGAGATGGACTACTTGATAACTTAGGTATAAGTATGGGCTTATACCTAAGTATGGGTTATCTGTTTAGATCCTTCTTTGTGGTTATCCTTGTTGGATTTAGTGAGACCTTGAGGGTCTCGGGTCCCTACTGAGTATCGTTATACTCACCCCTGCACGGGCTATGCCCGCACCTCGTTGTGTTGGATGCAGACGACGGACAGCGCTGACGGAGGCCGAGTGTTCGAGGACTGGACGGTACCCGGAGGTGGACCTCACGACGAGTCGGTACCCGGAGGTGGACCCCACGACGAGTCAGTATCCGGAGGTGGACTTCACGACGAGACGGTACTCGGAGAAGGTTGACGGGCGAGAGCGTTGAGGAGGCTATCTGTACCTACCCTTCAGGTAGGATCCATGGTGGACGATCCAGGAGTTGCGCTATCTGTACCTACCCTTCAGGTAGGATCCGAGGTGGACGACCCAGGAGCTGCTTCTATTTTTCCAGCTGCTTGTCTTTTCTGTTGTACTTTTGTTCGGTTGTAGCTGTACTTTTCAGTTGGGTTTGTATTCTGACTCATTTACTTTTCAGCACTTTCTTTTGTACTTAGTGTATTACTTTCGCTTGTACTATGTGGTGTTTGTTTACTTTTATAAAGGCAATGTCTTCCCAGTTATCGGGATTTACGCCTTTGGTGCTAATCGTCAGCCTCTGGCCTATAGAAGGCGGGCTTGGGGTAGTCACGGCACGGGCCCCGAGGACGGGTCGTGCCATGACAAACCCAAGTGCTTTAAAATGCACTCAAAGAAATTGTTCCATCCACAGGCAGGTAAGGAAATATGCAGAATCTCATTCAACTTCAAAAACAACTGGGAAGAGACAAGGCAATCAAAAAACAAATGATCCCCGGTCTCTGGGACCAGATTACAAAAAGGGCACATAATAGAATCAATAGAGGAAAAATCGGAACATCTTACCCGGGTAGACAATCCGTCTTGAGCCAGCAGCCACATTAAAAAACCATGCTTCGGAGTAACAAATGGGCCCCAGCAAATCAAGGGCCATTTAGGCTTATCAATAATCTGCAAAGGAAAGATAGTGACCACTGTAGCAGTTGCAGTGAACGGCTCACCTTTGCCAATCAACCTGGTAGAATCAATAGCATCCACACAAAGCAAAGCTTAGCTTCTAAATCTGAGTAAAACCCTTAAACACCCAAGAGAAGGATGCTTTTAAAGGGACTCCAAAAAGAGGAATCCCGAATATAATAATGATGCACCGAACGAACCCACAAAGATTCCTTCAAACAAACCAACTTCCAAATGTGTTGAATCATAAGCACAGTGTTAGATCTTAAAGCACACTTTATACCCAAACCACCCAAATTGAGAGAAAGAAGCAATAGGAGTCTTCCTAGATTTCTCCTTTCCAGACCAAACAAAGCTTCCACACAGGGCATTAATCATGTTGAGAATGGTTCTGGGAAGAGTGATGATACGACCCTGATATAAGAACAAGGAACTCAACGCACCTTTAACTAACACCACTCTTCCGGCGTAGCTCAAAAGTCTAGAGGACCAAGAGAGGACGTGGGGAGTGACCTTTTTCACTAAAGGCAAGCTGCACGAGATATAAAAACTCCTAGAGAATGGGGGAACTCCCAAATACTTCACCGGAAGATGGCCTTCCACAAAGTTAAGATTGTTATTAACGTCCCTCCTAACCTCCTGAGAACAGCCTCCAAAGAAAATATTACTTTTAAAGTCATTAATAGTGAGTCCAGACACACAACTAAATTCTTTCAAGGCTCTAGCCAAAAGTTCAGTCGACCCCGAATCACTTCTAGAAAACACAAAGCGATAATCTGCAAACATCACATGCGAGATTTTAAGCTTATGGCATTTAGGATGAAATCTGAAGCCCCTCCTAGAGGTAACCTCTCTTAAGTAATTTAGAAAGGTAGAGAATGCAACGAGAAGGGACGCAAAAAGAGAGAAAAAGAAACCACCAACCATTTGATTTTGCTTTGTGCCCCGCGAATTTCATACCGACTAAACAAAACATTGACATAAAATAAGCAAAACAGATATCAGCCCTGGAAACTGAACATTCGAATGGTGAGGACGGGTTTCAAATTTCCATAGAAGCCAAAAGCACAAATTAGAAACGCAGCGATCAAACCTAAAAACATTCGCTCGAGAGTAATAAAGACGGGCAGGAATTACCATTCCTTAAACCATTTAACCGCGGGCGCCTTGGATTGTAAAAGGTGGCGTCCCTCGAACAGATGATGGCTCATCAGAGATTCCATCTTCTTCCTCTCCTCTTCTTCGCACCTCCCCTGTGGCAGGAATTCCTGCCGCTCGACGGAGGGTTGGCTTCGTTAGGGTTACCTGGAGGGTCAAGAATAACTACAAAAAAGGCCGGCGCCACACTCGGGTCGAACTCCTAACTGCAGCGCTGAGTGTCCCCTCCCGCGCGGAGGGAGGTGTCGGGGGAGCTAAAATGAATGATAATATAAAATAAAGTGTGAA
Source organism: Viscum album (assembly GCA_963277665.1). NCBI lineage: Eukaryota > Viridiplantae > Streptophyta > Magnoliopsida > Santalales > Viscaceae > Viscum > Viscum album. Next base: position 1,811,033,976 of record OY728127.1, read on the forward strand.
AAATATGAAACATGTGAAAATAACGTGAAAAAGGTGAGTAAAATATGAACCGTAAATAGAATAATCACTACGAATAAAATTGTATACGTATAATCTCTCATAATTACATGGAAAAAACTCCGTAAATATCTTTCTCCATAAATCGAGAGTAGATCTCACAAAATACCACTCTAATAAACACTCAAATGGAAGAATAATTGTTGCTTGAAGCTTTTGAGAAAACTAAAAGAGACCTCTACCTTTAACAGGCATTCCAGATCCCACTTCCCACTTCTTCACTTGCTAGATTTGATGGGATTTTTGCCACCCACCTATATCTCTTCCACTTTTCCCTGCCAACTCCTCGAAAAAACAAAGGGGTTGTTATCATCCCTTTAGTGGACAGGTCGTTTTGAGAACCGAAATCCAGAATTGAATTTTGAAAGTTTAGACACGTCAAAAATAAGTTTTTAGTTGAGGTTTGAGCTTTGAGCAGAGCCGTGAGGGCTCGAGAGAGCCCGAGAGAGGTCGGGGTGATTGTTTCACCATAAGATGCATCAAACCACCAGCTAGCCAATGACCTTTTTAAAGGGGCCAATTGTTAAATTGTCCTCTTAGATTTTTTTAGGAGATAAGCCCCATCCTCCCCCTTTGTTTGGTGCATGCGGCCCCTAGCGGTCCCCTCCCCTCCCCCCTTCAACACCCCCTCGAATTTGGGGGTGTTTTGAGGCGTTCTTCGGCCATTCTTGACATGTCTCACCCCCTGTTAATCTTCATTTGTTTCCCCCTTTATTTTTGTTTAATTTTGATTTGTTCAGCTAGGGTATTGGTTTTGATTCTATCTGAGTATGCTGGAATTGGACGATATGGTCAGGGCTTTCATTTTGTCTGCGATGAGGGCGTCTTGAGATGATGTCGTTTGCATGTCACCGCTTGTGGTTTGGGTCAAGGTATATAGCACTGTCAATTTATTTATGGTTTATCCTTTAAATTAAATTAATTTGGGATATGAAATGGTGATGGCTTGTTAAGGCTCTGCCCAAGAGTGGTGTCGGGAGTCTGTTGCAGAGCTCCCATGGGTAGTTGCTCAAAGATTCGTCGAGCGACGAGTGGCCAATGAGCTAATCAACATTTATGCCTTTTTGAATTAAATGGTTAAATCACTTGTAAAATTGTTAATTAATTGTGAATTGATTACAACTAATTAACTTGGGTGTTTGAGCTTGAGCGTCAGCGTGAGATTGGTTTGGACTTGGATGTGGCTTGGCGGGTTGGAGCTGCAACTGTCGACCTGTGGAAATAAATGGGAAGAGCTTTGGTTTGAGGTGGGTGGCATCGCGTACTAGCCCCGTGACTTATGCATTCTAGTTATGTTGCGTGTGGAAGTTTAAGCTCGCTACTGAGAGTGATGCTCCTGGTTAACTTAATTAAATGAAATGGTTTATTTAAAATTAAATTGTTTAATTTAAATCATACGGTTGGAACTATAGAATGCCTTAGACAAGCAAACCAAAGTGCTTTAGGCCGCATTGGTCCCAGTGCACTGACTTGATGCCTCGGTCACCAAAGGCCAAGGCCTAGACATCAGCATGCCTTGTGACTTGTTAGCTCGCACGTAGGGGCTTGAGACGCCTCCAAGCTAAAGGTGGGTAAGGACTTAGAGGTCCTTGAACAAGTTGACCTTAGAAGGCCCCTTATGTGCCTTTAAGCTACTAGATTGTCGGGAAAAGTGTGAGATAAGCACCCCTTTCCTCGTTTGATGTGATCAGGCCTAGATGGACAAACCTTAGGTAGACCTATATCGGGTTGGGTGAGACCAACCCAAAGTGACTTTGAGGACCGCGATAGGTCGTAAGCCCGTCTACTTGATTGTTTCCTGTGTGGAGAATCCCCGTGTAGTCGGTGAGGCTGTGCTACCTCATTGTTGATGTCGAGGTATATGACATCCTTGGAGCGTTGGGTGTTGACCCAAGACTAGTTTGAGACCGAGGACTCCAAGTGGAGTGCTTCGTTTATATTGACCAAGGGGACCCTAGTAGGTACCTCGAGCGGTTGTGGTTGGCTACTGACAGTGATGGCAAGTTGAGCGTTCGACCAACCCAAGTTCTGTTAGAGTTGGTGTCCCAGGAGCCAACTGATTGTACTTTGATTACATGTATATTCAATGACATGAAAATTAATTAAACATCTTATTACATAATGTTCATTATTTTGCATGACTTTAATGTAATAATGTCCTGGAGTATTTATCGTATTGATAAGGTCATAGCAGTTCTCTGCTATGATGAGAATCTTGAAGTGTTATGACAATATTCTTAATATAGATTTTGTGGTTGGATAACATGTTACGATGAGACACATAATATTTAGACTGTCAAATGCGAGTACTCATAAGTGGATGAGGTTTCTTCTCACGATGTTCGTACTTGGTAATCTCCAAGATGAGAGATTATGAGAACTGTCAGTAGAAATTCTGTATGTTTTGGTGTCATCAGATATTCCTATCTGCAAGAGTGTTTAATGATCCTTAGAATTTAAAATTATCATTGCTGCATGTCACGACTCACGCATTTAGATTTACTGATTAAAATCGTCACGACATATGTTGGCAGGAATTAGGGTACATTGGGTGTGTCACGATTGACATGACATTAATGGATATGCCACACCCTAACTTTTAAGTTTATTTTTATTTTAATATTTCTTGGCTTCAGATTCTCTTGTTGAGGCTCGAGTGAGCGCGAGTCAAAAAAATCGTCGTTAATATTTTTACCGGGCTTCAGACCCATGCGCGGTCATTGTGCAGTTGGCGGCCGCCGCGCAGTCGGCCCAATAGTTGGGCAATTGCTCATTTTTTTACTATTATTATTATTGTAATTATTGTATTATTATTATTATTATTGTTGTTATTGTTATTAATTTTTATCATTGTTGTTTTTATTATTGTCATTTTTAGTATTATTATTTTTGGTTTTATTATTATCATTTTTATTATTATTATTATTATTATTTGTATTATTATTATTATTTGTATTATTATTATTATTATTGTAATAATATTATTATTAAAGGAACGATAAAAAACCCTAAACCTAGGTCTACCCAGCCCCCCTGTTATGTGCGGCGCGCCTGCCCAGGCCCCCTCCTAGCTGTGCGAGCCGCCGCCGCCCTCTCGCACCTCAGCGCCGACCGACAAGCGACGCCCTGGCTATAAGGCCCCGACCTTAAACATTACTTAATATTGAATTAAATGAATAATTCACATTGAGGATCTTTTCAGGTTTAGAGTTTTAGAGAATTAGGACATAACTGTTACATCTCAAAAGATTACAAAGTAGACACTTCTACTAAGTTTCCATAGAATAAAAAAAAACCCTTAAAAAGAAACATGTCCAGTTTCATGTTTTATATAGCATGACTTTCCCTTGATCCCATCCTTAACCCTATTCCACATCAAGTCCTGTGAAAAACATTTCAAAAAAAACTTGAGGTGAGCATAAAAAGATCAGTAAGGGATACACAAAGAATGAAAACTGTTAGTTTTTCAAACATCAAGTAAACCATGTATAACTTTATCAAAGTAATACCTTCACCTTCATGAAGTAGTAAAAACTCTTCACTGAATAAAATATCATTACTTACCTTTTTGTAACCAAAGGATTACCATAAAACCCATATAAAGAACACATAACATATAAAGGTAACTTGGGATATAAATATACTTAAGTGAAATAACCATTCGGTCGACTTCCACACATATCACTTAATGGAATAGCCATACGACCAACTTCCATACATACTTAATGGAATAGCCATACGACCGATTTCCATACCCAATGCATTGGAGGTTATAATGTAACCACCCGTCCTGGTATTCACAGCACCACCCGTCATATGGTTCATCACGTAACCACCCGTCAAATGTCCAAGTACCATTATAAAATCATAAGACATAAAACAAATATAATAAAAAGAAAACATTCCCACACTTTGATCACAATATATCACATAAATATATTGACATAACAAATCCATTATAAAAACCATTTTCAATACCAAAATACATAAAAGAGTATATGATATTTATTTCATTTTAAAAAACATTACGGCTTGTTGAGGAAGCCAAAGACCAAATAATACTCGCAGCGGCGGAAAAGGTCGTTGTCACCGCGTACGTTAAAAGAAATATTATTTTTTGTCGTTTTGTAAAACGCTTCGTAGAAAAAGATTCCTTTTGTATAAAAGTAAAAGTCAAAGGGGTTTATACACCATATAAAAGAAAGTTGTGTATAAAACGAAATATGCCTCAATGAAAGGAGATTGAGACGAAGTCCCTTACCTCGGGTCCGACTTGACTCGATCGTTCTTTAACGTCCTGAATAATAAACTTGAGTTAATTTCTATTTGCTTAAGAACCTTTTTCGAGTTCATTATTCCTTTTATATCACTTATTTCCATGTTATAAACATTATGTAATCATTTAAGTTAATAATGTTTGTTTTGTCTATATTTGGTCCTTAAGTCGAAAGTGGTCTTCTTACGATTACATGTTGTTCATGTGGTCAAAGGTTCATTATATCCAGAATAACATTCCTGATTTGGATATCATATATATCATATATATCTAGCATATACATGTATTTATAATATCACATAATCATTTAGAGGTAAGAAATGAAATGCACCGTTCATGGAGACGGTAAGCCGTACGTACGCATGAACGCTACCTTCATTTCTATGTCATATTAATGGAATTAAAACTAAATGAGAGGTATGTATATTTTAATTACAGAATTATACTAATCATTTATATGTAACATACATCATATATATCCATTATATATATGTACTTATAATAGTACATTACATTTGGAGATAAGAAATGAAATGCACCGTTCATGGAGACGGTAAGCCGTATGTACGCATGAACGCTACTTTCATTTCTATCTCATACTTTAATGGAAAGAAATAATAATGATATAGAGGTATATTATAATTTCAGTATAAAATCATATATAATAACTTTAAATCCATCCTTTATACGTCCCACATATGGCATTAACGAATCAAATCACTTTGAGGGGGCGGTAGTCCGCACTTCCTTAAATGAAGATATCGCGTTTACCCATAATGGAAACCATAAAGGTATGCCCAAAATGAAAAATACAGAAGCTTAAGGAAAACATAAACATATTATATATCATATATAAATATAGTGTCATCTTAATGGACACCTTTGAAGGTGTTAAAAGAATGTTGAACAATCATCGTTTCGGGTGGCAGAAATTCGCCATCCACGGAAACAATATGTTCTTTAACCATTAGATGTAGGTGTGTGTAAATGTAGATTAAATACTTCTTATAACAACATCCTATTATATTGAATATATTAGAGTTGTTACAAAAGAAAATAATAAAAAGAGTTTAGGGGGTTGGAGAAGCAAAATAAAACAAAAGGACTCAAAAGAAGACATTGCCTTAAAATCAGGTAACTCCCTTTGGTTTGAGCTTAAAGGCTTCATTGGGAAGACTTATGCCCAAAGTGAGGCTTCAAGGAGTAATAGAGGGAAATGGAGAGACAAAATGGGAAGGGGTTGGCCGAGACAAAGGCTTTGGGAGTGTGGGTAAGGAGGTAGAGGTGGAGGCCTTTTATAAGAGGAGAGGAGGGACACTCTTGTAAAGTTACAAAATGTTACTTTATTTTCAAAAGAGTTTCGGATTTTAAAGGTCCCACATTGATGTATTTAAAGTATAAGGTGATGAGGGTTCTAAATCCACTCATCCAATAGGTTTTGGACATGTGTAGGTCTTATATTTTACATTATCTTTCCATTTTATTTAAATCGTTAAATAATGAGGTCATCGCTGCATCATCATGATGTCATAAATAATTTAATTTATTTAATGTGTAAAAATTATAAAAAAAATACTATGATGTAGGAAATATTTTTAGATTTCCAATGACTATTTATAGTCAAAAATATGACTTGTATAACCCCATGTAAAAATTGTTTTTGTAAAACATTTCATGTTTGTGTCATTTTTTTACTTTAACATTAAATAAAAGGTATTTATGTCATTTTCCAACCAAAGTGGCTCCATGGGGTCCCCAAGTTGACCCATGGATTTTATTGGTCGGCCATGACAAATCCAATGAGGGTAGTACATGTTTCTAGGTCATTTCATTTTATTAAAACATTATTCTTACCTTAAACTACACTAATTACCTCTAATCGCGATTAAGAACTTAAGAGTTACTATTCACCAAAAAAATATTTTAATCTCATTGAACCACATTTTACTTCTTAATGACAACCATGTATGTCGGATTTTTGAAATTCAAAACACAGAAGTGGTAAAATTTCATTTAAACTAAAAATCAGTTTTTATAAGTACCACTTAGGGGTTTCACTATTCATCAAAAATTGAAGTTTTGTAGAAAAATACCAAAAATTCACCCTAAGCTATATTTGATATTCCGAATTCAAAAATGAAGTCTATTTTACAAAATTCAAAACATATAAGTCACATTAATTAATTTAATAATTAATTCCCGCTGTCATGACAAATAGCGTGTTTTTATGAAACAATAAGTATCAAAAGATTGACACTAGTTTAAGTCCGATTTCAAAGTGAAATTAATTCCAACGACCACTATTGGATTTAATGGTAAAAATATTTTCTAATTTCACTTTAAAGCCAATTCAAATGATAATCTAATAATATAAATAAATTAGATTAAAAAGAGGTTTTGAATTAAAATACAACATTTTACACTATTCATTAAAAAATGAACTTTATCGGAAAGATACCAAAAATTTACACAAAGTAAATTTTGATGTCCTGATTCTAAAGAAGAGTTATATTTGGTCCAATAGAATTTATAAGATTTATCAAAACTATATTTAATGACGGTTCTCCGTCAAAAGGTGATAAGTGAACCCTTAGTGAAAATTAGGGTATAAATGCCTAAAATTGAATTCTTTTCGTATTTTAAGTCTTTATCTTTTATTGGATAAATGTAAAAACATTTAAAAACATATATAATCATATTTTAGTTATTTCTATCCATTTCTTCCAATACAACGACTACATGTTAACTACCATTTAAAATAATATTATTATATTACTAGTGTGCAACGTAAGTTTTCAAAGGAACTCATCATTGCGCATCGGGTACGCTATCGAACATAGCAACCCCTTTAAAGTAAAATTAATATTTAATTCGTAAATATTAATAAATACGAAAATGTTTTATTCATTATTCACCTGGGATGTTACATCCTTCCCCCCTTTTGGGAATTACGTCCTCACAATTTTATTCACTTATCAAAATAAGTGGGGGTATTTATCCCTCATAGCATTTTTAGATTCCCACGTTGCCTCTTCAACCATATGGTTTTTCCACAAAACCTTTACCTGGTGGATTACCTTATTTCGTAACACTTGCTCCCTGTGGTCAAGAATCTGGACCGGTTGTTCCTCATAAGATAGGTTCTCTTCCAACTGAACTACCTCTGGACTCAAAACATGAGATGGATCTGGCATATACTTTCTCAGCATCGAAACATGAAAAACATTGTGTACCTGAGATAAACTCGGAGGTAATGCCACTCTGTATGCAACTGATCCAACTCTCTTCAGAATTTCATATGGTCCAATGAACCTTGGACTCATCTTTCCTTTCTTACCAAATATCATCACACTTTTCCATGGAGAAACCTTGAGAAAAACATGATCACCTACCTCGAAAGATAGATCCTTCCTCCGGTTATCCGCATAACTCTTCTACCTGCTCTGAGCTGTTCTCATGTGTTTTTGAATCAACTGAACTTTTTCTGCCATCTCTTCTACCAATTATGGTCCCATCAGCTTCCTTTCACCCACTTCATCCCAAAATGCTGGAGTTCGACACCGCTTCCCATATAATGCCTCAAATGGTTCCATCTGTATACTAGAATGAAAACTGTTATTATATGAAAACTCAACCAAAGAAAGATGTTGGTCCCAACTTTCCTGATAATCCATCGAACAAGCTTGTAGCATATCCTCCAAGGTCTGAATTGTTCGTTCTAACTGCCCATCTGATTGAGGATGAAAAGCTGTACTAAAATTTAATTCAGTACCCAACGACTTCTGAAGGCCTTTCCAAAAGTTAGAAGTAAATCTGGGATCACGGTCAGATAAAATGGAGAGAGGAACTCCATGTAACCTGACTATCTCTTTAAGATACAAACGAGAAAGTTGATCTAGGGAAAAAGTATCTCGTATAGTAAGGAAGTGAGCAGATTTAGTCAAGCGATCAACAATAACCCAGATTGCATTATTACCTCGAGATGTCTTCGGTAATCCCACAACAAAGTCCATGGATATATTCTCCCATTTCCACTCTGGCACTGGTAAAGGCTGAAGCATCCCTTTCGGTAACTGCCGCTCTGCTTTAACCTGTTGACATGTCAAACACTTCACAATAAAATCAACAATATCTCTTTTCATTCCATCCCACCAGTAATACTCCCGCAGATCTCTGTACATCTTAGTCCTGCCAGGATGAACTGAAAACATAGAACTATGAGCTTCACATAACAACTATCTCTTCAACTGTGAATCACAAGGCACACAAAATCTCTTCCCAAATCTCAAAACGCAATCATTATCAATGTTGAATTCAGGCAACTTACCCTTCTGAACCAACTCTACCTTTTTCTGCAACTCACTGTCTTGCTTCTGTGCTTTCTTGATTCTGTCTGATAGAGATGATCTCACTGATACCTGAAAAAAAACAGAAGAACTTCCTGCACCAACAACTTCTATGCCAAAGTTCATCAAATCCTTAACCAAAGGATCACGTTCCAAACGCAACATTGCTAATGAAGCATTACTTTTTCGACTCAAAGAATCAGCCACTTTATTTGTCTTTCCCGGATGGTAATGAATTGTACAATCATAATCCTTGATTAATTCCATCCATCTCCTCTGTCTCATGTTTAACTCTTTCTGAGTGAATATATACTTTAAACTTTTGTGATCAGTATATATTTCACACTTTACTTCATACAAATGATACCTCCAAATTTTTAAAGCGAAAACAACAGTAACTAATTCCAAATCATGTGTAGGGTAATTTACCTCATGAGTTTTCAACTGTTGTGAAGCATAAGCAATTACCTGATCATTCTGCATTAGGACACAACCAAGTCCTTTCAATGAAGGATCACTGTAGATAACAAACTCCTCATTCCTGGAAGGTAGTGCCAAAACTGGAGCATTCACCAATCTTCTTTTCAATTCCTAAAAACAATCATCACATTCTTTTGTCCAGATAAACTTAACACCCTTCCGAGTTAGCTTAGTCATTGGACTAGATAACCGTGAAAATTTTCTAACAAACCTTCGGTAATAGCCTGCCAAACCAAGGAAGCTACGAATCTCAGTTACATTTGTGGGTCTTGGCCAGTCTTCCACAACTTTTGTTTTTGCAGGATCAACAGTTATCCCATCTTTAGAAACAATGTGACCAAGGAAAGAAATTTGTTGCAACCAAAACTCACACTTTCTAAATTTTCCATACAGTTTCTTTTCTTTTAAGGTTTGCAAGATAACCCTTAAATGTCTTTCATGCTTCTCTTTACTTTTATAAAACACCAAAATATCATCAATAAAAACAACCAACATTTTTCACCTGATTCAACTGATCCATCACTGCAGTAAACTGTTTAGTTCTGATTCTGACCATCTCAGGATACTGATTTGAAAGGTCATTTCCCTCTGTATGCCTTCCCAGAAAAGCTGTTCTGTTTCCTCTATGAAAAACCATTCTTAACCCAGATATATCTTATGCGAAGCAACATGGTAATCTTTAAATTCTATATCATTTCAATCGTACCATAAATTAACTTATAATTTAACACTTTTCTAACTCCTAAAGTTGTCTAAAACGACCTCTTATACCAACTATAAGGCCTCGACCTTAAACATTACTCAATATTGAATTAAATGAATAATTAACATTGAGGATCTTTTCAGGTTTAGAGTTTTAGAGAATTAGGACATACCTGTTACATCTCAAAAGATTACAAAGTAGACACTTATACTAAGTTTCCATAGAATAAAAAAAAACCCTTAAAAAGAAACATGTCCAGTTCCATGTTTTATATAGCATGACTTTCCCTTGATCCCATCCTTGACCCTATTCCACATTAAGTCCTGTGAAAAACATTTCAAAAAAAACTTGGGGTGAGCATAAAAAGCTCAGTAAGGGATACACAAAGAATGAAAACTGTTAGTTTTTCAAACATCAAGTAAACCATGTATAACTTTATCAAATTAATACCTTCACCTTCACGAAGTAGTAAAAACTCTTCACTGAATAAAATATCATTACTTAACTTTTTGTAACCAAAGGATTACCATAAAACCCATATAAAGAACACATAACATATAAAGGTAACTTGGGACATAAACATACTTAAGTGGAATAACCATTCGGTCGACTTCCACACATATCACTTAATGGAATAGCCATACGGCCAACTTCCATACATACTTAATGGAATAGCCATACGACCGACTTCCATACCCAATGCATTGGAGGTTATAACGTAACCACCCGTCCTGGTATTCACGGCACCACCCATCATATGGTTCATCACGTAACCACCCGTCAAATGTACAAGTACCATTATAAAATCATAAGACATAAAACAAATATAATGGAAAGAAAACATTCCCACACTTTGATCACAATATATCACATAAATATATTGACATAACAAATCCATTATAAAAACCATTTTCAATACCAAAATACATAAAAAAGTATATGGTATTTATTTCATTTTAAAAAACATTACGGCTTGTTGAGGAAGCCGAAGACCAAATAATACTCGCGGCGGCGGAAAAGGTCGTTATCACCGCGTATGTTAAAAGAAACATTATTTTTTGTCGTTTTGTAAAACGCTTCGTAGAAAAAGATTCCTTTTGTATAAAAGTAAAAGTCAAAGGGGTTTATACACCGTATAAAATAAAGTTGTGTATAAAATGAAATATGCCTCAATGAAAGGAGATTGAGACGAAGTCCCTTACCTCGGGTCCGACTTGACTCGATCGTTCTTTAACATCCTGAATAATAAACTTGAGTTAATTTCTATTTTCTTAAGAAATTTTTTTGAGTTCATTATTCCTTTTATATAACTTATTGCCATGTTATAAACATTATGTAATCATTTAAGTTAATAATGTTTGTTTTGTCGATATTTGGTCCTTAAGTCGAAAGTGGACTTCTTACGATTACATGTTGTTCGTGTAGTCAAAGGTTCATTATATCCAGAATGACATTCCTGATTTGGATATCATATATATCATATATATCTATCATATACATGTATTTATAATATCACATAATCATTTAGAGGTAAGAAATGAAATGCACCATTCATGGAGACGGTAAGCCGTACGTACGCATGAATGCTACTTTCATTTCTATGTCATATTAATGGAATTAAAACTAAATGAGAGGTATGTATATTTTAATTCCAGAATTATATTAATCATTTAGATGTAACATACATCATATATATCCATTATATATATGTACTTATAATAGTACATTATATTTGGGGATAATAAATGAAATGCACCGTTCATGGAGACAGTAAGCAGTACGTACGCATGAACGCTACTTTCATTTCTATCTCATACTTTAATGGAAAGAAATAATAATGATATAGAGGTATATTATAATTCCAGTATAAAATCATATATAATAACTTTAAATCCATCCTTTATATGTCCCACATATGGCATTAACGAATCAAATCACTTTGAGGGGGCGGTAGTCCGCACTTCCTTAAATGAAGATATCGCGTTTACCCATAATGGAAACCATAAAGGTATGCCCAAAATGAAAAATACATAAGCTTAAAGAAAACATAAACATATTATATATCATATATAAATATAGTTTCATCTTAATGGCCACCTTTGAAGGTGTTAAAAGAATGTTGAACAATCATCGTTTCAGGAGGCAGAAATTCGCCATCCACGGAAACAATATGTTCTTTAACCATTAGATGTAGGTGTGTGTAAGTGTAGCTCGAATACTTCTTATAAAAACATCATAGTATATTTAATATATTTTATTTTTTACAAAAGAAAATAATAAAAAGAGTTTAGGGGGTTGGAGAAGCAAAATAAAACAAAAGGACTCAAAAGAAGACATTACCTTAAAATCGGGTAACTCCCTTTGGTTTGAGCTCAAAGGCTTCCTTGGGAAGACTTATGCCCAAAGTGAGGCTTCAAGGAGTAATATAGGGAAGTGGAGAGACAAAATGGGCAGGGTTTGGCCGAGCCAAAGGCTTTGGGAGTGTGGGTAAGGAGGTAGAGGTGGGGGCCTTTTATAAGAGGAGAGGAGGGACACTCTTGTAAAGTTACAAAATGTTACTTTATTTTCAAAAGAGTTTCGGATTTTAAAGGTCCCAAATTGATTTATTTCGAGGATAAGGTGATGATGGTTCTAAATCCACTCATCCAATAGGTTTTGTACATGTTTAGGTCTTAGATTTTACATTATCTTTCCATTTTATTTAAATCGTTAAATAATGAGGTCATCGCTGCATCATCATGATGTCATAAATAATTTAATTTATTTAATGTGTAAAAATTATAAAAAAAATACTATGATTTAAGAAATCTTTTTATATTTCCAATGACTATTTATAGTCAAAAATATGACTTGTATAACCCCATGTAAATTTTTTTTAGTAAAACATTTCATGTTTGTGTCATTTTTTACTTTAACATTAAATAAAAGGTATTTATGTCATTTTCCAACCAAAGTGGCTCCATGGGGTCCCCAAGTTGACCCATGGATTTTCTTAGTTTTCCATGACACATACAATGAGGGTAGGACATGTGTCTAGGTCATTTCATTTTATTAAAACATTATTCTTACCTTAAACTACACTAATTACCTCTAATCGCGATTAAGAACTTAAGAGTTACTATTCACCAAAAAATTATTTTAATCTCATTAAACCACATTTTACTTCTTAATGAAAACTATGTATGTCGTATTTTTGAAATTCAAAACACAGAAGTGGTAAAATTTCATTTAAACGAAAAATCAGTTTTTATAAGTACCACTTAGTGGTTTCACTATTCATCAAAAATTGAAGTTTTTCAGAAAAATACCAAAAATTCACCCTAAGATATATTTGATATTATGAATTAAAAAATGAAGTCTATTTTGAAAAATTCAAAACATATAAGTCACATTAATTAATTTAATAATTAATTCCCGCTGTCATGACAAATAGCGTGTTTTTATGAAACAATAAGTATCAAAAGATTGACACTAGTTTAAGTCCGATTTCAAAGTGAAATTAATTCCAACGACCACTATTGGATTTAATGGTAAAAATATTTTCTAATTTCAATTTAAAACAAATTCAAATGATAATCTAATCATATAAATAAATTAGATTAAAAAGAGGTTTTGAATTAAAATACAACATTTTACACTATTCATTAAAAAATGAACTTTATCGGAAAGATACCAAAAAATTACACAAAGTAAATTTTGATGTCCCGATTCTAAATAAGAGTTATATTTGGTCCAATAGAATTTATAAGATTGATCAAAACTATATTTAATGACGGTTCGCCGTCAAAAGGTGATAAGTGAACCCTTAGTGAAAATTAGGGTATAAATGCCTAAAATTGAAGTCTTTCCGTATTTTAAGCCTTTATCTTTTATTGGATAAATGTAAAAACATTTAAAAACATATATAATCACATTTTAGTTATTTCTATCCATTCCCTCCAATACAACGGCTACATGTTAACTACCATTTAAAATAATATTATTATATTACTAGTGTGCAACGTAAGTTTTCAAAGGAACTCATCGTTGCGTATCAGGTACGCTATCGAACATAGCAACCCTTTTAAAGTAAAATTAATATTTAATTCGTAAATATTAATAAATACGAAAATGTTTTATTCATTATTCACCTGGGATGTTACACTGGCCTTCCGCCCTCTCGTCCCGGTCGCCCTGGCCTTCCGCCTGCGCCCCGGCATCACGCCCTGCAAGTCCATGCTCGCTCTCCTACTCCGCAACAAGCCGCCTACCTCGCCCTCGCCCAACATCTCGCCCTTTCCGGTCCCCACCACACTCACCCCTCCCGGTTCTCTCCCCTCACCGCACTCCCGACCAGCAGCGTACCCACCCCCCTGCTTGGCTCCACGGCACGCGCCCGCTCCCGACGCACCAGGCCTCCGACCTTCTCTCCGCCCACCCAACCTAGCCAGCCACCCTCCGGACACTCCCCTCTAGTTCCCGGCCAGGCCGTCTCCGCCCTCGCCGCACTTTCATCCAATCGTCCCCTCTCTCTCGGTGGCGGTCTGACTTCCCCTCATTTTCGGCGGTCTTCGTCACGCGACCTAACGACGACCTCCCACCTCCACTCCGCTCCGGCCAGCCGTGAGTTCTCCGGCCCGGCGACCTCGCATATGGTGATTTTCTTCCCGTTTTCAGTGTTTTTATTTAAGTGGTCAAACCCCGACATCTCGGGTGTTGATTGGCGCTCTTTTCTAGTTGTTTTAGGTGTGCGATTGGTGCGAAGGAGGTTGTTCCTCTTTCCACGGAAGCGATGTCACGTTTGCTCGACTTTGAGGTAGGAGAATCCACATTTTACTTTCCGAATAAGTTTATATAATGCTTGCATGTTTTTAATTAATTCTTTTACTTGATTCACACCTTTGAAAATTAATTGGTCGATATTCTATAATGTTTTCAAGTTTGTTGGTTTTGTTAATAATAGTTTGTTATAGTGTCTTCTAGTTTGTGTAATTTGTTTGATCTGTTTATAATTTTTTTAATAAACTGTCTGATTCATTATAAAACTATTTATAAATCATTTGGTCTTTTATTAAATTGTTTATAAATTATTTGTCTTTTTCGTGAAATTATTGAGAAATTGTTTGGTTTGTTTTATAAAGTTTCCATCACTTCAGAGTTTTTGAAAGATATAGTGAATATGGTTTGGTGTGAGTTTGGAAAGGAAAATCGCTCATTTGAAAAATGTGAGGTATTTGGGTGTGTGCTTGGTTATATATGGTTAAGGGGCCGTTTGACATATCTTCTAAAGTTTCTTGTTTTTCTTAAATGAATTTTAAATTTTCAAATAAAGTTGGTCCTCTTGAGTGGTTTCTAAGGAGAGTTTTAAATGAGGTCTTATAAAGTGTTGTTTTAAGTGTTTTGTAAAACATGGTTTTTAATGGGTTCTTTAAGGTTTTACCATTTAGTTTGAAACATGTTTTGGTGTTTAACGTTGTTTTGAAAATGTTTCGTAAATTTTTATTGTTTAGGCATGTTTTAGTAAATGCGTGTTTTGATAAATGCATGTTTTCATGAAAGAATATTGGCATGTTTTGGCCCGTCTGACCATGTTTGTAAGAAATGAAGATTATTACTGTTTTGGAAACATTTCTAAATTTTTTGGTAAATGGTTGAATGAGGTAAATCTAAAGGCCCGTTTGACATATTTGAAACGATATGTTAGAAAACCCCTCTTTGGTTAGGTCTCTTGCCTCGTCGATTGATCGTGAGACAAGAGGGTCCTCGGTATGGGCCTCCTTTTGAGAATATTTATTTTAAGGCATGAGACTAATCTTGATGTGGTCAGGGTGGTGCCATATTGTGTCACGTGCTTGGTTATATATGTATGTCTTAGTCTCTCCTGCTTGAGAGCGTCCCTCCTAGGGTTTCCTGGGTTTTGAGTTCACTCCTTCCCGACCTGCTCACGACGGCGGGTGGTGGACCAGTTTTCCCTCAGTTGCAGGTGGGAACCGTCTTCCTCCGGTTGTCTCGTTCCTATTCCAATCCCTTCCCCCCAGTTTCTTCCTTAGGTCTTCCTCCAGTTGTCTCGTTTCTTGTTTCACCTACAACGACCTATCGCTGATCAAATCTGAACTCCGACACCTGCAATCCAGAAGGGTTTAGGAATCCTTCCCCTATTTTCAACAGCGACAGTGATCTCTGTTCTTCCCCGTTGAGGAGGGGACTTTCCTGAGGACGTCTCCCCTTGCTACGGCCATATCTGGAAACCGAGGGTGTTTTCGGATCCCAAACACACAACCATACCTGCTCAACAACGAACGACAGTCGTTCTCTTGACCAAGGGCGGCGCGACGAAACTAGGTTTTGTGGAGAGTTCATCGAGTTGGGTTGACTTGCGAAGAAGCCGCCGCGAAGATCCATTGCTTGCTCGCGAAGAACCTGTCGCGACGAACCAGTGCTTGCGAAGAACCCGCCGCTTGTGGTTGTCTCACGAAGAAGCTGCCGCATTGAACCAGTGCTCGCGAAGTACCCGCCGCTTGTGGTTGTCTCGCGAAAAAGATACTGTGAAGATCCAGCCGCGAAGAAATTTCACAAAGGGCCTGTCGCGTTGAGCCACTTCGCGCATGCGGGAGAGCATCGCGACGAACCCAAATCAAGAGGGAGCGAGGTCGCAGTAGTCCTGACTGCGGATCGTGAAGCTTTTCCGCGAACGACTTGCTTTCACAGGATTGGTCGTGGTGGGGGGTCCTGACAAAGGGCCTTTGTTTGAATCGGGCCTTAACAGAGGGTTTGTTGAACTAGGCCAGGCCTGATTTTCCCCACCCATGTGCACTGATCCATGGAGGCAGATTTAGTGAACCAATGGAGGAGGTTGTCCCTAACAGACAGAGAGAAGGCAACAATCGAGGCCCGGGAAAACGAAGATACACTATTGGAAAAACACATTTCTCTGCTTGTGGTCGTCAAGTTCGTGGAGAATATTTCAGTTAATCAGGGGGCCCTCAAAAACACCCTGCAGAACCTCTGGAAACTGGAAGCGGGCATTGCTATTCGAGAAGCAGGAAACTACCGCTTTGTGTTTGAGTTCTTCAATGAGAGAGATAGAGATAAAATCATAAGAGGTAGACCATGGTCCTTCGACAATCAACTTCTCCTCATGGAAGAATACAAAGGGGGGGATGATATACAACACTTCAATATCACCCGATCCCCCTTCTGGATACGTATCAAAGGAATACCTTTTCACGCACGAACGAAACACATCATGAGAGAAATCGGGGACAACATTGGCCATTTCCTAGATTGGGACTGCTCAGACCCTATCCAATGGGGGTCTAAGGTTCGAATTAAGGCTGAAATGGATGTGTCAGATCCGCTGATGAGAGGCATGTTTTTGAAATTCGATAACACCAACACATGGATTTCATTCGAGTTTGAGAAACTCCCAATTTTCTGCTACTTTTGTGGTCGTCTCGGCCATCTAGAAAGAGCGTGTATCTCAAAGCAAAGGAATGAATCAGGTACCCTCTTCCTTCAGTATGGCCCATGGCTCCGAGCCAAACCAACTAAATACGCCTTTATCCCTGAGACGGAGAAACATAAAGACCGCAACCGTCTCACATGGGCCCATACCAGACGGGCGGAAGCTATACAGGAAAAAGTCTTTATACTTGGACCACCAAATATCCCTAAAGATGGACCATCCACACAGAGGGAAAATGGCATCTACTCTGACTCCCTGAAGGGAACTGTCCCAACAACTACAGAGCTGAGGAAAACACCAGAAGACCTACCCGGAAAAAGTCCAAATCCAAAGCAGATGCACTTTGAACGACCTGATCCCGTCCCTGATCCAATGAGGTCCAAGTCAAACATCCTACCACAGGGAGAATATGGGATGACCAGAACTCCACCACCTGGCCCAAGCACCCGTCGAACCTGGAAAAGGGTACAACATGATGATAGAAATGGCATATGGGAAGACCCAAAACCCGGGGAACCGAAACGATGAATGGAAACAAGCTAATCAATGGGAAATTCCCCAAAAAGATGGAAAATGATGGATGGAAATCCCTGTTCAGAGAGCTTAAAGGCGGAGGCAGGCGAGACCCAACCCCCCTAGACCAATGATTGTATTATGCTGGAATTGTCGTGGGCTTGTCAACCCACGAACGATTCGCATTCTCCAACGCAACTGCGCCCAAAGTCTCCCTGATATGGTTTTCGTGTCCGAAACCATACTGGAAAGCAAGGACATCACTGACATTACTACAAAATGCGGCTTCCAAGGCTACCTACTGGTCTCCAGACAAGGCCATTCTGGGGGACTATGTCTCCTATGGAAGGATAACATCGACGTCAAGATTTTGTCCTCCTCACACCATGTGGCTGCAACCATTCAGGCAGATCACACCCTGCCTTGGACTTTTGTTGGATTCTATGGCTGGCCGTCCCAGAAGGAGAAGGAGAAATCATGGGATCTTCTTTTCAATCCGCGTCATGATCTCTTGAGACCTATTATCTTCGGGGGATTTCAATGAGATTATGTTCCACGAGGAAAAATGGGGTGGAACGGCCCGACCCCGTGCGCTGATGTCAAACTTTAAGGATGCGGTCTCTGGGGCGGAACTGGTCGATATGGGATACACGAGTGACCCCTTCACATGGTTCCGAGGTAACACGGATGAAACCCGCATCGCTGAGCATCTTGATAGATTTCTGGGCTCAAATGATTGGATAAATCTCTTCAGCATGTTCTGCACTGGTCACATGACGCTCAACTGTTCGGACTACTGCCCAATTTTCATTAACTGCAATCAAGGCGAACGTCAAAGACATTCCAGAAGAACCTTTAGATTTGAGATCTTCTGGTCAAAAGACCAGGAATGCGAAGAGGTGGTTCGTTCAAACTGGAAGAGCTCTCATGATGATGCTGGCATCAATCTCCAACAAGTTGCATCCAATCTGAGATCTTGGAGCAATAAGAAATTCCGCCACCCTGACAGGCACTGTGATGTCCTTGAAAAGAAACTGCACAACCTACTCAGGCAACCCCATCCAATTGCAATCTCTCCAAGATTAGTGCCACTCAAAGAGATTTGGACGTGTCCCTACGCGTTAAGGAAAGCTTTTGGGCCATGCGGGTGCGGGACATCCACATTAAAGAAGGGGACGCCAATACAAGGTTTTTTCACTAGAAAGCGTCAGCGAGGCGCCATAAGAATTCTATCACATGCATCTCACATCCTGATAGAAGTAAAGTTTCTGACACCATGGGGATCCACGATGCTTTGACTTGCTACTTTCAGAACCTCTTCTCTTTAGGAACACTTATCACGTCTGCTGAGGTGGAAGAATGCATCAGACCTGTGATCACCGAAGAGATCAATCGACAACTGACTAAAGATGTGACGAATGAAGAGATTTTCCTAGATTTGAAACACATCCACCCCACTAAGGACCCGGGACTGAATGGATTCCACGCCCTATTTTTTAAACAATACTGGAACATCATCAGTCCCGACATCTACAAAATGATAAAAAATATCTGGGTAGGGAATACAAATTTGTCCGCCATCAATGAAACTGTCCTCTTCCTCATTCACAAAATCAAGAAACCTCTAGAGATCCCTGATTTTAGACCTATCAGTCTCTACAATGTCTCTTATAAGATCTTCTCCAAGATCCTTGTCAATCGGCTGCGCCCTTGGCTTCCTGATATTATCTCTGAAAACCAGAGCGTCTTCGTGTCTAAAAGACTGATCACTGATAATGCAATTGTGGCCCAAGAAGTTTTACACTCTATGAAAACATTATCCTCCGTGAAAAGAGGAACCATGGCCTGAAAACTGGATATGACCAAAGCCTATAATAAAGTGTAATGATAGTTCCTTAGAGAGCTGTGATGCTGAAAATGAGGTTTTTGCACCAAATGGACAGATATTGTCATGCAATGCATCTCGACAGTCTCCTTCAGAATCAAGGTCAATGGGGAGCTCACCTGAGGATTCGCCCCAACCCGAGGCATGCGACAGGGAGATCCCCTCTCCCCTTTTCTCTTCATATTGGTGGCTGATGTTTTTTCTAACCATATTTCTAGGGCTGCATCCTCCAACTCTATTCATGGGGCAAGGGTCTGCCGTGACAGCCCACCAGTGTTGCATCTCTTCTTCACCGACGACTGCCTCCTTTTCTCTAGAGCTACTATTAATGAATGCCGGGTGATCAACCATGTGATCTAGCAGTATGAGAGGGAGTCTGGACAATCTATCAACCACAGAAAATTAGAAATCTCTTTCAGCGCAGGGGTGCCCCCTTCCAAGAGAGATGAACTTTTTGCATCAGCAAACATCCGTATGGTCGATAAACACTAGAAGTATCTTGGGTTTCCCACGGTGATTGGCCGGTCCAAAAAAGAAATCTTTGCATCTTTGGTCGACAGGATTGAGAAAAAACTTCAAGGATGGACCCCAAAAAGAATCTCCAAGGCAGGAAAAGAAACACTCATTAAAGTAGTCATCCAGTATATCCCCAACTATTTTATTTCCATGTTTAATCTCCCAGTGACCATCGTCAATCTGATCCAGTCTCGAACTGCCAACTTCTGGTGGGGGAAAAATGATGGAAGGAATAGACCCCATTGGATGTCCTGGGAGAAACTCTACAAACTCAAATCGGAGGGAGGGATGGGTTTTCAGAACCTTCTCATCTTCAATGATGCACTGTTGGCCAAACAAGGATGGAGCCTCATTAACCGCCCATCATCTCTTTGCGCGCGAGTACTCCGAGCGAAGTACTTTCCCCACACGGACTTTTGTGGTTCATCTCTTGGCCCCCATCCTAGCTTCCTCTAGAGAAGCCTTTGGGGGGCCCGCACTCTCCTGAAAAAAGGGTTGGGATGGAGGATTGGGAATGACCTATCTGTAAACATCTGGGCTGATCCATGGCTGATCGACAAGAATGGGATGCGAGCTACATCCCCCGCCCAACCAGGCCTTGAGGACGCTACTGTCAGCTGCCTCCTTTCAGACCAGGGACTGGGGTGGTGCATGGAAAAGATCCATGAATGGTTTAACGACAGAGACCAAAGAATTATCCTGAGCATTCCCTAGGTCCCAGATACAGGCCCTGACCATCTCTTCTGGACCAATGACATGTCAGGCGACTACATGGTGAGATCCAGTTACAGACTTGCTCTTGGAAACCATTCGGCCGATCGGGGAGAGGGACCATGGAAATCACTTTGGAAGCTCAAAGTTCCCCAAAAAATTCGTCACTTTTGGTGGCAAGTGTGTACAGGCACCCTCCCTACCAAGAGTCTTCTCGTTTTCCATCATATGTCCAGTGCTAAGACCTTCCCTTTCTGCCCGAATGTTACTGAAACCCCTTTGCACGCTATCATTCATAGCCCATGAGCTAAAGAAATTTGGAATAAATGGGGCCTGACTTCAGAAGCTTCACTGGACATTGCCTCTGACCTCCCCAATCTTCTGAGGCATTGGTGCTCCTCTCTCTCATCGAACAATGTAGGTTCACTTTGTACTCTGGCTTGGATCATCTGGCTCCGGAATAACGACACAGTTTTTAACCACATTCATAAACCTCCCAATTTCTGGATTGAACGGTCCATTTTGTGGATTGAGAACTAGAAGGACCACAAAGGACATGATATGCCAAGTGTTACCCCATCCTACCGTCCTCATTGGAATCCCCCAACGGAAGGGATTCTTAAGATTAATGTGGATGCTTCTCTCCCTAAGGATGGGATTGTTGCGCTCAATCTCCTAGCCCAAAATCATCTGAGGAAAATCATTGCTGCAAAATATGAATCGCATCATGCCTTTTGGGAACCTGCAGTTGCTAAAGCATCCGACATTCTTGCAGGCATGATGTTCGCTATGAAACGTGGATGGAATGATATCATCATTGAGTCTGACTGCCTCACCATTATCAATGCTATTAATCATAACGAAGGCGGACTCCAGTCATTTGGATGCATTACGAGGACAATTCATTCGCTTCGCCAAGGATTCCCCTACTATACCTTCTTCTTTACCAAAAGGGAAGGAAACAATGTGACCCATCAGTTGGCAGCCTCAAGCCCCTTCGATGACAACCAGCTATAGCTGGCCAATTTCCCTTCATGACTTTGCATTTGTACGTCTGCTGATCTTCATCTTTAATTCTATGCATCCTTTTGATCAAAAAAATATGTATGGCTTGTTGTTTGAATGTGTGAAACACCTCTTTTTGAACATAGCATAGAAACTTAGCATAATAATGGGGTTTACTAAGAACGATTGCTACACTAGTTTAGACTATGCACTGGCTAGTGGCCCTTAGTACGAACTTTACTCTGCTAGGGGATTGGGCCCCTCAGTTAGGCCAGGTAGGGAAACACCGAGCGTTTGGGCATCATGAAGTCGTCGAGAGTAGGCATGCCTTCAGGATGAGTCACATGTATAGTATGTTCTAGTCTTCCTCCAAGTTCCTAGGTTTTCCGTGATCCTTTGATACAAGCACTGTTAGTACCATTTCCCTTGCTGTGTGTGTGGAATCATACCCTTAAACTTGGTTTTGGTGTTTTCTTGGAAAAAATTTGTATGTGTGGTTGGTTTTAAAAAGGATTTAAAAGTATTTGTTTTGGAAAATTTTGTCTGCGCCCCTCTTTATTTCTTTTCCTTGTTTTTGAATTATAAGGGCAATGGAATTGTGATTGCTAGTTTTCAAAATGCATTGTATATGTGAAAACATTATTTTATAAATGTAGTTCAAACTAGTATTATTGGTTTGTTTTGGAATTGGAAAATGCATGGATTCCATGGTTCATTTTTGGCATCCCTATTGAGCATTTTTATGCTCACGCCTATTTTATCATTTCAGTTGTAGGTTCCCTTTGCTCAAGTTCTCTTAGCTGGATTGATCATTGTTAGAGCAAGGTCGACCCTTGGTTGGGAGGTGACCTAGAAGGTCACGTGGAGGTATGTTGAATTGTTCAGTTTTATTCTTTTTCCACTTCTAGAGTTTAGTTTTATTGTTCTTTTTATTTTTGTTTATCTTTTTTGGCCAAATCATTCCCAACGATTAGGTTTTGATGCCCGACACTAGTTGCCAACTCGTGGAGATCGGGAATGCCCTTTGGGCCATGCCACAGACCAGCTCGGGTGACCGATTCAGGGTTGACCTGGGTTGGTTTGTGACAAAATTGCATCAAAGGAGACCCTTGTTATTTGGGGTGTCTGGTAGATAGATATTAGGACTGTCGGGACTTGAGAGATAGGTATAGGAAGGACGTCATGAACCCTCGCCCATTTCGAACCTCGAGTCGCCAAGGGTAGTATGAGAATTGAGTCCTTTCCTTGTTCTAGTTTGTTTTAGATTGAGGGGTGACAATAGAGGCACGTCGATGTTACATTGTGATTTCACATGAAGTAGTGACCCATGTGGAGACTGAGTATACGATTTAAGTTCTTCCTAGTTGTTGATGCTTACTTGGGTCATGACCCACTACCATGTCTCCAGGTTAAGCATGACTACTAGTCCCTCACTCCAGTAGTTTGATGCAAGTTAAGTGTTGTCTTGGTTCTGATTGGTGTGAGTGCGCTTTTGAAAATGAAAAAGGGATTTTGAAATGATAATGATTTCTTTTAAATGGATTTAAATTCATGAAATGGGTTTTAAAACTGAATGCTCTTGGTCTAAAAATCTGGTTTTTGCTTGGAACTGGTAGAGAAATGGTTTGTGTGCAACCTCCGGTACTCTTTATGAACATTTGCACATATGAGGGGATGCATGGTAAGTGCCTATTGGTGCATATGGATGAAAGCGGATGAAGACATGTGCAATGGTTCATGGGATTACTAGGGTGTGTACTTGAAATTAAAGACTTGACCTTGTTTTTCTAAAGTGATTTTAAAAAGGGAAATGATTTTGGAAATTGAGTTTGGTTTGAAAAGTGGGCTTGGTATTTGGAAAGTGGCCTTGAAAGAAGGTGGTTTTGAAATATAAAATGAAAAAGGGGTTTTGAAATGGAATTTTGGGTTGTGGTTGTATTTTTTTGGTTCTTGAGCCGGTCATTTTGGCTCAGGATATTGATTTGATATCGGTTTTGGATTTGTGATTTATATGTTGTTCAGAAAATGCCGCCCAGAAAGGTCCCCAAGGTCTCTGATAAGTCATGCCCAGTTTTTGGTCCTTTTTGGACATTACCTATCCTTCACGGTGATCGGGGTCCATTAGAGGTAGTAGAGTGGCTTGAAGAGGTCAAGCACATCTTCAGGGTATTGGGAACTCCTAAAGCTGTCAGAGTGTGTGCTATTTTGGGTCTGTTTAAAGGTCCAACTCTGGATGAATGAGAGTTGTTCGCCCTGCCGTCAATGCAAGTTGGGATGACGTGGGATGTCTTTAAATCCTTCTTCATCTGATGGTTCATTCTTGAAGAGGTGAAGATGAATACAAGGGAAGATCTCGTGCATATTCAATAAGGCCAATAGACGATGAAGAAATATATTGACCATTTCAAGGAATGAGTTTCATTTGCTCTAGAGGTAGTGTCACAAGATTTGATGAAGACTTCTCTCTTCATCGGGGGTCTTCGTCCAGATATCAAGGAGCGAGTCCTTACTTCTAGGGACCATCATTTAGAGAAGCTGGTGGATGATGGGTTTTTAGCTAAGTTGGTCTCCAGATCATAGATGGTTGGAAATCCAGCATATCCAGTTGCTCGTGAAGATTCCCTATCTGGCGAGCAGGGTTTTCCAGAGGGACCTATTTCAAAAGAGTTCTCTACAATGGTTATGGCTTCCAGTTCGTCGGACTGTTCAATGGTGTTCCATCAGTGTGGACGTTTAGGGCACACAAAGCTCTCATGTCGCATCCATCTGAAGATGTTCCATCATTGCGGCTATCTTGGTCATTTGGAGAAGTTTTGCAGGAAGCGTTGTCTGATGAAGAAGTTGTGACTGAAGGGATTTCAGTGCCTGATTGTGAGGCATGAGATGCTTCGATCATCAGATCCCCAACCACAGGTCTTGGGGTGAAGCTCACGCATAGTCAGGAGTTGTCGGGGGATGTGACGCCTCAGTTTGGGTTTTGTATTTCGTGTTAGCAGTGAAACATTTAAAGTATTTTTGTTCTTGTTTTTCTACTGTTAAAGTTTTGATGTTGTTTTAAGATCATTGTTTCATTGTGGAGTTATGACAAACATGTTCTATTGTAATCCAAATAGTTTCGTTTGTCTGATTATGGTTTTCTGAATCGTGCGTTTTTCTTAAAAGCAGGTTTGTCCCTTGTCCGGGTTGATCTTAGTTTAGCTTTTTTCATTTGGAGATGTAAGCACCTATGGAAGAATCGATGTTTGTAGTTATGCTCGGGTTTACTACTTGGGTTAAATTTTTCTCGGAGGTTTTTCTCTAGTGTTGGGAGTTTTTGCGTCGCCCCCCTTCCCAGGGTGATATGTTTGAGTGTTAAATTTCCGTACTAGTTGAGTTCTTGTGGTGGGGAGAACCCTCTCATATTCTCTCATTATCTTGTGTTGTGATTTATTTTGGTTTCATTTAGGCACATAGTGTTGTTTTTGTCTATTGTTCAGCTGGGTGACTTTCTGGGGGTAGAAAGTGTCTGTGGTGGGGAGAATTGTCACACCCCGACTTTTAAGTTTATTTTTATTTTAATATTTCTTGGATTCAGATTCTCTCGTTGAGGCTCAAGTGAGTGCGGGTCAAAAAAAATTCACCGTTAATATTTTTACTGGGCTTTGGACCCGTCCGCGGTCACCGCACGGTTGGCGGCAGCCACGCAATCGGCCCAAGAGTCGGGCAATTTCTAATTTTTTTACTATTATTATTATTTTATTTATTGTATTATTATTATTATTATCATTTTTATAATTATTATTTTTGTTATTAATTTTTATTAGTGTTGTTTTTATTATTATCAATTTTAATATTATTATTTTTGGTATTATTATTATTATTATTATTTTTATTATTATTATTATTTGTATTATTATTATTTTTACTACTACTATTATTATTGTAATAATATTATTATTAAAGGAATGAAAAAAACCCTAAACCCAAGTCTACCCAGCCGCACCTTGTTCCTCAACACCTGCCCAGGCCCCCTCCTAGCTGCGTAAGCCACCGTCTCCCTCTCACTCCTCAACACCGACTGACCAGCGACACCCTGACCTTCCACCGTCTCGCCCTAGTCACCCTGACCTTCCGCCTGCGCCCCGACTTCATGCCCTATAGGTCCATGCTCGCTCTCCTGCTCCGAAATAGGTTGAAGGGCAGCCTCGACCTTTCCTGATGCCTTGCCCTCACCAGTCCCCTCCACACTCACCCCTCCCGGTTCTCTCCCTTCGCCGCACTCCCGGCCAGCAGCGCACCCACACCCCTACTTGGCTCCACGGCGCGTGCCCGCTCCCAGTGCACCAGGCCTCCGACCTTCTCTCCTGCCGCCCGACCTAGCCAGCCACCCTCCAACCACTCCCCTCTAGTTCCCGGCCAGGCCGCCTCCACCCTCACCGCACTTTCGTCCAGTCATCCCCTCTCTCCCGGCGGTGGTCCGACTTCCCCTCATTTTTGGCGGTCTTCATCGTGCGACCCAACGATGACCTCCCACTTCTGCTTCGGCCAACCACGAGTTCTCCGGCCCGACAACCTCTCATGTGGTAGTTTTCTTCCCCTTTTCAGTGTTTTTATTTAAGTGGTCAAACTTTTACATCTTAAGTGTTTATTGACGCGCTTTTCTAGTTGTTTTAGGTGTGAGATTAGTGCGCTAGAGGTTGTTCCTCTTTCCATGGAAGTGACGTCACGTTTGCTCGACTTTGAGGTAGGCGAATCCACATTTTCCTTTCCAAATAAGTTTATATAATGCTTGCATGTTTTTAATTAATTCTTTTAATTGATTCATGCCTTTTCAAATTAATTGGTCTATATGCTATAGTGTTTTCAAGTTAGTTGGTTTTGTTAAAAATAGTTTGTTATAGTGTCTTCTAGTTTGTGTAATTTATTTGATCTGTTTATAATTTTTTTAATAAAGTGTTTGATTCGTTATAAAAATGGTTATAAACAATTTGTTATGTTTATTAAATTGTTTATAAATTGTTTGTCTTGTTCGTGAAATTTTTGAGAAATTGTTTGGTTTGTTTTATAAAGTTTCCATCACTTTAGAGTTTTTGAAAGACATGGTGAATATGGTTTCGTGTGAGTT
Source organism: Viscum album (assembly GCA_963277665.1). Classification (NCBI taxonomy): domain Eukaryota; kingdom Viridiplantae; phylum Streptophyta; class Magnoliopsida; order Santalales; family Viscaceae; genus Viscum; species Viscum album. The sequence continues at coordinate 1,811,061,016 of OY728127.1, forward strand.
TGGAAAGGAAAACAGGTCGCTTGACAAATGTGAGGTATTTGGGTGTGTGCTTGATTATATCTGGTTAAGGGGATATTTGAAATGTCTTTTAAAGTTTCTTGTTTTTCCTAAATGGATTTTAAATTTTCAAATAAATTTGGTCACCTTGAGTGGTTTCTAAGGAGAGTTTTAAATGAGATATTATAAAGTGTTGTTTTAAGTGTTCTAGAAAACATGTTTTTTAATGGGATCTTTAAGGTTTGAACATTTGGTTTGAAACATGTTTTGGTGTTTAATGTTGTTTTTAAAATGGTTCGTAAATGTTTATTGTTTTGGCATGTTTTGGTAAATGCGTGTTTTGATAAATGCATGTTTTCATGAAAGAATATTGGCATGTTTTGGTCCGTATGACCATGTTTGTAAGAAATGACAATTATTACTATTTTGGAAACATTTCTAAAAGTTTTGGTAAATGGTTGAATGAGGTAAAGGTAAAGGCCCGGTTGGAATCTTTGAAACGGTATGTTGGAAAACCCCTCTTTTTTTAGGTCTCTTGCCTCGTCGATTGATCATGAGACAAGAGGGTCCTCGGTATGGGCCTCCTTTTGAGAATATTTATTTTAAGGCATGATACTAATCTTGAGGTGGTTGGGGTGGTGCCGGATTGTGTCGCGTTCTTGGTTATATATTCATGGATTGTTGTTTGAATGTGTGGCACACCTCTTTGTGAACATAGCATAAAAACTTATCATAAAAAGCGGGTTTACTGAGAACGATTGTTGCACTAGTTTATACTATGCACTGGCTAGTGGTCTTTAGTACATACTTTGATCTGATAGGGGATTGGTCCCCTCGGTTAGGCTAGGTAGGGCAACACCGAGCATTTGGGCATTATGACGTCCTCAAGAGTAGGCATGCCTTCAGGATGAGTCACATGTATAGTACGTTCTGGTCTTCCTCCGAGTTCCTAGGTTTTCCGTGATCCTTTGATACGAGCACTATTAGTACCACTTCCCTTGCTGTGTGTGTGTAATTATACCCTTGAACATGGTTTTGGTGTTTTCTTGGAAAAACTTTGTTTGTGTGGTTGGTTTTAAAAATGATTTCAAAGTTTCTGTTTTGGAAAAGTTTGTGTGTGCCCCTCTTTATTTCTTTTCCTTGTTTCTGAATTATAAGGGCAATGGAATCGTGATTGTTAGTTTTCAAAATGCACTATATATGTGAAAAACTTTTTTTATAACTGTAGTTCAAACTAGTATTATTAGTCTGTTTTGGAATTGAAAAATGCATGGATTTTGTGGTTCATTTTTGGCATCCCTACTGAGCATTTTTATGCTCACACCTATTTTATCATTTCAGTTGTAGTTTCCATTTGCTCAGGTTTTCTTGGATAGATTTCTCATTGTTATAGCAAGGTAGGCCCTTGGTTGGGAGGTGACCTGGAAGGTCACGTGGAGGTATGTTGAGTTGTTTAGTTTTATTCTTTTTCCATTGCTAGAGTTTAGTTTTATTATTATATTTATTTCTGTTTATCTTTTTGGAAAAAATCATTCCCATTTATTAGGTTTTTATGCCCGACACTAGTTTCCTACCTGTGGGGATCGGGAACGTCCTTCGGGCCATGCCGCAGATCGGCTCGGGTGATCGGTTCAGGGTCGACCCGGGTTGGTTCATGAACAAATTGTATCAAAGGGGTCCCTTGTTATTTGGGGTGTCTGGTAGATGGAGATTAAGACTGTTGGGACTCGAGAGGTAGGTACAAGAAGGACGTCATGAACCCTCACCCGTTCCGAACCTCGAGTCGCTAGGGGTAGTTCGGGAATTGAGTCCTTATCCCGTTCTGGTTTGTTTTAGATTGAGGGATGACAATAGAGGCAAGCCGATGTTACATTATGATTTCACATGGAGTAGTGACCCATGTGGAGTCTGAGTACATGATTTAAGTTCTTCCTAGTTGTTGACGCTTACTTGGGGCATGACCCACTACCATGTCATCAGGTTAAGCATGACTACTAGTGCCTCACTCCAGTAGTTTGATTCAAGTTAAGTGTTGTCTTGGTTTTGATTGGTGTGAGTGAACTTTTGAAAATGAAAAATGGTTTTTGAAATGAGAATGATTTATTTTAAATGGATTTAAATTCATGAAATGGGTTTTAAAACTAAATGCTCTTGGTCTAAAAATTTGGTGTTTGCTTGGAACTAGTGGAGAAATGGTTTGTGTGCAACCTTCAGTACTCTTTATGAATGTTTGTACATGTGAGGGGATTCATGGGAAGTGCATGTTGGTGCATCTAGATGAAAGAGGATGAAGACATGTTCAACGGTTCATGGGATTACTAGGGTGTGTACTTGGAATTAAATGTCTGACCTTGTTTTTCTAAAGTGATTTTAAAAAGGGAAATGATTTTGGAAATTGAGTTTGGTTTGAAAAGTGGGCTTGGTATTTGGAAAGTGGACTTGAAAGAAGGCAATTTTAAAATCTAAAATGAAAAAAGGGGTTTTGAAAAAGGAATTTTGGGTTGTGGTTGTATTTTTTTAGTTTTGAACCGGTCATTTTGGCTTAGGATAATACTTTTAATTTTACCTTGATTTGATATCAGTTTCATCTTTGTGATCTATATATTTTTCAGAAAATGCTACCCAAAAATATCCTCAAGGTCTCTAATAAGTCATGCCTAGTTTTTGGTTCTTCTTGCACATTTCCTATCCTTCATAGTGATCAGGGTCTGTTAGAGGCAGTAAAGTGGCTTGAAGAGGTCGAGCGTGTCTTCAGGGTATTGGGAACTCCCAAAACTATCATAGTGCGTGCTATTTTGGGTCTGTTCGAAGGTCCAAATCTGGAAGAATGGGATTTGTTCACCCCACCATCAATGAAATTTGGGATGAAATGGGATGTATTTAAATCCGTCTTCATCCGATGGTTCATTCCTGAAGAAGTGAAGATGAAGAAAAGGGAAGAGCTCATGCGTATTCAACAAGGCCAACAGACGATGAAGTAATATATTGACCATTTCAGGGAACGAGTTTCCTTTTCTCTAGAGGTAATGTCACAAGATTTAATGAATAATTATATCTTAATTGGGGGTCTTTGTCCATAGATCAAGGAGCGAGTCCTCCCTTATAGGGACTATTGTTTTGAGAAGCTTGTGGATGAGGTGTTTTTAGCTGAGTTGGTATCCAGAGTGCAGATGGTTAGAAATTCAGTGTATCCAGATGCTCATGAAGGTTCCCCATCTGTAGAGCAGGGTGTTCCAGAGAGACATTTTTTTAAAGAGTCCTCTACAGTGGTTCTGGCTTCTAGTTCGTCGGACTGTTCAATGGCGTGCCATCAGTGTGGACGTTTAGGGCACACGAAGCTGTCATGTCACATCCCTCTGAAGATGTGCCATCGTAGCGACTATCTGGGTCATTTGGAGAATTTTTTCAAGAAGTTTCATCTGATGAAGATGATATGACCGAAGGGATTCCATGGATTCCATACATTGTGAGGTAGGAGATTCTTTATTCATTAGAGCTCCAGCCACAGGTCTTGGGGTGAATCTCGCACACAGTCAAGAGTTGCGGGGATGTGACGCCTCAGTTCGGGTTTTGTGTTCTGTGTTGGCAGTGTAACATTTAAAGTCTTTTCGTTATTTTTTTCTTCTGTTAAATTTTTGATGTTATTTTAAGATCATTTTTTCATCATAGAGTTATGATGAACACATTCTATTGTAATACAAATAGTTTTATTTGTCTGATTATGGTTCTATGAATCGTTTGTTTTTCTTAAAAGTGTGTTTGGCCCTTGTTTGGGTTGATCTTGGTTTAGCTGTGTATGTTTGGAGATGTAAGCGCCTGTGGAAAAATATATTTTTTTGGTTATGCTCGGGTTTATTGCTTGGGGTGAGTTTTTCTCGGAGTTTTTTCTCTAGTGTTGGGAGTTCCCATGTTTCCCCCCTTCTCGGGGTGATATGTTTGAGTGTTTCATACTAGTTGTGTTCTTGTGGTGGGGAGAACCCTCTCGTGTTCTCCCATTCTCTTGTGTTGTGGTTTATTTTGGTTTCATTCAGGCATAGAGTGTTTTTTTTGTCTATTGTTCGGCTTGGTGACTTTCTGGGGGTAGAAAGTGTCTGTGGTGGGGAGAATTGTCACACCCTAACTTTTAAGTATATTTTTATTTTAATATTTTTTGGATTCGAATTCTCTCGTCGAGGCTCGAGTGAGCATGGGTCAATTTTTTTTTGTTGTTAATATTTTTACTGGGCTTCGGACCCGTGCATGGTCATTGCGCGGTTGGCAGAAGCCGCACATTCGGCCCAAGAGTCGGTCAATTGCTCATTTTTTTAGTATTATTATTATTGTATTTATTGTATTATTATTATTATTATAATTATTATTTTTGTTATTAATTTTTATTATTATTTTTATTATTATTGTCATTTTTAGTATTATTATTTTTGGTTTTATTATTATCATTTTATTATTATTATTTGTATTATTATTATTATTATTATTATTATTTGTATTATTATTATTTTTACTACTATTATTATTATTGTAATAATAATATTATTAAAGTAATGAAAAAACCCTAAACCTAGGTCTACCCAGCTGCCCCCCTATTTCGCGCGGCACGCCTGCCTAAGCCCCCTCCCAACTACGTGAGCCACCGCCGCCCTCTCGTTCCTCAGAGCCGACCGACTAGAAATGCCCTGACCTTCTGCCCTCTCTCCCTAGTCGCCCCAACCTTTCACCTGCGCCCCAACCTCATGCCTTGCAGGTCCACGCTCGCTCTCTTACTCCACAACCAGCCGACGGCCTGCCTCGCCCTGGCCGGTTCCCTTTGTGCTCGCCCCTCCCGGTTCTCTCCCCTAGTCACACTCCCGGCTAGTAGTGCACCCACCCCCTGCTTGGCTCTACTACGCGTGCCCACTCCTGGTGCAACAGGCCTCTGACCTTCTCTCTGGCCACTCGACCTAGCCAGCCACCCTCCGGTTCCCGGCCACACCGCCTCCACCCTTGCCACACTTCTATCTAGTCATCCCCTCTCTCCCAGTGGCGGTCCTACTTCCCCTCATTTTTGGCGGTCCTCATTGCACGACCCGACGACGACCTCCCACTTCTGCTCCGGCCAGCCGCGAGTTCTCTGACCTGACGACCTCACATGTGGTAGTTTTCTTCCCTTTTTCAGTGTTTTTATTTAAGTTGTCAAACCCTAACATCTCAAGTGTTTATTGGCACGCTTTGCTAGTTGTTTTAGGTGTGTTATTGGTGCGCATGAGGTTGTTCCTCTTTCTGCGGAAGCGACGTCACGTTTGGTCGACTTTGAGGTAGACAAATCTGCATTTTCCTTTCCGAATAAGTTTATATAATGCTTGCGTGTTTTTAATTAATTATTTTACTTGATTCACGCCTTTGTAAATTAATTGTTTGATATGATATAGTGTTTTCAAGTTAGTTGGTTTTGTTAAAAATAGTTTGTTATAATGTCTTCTTGTTTGTGTAATTTTCTTGATCTATTTATAAATTTTTTAATAAACTATTTGATTCGTTATAAAACTGTTTATAAATTATTTGGTTTGTTTATTAAATTGTTTATAAATTGTTTGTCTTGTTCGTGAAATTATTGAGAATTTTTTTGGTTTGTTTTATAAAGTTTCCATCACTTTAGAGTTTTTGAAAGACATAGTGAATATGGTTTGGTGTGAGTTTGGAAAGGAAAACTGATCTCTTTACAAATGTGAGGTATTTGGGTGTGTGCTTGGTTATATCTGGTTAATGGGCCATTTGACACGTCTTCTAAAATTTATTGTTTTTCCTAAATGGAATTTAAATGTTTAAATAAAGTTGGTCCCCTTGAGTGGTTTCTAAGGAGTGTTTTAAATGTGGTCTTATAAAGTGTTGTTTTAAGTGTTTTAGAAAACATGGTTTTTTAATGGGTTCTTTAAGGTTTTACCATTTGGTTTGAAACATGTTTTGGTGTTTAACATTGTTTTGAAAATGGTTCGTAAATGTTTATTGTTTTGGCATGTTTTGGTAAATTCATGTTTTGATAAATGCATATTTTTGTGAAAGAATATTGACATGTTTTGGTCTGTCTGACCATGTTTGAAAGAAATGACTATTATTACTATTTTGGAAATATTTATAAATGTTTTGGTAAATGGTTGAATGAGGTAAATCTAAAGGCCTGTTTGGAATTTTTGAAACAGTATGTTGGAAAACCCCTCTATGGTTAGGTCTATTGCCTCGTCGATTGATCATGAGACAAGAGGGTCCTCGATATGGGAATCCTTTTGAGAATATTTATTTTAAGGCATGAGACTAATCTTGAGGTGGTTGGGGTGGTTCCAGATTGTGTCATGTGCTTGGTTATATATGTATGGATTGTTGTTTGAATGTGTGTCACACCTATTTGTTAACATAGCACAGAAACTTAGCATAGAAAGGGGGTTTACTGAGAACGATTGCTACACTAGTTTAGACTACGCACTGGCTAGTGTCCCTTAGTATGGACTTGGATCTGCTAGGGGATTGGGCCCCTCGGTTAGGCCAGGTAGGGTAACACTGAGCATTTGGGCATTATAATGTCATCGAGAGTAGGCATGCCTTCAGGATGAGTCACATGTATAGTATGTTCTGGTCTTCCTCCGAGTTCCTAGGTTTTATGTGATCCTTTGATACAAGAACTATCAGTACCATTACCCTTACTGTGTGTGTGGAATCATACCCTTGAACTTGGTTTTGGTTTTTTCTTGGAAAAACTTTGTATGTGTGGTTGGTTTTAAAAAGGATTTCAAATTAGCTGTTTTGGAAAAGTTTGTGTGCGCCCCTCTTTATTTCTTTTCCTTGTTTTTGAATTATAAGGGCAATGGAATTGTGATTGTTAGTTTTCAAAATGATTTGTATATGTGAAAACCTTATTTTTTTATAACTGTAGTTCAAACTAGTATTATTGGTCTATTTTGAAATTGGAAAATGCATGGATTTTGTGGTTCATTTTTGGCATCCTTACTGAGTATTTTTATGCTCACACCTATTTTATCATTTCAGTTGAAATTTCCCTTTGCTTAGGTTCTCTTGGATGGATTGATCATTGTTAGAGTAAGGCCAGACCTTGGTTGGGAGGTGACCTGGAAGGTCTTGTGGAGGTATATTGAGTTGTTCAGTTTTATTATTTTTCGTCTTCTAGAATTTAGTTTTATTGTTCTATTTATTTATGTTTATCTTTTTGGGACAAATCATTCCCGGTGATTAGGTTTTGATGCCCAACACTAGTTGCCTACCCGTGGGGATTGGGAATGCACTTCGGGCCATACTGCAGACCGGTTTGGGTGACTGGTTCAGGGTCGACCCGAGTTGGTTCATGATAGGATAAGTTGAGGAAGGATTTGTATCTTCCATCTTTATGGGAGTTGATATCTCATCCCTTTAACTAGAATATAAACATCACCTAAATTACATGGTCATGGTGTAACGATGTGTTTATTTTGGATAGTTAAAGAAAGACATATCGAGAAAATAGTTTGATAACACCATCGTGCAACCTTCTTGATGAGACCAAATGACCCTTTGACCCTTCATCCATTTTTCCATTTAGCCATTTAGTCATTTGACCATTAGTCTATTTCTCTGTTTGGCTATTTGGCCGTTTGACCATTTTTTCATTTTTCCATTGAATCATTTGTCCATTTGTTTATTTGACCATTTTTTCATTTTATCATTTTACCATTTAGCCAATTGGTCATTTGGCCATCTGGCCATGTGGCCATTTATCCATTTGTCCATTTGGCCATTTGGCCATTTGTTCATTTGAAAGGGGCATTTCCAGCCTTATATTAAAGGAATTAATGGTAATAAAACTTAAATTTCAGCATGAAAATCTAACCAAGTAATAATATAAATATATATATTATTTCTATTCATATTAAATTATTTTGAACCTCTCATGCCTGAGAATTATAGTGTGCCCTGAAGTGTGAAAACACGTCATTGCATATTTGTTCTTTTTTTTCCTGATGCTTCCTAAAAACAAAAATTCAATACAATTAATAAGAATTAAATTTTATATGAAAACCATTAAAGATTAGGAATACATTAAACTCATTACTCTTCCAATATGCGATCATTTCTTGATATTTAATTGTTAGAAAGTAGAGGAATATTGGTACACCCTCTAAATCAAAATCGATTCTACTCTTCCAACCAACATATAACTCATGCTTATATAATTTACAGAACTCCCCAAGATCCATCAACCGTTCGACCTTAGCAGTTTCACCATCAAGAAAGTTAATTCGACACTACAACGAACATATTTATTCATATAAATAAAATAATAATACAAATATAAATTTAAAAAAAAATCTTACCCATATCCCCGCCCATGCTTTCTACTTGATTTCATTACTGATATGCTTCCATGAGACTAGTTTCACCGGAATGATATCATTGTACTTGGATAAAGTTCCCATGAAACTTCTACATTGTCTGACATTTTTACCTATCATCTGGTTGTCTTCATTGTAATCCACCATTATTTGTGTTTGGTGATTTCAGGATTCACACATACAAGTATATCCATGTCACTTATTAGAAGATCCCACTGAATAAGATCAAAGGAAAAATGAATTAATTCACACTACAATAGAAAAAAATGATGTGATATAATTTGACACACTTATAATAAAAAACCTGACACAGGCTGCTCATTAAGCTCTAATGGATATGTGGGATGTCTTGGATCGGTAGCCTCTGATGGATGTGCATGTTCCAATGCATGCATCGGGTCATTTTCATGCACTGGAGTGGAAGCTGAAGGAACATAATCATCAGATCCTGGATGGATAGTAGGAAATGGAGGCAGCGTAGACATGGTAGGGTGGGGATATAAGGGTTGGGGATACATCATATGATATGGATATGGTAAAGGTGGTAACATCCCTGGAGGCAGCATAGACATGATATGGTAAGAAGTGGATAAATGACATGATGATGGAGGCATGGGTGGGAACATCCCTAGAGGCTCAAGTGAAGGATGGAAAGGTGTGGTAGATGGGGTGTCCACTAGTGGATCAGGGTTTGAACGGGTATGATGGGTGCTCCATCTAGATCCAATAGAACCCCTGCTAGGGCCCATATTAGTAGGTTTATGAGAAGTCGACTCTGGTTGAGATGTATGACCCTAAAAATAATTTGATAAAGAATAAGAACATGACATTAAATGTAATGCAGAAGAAAAATATTACAATTATTATACTCACTAAAGGGAACTATAGGAGGCAACCTGAGTTCTCACATCCGTTGATCATTATAAAATAATAATTTCCTTCAAACTTCTTTAATATCTTTCATAATATATATAATAATGAAATGTTCATTTTTTAGAAACAATTTTTAAAAATTTTGTATACAAATTAGAAGTCAAAGAAGTCATAAACAATGTCATAACATGTTTTAACAACTATAATTTAAAACCAAGTTATACGTTTTTTAAAAATTCATTTTAAACCTGATTTTCTGAATTGAAATAAATCTAATTAAATGCAATGAAAACAAACAATACTGAAATAAACATATCATTCCAAACTGAAACTAAATTAAAGTAATTACAGTAGTACCAACCTAAGAAACCCACATTAAGGTAAACTGAATGAACTGTGAACATATATAGTTGCTTCTACATATTAACCACCACTACTATAGGTTCAAAATCAATTCTCACAATGGGAAAATTTGAGTCATCAAATGAAATATTTTGGTCAACACAAATGGTGGTGTCAATGGTATAAATTTCATCCCCACCATCATGAAAAGTATGTCTTGGGATTACTTAAATAATGACACCGTAACCAGGTCTAAGATGATCTTTCATATAAAACACTTGTTTTCCCATTGATTCCAAAATATATGGTTTATCGATATCTAGGAACCGAGTCATGTCAATAACTCTAAATCCACACTCATCAATAAATGTACCATGTTGCATCATTTAATCAAACCATTTACATTTCTTCACAGTAACTCGACCATGAGAGTAGTAATCCAATAACAAAATTTTCTCACAAGTCCATAATAAGAAACATTTTCATATCGAGGCCTACTATCTGATGCACCAACATAATAATATATTGTTATAGTTAACATAATGTCATCATGTTGTGTTTTCATTTTCACTTATTGATTAGTTGTAACAAATTTATACCTATTGATTTTTAAAGATTTGTATTCACGAACCAAAGAATTGGGACCAAAAGCCAATGCTCTTAATTCTGGAGAGACGGAGTCAACAGGTAAACTCAATACCTGAAATATATATGAATAATATAATTAAATCAATATCTATATTTTAAGTTAATTAAATTAATGATCATACCTTTGATTTCAACCAAGTAGGAAACTCTTTTCTATGAAAATCCTCTCTCCTTATCAAAGGAAAATATCGATGAAATCTAATTATAATTTTTTTTTATGTTTCCTATATAAAATGATAATAAAATTTTAAGGTATATGTGAAATGACATAGTATGAGATAATATAAAAATATTTAAATTACTTGATATAGTTATCAAAAAAACCACACTTAAACAAGATTATGTGATGTGCCATATCCCGCTCATTAAGGCTCAATATAGCTAATATATATGACTCAGGAATTCCTCCTATTTGGGGAAGAGATGAAAATTAGCGATCAATTTCCCCATACTATTCATATTCATTTATCATTGTCTGATTATGTCTTGTGCTCACATGAGAAAAATACATTGAACAAAAATCTATACATTCTTGAGTCAGATAACCTATCACAATGGAAATTTCAAGATGATTCTTGTTTCATACATAAGATTTCATTGTGCACATATTTCTTTTACTATGGTACATCCACTGAAAAACAACAGGTCCCCCAATAAGTATTTCAGTTTGAAGATGATCTGTTAAATGCAACATGCAAGTGAAAAATGATGGAGATTTTTTTCCAACTCACGTAAAATTAATGGCACCTCTTGCTTCATTCTTATTGAGAAATACTTGGATAAAATTTTAGTACAAAGGTCTCTAAAAAATGGCACAATAGAATCACCATCAACCTTACATTATTTGATAGTAAATGCTAGATTACTATTGGAATCAATTCATTAAGAAGGGTGTGATAATCATGAGTTTTTAAGGATTTTAGTTTCAAATCCCTTATGTTGAATCATTTAGATATGTTTCTAGAATAACCATCATGAAACTTGATATACTCCAATACTTACATAAATTGATTTTTCTCTAAAAGTGTCATCACATAAGAAGCACAAGGAACTTTCCATTTGTTTTCACAGATACACATAGGATGCAGTTCTAGTCAAATACCCCAATCCAACAAGTCATGATGAGATCAAAAGTCATCTTTGGTCTTACCCTTTATATTTAGAATAATTCAAAGAAAAATTTGAAAAATATTTTTCTCAATTTGAATTATATCTAAACAATGATGTAACAAATTGGTAGGACAATATGGAAACTCAAAAAAGATACTTTTCTTTTTTCCAATTGTAAGTGGATTTAGTGTTAACATTATTCCTCGTTTTATATTTCATATGACCTTTCCCTAATGAAAAACTAAAATCTTTTAATTCATTAAGCACATCAGTTCCTAATATATGTTGAGGCGACTGTTCAGTGTCAACAGTATTATCAAACCTTTGGCGTTTCCTCATGTATTAATGATCCATTGGAAAGAATCGTCGATGCCCTATGAAACTAGAAATATGATGATATTTAAGCCTTATTGATCATGTATTCTTCATAAAAATAGAACATGATAGTTTTCATTTCATGATTCAAATAGTCATCATTTCATAAATAGGAAAATCATTTATAGTCCATAGAAGGGCATCACACATCTAAAATATATTTTTTGAAGAATCATTGAATGTGCACACACCCATATCCCAAAGTTTCTTCAACTCTCTTATTAAATGTTGAAAATAGATGTATATATAATTTCCAAGATCAAAAGGTACAAATATTAGTATACTCAAGAAAGTGAAAGGTTTTTTAATACACATCCATGAAGGAAGATTATAAACATGAATAAAAACTGGCCACATGCTATGAGCAGTAACCATCTGACCAAACAGATTAAAACCATCATAAGATAGACCCAACCTGACATTATTCACCTCAGCTGCAAAATTGAGATGTTGTGCATCAAATGCATGCCATGCTGATCCATACACAGGATGAACCAACACATCCTTACCTTTAATTCTCTCAACATCATGCCATTGTATGTTGGTTTATATTTTTATAGACACAGATAGATTTTAAAGTTTGTGAATCAATAGAAAGTGACACATGACTTTCTGTTTAAAAGGAGATGATATTATATCTTCATTTTCCTTCCAACGAGATGTACCACATTCTTTATAGTAATTAAGACCTACTGTTTACTCTTAAAATAAACTACAATATTTTAGACAATCATGAATTTTATTAGTAGAAAATCCGAGCTGCTTAATTAACTTTCATTCCTTATAATGATTTGAGGGAATATCTGTACCATCAGGAAACAAGTCCTTCAAAAGGGTAAGAATATAATCAATGGTGGTATTAGGAATTATATACTTTTTTTCCATGATATAACTGCATTAAAAATTACAACTTTATAATTTTAGTACATTCCCGATATACAGAAGTTCTGGCATCATCCATTAATTTTTTCACTCTCTCAAAATCATCATCTTCATTATTTTCCTCATGTGTATTAATATCATTGTCTTCTTGCACTGACATACTATCTATATTGTGATGATACACAAATAGAAACCAATAAAATATAAAATTCTCCATACCACTTCTTTATTTCCATTCATGAACAGTAGAAGATTGTCTCATCTCTCCATTGTGATACCAAACATAATAGTTTGTTTGAAATCCAGATTTTTTTATATGGTAACTAAATTATTCTCAGGTTAACCATGGTCATCCAACACAATTATAACATGGAAACTATATATGACCTCTATCTGAAGCATTGTTAAATGAAAAATCTAAAAAAATATCCAAATTCTTTTGAAACTTGGTTGAAATTTGATCAGTATGATACATCAAGATTCTATCCATTCTATTATAGAGAAAAAAATTTATGTTCCAATCAATAATATAAACCATAATTACAAAATTCATTACAACCAATTTCAATATGAGTGTCATCAAAGCATGCTATTATCTAGCAAAACAAATAATAAGATAAACAACACATGCTATAAGCAATGCCTACAAATAAAAAACTAGACAAAGTATAAGACATGGAATGAGCAAAAAATGTTACACAATCCAATTAAATAAATATTTCTTTATGATTTTTTTTAAAACTTCCATGTTTTGAATATGATAGTAATCCAATTAAATACACTTGTCTTTATGATGGAAAATATTTACTCAAGAATAACAATAATGTGTCACCCAACATCAAAAATTTCAAAAACATGGTATAATAATATCATGGAAATTCTACCATAATTGATAAAAATATAAATAATCATCCAATCCTAATATCCTAGAAACTATGGTTTATAAAATAACAAAAATATGTCCAAAATGTAATAAAGGATAGGGAAGCCCAAAGTTTTATTATATATGAAATGCAATACAAAATTTGTTATAAAAAATTAATCATCTATAATTGGAAAGGAAAAATGTATCACTTTTCTCATTCTATAAGTGGAAATAATATCCAATTTTTTTTATGAAATATAGAGGTTTTGAATATGATTTTGAAAATGGAATCTGACCATGATGTTTTAAATGTAAATGGTTTAAAAATATGATATGGATGATTTGAGTGATAAAATTCCCTTGAATTATATTATCATGGAAAACCAAAATTTTATCAATTATGAGGTAGGGATTCATCCTTTGGGATGAACACTTTCACTCAATACCTATTCCATAAGAGTAATTTTTGAACCAGGTTGCCTATATGATTCATTTAGGTTTTTATAAAAAGGAATGATTTACTTTATTTATAATAGCAATGAGGCTATGATTTTTTTAATATGAATCTTTTTATATCTTATAAAAAAATTTGATTCAAAACTTATTATAACTCATATGAATATTTTCAAGATATCTTAGCCAAAAATATATTGTTAGATAAATTTTCATTATCATGAAAATATTTAAGCATTCATTTCTAATTCTAAATGTAATTATAATCTTAAAGAGATTCCATGAAAGGAACAAATTCTATAACCATATTACTTGAATAATGGAAAAATAATGTTCAATGAAAATACTTATATATTATTTGATACATTTTGATATAAAAAATCAAATAAACTATTTAAATACTTTATCTAATGAATCATAAATAAACATTGGAAACATTATTTAAAAATAGGCAAGGGTCACAAAACTACATAACACCGAGTAAGAAAAATAATGATGAAATTTAAAATATTTTTTATTTCAATATACCTTCCCATTAAAAACATTTTCTTTAATATACAAACATACATAGAAAAAAAATCACAGTCATATTTTCAGATATAACCATTTAACTATTTATTACATATTAGAAATCAAGTGTAGTCGCATCATAGGGATATTCTAAAAAAATGACATTTATGGAAGGGAATCCCTACCAATAAAATCTATTGGTGAGATCCTCAAGATTAGGTAATAATAAATCAACCTCCTATAATTAATAAATCAATTTTTATAACCAATTGATTCCAAATAAATCATCTCCATAAACTAATAAAAAAAATATCCAAAGGAAAACCATGAAAAATAACTTCTAATAACCTCTATAAATCAAATTTAACAAAACCCATAATTTTCATTACCTAAGAAGTGAAAGATTTCAACCCATATTAAATAAATATAATGGTACTCCCATAATGGATATAAAATGAAAAATCAAACATCACTTATAAATATACCAATAGAATACTAAAGGATCATCCAAATTAAAATCATTAAACCAAAATCCCAAAAATAAAACATCACCCACAAAGAACCTTATTTCAAATAATATAGAAGAATCATAACCTAACTATATTTTGGTTAGGTTTTCATACATAGATAAAAATGAAAACAATAGTCAGCATAATAGAAGAAGGATTTGGAACCCACTATCAAAGAAGATCAGAATCATGAAATCACTGAATCAGGTGAGAACACTGGGGGAGTAGAGTCATCCATCATCACTTAGGTGAGGGAAGAACATGGATCGCCTGAAGCATGGAGATACAACTCAAGTGAAGGGAGGATGGTGGGAGGCTGGGAAAATATGTAGGAGTTATCCCAATGGTTTTAAAAAAACCCATCAGGATAACATGTCTATACCTATGGTTTACATAAACCTTCGGTATAAACAGACTCCAAACAATCTATACCCATATTTTCTATAAACAATGGGTATATATCCATGGGTATAGACCCATTTTCTAGTAGTGGGAGCACATGTGGATCACTACTAGAGGTATTTTATCCTTGGATCCTCACAGCGCAATAGAAAGTAATCTGAAAGGGTCTTTTCAGATAATCAACATTCACCAATGAAGAAAGTTCCTAAGCCCAAGTATTTATTTCTTCAAATATTAAATAAATTAATTATAAATTTTATGTATAATATCCCCTATCTTGGTTTTTAGAAACAATTATTAAAATAAATTTTAATATATCATCTACCATTGCATGCTTTGGCTTTTCCCGGAACCTACAAAGGGTATCATAGGGGTCATGTTTAAATTTATAATTATTTATTTTATTTTTGATATATGCATAATTGTGGTTAGATTTTCATTTCATGTTATTCATTCTTTAATCCTATTTGAATTAACATGTTATCGACATATTAATCATGTTCATTTAGTGTTTCATTTGCTTAAAGGTTTAAGAACAAATGAAGAATGACCGAATATGCCATCAAGAAGTTCCAAATAGTTGGATGGTAAAACTGAGTTACACGGTGTGTAGCTAGAGCACATGTTATGTACCCATGTGCATTGTACATGGATGTGTCGAATAATTAATTACACATGGTGCATTTATTTCACATCGCATGCTAACTGAGCCAATATGGAACATGAATAGAAAATACATGGCATGTTTCTTGCATGTACATGTTGTTTAATCCGGATGAGTTAACACATCGATTCCCTAGGCGTGTGACTCGGATACATGAAAACCAAGGTACACAACATGTAGCTAGGTTGTAAATGTCATGTAGTCTTCCAATTAATTATAGAATTAAATTACATTAAATTGAAAATTACAACATTAAAATATTAATTTATTTATTGACACATGTTATGTGTTTGACAATTGAATAATTGTTTTAAAGATTTTTAAATGATTAATTAATTTATTGTAATAAATATGTTATCATTGGTTATACCATTTATTTTATATGAATGTTATAAATTATGGGTACCTCTAATTAAGTTTGGATTATAATTAAGATGAAAGGGAATTAATTAATTAATTAATTAATTAGTTAATTAATGTAAGCGTGTTTATCTTAATAATAAAGAATGAATAAAGAAATTAATGCTATCCAGTTACTTTTTCATATTCATTACATGTATGACCATTCATGAGATTGGACAATACCTATGTATGCATATGTTTTAATTTAATTTATTTCATGGGTTTTCTATTATTTATTATTAAATTGAATATGATGGCCAACGTGTCATCCCTCCCTCCATTATTATGTAGGACCTGCGTATCTAAGGATATTTATGTCATCCTAATTTAACCAATCCTTTGTTTATAATTACTTGCGTGTGAGTCATAAATACATGTAATTAATGGAGTATCCCAAGGCACATGAACACAGTTCAAGATGGAACCATAATGATTCCAACTCAGGTAATACACACGTGTAATGCTGGAATGTTGTAACTCATGACAATACCAACAAAAAGAGTTATTTTTGTTAGGTCATATGTTGATTCAATGTTCACTTATTAAATAAACTGTCAGATAAAGCTTGTGAATGAGTTATTTAATTAATTATTTATTTTTGTCTATGCAATTATTTATTTTATGGATTCAAGGCTGTGGTCACATAAATAAACGAATTAATGTGAAAAGATATAATTTAAATAAATATATTTTTTTAAATGTTTTATATAGCATGGTTAATTAATTAAGTAACACCACTTAATATTAACAATTCATGTAAAGGATAAAACAAGATAAAATTTATGCATAATAAATTAAATAAATGAATTATTCGTAAATGTTTTATCCAACATGGTTAATTAATTAAGTAGCATCCACTTAATATTAGTAAGACATGTAAAGGATAAAAAGGATAAAATTTATGCATAATTAATTAAAATCCCTCAACCAAATATTAAGTTAGACTTGACCTGCCATTACTTGATTGAGAATGAAACTCAATAGAAATAAGTGTTTGACCTGCCCTTGTTGGGACACTTACTTATAAAAGGATTTATTATGAATGTTTTGGGTTGAATTAACCATTTTAAATCAAGCGGAGTAGACCTTATTATACTTGGTGTAATTTTGAGGCAAGTGTTGAGGAAATCCAAATCAGGATTTTAGGATAGGGGAGTCAACTTAATGGATCAAGGAGCTGCATGCCCATAGTTGGGAGTGACTTGCCTACTTAAACACCTTCAAGTAGCTTAACCAACCCTTGTTGGGGTTATGCAAAGGGTAATATAGATCATTACTAATATAATTTTAGATTAACTAGACATTCTGAGTTCAATAGATAGGGTTATTGGAACTTGATAAAATAGAGGGAGATTTAATAAAAATCAATTAATTTATTAATATCTTACTCAATTTGTAATCAAGAAAAGTACTAATAATCTGCTATTTTAATTGTATAATAAAATGAAAATATAATCATCCACATTATCCCTACAATCAATATTGGATAAATATAACCTTATAACTGGAAGTTACTTCACCTTCGAATTGTCCTACGCCATGAAAGAAAATCTTACATGCTAGAATCCTCATTTCCTGATCCATGTACTAAGGAGGCGAGTGATGAAGAGTTTTTAGTCTATTAGAAACATATGAAATATATGGTCAATGTTCAATATTTTATGTTTTCGTCTATGTCTAGTGAACTCATAAAGTCTCATGAAAACATGGATGTGTATAACATTCTTGATAACCTCTATGGTATTTACTAGGAGAGAGCTAGATAGAAATGGTTTGAGATTTCCAAAGCACTATTTTAGAGAAAAATTGGAGAGGTTTACCCATATAGGCATAATGTATTCAAGCACATTAGATATATTGAGTACCTATAGGTTCTAGGGTTTAAACTCTCTAAAGAACTGGGCATCGATCTCATTCTGAAATCACTCCCTCAGAGCTTCTCCAGCTTTGTTGTGAATTTTAATATGAACAAAATTGAGAAGTATCTTCCATATCTTCTCACTATTCTTCACCAAGTAGATAAATATATGAAGCATGAAAATCCTCCCATCCTTATGGTGAATAAATAGGAAGGGCAATCAAATAGATTTAAGCCCAAAGATTCTTCACGCTCTTTCAAGAAGAGGAAGATCAAGGGACAAACAAGGGAACATGATGTTGTCTGTTTCACATGTGGAAAGAAGGGCCATTGAAAGAAAAACTACACCCATCCAGATAAGTAAGAGGAATATTCCGGTGTATTTGTTATCAAGTGAAATTTATCTGTTTCTACAAATTGGGTATTATATATAGCTTGTGGGGCTCACATATACTTTCAAATACAGGAACCAAGTATATTCGTAAAGATTGAATGAGGGGAGGTAGATCTATGAGCAGTCAATGATGATAAACTTGTTGTTATAACTATTGAGGACTAACACCTCACGTTGCCAACTATAATGATCTTGGTTTTAAAGGGTTGTTATTATGTACCTTTAGTTACCAAAAACATTGTTTCTATATCCAGACTAGATACAAATGTATTCACTTTCAAATTTGGGAATAAATGTTTCTTCTTTTATAAAGATATAATTTTTTATGGTAAGCCACATTTAAATATTGATCTTTATGTATTGGATTATACAAACCAAGTAATAACACTAAATAATGAAGTTACTTCATATGACTCATACCACGCCTAAATTTGGAATCACCGGTTAGGTCATGTAAACAAAAATTGCTTGACTAAATTACATCAAGATGGATATTTAGATTATTTTGAACTAAAACAACTTGGTGTATTTCATGCATGTTTACAAGGAAAAATGACCAAATCCACATTTAGTGGGAAAAGTTAAAGGGATAAAGAGCATCTTAAATTAGTTTATACTGATGGGTGTGTACCATTTCTTATTGAAGCTAGGGGTGGGTACTCATGCTTCATAACCTTTATTGATTATTT
Source organism: Viscum album (assembly GCA_963277665.1). Taxonomy (NCBI): domain Eukaryota; kingdom Viridiplantae; phylum Streptophyta; class Magnoliopsida; order Santalales; family Viscaceae; genus Viscum; species Viscum album. Next base: position 1,811,080,340 of record OY728127.1, read on the forward strand.
TAGTAGATATGGATATATCTACTTAATGAGGTATAAGTTGTATTATTTTGATAAATGGTATTTCATGTGAATTTTGGAGTGGAACAAAACACATTTTATCAAATTTACATATGAGGGGAAGAAAAGTGTTTGGTAAGGCCTCTTTAGGTAACAAACTTGCACCCTAAGGCATAAAGTGTAACTTTATAGGACACCCTAAGAAAACAAGGGGATATTAACTATACGACCCCTTAGAAAAAAAGGTTATAGTGGAAAGACATGCCATATTACTTGAGAGAGAGAACATGTATAAAAGTGGTAGTGAGAGAGAGATAGACTTTGATGAAGTTGAGACTCAATGCACACAATAGTTGTTACATGAACATATTCCAAAAAGCCTTATGGAAGAAGAAACCATTACAAAGACACAAGTACTTCATAGAAGTACAATAGAGGTTAGAGAACCATAATGTTATGGATTTCTAGTCATCGAGTATGGTGACTCATTATTAGTTGATAATAATGATCCTCTAACCTGTAAGGAAGCAGTAAGTGGAATAAGATTTGCTAAGTGGAAAGAAACCATGAATTATGAAATGAATTCCATGTACCAAAATTAAGTTTGGATTTTGGTAGAACCTATAGTATATGTAAACCCTATTAGTTTAAAATGGGTATTCAAGAATAAACTGTACATGGAAGGATAAGTAAGTACCTACAAGGTGTGACTAGTTGCAAAAGGGTTTAAACCAAAATTAAGGCATTGACTACGATGAAACCTTTTCACCAATTGAAATGATTAAATAAATTATAATTATACTTTTCATTACATCTTACCATGAATATGAGATTTGGAAAATGGATTTCAAAATAACCTTCTTTAATGGGAACATTTAGAAAGATGTCTATATGACACAAACTGAAGAGTTTGTGACTCTAAAGGATGCCAATGAGATACGAAAATTAAAAAAAACCATTTATGAATTAAAATAAGAATTTAGGTCATGGAACATTAATTTTTATGAATCCATAATGAAATTTAGTTTCATAAATAATGAATTCAATCCTTGTGTCTATAAACGATTTAGTGGAAGTGTGATCATTTTCTTAATAGTATATGTTGATGGCATATTACTCATAGGAAATGAAATACCAGTATTACAATTTGTTAAGACATGGTTGAATAAATGATTCTATATGAATGAATTAGGTGAAGCATCATATATTATTGGTATTAATATCTATCATGATATATCCAAGAGGCTGCTTGACCAAAGTCAAAGTATATACATTGATAATATACTGAAGAGATTCAGTATGAAATAGTCCAAGATACAATTGTTTCCATTATCACATGACATTAATATTTCTAGGAAAATGTGTCCTTAGAAACATGAGGAAAGAAATAGAATGACAAGGATACCATACACATCAATGATTGGGTCATTCATGAATGTTATGCTATGTACCCAACTAGATGCCACCTACACATTAAGTGTGGTAGGAAGATATAAAGATGATCTATGTGACCACAATTAGATGGAATTAAAGACTATTCTTAAGTATCCAAGGCGTACTAAGGATATGTTTCTGGTTTATGAAGGAGATGAGGAACTATTCATCATAGGATATGTAGATGCTAGTTTCCAAACTGATCAAGATGACATGAAGTCACAAATGGTATACATATTCACTTTTAATGGAGGTTCTATGAGCTGGAAAAGCTCAAATAAGGTTGTGGTCATAGATTCTACAATAGAGACTGAGTATATTGTAGCTTCTGAGGTAGTTAAGGAAACAGTATGGATGCAAAAATTCATTCAAGATCTTGACTTGATACCTATTAGTAAAGATCCTATCACACTCTATTGTGATAATACTAAAGTGGTGGCTCTCACAAAAGAGATAAGGTCACATCAATGGAAAAAGCACGTAATTCATAAGTATCATCTCTTGAGGGATTTTTCTCAGATAGATGAGGTTGCAGTGAGTAATATTTCCATGGAAGACAACGTGGAAGACCCCTTGACTAAAGCCTTGAATTAGTAGAAACACAATCATCATGTGAAGCCTAAAAGACTTAAAGTCACAGACAATCAGATATAGTCCAAGTGGGAGTTTCTTAGAGTTTTTTTCCTACGTAAAACTGATTGTACTTTTATTACATATATATTCTATGAATCGAATATTAATTAAACATATTATTACATAATGTTCATTGTTCTACATGGTTTTAATATAATAATGTCCTAGAGTATTTTTCTCATTGATAAGGTCATAGTAGTTCCCAGATATGATGAGAACCTCGAAGTACTATGAAAATATTCTTAATATAGTTATGTGGTTGGATAACATACTATGAAGAGACACATAGTATTTAGACTGTCGGGTGCGAGTACTCATAATTGGATGAGGCTTCTTCTCATGAAGTTCACACTTGGTAATCTCCCAAAGATAAAATATTATGATAATAAACATTCCAATAGGAATTCCACATGTTTTGGTGTCATTGGATATTCCTATCTATGAGCATGTGTAATGATCCTTAGAATTTAAGATTATCATTGATGCATGTCATTACACACGCACTTAGATTTACTAATGAAAATTTTCATGCCATATGTTGGTGGGAAGTAGGGTATATTGGGTTCATCATGATTAACATATCATTAATGGATAAGTCTAGGAAGGATTTTCCCTTATATATTTATGGGAGTTGAAATCTCAACCCTTTGATTGGAATATAACTGTCACCTAAATTCCATGGCCATGGTGTAACAAAATGTTTATTTCAGATATTCAAATAAATAAATATCAAGAAAATGGGTCGATGACACCGTCGTGAAACTGCTTGATGAGATATTATGATAAAGAGATTATATTACATGGTGACCATTCGTATGTGGTTTTCAACATTGCTACATTAAGTTCTTTTACTTGGGTGCCTTAACCCATTACTAGAGAATAATATTGGACTTTAGGCAATCCCACCTAATTCCAATGAGAAAGAATCCTAGAGGGTCACACACTAAGTGTTTCCATTAATCTTGATTAAATTCTATTTGAGTTTAATTAATGGAATAAATTTTATTCTCAAGTCCGAGTAATAATTTTATTCAAGTTATATTGATCTCATAAATTAAATAAATATTTATTCATCAGCATGTGAATAAAAATATATATATTTATTTTATTTAATATTTAATAAATATTTATTCACCGATATGTGAATGAAATATTTATTTATAAATAAAATTTTTATTCGGGTGTTCAATAAATTCAAGAGGAGTTCAAACAGACCAAGACCGTGTTTGGTGAAAAATATTAATTAACAAGCTGGTTAAATAATATTTGTTATTGAGCAAGATGGAGCATGACACAAAATAATAATATTATCATTATTATTATGAGTTATGAAGTTTATTAAAGGTAATAAATGTTATTTAATGACTTACAATCAATTAAATAATATTTTAACATAAATCCTAACTCTATAAATAGACAACTATGTCTATTGTGTAGAGCCTTCAAAATAGATAATAGAGAATTGATGTGTACAATGAATTCTCTCTCAATTTATCATTCTCTATCCATCTCAAGAACGAGAAGTATAAGATATATTTCTTAAAAATTAAAGAATGAGAAATAAGTAATGAATAATTCAAGACATTTAACTCACCGCACTAGCACCCAAATATCAAGTGATGTTGCTCAGAGATCATAGGATCATGTGTGGATCACCACTAGATGGATTTTATCCTTGGGATCCTCATAGTTCAATGAAGGTAATCCAAAAGGGTCTTTTTTGATGATAAACATTCAACAACAAAGAAATTTCCTAAGGCCAGATATTTATTTTTTTAAATATTAAATAAATTAATTTTAAATTTTACATTCAAGATCCTCACTCTTAGTTTTAAGAAATGATTATTAAGAGAAATTTTAATATATCACTCACCTCCGTATGCTTCTTCTATTCTTGTAACCTATAAGTTCCTTCTTTTATTTATATTGGGACTTGGTATATTCCATTGGGTAGTCTTATTTATGTTGAAAAATACCCTAGGGGAGGTGTTTATTATGTGATATTTGGCTGAAAAAAACTCTCGTAGAGGAATTCTATGTTGCTATCGGTGGGGTTGTCATGGATTTGAAGTACATATATATGGCTGAGGATACTATGAATTTAAAGCCCAGATTTATGGTTGGAGATGTCATGGATTTGGAGCTCGGTGTTAGAGTTTCTATGGATTTGAAGCTTGGATGTTGGAATGTCCTAGGTTACATCCATGAAGTCACGAGGATACTGTTTGGAGTTGCCATGGATTTGGAGCTCAAATGTTGGATTGTCGTAGGTTACATCCCCAAAGTCATGAGGATACTGTTTAGAGTTTCCATGTATTTGGATCTTGGATGTTTGGACCTCCATAGGATGAGACTCTGAAGTCTTGAGGATATAGTTAGAGCTTCCATGGGCTTGGAGCTCACATGTTACTCGGTTAGAACAATCATTACAACATGCACAAAGACACCTCAACACTGGTTAAAACAAGTATGGTAAATCAGGGTCCTAGACCTAAGGATCGAAAATGGTGTTTTTTTAAATAGTATTTCTTTTATTTTTATAGTTGACCATGTCACATTCACATATCACAACATATGTTAGTTAGTACGATACCATGTTGGTGGTGCCCTATTGAGTTATATACTCACACCCTGCTCGGGCCATTATTGCACATGGGTACCCGAGTAGCTACCTCATGGTTATTGCAGGATCAATCTTGGGATATGGCCCAAGATAACATGGCCAAGCAGGAAAACTCAAATGAGATAAAAAATCATGATGTGGTGTGGCTTAGAGTCATCATAGATCCAACATCTTTATTTCCTTTTATATTATTCTGTATGTGTAACTGACCTAGTGAGTGATCATTTGTATGTATGGTATGGTTGTTTGGGCCTTTACTTCATTTCTTTCTTATCAATCTTATTTAAATTTATTTCTTATGATTTCAGTTTGTTTTTGTAACAACCAGGCCTCAAACCATCATTACACATGGGTACCCAAGTAGGTCTCTCATGGTTATTGCAGGCTCAATCTTGGGATATGGCCTAATATAAAATGGTTGAGTATGACAAATCAAATGAGATCAAAAATTAGGATGTGGTGTGGCTCAGAGTCATCATGGAGCCAATATCTTTATTTTCTTTTATATTGTTCTGTATGTGTAACTGACCCAGTGAGTGATCATTTGTATATATGGTACGATTGTTTGGGAATTTAATTAATTTCTTTCTTATCAATCTTATTTAAATTTATTTATTTTTATTTCAGTTTGTTTTTGTAATAACCGGGCCTCGCTGACAGCACAGACACCCCTCCTTAACATGGTCGTTGGGTCCTGGCCCGCCAGGTACCACCAGTTTCCCCGTAGACACGTGGTCCCCACTCTGGGCCCCACCCACATGCCCGAATGAGTTATCTGACTAATGAAAATTCCCACAGGCCAACACATTTCCTTTTTAGTGTGTTTTTTCCTCATGCACGCACACCATGGGAAACTTCCCAGAAGGTCACTCATCCTGTTCACAACTCCAGGCCAAGAACACTTAACTGTGGAGTTCTAATCAGGTAGGCTCCTGAAAAGAAAGATGCACATTATTGATACGAGTAATATAATTTAGTCATTTAACCCTTTATCATTTTGGAGTGTTACATTTATCTCCCTTTAGAGCACAAATTCCTCGTTGTGGGCCCTATATCTCAACCCAGGCAGTGCACCGCACTTAAGGCTGGGTTCCTCCTCTGATACCAAATGTAACAATCGGGCCTCACTGGTAGCACATACACCCCGCCTTAACATAGGCATCGAGTCCTAGCTTACTAGGTACCACCATTTGCCCTGTAAACACGTGGTCCCCACCCCATGGCCCACCCATATGCCCGAACATGTTATCTGACTAATGATAGTTTCTATAGGCCAATGCATGTTCTTTCTAGTGTGTTTTTCCTCACTCACACACACGATGAGAAACTTCCCAAAAGTTCACCCATCCTGATCACTACTCCAAGCCAATCACGCTTAAATATGGAGTTCTAATTAGGTAGACTCTTGACAAGGAAGGTGCACTTTATTGACATGAGTCATATCATTTAGTCATTTAAACCTTTAACATTCAGGGGTGTTACAGTTTTGATGGGTGATATTTAGTTATTTTATATTCTATTATGCATTATGATACAGGGGTATAACCTCCTCAAAATACCTCCATAGACTCCCGATACTATTCATCAGCCTCTAGTGTTTAAGGAGGTATGCCTGAGGTTATGTGGTAAACCAATACAGTTATTATCCATAAAGTAAGCTAGATTGGGATGTTACACCTGAACCCATGAGCAAGGGAATTCCGCCCCCTGTAACCCCCAACAACCTCACTATAGAGGCAGAACTGTGGGAGTTACAACCTAGTGTGTAGTATGGGCCTCCAAGGAAGATAATGAACCTTAGAGAAAGCAACCTGAATGAAAAATAAACAAGTGGTAATGAAAAATCATCCACTAACAAGGTTGGGATGTAAATAAGAAATAAAGGGTTGGTTCACCACGAACACCACAATCCTCAAACTGAGGATGTCTGGAGGTACCCATATCCCCTAGTTCTTTATTGATAAATCTAATGTTTATAGTGTTTTAAGATAAAGGGGAAGATATAATCCATGGGGGATGTTCACCATGTGAATTATTTTTATAAATATAAAAGTTTATGCTAAAAGAAAATGATGAAGGTTATGTCAAGGATCATCATGAGAATAAATTTTATAAACTTGTTGCCTCAAGTCATTATAGAACTCTATCTAAAATTAGTCATCAAGGAGAATATAGGCTGGACACATACTTAAAATAAGTTTCAATCCAAATCTAAAATTACAAAAAGTGGATTTTTATGGGTAATATTTATGAATACATATTTTATAGCTAAAATCTTTCCATGTAGTATGGAATAATGGATAAAAGTGGGTATCAAGGCTAGTTTAGAGTGTAGTAAGTGGTTTCAAGCCCTATTTTATAATGACAAACCCAAATAAGACAATGGTTAGATTTATGAAGAAAAAACATTATTTAATATGCCATGTATATTTTTTATGCACTAACATGGTGGTATTAACTAAGTGGTTTTCAAGATACACAAAATCAGATTATAAGGGGAAAATAATATCAAAAAGAGGTGTTAAAAGGTGTTCTCTTCTGTCAATGATAACCTCTACAAGTGATGATAACAAGTGAAGAAACTCAGGGTGGTTGGATTTATGTACACAATAGATTCTTATCCTATTTTTTAAGAAGGAAGAGGTCGGTAAAAAATTGGAAATAATATATTTAATGTGGTATCACTTGTCAACAAGTGTTATCAACTATTTCTATAAGTGGTATGTTCCCCACCCATCTACCTTAAAGTTTATATACTAATATTTTTTGGGATAAGTTGTTTGAGATCACAAGAGTATTCATTTTCTCAAGTTTCATTTTTTGTTTTAGATATTTAATGAAAAATATAGACCACATTGATATTGTTAAATTTGACTCTTGTTTCCTACATTGAGATTCAGCTCAACAAGCTTAGAGTATTTGTTGAAAATTCATTTCCAAGTGGTGATTCACTTAATGAGAATTAAAAGGATAAATACATATTTTATATAAAGTAAAATTTGAAGTTGAAGAGGTAATTTAGGATGAAAAAATGATCTTAAAATTAATGTTAATAAGTAAATGGATATATATGGAATGATAAAGAAATTGGTCCAGGGGAGAATTATATATTTAAATCTAGAATTCTTAGAAGAGTAATAAGGTGGTGATTTTACTAGAAATATTTGGTGTAAAATAGTTTTTGACAAAGGGGAAGTCAAGCTGAAAAAGTATACCCCTAAAAATAATCATGAAAGTGGGAGAGAAATTTAATAAGAAATCGAGGAGAGATCCTTTCCATTTTATTGATAAAGGGGGAGGAATAATTATGAGATATTTTTAACAAAATACAAAAGGGGAGAATGTTTCAACCATGGTTTTATATGTTGGATATTTTGACAATATATATATATATATATATATATATATATATATATATATATATATATATATGAAACTATGATAGAGGGGTTGAATGAAATAATGGTGGAGTTAAGTAGGGGATTTGAAAATTAATATGGATCCTTAGACAAGTTCCATGCCTTTGAAGCAACTGTGTAAAGGTCTGTCACTATATTAAGGACCAACATGAGGGTAAGATCTAGAAGCATCACATGCATAGAGGTAAATGGTCGATTCCACGTATGGGTCATTCCATAATTGGACTTTCATAATGGTAAAAAAAATCACACATAAGGGTTCTCATACAAGGTTACTCAAGGCTACATAAGGATGATTTTGAAAAGGAATAATGACATAGTGCAAAGGGGTAGACCATTCCATGAAGGAAGCTAACCAAAATTATTTTTGGGTGTAAAGAGGCTAAATGATTTTCAACACACTATGGCGGTCAACATTTCAATGATGTTGGAGCATCAAACATCATGGAAGATATAGAAGTGTGAAAACGACATGAAAACCATTTTAATTGGAATTTAGAAGATTGTGTTGATGGAGTCTTATCTAAAATGGGAAGAAAAATGTAACCATTCCATAAATATGGATGTGGTGTATTGATAATATCCTTGTTTAAAATGATATTTACTCTATGGGCGTTTTGAAGGGAGTGGATATGATATGCTAAATTACCTAGGAGTTTTATTGAGATACATGTTCAAGGTTTTTTGGAAGTTTGAAAATTGTGGATACATGCATGGAGTTATATAGAGAAGAATAAGGGAAAAACATATTTATTAAAATGTAAACATCTTGATGAAATATCTAAGAAGTTATAAATATTTAATGTGATAATATAGGAAGATAAAATGGAAACTTTAGGGGAGTCATTTTGGAAAATTAAAAGAAGTATTTTTCATGGAGATATGATGGTATGATATCCAGATATTTAAATGGAAATATATTTACTATAACTATAATTCCCATTGTATCATACATATGTTTTAGTTTGAGATTTGGTCTATATATTTTAAGGTTTGAGAGATTTTTTAGAATTGAAGGTTGAAAATTTGTAGTTTTGGGAAAATATGCTAGGCACATGGTTTAGACACATAGTTAGTGTTAACCATGAGGTTGTGTGGTATGAAACTGTGAGATATAGTAGAGTTTTTCACTATTTGGGCATAGTTAGTCAAACCATGCAGCTTGCCCAACAAACCATTTGATTGAGTGGGTGTTTATCCAGAGCCTGTCGTATGGATTGAGCACGAGTTTTTTCAAACTATATGACCTAACCTAGGGGACCGTGCAACATGGTTTCCTATGGATAGCGGCTAATTCATGGTTGGTGCATGGTTTAACAAACTGTGTGACCCGATCCAAACTTTTAAAAATGGAAAATTACCCTGATTCCCTTGGTTATTTTAACCTCTAATCACCTCATAATTTCTCATTAGCCTAAACCAATCTATCCATGGATTTCTAGGAGGTTATACCCTTGGATCCTTAGTGATTTTACATTTATCTTGATGGATCCCTTCGAGGTACATATGTTTTCTGGTTGTTTTATTCTCCTCTTTCTAGATATACCTTCGATATCCCATTTCTCCAAGTCGTGTAATCCTATGTGGGGAATGATGATTCAATTTATGATTTAAATATAAAATTTATGGTGTTTTTATTGGATCTAGTATTGTGATGATTTGATCTATTTGTTTCCAATTGTTGGTTTTCAAGGCGATGGAGTTTTATTTGTTCTTAAGGTAGGCATCTCTATACAAAGGTTCTAACTCATGAATTACTTGATGTTCTTGTGAATTAATTCAGTTTTTTATGAAATTGATTGATTGATTATATCATGGCATAAAAATGTGTTTTAAATGGATTTTGATTTAAAACCATATTTATGAACACTATGTGTTCACTGAAATACCTCAAAGGTTATTTTGAATCTAAAATGGATTTTAAAGCATGAGAGTGGTGATGCTGGACTATAAAAATAATTTATAAATTATGAACATGGTTTTCAAATGGTTTTTGGAAAACATACCACATTGGGAACCTTGGGTGATTCGGTTACGGACATATGAAATCTTAGTGAGTGTGGCACTACGAGAGGTTATTTTGTTGATATTGATAGACTGTGTCAGGACTCAATATTGGTAGGATTCATGTTATTCCTATCTTATCATTCCTTCACATTTCCTACTACGTATTCCCATAAGTTAGAGCCCAACTTGTTCTTGGTTTTTCACATGATGGTATTATTCCATGTTGGTTTTCTCACATGTTTATCTTATGGTATGGGCCCATGGAAATGGTTCTCCTAGGCCAAATTATATTATCATGGTTTCTTTATGTACCATGTTTTATATGATCACTTGGTTTTCCTTTGAGATATGGTTTCTTTTGACTAATGTCCTTTATATTGTCAATCATGTACCTATCATATTCTTGGTTAGTGTGAATATGAAATGTTTTAAAAATAATCCAAAGGATGTTACAAAAATGTTTTCATATAAAAATGATTTATAAAATGGTTTTATTTTAAATCTAGTGATAATGATTTCTTGTTGTTAAACTTTGTATTGATTTTGTGGTGGTATCCTAATGAGATATAGTGCTCAAGAATTTCTGTTTCTATTGGTTGTTTATAGCCATGGTTTTGCAGGACATAGGTAAAAGGGAAGGGATTCATGTGTAATGACAATATATATGGGTTGTTATTGCCTTTTTAGTGGTTTGAGATAGTGGTGAGGAATTTTCACATGGAAACTCAGTATTTAGTCTTGGTATGTCTTACTTTTAGGACTATCCATTTGGATTTATTTATTATATATCTTAGTTGTGTAACTTTCCTTATACATTGTACTATGGATATTATCTTATTTCTATTATACTTGAGAAATATTGAGTTATCTCTTAGGGTAAAAATCATTCCCATTGTTCTATATGTTGGCACCCAAGTGCTTGTCACTAGGCCATGGTGATCGGGAATGTGCTTTGAGACTTTTGTTGAGATAGCTTGGGTGGCGTGCTAGGTTTACCTAGGTTGGTTTATTATAAAATTGTATAAAAGGGATACCCAACTAGAAGTGTGATAATACTACCCAGGTTTGGCTTGGGGTTTGGTAGAGTAGATCTAGGACTTATCAGGGCTCAAGGAGGACATGGTGAGTAGATGCTTGATCACCACCTTTCATGACGTCACTTGAGTTTCCATGGGAAGTTGGAATTTATTTATTTTTTGTTTGATGTTTTTCACGAGTTATGGTTTGATATGATGACTTATGACCCTCATTGGAATATATTGGTTTCCTTGGGGGTTATTCTAGATTTGGGGTGTGAATTGAAAGAGGAATCAAGTTGTGAAGTTGACCTGGATGGCGTGACAAACCATTTAGTGACTAGACCCTTAATTTTGAAAGCATTAAAGGGGTTGTGGAATGCTTAACACATGGCCATAAACCACATGGATTGGTCTAGCATGACTTGAAATCCCTTTTCTATTATTTTTTAGAACCCATGATTATTGAATTCTTTGAGTGACTCATAGATGGTAAAAGAATCAAGGTGGTTCCTGGGATATGTTGATATCTAGAATCAATTTGACTAATAGTTATGGAATTTTTTTTTGTGCAAGGATGGTATAACCATTTTATTATGTGAATATTTATTTCATAGAATAATTATTTTAGTTTGAAAAGTGAAGCTTTATTGCTTGCCTGTGAAATAATTCTTGGTTTCTAGCTCATGTTTAGAAATTATTTTTAATCATGTAAACCTAGAGATTTTTTTGGATTTTAAATGAGTTAACAAGTTTCATGAAATAATTTCACACTCTTGAATCATGTTTTTAATAAGTTTTAAATATTTTGAAAGTAATGGTTGTTTACCATGAATTTATAAAGGGTGGGTTTTTTAAGGAAAAATCCACGAATATTTTTAATGTGTAATCTAGAAGAGTAAATGGTTTTGAAAGTGTAATGATAAATTAAAATGGGATTCCAATTTTTAAGAAAAATCAGTTTTTATAACTTGAATAGTGATTCCTTTTTAAAGAACTTTGAACATGGTGAATTTCATTCAAGATGGAAATGAATCCTATTTAAATTCTTTGGATTGAAAGTTCAATGGTTTCATCTTGTAATTGAGAAGTTGTTAAATGTTTCAATTTTGGATTATTTTATAAATTAATAAAGGTTTTTTATTTTTAAATGAGTTGTTTGTATAAATCCTTTTCAAATGGTGTTTGGAGGTTTTCAAAATGAACAATTTTTTAATGTGGTTTCTGCTCCTTAAGTTGGTTTATTTTAAAACCTCTCTAAAAGTTTTTTCTTGATTTGATGATTTATATGTTTGGATTGACCATTTATTGTGTTTAAGGGTGGTCTTATGTTCTCTAAAGTTCATGACTGAATGGATTTATCCTCTTATGTAGTTTGAGTGATTCTTCTAGAGAGGTCTTGATTTAGAGTGTGATGCTTTCCTTGAGAGTAGTCATTTTTCCTCTTCTCTTTGATATTTCCTAGACTATGAATGGAGTGTAAAGTATTTTATTCTCTCTTTATGTTCTAGTGATAGAATTTCTTGAGGTGAATCAAGATGAGGACCTTTTGTGGCCTGATAAGAGAACCATGTAAGTTCAGTTGGGTAGATGGGTCATTAAGGACTAATTTTCCTGGTTTTCCTATGTTTCTTTGGAAGGGTGGAATTTTGGGAATATCCTATGATTTGTGTGCTAATCCCTTTGAAGACACACTCTTTAGTTTCATAGTTATTATGGTTTTAGGATATCCTTGTTTCAATTTAATCTTTGATATCTTTCTTGGGAAGCTTCATTGAGAGTAGTGGTTATCCTAAGTTTTTTAATGCCTCATTGTTACACTTCACTCTAAGAACTTTGTTCCACATTATAACTTTGTTGTAAAATCTATTCCATTGGTTTAGGATTGGTTCCCTATAATTTGAAAACCTTGGGTATGTGTATGGGTAATGATATTTGGTTTCATGACCGATTTGATTGAGAGATCCATTGGCGATATATTATTATCACTACTAAAAACTTAACCTATCCCAATGGTTCCAAACCATTAGAATAGACCCTGAAACCATTGGTATGGGTGCTATTGGGATAGCCCTATACCAATAGTTTCTATAAATTATTGGTATAGGTTGGGTAAAATTCCAAGTCCCCAATAGTTCAAGGTGAACCGTTGGGATAAATTTATACCAACAGTTATAAAACCATTGGTATAAACCCCCCATCTCCACATAAGCACCTGAAATTAACCTATGCACCTGCTATTTAGCTAGATCTTCAAAACAGAACAAAGCTGCAAAACAGAACTACCTGCTCCAATGTAGCTACACCTTTAAAACAGAACCACCTGCAATGTAATGCACCTATAATCAAAACATCAAAACATAATTCACCTACAATTAAAAACAGAAAACCATATAATGAAAACATAAAAATCCTCAACAAATAGAATATCCAATTAATGATAATAGAATAAATCACAATTGATGTATTTAACTAATGATAACAAACATACAAAATATCACACATATATTTAGTCACACCAAATCATCAAACATCAAATGTCATAAATATCAGCAAAAAATGTAACAAATCAATCCATCCCTCATCACCCTCATCACCTTCATTATCATCAACATCATCATCAGCTTCATACTCTTCCTTATCCCCATCCTCGTCCTCAACCTCATCCTCACCCTCATCCTCTGCCTCGACCTCATCCTCATCCTCACCCTCAATCTCGGCCTCATCCTCATCCTCGAACTCTTCCTTTCCATCATCCTCTCCATCACCATTTCCAGGAATGAAATCATCTGGACCACCATTAGGACTACCCCAAAATTCACTATATAATGAACACATCGATGACATATATTCATCATAATCCATGGTGGTCTCTGGTGGAAGTGATGGACATAAAACTTTCATCGGTTTCATAAATTCAGCGTTTTCCCTTTCAACCCATTCTTCCACCCGTGTGACCATTTTTTGGCCTTTTTTCCCTTAGCCTTAGCCTATTCTTCCCACACATGAGACTTTTACAACTCATTAGTACTATAATGGTACCTGAAGTGGGCCAATACATTGTTGGGACTATACTCTTCCTAGGTCGACAACGTACTCTTCCATGGTGCTCATCTCCCAAAACTTGATGTAAGTGATCATTTGACCCAAAATTGTCAGGTTCCTAGGCATCAAGATCCTCCAAAGTAGCATGTTACAAATATGAATAAATTATTAAGTTAAAAAATACATATTAAAATTTTAAATAAAAAAATTAAAGCTTACAATGTGCTGATGTGTCGGTTCGCTAACCACACTTCCATATTTTTTCTTTCTGCTCGAGAAAAACAATTTTTCTTAAGGAAAAAGTCCTTCAATATTCAATATCTCCCTATAATGTATGAAACCATAATTGAAAATAGGTTACTAATAACTAATTTCATAACTAAAATCAAATGGATATTAATTTTAAATAAAGCTGGAAAGAAAAACATATGGTATATGAATTCATGTCGGTCAAATCCAATTTGGTTTTATTATGATTGGTTTTCTTTACTATTATTTAATTTAGTTTAGTTTAAGATTGTTCAATTTGGTTCAAATCCTATTGATTCTATTTGTGCTAAGTTAGTTTTATTTGATTCAATTCAATTCATATTTATTTGGTTATATTTGAGTTGTTTCAATTGTATTCCATGCAATCCAAATTTATTTATTTATTTTTGAATAGTTTGATTCAATTATATATAATTCCATTTAGTATGGATTGTTTCAATCTCCACTAATGTACCAAAACTTTAGAAATCCAATGAATTATGGAAGAAAAAATATAAATTTCAAGTCCTAAAGAAAAAATATAAATGACTGTTGTACCTACTTCCTCTCATGATATGACATCATAGTCCACCCCAAAGTATGGAGGTATTTCTTAGCATCAATATTTTTTTTCCTGACAATTCATAAAAAAAATTACATAATAAAAAAGAAATTATTAATGAAAAACATGAATATTTTCATTTAAAAACCTCAAATTTGATTAATACCTTGAACGTGGTACTCATCCAATGAGTAATCATTTTCTGATAATGTTCTATCAAAAAATCATCCATAACAGGTATGAACTCTAAATCCATGCCAACTCTAGCACTCCATCCAATAGAAAACTTATGCTTATAGGCTCTCCACATCTCACCTAATTCCATTATCCATGTTGAACTCACACCCTCACCATCAGGAAAATTAAAACGACGTTGACACCAAAATATTAATTAATATAAATAAAATAATAATATAACATTAAATCCAATAGTTTTTACCCATATTTGAACCCAAGAATTATCCTTGAATTCATTTGGTATGTGTCTCAAGGAGAGTGAACTGACAAGAATGATGTCGAAGTATTTTTCAAGCATCGCCAAAAAACTCCTACATTTCTGCCCTATTTTTTCAATTATTTGGTTGTCTTCATTATATTCCACTATCAACTGCATGTGGTGGTTCCACACCACACACATGTGTGTATTCCCATGCCACCTATTAGTATATATAGATTTTATAGAATAAAAACAAATATTATATCAATACATCTTATAATGAAAATAAAATATGGTAACACAATTTATTAGGGTTCTATAAATATACCTATGGTAGTATGATCAATGGGTGTCATTAGATTTGTAGGCACTGAAGGAACATCACCCTGTATAGATGGAGTGGATCCCATTATATGCTCCACAAGCTCTGAATGTGTCAGAGCAGGAGTCAAAGAAGAAGGAATATAGAAGCTTGAATAGAAGGAAGTAGAAGGAAAAGAAGATGGCATGGATGGCTGGTCAAATTCATGATATGGATAAGGAGTAGGAATCATCATTGGATATAGGAAAGATGGGTGGGAAGGCTCAGATGTAAATGCTGTTGAAAATGTGGGTGACCTAAATATTCCATGTGTCCCTAATGACACTACAGGATCAAAATGTGAGGTAGATGATATGTTAGTGGGAGGGAAAAGGTCTAATCGGGTATGCTGAATGGAGCGCCTAGATCTAGTACCACCCCCTCATACTGCCAACCTGAGTACTGGGACCAATAAGCTTCTCATCGAATAACTGGTACCTAAGTGGTGGATCCTACATAAAATTTTAAAACAAAATTAATCACATGACATTATATGTTATTGATATATATACATATATGAAATAAAATACTCAAAATAGGCATTAATGGAGGAACACCCACCTCAGTCATTCAGTAATTGTTTTTTGTCATCCTTTTTCTTCACATCTCCTCAATAGGTTTCATTTCCTACATTTGAAAAAAAATATGGAATTAATTAGAAATTGATAACTAATGTATAACACAAACAACAAAAAATATGATACATGACTTAATTAAGGAATAATACTTGTCAAACCAAATATAGGTTACATAGTGATATAACAAAAACAATTTTAAATTTAGTGGTAAGAATATCAAAATATAAGAAATGTCATAAAATAAACAATACATTCAAATTATCATGTTTAGTATAGGTATGATATAGTTTTATTATATTTTCAATTTGATCCAATTCAATTTTGGTTAGCTCATTTTCCCATTATTATTTTTACATCAGTTGGTTCATTTTCATCAATTTATTAGGTCATTTGTCCATTTTTATTTCTCTTTGGTCATTTGGGTTAATTTTTTTTTAATTTATTAAGTCATTTTTTCATTTTCATTTGTCTTAGGTCATTTGGTTCATATTTTGGGTTAGGTAATTTTTATATTTTTTTGGTTAGGTCATTATTTTTAGTTGTTTTGATTTTTATATCAATAAGTTTAATATGTACAATTCAATTCCTCTTATTTTTTTCTAATTTAATTGTTTCATTTGTGTTTAGTTACATAGGTTTTAATACAGTTCAATTAAATATTAGAAAATGAAACTCAAATAAAACTACAACTAATAAATATTTAAAAATCACATGAAGGTCAAGTCGGATAGAAAATATTTGTAATAAATAGTAAATCAATTTGAATAGTACCAACCTTAACAACCCAAGTCAAGATAAACCAAAATAATTGAGAACACAGATGAATGATTCTATATATTTCCAACCACAACTTTAGGTTCACAATCAACTCTTATAATTGAGCTATTGGAGTCATCATAAGTAACAAATAGATGAAGGCCAATGGCTATAGGGATGGTGTCAATTCCGTCATCACTATCATCAAAAATATGTATTGGAATTACTTCAATAATGAAACCAAATTTAGGTCGAAGATGATCTCTAACATTAAAAACTTTTTTTCCATTGATTATAATACATATGGTTCATCAGTAGAAAGAGTGGGAGTCATGTCAATAACTCAAAATAAAAAATCATAAATAAATGTGATATGCCTCATCATTTAATCAAACCACTGAAATTTCATCATAGTGACCCAACCATGAGAGTAATAATCCAATATTTTTTTTTCAATGACTCCATAATAAGCTACATTTTCAAATCAAGGTCTACTATCTGATACACTGGAATAACATTCTATTGTGGTAGTTAGCATAACACCATCATGTTGTGTTCTCATGTTCTTTTCTCATTTAGTGATAATAAATCTATACCCATTGATCACAATTGATTTACAGTCACAGACCACAGTATTAGGACCAAAATCCAAAGCTCTTATTTCCTTAGAGACAGAGTCAATAGGAGAACTCAATACCTAAAATATAAATGAATATTAAACTTAATTAAATATTTATTTTATTAATTTATTATAGTAATATTTGTACCTTAATTTTCAACCAAGTAGAAAACTATTTTCTATGCAAAGTCTCTCTCCTTCTCAAAGATAAATAATGATGCTTTATATTTATCATTTATTTATGTTCTCTATAGATAAAAATAGAAATAGTTTAACAGATATGTAAAATTACATGATATGATACAAGATATAAATGTTCACTTTACTTACTTGATGTAGTCATTGATCAAATCACATTTGAACAAAATTGTGAGATGTGCCATCTCCTACTCTTCAAAGCTTAATATCTCCATTATATATGATCTAAAAATTCCTCTTGTTTGAGCAAGTGATGGAAAAATGGATTCAATTTTATCATAATATTCTTATTCATTTCTCATTGGTCTGTTCATTCTCGTAGTAAGATCAGACAAATACATTGAGAATAAATCTATACATTCTTGAGCCAAGTAACCTTTCATGATAGAACATTTGGGATGATTCATGTTTCAGGCATAATAATTCAATGTGTACATATTTCTTTCAATTGGATATATCTAAAAAAAATAAATAGGTCCTCCAAGAAGTATTTTAGTTGGAATATGGATAGTCATATGCAACATGCATGTGAAAAATGATGGAGGAAATATTTTCTCTAACTCACAAAAAATTAATGGAGCTTATGCCAACATTTTTTTTCAAGAAATACTTGGAAAACTTCTTATAATAAAGATCTATAAACAAATAGAACAACCAATCAACTAACACCCTTAAATTATTGGAAAAAAGATGGTGGATTTCTATTAAAATAAACTCATGCAGAAGGAAGTGATAATCATGAGTCTTCAAAGATTTCATATTAAACTCTCTTCTGTTAACCCATTTTGATATGTTTCTTGAATCGCTATCAAGAACATTAATAGCCTATAGTACTTCCAAAAATTTATTTTTTTTCAACAAGTTTCATCACATAATAAGTATATGTAACTTTCCATTTATTTTCACCGATACACACTGGATGCGATTTTGGTATGATCCCCCAATCCACCAAGTCATGCCAAGATTGTAAATCATCTTTTGTCTTTACCTTGAAATTTAGAAGAATTGAAAGAAAAATTTCACATATATTCTTTTAAATGTGCATTAAGTATAAGCAATGACGTAAAAAATTGGTTGACCAATAAGGAAACTTAAAGAAGATACTCATATTCTTCCAATTATAATAGGTTTGAGTGGAAAAATTCTTCCTCTTTCTAGATTTCATTTGAACCTTCCTGAATGAAAAACCAAAATCTTGAAATTCATTAAGCACATCAGTTCTAAACATATACTAAGGTGGATGGTTGGTCTCCATGGTATTTTCAAATCTTTAATTATTATTTCTACATGGATAGTCCATTGGAAAGAATCGTCGATGTCTCATAAAACTGAAACTATAGAGATATTTCAGTATTCTGGATTGTGTATTCTTCATAAAAATAGGACATGATAATTTTCCCTTCATGCTCTACCCATACATCATTTCATAAGTAGGAAAATCATTGATCATCCTCATAAGCACAACACACATCTGAAATATGTCTTTCGAACATGCATCATATGTGTGCACACCCACAACCCAAAGAAGTTTCAACTCTTTTATTAAAGGTTTCATGTATAAGTCTATATCATTTGTGAGATCAGAAGGGACAGATATGAGTATAATCATGAAATTGAAATCTTTTTTGATACACAACCATGTGGGAAGGTTATAAATGTGTATGAAAATAGGCCATGTGTTGTATAAATTAAGCATATTCCCAAATAGATTAAAATTGTCACATGAAAGAACCAACCTCACATTATGCACATCATCTGTGAAATTAAGATATCAAGAATCAAATCTCTACCATGAAAATCCATCTATAGGTTGAACCAACTCATCATTATTCTTCTTTCTATCGGTATCATTCCATCACATTTTTATTGATATTTCATCAGACATGAAGAGATTCTGAAGTCTGGGGATCAATGGAAAGTGCCACATTACTTTTTGTGGCACATGGGATGGTGTTCCATCATCTTTTGGATTCCATCAGGATGTTACACATTTTATAAAATCATTTCTTTCAACATTTTCTTCCCAAAATAAGCTGCAATATTTTAGGCAAGTATGAATTTTATTTTTTAAAAATCCAAGTTCCTTAACTAAATTTCATGCCATATAGTGGTTTGAGGGAATATCTGCATCATCTGGAAGTAATTCCTTCAAGAAGGTAAGAATTTAATAAATTTTAGTATTATAAATCCCATACATGGCTTTCCCATGAAACAATTGGATTAAAAATTCCAGTCTTTTCATTTTATCACATTGCTGATATACTGGAGTCGTGGCAACATCATTAAATTTTTTCACCCCATAAACATCATCATTTTCATTAGATGCATCATGTATTCTTGAATCAAAGTCTTCTTAGGTTGAAATCCTTTACTTCTCATGATGAAGAATAAACAGAAACTGGTCATGTAACAAATTATCCAATCCAGTCCTCTCATTTGGATCATCAGTATTTTGAGATTCCATTTTATCCCCATTGTGATACCACACATAGTAGTTTATTTGAAAACCATATTTGGTTATATGGTATATAACTTTTTCATGGATCAACCAAGGTCTTCCAACACAATTATAACATGGCAGTGTATGTGATCAATATCTGAAGCATTGTCAAATGAAAAATCTAAAAATATCTCTAAATTGTTTTGAAAATCGCTTGAGATCCGATCAGTTTCATACATCCAACTTCTATCCATTATGTAAAAAAATTATTATAAATAATTTCTTAAAATTAATTCAATAATATTGAAGTTTAATTGAAAATATATTTAAGTAAATGAGATTTGTTCACTTTATATGAAACCATAACTGACACACTACTCTATATGAGAATCATAATATAAAATACAACAAAATACTATATATATAACAAAATAATATAAATATAAAACCATGATATTGAATTAATTTATAAATATAATACCATGACATTGGTTGGGTTTGGTTATTTTATTTGAACTGGGTCAGTGCATTCTAATTAGGGTTTTATTAAATATTGTTCAACTCAGTTCATTTTTTATCATTACTATAATTTATTTAGTTAAGTTAAATTTAGTTAACTTATTTTTCCTTATTCAGTTTGATATATTTTAGTGTTTTTTATTTCTACCGAAGTCTAATTGGGTCAAATCAAGTCATTTTAATTCAATTTAGTTGGTTTGGTCAAGTTGGTTCGGTTATGATATAGATAGGATTTGTTAGTTCGATTGGGTTTCAGTGTGTAAAGGGTTGATAGGTTCAGTTAATTTATTTTCAAGACTAGTTAGGTTAGTTTGGTACAATTTAGTTTTCTTAGGGTCTGATCAATTCATTTCAATTTAGTTTATTTAGAGAGTAACACTAAAAAATCATAAAATCATTAATAAAAAATTCATATATAGGTGGGGTTTTACCCACTATAGAAAGACATTACCTTACTATAAATCTAATCATAAACTAAGTGGTAAACATTCTTGATACATCATAATGGAATTATAATCTAGAAATCATAAACCATACTTAACATATTGATCATTATCTATGCAGATGGAAACTAGAATTCCATAAAATATAAATCATATCCCTTAAAATGAAAGAGATTTATCATTTTAAAACCAAGAATGGCCTAAAAAAACCACACTTCAAAACCACAACATTCATTATATACCTTATAAGACCAAAATCGATGTTCCTAATGAGAAGAAGTCAAAAACCATTAAAAAAATTCATGATCCATTTTATTTAAAAAGGAAACCATAAGAAAATGTCTTTATTTTTGTGTTTATTCATATCAATGTAGCCAAAACAATTTTATTTAAAATGAAACATCTAAAACGTTTAATTACATACTTAAACATATGTGTATTCCTATTTTTTTAATGAAACTAGAAGGAAATATATTGAAACTAATCATATAAAATAGATAAAATCTAAAGATCATAAAATACAATGATTTAAAATATACTAGTCCATAAAATAAAATAGTAACCCATTTACAAAATGTTTACAACTAAAATAATTCATTTAGTATAAGTTATGAAACATATTTAGTAACAATTATATTGATGCAATTCCCTCTCCTTGTTTTTACTTCCTACCAAAAACATATAATTCATGTTCACAAACCCAATAAAAAATAAATACATCTTATGTAATAATGATTTCATGTCAAAAACCATTATCAAAGTGAACATAAACATCTAAAGATTTTTTTTTGTTTTTGAGAAAACAATTTACAACAATTATAACTATTAAATGAAAAAAACTTACCACCAAACCATTTTAAATTTCAATCCATACATCATTATAATTTTCCCATTTAAATCCCCCATTAAAACATTTTTTACATTATAAAACATTCATGTAAAGGGAAACCATAATTTTCAAAACCCATACTTCATTTTTAAGAAGTTAAAATTTCAAAACAAATCTACCTCCAAGGGATATAACATATGAAATAAAACACAAAATAGTTAAATAATAAAATTAACCTACGAAATCATGTCAATAAATCTTAAATTTAAAATAAAATAAGGATAAAATAACTCATGATCATATTGACATCTCCAATATCAATCAAAATTATTCCATAAGGAAGAAAAATCACAACAAAACCACAACCTAAAATGATATATGGATTGTGTTCATATTCTATAGCTTGTGTACCCTAACCATGTATATCATTGGTCCCCCTTAAATATTTTTTCAAAAATAGAATTTTACCCATAAAGAAGGATAAATAAAACCCAATACTATAATTACACATTTCCAAATTCTCCTAGTAACTCAAGGTTTGGTATAAAAGATAGTGATCAGGAACCTACTTGTGACATACCCCTATGATTAAGTATATAAAATTTTATGAATGGTGAGTTCAAACAATCAATCATATAAGGGGACCATAATACACAATGGATAAAACAAACAACAATTTTCAAGTTTAACGTGAGAATATTGCAACAAAGCCAAATGAAAAAAGCCAAAATAAATCAAGGTAGAAGACATAAATCAGTTACAACTTATCTATTTGAAGTAGAAGAAGAAAATGACTTGAATCAATGATGGATCATTGGTTGGGAAGAAATGTTCACACACTGGGAAGAAAGGAGAGCTCTTGTTTAGGAAAAAATGCAGGCCAATCAATTTTGGAGTAAGGAGGATCGACGCTAGGTATTTGGGGGTAATATATAACAATAGTTTTAAAAAACCATTAGGATACCCTTTATAGAATGAACTATATCCAAAAAGATTAAGAAAACTATTGGGATTGGGGGTCTTATCCCAACGATTTTATGAAAATATTGGTAAAACCATGTCTAGATAGCCCCATCCCGATGGTTTTTTGAAACCGCTAGGATAAGGGCGTTGGTATAGGTGGGATTTCCAACAGTGTATTAGTTGGATAATGGGGACCACTGGGTTTCAATTTCTATACCTGAGTTACCATATATGTAGTTTAATAACCCAAGACTAGATCCTTGTCGTTTATTATTAAGTCATGGTATTCATTTGAATCGCCTCTTAGTTACGTGAGATGAGCTGGATCTGGTAGTCTATCTTGTTCCTTCCTAAATATTATTGGGGTGGTTCAACCTGAGGATCTTCTGAAAATTTCTTTGGGATGAATCCTTTTCCTAGGATTGATATAGTTCCCTCTTGGTTGGTTGTACCTTGTGAGAGAATACCGTTTTCCTTGATTTTGGATATAAATATTGATGGGTTTTCTTTGTTTGAAATGTGGAACCTTAGATAACTTATTGATTCTCTCTTGCATCATTGTAGTATATTATTGACACAATATTTTATATTAAGTCTAAATGGTGGGGAGACCTATGTTTTTTCTCCATTATTTTAGAGTTGTGTGTTGGATAATTTGGAACCTATGAATCATTTGAAAGGCTGGAAGTGAGGTTAATTTCATTAAAAATGTTGTTTCATTCTAATAAAAGTTATCTCTTGATTATGTAACTAAAATTACTCATTCATAGAGTTGGGATATATCTTGAGGATGGAAAATGGGTGATAACTTAAGGATTTTTTCCAACTATGCCTTCATGGAAAGAATCTATCTCACTATGACCTTGAGTTTATAGTAGTTGTACATGGTCTTGAAACATTGTGAAACCAGTACCTTAGAGATGAGTTTATGATATATTCAGATCATAAGTGTATAAAGTAAACTTTTACCCAGAGGAGTCTAATCCTATAATATAAATTCCGGGTTAAGTGATTTTAGATATTTGAATTTGATATTGGATAAAATCTCAAAGAAGGAGGTGTGATTATAGACACATTGAGCAAGGTTTTACCAATGTAGGCTGTGAATAATCAAAGGATGAGGGATCCTTAAGAATCATTTTTGTAAGGATGCTCTGGGCATGTTTAGGTCTCTAGTGTGCTTGTATTCCTAGCTTGTGAGAAATATGTTTTCCCTGTGCAAATAGTTTTGGCTTGAGAAAGTAGTGGACACCGGTTGGCATAATTTTAGTGAAATATTTTATGGTGGGGAGACCTTGGGTTTTAGGTTTTAGTCTCTTGATGGTGCCTTATGTCTTCATAGGCAATTGGTTGTTCTGGTTTTCTTGAGTTAGGGATCGATGGATCATGAACATAGGTCTAGTTGGTTTGTGCACTTCGGGGTAGTAGGATGTGTCATGGTTTGGGACATTGATGTTATTGGACTAGAGTGATCTAGTCAAATTCACACTTTATGTAATGATACCTGATAGGACCTTAGGGTGTTGTTATTTCCCTATGGGTCTAATCAAAATAAAAAATTAATAAAAACTCAAACTATGTTACTCAATTAATTAAAATGTATTATTATGAAAATTTGAGGTTGAAACCCACAAATACAGTGAATCGGTTTGATTAGGTTTTCAAAATATTTTATTTAATATGAATTAAAGAAAGAGATGAGGAATCATATTGGGTTTTTGAAAATATTTTTGAGAAAGAAAGAATCAAAAGCGAATAAGACTGATTGTTTGGGTTGAAATCAGATTTGAAAGTGTGCCTAGGTTTTGTAGTTTTAGGGTTTGGGTGTAATTGGATTTTAGAAAATAAGTTTATCAATCCATGATTGGTGTCAAAGTTGATATTATGTAGATCCAATGGTCATGGTATCCCCTCCTTGACGTGGTAATCCCCTATTTCCCTTGTTCTGGTAATTTAGGGTTTCACCGAATCAAGTTTTTCTTGATACCATATTTAAACCTGATTCCCCTAAATTTGAAAATGGTCATGCCTAATTTAGGATATTTAGTTTCACAATCTTAAAGTTCCTTTCATATTCAAGTACCAAAGATCATGATAAAAGTATAAGAAAGGGATTGTAAATTGATCAAAGAATTATAGAAAACCAAATACATGAATAAAAAAAGGAATAAATCCAACACCACCTTCCCCCTTTGGATACATGACCATAGAACATAGAAATATTAACCCATAATACTAGTGAAAAGATAATAATAGGTAATAATTATTTAAAAATAAAGTATAATGAAAATAGAGATAAAATCAGGGAGGACCCTACACAAAGAAACTTCTCACTCCAAGCTTTGGTCTCCGTGATCCTTTCACAACCGCAACCTGGACCTCTATTCATAGATTCCATATGGGATCATAAAACATTGAATGTCATTAAGTATTAGTAAAAAATTGGTCATGGGAGGGTCCTATGTCTTAATAAAGGTATAAAATTGAAGATATGTCGAATATAGTTGTTTTTGGCCCGTCCTGGCATTTTACACATCGTGTAGTGATTACATGATGTGTAAACCTTGCAACACGTGTACCATATTCATGAAATGATTTTTTGGGGAATAATCACTTGTTTAATGTAATGAAACATAAGTGTCACACCATGACACATATCAACTTCACTTCTGACTGCTTTCCCCCACTTCACAAATTGCAGTTCTTTCACTATTTGCACCAGTACACGACATTTAATGTCATTTTTCTACTTCAGAAGCCTCATTTTTCCTTGTTCTTCAATTATGTGCCTTGGAAGTTCTTTTCAATCATCTTTATTTGTAAAATACCCTATTTTAATTGGATATCATTATTATTTCCACTCCTTTTTCTCATCTTCCATAATGTATAACATATTGAAAAATATGAGAAAAACATCAGGTACATATGCATACATTAACAATTAAATAATAAAAATCACTAAATTTTAATATAAAATATATATATAATAAATGAAATTATAAATACTCTACCTATTAGTAAATTGAATTTAAATACCACAAAATTTCTATTTTGGCATAAATTTATCCACTCTATTATGGAAGTTGGATAAATAATCTATGGACTTCATAATTGGAACATCATAGACTCCTATTGGGAAATGAGATATGATTTGGGAAATCATAAATTTATTCAAATATCTAGCTTAGTTATTTCCCACCAAGGATATGGTTATGGTAGAAGAGCTTGAACATTGATATGTTTAAGGGGTTACAAATCTCCATGGTGTTATTACAACTACTTTTTATAGTAGATACTCATTCTTTGATTCTCAGTTTTGAAAGAGATCACTGAATGCAATGGGTTATAAATTTAGGAAAGCATGTTATTCTATCTTCATATGGATGGTTGGATTGAATGAATCATCCAATACTGGAGGATTTTTCTCAGGCGTGCATGCTTGTTTTCATTATATTTTGGTTTTTTCATCTTTCCTACTCTACAATTAAGGATATTCACTTTGAAGTGTTTTATGGAAAACCTTATGAATCTTATTGATGCCAGGAAAGGGTAGGTGAATGATATTTTTTAAGACCGAGTCTTGTTCAGGGGAAATTTGGATGATGTGGTTGTCTAGATTAAGGTTGGATATAGTTTTGAGCCACCTGAGATGTTATAAAAACTACCATCATTATCTATTGGAGGATGAGGTGAGTGACTGGGTATCTCTCACTGAATCTTGTTTTGTTTTGGATATCATCATTTTCGTAAGCATAATAAGTGGAATTGGGTTTATTTGGACCTTTTGAGATCATTAAATGACATAAAAGGTGTATTGATAGTTGGACTTTCAATCTTTCTTGAAGTCAATTCATGACATGTTTCATGTTTTCCAATTGAGGAGGTGTCAACCAAACTCTTCCCATGTGACTGAATGGGAGGATATTGATATTGAGATAAAAAATAAGTCATTGAGCAACCGATTTAGGTTTTGGACTATCAAGATAAGGTACTATGTGGAAAAACTTTTTTCCTTTAGTCCCAATAATATGGCAGTGCAGATGGGATAGCCACAAGATGTGGGAGTAAGAATCATTGATTATGAAACAATGGTATTATCTCTTTGTGAGTGCAGAATATTGAGTGATTTATTGGGATATAAAGTTTAATGGTGGAGAGAATTGTGACTCCCTTTAGGTTATAGGTATTCTTTAGTTTGAGTTTTTGTCTATAACTTTTGAGGCTCAAGAAATTTTCTGGAGTTGGAGGTTGAAAATTTGGAGTTTTGGGGAAAATAGTCTAGGAACATGGTTTAGGAACACAATTAGTGCTAACCTTATTGTGTGGCATGGAACTGTGTGCTCCAGTAAAGTTTTTCATGGTTTGGGCATGGTTAGTCAAACCATGCTGATCGCCTAACAAACCGTGCAACTAAGTGGGTGTTTGTCTAGAGCTTGTCACATGGATTGAGCATGGTTTTTCAAACATTGAGTCTTCTCTAAGGAGACCGTCAACATGGTTTCCTCTAGATAGCGTCTAATTCATGCTTGGATCATTATTTAACAAACCGTGTAGCCTGATCTGGACTTTTAAAAATGAAAAATTACCCTGATACCCTTGGCCGTTTTAACCTATAATCACCTCCTAATTTATAATTATCCTAAAACAAACTCTATATAGATCTCTATGAGATTATACCCTTGGATAATTGGTGATTTTCCATCGATCTTGATGGATCCCTTTGAGGTATATATGTTTTCTAGTTGTTTTCTTCTCCTCTTTCTAGATCTACCTCTGACCACTCATCTTCTCTATGTCATGAAAACCTATGTTGGGTATGATGACTCAACTTATTATTTAGATAGATAATTTATGGTGTTTCTCTTGTATCTAGGCTTGTGAGGACCCAATATCTTAATTTCCATTCATTATATTTCAAGGTGATTAAGTTTTATTCATTCTTAAGGTAGTTGTCTCTATACAAAGGTTCTAACTAATAAATTAATTGATGTTATTGTGAATTATTTTAGTTTATTTTATGAAATCGATAAATTGATTGTATTGTGGAATAAAAATTCATTTTTAAATAGGGTTTTATTTAAAAGAACATTTATGCACACCATGTGTTTGATGAAATTCCTCAAAGGTGATTTTGACTCTAAAATGGATTTTCAAGCATGGGAGAGAAGATTCTTTGCTGTGAAAATATTTTATAAATTATGAACATGGTTTTTAAATGGTTTTGGAAAAAATATCACATTGGTAACCTTGGGTGAATTGGGTTATGGATATATTAAACATTAGTGAGTGTGGAACAATTAGGGGTTATTTTGTTGATATCTATAGACTATGACAAGACTCTATATAAGTAGGATTAATGTTATTCTTGGTTTAGTGTTTCTTCGCATGTCCTAGTACATATTCTCATAATCCAGAGACCAAATTGTTCTTGATTTTAAACATGATAGTAT
This sequence comes from Viscum album, assembly GCA_963277665.1. Classification (NCBI taxonomy): domain Eukaryota; kingdom Viridiplantae; phylum Streptophyta; class Magnoliopsida; order Santalales; family Viscaceae; genus Viscum; species Viscum album. The sequence goes on from OY728127.1 coordinate 1,811,108,917, forward strand.
TGTTTCATATTGTTTTTCTCATATGTTTATCTTATGGCATGGGCCCATGTACATGGACCTCCTAGACCAGATTATATTATCTTGGTTTCTTTATGCACCATGTTTTATATGCTCACTTGGTTTTCATTTGAGATATGGTTGCTTTTGAATAATGGAATTTATATTATCAATCAAGTACCTATCATATTTCTACATATTATGAATATTAAATGTTTTAAAAAGAAACTAAAGGGTTTTACAAAATGAGTTTCATATGAAAATGCTTTATATACTAGTTTTATTTTAAAGTTTGATCTAACAATTGCATGGTCTTAAACTTTATATAGATTATGTGGTGATATCCTATATAGATTTAGTGATATAACCCTAATTTTTTTATTTTGGAGGTTTATAGCCATGTTTTTGCAGGACACAGGTAAAAAGGAAGGGAGTTATGTGGCATGATGATTTCTCTTGGTTGTTATCACCTTCATAATGGTTTGGGATGGGAGTGATGGATTGTCACATAGAGACTTAGTCTTTGGTCTTGTTTTGTTTTATTTTTAGGACCATATGCTTAGATTTATTTGTTATATCTTTTGGATATGTACCTTTACTTATGCATTGTACTTTGTTATCTTATTTTTGTTATACTTGAGACATGTTGAGTTATCTTTTAGGGTAAAAATAATTCTCACTATTGCATACATTGGTACCTAGGTGCTTGTCACCAGCCCATGATTATTAGGAATGTGATTAGGGCCTTATATTGATATAGATCAGGTGATGTGTGTAACCCCTTGAGATTTTATGAAATTGTTTTTTCAAATAAATTTATTTCTTTGATATCTTGCATAACACACAACAACAAGTCAATAAAAATCACGATATAATATTAGAATATTATTATTATATGTTATCACCTAGATGTTGGATTGGAGGGTATGAATAGGACTGACTAAATTATTAAAATGTATGTATTACATATTTATAAAATTAATTCATTGATTATTAATTAATTATAAATGAAAATAAAAATAATTTGAAAATAAAGGATATTTTTTTTTCTAAAAAAACTTTTTTTATGTGAGAAATATATTTTTATCCTAATAAATTAAATTTATCACAATTCGTGAATCATTTTAATGAAACTTATATATAATATATTCAATAAAATGTTTTAAGCATTCATCTAATATTTATGAGATTAAAATAAATCTAGTTTTATGCTTAAAAACTGTATTTTTCTAAAAAGTAGTTTTTTTCACATTTTGAGAACTTACATTAAAATTAATTTATACAACTTATGGGCATTTAATTTGATAAAATTAATTTTATAATTATAATAAATAGGTTCAAATTTGGTAAATAGGTTCTTTTTTTGGTCAATATGAATAATAACCTTGGTAAAAATTTTCACCTTGGAAAAGGGTAAATCAGGTGAATCTAGGTCATAACTAAGTGATAAGGCCATAATTTTTCATCTTAATTATTATTGGATGAGTTAAATTCGATAATTATCACCTTATTATCAAGATTTATTTATTTAATAGACACTTTTTCATGAAAAATACATTTATAATATTTAAAACAAAGAAAGTTATAAAGTGTCACTCTCTCAGTTTTAAATATCTTTTATGTATTCATATAGGGAAAAAACTAGTTATGAACAAATATTGATTGTAATTTTTTGATTAATGAAATTATTTCCATGATATAAATTTCTTTCTAATTTTTAGTAATTATATAATGACCTTATATTCTTATGTAATATCTATGAAATATTTCACCAATTAATAAAAAATAAATAAATGATTCTAAAAATATTAAAAGTAATATAATTTCTATGATTTAATGTGTTTTTTTTATATTAATATGAAATATTAGATATATTTTTGAAGAATTATATCTGAATTCAAACTTTGTCTTTATGTATTTTAAGTCAAATTAAATGAATAGTTTCAAAATTGACATTAATGATATTTTATCAAAATAATATTTTATTAAATTAATTAAAAATTATAAAAACATTAAAATAGAAAAATAAGATAATATATGGTATAAAATTTCATCCTATGTCCAATTATAATCCATTATGAACCATTTGGGTTGAGAATGACTTTATTATAATTTAATCTTTTAAGAAATTTCAAGTGTGTCCTCTCTATCCCTTATAAAAGGACACCCATTATTTATATTCTTCAGCCCACTTCAAGCCATCCAGATCGACCATCCCATACCAAATTGTCTTATAAAAATACTTATACAAGTTTTTTAGGCACTTATATCCTCAATATACCAACCCTAAGTTCCTTAAGAAAGTATCTAAAGGAGGTCTTCTAAAAGAGAGGTAGCTGTCTTACCATACCTCTTTCAATTTATTTATTATTCTAATTAATCTAAATCTATGATATTTATCATAAAATAATAAATCTAGTATCCTAAATATTCTTAAATGTTATTATTATTATGAAAATACCATTATCCACTCTCTTTCTATCAAATATGAAGTGAAAGTATCGCTCATGAGTACGTATGACTTACCATCTCCACGTAGCGGTACAACTCATTTTCCATCACCATATTTCATAGATGGTTGTTATGGTGGGTTTAAAGTTTATATATGATATTTATTAAATATTTATATTTCTATAATTATAACATTATATCTACATTCTTACCTTCCAAAATGATGGAAAATGATACCATCGCTCGTGTGTACGAGTGGACTACCACCTCCATGAATCGATGTGATTCATTTTCCATTTCTATTTTAATTAGATATTAAAGAGTATTATTTTGATGAATGTATATGATTTATATGATATAATAATTATTATTTAAATTTTAATTATTATTTAACTTTCTTTCATTCCATCCATCAAAAAATGAAAATAACGTTCATGCGTACGTACAACCTACCATCTCCATGAACAACGTAATTAATTTTTCATCTCTACCATTATGGATGAATCTAAATATTTGTATATAATAAATATATATGATATAATAATAATTTATTTTAATAATATATAGAATTATAATAAATTTAAATTTATTATATAGGAGGTTAGAATGCTTTTGAAGCAAGTGAAACTCAAGGTAATAGATTTTTTTCACAATTTTATTTCCATGGGACACATGCCATATACATCACTTGTTTCTTTTGTGTGGTGTATATAATGCCCATGAATGTATTTTATGATTCTTATTATGAAAATTATAGGTATTTATATATCCACATAAGGCTATTTATTTCATGGGAGTTATGATTCAAAAGTTACCAAAATGGTAAATATTTTATGTTACAATCTCATTGTTTATCAAGATTTTTTATGATTAAGTTTCTGATGATGAAATATTATAATATATTTGTCAATAAAATTATTAATTTTATTCTCCTATATTTATTTCTTTTAAATAAATTTTTTCCTTTCACTTTCCTCACCTTAAGTTCTCAAGATACCAAAAATATGTTTTTAAGGAAAATTGACTTTATTCTCTGTTTGATTGGAAAACTTTTTTTCCATATCCATGTTTTCTAAAAAAGTTTTAAAGAAGGTTTTTACTATTATCTTATGATTTTTAAAGTAATTTTTATCCATGTTTGAATATTTAAAAAATGTTTCAAAATGAATATTCTTATTGTTTTCTGAATGAGGTTCTTTATGATTTTTTATAAAAGTGTAAAAGAATGTTTTCTTTTAACTTATACAACATGAATGGAATTTACCATAATAATTAAAACTAAATTATTTTAAGATTAATTTAAAATTTTATATGGTTATTTTTAAATAATTTTTTTTATTATATTTTGGTAATTTTTACATTTTAAAGAAGTGATTTCAAAATGGAAAGATTATTTTCCTCCAGAAATGTTCCAAGTGATCTTTTAAAATAATTTTCCATCTAAGATGGCATAATTTGATGTTATTTAAGAAATAATGGGTTTATGATCAATAATAACATCCTTATTCTTTTTATATATGGTTTATGTTTATGATGATAATATTTTTATGAAACCCATTCCCTTTCCATAAGTTATGCTATGATGAAATGTTTGTGAAACCCATTTCTTTTCATGGGTTCTGATATGATGAATATTTTATGATCTTATAGAATAAATATATATTATTTTAATCATGTTATGGGTGGGATATATATATCCATTTAATTAATTGGGTAATGATTAATATTTTATGAGATCAAAAGGTACACAAAAGGTTATCCCAATATAAAAAAGGGCATATGGGAGGTTATTCTAAGCCTGAAGCAGGTACACGAGTGGTTAGCCCAATCGTAAAATGTTATGAATGTCTTGGTTGGTATCCTTAACATAATATTTTCTATGCTTATGTGTACTCCAAAATTCCACGTTTTATTTCAATGTTGTGTTATCATGGATCATTTTCTTTTATTCCTTCATGATTTATGTATTATAAACTACCAAGATTTATACTATGAATCAAGATTATGATCTATGATATATAGGGAATGGATTTTAAATGTCAAACTCATGTTCTCATACCTTTATGCACATTTTATGATTATGTGATCATAGATATCTCCCTTATTTACCCTAACCAAGCATTATAGATCACCCTTTCTCATGTTTCATTTTCCTAGGTTATAAATAAAGGCATTATGTATGATTTGTATAAGAAGGGTTATAATTATAAATAACTAAGTGATAGGTAATGTATTTTACTTATGAACTAGTTTTTTATGTATCCATGTTTCTAAAGGCACTAGACCTATATGATTATGGCATGGATATTCATGTTATATAAATATTATTCATCTAATAAGATGTGATATTTATGTATGAAATGTATGGATCACTATAGTTGGTAAAATAAATGGGTTTTATTAACCTTTATAAGATAGGATGAGAAAAATTTAGTGATAACCCTAGGGATAAGTATAAGTGTATGATAAAATCCTAAAGTTTTGGTAAAAATCATGAATAAACTAGGTTAAAACTAAGATTTCATAGATTAAAAATAAATTTTCATGATTTAGACATCCTATAAATGATTTTTCATGATTATGTGGTTTACCTCTATGATTAATATTGCTCACACTATGATTTTTGGTTTAGATTATGGATATAACCCAAAGGAATTGTGTTAATGAGGAATGTAATGGACAATGCAACGATTGTGCTCCTGAGAAACCAAAATTTATGGGATCTGGAATGAAAAATCATGCTTATATGCTCACACAACTTTCTCAAGCTACAAATAATGATGATATTCAAAAAAAGTAAAGGAGGGAACAATGTTCAGTTGAGTCCTTCACGAGACAACATCCACCTTATTTTAGTGGGTCTGCAAATCCACTAAATGATGAGAAATGGATTTAAACCATCAAAAATATATTTTCTATTGTCTAGTGTTCAGATCATGAAAAAGTTAATTTGGTTGTTTATAATTTGGAAGGATAATTAGATCAATGTTAGACTCTTATCAAGAACCTGAGGGAATAATATGATATTAACTCCATGGAGTGAGATGAATTTAAGAGCTTATTTATCAATAAGTACTTTCCTCGTATTATTCAAAAAAAATGGAGAAATAATTACTTGAGTTAAATTAGAAGTATTATGAATCTATTGGTGTCTATGAGGTAAATTTCACAAGACTTATGAGGTATGCTCCTGACATTATCATCCAACCTGAAAGTAAGGTTGATCGATTCTTCTGTAGATTCAAACCAAGTCTCCAAAGGTCATTAGCCACAAGGTACTTCATTAGATATGAATAAATCATTTTATGTACTATCAAGATGTAAATGGAGTCCATAGTTACCCATAAATCTCATGGTTTTGATAAGAAAATAAATATTGAATTGAATGGAAATTCTAAAAACCATGGAGAGAAGAAGATGATACTTCCTTTATTCTCAAAGTATGGAAGGAAACATGGAATAAATTATCTTAAGGGGACAAATAAATGTTTTAAGTGTGGAAAGGAATTCCATAGAGTGACTGAATGAAATATTGATGGGAAAAAGTTATCTAATTATGTAAATAAAGAAAAATCTCCACATAATTCACTAACCACAATCCAGTGTTTCAAATGGAAGGAGTATGGTAATTATACTAACAAATTCCAAAATATGAAGGTTAATGATGATGATTGTCATAAAAAACCTCTTAATCCTAGAGAAAAAGGGAAATATCATGCAATAACTATTTATTATGAAGGGTGTGATGATGACATGGTGAAAGGTACACTTATCATCCATTCTAGAAATTCTAACGACTTATTTGATTTTAGATCTACCCACTCTTTTATTTATGAGGAATTTTATAATGGTATTATAATACCACCTCAATGATTATATGTTGAATTATTAGTGAAAAACCCTAATGGTATAATGATCATATCTCAAGTCTATGATTCTTCTTCGGTTAAAGTTTGTAGGAATATGCTTCCTGTAAATCTTGTTATCCTCCTTATGGTTGATTTTGATGTTATTTTTGGGAATGGATTGAATTTATTTACATAAATCCTACATCAATTTCCAATGAAGGTAAGTCACATTTGATATTCTAAACCAAACTATGATCATCTATCGATGTGATGATAAATATGAAATTCTGATGTAAATCACATCCATTGTATGGGTCTTGATTCCTATTCAAAAGGGGAATTTATCTCATATGTTTAGGGAGAAACTCAACATCAAAGATATACTTATTATGTGGTATTTTGTCTATATCTTTCTAAAAGAGTTTCTTGGGTTTCCACTAAATTGTGGAGTTGATTTTTCAGTATAACTCATTTCTGATTCTACTCCTATTTCAAATACTCCATATATAATGTCTCTTATTGACTTGTAGGATTTGAAAAAGAAACTCTAGGAGAATATTTACAAGGTATTAATTTGTACAAGTGTTTCACCTTGGGGTGCACCTATTCTTTTTGTTAAGAAGAAATATTGATCAATGTGAGTCAACATTTATTTTCAGGAACTTAACAAGATTACTATAAAAAACAGGTATCCCCTACCCCATATTGATGACTTTATTGATCAACTATGTGGAGATCAATATTTTTCCAAGATTTACCTTCATTATGAATATCATAAATTGAGGGTCAAGAAGGAGGATATACCCAATATAACATTATGAACAAGGTATGTACACTATGAATATATAGTGATGCCTTTTGGTCTTACTAATTCCCCCACCATCTTAATGGATTTAATGAATAGAGTATTGAGAGATTACCTTGATCGGTTTGTGGTAGTATTTATAGAAGATATTATTATATATTTAAAGATAAATTAAGATCATTAAGATCACTTTAAGATTATACTGAATAACCTAAGGAAGGATAAATTATATAAAAAATTTAAAAAGTGTGAATTTTGGCTGCAAAAAGTTTCATTTTTGGGCCATATAATCTCAAGAAAGAGTATATATATGGATCCATCAAAGATAGAAGCTATTGAATATTGGCCCAAACCAACCATGGTTACTGAGATCCATAGTTTCCTTGGTTTTTCTGGATATTATCAATGGTTTGTGGAGGATTTTTCATGGTTTTCCAATCCACTAACCAAGTCAACTTAAAAGGGAGCCAAGTTCCTTTGGATAAATGAATTCATGGAATATTTTAAGGAACTAAAGAGAAGTATAATCAATGCACAAGTTCTTACATTACCATATAATAGAAAAGGGTTTGTAATCCATAGTGACACATTAATTAAGGGATTTGGATATATAATCATGCAAATTGATATGGTTATTACTTATGCCTCACAATAATTGAAGGTTCATGAAAAAAAATCACCCAACTCATGATTTGGAGTTAACTGTGATAATTTTTGTCTTAAAGATATGGAGGAATTATTTTTATGGAGAAAGGTGTGATATATATACTGATCACAAAAGTTTAAAGTATATATTCACTCAAAAATATCCAAATATACACCATAAAATATGGTTAAATCTGATTAAAGATTACATCTTCTCAATAAATCACCACCCTAGTAAAGAAAACAAGGTGGTCAATGCTTTGATTCAAAAGGATCATGATAAATTATCCATGATGAGGATAAAAAAGATCCAATATTCTTATATTTACAAAGGACAGAGCTAGAAATATTAAAGTAAGGGGAAAAATATTATCTGGATTAAATGAGTGTTCAACCATCTATCCATGTAAAGATTAAAGTGGAACATAAAAAAGATATAGAGATACTGAAGAAGGTGAGAAATGTTCCTGAGTTTAACCTTGATTATGATAGATTGATAAGGTTTAGAAACTATGTTTGTGTCCCCACCATACCAGTTTTGAAGGAGATATTATATCAAGATCATAGTTCTTAATTCTCTATTCATCTTAGAAGTACAAAGATTCATATATATTTGAAAGAGTATTTTTGGTGGTATGGTATGAAGAGAGATATTGCAGAGTTTGTATCTCAATGCTTAGTATGTCATCAAGTTAAGGTTGAGAGAAAAAAGTATAAGGGGATGTCACAACCATTACCCATGTAAGATACCATCTTTTTCCAATCATGTAAATATTTGAGTTTTAGTTGAACCCCTTTTAATTTGGGGTTTCCTTCTTCTTTAAAACTTGGTGACAAAGTCCCTTTTTGGGGATGGAGAGAATTTTCTGGGTGAAATGACCTAAAGTTTGGGGATATATGTTTGTTTGAATTAATGGAGTTAAATTATAGAAATTTCAAGGGATTATGAGGTTTTTCCATGGTTTGGAAGGCTTCATAGGTGGTTCAAGTTGTTCCTACAGAAGCTAGGTTGAGAGTTGTCAGTTGGAAACTTTCACATTGTGAAAATGTTACATGATGTGAACATGTTTCTAGGTAGACATTGTGAACTGGTTCGGAGTGTGAAATGGTTATACAATATGAAAATGTTTCATGACATGACATGGTCTATTAGGGTTATTTTAACCCAAGGAAATGCATTTTTCAGCGTATCTCATAAATTGATAAATTCACATCATGAAAGGGTTTTACATCATGAATCTCTCAAGATAAATAGTTTTAAACCATGTTGTGCTTATGATTTTATTTCATCCTCCATCCAGCCTCCTCTCTGGGAACCTAGAGAGACTTCGGGTAATTTTGGAGTAATTACTTCCCTTCCAGTCATCTTTATCAAGCATTTAATCTTTGGTGAGTTTGTTTTCTTTAGTTTTCCCTTCTCATATGTTTGTTCACTATTATCACGGTGTGATATCTTGTCTGTTGTTGAATCGGGTTTTGATCTTGTGTGATCTAGGTTTTTCCTTATGATCTCCTTTGCATTAATTCCTTGTTGGAGTTCCTGGTTGAGAGTATTTCTTTAAATCACCAATTATGGTAGGTGGTCTATAACAAACCCCTTTAGGTCTGATTATAATAGTTTAAGTATGTGCAATATTATACGATTGTTCCAACACAATTTTCACATTAACTAATAGAATAATGGGTGATTATAATCATGTGTTTGGACTACCCTTAGATCCATTTGAATCAAATAGTGTTATGACCTAACTTGTAGCTACCCATAGGGTGAGCCTACCCTAGAAAAATAATGAACTGACTAATGGATTAAAATGGGATTTAGCATGACATGAGACATTAGGTGTTTGATTGTGATAGATTCACCTTGGAAAGGTCTTACTTGATTATTGAATGAATGGGTAATTGAAAAACAAATGGAAATTTTCTAAATTGAAAATTTTGGCTTATGATGTTATGTTGTGGTATTCTTACTATTATGAATTGTGTTGTGATTGATGCTAAAATCATTATATAAATGGCTTTTCCTGATTATGCTGAAATGCTTATATAAAGGGATTTGCCCAATGATGCTAAAATAATTATATAAATGGTTTTTCCCAGGGATTCTAAAATGATTATATAAATGTCTTTTCCTGGTTACGCTAAAATGCGTATATAAAGGGTTTTTTCCTGGAGATGCTTAAATGTTTATATAAAGGGATTTCTCGATGATGTTGAAATGTTTATATAAAGGGATTTTCCCAGTTATGTTGAAATACATATATAAAGGGATTTTCCTAGTGACACTGAAATGATTATATAAAGGGATTTTCTTGGTTATGCTAACATGATTATATAAAGGGATTTCCCAATTATACTGAAATTATTATATAAAGGGATTTTCCTGGTGATGCTGAAATGCTTATATAGAGATATTTTCTTGGTTAATCTGTAATTATTATAGGGCTTGACCCGATTGTGTGATTATGCTATGGACTCGTGGTTATAGTTTTTATGCTATTTCTATATTCTCATAGATATTCAGACATGGTATCAAAGAAGGTTGATTATTATATCATATTGATTGATTAATTAATACTCCCGACTATCACTTTATTGCATTCACTTATTATCATATGGGTTTTTTTAGATACAATAGTGTCAACCTACTGAGTTTTACTCATACAATAGTCAAGAAACCATTTGGTACCTGAGAAAATTACACAGACATAGGTTTAGATAAGGGCGAAGTACCTTTTTGTTGATTGTTGCTTGCTGGATGGGTTGGGGCTAGGAGACGAGATTGATGTAGGGTTCAGGATCAGGGAATTTTGAGTTTATTTTTGTTAACTTGGTATTTTATCAATATTACTTTCAGTTTCACATTTAGATACATTTCATCCTATCATTATATTATCATTTTATTATTATTGGATTGTTTAGTTGACATTTATTGTTTGGTTTATATGATGTGTTGTACTGTTTCTTCTATTTACCTTACTTTGATATTCATCTATTTTCATTGTATTACAACTCTGTACTAGGGGGTATAGTATTCCCACTATGTTCTATACACCCCTGCTACAAGTTGGCAACCTCTGACATATAGGGAGGAATTCTTGAGGTCCAGTAACCAACCCAGTTTGACCACATGAGAGAGTATCAGATCAAGGGATGTTACAAAGTGGTATTAAAGGATCAGGTTTTTCTTTTCTATTACTTTAATATTTGGGGAAGGTAGAAAAGATACTAGGATGTGTCAGGACTTGGTAATGAGCTTGTTCATGTGAGTATCTAACCCATGTTCAGGGGGAAATATGAGTATCGAAGGATGTGATTGTTGTTCATGTTGTTCTCTTGTTATGGTTTGATGTTATTTCACCTTGGGTGATTTACATGTTGTGTGATGTTATTGTTTCTTGATATTTATACTCGTGGCCTTGTATGGTGTGAGATGAGTATGCATGCACCATGATAGGTACATAGGGATATATCTTGACATGCATTTTTCATGATATAGACATATTTATTGCATGTGGAATATTTTCCTGTATGAATTGTGAAATGAGATACTTGTTATACCTGATAAATTAAAATAAAAGAACTATTATTTCGTGATAAATTCATTTATTAAGCCATGTTTAAAGAGAATATGAGCTAGTAATTCTCTGTTGTTGTTACCTATTGAGGTTGACATTATTGTTATCTAGTGTTCTAAGGAGTTCATTTGTCTTGTAGAGAAAATTCCTCCTCGTAGTATTTGAATTGAGAATCAGGAGAGAGACAATCAATATACTCCTAACATAGTTGAACTAGATCTTCTTATAGATCATAAGAACCATATATATGTTTTTCTTCATGATAACTTCCTGAGGGTTATGTGATCCATGAATAGTGAGACTTTTTTCACTATGCCTTTGATGTATAAGCTGAAGAGAGAGTTTCAACTACATAATCTACCTACATTCACTAGGGAGGGAGGTCCCCAGGTAGCTGAGTTCTGGATTGAGTCAGTCTATATGATTTTCAAGAACCTCTATACACCCATGAATAGAAGGGTTAATCTTTCTACATACATGCTTCGTGGACTAGATAAGCATTGGTGAGACACTATAGAGAAAGATATTCAGTAATAGGAGTTATCCTAGAAAGAATTATAGGTGAAGTTTATAATCCATTTCTATCTAAATACATTGAGAGATGAGAAGGATCACAAGTTCATACACCTGACATATGAGGAATATTAGTGATGGACTATGTTGGACATTTCACCAACTTATATCACTTTGTGCCATCTTTAGAAATTGATGAGATAACAAGAGCGAGGATTTTCCATGATGGGATTCGCTGTGATATTAGATCACTTGTGAACTTTTTTTCTTGAGTATATTTTTAGACACAATTAGTCAAGCACTCATGATAGAAGGGAATTTGAGAGAGGCCTTGAACAGTAGCTAGGATATTTCAGTAGGGCTAACCAGGAGCTCTTCTTATGATGACAAGAAGCACCTCTATGATAGTTATCGCCAAGGAAATAGCAGGTAGAGCAACCAGGGTAGTGGGTAGCCATCTCATGATCATATACCATTGTAGTGCTATCAGTGTGGAAAGTTTGGTCACAAGTGGGCTTAGTTTTTTTTACCCCACTTTGGAGTGTCATTCTTGAAATAGGTTGGGCCACCTATAGAGTATTTTTAGGGGCATACGACAAAAGAGAAGTGGCAGGGGATTAAGATAGGTACCAAAGTCTGGGAAGGACATAGCTACCCCTCAATATATTGGTAGTTGGAGTTCCATTGGATGTTCAGGTTGAGGCAGGGGACATGGTACCCCATCATAGGAGTGAAAATACCAGGCATAGGGAACAACCTATGGGAGTTATATTGGATTCCATGGTAGAGGGTCAAGTCAACTGCACGCTATGCAGTCTACTTCAGCTACCTTAGATGTAGGGCCTTCTACCGTTAGAGGTATTATTATTGTATCATTTACCCTTGATTTCATTTTTTTTTTATACAGTAGAATCATATTCCTTTATATATTCTATTTTTACAAATGGTTTGGGCTTGGTTTTTGAAATCTTTAATGATGTATTGACCATAAACACACCTTTAGGAGTGCAGTCAGAGGATGTCAAACATTGCAAGAAATGTTATCTAGAAATTGATGATTATAATTTCTCTTAGGAACCATTTGTGCTAGAAATGATAGGTTTATATTTTATTCTTGGTATGGATTTACTAGTTCTATACTAGGATCATATTGAATATTACCATAGGAGAGTTACCTTTCTATCTCCAAAAAGAGGTAGCTACTTTCACTAGGGTGAGTGGGATCTCCAGGTTGGTCATGTAAGACCAATTCAGTGTAGATTGGATTTTATCATAGCTTAGATAATTGATATTTATCTATATGATAGTGGAATACAAAAAAATACTTTTCCTCTAGTGGTAAACCATTTTCATGATGTCTTTCTTGATGAATTCTAAAGATTACCGCCCTAGCAGGAGATCGAGTTCATGATCGAGTTAGTATCGAGAGTAGATCCAGTTTCTATTCCACATTATAGGATGGAACCGGTAGAGATTCATGAATTGAAAGTTTATTCAGAAGATATGGAATCCAAGGGTTTCATATGACCTAGTATGTCACCTTGGGGTTCTCCTGTAATTTTCATCAAGAAGGCTGATGGGAATTTGTGCTTATGTGTGGACTATTGGAGATTAGACCATATAACATTCTAGAATTGGCATCCCATTCTATGCATTTATGATCTCTTCGATCATCCGATTGGTGCCCAAATTTTCTATAAGATTGACCTGATATTATGGTATCATCAATTGAGAGTGAGACCATCATACATAACTCATACTTCTTTTAGGAGAAAGCATGGATTATAAGAGTTCACGGTGATACCATTTGGACTGAAGAATGTATCAACAATATTAATGGACTTGATGAATCAGATATTTCATCCTTTTCTAGATCATTTTTTGGTGGTTTTCATTGATGACATCTTAATTTACTCATAGTCTATGGACGATAATGCCTAACATCTTGACATTGTCCTGAGTATATTGAGAGAGCATCATATTTACACCAAGATAACCAAATGAAATTTATGGATTAATAAAGTGCACTTAATGGGTCATGTCATCTTAGAGGATGGAGTGTTAGTAGACCCAGGGAAGGTTATAGCTATGGTATCTTTGGATCATCCCAAGTTTTTTTGAGATTTAGATATTTTTGGGCTTAGTAGGTTATTATCTGTGATTTCCTGGACCTGATTTTTACTTAACCTGTGCCCCGAACCTGGTTGGACACATGACCCCTTGTGAATCTCCCCATATTCCAGGGGCTATCGACTAGTGGTGGGGGTGTGAAGGTAAATCAGTAGGGAGACTATACCCCCATATTAGAGTACACAGTAGATGAAATATTAACATAAATTAGAAAAATCATAACCAAACAGAAAGATACAATAAAAAACAAAAGCATAAATAGATACAACAGAAGTCTAAATAACTGAATAACATAGCAAAGGGCTCATAGGAAATGTCTGAAACATCATGTATGAATGACATGCCAGTACAAAAGAGAAATATGGAATATGAAATAGGAATTATCAACAAAAGTAAACAAGAGAACAAAATCCAAAAGGTTCTCCATAGCATCTTGATCCTAAGAGTGATCCTATCCTCCTAAGATCTATCTAAGTAATAAGAATCAATATCTAGAAGAGTGGTGTTTTACTCTATCCATACCTGTACGAAAACAGTCTTCTTGAGTGCCAAAGGTGGCCCGAGTAGGGTGTGAGATAAACATATCAGTAGGCCACCACCAACATTGTCTACGTGAAATATGAGTAGGCACTCATAAGTAAACAATGTGCAAGGAAAGTAATACAATGTATAATAAATAAATAAATTTCTACTTAGGTTACTAAAGGATACCTGGTGGGTCTACCTTCTTCAGCTCAAATCTGGTAAGTATGACAAGTCACCATATGTATATATGAATGTATAGATTGTAACTAGAATGAGGTAAGCATGCCTCTCATCCATATATATATACCATATCTAGCATGGGGTAAGAATTGATCTCAACCATTCATATTAAATAAGATGTAATGGGGTAACAATGCCTCTCATCTATATATATTACATCTAAAATGGGGTAAGAATGTCTCTCATTCATACATTTATATAGAGATTTCAAATGGCGTGGGGTAAGCATGACTCCCACCCATAAACATATAATAATATGGCATGTGGTAATAATTCCCCCCATCTATATACATATCACAAGCTCAAAATAATAGCAGTGACATATCCATTCACATCATATAGCATAAGGCAGAACCATCTTATATCATTTCCATTTAGTCAACCAAGGCATTTCATGTTTTTCCTTTAATAAATCCAAATAAGGGAAAGTCCATTACATCCCCTGTAACTATTCCATTTAAACCAATTCATTTATAATGTCCATACCATATCATCCTAACCAACCTACAAATACAACCATACAATTTTCCTAACATGGAAAATTCCTTTCCAGGCAAGGTGTCAAGGCCAAAGTGTCAAAGTAAAATACTCACATGACCATTTGGCCAATTGAAATTCAAAATGGGATAAACACCATTGATGAACCTTGGTATATTTCAAAAACACATGGGAAAACTTCTATTTCAATTAAAATTTAATCCAGGAGCTAATTTGGGTTCCAAGTATTTTGGCCCATTTGGCCCAAAATGACCATTTCCAAAGTGTCACACCTAAGGGTGTCCATATAGAGTGAGGGTGGTATCTAAACCCCTAACCCTAACCCAATTATCCTATATCAAGGATCTATGGTTATTTATAAATTAAGGAACCAACACAATTATGAAGCTCAATAAAGGACAACTTATGTCACAATGAGAATAAATATGAAATGGCCAAAACTCAAATGGAAAACTACGTGAACACCTACCTTAGGGCTGTAGATGATGCCTTGCTTGATATCAACCTCAGATTCAAAGTAGGTTGGAAGAGATCTGAGTTTCAGTCCAATTCCATGAAAATAGGGAATATGATCCTAAAACCAAATTGCACAATAGATGGAAAAAATGAACAAATACAAGAGTAGAGAGACTAGGGAGCCTTACAACAGGGGTTCTAATGTCTCTGACAGATCAAGGATCAGATAATGGACATAGGAGTTATCAAGAATCCAAGGAGGAGGAAGGTTTGAGAGCTCAAGGAGTAAGAACCTACATTTCCTTCCTTTGGAAGGTGAAGAAAGGGAAAATTAGAACTTAAGGTTTAAGTGGGGTCAAAATGGTAATTTTTCCCCAAACCCCACCGCACACGATTTATGCGCATGGTTTTCAAACAATGCGCAGATCGCACGGAAAGGCTTTATTCCCTTTTTGTAGTATATTTCATGGTCATGCGCCTGGTCTTCATAGTTACAGAAAAATCATGCAAACTTGCAGGTGCCCCTGTCTACAGCTACATAGTTTCCACTAACCGTGCAACCCATCCTGTAGCCCACTTTATAGACCTCCGGGCTTCAAATCATCCCAGGATGCTCCTCATGCCTTTCCTAGGATGCAACACACCCTTAACACGATTAAAGGAAAGATTAAAAATGGAAAACCAATGATCCTTACCTTAGTCAAAATTTGGATCATTACATTATCATCTAGGACTTCTCATGTTCGGAAGCACAAATGTCAGGGCTGGTCAATAAAGTAGTGAAGTTTGTTTGGTAGGATTCTTGTGAGAGATATTTTTAGGATCTAAAGATTAGGATGACCTCAACACCTATCATCACCTAACCTATGTAGGGTAAGGCATATACTGTGTACTGTGACATATCTAGAGTTAGACTTAGAATAGTTCTAATATAGGAGGATCAAGTGGTTTCTTATGGATCCAGATAGCTGAGACCGCATGAGAGGAATTACCCTACTCATGATCTAGATTTATAATTAGTGATATATTCCCTAGGATTCTAGTAACACTATATTTTGTGTAATAGGTTTGTGGTGTACACATACCACAAGATCCTTAGGTACATCTTTTCTTAGTGAGACCTAAACCTTTGGAAGATGAGGTGGATTGAGTATCTATTGTCTTTCAACTTCAAGTTGGAATATACACCAGGAAAGGGAAATTTTGTTATCAATCTCTTGAGTTAGAAGACATATATGGAGGTAGTTTGGGAGTATTGAGAGAAGTGGAAGATGATGGAACTGTTTTCAGACATGCATCTAGATATTCAAGAGTTTTAAAGATGAGTAGCTCTAACTTCTAAATTTGTTATACCCATGATTTTGGACCGAATCAAGACTAAAAAGTTATCTAATTTGGAGGGATTATCTTTGGGGGATATCTTATATGGTGGTGATCCACAATCAAGATGATCTATTGGTAGCAAAAATGTTTTTTATTTTCCATGGCTGAGTATGGGTTTCTACAAACTTGCACAAGGAGTTGAGGAGAGAGTTTCATACTTCTATATGGGTGGTACATCTAGGTCTAAAAAAGATGTATCATGATCTACATAGATAGTACTGATGGTTAGGAATGAAGAAGTAATTAGTGGGATTTGTGGTGATATGTTTCACCTATCAATAGGTGAAATCCAAGCATCAGATGCATGCTGAGCTATTTCAGCCTCTTTCCATTTTGGAATGGAAATGGGATGATGTCACTATGGATTTGTGACAGGATTACCCAAGATACCTCACAATAATGACATAGTATGGATGATCATATATTGAATTTCAAATTTATTTTAATGACTCAGGTTTTCACTCATAAGACCTTGGAATATTCCAAAGAATATTTCCAAAGCTAGGTGCTGAGTCAGCACGGGAAGTTGGGGCCTAGGGATCCTAGGTGCGGTGATATTAAAAATATTAAAAATATTTTGTCACGTGTGCATAGTTTCACTTGAAATTTAAATATCTCATGTGTGGAATCTCATATTATATTTCTGAGACCACAGTTAAGTCTATAACATCATATTTACCCTAATAGTGATATAAAATTGCCTGTACTGGGAGGTTTGGTTGGAGGCGAGTTGGAAAGGAATTAAGTGGTAGATTAATTAATAATCTAATTAATTAAATAAACCTAAACCTAAATACCACCCTTACCTTCTCTTTGGTGCATGAAAAAACTGAGAGGATCCACTAGTCTCCCCTCTCCTCCTATATTTGGTCAACAGATGGAAACAAGCCAAATCAATGAAGTAAGGTGCCACCGATCTCCATTTCTGACACAAATCATCAATAGATCGAAGAGCAACACAATTCAGGTATCATTATTTATTCAAATATTTTAATTGTATCCAATTAGGTAGGTATATTTGAGTTTTTTTCTGACCCCTTTTGTTATGCATTGTTTTAAGGTTCTAGAGCCCAAATATGATTACTATTGATCCCTACTAGGTAGATTTGTGAAGTTTGGGGAAGAACATGACAAATTAGGGTGTTTTTTAGGTAATTACTAACTAGAAATACCATCTACATGGTGTTTATTTCAGTGAAACATGCCATGTATCTCTTCCTATTCAGGGAAGATGAACATTTGGGATTACACGTCGTGTATAGGGGTTATACGCCATGTAGTGACCTAAACAGTGTAACCATGGGACATGTCATGGGTTAGCCATGTGAAAACACATGGATGTGTACTAAACATGACCAAGGTACATAGACATGGGGTTTGATAAATGGAAATGAGAAAACTATACGGGCAGGTGAACATTTGTCCTGAACACGCCGTGTAGTATGAGATACATAGCGTGTGAGGGACATGGTCAGTCGGTCTATGTAGAAGAGGAACACAGCCAAGGGCCAGGTGATGAGGGACACAACGTGTACCTCCTTTACACGCTGTGTACCCATACATGGGTTGGTAAACCATGTAAATAGGATACATGGCCAAGTGATTAGGTGGGATCACACGCAGTGTGTGTCCTAGTGCATGCCGTGTACTCCTAGGAGATCCTCCTGGGATCTTCCGCCTTATATATATATTATTCTATGGGAATCAAATTTAGGCTTGTGATTAGTCTATTCTAAGATGTTTTCCACGTAGAATGCGACGATGTCCTCCATTATGGACTAAGAGATATGAGGTGGTGTAAACTGAGTAAGATGCTTGTGAATCTATACTGAGCCAATTTTGGAGATCAGTGTGGTTAGTGTAGAGAGATGCTGGGACTAGTACTACCCTAATGTATTAGGGTGAAGGTTTTCTTTACCTATATACTTAGGTAGATATGGGACTCCCCACATTGTGGGCTCAGGTTTTTTACCCTTGGGTAGTTTCCTCTAGGGGTGTTACACCCCCGATGGACTAGGGTGCAATTTTTCCCATGATGTTCACGAAGATAGATAATACTCCCGTATTGGACCAGGGCATGGGTGCTCCATATATGACATGTAGATAGATTGGGTACTCCCCTATCATGTTAGGGTGCATGTCCTCTATTCTAGGAGTTAGTACTACCCTATCGTTCTAGGGTTCAGGTCCTCTATACGTGTTGTTTCGACAGAGTCAATACTCCTCTTCCATGTTAGGGAGTGGGATATTGATCCTAGGGTTAGTACTCCCCTATCGTATTAGGGTGCAGGTCCCCCATAGTGAATGATCTGGCAGAGTCGGTACTCCCCTATCCTATGAGGGTGCGGGTCCTCTAGTCACTGAGTGGTACTCCCCTACTGGGTTAGGGTGTGGGTACTCGATTTATGGTGTGGTATTCCCCTATCATATCAGGGTGTGGATCCTCTATGAGTGGTAATCCCCTATTGGATTAAGGCACATGTCCTCACTTACAGATTAATACTCCCCCATCTCCGAGTAGTAGTGGGGAGCAGGGCATCCATTGGACTTGGAGCTCCCTCAGCTATGGGATATAGTTACGAAAAGTGGTCCCATCCACTTGATGTGAACAATACCTAGATTGGAGTTAGTTCTCCCACGATGGATTGAGATGTGGGGTACTCTATATAGTAGGGACAGAGGTTTCACGAGTTAGTTAGGAGCGATACTCCCTCGACGGCGGGGTAGTGGTGAGGCGTGGGTCCCTCTGTTCCCTCTCGTTGGAGAGGATGCATGCAGTGCATAGCTTAGAAAATTGATACATCAATTGTGTGTAGTGTATATGGGTGGGCCTCTTCACTTGGGGTTCTTTAGCTTGCGATGGGCACGAGGTAGAAATGAAAGAACCTCTGGTTCTGGGCACTAGAGATGGACTTCATAAGAAGTTCCCAATGGAGTACGTTCTCTCGGACGCAACATTAGGTATGGTAGAGTTGTTTCTGATGGAGTACATCACTCGGGTGGGTGCCATCTGGGATGGATGATCTCTTGGAGTGTGTTCTCCTAGTTTCATGTTATAGTTAGATCCTATGAATAGAATCCTATTACTAGCTATGAGGTCGAAACCTCACGAGACTTGGTGTCTGAGACGAGTATATCTGGGTGATTTCTGGGAGTCCTTGTAGTGTTTTCACATGTTGTGGTTAACACTCCTTATATACCAAGCTAACTTGTCATGTAATTCCAAGGATAGTTCAATATGGATTTTCTCTCTTGATTGAGGTTCCCTTTGGCTAGGTTAAGAGACTATTGCATTTTAGTTTCTCCTTTTTTTTTATTTTGGGGTTTTTGGGGTGTCTACTAAGTATTTTTATACTCACCCCCACATGGGATTTTCCTACACATGTTTTGTGTCTTGTTTAGACCACATTCCTTTTGATGGAGTCCATAGAGGACCCGAGGCAGGCAGAGCTTAGTGAGCTAGACAGATCAAGGTGTTTACCAAAGCTGGGCCGAGGAGCTTTCTAGTAGTTGTAGTTGATAGCGGTCCCCTCCTTTCAAGTAGGTTGGATTCTTTTATAGTTTTCTTTATTGGGATTTGTTTTTCCCTTCTTTCTCTTTATATAATTTTATTGTACTTTGGTTGTGGGATATAGATGTATTCAAGCATTGTTTTCTTATTGGTTTTTACATTTCATCATTTTGTGAGCTTAGAGATGTGTGTGTGTGTGTATAGGTACATAGGAAATGCCTCCCATGTTAGTGATATGCCTACTCAACACTAGTCACCATCCCCTGTCCTATTGGAGGTGGGATTAGAGAGTTGAGGTCTGGGTCCCATCAAGTTGGATCGTGATAGAGTGGTATCAGAGCTGGTTGGTTCCACATTGGGACCACAATGTCGTGAGATTGGTTTGGGTTACATAGAGATAGTGTTAGGATGTTTTGAGTTTAGATCTCAGGAAAAAGGTTCTAATGTTGGTGCGGTGGTTGATGTATCTATTCACCATGACTCTGATAACTTACTTTTTAAATTAGTACATCAGTACACTGGTCATTAGGAAATAAATGGTACAAGCATTATATAGGATTGGGTTTTTGTTTTTTCATGTCCTTCTTGAGTCAAATCCCCAGAAATACTCTCTGACCATGGTACGTCTTGATTCTATTTTAGGATTCCTCTATGAAGATATCCAGAGAGGATTTTATGCTTTGATTTTAATGAAAATCCACCCCATGATGAGGCTTCAATGCAGGGTACTAGTTTTGTGGTGTTACCTTATGGTGGACCTCTAGTAGTGGAACCGCCTATTAAGCAATAGGTTTTACCGGCAGTTTAGGCCGAGGATGTGTACAGGACGAGTATGCTGCACAAGTTCTAAAGGTATAGAACTCTAAGGTACTGGGGTGATCCAGACCCCCAGGAAATAGATTACTAGCTCGAGGTTGTCACATGAGTTTTCTACTTAGTGTGGACACCTCTCGATTAGATGATGGTCCTAGCAGTGAGACTTTTGTAGGGCTTATCCAGGAGATGGTAGAGTTTGGTGATACAATCTCATGATGAGGTGATTCTTACTTGTGATGAGTTCAAGTGACTCTTTAGGGAATAGTTTTACCCAGCCATGTTGAGATCAGTGTGTATCTAGAAGTTTCTACAACTTCAACAGGGTAGCATGACAGTGGTAGAGTTTTTAGTGAGGTTCACAAACTTCTCACGACACTCCTTGGATATGGTTCATGATATTTTATTTAGAGTATGGACCTTCAATAAGGGCTTATGTAGGGATATCATGGAATTTTTTATTCTACTGTACATTCACACCTATGGTAGAGTGTTGGAGAGAGCTCTGGTGGTATAGAGTTTCCTAGATGAGGAATAAGTGGATGTGACTCACAATAGTGGTCATGAGACTAAGGTGTCTGTAGGAGCTAGAAGATGGCAGATGACGGAATCATGGTGCAGGAGGCATACCCACTTATGAACTCAGTCATGTGGGACTATAGTGTAAGATCATTTCCTAGGATTAGATCAGCTGCATGAGAGGTGGTGTTACGCTTGAGACAGATGGGGGAATCTTGCTAGATATTGTTTGACCCGACGTGCTGCTGAGAGGGAACCAGATGACGGTCTTCCTTGGCATAGATAGTGTTTGTATAAAGGAGTTACAAAAGGTGAAAGATGAGTTAGAGGAGTTATAAGAGAAACATGAGGTGGTAGGCAGTTTGAAGTGTTTCCACCACCATCCCCAGGTGGTCCGCGCCAGGCTGAGGGAGTTAGAGGATGTGGGTGAGGAAAACGGCAGGCCATAGATGCCTTTGGCCTGGAAGCTCCAAGGATGAATAGAGATACGCCTCATGTCCTTTATAATTTTTTTAGTATCAATCATTAGAAACTATTGTGGGTACTCTTCCCTTTCCTCTTATCCTTGAGGTCTAACTTGGGGGATGTGGGGAATCAGTAGAACCCCTTGTTAGTAGTTGTGACAGAGGCCCCGATAAGACTCAGTGCGTGTGTTTGGGAATCCCTTGTTTGTTTTTCATGAGTACCCTCATGTGTTTGGTGTCAGATTTGTATGTGAAACGCTCGAGGAGGATGTGGTGTATTTTGACATAGCTTTGAACTCAAAAGGAAGGGGGATTCTTTCCCCACTGAGATGCATCTTTATAACGTGACCAAAACCATGTGGGCGAGTCAGTGCCAACCAAAGTGGATAATATTGAGGCGTGGTGGATGAGTTCCTTATATTTTCATGTTTAGGGAAAGATTATGTGATGAAGTATCAGATTAGGTCCTGACCTTCCTAGAAGAGTTTACCTGCTCGACTCCTTTATCTTAGCGGCCCTAGGAGAGGGAGTGGCTTGCCTAGAATCATTCTTTAGTGTTGGAGTTATACCCTACGATGTTTCCATAGTGTGGATTGGTTTCTTACCATCCATGATCAACTAGAATGTCACTAGTGGGTGTGATAGTGTTTCTGTTTGGGTGAGTTGTGTTGCAGTTAGAGGTTTATAGATGAAGGGCCTAGTAAGACCTAATGTTCACTCTTAGGTAGCTTTGTTATGTTCATAAATACCCTCATGTGTTCAATATCCACCTTAAACACAAAATTCTTGAGGAGGATATTGTACAGTCCATCCATGTATGGATGTGAACTATGGGGTTCCGTTAGTATCTGCATCAGGTTAGCGAGGTGGTGTAATACTAGACCCCATGACTGCATATTGACTATGGTGATTGGTGTTTTCCTACCTATCATAGCTAAGGAGACATGTGACCATTATTTAAAAATGTTTTCCTGGTAGAATCTAAACATAATAGTGGTTTGATATTGGTGGTTCCTATGTGTGAGTGCTTGTAATCAGCACATGAACCCTTGGTGAGCTCGCTGGCATGGGAGTCCAATGGGAAGCTTAGTTTCTTCCCTTGTTCTTAGAATTTTGATTTTCAGGGATGAAAATCCCTAAGGTGGGGAGAATGCAATGACTTGGGTTTTGACTCATAATACCTTGGAATATTATGGAGAATATTTTCAAAGTTGGGCACTGAGTTGGTACAGGAAGCTGGGGCCCAGGGAGCCTCAACACGGTGATATTAAAAATATTAAAAATATTTTGTCACATGTACGCATTTTCAATTGAAACATAAATAAATACTATTTTAAGTCTCAGATCAAATTTCTAAGACTGCGGTTGAGTCCATAACATCATGTTTACCCTTATTATGACATAAAATTGTCCGCATGGGGTGGTTTGGTTGGAGGTGAGTTGGAGGGGCATTAAGTGGTGGATTAATTAATAATTTAATTAGTTAAATAAACCTAAAACTAAATCCCTCCCCCATTCTCTTTAGCGCATGATAGAACTAAGAGGATCCCATCCTCTCCCCTCCTCTCCTCTCTTTGGACTGTGGATGGAAATGAGACAAATCGACGAAGTAAGGTGATGACGTAGATTGTCAACAGATCAAAGAGCATCATGATCCAGATGTCGTTCTTCATTCAAAGCTTCAGTTTTTTTCCAATGATATTGGTGGATTTGATTTTTGGTCTCGATATCTTTTGTTATGCATTGTTCTAAAGTTATAGATCCCAAATATGATTGTTATTGACCCCTTCTAGGTAGATCTTTGAGTTTTGGTGAAGAACGAGACAAATCGAGGTGTTTTAAAGGTAATTCCCAACTAGAATTACTATCTACACAACGTGTAGTTTAGTGACACACACTATGTATCTCTTCATGTTTGGGGAATATTGACATTTGGGACTACACACCATGTATAGGGGTTACATGTCATGTAGTGCCCTAAACTGTGTAACCATGAGACATGGCATCAGTTAGTCATGTGAAAACACATGTCTGTGTACTAACACACGACCAAGGTACACAGACATGGGGTATAGTACATGGAAACTAGTAAAATACATGGGCATGTGACCGTTTGTATTGAACATGATATTTAGTATCAGATACACAACGTGTGAGGGACACAATCATCTAGTTTGTGTAAAATAAGAACACGACCAGGGGTCGAGTGATGAGGGACATGATGTCTACCTATTTTACATTCCATGTACCCATACATGGATTGGTAAACCATTTATATAGGATACATGACCAGGTGCTCAGGTGGGATCACAAGCCGTGTGTGTCTCGGTGCATGCTGTGTACTCCTAGAAGATCCTCCTAGGATCTTCCACCTTCCAGATATTCTTCTATAGGACTTAGATTCAGGCTTGTGAGTAGTCTATTCTGAATAGTTTTTCACATAGAATGTGATTGTGGCCTCTATTATGGCCTACAAGATATGAGGTCATATAAATAGAGCAAGACGCTTACCGAGCCGATGTTGGAGATCAGTGTGGTTTGTGTAGAGAGACGCTGGGATTGGTACTCCCCTGATGGATTAGGGAACATGTTTTCATGAACTCTTATTAGGTAGATATGGGACTCCCCACATTGGGGGCATGGGTTCGTAACCTTTGGGTAGTTTCCTCCAGGGGTGTTACTCCCCTAACAGACTAGGGTGTGTCTTTCCTTGTGATATTCATGAAGATGGAAAATAATCCCTTGTTGGACCAGGGTGAAGGCCCTCCATATATGATGTGTAGATAGAGTGGTTACTTCCCTACCATGTTAGGGTGAGAGTCCTCTATTCTAGGAGTCATTACTCCTTTGTTGTTCCAGGGTGCGAGTCCTCCATACGTGTTGTTCCGGAAGAGTCATTACTCCCCTACAGTGTCAGGGAACGGGTCCTCGAGCTTGGGGTTAGTACTCCCCTATCATATTAAGGTGAAGGCCCCCATAGATAATGAGCTGATAGATTCGGTACCCCCCCGTCCTAACAGGGTGCAGGTCCTCTAGTCACTAAGTGGTACTCCCCTACCAGGTTAGGGTGTAGGTCCTCGATTTATGGAGTGGTACTCCCCAGTTGTATCAGGGTGAGGGTCCTTCATGAGTGGTACTCCCCTATTGGATCAGGGTGTGATTCCTCACTTACAGAGTAGTACTCCCTATCTCCGAGTAGCAGTGGGGAGCGAGTCCTCCATTGGAGTTGGAGCTCCCTCGGTTATGGGATACATTTATGAGGAGCAGGCCCATCCACTCGATTTGAATGATACCTAGATAGGAGTTAGTGATCCCTCAATATATTAAGGTGAGGGACACTCCATTCAAGAGAGACATAGGTTTCATGGGTTAGTTAGGAGTAATACTCCCTCGATCGCAGGGTAGTGGCGAGGCGTGGGTCCCTCTATTCCATCTCATTAGAGAGGATGCATGTAGTGCATAGCCTGGAGCAATGATCCCTCAACTGTGTGTAGTGGTGAGGGTAGAGCCTCTTCACTTGGGTTTCTTTAGCTTACACTAGGCTCAAGGTAGTGATGATAGAACCTCTAGTGATGAACACTAGATATAGACCTAGTAAGATGTTACCTATGGAGCACGTTCTCTTGGATGTACCATTAGGTATCATAGAGTTGTTCCTGATGGAGTGAATCTCTCAGACGTGTGCTATCTGGGACAACTGAGCTTGTGGAGTGTGTTCTACTAGTTTCGTGTTATGGTTAGAGCCTATGAATAGAATCCTATTACTGGTTGTGAGGTTGGAACCTCATGAGACTTGGTGTTTGAGACGAGTATATCTGGGTGATTTCTAGGAGTCCTTATGGTGTTGTCACATTGTAGATAAATTTGAATTGTCATGTATAATTGAGGATAGTTTGAGATGAATTTTCTCTCTCGATTAGGGATCCCTCTAGCTAGGTTAAGGAAACCGTTGTCTTTTAGTTTCTTCCTTTTTGATTTTGGGGTTTTTGGGGCACCTACTGAGTATTTTTATACTCACCCCTACATGATCTTTGCCCGCACATGTTTTGTGTCTTGTAAAGACCACAAGCCTTTTAACGAATTACATATAGGACCTGAGATAGGAAGATCTTAGTGAGATAGACATATCGAGGTGTTTACTAGAGCTAGGCCGATGATCTTTTTAGTAGTTGTAGTTAACAGAAATCCCCTCCTTCTGAGCAGGTTGGACGATTTTACAGTTTTCTTTAGTGGGCATTGTTTTTCCCTTCTTTCTCTTTTAGTACTTCTATTATACTATAGTTGTGGGATATAGATGTATGCATGCATTGGTTGCTTAGTGGTTTTTACATTTCAGCATTTTGTGAGTCTGGATATATGTGCATGTGTACAGGTACACAGGAAATGCCTCCCATGTTAGTGATATGACTACTCGACGCTAGTCTCCATCCCCTGGCCTATTGGAGGCAGGCTTGGGGAGTTATGGTCCAAGCCCTATTGGGTCGGGTAGTGATAGGTATCCCCTTATTTCCTATAAGGGAGACCTTAATTGTTGGTGATCTAGGTAGTCTCTACATTTGGGAGATAGTTTTACTACATGATGTTCAGAGGAATATCATTTCTAATAGAGTTCCTTGTTTTATTTCTCAGTTTTGACAGAGTCTTCAGAAGGCTCTGGGATCAAAGGTTTTTCTGAGTACAACCTATAATCCTCAGACTGATGGCCAATCTAAATAGACTATTTATATTCTAGAGGGTATGTTTCAAGCCTTTGTTTTGGATTTCAGTGGTTTATGGGAACAACACTTATCACTCTTATAGTTCACCTATAATATCATATTCCAATAATTGATCCAAATGGAACATCTTAAGGACTTATATAGTAAGACGTTCCATTTTCCTCTTTGTTGTTTGGAGGTAGGTGAGTCAATGCACGTTGTACCTAGTCTCATGCAGGAGATGCTTGAGTAGGTTCAATTGATTAGGAGGTAGTTAGTGACTGCGTAGAGTAGGAAAAAATCTTACACTAATCAGTGGATATGACCTTTGTAGTTTGACATAGGTCATTATGTTTTCCTTCAGGTTTCTCATAGGATAAGGAAATGTCGTATTAATAAATAGGTAAATCTAGCACCTATGTTATTTGGTCCATTTGAGATAGTTGTAAGGGTTAGTCCAGTGGAGTACTGATTGAACCTTCCATAATGCTACAATTCCATGCATGACCTATTTTATGTATCATATATTTATAGATATAATCCATAACCTTATCATGTGGTAGAAGTTGATGACATAAAGTTTGGTTTAGATGTGTCATTTGAGGATATTCCTATACAGTTTTTGGATCGTAGTGATAAGCATATCTAAGGAAAAACTATACCTATAGTTCGATTGTAGTGGCAACATGGGAGTGTTAAAGAGGAGACCTGGGATAGGGAATATGATATGTGATCATAGTGGTCAGAATTATTCATTGAGACCCAATAGTGATACTTGAAGCAGCTCAAGGATGAGATATTATATGGTGGAGAGGTTATAAGATCTCATATTTTTATAGCTACATACCTATTTGAGTTTTGGTTGAACCCATTTTAATTTGGGTTTTCCTTGTTCTTTAAACCTTGGTGGTCAAGTCCCTTTTTGGGGATGTATATCATTTATTGGGGAAAATGAAATAATGTTTGGGGATGTATGTTTTTTTGAATTAATGGAGTCTGGGTATAAACATGTCAAGGGATTACAAGTGTTTTCCATGGTTTGGAAGGATTTCAAGGTGGTTTGAGTTTTTTCCACAAATTCTAGGTTGATATATGTCTACTAGACAGTTTCACATCATTAAAATATTATACGATGTGAACCTGTTTCTAGGTAGATGTCATGAAATAGTTCAAATCATGAAATGGTTACACATTGTGAAAATGTTTCATGATGTGAAATGGTTGATTGAGGTTATTTTAACCTGAGGCAACATGTTTTTTGATGCATTTCATAGATCAAGAAATTTACTTCGTGAAAGGGTTTCCCATTATGAATCTCTTAGGTTCATTGGTTTTAAACCATGTTGTGCATATGATTTTATTTCACCCTCCATCTATCCTCCTATCTTGGAACTTAGGGTGACTCCAGGTGATTTTGGAGTGATTCATTCCCTTCCCTACATCTCGATCAATCATTTAATCACTGGTGAGTTATTTTTCTTTGGTTTTCCCATATCTTCCATTTATTCTTTGTTATTGTGGTGTGATCTCTTGAAAATTGTTGAACTGGGTTTTGATCTTGTCTAATCTAGGTTTTTTCCTTATGATCTCATCCACTTTAATTTCTCATTGGCATTCCCTATTGAGAGTGTTGATTTGAAACACCGGTTAAGGTAGGTGGTCTATAAAAAACCCCTTTCAACATGATTATAATTGTTTAAGTATGCACAATATTATATGATTGTGCTGAAACAACATGCCCGTTATCTAATAGAATAATGGGTGATGATAATCATGTGTTTGGACTACCCTTGGACACCTTTGGATCCAATAGTGTTGTGACCCAACTTGCAGCTACCCATAGGGTGAGCCTACCCTAAACAAATAATGAACTGGCTAATGGCTTAAAATGATATTTATCATGATATGAGACCTTAGGTGTTTGATTGTGATAGATCCACCTTGGAAATGGCTTAATTGATTATTGAATGAATGGGTAATTGAAGTATAAATGGTAATTGGATAAATTTACCATTATGGATTATGATGTTATGTTGTGGTAATCTTTCCATTATGACTTATGTTGTGATTGATGTTTAAATTCTTATATAAAGGGATTTACCTAGTTATGATAAAATGCTTATATAAAGGGATTTACCCAGTGATGCAGAAATGATTATATAAATGGATTTTTTAATGATACTGAAATACTTATATAAAGGGATTTTACTAGTTATGATGAAATGATTATATAAAGGGATTTTCCCAGTGATGCTGAAATTATTATATAAATAGCTCTTATTAATGATATTGAATTGATTATATAAAGGGATTTGAGAATTTATGATGAAATGATTATATAAAGGGATTTTCTTGGTGATGCTGAAATACTTATATAAAGGGACTTTACTAATTATGCTGAAATGATTATATAAAGGGCTTTTCCTGGTTATGCTAAAATGATTATATAAAGGGATTTCTCAATATGCTAAAATTCTTATATAAAGGGATTTTACTAGTTATGATATAATTTTTATAGGGATTGAACTGGTTGTGTGATTATTCCATGGACTTGTGGTTATGGTTGGTATGGCTATGCTATATGCTTATAGATATTCTATCATGGGGTTGAAGTAGGTTGACTATTTTATTATATTAATTTATTAACTAATAATCTTGACTATCACTTTATTTCATGCAATTATTATTAGATTGGTTTTGTTTAGACACAATGGTGTCGACCTATTGAGTTTTACTCACACCTTATTCAGGCCACCGTTTGGTACCCAATCAGATTACATGGATGCAGGTTTGGATAAGGGCAAAGGACCTTATTGTTGATTGTTTCTTTTTTGGATGATTTAGAGCTTAGATATAGGACCAATATGGGGTTCAGGACTGGGGTCTTTTGAGTTTATTTGTGTCATCTTGGTATTCATCTGTATTACTTTCAATTTGACATTTAAATACATTCCAGCCTAAAATTACATTATCATTTTATTATTATTGGATTATACAGCTGGCATTTATTATTTTCATTATCCACTATTTTGTACTGTTTTTTCTATTTACATTACTCTGATATACATTTATTTCTACTATATTGAAACTCTGTACTAGGGGGTATAGTATCCCCACTATGTTCTCTACACCCCACTGCTAGTTAGTAGCCTATGTCATATGGGGAGGTGCACTTGAGGTATAATAAACAACCTAGTTTGCTTACATAAGAGAGTTCCAGATTAGGGGAAATTACAGCCCATAACAGAGTGGAAATATGAAAACATAACCATGAATTTTTTCATTGGACTCCATAAAATTACTAAATGGCACAATTTCATCTAGTTTGTAGTTGATCACCTTACAAAGTTAGCACACTTCATTTCCATTAGAGAAGATTTATCTCAAGATTCATTTTACAAAATATATATATTAAGGAATTGGTAAGGTTGGATAGAGTATCAATTTTATAACACCTCTAGATTTTATGAAATATATATTTTTCAAATAGATTTAATTTCATCGATAGTTTGCATTACATGCAACACTAGCTTGTAAAAAAATGTGACACACAATTAAAATTTTATTATTTAATACGATAGTTATTGCCTAGTCATTAGAATGGTGGGTATGAATAGGATTAACTAAATTATGAAAATGTAAGTTTTACACATGTGTATAAAATTAATTCTTTAGTGACCAATTAATTAGAAATGAAAATAAAAACCATTTGAAAATATAGGAAATCTTGTTCTAAAAAACTATTTCTATGCGCAAAAACATGTTTTATCTCAATAAATTAAATAAATAAAACTTATTGAATTTATTTTAATGAAATTTATATATATTATATATTCATTAAAATGTTTAACATTCATATTATGTGTTTTGTAAGTATGATATAATAATATTTTCAATTTTACGCTTAAAAACTGTATTTTTTTAGAAAGATGTTTTTTTCTCATATTGCAGACTTATTTTAAAATTAAATTTTGAAATTTTTAGAAGATTTATTTGAAAAAATTAAATTATTTTTTGAAATTATAATTTCAAAATTATATTGGATTGAATTTTTTAGAATATTCAAAAAAGATAAAATTTTCAGTGAATAGTTAAAAATACTGGTTTTTATTAAAAAATCGCTTTTTCATTCAATGCATTTAAAAGATAAATTTTATTTTATTATGGTTTTAAAAGTAAAATTAGTTCAATTATATATCTATTAATCTAATTTAGGCCATTTTAATCAATTTTATATTGAATTTTGATATAAAAACTTTTTAAAATTTTGAATATTTTCTCTTTGGAAAACCATCTTTTCGTCACATATGTTGGTTTAATTTTAAATTAAAATTTTCTACTTTTGTGAATAGAATTTTAAAAAATGGATTCTATATTAGGAATCAGTATAATTAATATTATCTAATGATTTCAACTTGATTTTTTACCACAATAAATAGTAAAAATAATAAAAATTAATTACTGTGGTTAAGGTTAAAACAGGTTTACCGGGGGTTAAAATAAAAATATAAGGGGTAAAATGACCTAGAAAATTGTCCAAAACCCATTAAATGGACATATTTACACCTTTAAACCCCTAATATTTGAGAATTACCCATTTTTTAGCCTTATGAAATGTGAGAAATGTAGTCACACTATTCTTTTGAAAAATTCAATGCGTTTCCTCTCCCCAACTTATAAAAGCCACCCTTTATCCTCCCCTATTCACACTTAAAAAACCCTTTGGTTTGTCCAAGCCTTGAAAAAATTTATTCCTTACATACCTACCCACGTCCTATAGGACTTGGTGAGATTATAAATGAAATCTAGGAATTATTTAGGTTAAACCTAAATATATTGTCTGAAGAAGAGGAGGTTTGAACATGTACAAAGGAAGTTGAGACTTAAGGTAAAATATTTCCACCTCACTTTTATTTTCTTTGAGAAAAATTCCATATACACCATGTGTTTCTTTTATATTGGGTATATAATACCACTTAATGTATTTTATTATACTTATCTTGAAAATTATGGGGATTTAAATATCTATTTTAGGATCTCTCTTTGGTGGGGTTTATGGTTCCAGAGTTAACAAAGTGGCAAGAGTTTTTATCTCAATTTGTCTTATTTGGGACATACGTTATGTTATGTACCTATATTATTTTATGAGGTGTATATACAACCCATTTTACATGTAATATCATAAATTTATTTATTCTCATGATATTTTAAGTTTCATTTAATGTTATTCCTTCATGGGGATTATGATTCAATGTTACCAAAGTGGTAAGGGTTTTATGATACAATCTCATCATTTATCAGGATTATTTATGTTTATGTTTCTGATGATGAAATATTATGATTTATCACTCAATAAATATATGAATTTTCTTCTCATATGGTTATTTATTAAGAATATATTATTTCCCTTCATTTTACTTTCTTTATTTACTCATGATTCAAAAATATTCTTTTGAATAAAACTGACATTATTTCTCTCTTTGGTCATTTTTTTTCTGATTCCATATCCATGTTTTATAATTTTTTTTAATATTCCTTTGGGATTTTTTTAAATTCATTTTTACCCTTATTTTATTTTTTTAATTTTTTTTAAAAAGAATCTTTCCATCATTTTTAAAATAACCCCTGTTTGGATTTTACCAAAAATGTGTAAGGAATATTTGTTTTAACATGTACAAAATTTACCACCATCATGACCACTCAATGTTTTAAATATTACTTTATATGTTTCCAAAATTATTTTTAAATAAAGTTATTTTGAAAATGTTTTTTGTTTTACAAAACGTTTTTCAAAGTGGAAGTGATATTTTCCTCAAGAAATGTTTTAAATGACCATTAAAGATTCCTTTATAAGTTTCCAAGGTTATTTTCAAAGAAAAGAATTTTGAAAATGTTTTATTTTTTAAAAAGTGTTTTAAAACGCGGAAAAGATATTTTTCTCCCATATAATATGACATACTTTTATGTTAATTATACTTTGATGGGGATATGATCCAATGATACTATTTTTATTCTTTTTCTAAATTTTTTATGTTTATGATGAAAAAATGTTTATGAATACCATTTCTTTACCATAGGTTATGCTATGATGAAACCAATTTATTTTAATGGGTTATAATATAATGAATTTTTTATAAAACCCATTTATTTTTATGGATACTAATATGATGAATGTTTTATAAAACCCATTTCATTTTATGGGTTATAATATGATGAATTTTTTATGATCTTGTGACACAAAAATTTATGGATTATGTGATGGGTGGGACCTATATCTCCCTAAAATTAATTAGGTAATGATTAATGTTATATGAACTCAAAGGTTATATGGGAGGTTATCCTAAGCCCAAAATATGGTACACAAGTGGTTATATCAAGCCTAAAAAGGGTACATGGGAGGTTATCCCATTCATGAAGCAGGTATACAAGTGGTTATCTTAATCCTAGCATGTTACAAATGCCTTGGTGGATATCCTTTACATAATATTTTCTATTCTTATGTGTATACCAAAAATACATATCTTATGCCAATTTTATGCTCTTATGGCTCATATTCTTTTATTCCATTATGATTTATGTCTTATGAACTACCAAGATTTATGCCATTACTCATGTTTATGATATATGATATACAGAGCATGGATTTAAAATGTTATTATCATGTTATCATACCCATATCATTATGTTATAATGATATATCCATTTTTTTACCCTTATTGATCATTTGAGTTCACCCTTTATTATGTTTCCTTTTCCTAGGATATGAAGAAAATTATTATGTATGATATGTCTAAGAGGGGTTCAGTTATGAAGAACATAGTGGGTGATGATGTATCTCACTTATGGACCAATTGTTTATGTTTACAAGTTTACAAAGTCACTAGACCTAAATGATTCTAGTGTGGATCATTATGTTATGTACTGAATATTGATATACTAATATGTAATATTTATGTACAAGAAGTTAAGGTCTTTATAGTTGGTATCATAGTAAAGGTTTAATTAAATTTTGAAACTGGGATGAGAAAAATTTAGCGAGAGAACTTAGGATGATCCTAAGTATAGGATGAGCCTAAGTATAGGATAAAATCCTAAAGTTTTGGTAAGGAAGAGATTATGTGGTTTACCAAGCAATTACACCCCTTTTAGGATATTATAAGTGGGTGTGGTTCTTGAATAAATGTACTTAGGAGTAATAACTCCAAAACAGGTGCATCAGGATTGATGACCTCAGAACTGATTAATGATTTGTTGAAAAAGTGGTTTATGTTACCATTTATATAGTTTAAAACATTTTTGGATTTATTGAATATAATAAATAATCTATTGTTTTATGTAAGGAATAAGGAAGCATATATGTTTTTATTTAGGTTTTATGGTAATTATAGTTATTCCTATGCATCAAGAGAATATATGACCAAGGTATTCACATATTTGGAATGTGACCATTAAGATATATTTAATGATATTTTGGGGATTAATGTTAAATTGATTTTAGGAAATTTAGTAACCTTATTTATAAATTTTTAATTTTGGAAGGGTCATAAGGTTAACTATTTATAGAATGGTTTAAGTTAAAATTTGGATGAGGTTTTAGATATTAATTTATTACTTCACCATATAAATATTTATGCATACTGAATAACTAGTTCTAACCATTTTGTTTTTATGATAACTATATATATAAGAAATTACTTATTATTCTACTATGGATCTTGTGATCTATTAGTGCTTCAGTCATAACAAATTCATCTTCATTTCTTAGAGTAATAGATGAGGTGGAAATTGTTTAAAGAACAACTAAAGGATGAAATTGTAGTTATGATATAAAGGAAATCTAAGACCTAGGTTTGGTCCCTTTGAAATTATTTATTGTATCAGTATGGTATCCTATTGACTAATTCTTCCACTGAACCTCTCTCAAGTTCACGATGTGTTCTATGTATCTCTCTTGAGGAATTACATACTTGATCCATCATATATATTGAAATTATAGATCATACCACTAGAACATGATATTTTTTATGAGGAATAATCAGTGAAGATTATATATCATATAGAGAAAGTTCTATGAAACAAGACCACTCACTAGGTCAACGTTTTATGATGAAACCACTAGCTTGAGGAAGCTATGTGGGATCCTAAGGATGTAATGAGACAAAAGTATCCTCAGTTTTTTATACCAAAGTGATGAATTTTGAGGGATAAATTCATTTTAATGGGAGTTATAATGTAACACATTGATATTTTTTGAAATATTTATTTTCAAATAAATTTAATTTCTTTGATATCTTGCGTTACATGCAACATTTAGTTTTAACGAAATATGACATACTATTAAAATTTTATTATTTAATATGATAATTATCACCTAGACATTGGAATTATGAGTATGAATAAACTTAACTAAATTATGAAAAAATATTTTTTATACATGTGTATAAAATTAATTCTTTGGCGACCAGTTAATTATAAATAAAAATAAAAACCACTTGAAAATAAAGGAAATCTTTTTCTGAAAAAATATTTTTATGTACACAAACATGTTTTATGTCAATAAATTAAATAAATAACACTTGGTTAATGATTTTAATAAAATTTATATACTATATATTCAATAAAATGTTTAACATTCATTTTATGTTTTTTATAATTATGAGATAAGAATAAATCTAATTTTACTCTTAAAAATTGTATTTTTCTAAAAAGCAGTTTTTTCGCCTTTTATGCACTTATTTTAAAATTATTTTTTAAAATTTTAGAATATTAATTTAAAAAAATTAAATTTATTTTTTAAATTATAATGTAAAAATTATATTGTATTTAGTTTTTGAGACTTTTCTAAAACGATAAAATTTTCAGTGAATAGTGAAAAATACGGGTTTTTTATTAAAAAAATGCCTTTTCATTCAAAGCATTTACGAGATAAATTTTATTTTAATATGGTTTAAAAGTAAAATTAGTTCCATTATATATATATATTAATCCAATTTATGTTATTTAAATAAATTTCATATTGAATTTTGATATAAAAAACTTTTAAACTTCTGAAGAATTTCTCTTTGGAAAACTGTTTTTTCATCGCGTCTGTGGGTTTAATTTTAAATTAAAATTTTCCGCTTATGTGAATGAAATTTAAAAAAATGGATTCCATATTTGGAATCAGAATAATTAATATTATCTAATTAATTTAACTTATTTTTTTACCATAATGAATAGTAAAAACAATAAAAATTAATTACTATGGTTAAGGTTAAAATGAGTTTACTAGGGGGTTATACTAAAAATATAAGGGGTAAAATAACCTATAAATTTTTACAAAACCTATTTAATGGTAATATTGTAACCTTATCACCTCTTAGGTTCAATAACTAACCATTTTTTAGCCTTGAGGAATGTGAAAAACATGGGTAAAATTTTTTCTTTAAAAAAAATCCATGTGTGTCCTCTCCCCCACTTATAAAAGGCCACCCATTATCCTCCACTATTCACACTTCCTAAACCATTTTTTTGGAAAAGACCTAACAAAATGTATTAATTAATTCTCTCTCTATATCCTAGAGACCTTAGTGATATCATAAATGAAATATAGGAAGGATTTTGGTTATAACTAAAGTGGTTGTCTGAAGAAGAGGATGTTCAAATGTGTATGAAGGAAGTTGAGACTTAAGGTAAAAGATTTCCGTATAAATTATATTTTTTGTGATAAAAATTCCATATTCACTAGGTATTTATTTTATATGGTTTATATACTTACAATTAATGTATTTTATGAAACTTATCCTGAAAATTATGAAGATTTACATATCCATTTTAGGATCTCTCTTTTATGGTGTTTATAGTTAAAAAGTTACCAAAGCTATAATATATTTTTATCTAAATTTGTCTTCTTTAGTATATAAATTTTGTTATGCAACTATCTTCTTTTATGAAGTGTATATATATCCCCTTTGATAAGTAATATCATGAATTTATTTATTCTCATGATATTTTAAGTTTCATTTAATGTTATTCCTTCATGGGGCCTATGATTCAATGTTATCAAATTGGTAAGGGTTTTATAATTCAATCTCATAGTTTAATAGGATTTTTATGTTTATGCTTATGATAATTAAATATTATGATTTATCTATCAAGAAACTTAGAACTTTTCTTCTCTTCTAGTTATTTTTTGAGAATACATGTCTCCCTTTATTTTCCTCTCTTTATTTACTCATAATTATAAGAGAATGTTTTAAAATAAAATCAACATTATTTATCTCTTTGATCTATTTTTTTATTCTATATCCATGTTTTCTAAAAATGTATTATTTTTTTTAATTTTCCTCTGGGATTTTTTAAAGTCAATTTTACTCTTATTTTAATTTTTTTACAAAATGTTTTAAAGGAATATTCCCATCATTTTCAAAATAAGACCCATTTGTATTTTATTAAAAATGTGAAAGGAATATTTTTTTTAATGTGTATAACATTTCCCACCATCATGAGCACTTAATATTTTAAATATTCATTTATAAACTTTCTAGGATATCTTAAAATAAAAGTATTTTGAAAATGTTTTATGCTTTAAAAAATGTTTTTCAAAGTGGAAATGATATTTTCCTCAAGAAATGTTTTAATTGATCTTTAAAGATTCCTTTATAAGTTTTCAAGCTTACTTTTAAGGAAAAGGATTTTGAAAATGTTTTATATTTTAAAAAGTGTATTTCAAAGTGGAAGGGATATTTTCCTAAATAAATGTTCCAAATTATCTTTTCAAATTCATTTTCTATTTAATACGGGATACTTTAGTGTTAATTATGCTTTATTGGGGATATGATCCAATGATACCATTCTTATTATTTATCTGAATTTTTTATGTTTATGATGAAAAAATGTGTATGAAACCCATTTCTTTATCATGAGTTATTATATTATAAATTTTTTATGAAACCCATTTCTTTTCATGGGTTCTAATATGATGAATGTTTTACAAAACCCATTTATTTTCATGGATTCTGATATGATGAATGTTTTATGAAACCCATTTTATTTCATGGGTTCTGATATGATGAATGTTTTATGATCTTGTGGCACAAAAATGTATGGATTATGTGATGGGTGGGACCTATATCTCCCTCCAATGCATTGGGTAATGTTTAATATTATATGAACTCAAAGGTTACACGAAAGATTATCCCAATCCCGAAATAGGGTACACAGTTGGTTAGCCCAACATCTAAAGAGGGAACACATGAGATTATCTCAAACCCAAAGTAGCTACACAGGGGATTATCACAATCCTAACATGTTACAAATGTCTTGTTGGAAATCCTTAATATAAGATTTTCTATTCTTATGTGTATGCCACAAATATATGTCTTATTATAATGTTATGTTCTCATGACTCATGTTCTTTTATTATAAGGCCCCGGACTTAAACATTACTTAATCATGAATTAAATGAATAATTCACATAGAGGATCTTTTTAGGTTTAGAGTTTTAGAGAATTAGGTCATAACTATTACATCTCAAAAGATTACATAGTAGACACTTCTACTAAGTTTCCATAAAATAAATAAAACACTTAAAAAGAAACATGTCTAGTTACATGTTTTAGATAGAATGTCTTTCCTTGATCCCATCCTTGACCCTATTCATCTTTAAGTCCTGTGGAAAACATTTAAAAAACTTGGGATGAGCATAAAAAGCCCAGTAAAGGATACACAAAGAAGGAAAACTGTTAGTTTTTAAAAACAACAAGTAAACCATGAGTACTTTACCAAAGTAATACTTTTCACCTTTATGAAGTAGTAAAAACTCTTCACTAAATAAAAGACCATTACTTACCCTTTTGTAACCAAAAGATTACCATAAAACCCATATAAAGAACACATAACATATAAAGGTAACTTGGGACACAAACATACTTAAATGGAATAACCATACGGTTGACTTCCACACATACTTAATGGAATATCCATACGGCTAACTTCCATACCCAATGCATTAGAGGTTATAACGTAACCACCCGTCCTGGTATTCATGGAACCACCCTTCATATGGTTTATCACATAACCACCCGTGAAATTTCCAAGTACCATTATAAAATCATAACACATAAAACAATTATAAAGGAAATAAAACATTTACACATTTCAAGCACAATATATCACTTAAATATATTGACATAAAAAATCCATTATCAAAACCATTTTCAATACCAAAAAAAGAGTATATGTTATTTATTTACTTTTAAAAATATAACGGCTTGTTGAGGAATCCAAAGATCAAATAATACTCACGGCGGCGGAAAGGTCACTGTCACCGCGTATGTTAAAAAGAAACATACTTTTTGTCGTTTAGTAAAAAAAATCATATAGATAAGATTACTTTCGAATAAAAGTATAAGTCAAAGGAGTTTATACACCATATAAAATAAAGCCTTGTATTAGAACAAAAATATGCCTTAATGAAAGGAGATCGAGACGAAGTCCCTTACAAAGACGATATCCTTGGATTAAGGATAAATCAATTAAAAAACTATGTGTGACAAACGAATACACCAAATATAAGTGGAGATTAAGTGTAAAACAATAATAGGTTATTCACACATATTCATAGAACGACATATTAAAGGAGTACAAGTTTATCCCAAAGAATCAAAATTGGGTTAAGAAGTTCCCTTGCAAAAATTTGACAGCCTAACGACGTCACTTCAAAATTCAGAAAATGAGTTGATGAGAGATAAAATGGTGTATCTCATCACTTGGACATAAAATTTATAGCAATAAGGATATATAAGAACATATCCAATCATAATAAGATTAAAATACCTAAAAAATAAGTCTTTTAAAATGAGGAGGGTGAAAGGTTCCCTTACCGAATTGGGTAACATCCGAAACGTACACCCCATGAAAGAAGGACTATACAACATTGATGTAAATAACCATAAACAAAATTATATTACACCAATAATAGAATAATTGGAAGTACATACACCACTCAAAGAAAAATGGTGGAAAATGTAGCATAAATCTCACAGGAATAAAAGTGAGATGAAAAATCCCTTATGAAAACTCGGCTGCCTAACGACGCCACTTAAAACTTCCAAAAATGGATTTATGAGATCAAATAGGGTATCTCATAATATGAAAAAAAATTACAGTATGATGAATATAAAAGAACATACCCAAACATAATAATGATGAGCTTATAATAAATGACATAAAAGAGAGTACTTAAAAAGAACGAGAGAGGTTGGATCCCTTACCTCAAGTCTGACTTGTCTTGTTCGTTTCTTTATATTCCTGAATAATAAACTTTGGTAAATTTGTAATTTCTTAAGGAACTATTTTAAAGATTATTATTCAGTTCATATCACATATTATAATGTTATAATAATTGGTTAATAATGTGAGTTCATATCAGACGTTTTTGTCGATGTTTGGTACATGAGTCAAAAATGAACTTGTTTGAAAATGATTGTCCATGTAGTTATAAGTAAATCATATACAGAATAGTATTAATGATTTAAATATCATATAAATCTAGAACATATTCATTTTATACTACTCCATAACATTTTGAGATAAAAAGAAATGAAATGCACCGTTCATGGAGACGGTAGGCCGTACATACGCATGAACGCTACATTCATTTCTTTGTCATATTAATGGAATTAAAAATAATTGAGATATATATATATATTATAATTACAGTATAATATATATGTTATATAGGTCACATATGTTCATTAATTTCATTCTTTATACATTCCATGTATTTCATGAACATGTCACATCACTTGAGGGGGCGGTAGTCCACACTTCCTCGTATGAAATTATCGCATTTGCACAACATGAAAAGCATAAAGGAATGTTTTAAATATAAAATTCAGAAGCATATAGAAAACATAAATACCATATATATCATATATAAAATATATTTACATCATAATGGCCACCATGAAAGGTGTTAAGAGAAGATTGAACAATCATCGTATCGTGAGGCAGAAATTCGCCATCCACAGAAACAATATGTTCTTTAACCATTAGACGAAGGTGTGTGTAAGTGTAGATATAATAATTCACATAAAAAAATCCTAGTATATTTAAGATACTTTTTTTGTTACAAAATAAAGTAATAAAAAGAGTTTAGAGGGTTGGAGAAGAAAAATAAAACAAAAGAACACAAGGGAAGACATTACCTTTAAATCGGGTAACTCTTTTTGATTTGAGCTCAAAGGCTTCCTTGGAAAGGATTATGCCCAAAGGTGAGGCTTCAATGATGAATATAGGGATTTGGGGAGATGAAATGGGCAGGTTTTGGCCAATCAAAAGGCTTGAGAGATGTGGGTAAGGTGGTAGAGGTGGGGGCCTTTTATAAGAGGAGAGGAGGGACACTCTTGGAAAGTTATAAACTTTTACTTTATTATAAATTGATTTTCGAATTTTAAAGGTAAAAAAATTATATATTTCAAGGATAAGGTGATAATATTTCGAAATATATCCATACAATAGGTTTTTGACAAGTGTAGGTCTTAGATTTTACATTATATTTTCATTTTATTTAAATCGTTAAATAATGAGGTAATCACTGCATCATCATGGTATCATAAATAATTTAATTTATTTAATGTCTAAAAATTATAAAAAAAATATCATGATGTAGGAAATCTTTTTATCTCTCTAATTAATATTTATAGTAAAAAATATGACTTGTATAACCCCATTTAACAATTGTTTTAGTAAAACAACACATGTTTGTGACATTTTTATTTTAACATTAAATAAAAAGTTTTTAATGTCATTTTCATACCAAAGTGGCTCCATGGGGTCCCAAAGTTGACCCATGGATTTTATTGGTCGGCCATGACACATAAAATAAGGTTAGGACATGTGTAAAGGTCATTTCATATTATTAAAACATTATTTTTACCTTAAATTACACTAATTACCTCTAATCGCGATTAAAAACTTAAAAATTACTATTCACCAAAAAATTATTTTAATCCCATTGAACCATATTTTACTTCCTAATGAAAACCATGTATGTCATATTTTTTAAATTCAAAACATAGAGATGGTAAAATTTCATTTAAACAAAAAATCAGTTTTTTTTAAGTACCACTTAGTGGTTTCACTATTCATAAAAAATTGAAGTTTTTCAGAAAAATACCAAAAATTCACCCTAAGATATATTTGATATTCCGAATTCAAAAATTATGTATATTTTACAAAATTCAAAACATATAAGTTACATTAATTAATTTAATAATTAATTCCCGCTGTCAGAACAAATAGCGTGTTTTTATGAAACAATATATATCAAAAGATTGACACTAGTTTAAGTCTAATTTCAAAGTGAAATTAATTCCAATGACCACTATTGGATTAAATGGTAAAAATATATTATAATTTCACTTTAAAACCAATTCAAAAGATAATATAATCATATAAATAAATTATATTAAAAAGTGGTTTTGAATTAAAATACAACATTTTTAACTATTCATTAAAAAATGAACTTTATCGGAAAAATACCAAAAATTTACACAAAGTAAATTTTGATGTCCCGATTCTAAAAAAGAATTTTATTTTGTCAAATACAACATATAAAATTGTCAAAATTATATTTAAAAATGGTTCTCCATCAAAAGGCGGTTAATCGACCTTTTAAAGAATATTAGAAGATTTATGCTCAAAATTGGATTCATTTGCATTTTTAATCCTCTAGCATTTATTGTAAAAATTAAAAATATTTGAAAAAAATATATAATAATTTTGTAGTTAGTTCTATTCATTCCTGTCATTACAACGGCTAGGTGTTAACTACCATTTAAAATAAAATTATTTTATTATTAGAGTGCAACGTAAGATTTCAAAGGAACTCGTTGTTTCGTATTGGGTAAGCCATCAAGCATAGCGTTACATTTAAAGTAATATTAATATTTTATTCACAAATATGGATAAATATAAAAATGGCATATTATTTATTTACCTAGGGTGTTACATCCTTCCCCCCTTTTGGGAATTGCGTCCTCGCAATTTTAAAATTAGGCTCGAAAACTTCATTGAAAGCCCCACATCAGAGAAGGAGTAAATTAAACTATCATTTTAAAAGAAAGAAAGGGAAGTACAAAGGTCACCCGAGTTAACCCATACTAGGATTCCATGTATGAAAACATGGATATGGAAGAAAAAACAAAGGGTCATGTTCTGAGGGAGTGTGATAGAAAACATGTTTAGGAGAAAGTTAACTACTAGAAAATCACAAACTTATGATGGGTTAAATGGTATTGGATTCCCCAATAGGAAAAGTTAACAGAAAACATTTTTTTAGTTACTTTTCATTGAGGAATTTATTTTTGAGCTTAAATAAAACATTCGAAACATACTTAATTGTCATATTGACTTTTCACTTTTACTAGATTTCTTACACGAAATCATATTTTCTCAAAAAGATGAGTATTTTGGATGACTTGTTTACATTAAGAGAGATATAATAAACTTCTAGAGAATCACCTAATCCACAAAAGATAACTGTATACTTCCCATGTCTTTAGACCTTAACCAAAACTAAAACCAAAAAGGTTAGTATGAGATCAGATAATACCCAAAAAGGATAATCCTTTATAAAAAGGAAATCTATTCTTAATCTCCAAAATTTGTCAAACAAGACCCAAAGGTCAACGAAGACCAAAAGTAAACCAAACTAAGATTGAAACCCAAATATTTGAAGTATTTAATCACATAGTCTTCCAAGTTAAATCGTAACATTTATCTCCAAACAACATCAGTTGCTCTTAAAGTCTCGTATTGAAAAGTAATTAACCTAATCACATATCCTCCATGATAGGATAATAATTTCCATAGATAACCCAAAATCAACTTACTCTTAATTCATAAAATCATCTAACTAAAAATAATTAGTCAAACTAACTAGGGACTTCACGTAGTCTAGTGGTAGGTGATAAATACCAATCGCACTTTGGTTGTGGGTTCGATTCCCACAGTTTTTTCTGACGCAACAGGTTATCACATGGTCTGCGTGTTGTCCTTTTTCCAAACTATATAATTCTAAAATAATTCCCCAAAAAGAGATAAAATCATAAAAAATAACCATAACATAATTTAACCTCAATTTTATCCCATGCCTTTCACTTTCCATCATAACATATAGTAACCCATAATTACCTCAAAAGTAAGGATCATATAAACCCAAATGGTTCTTTATAACTATTTACACAAAATAAAAGATAACTATTCCTTGAATAAAATTTTCATATATCAAACATCAGGGTTACACATACTATAAAAAGTCTTCTAATGTAACCCCATCATCAAAATAGACTTAATACTCTTAAGAATTTCACCATAACTCTTGCAGCCCTTATATGTTGAATTCTTACTCATTCAACATTCTTCATGATCCATTAACCATTCCTTTCCAACTTATTCTGAAATAATTCTTTCCTACAAAAAAAATCATGAATCATATCCTAAGATTCCAAAATACAAAAACAAATGTTAAGAAATAATCCATACCTTTTATTGGTAATTGTCAGTTTCTTCATCCTCAATCGGAATGGAATTAGGTATTGGTAAATGAATATTTGTATGATCTTTG
Organism: Viscum album; assembly: GCA_963277665.1. Classification (NCBI taxonomy): domain Eukaryota; kingdom Viridiplantae; phylum Streptophyta; class Magnoliopsida; order Santalales; family Viscaceae; genus Viscum; species Viscum album. The sequence goes on from OY728127.1 coordinate 1,811,153,601, forward strand.
TGATCCCATTCCCGAGACTTCTTAATAGGACATGTGTTTTCATAATGACCATGCACACCACATTTAAAACATTCAATTGATCCCTCAGAAAGAACTTCTTTCCCTTTCCTCGAGTCAACTGGATGCTTCATTTTTCCATGGCAGGTTCTTACTTTATGACCTTTATTTCCAATCTATATCATATTTCTGTCCCTTTGAAACATTTTCCTAGGTGTTTCTTTCCACATATTTGACACATAGGTTTTTGAACACACTTACCTTTATGATTATTACCTGTAGTTCCGTAGGGATTTGTTTCTCGCATATATGATGCCTTATAGAAATCACCAAGGTTTAGGTGGTCAATCATGACTCCAGATAGTTGGTTGAGGATAAACACAAGAGTTCTCATTGCAACTCCCATATCATTCAGTTGCTCGCTCAGAAAACTGTCACAGTTTCCTTCACATCCACTGTTACTTTGGTGCCTGCTAGATCCATCCATTTACTAAAACGAAAAAGGTCAGTGTGAGTATATCAAAAAAACCATCATGTACTAATGAGGAAGATAAACACTAATATATACTTACTCATTCAATTTATCTAAAACTAGGACTCTTTCTGAAATCCTAACCATTATGGTAATGTCACTTATGCTTAGAGAATACCCTAACCTCTAAAGTTATCTAAACTGACCTCTGATACCAACTACAAGGCCCCGACCTTAAACATTACTTAATCATGAATTAAATGAATAATTCATATAGAGGATCTTTTCAGGTTTAGAGTTTTAGAGAATTAGGTCATAACTATTACATCTCAAAAGATTACATAGTAGACACTTCTACTAAGTTTCCATAAAATAAATAAAACACTTAAAAAGAAACATGTCTAGTTCCATGTTTTAGATAGAATGTCTTTACTTGATCCCATCCTTGACCCTATTCATCTTTAAGTCCTGTGGAAAACATTTCAAAAAACTTGGGATGAGCATAAAAAGCCTAGTAAAGGATACACAAAGAAGGAAAAATGTTAGTTTTTCAAAACAACAAGTAAACCATGAGTACTTTACCAAAGTAATACTTTTCACCTTTATGAAGTAGTAAAAACTATTCACTGAATAAAAGACCATTACTTACCCTTTTGTAACCAAAAGATTACCATAAAACCCATATAAAGAACACATAACATATAAAGGTAACTTGGGACATAAACATACTTAAATAGAATAACCATACGGTCGACTTCCACACATACTTAATGGAATATCCATACAGCCAACTTCCATACCCAATGCATTGGAGGTTATAATGTAATCACCCGTCCTGGTATTCATGACACCACCCGTCATATGGTTTATCATGTAACCACCCGTGAAATGTCCAAGTACCATTATAAAATCATAACACATAAAACAATTATAAAGGAAAGAAAACATTTCCACATTTCAAGCACATTATATCACTTAAATATATTGACATAACAAATCCATTATCAAAACCATTTTCAATACCAAAATAAAATTATATGGTATTTATTTACTTTTAAAAATATAACGGCTTGTTGAGGATGCCAAAGATCAAATAATACTCATGGCGGTAGAAATGTCATTGTCACCGCATACGTTAAAAAGAAACATACTTTTTGTTGTTTAGTAAAACACTTCATATAGATAAGATTACTTTCGAATAAAAGTATAAGTCAAAGGGGTTTATACACCATATAAAAGAAATCCTTGTATTAGAACAAAAATATGCCTTAATGAAATGAGATCGAGACGAAGTCCCTTACAAAGACAGTATCCTTGGATTAAGGATAAATCAATTACATAATTATGTGTGACAAACGAATACACCAAATATAAGTGGAGATTAAGTGTAAAAAAATCATAGGTTATTCACAAATATTCATAGAACGACATATTCAAGGAGTAAAAGTTTATCCCAAAGAATCAAAATTGGGTTAAGAAGTTCCCTTGCAAAAATTTGACAGCCTAACAACGTCACTTCAAAATTCAGAAAATGAGTTGATGAGAGATAAAAAGGTGTATGTCATCAATTGGACATAAAATTTATAGAAATAAGGATATATAATAACATATCCCATCATAATAAGATTAAAATACCTAAAAAAGAAGTCTTTTTAAAATGAGGAGGGTGAAAGGTTCCCTTACCGAATTGGGTAACATCCGAAACATACACCCCATGAAAGAAGGACTATACAAAATTGATTTAAATACCCATAAATGAAAGTATATTACACCAAGAGTATAATAATGGGTAGTAAATAAACCACTCAAAGGAAAATTGTGGAAAATGTAGCATAAATCTCATAGGAATAAAAGTGAGATGAAAAATCCCTTATAAAAACTCGGCAGCCTAACGACGCCACTTAAAACTTCCAAAAATGGATTTATGAGATCAAATATGGTCTCTCATAATATGAACAAAAAAATTACAGTATGATGAATATAAAAGAACATCCCCAAACATAAGAATGATGATATTATAAGAGATGACATAAAAGAGAGTACTTAAAAAGAACGAGAGAGGTTGGATCCCTTACCTCAAGTCTGACTTGTCTTGTTCGTTTCTTTATATTCCTGAATAATAAACTTTGGTAAATTTATAATTTCTTAAGTAACTCTTTTAAATATTATTATTCTATTCATATCTCATGTTATAATGTTATAATAATTGGTTAATAATGTGATTTCATATCAGACGTTTTTGTCGATGTTTGGTACATGAGTCAAAAATGAACTTGTTTGAAAATGATTGTCCATGTAGTTATAAGTAAATCATCTCCAGAATAGTATTAATGATTTAAATATCATATATATCCAGTAAATATTCATTTTATACTACTCCATAACATTTTGAGATAAAAATAAATGAAATTCACCGTTCATGGAGACGGTAGGCCGTACGTACACATGAACGCTACATTCATTTCTTTGTCATATTAATGGAATTAAAAATAATTGAGAGAGATATATATTATAATTAAATTATAATATATATTTTATATAGGTCACATATGTTCATTAATTTCATTCTTTATACATTCCATGTATTTCATGAACGAGTCACATCACTTGAGGGGGCGGTAGTCCACACTTCCTCGTATGAAATTATCGCATTTGCACAACATGAAAAGAATAAAGGTATGTTTTAAATATAAAATTCAGAAGCATATAGAAAACATAAATACCATATATATCATATAAAAAATATAGTGACATCATAATGTCCACCATGAAAGGTGTTAAGAGAAGATTGAACAATCATCGTTTCGTGAGGCAGAAATTCACCATCCACAGAAACAGTATGTTCTTTAACCATTAGACGAAGGTGTATGTAAGTGTAGCTCAAATAATTCACATAAAAACATCCTAGTATATTTAATATACTGGTTTTGTTACAAAATAAAGTAATAAAAAGAGTTTAGAGGGTTGGAGAAGCAAAATAAAACAAAAGAACACAAGGGAAGACATTACCTTTAAATCGGGTAACTCTTTTTGATTTGAGCTCAAAGGCTTCCTTGGAAAGGATTATTCCAAAAGGTGAGGATTAAATGATTAAGAGAGGGATTTGGGAAGATGAAATGGGAAGGTGTTGGCCGATCCAAAGGCTTGAGAGGTGTGGGTAAGGTGGTAGAGGTGAGGGCCTTTTATAAGAGGAGAGGAGGGACACTCTTGGAAAGTTATAAAATTTTACTTTATTATAAAAATATTTTCTGATTTTAAAGGTCCCAAAATTATATATTTCTAAGATAAGGTGATAAGAGTTATAAATACATTAATTCAATAGGTTTTTGACAAGTTTAGGTCTTATATTTTACATTATATTTTCATTTTATTTAAATCGTTAAATAATGAGGTAATCACTACATCATCATGGTGTCAAAAATAATTTAATTTATTTAATGTATAAAAATTATAAAAAAAATATCATGATTTATGAAATATTTTTATCTTTCTAATGAATATTTATAGTCAAAAATATGACTTGTATAACCCCATTTAACAATTGTTTTAGTAAAACACCACATGTTTGTGACATTTTTATTTTAACATTAAATAAAAAGTTTTTAATGTCATTTTCCTACCAAAGTGGCTCCATGGGGTCCCCAAGTTGACCCATGTATTTTATTGGTCGGATATGACACATCCAATAAGGGTAGGACATGTGTCAAGGTCATTTCATATTATTAAAACATTATTTTTACCTTAAATTACTCTAATCACCTCTAATCACGATTTAAAACTTAAAAGTTACTATTCACCAAAAAATTATTTTAATCCCATTGAACCTCATTTTACTTCCTAATGAAAACAATGTATGTAGTATTTTTGAAATTCAAAAAACAGAGGTGGTAAAATTTCATTTAAACAAAAAATCAGTTTTTTTAAGTACCACTTAGTGGTTTCACTATTCATAAAAAATTGAAGTTTTTCAGAAAAATACCAAAAATTCACCCTAAGCTATATTTGATATTCCGAATTCAAAAATGATGCCTATTTTAAAAAATTCAAAACATATAAGTTACAATAATTAATTTAATAATTAATTCCTGCTGTCAGAACAAATAACGTGTTTTTATGAAACAATATATATCAAAAGATTGACACTAGTTTAAGTCCAATTTCTAAGTGAAATTAATTCCAATGACCACTATTGGATTAAATGGTAAAAATATATTCTAATTTCAATTTAAAACAAATTCAAAATATAATATAATCATATAAATAAATTATATTAAAAAGTGGTTTTGAATTAAAATACAACATTTTTCACTATTCATTAAAAAATGAACTTTATCGGAAAAATACCAAAAATTTACACAAAGTAAATTTTGATGTCTCGAATCTAAAGAAGATTTTTATTTTGTCAAATATAACATATAAAATTGTCAAAATTATATTTAAAAAGGGTTCTCCATCAAAAGGAGGTTAATCGACCTTTTAAAGAATATTAGAAGATTTATGCTCAAAATTGGATTCATTTGCATTTTTAATCCTCTATCATTTATTGTAAAAAGTAAAAATATTTGAAAAACATATATAATCGTTTTGTAGTTAGTTCTATTAATTCCCGTCATTACAATGGCTAGGTGTTAACTACCATTTAAAATAAAATTATTTTATTATTAGAGTGCAACGTAAGATTTCAAAGGAACTCGTTGTTGCATATTGGGTAAGCCATCAAGCATAGCGTTACCTTTAAAGTAATATTAATATTTTATTCAAAAATATGGATAAATATAAAAATGTCATATTATTTATTTACCTGGGGTGTTACATTTATTCTATTATGATTCATGTCTTATGAATTGCCAATATTTATACCATGACTTATGTTTATGATATATGATATGCAGGGTATGGTTTTCAAATTTTATTCTCATGTTCTCATACACATATTCTCATGTTCTATTTATATATCCCTTATTTACTCTTAGTGAGAATATGAGCTCACACTTTATTATGTTTCCCTTTCCCAGGATATAAACAAAGGTATTATGTATGATATGTATAAGAAGGGAGATAGTTATGCAAAACTTAGTGGGAGACAACTTAGCTCACTTATGGACATATTTTTTATGTGTCTAAGTTTCTAAAGGCACTAAAACTAAATGATTTTAGAATGGATCATTATGTTATGTAATGAATATTTGTTTATTAAGATGTAATATTTATGTATGAGAAGTTGAGGTATTTATAACATTATATTGTATCTGATTGGGATCCAAGGTTTAACTTGAAGTTATGGAAAATTCTTCAGCAGGATCTAAATACATAACTAATTTTTAGTACAATGTATCATCCTTAGACAGATGGTCAATCTTATAGAACTATTCAAACTCTAAAAGACATGTTGAGAGATCACTCTATGAAATTCAAAGGTAGTTGGGATTAACACCTTCATTTGATGGAATTATCATACAATAATAGTTTTCACTCCATTATTCAGATGGATCCTAATTAAGATCTCTATGATAGAAAGTGAAAAAATCCAATTTTTTAGAATAAAGTTGGAGAAAGAAAGATATTGGGTCCCAACCAAGCTGAGGTAATGGTAGAGAAGGTTATAACTATTCAATAACATATAAAGGCAACTCAGAGTTGAAAAAAGAGTTATGCTGATAATTTTCAGTATGATTTGAAGTTTAAAGTTGGTTAAAAGGTGTTCCTATGAATATATCCCTAAAATATTGTGACGATATTTAGAAATAAGGGTAAGAGGATCCCAAGTTATATTTATCCCTTTAAAATTATCGATCATTTTAGTATGGTATCTTATAAATTGGTGCTTTCATCGAATCTATCTCAAGTTCATAACATGTTCCATATATCTCTCTTGAGAAAGTACATACCTAATTATTCACATGTACTGAAATGTAAGGTCATAACACTGGAGAAATATCTATCTAATGAGTAATAACCAGTGGATATTCTATATTAAAGAGAGACAAAGTTATACGAAACAACACCACTCAACTGGTCAAAGTTTTGTGGTGAAACCAAAAATTTGAGGAAGCTATATGGGAGCCTAAGGATATAATGAAAAATAGATATAATAATTTGTTTATATTTAAGTTTATTTTGAGGGTGAAATTAATTTTATTATGGGTAGAATGTAACACCCTAAGATTTTATGATTTTTTTGGAATAAATTTATTTCCTTGATTGCTTGCGTTACACACAACAAGTATAAACAAACCACAATATACTATTAGAATATTATTATTATATGTTATCACTTAGCCATTGGATTAGAGAGTATGAATATTACTAACTAAATTATGAAATCATGTGTCTTAGACATTTATAAAATAAATTCATTAGTTATCAACTAATTATAAATGAAAATAATAATCATTTGAAAATAAAGAAGATGTTTTTCTAAAAAAACTATTTTTATGCACACAATGTATTTTTATCCTAATAAATTAAATTTATCATTATTGGTGAAATATTTTAATTAAATATATATATAATATATTCAATCAAATGTCTTAAAAATTCATCCAATAGGCATGATATTAAAATAAATCTGATTTTATGCTTAAAACTGTATTTTTCTAAAAAGTGGGTTTTATCGTGTTTTTCAAACTTACATTAAAATCAACTTATTCATATTATAGGTATTGAATTTAATAAAATAAACTTCATAATTATAATCAGGAGGTTCAAATTTGGTAAATATGCCCCTTTTATTTTTGATTAATATGAATAGTAATCGTGGTAAAAAATTTCACCTTAGTCAAGGGTAAATCAGGTTAATCTAGGTTAAAACTAAGTGATAATACCCTAATTTTTAATATTAATTATTATTGGATGAATTAAATTATACACGTATCACCTTAGGCTCGAAATATATTTGTTTAATGGACACTTTTCCATGAAAAATACATTTATATTATTTAAAACAAAGAAAGTTATAAAGTGTCACTCTCTTAGTTTTAAAAATATTTTATGTATTCACATAGGAAAAAACTAGTTATGAAATAATATTGATAATAATTTTGAGATTTATTAAATTATTTTAATTATATAAATTTATTTCTAATTTTTAGTAATTATATAATGACCTTAAATGATTATGCAACATCGATGCAGTATTTATCGAATTAATAAAAAAATATAATAAATGATTTTAAAAATATTAAAAGTAATATAATTTCAATGAGTTAACATGTTAAAATAATTTTTTATATGAATATGACATATTTTTGTTATTTTAAATTATTATATTTTAATTACAACCTTTTCTTTATGTATTTTAAGTCTAATTAAATGAATAGTGTCAAAATTGACATTAATGATATTTTATCAAAATGATATTTCATTAAATTACTTAAAAATATTAAAAGAGGAAAAAAGGGATAATATTTGGTATAAAATTTAATCCTCTATATATTTATATTCCATTTGGAACCATTTGGATTGATAATTACTTTATTATAATTTAAAAATTTAAGAAATTCCAAGTGTGTCATCTCCCTCCCTTATAAAATGAAACCCCTTATTTCTATTATTCACACCACTTTGAGCCCTCCAGATATACCATATCTGAGAAATTTTATTCTAAAAATCATTATATAAGTTTTTTAGGTGCTTATATTTCCAAAATACCAACTCTATATTCCTTAAGAAAGGTTCTAAAGGTGGTCTCCCAAAAGAGAGGTAGTTGTCTTACCCAACCTCTTTCAATTTATATTTTCTTATAATTTTTATAAATATATGGTATTTATAAAATAATAAATTCAGTATTCTAAATATGTTTAAATGATATTATGATTATTAAACTACAATTATCCACCCTCTTTCTATAAAATGGGAAGTGAAAGTAACGCTCGTGCATACATACGACTTACCATATTCATGTAGCGGTACAATTAATTTCCATTACTATCTTTCATGGATGGTTATTATGATGGGTTTAAAGTTTATATATATGATATTTATGTCATAATTATTTTTTTGGAATGATAATATCATATCCACCTTCTTACCTTCCAAACCGATGGAAAATGATAACGTCGCTTGTCACGACCCATCCCAGTGGGGCCTATGCCGTGACTCCCCAAGCCCGCCTCCAATAGGTTAGAGGATGGAGACTGGCACTGAGTAGGCATATAACTAACATGGGAGGCCTTAGCCTAAGTACCTATAAACACACACATCTCTAAGCCTATAAAATAATGAAATGTAAAAACTACTAAACAACCATGCATGCATACATCCAATTCCCACAACCAGAGTACGATAGTAAGTAAAGGAAAGTAAATAAGGCCAAATACAAGCCCACCATAAAGAGTCTGAAAAAAATCACAACTTAAAAGTAAATATAGGATTACTTTCAGAATACCATAGGAAAACACCTTGGTCTGTCTGGTCTCACTAAGCACCATTTAGTCCTGGTCTGTCAAGGAGTCGGTTAAAAAGTCGATTGTCTGCATAAGAAATGACACGTGCATGAAAAGGCCATGTAGGGGTGAGTATAAAAAAACCCTATAGGAAAACTTGAAACCAAAAAGAATACAATAAAGGAAATATAGTCAGATCTACATAGGTATATGTCTACAAAACATATAACAAGAATACCCAGATATACTCAAAAAAGACACAAAATACAAAGGTAAGTCACAACCATAGTATTCCAGCCTAGGATTCTATATTGAAGATTACACATAGAACTCATCCAAGAGAACACACTCCTGAGTCTGATAGCACTGATGATGTCTTTCTAATAGGTGATGCTCGTCAGGTCTTGCTATTAGAAGTACATGCTAAAGGTCTGAAGAGATATAATACACATACGAGGATCACTCCTAAGTCCATAGGGTATACCAACAACTAATTATGGATTAATCCACTAAGTATATGATCATTTCTCACATAGTTTTGGTCATGAAGATACTAAGGACTCTACCTAGAGCACAAAGATGAATAGAGGATCTCACTCCGGGCCTTACTAAAGGATTCCAACAACTCTATCTAAGAAGTCCCACTTAAGGGATCACTTTCCTATGTGTAGGAGGTGATTCCATACTAACCCTTAGGAAAAGGATATGGAGATCACACCCTAATAAAACTTGTCCAAGATACAAAGTACAAGATCTCTAGTCCATGTTTTATAAAGTACACAGTGTGTAGAAGGGATGCACACTGTGTCCCTTAACTGCCCGTGTAAATGAACCATGTCTCATGCCTGTGTCCGTGTAATAATACATGATATATCACATCCTGATGAGTCTTTCCATCATCGATCAAAAACTTTTGGCCCTTTGATCCATTCAAAAAAATAGATTTATACATTGTTCTTCATTGCATGAAAAATAACATGATAACAGTTATCCAAAACCGTCCGATTTTCTACTGCTTCTTTTACCGCACCACCATTGTGTTATACTGAGTCCGTATCTACAATATCAAATAGTTTCACCAAGAATTAGGTCTATAATGAATGATTTCATTAGTGGATGTCGAACTGCGGGCCAAACGAAGAACACCCACAATGAATGAAGAATAGGTGGAGAAATAAAAAACCACAAACACAAGGAATGAACCTTGGACAATGTTCATGTTGGACTCAATCCATCACCATTAGAATAACAATAAAGAATAAATAATCATAAATTAATCCTCTAGAAAAAATCTCTAAAAATAAACCCATATCTCAAGATGACCAATCTGCGAATCAATCCGTTGGTCGATTGATTCATGTTCTTCATATAAATTAAGAATAGGGAAATAATCCAATAAAAAAACATCCCACTTTGATTTGGATTGATCAATGATGAAGAATAAAGATACTTCAAGATCGTTGGCAGGATCCTTTGATTCTGTCTTGCACTGGTAGTCAATCTACAATCCGGTCATCGTCTGCCAATCGAATCTTGTTTAGTGGATATCTAATGGTCCTCTAGATATATAAGTTTTAGTTTATAAAACTAATAATTCCCCATAACCATGTATTTAAATAATATATTATGTCATTGTGTCAAAAAATAAAAATAAAATAATTTATTTAATTATTTTATTCATTCCATGCCCGTGATTAATTTTCTATAAACACCCACACTGATAAAGGTTATGTCATTACTAGGGTAAAACCCATGTTCTAAACTCAATGGTTCCCTCAAATTTTTATCTAGACCCCCTGTTTAAAAGTTATTCTACTTTTTTAGGAAAAATACATGTGCATGCTATTTAATATATTTCAAAAATTTATTCTAGGAACACCAGGATTCATAATCACACACCGTATTAGTGCTTAGTCTCTAAAATAATCCATACAATACCAAAAATAATACATAGAAAATACGAGTCATTAAATTCCCCCCAACTTGGGGTTTTACATTCCAAAAAGCCAAAACTAGGGCTACACAAAGAGACTTGGGTACTAAGCATGAATCTGAGTCACCTACTCCCATGTTCTCTCCTTAAGATTCCCATGCTGCCATCAAAAATACACTACAAGAATAAATCATTGATGAAGGATCCTCTCCTATAGATCCTCAATATCTATCGGGTACTCAATAATGGTAACACAATCCTTGATGTCTAGCTCTCCCTAGTTGATAACATGTGATGGGTCATGCACATACCTCCTCAGCTACGACACAAGGAATACATTGTTTACCCGTTCTAACAGCATAGGTAGAGCTAAGTGGTAAACCACCTCACCAACTCTATAAAGTATCTGGAAAGGGCCAGTGAATCTCAAAGATATCTTACCACCCCAGAAAAATCTCCATAATCCATTTCAAGGTGAATCTCATAGGAACACATAGTCTCCCTCCTCTAACTCCAAAGGCCTCCATCATCTATCCGCATCAGACTTATGATAGCTCTATGTAGTCTTCATCCACTTCTAGATGATTTGTACTTTCTTGGTAGTTTCTCACACCAACTCTAGGCCCATAAGTGCTGACTCTCCTAGGTCATTCCATCAAAGTGGTGACCTATAGGGTATCCCGTAAAAATCCTCGAATGGTATCATAATTATGGTGGAATTATAACTTTTGTTGTATGAAAACCCCACCAATGGTAGGTGATCCTCCCAACTATATCCAAAGTCCAACATGCAAACCTGCATCATTTTCTCTAGAACATGAATGGTCTGCTCTATCTGGTCATCAGTTTGGGGGATGAAATGTTGTTCTCAAGCATAACTAAGTCCCCAAAGCCTCCTATAATCCATTCCACAACCAGGATGTGAAGTGATCATTACTATCAAAAATTATTTTTGATGGAACTCCATAGAGTCGGACTATCTCCTGCATATAGAGGAATCCCAATCCCTCTACTGAACTCTGTTCCCAAATTTCTAAAAAGTGGACCGACTTAGTGATTTGTTCTATGATCACCCATATGGAATTGTGTCCCCTAGACATACATGTTAATACCATCACAAAGTCCATGGACATCCCATACCAATTCCATTCTGTAACCTCAAGGGGTTGGGATAAACCTGTGAGAACTTGGTGCTCAGCTTTCAATTTCTAACAATTAATGCATCAAGAGACAAACTCTGTAACTCCATTATTCATTCCTGAACACCAAAATTGATGTTGGAGGCCCTGGTACATCTTTTCAACACCTGGGTGTACCACCAAAGGAGATGTATGAAACTATCTCAAAACCTCCTCCCATAACATCACTGGTACCATCATGTATCCTCTGAAAAGAACGACATGACCCCCACATTTAGAAAATACATTATGAGTATGTATAGTTGATATATAAGTATGTAGGGTCTCTAAGTTGATTCCCCCAATACATGCCTCCCTGACTCACTGCAAGAGAGAAGTGGTGACAACCATCAACTGGAGGTAAAATGCTTCATCCCCATCCACAAAGGATAACTGCAATGAGGAAAACTGCTCCACCACCTCATTTAGTAGCTATGAAAAATATCTTCTGTTGAGATCATATGCTACCACATTCCCCTTACTAGGAGTATAGAAAATCTCAAATTCATAATCCTAGAGGAACTCTATCCATCGTCTCTATATCAAGTTAATATCCTTCTAAAATAATATATACTTGAGACTCTTTTGATCAGAATAGATGATAAACCATTCTCCCATTAGTATTGCCACATCTTTAGTGCGAAGACTACTAATAATAAATCAAGATCATGGGTTGTATAGTTCTTCTCATATGGTCTCAAATAACATGAACTATAGTCAATCACCACCTTCCTATGCATCAGAACACAACCAAGACTGGTTCCTAATGCATTGTAAAACACTGTGTACTTGACACCTTCCTCTGGAAACTTCAAGATGGGAGAGCTCATGAAACTATGTCTTAACTACTGAAAATCCTACCAGAACCTCTCTTTCTACATGAAAGGCTACCCATTTTGATTCTAAGCTGTCATGGGTGTTGATATCCTAGAGAAATCAGGTATGAATATCTGGTAATAGCCTGCCAACCTAAGGAAGCTCCGCACCTCCATCATGCTCTTGGATGGATCCCAAGTTAACACTACCTCAACCTTTTCTGAGTCCACTTCCACTCCATCTGTTGAGATAATGCGTCCCAGAAAGTGGATGTCCTAAATCCATAACTGGAACTTCAAGAGCTTTTCGTAAAGCTTGTTCGCTTAGAGCATTTTCATAACCATATTCAAGTGTCTCACATGATCCTCCCCAAACATCGAGTACACAATGATATCGTCAATGAATATTACCACAAACTAGTTTAAGAAAGGATGAAATATCTATTTCATAAATTCTATGAACACTACTAGGGAATTCATTGTGCCAAATGGAATCACCAAGTACTCATAGTGAGCATAGCGACATCATAATGCTATCTTTGGTATAACCTCACCCCGTACTCACAACTGGTGATAGCCTAACCTAAGGTAAACCTTCGAGAACCATTGTTACCCTCTAAACTGATCAAAGAGATCATCAATCCTTGATATTAGATACTTATTCTTCATGGTCACTTGATTCAAGTGTCGATAGTCCACACATGACCTCAAGATCCTGTCCTCCTTCTTGGTGAACAAAACTGGGGCTGCCTATGGTGAGACACTTGGTCTAACAAAGCCCTTCTTATGTAAGTCTTCCAACTGCACCCTTATTTCATGAAGCTATGTGGGATCCATCCGATATTCTAGTGCATATATCAGTGTCATACTAGGGTGTAGATCAATGCATAAGTTTATCTCTTGATGGAGAGGTAAACCTAAAACATCCTCAGGGAAGATGCCCTCATACTTCCCCACCATTGCAGGAAACTGATAACTCATAACATCCATTATGTCAAGGGTCATTCTAGCCAAATGGTGGATAATTTTCCACACCCCCTATTAATGAGTCCATCCTGCACTGCCTGGGTTTCCTTTTCACTGAAAAAGTAGAACCTAGTTCTGTTACTGAGGACACATTAAATCCTCCACCTGAAATAATTAATCTGGTCGTGAACTATGGATAACCAGCCCATACCTAAGATGGAATCATAAGGCCTCATCTCTACTATAATGATATTCTAACATAAACTCTTACCTCCAAGATTCAGGTCACACTATCGGCATAAGTGTGTGATTGCTGAGTCATCTCTAGTAGGAGTCTCCAAATACAAGGGTCAAGCCATGGGATCAACCAGAATCTCTAAGTCACATATAAGGTATGTAGAAAGAAATAAATGACTATCACTTATGTATATCAGTACTACAACTAAGGTATAAAATACACAAATTATACCTCAAATCATTCCCAAAGCCTTTGGGTCGTAAGATTTGAACACCTGTAGCTGTCCCTACCTCATTCCTCTAGCTCCCTAAGCTTGGTGTGGAACACCTGGGGGTGGTGGTGGTAACAAGTAAAAGCAACTACCACATCCTTATACTCTCCCATATCCTATTCCATTTATTCTACCCTACAAACCTTACTGCTCCTGCAAGTACCTCTACCTTGACAGCCCATCCACGGTTTCTCCGTCAGCCATGCAGCATGTCAGAAAATATCATAAAAGATATCCCCTTACTTCACATGAGTAGTACCACCTCTCCCTAGGATGACTGGACCCAACCTATGATCCCTAAACCAAAAATAATTTATCATGGGACTTCCTCTTAAAACATATTTCATGCTTAGGTCCTCAAGACTGACATCAACTTCCTACTACCGAGGTCTCTACTTCTGTGTTCCTACCATCGGCAACCATTGGCTATATCTGCTCAGCCAAGAAACTCCCAAACACCAAAGCTTTCTATATCACCCTATCATAGGTAGGAATTCATAGAGATATAACACTAGATCATATGTCTCTAAACAACCCTTATTCGAAGGTCCAAGACCTGAAGAACTGGTCATGAACCATATCCATTGAATACCTAGAGAGGTTGGTAAACCTTGATTAATACTCATTTAATGTCGTACTACTATTATGGAGTTACAAAAGCTCCTAGATATGTATATCCTTATGTGTATCTAGAGATAAATCCTCCAATTAAAAGGCACTCAAACTCTATCCATGCCAGATTTTCCTCATCGTAAGACTAAGTCACTAACCCCTACTATCACCCTATTGAGCCATGAAGAATGCTTGCTGCTAGAACCACCATATTATCTAATAGTGTCCTAACCAAAAAAAAAACTCAGGTTACTGCCACAAGCTAGTACTCAAATGCCTATGGTTTGGGCTTTCCTCATAACCTTAGGAGTCTCTATTGTGAAGTGAAATCATCCTGCACACCTCATCTGCTGGTACTATGGGTACCATTTGCTACTCTATAGGTGGTGGTATAACTAAAGAACCTCTTGGAGGTAACATCTATGAAACTAGTCCATGCATTGACACCTCATCACTAAGGGGATCACCCTCATGATCTTGATGTAGAATCCTAGCTAACATATGTCACAGAGGCATCATGAAAGTAAACAAGATGTACCATAGTCAATGAGTATATCTGGAGAGATGACTCAAGAAGGACATGAAAACCACAAACCATTCCTATATGATGTATGTACCATTATTTTCCTTGCAACCAGCGTTCTCATGTACTGAGTCAAAAAGAAGGTTATTAGAGTCTTGGTGTATGGATATGTCAACCACTCCTGTAACACCCTAAGTTTTTCTAAAAATAAATAGAAATGCATGGAACTTTGTTTTAAGTAGATATTTATAACTAGCCTTTAAAACATAATTTTCCACTTCTATGTTTTGAATTTCAAGAAACTATTATCTATAATTGTGTTCAGTATCTTATTTGGAGCCTATTGGAACCAACTTGTTTTTTTAGTGAATAGTAACATACCATTATGAATAGTAATATGAATAATAATATGCCCCTAATGAACACTAAATTTTATTATTATTTTATTTTCTTTAGGCTTTAAGATAATAACATCTTGGTTAATTTTTCATCGTGATATAGAAGTAGTTATAGAATTAGAATTGTTAATTTTTGAATTAAATATTATTTTATTTAAAAATTAAATTAATAATATTTAGAAAATTATTCTAAAAAAATGGACTTCATTTTTGAATTCTAAAGGTCAAAAAATGGATAGGGTAATTTTTTGGGATTTTTCTAAAATTCTTAAATTTTCGATGAATAGTGAAATACGATAAAATACCGTATAATCAAATTATTAGTAAAATACACTATTTATGACATCATAAGTGATGCAAGGCCACTTGGTTCGAACTCACATGCCATTATTACTATTTGAGGTCACATGAACTAAGACTATTCCTAATCTTGGGCAAAAATATTATAATAATGATTAAAATAATGAAAAATACCCCCTCTCCTCCACTATAAATACCACCCTCACTCCCCTCTTCTTCCCACACCTCTCAAGCCTTGATCCATGCCTAAGTTCTGCCCAATACTCCTCCCAAGGCTCTTCCCCACATCCTAGAGATTTTGGTCTCACCAAAAGACCAAAATCAAATCCCTTAAGAAGGATCTCAAGGAGAAGAGATGAAGAGTAAGTTTAAACAAGTTTGAAGAAAGACAAACCCGAGGTAAGATAATTCTTAACCCAATTTCCATTCTTTAGTTTAACCTTTTACTTCATTATTTATGTTGTATTAAATTTTTTTGAGTGATGGGTTTTTTTATATTATGTTGAATTATGTGTATTTACAGTGTATATACATATTCCATCCACTCTATTAAGTCTTGCTTCAATTACATGAATTATGTAAGGGGCTTTCTTTTTAAAATCCTCTTTTAAAATTCTGTTTTAAAAAAATCAAAAGAATTTTTTTTATGGAATTATTCATGTTGTATGATTGTGTTATGGTTATTGGGAATTGTTTATGATGAAGGGTGGGACCTATATTTACCTCCAATGCATTGGGTATGTGTAAGTTAGAGGTCGACCATATGGTTACTCCAAGTGTAACTGCGATGGTTACACAAATAGTAAGGTAGCCGTGAGGGTTACAAATTATAAGGTAGCTGAGAGGGTTATAAGATTATGTAAGTAATACCCCAATATACCTTTATGGTTCTACTTATGTTCTTATGTATTGTTGAAATCTCATGTTTCAAAAAGTAAGTATATATATACAGGTGATAAGTATGTCTTTTGAAAGTGATTTCATACGTTTCAAGTATTCATGGGATATTGTGTTCTTTCCTTAATTTTATATACCTTACTAAGTTTTTTCTCTCATACAAAGTTTTAAATTATTTTCACAGGTTAATGAATGTATAAGACAAAGAAGGAAGCCGTGTTAAATGTTGAATAATTTTCAAGGAATCATCTTTTAAGTTTTAATGTTTTATATTTTGAAAAAAATGGAAACTCTTTTTATGGAATCCACTCTGTAACAATGTGTAATGTTATTAATGTGTTATGTCCCAATTCTCTAAATCTCTAAAATTGAAAAGATCTTCAATGTAAAAGGAAGTGTTTTCTTGACTAAATTCAAGATTATGTATGTAATAAGGCTGGGTTCTTATAGTTGGTATCAGAGGATGGTTTAGATAACTTTAGGGGTTAGGATGATGTTAAAAGAATACTGTAAATGATTTTTACTCTATGATTAATTTTAAATGTTAAAGCATTTGAAGATTACCATGTTGCTTCATCTAAGATATGTTTGTTCAGAATGGTTGTCCACATAAGGAACATGGATGCTGAAGAGGAGAGGCACCAACAGAATGACATCCTTCCAGATCTACAGCCTAGAATGGTAGGGATTGGAACCGAACAGTTTGTGACAGTAATGGCTCAGCTAATGCAGGTAATAAATTGTGGTGGAATCCATGCAAGAGAACAAATAGAGTTACCACAACAGAACATGACATTAGTGAAACATTTTATGAGACAACACTCTCCTTCTTTCAATGGATCTTCTGACCTAGTAGCAGCTGAAGGATGGATCAAAGCCCTTGAACATATATTCTATGTTATGGGATGTTAATACAATAAAAAGGTAAGTCTTTCCATTTATCATTTTGAAGGGGAAGCTGATTAGTGTTGGTCAATGGTAAGGAATATCAGGGGTAGAGAGGATTTTGATGCCTTAGAGTGGGATGAATTTAAAAGTCTTTTCCTTGAAAAATATTTTCCTAAGGTGGTGAGACTTATGATGGAGAAGCAATTACTTGAATTGCAGCAAAATGAGGAGGATTCTATGGCTGTGTATGAAGAAAACTTCACCCGAATGGCGAGGTATGCTCTAAATCTTATTCGGGATCTTGATAGAAAAATCAACCACTTTTACTCAGGATTGAAGCCAAGGTATTGACAGGCGTTGGCCTCCCGTGAATTCAAAAGTTATGAGAAACTTGTCCAATGTGCTTAGAGGGTAGAGATGGAGTTTGATTATGATCACATGCATTTTGGAAATAAGGAGAAGAAGAGGTCAAGATGGCAAGTGATGGGTAAGAATCAACCAAAGAAATATGATGGTAAGAAAATCCAATTTCCAGTTTGTGAAAAGTGTGGAAAGAAACACCCTGAGGAATGTCTTAGAAAATATGGGAAGTGTTTTAAATGTGGTAAGTTTGGATATATGGACTGATATTATAATGAAAATGATCCAAGGACTAATCCTGATAAGAAAACTATAAAGTGTTTTAAACGTGGTGAGATGGGTCATTATGAAAATGCCCGCCCAATGAGAGATCTGAATGATGCAAAGAAGCCAAACTACAAGAAGAAAGGTGTAGTGAGATCCTTTGCAACTATGTCAGCAGACATTGGGCCATCCAATGAAGTTGTATTAGGTACTTTGTTTGTTCACTCATATTTTTCTAAAGTTTTTTTTGATATAGGGTATACACATTCCTTCATCTCTGAGAAATTTTCCGGTAAATTGGAAATATCACCTCAACAAATGAGACCTGAACTTTTTGTTAAAATACCAGGGGGAAATATTATAGAAAAAAGGAATTATAAGAATCTTTATATTATGGTTTGTGGAAATAATTTACCTACAAAACTTTTTGTTTTACCCTTAGTCAAGTTTGATGTTATTCTGGGAATGGATTGGATTTCTGTTTATCATGAAAAGATTGAATATAGAGCTAAAGAAGTTGTTTTTTAGAAAGAGTTTCTGTTTTTATACAAGAACGAACCCATAAAATTGATAACATATCAGGAAGATGAGAAACTGTTGAAATATGGAAATGAAATTTATCTTGCTCATATTTTTGAAAATAAGGGAACTATTCAGATTAATGATGTACCAGTGGTAAATGAATAACTTGATGTTTTTACTGATGAGTTACCCAGTGTCATACCTAATCAGGAAGTCTAATTCACAATTGACTTAGTTCCTGATGCTAATCCTATTTCAAAACCCCCATATCATATGGATCAAATAGAACTTCTTGAATTGAAAAATCAGTTGTAGGATCTTCTTGATAAAGGCTTCATTCTTCTTAGCACTTCACCATGGGGAGCCCCTGTTTTTTTTGTTTAAAAGAAAGATGGTTCCATGAGACTTTGCATTGATTATAGATCTTTGAATAACATCACTATTAAAAACAAGTATCCTTTTCCTCATATCGATGACTTGTTTGATTATCTCTAGGGAGATCGGTACTTTTCCAAGATTGACTTGAGATTCAGATACCATCAGCTGAAGGTGAAGGAGAATGAAATCCTGAAAATAGCCTTTCATACTAGATATGGGAATTATGAATTTTTTTTATTCCGTTTGGATTAACTAATTCACCTGCTGTATTAATTAATCTTATGAATGAAGTATTTCATGAGTTCTTAGATAAGTTTGTGGTTGTGTTTATTGATGACATTATAGTATTTTCTAAAAATAAAGAGGAGCATGAAAAACATATAAGGGTTGTTTTAAAAACCTTAAAAGAAAATAAATTGTATGGAAAATTTAGCAAGTGTGATTTTTGGTTGCAAAAGATTTATTTTCTTGGGAACATTGTAAATAAGGATGGAATAACAGCTGATCCTGCCATATAAAAAGTGGTTGATGAATGGTCAAGACCCACAAATGTTATAGATATTCATATTTTTATTGGATTATCAGGTTATTACCGAAGTTTTGTTAAGAAATTTTCTCGGTTATCTAGCCCGATAACTAAGTTAACACGAGAAGTGGTTAAATTTGTTTGGATAGAAGAATGTGATGTTTGTTTTTAGGAACTGAAGAAGAGATTGGTGAATGCTCCATTTTTGTCCTTACCTTCCCAGAATGGTGAGTTTGTCATCTATAGTGATGCTTCTTTAAAGGGACTTGGTTGTGTTTTGATGCAGAATGATCAGGTAATTACCTATGCTTTGAGACAACTTAAACCTCATGAGATAAATTATCCCACACATGATTTGGAATTTGTAGCTGTGGTTTTTTTCTTTAAAAATTTAGAGGCATCATTTATATAGAACCAAATGTCAAATATATACCGACTATAAAAGTCTAAAGTATATATTCACTCAAAAGGAATTAAACATGAGGCATATAAGATGGATTGAACTGATAAAGGATTACGATTGCATGATAAATTAGCACCCTGGAAAAGAAAACAAAGTTGTGGATGCGTTGAGTCGGAAATATCATGAATCATTAACCATGATACGTTTGGAACATGATAACTTGATTAATGATTTGATGAATTTTGGCTTTGAAGTTATTGGTGTAGGGAATACATATGTTTTGTTTTAGGTTTCAGTGCAGTGTTTGTTGACAGACAGAATTAAGCGAGCACAGAAGGAAGACCGTGAGCTATAGAAAAAGGTAGAATTGGTTAAAATGGGTAAGCTTCCAGAATTTAACCTTGATAAAGTTTGTGTTTTAAGATTTGGAAAAAGGTTTTGTGTGCCCTGTGATTCTCAGTTGAAGAATGATTTGTTGTGTGAAGCTCATAGTTATCCATTTTCGGTTCATCCTGGAAGTACTAAGATGTATAGAGACCTTCAGGAGTATTACTAGTGGGATGGAATGAAAAGGGATATTGCTAATTTTACCATGAAATTTTTGACATGTCAGTAGGTTAAAGCAGAGCAGTAGTTACCGAAGGGGATGATTCATCCTTTGTCAGTTCTAGAGTGAAAGTGGGAGAATTTATCCATGTACTTTGTGGTGGGACTACCTAATACATCTCAAGGTAATAATGCAATTTGGGTTATTGTGGATCGGCTGACAAAATCTATACATTTTCTTTCTATTCAAGATACAATGTATTTGGATCAACTTTCTCGATTGTACCTCAAGGATATTTTTAGGTTACATGACATTCCTCTTTCCATTGTATCTGACCAGGATCCCAGGTTCACTTCTAAATTTTGGAAGTGACTTCAGAAGTTGTTGGGAACAAAGTTAAATTTTAGTACAACTTTTCATCCTCAATCTGATGGGAATTCAGAATAAACGATTCAAACTTTGGAGGATATTCTTTGAGCTTTTTCAATGGACTACCAGGGAAGTTGGGATCAACAAATTTCTTTAGTTGAGTTTTCTTATAATAACAGTTTTCATTCCAGTATAAAGATGACACCTTTTTAGGCTTTGTACGGAAAGCGGTGTCAGACTCCAGTGTTTTGGGATGAAGTCGGTGAAATAAAGTTGATGGGACCAGAATTAGTGGAGGAAGTGTCTAATAAAGTGAAGATGATCTAGCAGAACATGAAAATAACTCAGTGGAGGCAGAAAAGTTATGCAGATAACAAGAGGAAAGACTTCTCTTTCGAGTTAGGTGGCCATGTTTTCCTTAAAAGATCTCCTTGGAAAATTGTGATGCATTTCGGTAAGAAAGGGAAGCTAAGTCCACGGTTTATCGGTCCCTTTTAAATCTTGGAGAAAGTTGGAATAGTGGAATACCACGTAGATTTTCCTCTGAGTTTGTCTCAGGTACACAATGTTTTTCATGTTTAGATGTTGAGAAAGTATGTGCCAGATTCATCACATGTCTTGAGCCCATAAGCCGTTCAGTTGGAAGAGAACCTTTATTATGAAGAGAAACCTGTTCAGATTCTTGATCGAAGGGAAAAGGTATTGTGGAATAAAGTAATCCACTAGGTAAAGGTTTTTTGGAGAAACCACATGGTTGAAGAAGCAACATGGGATTCTGAAAATTCTATGAGGGAAAAGTACCCTCAGTTGTTTAATAAGTAAATAAAACTGCGAGGATGCAATTTCCAGAAGGTGGGGATAATGTAACACCCCAAGTTTTTCTAAAAATAAATATAAATGCATGGAACTTTGTTTTAAGTAGATATTTATAAATACCCTTTAAAACATAATTTTTCCACTTCTATGTTTTGAATTTCAGGAAACTGTCATCTACAATTGTGTTCAGTATGTTATTTAGAGTCTATTGAAACCAACTAGTTTTTTTGGTGAATAGTAACATACCCTTATGAATATTAATATGAATAGTAATATGACCCTAATGAATAGTAATTTTATTATTATTTTATTTTCTTAAGGATTTAAGATAATAACATCTTGGTTAATTTTTCATTATGATATAGAAGTAGCTATAGAATTAGAATTGTTAATTTTTGAATTAAGTATGATTTTATTTAAAAATTAAATTAATAATATTAAGAAAATTATTTTCAAAAAATGGATTTCATTTTTGAATTCTACACATTGAAAAACAGTTAGAGTAAATTTTTGGGATTTTTATGAAATTCTTGAATTTTCGATGAATAGTGAAATACGATAAAATACCGTATAATCAAATTATCAGTAAAATACACTATTTATGACATCATAAGTGATGCAAGGACACTTGGTTCGAACTCACATTCCATTATTACTATTTGAGGTTACATGAACTAAGACTATTCATAATCTTGGGAAAAAATATTATAATAATGATTAAAATAATGAAAAATACCCCCTCTCCTCCACTATAAATCCACCCTCACTCTCCTCTTCTTCCCACACCTCTCAAGCCTTGATCTATGCCTAAGTTCTACCCAATACTCCTCACAAGGCTCTTCCCCACGTCCTAGAGCTATTGGTCTCACCAAAAGAACAAAATCAAATCCCTTAAGAAGGATCTCAAGGAGAAGAGATCAATAGGAAGTTTAAACAAATTTTAAGTAAGACAAACCCGTGGTAAGGGAATTCTTAACCCGATTTCCATTCGTTGGGTTAACCTTCTACTTCATTATTTATGTTGTATTAAAATTGTTTGAGTGATGGGTTTTGTTTATATTATGTTGATTTATGTGTATTTACAATGTATATACATATTCCATCCACTCTATTAAGTCTTGCTTCAATTACATGAATTATATAAGGGGCTTTTCTTTTTAAAATCCTCTTTTAAAATTCTGTTTTACAAAATTCAAAAGAAATGTTTTTATTGAATTATTCATGTTGTATGATTGTGTTATGGTTATTGGGAATTGTTTATGATGAAGGGTGGGACCTATATTTCCCTCCAATGCATTGGGTATGTGTAAGTTGGAGGTCAGCCGTATGGTTACTCCAAGTGTAACTACAATGGTTACACAAATAGTAAGGTAGTCGTGAGGGTTACAAATTATAAGGTAGCCGAGCGGGTTATAAGATTATGTAAGTAATGCCCCAAGATACCTTTATGGTTCTACTTATGTTCTTATGTATTGTTGAAATCTCATGTTTAACAAAGTAATTATATATATATAGGTGATAAGTATGTCTTTTGAAAGTGATTTCATATGTTAAAAGTATTCATGGGATAATATGTTCTTTCCTTCTTTTTATATTCCTTACTGAGTTTTTGTGCTCATCCCAAGTTTTAAATGATTTCCACAGGTTAATGGATGTATAAGACAAAGAAGGAATCCATGTTAAATGTTGAATAATTGTCAAGGAATCATGTTTTAAGTTTTAATGTTTTATATTTTGAAAAAATGGAAACTATTTTTATGGTATCCACTATGTAACAATGTGTAATGTTATGAATGTGTTATGTCCCAATTCTCTAAATCTCTAAACTTGAAATGATTCTCAATGTAAAAGGAAGTGTTTTCTTGACTAAATTCAAGATTATGTATGTAATAAGGCTGGGTCCTTATAACTGCACCAACACTAGAGTCCCTTTCCTGAACGCCATGCTTGAAACACTTAATAATGTTGCCCCAAACCAAACTCACAGACTCCAATCCTAATGTGGAACCAAATTCATTCTGATACCACTCTATCATAACCTATCCTAGTGGGGCCTATTCTGTGACTCCCTAAGCCTACCTCCAATAGGCCAGGGACTGGCGACTAGCGTTGATTAGGCATATCGCTAACTTAGGAGGACTTTGCCTAAGTATATGTACACATGAACACATCTCTAAGACTATAAAATGATGAAATGTAAAGACCAATGAAAAAAATGCATGCATACATCTAAATCTCACAACCAAAGTATGATAGGAAGTAAAAGAAAGTAAACAGGTCCAAATACAAGCCCACCACAAAGATTCTAAAAATAAGTCCAACCTGAAAGTAAAATTGGGGCTACTTTTAGAATACCTCAATAACCCACCTTGGTCTATCTAGTCTCACTAAGAACCATCTAGTCTCGGTTTGTTAAGGACTCTGTCAAAAGTTTGATCGTCTGCAAAAGACACAACATGTGTGGGTGAAGCCCGTACAGGTGTGAGTATTACAATATTCAGCGGGACACCCCAAAATAACAAAGCATACAACAAAAGAAATACAATCATATCTATATAGGTATATTTCTACAACACATATAACAATAATATCTAGATATACACAACAAAGATATATAGTCTAAAGGTAAGTCACAACCATAGTATGACAACCTAAGATTCTATCTCAAAGATTCCACATAACATTCATATGAGAGAACACACTCCTAATTTTGAGAGCACTAATGATGTCCATCTAAGAGGTTATGATTGTTGAGTCTCACCATTATAAGTACATACTGAAGGTTTGAAGAGATATGATACATATATGAGGATCACTCCCAAGGACATGGGGTATACTAACAACTCAATATGGATTAATGTACTAAGTAGAGGATCAATGATTGTGTAATTTTGGTCACGATGATACCAAGAGATCCACCTAGGGCATGACAATTAATAGAGGATCTCACTCCAGGACTCACAAAATGATTCCAACAACTCTATCTAAGAAGTCCTACTGAAGGGATCATTGTCTTTTGTGTAGGATACGATTCCATACTAACCCTCAGGGAAAGAATATGGGGAACACACCCTAATGAAAATTTTCCAAGATATAGAGGACAAGGGATCCAAGACATGTTTTATAAATTACATGGAATGTAGAAGGGTTACATGTAGTGTCCCTTGACCCCAGGTCCCACTCATGTAAACGGCCCGTGTCTCATGCCTGTGTCCATGTAATAGTACGTGGAGTTTTGGAGTTCTGTGTACTCTACCTATGTACCAGTACAAAACTTAGACCTTGTACTTTTCCTAGTCATGTCTGTATAGGGGAGTACATGTCATGATCTAACCCATCAACTCCAACCCATGTCCGTGTACCCTCTGAGGTATACAATGAGTCACCGGAGAGAGTCCACATGCCGTGTGATAGGGTCTCATGCCATGTTATCCTTAAATTTCTTCCAAAACCCTATTATTTACAAGGGGATCCCACCTAGTGTGTGGCTTCACATTACACACCGTGTATCATATATTTTTCTATATTTCTAAATCCATTTTCCATGTTGTCATCTGTCCAACCGAACTTCGATCCAAAAAATTCCTTTCCATAAAATCTGGTATCACATCCTGATGAGTCTTTACATTATTGATCAACAAATTTCAACCATTAGATCTATTCAGAAAATGGATTTATACATCGTTCTTCATTTCACACTAAAGAAAACAAAAATAAGTATAAAAAACCATCTGATTTTATGTCGCTTTCATCGTTGCACCACCGTAATGTTGTATTGAGCCCAGATATACAATATCAAATAATTTCACCAAGAATCATGTGCACAGTGATTGATTTCATCAGTGGATGTCGAACTGCGGTCCAAAAGAAGAACTATCGTGATGAAAAAATAATCGAGGGAGAAATTCACAACCACAAACATAAGGAATGAACCTCGGACAATGTTCATGTTGGCCTCGATTCGTCACCATTAAAATAACAATGAAGAATCAATAATCACAAAGTAATTATCCTGATAAAGTCCCAGAAAATAAACCCATCCTGCAAGACAACTGATATGCGAATCAATACATTGGTTGATTGATTCACTTTCATTATAGAAATTAATAACGGGGAAAGAATAAAATCAAAACAAATTTCCTACCTTTATCTAGATCTATCAATAATGAATAATAGATCTGCGCCATGATCATTGGTGAGATCCTTTGATTCCATCTCATATCGTTCATTGATCTTCAATCCGATCATCATCCACCAATGGAATCTCATTTGGTGGATCTCTAATGGTCCTCTATATCTTTATGTTTTAGTGGATAAACCTAGGAATTACCCATAATCATGTATTTAAATAAGATATTAGGTCATTGTGTTAATGAATAAAAATAAAATAATTTATTTAATTATTTTATTCATTCCACACCCACGAAGAATTTTCTACAAACACCCCACATCGATAAAGGTTATGTATTTCTTAGGGTAAAATTTATATTCTAAACTCAATGGTTACCTCATATTTCTGATATGGGACCATGTTTTGAAGTTATTAAACCTTTTATAGAATACAACGTGTGCTTGATATTTAATATATTTAAACATTTATTCTGGTCACACTGGGTATCAAAATTCCATACCTTCTTAGAACCTGGTCTCAAAAATAATCCTTATATTTTCCAAAAATAATATATGGAAAATCTGAGTCATTACATTGCTCTTGCATACGTGTGGTCTACCACCTCCAGAAAACGATGTGATTATTTTTTCATTTCTATTTTACTTTGATGGTAAGGAGAATGAATATGAATAATATATAAGATTTATATGATATAATAATGACTATTGAATTGTGAATTATTATTTACCTTTATTCCATTCCATATATTGAAAAATGAAAACAAAATTTGTCACATCCATGACTTATTTTAAAGGTAAATTTCATTTAATTTCCATTCATGCTTTGTTTTGGGGGGGGGGGTTCCCAATCTTTTATGGAGGAATGGGAGAGTTTTCATGAATTGTGCCAAACCGTGAGCCCAATTCCAGATTTAAAAACCAATTTTGTTTATTTTATAACTTTTTCATTTTTTAATATTTTGCACCCATTCAACTTCCTAAATGACCTACCCTGACCTATTAACACCACCATTGCAATTTGGACCCTTTAAAAATCCATAATAATGGTGGAATTGGGTTTTTATTTAAGGAATTGGGCCAGCCCAAAGGCCCATTTCCAGTTTTAAAACAAAAATTTGTTTATTTCATATCTCATTCAATAGTAATGGTATTTCTATGATTGCAAGTGGATCCCAAGACCACTGAACCCAACCGCACGACCATTCCCTTACCCCCCTCTTTGGAGCTCATGGAAATCACGAATTTGGGCAGATATTCATAGGGTTCTCAAAACGTCCAAATTTGAAGAGGTAAGTTCATTCCTTCATAACTCTATCAATTATTACTCTTTCACCCCATTAAAATTCCTAAATGATCTCATTATCCTTTTTCAAACCTCCCTTGAAGGTTTGACTGTTTTTAAAATCAGCTACTGGTATTTTTGGGGGTGATTTCTAGAAGATATTTTTAGTAAGTTGTTCTCCTTATTTCTTCTTTCAATTTGTTTAGGGTTACATTCAATGTACTTAGGGTTTCTTCCTTTATCATTGACGTTCCTAATGTAAATAAAGTAGGGTTTAAAAATTAGGGTTTTATCTTGTGTTTCATGGTCTGAAATTACGGTTTTAGGTCTGTTTTACCTTCCTTGAGGTGCGGCGGTGGTGCGTTTGAGTTTTCGCACAAAGGATTCAAGGGTTTCCTTGGTTTTGGTAGGTGATTCCATTGTGTATGCAGTTTTTGTGAATTGGATAATGTTTTTATGGTATTTTCATGCTTATTGAATTTTATTATTTCTGAAAAAATAGTTTTAGTGGTGTTTGTATTTCAAATGAATCTTAAATGCCAATTTCATGTGAAATTGGGGTTTTTTTTATAGAAATGTTTTATTAGTTTATTTGGGGATTCCCTATAAGTAATTAGTTGATTTTAATGAACGATAATATGACTAAAAATACTGTTTTTATGATTTTCCCATGTATTTGTTGCTGTGAAAGTTGGTTTTAATGGTGTTTGTGAAACACATGAATTTATAAGAGCCGTGTTGTGTAAAAATAGAGGTTTTACAATGATTTCACTTCTTGAACCATATGAGGCTTCCCTAAAAATGATTTTTTGTTTTAATTTAAATTTATTTGGATGCCCGTTATGTTTTGTTAACTCAAAAATGTGCACATAGTGTGCAATTGGGGTTCTTAAGGTGTTTTTTGTGCAAAACACTACGGGATTTTGAGGAATTGTTTTATTAAAAATCAAAGTGTTTTATTGTGTGTTTTAAGTGGTATAAAAATGTGATAGCCACTATATTGATTGTTTGTGACCAGTAGTTTTGTTTTATTTGAAAATTTATTTATGTTTCATGCTGAAATTGTTTGAGCACAAAAGGGGAAGCTCGGGTACTTAGGTGGGCGGATTTGTACTAGTACGACTAGTGGACCGGATGGGTGTTGTCCCTGTTTCACCTAGAATTTGGATAATGAAAACCCTAACTAAACTATGTGGATGATGATTGGAAACCACTATGTTGTGGGTATGTTACCTACTAGTGGCTCGTGCACGAGAGTGGATTTTACTATGGTTTCTTTACACCGAGGTACGAGGTACATAGGGCCCGAGACAACCTAGTGCCCAGGGGTGTTCCTGGTTTGTTGCTCACTGGTTTTTTAGTATTTACCCTTTTATTTGGGTGTGTTTTTCATTACATTAAAGTATCTATCATTTCCATTTAGATATATTAAAATTCTGTAAATTCTAGTTTGAAAACTTTTTTTTTTTCAAATGAAAGTTGCATTTCTTGGAATTTCATCGTCGTTTTTTTTACGAATTAAAACTGTTTGCTTCTTCACCTTATATTGCATGCACTTTGGAATCATTGGGTGGTATCATATTGGGATTAGGATCACAACCTACTTAGACCCCTTGGGTTTAAGTAGACTTTGTTATGTTTGACTCAGGTAAAGGTAAGGCCTCAGGTGAAGGCAGTTCGGGTTGTTAGCCCCCTCCTACTGTGCTGTGTTGTGGAGATGGCTTAGGGGTGATGACCCCTTGTCGTGTGGAGTCTTGGTGGTTGTTTTGATAATGTTTTCATTTATTTATATACATATTGTATTGACTCCAAACCAATGTATTCAGTTCTGGTTTTTGTGTAGACATCGTTTGGTGTAAATTTTTCAGATTCAGTTTATTGATTGTTTTTAATGTTTTATGCCTTCATATTTGGGTAAATCGTTCCCAAAAAAAAAAAATGATACCCGAGCACTTGTTTGAGCACGTGGGGATAGGGAACGCCCTTCGGTTCATGTCACAAGCTGGGTTTGGTGCCGGTTTTGGTGGCGACCAGATTTGATTCGTGGCAAAATGGTATCAGAGGAGGTTCGCTCCTTGGGTCATGTTATTTGGGGAAGAGTCAGGATAGTCTGGAGCTAGGATTGTCGAGAATTGACATTTCAGTCATGGGTAGTGTGCTTGGCCAGCACACCTCATGACGGGATTCAAGTCACCAGGGGAAGTATGGATTTATCTGAGTCCTTTGGTTTTCTTGGTTTAATGATGACTATGGGAAATGAAAAAAGAGTTGGGAGAATAATCTCAGTGAGCTCGCAGGGCCTGGAATGCCATGTGGAGCCATGGATATTTCCCTATAATACTCTCTGTGGTGGAGAAGTGATTGGAATATGGTTTCCAACCATATTTCCAAGTCACCCATCGAAACTAGTTTCCTCTCACATTGTCTTGTGTCTCTTTGTTTTGGAATCTTGGAAACTTGGTTTTTTTAAGAAAAAAATGACTTCACTTTAAGGAGTGTGAATTTTTGTGAAGTTATTTTCTAATAAAGTGAAATTGGTTTTATTTTTTCTAATGTCTATAAAAGAAATTTCAGAATTATTTCAAAAGGGTAAATTATGTGTTTACACCTCTTTTGAAAGTATGAACTATGTTAATTGGGGTTTTGAAAATATGTTTCTAGTGGATTTTTTTTAACCGTGGAAAAGTGTTTTGGATTGAATTAAGTGTTCTAGAATTTTTGTGTGGGGGTTGAAGATGGATTTTGGGTTTGGTGACTACTGAACATTTGAAAAAAAAAATTATGAACTTTTAGAACCTTGTCTTGAAATGAGAAGAGTTGAGTTCTTAATTAAATGGAGATTTATGAAATGGTGTTTTTCATGAAATTAGAAGTGTTTTGAAATGGTTTGAAATGTTTTGAAACAATTATGAAAGGCATGAATATGTGATTTTATTGAATTATGCATTCTTTTCTAAATTGGTTTGTGAGATGAAAAATTGGGTTTTGATATTATGGTTAGTGTTTTTGAGAAAGAAAAATTGTGGTTAAAAGTTTGATTTTAAAAGGAGGAAAGGTTTGATTTTTGGTATTTGGTGTTCTCAAGGGAGAACACATGCATAGGTTAATTTGAGAATATTTATGGATATGAGGTGGGTTCCCAGTGTGTCATGTAAATATGCATGTGTGAGGCTCATGAGATACCATCGGTAAATGCGCAACTGACCAACACTGCTTTTTTTAAATAATGTTTTTGAAGGAAAGTGTTGTGTTCTGATAATGTATGGTTGGGAGGTATGGATTATGTGTTTTCAGGATTATTATTGTGGGATGTTTCGAGTTCAATAACCCCTCTTGTTTGAACGATGTTTTGGGTTGGTGTTTCATTGATAAGTTGGAATGAAGTGTTGGTCAGTGGTCTCTTTTGAGGAAAAGTTTGGGAGGCCAATGTGGTGGCTCCCCTCATGTGTTTGGTTCAGGTTTGTGGTCTGTTGTGACCAAATGACCAGATCGGTTGGGTCCTTGGGTTTTATTGTAGGCTAGGGTACGCCCCCATAAAGTGTTAATGTATGATTCATGTTTAGCCTATGGTGATTCACCATTGGATGATCCTCCAGTTGATCAACATAAGGACTTTATTCTTGAGGTTTGGAGATTGAGTTTACCCATCTTCTTTTTCAATTATGTGGATCCCCCTACAGTGGGAGAGTGTTTATGGGAGGTTGAAATAGACCTTAGTTTCTTATGTTTCCTAAGTTATCAAAGGTTAATGAAGTTCAAGGTTATCAATGTAGAATTATGTCTTAAAGGGCCTCTGGGTCTTTCGTCAGTCTCATTGAAGCAAGAGTTCATGTTAGGCCACCAATGTGAAAGATCTGGCCAAGAGTGGATATTATGGACACTTGATGGAATCATGTGCTGTTTGGGACCCAGTATAAGGTCCCTCTACTTGTGTTTTCTTTTATCCACAATGGTCATGTTCGGTGATTCCATTCGATGTCATGTGTTCATTTGACTATAAGGGTGAAGATTGTGCAATATTATGAGAGTCACTATTTTTTTGGATGTGTGTCTCCCTATAGGAAATTCTAAATCCTATTTTCTAGAGGAATGTGTTTCTATATGTCCTTTCATTCTGTTGTTTAGAATCCAAAGAAAAAAAGGGGATGTGTGTGCATCCTCTAAGTTCTTGTTTTGGTAAAATGATTGGTTGGGGAAAAGTGGGTTTGAAGTGTGTCATGTCTCAATGAGACCCTATGAGATTACAGTATAATTGTTTTTGGCACTGGAAGAAGATGTTCAGTTTAGGGGTTTCCAAATCCTAACTACGATGCTGAAGATGCTTCAATCCATTGAGCTCCATCCATAGGCCCTAGAGAGAAGCTGGCGCGTAGTTAGGGGAAATCCTAGAGTCGTTCACACTTTCGGTCAAGGTCATATCCTCAATATGAAAGATAAGAATAGTTTAAACCTCGGGTGTCGTCGTCTTGTTCAAATTTCTCACATTTGGTGGAAAGAGGTGTGATTACCTTGTTCCCATGTCATACCCTGATTTGATTTTTCCCCCTTTGGGTTCCCTTGTGTTTTTGGAGAAAAGTTTAAAATTTGGGTTAAGCAGGTTGAAGTGCCTAGTTTGTGCGCAGTTAGCAGTAACCGTGTGCCAACCCAGGGGACTGTGTGATAAGAGATAGAAGCTACCGCATGGTCTCCACACGTCTATGATCCTTGGACAAGGAAACTGTGTGAAGTTTCCTCTTTGGAAAGAATGATCCGCACAGTTAACTCATGGTTTCCCAAACCGTGTGAACCAACCGTGCGTCCATGCCAACTTCTTAAAATTCTGTTGTTTTTTTTGTTTTTATCCCATACTAGTTAGTTAATATGGTTGGGTTTTGTTTTGGGTATACCCACAATGGGTCTCATGTATGTTTCATTGGATTAATTCTGATATTAATCTACCCCTAATGCGGGGAAGTCCCTTTGAGGCCCCTGTTAGTGTCTTGATTTTGTCTTAAGGAACATTGTGTTCATTATTATGGAGGGGAGACCCATCATGGGTATCATGTATGTTCTCTTGGAAAAGTAATAATGTTAGTTTATCCCTTATTATGGGGAGATCGTTCGTTCCTTCCCCAATTGTTATCCTTATTTTGTCTTAGAAATTGAGTTGTCCCTGGTGGTGGGATGTCTAGATTAGGTCACCCCGTACTAGTGACTCAGTTTTCTCCTTGGTGTATTCTAGGTAGGAGGTTGTATCGTTCAAGTCTATCTATCCAAAAATTTGTTACTTGGGTAAATTTGGGGTTGTAGAACACCCAATGGTTTTGTTTACGTAATGTTGTGGTAGCGTTATTCGAGTTCGTTGTTCATTTCAAGTGGATTGCTTGAGCGTCATCTTGTAGTGTATGAGGTGTTTTGTTTTGGGATGTTTTTTGAATGTGTTTCATAATTTTAAGTAAGTGGGGTACTTTTTGGTTGGTTAGAGTATTATCTTCCTTTGTTTGATCAACTGGAGATGTTCGTCCTTTTTGAAGCGGGTGAAAATGTGGCAAGGAAGTCTGTCTTGGTCTATCGTTTGGGCTTTGCTTTTGCATCTGGTGTTGTTGTGGCATTCCGGGGGATGAATTCTTTATGGTGTGGAGAATTTTCATATCCATGACTTATTTTAAAGGTAAATTTCATTTAATTTCCATTCATGCTTTGTTTTGGGGGGGGTTCCCAATCTTTTATGGAGGAATGGGAGAGTTTTCATGAATTGGGCCAAACCGTGAGCCCAATTCCAGATTTAAAAACCAATATTGTTTCTTTTATAACTTTTTCATTTTTTAATATTTTTCACCCATTAAACTTCCTAAATGACCTCCCCTGACCTATTAACACCACCATTGCAATTTGGACCCTTTAGAAATCCATAATAATGGTGGAATTGGGTTTTTATTTAAGGAATTGGGCCAGCCCAAAGGCCCATTTCCAGTTTTAAAACAAAAATTTGTTTATTTCATATATCATTCAATAGTAATGGTATTTCTGTTATTCCAAGTGGATCCCAAGCCCACTGAACCCAACCGCGTGACCATTCCCTTACCCCCCTCTTTGGAGCTCTTAGAAATTGCGAATTTGGGCAGATATTCATAGGGTTCTCAAAAAGTCCAAATTTGAAGAGGTAAGTTCATTCCTTCATAACTCACTCAATTATTACTCTTTCTCACCCATTAAAATTTCTAAATGATATAATTATGATTGTTCGAACCTACCTTTAAGGTTTTACTATTTTTAAAATCAGCTACTGGTATTTTTGGGGGCGATTTCTAGAAGATATTTTTAGTAAGTTGTTCTCCTTCTTTCTTCTTTCAATTTGTTTAGGGTTACATTCAATGTAATTAGGGTTTCTTAATTTATCATTGAGTGTTAGGCAAAAATCCCTCAAGGTATCATTGAAGCCTTTTTGAGGTGATTGTGTTTGTTGACAAAGTGGACATCTGAGTTGTGTTTGTTGACAAAGAGGATTTCATGATGGAATGTCGAGTTCAAGAGCTGAGGTCAACGATCCATGATTGATTCAAGAACATCGATAAAAGGAATGGAAGATCTGGAGGCGGTACAAAAGAACAGATACAAGGTGACGCCGTTTTCCAGTGTTTGCCAAATTTTTGGGCCTGAAACTCGGCAAATGAAGAAAAGTGTTTTTGGAAAAGGGACTTGCGCGCCGTGGACTTGGAGTATAGGAAACTTGCGCGCCATATGTTTTTCAAGATCAGAAGATCAAAATATGGCTAAGGAAATAGGTTCGCGCAAGTTTGGGAGTTGGTCGCGCAAGTGTCTAAAAGGAGAGAAGACTTGCGCGCCGAGATTGGGTCACGCAGGTGACTTGCGCGCCGTCGCGCAGGGTGGTCAGATTGCCTATAAATACCGGACCACCCCTCCTCATTTCTCACTGGAGTTTAAGACGAGAGCTCCCGTCGCGCAGGTGTGGTGGTCGCGCAAGTGGTGTGTGTGGTCGCGCAGGTGGGACTTGCGCGCCAGTGGTTGAAGTTGTGCGCCAGTGTTAGAAGTTGCGCGCCGGTTGGCAGTTACGCGCCAATATTGGTTTGGGCGTAAAGGGAAGAGAGTCGCGCAAGTTTGGAGTTGAGGAAGCTTGAGTCGTGCAAGTGTCTGAGGAGGACTTGCGCGCCCGTTTTGACTTGCGCGCCGATACTTGCGCGCCGAGGTTGACTTGCGCGCCAAGTAAGATTTGTTCCGGCAGTGTTTTTCGGACTGCGTGGAAGCTGGAAGTTTTCCCGATACCTTCGGTGCAAAGAGATATTCATCTACGGGTGAAAGTTGTACTTCAACAGAGCATCTACACACATAGAGGAAGATGCATTCATTCATGCAAATGAAGAGACCTACAGGTCTATAAACTGTGAGTGGATTCCCTCCAAGAGCAGTGAGCTTAGGAAGAGGAAAAAGGTGATCCTCTCCACCGGCAGTGAGCCAGAGAGAGAGAAACAGGGAGTGACCCTTGGGAAAGCAGTGAGCTGACCCTAAACATTGTATAGGCAGTGAGCCTGGGCATAGAAGTGATCTAGCCCGAACATTGTAATCCACAGCTAGTAAAGTCTAGTGGAATTTGGTACGAACCGGCAACTTGTCGGCGTATGCTCCTTGGACGTAGCCCTTAGCGGTGAACCAAGTAAAAATCTCTGTGTCTGCCTGTTAATTTTCATGCATTGCATTTAAGGAATCATCATCAGATAAAGGAGCAAGTAAGTGATCATAACATACACACAAGTGCAAACAAAGTGACCCTTGTAACAAAGAGGTCAAGATCCAGCGGGGCAGAAAGAACTTTGAAAAAGAATATCCATACCCTGATTCACCCCCCCTCTCAGGGTATATAGGCCCTTATTGGCCCTAACAATTGGTATCAGAGGGACTGGTTGCTTCTATCAGATTTTTTTTTGCTTTAACTTGGTGTATCGATCTGTGTAGTTGAAGATATTGTTTGCGCTTATCTCGGTCTACCATGGGAAAAAGAAAATCTTCAAAGAAGAATCAGAAGTCAGGTGGTATCCCTCAGTGTGGAAGTGTTTTTAGAAAAAGTGTGATTCAACTAAAAGAATCAAACAGCTTACTGAAGGAATCATGTAGTGAACAGAAAAATGATTTGGATAAATCATACCACAAAAATACTTACTCAGTCAATGATGCTGATGGAATGAGTGAAGAACCTGACTTTCCAAGTGACGTTGGAACCACTGACGGTGAAGAAGAATAAATTGAAGGAAGAATTGATATGCGAGCTGAGTTGGAGGCTGCTCTTGAAGAGATAGATGTTTGGAGGGCCAAAACCAAGAAAGCTAACAAAATTGTTCGCGATGCCAAACTCTATATGCAGCAGCAAGAAGAAGAGAAGTCTGAGCTGATGGAAGAAATTGAGAAACTTAAGTTATCAACATCAGAGAACTCAGAATCAGTTAGTAAGTATAAGCTGAAGGTTGAAGAACAGAAAAGAGAGATTGATGGACTGAACAAAAAGGTGGAATTTTTCCATGAGGCTAAAGAATTGGATCAGAAATCCACTGAGGAAATTAAATATAAAGGCATTCGGATCCATGATCTGGAAACTGAGATCAACAAGCTAAGAGGCTTAAATCAAAGGCTTATTGATATAGTTACTGACCTAACAGAGAAGAATGATTCTCAAGGTGAGAAACTACAAAAGCTGTCTAAAATGAAAGGAAAACAAAAGGCTGGTGATTATGAAGAGAATCAAGCGTCCGATGAAGTTCGGAATCTGAAATCCAAAAGTGATGATTTGGCTACACAACTATATGAACTAGTTCAGAAGCATCAAAGACTACAGCAAGAGAATGCATGTTTCTCTAATTCTATTGCTCAAGAAAAATTGAAGGTAAAGAAGCAAAATGACATGGTTGATGAGTTGAAGCATGAACTGGAAGATGAGATGAGTAGAGGGAAGATTCTCAAGGAAGAAAATGATGTCAAACTTGAATCAAGGGATATGAAGATTCAAAAGTTGGAAGAGGAGCTAAAATCAGTGAAGAAGGAAATGGAGAAAGGCAATGCTGAAGGAAAGCCTAGAATGAAGGATGCCTTGCACCTATTATTTGATTATCCTTCAGCAGGTGATGATAAAATGAAGTCCAAATATGCTGCATTAGAGGAGAAGCATGAAAGGATTGTATCTTCCCAAAGGTCATTCTTTTTGGGAAAATCTGGAATTGGATATGATAATCCCACTCCTATGGCTGATAAGAAAAATGTAGTGAAAAATTCCAAAGGTAAGAAAAATACTGTAGGTGCTGGAGATAGGCCTATGAGGGTAGTTTCAAGGAGTGATGATATGTGCTATTTCTGCGGAGTTCATGGCCACACATCAAGCTTCTGTACAGAGGCTCTGGAGTACATCTCAGGCTGTGAAAATAGAAACTTCAATAAATCTGAGAACATGAAGAGGTATAATGACAAATCAGAGAGAAGAGTCTCTCAGAGGAAAGCATATGTTAGATGCTATTACTGCGGAATAATGGGACACACAATGAGTACGTGTCAGGAAGCTCAAGAGCCCAATATCAAAAGAAGAACTCAAGGTGCATCAACATCTCAGCAGAGAGATGATGAAATGAGGTATGCCTTTGAGGGAAAATGTTTTATATGTTCTCACTATGGGCACATGGTGAGACATTGCAGTAAGAAGAAAGCAGGAAAGGGAAAGGAACAAGAAAAAGGATCTCCACCACAATAAGTGTACAAGAAAGAAGCCTGTACTGGGAGAAAAAGTGGTAAGGAGAAGAATAGGCTTAGAGCCTCGGGGAAGTCACATGGAGCTGATCGAAAGGTGTATCAGTCACCTCCTCTATCGTACTCACAAAAGCTATCAAGGAGAGAATGTGAACAAACCTGGAAGATTAAGGGAAGATCTACTCTAGTTGTGATAAAGAAGAATGAACGTTCAGTGGAGGACCCACCACCAATGCAAAAAAGGGTGGCGACTCATAAATCTGATAAAAGGCAGATTAGCAAAGAACGCATTGAAAAATCCACATGTCATGTTTCTCAGCGAGAAGTGAAGGAAAGAGGAAGACCCCTAAGATGGGAGAAGAAGAAATGGAAGATGCCAAATAGAGAGGTTCCTACTCAGAAAAATAATCAAGGAAAATGGAATTTTGGTAGAACCTCAAAGAAGGAAATGTGTACTAGCGGGTTTATACCCCAAGCGGTGAGAAAGGCCGAGCCTACCAAATCTACATATCAGAAAAAGTCTCAGAATGTAGGCAATGAATGCCTAGTCATATGGCCAGAACAGTTGAAGTTGGTCAGGCAGTTGGAGGAAGCAAGAAAGGAGTGTGATGCCCTCCAAGAAAGAATCAAAGGGTTGACCCATCAGGATCAACCACAATCCTCATCTTGAGGAGTCCAGAATAATCCCCTCTCACTATGTATATAAATGCTATTAACTGATGATCCGTGTATTTCAGGTTTTAGGGAGATACAATCCAAGGGGAAGTGGCATCTAAGGATGCAAAGTGAAGAAGTGAGATGCTCCAGAATTTCAATGAACTCAAATATGGTACTAAAGCTAAAGAAGAAAGGGAGCAATGAAGCACAATAGGAATAAATTGTGTTACTAACTCTATCTCTTGTTTCCTACATCGAGTTTCAACTCAGTAGGCTTAGAGATTTTGTTAATGGCTCAATTCCAGGTGGAAGCTGAGAATAAGTGATGCAGGAGAAGAACGAATGCTTATGGGTTTAAACAGTGGCCTAACCCCAGGAAGTGGTGCACAACCAAGGGGGAGCATTCAACCGAAAAAGTCAGATCAGGAGTGTTCGAACGGGGGAATACTCATTTCTGGAGAAGCAGCAATAGTCAAGCATTTCATGATTATTTATTTTACTCTAACAATGTGGTATCAGCTGACCGTTTTCAGGATACCAAGAAGCTGTGAGAGAATATCAACAGTGCCTTAACAGCAATGACACAGTGAAAAGTTATCTGTTGAAAATAAGGATGCGGTAAGAGACTCCGGGGGAGTAGAAGTGGCAGATGCAGACTTAGAAGAAGACACTGATGATGAACAAGAGAGTCAAGTCTATGCATGCAAGGAAGACAAAGAGTCGAGCTGAAAATTATTGGAAAGATAACATTGGTTGATCTGAAATGCTTTAATGATGCAGCTAAAGGTGATAACTGGGTTCAGGCGATGATTGAAGAGCTTGACCAGATTGAGAAGAATCAGATGTGGGAGATGGTTTCGAGAAGAGCAGACAAGAATGTCATCAGGGCTAAATGGGTCCTTCGGGACAAAGATGAATGGAGATGGCACAGTTGTTCAAAACAAAGCACGACTAGTGTGCAAAGGATTCTCCCAGACAGAGGGAATAGATGTTGTTGAGACATTTGCATCGGTTGTAAGGCTGAAGAAAATCAGATCATTTCTAGCTATTGTAGTACAACATAAGTTCAAAGCTTATCAGATGGATGAAAACTCAGGAATTCTTAACAGAGGTACTGGATAAAGAAGTGAACGTCGGAAATCGAGATGATTTCCCCATTTATGAGAATGAGAACAAGGGTTCTCGACTAAAGAAGTGCACATTGGCAACAAGGTAGTGAATATCACAGAATACAGGCAAATCATCGAAAGATAGTTATACCCGACCCCAACAAGGCCAGATATGGTTCTCGCCACATGCCAAGCAGTGAGACATCAGAGTAATCCCAAGGAAAGCCACATGCTTGCAGTAAAAAGAATGCTTTAGTTTATCCAGGGCACAATGGATTTCAGCTTGACGTATACTGACAAATCTGATACAGAGTTATTGGGATTTACAGTTGGATATTGGGCCAATTCTGCAGATCAACGTCTGATGGTGCATTCTATCTTGGTGGATTGTGCATTTCTTGGCTTAGTAAGAAGCAAGATTGCATTTCATTGAGAACCGTAGAAGATGAGTATATTGCGGCCACTCAAGAATGCACACAATTATTGTGGATAAAGTAGCATCATGAAGATATGAGAGTTGAAGTGAAGTCTCCGATCGGAATCCAGTGCGACAACTCAAGTGCTATAAATCTTAGCAAAATTCATGTCCATCATTCCAGGACAAAGCACATTGAGATCAAGTATCATTTCATCAAGGAGAAGGTTGAGCAGGGTATCGTGAATTTGGAGTATGTGCCTACAGAACTACATGTTACAGACATCCTGACAAAGGCCTTACCCAAGGCAGCATTTGAGAGGCATCGACTAGCTCTGGGAGTTCAGTCGACTCCCCGCACTTGACATAGTGTGGATGTGGGATCACCCCCCCTCTCCCCGAGGTATGGTGTGTTTTTCCCTAATGCGCTGATATGTGTTCTCTACTATGTTACAGACTACAAAGGCGTGACCTTTGGGTTCGTTGACAAAGGGGGAGAAAAGTGTCTGTTACTGGGGGAGAAAATCGTGCGGATATTTGATAAATCATAATTGATACGGGGAGAAGCTGACAGGTGGCGCAGCCAGAAAGGGGGAGCAATGAGAAAGGGGGAGAGTGTTTTAAATCTGACGATGCTAAAAGTGATCGATCAAAGAATAGATATCACGACAGTTGAGGATCGTGATAAAAGCAGAAGAGTGGTGTTGGACAGTGTTTGGTGTCAACAGTGGATGTCAGAGACAAAGTGATTCATTGATGAACTTTTCATTTACTCTTGTTTCTCACGCCGAGCATTGCTCATGTGGGCTTAGAGTATGTGTTGAGTAAATCCTTGGTCGCTATCAGAATCGCAATGAGGCGAATGGAGGCTGAAGAATCAATGACGTATATTTGTTTGGAAGAGTTGTCAACAAACCCAAAGGGGGAGATTGTTGGGCAAAAATCCCTCAAGGTATTATTGAAGCCTTTTTGAGGTGATTGTGTTTGTTGACAAAGTGGACATCTGAGTTGTGTTTGTTGACAAAGAGGATTTCATGATGGAATGTCGAGTTCAAGAGCTGAGGTCAACGATCCATGATTGATTCAAGAACGTCGATAAAAGGAATGGAAGATCTGGAGGTGGTACAAAAGAACAGATACAAGGTGACGCCGTTTTCCAGTGTTTGCCAAATTTTTGGGCCTGAAACTCGGCAAATGAAGAAAAGTGTTTTTGGCAAAGGGACTTGCGCGCCGTGGACTTGGAGTATAGGAAACTTGCGCGCCATATGTTTTTCAAGATCAGAAGATCAAAATATGGCTTAGGAAATAGGTTCGCGCAAGTTTGGGAGTTGGTCGCGCAAGTGTCTAAAAGGAGAGAAGACTTGCGCGCCGAGATTGGGTCGCGCAGGTGACTTGCGCGCCGTCGCGCAGGGTGGTCAGATTGCCTATAAATACCGGACCACCCCTCCTCATTTCTCACCGGAGTTTAAGACGAGAGCTCCCGTCGCGCAGGTGTGGTGGTCGCGCAAGTGGTGTGTGTGGTCGCGCAGGTGGGACTTGCACGCCAGTGGTTGAAGTTGTGCGCCGGTGTTAGAAGTTGCGCACCGGTTGGCAGTTACGCGCCAATATTGGTTTGGGCGTAAAGGGAAGAGAGTCGTGCAAGTTTGGAGTTGAGGAAGCTTGAGTCGCGCAAGTGTCTGAGGAGGACTTGCGCGCCCGTTTTGACTTGCGCGCCGATACTTGCGCGCCGAGGTTGACTTGCGCGCCAAGTAAGATTTGTTCCGGCAGTGTTTTTCAGACTGCATGGAAGCTGGAAGTTTGCCCGATACCTTCGGTGCAAAGAGATATTCATCTACGGGTGAAAGTTGTACTTCAACAGAGCATCTACACACATAGAGGAAGATGCATTCATTCATGCAAATGAAGAGACCTACAGGTCTATAAACTGTGAGTGGATTCCCTCCAAGAGCAGTGAGCTTAGGAAGAGGAAAAAGGTGATCCTCTCCACCGGCAGTGAGCCAGAGAGAGAGAAACAGGGAGTGACCCTTGGGAAAGCAGTGAGCTGACCCTAAAAATTGTATAGGCAGTGAGCCTGGGCATAGAAGTGATCTAGCCCGAACATTGTAATCCACAGCTAGTGAAGTCTAGTGGAATTTGGTACGAACCGGCAACTTGTCGGCGTATGCTCCTTGGACGTAGCCCTTAGCGGTGAAGCAAGTAAAAATATCTGTGTCTGCCTGTTAATTTTCATGCATTGCATTTAAGGAATCATCATCAGAT
Organism: Viscum album; assembly: GCA_963277665.1. Taxonomy (NCBI): domain Eukaryota; kingdom Viridiplantae; phylum Streptophyta; class Magnoliopsida; order Santalales; family Viscaceae; genus Viscum; species Viscum album. The sequence goes on from OY728127.1 coordinate 1,811,195,234, forward strand.
AAAGGAGCAAGTAAGTGATCATAACATACACACAAGTGCAAACAAAGTGACCCTTGTAACAAAGAGGTCAAGATCCAGCGGGGCAGAAAGAACTTTGAAAAAGAATATCCATACCCTGATTCACCCCCCCTCTCAGGGTATATAGGCCCTTATTGGCCCTAACATTGAGGTTACTAATGTCTATAATGTAGGTTTTAAAAATTAGGGTTTTATCTTGTGTTTCATGGTCTGAAATTCTCGTTTTAGGTTTGTTTTACCTTCCTTGAGGTGCGACGGTGGTGCGTTTGAGTTTTCGCATAAAGGATTCAAGTGTTTCCTTGGTTTTGGTAGGTGATTCCATTATGTATGAAGTTTTTGTGAATTGGATACTTTTTTTATGGTATTTTCATGCTTATTGAATTTTATTATTTCTGAAAAAATAGTTTTAGTGGTGTTTGTATTTCAAATGAATCTTAAATGCCAATTTCATGTGAAATTGGGATTTTTTATAGAAATGTTTTATTAGTTTATTTGGGGATGCCCTATAAGTAATTAGGTGATTTTAATGAACTGTAATATGAATTAAATTACTGTTTTGATGATTGTCCCATGTGTTTGTTGCTGTGAAAGTTGGTTTTAATGGTGTTTGTGAAACACATGAATTTCTAAGAGTCGTGTTGTGTAAAAATGGAGGTTTTACAATGATGTCACTTCTTGAACCATATGAGGCTTCCCTAAAAATGATTTCTTTTTTTAATTTAAATGTATTGGGATTCCCTTTATGTTTTGGTAACTCAAAAATGTGCACATAGTGTGCAATTGGGGTTCTTAAGGTGTTTTTTTGTGCAAAACACTACAGGATTTTGAGGAATTGTTTTATTAAAAATCAAAGTGTTTTATTGTGTGTTTTAAGTGGTATAAAAATGTGATAGATACTTTATTTATTGTGTGTGAACATTAGTGGTGTTTTATTTGAAAATGTATTTATGTTGCATGCTGAAATTGTTTGATCACAAAAGGGGAAGCCCGGGTACTTAGGTGGGTGGATTTGTACTAGTACGGCTAGTGGACCAGATGGGTGATGTCCCTGTTTCACCTAGCATTTAGATAATGACAAATCTAAATAAACTATGTGGATGATGATTGGAAACCAATATGTTGTGGGTATGTCCCCTACTAGTGGCTCGTGCACGAGAGTGGATTTTACTATGGTTTCTTTACACCGAGGTACGAGGTACATAGGGCTCGAGACAACCTAGTGCCTAGGGGTGTTCCTGGTTTGTTTCTCACTGGATTTTTAGTATTTACCCTTGTATTTGGGTGTGTTTTTCAGTACATTAAAGTATCTATCATTTCCATTTATATATTTTAACATTCTGGAAATTCTAGTTTGAAAACTTTTTTTTTCAAATGAAAGTTGCATTTCTTGGAATTTCATCGTCGTTTTTTACGAATTAAAACTATTTTCTTCTTCACCTTATATTGCATGAACTTTGGAATAATTGGGTGGTATCCTATTGGTCTTAGTCTCACACCCTACTTACACCCCTTGGGTGTAAGTAGACTTGGTTATGTTTGACTTAGGTAAAGGTAAGGCCTCAGGTGAAGGCAGTTCGGGTTGTTAGCCCCCTCCTACTGTGCTGTGTTGTGGAGACGGCTTAGGGGTGATGACCCCTTGTCGTGTGGAGTCTTGGTGGTTGTTTTTATAATGTTTTAATTTATTTATAGACATATTTTATTGACTCCAAACCAATTTATTCAGTTCTGGTTTTTGTGTAAACATCGTTTGGTATAAATTTTTCAGATTCAGTTTATTGATTGTTTTTAATGTTTTATGCCTTCATATTCGGGTAAATCATTCCCAAAAAGAAAATAAATGATACCCGAGCACTTGTTACAGCCCATGGGGATAGGGAACGCCCTTCAGTTCATGTCACAGGCTGGTTTTGGTGCCGGTTTTGGCAGCGACCAGATTCGGTTCGTGACAAAATGGTATCAGAGGAGGTTCACTCCTCGGGTCATGTTATTTGGGGAAGAGTCAGGATATTCTGGAGCTAGGATTGTTGGGAATTGACATTTCAGTCATGGGTAGTGTGCCTGGACAGAACACCTCATGATGGGATTCAATTCACCAGGGGAAGTATGGATTTATCTGAGTCCTTTGGTTTTCTTGGTTTAATGATGACTATGGGAAATGAAAAAAGAGTTGGGCGAATAATCTCAGTGAGCTCACAGGGCCTGGAATGCTATGTGGAGCCATGGATATTTCCCTAGAATAATATATATGACGGAGAAGTTATTGGAATATGGTTTCCAACCATATTTCCAAGTCACCCACCGAAACTAGTTTCCTCTCACATTGTCTTATGTCTCTTTGTTTTGGAATCTTGGAAACTTGGTTTTTTTAAGAAAAACAAAAATGACTTCACTTTAAGGAGTTTGAATTTTTGTGAATTTATTTTCTAATAAAGTGAAAACGGTTTTATTTTTTTTAAATTCTATAAATGAAATTTCAGAATTATTTCAAAAGGGTAAATTATGTGTTTACACCTCTTTTGAAAGTATGAACTATGTTAATTGGGGTTTTGAAAATATGTTTCTAGTGGATTTTTTTTAACCGTGGAAAAGTGTTTTGGATTGAATTAAGTGTTCTAGAATTTTTGTGTGGGGGTTGAAGATGTATTTTGGGTTTGGTGACTACTGAGCATTTGAAAAAAAATTATGAACTTTTATAACCTTGTCTTGAAATGAGAAGAGTTGAGTTCTTAATTACATGGAGATTTATGAAATGGTGTTTTTCATGAAATTAGAAGTGTTTTGAAATGGGTTGAAATGTTTTGAAACAATTATGAAAGGCATTAATATGTAATTTTATTGAATTATGGATTCTTTTCTAAATTGGTTTGTGAGATGAAAAATTGGGTATTGATATTATGGTTAGTGTTTTTGAGAAAAAAAATTGTGGTTAAAAGTTTGATTTTAAAAAGAGGAAAGGTTTGATTTTTGGTATTTGGTGTTCTCAAGGGTGAACACATGCATAGGTTAATTTGGGAATATGGATGGATATGAGGTGGGTTTCCAGTGTGGCATGTAAACATGCATGTGTGAGGCTCATGAGATACCATCGGTAAATGCAAAACTGATCAACATGACTTTTTTTAAATAATGTTTTGAAGGAAAGTGTTGTGTTTTGATAATGTATGGTTAGGAGGTATGGATTGTGTGTTTTTGGGATTATTATTGTGGGATGTTTCGAGTTCAATAACCCCTATTGTTTGAACGATGTTTTGGGTTGGGGTTTCATTGATAAGTTGGAATGCAGTGTTGGTCAGTGGTCTCTTTTGAGGAAAAGTTTGGGAGGCCAATGTGGTGGCTCCCCTCATGTGTTTGGTTCAGGTTTGTGGTCTATTGTGACCAAATGAACAGATCAATTGGGTCCTTGGGTTTTCTTGTAGGCTAGGGTATGCCCCCATAAAGTGTTAATGTATGATTCATGTTTAGCCTATGGTAATTCACCGTTGGATGATCCTCCAGTTGATCAAGATAAGGACTTTATTCTTGAGGTTTGGAGATTGAGTTTACCCCTCTTCTTTTTCAATTATGTGGATCCCCCTATAGTGGGAGAGTGTTTGTGGGAGGTTGAAATAGACCTTTGTTTCTTATGTTTCCTAAGTTATCGAAGGTCAATGAAGTTCAAGGTTATCAATGTAGAATGATGTCTTAAAGGGCCTCTGGGTCTTTCGTCAGTCTCATTGAAGCAAGAGTTCATGTTAGGCCACCAGTGTGCAAGATCTGGCCAAGAGTGGATATTATGGACACTTGATGGAATCATGTGCTGTTTGGGACTCAATATAATTTCCCTCTACTTGTGTTTTCTTTTATCCACAATGGTCATGTTCAGTGATGCCATTCGATGTCATGTGTTCATTTGACTATAAGGGTGAAGATTGTGAAATCTTATGAGAGTCACTATTTTGTTGGATGTGTGTCTCCCTATAGGAAATTCTAAATCCTATGTTCTAGAGGAATGTGTTTCTATATGTCCTTTCATTCCATTGTTTAGCATCCGAAGAAAAAAAGGGGATGTGTGTGCATCCTCTAAGTTCTTATTTTGGTAAAATGATGGGTTGGGGAAAATTGGGTTTGAAGTGTGTCATGTCTTAATGAGACCCTCTAAGATTACAGTATAATTGTTTTTGGCACTGGAAGAAGATGTTTAGTTTAGGGGTTTCCAAATCCTAACTGCGAGGCCAAAGATGCTTCAATCCATTGAGCTCCAGCCATAGGCCCCGGAGAGAAGCTGGCACGTAGTTATGGGAAATCCTAGAGTCGTTCACACTTTTGGTCAAGGTCGTATCCTCAATATGAAAGATAAGAATTGTTTAAACCTCTGGTGTCATCGTCTTGTTCCAATTTCTCACATTTGGTGGAAATAGGTGTGAGTACCTTGTTCCCATGTCATACCCTGAGTTGATTTTTTTCCCCTTTGGGTTCCCTTGTGTTTTTGGAGAAAAGTTTAAAATTTGGGTTAAGCAGGTTGAAGTGCCTAGTTTGTGTGTGGTTAGATGTAACCGTGTGCCAACCTAGGGGACCTTGTGATAAGAGATAGTAGCTACCCCATGGTCTCCGCACGTCCATGATCCTTGGACAAGGAAACTGTGTGAAGTTTCCTCTTTGGATAGAATGATCCGCACAGTTAACTCACGGTTTCCCAAACCGTGTGAACCAACCGTGCGGCCATGTCAGCTCCTTAAAATTCTGTTGTTTTTTTGTTGTTATCCCATACTAGTTAGTTAATATTTTTGGGTTTTGTTTTGGGTATACCCACAATGGGTCTCATATATGTTTCATTGGATGAATTCTGATATTAATCTACCCCTAATGCGGGGAAGTCCATTCGAGGCCCCCTGTTAGTGTCTTGATTTTGTCTTAAGGAAAGTTGTGTTCGTTATTATGGCGGGGAGACCCATCATGGGTATCATGTATGTTCTCTTGAAAGAGGAATAATGTTAGTTTAACCCTTATTATGGGGATATCATTCGTTACTTCTCCAATTTTTATCCTTATTTTGTCTTAGAAATTGAGTTGTCCCTGGTGGTGGGATGTCCAGATTGGGTCACCCCGTACTAGTGACTCAGTTTTCTCCTTGGTGTATTCTAGGTAGGAGGTAGTATTGTTAAAGTCTATATATCCACAAATTTGTTACTTGGGTAAATTTGGGGTTGGAGAACACCCAATGGTTTTGTTTACATAATGTTGTGGTAGCGTTATTCGAGTTCGTTGTTCGTTTCAAGTGGATTGCTTGAGCGTCATCTTGTAGTGTATGAGGTGTTTTGTTTTGGGATGTGTTTTGAATGTGTTTCATAATTTTAAGTAAGTGGGGTAATTTTTGGTTGGTGAGAGTATTATCTTCTTTGGTTTGATCAACTGGAGATGTTCGTTCTTTTTGAAGCGGGTGAAAATGTGGCAAGGAAGTCTCTCTTGGTCTATCGTTTGGGCTTTGCTTTTGCATCTGGTGTTGTTGTGGAATTTTGGGGGCGGAATGCTTTATGGTGGGGAGAATTGTCACATACATGACTTATTTTAAAGGTAAATTTCATTTAATTTCCATTCATTCTTTGTTTTGTGGGGGTTCCCAATCTTTTATGGAGGAATGAGAGAGTTTTCATGAATTGGGCCAAACCGTGAGCCCAATTCCATATTTAAAAACCAATATTGTTTCTTTTATATCTTTTTCATTTTTTTATATTTTTCACCCATTAAACTTCCTAAATGACCTCCCCTGACCTGTTAACACCACCATTGCAATTTGGACCCTTTAGAAATCCATAATAATGGTGGAATTTGGTTTTTATTTAAGGAATTGGGCCAGCCCAAAGGCCCATTTCCAGTTTTAAAACAAAAATTTGTTTATTTCATATCTAATTCAGTAGTAATGGTATTTATGTGATTCCAAGTGGAGTCCAAGCCCACTGAACCCAACCACGCGACCATTCCCTTACCCACCTCTTTGGAGCTCCTAGAAATTTCGAATTTGGGCAGATATTCATAGGGTTCTCAAAATGTTCAAATTTTAAGAGGTAAGTTCATTACTTCATAACTCTCTCAATTATTACTCTTTTTCCCCCATTAAAATTCCTAAATGATCCCATTATCCTTGTTCGAACCTAACTTGAAGGTTTGAATGTTTTTAAAATCAGCTACTGGTATTTTTGGGGGAGATTTCTAGAATATATTTTTAGTAAGTTGTTCTCCTTCTTTCTTCTTTCAATTTGTTTAGGGTTACATTCAACGTAATTAGGGTTTCTTCCTTTATCATTAAGGTTCCTAATGTACAGAAAGTAGGGTTTAAAAATTAGGGTTTTATCTTGTGTTTCATGGTCTGAAATTCTGGTTTTAGGTCTGTTTTACCTTCCTTGAGGTGCGACGGTGGTGCGTTTGAGTTTTCGCATAAAGGATTCAAGGGTTTCCTTGGTTTTGGTAGGTGATTCCATTTTGTATGCAGTTTTTGTGAATTGGATACTGTTTTTATGGTATTTTCATGTTTATTGAATTTTATTATTGCTAAAAAAATAGTTTTAGTGGTTTTTTTATTTCAAATGAATCTTAAATGCCAATTTCATGTGAAATTGGGGTTTTTTTATAGAAATGTTTTATTAGTTTATTTGGGGATGCCCTATAAGTAATTAGTTGATTTTAATGAACTGTAATATGACTGAAAGTACTTTTTTGATGATTTTCCCATGTGTTTGTTGCTGTGAAAGTTGGTTTTAATGGTGTTTGTGAAACACATGAATTTCTAAGAGTCGTGTTGTGTAAAAATGGAGGTTTTACAATGATGTCACTTCTTGAACCATATGAGGCTTCCCTAAAAATGATTTTTTTTAATTTAAATGTATTGGGATGAAATTTATGTTTTGGTAACTCAAAAATGTGCACATAGTGTGCAATTGGGGTTCTTAAGGTGTTTTTTTGTTCAAAACACTACGAGATTTTGAGGAATTGTTTTATTAAAAATCAAAGTGTTTTATTGTGTGTTTTAAGTGGTATAAAAATGTGATAGATACTGTATTGATTGTGTGTGACCATTAGTGGTGTTTTATTTGAAAATGTATTTATGTTTCATGCTGAAATTTTTTGAGCACAAAAGGGGAATCCCGGGTACGTAGGTGGGCGGATTTGTACTAGTACGACTAGTGGACCGGATGGGTGTTGTCCTTGTTTCACCTTGCATTTGGATAATGACAACTCTAACTAAACTATGTGGATGATGATTGGAAACCACTATGTTGTGGGTATGTTCCCTACTAAAGTATCGTGCATGAGAGTGGATTTTTCTTTGGTTGCTTTACACCGAGGTACGAGGTACATAGGGCCTTAGACAACCTAGTGCCTAGGGGTATTCCTGGTTTGTTGCTCAATGGATTTTTAGTATTTACCCTTGTATTTGGGTGTGTTTTTCAGTACATTAAAGTATCTATCATTTCCATTTAGATATGTTAACATTCTGGAAATTCTAGTTTGAAAACTTTTTTTTTTCAAATGAAAGTTGCATTTCTTGGAATTTCATTGTCGTTTTTTTACGAATTAAAATTGTTTGCTTCTTCACATTATATTGCATGCACTTTGGAATCATTGGGTGGTATACTATTGGGATTATTCTCACACACTACTTACACCCCTTGGGTGTAAGTAGACTTGGTTATGTTTGACTCAGGTAAAGTTAAGGCCTCAGGTGAAGGCGGTTCGGGTTGTTAGCCCCCTCCTACTGTGCGGTGTTGTGGAGACGTCTTAGGGGTGATGACCCCTTGTAGTGTGGAGTCTTGGTGGTTGTTTTGATAATTTTTTCATTTATTTATAGACATATTGTATTGACTCCAGAGCAATGTATTCAGTTCTGGTTTTTGTGTAAATATCGTTTGGTATAAATTTTTCAAATTCAGTTTATTGATTGTTTTTAATGTTTTATGCCTTCATATTCGGGTAAATAATTCCAAAACAAAAATAAATGATACCCGGTCACTTGTGCCAGCCTGTGGGGATAGGGAACACCCTTTGGGTCATGTCAAAGGCTGGGTTTGGTGCCGGTTTTGGCGGCGACCAGATTCGGTTCGTGACAACATTCATGCATACGCATGACCTACCGTCTCTATGAACAATGTAATTCATTTTTTATCTATATCATTATGGAATACTCTAAATATATGTATACAATGAATATATATGATATAATAACCATTTATGTGATTATGGTATAGAAGTATAATAAATTTAAATTTATTATACAGGAGTTTAGAACAATTTCGAAACAAGTGGAACTCAAGATAATATATTTTTGTCTCACTTTTATTTCCCTGGGACACATGCATTATATACCAATTGTTTATTTTGTGTAGTGTATATAATGACCAAGAATGTATTTTATGATTATTTTTTATTAAAATTATGGGTATTTACATATCCATATAATACAATTTCTTTCATGGGACTTATGATTCAAAATTACCAAAGTGGTAAGGGTTTTATGTTACAGTCTCATTGTCTATTGGGATTGTTTATGATTAAGTTTCCAATGACAATATATTATTATATACCTCTCAATAAAATTAAATTTTTTCTTCCTCTATATATATTTCTTGAAAATAAAGGTTTTTATTTAATTTTCCCCGACCTTAAGTTCTCAATATACTGAAAATATATTTTCAAGGAAAATCAACTTTATTTATCTCTTCGATCGAAAAAACTATTTTTCCATATCCATATTTTCTATTTTTTTTAAATAAGTTTATTACTATTATTATATGATTTTTCAAATTCATTTTTACCCATGTTTTACTTTTTTATAAAATGTATCAAAAGGAATCATCTTATCATTTTCCGAACGGGGTATTTTATTATTTTTTTTCAAAAGTTTAAAGGAATGTTTTCTTTTAACTTATACGATATGAATGAAATTTCCCACCACCATGATTTCTAAATTATTTTAATATTGATTTAAAAATTTCCTTAGTTATTTTGAAAGAAATTGTTTTCCATAATATTTTGATTTTTTCTATATTTTAAATAAGTGATTTAAAAATGGAAAGTTTATTTTCCCCAAGAAATGTTCCAAGTGATATTTTAAAACATTTTCCATCTAAGATGACATCCTTTTTTGTTACTTAATCCTTATTGGGGTTATGATATAATGATACCATACTTATTTTTTCTCTAAATAGTTTATGTTTATGATGATTATATTATTTTGAAACCTGTTACTTTTACAAGGGTTATGCTATAATGAAATGTTTATAAAACCCAATTCTTTTCATAGGTTCTAATATGATGAATAATTTATTATCTTATAACACACATATGTATTATTTTCCTTATGTGATGGGTGGGACCTATATCCCCCTATAATTAATTGGGTAATTATTAATATTCTATGATCTCAAAGGGTACATAATAGATTATCCCAATCCCCAAAAGGGTATACATGAGGTTATCCGAAGCCCAAAGCAGGTATACTGGTGGTTAGCCCAAGCCTAACATGTTATGAATGTCTTGGTTGGTATCCTTGACATAAGGTTTTATATTCTTATATACATGCCACAATTAAATGTATTGTTCCATTTTTGTGCTCTCATGTCTCATTTTATTGATTCATTTATGATTCATGTATTACGAACAACCGAGATTTATTCCATGACTCACAATTATGATCTATGATATGCAAAAAATGAATTTTAAATATTAAAATCATATTCTCATACCCTTATGCATATGTTATATTTATATGATCATAAATGTCCCTTATTTACCCTAACTGATCATAAGATCTCACCCTTTATTATGTTTCCTTTTCCCAGGTTATGAAGAAAGGTATTATGTATGATATTTCTAAGAAGGGTGATAGTTATGAAAAACTAAGTGACATATGATGTAGTTTACTTATGAACTAGTTTTTTTATGTATCAAGTTTACAAAGGAACTAAACCTATAAAAATCTGGAACGAATCATCATGTTATGTAAAGAATACTCATCTAATAATATGTGATATTTATGTATGAAAAGAATGGGTTGCTATAAGATGCTAGGTTGACTCAGGTTGGTTCATTATAATAGCATTAAGAGGTTTAAATGGACAAGATCATGGAAGTTTTATTAGTGGTTTTATTTGAGATACATAGACTTGGTTGATAAATAAAATACCATATGTTCATGTATATAAAACTATATGTGACAATTCTAGAGTAAAAATATATAGAATCTTATTGATTTATCTAATTTTTAGAAAATAAAAGAAAAAAATAGATCCTGGACATATTATAAAATCTATAGTTAAAATAAGGAAGAAAAGGATCCATAAAGTCATTCTATAGCTACATCTAGTTTTATTTTGAAGTTTGAAGGATGAATAAAGGAATAGGAATACCACTGTAATATCTGGTTATAGAAGAACATAAGGTGATAAGATAATTCTATTGAGGAATTATCTTCATATGTAGAAGAATAAGAATACTACTGAGATCATTTTGAGAAGTCATAGATTTATCCTCACGTAAAGAGGATTCTATCATATGGTATTTTAAGAGGAAGAAACAAGACTTGAATCTCTAATAGAAGTTGGTATCATCTAAAAATATAGAAAATAGATAAGAAAATGAGGAGCTTAAAATAGAATCTACCTGGAGATACATATGAAAATGGTGTCTCACACTGAATTGATACATACCCACATGTCGTTAAACTATTTAATAAGACCCTCATGTATTTAAACTATTGAAGACACCAAAATCATCTATAAATTTTCCTAGACTTATTTTCATATAGTGAACACTTAGTCAAGAAGTGGAATTGTGCTTGAGATAAAAAGTGATCCCTTCTCAAAGCCCTATAACAACCATAGTATAGAGTGTTACAACCCTAACACATCAACAAAACATGTACATGCAAACTTAGATTAAAACTTAGTGGAGAACGAAGTAAAATCCACATGTGTGGTGTGTTTTAGTTTCTACATCTATTTTAGGAAATGGAGAGTAATATCAAGTTATTGAATATATTCCTACTAACCTGGGAAAAATATCTTAATAAATAAGATTAATAAGGAAAAAGAAATGTATAAATTTGGTTGACACTCCAATCCACACCCTCTTAGGGTGTCTCTGGTTCCAATAAGGATGAAACCCTAGAAAGAATTATGTTTTAGGAATAAAAGGTATAGGATAGGTGGATAGATATTAACAATAAGGTCTGATACAACACCGCATCACTTAATACTTAGGAGGGTCCATTTGAAAAAAATTAATGTAACACATGCAGAATTTGGGATTATTCCTATCGATTTATATTGATTTTATCGAATATTTTTTAAAAAATAAATACAAGAAAAAATGGTAAAGTTAAATCATGTCATAAATTAATGAAAACATTTTCCAAAAATACCGGTGATATAATTCAATTAAAAGTCACTTAATTTATTAATTTTTTTTCCAAATTTATAGATTTTTAAAACACATCTAGATAAAATTAAATAATCTAAATCAAATGATTGAATTATTTAAAAGTTCACCATCACAATAAAAAAATGTCGAGAAATTGAATGTATATCATCATAATAAAATATAGAAGATAATTAAATTTTGAACATCCCATCATTTCCTTTAATTTTGTGGTAAATACTAATGGTTTGTGTTGGATTTATTAACAATATATGAGATTATTGGAATCCTATAAGTAACAATAAGTTTTGGAGATAACAATGTATTAAAGTAAGTAATGATCCTTGTAGGATTATTGTTAATGTATTGAAATAATCAATGATACTTAGAGTATTATTGAAAAAATTTATATTTCTTATTATTATTATTGAATTTGTTGACAAAGGACAATTATTATGTGTATGGAAGCCTTGGATAAGAAGATATGCACATGAAAAAACTCATAGAGGAGTATGGATAAAAGCAAGTTGGAAAAATTAAGACTTCACCATGGTTTATGCTATGTCGTGGTGATTATACCCAATCTATTTTATCTTATAAATGAGCGAAATGAAGTTACTATGCCATGGTAATTCTTCCCAAGATGTTTTGAACTTGAAAACAACTAGAATAAAATTTCATTGGGTGTTTTCATTAGTGTTTTATCTTGTAAATTCACTTGTGAGAAATGGTGAAGAGGGTAGCATTATAGTAGTATCTATTCTTCATATCATGTAAATTTAACCTTTAAATATAATAGGATAAATAAAGGTTACTTGGGAATTTTGATGCTCACATAAAGGTATCTATAATCCCACACAAGGGTCATGTGAAACCAAAATTGCCAGTAGTTTTTCACCATAATCTAGTGGATGGTGTTTCAAGCTATAAGATAACTTATGTAAAGGTAATATGTGTTACTACATAGAGGTAACTCATGCTACATAAGGATAATTTTAATTAAAAAATGAATGTTTTTTAACACACTATAGTGTATGGTATTTTGAGTTGAAGAGTCACCTATGAAAAACATGGAATCCCACTACATGCATAGAGGTGACCATGGTTGATGGAATGAAGTTCAAAAATGATTTAAATGATTCAAATATGGAATTAAAAATGACTAGTGGTTGGAGTATTGAGCGTGTTGAATATAATTTTTCTTATAAATTCACTACACCACGCTATGGTGTTAAGGAGAATAGAATTTTGGAGGTTGTAGTGTTTTATTTCTAGAGTATATGATATTTTTTTCTTATATGGAATCCCAAAAATTGCTTTACAGTTATGGATCGAGAATTAATGATCCAAATGGAGTTCTAGAGTGACGATCTGTTGAAATAAAATTGAATGGATGGATTTAAAGATAAATTAGTTAGAAGTTACATTGATATTTTAATTTCAAATTTGAAATTAAAATGGTACTCATGATCAAAATAAGACCTTCTATATGAGATATAAAATAGTCACAAAGAGAGAGAGAATTCACTATATATCTATATCTTAAGAAGGATAGGGATTCCATATGAGTGGATATAAAGGAGTAGAGATAAGGTTTAGTACTCATTAAAGATATTTCTAAAATAAAAGAAAATAGAGGAATCATTGTTGTGCATTGAATAAGCAGATTTCATTCTTCATAATATAAATAATAAGTTCTAGATTTATTATTGAAGGGAAAAAGTTATTGTTTGAATGAGGTTTCACAACAATTTGTGAAGGTAAAGATATGACAACCCATATTTTAATACACCTTAATTCATGATTTATTACATAAAAGTACACATAATATCATCCCAAAAGTTCGTGAGTCCTAGTGTCTCTGGTAAATTAGGTACAAAACACAATTAATTAAAACATTGGTATAACAAATTATTTAAAAACTCCACAACATGCCCTTAAAATTCCATTGTTCTTCTAAAACTACATGGGTAACCTGGGGATGTACACAAGGAAGGGGTGATATATAAATCTCAAAAAGGTAATAATCAAAGAATAGAATAAATTAAAGAGATATATGCGAGTCAAGAGTCGTATAAAGGTAACATAAGAGTGGTGATAATCATAAACTTTAACATCAAAGCATGATATAAGATGATAAAATGAAGGCAACATGGGAATACAGAAACAACATAAAACATGAAATTATAAACATAAGTCATGGATAAACATAAAAAAATACTAATATAGTGTTCTTAGAATAACCTCCCATGCACTATAAATGGAATATCATGAGATAAAAATATTACCCAATGTATTGTAGGGATATATAATTTCATTCTCAGCTGTCACATTCATATCATGTACATGCATAAGTGTGCCACATAGATCATAAAACATAATGATGCATTTAATCACTTTTAATCCCATTATTAAGGAGTGTTGGTTACATACATGAAATCATCCAATCAATGAGAGATAAGTACATCTAGGTGAATACCCTTGAGTGGAAATGATGGTGGGTATTCACTACACAAATGTTTTTCATGGGAAATCACAGGATAATTTCAACAACATAATGGGGGTACATAAAGATTCATGGAAGGGATTTATAAGAGTGAAAGACATATCTAATAACTTGGAAATAATAATTAAAAAAATAGTCATGTTTAAAAAAATATCTCAAAATGACTAATTGTAAATCAAAAGGAATAACATAAATAAGGTTCCTGAATAAAGAGGAGGAGAGGATCCCTTACCTTGAGAAGATGCTTCTAAAAGATTAGGAGGAGATTATTAAGGGAATGGGGGAACCTTGGGAGGGATATAGGGAGGTAAAGGTAGAGTAAATTAATTCTATAAGGGTTTTTAGTATAGATAAATGGGATGTTGGGTGGATTTTTATAGAAAAAGAGAAGACAATTCTTTATTAATTTCTAAATTTAAGTTTTGGACTCTATATGATAAAATAATAAAAACCACAAACCTTCCCATGGGTTTTCCCATAGTTTCTACTACATAAGAGTGGTTTTAAATATTTTATAATTATAAATGTTGAAATAATAAAAATAATACCCTTAGTGATATGGAAGTGAGTCATGTTCATAAAGAATTAATTTTAAAACCTTAAAATATAATATATGTTTTGGAGGATTCATTAAGGGTTTATAAAATTTATCAAATAACAAAAAAAACACATTATTTTAAATGGGAAAAATAATTTTGGTCATTTATACTATTTATAGTATTTATTAGATCACTTTTGGGATTTTATGATGTCATAATACATACTATATATTTATACCATATTAAATTTTTACCCAAAAATTTGATTATCTCAGAAAATTATGAAAAATTAAATATTGGATAATTTTGATGTTATAATTTCAAAAATAATATTAATTTTATAATAATATTTCTCTATATATAAAAATTTACACTTTTAAATAAAAATCTATATTTATTTAAAAATATGAGTTTTTATAATGATAACAGTTTTCCGACACTTACAAAAATTAAAATTGACTTCATAAAATTATATTATCATTTACATTTAAATTAATATTATTTAATAATAATATCTTATTAAAATAAAATTTATTTAAAAAATTCTTGAATTCATCATAAATAATTTATTGATTAAAACTATATACTTCCAAAAAATATAAATTTGTGTTTCACCGTATCAAAATCTAATTTTTATCAAACTCATTATTTAATAATTTATAAATTAATTATAAAAATAGATAAATATAGTCAATATTTTATTAAAAATAAAAGTATGAAAATTCATACTATTAAGGTCTAGATACATAACCCCTTATTACACCAACGTATTCCCTAAGGGTAAGATGTGTGATGATGACATTTTCTTAGGGTGGTTTGGAAAACATGGTTTGACTATGATCTTGATAAGATTAAAATTCTACCACAAATAGTTTCACTCATGATTTAGTTATTAAAACTCAGATTGAGATTGGTCAAGAGAAAATCCCAGTGATACCATCTCCCTCAGAAGCTCTGATAAATGGGCTTTATAGGGTATGATCCTACTCATTGAGGCCATCAATTTTTTCCCTGTCAATTGGATTGATCATAAACCTTAATATATACTAATCATAATGATCACTATACAATGGATATATTATAAATGTTTAGGATGCTTAATGGTATTTTACATTCTATAGGATATAACTTATAAAGGTCCAAAATAACTAAAGCAGTGCATGTGTTTTCTATAATTTCAATTCTTAATAAGGAATTTATTTATTTGAAAAGGGAATTTCATATATGAAACATTGGTTTATTAAACTATAACCCATTAAATAATTTTTCCCTTTAAATTTCATGTCATACACTAAAAAATATAAGTGTACTTATGTTTCATCGACTCTTATGGTTCCCATGTTGCTTCCTCAAACTTGTGGATCTGCCAAATTACTTTGACCAGGTGAGTTGTCTTGTTTCATAGAAATTTTTCTTTATGTTATAATATGATCACCGACTACTCCTCATATGAAATATAATTATTTAATGGTACCACCTTCGAATTTATTACATGTGAGGGGTCTATTATATACTTCCACAAGAGGGATACATGAAAGACATCATGTACTTGAGATAGGTTAGGTGGGAGTGTTATTCGATAGGCCACAAATTTGAGGCGATCAAGGATAGAAAAGGGGATAATGTATCTTGGACTAAGAATTCCATTATTCCTAAACCTCATGACTTTCTTCCATAGTGATTTATGAAGAAATAATTTATCTCTGACCTCAAACTCTTGATCACATCAATGATTATCTGTATAGATTTTATATCAACTTTTTTAGGATTTCATATGATGGTTTATGGTTTGAACCTTATTTTCTATCTCTTAGATAATATCATGTCCAATCAACTTTTTCTCTCCAACTTCATCCCAACATGTCTGAGTCCCACACCACTTTATATATAGAGCCTCATAAGGTGCCATGTGAATTCTAGAATTAAAATTATTGTTATATGAGAAATACACTAGGGAAAGGTGTTGATCCCAACATCATTGTAAATCTATTTAACATGATATCATCATATTATCTAGAGTTTGAATTATTTTTTAAGAATGACCATTCACATGAGGGTGATAAGTAGTACTGAAACCTAGCTTCATATCAAACACTTACTGAAGGCTTCTCTAGAACCTTGAGGTAAACCTTAGATCTTGATCATATACAACATATAGTGGAACTCCATGTAGTATTACCAATTATCTTATGTATATCTTGGTGAGTTATTCAAGAGATAAATCTTCCATAATAGCAATGAAATGTGCTGACTTTTTAAAGTGGTTGACTACTAATGATATGGAATTATTTCCTTTAAAATGTACTAGGGAGTCCTACGATGAAAGCCATAATAATTTTTTCCCATTTCCATACTAGTATGGAAAATGGTTACATTATAAAATTTGAATTTTATTGTTTATCCTTGACCAGTTTTCATACCAAACGACGAGATATAATTTTGAAATCTCTCTCTTCATGTTATCCCACCAGAATTTTTGATTTAGATCTCTATACATCTTAGTGCTTCCTGGATAAATAGTGAAGGTTGAGTTATGTGAATCATCTAGAAGTTCCCTCTTCATTCCTGGTTTTTATGGGACACATATTTAGGTTTCAATACTTATAACTCCATTTTTGGAAAAGTTGAACTCCGAAATATTCACCACCTTTTTTTGTAGCACCTTATCATCTTACTAGGCCTCATTTATCCTCTCAATAATGGATGGTTGAGTAGTTATTTGTGCATTGTAAGATGAATTTCCTTTTATTATTCTCATGCATATCATTTTAATGTCTAAGAATACTGAATCCATTTCAATCCTCATCATGGATAGGGCTGCGAGATCCTTTCTACTCAGAGCACCTTCCACTTTTTTCACCTTCCTAGGATGAAAATATATTGAACAATCATAATATTTAATCATATCTAACCACCTTCACTCAAGAATATTGAGATTTTTTTATGAATATATACTTAAAGATTTTATGATCCATATATTTTTTACACTTCTCTCCATAGAGATAATGTCACCAAATCTTTAGTGTGAAGATCACTGCATCCAATTCTAGATCACGAGTTGGGTAGTTCTATTCATGAATCTTTAATTAAAATAAGGCATATGCTATCACTTTTTCATCTTTCATGAGTACACAAAACAATCCATTTTTAGAAAATTTGTTGTAGATCAAAAATTCTTCCTTGATAGTGGGGTAATCCGAGTATAAGTGTAGTGATTAACATTTTAGTTAACTCTATAAATAACTCCTCATATTCATCACCTCAAAGAAACTTAACTCCCTTTAAAGTTAGCTTGGTTATTTAGATTGAAAATAGTGAGAAGTTTCTCACAAATTGTCGATTGTACCAAGATAATCTAAGGAAACCATGGATCTAAATCATAGATATTGGTTTGATACATCCTTACATTACCTCTATTTTTGAAGGATCCGTAGATATCCATTTACTGGTGATAACATTCCCTAGAAATGTTACTTTCTCCATCCAGAACATTCATTTACTATACTTCATATATAAATTTTCCTTTCACATGGCCTTTAGTACAACATTAAAATTCTCCTCATTCTACTCATTTATTTTAGAGTATATATGAATATCATCTATAAATACAAGAATTTTTTTTGAGGTAATCCTAGAAGACTCTATTCAACATGTCCAAGAAGATAACTAGAGAATTAAAGAGTTGAAATGGAATCACTAGAGAATTTGAGCTAGATATTCTTGCTGACAAGGCAATAATATCCCTGCTTGAGATAATGATACCAAAGGAGATTCATGGTCCTCCTTGAACTTTTATAAAATCAAAGAAAGATTTATGATAGAGAGGGTGATTTAATTATCTTGTAAATTTATGTTGGATCTATACAAGGAAATCCAATCCATGCCTAGAATAACACTGAATTCCACTAAAGGGTGTATCATAAGGTTTTTTGGGAAATTCATCCCATAAATATGGTCATGGGAGAATTTTTATACGCAGGATGAAATAATTTACCCATTTTCTATTTTCACAGATAAATATACTTACATGTTTTGAGGTGGTGTTTTAATAGTTATACTAAAAATGTGTGGTATGAAGGAATACATAGAAACATGGATAATAAGCCCACCTTTTACTATTTTATTCTGGTTCTAATAATTTACTTCATCCAAAATACACTTAGTGATGATAATTTTCAAACTATTAATCATATAAAAGGGAAAATAATAAAATTGAAGGCATAACTCATAAATGAAATATATTCCTTAACCTATGAATTTTTAGGTTTCAATATAAGTTATCCATGTTCTATTTCCTAAAATGAAATATTATGGGAATTTTTATTCCCTTCATAATGGTTAATAAGGAACTTGTGAATTTACCAAAGAATATCCCCCAAGTGTGTCAAAATATGTGTGATACAAGGCCTCTTTATTATGCATGAGTTGATGATCAATTCAATCCCAATGCACCCTTTTCATGGTAATTACCCCTTGGTATAAACTTTCTAGAGACATATCAACTTGTACTATCTAGATAGGGATGTATTTACTTGGAAACCACTTGATCAATAATTTATAAAAATTTAGGGATTTTTTATTTTTTTTATTCTTACCTCAAGGATTTCACTAGGGTTTTATAATCCTAATACCCAAAAATAACTAGAATTTTCTATGATACCAACTATGAAAAACCAAATTTTAATACACCTTAATTCATGTTTTATTATATAAAGGCACACAAAATATAATCCCAGAATATTGTGAGGCCTAGTGTTTTTGGGAAATTATGTATATATCACAATAACATAATCATGGGTATAAAAAAATTATTTAAAAACTCCACAACATTCTCTTAAAATTCTATTACTCTTGTAAAACTGCATGGGATAACCTAGTGACGTACATAAGAATGGGGTGAGCTATAAATCCCAGTAAAGTAATAATAAAATCATAAAATAAGTTAAAGTAGTAAATGTGAGTCAAGAGGTATATTAAGGCTACATAATAGGGATTATAATAATAAACTTGAACATCAAAGAATGATATAAGATGATAATATGAAGGCAATATGGGAATTTGGAAACAACATAAAACATGATTTTGTTGGGTTTTAGACCAGTGCATGGGAACTGCATGGTTAGCGGTAAATGTGAGGTATCCCTAGGCAATTGCGTGGGTACCTAAGTGGTCTGGGTCAAGGTGCACAACTTTCACGCGGTTTATTAATCCGTGTGATGAGCATGCGGTTACCCGGTTTTCAGAATAAGATAAATAAATGGATTAAAATTTAAAAAGAATTTTCGATAATAATAATAATAATATTTTGTTATTTTTATTTTTATTATGATTATTATTAAGAATATTAATATTATTAATTATATTATTATTATTATTGTTATTGTTTTTAAGAAAAACAATTAAAAAATATTATTAAATTTTTTATTATTATGATTATTATTCTTCTATTATTGATGTTATTATTATTATTATAAAATTTAGTATTATGTTATACTATTATTAAGTTTGTTATTATTATTTATATTTATATTAATATTAATATTATTATTATTATTTATATTATTATTATTATAGTAAAATTAAAAAAAACAAAGGGGTCAAAACCCTAGGAGGGGTCGCAACCCCAGCTTCTTCTTCCCCCACGACGCGATGCGATGAGCTCCCCTATCCCCTTAGATTTTTTATTCGGTACACCAAGTCCATCAGCTATCACCCTCGACTCTTTACCCATATAGCCTCACCTCGCCCCTCGCATTCCCTCCCTCACAACCCTATGCGTGAGATCACCCTAACAGCGGCACCCCGCATCACCTCTCATCCCCTCGGCACACTCGGACTCCACACTCCGATCTCCTTGCTCCGACCAGCAGTGCCTCCGACCTCCACCCAACCATCCCTTTCCTTCTCCTCTACTCCAGTAGCAACTTCGACCCCAACCTCCTCGCGCCATGCACCCGACCACACCACCTCCTCCGACCTCCCGCTTCGGCCTCCTACCAATCAAACCCGCCGCTCTATTATATTTCTTTTCATCTTTTGGTGTTTTTATTTAAGTTGGAAAAACCCTAATTATAGGGTTATTTTGTGCATTTTTCTTAGTTTTAGGGTGTTCTAAGAGACTACAAACCTCAGTTATTCCTCCCGTTGAAGCGGCATCACGGTTGTACGTCCATGAGGTAAGAGTTTCCATATATTGTATTCCTAAGGAATTTCCATTGATTCTTGGCATTTCAAATAAATTTAATAAGTTTTTTGGAACCTCTTTGACACCCTTTATGATCTTATTATATCATTTTTAAATTTGTTTTGGTTTGTGAAAAATAGATTTTTAAGGTTAGTTATGTGTAATGCCTAGAGTCTTATCACTTAGGGTGTTTATTTTAAATGATATTATTCCAATAAATTGAATTGGGGGTTTTCATGAAATTTTTAGAATTAATTATGGTGTGATTATAGTTGTCTATTTGTGAAATTGGTTTGGTGTTTTTGGTTTAGTAATGCTATGAATTGTTTAATGTGTAAAATATTTTGGAAATGGGTTATATAGTTTCAAGGTGTTTTTTATGTTCTTTAAATTATGTGAGTAGCTGGTTGTGGTTTTAAAGAAAGTGGTGGTTTTTTGGAAATAGTTTTGGGTTTCCTTTTGGTGTTTGGGTGTTCTATTGGAAGTTGGCACATCCATGGGTTCACTAGCTGCACACATGGATGTGCCCTCAAATGAAAATGACACATTTAAAATAGTGTTATTTTAAAACCTTGGTCTCTTAAATGGTTCTTTGGTTTCTAAGAAGTGTTGGTCCCTCTAGGTTAATTAATTAAAGCTTTGGTGTCTCCTTGGTGGTGCACGCACACACATACATAGGTATGTATGTGTATATGTGTGTATATATATATATATATATATATATATCTTTCTTTCACATATTCCCTCATGGAGTGGGGAATATGTACATTTGATTAAGGGTATATATATATATGTATGATAATATATGTGTGTGCTGGTGTGGGCAGTTTTTTTCAAAAGCTTCAAGAGCCTAAGTATCTCGGCTTGGCCCGCTTCCTTTTAAGGTAGGTCCTCCATGCCTGCGCCTTTAATTTGAATTCCACGATTTATTATCATTTAAAAAAATGCGTGTTTACATATTCATGTGATATTTATATATGTAGATATGTATATGTGTTTGGTGAAATGGATTTCACCTCTTGGAGTTTGGTTTCCTATTAATTTTCATAACTTGTCAAAGCCTATTTACAAATTTCTTTTAATTATGATGGTGTCCTAAGTATTTTAAAATAGTTTACTAAAAGTTTCATAGTTGTGAAGTGTATTTTGTGAAACTAAAAGGATTTTGTTAGATGTGTTGTTTAAAACCTGACTTGCTTAGAACCTTGAAGCGCGGTTTGACAATTCAATTACATGAAGGCCTGTTTGGCACTTTTAAGTATGTTGTGTGTTTTTAACCTAGAATTGGAAATGGATTTACAAAATGAATTTGGTTTGGAATATTTTTATGTTATATTAGAATTATGGTATTAAAGTCCTAGTTGGCACATTATGTCACTTTGAAAGTGTGAATGCTCGGTTGGAAACTTAAAGTGCTTTGTGAAATGGTTTAAAAGTTCGTGTGACGTGATGGACCGGTTTTCACCTTGGTTGATATGGTGTGTACATGTTTAAACACACACACAAACACACATATATATATAAATATATATACATATATATATATATATCCAGTGGGAACCTCTATAGGAGGGATATCCCTTTAGGGGTTATCATATAGGGTGTCCATGTTTGGGGTAGGCAAGTGCGGTGACGACATGTAAGATGAGTCACACATGAGAGGGACTCCTACTTACACTGCATTACTGTTACCACTATGGGTTCCTAGGAATCTTTTAGTGGGTCGAATGATGGTTAATGATCAACCCTGATTAGACGGGTTGGTACCCCCTAGATTTTCTGTTAGGCCAGGTGGGATGTGCCACTAGTGAAGCCAGATTACGATAGCTAGTTGGTTATTGACTTAGGGGCTTCACCATACGC
The DNA here is from genome assembly GCA_963277665.1 of Viscum album. Lineage (NCBI taxonomy): Eukaryota > Viridiplantae > Streptophyta > Magnoliopsida > Santalales > Viscaceae > Viscum > Viscum album. The sequence continues at coordinate 1,811,217,732 of OY728127.1, forward strand.
CGACAGGTGGTTCCGAACTGAGTATGTCTAGGGATCTCTCTAGGGATGTTTAGGGAATTCCCATGGTTTCATACTTGTATGTTCCTTCTTTATTTTATATAACTTTTGGTTATTTGATATCATGACACTTTTACTTTTCTTTTTATAATATAGAACCTGTTTTGATACTAGTTGTCTTTACAAATAATTCATTACAATGAATTATACGCTTTGGTAATTAATTTATAAAAATGAAATGGAAAAGGGGGTTTTTCTTAAAAGTAAAATCTTGTTACCTATTTTTTTTAAAGGAGTGAAAAACCCATATTTTTATATATCCTATTTTAAAATTGGAGAGAATGGCCTTGATTTTAGAGGTGGGGAATTAGGTATGGTTTATTTTGGCATTCCTACTGAGCATCTCGGTGATCACAACTACTCTATCTTTTCAGTTTCTTGTTCTCCAAGTTTCACATTGCTCTTGGAGTGAGCTTGGTTTTGAGTTGGGTGGTGACCTAGTAGGTCTTGTGGAGGTATGTTTTTTAAAGAATATCGTGCCTTGGTAAAAATACCAAAGCACTAATTATTTCATATAAAAAAGGGGGGATTACAAGAGACAAAAAGAGGGGAGTTTTTTACAATATTTTTGATAAAGATGAAACAGATCAGGAGGCAAGGTATCCAACCAAGTTAGAACCTGGTTGACACCTTTATTGGAAAGAGAATCTGCAACCACATTGGCTTTACGTAAAAAATGTGTGGTAATGAAGTTTATCCCCAGGAGAAAATCCAGACACTTCATCTATCGAGTGGTGAGAGGCTAGGCAAGATGAGTCACTCTATTACATAAAGATTGAACAATGGTGGTCGAGTTGATTTCTATACATATGCTCGTCCAACCTTTTTGAAGGGAAAAGGTGACAACATTGATGACACCCATCATCTTCACTTAAAGCGATGAAGAAATTCCATAACTACTAAAAAAGAAACCATGACATTGCCCATGATAATCTCTAAAAATCCCACCGCATCCCGCCAGACCAGGATTTCCCTTTGAGGCATCGTCAACATTAACTTTAATCTATCCTGGCATCAGGGGTTTCTAGAATACTTCAAGAGTGTGCTTAGGTGGACTGTAAATGCCATCAATCTGAAGCTTGTGAAGAATCTCAAAGTCACCAACTGAGTTGTTACAATGCGCTTTTTTAATTGACGCTGCTTCTTGAATCGCAAGGAGTATTTGAGCTTTACTTGAATTTAAGTTTAATGAGAATTTATTGAATAGGATATTATTACTGTCATACCATATAACATGAAGAATTTCTGTGACAACAGAGAGAATTTTTTTTAATTTGTTGCGAGGCATCATGATCCACACATCTCTTTAGATGCAAGTTAATAGAATCAATAATCATCCATCTGCAATTAAAAATGTCAAAAATGTAGTTCCACAAAGCAGAGGCAGTAGCCCATGATAGAAAATGATGATTAGCATATTCCCTATGTTGACTGCATAAATTAAATTTGTAGCATAGTTGAAAACCAAAAGATTGAAGATAGACCTCAGTGGGAATTTTGTTATGAGCAATACGACAAATAAGAGTGAGTCTTATTGGTTTAATCCATGGTTTGTTAAATTAATTCAACTAGTCAAAGTTGGACTCCAGTCTTAAAAAATTATGGCTATAAAAATTCTTAGAGTCAAGAATTCCATTATGAGAAGGTTCCCAGATGAGTAAATACTCGACATTAGAAAAGGGATAATTTTCAATAATATATGAAATGTTGTCAGGGAGTTCATTTTTGTGGGAATGAAAAACTTCCCCTATATTAGAGTTGATATTATCAGGAGGGGAGTTAGGAGATAATCAAGAGATAAGAGGGGTACCAGTCTAGTTATCCATCCAGAAGTTTATATTGGAATCCACATTAACCATCCATCTAGAGTTGTCCATGATGCTGTGGAAGGTTTCTCTAATGGAGGGCCAAATTGAGGAGGTAATATGATTAAAGTTTCCTCTTTTAATCTTAGAAAGAAATATTTGCTTTAAAAATGAAATCATATCAGAGTTATTATTGATTAACCTCTAGGTGAGCCTGGCCTGGAGTGCTTAATTAAAAAATTTGAGATTTTTGATTGCAATACCACCCTTATCAATAGGCTTACAATAGGTGGACCAAGGGATAGTGACAAGTTTTCTTTCAAGAATACTTCCTGTCCAAATGAATTTTTTTATGTAAGTGTTCATCCTTTTCATGACACCAGCCGGCCATTTATAAATCATCAAAGAGTAAACCATTTTAGAGACAATAGTTGATTTAACCAGAAATATTATTCCTACCATGGAGAGGGATTTACCCTTCTAGGAAGAGAGTTGATTGATGATTTGATCCATAATTCCATTAAAGAAGATTGATTTGGGTCTTCCCCAAAAGATAGGTACTCCAAGATAAGTGAAAGGAATATAAACTTCTTTGATTCCAAAATTGTTGATGATAAGGCTTTTTCTATTTGAATAAAAAAATTTCCAAAGAAAATTGAAGATTTATTCCAACATATGTCTTGACAAGAGATTTATTCATAATGAGACAAAGCATATTTAAGAACCTGAGTATTCTTATTCCCTCCATGAAGGAATAAAATAATATCATCGGCATACATGAGGTGAGTGGGGACATTGAGATTCCTGGCAGCCTGTATGGGATTAATCTTATTCTGATTAACCATTTGGGAGAGAAATATACTAAGATAATATTCAACAATAACAAAGAGGATGGCTGAGAGGGGGTCTCCCTGTCTAACACCTTGGTGCAATTAAAATAACCTTTAGGAGATCCATTGATCAGAATGGATATGGAAGAAGACTTAAATAAGGTTTTAATTCTTTTGATAAATATATCATTAAAACCAAAACCCTAAATCACTTTGAAGATAAAACCCCAATCAATTTTATTGAAATATTTTTTAATTTCAAGATTTATAGCAATATTCCCACCTCTGGTAACTTTATTAATAATGTTGGTGCATTCAGAGGCAAGAAAAATGCAATCCTGTATAGACCTTCCTTTAATAAAACCAAATTTATTCCAAGAAACAATTTTTTTTTCATATGGGAGTGAGTCTATTTGCTAAAATTTTAGAAATTATCTTGTAGAGAGTGTTAATGAGGGAAATATTCCGAAATTGGTGAATCTCAGAGGAATTATCAACCTTAGGAATAAGTGCGAGGAACTGACCATTAAGGCCATGAGGCAATACACCATTAGAGAAAAAGGATCTAAAAATCTTACAAACATCCAAGTGAATTACATCCTAGTGTTTCTGGAAAAAACCATTATTAAACCCATCAGGTCCTGGAGCACTATCAGGCTTTAAACTAAATATATTTTCTTTAATTTCATGATCAAGGGGGTGCTAATAAGATAGGTATTGTCATTATCCTCAATAAAGTAGGGGATAATATTAGCCCTAAGGTCCTTATTGACATCCGGACCATTGAAGATGTTTTGAAAATAGGAAACCATGTGATTAGTAAGTGCCTCCTATAAATCAATGAGAATTCCATTATGCGTAAGAGTGGTTAGAGGTTGACTAACATTCTTTATCCTTTGAAGAGAATTGTAAAATTTGGTGTTTCTGTCTCCATCAGATAACCATTTTGTTTTAAAAATTTGTTTGTGCATGTTATCTTTGAGAGTGAGAAGAGAGTTGATTTTCATTGAGATCTCAATTTCTGGTTTAGGGTCATGAGAAATATCATAGGTGGTATTATTGATTTGAGTTTGAGCAAGTTCATTTTCCAGAAAGGAGATATCTAAGTCAATTTACTTAATTTTGGTTCTACAGCAGCCTTTAAGAGCCTGTTTTAGATGTTTGAGTTTAGTAATACATGCAAAGGCATCATGTTGATGGTTCATAGATTTCCAAAAATCTTTGATAAAAGCAGTGCAATTAGGGTCATCAGACCAGGAAATATTAAACCTAAAGGGGAGGATGGGTTTTGAAATCCTGATGAACTTATTTTTTATTTAATTGTGTTTCAATTATGGGCCAAATTGTTCTCACGTGTTAGTTTTGATGCCCGACACTAGTTTCCAGCCTATGGGAATTGGGAACGACCTTCAGGCCTTGCTATGGACTGGCTCGGGTGACTGGTTCAGGGTCGATCTGAGTTGGTTCATGAAAAAATGGTATTAAAGGAGGACCTTGTTATTTGGGGTGTGTGGTAGATGTAGATTAGAACAGTCAGGACTCGAGAGGTAGGTACGGGAAGGGCATCATAAACCCTCACTCGTTCCAAACCTCGAGTCGCTAGGGGTAGTCCGGGAATTGAGTCCTTATCTCGCTCTGGTTTGTTTTAGATTGAGGGATGACAATGGAGGCAAGCTGATGTTACATTGTGATTTCACATGGAGTAGTGACCCATGTGGAGTCTGAGTATATGGTTTAAGTTCCTCCTAGTTTTTGACGCTTTCTTGGGGCATGGACCACTACCATGTCGCCAGGTTAATCATGACTACTAGTCCCTCACTCTGGTAATTTGATGCAAGTTAAGTGTTGTCTTGGTTCTGGTTGGTGTAAGTGTGCTTTTGAAAAATGAAAAAAGGGTTTTTTAAATGAGAATTATTTCTTTTAAAAGGATTTAGATTCATGAAATGGGTTTTTAAAACTAGAATCTCTTGGTCTAAAAGTTTGGTGTTTTCTTGGAAATTGCTAGAGAAATGGTTTGGGTGCAACCTCGGGTACTCTTTATAAATGTTTTCACATGTGATGGGATGCATGGAAAGTGCATGTTGGTGCCTATGGACAAAAGTGAATGAATACATGTTCAATAGTTCATGGGATTACTAGGGTGTGTACTTAGAATTAAAGGCTTGAACTTGTTTTTGTAAAGTGATTTTAAAAAGGGAAAATGATTTTTGGAAATTGAATTTGGTTTAAAAAGTTGGTTTGGTATTTGAAAGTGGCCTTAAAAGAATAAGTTTTTGATATCTAAAATGAAAAGGAGATTTTTAAAAGGGAATTCTGGGTTGTGTTTGTATTTGTCTGGTTTTGAGCCGATTGTTTTTGGATGAAGGCACTTTATTGATGTTGCTTTGGCTTGGTATTGGTTTTGGCTCTGTGCTTTATATATTGTCTAGAAAATGCCATCCAGAAAGGTCCCCAAGGTTTATGATAAGTCATTCCTAGTTTTTAGTCCTTCTCAGAAATTTTCTGTCCTTAACAGTGATCGGGGTCTATTAAAGGCAGTTATGTGTTTTGAAGAGTTCGAGTGTGTTTTTGGGATATTGGGAACTACCAAGTCTTCTAGGATTGTTGAGGGTCCGGATTTGGAAAAATGGGAGTTGTTTTCCCCACCATCAATGCTAGTCGGGATGATATGGGATGTCTTTAAATCTATCTTCGTCCGATGATTCATACATGAAGAGGTGAAGACAAAGAAAAGGGAAGAGCTTATGAATATTCAATAAGGCCAACAGACAGTGAATACATATCTTGACCATTTCAAGGAGCCGATTTCTTTTTCTATGGAGGTAGTGTTATAGGATTTGATGAAGACTTATCTCTTTATCGGGGCTCTTCATATAAAGATCAAGGAGAGGGTACTCCTTTCTAGGGACCATTGTTTTTAGAAGCTGGTGGATGAGGTGTTCTTAGCTGATTTGGTCTCCGGAGCACAGATAGTTGGAAATATAGCGTATCCAGTTGCTCATGAAGGTTCCCCATCTGGAGAGTAGAGCGTTTCAGATGGACCTGTTTCTAAAGATTCATCTTTAGTGGTTATGGATTCCAGTTCATCAGACTGTTCAGTGGTTTCCATCATTTTGGACGTTTAGGGAACATGAAGGCATCATGTCACATCCCCCAAAGACGTGCCATTATTGTGGGTGTCTGGGTCATCTAGTGAAGTTTTGCAGGAAGCGTTTACTGAAGAAGACGCTATGACCAGAGGATTATAGTTCTTGACTATGAGGTAGGAGATGATTTAGCCATTAGAGCCCCATCCATAGGTCTTGGGGTGAAGCTCGCGTGGATTCAGGAGTTGCCGGGGGTGTGAAGCCTCGGTTTGAGTTTTGTGTTCTGTATTGGTAGTAGAACATTTAAAGTCTTTCCATTCTTATTTTTATGTTGTTAAAGTTTTGATGTTTTTTTAAGTTCATTGTTTTATCTTGAAGTTATGATGGACTCATTATATTATAATTCAAGCAGTCTCGTTTGTGTGGATTTGGTTATCTGGGTCGTGTGTTTTATTAAAAGTGTGTTTGGCCCTTGTATGAGTTGATCTCAATTTAGCTATGTTCGTTTTGAGATATAATTGTTTAAGGAAGAATCAATGTTTGTGGTTATGCTCAGGTTCACTGCTTGGGGTAAGTTATGCTCAGAGGTGTAGTGCTGGAGGTTTCTGGTCTATGCCGAGAGTTGCAAGTTTCAGTGGAGGTATTCTTCTGCTCATGCTATAGAAGTTAGTTTGGATCGGTTGGGAGTTCCCATGTCAGCCCCCCCTTCCAGAGGTGGTATGTTGAGTGTTAAATTTCCGCACTAGTTGAGTTCTTGTGGTGGGGAGAACCCTCTCGTGTTCTCCTATTATCTTGTATTGTGGTTTCATATGGTTTCAACCGGGCATGGATTCTTGTTTTTATATTGTTCAGCTGGGTGAATTTATAGGGGCAAGAAGTGTCTGTGGTGGGGAGAATTATCAGACCTCAACCTTTTAAATTTATTTTTATTTTATTATTTATTGGCTTTGGGTTCTAGCTCCAAGGTTCAGGTTGGGCCCTGGTTTAGAATTTTTGACGTTTAAGGATTTTGGTGGGTTTCAGACCAGTGCACGGGCACTGCATGGTTAGTGATAACCGTTTGGTTGCCTCAGGTGCTTGTGCGGGTGCCCAAGTGGTCTGGGTTGAGGCGCACAACTTGCAGGCGGTTTATTAAGTCATGCGACGAGCGCACAACTACTCGGTTTTCAGAATAAGATAAATAAATGGATTAAAATTTAAAATGAATGATCGATAATAATAATAATATTATGTTGTTATTTTTGTTATTATTATGATTATTATTAAGAATATTAAAATTATTAATGATATTATTATTATTATTATTGTTATTGTTTTTAATAAAAATAATTAAAAATAATTAATAATTTTTTTATTATTATGATTATTATTCTTCTATTATTGATGTTATTATTATTATTATTATAAAATTTATTATTATTATATATTATTATTATGTTTGTTATTATTATTTATATTATTATTATTATTCTTTATATTATTATTATTATGGTAAAATGAAAAAAACAAAATGGTCGAAACCCTAGGGGGGTTGCGACCCCCCTTCTTCTTTCTCCATGGCGTGACGCAGTGAGCTCCCCTCTCCCCTTTAATTTCCTATTTAGCACCCCAGGTCCAACATTTGTTTCCCTCGCCTCTCGACCCATCCAGCCTCACCTTGCTCCTCGCGTTACCTCCCACGCATCCCTCTACGTGTGACCAGCCCGACAACGGTACCCTTCCTCGCCTCTCACCCCCTTGGTGTGCCCGACCTCTATGCTCTGGTCTCCTTACTGCAACCAACAACACCTCCGACCTCTAGTTGACCATCCCTTTTCTTCTCCTCTACTCCGGCAGTAGCTGCAACCCCATCCTCCACCTCCTTTCCACCGTGCACCTGACCAGGCCACCTCCTTCGGCCTCCCTCTTCGGCCTACTGCCGATCCAAACCCCCCACTATAGTATATTTCTTTTCATCTTTTGGTGTTTTTATTTAAGTTGGAAAAACCTTTATCGTAGGGGTTTTTGGTGAATTTTTCTCTGTTTTAGGGTTTGCAAAGAGACCACAAACCTCGGTTATTCCTTTCACTGAAGCGACGTTGCAGTTGCATGCCACTGAGGTAGGCGTTTCCATATATTGTTTTCCTAAGGCATTTCTGTTGATTCTTGGAATTTCAAATAAATTTAATAAGTTGGTTGGAACCTCTTTGACACCCTTTTTTATCTTATTATAGCATTTTGAAATTTTTTTTGGGTTTGTGAAAAGTAGATTTTTTAAGGTTACTTATGTGCAATGCCTATAGTTATAGCACTTAGGGTGTTTATTTTAAATGCTATTATTCCACTAAATGTAATTGGGGGTTTTCATGAAATGTTTAGCATTAATTATGGTGTAATGATAGTTTTCTATTTGTGAAATTGGTTTGGTGTTTTTGGTTTAGTAATGCTCTGACTTGTTTAATGTGTAAAATATTTTGGAAAGGGGTTCTATAGTTTCAAGGGGATTTTTTATGTTCTTTAAATTATGTGAGTATTTGGTTGTGGTTTTAAAGAAAGTGGTGATTTTTTAAAAATATTTTTGGGTGTCCTTTTGGTGTTTGGGTGTTCTATTGGAAGTTGGCACATCCATGGGTGCACTAGGTGCACACACAGATGTGTCCTCAAATGAAAATGACACCTTTAATATAGTGTTATTTTAAAACCTTGGTCTCTTAAATGGTTCTTTGGTTTCTAAGCGGTGTTGGTCCCTCTAGGTTAATTAATTAAAGCTTTGGTGGCTCTTTGGTGGTACGCGCACACACATACATAGGTACGTATGTGTGTGTGTGTGTTTGTGTATTCCTTGCACATATTCCCTCATGGAGCGGGTAATATTTACATTGGATTAATGGTGTATGTATATATATATGATAATGTATGTGTGTGCTGGTGTGGGCAGTTTTTGTTAAAAGATTCAAGAGATGAAGTATCTTGGCTTGGTCCGCTTCCTTTTAAGGTAGGTCCTCCATGCCCGCGCCTTTAATTTGAATTCCATGATTTCATAGCATTAAAAAAAGTGTGTTTACATATTCATGTGATATTTATATATGTAGATATGTATATGTGTTTGGTGAAATGGATTACACCTATTAGATTTTGGTTTTTATTAATTTTGATAACTTGTCAAAGCCTGTTTACAAATTGCTTTTAATTATGAAGGTGTACTAAGTATTTTAAAATAGTTTACTAAAATTTCCCTAGTTTTGAAGTGTATTTTGTGAAACTAAAAGGATTTGGTTAAATGTTTTGTTTAAATCCTGATTTTTTTGGCACCTTGAAGCGGGTTTTGACAATTCAATGACATGAAGGCCCATTTGGAACTTTTTAATTATGTTGTGTGTTTTTTACCTAGAATTGGAAATGGATTTAAGAAATTAATTTGGTTTGGAATATTTTTATGGTATGTTTTAATGATGGTATTAAAGGCCCGATTGGAAACTTATATAACTTTTAAAGTGTGAACTCTTGGTTGGAAACTTAAAGTGCTTTGTGAAATGGTTTAAATGTTCGTGTGATGTGATGGACCAGTTGGTGCCTTGGTTGATATGGTGTGTACATGTTTATATATATATATATATATATATATATATATCAAGTGGGAACCTCTATAGGAGGGATATCCTATTAGGGGTTATCGTATAGGGTGTCTATGTTTGGGGTAGGCAAGTGTGGTGACGACAGGTAAGATGAGTCACGCGTGTGAGGACCTCCTACTTACACAACATTACTATTACCACCATGGGTTCCTTGGCATTTTTTAGAGTTCCAAGTGACAGTTACTGATCAACCCTGATTATATGGGTTGGTACCCCTGGATTTGATGTTAGACCAGGCAGGCTATGCCACTAGTGAGGCCAGGTTAGGGCAGCTAGTTGGTTATTGACTTAAGGGCTTCACCTTACACTGACAGTTGGTTCCAAACCGAGTTTGTCCAGGGATCACTCTAGAGATGTTTAGGGAATTTCAATGGTTGCATACTTGAATGTTCCATCATTATTTTATGGCACTTTTGGTTATTTGATCTCATGACACCTTTACTTTGCTTTTTATAATATAGAACCTATTTTAGTACTAGTTGGATTTACAAAGAATTAATTGCAATGAATTATATGCTTTGGTAACTAATTTAGAAAAATAAAATGGAAAAGGGGGTTTTTCTCAAAAGTAAAATCTATTTAACTTTTTTGTTAAAGGAGTGAAAAAACCATATTTTTATATATCCTATTTTAAAATTGGCAATAATGGATTTCATTTTAGAGGTGGGGCATCGGGAGAGGTTTATTTTGACATTCCTACTGGGCATCTCGGTGATCAAACTTACTCTATATTTTCAGTTTCAGGTTATCCAAGTTTCACATTTCTCTTGGAGTGAGCTTGGTTCTGAGTTGGGTGGTGACCTAGTAGGTCACGTGGAGGTACGTGCAGGTTATTGATTTTCTCTTTTCGCTGCTAGTTTCCATTTTATTGTTAGTTTCTTGTTTATTTACTTGTGTTTTAATTATGGTACAAATCATTCCCATGTGTTAGTTTTGATTCCTAACACTAGTTTCCAGCCCATGGGGATCAGGAATGCCCTTCGGGCCTTGCCGCAGACTGGTTTGGGTGACCGGTTCAGGGTTAACCCGAGTTGGTTCATGACATCATTAGTGTTTTATCTTGGAAATTCAATTGTGATAAACCCTCAGTGAGGGGAATCCCAATCATTCTCTTGAAGGTAGATCTAAAGGGGTTTCATTTCTAGATGCCCTTAAAGTTAAAGATCTATATAAATCAAAAGCAACGAAGCCTTCTATTTTCAAGAAGCTTGATGATGGTGGTTTCTCGATAGAAGATGACCCAGATGATCTCTAATAGTGTGCACAGATGTGAAAATTTTCCATCATGGGTCACATCTCATACATGAAACGTGATTTTCCTTGTCCCTTACTTGAATTAAAGCCTATAATTTCTCATTGTTGGGGTATCTCAGACTGGAAATTAGTGTCAATAGATAAGGGTTACTTTCATATCCTGTTTAAATCATAGGAAAACTTTGATTGGGTGTGGAAAAATGGTAACACACATCTCAAACCTGGTTTTCTTAGGCTATCCAATTAGGACTATGCCTTTAACCCCCATACCCATAGGAACACAATGGCTCAAATATGGGTTAGATTTCATGGTCTCAACTAGTATTTTTGGAATCCTAAAATCTTGAATGAAATTGTTTATTGTATTGGATTTCCACTTAAGATAGATGAGAGAACCCTAAATACTGAATTGGGCCTATTTTCAAGGGTTATGGTGGAAGTTAATATTGAATCAAAACTACCTAATATAGTAATTTTCATTGCTAATGACTGAAAAGATGAAGTTAGGATTTAATATGAGAGAAAACCCCCTTTTTGTGATATATGTAAGATTATTGGGTATACAATATCAAATTTTAGGGAGGTTAAGAAATAGGTTGTTCAAACAATGGATAATGAATTGAAAGAAGTGTGGAAAAATAAGAAAGACAAGGATCCCATTTCTGATATCCCTGAAACATCTAATAAGAAGAATGAAATATGGGTGAGGAAAAAAGATAATTCAGTTCTCTTAGAGACCATTTTAGGTAATTCTTGGGATGAAATTGTAGTGGTTGAGTATAATACTAATAATGATCTTGATCTCCTTGAAGAATTAGAGGCTCTTGTGACGAATTCTATGAAATCTCAACAAGAACCTATTTCTGTGGAGATCAAGGCCTGTAAGACTTCTGTTAATACCTCCAGACATTTGTCTTGTACTACTACTATTAATATTTCTAAATGAGATAAAGAAGGAAGAAATTTTAGGGTTGATCCATCTATTATCTCCCCTAAATGTACTAAAGGTATGAAGGTTGAAAAAGATACTTCCTCTGGACATATTTCTTAACCTCCTCTGGGTTTGGGTAGTGAAACTCAACAGGAAAGCCTCAAAACACCTGCCTCATTTCCTTTGGGTGATGCGGTTGAACATATAAATAAGTTTTCTACTAGGAAGAATGATACCAAACCCCTTTTGATCTTGGAAAAAGATAAAAAGTAGGCAGATCCTACAATAAAAAATCCAGTTACCTCGATTCCTTTATCTGTAGACACACATATTGTAGTAGGTACCCATAATTGTCATGACCCATCCCATGGGGCCCGGATGTGACTACCCCAAGCCCGCCTTCCATAGGCCAGGGGTTGGTGACTAGCACTTTAAGGCTTTTCCCAAACATGGAAGGCATTTCCTTAGATATCTGTACACACTCAAAAAGGAAAACTGAAGTAAACAACCAACAAAAGTATGGTATAACCATGAGAGTAAAGTACAACCACAAGTACAACTGTAAACTGAAAACAGTGGGCCAGAATACAAGCCCTATAAACTGAAAAGAAAGTAAACAGCGATCTCATCTTCCTGGGATCTCTATCGGGAGGGTAGTAGCTGTAAGTCTGAAGTCGAAGAAGAGTATATTGACTACTCCTATCGCACCAAGATCCACCAAGTCCCGAACCTCCAAAGTCTACCCCAGAGCGTCAGTAGTCTGCACCAGACACACATATGTGGGAAGAGCTCATGTAGGGGTGAGTATAAAAATACCCAGTAGGGGAACCCAAGACCCTTGAAGGTCTCTTGGTAATCCAAAAAGGAAAATATCACAAGAAATACCACAAAGGTAATATCACAAGAATGATCTAAATCGTGAAGCAAAAAACAAAAGAGACAACTCACTCTAATGGTATAACTTCAAGGTTACTGGGATAGGGATGACTAGTCATAAAGACAGATCATCCTATCCGTAGTAACTCCACTACTGACCCGTATAGGTCACTGTATGCTGCCCCGTATTGGTTGTTAGATGCTGACCCGTATTGGTCACTGGTGCTGACCCGTATTGGTCGCTAGTGCTGACCTGTATTGGTCACTGGTGATGACCCATATTGGTCGCTGGTGCTACCCGTATTGGTCACTAGTACAAAGGTAGGAATGATTAGTCGTACAACTAGATCATCCCACTCTAGAGTTTCTAATGCTAACCCATATTGGCCTATCTTCTTCTTCATGTCACATCCAACCACTGGATTCCCGCTCATAGCACACTTGATTCTGGGAGAACCACTCCTCAAGCCATCGATCATATTTCAACTAGTATGAAGTCCCACGAGGAAGCAACCCAATGATCCGTCACATCATAAGGGTTCCATTACAATAGACAGCGCATAAACCAGACGTCCGGTCTATAAGTTATTGGCATTTTAGTGTCGAGAGCCCAGTTGGATTCAGAGTCGATCCAACCCATCCGTACTCCAAATTTCTCCAAACTCACATGGAGTATCTAAAAAGCGTCATATTTCTCCAAAGATCGCAACACCATAGACAGTTCTCCAAATGGATGTCTGGTTCGCAAGTTATGACCACTTAAGTGTTTCTGGGCCCGAGAGGGGTCTGAGTCCAGTCCGACCCGGTCGGACCGACCCGGCCCATCCCAAACCATCCTGGGCCATGGAAGGCTTGGCCAACACCAGTCCTCTGAATCTCACGCCATCAATTTTCGCAAACTCATAATAATCCCAAATAATTAAAAAAAATTCATGGAATTTTCTGGGTCTTTAAATTCTCCCACCTTGGTTCTTTACATCCCCAAAAGGCAAACAAGGCTACACAAACAAAGAGGGGTATTGAGAACGCATATGAGCCTCTTGCTCCCATGTGCTCTCTTGGAGATTCCCGTGATGCCAAAAAACTTGGACCAGAGGAATCAACCACCCATGAAGGACCCTCTCCTATTGATCCTCTATCTCCACCAGGAACTCTACAAAAGTCACCCTATTGTCAATATCCATCTTGCCATGGTCGATGACATGAGATGGGTCATGCACGTATCTCCTCATTTGGGATATGTGGAAGATGTCATGCACCCTCTCCAACTACGGTGGTAGTTACAATTGGTACGCCACCTTGCCAATCCTCTGAAGTATCAGGAATGGTTTGATAAACCTCGGTGAAAGTTTTCCACCTTGGACAGATCTCCATACTCCCCGTCGAGGGGAGAATCACAAGAATACGTGGTTCCCCTCCTGGAACTATAGTGGTATCCATAGCCTATCAGCATAAGAATTCTATCAGCTCTGTGCAGTCTTCATCTGCTCTCAGATGACCTGCACCATCTCAGTGGTAGCCTATACCATATCTAGGCCCACGAGTGTTGGATCTCCTGGATCCATCTAGCACAAGGGCGATATGCACGGTTGTCCATACAATGCCTCAAAAGGGGCCATACCAATGGTGGAGTGATAACTGTTGTTGTACACAAACTCCACCAAGGTTAGGTGGCCCTCCCAACTATGAAAGAAATATAGGACACATGCATGAATCATATCCTCCATGGTCTGGATGGTCCACTCAGCCTGTCCATCTGTCTATCTGTTTGCAGGTGAAAAGCTGTGCTCAAGTGAAGCTAAGTCCAGAAAGCCTCCTATAATCCTTTGCACAACAGGGATGTGAAGCATGTGTTATGATATATGACTATCATCGAAGGAACCCCATGAAGTTTCATGATCTCTTGAACAAAGAGATGTACCAAGATCTCTACCGAACCCTTCTCTCGAATAGAAAGGAAGTGGGATGACTTAGTGAGTCAGTCAACGATCACCTAGATGGTATCGTTCCCTCTAGACGTATGTGGTAACCCCGTCATGAAGTCCATCGATATCCCTTCCCACTTATACTCTGGTATCTCGAGGGGTTGGGTCAAGCCTACAGGTACCTGGTGCTCGGCCTTCACTTGCTGGCAAGTGAGGCATCTAGAAACAAACTTCACCATAGATTTCTTCATCCTTGGCCACCAGTACTTATGCCAGTGGTCCCGATACATCTTCATCACACCTGGATGTGATGCCAAGGGGGATGTATGGAACTACCTCCACACCTCCTCTCATAGTGACACTGGTACAACTGTACGTCCTCTGAAAAGGATAGCGTGCTCCCCACCTTCAGAATATCCGTCAGGTGCATGGCCTGAGGATATCTGAGTACGTGTTGTCTCGTAGCTACTGTCTTTGAGTTGTGCCTCCCTGAATCACTAAAGGAGTGGAGGGGAAACTACCATCGACTGGAGGTAGATTGTCTCATCTCTATCCATGTTGGATATCTGAAGCGCGGATAACTGATCTCAATCCTCGTTCAGTAGCTGCAAACTCAATCTATGGATAAGTGCATCTTCCACTAAGTTCCCCTTCCCAGAAGTATAGACTATATCAAAGGCATAGTCCTGGAGTAACTCTATCTAACATCATTGTCTCAGATTCAAATCTTTCTATGTGAAGATATATATGAGACTCTTGTGGTCTGAGTAAACAATGAACCGCTTACCTATCAAGTAGTTTTGCCACATCTTTAGTGTGAAGCCTACTACTTACAACTCCAAGTCATGAGTCGCATAATTCTTCTCATGAGGCATCAGCTGTTTTGATCCATAAGCAATCACTGCATCACCTTGTATCAGAACACAACCGATTCCGGTCCCTGATGCATCACAATAAACTATGTAGTCAGTGCCCTACTCCGACAACCTCAGGATGGGAGCACTGGTTAAGATCTGCCTCAGCTGTTGAAAGCTCTGCTGGCATGTCTCTGACCAGAGGAAGGGTTTCCCCTTCTTCTTCAAGGTAGTCATAGGTGCTGCTACTCTGGAGAAATCAGGTACGAACCTACGATAGTATCATTCTAATCCAAGGAAGCTCTGCACCTTAGTAACAATCTTGGGTGGCTCCCAATCAAGTACTACCTCGATCTTCACTGGATCCACTACAGCTCTAGCCTCTGAGATGACATGTCCCAATAAGTGTACCTTCCGTATCCAGAACTCACACTTTGAGAGATTCCCATATAACTAGTTCTCCTAGAGTGTGTCCATAACTATCCTCAAGTGTACAACATGCTCTTCCTTGGATGTTGAGTACACCAAGATGTCATCGATGAAGACTAGCACAAATAGATTGAGGTATGGCTGAAAGATCCTATTAATGATCCCCATGAACACTACTGGAGCGTTGGTCATGCCAAAAGGCATCACCAAGAACTTGTAATGGCCATACTGACATCTGAAGGCTGTCTTCGGTATGTCCTCATCCCGTACCCTGAGATGATGATAGCCTGATCTGAGGTCTATCTTGGAGAACCACTTTGATCCTTTCAAATGATCAAACATATCATCAATCATCGGTATATGATACTTGTTCTTCACGGTCACCTGGTTTAGGCATTGAAAGTCCACACATGTTCTCAAACTTTAGTCTATCTTCTTGGAAAACAACACTGGGGATGAACATGGAGAAACACTGGGCCTTAATAATCCCTTCCTCTATAAGTCCTCTAGCTGTACCCTCAGCTCCCAGAGCTCCACAGGGGCCATCCGATATGCTGGTGTAGATATCAGTGTTGTTTATGGGTACAAGTTAATGTGGAATTATACCTCTCTACGAGGAGGTTGTCCTGGGAAATATTCTGGAAAGACGTCCTCATACTCATCCACCACCACTGGGAACTGTGGACTCGCCTCATCCACCATGTTGAAGGTCATTCAAGCCAATTGATATGTAATCGACTACACCCTCCTAAGCGCAAGTCCATCCCTTTCTGCTCTATTTTCCTTCTCACCAAAAAAATAAAACTAGCCTCAATAAGTCAATATATGCGTGAACTACTGATAGCCAGTCTATTCCTAGAATGACGTCATAGGGGTTCAACACTGTTACTCGAAGATCCCATATAAAACTCTCTCCTATGAGAGTAATATCACACTATCAACACCAGTGTGTGACTGTTGAATCTCCTCCCGTAGGAGTATCCAAAAGTAAATGTTGAGATAAAAGCTCAGTTGGAATCTCAGAGTCCCGAACTAAGTTTGAGACAAGGAAAGAATGGCTAGAACCTGTGTCGATTAACACTACTGCTAAAGTAGAGAAGATATAGATCATACCTCGTATCATCTCAGGGATGTCAGGATCGCGAGCCTCTACTGCCTGTAGCTGGGCCTGTCCCCATCCACCTGCTCCCTGAGTCTGTGGTAGACTACCTGGGGGTGGTGGTGGTAATGCTTAGTGACCCCGACCACCTTTTGCTGCAAAACATGCTCCCCTGCCTCATTTACTGCCTGGATGAAGCTCATCCTCCTTCCGTTGGCACTACCTCAGTGGCCCCTATATCGTCTTCCAATCATCCATGTAGGGATTCAGACAGTCATGAGCTCTGTGACCCTCTCCCCTGAAAGAAAAATAGATCATGCCTCACCGGTGTCTCCCTCGACCTGTCGAGCCTTGCATATCTGACCCTGCGTCCCCAGGTCTCCCAACAGAAGGTCTAGCCTGCTTGGGATTATGCATCATCTATCTTTTTCTAGCAGTATATGAATCTTCTACCTGTATTCCAATAGGGTCTCTCACTATCGGTGCCTTCTCGACAAGGAATCTCTCCATCATAAAAGCTCACTCTAGCACCCCAGCCTGCGTTGGGATGCTGATAGAAACTGTCGCAGCTCCGATCTCTTGTCGAAGACCCTACTCAAAGGTCCATTCCCTAAAGTAAGGGTCCTATACCATGTCAGTGGAGTATCAGGAGAGGTTAGTAAATCTCGCTGAGTATTAATCCATAGTTTGGCTACCCTGCTGTAGATGCAGTAGCTCTTGAATACACACATAACGCAGAGTCGCTGGCACAAACTCTGCCCTAAAAAGGCTCTCAATGTCTGTCCAGGTGAGGGTCATCTCCTCATTCACCTGGAGCGTCGAGCTCCACCACTATCCTACCAATCCCGGAAGAAGGTTAGCATCCAAGATTTCCATCTGCTTGGTGGGTGTATCTACTAAGTGAAAGACCCGTGAAACCGCCTCAAGATAGTCCTTTGTTTCCTAGGGGTTTGTCTCGCATCGAAACCTTAGAGGCCTATGTCTTTAGAACTCATGCAACACGCTCAACCGACATGAATGATCCACTGGTAGCATCTAATACTCAACGAGTGGTGGTGCTACTGGTACATCACCAAAAGGTTCCATCACTATGAGTGGTCCCTATACTGATGCCTCATCGCTCGGTGGGCCACTGTCACAATCTCTAACCGAAATCCTGGATGGTTGTCTTCGTAGAGGCATCCTGTAAGAAACAGATGCACCATGATAAATAAGTTATGCATGGTGAGATTACTCAAGAAAGATCAAGAAAACTATTCAAAACATTAGAAACCAGTGTTTTCAGGTACCTAGTTGGAAAACAGAATTCAGGTTCCTGGTGTATGGACACGTCAGCCACCGCACCAACACTAGACTCTCTATACTAAAAACTGAACTCAAGACACTTTACACCTTTACCTCATCAAAATTATACTCTTAGTTCTTCTGGTAGAACTAACCTCCCTTTGATACCACTTTTTCATGACCCATCCCATGGGGCCCGGATGTGACTACCCCAAGCCCGCCTTCCATAGGCTAGGGGTGGGTGACTAGCACCAGAAGGATTTTCCCAAATAGGGAAGGCATTTCCTTAGAGATCTATACACACTCAAAAAGGGAAACTGAAGTAGACAACCAACAAAAGTATGGTATAACCATGAGAGTAAAGTAAAACTACAAGTACAACTGTAAACTGAAAACAATGGGCTAGAATACAAGCCCTAGAAACTGAAAAGAAAGTAAACAGCTATCACACATTCCCTGGAACTCTACATAGAGGGTAGTAGCTATAAGTCTGAAATTGAAGAAGAGGATCTCAACTGCTCCCATTGCACCAAGCTCCACCAAGTCCCAAACCTCCAAAGTCTGCTTTGGAGTGTCAGTAGTCTGCACCAGACACACACGTGTGGGCGGAGCCTGTGCAGGGGTGAGTATAAAAATACCCAGTAGGTTACCCTGAGACCCCCAAAGGTCTCTCAGTAATACACAAAGAAAAACATCACAAGAAATACCACAAAGGTAATATCACAAGCATGATCTAAATCGAAAATCACAAAGAAAAAGAGACAGCTCACTCTAATGGTATAACTTCAAGGTTACTAGGATAGGGATGACTAGTCATAAATCCAAATCATCCTATCCGTAGTAACTCCACTGCTGACCCATATAGGTCACTGTATGATGACCTGTATTGGTTGCTAGATGCTGACCCGTATTGGTCACTGGTGCTGACCCATATTGGTCGCTAGTGCTGACCCGTATTAGTTGCTGGTGTTGACCCATATTGGTCATTGGTGATAACCCGTATTGGTTGTTGTTACATAGGTAGGGATTATTAGTTGTACAACTAGATCATCCCACTCATGAGTTTCTGATGCTGACCTGTATTGGTCGCTCTTCTTCTTCATGTCACAACCATCCACTAGATTCCTGCTCATAACACGATTGATTTTGGGAGAACCGCTCCTCAATCCATCGGTCATATTTCAACCGGTATTAAGTCATACGAAAAAGTAACTCGATGACCAGTCACATCATAAGGGTTCCAATGCAATAGACGATGCGTCAACCGGACTTCTGGTCTGTAAGTTATTGACATTTTAGTACTAAGGGCCCGATTGGATTCAGAGTTGATCCAACCCGGCCATACTCCAACTTTCTCCAAAACTCACATGGAGTATCTCAAAATGAATGTCTCTCCCCAAGTATCCCAGAGCCACAGATGGTTCGTTAAACAGACATCCTGTTTGCAAGTTACAGTCACTAAAGTGTTTATAGGCCTAAGAGGGGTTCGGGTCCAGCCTGACCCGACCCGGTCTGGGTCTAACCCGGCACGACTCAGACTAGCCTCGGTTGGCCCGGTTGGGCTGGACCGTGGTGGGCTTGGTCCGCGGGGTTGCAGACGGGCCAGGCCCGCCCTGGAGGGGCTGGGCCACGGCGGGCCTGGCCATTGGGCCGCGAACCGGCCCGACCCGCCGGCTAGGCACGGCCTGCCAGGTGACGCGTCCTGGCCTACTGGCGCGCTCCATTCATGGAACATGGTCTGTCTCCTGAACAGCTCATAGATCCATTTGTTTTTACCTAAGGGCGGTGCCAAGTGGTGCCTCCTTTTCCCCCGAGGGCCCCGCGACTCTCCTTCAATGCAGTGCGCGACGGAACGCCATCTCCACCCCCACGGCCGGACCATTGTCAGCCGCCTATCAAGCCACCGCGACACCGGTCGCCGACACTGGTCATCGGTGCCGCCGCACTGGTACCGCGCCGACGGAGCTTCTGCAGGGCTCCGACGATGCTCCGGAGCTTCGTTTTCATTCCCATCTGCACCTGCGGGCCTCCTGGACTTCCGCCGTCACAACATAACCCTTTGTCTCGCATTTTTGTCAAATTGGGAAAATTGTCCCTAAAGAACGCAAAAAAAAAACAAGCAGCGGAGGTTCTGAGCCTTGTTCATTTGGCCCGCACCCTCCGTGTTAGCTTTATAATAAGAGGGAGGTAATTATTCATCACATTTTAATAATGTTGAACCCCACTCAAATCCCCCGTAACAACCTATTACAAATACAAGAATGAGGAATAGACAGGAGGGAAATTCTTGAATTAAAAGAAAACCCCTACCTCGTGATTCATTGGGGATGTCGCGGATGGTGGTGCTTCCACGTCCGAGGGTATTGCGAACCAAGGAGAATGTTTATGTGCGTTGGCGTTCATCATCCGTTGAACTTTGGATCAATCCTACAATGGGTGTTGTCAATCCTCTATTCTCCATAGGTGGAAGGTGTGTCATCACTTTGTTAGGGGTTCCTCACTTGATGAAGTCGTGCCAAAACCCCTCCCTGAGCTCCATTTAAATAGAAGGGGGAAAGACGAGCAATGCTTTGAGGAATTAATGAGGTTCATTAATTTATGTAATTAATGTGCCTCATTAATTGACGTAATGGGTGGTTACGCAACCAAAGTGTAACTGTGTAATTAACGCCCCATAATTAAAGTTATGACCACCTCTGTGGTCCCCACCACCACCGCTCAACAGGTGGTAGGGAAAAGAAAATGAAATAAAATAACAATTTATGTTTTTTATTTCTTTAAAAGTCACAAAAACTATCTTTTTCTTTCGATCAACTACGGTCAAAGTGAAGCTTCCCTTAAGCGAATCCCGATTCGGTGGATTCAATGGTGCCCTTAGATTTTTAATCTGATCACCGGTTCAAAGATAGAAAATTCCTCCCACGCATTTACTGAACGTAATTGAAAAAAATTTCAGAAATTCATTCCAGGCACACCGGGCCTTGGAATCACACGCTATCAATTTTTGAAGACTTGTAATAATCCCAAATAATTAAAAAAAATTACATGGAATTTTCCAGGTCTTTAAAATAATATTGATGTCACTATTTTATCTTCAAGTTCTAAAAATTTAATTTTTGTGCATAATGAAGATCCTAGGAATGTTTTTATTAGTAGCACTGTGATCACACCTATTAAATATGCTATACCAGACCCTTCTAAATATTCCTTGAATGAAGGTACTATTATTATCACTTATTCTTATATTAAAATTAATGAGAAAAACTCCAACCCAAACATGCCTAAAAATGTCATAAGTTCATCTAGGAAAAATGGATCAGAGGGTATGAAAAATGTAAGTTCTAACTCCAAACGTAGGAATAACTTAAGATCCTTTTCTGGAATTGTCAGGGTATTGCTAATCCTGACACCTTTACTCTCTTAAAAAGAATGCTTAACATTCACCATCCTTTGATTTTTTCCATTTCCAAACCCAAGATAAACTTCTACTCTAAATTACTGCATCTTCATTGGTTTGGATATAATTTTATAGGTGTGAGTCAAAATAGCTCCATTGTTGAAACTCTGTATTTTCATGCAACCATCTTTACAAAATGTTAATATTTTTTATGTCTTTTAGAAAATATTTACCTATGATTTTACTCTTAATAACACTCATCTATTTTTTTTTCTTTTGTTTACTAAAAGAACAAATATCAGGATAAGTGGACTCTATATACTTACCTTTCCTATTTGGGTTCTAATATACATAAACCCTGGTTTTTCATTGGGGACTTTATTGTTATCCTTTCATCAGGTGAGAAGATGGGCCCATCCCACTCTGTTATCTCTACAAGAGAGTTTAAGATTGTCATTGAGGAAAACAATCTTATTGTAATTAATCTTACTAGTGCCAAATATACTTGGTACAAAATACATTATAATAGGGTGGTTGCTAGAAAATTGGATAGAGTGTTTTCAAATGATCATGCTTTAGATAAATGGGAAACTATTTATAGCACCACTCTTCCCAAGACTCAATCTAATCACCATCCTATTCTTTTCACTATTTATATCAAAACCTTGAAACCTCCCCTACCCTTCAGATTCAACAAATCACAGTTCTCAAATTGTGAATGTTTTAATATCATTAAATTTTTTTTCCTCTTTGACTCATTGCAACAATGCCTCTCCCTATTATATTAAATTAAAATATCTTAAAAAAAATATTAAAGGTTTGTATAGTTAAAAATCTAAACAAATAGACAATGACATCCTGATTCTTGAGAATGAACTTCATCAACTTCAAAATAAAAACACTAACTCTGAATTCGATACTAATTAGAATCATGAAATTAACATTTATGTGTAACTCAACTCACTTATCACCTTTAAGGATAACATGTGTAAACAATATTTCAAAATCAAATGGTTATATGCTGGTGATAGAAACACTAAGTTCTACAACTCTCTTTAAGGAATCATAAAAACTTGCAGACCTTTAACCTCTCTCAAAGATGGGGTAATGTCACGACCCGTCCTCGGGGCCCGTGCCGTGACTACCCCAAGCCCGCCTTCCATAGGCCAGGGGCTGGCGACTAGCACCAAGGCGTAAAATCCCAGTAAACAGGGAAGGCATTGCCTTTATAAGTAACAACCACACAGAGTCAGCAAGCGGAAAGTAAAGTGCAGAAAAGAAAAGGGGCCGGAAATACAAGCCCAACTGTAAAGTACAACTGAAAAGTAAAGTACAGCAACTGAAGAAAAGACGGCGGTCTCGTGTCATCCACTGGCAATCCCACCTGAAGGGTGGGTACAGATAGCCTCCAGGCTCCTCGGGTCCCACGTCCGCTCCGAGTACGTCCCGACCAGTGGTCCACCTCCAGGTACCGTCCTGCTCCACGCCCCAACCGTGATCAGCGCTGTCCGTCGTCTGCAACCAACACAACAAGGTGCGGGCATAGCCCGTGCAGGGGTGAGTACAACTACTCAGTAAGGACCCCGAGACCCCCGAAGGTCTCCCGAAATCCACAAAGGATATAGCACAAAAGAAAGATGCAATCACGAAGTAACATCTGACTCGACTTAGGTATATGCCCATACATATACCTAAGTCCCCAATTCTAGCTCTGCTCACGAGCTCAAGAACAACTCAATCCACGAAGGAAAGCAAGACTCAAATCCACAAGGAGAGTAAACAGTAAATCCACAAAGGATAGTTCAACACAATCCACAAAGGAGAGTAAATAGTAAATCCACATAGGATAGTTCAACACAATCCACAAAGGAGAGTAACATAAGATTCAGCTCAACCAGGTATACTTTTTCAGATGACGTCAAAGATGATCACTGATCCATCTAAGTCGTCGGACCCACGAAGGATCGATAGGTACTAACCCCCGCAGAAGACCCACACAGGATCGGGCTCACACAGAACCTGTAGGCAGTGGCTCACACAGAACCGGTAGGCAGTGGCTCACACAGAACCGGTAGTAGGACCCACACAGGATCGGGCACTGATCCGCGTAGGATCGCTGAGTGCAGTAGTCGACGCAGTCCACTGAGGTCCCTGCACAGTCGTCGCCGCAGTCCACGAAGGATCTCTGCTCTGCCGTCGTCGCAGTCCACGGAGGATCTCTGCTCTGCCGTCGTCGCAGTCCACGGAGGATCTCTGCTCTGCCGTCGTCGCAGTCCACGGAGGATCTCTGCTCTGTCGTCGAGGTCACAGCCAGCGCTAGGGTTCCCGCACGTAGCGAGCTCGTTTAGGAGGGTCCGCTCCACGAGCCGAGGGGCTGATACATCAACTGACACGTAGTCCGAAGTTGATGTATCCAAAAGTTCCGTATCGACAACAGGATCTCAACGCGACAGACGGCGCGTCAATCGGACGCCCGGTCTGAGAGTTATTGGCATTTTCGTCCCAGGGGCCCGGTTGGTTTTTAGGGCAAAACCAACCCGACCGTACTCCGCCCGTATCCGATCCTCGGGCGGAGTATGCCAAAAGTTCCGTCTCACTTAGAGAAAACTACCCCAGCTGACGGTACGTCGTTCGGACGCCCGTAGCCCAAGTTATGAGCGTTTCCGCTCCGAGGGCCCGGTTGGTTTCGTGTACGAACCAACCCGGCCGAACCCAAAGTCTTCCGAAACCTTGAGTATAATATACCGAAACGACCGTCTTGATCCAAGGATCGCTTAGCCGCTGACGGTTCGTCAATCGGAGGTCCCAGGCCCAAGATATGGGCGAAGGACCGTAGAGGGCCCGAAACGGGGGTACTGGGCCCGGGGCGACCCGGCCCGAACCCCCCCTGGGGTCGGCCGAACCGGGTCGGCCCGAACCGGGCCGACCCGAACCGGCCCGAACCGGCTCGGCCGGGTCCGGTCCGGCCTGGGCGCGGCCCGGCCGACCGGACCGGCCGGCTCGGCTTCGGCCGAGCGGCCGAACTGGCTGGGCGCCGCGGGCTTGACCCGCGGCTCAAGCGAACGCGGCCCCGCGGGGGGCCGCCTGCCACGCGGACGCGGCCGGGCCGCCGCGCCCGTCCCGGTTCCGCGCGGCCGCGGAACCGGCCGCCGTTGCCGCCGCGGCTTCAGCCGCGACGGGCTTTCTCCACGGCGGCGCGCCGGGCGCCGCCGCCTCCGGTCGCCGGCGCCGCCGCGCCGGCGACCCGCGCCGCCGCCGCCTTCCGCGGGCCGCCGGAGATGCTCCGGTGGCCCGATTTCTTTCCCGTCTGCGCCGTTGCTCCTCCCGGGACGCGTCCTCCACTGCGGAATCAACATATGGCCCTTGCGTCGTGCTTTTGCCGTCGCTCGCCAAATCCGCACAAAAAGGAAGATCGACGGAGGGTTGCCGGGTCTTGTTCGTTAGACCCGCACCCTCCGCGTTAGTCATAATCAACAGGAGAAACAAGAAAGAAACCAATCAACAATTTTAAATAAATTAAAATTGTTTCGTGATCGGGTTCTATATTTCAAAAGAATAAACACGGGATTTTAAAAAGAATTCCAACAACCCTTACCTCGCAGCTGTCGTTGCCGAACGAGGGATCGTCGCGGGATTGCTCGTCGCGGAAGAAGGGGGAAAAACGTCGCGGTATCCGGCGTCGCGTCGCCAAACTCCGGATCAAGAACAAACGGATTTAATTAGTTTAAATCCGTTGATATTGAAATTAAAAAGGGAGAAGAAAAGATCCGATTCTCACCTTAGTTGCCGAACGAGGATCGGCCGCGGAAGAAGAGGCGTCGCCGAAGAACGTCGCGGGTAGATCTCGTCGACGTCGCAGATCTTGGTGTGCGTCGTCGAATTCCGGTCGCCGGCGTTCTTCGCGTTCTTCGCGTTCTTCGCGTTCTTCGCGTTCTTCGCGTTCTTCGCGTTCTTCGCGGAGAGGGTGGAGGAACGAAGATTCTTTCAAATCCTTTCCAAGGATTTTTGGGTTGGTCTTATTTTATAAACATGCCAACACACGAAACCGGTTAAGAAACGATCCATCAATTCGTTGAATTAATTCAACGAAAGAAACGACCCATTTAATTCACGAAATAAACCGCCCAATTAAATGGTCTGTTAAGAATTAAAGAAAACGCGTCGGTTGACTTTTCAGTTACTTTGACGGGTTTTCGCGGGTGCGTTACTTAGCGAAAGAAACGGCGGGGCTCGTGCGGGCCCAGCCTCACAAATATCCTACCAAGGGGTAGGATATTTCTGGATAGCATCCTATCCAGTTCAACTCAGTTCAAGCCGCCTTTAAGTGACTTCAAGTGGCTTCCAAGCAGCTTAAGTGAAATAAAATAAAGTTGTCGCACAAACTTTATTTTATTTCTGACTTAAAGCCGTAAAATTTAAAAACCACGTCTGAGCAAACGCAACTCCGGAAGAGGCGTTTCTAAGCAAAAACCGGCGCTGCGATTTCATCGGTGCCCTCAGAATTCGATTCCGGGCACCGGTTCAAAAGATAGAAAAACCCGCTCGTCCGTTCACTGAACGTACCCGAGCCAAACTTCGGAAATTGATTCCGGGCACACCGGGCCTCGGAATCAGGTGCCGTCTGAAGCTGCGCTCTTGTAAAATTCCAAAGAAAATTAAGAAAAAAATTTCCTTGAAATTTGCGGGTCTTTACATTACTCCCACCTCAGGGCTTTACGTCCCCGTAAAGATACATCAAAAACTAGGGGAACAAATGGGGGTACTGAGCACGCATCTGAGCCTCCCGCTCCCAAGTGCTCTCCTGGAGGTTCCCGTGCTGCCATCTGATGCGCACAAGAGGAATCGACCGCCCACGTAGGACCCGCTCCTGTCGATCCTCGATCTCCACTGGGACCTCCGCAAAAGTCGCCCCATCGTCCACGTCCAGCTCCCCAAAGTCGATGATGTGCGTCGGGTCGTGCACGTATCTCCTTAGCTGAGACACGTGGAAGACGTCGTGCACCCGGTGCAACTGAGGTGGTAGAGCCAGGTGATAAGCCACCTCTCCTATCCTGCTGAGGACCTGGAAAGGCCCGATGAAGCGTGGAGACAACTTGCCGCCTCGGCCAAATCTCCGTAAACCACGTCGAGGTGAGACACGCAAAAAGACGTGGTCGCCATCCTCGAACTCTAGTGGCCTCCGCCTCCTGTCAGCATATGACTTCTGCCGGCTCTGAGCTGTCCTCATCCTCTCCTGGATGATCTGGACCTTCTCTGTCGTGGCTCGGACCATCTCTGGTCCCACGAGTGCTGACTCCCCAGGGTCTGTCCAGCACAACGGTGATCTGCAGGGTCTGCCGTACAACGCCTCGTATGGTGCCATCCCGATGGTGGAGTGGTAGCTGTTGTTGTACGCGAACTCCACCAAGGGTAGGTGGTCCTCCCAGCTGCGACCAAAGTCGAGAACACATGCACGGAGCATGTCCTCGAGTGTCTGTATGGTCCTCTCCGTCTGACCATCCGTCTGAGGGTGGAAGGCTGTGCTCAGATGGAGCCGCGTCCCGAACGCCTCCTGCAACCCCTTCCAGAGCCGGGAAGTGAAACGAGCATCTCGATCGGAGACGATAGACGATGGCACACCGTGAAGCCGTACGATCTCCTGGACGTAAAGACGTCCCAAGCTCTCTACTGAGCCCTGCTCTCTGATGGGTAAGAAGTGTGCCGACTTGGTGAGTCGGTCGACAATCACCCAAATGGAGTCGTGACCTCTGGAAGTACGTGGAAGTCCAATCACGAAGTCCATAGATATGCCGTCCCACTTCCACTCCGGGACCTCCAAGGGCTGTACCAAGCCTGCTGGTACCTGGTGCTCTGCCTTCACCTGCTGGCAGGTGAGGCATCGTGAAACGAACTCTGCCACAGCTTTCTTCATGCCCGGCCACCAGTGCTGTCGTCTGAGATCCTGGTACATCTTCGCCACTCCGGGATGCACCGCAAAGGGAGAAGTGTGAAACTCTCTCAGCACCTCCTCTAGTAAAGCAACTGGTACGAAGGTACGCCCTCTGAAAAGGATGTCGTGCTCTGCTCCAAGGGAGAAACCATCAGGCGCCTGACCTGAGGATATCAGTGCACGCCGGGTCTCACAGTCAGCGTCCCCACGCTGAGCCTCTCTGACCCGCTGTAGAAGTGGAGGAGAGACTGTGAGAGACTGAAGAAAGGCTGCTCCGTCTCTATCCACGAAGGATATCTGCAAGGAGGCTAGCTGCTCCGTCGCCTCCTCAAGCAGCTGAATGCCCGTCCTCCTGCTGAGGGCATCGGCTACCACGTTCCCCTTCCTAGGAGTATAGACTATCTCAAAGTCATAGTCCTGGAGGAACTCAAGCCATCTCCGCTGTCTCAGGTTCAGGTCCTTCTGAGAGAAGATATACCTGAGACTCTGGTGGTCAGAAAAGACAGTGAAGCGCTCGCCCATCAGATAGTGCCGCCAAGTCTTCAGAGCGAAGACCACTGCTGCTAACTCCAGGTCATGAGTGGCGTAGTTCTGCTCATGCGGCCTCAACTGACGTGATCCGTAGGCGATCACGGCCCGCTCCTGCATCAGGACGCACCTGAGTCCAGTCCCTGATGCATCGCAGTAAACTACGTACCCAACTCCCTCCTCAGGCGACCTCAAGATAGGTGCGCTGGTCAATCTCTGTCTCAGCTCCTGGAAGCTCTGCTGACATCTGTCTGACCACACGAAGGGTTTCCCCTTCTTCGTCAACGCTGAGAGTGGTGCCGCAACTCTGGAGAAGTCTGGCACGAATCTCCGATAGTATCCCGCTAGGCCCAAGAAGCTCCGCACCTCTGTCACGCTCCTGGGTAGCTCCCAAGCTAGCACTGCCTCGATCTTCGCGGGATCCACTGCAACTCCCGCCTCAGAAATGACGTGCCCCAAGAAATGGACCTCACGTAACCAGAACTGGCATTTTGAGAGCTTGCCATAAAGCTGGTGCTCTCGGAGTGTGTCTAGCACAACTCGCAGGTGGTATGCATGCTCCTCCTCAGTCGTCGAGTATACCAAAATGTCGTCAATGAAGACAACGACAAATCGGTCGAGGTATGGCTGGAAGATCCTGTTCATGAGGCTCATGAACACTGCTGGAGCATTGGTTACGCCGAATGGCATAACCAAGAACTCATAATGGCCATACCGACACCTGAAGGCCGTCTTCTGCACGTCCTCGTCTCGAACTCTGAGCTGATGATAGCCTGACCGTAGGTCTATCTTCGAGAACCACCGCGCTCCCTTGAGCTGATCGAAGAGGTCATCAATCCGTGGCAGCGGATACTTGTTCCTCACTGTCACCTGGTTCAGGCGACGATAGTCGACACATAGTCGCAAGCTCCCGTCCGCCTTCTTGGCGAACAAAATCGGGGAAGCCCAGGGTGAAACACTGGGTCGGATAAACCCCTTGCTCTGCAAGTCCTCCAACTGTACCCGCAGCTCTCGAAGCTCGGCGGGGGCCACCCGATATGCTGGAGTAGATATCGGGGCTGTCCCGGGGTACAAGTCGATGTAAAAGTCTACCTCTCTACGAGGAGGTAGCCCTGGAACGTCGTCGGGAAAGACGTCCACGTACTGGTCCACCACTGCAGGAAAAGCCGGACTCCGCACATCCACTGCTCCTAGGATGAGGCTAGCCAACTGATGAGAGATGGGCTGCACTCTCCTCCGCGGAAGTCCATCCTGTGCTGCAAAGGTTCCCTTCTCGCCGGTGAAGGTAAACCTGCTCCCGTCGGTACGAACACATCGCACCTTGCGCCTAAAACAGTCGATCTGGGCATGAACCGTGGATAACCAATCCATGCCCAAGATGATGTCGTAAAGCCTCGACGCCGCTACAAGGAGATCCCAGCCGAAGCTCTCGCCTCCTAGAGTAAGCTCACACTGCCGGCACCAGTGCGTAATCGTCTAGTCTGCTCCCGTAGGAGTCTCTAGCCGTAAGGATCGAGCCAACGGCTCAGTCGGAATCTCCGAGCTCCGAACAAGGGCAGAGGCTATGAAAGAGTGACTCGCTCCTGTGTCTATAAGTACTGCAGCAAGGGTGGAATAGACACAGATCGTACCTCGAATCATCTCTGGCATGTCGGGGTCGTAGGCCTCCACTGCCTGGAGCTGGGCCTGTCCCTGCCCGCCAGCTCCATGTGGTCGAGGTGGCCCTCCTGGTGGTGGTGGGGGTAGAGCCTGGAAGCGTCGCCCACCACCCGCTGCTCGGCCAGCTCCTCTGCCTCGTCCGCCTCCTCCCTGCGGACCGCCACGGTCGACCCTCTACCTCTGCCTGGGTGGCCCCTCCACCGTCTGCTGCTCCTCTGGTCGGCGAGTCGGGCAGTCACGAGCCATGTGACCCTGCCCGCCGCAAGAGTAGCACAGCCTGCCTCTCGAAAGGCTGGCACTCCGCTGTGTGCCTCGCACCGCTGAGCTGGTGTCCTGAGGCCGTCTGCGAGGGGGTCTGGTCTGCCTGGACCCGTGAGTCATCCGTCGGCTACCAGCTGCCGATGACTCAGCTACCTGCCGCCCTGCGCTAGGTCTCGCCGCTGAAGAAGGCTCTGCCAGGAAGCTCTCGATCAGGAGGGCTCGCTCCAGCACTCCCGCCTGGGTCGGAATGCTGAGGGAGATCAGCGACGCCCGAATCTCCTGTCGCAAGCCCTGCTCGAAGGTCCGGGCCCGGAAGAAGGGGTCCCGTACCATGTCGGTCGAGTAGCGAGATAGGTCCGTGAACCTCGCCGCGTACTGAGCGACCGTCATGCTGCCCTGGCGCAGCTGGAGAAGCTCCTGGATGCGCACCGCTCGGAGGGTGGCCGGGACGAACTCAGAGCGGAAGAGGCTCTCGAAGTCCGTCCAGAGTAGGGATGCCTCATCGTGAACCTAGAGCATCAGGCTCCACCATCGTCCTGCCGCCGCCTGCAGGAGGCTCGCTGCGAGAATCACCATGAGATCCGCTGGTGTCCTCACTAGCCTGAAGATCCGTACCACCGCCTCTAGCCAGTCCTCGGCGGCCTGGGGGTCCGCCTCACCGCGAAACCTGGGCGGTCGCTGGCTCTGAAACTCGTGCAGTGCCCTGAGGCGACGTGCATCGTCAGCGTCTGGTACTGGTAGCATCGGTGGCTCGGCGGGTAAGGCTACCGCCGGTGCCACTGCTGGCAAAGGGCCCTGCACCGAGGCCTCGTCGCTCGGTGGGCTGCCGTCGCGCCCTACACTCGGAACCCTAGCTGGCAGTCGTCGCGGGGCCATCCTGAAAAGGAGAACAAGAGCACCACAGTCAGAACAGTATACCTGGTGAGCTGGCACAAGTAATCACAAGGAAAACTTGAGACTTTCATAAAGCAGATCAGTATACCCGGTGAGCTGACACAAGTAATCACAAAGAAAAACTTGAAACACACACGCAATCAATGTTTTCATGCATTAAGTCGGAAATCAGGAGTCAGGGTCCTGGTGTACGGATACGTCGGCCGCCGCACCAACACTGGGCTCCCTGAACTGATAACCACACTCAATACACTAAACACTATTGCTTCACATAGAAAGGAAGGACGATCAGAGTCTGCGGTAGAACCGACCACCTCTGATACCAATTTGTCACGACCCGTCCTCGGGGCCCGTGCCGTGACTACCCCAAGCCCGCCTTCCATAGGCCAGGGGCTGGCGACTAGCACCAAGGCGTAAAATCCCAGTAAACAGGGAAGGCATTGCCTTTATAAGTAACAACCACACAGAGTCAGCAAGCGGAAAGTAAAGTGCAGAAAAGAAAAGGGGCCGGAAATACAAGCCCAACTGTAAAGTACAACTGAAAAGTAAAGTACAGCAACTGAAGAAAAGACGGCGGTCTCGTGTCATCCACTGGAAATCCCACCTGAAGGGTGGGTACAGATAGCCTCCAGGCTCATCGGGTCCCACGTCCGCTCCGAGTACGTCCCGACCAGTGGTCCACCTCCAGGTACCGTCCTGCTCCACGCCCCAACCGTGATCAGCGCTGTCCGTCGTCTGCAACCAACACAACAAGGTGCAGGCATAGCCCGTGCAGGGGTGAGTACAACTACTCAGTAAGGACCCCGAGACCCCCGAAGGTCTCCCGAAATCCACAAAGGATATAGCACAAAAGAAAGATGCAATCACGAAGTAACATCTGACTCGACTTAGGTATATGCCCATACATATACCTAAGTCCCCAATTCTAGCTCTGCTCACGAGCTCAAGAACAACTCAATCCACGAAGGAAAGCAAGACTCAAATCCACAAGGAGAGTAAACAATAAATCCACAAAGGATAGTTCAACACAATCCACAAAGGAGAGTAAATAGTAAATCCACATAGGATAGTTCAACACAATCCACAAAGGAGAGTAACATAAGATTCAGCTCAACCAGGTATACTTTTTCAGATGACGTCAAAGATGATCACTGATCCATCTAAGTCGTCGGACCCACGAAGGATCGATAGGTACTAACCCCCGCAGAAGACCCACACAGGATCGGGCTCACACAGAACCTGTAGGCAGTGGCTCACACAGAACCGGTAGGCAGTGGCTCACACAGAACCGGTAGTAGGACCCACACAGGATCGGGCACTGATCCGCGTAGGATCGCTGAGTGCAGTAGTCGACGCAGTCCACTGAGGTCCCTGCACAGTCGTCGCCGCAGTCCACGAAGGATCTCTGCTCTGCCGTCGTCGCAGTCCACGGAGGATCTCTGCTCTGCCGTCGTCGCAGTCCACGGAGGATCTCTGCTCTGCCGTCGTCGCAGTCCACGGAGGATCTCTGCTCTGTCGTCGAGGTCACAGCCAGCGCTAGGGTTTCCGCACGTAGCGAGCTCGTTTAGGAGGGTCCGCTCCACGAGCCGAGGGGCTGATACATCAACTGACACGTAGTCCAAAGTTGATGTATCCAAAAGTTCCGTATCGACAACAGGATCTCAACGCGACAGACGGCGCGTCAATCGGACGCCCGGTCTGAGAGTTATTGGCATTTTCGTCCCAGGGGCCCGGTTGGTTTTTAGGGCAAAACCAACCCGACCGTACTCCGCCCGTATCCGATCCTCGGGCGGAGTATGCCAAAAGTTCCGTCTCACTTAGAGAAAACTACCCCAGCTGACGGTACGTCGTTCGGACGCCCGTAGCCCAAGTTATGAGCGTTTCCGCTCCGAGGGCCCGATTGGTTTCGTGTACGAACCAACCCGGCCGAACCCAAAGTCTTCCGAAACCTTGAGTATAATATACCGAAACGACCGTCTCGATCCAAGGATCGCTTAGCCGCTGACGGTTAGTCAATCGGAGGTCCCAGGCCCAAGATATGGGCGAAGGACCGTAGAGGGCCCGAAACGGGGGTACTGGGCCCGGGGCGACCCAGCCCGAACCCCCCCTGGGGTCGGCCGAACCGGGTCGGCCCGAACCGGGCCGACCCGAACCGGCCCGAACCGGCTCGGCCGGGTCCGGTCCGGCCTGGGCGCGGCCCGGCCGACCGGACCGGCCGGCTCGGCTTCGGCCGAGCGGCCGAACTGGCTGGGCGCCGCGGGCTTGACCCGCGGCTCAAGCGAACGCGGCCCCGCGGGGGGCCGCCTGCCACGCGGACGCGGCCGGGCCGCCGCGCCCGTCCCGGTTCCGCGCGGCCGCGGAACCGGCCGCCGTTGCCGCCGCGGCTTCAGCCGCGGCGGGCTTTCTCCACGGCGGCGCGCCGGGCGCCGCCGCCTCCGGTCGCCGGCGCCGCCGCGCCGGCGACCCGCGCCGCCGCCGCCTTCCGCGGGCCGCCGGAGATGCTCCGGTGGCCCGATTTCTTTCCCGTCTGCGCCGTTGCTCCTCCCGGGACGCGTCCTCCACTGCGGAATCAACATATGGCCCTTGCGTCGCGCTTTTGCCGTCGCTCGCCAAATCCGCACAAAAAGGAAGATCGACGGAGGGTTGCCGGGTCTTGTTCGTTAGACCCGCACCCTCCGCGTTAGTCATAATCAACAGGAGAAACAAGAAAGAAACCAATCAACAATTTTAAATAAATTAAAATTGTTTCGTGATCGGGTTCTATATTTCAAAAGAATAAACACGGGATTTTAAAAAGAATTCCAACAACCCTTACCTCGCAGCTGTCGTTGCCGAACGAGGGATCGTCGCGGGATTGCTCGTCGCGGAAGAAGGGGGAAAAACGTCGCGGTATCCGGCGTCGCGTCGCCAAACTCCGGATCAAGAACAAACAGATTTAATTAGTTTAAATCCGTTGATATTGAAATTAAAAAGGGAGAAGAAAAGATCCGATTCTCACCTTAGTTGCCGAACGAGGATCGGCCGCGGAAGAAGAGGCGTCGCCGAAGAACGTCGCGGGTAGATCTCGTCGACGTCGCAGATCTTGGTGTGCGTCGTCGAATTCCGGTCGCCGGCGTTCTTCGCGTTCTTCGCGTTCTTCGCGTTCTTCGCGTTCTTCGCGTTCTTCGCGGAGAGGGTGGAGGAACGAAGATTCTTTCAAATCCTTTCCAAGGATTTTTGGGTTGGTCTTATTTTATAAACATGCCAACACACGAAACCGGTTAAGAAACGATCCATCAATTCGTTGAATTAATTCAACGAAAGAAACGACCCATTTAATTCACGAAGAAACAGTCCATTTAATTCACGAAATAAACCGCCCAATTAAATGGTCTGTTAAGAATTAAAGAAAACGCGTCGGTTGACTTTTCAGTTACTTTGACGGGTTTTCGCGGGTGCGTTACTTAGCGAAAGAAACGGCGGGGCTCGTGCGGGCCCAGCCTCACAAATATCCTACCAAGGGGTAGGATATTTCTGGATAGAATCCTATCCAGTTCAACTCAGTTCAAGCCGCCTTTAAGTGACTTCAAGTGGCTTCCAAGCAGCTTAAGTGAAATAAAATAAAGTTGTCACACAAACTTTATTTTATTTCTGACTTAAAGCCGTAAAATTTAAAAACCACGTCTGAGCAAACGCAACTCCGGAAGAGGCGTTTCTAAGCAAAAACCGGCGCTGCGATTTCATCGGTGCCCTCAGAATTCGATTCCGGGCACCGGTTCAAAAGATAGAAAAACCCGCTTGTCCGTTCACTGAACGTACCCGAGCCAAACTTCGGAAATTGATTCCGGGCACACCGGGCCTCGGAATTAGGTGCCGTCTGAAGCTGCGCTCTTGTAAAATTCCAAAGAAAATTAAGAAAAAAATTTCCTTGAAATTTGCGGGTCTTTACAGGTAAATCTTCTAGATAATGAGGATGATATTGTTAATCATGTAATCTACTATTTTGAATATATATTTAATGGACCTGACATCAATAAGGATATCTTATACGATGTCATTCTGGTAGTTATCAATGAGGAAGATAATTATTTTCTTTTAAGCATTCCACTTGATCATGAAATCAAAGACACTATTTTTTTCTTGAATCCTGATAGTGCCTCGGGTCCTGATAGATTTAATAATGGGTTATACCAGAAGTATTGGGATATCATTCAATATGATGTTTGTAAACTTATCAAATCCTTATTTTCTAGTGGCATTCTACCTCATGGGTTAAACACCCAATACCTCTCTTTGATTCACAAAGTAGATAATGCCTATAAGATTCATCTTTTCAAACCCATTAATCTTATTAATACCCTATATAAAATCATCACTAAACTTCTTGAAAATAGGCTTACTACCATGACTGACAAAATTATCTTATGGAATCAATTTGGTTTCTTCAAGGGAAGATCCATCCAGGACTACATTTTTCTTGCCTCTAAATGCACTAATACATTAAACAATGCTAACAGAGGTGGTAAGGTGGTAATATTTCCATAAAACTTGACATTAGAAAAGGTTTTGATACCATGGACTGGAGTTTTATCTTCAAAGTTCTTCAAGGATTTGTATTCAATAACTCATTTATAACTAGAATTAAAACCCTGTTCAACCCAACTTCCACATCCATCTTGTTCAATGGTTCTCCTAGAGGATACTTCAAATGCACCAAAGGTGTCAGATAAGGTGATCCCATCTCTACCATCTTTTTCTCCATTATATAAGACTATTTAAGTAGATTGATCAGTCGCCATGTGGATCAAAGTTAACTTAATACCATCCATGCTTTTATGAATGTGAATACCCTATGCATCTCTTATATGTGGATGACATCATTTTGTTCTTTCAAGGTGATAAAAGAAATATTCAAACCCTCAAAAGTGCTCTCTCTCACTATGAGGATTTTTATAGTCATGTCATTAGTTGGAATAAATCATCTATCTTATTTGGGAAAATTTTTCTGGCTAATAGAAAATGTAGTATTATCAATGAATTAGGTATTAAAGAAGGCTCATTTCCTTTTACTTACCTTGGTGTCCCCATATTTTGGGGCTGGCCCAAATCTAGCTATTTCTCTAACATTTTTGATCAAGTTCTTAATCATATCTCTTCTTATAAAGGAAAAAATTTATCTATGGTGGGTAGAATATTACTTATCAAGTCCATCATTATCTCCAAAATGGTCTAATATATGATGGTTTATAAATGTACCACTGGTCTCATCAAAAAAAGGAATGTTTCCATCAAATTTTGTTTTTGATTGGAATAAATTTGGATAGGAAATTGGTGACTATACCTTGGTCTAATTGTTTCAAAAATTTGGATAAGGGTGGTCTTGGAATTAAAATTTTAATCTTTTTAATGAGTCCCTTCAAGCCAGACTCACTTGGAACCTGATCCACAATGAATCTCCTTCTATTTCTTTCATCAAAAAATAGGTTTCTTGATAAGTTGAAGAAAGGTAGCATGAATTTTCTGAACTCTTCCATTTTTCCTTCCATTAAAAAAGTATATTCCAATATTATGACCAAATCTAGATGGATGGTCTCTAGGAACTCATCTATGAACTTATGGTTGGACAATTGGACTAGTGATTCTCTAATTTCAATGATCCCTACTAAGGAAACTCCTAAAAGTATTAATAATGATATTAGGGATGTTCTTAATTCTCATATTGATAGTCTCCCTAATAATTTTGTGCATTTCATTGATAACTATCAATTTTCTACTATGGATGATTTTCTAATCTAGGAGTCTTTACACAATGGTATGCTAGATTCAATTTTTTTTATAACCACTATTTTTATAATTCTGGAAATGTTTTTAGCTGGATAAAAAACTTTGATAATCTATGGATAAATCCTTCAAGATTCACTTTTATTTGGCGTATTGATTACAACAAGGTCCCCACCAATACTTGTATGCAAACTTTTGGGATCCACATTTTATCAAAATGTAGTCTTTGTAATCAACATAGAGAAGATGCTAACCATCTAATTATTTATTGTGACACTGCCTCTACTCTTTGAAACTATATTTTTGACATATTTGATTGCATATGGTTGATTTTTGACTCTTTCAATGCCTAGAAAAAGCATTGTGTAGATATGGATAACTCTCAAAAAAATCAAGAACTTATTTCTTACTGTAGTTTTTGAGCTTCATCATGTGATCTGGTATGATAGAAATGCAATTCCTCAAAATAATTTCTCACTCATCCTTAATGAAGGCCAGATGTGGATCTTCATTTCTATATGTGAATCTTCTTTGATTCATAAGGGATATTGTAACAATAAGTGAAAGACTTTATGGTTCTGCGGTGACTATGGGTTGATGGAATTTTTCATTACCTGCGACAAACTGTTGAAGTTTTCTGGAAACCTCCATTCTCTAGATGTATTAAAGTTAATGTGGACGGTGCTTCTAAAGGCAATCCGGGCCCCGCAAGATGTAGAGCCATTTTCAGGGATCATCATGGTCAGATCATCGGGTGCTTCTTTGGAAGCTATGGTATTGCCTCATCTCCGGAGGCTAAAATGATGAGTGTGATCCATTCTATTTCTTTCTCTAATAATCATGGTTGGAAAATCATATGGATTGAAAGTTATTTGAATACCATAGTGCAAGCAATTTGTAATGGTGTGATTCATTTGGCATGGTCGATTACTACACGTTGGATGGATTGCCTCTATTCGCTCCACAACATCAACTATATTACCACTCATATCTATCGTGAAGCGAATATGGTTGTGGATGGCCTCACCAATAGAGGAGTAAGTCAGGATATTACATGGATGGATGATCTTCCGGACGATTTACTCCCCCTTTATGAAAAAGATTATAATACGATCCCATATTTTAGACTTATGTAATCTCTTTTTTATATAATAAATCATTCTTTGGTCTTTTAGCCAAGGCACCACTTTCTTCAAAAATAAAAATAAAAATAAAAAATAAAGGTCACTTGGGAATTTTAATGCTCACATAAAGGTATCTCTAATCCCACACAAGGGTCATGTAATGCCAAAACTACCAGTATTTTTTCATCATACCATAGTTGTTGGTGTTTCAAGCTATAAGATAACTTATGTAAAGGTAATATGTGTTACTAAAAAGAGGTAACTCATGTTGTATAAGGATCATTTTAATTAAAAAAAAGAATGTTTTTCTAACACACTGTAGTGTATGACATTTTGAATTGAAGAGTAACCTATGAAAAATATGGAATCCCACTACAGGAATAGAGGTGACTGTGGTTGAAGGAATAGAGTTCATAAATGATTTACATGTTTCAAATGTGGAAGTAAAAATGACTAGTGGTTGTGGTATTGAGCATGTTAAAGATAATTTTTCTTTTAAATTCACTAAACCATGATATAGTGTCAAGAAGAATAGAATTTTGGAGGTTGTAGTGTTTTATTTCTAGAGTCTAAGAGCATTTTTTCTTATTTGGAATCCGTAATTTTTTTTTTCAGTTACGGATCAAGCATTAATGATCCAAATGGAGTTCTAGAGTGATGATATGTTGGAATAAAATTGAATGGATTCATTTTAAGAAAAATTAGTTAGAAGTTAAATTGATATTTGAATTTCAAATTTAATATTAAAATGGAACTCATGATCTAAATAAGACCTGCTATACGAGACATAAAATAGTCACAAAGAGAGAGAGAATACAAAATATATCTACATCTTAATAAGGAGAGGGATTATAGATGAGGGGATAGAAAGAAGTATAGATAAGGTTTAGAACTCATTGAAGATATTTATAAAATAGAAGAAAATAGAGGATTCATTGTTGTGTAGTGAATAAGAGGATTTCATTCTTCATACTAGAAAGAATAAGTTCTAGATTTATTCTGAAAGGGAAGAAGTTGTTGTTTGAATGAGGTTTCACAAAAATTTGTGAAGGAGAACCTATGATGGCCCATATATTAATACACCTTAATTCATGATTTATTATATAACGGTACACATAATTTCATCCAAAAATATCATGAGGCCTAGTGTATTTTGTAAATTAGGTACAAAACACAATTAATTCAAACATGGGTATAACAAATTTATTTAAAAACTCCACAACATTCCCTTAAAATTTCATTGCTCTTCTAAAACTACATGGGATAACCTAGGGATGCATATAAGAAAGGGGAGATCTATAAATCCCAGAAAGGGAATAATCAAAGCATAGAATAATATAAATAGATATATGTGAGTCAAGAGTTATATAAAGGAAACATAATAGGGGCAAGAATCATAAACTTGAACATTTAATCATGATATAAGATGATAAAATGTAGGCAATACGGGAATGTAGAAACAACACAAAACATGAAATTATACACATAAGTCATGGATAAACATCAAGAAATCCTAACATAGTGAACTTAGGATAATATACCATGAACCATACATGGAGTCTCATGAGATAAAATATTACCCAATGCATTATAGGGATATATAATTTCGTTCCCACCTGTCACATTCATATCATGTACATGCATAAGTGTTACCCATAGACCATACAACATAGGGATGTGTTTCATCACTTTGAATCCCATGATTAAGGAGTGTTGGTCACATACATGAAAGTATCTAATAAATTAGGGATAAGTAAATCTAGGTGAATACCCTTGAGTGGAAATGATGGTGGGTATTCACTACACAAATGTTTGGAATGGAAAATCAGAGGATAATTTCAACAACAAAATGGGGGTACATAAAGATTCATGGAAGGGATTATTGAGAGTGAAATATGTATCTAATAACTTTGAAATCATAATTAAAATAATAGAAATGTTTAAAAACATATCTCAAAATGACTAATTGGAAATAAAAAGGAATAACATAATTAAGGTTCTTGAATAAAGAGGAGAGGGTACCTTCCCTTAAGAAGGTGCTTCTAAAAGATTGTAAGTAGATTATTGAGGGGTTGGGGGAACCTTGGGAGGGATATAGGGATGGAAACATAGATTAAATTAATTCTATAAGTGTTTTTAGTGAAGATAAATGGGATGTTGGGTGGATTTTTATAGCAAAAGAGAGGATAATTCTTTATTAATTTCTAAATTTAGGTTTTGGACTCTATATGATAAAATAACAAAAACCACAAACCTTCCCATTGGGTTTCCCATAGTTTATACTACATAGGAGTGGTTTTAAATATTTTATAAGAATAAGAGTTGGAATCATCAAAATTACACCCATTGTGATATGGAAGTAAGTCATGTTCATAAAGAATTAATTTTAAAACCTTTAAAATTATTTGAAAGGGGAAACATAATTTAAAACCTTTATCAAATAACAAAAACCTTTATCAAACCCAATGGGAAGGGGAAACAAATTATTATAAAAGGGGAAATATAATTATTTAAAAGGGGAAACATAATTTTGAAAGGGGAAAAATAATTTTAAAACCTTTATCAAATAACAAAAAAAAAAACAAATTATTTGAAAGGGGAAACATAATTTTGTTCATGAATAATATTTATAGTATTTATTATATAACTTTTTAGATTTTATGATGTCATAATACATACCATATATTTATACCATATTAAATTTTTACCCAAAAATTTTACTATCTCTGAAAATTATAAAAAATTCACTTTTGGATAATTTTGATGTTATAATTTCAAAAAAAAAATTATTTTATAATAATATTTATATAAATATGAAAATTTACACTTAAATAAAAATATCAATTTATTAAAAAATACTGTTTTTCTGATGATAATAGTTTTCTGAAACTTATAAAAATTAAATTTGAATTCATAAAATTATATTATCATTTAAATTTAAATAAATATTATTTAATAAGAATATTTTATTAAAATAAAATTTATTTAAAAAATTCTTGAATTCATCAAAAATAATTTCTCAATTATAACTATATACTTCCAAAAAATACAATTTGTGTTTCACCGTATCAAAATCTAATTTTTATCAAATTCATTATTTAATAATTTATAAAGTAATTATAAAAAGGTATAAATATAATCACTATTTTATTAAAAATAAAATTATTTATATTCATACTATTAGTGTGAAGATACATAACCCCTTATTACACCGGCGTATGCCCTAAGGGTAAGGTGTGTGATGATGACATTTTCTTGGGGTGGTTCGGTGAACATGGTTTGGACCATGATCTTGATAAGATTAAACTTTTCTCATAAATAGTTTCAATCATTATTTATTTATTAAAACTCATATTGGTATTGGTCAAGAGAAAATTCTAGTGATACCATCTCCCTCAGAAACTCTGATAAATTTGCTTCATAGGGTATGATCCTACTCATTGAGACCATCAATTTTTTGTCCATGTCAATTGGATTTATCATAACCCTGAATATATACTAATCATAATTATCATTGTACAATGGCTAAATTATCAATTTTTATGATTCTTAATGGTATTTTAATTTTGATAGTATATAACTTATAAAGGTCCAAAACAACCAAATTAGTACATGTGTTTTCTATAATTTCATTTCTTAATATGGAATTTATTTATTTGAAAAAATAATTTCATTTATGAAACATTGGGTCATTACATTATACCCCATTCAAAAAAGTTTCACTTTAAATTTCATGTCATACACTGAAAAAATATGAGGGTACTTCTGTTTCATCACCTCTTCTATTTCCCTAGTTGCTTCCTCAAACTTGTGGTTCTGCCACAGTAATTTGACCAGGTGAGCTGTCTTGTTTCATAGAAATTTGTCTTTATATTATAAGATCATCATCAACTAATCCTCTTATAAAATATCATTCTATAATGGTACTGCCTCCAGATTTAGTACATGTGAGGGGTCTAGTATGTACTTCCTCAAGAGGGATACATGGAACACATCATGTACTTGAGATAGGTAAGGTGGGAGTGTTAGTCAATAGGCCACAAATCTAAGGATATCAAGGATATAAAATGGGATGATGTATCTTGGACTAATAATTACATCCTTCCTAAACCACATGAATTTATTCCATAGTGATATATGAAGAAATTATTTTTCTCTGGCCTCAAAATATAGATCACATCGATGATTATATGCATATATTTTCTATCAACTTTGTGAGTATTTCATATGACAGTTGATGGTTTGAACCTTCTTTTTTATCTATTATAAAATATCAAGTCCCATCATATTCTGCTCTCCAACTTCATCCCAGCATGTCCGAGTCCCACACAACTTTATATACAGAGCCTCATAAGGTTCCATGTGAATTCTATAAGGGAAACTGTTATTATATGATAAATACACTAGGTAAAGGTGTCGATCCCAAAATACTTGGAAATATATTGAAGATGATATCATCATATCCTCTAGATTTTTAATGGTTTTATTAGACCGACCATCCATATGAGGGTGATAAGTAGTACTAAAACCAAGCTCTATATCAAACACTTACTGAAGGCTTATCTAGAACCTTAAGGTAAACCTTAGATCTTGATCATATAAAACATAGAGTGGAACTCCATG
Source organism: Viscum album (assembly GCA_963277665.1). Classification (NCBI taxonomy): domain Eukaryota; kingdom Viridiplantae; phylum Streptophyta; class Magnoliopsida; order Santalales; family Viscaceae; genus Viscum; species Viscum album. Next base: position 1,811,259,951 of record OY728127.1, read on the forward strand.
TAGTATTACCAATTATCTTATGTATATCTTGGTGTGCTGTTCAAGATATAAATCTTACATAATAACAATTAAATGTGATTACTTTTTAAAGTGTTTGACTACTAATGATATGGTGTTATTTCCTTTAAATATACTGGGGAGTCCTATGATGAAATCCATAATTATGTTTTCCCATTTCCATACTAGTATGGGAAATGGTTGCATCATACCCTTTGACTTTTATCATTTATCCATGACCTATTTTCATACCAAGCATCGAGATATAATTTTGAAATCTCCCTCTCTATGTTATGCCACCAGAATTTTTGATTTGGATCTATATACATCTTTGCGCTTCCTGGATAAATATTGAAGGTTGAGTTATGTGCATCATTGAGAAGTTCCCTCTTTAGTCCTAGTTTTTATGGGACACATATTCAGGTTCCAATCCTTATAAATCCATTTTTGGAAAAGTTAAACTAAAAAATATTCACCGCCTTTTTTTGTATCACCTTATCATCTTACTAGGACTCCTTTATCCTCTCAATAATTGATGGTTGAGTAGTTATTTGATAAAGATAAGATTAATTTCCTTTTATTTTTCTCATGTATACCCGTTTCATGTCTAAGAATATTTAATCCCTTTCAATCCTCATCATGGATAGGGCTGTGAGATCCTTTCTACTCAGATCACCTGCCACTTTTTTCACCTTCTTAGGATGGAAATAGATTGAAAAATCATAATATTTGATAATATCTAACCACCTTAATTCAAGCATATTGAACTCATTTTTTGTGAATATATAATTAAGGATTTTATGATCCATATATATGTCACAATTATCTCCATAAAGATAATTTCACCAAATCTTTAGTGTGAAGACCACTGTAGCCAATTCTAGATCATGGGTTGGGGGGTAGTTATATTCATGAATTTTTAATTAGAAGGAGGCATAGGATATCACTTTTTCATCTTTCATGAGTACACAAACGAATCCATTTTTAGACATATTGTTGTATATAAAAAATTATTCCTTTCTAGTGGGGTAATCTGAGTATAAGTGTAGTGATTAACATTTTCTTTAACTCTTTAAATCCCTCCTCACATTTATTAGTTCAAACTAAATTGACTCCCTTTCGAGTTAGCTTCGATAGTGGGCTTGAAAATAGTGAGAAGTTTCTCAAAAATTGTTTATAGTACCCAGATAATCTAATGAAACTATGTATCTCAATTACAGATGTTGGTTTGATCCATCCTCCAATTACCTCTATTTTTGAATTATCCATAGATATCTATTTGCTGGTTATAACATTCCCTAGAAATGTTACTTTCTCTATCCAGAACTTTCATTTACTATACTTCATATATAACCTTTCCTTCACATGGCCTTCAATAAAACATTAAAATTATCCTCTTGTTCTTCATTTATTTTAGATTAGATATGAATATAATCTATAAATACAAGCAGAATTTTTTTGAGGTAATCCCAAAAGACTCTATTCAAAATGTCCATGAAGATAACTAGAGAATTAAAGAGTCAAAATGGAATCACTATGAACTAATAGTGACCATAACTTATATGAAAAGTAGTCCTGGGGATATCCTCCTTCTTTACCTTTACTTGACAATATATAGATCAAAGATCCACCTTAGATAAGTATTGGGCTCCACGTAGTTGATCAAACAAGTCATAAATTCATGGAAAATGATACTTTTTCTTTATCATGATCTTTTTGAGATCACAATAACCAATTCATAGGAGAATTGAACCATCCTTCTTCTTAACAAAAAGGATTGGTTCTCCCCATGGTGAAGAACTTGGGTGTATAAACCATTTATCCAGATTCTCATGAAGTTACTTCTTCATCTCTTGAAGTTCAACAGTTTCTATTCTATTTGGTTTTTTTGGATATTGGAAAAGATCTGAGTATATGTTAAATTGAGAACTCAACCTCTCAGCTAGGAGGAAGACTAGACAATTATTCAGGAAACACATCAACAAATTCCCTTACAATGAGAATGTCATCAAATATGATCTTTTCCTTAGTCTCAATCATTTGAGCTTGATATTCTTACTCATAAGGCAATAATATACCCACTTGAGATGATAAAACCAAAGGAGATTCATGGTCCTCCTTGAACTTGTATAAAATCAGAGAAATATTTGTGATAGATACGGTGATTTCATTCTCTTGTAAATTTATGTTGGCTCTATACAAGGAAAGCCAATCCATGCCTAGAATAACACCTAATTCCACTAAAGGTATTATCACAAGGTTTTTGTAAAATTCATCCCATAAATGTGGTCATGGGAGAATTTATATACCTAGGATGCAATTATTTCACCATTTTCTATTTTCATAGATAAATATACTTACATGTTTTGAGGAGGTGTTTTAATAATTATACTAAACTTATGTGGTATTAAGGAATGCATAGAATCATGGATAATAATCCTACCTTTCACTATTTTATTCTGGTTCTAATCATTTCCTTGATCTAAAATACACTTAGTGATGACAATTTTAAAAATATTAATCATATAAAAGAGAAAATATTAAAATTGAAGGAATAACTCATAAATGACATATATTCCTTAACCTATTAATTTTTAGGTTTCAATCTAAGTTATACATAATCTATTTCCTAAAATGAAATATTATGGTAATTTTTATTCCCTTCATAATTGTTCATAAGGAAATTGTGAATTTACCAAAGAATATCCCCTGAGTGTGTCAAAATATGTGTGATTAAATGACTCTTTTTCATGTATCAGGTGATGATCTATTCAATCCAAATGCACCCTTTTTAGGTTAATTACCCATTGGTACAATTTTTCCAGAGCCATATCAACTTGTAGTATTCATACAGGGATCTATTTACTTGGAAACCACTTGCTTTATAATTTATAATAATTTAGGTGTATTTTAATATGTTTATTATTACCTCAAGTATTTCACTAGGGTTTTATAATCCTAATCCCCAAAAATAACTAGACTTTACTATGATACTAAATAGGAAAAACAATATTTTAATACACATTAATTCATGATTTATTATATAAAGGCACACAAAATATAATCCCAAAAGATTGTGAGGCCTAGTGTTTTTGTAAAATTATGTATATATCACAATAACATAATCATGGGTATAAAAACATTATTTAAAAAATCCACAACATTCTCTTAAAATTCCATTACTCTTCTAAACATGCATGGGATAACCTAGAGGTGTTCATAAGAATGGGGTGATCTATAAATCCTATTAAGGGAATAATAAAATCATAACATAAGTTGAAGTAGTAAATGTGAGTCAAGAGGTATATCAAGGTTACATAAGAGGGGTGAGAATCATAAATTTGAACATCAAAGCATGATATAAGATGATAACATGAAGGCAACATGAGAATGTGGCAACAACATAAAACATGAAATCAGAAACATAAGTCAAGGATAAACACTAAGAAAATATAAAATAGTGTACTTAGGATAACATTACATGCACCATACATGGTATCTCATGAGATAAAAACATTCCCCAATACATTGGAGAGAATTATGATCCCACCCATCACATTCATATCATGCACATGCATAAGTGTGCCACAGAGATCATACAACATAAGGATGTATTTCATCACTTTTACTCCCAAAATTAAGGAACATGGGTTACATAAATGGAATTCCCCAATAAATTAAAGATATTTACATCTAGGTGAATACCCTTGAGTGGAAATGGATATGGGTATTCACAACACAAATGTTTGGCATGGAAAATCAAAAGATAATTTCAGCAGCATAATAGGGGTACATAAAGATTCATGGAAGTGATTAATGATATTATAAGGGGTATATCATCTCTTTTATATAATAAATATAGTAATAGTGATGTTTAAAACATATCACAACATGAAAATTTTTAAATCAAAAGTCATAATATAAATAAGGTGCTTGAATAAAGTTGAGGAGAGGATCCCTTACCTTGAGAGGGTGCTTCTAAAAGCTTGGGAGGAGTTTTTTAAGAGATTAGGGGAACCTTTTCAGGGATATATAGAGGTTTATGTAGATTAAATTCATGATCAAAGGGTTTTGAGTTAATATAAATGGGATTTTGGGTTGGTTTTTATAGAAAAATAAAGGGGAATTCTTTATTAATTTCTAGACTTAGGTTTTGGACTCTATATGATAAAATAATCAAAACCAAAAACCATACCATGGTTTTTAACTATGTTTTATACCAAATAGGAGTGGTTTTAAATGTTTTATAAGTATAAGAGTCTAAATCATTAAAATAATACCCTTGGTGATGTGGAAGTGTGTCATGTTCATAATGAATTAATTTTAAAACCTTAAAATATAATATAGGTTTTTGAGGATTCATTAAGGGTTTATAAAATTAATTAAATAACATAAAAAACAAATTATTTTAAAGGTAAACCATAATTTTGGTCGTGTATACTCTTTATAATATTTATTACATCACATTTTTTATTTTATAATGTCATAATACATACCGTATTTTATTTTTACCCAAAAATTCGATTGTCTCAAAAAATTATGAAAAATTAACCTTTGGCTAGTTTTGATGTACTGATTTAAAAAGTAATATTTATTTTATCATAATAATTTTATAAATTTTAAAATTTACACTTTTAAATAAAAAATATCTATTTACTAAAAAATATGGGGTTTTATGATGATAATAATTTTTTGACCCTTATAAAAATAACATTTGACTTCATAAAATTATATTATCATTTATATTTAAATAATATTATTTAATAATAATATTTTATTAATATATAATTTATTTAAAAAATTATTGAATTCATTAAAAGAGTGTCTTGATTCAAACTATATATTTTCTAAAAATACAATTTGTGTTTCATCGTATCAAAATCTAATTTTAATCAAAATCAAAATTTAATAATTTATAAAGTAATTATAAAAAGGGATAAATATAATAATTATTTCATTAAAAATAAAAATATAAAGTTTCATACCATTAATTTTTAGATAATTTTAGGTCCAAAAGAGGCCTAAATACCCTGAGAGGGGGGGGGGGGGTGAATTAGTGTATAAATATTATTTTTTAAACTTCTTCCTTCCCCACTGGATATTTTCCTATTTATTAAAAGGGTTAATTATAATAATATTTAATGTTAATGTTTATCATTTACTTTAAAATTTTATCTAACGATAATACACTGAAAGTAAAGAAATAAAGCAAGAACATGGACATAAATATTTTTACTTGGTTCACCCTCACTGGGCTACATCCAAGGAGCATACAACTATAATGTACCAATTGTATCAAATTCAATAAGGCTCAATTATAATAATGATGTTTGGGCTAGATAAATTCTATGCCCAGACTCACTACCTTTACAAGGTTTAGGGTCTTCTACCTGCATTTCCAAGGGTTACTCCCTATGTCTCTTTCTCTGGCTCACTACTGGTGGAATGTATCACTATCTTCCTCTTCCTTTTCTCACTACTCTTGGAAGGGATCCACTCATAGTCTATGGAATTGTAGGTCCCTTAATTTTCATGAAATAATATATCCTCAATTTTATATAGATGATATGTTGAAGTTCCACTTTCATCCAATTGATGAATACTACTTTACCACAGGTGTATTGGGAAAATTCAAACTTCCACAAAACTCTTGGGTGTATTGTGCACTAATTTAATGACTTGTGGGAAATATATGACTTTTTCATGGAAAAAAAACTTTCAAATCACTTTTTACTTACAAACAACTCTTACGTGAAACTCAGTTCTTGCACGCAACTCATTGCTTGCGCACAACTGCCATCTTGCGCGCAACACCCTACTTGCGTGACAACTCACTACTTACGCGAAACTCACTACTTGCATGATCTAGATATATAATTTCCTATTAGTTTTGATCTTAATAAAATTAGGGTGGTAACTTCCTATTTATAGGTATTTTTCTGACCCTACACACAACTCGCATATATTTTCCCCAAGCATGCAAGTCCATTTGCACAAGTCTCTTTCACACAAACACACCTTTCAAAGAAAATTAATAATGTGGGAACCCTTATTTCATTTTACATATTTTTATGTACTAATATTGAAAAATGGTGTGAAAAATTTCAAAACCTCATTAACACTTGCACACAACTTCATTTTTGAAAAACACTTTTCTCCATTCTCCAATTTTTGGACCCAAAAATTTAGAAAACACTGGGAAACAATGCCACCTTGTATATGATCTTATTGTACCACCTAAAGAGTGCCCATTCCTTTTTCATGGTTATTTTTCAACATAGTTTGTCAAAAATATATTTGGAACTACTCAACTTATCATGGAAACCTTCTTTTTCAATAAACACAATCAACCCAAAAATGTATCCCTGTTACCTTGAGATATTTTTTCCCAACAGATACATAACCCCTTATTACACCAGTGTGTGCCCTAAGGGTAAGGTGTGTGATGGAGAAACTTTATTTGTGTGGTTCAGTGAATATGGTTTGGGCCTTGATCTCGATAAGATATAACTTCTATCATAAATGGATTTACTAATTATTTAGTTGCTAAAACTATTATTGAGATTGGTTAAGGGAGAATACTAGAAATAACATCTCCTTCAAAAGCTCCGATAAATGGGATTCATTGGGTATGGTCCTATTGGTCATAACCATCACTTCTTTTGTCTGTGTCAATTGGATTTATCATAACCCTTAATATATACCAATCATAATGATCACCGTAAAATGGCTATATTATCAATATTTATGATACTTAATATTCTTTTAAACCTAATAGAATATAACTTATAAAGGTCTAAAATAACCAAATTAGTGCATTTTTTTTCTATAATTTCATTTATTAATAAGTAATTTATTCATTTGAAAAGGTAAACTATGAAAGTTATTATACACTATATTAGTAAACAAAGGAGAAGGAAGGGTAGTATTTATTGGGATAGGAGTGTCCTCATCCTTAAAAAGTATTTTAATGTGGTGAGCCTAGGTGTGGAGTGACCGCAACCATTATATCTACTAAAAAATAGCGATCTTAGTGGTTAATTAGTCTATCAATAAAATATCAATTGCATGTTCCTTGGAGTAGCCCGTAGTGGTGAATAAATTAAAAATAAATTTTTCCTTGAATGGATTACTTTCATTTATATCCACATATAGTTCGGTATGGTCGAGTTCAAGATAATACTTGATAATGGTTAAAAATAGTTTCTACCCATGTGGGAACAAGTTATATAAAGATAATTAAGAAAAAGTTTTTCATTGGTCATTCTATGATTCACCCCCTCTTAGGGTGTCTTGAGGACCTATCAGTTGGCATCAGAGCATAGGTTCATTTAATGTTGGATTTATTCTACTCATACTTGATTTGGAGTTTTTGAAAGGAATGACATCCACAATGAAATCTACTTAGTTTAAAGGAAATCATTTAAAAAGATAAAAAAGTGTTCATCAATTACTTGGAATAATAAGCTAGAATTACTCCTAGAGTATTATTTGATGGATTTTTTAATTAATTTTACATGGAATGATCTTTGATACAGATCAAACAAACTTAGATATTAATTCCTATGCAAAGATGAAATTAAAGGATGCATTAAAATAATATGTTTTCAAGAGGATTTCTCACACTATGTTTTCAAAATATATTTGAAAAAACCTAGAAGTTTTATATGGAAAATAATACTTTCAAGATTCTAAATAAGTGAATAATAATTATGAAAAATACCAAATATCCAATTACAATAAGAAGAAGAATAAATTTGGTGGAATTCTATATCATGGAACTGTTTTTGGAAAGAGTGAGATCTCATTGAAGGAATCAAACAGCCTAAAAAAGGAAGGTATAACTAGATTAGATTATGAATCCTTTTTTCTATTTAATTATTTCACAGGAATGAATGAAGAGGATAATATTCCAAGTGAATTTGTAATTATTGATGATGATGAAGTTATAAGGAGACCAAAAGTGGATGCTATTAAATTATAAAAATAAATATACCAACAATTACAAGAATAAAACATCAAGTTGATAGTAGAAAATAATTATCAAGGGATTCAAGTTAAGGTGCTAAAGATTGAGTTTTATAAATTAAAAAGACTCAATAAAATACTTGTTAAAGTTTCTACTGATTTTTGGAATAAGAAAACCTATCAAAATGGGGTGATGGAAAAGATGAATTTTAAGTTGTAGAAGCTTCAAGATGATTTGACGAAGAATAATTTGAACTCACAAGAGGCTTAGAATTTAAAACAATGAAAGTTGAACTTGCTAAAAATCAATCAGAATTGGTGGAGGAAAAGAAAAGGATGCCACAAGAGATGGTTTCTTGAATATTATATTGCTAAAATAAATTATAATATTAAATAGAAAAGAGATATGTTGGAAAAACTCCCTCAAGAGTTGTAGGATGAGATGTATAGTATTAATACACTAAATAAAAAACTTAATGCTTAAATTTAATCAAATAGAAATAATGTCAAAAAATTGGAGGATGGATTGGTTTCTACCAAGAATAAAATGGATAAATATAATGAAAAGGGTAATCTTATACTCAAGGATTATTTATATTTGTTATTTGATTATCATTAAGCAGGTGATAATGAAAATTAGGGGAATTATTCTATCTCAAAGGAGAATCATGAAAGAATAATCATGTCATTGAGACCATAACAAATGGGAAAATTAGGCATTGAATATAATGAATCCTCTCCAAGGAATGAGAAAAAGAGATCAATGGTAATTCTTGAGAAAAGAGAAAATAGTTAAGGTGTTGGAAACATATTTAGAAAAGTCATTATAAGAGTAAATGACAACCATATGAGTTGTAATAAATGGTATGAAGACATTTTATTCTATTTTGAAATGCATAGAAATATTTCAATATTTTTCTCTAAATCATTAGAGTACATTACTTTCTATCAATATTGTAGAAAGTTTGAATCTCTAGGTCATAAAACATAGTAGAAAAGGTATGGGTATTATTTTATAAATTATTATCATACTAACCATTAGTCAAGTAGAAATTTAAAAAGATATTCAACCTGGATTAATGGAAGAACTCAACATGAATACCATGATAAATTAGGTTCTTTGAGAAATAAATTTCATAGGATATATAAATAAGATTCCTATGTTAAAAATGAGTCGAATAGGAGATCCAAAATTGTTTCTAAAGATAAAAATTATTATATATACATGAAAAGATATTGGAATCACGAAAATAATTCACATGATACAAAAAAAGGCACATATGAAAGGGATGTCTCAATATAGGGTCTATATTGAAAATATGACAAAACATGTAGGTATGAGGAAACTAAGAAGAATATTTTGAGAAGAAAACACTAATAAATAGTGATCGACAACATCCTTATTGGTAATGTCACTCAAGGAAGAGTAGATTTTGATTTAGTCCATGATAAATAGAATAAGCCCAATGTATTTGAAAAGAAATTGGGCTTTATTAAATATATTTTTGATCTAAATATGGACTCCAATATTAAGGATAAAGGGAAAATGGTGCTCCATAGTGACCCACCATCCTTATAAATTTGAAGAAACTGAAGGTAACCATCTCTCCTTATTTTATTAATGTTTCTAAATTATTTAAAGAGGTTTTTAATTAATGGGAATACACAATCCATGGGGTTAGTGTGCTCAAAGGAACATGAAATTGGATTGAAATAAAAAACTATTTAAGGTTAGAAAGTGAATAAAACAAGAGGTGTTTAAAGTGTTTTTGTTCATGATTGGTATCAAGACCGAAGGTGCATGATGTGAAGAATTTATAATGATGAAAAATTATTGGAAAAAGGTCCTTGATAATGGAATAAAATGTGTCAAAGCCTACCTAAAACAATCAGTTGTATCTTGATAAATAAATTATTTTATAGTTGGTATTAGACTACATTTTAATTAGTATCAGGATATTTAATCATTAATATCAGACTAGGGGGTTAGTTGGATTAGACCATTAAAAGGAAGAGGACATTTTGTAAGTATATAAATATATTTTTATCATGTTTATCCATTTATTTTTTCTGAATTTTGTTATTTTCTATTGGTTTACAAGATACCAAAAGTTTCTATTAAAAAAAGAGTCTATTCTCAATATAGTGTTTCCAAAATATGAGGATGCATTATTGGTGTAAAGATATGAATAATTAGGGGGATTTGGTTAATAATTTTCAAAGTTTACCGAGCCTTATCTATGAATGAATAATTATTTGGAGTTATAGAGTACAATTAGTATCAATTGATGTTGAAAGTGACATGTACCACACTATTGTGTTTTAAAGTTTATACAATAATATTTTGTGAGAATATTATTGAGATTATAGGTTTTTTTGAGAAAATAAAAAGTCAAATATGTCATGGTTTTATTAGTATTCATGAGTGACATGGAAAAAACTGTGTAGGTTAACTTAGATTCTGATTTCCTACACTGATCCTAATCTTAGTAGGATTAGTAGATTTTTTGAAAACCTAATTACAAAGTGGGAGTATCACCCACTGATTTTATTTGAGTTTATATAGCCATCATGAAAGGTTTCTTGGAGTTTTTATAGAATTGTAAAATCCAACTATATGTTTTTATTAATTTTTATTTGTTGGTAAAAAGTAAATTTAGTTATCAAAAAGTTGTTGAAGACAAAAGAAAAAGGTGTTTTGACAAAAAGGGTGAGCACAAAGAATAATTTTTTCCCTAAACTAAAAGGGGGAGTATAATACCATGAGTACACCCTGTAATTTCTCAATAGAGGAGAGAAATGACATCATTTACCAAGGGGGAGAAAAAATGGGAAGTGTGAACCCAGTTTAAGATGGATATTTCATTCTATATAACTCAAATTTTAGGGGGAGAAAATTTGAAGTTGGATGAAGTGAACCCTTTGGATTTAATTTCAAAAGGGAGAGGAATAATATTTTATACTAATATTTTCAAAAAAATCCAAAGGTGGATATTGTTGGAACCCTTAGGGGTTTTTTTGGATTTTTTGACAATATATAATATTCTTGGGATCCTATAAGTGATAATATGTTTTGGATATAACAATATACTGAAGGAAGAAATGATGCTTGGATGATTTTTGGAAATGTATTAAAGGAAATATTGATGATTATAGGTTTTTTAAAAAAATGGAGCTTTCTTGCTATTATTATTGGATTTGTTGACAAAGGATAATGATGATATGCATGGAATTCTTGGAGGATAAGAAATGTACATAAAAAAAACTATGTATAAGTATGGATAAATTAAATTTGGTGAATGAAGCCTTCATCACAAATTATAATATGTCATGGTGACTATGACTAGGCTATTTTGGATAGGTAATTATCTATAATGAAGTTAATGAACTATAGTGATTATACCCAAACCTTTTTAAACTTGTAAAAAGATAGAATGAAGTCAAGGTGGGTGTTTTCATTGGTTATTTATCTTATAAATTCACCTATGATAAATGGTTAAAAGGGACATGTTATAGAACTAACCATGCTAAATATCACGTAAAGGTAACCTTGAAATCCAATAGACTACATAGAAGTCACTTGGTAATTTTAATAATCATGTAAAGGTATCTCTAATGATGCGTAAGGGTTATGTGAATCCAAAAAAGGCTAGTGATTTGTCACCATGTCATAATGTATGGTGTTTTTATTTGGAATATGACTTATATAAAGGTAAGGTGTGTTGCTATATAGTGGTAAATCATGTTTTATAAGGTCCATTTAAAGTCCAAATAGCTAGAAGTTTTTCAACATGTAGTAACACATGACATTTTGAGTTGAAGAGTCACCTTTGAAAAATGTGGAATCCCACTATAGGCATCAATATGACCATGGTTTAAGGCATGAAGTTCATAAATTATTTATGTATTTTCTAGGAAGAAGTAAAAATAGCCAGTTTTTTTGGTGTTAAGTGTGTAAAAGGGATTTTTTCTTATAAATTCATTACACCATACCATGATGTCAAGGATCAGGGTGTTTTGGAGGCCATAGTGTTTTATTTCTGGAGGTTATGAGTAGTTTTAATTATTTATAATCTCTAAAACTATTTTTTAGTTATAGATCAAGAATTAAGGACACAAATGGAGTTATAGGGAGAGGATTCACTACTACAAAAGTGGTTTTATCTAGTACTTTGGCTTTAACAACTCTAGCTAAAAGCACTATTAAAGGGGAGCCTTTAACAATGCTTTTTTAGCACTATTAAAGGGGGTATTTAATAGTGCTAAAAAAAGTGCCGCTAAACTCCCCATTTTATTATTGATTTCTTACAAGCACTGATAAATCCCCCCCCTTTATCAGAACTTCTAAAAAATCATTGATAAATATCCCCATTTATCAATGTTAGAAAAAAAGTGCTGATAAAGGGGTGTCACGACCCATCCTCGGGGCCCATTCCATGACTACCCCAAGCTCACCTTCCATAGGCCAGGGGATGGCGACTAGCACCAAAGGCATAAATCCCAATAAAAAGGGAAGGAGTTTCCTTTATAAAAGTAAAAAACACATCAGAGTACGCAATAGAAGAAAGAAAAAAGTGATACTGAATACAAAATTAAGTGCTGAAAGGTAAATGGGCTAGAATACAAACCCAATTTAAAGTATAGTACAACTGAAAAGCTAGTACAACAACAGTAAAGGAAAACAACAACCACTGAGTCGTCCTCCGGGAATCCCACCTAAAGGGTGGGTATATATAGTCTCCTCAACACCTCAGGTCCTTCCGTCAGCTCCGAGTACATATCACCAAGTGGTCCACCTCCTGGTACCGTCCAACTCCACAAGCCTCAACCACGATCAGTGTTATCCGTCGTCTGCAACCAACACAATGTAGTGCAGGCATTGCCCGTGCAGGGGTGAGTATAACGATACTCAGTAGGGACCCTGAGACCCATGAAGGTCTCCCAGAATCCACGAAGGATAAACCAAAAAGGAAATATTCAATCACTAAGTATCAACCAACTCTACTTAGGTATATGCCCATACATATACCTAAGTCATCAATCTCAATTCGGCTCCAACTCTCAAGCCCAAGAACAACGCAGTCCACACAGAAAAGAAGTCAATCACACCGATGGTAATGATTGAAAGTCAAGACTCAGCTCACACAGGTATACATCTTTCGTAAAGTGATAGAGATGACCAGATGCAGTCATTGATTCATCTAAGCTGGAGGACCCACATAGGATACTAGTCCAGCTAAGCTGTCGAACCCACGTAGGATACTAGACTAGCTGCTCTGTCGAACCCATGTAGGATACTAGAGCAGAAGTCAAACTATCAGACCCACGTAGGATACAAGAACAGTAATCATCGTCATCGAACCCATGAAGGATTCCAGTACAGTTTTCGTTGTTGTCGAACCCACGAAGGATTCTATTATGGTAGTCGTCATTGTCGAACCCACATAGGATTCCAGTACGATAGTCGTTGCAGTCGCAACCAGCTCTAGGGTTCCCGCACACAACACGCTCGATTCCGGGAGGGTCCACTCCTCGAGCCAAGGGATCGATACATCTACCACCACGAAGAATCAAGTTGATGTAATACTAAGGTCCGCCATGACATAGGGGGATAATATAAACAAAACGTATCCAAGATACTTTGTACAAGATGACCAAGCCTTATACCAAAAAGTACACGGCATGTTGGTATACGGTACACGCCGTGTAGTCAGACCTCGGGTACTACCCATGTGCAACAGCCCATGTCGAAGGTCTGGTCATGTAGAAAAGTAAATACACGGCATGTGGTATGGTTACACACTGTGTCCAAACATCCGGGGTCGGCTCCGTGTACGCTGGCCATGTGCCCGTACACGGCCTCAAACCGTGTTCTCCAACCTGTGTAATTGGTAAATAGTTAGCCCGTACCACTGGCCATGTCTGGTCGTGTGGTGGAGTACATGCCCGTTTACTCCACACCGTGTTCGTGTATCCCAGGAATACACACCGAGTCTCACGAATCTATTTCTGCCATTCTGTGTAGAGAGTACATGTCGTGCCTCTTGGCCGTGTATTTCTGTCCGTGTCCGTGTATTTCCCAAAATACATGCCGAGTCTCGCATAGCCGCCACCTCCTTACTGTGGGGTGAGTACATGCTGTGTGATAGAGGTTACATGCTGTGTGTTATCCATATGATGTCCGAAACCCTAGCCGCAAAATGCCCGCACTACACGACGTGTTCTCCAGGAGTACATGCCGTGTAGTCTGGAATTTTCCAGAAACGACACCTCTGGCCAGCGTGCCTCCCTTGATGCCTGTTCTTCATTCCAACAGTTCTTTTTTCATGAAACATCAGACTCTAGGTTTCCCCGATGTCCCGAAGTCGATTCCGGTGTTTTTGGGCTTCCGATCGGCTCTGAAAACACATTTTGAATTCCCACTTGAATAATGGTCGAGGAACGATCCATCTTGTTCTGGTCCGAACAGTCGCCCACTATCGTCGTCGAACCTCCTCTAGGTCATCGTGATGTTGAGTCTTCAATTTTGGGTTCGTTGCGTCGCATAACGAACCCGTAACGATCCGTTGTTCGTCACCCATGAAGAACACAAAGAACCACCAACAATCACAATAATGGAGGAGGATTCAGACCGTGTTAGTTTGGCCCGGTCTCTTCGCATTAGTTCGGTAGCAGTCAGTTAAAGAGAAAAAAAAGAAGGAAAGAAGATTCAACATTGATCAAATCAAAACACACCCCTTCCTCGAAATTGACGTCGCACATCGTCGAGTCGCAGAAGAAAAGTGCCGCGGAGGTCAGGTGTCGTGGAAGAACGGTGTCGATTCCGTCGACGTCGGAGTGCACCTGAAGAAGAAGTGTTGTTGGAGACTTCACATTCTTCAAATCGTAGAGCGTTCTTCATCGAGGAAGAAATCCATTATTCGTCAGAGGCATTCTTCACTGAAGATAGGAACACTTTTCTCAAGAGATCTCCCAAAAAACTCTCAACACAACAAGTGCCCAAAATAAAATAACAGTGAAGGCTTATTATTTTATTAACACATGTAATTCAAAATTCAAACCACTTTAATTAACTAAGTGAATCACCTAATTAATTTACCATGGGTTGGAAAAATTAATTAGAGAGAGAAGATGGTGAAGGGTTATTTTAAAATTCAAAAGTGAGGGGTTGTTCAATTAATGAAGAGGAGTTAATGGGGAGGTTTAAGGGAAGGTGAAAGGATTAGGATCGTGTGGGACCCACCTCACAAATATCCTCTCATGGGAGGTTATGTGGGTGTGGGTCCCACATATAACTACCCTTGGGAGAAAATAACCAACCTCCCTAAATAAGATTTGTACACAATAAATTTTATTTATTTTATTCTAAATCCCCAAATATTAACTCTCAACCCGCATAAAACGAAACTACGGTAAAGGTCCCCTTAGGCGAATACCGACACTACGAGTTCATCGGTTCCCTCATATTTCAATTCTGAGCACCGGTTAAAAATATAGAGAAACTCGCACGTACGTTTACTGAACGTACCCAAACAAAACTTCAGAAATTGATTCCGGGCACCCCGGGCCTCAGAACCAAGTTCCTTCAGAAACTGTAAACTCATAAAATTCCATAGTATTTAATAAAAAAAATTACTTGAAATTTATGGGTCTTTGAATTACTCCCACCTCAGGGATTTACATCCCCATAAAGATGAAAAACACACTAGGGAAACAAATGGGGGTACTGAGCTCGCATCTGAGCCTCCCGCTCCCATGTGCTCTCCTGGAGGTTCTCGTCCTGCTAGAGAATGCACACTAGAGGAATCGACCATACACGTAGGACCTGCTCCTATCAATACTCGATCTCCACCAGGACCTCCACAAACATCGCCCCGTCATCGATGTCCAGTTCCCCGTGATCGATGATGTGGGTCGGGTCGTGCACGTATCTCCTCAGCTGTGATACGTGGAAGACGTCATGCACCCGGTACAACTGAGATGGAAGGGATCGATAGTAAGCCATCTCTCCTACTCTGCTGAGGATCTGGAATGGTCTAATGAAATGCGAAGATAACTTGTCACCCCGACCAAATCTCCGTAGACCTCATCGAGGTGAGACTCGTAAGAAAACGTGGTCGCCATCCTCGAACTCCAGTGGTCTCCATCTCCTATTAGCATAGGACTTCTGTCTGCTCTGTGCAGTCTTCATCCACTCCTAGATGATTTTCACCTCCTCCGATGTAGCCTGAACCATCTCTGGTCCTACAAGTGCTGACTCCCCTGGGTCAGTCCAGCACAAAGGTGATCTGCAAGGTCGGCTGTACAGTGCCTCATAAGGTGCCATCCCGATGGTGGAGTGGTAGCTGTTATTGTACGTAAAATCTACCAAGGGTAGGTGATCCTCTCAACTGTGACCAAAGTCAAGGACACATGCACGAAGCATGTCCTTGAGAGTCTGAATGGTCCTCTATGTTTGGCCGTCTGTTTGAGGATGGAAGGCAGTGCTCAGACGTAGCTACGTCCCAAAAACCTCCTGTAACCCCTTCCATAACTGGGAAGTGAATCGAGCATCTCAATCAGAAATGATAGACGATGGCACACCATGAATCCGTATGATCTCCTGAATGTAGAGGCGTCCCAAGCTCTCCATTGAGCCCTACTCTCTGATCGGAAGGAAGTGGGATGACTTAGTGAGTCGGTCTACGATCACCCAGATAGAGCCATTCCCTCTAGATGTACGTGGAAGCCCCATCATGAAATACATGGATATCCCATCCCACTTCCACTCTGGGACCTATAAGGTCTGTACCAATCCTGCTGGTACCTGGTGCTTCGCCTTCACTTATTGACAAGTGATACATCATGAAACGAACTCTGCTACAACCTTCTTCATACTCGACCACTAGTGCTGTAGTCTGAGGTCCTGGTACATCTTCGCCACTACTGGATGTACCGCTAGAGGGGAAGTGTGAAACTCCCTCAACACTTCCTCCTGTAGTGAAACTGGTACCATAGTACGCCCCCTAAAGAGGATGACATGCTCCCCTCCTTCAGAAAATCCATCAGGCACCTACCCTGTGGATATCTGAGCACGTCGTGTCTCACAATCAACATACCCACGCTGTGCCTCTCTAACTTGCTGAGGGAGTGGAGGAGTGATCGTGAGTGACTATAGAAAGGCTGATCCATCTCTATCCACAAAGGATATCTGCAACGCGGATAACAGCTCCATCACCTATCCTAGTAGATGAATGCCCGATCTCCTGCTGAGAGCATCAGATACAACGTTCCCCTTCCCAGGAGTATAGACTATCTCAAAGTCATAGTCCTGGATGAACTCGAGCCATCGCCGCTGTCTCAGGTTCAGGTCCTTCTTCGTGAAGATGTACCTGAGACTATGGTGGTCAGAGTAGATTGTAAAATGCTCACCCATCAGATAGTGCCACCACATCTTCAAGGTGAAGACCACTGCTGCTAACTCCAGGTAATGGGTAACATAGTTCTGCTCGTGCTGCCTCAACTGCCGTGAACCATAGGTGATCACTGCTCGCTCCTGCATCAGGACACACCTGAGTCTGGTCCCTAATGCATCACAGTAAACTACGTACCCAACGCCCTCCTTCGGTAGCCTCAAGATGAGCGCACTGCACTGCAAAGGCTCCCTTCTCACCGATGAAGGTGAACCTGCTCCCATCAGTGCGAACACACCACACCTTGCACCTAATGCAGTCAATCTGAGCATGTACTGTAGATAACCAGTCCATACCCAAGATGACGTCGTAAAGCTTCGACGCCGCTACAAGAAGATCCCAGCCGAAGCTCTCACCTCCTAGAGTAAGCTCACACTGCCGGAACCAGTGAGTAATCATCAATTCTTCTCCCATATGAGTCTCTAACCGTAAGGATCAAGCCAGCGGCTCCGTCGGAATCTCCGAGCTCCGAACAAGGGAAGCAGTGATAAAAGAATGACTCACACCTGTGTCTATAAGTACTACAGAATGGGTGGAGTAGACACATATAGTAACTTGAATCATCTCTGGTGCGTCGTGGTCGTAGGCCTAGACTACCTGGAGCTGAGCCTGCCTCTATCCGCCAGCTCCCTGTGGTCGGGGTGGACCTCCTAGTGTTGGTGGTGGTAGAGCCTCAAAACGTCATCCACCACCCACTGCTCGGACAACTCCTCTGCCTCATCTGCCATGGTCAAACCTCTACCTCTACCTGGGAGGTCCCTCCACTGTCTGCTTCTCATCTGCAAGGTGGTTCGGGCAGTCTCGAGCCATGTGATCCTGACCGCCGCATGCATAGCACTAACAGCTCCTCGTATAGCTGGATCTGTTTCGGGTGCCCTGCCCAACCGAACCTGTATCCTAAGGTCGCTCACCTGATGGCCTGGTCCGCTTGGATCTCTGAGACATCTGTCTACTGCCGGCTGTAGAAGACTCTGCTACGTGTCGCCCTATGGTGGGTCTCACTGCTGGTGTCGGCTCAGCGAGAAATCTCTCCATAAGAAGGGCTCTCTCCAGCACTCCTACCTGCATCAGAATGCTGAGGGAGATTATTGAAGCCCTGATCTCATGCCTCAGTCCCTGCTCAAAGGTCTGAGTCCTGAAGAATGGGTCCCGTACCATGTCCGTGGAGTAGCGCGAGAGGTCAGTAAACCTCACTGAGTACTGAGCTACTGTCATGCGGCCCTGCCGTAGATGAAGTAACTCCTGTATCTGAACTGCACGAAGGGTGACTTGAACAAACTCCGAGTGGAAGAGACTCTCGAAGTCTGTCAAAAGTAGAGATGCCTCATCATGAACCTGGAGCATCAAGATCCACCATCTACCTGCTTCTATGTGCAAGAGACTTGCGGAAAGGATCACCATAAGGTCAGCTGGTGTCCCTACCAATCTGAAGACTCTGACGATAACCTCCATCCAATCCTCGGCTGCCTGAGGGTCTGTCTCTCTGTGGAACCTGGGTGGCCATTGTCACTGAAACTTGTGCAAAACACTCAGGCGGCATGCACTCTCTGCTGCTAGGGATGGTAGTATCGGTGGCTCAGCGAGTAGTGGTACCGTTGGTGCCTCCACTATGATGGGGCCCTGTACCGAGGCCTCGTCGCTCGGTGGGATGCCATCTCATACGCGACTCAGAACCCTATCTGGCTGCCTTCATGGGTCCATCCTGAAAAAAAAAACAGGTGCACCACGGTCAAACAGTATACCTGGTGAGTTGACACAAAGTAATCACAAAGAAAACTTTTGAAACACACATGCAATCAGTGTTTTCGTACACTGAGTCGGAAATCAGGGGTCAGGGTCCTGGTGTATGGATACGTCGACCGCCGCACCAACACTGGACTCCCTGGACTAAAAACCACAATCAATACTCTTAACACTATTGCTTCACAGAAAGGAATGATTAGAGTCATGAGTTCTACGGTAGAAATGACTCCTTTGATACCAATTTCTCATGACCTGTCCTCGGGGCCCGTATCGTGACTACCCCAAGCCAGCCTTCCATAGGCCAGGGGCTGACGACTAGCACCAAAGGTATAAATCCCGATAAAAAGGGAAGGAATTGCCTTTATAAAAGTAAAAAACACATCATAGTATGCAATAGAATAAAGAACAAAGTGATACTGAATACAAAAGTAAGTTCTGAAAGGTAAATGGGCCAGAATACAAACCCAACTGAAAGTACAGTACAACTGAAAAGATAGTACAACAACAGTAAAGGAAAAAAACAACCACCGAGTCTTCCTCTGGGAATCCCACCTGAAGGGTGGGTAAAAATAGTCTCCTCAGCACCTCAGGACCATCCGTTAGCTCTGAGTACGTCTCACCAAGTGGTCCACCTTTTGGTACCGTCCAGCTCCACAAGCCTCAACCACGATTAGTACTGTCCGTCATCTGCAACCAACACAATGTATTGTGGGCATTTCCCATGTAGGGGTGAGTATAATGATACTAATTAGGGACCCCGAGACCCCTGAAGGTCTCCTAGAATCTATGAAGGATAAACCAAAAAGGAAAGATTCAATCACGAACTATCAAACAACTCTACTTAGGTATATGCCCATACATATACCTAAGTCATCAATCTCAATTTGGCTCCAAATATCAAGCCCAAGAACAACCCAGTCCACATATGAAAGAAGTCAATCACACCGATGGTAATGATTGAAAGTCAAGACTCATCTCACACATGTATACATCTTTCGTAAAGTGATAGATATGATCAAATGTAGTCACTGATTCATCTAAGATGGAAGACCCATGCAGGATACTAGTCCAACTAAGCTGTCGAACCCACATAGGATACTAGACCAGCTGCTCTGTCGGACCCACATAGGATACTAGAACAGAAGTCAAACTGTCAGACCCACGTAGGATACAAGAACAGAAATCATCGCTGTTGAACCCACGGAGGATTCCAGTACAGTTTTCATCGTCATTGAACCCACAGAGTATTCCAGTATGGTAGTCGTCATCGTCGAACCCATGGAGGGTTCTAGTATGGTAGTCATTGCAGTCACATCCATCTCTAGGGTTCCCGCACACAACATGCTCGATTCTGGGAGGGTCCACTCCTTGAGCCAAGGGATCGATACATAAACTACCACGAAGACTCAAGTTTATGTAATCTGAAGGCCCTCCATGCCATAGGGGGATAATAAAAACAAAAAGTATCCAAGATACTATGTACAATATGACCAAGCCTTATACCAAAAAGTGCACGATGTGTTGGTATAGAATACACGCCGTATAGTCAGACCTCAGGTACTGCCCATGTGCAACGGCCCGTGTCAAAGGGCTGGTGGTGTAGAAAAGTAAATACATGGCATGGGGTATGGTTACACGCCGTGTATAAACATCTGGGGTTGGCTCCGTGTACACTGGCCATGTGCCCGTACATGGCCTCAACCCGTGTTCTCCAACCCATGTAATTGGTACACGGTTAGCCCGTACCACTGGCTATGTCTGGTCGTGTGGTGGAGTACATGACCGTATATTCCACACCATGTCCGTGTATCCTCAGAATACATGCCGAGTCTCGTGAAGCTGTTTCTACCATTCTGCGTAGAGAGTACACGTCGTGCCTCTTGGCCGTGTATTTCTATCTGTGTCCGTGTATTTCTCAAAATACATGCCGAGTCTCACGTAGCCACCACCTCCTTGCTTTGGGGTGAGTAGACGCCATTTGATAGAGGTTACATGCTGTGTGTTAGCCGTCTGATGTATGAAACCCTACCCGTAGAATTCCCGCACTACATGGCATGTTCTCTAGGAGTACACACCGTGTAGTCTGGAATTTTCCAGAAACAATGCCTCTAGCCAGCGTGCCTCCCTTGATTCCCGTTCTTCATTCCAACAGTTCTTTCGTCACGAAAATTCAGAATCTAGGTCGCCCCGATGTCCTGAAGTCGATTCTGGTGTTTTTGGGCTTCTGATCGGCTCTGAAAACACCTTTTGAATTCCCGCTCGAAGAACGGTCGAGGAACGGTCCATCTCATTCCGGTCTGAACCATCACCAGCTATCGTCATCACACCTCTACTAGGTCTCCGTGATGTTGATTCTTCAATTTTGGGTTCGTTGCGTCGTATAACAAACCCGTAACGATCCGTTGTTCATCACCCATGAAGAACACGAAGAACCACCAACAATCACAATAATGGCGGAGGATTCAGACCGTATTAGTTTGGCCCAATATCTCCGCATTAGTTCGATAACAATTATTTAAAGAGAAACAAACAAGAAGGAAAGAATATTCAACTTTGATCCAATCAAAACACACCCCTACCTTGAAATTGACGTCGCAGGTCGTCAAGTCGTGGAAGACAAGCACCGCGAAGGTCGGGCGTCGCAGAAGAATGGTGTCGATTCCGTCGATGTCAGAGTGCACCTGAAGAAGAAGTGTCATTGGCGACTTCATGTTCTTCGAATCGTAGAGTGTTCTTTGTCGAGGAAGAAAGTCATTCTTCATTGGAGGTATTCTTCACTGAAGAGAGGAACACTTTTCTCAAGTGCTCTCCCAAAAAACTCTCAACACAACAAGTTCCCAAAATAAAATAATAGCTAAGGCTTGTTATTTTATTAAAACATGTAATTCAAAATTCAAACCACTTTAATTAATTAAGTGACTCACCTAATTAATTTACCATGTGTTGGAAAAATTAATTAGAGAGAGAAGAAGGTGAAGGGTTATTTTAAAATTCAAAAGTGAGGGGTTGTTCAACTAATGCAGAGGAGTTAATGGGGAGGTTTAAGGGGAGGTGAAGGGATTAGGCTCATGTGGGACCCAAATCACAAATATCCTCTCATGGGAGGTTATGTGGGTGTGGGCCCCACCTCTAACTCCCCTTGGGAGGAAATAACCAACCTCCCTAAATAAAATTTGTACACAACAAATTTTATTTATTTTATTCTAAATCCCCAAATATTAACTCTCAACCCACATAAAACGCAACTGCGGTAAAGGTCCCCTTAGGAGAATACCGACACTGTAAGTTCATCGGTTCCATCAGATTTCAATTCCGAGCACCGGTTCAAAATATAGAAAAACCCGCACGTATGTTTACTGAACGTACCTGAAAAAACTTCAGAAATTGATTCCGGGCACACCGAGCCTCCGAATCAAGTGCTGTCAGAAACCCCAGACTTGTAAAATTCCAAAGTATTTATGAAAAAGTTTTCCTTGAAATTTCTGGGTCTTTACAAGGGGATACTTTATCATCACTTATAAAAAAGCGATGATGGGGGGGGGGGGTCTTTATCAACACTTTTTTAGAAGCACTAATAAAGACCCCCCTTTATAATCACTTTTTTACTAGTTCTAATAAAGGGTATATTTAAAAAAAAACATTTCATTAAAAATATATATTAATATATTAATATATAAATATATAAATATATTAATATATAAATATATTAATATATAAATATATTAATATTGATATAAATATAATATATATATTTTAAATATGTTTTAGATAAGGATAAATAAACATTTACACTTAATATATAAGTTATTTAGTGAAAATGTATTGAAAAATAATTTAAAAAATAATTGTATTTAACAATTTGATAATTATTATATAGTAACAGTCATCTAATAACAATTTGAAAATAAAAAAAAATCCAAAAATTAATAAAATATCTAAAATAAGTTGAAAAATTTACTCAAACATCAAACAAAAGGTAAGGAAAATACTATGGTATATTCTAATTTATAACTTTGGATTCAATACTAGAAGGCTACCATATAGTAGAAAGTGTTGTTTCAGGTTTCATTTTCGATTATTGGATGTATCTCATAGATATCGGTTTAAAAATTCACGATTCAAAGGATAAAATGAGTTATGGAGACCAATAAAATTATTATTATTTTTAAAATTATTGTCAAAATTATCAACTATTGATGTAAAATTTTGGAAAGATTATCAGTTAAAGGTTTCTAGTAAAAGAGTTTAAATATCATCACATACTGTTGGTACCTAAAAATGGATGAAACAAAGTTTTTTTTTCAAAATGCCTTATTGGGAATTCCAATTGTTACATCATAATTTTGATGTTTTGTACAATGAAAGTAATGTATGTAAAAATTTGGTTTTTACAATATTGAATGAGTAGAGAAAATTCAAAGATCATATTAATGCTTGTAAGGACTTGAAGGAAATGAATATAAAGAATTATATGTGGAAAATGACAATGGAAAGTATCCTAGAGTGGTTTTTTCATTGAAAAATACAGAAAAATATATTTTCCTTTGAAGATTGAAAAATGTGAAAGTACCTAGTGTAAATTTAAGTAAAATTTCAAGATGTGTTGAATTGAAACATCATATGTTACATGCACTTAAAATCCATGACTCATATATTTTGATGGAGACATTACATCCTTTAGAATTGCATAAATCTTTACATGATAAAACAAAAATAGTTGTAATTTATTTTTACATATTATTAAGATATCTTTTTGAGAAAACTTTAAACCTCATTTTGGTTTAAAAAATTCAGTAAATAATTGTAATGACACTTTTTCATCTATAGATGATATCCCCCCATCGTTTTTCACTGTGATGATTCATCTAACTGTGAATTTAACCATGGAATTTAAAATTGGAGGGCCTATACATTATAAATGGATGTATCCAATATAGAGGTATTTATATCTTATTTTGGTTATTATTACCACATTAAAATGTTCAAAATCATTACATATGTAATTTATTATGTTATGTTACTTTTTTAATTAGTTATCTAGGTGATTTGAAGACTTTTTTAGGAAATAAAGCTAAAAAATAAGTCTATATCATAGAAGGTTATATAGAAGAAGAGTGGAACAATTTTTTTGTGGTATTTATATAATATTAAGACAAGATTCAATCGATTTGGTTGTGTTTATGATAATGAAAATCAATTTCATTCCTATAGTAAATTAGAAAAATTTCCAATGCTAGGTTAATAAGTTGGGAAAATATCATTAGTTCCATTGAAAAAAAAAGTTTTAATATAATCACATTGATATGATCTATTAAATATTGATATTTTATATCCTTTAATTGAATAATTTAAGACACAAACAAATATATGACTTCATATCCAAACATGAAATGAGAAAGTGATAATAAAATATGTTAAAAAAGACAATATTGATTGGTTTTCATGTTGTGTAAGTTCATAATCAATTCCATATACATAATATATTGATATAATTATATTATTTAACTAATAATATTTTATATTTATACATATAGATCATGAATTTTGATAATCAAGATAGAGTGTTAGATGATTTGAAACATCTTTCTTGAGGACCTTTGAAGAATTCTAGGAGATTTGATGATTATAATATTAACGGCTTTAAGTTTTATGTATTTTTGCATGAAGAAGGTTTGAAAACTCAGAATAGTGTCATCTACATGAAAATAATAGACTTAGGATAAAATCTAATTTTTATTTTCATTATTATATTAAATTATTATGGATAATTTTCAGTTATGTTATTCAAATTCAAATGTGTCAATATTTATTAGGGTATAAGGAAATATTTGTTACAATTTACTTATGTTAACTCATCTTGGTTGATTGATACTAATTATCATGAAGAACAAGATCCATATATTTTTGGATTCAAAATCTAAAATGGTATATTTTGTGGATGATAGATTCGATAAAGGGTGGAGTGTTGTAGTCCATGTCAAACTGAGAGACTTTTATGATAAGAGAGATGAAGTTGAATAATTGTTTTATGACATTGAACCCCATTAATAAAAATTCATTGATTTATCTATACATAATGAAATTTAAACAATTGGTCTTTAAAGGCAGGGTAAATACAATGAAATCATGTTAATGGTGGAGTATGATAATAATATGTCCAATGATAAATTAATTGATTGCATGTTTATTCCTCCTTTTAAATTATCTTTTACTTTTTTAGAATACACAAATTCAATTAACTTATGTAAAAAATTTTCAAAACATTTTCTTGTTTTATATCTTATCTCATGTTCTAACATGTTTTATATTTTTTCTAGATATAGAAATGCAGAGAACAAAGCAATTTAAAGATACAAGCTAATCTTCCACAAATCCTACGATGTCAAATGACCCATTTGATATGATTCCACCTACATCAGATATTCTCCCTAATTTTAGTATTCTACCATTTTTATCATTTTATTCCATCTGGTATGATCCCATATTTATTAAGAATTCTCCTTATTTCTAGTGTATTTTATTTTGATTTAGGGATGTTAGAGGGATCGTATGGAGCGACTAAGGAGCAGTCATCAGTTGAGTATATGGTTCCATAGTTACCACCACAAGGGTATTAGAGGGTGAAAATTATTGGTATGTAATTTATAATGGAAATTTTTTTTACATTTTTAAGATAATTTTTGAATATATTTATTGAATAAATTTAGATAATAACACGATAGAAACAAACATGCATACATCAGATGCTTGGATGATGAGTAATTTTAAAGTAGTTATACCATTTTACTTATTTGGGTGCCTACGAAATATGATGGGGGTTTATATGGGAAGATCTTGAGTCAGTTAGCATGTGAGATAACATCCCTTACCATCACATATCATGATTGGAGTCATATTCTCATCAATTAGATTTTTTTTTATTTTTGATAAATAACTGAAAGTAAGTGAAAATAAATATGTATAGTTTTTTTATCTAATATTACTATTAAATGTAAATATAATTATGGGGTACTCTATTTTATGGCATGATTGGGAGTATTCCTATGGATATTTCATCCTTGATACAACAAACTATAGTAGTACTAAATTTGTTACATTTATTTTAATATGTTTATATTGTTATGATAATTGTTGTGAATATATTTTGTATGAACTATCTAATTAAAACTAATTTATATTATAAATCCC
This sequence comes from Viscum album, assembly GCA_963277665.1. Classification (NCBI taxonomy): domain Eukaryota; kingdom Viridiplantae; phylum Streptophyta; class Magnoliopsida; order Santalales; family Viscaceae; genus Viscum; species Viscum album. Next base: position 1,811,286,299 of record OY728127.1, read on the forward strand.
ATTTATTGTGAACAAAATATGCACTAGAGGCTGGTTCCTGATAGGAAAATCAAGAGCATGGATCATCTGAGGAAAGTCAGCCCAACTTAGGGGAGTATGTTTGATATTGGAATCCCCCTTTAGGTCTTTTATTTGTAATGAAAGCTTATATATATTATTTTTGAAGTTTATTACTTAAAAATTATGTTTCATGTTTAAAAAATATTGTGATATAATGTATAGAAATATTTTCTTTTTTATGTTTTGTTTTTTTGAGTACTGAAATTATTGAATTTTTAATCTCATGAATATATTTGTATTTTATATTGAAAGTTGTAGACACTACTAGAAATTAAAGCTATAGCCACAGACCTATAGCCACAGTTTTATTAGTCTGTGGCTATATCTTTCTAATTTCCACGGTTGAATTTAATAACCGTGGCTACACCTCGTGTTTTCCTATTTGGTATCGGGGTCACCCAATTTTCTACTCTTTCTCCTGACTTCTTCTCCTCCCAGCTTCTCCTCCTCCTGACGATTTCTCCTCCCCGACCTTGCCTCACCGCAGCGCCCTCCTCCCCGACGACTTCTCCTTCCCGGCCTCTCCTCCCCAATCTCTCCTCACCGTGGAACCCTCCTCTCTGACGAACTCTCTCACCGCAGTGCCCTCCTCCTGATGACCTCTCTCACAGCAGCACCCTCCTCCCTGAAGACCTCTCTCCCCGCGACGCCCTCCTCTCCGACGAACTGTCACCGCGGCGCCCTCCTCTCCGACTACCTGTCACCGCGACACCCTCCTCCTGGATTCCAATCAACATAGGTATTTTAAAAAATGGGGAAAGTATTTTATCCCATGTATTTTCTCTCATCATTATGGTCTACTATCAAATAGGCCTATTGTGATATTATGGGTTATTCTAAATGGGTGGTTTGTAAGAATTCCCAATTGAATATATGGAGAACTCTATAGATTTCTAGAGCCATTATTGATGATGTTTCCAATCTAATAACTCTGAAGGATGTTAGTATTTCTGATTTATAAATTAATCCTAGTATCTGTGATCTACTGCCTCCTCATCTAGCTATGTATGTTACCTAGTATGATTTATATGATTGTGATATTTTGGTTTAGATGAAGAAAATGGATTGTAAATTCACTAACATGGATTTCTATTTACATCACAGTGGTGAAATTACTTGCATACCTCCTTGGGTAGAAAGTTTTAGAAAATAATTTATTTCACCTTCTGATTTGTTGTTGATCTAGAAAATTTGGAAATACCACTTACCCATACAACGCCTCATTTAGCATACATGAATTCATTTAGCATTAGTATGCTTCTTATGCTTAAATGTTGAAGAAACCCAAAAATATTTATTCATCTATTGTAGGTTCAGTTATCAGTTATGGAGTTATGTGTAGGGGTTATTTAGATGAAACTTTAATATCCAAACCATTGAAGGGATACTCCTCTCAATGTGTAGAACACCATGCAGTGATCAAATCCATTCCGTTATGGTGGCAGTGACTGTTAGTGTACTTTCTTATACTTGGAGAGAAATAAATGATCTGAAATCTAATAATCACAAATATTCTTTTCAGGATGGAGTTTTGGCCATTCATCATGGAATTATGTTGTCATTTAATATACAAATTGGGTCAATGACTAATGATGTTTTTGATATGGTTGTGTTAGGATCACTTGGTGTTCAAATAAGGGCAATGAATCCATTAGTGCTCAAATATATTCGGTGGATAACACTGATTGTAGGTTGGTTGAATGTCAATATTATTGGGGTGGCTTCGGGTGCACTAGGGCCTACTGGTTGTCGTGGAATTATGGTTGGCATGCTTTATGGTTAGAATCATATTTATCTATTTCTAGGAAAATTCTTAAGGACTTTTCAAGGAATGTACCATAGAGTATGCCCACACCCAGGAATGATTGTCTTCGTCTTGCTGAATAGATTTCTATTGATGTTAATCATGTATATAGATAAGAAAACTAGGTTTCTAAGTCTCTTTCTAAAATAGCAATTTTGAAGGTCAGTTTCATCTTTTTCTTTGTCTTAACATACTATTATTCTAATATGGGGTAAGGTGATTGTCTTGGTGATTTGTATACCCGTTTCTGTAAATCACCTTTTTATGTTTCTATTTTACACATCTATATATATACTAATCTTAGGTTTTCCACCTTCCACATGTCAGTCTAATAAACCTCCACATCCCAATTCCCATAAATGTCAAGCCTACACACATCCACGACCCTCCTACACTACCCGTCTCTACCATTTTCTCCCTCCTCCTCCCGCTCCCACTCAACCTCCCCATCATGATTTCTGTCTCCCCCATTTCCATTATCCAGTGCTCCTCCATTCTTCCCCCTCTCGTGATTTCCATCATGTTCACCTCCCATTCCCTCTGTCTTCCTTGAGAGGTTTCCATCAGTGTGTCATCCCACTCGCACTGTTGATATCCCATAACCCTCTTCCATTATCCCTTTGGCTTCCCCTCTCTCCCCGTCATGATTTCACTCTTCCAATTCTTCAGTTTCTTGACCTCCACTGTTCTTCTCACCTCGTCAGCCACCAATTTTACTGACATCGACATCTTAATATTATAGTTTTCACTGCATCTCACTACTCCATCTTCCCCTCTTCGTACCTCCACCCTTTCGTGACTTCACTACTCCATGTTCACCACTATCGATCTCCTCCCCATCAAAAGTTACCAATTCCAAATCACCTATTTGAAAACAACCACTATTTTCCCTTTCTCCTTGTCCTGCACATTCACGAAGATCGGCCTCCCAAATCTATGGTTAGTTCTACTTCTTGAGACTCCGTCTTCACCTCTTCTGATATCTGCAATCTAGGGTTTCGTAATCTACTATATTAAGTCTCCCAAATCTAGGGTTTTTAGTCCTTCGTGCTCAGCTACTAGGGACCCATCACTGCCAAATACCTTAAATTACATTCTGTACATCTTCTACGGTAATTGATAAATCATTCACCGCCAACTACTCCCCCATTTCTCTCTAAAATCCACACTCTTCTACTCAGTGAATTCACTCAGATTATCCTTGGTTCAGCTCCTGCAATCCCTTCTGCAACAGGTATGTTATCCTAATATCCTTCAATACCTATCCGTTCTGTGCATCTTCTATTATGTGCAGGTTAACATATGGTAATGATAATTTCATAATACTTTATCCTATGTCAATATTTCAAGTATTATTTGTCTTCACCATTTACCATCTTCTAATGACAATAAATTACTATAATTTGACAGACAACCATAGCAGTATCTATATGCACATTCTAAGTATTATTTGTCTTCTGAATATACATTTTCTATATAATGGGTTCAAATTTAGTTTTAATTTTCATGTTATGTTTGAAAATAATAAACTTCTACTGTGGTTAGTTTTATGTCTGTGATTATATCATCTCGGTTGACTTCCTGTATCTCCTATTCCCTCTTACAACATCTTCGCACTTCAGGATGTGATAAAATATGTTTCTATTTTTATATTGCGGTTGTGAATCATGTGTTAAGGAGTTTGTAATATGTTCAAGGAAGAATTTATGTTTTACTAACGGTTGAACTTGTGGGCATTGTGGAAATGTCCAGCAGACAAGAGGGACTTTTGACATCTTCTCACTTCAGGTATGTGATAAATTTATTGTTTTTCCCTGTGTAGATGATTTTTTTATAAGATATTACAATTCATCTGTTTTGAGTCAGGAATTTGGGCATCTAATTAATTTTTTCCATCATGTTTTTGATCATCACTATTTGGCCTCACATAAATTTGGCTTCACCTCTATTTGTCTTTACTGTTAGTCTGTTGTATTCACTGTATGTGTTCCAATACTCCCAAGTATTATTTGTATTCACCATTTACCATCTTCTGATGATAGTAAATTACTATAATTTGACATCCAACCATAACAATATCTATATACACATTCTAAGTATTATTTGTCTTCTGCATATACATTGTCTATAAAATGGGTTCAAATTTAGTTTGAATTTTAATGTTTTGTTTGTCACCATTTTTCACTACTGAAACACTATGATACCAACATCCAGGATAGGAGATATAGTGTAGAAAGTATTGAAAGCACTGCTGGATGGATATTATTTAAATGGATTTCCTTCACAATGTCCCTAAAGGAAACAGTATGTACTATTTACAAAGGTGCTCTAATTTTTTTTGAAATCTAATATGATATTAGAGGATTTTCTGTTATTTCTATGTTCTTTTATAAACCAGAACCTTCTGTGGCATAACTCAACCTTCTTTTCTGAAATAAACACTTTTCTAGAAGACATACTTATGTAAAATTTCAGAATATCAATACTCAAACTAATTTCAACTTTAAAGATATTCCATGGGAATGACTTCTTCAATCGCTCAAAAATTCTTCCTTCTCATGCTTTTGGGACTGTTTTCTATGCCCAGTGTCCCTAATTTATATAATATGTCATTATTGGATATGGGATGTCTACTTGTGCTAGCATGTCCCTAAGGGATTTACAGGTTTTTCTGTGAACTGGATTTCTTCCTGTTTGTGGAGACTTTTGGGGTTTTACCTCTATGATGTTCTGTTACATGATTTCATTGTTTTTGATGATTTTCTGGATGTCTTAGCTTGCTCACACTGGATAGTGGCTTTTTCACCCTGTTCAGTGATCTGCATTGAGGTATTAATGCTATCCTGGAGTTGCTACCCTGTTTTGTTTGATGATAGGTTTTTTTTCTCTTTCCTGGGTTTCTTTCTCAACTGGAATGCCCTTTATTTTCTGAATATCAATTTGACAGCTTTATGGAAATGCATGGATGTCTTCTTGGGGTTTCAGTTTTGAAGAATGTGAAGGCTTGACATGGTCGAATTTCTCCTGTACAGGCTTCCTGGAATGCATTTTCCACTAGTATGACCTCCTTTTTCACTTTCACTTATTCCTTCTAGCAGTACAAGACTATCATTGGGTAGTGCATGACCTATGAGTATAAGTAGTTATTATAGTATACATTACCTTCACTCATGACTATGGGATTTTAATACACTTATTCATTAATAAAAATGTTTTAGTATCAAGTGAACAATTAAATTATTTAATATTCATTAATAATAATCTCATGAGTTGTTCATTTATTTTTTCCAACAGGTTTTATTCTCTTGATGGCCAGGTTAAACGATTTTTGGGAAAGGTATATACTAAATATACTAATCTTAGGTATTTCCACCTGCCACATGTCACTCTCATAATCCTCCAAATATTATTTTTCATACGTGCCAAGCCTACATCCCTCCACATCACTCTACTGATATCTATCTGTACCATTCTCTCCCTCCCGCTCCCACTCCCGCTTAGCATCCCCATCGCGAATTCTCGATCCCCTATTTCTATTTTCCACTGCTCAACCCTTCATCCTTACTCGCTGTCTATGGGCTTCACCATCTTTACTCTCCCCAATCAAGGGTTTCTGCAGTTTCACCATTCTATAGCTTCCCCGCCTATACCTTCTCACCCCTATCATGATTTCCCTCCTCCCTTTTTCTTTCCTCTCCGTCCACCTCCTCCACCTCCTCCAAATCCCGTTCCTGTTTCACCTCCGCTCTAGACATCCCGGTGCTCCAACGATTCCCAATCCAGGTTTCCTCCTCCTTTGATTCCCACTAATCCTATGGTTCCTGACGACGTTTCACCTCCGCCGCTACTCTTAGGGTTCCCGCTACTCCTCCGCTGCTGTTACTGATTCCCTTTATAGATTTTCTCTCTACATCCCATTTCACCTATAACGTTTCTCCTACGCTTAGAGCTCCGGTTTCCCCTCTGGAGGCGCTCTTACGGTTCCCACTCCCATCACACCTCCGCTACCGCTCCTAGGGTTCATGCTCGCGTTTCCCCTCCCATCATCCTGTAGTACCCGCAATACACTTCTGGTGTCTTCAGTGCCAATGTTTCCATCTTCTACTACAGTTCATCCTCCCGAATCCCCTCAGCTCATCGTATGTTTTCTATTTCTCCTACCATGTTGAATTATTTCACTCAGGTACCCTCAAAATTCACTGCATCCCATTCCCTGATTCCCTCAAGCGCGTGATTTCTATCCACATCTACTGCTACTCTTACTGCTCAATTGATTTTAGAACAATGTGTTGCTCACCCCGCAACAGCTATGTGTTTCTATTCACTATCTGATTATTGTATTCATTGTTAGTTTGTTCATTGATCATACTGTGTGTTTATACTACATATGTGATTCCATATTTATATGTTTTCTAATAGTTCATGCTCCTAATATATAATGTTTTCAATGTGTATTGAAACATAGTATAGAGACAAAATTTCCCTAACTACCTTACATTGTTAATTATATTTTTATATTCTAACTTTTATGACCTATATCAATGTCTATGGCTATTTAATTTTTCTTTGCAGTGATGGATAAGATGAAGCGTATTCATTCCAACTAAGAATGATTTGGGGGATGAAAAAACAGATCTTATACCATATTATCTCTCAAACTAAATGACTTCAATGAAGCAGGTAGTCTCCATTTTGACGTTACCATATATTATTCATACATGTGTTAGGCCAAAGGGTTTTATTTTTTAGTAGACGTAGCTATAATGTGAAATGATGTATCATTCATGGGAACCACTGGATAATTGTGACTAACCAACTACACAAAACTTCATGTTTGGTCTATATTTTGTGGGCTGATATAGATTAATTCATTTAAACTAACTTTCAAATTTTTTTTATCAAAATATTAATCATGTGTTTAGTTATGTTTAGTTTATTTAGAAATATTTTTTCCAATAGTTAGCATTTTGATCATAATATAGATTAAACAAATCATTTTGGTGTAATATTTTTTTCCCTTTATCATTTCAATGCCTTTGGATTTAAATCTTTGTTATTTTGTTAAATGCAGATGGGTCACACTCCCGCTGGAGTTGCTTCAATAAATTATTGTTTCTCCGAGGTCTCTAACTGCGGTAAAACTTGTCAGTGATCCTCATTAATGTTTAATGTATTTCTATTCTATGTTGTGGTTTGATGAAATAGTCAACTAATTCATAGGTAAAAAATCTCCAAAGTTTTCATTGTTTTTTCCACTTTGTAAAATCAAACTTCATGAATTTTATACTCCAACAGAATACTTAAATCCCTCATTTTTTATGATAGATCTAAGAATGTAGGAAATGTTTGTGATCTTATCCACCTTTAAAAAAATGTTAACTATTATGATTTGTGTGAATTCTTCAATTATTTATGTATAATTACATTCTATGATAATATATATATATATATATATATCATTCATTATACAATTAGTCACTTCTAAAATAATTACATTCTATTTTATGTAATTTTATTCATCACCTTGGTGCTACTTTTGTTTATTAATTTAATCATATACATTATAATGAAATTATAGGTTTCTAATTTCATCATAATTACAGCTTTCATTCACTTTTCTAATCACCAATCACTAAAGGAATTCATATTGTGAATACTAAATAGTATTTTTCTTCATAATTAATGTATTAATGTCATTATTCTAAATCATTTCATTAATTTTATGATACATTAGTTTAAATAGTTCTCATCTATTTTTTATAATACATGACTTGAACATTTACTTAGTTAAAGTCTATATCAGTTTTTATATATTTTTTGCAATGGGTGTTATAGAAAAGTCTCATTGTTTAGTTAATTTCAGAATTGTCATTTTCTATTTACTGTATATTTTAATTCATAGCTATAATTTGGATCCAATTCTCTGATTCATTTACAATTCCATTTTTTTATTTCCTTTTCCATTTATTTATTTAATTTTTTACATCTGTATTTTTTAATTGTAATTCATTAATTTATTCTATTTTAAATTTAATTAATCAATCTACTTCAAATAGGACATATCTATCTGATTCAATTATGAAATAAATTGTATAATAATTTTGTTACCTATATTGAATTGAAGAATAGGTGAAAACCAAGTTGGAGGGGGTGAATTATAGAAATGATATGGGGCCTCCACTGGGAAGGTAAGAAATGATTTAGATCTCGACCGAGATTCATTTGGGCACTACAAATTTTGATCAAATTACGTTTTTGTGTCTTTTGTGAGGTACACCAAATGGATCAAGGTTGTGTTTGACATTAATAATTGAACACTGCATCATGCAATATATTACATAGTAATTAATAATGATATATTGTGTATTATTCTGCATACTAATAAAAGTTCATATGGTATATCAAACTCTAATATACATAATTTTCCCCCTAAATTTTTAGAAAAAACATATTGATTATTAAAAGAATAAACAATAAAAGCATTGGAACATACCTCTTTGAAATATTATCCATGTTTAGATGATGTTCAATTCAAATAATAACACCTTTTAGGGCTTTAGCATTAATTTCTATTACTGCAATGCATAGTTCATTGGGAACTAAAGATATGTCTCTTGTAACTAAAATTCATAGGTCATTGGGAACTAAAGAGATCCATCTTGGTCCATTTTTATGCAATCTAGCTATTTTGAGTGCCTATGTGCAAGGATCCTCTTTCACGTGCTCATGGCCATGCGGGTCTATGCATAGGGAATAGGTGTCCTTGCATGTGTGTGAAGGTGCGTATACCCAGTGGGGGAGTAAAAAATTTTGGTTAAAAAGATCCAAGAGCCGAAGTGGACGGTTTGGTTCCACCTTGAGGTAGGATTCCTCTTCTAGCCTCTTTAATTCAAGAATGCTTTAAATTGAATTTAGATTATTTCTTAATTCTGTTTAATTATATTGAATTACATATCTTGAATAAGTGTTCGTTAATATAATTGTTTCATTTGATAAATAAACGCATGTTTTTATAAATAAATTCACGTTTTTATAATAAATCAATGCCATGATTTTATAATAAAACCCCTCCAATAGAGGTGCACTGTCTTCTAAACCAAAGAGTAGTGATAGTTATTTGTATCATTTTTAGATTTGGTTTGAGTCTTTCATATGCCTCTAGTTGGTGTTTGTTTTGTGGCTAGTTAGTTTTTGTTTTCTTTTAATAATATAAATTGTCTTATCATACTCGTTTAACTCAAATGACATTGCCCGAGTAGGCATATGTATTGACCATGACACTTTCCTTTTCATGCTTTGAATATTATAAATAAAATTTCTATGTTTAGGAAAAGTGAATGAATTTGTAAATGGTTTGTGTATGGTGTATGATTATTTTCCGTCATTTTGTTTCCCTTTAGACGTTGTGTCATTGTGCCGCTCGCTACAACCTTTTCTTGTGATCCCTTGTTATAGCATATTAAATAGTTGATCTGTTCTATCATCTGCTGGCGGGGCGATGGTTGGAATGTTGCCCCACCTCCTCCCACTCCCTTCACTCATGGACAGAATATGCTACCTCGTGGATGTCGCTGGATTGGGCCAACACGCCACAATCATGCCGTGGTCACACCATGGTCACACTGCGGTCACGCCGCGGTCACGCCGCGGTCACGCCGCGTTCACGACATAGTCACGCCACGGTCGCGCCGCGATCACGTCGCAGTAATGCCATGATTTGGCCCTGCTCTAGGACGAAACCCCGTGGTGATTTGCAGTGATAGTATTCTATGAGTCTTGTGATCAATGTTGAGACTGAATAATCACAAATTTTTTCCGGTGGGGCGAAGAACAGAATGTTGCCCCGCCTCCTCCTGCTCGCTTCGCTCCTGGCCGGAAGATGCTGCCCTGCGGATGTTGCTGGACCGGGCCAACACGCCGCGGTCACGCCGCGGTCACACCGCAGTCACACTGTGGTCACGCTGCGGTAATACCATGATTTGGCCCTGCTCTAGGACGACACCCCATGGCGGTTCGCAGTGATAGTATTCCATGAGTCTTGTGATCAATGTTGAGACCGACTAATCACAATTTCTGTCAGCAGGGAAACGACCGGAATGTTTCCCCGCCTCCTCCCGCTCCCTTCTCTCCTGGCCGGAAGATGCTGCCCCACAGATGTTGCTGGACTGGGCCAACACGCCACGATCACGTCGCGGTCACGCCATGGTCACGCCGTGGTCACATCACGATAATTCCATGATATGGCCCTGCTCTAGCCACATCCAGCCCACACTAGCCCCCTTCCACATTCATTTCAGTCCGCTGCCACCAGCCCGCAACAGCCCCCCCTACCACCTTTGAATCAGCCCGCACCATCCCACCATCACCTGTAACCAGCCCCCTTACACCAGCATTCCAACCCACTTCCACTTACATTCGAGCCTGCACCAGCCCCTAGCCACATGCAAAACACTCATTCCATCCCTCTGCCACCTGCAAAACAGCCCCAACCACCAATTCCAGCCCTCACCAGCCCGTGAACTCCTACATTCCAGCCCACACCAGCCTCTTCCACATGCCCAACAGCCACCAACCACATGCAATCCAGACCACACCAACCCTCTTCCACCTATTCCAGCCCGCACCAGCCCCCTGCCATCTGCCTTCCCACCCGTACCAGCCACTCTAGCCTGCACCAGCCACCGCATCAACCCCCAACCTCCTACATTCCAGGATGCGCGAGAAAAACACCATGCAAATCACAAAATGGAAAGACTAGGGGGGGGGTGTCCAAGGGCTATCCGGGGGGGGGGGGGGGAGGTTCGGGGGGGAGGTCTATAGGGCAGGGGGCAGGGTGCAGGTGGGGTGCCTAGGGGGGCTGTCCAAGGGGGGTGTCCAAGGGCTGTCCGGGGGGCTGATTTGAAGAGATAAACCCACGAGCAATGGGACCTAACCTCATACCAATAATTTTTCTAATGTTTTTTTAGAAAGGTATTCCCAATAGAAATAGGTCTGAAATCCTTTTCATCCACAACATTTTCCTTCTTTGGGACCAGGGAAATAAAATTGGCATTATCTTGTAGGTTTCGACATATATTCTAGAAAAATCCTTTGCATTCATAAAGTAGGGTTGATATTTGTAATGTATCCTAGTGTTCAGCCTATGTTCCTAATTTTTTGTTTCAAAATGTCCTAAAGCCGATTACCTTGAATAGGTTTTAGATTATAAGGATTTTTTGTTGGAAGTTTCTCATTTTCTTCAAGAAAGTCATATTTTAAGTTGGATGGAAGAATATTTAATTCTACTTCAGTGGGTTTTCTATTAATGTTTTCAATTTTAAGTTATACATGATATCATCCTACACATGTAAAGTATAAGGGTCATTGATATTTTTGAATAAATCATCAAAAAAACTATCATCAAAATAAATTTAATTAGTAGAAATCACAATTTCTAGATTAAGTTCATTTTCAAAAATATATTCAATAAAGAGATAAGGTGTTTCCAGAGCTCCTTCTAATCATATTATGTGATCAAAAATTTTAATATTTTTTTAAAACAATAATGGAACTCAAAATGGTTTAATGAAAATAGATATTGATCCTCATGGGGATATTTAATTGAATCAATAATATTAAAATTCACCTTATATTCTCTAAAAGTCCTTGAAAGGGTTCCATCATTAACATTTATTGTTGTTTCAGAATCCTTGATAAATGTTCGTCCTAGAATGATAAGGTAATGAACCTTAATTCTTTATTCCTCCATTTTTAGAATTTAGAAATTAGTTGGGAATTAAAATATATGTACACTTACCAGAAATAACCTTAAAACTCAAACCGAAAATCCAATGGTTCGGTTAGCAAGATATACAACTAATCAAGTGGGTTTGATCTCTTCTATATATGTGGAAGAATAAAAAAATAGGGAATTACATTAATAAATGATAACAAATCACACAGTGTGTTGGAAAAAGTGATTTCTCATATGGTTAAAGAAATAGTGAAAGTATATGGGTCGGGGAATTTCTTAGATATTTTTAGGGTAATAAGAGAAAATACATTTCTATATAAATTTAACTTTTCATTCCGTTGTAGTAACATCTTCCTAGTGTATATATATTTGATAAATTTTACATGCCTTGGGATTTTTCAAATATATTCCAGTAAAGGAATATTGATTTCTATGTTTTTGAATATCTCCATAATAATTTTCTATATTGTATTATTTGGTTATCTTGGGTGGTTTTACTCTAGATGGGAAGGTAGGTTGGGGTTTATTTGAATCTCCCACTATATTTTCCCCCTTATACTTCTTCAATGAAGGTTTTTTCACTTGTATTACTTCTGGAGGTTCATTTCTAGGGATAGATTCTTCATATTCAGTGGTTTTTACACTTCTAGTTCCAGATTAAAATAGGGGTGAATCACTATTTTTATCTATTTTCTACTCCTTAATTAAATGGAACAAACATTTACTTTAGTTTTATAATTTGGTTAGGTAGGAAGATTACCTAATCCTTGATTTACAAGTTTATCAATAGTATAAAATAGACTATACAAATTGTCCATTCATCTATTAAGTTTGGATCCATGAGTATAGAGATTAGTTTTTTGATTGTTTTGTGACACCATGACTTGTATCAGCATGTTCTTCATGGAAGGTTCTTGAGTGTTTCTTTTTTTTTTTGTAACTTATAGAAGGATGATAGTGGATTCTTTGAAAAGGTTATGGTGGGAAACACTATTGGAAGGGTGGTATTTGATGTTGTTGGTTCCTAACTAAATATTGATTTTTGGAATATCTTTTAATCCTTTATTTTTTTTGGTTTTTGTTAGTATTGTCTTTGGTATATGGCATCTAAAATTTAAATTTCTTGAACTTGAGGGAATGCATTAGTGTGGTGGTCCTGAGAGTAAAAAAATTGGAAAAGTATTAGAGGTGTAGTAGGTTTCATCTCGTGTACCTTGTTCAAAGCTAAATTTCTCATAGGATATGTTATTTATTTAATTTTATTTTTATGTAAAGTGGATTTATAACTTTAACCTCATGCACTAATCTTGTTACAGTCCCTTAAAAAATTTACTAGTAGTTTTGGTAAATTCTATACACCACTTATTTAACTCAGGTAGGGTACATGTATATAAGTTATCCTCTAGAGGAATGATTTAGTAGGTTTGAGTCACTATCCATTAATCCTTGGTAAAAGTATTCTAGGAAATAGTGATTTTAATAAATCTAGTGCAGGAAGGATGCATACAGATTCTTGAATCACAAAAACCCACCCACCCAACCACACACAAGTTGCCAAAATCCATCAACCATCCAAAAGTCTAGCTTTATCCAAAGAAATAGAACCACTGAACCCCCATCCCCGTAGCCAACATCAACCAACCAGACCAGCATCCCTATCCAAACAAAGCCTAAAGTGAAAGACCTCTAGAAAACCATGACAACTAATGGCCACTACAACAACACCTACTTGCACAAGAACCCTAAACCACACCAGATCCAACCACAATAAGCACCTATAGTAGACACAACACCCAAAATATTATCTAGAAACCAAATCATCCCCAAAACACCATCTGGCCCCATCCATCACCATCTGAACACCTTGCATCAAAATGGACCACCCCACCATATGAAAGTCTAAACAACCAACAGTCAACTAGTACTATCCATCCGAAGTTCCCCGCATCACCCACGCCTAACCCATCATACAACCTAAAGAATCCCCAAGAAGTCCCTGATCTAAATGTGAGCTAGTACCCACCCTGAATCCAACACCTCTAGACCCACCAAGTAGTCAACATGAACCCACCCTATAAAGAGAACCACTCATCTACCAGAAACATGCCTCCCAACCTGCAACATCCAGCATATCAAGGAAATTTTAGGACATCCACCATAGAAATCCCTACACCATCAACAACCAGAATACAAAATATGGGGAAACCCATCACAAGACAACTGAAATTACTCCAAACCACCACCTGAAGACCCACCCCAAACTATATCCACCACACTAGACATTCGATAGAACCAGAAGCCTACAATAGTAATCCAAAACAAAGAAGAAACACCAGAAAGCCAACCCCTATGCACCAAAAATATGTTACCAACCATAGTAGAAATCACAAACCAACCAGCACCATGCACCATGTAAGTGTATTATGTACTACACCATATAGAAAAATCCAAACAGCAACACCCCCAGCTGAAACCCATCTTCAAAGATCCTATAATTCCAAAAAGTAACACGAAACTCACAACCTCACCTCCTAAATCCTCCACAAGAAACCTATAACCCCACTATGAGAATCTCTGTAAGTCTTTATTGGATAAACCCAGCATCTCCCAGCCTCAACCTTAAGAAGCATCCAAAGTAGGGGGAGAAGCTATTCAGGGGGGTCCAGCAGGGGGGAAACTGTTCAGGGGGTCCAGCAGGGGGGAAAATGTTCAGGGGGTCCAGCAGGGGGGGGGGTTCTGTCTAGGGGGCTGCTGTCTGGGAGGGAGGGCTACTGTCCAGGGGGTCCAGTAGGGGGGGGCTGCTGTCCAGGGGGTCCAACAGTGGGGGGGGGGGGCTGCTATCCAGGGGGGTCCAGTAGGGGGGTGCACTATTCTTGTTTATTGAGCTATATTATTTGTGAATATTCTAAGATATTTTGTTTTACCATAATTTTAGGGGATGATCACTACTATGTTCTAACTTGTGTTGTAGGTACTTTTGAGTTGGTTCCAAACTTCTTTTATAGTTTGTATTATAGGGAGACTCATGTAAGTGCATTTATGTGTTTTTTTATATTTGGATTTGTTTAATTCTTATTATGTAAGTATATTTCATGTATAATTTAATTTGGAGGGGACTGGATGGGGGTGAAAGTGGGGGATGGTAGGGGGTGCAAGTGGGGGCTGGCAGGGGCAGGGGGGAGGGGAAACAGGTGGGGTGGTGGTAGTGGTGGTGGGGGGGGGACTGGGGGGGGTGTCCAGGTTCTGGGGGGGGCAGGGGGGTTCCAGGGTCTGTCTAGGAGGGTGGGGGTGGCTGTCCATGGGAGTGGAGGTCTGGTTTGTCCAGGGGGATCTGTCCAGGTCTGGGGGGGTGTCTAGGGTATTGGGGGGGGGTCTAGGTTCTGGAGGGGGAGGGGGTCCATGATCTGTCCAGGAGGGTGGGGGGGGGGAGGGGGTGGCTGTCCAGGGGAGTGGAGGTATGGGCTTTCCAGGGGGATCTTTCCAGGGTCTGGGGGGGTGTCTAGGATTTGGGGGGGTGTCCAGGGTCTGGGGGGGGGGGTGTCTAGGGTCTGTTCAGGGGGGGGGGGGTGTCCAGGGTCTGTTTGGGGGGGTGTCTAGGGTCTGTCTGGGGGGGGGGGGTCTAGGGTCTTGGGGGGGGGGGTGTCCAGGGTCTGTCCAGGTGGTGTCCAGGGTCTGTCCAGGGGGTGTCCAGGGTCTGTCTGGGGGGGGGGGTGTCTAGGGTCTGGGGGGAGGGGGGGGGGGGTGTCTAGGGTCTGTCTGGGGGGGGGGGGGGTGTCCAAGGTCTGTCCAGGAGGTGGGCTTTGCAGGGGGGGGGGGGGGGGTGTCCAGGGGGAGGGGGATGTCCAGGGGGAGGGGGTTTATGTAGGGTGGGGGTGTCCAATGTCCAGAAGGGAGGGGTCAAGGGGGGGGGGGCTGCTGTCCGGGTGGGGTTGTCCTAGGGGGTGTCTAGGAGGGGGGGGGGGCTTTCTAGGGGGAGGGGTCTGTCTAGGGGGTGAGTGGGGGTCTGTCGAGGGTGGGAAGGGGGGATTAAGAGGGAGGGGTGCATGGGGGGGTTTTAAGGTGCATGTGGGTGCAAGGTGGAGATTGAGGGGGGGGGGGGGATTTGCAAGGGGTGGTGGGGAGGATGCAAGGGGCCAGCACCGGCTGAACGGTGATGGTTTTTTTACAAAATGTGTAGGTCTATAGCCAAGGTTTTAAACCGTAGCTATAGGTCTACAGGCACGGTTCCTAACCGTGGATATATTTCTATAGCCACGGTTGCAACCGTGGCTATAAAAGATGAGTGATTTTAGCCTATGCCACGCGTTGAAAACTCTGGCTTTAGGGTTGTTGCCATGGTTGGAACCGTAACTATAGGGCTATAACCATGGTTCAAACCATGGCTAAAGGGATACAACCACAGTTGGGAACCATGGATATAGGTTTTACCCTATAGCCATGCCAATACCAGCCACAGTTGTGGGAACCATGGCTATAACCTATAGCCATGGTTTTTGGGCCTATATCCATGGTTTAAAACCATGGTAATAGCCTAATTTTGTAGTAGTGAGAATATTTAGAAAGATACTATTATCAATTGTTTTTTCCATTATTGGTGGTTTAAACCTCAACTATATAATTAATGGTGGTTTTAACCACCATAAATCACTAAAAAACCATCTCTATATACTGTTAAACCACCGTGAATTTATTAGCGGTGATTATAAACACCCTAGATTAGGAAAAAAAAATAATAAAATGAAATAAAACATGACTATATTATAAAAAATTATTTTAAAATAAACCACCACATTCATTTTAGTAGGGGTTTTAAAATTGATACCAATCATGGATTCCTAGTTTCTTTACAGAAGTACCACTAATAAAAAAATCACCTCTAATTAATAGGACACTCAAAAAATACAGTAATTTTTAGAACTGTCACAGATCAATGTGTGATATTTAAAATTTTCATGTATTCAAAAAACCATTGCTAACACCTATTTTAATTATAGTTCCATAACTACTTCCAACCACAACAAATTTTACTCTTGAACACACCACATGACACTCCCAACCATTGGACTTCAAATGCTCATGAATTTTCCACAACTTTTTAAAACAAATCATTTCTTTTCCATAATTATTTCTAATTTATCCCAATTTTCTAAAACCAATATGTCTTAAATACAAAACAAATTTAAGATGAAAACTTAATTTTTTGAAAAATAAAACACCATGATTTGAAAACGTGATATATGTGTTTTCCATTAGAAAATCCCCATCTTTCATTTATCACAAATTCATATTAGTCATTTTTTATCAAATGAATTTCACTCAAATTAGTTGATAAAATATTACTTTAAAATAGGTATTTGAAATCACCTTAACCACAAAAAATGAAACTGTAATCAATCAAGGAATGGATAAAATCTTCCCACCTTATATGATTTTCCTAGAATTATCTATTATCTTTTGAGACATCGAGATTAATGAGGCAAAACACCTAGACCTATTATATAAATCCTTCATGAACCATGATTATTATCCCAAAGGACTATACTTTTAATTTAATAGAAATAATCATGACTTGATCATGTTTGGTATAGATCCATGCTAAAGTGAAACATATTTGACCCAGTGCTCCCTCATGTGACCAATTTGGGTTAGCTATGTGACCTCAGGAGTACCTCCCCATATGCCAGAAGCTGCTGAATAGAAATTAGGGTGTAAGGAATACAGTGGGGAGACTATAACATATGGTGAAAATTTGTAATAACAATGGAAATTATATAAATAAACAAACAATAAACTTAGGAAAAATTATGGTAAAACTGAAAAATCCAAGTAATAATAGATTAATGTAACGAGCAGATGAAATGTAACTAAAAGACAAGATGAATTTCAAACAAATTAATGAAAAATATGATAAGATAAACAACTCCAAAATCCCTTGTCCCAAGCCCCGTGTCAGTCCCATCTCCAAACTTTAACTAATCGAGCAAGAAACAATCAACAACAGTGCCCATTACCCTTATGCAAACTTGCATCCATGAAATCTTTCAGGGTACCAAATGGTGGACTAATCATGATGTGAGTACAACTCAGTAGGTCAACACCACCATGCCTAAAAAAATCCAGTTCGAGTATATAGTTCATGTAATAAAGTGGTAAACATGGGTATTAATCAAATAAATTAATACTACATATAAAATAAACCCACTGACCCTTGAGTTCTAGGTTTTTACTTAGGGCTTTCCAAAACTACTTCAACTCCTTGTCAAATGTATCTATCAAATGGATGATCCTCCTAAATCAAAAAAGTTCACCAATAACATGTCTCAAGTAACCCAAATAGGTTCCATGAGAATTCCAATGCTGGAGTCGCTTACGTCTTCCTAGGTATCATGCCACTGAGGGGAAAGAAACCATCTCATACTAAGCTCCATGTGAATTATCGTGCTAGAGTTTCTTATTTCTTCCCAGGTTCTATGTTGCCAAGGGGAAATACACCATCTCATACTGGGATCAATGTTAATTACTATGCTAGATTCACTTACATCTTCCCAGGGTGCATGTCGCCTAGGGGAATGGTATTCAATCGCAAGTGGCAGATTCTACTATATCTGGAAGAATCACCGGTGCTACATCTCATAAGAAAGTGGACCAAGCCCTCATGCATCTTGTTAGTAATATCACAAAGAATCCAGAAAAGTATACCATTTATCACAATTCACATGTCACAAAAAATTGGTTAATTTATCCCGTTATTAATTTACCAAGCATACATTCTTAATTGGTAGATTCTCCTACATTAGGACTAATCACCAAAGTCAAACCATGATAGGTTACCACTTATATCAATACACATACCAAGTTTCATCAATGAAATTTCTAAATTCACACTGTTTATCTAAAATACACATTTATCTTGTCTTCTAATTTTATGATTCAAGGGAAGTCTCACCTCTTGGGTGGGAACAAGCTTGGTCATAATTCCAATGGACCTGATGGGATCCATGGGATGTTTAAACAATGAGATTATTATCAATAGTGTTTTATTAATTTAGGTACGTCACATGCATGGTGTGCCAACATGATCACACTTATCACACATAGTATTAATTAAAAATAGACAATATGGATTTTTTCTAGACCACCCACCTCGAAACATAGAATACATGAACAAATATCAATATCTAAGGTGGCATTTGGTCCTTCCTTCCTTAAAACTCTAGGTTTGAAACACCAAGATATCTTACTTCAGGGTCAAAGAGGATGCTCATATGTCTCCACTAGAAGTCTTGGATCATGATAGATTTATCCATAGAAGGAGAGGGTTGAATCTGATGATAAGGGGTTTTAAAAGCCTTAGAAAATCTTTTCGAGGTGTCTAAGGTTTGAGTGGAATAGAGAGGAGAAAAATGAGCTCAAAGGGTTAGAGGGTATTTATATACAACCTATAAAATAGAAGGACATGACATAACCTCCAAGACCATGCTACAGAGAAGGATAAAACAAAGAGGACTGCGACATTATGCAAGGGACCATGCTGTAACATGCCCAATAAAATCCTGTCTGATAATTGTGGCTAGGACCACACCATAGATCCTATAAGCTTGGGGGAAGTACTGCAATGTAGCCTAATATACCACATCACAGAGCCCAAAAACCTTAAAGGATGGATATTATATAACCTAGATCCACATTTTAGGGTTGTCGATTTTGTTAAAACTACACACATTCCTCCCCGAGGCCCTTACACTACAACCACCCTCTCCGTGATGCAACACTCAACCACTAAGGGAAGGGCTACACTGCATCATTCCACCATGCTGAAGATATGCATCAAAAGGAAGTTTCTTTGAATTATCTCCACCTAAGAACCTAGATCACATCTGGTATCTCCATTCTACAACCACCAACCTTACAGTGCATACCAGATCTCCATGGAAGAAGATCCTCCTTAGATGATATTTTCAACTCAACTCCCCTTGTTTCTTCTCAAAACACCTTGGAACCTCCCAGAATAACCCATTCGGATTAAGGCTTAATAACCAAGGTTCAAACCAAAAAACAACTAGATAAAATAGGATAAAAAAAACTTAAAAAGGGATGTGCCTAGAAAAATAATGGATCATATAAACTCCCCACCATAAAACAGCTCATCCCTAAGATGTGATCCAAATAATCTTAGTGGGTATTAGTGAACAAGTCTAGAAACTATGTTTGTGTATCAAACTCCCTCTATCGGGTCTCATATTTCACACACCCTTTCCACCACTACACTCTCACTAGAGGTATGGTCTTCCCCCATAGATTTTTCTCACTACATTCCATGATACAAATTAGATGCTCCTCAAAGTATGCATCAACATCTAGCTCAATTTCATCAACATCTATCACATGAGAAGGGTCAAGATGATATCTTTGAAGATGTAACATGTGAAACATGTCATTCATGGTGGTGTAGAACTATATAATGGATAAACGTTATGCCACTAGACTGACCCTTTACACTATCTTGAATGACCCAAAAAACCTATGCATTAGTTTATCTTTCTCCTGATATGGCATTGCCCTAGCCTAGGTGACACCCAAAGGAAAACATGATGACCCACCTAGAACCCCATAGGTCATATCCAATGGACATAATATGATTTATATCAACTCTGTATGGTCACCAACCACTTTTTGATCAACTAAACATGCTTATACGTCTCATGAATGAGGTTTGGTCCAATGAGCACTAAATCAACTACCTCTAACTAGAAAAAAAGTGAAGGACACAAAATTCCATACAAATCCTCAAAAGGATCCATTTGGATTGATTCTTAGAAGCTGTTATTATAATAAAACTTAATGAGTGCCATATGATGCTCCCAAGAACCACTAAAATACAAAACATAGGCTCTCAACATATCCTCTAGAATCTGAATTGTTTTTTTAGATTAGCTGTTAGTTTGAAGATGATAGGCTATACTCAAAAGAACTATAAATTTGAAATCCTTTTAAATACCATAATAGAACCAAGATATGAAACGAGTATCTCAATAAAAAATGATACTCATCAGAACACCTTGAAATGGAACCATATCCATCACATAAAGACAACCAAACCATCAAAAGTGAAGGTATCCCTAATATGAAAGAAGTGGGATAACTTTTTCAGTCAATACATGATCACTCATACTGTATCATTCTTGTGATATTTACTGGGTAATCCTATCACAAAATCCATAATCACATCATTCAACTTATATTATATAATGGGTAGAGGATACAATATCCGAGTAGGTTTTTGGTGATCAACCTTTACCCACTGATAGGTGAAATATATCACAAAGAAGCCTGCTATCTCATTCTTCATCCCTGAACACAAGTATTTTCTATGAAGATCATGATACATATTTGTTATTCCTGGATGTAATACCCATTTTAAAGCATGAAACTCCCTCCTCATATCCCCACACAAGTTTATAGGAACCCATACATGACCATAGAAAGGAATAAAATCAACGCCGCGAAGATACAATCATGATGGTGGATCCCCATTATATAAACTATCCCTTAGAGCTAAGCCCTTTGGATCAAATAACTACCTTTTCTTGATCCAGTCTAAAAGTATGAGTAAAATAGATGTCAAATTCAGAGATACTCATCCCTGGGACTCCTGGATATCTAGATGCATGTCTGTAAAGAGTGCCATCAGCCACCACTCATCATAAGACTTCCACAATGCCTCTATCAGTGTATTCTAGATCAAGGAATCAATAAATAAATTGCCTTTTCCTAGTCTATAATCCATCTTGAAGTCGAAATACTATAGATACTTGACTCACCTCCTATACCGAAGGTTCAAGTCTCACTATGAAAATATATACTTGATGATTTTTTGGTTCATGTACACCATAAACCTCTCACCCGATAGATAGTGTCTTTAGTATCTCAGGGCATGTACCACTGTAAATAATTATAGATCATGAGTAGGATAATTACTATCATATTTTCTCAACTTTCTAGATCCATAATAAACCACTCGACCCTCCTATATCAGAACAATACTGATTCTAACTCTTTATGTGTCACCATACATGGTATATTCCTTTCCTGGCATAGGAAAATTAAGGATCAACACTAAGGTTAGTCTACTCTTGAGTTCATGGAAAGATCTCTCGCAACTATCTGACCAAATTAACTTCACCCCTTTCTTGGTTAGCATAAACATCAGTACTACCACATGGGATAAATTCTAGATGAAATTCCAATAATAGCCTACTAAACCCAAGAAAATCCAAACCTCAAAGAAATTATTGGTTCGTTTCTAAGATACCATGGTTTCTACCTTCTTTGGGTCCACTTCCACTCCAGCCTTTGAGATAACATGGATTAAGAAGTGTATGATATCTTTCCAAAAGTTTCATTTAGATTTCTTGGTGTAAAGATGATACTCCCTTAGTGTACTCAAGACGATGTCAAAATGTTGGGCATGGTCATCTATAGACTATGAGTACACCAAGATTTCGTCAATGAAAACTACCACAAATTTATCCAGGAATAGATGAATGATCCAATTCATCAAGTCCATGAATAACTCTAGTGTATTTTTTAGGCTAGAAAACATCACTACAAACTCATACAAACCATACCTGCTCCTAAAATCATTCTAGAGTATGTTTGATAGTATCACTCTCAATTGATTATACCCTAACCTCAATTAAATATTGGAGAAGATATTGACACCTCTTAGATGTTCAAAGAGATCATTGATTCCTGATAGGGGTACTATTTATTGACTATCATCAAGTTCAATCTCTGATAATACACACATAAGAACAGAGTCCCATTAGACTTCTTGATGAAAAGCATGGGAGAACCCCATAGAGAAGTACTAGGATGTATGAATCCCTTTGCTTCCAGATATTCCAACTGAACTTTCAACTCATTAATCTCTACTAGTTCTATTCTATAAGATGGGATAGAAACTGGAACAAATCCTAGAACCAACTTGATCATGAACTTGATCTCATGCTCGGGTTGTAAGACAGAGATATATTTAGGAAAGACATCTTGAAAATGGTTCACAATTGGAGGAAAAGTATCCTAATGCACTTCACCATCATCCAAAACAAGACCTGCTATCTAATCCATGAGACAATATAATATTTATTGAATTGGTCCTTCATGACCAGTCTAAAGATCCCACTATCCTTAGTGAGAATATCTCCTGTTTATGGAGATAGGAGGGTAAATATCCTTTGATAATAGTATATATGATTTTGTTATAGAACTATATAGTCCAGATGTAGAATAAAATCAAAGCCTGTAATTCTAGCATAAAATATCCCAAATAAAATAATATCTACTAATTTCTAGAGAACACACCTTTCAATGTTTGATATCCTCTGACCGCACTCCTTTGAACATAGGTTTCATAATTAGTTCAAACTCAACAGGTTAAAGAAACAAAGAATTACCAGCTCAAGGTTCCTCTATACTTTTATTAACAAGTGAATTCAGAATAACATAACATTTTATTACATTTCTTCTAATCAGGTATAACAATGGATTTCATTTAATAGTTTATATGGGAAGATATGTCACAAGAAATAGATATGTCCCTATCACAAATAATGAATTTCGACATATATACTTATGTTCCTATCATGATGAATTCATACTCATCTCGTGCCATACCAGGCCATGAGTAATATTTCAATAAATAATAACATCACACAACAAGTGAATCACCTAAGGTGAAATAACACTGATACTATATCAAGAAAACAATATAAAAAACAATACCATCCCTAGGAACTTAGATTTTACCTGCACATGAGTTAGATACTCCCACTAAAAAACTCATTTCCATGTACTGACACATCCTAGTCTCCTTTATAAATTTACCAAGTAGTAATTAAATAGAAAAGAAACCTATATCTGATACCACTTTGCAATGTCCCTGAACTAGTGATCCATCATGTGATCAAGCTAGGTTAGCTATATGACCTCAAACACACCTCCCCACATGCCAGTGGATACCGAATAGAACTGAGGGTGTAAGAAATATAATGGGGTGACTATACCATTTGGTGAAATTTTTTAATAAAATAGGAAATGATATAAATAAACAAACAAGAAACTCAATTAGAATAAGGGGAAAACTGAACAATCTAAATAATAACAAAATAATATAACGATCGACTAAAATGTAACTAAAAGATGATTTTAATTTCATAAAAATGAATTAAAAATTTGAAAAGATAAAAGACTCCAAAATCCCTAGTCCCAAGACCTATGTCAGTACCATCTCCAAACTCCAACCATTCGATCAAGAAACAATAAACAATAGGGCCCCTTACCCTTATCCAAACCTATATCCATGAAATATATCCATGTACTAAATGGTGGACCAAATAGTGTGTGAGTAAAACTTAGTAGGACAACACCACTATACCTAAAAAAATCCATTACAAGTATATAGTGCATGCAATAAAGTGATAAACATGGGTATTAATCAAATAAATTAATTCTATATATAAAATAAACATGACGAACCTTGAGTTTTAGGTTGTCACTCAGGGACACCCAAACATGCTTCAGAACCATATTGAATATCTCTATCAAATAGAATATCCTATTGCATTAGGACATATCACATATACCTTGTATCAAGTAACCCAACTAGGCTCTATACGAATTCTCATGTTGGAGTCACTTACATCTTCCCAGGGAACATGTCACCAAGGGAAAAGAAACCATCTCATACTGGGTGCCATGTGAATTCCCATGTTGGAGTCACTTAAGTCTTACGAGAGAGCACATCACTAAGGGTAAATACAACATCTCATACTGGGCTCCATGAAAATTCCCATTTTAGAGTTTCTTATGTCTTCCTAGGTCTCACATCACTAAGGGAAACAATATCCAATCAAAAGTGGGGGATTATCCTATATTAGGATGAATCATCGGTGCCACATTTCATGAGAAATTAAATTAATCCCTCAAACATCCTATTAATAATAACACATAAAAAAAGACAAGTATACCATCTATCACAATTCATGTCATGCCAAATTGGTTAATTTATCCCATTATTAATTAACCAAGAATACATTCTCAATTGGTATATTATTATATATTAGGATGAATCAACAAAGTTAAAACATGAAAGGTTACCATTCATCTCAATCCACATGCAAAGTCACATCAATAAAATTTCTCAATTCACATTGTTAAGCCAAAAATCCACATTTATCTTGTCTTCCAATTCTATGATTCAAGGTTAGGCTCACCTATTAGGTGTCCACAAGCCTGATCACAACACCAATGAACCCAAAAATCCATGTGAGGTATAAACAATGATATTATTATAAAAATAGTGTTTTATTCATTTAGGTAGGCCATGTGCATGACATGATAGTGTGATCACACTTATTAAACATACTATGAAAGCAAAATAGACAAGAGTGATTTGTTCTAGACCACCCACCTCAAAACAGTGAAGACATAAACAAATATCAATATCTAAGGTGACATTTAGTTCCTACTTCCTTTAAAATCCAAGCTCAAAACACCAAGATATATTTCTTAATGGTTGAATATGATGCTCAAAGGTCACTAATGGAAGGCTTGTATCAATAAATCCCTGGAATATGAGGTTTGAATTTGATGATAAGGGGCATCAAAATCCATCAAAAATACCTCTAGGGATCCTAAAATTTGAGTGTAAGAGAGAGGATAAAAATGAGTTCAGAGGGTTTGGGGGTATTTATTGACAACCTGTAAAACAAAAGGCCATGGTAAAACCTCCCAGACTACATCACATAGAATGATAACACTGAGAGGATTATGGAATAGTTCAAGGGACCACACCACATCCTACCCAGTCAAACCATATATAAGGATTGTGACTAGGACCACACCACAGTTCCTAAAAACCTAGGGGAAATACTATGGTGCAACCTAATACATCATGCCACAGAACCCATAAACCCTTAAGGATGGATATTCTATAGCCATGTTCCATGCCACAATGGTGTATATTTTTGAAGAACTATCCAAATTACTCCTTGAGGCCCTTTCACTACAACCACACTCTCCACGATGCAGTGCTCAACCGCCAAGGGAAGGGCTACACTACAGTATGCCGCCTTGCCACAACTACGCCTAAAAAGGGTGTATATTTGAATTTCATCCTCTCAGAATCCTATGCCTCATCCATGATCACCACACCATATCCATCAACCTTATAGTGTATCCCATATCTCCATGACATATGATCCTCATTATCTAATACCTTCATCTCAACTCCCCTTCTTTCTTCTTGAAACACCTTGGAACCTCCCAGAACAACCCACATAGACTATGGTTTGACAATAAAGATTCAAACTAAAAACAACCAGATCAAATAGGTTAACAATAACTTAAAGAGGGACATACCTAAAAAAGATGGTATATTACATAAAGTGGCATGACTTATGCTAGAATAGAACAACCTATATGTGACTCTCAAGTTCATAGAATATGGAAACCAGTGAATGGACCATCCCCTGCATCATTTGATAAGGCCTAGGATAACTCACTTACTTAGAGATGTATAATAAGTAGGGTCAAAGTATTAAGACTGAAGAGTGGAACGACCTCCATTCCATTTAGAATGACCCCATTCTAAGCATAAAAAATCCTTAATTCTAAAAATTTAGAGAGAGAACATAAAAAATGAGAGTCTTAGGGTTTAAGGATAGGTTATATGAAAATTAAACAATTTTTATAATAATCTATAATCACTTAAGAACATACCTTGAAAATATTTTAATAACCAATACAATCTGTTTTCCTCCTATCTTCTTATGTCAAAATTCCACCGACACTAATGGAGAGATGGGGATGAGTGAAAAGGGGAGAGTATTCCATTGAAACCATATATTTATCAAATACATTACCTATATCTCTCATTATAAATTCACCATGTGTGAATCCACCTAATTAAGGATTTAAAATCCCCACTTAATCCCCTCTATAAAACCTTCCACTTCCCTTTCCACAATACCAAATTAAAACCTCTATTCATTCCTTCCAATTCCTTTATAATAATCCTAAAGTGTCGAATTATTTTCCATACCACATGATTTAATAACAATACACATCATTAAATCCACATAAAACATATTTTATGACAATAATTTCCCCTAATTGACTATGATGAATTTACACTCCTTCATGTCAATTTGAATTCCCATATTTAATAATTCTATTTAAAGACCTCTAAGAAACCCACCATAAAAACCCAGGTCCACCATAATAAATTATAACAACCTATTTAAATATTATATTTCATATAAATGTCAATTATTATATGGTATCAAATTCAATTCCATTAATATTCCTCATGCAATCCGTTTTCCTATTTATTTCCTATAAAAAATATTCCTTTACCAAAAAATTAATGAAAAATGAGAATTTTTTTTTCTTTCAAAAATAATTAATTTAATTAAATAAAATCAATATTATCTTCAAATTAATTAATTAAAAAAATAACAGATGTTACAATTCTCCCTACCATAGGACTTTTTATCCCTAAAAATTCATCGAACTATCTTTCATTCAAAAAGATTTGGCCACTTTTTACACATGTGAGATTCTCTCTATTATGTTTCCTATTGAACTATCTAATGTTTCCACAGGACTTGAACTAAAATAATAACTCCCCCTTGATACCTTTTCTCTTTTATTAACACTATTTCATAAAAGGGTTTTTTTATGTAAGTTTTTATTGATTTTTATATTCACTTATAAAGCATCATCATTGCATGAGACATTATAAATATATATTTTTTACATCAGTTATTATAACCAAAATTATAAATGGTTTTCAATGTTCGTTATATGTATAACCAACATTGAAAATTCTCTTATGAATAAAAAATATTAGGCTATTTACCGTTGGATTTTTTGAAAAACTAAAATTAAATATATCCTTTTATGTCTATTATCTATAAATTGATGTGAAATAGTTAGATTCAGAATTTTTTTAAATTATTTTAAAAAAGGAAATGTAAAAAATAATATTTTTAATTATATGTTTTAAAGCATATTATTCTCAAACTGGTGTGAAAAAAAGAATTAATAAATAACAACCACAAAAATAGAGTAAAATTTATAAGTATAGTTAAACATTACCAATTTTTATTATAACTTTGTTACAACCACAACAACATTACAATTTCATTGTTAAAATATTAAAGCTTTAACAAATATATAAAAATTATTTTTTTATCAAACTTGTAAAATAA
The DNA here is from genome assembly GCA_963277665.1 of Viscum album. Lineage (NCBI taxonomy): Eukaryota > Viridiplantae > Streptophyta > Magnoliopsida > Santalales > Viscaceae > Viscum > Viscum album. Next base: position 1,811,314,170 of record OY728127.1, read on the forward strand.
TCTGCTCATTATCCTCATAGATGATTTGAAAAATTTGGACTATATGAGTTAACATCATCAAAATCTAAAAATATAAATAAACTATTTAACATTTAACCTCAATATAATTATATGATAAATAAATGTAAAACTTATGATAAAAAATAAACCTATTAAAATATTTAATTGTTCCAGTTGTAATTATTTCATACATAAATCTCATCACATAATACCTACATTCATAATTTCCTTATTGGAAATGAAATTTTTGTTCCAAAATATTTTTTAAATTGAAAATAACATTATAATTAGTTTCTAAACCAAACTACATATAAACTAAGTCACTTGTGCACAAAAATATTTTATTTTTCTTTCCCTTCCTCTTGATAACTTGTGGTAGTGATTCCATGGCCTATTAGAAAATGTTAAAATGTATAAAATAAAATAAAAAGTCATAATAATACATTATACTTAAAATAATTTAATTTAATGTTCAAATACTTATTTAAAGTCATCTCACACAAGACTATATATGGATAATAACTAGTAAATAGTATTTTATTATTGACATATGTTGGACAAAAATCCCTCAAGTTATCATTGAAGAATTTTTGAGGTGATTGTGTTTGTTGATAAAGCGGGCCTCTATGTTGTGTTTCTTGACACAACAGACCACAATGTACAAATTTGTTGACAAAGAAGGTTTAACTGATGAGTTTTCAAGTTCAAGGGATGTTTCAAATAATCTATTATTTATTAAATAACCTTTAAAAAGGAATGGATGATCTAAAGGTGGTACAAAAAGAGCAGATACAAGGTGACGCTGTTTTTCAGTGTTTGCGAAATTTTTGGGCCTCAAAATAGACAAATGGAGAAAAGTGTTTTTGGAAAAGGGACTTACGTGCCAATGTCTTGGAGGCTTGGAAAGTTTTACTCCATATGTTTCTCAAGATCAGAACATCAAAATATAGCAAAGGAAAGAGGGGTGCCCAAGTTTTGGTTTGGGCACGCAAGGTGACTGGGGCGACAGAGACTAGGGCAGTTGGACTTGCACACCGAGAGGAGACTTGCACACCAGTGCTCAGGGTACCCAAAATTCCTATAAATAGAGGGTTAAACCTACTCATTTTATATGGAGTTCAAAACTTAGAGAAAATTAGAGCTCCAGTCATGCAGGTGGTTTGGGAGGGCAAGTGGTGGTGTGAGCGCACGAGTATAAGGTTATTCAGAAGTTGTGCGCTAGTTGATAGTTGCGCACCGATATTGGTTTTGGAATAAAAGGGTGAGAGTCACCCAAGTTTGGAGTTGTCCAAGGGAGTGTAGTACAAGTGGTTAGGTGACACTTGCATGCCATTCTTGAAGAAGCACACTAAGCCTTAGAGAAGCACACCAAGCATAGAGAAGCATGCTAGTCACTCTAGGACTGCGCGAAAGTTGGAATATTTCCTGGTACCTCTAGTGAAAAGTGTGATTAATATGTGCGTGAGAGTTAGACATCGGCAGAGCATCTGCATATAGAGAAAGATTCATTCATTTGTGATAATAAAGAGACCTACAGGTCTATAAACTGTGAGTGGATCTTCTGAAGATGTAGTGATCTCACTTTAGTTGAGAGAGAAGTGAGTTCTCAAATTGTGAGTGGTTGTAAACTAGAAGGGATAGTGATTCATCTTCAAACTTGTAAACAGTAGTGCGCTTATAGTGGATTTGGTACATCATCACATCACCAGTGTATGCTCCTTGGATATAGCCCAGTGAGGGTGAACCATGTCAAATTGCTGTGTCTTGTCCATGCTTTAAGATTCATTCATACTCTACAATGGAAAGGATAGAGAGAAGATGGTTTTTTATAACAACAAAACAATATTAAAAGGGGAAGTTGTTTTAATTTGTCATACCCTGATTCACCCCCCTCTCAGGGTATCTAGCCTAATGGACCTAACAACATAAAACACACAACATCCAATGGGTAATGTTATTAAAAAAATTCCAATGTGAGTGATTATATAATTTACAGTTGAATGAATTAGTTTATTATAATGAAATAAATTTTTATACCTCTCAAGACAAGGAAAAATACAATAATTAATTTATTCATTATAAAATATTTTAGAGTCATATTTGATTATTTTATCTTCTCTCATAATCCTCACCACTTGAAAAATTAATCATGGGTCCCCAAATCCATACATATATGTCATTTCATAATGAATTAAAAGTGTATTAAGATACCTATTTAATCAAAAATAATAATATGTTATAACTTACATTAAATTAATGTAATTGAAATAAATATGATAATTGAATTACATGGAAAAGACTTACATCACTCTGAGAACTAACATATCCGTAACTACATGATCCATGATATATTTCTTAAAAAAATGTTATCACATAATCACATCCATAAATGTTAGAAGTGATTAGTACCTGATAGTATTACACCAACATAAATTCAAACACTAATACTTTATAAAGACCTTTGGATACATGAAAAATAGTATATGAAGGGGAAATAACATACTTTTTTTCTATAAAACATTGAATCTTTTCCTTTTAGGTATTCCTAATATATATTTATATATAAGAAAATATTATAGTAAATTTAAAAAAATATTAAATAGAAAATAGAATTTAAATAAACCACATAGGTCAGTTGATATACAAGTATAGATAACCAAAGTAAGAAATGTTTGAAACATTTTCTTCCAACTATACCAACCTCATCAATAAGGAGAAACACTTTAACTAATGGATCTATACTATCCTATACTATCATCCTTAGTTTATATGACTCTATTAGTTGATAATATAAGGTATTCTTAATATAATATAGGATCTCATATACTATAATATGATACTGGGGATACCCAATATATAAATCATATTAGATAGTGAATAGTAGAGGAGGTGGATCAGTGAGATATACATGCCAAAACTGCATCTACTTATTTGTAAACATAAACTATATTTATTATCTAATCCTATCCTCTATAAACTCACCCAACTCCCAAACTTGAGCATTTAAGGAATCTATTTTTACCTTTTATGCTTTAACCCTCAATGAATTACAAAGACAACTAAGCACTTTTCTAATAGATACAACTACCTCTTATCCTTGTATGAGACCTCAATGTTCTTCCTTTCCTAAAAAAATCATCAAAATTTCCTTCCAACCCTCTAATATGAAGTCCCCATGTGTGATTTTATCCTTAATGAAACCATATAAAGAATATTTTGAAATGGTATTACTATTATAAAATTTAATGAGTCAAGAGAAAATATAAATTACTTCTTAAAGTCATATCAACTATATAATTTTAATCTTTAATAATATATTTCCCATTTTTTGTCATTGTTGATGTCGAAATATGTGCCCCGATATGAGTCGAGGAAGGCCACAACAGGTTGAGAAGAAATCTGAGCTCAATGACCCAAAAATTTATCAAAGGGTTCTACCTCACAAATATCTTTCACACAACCCTTATCCCTCGTGAAATAATGAGGCATTTAAGGACACCTCCACGAGTCTAAAAAGCCTTGTTCCCACCACACAGATAGTTGATGAATGTCTCCATAAGTCTGATGAGCCCTCTTTCCTCCGTGAACATGGTTGATGGATTCCTCTATGAGTTTGATGACTCCTCACCTCTTCATGGATATCATGTTTGATTCACGGCGTGCCTTCGAGCATCATGAAAACCATTCACCTATAAATATCAAGATCTTTCCACATAAAAATAATTTTCTACCCAACATTTCACCTTCTAATCTCCCATTTTTTGAAGACCCCGAGCACCATGAAATCGAGAAAAAAATGAATCACCTAAGGTACTGGAGCATCACGAATCCCACTTTCCATTGTTTCTATTTACCCCTAACTATGGTAGGGATTACCTTTGTGAAGGCCTATGCCCTTTGTGGATGATGAAGGCCCTCTAGGGTACTTGAATATTTGTGGAACATTAAGACTTTTCAAAATAATCATTTCCAGTATCGTGACTTCATGCCAAGGTAGGGTCACCCTACTTTGCGAAGCTCCTTTATTCACAAATACCCTACCCTCCATGAATCACCTAAGCTTCGCGAAACACCTCTCAGTATGAACCCTAGATTCACAATACCTTATTCCATCTGGCCCTCTAGGCTTGTATGTAGTTACTTCATGGTCCCTCATGTGGTGTCCCTTATTGAGCTACCCTACCTTTTGTTTTTTTGGAGTAGGTATGCTAATGGATATTTATTTTTGGAATAGCCATGCTAACATGGACCCCATGATTTACCACTCCTCCAACCCGCTCCCATCAGTAATTTTTAGTGCCTTCCCTTCCCCAAATGTGGGTCAGTATCAATTATGTAAGTCCAAGGGGTGAGGAGTGATCCCTCCCCATCGATGTTATAGGATGTTAAACCACCAATCACCATCATTCTTAGCACATGAAATTAAACTGTAGCCTCACCCTGTTCCATACACATGGGGTGCCTTACCTTGGAAATTTTCCATGCCCACATGTCTCCACATGAGTGACATCTTCCTCACATGGAATGAGATCCTCATCACATGGAACAACGTCTACCTCGCAGGGAAGGGCAACCATCCTGGTGTAATCCCCTGGCCTTTCTTGCAGGAGGTAGTAACCTCGAACCGCCTTGATTCATACTAACATAAAGACCAGAGTGGGGATGGTCACCGAGGACTCTCAACACCCCATCCCTCTCCCTTTGAGATTTTTCTACATGGGACACTTTCATGCATAAGCCCCACACCATCCATCATTGACACATATTTTTCAATGTGACTGTATAGTCTACTACTTACTCTTATTTCTCACACTGAGCATGACTCACGTGGGTTTTGAGGTTAGTAGTGCTTGTTAAACCCTTCTTCAGAGCATCCCTACTAAAGTAAGCCCTAGTTTCCACCTCTACAGGATGATAGCTATGAGTAATCCCCTAAACACTGAACTACGTGTGTTTTGATCCCTATATTCTAAATAGGGTACATAGGAAGCCTCCCTAAGGTTCAATCCTAACCATTAGTAAACCTTGTTTCCCTCCTCCTAGGGGTAAACCTCTTGGATCTCAACATCCACCATAATTTTTTCCATCCCAGTCTTTCCCTCAAGCCACTATATCTCAGGAGGGTCATGCCCTATCTAGGGGTCACATCCCCTTCAGGTTCACCTGGGTAGATTTAATGCATAATCCCCACACCACATTCTTGTCCCACCTCTTTAGGTGTAAGCCCCAATTCCCCCATCATAACTATATGGAATTTGATTCCCAACCAATTGGGATACGTAGGAAACCTCCCTATGGTTCAATCCTGACACGATCATATTCACATCAATTCACTCTTATACTCACCATATGATGTTAAATAACACATGATATTAGAACTATGTATAATTTGATCCATGTCTCCTAATTAGGGTACTTAAGAAGACACCTTAAGGTTCAATCCCAACACCCTAAATAAACCACCCACCCCATCCATTTATCCCATTCATTCACATCCATCCCGATTCTTACCCGGGCCACCACATCTTGGTGGGATCATTCTATTCATCCAAGTATCTCTTATGTGTAAGCCCCGATCACATGCTCCATCACATCACCCTTTTCCTAGTGAGATCATATCATCCATCTGGGCCATATCAGTGCCTAATCACCATTCAGATCATTGCGTCTACTAGAAGCACCCAGTTAGATAACCATTCATAAACCCCAAATCAATCATCCTCCTATGATGGGAATTATCAGTGTTTGAGACCCACATTATCCCTCTCAAACTACGTGATTTTTTATCCCTATATTTTAAACAGGGTACGTAGGATGCCTACATGAGGTTTAATCCCAATCAATAGTAAACCTTGGTGTTCCCATCATTTGGGTATACCTCCTCGATCCAACCTTAGTGGTGTCCAAATCAACCCTTCATGGTGTGAAATCTTCCCTTTATGAGACATGCCATCCTAGGTCCATCCTCATTGGGCATTTTGATCTATCCATCTAGTAAAACTTCTAGGTGCCCCCTTCTAGGGATTCAACTATCTAATATACCTTCACAAGTGTTTTTATTAGCCTATTCCATCTCTATAAGATGTTAAACTCATGACCCTTCATCTTCACTATACATTAAAATCACAGCCTACCCCATGTTAAATATGGGATACTTAAGGAAAACCTTAGAAGACATGCCTATGGAATTAAATACCCCTCAATAGACATGGGATGCCTTAGGTTTTTGTGCCCTTGAGAATACCTCTTATGAGGAAGACTACAGGAAACCAATGTTCCATCTTCCATACATGCCACTAATGACTAACATGACTACTTCTCTGAATGAAGGTTGCTACCCTGTAAAGACCCCTTGGAATGTTCAGATAGAAGTAGTATAATGAACCAGTGTCCACAAAGAGATGGCACCTGGAAAGAGTTTCATGAACAACGTATTAATCTATATGGGAAACCCAAACTAAGTGATGAATTCCAAGGAGGAATCCACAGAAGGAGGGACTGACATCCTATTATCCCATTTCAATCAAGAAGCAGACATATCTGAATAAGTGATGAATGCTACCCACTTTGGAAAGTGGGAATGTGGGGTAGAATGCACCGTTAGTGAATGACCACAATGTGTGGGTGGTGCACCAGGACAAAAAGCATAAAAAACAATCATCCATGGCCTATTTTATTTTTATGGAAATTTGGGGGAAGGGGGAAATCTCTATGGATCCAGATAACTCTACTCTCAGTTTATCAAACTTTTCAGCAATCATTTTCTCTTGAAGTAACATATACCCTATCCAAGATAAACGTATGAGGGTATATGTTTTTCATCTGGTTATCTTGATGAGATCTCCTAAATTTCTATTATTTAATAATAAACAAATCATTAATATGTTTTTTAATAATTATATAAAAAATCATTTTACACAGTTGACATTACACTTACAAAAAATAATTCCTCCTATCTATTTTCAAAATAATTCTTACATGTATATTTATATAAAAAACCATAAAATTTCCATAGAATTTCATTATTCCTTTCTCGAAAAAACAAATCTAAATTTAATTTTATTTAATATCTCTTCATCTCTTTACAACAAAAGAAAAACATCACCACTTGACCTCTTTTGTATTAGGTAAATCAAATTTAATCTAAAAGTAATATAAAATAAAACTAAATATCTAACTTGGTTAATAATTAGAAATAAAAATAAAATAAAAATAAATTATTTTACTTTTATGGTCTCCCATATATTATATTGTGTCTTCTGGTTAAGAGTCCTTTAATTAAAAGTAAAATGCTATTTTTTCTGGTCTTGTAAAGCCACAAAACTCCAAATTTTTTTTGTATTTGGACCAGTGGTATTACCATTATAATAAAAAATAAATAGTTTTCCTATTTTCCATGACACAAGTAAATGATAACCAAGGTAAACATTTACTACCATAATTAACAACCCTGTAATTCTTCTCTTTCCCTATAGAAGTAGGGGGCTCCAGTGAAAAAGAATGAGGACGCTCCTCAACAAAACAATGTGGAGACTCCTATCCAGGATATCAATATAACTCAACATTTGGATTATACATTTTTTTTATAAATCAAATCAATAAAAAATTAGTAAAAATTTAAATTAAATTAATTTAAATACACATTTTAACATTTAAAATTGAATAAAAACTAAAAAACTTATAATAACTAAAATTAAAGTTGATGAAAATTTAAAAATTTAATATATTAATAATATATAATAAACTAAAAAAATTTATAAGACATAAAATTCTATATATTAAACTAAACTAAACATAAGTGATAGTAAAATTGATATAAAATATAGAAATAAAATTTATCTCTCTAAATAATTAAATTTAAAGTATTATAAATTCATGAGGATTGTAACTCAGATTAAAACCATTGGAAATTAAATGATCTTAGATATATATGGATCCTAGTTTCATACTATTTAAAAACTTCATAAAAGGGTAGTAAAATAAGTAATTATTCATAACATTCCATTTAAAAAATTCTAATAAATCATTAACCACTTTCTCATATTTGTTACTTGTTCATCATGTATTAATCTAACTACAATTCATTATTACCTATAAAAACTATCAAAAAAATAATATAAGTTACTATATATTGTAATTATAATTTTAAATTCAAATATAAATTTAAAAACAATATATGAAATATCTATTTTTTTTAAAATAACAATATTAATAGTAAAAATAGTAACAACAATAAAAAAAATATGCACATGCACCAAATGTTAAACATTTTATACATTATATAAGTCTTTAGGTTTTTTAATTATTTAAAAAATTACGAGTTCATGAATTGTTATTATATATATATATATTGCAATAATATCAAAACATTGATGTGTTTTGTTATAATATACGTTATAAAAGAACACAGACACACACACATTTCTATATTTGATAAATATAATAAAAAAATATGTTTAAATTATGAAAAATATCATATATTTTTTCAATATAAAACAATAATGTTAATATTAAAATCATTAGTTTATTATTCATGAATATTTAATAAAACATAAATAAATAATTATATCATTTGAAATTATAAACAAAAACTTATATCAAAATCTAAAAAAATAAATGACTTGAAAATAAAATAGGGTTTAGTAGAATACCACTTACAATAGGTAGAAGAGGAGATTGTAAGTGGAATAACAGATGATGACTTAGATATGGAGGAAGAATTAAAATGAGGAGTGTCTATGACTAGGGGAGATTTATTAAATGAGAGATTTTAGGGGCAGGGTTAGAGAATCATAAGGAGAGGCATCAGCTAGATAGGATGAAGAAATAAGTTAATGGGTATGTGATGACAATTTTAATTTTTTAAAGGTTTTTGATGTCCATTATTAATATAAATGACATTGAAAACCAATTTTTAATATCGATAATATTACAACTGATCTAGAATATGTGATGATTTAAACATTTTATGCATTAGCGAAACAATCCACACCGACCTTTCAACAAAATCCATGCCAGGTTCTAAATCAAATATTTCCTATCATAGGACATGATATGGGTTTAGTTAATACTTACTTAATTGTGAATCATGAAACACATCATTCACAATAACACATTTCACTGGTAACTCCACCCAATAATTTATATTCTCAAATCACTCAATAATCTCAGAAGGCCCCTGACAGCTTCCGCCATAGGGTGTAAAAATTTATTATTTATTATTCCAAATGCAGCACAACATTTGGATAGGTTCATATATATTGATTATATTTTTTATTCAATAACTAATTATTACTAATTCACATATTGTATTTTTGATAGTTTCTATTTTATGAAAGTAGGAGAAATATAGGGGTTTTGGTTATAGAATGAAAAACTACAAATTAAACGTACAGATGAAATTTAGGAAAAATGAATGTAATTAGAAAGAATGTAAATAATATTAAGAGAATAATCCTAAGATAACCTTAATTGTATCATAGAAAACCTCAAATCAAATTAAAAAGCATACTCCATTGTATTTTTGAACATTATCTTATGCCCGAGTTGTGAATATATAGTGCACTTAATGATTTACAAGTACACTAAATATCCACCTCATCCATTGAGTGAAACTAGTGTAGTTGAAGATGATACACCTAATATAATTACATAGGTACCCCACTAAAAATCATTATTGGCATAATATAAAGAAGAAAATATATATTTAAAATATGAATGTTCGAGGACTTTGGTTTAACACTAGATTCACCCCCATGAGGGTCCTCAAGTTAGTCATTAATTAACACGAGTATAAAAGATCATAATGAAGAATACCAAGAGAGGTAGGAATAATAATGAGATAAATAGTGGTATAAATGAATAATATAGAAAGAATAATTTTATTTAAAACATCTAGCATGCGATTGCAGAATAAAAAAAATAAAATACAATAAAAAACTAATCTAAAGTTGCAGTAGTTGAAGTCTCGATCTAGTCCTGTACACCACCACTATGAACCCTTAACCTAATCCTCCTTTTATAGACCCAAAATTTACATATTATTTGGTATTTCATTATACCTCCAAGTAATCCTCTTTTGAATATTAAATTGTCTCTTTCCTTTTTCTCATGATCTTCCTTCTCACCCATTATCTGGTTTTCTATAAAATATGAAACTTTATTCTTTGGGTTAGATAAAAATATTTTTCACCTTATGATCCATGTGTAATCATATAATTTTTTTTAATGTATGTTGAAGTGAAATCCTAAATCCCCAACTTGACTATTAATATTGCAGCGTCATCATCATCAGATTTGTTCTTCTTCAGAAAAGTTGCAGCATTTCACAAAGTAAAACAACATATATAAGCAATCTTCCTATGAGTAGATGAAATTACCTATGTAGATAAATGTATTATACATAGGATAATTCTATTACACAAGGTAAAAATTTCTTACACATAGGATAATTCTTCTAAGCATAGATGAAATATCATATAAGTAACCAAATGTCTTCCACGTATGACTTTTTTCCTTTAAAAAGTCTTGGTGCAATTCAAATATTATTAGATATATTAAAATATATTCCAACCACCTCAAATATCTTATGTATAAGATAATTATCCTATTCATAGATTAAATCTTCTACATGACTCTCATATCTCTTATGATGAGGCACTGTAGGACAATTCCTGTTTTCATTTTCATCTTGATTATAGAATACTAATTTCAGAATGAATTAGAACTTCTTAAAATGAAATTCGGGCCTTCAAAATCATCTCAAACCACTTCAAAATAATTCCACCTTTACCATTTTTCATACTATATTGTGGAATATTAATTCAAAAAAATCCTCCAAGCATCACCACTTCCTTCCAAAAATAACTTGGAATGAATTTTACATAGATAGAAATGATACACAAACACAATTGAAAATTCACTCATACACAAAATCTATTTTTTACAAATTTCAGACTTCTATTATAGTAATTCCACACTTATTCTTCTTAAACCATTAAAAATAACCTTTATATACCCTATAATAACATCATAAAACCTAATATTAAATGACATTTTATTCTAATAATTAAAAAGATAAAATAAACAATTATAAATCAAGTTTTAAACCAATTTTACAATTGATCCCAAGATACTCCTACTGTAAAAATATGTAACAATTACCATCAAATTGATAATTTGGTGGGATTTAAATCATTAAGATACTAAGTAAAATTAATGAACAAATGGGCTTCATAAATTCCCCCACACTTAAACATTTCACTTCTTTCAATCATCTTACAACATGATCAATTTAGATTTCTCAAGATGTGAATGACAACACTTTTGAATTCAAACAACCAAAGAAATATAATTACTCCTAAATGGATTCAAATTTTCTCTTTACTAACTGAATAATAAAATTCCATTCAATAAATTATGAATTATCATGTACATTTTTTGTTTACCTTCCTGGATGTGTATCGCTCTTCACTCAAGGATTTTGAATTGGTTCTTTTCTCACTCTTAAGGGCATGCTTGATTTCCATAGACTTGATGCCATCTGAGAATCTCTACTTCATAGAATCATAAAAAAGTTTTGATCATGAATAATTTATGTGGTATATTCTAAGTATTAAGGATTTCTAGGTTTTGATGTTAAAAATTTAGAAGTAGAAGGAGGAGGCTTGGATCTAAAATGAAGTAAAAAGCATGTAATTGTTTAAACTCAAGAATAGATCCACACTCACTACCCTTTTTCAATTATTGACTTACAAACACCTATTTATTTTTTAGGAAGTCTATACATTATAATTTTAAATATCAATGGTATATTTATTCTATATTTCCCCCCTTTTGGCATTGTTTTAGCTTGAATTCAGATTTGAAATTTTTATGCAGAATCAAATTTTTGAAGGAATGAGAGGAAGATTTTTTTAATCTTAAAGTGGTAGTGAACTCCCAACCCAACTTTGAATGAAATATTTGGTCATCCTCACATATTTCCAGTAATAATCCATTCCCAAAACAATAGTAACAAACAGTGTATAATAGCTCCAAAATAGATTTAATGATTTTTTTTCTCAAAACAATATAGTACAATTCTCCCTACACACACTTGAGTTCAATTATATTCATAAATTTAATTACAGATCAAGGTAGATAGGGGTAAATTAATTATAACTTGGTTTCCAAATAATATTGTTCATCAAAGTTAAGGGCTTAATACATTAGTCATATTTAAGGGAAGACTTGAAAATAGAGTTTAATGCAAAAATGGGCTCCCAAAATGGTGCCTAAATCATATTTAAAAATGGGATATCCATCACATGAGTTACTATTTTGGTTTCTCTAGGTTCCCAATATTTACTAAAATAAATAAAATTTATGGATGATAATACTTAAATTAATTATAATATAATGGAAAAAATATGAACTTAAAATGAATAACTCATAAATTAAATGTATTCCCTAGCTTATGAATTTATAGGTTATAATATATGTTATTCATGATCTATTTACTACTAGGATGTCTAACCATACCATAATAATGAATTAAAATTCTTAATAATGGTTTGTAAAGAGCATGTAAAAATCCAAAGCATATCGCCAAGGAGTGTTAAAATAGGCATGCAGTTAATCCCACTTGTTGTGCACTGAGTGAAGATTGAGTTAATAATAAACCAACATTTTTTAAAGATATTAACACTATGTGCATCTGTGCCAGACCCTAAAATCACTCTTAGTATTCAGATAGGGATGTCATTGATAATAAAACACACACTCCTTAAATTACCAAAATTTTAGAATACTTTCTTATATTTATATTTATCCTTATAGTTTCAACTAATGTATTCTAGTCCTAATCCCAAAAATAACTAAATCATTCTTTGATAGAAACCACAATGAACCACCTTTTCACACATGATTATTACATTATTTTAAGATAAAAAACATAATAATCATTATATTATAGAATCAAAAGGTTTAGTATATTTGGAAAATTAGGTTAATACAACCTTGTCATACATAAAACATTAAACTTTATTTAATTCATTCATAAAATTACTCTTATTAGATTTCATGTTTTCCTCATTACATGTATCAAAATGAGGATATATATAAAAAAAGGTCAAATAAAATCATATTAAGGGGAGGAATAAAAGGAAAGTAATATAATACATGAACAAATATAGTACACGGGTGAGCATAATCATTATCATTATATACTAAGAAATGGATCATCATCAAAATAATGATGGAATAATTTGAAAATAACATGGAATTTGGCATATGAATTGAAATTAATTGAACCACCAGAGCTTTCCTAGATGATGGTAAGATGATTGAACCACCACAAGACTATCTCCAATAGGCCATGGGCTAGTTACTTGTCCTGAGTAGACATATCACATAGATGGGAGGCCTTAGCCTAATTTAACTTTACACATACATAGATATATCCATACGCTAGAGTAATGAAGAATGGTAAAGAATAAAAATAATAAATGCATGAACAACCTCCAATATCCCAAAACATAATATGGAAATACATAACCAAATTAAATTGGTTAATATAAAAACCCAACAACTAAAAAATATGTTCAAATTGAAAAATAGTGAGAATACTATCCTGGAATGAAACTTATAGTTTAACTACAATCTTGCTACTATAGCCATAAAAAACTACTATAAACCACCCACACAATATCCACCTAGATCGTTATTTAATATTCTTTCATTTTCATAATATATAGCACATGCAGACATAGCCCATATATGGGCGAGTATGCACATACCCAATAGGATATACTTAAATCATGAAGAAGTAAATCATAAAAGAGAATCATATCCAAACCAAAAACTATAGGGTAAATAATAAATAACCTAGATATGATCATATAAGAAATAAAAATAATCTAATATAATTTTAAACCACACAACCAGTTGAATGATCAATATTCTTCACATGATTTCATGAATCCATATTATTGAAAAGAGATATACAATACCTCTTCGGAGACAACCTAAGGGATGGAATAAATCATTGGAAGACAGCTAATATGAGATAATTCAACTCAAATATAGGGTATCAAACCCTAGGAAAAGAGGGATACATGACCCCATTAGATTTCAACTCATGAATAGAGGATCTAACCTCGACCCATAGGGGGATACCTGACTCCATATAAACTATTCCATAAGAGGGGGTTACAAATCCAGATGAAGGTAATGGGATAACTAATACTACCTAGGTAAAATGAATATAGTATCATGACCCTTGGTCCTATGAGGGGATACCTTACCTTATCCACAATAGACACATAGACGAGGGATTGCAGAACCTGAGTAATAGGGTGAGATACCTAACCATATTTAGGATGATCAAAGACTCTAACACCACATACTACATAAAAAACGTTTAAAAAAAGTATTATCTAAGGTCCTAATCCAAACTAAAGGGGATTACAAGATGTTTTAAGTGGGTATATATCATGTCACCCTAGGTTGAAAACCCATTCATGTGTTTTTAGTCAACATGGCATGTAAAAGACTAACTACACAATGTATGGAATGAGCTACATGGTGTGTGGTTCTATGTTTGACACTCACTGTGTGCCTCACTGCTTGATTCATATCTTACTGAGGGGTATACAAGGTGTATCCTAGGCATACATGACCTATTACCACCCAAGATCCCTAGGCATGTACCTCCAAAACACATTGAGAAGGACATCTAGGGTCACATGGTGTGTGAGATTGGGCATGCGACCATGTGATATTTAAATTGTTTGGAAACCCTAGTATCACATAAATAAGACACATGATGAGTGTTATTTAAACTACACACTATGTAGTAAATAAATTTCTAGATTCTCTTCTTATCCCGCAAGAAACACCACTGTCACTGTCTTCTCCTCAATTCTCACTGGAATACCCACAAAACATGTTAAACTAGATCAATGTCATTCTAGAAATAATATCATGGACATCATTCATCGAAAAATAAAATCATAATCACCCTTACATATTTCCTTCGCATCATTAAATTATGGTCAAATATCATACATAAATTTTGAAAAAATATGGCATCATGTTCACAAATATCCTTTGATTACAAATCATCATTTCATAAAATGTGAACAAAGAGAGAACCATGTTCACACATATCCTTTTTGTACAAATCATTATTTCATAAAATATAAACAAATACAACATCATGCTTACCCATAATTAAAATAATATCATGAGATATATCACATTACCCAATTTATTAGAGGTCTATATAATTATGTTCCAATCCATCAGATCATAATATGTTTATAATCATGCATGATACATATAAAGGAAACATATAACAATTGTAGAAATGAAAAAACCCATGAGAATGATGTGTTATATATATATATATATATATATATTTCTTAAAGAATATTTTAATGAATAACCTTAGAGGTTCCCAAAAGAATAAGGGAAAACATATTTTTGTACATTTAATATTAGGATAAAAGATCATGGGTAATGGTGAGAAGAGGAAATAAAATAAGAAGAAAAAATATTACATTTTTTGAAATAAAGTCACTTGAAAATCATTATATATGTAACATCCTAGGTATTTGGAGTGGGTCAAAATCCTTTCCCTTTTTGAAATTTTGGAGTTTGGTGGGTGTACAAACTCTTACCTCATTAGTAGGAACCTAATTGTGAGTTTCCCTTTGATCCAAGGACTTGTTTTTGTATGGGTTTAGTGTATTTTCAAATTCCTTGGGAGTTCAAAAGTGTTTTGAGTGCATCAAAGGCCTGAAGGCCCTATTTTGGAAGTTCAGGCTGAGGTACATGATTAGATTTAACTGTGAGTCCTCTTAGTGCCAACTGCACGTCCCCTTTTTCACTAAGCATGGTTTTATAAACCACGATGGATGGGGAGCATGACCATGCCGAACCTATGCGGTTTTTAGTAGAGGAAATCTGATTGTATTCACACAGTTTGGAAAAATCGTTTATATGTTTCACTCTTAGTTCCAAATGGGAAGTACCCTCACACTGTATCACACATAGTTTTCACATGGTTAGGACTAACCATGTGGGATAAACATGAGGGGTTTGGCTTATAATAAGTAGGAGATTCACGATTACCACACAGTTTGGAAAACTATGCGATCTAACAGTGCAAATCATTAAATTGGTGAAATGGTAGTTTTTCCCTCCTCTTATATTTCTTCATTTATCCTTATTTTCTCCTCCCTTGGTCATGTAAAGTAGCATGGGTGGACCTATTTTCCTCCTCTTCTTGGAATTGACCCCTAACCCTCATCTAGACTCTGTTCTTCAAGCCATTTACAGGGTTGGATCTGTCTTAGTAATGCTCTCCATCCTCTAGCTTCTATTTCTATTTTACCTCATCCCACGAACCACTAAATCCATGTGAGTAGTTTTTCCCCTTTTTATGGCATTAATATAAAATGATGATTTATTCTAAATCGGTTCTAGTTAGAGGCTATGATCATACATTCCTATGTATACGACTACAAGGTAGGTGGTGCATACTTTTGTTTGTGTTTTTGTGAGTGTATTGGGGGTGCAGATTTTAGCATGCCATTGAGTTGACCGAGAGAGACCCCATAATTTAAATGGTTTAATTTAATTAATTAATTGAACCTTATGAGATGCCTATAAACATTCTAAATCAAGACCACAAAATTTTTGAGCTGTGTGAGAGGATTTGGACCTTGGGTAGTTTAATATAGGTTGATGATTGCTTTAATTTGAGTTGTTTAATTTATTTATATTGAATTGAATTATATATATAATTTTCTTGTGATGCATTAATGGTATCCCTGGGATCATGATGGGATTGACCCGAAGATTGAGGTGGCTTAGCCATCTGGATTGAGGTGATGTTGATCGTCAGGTTGGGCATGGACCAGATACATTGGGTGATATTGATCACCAGTTGGGAGACCTGGTCATCAGTTGAGGTAGAGAGGCCATCAAATTGTGGGAATGGACCAAGATATATGGGATGGTGTGGCCATCAAAATTGATAGACATGGTCACAGGGGAATGAGGTGTTAGTTGATGTGGCTTAGGTTCTAAATTGGTGATTACTGCTCACCTGTGTTAGCCAATGTGCTATTTTGAGTCATGTACACACATGTTAACTTATATTTTTGAGGTGGTATTGACCAATCGTGTGGTTAGAGGCCTTCAGTAGTTGCAGATTAGGAATTTTGGTTAGAGGTTATTACTGTAGAAATCCATGGGGATGGTGAGGAGCCATAAAATGATAGCATTGAGGCTCTCAGTTGGGATTTGAGGCTCACAATGCTTGAGGTCATTGTGCCATTACTTATTTGGGGTAACAAACATCACCATTTCTTGGGATTTCAGTATTTTATATGCTTATTTTTATTATTTGAGGATAGATATCACTGTGCCTTTAGACATCAGGCATCAACCTAACAGGTACATTCGAGCAGGGGTCTAAGGGACTAGGTTTCTATTTGCTTGGGTGTTCCTTTGGGTCTTTGATGACATAATTTGGACATGCGATGTTGGTTATAACATGGTGGCCGGTGACTTCACTAGAGGTGAAATAATAAGGTTCACCTAAACTATTTTATATTAGGGGATTTCTTGGGCTATGAGCTAAGGATCCTCCCCTCCTCAGTTATTCTAGAAATGGACAAAGTAGGTGATGGTTCTCTATTGGATGTTGAGAATCATGGGAGCTTGTGATTATTTAAGTTCATGTATTTACTTTTTCTTATTTTATTACACAAATTATTAATAAAAAATGTAAGGTATTCACACATTGGTGGTGACATACCGAGACTTGTTCTCACACCCTACACGGACCCTTTGAATGGTGTGTAGATTTCATGATTTTTCATCTAGCTAAGGGTTTAGGCTCTGGAGATGGATCATAGTGATTGAGTTGGAATGGGATGAAGCATGAGGGACCATTGGTTTTTGCCTCAACTGGAGTTTATTTTTAGTTTCTTTGTATCATCATGCTACTTATATGTATATACTGATGGTCATCCATGGGTGACCCATTTTCTACTTATTGTATTGTATGGATTGTTTTGATATAAATTATCATTTTTATATGGCATGTTTTATTGTTTATTTCATTCCGATGCTATTGATTAGTTATGCTTCCTCTATTAATTGACATTCTTGTTCTTCCACCATGGTTGGGTTACTAGTTTGAGTATGTTTGGTATTTTATTTCTACTGATTTATATTTATATAGATTACTATTATATCATCAACAAAGGGTATAGTCTCCACACTATCACTCTTTTAAACCCTTGATGCTAGTTGGTAACCTTTGGCATATGGGGAGGCATGCCTAAGGCCAGTTGCACTTAGCCCAGAAACACTTTTTGGGTGGATAATCTGGTCAGGGTGATACAAATGGTATCATAGTAGTTCTTAACTGGGAATCAGTAGTAGAGTATGGATGGATACTAAAGGCACCGAAAGAATTTCTTTTTTTATGGTCTTACTATTTGGGATATGGTATAATGGAAATTAAGATGTTGTTAAAACTAGGTTTATAGCGCATGTTGGGGTGCTTACAACCCCATGCATGAAGGACAAACCAAGTTATCAGGGGTGGGGATTGCTATTATATTTTTCTCATTTTATAGTTTTATGATTTCCACCTCAAGTGGTATTCTTGGATGTGTTTGTTAACTGTTATTATATGTGATCCTTGGACTAGTACAATAAGGAAATAAATTTGGACCCTTGGCTTAGTATGGAAATGGGAATCTGTTGTGTTTGTTATGAATGTTTATGATTTTGATTAGGTATATAGGATGTTTTAAATTATATATGCATGTGCCTGTGATAAATTATATGATCTTCATTGGGGACCTGGATTAAGCTAAGAGGGGTTGGGCATCTAAATTTATAAAAAATGAAGCTAAGTAGTGTTTTCCTACCTAAACTCTCTTTGGTGTCATATTAATCAACCATACCAGGAAAGATGACCCAATGAAATCTTTTTGTGATATGTGATATATATATGTATATGTGGGCCTAGATCTTATAGGAGTAGGAGGGTGCGATGGTATGAGGTGATATTGATCTCTAAGTTGGGTGACATGGTCATTGTATTGAGGAGACATGGTTCGTCAGGACGGGCATGGACCGAGGAATATTTGATACTTGGCTCTGTTAGGGGTGGGTAATGTCGCCATGAGGTTGGGATGTCTTATGACATGGTTGTATTGGGGAAGGGAAGGGTAGTGAGATTGTACTTCCTGCTACTTATTTCCCTATTTGTGATGTAAATATATATTTTATCTTGGTTGTATGGCCATGTAATTATATTCAGAAGGTTTCTACATGGAAATATTTAGATGGAGGGTCATGAGGGTAGTGATGTGTTTTTGCAAGAGAAAGCGTAGGTTGAGACCCCTGAGGGTCAGGCAAAGCATAATCCTCAGGTACATGCTCAAGTGCAGATATTCCAGTCTTTATATTTTATATATTTTGGACCATGTATTGATGAGAAGATCAAAGAAAATTTGGTATGTGTTATCCAGGTTATTTATATGGGAGATTAGGGAGTAAAACCTTACATGCAATATCTGATGTAGGTGTTATAGTCACAGTACCCACCATTGTTTCAGGGTGAGGGTGGTCTACAGGCAGCTGAGAACTGAATCAATTCTATGCATATGATCATTAATAAACTATAGATTCCTCTAGGGTAGAGGGTAAATATGGAGATGTACATGCTCAGAGGACCGACTAATTACTGGTGGGACATGCGGGTTCAGGCAGGAAGACATGAGGGATTGGCCCGGAAGGTCTTTGAGGATAGGTTCTTTGATCACTTCATCCTAAAGACGCTGAGGGTAGAGAGAGATTGGGATTTACTGTGCCTTCAATAGGGTTTCATGTCTTTCATGGGATATGCAGAGATATTCACCAAGTTGTATCACTTCACACATGACATGGTGAGTAATGACACCTTGAGGGTGAGGAATTTCAAGGATGGTTTACAACATGCCATTTGGGTGAAGGTAAAAATATTTAGGTTGAACTCATTCTCAGAGGTAGTGAACCAAGTGATCATAGATGAGGGAAAATTGACATATCAATCTTAATCAAGATGGGTGATAGAATCCAATGATTTCAGTAGAGATGCCTCATATAGAAGGAAGTGATTCCAAGAGAAGTTATAACAGGGAATTCAAGCTAAGAACTCGAGTATACCACCTCAGAGTGGGTTGTCGATGGTGTGATTCTAGTGTGGGTAGCAAAGAAATGTATATAATCAGTCGAAGAAGCCTCCAAAAGAGTTCCAGCAATGTGGACAGGTCATAAATCTCAATAGGTTTTGCAGGAATCCTTCTCAGACAACCAAAAGTTAGGGATCAAAGCATACTTAGGGTTTTGAGATCAAACCAGGAGTGGTACCAGGTGATGGTGACTGAGTTTTAGCTACACGCTGAGGTCGTGGAAGAGAACGCAGGACCAATTAATGGGGTCAGTGGATAGTGGTTGGTGCAACACTATAGGTAGGCCAGGATTTAGACAGTTTAGTGTTAGGCTAGGAGCATACTGTATAGCTACCAGGGTTAGAGCAGGCTGGTGAGTCGACGACAGTCATAGGTATGATGTGGGTATGACTAGGGTCCCCTTTTTATTTTTTTGGCATAGCCTTTTTAGAGGCATGTCTTTTTTTGGTGAATGAGGTGAATGATAAGTATCTTTGGAATAACCAGATGCTGGTTAGTAGGTTGGAATCGTTTTAGATGTGTTATATATGTATGCATATATGAGGTGTGTGTCTCTAGGATTACTTGAGATACATTTACATTAGGGAATTGAGAAGATGTGAGTTACGTGAGGTGCATTGACATCTGGGAATCTTTGATATGTGGTACTTATCAAGGTGTGAGGTACCAAGACTTTTGAGCATCTATTGAGATGAATTACCTCTTAGGTGCCATGCGTGTCTTGGGCATGAGGTGGGCACTAATGCGGTGCAGGATTATGATGGGTGTTGGATATGAAACAGGAGTACCTGATGAGTCATAAGAGTGAAAATGAATCAAGTGAGGAATTTTGAGTCCAGGGATGTTCGGTGGACCATTATTTTGATTTTTATTTTTGGTCAGGATGCGATCGTGGTAGGTAACTCCTAAGGTGGGGATCCCCTTTAGGAAGTTGACCTCTACCCTTTATGACTGGGGTAGTCCGGGTTAGTTTGTAGGGTATGGGTATGTTTGGTACCATATTTGGGTTTTTTTTATAGATCAGGGATGCAAAATGTTAATGTGGGGAGATTATAAAATTCCAGGTATTTAGATTGGGTCTAAATCCTCACCCATTTTGAATTTTTGGAGTTTGGTGGGTGTGCCAACTCTTCCCTCATTGATTAGAACCTAATACCGAGTTTACCTATACTCCAAAACCTTTCTTTTGGATGGTTTTGGAGGCTTGGAAAATGCCACTAGTGTTTGTATGGGATTTGGGTGTGTCAGAGGCCTAAAGGACCTATTTTTGAATTATAGTCTAAGACACACGATTAGATTTAACCGTGCGTCCTCTTAGTGATAACTGTTCAAACCCTTTTTTCACTAAGCATGGTTTTTGAAACTATGTCGGATAGGGAACATGGTCAAATGAAACCTCTATAGTTTTTAGAAGATGGAATCTACAGGGTTTTCACATGGTTTGGACTAACTTTTCACATGCCACACACTTAGTGCCAAATTGGCAGTACCCTCGTACTACAATACGCATAGTTTGTACATGCTTAGGCCTAACCATGTAGGTTAACCATGTGGGTTAACCATGTGGGGCTTGGATCCTATGCACCAGGAGCTGCATGGTTTCCTCATAGTTTGAAATACTTTGAGAGCTAACCATGCAACTCATTAAAGAGGTGAAATGACCATTTTACATCCTTTTCTATTTCTTCCTTTATCCTTATTATCTCCTCCCTTGGTTATGCAGAATAGCATGGGTATCTCTCTATTCCTCATACTCTAGGAATTAATCCCTCTATCCCACATAGAATCCATTCTTCAATTCATTTGCAGTGTTGGATCCATCTTGGCAAGGCTCCCCATCCTCTAGCTTCTATTTATCTTTTCCCTCACCTCGCAAACCACTAAATCTTTGTGACTTGTTTTTCCCTATTTTCAGGATGTTTGTATAAGATTCTTATTTCTTCCAAATCAGTTCGAGTTAGAGGCTAAGATCAGACATACCTATGTATATGACTATGAGGTAGGTGGTGGATAATTGTTTTTCCTTTTTGTGAGTGTTTTGGGGGTATGAATTTTAGGGAACCCTTGAGTAGATCGAGTGAGACCCCATAAATTAAATGGTTACTTTAGTTAATTATTTTAACCTTATGATATTCCTATGGGAATGATCAATCGGGACCAAAAATTTCTTGAGCCATGCGAGAGGATTTGGACCATGGGCAGTTTAGGCTGGGGTGATGATTGATTAAATTTGATTTATTTAATTTATTTATATTGAATTGTATTGTATATATGATTTTATTTTGATGCATGAGTGGGATACTTGGGATTGTGATGGGATCAAACCAAGGATTGAGGTGGTATGGACATCTGGATTGAGGCGGTGTTGATTGCCAAGTTGAGCATGGATCCAATAATTTGGGTGATGTTGATCACTAGTTGGGTGAATTGATCATAGATTTAGGTGATGAGGTCATCAGGTTGTGGGCATGTAATGAGATATATGAGATGGAGTGACCATAAGAATTGAGTGACATGATCGTAGGGGCACAAGGTTCCGGTTGATGTGGCTTATCTTCTAAATTGGTGATTATCACTCACCCATGTTGGCTAATTCACCGTTTGGAGTCATGTGCACATAGGTTGAGACAGATTTTTGAGGTGGTATTAACCACTCATGTGTGTAGAGGCCTATAATAGTTAGGGATTAGGAATTTTGGTTAGAGTTTCTTACCATATAAATCCATGGGGATGGTGATGATCCATCAGATGACAGTGCTGAGACTGTTGATCGAGAGATGAGGCTCACCATGCTTAAGGTCGTTAGGACATGACTTATTTGGGAAAACATACATTTCCATTTCTTAGGAAATATTTTTTTGAAATGATGATGGTTATTATTTGAGGAAAGATATTATTGTGCCTCCAAACATCAGGCATTGAGAAGATGGGTGCTTTTAAGTAGGGGTATGAGGGACTAGGTTTTTATTTGATTGGGTGTGCCTTTGGGATGTCAGTGACATAATTTTAACATGTTGTTTCGGTTTTCACATGATTCTAGGTGACTTAACTAGATCTAGAACTTGAAGGTGCACCTAGAAAATTGTATATCAAGGGATGCCTTGGGTTATTAGCTAAGGATCCTCTCCTCCTTAGTTATTTCGAAAATGGATGAAATAGGTGATAGTTTCCTGGTGGCTGTTGATCACCAGGGGAGCTTGTGATTATTTAAGTTCATTCAATCCATTTTTCTTATTTCATTACATACATGATTAATGAAAAATGTAAGGTAGGAACGTGTTGATGGTGATCTATTGAGAATCATTCTAACACCCTACAACGACCCTTTAGGACATGTGTAGATTTCATGATTTTATGTTTAGGTAAGGGTTTAGTCTCAGGAGATGGATCCTAGTGATTGATTTGGCATGGGATGTATCAAAAGGGATCATTGGTTCTTGCCTCAACTAGAGTTTCTTTAAATCAATATGCTACTTATACATATATACTGATGGTTGACCATAGGAGACCCCATTTCCACTAATTATATTATTTGAAATGTTTTTAAATGCATGATAATATGGAGATGGTATGTTTTACTATTTATTTTATTTTTCTATTTTTTATTAGTTATGATTTCTCTATTGCTTGATATTGTTGTGCTTACACCATGGGCGGGTTATTGGTTCGAGTTTGTTTGGTCTTTTATTTCCACTGATTTATATTTATATAGACCACTATTATATTATAACTAGAGGTTATATTATACCCACCATCACTCTTTTACAACCTTCATACTAGTTATAAGACTTTGGCATACAGGGAGGTGTGCCTAATGCTAGCGGTACTTGGCCCGGAAGCACAGTTCTGGTCGCTAATCGGGTCAGGGCGCTACAATAGATTACTTATAAATTATCTCAATGAAATAGAAGCATTAATATACCTATAAAAACAAATGGAAATAAGTTAAAAGTCCATTTAGAATGGATTTTGAAAAATCATGTTGAAAATAAAGTGAAAATAGCGATAAACCCCAAAGGAAAGAGTTGGGTTCGAGATTCCCCTTACTTTAGGTTCTGTTTTATTTAATCACGTTTTCTCCTCCTATATAATAAAATTATTTTTATTAAAACATGAATCAAAAATTTAATTATATTAATTTTTTCATTATTTATCAATTTTAATCATTGGAATTTATTTATTATAATTTTTTTAAAGAGAGAATGGATTAAAGACATTTTTCTTTTAAATTATACCATTTTGTTTTGATTTTGTGATTTTAATTATTTTTAATTTATTATTTTGTAAAAAATATTTACATAATATTAGAATAAATTAAAATAATATTATATTACATAATATATACTAACCATCGATGTTGAGAATAATGAGAAAAGTATTGACAATGTCCTCATAGGTGGATGAAATTAGTCATTTTTGAGACGTGTCAAAAGAGGGAGAGGGAGAGTATATACTATAAATTGATTAAAATAGTTATACCAATATCATAATAATATAAATATGTTTTCTAATTATTTATGAATTTTTTTATAAAGGTATAAAAATGGGAATTGGTTGGAATAGTATAAAGATTAAGAGAAACAAAATAATTAAAGAGAATCGGGGTTACCTATTCATGGAAGATTTACTCATTTTCTAAAGCCTTGAAGGCTTGGGGTTGTGTACATCCAAAAAATATCTAAGGGTAATAATTGAATTAGGATTGGGGAAATGGGTAGATCTCGGGCTTGATAAGTGAAAAAGAAGTGATTTTTCAATGGAAATGATAGAGAGAGAGTATTTATATTTGGATAGATGAGTATTTTTAAGTTAAAATATTGATTATTTTATCATTAAGTCCATTTTTTTAAAATATTATTAATTTTCATGAATTTATAGGTTTATAATTAAATAAATTAGGGTTATTTGACTTCCAAACCAATCAAAAAGTGAATGGAATCTTGGAATCACTTAATTAATGGTAAAGAATAAAAAATAGTTTTTTATTAGAATAAAATATAAATTAGGCTAAAAAAAATCAAATATAGGTTTCCAAATTAAAAATATCATTTTAAATGAATTATTTTACTCCTTAAATACATATGTGGTTGATAAAAATGTTGCAAGAATTTTTATTTCGTGATTACATCACGTTGATTCAATAAAAGTCGCGGTATTTTTAAAAAATCATATTTCTTATTATTCACTGAATTTTTTTAGAAAAATAAAACAAAATTAAACTAAGGTATTTTTTAAATTATTATTTCAAAAATAACATTCATTTTATCAAAATAATTTTCTAAATATGATAAAATTAAATTTTAAATAAAAATCCTTATATGTTGAAAAATATCAATTCTATTATGACATGATCAAATTTATGGACTTCATAAAAATTAATTTTGATTTCATAGAATCAAATTTATAATTAAATAAAAATAAATAGTGTTTTATAAAACCATTTTATGTTGATAAATGTTTTTAACCTTTTTTTAAATTCTCATAAAAATATATTTTAATGAAAACAAAACATATTTGTTTTACTAAAAATTCAAGTATGATTTATTTGTGTCAAATATTTATTTTATTATTTTTAAAACTTTTATTTAATTTTATTATGATTTAAATTCCTTATATTAAATTAATATATTTGAGTGTTTTTTTATTATGTGGTGCATGTGTCTTTTACTATACTATATTATTAAACATGACACATGATTAGTCATAAGGAGAGTTCCTTATATAAAAGTCTTGATCATTACAATATTCTCATTTCATACCTTTATAATAATGAATATTAGTATAAATCCATATATTTAACATAAATATATATTTATAAAATATCCAATAATTAAATAATTCTCGTGATAAATAAAAAAACAAATCATGTTAAGGAGATATATTTAACCTTTAAATAAAACTTATTTTATGTCATGAAGTAAACAAAATAATTTTAAATATATAATTGGTATATGATTGATAATATAATTTGAGACATTATATGAAAATATATGCATGTTCAAATTAAATATATAAATTCATAATCATGAATATTAATAAATCATAAAAGTGATGTTGAATTAAAAATACTTTGTTTTTCATCGAAGGCATTTAACCAAGAATTGAAATAGGCAGAAGACTCAGAGTTTAAAGATGACACTCACCATATTTATTTGAATAAGTATGAATATATAAAGGATGAATTCATTAAAAACTTAGTGATGCTTCTTTCTAATGGAAAAGATATAGAGAGATTGACCCATAATTTCCTGAAGATCTATAAGGTCAAAGAAGAAGAGTTGAGATTATGGAATATTTTTAAGCTATGGATGAAGTGTCGAATTTCTAGAAGTTAATTAAGTTGAGGGAAGGAACATTAAAGTTATAGTAGATAAAGTTTTAGGAATATATTCTAGAAATTGAAGATGTCAAGATAAGATGATTTTGTTGATTTTGAAGGCTCAAAAGAAGAACAATTTTTTTTTATGAAGAAGCCTAGAGTAAAAGTGGCATGACTCAGTTTTTCATTTGGTAAAATTTTTAAACTAGATAAATCTAGTATAAAAACATATTTGGGTCAAGGGTTGAAAGTGCGGCCGATTTTCGCCTCTCGACCGGTCAAGGTTCCGATGCTCTTTTAATGTGTATAGCAGCACTCTGGTCGAATCCTCGATGATGATACTTTTTAATAGAAGGTTGTTTTTAGTTAATTATATTCTGATTGGGGGGTTTTTTTGCAGAGCTTAAATGAGGTGATTAATGATTGATGTTTGATTTAACAATTTTATAAAGATTTGGGTGAGTTCATCATTAGGTAGTTAATATTGTGATATCCTTGAGCTTTGCTTTATATTGCATTAAATTAACACCCATTTCACAAGTTGACGTTGATTAGAATTCCTAAGTGTTAAAGATTTAATCCAAGGATTAAATTAACTAGGATTATAATCTCAATCAGTACTTGATTGTGGTAGTGTATTTATGGTTCCAATAATCCATGGAATACATATGTTAAACAAAACAGGTCATTAATCCATGACATGCTAAGTTCAATATACACAATGCTAATTTGAAAAATATTCATTGAGAAAAAACTCTCAATCACTTAACATAACTAAATTATAACTCACCCAATGAGAGATTTACTCAGCCATCACTACTGAAAAATAGACCTATACCCACGGTTTTGCTTAAAACTGTGGGCATAGGTGTGTCCTATACCCACGGTTTTGGAAAATTGTGGGTATAGGCATCGTATACGAACCTATACCCACAGTTTATGGAAACCGTGGGTATAGGTCACCTATACCCACAGTTTTGGGTAAAACCATAGGTATAGATTTTTTTGAGGACCTATAACCATGGTTTTCCAAAACCATGGGTATAATTGTTTCTTTCAAGGCCTATACCGACGGTTTTATGAAAACCGTGGGTATATTTTTTTTTCAAAGACTTATACCCACGGTTTTGTAAAACCGTGGGTATATCTTTGGCAGGAAAAAAAATCCTCAAGAAACAAAAATATTTGGTGGGAAAACCTATACCCACGATTTTCCCTCCTATACCCATGGTTTAAATTAATACATTTAAAGTGAGAAAAATATTTATACAAATAAATTCTGTAGGCCAGTTGGTGAGGGGGTCTTTGTTACTCCCCCGGGTCAAAGGATCGAATCCCGCAGAGTGTTTTTTTCTGATACAGTGAGATGTATTAATATATTAAACTAAATTTATCATTATTTAAAACAATGCGGTGTAGATGTGCTGGTTTGTTACGGATAATTTTGGGAGAATAGTCGGGGATTGAAACCCGAGAGCTTCTTTTTTTCCTGATACACATATAATTAATATATTTTTCAAAATAATGATATATATAAGCAAAATTGTCATAGCGTAGTGGTGAGTTGTGTCGGTGGTAAAGCGCAGGTGTTGGAAGTCATAGGTTTAACACCTACTGGTTGCGTTTTTGTATAATAACCCATGGTTTTAAAACTGTGGGTAAAGATGTTGACAACGTGGAAATGAGTATGAGGATTTTACAGCATGGAAAAAAAATCTATACCGAAAGTTTTTAAAATTTTGGGTATAGGATCGGGACCTATCCCGATGCCTCAGTTGCCCATGGTTCACAAAACCGTGGGTATAGACTATTCCCATGGTTTTGAAGGCTATAACCACAATTTTATACTATGGGTATAGGTTAATTTTCCAGTAGTTCATTGAAATGATTAGTAATCTGGTTATAATTATTATGATGATAAATTAAGAAGATAAAAAAATAAATGGATAAGAAAAGAGTTTTGCGTCGAACACACACACACAAACGATGATGAGAATTAAAAACAAACTTTAGATTGAATGAGAAAGAAAAAGAAGGGAAGGGGATTAAAATATATTTAAACTATTTTAAGAACATTAATATTAAACTATAGAAGGTGGATGAGAATAAGAGATATTAAATAATAAACTTTCATTAAAATAGAATTACAAAAGAAAGACTTACAAGATTACGACAAAGAAGAACAAAAAAGTAAATGAATACAAAGAGAGAAGGAAAGGTCTCTCAAGTAAAAACTTGAGTATGGAAGGTCCTCCCAAGCATTTTTCAAGGCTTTGTTCATTACAATTGATGCTACTCTCTTCTGAAATGCCAACCCCTTTGAAGGAGAGGAGGGGAATGTATTTATAGACCAGAGAAGTGGACTGTTGGCATTCCCAATCTGTCCCTCCACGTGGATCGATGATTTGGACATCCATAAATCCGAATATCGAGATATCTACTTCTTCAAAGTTTTATATAATAATGTTGGACGACTTCTCTCAAAATTTGGAGTCATTTAGACCTATGTAGCCAAAGTTATGGTGGTTTCATTAAACAAAGTTAAACTTTCCATTTCAATCCATGATTTTTCAATGGACAAAATGTGAATGGATTTTGGAATAGGAATATGCCTTCAAAGCTGAATGCTTTATTCAAAAAAGTCAGCCAACTATATCTCCTATTTTACACTGAAAAATCTCAACTTAATTTGATGACTGGATCATTAGACATGTCATGAATACTATACTGATTTTAATTCCCATCCAAGATGGTGGGATGAGTTTAAATGAATCAGTTGGGTCCCTTGTATTTGGATTTGAGCCTTGAAATTTTTATCAAAGACTCCTTAAATTTTCCCCTGAACCTTTGAGGGGAATGAAGGAATTTTAACTTCTATATTGAGGCTAGTAATTCAATCTTCATGGATGGTTCAGTTTCCTCACAGATTCTGTGGGCCTTCTTGTGTAGTCCATATGAGCCTTCAAATGGAAGAATTGACCCATGATCCCTTCTAATGAAATGTTGGATATGGAATTAGGAATCCTAAAAAACAAAAACCACAAAATTTGGATCAGTAGGGTGATAGTTCTAAATAAAATAGTAAAATAACTCAATTAGACTACTAAAACTGCTCAAAAATTATACTTTGTATTAAAACATTAATATTTCACACAAATTATGAATATTTCATATAAAAACAGTAAATGGAGTATATAATAAGTCATAAAAATATTATTAACATCAAGGGTGGTTCCTTTACCTACCTTCATTGGGTAAAGGGTGTTTCTTTCCCTATCTAATATTGTAATATTTGATAAATACTTATGTAAAATCTACATATCAATCTGAAATAAAACAAAACAAGGAGTATGTACCCATATTGGGGATGGATATTCTATATTTTTTTGCCTTGTGTTTTTTCATTCATAACTTTTATACAATAAAGGGTGATATTAAAGATTAAGAGGATATATATTCTAACAAATCATATAGGATAAATTTATTTTAAAGGAATTTTTAAAAATAATACCATTGATTAGACCATCCCCCCTTCTTAGGTAAATCATACTAGGGAACTTCAATTGTTATCAGAGAAATTAGGTTCTCTCTAATAAAACCTTATTTGTTAGAGATGTATAATCTCAACTAAGTAAATAGTGGATTCATTCCTACCTTATATGAAATTTTTTTATCATGGATGATATAATAGAGTGATACCCTATCCTATTTCACATTCTCTAGAGGATTTAAATGCAGATATAGTGGTGTTTCCACCCATGGAGAAAGAGTTTCCATTTACTTTTTCTAAAAAAAGGAATTTGAAGGTTGATGAAAAATACCAGAATGAAATTCTCATGTCCTTTTATGATAAAGTTTATATAAAAGTGATGATTCTCCAATCTAATAAGGAAAATTGGGGAAAACTTAAAAGAATATTTAAAGGAAATGTTAAAATAAAGGAAATAAAAATTTAGATATAGAGAAGTAAGTTATATGATATCAGGAAGGATAATGAGGAAAATATAGACAACTACTTCACAATGGTGAATGAAATTGTTAGAAACATTATAAATTTTAAAGATACCATAGAAGATAAAATTATTATGAAAATTTTGATGAGTAATTTGTCATATAATTTTGATATTGAAACTTATACTTTAGAAGAAAAATATGATTTATCCTTATATGAAATGAATAATATACTTGTCGCCTATGATATGATGAAAGATCCATCATTTAAGAAAATCAAGTAATAGATGAGCATCAAATCTATGAGGAAGATTAAAATATAAGAATAAAAAGATAAATCTTATAGTTAATTGAAAGAAGAGGAAGATAATAATGGCGAGTATAAGAGGATAATGTATCTTATCTCCCAAAAAATTGGAAAAGGTAAAATAAAATACAATGGTAAACTCCCAGTAAAGTGTTTTATGTATGGAGAAATAAGATATTTTACATTTTACTATCCAAGGAATGATGGAGGAGAGCATGAAAATGATGGAAAAGAGGGATAACCTTAAAGGAATAAGTAGAGTAAAACTTAAAAGGAATTAAAACAATTTTGTGAAAGTAAGAAATGGTTTTCTAGAATAAATGATAGGATCATATCAATAAAATATAAGGAGAAATTATCTCATATAACGAAGAAGTTTAAAAAATAATCATTAAATTCATGGACTATGTTAAAAAACATGATAAAATTTCATGTAGTGAGGAAAAAGAAGGTGAATTGGTGTATATGGAATATATATTGAAATAGGAACTTGAGGTTATTTAAAAAAACACTAAACTCAAAATGGAAGTCAGACTGTTAAAAATGGAAGATATAAAAGAATAATTTATTAAAAGGGAGGATGTTTACATTGAGGAAGTTAAAAACCTAAAGTTGAAGGTTTCAAACTAAGGAAATATGTTGAAAGATCAGGGTGAGAAGCTTGCTCCAAAGGAAGATGAGTTGATTATAACAAAATCAAGGTGTCTATGGCCAGATGAAACTTTGAATAAAATGAATTAAGACATTCAAAAAGAAACATAAGTTAAAATTGAATCATGCTAAACTAATAGGGAATCCATCTTGAAGTAAAATGTACAAATTGAACCCAACATTTTAAAAGTTAATAATAATGTTTCAACTAACAATATAGGTCTAAAAATTAAATAGGGGATTTTCTGGACCAAGAAAGGTTTTGAGAAACCTTCTCTAATTCCAATAAGATCTGGAGAAATGGAAAGAGAAAAAATTATTCTATTTTGAAACAAAAGGAAGATAAGAGTATCTTCTAGAAAAATAATTCCCCATTCCAAAGGAAAATAAAATTTGTAACTTTTATTGGATCTCAATGATCTTTTTTCAAACAAAACTCACACCACTATAGAAGATCAAGATTTAATGGATATTTATAGTATAGTGGGATCTTTGGGGATAAAGTTTATAAATACAATCAAAACTTTTCACTTATTTATAGTAGGAAATAATTTATAGGGATAAACTCTAGATGAAAAGAAATAAATTTCAAGAATATGAGGAAAGAATCAAGAAAGGAGAAATTAGAAGTTAAATATCCTTTAAAGAAAAATAAAATTTATTCCATGGAGGAGATTTTCGGAATATTTGGTCAACCAGGTCACTATGCTAAAGAGCTCATGAGAAAACTTCTAAGACATGTTAATTGTATTAGAAAGGAAAATAAATTTGGGAAACAAAATATAGAAGAAAAATATATTATTATTGAGTTTTTACTAAAAGATATCTTAAAAAGTAAACCATAGATACTTGATAGTGGGTGTTCCTATTATATTATATGTGATATTAAAATCTTTCAAAATATTGAAAAACATGATGGGGGATAAATTACCTTTGGGAATGATAGTTACTTAAAAATTAAAGTAACGAATTTATCTAATATAGAGATTTAGAATTTGAATTCCAAGAATGTTATATTTTTCTATGGGATTAATCATAACTTATCAAGTGTGAGCTAGGGTTGTGATGATGGGAATGAAATTATATTCAATAAATACTATTACATCATAAAATATCTAAGGATAGAAATATTACCACTAAGAGAGATAAAACTGGTGGTAACTTGTTATAAATTAGTGATCTATGTAACTCTTATTATATAAGTGATAAAGATGAAAAGGAGTTATGGAACAAAAGTCTTGGTCATCTATATCAAGGAAATTTGAGAAAAATATGAAATTAAGAGGTGATGAGAGACCTACCTCAACTATATAAGTAAAGATACATTTTTTGTAAAGCTTGTGAAAAGGAGATAATGGTCAATATAATTTATAAAAGGGTGAAAATATTGTCCACCAGGAAACTTAATATTATTCAAAATGATTTTTTATGGATTTATGAGACTTTGATCTACCAAAGGTGATCTATAATTCATAATATTAATTGATGAATTCACTTATATAACTCTAAAATTATTCCAAAAACTCAAATATAAAGTCATAGAGATGTTAAAAATTTCCAAAGTTAAGGTTTTGAAAAAGATCAAAGTATATATTTGGAAGTTATGAATAGATAATAGTAATAAGTAAACTAATAACTCTTTTAAACCCTATCTATAAGAGCATGAAATATAACATCAATACTGTTATCACTACACTCCTCAATAGAATGGAATAACAGATATGAAAAATAGAAGTTTGGTCAAGATGGGAATAACTATGCTTATTGAGTATAATATTTTAAAATTATTTTGTAGGAAAGTTGTATGCATTAAAATAAATATTCTAAACATGTGTTCATTGAGAGCAAAATCAAACATGACTCCTTATTAAATGTGGTATAAGAATAAAACTATAGTGAATTAATTTTTTTTGGGAGTCCATGCTTAATGAAGATAAAAAACATGAATTTTGGAATGTTTTATAAAAAAGACAAGGAAGAAGTTTTCATGGGGTACCCCTCCAATAAAATAAGCGATAAATTCTAGAACAAATAATTACATTAT
Organism: Viscum album; assembly: GCA_963277665.1. Lineage (NCBI taxonomy): Eukaryota > Viridiplantae > Streptophyta > Magnoliopsida > Santalales > Viscaceae > Viscum > Viscum album. Next base: position 1,811,347,685 of record OY728127.1, read on the forward strand.
TTTATTAATTCATATGATAAAAAAGTCATTAAAAATAAGTATATCTTAAAGGAAATAGATAAATAAGAGTTTGATGATCTAATGAGATATAAAATAACAACTTCTAGAAGAATTTATGAAATGAACTATAATCATAATCTGAATCTAGAACACATGTGTTTTGACCAGTACAATTGATGGTGAAAACATTATAGGAGAGAAAATTATGAAGTTTGAGATGGTATAAAATCTTTTTGAATTTAATAATATTATCAAAAGTTATAAATATATAATTAAAATGATAAGGAATATAATTTTTGAAAACCAAATAGAAATTATCTCATAGGTCAAACCTCAATCAGGTTTGGAAGCTATTAAGTATAGGGAATGGATAAATATATTGAATGAAGAGTTAAATCAAATTGAAAAAAATGACACCTAGGAACTTGATCTGATGCTGGAAGGGAAAAATGTTATCGTAACTAAGTTGGTGTTGAAAAATAAACTTTAAAGGGGTAAAGTTTCAAGGAATAAAGATTGATTATTTTACAAGGGGTATTAGCAGGTGGAAGGTTTTTAATTTTAAGAAACCATTTAATCCATTACAAGACTTGAAACCATTAGAAAGTTTTTTCTATTATTTTTCATTGAAATTATAAAGTTTATTTTATTTATTAAAATTAAAAATTCTTGGATGGTTAAGTTAAAAAAGAAGTCTATATTGTGAAACATAAATGTTTCATACTTGATAATTATGAAAACATGGTATGAAAATCAAAGAAAATTTTTAATATATTTAAGTATGCCCCTCACGTCTGGTATTATAAACTTGAAACTTTCCTAAAATAGTTGAACTTTTATAAAGTAAAGTTTGATTGAAACTTATATGTGAAAGAGATGAGAACATGTTCCTTGATTTTCATTTTCCATGTTGATCAAATAACTTTTATATGTTATAAGAAAAATACTTTTGAAGAATTTTATAAATAGATGAAAATGAATTTTGAGATGTCAATATTTAGAGAGATGATTTTATTTCTAGGGACACAGGTCCAAAAAAAAGGAAGATACATATTTCTTTCATGGGAAAAGTATGCTAATAAATTATTTAAGAAATTTGACATGGAATAATTAAAGGAAGTATCCACACCCATTACCATTGGTGTAATGATAATAAAATATAGAGCAAGGAGAAGTGTGAATTTGAAATAATTTTAAAAGGTATATAGAAGTTTAAATTATCTTATTGTATCATGGAAAACATTGTATATCTGGTAACTTTTTATGCAAGATAATAGAGTGATCCAAAAGAATCACATATATAGGTTTCTAAAAGAATACTCAATTATATTAAAGGAATATCAAATTATGTACTGATGTATTGAAAAAGTAATGAGTTGAATTTAATTAGTTTCAATGATGATAATTTGGATAAAGATTAAAATTGAAAAATATCAACATTACAAGGAACATTATTTTTAGGGGAATGTTTTCTGAACTCATATAATAAGAACAAAGTTCTATGATCTTAAGTATATGTGAATATAAGTACGTTGATTCCATACATGAATGTACTGGAATGATGTGGATGAATTTTTAGCTGGAATATTTGAAGGTGAATGTTGAAAAACTATTTAAAATCAACTATGATAATAAAAGTGAAATAAATCTTTCAAAAAACATGGTGCATCATTCCATATCAAAACACATTGATATCAATTATAATTTTATAAAGTAGAAATCTTACAATGGGTATGTGAAGTTTTATTATTTCTCAATGAAGGAATAAATTGCTGATATGTTTACCAAGGATATTCCAAGAAAAAGTTTTGAAAAATTAAGGTTGAAAATTTATGTCCAACCTTCCTCACTCACTTAAAAGAAGTAATGGGGGGACCCCCCACTGTTATTTGGACTCTTTTTTCAAAAGGGTAGAAGTTAAAAACTTGGTACTCTATTTTTTGAATTATAAGTTGGTATTATTGTATAAAGGGGGATAAAAAGTTTTAGAAGTTAATATCCAAAGGTTGATATTTGGTAAATGTTATGGAAAAAAATATACATACTTTGATATTTATGGGAGAGAACATCAAGATTATGGACACAAATTACTTTTCACATAGGGATAAAATGTTATAAAATATAATATATGAAAGTTGATATTGTAATGGGTACATTAATATCATGGCCACCAAATTTCTTGTCACCAAGTGATGAAATTCAATAAAAAACACTGATTTATCCAATAGTGTGGTGATAAGAAAGTTTTCTATAATAAAGGATATGGTTTGATGGAAAATGATAGTTTTTGGTGTTGATAATCAATACAAATGGGGATATTAAAGAATCCATGGAATTATTGAAGGTGTTATATTTTTTATAAACATTGTAGAAAATAATTCTTTTTTGTGTCCCATTTGAAGATGGAGTGACCATGTTTGTTAAGTATCTATCCCAAGGATGCATATGATTTGAGGTAGGATAATTCTTTGATTAGAAGTTATACATGTTCTAGAGTTTAAAAGTTACTCCCACAAAAGATAAGAATGAGCTTGGGTGATTAGTTTCTAATGAAAACACTAGTTTCTAGATGTTACATGACTCTAGAAGTCTTGAGATGCATCAAGAAAGTTATCAAGTAAGACCATTGAAAATTATAGAGAATATGAGTAATTAAAGTTATTCAGAAGATATTTCATTAAGTTAAAATGATGATATAGTATTGATCTTCATTGAATAAACATCACAATTAATTAAAAGGATATTGTGATTCAAGTTGAGTTTAATTAAACAAAGGCAAATACAATAGAAGTTATGATGGTAGGAGTCGAGAAATAGAAGATTTCCAATGGAATTAACTGGAGGAAGATCCTTTGTGATGCTTGAGGAAGGTTGATATTTAACAAAATCATATGAATTCTTAACCTATATTTTAATTTGTGTTGTGAAATTATATAGGTTATATCACTAAAAGTATTCTAAGGTGATTGAAAATTGACATAGTCAAAATTATCAGAAGACCAAAATTTTATGTGCTGTAGTTCAGAAGTGTGGAAGATGAGGATACCATAAGATATAAAAATAATTTATAACAGTAGAAGTTATGGATGAATTTTAAGTATCAAAAATAGAAGGAAAGTATATAATATGAAGAAATAAATAACCATGATGATGCTAGAGATTGGAAGTAGGGGTAGTTTATAATATTGTTCACTTTGGTTGAAGTAAATCCAAAAGTGATAGATAAATACAATTTAAAACATGACAAATTTAATGATCTAAAGTGTAAAATAATGGTAGTTTAAGGTGATATAGTTGTAAGATAATGTAATTGAAAGATATCATGATCAGAACATTTTCAAGAAAAAACCAGATATTTCTCAAGTCTAATAAATTGCATGATGATCTAATCAATAGATGAGAAGATCAAAATTTAGGGTTTAAATAATTTTTGGATATTTGGAATATGAACACAAGGAGATTAGAAGTAATTTCCTGATTTTTTTCTAATACTCAAATGCTATGGGAGTTTACGTTATATTGAGGTAAATGGAAAATTTGGAAGATATTCTATTAGAAGATTTCAAGTGAATTCACAAATCTTAATTTGAAGTTAAATTAATTGTGAGGATACTAATATAGATGTTAATGATTCGAAATTCATGAAGATAAGTTAATAATTAAAGATGAGAATTATGGAAGCCTTGAAGATTATTTATTCCAAAATTCATGGAAGATTTGAAAAAGATTTTCGACTCTGATATCTTTAGAGGTGTTAAAGGCATTCAACTGAGAATTAAAAGTAGTGAAAGACTCATAACACTATGACAGTAATCCCCAGATTTATCTTAATAAGTTTGAGTATATAAAGGATGAGTTCATTCAGAATTCAGTGCTGATTCTTTCTGAGTAAAAATAGATATATATCCCAACCTCAAATTTTTGGAAGATCTATAAGAAAGAATAAGTAGAGATATGATTCCTGAAGATTTATAATCCATGTAAGAAGTGTATAAATTCTAAAAGTTTACTGATTTTGGGGACTTTACATTAATTTTTTAGTATCCAAAGTTTCAAAAATAATTTTTAGAAAATAAATCTATGGTCACAAGTTGAGTTTGTTTATTCTAAAGGCCTGGAGGAAGATTTAATTTTTTTCTAAAGATGTATGGAGTAAAAGTGATCTAAAACAACTATTCCATTGAGAACATTTTTAAATTTAAGAAAACCAATATAAAAACAACTTTGGTTCAAGGTTTATTCATTCCTTCACCTTTATTATGTAAAATGATATTCCTTACCTACCCACTATTGTAATTTGTGATGGATACTAGTGGAAAATCTATATCTTATGATAAAACCAAACACAATAAGGAGAAGTTACCCACATTGGGGAAGAATCTTGTGAAAATCCTTGTGACTGGTGTTCTTTCATATCTGAATTACCTATGAGTTAGAGTGAGATTAAATATTGATAGGATTAAGATTATAAAAAATTAGAGAGGTTAACTCTAGTTTAAAGGAATATTTAAAAATAATACAATTGATTCACCCCACATTCTCAATGGTAAATCATACTTAAGAACTTTAACCCTCCGTCTTTCTCATATTCCAAATGCATGTGCACTGTTAATCCAAGTAGCTACCACTATTCTTCCAATTCCTTAACCACTTTATTTTTTCATCTCAAAGCATATATTATGGAATTTCCCTTACCTATTGTGTAAGATAGCTCAAATCCAAAATTACAGAGATACTCAACCCATCTCATTTGACTAAAATTTAAATCTCATTGGGTAAAAATATATATCAAACACTTATGATTTTAGTACACTATAAAAATATCACCCCAATAGGTAATTTATATCTATATTTAGGGAATGAACAACTATATCTAACTCCAATCTATGCACTATAAAGTTATTCTCATGTGGTCATACTTTCCTTAATCTCTATGCTACCACATTTCCTCTTTATATGATCATGCATCCCAATTTTAGATCATGATGCATCATAATATTCTTGATATCCCTTATAAAATTCAAGTAATACTAACACATAAGTAGTAGTTAAAATTTTATTGAGTTCAATAAAAAATATTTGGCATTTTCACTCCATTCAAACGTCACCTCCTTCCGATTCAATGGTTCCATCATTGATGCTAACTTTAATAAATCTTGAACAAAGAACCTATAATATCTTTAAACCCCATGGAAACTATATATATCAAAGGTATCCTTGGGATGTTTCCAAGATATTATTTATTTCACCATCCCTAGGTCTATATAAATTCCCTTCTTAAAAATAAAATGTCCCAAAAATTTCACTTCTAAAATCAAAAATTGATATTTGGACATCTTTACATATAGTTGGTGCTTTTAAAACATCTCTAAAACAATAATTAAATGTCTTCCATGATTTTTATTTGAAATTGAATAAATTAAAATATCATACAAAAATAATATTATCTATTAGTCAAGGTATTTGTGAACAATACAATTCATTAGAGACATAAAAACAATTGGAGAATAGGTAACCCCAAACAACACCACTAGAAACTTGTAATGTATATATTTTATCCTAAATACTATCTTTAGAATGTAATCACTTTTCACTCATAACTGATGATATAATGACCTTAATTGTTTCTTTGAAAATAACATTTATCTTTTCATTTGATAAAAAATATGATTAATTAGTGTAAAATGATATTTATTCTTTATTTTTACATGGTTTTTCTTTGAATGTTCTATACATAAGTTTATGCTTCCATAATCATTCTTAGAAAAAAGGAACTTACCTTCAAATAAAATAACCTTTATCTTTTCATGTTTCATGTGATATAAAGAGAAGGATATTAGAATTTTTCTTAGAAATAAACCCATCAAAAACATCACTTCTCTCCTTGATGATAGTATAAAAAAATATTTTGGAAATACACCGAAGAAATATTCCACTAGAATAGGTTGTTGAGATTTATTTTTGTTTCTAACAATTCAATAATAATCCTAGATAGGTGAAAAGATAGGTATCCAAGGTTCTTTACAAAAGGTATAATTTATCATGCATGAATTCCCACTATCCCTGAAAAAAGTGAACATTCCTATCAAGTACGGTAAAAGAAAATATATAACCAAAGTAGTCAATATAATCCTTAAAAATTATCATCCAATCCATTAAAATTATTAAATTTTGTTTATTCATATATATAAATAGAAAGTCCCATGTAATTTCCAAATCAATTATCGTAATTGAATAATAAGTACATTTAAATCCTTTATCTATCCTCACACCAATACATGCCTTAATTTTCATAGAGTAAGGCATCAGTTCCATGTGTAACATTAATTAATATACTATCCATGAAAATATAAATGAATGAGATGTAATTGTATCAAAAATATAAAAAATCATAGTATAGGTAATAAGAAATGTACCTCGTATTGTCTTTGGCACCTCTTTTAATATTTATGACACAAGCTCTGCCATGAATAACTGTCCCTGATTCTTATAAATTTTCCCTCATCAAAGTTTACCACTTGTCATCACCTGATACCCAAAAAAAACTTTATTTGGTCTCCTAGTAGGCATGTTTGATCCTTGCATCAATCAGAAGCCCCACCACCAGATTCCCTATAAAACCTCTTTAAGTGTCCTATATTCCAACACTTAAGAAACTCTTTAGGATCATTACAAAAATTTCACTTCAAATCCATTTTGTTACAACATTGATAAACCAATAGTTTCTTCTTCCATTAAAAGGGACCCATACTTGAAAATTTATTTTTTCCAGTTCCTTGATAGGACTCAACCTAGTTTCTTTTCTACTCATGGGTGAAATGTTTTCCTCTACTTGCTTGATGAAGAAAAATTCTCACACTTTGAGTGTCCATCATGTCAACATACAAAATTTTTTCTTTATTTATCATCATCATCATATATGGGTAGGTACAAAAATACTATATTTGATCTAATATTAGGTTAATTTCATCTCTCAAATATTCTATTCTTGAAATTTTCATTCATAATTTATTTTGGTGCCAATTGTATCGACTTAACAAAACGAGTTTCATATTCTAGAACCATTGTGTTCCCTTGTTTTAACTCCAAAAAATTCCATGTATTATTCAGTTTTAAAGTTTCAGGGTATAAATGATGACCATACATCTTATAGAATCCATCACACATAAAATCCTTCTCTAAATTCACCTCCAAAACTATTTCCCATCACTTACAAGATTCTCATTCAAGTATGTAAGTGACGAACTACACCATTTATGTATCTTGTATATAAATAAAACTAGAATATTAAATTAATTTTTTTTCAATCCAATCCTTAGTATCCTATACCCCACCACCCCCTTTAAGATAAAAGGGTTATTGTTTTAGAATGTTGAAGCTTAATTTACTTCATTTGGCTAATATTGATTCATAAAAACATCGAGTTTCTGAATTTCTTAGACCAACTATTACAAAATATTAGGAATACTTTGAATATTTATAGTCCCTTGATATTGATTATGGTTAGAAAAATTTCTATCTTCATTATTATAAGAAATTTCTCTACATGGAGGTTTTTTTACAATACAAAAAATACTAAAGTCTAACTGATGCACCATACATAAATCTTATCTATATTATTCATAATAATTTTACCACTCTATACCTAGAATTTTTTCTATATCAAGGTGGATTTATTCCAATTCCCATGATCCCTTATTTTAAAATTCACTCAAAGAAATCATAAATAATTCCAACCAATTTCTTTTTCCAAAATCATAAATATCTCAAAAACCACCCAAAATTAATTCAAAATCCACTTCTAAGTAATGAAATCATTTAAAAAAATTCTCATGTAGATCAAATCTATAAATTTATACAATAATGAATGAATAATTTTTCCATCCCAAACCATCATGTTTGTAGACACCTACATGGAACAACATTATACAAGATATACTTTGATCACTTGTCATACCTATGCTCCATAGTAACTCATGTTTCACCATAAAGAGGTTATATATGCCTTTTTATGGGAAGCTCATTAGTTTGTACCATACTAATCTCTATGTCTACCATACTTACCAAGACTCTATTTTAAAACCATGCTCTGTTACCATTTTTTAATTACATAAATTGGGGACTTGAAACCTAATAATCGAACCAAACTTCTACATAGACTCAAGATTATTCCTAAATTTACAAATGATTGAAACCAGTTCCAAGGGATACCATATAATTATTGGGTAATGATTTTCCTTTATAGAGAATAAAAAAATTATATATAAATGAATATAGAATTTTATTTTAAAATTTGAATATAATATTTATAAATTAATCATTAATAAAACCAAGTATCTCAATACAATAGAAAAATAAGTCGACAAACCAAGACATGAAAACCAAGGTAGATAATCTACACCTATCCTTCTAGGATAAAAAATACTCCAATGAAACCTAATCAAACATTGACATATCTCTCAAAAAACAAAGCTCCTAGGATTCATCATCAATAAACATGGAAACCTTTCCTTTTACTACATCCTGAAAAACAATGACTATACACACACCAAGATGTGTGGGTAGGGGTAATTAACATTTTTATTAATGGTATTTTCCTAAATAACACTAGTGAATTCCCATGTATTAACTATACCAAATAATATAACCAATAATATTTTGAAAATAATGAAAATAGTTTATAATTTAATAGTTCATAAGTTATTTTAAAATAAATCATACTAAACTCCAAATGTTCTTATCATAGAAACCATATTTTAAAATATACCAAGTTCCCATATGTTATCAATGATCCATAATTACAAAATTTAAATCACCATAAGAAATATAAAATAATTAAAATTTGTTTCCATATATAATTTATTCCTATTATGATCATAGTGCACCTGCAATGAATCATCACCCATATGAGTGTTTATATAGGGTATTTCCACCATGTACATGACTATTTCCAACCACACCACTTGGTATTTATGACCATTGAATTTCTAATGCTGATACATTTCCCTTAGTTTTCCAAAATACATCATTTAATTTCCAAAATTATTTAACAAATACCCCAAATCCATATAAAATATATATATATTAAATTTAAAACCAATTTAATATGAAAGCCTAAAATTTTCACAAATTAGATACCATGATTTGAAAACCCTATATACATGTTTTTTATTATAAAATCTCTATTTTTAATTAATCATAAATCTAGATAATATATCATCTTGTCAAATCAATTTTATATAAATTATTTGATAAATTACAATTTAAAACAAGTATTTAAAAGCATATCAATCATAATATATATAATCATAATCAATTGAGATATATATAGATTACACCAACCTTATATGTTTTTCCTATAATTGTTCACAATATTTTGAGTCATTTATCTTGATAAGGAAAATCACTTAGACCTATTATCCAAATCTCTCATGAATAATGGTCCTAAATCCAAAGTAATAAACTTTCAATTTAGAGATATAATCATGACTTTATCATGTTTAACATAATACTACGCTGAAGTGAAACAACCCATTCTATAATAGAATCACCCCATGTAACTCTTAGGTTTAGAGAAAACGAACACTAGTGAGTGGAATTCCCCTTGTACCATTTGACATGACCCTATGTGACTTACTTCACTAAAGATTTAGAATAATAGGGGTTAAAGGATAAACGTCAAAGAGTGGCATTGCCTCATTAAATATATCATAAATCCATCATTCTATCCTTTTAGGATGATAAAGGGAAAAATGAGATTATTAGGGTCTAATTATGGTCTATTTAGTAATTAAACTATGTTTTTAACAATAAAACATTGCTTAAGAATATACCTTGATAATTTTTTAATAATTTTTAAAACTCATTTTACTATTATCTTTTTATGCTAAAATTTCACTCCCTCCCACATAGGGATAAAGATAACAAAAAATGGGAGAGTATTCCAAGGTAACCCTCTATTTATATAATAAATTACCTCTATCTCTCATCAAAATTTTACGGAAAAATCTCCCCAATTAAGGAGTCAAAATATCCACTTAACCCCATTTATAAAACCACTCTCTTCCCTTACCATAATACCACAGTCAAACCTCTCTTTATGTCTTCTAATTCCTTAATAATAATAATGAATTGTTAAATTATTATCCATTCCCCATGATTTAATAAAACCACCCACCATTAAATCTATATAAAACATTTACTTTGATAATAATTTCCTTAAATTGTCTATGATGAATCTATACTCCACTATGTTAATTAAAATTCCCATATTTTGTAACTCTATTAAAATACCACTAGTAAAACCAAAATAAAAACTTTTTAGGCTTGTGTGTGAGAAAATGTTTTTGGATTATGTTTTCAAATGTATAGAAGGACTGATTCCTATGCATATTTTTGGAACTGGAAGTAGTGACTCATAGAATCTGGTGGTCCATATGTAGTGGAAGTAGTTTTTAGAAGTGGTGTGGGAGGATGAGTTCTGTATATTTATACTATTCATTGGAAGCATCAGTTTGTTCAGTGGTGTTCAAAAGTCAATTTCCAGTGTCCTTGATAAAGAAAAAATCATCTAAAAAGATTATTGGTTGTAGAACCAATGTAGTTGGATGACTACTATAATAAAAGTCTATAAATAGATGGGTGGAGTCACTTATATGAGGCTATACCATTATATAGTGATCTACCGAATCTCCCAATTAGTGTTTAGATATTTAGAGATCTTGTAACTTAGTGATACCTTCAATTATTCTCTTCTTCAATATAAATTTATGGTGTTTACCATGGAGTAGGACTAAGTTTGAACCATGTAATTATATAGTTTTTCATTGTGTGGGTGATTTATTTCATATTTTTCATTTTTATTTGATATTTTTAATGGGATGTGTTTCAGTGTATGGTTGAGTTATGAATATTATTAGTTCAGATACATAGTTTACATGTTTAATCTATTTTGGAACATCTAAGACCTTGTTGCATAATAGATTTTCTAAAAGATGTGTTTTGGAACATATCAATTTCAACAGAATAAGTTATATCATAACTACTTGGTCAGGAATTCAAATCCCAATAGGTAACTTATGGAAATTGAGTTCTTATCCTTTATGTTTTTTTATTCAAAGTGAGATACTATTAAAAATTATTGAGTTAGAAGAGTTAAAGGTTTGTATGGATAAGTTTGAGGAATTATATTTTGGATTCTGGAGAATGTAGGTAGAGAACTATATATTCAAGAAACATTTATACCTTTAGTTGACATGAGTAATGATAAAATCAATAGAAAAAGAGGAATACAAAATACTTAACTAGAAGGCAGTTGGAGTGATCTTGATGATGTTGGAAATGAACATGGACTTAAACATATATGAATAAAATAATACCATTGGATTTATATTTACACTTTTAAACATGTATAATAATACTTTCATACTGAATAAGGTGTTTATGATGTGGTAAATTTTTATCATGAATATGTCAGAAAGAAGGTTTGTGGTTGATCATGTGAATAAATTCAACGTGGTCTGGAGTCAGCTAGGATTTCTTGGAGTGAATTTCACTAGAGGTGAGTGGGCATTGATACTTCTATAATCACTTCTAGAATCATGGGTTATGATGGTTACTTATATTAGAAATTCTAGTGGTAATAGTGTATTATAATTTGAGGAGATATAGGATTTGATTATTAATGAAGAAATCAAATCATAAAAAGTGTAAGGTTATACCAGAATGATATTTGGTGTATAAGGTAGGGCATGTTACACTATAAGTAAAAGTAATACTAATAAAGTAGTACAAAAAGGATCCTAGGGAGATCCGTAGGCCCAGTTGATTCTGTATGTCAGGATTGTGGAAGGAAGGGGAATTGATCGTATCATCAAATTCATAAAAATTGAATTTGAGTTACTAGGTTTGTATTGTAGCATAAACTAGGTCATTTAAAAAGGAAAATAATATCAATTAGTTTAGGATGATTAAAACTTCTAAAAATTAGAATGATTTTAAACAAATTATGGGTTTTGATTTAGAAATATATATATATATATATATATATTAAAATGCATAAATAGTTAAAGAAATATTAATTAACCTGGGTAAGTTTCCATTGATGCTCAACCATCATCATTCACAAGGGATATGGGAAAAATCACTTATTCCTTGATTTATACCACCTGGAACAAAAATGGTGTATGATTTTCTAATTGGTTAAAACCTAGTATTTTTTTAATCAATCAATATTGATTATTAATGAATGCTATAATTCAATAAAATCATGTTTAATGTAATATTTGAACTCATCAAGGAATTATATCAACCAAATGATGTGATAAATAGATTTTGATATTTTTATCACAATATCATGAAAAAATGAATTATCATGAGTGTAAAATTATATATTTTACTAATTGATCTAGTGCACAAGAACATTCATGAAATGGGAAAGGTGATAGAAGTAACCAACAAACTCAATTTATCACACAATCCTTTTTATGCATGAAAGAATGAGGATTAATATTCCATTGATTAATATGATGGAATACCAGTATAAATACAAAAAAATAGGCATAATTGAAGAAAAATATATCAAAATGATGGAAATTCAATTATCTTACCAAGATGTACTACAATGATAAAAAAAAATTACAACAAGGTTTAACCCTAGTTTTATTATGAGGTGTGAAACAATATATGAAGAAAATGAACAACAAAAATAATAATAAAATATCTATAATTAGAATATTCTTTACCCATGGACATTTAACCCTTCTCAATTAAGAAATGAGTGGATTTTAACAACATTTCATGCATGTTGGAATCAAGAGAAGTTAATAGTCTATGTGAGGTAGGTGAACTGTCTTCATTAATTTGTTCGTTCTTCTTCCTCTATGTGAAATATTAACTTTATGGGATAATATTGACTTGATATTTTTTTGGATTATTAGAATGATATTTATATTTAAATATTATTTTGAATCATCCCAATTGGATTTTATTATCCCATTTTATGTCCCAAATATTTCAAGTGGATCCAATCTATCATGCCTTGATTTTATTCTCTTTATGGGCATGTATTGGGCCTATTGTGTTTGGATCTAGAATTTTGTATAGTTTGTGACTATAAAATCCTATAAAAATGGATTTTCAAATTTGGACCATTTTATTTAATGTTACTATAGAATACTAAATTTCTATCAAATGGGGACATTATATGAAAAGATCCAAGTTTATGATTTTTGGCACAAAACCTCCAAAACATCTAAATTTATTCATTCAATGGATAAAATTGTGATGTTATAGATCATGAAATGTATGAATAAGTGTTATTAATTAGGAATATGATGAAATAATGTAGGTATTGGAGGATAAAATTTTAAAATAATGCTTTCAATTGTTCAATAAACTCCATGATTGAGGAAGATTAAACTTTTCAGTTAAGTGTTGAAAATTTGTTAGACTCTAGAGAATAATTTAATTCAAATTCAAAAAGATACTTCATGGGAAAATTTTCATCTAGAATATTTAATAAGGTTTATCTTGTGGATGGATAATCACTTTAGTTTGTTGAAAATGGTGATGTGAATGTTTAGATAAGGAATGAATGTGTGCTAAAGTTATAGGAAATTCGTAAGATACTGGGACTATGGAAGAACCTAATTTTGGTAGGTTAACTATATATTTTTGTGTTCAGTGAAATATTTTTGAATGGTGTGTGAAAAATCACACAAGGTTTTATGGTGGTGGATAAGGGTATTAAATATGGAAAATTATATATGACTGGGAATTTTGAAGGAGCAATGCATACTAGAATGAAAAATTTTAAAATAGAGAATTTATGGAATGATAATATGGGACACATTGGTGAGAAAGGACTGAGGGTCTTGGTTTCAAGAGGAATATTTAAAATTAACCATGTGGAATTCAAATCATGTGAAGAATGTATCCTCAATAAGTAGAAAAATGTGACATTTTAACCATTATATAAGGGACTAAAGAACTAGAAGTCAGAGTTAGTTCATAAAAATGTATGAGAACCAACTATGGTATGTTCTCATGGAGGCATACTATACTATGTTATATTTATTGAAAATCAGCAATATAAGGTATGGATTTTTTCCTTAAAACACATGTATAATATTTTCTAAACTTTCTTCACGTAGATAGCCATGGTGGAAAGTAATTTTGAAGAAAATATTACGTGTTAATTATCAAACAATAGAGTTTAATACATAAGAAAATATTTCTAAAAGTTATGTTGGATGAAAAGAATCCATATGGATAATAAAATTCCCAAAACTCTAGATAAAAATGGTATGGTAGAATGGATGAACCATACTTTAAATGAGAGAGCTAGAATCATGTGGTTACATTCTTGTTTATTAAAGGAATTTTGGGTGGAAGAAAATAAATATGTGATATACCTTTTGAATAAATTTCCTTTAATACTAATGGGGTAAGAAATTATGGAATAAATTTGGAGCAGAAGGCTGGTTTAAGTATCTCACCTAAGATTTTTTTGTAAGTATCATGCACAACCATGTTAATGCCAAGGAATAGGGAAGGTTGGATTCCAAGTATTGTATGTGTTTCTTTTTTGGGTATAGTGATAAAACTATGGATCATATATAAAATAATGATCAATGGAAAATTATCTAAAATCAAAATATCATATTTAATGAGGATATTATTTAGAGTAATTAAACCAAGATAAAGATATAGTTGGGGGAAAATAACTAACACATGTTGATGTTGAGATGAATGGAAGTCTAGTGGTTTTGGATAGTTTAGTGTGAAAAAAAGTTAATAAGGTATATAAAAGTTCCAAAATAGAATATATTGTAAAGTTATATAATTACAAAGGCCTAATGTACAAAAAAGATCTATGATTACCGAAGATTGAGGCATAGTACTGGAAACATAATGTCTAGAAGGAGAGAAATATCAGGATTTTAGGTAGTCTACTAAGGACAAACAACCTGTGAAGAGGTTTGATTATAGAATGAACTTCTTACTTCTTATAGATGATGAAGTACCAGAAAGCCTGAAAAAAGTAACAGGAATTTGTGACTCAGAACAATGGAATTAACAATGAAGGAAGTGATAAATTCTTTATATGTTAATGAAAATTGGGCATTAATAAAATTACCACTAGAAAAAAGATCTATAAAACAAGAGATTTTACTAGTTAAAGGAAGAATAATATGGTTGGAAAAGGTACATGGAGAGGCTGGATGTAATGAGTTTTCAATAAATAAAAGTAGAATATTTTTTTAAAAATAATCTATCCCATTGAAAAATATTCCACAATAGGGATGGTTCTTATCCTATTTTCTTCAAAAGTTTTTTTAGCTATTATATATTAATATTTCATACATTCATGGTGATTTAGAGGAGGAAGTATTTATTAAACAGGCTGAAGGTTTTATAGAAAACAGAAATTAATTTCTAGTGTGAAGGCTCAAATAGAGTTTTTATAAGCTGAAGGAATCACCCATACAATGGAATTGGATGTTTTTTGACTTAATATTAGAATGGATGTTTTTTTGGTATAATAAGGATAATTTTTGCTACTAAAGGAGTTTGAATATGGGAGTTTCATCATCATTATTATATACATGAATGATATTCTATTAGCTAGAACAATGAAGTAAAGGATAAAAGTGTTGAAGATAGATTTGTTTATAATTTTTGAGATGAAGGATATCATAAATAAAAAATTAAATTTAGGGATTCAGATCGAAAGGGACTGAAAAAATAGATCATTATTTTTATTACATTCAGATTATTTCCAAAAGGTATTAGAAATATTTTAAATTTTAGGGTCCAAACATATTTCAACCCCTTTGGTTAGACACTTTAAATTATATAAGGAGAAATCACCATATATAATGTATAAGGATAAGTACATGGTGAAGGTTCAGTATGAATTAGAGGAAGAAATATTGATGTATGTCATGGTTTGTACAAGGCTTAAAATTTCACAAGTTATGGGAGTGGTCAATAGGTTTATAAAACATTAGGGGAAGTAACACTGGAAAGTTGTTAAGTGGATATTTTGATATCTCAAAGGAATGGAATGACTATCCTTATATTTTAGAATAGATGATCTGTTACTAGGATATGTTGATGCAGAATTTGGAGGAGATATATATTCACTGAAGAGAACCACTATCTTTGTGTTTACTTTTAGAGAAACCATAGTAATTTAGATTTATATGTTGTCCTAGATAATAAAAGTATGGAAGTTTAAATAGGGGGAGGGGGTGAATTTAAGTTGTAAATAGAACTTATAATTTTCTAACTAAAGAATGTAAGTTTTCCAAGAGTTATAACCGTTGAACAAATTAGAGTAAGTTAAAGTGAATAACATAGTGGAAATTAAACTCTAAATAATTAGAATACTAAACTAAGATATAAACCAATTAAAAATAAAAACACAATGAATCATATAATAATAAAAATAATCCTTTAAATTATATAATTAAAAACATTTCAAATTCATAAGAACTCATTATTTTTATCCTAAAGTGGTAGGAGGTTTAGTAACCAGAACCAAGATATACAAGCTCTACACTAGGAACTTTAGTGAAAATCCTATTATAATATATAAGTGTCACATTAGAAAATTATTTGATAAAACCATCAGAATTAGGTTGCTCTAACCATGAGATCCTATTCGATCAACATGATCAGTATAAAGTACCACACTTAGAACTCATTATAATTCAGATTTTTGAAGCAAGTAGGTACCTATCCCTAAAAACTCATTGATCTTAAAGATAAAAAACATCCCAGATTCATATTATTGAAAGATCATCAATCAAAAATATAAAAAAATAACAATTAAAACAAGTAAAACTTATAGATTTTATAATATGCACCTAAAAAAGGAGGATATAAGTAAATAACATTTCAAAACAATACAATTAAACCTCCCAAAAGCACTAAGATAATGAAAAATAACTCGATTGAAGGTATTTCAATTTATAACATCCCTCAAAGCATTAGTCCAGTTTATATATGTATTCATAAAAAACTCTCAATGTTAATGTTTAATATCTTTATATTTAGTTATAATAGCATAGAAACCAGTTATATTCTTCCATTGAAATATTTAGTGTGACTTCACAAAGATTCATAGTTCACTATAACATAAACAATTAGAAGTTAAGTTCTACACAATCAGAACATAAAAAAAACTTCAAGTTAAACAATTTCAATGAAGTGTATTGTGATTTTCCAAAAAAAAAGAAACAAAAATAACCTTTTGAATAAATAGCCTCCCCCTTTAATAAGAACACATCTTAAGAAATTTTAGTATAAAAAATTTTCTATTAATAAAAGAAAAAACTTCTAAATCCAAAATCTCAAAATTTAACCATTTATGATTTTCAAAAATATAAAAAAAGAATAAAATAAAAAAACATGGTGGATTAAGAAATATACACATAGTAGGGTTGCTAACTCAATCATCATTAGGAAATAATAGATAAAATCAAAAGAAAGGAAGAAAATTTGAAAGATTCCTGTAACTTTATCTCACCCATGATTTTTTAAGGTATTATTTTTTTTCATTTTAAGTATTGAATTTATCCTTGGGGTTTCCATTGAGTTTTTGGTGAGAAATGAATATTTTGGGTTTGACAGTAGGTAACACATGATTGGCACACGATTATGGAAATCTATGTGCCCTCCTCCAGGTAAGCGTGCGACTAATTTCCATTTTGGATAGTGGAAAACACATGGTTGGTGAACAATTTTTCAAACCATGTGGGATAACCATGCAACATGTTCCTCTTGGATAGTGAAGGATTCATGGTTGCCATAGGGTTCGGAAAACCGTGTGACCTGTCTAGGTGAATAAAATTAGAAATTTACCCTTTTTTCTTCTTTGATTTTAACTCTAATTCCTACCGTTTCTCCCCACATGGTATTTTCATCCTAGGAGCCTCTACCTCCCCTCCTTTATCCCTTAGACCTCAAAATTTGAGGTGGTTTTGGTGTGGGAACTTCAAGGAATCATCAAGTAAGTCTCATTTCTCTTAATTTATCTATATTTTTAGGGTTCTTCTTCCCTCCTTCTCAAGTTATTATTTTCAAGTATATTTTTTGATCTAAATAGGGTTTGATCTTGTGTTTTTATGTGAAATCTTGATGTTTATTGTTCTATATTTCATTGAAAGGGTCTTATAGTGGTATAATTATGGGTTTCCACTGATTTCTAGAAGTTTCCAAGTGTGGGGTAGGGGTTACATGATTTTAAATTATTATATGAGTTTGTAATGAATAATTTATTGTTGAAATGTGTTATATGGGTTATTTGTGTGGTCAAAAATATTTTTTGGAAATTTTTTAAGATGCACATGTGAGGAAAATGGGTTTTCTAAAGGAAAGTGGTTATGTTTAATGTGTTCTTTATTGTAGATTTTTTAAATATATTATATTCCTTTTTTTAAAGGTGTAAATTTTTTTTCAAAGATA
Source organism: Viscum album (assembly GCA_963277665.1). Lineage (NCBI taxonomy): Eukaryota > Viridiplantae > Streptophyta > Magnoliopsida > Santalales > Viscaceae > Viscum > Viscum album. The sequence goes on from OY728127.1 coordinate 1,811,366,159, forward strand.
TTTAAAAGTGAAAATGTGATGAAAGTGGATTTTCCAAGATAAATGGGTTTTTGTTGCATGATGGCTTCCTTGTTGTGCACCTTAAATGTGTCCTTGAATTATGAAAGTGATGTGAAGCATGTTATAAAATGGTTTTTATGTTAGTATGAATTTGAAAGGGTATTTTACCATAAAAATGGTTGGATTCCATATTTGTTCTTTTTTATGTCTCCAAATGGGATTTATGAACTATGCAAGTGGTGCTAAATGTATTTTCAAATGGTTCTGGTGTGCGTGTGAGATGGAAAAATGGTTTTGTTTATGGAAAGTGTGGATTTACTTGTTTTATTGTGATTATTGGCACATTTATGTGAAATTGATGATTTATGTGATATGTGAAATGGAATTATATCACAAAGGGATTCCTGGGTATTCTAGGTGGGTGATCCAGAACTAGTATTGTTGTTGATTCGGAAGCAGTGAAGGCCCGAAATCATCTATCAGTATTGATGATTACAACACTAACTAAACATGTGATTTGATTGGATACCATTAGAATTTTGTGATGGGATACCCTATAGTGGATCATTCACAGGAACACTGTTGGTATTGTCTTATGATTTAGAGACCATTAGAATTTTTGGATGGGATCCCCTCTAGTGGCCCGTGCATGGGAACACTATTGGTAGTTGAGTCAGAGGATTTTGATCACCATGTTACAAGGTTAATAGGGTCCCACTAGTGTTATTTACCTATAGTGATTTACCCATGAAACTCTCTTGTGACATTATTATTATGTGATTTGGTTGTATCCTTTGATATACGGTAGACCTTGTGTACACTTTTATTTCAAGAAAGCTTATTTGTGAAAAAGAGTTTTCTTTAAAAAGTGTTTCTTGATAAAGTTTTCCTTAAAATGTTTTATTTGAAATGTTTCAAATATTATTATGGAAATATGAATGTTGATTCATATTATAATTTTATAATATGGAATCTTTATTTTGGATGGAATCCTACTAGGCTTTGGATCACACTCTACATACACCTTTGGGTGTATATAGAATTTGTTATGTATGACCCAGGTAAAGAAAAGATGTGTTGTGGAGGTGATGGTGGATCCGGTTGTTAGTGTTCCACTTATTACAAGTTTTTATGGTGGTGGATTGAGGGTGATGCCCCTCTTGTTACATGGTGGTTTTTGGTATAGTGTTTTTCTTCCCATTCTGCTGTAGTAGTTTTGGTTTTTTTCAATGTTGTAAAACTATAAATCTATTTTTTTTACATCATTTGGTTGTGGTTATCAATTACTATAATTTTTATTATTCTTGGTTGTTTTTGATTATATAAATGGGTTAAATAATTCCCAAAGTGTATTATTGATACCCAGGAACTGGTTTCCAGCATGTGGGGATCGAGAACACCCTTCAAGTTATGGCATGGATTGGGTCGAGTATTAGTTTGGATGTCACTCCATCTTGGTTTGTGGCAAAATGGTATCAACGCATGTTACAATCCTTTTAGGTCATGTTATTTGTGGAAATATTATAGATTGAATGGAGCTAGGATTGTTAGGGATTGAGTTTTTGGTTGCAAGTGGGATGTCTGGCCAACACACCTTGTGAGAAGACTCGAGTCTCCATGGGTTGTGGGGATTTGGTTTGACCCCTCCTCCAGCTGAGACATACATAATGTATAATATATATGTACCCTGGGTTGGGTTGGATTGATTTGGTCGATATTGTTATTATGATGGATTTGGTTATGTTATATTTTATGGAAGTGGCTGAGATTTGTTGTTGTTGCTAGAAATTTTTAGAATAGTTTTATTTATGGTTTTCCTTGTGGTTATAGCTTGTGTAGCAAGATGCATTCCTAGAGAATTACTATGAAACCATAGAAAGAGTCTATAGAGAGTTATCCCTCACTAATTGATTAAATGTTATTGGTGGATATTGTTTGGGCTATCGAAGATTTGGGAAAAGGCATGGGATCTGGTCCTACTCAGGTTAGAGAAGCTGAACTAGGTCCTAGAAAGGACTAAGCTCAGGAGTTCCTCAAGAACAAGTGTCATTTCTAAGTTAGTACATAACCCCAGAAAGTAGAGGATTTGATTGAGAATATATAGAGGATGTTCATATTTCTTTATACTCCTGAGGTAGTTAGAGTGAAGTGTGCTCCATTCTTGTTAGAAGGCCCCAATAATAAGTGGTGGGACTCAATGGTGCAACCTGGGAAGCATAAGCATATGGGATGAAAATATTTTAAGGTTGCCTTCAACAAAAAATACTGTCTGATATTTTTGGCCTTTGCTACATCCTAGGAGTTTTTAGATCTTATCCATGGAGAATAGATCGTGATGGAGTATGATAACCACTTTTCATAGTTAGTTTGGTATGTAACCAAGTTCATTTCCAATGAGAAGATAAAGGATCATAAGTTCGAGATGGTGTTGTAACCAGAAATATGATCTCAGGTCTTCTAATTCAAGATGAAGACTTATATTGAGGTGGTTGATCATTCTATGATGGTTTAAACTGACCATGGAGGAAAGTATGGTTTCTATAGAGAAGTGCCAGTAGTGGGAAGTGGCATTTCATCTGAGAATAATAGGAAGTGGGATGAGAAGGGGAAGAATAGAGATGGTAGTTCAGGACATACTTCAGGGATGCCTTTATTAGTGGCTTCAGATGCTAAGTCCATTGTGTTCCATCAGTGTGGGAAGGTAGGTCACATGTGATCTGCATGATCATATCCACCCAAACCTTTTCACTGGTGTAGAGTTATGGGGAACTTGCAGTGATTTTGTAGAGTGGAATGGCCATATCAGAGTGGTATAGGTTCTGTAACTTTCAAAGAGATGTCATCTCGATTAGAACCATCTAGGACAGTGGGTTCTCGATTCAGAGGTCGTGGTGGTAGGGCTAAATCATATTTTGAGTAGAGTCAATTTAGTGTGAAAAAAAGGTCAGGGGTTTCTCTCTGGGTCGAGGTGAGATGTGGAAACTTTATCTAGTCGATCGAGCACCAGTGGAATCAAATGAAAGACCTATAACAGTTTGAGTTACCATTATTATTGCATCATATTTAGCTATTGTTCTATTTGATACCAGTGCTTCCGTTTCTTTTATTTCTTCCCATATTTTGGTTGTGTTAAATTTTTCAATTGATCTTATTCCATATGTTATGGAGTTGGTAATGAAGCTTAGTAATAAGTGAGAGCAAAGTTTTAGGTGTCCATCTTGCACACTTACCATGTCACGAGTCATGTTGGAATGAGATTTTCTTATTTAGGAAATATAAATCTTTGACATGATACTTGTTATAGATTGGATGGTGCGTTTTTATGTTCAAATTTATTGTTATAGATGGAGAGTGAGTTTTTTTAAAACCTGATGAAAGTACCCAGATTTTTCAAGGTGAATGGGATCTTCAGTCGGGACATTTTATACCTACACCTATGGAATTGGAAAACTTGTTTATTAGATCTCATTGCTCACATTTTAGGATGAAAATGGTGCTCTTAAGGGTGGATTACCTCCTATGGTGGATGAGTTCCCAGAGGTTTTTCTAGATGATTTCTCAGGTTTACCTCTAGAGTGGGATGTGAAGTTCTCCATTAATTTGGAACTAGGAACATAACTGATATTTCTTCCCTCATACCATATACCCCCACTGAGTTGAGGGAATTAATCGTACAACTCAATGATTTGTAATCAAAATGATTCATTCACCCGAGCGTCTCACCTTGGGCCACCCTGGTTTTATTAGAGAAAATGTCTGATGAATCTTTCCAGTTGTGCATTGATTATAGGAAGCTGAACAAGGTAAAAATCAAGAACAAGTATCCTTCGCCCCAAATTAATGACCTTTTTGACTAACTTAAGGTTTAAAGGTGGTTATATAAGATTTAGTTTTGTTATGGGTATCACCAAGTTAGATTTAGAGAGGTGGATGTTCCAAAAATATCCTTTTTAAGTAGAAATGACCACTTTGAGTATTTTTTCTTACCCTTCAGGTTGGGAAATTCTCCAGCGGTTTTTATAGCGCTTATGAACATGTTGTTCCACCAATATCTCGATTACTTTTTCATGGCATTTTTGGATGAAAACCTAGTATATTCCGGGACCAAGTATGAGCATGAGTGGAATTTGAGAATTGTTCTAGGAATCCTTTAGGATCATCATCTCTATGAAAAGTTTTCTAAGTGAACCTTATGAATCATGGATGTAAGGTTTTTGGGCCATATGATATCAGAACAAGGGTTTTTGTGGACCCTAATAAGATTAGTGCAGTGATGTCATGGGAACAATTCAATAATTTTCTTTAAATTAAAATATTTTTAGGCATGATAGGGTATGAAATGTTTTTTGTTTGTGATTTCTCATTACTTTCCTTTTCCATGACGATGCTCACCCAGAAGGGGATGAATTTTGAATGGATCCCAAAGTGTTAGGCATCCTTTGAGGATCTCAAATGAACAAAACCCTTGTGTTGATCTTACTAGAATATAGAAAGGGATATGTGGTCTATTATGATTCCTCAGGTATGAGTGTTGTGTGTGCGATAATGTAGGATGACTATGTGGTGGCTTATGGTTTTCTCCAGCTCAAACCACATGAAAATAATTACCCAACCCATGACCTAGATTTATCAACAATGATGCATTACTTGAAGACATGGAGTCAATATCTTTTTGGGGAGAAGTTTTTGGTTTATTCATATCATAATATTTTAGCTTAAATATTCTCCCATAAGGATTTGAATTTAAGGGAGCATCATTGGGTTGAGTACCTTCATGGGTTCAACTTTGATATAGTCTATGCCCTATGAAAGGTTAATTTTTTGGTAAGTGCTTTGAGTATAAAAGTTCTAGTGTAGGCATTGAAAAAGTAAAGTGATGAGTGGAATTTGATGGTTCTTTTGGCTCAGATGCACTTGGAGACCAAGGAACACAATAGAGGTGTGTTCTAGGCTAGTGTTTAGCTGAAACATTCCCTTATGGAGTTGATTCGGCAAGAGAACCCGACTGATGAGCTCTTCCAGAATTCTATTAAATTTATAAATTATGGGGAGACAACTTGTGATTGGTCATTGTCTCCTGAGGGGATTTTGTGCTTCAAGGGTATATTTGTGGTGATGTTGTCTTTGTGTAAGGTGGTGATGCAGGATAGCCACTAGTCTTAGTGGTTCATTCATTCTGGTTCTATCAAGATGTACGATGACATGTGTTAGAAGTTTTAGTGTCTAGGTATGAGGAGAGATGTATCTAACATGGTATCGTGATGTTACGCATGCAAGTAGGTTAAAGTATAGAACCAAAGGCCCTTTGGGTTGCTTCATCCTCTACCTATTCATAATTGGATGTGGGATGAGATAAGCATGGATTTTATTATTGGCTTACCTCATACACCCTGGGGGAGGAATTTCATTTGGGCAGTGATTGACCATTTTAACAAATCATCCCATTTAATTCCAATCCAAGATTCATACAAAGTGGAGTAGTTGGGTCAATTTTATGTTTAGGAGGTTTTGAGTCTCCATTGTTTGTTGTTGATAATTTTTTCTAATAGGGCCCCCTATTTTAACTCATGGTTTTGGGAAGACCTTCAAAAGGGGATGGGGTCACAGGTCAAGTTGAGAATGAAATACCAACCTCAAATAGATGGTCATATAGAGTGGGAGAATCATATTTTTGATGACATGATCTGAGCATGTGTGTTGGATTTCAGAAGTTCATGGGATAGCCATTTTTGATTGGTTGAGTTTTTATATAATAATAGTTACCAATAATATATTTTAATGTCTCCTTTTGAGGAGATTTATGGTTGGATGTTTCTGTTACCATTGAGTTAGACTGAGGTGGGTGAGACCTCATTGTTGGGACCTAGCCTTGGGAAAGAAACTTATGATAAAGTTAAGTTGATCAAGGAGTGGTTGTTGATGGTGAAGAGTTGTCACAAGTCTTATACTGATAAGAGGTTCCAAGATTTGGAGTTTTATATGGGTGAATGGGTGTTTTTGAAAGTGGAACCTCACCTGGGTCACCATTATTTGGGTAATAAATAGAAGCTAATTCCAAGGTATGTTAGACCATTTGAGATTTCCAAGAGAGATAGGAAGGTGAAAAAAGGTTAGATTTACCCTCTCAGTTGATTTCAATTCATGATTTTTTCTATGTCTCTTAGCTAAAAAAGTATAACTCAGATCCATATCATGTGTCGAATTAGGAAGAATTGGAATTGGAGCCTGATTTTTCTTTGTTTGAACGGTCGGTACAAATTTTGGATTCTCAAGAGAAAGTGATTCATGGGAAGACTATTCTATTGGTTTGAGTTATTTGGTAGCAAGGTAATGATGTGCATGAGACATGGGAACAAAAGTCTTGGGTTGAGGAGGAGTATCTATTTTTGATCTCTGACCAAGATTTAGAGTGACTTTCTAGGGATGGAAATTTTTCATGGTGGGGAAAATTGTCACATTCATGATTTTTTTGAGTAATTATTTTATTTATTTTTAGTCTTGAATTTATCCTTGGGTTTTCCCTTGAGTTTTTGGTGATAAATGGATATTTTGTACTTGAAAATAGCTAGCAGATGGTTGGTACATGGTTAGAAAACTATGTACCCTTGTCGAGGTAAGCGTGTGACCAATTACCATTTTGGATAGTGGAAACCACATGGTTGGAACATGGTTTTTCAAACTGTGTGGGATAACTGTGTGACATGTTCCTCTGAGATAGAGAGGGAGGAACAATTTCTGCATGGTTTAGAAAACTGTGCGGGAAAACCATGTGACCTATTCAAGTCATCAAAAATTGAAAATTTACCATTTTTACCTCTTTTATTTTAAACCAATTCCTCCCATTTCACCTCCCACTCAGGATTTATAGCCTAAAACCTCTCTATCTTGTCTTTTCTCCCTTGGACCTCCATATTTTATTAGGTTTTGGTGTGGTAAATTCAATGAATCATCAATTAAGTCTATTTTCTATTGATTTATCCCTCTTTCTAGGGTTCTTATTCCCTCATTCATGAGTTCTTATTTTTTAGAGGATTATTTGACCTAAATAGGGTTTGATATTGTGTTATTGGTTGAAATTTTGATAGTTATTGTTTAATCTATCCTTGATAGGGTCTATTGGAGGGGAAATTGTGGTTTTCCACTAGTTTCCAAAAGTTTCCAAGTGTGAGGTAGGTGGTTCCATGCTTTTAAATTATTATATGAGTTTTTATTTCTTGTTTTATTGTTGAAATGTTTTCTATGGGTTATTTATGTGATGCAGAATATGTTTTGGAAAGGTTTTTTGATGCATGTGTGAGGAAAATGGGTTTTCTAAAGGAAAGTGGTCATGTTTCATGTGTTCTTTGTTGTGGTGTTTCTTAAATATATTTTATGCATTATGTGAAAGTTGTGAATTGTGTTTTCAAAGATTTTTAAAGGTAAAAACGTGATGAAAGTTTATTTTCAAGAGAAATCGGTTTTTACTGCATGATGGATTCTTTTTTGTGCACCTTAAATGCGTCTTTGAATTGTGAAAGTGATGTGAAGTATGTTATAAAATTTCAATGTGAGTATGAATTTGAAAGGGTATTCTCCCATGAAAATGGTTTGATTCCTTATTTTTTATTTCTATTGTGTCTCCAAATGGGCTTTATGAACCATACAAGTGGTGATAAATGTATTTCCAAATGGTTTTTGTGTGCATGTGAGATGGAAAAATGATTTTATTTATGGAAAGTTCTGATTACCTTATGTTATTGTGATGCTTGGAATGTGTATATGAAAGTGATGATTTATGTGATATGTGAAATGGAATTTGAGCACAAATGGATCCCTAGTATTCTAGGTGGGTGAACTAGAACTAGTACGCTAGTTGATTCAAAAGTGGTTGAGGCTTGGATTAATCTAGTAGGATTAATGATTAAAAAACTAACTAAACATGTGATATGATCATATACAACTATAATTTTAGGATGGGATCCACTCTAGTGGTTCATGTACGATAATGCTGTTGGTAATGGATTATGATTTGGAGACCATTATAACTTTGTGATGGGATCTTATCTAGTGGCTCATGCATGAGAATGATGTTGGTAGTTGAGTTGGAGGATTTTTATCACTAAGGTATGAGGTTCATAGGGTCCCACTGGTGTTAGTTAGATATAGGTATTTACCCATGGTTATCTCTTGTGACATGATGCTTATGTGATGTATATTTAGCCTTCGATATATGGTAGACCTTGTGTACACTTTTATTTCAAGAAAGCTTATTTTTGAAAATGGATTTTCCTTAAAAAGTATTTATTGAGAAAGTTTTTCTCAAAATGTTTTCTTAGAAATGTATAAAATATTCTTATGGAAATCATCATGTTGATTTTTCTTCTAACATTATGACCTGGAATCTTTCTTCTAGGTGGAGTCATACGAGGATTTTTATCACACCCTACATACACCTTTGGGTGTATGTATACTTTGTTATGTATGAATCAGTAAAGGCAATATGTTTTATGGAGGTGATGGTGGATCCGGTTGCCAGTGTTCCACTTCTTGTAGGTTTTGATGGTGGTGTCTTGATGGTGATGTACCTTTTATTGCATGGTGGTTTTTTATGATAGTTTTGTTGTTACCATTCCATTGTAGTACTTTTGGTTTTGTTCAAAGTTGTAAAACTATGAATCTAAAAATTGTTGTACCTCGTTTGGTTGTGGTTATCAGTTATTGTGATGTTTATTATTGTTGGTAGTTTGTGATTATATAAATGGTTTAAATATTCCTAAATCATATTTCTGATACCCAGGAACTAGTTTCCAGCCCTTGGGGATCAATAATTCCCATTGGGCCATGCCATGGATCGGGATAAGTGTCGGGTTGGATAACACTCTGGCTTGGTTTAGGAAAAAATTATATGAGACTTAATCCCCATACTTCATCTTTACATTGAGAAAATTTCTCCTCTTAGAACATAAAATTATCTCCCTTTGGGATCTCCCCTTGGGTTTTAATTTATCACTTTTACTGAATCAAAAACAATATACAACCTTTCTTCCTCTTTAGGATAAATTAGATGAGTCTCCCCTATTACTGAAATAATATAAAAACAAATCCTTTATCCCCTTTTGGGATGAGTTAAAAGTAATAAAAGGGATAAATAATAAATAATAAAAGGAAGAATAAACTAATTATTAAAAAAATATACATAGGAAAAATATATATAATGATATTACTTATATATAAATATTCTATAAATTAGTTCCTTTAGAATAAAAAATAACTAACATATAAATTTTTTATATATCATGTAAGTTAATCTCCTTCCAAATATAGTAAATTCAAACTTCTCAAAAGATTAAATTTCAAACATCTAAAAATAAATGAAAATTGATTCTAACTAATAAAATAAATAAAAAACACATAAATTAATAAATAAATATTGTCTTTTCATAATCCATAGGAGATAAGTAAAAAGAATCAAACCTCTTAAAATTTATCCTCTAATGAATTGATGATCATATTTTGATGAATATGGTTATAGAAGTTATAATATAAACACTTATTATCTTCCTTGAAAATATTTGGAAAACATGATCATTTCTAAACACAATTTAGCAAAAAAACTCTCCCTTTTCTAACTAGTTAAAAAAATTATGAAAAAAAAATTCAAAAGTTATCCAAAAAAAACTCTCACTATCTCAAGGAGTTTAGAAAAGTTTAAAGAAAAAATTTTATTATTGAAAACCTTATGTATATAGGAGAAACATTATTTAGGATTAAAAATTAAATATGTAAAATTATAAGTTATAATAACACTATGAAAACATAAAATTAAATAAATAATATATAAAAGTAATTTTTACCCAATTTATATTGTTTTTCTACTAGTATGTAAATTTTTTTCTTTGAATCAGAATTTAAGTTCTCGATATCTAGACTTGCTTTGGTCTATATATATTCTCAAAAAGAACCCTAGGAATTGAAACTTTTCCAACTTTCCCATGTTTTATTATTGTAAGTTTCTTTTAAATGAAGGATTATTAATTTTTGAAAGATTACAGTCCATTCAAAGAAATTCAACCATTCTAGTGTCTTCCCATTTTATATTTTATACAAAATGGTTCAATCTTTACTAGAAAGTAATTTTACTAGAAATGAGATCTTCTAGATTGATTTCTTTCTATATATTTAGAACCAAGTATTTATTTTTTCCTTTTTAGATTCAAATATTTCTATTAATTATCAAATTTATTCCTTCTGAAAGTAATGTTAGTAATAAATTTATTCAAGTTTTCAATTTATGACTCCATATTAACATCATTTATTTAATCTTCCAAGGTTGGAACTAAAATAATATTTACTTTATGTTCAAAAGTTAACTTTGAGATTTCATTTGTATACTTAACAACCTCATACTTCTTCTCATATGCCTCAAATTTAAGTTATTTATAGTTCTTAAAGATCATTTGGTAATTTTCTTTAACTTCTATAATATAATTATTTAATTTTTTCATAAGTATTACAATTTTCTTACCCATATTCATCATTTTATAAAAAAAATTAAAATTCAGATTTAAAGAAAAACCAGATAAATAATATAGCATCATATTCATCTTCCCTATGAATCACTTATCATACAATGGTACTTCAACATAAAATCCAGAAATTATATGGCTACTATAGCTATTATCTGATGAATTATCATAATTAAAATAGAATTATCTAGTTCTGAACGTGTACATAGCCTTAAAGACATTCTTACCTTCCCCTTTTGAATTTATTCTATAATCTTTATCATCCTTATTAAATTTTATATAATCCGATCTAATATGTCTTGGTTTCTAACATTTGTAATAGACATGTTCCATTGAATCATTCTCATCATGTCTATGTTTCCTTTCTTTATGATACTCTCTTATGAGGTTATGTTTATCAAACATACTCTTATCCATATAAGAAAAATCACCATCGGTAAGTTTCATGCCACTAATACCCAAATAATGTTTGTAATTTCCATTATATATACTTGGATTTGAAGTATTAATACCAAAATTTAATGTTTTGATATTTATACCAAATGTAAATGCATTATTATTATTATATTTATCAACATCTCTTTTAAATTATTATCATATTATATAGTGGTTCTAATTAAATCATATATACTAAGCTTATTAATATTCTTAATGTCATCAATATGTGTTCTTTTGGATTCCCATTATTTTGGTAAAATATTAATGACATTTTCCATAAGATATTTATCTATAATTTATCTTTCTTAAAGTTACTAAATACTATTAAAAATATTAATGAACCATTAATGAATTTGGGTAACTGATTTATCCAGAAGAAATTCAAATGATTGATAGTTAACTATCAATATATATCTTTTAGTTTTAAGGATTTTAGAAGTATTAAAATGCGTTACTTTGAGTTTTTTTATATATACCACATATTTCTTAGCAAGATGAAACTTGGTTATATATGTTTCTTTGAATTATGATTAATAAATCATTCCTAACTTTTAATTTCAACTGAAACTCCAATTTCCCCTCATTCAGTTTCTGGTGTTCGATTCTCTATGTTTCTTTGTTCATTCTACTTTCACTTGAAGAAGGACACCCCTCCATTACGATCTATATTTCTCTACCTGGGATTCCTCTTCTGTTCTAGAATCCTTTAATTCTAAAGATGATTGGTAACATGGTTGGTTGATTACTTTGTTCAGATATTCACACTCAATCTCTATGTCACCCCATCTCTCCTCAGGTTTGTGTTGAAGTGGATGTCTCAAAAGCTCCATTGGAGGTCATATGTATCGAGGTCAAAGGTGAACTCCATTGGATGCAGAAGGTCTACCATGAATCCTGGGTGGAATTAAGTTCATTTTATAGGAAGCTGGGGAAATATTCCTCCACTTGTAGGCATTGGAGTGTGACTAATCACCAACCAAAGGAAATTGGGCTTGATTGGAGTGGTAATCACTTGGTGTCTTCTCTTGATGTTGTTTTGATGAAACATACCCAAAATCATTCCTACAGTGATATAGAGTCAGTGTTCTTTAGTCCACATGAGGACAAGGAGTCTTCGAGGGATGATCTACCTACTGGGCATATAGCTGATCTGTTTGCTCCTATTAGAACAATCAAGGATAATGACATCTTGAAATGGGAATGTTTTGAAATGGCCACCTTCTATAATAAAATGGTGAAAGGCATTAGTAGAAAATATAAAGATATGTATGATCCCAACCCAAGGTAAGGGGAGTCTTGTGCATCCTCCATGAAGACTCCATTGTAGAGTGATAGTGTGCTAGTGGAAAGTATGGAATAATAGAGAATTGTTGGTTCCATGTAGAAGGTGATCTCCAGAGTTGATGTTAATAATAGGTTCCAGATGTTAGGATATCAAATCTTGGGAAGGATTGATCTAGAAGGATGGGAATTATTTAAGTACAAAAGGAACAAGAAGGATGCTCCTTTGAAGTGGGAAATAGTGGATCCTAAGATTTTGGTGCATGAAGTTCAACACCCTTTGAGCGACAAAGATTCATACTCCAAATCTTCTTTGGAGAGGGATCATGATCATCACATAATGATGTATGCGGGGAGTAGTCCAAGTAATGGAAAGCAAGGTAATGTGATCGAAAAATTTCCATCCAATAAAAATAAAAAAACAAAGTAGTGTAAAGATTAATCCATTCTTCCAAAGCCTATGATCACCAGATATACTAGAAAATTAAAAATAATAAAGGCTGAGGCTAGACCAGACCTAGTGGAGATTTATAAATATTTAGGGGGTTTGCAACACCTCCTAGTGAAGAGAATGTAGGTTTGATTCTTCTACTCAACTTGAAGGAAGATATTCTAGATGAAGATTTCAATATCAAAGTATCAAAGGTAGATGTTGATAAAATATATGAGAGATCGATCTAGTTTTCTATTAATGTAGAGAAACCTAAGTGGATCAACAAACAAGATCATATATTGGCACATGGAATAAATGAGGCGAAAATTAATGTAGATGAAATATCCAAACTTGAGACATTATTGTCAACCATTTTAAATATCTTATCAAGATAAATCTAGAGATTCAGGTAACCTTGGTGGAATTAGGATTATATAGAGTGAGTAATTAAAATAATTTTAGTTATGTTTGCGATTATCTTGTGAGTTCCTTCTATGTGTATCTCACTTATTTTTGGCCTTTTAAGTTTCCCACTTTTCCCTTAAAAGTGTTATGGTAATAAAAAAATTAACTTTTGATGGATTATATTTTTTAGGGGGGGTAAATTAAAGTTTTAAATAAAACATACAATTTTACCACTCAATAATTTAAGCTGTATGAAATTTACAACCTATAAACAAATCAGAGTAAATCAAAGTAAATAACACAGTATAAATTAAACTCTTGGTAATGAGAATACTAAACTATTATATAAACCAATCAAAATTAAAACATAATAAAATTGAAAACAAAACATGAATTATTGGATAACAATCCAAATACTCCTTCAAAGGATATTACTAAAAATAGTTCTAATTCATAGGAACTCTTCAATTTTATCTCAAAAAAGGTAGGAGGTTCAATAACAAAAATTAAGTTATATATTCTCAACACCAAGAACTTCATTTAAAAACCCATCAGAAGTTAAAAATTACACACTAGGAACTTCTTCAACAAACCCATAAGAATCAAGTAGATCCATCCCTATGCTCATCATTGATCAACATGATTATTAGCAAGTACAACACCCAAAATTAATTAAAATTCACATTTTGGAAGAAAGTAGGTTCCTATCTCTAAAAAATCATCGATCAAAAATATCATATGAATCATTGATTCATAGTCCAAAAAATATATTTGATAAAAAAGATTATAAACAATGATTAAAATAATAAAAACTTATAAATTTACTATAAGAACCTCACAACTGAAGTTCTAAGTAAATCACATTGAAAAATAATACAACCAAAGCTATCAAAAGAATTGAGATAATGAACACAAACTCAATTGAATGAATTTTAGCATATACTATTCTTTTAATTCTTAGCCTAATTTTTAGGCACCACTGTAATAAATTCCTATTGATAATGTCTGATATATCTAGGTTTAGTTAAAACAACACCATAATTAGCTAAACTTCTTCAATTGAAATGGTCAATGTGACTTCACAATGCTCTAAAATATAATGGATCACTTAGTTCACTAGAAATTAAACTATCATAATTTAATTTATGCATAATTAAAACTTAAACAATTTTTTTTAAGTTAAATCAATTTTAATGAAGTGTATTGAAGTTTTTTATGAAAATGATAAAAAGTAGTATTTTGACTCAACAATCTTGACTTCAATTTGTTCTATCACTATTAGATGGTTTTCTTAGGATTTATTAACACTTAATCAAAATAGTATACACAAATATAAACCCAATAACTCAAGATATACCATGATTCAAAACTAAAACCATTTGTAATAAAATTTATAACTACTATGATGTATACCTTACACTGATGGGATACTACATCAAATTCAAATGTATAATCTTGATGAAGACTTGTAAGAGGTAGCTAAAGGAATCCATCCTCCATGATGTATTAGTGAGATGATTTGAATCAACCATCACATGGGTGGCAATATCCTTCACTCATTGATATTATTATGTATCTCATAGAAAATAAGTAAGAATAAGAGATATTAAAGGAGTGAGATAATTAGTAAGAAGTAAAGTAGGAATGAACTTGACCATCTCAATGGTTTTCAATTCCTTATATATCTTTCAAAATGATCTATTTAATTAACTTATATGTTCATAACGTATTAGTTAATTTGTAATAACTCGGATCTTTTTTAGGTTATTTTGAGGAAAAAGGATGAAAATAGTTTTTTTCTAAGTACATTCCATGTACTTCTATGTACACACCATGTACCTAGCGTTACGTGTATGACTGTGTTTTTACCATGTAACGGTTGAATACATGTCTGTGTAGTGACATGTTAAACCCACTTTAGTTGGGGGAAAATTGAGGCTACTACATGGTGTGTAGTGTTAATGAACACACTGTGTACTTTTTTATTTTAATTTGATATATCAGAGAGGGGTTACGTCTCATGTCTGGAAATAGATTATTCTTCCCATGTTTCATATAGGAGCACTCCAGAATGACTAACGAAGTTTGATCTCCCGATTCTCCATCTGAGCTCTGATTGAGACACCATCATGTGAATTGGAATCCCACCAGTGAGTTCTCAAACCCTCTTGAGCCCTTCTTCCTGATTCATTATCTCTTATGAGTTATTCAAGGATAGACATTTTTCACTTTTTTGTAGATCTACTCCATTTTAGGTCGGTTCAAGGGTCGATGTTCAAGTATATCAATCATACATCATTGATCTAGGTGGTTTGTGCCTTTCTTTGTTTGTATTTGGATTATATATGCTAAAAGTGCAACATAACCACGTTTTTGGTATTGCGTGATTTTGGAATTAAACCCTATTATTACCTGATTTGGTTTGTTTATTTGATAAAGGGTTTTTTATTATGTGTAAGGTTAGATACCTTATCTAAGGGACACCCCATGGGTGTGTTTCCCTTGTTTAATTATTTATAGATGTTTGGTCTAGGTTGCCTTTAAGGCGTACCTTATTTTCCATGACTTGTTTGATTAGGATGAAGTTTGATTATGTGAAATTTTTATGATATGCATTATGAATGTTTATCCATGTAGTAGTTATAGATTACATGATATTCTTTGATATTTTTTGCATGATATTGTTTCCAATGGAATGTGTGAGCCTTGGACCAGGAAGACTGAGGGGACTTCTAGACTATTTACACAGGACCATGAGATCCTTGGTGTATAACTTTTACCAAAGGGGTTATACCATGAGAGATTTACTAGAGGGTCGTTATTGAATGAATTGATGTTATGTTAGACCAAAGGGTTTAGACTATGAGATATTTCCCAGAGGTTCATTTGTGAATAATTGAATGATTGTGATGCGTCTGCCTAGCCAAAGTACAAGCTTGGATTCAGTCTTACTTGATTAGTTAGATGGTCTTATAAGGCATATGTTTTGGTTACTTTACATAGGGGATACAAATCTTAGGCTAGATCCCAGGATTACATGATTTAACAGATGAATAATAAATGTTAAATGAGTTTAATTGAAAATTTTAGGATTGTTGTTGGTAAAAAATACCTCAAGGTGTCCTCTCGATATGTTTTGGGTGTGGTTGTGTTTGCTGACAAAGACAGACGACCCCAAATGAGTATGGTTGGTGTTTGTTGAAGAAAAGTTTTTATAGTGGAACTATTTCCCACTATTTTCCAAATATTTGGGCCTCAGAATCAAGAATTTGTGTGAAGAATAGTGAAAAAAATTAGAAAAGGAAGAGAAATGTGGAGCCCAGGGCATAGATCACATACCATGTTTGGGAAGGGTATTCAGCCGTGTACCAGGCAGTGGGAACAGTACGCTGAAGTAGTTTGCGAAAATGAAAATGGTTTGTAGTAGAAGTCGGTGTGGTATGAAGATGGCTTGAAGCTATAGGAAGAGATCAACTGCATAGGAGAAAAGGCAATATGCAGACCACTTATGAAAAATGGTTTGTGGGTGGCATGCGGTTTGTGGTGGAAGAAGGATCGGTATGTGGTGGAGGTTGAATTGAGGATTTGGTAAATCTTAGATTAGTGGATTTTATAGATATCTTTTCCTATATAAGATTCTCTAATCCCACTAATTATTGTTGAGACCAAATATCATTACAGAACATATTATTGGTCTGGGATTTTGGCAAAGGCCGAAGGTGGTTTGCAAGGAAGAATTCTGTGAAAGATGAAGTGTTTCACATGGAAGAAATTCCACCGAAGGAGTTTGCGAGGATTCTTAACCTGCAAAGGAAGACATGGTATGCAGAGGAGGAATCTTCAGTATGTGAAAGAAATAACTTGAAAAGTGGTATGAAGAGGAGGAGCTCCGGTACGCGTAAGCAAAGACAGTCCATGAACAAAGAATAGTTTGCGGACAAAAGGGGTTTCACAAAGGGCAGTTCACGCAATTAGTACGCGGTAGTGGTACATGATAGAGAAGGCGGAGGCTGTCCGCAGATGAAGGGTAGTATGCATCGATGACAACAGTACACAAAGGAGGTGATCCACATACCAAATCCGGTACTTAGTATGCAGGAGGAGTAGGTGGTTCACGATTTTCACAAGGAAGCTTGTAAAATCTTTAAATCAATTTGCGAAAGTATTTTCCAGTACCTAGCAGTACCCAAGAAGGTGGAATTCATCTGTGGGTGAAAAAGGAACTTCAATAGAGAATCTACCTATAGTTATGGATTCATGAATTAATGAAAATGAAGGGACCTACATGTCCATAAGCTGTGTTTGACCTAAAATTCTATAAACCGTGAGTGGATTCCTTTCCAAGAGCAGTGAGCGAAGGAAGAGGAAGATGATGACCCTTTCCACCAGCAGTGAGGCGGAGAAAGAGGCCTAGAGAGTGACCCTTGGTAATGCAGTGAACATACCCTAAACCTTGTAAAATCAGTGAGCCTGAGCATAGAAGATCTATCCCAAACATTGTACTCATTATTGGCCATGAGTCTTAGTGAATTTGGTACATCACTACAATGTAATTGTATGCTTCTTGGACATATCCCTGTGAGGGTGAACCAAGTAAAAAATCACTGTGTCTTATGCATGATATCATATATGTTCATATATTACTATGGTAGGAAGAGATAATTGAGTTTTTTTCTAACAAATAAACAATATCCAAACAAGAAAAAGTTCTAATCTATTATACCATGATTCACCCCCCTATCAGGGTATTCGACCTAGTGGACCTAACAATTGTTTACTTTTGAGTACTTCCTAGTTTATTGATTAATTCTTGCATATTACCTACTATATATATTCAATGATAGTTAGATAAGGATCTTTTGGTGGTTGCCTACTGGGATTCGTCACACACCCTGTTTGGGTCATGCTTTTGGACCCAAATAGATTGTATGATTGTAGGTATAGATAAGGGAAAGCTCTGTTTTTCATTAGGTACTTGATTGCTATTGGATCTAGAGAGCATGGGACCACGCTTAGTCTTAAGATGCTGTTGGAGTTTACTTACTTTTCCATTATATTGGATTGTATTGTATTTTCATCTTTAGGACCTATTTGAATACTTTCCTAGACACATGTGACATGAATCATTTATTTATATATATATATTCTCCAGTTGTTTTATTACTATCAATCTTTTGATGTTTACTTCTATTGTTTAGTTATTAATTTCACTGTGTATACTCTTCCAGTGAGGGAATAGTTTCCCCATTATCAGATATTTACTTTCACAGCTAGTTAGCATCCTCTATCATTTGGGGAAATGCACTTGAGTTCATGTGACCAACCGGGTACAAGACACCATTGGGTGGCACCCAGATCTGGGATGTTACATAATTATTCAACTAACCATCAATTTATCTCATGAATGTAATGATACTAACATGAATTTCAACATATTAAATGATTATATTAATAATAACCCATGATGTAAGATTCCCAAATGATAATAGTTATTTTTCAACGTCCAAGTAATTATAGGATGTAAGTGTATATCATAATATATGATTATACTTGTAACACCCCATATGGTATTACCAAATTGTACAATACGATTAGATAAGGCAGTGGTATGAAATCTATATTTCATGACTTATGATATACCCATATCATCACCTAAAATACTACTAAATACATTACATGCATAATGTAATTAGGAAATATATCCTTAAATATCTCATTTATACTAAAGACTCATAAACTTAGTGCCATTTTACCTTATATTGTGTCATATATAATAACTTATGAAAAAATATGAAAAAAATATGTTTTGATATCTTTAAAAAAACATTTGGAAATCTATCATCAACTTAAATATGTATTAAATCATATGTTATACCTTGTGAATACCCATCCAAAGCTCATTTTGGATAAACTCTAGAACACTTATAAAGTATCTCTCAGAGTCAAACTTAATCCCCATTCAGTTAATCACAATGTTTTACCCCAAAATCCTTTTTATAATTGATAAAAATTATGAATAAATGAATCCATAAATATAATAAAAAATAAACCTTTAGAAAAGAATCAGTGTCACTCATGCTACAAAGGGATATAGCGTGATCTCCATTAAACTCACGTATCTCTATACTTATGTCCACTAGTTGTATCATATGATAGAATACATTTTCACATGTTACCTTTGACCAAGATATCAAGTGACCATGGGACATGAAGTATGTCAATATCATATAACAAACTCATATTTTCTTGATTATATAATTATAAACTGACTAGGTCGATGAGTACATCACATGTCACTTACCTTTATGGATGAGCACATCACATACCCCTCACCCGATAGATAAGTACATTATATGTATTATCTATGTATGACCATACACTTCCTTAGTTTATCTAAATAGAGGGACCATATTCCATACCCATTATACAAGGGAGAAAATCCCATCTGGGTTAATTTTTAACCAACAACATGATAAAAAACATACCCAAATTCGCCTTTATTAGCTAAACCTAAAGGCTTATATAAGAAATGTATCAAAGTGTAAATGTTCTCATGCTAGGTATCTCACCAAATTATTGTATAGAGAAATAGAAATATAAACCATGAACCATTATTATACAAAATAAATTGTGTAAGACACTCCATGTGGTATATATTTAGTAGGTTATCTAGTGAAAGAAACTCATTTTGTGCCTCATGAGAATATTCCATATCACAATACAAGAATATTACTCATGATAACTTTAAAATTTTATCACAAACTATAAAAATTAATTATGAACATTAGTTAGGTATAACTCAAAGTCTTATTATGAGAGGTTAATTATAATTTCTCTTCTTGATATATATATATATATATGAAACTAACATGAAATAATGATAAAATAGAGATTTTATTTTGTAAAAACTGATACATTTTATATTCTTAAAATATTTTAATAATTTTAACTAAACCATTTAAAATCACTAGTCTTATCATATCACATATGGTATAGTTCCATATTAAATTTTTGTTTGATGCACTTTCAGGGATTTTTTTAAACTCATTAAAACTTTATGTAATTTCTTTCACTTTACCATGTGTATAAGGACCCATACTTATTACATTACATAATCTTGAATTTAGTCAAGAAATCACTTTATTTTACATTCAGGATCTTTCCAATTTTAGATATTTAGAGAATTGGGACATAATATATTCATAACATTACACATTAATACAGACTAGATACCATAAAAATAATATTCATTTCTTCCAAAATATAAAACTTTTCAAATAAAACATGATTTATTTGAAAATTATTCAAACATTTAACTTGGCTTCATTATTTTACTTACGCATCCTTATAACCCGTTAAAATCATTTAAAAACTTGGGATTAGAACAAAAATCTCAGTAAGGGATATAGAAAGAAGGAAATAACACATTAGTCCATAAATACTTGTAACGTATAAAATCATTTTCAAAAGACATACTTGTCACCCATATATAATTACTTTGTGAAACATGAGATTCCAAAAAGATCCCCACAAAACATAAGAACATAAATAGAGCCATAAATTTATCTTGGGTAATTACTTACATAATCTTGTAACCCTCTCGGGTACCTTATAATTTGTAACCCTCACGGCTACCTTACAATTTGTGTAACCATCGCAGTTACACTTGGAGTGACCATACGAACGACCTCCAAATTTCACATAACCAATGCATTGGAGGGAGATATAGGTCCCACAATTAATCATAAAAAATTCCCAATAACCATAACATAATCATACAACATGAAAAATTTCATAAAAACATTGCTTTTGAATTTTGTAAAACATAATTTTAAAAGAGGATTTTAAAATAAAAACCCCTTACAAATATCCTATAATTGAAGTGATACAAAATAAAGTGGATGAAAAATATATATAAACTATAAATAAACATAATTAAAAATAATATAAACAAAATTAATCAAAAAAACAATATTAACACCACATAAATAATGAAGTAGAATGTTAACCCAAAGAATGGAAATCAGGTTAAGAATTTCCTTACCTCAGGTTTGTATTACTTAAAACTCATTTAAAACTACTATATAATGGTTAAAAGGGTGTTATAAATATCTTAAATAAACATATTAAACTTTATAATACCTTATATGATCATTTAATTACATCATTTCACCCTTTAATTATTAGTATTTTGTTCCTTGCATTATTTTGGGTGCGTTCTTTACATGATTTCCATGATCGGTTAATGATGGATATTCTTGTTGATTGGAAGTGAAAATAAAGAATTGGGATGTAATGGTATTTAAATATTTCTAAAACCATAAATTATACCCTTTATCATTTTGAATTCTGACATGATGATGATTCATAAGTTAAATCATTATTGATATTTGTTTAGGTCATTTTGGAGATTCTTCGATCGTAATGAACTTATTTTGTTTTATAAATTAATAACATGTGTAAAAAATGATTAAAAACCATATATAAGATATAATAAATAAATTATAATCTATTGAAACCATAAAAATGTTTTCATGACCAGTCTTTAAGTAAGTAAAATAAATTGAAATCACATCATCCACAATGTCGGTAAATCGACACATCATAGATGGTGTTTTAATTTCTCGAATAAGTGGGAGAGGAGAAGAAGTATAATGGTGAGTATTTCATAAACATGATGAAATGAATAATATTTAATATATTGGATCATTAATTCCTCTTGGATAATGGGAGTATAAGAAAGAAGAAGAATATAAAAGAAAATTAAAAGAAAAGAAAGAAAACAAAAGAGGATGTTTACCTCTTGATCTCTTCTCCTTGAGATTCCTCTTAAGGCCTTTGGTTTTGGACATTTGGTGAGACTAGAAGCTATAGGACGTAGGTAAGAGCCTTGGGAGGAGTATTGGGAAGAACTTAGGTAAGGATAAAGGGTTGAGATGTGTGGGAGGAAGAGGGGAATGAGGGTGGTATTTATAATGGAGAAGAGGAGGTATTTTACATTATTTTAATCATTATTATAATATTTTTCCTCAAGACTATGAATAGTATTAATTAATGTGACCCAAAAATAGTAATAATGTAATTTGAGTTTCAACCAAGTGGTATTACATCACTTATGATGTCTTAAATAGTTTATTTAACTCGGTATTAACCGTATTTCACTATTCATCAAAAATTCAAGAATTTTAGAAAAATCCCAAAAATTAACCGTCACCATTTTTTGACATGTAGAATTAAAAAATGACCTATATTTTTTGAAACTAATTTTCTAAATATTATTAAATAAATTTTTAAATAAAATCACACTTTATTCAAAAATTAACAATTTTAATTCTATAACTGCTTTTATATCACATTGAAAAATTTACCAAGATGTCATTATCTTAAGGCCTTAAGAAAATAAAATAATAATAAAATTTAATATTCATTAGGGTCATATCACCATTCATATTACTATTCATATTACTATTCATAAGGGTATGTTACTATTTACCAAAAATCAAGTTGGTTCCATTAGACTCCAAATAACTTACTGAAAACAATTGTAGATGACCATTTTTTGAAATTCAAAACATCGAAGTGGAAAAATTATTTTTAAAGGATAGTTATAAATATCTAGTTAAAAAAAAGTTTAATGAATTTCAATTTATTTTTAAAACCGTGGGGTGTTACAATGTGACCACTTGATAAAATCCTCCCACTAAAATCTTTAGTGAGAAAAATCTATGAAGAAATAAAGTTTGAATAATGGGGAGATTTAGGAATAATATTTATATTTTTCAACTCATTTAATAGGTATTCAAACCGATTTACTTCATTACATCAAATGTTACAATGTCAATAAATTTCATTATCTATTTATAACTCTTTATAATTTCATCATCATCATCATCCTTGGAGATTATTCCATAATTATTTTAATTGAAATATTTAGGTAAATAATATAGATATTTATATTTTTAACCCACCAAAATATCCTAAAATATATTAAGATATAATAAAATATTTTTTTTTATTTTAACTAGTATAATCGTTTATTTTTTTAGTTTTAACTTCTCAAAGTTCTAATATACTCCCATTAGTCTTTTAGACACTATATTATTCTCACAATATCATGATAACATACACTAACTCCTTTGTGTTTGGGAAAAAAACTTATTTCCTTATAGGGGAATATTTAACAAATAAACCATTTTATACATATCTTATACGGAATTCTATATTCTTGGAGTAATTATAAAAATAAGATTTTATTATTTAAACTATTTCACCAATGGTGATGGAATTTCAAATCCATATATTTTAGAAAACATATGGATAAACTTTTTTATCATAGATAAATCATTTTTACCCTTATCTTATTCTAAAAAAATGTTATGGAATTTAATAAATCATAAACCATGAGTATAAAATTGATTATATCATATTATTTATAATAATACTTTGTTAAAAAAAACTTATATTATCATATAACATAAATAATATGACTTTAAAAATCCTTTAATATGATCCACCCAAGCCTAATAAGTTCATTTTCATTCAAAATCCTGAATAATTTAAGAACCAAGATCTTCGTTTCAGGTACGACTTTCCTTTTTCTGGAGTTTTTAAGAAAAATGGAGTTTCTAGAAAATTTCGAAGTACATGCTGTGTACTTTCTGAGTACACGCCGTGTACTCTTCTCTGGCTCGAAGCCGTGTGCTGGCCATGCCGGGTCACACACACGGTGTGTAGGGGTGACGTGGAGACCGATTTTGGTGGAGTATGGAAAAATATAGTACACTCCATGTACTCTAAAAGTACACGCCATGTACTTTTTGTTTTTTCACTAAATGAATCGGGGTCGTTCCTGAAATATAGAACACACCCCTTCTCTAGGTTCTTCATCTGAGAGCGACCCGTATGACCGGATCTTCCCCGAGCCCCCGCCTCTCCATCTGTTCTCCGATTCGAGCACGGTCGATTGCGTTGGAAGCGCAGCGGTGAGTTCTCCCTTCAGCTTGAGCCTTGTTTTCCAATTCTTCCTCCTTCTCATGTTGTATAAGGTTGAACATTTTGTGTGTTTTCTCAGATCTACAATGTTCTAGGGAGAATCAGTCATTTTGGTT
The DNA here is from genome assembly GCA_963277665.1 of Viscum album. Lineage (NCBI taxonomy): Eukaryota > Viridiplantae > Streptophyta > Magnoliopsida > Santalales > Viscaceae > Viscum > Viscum album. The sequence continues at coordinate 1,811,390,329 of OY728127.1, forward strand.
CAAGTTTATCAATCCCCTAGCATCGAGGTAGGTGGTTTATACCTTTCTGTAGAAATCCTTTGAATATTTTGTGCAAATTCCACCAATACTCTCGAACGGGGTATTACGTGTTCCTGTTTTTCCCTTGATGTTTTTCCTGCTTTACTTGATTTATAGAGTAGATGTAATGGCCTATGAACATGGTAGTTTTTACTGTATTTTGGATGTTTTCTATGTCTGTTTTGCTTTTTTTGCATTTTTCTGGTTGCCATGCCTAGTTGTAAGATAGTGGAACTATTTCTATGTTATGCTGTTGAGCCTTAGATTTATTTCCAAGTAGTTCTTGAGGTTTACTTAGACGACACACGCGCGCGCTATGCATGTTTATTTCCACACAGGACTGTGAGAAACTAGTGTAGTAGACCACAGGGAGAATAGAAGTAAGGGATTCTCGAGAGTGTCTTTTAATACGATGCGAGACCACAGGGGGAATTGATGATGAGTTCTTCCTCAGAGAGTCTGTAGTTCCTCTACATGGGGCACAGGGGGAATGAGACGTTGAGTGCTCCCCCAGAGAGCCTTTATCACGATACGAGACTATATGGGGAATTGACGGTGAGTGCTTCCTCAGAGAGTCTATTCTTAGCTGAACCAGAGGGGTGAGACTGTGTGTGTCTCCTAGAGGGTTGTTAGTACTTATAGGTTGAACCATAGGGGTTAGGCTGTGAGAGCTACCCAGAGGGTTACCTATTTATTCTTGTTTCTGTTGTTACTTGTGTACTTTATATGCTAGAATTGTGGATTGTAGCTGCTCTGTGCTTTCCTGTTTACTGCTTCCTGCACTTTTACTTTCCTTGTAGTCATTGACTGTTAGGCAAAGATCTTTGGGTGATTTCCTAATGGGATTGTATCTCACACCCTTTTTGGGCCATTCTTTTGGGCCCAAGTAGACTTTTTTGTTGCAGGAATAGATAAGGGCAAGCACCCTTCGACTTCCGGTACGTGATTGCTTGGAGATGGAGAGCAAGGGACCGAGATTTGGCTTGTGATGCTGAGGAGTTTACTTTTTTTTCCTTGCACTTTGTTTTTCAGTTGTACTTTAGCATGTTGGTTTGTTTACTGCTTTCCATATACATATGTACCATGTTGCATCATTATTATTTTATACACTGCTTCCGCTTTTCAGTTCAGTTGTTGTATGTTATTTATTGTTTCTGTTATTGTGACTGGTTGTTCTTCTACTGTATACTTTACCAAATGAGGGAATAGTTTCCCCATTGACTCACCAAGGCCCTCCCTACTAGTCGGCATCCTCTGGAATTTGGGGAAACTCTCTTGAGGTCATGTGGCGAACTGGGTACGGGGCACCAGTGGAGGGGCTCCAGATTCGGGTCGTTACAAAGTGGTATCAGAGGAGTTCTTTTCTCTTGATTTACTATTTTGAGACTTTATCCAGGGATAGGAAAGACTCAATACTTGGTATTAAGCTGTGCTCGGGAGTAGCTAACCTGTGTACAGGGAAAATCCATACTACCTCATTAATTACAGTTTGCTGGTTTTGAGATTTTATAGTTGATATGATTTCACCTAGAGTGATTCACATGCTTTGTGTTGTTATTTTCTTGATTATTTTAATTATATTTCTTTTGAAACCCGATGAGATGAGAGTATTCCATCTCATGAATCATATAGGAACTTGTAGAAATCACATTCCATGCATTCTTGCCATGCCATCTAGGGTGAATTAGCAATTGCATGCTGTTTTCATAGACTTTGTGTAGATTATGCATGTTGTTGTGATAGGTGCTTGATAGAATCTTTGATGCCTTGTTAAAGGATGGATTGCTTCCTACTTTTCTTAAATGAAAGCCAAATTTTGATTCTTGAGGTTTTATGGGCCCTCTCGAATCAGAAATTGGTGGATCATGATACACTTTTCTCTTGTCTATGACTGTAGGAGATTCCAAGATTTGATTCACGGGGAGTATAGGCCCTCACAGATCGGGATTTGGCACCTCTTTGCCATGTTTTTGATGTTTCTGGGCTTCTGTGCAGTTTTTGAGCTACTTCCCAGAAAAACCTAGAATACACGACATGTACTTTTTAGAAACACGCTGTGTAGTTTTCAGGCTGTGTCACTGACCATGTGAGTAGAAACACGGTGTTGTGAGAGTAACTTCAGGAACACGCTGTGTGCGGTAGGTGCACGCTGTGTAGTTTGGAGCCATGTACCCAGCCGTGTCACTAACAAAACGGGTCGGGAAAGCTCGAGGAGAACACACCATGTTGTAAAGGAACACACCGTGTAGTCTTGTTCAGGTACCCAGCCGTGTCACGAAAAACACGGGACGATGTCACCATAAACTATACACGCTGTGTTTGTTCGGAACACGCCGTGTAAGGTCTAGCTGTGTAGAAGGTCATGTACTTTAACAACACGGGCCACTGAAGCCTTGTCTAGTACATGCCGTGTTTATTCATAACACGCCGTGTAGTCTTGGGTTGAGTCGGACCGTGTGGGTTATCCGTGTAAAGAGACTCAGGTAGGGGAGTAGTTTTCAAGTACACGCCGTGTGTGGAGTCAACACGCCGTGTAGTTTTAGGTGTTACATGACTTGTAGGGCAGGGGTACATGCCCATGTCATTGGATTAAGAAGACACCCCGTGTAGTTTTTATACACGCCGTGTAGTTGTGCTTTGTAAACTTGTGTGTTTTTCTTCCCCTTTTCCCATTTTGTACTCTTGTGTTTTCTGTCCTTGTTTTTCTGATCTAAGGTGTACTTTTGATCTTTCAGAGCTATGCCTCCTAGACATCTTCCGGTTGTATGTCTGTCGTCAGGCAGTGATCAGATGCCAGATATGGCTGATCAGGGACTTCCTGCCGATCCTCCAGTCGGGCCAACCTTGGCACCGATTGTCATACCAGTTGCAGGCGCTGATGTGTAGTTTAGGGATTTTTTTATGAGGATGATATAGACCCTTCAAGGAGTACTTCCTCCTTCCACGACTATAGAAGACTTGACATGGGTTTTCTAATAGCAGAATCCTCTTACTCTCTCGACGGAAGGAGGACCTCAGGCTGCAAAGTCATGGCTGGAAGCCATGCTGACTATCTTCAAGCATCTGGAGACACCTCCAGAGAGGCGGGTCAAGCTCGCCACCTACATGTTCCGAGACTCCACCAAGAGGTTGTGGGATGTGATCTCACAGGAGGGTCACCAACTGGTTATGGCGTGGGAGGAGTTTCAGTGTGTATTTTATGACTACTTTTACCCGGAGACCCTGAGGGCCGACCGAGCCAAGGAGTTCATGAGCTTAGAGCAGGGTACTCTTTCTGTCATGGAGTATTCCTCTCGTTTCATCGAGCTGCAGCATTTCACACCCCTCCGGGATGGAAGTGGGGTGTTTTTAGAAAGGAAGTTCGAGGATGGTCTCAGGCTAGAGATCCGCTCACATGTGAATATCTTCCAGTTGACTTCCATCACTTCCATCGTCAACCAGACACTGATTGCGGAGTGAAATCTGAGAGACTCCGAAGCTGCGAGCCTGGACAGTTCTACTTCCAGATCTAGTTTTCCTCCAGATGACAACAAGAAGCGCCATAGGGAGTCTACGCGTGGTGATCCGAGGAAGCGAGATGCATCTTCAGGTATCCAGGTGGTATGCTACCAGTGTGTCCGGTCAGGGCACATGGGGCCGCAGTGCCATAGAGACCCCGTGGAGTGTCGATCTTGCGAAAAGATGGGTCAACTTCAGCATTTCTTCCAGGTTTTCTCACCAGAAGCTGGTGACTGGGGTTCTTCCATGACTCCTCATTCAGGAGCATCACCACCGGTCTCTCACCAGTCAGGGAATTGGAGTTCTTCCGACCATTCGGGCCGAGGTGGAGGTCGAGGTCGTGGCAGTCAGCCACCAGTCCCTCAGCACCAGTAAGGTGGATCAACTAAGAGTGCTCAGCCAGGGGCGTAGGGCCGCAGTGAAGGCCAGTCTTTCGCCGTAGAGCAGACCTATCAGGAGCAGGATCTCGGCCCTTCTACAGTTCGAGGTACGATTTTAGTAGCCTCAGTTTTATCTTCATCTCTTTTCAGTACTGGTGCTACACATAGTTTTATCTTTGTTGCTGCTGTGGAGAGCGTTGGGCTCTGTGTCTTTTCTTCTGCCGACTCGTTAACACTAGACACGCATTTGGGGACAAGGAAATATAGTGTACGCCAGTGTAGAGAGTGACCTCTCGAGGTTGCAGGGTATCGTTTCTCATGGGATCTCTATGTCCTAGAGATGACAGGCTATGATGTCATCCTCGGGATGGGCTGGTTGGTTCCCTTCCAGGCAGTCATTGACTGCTATCACCGCAGAGTGAGTTTCGTTTCACCAGAGGGTGAATCTTTTATTCATAGAGGAGAATGGGACGTTCAGGAAAGTCGAGCAGGACTCGAGCATCATGGGCTAGGAAGGGTGACAGCCCATATTTCTAGTCTTTATTTGGATGATCAAGGGACTTCATAGTTGGACTTTCCTCCAGTGGTGTATCATTTTAGGGACGTCTTTTTAGAGGACTTTTCGGGTCTTCCTCCGGAGCGTGAGGTAGAATTTTCTATTGATCTCGTTCTAGGAGCAGCACCGGTGTCCATTCCTCCTTATAGGATGGCCACACCTGAGTTGCAGGAGCTCAAGAAGAAGTTGGAGGAGTTGCATGCAAAGGGTTTCATCCAACCCAATACTTCTCCTTAGGGTTCTCCTGTCCTGTTTTCAAAGAAGGTAGACGGTACCCTTCGGCTTTGTGTGGATTATCTGAAGCTAAACCAGTTGACGGTCAAGAACCGATATCCCTTGCTGAGGATCGATGACCTCTTTGATCAGCTTCGAGGAGCCTGGGTGTTCTCGAAGATCGACTTGAGGTCCGGTTATCATCAGTTGCACGTTAGACCATCCGATATACCTCTGACAGCCTTCAGGAGAAGGTATGGTCTATACGAGTATACAGTCATGCCGTTCGGTCTCACGAACACACCTGAAATTTTCATGGAACTGATGAACTGAGTGTTCCATCCTTACTTGGACTCCTTTATCGTGGTCTTAGTGGATGATATCTTGGTGTAATCTCACACTTTACACGACCATTCCACACATCTTGAGATCATTCTGAGTATACTGGGAGAGCATCGACTTTATGCTAAACTCTTGAAGTGCTACTTTTGGATGGATCAAATTCACTTCTTGGGTCACGTCATCTCAGGGGAAGGAGTATCTGTGGACCCAAAGAAAGTGAGAGCTGTGGTTTACTAGGAGTAGCCGAAGAACGTTTTTGAGGTACAAAGTTTCCTAGGGATGGCTGGATACTACAGATTCTTTATTCCGGACTTCTCATGCCTAGAAGCACCTTTGAAAGGAATGACCAAGAAGGGGGTGAAGTTCTTATAGTCAGATTCTTGTGAGTCATAATTTCAGGAGATGAAGGGAAGGTTGATGTCGGCACCGATACTAGTCTTTCCAGAGCCAGGCAAGAGCTATACTGTCTATTTTAATGCTTTGGGTATCAGACTAGGCGTTATGCTTATGCAAGGAGATGGAGTCATCGCGTATGAGTCTCAACAGTTGAGGCCACATGAGAGGAACTACCCTACACATGATCTAGAGTTGGCAGCTGTTGTTCATGCCTTACGCTGTTGGAGACACTATCTTCTGGGAGAGCACTTTGTGGTCTTTACCGACCACAAGAGTCTCAAGTATACCTTCACTCAGCGTGATTTGAATCTAAGACAACACAGGTGGGTCGAGTATCTTCAGTCTTTTGATTTAGAGCTTTCCTATATGCTGGAAAAGGGAAACACAGTGGCAAATGTGTTGAGTAGGAGAACTCAGATTCAGGCAGTTCAGGAGGCCAACAGTGAGTGGCAGCTGATGGCTCTGTTCTCTGAGATGCATTTGGAGGTGCACGATAGACAAGGAGAAACCTTCCTATCTTCTATAGTTGTTACCTCGACACTACTTGATCGAGTACGGATGAGGCAGCTATCAGAATCAGAAGGCTTAGTCCTGCGGGAGAGTGTGTCAGGAGAGGACCCTCTTACTAGATGGACAGTGGGTGAGGATAAGATCTTGTGTTTCCAGGGACATGTATGGGCGACGACAGACATACGCGAGGAGTTGATGCGGGATTTTCATTCCTCAGTTTGGGAAGTTCATCCTGGCATCACCAAGATGTATCAGGATCTTCATCACTAGTACTGGTGGCCAGGTATGAAGAAAGATGTTGCTGGTTTCGTCATGCGGTGTTCTACTTGTCAGCAGGTGAAGGCAGAGTACCAGCGACCAGCATGCCTTTTATAGCAGCTACCCATTCTAGAGTGGAAGTGGAACGATGTTGCGATGGACTTCATAATTGGGTTACCAAGGTCACCTCGAGGGAACGATGCTATTTGGGTTGTCGTCGACAGGCTCACGAAGGTTGCTCACTTCTTACCGATCAAGGAAACCTTCAGTGTTGATGATCTGGGATGATTGTACATCAGAGAGATCATTTGTCTGCATTGAGTTCCACGCTCTATTGTTTCAGACAGGGATGCGCGCTTTACCTCTAGGTTCTGGTAGGGACTTCAGAAGGCCTTGGGTACACATGTACTTTTGAGTACATCATACCATCCCCAGACTGATGGTCAGTCCGAGCGCACGATCCAGGTGCTTGAGGATATTCTCCGAGCTTGCATTATAGACTTTGGCAGTTCTTGGGAGAAGCATATACCCATTGTGGAGTTCTCCTACAACAACAGTTTCCAGGTGACCATTTAGATGGCACCATACGAGGCTTTGTATGGTAGGCCATGCCGATCACCCTTATGCTGGCTAGAGGTAGGAGAGGAAGCTTTGCTGGGACCTCGTCTTGTTCAGGAGACTTCAGAGCAGATAGAGCTGATTCAAAAGAGGATGGCTACAGAACAGTCTCAGAAGAAGTCTTATACTGATCAGCGGAGACGAACTCTGGAGTTCGAGGTTGGGGATCAGGTTTTCCTGCGTGTCACAACGAGGTTGGGACACATGAGGATTCATAGGCAAGGTAAGCTTTCACCGCGGTACGTCGGGCCGTTCGAGGTTTTGGAGAGAGTTGGGCCGGTCGCATATTGGTTTCAGCTACCCTAGAGGTACCGGGCCATGCACAACATCTTCCACGTCTCTCAGCTTCGACGTTACTTTTCAAACCCATCTCATGTCTTTCAACTGGAGGAATTTGATCTCGAAGAGGATGCATCGTTTGAGGAGCATCCCATCCAGATTTTTGATCACCAATACGAAGGTTCTTCGTGGGCAGTCTGTCCCTTTTGTACGAGTGCTATGGCAGAATGGGAGAGTACAGGACAAGACCTGGGAGAGGGAGGCCGATGTACGATCACAGTGGCCGGATCTGTTCGGGGTTTCTTCTTCTATGCCTCACTAGGGAAATTCGAGGATGAAATTTCTTAATGGGGGAAGTTTGTAAGAACCCAGATCTTCGTTTCAAGTATGCATTTCCTTTTTTTTTGAGTTTTTAAGAAAAATGGAGTTTCTAGAAAATTTCAAAGTACACGCCGTGTAATTTCTGAGTACACGCCGTGTACTCTTATCCGACTCGAAGCCGTGTGCTGGCCGTGTCAGGCCACACATATGGTGTGTAGGGGTGACATGGAGACCAATTTTGGTGGATTATGGAAAAACCTAGTACACGTCGTGTAATCTAAAAGTACACGCTGTGTACTTTTCATTTTTTTTCACTAAATGCACTGGGGTCATGCCTGACAGACAGAACACACCCCTTCTCCAGGTTCTTCATCCGAGAGCGACTCGTATGACCTGATATTCCCTAATCCCCCACCTCTCCGTCTGTTCTCCGATTCGATCACGGTCGATTGCGTTGGAAGCGCAACGGTGAGTTCTCCCTTCAGCTTGAGCCTTGTTTTCCAATTCTTCTTCCTTCTCAAGTTATCTAAGGTTGAACGTTTTGTGCGTTTTCTCAGATCTACGATGTTCTAGGGAGAATTAGTCGTTGTGGTTCAAGTTTATCGATCCCCTAGCATTGAGGTAGGTGGTTTGTGCCTTTCTGTAGAAATTATTTGAATATTTTGTGTAAATTCCACCAATATCCTTGAACGGGGTATTGCGTGTTCCTGTTTTTCCCTTGATGTTTTTCCTGATTTTCTTGATTGCTAGAGTAGATGTAATGGCATGTGGACATTGTAGTTTTTACTGTATTCTGGATGTTTTCTATTCTTGTTTTTCTTGTTTGGAAATTTTCCGGTTGTCATGACTAGTTGTAGGTTAGTGGAACTATTGCTATGTTATGCTGTTGAGCCTTAGATTGATAGCCAAGTAGTTCTTGAGGTTTACTTGGACGACACATGCATGCTATGCATGTTTATTTCCACACAGGACTGTGAGGACCTAGTGTAGTAGACCACATGGAGAATAGACATAAAGGCTTCTCCAGAGTGTCTTTTAATAAAATGTGAGACCACATGGGGAATTGACGATGAGTACTTCCTTAGAGAGTCTGTAGTTCATCGACGTGGGCCACAGGGGGAATGAGATGTTGAGTGCTTCCCCAGAGAGCCTTTAGCACGATACAAGACTATAGAGGGAATTGACGGTGAGTGCTTCCTCAGAGAGTCTATTCTTAGCTGAAGTAGAGGGGTGAGACTGTGTGTGCCTCCTAGAGGGTTGATAGTACTTGTAAGTTGAACCATAGGGGTTAGGTTGTGAGAGATACCCAGAGGGTTACCTATTTCTTCTTGTTTCTATTGTTACTTGTGTACTTTATATGCTAGAATTGTGGGTTGTAGCTGCTGTGTGCTTTCCTGTTTACTATTTCCCGCACTTTTACTTGCCTTGTATTCATTGACTGTTAGGCACAGATCTTTGGGTGATTGCCTACTGGGATTGTATCTCACACCCTATTTGGGCCATGATTTTGGGCCCAAGCAGACTTTTTTGTTGCAGGAATAGATAAGGGCAAGAACCCTTCGACTTCCGGTACGTGATTTCTTGGATCTGGAGAGCAATGGACCGAGCTTAGTCTTGTGATGTTGAGGAGTTTACTTTGTTTTCCTTGTACTTTGTTTTTCAGTTGTACTTCAGCATGTTGGTTTTATTACTGTTTTCCATAGATATATATACCATGTTGCATCATTATTATTTTATACACTGCTTCTGTTGTTCAGTTCAGTTGTTGTATGCGGTTTATTGTTTCCGTTATTGTGACTATTTATTCTTCTGCTGTATACTTTACCGAATGAGGGCATAGTTTCCCCACCGACTCACCAAGGACCTCACTACTAGTCACCAGCCTTTGGCATTTGGGGAAACACACTTGAGTTAATGTGGTGAACCAGGTACGGGGCACCAGTGGAGGGGCTCCAGATTCAGGTCGTTACAAATAAAAAATTCTTTGTTTCATCAATTAAATGAAAACTACAAGGTATAATCTCTATCATCACTTTATTTTATTTTGAACTCTTATGTACTTAATTTGTTTTTAAATTATAAATTTGGTATCCCATACCATTTAAAATTAATGAATTAATTTCTATAACATTGATACTTAACATGGTAATTCCAAGGAGTTTCTCAAAAACCCATTAAGTATTCAAGAAAATTAGATCATATAGAATCATTAACCCTCATTCCCAAAATCTCCTTTGGGTTTAAATTATCTTGAATAGATATTTTATGAAACATTATTAGATCATATAACTAAATTTTCTTATTTTTTTAAACTTTACCCAATTATATTTTCATCACAACACCATAACCTAGAAAACATATTGCCTAGTTCATCTATCCTAAACCCTTTGATAATGATGAGTAAAATTTTCTTTAAATAATTAAAATTGTTAGAAAATTTTCATCAATGACAGTAGAATTATTTCCATAGATAGAACAGGTCTTAATATATACTTTAATTAAATTTCTCTATGTTCTTTCTAAGCGTATATTAGATCCACCTATTGAACTACTTAAATGTTAATTCACCTAGGAAGGTTTTTTCCATTAACACATAAAAGTTTCCTTTCTGATGAACATTTCTTAAGTTTTATATCAGTCTAAAATGTTTCTTACATTAAGATTATCCTTTATAAAGGATTAATCTCAATGTTAATTTTGATTATGATGATGTCATTTATCCATAAAATAAGTTTTTATATGATGATAATGAAGTTTGATAAAAATTTAATAAAGAATTTTATTAAATGTACCCCCATTAAAATGAGGAACCCTTTAGAATCACATCATATCCATTAGTGGGCCAAGATTAATATTTCACTAAGCTATGGGTCTCTTCAGTGTTTCTCTCACACTTAGGTATTTTGGTAGGACATTAATCCAATTATATCATATATGAAATATGGATGGTTGGGTAGGAAATACTTTTTTCAATCTATCATATTAATAAACCCAACACCATTTCCCCAATAACCTAATCCTATTAGGGTCACCTGACTTAGTGTAACCCAAAAAAATGCTAGGAACAAGAACCTAATTCTACAAGTGTCACCCATTACTTTATTACCTTACATAATATGATCTAGGTTCACTCATATTTGGCATGATATATCCAGTTGGATTTTAGAGGCCTTGAAAAGTGTTCACTTTGGAAGGAATCTAACACTTAGTATTTTTAAGGAGATTTAATCTCACCATCTATCCCATGTATTCCTATTATATATATGTATGTTTTTAAGGATTCAACTTGTAATCTTATTCCTTCAACCAAATTAATATATTTAAAACATATTTATGTGTTACTTTTTATAAAACTCATGGAATATGTTACTAACACAAATTAAAATGTAATTATATTCATACATACCTAAATTAATCCAATGCATAAGGTGCATGAAACCATTATATGTAAAGGATTAAAATTATATGAAATAAATAATCCCAATAAGAGTAATCCTAGATCCATAGATATCCATACATCACTTTTATAGACATAGAATAAACCTCCAGGCTAGTAATTAGTCCAACCCGAAGTCCCCATACCAAGGAAACTTTACTCAAGATAGATCTCAATTCCATTATAATTCAAATAGATAATATATAGAAATCATAATTAACTAGTTAATTCATTCTCAAAAACTAGTATAAGGCAATGTTAAGGTGTATAGAAACTAAATCATTTATCATACCTATCATATAACTCCTTAGATACATGTATAATAATTTAGAAATAGTTTAACTTCTTATACTAAATCATACACATACTCATAATATATAATTATATCTATGAATAAAAAATGGGAATAAAATAAACAAATGAACAATTCAAAAATAAATAATTATAAACACTTTATAATTTATCAATTCATTATAGACAATCCATAATTAACGAAATATAATCATTTTATATTTATTTACAATATAAAATATTTCATGTTATTCATTATATAATAATTACTTTAAATATATGATATTAAATAAAATAAAAATATTTTATATTTCAAATCTATAATGAAATCAATTTATAAAATCTAAATATCACATATTTAGAATTTATTTAAACCTTGATCAAATAAATTATCAAAAATACTTTTTATATAGTTTAGATTATTTTCTCAAATAAGGCCCTTTAATTTTAATAATTCAAATTAATAATTATGGAAAACTCAAAATTTTAAATATAAATAATTTTATATTAGAGATACTCCAAATGGACCAAAGGCCTTTATTTTTTATTATTTTTGACAATCCACCATTCAATGGGTTAGGTGGAACCCTTACAAGGCCCGAAGGCTTAGAGACAATTACATGACCCATTGGTCTTAGAGGGAATCACCCTGACAAACTACTCCTCCCCATCACATGTCATGAATAAACACTCCACCATTACAGGGATGGTCAACTAGCTATCCTGTGCAGAGTTACATAGGCCCAATACTGATGGAAAATCCACACCCTCTCATTCTTTTCAATCCGGTTAGCTCTATTATGGTGAATACGCATGCTCTAGATCCTTATCTAGAGCCTTGTCTCTTGTAGTCTGCATGGTACGTCTGCATATTAATGTGGCCCAAAGGCCTTGGGGTGGCCCGAAGGCCTTAAGGTGGCCCGAAGTCTTTAAGGTGGCCCGAAGGACTTGAGAGACAACTGGACCAAAGGCCTTGGGTGACCTAAAAGACTTGTAGGACCCAAGGACCACACCAGTGGCCCAAAGGCCTAGATGGATAAATAGTTCTGGCTGTTACAATACCAAACAATACGTGATACAATACCTTCTACATTACCTACTATAGTACCTATTATAGTACTAGAAATATGTCTCCACCCAGATTTGATCTCAGGTCTCTTGGATTCACTTGTTGAGTCCTCACCAACTAGGATGAGGCTCATGTTCTTTATATTATACATTATTTTGTAATTTATAAACTCTTTATAAATATCATTTATAATTTCCTTATAATTAATTTATACCCAAATTATAATTAATTCCATATAAGTTGAATGAGGTATTTTAATTTTTATAATTAATATTATGGAATTATTATTTAATAAATGCTTTATGAAAATTTAATTAATTTATTATAAATAATTTTTAATTAATTATTTTATATACACCTTTATAAATTAAATAAATATCCCAAAATACCATTTTACATGATTTATAAACAATTTATAAACCGTTTAAATCAAGTAATAATTGAAATTTAAGAATTTTTATATCATATTTAATGTTATAACCATAATGTAATTGGTGATAGATAGGTAAAGACATGAAAACACCTCAGGGATATCAATCATATTTTATGATTGATAATCCTATGTCTATCCATCACAATCCATGAAAACCCTTTGTATATGACTAGATTAGCATGCCTTGTTATCATGGATTATGATATTGGTCTTACATAACATTAAAACCTTCTATTCCTTGGATATGCCTACTTATAATATGAATTATATCATATTTATGCTATGATGTTTTTTTACAAACATAAAGTAGTTTTATCATCCCTTATGATATCCTGATGTCATATTTTATGAAAAACCAAAATTGAGGGATTTATTTTATGTTGTTGGCGATGATGTCAATTATCATACATTGTGACCCTAATATAGATTATGTTATCACATAACATAATGTTATCCTTGAAAAGCATACTTGATGACAGGGACTATGATATCAATTTTACTTAATTAAAAACTATATCATATCCCACGACATACAATATTACATGCATTATAATAACTCATTTATTCATTTTCAATATGATTTCAAGATTTTATATGCATGAAAAAGATCTATTACCACTGATGGATTTATTAGGATTTGTTAACACTCAATCAAGTCATTATAAATAACTAAATAACCAAGGACCCAAGATCTACCATGCTTCGAAACCAAAACTATGCATAATAAAATGAATAACTACTATGATGTCCACCAAACACTGATAGGTTATCATATCTCCTTCAAATGTATGAGCTTGATGAAGATCACCAATATATAGACAAAGGAATCCCTCCACTACAGTGTATCCAAGATCTTATGTGAATCACCCATCACATGGGTAGGGTTCTCATTCACTCTATAACACTCTAGTACTTCTCATAGAAAACAAGGAATAAGAAGAGAGCTTCAAAGAGAGGGATAATCGATAGGAAGCAAGGAAATCTCCAACCACACCATCTCATTGGTACTCACTTCCTTATATAGCCATTGGGAAACTCCTATGCATTTAATTATATATTAATAACATATGAGTTAACATTTTGGATATCCATTCATTTATATCATGAATGCAATTATCCTCCCATGCATTTCAATACATGAAACACTTATATTAATGATATTCAAACATGTAAGATTACTAAAGGATAATAGTTATCATTCATTTTCCAGCTAATTGTTGGATATATGTGTATATTGTACCATATGATTATAATTATAACACCCTGTACGATATTACCCAACCATAAAATAAAATTGGATAAATTTGTGTCGTGAAATCTATATTTCATGTGTTAAGATATACCTATATAGTCACCTATGATATGGCCAAGTGCATTATATTAATAATTTATTTAAGGCATATTATTATTATATTTTCTATATCTTTCAAAAAACTTAACATATAAACCTTTAGTGAGGAACAATTATATAATAAGGTCCAAAAGATATTTTTGCCAACAAAAAATGTAACTGGAAATGGGAATCCATGCAGTACCACCACACACCCAGACCAAGCACCCTCTGAATCTTCACATGGTACTCCCAACTTAGTCTCAAAATGAAGAAATCAATAGAAAAAGTAAATCAAATAACAAATTAACATAAGGAATTTACATGTTTAATACAAATTCTGAATCTATAAGAAATAAAAACATATTGGAAGATTGAATAAGAGATTTCAAAATAAATTAACTCTAAAGAAAACCCAAATAGAAGTTTTAGGTTAAAAAACCACTCTCGATCATTATAGTACAAATGAATCCAACCATAATATATATTATCTAACTTCTGATGAAATTAGTTATACCAAAAACAAAAATACATATAGAGAATTTTACTAAGATATGATCTCTATAGTCATCTAATCACATGGTCATAAGCCATTTCCACCTCCACTGGTCCAACTGGTGAATAATGAATCAATTTTAGCTTCTAGAACTCGTTATCCAACTTTAATACTTACATGATTCTAATTCAACACCACCAATACTACTATGTTCCATTCACCTAATTCTGAGAGAATTTCTACCATGTATCTGGTCAAAGAATGAAGTTTTAGAAGTTATATCTTTCCTGAAGCTTAATTACTTAGCTAGAAAATGACTTCTCATACAAATCCTAACAATATCTCAATTGAGAATAATTTTCTAGGATTCATCACCAAGTTCAATGGGTTATAATTACTAAATTTTATAACTCTCTTATTTAGTTCACTTATTCTAATCTGTCAGAGCTTCCTAGATCCTAATACCCCCATGTTATTGAAGCCCCACTAAAGCACAACAATGATTCAAAATTTATAAGCTATAATATTTTTTATAATATCATTTGAATTTTAATTCCCTTTAACCTTACATAGTTCAAATACTCTATCCTCCACAAAATTTTAGATAAATTAACATTTTAGTTGAATGTACTTTTTTCTCAGAGTGAAATTACAGATTATTAGCCAAGTGAATCAAACATTGGATATCAAAGTACACCATTTAAATATCTTACCTTCTTCCAATATTTTCCAATAGACCCTTCCACCACAACAAATCCTTACCTACTTCATTAATTAAAACTCACTCTGATACTTTGGTTGATAGGTCAACTAGATGGTGTAACTATGATATCCTATTCATGGTAGTACCTTTGAATGAAAACAAAAAACTAGTGGTGATATTCCAAGAATTATTATATCTACCAAAGTTATAATCCAAAAACCCTTATAAGAGATATCTTATTATGAAATAGATATCAATATCTTCTAATCCATTGAGATATTGAAAGATCCACTTAATAACTTCTTAATTATTATTCCCCATATTCTCTAATAATCCATGAACCATACCTACAACTTGAGAAATATCAATCCTTGTATACACTATGGAGTAAATTAGTTGATATATATATATATATAAATGTATCCATGTACTTATCCTCTTCATCTATATTTAGTGTCTTATCATTTGAAAGTTTGAAATGTTTGGAAAGGGGACTACTTAGAAGCTTCAATTCATTTATCTTTAATATCACCAATAATTTCCAAATATACTCCAGCTAAGAAAGTAACAAAGTTCATGTGATTCCTTTTGTTGTAATAGGTTGATAAAATCAGGATAAATTTGAAGTTTTTTTTCCTAAAATAATTTCAGGTGAAAAATGGAAATTTATCCTATGAGATGATATATGATAATTTATCCAACCACTCTATTAGTCTCAAAATATAGTGTTTAACCTAGGATATGAGTTTGGTGGAAATATAATCCATTCTAATTTTAACATAATATTTAATTAATTAAATATTAATTTATTCACACATGTTCATTTGATGATATCTTTATAATAGTGTATGAGATTGAGATTATATCTTGGAGGTTGAGTCTAGAATGGGGGGTTATACCGAGGTGAGGCATAAACATATTTATAGTGTTGGATCTAGGCACAATCCCCTTTTCTTTTCTTTTTTCATTTTATTTTTCTCCCTATTTATTTTTATTTTTTTATTCTTTTAATTTATCCATTTCATTTTCATCCATTCCCATAAGGATCAACCATTTTGGGTATTAAATCAAGAGAGGGAGAGGGATAAATATAACAACCCACTATTAACTTACATAGACATTACATCATTTTTGAGGAATACTTAAAAAATTACACAAACAGATGGCCAAAGACCATATTAGTTTAGAGCATTTAGAAACTTGTAAACAAAAATTATGATACATTATTGAGCTAATTAATCTCCCAATAGGTTATTCATGACTAGAACACTTATTATACACATCATACTAAATACATATCTTAATATCCTAGAGAAGGAAACATAAAAGGGGTGATCTTAGATTCTCAGTAAGGTTAAAAAAGGGATATATGTAAGAATAAACATGACCATAAGGGTATGAGAATCTGATCATGACATTAGAAGATAATATCCTACATATTAAAGATCATAAAAATGAATCATGGAATAAATATTGGCAGTTCATAAGACATGAATCATAAGGAAAATAAGATCATAATCCATGAAATCATAACATATGAATAATAAATGGAATTATGGAACACAAATAAACATGTAATATCATTCCCTACAAGTCAATATGCATTACTAAAACTTATCAGGTATCTTCATGGGGAATAGACCCACTGGGTGGGACACACCACCATCCCCAGTAACAGTTCTTTTCGTATAAGGGATCGATTTTACCCATCTTCCCGTAGTGAAATAGGTTTCCCCATATTCCCATAGTGGATTGGGTTCCCTATATTTCATATTCATGGTGACTAAACCTAATGGGTGGGACACAACATCATCCTTGGTCATAATCCTTTCCTTGCAAGGGATTGGGTTTCCCCATATTCCTATAGTGGACCAATCCCATAGACTTTATTCCCATCATTATCTCATGATATGTAAATCTTTACCCAATTCATTGGAGGTGTTAGGACCAAGATTATAATGAATAATATCTTTTTCAGGTATTTTCTTTTATTATCAAGTAAGTTTTAGAAGAAAGGAAATCACTTCACTTTGTATAAGTGGATGATGGAAGGAAGGAAAGTTACAATACATTCCATGGTAAATATTATGATGATTTTTTGGTATGTATTTCACAAATATCATAAGTTGTTTAGAGAACTTGTGATGAAAGCATTATGAATGAAAGGGGGAGAAAAGATGTTGTCAATCAGTATGGTTGTTTTTGCAGAAGTAGGTGTCTAAGGTGACAAAGTTTTCCAGTGTTGGACAAATTTTTTGGGTCCAAAATTTTGAGTTGGGATAACATTGAAAAAATTATATTTCCTTGAATATCTCATAGAAATATGGGAAATGCATGAATTTCACTAATATGGGCTTCATGAAGTAGATTTCGCAAAGACATGAAGAATGTTGACGGTGTTCTTCATGATTACAAAGACCTTTGTGAATGGAAAAGGAAAGAAGCATTGTGGGTGAGCATTGTGGTAGTGAAGGTGAAGAGCATTGTAGAGATGTAAAGGAAGAAGGATCATCATGGTGGCACAAAGGATTTAGTGGGATGCTTCATGATTACGATGTTCTTTGCGAATTCAGAAAATATCCATAATGCTTTATGAAATAGAGTGAATTTCGGTGGAAATTTATTAGCTCTATGATTTAGTGATGAAATGGAATTGAGGTGGCTGTAAGGTTCTAGAGTTGGTGGGAAATTCCTATAAATAGGCCTTTACCCCCTTAATAAGAGTAGATATAATTTACTAAAATCTTAGAGCTCTCAAATTGAGAAGCATGCTTGTGAAGAAAGTGAGCTTTGTGAAGAAAGTTAGCTCTACAAAGGTAGTAAGATCTATGAAAGGAATGCTCTTCATGGTAGGCCATTGAGATTTGCGAAAGAAGTGTACTTCACAAAGTTAAACTTGAGATCTATGAAACAGTGAGCTCTGCAAACTAGTGAGCTCTACGAACTAGTGTGCTTTGCTAATGAGCATTGCGAAGGAGCATTACAAAGGTACTTTGCAAAGAGGCAGTTTTGGATACCTAGTTTAAGAGAATAATACTTTCATAAAACATCAAATGGAGAATTTGGTATCATACTAAGTATAATTATGAAGTCTAGGAGGTTATTACTAGATTTTGGGTAGGAAAGAGAAGAATTTTTTTAGTGATAATATTTGTGTAAGTTAGTTAAGAAGCATTGAAACATTACATTACCCTATTTTTGATAATAGGAGGCACACAGATTATTAAATTGTTTTCAAAGTGCTACATGAGTGTAAGGGAATATCATAATTATTTTATTCTACATCAAAGGATTGTTTTCTAGTGTATTGTGTGGTACTGTATTGTTTTTGTATCATACCAAGGATGTATCTACTCTTGTTGAGTAGTGGACCTTGTAAATCTTGTGTTCCTGTGGTTGTGTGCATTCATCAGGGAATAAACTCTTTAATAGGAGTCAAGGGTTGTTTCAAAAAGAAGGAAACATAAAATGAAGAAGGATATCACTAATTCACTTATCCCCCTCTTAGTGATACTTGGATCCTGACTGGGAACTTTAGGAGAGATATATATATATACCACCCATCTCATAATAAAATCATTCATACATGTGCCACAAGATAATAAAAATCTCATCATATCATGACCCATAAAAAGAGATGGGTTTCATAAACATCAATTTATAACCCATGAAATGAATTGGGTGTCATAAAAATGTAATCATATCTTAACCTATAAAAAATATAGGTTTCATAATCATTTAATCAAAGAATAACATCTGAAAATATGTGGGTTTCATAAGCATAAAACCCATGAAAATAAGTGGGTATCATAATCATATAACACGTGAAAGATAAACGGGTTTCACATAAACCATAAAAGAGAAAGTGATTTCGTAAACATCATTACATAAAAACATAAACCATTTAGAGAAATAATATAAATGGAGCCTTTATATCATTTCCCATAAAGGCATGAGTAACATTAATGGATGTCATCTTAGATGAAAAAGAATTTCTAAATATCTTTCAAAAAACATTTCTTGAGGAAAAAATCCTTTATTCTTTAAAAAATGATTTAAAAAAAAATAAAACCATTTGAAAACCGTTTTCTTTGAAAATACTTTGAAAAATTAGAAAGAAGGATTGAAATAATTTTTAAAACCTTTTTCCTTGAAATCTTATAAAAGAAGCTTGGAAATATTTTGAAAACCATTTTCCTTGTAAACTTATAAAATAAGCCTGAAAACATTTTGAAAACCATTTTCCTTGAAAACATATAAATGAAGAGTGAATTTTTTTTTGAAAATTGTTTTCATTGAAAACTTATAAAATAAGCTTTAAAACATTTTAAAAACATTTTTATTTAAAAACACTTTGAAAACATATAAAGAAATATTGAAAATGTTTTAAAAAAATTTTATTTGAAAATACTTTGAAAACTTATAAATAAACCTTGATTTTCTTTGAAAACCATTTAATTGAAAATAATTTTAAAACTTATACATAATTCTTGAAAAAATTTTGAAAATCTTTTTATAAAACATGTTTTTTAAAGAACACAAATTTCCTACTGAAGAGAGAGGTAAAGTCAGAATTTATTAAAAACAATTTATTGATAATATTTTATTCCAAATAGTGGAAAAATGGTACCAATAAATGAATAAATAATGAATATTAATAGGATAATAATATTCATGAGTTATCTTGAGATATGGATCGTAATATTTCATCAATTAAAGCATAATCATAAACAATATCGATAAACGGTGAGATTGTAGCTATAAACAGTTACCAATTTGGTAACTTTGAATCATAACATAATGGAAATAGAAACATTACTTGAATCTTAACATATAATGAAAATAAGTAGATTCATGATACAATATTTCAAAGTTAGTATATACAACTCATGTAAAAATATAGGTTAAGATCATGACATGTGTCTCAAAGAAGGAAAATTAAGATAAAATCACTTTACTAATTTGGTAACTTTTAAAACATAAACCTCAAGAAATAGAGATAAAAAAATGAATATTTAAATACCAATAAATTTAATTATAAGAATCATAGAATTCATCTATGGAAAATATACACACCAGATATAAGAAACATGAGGTGAACATGGCTTGTGTCTCACAAAAAATAATAGTGAGATGAGAAAACCCTTACTACTTGAGTAACTTTTAGAATCATGATTAACATGAAAGAATAAAATAAATTTCAAGATTTTAATATCATTAAATAAATTAAATTAATTATATAACATTTCATATGGTAGTATATACACTACACAAAAGAATTGAGTGGTGAATATGACATGTATCTCATGGAAATAAAAAGTGAGATGAAATTTCCTTACCTTATGTCTTGACTCTCTCCATATTCATAAAAAACTTCTATATAATAAGTATAAATTAATTATAAATATTTTAAAGAACCATATTATTATTTATAATACCATATATGGTTTTATTATGACTTCATATCTCCCGCTTATTAATGATTCAAAGTTAAGGTTTTACTTTGGGCAACTTTCACTTTGTTTTTCACATGTCTTAATTTGTTACATTTTTGGTCCTCATACTTATATCATGATTTAAAGAATTTAAACCATGATATAAATATAATTTATATTCATTATATATATATTTATAATAATCTATATTATATAGAAATATGAAATGGAATACACCGTTCATGGAGACGGTAGTCCGTACGTACGAATGAACGTTGTTTCCATTTTTCTCTGTAATATTGAAAGAAAGTAAAGGACATACATGTATATATAAATAATATAAATAAATTAGAATTATTATGTAATATATATCATATAATTTAACTAAACCCATACTTAATACATTCCAAGTAGCGTGTAGATGAATCATATCACTTTGAGGAGGCGGTAGTCCACACTTCCCCAAACAAAATTATCATATTTAAACAAAATAGAAAGCATGAAAGTATGTGTTATATAATAATTAATGAATCAAAAATACATAATATATATCATATATATCATATAAAAATAGATTTTTCATCATAATTACCAACTATGAGAGGTGGTAAAGGAAAAATGAACAACTTTGTTTTGTGAGGTTGTACTTTTTCATACACAAGAACAATAAGTTTGTTACTTATTATATAGAAGTGTGTGTAAATGTAGGTATAACCCTTATCATAACAACATATAAGTATATTTATTATACTAAGGATATTATGTATTCATTGAATAAGAATAATTGAGGTAGTGGATAATGAAAATAAAGGAAAGGATCTCGAGGAAGGATGTTACCTCTTATTTGGGTAATTCCTTTTGGTTTACACCAAAGGACTTCCTTGATTGATTTTATGATCCAAGGGTGGATACAAGGAATAAGGGAGGTATTTTGGGAAGTAAATTGTGAATATTTTTTCTGAACCTAAGTTATTTTAGAGTTTTGAATAAGGGGGGAGAGGTGGTGGCCTTTTATAGGGGAGGGAGGGGACACACTTGGCATTTTCGAAAACAAGTTAGGTGTACCCACGTCTTTACCTAAAAAATTCATAAAAACAAAAACATAAATAATGGAAGGTTTTGGTCAAAATATGGGTATAAAATGGGTTTTAGACAAGTTTTGTTGTCATTTTTCCCTCAAGTTTAAGGTTTAGTCCCTTATTATTCTTAATTTTACCTTAATCATTGTAATTAATCTTAATCACCTTCACTAATATTTTTTGTTTAAAAAATTAAGTTGATATTATTAGAATATAAATATTATAATAATTAAAATTTAGTATGTCTATTTTTCTAAATTCAGTTCATAGAAGCATAAAAATTAAGTTTAATGTTAATCCCCTAGACATGGCGAGAAAATAGGTTTTTAAGGTGAGGATATTCAAATTTTCATTAATATTTTATATCTAAATTAAATTTAAAAACAATTAGAATGAAATAAATTGGATTAATATATGTCTATTTGATATATTTTTAATTTAAAACCAACATAAAATAAAATTTACCAATATAAATAAATTATATGAAAAAGCAGTTTTAAATAAAAATTCAGTATTTTTCATTATTAAGCCATAAATTAAGTTTCTCAGAAAAATCCCAAAAATTAACCCTAATATAAATTTGTAATTATGAATTAAAAAATTACTTTTATTTTATAAAATTAAAATTCGAAATTTTCTGAAATTAATTTTATAATTTTTCACAAAAGGACATAAAATACAGTTCTTTTAAGAAAATAAAATTTTCAAACATATAGACTTTACTAAAAAAAATATATTTATTATTATCAATATGATTTATCTATATAAAACCATTATGAATAATATTTAAAAATTAGTTATTACTATTCATCATACTAAGTTTATCAACTCTGTTATAAAAATCCCATTTAAATAATTATAATTATAAAATGTTGTTTCGTAGAAATTCAGTGTTTCATGTAACACAAGCCAAATTCGGTGTTACGTGCAGTGAAAGATTAACATATTATAGTGTATAAATAATGTTTTAATTACTATAGTGTGAAAAGTATGACATAAAATTTAATTTATTTGTAAAAAAAGGTTCATGAAAACTCAAGGTGTTACATTATACCCTCCTTAAAATGAATTTCACCCTCGAAAGTTGTATGGGTTATTAAAGGTTTAATACTTGAAATTTAATTTCATAGAAACCCAAATCATAAGAATGAACACTAATAATTCTTTTAAAAAGGGAAAGTTGGAAACATAATGGTTACCCAAAGTAACAAACAACTAGTTTTCCACATAGGGGAACATAGGTGGAAAGTGAAAACATGGAAATAAAAGAAAAGCGTAAATAATCACAGAGATTAATAAAGATCACTGATCACAAGAAAGTGGATGATACATAGAAAGTTAAAAATAAAAAAACCATAAAGTGAATAATCATTAAACATGTCATTGATATCATAAAAAATGATGATAATAGGAAGACATTTTATTTCAAGATCATTTTCCAAAAGTTAAAGAATTTTCATGAAAAGATATACATACATGATTTCAGGAAAACCTTACCCTTTGTTGTGCCTTGATAAACTTCCACTTCATCTCTCATTCCATGAAATGAAGGTGAATTTTTCATTCCAAAAGCATTAATAAATCACAAGATCCATGAATTGAATAACAGGTCTTTCCATCTATTTTTATCACAACAAAAGGTTAGCACAAGTTATCTAATATGCACAAATCCTCACATGGTGAGATAATAATTTAATATATAAAACCTTATCCAAAGTTTAACATAAAATATTATATAAATGGTTAAACTTATAACCCTTATAGAAGATGAAAGTCCAACACTCTAGAAATAAGGTCACTAAATTTATCAAAAATAGCATAACATTGATCCCCCACATATCTTAAAGTATCTCTTAGTTGTTACATGAAAAACATGTGAATACCTTTATCATGTATTTCCTTTATAAATGGTAATAAATTGAATTTCAACAATTACTTATTGAAAACACGCATGTTTCCTTATTCTGATGTTTATTAGATAAATTACATAAATCTAAGAAGTTTTAAACTTCATCCATGATAACATAGACTACTTTGTCAACAAATCCTTAATTAGTTTTGAGATAATCATTACCATCCAGTTTTTGTATTCATATCCAATATATATTTATCCAAACACAATTATCTCAGCATTAAGAATAAATTAAAGTTTACCTTTCCTTAATCAAAATATCACCTTTCCATGAAATCACTTTTCCACCTTACCAACACCATTCAACATATCCTTTCAAATACTAAATGAAAAAATTATACTAAAAATACTTATATATTTCATGATTTTTATAATATAATCTTTAAATTCTATAACATATATACTTCAGTCATCCAATTTTATTCTTAAATCATTACTCAGTCTTTATCAACTTATTCCTTAATACCTCTTTCCTAGAATATGAAATACAAATCATGTCTCAGCTATAACAACCCTTATTTTTATTACACACTTAAAAATGACTTATTAAATAAAATATACTTAATAAAACGTAGAATATAGATAGTTATAGTGTCTTTGGGGATTAGGAACATTACATAACAACTTAAAACATAAAACACAATATCTTATTGAAAACTTCTTCTACATGACCACATCATTTCTTGGTACTTATCATTGCATGGGATAACCTGGGGACTTGCATAAGAAAAGGGTGTTCTATAAAGTCTAGTAAATGAGTAAACAAGGAATAACCTGAAGAATTCAGTACATGTTAGGCAATAGGAATATCAATGGATCATAAGAGAAACATGAACATAAAGATATGATATATCATGATTATCATAACATGGAAATGTGGAAACAACATTTAAAATGAAATTAGAATTGGCCAAGGCTCATTGCACATGGATAATGAGTAAAACCTCATTGAACTTGAATTATCAAGATTAAACCCTAATTTCAATTTAATTATCATGATATTATTCTTTACCCAATGCATCGAAGCGCTATCAGGGCACACCCTTATTAATCATTTCATTTCATGCATAATAGTGCCACATGGATCATATAACATGGATTTATTAAACATCATCATTTATTTAAAAATAAAAGAATGTGGAATTTATACATGAAACTATATAATAAATAAGTAAATTTGAATAAAGGTGAATACCCTTGATAAATAAATGGGCATGGTATTCACTATATAATAACTTTGTCTTGGAAAATCGTGGTACAATTTCGGCAGCATAAAGGCATGACATAAGAATTCATAAAAATGGTTGATGAGAGTGGAAATGGTGTCTCATAATATATAAATGAAATGGACAGTAAGGGGGTCATATTTATATATGTCCCAATATATTTAATGAAGTTTATATTCATAAAACAAAATAATTGCTTGGATGTAAATGAGGAGAGAGAAATCCCTTACGGAATTTCGACATGGTAACGTGTGTACATGGAAGGAATTAATGACATAGAAAGGGGTTTATCATCATTAAAACATAAGTATGGATGTATGGGGGAGGTTCTAAATCATACCCCAAATTTTTTAATTTAAAGTAAAAGGGTATACCAACATAATTAAATTGAGAAAAAAATGAGAAAGCAAGAAATCTCTTACTTAGAAGTGTGATCCCAAAGTCTTGGGAGAGGCTTGAGAGTGGATTATTGGGAGCTTGGGGAGACTTTGTAGGATTCTAGATAGAGGAGGGAATAGTTTGGTCCAGCTCTAAAAGCTTTGAGTGAAGAGGAAGTGGGATATTGAGTGGGTTTATATAGGGAAAGAGAGGGAATTCTTTATTATTTAGGTTTTGGGAACCACACATTAAACTAATCAAAACCAAAAACCAAACCATGATTTTTACCCATGGTTTTTTCCAAAAGGGAGTGGAAAAAAATATTTTATAAGGAAAATGTCTGAAATTATTAAAATATTCGGCTTGATTATGTGGATATGAGTCACACTCTAAAAAAAATCATTTTAAAAAGATAAAATGTTTTATAAGTCTTGGAGGGTCCACTAAGGATTTGTAAAATAAATCAAATAAAAATAAAATGAAATTATTTTAATGGTGAAGCATATATTTTCTGAAAATCCCACTTATAGTATTTTATTACATCACTATTGGGTCATTATGATGTCGTAAAACACATTATATAATTAAACAATATTTAAATTTTTACCCAATAATTCAACTGTCTCAGAAAATTATGAAAAATTCACTGTTAGATAATTTCAACATCCTGATTCCAAAAATAATATTCATTTTATCTAAATAATTTTCTAAATATCTTAATTTTTTAATTTTAAAATAAAAACCAATATTTATGGAAAATTCATGGGTTTTGAAAAAAACGACTTTCAAACCTTAATAAAAATTACATTTGTATTTATAAAAATTATATGATCATTTATATTTAAAAATTAATTTATTAATAATATTTTATTAAAATATTATTTATTTAAAAAATCTATTAATTCATCAAAATATATTTCTTAATTGAATCATAACTAAAAAAATACTATTTGTGGTTTAAAAACTATTTACAAAGTAACAATAATAAAATGAATATATATTCTTTATTCTATAAAAAATAATACACACAATTATAGTGCTAAGGTCTTGTTACGTAACCCCTTATAACACCTGAATATGACTTATGGGGAAGGTGTGTGATGGTGAAAGACACTTGGGGTGGCTTGGATAACATCTTTCAGGTGGTAATATCTATCAACTTCCACTTCTCCCGTAGGCGGTTCCGTTTGAGCTTAAAGTGTTGAAGCTCAGCTTTGGTTTGTTCAAGGGAAAATCCTAGTGATGCCACTTCCTTTCTAAGCTCCTACAAATGGGATTCATACGGAGAAATTCTACTAGATAAGGCCATTGCTTCCTTTGTCTGAGTAAATTGGATTTGTTAAAGCCCTATGTTTATACTAATCATGTGATCACTGTTCAATGGATATATTAGAAATGGTAACAATTCTTAATGGTATTTTGAAATAAAAAATCATAAAACCAAATAATTGAATATGTATTATATAACCATTTTATATAATACGATATTTAATCAGATCAAGAGGAATTTTCATTGATAAAAAGTTTAGGTCATTACATTATCATTTATCAAACTTAATTTAATCATGATTATAAATAATGCTATTAGAATAGAATATACCTTTAATATGTCATTCATGGCCTCTTCATCATCAGTTATAAAACCATTACTTGTACCACCTTGATGATTATCTTCATGAGCCTTCCACATAAGACATCAATTTTCATAATGCCCATACTTTCTACATTTAAAGTAGTCATCAATTGAAAATAACTTAGGGTG
This sequence comes from Viscum album, assembly GCA_963277665.1. Taxonomy (NCBI): domain Eukaryota; kingdom Viridiplantae; phylum Streptophyta; class Magnoliopsida; order Santalales; family Viscaceae; genus Viscum; species Viscum album. The sequence goes on from OY728127.1 coordinate 1,811,417,289, forward strand.
GGAAAAATTCCCATCCATTGTGTTAACTAAAATTTTCATTATCCCTTTGTAGTTACATGCTTCGATACCTTCTTTTCCACAGTCAAAACATATTTCTATCCCTCTGATACATTCACTTGGGTGTTTCTTCCCACATTCTTGACATGTTGGAAACTAAACGTTCTTTACATGATGGTTTTCATTACCCAAACTCTCAACAATCTCTTTACATATCTTCTTTGGTGAGTCTGAGAGTTGGTTAAGGTATACATTGTTAATCATGTTCTGTGAAAACTGATTAGGCATGATTACAATGTCCTTCACTCTAGTGATCATCCCATATGACTTATCATCAAAAAAAAATTCATCACATTCATCATTAACCTAATTCTTTATGGTTCTAACCATTTACTTAAACCAAAAATCATAGAGTAAGAAATAATTTTCACAGTGAGGAATAACATAATCATTAAAAACCACTTATAGGATGTCTAAATTATGACACCTTCTTTAATAAATGGCACCTTAGGTTTATCCTAGGTTATTCATAGTTAACTTATTTTTAAATATTTCATGATGTTTCATGAAGAGTTTGTGAATTACCAAAGCATGTCACCTAGGAGTGTCAAATGAGGTGCATAGTAAGTCCCATTGTCGTGTACCGAGTTATGCTCAAGTCAGGACCGATGCACCTTTTCAGATTTATTACTCCTATACATCTGTGTTATAACTACTGCCACTTGTAGTATCAAGATAAGGTTGTATTTACAGGAAACTACTCTCTCTATCCTTTACCAAAATTCTAGGACATTTTCCTATACTTTTTCCTTATCCTTATACTTAACCTTAGAGACATCCCTAGACATACCCTTAGAAATATCCCTTGGGATCTCACTAAAGTTTTCTTATCCTAGTTTATAAAGTGTGACGAAAACTTTACTCTGATACCAACTATAATAAACCAGTCTAATCATATATATACATTATATCATTTTTTTGTAATACTTAAAACATCACACCAACATACGTCCAAATATCATATTAGTTTAGTTCCTTTGAAACATGGAAATGTAAATGATGATACATGAGTGAGCTACATTATCTCCCACTAGGTTCTTCCTGACTAACACCCTTCTTAAACACCTCATAACTAATACATATCTTCATATCCTAGGGAAGGAAACATAAAAAAGGGTGATCTCAGATGCTCAGTAAGGGTAAACAAGGGAGATATGTAAGCATATACATGAGTATAAGGGTATGAGAATGTGATCATGATATTAGAAGATCATACCCTACATATCAAAGATCATAAACATGAATCATGGCATATATATTGGTAGTTCATAACACATGAATCATAAGAGAAACAAGAGCATAACCCATAAAATCATAACATAGGAATAAGGAATAGAATTTTGAAATACACATAAATATTTAATATCATTCACTATAAGTCAAGAATCATTGTTAGAACTTATCAGGGAACTTAATGGGAACTACACCTACTGGGTGAGACACACCACTATCCCCAGTCACAGTCCTTTCCATGTAAGGGATCGATTTTACCCATCATCCCATAGTGGATAGGGTTTTACTATATTCCCATAGTGGATCGAGTTTTTCCATATTCCATATTTATAGTGGCTACACCTATTGGGTGAGACACACCACCATCCCCAGTCGCAGTCCTTTATTTATAAGGGATAGGGTTTCCCCATCATTATATAGTGTATCAAGACCATATACTTGATTCCCATCATTATCTCAGGAGATATAAATCTTTACCCAATTCATTAGAGGGAGATATAGGTCCCACCCATCTCACAATAAAATCATTAATATATGTGCCACAAGATAATAAAACTTTCATTATATCATAACCCACAAAATGATATGGGTTTCATAAACACCCTATCATAACCCATGAAATTAAATGGGTGTCATAAAAATTAATCATATATTAACCTATGAAAAAATATAGGTTTCATAATCATTTCATAAAAGAATAACCTGTGAAAATAAGTGGGTTTTATAATCATATTACTTGTGAAAAGAAGTGGGTATCATAAGCATATAACCCATGAAATAGAAATTGGTTTTATATAACATGTGAAAGAGAAAAGAGTTTCATAAACATCATTCCATCAAACCATAAACCATACATAGAAATAATATGAATGGAACCTTTAGATTATTTCTTAGAAAGTCATGAGTAACATCAAAGGATTTCATCTTAGATGGAATTTTTTTTGAAATATATTTCAAAAAACATTTCCTAAGTAAAAAATCATTTCTTCTTTGAAAAATTATTTTAAAATATAAAACCTTTTGAAAATAATTTTCTTTGAAAATACTTTAAAAGCATATAAATAAGTCTTGAAATATTTTTTTAAACATTTTACCTTGAAATATTATAAAATAAGGTTGAAAACATTTTGAAAACCATTTTCCTTGAAAAATTCTAAATAATATTGAAAAAATTTTGAAAACTTTTTTCCATGAAAACTTATAAAATAGTATTCAAAATATTTTAAAACAATTTTTCATTGAAACACTTTGAAAACATATAAAGAAAGCTCATTTTTTTGAAAACTATTTATTTGAAAACACTTTGAATAATTATAAAGAAAGATTGAAAACGTTTTGAAAATAATTTATTTTAAAATAATTTGAAAACTTATAAATAATTTCTTTAATTTTTTTACAACCTTTCTATAAAACTTGGTTTTGAAAGAACAAAATTTTTTGACTGAAGAGAGAGGTAAAGTCAGATTTTCTTAAAAACACTTTCTTGATCATATTGTGTAACAAATATTGAAAAAGTGGTACCAATAATTGAATATATAGTGAATATAAATATAAGAATAATATTCATTATTTATCTTGAGTGATTTATCATATGATTTAATAAATTAAATCATAATCATAAACAATCTCGATAAACAGTGAGATTGTAGATATAAACTATTACCAATTTGGTAACTTTTAATCATACCAAAATGGATATAATAACATTAAATAATTCTTAAAATATCATTAATATAATTAAATTAATTATATAACATGTCAATGGTAGTTTATACACCTCATGAAAAAATGTAGGTACATAACATGGAATGTGTTTCAAAGAAGGAAAATTGAGACAAATTTACTTTACTGATTTGGAAACTTTTGAAACATAAAAACCAGGAAATAAATATCATAAAATGGATACTAAATACCCATAAATTTAAGTATAATAATCATAGAATAAATTTATGGGTATTATATACACCACATATAAGAAATATGAGCTGAACATGGCTTATGTCTCATAAAAAATAAAAGTGAGATGAGAAAACCCTTACTACTTGAGAAACTTTTAGAATCACGATTACCATGAAATAATAGAGTCAATTTAAATATTTTAATATAATTAAATAAATTAAATTAATTATATAAAATTTCATATGGTAGTATATACACCACAAAAAATAAGTGAGTGGTGAATATGACATGTATCTCACAAAAAAAAAAGTGAGATGAAATTCCCTTACCTTATGTTTTGACTCTATTAGTACCCATAAAAACCTCATATATAATAAACATATGATTATTATACATATTTTAAAGAAACATATTCTTATTTATAATACCTTATCTAGTTTTATTATGAATTTACATTACCTCTTTATTAACGATTTCTTATCAAGGTTTCACTTCGGGTAATATTCACTTTGTTTTTTAAATGTGTCTTAATTTGTTATATTTTTTGTCCTCATACTTATATAATTATTTAAATAATGTAAAAAATGATATAAATATATTTTATATTAAGTATATATGTATTTATAACAATATATATTATATAGAGTAATGAAATGTAATACACCGTTTATAGATGTTAGGTCGTACGTAAGTATGAACACTGTTTTCGTTTTTATTTTTACTATTAAAAGAAAGTAAATGAAATATATTTATATATATAATATAATTAAAATAGAATTATTATGTAATATATATCATATAATTTCAGTAAAACCATTCTTAATATGTTCCATGTATTGTGTTAATGAATCACATCACATTGAGGAGACAATAGTCCACACTTCCCCAAAAGAAATTATAGTATTTACACAAAATGGAAATCATGATGATATGTGTTATAAAATAATTATATAAGAATAAATACATCATATATATCATATATATAATATAAAAATATGTTTTCCATCATAATTACCAACCATGAGACCCGGTAAAGGAAAAAACAAACAATTTTGTTTCGTGAGGTGGTAGTTTTCCGTACACAAGAACGATAAGTTTGTTACCCATTAGATGGAATTATATGTAAGTGTAGGTTGAAAACTTATCATAAAAATATATAAGTATATTTAGGATACTTAGGATATTATTCTTTCATGGAATAAGAGTAATTGAGGTAGTGGATAAAGAAAATAAAGGAAATGAGCTTGAGGAAGGATGTTACCTTTTCTTTGGGTTTAAACCAAAGGACTTCCTTGGTTGTATTTCTACCCTAATTTTGGATTTAGTGAGTAAGGTAGGGATGTTATGAATTTAATTGGGAAGATATTGGATTAAATTCGGTGTTTTTAGTGGTGTAATAAAGGTAAGAGGTAGTGGCCTTTTATAGGGGAGGGTGGGGACATACTTAAACAAGTTTGGTGTACCCACGTTTTTACCTAAAAAAAGTCTAAAAAAACCATAAAAAAACTCAATAATTGAAGTTTTATGTCCAAAATATGGCCATTAAATGGGTTTTTTAAAATTTTATAGGTCATATGGCCTTTAATTTTAAGGTCTTTCCCCTTATTAAGCTTAATTTTACCTTAATCGCTGTAATTAATCTTAATCACTTTCACTAATATTTTTGGTCAAAAAACTAAGTTGATATTATTAGAATATAAATATTATACGGATTACAACCATGTATGTCCATTTTTAGAAATTCATCTAATATAATTGGAAAAATTAACATTAATTCTAATCCCGTAGATGTGGCGAGAAAGCAAGTTTTTAAGGTGAGAATGTTCAAATGTTCATTAATTTTTTTATCTACATTAAATATAAAAATAATTAAAATGACCTAAATTGGATTAATAGATGTATATTTGATCTATTTTTACTTTAAAACAAAAAATTTATAATTTAACTATATAGATAAAGTAGATGGAAAAGAAATTTGGAATTAAAATTCAGTATTTTTCACTATTCATCAAAAAATAAATTTTCTCAGAAAAATCTAAAAAAATTCACCCTATGATAATTTTGGAATTATGAATTCAAAAATTAAGTTTATTTTATCAAATTAAATTTCAGAAATTGTCTAAAATTATTTTAATAATTTTTCATAGAATGAAAAAAAAGTAGTTCTTTTAAGAAAATAATATTTTCAAATATATAAAGACTTTACTAAAAAAATTGTATTTATTATTACCAATATTATTTATCTATATAAAACCATTATAAATAATATTTAAAAATTAGTTATTACTATTCAAATTAATATGTTTAACAGCTATGTTATAACTATCCCATTTAAATAATTATAATAATGAAATGTTGTTTCGTATAAATTCAGTGTTGCGTGTAATGGAAGCCAAGTCGGTGTTCCATGTAGTGTGTGATTAACTTGGTATAGTGTATAAATAAAGTTTTAATTATTATAGTGTTCAACACACAATATTAAAATTTAATTTATTTTAAAAAAAGTTTCACAAAAAATCAGGGTGTTATAATAGAAGAGGGAGAGAAAGAAGAAAACGTTGCTCGAGGAGCTCATCTGGAGGTTGACCAAGGATTTATGGGTTCATAACACGAATCTGGTGTGAAGTGTTAGTGGTTTACACATTTAGGTAGGCTCCTTTTCAATTATTTTACTAATATTCCCATATATTAGCTATTTTTAAGTTTTTAAGACTTGTTTGGGTTATTGGGGACCCCAAAGGGGTTGATCTATTTCTTTTTGGGAGAAATAGAGGGTTTTAAGCCATTTGGGGGGTTTTTTAATTTGGGAGAACACATGTACCTAACATGTAGTTCAGTGAACACATGATTTGTATTCATACTATTAATGGAAGATGAGTTTTTGAAAGTACACATCATGTAATTTAATTTACACACTGTGTAAGGTTACTCAAGGTGTTTCTAAGGGCATGAGTAGACACCCCATGTCAGGGCACATGGATGTATAGGGTACACGACCAGAGCCCACATGATGCACATGGCTAGTGGCTGTGTATTGTACTTGATAAAACCTCATGTATGGGTACATAGCTAGGTACATGGGAAGGTACCCTATGTGGGGTACACACTATGTTTGGGGCTGAAATGTCATGTAATTTGGAAAATTACACACTAAGTGGCATAGGGAACATGATCAGGGAGAACCTTTGGGGGAAAAAACCGTGTACCTAAAGCATACATAGTGTATTTTTTCTCCCTTTGTGCATTTTTTTTATTTTTTCTATGGAGTTATAATTGGACATTATAGGAGTCCATTTTGAGTAATTTTCTACATTGATCAAAATGATGAAATCATTTCAGTGTATAAATGTTGTTTGGATAGAGTTTTGGTTTGGGTGAGCATTTGAAGGAGGAGTTATTTAATGTTTGGTTTCAAAATCTGCTTGTGGATTGGGTTGTGAGTTGTGAGGCTTGTGTGAAGGTTGTGAGGTCAATGATCTTCCTGGATCGAGTGTTCCATGGTGATTTATTTTAGTTTCTTTTGGATGGATTATGAAAGGTAGGATCATGTAGTATCTCTGATGAGAACTTGGTTTTTCCCTGTGTGTCGAAGTCGGTGACTCGAGGTTAGAGTAGTTGAGGTTTAGATCTAGCCCCGAAGGATTATATCTATTTGAGAATTCATGATGGGTTGACACTATTGGATGAAAGTTATGGTTAGGTTCTATTTTTTTTGTAGATATGAGTCTAATGGACTCTTGAGGATTCCCTTGCGGGTGAGTAAAACCTGAAGGTGGGTTGTTTTCCAGGGAGGCTAGATGAGGTTTTCTTATATGGGATTTTCCTTAAGGTTTCTCTGTATTGAGTATCCCTTGTAGGGTTTTAATGTTTTTAGGTGGTTAAAAGGATCATTGGTAATTCCATTATAGGCATTCTTTTTTTTGGATTCCCCTTTGGGTGTGTTGTTGATCGAGGATCAGTTGGAGGTCACTGAGGGCCGTTTGGGATGTTTTTTAACTTGGAATGACCCATGTTTTAGATAAGATAAATAAAACCCTCATAGGGTATCCTTATATTACTATGGACTTTGGACTATTTTTGGATATTTTTACGGGCATGGCCCAAGTGATTGGGTGCTACAAAGGAGTCCAAAGTTGGACGTCGCTTTATATTATGACCTCGATGACTATGGGAGCCTCAAGTTTTGGTTTATCCATAAGGTTAGGCATTGAGATCCCATGGTGGATAATATTTGGATAATGAGATCTATAGGATAATGAGAACCCCATAATCTGTTGGTATGGAGTTTATTGTCACTACTAGTTAAACTATTTGGATGGTAGGTTTGAGAGTCAGATCATCCCATATTTGGTTGGCCTTTGGCAGTGATGTTTAATATAGTTTTTGATAAGGACTTTGTTTTAGGGAGGATACACTTAGGATATATTTTATTAATAATTGGACTTGAGTTTTGTACTGGTTATCTCATCCATTATATAGTTTTGTTTAGATGGGGTTTGGGAGCTAATGGATGATCTAGATTAGTGCACCCCCTCTAGTTGAGTATGCACTCTGACTAGAGGGTAGATATGTTTTCCATGGGGTTTTTTGTGATCTTTGTTACATGTATAAAGCACATAGGTCAATGATCCTATTGGTTCCATGTGGATGGATCCCATTGGTGTGTGTATCTATCAGGTCCATATTGGGGCCTATTTTTTTATGCAGGACTTTCAAGACATGATAATTTTTAAATGTATGGAGTGTATATTATATCTCCAATTCGAATCATTCCATTTGATTCCTAAAGATATGTTGTTTCCCATTATCATGTGTATTTCTATGGTACCACCCTAGGGTCCATCATTCATGCCTTTGTGATTGGAAATCTTGGAGATCCTATATAGATATGGCGGATTTTCTAGTTTTTGTGTGGCAGGGTGATCTATGTACCGTAAATCCTCTAGTGTGGTAAAGAGAAGGGGTATATTTACATCAGGTGTTAGGATAAAACCTATGGTTGATTACTTTACTTTTTAGCCCCCTTTTATATTGTTTTTTTATGTAATATATGATTATTTTTCATCTATGATAAGAAAATCATGTGTTCATGAACTTGTTATTGTAGTAGATTATAGGTTCACAATTGAGGGTGGCCTTTTAAGATTTATTCCTCACCCCTTGTGCATGAAACTCAAAGTGAACGTATAACCAATGTCTTATTTCAGGTTGGATATCACGTTTCATGATAGATGGGGATGTGGCATAGTGTTTCTTGATTGAGAAGATCCACTTGTGTGGAGTCTCAAGATGGGTCAAGTGAATATTGATCATCGTGGAGACTAGGTATGTGGGTTTTATTTCCATTATTAGTAGATACTATTGTATTTATTTTTAGTATTAATTATTTTTTTATGTGTTCATCCAAGTGGGTGACTGTCTATTGTATGTTTCACATGTTGGATTCTATATAACTGTATTCTACATTAAACTTATTATATCATTACTTTGTTTTAGTTTATTTATTATGAATACTTTGATGTTTATCCTTTTGTACATTTTGGTTATTTTTTTATGTTATTTCACTCTAAATAGATGTTATAGTCTCCCCATCACATCTTTTAGATGGTCACTGCTAGTTAGCAACCTCTAGTGTTTAGGGTGGCATGTTTGCAGCCTTATGGTGAGTTAGATTTGGCGATGTGTCAATTTAACCAAGGATGGTTCACTTCGAAATGGTATTAGAGGTTTGTGGTTTTTCAATTTGAAGAGTTTTTATATAGTTTCTCTATAAATTTGGAATAAATTTTTATGGATATTGGACGAGTGTGTTGTGAACACCTTTGCTAACAGGAAGTCCAAGTTTCTAGGGCACAAGAAAGAATTTTTTTAATTTTTTTTATGGTTGTGTGATTTCACCTAGTGTGATTCACTTGGGTTTGTGGATTTATAGTTTTTTTTGGGTTTTTGGATCTTGGCCCATGGGTTATAAGCCAATGTTCATGCATCGTTCATGGCACATAGGATTCATATGACATATTCATGTATGTGGTGTTTTTATTGATGATGGAGATTCAGTTTTTTAAAGTGTCTTCAATAACCTATATGGTGTATCACATATAGATCCTTGGTGGAATTATACTCAACTAAATCACACGTATATATTTTCTTATGATGATCGACCATGTGGTGAGAGGTTTTTTGGTGATGGAGATGTAATACCTTCACTGATAGATTCATAGAGACCCTTGTGGATTATTAATGGGATATGAATGCCTTATCAGTGGATCAATGAAACTAGTATAAAAAAACCTTTTAGTGACCGCCAAAATCTGTCTCTAAAGGCCTATAACATCCACATAACATCCGTCAAACGATGAGTGCTTTAGTTCTATCGTTGTTGCCTATAGTGTCCACCAAATGATGGATTATATAGAGGTGATCGAGAGGACCTATAGCGACCGAAAAATGGTGGATGATTTAGGCCTGTCGCTATTTCCTATAGTGTCCTCCAAATGGAAGATGTTATAGAGGTGATCGAGAGGACCTATAGCGATCAACAAATGGTGGTCCTTATAGACTGTCCTGAGTTGGGAAATAGAGACTACCATTTGGAGGTATCTATTTCTCATGTCACGATCACATATAGAAACTGCCAAACAATAGTTGCTAAAGCAAGGAAATACCAATACCGACCACCAAATGGTGTCCTCTATAGGGTTATTTATTTATTTTTTAAATTTCACCACAAATCCATCATCAAATAAAATTTCCTAACAAAATTTAATAAAATAATTAGTATAGAAAAAAATTTCCCAAATAATAATTGAAATGAAATAACATATTTCAATTAAAGATTGTTACAAAATATAGAAGTTGTTTGATATTGAATTGACTGTTAAATGCATGTTTTGGTTTTTTTGACACTAAAATTGTGTTTTCAGTCATATCGGGAAAACAAAATATCCAATTGATGTTCTGTCTACTCGAACATTTCACAATTCACTCCCCAGTTATTGTCGTCTGATTTCATGACATTCTGAGGTAGTTTGTTTGGTTTCAACCACTAGACACACCTTTTTAAAGTTCCTAAAATCTTTAAAAACCACATATTCAGTAGTACCATGCACATCGCATGTCTGATTCATGTTTCGTCTCCTCCCACACATCAAGAATAATAATAAGATGGTTTCACAGTGATTTAAAGTCATTCGTAGGTCATTTGCTATGGATATGATCGTTAAACGTAAATTTTGGTGTTTTATAACACTAAACGTGCATTTTTATCATCACTATAAAACAAAACCTCCGATTAATGTACCGTCTATTTTTCCATTTCAAAATTCACTCCATGGTTGTCTTCATATGATTTCACGATATTCTGAGGTCGTTCGGATGGTTTTGACCACCTAATATACCTTTTTAAAGGGCCTCAAATCTTTAAAATACACATATTCATTTATACCACACAAAATAAACTTTTTATTCACATCCCATATACTCACACACATCCAGAATAATAATAAAATGGGTTTCCTGTGGTTTCAAGTCATTATGAAGTCGTTTGCTATGGATATGACCGTTAAACACCCGTTTTGGTGTTTTATGACAGTAAACGTGCATTTTTTATCATCAAGGTCAAACGACATCTCTAATTGATGTACCATCTATTTTACCATTACAAAATTCATTCCATGGTTATTGTTGTCTGATTTCATGACATTTTGAGTTTGTTTGGTTGGTTTTGACCAGCTGATACACCTTTTTAAAGGGCTTCAAATATTTAAAATCCACATATTCAGTCTTAACATGCACAACACAAGTCCAATTCACATTATATATCCTCAAAAATTTTAAAAATAATAATAAAATGGTTGTCCTGTGATTTCAAGTCATTCTGAGGTCATTTGATGTGGATATGGCCATTAAATTCCCGTTTTGGTGTTTTATGACACTAAATGTGCATTTTTCATCATCTCTTGATGTAACATCTATTTGAACATTTCAAAATTCACTCCATGGTTGTTTTTTTTCTGATTTTATAGTATTCTGAGTTTGTTCAGTTGGTTTTTCCCAACCGACACACCTTTTTAAATGGCATCAAATCTTTAAAAACCACATATTCAGTCATACCGCACACACCACATGTACAATTGATGTTCCATCTCCTTTAACACCTAAAGAATAATAATAACATGGTTGTCCTATAATTTCATGTCATTCTAAGATTTTTTTATATAGATCTGACCATTAAATGCACGTTTTGTTGTTTTACGACACTAAAAGTTCATTTTCCATCATCGCAGAAAAACAAAAACATTGATTGATGTACCGTCTACTAAAAAATTTAAAAATTCACTCTATCATTGTTGTAGTCTGATTTCATGGAATTTAGAGTCTGTTCAGCTGGTTTTGACCACCCAACACACCTTTTTAAAGGGCGTTAAATCTTTAAAAACCACATATTCAATCATACCGTGCACCTCGCACGTCCGATTGAAGTTCTATCTTCTTTCACATGTCAATAATAATAATAAGAATGTTTTATTGTGATTTAAATTAATTACAATGTCATTTGATATGAATCTGACCCTTAAACACGCATTTTAGTGTTTTATGACACTAAAATTGCATTTTTGGTCATCTCAGAAAAACAATATCTCCAATTGATGGCATGTCTACTAAACCATTTCAAAATTCACTCCATAGTTGTGGTTTTATGATTTCATGGAATTATGAGGTCATTCGGCTAGTTTTGACCACCCGAAGCATCTTTTTAATGGGCCTCAAATCTTTAAAAACCACAAATTTAGTCGAACCACGCACACTGCATGTCCAATTCAGATGTCGTCTCCACACACACATCAAGAATAATAATAGGATGGTTTCACTATGATGTAAATTCATTCAAAGGTCATTTTCTATGGATATGACTGTTAAATGCACATTTTGGTGTTTTATGACAATAAACATGTGTTTCTCATCATCACGGTCAAACAAAACCTCTGATTGACATACCTCTATTAAACCATTTCAAAATTCACTCCAAGATTTTTTTTCTTTAGATTTCATAGTATTCTGAGGTCGTTCGGTTAGTTTTGACCACCCATCACACCTTTTTAAAGGGTCTCAAATCTTTAAAATATACATATTTAGTCATAATGCGCACACTGCACATCTAATTCACATCTCATATCCTCACACACGTCAAGAATAATAATAAAATATTTGTCCAATTATTTAAATTTATTTTGAGGTCATTTTTATGGATATGACTGTTAAATGACCGTTTTGGTGTTTTATGACACTAAACATGCGTTTTTCATCATCATAGTCAAACAAAACCTCCAATTGATGTACCATATATTCTACTATTTCAAAATTCACTCCATGTTTTTTGTGGTCTAATTTTATGGCATTCTAAGTTCGTTCGGTTGGTTTTGACCACCCGATACACCTTTTTAAAGGGCGTCAAATCATTAAAAACCACATATCCAGTCGCACCGTTCACACCACATGTCCGATTGATGTTTCATCTCCTCACACACCTTAATAAAAATAACAACACAGTTTTCCTCTGATTTCAGATCATTCTGAGGTCATTTTCTATGGATCTCATTGTTAAACATCTGTTTTGGTGTTTTATGGCACTAAAAGTGAATTTTCTATCATCGCGGACAAAAAACAACTCTGATTGATGTATTGTCTCCTCTAGCATTTAAAAATTCACTCTTTCATTTTTTTTTGTCTGATTTCATGGCATTTTGAGTTCATTTGGATGATTCTGACCACCCAACACACCTTTTTAAAGGGTGTCAAATCTTTAAAAACCACATATTCAGTAATACCACACACATCACATGACCAATTGAAATTACATCTCCTTTAACATGTCAATAATAATAATAAGATGGTTTTTCTATGATTTTAAGTAATTCTGATGTCATTTTTTATGAATCTGACCATTAAACACACATTTTGGTGTTTTACCACACTAAAAGTGCGTTTATAGTCATCCTAGACAAACATAAAATCCAATTAATGTACCATATACTCAACCATTTCAAAATTCACTCTATGGTTATTTTCATATGATTTCACTATATACGGTGGTCGTTCGGTTGTTTTTGAAGCCCTGTGTGCTTTTAAAGGGTGTCAAACCTTTTAAAATCTCTTATTCGGTCATTCTGGACAGACCGCACGACCGATTGATGTAAGATCTACTCGTACACAACATGAATAAAAATAAGAGGATATTTCTATGATTTCAGGTCATCATGAGGTTATTTGAAATTGAATTGACCATTAAACACATGTTTTGGTGTTTTATGACACTAAAATTGCGTTTTCATCCATGTCAAGAAAACGACATCTCTAGTTGATGTTATGGCTACTTGACTATTTAAAAATTCTCTCTATGGTTTTTTTATTCTGATTTAATTGCATTCAGATGTCGTTTGGTTGGTTTTGACCCCCGAACACACCTTTTTAAAGGGCGTGAACCTTTGAAAACTACATATTCTGTAGTTTCTGGAAGACCTCATGTCCGATTAATGTCTCATCTACTCGTACACAAAAGTGCATTTTCGGTCATCTTGGATAAATTACAACTCTGATTGACATACCATATTCTTGACTATTTCAAAATTTACTCTACAATTTTTGTCATCTAACTTCACCACATTTGGTGTTTGTTCAGTTTATTTTGACCCCCACGTGCTTTTAAAGGGCGTCAAACCTTTAAAAACCACATATTCAGTCATTTTGGATAGAACACATGTATGATTGACATAACATTTGCTCATACACAACATGAATAATAATAAGAGGGGTTTCCTATGATTTTAGGTCATTATGAGGTTGTTTGATATTGAATTTACTGTCAAACACACGTTTTGGTGTTTTATGAAACTAAAATTTCATTTCCAATAATCACGAGAAAATGAAATCTAAAATTGATGTTCTATCTACTAGAACACTTCAGAATTCACTCTACGGTTTTTGTCATCTGATTTCATCACATTTGGAGGTCATTTGGTTTTTTTGACCCCCAGACACACCTTTTTAAAGGGCATAAAAACTTTATAAACTTCATATTCTATTGTTTCAGGCATACTGCACCTCCAATTGATGTATCGTCTGCTCGTACACAACATGAATAATAATAAGATGGTTTTATTATGATTTCAAGTCATTATGAGGTTGTTTTCTATATATCTGACTGTTAAATGCATGTTTTTGTGTTTTATGATGCTAAAAGTGCGTTTTCAGTCATCCCAGATAAACGAAAACTCCGATTGAAATATTTTCTATTCAACCATTTCACAATTCACTCTACAGTGTTTTTTGTCTGATTTCACCACTTTTGGTGGTTGTTCGGTTGGTTTTGACCCCCTGTGTTCTTTTAAAGGGCATCAAACCTTTAAAGACTACATATTCATTCATTCTGGACAGACCATACATCCGATTGATGTTTCATATACTCGTACAAAAAATAAATAATAATAAGATAGTATTACTATGATATAATGTGATTCTGAGGTCTTTTGATATTGAATTGACTGTTAAACACATGTTTTGGTGTTTTATGACACTAAAAGTTAGTTTTCGGTCATCTAGAGAAAACAAAATCTTCGATTGATGTTCCGTCTACATGTCTATTTCACAATTCACTGTAGAGTTTTTGTTGTCTGATTTCACTACATTAATAGATCATTTGGTTGGTTTTGACCCCCATACTTATCTTTTTAAAGGGAATCAAACCTTTAAAACTCGTATATTCTGTAGTTTCGGGCAGACCGCACATCCGATTGACATCTCATCTATTCGTACACAACATGAATAATAATAAGATGGTTGTTTTGTGATTTCAAGTCATTATGAGGTTGTTATATATATATATGACCATTGAACACATTTTTTTGGTGTTTTACGATATTAAAAGTGTGTTTTTCGTCATCCCGGAAAAACGAGTAGACTACATGTCTTACTGACGTTCCATCTTCTTGTACATAACATCAGCAAACATGTTGTGTTATTTTTATTTTTTTCACCATTGTGAGTTAATGAGAGAAATACTGGTTATGATTAATCCAATAATTGTCATCAAATGTAGAGATGAAAATTTTGAACCCTGTAGAACACAACACAAGTTAAAAAAGTTTGGGTCAATCATAAATGGATTTATATTATAATCAGGTTGGGTAACCTGGTATATGAATAATTTTCTGATCGGATTCAGGTTGACCATTCTTTACCCATATAATCTTTCGACATGATACAGTAAGTTATATATTTTAATTTAAATGAGTTAGAGATCTGAGTTATAATTGAACCCTTCATAAATATATTGGATTAGATCAACCCATTTAATTAAATGGATTGAGTTTAAATGGGTTTACAATATAATCAACCTAATCGTAAACCCAAATTATTACCTTTAATCCAACACAACCACCCAAATGTAATATTAGGCATTAAACCCATTTATCTAAGCAAGAAACAATCAATGAAGAATAGGGTTGAGTTAGGGTTGAGCTTAAATGGGTTTATAGAAAGGTCAACTCATCACGAACCGAGCATGTGAACTTGAATTGTTACATCTAACAAGGACTGACATTTATTAGTCGGTATTTAATCTCCATCTAATTCATCCAGGGTTTTATTAAGATGTGGAGGTTTAATCTTATAGAAAATATCAACCTCCACACCCAACGTTAGTTTATTTGAGTTGTTTTAGCAAAAATCATCAAATGAATACAACTCCAACATGCACAAAAGAAATAACATAAAAGCCATAAGAAGTTTCCAGTGTCGATAGAACCCCTGATGAGCCCATAGTTTTTCTTTGTATGCATACAATAATAAATGAATAAATGACAAGAAATATACATGTATAACTAGAGCAATAAATTAAATGATCTTATCATTTTTTATACTATAAATATAAAATGGGAGGAGCTTATTGCTTTGTTCACACTCTCCAGGTGATGTTTCAAAAAAGCTAAAAAACTAGTAATGATTTCATTAGAAATCATCACACCCTTGGGTTCTCTCTTTGTTCCAATTATATAAATGATTGTAAAAATTTAACGCTTCCTTTTGATGGGTAGAACAAAATGCATGTGTTCTCATTAAAAATATTGACAAATAATAGAATTCAAAATAATAAATGACCTGAGAAAATGAATGAGTAAAGAAATAATGTGAAAAAAGTTTAGTAATAAGGCCAATGAAATGACTTCTCCATCATACAAATGAGGTTCAAGGGACAAGGAGGAGACCACATAGGGGAGCAAATTCACTATTGACTGAACTACATGGCCAAAACTACCAATAACATATGGATTAATATACAATAACACATTGTTGATTGAAGTTTTTTTTCAACATTAAATATCATGTGTGTGGACTGGATATGAAAGAAATGCAGCCTACTAGTTGTAAAAAATCATCCTATGAATATATAGTCAAGCCAAAATCTTCAACCATGTCCCTTTACTCTATCATAACCCTTCCAAAGCTGACAAGTGCTGTACAAAGAGAACCATACATGCTACCTGGCATCACAATATAAAAGTTACATGGAACTTACTTCGAAAAAAATTTGTTGTCTTAGGTAATGTCTTAAAAATATGAAAAGAAAAGGAATTGGATGAAAAAAACACACAACAATAAAAAATTGTTATAAAGATTAAAGTTAACAAATCACTTGTTGCTCATTAATATACCTCATGAATCTTTTTATCCTCAAAAAATGCAATGGAGACCTCCTCAAGGGCATTTCATGCCTGCAAAACACAACCAAATATTTTAAGCAATTGAACAAAATATGGTCCATGAGCCTAAAACTGAAGAATACATCCATGCTCATAACCCACTTTGGGAAGTTAAAACCATAAATTCTACAACATCCTACCTAAAAATAACCAATAATTTACAAAAAAGTAAAATTGAATCATTATAAAAATCTAGGTACTGATGAAAGCATTTTATTTTTTGACATACTTTCTTGAGACCTCTTTAGATGGATTTCATAGCTTTCATTAATAAATCATAAAATTCTTTGTAAGTTAGCCATACATATTTACCAGGATAAAAACAATCAAAATCATTAGTTTAAGGTCAAAATAGGTTGAAATAAGGCATCAATCCATGTACACAAACTTCAAAATGTGATTATACCTTCCCATGTGCAATGCAACAATGACCAAGCATTGGATTTTGTGGGTATTTATCAACAAAAAAGCTATAGGCAACCATTCAAATTCCCATTCAAATTCTACTAGTGATGTATTAAAATGAACTAAACTAAATCAAATAAATTTTATCAAAGTAAAAAAGATCCAACATGAACTAAGATGAAATAATAAAATAGAACTAAATCAAAAAAATCTAACCCAAATCAACCCCAAAAAAATCAAATAAAACTAAACTGAATAAAATAAAACAAAATTGAAATAAAATGAATTAAATTCAACCAAATTAAAGTGAAATAACCTGACGTAACCCAAAAAAAATCAAAATAACAAAACCTTAATCGAACAACATACAAAACTGAACTAAAACAAAATAAACCCAACATAACCCAACTGAAATTAAACAAATTGAATCATACCACACCAAACATATCTGACTCTATCCAACTCAATCAGAAATATACTAATCTAAATCATATCGAACAAAAACAAAATGCACTAAATCGAACTGAGTAAAACTGAAAAAAATCAGAAATAGGCTATGCCAAATCGAATCGAACAAAAACACACATAATAAAACCAAACTGAATGGAAAAAAGAGATAAAAAAGAATTAATTGTGTTAAACTATACTAAATTGAACCAAAAAAATCTAATCAAACTCCCCAGACTTGTATGGGACCAAACTAAATAATCCAAATCTGATATGAACTAACCAAGATTAAAATGCATTTAAATGAATCTCACTAACATGGATAAAATTTAATCAATCATACCTAAACAAATACCTGAATAAAACTTATCTTGAAAAAAACTAGATAAAACTAAACCAAATAGAATTAAAGAGGTATGTACCAAATTGAATTGTACCAAATCATAAAAAAATCATATTTAACCATAATAAGATAAATAGAACTGAATATAATTTAACCAAATTGAATAAAGTTAGACTGAATCAAACCCCGCTGAACTGAACCAAACCAAATTAAATAAAACCCAACCAAACTATAGTAACTCAAATAAAAAACCTAAATATACTAACTTGAAATAACCAAAATTAAATAGAATTGAACAAAATTGAAATTAATATATATGAATTGAATCAAACTTAATAGTTCTAAAAATACTCAAAATAAAACCAAATGATCTAAAATATCCCAATCCAAACCAATACAATGTATATATAATCAACCATACATAAACAAACCTAAGAAAATAGAACTAAAACAAACTATACCAACCCGACCCAATATAACCTAACTGAAATCGACCCCACCCATCCTGAACCAAACTAAATCAAAGTAAATATAAACAAACCAAACTTAACATAGTTGGATGTAATAGAACAAAACTAACCTGAGCTAAGTTGAATCAATCTGAACTTATCCAATTTAAATTGAGAAAAAATAAACTAAAATGAAATGAATCAATCCGGTAAAACAAGTAAAGAAGTGAAATGAACCAAATTGACTTAAAATATATTGAACCAAATAGAATGAAAATAAAATAAATGGAATAGAATCGAACCAAACTGAAAAAACCTGTGCCAAAAAGACTTGTCCCAAATGCATTAGAATGAAACAAATTAGATCTAAATCAACCCTAATGGGAAAAAAATTATTTTATTGGATTGGAATGGAATATAGTTGAATTTAATAAAACATAATTGAGAAAAAAAAATTACATGAATTGAATTGAATCAAACCAATCTAACCTAAGTTGACCTAGACCAACTAAACCTCAGAAAAATTGAACTGAACAAAATAAACCATCTTGAATGCACTTAAACTAAAAAAATTAAAATAAACTATAGAAACCAAATCAATATAGATGAAAATTATATGAACCAGTAATTTTTTTTTGAATAGAACTATACTAAACTAAAAAAATAAGAAACTGAAATGAACTAAACTGACCTGACCAAACCAGTTTTTTTAAAAAAATAAATAGAATGGAAGTGAACTAAAATGAAACAAAACAAACAAATATGAAACCACCATAACTGACCGAAACCAAATTGAATCTAACAAAATCAACCCAAATTGAGTCTGGATAGTTGGACAGAAGAGGGGTAGCTCAACAGAGGTGGGAGAGCACAAATGAGGTGGGGTAGCTCGATAGAGGAGGGGGAGCACGACAGAGGCAAGGAACCTCAATGGAGGAAGGGTAGCTGGATGACATAGGGGTAGATAAAAAAAGGCTGGGTAGCTCGATGAAGGAGGGGGAGGATGAGAGTGGGGTCAGGGGAGGATAAGGTTGTATGATCTAGGACAAGAACAAAGTAGTTTGACGATGGTGGGATGAAGGACATGACATCGCCGAGGCGACAGAGTGGAAATGGGTGTGGGGAGCGGTGTCGAGGGAGAGATGTCATGGGAGGGTTAAATGGAGTAGGGTCCGGGGAGGAATGTCATGACCCATCCCTCAGGGCCCGTTCCATGACTACCCCAAGCCCACCTTCCATAGGCTAGGGGTTGGCGACTAGCACCAGAAAGGTGCATCCCTAAAACTGGAAGGCATTACATTTTTAACCTGAACATACACATAGCTCAAGAACACAATAAGATGCAAACACTAAGTAATCTTCTATAGCAAAAAGAGTGCTTAAAGTAAAATGGGTCGGAATACAAGCCAAAATGTAAAAGTACAAGTACAACTGAAAAGTACAATACAAATGAAAAGGGAGAAATAACTCTTGGATCATTCACCGATGATCCTACCTGAAGGGTAGGTACAACTCATGATCACTAGTCCCTGTGTCATGTCACTCCAAATAGTCCACCTATGAGTACCGTCCTGTCCTGGATCCCTCAGCCTCAATTAATGCTGTCCATCGTCTGCACAAGACACAACAAGGTGTGAGCATAGCCCGTGCAGGGGTGAGTATAACGATACTTAGTAGGGACCCCGAGACCCCATAGGTCTCCTAGAGTTCTACAAAAGAAATACCACAAAGCAATACCTCAATCTCAAAGCAAGAAGCAATAAACATCAACTCTACTTAGGTATATGACCATACATATACCTAAGTTATCAAGACATACTCATTTCATATATGAGGGAAGAATACCATAAAGGTAACACCATGAAGGTAGAAGTACCACACATGTAAACACCACAAAGACAACACCATGAAGGTAGAAGTACCACATATGTAACACCATGAAGTTAGAATTACCACATAGGTAACACCAAGAAGATATAAGTACCACAAATGTAACACCACGAAGACAGAAGTACCACATAGGTAACACCACGAAGATAGAAGTACCACACAGGTAACGCCACAAAGATAGAATTACTACACAAGTAACACCACAAAGACAGAAGAGACTCAGATCAAAATAAATTATAACTTAATTACAGAAGTACAGATGATTACTTCTAAGCTAGATTATCTTATTCAGTTTAGAGGCACTGCTTCTGACCCACACTAGATCGATAGGTAACTAACCCCCGCTGACCCACACAGGATCTGACACACATAGGATCAGTATGCGTTGACCCACACAGGATCGCTGAGTGCTGACTCACACAGGATCTGATAGAAGTTGACCCACACAGGATCAATATATGCTAACCCACACAGGATCGATGTTCTTTCTTCACACTATAGCTTGCCATAGGATTCCTCACACCTAGTGTGCTCGATCTCTGTAGAAACTACCTCTTGAGATATTGGTCGTACCTTGACCACTAATAAGCTTCAAAAAATATTAACCCAAATTATTGGCATGTCGTAAGAGTTCCAACATGATAGACGTTGCGTCAATCAGACGCCCAATCTGTGAGTTATAAGCGTTTAGTTCCGAGGGCCGAGTTGGATTCAAGTTTGATCCAACTTGGCCATAATACAACTATATTCAAAACTCACGTGAGGTATACCAAAAGAAACATCTCTCTCCAAGGACCCCATCACCGTTGAAAGTTCGTAAAATGAATGCTTGGATTTCAAGTTATGGCCCTTTATGTGTTTCTGGGTTCGGTCCGACCCGGTCGGACCGACCCGGCCTGCAAGGGGGCGGCCCATAAAGGGAATCCTGCAAGGGTGGCCTGACCCATAAGTGGGTAACCTGCAAGGGGGGCATGGCCCACTAGGTAGGCGTCCTGGAAGGGTTGGAAGCCTATTGGGTAGGCGGCCTGGCCGCGTGAGGCACGACCCGCAAGGGGGAGGCTCAGCCGCGTTAGGTGCACACCGCAAGGGGGGCGTGACCTGTTGTCTGTCCGAGATGGCAGGGGGGGGGGTGAAACCCCCATATTACGAATGGCCCGGAGGATGTTCGGCTTTGTGAAATGGCGGAGCCACGTGGGAGCCACCCGATCACCATGGAACCTGCCGGGTAGGCGCGGGTTCTGCCTCCGCCGCAGCGTCAGCCATAGCCCTCTACTCACCAGCGGTGCGCTAGTCGCGCCGCATCTCCTTCCGCGGCCGGACAATGTGCCGGTAGCCTCCTCCAACCGCCACGGCTGAGGGGCCATGACCCTGTGCTCACCAATGGAACATGATGGTGCGCCACACCTCCTCTACAGCCGGTCAGTTTCGTCCGCTCCGATGATTTCCGCGACTTTGTGCCGTAACCTCCTCTTGCGACGTGTGTCGGTGCACCACCTCCTTATTATCCGGTCGGTGCTATCGTGCCAGCGGTCTTCCACAAAGGGCGCAAGGGTAGAAAAGTATCGGAGGGTTTGGGCCAGATTTTTTAGGCCCGTGCCCTCTGCATAAACTCATCTTCACGAGGGTGGGTTAAAGGGTTCAAGAAATTCACTTGAATTAAACAATAAACAAACCCCTACCTCAAGAAAGATGGTGAGTGCGCATTTGTGGAAGTAGGTCAGTGTTCGCCATCCCCCGCAACTAGCCTCCAACGGTGTCGCTCGATCATCGATCATCGGTTCGGGGTTTCAGTGTTACTCATCACCACCCGCTAGAACTGGCTCTGTCCTCAAAGGGTTTGGCATCTTAGCACTTTTTCAGTACTTTGCTTCTTGGTGAAGCCGTTCTGACACCTCTTCCCAAGATCCATATAAATAGGAGAGGGGGAGGGTGTGAAACATTTGTGTAATTGATGGAGGCCCATTAATTAGGAACCTTCCTAATTCCCCAATTGTGCAGTTAATTAGAATTTAAAGGTCAATCCATTTATTGTCTTGACACATCACTGGTCCCACAATCCTCTTCTCCGTTGGAGGAAAAGTTAAAATAGAAAATAAAAATTAACTAACTTATTTTTATTATTCTTTTAAAAGTCCCAAAACTTAAATTTTTCTCCAGACCTACTGTGGTCAAAATGAAGCCTCCCTTAAGTGAATCCCGGTGCTACGGATTCAATAGTGCCTTTATTTTTTTAATCCGAGCACCGGTTCAAAAGTTAACAAATTCTGATTACACATTTACTGAACGTACCTTAAAAAAAGTTCAGAAATTAATTACGGGCACACTGGGCCTCAGAATCACGTGACGACAATTTTTGAAGACTCATAATAATTCCATATAATTAAAAAAAATTACATGGAAAATCTGGGTCTTTACATTCTCCCCACCTTAGGGATTTTCTTCCCTGAAATACAAAACATAGATTAAGGAAACAAATGAGGGTATTAAGCATGAATCTAAGCCTCCTTCTCCCATGTGCTCTCATTGATGTTCTTTTTCTACAAGAAAACTCACACCAAAGGTATCAACCACCCAATAAAGAATCAATCCTATCGATCCTCAATCTCTACCGGAACCTCCGTAAATGTTTCCCCATCATCAAAGTCCAGTTCATTGAGGTTGATGATGTGAGATGGGTCATGAACGTAACTACTCAGTTGGGATACATGGAAGATTTCGTGCACCCTCTCCAACTACGATGTAAGTACCAAGCGGTATGCCACCTTGCCAATCCTCCGAAGTATCCAGAATGGTCTGATAAACCTTAGTGATAACTTTCCACCTCGGCTAAATCTTTGTAAACCTCATCGAGGTGAGACCCGTAGGAAGACATGGTCTCCATCCTCAAACTCCAAAGGTCTCTGCCTCCTGTCAGAAAAAGACTTTTTCCTACTATGTGCAGTCTTCATCTGCTCCTAGATGATCAACACCTTCTCAGTGGTAGCTCGTACCAACTCTGGACCCATAAGTGCTGATTCCCCTAGGTCTGTCCATCATAGAGGTGATTTGCATGGTTGACCGTACAATGCCTCAAAGGGTTTCATACTGATGGTGGTGTGATAACTGTTGTTGTATTAGAACTCCACCAATGGTAAGTGATCCTCCCAACTGCGGCCAAAAATCTAGGACACAAGCATGAAGCATGTCCTCCAGTGTCTGTATGGTCCGTTCTGTCTGACCATCCGTCTGAGGATGAAAGGTGGTGCTCAAACGTCGCTGAGTTCCAAACACCTCCTACAACCACTTCCACAATTGGGAAGTAAAACGTCTGTCATAGTCAGAGAAGATCATCTATGGCACCCCATGAAGTCACACAATCTCCTGTATGTAGAGATTTCCCAATCCCTCTACTGATCCCTGCTCTCGGATAGGTAAGAAGTGGGCCGACTTGGTGAGTTAGTCAACGATCACCCAGATGGAATCATTTTCCCTAGACATACGTGGAAGCCCTATCACAAAGTCCATGGAGATTCCATCCCACTTCCACTCCAGCACCTCTAGTGGTAATGCTAAGCTTGATGGAAACTAATTCTTGGCCTTCACTTGAAGACAAGTGATGCATCGAGAAACAAACTATGCCACTGATTTCTTCATCCCTAGCCACTAGTGATGATGCCAGAGGTCCTGGTACATCTTTTTCACACCAGGATGTATTTCCAAAGGGGACTTATGGAACTCCCTCAACAACTCCTCCCATAGTTCCATTGGTACCATGGTACATCCTCTAAGGAGGATGAAGTGCTCCCTACCTTCAGAAAATCCTTCAAGTACCTATCCTGAGGATATCTGAGCACGTTGAGCCTCAAAATAAATGTCCCCAAGTTACGCCTCCCTGACTCTCTGAAAGAGTGGGGGAGTGACTATTATAGACTGGAGGTACGCTGCTCCATCTCTATCCATGAAGGATATCTGCAACGTAGCTAGCTGCTCTGTCGCCTTAGTCAGTAACTGTAGACCAGACCTACTACTGAGTGCATCTACTACCATGTTCCCCTTTCTAGGAGTATATACTATCTCAAAGTCATAGTCCTGGAGGAACTCTAGCCATCGCCGCTATCTCAGGTTCAGGTCCTTCTGAGAGAAGATATACCTAAGACTCTTGTGATCAGTGTAGACTGTAAAACATTCAACTATTAAGTAATGTCACCACATCTTCAAGGTTAAGACCACTGCTGCTAACTCTAGGTCATGGTTAGAATAGTTCTTCTCATGTTTTCTTAGCTTCCATGAGACGTAGGTGATCACTACTCACTCCTTTATCAGGACACACCCAAGTCTGGTCCTTGATACGTCATAATAGACTACATACCAAACGCCTTTTCTTGGTAGCCTCAAGATGGGGGCACTTGTCAGTCTCTGCCTTAGCTCCTGAAAACTCTGTTTGCATCTCTCCATCCATAAAAAGGGTTATCCCTTCTTCATCAACAATGAAAAGGGTGAGAAAACTCTAGAAAAGTTAGGCACAAATATCTAGTAGTATCTAGCCAACCCCAGGAAACTCCGCACCTTGGTCACACTCCTGGGTGGCTCCCATGAAAGTACAACCTCTATCTTCTCCAGAACTACTACAAATCCAGCCTTCGAGATGGCATGTCCCAGAAAGAGGACCACTCATATCCAGAATTGGCACTTAGAGAGATTACCATAAAGCTGGTTCTCTCGGAGTGCATCCAGAAATATCTATAGATGACAGGCATGCTCCTTCTCCGACACTGAGTAAATCAAGATGTCATCAATGAAGACCACGACAAAGTGATCAAGGTATGGTTGGAAGATCCTGTTCATGAGTCCCATGAACACTGCTAGGGCTTTGGTCATGCCAAATGGCATAACAAAGAAATAATAGTGGCCATATCGACATCTGAAGGCCATCTTCTGCACATCCTCATCATGTACCTTGAGCTAATGATAGCCTGATCTGAGGTCTATCTTCGAAAACCAACGATCTCCCTTTAGCTGATCAAAAGGATCATCAATCCTCAGAAGTGGATACTTGTTCTTCACGGTCACCTGGTTTAGGCACTGATAGTCCACACAAAGTCTCAAACTCCCATCTTCCTTCTTGGAAAACAAAATCAGAGCTGTCCATAGAGAAACAATAGGCCTTATGAATCTCTTCTTATGCAATTCCTCCAAATATACCTGTAACTCTTGAAGATCCATGGGAGCCATCCGATATACTGGTGTACATATCAGTGCCATCCCAGGGTACAATTCGATGTAAAATTCTACCTCTATATATGGATTTAGTCCCATAACATCATCAAGAACGACATCAACATACTGGTCCACCACTATAGGATAGCTCATACTCTCAACATCAACTACTCTGAGGGTAAGGATAGCTAACTGATGTGTGATCAGCTGAACCCTCCTCCGAGTAAGTCTATCCTGTTCTGCAAAAGTTCCCTTCTTGTTGGTGAAGGAAAAACTGGTCCCATCCTCATGGACACACTGCACTTTTCACCTAATACAATCAATCTGAGCATGGAATGTGGATAACTAGTGCATACCCAAGACTACATCATAAGGCCTCGAAGCTTCTACTAGAAGATCCTAGCCGAAGCTCTCACCTCCTAGAGTAAGCTCACACTACCGACACTAGTGTGTAATTGTCAAATCTTCTTCCGTAGAAGTATCTATCTATAAGGATCGAGACAAAAGCTCCACCAGAATGTCTGAGCTCCAAATGAGGGTCGTGGAAATAAAAGAGTGACTGATGCCTATGTCTATAAGTACTACAACCAAGGTGCAGTAGACACAGATCAAACATCTAATCATCTCCGGAGTGTTATGGTCGTAGGCCTCAGCTGCTTGCGGAACTCCCTAATCGAATATATGCCTCTGCCTTGACTGTCCCTTGACCATATTCCAGTCATCCGTATGGAGGGTTGGGTAGTCTCGACCCATGTGACCCTACCCACCGCACGAGTAGCACTGCCTACTTCTCAACTATCCTCCTTTGTCTTGTGATCCCCGCACCACTGACCCTGTATCCTGTGGTCACCCACCAGAAGGTCTGGCTCACTTAGGGCCCTGTTTCATCTGCCTACTGCCTACTGCAGATGACTCTGCTACCTGACGTCCAGTGGTGGCTATCACTGTTGGTTCCTACTCATCTAGGAAGCTCTCCACCAAAAGTGCTTGCTCTGGCACCCCAGCATGCGTCAGAATGCTGAGTGATATCATTGATGCTCTGATCTCCCGTTCGAGACCCTGCTCAAAGGTCTGGGACTTGAAGAAAGGGTATTGTACCATATCTTTGGAGTAGCGGGAGAGATCAATGAACCTCGCTGAGTACTGGGCCACATTCATGCTTCCCTACTGTAGGTGCAACAGCTCTTATAAACGCATTGATCATAGAGTCTCTGGGATGAACTATGCCCTAAAAAGGCTCTCGAAGTCTGACCATATGAGGGTCACCTCATCATGTATCTAGAGAATCAAGCTCCCCCATATCCCTGCTACTTCTTGAAAAATACTGGCTTCTAGTATCACCATAAGGTCAGCTGGTATCCCAACCAGGCATAAAACTCTGACTACAACCTCCAACAAGTCCTCAGCCTCCTGCGGGTCCATCTTGCCTCTGAACCTCGGAGGCCTCTACCGCTAGAACTCATGCAACATACTTATTCGGCGTGCACCCTCTACTAGTGGGGGTGATGGAAATGGCTTCCCAACGAGTAGTGGTGCTGCTGGTACACCACCTGAAGGTGATAACTCCATAAGAGGGCCCTGCACCAAGGCCTCATCACTTGGTGGTCCATCCTCACATACTCTCCTGGTAATCCTAGATGGCTGTCTATGTGGTGGAATCCTTAAAGAAAACAGTTGTGCCACGATCAATAAGTTATACCTGATGAGTTGACTTGAAGAGATCAAAAGAAAAACTTTTCAAAACACACGCAATCAGTGTTTTCATGCACTGAGTCAAAAATCAGAAGTCAAGGTCTGGGTGTATGGATACGTCGGCCACCACACCAACATTGGATTCCCTAAACAGAAAACCACACTCATAACACTTAACACTATTTACACAAATAAAATATCAGAGTCCTAGTTCTTCAGTAGAACCGACTCCTCTAATACCACTTTGTTACGACCCATCCCTCAGGGCCCGTGCCGTGACTACCCCAAGCCCGCCTTCCATAGTCCAGGGGCTGGAGACTAGAACCAGAAAGGTGTATCCCTAAAATGGTAAGGCATTTCCTTTTTAACCTATACAAACACGTAGTCCAAGAACACAATAGGAAGAAACAACTAAGTAAACTGCTGTAGTAAAAAGAGTGTTGAAAGTAAAAGGGGCCGGAATACAAGCCCAACTGTAAATGTAAAAGTACAACTAAAAAGTATTATACCATTGAAATGGGAGAAAAAACTCCTAGATCATCCACCGAGGATCCTGCCTAAAGGGTAGGTACAACTCACGATTAGTAGTCCCTACGTCACATCACGCCAAATAGTCCACCTCTGAGTACTGTCCAGTCCTGGATCCCTCAGCCTCGATCAATGTTGTCTGTCGTCTGCACAAGACACAACAAGGTGCGGGTGTAGCCTGAGAAGGGGTGAGAATAATGATACTCAGTAGGGACCCCAAGACCCCATATGTCTCCTAGAGTTCCACAATGGAAATACCACAATTCTAGACCTCAATCTAAAAGAATGAATAAATATACATCAACTATGCTTAGGTATATACCCATACATATATCTAAGTCATCAAGACATACTCATCTCATAAATGAGGAAAGAATACCACAAAGGTAACACCATGGAGGTAGAAGTACCACACAAGTAACATAACGAAGACCACACAACGAAGACAACACAACGAAGACAAGACAACGGAGGTAGAAGCACTACACAGGTAACACCACAAAGATAGAAGTACCACACAGGTAACACCACAAAGATAAAAGTACCACACAGGTAACACCACGAAGACAGAAGTACCACATAGGTAACACCACGAAGATAGAAGTTCCACACAGGTTACACCATGAAGATAGAAGTACCACACAGTTAACCCCATGAAGATAGAAGTACCAAACAGGTAACACCACAAAGATAGAGGAGACTTAGATCACAATTAGGTATAACTTATGTACATAAGTATAGATGATTAGTTGTAAGCTAGATTATCTTATTCTGTTAAGAGGCATTGCTTCTGACCCACACATGATCGATAGGTAACTAACCCCGCTGACCAACATAGGATCTGAACCACACAGGATCGGTATGCGCTGACCCACACATGATCATTGAGAATTGACCCATACAAGATCTAATTGAAGCTGACCCACACAAGATCGATAGATGCTAACCCACACATGATCGATATTCTTTCTTCATGTTACAGCCTACCATAGGATTCCCCTCACTCGGTGCACTCGAGCTTTGTAGAAACAGCCTCTCAAGATATCAGTCATACCTCGACTACCATTAAGCTCCACAAAGGAGTGAACCAAAGGACTTCCATGTCGTAAGGGTTCCAACACGACAGACAATGCATCAATCAGACGCCCGATCTGTGAGTTATAAGCGTTTTAGTTCCGAGGGCTCGGTTGGATTCGGGTTTGATCTAACCCGACCATACTCTAACTATCTCCAAAACTCAAGTGGTGTATACCTAAATTATTTTCTCACTCCAAGGATCCCAGTGCAGCAGACAGTTCGTCAAAAGAATGCCCATATTTCATGTTATGGTCCTTTAAGTGTTTCTGGGTTCGGTCCGACCTGGTCGGACCAAATCGACCCAACCCGGTCTGGGATGTGCCGTGGTGGGCTTAGCCCAGCCCGTAAGGGGGTGGCCGACAAGGGGGAACATCTTGCTGGTGCATGGACCACTGGGAAGGTGGCCCGACCGCATGAGGCGCAACCCGCAAGGGGGCCGCTCAGCCACGTTAGGCGCATCCCGCAAGGGGGGTGTGTCCTGCTGTCCACCTAAGATGGAAGGGGGGGGGGGGTGAAACCCCCAGTATTTTCCCAGAGGCCATTCAGCTTTGTAAAACAGCGGTGCTATGTGGGTGCCGCTCGGTCACCGCGGAACCCGCCAGGTAGGCGCGGGTTTTTCCTCTCCTGCGGCTTCAGCCGCGACCCTCTGCTCACTGCCAGCACACTGGTCATGCCACCTATCCTTATACAGACATCTGATGTGCTGACCACCTCCTTCGACCACTGCGGTTGAGGATCTGTGACCCCTTGCTCACTGGAGTCATGCGACGATGCGCCGCACCTCCTCCGCGGCCATCCGGTGCCAGCCGCTCTGATGACCTCTGCGACTTAGTGCCATGACCTCCTCTTGGGACATGCATCAGCACACCACATCTTTCATAACCGGTCAGTGCCACCACACTGGCTGTCTTCCATAGAGGGCACAATGGTAGCAAAGTAGCAGAGGGTTCGGGCCGAGTTCGTTTGGACCTTTCTCTCTATGTTATTTCATATTCATGACGGAGGATTAAAGGGTTCAAAAATTCACATTAATTAAACAATAAACAAACCCCTACCTTAAGAATGATGGTGAGCACAATTTTGTGGAAGCGGGTCAGTGTTTTCCATCCCCCGCAACTAGCCTCCAACGACGTCACTCAATCATCGATCTTCGGTTCGGGGTTTCGTTGTCGCTCATCACCGCCCACTGGAACCGGCTCCGTCCTCCAAGGGTTTGGTGTCTCGACACTTTTTTAGCACTTTGCTACTTGGTGAAGCCGTGCCGACACCTCTCCCCAAGCTCTATATAAATAGGAGTGGGGGGGGGGTGTGCAAAATTCATGGAATTGATGGAGGCCCATTAATTAGGAACCTTACTAATTCCCCAACGATATAGTTACTTAGAATTGAAAGATCAAGCCATTTATTGTCTTGAAACGTCACCGGTCCCACATTCCTCTTGTCCATTGGAGTAAAAGTTAAAAGAGAAAATAAAAATTAACTAAGTTATTTTTATTATTCTTTTAAAAGTCCCAAAACATAACTTTTTCTCCTGACCTACTGTAGTCTATGTGAATCCTCCCTTAAGAGAATGCCAGTGCTGCGAATTAAACAGTGCCTTAAGTTTTTTAATCTGAGCAATAGTTAAAAAGTTATAAAATGCCTCTCGTGTGTTTACTGAACATACCTTAAAAAATGTTGAGAAATTCATTCCGGGCACACTGGGTCTCAGAATCATGCACCAAAATTTTTTTCAGACACGTAATAATTCCATATAATTAAAAAAAATTACATGGAAAATCCGGGTCTTTACAAGTATGGGGCTGCGTGGGGGAGGATGTGGCTGGAGAGGCTCGATGGTTGGGGGATGGAGGATGGGGTGGTGTAAGGTGGGGGGGGGGGGGAGTGGGGTCAGGGGAACAAGGTTGTGGGGGCATGAGGTCATGAGAGAGTGAAATTAAGGCCTCATTAGGGTGAAAGGGAGGCCAAAAGAGGGATTTTGGGTCTCAGGAGTGAAAAATTATAGCGACCCCCCTAATGGCGGTCGCTAATGATACCAATAGGGACAACCAAATGATAGTCGCTCAAAACCAATCTCCACCAATACTCAATTTTATAGTGTGAGGGAAATGATTCCTGAGTGATCCTTGGATCAAGATAAAGTTTCCTTAAGGTGGCGGTTTTCTTAAAGTACTAGGTTTGAGTTTCTTGGGAGGAAGTTGTTCTTTCTACATGTTATCTGCATGGTTATGCAGTGGGGCCCATGTGCTTTCTATCAATAATGCCTTGGTTGGTCAAGACTATTCTCTTTGGTGGGGTCATTGAGGTTTTCTTTCACCAGGGTGTGGTTAGGAATGCAGATTCCTAGTGTTTTAGAATTAGATCACTAAGAGTGCTCCCAATATCATAACTAGCTTTAGAGGTAACGTTTGGTTGGATACCTAGCCCTTCTCATTTATGGTTATGAGCTGGGTAGTATGGTGAGAGTGTGGTTGGATTAATGTGGATTTGGACCACCAATTGAGTGGTGGGTGGTTTTGTGCTTGATATTTTCATGCGGTAGATGACTTGATTTTGAATAAGGGTGCTGAGGGTGCTCCAGTTTATTAGAACTGACCTATGTGAGGAGCATGGTTAGTGGTTTTAGGTGTGTTAGCCTAGCTTTATTAGGACATGGACCATGTTAGAATGATTTATACTATGTGTTTGGGAGAGTTTTAAGGTAACCTTTGTATTATGGAGTGCACCATATGATGTTGGAGGTTATGAACCTTGTTTTAATTGGTTTGTTGAGTATGTAGGTTGTTGGTCCTGGTGAGTTGCGAATTAGTGTTGGTTGTTGTAGTTTTTGTTCTAGCACTCAGGTGTGAGCAGTTTGGCCATGTTTATCCATTATGTTCAGTGAAGGATGTAACATGGGCCTTGTGGTTTTCCATTTGGATAGAGTGTTGATGATAAGGATACTGCTATAGTTAGGAGTATCATATTAGTTTCAGTTGAACGTCTCTTGTTTTGGGAGAGAGTTGTGGGTACTGTAATACCTGTCATTAAAAAATCAAGATAGTGTTGGATGATCCAATTCTTGGGTGAGATCATGTATTATTGTTAACTATCAGGGATTCATGGGGTCAATAAGTGTTTTTTGTGGGGAGTTTTTGATGCCTCTCATTATCACAGGTTGTGAAAACTATGATAAATTTGAACTTCTTATTCCCAGAAGTGTTTCAGGGAAAAAATGATAATTTATATTATGATGTGATCTTCAATATTTTTTTGACCACTTTATTAGTCTCAATATAGAATTTTTCCCTAAGAAAAGAGTTTTGTGGAAATTATAGCCATTTAAATTTTCATGAAAATTTTAATTAATTAAATATTAATTTATTCATGAATTTTCATTCGGTGATATCACTTAAATGGAGTGTCCTATTGAGATTCCATCTCTGTGGTTGAGTCTGTAATTGGAGGTTTTTCCCAGGATATACATAAAATATCACGAACCAACCTGGGTTGACCCTGAACCGGTCACCCAAGCTGGTCTGCGGCATGGCCCAAAGGGCATTTCCGATCCCCACAGACTGACAACTAGTGCTAGGCATCAAGATTTAATTGTTGGGAAAGATTTTAGCCCAAAAAAACCAGGATCAAAACAGAATAGAAACTAAACAAAATAGACAAACACTAAAAACAGAAACAAAATAAAAGGCACTCGACCAACGTACCTCCACGTGACCTCGCATGTCACCACCCAAACAAAGGACCAACCTCACCCAACACTGAGCGGAACAAACCAAGAAACCTGAACAAAGGAACCCACAACTGAAATAGTAAAAGATAGGCATGAGTAAAAAAATACTCAGTAGGTGAGCCCAACAACAAATCCCAAAGCACTGCTAATAAATAAAGAATTCACAAATCTAGGTTTGAACTACAATGTATAAAAGTATGCTTTCATAAATATTTCACTTGAAAACAAAACACAAATAATTTCCCTTATTCATTTTCAAAAGTTATATTTCCTTCATTAGTGCTAATAACATTTTAAAATGGAGAGTAATGTTACATTTTATATTTTACAAAAATAGAATAAAACATTTTCATTTGAAACCATTTTCAAAAAAAGAACAAATTACCAAAAGGAACAGTAGAAACCACACAGTAAGGGACAATGCAGGTATAAAAATAAACACTACACTGATCACTACTAACAACAGAAATCCAAAATACATGGGTCAAACCTAGGAGCTTTTGAACAATCCAGAACGTACTATACATGTGACTCATCTTGAAGGCATTACCTAACCCGATGACGTCATAACGCCCTAACAATTGGCATAATCCTACATGGCCTAACCGAGGGGCCCCAATCCCCATAGCAGCAATAACTCAGTATTACCCTTCTATGGGGCCACTAGCTAGTGCGTAATATAAACTAGTGCAACAATCGTTCACAAAAAGTTCACTTACTATGCCAGGTTCCCATGCCAAGTACAAAAAAGGGGGTGAGTCAACAAATACTAGTCAAGAAATTCAAAAAATGCATTATCATATTAAACCATCAACACACACACAACAAAAACACCCCCGAGTACCCCAAGGAACAAGACCCTCACCTTTAAACCATTATCACACAAGGGAAGACCCAATCCAAGGTAACCCCCATCTTTCATCAACCAATAAGGCGAGGACCCATTCAAAGGAGGGTTTTTCGATGAAACCATTTTTATTTAAAGTGCCAACCGGGCCTCAACAACCATTTAACACCAAATCATTTCCAAAGGACGCAACACACGTCATCCCATTGAAAACTAGAAACACAATTAGAACCTCATTTAAGAAACTCAAATAAGAATTTTAAAACTGAAACACATTGGTGTCACAAGTAAAACCATTTTTCAATCTCCAAATGAACCCACTTTCATCTATAGCCAAACGGTCCTTTTATAACTTTTAGAAGAAACACTATTTCTAAATTGAAATCCAAAAATTTATTCACGCGCCAAAGGGAAACATTTTTCATCAAACAAGAACCACACTTAAAGTTTCCAAAATCAAGTTTAAAGGCCAAACATGCATTTTATCTAATCAAGGTTTTAAGAGAACACCATTTTCCATAAATAATACACCTGTCATTTTACACACACCAAAACCATTTCAAAACACACTTCAACATGACTTGGACATTTCATAAAGAACCCATTTAGAAATATCATAAGAAGAACACAAAATTAAAATCCAAGAACAATACTTCCAGTGCAATGAAAGAAATAAAAAGCTTCCATTTTCAGAAGGTTACCACACTAAAAATAACTATTTAATACTACTTAAAATTTACTGAAAATAAATGAAAAATAAAGGAATAAATAAATTCTAAATTTAAAGGAAAGTGCAGTGAGAGACATAACTCGACTCACAAACCAAACTCGATGACGCAGCACACCTCGCGCAGGCGCATACGCACACGCAAGATGAAGACCGCTATGTTGCGGAATTATTCCGCCAACGCACTGAAACAAACACAAAAACAACAAAAACAGCCAAACAATGATATGAAATAAACTCAAACAGATTCATGTCACAAAATTTACCTCGGTGCAGAGACGTGCTCGACCCATGGGGTTGCACGCCAGTCATAAGGGGCGGCGCGCTCAGGAACGAAGACCACCGGGGGTCACGCGCCAACCATCAGGTGCGCCGCTGGCCGGCGCAAGGCGACGACGGTTGTCCAGACCGCAGAAGGTCGGAACACGACCGAAAAAAGGTGCGGTGGTCAGGAAACGTAGCGTAGGCACGCCAAAGGAAGCCGGAACGCTGGAAGGAGAGACAGAGGGCACACCGGAGCACCGGGAAAAAGGCCGGGAGTTGCTGGGATGCCGAAACGACGGCCGGAGGGATGCTGGCTAGAGGCGGGGCTCTCCGGAGCTCGGTTGGAGGTCATTAGAGGGGGACAGAGGCTACTGGCCGGCGACGGGGCTCGCCGGAGCCTGACCAGAGGTCGCTGGAGGGGGTCGGAGGCCGCTGGATAGCGGCGGGGCTCTCCAGAAGGGATGGAAGGGGATGAGGCAGAGCCGGAGGGTCGCGCAGAGCAGGGGCGAGGTGGAGCCGGGGTGGTCGGGCCGCGCGAGTGCGGGAGCAGAGAGCAGCGAGCAGTGGAGGTGGTATGGGGAGAGACGGGGTGTGGGTTCGACGGTGCTGGCCGAGCCTGGGGGTGAAGCGGGAGGCCGGCAGCGCGACATCGACGAGGGAGGACCGACGAGGGATTTTGGGGTGCAGGGAGCGCCATAGCGCAGGAGAGTGAAAGAGGGGGGGGGGGGGGAAGCTGTGCCACACGTGGTCTAGGTTTAGGTTAGTTTTTTTCATTTTATTATAATAAAATACTGATAATAGTAATAATAAAATCTGAAATAAAATAATAAAAATAGTAATAAAATAATAATACCAATAATAATACAAGAATAATAATAGCAATAAAATTAACGATAATAAAGATAATATTAATAAAATTCATTTAACAATAAAAATAAGAATAAGAATAAGAATAAGAATAAGAATAAGAATAATAATAATAATAATAACAATAAAAATAATAACAATTGAACAACCCTAATAAGAAAATGTTTTACTTATTTTAAACATCGCTCAGCTGCACGACTCACGTGGCGCCGTGCACGCGGTCGGGCGAACCGTGCTCGAACCATGCCACCCGGCACTGATCGCATATAGAGTTAAGATGCGTGATTGCTGTGCAGTTTTATAACTCACACACAAGTCGCGCATCAACGAGATCAGGGTGTGATAATTCTCCCCACCACAGTCACTTTCTGCCCCCGGAAAGTCACCCAGTCGAATGATAGACAAAACAAGAATACATGACCGATTACAAATGGAATAAACCACAACACAAGAGAATAGGAGAACACCAGAGGGTTTCCCCCACCACAAGGACTCAACTAGTGCAGAAATTCAACACCCAAACATACCACCCCGGGAGGGCGGGGGGGGGGGGGGGGGGGGCGACATGGGAACTCCTAACCGATCCAGACTAACCTTTATAGCACTAGCGAAACAACACCTCCACTAAAACTTGGAACTCTCTACATAGACTAAAAACGCCAAACACTAGAGAGAAACCTTCATGAAGAACTTAACCCATGAAGTAAACTCAAGCATTAACACAAACATCGATCCTTCTATAGGATATTACATCTCCAAACGAACACAGTCAAACTGAGATTAACCCCTACAAGGTTCAGACACACTTATAAAAAAATGTACGATTCAGAGAATCATAATTCAGACAAACCAGATTGTTTGGATCACAAATGAACACATCCATCCCAACTTCATGACGAAAAAATGGACCTACAACAATGCAAAAATTTTAACAGTGGAAGAATGATAATGGGAGGACTTTAAATGTTTCGTTTCCAATAGGAAACACGAAACCTGAACTGAGGTGTCAGACCCCCGACAACTCCTGACTGCGCGTAAGATTCACCCCAAGACCTATGGTTGGGGCTCTGATGGTTGAAGTATCTCCCACCTCACAGTCTGTCACTGGAATCTTCTGGTCACAATGTCTTACTTAGACAACGTTTCCTGCAAAACTTCTCTAGATGACCCAGACACCTGCAATGATGGAACATCCTTGGTGGGGTGTGACATGATGGCTTTGCATGCCCTAAACGCTACACTGACAGCACACCATTGGACAATCCGTCGAACTAGAAACCAGAGTCACTACAGAGGAATCTTCAGAAACAGATCCATCTAACACAATCTGCTCGCCAGATGGGGGACCTTAATGAGCAACTGGATACAGTGAATTGCCAACCATCTGCGCTCCGAAGACCAAATCAGCTAAAAACACCTCATGTACCAACTTATCAAAATGATGACCCCAAAAAGGGAGGACCCTCTCTTTGATATCTGGACAAAGACCCCTGATTAAGGGAGGAGTCTTTATCAAATCCTGCGATGCTACCTCCAGAGAAAGACACAAGTTCCTTGAAATTGTTAACATGCGCTTTCACCGTCTGTTGGCCCTGTTGAATACGCATGAGCTCTTCCACTTTATTCGTCTTCCCCTCTTCAATTATAAACCATCGGATGAAGAAGACTTTAAAGAAATCCCACGTTATCCCAACTTGCAGTGATGGCAGGGGTGAACAACTCCTACTCGTCCAGAGCTGGACCTTCGAACAGACCCAAAACGGAATGCACTCTAACAGCTTCAGGATTTCTCAATACCTTGAAGACGCGCTTGACCTGTTCAAGCCACTGCACTGTCTCTAACAAACTCCAATCACCATGAAGGATAGACAACGTCTAAGAAGGACCAAAAACTGGGCATGACTCATCAAAACTTTGGGGACCTTTCTAGGCAGAATTTCTGAACAACATATATAACACCAAGACAAAACCGATATCAATCAAAGCAACATCAATAAAGAACCCTCATCCAAAAACATCCAACTCAAAAAAACCAAACAACCCCAAACACAACCCAAAATTCCCTATCTAAAATTCCCGTTCCATTTTAGATTCCAAAACCACCTTTTTTTATTTCAAAACCTCTTTCTTTCAAGAACACTTTCCAAATACCAAGTCCACTTTTCAAACCAAAATCACTTTCCAAAACCATTTTCCTCTTTAAAAGATAATTTATAAAACAAGGTCAAGCATTTAATTTGAAACAAAACTAGGTAATCCCATGAACCATTGCACATGTCTTCATCCACTTTCATTCATACACACCAACACGCACTTTCCACACATCCTCTCACATTTGCAAACGTTCATAAGGAGTACCTGAGGTTTCACCGCAAACCATTCTCGACCAATTTCAAAGAAAACACTAATTTTCCAAACCAAAGGATTCTAGTTTTAAAACCCATTTCATAAATTTAAAGTCATTTAAAAGACATTAGTCCCATTTTCAAAACCCTTTTTTTTCATTTTCAAAAATGCCCTTACACCAACCAGAACGAAAATGACACTCAACTTGCATCAAACCACCAGAGTTAGGGACTAGCAGTCACAATTAACCAGGCGACATGGTAGTGGGACATGTTATAAGTAAGCGTAAAAAACTTGGAGGAATTAAAATCGTGTACCCGGACTCCACATGGGTCACTACTCCATGTGAGATCACGATGTAACATCGGTTTACCTCCGTTGTCATCCCCTAATCTAAAATAAACCAGAACGAAAAAAAGACTCAATTCCCGGACTATCCCTGGAGACTAGAGGTGTGGAATGGGTGAGGGTTCATGATGTCATTACCGTACCTACCTCTCGAGTCCAGAAAATCCTAGCCTCCATCTACCAGACACCCCAAATAACAAGGGCCTCCTCTGATACCATTTTGTCACGAACCAACCCAGGTCGACCCCAAACCGGTCACCCTAGCCAGTCCTTGGAATGGCCCAAAGGGCATTACCGATCCCCACGAGATGGAAACTAGTGCCTAGAATCAAGATTTAATCATTGGGAACGATTTTAGCCCAAACAAAACTAGGATCAAAACATAATAGAAACTAAAAAAACAGACAAACACTAACAACAGAAATAAAATAAAATCCACGTGACCAACGTACCGCCATGTGACCTCGCAGGTCACCACCCAAACAAAGGACCAACCTCACACAACACTAAGCGGCACAAACCAAGAAACCTGATCAAAGGAACCTGCAACTGAAATGGTAAAATATAGGCATGAGTACAAAAAAAATACCCAGTAGGTGATCCCAACAACAAATACCAAAGTATTACCAACAAATAAAGAATTCAAAAATCCAAGTTTGAACTACAATGTATAAAAGTATGCTTTCATAAATATTTCACTTGAAAACAAAACATGAATCGTTTCCCTTATTCATTTTCAAAAGTTAGATTCCTTTAATTAGTGCCAATAGTATTTTCAAATAGAGAGTAATGTTACATTTCAGATTTTACACAAAGAGAATAAAACATTTTCATTTGAATCCATTTTCACAAAAAGAACAAAGTACCAAAAGGAACAGTAGAAACCACACAGTAAAGGGCAATGCAGGTATAAAAACAAACACTACACTGATCACTAATAACAACAGAAATCCAAAAGACATGGGTCAAACCTAGGAGCTTGTGAATAATACAGAACATACTATACATGTGACTCATCCTGAAGGCATGCCCTAACCCGATGACGTCATAATGCCCTAATGCTCAGCATAGCCCTACATGGCCTAACCGAGGGGCCCAATCCCCATAGCAACAATAACTAAGTATTCCCCTGTTATGGGGACACTAGCCAGTGCGTAATCTAAACTAGTGTAGTAATCATTCACAAAAAGTTCATTTACTATGCCAGGTTCTCATGCCAAGTACTAAAAAGGGGGTGAGTCAACAAATAGTAGTCAAGAAATTTAACAAATGCATTATCATCTTACACCATCAACACGCACACAACAAAAACACCCCCGAGTACCCCAAGGAACAAGAACCTCTCCTTTAAACCATTATCAAAAAAGGGAAGCCCCAAGCCAAGGTAAGCCCCATATTTCATCAACCAACAAGTTGAGGACCCATTCCAAGGAGGGTTTTCTGATGAAACCATTTTTATTTAAAGTTCCAACCGGGCCTTAACAACCATTTAATACCAAAACATTTCCAAAAGACGCAACCTAAGCCATCCCGTTGAAAACCAAAAACACACTTAGAACCTCATTTAAGAAACTCACATTCTAAAACTAAAACACTTTGGTGTCACAAGTAAAACCATTTTTTAATCTCCAAATGCACCCACTTTCATCAAGAGCCAAACAAGACTTTTATAACTCTTATAAGGAATTCTATTTCTCAATTTAAATCCAATAATTTATTCACACGCCAAAGGAAAACAATTTTCATCAAACAAGAACCACACTTAAAGTTTCTAAAATCAAGTTTAAAGGCCAAACATGCATTTTCTATATTCAAGGTTTTAAGAGAACACCATTTTCCATAAATAATACACCTGCCATTTTACACACACCAAAACCATTTCAAAACACACTTCAACATGACTTTCACATTTCATAAAGAAACGATTTAGAAATATCACAAGAAGAACACAGAATTAAAATCCAAGAACAATACTTCTAGTACAATGCAAGAAATAAACAGCTTCCATTTTCAATAGGTTACCGCACTAATAATAAGTATTTAATACTACTTTAAATTTTCTGAAAATCAATGAAAAGGAAAGGAATAAATAAATTCTACATTTAAATTCAAGTGAAGTGGGAGACCTACCTCGACTCTCAAACTGAACTCGACGACGTAACACACCTCGCGCAGGCGCGTACGCATGCGTAAGCTGA
Organism: Viscum album; assembly: GCA_963277665.1. Taxonomy (NCBI): domain Eukaryota; kingdom Viridiplantae; phylum Streptophyta; class Magnoliopsida; order Santalales; family Viscaceae; genus Viscum; species Viscum album. The sequence continues at coordinate 1,811,457,586 of OY728127.1, forward strand.
AGACTGCTGCGTTGCGTAATTGTTCCACCAATGCGCTGCAATAAACACCAAAACAACCAAAACAACAAAACACTGATATGAAATAAACTCAAACAGATTCACGTCACAAAAGTTTACTCGGTGCAGAGATGCGATCGACCCACAGGGTCGCACACCATTCATAAGGGGCGGCACACTCAGGCACGAAGACCGACGGGGGTCGTGCGCTGACCGTCAGGTGCGCCGCTGGCCGGTGCAAGGTGGTGGTGGTTGGACGGACCACGGAAGACTGGAACGCGACTGACTGAAGGTGAGGCAGTCAGGAAATGCAGCACAGGTGCGCCGGAGGTAAACGAAATGTCGGAAGGAGAGCCGGAGGGCGCGCCAGAGCACCGGAAAAAAGGCCAGGAGTGCTTGGGATGCCAGAATGGCAGCCAGAGGGCTGCTGCCCGGAGGCGGGGCTCGCTAGAGCTCGACCGGATGTTGCTGGAAGGGGATGGAGGCCCCTGGCTGGTGGCGGGGCTTGCCGGAAGGGCTGGCAGGGGGAGAGGCGGAGACAGGGGGTCGCGCGGAGCAGGGGCGAGGCGGAGCCGGGGTGGTCGGGCCGCGTGAGTGCGGGAGTGGGGAGTAGCGAGCACCAGAGGCAGCATGGGGAGTGGAGGGGTGCTGGGTCTATGGCGCTGGACGTGCCTGGGGGTAAAGTGGGAGGCCGGCAGCGCAACTGCGACGAGGGAGGGCCGATGAGGGCTTGTGGGGTGTGGGGAGTGCCGCAACACAGGAGGGTGAAAGAGGGGGGGAAAGGGGTGGCACGTGGGGTCTAGGGTTAGGTTAGTTTTTTTTCATTTTATTATAATAAAATACTGATAATAGTAATAATAAAATATGAAATAAAATAATAAAAATATCAATAAAATAATAATACCAGAATAATAATAGCAATAAAATTAACGATAATAAAGATAATATTAATAAAACTCATTTAACAACAAGAATAATAATAATAATAATAATAATAATAATAATAATAATAAAAATAATAAAAATAATAAAAATAAAAATAATAAATATTTAACAACCCTAATAAGAAAATATTTTACTTATTTTAAACATTACTCAGCTGTATGACTCACGTGCCACCGTGCGTGCGGTCGGGAAAACAACGCTCAAACCATGCCACCCGGCACTGATTGCATATAGGGTTAAGATGCGTGATTGCCGTGTAATTTTATAACTCGTGTACAAGTCATGCATTAGTGAGATCGAGGTGTGACATAAACCCATCATGGGTATTGAGGTTAGGCCTGGGCCCATTTTATTTTATTTTTCTTTTACTTTTTTTCTCTTTTTTCCTTTTTCTTATTCCCATATTTTATTTCTCCCTTGTCTTTTTTTGCAGACATGTGGGGATTCCACCTTTAGTTACTTTTACCAAGTGAGTGAGATGGATAGAATAGGAAGTGAAAGGATGAGGCTCCACTCAGGTAGGTTGTAAAGGGGTAGATTAAGGCTTGGTGGCTGCGTGGCATATACATAGTGTGAAGCATCGATGGTTTTGGCTTGGAGGTCAGCTTATTTTTAATTTTTTTCTAATATCCCCATATATTAGCCGTTTTATGTTTTTAAGCCTTTTTTGGTTTTCTGGGGACACTTAGGGGGTCTATTAATGGCTTTTTGGGAGAAATCAGGGGATTCATGCTATTTTGAGGGTTTTCTGTTTCGGAGAATCCATGTACACAATGTTTTGTTCAGAGAACACATGTTGTGTGTTCTTTATATTCTGAGAAGATGAGTTTTTGAGAATCTAAAAAATGTAATTGGAAGTACATTCCATGTAGGGTGACTTGGTATCCATCTAGGTGTTTTTTCAGACACCCCATGTCCGGGAACATGGCTATATAGGGTATACGACTAAAGCCCATGCAATGTACATGGCCATACCCTATGATAGGGTACATGGACAGGTACACGGGCATGTACCCCATTTGTGGAACACGCCATGTATAGGGTCAACACATATTTTACTATAGAAAAGTATATTTCAAATTTCATGGGGTACATGACCATGGAGAACCTTTTGGGTCACATGCCATGTACCTGAAGTACACACCATTTAATTTTTCTCCCTTGGTGTGTTTTGCCTATTTTTTCCCTGGATTCAGAATTAGACATGAGGGGAGTCCATTTTGTGTGTTTTTCTATATATATCACAATGGTAGTATTGTTTTTATTCTTAGAGATTTTCTAGTTGTATTTTTGGTTAGGGTGAGTGTTTGTAGGAGGAGTTCTTTGAGGTTTAGTTTTATAATCCTGTTGTGGGTTAGGCTGCGAGATACAAGGTCTGGGTGAGGGTTGTGGGATCAGTGATTATCCTAGATCAAGTGTTCCATGAAAATCTATTTGAGGTTATTTTGGATTCATTATAAATGTATATATCATTTAATATCCATGAGGATATCTTGGTTTACCCATTCATGACTGGTTCAATCACTTGAGGTTAGAGTAGTTGAGGTTTAAATCCTAGACTGGATGATCAGATTTGTTGGATCCTTCAGGATGGGTTGACTCCTTGGGATGTTGGTTATGGAAGGATGAAATTATATTGTTGATATGAGTCTTAGGGACTCTTGAGTATGCCCTTGTGGGTGAGTTTGTACCTGATAGTGGTTTGTTTGTCAGGGAGGTCAGCTGAGGTTTTATTTGGTGGACTTTTCCCCAAGGTTTGGTTATGTTGAGGAGTCCTTATGAAGTTTTCTTATTTTTGAGGTAGTAGTGAGGAACGTTTGGAATGTCCTTGTAGAAAATATTTGATTTTGGATTCCCCTATGTGCATTTTTTTGACCGAGGATCAGTTGGAGGCCACTGAGGTCTATTTGGGATGTTTTCACACTAGGTGTGACCTATGATTTGGATGAGCTAGAGGAACCCCTTATAGGGTTTATTTCTCTTGATATTGCCTTTGGGCCAGTTTTAGATCTTCTTACAGGCATGGATTGATATTTTGGGTGAAGAAGGGGAGTTATTAGTTGGACATAGCTTTATGTTGTGACCCCGTGGACCATGGGAGACCCATGTTTGGGTTTAGCCTTGAGGTGGTCCATTGAGAGCCCATGGTGGATGTTTTGTAGATGATGAGATCCATGAGACTATGATATCCTTGTTCTTTATTGGATAAGAGTTGATAAACACCGATAGTTCAGATGTTTGGATGATGGGTTTGAAGTTGGATCATCCCACATTCGGTTGGCCATTGGGAAAGATATTTAAGGTAGTTTCTAAGGACTTTATTTTGGGGAGGAGACCCTTGGAATATCTTGGATTGGGTGCTGGCACTAATTATTGATCTGGTTCTCTCCTCCATTGGATGAATGTGGTTATATGGGATTAGGGAGCTAATGGATGATCCAGATGAGTGCACCCCCATTAGTTGGGTATGCACCCTAGCTAGAGGGTAGATATTTTTACCATGGATGTTTTTTCACTCTCAGTGCTATGTATGGAGCCCATAGGGAAGTGAATACATTGGGTCCATGTTGGATCCTAATTTGGTCTGTATGGATTTTAGGACATTATAATTATTAGACGCATTGAGGGGAGATTATGTCACCAGTTCTGCTCATGCCATTTAATTCATAGAGCTTAGTAGTTGCATGTTGTCACGTAGAAACATGTAGTTACACCCTAGGGTCCAAAATTCATGAATTTTAATTTAGATATCTTGGATATCCTGTGTAGATATAGAAGATTCATCAGTTTTCATATGGAAGGATGATCCACATGTTGTAAATCCCCTAGAGTGGTCTATAGAGGGGGTAGATTTACATAGGGTACTAGGATAATATCCACGGTTAGTGGTTTTCCTTGATTATAATCCCCCTTTTTATGAAATTGTTTTTTATGTGAGTTATTATTATTATTTGTCTAGTTATAGAATATAATGTGTGCATGTACTTTTTATGATATCATATTATAGGTTCATCGCTGGGGGTGACCTAATGAGATTTATTTCTCACCCCTATATGTGAACCTCAATGTCTATGCAAACCTGATATCTAATTTTAGGTTAGATCATAAGTCGAATGATGGATGTGGAAAATCCTAGTGTTTCTTGATCAAGTAGAGCCGCTCGTTTGGAGTCTGAGTATTGGGTTAGTGCAACTAGAGAATTGTGGATGCCAAGTATGTGGTTTGGATCATTGTTGGTAGTAGATCCTGATGTATTTATTTTTTGTTAGTTTACTTCGTTTATGTTGTCACCCAGTGGGTGACAATCTTTTGTATGTTTCTCTTAATTGAGTCTATATGACTATATGAAACATTTCATTTATTATATCAAGCCTTTTTTTAGTTTATTTATTATACACACTATGATGTCTATCCTTGCGAATGTTTTGGTTATTTTCTGCTATGATTTGATTATGACCAGAGGTTATAGTATCCCCATGGTATCTTTTAAACCCTCACCACTGGTCAAAAACCATTGTAATTTGGGGAGTTTTTCTTAAGGACTTGTGGTGAGTGAGATTGGGTGACAACTAGTTTGACTTGGGATGGTTCATTGTAGTTCCAGAACCCAAGTATCTTTGAATTAATATCCCAAAAATTATCTTTTTAGAACCAATATTTTTCATCTAGAAACTTTTAGATAGTTAAAAATTCAAGTCTTCCAGACTCATCATCATAGGTCCAACCAATAATAATCTATCAGTATAAAGAAGAATAATGAAGAAACTCCCATGTTCATACAACTTCTGGTAACAAAAATGATCCACATTTATCCAAAAAAACTTCTATTCCGCTATGAAATTTTAAAAATATATATTATAATTCCTTGGTTCCTACTTGATATCATACAAAATTCACTTGACCTTACACACTATAACCATGTTTTTTTCTAGTACAAAACCCTCTGGTTTCTCCATGAAGATTTAATCCTTCAAATCACCATAAAGGAACACTTTCTTTACACCAATTTATTCAAGAAACAAACCTTCCATGACAACCCAAATAAGAACCATATATATCATTATGTGTTTCAAAATATGATAAAAGTATCACCAAAATACACTTATAATTTTTGAAACTCCTTTATAATAAACTACACCTTGTTCTGAACCCATCATCTGCTTCCTCCAAACAATAAAATCATTTTTTTCAAGTTCCCTCTTGACTTCTAGATTTTAAATTAGATCACATGTATTGTAAATATACAATTAATTAAATTATTATATCATTTATAACTCCAAATGTAATGATATACTCCTACTTCTTTCCAAACCTAGGATTTAGGGTTCCTCACCATCTATGAGAAGTATAAAGTGCATCTAGAAATAACAACTCAATACATTTATTTTAACCTTGGTAAATCAATTTATCTCTGGAGGTTCATATCCTTCCAAACATCTATCTTCTTAAATTCCACCTTGAGCTCCCGCTGTCCTTGATAATTCTAGTACATCAGACCTTGGTACTTCCAGAAATTGATCAACACTTTCCATTTCAAAACATGGTTATACCTCTCAAAATCCACCTTCTTCCATGCTTCATGAGTACCCCATAAATACCCAACCTCCACTTATCTAAATCTTACCCCACTTTATTGGTTCCTTATATCCAATACCATATTTTTCCTGGTTCCCATATTTACACAATATCTACTCATTGAATATGATATTAAATAATTTTATAACCTTCCACTGGCTATTATACCAAATTCTAAAACCAAAATTTTCATCACCCAATCTAGTAAGGAAATATTTCTAGGGATTAATTTCCAATTTATCCTTATACTTGGTATCTACATGGTTATAAATGATACATTCAAAACCTGTTAGGTAAATTAATTCCACCTTTCATTCAGATTGAAGTTCCGTCAAAAGTTTATGTTCTAAAAGTTTAGAAGGACTATGATTCATGATATTAGCTATGAATTTAACTTCTTTGACCTAAAATTCCTTTGATAAATTGAGAATTAACTTCATTCTCCTAGATATCTTATTCCATGTGTGATTTATCCATTCTACAAAACCATTCTTATAATGTGTTTTAGGCACCATATTATCTACCTCGATTACATTCATCCAATGGAATGATCAAAAATCTCTTCCCAGACATACCTTCATTATCAGAGCAAAGGAATTTTAGCTTCATTATAGTATGAGATTCCACCACGACAATCCATTTGATAAAATTTTTGACGACATTAAAATTTTTTTGGTGGAATAAAACTCACACAATTCACATAGAATCATAAATGTTGGTAAGGTAATATAGAATCCCCCCATGAAATTGAATTAGCACTATTCCTCATACATTAATATAAACTAGAATTTTTCTCCAATTCTTTAGTTTCCTATAAACAAATTTTAAAGAAACCTTCCACTACTTCCCTTGGATGAAACCATTATATGTTCCGTACTTCACAAGATCAAGAATCAGAAATACTTTCATAGATAAGGTCCATATATGTTTCTCACCAATGTGACCAAGATGGTCATGTAATAACTTTATTTTTCAGGAAGTTTTTTCTCCATCATACATGATACCTTAAAAAAACCTACTCAATTACAAAGTTCCATCCTTCACCCTATTATCCACCACCATGGATCCTCATATGATCTTACACGCACTATCTACAAAAATAGTACAGAATGGTACCTCATCAAGACGAGTAATGGAAATTGGGGTATTATATAGTCAAGGGATGTGTTGAAAACCTTGAAAATGTTGAAAAAATCCATTTTTTGAATTAACACTCAAACCTCATTCTCTAACAACCTCAAGATCCTCTCTATTAAAAAGATGAACTTTGAAAAGGATTTTAGGAACATAATTATGCTTACTTATACTCTCAAAAGTTGAATGAAATGAATAACCAAAATCAAGGATCCATGATTCTATCAAACTCTTGATACATAGAAACAAAGTTCCACCCTCCCATTTAGATATAGAGTTTGTGATGTAACACCCTGAGATTTTGGAAAATATTTTCCTTTAAATAAACATTATATCGATAGATTATTTCACATGAAACACCAAACTAAAATAATACATGACATATTAAATGACTATTATTAATAAAATTTAAGAATAATAAAACATATAGAAAATAAAATATTTTAATAAATTATAAACTCATACAAAATAGGATTACTAACGCTTAATTATGAAAACAATAATTTTCAATAAAACAGTTTTTCTATTTATTACATTTTTAATTTAATTATTTATTTTAACTTATTTAGAAAGTGAATTATATTATATGTATCATAAATTTATGTATATAAAATCAAAATGTATTAAGAAGGGTTACTTTATATTTTTAATAAAACATAAATTAATTTGGTGAAAACTAGTGAACAATGTGAAAAACAAAATGGTAAAATGTAAAAAATATAGTGGTAAAAGACTTGCAAAATATTTAAAAATTGTGAAAAAATGAATGTTAGAGGCTTTATCAAACCTATATAAACCCAAAATTCATTATTTTATAATTTTTGAGCCATTAACCCTTATATTTTGTCATGAAATCATTGAGGAAGTAATGAGTACTAAAATAAATTACATTTTCTTGACTTATAAAAGGATATCACTTCTATAACATTTATAAACCCATTAAAAAGCCTTATATTGAAACATAATATGTCCTATTATTTCATAAACTATCTTCCCACATCCTATAAGCATTGGTATTTCTAAAAGACCAAGATTATGAGTCTTAAGGTGTTACCCTAGGGAGAATATTCAAATGAAGAGGTAATGTTAGCAACCGACCTATCTCAAATAATTTCTTATTCTAGTACATAATTTTTTTTCTATATATGAAATAAGTATTTATAATATTATTAAATGTTATTATATAAATGAAATATCCATTTTATACCTTCCTACTAAATCATTTGAAAAATGAAGACGTCGTCATGCGTACGTGTGGACTACCGTGTCCATGAACGAAAAAATTGATTTTTCACCACCACCTCAAAAAATTGTCCTAAAATACTATTTAAAGGATTAATATAATATTTATAACATAATTAATATTCTAAAATTTTAAACTGTTCTATATCTTTCCATCAATCTATAGAAAATGAATGTGTCTCCCCTGCGTATGTGTGGACTGCCACCTCCATGAAAGTGGCATATTTAGTTTTTCACTCTATTATTTTCTTATGTATAAAAATATCTTATAATATGATTAAAATAATTAAAAATATCTAAATAATGTAATTATTATTCTTAAATAATGATATTATTATAAATGAATAACTTTCTCAACCATACTCACCCATACATTATAGCTTGTTCTTATTTGGGTCGGTTTAACCACATACACGAACAATGCTATAAATTTATATAATGGGTATCTAAGGAAACATAAATACTGGTTAAATTGGAAAATAATAAGTAAATTATGATTTTTTTGTTCTGGATTAGTAATAGTAATATCTAACATGTTATTAAGATACCACCCCACATTCATTAAAATTAGAAAAATAAGATTATCACTGGATTTTTCATCATAAATCATAACTAAAATACTATATAAAGGAAATTATAACATGATTAATCATAATAAGACATCTATCTTAGTACCATTAACGATCTTGTATTTATGAACTTCAAATTAATAAATAATAATCGACACTGCCATTAGGAAATAAGTAATCGAAGATAATAACATCCGATGATTAAAATATAATATAACTAATTAATATATTTAAAATAAATGATTAGAAATTAAGTTTATAAGAGGTTATAGGTATGAATAAGGTTATGAAATAGGTTATTAATATAGTTAATTTTATATAAATGAGGTTAGATAATGCTGGGCTAAGAAGGATTTAAAGTAAGGGTTTTGCATCTCAATTTTTATTCATTGAGATATGATTCATATTCACAGCTTATTTCATTTTATGGTGTATATATTGAGCATGGATTTTTTGTCATAATTTTCATTCAATTTATGATATTTCAAAATATATCTAAAAATCTATATTTCTTTCAAAATATAGAAAATTTCTAAGGGTATTTGTTAACTCAAATCCCTTTATTAAGTTATAATTTCACTTCTCAAGCATATTTATTCCAAGATTGATTTCTTCCACCCTAATATTTTAATTCATTGTAATTTATCTTAATAAATGGATTGAATTAATTTTTAATTAAAATATTGTACATTGATGAATTTATTCCTCAAAATTTATATCATTTTTTAGAATAATTATCATCCTATTTAACACGGATTTCCCATCCCTATCTATATTCCTATTTCCCTATAATGTTATTATTTATATTAGAAAACATAATTATGTGTTATATCATGTGAACTTTACATTTACCTTTTCCTCTTTTAAAAAGGATGTTTTATTATCCCTTTTTATGATTTAATTTTTCAATAAAATATTTTAAAGTATTAAAAATGTTTTTCCTTTCATGATCGTATGTTTTATCTTCAACTCAATATTTATTCAAAAAAAAATTTATATTATTTTCAAGGCTCCATTATTAAATATAATTTCTAAAAGTAAAATTTTCAAAAAAGTTTTGACTTCAACTTTTTTAAAATTTCTTTTAAATATGATGTGTAAGTTTATTTTTTACAAGTATGGTATAAATGTTTTCCAAAAAACTCTTTTACGGTTTCTCTAATCATATGAGAATTATTCATTATAAAGAATCCACTATATCCTTTAAATTTGAATTCTAAATTATTTCAATGCTTTATTATTTTGAATAAAAATGTATTATGATATTTCCCAAAATAAAATGTTTGATTTTTTTAATGAATTATTTATTTTAAAAGTGATTTTAAAGTCTTCGGTTATTAAGAAATAATTATTCATTGTTTTTAAGTCGCATCAAAGAATTTTTTTAAATAATACTTCATTTATAATTTTTTTCTAAAAAACATTTTTGTTTTTAAAGGGTATTTTTTAATTTTTTTTACAAAGATAAAATTATTTCATATTAAAGAATATATGGATTTTTCAATCATTTCAAAAAGGGATATTTATTCTTATTTTTAAAAGTGATTTATCCAATAATTTTAAAAGGTTGTTTTAATCTATATCTATATAATTTTACATTAATTATGTTATAATTGAGATATATTTTTATAATATTATCCACCTTATTTATCTAGATGGATTATGAAATGTTTTATAAATTTATTCATGAAAACCATATCTTATTCATGGGTTAATTAAAGGATTTTTGAAATTTAAATGATTTATTTCAAGAGGAACACATAAGTATGTATGATTGATATTTAGGGTCCTATATAACCTTACAATGAAATGGTTAAGGTTTTATGTCTCATGAGAAAATGTAGTATGGGCCTTCTTTGATATTCTCCCAGATTAAAGGGAGATCCTTCATGGATTACACTCATAACATAAAGGGAGAGCCTTCTTGGATTAGGCTCAAAACATAAAGGGTGATACTTTTTGAATTACACTAACAACATAAAGAGTGGTCATTCTTGGATATTCTAAAAGTATTCTGATTCCATGTACTTGTGTTTTGTTCCATATATCATTATAATGTTACATTTCTATGACATGTCATATTTTTATAGACCTGTGATTATGTTCCACGGATCTTGTTATTTTCTCACATTGTTATTACTTGGTAAATGTTTGTTAATATGAGATTAGATGAACATATATCATTAAATATGAAAAAATATCATTGTTTAATATTCTTTTTTAATAATATATTTATCTCATGCTCATGTTTTATCATATGCTTCTGATCCAACCCTTTATGACACATTGATCAATTTTTACTTTACTGATCATTTGAGCTCCCCCATTCCTTATGTTTCCATTCCCTAGGTCATGAAGATTATTATAACATATGATGAGTGTAGATGGGATCCTATTGTGGTTTGATCATATAGAAATGTTCAAAATTATCATAAAATAAATTTATTATGTAGATTAACCTCAAATACCCTAAACCTTCCATTCTTGGGATTGTTTGTTTTTTATGAGATATAATGTTTAAATAATTAAAATATATGTATGTTTAGATTATGAAATATCAATTTATATCAAATACAATTGTAAAGTATGTGTTTTTATCACAAGACCCACGAGTTTATGTCTGATGTCCCTCAGTTGATATCAAAGTAGGGATTAGTTATTTTTGAGGAATAATTTAGTTATTTTTGGGGATTAGTTTAGTTATTTTTTATTAGGATAAGAGAAATTTATTAAAACACACATGTATAAGTCTACGATTCATGTCTGAATATAAGATAATTTCATAAAGTTTTTATAAAATACTGAGTTTATGTTTTTTCTAAAAATTACATCCCAATATGGATACTAAAAAGTGGATCTGGATGTGACACATATGTACATAGGGGTAATCACACTGAAAAATAACGGTTGAGTATTAACTTGATCTTCAATTAGTGCAATATGAGTTGGTCTAAGACTGAACACCAAGCTAGACACTCCTAGGGGATAAGCTTTGGTTGATCACATTCTCTTTACTAAACATTATGAAGTATATTAGCACATATTTATGGTCAGTTAGAGAACTTAATAGGAACATGACCATGAAAAAATTAGGTTAAACTAATATAGCTAAAGGTTGATATAATTATATCATAGTTGAATAAAATATATCATAGTTTTAAATGAAGGTGTCATTGAAGAAGATAGTTAGGTTTGATTTTTCATATTCATATGATCATTTACACATATTTCAATAGATATTATCATAAAATTGTTTGTTTTAGAATTTGGTTGGAAATAGAATAATGAAAATAATGATATAAAAGGAATGTCCCTATAAACTCCTATAACCAAATAAGGACTTATATTTTTTATAAATTGACGAGATAAAGGAAAAATATCAATACATTCCCATTATGTGGTAAATTATGAGTCTCCTAGTGTATAAGATTGTGAGGTTGATATCATAGTAAAAAAATATATCTTGAGTTTCTTATGGATCCCTTAGATTCATTCCTTATTAAGTGATAATTAAAATTATGAGGATGCAATTTATTTAGTGGGGGATATGACACCTTGATATTTCAACATATATTTTTCTTTAAATTAACATTGTATTGATAAATATTTTCACATGAAACACTAAACTATAATGATCCGTGAAATATTAGATGAAAATTATTTAGAAAATTTAAGAGTAATAAAATCTATATTAATTAAAAAAATTATAATCAATAATAAATGCATTAAAAATATGATTAAAAATATGTAATAATAAAAAGTACATTTTTATAAAAAAATTATATGTATTAAATGTTTTAATTTAGAAGAAAGTTTTATATTATTTATAAATTTAATTATATTATATAAAAAAATTTAGGTTCATAACATTTAAACTTAGTAATAATGTTTAGCATATATTTTTAATAGAATATAAATTACTTTGGTAAAAACCAAAATGGTAAAATATAAAAAATATTGTAGAATACTTGAAAAATATTTAAAACTTGTGAGAAAATGAATGATAGAGGATTTATCGAAATTATCTCATCAAAAAATTTATTATTTCAAACTTATTTAGCCTTTTACCCCTAAATAGTGTCATGTCATCATTGCAAAAGTAATGGGTATTTACAAAAATTTCATTTTCTTCACTCATAAATGAATATCACTTCTTACAAAGTTATACACCCACTCCAAACACTAAGGTTGAAAAAAATATTCTATAGTATTTCCTAAACTCTATACCCATATCCTAGAAGACTTAGTTTTTCCAAAATACAATGATAATATTTGTTAAGGTGTTACCTAGGGGTGAACATCCATAGGGAGAGGTAATGTTATAAACCAAACTCCTCTCAATTATTTTCTTCTTCTACCCCCTAAAACCAATTCTGTCAATGAAATTATGATAAAATTACTATTAATAATATGTAATAATTTTATTATGTAAATTTATATCATTTTTTAACCTTTCTCTAAAACCATTCGAAAAATAAAGATGTTGTCATGCATACACACTAACCACCACCTCCATGAAAAACATGATTGGTTTTTCATCACCCCCATAAAATGATTGGTTATAAAAGAATATTTAAAGGATTAATATGATATTTGTAACATTATTAAGATTTTAAAATTTTAAATCATTCCTTATATTATTCTCTATATATGGAAAAGAAACACATCACCCATGTGTAATTGTGAACTACTTCCTCCACACAATTAATGTATTTAGTTTTTCACTCTATTATTGTATTATGTATCAAAATATCTTATAACCTAATTAAAAACCTTAAAAACATATAGATAATATCATTATTCTTATGAAATAATGATATTATTCTAATGGAATCACTTTCTTAACCATACTAACCCATATATTATAGATTTTTCATATTTGGGTGGGTTTAACCATCTACATGAACAATGATATAGATTTATGTCATGGGTAAATAAGAAAACATAAATAATGGTGGAATTAAAAAATAATAATTAAATAAATATTATTTTTTAGTTTTAGAGTGGTAATAGTAATATCTAAATTATTATTAAGATACCACCCCTCGTTCATGAAAATTACCAAAACAAACTTGTCGCCAACTTCACTATTGTGAATCATAACTAAAATACTTATGAAATGAAATTTTGAAATGATAAATCATTATAAAGAATATATTAATGTACCTATAATTATCAAATAATGATGAAATTTGAATCTATAAATAATAATTGAAACCTCAATTACAAAACTAGTAATCAAAGATCATAACATTCAATGATGAAAATAAAATATAACTAATTAATATATTTGTAATAAATTTTTAGAAATGAAGTTTATAAGAGGGTATAGGTATGAATAATGTTCTTAAATAGGCAATTAAGATAGTTATTTTTTTTATAAATGAGGTTTAATAACTTTTGACTAAGCGATATTTAAGGTAAGAGTTTTTTCATCTCAATTTTACTTCATTGAGATATGATTCATATTTACCACTTGTTTCATTTTATGGTGTATATATTAGACATAAATTTATTTTTGTCAAAATTTTAACTCAATTTTAGTGATTTAAAAATCTATGTCACATTATATCTTTCATTGGATTTGAATTTAAATGATACAAAATTTGTAAGGGTATTTGTTAACTCAACTCCCTTCATTGAGTTATAATGATTCCTCTTAAACTTATTTTTTCCAAGATTGGTTGCTTCCAACATAAGATTTTATATCATGGTACTTTTTATTACTCTTTAGGGAGAATGAATTTTTAATTTAAATATTTTAACTTTATGAATTTCTTCCTAAAATTGTATGTCATTATTGAGAATAATTGTCACCCATTTAACAATGGTTTCCCCTCCTTGTCCATATCTTCTTTTCCCACCAATATTCTATATTATATTTGAAAACCCAATCATGTGTCATATCATGTGAAATTTAAAATTTAATTTCCATATTTTGAAAATTATATTTTATTATCCCTTTTTTATGATATGAGTTTTTCAATAAAAGAATATAAAAGTATTAAAAATGGGTTTCCTTTCATGATCATATGTTCTATCTTACTCTCCAAATTTCTTCTAAAAAAATTATATAATTTTAAACGATCTATTACTAAATAAAGTTTTTAAAATTAAAAGTTTTAAAAAATATTCAATTCACCTTTTAAAATATGAAATTTTAATGTGACCTGTAACTTCATAATTTACAATTATGGTAAAAATATTTTCTAAAAAATATTCAATGGTTTCTATCACTATATGAGAATTTTTCTTTATAAAGATTACTTTAAATGTTTTAAAATGGTTTTCCAAATTATTTTAACTTTGGATGATTTTGAAAGAAAAATAAATATTATTATATTTTTCAAAAATAAATGTTTGATTTTTAAAAGGAGTTATTGATTTTAAAATAGATTTTAAAGGCATATGTTTTAAGAAATAATTCTTTGGTGTTTTTTTGGTATTCTAAAAGAATGTTTTTGAAATCATATTTACTTTATAATTTTTTCTTCTAAAAACCTTTTTAGTTTTAAAGGGTAATTTTTAAATTTTTTTATGAATATCAAGTATTTAATTTTAAAGTATATATTTTTATGGAGTTTGAAAGCATCTCAAAAAGGGATATTTCTTATTATTTTACAAAATAATCTATCCAATATTTTTAAAAGGGTGTTTTACATATATATAAATATTATTTGATGTTACTTATGTTACACTCGAGATATGTTCTTATGATACCATCCACCATCCTTTAAAAGATGACTTATGAAAATTTCTATGAATGTATTCAGGAAAACCATCACTTTTCAACAGTTTAATTAAATGATTTTTGAAATATGAATGATAGATTTCAAGTGAAACACATAGGAATGAATGATTTATGGGTGGGGTCCTATATATCCCTATAACGCATTGGTTAAGGTTTTATGTCTCATGAGATAATATAGAATGTGAATTCTTGGATATACTCATAAATTTAAGGATGATCCTTATTAGATTATACTAAAAAAATAAAGGGTGGGCCTTCTTAGATTACCTTCCCAACATAAATGGTTAGAATTCATGGATTACACTTTTAATGAAAAGGTAGGGACTTATTAGATATTCTCACAAGACGATGATTCCTTATTATTGTGTTTTGTTCTATATTTCATTATTATTCTAAATTTATTTGACATATTTTATTATTATATAACTATGATTATGCTCCATGACTCATGTTATTTTATCATAAACCTATTACATGGTACATGTTTGTTCATTTTATATTACATGTCATCCTATAATGAATTCTAGACAAATATTATTGTTCCACATTCTTTTTAATAATATATTTCTACCCTGATCATGTTTTATTATATTCTTATGATCTAACCCTTGATGAAACATTGAAAAGTTTTTAAATTACTTATAATTTGATCTCACCACTTTATTATTATTCTATTCTAAAGGTTATAATGATGAGTATAACCTATAAGTATTATAGAAGGGAGTATAGTGTGGTTCAATTATGGAGACATGTTCACAAGTATTGTAAAATTAGTTTCTTATGTAGATGATCCTCAAAGAAAATCAACCTTTTATTCTTGAGACTGTGTGCTTATTAGGATATGTAATGTTTAAATTATTGAAATATATGTATATTTATATTGGGACAAATCACGTTGTATCAAAGTTAACTGTAAAAGTATGTGTTTTTAACACCAGACCCGAGTGTTCAGGTCTAGGGTGCCTCATGCCAATGATTCATAAGAATACTTTGTGGAGTTTATATACCTTTCTTGGAAATACATCCATACATGACCTTTTTTCTAAAGTGCCAACATATAGAGTCACTGGGACCAGAAAAAATTTCATGGTTTTTATCATTTCTGTTTTGTATTATTTTACTCTAGCTTCTTTGGGTGGAGATTCCCCTATCATATGTACTAAGAACACTTCCAAAAGTTTTTGAAACCTATCTCATTTGGATCAATTCATTAAAAATTAGAACAAAAATCTCCTCCAAGACCATGTCAATATATCTGCTGGAATTACTCATAGTTATCACCATCACATACCATGATTCTAGAAGAAATAATTGAAGAATTAAGGATCACACAACTTTAGTAAAATTCAATTCAACTAACTCTAGAGGAATCTGGATCACATTGAATTCATTCAAATAATCATTCTACGACCTTCCCTATGACATCCTCATGCCTAAAAGTCAGCATAAAAAGAATACTTTGTTTATTGCAGAAGGCCTCTCATATATGTTCAAAAGATTATCCATCAATAGAATAGCTTTCTTCTCTTAACAGATGTTGAGGGACACATTCCATCCCAACGTCATCTAGATGAAATCAAGTTCCTTTTTGTTAAGTCTTTACCATTTCATATTTTCCATTGATTGTGACTTATTATCGAACAATAAAAGATCAAGATTCTTTTGTAATAGGTATCCCTCCACATGAATTTTCTAAATGAAAAATTCCACTTCATAGAATTTGTTCAGAATCAAATTTCCATCTTCTAATTCCGTATTCTAAAGACAAAATACTCCCACTAAATTTGAATAGGGTAAAGGAAAGATACCTTCACTTCCAAGAATTTTCTATCTAAGCTGACCTTTAAAAACCTAAACCAAGCTTAGATACAAATTCTTATGCCAAAAACTATATTTTCCGAACAACCCAACCTTTAGACCTCAAGTGAGGAACAAGGATATCCACTAGATGTAAAATGTGTTTTTTCTAGGGATAAGAAGTCCATCATAAAAAGTCTTTCATAAGGGGTTATATGGGACATAGTACGATTTCTATCATAAATTATATTTTCTGCATCAGTTATTAGTAGAAAAATATAAGTTGTTTTGGAATATTTTTAGCACCAATGCACACATGATGGATAGAGGTGGTTATTTATGATAGAAATAAACATTACATTATAAAAACACCCTAAATAAATGTCTATTTGTGAAAAATAGTATATTTTAATCACAAATAGTCCCTATTTGATGAATATTTTTAACAATAAGTTATTTTTTCATAAATACTTTTTCATGTAAGGTTTTTTTGATAAAAATTACATTCTGTAGAAAATATTAATTCACATAGGGACTATTTGTGATGAAAACATACTATCTGTCACAAATAATCTATCATATAATTATTTGTGATGAATATATTTCATCGCAACTATTTTTGGATAGTCAAGAAAAATATTTACGGTGGTTACTTTTCATTGCGATTAATTGTCTATCCATCACAAATACCCATAAAAATATCTATCATAAAAATTTTAAAGGACATACTTTTTTCAATGAATTATTCCATCTCAAAAATTCCAATGCAAAAAAGTTAACTATATATACATCTCAACCCCTCCCTCATTCCATGCAAGAATTATAAATTCTTTTATTCTTTTTCACTCACATCCTCTTTTTTCCCTTAAAAGTCTCTTTATTTACAATCCAAACTCATATTTAAAAGTTTCTAGATTATAAATCTAATTTTTTGATCCACAATACAGTTTAAAGATTTTTGGGATGTAGATCAACAATTCAGTATCGAGAAAAAAGTTTAAAGGTATTGGTTTACATTTTTTAATGGTTATTAATTTCTTATTTTTAAATGTTTTTTAATTTTTTAATTTTTTATTAAAATAAATTTATTAGAGTTTAAATATATCTTCATGTCATGTGATCAATTTTATTTCAATTTTCATTTCTTTTTTTAGTTAATAATAATATTATTAAAATATAATTTTTATATTATTGCATATAATAATTTAAAATAAATTACTAAAATTTAGTTTAGTGATACAAATTAATTCAAAATAATAAATATTAGTTTAAATTAGGAAAATGTAAAAAAATTATAAAAAATTTGATATAAATTAATATAAAATTAAAATTGAATGGTTATCAATTATTATAAATTATTAAAATTAATTTAAAATAACAAGTATAAGTTATAATTGGAAAAAATAATTAAATAATAAAAAATTAATATAAATAATAATAAATAAAAAATCTAGTCATTAATCATTATAAATTAGTATAAATTAGTAAAATTTATTATGTAGTTGTCTAAAATAATGAATAAATTAATATAAATTAGTATAAATTAGTATAAATTATTATAAATTAGTATGGACAGTCATAAATTAGTATAAAATTTCTATAAATTAATATAAATCAATAATATTTATTATAAACTTAGTATAAAATTATTAATATACTATTATAAATTAGTATAAAGTTGTCAAAACTGTTATAAATTTGTATAAATTTGTATAAATTAGTATAAATTGTTATGTATTAGTATAAATTAGTACACATTATTATGAATTCACATCAATTGGTATGAATTGATATGAATTGATATGAATTATTATGAATTATTATGAATTGTTATAAATTAGTATAAATTAGCTTAAATTAATATAAATTACTATCAATTAGTGTAAATTAGAGTAAGTTAATTATAAATTATTAAAAACCAGTATAAATTTTTATAAATTATTTCAAACTAGCTTCAATTGATATAAATTAGTATAAATTTATTATAAATTTTTATAGTACATGTGCCTCAACCCGGTTAGTGAGAAATCTTCATGTGTATTCATGAGACCCCATATCAAATCCAGGAGGAGACATATTTCCAGGGTATTGTAGTATAAATGTTGTAGGAACTATAGTAGATACTGTAGAAGGTACTGTTTGGTACTATATCAGCCGAAACTATTCACATTTGGGCCAATGGTTTGGTCATACTGTCCTTAAGGCCTTTGGGTTAGTTATGACTTCGGGCCACCTCAAGGGCTTTAGGTTACATGATGTGCAGATAAAAAAACTAGGTTGATTCTACAAGAATGAGCTCTAGAGGAGATTTAGAGAAAGACACATTCACAAGAGTAGAGCTACTAGATTTGGAATAATGAGAGGGTATGTCATTTCCATCGGTACCAAGCCTGTGCTTCTCTACACATGAAAACTAACCGAACATCCATGTGAAGGTGGATAGCTAATCACAATGCAAATGCGGGGGAGGGATGATTCCCTATAGTTATAGTTTGGGATGAATTCCTCTAGACCTTCAGGTCATGTAATGTCATGAAAGCCTATAGGCCATATAAGGGTTCCCCTTTAACCCTTACAAGGGAGATTATAAAAAATGAATAAAAAAATTAAGACCTTTAGTCCATTTAGGGTATTATAAACAGTTATAAATTAGTATAAATTGTTATAAATTAGTATAAATTATCATAACTTGGTATGAATTAATATAAATTAGTATAAATTGTTATAAATAAATATAAATTATTATAAATTAGTTTAAATTGTTACAAATTAGTAAAAAGTGTAAACAATTTGTATAAATTAGTATGAATTATTATAAATTATTAAAAAATAGTATAAATTAATAAAAAAATAAATTTATTATGAATGGTCATTCACCTTATGAGTCATTAAATTAATCTTTTAGCCGTAATCATCATCCTCTCATGCATGCCACATCTTATGACTGCTATGAATTGCCTTCATGTTTTATGTTTATTCCCCCAAACACACATGCCACCAGCCTTCCATACTCATATGAGTGAAAAATCATTCCTCCTAATCTAATATTTAAAAATTTAGAAATCCTTAATTTTTATAAAATATATTATAAAAAACAATTAGTTTTCCATTTAATGAAAAAAATTCACATAATTACTTTTTAATTGAAAGACACCAACCCTAGTAGCCCGGAGTTGGTGCCTCACTTTAGTACATTGGTACTATGAACAAGAATTTACATCTCAAAGGAATGAATAATTTACTATATTTATAAAGATAGATACTAACATAAGTATTACATTACAAATTTAAATAAAATACACTATAAAAACTCTATTAAAAACACCCATAAACTCCTAGATTATCCCCACAGTTCATTCATAATATACATCTTCTCATCGTGGGGAAAAAATAAAACATAAGAAAGGGGTGAGATCATGTAATGGCCCGGACCTCTCAGGTCCATTCCTTTGTTGAAATCGATGTGGTCAACACGACGCGCGTTATAATGATATTTTTTTAATACTGATGATAACGTAAAAATATGTTAATAATAATGATGATGACATAAATTGTGTGATTAATTAAATTAAAATTGGTTTTAATTTTAAATAATAATTTAATAAAACAAGGTATGCAATTTAAAATTAATTGAGAAATTGTTGGAATTAAATTAGAATAATAATAATAGGTGTTGTGTTATTAATATTATTCATAATATTAATGAGAAATTAATAAAATGAGTTATGATATTTATTTCAAACAAATAAATGAAGATGCACAATGGAAGCATGGTGGTGCGTTAATAAAATTAAAGGTGAGTTCGTTATTATTATTATGTTAAATAATAATAATAATGGTGGTGTAAAAATATGTTGGGTTTATTAAATTGAATGACTTTAATTTAATAAAAGTGGTTTCAATTTAATCAGTGTGAAATAAAAATAAAAATAATTAAATAATTAAATTGACGGATGTTACGCGACATTGATGTGGCATGGTCAGATTCAGATATCCAACGGGGTGGTTTAATGTGGTCAATGCGATGAGAATAAATATTATCATTATTAAAAATAATAATGGTGATGAGTTAATAAAATAGGTTGATGAATTGTTATTATTATTGAAAAACATTAAATAACAATGATGACGTAAAACTATGTGTGAGAGGTTAATGAAATTAAATGTATTAAAAAGGGGTTTACCTTTGTCTCTCTTTTTGGTGCAACATGCGGGGTGGGATATTTTTCTTTTGTTCCATGGGATGCAGTTGAACTTTAAATAAAGATAATAACCAGACAAAGAAGGGTTTGGGGTTTTGTGTTGTTTCTATTGCCTTCCAGTTTCTTTATCTTCTGATTGTGATTTTGTATTGAAACGCCTTGCCTACTGAAAATCAAGGCCGTTGGTGGCCTTTGCGTGCGCAATTGATATCTGAATTGTTTGTGGTTGGTTTTGTTAAAACATGGAAAATGGATAAGCACATAAAGACTGGCTGATTAAATGAGAATGAAAACCTTGTGTGATCACCCCAATTGAACAAAGTTGGAATAATGAACATGTTGGTGGTTTGGTTGTTTTGTGGAAAATGCCTTTATTTATGAAAAGTGTTTTGATTATGAAAAGTGTTTTGAAGTAAAAAGGTGTTTTCAAATGCGGAAATGTTTTGTGTGTGGAAAGGGTTTTATGTGTGGAACTTTTAAATAAATGAATGATGGAATGTTGTATGGTTGTGATAATCTCTTGTAAATGAAATGGAATGTGGTTGCTTGCGTTTTACCTAACCTTGGTTGTGGATGGCAGGGATATGTTTGTGAAAGGTTTTGTCTGGATGTTAGTTTCCCAGTAGAAATAATTTGTTAATCCATTGCATGAAACATGAAAACCTAAATGGGGTTGGGGGATGATTGTTTGGTTGTTGATGCATGCTTCGTGGTAGCAGTGACGAGGAACATGCTCAGTTTCTCTTTTTAAGAAGCCATAGGTTGGGCTGTGTGTTTGGTATATGTATATATATAATTGTATCTTTGTGTTTTGTCGCACCACACCCATGTCAAGCACCTAGTGCCGAACACTCCCATTTTATGGGAGAGGGTGTTCCCACTTAGTTACTAGCTCCTTCCTGCTCCTTCTTCCATAGGCTATGATGGCTTGAGGTGACCTTACACCCAAGACTCTTCGGGTAGGTCTCGGAGGCTGTGATGGCTTGAGGCGACCTTTAGCCCAAGACTCTTCGGGCAGGCTTACCGTTCCCAAGAACCTTTGGGATGAGGCCCAGGTGTCTGCGGGTGGGTTATTGGTTGTGGCCCAGGTGTGTGCGGGCGAGATGCGTGGTTGTGAGGCCCAGGTGTGTGCGGGCGGGATGCGTGGTTTGGCCCAGGTGTGTGCGGGCGGGAAGAGTGTGGTAGCGTTAGGACGTTTTCCGTTAGGAAGAGCAGCATCTAATTAAGTGGGAAATGGTGCGGGGTACCCAATACTTTTGTTCTATATATATACTAAACTTGTTTGTGTTACTTGGTGCGTGTGACCAGTGAGGCTGGGTGGATAGTTTTTCCTTGTTAGTTTCTGGTTCTTCTGTTTTCTCACAGGACCTTAGGGTGTCTCCCCACTTGTGCACGAGAGCTTTAGGTTTCCCTACTGAGTATACTTGTATTCTCACCCTACATTTACTTTCAGGTTTCCAGGAGGACTACCAGGTCCGTGCGGGACCCTACTAGTCGGGCAGTTGGAGTTGTTGCAGTTGCTGTTCTCTTGTTTTCTTTGGCATTGTACTTTCGAGCTTCCTTGTACTTGTACCTGGTTATAAAAATTGTTTAAACATGCATGTGGGCTTGGTTTGGGTTTATTTATATAGACTTGTTCTTTTCCCTTTTTGGTGGTTGACTTTTCCTATTTCCCGATCCAAAATAATAAAAAGGGTAATGCCTCCCATATTTGTGAAAACTAATACCCTTGGTGCTAGTCGCCAACCCGGGGCCTACTGGAGGCGGGACTCGGGGGTCATTATCTCCCTTTCACCATTGCCAGCTCAGGAGGGGCATCTTTGGTGGGAGGGGGTCGTGACAGATCAGATGCTCAGTAAGGGTAATAAATATAGAGAAAGCTATCATAAACAATAATTCATGGTGAATAACTAAAAATACATGACATTAAAACATAATCTTGATCATAATATGGTAAGAATAAAAGATGATTAAATAATGTCCTAAATAATCACATGAGAAATAAACTTAACCATGTATATTATACTAGTTTAATAATCTCATGTACTCTAAATTACTAGTATCATAATGATATAATTCATAATTCCAAGAATCATAAACATACCATCAAGGCTTTAAAAAAGTCACCATACATTAATGGGTAAAACCTAGTCTATTTTGTCTCATGAGACCTACAGATGCATCGAGGATCTATAGCGAGTCTCACCCATCACTTACTATGTCCAATGCATTCCTCCTATGAAAGGGGTGAAACATAATAAAAATATATATTCATATTGAAACTATAATATGAAATAATAATAAATTTAACCAAAAAATAAACATAATCATAAACCATCCAGAGTAATATGGTGAATGGTATCATGTTAGTACATCCCCCAAAAACTAATCATAAACCATTCAATAAAATATTGTAGATGGTAACATAAGAAATAAATCTCAATAAATAATTTGATTAATAGAGTATTTTCAAATATATTAAAATAACCTAATGCAATCATTGATAAATTCTTGAGAGAAATACCCTTTTACTTATGAAAGAAGAGTTCTTTTATAAAATCATTTGTATTTGTCTTAAAAATCAGATTGTAAGAATGTATATCCTAGAAAATTAAAAGGGAAGGATAATTAAATTATTTTTTAGGAAAAAATTATGTCCAAATAAAGTGAAAACATGTAAAATTAGTTTTTAAGAAACTTTAGAAATGATCTACTTCAGTTCAGTTTAAGGGAAAATATAAATAATTCTTTAATACGGACAATGGAATAATTATTTGAATAAAATAATAAAATAAATAAGATTGTTTTTCATGATAAATAGAGTGATTTTGGAAAAATATTTGGGTCTTAAAAAGGATTTTGAAGTGTACCTGAAAATGGGTAAGAAATTGGGAAGTACTAGCTCATTAAGAGGAATTTAAAAAAAGAACAGTGTAAAACATATATTTCCCTATAAAATAATGATGAAATGATATGGATAAAAGGGTTTGGAACATATAATTTTTTTTTCTTATAATTATATAAAAATAATGAATAATTAAAGTGGGTTAATGATAGATAAAGCATAACTTGAATGAAAAATGGAGGTTTTGGGAGAATACCTTACCATATGTCCGAAAGCGTTCCACACTTGTACTTAACATACTAGATAATGAAATTAGATTCATTAATAATTTAATTAAGAACCTATTAAACATGTATTTTATTTATAATAATTTTATTAAGAAAATTTATGGTCTTTTTGATGAGTTATAATATTGTATTTTATCATTCAAAAGTGCTCGTTTCCTTGGTTTTCATGACTGGTTCACTTGTATACATGTAAGAAATATCATGTGAAATGGGAATAGTTATCTAGAATTGAAATTATATGTTATTAATGAACTTAAATAATATTTAATAGTATTATATATCCTTTTTCTCAATATGTGTATGATTCATTGGATAAAACATTAATGATGATCGTTTGGATTATTTTGGCATTTTTTCGATCATCACACACTAGTTTTTTTATTAATTAATATATATATATATATACCAGTTAAAGAATACTAAATAATTTTTAATATAAATATTATATTATGATTTAACAATAATTTTTTTATAACTCGACTTGAAGGAGGTATTATAAAATGAAATAATCATCATCCATGAAGGTGGTGAATTGACACCTCACAGAAGTCATTTTCATTTTTAGAACAATAAGGGGAAGAGAAAATAATTGATGGAGGATATCCCACTATAATAATAAAATAAAATTATATATAATATACTTTATTTATCATGAATGTTTGAGTAGAGTATGTAAGAAAATGATAAGAAAAGAAAATAAATTGAAAGAAAATTAAATGAACGAAAGAGGATTTTACCTCTTGAATTTCTCTCCTTGAAAACCTCCTTAAGGGACTTTGCAATGGTATTTTGGGTGAGAATAGAAATACTATAACATGGGGGATTGAGTTTAGTGATTTATTGGTAATATATTGGAAAATATTCATGGCTTTGGAGGTGTGAGGATCAGGGGTGGTATTTATAATGGAGGAGAGGGGTGTTTTTTATTCATTAGTTTACTATTTTAGCTCAAGATTATAAATAGTTTGAATATTAACAATAAATATATTAAAATAATGAAGGATATTTAGATATTATTGGATTAAATAATTTATACATCATCTATGGCTCAATAACTCTTGTATCTGTTAAATATCATGAATTATTGTATTTCACTATTCACAAAAATTCAACTATTTTAGGAAAATACCCAAAATTCACCTTCACCATTTTTTGATGTGTAGAATTAAAAAATGAACTCCATTTTATAAAAATAATTTTCTAAATATTATAAATCTCGTTTTTAAATAAATTCATCATTTACTAGAAAAATACCGATTTTAATATTACAACTGATTTTTTGACACTTTCAAAAATTAATTAAGGTCTCATAAAATTATATTATAGTTATAATATAACAAAATATTAATTTTATTAATATATTTTATGAAAATAATTTTTCTTTTAAACCAATATATTAATTATAAAATTGTAAATAAACATTTATGTTTCACAAAAATACCAACACTTAATTTATATGTTTTTAAAAAATTTATTTACTTATTCCATGATGTAAATATACCATATATTCATTTATAAGATGACAAAATTATATTTATAATTTCGTAGATGAATTTATTCTTATATTAGTCATATTACTATTCCCAATGGTCACATTACTATTACAAAAATCATATTTAATAGTATTTTATGGTTTTAAACTCAGAGTTTCATGAATAAACTATCGATGATGAAAAATTTTAAAAGATAAATACCTTAAAATGTTGGGGTGTTACATTTAAAATATTATATAATAAACTAATTATTGTTATTTTTTTAAAACCATGGATCCCATAATTAAACATTATTTTTTATTTCGAGATTGGGATTTGATAAATCATTATAAAAATTCAAACAGTTGGGATACATCCTATCCACATTAAGGGTTTTAACACATTTATGTCATTTATAACATCAAATTCAGAATTTTTTTAGAAATGATAATTAGGTTAACATGTTAGAAATATGATGTTAGGATATTTTAAATGCTTGATAATGTTGTGGTTCATTCATTTATTTTTGGTTTTTAGAAATATTATTTATTTTGGTATCAATATAGATAAAACAATGTTTTTATTCTAGATTCACCACAGTTTCAAAATTTAGTACAAAAAGACAATATACCATTTTTTAGGAAATAAAAACTCTAAATGATAATTCAAATCTTTAATTGGATCAATCTCAATTTTTTTATTTGTTGAAATAAATTGAGGAGGATTTATATCTCATATTAATGATAAATTTTTTTTGTAGTTGTTGTAAAATTTATTTCTATTAAATCATATTTGGGAATATAAAATAGTTATTTGCATAACATATTTTATTTTTTTAAATCATTGTTACATAAAGGAAATAAACTCTTTGTAAATTTATTTGAAAGTAAGAAGTTGTACCATAATTTGGTTTTTAGTTATCAGAAGATCCATGCTTCTACAGATGAAATCACTTATATTATGGTGAAAATGATTCATCAGTTAATTGTCCAACATTTAGAAAATAGAGGTATAAAGTGGACCAAAAAAGAAAGTATTGATATTATTCCATTAATTATTTAATGTTTTTTTCAAACACAATAAGACCGAGTTATCTATTTATGTATCACAACACAACCACAATTATAAAATAACACATATCCAATATTTCTATTTATAAAATATTAAATTATCCTTATAATGATGATTAATGGGAACATATTGATTAGTTTCATATTTCTTCTGCTTTGAAACCTCATAAAATGTGGTTATGTCTTCTTATTGATGGTTTCTGTCCATTTGGGGATTACTATAGTCTATATTGTTGTTGGTATATTTTCATAAATCTATATAAATCAACTCTTTTTATTCTGATGAAGGAACCATATATCTGTTTATATTTAAAAATTCTAGGACATAAAAATAAGAATATCGATGTTTATTTGAATCCAATGATTAGTGAGTTAATTATATTATGGAATGATGGTGTAAATACACATGATATAGTTATAGAACAGAACATTACACTAAAAGATACATTAATGTGGATGACTAGTAAATTCATAATGTATGTTAAGTTATTTGGATGGAGTATACATGGTCTAAAATCTTTTCCATACTTCATGGTTGGTAGCAAAGTTATTTTCAATAGAAGAAAATATTTATTTTTCAAATTTAATAGCATATTTCTTTATACAGATCATCCTTTATAATGGAATAAAAATATTTTTCCAAAATTTAGAATTGAAAGTGATTAAGCTTAAGTTGTGATATAAAGTATTCAGGTAAAATCTATCATCTCTTTATTACCTCTTATTACCTCAGGACCAAATATAAACTAACAAAAAATAGAAATTTTTGGGGAGGAACACAATTGGATAAGGAAAAGTATTTTTTGGGACCTACTATATTGGTATGATTTGGTGGTCCGAACCATGTTAGATATAATTCATATTTATAAGAACTTTTTTAATAACATATTTTATACTATTTTAGAAAGACCTGGTAGAGCTAAAGATATTATAAGGACATGATTATATCTTTCCCAAATTTACAAACATCCAAAACTTGAGTTATTTGAAAATGAATGATCCAAAAAATTTACAAATCCAAAATTAGTTTAGAAACATTCTAAAAAAAGTAATTTATTTTTCTATTAGGGGATTATAGGTTTGAGGTTACCATATTCCTATGACTCTAATTTGTTTCACTGTGTTATAAATGGTCATATTCCTAGATTAATAAGTCATTAATTCTATGTCATAATATAAATATCACCAGCTTTTAGCCTTTAAGGGTTACTTAATTATTCTATTTGGGATTCAATGATTTAAATAACATATTTTATTTAAGAAATTTGTGTATAAATGGTAAACTATGATGCACTGAGTATAATGAAAAAATATTTTTTTATAAATCTATTTAAATTGGAAAAAGCATTCCCATTCACCTTATTTGATTCGATGGAATATTTAATATTACATTTTTCAAATGATGAAAAATGTGGAGGGTTGACATAATTTCGATGGATGTACCCATATTTTAGATGAATAAAAAAATGAAGAGGAAGGTACATAATAAAGAATGAGTTAAAGGATTAATTGTAGAATAATTCTTCAAGGAGGAGATTTCATATTTTCACTTTCCAATTTGAATATCCTTCAAAAAATAATCAACTAGGTCACAATGAGAGAAATGTTGATGATTCAATTGACTATTCGTTATCATTATTTAATTATCTTGTGCTTGGTTTTTGAGGTGATCATGAATGATGACCTTAATATGATTAAAAACACAGAGATCATTTATATGTTTAGCTCAATTGTGAAGAAATGACATAATTTTTTTAGTAATTCATACTTTTATGTATATTTTTTAAAATATTTTTCAAAATTAAATTTATATTAATTTTTTTATAGATTATATGATGATCATATCAAAAATAATTCAAACAAATTATACAGGATGATGTTAAATAACTTCTAACATGTAATTTAGCCTAGTGGTTTCAAATAATTGTAAGTTAAATCTATTTCGCTCAAAAATATGAACTCATTTTTTTTATTTTATATGTTATTAATTATATTTTTTATTTTCCCAAGTATCACAACATGGAAATAAAATTTATAGTCTATTTAGTGTGTTGAGTAACCCATGATCCAAATTGGTCAAATATTATAATGTATATGAGGTTAATGGATTTTGGTTTCATACATGTCCATATGGTGAATCAAATAAATTAATGAACAATGGTTTTTTTAAAAGGATCCCATTACAGAAAAAGTGAAATTGATTTTTATGGAATGATGGATGAAATAATTGAGTTATGTTACTTGGGAAAAAATTAAATAACAATGGTTAGATGTCATTGGTTTGATACCGATCAACTGTTTCACATTCATCCATGACATAGAGTCATTTACATTAAATATAAAAGTATTCTTATAGAGAATGTACCATTTATATTAGAACTTCTAGTACATAATGTTTACTATGAAAATTATTATAGTACATTTAGATATTTAAATTACTGGTGGAGTATGATTACAATGAATTCTTATGAAAATTAGTTTATCAAAAATAAAATTAGTTATATGGAGGTGAAAAATATTGAAATATATTAAGAAACATCAAAAAATAAACCACTTAATTTAATAGATATAGATATTGATAACAAAATCCCGTAGTTAAGGGATGATGGCATTGATAATGTCAATTATGTGACCAATGAGTTTGAAACAATGACAGATGATGAAATTAAATCGCATATTAAAATTTATTATTTTGAGGAGGAAGATGAAGACATTGATGAAAAAGAATATGAATTTGAAGATAAAGAATTATTTATTGGATTCTAGATATAGTTATAATAAATACATATTATTATTTTTCAATAAATATTTATTAGTATTTTATATTTGATGTATGTATTAAAAATTACTTGAAAATAATATTATTTTCTCACTATCTCTCTCAGATAGATCATGTGAGGTTTGATGTGATGATGTGTAGATTGGCATAGGATGAGTTAGGAGCCTCTTGGTTCATCATCTGAGGGTATTGACATGACACCAACTATTATGAGGGGTTGACCTTGCATGATTGATGATTCCAGATTTTATTCCTAAGTGGTGTCCATCTTTAGATTTTGATCCACTACATAGGAAGTAAGTTTAAATATGAATTTTATTTATTTTCATTTAATTGTACTTATTTATTAATTATGTTACTAATTATTCTTATTTACCCTATTTTCCACATCAATCTGTTCTCCAAGCTAGTGCTATTATGAGGAACTATTTTCCTGATCTGGGCCTGTCATGGGATCAGGTTCTTAGAAATGTGTACATCACATATTCAAGAACTGGATGGTATGTATAAATAAAAAATTTAATTTATTCAAGGTTATATAATCTCCAATTATTCTATTATTATATATTTATAGGGTTTATAGACTCCTTTTTATGGGATATGAGACCCTCAATTTCGGAGGCAGGAGAGGCTTGTATGCATGATCATATTTGTAAGTCTTTACATAATATTTATAGGAGAGATATGTAGAGAGAATGTGTTGCTATCTATTATGAGTCTTGTGTTAATCATTGACCTAATTACATCCCCACCCAATCTTAGGATGGATTTTTCAATTACTATAAAGGAAATAATTTTAGAAGGATATCATATCTTGGTTGATAGAATTAGGGGTGACATAATGTCACACATAGAGTTAAAATTCATACTTTTAGTATATATCATCGATAAATGGTAAGTAATAATATTTAATAATACATTTATAAGATAAATTTATATATTTTTTTGTTGATTTGGACATTATATAGTTTTATGTATACAAGTAGATGTACACTGAAAATAATATCAATAATATTACTGGCAAGAGATAATGGAAAACAATAGTTAATACTTTTCTAGGGTTTTTAAATTAATACAATATAATTTTTTTATCTTTTTAATTTCTACTTATATAATTTTAAGAGAAATATTAAATATAAATTTCTCAAATATGTGATAGTTCGGATGAGATAGATGGTGGAGATTAAACCTCATGAGAGTCATGTTTTGATGAGGTGGCTTGAATTTGGGTGATAACGAGTGGTATTCAAAATGGTTGAGTGATCAGTTTTGGTTCATGATCGAATCTAGCTTGTTACTATAGAACTGAAGTAATGTCAACAGTTGGATCGAAGGGAAATAATGTGGGGTCATTTTCCTTTTCTATTGTAGAGTATAAGGTGAATCTACAAGTTCAGGACAAGAATTTGGAGAGACTGTTCAGAGAGCAAGAAGAGACCCACCTCAGTAGGATCAACAATTATAGTAGCATGAATAGATGATAGATTATAGTAAGTGACATAAAAAATGTTCAAGCATGAAGTACCATCTACCTAATTGATCTTATTCCCTTCCCCCATAGTGAAACTATTATCACAATATTTTTATGATCTTTTTTTATATATGTTTTAATTTTATAATAAATGTATTTTTACTATTTTTTATATTTTTGTGTAGCTTAATATTTTATTTTATTTTTCAATATTTATTTTTAGTGATTGTATGTATCCATTTAAAATAATTATTTGTGATGAAAAAAAAATTTCTGTCACAAAATCACTGGTCTATAATTATTTGCGACATAAATTGTAATTTCATTGAAAATATTATTTGTGATTAAAATTTTTATCCATTGTAAATATTATTTGCAGCAGAAATTGTAATTCCATCATATATAATCTGGAAATAAATTATTTATGATAGTTAAAAATTTATTCTGTAACTAGTATTTTTAGTGGTTAAATAGCTTCGTCACAAATAGTATCACTGTGAGGGTAATTTCAAAAACGGATCACAATTACTATTATTCAAGATGTTATTTTATACGATATCTTTTAAATATTTAATTATAATAATAATAATCTTTTTTAGATGAGAATCTATCATAATAAGTTCATCACAAAAATACATTATTCTTGTAGTCATCGGTAGGTCTAGAAAATATCAATGCCAATGAAAGATTTAACTAGAATTAGGAATCCATGCAACACAACCACACACCCTGACCTTGACCCTTTCAACCCTTCACATGAAACTTACAACAGAAACTCAAAGAAAATTGATAAATAAAAAAATTGAAGCAAATAACAAAGGAACACATGTAATATTCATGTTTTAGAAATAATTTTAATATATGAAAAGCAATAAATTTTACTAAAAGAGTGAACAAGTGATTACAAAAAAAATTAAATACAAAGAATAAGGTAATAAAATAATTAACTTAAATAATAACTCTCAATAATTATAGTATAAATGACCCTATCACTAATGTATAATAACTAAATTCTTGTAAAATCAATTCCACCACCAACTGAAATCCATAAAGAGAATTC
The DNA here is from genome assembly GCA_963277665.1 of Viscum album. Classification (NCBI taxonomy): domain Eukaryota; kingdom Viridiplantae; phylum Streptophyta; class Magnoliopsida; order Santalales; family Viscaceae; genus Viscum; species Viscum album. The sequence continues at coordinate 1,811,489,782 of OY728127.1, forward strand.
CTTTGTGATATAATATCTACAGAAATCTAATTACGTGGTCAAAGGAAATAGACACCTCTATTGGTATAAATGGTGAACAATGAACCAGAATAAAATTATAGATCTTTTCCTCTAGCTTAATTACTTTCATACTTTGGATTTACCACCACCACTACTACTATGTTCTGGTCACTCAGTTTTGAGAGAACTGCTTCCTTGTATCTGATCAAAACATGAAGTTATAAAAGTTAAAACTTTTTGGAAACTATGAAATTATCCAAAAAATGGATTCTTATTCTGATCCAAACCTAAATATCTTTCACTATCATTCATATAAGAAGAGTAAATTGTGATTATGGAAGCAATGAAGGAACTGATATGGATGGATGGTTTGTTTGAGGAACTTAGAAGACCATAGGGAAACATAACATTGTTATGTTATTTTTGGAGCATGATTCATATTATAAAGTGTCACACACTGAATTTTGAATTCCTTACTATTTTATTTATTTATTATATTTTAATATTATAATTGGGTTTTAGGTTTAACCCATTCCAAATTTTATTTTTTAAAAGTTTTTAGCAGAGACGTATGAGCTTCACATAGTCAAAATCATCAACAACTGTATACTAGTTTCTATAATTTGATAGCAAAATTTCAAAAATTTAGTGCCTGATTTCCCAAACCTTATAGCTAAATTACGTGGTTTCCATAATATACCTAGTGAAGGGATCATAGTTGGAACATGGTTTGGTAAACCATGTGGAAACCATGTGAGGTACCCAAACCTTTAAAAATATAAAATTCCCATTCTACCCCCTTTATTTTTAATCCCCTTCAAAACTCACCCCTCACTACTATCAGTCAAAAATATTACATGAACCAGGGAAGACCCCATGTTCACAACTCCCTCCTACCTCTCCCTTTGATTATATCCGTTCTTCCCTCCAATTTGATGTGTGATCTCTTCTGGTTAGGGTTTTCTCCCATCCTTCTCCAACTTCCTCTCCCATTTTCTTATTTTCCTTACTTTCTCTTTCCATGTTGTACACTAGACCAAGCTCTAGGTAGATTCTGGGTTATAAATCATATTTATTTTGGTCATAGCATGTGTGATCTTGTTTCAAGGACTTCATCTCTCTGTTCATGGATGTTTTTATTAATCTACACAAGTTTCAAGTTGGTGTTTCCATGTGTTGGGGTTTTTCTTAATAATCCAAATGTTTTTGATATTTCTAAAATATGTTTGCTTAAAATTTAGGGTGTTTGGGTGATTAAAATTGGTTTTTAAAGTAATCATTAAATTGTATAATTTTTCTAATTAGTTTTGAAGGTAACAGGTGTATTTCATATGTTTAATAAAATTCAAAAAAAGGAATTTCTATATAGTTTTTGATTGTTTAATTAATGTTATGGATTCTTTATTATCCTTTGTGTTTGTGAACCTATATGTTTCTTTATTAGTTTCATGGTATATCCCATGAATTGTGATATATATTTTCCTATGGTAATTCACAAAAACAGACACACACATATATATGCATGCGTAAACCTATATATAAATATGTGTAAAGTTTTATATATATGGGATTTCATATGAGGCATTCACTTAAAATTGGGTTTTAAATTGTCTTTTAGTTTTCAAAGTCGCTATTAAAAATGGATTTCTAAGTGAGAATTTCTCTATAAAATTATTAGGCCTATTTGGAATTTTTAGGGAGTTTTCAAATGGAATGTAATTATAATTTATTTTCAAGGGGATTTTGGAATGGTATTTCTATTTTTAACTAGATTAAAAGGAATGGTGGTGTTGAGGTGTCCTTTCAAGATCAATACAAGAATTTTCTTGAACTATGTATTTATAAAATATTTTTTTCATTTATTTCTTGATAACAATTATCCTACTAACTATTATTTTTATGTTTTTAAATATCATGGGAATCCCATGTACTTGGGTAGGAAAGCCTATATTGGGGAGAGTTTCTTTTCCACTATCTATTCTATTAAAGTAAATGTGGCTTTTCTATTGTATAGTGGCATGGTACTACTTTCCATTAATTGATGGTTTACCTAATTAGTGATTTTATTTTCTTGGTTTCCTAATCCTTAGTTACACTAGGGGGTTTTTCCCATCATGCATACATTAAATTATTGATTGGGTGGTTTTATCTAACACTTATTTATTCTATTTTTCCCATGATTATATTTATATTATTGCTTTCCTATATTATGTTTTCTTTTATGCTATTACCATATGGTTTCACTTTTACCTTGTGTTCTTACTTTTTGGATATGGTTTATACATTTATTTAGTTTAATTAAAATAGTATAAAGAGTTTGGAAAAGAGTTACTTAAAAAGTGACCTTTAAAAGTGGATTTAATTTATGGTTTTTGGTTAAAAAGGGTATAAGTAAAAGTAAATGATTTTAAATTATTATTTTCATTTAAGAAAAATAAATGAGATTTTGTGAAAACCTATTTTCATTTTTTTTAAAACAAATTTTTACAGTCATTTTTGAAAAAGGAAATCGCATGGACTTTTTGTGCTTACCCACTAAATTGTTTATGCTCATAACCCACTTACACCACTCAGTGTCTATAGATTGAGTTTCCTTTTTTATATTCCGATTCAGTTCTTTATTTCTAGGGAATCAAGATGGTCTTTGGATGGAGTGTGACTATAGTTCTTATGGGATAAATTTACAAGGTATGTTAGTATTTGTTTTTGGTTCCTTAGTAGTCTCAGCCAAATTTTCCATCCCTATTTTTTATTTTTCCCCTTAATTGGGGATTATATATATATGTGGAGATTGGGAAATAGATCTTAGGTGCTATTTATATTTTTGGATTTGGAGGTGAGTAAAGGGATTGATTTTATTTATTTGTTTTTATTTCAATTTTTTATATTGTTTATATCATTTTTCTTATTTTTTCTTATTTTATTTGGCATGGACATTTGACTTATGGATAATTAATGCCAAAAATTATGGTGAATTTCAACTACTTATTTAATTATCAACTCATTTGGGATAACCATTTCCAAGTGGTGTTTCCTTGATTCCCAGGCACTTGTGCTAGCCTATGGGGATCAATAAAACCCTTTAGTTATATCATAGGCTAGCCCGATTACCCGATTCAGGGGTGACCAAGAGCTAGTTCATGAAGAATGATATCAGAGCCTATGTTATTAAGAGGTACTAGTTTATTGAGAGACCTATGTTATTTGGGGTGTATGGTAGATTTTATTAGGACTATCAGGGCTCAAATGGGAGGTATAAGAAGAGTCTGGAAAACTCTTTCTTATGATAAACCTTTAGTTACCATGTGAAGTTGGGTTTTAAGTATTGAATATTGTTTTTTTTGGATTTTTTAGTATTTTGGATTGTTTTATAGGTTTATATGTTTTGAATTATGATAATGGGACTTGAACTAGTGTCACCTATTGAGCTTCCAAATCCTATCAAACCATGTCAAGCCTGAGTGCATGGTTCGATATTATTTCCAATGGAGGTTTCATGATTGTTACATGGTATGATAAACTATGTGGCTAAGACATGCAAAACCACTAGTATATCTTAAATAAATTTTGGTTTCTTATAATATTATTAAATTAGATTTTGGATAGTGTATAGTGTTATTAATGTTAGTTTTAAAAATAAAAATGATATGGGTTTTGAAAATGGGAAATAGTATTTTGAGATGAAAAATTAGTTTTAAAATGAAATTTTTAGATATGGGAAGAGGATTTATAAGTTGTATTTAAAATGGTAAGATGTTTAAAATTCGTTGAATGGTTATATCAAAGGAACTCATGGGATTTTAAAATGGATTTAAATGATTAATATTTTATTTCTAAAAGAAAATTGAGATATTGAAATTTAAAAGAGGCTTTATTTTTTGGGGAAATAGTTTTAAGATGATGTTTGTGATTTAAAAATTGAGATGTGGGAATTTAAGAATATTTTTAAAGGGTTTTTATAATGAAAAATTGAATTTTATAGAGAAACCCTGAAATTTTAAATGGGGTTGATTTTTAAAAGAGATTAATTGATTTTATAAACAGAGATTGTAATTTTAAAATGGTTTAAGTAGGGTTTTGAGGCTCTAAAATTTATGTGTGAAATTTTTAGATTCGATTTAAAATAAAAAGAAATTTTTATTTTGTTTTGTGTTATTAATTAGTTTTGTGAAATTGTTATTTTAATTTAGTTTTTTATTTTTTTAGAGTATGATTTATGTTTGAATAAATTTTAATTAGGGTTTATGTTCCATTTCACAATTATATTATGCCTCCTTGAATGGTCTTGAGAGTTTTCAGGTATAGGAATTCGTCTCTTATGAGTTTTATTATATTTGTATCTTGGTTTAATTCTTATTGGGTTTGTTTACTTAGGTCATTTACTATTTTATTTTCATATATTCTGATTATTGATGTTGTGTTACTCCTTATTTATGTGAATGGGTCTTGTGAATGTTTTTTTGGATATAGTTGTGGTGAGATCTATTTCCGGATAATGGGTATGGGAAAAACCTAAGTTATGTTTCTTGGGAAACTAGAATATATGTTGAACTTGATGATATTATACACTGAATACTGTTGGTTTTATCTTTTATGGGACAATCGAGAATGATGTTCTAGGACTAGGTTCCTAGGTTACCTTTTTTCTTTGAAATGAGGTTGGATCCATGTGGTTTTATGTGGAATTATCTTGGTTGATTCCTCCAAAAAAAAATTCTTGGTATTAGGGAATCAATGAATTTCTTGATAAATATTGTGTTGAAATATTTCTATTGTTACTAAGGCCATGTTATTTTGGTATGCTTGACACCATTCAATCATTTAGAGAATAAATGGTTGTTTTGGGAAATTTTGGATATGAGTTTGAGTAATGGTTTTTGTGAGTCTCTTTGGTTAAGGGTTATGGTTTTGATTAGTGACCCTTACTAGTCTTCTTTGCCTTGTTTTTCTTTTCTAGTTTCATTTTTTATCATTTATCTGTGGGTTTATTTTTTTTGGTTTTATATGTCATATTAGATTATAGAGACAAGTGTATTTTGGAGTTATAATTTGTGTTTTGGGTTGAGTGATATTTTTGAGTTCTTTTATTTAGAAGTTGAATCCATGTTTAGTGTTTGTTCCCTTGAATTATCTATTTTATGGAACCACCATGCCAGTAGAATCATTAAATTATAAGGATTCCCAGTTTTAGTCACAAATTCTAGTTACTCCATTATCTTATTATGTGTGACTTATGGAGTTTATATTCATACCTTAGGTGGTGGTTCTTTTTGTATTAGGATCAGTTTAGAGGTTATCACTTGGGAATTTATTCTCTCCTTTAGGATAAGAGTCCTTGTTTCTTTGTATCATTTTAAATTTAATGAATTTATGAGGGTAGAAAGTTTTATGAAGGGGTGAATTATCACACAATTACTTTTAAAATAATTATTATTTTATTTATTTATTATATTTTAATCTCACCATTGGGTTTTGGTTTAAACCCGTTTGAAATTTTAAAATTTTTAAGTTATCAACAAAAAACCCGTGGGTTATGCATGTTTAGTAGAAACAATGATGAAACCATAAAACCATGACTACAGTTTGAAAGTGACATTTCATACGATAAGTGAATGGTTTCCCAAACCATGTGGGTTTCCCAGTATGGCTAGTTTAGGAAGCACAGTTGGTGCATGATTTGGTAAACCATGAAGCAAACTTATGAGGTACCCATTATTTTTAAACTGAAAAATTCATATTCTACCCCCATTAAATTTTAATCCTTATCACACCTCATGCCTCACACCTCCCATCTAAACACCCCACATTCACTAGGGAGGACCCACAACCATGAATCACTCTTCATCTCTGTATGATTCTAGTAGTTATTCCATTCGATTTTTTGTGCGATCTATTTAGGTTAGGTTTCCACCCTCCCCAAACATTTTCTTAATCTCCTCATTTTTTTTCATTTTCTTCTCTCACTTTATTTTTTTCTAGAACAAAACCTTGATGGGGTTTGTGTTATAAATTGTGTTTCCTTGTTTCTTAGGGTGTGGGATATTCCCTTTAGGCCTTCATCCCACCATTATTGGGATTTTTTATTCATCTAAGCATGTTGGATGTTTATATTTATAATTTTCTTATCAAACTATGCGTCATTGAGCTTTATAAAATACATTTAACTAAATTTAATGGTCTTTGGTGGTTTAGAATGGGTTTTTAAAAAATTATTAAAACATATGATTATACTAATTAGGTTTTAAGGTAGTAGGTGTATTCTATATGATTGATAAAATTCTAAAAAATAGTTTCAGTGTAGCTTTTCATTATGTAATTGATGTTATGGACTCTTGATGCTCCTATGTGTTTGCGCACCTATGTGTTTCTTTGTTGGTTTCTTAGCATGTCCTATGAATTGTGATATATATTTGGCTATGGTAATATATATATATATGTATTCATAATAATTCACACACACACACACACACACACATATATATATATATATATGTGTGTGTGTGTGTGTATGTGTGCGTAGGTATATATATATATATGGTATTTCATAGGAGGCCTTCACTTATACTTGGGTTTCAAATTTTCTTTTGGTTTTCAAAGTGGATCTTAAAAATTTATTTCCATGTGATACTTTCACTATAAAACTATTAGGATTGTTTGGAACTTTAAGGGAGCTTTCAAATGGTATGGAATTATAAATCGTTTTCAATGGGATTTTGAAAAGGTATTACTATTTATGTATTGATTAAAAGGAAAGGGTGGGATAATGTATCATTTAGAGATGAACGATAAAATGGATTGAATTATGTATTTATAAAAAAACTTGTTTATTTTTTCTTGATGAATCTTATTATGCTAACACCTGCTTAAATGTTTTTAAACCTCATGGGAAGTCTGAGTACTTCAGTTAAAAAACGTTGATCGGGATGGGTTTAGTTTCCACTAGATATACTAGTGAAGTAAATATGAAATTTATACTGGAAATTGATGTGATACTACTTAAACTAATTGTGGGTCTCCTTGATTAGTGATGTTATCTTCTAGGTTCCCCTAACCTTAGTGACCTTAGGGTGTTTTTACGATGATGATTGTTTAAATTATTGATTTTATGGTTTTTCTCTTTCTATTTCTTATTCTATATTTTTCATAATTATATACAATTTATATTTTTCTGTTATTACACATTCTTTTATAGTTTTCCTTACAAGTTTTAGTTTTACACTATTCTATTTCTATGCATATATGGTTTACACATTTAGTTTTTTTTGTTAAAATTATTAAAAAGAGTTTTTAAAGGGTTTTTTTACAAATTGGATTTTAAAAGTGGATTTAAATTGTGGATTTTTGGTTAAAAGGATCCAAAACCAGGTGAATTATTTTTATTTTTTTTATTTATGAAAATGAAATGGGATTTTGTGAAAACATATTTTCATATTGTATTTTCAAACTAGTGTTTATGATTTTTTTGAAAAAGTAAATCAAATAGATTCTTTTTGTGATTACCTATCGAGATATTTATGATCACACCCTACTTATACCACTCGATTTCAATAGGAAAAATATCCTTTTATAGATTCAATTTGGGTTATTATTCTTTTTAGGAAGCTATCTAATCTTTAGATGGAGTGTGACCCTATGCGACATAGGATTAGTTGTCTTGGTATATTGGTATTTATTTTGAGTGTGTTAGTAGTCTCATTCAAATAATTTATCCCATACTTTTTACCTTAATGGGTGGTTCTCTATATATGTGGAGACTAGGAGATGGATCTTAGGGGGTGTTTCTGTGGTGGGAGTTGAAGTGAGTTGATGGATTTATTTTCTTTATTTGTTTTTATTTTATTTTTTTAAACCGTTTATATCTGTTTTCTTGTTTTTGATAATTTGATTTGGTGTGGAACTCCATCTTATGATAGATTCATGCATGTATTTTTGGTGAAGTTCAGATAATTATTTAAATATTTTATCATTTGGGTGAACCATTCCCAAGTGGTGTTTCTTAGATGCCAAAGAACTTGTGCTAGCCTAAGGGGATCTGGAATTCCCTTTAGGTATATCACCGGCCGAACAGGGTGCATGGTTTAGGGTAACCTAAAGCTAGTTTGTGATAAAAGAATATGATGTTTCAATCATATATTAAATAGATTCATCCAAAGTATCACTTCATACAAATGTTTAAAGATTATGAGGTTCTGGATTTATGGAATATTGGGGGAGTTAAGAATTAAGTGGATATTATGACCAATTTATTGGTCTAGGAAATTCTAGGGTAGCATTTTTCCTTAGTGGGACTTGGATGATGGGTAATCTAAAGATAAGAAATTCATTAAATTTAGGAGAATAAAATGAAAGTATTGTTTTATAAAGTGACCCATGGACTTGGTGGAATCCATGAAAACAACTATCAAGTGGAATATTGTTAACCTTGTGTGTGGAAAATATTTTTTTTTGGATTTTGTTTCTAAAAGTCCAAAATAATTGATTATAGAACTTATATTTGAATTTGGATGTAGAGACTCATGGAACCTATATTCATGTATATAGTAGTAGTAGATTTTATAAGTGGCATGATAGGATGTGTTTTAGACATGTACACTATTCACTAGAAGAATTGGTTTATTATAAAGAGATTATTTCAAGAGAGGGGTGGGGGATTTCCAGAAAAAGTTAATGTGAAATAGAAGGTTAATTTAAAAAATAAACAATTTTTAAATAATAAATTGAAAAATAATTTTTTTAATAGTTTATAAAATAGATTCAAGTTTATAAAGATAATATAAATGTAATTAAAGTGTGGAAATGTTCTAACTGAATTTATGAAACTATGAGTATAATGAACCAAAATTTTATTAATGGAAATTACCTTATTATAGTTATGTTATATAGTATAAATCACAAAAAATCACTTAAACAACAAAAAAAACTTTATAAATGAGGATTGAATGATATAAGAGGTATTTCTAGAAGTTAAGGAACCTATACCGATTGAATATTAACTTAAAATTTGGAATAGTAATATGACCCTTATGAATAGTAATTAGAAGAATAGAATTTTAACCTCACCTATGAAAGTATATATAAAATTTAAGTATCTTATGAATGAAAATATGATATATTTCTTTCATGGAATAAGTAAATAATTTTTTTAAAAATGAAAAATTAAATGTTGGTATTTTTGTAAGTCATAAATATTCAATTAAAATTTTATAATTAATTTAATAATTTAAAAAGAAATTTGTTTTCAAAAAATGTATTCATAAATTACTATTTCAATGTATTATGATTATGAGACAATTTTATTAGACTTTATTTAATTTTTCAAAGTGTTATAAAATCAATTATAATTTAAAATCTGCATTTTCCATGTAAATGATGATTTTAATTAAAAATTAAATTTCTAATATTTATAAAATTATTTTCATAAAATGAAGTTCATTTTTTAATTCTAGAAATTGAAAAATGGTTAGGGATATTGTTTTTGTATTTTTCTAAAATTGTTGAATTTTTGGTGAATAATGAAATACGGTAATTTACTGTATTTAAAATATACATAAATTACTAAGTCATAGATGTTTTATGGTTGATTTAAGCCCATAATATCGAACTATCCTACATTATTTTAGTATATTAAGTGATAATTCTCAAACTATTCATAGTCTTAAGCAAAAATAATAAACTAATGAATAAAATAAAGAGAAAACACCCCTCTCCTCCACTATATATACCACCCTCACCACCTTTTCACCTAACAGATTTCAAGCCTTTATCCTTGTAAAACTTCTACCTAATACTATTCCTGAGTATATACCCCACATAAAATATCCCTTGGACTCAAAAGAATACCAAACCCTTTGACCCAAGTAGGCTCTCAAGGTGGAGAAATTCAACAGGGAAAATCCTCTTTTATTTTATTTTAATTTCTTTTCAAATTTCTTTTATTTTCTTATACTATCCTCAAGTACCCTTATCCAAGTGACATTAAAACTCTATTGTCATATATATACTATAATGTTATCATTTTAACAAAATAATTCATCATCAAGCCTCTTATCCTCTCCCGTTTATTCTAAAAATGAAAATGTCGTCCTTGAGGTGTTAATTTATTGCCTTCAAGGATGAAAATTTTTAATTCTCCTTTAACACCTTCAAGTGTGGTCTTAAAACCATTATAATTGTTAAAAAAAATTTAATTTTTTTTATAACCTTTTTTATGTTCTATAATAAACATATACACATAATATTAAATAATAAATCGAAACAAGTTTGTTGTGAGTGAAAACTAACCAAAAAAATTCAAATGATTATCACTAACATATTATCTAATGATTCATCCTCACCCAAAATAATAAAATGAATTATATAGAAATTTAATCTTATGGGTGTTAATTAATAAAATATAACTTAAATTCTGTATAACTATTCCCATTTTACGTGAACTTCCATACTCTCATACAAGTGAACTGATCGTGAAAACCAAGAAAACAAACACTCCTAAATGATGAAATTGAATACTATAACCCATATAAAATGTGATAAATGAAATTAATAAACTTGAATAAATAATTTAAATTTATAATAGGTTCTATAATTATTAATTAATGTATCTAATTTTATATTCCAGGACATTAAGATGAAGTGCATAACACTTTCGAACATAAGGTAAGGGATTCTACCCAAAAACTCCATTTTTTCTTCGAGTTACTCTCTCTATTTATTTATCACAATGTAACTATAATTTATTTTTATATAATACTTCTAAATAATGTTTATATATTCCAAAATCATGTATTCATATCAGTACATCCTTCTTTGATAGAAAAATATATGTTTTATAAAGGTTCCCTTCTCAATTATTTCCAATAAGCAAGCCCTATTAAAGAGAGATCCTTGATTTCTCACCCATTTTCAATTTAAATCAATAATATTTTTTAATACCCAATTATTATTATAAAATAAATAAGTTTATCATAAAAATATTTCTTGGTTTATTTTTGGTTCTATATAAAATATGTTTCCTTTTTCTTCTTTAATTTCTCTTTAATATTTTCCTTAAACCGTGCTAAAATATTATATTTCTAAACTTTCTTAAACAAATTTTTTACATGTTTTCACTTCTATTTGACATCACTTATCATGATATATGTCTTTTTTACCTTATTAATTTTCATATATAATTTAAATCCATTCTTTCATGGACACCATAATGATATTCCCTTTTGTTATTCCTCATGTCAAGATTATCATACCCAATTATTTCCATGGGTAACCCTTATGCTTTATTCTTCATGTAGCCCACATATTAAAGAACATGTTATAATGGGTGCACACAGATAGCTCTCCAATGAATTAGGTATTTTTTAGTCTCATGAGACATCATTTTGGGATAAAGTGTGAACCTGATTCCTTTATGGGACTTTGTCCACCAGGTGATATAGTCTTGGTAGTTAGCCTTGACTCATGTTTATGTCATGTTATATGTTGTTTGCAAATTCCTTTTATTCCATGATTATTTTTTCCCATGTTATACATGTTATAATATCTTATTTTTATTAATGTTCCATTCCATTTATGTTATCTTTTTATGTTTTGTAACCCATTTTATATTTTTATTCCTATCCTTATTCCCTTAATAGGATTTTTAGATCATCCCTTTTGTTCATGTATTCCCCAAATTATCCTATGTAGATATAAGGGATCAAAGGGGGTTTGATTCTCATTATAAATATTAAATAAAATTTGTTTTTATTTTGGTATCATGTTTTTTAATTATGTACTTACTCTTCCAAATACACTAGAATTTATGATCCATGGTTGTATTTGATGGTTAATTATGATTAAAATCATGTAATAATATGTGTAAAAGGTTAGGGTTGTTATAGTTAGTATCAGAGGAAGGACTATTTATTTTTAAATTTTAGGACTAGATAAATTTAGTAAAAACCATATGGATAATTATATCACCATGGATAACCTAGATTTAAACATAGGGTATCACAATTTAGGATATAATTTTTATTTATAGGTTTATCCTTCCATGTGCAATGTTTTATTTTTATATTCACATTAGATAAGTATTCAAGACCCATAATTATAATTTATTTTTCTTATTTAATGTTTGGAAATAGAATAACATGTTCCAATAATCAATGTGATAGGAAATGTGACGATTTCCCTAATTATTTACCAAATATGATGGGAACAAGTGATAAAAACATCATGATAATACTTGCTCAACTGGTTCAAGTTATGAATAATAACTTGAACTCTGTGGAACATCCTCCTTCTCCTAAGAGAGAGAAAGTTGTGGTAAAATCCTTCATGTGACAAATGCCTCCCATATTTAGTGGATCTTCCGATCCCATCATCGTGGAACAATAGATTAACTTTATTGGGAAGATATTCTATATCCTCTAATACTTATAAGAAGAGAAAATTGTGATGAAAATATATTGTTTTGTTGGGGAAGTTAATATATTGAGGAAAATGATCAAGAACAAAAAGTCCAATGAGGAAATTTATTCTATTTAATGGGAATATTTCAAGAAAATATTTTTCAATAAATATTTTCCCCAAACCCTCTATCTTCAGATAGAAAGGGAGTTCCTCAAACTAAATGAAAATAAATATGAGTCTATTTGAGAGTATAAGGAAAACTTAATAAGGCTTTCACAATATGCCTATGGATTTGTCATCGACACTGAAAGAAAGATGGATCAATTATTTAGTAGATTAAATCTGAGTCTACAAAAAGTGTTGGAGATTGGAGACTTCCATAGTTATGAATAAATTGTTTGTTGTTCCCTTAAGGTTGAAATATAGATTAGAGACTCTCAGTGGTCTTGTGGGTCTTGCTCTAAAAAGGGGAAAATGTATTTTAATATGGGTGGATCGGTATATAAATCCCATGATGGAAATAATACACAACATCCCACATCTCTAAAGTGTGGAAAGAATCATCCAAGAAACTACATAAAGGGAACCACAAGATGATTAAAATGTAAAAGATAGGGGCATATGTCTAATAACTGCCAAAGGAATATGAATAATCTCACTTACATGGAAGAAGAATGGAATGTTTAGATCAAAAATCAGCATTTAGTGTTGTGTTTCAACTACAAGGAACATGGGAATAATGCAAGCCATTTCTCTTAGCCAAGGGTTGTTAGAGGAAATAAACAAAAGCAACCTCCAAGGGAAAAAAGAAGGGCATATACAGTCACTACTGCTGAGGTGGAACCCAAAAATGACATGGTGATAGGTACTTTGGTTATTTATTCAATAATAAAGAATGTACTATTTTATTATATTTTTATTCACTCTTTAGTATCTTTAAAGATTAGTAGAACTATTCAAACACCACATAAAAATATAGAGGTTGAGTTATTCTTGAGAACAAAAAATGGGGAAATTATTGCACCCAAAGTATAAAACTCTCCCTAGTTAATATTTGTGGACTAAACCTCCCAAAAAATATTTTATTATTTCCTATGGTGGATTTTGATGCTATATTGAGCATGGATTGGATATCTTTATACAATGTCAACATCAAATGTCAAGAAATGGAGATCACTTTTCACATCCCAAAGAATCCTATTGTTATGAACAAGTGTAAGGATGAGGATAAATATTCTTTGAAGTCATCATCTAAAGTTTAGATATCGTTTCATTATGATCAAGCATATCTAGATCAAATTATTGAGAGAAAGGAGAGAATAATGCTTGAAGACATGCCCATCATGGGGGACTACACTAATGTGTTCCCTGAATGATTTCATGGTCTTTCTCTTAAACGAGAGGTTGATTTCTCAATGGAACTTATTCCTGGATATCTATATATATAAAATAAACATTATATAATGTCCACTACTAAGTTGGAGGAACTGAATAATAAATTACAAGAAAATATGGAAAAGGGTTTTATATTCCCAAGTGATTCACTATGGGGTGCACCAGTACCCTTTTTCAAGAAAAAGGATTTATCAATGTTCCTTCACATTGACTATCATGAGTTCAAAAAAATCAAGATAAAGAACAAGTATCCACTACCACAGATATATGACTTGTTTGATCATCTATGTGTGGCCAATTATTTCTCTTTGGTCAAACTTTAGTCGAGATATCACCAATTAAAGGTGAGGAAGGAAGATATTCCCAAGAATACCTTTTAAACGAGGCATGGAAACTATGAGTTCTTAGTGGTTCCCTTTATACTCACTAATTCTCTATCAATTTTCATGTACATAATGAATAGACTCTTTAGAGATTACCTCAAAAAAAATTTGGAAGTATTTATCTGTGATATTATGATATACTCAAAAATAAATGGAGAGCATGGGGAGAATTTGAATACTATTTTAAAGACTTTATGTAGGGAGAAATTATATAAAAAGTATAGTAAATGGGAGTTCTGGATGGAGGAAGTATCATTATTGGGGAATGTAATCAATAGTATAGGAATATCTATAAACCCTTTGAAGACAAAGGTAATTGAAGAGTGGCCCAGACCAACATCAATAACAAAGATACATAGTTTTCTTGGTCTAGCTGGGTACTAATAATAATTTTTGAGGAACTTCTCATGATTTTCAAACCCACTATCCAAGATGACCCAAAAAGGTGTAAAGTTTGTCTTGAATAGTGAATATAAAGACTAATTGAAAGAGTTGAAAAAGAGGATTATCACTCCACCGGTACTTACACTTACAACAAGTGGAGAACTATTTTTGGAGTAAAAAAATGTTTAAAATAAGGGATTAGGTTGTTTACTGATGAAAAAATGATAAAGTAATAGCCTACACCTTAAGGAAGTTGAAAATGCATGAGCAAAACTATCCCACACATTATCTAGAGTTGGCAGCTATGATCTTTGCATTGAAAATATGGTGGAATTATCTATATAGGGAGAAGTGTGAGATATATAATGATAATAAGATCCTAAAATATATATTCACAAAAAAGGATCTTAATATGCACCGACAATGATGGTTTTATCTCATAAAAGATTATGACTGATCAATCGACTACCATCATGGTAGAGAAAATAAGGTGGAAGATGCTCTAAGTAGATTGGATCCTACAACATTTTCAACGATGTGAATTTAGAAGGATCTAATATTCTTAGATTTGAAAAGTATGGACATGATAATCATTAAGAAAGGATCATCATCAATCATTTCTCAAATGATTGCTAAACCATACCTCATGGAGAAAATAAAGGATGCATAATGAAAATATGTGGAAATCCTAAAGGTGGAATCTATGAGAAGTGGGAAATCCTTAGAGTTCGAAATGGGTGAGGAAAGAGTCATGATATTTGGGTCAAAAATATGTGTACCATAAAATACAGATATAAAGAGAGAGATTCTGAATGACGCATAAAGCTCAACCTTCTATATTCACCCAGGGAGCACAAAATGTATCAAAGATATCTGAGAGCTCTCTTGGTAGGACAATATGAAGAAGGTGATCATTGAATATAAATCTATGTGCCTAGTATGTCAATAAGTGAAGGATGAAAGAAAAAAGTATAAGGGGATGATGAAAAAATTACCAATACCAATATGGAAATGGGAAAACATCACCATGGACTTTTTCACATAACTTATGAAGACATCTAGAGGGAATAATGATATATGGGTTGTTATGGATCATCTTACAAAGATAATTAATTTTATCTTAATTTGAGATGACTTCTCACTAGATCAACTAGCTCAGATATATATCAAAGATATGGTAAGGATGAATGGATTACCACTATCAATTGTATCTGATTGAGATATTAGATTCACCTCTATGTTTTGGAAAAGTATCCAACATGCTCTAAAAACTAAGTGTAACTTCAGTATGACATATCATCCTCAAACTGATGGATAATCTGAATGGACTATTCAGACAATGGAAGACATGTTGAGAGAATGTTATATGGTCTTAAAAAGAGGATGAGACCAACATTTGCCTCTAGTCGATTTCTCCTACAACAATAGTTTCCACTCAAGAATCCAAATGGATCCATATAAAGCTGTTTATAGGAAAATATGAATAACAACAAAAGTGGGATGAAGTCAGTGAATTTAAGCTGCTGAGACCTGAAATGGTCAAAGAAATGGTAGAAAAGGTGACAAATATTTAGTAGAACATCAAGGCATCCCAAATTTGATAGAAGAGCTATAAAGACAATCGTCAATGATACCTAGAGTTTAAGGTTGGAGACATGGTATTCATCCACATATCTCTATGGAAGAGGTTTATGATATTTTGTAATAAAGGAAAGCTAAGTCCCAGGTACATCGGCCCCTTCGAAATCCTTGATCATCTTAGAGTTATAGACTATCGACTAGAACTTCCACCTACAGTGTCTCAAGTACATGATGTATTCCATGTATCCCTCTTGAGTAAGTACATACTAGATCCTTCACATGTATTGAATTTAGATGTGGAAAAGTTGGAAAATGATATCTCTTATGAGGAGTATCTAGTGATGATCTTGGATCATATAGATAAATAACTATGCAACAACACTACTCACTTGGTCAAAGTACAATGATACAACCATAAGTATGATGTGTCAATATGGGAATTGGAGTAAGTGATGAAGGATAAGTACCATCACCTATTTTCAACTTAGATTGTAAAATGAAATTTTAATGGTGAAATTTTATAGGGGGGAAGAATGAAATGACCCAAAATGTTATCAATGGAAAATCCATTCTTATAATTATGTCATATGGTATAAATAACATAAAATCACATAAATAACACAAAAAAAATTACTAATAAAGAATGAATGAAATAAGTGGTATTTAAAGAAGTTAAGGAACCTATTTCGATAAAATAGTAACTTGACCATTGGAATAGTAATATGACTCTTAGGAATAGTAATTCGACCAATAGAATAATAACCTAACCTATGAATGTATAAATAAAATTTTGGTATTTTATGAGAGAAAATATGATATATTTATTTCATTTAATAAGTAAATAGATGTTTTTTAAAATGAAAAATTATATGTTTGTATTTTTGTAAATCATAAATATTTAATTACCATTTTATAAATTATTTAATAATTCAAAAGAAAATTTATTTAAAAAAAATGTATTCATAAATTAATATTTTTTTATCTTATAATTATAAGATAATTTTATGAGACTTTAATTAATTTTTAAAAGTGTTATAAAATAAGTTATAATTTTAAAATTGGTATTTCAAACTAAATGGTGATTTTAATTAAAAATAAAATTTCTCATATTTAGAAAAATATTTTTATAAAATTAATTTCATTTTTTAATTTTACATGTCTAAAAATGGTTATGGTGATTTTTTTGGGATTTTTCTAAAATAGTTGAATTTTTGGTGAATAGTGAAATATAATAATTTATGGTATTTAACAAATACATGAGTTATTGAGTCATAGATGATGTATGTATGGTGTAAGCCTATAATATCAAACTATCCTTGATTAATTTAATATATTTAGTGATAATTATCTAACTATTCAAATTATTTATCCAAAATAATAAACTAATGAATAAAATAATGAGAAAACACCCTTCTCCCCCACTATAAATACCTACCTCACCACCTCTTCTCCTCACACCTTTCAAGATTCGATCATTTTAAAAAATATATAAAATACTATTACCAAGTATCTCTCCCACATCCAAGATACCTTGGTCTCAAAAAAACCAAACACTTTCCCCTAAGGAGGTTCTCAGGGAGGATAAATTCAAGAGGTAAAATAGTATTTCATTTTCTTTTAATTTCATTTCAAATTTATTTTACTTTATTATTATCTCCTCACAAACCATTATAAAAGTGACATAAAAAATCCATTATCTTATATATACTTTAATTTTATCATGTTAATGGAATAATTTATCATCAAGTCTCTTCTCCTCTCCCTATTATTCTAAAAATCAAAACGTTATCTGAGAGGTGTTAATTTATCACTTTCAAGGATGGAATTTATTAATTTACCTTTACCAACTTCAAGGATGGTATTAAAACCATTATAATATTTGAAACAGTTTTTAAAATTCATTTCATAACATTTTTTAGGTTCTAAAACTAACATATTCACATAACATTAAATTATAAAACCAAACAAGTTCATTATGAGTGAAAATCACCAAAAATAATCCAAACGATTATCACTAACGTCTTATATAACAATTCATCCTCACCCTTAATAATAAAATGACTTATATAAACATTTAATATTATATATGTTCATTAATAAAATATAAGTTCAATTCTGGATATCTATTCCAATTTTACATGAACTTCCATACTCTTATAAAAGAGAACAGATCATGAAAATCAAGAAAATGAACACTCCTGAATGATGAAATTGAACACTATAACCCATAAAAAAAGCTATAAATGAAATTAATAAAACTTAATAAATATATTATATGTATAAGATGTTATATAATTATTAATTAAGGAATCTAATTTGATTATCCAGGACATTAAGATCAAGTGCATGACACTTTCAGACATATGGTAAGAGATTCTACCCGAACCTCCATTTTTTTCTTCATGTTACTCTTTATATCTCTTTAACCCAATGAAATAATTATTTATTTTTATATAATACATATAAATTAATTTTATATGTTCCAAAATAGTGTATCCAGATCAGTAAAACCTTCTTTTATTGGAGAATACATGTTTTATAATGGTTCCCTTATCAATTCTTCCTCATAAGAAAATCTGATTAAAGAGAACTCCCTAATTTCTCACCCATTTTCAAGTGTAGTACATAATATATTTTAATCCCCCATTATTATTATAAAATAAATAATTTTATCATGAAAATAATTTTTGGTTTATTTTTGGTTTGATATAAAATATTATACCTTTTCCATATTAAATTCTCTTTAATATTTTCCCTAAACCACGCTAAAATGTTTTATTTATAATGTTTCTTAAACACTATTTCTGTGTGTTTTTAATTTAGTTTGACATAAATTATCATGATCTATGCTTATTTTCCCTTATTAATTTCTATGAATGATTTAGATCCATTCTTTCATAGACACCATTATGATATTCTTTTTTATGCCTTATAACATGATTATCATACCCAATTCTTTCTATGGGTAACCCTTATGCTTGATTCTTCATCTGAGACAAATATTGAAGAATTATTTATAATGGGTGCACCCATATAGTGCTCTAATGCATTCAGTAATGTTTAGTCTCACGATACATCATGTTGGGACATGTAGTGAACCTTATTACTTTATGGGACTTTGTCCACCATGTGATATAGTCCTGGAAGTTAGCCTTGAATCATGCTTATGTCATGTAATACGTTGTTTCCAAATTCCTATGATTCCATGATTATATGTTCCATTATTATAAAAGGTATACTTCTATTGGTTTATTCATGTTCCATACCTTTTATGTTATCATGTTATGTCTTCTAACCCATGTGCTTTGTTTATTCCTATGCATATTCCATTACTGGGTTGTTTAGCTCATCCCTTTTGTTCATGTATTACCTAAGTTATCCTATACATATATAAGGGCTCAAATGGAGTTAGGATATCATTATTAGGATTAAATAAAAGATGTTTTTATTTTGGTTTCATAATGTTTAATTATGTACCTAATTTTCCAAGGACACTAGAATTTATGATACTTTGTTGTATTTTATGGTTAATTATAATAAAAATCATGTAATAATATGTTTAAAAGGTAAGGATTGTTATATGAGATTCAATTTTAAATGATGAAATGTGAAAAATTATAGAGGATACAAACAAAATTGATAAGGAGTTCAGGGCACGATGTGTTACCCTACTTCTCCACCCCTTAATTCAAGAGGTCAATGGTATAAATGCCTTAGTCTCAACAGTGACCAAAAACATATACCTCATAACTATGGTTTTCGAGAACCCTCTTGATCATCATAAAAAACCAAGTGACCCATCCCACAATTTTTGGGAGAGTGAACCATTAGATAATAGAGGTTTCAAAGTGTGGTTTGATTTAGGAAAACAACTTTCAAGCCTCTCAAAAATATCTTTGATAGATGAAGTATAATGGAGTATGATATATTTGAGAGGAAGCAATGTTACTTTGAAGGAATTAAAAACTTTAAGTTGTATCTTTGATAAAATTGAGAGTTACAACACTTTATTTCCAATTTTAATAAAGAGATAATTTGAAAAGTTTATTATTAAGATCTAAGAACCCAAGGAATCTTTTTTATATATTTAAAATATTAAAAAATAATTTTGAATTTTTCTAGAAAAATTAAGACTTTTAGGATTATATTTTAGGGAGGTTTGACCATCATTTGATTAAGCCTAAGTCTATTATAGGCTGACATGACTTGCACCACGACCTGGTACAAATTTCATGGATGTTTTGCCTTTAAAACCTACAAAACACCAAACACAATGCCTTAGTGATGGTCCACTGCACCCTAGTGAAGGTCCACCATTTAATAGAACTATATATTTTGGTAATATTGTATAAAACTTCAAAAAGTGTCTCCTCCACTTAAATTAATGATTCTCTATGTTTTTATAACCTTCTTATAAATCTCCAGAACAGAAATTAAGAAAATTTTAAGGATCATTAAATGTTCCTAAAAAAAAATAAAATTATGCCATCAAATCTAACTAAGAATCAATTAAATTAAATCATTATAAAGATGTGTTAGAGTTTTTGAGCATGAAAACACCATGATAGAGATAAGTACAACAATCTCCCCCTTTTTTATGATCACAAACATTTAATATAAAAAGATAAATTAATCATAGATCAAGAATGAAAGATATGGAAAAGAAATTCAAGATTTAAATAGATATTCATTGAGATCAGGAAATAAACATATAAAGGATTATTTTAACAAATATAAAGAATAATTTTAAAATCAACCCTCATACAAATAAAAAAATTAAGTTTCCTTTATAACAAACATTCCTTTTAGAAAATTTATCCCTCCTTGTGATTAACAAAAAGTGGTAAATAACAAAAAGAGAAAAATAAAGAGAGAAAAAATTACATAAGTGATAATTTTTTAAAATATAATTTAATTTTTAAAAATAAATATTAATATGGAAAAAATATTTAAAAAATATTTGAAAGAAACTTTTTATTTCCAAAACTCCTCAAATAATATAATTATTATATAGTTTAAGGAAAGAAAATAAAGAAAAGTTAAAATAAAAAGAGAAAAAATTGAATTAAAAACACTTCTTAAATTCAAAAACCCCTAAATAATAAGAATTATATATAGAGAGTGGAAATATATTATAATAAAAGTGAAGAGAAAGAAGAAAAATAAGGGAAAAAAATATAAAAATAAAAAATAAATTTAAAATAAGAAGATAAATAAGAAAGGGAAAACACCTTCTTATGTCCCAAAATACCTAAATAATATGATTATTATATAGGGAGAGGGTATAAATAAGAAATTAAAGATATTGTATTAATGAAAAAAAAAGAAAAAAAAGATAAAAAAAGGAAATAAAGAAAATAAAGAAGAAAAAAGAGAGAATAAAAACATGAAAATAATACTATTATATAAAATTAGTATTGAACATGTTATTTAAGGAATGTATTCAACTTAATTGAAATATTAATTCTTTTAAAGATCTTGTAGGGTTTATTCATTTGATGTGTAACCATTATTTGAAAATAGTTCTTTGAATTAGAATTTTTTTAAAGAAAACTAAAGTTAAAAGTTAGATATAAGTATATTTAAACTCTTTTTACTCACCAATAATTTTATTTAAGAGAGATAAAAAAATCTTTGATTTAAAAGAATAAATAAATATGTGTATTTAAAAAATATTTTTTTAAATAATTTTAAAAATAAAAGGTACCAATGATAAATATAAGATATGAAAGATAGTTTAAAAATTAAAATTAATTATTAGAAATGTACTTTATTTTAAAAATAAAAATTTAAATTTTTTAAAAAAATAAGAGAAAATAGTTTGATAAGTAATAATTAATTAATTTAAAAATTATTGATCTATCTTATGGAATGTTTTAGAATTTAAGAGATAAAATACTCTCCCTAAAATAATAACACATATGTGATAAGGGATCATAATTAAGATATATAAATAAATTAATAAATAAACATGAAATTAAATATTTGAAAAATATTTTAAAAATAAATTAAGATATCCATAGGTTAAATAAATAATTTCACAAGATAATAATTCCCAATTCACCTTTAATGAATTTAAAACTATCAAGGGATAGAGGTTTGGTGAAAATATCAGCAAGTTAATATTCTATTCGGATTAAATCCAATAATATATCACCTTTTTGAAGTGATATCTTAGGAAGTGGCATATCAGATCAATGTGTTTGGTGTGAGAGTGATGGATAGGATTTTTAGAGATATTTATTGAAATGGTATTATCTCACCTAATAAGGATATGGTCAAATGTTAGCCTAAAGTCCAAGAGAGTGTATTACATCAATCACATTTGAGAAAAACAACTCCTATAAGCTATGCATTCCAATTTGTCTACATAAAGAGGAATTGAGTTCTGCTTCTTACTACTCTATTAGATGAGATTATTTCCTAGTATATGATATGTTCCACTAGTACTTTTCTAATATAATTGACATCCCCAAAAATCAGCATAAGAAAGATGTCAATTCAAAATTAGTACTTTTTGGATAAAACAATCCATGATTTTTTGATCCATTTAAATAATGAAAAAACATATTGATAGATATGCAATTAGATTCTTTAGGATTTGATTGAAAATGAGAATAGTGTAAAATTCTAAACATGATATCTGGTGATGTCATAGTAAGGTAATGTTGAATACTAATCATACTTCTATAAAACTATATTTGGACCAGTGATTTAATTTATTTTAAATGATATGTCAATATGTGTTTAGTGATTTTGGATAAAGTGATGATGCCTGAATATTTTTTATAGATTCATAGAATTGTTTTCATGCTTGAGAAATTATCCATGTTGTTTAATGTAACGATTATTTGAATTGATATTAATGAAAAGGACATGTGTCAAAGGAGGACACATTGTTTAAAACAATTTTTAAAAGATTGAAGAAGACCATTAAATATGAGTTACATATGGTATGAAGATTAAAATGTGTTTATGAAAAAAGGAATTATTTATGAATGAAGGATGGTTTAAGAGAAGTTGAGAGAATGTTGGATTGTCAAATCATCCAAGGCTTGTAATTAGATTTATATATTTAGATAATTTTCTAAGTATTTAATTATCCTAAAATAAAAAAATTAAAGCCAACCCACATGGAATCCATGTGGGACCCATATGTAAACCAAGATCTAGAGGATCCATCCCGGGACAAGCTAGTCGGATGTATGGGTGGACATAGGAGTGTTCCCATATAGGCCCATTTAAATGGCCTACAACGCATGAGAGCATAGGTAGGGCCACCGTGCAAGAGGGTATGGTGTTAGGAAGATATGGAACAGGGCGATGCTATAGGGGGATTAGGAATTCTAACCACTCATGGTAGTGGTTGTTTGATAAAACATATCCGCAACATATTCCACCTTTTATGTGGGACAATTATAAAGTGGGTACTATTCTTACATCTTAAAAGGTAAGACATAATGAGGGACATCAGATGCAATTGATCTATTCTATCCAATTATATCCTGCACTGCACATTTTTAAATGAACCATCGTCTTCAACCTCTCAATGATATTTTTCAAATCACATGAAGAAAAATGTGCAAAGAAAATAATCCAACCATGTCATTGATATGAGATCGATTGAACTAAGAAAAATCATTCAATCAACGTCTTGTATGCATGTGAGATTCTATGAGACTGTCACATAAAGCTGCCACATGAAGAAAAAAACATATCATATTAGGATATATAGATCATATGGACCATATAAATAATCAACAATACATAGTGATAATGTTTCACAAGAACAAATTACAATCACTAAGACATTATAACAGTTTTGATACAACCTTTATGTTTTCACATCCAGATTTACGACCATGTAAAGATACCGTCATTAATATAAATAATTTTTTGAATTATTTGGGATTATTATAAGGATGTATACTTAGGAATTAAATGATCGACAAAGTGATCATGTGAATAAGAAGAAGAAATTACACACATCACATGATCGTTATAGTGGGGTGTATATGCTGGGAATATTGGAATTTTTGAGAGTATGAGAAAATTGGGATTTTGAATACTTCCACACATTGAATGAATATTGGAGATATGTAGTGTCAACATGCCTATAAAAACGGAGGAAGATCTAAGAGTTTGGTTTCTAAATTTTTATAGACTCGAGATAAACTCAAAAAAGAGAGTGCCTACATGATCTAAATTACATGAAGGATATCCATGAATCACTTACTAGTCTCATGAAAGATATTTTTATAAACCATCTTGGTTTCATAAAATAAATGAAGAGGAACACACTTTCATGATGAATTCATGAGATAGGTGGAGAAATCCATATAAAAGATCATGTTCACATGATGGAAGAAGAAACCAAAGACATCTCCTCTCTCATGAAGGAGTTGAGATAGACCCATATAAAGAATTGTTTTTTCATGAGAAGGAACTCAAAGATAATGCTTGGATCTTGTGAAGAACATCTTGATTATGTGAAGAAAGGTTTAAGAATACAACAAGACAATTTGGTATTGTTAAGGACTTGAGGAGACACATACATAACACCATATATTGCAAATGGTTGGGGGAGAACTTGTGGACACACCCTATATCATGCGAAGCATATACATGATACACCTTTAACCACCCAAAGATGTTTGAGATAGATTGACAGATAAGAAGTGTCTCATGAAAATTAAATCCACAAGCTATATAAGTATTTTTAATCAATCCATGGACAACCATTGTCTTGTAAAAGAGTAACTTGTGAGAAATATTGATCTTGTAAAGTGTTTGAGATAGACCCGTAAACACAATTTACTTCACGAGAAAGTAACTTATAAAGCATATATTTTATTAGGTGAAGAAATTTGGGAATCCACTCTTGAGTCACGCAAAGGAAGTGAAGAAATCACTTAATATTGGTTAGATCATATTATTTTCATGATACATTGGATAACAAAGGAAGATAAAGGTTTCATGAAACCCATGGAATCCATGCATGCATAATTAAGATACCCAAAATAATTCGGATTCCATGAAATCCATGCATAACGTGTACTTTATTGGATTGGTTTGATAATTAAAGAAGAAGAAGTTTGAGATTTTAAAAGTTTTTTCTTGAAAAAATATTTAAGAACATTGTGTGAACCTGCTGCACACATTTGATTAGGTCTAGGACTTCAAATAGAAGGATTCATATCCTAAGCACTGTTGTACTAAGGAAACTAGTAATTACAAGTGATCAGAATTAATTAAGCAAGTTCAATAGACATATTCAATGGATGTAAAATATATTTTAAGTTTATATGAGGAATTAAGATCCTACAAGCTTATAGAGGAATATTAAAGATCATATTTAATTAGATCAATACTTCATTAGAGGTGAAGTCTTCCGATTGGTGCTGGGAATAGTTGAAGTCTTCTAGTTGGAGCGAGGAGAAGAAAGAGTCTCTTAGTTGGATCTAAAGTATAATCCCTTTAGTTGGAGCTGTAACAAAATAGATTCTCAAAGTTGGAGATGGATAATTGCAATCACTTGTCTGATAGTGAAGAATCCATGTTGGGTAATCGACATGGAAAGGAGTAGGTCATTATACCGATCCTTATAAATATAATGTGATTATTTCTTTATTACTAACACTAAAAATGAAGTGAGATTGAGATATAATATTGAGTAGACTGAGAAACTTAACAAGTTAGAGAGTTTTAATTTGAATGAAAAGGAATTCATAAAAAGAAACCACTAATTCACTCCTCCCCTCTTATTAGTCAATCCATCATAGGGAACTATAAGCGGTATAATAGCATTAGATTCCCTCTAAATATCCCAGAATCATTCTAAAATATGGAGAATAGTAATTATATCAATAGATGAGGCGTTCCAAAAATTTAGTGGAAGAATTATCATAGTTGAAAGAATATTATGCTACCTTATCTCCTATCACTCGTCCTAAAAGTGAGATATGTTATTACAGTGGGGTTTCCACCCATACTGATGATGCTACCATGAAAAAAGATGATAAGAGAAATATTAAGTTAGATGGAAAGTTTCAAATTTCAATATTTATGTATCTAATAGAAAAGTCCTACACAAAGGTCATGGTTCTTGAGGCTGCCAATGAGATTTGGGATAAACTCAGAAGCATCTATGAAGGAAATGTATAAGTCGAGGATTCCAGATAATAAGTTTAGAGGAGTAATTTTGAGGAAATTAAAATTAATGATGAAGAAATTATTGAAGACTATTTCAATTGAGTAAATGAGATAGTAAATCACATTCAAGGATTTGGTGAGAATCTAAATGAATTAATCATTCTCAAAAAAAATAATAAGGAATTTTCCAGATCATTTTCATTCAATGGTATCAACCTTGGAAGAAAGAGATGATTTATCTATTGATGAACTACATAACATTCTCATAGATTATGTGATGAGAAAAATTACGTCTTTAAATAATAAAGATAAAATTTAAATGGCCTTTGAAGACATGAGAAAGGAAAAGTTTAAGGAATAAGAGACTAAATAATATAAATATTTAGATAGTGGAGAGGATGATAATGACTTAAATAACATCATTTACCTAATATAAAAAGTGTTTAGGAAGGTAAAATGTAAGGTAAATAATAAACAACCACCTAAATTCTTCATCTTTGGTAGCATGGGTCTTTTTCCAAGAAGTGTCCAAAGAAGAAGGTTGAAGAATCAGAATCAGAATCAGAATGAGATGATGATAGATCTCATAAACACAAATGGAATTAGAAAAACACTAAACAATATAGTATAAATAAGAAAAATATTATTAGAAATCATAATAAAGATTCATCATCAAGTTATTGTTTAGATAATGAAGTTGTTTTCTTTTCCCAAGTAAAGATAAGAACGAATTCATCAAGCAATAACGATGATGAAGAGGAACGAAAAGAACTTGAAAGGAAGATGAAATAATAATAAGAATCCAACATGGAAAAGTTCAAATATCCCAATAAATAAATTAATAATTTTGAGAAATAAAAAAAGAAATTGTTGAGAATGTTTTGATTCAACAATTTTGGTAATTTATTTTTGATTTTGATGCTCACAAACACCCACATTTATGTTACTAATTAAGTTTCTTTAAGTGAATTTTATGAAAATGATATTTGTTATAATATTTATTCTATATGAATACAAAAGTCATTAATCCATGAAAGAATATTTTATTAAGTATTATAGGAATATTTTTATATAATTCTAGAAACACTATTCATACCCTACATTTTGTAAGCATAATGTATGGTTTGGAAACCCTATATTTTAAATATAATATATGGACCATCAACCCAATATTTAGAAGAAAACCTAAATTTGAGGAATAAAAATATTGTTCATCAAAACTACATTTATGAAAAACCATACATTATCAACCCTAAGTTTGGAGTTTTTCATCACGTGGAGGAACACTACATTTGACTAGTCAATGGTAGAGTTTTAAATTAAAGATATTATCTACATTTTCTTTAACGATATCACCATAAGTAAATTTCATTATAATGATTTTTATGAATGATTTAAAGGATCGTACTCAATATATTGAATAATTCATATCTATAAGGGGAGTTTTTACTCTCTTGAATGATTTTAATTCAAATATTTTCAATTCATTATGCTATATCACTGAAGCTGGTTTGACCTAGAGAAACATTTGATCATTGTGATAAATACAAGGTTATTAATTTTCTATAAATATAATGACATTAATAATCATATGAAAAAAGTGAATGTGTGTGTATAAATGGAAAAGTATGGGAAAGAATAATATATAAATATAGAAGTGAAACACATGATCGTGCTGCTTCTATAGATACACTTTGGAGACATACATGTTTTGATAAGTCTTTATATTGTTGTTGCTATGTTTCATAGATAAATCTTCTTTTATAGTTTGACAAGGTGTTTTTCTAGAGATACACTTTGTAGATATAATATTTTAAACATATGCCTAGTGTTTTCTCTAAAACTATTAAAAGAATTCCTGTTTGATAATGAAGATTATTTTTTATACTACTTTGCTATATTGAAGATCAAATTACATCTATCTGTTACATGATACAGTTGTGAGTAAAAATTTCTTTCCCAATAAAATTAATATATATTGATTTATTAGAGTTTTAACTACTCACAATCAGTAATGGTGAAGTTTCATATTCTTAAACTAAGCTGTGGATTTACGGTTCTTTGTAAAAGAGCCAGAAGGCCTTATAAAAGCCTTATTGTAAAGGTATCAACTGTAGGTACTCAGTTTTGGAAGTCCTCTGTAAAAGGAATTACCAGTGAAAATCACTAAGCTCTCTGAGAGAGTGTTGGTTGGGTGGACTAGGTTATATTTGTGTCCCAAAAAACTATAAAATCATTGTGTTCTTTTCTTCTATTTATCCACTACTTAACTTACCTAAATAAGACACACTACATATTAAGAGGGTTTTTTCGAATTTGTTGAAGTTTTTTAAAGAATCAAAATTCACCCTATCCTATATCTTCATCATAATATAACTAACCGAAAAAGTGGTATAATATGTCATTCAATATTTCTATATTTTTCTTTTTAAAAATCCTTAAATATTTTGTTGTTTCTATTTTGATACCATAAATATGTATCAAATAGTTGGGTTCTATCATTTTAATCTATAACAATAAGTGATATTAGTCCAATTATTCTATTATTCTATATTAAAGGCTCTAATAAGCCAGATTTAAATATTTAGATGAAGAAAAATCTAAAAAAAAGATGATCTTGAAGAAGGTTTTTCAATTATCTGTGATCCTTACTTTAATAGTGATAACTATGGATGCAGAAAGCTATCATGATTATTTATTTGAGAAATCTTGTAATGAGAGTTTATTTTGAGGTTTTCAAGACTTATGAAGTTCTTAAGGAAGATCTAGAGAAATGGGATGATGATTAAGAAAAGGTATATGATATTAATTCAAAATCAATGAATTCTATTGTACATGGTTTAGGGATTGATGAGTTTAATCAAGTTTCTCAATGCTCTACTGCATATGAGTTGTGGTATACTATTTATGTTTCTTATGAAAAAACTAAAAATATTAGAAAACTAAGATAAAATACTAAAAAATTAAATTTTGATACTATTATAATGAATGATGGTGAATGCATCACATAGATGAATGAGAGATTGATAGAAATTGTCAATAATGTAGTCACTTTGGGAGATCTAGTTAAGAAATCAGATCAAGCATTAAAAGTACCTAGATTTTCACCCTCTGAGTGGAATGGAATATCTACTGCTACATTTCAATCCACACATATCAAATATTTGACAATAAAGGAACTAATTGGAACCTTGATTATGTATTAATCTAAGATTCAAGTCAAAGATTAAAATCATATAAAAAATGATGAAGTTTCTCTCTGAAATACTATGGATGAATCATATGATTAAAGATATATAAATTCAAAAAAATATTGATCAAATCTTGTTAAAATATTTGAAAAAGTATAAAATAGAAAGATGAAAAAGGATATGAAAGGTAGATGTTGTGATTGTAAAGTAAAAGGACACACAAAATCTAAATTTCATACGATCAATGCTCAAGGAAAATTAAATTATGAAAGGAAAGGAAAGAAGGTTCTGAAGAAAATTTGGAGTAATACTTATGGTTAAAATGAATAATCTTATATAAGCTCTAAGGCTAAACATAAATAAAAAAATGGTATATCTTACGACACATATTAATGAGGTACAATCTTCTAAATCTCAAAAATGAAACTCTGAAAAAAATTATTATGATGAATTAAAGAATTATTTCTTTATTCTATAATAAAAATTTAAAACTTTAAATAAATATCATAGAATACTTAGAAGATCTTATGATTCTATTTTATTACATAAATAAAGACTCTTAAAACAAATTACATATTTGAAATCTAATTCTTATAATATTTCTTGTGATCTGTATGAAATTAAAATAAAATAATTATTGTTTGAAATTCATAATTTAATGAAATAATATAGTATTATTACTAAAGAAAAAAATTATTTAAATAATATTCTTGATAAAAATAAAATTAAAAAAATGAAATCTTGGTATAAGTTGTAATGATGAAAAATAGAAAAATCATGTCCACTATTAAATGTTTTTATTTTGGTATTAATGAACATTATGCTAATGATTATTATTTTATAAAACCACAATTTTTTGGTGTCAAGAATGTTCGTTATTAAAAAACTTTATCAAGAATTCATCTGAAAATGTTTGATTAAAATAAATAGATTTGGTTACCAAAATCCTCAGTGGCTAACACTGTGATACCCAAAAGAATTTGGGAACCAAAAGGAACTTGTATTTGATGTGTTGTATGAATACACCACTTAACTACATCTTTAAATCCTTAATTGGTTGTTTAAGGATTATATTAAAATATCTATCTGAACTAAAAATTAATAAACTATGAATTAGTTCAATATCAAATAATCCTTAGAAGTATAATTTCTAAATCTATGTAGTATTTCAATACTACTTTCATGTATATGTTTTTATTTTTTTAATTGTTTTATATAGGGGAGAAATATATTTTATGATAAAGTTGTTTAATCCATCATTCCTCTTTAAAATAAAATGTTAAAACCAAGCCTTGGTGATATATACAAATAGGTTTATGAAAAAATACATTATTTGTTTAAAACTTTAAATATTTTTATTCTCATGTTCTTAAAAAATATTATTATTTTATATAATGGTTTCTTATAGAATTTGTTTCTCACATAAAATGCATTTTCAAAGTTTAAACTATGAAATATTTTTCTTATATTTTCATCTTGATAATGTGAAGCGTCATCAGAAATTTTTCAGAACAAAATGTATCATCTTACTCTTTAAAACCTAGAGTCCTCATCAACCTCTTATTATTCTTCTTATTATTTTGGATATCATGTTTAAAGACTTTTTAAATCATTCTGATGAAAAATTAAGTGATCAATAACTTCAAGTTCAAGGGAAAGTATTTATCAAAAGAAAACTAAAGGTTGATCTTGATGAGCTAAAGGATTTTCTGGTTAAGTAGTATTCATCCACTTGGTTGTATTAAAGATCTGTAGATTTTAAAAGAAGAATAAAATTGCTGTCAAAAGTTATAATATATTTAAGTGAAAATGGTCAAAGTTATTAAAGTTTGGATGATCCTTATAATCCTTATTAACACCCCATTTTTCTTCTTTATTTCCATATATATATTTTCAAAATATCTTCTATATATTTTTTAAAAATTTTTGTTTATCAAAAATATTTTATATATTGTTTCATTATTTATTTTTAAAATATTATTCTATAAAAATTTTATGAATACAATTATCTTAATTTTATAATTCTGTTAACAATATAAAATTAGTCTATTACTATTAGTAATAAAATAATTCAGTTAAATAGATTAAAATGTTATTCTCATTTATAACATGTGAAAAAAAAGTTTAATTCCTTGAATATCCTTTGAAACTATGTTACTTGAGACTTATTCAAAGTATTTAATTATTATGAATTATATGGTATAAACCATTTATTGAAAACCCTTATTATTCATTGAATAAAATTTCACATGTTTTCAAGATTTCTTGATTATATTATTTTATCATTTTAATGGAAGCATAAATTTATGGAGATTTTTTATTACAACATTCATTCAAAATATATTTCTTCTAACTTGTCTTCTTGATATCACAAAAGGGGTAGAAATTTATATGAAAATTTAATGTGAAAAATTTATAAATTGTTGATTTTTTTCATTTGAAATTATTGTGTGGGGGGGGGGGATTTCTGGGGAAAAATTATGAAGGATAGATTATTAAGTGTTCTTTTAATTTATTTATATAAATTTATTGAAACTATTTTAATTTTAATTTTATTATGGTTTTTGATATGGGTTTTTTGATCATTAAAAAGGGAGAGATTTTTGATGATGTGTTGACTCGAAAATTTCGTTAATTTATTTTTGATTTTTATGTTTAGAAACACCCAAATTTATGTTACTAATAAAGATTCTTTAAGTAAATTTTATGAAAATGATATTTTTTATAATATTTTTTATATAAGTGTACACAATTATTTAATCCATGGGACAATATTTGATTAAGTATTCTCAACATGTTTTGAAATAATTCTGGAAACTTTTTTCAAACCATACATTTTGTAAGTGTAATGTATGGTTTGGAAACCTTATGTTTGGAATGAAACGTATGGATCATCAGCCCTACATTTAGAAGAAACCACATGATTTTGGAATAAATTTATGCTTCATCAAGCTTATATTTGTGAACAAAAATACATTTTCAACCCTACGTTTGGATTTTGTTGTCACCTGGAGGAACCCTACATTTTATTGGTCAATGACGAAGTTTTAAATGAATGATATTATCTGTGATTTATACAACAGACTCACAAGAAGTAAATTTTATTTTAATGATTTTTATGACTGATTAAAAGGATTGTACTCAATGGATTTAATTGTTCCTATTTATAAGGGATGTTATGAATCTCTTGAATGATTTGATTTCAAATATTTTTGATTCATCATGATATATTACTAGATCTTGTTTGACCTGGAGAAACATTTGATCGTTGTGATAAATTCTAGGATGTTTATTATTTATAAATATTCATATGTTTATCATAAAATAATAAAGTTAATGTGTGTGTATAAATGGAAAAGTGTTGGAAAGAATAATATATACATACATAAGTGAAACACATGATCATGCTGCTTCTATATATATAATTTAGAGACATATATGTTTTGTTAAGTCTTGCTATTGTTGTTACCACGTTCCATTGTTAAATCTTCTTCTTTAGTTTGAAAATATGTTTTTCAAAAGATACACTTTAGAGATATACAGGTTTAAACATATCTTTGGTGTTCTCTATGCTGCGTTTTAAAGAAATCCAAATTGACATTGAAGATTATTTTTTCTACAGCTGTGCGGTATTAATGATTAAATTACATATGTCACTTGCATGCTAAAATTGTGAGTAAAACATGTATTATTAATCAAATTAATCTCTATTAATTTATTGAAGTTTTGAAATCTCAAACCCAGTCATTGTAAATTTTCATATTCTTGGACTAAGTTATGGATTTATGATTCATTATAAAAGAACCATAAGGCCTTTTAAAATCCTTATCATAAAGTTATAAATTTACTGTACTCAGTTGGTAGTCTCTGATAAAAATAATTACAAGTTAACGTCACTAATCTCAATGATAGAGTATTGGTGGAGTGGACTAGGGAATCTTTGTTCCTGAACTACTATAAAATTTCAATTTTATTCTATTATATTTATCCATTTCATAACTTCCATTAAGATTATAACAGTGCATATCAAGAGGGTTATTTAGAATGTATTGAAGGTTCTTAAAGAATCACAATTCACCCCTATTGTGTCTTCATCATAATTAAAATGAATTAACAAATATTAAATGATGAAAAGAATAAGGAATAAATAGATCCTATTAATGAATAAAATAAGCAGGTTATCAAGAAATAATTCTCTTTTTTAGTTAGATCAATATGAATAAATTAAAAATTGATTAACAAGATAAGATGATATATGATCTTGAAGAGAAGTTGATTACTAGAGAAAAAGAGTTGTTTGAGAAACAAGACATATGTGTCATAGTTCTACATGAGTTTAATATAGATAGAGATGATTTCAATAAATCTATTGTGATTAAGGGAGAAACTTATCAATCTTTCTAGAAGAAATTTAAAAGTTAACTTAATCATTTTTATAGATGAGTTTCTTATAATAGTGTCGGTGTAAAAGAAAAAAATGAGAATATGAGGGACAAGGACAATGAGAAGCAATATACCCCCAATGTAGAGGAGGAATTTTTTCTAGAAAGTCCAAAACCCCCAAGAAAAGACAACAATAACATAGATATGGATTCATCTAGAAGCAATCTGTGAAAATAATTTTTCAAGTCTTTTGTTGGTGTTTTAGTAAGCATTATCACAAAGCCTACACTTACTAGTTCAACATGTCATTACTAGGAATGATGAATGAATCAAGGGAGAGTTTTAATTAGAATTAGAGTATAAAATATCTAATAAAATAACAACTGAACAAATCTACACCACAACTATCTAAACAAAAAAAATTCTTATTCTGGAAGAAGTTTGTGGTAGATGCAATTTGGTAGGTCACAAGGCTAAGGTATGCATGACAAGGTTGGAAGGAAAAATTCCATATGCTATTAAATGGGAGTGGTTTCAAATCTAAACCAATTAGAAGTCATGTAGGGATTTTTACAAAAATTATAATATCAAGAAAGACTGTGTAGTTATTTTGAAACATCAGTTCAAACTAGTTAAACAATTAGAGGAATCTTAGAAACTTGATAAATATAACGGAACACAAGAAATATTAGAAAAAGAGGTCAAAGTTGATGAAATGTTATCCACAATTGGAAACATGAAAATCTAGAAAAATAAGGATGAAGTAGTTTTTCAACACAAAGATGATGTTCAAGGGAATAAAGAATATTGTCAAGTTAATGAGGCTAAAAAAAGAATCCAAAAAAAATATTCTCATGTTGAGATTTGAATGAAGGAGAGGCCCAGATTGAGAGGATTTTTTTAATCTGAATATTAATTTTTAGAAACCAATAGGTCACTCCTTATTCCCTATTTTTTATGTGTTTTGAAATAAAAATAAAGGGAATTGAAGGAGAATTTTGAGGATGTTATTTCTGGAAAACATGATGATATTGTTCTTCATGGAGTATATTGACTTCTATGAAATGGAAAAAGTATCATCCCTTGAGGGGGAAATTTATATTTTACACCTTAACATTATTATGAGTTTTTTGAAGTATGTCCATCATTTATAATTTCGTTGATAAATTTGATTATTTACATTTCAAAAAATGATAATTGAGATATTCTCAACATGATTTCACATGAATCATGTTTATGGATTTCATAGACATCCTTGGTTATATCTCTCTTGTTTTCTACACCAGGTTAACCCATATAGACTTAGAGTTGATTAACTATAAGATCTTTGTTAATATAACCTTGTGAGATTATACCTCTCCCAGAAGTGACCATGGAATTTTCATATAAAGGAGATGATAATATTTTTAAAAGAATAAATGAGATGAGATAAATTACCCACTAACCATTTACATTTTATTATCAAAGGGGAATAATTTTTTTAACCCACATATGGATATTTTTAATGTGTGAAGATATATTGAAAAAAAATACAAAGGGGGAGATTTTTGGGACCAATGATTGCATTTTTTTATTGATATGTAAATATGTGTTTGGTGAGTTTGGATGAAGTGATGATTCCTAGATAATTGTTATGGATTCATAGTATTGGATGTCACATTTAAGAAATTATCTTTGTTTTGTAGTCTGATTATTGTTTGATTTAATCTTAATGAAAAGAAAATGTATCAAAGGAGGACACATTGATTACAAAAATGTTTACAAGATTGAATAAGGCCATGAAATTTGAATTACATATATCATGATTATTAAAAGGTTGTCATGTAGAAAGAAATTATTTATGCATGAAGGATGGTTGAAGAGAAGTTTATAGAAGGATGGATTGACATATTATATAAGTCTTGGAATTATATTTCTATGCTTAGATAATTTTCTAATAATTTAATTGGTCTTATATAAAAAATGTAGAGGCAACCCACATGTCATCCAAGGCTTGCTCAACCATTGAGTGCATGTGGGACTTGAAGGTCAACAATGATATAGAGGAGTTTTCTTGGTCCAATCTATTAGGCGGAACATGTGGGTGAAGAATAACGCCCACCTAAGACCATGTATAAGTCCCATAACCCATGGGAGTAGAGGAAGAACCACTGTGTGGGGTAACACGACAACAGGAAGAGACGACATGGGGTGGTGTGGGAGTGGGGGACCAAGAATTATAGATTCTCATTGAAGTGGTTAATTGATAAACCATGGAATAAACATATACCACCTTTGATGTGGGATGGTGAGTGAGTGGGTTCTGTTATGACATCTCAAAAAGTAAGACATAATGCGGACCATCAAATGCAATTGATTCAAGCTGTCCAATTAGATCCTGCACTGCACATATTTAAATGAACCATCGTCTTCAACCTCTTGATGTGGTTTCTATAAAGAATGAAGAAAACCATCTCGATAAAATAATATAGCTAATTCATTTAGAAAATCTCAATTGCACTGAGCACATGCATGCAATCAATTTCATTCATGCATGCAAGATACTATGAGACCATCACATGAAGTTGTCACTTGAAGCCAACAACATATCTCATGATTATCTTTAGATCATGTGACCCATGGAGACAGTCAATGAGCCAAAATGTGAATGTAAATAAATAAAAAATGACACTCACTGAGACATTGTGATAGTCGCGAGACTACATTAACACTGTCACATGAATATTTACAACTATGTGAATATCCAGTATTTAGCCTAATTTATCATTTGAATTATTTGGTACTATTTATAGGATGTCTACTGAGGCATCACCTGATCAACAAAGTGATCATGAAAATAATAAGAAGACATCACATGTATTGTGTGATCATTTAAATAGTGGTTGTGGATGCTAAGAATATTATAATTCACGAGAGTATGATGAACCTATAATTTTGAATATAACCCCAAAAAACAGAAAATAAGAGATAATAACTTTAAAAATGCGTATAAAAACTAAGGAAGAGATGAGAGTTTGGTTTTTTTACTTTATGATAACTTAAGAGAATCTCTCAAAACAGAGAGCACCCATGTTATCTAAATTACATAAAGGATATCTGTGAATCTCTTCTCAGTTTCACAAAGGAGATTCTTGTAAAACATCTTGGTTGTGAAAAAAGAAGGAGTAAGAACACACTTGTGTGATTCATTAATGTGAAAGTTGGAGACATCTGTAAACAAGATCTTGTTCTCATGAAGGAAGAAGAAGCCACATACATATCTTTTCTCATGAATTATTTTAGATAGACCCACAAAAAACACCCTTTGTCACATAAAGGAACTCACAGATAGTTCTTAGATTGTGTGAAGCACATCTTACTTCCACAATGTAAGGTTTAAGAAATATACAATAAATTTTGTTCTTATGAAGGGATTAAGGATAAAACTGTGAGACCCTAGATCTTGTGAATGGTTAGAGGAGAAATTTTGGACACACCATGTGTTATGTGAAACATATATGTGAGGTACCTTTGATCTAAAATATACATTCGAGACAGTTCTGCAGAAAACCTGTATATTGAGACAAAGAAAACTGTAATCCTTCAAGATATTTCTAAGTTATCCATATACAACCTTTGTCATGCAAAGTAGTAACTTGCGGGACATCTAGATCATGTGAAGAGTTTGAGTCACACCCACAAACACAACCTATGTCATACGAAAGTAACATATGAAGAATGTATTTTCTTAGGAGAATACATTTTATAATCCACTCTTGAGTCACATGAAGGTAATAAAAAATCGAATAATCTTGGTTAGATCATGCACTTATCATGATATAGTGAAGAAGAAATAAATTCAAAGGTTTTATGTAACCAATGCCACCCGTTAAATCCATTCATGCACAATTGAGATACCCAAAATAATTTGGATTCCATGTAATCCATGCCTGATGTGTACTTGATTGAATTG
The DNA here is from genome assembly GCA_963277665.1 of Viscum album. Classification (NCBI taxonomy): domain Eukaryota; kingdom Viridiplantae; phylum Streptophyta; class Magnoliopsida; order Santalales; family Viscaceae; genus Viscum; species Viscum album. The sequence goes on from OY728127.1 coordinate 1,811,527,593, forward strand.
AGTTGATAATTCAAGAATAAGCAGTTTGAGATAATATATGTTTTTTCTTACATAAAATATTGAAGAACATTGTGTGCACATCTTTCACACATTTTATTAAGACCAAGACTTCAGATAGAAGGAAACATAACCCAATCATTGTTTCACTATCACAACTGTCCATTACAGGTGATTAGGATTAATTGAGTGAGGTTGAGATACAAATTTAGTGGCTCTAAAAAATACTTGAAGAGTACATAAGAAATTTATATCCTATAATCTGACGGGGGAAGATTAAAGAACATCATGTAGTGGATCAAACCATCATCAGAGGTGAATTCTTCTGGTTGGTTCTTGGAGAAATTGAAGTATTTATCTGAGAGATAGAAGAAGAATGAGTCTCTCTATTGGAGATGGAGAAAAAGTTGTTTAGTTGAAGTTTTAAGAAAATATATTCTCTCAGTTGAAGCCATTTGATTTTAATCACTTGTTTGATAGTGAAAAATCTATGTTGGGTAACCAACATGATAAGGAGTAGGTATTTGTACCGAACATTGTAAACAATATGCACTACTCTCTATTATTACCACTACATGCGAAGTGAGATTGAGAGATAATATTGATTGGATCAAGAAACTAACAATTTTGAGAGGTTTAAATTTTAATAAAAGTAATTTATAAAAAGAAACCACTGATTCACCCCTCCCATATTAGTGGTCAATCTGGTATGGGGAACTAAAAACTTTTTATTGACCATTTTACCAGCTTTATCCAGTAAAATATTATAAGTTATACTCATGTGAGTACTAATTTCTTTAGTATGATCCATTCCAAATCATTTTAAGAGTTTATTAGAGTATTTTTCTTGGTTTAAAAAGATTCCAAAACATCTTTCTGAAATTTTATAATCAAGGAATAATTTGTGTTCACCCAAAAATATCATATCAAATTTAGTTTTCATTAAATATAAAATTTCAAAACAGAGTTTATCATTGATAGAGTTGAATATTACCTCATAAATGTAAATTTGAATGAGTAAAATATCTTCTAAGATTTGTTTTAAAAATAGATTTGAATCAAATTTTCCAATTTTAAAACCATTTGAAATAAGATAATTATAAATATATTCATACCAAACAAGAGGGTCTTGTTTTAGACCATAAAGAGCTTTGGTAAGATTGAAAATGATATTTGGAAAAAAAATTATTTTCAAAAAATTTTTTTTGTTTTACAATTTTTTTGAAATAAAACCATTTAATAAATAATTTTTTTTACATACATTTGAAAGAGTTTAAAATTAAAATGAGAAGTTAGGGACAACAAGATTATAATAGATTCTAACCAATCAATGAGTTAAAGGTTTCACCATAGTCGATTATTTCTTCTTGGATATAATCTTTGTCAATCAAATGAGTTTTTTTTCTAGTGATATTACCAGATTCATCTAGATTATTTCATAAAACACATTTAGATACTATAAATTGATGATAATTAGGTCTTTCCATGAGAGTATATAAATAATATTTTGTTAATAGATTACATCTCCCTTACATAGAAAGTAACCAATTTTCATCATTAATGGAATCATTAATGTTTTGGGGTTCAAGCTAAGAGACAAAGGCTAGGTGTTCAACATCATTTAAGACCAAGCTAAAAGCATAAGTTCTCACTTATAAATTACCGATGAAATTTTCAAGGGGATAGTCTTTAGTTTTTTATTAAAAATTTTAGGAAAATAATTTAAAGGATATTATTGTTCTTCTTCACTTTCTTTAGTTTGAAAAGGTTTATTTAAAACATAGTTTTCAAAAAAAAATTGAGGAATAATTTTGGGAATAATTTCATAAAAGAACAACCTGGATTGATTCTCTGACCATATTAGTCCTTTTTTAAATACATCGTAATATTTTCTTGAGTTGGAGTACAAAATATATATACCTTCATCTTATTTAGAATAAAATTCACCATGATTGTATTTGGTGTTTAAAATATGACATTTGCAACCAAAAAGTTTAAAAAAATTTATTTTGGGTTTTTAATAAAACAAAGTTCATAAGGGGTTTTTTTAAGAAAGGTCCTAAGAAGAACATGAATAATAACATCATGTATTCATGGCCTCATACGAAAAAAAATTTGGTAGATAAAATTCATTTAAAATATTTAGAGACATTTTTTATTGTTCAATTTTTACTCTATACTACCTCATTATGTTGAGGGGTTCGAGGAGAAAAAAAGAATGATTATATCCTTTGAAAAAACATAAATCATTAAATTCATTTCTATAAAATTCTCAACCATTATCACAACGAATTGAAATATTTTTTTTCATTTTAAAATTTTTTGAAAACATTATGAAGGCTTTGCAAGATTCACTTTTTGAGTTCAGAAATATATCTGTGTTAATTTATAAAGTCATCAACAATTACAAGATTATAGTTTTTTCCACATATAATGTCAATTTTATTTGGAATTAAAAGGTCAAGATGAATCATTTTAATATATTTCTAAGAATAAATACATTTTTTAGATTTAAAAGGGGATTTTTGTTTCTTTCCTTGTTGTAAATATTCACAAACCATGTCATTATTGAAATTAAATTTAGGAATATATTGTATAAGTATATAAGGATTGATTTTGACAAGAGAATGTGTGATATAATGGATAAGTAATCTATTATAAATTTATGAATCCCTCACTTATGAACTAAAAAATATTATGTTTTGGCTAAAAATACATTTTAAATTAATTGTGTAAAAATCATGAAGTCTTTAAGTGGTAAATGGATGTTTTCCATTTGAATTTAAAACTTTGGAAAAATTAATTTTGAAATATTTTTTAAAACCGTTATCACAAAACTGACTAATAATTACAAGATTTTGTTTCAAGACTTCTATGAATAATTTTTATTAATTAAGGCTTATAGAAAACAATGTTACCTTCATCAATTATTTTACCATTAGATTTATCATCAAAAGTGACATAACCACCTTCAATATTATAGATTTTCTCGAATTAGGAGAGGTCACCACACCTATATCACGAAAAATAAGAATATAGGTGCCACATTGATTATTTTGTTTTGTTTGAAAGGAAGTTATCCTACAATATTAATTGATTCATGGTTTTGGTAACCACAAAAACATGGGTTCACTTAAGTTAGCCAATGAAGATTTCAGAAGAAAATATTATTAGCAGGTTTTATTTTGAAACAATTAAAATAAAGAAGGGGAGACTTTGGTCTTCCATATTATGGTTTTTTTAAATCACATCCATAGATTAAATAATTTATTAATTTATAATAAATAAAGAATTTATGCTGACAAACACCTTTAACGAAACTAGTTTTTATTTATTTTTGTGAAGAGAATTCATGATTAGAGTAATAAAATACAACCTAATCATTTCCAGGTTTTTGAGAAAATTAAATTTTATTTAAACTCTCTTCTCCTTGGGTTAATTTAAAAATTGAATTTTTGAGATATTTAAGGGAGGATTTGAGTTTTTCATCATTCAGTTGTTTTTTTATTTTCATAGACAATTCTTCTTTTTTATTATATGAGTATATCCTTTTATTTTTTAGAGATTATGTTTTTCCTCATTTACTTGATTAAATTTATTTTTAGTTTTATATATAATGAATCATATGGATGATCCCCATTTTCAATTTTATTTCAGTAATATTCTAAATATTCATAATTTAGGTGATTGGAAGAGAAATAATAAGATAATAGAGCATGAAGAACTGGGAGAAAAATAAGAAGAGGATGAATTTAGAATATGGATTCTAAACTTAATGTATTTATCAGAATTTAACATAGGGCACTTTAGTCTTGATTCACTATTAGTGGATGATGATGTTAAATTCATGGAGTCGTCACTTTCACCCAATGTTGTGACTTTATAAACTTTTTTTATCTTGTTTCTTTTCTTTGAGATTATTATTATATATAGAGCACTCTATCTTGATGTGACATTTAATTTTTATATTTTTAGCACATTATTTTTATTTCTTCCTTTTGATTTTATTATTTGGGTCTATTTTTGTAGTTTTTATCTTAGAGGAATTTTTTCATGTTCTTGTAAAATTGAGCATATTCCAGAACCTCACCTCAAAATTGTTTTTCGATGGTAGATTTAAAGGTGATATTTTTATTAAATTCTTTGGTTACTTTGGAACCTTCTGTACATGTCATTTAATTATGATTTTTATGTCATAAGATATGTGATGAGTTCTATGAAAACCATTTTCTTATCCTCTTTGGATTCTTGAATGGTCTTGACTTTAGGATCCATGATCTATGTAAAACCAAATAGATTTTATTTAAGAGATTTTATGTGGATAACTCATCATTGATAGAATCTATACCATTAACAATGTCTATAAATATTGCAAACATGATCGTAATAGATTCTTTGGAATGTATAGTAAAACTTTCAAAATCTTAATGACACTTATTTAATATTGTGTCCTTAAATTTATTTGTACCTTCATGTGTGACTTTTAATAATTTATAGATATCATAAGTATTTTTTCAAGAATACACATGATTTAATTAATTTCTATTAAGACCACAATGCAAGGCATTCATATTTTTTTTCAATTCAAAATTCTTAATGTATAAAAGAGACTATTTGTTTAGATTCTTTGGTGGGAACATAATCATGCATTACCATTTTCCATATGGATTAGAAATTCTACTAAGGTAAGTTGACATATTATTCTTCTAATAAGAATAGTCAGTGCCTTTAGAAACATGACTATGGAAATTGTAATTAGATTCCACAATAAAAATATCACTTTGAAATTGATTAAATATTTGAATATTTTTTTTAAAAAATATCACAATTTTGAAAAAAAGAGTTTTGGAAAAGAAATTAAAATATCTATTTGAAAGCAATTATTGGTTGAAGATTATGGGGGGGGGGGTGAATTTTATTTAAAAAATTAATGTAAAGAAATATTAATTTCAAAATTAAATGATTTTGAAACAATGAAGTGATAAATTTAATACATGATAATTGACAAATTCCACTAAATTTTATAAAGATAATATAAAACTAATTAAATTACAGTAGTGATTGAACCAAATTTTTGGAAGTATGTGAGTCCAAGTTAAATGTTGCAAAGTGGAAAAGTAATTTGGATACAAACACAATTGATAAGGAGTTTGGATAAAGCACTATGTGTACCCCCATATCTACACCCCTCAACTCAGGGGGAAAATGGTATAAATCCTTTAGTCTTAATTTTGACCAACAACCCATCCATCACAATTGTGGTTTGTTAGAAACTTATTGAGATTAATTGGTAGTAATTAAATAAACCCACAATTTTTTAGAGTGTTATCCATTGGAGAATGGTGGTTGATAAGAGAGAAGTTTTATTTAAGGAAAACCATTAGAATCCACTCACAAATATATTTAATGTATTAAGTACAATGGATGATGAGATATTGAGAGTAAGGTGAGATAAATTTATGTAATTGAGATCTTAAAGTTGTATCTTTGAGAGAATTGAGAATTATAACACTTCTTTGCCGATTTAGATCAAGAGATCATTCCACAAGTATCGTGTCGATATCCAAGCACATAAGGCCTCTATTTATAGCCTTTAAAGTCTTTATATATGTTCTATAATTAAAAAAGAGAAATTATGACTTTGAGTAATGGATTTAAGAGAGGTTTGACCATCATGAAATGCACCCTGAGTCCATCACAGGACGAAACAACTTTCACCACATCCTGGTATAAAATTCCTATATTTTTTTCTATCAAAATATTCAAAAAACCTAGTACCACACTCTGGTGAATGTCCAACATTTCATAGTAAAGGTCCACCATGCCTAGGTAAAGGTCCACCATTCCCTATAACTGGGGTTTTGGTAGATTGAATGAAACTTCAAAAAGTGTGTCCTCCACTTGCATGAATGATCCAATAAGGTTCTTACAACCTTCTTTCAAGGACCCAAAACTTCAGTTTTAAAATCTATAAAGATATTTCAATGTTATGAAAATAATATAACATGATGTAGTCAATAATACCAATAAATCACTTAAATGAAATTGTTATAAATATTGGTGAGTGTTTGTAATCATGAAAATACCATAAGAGAGAGATAGAGGTACAACACGATATAATTGATAACATTCAATGGTCTATTTAAAGTAGTCTTAATAAGAATAAATTCATATAAAAAGATAATTTGGTAGTGTAATTGATATATTCAATGGGATTTTGTGAGAAACATCTATAAATAGATTTTTTTGGTCACATATATAAGGGATGTACTATTTTAAGTGATCCTCAAAATATTCTTAGTAATGTTATGATATTTATTAAACATATAACTCAGTGAGACTTTATAATTCCCTCTTTATTAATAGAAATGTGTAGTGTTTTCTATGTAGTAGGACTAAGTCCAAACCATAAAATTCTATAGTATTTCAGTGTGTGAGCGCTTTGTTTCATATTAATTATAATAACCAATACCTTATTAAACCTATAAATACATGATATTTAATAATAGTTTCAATTTTTTGTGTTTATATGATCTTTTCAGATTATATTTTTAGAAAAATAGGTAAAACATTATATTAAAAAGTATACATTTCCACACATTATCCATTTTTTCTATAAAATAAGTTCTTTATAAAGACACATTATCTCCATTAAATGTAACTCCCATATCTATAAATATGACTTTATTAACATTTCTACTTATCCCTAATCCCTGTGAAAAATGATTTGAAAATTTGGGATGAGAAAAAAATCTCATCAAGGGACAAAAATGAAATGAAACTTGTTAGTTCATTTTTAAACTTGAAAAATACATAATAAAATTTCCCTTTATCATAATAAACATTTTACCTCAAATATCTATTTACTTTTCGATGAATAAAACTAAATTTATTAATATATTTCATTAAACATTTCATATGAAATATTAAAGGTAAAATCAAAATCATAAGTTTTTATTGAAAACCATAAAAAATAGTGAATAAATTTCCTTAAAAAATAATAATTTCAATTTTTTTTAAAAAGTCATAAACTATCCATAAAATAATAATCTAATTTTATTACCATTTGAAATCAAAATATTTAATTTATAATTCATTGAAATAATATAATTTAGGTAACTTGTAATATTATACTTAAATTAAAACTTAAAAGAACCCTTACAATGGAATCAAAATTTGGAAAATTTTAATATATATTAAGAGAAATAATTAACCATTATACTCCATCACTTCACCCAATACATTGAAGAGCTATAAGAGGCTCACCCCTTATTAGAGCTAGGATGAGTTCAGTCATCCTTCATATAAAATTTAAAATAACTATATCATGAATAAAACAAATAAATATTTAAATTTAATCATAAAACCCATTTGAATTTTCATTAAATCCCATAAGCAATAACACTTTCATTTATTTCATAAAGATTATAAAAAGTTTCTATTTACTTATATTTTTTTAAACTAAAACATCATAGAATATGAGGTAGATATTTTCTTTAAAAATTACCATGGAAACTTGTAAATAAATATTGATAATACATAATGTCTATGATGGTGGAAAATTTGGTCAAACAATATACATTAAAAAACATTCTTCATGAAATTTGGTAAAAAATATATTAAAATGAATGATATGATAAATTCATAAATGATTAATTTTTAAAACATTAAAAATAAAGTTAAAAGTAGTTAAAAATAAATTTTAAAAATATTTGGTATATGAATAATAACATTTTTCAAACATTTTTATGAACATTGATATGGAGGATAAATATTAGAAAGGAATAATTCAAAAAATGGTTTTAAAGAAAAATCCCTTACCTCGAGCCCCAACTTGTTTTTTCCATATGTCTACACTCCTAAGTAATAAAAATATTTTAGTTTTATAATTTATTAATAACCATTTTCAGGTTCATTTAATTATCATTATTCCATTTAATCCATTTTTACCATGTTCTTTTAGTTACTAAAATCTTCAATTTTATGTTGGATGTTTTCGGATTGTTTGGTTTATAACCTCAAAACAATATTATAGAATTGAACATGGTCAAAAGAGTTACAGTTACATTAAATAAAGAATTTTAAACATGTTATATTTATCATATTTATACATTATATTCAATTTTAAAATCAACCATGTAAGGAAGTCTTGAAAAATGATCCATATCGTTTCATGGAGATGATAGTCCAAACATACACAAGAATGTCATTTTCATCTATCTAATGGATGAGAAAGAGATAAAAAATAAAGTATCATACTTTTACATTATCATAAATATTTTAAACATGTCATATTTATTTATTATTTCCATCCTTAAGACCATCGTTTTAAGGTGAATGTGAAAAATTAATCGCTTCTCTTCATAGAGGTGGTATTCCACACATACGCACAAGCGACGTTATCAATTTACAGTGGATAAAAAGAGTAAGAATGTAAGTAATATATTATCTTTAAATAATTATATTTAAGTCATATATATCATATATATTCAGATGTTTTATCATTTAAACCATCCATATGATCTGGTGATGAAAAATTAAACACTTTGCTTCTTGGAGGTAGTAGTCGACATATATGCACAAGCGATGTTTCCATTTATCACAAGAAGAAAAAGGATATGGAAAGGGTTATACCATAATTATAATTTTTTATTATATTTAAGATACATATGTTATTATTTTATCATGGTTAAATAATATTTTAAGGAGTTAGAAGAACTAATAAACTTGAAATAGGGTCATTAGGACTTATACATTCTTCTAAAACATTCAACTTTGGATTACACCTTAATCCTATAAGGATTTATATTTTTAGAAGAACATGAACTCTAGGAAATAATAAGGTATTTTGGGGAGATTTTTATGTAGGGTTTTCTGAACTAGAGTGCTCAAAATGTATGATTAATGGAGGAGAGGAGGTGCCCTTTTATAAGTGAGGAGAGTGACATGCTTGAATTTTTTCTAAAAGTTTAAATATTATAGAGTCCTAATAATTATAAATTGACTCTAAAACTATAAAATTTATAATAAAAGGTGATAATGGTTGAAATATAATCATCAAATAATAATTAATATAATAGTTTTTTTGTCTTTATCACTAAATGTTTACCATAATAAAACCGATTTACCCTTTACTGTGGTGACAAATATTTACCATGGTTATTATTCGTAATGAAAAAAATAAAATTAACCTCATTAATAAATTTGAAACTACTAATTAAAAATATGGAATTAATTTTTAAATATAAATTTGTTATTATTTGTCGAAATTAATTTTATTGTAAGTGTGTAAAATGCAATGAAAAACAATTTTTATAAAATTACATTTTTAAGTGTAAATATCAACTTATATTAGAATCAAATATAATATTGGTTAATTTGTAATTTTTTTGATTATATTTAATAAAATGGATATTATATTAATTTAAAACCAAATATAAAATATAATATTAATTTTAAATTACTTGATTTGACAAAATAAAAAGATAGTTTTCCAAAAACCATAATGTTTCACTATTCACTCAAAAATAAATCTTTTTAGAAAAATCACAGAAATTTATCTCAAGTTATATTTTATATGTTGATTTGGTAGAAATATATATTTTTATCAAATTTAGTTTCCAAAATTAGGAAATTTATCTTTTAAATAAAATTATGTAATTTACAGAAAAACAATTTAGTTAAAAAAAATTATTCCTTTTTTTAACTAAATTTTTTTATAGAATTATTTATAAAACTATGATTAATATAAATCCCCCAAATGAATAATTATAAATAATATAAATTTATTTATTTCCAAGATTACCTATGTTGTCACATTCTTCCCCCATTAATAAATTTCATCCTTATAATTATATTCATTACTTAAATAAGTGAGGGTATTTCCCCCCATAGAATTTTCTGACTCCCATGTTACTTTCTCAATCATGTGATTTGTCCTTAAAACCTTAACCTAAATAATCATATTATTTCATATTACCGATTCTATATGATTCAAAATCTGAATCATATTTTCTTCACAAGAGAGATTCTCATCCAACTGTACCACTTCAGGGCTCAAAACCTGTGATGCATCAAGCACTTACTTTCTTAGTAATGAAACATGAAATACATCATGAAATAGAGATAAAATAGGTATTAAAACTACCCTATAATAAACCAATCCTACCTTTTCTATAATTACTTATAGACCAACAAAAAATTGAATTAACTTTCCCTTCCTTCCAAAATTAATAACACTTTTCCATAGAGACACTTTAAGAAAAAATGATCGCCTACCACAAATGAGAGATCCATATTCCAACGATCTACAAAACTCTATTTCCTACTCTAAAATAACCTCATGTGATGATAAATTATATATAACTTATCAATCATCTCTTTTACTAATTATATACTGAAAAATTTCATCTCACCATCATCATCCCAACATGCTTTAGTACGACACCATTTTCTATATAATTCCTCAAAAGGTTCCATTTTTATACTTTAATGAAAACAATTATTATAATAAAATTACAATAAATATTGATTTTAATCCCAAATACACTAATAATGAAAATATAAATCTCAATGAATAACTTTAAATTTATGAATTGTATGCTTATATTATCTATCAAATTTAGGATGAAAAGATGTATTGAAATTTAATTCAGTACCCATAGAATTTTAAAGTCCTTTCATAAAACTTGATGTAAACCTCGGATGAAAATTAGATACAATAGATATAAGAACTCCATGTAACCTGAATATCTTTTTAAGATAAATTATTTAAAGTTTAAATAAATAAATGGAATCTCATATAGGTAGAATATGTTCAGATTCAGTCAAATCTTCAACAATAAAACAAATAACACTATTACCTTGAGTTGTATTTGGTAATCCTCCCACAAAATATGTGGATATATTTTACTATTTACATTTAAGTTACTATAAAATGATGAAACATACCCTTCAACAATTTTCCTTCATCTTTAAAATATTGACAAGTCAAACTTTTGATAGTATAATAAGCTATATCCTTCTCCTTAACTTCACACTAGAAATATTCCAGAAGGTATCTATACATATTAGTACTTCCAGGTTTAATGGAAATAAGAGAGCTATGATATTAACTTAATAATTTATTCTTAAATTAAGAATCACTTGGTATAAATAACCTCTTTACAAATATAATAAAACCCTTATTTAAAAATATTAAACTCATAAAACTTAAACTTCTTAACCAATTCTACTCTTTATTAAAAACCAAGATATTCCTTATTAGCCATCTTAATTATTTATGAAAAATTTGACTGCATTGATACATAATCCTAAATAGCATAATTTTATGTATATATAATTTACAAGCCAACATTAATTAATTCATTAACTAGATGATCATGTTCTATCCATAACATATTTAATGATGAATTATCTTTTCAAATTATGGAATCAACTACCTCGTATTGTTTACCAAGATGACTGTGAGTTATTAAATTGTAATCCTTAATCAATTCTATCCATATTCTCTTTATCTTGTTCAATTTTCTTGAGTGAATATATGCTTTAAAATTTTATGGTCTATATATATTTCACTTTTAACCCCATATAAATTATGCCTCCATATTTTTAAAGAAAAAACTGATAGAACAAAATCAAGATCATGTATTGGATAATTTTTCTCAGGTGATTTCAATTAATGAGATACATATGTGATAACCCGATCATTCTACATCCATAAAAAACCAAGTCCCTTCAAATAATCATTATTATAAATAAAAAATCCACTATTTCGTATTTTCAAGTATAACATTAGATAATTAACCAGTCTTTTTTATCGATCCTTGAAAGCATTCATCACATTCCTTTATCCTGATAAATTTAACTCATTTTCAAGTTAACTTAGATAGTGGGGTAGATAACTAAGAAAAGGTCTCAAAAAACAATCAATAGTAATCCACTAATAGAAGAAAATTCTAAATATCAATGAAATTTTTAGGATTTTTTCACTCTTCCAACACATTAGTTATAGGAGGATAAATAATTTTTCCACCTTTATAAACAATATGACAAAGAAAAAAAATATTTTTCATCTAAAATTTACATTTTTTAAATTTTATATATAAATTAATTTCCTCATTAATATTTTACTATTGATACCCAAACAAGATACCAATATTTTAAAAATAATTTTAACATTGGATCTATTCAAACAAGTCATTGATATGAGGCAAGAGATACTTGTTCTTAAAAGTGATGTTATTGAGTACTCTATAATGAACATAAAGTCTCATGGGATCCATCCTTATTTTTAATAAATAGAAACAGAGAAAACCATAAATAAGTGCTAGTGTGGATGAAATCCATATCAATCAACTCCTATAACTACTTTTTTAGTTTTAATCATTACACTTAATCTATTCGATAAGGTGGTTTTGAAATTGCCTTTGACTCAGGTAGTGATTCAACAGTAAAATCAACCTCCCGATTAGGAATAATGCTAGGAAAATGATTAGTAAATACATCAAGATATTCATCTACCACTAGTACATAACTAATTTGAACATTTCCTTTCTTTTCAAAATCTGGTGAATGATAACTTTCTCTTTAATATCTTACCATTTTCACAGCTTCTTAACATGTTATCAAATGTATGAACTCATTCTAATATAAAAATTAAAACACACTTTTAAAATTGAATATAACTTATTTTTTATTTTCAATATATCTTATCAAGTTAATATATTACATTAACTGATTCAAAATTTCCACAAATTACATTGTTCTATCCATTTCAGGTCACTGATTTGGAAGGTTATTTTCCCCTTGATGTATTTATACATATGTCTACATATTTTCTCTACAAAAAACTATTATAAATACACATGGATCAGATGATAAAACATGTAAATCTTAAAAATAAATCAATTGATAATATAACCATAAATTAGATCATCTTGTAAGTGTTTTTAAAATTATCATAGCCTCTAAAGGTATCTAAACCTTTTCTCTAATACCAACTATAATGACCCATACCTTATTCACCCCATAAATACATGATTTATAACAAGTTCTTTACTATTTATATTTATAAGATATTTTCATTTTAGATTTTTCTATAATTAGGTAAAAAATATATAATAAAGGGGGAAATTTCCACTTAGTATCCATTTTACCACAAACAAAGTTCTTTATAAAGACATATTTTCTTTTGTCAAGGTAACTTTTACATCAAGAAATATGAATTTATAAAAAATTCTATTCATTTTTAAGCCCTGTGATTTTTTTTGAAAATTCGGGATCAGAAAAAAATCTCCGTAAGGGACATAAAAGAAAAGAAACTCTTTAGTACATTTTTAAACCAAAAAAATCCTTAAGAAAAATTTCTTTTATAAACAAAAAATATTTGAATTCAAAAATACCTTTAATTTTCTATGAAAATAACATAATTTATTACTAGATTTCATGAAACATTTCATATGAAAACATTAATGTAAAATTATTATCATAAATTTTTCTTAGAAAACATGAAAATTCATGAATGCCTTTCCTTAAAAAAACCATTTCACCTTTATTTTTTTTAAAAATCATAAGATTTCCTTAAAACATAATCTCATTTTATTACCTTTTGAAATCAAAATATTTCCTTTATAAACCATTGAAATCATATCATATAGGTACCCTAGGAATTTATCTTTATATTAACCCTTATGATAACCCTACAATGGAATCACATTACTGTATAATTTTTTTTATCTCTTATTAGTAACCTATAACTAGTAAATTCCATCACTTTACCCAATTAATTAGAGAGATATATTTATCTTTCCCTTCATCAGAGATATATCAAGCTCACATATAATTTATATAAAATTTAAAAGATCCATAGAACTAATAAGAGAAATATATTTTCCACTTTAATTATATAAACCATTTTAATTATCATTTAATACCATAAACATAAACAATAACAATTTAATTTATCTTCTAAAGATCATAAAAAAATTTCATTTCCTTAGAAATATTTTTAAAACTAAAAAAATTCACAAAATATTGAGAGAAAAATTTTCTTTAAAAAATATCTATGGAAAATTTTAAATAAATATTTATAATGAATTATAACTATGATGGTGGAAAAAATTGGTCAAACCATATGCTTTAAAAACATTATTCTTACACTTTGGTGAGTAACATCAAAATGTCTTGTATAGTAAATGTTTTAAAGATTCCCTTTTAAAACTTTTAAAATAAAGTAAAAAGTAGTTGAAAATGAATTTTAATAATCATTGGTGTATAATAAGAAAATTCTTGGAACATTTTTAAGAACATGGATATAGAGGAGAAAGATTAAAAATTAATACTTTAAAATACAATTTTAATGACTAATACCTTACCTCGAGTACCAAATCTTTTTGTTCACATGTCTACCATCCTAAGTAATAATATTATATTAGTTTTATAATTAAGAAAATATTTCATGTTTATTATATTATAATTATTTCCTTTATTCTATTTTTACCATGATTTATCCAGTTACTAAAATGGTTAAATTAACGCTGGATGTTTTGGGGTCATTCAGTTTATAACCTCAAAACAACATTGGTGAATCGAATTTGGTCTAAGTAGTTATAGTTCCACTAAATCTATAATATTAAAAATTTTATATTAATCATATTTATACATTAGATACACTTTTAAAACGAACCATGTAAAGTGGTTTTGAAAAATGAACCATGTTGTTTCATGAAGATAGTATTCTGTAGGTACACATGAACACCATTTTCATTTTTCTAGTGGGTGGAAAAGGAAAAAAACTTGAAGATTTTTTAATTTTATAGATTCATAAATATTTTATTAATGTTATATTTTTTCATTATTTCCATCATTATAACTTTCCTTATAATGTGAAGATGAAAAATCAATCACATCACTTCATGGATGTGGTATTCCACATTTATGCATGTGTGACATTATCAATTGAAAATAGATATAAAGAGATAGAAGTTAAGTAATATATTATCTTTAAATAATCATAATTATTTCATAAATATAATACATATTAGTTTTTTTAATCATTTTAACCAACTATATAATTCTGTGATGAAAAACTAAATACATCTCTTCATGGAGGTGGTAGTCTACATGTACACACAAGCGATGTTTCCATTCCGCATAAGATGAAAAAAGTTATGGAAAAATATTATACCATAATCATAATAATATTTTAGTATATGGAAGACACTAATGTTATTATTTAATATTGTTTAAAGAATATTTTAATGAGTCTTAAGAACAAATAAACTTTAAATTGGTCACTTAGGACTTATCCCTTCTTCTCATATATCACGCTTTGGATTACATATTAATCCTTCTAGGAATTGTCATTTGAGAATACCCTAACCTATAAGAAATGAAGAGGGATTTATAAGAGAGTTTTGGGCATGTATTGGATGAAATATAGTTCTAAAAATTTGTGAGGAAGAGGGGATATGAGGTTCCCTATTATATGTGAAGAGAGGGAACATTTGTATTTTTTCTAAAATTTTAAATATTATAAAGTCTAAATCATAGGAAAGTGGATCCAAACCTAAAAAATATCATATATAAGGTAATAAAGTTAGAAATATCCCTATATAATAATAATTAAGATAATATTTTATGGCCTTATCACTTATTTTTTACCTTAATTAACCTGATTTACCCTTTACTATAGTGACACATTTCTACAATGGTAACCTTTCATAATGACCACAAATGAAATTGAACTCATTTATAATTTTTAATCTCATTGTTATAAATATGGAATCTATTTTTAAATATTTAATTTTTATAAGTGATAGAAATTACATTTAATATAAGTTCATAGAAATCAATGAAAATGAATGACATAATGGTAATTAAATTACTTGATTGAATGAAAAGTAATGAATTTTTTGTAAAAAATCGTTAATTTTCACTATTCAATCAAAAATCATTCTTTTAAAAAAAATCCCAAAAACTTATCCTAAGTTACATTTGATATTTTTATTTCAAAAAAGAACTAATTTTTATAAAATTAAATTTATAAAATCATGAAATTTATCTTTTAATTAAATCCATGGATAATATTGTAAAATAAAACTATTCCCTTTTCAATAGAATTTTTTTATAAAATTATTTATAAAACTATGATGAATATAAATAAAAGTAATTCATATGAATAATAATATTGATTTATTTCTTGGATTACCTAGGTTTTCACATTAATTCATTTCATATTAGGGGTTTTCAATGGGTGCGTTTCGGTGCATGGTTGGGGTATGAAGCTTCTCAGTTTAGATACACCATTGATGCATGTAATCTATTTCAGAAAATTCAATAACCTTCCTCATAAGAGATGTTTTAAAAGACACATTCCATAATATATGGGTTTCAGTACAACAAAACCCAGTTCAATAATAATAAATTATAACTTCTTATTTAATTATCTCATGTCACATACATAACATTAATTCAATGTTATTAAATTTAATTTTTATTTTATTTCTCATTTCAACCCATATTCATGTTCATGTCAACCAATATTCCTTCATCCAATAATTAATAAAATTTAAGAAAACTTTCAACTTTATAAATAAATTAAATTTAGTTAGATTCACTCAAGATTAACTTCACATTAATTAATTATACCCAAAATAATGGATGTCACAAAATACATCCAATAAAAAAGACACAAACAATTAAAAAAACTTCAATGTTCAATATTTCATGAATTAATAAATCCCAATAATCAATTGTCAAAAATAATAAAATCATGAATTCTAGTGCAGTCAAAGGAAGCCCACAAAATTTCTAGAACTCATATCCAAAAAAGAAACATCAACATAAATATTCAAATAAAGCCACAAATATTTACCAACACCAAACACCCTGGACTTACTAGAAGATAAAGTTTCAATAAAATTATAAAAAATAAGAATGCATCAAAGTAGAAAAATTAATAAAAAAGTTACTAAAATTTCCACCATTATTACATTGATCCATGTGGAAAATCATCCTATAAATTCACCGCTTATTAAAATGATTAGAAAGTGCATCCAATATTTCGAGTCTTCCTAGGGGAATATTTGTGGTAAAATATTAATAAATGAAGGCTAAAGATTTTTAAAAAACTCTATAAAGTAGAGGGTAAATAATATTTTGTACTGATAAGTGATTGAAATAAATTATTAACTAACTCAAATTTAGTATACTCAAACCCATAAACCTCTAGGGCAACCTTGTCACATATCTTTTTAGTTTTGCAAGTACTCCTTAACAGAGGCTATGGTGGTTATTTTCCTACTTTAATTGGATCACTATTTTCTTTATATTAACTTTATTTCTTGGATGAAACCATATACATCAATAAAGGGGGTTCCCCTTTTTTATCCCTTATAGTGTTAAAAATTATCTTATAGTAATTCCTCTTTTATTGGATGATAAAGAGAAATATCCAGTGGGTCAAAAGGGAAATAAAATTTGTGGGAGAGTCTCCATTACTACTAAGGGTATCTCTATTTCATTAAAAGAATATATTATAGTTTATATAATTTTTCCTCTTAAAAAATTCAAATTCCACCAACCTTCATGGATTTATTAGGATAAAAAACACCATTCTTTCAAGCACATAGATCAGTAACATTATTCTTCCAAGAACATATATCAACAACATGTATGGTTTTAATGGATCATAATATGATCCTTTGGTAGTAGAAAAAATCCCAAATAGGAAAGATATATCTTTAGAAAATCAAATTACTAAAAATATCATAAAATAGAGTAGAAAAAATACATGTATCTCATTTGCAGTAACCTCTAATTTTTATTGATTTAAGGATAATGTTTGATCACGATCACCAAATCAGCAAACAAAGGTTTCCTACCTCTGAGGGAATACACTAGCCTTTTGATACTGATGTCTATTATAGGTGTCGGTCCCATAAAGTTAAATACCCTAGGGTGAATCAAGGAATTTAATATTATAGCAATTCCCCCCCAATAATCTTGTTTCATTGTTACACAAAAAACACATCTCTCTCCTTACCATAACAGTAAATAAAGTAAAATAAGGGCATGCATTATAGGTAAAAAATATATTTATCTTACCCATTTTAAGAACAAAATACATATTCTCTTCCCATGTAATTTTTTAATATGTAAATATAGGTCTGAACACACTCTCAAGCTCTAAAATTTCTTTCAACAGTAGCTATATTCCTAGTGATTTTCAGTGGGTGAACTTACCACTTAACAAATTTCCATTAACAAAACCTCTAAGACTATTAAGTCAAAACTCTGTGTAGGAAACAATATATATAATTAATAACACAACTATTTTCCATGAAACTCAGTTAATTACATACATATAAAGTATCCATGGAACTTTAATTTATGTCAAGGAACTCTTGTAGAATTCTTATTTAACTATCATCTCTATACATCAAACCAATAACATTTTTTTGAAATAGATACCAATTATCATAGGTATGGACTTGATGAGTGATATAATTTTTTTAAGCATAGACGACTCTCGAGATCACTTCTTAAACCAAATTTGGTAACTCATTTCTTCTATCATCCAATGGGTGTATTTCCTTGGTTTTTGGGGATAAAATATCTCAATACTTGAAATGTCATCATTTATTTCTTGATAGAAATCATAGAAAATACTCATAACATATTTTATTATTATCTTGTTCTACTTTAGAGTAAGTCACAATATCAATTCATATATTTTTATTCCACCTCCTCATGGATCATATTTTCCACAAAACCTAAAACAATTCAACAATAGTTAATAAAATTTAAACACATGGGGAGATATAAATTGAAAAATCACTATTAATATGTCACTATAAATCTTTTTAGCTAATCATTATAGCTCTGATTATTATCTTCTTTAACTCTAGAGAGAGTCACAATATCAATTAGAATCTTTTGATGCAACTTCACCATGGATCATACATCCCAAAAAACCTAAAACACTTCAGAAAAAATTAATTTAAATTAAACACATGGGGATAGGGGAATTCACATCCACATTGTTTAAGTGTGAGGGGTCTACTAGACACTAAGATGCAATCAATTCCTTTCAAATGCTTCTCTGGGTAACATGGTGACTCAGGATTCTCATACATGATTATAAAATCATTTTATATTAATATTGATCACATTAAAAAATTACATGCCCAAGGACCATAATAGTCTTATGTATTTGGATACATGGAACAAAATATTCTAACTTGGTTAAAGATCTTAAATGTTTTCCAAAATGATCTTCCCATTTAATACTCCAACATAAAATATTTATTCATAACCTAGGGAAAGGAAATGTTACAAAGAGTGAAATTAGATGATAATTAAGTGTCAATAATGGAGATGGATAAGAATAACATTAACCTGAGAATAAAATTTGAAGATCATACCGTACATATTAAAGATAAAAATCATGAGTCATGGAATAGATATTAGAAGTTCATAAGATATGAATCATAATGGAATCCAAGAACAAGTTCCATGAGAGCATAACATTGGTATAATATATATATTTTTGGCATACATATAATCTTATAACATTATAAACATGTATAAATAGAAACTGGTTCACCCATTATGTTAAGGAAATTAATTAATTACCCCACATTAACTTATGGACATGAAATGAGGTCCTCATATAACATCATTAATATGTAATCAAGTTCATTCATAACATTGTGAATATGTAACCAGGTTCATGAATAACATTTGGAACATGTAATTAGGTTCACACATAACATTATAGCAGTTAAGGCTCACTGCTAAGACTATCTTAGTGGAATGGGTTCAATCCCCAAACCATATTTATAGCTAAGGTTCACTCCCAATACCATATTAGAAAAAAATTCCCTTATTGAACTGGGTTTACTCCCCATTCCGACTATGTATATCTCAAGAGATATAAATTTTTACCCAATTAATTGGAGGGGGATATAGGTCCCACCTATTACATAATGAAATAATTCATATGTGTGACACATGATCATAAACATTCATCATATACCTAACCCATGAAATTATATGGGAATCATAAAAATTTAATAATATCATTACCTGTGTAAATGATACATGTCTCATAATTATTTCATCATAGAATAACCTCTAAAAATAAGTAGGTTTCATAACCATTTTATCATGGTATAACCCTTAGAAGAGAAATAGGTTTCATAAAAAACATTCCATCTTAAATATAAAACATTAAAATAAAGAATAATAATGGTTTCCAGGGATCATATCCGAAGTAAAACATAAACTATATCAAATGATTCCATATTATATAGAGAAGGATTTTGAAAGATCACTCAGATCATTTCTTAAGAAAAATAACTTTTCTTTGAAAATCACTTTTTAAGACATAAAAAATTTTCAAAATCATTTTCATTGAATTTTTTTTGAATACTTATGAAGTAATATTTAAAAATAAATTTAAAAATTTCATGATGAATATATCCTTTCTGCTTTGAAAAATAATTTTTAGAATATAAAACATCTTTAAAACCTTTTTCTTCGAAAATAACTTTGGAAACATATAAAGGATGACATAAAAACGATTTTATTTTTTAAAAACATTTATTTTAAATACATTACCTTAAAAAGGTTATTAAAATATAATTTAAAAAATCTTTTGAATTTATTTAGAAAACATGGTTTTTGAATAAAATAGATTTCCAATTGAAGAAAGAAATGGGGTCAGTTTTTCTTAAAACACATTCTTAAATATCTAAGATACCAAAGAGTAAAAAAATGGATCCATTACATGAATATATCATTAATAACTATATTATTATAAAAGTCATGTAAATATTAATATATAGATCAAAATATTTCATCAATGGAAGCACAATCATAAATAATCCCGAAAAATGATGAGATTGTGGAAATAAATTTTTACCACTTTGGTAAAAATAAATCAAAATACCCATGATAGAATAAAATTAAATTAAGATTAAAATATCCTGAAAATAATTATATTAATTATATAAAATATCAAAGGGATATTATATACACCTAATAAAATAATATAGGTGCATAACATAACATACTTCTCTAAGAAAGAAAATTGAGAACAAATTCCCTTACTGCTTTAGTTACATTGAAACCGTAACCCCTAGAAAGTGATATCCCCAAATGGATGTGTCAATTCCAAAAAATTTTAGTATAAGAATCATAAGTTACATTCATGGGAATTATATACACCACATGGAAGCAAGAGGTAGTGAATATTGCATGTGTCTCAGAAAAGTAAAAAGTGATACGTAAATCCCTTACCTTACGTATTGACTATCATCGTACTCATTAAATATAAATATATGATAAATATAAGTTTATTATAAATATATAAAAGAATAGTATTAATATATATAATATCATATATTGTTATATTATGACCTTTTATTACCTATTTATTAGGAATTCAATGTTAAGGTAACGTTTCGAGTAATAACTGCTTTGTTTTTTGTACTTGTTTTGAATTTTCATTTTTGATCCTATTACTATGATTACAGTTTCATAACCTATATAATTTAAACCATGGAATAAATATCATATATATTTAGAATATATTTATTTATTATATTCCATAAAATTTGGTGATAGGAAATAAAATATACAGATCATGGAGACGGTAGGCCGTACGTACACATGAACACAATTTACATTTTCTTATCGTATTGAAAGAAAGAAAATTAATTAATATATATATTATAATTAAATTATAATTATTATTTAATATATATAAAATATTTTTATTAAACACATCTTTAATACATTCCACGTATAATGTGAATGAGTCATATTTCTTTGCGAGACGGGAGTCCACTATACAGAGGAATGAAGTTATCGTATTCCCAAAAAATGAAAAGCATGAAAGTATGCATGATATAACAATTAAAAAAATCATAATAACATAATAAATATCAAATATATAATATATAAATACTATTTAAATCAATATTATAAAACTTGAATGGTGGTAATGAAAAAAAAACGTCTTCAGATTGCAAGGTCGTAGTCCACCGTACAAACGAACGATGATTTCGTAATCCTTTTGATTGAAGTGTGTGTGTTGTATGTTATTAAAATAAAATAAAAATATCTTAGTATATGTAATAAAATGAGGATATTATATAATAATTATATAAAAATAATGAAATGTGTTTGAGGAAGGGAAAAACAAAAATGTTTGTTGATGAACGTTACCTCTTCTTCGGATATCTCCTTTAGAATTTCACAAAAGGACTTCAATTGTTAGATTTATACCCAAATTAAGGCTTATATAATGATTTTAAGGAATTTTTAAGTTATTTTTAGGGTTTTATCGATCTAAATGTCTTGAGATGTGTGAATAGGGGGGGGGAGTGAGTTTCCTTTTATAGTTGAGGAGGATTATCATTCTTCTAAATACTCTAATGTATTCACAATTTGGAGGTCTCCCTTACCTCAAATGGATCAAAAATTTGATAATAATGGATGGGATGGTATAGTTGGTTGATAAATACAAACACTACACAAAAATAAATGTTTTTTTTATAAATTTCTTCCTTAACTTCAATGTTTCCATATTTTTGACATTTTTGGTTTTTTATTAAGGTAACAAATTTATAAAATAAAAAATACCATATTTTTTGAAAATTAATTTTAACATAAGAACAAGTAATGCGAAAAACACTTCTTTAACCCTAACAATGCTAAAAATGTTTTTACTCTTTTGGAGTCAATATATTCCTTATAAAAGTTAAATTCATCCATTAATGAACCATATTTTATATTTATTAACATTTAATAGTCATTTGGTAGAATATATGGTTTTTTATTAATTTTAAATCATTTAATAAAATATTATTTGTTATAAAATAACATTATTGTCAAATTTGATATTATTTATTTAATTTGAATTAAAAAATATTGAGAAAATAATGTAATTTAAATATATTAATTTCAAACATGAGTAACGTTATATATTATTCTTAAAAAACTAATATAATACAATAATTAATTCAATTTACATAACTTTTAATATTTTTAGTATCATTTATTTTAGTTAATTATTAACCAAATAGTTCTGGAATTGTCATTTATTATTCATTTAAAGTAATTATATAATATCTAAAAAAATAAAAATAAATTATCATGATAAAAAAATCATTTAATAATTAAATTAACATAATTGGTACAATTTAATTTAAAATTAATCCCACAGATGTGATGAGAAAGCGGGTTTTTGACACGGAAATTTTAAAAAATTTACACTTTTTTTATATAAATTCAACATTAAAACGGGTAAAATGAAAAAATTTAATTAATATATTTATAATTGAACTATTATTACTTTAAAAAAAAATTTAAAATATAGTTTATTATTATAAATTAATTAAACAAAAAGGTAGTTTTCAATTACAATTAAATATTTTCCCCTATTTATCAAAAAACGAAAATTCTAAGAAAAATACCAAAAATTTAGACTAAGATAATTTTGATATTAAAATTTCAAAAATGAAGTTTATATTTTAAAATAAATTTTATAAATGTGTTAAAATTTAATTTTAAATTATGTGTTCCAAGCCCAATTAAGTCGTCTTTGAGAAAAGATACTGTTTTCCAGAAAAAAAATTCCCTTTTTTTAAATGGTTCTTATTTTATTTATAATCAATACATAAATAATGAACATGTGATAAATATATATTTTTATAATTTATTTAATCATATTAATTGTCTCCGTTCTAATTTCAAGGAGATAACTCTCATATTAAATATTAATAATATTATTATATTATAGATTAGTAAAATTAGACATTTTTTGTAACACAAGCCAAAAATAGTGTTGTGTGTACCGCAAGATAAAGTTAGTGCTTATTTTAGTGGAAGAATAAATTGATATTTAATGTAAAGAAATCATAAATTGGTGTAGTGTGAAACACAATCCATAAAATAATTTTAACTTATTCAAAAATAATAATTCATAAAAGCTCAAGGTGTTACATTCTACCCCCGTTAAAAAGAATATCTCCCTCAAAATTCATCTAAGTCATCAGAGGTTTAACATCTCAAAATTCCATCATATAAACACACATCTTAAAAATTAATAATAATACTTCCTTAAAAAAGTGAATTTTGGAAATATCATGGTTACCCAAAGGGACTCATAACTAGGTTTCCAAATAGGAGAAAAAAGTTGGAAAGTGAAAACATAGACTTAAAAGGGAAAACTAACACCCAAATACTAATGGAGAGTGATAGGGAAGACGATCAGGCGATATTTAATGATAAAAAATTCATAAACTAAAGTGGATTTAATAATTTCATTGATATCATCTAAATTTATTTTAATAGAAAAACATTTTAATTCAAAAAAATTCACAAAAAGGTACACTTTATTTCAGAAGCGCAATCTCACCCTTTGGTTGCACATTAATCAATTTCCAATTCACCTATTACTCCAACAAATTAAGGTTAATTTTTTATTCCAGAATCACTAATGGATCATAATATCCATAAATATAATGATAATTCATTCCATATATATTTATTTATCATCGCAAAAAAATTATTATCACAGGCCAAACATAAATATTCATATGGTGAAATAATAAATTAATCTCTGAAGCCTCATCTAAAGTTCAACATAAATTTTTTCATAAATTTTTAACCTTTTGACCCTTATTAAAGATAAATATCCAAAACATTAGAAACAAGGTAACTAAATTTTTCCAAATAAACTTAATATTAATCCCCCATATATCCTAAAGTAGCACTTGATTTTCAAATACCAAACATATGAATGAAATCTTCATGTATTCTCTTGAAACATGGTAATAACATGAATTACCATAGAACCTTAATGAAAACAATAATTCTTCTTCATTACTTGAATAAAAACACATATTATTAAATATATTCCATAGATATAATAATTTTGTAAACTCCATCAATGATAACATAAAATAATTTATCAATAAATCCATTATCAATTATGAAGTCATTGATATTATCCAATTTAATTTATACAAATAAATAATCTCTTTATCCATACTAAACATCCTTTTATTAGCATCTAGAACATATTAAGCGGTACATTACCATAATCAAAATATTTCCTTACCATTAAATAACTTTTCCATTCTATCTTCATCTTTCAATATATTCATTAAAATCATTAATGAAAACTTATAGTGAAGAAACCTAATATATTTCAAAATTCATAATTATTGTATCAAAATACATAAATACTTCAATCATCCCACTTCATTTTCAAACCATTTAATGAGATTAATCATCATATTCCTTGAAATAGCTTTCCTAAAAGATGAAATACGATTTATGTCTTAACATTAATCAAACTCAATTTAATCATTCTTATAAAAAATACTATTCTAACAACAAATACCTTTAATATGTGGTTTGTGGTCTCTTCTTTATTAGTATCAAAACCATTACCCATAAAACCTTTCTTATTTCCTTCATGAGATCCCCACGCTAAGATAGTTATTTGAATAATTCCTATAATTTCCACATTTAAAACATTCAATAGTCAATGATATCTTAGGGAGACCAACATTTAAATCCATTTAATTAACTTAACTTTTTAATTTCCCTTTACAATTACTTGATTCGTATCTTTCTTTTCTATAGTCAAAACATATTCTTGTTCCTATATTATATTCACTTGGGTGTTTATTAACAGATTCTTGACACATCGGAAACTGGATCTTCTTTCCTTCATGGTGTCGACTACCTGAACTCTCAATAAAATATTTCATTATATTCTTTAGTGAGTCAAGGAGTTGGTTAAGGTATACATTATTAATCATGTTCCATGTAAACTGATCTAGCATAATGACAATGACCTTCACTCTAGTCATTATCCCATTTGACTGCTTATTAGATAATTGTCCATTATATTCAATGTTAACCCAGTTCCTTTTGGTTCCCTCCATTGACTAAATCCAAAAATCATAGTGTGAGAAATACTTATCAGAGTAAAACCACATAATCATGATGAATCACTTATAGGATATCTAAATCACGACACCTTCTTTTAAATCTATGACACGTTAGGCTAATCCTAGGTCATCCATAATCATCATCTATTTAAATCCTTCATGATGGTTTGTAATGATTTTGTGAATTACCAAATTATATCTCCCAGGAGTGTTAAACTAGGTGTGTAGGAGGGCCTATTTTCATGCACCGGTTCCTAATTTAGTCTTGATCAATATATTTTTTTCAGGGTTGTTAACTCTAGGTACATCTATGTTAGAGCCAAATCCAATTGCAATATCCAGAAATGGATGTATATCTTGGAAACCACTCACCATATCCTCTACCAAAATTTGAGGACATTTTCTTAAACCTTGACTCATCCTTAGAATTATCCTTAGATATATCTCAAGACATATCCTTTGAAATATTTCTAAGGATATCACTAGACTTTTCTCATCCTAGATTCCAAAGGATGACTAAACCATTATTTTATACAAACTATAGTGACCCAAGCTTCTCATTCATGGATATTACATCATTTTAGATAAATATTCAGAACATTAAAAAGCTACATTCCTGGGGATCATAATAATTTAGTTCCCTTGGAAACATGGAACATAATCTTATAACTTGGTGAAAAATCTTCAATATTTCCCACAAATATATTCCCATTTTTCACTCCTACTTAAAACTTTTTCTCATAAACTAGGAAAATTAAACATACAATAGGGTGATATTAGATTCTATATAAGGGTAAATAAAGAAGGTACCTGTTAATAATATTAACATAAGTGTATGAGAACATGAGAATAACATTTTAAGATCATACCCCACATATCAAAGATCATAATCTGGAGTCATGGAATAAATATTCGAAGTAAATAAGACATGAATCATAATGGAATCAAATAACATGACCTATGAGAGAATAAAATTGGTATAAACCATATATTTTAGGCATACAAATTAGATTAAAACATTATTAATATGTATAAATTGAAATAGGTTCACTCAGTAAGTTAAGGACATGAAATCAGGTCCTCAGAGAAACTTATAGACATGAAACCTAGACCACGCATAAAATTATGAACATATAATTAGTTTCAATAATAAAATTTTGAACATGTAATCATGTTTATGTATAACATTGTGAACATGTAATTAGGTTCACGTATAACATCATGGTATTCAAGGATCACTGAAAAAGATATCTTTGTGGAATGAGTTCAATCCCCAAACCATATTAGTAGTTAATGTTCACTCCTAAGACCATATTATTAGAAAAATTCCCTTAATGAACTGCTTTCACTCCCCATTTCATCCATTTCTATCCCACGAGATATAAATCTTTACCCAATTCATTGGAGGGAGATATAGATTCCACCCATCACATAATGAAATCATTAATATGTGTTCCATAAGATCATAAAAATTCATCATATACTAACCCATGAAATGAAATTGGTATCATATAAATTTAATCATATCATAACCCATGTAAAAGAGACAAGTTTCATAATCTTCTAATCATAGAATAACCCATGAAAAGAAGTGGGTTTCATGAAAATTTTATCATGGTATAACCTGTGAAAGAGAAAAGGGTTTCCTAAAAAAAATTCATCTTAAATACAAAAAATTAAAATAAATAATAAGAATAGTTTCCTTGGACAATATCCCTAGTGAATAATAAAATATATCAAAGGATTTCATCTTATATGGAGAATGATTTTTAAATATCACTTGGAGTATTTATTAAGGAAAATAACTTTTTTTTTGAAAATAATTTTTTTTAGAAATTAGACAATTTCAAAAAACTTTTCTTTGAAAACCACTTTAAAAATATATTAAGTAATATTTAAAAATAATTTAAAAATTTTCTCTAGGAAGATATCATTTCCATTTTAATTTTGTTTTCCAAACATAAACATTTTGAAGTCCTTTTTCTTTTAAAATAACATTGAAAACTTATAAATTAATATTTAAAAAACATTTTAAACACTTATTAAAGAAGAAAACATATTTAAAATTCTTTAAATTGAAAATGAGCTTAAAATATAATTTAAAAACATTTTTAGAAAACATGGATTTTGAATAAAACAAATTTCAAAGCGAAGAGATAAATAAGGCCATATTTTCTTAAAAACACTTTTTAATTATCATAACTACAAAATAGTGAAAAAATGGTACTATTACTTTAAAATATCATGAATAAATAGAGGATAAGAAAAATACGGAGAATTATTGAGATATGTATCATAATATTTCATCAATGGAAGCATACTCCTAAACAATCCTGATAAACAACCATATTGCATCAATAGACTCTTACCACCTTGGTAACTTTGAATAAAAATCCCCATGAATGAATAAAATTACATGAATATTAAAATATTATGATAATAATGATAATAATGATATTAATGATACAAAATTTCAAAATGTTATTATATACATTTTGTAAAATAATATAGGTTCTTAACATAATGCATGTCTCCAGGAAGGCAAATTGAGAAAAATTTATCTTACCTCTTTAGTAACTTTAAAACAGTAACCCATGAAAGATAGATCCTAAATGGATGTGAAAATACCAAAAATTTTAATTAGAATAATCATAAATTACAGTAACGGGAAATATATACCCCACATAGAAAAAATATGTTGTGAAATATAGCATGTATCTGACAAAAGTAAAAAGTGAGACGTAAATTCCTTACCTTAAGTCTTGACTCTCATCGTACTCATTAAAACTTATTTTATAACAAATATAAGTTTATTAAAAATATATAAAATAACCATATTCATATATATCATGTCATATATTATTTTCTTTTGACGTTTTATTACCCATTTATTAACAATTCTATGTTAGTGTTATGTTTTGGGTAATAATAACTTTGTTTTTCATACAAGTTTTGACCTATCATTTTTTCACTTCCTACTTAGATCATGATTTCATAATATCAAGAATGTAAAAAATGGTATAAATATAATATATATTAAGTATATATTTATTTAGTGTATTTCATAAAATTTTGTGAAAGGAAATGGAATACACTGTTCATGGAGAAGGTAGGATGCACGTATGCATGAACAATGTTTCCATTTTCTTATCATATTAAAAGAGAGAAAAGTAATTAACACACACACACACACAGATATATATATATATATATTATCATTAAAATAGTATTATTATGTCATATATATCACATATTTTTATTAAACCCTATAATAACCCAGATCTTCTTTTCAGGTATGAATCTTTTTTTGGGTTGTTTTTGAGGAAAAAGGAAGAATTGGGAAATTTCCAAAGTACACTCCATATAATTTTTATTTGATTAATCATATAGGGGTCATGTCTCATCTCCAAAATGAACTTATTCTTCCCGTGTTTCATATAGGAGAGTGATGAGACATGTGATAACTTTGAACCACTAACGATTCTTCGTCTGAGCTACAATTGAGACTCCACCAGGTGATTTGGATTCCCACCAGTGAGTTCTCTATTTCCCTAGAGCCTATCTTACTAATTTATCCTCTCTCTTGAGTTATTTAGGGTTGATAAATTTTTACCCTTTTCATAGATCTATGTCATTCTAGGCCGATTCATGGGGCGACGTTCAAGAGCATTCATTGTACAACAGTGAGGTAGACGATTAATGCCTTTCTTTGGTTATATTTGGATTATATATGCTAAAAGTACCAAATAACCATGTTTAGGGTATTTTTTGTTTTGAATTATAAGCTTGTTTAATACTTTCTATGATTTTTTGGATTTAGAAAGGGTTATTTCTTAGGCATAAGGCTTAATACCTTGATTATGGGTAGGTTTTACATGTTTGTTTGGTTATGGCCATTTGGTCTATAATTTCCAGTTAGGCTTGATTGTTTCCATCCCTCATGTTGTTAGGATGGAGTTACTCTTTATATGAGATTCATGTGTTTCACATTGTGAATGTATGAACAAGGGGAGTTGACTATGAGAGCTTCCCAAGGTAGGGTCATTTATGTATAATTTTTGTTATGTTGAAACATAGGTATTGACTATGAGAGCTACTGGGTGGTCACGGAACAGAGGGGTTAAACCATGAGAGCTACCCATAGGGTCATTATTAAATGAATATTAGACCATAGGAAATTAACTGTGAGAGCTTCTAGGGGTCATTATATTATATTGCTGCTATGAAAACCAAGAGGGTATTGATTGTGAGAGCTACCCAGGTGGTTGTTTGTAAATGATTAGTGCCATATAGGACCAAAGGGGTTAGACTGTGTGAGATTTCCCAGATGGTCATTATTTACTGAATTTGATGATATGTTAAACCATAGGGGTTAGACTATGAGAACTTCCCATAGGGTTGCTTTTGAATGTTTTAATAATTGTGAGGAGTCTACCAAGCCAAATCACAAGCATGGACTCAGTCTTACATGATAGTTTAGATGGTCTTTTGATATATCTATTTGTTATATTATACAAGGGAATACAGATATTAGGCTAAATCCTGAGGTTAAATTATTCAATAGTTTGAATAATTAGTAAATGTAAATGAATATAAATGGAAACTGTAGGATTGTTTACATTTGGGTACTTCCTAGTTTATTGCTTCATTTTGCATAGTTCCTCTTATATATATTCACTAATAGTCAAGCACATGGATTTTGGTGGTTGCCTAATGGAATTCATCTCACACCCTATTTGGGTCATGATTTTGGACCAAAATTGATTATATGGTGGTAGGTATTGATAAGGGAAAGCACCCTTCTTCATTAGGCACTTGATTGCTATTAGAGTTGGAGAGAATGGGACCAAGTTGAGGCTTGTGATGCTGTTGGAGTTTACTAATTTCTATACTTTAGTTTCAGTATTTTATTTACAAAATTGTGACTTGTTTAGTGGTTTTCCTAGATACACGTGGCATGAGTCATTTATTTATATATGTTGGAGTTGTTTATACTATCAGTCTTATGATGTTTACTTATTTTGTATGGTATTACTACTTTTGCTACTGTTTAATATTTGTTTCTACCGTGTTACTCTGGTAATGAGGGAATAGTTTCCCCAATATCACACCTAAGTCCCTCTCTAATAGTCAGAAGCCTCTGATATTTGGGGAAATTACCTTGAGGCCATGTGACCAACTGAGTACGGGGCACCTTTGGGCGGATCCCGGATCTGGGACGTTACAAAGTTGTATCAGAGGAGGTTGGGGTTCTTTTATGTTTTGTCTTACTATGAAGATCATATAGATAGGTATAATAAGGAATGAGTAGTTGGTAATTATCTATGCCCAGGAGTAGCTAACTCTTGTATAGGGAAAAACCAAGTTACCTAGAAATATTGCAATTTTTTCTGGTTTGTTTAATTTTTACAGTTTATTTGATTTCATCATTGGGCGATTCACACATTTTGTGCTATTATGATTTATATCATTTTGGTTCTATTTCTATTGAATCTCAATTAGATGAGGGTATTCCATCTCATGCATCATATATTCACTTGATAGAAATCATATGTCTTGTATTCTTGTCATTTTATTGAGGTTGCATTATTGATTGCATGCTATTGTGATAGATGTTGTGATACATATGGATTCTGTTGTGATATATGAATTGATAAAATACCTAATATTTTATTGGGTATTTCTAATATGTAATTTTTCATTTGGATGGACACCAAACTTTGGTCCCTAAGGTGTTATGGGCCCTCTTGGATTGGAATTTTGTGGATCATGTTCGAAGTTTAATTTAATTTTGTCAAGTTATGATATTAATAAGGATGAAAAACATTGATTCGTGGGATTATAGGCTCTCACAGGTCAGCATTTGTCATTAATTTGAAAAAATTATAAGTTTTTAGGGGTTTTGGAGAAGTTTTAGAGGCTTACTATCTGGAAATCCAGACAACACAACGTGTGGTGTTATGAACACACGTCATGTGTTCTTATGTTTTAGAAGAAACCAATTTTCTTAATTACACTCTGTGTACTATATGTACACTCGGCGTAGTCTTTAACCTTGTGATTGACTATGTGAGTAGATACATGAGGTTGGGAAATATTGGTAGAACACGTCATGTACTGTGAGTACACGTCGTGCCATAAGGACTATGTGTATGGTCATGTGACCAACAACATAGGTGGATGAAACTTAGTTTGTACACACCATGTCCAGTTCTTACACGCTATGTAGAGTCGACTGTGTGAATAACGACAAAGGTGGTTATAACATAACTAGTACACACCGTGTCTAGGGTGAACATGTCGTGTAGTGTTACCCAAGAGAAAACCGTGTAGTTCTAGTCGTGTAGGAGTACTTGCGCAGGAGGGAAAATTAAAGTACATGCCATGTATTAGGAGGAACATTCCATGTGAATGGGTGTTACACGACCAGGTTTGGCAGAGGAACACACCATGTTAAAATCTATAGTGAACACACCATGTAGATTTTATACACACCGTATAATCCTGTTTTATAAAACATGAATATTTTTTTCTCATGTTTTTTTCTTGAACTACTAAGTTGTTATATTTATTAATCTTGAACTGAGGTGAGTTATTGAACTTTCAGAATCATTCCACCAAGAAGTCCTCTGGTTTTATTCTAGATACATGGAAACAATTAGACACTGGAAATGTTTGATCAAGGAAAACTAGTAGATCCTCCTGTCGTGCCCTTTTTGGCACCAGATTTTATACCAGACATAGGAACTGATGCATAGTTCCATGAATTTTTTTTGAGGATGTTATAGACTTTTTAGGGAGCACCGCATATTTCCCTATCTAAGGAAGAGCTTCCATGGGTGTTCCCGCAGCAACATCCTCTCACTTATTCTAGGGATGGAGGACCATAGGCTGCAGAGTCATGGTTAGAGGCCATGATTTCTGTCTTTGAGCATCTGGAGATGCCTCCTGAAAGAAGGGTGGATCTTGTGATGAACATGTTACATGCTTCTGCTAAGATATGGTGGGATATTATCTTATAGGTTGGACGTCATCGGGATATGGATTGGTAAGAGTTTTTAAGGACCTTATATGACTACTTATATCGCAATACATTGAGGGACAATTGTTCCCAATATTTCATGAATTTAGAGTAGGGAGCTCTATCAGTGATGGATTAATCATCCTATTTTATAGAGCTTCAGTGCTTTCCACCAGTTCTAGGAGGTGACAAGTTATCTTTGGCAAGGCGATTTGAAGATGGTATTAGGTATGACATATGATCACAGGTGAATGTTTTCAAGCTAACTTCAGTGATGTCTATAGTGAACCATGAATTGATTAAAGATCGTAATATGAGAGAGTTGGGAACTTTGAGCATGGGAGGTACAACATCCATGGATGGTAATCCTTTGATAGATAGTAGTATGTTCTGCATGGATATTTCACATGATGTTTCTTCAGGTATCCATGTAGTATACTAACAGTGTAGAAAGAGCGGGCACATGAGACCTTAGTGCCCAAGAGACCCAGTTGAGTGCCGGTCTTCTGGAAAGTTGGGTCACCTTTAGCATTTTTTCCAAGTGTTCTCACCAAAAACCAGTGATAGGGGTTTTTCTATGACTCCACATTCATGAGTACGACCACCAGTTTCTCACCAGTAAGGGAACTGGAGTTCATCAAGCCGTTCAAGCTGAGGAGGTAGTCATAACCATTGTATTCAATCTATAGGTTCTCATTAATAGCAGGGTGGATCAGCTCATGGTCTTCAGGTAGTGTCGTAGGGCCGCATTACAGGTCATACTTTTGTAGTGGAGCAGACCTAGTAGGAGGAGGATCCCATACCCTCTATAGTTAGAGGTAGGATTTTAGTGGCCTCCGTTTTAGATTCTACTATTTTTGATACAAGGGCTTCCCATAGTTTTATATCTATTTCCATTGTGGATATCCTTGGCCACTTTATCTTTATTTATAAGGATTTTATGATGTTAAAAACTTTGTTGGGGATTAGAATGACTAGTGTATATCAGTTCAAGGAGTGCCCTCTTGAGGTTGGTGGGTGTCACTTCTTATGGGACCTCTATGTATTAGAGATGAAATAATTCGATGTAATTCTTGTAATGTACTAGCAAGTGTTTTTCCATGACTTTTTTGACTTCTATCAACGTAGGGTGAGTTTCACATCACTAGAGGATGGGTCTTTTCTACACAAGGGTGAATTGGATGTCCAAGCATGTAGAGACGGACCCGAGCATCTTGGGTTGGGAGGAATTACAATCAAGATTGATAGTTTATATCTAGATGACTAGGGAACTTCACAGATTTACTTTCATCCAGTAGTATATTATTTTAGAGATGTATTTCTAGAAGAATTTTTAGGTTTACCTCTAGAGAACGAGGTAGATTTCTCGATTGAGCTTTTTCTCGGAGTGGAACCAATGTCCATTCCTCCTTATAGGATGGATACACCAGAGTTATAGGAGCTCAAGAAGTAGTTGGATGAGTTTCAGGAAAAGGGTTTCATCCAACCCAATAATTCTACCTAGGGTTCCCCTGTCCTTTTTTCTGAAGAAGGTGGATAGTACCCTCAAACATTGCATGGATTATCTGAAGCTAAACCAGTTTATGATCAAGAACCAATATCCCTTTACAAGGATTAATGATCTCTTTGATCAGCTTAGAGGAGACCAGGTGTTCTTGAATATTTAATTGAGATCCGATTATCATCATTTACATGTTATACCATTATATAAACCTCTTATATCCTTTTGGAACAGGTATGGTCTATATGAGTATGTGGTTATGCCATTCGGTATCACGAACGCTCCATGAGTTTTTATGGAAATGATGAACCAATTATTCCATCCTTACTTTGATTCTTTCATAGCATTCTTCATGGACGATATCTTGGTGTATTATAAAACTCGACATGACCATGATACCCATCTTGAGATCATTTTGAGTACACTAAGAGAGCATCAATTATATGCTAAGATCTCAAAATTCCACTTTTAGATGGGCCATATTCACTTATTGGGTCATGTTATCTCAGAGAAAATAGTATCAGTAAACCTAGAGAAAGTGAGAGAAGTAGTTTCCTGGGAGAGGACAAAGAATGTCTTTGAGGTATGGAGTTTTTTGGGGCTTAGTGGTTACTAAAATCACTTTATACAGGTCTTTTTAAGCTTATAAGAACTAATGATGGGCCTAACTAAGAAGGGTGAAATGTACACGTGGAAAAACTCCTACGATTCAGCCTTTCAGGAGATGAAAGGGAGATTGACTTCAGCACCGATATAGATTTTTCCAAATCCGGGCAAGAGTTACACTATTTACTGTGATGCATTAGGTATTGGGCTAGGAGCAGTTCTTATGCAAGGGTACGAAGTCATTATGTAAGGGTCTAGAAAGTTGATGCCACCTGATAGGAATTACTCGATGCACGATATCTATTTGATTTTAATTTTTCATGCTTTGTGCTATTGGAGACATTAATTTTTGGGATAGAATTTTGTCATATACACTAACAACAAAAGCATGAAATATATCTTTACTCAATTTGATTTGAATATGAGACAATCAAGGTGGGTTGAGTA
Organism: Viscum album; assembly: GCA_963277665.1. Lineage (NCBI taxonomy): Eukaryota > Viridiplantae > Streptophyta > Magnoliopsida > Santalales > Viscaceae > Viscum > Viscum album. The sequence continues at coordinate 1,811,563,141 of OY728127.1, forward strand.
CCTTCAGTCTTTTGACTTTGTGTTTGCCTACATGCTTTGGAAAGGCAATACAGTGGCTGATGTGTTGAGTAGGAATAATCAGATACAGGCAGTTTAGGAGGCCAGTAGTGAGTTGAAGCTTTTGGATTTGTTCTCTGAGATGAATTTGGAGGTGCACAATAGATAGGGGAAGATGTTTCTTTCTTCTATAGTTTCTACCACTACTCTACTAAATCAAGTGAGAATGAGGCATCTATCAGATTCTGAAGGCCTTGTCCTATAAGAGGGTGTGTGAGTCATGGACCATAATCATAGATTCACCATAGGTGTGCATGAGGTCTTAAATTTTTATGGGTGTGTATGGGTTTCAGCAGAAATACATGAGGAGTTAATGCAGGATTTTCATTCCTCAGTTTGGGCAGTTCATCTTGGTGTCACCAAGATGTATCGAGATCTACATGGCCATTATTAGTGGCCAGGTATGAAGAGGGATGTAGCTGGTTTTGTAATGATATGTTCCACCTATCAGCTAGTGAAGGAAGAGCATAAGTGACCAGATGGGATTTTACAATAGTTACCCATTCCCAAGTGAAAGTGGAATGATGTTGCGATGGATTTTGTGATGGGTTTACTGAGGTTTCCTCAAGGGAATGATGTAGTATGGGTTGTTGTTGATAGATGCACAAAGGTTTCATATTTCTTGTTGATCAAAGAAACACTCATTTTTGATGATCTTGGAAGGTTTTACATCAGAGATATTGTACGATTTCATGGGGTTCCACACTCTATTGTTTCAAACAGGGTTGGCCAGTTTACTTCTCGTGTCTGGTAGGTATAACAAAGGGATTTGGGTACACATGTACTTCTAAGTATAGCTTACCATCCCAAGATAGATGGCTAGTCCAAGTGTACGATTTATGTTTTGGGGGACATTCTTCGAGCATGAATCCTAGATTTTGGGGGTTCTTCGGAGAGACACATACCCTAAGTGGAGTTTGCCTGAAATAACAGTTTTCATGTGACGATTTAGATGGAACCTTATGAGGTTTTTTATGGAAGTCCATGTCGATAACCCCTATGTTGGATGGAGGTTGGAGAGGAAGATATGCTGGGAACTCATCTTGTCTAGGAGACCACAGAGCAGGTGGGGTTGATTCGGAAGAGGAAGGATAATGCACAGTTTCACCAAAAATATTATGCTGATTGATTGATATGACCTTTGAAGTTTGAGGCCAGAGATCAGGTTTTATTATGTGTCACACCGAGGTTGTGACACATGAGAATTAAGAGATAGAGGAAGCTTTCACCGAGATACGTCGGTCCGTTTAAAGTTTTAAAGAGAGTCAGGATGGTTGCCTATCGGTTGCAGTTACCTTAGTGGTACCGGTCCATGCACAATGTATTTCATGTTTCTTAGAAACAACATTACTTTTCATACCCATCTCACATTTTTCAACCTTAGTAGGTTGTGGTTGAGGTGGATGCATCCTTTGAGGATCACCCTATTCAGATTGTGGATCGTAGCAAGAAGGATCTCTATGGCCGATCTGTTCCTCTAGTATGGGGTCAATGGTAGCACGAGAGAGTACATGACAAGACTTCAGAGAGGGAGGCTTATGTACCTTCACAATGGCCAGAGTTGTTGGAAGTTTCTTCTTCTCCACCCTTGGAAGGGAAATTCGGGAAAAATTGCTTTAAGGGGGAATTTTTTAATAACCTAGATCTTCTTATCTTGTATGGATATTTATTTCATGTTATTTTTGAGGAAAAATGAAGAAAGGGAAAATTTCCAAAGTACATGCCATGTACTTTTGAGTACACATTGTATACCTGCTTTCCGCATGTAGCCTTGTACTGGCCATCTGGGTGACCTGGCAGACCTCCTAAAGTAGGATCTAGTGAGGCTAGTACATGGAGTGTACATTAAATGAACAATCCATGTACTTTTCATTTTTATTTGATTAATTGGAGAGGGTTCATGTATCATCTCCAGAATAAACTTATTCTTCTTGGGTTTCATACAAGAGAGCGATGAGATAGACAATAACTTTAAACCCCTATCGATTCTCCATCCGAGCTTCGATTGAGATGCCACTGGGTGCATTGGATTCCTACCAGTGAGTTCTCTCTTTCCCTATATCCTTTATTTCCGATTACTCCTCTCTCTTGAGTTAACAAGGGTTGATTGTTTTTACCCTTTTTGTAGATCTATGTCATTCTAGGCCGATTCAAGAGACGACGTTCAAGATTGTTCATCATACAACATTGAGGTTGGTGTTTTTTTCCTTTCTTTGGTTTTATTTGGATTATATATGCTAAAAGTACTGAATACCCATGTTTAGGGTATTGTGTGTTTTGGATTTCAACCCTGTTTAATACTTACTATGGTTTTTTGATTGAGAAAGGGTTATTTCTTAGGAGTAACACTTAATTCCATGATTATGGGTGGGGTTTCCATGTTTGTTTGGATATGGCTATTTGGTCTAGAATTTATAGTTAGGCTTGTTTGTTTCCATGCCTCATGTTGTTAGTATGGAGTTAATGATTATATGAGATGCATGTTTTTTGCATTGTGAAATTATGACCAAGGGGAACTAACTATGAGAGATTCCCTAGGTAGGGTAATTTATGTATAATTATTGTTATGCTGACCCAGATGTATTGACTATGAGGGCTTCCGGGTTTTCATAGATCAGAGGGGTTAGACTGTGAGAGCTACCCAAAGGGTCATTATTAAATGAATGATGGACCATAGGGAATTTACTGTGAGAGCTACCAGGGGTCATTATATTATATTGTTGCTATGTAAACCAAGGGGGTATTGATGGTGAGATCTACCGAGGTGATCATTTATAAATTATTAATTCCATATAGGACTAAATGGGTTAGACTATGTGAGATTTCCCAGAGGGTTATTATTTACTGAATTTGATGATATGTTAAACCAGAGGGGTTAGACTATGAGAACTTCCCAGAGGGATGATTTTTAATGTTTTCTTAATTTTGACGAGTCTTCCAAGACAAAGAAAAAGCTTGGACTCTATCTTAAACTATAGTTTATATGCTCTTTCAAGCCATTTTTTAGTTATATTATACAAGGGGATGTATATCTTATACTAGATCTTGAAGTTACATTATTCAATAGTTTGAATAATAAATAAATTTAAATGAATGTAAATGGAAACTTTAGGATTGTTTACTTTTGAGTACTTCCTAGTTTATTGCTTGGTTTTTCATATTGCCTACTATATATATTCACTAACAGTCAGACACAGATCTTTTGGTGGTTGCCTGCTTGGATTAATCTAACACCCTGTTTGAGTCATGCTTTTGGACCCAAATAGATTATATAGATGCATGTATAGATAAGGGAAACACCCTTCTTTATCAAGAACTTGATTGCTGTTGGAGTTGGAGAGCATGAGACCATGTTGAGGCTTGCGATGCTGTTTGAGTTTACTATTTTTTGTACTTTAGTTTTAGTATTGTATTTCCAGCATTGTGACTTGTTTGGTTGTTTTCTTATATGCATGTGACATGAATCATTTATTTATATATGTTGTAGTTATTTATTATCTCAGTCTTCTACTATTTACATCTATTGTATGGTATTACTTCTCCTGCTACTATTTACTATTTCTTTCTTCTATGTTACTCTACCAATGAGGGAATAGTTTCCCCACTATCTCACCCAAGGTCCTCACTGCTAGTCAATAGCCTCTGGCATTTAGGGAAATGCTCTTGATGACATGTGACCAACTGGGTATGGGGAACCTTTGGGTGGAACCTGAAACTGGGATGTTACAAACCCATCTTTAATGGATTCCATGTATAACATTAATGATTCACATCACTTCATGAGGAAGTAGTCAAGTGTACACATGAACAGAGTAATTGTATTCTCACAAAATGGAAAGCATGAAGGTATGTGTGATATAACAATTAAAGAATCATAATAACATCATAAATGTCATATATAAATAGTATTTCTATCATTATTCCTTACCTTTAAAGGTGGTAATGAAAAAAATGACATCAGTTGGCGAGGCGGTAGTCTACCATATACACGAATGATGATTTCAGTACCCATTTGATGGAAGTGTGTGTTGTTGTAATTCATAATCTTAACATAACAAAGTCTTAATATATTTAAGATAACTATTTTATTATATAATCATTTTATAAAAATAATTTATAGGATTTGAGGAATAAATAAAACAAAAAAATTCATTGATGAATTTTACCTCTTCTTTAGGTAACTGCTTTTTGTATTCACCAAAGGACTTCCTTTGTTAGATTTCTACCCAAAGTTAGATTTTTAGGATGAGATGAGGGAAGTTGAGAAGTTATTTTGGAAGGTTTTGTTTGATTCAAATGGATTTATTGGCGTGAATATTGGGATATATTGAGTGACCGTTTATATTTGAGGATGAGTGTAATTATTATAAATAGTCAAAAGTATTCACTATTGGGAGGTCTCACTTAACTCATGTGGCTCCAAAATTGGATAATAATGGAGGGAATGTTTTTTTTGTTCGATACATACCTCCACCACATAAAAATAAGTTCATTTTTATAAATTTATTCCTTAACTTATTAGTTTCCCTATTTTTGACATTTTGGTTTTAGATAAGTTTTTTGTAATTCTTACACCTTATATTCTAATTTTAACCACAAAGTATAGTCATTTTTTCCTTAATATCTATAATTTATTTTTAACATTTTTCATGAATCACTTTATTAAAAAATTAAGTTGGCCTTATTATAAATTATAAATCACGATTATTACAATTATGGAATCCATTTTTTACAAATTAAATTCAGAGAATTGGAATAATTTAATTTAATATTAATCTTATAGACATGATGAGAAAGCGTATTTTTAAGAGGAAAATGTTCAAAAGTTTACAATGTTTTTATATCAAAATTAAACATTAAAATTATTCCAATGACCTAAATTAGATTAATGGATTTATAATTAAAATATTATTACTTTAAAACCAATTAAAATATATCTTAACATTATGAATTATATAAATGAAAAGACACTTTTCCATTAAAATTCTCTATTTTTTAATATTTATCAAAAAATGAAACTTCTCATAAAAATAAAAACATTTCAGCCTACGGTAATTTTTATATTTTGACATAAAAAATGACGTTTCTTTTTTCAAATAAATTTTCTTAAAGTGATGAAATTTAATCTTAACTTATGTGCGCGAAGTACGATTAACCCGTCTTTTAGAAAAGATACTTTTTTCCATAAAAAAAATTATTTTTATTTTAAATGATTCTTATTTTTCTTCAAATAAATTGATAAAAAATAAAAATTTGAAGACTATATATTTTCATAAGTTTTATAGTCATATTCATCCATGCCTTTCCAAAATGTAGCACCCCCTATTTCAAGTAAGTACCCGTTATTTTTGTATTTTAAGTATGTAAAGTGTTTGGGTGATGTTTCAGAGGGTTTGGGAGACTTTTGGAAAGTTTTGGGAGATTTTATAGAGGATCGTGTTTTGAGAATGGTTAGAAGAAACCATGAAAAACATCTATAAAACCACACAAAGGCAGACAATAGGCTCTAGGTAGACGTACATTTAGGAAAATGGTATAGCCAAATCTTGTGACCACTAAAGAGAAACCATTATTTTGAGACAGAGATATTTTGAATTATTGGAGAATAGTTTGTCTAACCATGTGATACACCTATGAAAGTTGATCCTTTCGGTAGAACCTAGTACACAGTTGGTGCATATTTTTCCTAACCGTACAACCCAACAGTTCACGATTAGTTTTTTAATCCTAAAAAAGTGGATATCACTCATTTACCCCTAAAAAACTCTTTTTCCACTATTTTAGTCATAACTTAGATTTTCCTCCTCCAAAAGTTTATGGAGACTTTACCCTTTGATTAGGGAGTGATCTGTTGGAAAATAATGGTGCGTTGATGGCTGAATTTCATGGTAAGTGTCCATTTTTTATGGTTTTCTTAGATATGCTCTTCTTCCCTCTCTCAAATTCATATATATACTCTTTTGGGGATAAATATATGATAGTATATTCCAATCATGATGATATATGGATGTTTTCATGTTGGGGAACAATATATAAATATTTTTTTGGAGATTCAACCCAATTTTGTTGAATAATTCATGTTGTCCTTCATTTTTTCCATAATTTCTGTGGTAGGTGGATTCAATATACACCCCTATTACTAGAAATTGATGGATTAACTTCAAATTGTTTGAATTGATTGAAATTTATTGTGAAATTGATATAAAAAATCATTTTAGGAACCTTCTTTAGTGATGGTTTTTTTAATTGTAGATCTATTGTGAAAAGTGTTTTATTGATTGATTTTAAAATGATTATTTTAAAATAGTTGGTTGGTTTGATTCATGGAAAAATTATTTTTGGAAAAATATTTAATAAAAGGTTGTTTTATTAATTTTTTTGGCACAATTTATCTGGTATTGATTTTAGTATAATGGATGGTGTTCGTTCATTTTCATTTGGATGGATAAGGGTATAATGTTTCCCCCATCGTTAGTGGGATGGATAAAGGTATGAAATTTCCCTCATCAAAATGGTTCTCCAAGTGAAGACTTTGTGAAAGGATGACTGACCATTCATGAGTATAGGGTAGTCCTTGGTCTCATGCATGGTTGGATGTGTGGATATATAGAGTGGAATGGGTATGCCAAAATGGAATTTATGAAATGATTTTAAAGTATTGTTTTTTTTCCTTCCTTATAAATGGGCTTGTTTTGGAAAAGATACTTGGTATGGAAACTATTTTACTTAAAAATAGTTTGTCTTTTATATAATTTTTTTTTAATTATTTAATTTTTTTATATAAATGTGATAACATGTTCTATCCTAGTGGCGTGTGTAGGAAATTCATTTGGGGAAAAGCTATAGAGTTTTATTACTCACCCCATACTTGGAACTTTGTTGTGTTTGCAAACATTTTTTATCGAGACATAGGTAGATGAAATATAGCTTATTTCATTAGTGATTTATAGTGATACTTTATGTTGTATTGGGGAGTTGGAGCATGGAGAAAGTTGGGAGCTATGGAGCTATGTATTTGGAGTCTTTTAATTTTATTGGATTCTCTTCTGCTTCATTTTCTATTTCTAGTTTGGTTTTTGGTTGGTACTCTAATTTGGTTCGTGGTTGTAGTTCATTTTTTAGTTGTTTTACGTTTAGTTGTATAGATTGATATCATGTATCCTATTGTTGTTTTGGTTATGGTATTATTAGTTTTTGTTTTTTTATTTTCAAATGGAAAATCTTACCCCAATTATATTTAACCCCATGGAATTTATTTCCATGATTTTGCATCTTGGGGATGTTACCTAAGGCCAAGTATAAATTCTTCCTATACGTAAGCCAATGATGTGGGGAAGGATGTTACAAGTAGTATCAGTCTTGGTCAATCGGTATTTCATTTTGGAAAAATGGTATTGGTTATTGGTCTTGGAGTTGAAATTCATTATAATTTATTACTTGATTTTAGATGGTAGAAAGGTGTATGAATGTTGGAACTTGAAATGTAGAGCGTAAAAAGACGTAGTGAACCTATTTATGCTAAACTTCATGTTACCTAGGATTTTGATGCACACGTATTTGGGAGACACTTATAAGAGTTTTAATGTCATTATCATGGGTTTAGACAATTAGAATAGAATGGAATGAATTGATTGAAATGACATCCCCATAGGAGTGAATATTTAATTTTGAGTAATAATTTATCATTTGGTTAAAAAAGTTTATTTTGAAAAGTATCAATTTTTTTTTTCAAATGTGATATTTTGAAAATGGAATGATAGTGTTATTTTGAAGATAGATTGATTTTCAAAATCATTTTATACTTTTCATATATGAGTTAGAAATTAATACTATTGAATTTAAGAAAGATTCGTTGTGATATGTTTGATATGGTATAATTTGAAAATTTTAAGCCTTAAGTTTCTAGAGAGTTAAACTTATGGAGTTTATTTTGGTTATTGAAAATGGTACCCAATAGGTGTTGTAGAAACCAACTAAAAGAAGCTAATGAGAATGTGTTTACACCTGATCCATAGGTGAACTGAAAAAATGGTTCAAAGTATAGTACAATACTTTTAGGCTATGTATAGAGGGAACTAAAGGGATGAACCAAGGAAAGTTGATCATTTCTTTTAGAGAGTCCACCCATATTTCAAGGTGATTTGAAACTAGAAAAAGAAGTGGTGTGTCTTAATTGGATGTATCGAATCGTTGATTTTCTAGGCACACCAGTATATCCAAAAGTCATGTTGGTGACATATATTCTAGAATATCATACATACCAGTGGTTGGATTTAGTAGTTTAGGCTAAATTAGACCATGTCATTGCATGAGAGGATTTTTAAGAATTGTTCAAAAAAAAAATCTATCCTTACATGTTCAAAATTGAATGAAAAACATAATTTTTAAAAATGATGTAGGAGAGACTCTTAGTGATAGATTATATAGATAAATTCATCAATTTAACCAATTTTCACCAAAAGTTATTTATAGTGCTTCCTAAAATTCGAAATTTTTTGAATCAGGGTTGAGGTAGGAGATTGACACAAAGATTTACCTTCATTGTATAACAGATTATATAGAGATGGTCAATTGATAAACAATGGAAGAAGGAAACATATTTGGAGCTATGGGTGGATGAAGCATCTTTAAATCTATGAGAAACAATGGGAAATAAAATTCTAGAAATAAGCAGAAAAGTGACACATATTTCTAATATGAAAGTATGACTCAAAACTAGACAACTAGATCGGTGAATCTTCCTCCAAAACCTAATAGCAAGCCATGATGTTTTCAATGTGGTTCGGGCGACCACATCAAGAAATATTGTACAACACCACCTAGAGAAGTCCACAATTTCAATGATATGGGGAATTTTCAGTGCTATTGTTGTAGTACTACAAGGTCGGGTGTTTATGACACTTTAATTTCTTTTTGATTTTGATGTTCACCAACACCCAAATTTATGTTAATAATAATGCTTCTTTGATTAATTTTAGGAAAATTATATTCATTATAATTTTTATTCTGGAAGCGTACAAAAATAGTTAATCCATGGGAGAATATTTGATTAAGTATTATGAGTATGTTTTGAAAGAATTATGGAAAAACTATTTATACCCTATGTTTTTTAAGCATAACGTATTGTTTGGAAACCCTGTGCTTGGAAAGAAACATATGGATCATCAACCCTATTTTGAGGAATAAAAATATGTTTCATCAACCTTATATTTGTGAACAACCATACATTATCAACCCCATATTTGGAGTTTTTCATCACATGGAGGAACCCTACGTTTGACTGGGGAATGGTGAAGTTTTAAATTAAATATATTATCTAAGTTTTCTCTAATAGTCCCACTATAAGTAAATTTCATTTTAATGATTTCTACGACTGATTTAAAGGAGTTTACTCAATGGATTGAATAATTCCTATTTATAAGGGGATTTACAACTAGATTGAATGATTTGATTTCAAATATTTTCAATTCATCATGCTATATTTTTAGAGCTGTTTTGACCTGGAGAAATGTTTGATCATCATAATAAATTCTGGGATGTTTGTTCTATATAAATATACAGTTTTTTATCATCTGAGAAGAAAGAGAATGTGTGTAGAGAAATGGAAAAGTGTTTGAAAGTATAATATATACATATAGAAGTGAAACACATGATCACACTTCTTTTACCGATACAATTTGGAGACATAAATGTTTGACGAGTCTTTATATTGTTTTTATGTGTTTCATGGATAAATATTATTCATCAATTTGACAAGGTGTTTTCCAAGCGATACACTTTGGAGATATATATTTTTAAAAATATATCTAGTTTTTTTTCTAGATTTTTAATGAAATAATTTGTGACATTGAATTTTTTTTATATTGTTGTAAAATATTAAAGATTAAATTAAATCTGTCAGTTTCATGCTACAACTATGAGAAAAGCTTGTTTTATCAATCAAATCAATCTCTATCGATTTATTGGATTTTTCACTACACCGAATCCATCATGGTGAAGTTTCAGCTTCTTGGACTAATATGTGGATTTATGTTTCATTGTAAAATAACCATAAGGCCATTTAAAATCCTTATATTAAAGGTATAAACTTCATGTACTCAGTTTTGGTAGTCTACGGTAAAAGTAATTACAAGTGAAAATCCATAAGTTCACTAAGATAGTGTTGGTGGAGTGGACTAGGAAATTTTTGTACCTCAAACCACTATAAAATTTATATGATATTATATTATATTTATCCATTTATTATCTTACCTAATGATTATACACTGCATATCAAGAGGGTTATTTAGAAATATTTGGAGGTTTTTGAAAAATCTCAACTCACCCCCTATTGTGTATTGATTATAATCAAACTGACCAAACAGAAATTAAATTTCGAAAGGAATAAGTAAGAAATAGTTCCTATTAATAAAAAAATAAGTATTTAATAAATAAAGAAGTATCTTTTTTTATCTAGATCAAGATTCAAAGATTAAAAATTTCTGAAGAAGATAAGATAATATGTGAATTTGAAGAGAAGTTGACTACTAGATAAAAGGAGTTGTTTGAGACACAAGACATTTGTTTTGCAGTTCAATATGAGTTGAATATGTCCAGATAATATTTCCATAAATCTATTGAGATCAAGGTAGAATCGTCTCAAGTTGGTGATAAGAAATGTAAAAGTGAACTTAATAATTTTGATTGATATATTACTTTTAATAGTGTATGTGTGAAAGGAAAAAAATGAGAATATGAGGGCCAAGGAAAATGAGAAGCAATCTGTCACATATAGGGAAAATAATTTTTTTCCAAGAAGGACACAATCCCTAATAAAATATAACAAAAACACAAATCTAGATTCTTTTGAAACTAATATATGAAAATAAAGTTTCATGGATTTTGTTGGTCTTGTGGTAAGAATGTTCACAAAGCCTACTCTTGCTGGTTCAACATGTCATTACCATTAATGAGGAAAGAATCAAGTGGTTTTTTTAATGAGAATTAGGGGATAAAATATCAAATAAAATAACATCTTAATAGATATGCACCACAACTATATAAACAAAAAAAATTTCAAACTCTATAAGAAGTTTGTGGTAGATTCAGTTTGGAAGGTCACAAGGTTGAGGTATGCATGAAACGGTTGGAAGGACAAGTTCTATATGCTATGTAAGATGTTAGGTTCTAAATAAAAACCAATGAAAATTCATGTAGTGATTTTGAGAAAATGGATAATGTCAATAAATACAACCTAGTTGTTTGTCCACATTAATTGAAACTGGATAAACAATTAGGGGAAGATTAGAAACATTCTAAATCTAAAGTAAAGAAATAAATATTAGAAAAAGAGGTGGAAGTTGATGAGAAGTTATCCACAATTGGAAATTTTAAAATCTATAAAACTAAGGTTGAAACATTTATTCAACACAAAGATGAAGTTCAAGGTAATAAAGAATATTTTCAAGATAATGAGACTAAAAATAAGAGTCCAAATAAATATTTTCATTTAGATATTGGTAGAAAATAATGGCCTAGATTTAGAGGAATATTTTAGTCCAAATATTAATTTTCAGAAAACAAGAGTTCACTCCTTATTTACTATTTTTTATGTGTTTTGAACTAAAAATCTAGGGAATTGAATGAGATGTTTGAGGCTATCATTTCTAGAAAGAATGATGAGATTGTTCTTCATAGAGTCTATGGAATTCCATGAAATGGAATAAAAGTGTGCATCCCTTGAGGTAGAGATTTATATTTTAAACCTAAAAATTCGGATGAGTTTGCTGAAGTATGTACATTATTTAGCTTTTCATTGAAAAATATGACTATTTACATCCCCTGGAATGAGAATTGAGATATTCTCAACATGATTTCACATGCATCATGTTTATGGATTTCTTATACATACTTGGTTATATCTCTCTTTTTTTCAACACTAGGTTATCCCATGTAGACTTAGAGTTGATTAACTATAGGATCTTTGTTAAGAGAACCATGTGAGATCATATCTCTATAAGAACTGATCATGGAATTTTCATATAAAATATATGATCATATTTTCATAATAAAAAATAAGATGAGATAAATTACACACTAGTCCTTCACATTTGATTATCAAAGGGGGAGAAAGTTTTAATCACACATATAGACCTTTTTAATGTGTGATGATATATTGACAACAAAATACAAAGGGGGAGATTGTTGGGCCCAATGATTGCATTTTTTGTAAATGATATGTCAATATGTGTTTGTTGAAATTGGATGAAGTGATGATTCATAGATAATTGTTATGGATTCATAGCATTGGATGTCACATTTAAGAAATTCTCAATGTTATTTAATCTGATGATTGTTTGAAGTGATCTTAATGACAAGGAAATGTTTCAAAGTATGTCACATTGTTTACAATAATGTTTAGAATATTGAATAAGTCCATGAAATATGAATTATATATGGCATGAAGATTAAAATGTGTTCATGAAAAAATATATTATTTATAAATGAAGGATGGATGAAGAGAAGTTGATAGAAGGTAGACTTAACATATTATCTAAGTATTGGATACTTAGATAATTTTCAAAGTATTTAATTTCACTAATATAAAAAATGTAAAGGAAACCCACATGGAAGTAAAGGAAAAATTAACCCTTGAGAACATGTGGGACCTGGAGGTCAAGCATGCTCTAGAGGAGCCATCTCTGGCCAATCTAGTAGGCAGCATGGGTGGGTTCGGGAGTGTAACTATATAGGCCTATGTATAAGGTCCATATAAAATAGGATCATAGGAGGCACCACTGTTAGCGGAGACACGATGGAAGGAAGAGATGACATGGGGTGGTGTCAGAGGGGGATCAAGAATTATAGCCTCTCATTATAGTGGTTTATTGATAAACGGTGGCCTCAACATATGCTACCTTTAATGTGGTATGGTGAGTGAGTGGGTACTGTTACCAAATCTCAAGAATTCTGACATAACATGGGCCATCAGATGTAATTGATATTTTTCATCCAATTAGATCCCACATTTCACATATTTAGATGACCCATTATCTTCAACCTCTCTATGAGGTTTCTACGATGCATGAAGACAACCAGCTAGGGAAAATAATCCAACCAAGTCATTGATACAAGATCAATTTAATTGATAAGATTTATGCAATCAATGTCTTTAATTCATGCAAGATACTATAAGGATATCACATGATGTTGTCACATGAAGCCAACAACATATCTCGTGTTGATCTTTAGATCATTTAACCGTTGGCGACAGTCAATAAGCCATAGTTAAAATATGATGCAAGAACAAATGACACTCACTGAGACATTATGATAGTCATGAGACAAACTTAATTTTGTCTCATGAATATGTTTGATTATGTGAATATCCAGTCTTTAACATGATTTTTTATTTGACATATTTGGGTTTATTTAGAGGAAGTCTACTGAGGCATCACATGAAAAAAAGTGATAATGTGAATAAGAATAAGACATCACACACATTGTGTGATCATTTGGATGATGTATGTGGATGATAAGAATATTGGAATTCATTAGAGTCTGAGAAACAAGGGATTGTTTATATAAACAAACATGACATGAAAAGAAGAGATAAGATGTGTCAACATGCCTATAAAAACTGAGGAAGAGTTGAGAGTTCAGTTGTTGCATTTATGAGAACTCGATACAAACTCTCAAAACAGAGAGAACACATGTTATCTATATTACATGAAAGATATTTATGAAGCTATACCTAGTCTCACAAAATATATTCTTGAAAACCATACTGGTTGTGAAAAATAAAGGATTAGGAACACAGTTGTGTGATTAATACACATTGAAGGTGTAGATAGAAGCAGATAAAATCTTTTTCACATGAAGGAAGAACAAGCCTCATAATTCTCCAGTCTCATGAAAGATTTAACACATACCCATGGACAAAACCCTTTGTCACATGAAGGAACTCACATATAGTACTTGGATCTTGTGAAGAAAATTTTGCATCCATGATGTAAGGTTTAATAAGTCTACAAGAAATTACAGTATTACGTAGGGATTGAGGAGACACTAGCGATACACCAGATATTGTGAAGGGTTGGAGGAGAACTCTTGGAAACACCCTATGCAACATGAAACATATATATGAGGTACCTTTGATCTTGAAATGGAATTTGAGACAGATCTGCAGACAACCAGTGTATTTTGAAAATGAAAGCTACAAGCCATCTAGGTCGTACGAAGTCGTCCAAGGGAAACCATTTTATTGCAAAGCAGTAACTTGTGATACATCTAGATCTTGAAAATATTTTGAGATAGACTTGTAGGCACAACCTATATCATGAAAAATTAATATGTGAAACACCTATTTTCTTAGGAGAATACATTTGGAAACCCACTATTGAGTCACGCAAAGGCAATGAAAAAATTTCATAATGTTGGTTAAATCACACACTTAACATGATATAGTGAATAAGAAAGAAAGATAAAGGTTTATTTCAACCCATACAATTCATGCATTCCCAATTGATATACATGAAATAATTCAGATTCCATGTAATATGTACATGAAGTGTACTTGATTTAATTGAGTTGATACTTCAGGAAGAAGCAGTTCGAGATAGTGTAAGTTATGTCTTGCATAAAATATTGAAGAACATTGTGTTATCCTCTTTGACCCATTTCATTTAGACCAGGAATTCATATAGAAGTAATCATATCCTGAGTATTGTTTTAATATCACAACTATTCATTATAGGTGATTAGGATTAATTAGGAAAGGACGAAAAACATATTCAGTGGCTGCCAAAAATACTTGATGATTAAATGAGAAATTAAGATCCTATAAACCTATGTAGGATGATTAAATATCTTCATATAGTGGATCATTCCTTAATTAGACTTGAATTCTTCCGGTTGGTTCCAGAAGCAGTTGATGTCTTTGGGTTGGATCCAGATGTAGAAGGAGTATCTCAATTGGTTATGGAATAGAAGTTTCTTAGTTGGAGCTGTAAGAAAGTAGGTTCTCTTAGTTATATCCATAACATTGTAATGGATTGTTTGATAGTGAATAATCAATATTGGGGAAACAACATGGAAAGGAGTTGGTCTTTGTATTGAACTTTGTAAATATTGAATGATACTCTCTATTTTTACCACTATACATGAAGTGAGATTGATGGATAATATTGAGTGGATAAATAAACTTAACAAGTTTGAGAGGTTGAATTTTAAATAAAAATAATTCATAAAAAGAAACAACTGATTCACTACTCCCCTGTTAATTTCCAATCTTCCCTAGGTCCCTACAAACTTGCTGTTTTCTATTTTACCATTTTCAGCCAATATAATCTTATAAGTAATACTCACAGGAGTACTAATTTCCTTTGTATTATCCATTAAAATTCATTTTAAGAGCATATTAGTGTATTTTCTTGCTTTATAAATATTCCATAACTTCTTTGAGATATTTTATAATCAAGGAAGAATTTGAGTTCACCTATAAATCTCATATCAAATTTTGTTTTCATTAAATATGAAATTTCAAAACAGAGTTTTTCATTAGTAGAAATGAATATTACATCATCAATGGAAATTTGAATAAGTAAAATATCATATAATATTTATTTTAAAAATAGATTTAAATAAAATTTTCCCATTTTACAACCATTTGAAATAAGATAATTTTAAATATGTTCATACCAAGCTTTAGGGGCATGTTTTAGACCATAAAGATATTTGGTAAGTTTCAAAACAATATTTTTGAAAAAGAATATTTTCAAAACTACGTTGTTATTCCACAATTTTTTTTGAAAATAAAATCATTTAAGAAATATGTTTTTATATCTATTTGAAAGAGTTTAAAATTAAAAATATATGTGAGTGACAATAATATTCTAATATATTCTCACCGATCAATGACTGAAAAGGTTTCACCATAGTCGATTCCTTCTTCTTGGTTATAATATTTTTCAACCAAATGAGCTTTTTTTTCTAGTGATATTACCAAATTAATCTAGATTATTTAAAAAAAAACATTTAGATCCTATAAATTGATGATCATTAGGTTTTTCAATGAGATTCTATACATCATTTTTAGTGAATTTATTAAGTCTATATTATAGGAAATGTAACCGATTTTCTTCATTAATGGAATCATTAATGTTTTGGGGTTTAAGGTAAGAGAAAGGCTATGTGTTAAACCTCATTTAATACTAACCTAAAAGTATTATTTCCTACATATAAATCACTGATGAAATTTTCAATGGGTCGATCTTTATATTTTTTAAAACATTAGGAAAATAATTTTAACGATATTCTTGTTCCTCTTCATCTTCTTTAGTTTGAAAGGTTTCATTTAAAACAACATTTCTAAAAAAAATTTAGGATTATGTTTTGGAATAATTTTATAAAAGACAACATGGAATTATTATACAACCATATTGGTTCTTTTTTCAAATAAATGGTAAGATTTTATTAAGTTATAGTACCCAAGAATGATACCTTCATATTATTTAGAATGAAATTCACTGTGATTTTACTTGGTGGTTAAAATGTAACATTTGCAACCAAAATACTTTAAAATTTTTGACTTTGGGTTTTTATTAAACCAAAATTCCTAAGTTATTTTCTTAAGAAAGGGACTAATAAGAAAATTATTAATAGAATTAATTATTCATGGCCACATCCTAAAAATATTTAGGAAGAAAAAATTCATTTAAAAGAGTTAGACAATTTTTCTCCATTGTTCGATTTTGACTCTCTACTACCCTGTTTTGTTGAGGGGTTTAGGGAGAGGAAAATAATGAATACATCCTTTAAAAAACAAAAATCCTCATATTACTTGTTATAGAATTATCTACCATTATCACCATGAGTCTAAATAATTTAAAAGATTTTTTCATTTTCAACCTTTTTTGAAAACTTCATGAAGGCTTTAAAAGATTTACTTTTCCATGTTTAGAAATAAGACCATGTGAATCTTATAAATTCATCAACAATTACAGGATTACAAGTTTTCCACCTATAATTTCAATTTTATTATGAATTATAAGGTTAAGATGAATTATTTAAATATATTTTGAAGAATAAATAAATTTTTTAGATTTAAAATAGGATTTTTATTTCTTTACATGTTAGAATATTTCACAAACAATGTCATTATTAAAATGAAATTTGGTAAGATCTTGTACTAGTTTATAATTATTGGGTTTGAAAAGAGAATTTGTGATATAATGACAAATGAATATATTAATAATCAATGAATCACTAACTTATGCACTCAAACATTTGATGTTTTAGCTAGAAATATATTTTAAATTAATTGTGTAAACATTTTGATGTATTGAAGTGGTAAATAAAAGTTTTCCATTTTAATTTAAAACATTGAAAAAATTATTTTTGAAATATATTTTAAAATCATTATCACATGATTGACTAATAGTTAAAATATTTTGTTTTAATCCTTCTATGAATATTTTTTTAAATTAAGGAAAAGTTAGAAAAAATAATGGTACCTTCATCGATTGTCTTACCATTTGAATTATAACTAAAAGTGATAAGACCTCAATTAATATTATTGATTTGATTTAATTAAGAGAGGTCACCAGACATGTGTCTTGAATAACCAGAATCTAGGTACAACATTTATTATTAGGTTTTGTTTAAAAGGAACTTGTCCTATAATATTTAATGATTGATTATTTTGGTGACCACACAAACATGGGTCCACTTATGTTTTCCAATGAAGATTTAAAAATCCAAATTTTATTAGTAGGTTTTCTTTTAGAAATATTAAAAGAAAAAATTTATTGAATTTTTTCATCCATATCATGTATTTATGAAATCACATTCATAGATTAAATAACTGATTAATTTATAATAAATAAATAATCTATTTTTAAAAACACCTTCAACAAAGTAGTTTTTATTGATTTTTTTGAAGATATTTCATGATTTTAGTAATAGAATCCAACTTGATATATTCTAGGTTTTTGAGAAATTGAAATTTTATTTAAACTCTCTTCACCTTGGGTGAATTTGAAAATGGAATTTTTGAAATATTTAAGGGATGTTTTTAGTTTTTCAGTATCCGATTGTTTTTTATTTTCATGGATAACTATTCATTTTTATTGGATTAGTATATCTTTTTTTGGAGATTATATTTTTATTAAATGACTTGATTAAATTATTTCTTGAGTTTTATACATAAATAATCCAGTGGATGATATAAATTTTAAAGTTTATTTTAGGAATATTTTAAATATTTATAATTTAGGTGACTGGAGGAGAAAGAAGAAAATGAGAGAGCCTGAAGAATTTGGAGAAAAATAAGAAGAGGAGTAATTTGGAAGTGGGGTATTAACCTCAATGTCTTTATCAATTTGTGAAATTAGGAACTTCGATCCCGAGTCACTATAAGTGGATGATTATGTTGAATTCATGGAGTCATCACTTTCACTCCACACTATAACTTTACAAGCCTTTTTTTACCATGTTTCTTTTCTTTGATATTATTCTTGTAGATAGGGAACTCCATATTAATGTGAACTTTATTTTTTATATTTTTAGAACATTATTTTTTATTCTTCCTTTTGATTTGATAATTTGGATATCTTTTGGTAATTAATCTCCTTGAGGAATTTGTTCAAGTTCTTAAAAAATAAGCATATTAAAGAACCTCATCTCCGAATTATTTACCATGGGTAGATTTAAAGGTGAAATTTTTCTTTACTTCATTGGTTTCTTTTCCATCATTATCTTCTTGTCATTTCATTATGATTTTTATATCATAAGAGAGATTATGAGTTCCTCGACTACCATTTTAGGCACCTATTTGGCATCTGGAATGGATGGGATTTTAAGAGCCATGATCTAGGTAAAACCTAATGGATTTTATTTAAGATCATTTCTGTAGATAACTCATCACTGATATAATTTCTATTGTTAAAAATGTCCATAAATCTTGTAAACATTCTTTTAATATATTCATCATAATGTATAGTAAAAATTTCAAAATCTTGATGTTACATATCTAATATTGAGTCCTTAAATTTATTTATGACTTCATGAAAAAACTTTAATAATTTATGGATCTCATAATTATGTTTTCAACAATAAACATGATTGAATTTATTTATATTAAGACCACAATGCAAGTAATTCAAATCTTTGTTATTTAGTTCAAAATTATTCATTCCTTAAAGAGATTATTTTATTTATATTCTTTGGTGGGAACATACTCATGCATTACCATTTTCCATTTGGATAAGAAATACTACTAAGTAAAGTTGAAATCCAATTATTCTAATAGGAATAGTCAATTCCATAAAAAACCTGAGTATGAAAGTTATAATTAGATTCCATAATACAAATATTTCTTTTAAATTTATTAAATATTTTTTTTAATATCAAAATTTTGAAAAACAAGAGTTTTCGAAAAGAAATAAAAATAACCAATTAAAACCAATTGTTGGTCAAATATTATGGGCGAGAGGTGAATTTCTATTTAAAAAATTAATGTATAAGAGGGGTTAATTTATAAAGTTAATGCTTTTGAAACAATGAAGTGAGAAATTGAATAAACTATAATAGATCAATTTTACTCAAGTTTATAAAGATAATATATAACTAATTAAATCACGAAAATGACAGAACATAATTTATAGAAGTATGTGAGTCAATGTTAAATGGTGAAAAGTGGAAAAGTAAAGAGTATAAAAACACTGTTGATAAGAATTTTGGATAGAGAACAATGTGTTCCCCTACATCTCCACCCCCAAATCAAGAGGTAAATGGTATAGATCCATTAGTGTTAATTGTGAATAAAGACCCATCCATCACAATTGTGATTTTTTAGAACCCTCTTGAGCTTAATCGGTATCCAAGTGAACCATAACACACTTTTTTAGTGTGATCCATTAGTGTAACACCCCAATCTTCTATGATACATTTCTCTTTGAATAATGAAATAGCTTGCACTATACGCAACTTCAAGTTCTAGAACACCATGACCAATCAAACTAGCCTTTATGAATAGTAATACCCACTTTTTGAAATTTTATAAATTTTATTTTTTAAAATGGAATTCATTTTTGGATTTGGAATATCAAAATTATCTTAGGGTGAATTTTTGGTATTTTTATGAAAACATTCAATTTTTCAAGAATAGTGAAAAACACTCCATTGTTGTTTAAAACCTAATTTTTATTTAAATTATTTTTTATTCTATTTAAACTTATTTTAGGTAAAAATATATACATAATACCTATATATGTTAAATTTAATTCATTGGAGTCATTTTATATTAAAATTAGATGTATAAAATTTTATTGAATTTTTTAACATCTTTTCCCACCCTCTAGGAATATTTGAAAATTGGAATAAAATGAAATTTTACTACTTATATGAATTGAATTTAAAAAATACTAGAGACATGGTTGACATCATTAAGTAAAATATGGTTCAATAGGATGAAAATAATTTTTGGTGAATAGTAACTTTTGAATTTTATTTACCACGGTTAAAAGCAAATAGGGTAACTAAAGGTAAAAATGATATTATAATTATCCTAAAACATGTACTAATTCTATTTTATAATTTTATTTTGACCAAAATCAACCTTTGTAATAAAATATTAACCTTTTGGTCCACTTGGATTAGATTAGGACATTTATTATTATTTTATTTAAAGAAGAGTTAAAAGTGTTAAATTCAAAGATTAATAACTAAACCATTTTTAATATAGGGCTATACATAAGATAAATTCGACTATAAATATTAATTATAAACATAAAAATATTTCCTACATAATTTTATTTTATTTATAATTTTTAGACATTAAATAATTTAATTTATTTATGACACAAAGATGATGCAGTAATTACCTTATTAATGAAAGATTAAAATAATTGATATTATAAATATCCAAAAAATGTAAATTGATACTTTTGATGTATTACTCTAATTTTATCGGTTAATATGACATGTTAGTATTGATTAAATAATTTTTTTTCTAAGTGATAAATTTTTTATGACTTTTATAAAAATAAAATACCAAATACTGTCAAAATTGACATAAATGAGTTTTTAAAAAAATACTATATTATTAAATGATATAATATTCTTAAAAATATAAGGTTCATCCAAAGGACTTATATAAGATTATATATATCAATAATGAACCAATTGGGGTTCTCTTGGATTTTTATAGTATGTTTAGTAACAATTTATTATAATAATACAAGAATACATGGTAAAAGTTAAACTATTTAACTAAGAGTCAAATCAAAATGATAAGGTTAATATGGTCACCTAAACCTGTCTGAAACCTATTAGTTGAGATGTTTTCGACCCATCCCCATTTTATCCATGAGATAAATCCTTTTATATCCATTATAAACCGAATATGATTGCATAATAAATTAATATTTCAATTATTTCCTAAAGTGACCCTCCTCGCTCTTATAAAAGGGTAAATCACCTTATCTCAAAATCACACCTCCAAAGCCATTTGACTCAGCCAACCCCTTCTCTAATATCCACCCAACTACCTCACTTAAACCTAGAGGCCTTACTTTGATTAGAATCCAACCTAATGAGCCCTTTTGATCAAATCAAAAGGAAGCACCCGAAGAAGAGGAGGTTAAAATACCCTCAACTAAGGAAAAGTTCAAGGTAATGGTTAATTCAATAATATTTTCATTATCCAAGGTTGTTTATATGTGAGTATCTACTGGTATCTCTTTATAATCCACATATTTGTTTCTTAAAAATGCATTTTGAAACATTTTAACTATTTCCTAGACTACGGGTTAAAGTCATTTATACCCTTATTTGACATTTTATAAAATGTTTATAAATGAATCTTTCCGTTGTTTTCCAAAAAAGATCCATTACTACCTTTTTGAAAAAATTATGGAAAGAATGTTTTTTTAACTTATAAAGAAAGTGAGACTATTTTATTCCATAATAACAACTTCGAAGCTTCCCTTACAAGCTTATAAGAATATTTTCAAAATAAATGTATTCTTTTATAATTATGTGACTTTTAAATGATTCCAAAATAAAAAGAGATATTTCTCTCAAATAGTTTTGATTTCACGTATGTCAACATCCTTTGATGGATTTTACACTTGTTTGAAGTTGATTTATTATGATACAATCTTCCATATTTTATTGAATGTTTTTTGATATGTTTGACTGTGGATGTGTTATTTTTATACCATTCATGTTTTATGTTTAAAGTATTGACATTTTTTATGCTAGTTTTAATACGAATGTTTATATTATGTTTTAACCTTTACATATGAGGAATGAATTGGACTTAATAATTGATGGGTGGAGTCCACTATATCTCCTCAATTCATCGGTAGGTCTAATGAGACAAACTAGTGTCTTGGCGCAAGGCCTTGACAAAATCTTATTTGTAGTCTTGGCACGAGGCCTTGACTATGTGGTAATGATGTCCGACATTATGCATTCCATCAATATGAAATTCTCTATTGATATTACATGTGATTCTTCGACTAGTAGAATATCCATGTGAATAAATAAATGGAATTATATGATTTATCTTTTCCATATTATGGTGAATTTTAAGCTTAAAAGGGTTGTGTTTTAGTATTATACATTTCCTTAAATGTTTATTATTATTTATGAAAGTTTCCGTTATATTTTTATCCTTATTGAGTATCTGATCTCAACACTTTATTATGTTTTATTTTTTCCATGATGTGAAGAAGTATATTATGAATTAACTATAGAACTAGGATAAAGGGATATGAGTGTTTTCAAATGGGACAAAATGTTGTTGTTTTTTAAATTTCATAATGTAATGTAAAAATTATGTATGTATCTAGTACTTCCAAGGTACAAAACTGTTCGGTCTTTCAGGACATGATTCCTTGTATCATGAAAATGTTATGTAATAATGCACCGACTCTGGGTAACTAGGTTCGGGGTGTTACAGTTGGTATCAGAGAAATCTTAGTACAAACCTTGGATGCTAGATTTAGAAAAACTCTCATTATAGAACATTACCCTAAGATAGACTTTGAAGATTAATATAGAATAACTTCCTAGAATTTTGGTAATGTAGAGATTTTGTGTATTTTCCAAGAAATATATCCCTGTCCAGATCTGAGAAGGTAGAGGAGTCTCTGAAGCAGATGTACCTAGGAGTGAAAACTCTGAAAAGGAGTTTCGGGCATGATTCGGCGTATCCTGGTACGCGACAACGGGCCTTGCTGCACTCTTGGTTACGACACTCCCGGGGGATATGATTAAGATAATTCACATTTTCTTTACAAACTAATATAAAGGATTTAGGAGTAAATACTTCCTAAAATAATTTTTTTTATGATTATGGATTATATGCATAAACTCTTCAATTTATGTTAGGTAATTTAATAGTTTGGAATAATGTATTACGACTCATAAACTAATCTAGTGTATTCCATTGTTTAGAAATGGCGCCAAGTAGAAAGAATGGAAATTGTATCAATGCACACAATCCATGTAAGGATTTACCTCCTACTCAAGATAATTATAGTGGAGCTGGTGATGCAACTGGTGTTGAACAAATTATTACCATACTGGGACAACTCACTCAGGTTATGAATAATAACATTACCTATATGGAGAACCCTGATCAACAACATGGAGGATCAATGTTAGACTGCTTTATGAGGAAACAGCCACCAACATTCAATTTGACTACAATTCCATTTTTAGCTAAAAATGGATAAGTTACTTATAGAAAATATTTCATGCTTTGGGGTGTAGAAAAAGAGAGAAAGTTTTCATGGTAGTTTATCGCCTCACGGGAGATGAAAATCAATGGTGGTCATTAATTCAAAACACAAAGGAGGATGAAAAAGTATCAAATATGGAATGGAGGTAGTTTAAAGTTATTTTCTTAGAAAAATAATTTCCTCGTGACCATCGATCAGATATTGAATGAAAATTTCCGAGTCTATGGAAAAAGGAGGATGAGAATGTCACAAAGTATGAGGATAACTTTACATGGTTAGTAAGGCATGCGTCAAGTTTTATACGTAACCCAAGGAATAATATCAATCGATTCTTTGATGGGTTAAAACTATTTCTCCATTTTGAATTAGTCTCACAATCCTTCTTATCATATGAAGATATTGTCTCATGTGCTATCAAGAAAGAAAAGGAATTATCTATGTCTTATGACTTTAAAGAAAAACAAGATAAGAAGAGATCTTCTGAACACTCTGTAAATGGAAATAAGGGGAAGAAAGGAAAAGTTTAATTTCCATCCTGCAGTAAATGTGGGAAGAGACACCTAGTACTTGACTGAAGGTAATGGGATTCTATTACAAGTGTGGTGAAAAAGGACACCAAGCTCGTTATTTCAAGGGAATGAAAGATGCTGTCAATGTTGAGTGCTACAATTGTAGAGAAATGGGGAATTATGAAAATGAATATCTTAAGCACCAAGGAAACTTACCTCAGAACATGCCAAGGGAGCAAGTCCAAGCTTATGCGATCACTACTACTAAGGTTGAAGCTTCAAATGATGCAGTGGTAGGTAATTTATTGGTTTCCTCAAGTTTAGCCAATGCTTTATTTGATTCTGTATCATCAAATTGTTTCATATATTTCCAGTTTTCTAAAAAAGTTAGATATTTCCAATTTGATTTAACAAGGGAGTTGTTAGTAAAAACTCTTAAGGGAAGTATCATTGCAATAATGTTTTGTGAATCAGTTCCCATTAGGGAATATAAATGTGCTTTATCTACTTATATCAACATCATAACCATGATTGAATTTGATATAATCCTTGGTATGGATTATATTTTAGACTATGATGTGAAAATTTATTATAAGAAGAAGGAGGTTACAATTTTTGATGATGATAAGGAGTACATTATCTTTAGAGAAGAAACTTCACCATCTAATTCTTATCTAGATCCACCCCCATTATCTCTACTAAATTCAATTATTGGAGAGGAAGATAATGAAATAACATTGGGTGAGTAAATCAATGTTCAAATAGAGGATGTGCCTATTGTGTAAGAATATGTTGATGTGTTTCTAGAGGATTTAACTGGACATCCTCCAAAACGAGAAATTGAGTTTTCCATTTATTTAATTCCTGGTTCAAGGACCATATTGAAGACCCCTTAGAGAATGAACACTATGAAATTAGTGGAACTAAAGAAAAAATTATATAAATTGAGTAATAAAGGATTTATTCTCCCTAGTATTTCTCCATGGGGAGCCCACATTCTTTTTGTTAAGAAGAAAGATAGATCTATGAGGTTGTGAATTGACTATAGGGAGATCAATGTAATAACAATAAAGAACAAGTATCTTCTATCTTGCATTGATGATTTATTCGATCATCTTCATGGAGATCAATATTTTTCAACGATTGACTTTGATATGGATATCATCAGTTGTGTGTTAAGAAGAAAGACATTCCAAAAAAACATTTCGAACTAGGTATGGGCATTACGAGTTTACAGTAATGCCTTTTGGAGTGACTAATGCACCCTCTGTTTTCATGGATGTAATGAATATATTTTTCAAGGAATATCTTGATGAATTTGTAGTTTTATTTATTGATGATTTCTGGGTATACTCAAAAATCTATGAAGATCATAAAATTCACTTGCGCACTATTCTAAAAACCTTTAAAAGAAATGAATTATATGGGATGTTTAGAAAGTGTGAATTCTGGCTTCAGGAAGTTTGTTTTCTTGGCCATATTATCTCTAAGGAAAGAATCTATGTCGATCCTTCAAAGACCATGAAAATCCAAAAATGGCCAGCACAGACAAGTATAACTAAGGTACACAGTTTTATTGGTTTAGCAGGTTATTATTAGCATTTCATCTAGAATTTTTCTTGATTGGATAACCCATTAACCAAGATTACACGTAAAGGGGTTAAATTTGTTTGGAAAAAGGAGTGTGAAGAATTTTTTGAATAAATAAGGGGAATATTAGTCAATGATCCTATCTTGACTATACAATATGGGAATGATGGGTTTGTTATTTATAGTAATGCTTCAAAGAAAGGACTTGGTTGTGTCCTTATGAATAATGATATAGTTATTTCCTATGAATCACGACAGCTAAAAATTCATGAAAAAAACTATCCCACTCATGATATTGAGTTAGTAGATATAATATTTGCTTTGAAAATATGGATACACTATCTCTATGGTGAAAAATGTGGGATATATACCGATCAAAAGATTTTAAAGTATATGTTCTCATAGAAAGAACTCAACATGAGGCAAAGTCAATGGATTGAACTACTCAAGGATTATGATTTCACTATACACTACCACCCGGGGAAGGCAAATAAGGTAGCAGATGCTTTGAGCAGAAATGATCATGGAGTTTTGAAAAATATGAGAGTTGAAATGGATCCTATGTTCATTGATCTAGTAAAGATGGATATGGGAATAATCATGGAAGGTGAGACATCAATACTTTTTCAAATGTTTTCCAAACCATCTTTAATAGAAAGGATAAAGAGTTCTTAGACTGATGATGAGGAGTTTCAAAAGAAAATCAAAGTTGTGAATGATGGGATATTGATTGACTTCGTATATAAAGATGGAATTTTGAAATTTGGGAAGAGACTTTGTGTTCCTGACATACTCGATCTAAAAAGGAAATTGTTGGATGTTGCTTATTGATCTAATTTCTCTATACACCCTGGTAGTACTAAGATATATAGAGATTTGAAGGAACATTTTTGGTGGGACAAATGAAGATGGAGATTACTGATTATGTGTCAAGATGTATGGTTTGTCAACAAGTGAAGGCTGGAAGACAACATCCTAGAGGATTCATGAAACCTCTTCACATACAAGAGTGGAAATGGGATGATATTATAATGGACTTTGTTATGGGGATACCAAAGACTCCTAGAAGGAATGATGCAATATGGGTCATTGTTGATCATCTTACCAAGTAAGAACATTTTCTTGCTATAAGAGAAGATTTACCACTTGAAAGTTTAGAAATACTATATATTAATGAAGTTTTATGACTTTATGGTGTACCCATATCGATTTTTTCTAATCGTGATCCCCATTTTACATCAAGATTCTAGAAAAGTCTTCAGAAATCCCTAGACACTGAACTTCATTTGAGCATTTCCTACCACCCTCAAATTGATGGAAAATCATAACAGACTATTCAAACCTTTGAAGACATGTTGAGATCTTTCTCACTTGACTTTCAAGGTATGTGGGATCAATATTTACCTCTGGTAGAATTTTCCTATAAAAATAACTTCTATTCAAGTATTCAGATGATACCGTATGAAGTGTTATATGGAAAGTGATGTCACACACCAACTTGTTGGGGTGATGTTGGTGAAAGAATACTCGTAGGCCTAGAACTTGTTGAGGAAACAATGGAAAAGGTGAAGATTATCCAAACCCACATCAAAGCAGCTCAAAGTAGGAAAAATAGCTATGCTGATAACGAAAGGAAGGATTTGGAATTTCATGTAGGAGATCATGTTTTCTTGAAGGTATCTCCATGGAAGGGTGTTATACGATTTAGTAAGAAGGGTTAATTAAGTCCCAGGTACATCAGCCCTTTCTAAATTCTAGATTAAATTGGATTTGTAGCTTACTATTTGGAAATTCCTCCAAGTCTCTCCAAATTTCATGATGTGTTCCACGTATCACTATAGAGAAAATACATGGCTGACCCAATGAATGTACTCACTTATGATAAAATAGAACTGGAACCTAATCTATCTTATTGTAAAGAGACTGTCAAGATTCTTGATACAAGAGAACAGGTGCTGAGAAACTGGATGACTCGTCTGGTAAAAGTTCTATGGAGAAACCATAAGATGGAAGAGGCAACATGGGAGCCCAAGGAACTTATGATGAAGAACAAACCATATATTTTTATGCAAAAGTATTCTAGAAATTTCTAGGATGAATTTATTTGAAGGATGGAAGAATGTAACACCCCAAACTTCCACGGTACGTTTCTCTATGAATAATGAAATATCTTTCATTGTATGCAACTTAGAGTTCTAGCACACCACAACCAATCAAACTAGAAGTTATGAATAATAATACCAAAATTTTCAAATTCTATATATTTTTTAAAATACACTTAATTTTCGGATTCAGAATAACAAAATTAGTTTATGGTGAATTTTTGGTATTTTTATGAAAACTTTCAATTTTTGATGAATAGTGAAAAACACTACATTATTATTTTAAACCTACTTTTTATTTAAATAGTTATTTATTTTATTTAAATTTAATTTAGGTTAAAATAGATATATAATACCTATATAAGTTCAATTTAATTCATTGGAGTCATTTTATAATTAAATTAGATGTATAAAATTTTATTGAATTTTTTAACGTCTTTTACCCACCTTTTAGGCACATTTGAAAATTTGCATAAAACATAATTTTATCACTTTAGTGAATTTAATTTAAAACATTTGAGAGACACAGTTGACATCATTATGTAAAATGAGGTTCAATAGGATGGAAATATTTTTTGGTGAATGGTAACTTTTGAATTTTATTACCACGATTAAAAGTAAATAGGGTAATTAGTGGTAAAAATGATATTATAATTACCCTAACACATTTCTTAATTCTATTTGATAAGTGTATTTTGACCAAAATAAAGCTTAGGAATAAAATATGATCCTTTTAGTCCACTTGGATTAGATTAGGACATTTATTATTATTTTATTTAAAGGAGAGTTAAAAGTGTTAAATTCAAAGTTTATTAACTAAACTATTTTTAATATAGGGTTATACATAAGATAAATTACCCAATAAATATTCATTATAAATATAAAAGGATTTAATACATAATGGTATTTTATTTATAAATTATATACATTATATAAATAAATTTATTTATGACACAATGATGAAACAATAATTACCTTATTAATGAAAGATTAAAATAATTGATATTATAAATATCCAAATAAATGTAAATTGAGACTTTTTATGTATTCCAATAATTTTATATATTAATATAACATGTTAGGGTTGATTAAATAAATATTTTTGCAGTGATAAAGTTGTTACCACTTTTACAAAAACAAAATACCAAATAGTGTTATAATTGACATAAATGAGTTTTTAAAACAAATACTATATTATCAAATGATATAATATTCCTAAAAAATCCAAGGTTCATAAAAATGACTTATATAAGGTTATATTTATCAATAATGAACAACTTGGTGTTCTCTCAGCTTTTTTATAGTATGTTTAGTAACCATTTATTATAATAATACAAAATATATGGTAAAAGTTAAACTATTTAACTAAGAGTTAAATCTAAAAGATAAGGTTAATTTGATGAACTAAACTTGTCTAAAACCTATTG
The DNA here is from genome assembly GCA_963277665.1 of Viscum album. NCBI lineage: Eukaryota > Viridiplantae > Streptophyta > Magnoliopsida > Santalales > Viscaceae > Viscum > Viscum album. The sequence goes on from OY728127.1 coordinate 1,811,592,555, forward strand.
GTTGAGAGGTTTTCAACCCAACCCCACCTTGGACTCAAAATAAATCCTTTTTTAGACATTATAAAACCAATATGATTGTATAATAAAATAATATTTCAAGATTTTCCTAAAGTGACCCTCAGCTCTCTTATAAAAGGGTACTTCCCCTTCTCTCAAAATCACACCTCCAAATCCATTTGGCTCGACCAAAACCTACTAAAATATCCTCCCAAATACCCTCAATTAAACCTAGAGGCGTTACTTTGATCATAAGACAATCTAAGGATCCATTTTGATCAAATCAATAGGAAGCACTCGAAGAAGATGAGATTAAAGTACCATCGACTAAGGAAAAGTTCAAGGTAAGGGTTAATTCTACAACCTCTTCATTATCCGATGTTTTTTATATGTGAGTATATACTGAGACCTCTTTATCATACACATTTGTGTTTCTTAAAAATGTATTTCAAAACATTTTTACTTTTTCCTAGACTATGGGTTAAAGTAATTTATACCCTTGTTTAACTTTTTATAAAATTTTTATAAAGGAATATTTTTGTCATTTTTCAAACAAGGCCCTTTCGACCTTTTTGAAAAAAATTAAGGAAAGAATGTTTTTTTAACTTATATGGAGAGTGCGTATATTTTCTGCCATTATAAAATCTTCAAAGCTTCCATTACAAGCTTATAAGAATATTTTCAAAATAAATGTTTTCTTTTATAATTATGTGACTTTTAAATGATTTCAAAATAGAAAGATATATTTCTCTAAAATAGTTTTTATTTCATCTATGTCAACATCTTTTTATGTATTTTACACTTGTTTGATGTTGATTCATTATGATACAATCTTGCATATTTTATTGACGGTTTTGTGATATGTTTGACTGTGGATGTGTTTTTTATACCATTCATGGTTTATGGTTAAATTATTAACATTTCGTATTCTAGTTTTAATATGAATGTTTATGTTATTTTTTTACCTTTTCATATGAGTAATGAATTGGACTTAGTAAGTGATGGGTGGATCCCGCTATAGATCCTTGACGCATCGGTGGGTCTCATGAGACAAACTAGTGTCTTGGCACAAGGCCTTGAAAAATTCTTTTTTTTAGTCCTGGAACGAGGCCTTGACTATGCAGTTATGATGTCTAGAATTATGCATTACATCATTAAGAAATTGGATATTGATATTACATGTGATTCTTCTACTTGAAGAATATCTATGTGAATAAGTAAATGGCATTATTTGATGTATCTTTTCAATATTATGATGAATTTTAAGTTTAAAATGCTTGTGTTTTAGTCTTATAAATTACCTAAAATTTTTATTCTTATTTATGAAGGTTTACACTATATTTTTATCCTTAATGAGAATATGAGATAACACATTTCTTATGTTTTATTTTTCCCAGGGTGTGAAGAAGTATATTATTACTGACATGCAGGAATAGGCTAAGGGGATATGATTGTGTTCAAAGGGGACACAATAATGTTGTTTTTCATTTTAATAATGTAATGTAAAACTTATATATGTATCTATTACTTCCAAGGCTACTAAACTGTTCAGTATTTCAAGACACGATTCCTTGTATCATGCCAATTTTATGGAATAATGCACTGACTTTGGGTAACTTGGGTCTGGGCATTACAATTATAGAATGGTGGTTGATAAGAGGGAGGTTTTCTTTATTAAAAACCATTAAAATCAGTCAAAATATGTTTAATAGATAAAGTGAAATATGTGATGATATATTTTAGAGCAAGGTGCTAACATTTGTTGGAATTGAGATCTTAAAGTTGTCTCTTTTTGTGAATTTAGAATTATAGCACTTTATTGTTGATTCAGATCAAGATATCCTTACACATGCCTCATGTTGAGATCCAAGCACCTAATTCGTCTATTTATATCCTTTAAGACCTTTATAAATATTCTATTATTCAAAAATAGAAACGAATACTTTGAGGACTGGATTTAAGAGAGGTTTGATCATCATGAAATGCACCCAGAGTCTGTCACAAACTGAAATTGTTTTCACCAAATCCTGGTACAAATGTATTAGATGTTGTTCCATCAAAAACTTCAAAATACCAAGCACAATACCCTGTTTAAGTTCTACCATATCCTAATGAAGGTCCACCATTCCCAAGTGAAGGTCCACCATGCCCTAGCATGGTCTGTTTTAGGTAGATTGAATGAAACACAAAAAAGTGTCTCTTCCACTTGCATGAATGATCTTATTTGGTTCTTACACCCTTCTTCCAAGGATCCAAAACATAATTTATGAAATCTATAAATATATTTCAAGGTTATTAAAATAATATAACATGATTTAGTCAAAACTAACGACAAATAACCTAAGGAAATTTTAGAAATATAGGTGAGTGTTTGTGATAATGAAAACACCATGAGGGAGAGAGGTACAACAAGATATATTTGATAAAATTTAGTGGTCTATTAAAAATAGACCTAATAAAAATAACGTCATATAAAAAGATAAATTGGAAGTTTAATTGATATATTTGATTGGATTTTGTGAGAAACATCTATAAAGAGATTGGTTGGGTCATATTTATGGGGGATGTACTATTTTGAAGTAGTATTCCAAATCTTCTTAGTATTGTTCTGATATTTGTGGCACTAATAACTCAGTGAGACATTCTATTTCCCTGTTCATTAATAGAAAGTTATGCATTTTACTGTGTATTATTACGAAGTCTAAACCACAAAATTCTATAGTATTTTAGTGTGTGAGTTATTTCTTCCATATAGATTATAATATATTAGACCTTATTCAACCCATAAATACATGATTTATAACAAGAGTTTTAGTTTTTTATATTTATAGAATCTTTTTCGTTAATATTTTTAGAAATTTTTTTAAACAATTATATAAAAAAGTTTATATTTCAACATAGTATCCATTTTTCATTGAAAATAAGTTCACTATAAAGAAAAATTTGCTTCATCCAAGGTAACTCCCATATCCAGAACTATGAGTTTATTAATATTTCTACTCTTACCTAATCCCTATGAAAAATCAATTAAAAATGTGGGATGGGGAAAAAATCTCATTAAGGGATATATATGAAATGGAAATTTTTAGTTTATTTGTAAACCTAAAAAATACATATTTTTTTTCCTTTATAAAAATAAGCTTTTGACCTAAAATATCCATTTACTTTTCCATGAATAAAACTTAATTTATTAATATATTTCATGAAACATTTCATATGAAATCATAAATTTAAAATCATAATAATAATTTTTTTTTGGAAACCATTTAAAATCACGAATACCATTCCTTGAAAAATAATATTTTCAAATTTATTAATTTAAAAAAATTTATAAAATTTCCATAAAAACACAATCTCGTTTTATTACCATTTTAAATCAAAATATTTCATTTATAAATAATTTAAAGAAAATAATTTATGTAACTTGAGAAAATATCCTTAAATGAAACCTTAAGATAACCCTTATAATGGAATCACCAAACTGGATAATTCCCATAAATTTTAGGCGAAAGAAATAACTGTTATACTCTACCACTTTACCCAATGAATTGGAGATCTATATCGGCCTCACCTCTCGTTAGATCTATAATGATCTCACTCATCATTAATTTAAAATTTTCAATAACTATAGTGTGAATAAAACAAATAAATATTTCAATTTAATCATAAAACCAATATGAATTGGTATTCAATCCCATAAGAAATAACACTTTCAGCTATCTCATAGATATGAAAAAAAGTTTCCTTTTCTTAAGATTTTTTTTAAAATTAAAAATTCATAATCATAAAATATTGAGGTAAATATTTTCTTTGAAAATTACCATATAAAATTTTAAATAAATATTTATAATAAATAATGGATATAATGGTGGAAAATTAAGTTGAAAAGTTTAAATTAAAAAACATTATTCTTGTACTTTGGTAAAAAAAATATCAAAATGGCTGATATGATAAATTTATAAATGATTCCTTTTTAGAATATTAAAAATAAAGTTAAAATTAGTTTAAAATGACCTTTAAAAATATTTTTTATATAAATAATAACATTTTTGTAATATTTTTATAAACCTGGATATGGAGGAGAAATATTAGAAAGGAATACTTTAAAATACAGTTTTAAAGAAAATTCCCTTTCCTCAAGTCCCGACTCATTTTTTTTGTTTGTCTACCCTCCAAAGTAATAAAATTACTTTAGTTTTATAATTTCCTAATATCATTTTTCATATTTATTTCTTTATCATTATTCCATTTAATAAATTTTTACAATATTTTATTTAGTTACTTAAATGTTCGAGATACCATTGGATGTTTTGGGATCATTTAGTTTATAACCTCAAAACAAAATTAGATCATTGAAAATGATCAAAAGAGTTATAGTTACTTTAAATACATAATCTTAAACATGTAATATTTATCATATTTATATATTAGATACAATTTTAAAACCAACTATATAATGCAGTCATGAAAAATGATCTATGTCGATTAATGGAGATGGTAGTCCATACGTACACATGAGTTTCATTTTCATCTTTATAACGGGTGAAACAAAATAAACTAGAAAATATATTACTTTTCATAATCATGAATATTATACACAATCCATATTTATTAATTAGTTCCATCCTTATAACCATCCTTATATAGTGAAAATGAAAAATGAATCACATCGCTTCATGGATGTGGTATTCCACACGTACGCACAAGCGCCGTTTTCAATTTCTAAAGAATATAAAGAGTAAGAAGGTAAATAATATATTATATTTAATTAATGATATTTATGTCATATATATCATATATATTTATTATTTTTATCATTTTAACCATCCATATGATCTGGTGATGAAAAATGAAACACTTCGCTTTGTGAGGGTGGTAGTCCACACATACACACGAGCGATCTTCCACTTATCATAACATGGAAAAGGAGATAGAAAGGTTTATACCATATTCATAATTTTTTTAGTACATTTAAGATATCCATGTTATTATTTTATCAAGGTTAAATAACATTTTAAGGAGTTATAAGAAGAAATAAACTTGAAATAGGTTGGCTAGGACATATACCTTCTTCTCAGATATTTCACTTTGGATTATACCTTAATACTAAAAGGATTTATTTTTTAAGAAAAAAAATAACTCTAGTATATGGGACGAGATTTTTGGGAGAGTTTTTTCAAGGTTATAGCTGAACTATAATGGTCAGAATTCATAATGAAAATAGGAGAGGAGGTTCCCTTTTATAAGTGAAGAGAGTGACACGCTTTAAATTTTTATAAAATTTTAAATATTATGGGAACCTAATAATATCAAATTAACTCTAAAACTATAAAATTTATAATATAAGGTGGTAATTTTTAAAATATAATCATAAAGTAATAATTAATATATTTTTTTTGACTTTATCACTTAATTTGTAGCTTAATAAAACTTATTTACCCTTTAATATGGTGACAACTATTTACCACAGTTACTATTAATAATGGAAATAAACTAAACTCATTAATAAATTTTAAAATAATAATAAAAAATATCAAATCAATTTTTAAATATTAAAATTTTATAAGTGGCAGATATTACTTTTATTATAAGTGCATAAAACAAAATGATTTTTTTTAGAAAATTACATTTTTAAGCATAAAAATGAACTTATACCAAAATAAAATATAATATTGATTAATGTGTAATTTTTTTTATTATATTTTAAAAAATTTATCTTATGATTTTCTAAAAACAAATATAAAATAGAATATTAATTTTAAATTACTTGATTAAACGAAATGATGTGAGAATTTTGTAAAAATCAGAAATTTTCACTATTCATTAGAAAATCATTATTTTTAGAAAAATAACATAAATTTATCCTAAGTTATATTTTATATTTTTATTAAAAAACTATTCATTTTTATCAAATTCAATTTCTAAAATAATAAAATTTTTCTTTTAAATAAAAATATGTAATTCATGGAAAAATAGTTTCGTTAAATAAAATTATTACTTTTTTCAACAAACAACTTTTATATATTTTTTTAAAACTATAATGCATATAAATCTATAAAATGAACACTTATAAATAATAAAATATTTTTATATCCAATATTACCTAGTTATTAAATTTTCCCCATTAGTAAATTGTTTCCTCATAATTACATTCATTACTTAAACAAGTGGTGGTATTTTCCCCAATACAATTTTCTAATTCCCATGTTACTTCCTCAACCATGTGATTGTTACTTAAAACCTTAACTTGGAGAACAAAATTATTTCATAGTAAACATTATATATGATCCAAAATATGAATCATATTTTCTTCATAAGAGAGATTCTCCTCTAACTGTACCACTTCATGGCTCAAAACATGAGATGCATTAAGCATGTACTTTCATAACAATGAAACATAAAATACATCATGTACCTAAGATAAACTTGGTGGTAAAAATAGCATATAAGAAACTAATCCCACCTTTTCTATAATTTAATATAGACCAATAAAACAATGAAGTAACATTCCATTCTTTCCAAAAGTTATAACACTTTTCCATAGAGACACTTTAAGAAAACATGATCACCTACCTCAAATGAGATATACTTATTAAAACAGTATACTGAACTCTATTTCCTACTAAAAATTATCCCCATGTGATGATGAATCATATTTACCTTCTCAATAATCTCTTTAACTAATTCTATACCAAAAAATTTCATCTCACCATCATTATTCAAACAGGCTTTAATATGACACTGTTTTCCATATAATGATTCAAAAGGCTCCATTTGTATATTTGAATTAAAACTTTTATTATAATAAAATTAAACTAAATATAGATTATAATCCCAAATTCTATAACAATTAAAATAAAAATATAAAATCATACCTTTAAAAGAATGAATTTTATGATCAAATTATCCATTAGATTTAGGATGGAAAAATGTTTAGAAATTTAATTCAGTACCTATAGACTTTTTAAGTCATTTCACAAAATTTTATGTAAACCTAGGATAATTATTAGATACACTAGAGAGAGTAAATCCATGCAACTTAAATATCTTCTTAAGATAAATTCATGAAAGTTGATATAAAGCAATAGTATCTTGTATAGGTTGAATATGTCCAGATTCAGTCAAATGATCAATAATAACCCAAATCACACTATTAAATTGATTTGTATTTGGTAATACCACTAGAAAATCCATGGATATATTTTACTATTTCTATATATGAACTATAAAAGTTTTAAAAATCCCCTTTGAAAGTCTTCATTCATCATAAAACTATTGAAATGTAAAATATTTCATGGTACAATCAGCTATATCCTTCTTCACACCTTCACACTATAAATATTTCTAAAGGTCTCTATACATCATAATACAACTAGGTTGAATGGAAAGTAGAGATCTATGAGCTTCAATTGATAATTACTTAATCAATTGGCAATCAATTGGAATAGATAAACTCTTTCCATATATAATAACACCTTATTTATCAATATTAAACTTTAGAAAACATACCCTTCTTGAATGATTCTACTCTTTCTTCCAAACCAAGATATTCTTTATTAAACTTCTTAATTATTTTTGACAAATATGAATACATTGATACCTAATCCTAAATAGAATAAGTTTTTGTATTCATAATATCCAAAACAAAATTCATTAATTCATTAACTACAAGATCATGTTCCATCCTTGACATAGTTAATAATGAATTATCTTTTCAAATCGAGGCATCAAATACCATGTTTGGTTTACCTTGATGATCGTGAATTATGAAATCATAATCCTTAATCTGTTTTATCCATATTTTCTTCATCTTGTTCAAATATTTTTGATTAAATATATTCTTTAAACTGTTATGATCTATATATATTTCACATTTATCCCCATATAAATGATGCATATATATTTTAAAAAAAACTACTACAACTAACTCCTGGTCGGGTGTAGGATAATTTTTCTCATGTTATTTTAATTGATGAGATGTGTACGTGATAACTTGATCATTCTGAATCAAAAAACAACCAAGTACCTTCAAATAATCATCAGTGTGGATAAAAAATTTACTATTTATTATTGTTAAGGCTAATACTCGAGCATTAACCGGTGTTTTTTTTCAATCTCTGAAAGCATTAATTACATTCATTTATCTAGATAAATTTAACTCCTTTTTTGTGTTAACTTAAATAGTGGTCTAGATAAATAAGTAGAGTTCTCAACAAACCAACAATAATAATCCAATTATCCAAGAAAATTTGTAATGTTAGTGAAATTTGTAGTCTTTTTTCACTCTTCCAATGCATTAGTTATTGTAGGATAAATAGTTATTCCACCTTTATAAACAAAATTCCCATGAAAAAAATATTCTTCATCCAAAATTCACAATTATTCAATTTTCAATAAAAATTATTTTATTTTAAAGTTTTAAAAACTATCCTTTGGATATTCTCATGATATTCATAGATTTTATATTATACTATATTTTCATCGATAAAAAAACAGAAAAGTTACACAAATAACCCTAGAAAACTCTATATAATATATCAATAAATAGAGTGGGTGCATTTGTTAACCCATAAGGCATAACCACAAGGTTGTAATGAACATTCCTAGTATAGAATGATGTCCTTATAATTTATTCATCCTTAAAATTCTACTGGTGATACCGAAACCTGAGATGAATCTTTGGAAAATACTTTTCACCTTGGAGCTGATCAAACGAGTCATTGATATGAGGAAATAAATACTTGTTCTTAATAGTGATGTTATTGAGTACTCTATAATCAACATAAAGTCTCATGGATCCACCCTTATTTTTAATATATAGAATTACAGAACCCCATGGATAAGTTCTAGGGTGGATGAAACCCATATCAAGAAACTCTTCAAACTTATTTTTTAGTTTTAACAATTACACTTAAGCCATTCGATAAGGGATTTTTGAAATTAGTTTATTATAGAGAACTAATTCAATAGTAAAATAAACCTCCAGATCAAGAATAACACTAGGAACATAATTAGAAAATAATTCTAGATATTCATTTACCACTAGTAAATCACTAATTTTAACATTTAATTTCTTTTCATAAATGTGTGAAAGAAAAACTTCTATCAAATATTTTACTAGTTCTCATCTTCTTGACATGTTGTCAATGGTATGAACTCATTATAATATATGAATTAAAACACATGTTTAAAAGTGAATAACACTTATTTTTCTCTAAATCAATCTTATCTTGATAAAATAAAATCCAATATATAACCACAATATAATAAAACACTATAGTTGGAAAGATAACAAGGTCTGAAGGAAAAACTAATCCACATATGATTACATGAAGTTTTTTTATAAATTATTGTTACCCTTAAAATACACCCAAAAGTTTTTACTAATAGTTATGAATTTATTTATTAAGATGGTATTTAAATTTTATTTGGAAATTTTATAAATCTAAAATAATGTGTGGATCTCAAGTCAAACAATACATTGGCATAATCTGAACAAACAAGTAATGTACTTATCACTATTTCATTTGAGGGTCCTACATCTACTGTCGTAGTAAAAAAATTCTTTGAATCACCTTTCTATTTCCAATCATTATGATTCCCACATTGATTAACTAAATTTGGATATATATTAATATAATGGCCCAACTCATTGTAATTAAATAATTTTACTGTTAGTTTTTCAATACCAGTTTGACCATTGAAATTTCACTTTTCGTTATATCCATGAAACATGTTTCTAGGATTTCCACATTGGTAACAATTCTGAGATATCATAATAAATTCTCTATAATTATTATTTCTACACATATCACAAGAGGGTAATTTAATTTTATCACATCAATGTATATTTGATCAACACTTCCGTATTTCATTCCATAAGGATGGGTTCTTATCCTTATTGATGTAAAAGTCCAAAAACTCCATCTAGAATTTCTCAGAACACCACAAAATTTCCTCATTGATTATGAACTAATTAGTAACAATATACCTTCATAAAAATAGATTTAATTCAAAGAAAAATCAATCAATTTTACAATAATTATCCATAATGAAATTCATTTCATACCTACCTAATCCTGTAAAATTATTTTTATAGTATTCAACAAATTACTCCTCCCTTTTCATTAACTCAAGGAATTTCCATTCCATTATAAGTTGAATAACTTTAGGAAAATAATTTTCAAGAAAGATATATATAAATATCATCCATTCCAGGACATCAATTTCTTCCTTTTACTTAGTGATCTTAACCAAAGACCACAATATATCAACTTCACCTTCGAAATGATAAATAGAAAGGGTTACCTTATGATATCTATAACATCACAAAAATTGAAATATATTCTCAATAACATTGACCCATCCTTCATCTTTAACCATTTATAATGATCCAACAAATATCCAAGGGTTATATTTCATGAAATATGATTCTATAAACTTGTTTCTATATAAGTAATTTGATTACTCTCTTTTATGGGTTCCACTATTAATATCTTGCATCAACTGAGTCAACATTTCCACAAACTGCATTTTTCTAACCATTCTAGGACACTAATTTGGAAGGTTATTATCCCCTTGATTCCTTCATAATTATTTTTCCTTATTTTATTCGAAAGAAACTATTCTAAACATACATGGATTAGATGAATAAAAATTTTAAATCATAAAAATAAATATATTTATAATATTACCATTAATTAGATCCTCTTTAAAGTGTTTTTTAAAATTCTTATAACTTCTAAAGGTATCCAATCCTTTTCTTTGATACCAACTATAATTACCCATACCTTATTCAACCAGTAAATAAATGATTTATGACAAGTGTTATACTATTTTACATTTATAGGATATTTTAAGTTTGGATTTTTATAGAATTAGGTAAAAAATTATATAATAAAGTAAAAATCTCCATATAATATCCATTTTTTCAATAAAAAAGTTCTTTATAAAGACACATTTTCTCTGTTCAGGGTGTCACGACCCGAGCCTACCCAGGCTCGAGCCGAAACTACCCCAAGCCCGCCTCCACAGGCCAGGGGTTGGCGATATGTGTCGAAGGCTAAAAAACTTGGGGAGTCCTTTTCCTAAGTACCTGTACACACACACATAGCCTACTTAATATAGAAGTTCAGAATAAAAGGGAATGTAAAGTACTAACTGCTATAAACAACCATAATAGTTCATCAACCTCTAATCATTACAAAGCAAGTGTTGAAGGTAAACTGAAAAGAAAAAGGGAAAAACACATGCCCAACCAGAAAAGTGCCACAACCCGGCAACAGGTAAACAAAATTACAAAAGCTAGGAGAGTCCCACACCTGGAACTCGACTATGACCACCGCACGCAGTCCAAGCTCCCAAACTCCTAAACTCCTCTGACACCACGACCAACCTGTTTGTTGTCTACAAGGGAACACCAAGTGGGGGCAAAGGCCATGCAGGGGTGAGTATAAGAAATACTCAGTAGGATGCCCTGAAGGCTCAAGGGAGAAAAAAAGGAGATACTGAAGAGGTGATTAGTATATCGAACAATGAAAATTTAAGGAGTATGACCGAGAGTGCAGTAAAGAGTACACCTCAACCCAACAAGAGGAAGGAAGTAGACTCATCCTAACATAAAGAACTAGGAACGATGAGAATATGAAATTCTCGTCGAGTCTTCGCTACCTATAGTAGGAGAGTAGACTCATCCAACCATGAGAAGATAGACACGGAAAGCATGTGGAATACCCTGCGCATCTTCGCCTCTCTTGGAAGGAGAGTAACCAAAACCCAAGAAGTGGGTACTGGAAAAATGTATATACATATCTATAAGTTCAAACTAGAAACCTGAACATGGTCTTAAGGGGATCTCCATCTCGTAGCCTAGCCCAAGAAAGTGAGTCACCAACAGTCCCGGAAGTAAACACCATCGATGACCAGTATCCCACACGTCTTCCCCGAACTGTAAGCCAAGGGGCTCAAATCACCGCAACTTGACACTATCCGCTTTGGGTAGAACTAACTCGCCCGCATGGTTTTAGGTAACATCACAAGGATGCGTCTTGGTGGGGAAATCTCCCCTCATACTTGAGAGTTCTGTGGAAAGTCAAACCATACCTCATCACTATCACACAATCGAGAGGTCTGCTCAAAGTCAAGCTGTCACATCACTGACCCATACAACCAAGGTTCCTGCTCTGGTAATCACAGAGAAAAAGCCACAGACTAGCTCAGTAGCAAGGACTGAGTCTGAAAGGAGTCATCGAGTAACCCACTGCCCAGTCTCTACCGGAGGCTAGACCCTAAGAGTTCGTCGGGTGACCCACTACCCAGTATCTACTGGAGGGTAGACCCTAAGAAGTCGACGGGTGACCCACTACCCAGTGTCTACTGGAGGGTAGACCTGGAAGAAGTCGATAGGTGACCCACTCCCCAGTCTCTACTAGAGGGTGGACTTGGAAAAAGATGTCATGCGACCCACTACCTAGTCTCTACTAGAGGGTAGACATGGAAGAAGTCGACAGGAAACCAACTGCCCAGTCTCTACTGGAGGGTAGACCTGGAAGAAGTCGACAGGCGACCCACTGCCCAGTATCTGCTGGAGGGTAAACTCAAAACTGCTCTGGCCATCCCTATTGGATGGTACAACACTGGCCAACAGAACACGGAGTGGGTACCGTGCGACCGCCCAACTCCAGAACAATTCACCCAAAAGTGGTTCAGTACCCACATCATTACTAGGTGTCACTGGCATCACTACCATGCGTAGGTTTGGAGTACGTCCAAGGAAGCCTCTGACCAATGCCCTTTTCATATTTCCACATTTAATAAGATCACGTAAGAGGCTCCGCTCATGCGAATAGATTACCCCATTATAATCCTCACGAAAAAACGTGCGATATAGACTACTAACTCGCTGGAAACGACCTCCCGATGGAAAAGTTACTCAACACCACTCTATGCCCACACGACGTCTCGTGGGGCCCGCACCCTGGTCCCCAAAGAGGTCGGGTGAACTGCGCCACCACGATGCTCTCGAAAAAGTACACTGAACTGACTATTCATACACCCTAAACAGACGTCTGAAGAAAAAGTCATCGTATGCTACACATAGCTCTAGAGACGGATCGTGGGGCCCACACCTCAACTCTGGTTTCAATGCCTGAAACTGCCCCTATTAATTTCGCCTCTAGTCCAAGGTCACAACGCCACTGACAGCGCCTAAAACAGACTCCGGATATAGAAGCTGCCATTTCCAGCGTTATACACAAACGGGACCCCCTGGGGCCCACACCTCGATCCCGAATTTAGGCAGGCAGATTGCACCGTTGCAATCCCCTCGGAAAAACACTCAGATTCGTGTACTCAAACACCCCAAACAGATGTCGGGTGAAAAAGTTATGTTTCACCGTAAAATGTGCGAACTTGGCCCTGTGGGGCCCGCAGCAAGTCTCTAACCTGAAGGCTTCCGAAATCATCTCAAAAAGTCCACACGAGGACTAGGTTCATGCTGCCACTGACAACGCATCAATCGGAAATCCCAACCAAGAGTTAGGTCCGACGCAATAATTAATTAATTAATTAATCAATCAATTAATTAATTATTCATATCTAGCGTTTCGTGCCACCAAGAAACGAAATCAACCCGCAAAGGATGAAAACCGACCTTGGAAGGACCTTCTCAACTCCAGGGCCACAACGCCTCTGGCAGCACGTCAAACGGACGCCCGACTCGCGAAGTGCATCCATTGCGGGATTTATTTAATAATTTATTATTATAAAATTAGACCTCTTTGGGTCACCAATCTTCAGGAATGAAATCCAAAAAACCTAAAACCCACTTTAAAACGAGAGCCTCACCGATGCGAACTCACGACCATAGACAACGCGTCAAATGGACGCGCCGTTTGGAAATTACGGCACCCCAAATATAAGAGGGCCAACCGGGCCGGTTCACCCTGGCCAGCCTGGTCCGAACCGCTGGTATGCGGCCCACTGGCCACGGCCCCCCCAGCTGCACCGGGCCACCTTCCTCGGGTCCAGTTTTTACAAACAAACTATCCCTTAGGCCGGTCTTCTCTGCGTCGCCAGCAGGACCCGCATACCGCAGGTCCTTGTCTTCAGTTTCCTCCCCCTGAAGTCAGCTCCTCAGGGGCCTCCTCCTTCGACCGCGACAGGCTGGCGCCGGCTCCCTCTGGTCCTCCACCTTCCACAGCGCGCCGCCGTGCTACCCTGAGGATGCCGCCACACACCGCCGGCCCTGCTCTGCTACCGGCTCTTCCTGTACACCCCGTGGTCGAGCTCCGCCGACCTACTTGGCTCCTCCCGGGTGCTCCCCTGCTCGCGCCGCCCTACTGCCCTGGCTACCCACCGGCCGCACCACCTCCCCAGCCGCACAATGCTCCGGCGCCTCCTCTGCAGCACCGCCCTACTACCCGCATCCCGACTTCACCTACGACCGATCTCCAGCCACTCGCCACATCGCAGCCGCCGCGCACAGCCGCCGGCCTCTCGGCCGCACTCACTGGAGCCCGCTACTCCAGCACCTCATGGATTACCGCCGCCGCCTCCCCCGAACCCCCGGTCGCACCCGCTGATCGACGCCCATCCTCTGGCCACTGCCCTTTCTGGATCCGGGACATCCGACAGTCGTTTCCACCGCTCCAGTGGCCCTATTTCAAAACCGAACGTGGTTTCGTGATTCTCGGGACGAGACCTTCGTGGCGCTTGCCCCCGATCATCGATCCGACGATATTTGGCGCGTTCAATGTTTTGGACAATGAACGCTCAAGAATGGTTTTTAGAACGGGGCTTAGATGATGGACATGTTCGTTCAGCCATCATCCCAATTCAAGAATTATAGAGAATAAACAATGAAAATTGAATGAAACACCATAAATTGACGAATGTGCGGAAATTTCACAAGAACCCTACCTCAATTTCGATGCACGTTGTAGGCGATGCATCCGTGAGCCTCCAACTTCGAACCTTTGAGGTTTTGGCGAAGATGTCTCCTCGATCCAGCGAAGAACGGCAAAGAACGGTTAGAGAGAGAGGGAGAGAGGGGAAGAGAGAGAGAGAGATAGAGAGAGAGAGAAGAAAATGGGTTCTCCCTTCCAACACTTAGTGAATTTATAAAAATTCACTAAAACTCTCCCAACGGGCGCGGATTCTGAAACCTCCGCGCCCGCCTATTTTATCTCATGCCTAGGCAAAAAAACCCATTTCGAATTCAATGGAAGTCTCAAATTTTTATTCCGAGACTTCGTTCGAAATTTATTAAGAAAGGAATCCAGTGATAAAAATCACTAAGTGGACATTTCGAAATGACCACTTTTCCCCTGGGTGACATCTCTCACAGCAGGCCCATGCCTACAACTTTTACACCCCGCCTAGGGTAAATGGCACGCTCCAGACTCAATAGTGCCCTCGGTTTTCCCATACAAGCTACCGTTTAGGAGATACTTGAGTTTAACCATTAAATGAATAAATTAATTATTTTAATTATCCATTTAACGTCCCGTTAACGGGCGGGGGGTCCCAACGTCCCGCGCCGACATGTTTTAGGTTTTTCCTAGGATAAACACCCCATTTTAGACCCATACGTACTCTCATATTTATGATCCGAAACACCGTTTAGGAGTTATCCCATTTATTTGGCGTTCCCAGTGTGAACGCACTAAAAATTTAATTCCGGCCACACCGGGGTTCGGAATCGCATGCCGTCTGAAGGCGCTGATCTGGAATTACATAAAGAATATTCCAAAGTCTTTTATAGAAAAAACCAGGTTCCTAAATCCTTCTCTCCTTCATGATTTTCATCCCCGAAAAGCAAAACCAGGGAACAACTCAGGGTACTAAGCCCGCACCTGGCTCCTACGTACCCATAAGAACTCATGCACAATCCCGCATCACTGCACACAGACCAAAGGATTTGTTCTGTTCACACGAGGTCTGCCCTTCCCAATGACATGCATCAAAGAACGCACACATCTCTTTAGTTAAGTCACACGAGAGGCGTCGTGCACCCACTTTCGACCTTGGGGTTTGGGAAAGGTGGTAGGGAACCTTTCCATCCCTTTGCATGGTCTCAAACGGCCCGAAGGACCTCGGGGGTAACTCACCTCCTCAGTCAAACCTCTACGTCGCACGCCATGATTGGAATCACCGTTTGGACCTGATATAAAGCCCGGTGATTCGCTCCTTCAGAATATACATATGGTGGAACACCCATGGATATATGGTCACGCAAGATTTCACAATAGATGTCCCACGAACAAGACTCTCTTACACACTTGAAGAGCGAAGGAGTCGACACCATCGACTAAAGAAAAAGGTACCACGTCTTCTACCTTTCTAACAGAGGGTTACACCGACGCCCCGTGTCACCCTGGTAACACCTAAAGCATGGAGCAGGGAGAAAAGGAACACTTCATACACAAAGCCTAACAATTATACTGCAAAAAGTATAAGAGTCGTAAAGCATACCTCTTGTCACTTCATGCTCTGTAGGATCGTTGACATCCAAAGCTCACGACTGTCCGTGGTCCCAACTGTCATCCCCCGGAGCCAGACGTGGACCGCTTGGTGGTGATGGGATGACCTTGTAAGGTCGTCCCCCACAACCAGCTCACACCGCTCCTCTGCTAGCACCACCTATTTGGCCAATACTCTGATCACGACAATGCCTCTTTTGTGGTGGTGCACCTGTTTCCTTCCCGATATTCTCAACGTACCTGGTCGGGCAGACTCGCACCAGGTGACCTCGCCCATCGCAAGCATAACACCGACTCTCTCTCTGGGCTGCACTAGTGACCTCTGGTGCCACTGTGGTGTATGACCACCCCCCTGAGTTAGGTTATCAGAAATCCACTTGCGTCAAGGTTATGTCAGCCGATGCCCACTAGCTGCGGTAGACGTCCTGGTTCTGTCGAGCCTGCTGCCCCCACCAACTGTAGAGCGTGATAGGAATCTTTCTGTCACCAGTGCCTGCTCTAGCACCCCGGCATAAGTGGAAATTCCCAAGGGTTCTATGAAAGTACGAATCCCTCTCTGCGAAGACCCTTTTCGAACTTCTGTGCTCGAAAGTTTCCGTCATGGACTATGTCCGGGTAAAAACGTGTACGATCCGCGAACCTAGTCGTGTACTCAATCAATGTCATCCCTCCCTGCTGAAAATGTATGAGCTCCTAGATCTGAATGAAGTGTAAGCAGGAGGGGTGAAACTCTTCACAATAAAATAGCTGAAAGTCACCCCACAAAATCCAAGAATCATCGAGAAACTCCACCAACGCCCAGCTCCTCTATGGAAAAGGCTAGCTGCCAAAGCCACTCTCTGATATGCCAGTGTTTGTGAAAGGATGAAGGGGAAAACCACTATCTTGACACTACTGGAAAACTAACCTTTACCAACGGTTTGGAACCGTTGGTATAGGCCTCCAAACCGTTGGTATAGCCTATACCAACGGTTTGGAGAACCGTAGCCAAGTAAGCCGTTGCGATAGGTCTATACCAACGGTTTTCAAAAAACCGTTGGTATAGGTAATATGAAATCTATACCAACGGTAATGGAACCGTTGGTATATAAATTCCAAAAAATAAAACATCCGCTGGGATTTGATCCCAGGACCCCTCGTTTATAATCGAACGACTTAACCACTAACCTAACATCACTTTGTAAACATAATTTCATCAATATATATATGTATTATCATAATTATTTAAAATTTTTATTTATATAATGTTCTTGGTTAGAAGGCCTGGAAAAAAATTAAAGAATCTATCCCAACGGTTTTCCAAACCGTTGGGATAGGTTTGGGTGGGTTGAACTTTAGTTTGCCGAAGGCTGAAATTATCCCCTCTCTTTCCCAACGGTTTTGATGAACCGTTGGGAAAGGGGAGGGAAAGAGGACCCTTTCCCAACGGTTTTGGTGAACCGTTGGGAAAAGGGACCCTTTCCCAACGGTTTTGATGAACCGTTGGGAAAGGGGAGGGAAAGAGGGACCCTTTCCCAACGGTTTTGGTGAACCGTTGGGAAAGAGGACCCTTTCCCAACGGTTTTGATGAACCGTTGGGAAAGGGGAGGGAAAGAGGGACCCTTTCCCAACGGTTTTGGTGAACCGTTGGGAAAGGGGATGGAAAAGGGACCCTTTCCCAACGGTTTTGGTGAACCGTTGGGAAAGGGTAGCTATACCAATGGTTTTTACAAAACGTTGGTATAGAAGTGTTGGGAAAGATCATCTTTCCAGTAGTGTGAGCCAAACCTATGCTTCCTGAGGGTTAGGATCACCACTGAATCTCATCAGTCTCTATCGCTGGAAATCACAGAGTGCGCTCAACCTGCGATCAAGCTTAGTCTGCTGCTCACCAGGTGGGGGTGCTGCTACTGGCTCATCCAGAGAAAGGGACTTGCATGATGGTTCCTGGACTGAGGCCTCGTAGCTCACATGGTCGTCATCATGAACCAAAGTTGGTATCCTGGCTGGCTGTCATTGCGGAGACGTCCTCGATGTTATCAAGGAGTGTCGCGGTCAGATGAGCATATATGTATATAATAGTAAAAAAATGGGGAGAGGACTCAAGAAGGACTGTGAAAGACTCAATCCTATGTGATGAACAAACCAATTTCATTGCAACGAGTGTCTCAGCATGCCGATTCGACAAGCGGGTTATCAGGGTCCTGGTGAATGGATTCGTCGGCTGACGCACCATCACTGGACTCCATGGCCTGAGAGACGCTCTCGAGACATGTCGAAATTGTTGCCCTAAATCCCAACCAATTCCTTTTTAGGGACTTCCGCACAACATCCCAAGGAACGAACCACCTCTGATACCACTTTGTCAAGACCCGAGCCTACTCGGGTTCGAGCCGCAACTACCCCAAGCCCGCCTCCATAGGCCAGGGGCTGGCGACAAGCGCCGAAGGCTAAACAACTTGGGGAGGCCTTTTCCTGAGTACCTGTACACACACACACAACCCAATCAATGCAGAAGTGCAGAGTAAAAGGGAAAGTAACGTACTAACTGCTATAAACAACCAAAAAAGTGCATCGACCTCTAAATAGTAAAAAGAAACACCTGAAGGTAAACTGAAAAGAAAAAGGGCAAAACACACGCCCAACCAGAAAAGTGCCACAACCTGGCAATAGGTAAACAAAATTACAACAGCTAGGAGAGTCCCACACCTAGAACCCGACTACGACCACCGCACGCAGTCCAAGCTCCCGAATGCCTATGCTTCTCTAACTCCATGACCAACCTATACATTGTCTGCAAGGGAACAACAAGTGTGGGAAAAGCCCAAGAAGGGGTGAGTATATGAAATACTCAATAGGATGCCCTGAAGGCTCAAGGGAGCAACAAAGGAGGTACTGAAGAGGTGAGCAGTAGATCGGACAGTGAAAAGTAAAAGAGTACAACTGAGAGTGAAGTAAAGAGTACAACTCAACCCAATAAGAGGAAGGAAGTAGACTCATCCTAACACAAGTATCTAGAAATAGTGATAAGATGAAATTCTCATCGAGTCATTGCTACCTATAGTAGGAGAGTAGATTCATCCAACCACAAGAAGCTAGACACGAAATCACGTGGAATACCCCACGCGTCTTCACCTCTCCTGGAAGGACAGTAACCAAAACCCATGAAGTGGGTATTGGAACAAGGTATATACATATCCATAAGGTCAAAATAGAATCCTGAACAAGGTCCACTACCACAAAAACAGTTTTTCGCAGCGCCCCCCTTTATCAGCGCTTTTGTTCGCGTTGATAAAGGGCCCCCCTTTATCAGCGCTTGCTTAGTAGCGCTGATAAAGGGTCGGCTTCAAAAAAAAAATTAAAAATATATTAATATATAAATATAGTTATATTGTTATATAAATATAATATATAATATTTAAATATATTTTAGATAAGTATAAATGCACATGTACACTTATTATACTTAATATTTAAGATATTTAGTGAAAATGACTTCTTAAAAAATTAAAAAAATATTTTTAATTAATATTTTGATAATAATTATTGAGTAATAGTCATTTAATAACAATTTTAGGACTAAAAAAATTTAAAAAATTAAAAAAATATCCAAAATATGTTGAAAACGCAACTAAAACATCAAACGACCATAACTTTTGATCCAGGTGTCCGTTTGAGCTCTACCACATATCAAATTGAAGCCTGCGACGAGCTCTACGTCGCTGTGACTGGGGGGAGCCCAGTAAAGCGTTTTTCAATGCCAAAAGAGGCCCAGAAGGCCTCCAAAACTGAGTCTTTTGTCGGGGTACCCAGAGTTTTTATCATTTTGTGGATTTTCAAACTCGTTTAAGGGGGTATTATTGTCTTTTCTTGGTGGGGACTAAATTTATTCCAAGATATTACATTCATATTGATATTATGTTCTTGAAATTTCATCCTTTTTTATAATTAACTGCTATTTATAATCAAATATATAACTATATGTACATATTTTTTATATATTTTCGCACCTAAAAATTAAATTTTTTAAATAAATAATTAAACATATTTACATATAAAATATATTCGATTTATCTAAATAATAACTAATATCCATTTTATTTAAAATACCAATATATGAATATTTATATACCTATATATTAAGCTAACTATATATATATATATATATTAATCTAACTATATATATATATTAATCTAATAACTATATATATATTAATATAACTACATATATATATATATATATTAGTATTACTATAAATATATATATTAATATCACCATAAATATATATATTAATATCACTATATATATATTAATATAACTATATAAATATATATTCATATAACTATATATATGTTAATATAACTATATATATGTTAATATAACTATATATATGTTATTATAACTATATATTAATATAAATATATATTACTATAAGAATAAATATAACTATATATATATATATATAGATATAGATATATATTAATACCACTATATATATATATTAATATTACTATATATATTATAATATAACTATATATATATATATTATAACATAAATATATATATATATTAATATAAATATATATTACTATACGAATAAATATAACTAAATATATAAATAAATATATAGAGAGATATCATGAATTGGAAGGCAAATCAAAATAGAGTAGTGGTAAGGGCTTAGGCGCGCATGGGGGAGGTCTCGAGTTCAAATCCTGGTGGAGGTAGGTGTGCGCACGCATGGGGAATATTGGAGCAAGCGTTGTTAAAGGGTGGAGGGGGGTGCGTGGGATGTTGTATAGGGGCCGAAAAGTGTTGTAAAGGGGGGGGGGGGGGTTCAAGCGCTATAAAAGCCCCCCGATTGGCAGTATTTTTTAAATTTTTGAATTTTTTTTAAATTTTTTTAAATTTTTTTAAATTTTTTTAACTTTTATCAGCGCTTTTTTAAAAGCGCTGATAAAAGGGTCCTTTATCAGCGCTAAAATGAGAGCACTGATAAAGGAAGCGCTGATATAGGACCCCTTTATCAGCCCTAAAAAAAGCGCTTATAAAGGGGTACTTTTATCAGCGCTTTTTTTGAGCACTGATAAAAGACCCCTTTTATCAGCTCTTTTTTTTAGCGCTGATAAAGGGGTCCTATATCTGCGCTTTTCAGAGCGCTGATAAAGGGGACCCCCCCTTTATCTATGATGGCTTTATCAGCGCTTTTCTAGCGCTGATAAAGGCCATTTTTAGCGCTGATAAAGGCCGTGTTTGTAGTAGTGGTCGTAAGGGGATCTCCATCTCGTAGCTCAGCCCAAGAAAGTGATTTGCCAACAGTCCCGAAACTAAACACCATCGATGCCCAGTATCTCACACGTCTTCCCCGAACTGCAATCCAAGGGGCTCAAATCACCGCACCTTGAGACTATTCTCTTTGGGAGGCACTGACTCGCCCATACTGTTTTAGGTCACGTCTTGGTGGGGGAAATAACCCCCCATACTTGAGAGTTCTGGGGAAATTAAAACCACACCTCGTCACTGTCACACAATAGAGAGGTTTCCTCAATGTCATGTTGTCACATCACTGACCCATATAACCAAGGTTCCTGCTTTGGTAATCACAGAGAAAAATCTACAGACTAGCCTAATAGCAAGGACGGACACTGAAAGGAGTCACCGGGTAACCCACTGCCCAATCTTTTCTGAAGGGTAGACCCTAAGAGGTCATCGGGTGACCCACTGCCCAGTATCTGTGGAGGGTAGACCCTAAGACGTAGACAGGAGACCCACTGCCCAGTCTCTACTAGAGGGTATACCTAGAAGAAGTCGACAGGGGACCCACTGCCCAATATCTGCTGGAGGGTTGACATAGAAGAAGACGACAGACGACCCATTGCCCATTCTCTTCTGGAGGGTAGACCTGGAAGAATTCGACATGCGACCCACAGCCCAGTCTCTGCTGGAGGGTAGACCTGGAAGAATTCGACAGGCGACCCACTGCCCATTCTCTACTGGTGGGTAGACCTGTAAGAAGTTGACAGGTGACCCACTGCCCAGTCTCTGCTGGAGGGTAAACCTAGAACTGCTCTGGCCATCCCTACTGGATGGTACAACACTGACCAATAGAACACGAAGTGGGTACCGCACGACCACCCAACTACAGAACAATTCACCCAAAAGTGGTTCAGCACCCGCGCCATTACTTTGTGTCACTAGCATCGCTACCATGCGTAGGTTTGGAGTACGTCTAAAGAATCCTCCGACCAATGTCCTTTTCATATTTACACATTTAATAAGATCACGTAAGAGGGTCCTATCACACGAACAGATTACCCCTTATAATCCTTGCAGAAAAACGCATGAGATAGACTATTGACTCATTAGAGACGGCCTCCCGATGGAAAAGTTACTCAACGCCGCTCTATGCCCACAGGAAATCTCGTGGGGCCCACACCTCGGTCCCAAAAGAGGTGGGGAAAACTACGCCACTACGATGATCTCAAAAAAGCACGCTGAACCGACTATTCATACACCCCAAATGGATGTATGAAGAAAAAGTCATCATATGCTACACACAGCTCTAGAGACAGCTCATGGGGCCCACGCATCAACTCTCGTTTCAACGCCTGGAACTGCCCCGGTAAATTTTGCCTCGACGCCAAGGTCACAACACCGCTGACAACGCCTAAAAAAGACTCCGGATGTAGAAGCTGCCATTTCTCGCGTTATACGCAAACATGACCCTGTGGGGCCCACATGTCGGTCATGAATTTAAGGGGAAGATTACTCCGTTTCAATCCCCTAGAAAAAACACTCAGAAACGATTCCTCAAACACCCCAAATAGATGTCAGGTGAAAAAGTTACGTTTCACCGTAAAACGTGCGAACTAGGCCCTGGGGGGCCCACACCTTGTCTCCAACCTGAACACTTCAAAAAGCATCTCAAAAATTCCGCATGAGTACTGGGGTCATGCTTCCATAGACGGCGTGTCAACTGGACATCCCAAGCAGGAGTTAGGTTCGATGCAACAATTAATTATTCATATCTAGCGTTTCATGCCACCAAGCAACAAAATCCACCCTCAAAGGCTCCAAACTGACCTTGGAAGGAACATCTCAACTCCAGGGCCACATCGCCTCTAGCGGCATGTCAAACGGACACCCGGATCATGAAGTGCGTCCATCGTGGGCTTTATTTAATAATTTATTATTATTAAATTAAACCTCTTCGGGTCACCCGTCTTCGGGCACAGAATCCAAAAAACCGAAACCCACTTTAAAAAGAACGCCTTGCCGATACAAACTCACAGCCACAGACAACGCATCAAACGGACGCGCCGTTTAGAAATTACGGCCCCTCAAATATAAGGGGGCCAACCGGGCCGGTTCACCCCGGCCGGTCCAGTCCGAACCGTCGGTCCGCGGCCCACTGGCCGCGGCCCGGCCAGCAGCACCATACCCCTTTCCTCGGGTCTGGTTTTTACAAATAGACTGGCCCTTAGGCTGGTCTTCTTCACGTCGCCAGTAGGGCCCACATACCGTGGGTCCTTGTCCGCAATTTCTTCCCCCCGAGGTCAGCTCCTCGGGGGCCTCCTCCTCCGACCGCGACAGGCCAGCGCTAGCTCCCTCGGGTCCTCCACCTTCCCTAGTGTGCCGCCGCGCTACCTCGAGGATGCCTCCACACACCGCCAGCCCCATTCTGCTGCCGGCTGCTCCTGGACACCTCGCGACCGAGCTCCGCCGACCTACTCGACTCATCTCGGGTGCTCCCTTGGTCGCGCTGCCATGCTACCCCGACTACCCACCGGCCGCACCACCTCCTTGGCCACGCACCGCTCCGACACCTCTTCCACTGCATCGCCCTACTACCCGTGTCCCAACTTCACCTACGACCGACCTACGGCTGCTCGAAACACCACGGCCGCCACACACAGTGGTCGGCTGCTCGACTGCACTCACCGGAGCTCACAACTCTGGCTCCTCCTGGCTTGCCACCGCTGCCTCCCCCAAACCCCCGGTCGCACCCGCTGCCCGACGCCCGTCCTCCGGCCACCGTCCTTGCCGGATCCAGGACTTCCGACGGTCGTTGCCACCGCTTTGGTGGCTCGATTTCAAAACAGAACGTGGTTTTGTGATTCTTGGGACGAGGCCTTCGCGTGGCTTGCCTCCGATCGTCGATCCGATGAGATTTGGCACGTCCAAAGTTTTGGACGACGAATGCTCGAGAACAGTTTTTAGAACGGGGCTCAGACGATGGCTGTTTTCATTCAGTCATCGTCCCAATTCAAAAATTATAGAGAATAAACAATGAAAATTTAAAGAAACACCAGAAATTGATGAAGGTGCAAAAATTTCACAAGAACCCTACCTCGATTTCGATGCCTGTCATAGGCGATGCGTCTGTGAGGCTCCACCTTCGAACCGCCGAGATTTCAGTAAAGATCTCTCCTCCATCCGGCGATGAACAACAAAGAACGACTAGAGAGAGAGGCAGAGAGGGGAAGATAGACTGAGAGAGAAGAAAATGGGTTCTCCCTTCCAACACATAGAGATTTTTTAGAAATTCACTAAAACTCTCCCAACGGGCGCAGATTTCGAAACCTCTGCGCCCACCTATTTTATCTCACGCCTAGGAAAAACTCCCCATTTTGAACTCAATGAACGTCTCATATTTAGATTCTGAGACTTCATTCGAAATTTATTAATAAAGGAAGCCAGTGATAAAAATCTCTAAGTGGACATTTCTAAATGACCAATTTGCCCCTGGGTGACATCTCTCACAGCACGCCTGCGCCCGCAACATTTACACCCGTCCTAGGGTAAAAGGCACGCTATGAACTCAACAGTGCCCTCGGTTTCCCGTCCGAGCTACTGTTTAAGAGATACTTGAGTTTAACCATTAAATGAATAAATTAATTATTTTAATTATCCATTTAACGTTCCATGAATGGGCGAGGGGTCCCAACGTCCTGCGTCGACATGTTTTATGTCGTTCCTAGGGTAAAAACCCCATTTAAGACCCATTTGTAATCTCAGATTTATGATCCGAAACACTGTTTAGGTGTTATCCCATTTATTTGGCATTCCTAGTGTGAACACACTGAAAATTTAATTCCGGCCACCTCGGGGTTCAGAATCGCAGGCCGTCTGAAGGTGCTGCACTGGAATAACATCAAGAATATTCCAAAGTCTCTTATAGAAAAAATCGGGTTCTTACACAAGGTAACTCCCATATATAGAAATGTGAATTTTTCAAAATTTATACTCATATTTAATCCATGTGAAAAATTATTTGAAAATGTGGGATGAGAAAAAAAATCTCAATAACAGATATAAAAGAAATGAAACTCAATAGTACATTTTTAAACCATAAAAATCTATAATAAAATTTTCCTTTATCACCAAAAAAAATTTACTTCAAATATACCATTAATTTTCCAAGAAAAAAACATAATTTATTAATATATTTCATGAAACATTTCATATGAAATCATTAAGATAAAATTATAATAATAAATTTTTCTTAAAAACCATGAAAACTTCTGAATTCCTTTCCTTGAAAAATAAATATTTCACCTTTATTTTAAAAATAAAATCCAGAAAAATTCCTTAAAAACATAATCACATTTTCATACCTTTTAATATCGAAATATTTTCTTTATAAACCATTGAGATCATATATTATTGGTTCCTTGGGAAATTATCCTTATAAACAACCTTAAAATAACCATACAATGGAATCACATAAATGGATAATTCTCATATCTCTTAGGCATAACCTATAACTGGTAAATTCCATCACCTTGCCCAATGAATTAGAGAGATATATCAATATTTCCCATCATCATATCTATATCAAGATCGCCCATCATTTATATAAAATTTAAAAGATCCATTTAATGAATAAAAGAAATTTATATTTCACTTTAACCATGGAAACCATTTTAATTGGAATTTAAGAACATAAAAAATAACACTTTCATTTATCTTCTAAATATGATAAATAGTTTTCATTTCCTTAGATTTTTTTAAAACTAAAAATTCACAAATTTTTAGGAAAAATACTTTCTTTAAAAAATTTCCATGTAAAATTTAAAATAAATCTTGATAAGGAAAAATAACTAGGATGGTGAAAAAAGTGGTCAAACCATATTCTTTAAAAAACATTCTTCTTAATCTTTGGTGAATAACATCAAAATGACTTATATGGTAAATTTTTAAAATATTCCATTTTAAACCTTTAAAAATAAAGTAAAAAAGTAGTTGAAAATTAATTTTAACAATATTTGGTTTATAAATAAGAACATTCTTGGAATATTTTTAAGAAAATTGATATATAGGATAACGTTTAAAAATGAATACTTTTAAATTCAATTTTAATAAAAAATACCTTACCTCGAGTCCTGAATCATTTTATTCGCATGTATAACCTCCTGAGTAATAAAATTATATCAGTTTTATAATTAATTAAGAAATTTTTTCATGTTCATTTCATTATAATTATTACCTTTATTCTATTTTCAGTAGTATTTATTTAGTAACTAAAATTTTTAAGTTTACGTTGGACATTTCGGGTTCGTTCGGTTTAAAACCTCAAAACAACATTGGTGCATTGAATGTGGTCAAAGTTTTTATTGTTTAATTAACTATATAATATTAAAATTTTTATATTAATCATATTTATATAGTATATAAACTTTTAAAACGTACCATGTAAGGCAGTCAAGAAAAATGAACCATTTGTTTCATGGAGATGGTATTCCGTATGTACGCATGAACATAATTTTAATTTTTCTAATGGGTGGAAAAGAAATAAATTTGAAGATATTTTAATTTTATAGATTCATAAATATTTTATGAATGTTATATTTACTAATTATTAAAATACTTATGACCATCCTTATAATGTGAAAATGAAACATTAATCACATCGCTTCATGGATGTGTTATTCCACATGTATGCATGTGCGATGTTATCAATTTATAATGGATGGAAAAAGAACTAAGTTTATTAATATATTATATTTAAATAATAATAATTATTTTATAAATATAATGCATATTAATTTTTTCAATAATTTTTTCAATGATGAAAAATGAAACACATCGCTTCACGGATGTGGTAGTATACATGTAAACACATGTGATGGTTATAGTTCTTATAAGATGGAAAAAGAGATGGAAAAGTGTTATATAATAATCATAATAATATTTCAGTATATTAAATATACTAATGTTTTTATTTCATATTGTTTAAATAATATTTTATGGAGGAGTAAGAGGAAATAAACTTGAAATTGGTCGGTTAGTACTTATACTTTCTTCTTAGGGATCTTGCTTTGGATTACACATTAATACTTCTAAAAATGGTCTTCATAGAATAAAATAACCTATAGAAAATGAGGAGGTATGTATGAGATATTTTTGGGAATTTATTGGCTAAAATAATTTTCTAAAAAGGTCTGAGGAAGAGTGGAGAGGAGGTGCCCTGTTATAAGTGAGGGGAGGCCAGATTTGTAATTTTTATAAAATTTTGATATTATAAAGTCTTAATCATGGGAAAGTGAAAAAAAACTATAAAATTTCATACATAAGGTGATAATTATATAAATATCCTTATATAATAATAATTAAGATAATATTTTATGGCCTTATCACTTAGTTTTTACCTTAGTTAACCTGATTTACCCTTTATTGTAGTGACACATTTATACCATGGTTACTATTCATAATGACCAAAAAGGAAATTGAACTCATTAATAATTTTTAATATAATTATCATAAATATGGAATCCATTTTTAATAATTTAATTTTTATGAGTGATAGAATATTTTTTAATATAAGTGCGTAGGACGCAATGAAAAATAGTTTTAATAAAAAAACATTTAAGCATAAAATTGAGTTTACACCAAAATAAAATATATGGTAAATTTATATGGAATTATTTTGGATTATTTTTAGTCAAATATTTATAATTTTATTTAAAACCAAATCCAAAGAATAATGGTTCTTAAATTACATTATTTAATGAAAAGGAATAACAATTTTGCAAAAATCGTTATTTTTCACTATTCAATAAAAAATCATTCTTTTTAAGAAAAATATCAAATTCTCATCCTATGTTTTATTTTATATTTTTATTTAAAAATTAATTAATTTTTTTCAAATTGAATTTATAAAATCAATAAATTTCTCTTTTAACTAAAACCATGTAATTCATGGAAAAATAATATAGTTAAATAAAACTATTCCTTTTTCAAATGATTTTTTTTTGTAAAATTATTTATAAAACTATGGTGAATATAAATCCATAAAATTAAAACTTATGAATAATAATATTGATTTATTTCTTAGATTACCTGGGTTCTCAAAATAATTAATTTTAAATTAGGTGTTTTCAAGGGGTGTGTTTCTGTTCTTGGCAGGGGTATGAAGCTTCTCAGTTCAGATACACCGTTGATGCATGTCATTTGTTTAAAAAAATTGAAAACTTGCCTCAGAAGGGAGGTTATAAAATACATAATCAATAATATATGTGTTTAGGAATAAAAAAACCCCTGACAATAATAATAAATTAAATCTTCTTATTTAAATATCTCATGTCACATAAATAACATTAATTATATGTTATAAAATTTTATTTCTATTGTATTTCTCATTTCAACCCCTATTCTCATTCATATCAACAAATATTCCTTCATCCAATAATTATGGAAAATTATGAAAACTTATAACTTTCTAAAGTAATTAAATTTAATTAGATTAACTCAATATTAATTTCACAATTATTAATTAGACCCAAAATAATAGATGTCACAAAATAAAATAAATAAAAAACACACCAACAATTAGAAAAACTTCAATGGTCAATATTTTATCACTTAAGTAAGACCAATCATCAGTTCTCAATAATAATAAGAGTCATGCATTCTATTATAATCAAAGGAATCCCGTAAGATTTCAAGAACTCATATCCAGAAAGAAACATCAGTATCAGTATTCAAATCAAGCCATTAATATTCACCAACATCAAATATCCAAGAATTACTATAAGTGAAATTTTCAATCAAATTCTAGTAAACTACAACACTGTAAAGTAGAGAAACAAATACGATAGTTATTAAAATTTCCATCTTGATGACACAATCCCATGTGAAAAATCCTCCTCTAATTTCACAACTAATTAAAATTATTAGAAAGTGAAGCCAATATTTTGAGTCTCCCTAGGGTCATATTTATGGGAAAAATATTTATCAAATAGAACAAA
Organism: Viscum album; assembly: GCA_963277665.1. Classification (NCBI taxonomy): domain Eukaryota; kingdom Viridiplantae; phylum Streptophyta; class Magnoliopsida; order Santalales; family Viscaceae; genus Viscum; species Viscum album. Next base: position 1,811,622,263 of record OY728127.1, read on the forward strand.
ATATTTTGAAAAATCTCTACAAAGGATAGGGTGAATCCTTTTTTGTACTTTTAAGTGACTCAAATAAATTATTGACTAACTCATATTTGGTATACTCATACCCATCATCCTCTAAGTACACTTTATCAAAAAAATTAGTTTTATAAGTCCTCCTCAATAGATCCTCTAGTGGTGATTATAATACTTTAATTGTATCATTATTTTCATTATCTTACATTTATTTATTGGATGACATAATTGACATCACTAATAAGGGGTTACCCTTTTTTATACCTTAGCGTGTTAAAAATTATCTTCAAGTAATTCCTCTTTTTTTGTATGACAAAGATAAATATCAATTGGGTTTAAAAGGAAATCAATATGGGTGTGAGTTTCCATTACTACTAAGGGGATATATATTTCATGAAAATAATCTATTATAGTCTGTTTAACTTTTTCTTCTTTAAAAATTCAAATTCCACCAACCTTAATGGATTTATTAGGACAAAATACATCATTCTATCAAGCACATAGATCAGTAACATTATTATCTCGAGAAAATATATAAAAACATGTATGGTTTTAATGGATCATCATATGATCCTTTGGTAAATAAAAATAACCCAAATAGGAAAGTATATCTTTATAAAATCAATTTACTAAAACTATCATAAATCAAAGTAGAGAAACGTAACTATATCACATGTTAAGTAACCTATAATTTTTATTTATTGATGGATAATGTTTGATCATGATCACTAAATAAGAAATAAAAGGTTTCCTACATATGAGGTAATACACTGGTTCTTAGATAATGATTTCTATCAGATTTGTTAAACCCACATGGTTAAATACCCCAGGGTAAATAAGGGAATGAAATATTAAAAAAATTCCCCCCATGGATCTTGTTTAATTGTTAAACAAAACACTATTCCCTCTACTTCCCATAATAATAAGTAAACAAAAATAAAGACATGCGTGATACATAAAAAATTTATTTATTATACCCATTTGTTAAGCCTAAAAGATATATTCTCATTCCATGACATTTATTCCTATGTATCTATAGGTTTGAGCACACTATAGAGATCTAAAATGTATTTCAACTAGTTTCCTAATTATTTATTTTATGTGCGTGAACCTACCACTTAACAAAGATCCATTAACAAAACCACTAAGTCTACCGAGTCATAAATTAGGGTAGGAAACAAGATATATAGTTAATAAAATTATTTTTGTCCATGGTACTCACTTACTTACATAAATATAAAGTATCCATGGAACTTTAATTTATGTCAATGAACTCTTCCAAACTTCTTATTTAAAAATAATCTCTAGAAATCAAACCAATAACAATTTTTGAAACTGATACCAATTATCATTGATACCAACTTGATGAGTAATATAAATTTTTGGATCATGGACAGCTCTTGAGATCACTTCTTATACCAAAATTGGTAACTGGTTTATTCAATCATCCACTGGGTGTATTTACTTGGTTTCAGGGGATACAATATCTTAATAATTAAAATATAATAATTTATCTCTTGCTGGAAATCATCAAAACTACTCATTACAACATTGATTATTCTCTTGTTCTATACTGGTGTAAGTCAAAACATCACTTGGAATATTTTGATTCCACCTCCCCATGGATCATATCTACCCAAATCCTAAAACACTTCAACAATAGTTAATAAAATTAAAAAAAATTGGGATGTATTAATTGAAATATCCACATTCATCTCTCAGTGAAAATCATTTCAAAGAATCATTATATTTCCAATTATTCTCTCATTTAAATCTAGAGAAAGTCACAATATAACTTAGAATATTTTTATGCAACTTCCCCATGGATCATATCTCCCCCCAAACCAAAAACTGTTCAACAACAATTAATATCATTTAAAAACATGGGGATAATGGAATTCCCATCCATATTTTTTTAAGTGTGAGGGGTCTACTAGACTCTAATTGGAAATCAATTCCTTTTATATTATTCTTTAAGTAACATAGTGACCCAGTCTTCTCATACATGAATATTACATCATTTTAGATGAATATTTATCACATTAAAAAAGTACATTCCCAAGTACTGTAATCATCTATTTTCTTTGTAAATATGAAACACAATCTTATAACTTAGTTAAATATCTTCAATGTTTCCCACAAAGAATTTCCAATTTAGTACCCCAACAAAAAACCTTTTTTCATAACCTAGGGAAAGGAAACATAAGAAATGGGGAGATTAGATTATTTGTAAGGGTAAATAAAGGATATATATATATATATAAATATGATCATAAAAGTATGGTAACAGGAGAATAAAATTTGAATATCGTACCATGTATATAAAATATCACAATCATGAATCATGGAATAAAGATTGGAAGTTCATAAGATATGAATGATAAGGTAATCAAAGAAAACTATCCATGAGATCATAAAATTGGTACAATACATATATTTTTGGTATACACATAATCTTATAACCTTTTGAACATGTTTAAATAGAAAAGGTTCACCCATTAAGTTAAGGAAATTAAATAAGGCCCTCACATAAACTTATGGACATGAAAATATGTCTAGAGATAATATTTTGAACATGTAATCAGGTTCACATATAAAATATTTAACATATAATTAGGTTCATGAATTAAATTATAAACATGTAATTAGGTTCAAACATAACATCATAACAGTCAAGGATCACTTCTAAGACTATCTTAGTGGAATGGGTTCAATACCTAGACCATATTTGTATTCAAGGTTCACTCCCAAGACCATATTAGTGGAAAAATACCCTTACTAAACTAGTTTCTCTCCCCATTCCAACCATGTCTATCTCATAATATATAATTCTTTATTCAATTCATTGGAGGGGGATATAGGTCCCACCCATCACCTAATGAAATCATTCATATGTGTGACACAAGATCATAAACATTCATTATATATTAAACCATGAAATGAAATGGGTATCATAAATATTTTATCATATCATAACCTATGTAAAAATATAGGTTTCATAATCATTTCATCATAGAATAACCTATAAAAATAAGCAGGTCTCATAATAATTTTATCATGGTATAACCCATGGAAGAGAAATGGGTTTTATAAACAACATGTAATATTAAACATAAACCATTAAAAGAAATAATAATAATGGTTCCCTTGGATCATATCCCCAGTAAATCATAAACTATATCAAAGGATTCTATCTTATATAGAGAAGGATTTTGAAAGATCACTTGTATCATTTCTTAAAGAATGTAACTTTTTTAAAAATCACTTTTTATGACATAAAACACATTAAAAATACTTTTCTTTGAAAACCAATTTGAATGCTTCTGAATTATTCTTTAACAATAATTTAAAAAATTTCTTGAGGAAGAAATGTTTTCCACTTTGAAAAATTATTTTTAAAACATAAAACATTTTGAAAACTTTTTTCTTTGAAAATAACGTTGAAAACTTATAAAAGATGATTTAAAACCCATTTTAAACACTTAAAACAATAATTTTATTTAAAAATAATTTAACATGGAAAGGATCTTAAAATATCATCTAAAAACACTTTTGATTTTTTTTAAAAACATTGTTTTTCAATAAAACAAATTTCTGATCGAAGAGAACATTGAGGTTAGATTTTCTTAAAAGTACTATCCTAATCATATTAAGTATCAAAGAGTGGAAAAATTGATCCACTACTTAAAGATATCATGAATGAACATATTATAATAAAATTCATGATAAATAATGAGAGATAGATAAAAAATATTTCATAAATGGAAGCGTAATAATAAATAATCCTGATAAATGATGAGATTGAAGCAATAAACTCTTACCACTTTGGTTACATTGAATAAAAGTACCCACAGAATAATAACATTACATGAAGATTAAAATATCATGAAAATAATTATATTCATGATATAACATATCAAAGGGGTATTATATACACCTTATAAAATAATATAGGTGCATAATGTAACGTATATCTCTAGGAAGGAAAATTGAGACAAAATTATCTTATCGCTTTGGTTACTTTGAAGATGTGATCCCATGAAAGTAATATCATCAAATGGATGTGTAAATACCAAAAATTATATTTATAATAATCATAAATTAAATTCGTGGGAATTATATACCCAACATATAATAAAGAGGTGGTGAATATTGCACGTGTCTCATAAAAGTAAAAAATGATACATAAATCCCTTACCTTAGGTCATGAATCCCATTGTACTCATTAAAAATTATTATATAATAAATATAAGTTTATAATGAATATATAAAATAAAATTATTCATATAAATAATATCATATATTATTCTATTATGACCTTTTATTACCCGTTTAGTAACAATTTCATGTTAAAGTTACGTTTTGAGTAATAACCACTTTGTTTTTCATACATATTTTGAATTTACATTTTTGGTCCAATTACTTTGATTATAGTTTCATCACCTAGATAATTTAAACCATGTTATAAATATCATATATATTAATTATATATGTATTTAGTATATTCCATAAAATTTGGTGATAGGAAATGGAATACACTGTTCATAGAGACGATAGGTCGTAAGTACACATGAACACTATTTCCATTTTCGTATCATATTGAAAGAAAGAAAATTAATATATATATATATATTATCATTAATGTATACTTATTATTTCATATATAAATTATATTTTTATTAAAACCATCCTTAATAATTTCTATCTATAGCATGAACGAGTCACATTTCCACACAAGGCAGTAGTCCACCGTACATAGGAACGAAGGAATCGTATTCCCAAAAAATGGAAATCATAAAGGTATTCATGATATGATAATTTAATAATCCTAATAAAATCATAAATATAATAAATATAATATATAAATAGTATTTATATCATTATTCCCAACCTTTAAAGGTGGTAATGTAAAAAGAAATGACTTCGGTTCGTGAGGTCGTAGTCCACCGTACTCACGAACGATGATTTTAAAACCCATTTGGTTGAAGTGTGTGTTATTTGAGGTAATAAAATTAAAATAAAAACATACTAGTATATTCAATAAACTAAGGTTATTTTATAATAATTATATAAAAATAATTTAAGGGGTTTCAGGAAGAAATAAAACAAAAATGTTTGTTGATGAACGTTACCTCTTCTTCGGGTACCTCTTTTTGGTTTTCACCAAAGGACTTAATTTGTAATATTTATACCCGAATTAAGTCTTATATTATGAGTTTTTGGGAATTATTTAAGTCATTTTGGCAGGTTTTTTTCTATACAAATGTCTTGAGAGGTGTGAATTATGGGGGGGGGGGGAGTAAGTGTCCTTTTATAGTTGAGGAGGAGTAAAATTCTTTTAAATACTCAAAATTATTCACTATTATATGGTCTCTCTTAAATCATGTGGATAAAAAATTGGATAATAATGTAGGTTAGGATTTATATGGTTGATAAATATCTCCCCACATAAAAAATAAATTTATTTTTTATAAATTTATTCCTTAACTTCAAAGTTTCCCTATTTTTTCCATTTTGGTTTTTTATTAAGGTAACTAATTTTCTAACCTGGTTAATTTATTAATTAGGAATAAATTAAAGTGATACATATTAGAAAATTTGGAACCAATTATTATAAACTATAATATCTAATTTATAAAATAAATATCTCATATTTTTTGTAAATTAATTTTAACATATGCACAATAACACAAAAACACTACTTTTACCCTAACCATGATAAAAATGTTTTTACTATTTTTGGATCAATATATTCATTATAAAAGATAATTCCGTCCATTAATGGGCCATATTCTATATTTTTTACATTTAATAGTCACTTGGTATAATATAGGGAATTTATTAATTTTAAACCATATAATAAAATATAATTTATTATAAAATAACATTAATGTCAATTTTGAAATTATTTATATAATTTAAATTTAAAAATATCAAGACAATAATGGTATTGGAATATATTAATTTCAAACCAATGTAACATTATATATTCTTCTGAAAAAAACTAATTGGAGGAAAAAATTAATTCAATTCACTTCAGTTTTAATATTTTTAGTATCATTTATTTTAGTAAATTATTTATTAAATAATTCTTGCATTGGTGTTTCTTAAGAATTTAATGTAATTATATAATATCTAAAAAATTAAAATAAATTTTCATGATAAAAAATCATTTAACTTTAAAATTAATATTTATTACTGAACCTATGTATTTTTTTCTCTATTCCAAAGCTGTATATAAATTAAAATGAAGAAAGATACAATTATTTTCCTTTTTATTTATTTAAGTAATTATATAGGTAAATTTAATGGAATGGTATCCTAGTAACTTATAAAATTAAATATTAAGGTCAAAAGGGTATAAATATGTCCATAAAATTGGTTTTTAAAAAGTTTCGGGCTAGTATTACACCTTATATTCTATGTTTGACCACTAAGTAAATATGTTTTTTCCTTAATAACTATACTTTATTTTTAATTGTTTTCAATAACTACTATAGATAAAAATTAATATGTAATTATTATAAATTATAAATTATGATGATTCCATATATGTATTCCATTTTTTATAAATTAAATTCACATAAGTGGTAGAATTTAATTTAAAATTAATCCCATAGACGTGATGAGAAAACAGATTTCTAACGTGAAAATGTTCAAAATCTTATAATTATATATATATAAATTAAATATTAAAATAATTACAGTGAAATAAATTGGATTAATACATGTATAATTTAATTATTATTACTTAAAAAAACAGAAAATATAGTTTAACTTTATAAATTATTTAAATGAAAAGGCAGTTTTCAATTATAATTCTGTATTTTTCATTATTCATCAAAAAATGAAACTTCTTACAAAAATAAAAAAAATACTAAGATAATTTTGATATTCCAATTTCAAAAATGAATTTTATTTTTTAAAATAAATTTTATAAAAGAGTAAAAAATTAATTTTAAATTATGTCTAGTATGCCTGATTAAGTCATCTTTGAGAAAAGATATTATTTTTCAGAAATAATTTCCTTTTCTATTATATATTTATTATTTTATTTATAATAAATAGATAAATAATTAACATGTAAAAATATATATTTTAATTATCTATTTAATTCTATTCATTATCTCCATTCTAACGTCAATGAGATATCTCTTATATTAAATATTATTATTATTATTTTGTAGTTCGGTAAAATTAAATATTATATGTAAAACAAGCCTAACTTAGTGTTGTGTGTAATGAAATCTATAATTATCGTTTCTTGTAGTGAAAGCATAACATATTATTTAATGTAAATAATGTATAAATTGTTGTATTATTCAACAAAATCTATTAAATAATTTTAATTTATTCAAAAATAATAATTCATAAAAACTTGAAGTGTCACATTTTACCCTCCTTAAAATGAATTTCACCCTCGAAATTAATCTAGGTTATCAATGGCTTAGCATTATAATATTCTATCATAGAATCAAAAATCATGAAGATGAATAATAAACATTACTTTAAAAAGGTAATTTTGTAAATATGTTGGTTACCCAAAGCGACTCATAACTAGGTTTCCAAATAGGATAACATAGGTTCAAATTGAAAACATAGACATATAAGAGAAAAATAGAACGCAAATACTATTGGAGAGTGAGAGGGAACATGGAATTGAGAAATTTATTGATCAAAAATCCATAAACCAAAGTGGATTTAAAAATTTCATTGATATCATAAAAATGATGGTAATAAGACAAAATTATATTTTAAAAAAATTCCACAAAAAGGAACTCTTTATTTCAAAATAACAACCTCACCCTTTGGTTTCACATTAATCAATTTACACTTAATCACTTACTCCAAGAAATGAATGTTAATTTTTTATTCATGAATCACTAATATATCATAATATCTATAAAAATAATGACAAGTCAATAAATCTATATCTAGTTATCATCACAGAAAAATGGTTATCACAAGTCATACATAAATATTCATATGGTGAAATATTACATTAATCTCTGAATCCTTATCCAAAGTTCAACATAAAAATTTTCATAAATGGTAAAACTTTTGACCCTTATGAAAGATAAAAATCCAAAATATTAGAAATAAGTTCACTAAACTTCTCAAAATCAAATAAACATTAATACCCTATATATCATAAAATATAACTTGATTGTCACATACCTAACATGTGAATACATTCATCATTTATTCTCTTCAAACTTGGTAATAACCTGAATTACTATTGAAACTTTATGAAAACAAGAATTCTTCCTAAAACCACATATTATTGAATATATTATATATATCTAACAATTTTTTAAACTCCATAAATGATAATATAATCTAATTTATCAACAAATCCATTATCAATTCAAAAGTAATCAATACTATCCCATTTACTTTATCCAAATCATTAATTTCATTATCCATACTAATCATCATTTTATTAGAATCCAGATTATATTAAGTGGTACCTTTCCGTAATCAAAATGTTATTTTTCCATTAAATTACCTTTTCATTCCTTCTTCATCATTAAACACATTCATTAAAATCCTTAATGAAAACTTATACTAAAAAACCCTGATATATTTCAGAATTCATAATTCTTGAATCCACACACATAAATACTTTAATCATACTAGTTCCTTATCAAACCATTAACTAGGCTTCATCATCATATTCCTTGATACCCCTTTACTAAAATATGAAATATGAATCATGTATTAACATTAATCAAATTCAATTTAATAATTATTATGATCAATACTATTAGTATAACTCATACCTTACATATGTTGTTTGTGGTCTCTTCATCATTAGTACAAAAATAGTTACTCAAATAACCTTTCTAATTTCCTTCATTAGATTTACCCTAATAAAGTTAATTTTATAATGCCTATAATTTCACCTTTAAAAATATTCAATATTCAATGATATATTAGGAATATAAATATTCAAACCCATTGTGTCAACTAGACTTTTCAATTTCACTTTATAGTTACATGATTTGTTTTCCTCTTTTCTATAGTAGAAAAATCTCCTTGTTCCTCTAATACATTCACTTAGGTGTTTCTTACCACATTCTTTACATATAAGAAACTTAATCTTCTTTCCTCCATGGTATCCACTACCCAAGCTCTCAACAAACCCTTTACTTCTATTCATTGGTGAGTCTTAGAGTTGGTTAAGGTATACATTTTTAATCATGTTCCATAAAAAATGATTAGGAAAAATCACAACATCCTAAACTATAGTAATCATCCCATTTGACTGATCATTAGAAAATTTTTCATCACATTCAACATTAACCCAGTTCCATTGGGTCCCTACCATCGACTAAAACAAAAAAAAACATAGTGTGAGAAATACTTATCATAGTGTAAAAGCGCTTATTTATGAAGAATCACATATTGGATATCTAAATCATGACACCTTATTTTAAATATATTATATGTTTGAATTATACTTGTTAATATATGATCATAATCTATTTAACTCTTTTATGACCTTTATGATGGTTTGTAAAGATTTTGTGAATTGGCAAATAATATCTCCCAGAAGTGTTAAACTAGGTTCCCAGCAAGGCCCATTTTTGTGCACTAGTTCCTGTCAAATTCTATATCAATATAGTGTTTTCATGGGTTTTTACCCCTAGTTGCATCTATGAAAAATCCACATCCACCTATAGTATCCATACATTGATGTATTTCTAGGAAACCACTCACTATATCCTTTAACAAAATTCCTGAACATTTTCCAAAACATTGACTCATCCTTAGACTTATCCTTAGATATATCCTAAGACATAACCTTATAAATATACCTAGAGATCTCACTATAATTTTCTCATCCTAGTTTGTAAAGGTTGAATAATCCTTTAATTTGATAAAAACTGTATTAACTCAAGTTTCTCATACATGGACATTACATTATTCTACATGAATATTCAAAACATTAAAAAAGTACATGCCTGAGGACCATAACAATTTAGTGTATTTGGAAACATGAACCACAATATTATAACATGCTAAAATGTATTCAATTATTTCCACAAAGATATTTTCATTTCTTACTCCAACATAAAACCTTTATTCATAACATGGAAAAAGGAAACATAAGATAGGGTGAGATCATATGATCAGTAAGGGTAAATAAAGGAGGTACATAATCATAACATGTACATATGTGTATGAGAACATGGGAATAACATTTTCGTATCATATAATGCATATCAAAGATCTTAATAATGAGTCATGGCATAAATATTGGAAGTTAATAAGATATGAATCATAATTGAATAAAAGAACATTATCCATGAGAGTATAACATTGGTATAATTCATATATTTGTGGCATACACATTAGATTATGACATTGTGAACATGTATAAATAGAAATAGGTTCACACAGTAACTTTAGGACATGAAATCAGGTCCTCACATAAAATTATATACATGAATCTAGGTCTACACATAAAATTATGAACATTTAATCAGGTTCAAGAATAATATTTGGAACATGTTATTAGGTTCACTCATAACATTGTGAAAATGTAATCAGGTTCACACATAACATTATAGTATTCAAGGATCACTGCAAAGTCTATATTAGTGGAATGGGTTCACTCCCCACACCATCTTATTAGTCAAGGTTCACTCTGAAGACCATATTAATAGAAAAGTACCTTACTGAAACGGATTCACTCCCCATTCCATCCATTTATATCTCATGAGATATAAATCTTTATCCAATGCATTGGAGGGAGATATAGGGTTCACCCACCACATAATTAAATCATTCATATGTGTTTCACAAGATCATAAAAATTCATCTTATACTAACCCATGAAATGAAATGGGTATCAGAAATATTTCAGCATATTGTAACCCATGTAAAAGAGACAGGTTTCATAATAATTTTATCATATAATAACCCATGAAAAGAAGTAAGTTTCATAAAAATTTTATTATGGTGTAACCTATGGAAGATAGAATGGATTCAATAACAACTTGTCATCATAAAAATAAAGCATTCAAATAAGGAGTAATAATTTTGTCCATGTATAATATCCCTAGTGTATAACAAACTATATTAAAGGATGTCATCTTATATGGAGAAGGATTTTGAAAGATCACTTGAAGCATTTCTTAAGGAAAATAACCTTATTTGAAAATCAATTTTTTAGACATAAAACATTTTCAATAACATTTTATTTGAGAACAACTCTGAAAACATATTAGTAAGATTTAAAAATAATTTAAAAATTTTCTAGAGGATGATATCCTTTCCAATTTGAATATTTCTTTTCAAAACATAAAATATTTTGAAAACATTTTTCTTTTAAAATCACATTGAAAAATTTTAAAGGAATATTTAAAAACCATTTTAATTTTTAAAAAAAACATAAAATATTTTTAAAATACTATAACTTGAAAATGAGATTAAAATATAATTTAATTTTTTTTTGAAAATATTTTTAGAAAACATGGTTTTTGAATAAAATAGATTTCCGACCGAAGAGATAAATTAGGTAAAATTTTATTAAAAACACTTTCTAAATTTTATTAAGTACAAAAGAGTGAAAAAATGGTAATATTAATTTAATATATCATGAATAACTAGAAAATAATAGTAATTCTGATAATTCTGGAGAGATGGATCATAATATTTCATCAATGGATGCATAATCATAAACAATCCCAATAAATGTTGAGATTGTATCAATAAACTCTTACCACCTTAGTAACTTTTAATCAAAATAACCATGAAAGAATAAAATTAAATTATGATTAAAATATCATAAAAATAAGGATATCTATGACATAACATGTAAAAGAGGTAGTATATACACCTCATAAAATAATATAGGTTCATAACATAACATACGTCTCCAGGAAGGAAAATTGAGACAAAATTCTCTTACCAATTTCATAACATTGAAACCATAACCTCATAAAAGATAGATCATCAAATGGATTTTTAAATACCAAAAATATTAATTAAAAGAATCATAAAGTACATTCATGGGAAATATATACACTACATAAAAGAAATAAGTGGTGAATATAGCATATGTCTCACAAAAGTAATAAGTGAGATGTAAATCCCTTACCTTAAGTCTTCACTCCCATCGTACTCATTCAAAATTTATATATAATTAAAATAATTTTATTATAAATATATCAAAGAACCATATTCATTTATATCATATCATATATGATTTTATTATGACCTTTTATTACCATTTTATAAAAAATTCAATATTGATGTTACATTTTGGGTAATAATCAATTTGTTTTTTCACACTTGTTTTGACTTGTCATTTTTGGTACTCTTACTTAGATAATTGTTTCATAATCTCCAGAATGTAAAAAATGGTATGAAAAAAATATATATTTATTATATATGTATTTATTTTATTCCATAAAATTTGGTGATAGGAAATGGAATACATAGTTCCTGGAGAAGGTAGGACGCATGTATGAATGAATACTATTTCCATTTTCTTATCATTTTGATGGAAAGAAAAGTAATATATATATATATATATATTATTATATTAGTATTATTATGTAATATATATCATATATGATTATTAAACCCATCCTCAATACATTCCATGTATATCATGAATGAGTCGCATCGCTTCGCGAGGTAGTAGTACGATATACACATGGATGAAGTTATTACATTCCCAAAAAATGGAAATCATGAAGGTATGTGCAATATAAAAATTAATGAATCATATTAACATCATAAATATCATAAATAAATAGTATTTAGATCATTATTACCAAACTTTATAGGTGGAAATGGAAAAATGAATGAGATCAGTTTCAGAGGTGGTAGTCCACCATACACACAAATGATGATTTCAAAACCCATTTGATGTAAGTGTGTTTGGTTTTAAGTCATAACCTTAACATAGAAACATCTCTATATATTGAAGATACTTATTTTATTATATATGAATGATATAAAAATAATTTAAGGGATTTTAGGAAGAAATAAAATAAAAATATTAATTGATGAATGTTACCTCTACTTTGGGTATCTCCTTTTGGTTTTCACCAAAGTAATTCTTTTGTTATATTTCTTCACAAAGTAAAGATTCTAGGATTACATGAGGGACGTTGAGAAGTGATTTTGGAATGGTTTGGTTGATCCATGTATATTGAGTGGTGTGAACAATGGGAGAGAGTGAGTGACCTTTTATAGTCTAGGAGGAGTGGCATTATTGTAAATAATAAAAAGTATTCACTATTGGGAGGTCTCCCATACCTCATGTGGCTCCAAAATTGGATAATAATGGAGGAGATGTTTTATGTGGTCGATACAAACCTCCAACACATAAAAATAAATTTATTTTTATAAATTTATTCCTTAAATTATAAGTTTCTATAGTTTTGAAATTTTTATTTTTGATAAGTGTTGGGTCATTCTTACACCTTATATTCTAAGTTTAACAACTAAGTAAACTCATTTTTTCCTTAATCTGTATGCTTTATCTATAACAATTTTCACTAATCAATTTGGTGAAAAATTATGTTGAGCTTATTATACATTATAAATTATTATTATTCCTAATATGGAATACATTTTTAAAAAAATTAAATTCATATAATTGGAAGAATTTAATTTAAAATTAATCCCACAGACGTGATGAGAAAGCTAATTTTTAACACGAAAATGTTCAAAATATTACAATGCTTTTATATAAAAATTCCGAATTAAAATGATTATAATGACCTAAATTGTATTAATATATGTATAATTGTAATATTGTGACTTTAAAACAAATTAAAAATTCAGTTTAATAGTATAAATTATATAAATTTAAAGACAGTTTTCAATTAAAAGTCACTATTTTCGATATTCATCAAAAAAATTAAGCTTCTCAGAAAAATACAAAAAATTCACCCTAAGATAATTTTTATATTATGATTTAAAAAATGAAGTTTATTTTTTAAAATAAAATTTCTAAAAGTGCTATAATTTATCTTTAAATTATGTGTGTGAAGTATGATTAACCCTTGTTTTAGAAAATATACTTTTTTAGAAAACATTTATTTTACTTTTAAATGATTGTTATTTTATTTCTAATAAAATGATTAATAATAATCATTTTAAAATTCTATATCTTCATAATTTAGTTAATCATATTCATTCACTCAATTCCAACTTGTATCACCCCCATTTTAAAGTAAGTACTTCTTTCATTATGTATTTTCTGTAAGTAAAGTGATTGGGTGAAGTTTGATAGGGCTTGAAAGTCTTTTGGAAAGTTTTTTGGGGGGGGATTTAATTGAGTTTCATAGTTTGATAATGGTTATAAGAAACTATGAAACACCTATAGGAAACCTTAAAAAGCTAGGCAGTGGGCTCTGGGTAGGCGCATAGTTAGGCACACAGTTTAGCCAAAATGTGCGACAACCAAGAAGAAACCATGATTTTAGGACAGAGAGATTTTTAATGGTTGGAAAATGGTTTTTCAAACCATATGAGACAACCGTGTGAGGTGATCCTTGATACAGAACCTAGCACACGGTTTCAGCATAATTTTCCTAAAAGTGAAACCCAATCGTTCATGGTTAGTTTTCAAATCCTAAAAAGTGGATCTCATTCGGTTTTACCACTAAACCACTCTCTTTCCCTCCATTTCGATCCTAACTTAGTGTTTCCTCCTCCAAAAGTATTTTTAGACTTTTCCCTTTGATTCGAGAGAGATCTATTGGACCATCTTAGTGCGTTGAAGGTAGGATTTCTTGGTAAGTCTCCGTTCATAATGGTATTTCTTAGATATATACTTATTCCCTCTCTCTAATTCATAGATCTACTCTATTGGGGATATATATATGATATTGTATTCCAATAATGATGATATATGGATGTTTTGATGTTAGGAAACAAGATTTAAGTATGTTTTTTAGATATTTAACCCGGTATTTTTGAAGAGTTTGTGTCATTCTATTTTTTTCATAATAATTTCTGAGGTCGGTGGATTCAATCTTGACAAATTATACAAGAAATATAAGGCTTAGTTTCATATTTTTTTTAATTGGTTGAAATTGATTATGAAATTTAAGTGAAAATATTTCTAGGAAGCTTCTTTATTGATGGTTTTTTGAAATATGGAACTACTGTTCATAGTGTTTTGCTGAATGATTTTAATATGATGATTTTAAAATATTTGGTTGGTTTGATCCATAGAAAAAGGAATTTTTGAAAGGTTTTCAATATAATGATTGTTTTATTGAAATGTTTTGGAATAATTGGTATAGTATTTTTTTAGCATATTGGATAATGTGTGTTCATGTGCATTAGGATGAATAAGGGTGTGAAGTTTCCCCCATCATTATTGGGATAGATAAGGTTATGGAATTCCCCCCATAAAAATGGTTTACCAAGTGATGACATTGAAAAAGGATGAATCACCACTATCAAGATAGGCTTGTCCATAGTTTCATGCTTGGTTGGGTGTGTGGGTATATGGAGTGGAATGAGTTTTCCAAAATGAAATTTATGAAATGGTTTTAATGTATTGTTTGGTTTCTTTCCATAGAAATGGACTTGGTTTGGAAAAATATCTTAGTATGAAAAATGTTTTACATAGAAATGGTTTGGATTTGATATAAATTATTTTGAATTATTTTATATAATTTTTTTCACAAACAAAGTTGGGATTCCCTCCGACCCAACACCTGACCCAATCCTTGGAACAATATAATTGGTGTTCTGGATCCCCACAGGCTGAAAACTAGTGCTATACATCAAATGAAATACTAGTGGGAACGGTTTCATCCCAATAAACTAGGAACTAATAAACAAAATAAATGAACTGAGTATGAAATGATGAAAAAAACTAAATCTCAAATAAATAAACAAATCGATTTATTTATAAGATACAAGTGAAAAAATAAGAAACTGAAACAAAGATCAAACTGCTACCTACATGATCTCTATGTGAACTCAATGTCACCACCTTCCATAAGACTGATCCACTCCAAGACAAATCCCAACTAGAAAACCTGAACAAGAAGCTGAACCTACAAAAAAGATCTGATCTAACAACACTGAGTGGTACAAGTATGGTGTGAGATAAATAGATTAGTAAGAAACCACAAAATAATTCATCTATTTCCTTTCTAAAAAATAATCCATTAAAAGTAGTTTGAAAATACAGTTACAAAAAATAGGGTTCTCATATTTTAATAAATAATCACATTTCCCCTTTTTAAAATATAACACAACACCCATTTTATTTTCAAAGAAGCCATCATTTTTGAAACCAAATCCCAATCCAAAGGCCTATCCAGAAAAATACAAGGTTGTGGTGAAAATAATTAAGCAGTGAAAAATAAAAACCAATTACTATAGGAAGTAAACAAGATCAAAAAAATAGTAACCATGAGAATTTGCTAAACATACCTAGAGAGATCCATAGACGTACCTTGTTCGAAACCACTTTCCGATGTATGGTGAATCCCCATAGTTTATAACCAACTGCCTTCCCTTAATTGACCAATCTAGTGGCACATCCCATCCGACCACTCAAAAAATATAGGGGGTACCAACCCATATAATCGAGGTTGATCGGAAACTATCACTCGACCCTCTAAAAGACTCCCAGGAAACCAATGGAAAAATTACACTGTGTATGTAGAAGACCCTCACATGCTTGACTCATCTTACCAAAAATCACCGCACTTTCCTACCCCAAACAAAGATACCACCTACTAGATAACACATATAGTGAAATACCTAGAAGTAGTTCCCACTATATATATGTGTCATATCATTGAAGGTGCCAACTGGGATGTCTCATCATATAAACATTCAACCACTTATTTAAAACTTTCTAGTTTTCCAAATGGGAATTTAACTTTACACACCCAAATACATTTACCAATAAATTCTCAATCCATTTCAAAGACGATGTAGAACACCAATTTCAAAAGAAATTTCCAAATTAGCCTTTACATTTTCAAATTACATCACTATTATAAAACCCTTTTCAAACATTAGGTGAAACATAAAACCTTATAAAATATACCAAGCTTTAGAATAAGGATAAGAAAGGATATTTTCACCATAGTAGAAGCTAAACGGATTGCATGAATGAGAGGGTATGGCACCTACCATCGGGAAAATATTGTACATGCATGGGAATGCCTAGCCGAACATCCATGTGAAGGTGGAGAGCTGATTTCATGATGAAGATGTTGGGGAGGAGAAGTTCCATGTAGTTAGTCTGGGTTTTATGTAATGTTTGAAGCCTATGGGCATTGAATTCCCCTAAGGCCTATGTGAAATGTAATACATACACCTACGAGCCCTGTAAGGGTTCCACCACACCCCTTGAAAGGTGGATTATCAAAAATCAATAAAAAATAAAGGCCTTCAGGTCATTAGAGGATAAAATATTCCAAAAAAACCTTTAATATGAAACATTTACCCAAAACACATATCAATTTCTAAACAATTATATATTTTAAGATCACATTTGAAATCACCTTTATAAATCACACAAACAAACCAACATACCATTTAGAAACCAAGGAACCATTTGAGAAACCAAAGTTCAAGGAAAACATCACTATAGAGTGCCATCTTTATTTGAATTCCCATCCATGTGTGCACCTAGTGAACCTTTGGATGTTCCAACATCCAATGGAATCCTATAAAGTTTTATGGAAACACCCAAAACCATTTTTAGAACTATAAATTTTTTTAAACCAAATCCAACAATTATACACAATTTAAAAGGCACAAACAACCCCTTTAAAACCATGAAAATCCTTCCGAAAAATTTCTCTATATCCATCAAGCCATAAAATTACCAAATCCCACACACAATTCCAAATTCAACATCCAACAAAACTACCATATAATATATAAGGCTAAAAATTTCTGAAAACACCCAATTTTCTTTTTAAAAGAACAGATGACACTTCAATGAACACCCTAGGTACACATGTACTTAAGAATATTTCAATAATATCATTAAAAACTCATTTTTAACAAATTATACTAATAATAAAACACCCCAATAAACTAATCGTGTGAATTATAGAGGTGTGAATCATTTTTAAAAATAAATTGAAAACCCCAAGCATCATATGGATTTCATTGGAATGGAAAACTATGGAGACACCTACCTCAAAAGAGTGTGAATGTGACAAAACTATGGGCATAGGAAGAACTGAAATTGAAATAAGATCTCTAAACCCTAACACCAAAGAAATCAACAAAGATTATTCAACTCTAACCCTAGGGTTCGACCAAGAGGGAAACCTAGGAGAAAACCCTAGAAATTGAGAGTTAAGGGAAAGGAAATGGGGAAAATAGACAAAAACCCTAAAAGACTTACCTTGTATTATTGAAGATTGATCCAAGGACGGAGGAGAACCAAGGGGAGAGGGGTCCTGGGATCCCTTGGTGCGTACAAGTCGACCAAGAGGAGGGGGCCTATTTATGGATAAAAAGGGAGAAAAAGGGGATTTTATCATTTCAAATTTACGGGAATCTCGCATGATTTACCAAACCTTACACCAACTTTGAGGTAGCTTCTATTCAACAAGAGAACGACCACATGATCAACCCGCACAGTTTTACTAACTATGCTAAAACTGTGTTGTAGCTTTTGCCTAAGTGGGGAATCAACTACATGACCGAACCGCATGGTCTGACCAACCGTGATTGAGCCATGATTTTTGGTTTTTTTAGACACTAAGACCTTCTGCACGGGTACCTCACCTGAACCGAAGAGTTTCCACTAACCATGCGATGCCCGTACATAACATAAAAATCCCCCCATACTTCCAAAAATTGAAACTTTTAACTGGGAATTAATTATAACCTCAAACAAAAGACCCAAAATCAAGAAAAGAATAAAATAAAGAGTATTTGAGGCTGGGGTGTGACAATTATCCACACCACATACACTTCCCCCCAAGAATTTCACCCATTTGTCAGATAACCATAACTCAAATCCATGGCCAATCAAAACTAAGATAAACCTTGAATCTCAGGATGACCTTTTATTCCACAAGTCACACCTGACCAATCAGTAAGAAACCTGAATATAAGAATGTGGGGAGAACACATGGGGGGGGGGTTCTCCCCACCATAAGAAATCAACTAACATTGTAACTTTAACATCCATAGAATACCACCATGAACTAAATGGGAAACCCACCAAAAGGTAACCTGGAAAACGATGACACTGGGATGAGTGAACTCCCTATATGAACCAAAACCCCTCTGCACAAGGGAGACTAACAACACCTCCATAACGAAGAATTTCCCACACTGATATAAAACTCCCAACACAATGGGAGAGTAAAAACATGAAAAAAACTAAAAAAAATAGCAAACCTGAAACACCACCCATCAATTACACAAAACCCAAGAATCTTAAAATGATCTCAAATAATAATGAGACCAACCCACACAAGGGTTGATCACACTTTAAGAAAATTAACAATTTTAGAATCCACAATCAGATTAGAACAACCATTTAGATCATAAAATAACAATTTCAACAAAATTTTACAATGAAATATGAACATAAGATAGTAGGGAAACTAGAACAAGGAATCTTTAAATGTATCCATCTAAGCATGGATGCAAAAATTGAGCCAATGTTCCACACACCCCTGACAACCCCTGACTATGCGCGAGCTTCACTCTGAGGCCTATGGATAGAGACCTGATGACTAAATAATATCTTACCTCATAGTAAGGTACTAGAATACCTTGATTAAAATATATTATTCAAGAAACCATTTTTACAAAAATTCTCTGGATGACCCACACAGCTGCAAAAATGGATTTTTTTAAAGGATTAAAACAAGATAACTTGGAGTTCCCGAACCAGCCACACTAGTGGCACAAAAGAGAATGGTATGATGATCTAGGAGATAGAAAAGATGAGGGAGACACCTTAGAGATAGGTTCATCCAGAATACAATCCTTTCCATATAGGGAACCTTTATGAATATTGAGAGACACCATATTTTCAACTACTTATTCTCTAGAAACAAACTCAACCAAAAACACTTCATCCACCATCTAATCGAAATAAATATCCAAGGTGGAGAATACTTTCTCCATGATATCTAGATGAAGACACCTTATTAATATAGAAGACATCAAAAATATTGCGATGCCATTTCTGAAGAAAATGAAACAAGATCTTTGATGCTCTCATCATAGGCCTTCACCAAACCCTGGCCTTCATGAATGCTCATGATCTCTTCTCTTTTATTCGTATTCACATACTCAGGTATAAAACATTAGAAAAAGAAAAAATTAAACACCTCCCATTTAATCTTATCTTTCATTGATGGTGGGGAAAACAATTACTATTCATATAAGATTGGACCTTCGAACAGATCCAAAACAACATGAACTCTAAAAGAGTATATTGTTCCCAACAATATGAATACATGTTATGCTTCCTAAAGCCACTCCACTGCCTCTAATGGACCATGATCACAATGAGGAATAGGCAAAACGCATGAAGAATTATAAAATAGTAATGATTCAAAACAAATTTTGGGGAACTTTTTGGGTGGAAAATTCTAAATGACATTAAAAACACAAATCCAATACCAGCATCAAACCAAAAAAAATCCGAAAGAAATATCCTGAGCCAAAACAACAGGTTCGCAAACCAAAAGCATACCAACACAACCAAAAATCCTCTTTAAAAAAACTCCATTTACATTTCAATTTAAAAAATGGCCTTATTAAAAAGCCATTTTCAAAATTAAAATACACTTTTTATAAAACAAAACTCACATCATGAAAAAAACCAACATCCAAAACCATTTCCCTATTTCAAAATAACATTGAAAAAACAAGGTCAATCCTTTGATCTCAAATAAAAACCAGGGAATCATTTGAATAATTAGATACGTGTTCATCCATTTTCATAAATACATACCAATACACACTTTCCACACATACCCACACACATGTAGTCTTTCATAAGGATTACCAAGGGCCATGCTTACCATTTCATCTTAAAAACCTAATAATTCACCAAATTTTCAATCCAAAACAACCTATTATTAAAACCAATTTTACCAATTTCACAATTTGAAAGAAATACTTTTCATTTTGATAAATTGATTTAATTTTAAAAACATACCCACACCAACCAAGACAGAAACAAGACACACTCAATCCAAACTACTGGAATGAGGAACTAGTGTCTATGCCTCACTTCTCTACATAGTAGTAGGCCTTTACCCAAGTAAGAAATAACATAAAGAGGACCTTGGACTAAGTACTTGGACTTCACATGGTTCACTACTCTATGTGAGATCATAACATGACACTGGATGACATCCATTATCATTCCTCAATCCAAAACAAACTAGGAAAAGACAAAGAATCAGTTCTCGGACTACCCTTAGAAACTCAGGTATCGTCATGAGTGGGGGAAATTGGGCACCAACCCAACAAATACCTATTGAGATTAAAAAATACTAATATCCAACTTAATAACAACCCAAATAACAAGGGTTTTCTCTGACACTATTTTCTCATGAATGAGGCTAAAATTCCATCTGACCTGACACCTAACCTAGTCCACGGTATGGCCTGATGGGTGTTACCGTTACCCAAGGGCTAGAAAATAGTACTGGGCATTAAATTAAATATAAGTGGGATTGATTTCATCCTAATAAACCAAGATAGAATAAACTAAATAAAAAAATTGAGCATACAATAATGACCAAAAAATGAATCTAAATTTAATAAAAAAATTGATTCAATTACAAGATAAAACTAAACAAAAAATACACCAAAACAAAGACCAAACTGATACCAATGTGATCTCCATGTGGCCTTAATGTTGACCCCTTCCACAAGATATAACTTCTCCAAGAGCCATCTAAACCCGAAAACTAGAATAAGATGCTGAACCTTCGAAACATATAGGGTCTACTAACACCGAGTGGTAAAAGTTGGGCGTGATATAAAAAACTCATTAGGAAACCACCAATTAAACCATTCATTTACATTCCCAAAAAACATTGGATTAACACTAGTTTGATAAAAAAATTACAAAAATAAGGTTTTCACATTTTAATAAATAATCACATTTCCCCCTTTTTAAAATATAACACAACAACCTTTTTATTTTCAAGGAATCCAACATTTTAGAAGCTGAATCCCAAGACAAAGGCCTAATAAAAACAATACTAGGTTGTGATAAAAATAAATAAGCAGTGAAAACTGAAAAAAAAAATCTTCAGGAAGTAAAAATTAATATGAAAATAGTAACTAGGGGATATTCCTAAACATCCCTAGAGAAATCCCTAGACATACTCGGTTCAGAACCACCTTCTTACGTATGTTGAATCCTCATAGTATATAAACCACTAGCCACCCTCTACTGACCGATCTAGGGGCACATCCCACTTTTCCTCTCAGTAAATCCAAGGGGTACCAACCCATCTAATCGGGGTTGATCAACAACAGTCAGTCAACCCTCTAAAATACGGCTAGAAAACCCATGTTAAAATAATACTACATAAGTAGGATACCCTCGTACATGTGAATCATCTTACCTTCCATCACTAATATTTCCTACCCCAAAAATGGCCTCCAACTACACGATAATACATATAGGGAAATCTATAGTAGTATTCCACACTATATATATGTCACATCCGTGAAGGTGACAACTAGGCCATCATGTCATATAGACATTCAACCACTTATTTAAAACATTCTAGTTTTCCTAATAGGCCTTTAGCTTTACAGACCCTAATAAATTTACCAAAACAATCCCAATCCATTTTTAAGACAATGTGGAACACCACTTTGACACAAAATATCCAAACAAGCCTTTACATTTTCAAATTCCATAAATTTTATGAAACTATTTCAAAACATTGGGTGAAACATAAAACCCTATAAAATATGCCAAACATGACTTTAAAATGAAATGTTTACCCAAAAAATGTCTAATTTCAAAATGAGAATAGTATTGAAGATCACATTCAAAATTTTATTTAAAAAAGAAACCAACATACCATTTAGAAACCAAGGAACCATTTGAGAAACCAAGGTTCATGGAAAAAATAACTCTAGAGTGCCATCTTCATTTGAATTCCCATCCATGTGTTCAACTTACGCACCCATTGATGTTTTAACATCCAATGACACCCTCTAATGTTCTATAGAAACACCCAAAAACATTTTTAGAACCATAAATTTATTTTTAAACTAAATCCAACAATTATAAATAATTTTAAGAGTATAAACATCCCATTTAAAAAAATTAAAATCCTTCCTAAAAGTTTTACTATAACCATCAAGCCATAAAATTACCAAATCCCACAGACAATTCCAAATTAACCATAAAAAATGCTACCATAAAATAGATTGGGATAACAATTTCTCAAAACACTCAATTTCCTTTTAAAATAAAATATGGAACATCAACAAACACCCTAGGTACACATGTACTTAGGTATATTTCAGGAATCCATTTGAGAACTCATTTTTAACAAATTATATTAACAAGTTAACACTACAATAAACTAATCATGTGCTTTATAGTGGTGGGAATCATGTTTAAAAATTAATTAAAAACCCCAAGCATCATATGAATTTCATCAGAAAGGAGATGTTTGGAGACACCTACTTAAAAGGAGTGAAAATGTGACAAAACCCTAAGATAAGGAAGAACCAAGCTCCAAACAAGATCCTAAAACCCTACCACTAAAGAAATTGACCATGATTATCCAACAATAAACCTAGGGTTTTTTCAAGAGGGAAAACCCACAATAAAACCTATGAAATTGAGAGAGAAGGGGGTGGAAAAAGGGAAAGTTGACATAAACCCTAAATGACTTACCTTAGAAGCATGAAGATTGATCTAAGGAGGGAGGGGAACCAAGGAAAGAGGGGTACTAGGACCCATTTGTGAATACAAGTCGACTAAGAAGAGGGGCCCATTTATGGATAAAAGGGGGGAGAGAGAAAGAGGGATTTTTCAATTAAAATTTTTGGTCATATCACATGGTTTACCAAAATTTTCACAAACTGTGTTGTAGCTACTATCCAAGAGGAGAATAACCACATGACCAACCCACATAGTTTTTTCGGACTATGATAAACCCGTGCAGTAGATTCTTTCTAGGAGGAGGGACCAACTACATGATCAGACTACATAGTTTGACTGATTGTGCTCAAACCACGAGGTAGGTTTTTTAAAAAACTAGGACCTTACACATGGGTACCTAGGCTAAACAACATGGTTTTCACTGATGGTGCGGTTCCCATACATAGGAAAAAAATCATCCCAGACTTCAAAAAATTGAAAATTCTAACATCGACTTAATTGGAACCTCAAACAAAAATACCAAAGATCAAGAAAAGAATAGAATAAAGAATATCTATAGTCAGGGTGTGACAATTATCCCCACCACAAACACCCCCCCACCATAAATTCACCCAGTTTTAAGATAGCTATAACTCAAATCCATTCCCAATCAAAACTAAGAAAACCATGAATCTATGGTTGACCTTTCATTACAAAAGTCACACCCGACCAATCAGGAAGAAACAACAACATAAGAATGAGGGGAGAACACAAGGGGGGGGGTCTCCCCTCCATAAGAACATAACTAGTATGGGAACATTAAAATCCAAAAAACACCACCATGACCTTAATGGGAAACCCAACACAAGGAATCCTGAAAAAATGGTACACATGGATGAGTGAACTCCATACATGAACCAAAACCCCTCTACACAAGGGAGAATAACAACACCACCATAACTTATAATTTTCTACGCTGATCTAAAACTCCCAACACAATGGGAGAGTAAAACCGTGAAAAGAAACTCAAAACCAATAGTAAACCCGAAACACCACCCATCAATTCCACAAAACCTAAGCATCTCAAAATTATAACTAATAAAATCGAGACAAACCCATGCAAGGTTTGATCACACTTTAAGAAAATAATTGATTCTAGAAGACACACTCAGATGAACACAACCATTTAGATCATAAAATAACAAGTTCATCACACTTTTACAATGAAAGAAAAACTTACAATGGTAAGGAAACAAGAATAAAGAAACTTTAGATGTCTACATCTAAACATGGAAGCAAAAATCGATCCAAGGTTTCACACACCCCCAATAACTCCTGATTGTCCACTAGTTTCACTCTGAGGCCTATGGCTGGAGCCTTGATGACTAAATGATCTCCTACCTCACAATAAGGTACTAGAATACCTCGATGGAAACATATTCTTCAAGTGACCTTTTTTTACAAAACATCAACAGATGGCCTACGTAGCCGTAAAAATGGAAGTCTTTTTGAAGGATTGCGACAAAACGACTATGAATTCCCAAACCAACCACACTGTCAAAACACAAGTGAATGGTATGATGAAATGGGAGCGAGAACCAACAAAGGATACTCTTTAGAGACATGTTAATCCATAATACAATCCTCACTACATGGGGACCCTTTATGAACATTGATAGACACCCTATTTTCAACTGCCTGCACTCTAAAAACCAACTCAACAAATAACTAGTTGTTCACCAGCTTATCGAAATAAAGATACTTGGAGGAGAATAATTTCTACACGATCTGTAGATAAATACACCCAATGAATAGAAAATCCTTCAACAAATCTTATGATTTCACCTCTGAAGAAAAGGAAACCAGCTCCTTGAAGCTTTCAATATAGTCCTTCACCAACCCATGGCCTTGCTGAATGCTCATGAGCTCTTCTATTTTCTTCGTCTTGGCCTCCCAAAGCATAAACCATCAGAAAAAGATAAACTTAAACACCTACCATTTCATCCCAGGTTTCATCAAAGGTGGGTAAAACAACTACCATTCATCCACGACCAGACCTTCAAACTGAACCAAAACTACATTAACTCTAACAGAGTCTAGAGTTCCCAAAAATCTGAAGACATGCTCCACTTACTCAAGCCACTCCACAACCTCTAACAGACCTAGATCACAATAAAGAATAAAAAAAACTAATGAAAAATTTGAAACAGGGAATGATTCACTAGAAATTTTGGGGACCTTTTTGGGAAGAATATTTTGAACGTCATGAAAAACACAAATCCAATACCAGCATCAAACCAAAACAAATTCAAAATAAACATCCAGATCCCAAAACAACATGATCTCAAACCAAAATCATACTAAAACAAAAAAAATATTCTTTTAAAAAACCCCATTTACATTTCAATCTCCAAAATCTCCATCTTCCAAATCCATTTCTATAAGCAAAATCCACTTTTTACAACACAAAATGCACATCATGATACAAAAACCAACATCAGGAATCATTTTCCTCTTTCAAAATCACTTTGGAAAAACAAGGTCAAGACTCTAATCTCAAATACACACTAGGGAATCCTATGAATCATAAGATATGTGTTCATCCATTTTTATACACACATGCCAAAACACACTTTCCACACATAACCACACACATGAGAACATTTATAAGGAGTACCAAGGACCATGATTACCATTTCATCTTCAAAACCCAATAATTCACCAAATTTTCAATTCAAAACACCTTTTTCTTAAAACCCATTTTATAATTGAAAAACTATTTGAAAGAAATCATTTTCATTTTCATAAATTTATTTCATTTTAAAATCTTACCCACACCAACCGAGACTGAAAGAAGACACACTTAATCCAAACTACTGGAAGGAGGAACTAGTGTCTATTCCTCACTCAACGACATAGTAGTGGGCCTTGACCCAAGTAATTAATAACATGAAGAGGACCTTGAACCAAAAAATTGGACTTTACATGGTTCACTACTCCATGTGAGATCACAACATGACATTGGCTAACCTCCATTTTCATTCATCAGTCAAAAAAAACCCGGAAAAGACAAAGACTTAGTTTCCAGACTACCCCTAGAAACTTAGGTATCATCATGAGTGGTGGTAATCAGGTACCAACCCACAACCTACCTCATGAGCTTTGACAATCCTAATCTCCAACTTCCTAACACCCCGAATAATAAGGGAATTCTCTGACACCATTTTCTCATGAACTAGGCTGGGATTCCATCTGACCCAACACATGACCCAGTCCACAACATGGCTCGAAGGGTGTTTCTGATCCCCAAGGTCTAGAAACTAGTGCCAAACATAAAATTGAATACAACTAGGATCAATTTAATACTAATAAACCAAGATATAATAAACAAAATAAATTAATCGAGCACGCAACAATGAACAAAATATAAATCTCAAATAAATAAAATTGATTCAATTACATGATAAAACTAAACAAAAAAGAAACCAAGACAAAGACTAAACTACTAATAATGTGATATCCATGTGACCTCAATGTCACCACCATCCACATGACAGAACTTCTCCAAGGACAACCCAACCAGAAAACCTGAACTGGTTTCTGAACCTACATAACAGATTGGGTCTACTGACACCGAGTGGTATATGTAGGGCATGATCTAAA
The DNA here is from genome assembly GCA_963277665.1 of Viscum album. Taxonomy (NCBI): domain Eukaryota; kingdom Viridiplantae; phylum Streptophyta; class Magnoliopsida; order Santalales; family Viscaceae; genus Viscum; species Viscum album. The sequence continues at coordinate 1,811,649,777 of OY728127.1, forward strand.
AAACTCATTGGAAAACCACCAATGAATCCATGTGTTTCTTTTCGAAAAATCATTCTATTTACACTAGTTTGATAATACAGTTACAAAAATAGGGTTTTCACATTTTAATAAATTGTCACATTTACTCATTTTTAAAATATAGCACAACACCCTTTTTATTTTCAAAGAAGCCATAATTTCGGAAACTGAATACCAAGACAAAGGCCTAAGAAAAAAAATACCAGGTTGTGATTAAAATAAATAAGCAATGAAAACAGAAAACCGATTTCTATAAGAAGTAAACTAGCACACACAAATAGTAACCATTGGAGTTTCCTAAACCTACCCATAGAGATCCTTGGATATACTCAGTTTAGAACCATCTGCTGATGTATGGTGAAGCCCCATAGTCTATAAACAATTGGATACCCTCAACTGAACAATCTAGTGGCACATCCCACTTGGCCTATTAGTAAATCCAGGGGGTTCCAAACCATCTAATCAGGGTTGATCAGCAACCATCACTCAACCCTCTAAAAGAAATCAAGAAAACCCTTGTTCAATGAATAATATGTAAGTAGGAGACCCTCAAACACATGAATCATCTTACCTTCCATCACCAAACTTTCCTACCCCAAACATGGACACCACTTACATGATAATACATATAGGGAAATCCACAGTAGTAGTTCCCAATATATATATATATATCACATCATCAAATCTACCAACCAAGACGTCACATAATATAGACATTAAACAACTTATTTGAAAATTTATAGTTTTCCAAATAGGCCTTTAATATTACACACCCAAACACATTTACGAAAACATTCCCAATCCATTTCTAAGATAATTTGGAACACCAATTTGATAAGTACTTTCCAAATGATCCTTTAAATTTTAAAATTCCATCACTTTTACGTAACTCTTTCCAAACATTGGGTGAAACATAAAACCTTATAAAATATGCCAAATAAGATTTTAATATAAAACATTTACCCAAAGAAAGTCTCAATTTACAAATGAGAATAGTTTTGAAGATCAAATTTAAAATTTCATTTAGAAAAGGAACCAACATACCATTTATAAACAAAGGAACCATTTAAGAAACTAAGGTTTGAGGAAAACATCACTTTAGATTGCCATTCTTATTTGAATGCCCATCCATGTGTTCAAATTATGAACCCATTGATGTGCCAACATCCAATGTCTCCCTCTAATGTTCAATGGAAACACCCAAAAAAAAATTTTAGAGCTATAAATTTCTTTTTAATCCAATTAAAACAATTATAAAGAATATGAAGATCATAAAAAAACCCCTTTAAAAACTATAAAAATCCATCCAAAACATTTCACAATAACCATAAAGCCTTAAAATTACCAAATCCCACATGCAATTCCAAATTCACCATAAAAAAATGATACCATAACATAGATATGGAAAAAAATTCTCAAAACACACGATTTCCTTTTAAAAGAACACATGACACATCAACAGACAGCCTAGGTGCACATGTACTTAGGAATATTTCAAGAATCTCTTGGAAAAATCATTTTTAAAAATTTACACCAACAAGAAAACACCATGATAATCTAAAAATGGGCATCATATAGGTGGGAATAATGTTTAAAAATTAATTTTAAACCCCATTCATTATATGGACTGAATTAGAAAGGAAAAGTATGGAGATACCTACTTCAAAGGAGTGTGAATGCGACGAAACTCTAGAAGAAGGAAAAAACCAAGCTTGAAAAAGATCCAAAAACCCTAACAATAAATAAATATTCCATGATCCCTAACCCTAGGGTTTGGAAAAGAGGGAAACCCCATAAGAAAACCCCAGAAATTGAGAGAGAAGGGAGAGTAATGGGGGGAAATGGAAAAAACCCTAAAAGACATACCTTAGATTCTTGAAGATTGATCCAAGGAGAAAGGAGAACTAATGGGATAGGGGTATTGGGACCCCTTCATGCATCCAAGTTGACCAAGATGATGGGGGGTGATTTAGGGATAAAAAGTGGAGATAAAGAAAAAGGGATTTTAAAATTTAAAATTTATGGATAGCTTACACAGTTTACCAAACTATGCACTAAACGTGCAATAACTGTTGTCCAAGAGGAGAGTGACTGCATGAAAAGCCCACACGGTTTGACTGGCCATGCTCCAAACATGTGGTTTCTTCTTCCTACGAGGGGACCAAACACATAACCAAACGACACAGTTTGAACAACCATGCTCAAACCATGCATTAGCTTCTGTTTAAAACCAAGACCTTCCACATTGGTACCTGGGCTAAATCATATGTTTTCCACTAACTATGCAGTGCCCGTGCATAGGAAAAAAATCATCACAGACTTCCAAAATTTGAAAATTTAAACTATTACTCAATCAAAACCTCCATTAAAAAGACTCAAGATCAAGAAAAGAATAAAATAAAGAAGTATATAAGGTCATGGTTTGTTGATTTTTTATATAAATGTGATAACATGTTCTATTCTAGTGGCGTGTGTTAGTAAGTCATTTGGGGAAAACTACTGAGTTTCATTACTCACCCCCTTATTTCCAATTTAGTGCATTTGCAGATATTGTTTATGGAAACATAGTAAAAGTAAAAGTATCATATTTCTTTAGTGATTCATCATGATACTTTGGGATAGATCATGTTGGTAACTATGGAGTTATGTCTTTGGAGTCTTTGAGTTTTGTTTGGTTTTCTTCCACTTTTTTCTAGTTTAATTTCTGGTTGGTATTTTGATATGGTTTGTGGTGTATTTGAGTTTGATTTTTAGTTTTTATAATTTTAGTTGTATACATTGTTATCATGTATCATATAGTTGTTTTGGTTATGGTATTCTTGGTTGTGGTTGTTTTATTTTCAAAGGTAAAATCATCCCCCAATTGTATTGAACCATTGGAATTTATTTCCAGCCATTAGCATCTTGGGGATGTCACATAAGGACAAGTATAAATTCTTCCTCAACTCATGACAATGAGGAGGGGAAAGATGTTACAAGTGGTATCAGTCTTGGTGAGTCTATCTTTAATTTTGGTAAAAATAGTATTGGTTATTAGTCTTGGATTTGAAATTACTTCTAGTTTATTCCTTAAGTCAAGATGGTAGAAATGAGTAGGACTATCAAAATTTGAAATTTAGAGCATAAAAAGGAAACGTTAACCAATTTACGTTGAACTTCAAGTTACCTTGTTTTTGGGTATGCAAGTGTTTTGGAGGCACTTATAAGAGTTGTAATCTCATTATCATGGGTTTATCCAATTAGAATACCATGACATGAATTGATAGAAATGACTTCCCCCAAGGAGTAAATATTTCATTTTTAGTATTTTTTAATCATTAGTTTCAAAAATTTTGATTTTGAAAAGTATCAATTTTGTTTTTAAAAGTGAGATTTTGAAAATAGCATGATAATGGTATTTTGAAAATGATTTCATTTTCAAAATCATAGTAGACTTTTCAAATATGAATTGGAAATGGAAAGTGTTGAATTTAAGAAATATTTTTAGTGATATGTGTTATATAGTATACTTTTAAATTATTAAGCCTTCAGTTTTGTGAGATTGAGACTTATGGAGTTTGTTTTGGTTATAGACAATGGCACCCGATATGTATTTTAGAAACCAACCAGAAAAAGATACTGAGAATGTGTTTTCACCTCAACCATAGGTGAACCAAAAACTAATTCAATGTATAGTCCAAGCCTTTCAAGATATGTATATAGGGAATTTAAGGGATAAAACAATGCTAGAAGATCATTTTTTCAGTTCCAGAAGAAGAATCCACCCATATTTTAGGGTGATTTGAAACTAGAAAAATCATAGGTGTTGCTGAAGAGGATGAATCGAATCTTCAATTTCATAAGAATTCCATTAGAGTTGAAAGTCAATTTGGTGACATATATACTGGAAGATATTTCATGCCAATAGTTGGATTTAGAAGACTAGGCTAAATTTGACCAAGGCACTACATGAGAGTATTTTGAATAATTTTTTCAACAAACAATTCTATCCTCACAAGTTCAGAATTGAAAGAAAAACAAAAATTTTCAGCTTGAAGCAGGAGATCCTCTGAGTGACAGATTATACAAATATGGTTAATTGAGAAATGATTGAAGAAAGAGAAATCTAAGGAGATATGGATAGAGGAAGCATATTGATACCTACAAGAAAATGTGGGAACTCTAATGATATAGATAAGATGAAGTGGGGAACCTATTTCCAAGATGTGAGTATGACTCAGGACTAGATGGTTGGATCAGTTAATCTTCCTCCAAAACACAAGACAAATCCATCATGTTTTTAATTTGGTTCGTTCGAACACATAAAGAATGATTGTATGAAATGACCTAGGTTATGCCACAATTTCAATCAGATCAGGAATCTTCAGTAGTATTGTCACAGTGCTCCCTGGTCAAGTGTTCAAGACACTTATTATATTTCACAAAAGTTATATTCCTCGATGATACAAGGGTAGAAAAATACCTCTCATCAGTAGAACTGATCTAGACACAGTGATTCCAGGAATAACATGACTCCTTAGTAAGGGAAATATCAATAAGAAAATAAAGAATAAAGTACATCAAGTAAGCATTTATATGGATATTAACAAGTTATTGTGGATGATCATTCTAGAAAATTTATGGTGAGTGGTATGAATATTTTGAATTATACCGTTATGCAAGCTTTTTTTGATATGGGTGTATCCCATTTGTTTATTTATTCTCATTTTGTTGTTTTAATGGGTTTAAATGTTGAGATTATACCTTCTATTTTGAAACATAGAACTTTTATTGGTCAAAGATAATGTCGAGCCTTTATGCGTATAGCATGTTCTGTAACTATTGATGGAGTTGAGTTGATATAGGATTTATCTAGGCTTGATATGGATGTATATGAGATAATCCTAAGTATGTATTGGTTTATAATGTTCAAGGATCACATCAAATATTATATTTGAAAGGTTATTTTTATGTATGTGGAAGGAATCAAGAATCTTTTTAGAGGAGAAAGGAATATAAAGGCAGTTGCAACATGATTGTTGGAACTTGCAGTTGAATCAATCTCATACCAATTATTAGCATTTACTTTAGAATTAGTGAAAGTTATTGAGAATAGATGTTTTCTAGTGGTTGTTGACCAGTTTCTTGATGTGTTTCCCAATAATATATTAGCGTTTCATCCCAAAAGAGAAGTGGATTTTATAATTGATCTCTTTCTAGGTATTAGTCCTACCTACATTCTGAATTATCAGATAGAACCAATAGAATTAAGATAATTTAAAGTGCAGTTGAAAGATCTGGAAATAAAAGGGTTCATTCAGCATAAAATGTCTTCGTCGACAACACTGGTCTTCTTTGTTAAAATGTAATATGAAACTCTTTGGTTGTGTATATATTATCATAAGCTTAAAAGAGTTATGAGAAATAATAAGTATCCAATTCCATGATTTGATTATCTGTTTGATCAATTTAGGGGATCTTAGTGGTTCTCTAAAATGAATTGTGATCAAGATATCAACAATTTCAAGTTCCAAAGGAGGATATTCCAAATTCATCTTTCAGGAGTAGATATGGTAATTATAAATATTGGTTTATCCCTTTTAGTATTAAAAATGCACCGAAAGACTTTATAACATTAAAGAAACATATATTTCAAAGGTATATAGATTATTTTATGGTGGTGTTTATGGATGATATATTTTTTTTGTTAATGCATAAGGACTGATCATGAAAAACACTTAGAGATGGTATTATAAAGGTAAAGATACCATCGATTGTATTATAAATTTTCAATGTGTAATTTTTGGATACAATAGGTACGTTTATTTGCCCATTTAATATTTGAAATAGTTTTTTAGTGGATCTAAAAAAGATATAGGTTATTATCTCTTGGAAATCTCTAAAGAATTTCTTTGAGATACATAGTTTCCTTGGCTTATCTGGTTATTAATGACATTTTTTATGACTTATAATGACTAGATTCCCCCATGTCATCTTTAACAGGGAAAAGTGTTCCATTAAAATGGTATAACGAATGTCATAAATATTTTCATGAGGTAAAGGTTAACCTTAAATCAACTCCAATATTCATTTTTCTATAATCAGGACAAGGGTATGTGGTGTATTTTGATGCTTCCGTATTTGGTTTTGGATGTGTTCTCATACAAGGAGATCGTTTTGTTGATTATGGCTCATGATAGTAACAATTTCATGAGAAGAACTACCCAACACATGATTTTGAGTTAGTTTTCATTGTCCATTCATTGAATACATAGCATCATCACCTCTTTGGGGAGAAATTCACAGTGTTCATGTACCGTAAGAGTTTATAACACATATTATTAACAATGTATTTGAACCTAAGACAAAGAAAATGGGTAGATTATCGCTAAATTTTTGAATATTAATTGATTGGTATATCGGGTAATGGGAATCTGGTTGTGTATACATTAAGTAAAAATTTATATGGTCAGTTGAAAAAAGAGGCTTCAATAAAGAGGAAGTTGAAGTGAATGATAGCTGATGTGTAATTGGAATGTACGATTAAGGTGGTGTTGCAATTTTTTTTCTAGTTTATTTTGTTCTGAATTTGGATGAGACTATTAAAGAGATAAAAAAATCTGAAACAGTTCAAAAAGACGATTCCATATGGGTGGTAGTGGATCAACTCACAAAGTCGGCCTATTTCTTCCCTATTCATGAATATCATATGAGGGATAAATTGTCTAAAATCTATATTTGAGAAGTGGTAAAGAGGAGTGGACTACCAGTATCGATTGTATCAGAACAAGATCCAAAGTTTATATATCATTTATATAAATACTTACAGTAATCCACTAGGACTCAGGTGACTATGAGTATGGTGTATCGTCCTCAGACAGATGGATAATCCAAAAGAATGATACAAATGCTGTAATGCATGATGCATGCTTGTGTAATGTATTTTTGTGGATCATGGGAGGAGTAGTTACTATTAGTGTAGTTATACTATAATAATAGTTATTAGACCTTGATAAATATGGATCCTTTTGAAGTATTGTATGGGTGTCCTTATTGGTCTCCACTTTACTGGGTGGAAACATGTGAGAATTCACTGGTCGGTAAGAGCCTTGTCCAAGAGACAACAAAGAGGATTCAATTGTTTAGGAAAAGGATGGAGATGGAATATAGTCATCAGAAATCATATGTGGATCATCATTGACTACCATTTTTTGTTTGATGTGACCCATCCTGTTTTACATAGAATCTCCCTAGGGCTTGGGTATCATCATTTTGGAAAGTATGGAAATCCATATCCTCAATACATATTCCCTTTTGAGATATTGTAATGGGTTTTTTAGGTAGCATATAGGTTGTATTTTCCACCATTATTTAGTGCAATTCATTATATGTTTCACACATCTCAGTTGAAAAAGTATTATCCTGATCCAAACCATTTTATTTGATGGGATCACATTAATCTATAGATGAATTCTTTGTTGGTACATATGCTGATACAAATTTTGGATAGGAAAGGGAATGTCTTGAGTGGGAAAAGTAGCAATATTGCGTGGGTTTTGTGACAAAATTTTCAAATTCAGGAAGAGTCTTGGGAACGGGAGTAAAAAATGGTTGATAAATGGCATAAACTCTTTTAAGGAAATGCTGGTTTTGTACTTTCAGAGGATGAAATGTCCAATTATGGAGAGAATTTAGTAGCCACAGTTTCAAGTTATCACCCCTTACTTTATGTATTCTAAGTATTTAAAGTGTTCATGTGATTTTTTGGGTGGTTTTGTAGGACTTTTGGCAATCTTTAGGGGGATTTTCTAGATGTTCACGATTTGAGAATGGTTAATAGAAACCATGAAACACCTCTAAGAAATCATGAAAAAGAAGGCATTGGGATCTATGTAGGCACACAGTTAAGCAAAAAATTTGGCCAAACTGTGCAGCCACCTAAGAGAAACCATTATTTTGGGACAAAGAGATTATGCACAGTTAGTGTAAGGTTTGTCTAACTGTGTGAGACAACCTTGCTAGGTGATACTTGAGGTAGATCCAGGTTCACGGTTGGCATAAATTTTGTTGAGCAGTGTGACCCAACCATGCACATTTATTTTTTAGATCCTAAAAAGTGTATGTCACTCAGTTTTACCCCTAAAATACTCTTTTTTACCTCCATTTGGGCCCTAAATTGATTTTACCTCATCCCAAAGGCTATGGAGACTTTTCCCTTTGATCCAGAAGTAATCCTTAGGAAAATATTGGTGTGTTTAAGGTTAGATTTCTTAGTAAGTATTTGTTCTTGATGGTTTTTATTAGATCTACACTTCTTCCATCACTTGGATTCGTAGATGTAGTCCGTTGGGGATATATATATGTTATTTTATGAAAATAATGATGAGATATGGTTATTTTAATGCTTAATAATAAGATCTAAGGTGGGTTTTTTGGAGATTTATCCTGGTTTGGTTGTAGAATTCAAGTTGTTCTTCGTTTTTTCTATAATTTTTGAGGTTGGGGGTTTCACTCTCATCTCATATTACGATAACTTGAAGGATTAGTTTAAATTTTTTTAATTTCTTGAAATTTATTGTGAAAGTTGAAGTTCCAAAGGATCGAATCACAATAGATAAGGGGAGGGGGTTGAGTCATTTGTTCACTTTTTAAAAGTTTCAAAACTTGTGGAAACTTATCCCTTAAAACCTATTAAGATTTATTTCTTTATCAACTATTCATAAATACTCATGCATGAAAAATTAGCAAAAAAATTAAAGAATGTAATATTTACATGGTTCGACCTTGGTGTGAGAACCTACATCCTTTCCATAGCCACTCATGTGGGTCTATAAAAATTCACTACTAAGAAGAAGTCAATACAACTTGTTCCAACTCCCATTAGACACATTATATCTCCAAATTGGAAATATTATACAAACTCCCATTAGGTTACAATGTTTTCTTATAAATTTTTTTATCCAAACAAAATAATAAAGACTTTGTTGAAACTGATCCACAATTTCTCACTCCGAATCCTCAATATGATATGGTTAGATCTGATTTTTTCAAACCAAGGATTCTGGATATAATTCTATCAATAAAATGAGTTTGGATAATATTTTATCTATATTATGAATCTAGATCCTATTATCTTAATATGATGGACTCAATATGATGAACCCATTCTCGATATGAAAAACTCAAACTCTTCTCAAATGTTCAATATGATCTTTCTCAACATGATCATTCTCATTTCGGTAAAAAAACTTTCAGATGTCTAATCCTCCTCACAGGATCTCTATTTAGAAAGAACATTCACTTGAATTCTTCAGTGCTCCACCTTTTCTTCTTGTTTGAATATTTGATAATGAATGAATGATTTGAGAAATTATTTATAGGCAACTCGAAAAACAAAAGCAAAAAACTTGAATTTTTTTTTCTTCCTCTAATTTCAAAATCTCTAAAGATCACTCACATCTAATCTTTAAAATTGACATCTTTAATCCTATATATATTTATCTAAGATGTATACAAAATTTAATTTCATGTTTTTCCTCTTAAACTCTTTATAAAACTTCTAGAATCTTCTTTTTGATTATTCTTTATAATCAGATCATTATGTGTGTGTTTATTTCTCAGCACATTAGGATTTTTATTTCCTTCTCAGATCATTATGAATTATATTTATTTTTTAGTTCATTACAAATATATTTCCTTCTCAACTCATTAATATCTATATTTACTTATTAAATCATTATGATTTCTAATTTATTCTCAACACATTATGATTTATGTTTCCTTCTCAGCTCATTATGATTCTATTTCCTTCTCATCTCATTATGATATATTTCCTTCTCAGCTCATTGTGAGTATATTTCTTTCTCAACTAATTTCAATTTCAATTTCCTTATCGTCTAATTACGATTATATTTCCTTCTTATCTCATTACAATCTGTTTCCTACTTAGCTCATTATGAATCTATTTTCTTCTTATCTCATTACGATCTACGTTTAGATTCAGCCATATGGAATCCTCATAATGATGGATTTTTCATTACGATGGAATTCCCATTATGATGGATTTTCCCATTATGATGGAATTCCCATTTTGTTGGAATCTCTATACTTTAACTTTGAAATTATTCAAACCTATCCACCATATCTTCAAAAGATTTTATAATGAGAGCTTTCATTATTTGTGAGAGATTAATGACCAAAAAAGCTTCAATTTATTTCATTTATAAATTATGAAAACTCTCTAACTCTTGAATTCCCTATCTTCTTTTAAAACTCTTTATCAACAATACAACTTATTCACTTAGAATCTTGGTATTTCTATCATAGAAAATTATTTATTTCTCTAATTATAGAAATGTAAAACTTCCAACAATAAAACATTTGTGCCTCTAATTCTACTAGATACGATGATCTGAATCTGACACCAATAGATCCGATGATCTAAATATGATGCTAGTGAGTCTAATTATAATGCTCATTATGATGGACTAGGCCCAATTCCTAAATACCAAAAAAAAATTATACAAAAAGGGTAGTTCCCAATAAGTAAAAAAACATTGTTAAAACAATCTATCATAGCGGTTCTTCAATATTTCCCATTTGATTTGTTGAAAACCCTTTTTAACAAATTTTCCAACTCTCAAATTTTTTCCCAACTCAAATTTTGTAAAAAATCATATTTTTTTATTTTATCAAAACACATCCTTTCTCAAAAGAGAGTGTCCTAACACAACACTAATGTATAAAGTAATGTTTTTGAAGGAATTCCATCCCTCAGTGGAAAGAAATTTTTTATCCATATAAAAATAACCCCCCTCATTTTTATTTTTATATCCCTTATTTTATGATAACCAGAACATCAATTTCATAAAAGAAAGATAAGTATAGAATTATTATACATTAAAAAGTTTTTACTTACTCTCCCCCTTTATCAACATAATCCAAATCATTGTGGGGGTACATCCTTATGATATTTTGGAAGACATGGGAGGAGGCTGAACATGAATTTGCAACCTCAATTCCACAGACCTTTATTTTGTTACTTCCTTTATAAAGATATCAATAATCTGATACTTTTTTTAAATGTATTCTTACAAAATAACTCTAGAAGAAACTTCCCCTTTTGTAAATTAAAAATTTATATCAATGTGTTTTTATCTTTAATGTTGGAAAAGATTCATAGAAAGATCAATTGAACTATAATTATCACAAAGTATCTTTAATGGTTTAGAAAAATTTAATTTCAATTATTTTAGCTAAACTTTCATCCACAACATTTGAGTACAAGCCATAATAGCTTCAACATATTTAGATTCATCTATGCTTAAAGTTTGTAAACTTTTCTTCTTACTATAAAAATTCACAAACATTCACCCAAGAAAAATGTTCCTTCTAAGGTTGATTTTCTATCATTACAATCTCTAGTCCAATAAACATCAGTATAACCAAGAAACTTCATATCGAAATTTCTTTTTTATAACAACCGATGTAAAATTTTTCCTTTAACATATCTTATAATTCTATTTTTTCCAACATATTTGATTATTTCGGATTACTTTGATACCTAGTGGTGATCATAGTGTTTCATTTGTTGTCAATAAGGTGTAAATATGTGTATGGAGAGGTCATGATTAAAGTTGTGATGATGATTGAATTGGTGATTCTTAAAGTGATATTGTTTCCTTAGGAAAAATCCCACTTTTATTTTGAATTATATTGGTTGAAAAGTACTGTAAATAGTTTTTGGTTGGAAATAGTTCTCAATAAGATGGCAATATCTCATTGGTATCAATATGACGAAGTTTTTACAAAGATAATGATGCTTGGAGAATTTTTATGGATTCATAGCATCAGATTCCATGCTTGGGAATTTCTCCATATTGTCAAATCAGATGATTGTAGAACTGATCATAAGTTCCAAATCATGTGTCAAAGAATGAAACATTATTACAAAATTTGAATATCCCCATGAAATAATCTATTTCATGATGAAAGTGGAAAATACATCCAATATATTCTAATTGGATGACGGTTGTTTATCAAATCAAATGATTGATAGAGCTGATATTCAAAGAATAATACATGTGTTAAAGGAGAACACATTTTTTATTACAATGATACCATGCATATTGTTAATTCATGAGGAATGAAGAAGAAGCCATACATTATCCATGGTTGGATAAAGGAGGAATATTGAATATCTTGGATTTTTTATTCCAAAAAGAAAAGAAGGATGATGTTTGAAGACGAAGAAGAATAAAGAAAGAATGCATGGGATTTGAATGAAGAAGGTTTCCTTGAAATACTCTTGTACTAGACACTTGGTTTTTAACTAAGTATATTTTATCATGAACTTACATTAAAAAATAGGCCAAACATGCAAGGACAGCTGATGTCCTTAACCTGAGGCACATGTCGGAACCAAGGGTCAACCACGCCTAAGGGAACCCTCATGTATAGCCCACAAGAGGTATGAGAGGGCCGTGTATAAGCTGGATGGGGTGCATGGGAGAACCAGGGTAGCGCGCCACTGTGCGGGGTGGCACGACTGCAAGAAACATAGTGGGCGTAGAGAGCGCACCCTCGAGAACCGGTGTGAGGAAACACTAGAGGAGGGAGAGAAGTAATTTGGTGTTTAGTCAAAGCATCTTGATTCTTGAAACATGAGAAATCTGAATGTTTGTTATGATGTGGGACAAGTTTTTAAAAATGTGGACGCAATCATGGATGTCCATCTGATATCTCATGAGATCATGACTGCACACTCCATCCTGCGTCCCACAATCTAATCGCCACCATCCGTGACCAATCCAAGATGATCCAATGATCACCGAGCCCCCCCCCCATTGTCATCTTCAACCTCAAATCATCCCAATTCTGCAACTCAATAGAGATGAAGCTACCTCCTCCAAGATTTAACTCTGGACATTGTTGATGATGAAATCTCATTCATAAGATTATTATGGAAAACACAAACACATGCATGAAATTTCATTTGTATGCATGCATCGAAATAATGAGATCATATGTGGCTGAACCAATTAAAGGTGTGAGGCCATGTCATGAAGATCATGTGCTCAAATAGAAGCCCTGTATGGCATCCCGCCTTTTTAATACATAACTTTTCATTACATGTTACAAATAGAGGATCTTTAAAGTCTAGTGTCTTGGAAATCAAGAACAATAAAAATTGAATACAACATAAAAAATTCTTCTAAACCACTTGTAGGGCTTCATAATAGGTTCATCCTACGTACAACTACTGAATCTCATATCCTGGAGACATACATCAAATGAAAGGTTGAGCAGAAGGCCCAGTATGGGTAAACAAGGGAATCAATTTACTTGTGCTAACATAAGAACTTGAATAAAAACATAAAGACACGAGCAATGGAAGTATAGGAATATTATAGTGAAAATAACTTGGAACATAACTTTAATATGTGGCTTCAACTTTTCATTTATACATTCATGAATGAACATATCACCAAGGTTCATCCCCAAGGTGTCATAAAAATGACCAAGGTTATTAACCAAGGTATCGTGAAACTTTTCATATCTAGAGATTAATTCTTTACCCAATGCATTAGAGAACTATAAGGGAACACACTTAATATGTATTTACCTTCATGTGATCTACATATATCACAATAAAAAATTTCTTAAATTACCCATAGAGAATAAAAGAAATGGGTTTCATTTCAAAATTGTGACGTTTTAAATGTTCTTAAAAATAAGATCATTATATCATGTATAACCCATGGAAAGGGAGTGGGGGTTATATGTATGTCAATTACAGAATAAAATATATCATCTTTATATATTTATGAACACCCATATAAATGATAAATGTCGGGGTATTCACATTAATAAAACAACAAAATTTCTTGAGATAAAGAGATTGACATTTTGAGATGAAATTTTGGCAGCATAACGACTATATAAAATGGTTTTAGAAAACATTAAAAAGAGAGGGGACAAAGGTCACCCACTCATAAATAATTCATTGTAAAGTATGGGTACTGAATAAGATCATGGTATGATTATTTTTATGACATACCACATGAAAGAGAAACACAAAAGAAAAGAGAAGATGTGATTTCTTTTATGAGATATTCGGCAGCCTAACGACGTCACTTAAAAATTCAGAAAACAAATTGATGAGATCAGAAAGGGTCTATAAACAATTAGACATGAAATGGACTATAATGAGAATATATAAGAACATAACCACAACATAAGGACATGGAAATTAGAAGACACAACATAAAGGAAGTCATGACTTAAAAGAGGAGGGTGAAAGGATCCCTTAACTTGAAGAGTAACTTCGAAAGTTTGATGTTTGGTACCTTGGGAGGATTGAGGGAACCTTGGTAGGATTCATTCGTAGGTAAGGAAACAGAACTTTGTTGATGAGGATTTTGAAATTAAATGAATGATGGAATGTCTTGGTATTTATAAAATAAGTGAGGGGACAAGTCATTAATGGCCAAAGGACACCTCATCAGTGGTATTGGAAAAACCATGGGCTTGCCCATTTTATTTTCCTATGTTATTGGCCACTTGGTACACCTCATAACTTGTCTTACTATTCATAAGTCTAACGTAATGATTACATAATTATTACATCCTTAATGATGTCATTAAACACCCGAAACTAAAAACTGTATTTTCACTATTCACAGAAAATTCGTTTTTTTCCAAAAAAATCCCCAAAAATCACCTTAACCTAATTTCAATGCCCTGAATTCAAAAATGAACTCCATTTTATAAAAATAATTTTATAAATATTTTTAATTTAATATTTAAATAAAAATCACTATACACCTGAAAAATTAATACTTGACTAATAATTTATATGACAATTATTTACCTATTTTATTGAATCATATTACTTAATCAAGGTGCCTAAATTATATCAATACATTATTAAGTGAGGTTACATAATCCATTTGGTCACATTAGAAATCATAAGCGTAAAATCATTAGTCATAACTTACTATTCATCAAAAATTAAGTTGATCTTATTAGACTCTAAATTTCATACTGAACATAACTGTAGAAGACCATTTTTTGAAAATCATTACACATTATTAATTATTTATGGTTTACATAAATATTTTAAAATATCATTTTTTTCTAAACATCGATAATATACATCCTATATTTATCCGGATGTTTGAAAAATCATAAACTTCACCATAAGAAGAAATCACAATTTTTATTTTTATCAAAGGATTACATAAGGTTTCCTAGGTCTTGTTATATAGCCACTTACAACACCAGCATAGGACCTAAGTGTAAGGTGTGCTAAGGTGATAGATTCTTGGGGAATTTCGACCAACATTGCCCGAGTGGTGATTTCAATCAGCTTGAACTTCTCGCGCAAGCTACTCCATTCCATCTTAACACAATGAAGTTCGTCTTGGGTTTGGTCTAGAGAAAAGCCTAGTGGTTCTACCTCCATCCCAAGTTCCGTCAGATGGGCTTCGATCGACCTGAGTCTACTGGATGGGCCCCTCGAATCTTCTTTCTGTATTAACCAAGATCACTTGTATTTATACAAAATAAATGTAACATTAAGAGTTTAGTTTCCGACAGTCTTATTGACCAACGGTCATATAACAGTTGAAACCTAATGGTCTCATTTAATTTTACTCACTTAATTAACTAAATAATATAGTTTTTTTAGTATAAAAATAAAATAACACACAAAAAAATTAGGAAAAAAATATTAATAAAAGTCCAGGTCGTTACATTCTTCCCTCCTTAAGAAATTTCGTCCCTGAAATCTTTAACTCTTACCCTCAGAGGAGAAAAGGTGTGGGTACTTTTGCCTCATAGACTCCTCTGGTTTCCACGTGGATTCTTTATATTTTTTGTTCCTCCGCAACACCTTAACATGGTGGGTAGTCTTGTTGCGTAGAACCTTGTCTCTATGATCCAAGATCTCCACCGCCTTCTCGTCATAAGATAGGTCATGTTCCAGTTGTATGACCTCTGGGTTTAGTACATGTTAATGGTTAGGTATGTACTTCCCCGTGAGGGATACATGGAAGACATCATGAACTTGTGCTAGATTTGGAGGAAGTGCAAGCCGATAGGCCACTGCTCCCACACGATCAAGGATTTCATAGGGGCCAATGTACCTAGGGCCAAGCTTCCCTTTCTTCGCAAACCTCATGACTCTCTTCTAGGGTGATATCCGAAGAAAGAATTTGTCACCAAAATCAAACTCCAAGTCCTTTCGACGGTTGTCAGCATAGATCTTTTGTCGACATTGAGCAGCCTTAATGTGTTGTTGGATGACATGGACCTTTTCTGTCATCTCTGCACAAGATCAAGCCCAAGATGCTTTCTCTCACTAGATTCATCCCAACAATTAGTAGTTCTACATCACTTCCCATATAGAGCTTCATAGGGTGCCATTTGAATTCTTGAGTGGAAGCTATTATTGTAAGAGAACTCAACTAAAGGGAGATGTTGATCCCATCCACCCTTAAATTCCATTGAGCACATTCTCAGCATGTACTTGAGTGTTTGAATAGTACTTTCAGATTGGCCATCAGTTTGGGGGTGATAGGTGGTATTGAAATTCAATTCAGTGCTTAGAGCATGTTTAATACTTCTACAGAATTTTGATGTGAACCTTGGATCACGATCAAATATGATAGAATGTGGAACTCCATGCAGCCTTACCACTTCCTTCATGTAAATCGGGAAAAGTTGATTGAGAGATAAATATTCCTGAATGGAGATAAAATGGGAAGTCTTGGTGTGACGGTCCACAATAACTCATATCGCATTGTTTCCTTTGGAAGTTCACGGAAGACTAGTGACAAAGTCCATAGTGATATTGTCCCACTTCCATGCTGGTATGGGTAGTGTTTGCAATGCCCCTTTAGGAAGTTGTCACTATGCCTTCACTTGCTGGCATACTAGGCACCTTAAAGTGTATTCAGAAATCTCCCTTTTCATATTATCCCAAAAAAAATGATCATGAAGGTCCCTATACATTTTTGCGCTTCCAAGATGTATAGAGAAAGTAGATATATGAGCTTCATCCATCAGCACCTTATTTATTTACAGAAAATATGGAACACATATCCTTGTATGAAATTTCAGTACACCTTCTTGATCAATATTGAACTCAGGGAACATCTCATCCTTCACAACTTCAAGATTTTTCTATAACAAAGGATATTATTTATGAGCTGTCTTGATCTTCTTTAGCAATGACAGTTGAGAAATCATTTGGGTTAGGGTTGATGATGTCCCTTACCTTATAATTCCCATGTCCAGCTTTACTAGGTCATTGATCAAAGGATCTTTTTGAGTCCTCATCATGGAAAGAACAACTGGGTCTTTCCTACTTAATGCATCAGAAACTTTGTTTTCTCTTCTAGGATGATAATGAATTGAAAAATAATAGTCTTTAAGAAGCTCCAACCATATCCTTTGTCTCATGTTTAATTCCTTTTGTGTGAAAATATACTTCAAACATTGATGGTCTCTGTATATATCACATTTTTCCCCATAAAGATAGTGCCTCCATATCTTCAGAGCAAAAACGACCACAACCAGCTCCAGATCATGCGTAGGATACTTCTGCTCACGAGTCTTCAACTATTGAGATGCATAAGCAATGACTTTGTCATTTTTCATGTGGAATCACCCAAGCCCTTTTAGAGATGAATCACTAAAAATAACGAATCCTTCTCCAATTGAGGGCAGATTTAACACGGGTGAAGTAACCAGTCTCTTCTTCCGCTCTTGGAAACTTTCCTCACACTCCTTTGTCTAGATTAACTTGACCCCTTTTCGAGTTAACTTGGTTAATGGATTAGAAAGTTGTGAAAAGTTTTCACAAACCTCCTATAATATCTTGCTAATCCAAGAAAACTATGAATCTCAGTTATTGTTGTAGGTTGAGGCCACTCCTCAACCACTTTTGTCCTTGCAGGGTCAACTGTGATTCCTTCATTGGTTACAATGTTCTCCAAGAAAGAAACTTATTGTAACCAAAATTCACATTTACTAAACTTCCCAAAAATCCTCTCCTTCTACATAGTTTGAAAAATATACCTTAGATGATCCTCATTCTCCTTGTGAATTTGGAATATATCATAATATCATCAATAAAAACTACCACAAAGTTATCAAGGTAGTCCTTAAAGACTCTATTCATCAAATACATAAAAATAGCAGGTGAATTAGTCAGTCCGAAGGGCATAACAACAAACTCATAATGCCCATATCTTAATCAGAAGGCAGTTTTTGGAATATCTTCTTTCTTCACCCTCAATTGATGATAACCAGATCAAAGATCAATCATAGAGATGAATTGAGTCCATGAAGTTGGTTAAATAAGTCATCAATTCTTGGAAGAGGGTATTTGTTCTTTATTGTGATACCATTCAGTTCTCTATAATCAATTCCTAGCCGCATCAATCCATCCTTCTTCTTCACAAAGAGAACCGGTGCTCCCCAAGGAGACACACTTGGTCAAATAACCCCCTTCTCTAAAAGATCATGGAGTAGTTTCTTCAATTCCTCCAGATCCACATTTTCCATCTTATACAGGGTCTTTGATATTGGATGAGATCTAGGTATGAGCTCAATATAGAACTCTACCTCTCTTTTAGGGGGAGGTACATGCAACTCCTTAAGAAATACATCAACATATTCCTAGATGATGGGGACACTTTCTATCCTTCAAACTCTCATCTCCTTCTCCTTATTCACCAATCAACTCCATAAATAAGGATATAGGGGGTTCTTTTAGAGAAATATCAGGTTGAGATATCTCTCCTTGGAAGATAACTGTAGGTTTTTCATTCAAGACTACTGATTTTTCCTTGCTTCTACAATTGATCTTAGCATTATACTTTGAGAGCCAATCCATCCCTAGTATAATGTCTAATTCCAGCATGGGAATGACTACTAGATTTGCGATAATGTTGAGCTCGCTAAAGAAAATACTAGAGTTTCTAAACACTGATGATGCTTGGATAGTCCCGCTAGGAGTGTTGACTGATAACTCTACTTTTAGAAAATCATAGGTTGATTTTAAATTATTTTCAAACATAGAGGAAATAATGAAATGCGTAGAACTCTAATCAAACAAAGTATTTGATAGATTTGAGAGGACAACAAGAGTACCTGCTACCACATCATTCGGAGCTTCAAATTCAGCTGTCGTGAAAGAAAAAGCACGACCTTGATATGTTGGCCTTTTATAAGGATAATGGTGGTTCCCCTCCACTGCCCTCATATTTGGACAGTGATTGGAAATGTGACCACATTGTCCACACTTGAAGCACTGGACATCAGGTAGGGCCTACACCGTCATCCACTTGTCGTTTGTGTTTGAAAGTTGAGGTTTCACCTCACCATGAAAATTCCTCTTAATGTGGCAATCTCTATCACATATGTAGCACTTCCCACTCCCGAGCAGGCAGTTCCACAAATGCTTCTCCCCACATTTATTACACGTGGGATGTTTTACTTTCTTTCCTCCTCTTCCTTGATCGAAGCACCTCCCCAAGCATGGCTCTAATGATCTATTATTGTAATTTGATTTATGAGACCACTACGTCTCATAAAAATATTGCTCAAATTTCATCGCACTCCACACGATCTCCTCATATCTATCATAGTCTCAGTTGGATAGATTCTTTCGCAGATGAGGTCTCAGTCCACCAAAAAATCTACAACCTTAGCATTTGGAACTATGACAAAGCTAGAGGTATATAATGAAATCCTTGTGAAGTTCATCTTTTAGTATCCCATAGATTCATTCTCCTTCTGATTATACTCGAGAAACTCCTTCTCCATTCTTGTTCTCATGAAACGAGGTAAATAATTACTAAAAAAGATCCATATGAACTCTTCCCACTCCATATCTTCAACTTCCACTCTTTTCCCCATGTTTTTGATCAGTTCCCACCACTGATCAGCTTCTCCTTCTATGTGATAGATAGCTAGGGTGACCTTCTCTTGCTCTGAACAACGGAGCACAGAAAAGATCTTCTCGATGGAGCATATCCATAGCTCATAAATCAATGGGTCAGTCGATCCATTGAAGGTTGGTGGTCATTGGTACATAAAGGACTCAATTTAATGTTGTTCCCTTTGCAGTGATATTGGTCTCTCAGCTTGATTCAAGTTATTTCCCATAACTTGAGTAAGTTGGTTCATCATTCGCATTAATGTTTCCATTCAGGCTTCCATCAGAGGGACATCAGTGCATGGTCCATTGCGGTCACCATTTGCACGGTTCCTCCTACTGCCTGCCATTTTCTAAAAGAATAAAATTTTAGTGAGAAACATATTTCATTTACGAATCTTTTAACTATAAAGGATTCTATGTCTTAAAAATTCTTTCTTTAACAATTACATTTCTCTATAATTCCTTCATAATGATTCATAAAAGCTTGTGATTAACCAAATATATCCCCCGGGAGTGTCGTAACCAAGAGTGCAGCAAGGCCCATTTTCATGTACCCGTTTTCATTTGATTCTAGCTCAAAGATATGTTTTCAGGTTTTACCTCTATGTACATTTGTGCCAGAGCCACCTCTACCTGCTCGTATCCAGAAAGGGATGTATTTTCTTGATAAACCACTTACTCAATAATCACCAAAATACCAGTAAGTTTTCCTATATTTAAACTCTTCTATAGGTTTATTCATAAATTTTTCATATCCTAATTTCCATAAATAACTAAACCTCCTTTCGATACCAAATATGGCATCCCACCTTTTTAATACATAACTTTTCATTACATTTTACAAACAGAGGATCTTTAAAGTCTATTGTCTTGGAAATCTGGAATAATAAAACTTGAATATAACATAAAACATTCTTCTAAACCACTTTCAGGGCTTCATCATAGGTTCATCCTACGTACAACTACTACATCTCATATCCCGGAGACATACATCAAAGTAAAGGGCGAGAAGAAGGCCCAGTAAGCGTAAACAAGGGAATCATTTTACTTATGTTAACAATAAAAACTTGAATAACAACATAAAGAAATGAGCAATGGAAGTATAGGAATATAATAATGAAAATAACATGGAACATAACTTTAATATGTGGCTTCAACATTTCATTTATATAACGACCCATACTTTACATACATTGTTAATACTTCAAAATTGAATCACACTTATTACAACATTTGACAAAACCACAAAGGACCGTATAGGTATAGTGTCTTTAGAAACTGGGAAACATAAACAACTGGTTCATAAATCTTCTACAGTGTCTCCCATTTATTTCATCATATCTAGGGTCCCTTTTAGCATATTCTACTTAATATCCATCTTCCTGGCCTGGGGAAAAGAAAACATAAAAGGGTGAGCTCAAATGCTCAGCAAGGGAAAATAAAGGAAATAAAAATCATATCATATCTTTTTGAAAATTAAAACCTGCAAAAGAGATCATAATATCTTAACATGGAATAAATCATAGAAGTGAAAATGAGATCCCCATAATCATAACATAAAACTTGAAACTTTGTGGCATGCACACATAATCATGGAAAATCATTTCTTGTTAGTCATGACTCATTTCCAAGACTATCTTAGTGGACAAAGTCCCTTTCTGAACCGAGTTCACTCCTCGTTTCAGTCCTGTATCACTGAACCGAAATAACCTTCCGTTCCAGCCATGTCTATCTCATGAGATATAAAATCTTTACCCAATGCATTGGAGGGAGATATAGGTCCCACCCATCTTATAATGAATCCTTTCTTATGTGTGCCACATAATCATAAAACATACATCATTGCATAACACATGTAACAAAAATGGGATTCTTGAAACATCATGACATCATAAATCAATTCATATAAGATAAAGGAATTAATAAAAATAATTCCATCACAACATGATCAAATCAATGTAATAATAGGGATAAAAACAGACCCCTTTTTATTATCTTAGATGGAAAACATTTTTGATAAAATACTTGAACTTCATTCTTGAGGAAAATATCCTTTCTACTTCAAAAACACTTTTCCTTTCTTAACATGTCATACAATTTTAGACTAAAAGAAGTTGATTAAAAATAAACTTGAAAACTTGTAAAGGAAGCTTCTTGGAAATAATGTTTTAGAAATCCATTCATGCCGTATAAGTTAAAAAAAACATTCTTCGTACTTTTGTCGGAAAAGTCAAAAAGTACCTCGTACGGAAAAACGACAAAAGATTCCTTTCATATTCTTTACTAAAAACTCACCTAAGGGTAAAATTGGATTTAAACTATTTAAAGTGGATGGAAACAATTTTACATATTGAGGGAACATGGATGTGGATGATAAAATACACCCCAGTAAATACTTACGAATAAACAATCTCGGATAAAAATGAGATTGTGATATTTCCCTTACCTTAGGTCCGATTTGCTTTGTTCGTGTCCGATGCTCCTGTATAATGGTTTAAATAATGTTATTGACTTATTCCAGAATCATACATATTGATATGAGATCATATATGGTCATATTATTAGCTTCTTGTTAGTAATATTTCATTGTTACTTGTTACTCGGGTCTTTATAACTTTTTGTTCTTATGCGTGTTTTGTCGAATAAATTCTTATTCTTATCTTTAGGTTATAGATAATTCATTTCCAGAATGGTATTAGTGTAGTATATACCATATTCATTCATTCAATTCATTTATATAATCATTATGAAATGAAGATCATGTAGAACGAGTCGCATCACATCGTGGAGACGGTATTCCGTACGTACGCACGAGTGATGATATCGTTCCTATGATCGTGGAATTGTATTGGAGTATATATATATATTATTTCAGTATCAATATTACTTAATAATAATCATATATAGTTACTGATTACACCATTATACCCATCCTTGTAAGGTGATGGTGGAAAATAGATTACACCACGGCGTGGAGACGGTATTCCGTACGTACGCACGCGCGGTGATTTCATTTTTTCCGTAGGATGGATAGAAGGTGAATTAGGGTTGTTTAATATTTATAATAACATATCAGTATGTAAGTAATACTGATGTTATTACTTTATCATGAAACAACTAAAGAAGAAGAAGTTGAAGAAGAAAGAAATTGAAAAGATCGGTAATGGATATTACCTCTTCTTTGGAACGCCTTTTTGAATCCTCCACTTAAGGAACTAAGATTGGTCTTTGGAGAAGACCAGGACCTCTAGGATTATTCTAGGGAAGTGGAGAAGGGAAAATGGCAGGGGTTGGCCGAGCTTGAGTGCTCAAATTGGTGTGAGGAGGAGGGGGAGGAGGTGCCCTTTTATAAGGGAGGAGAGGGGCACCTTAGGAATATCTCAAAATATTATTTTATATTAAAGTCAAAATCGGTTTCTAATGGTTCCAAAGGGTCTTATTTCGAAGCTAAAGTGGGGATGGGTCGAAATCCTATCAACCAATAGGATTTAGACAAGTTTAGGGTATTATTTTAACCTTATCAATTAGATTTAACTCTAAGTTAATTAATTTAACTTTTACCGTGTCTTTTTGTTTTCTTTCACTATATGGTTAATACACTTACTATAACATGCCAAACGAACCCCAAATTGTTTATTATTAATATATATATCCTTATCTAAGTCATTTGGCCGAACCTTAGATTTTTAGGAATAAAATAACAATTAATAATATAATATTTGATTTAAAAACTATTTTGTGTCAATTTTGACACTATTTGATATATGATTTTTGTGAAAGTCATAACAGAATTATATGTTCGAACCAAGTTGATTAAATCAATAGTAATATATCATAGTAACCTAGAAAACTAGTGGAATTCATAAAAAGTCTCAAATTACATTTATTTTGGTATTTATATTATCACTTTTGTCAATATTTCATTAATAAGATAATTACTGCATCATCTTTGTGTCATAAATAAATTAAATTATTTGATGTCTAAAAATTACAAATAAAATATCATCATGTAGGAAATCTTTTTAGATTTCTAATGAATATTTAAAATTGAATTTATCTTATGTATAACCCCATATTAAAAATGATTTACTTATTAAACTTTGATTTTAACTATTTTAACCCTTCTTTAAATAAATTAATAATAAATGTCCTAATCTAATCCAAGTGGGCCTAAATGGTCATATTTTATTCCTAAGTTTGTTTTTGGTCGAATTACACTTGTCCAATAGAATTAGGACATGTGTTAGGGTAATATTAATATCATATTTACCCTTAGTTTCCCTATTTACTATTAACCGTGGTAAAAATAGTAAAAAGTTACTATTCACCAAAAAATTATTTTCATCTCATTGAACCACATTTTAGTCCTTGATATTAACCGTGTCTCTCGGATTTTTGAAATTCCATTCACAGAAGCGGTAAAATTAAGTTTTATGCAAAATTCAGTTTTTAACCTACCACTTAGTGGTTTCACTATTCATCAAAAATTGAAAGTTTTCAGAAAAATACCAAAATTTCACCCTAGGCTAATTTCGATATTCTGAGTCCAAAAATGAAGTCCATTTTGAAAAATAAAATTTATAAAATTTCAAAAAGTGGTTATTACTATTCATAACGGCTAGTTTTAATAGCATATTGTTGTTTAGTGAAACTCGGTATTGCGTACGACGCAAGCTATCGAGGAAGGTCGTGATTGCGTGTAAAGCAAGCCAAGCAAGTGTTGTGTAGAAAAAGATTCCTTTGATGATTTATATAACATAAAAGTCTAGGGTGTTACATTCTACCCCCCTTAAAAAGAATTTTGCCCTCGAAATTCGTCACTTTGCAACAAACAAATGAGGATACTTCTCCCTCATCATATCCTCAAGCTCCCATGTAGCTTCTTCAAGTTGGTGGTTTCTCCATAAAACTTTCACCAAGCGAGTGGTCTTGTTTCGTAGGACTTTTTCGCTACGATCCAGAATCTCTATCGGCTGTTCTTCATAAGAAAGATCTTGCTCCAGCGGTACAACTTCTGAGCTGAGTACATGTGAAGGATCAGGTATGTACTTTCTCAGGAGAGATACATGGAACACATCGTGAACTTGAGAGAGATTCGGTGGAAGCGCCAATCGGTAAGCTACCTTCCCAACACGATCCAATATTTCAAAAGGACCGATATATCTAGGGCTCAACTTCCCCTTCTTTCCAAATCTCATAACCCTCTTCCAGGGAGATATTCGTAAGAACACTTTATCGCCCACTTCAAACTCTAGGTCTTTTCTTCGGTTGTCGGCATAGATTTTCTGTCGACTCTGAGCTGCTCTTATGTGTTGTTGAATAGATCTGACCTTTTCTGCCATTTCATCAACGAGATCAGGTCCTAATAGCTTTCTTTCCCCAACTTCATCCCAGCAAGTTGGAGTCCTGCATTTCTTTCCATAGAGAGCTTTATAAGGAGCCATCTGAATACTGGAGTGAAAGCTATTATTATAAGAAAATTCCACCAAAGGTAGGTGTTGATCCCAACCTCCTTTGAAATCCATAGAGCAAGCTCTCAACATATCTTCTAGGGTTTGAATTGCTCTCTCAGACTGACCGTCTGTCTGGGGATGATAAGCAGTGCTGAAACTCAACTCTGTATCCAAAGTATGCTGAAGACTTCGCCAGAACTTCGAGGTAAATCTCGGATCTCGATCAGATATAATAGAAAGTGGTACTCCATGCAATCTTACCACTTCCATTACATATATCCTGGCAAGCTGATCTAGAGAGAAATCCTCTCTAATAGCAATGAAGTGTGCAGACTTTGTAAGACGATCAACTATGACCCAGATAGCATTATTTCCTTTGGATGTTTTAGGAAGTCCTGTGACAAAGTCCATAGTGATGTTTTCCCATTTCCATTCGGGTATGGGTAATGGTTGTAACATCCCCTTAGACTTTTGTCTCTCAGCTTTAACTTGTTGACAAACCAAGCATCGAGAGACATATTCAGCAACATCTCTTTTCATGCCATCCCACCAGAAGTACTCTTTCAGGTCCCTATACATCTTCGTGCTTCCAGGATGAATAGAGAATGAAGAACTATGAGCCTCATCCAGCAGCTCTTTCTTTAATTCGGGGATGGGAGGAACACAAACCCGATTCCTGAACTTTATTATCCCATCACAATCAAGGTTGAATTCAGGAACATTTCTCACCTTCTTTTGTAACTCGACATCTTCTTTCTGTGCCTCTTTAATCTTCACATGTATAGATGGTTGAACATTCATTTGAGAAAGATAAGATTTTTCCCCTTCCATTATAATTCCAAGATCCATCCTTTGTAAATCCATAAATATTGGATCTTTTGTGATCCTCATCATGGATAAACTAGCATGGTCTTGTCGACTTAATGCATCTGCCACCTTGTTTGCTTTCCCAGGGTGGTAATGGATTGAGCAGTCATAATCCTTAATCATCTCCAACCATCTTCTTTGACGCATATTCAACTCCTTTTGTGTGAAAATATACTTTAAACTTTTATGATCAGTATAAATATCACACCTTTCACCATAAAGGTAATGCCTCCAAATCTTTAATGCAAAGATTACCGCAGCCAACTCCAAATCATGTGTTGGGTAATTTTGCTCATGGATTTTCAACTGTCGTGAGGCATAAGCTATCACCATATCATTTTGCATAAGAACACACCCCAATCCCTTCTTGGATGCATCACTGTAGATCACAAACCTTTCTCCACTACAAGGCAGTGTGAGCACAGGTGCACTGGATAACCTTCTTTTCAACTCCTTGAAATTCTCTTCACATTCCTCTGTCCAGACAAACTTAACTCCTTTCCGAGTCAACTTGGTGAGTGGATTAGATAATCGTGAAAAATCTTTTACAAAACGTCGATAATAACCAGCCAAACCAAGAAAACTTCGGATCTCAGTTACTGTTGTTGGTCTTGACCATCTTTCGATAACCTCTGTTTTTGCTGGATCCACAGATATCCCCTCTTTTGAGATTATATGACCCAAAAATGCAACTTTTTGAAGCCAAAATTCACACTTGGTAAATTTGGCATAAAGGTTCTCTTTTCTCAGGGTCTTCAATATAATTCTCAAGTGATCTTCATGCTCTTCCTTGCTCTTTGAATAGACAAGAATATCGTCTATAAAGACTACCACAAATTGATCAAGATAGTCTCTAAAGACTCTATTCATTAGATCCATGAAGATAGCAGGGGCATTAGTAAGACCAAATGGCATCACTATAAATTCATAGTGTCCATACCTTGTACGGAAAGCCGTCTTTGGTATATCCTCCCTTTTGACCCTTAATTGATGATACCCAGAACGAAGATCAATCTTGGAAAAGTATTGAGCTCCGCGTAGTTGGTCAAATAAGTCATCAATGCGTGGGAGAGGATATTTGTTCTTGATAGTGATCTTGTTAAGTTCTCGATAATCAATGCAGAGTCTCATTGATCCATCTTTCTTCTTAACAAATAGAACAGGTGCTCCCCAAGGTGACGCACTAGGGCGTATGAATCCCTTATCAAGATTCTCTTGGAGTTGCTTCTTCAATTCCTGCAACTCAATTGGGGCCATTCTATAAGGTGTATTTGAAATAGGCAAAGCACCCGGTACGAGTTCTATTGAAAACTCAACTTCACGATTTGGTGGAAGACCCGGTAATTCCTCCGGAAAGACATCATCAAACTCCCGTACAATGGGCATATTCTTAATCGTGAGTTTCTTGCCAACCATTTGAGATAAATAAACTTCATTTAGTGGAATCAATACCCATAAGATGGAAGAAATTTCCACTGGAAGGTTATGTTCATCCTTGCATTGATAGACGATCGTAGATTGATCTGGAATATGAAATGTGACTTCCCTTCTTTGGCAATTGATATGAGCTCCATGTAGAGAAAGCCAATCCATGCCAAGAATCACATCAAATTCCACTAAAGGAAGGATCACAAGATTTGCAGGAAGCACTTTCCCACAAACTTCGATCGGAGAAGAATTATAAACTTTTGATGCGATTGATGTGCCATTAGGTGTTGTCACAGCTAACTCAACATCTAATTGTTGAGGTAATACGGTGATACCCTTAGAAAAGTCTTCAGAAATAAAAGAGTGGGTGGATCCAGAATCAAATAAAACATTTTCTACTTTAGAGTGGATGGTAAGTGTACCTTTCACCACATCGTTATCGTACTCCACATCGCTAATAGAAATTGCATGTGACTTTCCTTTTTTCTTTAGCCTTAAGAGTTTGTTGACGTCGACCATCATCATCAACCCTTGGATTTGGGCATTGATTGGCATAATGCCCCATCTCCTTGCACTTGAAACATTGAAGTGTAGAAGGTTCATTCTGTGTATCCCTTCCTTTGTTTGCATCATTAGACATATTCTTCCCATTATCACGGCATTCAAATGCCCGATGACCTTCTTTTCCACATTTAAAACATTTACTTGTCCCTTTAAGACAACTCCCTCCATGTTTCTTTCCACACTTTGAGCATAAGGGAAAGTTCATCTTCTTTTCAGTGTGCTCTTTAGAGTTTCCTTTGAATTCCATCTTCCTCTTCTTATCAAACCCATGCGACTGATGGGTTACTCCAATCTCCATCTCGACTTTGAGAGCACATCGAACGATTTCCTCGTAGCTATTGAAGTCCCTTATGGCTAACGCCCTTCGAAGACTTGGTTTTAAGCCACTAAAGAATCGATCGATCTTACTCTCAGGTTGGATAATAATACCAGAAGCGTACCTTGCAAGTCTTGTAAAATTTGCTTCATAGGTACCAACAGATTCATCATCCCTTTGCTTCAGTTCAAGAAACTCTTTCTCCATCTTTGTTTGGAGAATACGAGGGAAGTACTTATTGAAAAATAAGTTCTTGAACTCGTCCCATTCCATAGACTCAATTTCATCCCTTTGCCTTGTATTCTTAACAAGATTCCACCATTGATCAGCATCTCCTTCCAAACGGTACACTGATAGGATGACCTTATCATGCTCAGAACATTGAAGAACTGAAAATATCTTTTCAGTAGTACTAATCCATTGTTCAGCAACTAATGGATCAGTAGACCCGCTGAAAGATGGTGGACGCTGCCTCATGAAGGATTCAACAGAATGTTGCTCCCTCCTTTGTTCGTTTGGAAATCCTGCATGATTCATAGCTTGAGAAAGTTGTGTGAGCATGGCTACAAGATTTTGCATTCCAGCTCCCATATCGTTTGGTTGCTCAGGGGGACAATCATTGCATTGCCCATCGCATTCCGCATTAACACGGTTCCTTCGGGTTCCAGCCATTGACTAAAACCAAGAAGAATAGTGTGAGGAACACTAATTATAATAGGAAACCACATAATTCAAGAATAAAATTTTCATGCTTATGGTCTTATCCTAGGTTATTCATGGCCATTTTTAAGATTGTGTTCTATGCTTAGACTTATCCTTAGGGTTCTTACTAAGGCTTTCACATCCTAGTTTCCAAAGGTTGACTATACCTTTCCTCTGATACCAACTATAACGACCCATACTTTACATACATTGTTAATACTTCAAAATTGAATCACACTTATTACAACATATGACAAAACCACAAAGGACCGTATAGGTATAGTGTCTTTAGAAACTGGGAAACATAAACAACTGGTTCATAAATATTCTACAGTGTCTCCCATTTATTTCATCATATCTAGGGTCCCTTTTAGCATATTCTACTTAATATCCATCTTCCTGGCCTGGGGAAAAGAAAACATAAAAGGGTGAGCTCAAATGCTCAGCAAGGGCAAATAAAGGAAATAAAAATCATATCATATCTTTTTGAAAATTAAAACCTGCAAAAGAGATCATAATATCTTAACATGGAATAAATCATAGAAGTGAAAATGAGATCCCCATAATCATAACATAAAACTTGAAACTTTGTGGCATGGACACATAATCATGGAAAATCATTTCTTGTTAGTCATGACTCATTGCCAAGACTATCTTAGTGGACAAAGTCCCTTTCTGAACCGAGTTCACTCCTCGTTTCAGTCCTGTATCACTGAACCGAAATAACCTTCCGTTCCAGCCATGTCTATCTCATGAGATATAAAATCTTTACCCAATGCATTGGAGGGATATATAGGTCCCACCCATCTTATAATGAATCCTTTCTTATGTGTGCCACATAATCATAAAACATACATCATTGCATAACACATGTAACAAAAATGGGATTCTTGAAACATCATGACATCATAAATCAATTCATATAAGATAAAGGAATTAATAAAAATAATTCCATCACAACATGATCAAATCAATGTAATAATAGGGATAAAAACAGAACCCTTTTTATTATCTTAGATGGAAAACATTTTTGATAAAATACTTGAACTTCATTCTTGAGGAAAATATCCTTTCTACTTCAAAAACACTTTTCCTTTCTTAAAATGTCATACAATTTTAGACTAAAAGAAGTTGATTAAAAATAAACTTGAAAACTTGTAAAGGAAGCTTCTTGGAAATAATGTTTTAGAAATCCATTCATGCCGTATAAGTTAAAAAAAACATTCTTCGTACTTTTGTCGGAAAAGTCAAAAAGTACCTCGTACGGAAAAACGACAAAAGATTCCTTTCATATTCTTTACTAAAAACTCACCTAAGGGTAAAATTGGATTTAAACTATTTCAAGTGGATGGAAACAATATTACATATTGAGGGAACATGGATGTGGATGATAAAATACACCCCAGTAAATACTTACGAATAAACAATCTCGGATAAAAATGAGATTGTGATATTTCCCTTACCTTAGGTCTGATTTGCTTTGTTCGTGTCCGAAGCTCCTGTATAATGGTTTAAATAATGTTATTGACTTATTCCAGAATCATACATATTGATATGAGATCATATATGGTCATATTATTAGCTTCTTGTTAGTAATATTTCATTGTTACTTGTTACTCGGGTCTTTATAACTTTTTGTTCTTATGCGTGTTTTGTCGAATAAATTCTTATTCTTATCTTTAGGTTATAGATAATTCATTTCCAGAATGGTATTAGTGTAGTATATACCATATTCATTCATTCAATTCATTTATATAATCATTATTAAATGAAGATCATGTAGAACGAGTCGCATCACATCGTGGAGACGGTATTCCGTACGTACGCACGAGTGATGATATCGTTCCTATGATCGTGGAATTGTATTGGAGTATATATATATATATATTATTTCAGTATCAATATTACTTAATAATAATCATATATAGTTACTGATTACACCATTATACCCATCCTTGTAAGGTGATGGTGGAAAATAGATTACACCACGGCGTGGAGACGGTATTCCGTACGTACGCACGCGCGGTGATTTCATTTTTTCCGTAGGATGGATAGAAGGTGAATTAGGGTTGTTTCATATTTATAATAACATATCAGTATGTAAGTAATACTGATGTTATTACTTTATCATGAAACAACTAAAGAAGAAGAAGTTGAAGAAGAAAGAAATTGAAAAGATCGGTAATGGATATTACCTCTTCTTTGGAACGCCTTTTTGAATCCTCCACTTAAGGAACTAAGATTGGTCTTTGGAGAAGACCAGGACCTCTAGGATTATTCTAGGGAAGTGGAGAAGGGAAAATGGCAGGGGTTGGCCGAGCTTGAGTGCTCAAATTGGTGTGAGGAGGAGGGGGAGGAGGTGCCCTTTTATAAGGGAGGAGAGGGGCACCTTAGGAATATCTCAAAATATTATTTTATATTAAAGTCAAAATCGGTTTATAATGGTTCCAAAGGGTCTTATTTCGAAGCTAAAGTGGGGATGGGTCGAAACCCTATCAACAAATAGGATTTAGACAAGTTTAGGGTATTATTT
Source organism: Viscum album (assembly GCA_963277665.1). NCBI lineage: Eukaryota > Viridiplantae > Streptophyta > Magnoliopsida > Santalales > Viscaceae > Viscum > Viscum album. Next base: position 1,811,681,588 of record OY728127.1, read on the forward strand.
TAACCTTATCAATTAGATTTAACTCTAAGTTAATTAATTTAACTTTTACCGTGTCTTTTTGTTTTCTTTCACTATATGGTTAATACACTTACTATAACATGCCAAACGAACCCCAAATTGTTTATTATTAATATATATATCCTTATCTAAGTCATTTGGCCGAACCTTAGATTTTTAGGAATAAAATAACAATTAATAATATAATATTTGATTTAAAAACTATTTTGTGTCAATTTTGACACTATTTGATATATGATTTTTGTGAAAGTCATAACAGAATTATATGTTCGAAACAAGTTGATTAAATAAATACTAATATATCATAGTAACCTAGAAAATTAGTGGAATTCATAAAAAGTCTCAAATTACATTTATTTTGGTATTTATATTATCACTTTTGTCAATATTTCATTAATAAGATAATTACTGCATCATCTTTGTGTCATAAATAAATTAAATTATTTGATGTCTAAAAATTACAAATAAAATATCATCATGTAGTAAATCTTTTTAGCTTTCTAATTGATATTTACAATTGAATTTATCTTATGTATAACCCCATATTAAAAATGATTTACTTATTAAACTTTGATTTTAACTATTTTAACCCTTCTTTAAATAAATTAATAATAAATGTCCTAATCTAATCCAAGTGGGCCTAAATGGTCATATTTTATTCCTAAGTTTGTTTTTGGTCGAATTACACTTGTCCAATAGAATTAGGACATGTGTTAGGGTAATATTAATATCATATTTACCCTTAGTTACCCTATTTACTATTAACCGTGGTAAAAATAGTAAAAAGTTACTATTCACCAAAAAATTATTTTCATCTCATTGAACCACATTTTAGTCCTTGATATTAACCGTGTCTCTCGGATTTTTGAAATTCCATTCACAGAAGCGGTAAAATTAAGTTTTATGCAAAATTCAGTTTTTAACCTACCACTTAGTGGTTTCACTATTCATCAAAAATTGAAAGTTTTCAGAAAAATACCAAAATTTCACCCTAGGCTAATTTCGATATTCTGAGTCCAAAAATGAAGTCCATTTTGAAAAATAAAATTTATAAAATTTCAAAAAGTGGTTACTACTATTCATAACGGCTAGTTTTAATAGCATATTGTTGTTTAGTGAAACTCGGTATTGCGTACGACGCAAGCTATCGAGGAAGGTCGCGATTGCGTGTAAAGCAAGCCAAGCAAGTGTTGTGTAGAAAAAGATTCCTTTGATGATTTATATAACATAAAAGTCTCGAGTGTTACAATTTATACATTCATCAAAATATAACCAAGTTCCATCCCCAAGGTGTCATAAAAATTACTAATGTTATTCACCAAGGTATCGTGAAACTTGTAATATCTAGAGATTAATTCTTTACCCAATGAATTGGAGTGATATCAGGGAACACCCTTAATACTTCTTTCCTTTAATGTCATCCACATATATCTTAATCAAAAAATTTATAAATAACCCATAGAGAATAAGCGAAATGGGTTTCATTTCAAAATCGTGACGTCTTAAAAGTTCTTAAAAATAAGATCATTATATCATTTATAACCCATGGAAAGTGAGTGAGGGTTATATTTGTGTCAATTAGAGAATAAAATATATCATCATTAAATATTTATGAACACCCATAGAAACTAAATAAGTCTGGGTATTCACATTAATAAAACAAGAGAATTTCTTGAGAGAAATAGATTGAAATTTTGAGAAGAAATTTCGGCAGCATAACGACTATATAACATGGTTTTAGAAAACATTGAAAAGAGAGGGGACAAGGGTCACCCACTCATAAATAATTCATAGTACAGTATGGGTAATGAATAAGAACATGGTATTATTATTTTTATGACATACCACATGAAAAAGAAACATGAAAGAAAAGAGAAGATGTGATTTCTTTTACGAGAAATTCAGAAACCTTACGACGTAAATTAAAAATTAAGAAAAAAAAATTATGCGAGCCTAAAGGGTCTCTCAACAATTAGAAATGAAATGGGATGTAATAAGAACATATAAGAACATACCCTCAACATAAAGGGATAGAAATTATAAGACACAACATAAAGGAAGTCATGACTTAAAAGAGGAGGGTGAAAGGATCCCTTACCTTGAAGAGTAACTTCGAAAGTCTGATGTTCGAGACCTTGGGAGGCATGAGGGAACCTTGGGAAGATTACTTGGGAGGTAAGGAGACCATAAATTTGTTGATGAGGATTTGGAAATGAAATCAACGAGGGAATGTCTTGGTATTTATAGGATAAGTGAGGGGACAAGTCATTAATGGCCAAGGGACACCTCATCGGTGGTATTGGAAAAACCATGGGCTTGCCCATAGTATTTTCCCATGGTATTGGACAATTGGGACACATCATACCTTATATTACTATTCATAAGTTTACAAGAATTGTTACTTAATTATTCCATCCTTAATGATGTCATTAATCACCAGAAACTAAAAACTGTACTTCCACTATTAACCGAAAATTCAATTTTTTTTCCTGAAAAATCCTGAAAAATCACCTTAACATAATATAGATTCTATGAATTCAAAAATGAACTTCATTTTATAAAAATAATTTTCTAAATATTTTTAATTTAATTTTTAAATAAAAACAACATTCACCTGAAAAACTAATACTTGACTAATAATTTCTAAAACAATTATTTACCTATTTTATTGAATCATATTACTTAATAAAGGTGCCTAAATGATATCAATACTTTATTAAGTGAGGTTAATTAATTCATTTGGTAACATTACAAATCATAAGCGTAAAATCACTATTCATAATTTAGTATTCACCAAAAATTAAGTTGATCTTATTGGAATATAAATTTCTTACTGAACATAACTGTAGAAGACCATTTTTTGAAAATCATTACACATTATTACTTATTTAAGGCTTACATAAATATTTTAAAAGATAACTTTTTTTCTAAACATCAATAATATACATCCAATATTTATCCAAACATTTGAAAATTTATAAACTTTACCATAAGAAGAAATCACAATTTTTAGTTATATAAAAGGATTACATAAGGCATATAAGGTGTTGTTACATAACCCCTTATAACACCATCATAGGACCTAAGTGTAAGGTGTGCTAAGGTGATAGAATCTTGGGGCGGCTTGGTCAACATTGCACAAGTGGTGATTTCTATCATCTTGAACTTCTCGCGTAGGAAATTCCATTCCAGCTTCACATGATGAAGTTCGCCATGGGTTTGGTCCAAAGAAAAGCCCAATGGTGATACCTCCTTCCCAAGTTCCGTCAGATGGGATTCAATCAGCCCGAGACTACTGGATGGGGCCATCGAATCTTCTTTCTATATTAACCAAGATCAATTGTATTTATAGAAAAAAAAAACATTACGTTAAGAGTTTATCTTCAAATAGTCATATTGACCAACAATCATATAATAGTTGAAACCCAATGGTCTCATTTAATTATAATCACTTTAATAATTAAAGAGTATAGTTTTGTTGTGTATAAAAAAAAATAAAAAAAAAATTAGCAAACAAATATTAATAAAAGTTTGGGTCATTACACCTTTCATGCATTCTTAAATGCATGCACGCTATGGTTTCATGTGAAATGAGGATTATGCATTGAATAGAAACAAACCAAGATTTCGGAATATCTTTTATCCGCATTTGAATATTTCAATGCTGAAGATCAAGGAAATTCATTGGTTTGAATCCTGTGACATTTCATGAGGGTTTTGAACATGTTAAAGAGAGGTGATCTTCACCTATAAATAGAGATTCCTCAAGACTATGATAGGCTATCATTCACATACCTGAGAGCCATTGTTTCTAAAAAATAGAGCATCTTCGTTCTTGATTTTCGAGGGATGAGCAGAGGTGTCTGCATAGCCTTGCTTTGTGAAGGAGAAGATAGATCCCGCTGACATTAAACAAGTGATACACACTCTCAAAGTGTCTCATCAAGAATATTTCCCTTGAATCCCTTTCATGAATTAGATCTTCAAACCACCTTGGTTCGCAAAAGACTTCTCACCATCTATGCGATGGAAACCCATAGACACCCGATCAGATTAAAATACCCTCATCGTACCTCATGAAGAATCTTTTTTGTGAAAATGATATAGGGATAGTGATTTTCACCTCCCTTGTTTGAGTAACACATAAAAAATAATGAATAATCTCTAGTTCATGTTAATTTTTGAGATACCTTGAGACATAATAAGAAGGATACACACCCATTTGGGTTTGTATAAGATCACATATAAAGAGGACACTACGTGTAGAGGCATGCACTATTTCATGCACATGCATGCATGAAAGAATTTTAAGAAGAGAAGAAGTTCCATAAACATATGCATACATTTGTATGATTTGAAGAATCCCCAATAGTGAGTGCACATGTGAAGAAGGAGAAGGAAGAAAGAAGAAATAACCCAAACAAATGAATGCACCCATTTGGGTTTGAATAAACACACACTTATATTGAACATAAACTAGATAATAAGTGTGTCTGTGTGAAAAGAACCAAAGGAAAGAAAGTGTGTGTGATGTTAAATAAGGAAAAGAAGAGGATAGTGTGTGTTCAAGAAGCAAGGGAAGAGATCATTAAATCATGAATGTCCATGCACACATAATGGGGAAGGAATTTAATTGATAGAACATGTGCAAAAGCATGAACCACACACATTGAACCTGAAATATTTATTTATGTGAATCTTGTGTTATTGATTTTACAAGAAAGATAATATGCATGCATGAAATAATGCATAATCACATGCACATGTAACAATTCATTGAGATATCCAAAAAAATAAGTTTTGATGCCATGCAATCCATGCATGAAGTAAATGTATATTGAGACTGAAGCCAAAATGAATAAATAGAATATCTTATATCTAAGTTGAAAGTATTTGAGAATAAAATAAGGTAGATAGAGCAGATACTATTCAAAATTAGTCTTTCATTCTTGAATAGGTTGTGTACACCACTTTCACACACATAAGCGAGGCCGAGTCTTCATCAGAAGAAGAAACAATTTCTCGAGAATTTTTGCACTGAGGACTAATCAGAAAAGTGATTAGAGTTATTGAGCATGGACAACAGACCTTACCAAAGGCTGTTAAATATTCTTTAAGTGATACATAGGAACATGTGATTCAAAAAGCTTGTGTGGGAAGAGAATAAGATCAATCCACCATGAATCAAGAGTGAAGTCACAGAAGGAAGCTGCTTATGTGAGTCGAGAGCTAGAAGAACCCTGTGAGATTTATTGAGGAGAAGAGGACTTCAGTGAGACTCTGGAGCAGGCCAGTGGGACTCTGGTAACACTGTGGGAAGCAGTATAAAGAACCTCCAGTGGGACTTAGGAGAGAAATAGTGGGACTCTATATCAACAATTGTAATGGATAATAAGATTATAGTGTATAATCTATGTCGGGGATAATAACCAAAACAAAAAGGAGTAGGTATTTGGAACAAACCTTGAAAATACTTGTGTTCAATGGATTTACATTTATAGCATCATTCCAGGTAATTCTGAGAGACACAAGAAGAGTGGATTGAAGCTTTAACCAGCCATATAGGTTTAATTGAAAAGAATCAATTAGTAAAAATATTTAAAGGGATCACGAATTCACCCCTCTCCCTTTCAGTGATTTACATTGATCTGGGCACATCAATTAGTATCATAGTAAAGGTCACCTCTAAAATATCCAAAGGAGTATTTTTTATGTGCAGATTTTAGAAAATGGGTGAGTAACCTGAAATGGAGATTTCAACAAAGACTCAGAAAAATAAAAAGAATAAATAGAAAAAAAAGATGAATAATAAGATTACTTTTAAAGGGGATACACCTTATACTGAAGGTAATATAAAAGGTACAACATGTGATAATTCATTTTATTATTATTACTCTTCTGATAAAGAATGTTCAAGCTGTGATGGTGATATATCAATTAGGTATCCTCAGTGTGTACTGAAAGGACATCTGAAAAATATCCCTAGAAAAGTGGCAAGACATATTTCTAAAAGTATCAAAGTTATTCAAGATGAAAAATTACCATTGGAAGAAGAAGCTAATGCCATGTAAGAGGAATTGACTTAAAGGGTTAGAATATCAAACACTTTCACAAAACAGTTGAGTAAAAATAAAGAAACAATTTCTCTTTTCAATGAAATAATTTCTAATGTTACTGAAGAACTTTATTGAAGTATTTGTGAGAAATAATTCTTTGATATATTATTTGTAGAAGATTTCCATGTATTTGAAAAGTTTCACATAGTATCTGTGGTTGTCAAAGCTTCTCAACATGAAGACAAATCCAAAAAGGTAAAGTATTTTGAAATCTATTTGCCATAATTACGAAATTTGAATGAAGAACAAATGAAAAATCTGAAGGATAATTGGGATAGCACGTTGATATCAGTTGAGGATGAGAAAAACTCTCTCAACATGAAGTATTTAGATTTGGTGGTGAAATTGAAGAATCAGCAATCACTCTAAGATGGAACTTCTAAAAATAAATGAAAGAAGAGATGCTTCCACACAAGTTTTCATTGAGAAATATGATTACAAAAGGAAAATCAAATCATTCTCTAATCCAATGGAAACATCCTCCATGAAAAAGGAATGGCAAAATCCATTTATTTCTATTTCTACTAATACACTTTCATCTGCAAGTACATGTTCAAAGTTAAAATCATGGAAGATAAGAATTGATAAAAATGTTGATATATCCATACAAATTTCAATGATGGATGTTGGGATTATTAAAAAGAAAAACTCCAAAATGGATGATTCAAAGAAAGAACAACAATTCCAGAAACAAAAAAGCACTGGATTTAGTCATACTAATACTACAAGAAAAATAATGAGATTTATTAGCTAATATTAGTGTTGTTGGAAGTTTTGGAATTAGGACAATGATTACTGGAATAACATTTTAGAATATTAAAATTAGGGAAGGCCTTTATTCAGGGAAAGTAGATGTGATGAAATGAAGTATCCTGCAAGGCAATGGTAGAAAAAATAGATGTAGAAGAATCTATCTATCAAGAATAGATTTGAATATCTTGAAGGCGTCTATGATAATTGCAATAGAACTGGTCATATTTATGATGAGTTCTGGTTTGGTCCTACCATGCCTCATGCATATGTTGATAAAAAACATAGACCACAATAAAGGTAGGAGAAAGGAAAAAGAGTTAAAAAGTCTTCCATTGGGAATATGAAAAATACTGAAGTCAATAAAATAGTGAAAGAAAATATTCATAATAAGGAGTTCAAGCTAGATTCCAAGAATGTCATCTCGACCAATAAAATATGATTCCATTTTGGAAAGAAAGGAAATACCATGGATCACTTCAAACAAGCCGTGGAAATGAATGGAAGAAAGACAAAACTAAAATGGGAATCAATCCAAAAAAAGATGGGATTGACTAAAGACATTCCTGAAGATAATATTAATAAGTTTCCTAAGAAAGGTAACTTGAAGACATTTAAGAAGCCATGTGGAAGCTCCAAATTAGAAAATGTTAAGAAGGAGTGTTTAGTTATCTAGCCTAACTAATTAAAAATTGCTAGATAACTCCAAAGAGCTAAATATGAAGTAATAACTAAAGAAAAGGAAAAGGTGAAACATGTCATTACACATTAAAGAAAATTTTAATTTCTTGAGAGGTTGTCTGCACATGACAACCCAAGTGTCTCAAAAATTATGTGTGGAAGGTGCAAGAAGGATTGACATCATGAAAATAATTGTATAGCTATTTTACCAGGTCAAATTGAGATGTTGAAAATTGAAAAACAAGCACCATTGGAAGCAAATTCACTATTGGAAGAAGTAAGGACAAACAATCCACAAAAGTTGAAGGTGAATGGAAGTAAAGGGTATATGATGACAATCAAATATTGAAATTTTAAATGGAGAGGTGACACTGACATTAATAGTAGAAAACACATTAGAGATACAATGAAAGGAGTTCTTTGGTTGAGAGGAAATTCTCATCCATGTTTCGCTTATTGAGAAGCACACATGTGTTCCATATTATTCACTTATATTTTTGTTGTATATGTGTGCTTAAATTTCAGTGAATTGAAGGTGAAGGTCATTCTCAAGATGAGAATGGAATGAAAAACATGGAGAAAAAAAATTTGGACTCACTATTCATGATTTGATAATTACTTGATGTATTCCATTGTGGAAGATTATCAACATGAATATTTTTAATATTATCTGATGATATTTTCTACCATGATAAATAAAAGAGATTTCAACCCTTGAGGGGGACAAAATATGAAGGAAATGATATAAAAAAAAATTCCTGACAAATATTGAAATTTATATCATCTCAAGAAGTTGAAACTTGAGGAATTACAATCAAACTTTCATCCCTTGTTATTAATTGTATTTAACATGTCAGTTAAGGGGGAGTTCTTGATTGATGACAAGATGGGATGAAAGGGGTATCTTAATCCTTTCACCTGAGAATTTTAATTTTTTGGTGAATTATGTGCATGATTTTACATTTAATTGAAAAATATGACTATCTCCAACCCCTTGGTAAGATTCAATACATTCTGAGAATGATTTCACATGTATGGTTCTTTATGTATGTTATTAAAAACTTTGTTATATCTATATTTTTTTATACACTAGGTTAGCCCAAGTAGACTTATTGTTGATTAACTAAAGGCTCTTTGCTAAGTGAACCATGTGACATCATCCCTCTCTCAGAAATATTCAACAAGTTATTCTTCAAAGGGAGGAGAACATGTTTTTAACAGACCCCATTTAAACTTTGCATTTGGTTTCCAATAAGGGGGATAAAATTTTGTCACACATATTGTCACATACAAAGTGTGCTTAGGTGATATTGACAAAAAAATAAAAAGGGGGATATTGTTGAGCATAGTGTTGCATTTTTTGTCAATAAGGTGTCAATATGTGTATGGAAATGTCATGATTGAAGTTGTGAGGATGATTTAAGTGGTGATAATTAAAGTGATGTTGCTGACATAGGTAAAAGACCACTTTGATTATGAATTATATTAGTTGAAAAGATATTTCAATAGTTGTTGGTTGGAAATGGACATCAATGATATGGGAATATATTATTAGTATCAATCTGATGAAGTTCTTACAAAGACAATGATGCATGTGGAATTGTTATAGATTCATAGCATTGGATTCCACACTTGGGAAATTTTACATATTGTCAAATCAGACGATTGTAGAAGTGATCTTACATTCCAAATCATGTGTCCAAGAATGAAACATTGTTACAACATTTTAAGAACCCTATGAAATTCTCTATTGCATGATGGAAGTGGAAAATATATCCAATGGATTATAATTTGATGAAGGTTGTGAATCAAATAAGATGATTGATTGAGATGGTATTAAAATAAGAATACATGTGTTAAAGGAGAACACATTGATCATTAAAATGATACCATACTTATTGTTAATGCATGAGGAATGAAGAAGAAGACATACATTATGTATTATTGGATAAAGGAGGAATATTGAAGATCTTGGATTTGTTATTCCAAAAATAAAAGAAGGATAATGTTTGAAGATGAAGATGAATAAAGGAAGCATGTATAGGCTTTTAATGAAGAAGGTGGAAATGCACTAATATTATACTGGACACTTTATTTTTAACCAAGTATATTTTATCATGGCCATACATTAGAAAATAGGCCAACCATGCAAGGCCAAATGAGGTCCTCAACCTCAAGCACATGCAGGACCTGAGAGTCAACCACACTTGAGGGAAGCCTCATGGCTAGCCTGAAAGAGGCATGAGTGGGCCATGTATAAGCCGTATAAGGTGCATGAGAGAACTAGGGTAGCGCATCAACATGTGGGGTGGCATGGTAGTAGGAAGCATTGTGGGAACATTGAGCGCACCCTCGAGAACCAGTGCGGGTTGCACCAGAGGGGGGAGAGGAGTAATCTGGCGCTGAGTCGATGAATCTTGATTCTTAAACTGTGAGAAATTCAAATGTTTATTTTGATGTGGGAGATGTTTTTAAAAACGCAGACGCAATTATGGCTACTCATCAGATCTCATGTGAGATCTCAGCTATATGATCCATCCCAGATCCCACGATCTAATTGCTGCCGTCCGAGACTGATTCGAGATGATCCAATGATAACCAAGCCTCCCCATCATCATCTTCAACCTTGGATAATCCCAACGCCATATCTAACCATAGATGAAGCCACCTCCTCTGAGATTAAACTCCGACATCACTGATGATGAAATCTCATGAATAAGATCAGTATGGACAACCTGAAAACATGTATGAAATTTCATTTGCATGAATGAATAGAAATAATGAGATCGTACATGGCTAAAGAAACTGAAGGTGTGAGGCCACATCATGAAGCTCAAGTGATCAAAGATAAGCCTTGCATGCATTCTTAAACGCATGAACATGATATTTTCACATGAAATAAAGAGTCCGCGTTGAATATCAACAAACCAAGATTTCATCATATCTTTTATCCATGTTTGAATATTTCAAAACTAACAATCAAGGAAATTAAAAAATTTGAATCCCATGTAATTTCACAAGGGTTTTGAATGTGTTAAATAGAGGCTATCTTCAAAAATAAATAGAGAAGTCTCAAGACCGAGATAGGCTACCGTTCACATACCCAAGAGCCCTTGTTTCTCAAAAACAGAGCATCTCCATTCCTAATTTTCAATGCATGAGTAGAGGTGTCCATGTAGCCTTACTACACAAAGGATAAGATAGATCTTGATGTTCTTTGAAAAGTACTACGCACTCTCGAAGTGTCACACGAAGAAGAGGTCCCATGCATCCCTTGAACAAAAGAGAACTGAAAACCACCATGGTTCATGAAATATTCCGCACCATCTACTCAAAGGAAACCCATAGACACACAATCTGTTTAACAGACCCTCATCATACCTCATGATGAATCTGTTTTGTGAAAAACAAATAGGGATATTTATTTTCACCTCCCTTGTTTGAGTAACACACACAAAATCACAAATGCCCTCTGGTTTATGTGGTTGGTTGAGATTCCTCGAGGTATAAGAATAAGAAAACTGAGGTTTTTTATGTGTGCAAAAGAAAGAAGGATACACATCAATTCAAGTTTGTAGAAGATCACATATAAAGAGGGAAATACGTGTAGAGGTATGCACTCTTTTATGCACACGCATGCATGAAATATTTTTAAGAAGAGAAGAAGGGTCTTACACATATGCATACATATGCATGATTTTAAGAAGACCTAATAGTGAGTGAACACGTGAAGAAGGAGAATGAATAAAGATGAATGAACACACACAAATGAATGCACCCATTCAGGTTTGAAGAAACACACACTTATATTGAACCTAAACTAGATAATAAGTGTGTGTGTGCAAAAGGAAAGAATGTGTGTGTGATATTATGTTAGTAAAAGAAGATTATTGTGTGTGAAAGAAGCAAGGGAAGAGAGAATGCATTCATTCATGTCTATGAACACATAAGGGAGAAGGAATTGAATTGACAGAACATTTGAAAAAGCATGACCCACACACATTGAACCTGAAATATAGATTTAAGTGAATTGTGTGTGTTTGGATTTACAAGAAAGATAATATGCATGCAAAAAATCAATCATAATCACATACACGTGTAACAAGTCATTGAGATATCCAAAATAAGAATTTTGGATGCCATGTAATCCATGCATGAAGAAAATGTGTATTGAGACTGACACTAGACAGAATTAGAAGAAGATCTTCTATCTGAGTTGAAAGTATTTGAGAATCCAAGAAGGAAGACAGAGTTGACACCGTGAAGAATTAGTCTTTCATTATTGAAGAGGTTGTGTGCACCACTTGCATAGACATAAGTGATTCTGGGTGTCCATCAGAAGAAGAAATAATTTCCAAAGCATTGTAGCAATGTGGACTAATCAGAAAAGTTATTAGTGTTATTGAGAAAGCACAACTGACCTTACCAAAGGCTGTTGAATATTCTTGAAGAGATACACAAAAAAGTGTGATTCAGAAATTCTATGTGGGAAGAGTATAAGATCAATCTATAGTAAATCAGGAGAGAAATCAAATAAGTAATATGCTCATGTGACTCGAGAGCTAAAAGGGCCCCATGAGATTTAGGGAGGGGAAGAGGGCTTCAGTGAGACTCTGGAGTAGGCCTGTGGGACTTTGCTAACACTGTAGTAAGAAGTCTAAATAACCTCCTATGAGACTCAAGAGAGAAATAGTGGGAATCTATATCAACCATTGTAATTGATAATAAGATTATAGTGGATAATCTATGTTATGGAAAATAACTAACCTAGCAAGGAGTAGGTCTTTGAACCAAACCGTGTAAATCCTTATGTACAGTGGATTTAAATTTACATCAACATTAAAGGTAGGACTAAGAGACACAATAAGACTGGATTGAGGCTTTAACCAGCCATTGAGGTTTAATTTAAAAAAATAAATTAGAAAAAATATTTAAATGGGTCATTGATTCACCCATCCCTCTCTTAGTGATTAACACTGACATGAGCACTTCACCTAGCACTCAAAGTCATAAAATAAACTATATCAGGACTTGAGGCTATAAGATAAAGAGTTATTTCTATCATCTTTTAAAAGTATTTCTGATTCACACTCATTACGAATTCATCCTTACTCAACCTTTTTCTCACTAAAATAAGAGTAGAAACATATTTTGATTCTGCCGTCCCAGACTTCTTTAAATATTCCCTAGAATATTTTTATTTTTGTTGAAATTGTAAGCCAAGGAAGAATTTTAATTCTCTAAAAATTGACATTTCAAAATTATTCTTCATTTCTGTAGAAAAATATTTTCAAAATTTGTCTTCCTCACTAGGAAAAATTAGATCATCCACATTAACAATTATATTTAGAGTTCCAAAGTCAATATCTTTCACATATAAGATGATATCAATATTTCATTTAAAAAATATCAACATTATAAACAATTGTCAAGAATAGAATTCAATGCACATGGAGCTTATTTCATCCCATACCAATATTTCTTCAATTTATAAACTTTTCTTTAGTCCTCATCAAGTAGAATTCCACAATGTTGTTCAATTTAAAATTCTTCCACAATCTCACCATTTAATAAAGATGACTTTACATCCTATTGATAAACATTATAATTATGATGTGCGCCCATTGAAAGAAAAATTATAATAGTTTCTAATATTACAATTAGAGAAAAAGTTTCTTCAAAATTCACACCTTCCACCTATTTATAGTCATTACAAACAAGCATGGATTTGTTTCTTAAAACTTATCCATGTTCATTTAACTTGTTTAGGTAAACCCAATTTGTTATGATAACATTTTTATTTGATGGATATGAAACAAGTTCTTATGTATTATTCTTCTCAATCTGATCTGACTCTTTATTCATAGAATCCAACCATTCCTTATGTTGAATAACTTTTAAAATTTATTCTGGTTCAACTTTAGAGATAAGTGAAGTCTGATTATCTAATCTCATTTTTCTTATTATTTGAATTGTATCCTTATGATTTCCAATAATGTTTTCAAACTCAAAATATTTTTGTAAAATATTAAATTTCAATGTTTCTTTCCCAATTGTACTTTCCTCATCACATGTATTTTTTGAATCTGCATAAGGGTGTTTTTACTTACTTTCACTATTTTTGGAAATATCTAGTTTAACCTACTCAACATTCTTAACAACTTATTTTAAGGAATTTTATTTTTGTTTAATTTCAAATAATATGATTCCATAAACTTTTTTAAACATTTGTTTTAACATTTTTAACTTTATCTATTTTTTGAATAAACCATAAAAGTTCCTTCCTCATCTATCTCATCAATCATTTCCAGATCCAAATTTTTCATTTTGAGAAAACATGGAAATCCTATAACATTGAAGTATTTTAATAAAGTTTTTTGTTATACCACATTTCATAAGGTTTTATGTTGGTTTTTGGACTCAACAATCTTCAATATTGAACATGTACAATTGTACAGACAACTTCCCTCTAATAGAATTTTGAAAGTTTGTATTTTTCTAACATACTTCTTCCCATTTCCACCAAACTTATATTCCTTCTTTCAGATAATCCATTTTTTGAAGTATATCGAGCACTATACTAATATTTGATACCATTCTTTCTTAGATAAGTTTAAAAAATATTTCTTATGAATTCGGTAGCATTATCTGTTCTCAAATTTTTTATGGAAACCCTTATTTCTTTCTCAATAAATTTTCTAAATAATTTGAACATTTCAAAAGCATATAACTTAGATTCATAAAAATTATGTTTTTCAGCTGAGTGAAATCATTAATAAAAGTGATAAATTGTAAATCTATTTTTTTTATTATTGTCTCATCAAACCACATAAATCAGAATGAATAAGCTCAAGTAGTCTGGTAGATTGAATTTTCAACTCTTTTATGACTTTTTTAGTCATAATCCCTTTTTGAAAATTTATAAAAACATCTTCTTATATTATTTTTAATTATTGAATTTTTCAAATAGAATCAAGTTTATAAAGTTTATTCATTATTTTCTGTCCAAGGTTCCCATGAATTTGGTGTGACAAATTTTTTTCATCTTTAGCACTCAGGTAATAGGAGTTGTAGAATTATCTCATTTGGAAGAGATTCCCACTGGTTCTTTATCCTTTTGTAATAACTTTTCCATATTTCACACTTTTTATGATAAAAAAATATTTTCCAAAAAAAATTATTTTATATCATCAGAAATTTGACTTATGGTAAGTATGTTATGTTTTATCCCATCAAAAAATAAAACTTCCTTAGATTTCAACTTTTCTTCTTCAATATCAGTCATTCTGATTCCTATGATTTTTAAGGAACTGTCATTACCAATGGTAATTGATCCTCCATCAAGAATTTCAACATGTTTCAATTTTTTTTATCACTTTTCATATGTGAAGAGAATACAATATCAAGTATACATGTCTTGTTCCTTTTACTTTATTTCAATGCTTTCTCAAAAAGATTATTTTCCCTAACTTTCTTCTTTTCATCTTTGTTTTCTTTTCTATCATAAGAAAATTATTCTGGAAGGAGTCTCATACATTTTTAATCATGATGGCCATACTGATAACATATTCTGAACAATAAAATTGATTTTTGTTATAAATATTCTAACATAGTGATAATTCACCTTTTCAACCTTTTGTAAGTTAGGGAAGTTACTCATTATACCTTGACTATTTCTTCCACTCTGGTAAAACCTTATTCTGGGTTGCGATATGTTGTGCCAAAAAGTGTAATATCTTTTCTCATAGATTATAAAACATGAGAAATAGTCATCAAATCTTTATTTTCTATACAATAAAGATATCTCTCTATTGAAACGTTGTTGAGGTTGGTAACTTATTTCATCTCTAACATACTCAAGACGTGGATAATTTTTTATTTTGATTGAGTTTTATTATTTTTTATATTTGATAGTTTTCTCACATCCTTTCTCTACCCAATATTTCCCAAAACATTTTCCAGAACATAAAATTATAAAATAATCAGATGAAACATTAATTTTGGTTTGTGAAGATTTCACCTGATTCTCATATTAAGCCTTCTCAACAACGTTAGAAGTCTCATATTTTACTTCCAAAGCGTTATTGAAATTTTTATTCATCTTTATAAAGGTACTTTTGGACTCAAGATGTTTTTATTGAAACTTTTTAAAATCTTTTAATTTAGCTTCCAACTTCTTATTAAGATCTTCAATAATCATTCCTTATTCAACAATTCAATTTTTCTAACTTAAAATCTCATGAATGTATTCTTCCTACCGCTTGATGGAATATTTTCTTCCATAAAAAAATTATTCACAATATCTTTTTCATTACTCTAATTTTTTTCTGGAGAGTTTATTTTCTCAAGACATGCAACAATTTATATTCTAAGATGATATTCTCTAAAAGATTATTCACCACATTATTCACTTTCTGAGGAATCTTTTATTTTCTAAAAATTTACAATAAATGCTCTAAATTTTCATGAACATTCATCATCAAAAGAATTTTTTTCAGTTCAATCTGATTAAAAATTATTACTCATCATACTTATTTAATTTCCAGTAAACTTCTTCTTGTATTGATTGGATGAATTTTCTTCTTTATCATTTTTGTTCTACTTATTATATCATGGTTTTTCATCAGAATCATCTAAATATTCTCAAACTTTTTTTTGGGTAAATTCATAGAAAAGTGTATGATTCCACCACACTCAAAACATTTGAGTGGATGTTTACCTCCATATTTTCCTCTTCCTCTCCAATAGTTTTTATAGATAAGAGACATAGTATTATAATTAAACTCATTATCTTCTTTTTCGTTGGTCTCACAGGGATCCACTTCTTCAAAATATTATATTTTCATCTTTCTTATAGCTTCAAAATACATTTTATAATTCAACTTCTTTTTAGAAATTGGAACCTTACTAATTTCATAAGAAATAATAAAATTATTCAATTCATTAAGAGATAAACCATCCTTATCTCTTAAAGAGGAAATTTTAGAATCAAACATGTGTGGAAAGTTTCTCATAAGATTCTTCAC
Source organism: Viscum album (assembly GCA_963277665.1). Lineage (NCBI taxonomy): Eukaryota > Viridiplantae > Streptophyta > Magnoliopsida > Santalales > Viscaceae > Viscum > Viscum album. The sequence goes on from OY728127.1 coordinate 1,811,698,179, forward strand.
AATTGTAGAATATTATAGGACATCTCTGAATCCTATGATGTTTAAAAAAAATTAATTTACCATGGTAAAATATTGATATATAGTTTCTTCATATATCATTTCAATTTCTTCATACTTACTACACATGATTTGTATCTTTTCTTTCTTCACTTTAGTATTACTTCAAAAATACTTTCAAGCTTGTCCCATATACTCTTTGAAGTTTTGATACCCATAACCTTCTGATAAACATTTTATGATAAGGACATAAGAATTAAATTTCAAACCTTTCTATCAAATTCTATATCTCTTTTATCAGTAAAGGTTATCATGGAATATTTCTCAATAAGTGGAATCCCAATATTAGTAGCATCAAAAAATTCCAGGCCAAGAGATAGGATATATGGAATCATCTTATTTTTCTATCCATACTAATTTTTTCCATCAAATGTAGGAATTTATCTAATATTGAAAAAATTGATATTATCCATGATTATGATTAAACAATGGAATCTTACCTATGATAACAATTGAAGTTATAAAGGATTGAATAACAAATGAGAAGGGGGGGGGGGGGGGGGTTGAATTAGTTGTTCCCTTTTTATAAGTTTCAAATCTTTTAGAAACATAACCCCTATAACCTATTAAGATTTGATTCCATATCAAATTTTATTAAATACTCATGCGTGGAAAATTAAGAAAACAACTAAAGCACATACGATTTAAAAGTTTTGGCCTTATTGTAAGAACCTACATCCTTTCCATAGCCACTCCCATGGGTCTATAAAAATTAACTATTAAGAAGAAGTGAATAAAACTTGTTCCAATATCTGTTAGACAACTTGTGTCCCCCGATAAGAAATATTATACTCACTACCATCAGTTTATAATGTTTTATTATAAAACAATTAATCCAAACAAAATAAGAAATAATTTTTTGAAACTGCTCCACAATTTCTCAGTTAGAATCCTCAGTTTGATTTGGACGGATCTGTTTTTCTCAATCCAATGAGTCTAGATCTGATTCTATAAATACGATGAGTCATGATGTGATTTTCTAAATATGATGAGTCTGGATCCAATTCTCTCAATATTATGGACTCGATATGATGAACCCATTCTCAATCTACAAAAATCAAACTTTCCTCAAATTATCAATATGATCTTTCTCTATCTATTAAATAAACATTCATATATATGATCCTCCTCACAAGATCTCTATCTGGAAAGAACTTTCACTTAAATTCCTTAGCACATTAACTTTTATACTTGTGTTAATGTTTAATAATGAATGAATAATCTGAGGAATTATTTATAGAAGACTCATAAAACAAAATAGGGAAACATGAAAGAATTCCCCACTTCCTCAAATTTCAAAATCTATGAATATCACTCACATTTAAATTTATAAATTAACTTATAAAATAATCCTTATATTTCTATGATATTTATGTAAAATTGAATTTCAAGTTTGACCTCTTCATATATTCATAAAACTTATAGAATCTTATTTTTGAGTCTTTTTAATAATCATCTCATTACAAGTCTATTTACTTCTTAGCTCATTATAAATTTTGTTCCCTTCTTAGATAATTATGATTTCTATTTCCCTATTATCTCATGACGAATCTATTTCCTTCTTATCTCATTATGATATTTGTTTCCTTCTCAACTCATTAAAATTTCTATTTCCTTATCTACTCATTACGATTTATTTTTCCTTCTCATCTTGTTACGATTCTATTTCCTTATCATCTAATTATGATCTATTTCCTTCTTAGCTGAATAGAAATCTATTTCTTTCTCATTTTATTAAGATATTTTATTTCCTGCACATCTCAATATGATTCTGTTCCCTTATCAGATCATTATGATATATTTACATCTCATCTCATTATGAATCTATCTCTTTCTCAGTGCATTATGATATGTATTTAGCTTCAACCTAATGGAATCCTCATAATTATGGAATTCTAATTATGATGGGAATTCCCATTATGATAGATTTTCCCCTTACAATTGAATTCCCATTTCGTTAGAGTCTCCATACTTCAACTTTGAAATTCTTCAAACCAATCCACCATATCTTCAAAATATTTTATCTTGAGTGTTTTCATCATTTATGAGTGCTTCATGAACAAAACATCATCACCTACTTTTGTTTATAAATTATGAAAACTTTCTAACTCCTGAAATCAAAATCTTCTTTATAAACTCTTCAGCAAGAATAAGACTTCGTCACTTAGCAACTTTGGTCAATATATCTAGGAAACATTTTTATTTCAGTAATTTTAACAAAGGATAACTTCCAGTAACAAAAAATTTCTACTATAGAATCTTCTAGATCTGATGACTTGAATCCGAAACAGATTGATTTGATGATTTGAATTTGATGTTGGTCAGTCTGATTAAAAATCTTATTACGATGGAATGGATCCGATTCATGAAAACCAAAATCATTATTATACAAAAAGGTCAGTTTTCCCATAAATGAAAAAAAAATTAAACCAATTTATCACAAAGGTTCATCAAAATTGATGTGAAAATGTTGGAAGGAACCTTCTTTAATGATGGTTTTTGGAATTATGGAATTGTTGTGAAACATGTTTTGTTGAATGATTTTAAAATTATCATTTTAAAATAGTTGGTTATTTTGATTCATGGAAAAAATATTTTTGGAATGGTTTTCAATAGAAATACTTTTTAACTAAAATGTTTTGGCATAATTGTTTTTTCATTGATTTTTAGAATAATGGATAGTATTCATTCATGTGAATTGGGATGTATAAAGGTATGATGTTTCCCCATAATTAGTGATATGGATAAGGGTATAGACTTCACCACATGAAAATGGTTCACCAAGTGATGACTTGGTTAAAGGATGAATCACTACTTGTAAGTATAGTGAGGTCCATGGTTGCATGCATGGTTATATTTTTGGATATGTAGAGTGGAATGGGTATGCTAAAATGGAATCTGTTAAATGGTTTTAAAGTGTTGTTTGTTTTCTTTCATTAGAAATGGCCTTGGTTTAGAAAACTATTTGGGTTTAAAAACTATTTTACCAAGAAATGGTATAGTTTTGATATAAACTATTTTGAATTATTTTATATAAATTCTCTAACATGTTCTATCCTAGTGGAGTGAGTATGGAAATAATTTGGGGAAAACCTACTGAGTTTCATTACCCACCCCTGCTTATAACTTTAGTGTGTTTGAAAATATTGTTTATTAAGAAAAAGGTAAAGGAAAAGTATATAACATTTCTTTGTTGTTTCATCATGAAACTTTTTGATTTTTTTGTGGATGTGGAGTATGGAGCATGTTGGGATCTATGGAGATATATCTTTAGATTCATTGAGTTTTTTTAGGTTTTCTTTTGATTTGTTTTATGTCTCTAGTTTGGTTTCCACTTGGTACTCTAATATGGTTCGTGGTTATAACTGAGTTCAATTTTATGTTGTTAAAATTTGAGTTGTATACATTGTTATTATGCATCATATAGTGGTTATGGTTATGGTTTTTTTTGTTGTGGTTGTTTTAATTTCAAAGGGAAAATCATCCCCCAATTGTATTGAATCCCTTAACATTTATTGTCATCCTATGGAATCTTGGGGATGTCACCTAAGGGAAAGTAGAAATTTTACCTCGACACTAGGTAATGAGGAGGGGAAATATGTTACACAACAACTAAGAGATTAATCTCATATTAAATAATATTATTAATAGTATATTTTATTTCTATAAAATTAGGTATTGTGTGTAACACAAGCCAAAAATTGTGTAGCATGTACCATAGGATAAACACAACGTTTTGTATAGCGCAAGAATAATTTTGTATTGCATGTATAGTAACCATATAGTGTAGTGTTCAATGAAATCCATCAAATAATTATAATTTATTAAAAAAAATTTATAAAAAAACTCAGGGTGTTACATGTAAGGACTTCATCATTTTGTTCATAACTTGAAGTTCTATAGGCACATACTCTAAACTCACTAGCCCATGCTCTAATTTCTACTTTATAAAGTGATACATTATTTAAATGTGATTAATAATTGGGTGATGTATTTGATTTTTTATAAGATCAAAGGTACTTAAATTATCCCAATTGTTCTTGATTAGTGACTTCACTTCAATTCCCACATCTTCAAGACACTACTACATCCACAATAAGTACTATAAAGCTTAAGTAGCCACAATATATTCATCTTTTACAGTGATTAGTGGAATATAGTCTCTTTTATTTCTCAAACATGAAATAACCAATCCAATAAGGTAAAATAAACCCCCTAATGTAGAATTTATTTTATCTATTGAACTGTCCTAATCAGTATCTGTATATCTCAACAACTTCTATTTTTATGTTGAATTGTAAATCAAACTGAAGTCCACAATTCCTTTTATATACCGATGTATTCATTTCACTATTTTAAAGTGGATTAAATTGGGATTATAGGGGTTTCATATTTAGAACCATTATTATAATATTCTATATTTTTTTATGTTAAACAACATAAGATCTACTCACTTGATACCATATAGACCATGGATTATGTCATTAAACTCCATCAATTTTTTCAATGATGTGCATAGAAGTACCAAAATTTTCCCCTTTTTTGAAATTTTAATAACATTAAACGAGGAGTGACTATGACCCCCCTATGATATTCAACACCTACACATTATTTACTTTTCTTACTCTACATCCTGAACTCCTTTCTGACTTCTAGAATTTCTAATGCTGATCTTAGGAGTTAATCTGTCATTGCTGCAAATGAACTAATCAGAGGTCCTTATATAGAAAATTTCCTCTGAAAAATTAACATACTTACTAAGTTATTATCATAATTACTAAGTGGTCCACATACTTACTAAACAAAAATATTTCTTTTTCCAAATTTTTTCACCGTCATCATGCCAAATGCTTTTAGAACCACTTTGAAAATCCTGTTATTCCAAAAAACACACCATAACTTTGTTAACAATATTTTATTTTTAAAAAAATACAATCCAAAATCTCTAAAAAACATCTTTAAGTGTTTTTAGCAAAAATATCCCCCTTTTAGTTTTCTGATAACACTTTAAAACCACTTAAAACTTTTTATCAAAAAAACATGCACACTTTCTCCTTCAAACTCATATTTCCTTTCTATAACTCTAGATAATGATCAAAGATATACTCAAAACATTATATAAGATCACATGAGTCATTTTTGAAATTAGAAACAAGAGTATAATTAAAATTTCATCAACGAATCATATTATTCTCAATACCAATTTATGAATCTTTTTCGATATGAATTGTTGAATCAATACCAATTATTATTGCAGAAGATCCTCAACCCAGTTTGTGAGGACTTGAAAAGTGCATCTAAGTGACCCAAGATCAGATTTGAGTGGAGAAATATTTCTAGGTTACTATAGAAGGTACTATAAAATGTACTATTTTGTACTATAACAGCCGAAACTATTCATCAGTATGGGATTTCTAGAAAGAAATTTTTTCCTTAGGTCCTCTAAGGCCTTTAGGCCTGTAAGGCTTGTGGGCCACCTCATGGCCTTTAGGCCACCTCAAGGCCTTTGATCCACATGAAATTTTTTCTTAATTGGCCAAAAATACTCTACAAAGAACATGTTCCAGATAAGGATTTAGATCTGGCGCATTCACCAGAGCAGAGATAATGGATTTGGATGAATGAGAGGATATTTTCCATTGGGACCAGCCTATGAATACATGGGAAGCATAGCTGAATATCCATGTGAAGGTGGAGATCCAACATCAATATATTGATGCTAGGGAGTGGATGTTTCATGTAGCTATAGTCTAAATGAATTTCTCTAAGTCCTTTGGGCCATGTAATGTCACAAATCCTATATGCCATATCAGGGTACCCCTTAAACCCTTAAAAGAGGGATTATAAAAAATGAATAAAAATAAGTCCTTTGGGCTTTTTGGGATTTACCAATTGTTACAGATAGAGTGTAGCCCTAAAGAGAAACAATTACTCAACTATACCTATTAAAGTTATTCCAACACAAACCCAAATTCATCCTTTCATGATATGTAGTAAATTAATGAACAATCATGGAATCATCATGGTTAAAAATCATCCTACATCCTTTCTCCCCCTGATTTGACATCTTTACCCACCCCCATAGTTGGTTTGAGAAATCTATTCCCATTTTAAAAATGATATTTCTCCCCCTTTTCAATGAACAAAAAGGTAAATCATTTGTATTTTAGGACAAGTAAAATAAAAATTAGAGATATACGGGGTAATCCATCGTATACCTTGGGGATTAGGGGATTTATATCCACATTGTTTATGTGTGGGGGGTTGAATGGACACCAAGATCCAGCCAATTCGTTTAGAATAACTCATTGGGTATGGGATTATTCATGATGTATGTAACATGAAGTTATATAGTCACATAATCCATATTCACTCACCTATACTCCACTGTCTCCTTTATAGTGTGAATCTTTATTTCTATGTACTTCATCTTTGAATGATGAACTAGATTTTTACTAAAATTAATAGCACTCAAATTAATACAATTGATTGTGATCAGAGACTTGAATTCAACTCAATTTTCATCAAGCTAATACTTCATTCAAAATAATTGTGTACAATATTGGATAAAATTAATATATTCAACTTTTTTAGTGCTTAGTGAAATGCGGTTTAATTTATCACTCATCGAAGAGATAAAACATCCACTATGGTAAAGTGAACTACATTGTAACACCCCAAGAAATTAAAATATTTTCATGTTATAATAAATATTATTTTTTTTCAATATTACTTTATATAAAACACCATTTTAATCTTATGTTACACACAACACTGAGTTAGCTTGCGTTACACATAAGATCGAGTTTTACCGCCTTTTAAGGACACACATATTTTAAAAACAAAATTTGAAATTTTAATAAATTTTATTTTTTCAAAATAAAATTCTTTTTCAAATTTGTATTTTCAAAATTATCTTAGGTTGAATTTTTGGTATTTTTCAGAGAAGTTTCATTTTTTGATGAATAGTGAAAATGTTGCATTTTAGTTAAAACTTCTTTTTTCATTTAAATAAGCATTTATGTTTATATTTTAAACTATTTTTCAGTTAAAAATACATCTATTATAAATATATTATAACATTTTATGTCATTTGAATAATTTTTATATTAAAATTGGATATAAAAACTTATTGAACTTTTAAATGTTTTTACTTTAAAAACCAGCTTTCTCACCACATATGTGAGATTAGTGTTAAACTTAATTTTCCCCCTTATGTGGTTTGAATATTGAAAAATGGATAAAAATGGTTGTAATAAGTATAATATTTTTAGTCTTAAAGGATCAAATTATTTTCTGACTAAATGATTAGTGAAAGTGATTAAAATTAATTACGATGATTAAGGTAAAAGTAAGCTTAATAAGGGACTAAACATTAATCTTAAGGGCCAAAATGCCTCAGAAACTTTTCCAAAAACCATTGGATGCCAATAGATCAAATAAATCCCCTCTTGGTTCTAATTTTTTGGGTTATTGGGATATTGTAAAATCAAAGTGCCCTATATAAAATGTTAAGTAAGGAAAGCGACAAAAAGGAAACCTTACTTACCTTTAACATTTATAAACCTTTGAGATATATAATAAAAATCATATTTTAAAATATAAATATTATTTTTAAATATAAATGGGTTAATTTTATCATAAGAAATTATCATTAATTTTTATAGATGATTTATTTACTTAAATTGGTTAAGAAATGTAAAGGTAGTGATTATTTAGTTAATAATTAATTAAAATAAATAATACTATAAATATTAAAAGTGAAGTAGATTGATTGAATTATTGTATTTAATTATTTTTAGATGAATATATCTGGTTAAAATACTGAAAACTTAATATATTTTAATTCCAATATTTTTTTTGATAATTTAAAATTAAAGTTAAATAAATATTATCTAAATTGACATTATAGTTATTTTAAAATAAAAGGTATTTTATTATATAATTAAAAAAATAAAAATCATATATTATGAAAAGTGGGTTTTAAGTGTTAAAAAATATTTAATATGGTCTATTAATGGACCAATTGGTCTTTTATAATTAACACATTGACCCATATACTGTAAAAATAGTGTTAACATGGTGCAAATTTAAGCAGTGTTTTTTCATGTCACATGTAATTTCTTAAAAATTCATTTCCAAAACACATGGGGTTTTTACTTTATAAATTTGATATCATATTAATAATTACTTGGATTTATATTTTCAAATAAATATCACGTTATGTTAGTCTTAATGGTTAAATTTCATAGTTTAGAAAACAAAATGCTTTAATAAAAACCAAAAATATAAAATTGTGGAAACTTATAAGTTAAAGAACAAAATTATTAAAATGGACATATTTTTGTGTGAAAGTGGTTTTTATCGACCATTATTCCCCTTTAATCAATTTTATGTATGTATTTGATACACATTAGGTAAGGTAGACCTCCTATTAATGAATACCTTTTGGTATTTAGAAGAGCGCCACTCCCCCTCCCATATAAAAGGCCACCACCCCTCCCACTTTATAACACCTCTCAAACCACTTAGGTTAAACCAATATCTGAACAATTAACTTCAAAATATCCCTACCTTACTCCTTGAATAATACATTTTAAAATTATGCAATCCAAGGAATCCTTTTGGTACAAACCAAAAGGAGTTACTTTATTAAGAGGTAACGTCTTTCTTCAAGCTCTTTAGTTTTATTTCCATTCTCAACTCCCTATAATATTATTAATCCAGTATTATTTAACCAAAATATTATCTTCAATATACTAGGGTGTTTTTATTATATGTTTTCTAATTTAACTTACACATACTTCCAGATAATGGGAACGAACATACTATTAACGTGTATGGCGAAGTACCACTTCACGAAACGATGATTGTACAATTTTTCCTTTACCACCTATCATGGTGGAAATTATGATGGAAACTCTACTTATATATTTTATATATTATATTTATTTTGTATTTATTCTTATATAATTTTTTTATAACTCATACCCCAATAATTTTCATTTTCTGTAAATATGATAATATCGTTTGTGGAAGTGTGGACTACCACCCCCTCAAAGCGATGTGACTTGTTCACACTATACATTAAATACATAACGGATTGTTTAAATAAACATATGTAACATATATGAAATATATATATATGATTATTTAATAATAATATAAATATTTATAATTTAATTTTAATTTTTTTAATATGAAAGAGAAATGGAAGTAGCATTCATGAGTATGTACGACCTACCGTCTCCCTGAACGGTGCACTTCATTTCTTAAATCCAAATATTGTGGATTAATATAAATAAATATATATTGGATATATATGATAATTAAATAATGTTTTACATTATTGATATGATGAAATCATGATCTATGTATTAGGAACAACTAATAATAAGTCAAAACATAGTTGAGAAAACTGGGTAATTAACACCTGAAATAGTGAAAATAATGAAAGATTGTTAACAAACAGGTAATAAGATAATACACGAAGATTATATATGATATTATAAACATTATTACGTTTTTATTATAAGTTATTAACATATTTGAAACCACTATACATTATGATAATGATCACACACAAAAATTAAGGTTATGGTAAGGGATTTTCATCTCAATTTACATTCCATTGAGACTTAATTATTGTTAGTCACATAGTTTATTTTATATGGTGTATATACTTCCTTTGAAATTTTATATAATGAATATAATTATTCTAATGATATTATAATTTTTTTTAATGTTATTCCTCTAAGGGTATTATGGGTGAAAACATTTCAAAGTGGTATAGGACACTTTGGGATGTTTAAAGATTATTTTCCTCAAGAATGTTTTAGTGGTATTTAAATAGTATCTACATTCGTTACATATCCTCCACTGGGGAAATTTTGATAAATTTGTATCCTTTATTAAATATGGATATTTTATATGGCATATTATTTATTTTATATGATTATTTCTTAGAACGTGAAAGACACGGGTAGGGGACCATTTAAGGAATTACCTATGGGTTGGGGACCTGTTAATTTTAGACCTTTGATGCATCAGTAGTCTCATGGGATGAAATTAGGTTGAAAAAAACTCTTCATTTTTAACCAATATAACATAAACTATATTTTTAAAGTTCTTGACAATATATTTATGGTTGAAAAAACCAAATTGGTTTGTAACCAGTATGTTTTAAACCGTCTTGTGAAAGGTCTTGACAGTAATGGTTCCATGTACATAGGAAACATGGTATCCAATAATTAATAATTTCCTTTATTGAGAAATTAGTTACTATTATTATCCATGATATTTTGTGTTGACACATATATGTATATATTCTATTCTAAGTTTTATTTTTTATGTGCCATGCGTTTTAGTTTCTTACTTTCCATATTAATATTTCCTTATATAGTTATTTGAATGGAATGTGTTATCTGTTATTTACCATTACATGTTAGTTTATTTACATTGATTCATTATTTATTCCTTTTTACTGACCATAATTGGGTATTTGACAACAATCTTATTATATTTCCTTTCATCGGGTTATGAATAAGAAAACATTGAATATTATTTCAAGGATGAAATTTATTTCATTTTTTATGTATCATGTTTTATTTTCAATTTCCCAATGTATTATTGGTTTCATGTATGTAATCTGGATTTCCTAGAATACTAAATAGATCATTCCTTTGGGATTTGATTCCATGGAATCATTCCAATGTAAGATATTAATGAACCAGCTCCGATATTTTTTGGTCGAGGTGTTACATACATGATGTTTACATAAATTCATATACTAAAACAGTCGAATCTACATATGAACATCCTAAAACTCCTATTCTAATGTTTAATTTTAAATCAAACCAAAATCCATAGTTCCTTTGATATACCAAATTTTTCATTTTCATCCATAGCAAGTGGGTTTATTTAGGATTATAAGGGTTTCATATTTATCACCATTATAATTCTACCACTATCTTATTGATTTCAAATAACACAAGATAAACTAATTTAATACTATAGAGACTATGATGATTGTCATTTAAATCCATCACCTTTTTCAATGATGTGAATAAGGGTAGTTATCTTCTCCCCTTTCTTTCCTTCACCAAATAATGAGTGGTTATGATCTCCATTTGATATGAAACACATACAAATTATTAACGTTGATAACTTCACCTCACGAATTCCTTTCCCACTCCTAGAATTTATAGTGATGAACTTCTATGTTAATATTTCATTATTTCCAATGAACTGATTAGGGGTTATTATATATTAAAACCCCACTATAAAATCCAAATACCTACTAAGTGGTCTACATACTTACTAATTGTCCCACATACTTACTAAGAGGAGATATTTAATTTAATTTTTTTGACTATCATTATGCCAAATGATTATAGGTCCACTTTGATAATCTAATTTGTCTATAAACACACCATAACTTTTTCAATTTTCTTTTTTAATAGGCATAACAACCAAACATCTCTAAAAGAAAATAATTGTGTATTTTTAGTAATTGGTGGACACCCGAAGCTCTAAAAGGGGTGATCTTACCTTATCATGATAGGTGAATTAGTTTTGTAAAGAATAAGTATTTAATAACATTACATGAAAATAATTATCATAATAATATCAAAAAAACATGATATTACACACTCACATTGAAGATAACCTTTTCTTTTTTACAGACAATGCATAAAACATTCTTCAAGAATGAATAATTCATTTTCTTTTATTAGGTATTATCAATTAATACCCATAATTTATGCTTGTTTATGAGTGTATTAGAATAATTCAATGGTTATCATAAATATATTCTAATCTAGATGAATATATTTGGTGAGAATATCGAATATGTATCCATAATATGCATGAAAAATAAAGACAAAGTGGTTGTTGACCATAGAATTGACATGCACCACCATGACGCAGTGGTTCCTATTTTTGTGCATTTGCAAAAATCTCCAAAGTTCACTAAAATCCAATTTGGACTTTAGGAAAAACATCAAAACTCTTTGTGGATCCATTCAAAATCATTTGGATATAATTTTATCAATATCTCTTTATTTTGTAATAAATACTATATCTATAATTTCAACTTTATCCAAAGGCCTAACCACATGACCCTATTGGATTTAGCATTGTTGAAAATAAATATTAAATCTATATTTTATAGATATATGAAAAGAGATGCCTCTAGTAAATCATCAGTGGCACTCAAGCTACTAAGGGGTCTAGTGTGATCTCCAAAAAAAATTCTCATATCCCTATATAAATATTATCTCCATAATATGTATCATATAAATTGTATGTATAAATAAATAATCCATTTTTCATGAAATTGAGTCACCATGAGACATGAAACATGTTAATCGAGTATTGAAAACTCATCATTTCTTGATCCTCTATAATATTCCCATTAAGTCGATGAATACATGACATTTCATTCATCTAACAGATGAGTACATCACATTTACCTCATCTTAGTAGATAGGAACATCCTATGTGACCTAACTAAGTATGTGAATGCGTTAACTCAATCTAATTTAATAAAGGTATATATGTATTAACTCATTATAAAAGTGTATAAATCCTATCTTGTTTTCACTCTAATGGATGACATGATCTACAATATACCCAACCATATATTGATTAGATAAGTTCATATTTTTTACTTTTGTAAGTAGGGTGTAATGATCCTAATCCTGGTCACCCATATGTGGTGGTCTATTTATCACATGGTAATCAGTATACAAGATATTAGATTCTGATGGTCAAGGATTAATAGTCCTATAATGACCCATACTTTTCATACATAAATATTACATATTATTAAATGAATAATCCTTATATAACATTACGATCTATTCTACAAATGTAAAGGTTTAGTTTCCTGGGAATGTTTTATATAAAATAATTGGTTTATAAAATATCTACATAATCACCCTCTTAGTACTTTATAACTAACACCATTCTATGAAATATCATACTTAATAAATTTATTCATATCTTGGGGAAAATATAAAATCATAAAGGGTGAGATTAGATTCTCAGTAAAGGTAAAAATGGATATATCAATGATAATTTAAACCTAAAATTCACATAAAAGTTTTGTTAACATTATTTTAACATTTTAAAATTATACCCATCAATTCTTAGATAATAAACTAAATTCATGTAATAATGTTTGGTAATTCATAAGAAATGAATCATAAAGGGATCAAAGAACATGATCTATGAGAAAATAACATTAGCATAATATCATGTCACAAAAGAATTTAATATGCATGTATTAATAATAATCATGGAAATATTATGTAAATTATACCACAAATACATTCATAATAGGTTATTCTCAGGATAACCACTCATGTTCCTACATTGGGCATGAGATAATCTCCCATATACTCTCTTTCCGGCATGGTATATCCTACCATGTACCCTTTAAGACCATAAAACACAAATCTTTACCCAATTTATTAGAGTTATATATTATTATGGTCCCATCCATCACATTATTATAAATTCATTCATATATATGCCACAATATCATAAAAACATTCATAATAACTTAACCTATGGAAAATAAAACGTGTTTCATAGATATTTCATCATAATAACAATAAAACATCCAGAGAAATAATAAATATGGTCTCATTAAATCATATCCCCAATAAATACTATATTACATAATTATGTGATCATTGATGAAAAATTCTTTTAAAAGATCACCAGAATATTTCTTGAGGAAAATACATTTTTTTTAAATCATATATTAAAATCTAAAAATTTCCCAATTATTAAGTAAAAAAAATATTTTAAATGAACCTTGGAAAATTGTAAAGGAATATTCAAATCTTTGACTATTCATGACATTTGGAAATTCTATTAATTTCATGTATGCTTAAACAAATATTCATTATACATTTTCTGTAAAAAGTCAAAAGTAATTTGTTCGAAAAATGATAAGTTGATTACTTTTAAACCATTTTGCAAAAAAATTTAATTATGGGTAAAAATAAATTTAAATAATAATATAAGAATATAAATATATTTTAGAACATTTTTAGAGAACATGGATATGGAAAAGGTATAATTTTTTAATAAAGAGAGAAATAAATTCATTTTTTCCTTAAAAAATTACTTGAGTATCTTGAGTACATAAAGTGTGTAAAATTAAAAGAAAAAAAATATTCTAAATAAATAAAGATAAGTTAAGAAAATTAAATTTATTTATTAGGAAATTATCATATAATTTTATTCAATGCAAATTCAAGGAAAAACAATCCGGATTAAAATGTTATGGAAACATAAATCAATTACCTCAAGTTTTACTTACTTAAAAGGCTCTATAAACTCCTATATAATAAATTTAAATTTATTATAATTGCATAAAATTATAATTTATATACTTTTAATACCATATATGACCCACTTATAATATTTTAACACATGTTTATTAAGAATTACTTATTAAAATCATCATCTCCAGGAGTTAACTGTTTCATTTTTCATGGATGTTTTAGTTTTGAAGTTCCATTACATGTAATTTTATCATATTTAAATCATATAAATAATTTTATTTATGATATAAATAATATATATACAAATTATATACATGTATATAATTATTAATAAAATCTAGAGACATAAAAATGAATTACATCGTTCTTGGAGATGGTAGACCGTATGTACACATGAACACTATTTTCAATTTTATACTGATGGAACAAAAGAAAGGTAAAAAATAATTAAATTTTGTAGAATATTTATTACATCATATTTATCATATATAATCATTAAATAAATCCTTATTTCCACCCATGTAAATTAGAAATGAAAAACGAGTCGTATTTCTTAATGGAGGTGGTAGTCCAAACGTACACATGAGCAACACTATCATTTTACAATAGATAGGAAGGTAAGGAAATAGATATGATATTATAATTATAGAATAATATTTATATTATAAATATAATATATATATATTAAACCCATAATAATAACCATTCATGCAATATGGTGATAAAAATTCAACTGTACCGCTTTGTGGAGGTGTTAGCCCACACGTACACACGAGTGATAATTTCACTTCCCATTTGATGGAAAAGGGTTAATAATGATAGCTAAATAATAATAATTATATTTAAATATATATTAGAAACTTAAGATATTATTTTATGATTAATAACATAGATTTAGATTAGTTATTAGAATAAATAATCTGATAGAGGTTAGGTAGGAAGATTACCTCTTCTTCGGTAGGCCTCCTATAGATCCCTTCTTAAAGACTACTAAAATGGTATTTTAAGAATAAAATAACCTATAATTCATGGATATATAAGTTATAAGATAATTTGGAATGTTTTTCTTGATCTATATGTCTTAAAGTTGGGTAAACAAATGAGGGAAGAGGTGTCCTTTTATAATGGAAGGAAAAGACACACTTGAAATTACTAAAACAAATTTAATATAATTAATATATTTTAAAAGTATATTGATTCCAAATATCCATGATTTTTAATAATATAA
This sequence comes from Viscum album, assembly GCA_963277665.1. NCBI lineage: Eukaryota > Viridiplantae > Streptophyta > Magnoliopsida > Santalales > Viscaceae > Viscum > Viscum album. The sequence goes on from OY728127.1 coordinate 1,811,713,764, forward strand.
GGTCAAAATATAACCATATAATGAAATTTATACTGGTTTTATGTCCTTTTAAAGTTTATCTTTTTGTTTAACCCATTCATTAACAGATTTTAACCTTGACTATAGTAACAAACTTTTCAATATTAAAGGGTTATAATTTTATTTATAAGGTAAAAATAGATCATATATGGAAAAGGGATGAAATTTTAAAACATTTCACATCCTAATTTTCCTATTTGAATACTTTAATGATTTTTAAATAATTTAATCAAATATTAATTTACATAAAATATCATTAATGTCATTTTTGACACGATTCATTTAATTTTACTTTAAAGGAATAAATATAGAAATAGAATTAAAATGTAAACCTTTAAAAAATAATTAATATGTTATATTAATTTATAAAACTCATGGGTCACTATATTTCACACATAAAATATTAGTTATGTAGTTTTTAGAATCATTTACATGATTTTTTCTACTTCTTGTACAAGTACAGTGTTGGTGACATCTACACATTTAAGGTAATTATTTCATCAATAAATATTCAAATTAATTAATATGATAAAAATATTAATCCATATTTAATAAAATAATTTATAACTAAATTTATCAACTTTTTTATCCTTATTTTGAAAATTTTAGATATATTAAATTCAATAGAATGATATTTTATAATTTTCAATATTTAAAATAATATAAATGTCATTATTAAGGTAAAATGGAAAAATAATACTATATATAATAATTTGGGATGGATATGGTCAAATATATCTTATATAAATAAATTAATGCAACTCCTGGGTTGATTTTCAGACCCAATGTCATGGATTTAACCATTTTTACCGATTTTATCCTTATTGATGTGATAAATATTTACCCAAATTACTGTTTATAATGAAAAAAAAATAAAATATACATTTTTATCAAATTTAAAATTAAAAATTTTCAATATGGTATAAAATTTTCAACATTTTATTGACAGAATTAGAAGAATTTAATTTAAAATTAAACCCACTAAACGAGATAAAATGCAGTTTTCTAGAAAAAATGTGTTTTGAAGTATAATTTTTTTATAATAAAATACAACATAAAATAAATTCCAATGGAATTAATTATGTTGTTAGTAATATAAATGAAGTAATTGTACTTTTTAAACCTTTTGAAACAAAATTTAACTTTGTAAATTATTGAAATGAAAAGACATTTTCAAATAAAAATATGTATTTTTCACTATTTATTTAAAAATCAATCATTTTATAAAATTGACAAAAATTCACTCTGTGATAATTTTGATATAATGAGTTAAAAAATGAATTTAATTTTTTCAAATTATTTTTCTAAAAGTGTAAGTAATTAATTATATTATTTACTCACCAAAGGAAATACAAACCATTTTTGAGGAAAAGTGCATTTTTAATATTGTATTGACTTTACTAAAATTTGAGTACTTATTTATCAACATATTTTTATTATCTAAAACCTTTATAAATATTTTTTTTTCAAAAATTTGTTATTCCTATTCACTCCTCCAACTCAACATTAGGTTATAGCAGTATACTAAATTATGGTTCATTTAGAATCGTGGTAGTGTGTATCGCAAGCTATTTAAGAAATTAAACTATTTAAAAAAAATATAATAATGTCTAAGTTGTTAGAAGTAATCAAGATAATATATACAAAAATATTAATTTACATCATGAAAAATTACATCACTTGACTATAAAACATTATTCCTTAATGTTATTCAGAAGGCTGGGCATACATAGTATCCCACTTCATTACTAGGGGAAATTGAAAAAAAAAATTAAAGGGTGAGATCAAATGATCAACAAGTGGTAGTGTTCAAAGAAATATAAAATAGAATAATAAACATAATGGGAATATATAAAAAATAAGAGTTTTATAGAATAATACATGGATATAAAAAGAAATAAATGATTAAATGATGGCATAATGATGATAATGATAGTAATGCATAATTTCATACATCATAAACATAATGTTGAGGCCTTATGACAAAACATCATATACAAAGGTTACGGATTATTACATTACTATATCTTAGTTTTCTCCTCAGACCTACCATTTCATTAAAGGGATATATAATTCTGGGACCCACCAATCATATAAACGTTCAATGTATTCCATCACATACTAAATGGATATGACATATTGTTCTTAAATGAACAAGATAATGATATTTAGAATAAATTTCCAATGAGTATTATCTTCTATGATTTGTCTATATAGAATAAAGGGTTATAAGGTTATGAAAATAGTTATAACTAATCAAAAAATTAATAAGGATTAATAGGTTAATACCATTTATCATATAAGGAGTAACTAGGGAATCAAAAAGTTAAAAAAACAACCTTAACAAGTGAAGAATACTGAATCAAAGTTATTGGGTACCTAAAAAGACTAATAAGATCCAAGTGTTTTGGAAATAGAATAGATGTATTTTAAATTATATGTGTCATGACCCGACCCGTACCAGGGATCAAGCTGCGACTACCCCAATCCCACCTCTATAGGCCAGGGGCTGGCGACCAGGGCTGAAGGCACAACAAACTAGGGGAGGCCTTTGCCTAAGAAAGTGTACACACACACGCAGCTAACTCAATGGAAAAGTGCAGAGAAAAGAAAGAAAGATACAACACTACTTCAAAAGGGAAACCAACATACATGAACTGACCTATAAGCTGTAAAAGTAAAGTTCTTAAAAGCACTGACAAGATAACTGAACAGAAAAAGGGAAAAAACACACGCCCAACTAGAATGGTGCCACAACCTGACAACAGGTAAATGAAAGTAAACTGCTGGTGAGTCTCACACCCAAAAATCCTCCTACGTCCATAGAACGCAGCCCAAGATCATGTGTCCTCTACAATCCTCCGTCGTCTCGATTGACCTATCCATCGTCTTCAAGGGCACAACAAGTGCAAGAAAATCCCAAGAAGTGGTGAGTATAAATATAATCATTAAGATGCCCCAAAATCTCGAGGGAGCAACAAAGGAGGTACCAAAATGGAGAGCATTAGACAGAACGAGAAAAGTGTAAGAGTACAACGGAGAGAGTGCAGCTCAACCCAAAAAAAATAAAGGAAGTAGACTCGTCCAATCCAAGAGGATCTAGACACGTAAAGAATATGGCAAACCCCACGCATCTTCTCCCCTCCTAGAAGGAGAGTAACTGAACCCCAGGAGAGGGAACTAAATTAGGGTGTATATAAATGCTCAAAAAAAATCCAAACGAGAGTGTAAGAGGATCTATATCTCCAATCTCAGCCCAAGAACAGGTCAAAGGATATCCATCACTAATGCCTAAGAGTACCGCATGCTAAAGCTACCTCATCGCCAAATCGTAAAACCAACAGTCCCACTCTGGTAACCATATAGGAAAGTCACTGACTAGCATCATATAAAGGGCTGAGTCTGAAAGAAGTCATCAGGTAACCCACTTCTCCGCACAGCTAGAGGGTAAACCACAAGAGGTCGTCTGGTAACCCACTGGCCATCCCTACTGGAAGGTAAACCAAAAAAGGTTATAAGGTAACCCCCTAACCAGCCCTGCTGAAGGGTAAATCAAAAAAGGTCATCTGGTAACCCACTACCCAGCCCCGCTGGAGGGTAAACCTCAAAAGGTCATTCGGTAACCCACTGCCCAGCCCCGCTGGAGGGTAAACCTCAAAAGGTCATCAGGTAACCCACTGCCCAAACCCACTAGAGGGTAAACCTAAAAAGGTCATCAGGTAACCCACTGCCCAGCCTCACTGGAGGGTAAACCCTAAAGTCAACGGGTAACCCACTACCCAGCCCCGCTGGAGGGTATACCCTAAGGTCAACGGGTAACCCACTACCCAGACTCGCTGGAGGGAAAACCAATAACTGGTCTGATAACTCCGCACTACCCGTGCAATCACTGGGTATCACTAACACCACTAAAATGCATTGGTTCGGAGTGCATCAAAGGAACCTCCAACCAACACCCTTTCACGTTTCCACATTTAATGAGATCTATAAAGAGGATCCACTCTCCCAAACAAATTACACCATTGTAATCCTCGTGGAAAAACATGTAAGATGGACTATTTACTCGCTGGAAATGGGATCCCGATGGAAAAGATATTCAATACCACTTTATGCCCATATGACGTCTCATGGGTCCCACACCTCAGTCCCGAAAGAGGTTGGGCGAACTGTGCCATCGTGATTCTCTTGAAAAAAAAATGCCAAAATGACTACTCATTTTCCATGAATGGACGTCTGATGAAAAAGTCAAAAAATGCTGCTCAAAGCTTAAAAGACGGTATGTGGGGCCTATGCATCAACTCTAGCTTCAACACCTGAAACCACCCCGGTCAAATTCGCCTTGATTCCAGAGTCACAACGCCGCTGCCGGTGCCTAAAACAGACTCTGGATGCAGAAGCTACAACTCACCGCGTTATATGCAAACGGGGCCCCTGTGAGGCCCACACCTCGACCCCGAAACACATCACGCAGATCGTACCTTTACGTTCCTTGTAGATAACCATGCTACGTAGGCTATTCATTTTCCCTAAACAGACTTATGAATCATAAGTTGTAAAAATGTAGCATATGTCCGAAAGCCATGTTGTGAGGCCCATGCCTCGGGCCCGAATTCAGGCAGGTGGATTGCCCTGTTTCAATCCAATCGGAAAAACACTCAGAAATGAGTACTCAAACACCCAAAACAGATGTTGTGTGAAAAATGGCGTTTCACCGTTAGACGTGTGAACTAGGCCATATGGGGCCCGCACCTTGTCTCCATCCTGAACGCTTCAGAATGCATCTAAAAAATTCCACATGAGGCCTGGGGTCAAGCTGCCACTGACGGAACATCAATCAGACATCCCAAGCAGGAGTTAGGTCCGATGCAAGAATAATTAATTAATTAATTAATTAATTAATCGCATCTAGCATTTCGTGCCACCGAGAAACGAAACCAAACCAAAAGTGTTCCGAACGAACATTGGAAGGACTGACTCAACTCCAGGGCCACAATACCTCTGAAGGCATGTCAGATGGATGTCAGGCTCGTGAAGCAAGCTCGTTCCAAGCTTTAACAATAATTTCTTATTATTAAATTAAAGCATCTCGGGTCACCCACCCTCAGGCATAGAACTCCAAAATCTTGAAACACACTTCAAAAATCCCATCTCGCCAAAATGGACCTGCATCAACAGATGACACGTCAAACGGACGCGCCGTTTAGAAGTTACAGCCCCTCGAACGCAAGGGGGCCCAACTGGGCCAGTTCAACCTGGTCGGCCCAGTCTGAACTGCCGCACTACGGCCCAGCCGCGGGTCCGACCTGACTCACCGCAGCCCGCTGGCCGCGGCCTGCTCCAGCCACACCGGACCCCTCATGTCCGGTTCTCCTTAGCAGACCGGCCTTTGGCCGATCTCCGCATAGCACCAGCAGGACCCGCCGAACACGGGTCCTGGTCTCCTCAGCACACCGGAGGTGGTCAGCGCCTTGGGTTCCCCCTTTGACAGCGACGGGCCCAGAGCCGATGCCTCTTGCAGCGCACCGCTGCACCTCACCGCGGCCCGCGCCGCCCAACGCCACTTCCGCCCAGTCTCCCCCCGCTTTGCTGCCGGCTCCGCCTCATCCGTGCCGCCTCTCCGCCATCACCACCTCATCCGAACACCTTGGCCGCACCTACGGCCTGATGCCCGACCTCCGACCACCACCCTTGCTGAAGCCGAGGCTTCTGATGGCAGTTGGCACTACTTTAGTGGCCCGATTCCAAATCTGAAAGAGGATTTGGAATCCTCGGGGAAAGGCCTTCGCATCGCCTGCCCCCGATCGTCGATCTGACAAGAATTGGTGAATCTGAAAATTTGGATGAAGAACGACCAAGAACGACAATTAAAATGGAGCTCGGGCATTGGACGTGTTCAATCGGCCAACATACCAATTCTAAAATTATAGACTACAAATGATGAAATTTGAGGAAAAATTTAAGAAATCAACGAATGTGCGAAATTTAACAAGAATCCTACCTTGATCCACCTGTTTGCCACTAGCGACGCGTCCACGACGCCCCCACTTCGATCCGCCAAGGTTCTGGTGAGGGTCGCTCTTCAATTTGGTGAAGAATGGTGAAGAACAATTGAGACAGAAAAATAGAGAAAGAGAGATAGAGAGAGGGCTTGGGTTTTAGAGAGAGAGAGAGTGAATTAGAGTTATCCCTTAACCCTAAACACCTACTATCTATTTATAGGGACCCCACTTAGCGCAGAATCTGAATTCACCGCGCCCTCTCATTTTATATCGCGCCTAGGCAAAACGCCCTTTTTCGAACTCAACGAAAGTTCCAGATTTCCATTTCAAGGCTTTGTTAGAACGTTTAAAAAAACGCGAGTGACAAAAATTACTAAGTCATTATTTCAAAAAGAAAATTTTCCCTTGGGTGAAATCTCTCACAGAAGGCCCACACTCGCAACTTTTACACCCCGCCTAGGGTAAACGACATGCTCTGGACGCAACTGTTCCCTTGGATTTCCGATCCGAGCTACCGTTTAGGAGGGAACACAACCCCACCACGTGCATAGTATAGAAACACTTAATATTTTTATAAAATTTACTTTAGGCACACTAAGACTTGGAATCGCACGCCGTCTTCGCGCCTAGCTCTGGAATTATATGAAAAAATATTCCAAAGTCTTATAGGGTAAAAATCAGGTCTCTAAATCATCCCCTCCTTCAATCTTTTCATCCCCGAAAAGAAAAAATAGGAAACAAAACTCGGGATACAGAGCTCACACTAGCTCTCCCACTCCCAAGAAAACTTGTACAACGCCATGCTGGCACAACAAAAGAACAAAAGGGATGGTTCGTACTTATAAGATTTCCTACCCTTGAGGAAATGAATTGGAACACACATGCACCTCATCAGCTGCGACACGTGGAAGACCCCGTTCGCCCACTCCTACCATTGGAAGGGTAGAGAAAGATGGTAGGAAACCTCTCAACCACTTGCACGATTCTTGAACGGACCAAAGAAACTCGGTGGACTTCCCCAACCAAACCTCTACTTTCCACATCGTGACCGAAATCATGGTTTGTTCCTAGAACATGATCTCATGATTCCCTCCTTCAGAATACCCATCAGGTGCGTCACCCATGGTTATCTGATCACGTAGTACCTCGCTATCGACATCCACCAGTTACGACTCTCTCACACACTCAAGGAGCGAAGGAGTCAACACCATCGACTACATGAAATCCTTACCCTCCTGCTCCACCAAGGTCAGTTGTAGGGAAGGTAAATACTACAAAACATTCCGTGCCTGATGAGTATGTGAATTTATACTAAGAGAACATGCTATAACACTGCCATTTTCCAGAACATAGACTACCTCAAAGTCATAGTCTGACAGAAATTTCAACCAGCACCGTCACCTCAGGTTCAAGTCTCTATAGGTGAGGACGCACTTGAGAAACTAGTGGTCTAAGAAAACCACAAAGCGCTCTCCCAGAAGATAGTGTCTCCACATTTTCAGTGCAAGGACCACCACCAACACCACATAGTGAAATGAATAGTTCTATTTATAGGGTCTCCATCACCTCGACATGTACATGATAACGGTATCAATATTGACATTGAGCACACAAGGTACCAACGAACAGGGCAGGTGAGCAAACTCATCCAACCACTAGAGGCTAGACACAGAAAGCATGTGGTATACCCCACGTGTCTTTGCCCCTCTCATAAGGATAGTAATCCCCAAAACAGGCACTCTTCCATACCCACTAGTGACACCTCAAGAAAAAAAGGGGTGGGGGTCAAGCAGAAAATCCCCACTGGAAAATCCAGAACCTTCTCTGAAACTCCACCGCACAACCCTGCCACGAATGCACATGTCAAAGGGACTCATCCACCACACCTCAATACTATCCTCTTTGGGTGGTACTGACTCTCCCACATGATTTTTATCGCATCACAAAAATGCATATAAGTGGGGGAAGAATCCCTCTTTCCCGTGCATTCAAAGCCATGTCGAACAACACCAACACAGGGTTACACTAATGCCCTACGTCAACCTCGGTAACCCCTCAAATAAGGAGTTAGATAAAAAGAGTATGTCACACAGTGTCTAAAAAGTTCTACTAAGAACAGTAGAAAAAGAAATAGAGTGTACCTCTTATCATCTCATGCGATACATGATTTTAGACATCTATAGCACACAACCATCCGTGGCCCCGTTCGTCAGCTCCCTGATCCTGACATGGGCCGCCTAGTGGTGGTGGAAGGACCTGGAAACATCATCTGCCAACTACAGTTCTTCCAGCCAAGACCGCCTCCCTGGGGACCACCATGTCCTCACCTTGGAGTTATCTGATCACAACACTGCCTCTGTCGTGGCGGTGCATCTACCAACTATCTGGAAAACACAGCACATTTCGTCAAGTAGTCTCACGCCATGTGACCTAGCACATCAATAACATATCACTAGTCCTCCTTGGGTTTTCACAGTGCTCTATGCTGTCCCCGACCATGTTCCTGAGTCTCATCACGGGGATACTTCCGGCCCCAAGGCCCTGCCAATTGACATCCCTCTGATAGGAATTTCTCTGTCACCAGTGCCTACTTCAGCACCCTGAGATGGATGAGGATGCACAAGGGTACTACACTGGCACGAATCCCCTCAAAAAAGAGCTCACTCAAACTTCTGTGCATGGAAGTTACCATCATGGACCACGTCCAAAGAGTACCATGTAAGGTCTGCGACCCCAGTCGCGTACCCAGCCAATTCCATCACTCCCCGCTGAAGCTCCAGCAGCTCATGAAACCATAAAAAGCGTAAGTAGGAGGGGTGGTACTCCTCATGAAACAGCTTCTAGAAGTAATCCCGTGAGAGCACCGACTCATTGTTCATCTGAGTAACACCGGATCTACTAACGCCATATTACTTGGTGGAAAAACTGGCTGTCAAAGCCACTATCTAACCTGTCAGTGTCTGAACAAGCCTGAAGAGGTAAACTGCCGACTCTAGACAACCCTTCACTCTCTGAGGGTATAGCTCACTGTGGAACCTCAATGGTATCTGATGCTTGAACTCAAGTAGAGTGCCCAGCCTATGCTTGTCATTGGCCCTCGCTGCCGGTACTATCTGTTACTCCATAGGTGGAGGTGCTGATGTATGTCCTCTTGGAGAAAGGGTAATTGTATGGTGGATCTTGAACTGAGGCATTGTCACTCACGGAATCGTTGTCACGAACCGGAGCTATTATCCTGGATGGATATCATCCCAGAGACATCGTGAACCTGATCAAGGAGTACCGCAGTCAAATGAGCATATATATATCAACAACGATGGGGAGCTGACTCAAGAAGGACGGTCAAAGACTCAATCATATATGATGCACGAACGAAATTCCCTGCAACAAGTGTCTCAGTGTGCTGAGTCGGAAAGCAGGTTATCAGGGTTCAGGATATGTCGATTTCCGCACCATCACTGGACTCTTTGGCCTGAGAGCCACTCTAGAGACACGTTGAAACTATTTCCCCAAAACTCAACCAATTCCTTTTTAGGGATTTCCGAAAAAATCCCCAAGGAACGAACCACCTCTGATACCACTTTGTCATGAACCGACCCGTACCGGGGCTCGAGCCGTAACTACCCAAAGCCCACCTCCATAGGCTAGGGGCTAGCGACCAGTGCGGAAGGCACCACAAACTAGGGGAGGCCTTTTACTAAGAAACTATACACACACACGTAGCTAACTCAATGAAAAAGTACAGAGAAAAGAAATCAAGATACAACACCGACACAAAAGGGATACCAACATACATGTACAGACCTCTAAAGAGTAGAAGTAAAGTGCTGAAAAGTACTGATAAGATTACTAAATAGAAAAAGGGGAAAAACATGTGCCCAACTAGAAAGGTGCCACAACCTGGAAACAGGTAAACAAAAGTAAACTGCTCGTGAGTCTCACACCCAGAAATCCTCCTACGTTCACTAAAGATAGCCCAAGATCCTATGTTCTGTACGCTTCTCTGTAGTCTCGATTGACCTATCCATCATCTACAAGGGCACACCAAGTGCGGGAAAAGCCTAAGCAGGGGTGAGTATAAAGAAACTCAGTAGGATTCCACGAAATCTCGTGAGAGAAACAAAGGAGGTACCAAAATGGTGAGCAGTAGACAGAACAAGAATAGTGTAAGAGTACAATAGAGAGAGTGTAGATCAACACAACAAAAGAAATGAAGTAGACCCATCCAATCCAAGAGGATCTAGACGTGAAAAGCACGTGGCATACCACGCGCGTCTTTTCCCTCCTATAAGGAGAGTAACAGAACCCCATGAGTGCGAACAAAATTATGGTGTATATACATGCTCAACAAGAAAACCGAACGAGTGTGTCAAGTGATATCTAACTTAAAGATCAACCCAAGAATAGTTCAAAGGATATCCATTACTGATGCCCAACAGTCTCGCATGCCAAAGCTACCTCACCGCCAAACCGTACAACCAAGGGTCCCGGTCTGGTAAGAATGGAGGAAAGTCAATGACTAGCCTTATAAAAAGGGCTGAGTCTGAAAGAAGTTGTTAGGTAACCCACTGCCCAGCCCAGCTGGAGGGTAAACCACAAGAGGTCGTCAGGTAACCCGCTACCCACCCCGACTGGAGGGTAAACCACAAGTCGTCAGGTGACCCATTGCCCAGCCCTGGTGGAGGGTAAACCACAAAAGGTCATCCGATAACCTACTGCCCAGCCCCGCTGGAGGGTAAATCTCAAAAGGTCGTCTGGTAACCCACTTCCCAGCCCCACTGGAGGGTAAACCTCAAAAGGTCGTCCGGTAACCAACTGCCTAGCACCGCTGGAAGGTAAACCTCAAAAGGTCATCAAGTAACCCATTGACCAGCCTCACTAGTGGGTAAACTCTAAAGTCAACACATAACCCACTGCCCAGCCCTACTGGAGGGTAAACACTAAGGTTAACGGGTAACCCACTACCCAGCCCCATTGAAGGGAACACCCGGATTTGGTCTGATAACGCTGCACTGCTAGTTCCATCACTAGGTATCACTAACACTACTACCACGCGTAGGTTCGGAGTGGGTCAAAGGAACCTCCCACAAATTCCCTTTCATGTTTCCACATTTAATGAGATCTCAAAAAAGTCTCCACTCTCCCAAACAGATTACACCATTGTAATCCTCATGAAAAAACACGCGAGATAGACTATTTACTCGTTGGAAACAGGCTCCCGATGGAAAAGTTATTCAATACCACTTTATGCCCATAATTCGTCTCGTGGGTCCCGCACCTCGGTCCCGAAAGAGGTCGGGAGAACGGTTCCATCGTGATACTCTGAGAAAAAAACGCCAAAAAGACTACATATTCACCAAGAATGGACGTCTTATGAAAAAGTCGCAAAACACTACTCACATCTTAAAAGACGGCATGTGGGGCCCACACCTCAACTCCGACTTCAACGCCTAAAACCACCCCGGTCAAAATGCTACTGTCGGTGCTTAAAACGAACTCCAGATGCAGAAGCTGCAACTCCCCACATTATATGAAAATGAGGCCCTGTGGGGCCCACACCTCGACCTTGAAACACGTCACACAGATCATACCATTGCGTTCCTTGCAGATAACCAAACGACATAGGGTACTCATTTGCCCTAAATGGACTTATGAATCATAAGTCATAAAAACACAGCATATGTCCAAAAGCCGTGTCGTGGGGCCCACACCTCGGGCCCGAATTTAGGAGGGCATTTTGCGTCGTTGCAATCCCCTTGTAAAAACACTCTGAAACGAGTAATCAGACACCCCAACCAGATGTCGGATGAAAAAGTGGCGTTTCACCATAAGACGTGTGAACTAGGCCATGTGGGGCCTGCACCTTGTCTCCAACCTGAACGCTTCAGAAAGTATCTCAAAAAGTCCGCATGAGGACTGGGGTCACGCTGTCACTAACGGTGCGTCAATCATAAATCCCAAACAAGAGTTAGGTCTGACACAAGAATAATTAAATAAATAAATAATTAATTATTCACATAAAGTGTTTCATGCCACCGAGCAACGAAACCAAAACACAAGGGTTCCGAACCAACTTCGAAAGGACCGACTCTACTCCAGGGCCACAATGCCTCTGATGGCGCGTCAGATGGACATCCAACTCACGAAGCACGTCCGTCGCAAGCTTTAACAATAATTTATTATTATTAAATTAAAGCATCTTGGGTCACCCGCCCTCAGGCGCAGAACTCTAAAACCCCGAAACACACTTCAAAAAGTACGTCTAGCTGTCACAGACCTGAAACCGTAGAAGGTGCCTCCAACGGACGCACCCTTTAGAAGTTACGGCCCCCCGAACGCAAGGGGGCCCAATCGGGCCGGTTCATCCTGGCCTGCCCGGTCCGAACCGCCGGCCCGTGGCCCAACTGCAGGTCTGGCCCGACTCGCCACTCCCACTCCAGCTACACTGGACCCCTTAGGTCCGGTTCTGCCCAGTAGACCGGCCTTTGGCCGGTCTCTGCGTAACGCTAGCAGGACCCGCCGAATGCGGGTAGTAGTCTCCTCCACACACCCGAGGCGGTCAGTGCCTCTGGTTCCCCCTTCAACCTCGACGAGCCCTGGGCCGATTCCTCCTACCGCGCACCGCCACACCTCACCGCGGCTCGTGCCGCCTGACACCACTATCGCCTAGGCTCCCCCCCGCTCCACTACCGGCTCTTCCTCATCCGCTCCGCCTCTCTACTGTCTCCACCTCGTCCGAACCCCCCAGCAGCACCTGTTGCCTGACGCCCGACCTCCGACCACCGCCCTTACTGGAGCCGAGGCTTTCGACGGCCGCTGCCATTACCCCAGTAGCCCGATTACAAATTCGAAGTAGAATTCAGAATCCTTAGAGTGAGGCCTTCACATCACTTTCCCCCGATCATCGATCCGACAAGAATTGGTGAGTCCGAAATTTTGGACGAAGAATGCACAAGAATGACAATGAAAATGGGGCTCGGGCGTTGGTCGTGTTCGTTCAGCCAACACCCCAATTCTAAAATTATAGACTTCAAATGATGAAATTTTATGAAAAATTTAATAAATCAATAAAGGGGAGATATTTATCAAGAATCCTACATCGATCCTCCCGTTTTCCATTAGCAAAGTGTCCACGATGTCCCCGCTTCGATCTGCCAAAGTTTCGGTGGGGGTTGCTCCACGATTTGGTGAATAACAGTGAAGAATGGTTGAGAGAGATAAAGATATATAGAGAGAGATTGGGTTTTAGAGAGAGAGAGAGAGTGGATTAGAGTTCTCCCTTAACCCTAAACACATACTCTCTATTTATATAGATCCAACACAGTGCAAAATCTGAATTCACCACGACCTCTCATTTTATGTCGCGCCTATGAAAAACGCCCTGTTTCGAACTCAACGAAAGTCTCAGATTTCCATTCTGAGGTTTCTTTTGAAATTTATTCAAAAATAATGCCAGTGATAAAAATCACAAAGTCATTATTTCGAAATGATGATTTTCCCTTGGGCGACATCTCTCACAGTAGGCCCGCGCCCGAAACTTTCACACCCTGCCTAGGGTAAACGGCACGCTCCGGAATCAACCGTTCCCTCGAATTTCTAATCCGAGCTACCTTTTAGGAGGAAACACAACCCCACCACATTTATAGTATAAAACCACTTAATATTTTTATAAAATTTATTCTGGGCACACCGGGCCTCAGAATCGCACGTGATCTTCACGCCTAGCTCTGGAATTATATGCAGAAATATTCCAACATCTTACAGGGTAAAAACTAGGTCTCTAAGAATATGATACCACTGAATATATATAACTTACACACTTTATTTATAATGATTTGTATATATGATTTGAACCATCTAAATCATATCCCCAGGGAGTGTCAAATTATTATGTAGCTAGGCCAATTTTTCATGCACTGAGTGAAGTTGAGTTATTACCGAACTAATATTTTCTATGATTTTTACCCCTAGGTTCATCTATTCTAGAGCCTAAATCAACTTGTATGTATCTATATAGGGATTTAATTAATATTAAAACTACACACACTTTACCAAAATATAAGATGTTTTTACGGTTATGGGAATTCTTGAGAATTATAATAGATTGTGAATGTAGTATAATGGGGTGGGGGAATGGTGATCTATCATTTATAATATAATAAGGAATTTATAAAAATGAGGTGCAATAGTAATTCACATTAAAATGAAAAGGAATTGGAAATAATAACACAACTAAATAAAGGGAATAGGTTAGAGACCCTTACCTTGAAAGGTAACTTCTTAATGCTTGAGATGAGAACATTAGAGCCTTGGAATATCCTTTTAGAGATTATTGTGTAAGAAAATGAGGGTATATTCATACTCAAATGATTTTGAGTGAATATGAATAGGTTAATGTACGAGTTTTTATAGTAAACGAGGGTGGTTTTTTATTCATTTTTAAACATAATCCTTATAAAAATATGTAGTGGAAAATAAATAACTATTGGATTACTCATGGTTCTGGATTATGTTTTTTTTCAAATCTATGGAATGGTTTTTGACATAATTTATTTTTGGAACCTAACTCCATTATTTTTTGAATCTTTTTCCATGGGGATATTATTTTTTCATAAAATATTATTTTTTAAACCTTAATTTCTATTTTAGAATTTGGAATGCTATTTATAGGTATAAAAATACTTTTAATTTATTAAAATACATTATATTAATAAAATAAGTCATTCATGTTCATGGGTTCAATTATATTAATTATTACATCATTTATGCATCATAATTTTTTCATAATACATATCGTATATACTTACTGTATTTTACTACTTAGAGAAAAATTTGACTGTCATAGAAATTTATAAAAAAATCACCATTAGATAAATTTGACATGATAGTTTCAAATTTAATATTTTTTTATGAAAATAATTTTATTTATATGATAATTTTAATTTTTAAATTAAACTCTGGTTTTATTTCAAAATCATGTGTTCAGCGAAAAAAACTATTACTTCTATTAAAACTTTTTTATTCTATGATATATATGTGCAATTATATTAATATTAATTTATTAATATACATTTTTTATAGTTATTAATTATATTATTATCAAATGATTTTATTTATTTTACTAGAAACTATATTGAATAATTATTACATTATTTTTTCAATGGTTAGATTTAAATAGAAAAATCCCAAAGGTCAAATTCCAACAACAGGATTCAAATTGTCATATTAACCCTTATATATACTCTTCATCATAACTTCATTTGATCATTTATATATTATCTTAATTATTATACCATTTCTATTCCATTTATTATTGTTTTATTAAAAATAACACTGTATATTATATATTTTTCATTCATTTTAGAGTATTGTCCACCCAGGTTCAATAATATGGTGGTGCCTTATTTTGCTACAGGATTTATTTCACTAGTTTTAGAAATTATTGTGAATTTAATTTTATATTTTTGTGTCACAGTAATTTTTGAAACATTATGATGAAATAATATAATTTTCATTATGAAGTAATTTTTTACTATAGTAGAATCCTGGGTCTTACATCCCCCCCAGAAATTTCTTCCTTGAAATTGTAAATCAATTTATAAAAAATGTGGATAATCCTTTATTATTATATCATATACCTCCCATATCTCATATTCCAATTGTGATCCATCCAAGGAACATTCACTAGCCTAATCATTCAACTTCACAACACTTTCTCTCTCATATCCAGAATCTAAATAGGCTATTCATTTTATGATGAGTTAGATTCCAAAAGAACTTGATCCACCATCAAAACATGTGAATGGTTTGACATATAATTATTTATAAGTGATATATATAATATTTCAGTTAGTTCAAATATGTTTGGTGGAATAGCCAAATTATATGATAGAATTCCTACCCAATCTAATATTTAAAATGGGCCAATATACCTCAGGCTTAAATTCCCTTTTGTTTCCAAATCTCTTGAAACTTTCCATAGAGATATACTTTGAAAAAACTAGACCCCAACTTATAATTCAAGATTACTTCTTTAATTTTCATCATAAATTTTCTATATACATTAGGAAACCTGTATTTTCTCTTAGATGGATCTTACTTTCTCTAATGTATCTTCCACATGTTATGGACCTAATAACATCCTTTTTGCAACTTCATCGCAACATGTTGGATTTTGATATCTCATTCCATACAAGGATTCATATGGTTTCATTTGTTTAAATAACATAATTTTTTATATTTTTTTTTCATTAAGTAATATATTCGATAACATGTGGTATATACAACACTGATCATAAACAAACTATAATAGAAATAATATTATTTAATTATAATCATCATAATATTACAATTTATTTAGAGAGTATGAATAATAATAACAATATTATGAAATATATATATGGAAGTATTTTCCTTAATAAATTGAATAGTCATTCATATATTGATTATTCATTGGTTTTAAATGAAAATAAAATCCTTTAAAGGAAAATCAGTTATTTTTAATAAACTATTTTTATGTGTGCTATATATTCTGATCGTAATAGATTAAATTAATCACTATTAATAAATTATTTAATGAAATAATTATATTATATTTCCAATTTTATAAAATAAAATAAAATAAAATAAATTTAATTATATTTAATATAAAAGTGAAAATAATAACATCATTTCATACTTAAAAAATATAGATCCTTCTAAAATTATTTTTATTGAATTTTGTGTGATGATATTATAATTAATTTCTACCGATTTTATAAATCATATTTGGAAAAATTGAAATAATTTTTTAAATAAAAATTTCATAGTATTCTAAGTATAAATTTTTGGTATTTTCTGAAAATAATTATTTTTGAGTGATGATTGAGAAATGATGGTTTTTTGTAAAACAATAATTTTTTTAAATAATATAAATTAAAAGATCCATTAAATTTTTTATTTTATTTTATAGTGAAATAATATCCATTTGAGAAAATAATAATTTATTACATATAAATTAATATGATAATTTATTTTGGTAGAAGTTTATTTTTGTTCTTAAAAATTCATTTGTCTAAAATCCATATTTCATTTCATTTTGCACACAAATATTAAAATCTATTTCTACTATGTATAAAAATTGAATCTTGAAAATCATATTTAATTAGTTATCATTTGTTTTTACAAATTTATTAATAACTCCAATTTTTTTGGTCATTATGAAAAGTAACCATAGTAAATGTTTTTTACCGTGCTAAATGGTAAATTAGGTAATTAAGGTAAAAAATAACGTGACAAGGATTTAAAAATCCATTGAAAACATACCCTATTTCCATTAAATGAGTTTATTTTCACTATTTGTTGGGAAAAAATCCCTCAAGGTATCATTGCATCAATTTTGGGTGGGTTGTGTTTGTTGACAAAGAAGTTTTTTGTGGTGAATTATCGAGTTCCAAAGATATTTTTGACAACCCATGTTGACAAAGAACCATAATAGAGGAAAAGAAGATCTAGATTCTGAAAAAATGAATAGATACAAGGTGGTACCATTTTACAGTGATAGCCAAATTTTTGGGGTTTAAAATTTGGGGGTTGGTGAGCATTGAAAAATATGGATTTCCTTGAAGATCTCATAAAAATATGGAAAAGGCCTTAATTGAATAGATATGGGATTCATGAAGAGTGAATATCAGAGGAGTAAAGGATTCTAATGGTGAGATCTATGATTATGATGAGATTTTTGAATGGAATTGGTGAAGAGCATTGCAAGGGAGAATTGCAGTGGCACAAAGGATTTGATGGAACACTTTAAGATTACAACGAGATTTATGATATGAGTAAATTTCCATGGAGATTTGTGAAATAGTGAGAGTTTTAATTTAAATTTAAGGTCTTTGTGATGTGGTTATAGGGTGGATGGAAGAGAGAATCACTTATAAATAAGCCTCCACCCCCATGAGAAGAGAAGAGAACTAAAAAAAACCTAAGGCTATTAGATAGTGAATGAGGTTCGAGAAGTAGTGAGATTCATGAAAGTAAGGGAATTAATAGTGTAGTTGTGATCTATGAAGGGAAGGCATGTTGTGAAGGCTAGTTCCGCTTTGAGAAAGAAGTGTGATTCACAAAGGCATGATTGAGCTTTGTGAAATCACAAAGGCCAGTGTGAGCTCTACGAACTAGTGAGATTTGAGAATCTGTTTGCTTTGCAAAGAGGATAGGACTTCACAATGTCCAATTTGAGATTTGTAAAATTGGGAGCTTCATGAAGGAATTGTTCTTCTATAAAGGGTTTTAAAAGGTATTACCCATTGTTTAGTGTAAAAGTGCTATTCATTAGTAGATAAAAGTGTAACTTCAATAGAGCATCTACATACATTGGAGGATACACTCATTAGTTATAATGAAGAGAACTAAAGGTCTATAAAATATGAGTAGATATTCTGCTGAAAAAGTGAGCACACTTTAGTTGAAAGAGCATTTAGATTTTAAATTATGATTGGTTGTAAACCAGGAGGGATAATGAGTCCAGTCCGAACGTTTTAAACAGTAGTGCGCTTATAGTGGATTTGGTACATTGGAACATTGTCGGTGTATTCTACTTGGATGTATCCAAATGAGGCTGAACCAAGTAAAATTTCTGTGTCTTGTGCATGATTTAATTTTTTTTCATACATTTCTGTGGGAAAGAGGGAGAAAAGACTTTTACTTAACTGCAAAACAAGATCCAAAGGGGTAGTGGTTTTAATTTATCATAGCCTGATTCACCCCCCTCTTGGTGTATTGAGCCTTGTGGGACTAACAACTATCATTATAAAATATTTAAATAAATGACATATTGGTTCAAGTTTTATTTGATAATGAACTATATATTATTGTAAGTAAAGTATGATTAGAAAAATGTCACTCTTTCTTTAATATCTGTAATATATTTTCAGGGGGATAAAAGAAGATATGATCAGTTGTAAATTATTATTTTCAATATGGATACATTATTTTTATTGTATTAATTCATTTTTAAATTTTTATTTATGGTATAATTAATTTAAAAGCTTACACAGTGTTGATGCAGTACTTATGAAAGTAATAAAAAAATCAAGGTAAATGATTTAAAAAAAATTAATATGTTTTAGTTGAATTTTATTTTTCCAAAAATTTAACTAGTAATTATAATGTAAAATTAATGTTAAATGTTTTTATATTGAAATTACATTTCTTTATTAATGCCTTTGAATTCAAATTAAATGAATAGTCCCAAAACTTAATTTAATGATATTTTATGGTAAAAAATATTTTATTAAATTATTTAAAAATAAAAAAATATTTAATGTTTAAAAGTGGAATGAGAAATGGAAAAAAATTTAAAAATGAAACATTTTTGAGCCACTTTCCAACTTATAAGTAAATTTATATCCTTTAAAGATAGGAAAAAATGTTATCGTAGTAAAGGTTAAAAAGGGTTAAGGTGGGGGTTACATCAAAAGATAAGGTTTAAAATGCAACTTAATCAGGTATAAATTTTATTAGTTGAAGTTATTTCTACCTTATCATGTCCTAAATTTAAAATTATTTCCATTTTGATCGGATTTCACCAAAAAATTACTTTATATTATTTAAATATTTAAAGTAATTTCATGTGTGTCCCTCCTCTCACTTGTAAAATGGAACCTACACTCCTCCCTTATTCACAAACTTTGAGCACTCTAAGTCAAAAAATACCAACCCAAAAACCATATCATATTTATTCCCTTAGATAATGAGATTAGTTTCTTCTCCTAATACAATTTTAATAAGGATTAAGGTGTATTACAAAGGAGGTCTCTCAAAGAAGAGGTAATCATCTTTATTGACTCTAGCATAGTTTATTTCTTCTTCTACTTCATCTAAATATGTTTTATCCTTCTAAAAATAATTAATACATTATAATAATATAATTATATTTTATTATGATTATTTTATAACCATTTTCCATATCCTTTCCATGAAATAGTAAATGAAAGTATCGATCATGCGTACGTGTGGACAACTACCTCAATCTAGTGATATGATTCATTTTCCACAACCATCTTTCATTGTTTTTTATTATGAAATATTTAAAAATTATATTTAATATTTTCAAAATATATAGTCTTTTTTAATTATAATATCTTATCTACCTTCTTACCTTTCCATCAAGTGGGTAATGATAACGTCGCTTGTGCGTACGTGGGAACTACCACTTTCATGAAGTAATGTGACCCGTTTTTCATTTCTTATTTACATGATTGGTAATGAAGATAATTTAATGAATATATATGAAATTTATAATATAATAATAATTTTATAAAATATAACTATTATTTAAATTTAATTTAATCCATTGAAAAGTGAATACATCATTCATGCGTATGTATGAACAAAATATCCATGAAATTATATATTTCATTTGCATCACCGATTTATAGTAATGGTTATAAAAGTGAATGTATGGATTAAATATGAAAATTATTACATGATTTTGGTTGTATATATTATTTAACCATGATCATTATGTAAGGATAGAAGCTACCAAACTTAAACTTACCTGAAAAATGAGATAATTAACACTCAAAATGACGATTTTAATAAATAATTATTATTAAACAGCTGTTGAAATATTATTAGTGAATTATATATGATATTACAAGTATGTATCTGATTATGGTATAGAATTATAATTAATTTAAATTTATTATATATAAATTTAAAATCACATAGTATGCAAGTCAAACCTGTGGTAATGGGTTTCCTAACTCCAATTCTTTTCATTAGGTTATATTACTTCTTTAATGTATTTGTCATGCAAGATTCTTTATGCAATAAAATTTTATTATTTTATCTTCTATTTATACTTGTTTTTTGTGGATTTACATTTTTTACACAAAATAACTTCATTGATTATTTCTCACTTCAATGTTATGAACATTTTAATAGTTTCTAATCTCACTTTTGTTTATGTGAGACATATTTTATATTCACTACTTTCTTTTTTGTGTAGTTTTTATACTATGCCTTTGATATTTTTTTATCATTGATATATTTATATTAATGTTATTTATTGTTTTATATGAATTTATTTCTTTCAAATGTGTTATGATTAAAATGTTACCAAATTGGTAATTGTTTATTCTATAATATCATTTATATTCGGGATTATTTATTTTCAAATATCAAATGACTGAAATTATATGCTCTATTTTATTTAAACTCTATCTATTTTATTCTTCTCTATTTATCTGTAGAGTTTAAAAATAAGTCATTATTTCTTATTTGGTTGATGGACTATTTATTCCACGTCCTTGTTTTCCAAAAACGGTTCAAGAGTTCCCTTATTTACATTTAAATGATTTCTTAAGGTCATTTTCAACTATCATTAAATTAATTTTTTTTGAAAAAGGTATATTTTAAAAATTTACTATATGTAACGTTATGATTATATTTAAAAAGTAAATAAATAGTTTTTTTAAATAATATGACTTGACCTTCTCTTATTTCTGTCTTGTATACTATTTTATATGATGCTTCATTTAAATATTTCCATTATTCTTTTCAAAGAGAATGTTTTTCCAAATATTCAGGATATTTTCAGATTTTAAATAAGCTATTTCAAAATGAATAGGATATTTTCATCATGAAATATTCCAATGATGTTGTAAAGTTATTTTTATCTATTTCAAAATCCATTATTGTATATTATGTTTTACTGGGGATATAAATTAATGATACCATGATCCGTATAACTATGGATGGATTATGAACATGATTTTCTATTTTTTACTGGGAAAAAATACATACATTCTGTATGATAGTTTAATAATATTGATATTTATGTTTATTATATACTGTATTGATTATTCAACCCTTTTAATATGATGAATGTATTGGACCTAGAAAGTGATGGGTGAGGCTTGATATATCCCCTCAATTCATCATTAGATCTCATTAGACAAACTATCCTGGGTATTTGGTGTATGTATGCCCAATTATTTATGATGCATTGGAATAAGGTTTTGATAGTATGTTTCTATTGTCTTGATACAAGTCCTTAATGATATGATCATGATGTTTTACATTATTTTAAAGACCAAGAAATTCCATGTGATTTTTTAAAATTATTTGGGATTATTATGAGTCTATAAAAAGTAATGACATGTGATTCCGGGGCCCAATGGGTCCAGAATGGAAATTTAAACTTTTTTTAAGGCACATACAGTAAATGTATGGGCGAAGTTTTCTAACTTTTTAATCGGTGCTCATAATTGAAATCTTAGATAACCGTTAAATCCGCAGTGCCAAGATTCAATTAAGGGAAGCTTCACTTAGACAACATTAGGTCGGGAGAAAAAGATAATTTCTGAACTTTACAAAATAATAATAATAAAATAACATAAAAAGTTATTTAATTTCTTTTCTGTAACTGTTGAGAAGTGGTGGCAGGACCCATTAATTGCCAAGAAATTTAATTGCTTGACCCTTCTATTTTGTAACCTCGACGTTGTAACATTAAACGCAGTTTATAAATGGACCACATTAATGTCATGAAACATGTTTGGATCCTCTGTCTATTTTATAGAATCTCATGCATGTGATTTTGGCCTGAAGGTGAGGAACCTCTGAAAAAGTTTTGTGACGACTTCCATTGAGGAACAGAAGCTTGGACAACAACATCGAAGGCATCAAATTGGGAACGACGAATGCTGGCGGCTTTGTCAAGCACATATTCTCCTTCCACCACCTGACTTCCCCATCAAAAACTGAGGTAGGGAGTTTATTTATTAAATATTATCATTGATTATTTGAATAATCTCCCACTTGTTATAATGCTAAAGTGGAGGGCGCGGGCCAAACGAACAAGGCCATACCCTCAACCGCTTTGTTTATGTTGCGTTCTTCCGGGAAAAAATTTCCAACTGAATGGAAAGCATAAACCGGGAGCCACACAATGACTTCGGCAGCCTAAGAGGCCCGTAGGCATGTTCAGAAGGATGAACAGACCACTAGAGACCACACGGTGGCCCGTGGAAGTCCCGTCGGTGCGGCACTGACGTGGCGACTGTTACCGACAGGTGAAGGAGGTGGCCAGAACTCACCGGACGTAGAAGGATGGGGAACCATTCAGAGCCACGATGAATGGAACGGCGGCCGACTCTCGGCCTATCATGGAGGTAGGAGGTGGTGCACCATCGCGCGCCACGGTGAGCAAGCCGTGGCTGTGAAGTCGTGGTAAAGGAGAGGACCTACTCCCTATGGGTCTCATGGGTGATGAGACGACGCCACCTGGAACCATCGTTTATAGAGCCGAATGGATCATTGAGCCACTTGGGAGGTAAACCGTGTAACCCCCATGTGGGTTCACCAGCCGGAGGTTAGAGACGCCACAACCTAGCCTAGCTTGGGCGGGCTGGGCTGTTCCGCGGCCCAGTGGGTGAAGCCTGGCGTGACCCAACCCAACTGGACCTATCCAGGTCAGTTCAGGCCAATCCGGGTTGGACCCAGACTGGGTCGGGTCAACCCTAACTAGGTCGAGGCTGTAGAGACCCGAAGCTTGATGTACATTGACATTACATTACATTTGCATAATACTTATTACATAATAAAAACACACACACAAGGATCGTAATAGTTTAGTGTCTTTGGAAACTCGGAATATAATCTTCTAATCCTGTTGAAAGATCTTCAACATCTCCCATAAAGATCTTCCTTTTTTTATACCTAAAACCTTTCTTTATATCCTGGGGAAAATAAAACATAAAAGGGTGAGCTCAAATTCTCAGTAAGGGTAAACAAAAGAAATATCAATCACATCATAAGAACATAACATTTTGAAAATCTTAACCTGCAAAAGAGAGCATAATTTCATAACATGGGATAAACCATGGCAGTGAAATGTAATCACAATAATCATAACTTAAAACATGAAACTTTGTGGCATACACACATAATCATAGAGAATCATTTCTTGTTAGTCAAGACTCATTTCCAAGACTATCTTAGTGGACAAAGTCCCTTTCTGAACTGAGTCACCCTCATTCCAGTCCTGTTTCACTGAACCGGTATAACATACCGTTCCAACCATGTCTATCTCATGAGATATAAAATCATTACCCAATGCATTGGAGGTATATATAGGTCCCACCCATCTCATAATGATACCATTCTTATGCATGCCACAAAATCATAAATCATACATCATTGCATAACCCATGTAATACAAATGGGAATCTTAAACATCATGACATTATAAAACAATTCATATAAGATAAAGTAATTCATAAAAATAATTCCATCACAACATAATCAAATAAATTTAATAATAGGGATAAAAACAAAACCCTTTATTATCTTAGATGGAAAATAATTTTGATAAAACACTTGAACTCCATTCTTGAGGAAAATATCCTTTCTTCTTAAAAAAACATTTTTCCTTTCTTAACATGTCATACAACTTTAAACTAAAAGAATTTGATTAAAAATAAACTTGAAAACTTGTAAAGGAAGCTTCTTGTAAATAATTTTTTAAAAATCCATTCATGCCGTATAAGTTAAAAAAAATTCTTCTCGTACTTTTGTCGGAAAAGTCAAAAAAGTACCTCGTACGAAAAAACATCAAAAGATTCCTTTCATATCTTTTACTAAAAACTCACCAAAGGGTAAAATAGGATTTAAACAATTTTAGGTGGATGGAAATAATATAACATATTGAGTAAACATGGATTTGGATGATAAAATACACCCCAGTAAATACCAAAGTATAAACAATCTCGTATAAAAATGAGATTGTGATATATACATTACCTTAGGTCCGATTTTCTTCGTAAGGGTCTGAACCTCATGTATAATGATTTAAATAATGTCATTGACTTATTACAGAATCATATTCATTGTTAATATATCATATATGGTTCACTTATGACTTTATATTACCCGTTCTTTTGTAAATTCCATGTTAAAGAGCGTTTTGGGTAAAATTGTTTCATTTGTCGTCCGTGTTTTGACTTGTAATTATTCATATGATTACTTAGATCATGATTACTTAATTCCAGAATATAAAACATTATTTATATATATATATATATATATTCAGAATATAAATATATATAATAAATCAGTAAATGGAAAGAAATACAGCGTTCATGGAGACGGTAGGCCGTACGTACGCATGAACGCTGTTTTCGTTTCCTTATTGAGTTGAGCGGAATTAAGTGGATGACATACATATATATACACATAAATCCAGTATCATTATTATGTAATATATTTAATTATTACTTATTATATATACTTTATAATCATTCATGAATGGTCAAAGTGGAGAATGAATCTCATCGCGTCGTGGAGACGGTAGTCCGTACGTACGCACGAGCGATGATATCGTTCTCATGATCGTGGGACTGTATTGGAGTATATGTATACTATTTCAAAATCAATATCACTTTAAAATAATAATATATAGTTATTATTTACACCATTATACCCATCCAAGTAATGTGGTGGTGGAAAATAGATTTCACCACGGCGTGGAGAAGGTATTCCGTACGTACGCACGCGCGGTGATTTCGTTTTCTGTAGGATGGATAGATGGTGAAATAGGATTGTTTCATACTTATAATAACATATCCATATATGAGTGATACTGATGTTATTACTTCATAATGAAACAACCTAAGAAGAATAAGTGGAAGAAGAAATAAAGGTGAAAGAATCGGTAACGGAAATTACCTCTTCTTTGAAGCGCCTCTTTGAGACCTCCTCTTAGGGAACTAAAATTGGTCATTGAGGAAGACCAGAACCTCTAGGATGTTGCTAGGGAAGTGTAGAAGAGAATTTGGCAGGGGTTGTCCGAGCTTGAAGGCTCAATGTTGTGTTAGGAAGAGAGGGAGGGGGTTCCCTTTTATAAGGGAGAAGAGGGGCACCTTTGGAATAACTAAAAATATTTTTTTATTATAAAGTCAAGTTCTTTTCTAAATAGCTCCAAATTGATTTATTTCTAGGATAAGGTGGGTATGAGTCGAAATCCTCTCATCCAATATGATTTAGACAAGTTTAGGTTATTATTTTAACCTTATCAATTAGATTTAACTCTAAGATAAATAATTTAACTTTTACCGTGTCTTTTTGTTTTCTTACACTATATGGTTAATAAACTTACTATATCAAGCCAAAAGAACACAAAGTTGTTTATTATTAATATATATAATCTTATCTATGTCATTTGGCCAAACCTTAGATTTTTAGGAATAAAAAAACAATTAATCATACAATATTTGTTTTAAAAACTATTTTCTGTCAATTTTGACACTATTTGATACAGGATTTTTATAAAATTCATAACAGAATGATACGTTCTAAAAAAGTTACTTAAATCAACAATAACATGTCATATTAACCTATAAAATTAGTGTAGGTCATAAAAATTCTCAAATTACATTTATTTGGGCATTTATAACATCAATTATGTCAATATTTCATTAATAAGACAATTACTGCATCATATTTCTGTCATAATAAATGATAATTATTTAATCCCTAAAAATTTTAAATAAATTCCTATGATGTAGATAATTGTATTATCGTTCTGTAGACTATTCATTTTCTAAGTTTCATGAAGTTTATCACTAGATTAAAATTATTATACTTATAAGATTTAAGAAAGTGACATGTTGTCACATTCTTTGGTTTTAATAATAATTAAATTATTTTCATTGAAAAATTTAATTAAATGAATCTAATCCGACCCTTAGGTAATATGGGTCATCTTGTAGTCATCCATTAGTATTTTGACATTTTTTAGGGTAATTTTAAAATATTATATTTACCCTTAATTACTCGATTTACCTTTAACTATGGTAAATAACATTTACCGTAGTTACTATTCATAATGACCAATAAAAAGTAGCTTATTAACATAATTTGGACCCACTGATTCCAAATATGGAATCCATTTTTCCAAATTCAATACACAAAAGATAGAGAAATTAAATTAAAATTTATCCCGTTGTCGAAAGAACGGGTTTTTCTTTAAAACATTGCAAAAGATTGAATTGATTTAACATACGAATTCAAGGTAAAATCAGTGGTAATGACATACATTATATTAAATAGTAAAAATATATTCTATTTATACTTTAAAACAATTCAATATTATAATTTAACCACATAAGATATTACGATGAAAAAAGTTGTTTTTAATTAAAATATAGCGTGTTTTTACTATTCATTAAAATATGAAAGTTATCGGAAAAATATCAAAACGTTATCTAATGTAAATTTTTATATCCTGATTCAAAAGAAGAATTTTATTTTGTCAAATTTAACTTATAAACATGTCAAAAACTATATTTAAAGTGGGTGCGCCATCAAAAGGTGACAAAACTGCATTTTTTGAAAAATACTTATTTTACCCGAAAAAATTATTTTGTTCTTATACCATGTTCTAGAAAATGTGTAAGTTGAATAATAATGTTATAAAATTCAAAATTTAGTTAACACTATTCATAACGGCTAGTTCATGACAATATTATAATAATATATCGTTGTTTATTAAAACCCAGTATTGCGTACAACACACGCTATCGAGGAAGGTCGTGATTGCGTGTAATGCAAGCCAAGTCAGGGTTGCGTGTTGTGAAAGAATCCTTCGTTGTTTCGTATAACAGAATCCAACCATATTTCATTTATACATTGAATATATATATATATACTCAATGTTGTGTAGAATAACTATTATCAAAATTGTGTGTAACACGATCCAAGAATAGTGTTGCGTATACTACAAGCTGATACGGTGTTGCGTATAGAGCAAGGTAATCTTGGTGTAGAATACAACACAAGAAATTAATGAAATTAAAAGAATATTTTTCATAAAATCTTGGGGTGTTACATTATACCCCCCTTAAAATGAATTTCGCCCTCGAAATTCGTTGGGGTTATAAATGGTTTGCTACTTGAAAATTTCTTTAATAGAAACCCACATCGTAAAAAGGAATACCAAAACCAATCTTTGAAAACAAAATTATGAAATGTAACGGCTACCCAAATAAACTAATCACTGGGTTTCCACATAGGTTAAAATATGGATATGGAAGAGAAATCTAACCATCATGTTCTGATGGAGAGTGGTAGAGAACATGGCTATGGAAAAGCCAGCAATCACAAATCCATAAATTTGTGATGATCTAAGGTACCATCTGATTCCTCAGATATAAGATCACTAGGACAACATTTTTGGTTTTCAAGTTCATTTCCCTAAAGTTGATGAAATTGGAATTAGAAAAAATAATTTCGTGATTTTGGTATAGTCTCACCGTTTGTCGTTCTTTGGACAATTTCCACTTCATCTCTTAAAGAAATGAAGTTGAATTTGTCATTCGTGATGTGTTAGCATATCATGTGATAGAATGATGGGTCATTCCATCTATCTCAAACAAAAGGTTAGAAAAGTTATCAAAAAATACATAAGTCCATCTATAGTGAGATTCATCATATAGGGTTCCTAAAATGGACTTATACTTCATATATCAAACTGTGTAATATAATAAAACTAGTTTCTACTAAACAGGGACTTCCTATAGGTCAGTGGTAGGAGATAAAGGCCAGTCGCACTTCGGTTGTGGGTTTGATTCCCACATCCTTGTCCGACGCGATGGGCTGTCGCCCGTCCTGCAGGTTGTCCTTTTTCTAAAACTATATTACTATAACATCCCATAAATAATATCGAAAAAACTTCTATCCTTAAACAATACTAACTTATGTCCAACATAATCCATTCCAATCTTTAGGCTTATCCATAATACTTCAGTCCACTCTCATAATATAGTGAAAACGATTACCAGAGATTTAATATCATCATTGATCCCCATATATCATAAAATATGTCTTGTTGGTCACATTCCAAACATTCAAAGGCCTTAATAATGTACTCTCTTGAATACCCATTGAACCTTAGTGAAAACATGAATGTAGTTAAAAGTTAACACATTCCACATACCAAAATCCTCAAAATTTTATATACTCAAACCATGATATCACTTAGTCCTTATATCAATCATGAGCTCATGAATACTATTAAACATTTCATTTTCTCGTTTTCCCTTCATTATGCGCATATCATCTTATTTCCAAAAATATCTCAATCACTTTGAATACCACATTAGAATAATACATAAATATTCCAATACTTTATGATACAACATTATTTTGGAATCCCATTACATAAACACTTAATCATTCCACCACATTGTTGTCATATTCAACATCGCCAATAGTGATCGCATGTGACTTCCCTTTGTCCTTTTCCTTAAGCGGTTTCTCATATCGATCATCACTAACCCTTGGATTAGGGCATTTATTAGCATAATTCCCCATTTCCTTGCACTTGAAGCATTGAATTGTTGGTGGTGCGTTCTCTAAAGTGTTTGCTTTATTCACATCATTAGAAACCCTTTTTCCATTACATCGACACTCAGCTGCTCGATGACCTTCTTTTCCACACTTAAAACATTTTCTAGTCCGTTTAAGACAATCTCCACCATGCTTCTTTCCACACTTTGTGCATAAGGAAACATTCATCTTCTTTTCACCATTATTCTGAGATTTCTCCTTGAACTCCATCTTTCGTTTCTTGTCAAAACCATGAGATGGATATGTAACACCAACTTCCATTTCTACCTTGATAGCACAACGCACAATTTCTTCATAGCTACTGAAGTCTCTTATAGCTAATGCCCTTTGAAGACTTGGTTTTAAGCAACTGAAAAATCGATCAACTTTACTTTCAGGTTGGATGATAATGCCAGATGCATACCTTGCAAGTCTTGTAAAATTCGCTTCGTATATACCAACAGATTCATCATCCTTATGCTTCAGCTCAAGAAACTCCTTTTCCATCTTTTTTTGAAGAATACGAGGGATGTACTTACTGAAAAACAAGTTCTTGAACTCGTACCATTCCATGGACTCAATTTCATCTCTTGGCCTCGTATTCTTGATAAGATTCCACCATTGATCAGCTTCACCTTCCAAATGATATACTGCTAAGATGACTTTATCAAGTTCATAACATTGAAGAACTGAAAATATCTTTTCAGTGGTACTGATCCATTGTTCAAAAACAAGTGGATCGGAAGTCCCACTAAAAGAAGGTGGACGTTGCCTCATGAAGGACTCAATAGAATATTGTTCCCTTCTCTGCTCATTTGGAAGTCCAGAATGATTCATAGCTTGTGTAAGTATAGTAATAAGATTTTTCACTCCATCTCCCATAACATTTGTTTATTCAGGAGGGAAATCATTGCATTGTCCATTGCATTGATCAACACGGTTCCTTCGGGTTCCAGCCATCGTCTAAAACCCAAAAAGAATAGTGTGAGAGGCAAAAATCATGCTAGGGAAAACAACATAATAAAGGGGGAGTACCTTCAATATCTAACATCTTAGATTTAATTATATGATCGTTAGAGTAATTCTAGTACTATAAAATATACGTATACTTAACCTTAGGGACATCCCTAGACTTAGACATACCTTAGAAATATCTCTAGGGATCTCAGTAACGTTTTCGCATCCTAGTTTCCAAAGGTTGACTAAACCTTTCCTCTGATACCAACTGTAGAGACCCAAATCTTGACGTACATTGACATTACATTACATTTGCGTAATACTTAGTACATAACAAAAACACACACACAAGGATCGTAATAGTTTAGTGTCTTTGGAAACTCGGAATATAATCTTCTAATCCTGTTGAAAGATCTTTAACATCTCCCATAAAGATCTTCTTTTTTTTATACCTAAAACCTTTCTTTATATCCTGGGGAAAATAAAACATAAATGGATGAGCTCAAATGCTCAGTAAGGGTAAAGAAAAGAAATATCAATCACATCATAAGAACATAACATTTTGAAAATATTAACCTGAAAAAGAGAGCATAATTTCATAACATGGAATAAATCATGGCAGTGAAATGTAATCACAATAATCATAACTTAAAACATGAAACTTTGTGGCATACACACATAATCATAGAGAATCATTTCTTGTTAGTCAAGACTCATTGCCAAGACTATCTTAGTGGACAAAGTCCCTTTCTGAACCGAGTCACCCTCGTTCCAGTCCTGTTTCACTGAACCGGTATAACCTACCGTTCCAGCCATGTCTATCTCATGAGATATAAAATCTTTACCCAATGAATTGGAGGGAGATATAGGTCCCACCCATCTCATAATGATACCATTTTTATGCGTGCCACAAAATCATAAATCATACATCATTGCATAACCCATGTAATACAAATGGGAATCTTAAACATCATGACATCATAAAACAATTCATATAAGATAAAGGAATTCATAAAAATAATTCCATCACAACATAATCAAATAAATGTAATAATAGGGATAAAAACAAAACCCTTTATTATCTTAGATGGAAAATAATTTTGATAAAACACTTGAACTCCATTCTTGAGGAAAATATCCTTTCTTCTTGAAAAAACATTTTCCTTTCTTAACATGTCATGCAAATTTAAACTAAAAGAAGTTGATTAAAAATAAACTTGAAAACTTGTAAAGGAAGCTTCTTGGAAATAATTTTTTAAAAATCCATTCATGCCGTATAAGTTAAAAAAACATTCTTCTCGTACTTTTGTCGGAAAAGTCAAAAAAGTACCTCGTATGAAAAACATCAAAAGATTCCTTTCATATCTTTTACTAAAAACTCACCGAAGGGTAAAATAGGATTTAAACAATTGTAGGTGGATGGAAATAATATTATATATTGAGGAAACATGGATGTGGATGATATAATACACCCCAATAAATACCAAAGTATAAACAATCTCGTATAAAAATGAGATTGTGATATATCCCTTACCTTAGGTCCGATTTGCTTAGTAAGTGTCCGAACCTCCTATATAATGATTTAAATAATGTCATTGACTTATTACAGAATCATATTAATTGTTATGATATCATATATGGTTCACTTATTACTTTATATTACCCGTTCTTTTGTAAATTCCATGTTAAAGGGCGTTTTGGTTAAAATTGTTTCATTTGTCATCCGTGTTTTGACTTGTAATTATTCATATGATTACTTAGATCATGATTACTTAATTCCAGAATATAAAACATGATTTATATATATATTCAGAATATACATATATATAATAAATCAGTAAATGGAAAGAAATACACCGTTCATGGAGACGGTAGGCCGTACGTACGCATGAACGCTGTTTTCGTTTCCTTATTTAGTTGAGCAGAATTAAGTGGATGACATACATATATATACACATAAATCCAGTATCATTATTATGTCATATATTTAATGATTACTTATTATATATACTTTTTAATCATTCATGAATGGTTAAAGTGGAGAATGAATCTCATCGCGTCGTGGAGACGGTAGTCCGTACGTATGCACGAGCGATGATATCGTTATCATGATCGTGTGACTGTATTGGAGTGTATCTATACTATTTCATAATCAATATCACTTTAAAATAATAATATATAGTTATTATTTACACCATTATACCCATCCAAGTAATGTGGTGGTGGAAAATAGATTTCACCACGGCGTGGAGACGGTATTCCGTACGTACGCACGCGCGGTGATTTCGTTTTCCGTAGGATGGATAGATGGTGAAATAGGATTGTTTAATACTTATAATAACATATCAGTATATGAGTGATACTGATGTTATTAATTAATAATGAAACAACCTAAGAAGAATAAGTGGAAGAAGAAATAAAGGTGAAAGAATCGGTAACGGAAATTACCTCTTCTTTGAAGCGCCTCTTTGAGACCTCCTCTTAGGGAACTAAAATTGGTCTTTGAGGAAGACCAGAACCTCTAGGATGTTTCTAGGGAAGTGTAGAAGATAATTTTTCAGGGGTTGGCAGAGCTTGAAGGCTCAAAGTTGTGTGAGGAAGAGAGGGAGGAGGTGCCCTTTTATAAGGGAGGAGAGGGGCACCTTTGGAATAACTAAAAATATTTTTTTATTATAAAGTCAAGTTCGGTTTTAAATAGCTCAAAATTGACTTATTTCTAGGATAAGGTGGGGATTGGTCGAAATCCCCTCATCCAATAGGATTTAGACAAGTTTAGGTTATTATTTTAACCTTATCAATTAGATTTAACTCTAAGTTAAATAATTTAACTTTTACCGTGTCTTTTTGTTTTCTTACACTATATGGTTAATAAACTTACTATATCAAGACAAAAGAACCCCAAGTTGTTTATTATTAATATATATAATCTTATCTAAGTCATTTGGACGAACCATATATTTTTAGGAATAAAATAACAATTAATAATATAATATTTGTTTTAAAAACTATTTTATGTCAATTTTGACACTATTTGATACATGATTTTTATGAAATTCATAAAAGAATGATAAGTTATAAAAAAGTTACATAAATAAACAATAACAAGTCATATTAACCTATAAAATTAGTGTAAGTCATAAAAAGTCTCAAATTACATTTATTTGGGCATTTATAACATCAATTATGTCAATATTTCATTAATAAGACAATTACTGCATCATCTTTGTGTCATAATAAATGATAATTATTTAATCCCTAAAAATTCTAAATAAATTCCTATGATGTAGATACTTGTATTAGAGTTCTGGAGACTATTCATGTTCGAAGTTTCATGAAGTTTATCACTAGATTAAAATTATTATACTTATAATATTTAAGAAAGTGACATGTTGTCACATTCTTTGGTTTTAATAATAATTAAATTATTTTCATTGACAATATTTAATTAAATGAATCTAATCCGACCCTTAGGTGATATGGGTTGTCTTTTAGTCATCCAATAGGATTTTGAAATTTGTTAGGGTAATTTTAAAATATTATATTTACCCTAAATTACTCGATTTACCTTTAACTATGGTAAATAAAGTTTACCGTAGTTACTATTCATAATGCCCAATAAAAAGTAGCTTATTAACATAATTTGGACCCACTGATTCCAAATATGGAATCCATTTTTCCAAATTCAATACACAAAAGATGCAGAAATTAAATTAAAATATATCCCGTTGTCGAAAGAAAACAGGTTTTTCTTTAAAACATTGCAAAAGATTGAATTGATTTAACCTACGAATTCAAGGTAAAATCAATGCTAATGACATAAATTATATTAAATGGTAAAAATATATTCTATTTATACTTTAAAACCATTCAATATTATAATTTAACCACATAAGATATTACGATTAAAAAAGTTGTTTTTAATTAAAATATATCGTGTTTTTACTATTCATTAAAATATGAAAGTTAGCAGAAAAATATCAAAACTTTATCTAATGTAAATTTTTATATCCTGATTCAAAAGAAGAATTTTATTTTGTCATATTGAACTTATAAACATGTCAAAAACTAGATTTAAAGTGGGTGCGCCATCAAAAGGCGGCAAAACTGCATTTTTTGAAAAATACTTATTTTACCCGAAAAATTTATTTTGTTCTTATACCATGTTCTAGAAAATGTGTAAGTTGAATAATAATGTTATAAAATTCAAAATTTAGTAAACACTATTCATAACGGCTAGTTCATGACAATATTATAATAATATATCATTGTTTATTAAAACCCAGTATTGCGTACAACACACGCTATCGAGGAAGGTCGCAATTGCGTTTAATGCAAGCCAAGTCAGGGTTGCGTGTTGTGAAAGAATCCTTCATTGTTTCGTATAACATAATCCAACCATATTTCATTTATACATTGAATATATATATATATATATATACTCAATGTTGTGTTGAATAACTATTATCAAAATTGTGTGTAACACGATCCAAGAATAGTGTTGCGTATACTACAAGCTGATACGGTGTTGCGTATAGAGCAAGGTAATATTGGTGTAGAATACAACACAAGACATTAATGAAATTAAAAGAATATTTTTCATAAAATCTCGGGGTGTTACAGAGGCGGCCCAAACCGGGTCGGGTTGGGTTGGTCTGACCAGGTCTGACCAGACCCTGACGCTTCTCGGGTCCTAATACGCTCAAAAGGCTGTATCTTGTGAACTGGACATCTGTTTGAAAAATCATATATGGTGACGAGATCCTTGGAGAGAGAAGTTCCATTTGAGATACTCCACCTGAGTTTTGGAGAAAGTTGGAGTACATTCAGGTTGGATCGTACCCGAATCCAACCGGTCCCTCGGCACTAAAATGTCAACAAATCACAGAATGAGCATCGGGTTGACATGCGGTCTAGTGAGTTGGAACCCATATAATGTGATAGATCAATGGGTAACTTCACCATGGGACTTCATGCCGGTTTAAAATGACTGATGTCTTGAGGAGCAGTTTCTTCTAGAATCAAGCGTGCTATGAGTGGGAATCCAGTGGATGGCTATGAGACGGAGGTTAGCAACAGATCATATGGAGGTTAGTACCGAGCGATCCTATATGAGTAAACACCTTGATATCCTGTGTGGATCAGAACCTAGAGATCCTATGTGGATCAACACCTAGAGATCTGGTGTGGATCAGCGCCTAACGATCCCATGTGGATCAGAACCTAGCGACCCTGTGTGGATTATCATCTAGAGACCCTGTGTGGATTAGCCCCTAGCGATCATGTGTGGATCAGCACCTAGCGATCCTGAGTGGATCGACACCTATCGATCCTGTGTAGGTCTTCCGGGGGATAGTACCTATCGATCCTAGGTGGGTAAGATCCTGTGTGGGTCATGTGGGTGTTAATACCTATTGATCCTTAGTGGGTCAGATCCTGTGTGGGTCAGCGGGGGTTAGTACTTATCGATCCTATGTGGGTCATACTTTTTATGATGATCAATAGTGCCTCTTTATAGAATAAGATAATCATTATTTACGACTAATAATCTTTACTTTTGTACTATAGTTATACCTGGTTTTGTGCTGAGTATTTTTCTTTGTAATTTTTTTGAGATCAGGATTTTTGGTTTTCCTTTGGGTAATTCTGAGAGTTCTTCGGGGGTTTCAGGGTCCCTACTGGGTATTGATATACTCATCCCTACATGGGATTTACTCTCACTTTATTGTGTCTTGTGCAGACGATTGACAGCCTTGACTGAGACTCGGGGAGCAAGGACTTGATGGTGGACTATAGTGAAAATTGACGTGGAGAGATGTGGAGACTATTTTTACCTACCCTTCAGGTAGGACACTCGGTGGATGATCTCAGGATCTATGTTTTGTTTTCATTTGTAGTTTTACCTTTTCAGTTGGGCTTGTATTCTAGACCCTTTACTTTCATTACACACCTTTAAAACAATAGTTTAGCTTTGTGGTTACATCTTGTTGTGTTCTTGGACTGTGTGGTTTTATAGGTTTAAAGGAAATGTCTTTTAGTTTTAGGGATACGCCTTTCCGGTTCTAGTCACCAACCCCTAGCCTATGAAAGGAGGGATCGGGGTTGTCACGGCTCGGACCCTGGGGTACGGGTTGTGACAACGTGCTATTCTAAGAGTTGGTTCTACTAAAGAACTAGGACTCTGATATTTTTAATAGAGCAATAGTTTCAAGAGTTTTGAGTGTGGTTTTCAGTTTGGGGTGTCCAGTGTTGGTGCGGCGGCCAACATATCCATATAGTAGGACCCTCAATTCTGATTTCTGACTCGGTGCATGAAAACACTAATTGCGTGTGTTTTGGAAATGTTTTTTACTTTGATCTATTTTGATTTAGCTCACCAGGTATAATTTGTTGACCATATCGCACCTATTACTTTTCAAGATTCTGCCACTTAGACATCCTTCCAGGATTCTTGAGATAGTACACGATGATGGCCCATCGAGCGATGAGGCTTTGGTGTATGGCACTCTTTGTGTGTTAGCACCTTCAGGTGGTGCACCAGCAGAACCACCACCCATTGGCTAGTAGTTTCCACCATCCCCACTGGCAGATAGTGCATGATGACTGAGCACGTTGCACGAGTTCCAACGGCAGAGGCCTATGAGGTTTCGAGGTGAGACATATCCCCAGGTAGCTAAGGACTGGTTAGAGGCGAGGGAATGAGTTTTCCACTTAGTTGGGACACCAACAGAGAAACTGGTGATCCTAGATGCTAGTCCATTCCTAGGAATGGAATGAAAATGGTGGAACCTGATGCTCTAGTTACATGTCAAGGATACCCTCACCTAGATGGAATTTGAGAGCCTCTTCAGGGTGAAGTTCATCCTAGAGACACTACGCTCTAAGCGTATTCAGGAGCTGCTGCACTTACAGCAGGGCAGCATGGCAGTAGCCCGATACTTAGAGAGATTCACTGAAATCTCACACTACACCACTGACATGGTATGAGACCCATTATTCAGGGCCCATGCATTTGAGAAGGGTATTCGGTGGGAGATCAGAGTGTTGATGATATCATTGAATATGCTGACATAGGATGGAGTGCTCAAGCGAGCATTGTTGATGGAGAAATTCTTAGCTGAGGAGGCACCGATGGGGAGAGCCACGATCGGACTATAGGTGGCCAAGTCATCTGCATGAGGCAGTAGGAAGATTATGTAGAGGTCCAAGCAGTCCAGACCATCTGGTGGATGACCCTGAGACCTAGGGTCAGAGGTGCGGAGGTCGCGAGGAAGAGGAGGTCAGCTGGGAGGCAGAGTGTGCTTCATGTGCAGCGAGCAAAGCCACATGGCTCACAACTACCCAACCTACCATACCGATGATTAGAAGACGGTCGAGGGACCACTGTGGAAGATGCATATTTTTGAGCAAGCAGGTCCATAGGGTGGTAGACTTGGCAGAGGAGTTGGCCGTGCAGCAGGTGGTGGGCGGTAATTTCTGGTTCTAATGCCACCACCACTAGGTGGTCCACCCCAACCAGAGGGAGTAGGTGGATAGGGGCGAGAACAAATAAAAGAGGTATAGGACTACAAACATAGTGATCTGGAGATGATTAGAGGTATGATCTATGTCTATTACACCCTAGCTATAGTACTTATAGACACAGGTGCCAATCACTCTTTCATTTCTATGACACTTGTTCAGAGCTCATAGATTCTGATGGAGATTTTGGCTCGATAATTATGGTTAGAGACTCATAATGTTGAAGATTCAATGATTACACACTGGTGCAGGAAGTGTGATCTCACTCTAGGAGGTGAGAGATTTGGCTGGTACCTCCTAGTAGCATCATCGAGGCCTTATGACATCATCTTGGGTATGGAATGACTATCCATAGTCCATGATCATATTGACTGTTTTAGGCACAAAGTGAGGTGTGTTTACGAGGATGGAATCAGGTTTACCTTCACTGATGAGGAGGAAACCTTTCCAGTACAGGATGCACTATCTCGGAAGAGGGTACAACCGATTACTCATCATTTAGCTAGCCTCACCCTCAGAGTAGTTGAAGTGAGGAGTCCAAGATATCCTATAGTGGTGGACCAGTATGCTGATTTCTTCCCTAATGATGTTTCGGGACTACATCCTCATAGAGAGGAATAATTTTACATCGACTTGTACCCTGAGACGACAGCAATATCTACACCAACATATCGGATGACTCCTTTGGAGCTTCGTGAGATGAGAGTATAGTTGGAGGACTTGAAGAGAAATGGGTTCATAAGGCCCAGTGTTTCTCCATGGGCATCCCAGATCTTATTCACATAGAAGGCAGATATGAGTCTAAGGATTTGTGTGGACTATCGACACCAGAACTAGATGACCGTGAAGAACAAGTATCATCTTCTTAGGATCAAGGATCTCTTAAACTAACTGAAGGTAGCTCATTGGTTTTCAAAGATAAATTTCAGATCATGCTATCACAAGATCAGAGTACGGGATGAGGATGTACTGAAGATAGCCTTCAAATGTCAGTATGTCCATTATGAGTTCATGGTGATGCCTTTCGGCATGACCAACTCTCCATTAGTGTTCATGGGGATCATGAATAGGATCTTCCTTCCATAACACGATCGCTTGGTGGGGGTCTTCATTGATGAAATCTTGATATACTCGGCATCGAAGGAGGAGCATGCCACACACCTATAGATAGTTCTATATAATCTCTAAGAGAACCATCTTTATGGAATGCACTTGAAGTTCCAGTTCTGGATACGGGAAGTCCACTTCCTGGGGCATGTTATATAGGATGCTGGAGTTACAGTGGATCCAGCAAATATAGAAGCAATGCTTCTTTGGGAGCCACCCAGGAGTGTGACTGAGGTGTGGAGTTTCCTGGGATTGGATGGATACTACTGGAGATTTGTTCCTAACTTCTCCTTGGTAGCGAAATCATATTTTATCCTTGATGAAGAAAGGGAAACCTTTCTTGTGGAAAAATAAGTACCAGGAGAGTTTTCAGAAGCTGAGGCAGAGATTGAGGAGTGACCCCATCTTGAGGCTACTAGAAGAAGGCATTGGGTACGTAGTATACTGCGACGCATCAGGGAACATAATAGGTTGTGTCCTGATGTAGGAGTAAGCGGTGATCGCCTACGTCTCATGGCACTTGAGACAACACAAGAAAATCTATGCTACCCTTGACCCAGAGTTAGCAGCAGTGGTCTTTGCGTTGAAGATGTGGCGGCACTACTTGATGGGTGAACGATTTACTGTTTAATCTGATCACAAGTGTCTGAAGTATATATTCTCATAGAATGACCATAACCTGAGGCAACGAAGATGGCTAGAGTTCCTCTAGGACTATGACTTTTATGTAGTCTATACTTCTGGGAAGGGGAATGTAGTAGCAAACACACTTACCAGGAGGTCTGTTCTACAACTTTTGAGTGAAGAGATAGATCAACTAGCTGCATTGTAGAAATCCTTCATGGATAGATATGGAGTAGCTTACCCCTACCTATGACTATCACTCCCCCACTTCTACAATGATATTGGGAGTCACAACTTGAGGATGTTGACTGTGAGGCCCGACATTCTTAGATATCCTCAGGATAGGCTCCTGAAAGATTTTATAAAGGTGGGGAGCATGTCGTCCTCTTCAGAGGATACACAATGGTACCAGTGACGCTACAAGAAGAGGTGTTGAGGGAGTTCCTACACCCCCTTTTATGGTACATCCTAGAGTGGCGAAGATGTACCAGGACCTCCTGCATCTGTATTAGTTTCCAGGGATGAAGAAAGAAGTGGAATATTTTGTATCCCAATGCCTCACTTGTCAATAAGTGAAGGACGAGCATTAGGTACCAGAATTCTTAGCTCAGCCACTTGACATACTAGAGTGGAAGTGGGATGGTATCTCAATGGACTTCATGACAGGGATACCATGTACGTCCATAGGACACAATTCCATCTTGGTGATCATTGACTGACTCACCAAGTCAGCCCACTTCCAAACCATCTTATAGGAGGGATAAGTAGAGGTATTTTGATTCCTATATGTAGAAGATATTGTGAGACTACACGGGGTTCCATCGATGATCATCTCGGATCGTGATGCACATTTTAAATCCCTATGGTGGAAGGGATTGCAGGAGGCATTCAGGACTCAGCCACACTTGAGCACTGCCTTCCATCCACAGAAAGATGATCAGATAGAGCGGACCATATAGAAACTAGAGGACATGCTTCATTCTTGTGTCCTCGACATTGTATGTATTTGGGAGGACCAACTTCCCTTGGTGGAGTTCGTATACAAAAAGATTTATCACTCCACCACCGTCATGGCTCTGTTTGAGGCCTTGTACAAATGACCATGCAGATCACCTCTTTGCTGGACAGACCCAGGGGAGTCAACACTTATGTATCCAGAGATGGTTAAAGAAACCACATAGAAGGTGTAGATCATCCCGAAGGGGATGAAGACTGCATAGATCAAGTAGAAGTCTTCTACCAACTGTAGACAGAGACCCTTGTTGTTTGAAGAGAGAGACCATGTTTTCCTACGGGTCTCATCCCAACATGGACTACAAAGGTTTGGCTGGGGTGGAACGCTATCTCTGAGGATCATCAGACCTTTCTAGATCCTTATCAGAGTAGGAAAGGTTGTTACCATCTATCTCTTCTCCCTCAGATGCACTAGGTGCATAATGTTTTCCACATTCCGCATTTGAGGATATACGTGCATGATACATTGCACATTATCAACTGGGGTGAGCTAGACATCGATGATGGGGAAACATTTGTGGAGTTCCTGGTGATGATAGAGGATCGACAGGAGTGGGTCCTTCTTGTGCAGTCATTTCCTCTGGTGCGAGTTAGTTGTCACCACGAGAATCTCCAGGAGATTACATGGGAGATGGAGGCTCAGATATGTGCTCAATACCCCCAGTTCATTCCCTAGTTTTTTTGTCCCTTTTGGGGATGAAAATCCATAAGGTGGGGAGAATGTAAAGACCCAGAAATTCCATATAATTTTTTTAAAATTATTTTAGATTATTACGAGTTTGTGAAAATTGACAGCACATGATACCGAGGCCCGGTGTCCCAGAATGGAATTCTGAAAAAAAATTAAGGTACATGCAGTAAACGTACATGCGACATCTTCTAACTTTTGAATTGGTGCCCTGAATTAAAATATAAGAACACCGTTGAATCCATAATGCTGAGATTCACTGAAGGAATGCTTTACTTATACAACAGTAGGTTGGGAGAAAATGATAAATTTTGGACATTACAAAAAACATTACAAAGTTATTTTATTTCTTTCTTGTAATTGTTGAGCAGTGTTGGAAGGACCCATGACTTGTCATGCCATTTAATGGCTTAAACCTTCTATTTTGTATCCTTTATGTTGTAACATTATATGCGGTTCATAAATGAACTTCATTAATGTCATGAAACACATTTGGGTCATCCATCTATTTAATAGAATCTTGGGAGTGGGATTTTGGCACAACGGTGAGGAACCTCATACAAAATGTTGTGATGACTTCCACCAAGAAACAGAAGCTTGGACTACAACATCGGAGGAATCGAATCCGGAAGGATGAAGGTCAATGGCTTTTTCAAGCATGGATTCACCTTCCACCACCGAAACATCCCCAACAAAATCCAATGTAGGGGTTTATTTATTAAATATTATATTTGATGATTTGAATAATCTCCCTGTTGTAATAATCATAATGCAGAGGGAATGAGCCAAAAGAACAAGGACAGACCCTCTTCCACTTTGTTCATGTTGCGTTCATCATGGAACAAATTTCTAACTCGACAGAAAGTGGAAACTAGGAGTCATGCAACAATGGAGACATCCAGGGAGGCCCATAGGCTTGTCCAAAAGGAAGAAAGAACCACTGGAACCCACCCAGTGGCTTGTAGAAGTTTCTATATCCAGAAATTGACGCAGAGGTGCCAGCGATTAGCGCTCACCGGCCGCAGAAGGATATGGTGCCGCTCGGCGTTGCGGCAGACGGATAGGTGGCCAACTCTTGTCCAGCTGTAGAGGCAAGAGGTGGCATGCGGTCGGACACCATAGTGAGATGGTCGTGGCTATGAATCCATGGTTAAGGATGTGACCCAATCCCTATGGGTCCCACGGGTGATGAGGTAGCGCCACCTGGAGCCTCCATTTAAAGAGCCAAACAAATCTTTGAGCTATTCAAAAGGCAGACCGTGTGACCCCTACACGGGTTGCGCTAGCTAGAGGGCTGAGCCGCCACGATGCAGCCTAGCCAGGGCGAGCCGAGATGGTCCGTGGCATAGAGATCCAAGCCTGCTATAACCCAGCCGAACCGGGCTGGTCCAGGTCAGGTCAGGCTGGGTCAGCTGACCGGGTCAGACCGGACCGAGACCCCTCTCGGGCCATGATACGCTCAAAAGGCCGTATCGTGTGAATAGGGTGCCCGTTTGATGAATTTTCTATGGAAATGAAATCTTTGGAGCGAGAAGGTCCTTTTGAGATACTCCACCTGCATTTTGGAGATTGTTGGAGTCTGGTTGGGTTGGATCATACCCGAATCCAACCGGGCCATCAACACTAAAATGCCAATAACTCACAGACCGAGCATCTGGTTGAGGCGTCGTATGTTTAGTTGGAACCCTTATAATGTGACAGAGCATTAGGTATCTTCTTTGTGGGACTTCATTCTGTTTGAATGATGACTGATGGATTTAGGAGCAGTTTCTCCTGGCAATCCAGTGGCAAGCTATGAGATAGAGGTTAAAGACAGATCATACGGAGGTTAGTACCGAGCGATCCGGCGTGGGTCAGCCCATAACAATCCTATGTGGATCAACATCTAGCTATCCTTTGTGGATCCGAACCTAGCGATCCTCTATGGATCACCACTTAGCAAGCCTGTGTGGATCTGCAACTAGCGAGCCTGTGTGGATCAGCACCTAGCGAGCCTGTGTGGATCAGTAGCATGCGACCCTATGTTGATCAACACCTAGCGATCCTATGTGGATCAGTACCTAGATAACCTATGTGGATCATCACCTATTGATCCTGTGTGGGTCTTTTAGAGGTTACTACCTATTGATCCAGGGTGGGTCAGATCCTGTGTGGGTCTTGGGGGGGTTAGTACCTATCGATACTGGGCTGGTCAGATCCTTTGTGGGTCAGTGGGGGTTAGTACCTATCGATCATATGTGGTCCAGACTATATATGGTTAGCAGTGGTGCCTCTTTATAGAATAAGATGATCATGCTTTACGACTAATCATATGTACTTCTCTAATGTACTTATACCTAGTTTTGAGCTGATTATTTTTCATTGTACTTTATGTTTAAGATCATGCTTTATGGTTTTCCTCTGAATAATTCTGAGAGACCTTTGGGGGTCTCAGGGTCCCTATTGGGTATTATTATACTGACCCTTACACAAGATTCACCCGCATCTTGTTGTGTCTTATGCAGACGACATGCGACCTTGACTGAGACTCGGGGAGCTAGGACCTGATGGTGGATGACAGTGGTGGTTGACATGGAGAGCAGTGGAGATGAGTTGTACCTACCCTTCAGGTAGGATTCTCAGTGGATGATCTCAGGAGCTATTTTCTTATTTTAGTTGCAGTTGTATCTTTTCAGTTGGTCATGTATTATAGCCGTTTTACATTCTGTACACACCTTTACTACTGCAGTTTTACTTCGTGGTTACATCTTATTGTGTTCTTAGACTGTGTGTTTGTACAATCTTAAAGGCAATGCGTTCCCGTTTTAGGGATACACCTTTCTGGTGCCAGTAGAAAACCCCTGACCTATGGAAGGAGGGCTTGGGGTAGTCACAACTTGGGTCCCAGGGGACAGGTCGTGAAAATTATACATTCACTCATTATAAAATAACTTATTATTATCCATTTTATTATTTATGTGTTTTTTTCATCTAAGGATATATTCCCCTTTTGTGATATTAGACATATGGAATATTTTATTATTGTTTATATCTAACATATTATTCATGCTATATTTATTATGTGATAAATTCTGTCATACGTTTTCCCTTACTATGTATATAATCTCACTCTTAGTAATGTTTTTCTTTCCCTAGTATACTAAAAGGGGGTATAAAATAGATTCCATGGATATAATAGAAGACATAATAAATTTCCCACAAGAATTTTAAGTTGTATTTCATATTTTCAACTATAATGTGGGAATCATGTATATACTTAGTCTCTCCATAATGGTAAACAATTTTAGTATGTGATCACATGTATCTAATGAAAATGTTGTAAGACAACCACTATGTAGAGACTTTGATTTTTCCTTGTAAAACATTACAATATATTAAGAAATATTTTTAGTTCCAGGAATTAAGACGGTGTGAGATTCCAAGCACCATTGATATTGAAATTAATTTTATAAGAATATTAAATATATTTACATCACACACACACACATTTTTAATAAAGTAATGGAATATCTCTTGAACAGAGTATCGAATCAAAAATATGATTCCGCAGTTGAATCCAGAGCATAGGGTCTACCCTAGGCATGACCAAAGGTTGGTCAGCACTAGAT
The DNA here is from genome assembly GCA_963277665.1 of Viscum album. Classification (NCBI taxonomy): domain Eukaryota; kingdom Viridiplantae; phylum Streptophyta; class Magnoliopsida; order Santalales; family Viscaceae; genus Viscum; species Viscum album. The sequence goes on from OY728127.1 coordinate 1,811,758,670, forward strand.
GTTCAGTTGAGGTAACCATTGGTGGGTTGTTTGAATTAAACAAATAAAAAAATAAATTATTTATTTTATTTATTAAAAAAATAATTAAACCCTCTATAAACACCCCCTTATGACTATTTCACAAAGACAATATACATAAAACCTTCTAGACCAGATAGTATATGAGAGTGTTCTTCATTGGCGGATTGACATCGAAAAATGAATGATGATCATAACGATGTGTATTGATAGATAGAGGATGTATCAGATCATCCTCATTGATGAAAAATGCACTCTTCACTAATGATCGATACATAATTTAGGTATGTCTCACCAATTGTAGTTCCCTCCTTTGATTAAATGTTTGGGAATGGATATTTGATTATATACTTTTGATTATATGTATTCCCACACTTCACATGGGTCCATTCTTGAATTAAACCATTTTATTCAATTATTCTATTTATTCCATGATCTCACCATGGATTCCCCTATTCATAATCATTTAATGACAATTCTTATCCAATGATGTTTATCACCCTTGTTTGGGTGGTTTTCCCCCATCATTCATCAAATTATTCACTGTTAACCTATATGGTAATAGTTCAAATTTTCTAGGGTGGTTTCAGTCATGATCGAACTCCCGGATTCAGGATTGTTGTGAGAATGATGATTGGGATGATGATTTACGGAATAATCAGGTTTATTTGTGGCATGTAGGTGATTATTACCATAGATATGAGATTTGTGATAACTGATAGGAGATGAGAGTCTTGTAGGACACACGATGGACCATCACAAGTGATCAAGATTTGACTTCCAAACTCGAAAGTGTTATAAAGAATATTTAGAGGAAAATCCCACCTTTTATGAGTGGTTAAACAACTAAAATCATGGTAGGAGCCATATATCTTGAATACACATGAAGATTTCTTTAGATTATGTGAAAATCCCTACTGAATGACATATAATGGGATTAAAACACACCGTTTAGTCACCAAACTATAGTGGATAGGGATTTAGGAAAAAGATAAGGATCACACATCATGTGGCTAGGCTAAATACCATGTGACCTCCTAGAGTGTCTAGGTCGTGTGCTTGATGCACATTCCCAGGACCCCATGTGGGATGACACACCATGTTCTCTAAGAGTACATAAGCATGGACTGGTACCCGAGCATGGCCAGGTACATGGCCAGGAACATGACACGGCCTGACAGACAATTGAACATCTTGGAGCACATAGGAAGGCCCTAGATGGACGAGAGACACCGTGTATCCCCTATACATGCTATGTATGATGACATGGAAACTGATCCATATCTATAAGAGAACACGAATAGGTAGTTGAGAAGGAAACCACATCATTTGGACCACATACATGCTATGTACCACCATTCTAAGGAACATCTACCTCTCATATATCTATTGTTTTAACTCGGATTTTGACCTGGGAGTATCATATCCAGAGTGTTTTCCATGTAGAATGTGATGAAATCCTTCATAGTACCTTTTGAGATTTGAAGAGTTATGTCCTGAGTCTAATTCTTCTTCCGGAAATGCTTGATGATGGAAGTGATTTTTCAGGAACATCAGAGAGATTATAAGTAGATATGGTACTCTCCTATTCCTGGTGCGGGTCCATTAGCCATAGAGACAGTACTCCCCTATCACACCCAGGAATGATTTCTCCATACCTATTATTAAGATAAAGATGGTACTCATATATTTAGGGTGGGTGACCTCTATCTATAGATATGGTACTCCCCTATCACACTAGGGAACATGTCCTCCATACTCATTGTTTAGATAGAGATGATACTCTATTTTTCAAGTCATGAGTCCTCTATCCATTGAGATGGTACTCCCCTGTCACACAAGGGAGCGAGTTCTCTATACTCATTATTTAGATGGAGATGGTACTCCCCTGTCACATCCAGAAATGAGTCCTCCATACACATTGTTTAGATGGAGACAATACTCACCTCTTCAGTGTTCATGTCCTCTATCTATAGGGATGGTACTTCCCTATTCTACCAAGGAACGGGTCCCCCACACTCACTATTCTAGATATAGAGATGGTATTTCCCTACATGGGTGAAGGTACTCTATCAATGGGGATAGTACTCCCCTATCTCACCAGGGTGTAGGTCCCCCATATTCTATACATAGATAAATATATTGTAGTATCCAACATGGGTGATAGTCTTCTATCTACTAGGGGACATCCCCCTGTTGTATTAGGGAATGTGTCTTCTATCTTTTGGACAATTTGCTCCCTAGGGTTATGGAGTAGTGGAAAGGTGTGATCCCTCATCATGACTTCTTTAGATAGACACATGAGATACTTGGAATCAATGATTGAACAATGGATCTGTAGGATTAATCATCAACATGACTTGGGCTGTGAGATGGTGATCCCATTTCACTCTCATTAAGGATTATTATATGAGATTATATCTATGTTGTTGGGTTTTTTCCCTCTTACTTTATATTTATGTGACTACTTCTATCATGTCTTGTATTTTACCCTCTTCAGTTTTTGGGGTGTCCTAATGAGTATTTATATACTCACCCTTATACGAGATTTTACCAGTTATTTCTTATTTTATGAAGATGAAAAAATAATAAATGATGATTTCAAATGTGGATTGGGATACTTAGGTGAATTTGATGCATGTGGTGGTTGGGGATTAGAGATTAGGAGTAAGGATCTCTCAGCTATTTTCTATTCTAGTTGTTTTTAGGTCGGGATATCTTTTTTGGGTGGGAGTGTATTTTCAGTTTTCATTTTGTATTACACTATCAAATTTTTTTTTCTTCCATAGAGGTTATTACATGCATGTTTTTTACTCTAGATGTCAATGTATTTTATTATTATTCCTCCACACTTATGTATGGAGATGTTTTAGTGCATTCATACAAGTACTTTAACAAAAGGCTTCCAATTTTAGTTAACACTTTTGACACATGTTTCTAGGCCTAGCCTATGGTGGTGGGCTTAGGGTTGTGGACACCCAGTCTTCTGCTGAATAGGAAGACCCTAGTGGGTTGCATCATTAAAGAGTGGTATCATAGGCAGCTCAATCATAGTATGGTTTTTGTAGTTTTTTCCCATTATGAGGTTTGGTTGAGAATTTAGGGAAATAGTGTCAAAGTATCTTGAGAGTAGATTTTTTCCTAAGGATCCCAGTGTTGTTTCAGTGTCTAATGTATCCATACACTAAGACTATGACTAAAATTATCTTCCAATTGACATACCTAAACATTGGATGTAGGGAACATAGGTATGATCATCAAATATGATTAATTCCTTTTAATATCCTTATTGAGTTATCAACCCATATATATAAGCTCATATGACCATGGTACATTTTGATTACTTCCAGAATGCCTTCGCAAAGCCATCCATTTAGGTTACCGATTCGAGATCAGGATGATGATTTGATGAGTGATGAGGCCTTTGTTCAGGGTCCATCTCATAAGATCTATCCTCTAGGTTGATAGGTAGTTGTACCACCACCTATTGAGAAAACACCAGGCTCAAAGAGTTGGTGGTCGGTGCCACAGGAAACTGAAGGCCATAAAGGCTTATGACTCAGTGGCTCACGAGATGATTAATGGTACGATATGCATTTATTATACTCTTTATTCAGTACTACTACATATATGTTGGATTCATTCCTTCATCTCCTTACTCCTGATGTGGGATATAGAGCTCCCAGTTGATAATTTATCACAACATCTTTGGATTGATGTTCCTATAGGGAACACTTATTCGATATCAATTATCTTCCAATAGTGTGAAATATTGATTGGTGGATAGAGATTATATTGGGACATTTTGGCCATCATAATGAGACCTTATGAATTAATCTTGGCTATGGATTGGTTTTTCATGGTCTAAGAGCAGATTGACTATCATCGCAGATGGGTTAGATGACTTTAGACATATGGGATGTGATTATCCTTTATGGGTGAGAGAGATCTCATGAAGGATCGAGTGCATATTGTGAGTAGGAAGATACAACCCATCACACATTTTTTGGTGGGTTTTCCCCTCAAAATAGTAGGATATTAAGGCATTTGGGTTTCTTTAGTCATGGAGCATTATATTGATGTATTACCTGAGGAAATTCTAGGACTACCTATGAGGAGGGAGATGGAGTTTTTCATATAATTTCACCTAAACACCACTTTAATATCTTATATGTCATATTATATGGACCCTACCATTATTTGGGAGCTTATGGTGTAGTTGGAGTACCTTTGAGAGATGGGTTTTATCAGACTGGTGTTTCCACCTTGGATACTCTGATTTTTCTTGTGAAAAAGGTGGAAGGGAGCTTGTGGCTTTATGTAGATTATCATCAACTAAATCAGGCCTTGATAAATTAAAATTAACCCTTGATGAGGGTTTATGACCTCTTTGACCAGTTGTGACGTGCTATATTTTTCTCAAATATTAATCTTAGGTCTAGCTATTTCCTGTTGAGGGTTCACAGGGCACATATTCTAAAGCTTGAATTTCTATTCCACTATAAACATTATGAGTTTCTATTCATGAATTTTTATAGAAATAATTCCCATAATGTTTTATGAATATAATAAATTTGATAATATAGTAATACTTGGACTGATTTTTGGTTGTCTTCACTAATGAGATACTCATCTACTCAATGTTAGAGGAGGAGTATGTAGAGAACTTGAAGATGGTCCCATACTTTCTCTAAGAGAACTAGATTTATAGTAATATCTCAAAGTGCAAGTTTTGGATCTATGATGTTATATTTTTGGGTAATTTCATTTCTAATCATGGATTAGTTGTGGAACAAGTGAAGATTCATGTAGTGATTTCTTTGGAACCATCTGAGAATGTGTTATAGATTTGAAGTTTTATTGGATTGGAAGGTTAATAGAGGTGGTTCTTGGAATAAAATTATAGGATTGTAGCCCCTTTTACTACCCTGATGTTGAAATAGAAGATATTTTTCTAACCTTGGTAGTGTTAGTTATCCTTTGGGGAGTTGTGGCTGAGGCTAACTAGTGCTCTTGTTTTGAGACTTTTGAAGGAGGGTGTGGAGTACATAGTGTATTAAAATACCTCTGGAGCTATGATTGGTTACATGTTGATGTAGATGAAGGTAGTAATCCCATATGGGTCATGGAATTTTAGACCCCATGAAAATAACTATGAAAATTCTGGCCTGGAGTTAGCAGCAGTAGTATTCTCTTTAAGGATTTGGAGGAATTATCTTCTGGGAGACTATTATCTTATTTACTCTGACCATTAGAGTCTCAGGTATATCTTCACACAAATATATATGAACTTGGGAGAGAGTAACTAGTTGTATTTCATGAAATACTATGAATTTGAAATAGTATATATTCATGGGAAGGGAAACATGGTGGAAGATTCACTTAGAAGGAAGTCACATTCTCATCCGGTGGAGGATGTGCCCGAGTAGTTGGCTTCTTTGTAGCTGACCCTAGTAGAGGAGAGGGGTGAAGCATAACTTTAGTTGATGGTATTTACTAATTTTATTCTTGATATTTAGAGGGAGGTTTAGTTTGAAAACATCAAATGTGTGGTCCTACATGACTAGATATCCATAGGAGATTCACCAGATGTATTATTTGAAGGGTGGAATCACCTCATATTTTTATAGGGTCAAATAGTGGTTTCAGTCACATTTTGAAAGGAGGTGAAGATTGATTTTCAAACATATCCATCAACTGTAAATCCCGGTACAAGGAATATGTATAGAGACCTTTATTAGTAGTTTTTGTGTTCTATAATGAGGTAGACTATTAAAGTGTTCGTCTCTTGGTTCCTCACATATTAGTAGGTGAATGCTGAACACCAGGTTCCAATAGATCTGTTATAGCCTCTCGAGATCTTGGAATTGAAATGAGATGGCATATTCTTGGGCTTTTTAACAGTTCATCCAAAAATAGTGAAATAACATGATGCCATCTGGGGGATAGTTGACTAATTTACCATGTCGGTTTTCATTCTTATTATAAGGGGGGAGATTTCAATTGATATTTTGGGATAGTTGAACAAGAAAGAGATCATCCACCTTTATAGGGTTCCCTCGATGATTGTCTCCAACCATGATACGTGCTTCACATCATGGTTGTGGAGAGGCCTACATAACACATTTTTGAACTAGTTGAGGATGATTTTATCTTTTCACTCCTAGATGGATGGTAATATTGAGTGCACTATCCAGGTGTTGGGAAATATAATGAGGGATTGTGTGGTATACTTTATCTAGAGTTTGGAGGATCACTTACCTTTGGTATATTTTTCTTATAATAATAGCTTTCACTCTACTATCAACATGACACCATTTGAGGCCCTATTCAAAATACCCTATAGGTTAGGCTTATACTGGACTAAGATCGGTGATGAATCTCTTATTGGGATAAATATGGTGAGGTTAATAATAGAGAAGGTTTATGTAATGTGTGAGTGGATGATGAATGCTCATATCTAACCAAAATATTATTAATATTAACATCATAGGCCCTTGGAGTTCGATTAGGGAAATAATTTTTTCCTGAGAGTCTCCTCATTTTGAGGATTTTGGACATTGAACTGGGGTGGCCCACTATCCCAATGGTCTATTGGCCTATTTGAGATCCCATAGAGGGTTGGCGAGGTTGTTTACCACATAGACTTACCCTCAAAGTTGGAACATGTGCATGAAATCTTCAATGTTTCACAGGTGTGGAGGTATGTGTATTATCCGACACACATTATTGACTGGGGTGTGCTTGACATTGAGGATAGAGAAGCCTTAATGGAGTGCCTAGTGGCAATCATGTATTGGTAAGATAGGATCCTTTATGGACAGACCATTCCCTTGGTTTATGTGCTACGATAGAATGGGAACATGCATGAGAGCTTCTAAGAGTGGGAGAGCCATATGTGGGCTCTTTATCCCCAAATTTTTGTTTATTTTTTTACTTTTAGTGCATAAAATAGATTATGGATGGAATAATTTAGATATTAATTTTTTCCATGTATATTTAATGAAATATTTTCAAAGCTTTGTGGTGAGATGACCAAAGATTCTAAGGCCTCGTGAGTGTGAAGTTAAATTTTTAAAAATATTAAATATATTTATATCACATAGATATAGTTTTTGAGTAATATTAAAAAATCTCTTAAACAAAGTGACAAATTAAATTAAGATACTATATTTGAATCTTTGGAATGTGGCTTACCCCAGGAGGGACCAATGTTTGGTAGGCACTATATGTCCTGTTGAGGTAGCCATTGGTGGCTGAATTTAATTAAAATAAATAAATAAATAAATTATTTGTTTGACTAAATGATCAAATTAAATCCTCTATTAATATTTTCCAAGGGTTAGACTCCTAAATATATCTAGATCTGATAGGAAGAGGAGATCTTTATTAACTGGTGGATCGATATCGAATGATGAGCGATGATCTAATCGAGGTGGATTGGTAGACATCAGATACAAAAGATCATCCTCATTACTGGAAAACACATTCTTCACCCATGATAAATACATAATTTAGGTATGGATCATAAATTATAGTTTATGTACTTTATTAAACATTTGAACATGAATAATTTTTTATTATATTTTAATTCTATTTTTTCAAACCCTTCGCATGTTCCTGTTGCTAGATTAAATTATTTTATTCAATTTATTCTTTTATGACATGACCCCCACTAGATTACCCACTTTTCAATCATTGGATGATAATTCCTGTTAAACAATATTTATCACCATTTTTATTGTTATTTTCCCCCATAATTCTTTTTACTCTTCACCTTTGTCATATAGGGTCACAGTTCAACTTCTTCGCAGTGGGTTTGAGTGTGATTGAACCCCCAAATTCATGTCAGTTGTGTGAATGATGATTGGGATAAAAATTTGTTGAGAGATCAATATTATTTGTGTGATTCAGGTGACGACCCTCAAAGATATCGGATCAGGGACAACCAAAAGGTGACAAGAGGTGTGCGAGATACACTACAGACCATTGTGGGTGATAAAGATCTGATTTTTGGACACTAGAGGGCCATAATAAATGATCAGGGGAAAACCTTTCCTGTTTCAAGTGGTCAAATGGTAGGAATCACGGAAGAGACCATGGATATAGAATTTACTTGAATCATTCCATGAATTTTATGAAAATACGGACTACACGGAATGCACCTAGTTGAACATACACTATGTAGTCACTCAACTATTGTGGATAAGGTTTCAAGAAAAAGAAATGGATCACACACCACATAGATAGGATACACATTGTTTGATGATACCTAAGTATCTAGGGTGTGTTCTATATACAAACACCAAGGACCCTGTGCAAAAGTACATTCCATGTACTCTGGGAGTACATAGTCATGTTCCAGCACCAGGGCATAACCAGGTACATGACCAAGTACATGACCAAGTACATGACATTGTTAGGTCGGAAGAACAAGGGAATGATGGCAAGAGGGGGGGTGAATTGCCTTTTAAAAAATGATTAACAAATTAAAATCAAAGTAAAGAATGCAGCGGAAAGTAAAGAGGCAAGACACAAGAAATTGATAACGGAGTTCGGCCAAAAACCCGGCCTACGTCTCCGCTCCCAACTCAACCGTTGAGAGATTCCTACCGCTTGCTTTTCAATGGTTATAGCAAGAAACCCACTAGGCTTTGAGGTAGCACTAGGACCTATTACAGCTTGCTTTTATTGGTTAAGCAAGAACCCAATGCTTTTAATGGTTAAGCAATAACCCACTAGCCTTTTTAACGGGTGAAGGCTAGCTCACCGACAACTCAAGCCCTTTAAAAGGAAAGGCTTGAAAAACCTCTTCACACCTTAGTGGTGGTGTGAGAACCCAAAGAAAGGGAGATGAGGAAAGAGTTTGGGGTTTGTAGGCACAAACCCAATTTTAAAGCTCAAAAAGAAATAAAACAATAAAAACCGTTATTTAGGAAGACTTGGGCGCCAAATGATTGGTGGAGCTGATGTAGCGTGCTTCTCCCAAGCTTCTTGAGGTGCTCCATGGATTGGAATTGGATTGAGCACTAGAGGATCCTTTGAGTAAGTCCACCGGAGGTTGGCCAATAGATGGAAAATGAGTATAGTGGCTTTGTAAATGTTCCGGTAAGTGTCCGGGGCTTCCTTGTCCTTTATTTATAGGCATGGAACCCTTGGGGAGGCTTCGGAGCCGTTGGAGAGGCTAAAAGAGCCGTTGGGAGCCAAGTGGACAGGCTGGTCAACAGCCCAACGGCTAGTTTGACTGTGTCCACCGGCTGGCCGATACATCCCCACCGGCTGGCCGGTGTTTGGAAAGATGGAGAGGTTTTGGTCCAGGGGCCACCGGCTGGCCGGTGCCAAGACAGTGGCTGGCACTGTTGAATCTGAGTGCCACCGGTCGGCCGGTGCTTGGCCACCGGTTGGCCGGTGCCAAGACAGTGGCTCTGCCTGATGCCCAGGTGCCACCGGCTGGCCGGTGGATGGCCACCGGTTGGCCGGTGGACTGATTTTCAGTCCACATCTGCTTCTTGAATTCTTGGCCCAATTCTTTGGCCACCTGAAATGATTCCTATCATCCAAAAACACTTGAAACAAAGTTAGATACATAAGAGGGTGATTGTGATCATGAAAATCAAACATCGAGGGGAACGAGAGGTACAACAATCTCCCCCTATTTTGATGATCACAATCACCAAAACAATTAAAGTAAAAGATGAAATGAGATGCATGCTTTAAAAGATTAAAGTGAAAACAAGCAATGCATGAACAAAAGGTTTCTCCCCCAATCAATCAAGAAATTCTCCCCCTTTGTGATTATCAAAATAGAGTGGGGCATGATACTTGATTGAGGGAAGTAAGTTGAAAAACAAGATTGAGATTTGAAAATCAATTGAAAATAATACCAATTGTTGAAAAATTTGAAATGAAAAATGAATAACAGTTTGAATTGAAAGTTTTGAAACAAAGACAAATTGAATTTTGAAATTTGAAACCAAATGAAATTTTTGAATCAAAAATTGAATAACAGTTTGAATTGAAAGTTTTGAATTAAAACAAAATTGATACCAACTGTTGGAAATTTGAAATTAAAATTTAAAAGAAAATTTTGAGAGTTTTGAAGCCAAGTGTTGAGTTTGAAAAGAAAACTTTGAATACACAACAAGGCTAAAAGATCCTAACTCCCCCTAAATAAAAACAATAAATCACCGGGGAGAGGGATTTTGAAAAGAAATAATTTTAGGCCCGGAGAGACTCGCAAGAAGGGATTTTTCAATCCAAACTTGTCTCATAGCGGGTCTTCTCCTATAAAATTCGTCCGAAAAGAAAAAAGATTAGGGTTGACCGTACCGGGCATTTTTGCAATTACACTCATAAATTAGGTGCCCGGGTTTCTTACAATAATTGCAAAATTTAAAATCGGAGCTCCCCCTTACAAAAACAGTGGGTGCATGGGAGGAGGAGGCTATGTTGGTGTAGCCAAGTCCATGGGTGGTTCTAGATACTCGTTGAGAACCTAAGAGTTTGATCAAGTTTTGTTCCCCATTGGTGAACTTGGCTAGGGATTCCCTAAGGTCCTTAATGGTTGATTCCAAGGAATCAACATTTGGGAAATTTTGGATTTTTAGGGAGAGTTCCTCCTTCTCTTTAAGAAGTTGTTCTTTTTCGGAGGAAAGTTTTTTGAAAGATTTTTTCAAAGCGACAAATTTTGAAGAAAGCTCGTGAAAACCATTTTCAAGTTGATCTCGAGCATGTTGGAGTTCTTCGTATGACAAATGATTGAAAGAATTAGAAGAACTTGAAGACGAAGATGAGGAAGAGGAGGAAGATACCTCATGTTTTGCCATTAGGCAATTATTACCTTGGTCGCTTGAGGAGAAGGAGGAGAAGGAGGAGCTATCACTCCATGTTGCCTTTGAAGCCTTCTTCTTCACCTTTTTCTTGGCCCTTTTCTTGTGAAGTGGGCATGCGGGCACGGATTTTTCATCGGGTTCTTGCTTTTGAGAGGGTTCTTGCTTTGGAGCATCGCTAGTACCTTCATAGGTTAGTTCTAAAAACTTCCAAATATCATGAGAAGATGTGCAAGAAGAAATACAATCAAAAACATTACGATCTAACCCACAATGTAGAGCATTCATGGCTTTTCCATCAAGCTCAAAATTTGCAATGTCTATGGGGGTCCATTTAGATTCGTCGAAAGAAGTGAGGGTAAAACCATGCATGACAATTTTAAAAATAGAAAAACCAATGCTTTTAAGAAATGTAGTCATGCGGGTTTTCCAAAAAGAATAGTCGGTTCCATCAAAAAATGGAGCACGATCCAAAGAAAAACCTTCGGGGGCGTGAGAGGAAGAAGCGGTAGAAGCCATAAAAAAAAGGATCTTTAATTTGAAACCAGTTAAGGAATTATTCAAATACGTCCCTCTGATACCAATTGATGGATCGGATCCCTCGGCCCAGCAATATTGTCCGCTCTGGCCCAGTTGTTATCCCAGGCCTCACGGCTTTAAAACGCGTTGCTGAGGGGAAGGTAGGCACGGGAATTTCAAGCACCCACCAATCTCCCTCCACAACCGATGTGGGATTGGTTACCGGGGCACAGGCGCCAACAATCCTGGCGGGGGCCCAACAATCCTGGGCCCAGGACACAACAGACATGACCTGACAGACACAAGCATGACTAGGAGCTTACGGGCAGGACATGGGTGGCTGAGACACATTGTGTATATCCAATACATGTTGTTTATGGTGACATGGACACTAATAAATATCCAAAGGAGAACAAAAATAGGAAGCATAGTGGGACCACACACTGTGTGGATCCTATACATGCCGTGTACCCCAAATTTTGAAGAACTTCTACCACATGTATCTCCTTCATTTTTAGTTTTATTTTCTCCCATTAGTATCCTATCATTATTTTTTTCTATGAAGAATGATATGGGTTCATTATTAGTGTCTTTTGAGATATGATGAGAGATGTACCATGCATGATAGTTCTTTAGGTGACACTCGATGATGGTAGTGATCAGTAGGATCATCATAGGGAATCCAGGTAGTGATAGTACACCCCTATTCAGGGCATGGGTCCTCTATTCATATATATGGTACTCCCTAATCAAACCAAGGAACTATTACCTCATACACATCGTTCAAATATAAATTGTAATCCCCTATTTGGAGCATTAATACTCTATCTATGGAGAAAATAATCCCTTGTTACACAATGGCATGAGTCCCCCATAATCATTATTAAAATATAGAAGGTATTACCCAATTAATGGTGCATGTCTCCTATCCATGGACATGGTACTCCCTGATCACACTAGGGAGTAGCTCCTCTATACACATTTTTTCAGATGGAGATAGTACTCCCCAGTCACACTAGGGAATGGGTCCTCCGTACTCATTGTTTAGATGGAGACGATACTCCCTTATTCAGGGTGCGACTCCTCTATCTACTTCGACAGTACTCCTTTATCACACTAGGATGAAGGCACCCATACTATTTATTCTAGATATAGAGATGGTACTATCTTACAAGGGTGATATTCCTCTATATATTGGGATGATACTATCCTATCACACCAGGGAATGGGTCCCCCATATTTTGTACACAGATAGAGTCAATACTCCCCTTGAAGGATGAATGTCCTCTATCTACTAAGTGGAACCCCATATTATACCAAGGCATGGATCCTCTCTCTAGTTAATATTGTTCTCCCAGAGGATATAAATCTTTAGCGAAGTGCTGGCCCTCCTCATGGCTTCTTTAAAAAAACACACGAGATTTTGGACATTGATGATAGACCTTTGGAGCTGTAGGCTTACTCATTAACCTCGACTGGATTGTGAGATAGATTTCCCCTTTCTCTTTCATCTATGTTTCTTATATGATCATATATCTATGTTTCTGGGTTTCATTTACTTATTAATTTGGGTTAATCTGACTAAATATATGATTTTTTCTATTATCCTCACTTCAGTTTTAGCATTTCCTACTGGGTATGTCTATACTCACCCCTACATGAGATTTTATCGCATGTTTTGTATCTTATGAAGAAGATAGAGATACCTTCTGTGATTTTAGAGGAGCGTATGGTTACTTGAGTGAATTCAACTTATCTATTTGGTGGGTCTTGGAGATCAAGATCCAGTCTCTCATAGTAATTTTATATTCCATTTGTTTCTAGGTTGGACATTTTTTTGGGTGGGAATATTTTTTTAACTTTTCCTTTTGGTTTACATTATCACAGTCTTTTTTATTCCACAAAGGTTATTATATGCATGTTTTTTACTCAATATGTAACTATATTTTATTATTAACCTTTTCAATTCTACATGGAGATGGTTGGGTGCATGCATAGAAGTACTTTTAGAAAAGGACTCACATTTTAGTATTGTCTTCAAAACTCTTGTGACCAACCCCAAGCTTATGGATGCCATCTTGGGGTTATGGTAGCATGATATTTTTTTATCCATGCAAACTCTGATGGTTCAAGTCATTACACACTGGATTTAGGTTACTGGAGTTAAGGAGTTAAAATTGTTATAAGAGTAAGTTTTGTAGGACCCTAGTTAACTAGATTTAGGAAAGAATAGATTAGATATATAACCCTATGAAAAATTCTAGGGATATTTATAATTATTGGGTAATATCATAAAGCATTTATAATATAGATATTTTATATATTTCTTAGTAAATACATCCCTATCTGGATAGAAGCAAGTGGATGTAGCTGTGGCACTGTAAGATCCTGGTTACTTTCATGAGGTATAGGTCCTTTAATTTACAGTTTAATCTTTGTTGGTTCATTTGTGTAGGTTTAGACCATGTTAAATAATCCTTCACACAATTTTGTGTTCTTATAGGAGGAATCGTGAGACATAGTATAAGTATGTGTGTATAAACATTTACAAAAAAAATTATTCATTTACACTGTAAATAGTTAATTTACAACATTAACTCACCTTACATCATAAATGGCCCAAGAAGACCCTGTAATAGGATGAATTTATGGTGAAAACCCCTATTTAGACCATAAATATGTCAACTATATTAAAAGAGTAGCAAATTACCATTTCATCCCTAATGCCTTTTAACCTAAATCTCTCCGTTATTTCTCAATGTATAATTGCACCAGCCACTCGAGCTACATCCTCCCTTTCAAGATAAGATTTGAGCTTCCTCCTCCATAATCCATACTATTCACTCTCTATTGATCACATTAGAACTATATTGGTAATCCCTTCAATACACATTCTTATTTTCCATCGTTTATCTCACCCTCATGAAGGATATTTCCAGGAAATCTAATATTCTTTATTTTTAGTACATTTTTCTATTATTATAATTTCTTTAATTCTACTTCAAATATAAAGATTATACCTGGGGAGTAAGAGTTTACTTACATAAGGTAGGTGGTACATTACTTTTCCCTAATATTTATTTGTTTTATATCATGAACTATCGTGTTGCACACTAGAACATTTGAGTGTTTCCTTGATAATAAGAATTATCCAATATTTAAATTCTTGACCTTATTAAGGGAACTCTCAGAGAACCAGATTTATTTATCAGAGGTATCCCACATAAACTGGTGCCACTATTTTGGGTTTTCTTGTTTAATTCCCTTACAAATATTTATGTGTCCAAACCCCCTTTTAAGCAGTGTTGAGTTTTCACCAAATGGAACAGATATTGTAATTAAATAGAAAGTGAGTGTTATGACTATGTAACATGAATTTTATGTAAATTATGAATTATCCCATTAATTAAATAAGTTATATAATGATTGGAAACCATCCCTTGGTTTATAATAATTTTCTATTGTTATTATTATAATTTTATACTCAGGAATGGAATCCCTTATGAATCATGGTACTTGAGTAGGAATCCCTTATGAAATGTGATACTTAGGAATGTGTCCTTATAATGTGATACTCGACCAAAGAATCCCTTGTGAAATGTGATACTCGAACATGGAGCCCCTTATGAAATGAGATACTTGATCACGAAATCCCTTATGAATTGTGAGACTCAAGCATGGAATCCCTTATTACTCTATGAGACTCTGGTGACTATGTATGGACACATGAATTAATCCTTAGGTCCTAGAAAGAAATACTAATCTATATGGTGGATATATATGTTACTATATATATATTTTATATATATACATACATAAATACATACATACATACATAAACACACACACACACACAAACATATATATATATATATATATATATATATATATATGGTGACATATGTTCAGAGTTATTCCTCCTTAGGTTGAAGAAGATAGTGTCATCTATATGTCCTTTAGGAACTAGATCTGAATATTTATAGCGTACATTTTAAAATTATATTTTTATATCTACACACTAAAATTTTATACACACTAATGGGATTATACTAGATTCCGTTGGTGGTGGCCTACTGAATATATCTCTCACCCTATTAAGACCACCCATTAGTACCTGACTAGAATCCATGGATATAGGTAGGGACAAGGGGAAGTATCTTTCTATGGATTCTTTATTTATAATCTAGGATCAAGTACTAGAGTAGAGGACTGACATTATTCTCATGATGCTATTGAAGATAGATTTTAGTCTTTTTGTTCTTTTGTATTGGATGTTGTATATGTCTGTTTTTTTTCTTCCATGTATTACAATTTTTTATAGCATATATACATGAAATAATTTGGTATAAGATATTGGTTCATGTTTTTTCATAATTAGTATATCTGGATACCTTGTGATTCTATAGTTAATTTATTTATACTATTTCTTCTACTTAATGATATTGTATTCTACTGTTCTACGCTATGAACATGATGGTATAGTCTCCCCATCGTACCATCATAGACCCTTTCTACTAGTCGAAAACCTCTATTATATGGTAGGTGAACTTGTGGCAATGTGGGAAATTGGGTTTGGTTACATAAGAGTGAACTATGTTTGTGACATCAAAAAGTTGTATTAGAGGTCTTTTTCCCTTTTTTTTGACTATTTGGGATATTAGATAGAAGACTAGGAATGTGTGAGAATTTTTTAATGAGCGTGTGCCTAAGAGTAGATAACCCATGTATAGGGAAAATCCAAATTACCATGTAAGGTAATTTTGTTAGGAATTTTTCCTATTACTATTGTATTGATTTCACCATTGGGTAACACAAATTATTTGTGCAATTATTATTATTTTTATTAGTACCATGGTTTTATTTTTTTACCATGTCTCAGTAAGGTAAGGGGTATCGATCATGCAACATGGTAGGAATCTAAGGATTCACATTTTATACACATTCTGTGCCATATTTATATTACTACGTGCATTTCCTACCACATATTACTGGTGAATTGACTGTTATATTTATAAATGTGCTAATGTTTCTTGAAGGGATAAAATAATTGGATTATTTAAAGTGTTATAATGATCATAAATGATGTTTCCCATATAACTTGATTGTATCCCCTTAATTAAACAACAATTCAATGATTCATCCATGGACCACTGGTCAGATGGGATGAAATGTAAGAAGATTTCAATTTCATAAATTCCAATTGAAATTTACGAAGCATGTAATTATATAAATTGGTAATAGTGATTCATATAATCAAATAATTTTGTATCACCTATTGTATCTTGATACTCAATGTAATGGAAAGGTCACAGTTACATGACATTCCAATTGAAACTTATAAATATTATGCATTTATAACATGGAAATTCTTACTCATCAAATGGACCATGATCCATATATCCATATAAATGAGTATGGACTTAAATAAATTTAAATTTTTAAATAAATTGGTTACCATTAGATGGGGATGAAAATTACAACGTAAATGGTGTTTTTTCTCTATACCTTTCAATTGGGACTCCATATACTAGAACCCCTATTATAATATGTGAGACCTTGACTCTGACTCGACCATAGTATTGGATAGTAGGATGTGTCTCTTGTGATTCCTTATGGTCATATACATCGCCCAAACATGGCTTTAGAAACCAGAATAGGGGTGTGACTCATATATAGAAAGGTGTATACTTGTCTGATTTTGTTGTTTGTGAGCCTACCTATTATTGATCATTATCTGAGGAGTACGCTTGGAAATTGTAGTATTATTACACCACGAAATCCTAGATTCATGCACTTGTAGGGTGACAATGACAATGTTCAATAGGTATTGGACTCTGAGTCACAAGTAATACTGCTTATGGTGCGACTTGCGACACATACTGCTATTCCTAATATTGAAATAGACAACCCATTCTAAGAGAAATTAATATGATTTATACATTCCATATAGATATATTCTTGACCTACCACTACTATGTAAGAGTTTACATAGGAATTATAATAGAAACATCCACCTACTTTCCCATTGGATGATAGCCCCTAGGATGATAATTCATTACTAAAGGCTATGCAGTCTATATTCAAACATATGTAGATTCATTCAGAGAGGAGGGTCAATGTGAAAATATATAAACTAAATTATTTTTCTTATAGACGGTGGGATTTTATCACCTTGGATTATTTTCGTCAAGGTATGGTCTTGGTGGACTTTTAGACTATCTTCTATAACTATTTGTTTCCCCGTACATTGAGACATGACCGCACTAGAGAGTTTATGAATCTACATGAGGATACTATGTCCATTATGGAAAATTATTCTTAGTTCATGAAGCTTCATAGATTTTCATTGACTCTTTATAGTGATGATTTGGTGATAAAAATATGGTTTGAGGATGGGCTCGTATACTCTATCTGATCATTGGTGAATGTCTTTCGGTTGACCACTGTTTTTGAGATAGTAAACTAGACCCACATCACCAAGTGAAACCTAAGAGAATATGATGATGTGGTCTAAGGTGGTGTAGTATTAGATAGGGAATTGGTTAATCCATTAGTTTGAAATTACACGTTAATCATGCTTATAGTGGCGATGATAGTTAGATGACACCTGCTGATAGTTACGTGGTGTGTCACCAGTGCAGAAAGACTAGGCTTAATAATCCCCAGTGTCCTAAGGAACCCAGGGAATTATGAGGCTACATAAGGTTGGGGAATCTCCAACATTTTTATAAGACCTTACCATCTATTTATAATGGGATAGGATCCATATTAGATCCTCCTTTAGAAGATAGATCATTACCACATCACCAGGCAGGCAGCTGGAGTAATATTGATCGATTCAAGCTAAAGAGGTGGATGCTTCCTTGAAAGACAATATTATATGACAAATAACTAGGATAGTGGGACAAATCTGGGTATTTAGGCTATAGGTCATGGTTAGAGATCTGTCTAGCTACATGCAGTACATCCTATTCTAGAGGAGCAGAGCACTAAGACTTCTATAGTTTGAGGTGTGATTTTTGTATCCTAGACTCTTCTATAAAACTTATTTGATATAGAAGATTCACATTATTTCATATATATGGTTATTTTGGAATATTATAATCTTTATATTGAATACTTTTTTTGGAGTTTTGACTATTTATACTCAATTGGGAGTCCGATCAGAGAGTGTATGCCAGTCTAGGGAGTTTTCCCTTTTGGTGGGAGACTATCATTTCTTATGGAATCTTTTATGTTTGAGATGGTAGGATATGATATCATTATTAGAATGGACATGTTAGTATACTATCAAGCTCATATTTATTTCTATCATTGAAGGGTTCCCTTCACATCACCCAATGGTGGTAACTATATTCAGATAGGAAAGATGGATGTCTAGGTGAGTTGATCTTGGCTAGAGCATCATGGGTTGGGTGAAGTGAAGAACCATATTTATAGCTTTTATCTATATTTTTAGGGTATGTGATGTACATATTTCCATACAATATTATATTTATTTATGTATTTATTCTTTGAAAATATTTCAGGGAAACCACTATTGAGGGAGGTGGAGTTTACCATTGAGCTAGTTCAGAGAGGATCACTAGTATATATTCCTCCATATATGATATCTACTACTAATTTCTATGATCTCAAGAGGTAGTTAAAGGTTTTAGAATATAAGGGGATTATACAACCTAATGCTTCACCTTGGGGTTTACATATCCTTTACTCTAAGAAGGTCGATGGCACCCTTAGGCCTTTTATGGACTACTGAATGATTAATTAGCTTATGAAAACTAACCAATATCCTTTTCCACATATAGTTGAACACTTTAACCAGATCTGAGGAGCTTGGTTTTTCCCAAATATTTATTTGAGTTTGGTCTATTATCTTTTGAAAGTTAGACCTTTGGAAATACCTTATATATTTTTTCAATGAAGTTATAGTTTATATGAGTATTTTTTAATGTTGTTATGTCAGAAAAATGTACAATTATGAATAAGATTTTACAAACATATATGGATTCTTTTTTGGTTGTCTTCATGCATGAAATATTGGTGTATTGATATACTCATTATAGAAATTACAAAAAACTAGAGATCATAATAAATACATTTATAGGGCACTAGATATTCGATAATCTCACCAAATGACACTTTTGGATTAATAAGGATTGCTTACCAGGTTACATCATATCAAAGGATGTGATATTTATTAACCTATATAAGGTGATATCTATAGTTTATTAGGAGAATCCCAAGAATATATTTGACATAAAATGTTTCTTGGAGATGCCTAGTTATTAAAGTAATTGTATTCAGGATTTATCAAACCTTGAGGCACCAATTATAGGATTGACCAAGAATGTTGGAAAGTTTAAATAGTCCGAACCATGTTATAAATACTTTGAGGAGTTGAAGGGAAGATAGAAATCAGTGATGATCCAAATTTTACACGATCTAGGACAAAATTATACGGTCTATTGTGATGCATCAAGAATTGGGTTGTGTGTAGTTTTGATGTATAATGAGTTATTGATGGAATACATGTATCATCAACTAAGACCTCAAGAGTAGAATTATCTAACACATGTTCTCAAGTTGGAAGGCGTTGTACATACCTTAAATTATTGGAGGTACTAATTTATTAGGGAGTGTTTTAGGGTTTATATGGGCCATAAAAGACTCAAATATATATTCACATATTGCAGCTTGAACCTTAAATAACATTAATGGGTTTAATACCTATATTATTTTCACTTTCACCTTTATTAAATCCTTGAAAAGGGAAATGAATTTGTACATTCTCTAAGTAAGAAGACATATACACAAGCAGTTCTAGAGGCCAGTAATGAATAGAAGGTGATTACCCTATTTTATGAGTTACATGAACATATTGGGTAGCCCGTACTTGCATCATTATCAATGTAATATTCTATTCTAGACCAAGTGAAGAGGAGACATATTTTGGATCCCAAGGTCTTAGTCATATGTGAGAGAGTTTTAGGTGAGGACCCACTGCCTGGTTGGGTCATTGACGGGGATGTGATCTTATGAATTCATGTATGTATCTAGGTTTATTATGGAATTATAGAGGAATTTATGTGAGATAATTATGGCTCTAATTGGGTAGTGTATCCCAGAATTACCAAGATGTACCATGAATTATGACTCTAATATTGGTGGTCAGGAATGAAAAGTTAGATAGCTAGTTTTGTTACAAGGCATTCAACTAATTAGTAGGTGAAGGTAGAAAACTAAGGACCCATATGTCATTTTCATCCATTACCCATTCTTGAGTGGAAATGAGATGATTTCACTCTAGATTTTTATGATGGGTTTGCTGAGGTAACCTCATGGTGGTGATGTTTTATGGGTGATCATTTATAGGATAAAAAGGTCACTCATTTTCTACCTATCAAAGTGACTTTTTCTGTGGAAGATCTAGGAAGTTTATTTGTCAGAGAGATTATAAAACTCCATTGTATTCCATGCTCTATTATATAAGACAAAGATAATCATTTTACACACGGTTCTACAAAGGGTTGTAGAAGGATCTTAGTATAGAGGATCTTTTGAGCACAACCTACCACCCATAGACTGAAGGTCCATCCAAGCGTACGATTTAGATATTAGAGTAAACACTTTGAGCATGTGTGATTGATTATAAAGGTTCTTGGGAGAAACATATTCCTCTTGTTTAATTTTTTTATAACAATATATTTCAGGAAACTATACAAATGGATCCTTATGAGACTTTAAATGGTAGGACTTTTTGTAAACCCCTATGATGTTTAGAGGCCAAAGAGATAAGAATATTGGGAATTCATCTAATTAAAAAGACATCAGAGTAGGTAAAAATTATCAGGAAACTTATGGCCATATCTCAGTCTATGAAGTCTGATGATGATAGTAACTCCTAACCTCTAGAGAGAGAGGCAAGAAATCTAGTCTTCTTGCACATTTCAACGAGGTTTGGTCATAAATGGATTCAGATATAGGGAAACCTATCACATTTTTATGTGAGGACTTTCAAGATCTTGGAGAGAGTCAACCTGGTAGCCAATTGGATAACTCTTCCTCAGAGGTACCTAGACATGAACTATGTATTATATGTATCTTAGATTCACCATTATCATTAAAAACCATCTCATCATTTGGATCGTGAGGATGTTTAATGGGATTATAATGCTTATTTTGAGGATCATCCTATCTAGATCATTAATCACAACATGAAGGCTCTCCAAGGCAATCCAGTGCCTCCAGTACGAGTGTTATGGTAGCATGGCCATGTACAGAATGAGGTCGGGGAGCAAGAAGCTAGCATACATTATAAGTGGGTAGATTTATTCTCAAACAACAATAAACCACCATCATAAGGGAAACTTGATGATGAGTAGTTTTAAGGAGGGGATATTTAATGATCCTAGTATTTCTCATGGGGTAAAAATCTTTTAATTTCCAGTTTAAGATTTTTTGGTTCAGTTGCCTTGGTTTGGACCCTTTTAAAGGATCCCCAAGTGACTCTAGAGTGTTTCTAGGAGGAATAAGAAGCTGTAGAAGAATCCTAACTGAATTTTTTTTGTGTAAATTATTTATTTTTTATTTTAATTAGTTACTTTATGTTGTAAACTCTTATTAAAATAAAAATAGATCAACTAGACCCCACAAGATAAAGAATTTATGGCATAAATCCCCTTTTCATGATGTAAATATGTTGATCAACATAAAATAGGGGGAAATTACCTTTTCCACCCTAATTCCTTATAACCTAAATCTTTAATTTCTTTCTCCATGAACAAAGTCACCAGCTACTCAAGCTCCCCTACCTTCTAATCTAGAATTTAAGCCTCCTCCTCCATTTTCCATCAGATCCACTCACTATTGGTCATGTTGGATCTATATTAGTAATCTCATCAATATTATTACTTATTTATACTTTTTTATCTAACCATTATGAATTATATTTCCATGTGAGATAATATTATATATTTTCAGGGCATTTGTCTATTTCACTGATTCTCATGTTCTACACATATCTAAACCTTACACTATATGAGGAGTCATTTAACTTAATAAGGTAGTCGGTTTGGTACTTTTCCCTAAAAGTTGAGTTGTTTTATATCATTTTCATCTTGTTGCATGCCATAATTTCCAATATTTTCTTTAATAATATTAATTTTCACGTATTAAAATTGTTCACCTTATTAGAGGAACTTCAGGAGACACTTATTTATTTGTCGAAGGTTCCCACATTAACTAGTTCCACCACTTTGGACATTCTTATTAAATTCCCCTGATTTCTTAAATATTGATGCAGACAAACCACCTTCTATGTGGCATTGGGTTTCCGCCTAATTGAATGGATATTGTAATTATATGGAAAGTGAGTTGTATGACCACTTTACGTGAATCTTATGTAATTTAAAAATTATTCCATTTAATAAATGAGGATTATAATTGTTGGAAATCATCCCTTGGGTTATATTAAATTTCTATTATTATTATAATTTGATACTTGGGAACTCTGTCCCTCATGATTTATGACACTCGGGAATGACATCACTTATGAAATGTGACACTCAAGCATGAAATTCTTCATGAAATGTAATACTCGGGCGTGGAATCCCTTGTTAAATTTGATACTCAGGTATAATGTCCTAAATGAAATCTAATTTCGAGTCATTTAATCCCTCTAGAAATATGATACTATTAAATGGTGTCCCTTATTACTCTCGAAGACTCTGGTGACTATGCATGGATTCTTGAGCTACGCCTCAAGTCCTTGTAAATTCTTTGTATATATATATGGCTATATATGTTACATTGTATATAGTGCGTATGTATCCATATATACCTATATAAAAAAATATACATACATACATACATTTATATATACATACATATATACATAGATATATAGATACATATATGCATACAGACATGCATACATACAAACTCACACACACACACACACACAGATATAGACACACACAAATATATATGTATATATACAGTGTGACATATATTTAGATGTATTCCAGCTTAGGTCGAAGAAGGTAGTGTTAGGATGGCGTCCTTTGAACTAGATTTGACACATTTACAATTTACATTTCTTATTTACAATGTTATATGTACACACTTCCATTTTATATAAACCTGTTGGATTATACCAGATATGGTTGGTGGTGGCATATTGAGTATATCTCACTCCCTGTTTAGGATGCTGATTGGTACCTAGGTAGACATCATGGATAAATGTAGGGAAAAGGGTAAGCATCATACTATGGATTTTTGATTAATGTACTAGGATGTAGTATGAGATTAGAGGACTAAGATTATGCTCGTGATGAGATTATAGATATATTTTGGTATTTTTTTTGTATAGAATGTAGAATATGTCTTCCACTCTACTTCCATGTATTCCTATTTTTTGTATAACATACAAAAATGAAATCATTTTGTATATGATATTGGTTCTATTTCTACCAGATTATTGTATCTGGATGGATTGGGATTCTATAGTTCATTTACTTATACTATTTTTACTGCTTATTGTTATTGTATACCGTTATGCTGGACTTTGACCATAAGGGTATAATATCCTCACCATACCATCATAGACCACTAATTCTAGTTAGTAACCTCTATCTTAGGGGAAGCATGCTTGTGGCCATGTTTACAACTGTGTTTGGTTACTTATGATTGAATCGGGTTTGAGATTTCACAAACACAAATGCACCTAGGGGTAAGAACACTGAAATGGGAATATATTTTTTAAATAGATCATCATCAGTTCATGATGAGTGAGACTAAGGATGCATGCCTAGCTAGAAACTCCCAAGGGATATACTTGGGTAAATTCACATTTAATTTATGAAACAAAATAATGAATGAGAGGATAGAACCTATATAAACCTATGTTATTCTATATTAATATGGGATTAACCTAAGAATCCATGGGTTGATAATATTAAGGTTGATCTTAATTATAAATTCATATAAACCCCTTTCTAATTTTATGTGATTGGAATTTAAGATGATTAAGGATGTTTTGGGAGTGATTTTTGGGAATAAAACCCTTTGGTTTAGTATGTGTTTTAGTGGGAATGTTATTTAGGGAAGTGCGATTTTAAATTTTCTTGTAAAGAAGTTGAAATGTATTTATTACCTTTAGTTTTAATATAATATTTGATGTTAATAGGATTAATTGGTATAAAAGTTATTACATTTTGGGAAATTATGTTTTATTATATAGATAACCATGAGATTAAAAATTTATTTTTTTAACTAAGTGATTAATGTTATTTTTGAAGAGGTTAACTCTATATTTAACATTATATTATTAAAGTAAAAATAATAATATTGGCTATGATGGTATTTTACGTTATGATGAATTTTTTAGATAACTTTTAGAAGCATACATGATTTTGTAGTGATCTAGGTTATTTATGGAAAAGATTTTCTTATTTTGGAGATTATTTAATTAGGTTATATAAATTTTATTTATCCAAATTTATGAGTGATTAATGTTGTTTTAAAATAAATTTTAAATAAATCTTAAAAGAATATGTTGTTAATTTTTTTTTTGTTTTTTGGGTTTTTAACATGGTCAAGAATATTTTGAATTTTTGTAAATTTAGTTACTTATGAAATGATTTATGTTAAACATTGGGTGTTATTATTAAGCATTCATAGATTAATATAGTATTTATTTGTATGAATGTTTATTCATATTAGATACTATCTTAATTTGTGCAAACTATTTTTGTTTTAATTAATGGATAGAAACATTTTAAATAATTTGTCATTTTTGGAACTTTTGATTTGTTGAAAGTTATTTTTAGTGAATTTGGCATGAAAAATTCATTATTTTTCATTTATTATATTGGATAAATTTAAACTAGATTTTTTTTAAATAATAAACAAAGGGTGAAATTGTGATTATTGAATGGAAAGAAATCAAGTATATTTCCTCATGTTGTCTATCTTAATGGTAAATGAATACCTCAACTATAATAAAGGGATATTCAAATAAAACAATTATCCTTTTACCATTATTTATAGTGAATTTTATTTCTTCCTCACCCCTTACTAGTTTATTGGTTTGTGGTATTTAACTTTACCAGGATCATGTTCTTTATCACTCTTTATTATTCTATATACGTTCTTTTCTCTTCCATATCTATATTTTTACTACCCTCCAATATTCACCATATATGGGAAGATGATAATGTGTTATTATAGTCGAACATCATATTTAACTTATCCTATTTTTAAAAGGATGTTTTATTATCTTTTTTTATGTTGAGAGTTTTCAATAAATATATTTCTAAAGATTAATATTTTTTCCTTTCAGGATTGTATATTTTCTCTTACACTCCATGGAATTGATTTTAAAAAATGTTTTAAACCATTTTTATTAGAATTGAGATAAAATTACAAGGAATAAATTTCTATAAGGGTGTATATTTTAATACCACATGATTTTAGAATTTATTTTCTTTAATTAATATTTTCAAAAGCATGTGGTATATACATCATCGAGCTTAAATGAACTATGATAGAAATATTAATATTTAAATATTACTGTTATAAACCAGCTATTGATTTTGTGAGTCGTAATAGGAATAAACATATTATTAAATAAATTTAGAAATTAATTCCTTAATAAAAAGAATAATAAATCATAAATTAATAATTAATTGGGTGTAAATGGAGATCAAATGTTTTAAAGGTAAAATGAATACTTTTAATAAAACATTTTTGATTCGTGAATTGTATTTTGATATTTAATGATTAAATTAAAAAAAATTTATAAATTATTATAATTTAATAAGTATATTATATATCTAATTTAATTAATTACCATTCATTTAATTATAGTTGTTAAACAAGTAATAATAATAAAGTCATTTTATGTTTGAAAAATACATTTCCTTCAAAAATGGTTTTTTTAATTTTATGCATGAATATTATAATTAACTTCTACAACTTTTATAAATTATATTTGAAAAAATTAATACCATTTTTAAATTATCATGTCATGATAAGGTTAGGATGATTTTTTTGATTTTTCTAAAAATATGAATTTTTGAGTAAATGGGGAAAATACATTTTTTTACAAAACTATCATTTATTTTGTTTAAATCATTAATTTAAAATCTATAATATGTTTTTTATTTATATTTAATGTTAAATGATATCCATTTTAAAAAATATAATAAAAATAATTTCATATAAACGAAAATTTCATTTTATTGTGGTATAAGTTCATTTTTATACCTAAAAGATAGTTTATAATTATTATTTTTCATTACGTTATGCAAAATTATTTTAAAATTAATTTATACCATTTATAAAAATTGAATATTGAAAATTTTATTTCATATTTTTCATCACCCTGTTCAAATTTAGTAATAATCCAATTTTATTTTTTTCCATCATGTATAATAACCGTGAAAAATATTTTTAAGCATGAAATTTTTTAAATTAGGTAATTATGGTTAAAAATAATTTGACAAGGAAATAAAAATATATATTATTTATATTTTATTATATTATTTTGACCATAAAAATACAATATTATAATATATTAAAACATTGTTTCATTATTATTTAATAATTGCCTAAATATTTCTGAATGTAAAGAATAATTACAAAAAAGTCACTCTATTACTTTTAATATATCTAATATATTTTAACTAGGATAATTATAAGTTATGATTGGTTATGAATGTTTATTTTTAATATTAATATATTAATATTATTTTTTATGTTTCTTATATTTTAGTGATGGTATAATTACCTTAAACACTTATACAACACCAATACAACACTTTTGAAAGCAGTAGAAAAATCATGGAAAATTATTTTAAAAATAATAAAATTAAAACTTTTTGGACTTTTTTTGGTATTAAAATAATTTAATAGGTAATTATAAAGTATAATTAATTATATATTAGTTTATATTCTAATTAAATTACTATCTTGATGTATTTATAATTAAATTAAATGAATTTCCCAAAATCGAATTTAATGATATTTGATGATAAAAAATATTTTATTAAATTATTTTAAAATCAAAAAAATATTAAAATTGGAAAATTATTATTATAAATGGTATAAAATATCATCCATATTCAATTTATTATATATAATTCACCTCTAAAGTAAATTTATATCCCTTAAAAAATGAAAAATTAGTTACCAAGGTTAATATTAAAAATGAGTAATGAGAGGGTTAAAAGGAAATATAAGGTTAAAAATGAAACAATAAATTTTATACATTTTATTGGTTGAAGTTATTTAGATATTATAATTTTTTAATTTCAAAATTATCTCCAATTTTTTCTACTTACATAGGAAAATAACATTATATTATTTATATATTTTCTTGTAATTTCATGTGTGTCTTTCCCATCACTTACAAAAGAGCACTTCTTCTCATCCCTTATTTACAAAAAATTATCACTTAATATAAACCTATAGATGACCCAAGAACATAATATATTCCTTAAATTTGTTATTTAACTTATTTTATTCTCCTTATACCATCCAAATATGGATTTTGGTGTAAGCCAAAGTAGGCCTCTCAGTGAAGAGGTAGTCATCCTTACCTAGTCTTTTAAAGTTTATTTCTTCATATAATTAATATAAATCTATTATATCCATACTAACATAATAAATAAAATATAATAAATATACCAGTATTTTATTTTGATTATAAGACAACCATTTTCCACCTCCTTTCCATCCAATGGTAAATAAAATTATCGCTCGTACGTAGGTGTGGACTACCACCTCCACTTAGAGATATGATTAATTTTCCATCACCATCTTCAATGGTTGGTAAATATAATGAAAATAATGTTTATATATGATATTTTTTAAATAATTATACTTTTTTAGTTATAATATATTATAAACGTTCTAACCTTCTTATCTATTAAGAAATGATAATGTCGCTCCTGCATATGTGTGGACTACCATCTCTATGAAGTGATGTGATATGTTTTTCATTTTTTATTTGCATGGATCATAATAAAGAAATATTTAATGAATATATATGATATTTTTGATATAATAATGATTATATAAAATTTAATTAATATCTATTTTTCATTAATTCCATCCATAAAAAATTAGAAACATCACTTGTTTGTAAATACGAACTACCATCTCCATAAAGCTATGCAATTCCTTTTTCATCACCACTTTATATAAATGGTTATAAAAGTGTATATAATGATTAAATATGAAAATTATAGAATTATTAAATTTATATAAATGACTGAAAAATTATCAAGATGAAATTATTGAAACTATCAAATCGGAACATACATGATAAACAAAACAGTTTACACTTAGAAATAACGATTTTAATA
The DNA here is from genome assembly GCA_963277665.1 of Viscum album. Lineage (NCBI taxonomy): Eukaryota > Viridiplantae > Streptophyta > Magnoliopsida > Santalales > Viscaceae > Viscum > Viscum album. The sequence goes on from OY728127.1 coordinate 1,811,787,408, forward strand.
AAGAATTACTAAGAAACAGGTGTAAAAATATTATAAGTGTATCATATATGATATTATAAGTATATATATTATTTTAGTATAAATTGATAATACATTTAAATATATTATACTAGATTTTAAAAGATCTTACAATGTATGTCGAGACCTCAGGTAAGGGATTTCTGAACTCAATTTCTTTTCATTGGGTTATATTACTTATTCATTGTCAATGTTATGAAAAGATTATGTACATAAGAAACTATAATAATTTTTGTAATATAAAATTATTTCATATATATTTAAATTCTTTATAAATAATCACTTCATTGATTAATTCTCACTTTAATTTCATGATATATCTAAAAAAATTTCATCTCACATTTTTTTCTATGAGACATATTCCATATTCACCATATGTTTAGTTTGTGTGGTGTTTCTAATTCCCATTTGATATTTTATATCATAAATACATTTATATTAATTTAATCTAAATTTAAATTTTATGTTATTTATTTCAAGGTTTATATGATTCAAAATTTACCAAAGTTGTTTGGTTTTATTCTATAATATCATTTTTATTCAGGATTATTTGTGATTGAATTTTAATTGAAGGAAATTATAAGATATTTCTCTATTAAACTCCATATATTTTATTATTCTAAAGTTATGTATGGATTTTACATGTTTTAATTTAATTTTATAATATTTTGTACTCAATGCGATCAAGAAAACAATTTTTAATAATAACCAATCTTTTATCCTTTTTAGTGGATGAATTTTTTTTCCAGGACCATGTTTTCTAATTTTTTTGAAGAGTATTCTTATTTACAACTAAATTATTTGTTAAGGTTATTTTAAACTTTATTTTACTTTATATACAAAGTATTAAAAATGAATATTTTTAATTATTCTTATATGGCACATTTTAACATTATTTATAATGTGAAAACAAACTTTTTAACATATATAAATTTTGTACCATTTCCACTATCACTGATACTCTTTTATTTTAATATTAATTTAATAATTCCTATGGTTATTTCCAAATAAAATATTTTAACTAATATTATTGAATATTTTAGATTTTAAATTAGTTATTTAAAAATGGAAAGAGTATTTTCCTCTGGAAATGTTATAGTGATATTTTAATATTTTTTTCATCTATGTCAAAATACATTGATGGATGTTATGATTTTTTGAGGATGTAATCTAATTATACCATCCACTATTTTACTCAGAGTGTCTTATTATCCTGATGTTTTATTTTTGATTGTGGAAAAATATTGATATTCTCTTTTTTGGTTTTCAAAATATAGATATTTATATTGATTATAAATTGTATTGATTATTCACCCCTTTCCATATGACGAATGAATTGGACTTAGTAAGGGATGGGAATGACCCACTATAGCCCCTAGTTTCAATAGTTTGTCCCATGATAAAATCTATCTTCAGTATTTGGTGTATACCCGTCCAATTATTTATGATGTCTTGGAATGATGAATTGAAATTATAGTTATAATGTCTTGGCATAAGACCATGGTGGTATTATCCTGATTTATAACATTTTACATTCCATCATTATAAAATCAGTTATTTATATACAAGTGATTATTTATGTTGTTATGTAATATATGAATATATTCTAATTTTATGATATTATTTATACAACATATTTGATTACTGTTCATCTCTTACATATTATTCAAGATTTATTGATACTAAAATAGCTTCTATTATAAGAAATCCCTTACTGTGAATCTCAGTTTACCCTTTATTATTTTTTCCTTTCTCCCTGATATCAATAAGGGATCTATAATTGATTCCATGGATATACAATAAGAAATATAATAAAATTCTCACTATAATTTTTAGTTTTATTTTTTTTGTTTTAAAATGTAATTTGAGAATCATTTATGTATCTAGTATCCAAGGACTACTAAACTTTTTGATCCATTAGGATTTTATCTCTGGTATCTTTTGAAAATATAGTAAGACAACCACTATATTTGGGTTACTAAAGTTGGGGTGTCATAATTTTAATTCTAATGTGGTAACTATTATTGTAATAAAACTCCACTTGTGATAAATTCTAATCCCAAATAATTTATAAGTCATGTCACGACCCGTCCTCGGGGCCCGTACCGTGACTACCCCAAGCCCGCCTTCCATAGGCCAGGGGCTGGCGACTAGCACCAAAGGCGAAAATCCCGATAACTGGGAAGGCATTGCCTTTATAAAAGTAAACAAAACACTACAGAGTACAAGCGGAAGCAAAACACTACGTAAAAAAGAAAGTGCTGAAAAGTAAATGGGCCAGAATACAAACCCAAATGAAAGTACGGCTACAACTGAATGAAAGTACAACAGAAAAAGGAAAACAGCTGGAAGAAGGAAGCAGCTCTTGGGTCATCTTCCTTGGATCCTACCTGAAGGGTAGGTACAGATAGCGCAGCTCCTGGATCGTCCGCCACGGATCCTACCTGAAGGGTAGGTACAGATAGCCTCCTCAACGCTCTTGCCCATCAACCTCCTTCGTGTGTCGTCTCTCTATGAAGTCCTCATCCAGATACTGACTCATCGTGTAGTCCACCTTCGGGTACTGGCTCGTCGTGTAGTCCACCTCCGGGTACCGTCCAGTCCTCGAACACTCGGCCTCTATCAGCACTGACCATCGTCTGCAACCAACACAACGAGGTGCGGGCATAGCCCGTGTACGGGTGAGTATAACGATACTCAGTAGGGACCCCGAGACCCTCAAGGTCTCACTAAAACCAACATGGATAACCACAAATAAGATCTCAACAGATGACCTCTACTTAGGTATATGCCCATACATATACCTAAGTTATCAAGTAACCCATCTCAATCCTGAGGAAACCCAAGGATTTAGAAAACAACGGATAACCACTACCCAGGTATATGCCCATACATATACCGAAGTTATCAAGTAACCCATCTCAAACGTGAGGTAAACAAAAGGTCAAATGTCTCAGCTCAAACCAGGATTTTCATTATCGAAACTGCAACTGCTGAAGAGCCCCATCTCTGGAGTGTACAGTGGTCCTGTCATGACTCCGAGGTACTGCTCACTAACCTAAGACTGCTGAGGTACTCCTCCTGTCGAGTACTGTGGGCCTGCTGCTACAACCAAGCGCTTCCCGCCATGGGTGTGCTGCTACAACCAAGCACTCCCCCTCATATCCTCAAGGGATACTCCTTCTATTGAGTACCGCGGGTCTGCCGCTACAACAAAGCGCTCCTCCGCCGAGGGTCTACTGCTACAACCAAGCGCTCCCCCTCATAGCCTCCAGAGGTACTCCTTCTATTGAGTACTATAGGTCTGCCGCTACAACCAAGTGCTCCTCCGCCGTGGGTCTGCCGCTATAACCAAGCGCTCCCCATTGGGCTATCCGAAACACACCGAGTCGATCGGTCAAGCAGTCGTCAGGTCTCAGCTGGCTACACGGTCTCCGTATTCCGCACGCTCGTCTCCGGGAGGGTCCTCTCCATGATTTTCTGGTCGATACTACAAGTATCACAAGGTTCCACGAAGAAGTATCTTAAGGGACCGCCTCGTCATAGGGGTCTCAACACAACAGACAACACGTCAATCGGACGCCCGGTCTGTGAGTTACTAGCCTTTTCGTCCCAGGGGCCCGGTTGGTTTCATGTGTGAACCAACCCGGCCATATCTCAACTGTTTCCCAAACTCCCATAGGGTATACTCAAGGGACCGTTTCTCAACGTGATCACCAACGCCGCTGACGGTTCGTCAAACGGACGTCCGGTCTGAAAGCTATCAACTTTTCTGTTCCAAGGGCCCAGTTGGTATTTAAGGTAAAACCAACATGACCGTACTCCACCTGCATCCAAACCTCGGGTGGAGTGAGCCAAAAGATCCGTCTCACTTTAGAGGAATTCAAAAAAGTCGACGGCACGTCAATCAGATGTCCGAAGCTCAAGATATGAGCGTTTCCGCTCCGAGGCCCCGGTTGGTTTCGTGTTCGAACCAACCCGGCCAAACCCAAAGTATCCTGAAACCTTGAGTGTAATATACCAAAACGACCTTCTTGATCCAAGGATCCCATCGCCACTGACAGCGTGTCGTTCGGAGGCCCGTAGCTCAAGATACAGGCAAAAGACCGAAAACGGTCCGAAGACGGGGGGTCGGGGCCCAGGCCGAACCGGTCCGACCCGGCTGGACCCGGTCCGGTCCGGCCAGGGCGTGGCCCGGCCCGACCGGCTGGCCCGGCTCGGCTCGGCCGAGTGACCGAGCAACGCGGGGGGCACGCTGCCCCCGCGTGACAACTCTGTGGCCCCCGCGGGGGGCCACCCTGGTCAACGGACGTGGAAAAGCCGCGTCCTGTGTGCGTCGAACCCATGCGGCCGCTGGTCCGCTGGCGCCGCCACCTCCAGCCACCGGCGCCGCCGCGCCGGCGACCCGCGCCGCCGGTGGCTTCCGCGGGCCACCGGAGTCGCTCCGGTGGTCCGATTCCATTCCCGTCTGCGCCGCTGCTCCTCCCGGGTCCCGTTCTTCACTGTAGAAACATCAAATCACCCTTTCGGCACGTTTTGTCGTCGCCCGCCAAATCCACACAACAATGAAGAACTACGGAGGGTTGTCGGGCCGTGTTCATTTGGCCCACACCCTCCGCGTTAGGCAATAACAATCGGGAAGAAAAATCAACACATAGAAAACATAACAAAAAATCAATCTTAATAAATTAAAATTGTTCTTATGAAACCGGGTTCATTGTTTTGAACGGAAACATCCTCAGAGTAAAAGGGTAAAATCATTCCCGATAAAACCCCTACCGATTTCCTGCAATCAAGAATACTCATCCCATAACCAAACTTCCCACGGATCAAATTAATATTGAGTTGATCCGCGTTCTTTATTTTCAAAAGGAAACATCTGAGGAAAAAGGGGTATTATTATCCTAAATTAAAAACCCTACCTCAACGTCGTCGAACGAGAGTTCTACGCGGAATCAGCCATTGCGGAACAAGAGGATCGTTGCATTGCGGAAGGGCGTCACGTCATCGCAGAAAGGCGTCGCGTTGGCGATATCGAACGGATGTTTGAAGATTTTCTGCAGAAGAAGGAACGTCACAGAAGAACGTCGTGGGAGGAGAGTCATCAGCGTCACGTTGTCGATCTCCGGGGGGTTTGGCGTTCTTCGTCGCCCTTCGTCAGAGGCCGGCGTTCTTCGTGTTTTTCGTGAAGGAGGATGAAGATATTTAGAGATTCTCCAAAGGTTAACAGAACAACCAGATAATAAAATAAGTCCTCATCTTATTTTATTATCAACTAAAGAATTTGAAAAACCAAGGTAAGTTACGAACAATTAATTCAAAGAATTAATTGTAAAACTTAACTGCCCAATTAAATAGAGGCGTTAATAAAATAAGGTAACGCGTCAGTTGAATTCTTTTAATAGTGGGTGCGGGTGCGTTAATTAAGAAGAAAAGAAACGGCGGGGCTCGTGTGGGTCCCACCTCACAAATATCCTACCAAGTGGGTAGGATATTTTGAATTGCACCCTATCCGCTTCAACCCAGCTTAAGTAGCTTAAAGTGGTTTTTAAGCGGCTTTTAGTGAAATGAAATAAAATTTTCGTACAACTTTATTTTATTTCTTAACTTAAACCCCAAAAATTTAAAACCACAACCGAGAAAACGCAACCCCGGAAGAGGCGTTTCTAAGAAAATACCGGTGCTGCGATTGCATCAGTGCCCTCAGAATTTGATTCCGATCACCGGTTCAAAAGTTAGAAAAACTCGCTCATTCGTTCACTGAACGTACCCGAGCCAAACTTCGGAAATAGATTCCGGGCACACCGGGCCTCGAAATCAGGCACCTTCAGAAACTGTGCTCTTGTAAAATTCCAATGAAAATTAAGAAAAACATTTCCTTGAAATTTACAGGTCTTTACATCACTCCCACCTCAGGGATTTACATCCTCGTAAAGCTTTAACACAAACTAGGGTTACAAAGCGGTACTGAGCACGCATCTGAGCTTTCCACTCCCATGTGCTCACCTGGATGTTTCCGTGCTGCCAAAGAAAGTGCACAAGGGGAATCGAATGTCCTCCTAGGATCCGCTCCTGTCGATCCTCGATCCCCACAAGAACCTCCGTAGAAGTCACCTCATCGCCATCGTCCAGCTCCTCATGGTCGATGATATGAAAAGGGTCGAGCACGTATCTCCTCAGTTGAGATACGTGGATGTTTCCGTGCACCTGGTGCAACTGAGGTGGATGGATCAGCGGTAAACCACCCCGCCTACCCATCTGAGGACCTAGAAAAGGTCCGTTGAACCTCGGGGATAACTTTCCGCCTTGGCCACATCTCCGTAAACCCCGTCGAGGTGAGACCCGTATAAGGACGTGATCATCATCCTCGAACTCCAGAGGTTTCCAATTCCTGTTAGAACTGAAACTCAAAACGACTGCTGCCACGAGGGTAAGGTTGAATGACTCAAGAGTGATCAGTCACACCCTCAAATGCAAGAGTTTATCCTGTGCTTCCTGGGGTGTCCTTTTCGCCGATCAAGGAAAAACCATCCCGACGTTGTAGTTAAACCTCAACCTTTTTTTCTAATACCGTCAATTTGTGTATGAACTGTGATTCCCCAGTCCATACTCAAAACAACGTCGTAAGGCCTAGACGCTGCCACCAAGAGATTCCAACCGAAACTCTCGCCTCGAGGGTCTGACCACACTGTCGGGGTAAGTGTGATTATCGAGTCTCCTCCCAAGGTATCTCCAGACGTGAGGGTCAAGTCCACGACTTACTGGAAACTCTAGGTCTGGGACAAGATTTTTGAAAGCGAGGAATGATTCATATCGACGTCTATTACTACAGCAGCTAATAGTGGACACAGACTATCCCTTGAATCATTTTTAGAGCCATTGGGTCACACTCCTTGACCGCATGAAGCCACACTCTTCCTCCGACCTCCAGCTCCCTGAGCCTGGCGAGGATAACTAAGGCGGGTGGTTGTAGCATGTTAAGATGTACACCACCTCATGCTTCTCTCCTAGCTCTGCCTCCACGTCTTCCGCTTCGCAGACTCATCTTTCCTTTAAGCTTCCTCTTATGGAAACATTTAACATGCCCGAGTCTCTAAGCCTGGCGCCAGATTCCTGTTTCTTACTGCACTGTGCAGTCTTCATCCGCTCCTGGATGATTTGCACCTTCTTTGCCTACGATCTGGAAGAGCTGCTAAAATTTCTCCTTTGTCGAAAAGAGAAACTCGGTCTCATCCCCTGGATGAACCACACCCATTTCCTAATACAGTCAATCCTGACATGAATGATGAATTCATGCCATGGATGGCGTCGTAAGGCCTCGACGTAACTACTAAGAGATCCAACTGTCACTCTCGCCTCCAAGGGTCGAGTCACACTGTCGGCATCAGTGTGAGGTCACTAGGTCTCCTCTAGTAGAAATCTCGAAAGTGAGGGTCAAGTCAACAGTTTAACCGGGACCAATCAGTATCAACCCAACAAAAGGACAGGAAAGCAAACAAAGATAAGTGTCTTTTTATTATTGCAGCTCATAGTACAAAGACACGAATACCACAACAAAATGGAACTAGAGTACAAGGGACGTATCCACTAGTTCCACTCCTGTCCACCTGCTCCTGGAGCTCTACTGCCTTGTCCACTGCTCGACTGTTGCTTAAGCACCCACCGCTGCTTCTGCCTCGGTGGATCCTCCAAAGCCTGCGGATCAACTGCATGAGGAGTCGGACAGTCACGTGCCAGGTGACCCTTTCCGCTGCATTCATAACACTTCCTACTCCTCGTACGGTTGGCTCTGGCCCTCTTGGAACTCTGCATCATCTGTCTACTACCCACAGATGACTCGTCTACTGATCGAAAAACACATGGCAAAGGCAGCAGCTCCTGAACATGCTCGGGGTGTAGAGCTACTAGCACAAACTCCACCCTGAATAAGGTCTCTAAGTCCTCCCATGTGAAGGCCATCCCGTCGTAAAACTGGAACAAGTGGCTCCACCACCTACCTGATATTGCCTGAAGAAGGCTGGCAGCAAAGATCACCATGAGGTCTTCCAGTGTCCCCACTAGCCTGAAGACTCTCACCACAACCTCCTGCCAATCCTCAACCGCCTGCAGGTCCGTCTCTCCCTGGAACCTGGGTGGTCTCTAGCGCTGGAACTCGTGCATCACACTTAAGTGGCGTGCATCGCCTACTGCTGGGGCTGGTGGAATCGGTGGCCCAACGTTTGGTAGTACCGCTGGTGCCTCCGCTGGTGCCTCAACTACAAGAGGGACCTGTACCGAAGCCTCGTCGCTCGGCAAGATGTCAGTACGCACGTCCCTCTGGGCTCTAGCTAGTCGCCCGTGAAAAGGCATCCTGAAAGAAACAACGTAACATGGTCAAACGATTATACCTGGTGAGCTGACCTAGTTTGAGATGACATTTAAAAACTTCTGGAAACACACATGCAATCAGTGTTTTCATGCACAGAGTGGGAAATCGGTTGTCAGGGTCCTGGTGTATGGATATGTCGGCCGCCCGTACCAACACTAGACTCCCTGAACTGAAAACCACACTTGGTACTCTTAACACTATTGCTTCACAGAAAGGGAAAAAAAGATCAGAGTCCCAAGTTCTGCGGTAGAACCGAACTCCTCTGATACCAATTTGTCACGGCCCGTCCTCGGGGCCCGTTCCGTGACTACCCCAAGCCCGCCTTCCATAGGCCAGGGGCTGGTGACTAGCACAAAAGGCGAAAATCCCGATAACCGGGAAGGAATTTCCTTTATAAAAGTAAACAAAACACTACAGAGTACAAGCGGAAGCAAAACACTAAGTACAAAAGAAAGTGATGAAAAGTAAATGGGCCAGAATACAAACCCAACTGAAAGTGAGGCTACAACTAAACGAAAGTACAACAGAAAAAGGAAAACAGCTGGAAGAAGGAAGCAACTCCTGGGTCGTCCTCCTCGGATCCTACCTGAAGGGTAAGTACAGATAGCGCATCACTTGGATCGTCCGCCACGGATCCTACCTGAAGGGTAGGTACAGATAGCCTCCTCAACGCTCTCGCTCGTTAACCTCCTCCGTGTGTCGTCTCTCCGTGAAGTCCTCCTCCAGATACTGACTCATCGTGTATTCCACCTCCGGGCGCTGGCTCGTCGTGTAGTCCACCTCCGGGTACCGTCCAGTCCTCGAACACTCGGCCTCTATCAGCACTACCCGTCGTCTGCAACCAACACAACGAGGTGCTAGCATAGACCGTGCGGGGGTGAGTATAACGATACTCAATAGGGACCCCGAGACCCTCAAGATCTCACTAAAACCAACAAGGATAACCACAAAGAAGATCTCAATAGATAACCTTTACGTAGGTATATGCCCATACATATACCTAAGTTATCAAGTAACCCATCTCAATACTGAGGAAACACAAGGATTTAGAAAACAACGGATAACCACTACCCAGGTATATGCCCATACATATACCTAAGTTATCAAGTAACCCATCTCAAACACTACTGGAAAAGTAGGCTATACCAACGGTTTATAACCGTTGCTATAGGCTGGAAAACCGTTGGTATAGGGTATACCAACGGTTTTCCAAACCGTTGGCCAGTAAGGCGTGGGGAAAGCCCTTTACCAACAGTTTCATTTAAACCGTTGGTATAGGTTCTGAGAAATCTGGAAAAACTTATACCAACGGTTCAGAACTGTTGGTAAATTGTTTCCCAAAACTGCTGCACAACAGCACCCAGAAGCCCCCCCAGAAGCTACACCTGCATAAAAAAATAGTGCACAACAGCCCTCAGTATACCCTCCATTATACACCTGCATAAAAAATATCACAAAAGCCACATAAAAACATCAAAAAATATAAAAAACACCTAAAATAGCCCAAAAAAACACATGACAACAATCATCCAGTGGTAATTCACCTCACCCATAAAATTCTAATAGGCAGAATAGTTTGATAAATATCTATTAGAGTTGAATAAGACATTCAAATTGACTCAAATTCCATTTTTTCTGTGATACTAGGTTTGGGTATGTAATGATTTGTGATGAATTTTTCATTGAACTTGTATTGTTTATAATATATGGTGAAAAGATATTTTCTTAGGACTCTCGTCACATATGACCCCATGAGTGAAACTACCAAACTCATGAAAAAGAGTTGTTGATGAGTGTGAATTTCAGTTGTATTCACTTAAAATGTTTTCCTTTTGAAATAAAAGAGAGACATTGAGTGGTGTCGTCCACACCGCGCCTCGGATTGAGGCGGATTTGACTCATACACATCAAAAATGACCCATGGATACATGTCCTAAAGTATCAACAGTATCCGAATTCCTTTGGTCTATTTTCCGTATGTCAGTTGTTGTTTTAACTTAAACTGTTTTTCATTTCAAAGAAAAGTGAAACACTTTGAGTGGTTCCGGCCACACCGCGCCTCGGATTGAGGCGGGGTTGACTCGTACACGTCACAAATGACCCATGGATCATTGTCCTAAAGTTTCAATAGTATCCGAAAGCGTTTGGTCGGTTTTCCGTATGTTATTTTTTTTTACTTAAAAGCACATTCATTTTAAACAAAAGAAAGACACTTTGAGTGGTGTCGGCCACACCGCGCCTCGGATTGAGGCGATGTTTACTCGTACATGTCAAAAATGACCAATGGATACATATCCTAAAGTATCAATAGTATCCGAATGTGTTTGGTTAGTTTTCCGTATGTGGTTTTTTTTACTTAAAAGCGCATCCATTTTAATCAAAAGAAAGACACTTTGAGTGGTCCTGGCCACACCGGACTTCGGATTGAGGAGGGGTTGACTCGTACACGTCACATATGACCCATGGATACATGTCCTACAGTATAAACAGTATCCGAATGCCTTTGGTCCGTTTTCTGTATGTCAGTTGTTGTTTTAACTTAAACCTTTGTCAATTTCAAAGAAAAGTGACAAACATTGAGTGGTCCCGGCCACAACGACCCTCAGATTGAGGCGGGGTTGACTCGTACACATCACATATGACCCATGGATCTTTTTACTAAAGTTTCAACAGAATCCGAATGCGTTTGGTCAGTTTTCTGTATGCAAGTTGTTGTTTTCACTTAAAATCCTGTCCATTTCAAATAAAAGTTAGACACTTTGAGTGGTGTCGGCCACACCGCGCCTCAGATTGAGGTGGGGTTAACTCGTACACGTCACAAATGACCCATAAATCATTTTCTTAAAGTTTCAATAGAGTACGAAAGTGTTTGGTCGGTTTTCCATATGTCGTTTATTTTACTTAAAAGCGCATCCATTTTAAACAAAAGAAAGACACTTTGAGTGGTACCAGACACACCGGCCCTCGGATTGAGGTGAGGTTGACTCGTACACGTCACATATGACCCATGAATCGTTTTCCTACAGTTTCAACAGAACATGAATGTGTTTGGTTGGTTTTCGGTATGTCAGTTGTTGTTTTAACTTAAACTGGTGTTCATTTCAAAGAAAAGTTAGACATTTTGAGTGGTACCGGTCACACTGCGCCTCGGATTGAGGCGGGGTTGACTCGTAAATGTCACATATGACCCATGTATCGTTTTCCTAAAGTTTCAACAGAATCCGAATGCGTTTGGTCGGTTTTCCGTATGTCAGTTGTTATTTTAACTTAAATTGTTGTCCATTTCAAAGAAAAGTTAGACACTTTGAGTGGTGTCGGCCACACCGCGCCTCGGATTGAGGCAGGGTTGACTCGTACACGTCACAAATGACCCATAGATCGTTGTACAAAAGTTTCAACAGAATACAAATGCGTTTGGTCGGTTATCCATATGTGGTTTTTTTACTTAAAAGTGCATCCATTTTAAACAAAAGAAAGACACTTTGAGTGGTACCGGTCACACCGGCCCTCGGATTGAGGAGGGGTTGACTCCTACATGTCACAAATGACCCATGGATACATTTCCTAAAGTATCAACAATATTTGAAAGCCTTTGGTCCGTTAACCGTATGTCAGTTGTTGTTTTAACTTAAATAATTGTCCATTTCAAAGAAAAGTGACACACTTTGAGTGGTCTCGGCCACACCGGCCCTCGTATTGAGAAGGAGTTGACTCGTAAACATCACATATGACCCATGGATACATTTCCTAAAGTATAAACAGTATCCGAATTCCTTTGGTCCATTTTCCGTATGTCAGTTGTTGTTTTAACTTAAACTGTTGTCCATTTCAAAGAAAAGTGACAGACTTTGAGTGGTACCGACTACAACGGCCCTCAGATTGAGGTGGGGTTGACTCGTACACGTCACATATGACCCATGGATCGTTTTCCTAAAGTTTCAACAGAATCCGAATGCATTTGGTTGGTTTTCCGTATGTCAGTTGTTGTTTTAACTTAAACCGTTGTCCATTTCAAAGAAAAGTGACAAACTTTGAGTGGTCCTGGCCACACTGGCCCTCAGATTGAGGTGGGGTTGACTCGTACACGTCACAAATTACCCATGGATCGTTTTTCTACAGTTTCAACAGAATCCGAATGCGTTTGGTTGGTTTTCCGTATGTCAGTTGATGTTTTAACTTAAACTGTTGTCCTTGTTAATGAAAAGTTAGACACTTTGAGTGGTGTCGGACACACCACTCCTCGGATTGAGGCGAGGTTGACTTGTACACGTCACAAATGACCTATGGATACATTTCCTAAAGTATCAACAATATCCGAGTGCGTTTGGTCAGTTTTTCGTATGTGGTTTTTTTTACTTAAAAGCGCATCCATTTTAAAAAAAAAGAAAGACACTTTGAGTGGACCCAACCACACCGGCCCTCAGATTGAGGTGGGGTTGACTCGTAAACGTCACATATGACCCATGGATACATTTCCTAAAGTATCAACAGTATCTGAATGCCTTTGGTTGGTTTTCCGTTTGCCAGTTGTTGTTTTCACTTAAACAGTTGTCTATTTCAAAGAAAAGTGACATACTTTGAGTGGTCCCGGCCACACCGGCCCTCGGATTGAGGAGGGGTTGACTCGTACACGTCACATATGACCCATGGATACATTTCCTAAAGTATAAACAGTATACAAATTCCTTTGGTCCGTTTTCCGTATGTCAGTTGTTGTTTTAACTTAAACTGTTGTCCATTTCAAAGAAAAGTGACACACTTTGAGTGGTCCTGACTACACCGGCCCTCGGATTGAGGCGGGGTTGACTCGTACACATCACATATGACCCATGGATCGTTGTCCTAATTTTTCAACAGAATACGAATGCGTTTGGTTGGTTTTCCGTATGTCAGTTGTTGTTTTTACTTAAACCGTTGTCCATTTCAAAGAAAAGTGACAAACTTTGAGTGGTCCTGGATACACCGGGCCTCGGATTGAGGTGGGGTTGACTCGTACACGTCACAAATGACCCATGGATCGTTTTTCTACAGTTTCAACAGAATCTGAATGCGTTTGGTCGGTATTCCGTATGTCAGTTTATGTTTTAACTTAAACTGTTGTCCATGTTAAAGAAAAGTTAGACACTTTGAGTGGTGTCGGCCACACCGCACCTCAGATTGAGGCAGGTTTGACTCGTACACGTCACAAATGACCTATGGATACATGTCCTAAAGTATCAACAATATCCGAGTGCGTTTGTTCAGTTTTTCGTATGTGGTTTTTTTACTTAAAAGCGCATCCATTTTAAACAAAAGAAAGACACTTTGAGTGGTCCCAGCCACACCGGCCCTCGGATTGAGGCGGGCTTGACTCGTACACGTCACATATGACCCATGGATACATTTCCTAAAGTATCAACAGTATCCGAATGTTTTTGGTTGGTTTTCCGTATGCCAGTTGTTGTTTTCAATTAAAATCGTGTCCATTTCAAATAAAAGTTAGACACTTTGAGTGGTGCCGACTACACTGCTCCTCGGATTGAGGCGGGGTTGACTCCTACACACCACAAATGACCCATGGATACATGTCCTAAAGTATCAACAGTATCTGAATGTGGTCCGTTTTCCGTATGTGGTTTTTTATACTTAAAAGCGCGTCCATTTTAAACAAAAGAAATACACTTTGAGTGGTACCGGCCACACCGGACCTCAGATTGAGGCGGGGTTGACTCGTACACGTCACATATGACCCATGTATCATTGTGATATAGTTTAAATAGAATCTGAATGCGTTTGTTCTGTATTCCGTATTCCAGTTGTTGTTTTCACTTAAAAATCCTGTCCATTTCAAATAAATGTTAGTGGTGCCGGCCACTACTTCAAAGCACATTTTTCCATATCATATTTCCACATGCATAAACATGAAAATACATGGCTAACTAAGAAATCTAAGTAAAAAAATAGAAAAATGAGCATCACAGTACCAAGGAATACTAAATGTCTATGTAGTAGACTAATCATTACAATAAGAATCAAGTGCAAAAAAATAGAATCTGAATGCAACGCCCCTATGAAGCAGAGGAAAAACCCCAAAGTGGAAAACCATGTTAAAAAATAAAGAGTTATACAGAATTCAAAAATGTAATGGATCAATCTGCCTCTGATCACCATCACCATCACTACTATCATCATCAGCATCATCCTCACCGCCATCTCTGTCCGCGTCATCGTCCTCATTCCTCGGCATCATCCTCGCCCTCGGCCCCATCCTCGCCCTCGGCCCCATCCTCGCCCTCGTCCACATCCTCATCCTCGCTCTCTTCCTCTTCATCATCCTCATCATCACCAGGAACGTCATCATATCGATCGCCACTAGAGCTGCCGCCTGGTGCATTGGATGATGCACCCATCGACGACATAAATGTCCTGATAAGCCGCACTAGCCTCTGGTGGAAGTGATGAAGACAAAGCTCTCATCAGTTTTCATAAATTCTCTGTCTCTTGTTTGAACTTGTACTTCCAACTTCTATCCATTCTATAAAAAAAATTGCAATAAGTCATTTCAAAGCAATTCAATAATATTAAAAGTTTAATCAAAAAAAATATTTACGTAAATGACAATTGTTTACTCTATATAAAAGCATAACTGACACATTACTCTATATGAGAATCATATTAAGAAATACAAAAAAAATTACAGTGTATATAAGAAAAATAAGATACAAAATTTCTAATGCCTATATTCACGGATTGACCAGTAAGATATTGGAAGTGGATCAAGGAATACATAATCCTTAAGGGTCTTGTTGGGAGTATATGAGTTTTATACTTTAACTTCTCCAAGTAGACCAGGATGAAGAGTAGGATGAGGATCATGGGAGTGGAGGGACTGTCCAAGGGGGGTGTGGCGTGTCCAGGGGGGGGGTACGGGGTGTCTAGGGGGTGGTGGGGCCGTCCGGGGGGTTGGAGGTGTCCAGGGGAGGGGGGTCAGGGTGTCCAGGTGGGCGGGCCATCCGTGGGGGTGGTCAGGTTGTCCAAGGGGGTCGGGGTGTATAGGTATATTTATATGAAAAGAATACCCCCACAATAATCATGCAGCCCTGTCATTAGTCTAAACCCCTAGAACACATGAATGAAGCTAGTATGAACATTTACTAAAATATTTAACACCATACGATTGAAAATACAATCTAAATATAGTTTGAGAGGATATAATGGTGTGTGTGAAAAAAATGATATTAAATCAATTTAAATGAATATGGAACAAATGAGGGTTTATAATACACTAAGAGTACCTCAAAAAATCCAAAACCACTATAGCACCACCCCCTTGGATAGCCCACCCACACCCTGGACACCCCTACCCCCCGTGGCCAGCCCACCCACCCCCCCTGGACAGCCCGCCCCACCCCTCCTTGACAGCCCGACCACCCCCCGTGGACAGCCCGTCCACCCTTGTGGACAGAGCCCGCCCACCCCCGTACCCCCCCTGGACACCTCGTACCCCCCTGGGATAGCCCCGCCCACCCACCCAAACAGCCCACACCCCCCTCCCCTGCAACCCCACCACCACCACCTAGACATACCAACCCCCCTGGACACCCCACACACCCCTCCCCCCACCAGGACACCCCACCCAGACCCCCAGGACAGCCCACACCCCCTGGACAGCCCCGCCCACCCCCCGTGGACAGCCTTTCCCACCCTCGTGGACAGCCCCGCCCACCCTCGTGGACAACCCACCTACCCCCGTGGACACCCCCTACCCTAGACTACCCCAACCACCCCCGTGGACAGCCCACTCACCCCCCCTCGACACCCCCTTCTCCCTATGGACAGCCCCCACCCCCTTGGATAGCCCGCCCACCCCCCCTGGACACCCCTACCCCCTGTGGCCAGCCCACCCACCCCCCCCCCCCCTGGACAGCTCGCCCACCCCTCCTTGACAACCTGACCACCCCCATGGACAGCCCGTCCACCCTTGTGGATAGCCCGCCCACCCCCGTACCCCCCTGGACACCCCGTACCCCCCGGGATAGCCCCGCCCACCCTCCTAAACAGCCCACACCCCATCCCCTGCAACCCCACCACCACCACCTAGACATACCAACCCCCCTGGACACCCCACACACCCCTCCCCCCACCAGGACACCCCACCCAGACCCCCAGGACAGCCCAGACCCCCTGGATAGCCCCGCCCACCCCCGTGGACAGCCTTTCCCACCCCCCGTGGACAGCCCCGCCCACCCCCGTGGACAACCCACCCACCCCCGTGGACGCCCCCCTGCCCCCTAGACAGCCCAACCACCCCCGTGGACAGCCCTCCCACCCCCCTCGACACCCCTTCTCCCTATGGACAGCCCCCCACCCCCTTGGATAGCCCGCCCACCCCCCAGGACACCCCTACCCCCTGTGGCCAGCCCACCCACCCCCCCTGGACAGCCCACCCACCCCTCCTTGACAGCCCGACCACCCCCGTGGACAGCCCGTCCACCCTTGTGGACAGCCCGCCCACCTCTGTACCCCCCTGGACACCCCGTACCCCCCCTGGATAGCCCCGCCCACCCTCCCAAACAACCCACACCCCCCTTCCCTACAACCCCACCACCACCACCTAGACATACCACCCCACCTGGACACCCCACACACCCCTCCCCCACCAGGACACACCACCCAGACCCCCAGGACAGCCCAGACCCCCTGGACAGCCCCGCCCACCCCCGTGGACACCCCCTACCCCCTAGACAGTCCAACCACCCCCGTGGACAGCCCACCCACCCCCCTCGACACACCTTCTCCCTATGGAAAACCCCCCACCCCCTTGGATAGCCCGCCCACCCCCCTGGACACCCCTACCCCCCATGGCCAGCCCACCCACCCCCCCTGGACAGCCCGCCCACCCCTCCTTGACAGCCCGTCCACCCCTGTGGACAGCCCGTCCACCCTTGTGGACAACCCGCCCACCCCCGTACCCCCCCTGGACACCCCGTACCCCCCTGGATAGCCCCACCCACCCTCCCAAACTGCCCACACCCCCTCCCCTGCAACCCCACCACCACCACCACCTAGACATACCACCCCCCTGGACACCCCACACACCCCTCCCCCACCAGGAAACCCCAACCAAACCCCCAGGACAGCCCACACCCCATAGACAGCCCTTCCCACCCCCGTGGACAGCCTTTCCCACCCCCGTGGACAGCCCCGCCCACCCCCTTGGACAACCCACCCACCCCCGTGGACACCCCCTACCCCCACAATCCATTATCCAAAACATATCAAATTGGTTTGAACACAATCCATAATTCCCACAATCCATTATCCAAAACATGTAAACGTTCACGATAGCCTCCCCCAACTCTGATTTACATGTTTTGAACACTCTCCTTCCAAACATAGAATATAAAAACATTAAATAAGTCTTCACAAACACAAAAAATATCCTATTTAGATATTAATTTCCATAATCAAGTAAACCACCAACACCTGGAAAAAATCTATTCATTAAAACAACTACAACAATATGGTTGAGATCAAATTTTTCCTATTCGTATGGGGGTGTACCTATTGGGATGGGGGGTGCTGGTGTTCGGATTCGCGAGAGCAGTGGAGTCGAATGGGGTTCGTGAGAGCAGCGGAGCGAATAGATTAGGGCTCTGTATGAATGGGGAGAGGAGATCGTGATCTGGAATTTGGGGAAAACCTTTTCCAATGGTTTATAAAAACTGTTGGCAAAGGCACACATTTCCCAACGGTTCCAGTGAACCGTTGGGAAAGGGTCCACCGAAATTCCCTTTTCCAACAGTTTAATTAAACCGTTGGCAAAGGCTCATTATACCAACGGTTTAAGTAAACCGTTGGTATACTACCGTTGGGAAAAGATGAAATTCCAATAGTGAAACGTGATGTAAACACATGGTCAAAAGTCTTAGCTAAAACCAGGATTTTCATTATCGAAACTGCAACTGCTGAAGAGCCCCATCTCTGGAGTGTATAGTGGTCCTGTCATGACTCCGAGGTACTTCTCACTAACCTAAGACGGCTGAGGTACTCCTCCTGTCGAGTACTGTGGGCCTGCTGCTACAACCAAGCGCTTCCCACCATGGGTCTGCCGCTACAACCAAGAGCCCCCCCTCATAGCCTCAAGGGGTACTCCTTCTGTTGAGTACCACGGGTCTGCCGCTACAACCAAGCGCTCCTCCGCCGTGGGTCTGCCACTACAACCAAGCGCTCCCCCTCATAGCCTCCAGAGGTACTCCTTCTGTTGAGCACCGCGGGTCTGCCGCTACAACCAAGCGCTCCTCCGCCGTGGGTCTGCCGCTACAACCAAGCGCTCCTCCGCCGTGGGTCTGCCACTACAACCAAGCGCTCCCCCTCATAGCCTCCAGAGTTACTCCTTCTGTTGAGAACCGCGGGTCTACCACTACAACCAAGCGCTCCTCCGCTGTGGGTTTGCCGCTACAACCAAGCAATCCCCACTGGGATATCCGAAACACACAGAGTCAATCGGTCAAGCAGTCGTCAGGTCTCAGCCGGCTACACGGTCTCCGTATTCCGCACGCTCGTCTCCGGGAGGGTCCACTACACGAGCTGCTGGTCGATAATACAATTATCACAAGGTTCCATGAAGAATTATCTCAAGGGACCGCCTCGTCACAGGGGTCTCAACACAATAGACGACGCGTCAATCAGACGCCCGGTCTGTGAGTTACTAGCCTTTTCGTCCCAGGGGCCTGGTTGGTTTCATGTGCGAACCAACCCGGACGTATCTCAACTATACCCCGAACTCCCATATGGTATACTCAAGGGACCATTTCTCAACGTGATCACCAACGCCGCTGACGGTTCGTCAAACGGACGTCCGGTCTGAAAGATATCAGCTTTTCTGTTCCAGGGGCCCAGTTGGTTTTTAAGGAAAAACCAACCCGACCGTACTCCACCTGCATCCAAACCTTGGTCGGAGTGATCCAAAAGATCCGTCTCACTTTAGAATAATTCAAAAAAGTCGACGGCATGTCAATCGGATGTCCGAAGCTCAAGATATGAGCGTTTCTGCTCCGAGGGCCCGGTTGGTTTCGTGTTCGAACCAACCCGGCCGAACCCAAAGTATCCCGAAACCTTGAGTGTAATATACCGAAACGACCGTCTTGATCCGAGTATCGCATCGCCGCTGACGGAGCATCTTTCGGAGTCCCATAGCTCAAGATATGGGCAAAAGACAGAAAATAGTCCGAAGACGGGGGGTCTGGGCCCAGGCCGACCCGACCCGGGCCGACCCGGCCCGGCCCAGCAGCCGAGCAACGCGGGGGGCACGCTACCCCCGCGTGACAACTAAAAGGCCCCCGCGGGGGGCCGCCCTTGTCAACGGATGCGGAAAAGCCGCGTCCTGTGTGCGCCGGACCCGCACGGCCACGGGTCCGCTGGCGCCGCTGCCGCCGGCGCGCCGGGGCATTGCCGGTGGCTTCCGCGGGCCACCGAAGTCGCTCCGGTGGTCCGATTCCGTTCCCGTCTGTGCCGCTGCTCCTCGCGGGTCTAGTTATTCACTGCGAAAACATCATATCACCCTTGTGGCACGTTTTGTCATCGCCCTCCAAATCCGCACAACAATGAAGAACTACGGAGGGTTGTCAGTTTGTGTTCGTTTGGCCCGCACCCTCCGCGTTAGGCAATAACAATCGGGAAGAAAAATCAACACATAGAAAACATAACAAAAAAACAATTTTAATAAATTAAAATTGTTCTTATGAAACTGGGTTCTTTGTTTTGAACGGAAACATCCACGGAGTAAAAGGGTAAAATCATTCCCGATAAAACCCCTACCGATTTCCCGCAATCAAGAATACTCATCCCATAACCAAACTTCCCGTGGATCTACTTAATATTGAGTTGATCCACATTCTTTATTTTCAAAAGGAAACATCCGAGGAAAAAGGGGTATTATTATCCTCAATTAAAAACCCTACCTCAACGTCGTCGAACGAGAGTTCTTCGCGGAATCAGCCGTCGCGGAACAAGAGGATCGTTGCGTTGCGGAAGGGCATCGCGTCGTCGCGGAAAGGCATCGTGTCGACGATCTCAAATGGATGTTCGAAGAATTGCTGCGGAAGAAGGAACGTCGTAGAAAAACATCATGGGAGGAGAGTCGTCGGCATCACGTCGTCGATCTCCGGGGGGTTTGGCGTTCTTCGTCGCCCTTCGTCGGAGGCCGGCGTTCTTCGCGGTCTTCGCGAAGGAGGATGAAGATCTTTAGAGATTCTCCAAAAGTTAACACAACAACCAGATAATAAAATAAGTCCTCATCTTATTTTATTATCAACTAAAGAATTTGAAAAACCAAGGTAAGTAACGAACAATTAATTCAAAGAATTAATTGTAAAACTTAACTGCCCAATTAAATAGAGGCGTTAAGAAAATAAGGTAACGCGTCGGTTGACTTCGTTTAATAGGGGGTGCGGGTGTGTTACATAAGAAGAAAAGAAACGGTGGGGATTCTGTGGGTCCCACCTCACAAATATCCTAACAAGTGGGTAGGATATTTTGAATTGCACCCTATCCGCTTCAACCCAGCTTAAGTAGCTTAATGTGGTCTTTAAGCGGCTTTAAGTGAAATGAAATAAAATTGTCGTACAACTTTATTTTATTTCTTAACTTAAACCCCAAAAATTTAAAACCACAACCGCGCAAACACAACTCCGGAAGAGGATTTTCTAAGCAAATACCGGCGCTGTGATTCCATCGGTGCCCTCAGAATTCGATTCCGAGCACCGGTTCAAAAGTTAGAAATACCCACTCTTTCGTTCACTGAACGTACCCGGGCCAAACTTCGGAAATTGATTCCGGGCACACCGGGCCTCAGAATCAGGCGCCGTCAGAAACTGTGCTCTTGTAAAATTACAAAGAAAATTAAGAAAAAAATTTCCTTGAAATTTACGGGTCTTTACAAGTCAAGAGAGCATGAAATTAGAATATCCTCTAATTATTGGATAGTGATGAACCATACAATTGAGGGTGACAGGTTATGATAGGATTAAGATATGTATTTAATATCTTAAGAATTATACTCTAAATTTTTGATGTAGAATGTAGATCATGTTAAGATACTATAGATAAGGGTGTTCAATAAAGTCCCATAATTTCATTTATATACATCTTAGCAATATGTTATAGAGGGAAATATTCTCAAATTAAAAGAAAATGAGTAAAATTCCTAAATATTACAAAATAACCATGAGATGTTTTCTTTTAGCCTTAAAATATTTCAACAATAATCACATTTTGGAATAATCTATCACTTCCTAACCCAGATGACCCATCCATCTTGTCTTCGAACCGAAATAAAAAAAAGACCCATAGGGAGTTCCTAATCTTCATAGGCTGAAGAATAAAACTTGATCATCCAAAAACAACAAGAGGGAATGATCTCACCCAACCTAAACAAGAAACATGATATATATATATATATATTTAAAATAGAAACAATAGAATAATACCACAAAGAAACACATGAAACAACTAAAATAAGATAAATAAAGAGATATAAATCAAATCTTTCAAAATAAAATCCTGAGTACAATTACAAAAATAAGGAAAAACTAATATAAAATTACTAATAAATGTGATATTGTAAGAAACTTCCCACAAACTCACCACTAGAAACCAGTACCTAGATAAAGTAAAACTCACTGTTTTACTATAGAACCTATCTTTTTTGTAGTGACCTAGGCCTTTCATAAAAAGATATTACATCTTTTTTACATAAAATTCATTACATCATACAAATAATACTTAAGGATCATAAATGTACAATGCCTTTGGAAACCTAGAAACGTAAAAAACTGGTTAATAGGTGAACTACATAATTTTACACTAAGTATTTTATATATGTAACCCTTCTTATAAAAATATTATATAATACTTTTTTTTATAACCAACGGAAATGAAACATATAATAGGGTGAGATAAAATGATTTTTATAGATAAAAAATGCAGATAAGTAAGTGGAAAAAACATATGGGTATGAGAACATGTGAATAACATTTTAAAACCACCCTCTATATATCAAAAATCATGATATTGATTCTTGGAATAAGTATTGGATGTTCACAAGACATGAATCATAATGGGATAAGAAGAACATGTTCCATGCGATAAGAACATCTGAATAAGACATATAATCCTAGAAAACATGTAATAATAGAAGAATAATTTATATAGTAGTCAAGGATTACTATCAAGGCTATCGAAGTGGAATGGGTTTACTCCCTAAACCATCTTAGTAGTCTATGTTCACTCCTAAGACCATCATAGTGGAAAAGGTCCCTAACTGCACTGTGTTCACTTCCCATTTGAGTGATTTCAATCTCAATAGATATAAATATTTAACCAATGCATTAGAGGGAGATATAGGTCCCACCTATCACATAATGAAAATCATAAGTATTTATTCCATAAGATCAATAGATATTATTCATATCATAACACATGGAAGGAAATGGGTTTTAGAAATATTTAATCATATCATATCCTTTGGAAAATAGACACGTTTCATAATCATTTCATCACGAAATAACCCATGAAAAGAAGAGGGTTTCATAATAATTTTATTATGGTATAACCCATTTAAGAGAAATGAGTTTCATAAACAACATATCATCATAAACATATTGGATCACATCACCAGTAATGAAAAATTAGAATAAAAGGATTCCATCTTTGATGGAATTTTTTTAAAGATCACTTGGGAGTTTTTAAAGGAAAATAACCATTCCAATTTTATTTTTTAAACATATTTTTTTTGTAAATTTTTTTCAATGAAAATAACCTTTAAAAATTATAAAGGAAGCTTTAAAAATAATTTAAAAATTTTATTGTGGGAAATTTAATTTTTTATTTGAAAAAAATACTTTTTTCAACATAAAACATTTTTAAATTTTTTTATTTGAAAATAAACTTGGAAACTAATAATGTATGCATTATTGAAAATGATAGAGATAAATTTCATTAATTTCACACACATTACAGTGAAGAGTCCATTTAAATTTTTAGTAAAATCCCAATGGGTATTGTTTAGAAAATTAATTAAAGAAAATTTTCAGTTTTTTCTTGTAAAAAATCAAACATGGGTAAAATTGTTTTTAATAAGTCATTTTATTTATGTTAAAAACATTTTTGAAAACATTTTTAGAAAACATGATGTTGGAAGAAAAAAGGGTTTTTGACCGAAGAGAGAAATACATACAATTTCTCTTAAAAACAATATTTTTAACTATAAAGTACATAAAGAGAGGAAAGTGAAAGGAAAGCATATATTATCATGACAGAACTAGATGGTAATAAAATTTAAGAGTTTTTTTATAAATTTATCATAATATTTCATCATCGAAAACTTAAACCTAAACAATCCTGAAAAATAATGAGATTGAAACATAAAATATTTAACACTTTGGTAACCTTGAAATGTAATACCAATAAAAGAATAAAATTAATGGAAACATAAAATATCCTGAGAATAAATAAATTCATGATATTAAATTTCAATGGTTCTGTATGTACACATTATAAAATAAGATAGGTTCAAAACATAAAATTTGTCTTGAGGAAAGAGAACTGAGATAAAAATCCCTTACCTTAAGTCTCAAATTCCATAATCCATATTCAAACCAAATTTATAATAAATATAAGTTTATTTTAAATATTTTAAAAACCCATGATTATATATTTCATTCCAAATATGATTTTCTTATGACCTTTTAATATATTTTTATCAACAATCCCATGTTAAAGTCATGTTTTATTTAATAAATACATTGTTTTTGTGCATGTTTTTATTTTTTATTTTTGGTACTCTTACATTGATAATGGTTAAATAATATACAAAATGTTAAAAATGACATAAATACCATATATATTTAGTATATATGTTTTTATAGTAATCCATAAAATTTATATATAGAAAATGAAATATACCGTTCATAGAGTCGGTATACTGTAAGTATGCTTGAACATTGTTTGGATGTTCTCGAAGGATTTAAATAATGAAAGTTATATAATATAAGACCATTATAGAATATTTAAAATATATTAAACATCACATATTTTCATTAAAACCATTCTTATTACATTAAATGTAAAGTGTGAGCGAATCACATCACTTCACGTGGTGCACTACTAAAAATATGGCCTTTATCACTGCTAGAAAAGTCGATTAACAACACTAGAAAAAGCACTATTAATATAGGCGAGGTTAAAGGGGGATACCTTTTATCAGTACTCAAAAAAAACACTGATAAAGGCCCTTTTTATGAGTGAAAAAAAGCGCTGATAAAATGGGCCATTTATCATCGATTTTTTTAGCACTGATAAAAGATGAAAAAATATTAAAAAAAATTAAAAAAAAAATATTTTTTCAATTTTGGGGGGCTTTAACAGAACTTGAAGCCCCCCTTTAAGATTTCCAACCACCACACACACGTCCCAGGCAAGCTCCACCAAGCCCCGTCCACCTTTAACATTGCTAGGAAATTCCCGACACCTGTGCGCGCGACCTGCCTCCCCCAGGATTTGAACTCAAGACATCTTACCTGCGCGCCTAAGCCTTTACCACTCCACCATATTGCTTTGCTTTTAATTTATTAATATATCTATTTATTTATATATATAATTAGACATATTAATATATACATATATTTAATTATATTAATATATATGTATATATATATATATCCGTATGTTAATATATATATATCCGTATATTAATATATATATATATATATATATAGTCATATTAATATATACATATATATTTAGTCATATTAATATACACATATAGTTAAATATATATATATATATATCCATATATTAATATATATATATATATAGTTATAATTTTTTATCCGTATATTTATTTGTATATTAATATATATTTATAAGATTAGTTTTAAAAACATTTATAAAATATGTTTTCTTATATGTGTTTTTATAAATAAATAAATAAATACATACATAAATACATACATATATACAACTCATACACACACATATATTTATCATATACATATCTGTAGGTATTATTATACATATTTTTATATATTTACAAATATTATATATTAATATGAATATACAAAAGTGCTAGAAATGGGGTCTCGAAAAATCTAACAAATCGCAGTCACTGAAAAAGACATAAATTATTCTCTGGGTGTACATTTTAGCTCCATGAGTAGTCAAACTAAAGCTCATGGAACGAACTATGATAAAACAGGTGTTGGAGGCCTAATAGACACACAGATTAGATGTTATGACCGTTTTAATAAAAATTTGAGAGGGGTTCGGACAAAGAAACCGAGTTTTGGAGGCCTTTTGGTGTTTTTTGGGATTTTGGGTTCCAGACATGACCAAGACTATGTTTGAGTCAACCTTCTACATATATCTTTTTTCTACATTTTATTTTATATGTGGTAGGTCCCAAACGGAAACCCAAAGCAAAAGTTATGGTCGTTTGAAGTTAGACTTTTTTTTTGGAGTGCTATAACTGATATATCGTTCATTCCTCTGATCTTCTAACAGTTTTGACTGGACATGGTTGTCACTCATTATTCAAGATTCGATTTTACTAGTCGTGGTTATCAAATAGAAAACCGGAGCAGAAGTTATGCCCGTTTTAGTGATTTTCTAGTTTCTTAGGTTTTTAAGAGATACGAGAGTTGCAAAATTTCAAACGACAATAACTTTTGATCAGATTGTCTGTTTTGGATCTACCACATATCAAATAGAAGCTTGAGAAAAGTTACACACTTTTATGATCACCAAAACCCCTTCTCGTGTTCTTTTCGATTCAAAAAATTCTACAAACCCTCTGAACAATCAAAAGTTTGGCTCCGGGGGTCCGTTTTTCCTGAACTTCTTCTTTGGGTGTTCGTTTTACCTCAACCACAAATCAAATTGAATCTTACGACCAGATCAAAACTACTGTGACCATTGTAACACCTTATCATATACTTCAAGGTACGAAAAGGTACTTAATCCCTACAAACAACCATAATTTCAGCACCGTGGTGTCCATTTTGGGTCTACGACATATCAAATCGATATAAAACATATTTTAAAAAATATTTATTATATTTATATCAATATAAATATACTTATATATCAATATATTATTTTTTATGATTTTTTTAAATATAAAAATTTATTAGAGTTAGGAAAATGCGTGCTGATAAAACCCCCTCTATCAGTGCTACTAAAAAAGCGCTGATAAAGGGGCACATTTAACAACACTTTTTTAGTGCTGATAAAGGCCCCCCTTTATCAGCACTTTTTTTCTCGCTGATAAAGGGGTAGTGCTTCCATTTCCCCATTTTGTGTTAGTAGTGGTAGTTCATCATACACATGAGCGACGTTATCATATTCTCACGGAATGAAAATTAAGAAGTTATATGTGATATAATAATTCTATAAGTATATTATTATCATATATAAAAGATATAATAATTTAATCCATAATCATATTTGGCCACTAGAGGTGTTAATTAAAGTACAAATAACATTGGTTCACGAGGCAGTAGTCCACCATACACATGAATGATGATTTCTTAAGCCTTTTGATAGAAGTGGATATGGTTATACTACATAACCATAACATAAAAAATCACATTATATGTAATATATGGATTTTATTATATCATCATGGATTAATAATAATCTATTTAGGTATAGGAAGAAATAATATAAAACGTTTGGTTAGGGGTGTTACCTCTTCTTTGAAAAATTTCTTTCATTTTTATCCAAAGTGCCTACTAGGTTGGATTTACGAAAACAAATAAGGATTATAAGATGGTATTATTGAGGTACATATGTGATTTTTTTTAGGTATTGGATAAACCAATGTGTTTTGGAAATGTGAAGAGGAGAGGAGAGGGGGCGACCTTTTATAAGTGAGGTGAGTGGCACACTTGTAATTTTTTGAAAAGGAAAAGGTGTACCCATATTTGTTTAATGATAAAAGATCAAAAAGGACCATTATAAATAATATAATAGATAAGGTATAAAAATTTCCACAAAATTGGTTTTGTAAAATTTTAGGGTATTTAGTAACCTATATCTTTTTAGATTAACCCCCAATAAACCCATTTTATCTTAACTATAGTAATTTTTTTCTTCAGTTTTTAATATTAATTATGGTAAAAAATTAAGTTGAACTTATTAGATAATATTAATTATGATTATTCCAAATATGTATTCAATTTTTCAAAATTACATTCTCATAACTAAAAAAATTTAATTCAAAATTAATCATGCCCACTATGAGAAAGCATGTTTTCAAAGAGAATTATTTTCAAATGAATCAAATGTTTTTATATCGAAATTAAGAATTAGAAATATTACAAAGACCTAAATTGGATTAACAGATATATATTTTTAGTAATTATACTTTTAAATCCTTTTTAAAACAAAAAATCAATCTTATAAATTATTTAAATGAAAAGGTAGTTTTCAATAAAAAACCAGTATTTTTACTATTCACAAAGAAATGAATCTTTTCAGAAAAATCCAAAAAATGAAAGATAATATAATTTTGACAAGATGATTTTAAAAATTATGCTTTTTTTTGAAGTTAGTTTTATAATAGCTTCAAAAATTAATTTTATTATTATTCTAAAAAAAGAATAAAACACACTTTTAGGAGAAAAAGTATTTTCAAAATATATAATGAATTTTCTATAAATTATACACTCTTTTATCTGTATTTTTTATATATAAAACCATTATAATTGATATTTAAAAATTATTTATTAATATTCTTATTTCAATTTTGAATGTTTAGGTGATAATGGTATTATTTAAATAATAATATGAATAGTTTTTTGTGTTTCGTTAAAACTTAGTGTCACATGTAACATAAGCTATAAAAGAAATTGAAATTATTCAAAAATAAATAAATTCACAAAAACTTGGGGTGTTACTTTATACAACCATTAAAATTAATTTCACCCTGTAAATTCATCACTCTCAAACAAAAAAATGAGGATACTTTTCTCTCATCATTTCCTCTAGTCCCCACATTACTTATTCAAACTGGTGGCTTCACCACAAAACATTGACCTTGTGAGAGGTATTATTTTGTAATTATTTTTTATAAAATATTTAATATCAACTGGTTATTCCTAATAAGAAATATTATAATCTATTTTTATGACATTAGAGTTTAGTACATGTGACTAATCAGCTATGTACTTCCTTAGAAAAGATACATGTAACACATCGTAGATTTGAGAGAGATTTGGTGGAAGTACCAACCAGTAGTATACCATCTCAATATGATCAACAATTTCAAATGGTATGATATACCTAGGGATCATTTTTACCTTCCTTACAAATATCATGATCTTCATCCATGGATAAATTCATAGAAACACTTTTTCAAAACTTCGAATTCTAGATCACACTAATGATTTTCAGCATAATGATTCTACTGACTCAGAGCTTCCATGATTTGTTGATACATGGCTCTAGCTTTCTATACCATTTTTTAGATATCTCAGGTCATAATATCTTTATTTCTCTAACTTCATCCCATCACATTGGATCTCTATAATTCTTTTGACAGATGTCTTTATAAGGAGCCATATGAATGCTCGAGTAAAATCTATTACTGTATAAAAACTCAACTAGAAGAAGGTGTTGATCCCAACCATGTAAATGATTGACTAAAATATTTTATTTTATGTAAAATAAACTAGAGGAAGGTGTTTATCCCAACCAACAATAAAATACATAGAAAAATATATCAATATATCTTCTAAGGATTGAATTGTTCTCTTTGATTGGACATATGTTTGAGGATAATATATAGTGATGAAACTCAGCTCAATATCTACAGACTGATGAAAACATATCTATAACATTGGAATAAACCTTATATCCCAATTAGAATTAATGGAATGTGGTACACCAAGAACCTTAATACTTTCATAAAATATATTCTAGGAAGTAGATCAAGATATAATTATTCTTTGACAGTGATGAAGTGTGATACCTTTTTAAGGTGATCAACTACAACCCATATAAAATTATTCTCTTTAGGATTTTTTGGGAGTCTCATGAAAAAATACATTATAATGTTTTCCCATTTCCATCCTAGTATGGGTTATGGATGTATAATCCCCTCATACTCTTGTCACTTAGACTTAACTTATTGACATATGATGCTCTGAGGTACAAAATCTATGATATCTTTATTCATTCCTTCCCATGAGAAATTCCCTTTTAAATATCTATAAATATTTACACTTCCAGGATAAATAGAGAATTATTAACTATGATCTTCCTCTAAAAAATACTTCTTCAAATATGGTATAAAGAGAAAAATTGAAATGTTTCCAAAACATATTATTTCATTATTATCAAGGTTAAACTTGGGTATATTTATAACCTTATTTTTTAGATCTATATATTACTTCCATGTATCTCTAATCCTTACTTGGATAATAGTTGAACATTCAATTGAGAAAAATAATATTTCTCCCCTTACTTCAGGATTTAAAGATACATCCGTTGTAAATCTAGAAATATTGGATATTTTGTGATCCTCATCACGAATAAGCCAGAATGATCCTTTTGACTCATGGAATTAGCTACCTTGTTTAATTTCCTAGGATGATAATGTATTGTGAAGTCATAATCATTAATCAGCTTTAACCATCTTCTCTGAAACATTTTTAACTCCTGTAAGAATGTATAATTTAAACTTTTGTGATCAGTATATATAATACTTTGTCCATAAAGGTAATAACTCTATATCTTTAATGAAAAATTACTATAACAAACTCCAAATCATGAGTTGGGTAATTTATATCACAACCCATTAATTTTCTGCAGTCATAAGATATAAAATATTCATTTTTCATAATAAAACCTCTCAATATATTCTTGGATGCATCACTAATGATTTAAAATGAATCTCCACAATAGGGTAATGTTAGCAGAGGTTTTTTGACTAATATTCTCTTTAGTTCCTTGAAGTTTTCATCACATTCATCGATCTAGAGGAAATTAGTTCCCTTCCATGTTAACTTGGTGAGTGGATTAGATATGTGTGAATTAAGGACCATTTTTTTTCACCAAGTGATGATAGATCCCAGCTTAAGGTTTCCTTTTAGAGTTATTACCCCAAGGTACAACTGTGCAAGAGCCATATCCACTCATAGTATCCAGACATGTATGAAAATTTTAGAAACCACTCTCTCTATCCTTTATAAAAATTCATGGATATTTTTTAATACATTGACACATACTTAAACTTATCCATAAACACATCCTTAGAAATCTCAATAAAGTTTTCTCATCCTAGTTTCTAAAGATTAACTAATCATATATTATAACACTAACTATAATGACCTAAGATTTTCCTACATAGATATAACTTATTTTTAATGGGAAATTCATTACATTATAGAAATATATGTTTGAGGATCATAAATGTATAGTGCCTTTGGAAACTTGGAAACATAAAAAATTGGTTCATATGTGAAGTAAATCATCACACACTATTTCTTTTATATCTAGTACCATTCTTATATAAATCATATATAATATATTTATTTATAACATAGGCAAAGGAAAAATAAGAAAGGGTGAGGTTAGATGATCAATAAGGGTAATAAATGGGGATATATAAGCATAAAATGAACATAAGGGTATGAGAACATAAGAATAACATTTGAAAACCATACCCTATATATCAAAGATCATAATATTGGGGAATGAAATAAAGATTATAAATTCATAAGACATGAATAATAAGGGAATCCTAGAATATTTTCCATAAGAGGAGATTAGAATAAGACATAGAATTGTGGAATATACATAAGCATATAAAATCATATCCATAGTAGTCATGGATCACTACCAAGGATAACATAGTGTAATGGGTTTAATCCTAAAAACATCTTAGTAGTCAAGGTTACTTCACAAGACCATCATATCTAACAAAGTACCTTACTGAACCGGGTTCACACCCCATTTCAGTCCTATATATTTCATAATAAATAAATATTTACCCAAGAATTAGAGGGAGATAATGGTCCCACCCATCACATAATGAAAATAATAGGTATGTGTGCCATAAGATCTTAAAAAATTCATTGTATTATAACCCATGAAATGAAATGGGTTTCAAAAAAAATTCATCATATCATAACTTATAGAAAAAGCGACATTTTTTATAATCATTTCATCATTTTATCATATCATAACCCATTAAATGATTTAGGTTTGAATATAATTTTATCTTGGTATAACCCATAGAAGAGAAACATGTTTAATAAATAACATTTCATCATAAACATAAACTGTTTAGATAAATAATAATAATGTTATCCTAGGAAAATATCCCTTGTTAAGCATAATTATCAACAAAGGATGACATCTTATATGGAAAATTATTTTGAATGACCAATTGGAACATTTTTTGAGGAAAATAGCCCTTCCACTTTGAAAAAAAATATAAAACACAATTTTTTTTTCAATTGGTCTTCATTGAGAATTACTATTAAAACTTATAAATGAATTTGAAAAATCATTTCAATCATTTCTTGAGGAAAAAAATCTTTTATGATTAAAAAAAACATTATAAAACATAATTTTTTTTCAAATACTTTTATTTAAAAATAACCTTCGAATCTTATAAAGGAATCTTCAAATAAAATGAAAAAAATGAATTCCATTCATGCTATAAATGTTACAACAAAGATTCCTTTAATATTTATTTAATAAAAGTGAAATGGGAATTGTTTAGAAAATGTTATTAATATTAATTTCAATTATTTTTAAAATTCAAAAATGGGTAAAATGACTAATAAATAATTTTATTAATGTTAAAAACATTTTCAAATTTTTAATAAAAAAAATTCTTTTCGAAGAAAAAGGGTTTTTGACCAAAGAGAGAAATAAAGTTGATTTTTCTAAAAAAATATTTTAAATGCTTGAGTAAATAAAAAGAGTAAAATAAAGGTAAAAATTTATTCACATGAAATAACTATATGAGAGTAAAATTCAGTTGTTACTTGAGAAATTGTTTTTAATATTTTATTATCAAAAACACAATCATAAAAAATCTTAATAAATGATGAGATTTTAACATAAGATCTTTACGACTTTGGAAACATTAAATAGTAATCCCCAAGACAGAATAACATTAAATGAAACTTATAATTTCATGATAATAACTAAATTCATGATATTATATGTCTATGGGGATGTATATACACACCACTACAAAACGTGGTTTTACAGTGCTACCAAAGGGCCTTTAACAGCGCTTATAAAGAATTACATACACAAGAACCATTAAAATTCAGGCTTTAATAGTACTTCCTAAAAGTGATATTAAATGGTACCTTTAATAATGATTTTTTAAAACTTTTAAAGGGGGCCGCAAACATATATTTATTTGTAGTTGATAAAGGCTCCATTTATCAATGCTTAAAAAGCACTATTAAAGGAGGTAAAATTATATTTTTTGAGACCTCTATGAGCCAGACCCCTTTATTAGTTCTTCCAAAAACCCTTTAACAACACTCTACCCCACCTTTATCAGCGTTCTCACCCCACCACCCCTTTAACAGTTCTTTGTGAATTTTTAGTCTCTTGCGCATGCTGGGATTCGAACCATTCACCTCTCATTTGAAGATGAAGCACCTTTACCACTACACCATGTTGTTTTATAGTACTTTTAATGATATTTATGTTTATATATATACATATATATTTTTTATTTCTATATTTGTATAATTATTTTTAAATTCATTTATAAAATATATATGTAGGTGTAATATATATACACTAATATTTTTATAAATATATTATATATTATATTCATTTAGATATACAAGAATATAATATAAATATATATATGTTTATTAATACACATATATGTATATATAAACATTATATATATATTTGTATAATGCAAAAAATAGTTAGGTATTGTTTTAAATACATTTTTAGAATATGTATTTATTTACATATGTTTAAACACACACACACACACACATATTTGTTAATTATTGAAACACACATGTTTATATATAAACATCAGTTATATATATATATATATATATATATATATGAATGAATTTTTATATGCTAAATAAAATGGATAATTTTTTAAATTAAATAAAATGAATAATAAATATTTATTTTAAATATTTTAAAATAAATTTTTATATAAATATGTTTAAATATATATTATGCATGTGA
The DNA here is from genome assembly GCA_963277665.1 of Viscum album. NCBI lineage: Eukaryota > Viridiplantae > Streptophyta > Magnoliopsida > Santalales > Viscaceae > Viscum > Viscum album. Next base: position 1,811,821,027 of record OY728127.1, read on the forward strand.
TTTTTTATAAGTAAACATAATAAAATGTGCATATATTCAATTATAAATAAAACTTAGTTTTGGAAAATGATAAACGTTCATAACTATAATATCAATATGAATATAATAACTAAGAATAAATTCCTTCCCCACTAAAAATGGGCAAAACAACTCCCTTAAATGAGGATGAAATTTGGTCAAATGTTAAAAAATATGGGTACCATGACTAAAAACTCAGTTTGGGAGGCCTTTTGAGCTTTTTTGGACATAAAAATGTGACAAGGGATCCCCTAAATCTCCAGTCTATAGATCTCATAAAAGACTTAGATTTGATATGTGGTATAGCCCAAAAGGACACCTAGATCAAAAGTTATTTCCGTTTGAATTTCATGTATTGTATTTAACTTATCTTAGAACATTAATTAATTAATTTTATTTATTTCTCAACCAACTATCATTAAATGAGTATTACATGATAAAAATTAGAAAATTATTAACTAGTAATATTTTTTTTAATTATTTCATAATTCATTTCCACTAAATATCATATATATATTGTGTAACTACCTATTTAACCTTATCTATACTATATTTAAAAATATAAATTTAATTTTTATATAAATATATTTTTTAGGGAAATATATATTTTTATGAAATATAAATTTTATAAAAACTAGAAAAAAGTGTTTATAAATAGTGGCCTTGATATTTATTTTTTGATAGCACTAATAAAGGACCTCCTTTATCATCCCTTTTATTTTAGTGTTAATAGGGGGGATTGTTAGTTCTTTTTTTTTCAAACACTGATAAAGGGCCTCCTTTAACAAATTATTTTTCTCGCACATCAAACAGGGTTATTTAACAAATATTTTAGCTAGAGAATTTAAATCCCTAGTACCTGATAGAAGTAGTTTTGTATTAGTGACACCTCATAAAATAAGATAGGTGCATAACATAACATATGTCACAAGGAAAGAAAATTTTAAACAAAATCGCTTACCTTAAGTCCTGAATCCCAACATACAAGCTCAAAAATAATGTATAATAAATATATATTTATTATAAATATACTAAAGAACCATAATTATATATAATACCATATATGATTTTTATGACCTTTTATTACCTATTTATTAACAATTCCATATTAAAGTCACATTTCGAGAAATAACTAATTTGTTTTTCATGTATGTTTTGAGTTGTTATTTTTGGTACTCTTAATTTTATAATGGTTCCATAATATCCATAATTTTAAATATGATATAAATATCATATATATTCTTTATATATGTATTTAATGTAATCCATAATATTTAGAGATAGAAAATGAAATACACCATTCATGGAGATGGTAAACCGTACTTACGGATGAATGATATTTCCATTTTCTTAATGGATTAAAATAAATAAAGTCAAATAATATATTACCATTAAATAATAAACTTTTTATGTTATATATATCACATATTTTCATTAGACCATCTCTATTACATTCTATATGAGTGTGAATAAATCATATTTCTTCGCAAGGCGGTAGTTCCTTGTACACACGAGCTATATTATTGTATTCACACAAAATGGAATGTAAGAAGATATATGTGATATAATAATTCCATAAGTATGAAAATATAATGTATAACATATAAAATCATTTATTCTATCATTATATCCATTCAAGAGATGTGGTAATGGAAAAATGAATAACATTATTTCGTGAGGCGGTAGTCCCACGTACACATGAATGATGATTTCATAATCAATTTGATGGGAGAGGAGATGATGATAACATTAAAATAACAATATATCTTTATATTATATATACCTAGATTATTATATAATAATGGATTAATATAAACTGAATAAGGTGGAGGAGGAAATAATATAAAATTCCCAGTTAATGGTGTTTCCTCTTCTTCGATGAACTTCTTTTGGTTTGCACCAAAATGATTCTTAGGTTAGATTTATGGCTAAAATAAGGATTCTAGGATAGAAATAAGGGGGTAAGGATGTTATTTGGTCATTTCATGGCCATACCAATGGGTTTTTTATGTGTAAAGAGGATAGGAGAGTGGGTGACCTTTTATCAGTGAGGTGACTGACACACATGTAATTATTTAAAAATAAAAATGCGTAACCACATTTTTACCATGTCACAATGCTCAAAAATAAAAAATTATGGATCCTAGAAGATATAAGTTATTAATACATCCATCCAATGGGTTTTTGACTATATTTGGTTCACTTATAGCCCTTATATTTTTACTTTAACCCCATATGAACCCATTTTTACCTTATGTGTGGTAATGAATTTTTACTGTTTTACTATTCATTATAATAAAAAATTAATTTTACCTTATTAGATAATAAAATTATTATAATATAAAATATGGAATCCATTTTTTCAAAATTAAATTCACATAAGTGAAAAAATATAATTTAAAATTAATCTCACAAACACGATGTGAAAGAAGATTTTCAAAGAGAAAAATATTCAAATGCTTAAAAAAAATTTATAAAAAAATTAAATATAAAAAATATTACAATAAACTAACATAGACTGATTTATATACAATTGATGTAATGTTAATTTTAGATCCATTTAAGAAAATAAACCTTATAAATTCTATAAACTAAAATACAAATTTCAATAAAAAAAGTATTTTTAACTATTTATGGAAAAATTAATTTTTTTAGAAGAATCCCAAAAATTCTCCCAAAGACAATTTTTATATTGTTATTTAAAAAATAAATTTTATTTTATCAAATTAATTTTATGGAAATGTCAAAAATTAATTTTATTACGACTCACAAAAATAAATAAAGTCATTTTTATTTGAGAAAAAGGTATATTCGAAACACATAAAGAATATTATAAAAAATAATTAGTTTTTTATGAATATTTTTTATTTATATAATACCATTATACTTAATATTTTGAAATTATTTATTACAATTCATATCCCTACATTTAATGGATAGGTAATAATGAACTTATTCAAATTATAATATTATTATTTTGTTGTGGTTTATTAAAATTTTGTGTTGTATGGAACACAAGCTATCAAATAAATGTACTTTGTTCAAAAAAATAAATTCATAAAAACTTGTGTTTTTACATTTTGAGGAATAAAAAGAAATAACTAGGTCTACACATCTCAGAAGGGGTGTATAGGGAGTGATCTAAATAGACTCAGTTGGATCCCACCAAGGTGTACCATATCAAGTATCTCTATAGACATTCCCATTTTCCCATTTAAAAGATAACATTTTCTAATTAACAATAAATAAGTTTATATCAAAATTATCATAAATATTTTCCCTTTTTTCAATGTTCCAAAACAATGTTGGGAGAAAAGTTTTAAAGTATGATTTACATAAAAAATTATCAAGTTCCAAGAAGGTATATCCAATCCAAAACTATAAAATTACTAAGCCCAAGTAAATCATGATAATGATCAAAAAAATTTAGGCTAACTAGATAATCATAACATAGTTAATGAATATTTAATATTCAATCCGCTAGAAAAATATTCCTTGGAAGAAGAGGAGAACATCATGAGTGAACCTCCCAACCATGTCAATATCAACTCCCTAGAACAACTGGCCTATGGAGCCATGAAACACCCCATAAGTGAACCTCCAAATAGTAAAATAGGGGACGAACCTAAGACACATCTTACACCTAAGTACCCAAAGATTTATATGTGCTGTATTTTACAAATCATTTAAAAAGTTATTTCACAATCAATTTCATACAACCCTTTTTTTATCAAATCTACTTTAAAAACCCATTTCTCAATTCTTTGAAAACACCCATTTTCCTTTACCAAAACCAAGTTAAAATCCATTATTTTTTGAAAATCCACTTATGATCAAAAAAAGTTCAACACAATTAATTTATAAAACAATTTTTAAAACTAGATAAATCCTAGTTTATCCAATAAAGTATAGAAACAAAACTACATTCATCAACATGGGATGAATGCCATCTACAAAGGGATCTTCTAACACCAAAAGGAATGAAAAGAAAAAAATAGTGGTTATAAAATAAATTCCAACATCTTAGAATCAATTATAATAAACAGAACAACCAACAAAGTGGTTATATCACCACATATCTCAAGAACCACACACACCTCACCACAACCAAATAAAGGAATTACCTTTAGAATAATATCGTACAATAGATCTAGAAGAATCTCATGAGAATATATAAATGATCAATCCACTCTATTTTCGAAATACCACTATCTCTACCAATGGTATTGAAAAATAAGAAAAAATTTTATCTGGAGAAATGTATCATTACCACCGTGGACTTCAGGAATTGAATGAAGTGATCCAGAAGGAGTTTAGTAACCAAGAATCACCTACAAGAGGCTAGGGTTAAAGATAGGGAAGATCAAGAGAGAATAAATTAGGATTCATGAGTGATGTGCATGAAACCTACTGTGTATGAATTGTTTATTTCATAAAATAGGTATTTACTATATAAAATCCTCATGAAATATGTATATTGAGAAATATGTCCCCTAGGGTTAAAAAATCCCAGATAACATATTTATGGGGTAAAAAATGTTTTATGGTGTAAAGAGAATTACACCACAAACTATTTTCAAGGAATTTCTCCCATGAACCATTTATGCTATAAAATACATTTTTACACCATAAAAGCGACCTATAGGATAAAACAACCTAATTTATAACGAATAATTTACAAAAAGATACGATTCCCTCGTAATCCAAAGAACACACTTTCGAACATAAAAGAGGGTGTACCTTTTATCTAGGATGTTACAATATCATCATCATCATCATTATTTAAGTCCCCAAGAATTCATGTGGATTAACTGTGATCTGAAAAGAGGTTGGGCCATTGCTAACTCACTGATGATTTTCACTCTCAATTCTAGTGATAATCTAATATGTGTCTCCATAACACTGTGACGAATTAGATAAACCTCATATGCAATATTTTCACCTAAGAATCAATAATCTCCATCGGTTACTACAAAACTAAAAGATATAGATCCAAATTTGAATGTGAGAGGGATTGGGATGAAACTACTTGAGAAAAGATACGTGGGAAACATCCTGAATACCTATAAATCAAGCTGGTAAAGTCAAACAATATGAAATATTCCCAAGTTGCTCAGTGACCACAAACAATCGAAGATATATTGGAGCCATATTACCCTATTTCATAAGATTAAAATGAACAAAATGAGGATAAAAATTCATGAAAAACCATTCACTTATGGAAAACCCCAAAGGATGGCGTGGAAAAATCGCACATGATTTCTACCTAAACCACGCTAAAAACAGAATTTGAATCATGTCCTAAATCACTGACAAAATCTCCTGAAAAAAACTCGGTCTCAAAAGAGAGGTCACTCCCACATCGTCCTAATAAATAGGTGATCTACCCAAGTGACTGTACAAAGACACAAAGGGTTCCATTCTGACTGATGAGTGATAACTATTATTATAAGTAAACATAACCAGTCTCATATGGATATCCCATAAACAATAAAAGAGAAGATGCAAACATGGAATAGATCCTCCAAAATTTGAATAACATGATCCATATAATCATCCATGTTTGGATGGTAAGCTACACCTAATTTTACATGTGGGCCAATCACCTCCTAGAGACACTTCCAGTATATAGAAGTAAACCTAGGATCCATTTCTAAGACAATGGAAAAGGTAACCCCATGTAAACTCATGATATCCTATACATACAACCTACCTAGATCTTCATCTTTAGTGTTTCTCCTAATCATAATAAAATGAGAATATTTCATTAACTAATAAATCACCACCCAAATTGAATTATTTCATTTGGAATTCCATTTTAATCCAACAAAAAAGTCCATTAACACCTCATACAATCTTGATAGTAGAATAGAAAGAGGCTAGAAAAATTTAAGAAGGTTTCAAATGCATTGCTTTTATCCGTTAATAGGTGATACCTGATCTTCAACGTCATATTTATTACTGGAAACCATAATCACTATCACATGTCATCATACATCTTTATAGTATTCATATGAATAAACCATGAATAATTATGATAGTTAATCAAAATTGAACTCCTCACATATTCAAGAACAATAATTATATTCCCAAAGTGGAGAATACAACTAGGAGGGAGATGCTAACCGGAAAAAGTATCCTCACTATAAGGGGTCCTCTAATTACTTTTAAATAATCACCATACTTCTGACTCTATATAACAGACTCACGGAGAGATGATGGATACCTAACAATGGTCAGAATCATACAATAATCATCAACCTATGTATCTAGATGCAACTGAGTGAATATTCCCATCACGTTCCACTCTTCCATCAATTTTAATACAACATATGATGATAATTTCCAAGTAAGAACATCCATAATGACATTATCATTCTACAGGGTGAAGGTGATGTCGAAATCGAACAGTTGAAGGTACTTAACCCACCACCGCTATATGATATTCATGTCTCCCTATGAAAATAAATAACTCAGGATCTTATGGTCAGAAAACAACATGAATCTATCCCTAGAAAGATAAATCCACCAATAATTAAGTGAATGCATAACTATGGAAAGACATAAATCAGGGGTGGGGTAATCCTTCTCATGTGGTGGGAATTGATGAGAACTATATGTCACCACATGATCTTCCTGTATTAGAACAAAACCTAGACCATCACCAGAACCATCACAGTACATCATATTACCCTTACTTAGGTTAAGTATGATCAAAATAGGAATTGATATCAGAATTAATTTTATCTCACTGAATAAAGTCTAACACTTTTCATCCCATATGAATTACAGCCCTTTCTGGGTAAGAGAATACAAAAGTGACACCAAATTTGAGAAATCATTATCAAACCAATGATAGTATCTAGCAAGACCAATGAAGGTTTTTATATCAATTATGTTTCATGGCTCCTCCCTTGAAAAATATCATTTAAATTCTTAGGATCAACTAATAATAAATGATTAGAAATCACATATCCTGAGAAAATCACTTCTTGGATCTAGAAAATGAATCTCAAAATCCTTCTATAAAGATGGAAATTCTTGATGATTTTTAAAACCAATCTCAGATAGTGATCATGATCACACTCGTACCTTGAGTAGACTAGAATATAATCCAAAAACACTATTAAAATGGTTTCAAGAAACTAATTGAATATCCAATTCATTAGATGCATAAAAACCATAGGATAATTAATATGTGAAAATAAAATCACTAGATATTTGTAATGGCCATACCTACTCCCAAAGGCCTTATTTTGAATATTCAAATCTTAGACCCTGAATTGATTATGACCTGACAGAATATAATTCTTTAAAAAACACCTTCCTCCCTGTAACTATTCAAAAAAAAATCATCCAAATGGGGAAAAGTATAACTATTCTTAACCGTCACATAGTTCATATTTTGATAGTCTATGAACAATCAAAGTGAACCATCAACCTTTTTGGAAAAGGGAACTGGGTCTTATCTTGGTGAAACACTAGGGGTGAAGAAAAACATTCTCTATCAGTTCATAGAGAAGAATCTTGAACTCCTTCATATCTAATGGTGCCATGTGATAGGAGGGTACCCAGATATTCTATGTTCATAAAACCTGATTGATCATAAACTCCACCTCTATCTATAAAGGATGATATGAGAAGTTATCTTAGAAAACATCCTGGAAGTCTAAGAAAACTGTGGGAAGATAAGAAAGAGATTAAACCACATTGGTATCAAGCATGATAGCTGATAACAAATACCTAATATCTATGACTGAAATTCATGCATGTCTATATCAAAGATACCACTCTTTATAGAACACCTAAGAGATCCTATAAATAGAATGGAATGTGACCCAATGATGATAACAATCAAGCTCATCATGATGAGTGATGAATAAATACATCCCAATGATGACATAAAAAAAATCTAGTTCCAGAACAAGGATATCCTACACTAACTCTGCATCAAGTACCAATAAAGAACATGACGAACACCAAAACTCATACTCTTTCCTCTTTCTGAGAGGAATCACTAACTCCATATAAAAAAATGAGAACTATTGTAAGTTTTAATATATAAAAATGTCTAGATATAAACAAATGAGTGAAACCTGTATCAAATAGATCAGTCACTATTGAAGATGTATAAATCATGGAACCTCTCACTATCATTGGGCCCACATCAACCTTGTTCTGAAACTCATACACTGTGTGAAGGAGATTCACTCCTGGGGCCTATGGATCGATACCTACAGAATTTGATGATTTTGACTATTCTATAGTGGAATTTTGAGATCGTGATACTTGACCATAATGAAGTGTAGACATATTCTAACAGAATCATTGTAGATAAATGTAGTGTCCACAACTATTGAACATCTTTGTAGGTGAGAAACAAAAACTATAGGTGTTCCAAAACATACCACACTGATATAAATTTAATCAAACACTATGAGCTATTACTAATGGTATAAAGGATGACTTATGCTGCCAACCACATCCTCCACTCGGGAGAAGATCATGACACTTAATTTTATTTCCTTATGTGCCACTAAATATGCCCCTTAGTGGAAGATAATGGTAAAAATAATTTATAATGGATTTCATGTTCATATCTTCCATCATATACCTATCTACCATCTCCAAATAGGTAGAAAACATTAGAATAAATACCTATGATATGGTATTCAGTCTCAATCCTAGTTGATACTTCAATGATTTCAATTAATCATTCTTAAATACCTCCAAATCAAAATGAATTCGATCTGAAAATTGATTGGAGTACTCAAAAACCAAATTCTATCCCTACTACAATAGGGAATTTTCTATCATCAAAGACTCTAGGAAAAATACTCAAATAGGAGGGACTTGAATCCATTTTAATTCAAGACCACATGCCTATCTTTTTGTACCATAGATTCCCCCGGTCATTTTTTGGAACCCTCTAGTCAGAACTCTATGCACATCACCTTGATATTCTTAGGTTCATCTAGGAAGTTGAAGATTGGGTTGATCATATCTAGAAAATACTCCACCTCTTAGGAATCCTTCATATCCTTTAAATATTCTTACTTATCATGTAAAAACTCTCAATATAGATTCATTTATCCTCTAACTCATGACTATAATTAAATAACTACATTCTAGACTTATGTTAGGTTTTGGTCCATGGGATGAACTACTCGTATAATAGCCTCTATAAGATTCTAAATAAAATGTGGATTCCTTAGAGGATTATATATTTAAAACTCTTATAAAACCCAAGGAATAAATCTCCGAGGAACATTACTAAACATTGAAAACAAAATAAATGATTAGGCAACCAGAATAATACCAGTTCAAACTAGAAAAAAAAAGAAATAACTGAGATTAAGATCAACAACAAAATATAGGAGGAAAATATCTCAACATCACATGGTATCTTGAGTCTCTTCATAACAAGAGTTGGAAAAAAAACCCACCACAACCAAAATATCTTATTCCAAATATCCTATATCGCATCTAAAAAATTTCCAAGAATGGGAAACACCGTGATATGATATCAAATTTTCACATACCAACTTGGATGGCTTGTCTATCTAGGCTTAGAACAAAAATATGAAAAGATCCAAAGGCAATTGTTGATCCTCACGGTCTGGTGACTAGAACCCATGAATTAAAAAATAACCAGAGGGAATTATTTTTCCCAACCTAAATACGATACATGGTATATGTATATATATATATATAGAAAAAAATTGAAGAATAACCAGAAGGAACATATTCTACATCTAAAAGAAGATAGTGTAAGTGATGCAAATCAAAGAAGTAAGAACAAACACTTTAGTACAATCCCAATAAAAAAGGAAAAATAAAAAAAGATGAATATTCTATGTGGTATTGTGGAAAATATCCAAAATTCTCACCACCATTTACCTATACCATTATAGATTAAACCTCGTTACCGCTGTACAGAACCATGCCTTTTCCTCCATCGAAATTCATAACCAGTTCTACACCCCAACAAAAGGTTGTAAAGGGTGTGTTATAATAGGCTCAGTAAGATCCCACCCAGGTCTTCCATATTAGGAATCTATAAAAAATCACAATATGATCATTTTAAAGAAAACATGGAATGATAAATGAAAAATAAGTTTATATCAAAAGCATGGTAAATATTTTCCCTTTTTCCAGAGTTCTAAAACAAGACATGAAAAATAGTTTCAAAGAATGATTAATTTAAATATTTATCAATGAATAGTGTTCGCTTAAGCCCCTAGAACAATAGGACTTGGAAGTAGAGGAAAAATCCATGAGTGAAAGCCCCAATGATGTCAATATAAAGTCCCCAGAACAAAAGGACTAGAGAGTATATGAACACCCCATGATTGAACACCCTGAAAGTAAAATAGACGATGTCCCTAAGATACACCTTCCACTTTAGTACCTAGGAATTCCCATGAACTTCACTTCCCAAATCATTTCAAATGGGATTTCACAATCAATTTCACACAAACCATTTCTTTTATCAATCCTTCTTTAAAAACCTAATTTCAATTATTTGAAAACACCCATTTTACTTTACTAAAACCAAGTTAAAGGCATATATTTTTTGAAAATACATTTATGCACACAAAAAAATCATGAAAATTCATTTATAAAACAAATTTTAAAACATGATCAATCATGGTTAATGAAAAAAAGGATAGGGACAGAACCACCTACCTTAAATTGGGTTGGACACTACCTACAATGTGATCCAACTACACCATAAGGAAATAAAATAAAACAAAGAAGGTTAAAGAATTTATTACCCCATATTATAATCGAATTACATAAAATAAATAATTGTCAAAGTGGTTTAATCACCATATACCTTAATAACCATAAATTCCGCACTACAACAAAAGAAAGGACTGACCCTCAGAAGAAGATAATATAAAAGATCTATTGGAATCACATGAATATGAATATATGATCAATATATTCTAGAAGTGTGGTTCAATTACGCTTTTAAAACTAATGGAAGCAATGAATTATAAAGGTCACCTACCCAGAGAGACACCATGCAACCACTATGAATGTCAAGAACTAAACGATGTGATTTAGAAGGATTAAAGACACCCAAAATATCCTGGAAGATCATAGGGTTCAAGGTAGGTAAGACCATGAGAGAATAAATTATGATTTTGGATTTCATTAAATAAAACCTTATGGGAATTAATTTGTTTATGTTGTAAACCCGGTATTTATGGCATAAACTCCCCATGAAACATATATGTCAAAAAATACATCACTTTGGGTAAAAAATCCAAACCGACATATTTATGTTGTAAAAAGGGTTTAGGATTTAAATAGACTTATTTTTCAAACCGTTTTCATGTCTTGTTCCCAATGTCCAATTTACGCTATAAACTATATATTCACACAGTAAATGTGCCAGGTAGGCTACAACCAAACCAAGTTCTTCTGAAAAATTTCCAAATTTATTCTCAATGATCTTAAAATAATAATGAATTTTTCTCATCATAGATTAGGGATTTATTAATGTTATCAAAAAAGGTGTTACATACTGAACCTCCTCATTGGATTGAGAAGGCAGAAGGACATTACTTGGGGTTTAAAGGACATCCCCAAGATGCAAAAGGATAACAATAAATGCCGAGAGCTTCATGAATTAATGGGGGAAGATATTCCATTTGAAAATAAAACTACCCAAAAAATATTCCATAACTATGTAACCACTACATGATGCATGATAATCATATAAAACAACTCAAGGGAACATCATAGATTTCAATACAAAACTACAAAATATTACCATAATGGAAAACTACAAAACACCAAAGTGAACAATGAAAGGAAAACCCAGCAATGGTAAAAGACTACAAGATGTGACTCCACAAATACCTACATGAACCATGATCCAAATCCAAAAAACAATCCATGTATCAAGATGCTTTTGAAAATTAGTGTGATACTTTACCATTTCCTATGTCTCAATAAAAAATATCTGCAAAAGCACCAACGTTCCAAAGCAGGGGTGAATAATGAAACATAGTAGGCTTTCCCAAAATTATTTACCTACAAATTCCACTATGATTGAAAATGATAACACATTTACAAAAAATATTTTACATAAAACAATTTAAAATAGTTTATAACAAGCTAATTAGTTCAATACCAAAACAATTTTCCATGCCAAAGAAGTTTCCATGAAAAGAAACCAAAAAATTATCTAAAAACATTTCAAAAATTTCATTGTGTAAATATCCATTCCATTCCACATATCCACACATAAAACCATCAATGAAACCACATAACTCCCTATACTCATGTGTGGTGAGTCAACCTTTCACTAAGTCATCACTTAATGAACCATTTTAATTGGGGAATGTTCATACCCGTATCCATCCCATAGATGATGGGGGAAACTTCATACCCTTATCTATACCGAATTCACATGAACACACACCAACCATTCATGGAAAAACCAATTCCCAAACAACCATTTCAACCATTTTAATAAAAATGATCTTTTATTGAAAACATACCAAAAATCGTTTTAATAAGGAAACCCCTTTTATTGAAAACCATTCCCGAAAACCATTAAAATAAAACAGAACTTTTTTGTAAAACAAATATCTGAGAATCAAAACCATATAACCATTTTAAAATATTCATTTGAAAATCATGTTACTCTATTCCCTTTCTACCAAAACACCCAATTGTTTCACAATACAATAAACTGTTACTAAATAATGTTTCCCTAAATCATTGAAAAATAATTTCACAATAAATTTGAAACAAAACAACCAATTTGGAATAAATCCTTCATAATATATGTAGAGGAGTCGAGAGTGAAGCCTCCTACCTTGGGATTTATGGTGAAAATGAAGAACAAAACTAAAACACCAACGGAATTAGGTTGAATATCCAAAACTCTCTTTATATCTCTTTACATATTATCAATAAGTCCAAAACTGATCATGATGGAAAAAAACCATTGATATGTCCAAAAAAACTAGATCTAAGAAAAAGGGATAGAGAAGGAAGTAAATCTAATAAAACTATGAAAAAATACCATAAATAAGGACTTACCAATGGAATATGGCTTCAAATACCCAGAAGAATCCTTCAGATCACCTTTATATCAATGGGATAAGGTTATACAGTGTTTGGGAGGAGAATTTTTGAGTTAGGGTCAAAAATTGAGAAAAAATAGGGGTTAAAGTCTATTACCAACCTATATCCACTTTTTGTAGATCTTTTTTCTAAACCATTCATAGTTAGTCACAGGTTTATGTAAACTGCATGAAAACTATTCCCTAGACTCTACCTTAAAGCGGACCTCAAATGGTTGGCCTACATGGTTAGACAAACCATGAACGAACCTTGAAAAATACCACTATCTTACTTTTCACAATTTAGCCTAGGTGGCTACATGGTTTGTAAAAACCAAATCTCTTCCTATTCACCTTCCTCTTAGACCCTATCTCAATGTTCTTGATTTACTATATGAATTTCATAGTTTCCACAAAATGTTCTCAAATAGTGAATCAAAAGAAAAGACCCAAAAAACCCAAAATGTTTACAAACCCTCCCAAACATCACCCAAAAAATTTATATACTTAAAAAAATAAATTATGGGTTACCTTATTGAAACTGAGGGTGATATATTCTCCCCACCATTGGAATTTTATTTCTCAGAATCAAAAAACCACAAGTGTACTGAAGGAGTTAAGACCGTTGCTCAACCATTTCCTTCTCATATTCCCAAGTCTCTTCATGAATCTCACCATGTTTTTACAAAACCCGCACTAAATAAATGATTTTTACAATAAAGGATTTCTCTTTCCTATCCACAATATGAACTAGTATGCACACCAATGAAGCATCTAGGTCTAGGTCAACATGATCCCATTAAATAACATGGTTAAGACCAGGCTGATACCTTTTCAACTAAGAGACATGAAACACATTATGAACATCAATAAACCATAGTGGAAAAGCCAAATAATATGAAACCTCAACAACCTATTCATATATCTCAAAAGTCCCTATGTATCGATAATTTAACATTCCCTATTCCATAAAGAAATGATGTCCACGTCTTGGAGAGATCTTTAAGAACACATATTCACTCACCTCAAAGGACATAAACCATTTACATTGATCTACATATGATTCTTGACGACTCTAAGATGTCACTATTAATTTCATGACCAAATGAATATTCTTTATTTTTCTTTGGATAGTGCTCATACCTACTAGTGATTTACCACAAGTTTCGATCCAAAAAAGAGGTGAATGACAAGTATTCCTATAAAAGTATTCAAAAGGATCCATTTGTTTCAATTCTTGATATATGTTGTTATAATAGAACTCCACTAATGGTATGTGATATTCCCATGAGCCACCAAAATCCAATACAAAATCCCACAATATGTGTTCCAACATTTGTATCATCATTTATTAATTCCCATATGGTTGAGGATGATGCACCATACTCATGGTCAATTGATCCCCAATGGATTTCTATAATGATTTACAAAAAAAATAAGTAAACCTCAGATCGTTGTCTAACACTATCAAAATTGGTATGTCATTCCTCTTTACCACTTCTTGGATATAGATTTTTGACAATTCCTCCACCATATGAGATTCATGAATAGGGATGAAATGAGATGACTTTGAGAGCTAATCCACTCTCACCCATATGGAATCATGTTTTTGAACCATTATTGGAATAACTATTATAAAATACATTGTTATATGCTCCGATTTCCATAATTTAATAGGTAAAGACTACAACATACCTACTGGCTGATGATGATATTCCTTAACTTGAATAAAAGTTAATCATCTCAAAAAAAACTCAGCCACCTTCCTTTTCATACCGGCCCACCAAAATTTTTCTTTTATCACCATATACAAATTTTTTATTCCAAGACATACATCTCATTTTGAATGGTGGTAATCATGAAGAGGTTTTTCTTAACAAGACATGGGTATGACCATCTGATTTTTAAACCAAAAAACTGAATTCCCTTTCAGCTTCTATCCCTCAATGGTCTCCATACTATTCAGTTTTTACATCATAACCACAAATTGTACTTTGGAAACAAATATTTCTTTAAAAATATCATCGAAAAAAGGTGGAAAGGTTACCTTCAGAGATAATTCTCAAGGAAAAATTGTTGGAATAGGTAATATTTCTTTCTTGGAAAAGTTCTTATTTCAAATGTTTTGTTTGTTAAATGTCATAAGAATAATATCATTAGCCGAAGTCAATTATGTAATGAAGGTTACCTTGTGAATTTTATAAATGATAAGTGTTTAGTTCAAAATTCCAAGGATGAGTTCATTATATCTACCCATAGGCAGTAGAATGTATACACTATTAACATAGAAGACCTTAGGAGCCAAAATTTACCCTGCTTAAGTGCAATAGAAGACCAATCATGGCTATGGCATAGAAGACTAGGACACTTTAACTTGATAACCCATTGTAAAATTTCAAAGAAAAGACTTGTAAAGGGACTACTGGATCTTAGATTTGATTATCCAAAAGTCTGTGATCCTTATCAATTTGGTAAGCAACATAAAACTAGCTTTAAATCAATTAATAAAGTTTCAAATTCTAATGCATTACAGATAGGGAATATGGATCTTTTTGGTCCTTCACAAACTGGAAGCATTGGAGTCAAATACTATGTATTTGATTTAGTTGATGACTTTACTAGATTTACATGGGTCTATTTTCTAACAAAAAAATCTGAAGCCTTTTCCTATTTCAAAACCTTTAGAGCCCAAGATAAAAATGAGAAAAACCTACCATTGATAACTATTCATAGTGATCATGGTGGTGAATTTCAAAATTCAGATTTTGAAACTTTTTGTAGTAAGAAAGGTATTTCTCACAATTTCTCATCTCAAAGAACTCCTCAACAAAATGGTTTTTTTGAGAGAAGAAATCATATTCTTCAGGAAATGACAAGAACCATGTTGAGTGAATACTCAATTGTTAATAACTTTTAGGCTGCAGCTGTGAGTACTACTTTTTATACTATAAATCGTGTTCTAACTAGAACTTTTCTTCATAAAACACCTTATGAATTATGGACTGGATGAAAACCTAAAGTTTCATACTTCAATGTTTTTGGGTGCAATGTATTCATTCTGAATACTAAAGATAATCTACAAAAATTCGCACCAAAATCTGATGAAAGAATCTTTCTAGGCTATTATACAACTTCTTAGGCATATAGGGTTTTCAATAAAAATAATTGTACAGTTGAAGAAACAGTACATGTTAAATTTGATGAAACAAATCCTTTTGTTTTCAACCAAACCCAACCTACATATTTCGATGTGTTTTCTAAATTTTTTGATCAACCTCTATTAGAAGATTATTCTGATAAAGAAAAATGTTCAAGAAAGTGTTCCTGAAACATTTACCCCAGAATAATTTCTACCATATTTTGATGAACATGTTTCACAAAACCCAAATCAATTGTTTCTTAGGAATCATCCTAGTGATAATATCATTGGTGATGTAAATCAACCTATAAGAACCAGAAGTTCCTCGAGAAATGAAATAAAACATCTTGCCTTTCATTCCCAATTTGAACCTAAAAGTCCAAGTGAGGCCTTAGGTGATTAATATTGGATTAAAGAAATGCAAGATGATCTAAATTAATTTGAAAGGAATCATGTTTGGACATTAGTTGAAAGACCTAAAGAAACAACTGTAATTGGTGTAAAATGGGTCTTCAGAAACAAATGTGATGAAAATGGAATCATTGTAAGAAATAAAGCACGACTTGTTGATAAAGGCTATAATCAACAAGAGGGAATATACTATGAAGAAACTTATGCTCCGGTATCTAGACTTGAATCTATTCGTATTCTATTAGCCTTTTTAGTGTACTTTAATTTCAAACTATTTCAAATGGACGTTAAATGTGATTTTCTAAATGGTTTTGTTCAAGAAGAAGTTTTTGTCAAACAACCCCTGGTTTTCTATACTCAAAATATCCTAATCATGTTTTTAAACTTACCAATGCCCTATATGGCATTAAACAAGCCCCTAGAGCATGGTATGATAGACTTACATGATTTTTTTTACAAAACAATTATGCAAAAGGTACAGAGGATCCAACCCTTTTTATAAAAATGTAAAATACAAATGTTTTGATTGTTAAAATTTATGTTGATGACATCATATTTGGATCAACTCAGCAGTTTTTAACTGATTATTTGTCCAATTTAATGAAATCTAAGTTTGAAATGAGTTTGAAGGGTGAGTTGAAATTCTTTTTAGGTTTTCAAATTTCACAAAAATTAGAAGGAGCATATATATCTCAACATAAGTATATAAAAGATTTACTGAAAAAGCATGGTTACGACAAGACTAAAAGTATTACCACTCTGATTGGTACCTCAAATACTTGATCTTGATGAAACTGGGAAACCAGTAGAGAAAAAAAATTTAGAGGTATGATAGGAAGTTTTTTATACTTAATATCCAGTTGACTAGACATAATGTTTTCTGTATGTTTATGTGAAAGATACTAATCTAATCCAAAAGAGTCTCATTTAAAGGACGTAAAGAGATTCTTTCGGTATTTAAAAGGCACTATGGATTTAGGCCTTTTTTATTCTTCTGGAAATGATTTTGTTTTAAAATTTTATTCAGATGCTGACTTTGGTGGTTGTAGAATGGATAGAAAGAGTACATCTGGAACATTTCACTTCTTAGGAGATTCCTTGGTTTCTTGTTCTTGCAAGAAACAACACTCAGTAGCACTTTCCACTGTTGAAGCAGAATATGTAGCAGCCAGAAGTTGTTGTGCTCATGTGTTGTGGATGCAACACACACTCACTGACTATGGATTGAGTTTTTCCAAAACTCAAATTCATTGTGATAATACTAGTGCTATAGCTCTTATTAAAAACCCAGCACACCACTCTCGTGCAAAACACATAGATGGTAGGAATCACTTTCTTAGGGATCACACACATAAAGGAGATATTATTTTACAATTCATCGGAATGCAAGAACAACATGCTAACATTTTTACAAAACCATTACTTTCCAATATATTTGAGTTTATAAAACAGAAGCTAGGAATGATTACATTAAAATAATCATTCATATCTACTTCATGTTTTACACTTCTCCTTACATTAAGAAACTTCTATTAGTAAGGGGATAAATTTTTTACTTAATGTATTATTTTTATGAATTTTATTTGTTTATTCTCCTGGTTTATTTTAATCTTTTGTTTATCATATTAACTATTTAGTTATAGTTTTTATCTTTTGTTTTACATCAGTATGTCAACCTATGGTAAAAACTTTGTTTTCCATCGGTATGCCAGTTCATGGTAACAAGTTTGTTTTCCAATGGCACGTCAGTTCATAGTAATGATTTTGTTTTCCATCGGCATGTGAGTTCATGGAAATGAGTTTGTTTTCCATCGGTATGTCAGTTCATGATAAAAAGTTTGTTTTCCATCGGCACATCAATTCATGGTAACAAGTTTGTTTTCCATCGGAACATCAGTTCATGGTAACGAGTTTGTTTTCCATCAACACGTCAGTTCCGGGTAACGAGCTTGTTTTCTATCAGCACGTCAGTTCATGGAAATGAATTTTTTTCCCTCGGCACTTCATTTCATGGTATCATGTTTGGTTTCCATCGGCACGTCTGCCTATGGTAACAACTTTTTTTTCCATCAGCACATTAACCCATGGTAATAAATTCGTTTTCCATCAGCTTGATAATAGATCATATCTTTTCTCACCATACAATTGTGTTTTCTTTCACTATGTTAATACTATTTAAACCAACAATTACCTTATAATCTCTAGCAGGTACATACTTTCCTTACCTTTAAAAAAATTAATCCCATCCGTCAGTTTATTTTTCTTCTAAATCTCAACTGTAGAAGATCAACCGTCACCCATTTTTTCACCTATAAATAGAACCCTCCCCTCCCCAAACCCACATCGATTTTTCACAATTGTTGATGAAGATCTGCTCCTATTTTAAGACACTATATGATATTTCTTTGGCTTCATCTTTATGTCTTAGTCTTCTTCCAACACTCCTACCGAAATGTCTTTAAATGCTTTTTCATAGAAAGACTTTTTCATAGAAAGGTTACTTTCTCTGGACTTCTTTGATTCATACGATTCTACAATCAGAAGAATTATTTTGCTTCAAGGCTGGGATCATTTTTGTGTTGAAAAACCAGTGTCTCAAGATCCGGTTCTTATTGATGATGTTAGTCAGGTCTACAAAACCATGTCTTTTGATATAAACAAGACTATAAACTTTGCCGTCTACGATAGAAAGATATCAATGTCTGTGAAACAAGCATCCCACTTTCTAAATGTTCCAATAGAAGGATATTATTATTGTCCATCTCATAAACTACCAGAGTAAGTTGGTAAATTTAACAAAGAAAGTGATGAAAAGTATTTGTTTCTTATAAATGAAGAAAAGAGGAAAGTAGCTCATATTTATCCAGATAATAGATTCATGACACTTTGGATGCATGGTTTTATTTTCCCAAGGAAAGGGGATAGAGAAACTCTGGAAGTCTCTGATATCTTCATGCTAGACTATCTTATCCACATGAGAAAAGTAAATATCATGGGATACATTTTTGAAACAATCAAGAATGTTAAGTTAGGAGTGATTAAGTCTCATTTAATCATGTATCCATCTATTCTTACAAAGATTATTCTTGAGAGCATGATGTTTTGTAGTATTCCTTGAAAAGGACAATTGATAGAGTTGAAGCCTTCATGGATAAGTACGGGTATGTTGAAGAAGTTGAATGTTTTTTTGATATGAATTCAAAGAGTTTAATCAGAGATATAGAAGCTGAATCGACACAGAATCAATTAGAACCAAATCAATCGACATCTATATAAGCAAAATAAAACCCAACCGATCTTGCTCCTCAAAAGTCAGATCCTCAAAACAGTTCAAATCCAAAGAAGAAACCTATGTACAGTAAGGAGGTTGTGTCAAGGTGGATAAAAGAAATAGAACAGAGAAAGGAAGGAGATCCGATGTTTGGTATTGACCCACCCGAAGCTTTTGCTGAGAGGATAAGGGTTAAGGATACCCTTCAGGCTGAAAAGAAAAAGAATACTCTTTTGAAAAGAAAAGCTCAGGACTTTGATATTTCTATAGTCATGAAAATAGTAGATGATTCTAGTGCTCAAATAACAGAAGAAGTAAATCAAGAGCCTATCATACAGAGTCTCCTAGAGAAAGAGAAAGGGAAATAAATTTTTGATGAAATACATGAGGTTAAAGAAGAGGAAGGAGATTTTCTTTTGGAATTAATTTAGAGCTAAAAAAAAGTAGATAAGAATCTTTTCAAAAGCAAAGTGAAGGTATTCAACAAACACCTCATGCCGATCAAAATCTAGCTCAATATTTTGAAACTCCAGATAAAATTTATTCTCAAGAAAAGCAAGCTGATCAATCCTCTCAGAATGAAAAACTAATTGTCATCAGTGACAAAGTAGATGAAGAAGGAAGGGAGAAAGAAAAAACAAAAGGAAAAAATCCAGTTGAGAACTCAACCCGATTAAATGAACTGGATTCGTACGATGAAGATACTGACTCAGAACACACAATCTCTCTCAAGAGGAGGGATTACATTGTTCATGTTTTGAGAAGGATTGAGAAGAAAATTCCTTATTTTCCTATACATGAAGGTAAAATTTATTTCATTACTAACAAACAGAGAAAGAATTATGGCTCTGTAACAGAATCGAGAAAGAATGTTTTTTCAGTTGAAGCCGATTTGAAAGTTCTATCTGAAAGTTTGGCTGCTCATAAGAAGGGTTACAACAGAATGACTAAGTGGTCATTCACAATAGAAATCTCGGTGAATGATCATGAAGTGTCAATTGAAGACCTAATAAGGCTGTCGAATGATCTCGCAATCGCCTTCAATAATCTTGATAAAGAACCTATTGAAAGGCTGAATCAATTGTCAAATACCCATAGAGCCGATATCCCTTCAGTAAAAGAGTTTAAAGAGAGAATAAATGTTTTTTAGTCTGAGTTTTTGAAGGTTTCATCTTTCATAGATGAATTAGTCTTGTTGAAGAAACAAAATTCTATGTTATCCAATGAAAGAAAGATTTTACAAAACAAAATTGATACTCTTGAAGAAGTAATCAGATTCCAAGAGGAGACCATCAAGAATCAGGATCAGCCTTTTTCCGACCAACAAGAGCTTCTCAGATCTCAGGGTAACTCTATATCTAAAGACAAGAAAGAAATAAAAAAGATGAAAGCTGTTCTTGATGAGTTGATAAAGAAGGAAAAGGACAGAGAAAACCAATTATTGTTGTATTTGTTTTCTTTTCATGAACTCTAAAAAATTATGTTACCGTAATGAGATTTTTTTTACCCTTTCCTTTGTCCGGCTTTTCTTTTCTCTAACTCTTTCAGGCAACTCAAGATTACACCATTCATTCTGTAAACAAAAAAGGGGGAGAATGATTCATGAAGGGGGAGAATGATTTACAAAGGGGGAGAATGTTTTATCCAGGGAATAATGATTTAATAAAACACTTCTAAATCAAGGAAAATCTACGAATACAATTCTTAGGGAAGTACATACCTAAGGGGGAGTTAGTTGTATTCAATTTCATATTCATAAGAGTTTCCAATAACTCAGGGGGAGATATGTTTTCTTTTTTGTTTGTGTTTTTTGCTTTCCAATAAGGGGGAGATTGTTGAGTAAAAAGTTCTCTTTTGACTTTTATATCTTGTTTTGGAAATCACAAATGTCTTTTAACCATGCATATCATATTGAACATGATTATCATACTAACCATGTTGATCGTATTGAACGTTCTTATCATACTGACCATGATTATCGTATTGACCATGTTGATCGTACTGATCATGCTGATCATACTGACCATGCTTATCATACTGATCATGCTGATCGTACTGACCATGTTTATCGTACTGACTATAATTATCATACTAACTCATGAAATTGTATTGAATCTGTTTATCGTAATGAGGTTTATGAATCATACTCAGTTTGCATCATATCAATAAATTACACTACGTGATACTTATAGTACTCATACATTACTTTAATTAATTGCTTCTTTTGTTCCTTTATCAAAAACACATGTTTCATATTAATTGTACTCATGTTTATCATCTTCATATATCTTTTGTTTTAACCAAAATGATGTCATGGAGTTAGTTATAATCTAATCAAAATGATGTCGTGTTTTCTGTTTCAATATGACCATTATAATGCCAGGTTTCCATGTCCCTCCGAGTTTTCTGGAGTAATATGACCGTTGGAGGAAATGTGATTGTTAGAACCTGAGGCCTATAAATAGGAGGTCATTTGAAGCTAAGAAACAACAACCGTGAGACCTTTCTACTATCAAGTTCTAGAGAGAGACACTGTGACTTCTCTCCTACTTTGTGTGAAAGCCTTAAAAATACAAAACGTGAACGGCTCATTCTTAGTTTCTATATTTCAATAAGTGATTTGTTTTGCTTTGTGCGACTGATCAGGTGATAATGATCGAGGGCTGTCGGGGATAGGCAGACGGCGCTACCGATCATCGTATCGAGGGATTTCAAGTAATTGAAAGATAGAGGTTCCGATTACCTGAAAAATCGAGGGCTTGCGGGGATATCAAGACAGACGTACCAATAATTGTATTGAGGGATTGCAGGGATAACAAGACAGACATACCGAT
Source organism: Viscum album (assembly GCA_963277665.1). NCBI lineage: Eukaryota > Viridiplantae > Streptophyta > Magnoliopsida > Santalales > Viscaceae > Viscum > Viscum album. The sequence continues at coordinate 1,811,843,788 of OY728127.1, forward strand.
CATCATATCGAGGGCTTGTGGGGATAGAAAGATAGACGTACCGATCATCATATCGAGAGATTGTGGGGATAGCAAGACAGACGTACCGATCATCATATCGAGGGCTTACCAAGGTGTTGGTAAGACAGACCTGTTATCCTAGGTGAAAGGATAACCCTTCTCTTTGGGTCAAAATAATTGTAATACTTTTACATTTCTGCTGTTGTTTGTTTTAGAAAGGGAATTGTATTGTTTCATTTCTTCATTTCACATTCCTTTGTAATTGTTTCAATTATAATCATACTGTTACATATTGTATCGATTGATTCTATATACGCTTTATGGTATAATCCTTCACTATTGTTTTAATCTGATTATTATATTCATCTTGAATATAATTTCTTTACTTTTTTATTGTATTACATCATATCATACCTTTATATTCAATATAATTGTGGTTCCTAATTTGTGTTGTGAATTGTATTAGTTTAAGATCATTTAAACTAATTTATTAAGTGTTTAAAAAAAGTTTTAAACATAAAATTCAACCCCCTATTGTATTGATCCATTTAATATACATATACATATACATATTCAATCCAACAGGGGATGCCCGACTTCTACTTCCACTGGTCTGATGCCTCCTTTTCAAATTGAGTATACGACTTTCTTGTTAATGAATCTACCGTCTTTTTTACTTTACCTAGTGTATAAATTAAGTCAAATTTTAACATTTCGAGATACTCCATACATTTTCTTTGTCTTAGATTCAAATCCATTTGTGATAAAAAATGATTCAACCTCTTATGTCTGTAAACACAGTGAATTTCTCACCAAAGAGGTAATGATGATGTTTTTTCAAATCATGGATTACAAAAGCTAACTCAAATTATTTTTTTTGATAAATTCTTCTCATGTAACCACAAATTCCTTTATCCATATGTAAATAAATGATCTACTTGAAATAGAACACACCCCGACCCTGATCTCGAAGCATCAAAATGAACCAAAAACACTTTTCATTATTCTAGAAAAATTAATATTGGTGATGATTTAAGTTGAACTTTAAGCTCTTGAAAAGTATTCTAACATTACTCTCCCCATTTAAATGGAACATTATTCCCTAACAAAGGCATCATTAGTAAATCTAGTCATGAAAAATAATGAGAAAAGTGTCTGTAATAACCGGTTAGACCCAAGAAATTGTGTACCTTAGAAACATTCTTTGGTGGTTTACAAGAGATTACAACTTCTATCTTTTATTGATCCATCGAAACACCTTTTTCAGAGATTATATGGCAAAGGAAACGTAAAAATCTTATCAAAAAATAACACTTTGATATTTTTGAATACAAATGATGATACCTTACGTTTCCCAACACCGTTGCTGAGTGTTGTTCATGCTATGACCTTGTATTTTAATACAATAATATACAATTCACAAAACACACCACAAAAGAATCTAGATACCTCTGAAATATATGATTCATCAATACCATAAATACTTCTGGTGAATTTGTAAGACTGATATTCCTCACCACATATTCATAATGGAAATATCTACTTCTGAAATCTATCTTTGGAATATCATTTTTCCAAACCTGCAATTGGTGATATCTTAATCATATGTCAATTTTAGAGAACCACTGAGCTCCCCATAATTGTTTGAACTAACCATTAATGTGTGGAAGTGGGTACATGTTCTTTATCATAACTTTATTAAGAATATGATGATCCACATGCATCTTTAGAGTTCCATCCAACTTTTTCACAAATAAGACCGGTACTGGCCATAAATATGTACTCAACCGGATGAACCCTTTTCTTTCCATCTCCTCCAACAACACTTTAATCTACCTTAATTTTGTTGGTTCCATGTGATGAGATATAAGGTAAATAAGACTGGTCTATGGAAATAGATAAATAATAAAATCCACTTCCATTACAGGTGTAAAACCTGATAAATATTCGAAAAAAACATCTGGAAACTGAACCACAACTACAAGAAAACTACTGTTCTCGATTTCTTCCATTGATGCCAAAGACAAAGATGAAATCTGGTATAATACCATTATAACTGCTGGTTCCAAAAATCACATTTCACCGGAATTTACATTCCTTTCTCCTATAATGATATTCTCTATGCCATCCTTAGTCATGAAACTAACTATTATAGTATAATAGTCAATATGATCTTTTAATTTTGTAAACCAATCCATACCCAAGATAATATCATAGACATCCATCTCAATAATAGATATGTCCCATATCAGCTCAGATCCATTTACATTTATAGAACATTATTTACACATAAAGGCTCGAAATTCTTTTTGAACAAGAGGATTTTGAATTTTTAACACTAATGACATCATATCAACATTAAAACATAGAAAATCAATATCCCAAGAGTCAATAAATTAATTGGATAAACTTGTATCAAAAAAATATTTCATAAGGGTAGAATTCAAAATAAGCAGACCTCGCACTGTTGATGGTCCATATTGATAATCAATAATAACCAGCTCATCTCTATATAATTTTATACGCTCCATAATTTTTTCCGTATTTCTTTATTGATATTTACTTTGATGAGAAGACATGGAATTACTAGAATCACCATGGCTCAATCTTTTCTTTTTAAAATATTGATCCCACAACCCTTTTATCATCATAGTATACAATGTATGTGACACTTGCGAAGTGACCCGAACACCTGACCTTGGAGAAATATGACAATAGCGCAAAATATTCCCCATATGATAGCAATTGTGGTGTGCTCTAGGTGGATCCATACATTTTCACTTCATGTGTTCATACAAACCACATTGGAAAAATCCAGACTGGCACTTTTGTTTTGGTGGAATATTTACTGATCCTTCCATCTGATTTTGAGCCATCCCAATGCCTTCAAATAGGTGTCCCTCATCCATTTGCTTATCAAATTAGAGTTCCCACAGATTACCATAGGTATCAACATTCTACCACCACCCATAGATCCTGATATATCCATTTCTACCACAGTATCCCAATTATCTATATCTATATAATAATCCATAATACAGAGTATGAAAATATTCGACTGGATCTCTTGTATCAGCCTTGATTCAATGGTTCATGGATCCTAGGATGTACTAGAAGCAACTTCAGGTGAAAATCACACTAAATTCATGTATTTAGCTGCGTAATCCATGATAGAAATATTTTCCTTCTTCTAGATGTAGAAGTCATCCCTTATTTTAATTATGAATGTGTGAGTATATAATTGTTTGTTGAACTATTCTTAAAAATCCTCCAATGCGAGGCCTTGGTATAATTTATCAGTAATAGATAAATCCCACCACTAGCATGAAAGATCCTCTAACATATATGTCACGAGCTAAATCCCACCATTGTATTGAGAAGGCGGAAGGACATTACATGGTCTTAAAAGATATCCCCAAGATGCCAAAGGCTTACAATAAATGCAAAGGGCTTCATGAATTTATGGGGGATGATTTTCCCTTTGAAATTAAAAAAACCAACAAAATAGGCCATAACCAAGTGAAAAATAATTAATTCATGATAATCATATAAAACAACTCCTCAAAACACCATATATGTCAAAAAAACTACGAAAGGTTAGCACAATCGAAGAATACAAAACATCAAAGTGAACAATGGAAGAAAAAACCAACAAAATATCAAAGAACCCAAGAAACAACTCCACATATCCAGATATTATCCATGCTCCAACTCCATAAAATAGTCCATGTATTATGATGAAACACTAAATAAGTGTGGTAATTTACCTTTTTTCTATGTCTTGATAAACAATATGTGCAAAAGTATGAAAGTGATAACGTAGGGGTGGGTAATTAAACTCAGTAGGATTTCTCAAAATGAATTCCCCACTCACACCACTAGGATAGAACATGTTATAACATTTATATAAAATAGTTTATATAAAAGAAATTGAAAATATTTTATAACAAACCAAGTAGATCAATACCCTAACAGTTTTCCATACCAAAATAGTTTCGAAGAAAAGAAACCAAAAAATTATCTAAAACCTTTTCACAAATTTCATTTTGGAATAATCCATTAAATTCCATATATCCACACTTCCAACCATGAATGAAATAATTTACCTAACTATACTCATGAGTGGCAAGTCATCCATTTCCTAACCTGTCATTTAATGAACCACTTTGATGAGGGAAAGTTCATAACCTCATCCATCCCACATATGATAAGGGAAACTTCATACCCTTATCCATCCTAAATTTATATGAACACTCACCGAAACTTTATGCCAAAACCAATTCAAAAAAATCAACCATTTCAATAAAACCACACTTTTATTGAAAATCAAACCAAAAAACCATTTCAATAAAACCATCTATTTTGTTGAAAAAAATTCCAACAAAAAATTTCAATAAAACCATTTTTTATTTAAAACACATTTCCATTCATAAAAAAAACCATTTTAAAATCATCATTTTAAAATCAATTTACTATATTCACTTTCCACCAAAACACCCATTTTTTCACTATACCATAATCTGTCACCAAACAATGTTTCTATTAATCATTGCACAAAACATTTCACAATCAATTCACACAAAACAACCAATTTTAAATTAAACTTTCATTTTATAAGTATATGCGTCGAGATTAAATCCACCTACCTCAATATTTATGGTGAAAATGAAGAATGACACTAAAACTCCAACCAAATTGGGTTGAATCTCCAAAAACTCACCTTAGATCTCTTACCCTATTATCAGAAAATATAAATATGATCATGATTTGACTAAAAAACCATAGATCTGTCCCCAAATGATCGATATATAAGAAACTAATAGAGAGAGGGAAGTAGATATAAGAAAAACTAAGAAAAAAAACTATAAAGGAGGACTTAACAAGGGAATCTAGCTTCAACGCACTAAGAGAAGCCTTCAGATCTCCTCCAGATCAATGGGAGAAGGTTCCAAAGGCTTTGAGGGGAAGAATTTTTGAGTTACAGATAAATTAGAGAAAAAAGAGGGGTTAAATGATATTCCATACCAAGATCAACTTTTTTGGGTCGTGTTTTTAAATTGGGAATGATTAGTCACATGATTAGGAAAACCATGCACTAACGATGTACCTGCCTCTACCTCAAGGAGGACCTCACAAGATTGGCCCACATGGTTAGAAAAACCATGCACTAACCATGAATGATACCACTTTCTCACTTTTCATAGTTTCTCTTAGTCAGATGTATAGTTTGGATAACACCTATGCCTGCCCAGGTGCCTTCCCCTTACCCCTATCTCACTATGCATGATTTCCTATAGGAGTTTCAGGGTTTTAACAAATCATTATTAAACCGTTCACTTGAATAAAATCCCAAATAAATTCCAAAAGGATTACAAACCCTCCCAAACTCATATTAAACACATTATATACTTAAAATACCTAAATGAAGGGTTACTAACTTGAAAAAGGGTGTGCTATAGAGGGTTTGGTAATTATATTTAATGATAATGATGTTTCCTATTCAATTACAACACTAATGTCTATCCTCAGTAAATCTCTATGAATTGGATCATTCTACACCAACATCATGGATACAAGACTATGGTATTTTATACCTAATTCATATACTACATTGTTTATTTTCCTCAGAAGATAATATTTAGAAAAATTATAATAGTAGAGATGTTCTAATCACCTCCTTTGGCTCATATTGATATCGTTTTGAGTAAATATGTATTTCAAAATCTTATGATCAATGTATATATAAAATCTATATTTATAGGGGTAATTTATTCACATATTTCTAGAAAATATCACCATAACTAACTCTAAATCATGTGTAGATAGTACACCTTATGGAACTTCAACTTTGGAGTTGCATAAGAAACCAATATAACAATTTTCAGTAGGAAAAATACAATATCTTTCCTTGATGCATTATTATAAATTAAAATATAGTATTTACCAAAAGAATAGTCAATAGAGGAGAATTTACCAATATTCTCTTAAATTCATCAAATATATTTTCACATTCCTTTTTTCCATGTGAAATCTTGCCCCTTACATGTTAACTTGGTTAACAGATTATCTATCTATGTAAATTTCTCAGCAAATCACTGATATATCATAAGAATCCAAGGGAACTATGTATTTCTGTTATAGTTCTAGGTATAACCCATTCAATGACTTTAAGGATCGATAAATACACTATAATTTTATATAATATGTCAAAGGAAATAAACATATTTTACCTAAAATTCAATTTTACAAAATTTCCCACAAAAATACTCTTTTCTCATAACCATAATAACAAATCACAAATGAAATTAATGATCCTCTTAATTCTTAGAGTATAAAATAATATAATCAATAAATATCACCATAAAATTATCAATATTATCCTTAAGTACTCAATTCATTATTTCTATATACATAGAGGGTAAAATAGTCAACCTAAAAGGAATTACCATGAACTTATATTGATCATACATTATATTAAATGATGTCTTTGGGATATCATCCCTCTTATACTTTAACTAATGATAACCAAAATAAAGATCACTATTTAAGAAGTATTGGGCCATTTAAGCTGATTGAAGATTCCATCAATACAAGGTAATGTATACATTTTATTTATAATAATTATATTTATTTACCTATAATCAATGAATAACCTCATTGATCCACACTTATTCTTAAAAAATTAAATTTGTTCTCCCCATGGAAAACCACTTGGAAGAATGAATCCCTTATCATGTAAGTCTTGTAATTTCCTCTTCAACTCTACTAATTGCATTGGATTCATTATATATGGAGGCTTAGATATAGGTTTATCATAGGGATAAGAGTAGTAGATAATAAAACATATTGATCATGGGGAAATCTAGGAAATTCACTAGAAAATCCATCAATATAATCCTACACAATATGAACATATTTTATTTTAAAAACCTTTTTACCCATGACAGTATTAATTTGGACCATATATTCTCTAAGGATTTAATTAATATGAGCTACTTGTGGTGGTTTGAGACTAGTTTTATGTAATTAAATCTCACCTAAAAAACAAGAAATTTCATAATTACCTCACAAATTATAGCTTCCTTCTCCCTATAATAGATTCTTGATTTATAATTTGAGATACAATCCATCTCAAAGACTACATAAAACCCACCATTGGTATGATAATTATATTTGTAACATAACATCTCCCATTATTTCTAATTTGAATTTCCTCATATATCATCATTGAAATCAAGGTACCACTTGGTTTTCTACCTAATAAATTACTCTTTAATTATTCAGGGAGTGATTTAATATTTATAGAAGACATACATGATGTAAATTACTTTTTTAAATCTAGAATAAAATAATGTATTAGAAAAAATTTAGTGTATAATAAAAATAACTTCTATGAAATCATTTTGAGATTCAAAATTAGCTATTGTTATTTAAAAATGATAGGCCTAATCTATAATACTCTTTTAGAGAAGATTCCCTTTGTGCTAAGTGAAATTATTATAGTAATACCCTATATCTTTATGATTGAAGCATTTCAAATTGACTACTTCCATCATTCATATTCATTAAATAGTTTGATGAAATTTATCTCAATATTCAAATCATATACCCAACCCATTTATGTAGGCATATGAGTGTTTCTTCTGAAAATTATTATATATAGGGAAATCCACTCTTTCCATTTTTTTCCATTCAAATATTTCATTCCACATGGTGATCAGTTATCCTCTCCTCTTCATGTTTTAAATTATGAATGAATGATTTCAAAAACTCTTTATTATTCTTGATAAAACTTGTACAATATTCTCATATGATGAAAAAATTTTAGAGACCAATGATCTTTGATGAATTGGATTCAAACCATGAATGACATAATCAATCTTTGTTTCTAGGTAGAATAGATAAACTACAACATACCTCTCTAATATTATGAAATTATCCTTATAATCAATATAAATTTCTTCTTCCTTTGATCATAAATTTAAAAATTTCCTCTTCATATTAGTGGTTTCTCTAGATGAGAATATTTTTCGAGAAACATATTTATAAATGTATTCCACTCCATGTATTCTATCTAGTCTTCTTTCTTATTATTTTGAACTAGGGAAAAATAATGGTCAGCATCACCCCTTAAGAGATACAAAACCATGGTAACTTTTTTATTCTTAATACACCCCAATGATATAAAGATATTTTCTAGTGACATAATCCATTGATATGAAACAATGGGATTAGTGGAACTACTGAACTATGGATTTTGTTTACTCATACAATGATCTAAATAGGTTGGTCCTTATCTATGGGAAGCATGTAGCTTCAGGTGGTCCATAAATTTTTCATAACCTATGTCAGTTTCCCTAGGATAGTAATGATTTTTTCTACACCAACATTAACTCAACTATATTTATTTTCTAAATAATCCCCACCTTGTCCTTGAATATTATCATTATTTCTATTTCTTATAGCAGGTCCCATTATTTATCAAATTTCATGGATTTATTAGAAATATTAAAAAATAATAATATATGATACAAATTATATGTCATGTTTCTCTACAATATGGTTCTCTGCATAAAATAAATATAAAAAACCATTATAGAATAATATATATAGTTTTCCAATGGTAGAATCTATATTCTCTCCCCGTTCTCTTTTAATTATATTTCCTAAGGTTTCTACAAAACCATTCTCTGATACCAAATGTAATGCATGTAAACCTATTTACCAAAATTTGGGGAATTATTTATTAGGTGGTAATTAGAATAGATGAGATTACATTTCCAAAATGAAGCTTCAGTATTCTGAAAGAGAATAGATAATTAAATACTAAATCACATCATGAAACATTACAACATTAAATTAAAATAATTATTCCATAGTTCTATCTATACGTATAATCATTATATTGTATTCCAATTCATTAATTGGGGAAATTGGAAACAAAAGTAAAGGTTGAGATCAAATTCTCAAAAATGGATACCATATAAAAAATATTATAAGGAATGATAAATATAATCGAAACATATAAATAACTGATGATACATAACATAATACCTTAATGGAAAATGAAATTAATGAGTAAATGATATCATAATTATGTAAATTTTAGGAATTCATAATGCTAGAAATCATAGACATACAATCGAGGCCTTATCCCAAGATATCATACATAATGGGTAAGGATGCTCACAATACCGTATCATAGTTTTCTCAAGAGACCTACTAGTAATACGAGGGGATATATAATTATGGGACCTACCCATTATATAAAATTCTAACACATTACATCACATAGTAAATGGATATAGAATAATGTTCAAGAATGAATAAAATAATAATAAATAGAATAAATTCTCAACTAGGATTATATTAGAAGAGTTTTATATATAGAATAAAGGATTATATGGTTATGGTAATAGTTTTACCCATTAAATGAATTAATAGGTTAACTATGTGAATACCCTTGATTCATATAAAGAGTAACTGAGGATTTACAATGTTCTAATAATCACCCTTAATAAGTAAAGAATATATAATTACAATTATTGGGTACTTGAAAAGACTAAGATGACCAGGTTGTTTGGGTAATATAATATATGTATTAATGATTGTTGGTTAAAATTATAGACATATAAACAACATAATATAGATTCAATATATTCAAATAAATCATTATGGTTTTTAAAGAGCATGTGAATCATCCAAAGCATATCCCCAAGAAGTGTCAAGCTTGGTTCGTAGTTAATCACACTTATTGTGCATAGAATGGAGATCAATTTATTATCTGTACAATATTTTTTAGGAGTTTTACCCACAGTTGAATCTATGAGAGATCCTTCATTCAATTTCTTTATATCCAAATTATGATTTTATTTCTAGTAAATACTACACACACATTACCAAAACATAGGATGGTTTTATGGCCATGTAAAAGTTTGAGAGTTATAATCTCCTATGAATGTAGTATAATGAGAGGTAATGATGATCCATCAGTGATAATATAACAATGAATTTATATAAATGAAGCAAAATTACATTTCATATTTAAATTAAATAGAAATTTAAATAATAATGCAATTAAAGAGAGCCAAGAGGTTATGGACCCTTACCTTGAATGATGATTTCTTAATGATTGATATGAGAACATTAGATCCTTGAAAACTCCTTCGATAGAATATTGAGTGATAAAATGATATGACATCCTTGATAAAAGGATTTTGAGTGAAGGGGAAAGGGTGGATATTTATAGAAATTGAGGTAGGATATTTTACTAATTTCTAAACATAGGTCTTGAAAATATATATTGTGGAAAATGAAAAACAATTGGATTACCCATGGTTTTGGATAATGTTTTTTGACATTTAAGGCATGGTTTTTGACATATTTGTGTTTGAGAACTAAAATCAATTATTTTATTTTACTTTTCCATGAGAATATATCTTTTACATATATTATTATTTTTAAAAACATAATTTCATTTTTAGGCTTTGTAAATTTATTTATTGGATTGGAAACTATTGTAATTAATTGAATAAATTGTATTAATAAAATAATTTATTTCTGGATGTTTGTTCCATTATATTAGCTCTTATATAATTTATGCATCATAATTATTTCATAATACATTCCATATATGCTTACTATATTTTATTATTTAGTGAAAAAATAAACTATCTTAGAAAATTATAAAAAATAAACCATTGGATCATCTAGAAATTTTAGTTTCATATTTTATTTCCTTTTAATAAAAATAATTTTCTTTATTTGATAATTTAAAATTTTAAATATATATATTTTTTGTATCTCAAAATCTTGTGTTTAGTTCCCAAAGTTTAGAAAATCTTTTTTTAATAAATATTATTTTATTTCTAAGTTATATGGGTGTAATTATATTACTATTAATTGATTAATATAATTTTTTTATAATTATTTATTATATTTTTATCAAATTATTTTATTCATTTTACTAGACACATTCATGAATAAATTTTCTTTAGTATTATGAGAATTATATTTTCAATGGTTAAATTCCAATGGTAATATTGCAATGTCCAAATTCAAATTGTCATATTACCAATTATATATACACTCCATTATAACTTACTAAGATCATTTATATTATTATCTTTATTTCGATACTATACATATTCCATTTCATATTGTTTAATCTATAATAGAAATTTAACTTATTTATTTTTCATTGATTTTAAAGTATGATTGTAATATCAAATTACTGTTTTCTGGGATTCCATGACCTCTATTTTGAGAATTCTTTTATTGGGGTTCATAACATGTTGTTTCATGAAGAATTTTGAAACATTTCACTGATTTTGTGCTATGCATGGTTGGCGCACGGTTTTACCAAACTGTGCACCTTGCTAGTGAAAACGATAAAAACCCAAGTAGTGAGGGTTTTCCCAATTGTCACACTGTTTTTCAAATATTTTTCCAACCTATTAGAAACCATGCACCCCTTTAGAGGGGTGCATGCTTAGGGAACATAATTTGATAAACGGTGTGATCTTTTCTAGAAAAACAGTGTGCATAGAATTTAGTTATTCTAAAAATTGATAAAAAATTACCTAGACCCTATTTTAGACCCCAGATGAACCCTAACTTAATATGTTTCATTTTATGAGGTTGAGAGGGATCTCAGGGAAACATTTTGGCTCTCCAAACCCTTTCCAAAGAGGATTGATGCTATGAGATCATCATTCGATCTGTTATCGAGAAGTTTTCTTCCGTTTTCCTTCTATCTAAATCTTTTCCTCTCTCCTCTTCTGGTTTGATAGAGATTTGTGTTGTTGGAGGATCCAATATCCTTTTTTAGGGATCTTGAATCTTGGTTGGATTTAGTAATCTCTATTGCTGGTGTTTTTTGTTGGCTAATCCTATTGTGTTTGTTGAGTTACATGATACTATAATCTACAGAAGGTGGCCCTATTTAACATTTTCCAATCGATTTAAAAATAATTTTATTTATTTAAATTTAATTGTTTTTAATTGGATTATGAAAAACCCAATTTTCATCAAATTGGGATTTGATTTTTTATTGGCATGAAATTTTGGGAAACACCCTTATTCTATTGAATTCTGGTGTGACTCTAGAAATTTTATAGAAATTTTGATATTAAATATTGAAATTTATTTGTGGAATTGATTTCAAATTTGTATTTGAGGGAAATGGTTTTAATATTTTTGATTAAAACCTATTGGTTTTATCATGGAAAATGCAAAAATTTATTAAAAATACTTTTTGGGTTTTAATGGAAATTGGAATTATGAAATGGGATAAAATTTTTTAATTATATTTTGAAATATTTTGAAATAAATTTCCCATTATTGATTTTCATTAGTGAATGTGAAGACCAAGGTAGTGAGTGAGTTATTTTGGAAAAAAATCTATTAATGCTTTAAAACTTTTCAATAACACGTGCAGTAGGTCACATCCCCGATGGGACAGTGATGAGTCATCTTTGAATAGTCTCTGAGGGATGTGTGTACACATATTTTTATGTTCACATATTCGAGTGGGTGAGGATCCCATAACATGGAACTATCATACCTCTTAGAAGATAGACATGATGATCTATTTTGATTCTTTTGACATATTCCATTGATTGTAAACTTTTTTACACATGCATTGTGAATTTTCAAAACCCATTTTATATGAAATGTTTATTAATCCATTTTTTGAAATATTTCCATAGATTTAAATGTAAATAATGATTTTTTTAAATATTATCTTTAATTTCCATGATTTTTGTCTAAAATTGAATGATTTATTTGTTTAATTAATTATGGAATCTTCTTATGGAATCCTTGTTGAAACCCTGCTGGGATTTCAGCTCAAACCCTACAAGGTCTTGCAAATGTTTGATGATTATCTCTGGCCAGGTTCGAGAAAGGGTAAAGAGGAACTTGGAGGTGGTTCTTGTTGTTGATATTTTGAAATTTGAGATCATTGTATTTTTGGGACATGGGTTGTTTATCTTCCTATTTTTAGTACTTTGATGATGTACTTTGGGTTTTTTATAACTATGGGACTTCTTGTATTATTATCCATGTGAGTTTTTCTTTTGAGCATGCTGACTTTTTTCTTCTTTTTCCACTGTTATGTGGAAAAAACATTCCCACCTTATCTTGTATGATGCCAGGTGATAGTCTCCAACCTATGAGGATTAGGAATACCATTCAAGCTATTCTGGGATCGAATTTGGTATCAAGGTAACAGAGTATCTGGGATGGTTCATAACAATTTGTATCAAAGGTGTCAGTTAAGCATCCTAACTTGATGATAGTATGAAATTGTGTAATCATATCAGGAATTAGAAGGTAGTTATGACTAAGTTCTTGAATAACACTCACCATAATGAGCCTTAAGTCCCAAGGGGTGGTTTGAGAAAGATGTATTGAAGATTAGTTCTAGTATTTTCCATATATTTGATTTGGATATATTGAAATAAAAATAATTTTTATATATCTGTTGTGATTTATTTTACCTATTACTATTTTTTGAGAGTTATTATAGGTAACCATTATGATGTATTCAATGTTTTAGGTTAATTTTGTGTAGTATCATTCCTATAATAAGACATGGTAATTAGTTCAAGGGGGAAGTTGCTGATAAACTATCGTGAAAAATAGTCATGTGGACGAGAATATGGTTGAAGTTACTATGTGTGCTATCAAAGCTTTAGGGCATGAACCTACACACATTCTGGTTTAATCTCTAGCTGTGGAACCTCATAGGGATGTCATCTGAATTTTTTCTCTAGAGTTCCATCTCCAAAAGTCACCATTGTTCTAAGGATCTAATTATCCTCAACTGGATGGGGATTGGTTGAAGAATATGGATCTTCTATTTATGTTCTTTAAAATTCATGATGAAATAAAGGTAAAATGTGACACCTTTATGTTAGAGAGTAATATCAGGAGATGGTGGGACCTGATGGTGATGATGAAGAAGCACAAGAGCTTTGAGTGGAAAAAATTTAAAGCAGTTTTTGCTAACCAGTTCTTTCCAAAGTCGATGGTATTGGATAAGGTTGATGAGTTTTTCAAACATGATTAGGCTAACAAGACCATGACCGAATACGAAAATAATTTTTCTAAGATTGTGAAATTTTCACCAGAAATTATTTCAAATGAGAAGATAAAGAATCAACAGTTTGATATGGGAATTTGATCTGATAGTTGTTTTATGGAGTTCTTCATGAAGAAACCTTATTATAATGATGTGATGGATATTGAATTTATGTTTGAGATGGACATAACTAGTATTTTAGAGTTAATAACTATTCATTTTTATCCCAGTGGAAGTTCTATGAGTCAATTTAAAGTAAATATGAAGAATGATGAATCTCATAGTGTTTATCAACATTTGGGGTTTTCAGACCCCCTACAGTGATTGGTAGAGGCCCTTTGATATCTTACCAGTGTGTCAAGCTAGGGCACTCAAAACAAGTTTTCATAGATGCACACAAGTTATGTGCATCATATGGATATTCAAGTCACCTAAAAAAGTTCTTCCATATCTTTTCTGCTCCATATAGTGGAACCAAATAACCATCACCTAATAAAATTTTTGTCAAATAAGATTCTAATAAAACTAATTGGTTCTAAAAACATGTATTTGGAATGACACTTATTCACATAGTGGAATAGTCTCAAGAAGAAGAAGATATCGGTCCAGTTACTGTTATAGGAACTATCAATATTACATCCTATTTAGTGACTTATTTCTTTGACACTAGCGTATCTCATTCATTCATTTTGACTTGCATTTTGAATCTGTTTAATCTTCCAACCAATATTTTATCTTTTGTGATTGATATTACTACACCCCTTTGAACAAAGAGAGAGAAGGGTCTTCATTTTCCCACATGTGTGTTCTCTTTATAATAAATTTTCCGTACTTGGGATTTTATAGACATCGACATGAAGTCTCTTGATTTCATATTTAGGACAGATTGACTCATTTCTAATAAATCTTCGATTGATTGTTATCTTTGATGGGTCTTCTTTACTACGCCTGATGGAGAATTCTGTATCTTTCAGGGAGAATGGGACCTATGGTTGAGTAGAGTTAAACCTTATTATCTTGATTTGGGGAAAGTAATATAAGTTTTATCTTCTAATATAATGTGGGAATCCATGAGCGCTGATATCCCTCTAATTTTTATTGAGTTTCCCATATATTTTCGTTCAGACTTGTCCAGTTTACCACTAGTAATTGAGGTAGTTTTTTAAATCTATTTAGTCTCCGGTACTCAACCAATATCTATTAATTATTCCTAAATGGAACCTACTGAAATTAAAGTGCTTAATAATCAATTGGATGATCTTTTTGATAAAGGATTCATATTTTTGAGTGTGTCACCTTGGTTGGAACCAATTCTCTTTTCTAAGAAAGGTGATGGGAAACCAAACCATTTTTTGATTACTGAAAACTCAATCGAGTTATGGTAAAGAAAATATATCCATTTACATAAGTTTATGATATATTCGAATAGTTTAAATGTGAATAGTGGTTCTCAAAGATTTTTATTTGATTTGGTAAATATAATTTAAGAATAAAAGAATCACCAAGAGAGTTGGACAAGATGATTGTTTTTTCATAGTTTCATATCGAAGTTCGAGAACCAGGGGTTGAAGTTTCCTTAACTAGTGTTTAGTTGAAATATTATGTTCTTGAGATGATTCTTAAATAACACAAATTGATTATGAGTTCCATAAAATTATAGACACTATTTATGATGAAAAGACAATTACTGGGTGTTTGTTCTCCACAGAGGGCATTCTAAGTTATTATAATTTTTTTGTGGTGTCATTTTTGTTTAGGAAAGATATGATGGGAAATTTCCATAAATCAAAGTGGGTAGTGCACCAAGGAACCATAAATATGTTATATTATATGTCATGATTATTCTGGTGGCCAACGATGAGATGAGGCATTACTGAATTTGTCTCTCGTTATTATACGTGCTTGCAGGTCAAGGCCAAGCACAAGAAATTTTCAGGTTTTCTTTAGACACTTCTAGTGATAACCTGGAAGTGGGATGAGATCTATATGGATTTTGGGGTGGGGATCCAATATACCCAGATAAAGAAGAATGCGATATGGGTTGTCATCGATAGGCAGACCAAATTGGAAAAATTTATACCCATTCATTATACAACCAAAGTTGAGGTACTGAGAAATATCTATGTGAGAGAGATTATTCATATACATTGAGTTCTATTAGCTATATTCATTGATAGATATCTTTAGATTACTTCTCTCTTTTTGAGAGGCCTCCAGGAGGCACTGGGATCTCAATTTCATTTGAGTACGACATACCATCCACTACCAGATGGTTAGACAGAAAAAGATATACAGAATATTGAAGATATGATTTTTTCCTATGTTATTTACTTATGTGTGGTTTGGGAATAACATATGGGACTGATTGAGTTTTCCTATAATAATATTTAACATTTCAGGACAAGAATATATCCTTTTGAGTCCATATATGGTCATCCTTACAAATATTAGTTGTATTGGTTAGAGATCGTTGAAAGTTACTTGGTTGGACCCAGCTTGGTTCAAGAGGCGAGAAAAAAGTTTTAGTTGGTTCATTAGAGTATGGTGACAGAACATAGAATATATAAGTCTTTCGCTGATCGTTGTCATAGATCATTGGAGTTTTCAGATGGTGATAAGGTTTTCTTAATGGTTTGACCATGTTTAGGATAATAATGTCTTAGGAGGTATTAGATAATTTCTCCTCATTTTATGGGACCTTTTATAGGTTTTGAGTAGGTGTTAAATGTGGATCACTATTTATTACATACTCTATAGTTTATGTCGATACATAACATGTTCAATGTATTGAAACTATGAAATTATATTTATGATCCATCTAATGTTCTAATCTTGAGTGATATTGATGTGTAGAAAAATTATTCTATGATTGAGTATCGAATCAGGATAGTTGATTCTAAAACCAAGGTATTTCGAGGTAGGATGATAACTTTGGTTTGAGTGCTATGGAAGCATGGTTCTAATACTCCTGAGACATGGGAGAGGGAGGCATTGATGAGAGAGCAGTTGCATCATCTTTTTAACATGAATGTTTTTAATAGGTTTTATGGGGACATAAAGTTTATATGGTAGGGAGGTTGTAACATCCCATTACAATTTTTAGGTTCTCTTAAACCCATATTTTGATCATTCTATATTTGGGGGTTGTCTTGGGTTGTTTCGGGAAGAATTTGGAAAATTTTGGAGGGCTTTGGGTTGTGAATAGTTGGCAAATGAATTTCTAAAACCCTATGCCCTACTAGTGAAAACCATGAAAACCCAGGCAGTGTAGGTTTTCATGGATGGCACATGGTCTTTCAAATTGTTCACACACATAGTAGAATCCATTAATCCCTTTTGAGGGACACAAGATTAGGTTGAATGGGATGAAAAATTGTGTGGACTTTCCCAGATAACCATGCACATAAAATTTTATTATTCCAAAAATTGTTAAAAAATTCCCCGAACATTATTTTGGACCACTGCTTGAAAATAACTCAGTATGTTTCATATTCTAAGGTTGAGAGGGCTCTCAAGGACCCATTTTGGCTTCTCCAAACCCTTTATAAGGTGGATTAGAGTTAGGAGATCATTGTTTGATTCTTTCCTGGTGTGTTTTCCTTCCTCATTCCTTCTCTACAACTCTCTTCATCTCTCTTCCTCAGGTTTTGATAGATATCCATGTTATTAGAGGATATAATTTCCTTTTTTTGAGATCTTGAATCTAGGGTTGATTTCTTGATCTCTTTTTTTAGTATTATTCATTAGAGAATCCTGTTGTAGATTTTGTGTTATGTGATCGAGTGATCTATGGTAGGTGGATTCATTTAGGATTTTCATATTGATTTATCCTTAAATTGATTCATTTGAATTTAATTACATTTAATTAGATTATAAAAAGACCAATCCATATCAAATTGGAATTAGATTCATCATTTTTCATGAAATTTTGTGAAAAATCCCAATTCTATTGAATTGGGGTGTGATTGTGGAAATAGAATGAAAATTGTGAACTTAAATTGTGAAATTGATTTGTGAAACTGATTTAAAATATTAATTTTATGAAAATGGGAAAACAATTTATGATAACCCATTGTTTTTATCCAGTAAAAGGTATGAATTTATTAAAATAAATTTTTGGGTTTTAAATGGAAATTAACATTATGAAATGGGAGAAAAATGAGTTAATTGTATTTTTAATAGTTTTGAAATAAAATTTCCATTATATATTATTGTTAGAGAACATGAAATCCTAGGAAATTAGTGAGTTATTTAAGACAATACTCAACTGATGCTTTATAACTCTAAAAAACATATACAACATATCACATCCCTGAAGGGATGGTGATGAGTCATATTTGACTAGTGTCTAAGGGATATGTGTACACATATTGTTGTGATCACCTATTAGAGTAATGGAGTATCCCATAACCTGGAACTATAATAACTCTTGGAAGATGATCATGTTTCTCACTTTTGATTATTTTGATATATTCCATTGATTGTGAACTATTTTATGCATTGCTTGTGAATTTATGTAAACTCTTTATTAATCCAATTTTTGAATATTTCCATCAATTAAAATGTAAACCATGATTATGTTTAAAATACTCTATTTAATAGACATATTGATTTTATCAAAATTTTAATTAATTATTTGGTTAATTAATTGTAGAATATTTCTATGGAATCCTTAGTGAGACCCTATTGGGTTTTTAGATTACACCCTACCTATGCCTTCTGGTGTTTATAGATAACCTCCTTGTAGGTTAGAGTAAGGGTAAAGTGCCACTTAGAGGAGGTTCTTATTATTGATCTTTGGGCCTTGGAGAGTTGTGTCTTATTTGGAATTGTGTTGTTCATCTTCCAATTTTTTAGTACTTTGATATTGTACTTTTGGTTTTTTATACATGTTTGACTTTTGGTACTGTTATCCCTATGGAGTTTTCTTTTGAGCACACTAGGTTGTTTCTATTTTTGTTCTGTTATATAGAAAACCCACTCCTACCTTATCTTGTATGATGCAAGGTGCATGTCCCCAACATATGGGGATTGGGAACAACCTTTGGGCTATGTGAGGATTGGCCTAGGTATTAGGGTACTAGGGTATCTAGGCCAGTATTTGACAATGATCATCTAGTATTCAAGATTATGGTGGTTCTTTATATTACAATGTGTTCTACAACACTAATTTCAAATATTATTATGATTCTAATTTTCTATTTTTGTAGTGTATCATGTGTTTCACCATTATGATGAAATAATAAAATGTGAAGTATAAAGTATTTATTTACTATAGTTGAATCTTGAGTCATACATCATGTATCAATGTATGTGGGTTCCCATTATAGTTAAATCACCAACCTCATGTTAGAAAGATTTCCAATAAGAATACACCCCAAAATATTTCAATGATTGAATGATATTTGATGTGATATAATTTATCAAGTCAATCTATATAATAATTTTCAATTTATTAACTTATGAATCTATTCTTCATATCTCTTTCACAACCCTTTATAATGAGTATATGAATCTATTCAATATGGCCATTACATATGATTATATCCAATTATAAAATATGGTGATATTTGGTTATGGAAAACTCAAAGTTATACTTTGAGGGGATATTATCATTCAACCATTTATATAAAGTAAATTGTACTATATATCAAAATATTATTTGTGAACACATACCTTTTCCAATCCTAGGAATATGATAACTTCCTTTAGCAACGAATCTATCTTATCAAAACACGAATTTTCTATCAGCCTTTCCTTTACCACCTCTCTATTTTTGACATCTTCAGTAGAATACATTTTATTTAATTCTAGAGGATGACTGATCAGATATAGAGAACTAATCCGATGAAGAGAACAGATCAGAAGAATAAAATATTTGAGGTCATAGAGTCAATATTCATCAGTGAGATCAATGTGGGATGTGGTGACCCACACTTGTATTTATAGGTTAAAGGAGACCTTTCAACTTCTAGATACCTGAAGGCTTGAAATTAATACCATTTATAATCTGACATCTAATATTCATCCTTGAATGTTTCAAAATAAATTACAAACTATTAATGGTTTTTATTAAGAAATTAATTTTCATATGAAACACTTGTTCTGAATTATTTTGTAAAAAATTTATTAAATAAAATATTTAAAAAATGAAATAAAAGATAGTGAAGACGAAAGACTATAAACTACATCTCTAAGTGAAAATGAAACATTATATGGGAATGTTTTTCTATTAATTTATCTTCTTATTTTTCTAAAAAGAAATTTTGTTCGATAAAACAAAATTTGGGAAAAATTAAAATAGAAAAACGAATTTTTCTAGAAAAATATTTTTTTAGAAAAGAAATCTTTTTATAAAAAATAAAATTTATAAAAAACTAATGTTTTTAGAAAAACAATATAATTTAAGAAAAACCAAAGTTTTTAGATTTTCTTTTTTAAAAACTACTTTTTTAGAAAAATTTTTTTTTAAAAAAAGTTTTTAGAAAAACTAAAAATTTTAGAAAAACCATTTTTTTTAATTTTTTTTTGAAAAATAAAATGTTTAGAGAAACTAAAAAATTTTAGAAAAATAAAATATTTTATAAAAACATAAAATTTTAGTAGAAACAAATGTTTTTAAAAGAATATATTTTTTTTTCAAATAAACCAATGTTTTACAAAAAAAATAGAAAATATATAGTTTTTCAAAAAACAAAAAATTTCAGAAAAACCAATGTTTTTAGAAAACAAATAGAAAAATACTGTTTTAGTAAAAACTATAAATTTTAGAAAAACAAATTTTTTTAGAAAAACGAAATTTTTAAAAAAAAATTAGAAAAACAAAAACTTTTTTTAAAAAAATGTTTCTAGAAAAAGTAAAAATCTTGAGAAAAAAAAATTTAAAAAACTATTTGTTTTTTTTGAAAAAAAAAACATTTTTTAAAAAACTAAAAATTTAAGAAAACCCAAAAAATTTTTAGAAAAATTAAAAATTTAATAATTTTTATAGAAAAACTAAAATGTGGGAAAAAAGACAGTTAAAAAAACTAAAATTTTTTCAAAAACAAAATATTTTTGAAAAACTAAATTTTTTAAGAAAATTAATGATTTTTTAAAAACGAAATTTTGTAGAACAACTTTAGTTTTGAAAAAAAGTAATAAAATTTTTACTCCCCCTTTAAAAAGGAGTTTGTTACACTATAGGGATAAGTAATTGAGAATTAGATGTGGATAATCATTTTATATTGTATATCTCTAGATTATGTTTAATATATTCAAATCTATCAGAATTTGGAGGTTCTGTAAATATATCAACAAGCTATTCTTTCATTCTAATGAATTGAAAATGATATTTTTTTTATGTGTGGTCCGGAAGGAAATGGTGTCTTATATTTATGTTCTCAGATCATGAGTGATGTGCTATGTTTTTAATTGAATCTATTGAACTTTTGTTATCAATTGCAATTTTACTAAAACTAAATCTAATGTTAGTGTGTGTATGTTGCATCCAAAACAATTGGGCATAAGAACTTCTATCTATTGTAACACCTTGAAATTTTGTGATATTTTTTCAAATTTATTTATTTATTTATTTTATATTTTTCACTTCATGAAATATTAAATATAGTTTTTTATATTAAATTACTATATTTGGATTGTTTTATATGCAACACCAAGTTAATAGTGCACTAAAATAAACACTTAGATTATCATGTGGTACACAAAAATCCATTTTATTCTTGTATTACACACAATACCGAGTCCCTTCGATAACTTTCAGTACACGCACGAATGAGTTTTTACTAAACTACAATATAATGTTAATATCATTATTAAAATATTATTATAGGTACCACCTATCTATTGGATTGGAAGTTAGGAATAAGATTAACTAAGTTGTTAAAATGTAATTTACACTTGTATATAAAATTAATCCATTGGTAATCAATTACTATTAGTGAATTTATGAACTATTTTAAAATAATGAAATTACTTTTCAATGAAATATAATTTTCTATGTATAAACACAATATTTTCTCAATAAATTAAACAAACCACTTTTAATTAATGTTTTCAGTAAAATTTATATATTATATATTCAATCATTATTTTTTATACTCATCAAATAGATTTGATGTGTATAAGATAAGAATGAAACTAATTTTGTGAGAAAAAAGATATATTCTCTTAAAAATTAATTTTACCACCTTTTAAAGAAAAATCCATTTTAAATAAGATTTTTGAAACTTCAATAAATGTTTTACAAAATAAAATTTAATTTTTAAATCTGAACATAAAAATTATATTAGGGTGAAGTTTTTTATTTTTCTGTGAAGATTCATTTTTTGATTAATAGTAAATAATATTGAATTTTAATTCAAAAATGCTTATTATTCAAATTTACTTATAAGGATAAATTGTGTTTTTGATTTGTTTTAGTGATCAATTATAAAATTTATAAATAAATTAATCCAATTGAGTTCATTATAATAAATTTAATTTTGAAATTGTATATAGAAACTTACAAAAAATTTGAACATTTTTACTTCAGAAACTCGATTTGTCATCCCATCTATGGGATTAAATTTGAATTAAGTTATACCACTTCTATGATTGGAATTCAGAAAATTGGATTCCATATTTTTAATAAAAATAATATATAATTTAAAATAATTTCAAATTAGTTTTTTATAAAAAAATATAATAGTGAATGTAATTAAAGTTAATTAAAATGATTATGATGAAAATTCACTTAATAAGGGACTAAACCTTACACTTAAGGACCAAAATGACCTATAATGTTTCCTAATTTCCATTTTTTGGAAATATTTAGAACTAATTATCCCTTGGGTATTATTTTATTCATTATTTGAGCCACCATTCAGAGGGAAACATTGGTGGAATTCTATTTTAAAAAATTTACAACAATGCAACTCCTCGGTGATAAAAAGGCACTCACCCTACCACTTATTCACACCTCCCAAAAAATGTATGTCACCCATAATCTGATTAGAGAATCTCCCAAAATCCATCCATTCATCCTAGAAGCCTCTTTTTAGGGAAAAAATATAACTAATGAAGATCTTTGGTGTAAAACAAGAAGAGTTACCCAACGAAGAGGTAACAACCTTCTTCAAGCTCCTTTGTTTTATTTTCAGTCTACACAACGAAAAAAAATTTTTATTCCAAGATTATATAATAACCTATGTTTCTGCAATATACTAGGATTTTTTTATTCTAAATGTTTTACATACACATACACACAATTACCCCTAATGGGTAATGAACATACCATTCTTGTGAATGACGAACTACCGCCTCACGAAACAATATTGTTAATTTTTACATTACAACCTCAATGGTTTGGAATTAGGATGTAAACGATATTTTTATATGATATATATGATATTTTTTGATTTTTATGATACCGATTTATTTTTATGGGTCACAATATGATGTATTTTTTATTATATTGTGGCACACGCTTGTATGATTTTATCTTGTGATGGATGGGACCTATATCTCCCCCCAAAAGCTTGGGTAAAGATTTATATCTCATGAGATAATGATGGTAATGAATTCCATGAGATTGATCCACTATGGGAAGATGGGGACACCATATCCACTATGGGAAGATGGAGAAACCTAGTCCCTTACAAGGAAAGTACTATGTCTATGGGTGGTGGTGTGTCCTGCCCAGTAGGTGTAGTCCCTATGATGTGACCTGATAAGTTTTTTGCAATGAGTCTTTACTTATGTGGAATGATGTTATATGTTTATGTGTCTACCAAAATTCAATTTCTTATTCCCATGTTATGATTTCGTGGATTATTAACTTCATTACCTTATGATTCATGTCTTACAAACTACCTATATTTATGCCATGATTCATGTTTATAATTTTTGATATGCAGGGTCTGATCTTCAAATGTCATAATCAAGTTCTCATACCCTTATGCTCAAGTTTATACTTAAATATAACCCTTTTACCCTAAAAAAGAATCTGATATCACCCATTTTTATGTTTCCATTCTCCATGTTATGAAGATATGTACTATTTATGATGTGTCTAAGAAGGGTTTTAATCATGATGAACATAATGTGAGATAATTTAGATCACTTATGTACCTGTGTTTATGTTTCTATGTTTCCAAAGACACTAAAATAATATGTTCTTTGGGATTTTTTTTGTTTAATGTATTATGTTTTCAAAAAAATGATGTAATGTACATGTACGTTAATATTGGGTCGTTATAGTTGGTATCAAAGAAAAGTTTTAGTCATGCTTTAAAAACCAGAATGAAAAATCATTCGTGATATCACTAGGAATATTTCTAAAGAAATTTATTGGGATATCTCTAAGGATAAGTTTAAGGATGAGAGAAATTATAGGAAAATGTATTGGAACATTGGTAATGGATATGGAGATTTGTTTCTAAGAATCACATCCTTGTTTTGATACTACAAGTGGATGTGGTTCTAGAACAGACGTATCTAGTGGTTACAACACCAAAAATGCGTGTCAGGACTGGATCAAGCGTAACATGGTACATGATAACTAGCCTTGTTGCAAACCTAGTTTCACACACTCAGGGATATGATTTAGGAATTAAAAAACTCTTTATAAACCATTATGAAGGATTTAAGTAGAATATGACTTTGAATAACCTAGGATAAACAACACGTGTCACAGATTAAAGAATAAGAAGCCAAGATTTTGACATTCTATATGTGATTTTTTCATGATTATTTGGTTTTCCATTATGATAAGTGTTTATCAAACTATGATTATTTGTTTTAGTCAATGGACGGAACCAGAAGGATCTGAGTTAACAACGAATTCAATGGAGAATTTGGAAAGCAATGAAATTAGATAATGACAGGAGAGAATAATATTATGATTATTCCAAATCATCTATCGTGATATATGATTAACAATGTGAACTTTAGTGATGTTTGTAACATATTTAATAAGTGTAATATGTAATTTTAGAAATTTTCACAAGTTAAAGAACACAAGGGATAAAATATTTGGCTTCCTAAATGTTAAGAAGAAGAGAATAAGAACCTTGAGGAATACCTAAAATGGAGGGTAAGATGTCATATATGTGTGAAAAAGGTTTGTAGAGTGACAAATTTTCATTGATTTAAATGTATTATCTATGGAGAACATGGGTATTAGCCAAATCGATTCCATGAACTAAGAATTTACATCTAGGAAAAAGAATTCACTATTCCATTGTAATCATTAATGTGGATGGATTGAAGTATTTATGTATTTGGATTCAAGAATCATGAATAGTGAATTATATAAGTATTGTTTAGTTTATTTTTTACCTAAGGATTTACAATAATATTTTGAATGGTTATGATAAACTATAAACTATATATAATGGAAATGTGATATTTTGATTAAGTGAATGTAACCCTTAATGTTTCTTTAATGTTGGGAAAACTATTTTTAGACAGGATAAATATACGATGATATGGATAAAGTAAATTAGAGAATATTTATGACCTTAAATATGATAGAGTATTTGTTGAAAAAGATTCTATGTTATCATGGATAAAGTTAAAAAACTTCTTTTATTTAAGGAATATATCCAATAATATTTGGAAGAAGGAAGAATGCATGTTTTCCAAAAGGATTCATCGAAATTTAGGTAATTACCAAGTCTTAAGAGAATATATGATGATGTTATTAATATGTTTGGAATGTGATGGGAAAGAACTAATTTTCGAATCAATGTTAAGATGATTTCATGACATTATTTCTATCGTTTTGTATTTTCATCCTTTGGAAGGGTTATAAGGTTAACCATTTATAGAAATTTTAAGCTAAGAATAAGATAATGTGTATGATATTAAAGGATTACCTCAACACAAAAGGATATATGAATATTGGATAACTTGTTGGAACAACTTTGTGTTGATTGTAACCGATGATAGATGGGATGACTTATCATGGATGTCATGATCTGTTAGTACTTCAAGAATGAAAAATTCATCTTCCTTCTTAGAGAAATAGGTGAGGTGGAAATTGATCAAGGCATAATAAATGGTGATATTTTACTAAATCATGTAAGTATATCTTCACATAAAAATTCTTAAACTCTAGGGAAAGGATCTTGAAACTGAAATGGTTATGTTATTAACTTCTTTTCCAATGAATCAAATGGACCATTAGATCATCACATATTTATGTATTTATATTTTTTAACTTTTTCCTAACCTTGTTCTATATCACTCTCCATCATAACAAGATGGTTATATTTATATTATATATGAATGTTTTCACTTGAAACCAATTTTATCCCATGTGGAAACCTTATTATGAGTTTCTTTGGGTAACCACCATGTTTCCAACATTCCATTTTTAAAGGAAGTTTCAGTATTCATTTTTACGATGTGGGATTTTATGAAATGAAATTTCAAGTATTAAACCTTTAATAGTATATTTTAATTTCAAGGGAAAAATTCCTTTTATGGGTGGGTGTGTGTGGGGGGGGGGTAAAATATTAAAACCCTAGATTTTGTGTTTTTTGAATAGTTATCTCTTTTTGATATTTTCCATTTCACACAATAGTAAATATAGATTTTATATTAAATCACTACTTTTAAATTTCATTATACGCAACTAAACATTGATCATTCACTACACAAAACACTAAGATTATCTTTTCATTCAAGAAAAACTATGTTTGTCTTGAATTAAACATAATACCATGTCCATTCGATAGCTTGTGTAACATGAAAGGTCAAGTTTTTAAAGAACTATAATATACTATTAATAATGATATTAAAATATTATTATAGCTACCACCTACCTGTTATAAGATTAACTAAATTATGAAAATGTTATTTAGAAATGTTTATAAAATGGATCCTTTGGTTATCAATTACAAGAAGTGAATGTAAGAACTATTTGAAAATAATGAAATTACTTTTCTAAGAAAAATATTTTTTATTTCCAAACACAATTTTATCTCAATAAATTAAACAATCCAATTATGATTATTGTTTCAAATAAAATTTATAAATATTATATATTCAATCAGTATATTTGGTACCCATAAAATATATTTGATCGGTATAAAATAAGATTAAACCCAATTTTATGAATAAAAATATGTATTCTTCTAAAAAGTAATTTTAAAAAATTTAACGGTGAACCCATATTAAATATGATTATGACACTTTTATAGATTCTATTTTACAAAATAAACTTCATTTTTTAAATAATAATAAATAAATAATATTTGGGTGATTTTTTGGTATTTTTATGAAGTATTATTTTTTTTGATGAACAATGAATAATATTGATTATTAGTTTTAAAAAATATTTTTATTATAATTTATTTACAATGTTAAATTGTGTTTCTAATTTGTTTAAAAGTTCAATTAGATCAGTTATACATAAATTAATCCAATTAGGTCATAGAAATCAATTTGATTTTTAAATTGGATATAAAAACATACCATTCTTTTGAACATTTTTTCTTTAAAACCCCATTTTTCCATCCTATATGCAAGATTAAATTTGAATTAATTATCGCCAATTATGTGACTGAAATTTGGGAAAATTGATTCTATATTTGTAATAAGAGTAATATATAATTTCAAATATGGTCAACTTATTTTTTTGAAAAATATATATTAGTTAATTTAATTAAAATTAATTATAATGATTGAAAGAAAAATTAGCTTAACAAGGGATTAAACCTTACACTTAAAGGCCAAAATAACCTATATTCTTTTCCCAAAAGAATTTTATTTCCATATTTAGACCATATACTCCCTTTGAACAAATTGGGTTCATTATTGGGACCACTTTTCATAAGAAAAACATGGGTGGGATTTGCTTTTAAAAAATATAAAAAAATACCACTCCTCCTCCACTGTAAAAGAAACATACCCCTACCACTTATTCAAACCTCTCAAGACCTTTTTCTTACAATAAATCTACTCAAATATGATCCCAAAATACAAACCTTCATCCTAGATGTAACATCCCAACCTTTGGAATTCATTTATTTTATTCTTTTCTTGGATTTGGATCTCCTTGGTGGAGGTTTGGGTTGATCCCTAGTTTAAATTTTTGAATTCTAAAAGTAACAGGTGATGTTTTGGCCTATGAATGATTAGATAAACGTTTTTTTTAAATGTGTAGATTAGACTAGGTAACCATGCAAGATTTTTTGGGATCCCATTAGTGATATTCACAAGTTGGAAATGGTTTGGGAAACGTTGTATAATCCATACAGTTTCATTTGGGAACAATATAGAGGAATTGAATGTAGTTGGCACACAGTTTGGTAACCGTGTGGATATCCTATGTGTGGTTCCCATTTCATACAGTAAAGGGCGCACAATTAGAACACTATTTATTAAAACATACTTCCAAATCGTGCGATCGACCAAGATTTATAAAATCTTAAAATCCATAATCTACCCTCCCCTATTATCCAAAATCAACCCCCTCCCCTTGGGTCAGTTTAGGCACACTAAAGGGTTCCCAAACCCATCTCCCTTTGGTTCTCCTCCCTTTATGGATGGTCCTCCATGATTCCAAGGTGATTTTCTAGGGGTTTTGGCCATTTTATCTTCCATATCTTTTCCTCTCTTGGTTTCCTTGGGTTTTCTTATAAGGATTATCTCTTGGAAAAACCCAAGGGGTTAGGGGTTGTGTATGATTCAATTTATTGGATGTTAGGGTGGGAAGATCATGTCTTAGTATTGTATCTCCCTTCTCCCGAAGATCAATTGCATTCACACATAATTTAGGATGGTTTTTCCGTCCATTTCCTTTATGATTAAATCCATTTAATGATTGAATATTTTTAAATGATATATAAACTTGTTTCAAAAAATCATAGTGTGTTTTAGTGGCTTAGTGTGGTGATTTTGTGTTGAAAAGAATTAGTGGAAGTGGTTTTAATGTAGGTTTTATAGGAAAGATATATAATTATTCACATAAGGTGTTTGAAAAAATTTCTATTTGTTTCTTAAAGTGAAATTGATCACTTGTGATGATGTTTATCCATGGTTATATTTTATAGAATGATCTTAATTATGTTTTTGGTAGGTTGTCTGATTTGGAAGCCTCCATGAGGCTTGTTGAATAATGAAAAAATGTTTCAAAAACGGTATTTTAGTTCTAAAATTCTTATTGGTTATTTTGGAATTGGATGTGACATGTGTGTTGGTTTAAAAGAATGTGGTGTTTCATAAAGATGGATTTTGGATAATTTCATGGACACTATAGGCGTGTCATTAGATTTTGGCACATACATGGGTACACGAGGTGCACACATGGATAAGCATATAAATGACGATGTCACTTAAGATTTATCCCCCTATTTTCTTAAAATTCCCCATTGGTTTCTAAATTGTGTGTTTTTTTCCTTTGTGATTATCAAAGTGGATTAAAATGTGTTATTTAACGATTTTCCATTTTGGAAATTGAGAAAAATTTGGAGCATGTTCGGCATAATGTTCCATTTAGTACATTTCATAAGTTTCCATGATTTACTCTAGTTTGGAAATGGTTCCATAAATATATTTGGATTTGGAAATCTTAAAGTACCATTTGGAATTGTAAACATGAAAGTGGTGCCCCATGTTGTTTTGGAAATGGTTTAGAATATTTTTTTAATATATTAGAATTGAAAGTGTTAATGGACTGGTTGAAACCATACAATGTTTTGGAAAATGAATTGTGGTTTTGGAAGTTTAAATACCCAGTTCACACTATGATATATTTTGAGAAAATTATTTGAAAGGTCATGTGATGTGACGACATGATTGGAACTTATGAATAGTTTTTAATATAATGGGAACCCCTAGGGAGGATATCCCCATGAAAGTTATCAGATATGTGGTGTCAATGTTTGGGGTAGGCAAGTGTAATGATGATAGGTAAGATGTTTCATATGGGAGAGGACCTCATACTTACATAGTATACTATTACCATGGGTTTCCTAGGAGTATTTTAGAGGTTAGAGTGAAAGTTTCTTATCAACCCAAATTAGATTGGTTGGTACTCCCTTAACTTGATAGGGCATGGTGGGAAATTCCACTGGATTGTTTAGTTTAGGGCAGCCAGTTGATCATAAACTACGGAGCTTCCCTGTATTCCTATAGGTAAGTCTAACCTGAGTATTTCAATGGATCACTCTAGGGATTTTTAATAGTTTACCACGGTCACTATCGGTATTTTATTTTCTTATATTTTGTTACACTTAGTTTTTTATTTTCACTACTTGTTTATTTTAAGCATATATTGGTATCTTATTGTATGGTTTTTTTGTTTTGGATTTGGTTTTAAAATGGTAATCCATTTTGAAAATAGTAATGTGTTGTGTTATTTAGTAAAATGAGAAAAAACCTATATATATATATATATTCAAACTAGTGTCTGTGAACTATTTTAAAAATGTAAATGTATTGATTCTGTGGTGGTCACCCACTGAATTGTTGAATGCTCACACCCTACCTGTACCACTCAGTGCCTATAGACTAGAGATATTTTTTTAATTTTTGGATTTTGGTTTGAGTTGGATCTTGGAGCAGGTTGGTATTGTGGTTAGTGGCGACCAAGTGGTCATGTGGAGATTATGTTAGCATGGTTCAGTTTTATTTTTGTATCCTTTTTTGTTTTGATTAATATTTTTTTTTATTTGGATCACTTTTATATTTATTGATAAATAGTTATTGTTTTTAACTGCATGTTCAGTCTGGTATTTTGATCCCTTATATTCTTGGGGAAAATCAATCCTATTTAGATTATTTTTATTCCTAACACTAGTTTCCAGCCCATGGGGATCTCGAATATCCCTCAGGCCTTATCTCAGTATAGGTAATGTGTTGGGTCGGATGAAATCCCAGCCTGGTTCATGACACTAGAATCATCTATTTGGGTAGAAATCCAACCAAGGAAGCTCTTTTGTGTAAACCAAGGGGAGTTACCTAAAGAATGGGTAACATCCTTCCCCAACCTCTGCTATTTTATTTTAGTTGTCCACGAGCTAAATTTTTTTTATTCCATGCTTATATAACAACCCAAATATCCACAATATACTAAGATGTTTTTTATTATAATGGTTTGACATACACTTACACACACTTCCACCTAATCGGTAACAAACTTACTATTCTTGTGTATAATGAACTACCGCCTCATGAAATTATGTTATTAATTTTTTCTATTAAAACCTCTCATGGTTGGATATTATGATTTAAAGTATATTTTTATATGATATATATGATGTTTATGAATCCCATATCTTTTTATGGATCATGATATTATAAAGGTTTTATTATCTTGTGGAACATGTATGTATGATTTTATTATGTGATAGGTGGGACTTATATCACCCTACAATGAATTGAGTTAAGATTAATATCTCATGAGATAATAATAGGAATCAAGTTGAGGAGCATTGTAACGCCCTGACCCCAGTTACCCAGAGTCGGTGCATTATTGCGTAACATTGGCATGATCACAAAAGATCAAGTCTCAAAAGACCGATTAGTTTAGTATCCTTAGAAACACTAGATACATTCATAAATGTTACATTACACCATAAACTGAAAAACTACAATAACATAGTCTCCATAGTCCACACCCATATCCCCTTCAGACTATCCCTGCAGGTCAGTCATAAAATATTTCTTCACATCTTGAGAAAAATAAAACATTGAAAGGGGTGAGCTCAGATGCTCAGTAAGGATAACAATTTAGCATAAGCTTTCATAAATAAACATTAACATTTAAGGCAATTTATAACTCAAACAAAAGCCTTTTAAAATTGAATTTCAACATAATATGGAAAATGTAAAATGAGATAATTCCATTTACTTATTTACATGGATATTATACGGGTCTAATAATCACATGAAAAATAAATAACCACTTTCATAAGGATGGAATGCATAATGCCAACCTATCATAACCACATAGCCAAGGCCTCATGTTAAGACCACAAAAAGATTTTGTCAAGGCCTCGTGCCAAGACACTAGTTTGTCTCATGAGACCTGCCGATGCATCGAGGAGCTATAGCGGGCTCCACCCTTCACTAATTAAGTCCAATGCATTCCTCATATGAATAGGTTTAAACATATCATAAACCATAACATAATCATATCACATAAAACATGGATAAAAGAAACATAAAATTTCCACATTTCAATAACAAGATATCAATACAACACATTGATAAAATAAAAACATTATCAAAACCATTTTCAATACCAAAATAAAAGAAAATTAATACTTGGTATTTATTTTTCATTTAAAAAAAGTTATGCCTTGTAAAGGAAGCTGAAACTCAAATAATGGTCACAGCGGCGGAGAAGTCATTGTCGCCACATACGTAAAAAAACATTCCCTTTTTTCCTTTAGTAAAACGCTTCGTATAAAAAAGATTCCTTTTGAATAAACGTAAAAGTCAAAGGGGTTTATACACTGTTTAAAAACAAGTTGTGTATAAAAAAAATATGCCTCAATGAATGAAGATTGAGACGAAGTCCTTATCAAGATAATTTTTTTAAATAAAATAGATCTATTATGTGTATTAAATATAAGTACACATAAATGAAGTACAAATACAAGATATGACATAATAATATTATAACATAATTTGAAAGTAGGAGATTAACCCAAAGAATGGAAATTGGGTTAATAAGTTCCCTTACCTTGTGTCCCTCTTGACTCGACCATTCTTTAACCTCCTGAATAAAAAATAGAGTGAATTTATAATTTCTTAAGAACATTTTTCAAGTTTATTATTCCTTTTATATCACTTAGTACCATGTTATGAACATTATGTAATTATTTATGTTAATAACGGTCGTTTTGTCGATCTTTGGTACTTGAGTCAAAAATAAACTTCTTATAATTACAAGTTGTTCATGTGGTAAAATATCCATTATATCCATAATTATATACATGATGTATATATCATATATATTATATATATCCAGTATATACATTCATTCATAATATTACGTAACATTTAGAGGTAAGAAATGAAATGCACCGTTCATGGAGACGGTAAGCCGTATGTACGCATGAACGCTACTTTCATTTTTATTTCGTATTTAATGGAATGAAATAATAATGGTATAAAGGAGTATTATAATTCCAGTATAATATCATATATAATATAATTTACTTCATCCTTTATACGTCCCACATATGGCATTAACGATTCAAATCACTTTGTGGGGGCGGTAGTCCGCACTTCCTAAAATGAAATTATCGCGTTTACCCATAATGGAAATCATAAATTATTCCATAAATGAGAAATAAAGAAGCATAAGGAAAACATAAACATAATATATATATCATATATGGAAATAGTGTCATCAAAATTTCCACCATTAGAGGTGTTAAAAGAATATTTAGCAATCATCGTTTGGTGAGGCAGTATTTCGCCACCCATAGAAACAGTATGTTCTTTAACCATTAGACGAAGGTGTGTGTAAGTGTAAATAAAATACTTGTCATAAAAATATCCTAGTATATTTAGGATAATATTTTTTACAAAAAAGAAAAGAATAAAAAGAGTTTAGTGGGTTGGAGAAGCAAAATAAAACAAAACAACATTAGATAAGACATTACCTTAAAATCGGGTAACTCATTTTGATTTGAGCCAAAGGCTTACTTGGGAAGACTTCTGCCCAAAGTGATGCTTCTAGGAGTAAGATAGGGAAGTTGATAGAGTATTTGGGTAGAGTTTGGCCGATCCAAATGGCTTGAAGGTGTGAATAATGTGGTACAGGTGGAAGCCTTTTATAAGAGGAGAGGAGGGGCACTCTTGGAAAGTAATGAAATATTACATTATTATGAAATAATTTTCGGATTATAAAGGTCCCAAAATGATATATTTCTAGGTTAAGGTGATAAAGGTTTGAAATATTCCCATCCAATAGGTTTTTGACACGTTTATGCCTTATATTTTACATTATCTTTTCATTTTATTTAAAACGTTAATTAATGAGGTAATCACTGCATCATCATGGTGTCATAAATAATTTAATTTATTTAATGTATAAGAATTATAAAAAAAATATCATGATGTAGGAAATCGTTTTAGATTTTCAATGAATATTTTTAGTCGAAAATTTAACTTATATAACTCCATGTAATAATTGTTTTAGTAAAACAACACATGTTTGTGACAATTTTATTTTTACCTTAAATAAAAAGTTATTATTGTCATTTTCTTACCCAAGTGGATCCATGGGGTCCCCAAGTTGACCCATGGATTTTCTTGGTCTTCCATGACTCATAAAATAAGGGTAGGACATGTTTATGTGTATTTTCATATTTTTATAATATCATTTTACCTTAAATTTCACTAACTACCTTTAATCGCGATTAATTACACTTAAAAGTTACTATTCACCAAATAATTATTTTAATCCCATTAAACCACATTTTACTTCCTAATGAGAACCATGTATGTCGGATTTTAGAAAATAAAATCACAGAAGTGGTAATGTTTCATTTAAACAAAAAATCAGTTTTTTTAACTACCACTTAGTGGTTTCACTATTCATCAACAATTGAAGTTTTTCAGAACAATGCCAAAATTTCACCCTAAGCTATAATTGATATTCCAAAATAAAAAATGATTTATATTTTACAAAATTACAAACATATAAGTTTCATTAATTAATTTTATAATTAATTCCCGCTGTCACAACAAATAGCGTGTTTTTAAGAAACAATATATATCAAAAGATTGACAATTGTTTATGTCCAATTTCAAAGTGAAATTAATTCTAATGACCACCATTGGATAAAATGGTAAAAATATATTTTAATTATACTTTAAAACTACTCAATAGTATAATTTATCACTATAAATTATTCTGATTAAAAAAGTAGTTTTTAAGTATTTTTCACTATTCATAAAAAATTGGTAGTTCTCAGAAAAATTCCAAAAATTAAACATAGGCTAATTTCGATATTCCGAATCCAAAAATGAAGTCCATTTTTAAATATAAAATATATATAATTTAAAAAAGTGGTTATTACTATTCATAATGGCTATTTTGATTGGTCGCGGTGCGTTAGAATCTCGAACATTCATACAATGCAAGCTATTGCATTATTGAAAGAGAAGCGTATCGTGGAAGCTCGAGGTGTTACATTCTCCCCTCCTTAAATAAATTGCGTCCTCGCAATTTGAAATTTTTCTTTGAAAATAAAAGGTTTAAAATAGAAAATACCTTTGTGGAAAACCCACCTCGGAAATAGGGTTAATAAAAATATAGCATTAAAAGAAAGAAAGAGAGGTATAAAGGTCACCCGAGATAGCCCATACTAGGACTATATGAAAATATGGATATGGAGGGAAAAAAACCATCAAGGCCTGATGGAGAGTTGTAGAAAACAGGACTAGGAGAAAGTTAACCACAAGAAAATAAAAAACCTTTGATTGGTTAAACGGTCATTGAATCCCCAGTTGGAAAAGTTAACTGACAACATTGTTGTTTTAAGTTACCTTTCATAATGTTGAGGAATTTATTTAATAGATTTACTAAGAACATAAGGAAATATACTTACTTGTCATGTAGGCTTTCATTCTTTAATAAATTTTTACCCCAAACCCATGTTTCACTCTAAATGGTAACAGAACTCAAAAATATTCTATTTATCCTAATTGTATAAGTTTCCAAATATTACCACATACCATTTAGATTAGGAAAACTATTTTGTAATAACCAGGGACTTCCTATAGGCTAGTGGTAGGTAATAAAGGCCAGTCGCACTATGGTTGTGGGTTCGATTCCTGCAGCTTTTTCCGACGCGATGGGTTATCCCCTAACCTGTTGGTTGTCCTTTTCCTAAAACTATAGTATTTTAATATTTCAATGATACTCTTCATAAATGTTTTAACCTTAAACAATACTATCCAAAGTTCAACCTAATCCATTCCAACCTTTATAGTTATCCAAAATACCTCTGTCCAGACATTCTCAAAAAGGTCTCTAAATTCCAAAATCAACTGTAACATTAGATTCCATAAACAAAGTAAAGTTTCTCTTATTGTCACATACTAAAAATATGATTACCTTCATCATATTAAATCCTTAATGAAAATAACAAGTACTGCAGTACAATCCTTATATATATCACATTATCCTTATAACCAGAATATAATCCTTGAGTCCAAAAGCACCAATACATTAATTATTCCACTTCAACTATAGTAACATCATAAGATTGTCCTTGATCCCTTCGCATTTTCTGAGGTAAGTTTCCCTGATGCTTTGGACATTCATTTTCATAATTCCCCATTTCCCTACAATTGTAGCATTGAACATTGATAGCCTCTTTCTTTCCCTTAAAATCACGAGCTTGGTGACCTTTTTCTCCACATTTATAACAAACTCCCATTCCTTTTAGGCAAGTACTAGGGTGATTCTTCCCACAATTATTACATAATGGAAAATTCTTCTTTCCCTTTTTCCCTTTATCTATCTCTTGTTCCACTATTCCCTTCTTCTCTTGCTTTAATTTATTATCATAAGATTTAGAGAATTCCTTTTCTGTTTTGATAGCACAAGAGACAATGTCTTTGTACGACGAGAAGGTTTGTGAGAATAATGCTCGACAAAGAAATGGTTTTAACCCATCAAAGAAATGATCAATATTACTTCTTGGGTTACGTATATAATCTGTAGAATGCCTCACTAACCTTGTAAATTTAGCATCATACTTTGCGACATTCTCATCCTCCTTTTGTCTCAGACTCAGAAATTGCCTTTCCATATCTGCTAGATGGTCACGAGGAATGTATTTTTCTATGAAAAGATCTTTGAACTCCCTCCATTCCATATTATATACTTCTTCATCTTCTTTCATGTTTTGAATCAACAACCACCATTGATCGACATCTCTAGTGAGGCGGTAAACTTCCATGACAACCTTCTCTCTTTCGCTACTCCCCAAGGCGTGGAATATTTTCTCTAAGGAGTTTATCCATTTCTCAGCTACTAATGGATTTTTAACCCCATTAAATGTTGGCGGTTGTTGCCTCATGGAGCGGTCTAACATTGATCCTCCACGTTGCGGATCAGGGTACTCCATACGAGTAAGGTTATTATTCATAACCTGAGTGATTTGTCCCATTATGGTGATAAGGTGATTAGCACCAGTTGTATCTCCAGCTCCACAATAATTGTCTTGAGGAGAAGGGAAATCCCTACATGGAGTGCGTGCATTGATACAGTTTCCATTCCTCCCACTAGGCGCTATTTCTAAACAATGGCATAAACTAGATTAGTTTATGAATCAAAATACATAATTACATACTTGTAAAACACTTAACATAAATTGAACGATTTATGGATATAATCTATAATCATAAAAAGAAATGTTTTCTTTTAGGAAGTATATACTCATAAACCCTTCATAATGGGTTGTAAAGAAAGTGAGAATTATCCTAAGCATATCCCCCGGGAGTGTCGTAACCAGGAGTGCAGCAAGGCCCATTGTCGTGCACCAGTTCCTGTTCGAGTCTAGCTCAAAGCGGTTTTTTCGGGTTTTACCCCTAGGTACATATGTGCCAGAGCCGCCTCTACCTGCTCGTATCCAAATAGGGATGTATTGCTCAGAAAACTCACAAAATCTCTACAACAACAAAATTATAGGAAGTTCTTCTATACTAATACTCAAAGTCTATCTTATGGCTATGTGCTCTAATTAGTTTTTTTATAAATCTAGCTTCCAAGGTTAGTACTAAACTGCCTCTGATACCAACTATAACGCCCCGACCCCAGTTACCCAGAGTCGATGCATTATTGCATAACATTGGCATGATCACAAAAGATCAAGTCTCAAAAGACCGATTAGTTTAGTAGACTTGGAAACACTACATACATTCATAAATGTTACATTACATCTTAATGTTAAAACTACAATAACATAGTCTCCATAGTCCACACCCATATCCCCTTTAGACTATCCCTGTAGGTCAGTCATAAAATATTTTTTTCACATCCTGAGAAAAATAAAACATTGAAAGGGGTGAGCTCATATGCTAAGTAAGGATAACAATTTAGCGAAAGCTTTCAAAAATAAAAATTAACATTTAAGGCAATGTATAAAAAAATGCCTTTTAAACTTGAATTTCAACATAATATGGAAAAAGTAAAATGAGATAATTCCATTTACTTATTCACATGGATATTCTACTGGTCTAATAATCACATGCAATATCAATAACCACTTTCATAATGATGGAATTCATAATGGCAGACTATCATAACCATTTAGCCAATGCCTCGTTCTAGGACCACAAATAAGATTTTGTCAAGGCCTCATGCCAAAATACTATTTTGTCTCATGAGACCTGCCGATGCATCGAAGAGCTATAGCGGGCTCCACCCGTCACTTATTAAGTCCAATGCATTCCTCATATGAATAGGTTTAAACATATCATAAACCATAACATAATCATATCACATAAAAAATGCATAAAAGAAACATAACATTTCCACATTTCAATCACAAGATATCAATACAACACATTGATAAAATAAAAACATTATCAAAACCATTTTCAATACTAAAATAAAATAAAACTAAAACTTGGTATTTATTTTTCATTTAAAAAAAGTTATGGCTTCTAGAGGAAGCCGAAACTCATATAATGGTCATGGCGGCGGAGAAGTAGTTGTCGCCGCATACGTAAAAAAACATTCCCTTTTTTCGTTTAGTAAAATGATTCGTATAAAAAATATTCATTTTGAATAAACTTAAAAGTGAAAGGGGTTTATACACCGTATAAAAAAAAGTTGTGTATAAAATAAAATATGCCTCAATGAAAGGTGATTGAGACAAAGTCCTTAACAAGATAATTTTTTAAATAAAATAGATCTATTATGTGTATTCAATATAAGTACACATAAATAATGTACAAATACAAGATATGACATAATAATATCATAACATAATTTGAAAGTAGGAGATTAACCCAAAGAATAGAAATTGGGTTAATAAGTTCCCTTACCTCATGTCCGTCTTGACTCGAACGTTCTTTAACCTCCTGAATAATAAACTAGAGTTAATTTATAATTTCTTAAGAACCTTTTTCAATTTTATTATTCCTTTTATATCAATAATTACCATGTTATGAACATTATGTAATTATTTAT
Organism: Viscum album; assembly: GCA_963277665.1. Taxonomy (NCBI): domain Eukaryota; kingdom Viridiplantae; phylum Streptophyta; class Magnoliopsida; order Santalales; family Viscaceae; genus Viscum; species Viscum album. Next base: position 1,811,883,030 of record OY728127.1, read on the forward strand.
GTTAATAACGGTCGTTTTGTCGATCTTTGGTACTTGAGTCAAAAATAAACTTTTTATAATTACAAGTTGTTCATGTGGTAAAATATCCATTATATCCATAATTATATCCATGATGTATATATCATATATATCATATATATCCATTATATACATTCATTCATTATATTACGTAACATTTAGAGGTAAGAAATGAAATGCACCGTTAATGGAGACGGTAAGCCGTACGTACGCATGAACTCTACTTTCATTTCTATTTCATATTTAATGGAATGAAATAATAATGGTATAAAGGTGTATTATAATTCAAGTATAATATCATATATAATATCATTTACTCCATCCCTTATACGTCCTACATATGACATTAACAATTCAAATCACTTTGAGGTGGCGGTAGTCCACACTTCCTAAAATTAAATTATCGTGTTTACCCATAATGGAAATCATAAAGTATGACATAAATGAGAAATACAGAAGCATAAGGAAAACATAAACATAATATATATATCATATATGAAAATAGTGTCATCGAAATGGCCACCATTATAGGTGTTAAAAGAATATTGAACAATCATCGTTTCGTGAGGCAGTATTTCACCACCCATAGAAACAGTTTGTTCTTTAACCATTAGACGAAGGTGTGTGTAAGTGTAAATCAAATAATTATCATAAAAACATCCTAGTATATTTAGGATACTTGTTTTGTTACAAAATAAAATAATAAAAAGAGTTTATGGTGTTTGAGAAGAAAAATAAAACAAAACAACATTAGAGAAGACATTACCTTAAAATCGGGTAACTCTTTTTGATTTGAGCCAAATTCTTTCTTGGGAGGACTTATTCTCAAAGTTAGGCTTCTATGTGTAATAGAGGGAAGTTTAAAGAGTATTTGGGTAGAGTTTGTCCAAGCCAAATGTCCTGAAGGTGAGAATAAGGTTGTAGAGGTGGGAGCCTTTTATAAGAGGAGAGGACGGGCACTCTTGGAAAGTAATGAAGTATTATATTATTATGAAATGTTTTTCAGATTATAAATGTCCCACAATGATATATTTCAAGGATAAGGTGATAAGGGTTCTAAATATGCCCATAAAATATGTTTTAGACAAGTTTAAGCCTTAGATTTTACATTATCTTTTCATTTTATTTAAATCGTTAATTAATGAGGTAATCGCTGCATCATCAAGGTGTCATAAATAATTTAATTTATTTAATGTCTAAGAATTATAAAAAAAATATCATGATGTAGGAAATATTTTTAGATTTCTAATTAATATTTATAGTCAAAAATTTAACTTATATTACCACATGTAATAATTGTTTTAGTAAAACAACACATGTTTGTGACAATTTTATTTTTACCTTAAATAAAAAGTTATTATTGTCATTTTCTTACCCAAGTGGCTCCATGGGGTCCCCAAGTTGACCCCATGGATTTTCATGGTGGACCATGACTCATCCAATAAGGGTAGGACAAGTGTAAGGGTATTTTCATATTTTTATAATATCATTTTTACCTTAAATTTCACTAATTACCTTTAATCGCGATTAATTAAACTTAAAAGTTACTATTCACCAAAAAATTGTTTTAATCCCATTGAACCACATTTTACTTCTTAATGAAAACCATGTATGTCAGATTTTTTAAAATAAAATCACAGAAGTGGTAATGTTTTATTTAAACAGAAAATCAGTTTTTTTAACTACCACTTTGTGGTTTCACTATTCATCAAAAATTGAAGTTTTTCAGAACAATGCCAAAATTCCACCCTAACGAATAATTGATATTGTGAATTCAAAAATGATGTCTAATTTACAAAATTGAAAAATATAAAATTCATTAATTAATTTTATAATTAATTCCCACTGGCACAACAAATAGCGTGTTTTTAAGAAACAATATATATCAAAAGATTGACAATTGTTTATGTCCAATTTCAAAGTGAAATTAATTCTAATGACCACCATTGGATAAAATGGAAAAAATATATTCTAAGTATTCTTCAAAACCACTCAATAGTATAATTTATCACTATAAATTATTTTGATTGAAAAAATCGTTTTTAATTATTTTTCAGTATTCATAAAAAATTGGAAGTTCTCAGAAAAATACCAAAATTTCAACATAGGATAATTTTGATATTCTGAATCCAAAAATGAAGTCCATTTTTAAATATAAAATATATATAATTTCAAAAAGTGGGTATTACTATTCATAATGCCTTTTTTGATTGGTCACAGTGCGTTATAATCTCGAACTTGCGTACAATGCAAGCTATTGCATTATTGAAAGAGAAGCGTATCGTGGAAGATCGGGGTGTTACAAGCATGATCTAATATGGTAAGAAGAGGAAAAATAATTCACTATGGGATGATTAGGAAACTTGATCCATTATGGGAATATGTTGAAACCCAATCCACTATAGGAAGATGGGGAAACCTGATCCGCTATGGGAAGATGGGGAAACCTGATCCACTATGGGTAGATCGGTAAACCTGATCCACTATGGGAAATGGGGAAACATTAACCCTCATAATGAAAGGATAGTGACTGAGGCTGGTGGTGTTTCTCACCCAGAAGGTTTAGTCTCCATGAAGTGCCCTGATATTTTTTTTCCACAACGATCGTTGACTTATGGGGAATGATGTTACATGTTTATGTGTCTTCCAAAATTAAATGTCTTATTCCTATGTAATTCTTTCATGGTTTTTTCTCTTTATTCCCTTTTGATTCATATCTTATGAACTGAAAATCTTTATGAAATGATTCATATTTATGATCTTTGACATGCAAGGTATGTTATTAAAATGTAATGATCACATTATCATACCCTTATGATCATTTTTATGCTTATCTATGACCCTTGTTTAGCCTTACTGAGCATCTAAGATCACCCCTATTTATGTTTTCATTCCCTAGGTTATGAAGATATGTATTATGTATGATGTGTCTAAGAAGGGTTCTAATCATGTTTAACCTAGTGGGAGATAACGTAGCTCACATATGTACTAGTGTTTACATTTCCATATATCCAAAGGCACTAAAATAATATGGTCTTTTGGCGTCTTTTTGTGTAATGTATTAATTATTCCAAAAAAATGATGTAAAGTCTATGTATGTTATGAAAAGGACATTATAGTTTAAACATATCCTTCTTTAGTATTGGAATGTGTTATAGTGTTTTTCTTCATAGAAGACCAAGAAACTAACGCTTCTCCAAAGAAAAGAAATTTTTGTAGATTTATTTTTTCTATCCATTTTACAACCACAAAAATCATCATATAAAAAAAATTTATGTTCAAAATCATTTCTTAAAGAATAAAATAATACATGATCCCTAGTTCCCTTATAACAATGAATCATTCATTTTACTACATTTAAATGGGTTTATCTTGGATTAACTTGATATATTACACATAATAATACAGAAAACATCAAATCTAAATTACATTCTATTAAGTATAGTAAACTACCAATCATTTATCTAAAGATATATTGATCATCTAGTTTCCCTAGTTCTTCAATATCTGAGGTATTTGAGTCTTTTATAGGAGTACTTATAATCAAGGTGTTTTTATATATAAATTTATTAAGAAGATATTTTATATAATTATTTTGAGTTATAAATGATCCTTATGGTTTTTTTGAAATCCCATAACTAAGAAAGAATGTAAGTTCATCCGTCAACCTTATCTCAAAAAAAGATTCCATAGGATCTGCAAAGGAATATATAAGTGATTTTTGAGTTGATCCAAATATAATTTCATCAACATAAATTTGAAAAATAATGGTGTTCCTAGAAACCTTTTTAATATATATTTCGGATCCATATATCCCTTAAAAAAATTTGTATGAAAAATCTAGTTACTCTACCATACTAGGATCCAGTGGCTTGATTATGTCCATTAAGTGCCTTAATATGTCTAAAAACATAGTCTGGAGATTTTTTATTTTTAAAACCATGTGTTTTTTCTATATAAATGTCCTATTATACATATCCATTATGGAAATATCACTTCATATCGATTTGATTTTTTGAAATTAAGAAATGTTTCTTATGATAGAAGTTTACATATTTCATCAAGTCTAGATACTAGAGCATAAGTTATTCTATAGTATATTCCTTCTTTTTTATCATAAACCATTACAACAAGTCTATCTTTATTTTTAACTATAACTTATTTTTCTTAGTATTTATTTTGAATGACCCATTTTACACCAATAACAAGTGAATCTTTAGGTCATTCTAAAAAATTACAAACTTTATTCCTTTAAAATATATTGAGATAATATTGTATAAATTTTATCCAATATTGGTTGGATTGGATTATACTAAATATACACAAGAGGGGGGGGGGGTGAATTGTGTCTTTTCATAAATCTTCTCGAGATCGTGTTCTTTTCTTTAAATTTAATCATATGAATTAATGCAGCAGAAACTTAAATATTAGAGACACAAGATATATAGTGGTTCGGGGAACATAAGGCCCCTAGTCCACTTTACCAATGCTCCACTCCACGAGCTTGGTGATTTTCACTATCTGGTCCTCGTTTCCACTGACCATTTCACAACTGAGTACAGGAAGTTGATGCCTTTACAAACTAAGGAAAAACAAAGCCTTCTAGGTCACTCAAAGATCCTACACAACTTAGTACGAGAAGCCAGTCACTCGAGAATAGAAAAGAAAGGTATCTGTATTTTTGAAAATACTTTCCAGTTGTTCTTCATAATTAAAACAGAATTCAATTGATTTTAGATGGATCATTGCCTTCAGAAATAATGATCTTCAAATAAGAGTCATTCAGAGTAGATCCTGTTACAGTAGATATAGAAATATAATTCACAACTTTAGTAGTAGCATGTTCATAAATGTTCTTTGATGTTGAACGAGTAAATATTCTATCATGTGTATTATTCTTCAATAAACATAGATTTTTCGTTCTCTTGAATCATCAGATCTGTGTTTTTTGATATTATCCTTTTTTCCATTTTTATAAAAAAATAATAGATTAATGTCATTTGAAAAATATCACATCTATATAATGATATCGAGCACTTCTACTGTAAATTTAGATCCACAAAAGTTTCCTTCTGACACGTGATATTCAAAAATTTGAATTTACAGAGTAATCATAACTTCCCTTGAAATTTACAAGAAAAGATCCTTTTAATTCGATCCTTAAACGGATCTGAACTCTTCAAAGAAACTTTCTAAAATTAGCTTGAAATCCAGCTTGAAATCAGCCTAATAAATAGATTGCTGACCGTTGCATAATAATATCGACTTTAAACTCTCCGATGCCAAACATATGGTTGAGTTTTATAGTATGCATCATCTGAATGAAACGTAGATAATAAATGTAAGTTTGATGACGTATCCTTCAAACGTAAGGTTGTCAGTGTAAGTTTGATCATAAACGTAGGGTTGGAAACATATGGATAATCATAAACATAGGGTTGACCACGTATGGTTGATCATAAATGTAGGGTTGTCCATCCAAACTTTTTCTCCTCAATTTTCAAATGTATGATGAAAGATCCATAATTTTTTAATATTTCAAATGAAAGGTGCATGATCCATACTTTTCTATGAACGTATGGTTTCTTACAAAAGTAAGGTTAATGAACAATAATTTTATGAAACAAACGTTACGTTTAAAACATACGTATGGTTCTTCTTCCACAATTTTTCAATAACCCAAATGTAGGGTTTCTTCCTAACATAGGGTTCCTCTTCCATACTTTTCTGATAACACATAAATTATACACTGTATTTCATCCTTATGCTACGTTTCTCCATGTAGGGTATGAACATTGTTTCTAGAACATGCTTAAGTAGATCCCAAATATATAGATCATGAACAGTGCTTCCAGAACACGCTTAAGCCAATGCATTAGTAATTAATCCTCATTGTTCAAGAACTTAAATATTTCATCCAGAAATAAAAATATAATGAATAATAAAATCCTGCAATACACTTAACAAATAAGATCATTAGAAAATAATTAAGGGTATTTTTGAGCATCAAAATTATCATAAAGAGATAGATTATTGTTCTTAACAAATTCCCCCTTTAAATAAAAACATTATATATTGTTAAAAACCAAACTTGCTCAACAATCTCTCCCTTTTTGATGATCAGAAAACCCATAAAATAACCAATGAAATTAACTTGAAAAATTAATTATGTATTGTTGAATGTTTCCAAGATAAATACAATATTAGATTTAAGTTAAAAAAATTTAATGTATATAATATAAAACAATTAAAAATGTTGTGTTTATCCAAATTTCTCCCCCTTTTTGTGATATCAAAAAGAATAATAGAATGTGTAATATTACACATTTAATGTAGCACTACACTAATGTAAATGCTATATTATTAACCATTTGTCAATAATTAAATATGTATTACTGGAATATCTAAAAAAGGACAAGAAAACAAATAATAATGAATAACAGGAATCCAAATTTTCATTGAGTACATGGAATAGGTAAAGTCATGATGAACACATGAATCAAGGTTTGGTAAGGTGATAAGATAGGGTTTATCCCCTCTGAACTATGAAATTGATTTCTTTCAATTGCTCCCTCACCCTTTTCATTATTCCATCACCCAGAATAATAATAATATCCCTAGTCTCTCGAGTCATATGAATGTCTTCTATGAGGTTTACTCTAAAAAACTCATGAAGTCTTTCTTCATTTTACATAAATAAGGAATGATTTTCTGTGAACAGAGTCAGCAGATGTCTAATATTTGGTTCAGTTGATGTCAACTGATCAACCAAAAATTTATGATTATCTAGAAAGACCAATAAAGGATCACTGTTACATTGAAGATCTTGCAATCTATCATTCATATTGCTCATGGCAGCTGTGATAGCTTGAAACCTTCTGATTAAATAAGGTGAAGTACCTGATCCACTAGCTGCACTAGTCCCGACAGATGCGAATTGTATCTCTATAAATTATTTAAATTCTAATAGATCTGACTTCTTTACCATTTCTATTTTCAGCTTTTATACCTCTGTCAACATCTCTTGATTAAAATTTTCAACTTCTTGTCGTGAAACAATACATCCCTTAAGTCTCTAAAATTTCAACTATTCTGTTTCTAAGGCTCTCATCAAAGTAACATTTTCAGATTCCAAATGGACAACTTTTTGTACATCTCTTCGACTTCCTTATTCCCTGAATCTGAGGCACCCTGTGCATGATTCTAATTCTAAGTTTCAATGTTATGTAGTAGTACTAAAGGCAGTGAATCTGCATAAAATTTTTCTTTTTTCCTTCTCCTGAGCTGGTTGATCTTCAGATTTTTCATTAGAGTCTTTTCTGGACACTTCTAAAGGAAAATACTCATGAATTAATTTAGTGTGAACTTTAGAAACATTCTCAGCATGAACATCAGAAAGCTGTTCTACCATTGGATTTTTTAAAATAATATCTTCTAGATTTTTTTGAGGACAGCCCACTTCCTCACCAGGCTCTGCCTCATTTTCTTGTTGAAGTGTAACTTCAGCATCAACTATAACTTGAGATTCAATTTCAGTTTGGACTTATGGAGTCACTAGAATTTGAGTAGTATCCTCTTATTGTGGCTTCTCAACAACTTTTTATCTAACAAAACTGTAAGAGTGTAAATCTCCTTTTGTTATTATAGGGGACCCAAGTTCCTCATTAATAGTTCTTTTTCTTTGAGTTTGATGTCCCCCCTGACTTCTTTCTTCTTGATTGACTTCCGTTTCAAATCTTATTCTTCTTGCAGTAGTGCTTACTCTCGATTCAGCCCTGTACCTCTTTGGACTTAGTAGACTGAGCTTTAGCACTCTCTACTTCTTCCTCAGCTCCTACTGAAAAAATTTCCCTTTTAAAGTGATCCAAAACAACTAATTTTTCTGAGGGTCCCAACAACAAAGGTGTTACTATGATGGCATCTTACTCTGGCTTCCACTAGCCTTACCGTATCCTTTTTAAACATAATGTTTTAGATTAATCTACCAAACGGATAAAAATTCATCCAAGTATCACTTTGACATCAGTAATGAAGATACCTTTTCATGTACCTTGGAATGTTAAGCCTTATATCACTCATTAAAAGAAACATTATATATATATATGGATACAATATTTTCTTTAACTTAGACATCCTAGGTAAAATCCATGTTTGCACAAATTTTACTAGAATTTTCTGATCTGGATCTAGGTCCTTTATGAACATCTTCTTTATATAAGTAGAACCAAAAATAAAATACATTATATCTTCAGATTTATGCATGGAATCTATTATATTTTTCAAATCAAAATGAAAAACTCCCTCATGAGGGCAGTTCATAATCTGACCAATCTCCACAGAGGATATCTAGACATCTCAATATTTTATCTTAACTACCATGATATCCCCATCGTCTCCCAGACTAAATTGTACAGACTTAAAGAAGTATCATAGTTCTACTTCATATAAAAACCCATACTTATCACCATTGAAGGTCTGCTCTATATTTTTAAAAGTGAGAGATTGTTTCAACATAAGATTCGTCTGATATATCCATTCTAGGTCTATGACCTTTCCTTGAAAATTTTTTCTTCGGAGCATTGTTTCATGAAAGTACTGGTTTCATCATCATCGGTCCTCTTGGTATTGACCAATTCTATGAGAAATATCTGAAGGTTCGAAAGAGGATTAGGGTTTCGAAGGATTTTAGGTTCGAATGGACAAAGGGCGGTAAATAACCGTGGGTGCGAAAGGGGTTTTGGTAGAAATGAAATGATTCATAATTCGAAAGGTTTCTGAGAGATTTTATTCTCATGTTATCAATAATTATTACATAGGTTTTAAAAACGAATAAAATTAATGGAATGGGAAAAAAACTTATACTGTTTGAGAAACAAAAAACTAATTTATTTTAAAACAGTACTAAGATAAAGAATAAATAATAATAAAATAAAACTTTATTTAAGAATAAATAATCCAAGCTCCCCTTTATAAAATCAATCCCTGTAGTGGGAAGTGGTTTGGTAAAAATATCAGCTAATTGAATTTCAGTACCTACAAATTCCAAAGATATATCCTTTTTGAGAACATGATCACTTAGAAAGTGATGTATAATATCAATATTCTTAGTCCTAGAATGATTAATAGGATTTTTTGAAATATTAATTTCACTAGTATTATCACATAAAATAGGTGCATTATTAAAATTTAGTCTAAAGTCTATAAGAGTGTTTTTCATTCACAACACTTGTGCACAACAACTACCAACTGAAACATATTCTGCCTCTGTTGTTGACAGGGCAACTGAATATTGTTTCTTACTTGACCATGACACTAAGGATTTCCCTAAAAAGTGACATGTTCTTGAAGTGCTTTTTCTATATAATCTAAAACTTCCAAAGTTAGCATCTGAATATGAAATGAAATTAAAATCAGACATTTTGGGATAAAGAAGTTATTGAAAAATTGTTCCCTTTATATATATAAAAATTCTTTTTACAATAGTTAAATGGGATTCTTTAGGATTTGATTGAAATCTTGCACAAAGACATACTGAATACATTATATCTGGCATGCTAGTAGTAAGATATAATAAACTTCCAATCATACCTCTATATAACTTTTTGTCAACTTATTTTCCAGTTTCATCCAAATCAAGTCTTATATTAGTACATATAGGAGTTGTATATGTCTTACTGTTTTCAAGTCAAAATTTATTCAGTAAATCAGTAATGTATTTTCTTTTATTTAAAACATTTCAAAAATATTTTTGATAAATTTTAAGTTTTAAAAATAAATATAATTCTCCCATCATACTCATTTCAAATTCTTTTTGCATTATTTTTGAAAACTCATGACAAAGGGATTTATTAGTTGATACAAAAATTACATCATCAACATAAATTTGAACCAATAAAATCTTTGAATTTATAGTTTTTTTAAAAAGTGTTGGCTCTTCCATTCCAACAGTAAAATAATTTTTCAATATAAAAGAGCTTAATCATTCATACCAAGCTCTAGGTGATTTTTTAAGACCATAAAGAGATTTAGTATGTTTAAAAATAGAATCTGTTTTTTGTCAATTTTCAAAACCATGAGATTTCTCAACATAAACTTTCTCCACTAAATAACCATATAAAAAGGTAGACTTAACATCCATCTAAAATAATTTAATGCTCATATGAGATTCATAAGATAAAAGGATTCTAATGGCTTCTAATCTAGCTACAGGTGAAAAGGTCTCATCATAATCTATACATTCTTCCTGATTATATCCTTTAGCTACAAGTCTAGCTTTATTTAAAGTTATTATTCCTTTATCATCTTGTTTACTTCTAAAGACCCATCTGGTTTCTATCACAGGATAATTCTGTTGTCTTTTAACTAATTCCCAGACTTCATTTATTTTTAACTTCTTTAATTCGTCTTGCATTGCTATGATCCATCTTCCATCATCTAAAGTTTCTTCTATAGAATTGTGTTCTAATTGGGATAGAAAGGCAGAGAATTCTACAATATTTCCTATATTTCATCTAGTTATTATTCATGTGTCTAATTCTCCTATTATAGTTTCAAAAGGATGATTCTTTAGGGTTCTAGTCTTTCTAGGCAGTACACTTATAGGTTTTTCAGTATCATGTTCTCCTGAACTGGACTGAATTTTATTTATATCTTTTTCAAAATAATTTTTCATGTTCTCAAGTCTCATGATATCATTAGATTCATATTCATCCATTTGATCTATCCTCTTCTCAATGGGATCAGACTCATCAAATTTCACATGAACTAATTCTTCAACAATCCTTGACTTATTATTATAGACTCTATAAGCTTTGGAAGTATCAGAATATCCTCCGAAAATTCCTTCATTAGATTTTGGATCAAACTTACCAAGATTGTCTTTTGTGTTTAAGGTGTAAACCTTGCATCAAAAAACTTAAAGTAATTTACTTTAGGTTTTATGTTATTCCAGAGTTCATATGGTGTTTTTTCAGAATTGTTCTAATTAAAAATCTATTCATTATATAGCATGTTTTTCTTATAGATTCTGCCCAAAAATAGGTAGGAAGACTATATTCATTTAGCATAGTCCTAGACATTTCCTGAATATGCCTTTTTTCTTTCAAAAATTCCATTTTTTTGATGCGTTCTTAGTGAAGAGAATGTGTGTTTAATTCCCATATTTGAGCAAAAGGAATTAAATTCCAGATTCTCAAATTCTCCACCATGATCACTTTTAATGAAATTATTTTAAAACCTTTTTCATTTTGAACAGATGTAGAAAAACTTCTAAATAATGTAAAACCTTCATTTTTAAATTTTAAAATGAAAATCCATGTAAATCTAGAATAGTCATCAACTAAAACATATACATATAATTTACCAGCCAAGCTTACTACTCTTGAAGGTCCAAAAAATACATATGGATATGTTCTAGAGGTTTAGATGTAGCATTTTAGTTAACAAATTTGAAGGATGATTTGTGTTGCTTTCCATGCTTACATATATCAAATAATCTATCACATTCAAATCTGAGACTAGGAAAATTAGAAATTAATTGTTTCTTAGATAATTTATGTATAATATATACATTACAATGTCCAAGTCTTCTATTCCCGATCAAGGTTTCATTTATTTTAGCAGTTAGGCAGTTTATTTGTTGTTTACACAAGGAATTTAAATCCAGGGTATACACGTTGTCATTTCTAGGTGCTCTAAATTTAAGCAGTTTATTTTTGAAAACAGAACATCAATTGTTAGAAAAATCAAAAGCATAACTATCATCACATAGTTGAGAGATACTTATCAGATTGTGTTTCAATCCTTGTACATAAAGTACTTTGTTTATTGAGACAGATTTTGGATCTCTAACTATTCTAATACTAATGATTTTCCCTTTGGCCTTGTCACCAAATGTGACAAGTCCACCATCTTTTTGAGTGAGTGTATAGAAATGCGACGAGTTTCCCCTCATATGCCTTGATCAGCCATTGTCCATATTCCATATGTCTTTTTTGATTTTGTGACCTGCTCCCTGCAAAGAAATTTAAAAAATTTTCTTTGGTACCCATATTCTGTTGGGTCCAGGTGTGTTAGCCAGCAAAGATCTGGGAATCCAGACTTGCTTTGATTTTCTAATTATAAAAGAGTCAAAAAAATTATTTGCTGCAAAAGCTTTAATAATACCACTTATTTGGGGTTTTCTTAAGAAACAATTTTTAGAAATATGTCCCCTTGTTCCACAGTAATTACAATTTAACCTTTTTTACTTGGAATAAAATAATTCTTGTATAGCTTAGGTTTTTCACCATTACTACCAATTCCAAATCATTCATTTTTAATGAAATTTTTTCCAAGAATTTCATTTAATGTATTTTCTCCTTTTTTATAAACAAGGGGTGTATTTTTATAAGTTTCCTCTTTAGTTTTTAGGGTTTTTATCTTTGATTCATAATTTGTATTGTTAGTGCTAATTGAGTTAAACATTTCAGTTAATTCTTTATGATGTTTCAGTATTGGTTGTCTTTCATCAGAAATAGCCTTATCACTATTCTTTAAAGACTTATGCTTATTAAATAGCGAATCATATTTTTCTTCATGCATATTGTTGTAGGCAGTATGTTTTTCATTAGAGTAACTAGATTCAGAACTAGAGTCAGAAGAGTAGTAATATTGTACCTCATTTGTTTCTACCATAAAAACATGTTAGCTTTCAAATTTGCTTCTTACTTCTCTGAGTCTGATTTAGAAGTGCTACTGGAGTCTTAAAATACACTCCATGTATCTTTCATTGCCCTCTTGTCCTTATGATCATAATTGTTTCTTTTGAAGACTTTCTTTTTCTTGTCTTCTTTTAGCTGAGGATAGCCAGGTCTGATGTGCCCCATTTTCTTGCACACATAACATGTGACTTCCTTGTCATCTTTTTTGAAGGATTTTCTGAATCCCTTCATCATTATATATAATTTAGTGAATTTTATCGCTAGCTGTGCCAGTTCCACATCAGAATTTGATAAATCAGAACTTTCTGATTTCATTTTTACAATTTCCTTTATCTTTCTGTTTTTTCTCTCTGATGACACTTTCAAGGTAGTGTCATCTCTCTTGATAAATACATTGTTCTCATTTTCTTCATCTTGCATCTCAACTTTATACATCATTAGTGTTCCAATTAGTTCTCTGATGGTTATGTCTTTGACAGGTGTTGACTATCTAATTGCAGTAGAGATTCCATTCCATTTTTTAGGCAGTACTCTCAGTACTTTTAAAGCTTGATCAACTTGTTTAATGGGATCTCCCAAGGCGGTTATGTTATTTACAATTTCTGTCAATCTTCCATTCATTGGAGTAATACTTTCACCTTCAACCATTCTGAATGTATCAAATTTAAGATTATAATTTTCATATCTCATTTCCCTGATATTGTTAGTTCCATAATAAGAAATAACAATAGTTTTCCACATTTCATATAAGGTCGGGCATTGAGATATTCTATTAAATTCATTAGGTCATCATTCACGACTTACAACATCCATAGTTTTCTCCATTTAAGTATGGTAATATGAACATAGACATTTCATCTCTTGTATCATTCATCTTGCTTTGTGTATAATCACTTTCAGCTGGTTAAGGTTTTATCAGAAAGCTCAACCTCTAGTACCAATTGTTGGATCAGATTATACTAAATATACACAAGAGGGGGGTGAATTGTGTCTTTTCAGAAATATTCATGAGATCGTGTTCTTCCCTGTAACTTTAATCAGATGAATTAATGTAGCAGAAATTTAAATAGTAGAGACACAAGATATATAGTGGTTTGGGGAACAGAAATACCCTAGTCCACTCCACCAATTCTCTACTCCATGATCTTGGTGGTTTTCACTATCTGGTCCTCATTTCCATAGATCGTTTCACAACTGAGTATAGGCAGTTGACACCATTACAAACTAAGGCAAAAGAAAGCCTTCTTGTTCACTCACAAAGCCTACACAACTTAGTACGAGAAGCCGATCACTCTATAATAGAAAAGAAAGATATCTGAATTTTTGAAAATACTTTCCAGTTGTTCTTCACAATTTCAAAAGAATGAAATTGAAAGTAGATGGATCATCGCCTTTAGAAATAATGATCTTCAAATAAGAGTTGTTCTGAGTATATCATTTTTTAGTAGATATAGAAATATAATTCACAACATTAGTAGTAGAATATTCACAAATGATCTTCTATGTAGAATGATTGAATCTTCTATTGTGATTCTTATTCTTCAATAAAGAGAGATTTTTCGATCTCTTGAATCAGCAGATCTGTGTTTTTTTTATAGTCTCTTTTTTTCCTTTTTTCTAAAAAAATTATAGATTAGTGTCATTTGAAAAATATCACATATATATAATAACGTCGAGTACTTATCCTATAAATTTAGATCCATAGAAGTCACCTTCTGACTCATGATATTCAATCATTTAATTTTACAGTGTAATTGTAACTTCCCTTGAAATTTTCCAAGTAACGCTTCTTTTAATTTGGTCGATAAACGTCTCTGAACATGTCAAAGACACGTTTTAAAATCATCTTTAAATCTAGCTTTAAATCAGCCTAATAAATAGCTTGCTGACCATTATATAATAATATCGACTTTAAACTCTCCGATTCATAAAGTAAGGTTGAGTTGTATAGTATGCATCCTCTGAACGTAACATAGATAATAAATGTAAGTTTGACGATGTAGCCTTCAAATGTAAGGTTGTCAACATAAGGTTGATCATAAACATAGGGTTGGAAACATATGGTTGATCACAAACGTCGGGTTGACCACATATGGTTGATCACGAACGTAGGGTTGGCCATCCATACTTTTTCTCTTCAACTTTCAAACGTATGATGAAAGATCCATACTTTTATAAGCTTTCAAACGAAATGTACTTGATCCATACTTCTGTAAGAACGTATGGATGTTTACAAAATCATGGTTGATGAACCATACTTTTAAGAAACATACGTTACATTTAAAACTTACGTACGGTTCTTCTTCGACACTTTTTCAAAAACCCAAATGTAGGGTTCCTTCCTAATGTAGGGTTACTCTTCCACACTTTTCTGATAACACATAAAGTATAAATTGTATTTCATCCTTACACTATGTTTCTCCACATAGGGTATGAATAGTGTTTCCAGAACATGCTTAATCAGATCCTGAATATGTAGAGAATGAATAGTGTTTCTAGAACATACTTATACGAATACTTTAGTAATTAATCCTCGTTGTTCTAGAACATAAATATTTCGTCGAGAAATAAAAATATATTGAATAATAAAATCCTGTAATACACTTTACAAATAAAATCATTAGAAAATAATTAAGGGTATTCATGATCATCAAAATTATCATAAAGAGATATAGTATTGTTCTCAACAAACTCCCCCTTTAAATAGAAACATTATCTCTTGTTAAAAACAACACTTTCTCAACAATATTCATCATCTAAATCCTCATTTGGAGACTCATGTTCAAATTGTGAAAAATATTCACAATGATAAATTTAATTTCATAAGGAACTCATAGTTCTATAAGGTTGATATACATCAAAAATGATATTAACACTAGGATGATTTATAAGGATCCATTGATTCCTTGGTTTTATAAAACATTGTTCTTCAACAATGGGTTGAAATTATTATTGATAAGGAAATTTGGAAAACATTTCTTTAGTTTTTCTCCAATAAGAATTAATTTACAATATGGGTTGAATATTTTTTGAAATAACATATGAATATATAAATTAAGATTCTTTTGAAAAAAAGGAGAAGTTTAAAAAAATTTAAAATTAATTTTCCCTCAAACGTACGTGTGATATTTTAAAACTCTATAATCCTTAATAGTTATAGAATAACATATAAATATTCCATTTTTTGATTTTGGAGAAAATTTATAAATATTACCTTTAGTAATCAGAATAAATACTTTTCATCCAAAAACATTTAAGTAAGAATGTTTTGGATATTTTCTTGACCAAAAATTATAATGAGTTCTATTAATAAAAGATCCTAACAAAACACAATTTATAATATAGTTGGATGTAATAAATAATTTATACATTAAATTTTTATTAATTTAATATTCACTCAACATGGTTCTCATGGTTTTTTGAAGAAATATATTTATTCTTTTAACAAAATTATTTTTATGTAGAGTTCTAAGTGATGAATAGTTATTAACTATACATTTTTTCTATAAAAAGTTTGAAAATCAGAATATAAAAACTCTTCTCCATGATCACTATGAATAATTATCAAGGGTATATTTTCACATTTTAAATATGGTCTAAAAAAGTTTTAAAATAGAAAAGGCTTCTGAATTTTTTTAGAAAATTGACCCTTGTATATCAAGTGTAGTCATAAACTAAAACATAAATATAGTATTTACAAAAATACTTCCAGTTTAATTATGTTAAAATAGACCAATTTAAACTAACTATAAATAATCATAATATAAAAATCCTCTAATTGATTTAAAACATGACTTATTCTGATTTTCAATCAGATAAGAATAAAAAAATCTAGAAGAATCAAATATTCACTCTAATAAACTTTTAACTTGTCCTTTATTAGAGAGTTTATCTAAACATATAAACTAACATTATCCTAATATTATATTCCAAAACCAATATTAATATTTAATTTCACTATGTCAATAGAGATCTTGGCACTTAATGAATTCTATATTAAGTGTGTATAAATTTTCATGCATTTTAGAAGAAAGAATAATTTTTTATTCTGAACTATTAACATAAATTTATCATTATTGATGTTTAGAAGATATACCTCATCAAATAATTAACTTATGGTAATATGTTTGTTCTTATGGATGATAAAAAATAAGAAATTTGAAATAAAAGATTGACTGAGAAGAATAATGTTACATATTCCAATAATTTCTCCTTGATCATTATCACCAAATGTAAAATTTTCACCAATAATTTTAATTGTCATCATAAAGAAATTATTATTCCTATTCATATTTTTGGAACAAAAACTATTCATATACCATATATTTTTGTTGGCACACTTCTTATTTTCCTAAAATTAAAAATATTAGTATTTTGGAACCCAAACCTTCCTAGGAATAACAATATTAGATAATAAAATCCTTGAAATCCACATCTATCTAACTTTAAAATGTTTATCTATTGTCAATTCATTATAAAAACAAGTTTTTTGAAATCCTAATGATTGTATTGTATTTAAGGATCACCCATTTTTCCTATTTCCTCCACTTAGAAATTTTTTATAGAATGAGGCACTCTTTGGATCAAAATAGTTTTTTTTTGAAAATTTAGTTTTTTATTAGTAAAAACCATTCTATAAACATTCCTATGTTTTTTTATCTATCTATAGATTTTGTCAAAATTTTATTTACTGATAGTAAATTTTGATGGTAACATTTTCAGACTTAAATTTCAAAATTTAGTTTCATAAATAAATTTTTATACTTAATAGATTTAGTATTAGAATCATGATTTTTTAACTCTTTTAAAAAATTAGTTTTCTCAATATCATATTTTTAACTCTTTTGGAATATTATAACTTTCAGTAGTATGTGTAGATATTATCAAATTTTATTTGGAAATATTTTTCTCTGAAGCCTCATGTTTTTTAGAAACATTTCAATATTGGTTTTCTAAAAATTTAGAAAATAGTGAGACTTCCTCAGTGATAGTTAAAGTATTATTCTATTCTACTAAATTAGATTACTCAAATGAAGAAAAATAATTATTCTCATTTTCACTATCAGGATAATTTTAATTCAAGGTAATATTTTTCATGTTTTTAGAAGATACATTATCCATAAAAAATATTATTCTTTGTAATTCCAGAAAATAAATCAACATTATATTGATCCTCACTTTCATTTTATAATGAATTATCTAAAGATTGATCACCACCACTTTCACTCCATGTTTATAATGCTTTCTGTCTTTTCTAACCTATATTCCTATATAACTTCTTATAATTCCTCTCAGGATTTCAATCCTTTTTATATTTACTCTTAGTTTTGAAGAAATATAGTCTTATATGATATGGTTTCTTACACTCATAACATATCATCTCATAATAATCCTCCTTCTCAATTTTATCCTTAAAATTATTCATATAATTATATATATAATATATCATATAAAAAATATAGTTCATTATCTAAGAAATATGAGCTAACTCATTTTCAAAATTTTTAGAAGAAAATATCATAGATTCAACTTGAAATTTATTTTTATTTGAAGAATTTGGAACTTTCTCTGTATATATCACATTCTTAGCAATAACAAATGTATAAGAAAACGATACTTCATTTTTTTATATTTTTTTAGTATCTCTTTTGAATATACCATCAAAATTTATTAGAGAACCAATCAAATCATATAAAATAAAATTTGTAATCTTCTTTGTATCATCATGAATTGTTATCCTAGATTCCCACTTTCTTATTATAATCTCTATGATATCTTCAACTAGAATATCATCATTAATATCTTTATTACCCCTAGAATTAAAACTATTAATAATTATCATGAATCTCTAATGCATCTTTATAACATATTCTCTAAGTAAGAAATTAAATTCTCAAAAATAAACTATACGAATTTCTCTTTTAGTTTCTAGAAGTATGAAAATGAGTAACCTAAAAATTCTTCAAAACACTATTCTATGCTTCACAAGAAGAAATTTGACTATTGAAATTCCACGTCATAGAACATAGAAATATAATTATTACATGAAAATTAAGTCGATATTTAAGATTATCTTAATTTGTAAATGTAGGAACATATTTCAAAGGTTTTTTATAATTCCTAGAATATATAACAATGTTATTTACTCCAATATTAATAAAAAAGGTTTTAATATGATCTCTCTAATATTCATTGTCTACTCCATATTAAATCAGTTGTATGATTGGATTGTGATTCAAAAGAGTTTCAATATTTAATCCTTCGATCTATGTAAACAAGAAAAATAATCTATCTACAAAATACACATTAGTGTAAAAAATGTTTATACAATATATAATAAAAAATAGTTTATAAAAATATATGTAATTTTTTTGAGAGTTTCTTAAAATAAAAAAAGTAAAAACAATAAAGTTAATTAGAAAAACCTCCTCTGATACCAAATATAGTACTGAATAGTATATCAATGTCTACCAACGGGGGGGGGGGGTGTGAATTAATGTTTAAAAATTAAATAAAAATACAAAAACCTTTTAATTATTATTTATCATACACAAATATCATCCAAAATTTGGAGTTTATTAGTCCGACATATAGATCATCCGAGACATCAGAGTTTATTAAAGTTACTAAAAGTACAACATTGTAAAAAATTTCATCACAAAAATAACAAAATTGTAGAGACAAGTAAAATGAAACATTATAAAAAAAGAAATAAAACACTTTAAGAAGTTTTATAAGAAATAAAAATTATTTAACCATTAACATTAAAGAGGTATATAACATAGAATTTAGGTATCCAAAGTTTAAATCAATTTGTAAAGGAATATTTCTTTTTTAAAATAAATCCCATGATCAAACTAGATCAGAATCTCTATCTTTGTAGCCCCAGAATCCCTTGATTAGCCTAATTATAATTAGTAGTATTGCTATTATTGGAATCCCTCAATCTAAACCCATATAATATATGATTATTAAAAAAGTAAAATATTATAAGGGATTTAAAACCCTCACTTAGATTCCTTACAACAAAAACTATCCAATGAATTACAAAGAGTAGGTAATAAGATGTTTCCATAGAGTAATATTTAGATGGTTTGAGTTATTGATGAATCATTTTCCACACCTTTGAATGTATTTTAATTTATAAAAATAGAACCAATGATAATATTTCAAGATTGTTGAAGTTGGTTTCAATGGCCTCGAACAAGTTCCAACTTTAATGCTTAGCGTGTTTTGTACATATTCATTATACGTATTTTTTTAGAATCATCACAATACGGAAAAAATATTCTATTTTGTTGAAATAATTTTTATCATTGGATTATAATATTTTTTTATTTCAATGGAATAAATTTTGTTTTTTATGATATATCAATACAATGTTATTATGATGAAACTGATTTGTTCTGTACAATGAAAGAGACTCAGTTAGCCTGATGGACCAGACTCATTTAGTTGATGGACTCGATTTCTTTTTTCTGATGGACGAGGATTCATTAGTTCGATTGACGAAAAATATTATTTCCATACAAATTCAAATTTCATACTCATCCAATTATAAATACTTCCTACATCTAGTAGAACTGAATGTTTTCTATAAAAACACTCTAAAATATTGTGATATAGAAACTTAGTAAAACATGTTATTTAGGAATGTGTTCTTTGATTTCCAAAACGTAGGATATAAAATGTAGAAAGTAGTACTTTAGAGTCAATATAAATTATATTTTTAAATAAATATTTACTTTTAATTTTAAAATTTTATAATTAAGTAATTTTGAAAAATTAATAATTATAAAAATGAACCCCATTATAATTTACTCTAATTTATATGATTTTGTAAATATTTATAAATAAACTTTAAAAATATTAAATAATCACTTTATTTAAATATTTAAAAGATTCCATATGTCATGGAAAAAGGTTTTAATGCCCTTTATTATGATTTATAACCTTTTATAGAGTTAATTAATATGAAAATGATATTATTAAAATTAATTACTTAATATTAAATGAAATATTTATAAAAAAATGTTTCAAAAAAACTGAATCCATTAACCATAAAAATTTTATAGATAATTAATTTATAAAACACCTTTTATAAATTTTAAAAACAAACCAAAATACATTTTCATTATTTATAAACTATTTATAAATATTCAAATTTAGTTATTAATTGAATTTTATTAATTAAATTTTTGTAAGGAAAAAAAACTAGAATTCATAGTTTAATTTAGGCTTATAGAATTTGATTTTGTTATGCAAAATATATAACATTTATGAATCATTTTTAATTAATAAATAAAATTAAATAAAATTATTTTTTGAAGGTTTTCATTACCCTTACGAAGGATCCCTATTTCTTGTGAGGGTAATCTTTAATGAACTGTCTGTAGAAAACTTTTTTTAATGGTAGATGACATTTACCTTTATGTAAAACTATTTTTTTCTGAAGGCAAGTTGTGATTACGTTTACATTGAATTATGGACCTCAGTGTAAAGGTATTGTGTGATTACTTTTATTCATATCCATCTACATATAGTTAAATCTAAATTACATTAATGAAAGATACATGGGATTTTATGCAAGGGAAGTAAACTCGAGATAATATTTGATGATATGAAATTATTTAAAAAATATTAGATTAAATAGGTTAATTACATGAATAAACACACTATAATTCCACTGTAAGGTATTGAAAGATATTTTATTGATCCTTTGGTAGTGGAATTAAACCAAAATAGATTAGAGGTATGACCAAGATATCAAAATGATACAACTTTTATAAAATATATTTAAACGTAGTACCTGTGTATCACGTGTAGTGACCTATAAATTTTTCTTGATCGATATAGAATGTTTGATGACATGCATCAAAGTATAAAATAAAGGCTTCTTACCTATGAGTGAATACACTAACTGTTGGATTTTGATATCCATTGGAAGAAACATGAAGTTCTATAAGGGTTTCTAGTGACTTATTTTGAGATATGGATTCGTATTGGGAATAAAAAAGATTCAAAACATTACATGAAACTGATGATCATAATATCATTGAATTAACACATCATTCCTCACTCACAATGAATATAACTATTTATAGTTTATTGGAAATACAATAGGTGTTCTTCATGAATGAATAATACATTTTCTTCCATTGGGAATTATAAAATGATACCCAAGAGTTATTTCTCATTGAAGAGTGTATTAAAATAATTCAATTATCATCATTCAAAGCTTTTAATCCATAAAAAACACATAGGGAAATATATGGTAGATTCATGCATCGTATTCTAGAAAAATAAAGATGAAGAAGCTGTGGATCATGGTATTCACATGCACCACCATGAAAAAATGGTTCCTATTTTAGTGCACTTCCAACACAACATCCATATTCTAATAATATGGAACAACCGATCATAAATTCTAGTAACATCCATCTCTTGGGAACACATATCATCAGAAGCTTTGAGATAAGTCTCCACCACATTTCCTTGATAAAAATGGGTAATCTTGATAACACTAGAAACCATGTCACTAATACCTTTCCTCAAAATTCACATCTTGAATTAAAAAGTACATGGAAATTTATAGTTCTATATTATTTTACATTAACCATAAAAACCAGGAATATCATTTTGAATATAGATAGTAATAGGATTCAATGTTAAATATTAAATCTATAAAAAAATTAAAAACTGTTAGATAATCTAAAGAACTAATTATCATATCAATATTCAATGGAGTTCCCAGTGCTCAAAAAATATTATTTGGTGCCTATGATTTGAAATTATAAATATATAGGCTTATTTATTCCACCAATGTCTAAAAAATATGAGATTAATAATCTCCAATTGGGAGGAATACCACCCCATAAATTTCATCTTATGCTCATGTAACATATAGAACCCTCTCTTTGATCATTGGTAACATTTATTCTAAAAATGAACCACTACCCTAAAATCATTGAGAAAATCAGTTAAAATCATTGAAATCCAAATTAACTCCAAAGGTTATCTCAAAACAGCCATTCTTAGAGGATCCATGAAGAAATAACTAACAAGAGAAAACAATAGCAAGATATAAAGTTCTCAATTTTTGTATCATATAATACATTCATAGGAGATACTTTATGACGAATTAAATAGAAAACTCATATTTTGAAATAAATAATTATTTTCCATTTTTATGCGACAATAACTACATTAAAAATATTTTTTTTTCTAAATTTAAATATTTACCACTTTTATTATTAATGTATTATTTTTTGTATTAATTATTTATTTTCAAATACATCATAACATACAATTGAGTTTTTTTTATATTTATATATATTAATGCACACATCACCCAGAGAGTTTATTTTACTTTAATTTTAATTTTATTAGTTATATATTTTGATTTTAATATATTAATATTAATGAGTAATATTTTAAATTAAGTAATGTGTTGTGAACATTTATTTTTGATTTTATGTTAAAAAATTATTATTTGATTATAGTAGTAAAAATATATTTATTTTATTTTTAAAATATTCATTCTAATTTTTCATTAAACGTTTAACCAAACATGAATCTATTTACATTATTATCAATTATTTTACATACAACTCAAAAAAATTATTTCTATGAATTTAACTTAATTTTTTTAAAAAATTATTATATAAAATGATTAGATTGATATTGGTGATCAGTATTTTCTTGAATGAAATTTTCATAATCATTCTATTTTCTAAATACTCCTTATAAAATGATTTTCAAATTGTACTAAAAAGCAATATTTTTTTATGTATGTCATAGGAAAGATAAACACCTTTATTGGGGGACAGGGGTGAATAGAAAAGATCTGATCTTTTTCAAAATGCATCTCTCCAATGCTTATTTTCCATCGATGTTTGGAATAATCATCTCCCTCACAATTGATTCAAAATGAATAATCATGGACAGAAGAATATTTTATTTGGTTCTCCAAAACTAGGATAATACAAGGATCATGAAATGGAGATGTTCCATGATCCAAAAACACCTAGTTCACTTCTTTTTGGACTCAATTTGGATTGAATTACTGAACCTCTAGGATTACAACTCACAAAAAATAATAATTCACTCCTCTCACACACTCGAACGGATGACTAATCCAACTTAATTGACTATGTATGTTCATGATTTTCTTATAAGAATAACTCATTGATATACCTCTATAATTTCTATTAAAATCTTCTAATTCCTTCCTCGTTTCCTCCTTTTTTATTTCTCATAATTTCTATTCATTTCTATATTACACTTTTTATTGTGATCATTATTCCTCCTTTCGAAAGGGAAAAATATATTCTATATTTTCCAAGAATCAACATGTTTCCCATTAGATAGATCATTAGTCCAATTTTGGTATGTGGGGGAAATTCATCTAAAAAGTTCATTTAAAATTGATTCAATATCCCTCATTATATTTCGCAATTTTCATCTTTAATGTTAATAAATATAAACCGTTATATCTACTGACTTGACACATTCAATGTGTTAGAATAAGTTGTATGATTTTACCTTTAGTTCCTTTATAACTACAAGTTTTTACATATATATTTTCATGGAATAGAACCCCACTTTGCATCGTATAGTATGTTTAATATGAAATTCCTGGCATCCCCCCCCCCAAATACACCTCATCGATCTTCACACCAGGACGTGACTCATTTTTTCACAAAAAGACCACTGGTACTTAAAAAATATAAACTCACACATGAATTCCTCTTTCTGTAGTGCAAGTACTATTATTTTAACAAATCTAATTAATTATAACCATTGAAATTTACCTTTTCTCCTTCATGGTGTGGCTAGTTCCTAAACCGTGTGAACTCTACTTCTAAAAAATCAAAATTAAAACATTTTACACCTCCCTTGATGACTAATAAAAAATTATAATGAAAATATTACATATTAAATGAAATTTATATTTTTTCGACCAAAACTCTTTGTGGTGAAAGATGGACTTCCATAGAGAAACCAGAAAAAAACTGAGATGTACGAAACTTAAGGTCTCCTATCACAATGAAAAAATCCCCATGAATCCTTCCACCCGAATCTAACATCACTTATCTCAGTTGTGTCATGGTGAAAACAAGGTCAATACGACACAACACTTGTTCTTTATCTAGTGATACTATAAAAAATCCATACAGTTTTATGGAAAACTCTTACATTCACTCGGACTATCAATGGAATTAACATAGATATGTCATCACATTTTCAATTATCTAGAAACACCCATCATGGTGAAACATGGGATTTTATGGTGTGATTTCTATACTATAGACATAACTATTTACTTCTATAAAAAACTTCTTAATCTCTTTCCATCAACTCATATACTCCTTTAGAAATAAATTCACACAATATTGTATAAAAACAATCCAAAAAATTATTCAAGGAATTTTTTCTAATAGTATATCCCTTTGGGTTTGTTGATCACCCTTCCAAATCACAATCCTACTAAAGGAGTAAAGCAGATTAAACACATTCACATATAAGAACTCATTGACTAATATAATCCAAGATCTAATTTTTTCTCTTTAGATAGTTCATTATTGATTCACTAATCACTAATTCTGAGACCATATTCTCCAAGACAATCATGAGAAATAATAATTAAATGAAAAGTTCCTCATAAAACAATTTATGTGATTTTCAAAATATTTACCACTTCTCCATGCTACTAATCCCCTTGAATAACCATTCATGTACTCGCACCCCTAGGTATTTCTCCCCCACATTCAATATGAAGGAAAAATCTACGTATAACTCCCTGATGTAACTTATTCTCTAAGGACACATTATCTAAAATATAAATATGAAAAATTCTCCATCTTTTATAATGAACCCAAAGATAATTTTTTTATGTTCATAAATGAGAGATAGAAATCCAATCATTTAATAAAACCGAGTTATAATTAATTTCCACACACAAAAAATCTCATGGGGAGTGGGGATCCCTTAACCACACCACATAGATGTATAAAAATGGTTGTAATATAAGAGCTAACAAATACTACTCAAACTAAACTTTTGGTATTTCCTTCATCACGATATCTATAATTTTATCTTGTGTGGAAACATTATAAAATTCTATAAAACCATATTAAACATTATCCTTGATGAAATGATAATTTATCTCATTTTTCGTAATAATTTAATGAAATACATGATTGTTTATAAGATAAATAACAATCCTGTTTTCACATATCATTGTGACAGGATATTTCACATAAACTCTGAAATCCTGAAGCTCTTACTCCATCCCTTAATATTGATTACATTCTTGAATATCCATTATATATTTAGACTCTATAGTGATAAGTGATATTTATTATTGTATATTGATCATCTAATAAATACATGAATATCCAAGATATAAATCACTACCATATTTTTTAATTGTGATTTTTTATGAACAATACCAATAAGTATATGTATATCCCAACAATTTCTATTGTGATTTTTTTGATAAAATAACCCAAATTACAATGTTATATTGATGTATAAAATATTTATAATCCCTTATAGAATGTTACTCTCCCTAGAAAAAATTTGGTACGATGTGAGTTGAAATGTAGAGAACACAAAATACGTTCATGTTATTCCCAACTATTAGAAGCTTCAAATAATCTATATGTACTCCATGATATCATCCTCTTTGTCCCCATATTCTCTTGAAAACATCATATAAGAAGTTACATATGATATCATGGGCATAAAATCAACCATTATAAATCACTTCAGGATATATTTTGAATATTTTACCTAAGAAATAAATGTACCAGTCCTTCTATATGCTACCTGTAAGCCAATGAAAAATGCTAACTCCCCAATATTGGATATTTTACACTCTCACCTAATATAATCTATTTTAATCATACATTATACATTGTGTAAGCCTAAAAAAATTATTTCATTAACATAGATAAATAAAAACAATTCTTTGACCATTACCCTTATTGATGCATATGTTGTGAATTAGTCCACCTTATTGGAATCCAAGATTTCATAAGTAAGGATCCATACATGAATGGTAATATATTGGAACTTACTTTAGTCCAAAAAAATCCTTCTTTAATTAGTATACATTTCTATCATATTCATATAGAATAAATACATATGTTTTTTCAATGTACACTTCTTCCCCAAGGACTCTATTTATTAATGATTATTTTAAATTCAATTGGTATACTTTGACTCATCTTTGAATTGGTTTATCCAAGAAAATTCAAATGATTTCTAACCATGGAATGGGTGAAAATGTATCATAAAAATGAATTAATTAAATTTTAAAATAACATTTACATACCAATTGTGTTTTTTTAAGCCACCTTTATAGCTCTAGTGAGTTTGTTTCAGAAAACCCAATTAGTCTTGATGAAACTTTTATCCTTTGGCCTTGGAACAACATTCTATATCCCATTACTCACAATTTGGTCAATGTATTCATACGTATGATTAAACCATTTCATATATTTGTAATCCTATTAAAAAAATATAGTATTTTCTTGAGATAATAATGTTGTTTGTTGTAGTGTATTAAATCTCCATGTTTTCACTAGAGCTATTTGATCACCAAAAATAATATATTATGGGATTTCATCACTTGTACTTGTTTTTTTTGTATTTTATAAACCTACAATGATATATAAATAATAAATTTATTATTATATGTAATATATATCCCTATTTTCTCCCTATAGGATACTTACTTAAACATCACCATCAATTTAGAGTTCATCACTATACTATTTTGAAAACCACTCATCAATTTTATAATTTTACTAATTTCCAGAACTGTTATATCATTAATTTTAAAAACATTACTATGTATTTTTAGAACTTTTAAACCTTGATTTTGTAAGAATACCAAGGAAAATACCTTTATCCTAATGATCTTCCAAATTACTATTCTTCAATTTGCTGAGAATATAACATTTAATTCCAAAAACATGAAAGTACTTGAGGGTTGAATTCTTCCCATACCATAACTCACATGGTTCCTTATGCTAATTTGGACATAAAAAACATTATTGGACATATAAAATGATACAAGAATCACTTCCAATACATATATAGTATATTCATTTCAATGAGATATTACAGTTCCATATTGTTAACAACTAGGTTCCTCCTCTCAATGAGTCTATTTTATTGAGGATTCCTAACTTTTGACACTTGGTTTCTTATCTAGGTCATTTATAGATATTACTCCACCTGGATTCTATTAAATTTCATACCATTATCAGTCATAAACTTTTTAATTTTCATCCAAAACATTTTCTATATCAATATTCGGTAATTTGTAATGTATTTCAATACTGTGAATTTTTTAGAAATAACTCTCATCCATGTCATCATACTATAATCATAAATAAATAACACATAATACTTTTTACCATTCATGGAATTAGATGAGATTAGACTACACATTTTCACATGCACCAACTCAATCAATATCATTAAACTCTTATCATTTTTCATGTAATAGTTTTGAATAATCTTCCCCTTTTGGAAAGTAACGCATGTGTGAGTGAGATATCATGAAATATTGGGGATATCATGATCCCATTCATTCCATAGCAATTCTTTCAAGTAATTTTGGCTCATTTTTGTAAGAATTATTTTCAACATTTTATTCTCTTATTACATAAATTTAAGGAACCTATCTTTTCATACACCAATTTGGTATAGATTTACCTTTTCATGATTCCCTTACATCATAGTTGAAACATATCCACCCTTGATGATTAAATCCTTCTTATTCAATTTTACCATATGTCTTGAGTCTCATTATTAACATACAATTGGTAAATTATAACCAAATACATCAACCACTAATACATCCATGTGTTTTAAATCTTTTCCACTTATTTTGGATTTTCAATATCTAATGATATTCAATTATTCATATATAAAAAATTGAGAAACACCATCATTGAAATTTTTTATATTTTTGTAAGGTTTGTGGATTCTTATATTTTGGTAAGTACAACTACTATCTAGAATCTATAGTCCATCATATTCTATCACTTTCAATGAAATTTTAGTTATATTATTCATATAAAATACTCCTTTCAATATCAATTCTCAATTATTCCCTTAATTTGGTGTTAAATTATAATTCTCAACATTTAGATCCAGTGGAAAAAATTCATATTTTTGTGTTGAAATCTTTTTATTCATTTTATCCTACTTGATAAAGATTTATACTATTGGGATATTCTTATTTGGGTCTCTATAGACATATTCCATTATACCCTTGATGATAAATTCATTTTAAAATGTTTATAACCTTTATACAAAAATTAATATCCTTTAAAACATATCATGTGTCATTTTTTATTCTTGTCTATATTTGTTTCACTTGAGAATTAAAATTATAATTTCTTATGAAACACATACACACATTTATTCCCCTTATTTATAATAAAAATAAAAAAAATTCATTGTGTATTAATTCATGTATTCCCCACTCCATCCATGGACTTTTGGCTCTTTTTATAATCACCCTAATCATCTTTATATTGTGGTATGGGTGATTGAGGTTTCATATCAACTGCCATTAATTTTTTCTTTTGATAAGTCCCATCAAATTTTTTAACCTTATCTTTGAAATGCTCCACTAATGGGAAAGTGATTAATTTTCCATTAACTCACTATAAAAAACCTTAACATCTTCAGAATGTGGTATACTCAAGATTCCTAATGTCATTATAGGTGTTGGAAGTATTTCTTGATCATAATGATTTTTTCACCTTATTAGGACTTAACCATTGAGTTCCTTAGTTATTTTTCCAATATATTTTAACAAATCTATAAAGTCATAAATAATCTGGAATGTTCTTCAATTTTAATATTAACTTCAACTTCCTAATCCGATTTATATGTAATTCTATATTTGAGTCAATAAATATTATCTTTCAAATAAAACATATCATATTTTTACTATTTCATATAGAATATGGAGTTAGGCACCATTCCAGTGGATTTATTTTATTTTTACCACAATATGTAAGTTTCTACAAGGGAAATATTGAGTTCACCCCTGAGGTTGAATATTATCTCTATTCCAACATTTTAATCATAAATATCCTCCACTTGTGGTTTGTTTATTATAGCCACAATAACATCACCATAGAGGAATTTTTGGTCCTCAAATTCATGCACTACCTTTTTTTCATATCAGAAATCCTCTTAGGAAAGAAAGTTTTAATTTTTAAAGAATTTATACTATTTTATTATATTGATTTTCCCACCCTTAAAATGTTTATTAATGTGTTATTTATTGTAATGAAGCGTAAAATTCAAGGGAAATTATTTCTTAATATTCTTTGGAATTTTACAAGAGCGCGGTTTCTGACGACACCTGATTCCGAGGCCCAGTGTGCTCGGAATCAATTTCCGAAGTTTGGCTCTGGTACGTTCAGTGAACGAATGAGCGGGAATTTCTAACTTTTGAACCAGTGCCCGGAATCGAATTCTGAGGGCACCGATGAACTCGCAGCGCCGATATTCGCTTAAGGAGACCTTTTCCGAGGTTGCGTTTGATGCGGGTTGAGAGTTAGTTTTGGGGGAAATTAAATGAAGTTAAATTGTGGAAACACAATTTATTTTTATCCATGTTGGTTATTTTCTCCCAAAGGGAGTTAGACGTGGGACCCACACCCACATAACCTCCCTTGAGAGGATTAAGTGTGGTGGGGCCCACACGATCCCTAACTCTTCAACTCCCCTTAAACTCCCCAATAACTCCACTCTATTTAATTTTGACAACTTGTGTTATTAATTATGTTGAGTGACTTAATTTCAAACTTTTGAAATTCAAAGTGGTTTAGTTGTGTAAATAAAATAAGCCTTAGACTTATATTATTTTGGTTGGTTTCTTTTTCCACCTTGAGAGGATTGGGAAGCTTTCTTTATCTTCTTCAACCTTGACGAAGAACGCGAAGAACTCTTAGGCTCCGATGAAGAACGCCATCACCATAAGAAGAGAAAGATGTGTCATCTCTCCTCTTCTTCGCAGCCGGTGTGTTTACGAAGATCGACGATGCCGCTTCTTTCGATCTTCTTCCCGTGTCAGAGAAAGGAGATGCCTCTTCCTCCTCGGGCTTTCTCTGTCAGCTTACGAAGCATCTCCAGCGACGCTACCTCTTCGGACGCACCTCGACATCAACAGAATCGACGTTCGATTTCCGTGACGCACGACCTCCGCGACGCTTGTCTTCCACAGCTTGTTGACGTTCTCCGCTCTTGAAACCAAGTGAGGGGTTTATTGTTATTTTATTAATTGTTTCCGTTCTTGATTCTAGCTTCGTGGTTTTCGACTATTTGATATTGAATAACGCGAGGGGGCCTGTCTGCACAAACACGGCCGACCCTCCTCCATATTTCTTGAATGATTCCTTTGTGGATGGTACGAGGAAGCGTGGTCCCGTCGCACCACGCGGTTTCATGCGGAAGATATGTGCGGCGTCGTCGCGCCGCGCCATGGGAAGAAATTCAAGAATGCAACGCCGTCGCACCACGTCGAAGGAAGTCGAAGGAGCCGTGGCTGGAGCGGGGCTGTGGTGGAGGGCCGCGGTGCCGTCGCACCGCACCGAACGACAAAGGTCGTGGCCGGTTCCGGGACGCGGCGGAACAAGGTGACCGGCGGCCAGCCGGGCCGCCGGTGTCGGAAGCCGGAAGGGGACCGACCTTTGTTGGTCCCGTTGAGAGGGAGTCGGCCGGCCAAGTCGGGCCGACCGGAATGAAGAAACCCGTGGGAATTTAATACACCCGGCCAGCCGAAACGGCCCCCCATTAAGAGGGGGGGGGGGTGCGTAGTTTCACAAAGGGGGGGGGGGGGGGCAGGCACCCCCCGTTTTCTTCAATCAGCTCAGCCGAAGCCGAGCCCGCAGCGCGCCCAGCGCGCTGCGCTGAGCCGGGCCGGTCTGCCAGGCCAGGTCGCGTCGGGCCGGGCCGGGCCGCGCCCAGCCGGGCCAACCCTGTCCGGGGCGGGTCGACCCGGTTCGGGCCAGCCGGGGGGTCTCGGGCCGGGTCGGCCCGGGCCCGAAACCCCCGATACCGAACGGTTTGGGTTCAAATGCCCATAACTCGGGCTAGGGACCTCCAAACGACACACTGTCAGCGGAGATGCGATCCTTGGATCGAGACGGTCGTTTCGGGATATCGCACTCAAGGTTTCGGAATACTTTGAGTTCGTCTGGGTTGGTTCGTACACGAAACCAACCGGGCCCTCGGAGCGGAAACGCTCATATCTTGAGTTACGAACGCCCGATTGACGTGCCGTCAGCTTTGTTGAGTTCCTCTTAGTGAGACGGATCTTTTGGTATACTCCGCCCGAGGTTTGGATGCAGGTGGAGTACGGTCAGGTTGGTTTTGCCTTAAAAACCAACTGGGCCCCTAGGACGAAAAAGAAAATAACTCTCAGACCGGGCGTCCGATTGACGCGCTGTCTGTTGCATTGAGTTCCTGTTGACGATACGAAACTTTTGGATACATCAAATCTAGACATTGTGACAGTTGATGTATCAGCCTCTCGGCTCGTGGAGCGGACCCTCCCGAACGAGCTTGCTGTGTGCAGGAACCCTATAGCTGGCTGCGACTGCTACTGTGACTGCGACGACGACTGTGCAGAGATCCTTAGTGGATTCGACGACGACGACGACTACAACACTCAGCGATCCTGTGTGGATCAGTGCTACCGATCCTGTGTGGGTCCGATCCGGTGTGGGTCAGCGCTCAGCGGTCCTGTGTGAACCAGCGCCTACAGATCCTGGGTGGGTCCGATCTTGTGTGGGTCTTTGCGGGGGTTAGTGTCTATCGATTCTTTGTGGGTTTGACGACTTAGATGGATCGGTGATGATCTCTATCGTCCTCGAAGAAGTATACCTGTGTGAGCTGAATCATGTTTGCTTTCCTGTGTGGATTGTGTTGTGCTATCCTGTGTGGATTACGTTTTTCTTTCCTGTGTGGAATACATATACTTTCCTATGTGGACTGAGTTGTACTTGGGCTCGGAGGTTGGAGCGTATTGAAATGACGACTTAGGTATATGTATGGGCATTTACCTAAGCAGTTTCGGTTATTACTTCGTGTTTGTATCTCTCCTTTGTGGTTTATCCTTTGTGGATTTTGGGAGACCTTCAGGGGTCTCGGGGTCCCTACTGAGTAGCTTATACTCACCCCTACATGGGCTATGCCCGCACTACATTGTGTTGGTTGCAGACGACGGACATCGTTGATCGTGGTTGAGGCTCGCAGAGCAGGACGGTACCTGGAGGTGGACCACTGGGCGGGACGTGCTCGGAGCGGACGGTGGGACCGAGGAGCAGTGGAGCTATCTGTACCCACCCTTCTGGTGGGATTTCCAGTGGACAGCTCGGTGTAGCGGCTTTACTTTACAGTTGCTGTTTTCCCTTTCGAGTATTACTTTACAGTTGGGCTTGTATTTCCGGCCCCTTTTACTTTCTGTACTTACTGTTGTACTCAGTTTTTACTTAGTGTTTACATCTTCCGCTTGTACTCTGTGGTGCTTGTTTACTTTACAAGGGCAATGACTTCCCTTTTTACAGGGATTTACGCCTTGGTGCTAGTCACCAGCCCCTGGCCTATGGATGGCGGGCTTGGGGTAGTCACGGCACGGGCCCCGAGGACGGGTTGTGAAAAATTGGTATGAGAGGAGTTCGGTTCTACCGCGAACTCTGATCTTTTCTATGTGAAGTAATAGTGTTTAGCGTATTGAGTGTAGTTATCAGTCCAGGGAGTCCAGTATTGGTGCGGCGGCCGACGTATCCATACACCAGGACCCTGACTTCTGATTTCCGACATAATGCACAAAAACATTGATTGCGTGTGTGTTTTAAGTTTTCTTTGTGATTACTTTGTATCAGCTCCCCAGGTATACTGTTCTGACCGTGTCGCACCTGTTTCCTTTTCAGGATGCCCCCACGACGGCAGCCAACTAGGGTTCCGAGAGTTGAGCATGATGACAGCCCACCGAGCGACGAGGCCTCGGTGCAGGGCCCTTTGTCAGTAGTGGCACCGGCGGTAGCACTACCCGTCGAGCCACCAATGCTTCCAGTACCAGTCGCTGATGATGCACGTCGCCTCAGCGCACTGCATGAGTTCCAGCACCAGCGACCACCCAGCTTCCGTGGGGAGATGGACCCCTAGGCAACCGAGGACTGGCTGGAGGCAGTCGTACGAGTTTTCAGGCTAGTGAGGACACCAGCAGACCTCATGGTGATCCTCGCTGCGAGCCTACTGCACGCAGCAGCGGGCCGATGGTGGATCTTGATGCTCCAGGTGCATGATAATGCATCTCTACTTTGGACGGACTTTGAGAGCCTCTTCCACTCAGAGTTCGTCCCAGCCACCCTCCATGCGGTGCGCATTCAGGAGCTTCTTCAACTGCGGTAGGGCAGCATGACGGTCGCTCAGTACTCGGCGAGATTTACCGATCTCTCGCGCTACTCGACCGACATGGTACGGGACCCATTATTCCGGGCTCAGACCTTTGAGCAGGGTTTGAGACACGAGATCGGGGCATCGCTGATCCCCCACAGCATTCCGACTCAGACATGAGTATTGGAGCGGGCCCTTTTGATCGAGAGCTTTCTTGCTGAGTCTACACCAGCACCGAGACCCACCGTAGGGAGGCACGTAGCAGAGTCTTCTGCAGCAGGCAGTCGACAGATGACTCAGGGGTCCAGGCAGACCAGACCTTCAGGCAGACGACCTCAGGACACTGGTTCAGCAGTGCGGGGCACACAGCACGGATCCAGTCTTTCGAGAGGCAGGCAGTGCTACTCGTGCGGCGGGCAGGGCCACATGGCTCGTGATTTCCCGACCCGTCATGTCGAGGAGCAGAAGACGGTTGAGGGACCACTGAGGCAGAGGCAGAGGGTCGACCGTGGCGGTCCGCAGGGTAGAGGCGGACGAGGCAGAGGAGCTGGCCGAGCAGCAGGTGGTGGGCGACGCTTTGAGGCTCTGCCACCACCACCACCAGGAGGTCCACCCCGACCATAGGGAGCTGGCGGGCAGAGACAGACACAGCTCCAGGAAGCAGAGGCCTACGACCACGGCATGCCCAAGATGATTCGAGGTACTATCTATGTCTATTCAACCCTTGCTGCAGTACATATAGACATAGGAGCGAGTCACTCTTTCATAGCTGCTGCCCTTGTTCAGAGCTCGGAGATTCCGACAGAGCTGTTGGCTCGATCCTTACGGCTAGAGACTCCTACGAGAGCAGACTCGACGATTACGCACTGGTGCAGGCAGTGTGAGCTTACTCTAGGAGGCGAGAGCTTCGTCTGGGATCTTCTTGTAGCGGCGTCAAGGCCTTACGACGTCATCTTGGGCATGGATTGGTTATCTACGGTCCATGCACAGATTGTCTGTTTTAGGCGCAAGGTGCGATGTGTACGCACCGACGGGAGCAGGTTCACCTTCACCGGCGAGAAGGGAGCCTTTGCTGCACAGGATGGACTTCCGCGGAGGAGAGGAAATCCCATCACTCATCAGTTGGCTAGCCTCATCCTAGGAGCAGTTGACGAGCGGAGTCCTGGTTTTCCTGCAGTGGTGGATCAGTTTGCGGACGTTTTCCCCTACGACATTCCAGGGTTACCTCCTCGCAGAGAGGTAGACTTTTATATTGACCTGTACCCCGGGACAGCCCCGATATCGACTCTAGCATATCGGATGGCCCCCGCCGAGCTTCGAGAGCTACGGGTACAGTTGGAGGACTTGCAGGGCAAGGGGTTCATCCGACCCAGTGTTTCACCCTAGGCTTCCCCGATTTTTGTTCGCCAAGAAGGCGGACGGGAGCTTGAGACTTTGTGTTGACTATCATCGTCTGAACCAGGTTACAGTGAGGAACAAGTATCTGCTACCGAGGATTGATAACCTCTTTGATCAGCTCAAGGGAGCATGGTGGTTCTCGAAGATAGACCTCAGGTCAGGCTATCATCATCTCAGAGTTAGAGATGAGGACGTGCAGAAGACGACCTTCAGATGTCGGTATGGCCACTATGAGTTCTTGGTTATGCCTTTCGGTGTAACCAATGCTCCAGCAGTGTTCATGGCCCTCATGAAGAGGATATTTCAGCCATACCTCGATCGATTTTTCGTGGTCTTCATCGAAGACATTTTGATTTACTCGACGACTGAGGAGGAGCACGCCTACCACTTGCGGGTTGTACTAGACACACTCTTAGAGAACCAGCTTTATGGTAAGCTCTCGAAGTTCCAGTTCTAGATATGTGAGGTCCACTTCTTGGGACACGTCATCTCTGAGGCAGGAGTTGCAGTGGATCCCTTGGATATCGAGGCAGTACTAGCTTGGGATCCTCCCAGGAGCGTGACGGAGGTGCAGAGTTTCTTGGGACTAGCTGGATACTATCGGAGATTCGTGCCAGACTTCTCTAGAGTTGTGGAACCACTCTTAGCTTTGACGAAGAAGGGGAAACCCTTCGTGTGGTCAGATAGATATTAGCAGAGCTTCCAGGAGCTGAGACAGAGGTGGACCAGCGCACCTATCTTGAGGGTGCCTAAGGAGGGAGTAGGGTACGTAGTCTACTACGATGCATCAGGGACCAGACTCGGTTGTGTTCTGATGCAGGAGAGGGAAGTGATCTCCTATGGATCACGTCAGTTGAGGCCGCATGAGCAGAAATACGCTACCCATGACATGGAGTTAGCAACAGTGGTCTTCGCTCTGAAGACATGGCGACACTATCTGATGGGCAAGCGCTTTTCAGTCTTTTCTGATCATCAGAGTCTCAGGTACATCTTCTCGCAGAAGGACCTGAACCTGAGATAGCGGTGGTGGCTCAAGTTCCTCCAGGAATATGACTTTGAGATAGTCTATACTCCTAGGAATGGGAACGTGGTAGCCGATGCCCTCAACAGGAGAACGAGCATTCAGCTACTTGAGGAGGCGATGGAGCAGCTAGCCTCTTTGCAGATATCCTTCATGGATAGGGATGGAGCAGCCTTCCTTCAGACTCTCACAGTCACTCCTCCACTTCTGCAGCGGGTCATAGAGGCACAGCGTGGGGACGCTGACTGTGAGACGCGGCGTGCAAAGATATCCTCAGGACAGGCACCTGATGGTTTCTCCTTTGGAGCACAACACGACATCATTTTCAGAGGACGTACCATGGTACCAGTCGCTTTGCGAGAGGAGGTTCTGAGAGAGTTTCACACTTCTCCTTTGGCGGTACATCCTGGAGTGGTGAAGATGTACCAGGATCTCAGACGATAGCACTGGTGGTCGGGAATGAAGAAGGCTGTGGCAGAGTTCGTTTCTCGATGCCTCACTTGCCAGCAGGTGAAGGCTGAGCACCAGGTACCAGCAGGCTTGGTACAGCCCTTGGATGTCCCGGTGTGGAAGTGGGACGGGATAGCTATGGACTTCGTGACTGGACTTCCACGCACTTCCAGAGGTCACGACTCCATCTGGGTGATTGTCGACCGACTCACCAAGTCGGCTCACTTCTTACCCATCAGAGAGAAGGGCTCAGTGGAGAGCATGGGACGACTTTACGTTCAGGATATTGTACGGCTTCACGGTGTGCCATCTTCTATCGTCTCCGATCGAGATGCTCGTTTTACTTCCCGACTGTGGAAGGGGTTGCAGGAGGCGTTCGGGACGCAACTACGTCTGAGCATAGCCTTTCACCCTCAGACGGATGGTCAGAAGGAGGGGACCATTCAGACTCTCGAGGACATGCTCCGCGCATGTGTCCTCGACTTTGGTCGTAGCTAGGAGGACCACCTACCCTTGGGGGAGTTCACGTACAACAACAGCTACCACTCCACCATCGGGATGGCACCATACGAGGCGTTGTACGAACGACCTTTTAGATCTCCTTTGTGCTGGACAGACCCTGGGGAGTCAGCACTTGTGGGACCGGAGATGGTCCAGGCCACGACAGAGAAGGTCCAGGTCATCCAGGAGCGGATGAGGATAGCTCAGAGCCGGCAGAAGTCATACGCTGACAAGAGGCGGAGGCCACTTGAGTTCGAGGATGGCGACCACGTCTTCTTGCGTGTCTCACCTCGAAGTGGATTACAGAGATTTGGCCGAGGCGGCAAGTTATCCCAGCGCTTCATCGGACCCTTCCAGGTCCTCAGTAGGATTGGCGAGGTGGCTTATCGCCTGGCTCTACCACCTCAGTTGCACCGGGTGCACGACGTCTTTCACGTATCTCAACTGAGGAGATACGTGAACGACCCGACGCACATCATTGACCATGGGGAGCTTGACGTTGACGATGGGGAGACTTTTACAGAGGTCCCCGTGGAGATCGAGGATCGACAGGAGTGGGTCCTACGTGGACGATTGATTCCTCTAGTGCGCATCAGATGGCAGCACGGGAATCTCCAGGAGAGCACTTGGGAGCGGGAGGCTCAGATGCGTGCTCAGTACCCTCATTTGTTTCCCTAGTTTTGATGTATCTTTATAGGGACGTAAATCCCTGAGGTGGGGGTAATGTAAAGACCCGTAAAATTTAAGGGAAATTTTTTCTTAATTTTCTTTGGAATTTTACAAGAGCGCGGTTTTTGACGGAACCTGATTCCGAGGCCCGGTGTGCCCGGAATCAATTTCTGAAGTTTGGCTCGGGTACGTTTAGTGAACGAACGAGCGGGAATTTATAACTTTTGAACTGGTGCCCGAAATCGAATTCTGAGGGCACCGATGAACTCGCAGTGCCGATATTCTCTTAAGTAGACCTTTTCCGAGGTTACTTTTATGCGGGTTGAGAGTTAGTTTTGGGGGAAATTAACTGAAGTTAAATTGTGGAAACACAATTTATTTTTATCCATGTTGGTTATTTTCTCCCAAAGGGAGTTAGAGGTGGGACCCACACCCACATAACCTCCCTTGAGAGGATTAAGTGTGGTGGGGCCCACACTATCCCTAACTCTTCAACTCCCCTTAAACTCCCCAATAACTCCACTCTATTTAATTTTGACAACTTGTGTTATTAATTATGTTGAGTGACTTAATTTCAAACTTTTGAAATTCAAAGTGGTTTAGTTGTGTAAATAAAATAAGCCTTAGACTTATTTTATTATGGTTTGTTTCTTTTGCCACCTTGAGAGGATTGGGAAGCTTTCTTCATCTTCTTCAACCTTGATGAAGAACGCGAATAACTCTTAGGTTCCGACGAAGAACGCCATCACCATAAGAAGAGAAAGACGTGTCATCTCTTCTCTTCTTCGAAGCCGGTGTGTTTCCGAAGATTGACGATGCCGCTTCTTTCTATCTTCTTCCCGTGTCAGCGAAAGGAGACGCCGCTTCCTCCTCGGGCTTTCTCCGTCAGCTTACGAAGCTTCTCCAGTGACGCTACCTCTTCGGACGCACCTCGACGTCAACAGAATCGACGTTCGATTTCCGCGACGCCCGACCTCCGCGACGCTTGTCTTCCACGGCTTGTTGACGTGCTCCGCTCTTGAAACCGAGGTAGGGGTTTATTGTTATTTTATTAATTGTTTCCGTTCTTGATTCTAGCTTCGTGGTTTTTGACTATTTGATATCGAATAACGCGAGGGGGCCCGTCCGCACAAACACGGCCGACCCTCCTCCATATTTCTTGAATGATTCCTTTATGGATGGTATGAGGAAGTGTGGTGCCGTTGCACCACGTGGTTTCATGCGGAAGATATGCGCGGCGTCGTTTTGCCGCGCCATGGGAAGAAATTCAAGAATGCGACGCCGTCGCACCACGTCGAAGGAAGTCGAAGGCGCCGTGGCCGGAGCGGGGCCGCGGCGGAGGGGCGTGGTGTCGTCGCACCGCGCCGAACGATAAAGGTCGTGGCCGGTTCCGGGACGCGGCGGAACAAGGTGACCGGCGGCCAGCCGGGCCGCCGGTTTAGGAAGCCGGAAGGGGACCGGCCTTTGCCGGTCCCGTTGAGAGGGAGCCGGCCGGCCAAGTCGGGCCGACCGGAATGAAGAAACCCGGGGGAATTTAAAAAACCCGACCAGCCGAAACGGCCCCCCATTAAGAGGGGGGGGGGGGGGGGGGGCGTAGTTTCACAAAGGGGGGGCAGGCCTCCCCCGTTTTCTTCAATCAGCTCGGCCGAAGCCGAGCTGGCAGCGCGCTGCGCTGAGCCGGATCGGCGCCTGGCCCGTCCGCCAGGCCAGGTCGCGCCGGGCCAGGCTGGGCCGCGCCCAGCCAGGCCGGGCCGTGCCGGGCCTGGCTGACCCTGTCTGGGGCGGGTCGACCTGGTTCGGGCCAGCCGGGGGGTCTCGGGCCGGGTCGGCCCGGGCCCGAAACCCCCGATACCGAACGATTTGGGTTCAAATGCCCATAACTCGGGCTACGAACCTCCAAACGACGCGCCGTCAGTGGCGATGCGATCCTTGGATCGAGACGTTCATTTAGGTATATCACACTCAAGGTTTCAGAATACTTTTAGTTCGGCCGGGTTGGTTCGTACACGAAACCAACTGGGCCCTCAGAGCGGAAACACTCATATCTTGAGTTACGGACACCCGATTGACGTGCCGTCAGCTTTGTTGAGTTCCTCTTAGTGAGACGGATCTTTTGGAATACTCCGCCCGAGGTTTGGACGCAGGTGGAGTACGGTCCGGTTGGTTTTGCCTTAAAAACCAACTGGGCCCCTGGGACGAAAAAGCCAATAACTCTCAGATCGGGCGTCCGATTGACGCGCCGTCTGTTGCGTTGAGTTCCTATTGATGATACGGAACTTTTGGATACATCAACTCTAGACTTTGTGACAGTTGATGTATCAGCCTCTCGGCTCGTGGAGCGGACCCTCCCGAACGAGCTTGCTGTGTGCGGGAACCCTAGAGCTGGCTGCGCTGCTACTGTGACTGCGACGACGACTGTGCATAGATCCTTAGTGGATTCAACGATGACGACTACAACACTCAGTGATCCTGTGTGGATCAGTGCTACCGATCCTGTGTGGGTCTGATCCTGTGTGGGTCAGCGCTCAGCGGTCCTGTGTGAACCAGCGCCTACAGATCCTGTGTGGGTCCGATCCTGTGTGGGTCTTTGCGGGGGTTAGTACCTATCAATCCTTTGTGGGTCCGACGACTTAGATGGATCAGTGATCATCTCTATCATCCTCGAATAATTATACCTATGTGAGCTGAATCATGTTTTCTTTTTTGTGTGAATTTTGTTGTGCTATCCTGTGTGGATTACGTTTTTCTTTCCTGTGTGGAATACATATACTTTACTGTGTGGACTGAGTTGTACTTGGGCTCGGAGGTTGGAGCGTATTGAAATGATGACTTAGGTATATGTATGGGCATATACCTAAGCAGTGTCGGTTGTTACTTCGTGTTTGTATCTCTCCTTTGTGGTTTATCCTTTTTGGATTTTGGGAGAACTTCAGGGGTCTCGGGGTCCCAACTGAGTAGCTTATACTCACTCCCGCACGGGATATGCCCGCACTACATTGTGTTGGTTGCAGACGACGGACATCGTTGATCGTGGTTGAGGCTCGCAGAGCAGGACGGTACCTGGAGGTGGACCACTGGGTGGGACTTGCTCGGAGCGGATGGCGGGACCGAGGAGCAGTGGAGCTATCTCTACCCACCCTTCAGGTGGGATTTCCAGTGGACAGCTCGGTGTAGCGGATTTACTTTACAGTTGCTGTTTTCCCTTTCGAGTTGTACTTTACAGTTGGGCTTTTATTTCCGGCCCCTTTTACTTTCTGTACTTACTGTTGTACTCAGTTTTTACTTAGTGTTTACTTCTTCTGCTTGTACTCTGTGGTGCTTGTTTACTTTACAAGGGCAATGCCTTCCCTTTTTACCGGGATTTACGCCTTGGTGCTAGTCGCCATCCCCTGGCCTATGGAAGGAGGTCTTGGGGTAGTCACGGCACGGGCCCCGAGGACGGGTCGTCACATTTCTAAACATCATCATCTCCGAATTCCTTTGGACATCTTGTAATAATATTCCCAAAAATTTTCAAACTAAAAGTAAGTAAGTGGAAGATTTCCATTGAATTTAACCTTTTATCTTTTGATATTCAAGTAGATGAAA
Source organism: Viscum album (assembly GCA_963277665.1). Lineage (NCBI taxonomy): Eukaryota > Viridiplantae > Streptophyta > Magnoliopsida > Santalales > Viscaceae > Viscum > Viscum album. Next base: position 1,811,924,817 of record OY728127.1, read on the forward strand.
TACATCAACTCATAAATTTTCCCATCTCTGATATTATCTTGTAATTAACGTGTCATCATCACCTTGACAACTAATTCTGTATAACTATCCTTTTAAAAGCAATCATTTTATCTATTCATCATCTCATGTGCGATGAAAATATTATGAAGACTATTCAACGTTACCAATTTTTGGTATATATCTTCAGGCACTATGAACTAAACATTGGAATGTAGGGGTAATATTATCATAATCCAATTTATATCTTGATATCATCAAGGTTTTATTTGAGTGCAGACATGTACTCTAAAATAATGTTCACCCAATCAAAGAATGCATTGAAGGACTCAATCAAGTGTATATTTTAATCCGCTTAATTGTTCGATAGTACTAAAAAGTTTTCATTATGTACATTGGAATCATCTTCGTAGAAGTTGGATAGTTTTACCACATGGTGTGTGGGGAGTTTTACAAAATCAGTATAATGTATATAACATTGGATAATGTTCCACCTAGCATATCAAATACTTTGACATCCACATCATGTTTTCTTCGGTCTTTCTCAAATAATTCTCATATTTCCATGATTTTTAAAGGACATTTTATGGATTCTATATAAAAACCCATTCCCAATTATTAGATATAGTATTTCATTTTATTCTACTATAGGTAAATATTATTTTCATGGAATATTGTAATTCACTTAGGGTTAACGACCACTACAATATCATTAGAGAGAGAATAATACACTATAAACCGTTGGATCTGTTACCACCCATTGGTCCTAAGAATGATAAAACCCAAAGGAGAGGGGGGGGGGGTGTGCTGATATTATGAAAATGACCTTTTTAATGATCTAATTCCATCAATATTAAGAAAAATCATCTATTTAACAATTGATTCGAAAAGAAAAATTAGTAAATGTGGGACTTAAGTAGCCTTCACATAGTTCACAAAAAATAGACTAATAAAAGGATTATTTAACAATGGTGCACAATTAACCTAAAAAACTAATCACAATAATTATTAGTTTTAATTTAGAGTGGATTTATATACCCTCTTTGTATATAATTATCACATAAATTAAGAAATAATTTCTCTTACACACTCGAACAACTCAAGACCACCATGAGTATTATTTTTTTGATATTCAAGAAAAAAAAACGAGTTTACAAAACATTGGTGTATGAGTACCACTCCAATTCAATCCACAGATTAAATAAATGATAATTTCTTGATAATACATCTTGTATCTCTTTCCTTACTTTCTAGAACATGACTGGAATTTATGGGATGCCTTGACCCACACTCCAGAAATCCGATGTGAATAAACACATACATTACGTACTTACTTTGAATACAACCAAAGAGACTCAAACATAACCATAAATAATTAAAATATCAATAATAAAAAATCAGTAACTTAAAAACCAAATAATTTTTTGTTTTATAGTTTTATATATTTGGTAAAAACCTTTAACTAAAAAAATCCATATCATTCCCATCCAATGGAATGTTTTCCAATTATACTGATTTTTTTGACACTAAGCCTTCAACATATCTCAAAAAATTATCCACACATTGTACTATTCTTGAATTATATTGGGAAATAAATTTATTTATAACTCAAAGAAATAATAAATTAAGATGGGTTAGCTCAAACACTCATTATGGGGTTTCCTATATTTGAAGATATCAAAGTATAAGAATTGAATAAATAAATATGGAAGTATTAAATAAGAATAATGTAATTATATATAACTAATAACATGATGTTGAAATAAATATATGGATGAATCAAATAAACATATAATCACATGAATAATAATAATAGATTTCATGGTGGTGAAATATATAATGCAAGATATTTTAATCTTATCACCAATTCCTCACACCATGACATCCTGATATTCCCATCAAAGCCATATTATGGGATATCATGATCATCCTTTCAAGAAAATATTATATGAAATCATGATTTTACCTTCATTTCCACATTTATAGGGCATCATAATCTTAATGTTAAGGCCCTGTGTCAGGTAAATATTTTTAAATAGGAAAGAATACACGAAATACGCAAACTAGTTTGTATTTTGAGACCTACTAATGAATAGAGGAGATATATTACTAAAAAACCCACCTATTAATTACTTAATTACAATTAATTCACTATATTGGGGAAATAAATATCAATAAAATATATAATCAATTACCTTGGTAATCAATAAACCTCATATTGGAAAAATAATCATATGAGATGCCAATAAATTCCCTTTTTAATAAATCAAATTAGATGATCATAATACAACTAGAGAATGGGGATTTATGATATTATTATGTAATATCAAATTAAATCATAAAAACATTTAAGGATGATGACATATATGAAAAAACCTTCATAAGGAGAACACTTTGAACGGTATCACAAATAATGTGATAAAATATTAGATTACATTATATCATGAGTTTAATCCCCAAAAAGTAAAGTAGTATAAGATAATTTAGAGGTGAATTCATGGAAAAATACACTAAAGGAGATATATATTTTATAGTTAAAGAGTAAAGTGTATGTGAAACTTAAAAAAATTATTTTAGAAAATATATCATAACATTATCGAAAAAAGATGAAGTTACAGTCAACATAAAAAATAATTTTCATGAAGGAATCATAATTTTTTTAAAACACCCTTTTAAAATAAATATCAATAATTCAACCATAAAATATACATAATGGTTTACTAGAGAAAATTTGTAGTGGAATACAAAATAAAAAAACTGGATAGGAAAAACTTTTTATGATTTAAAAATATGTTTACTAAAATCCCACATCATAAAAAGAGTAATAAAGATTTCATTTAATAATAGATAATGAAAATTATATAAATCATAAGAAAAAATAATTATTTATATTTCGAAATAATATTTTTTTTAGAATTTAAAGAATACAAATAGGGAAGACAAAAGGTCTTTAAAGAGGATAAGAATTATTTACAACAATGTTATAATCTTCTGTGATAGAAATTCATGAAGGATGAAGCTTTGAAATAAAAAAGTAATTTTCCCATGAGAGGCAGAGAAATTTACATATTATAAAACATTAGTATGAAATAAACTAAACATAGGAGAATAAATTTCAATATGGAATATTATAACTCAAATAAAGGATATTTGAGTTTACAAAATCCCTTACGACTTTAGTAAATTTTGAACCAAATGACATTGATTGAGAAAACATTAAATGGATATTAAAATCACATTAATTTCATTATATTTATTATAAAAAATATATATATGGTAATTATATACAAAAAAAATAGTTTATGAATATGGAATATAACTCGAAGAAGAAAAAATGGATGGGAAAAAACCGTACAAATTTAGTAACAATTAAATCATGATAATTAGAAGGATGGATTCTTAAAAAGACTTGAAAATACCAATTAATAAACTTTAATAATAAAAATATAATCCAATGAGGTAGTATTTACCCCATATAAAATAATAATGGGTCCATAATATGAAAACATTCCTCAATGAAGGGAAATTGAGATGAAAACCCATGTAACTTTGGTAAAATTTAAATTACAATTCATTAAAGGATAGAAAACATGCAATACTTTTTAATAAAATTAATTAGATGAATTATATGGTAAAATATAGTATGGTGTAGTATATACACCACATAACAAAATAAGGTACTGAATATAAAACATATCTCAATTAATTAAAATTGAGACGAGAAAACCCATAATTTTTACTATACTCATTCATGAATTTTCTTTAACCTCATGTATAATAAACATAACCATATTAATAAATTATTTTAAAAACATATTCATATATATTACCATTTAAATTATTTAATTATCTCATTCACAACACTTATATTATTTAATGCTTAATTTCATAATCGAATGTTAGTAAATATGATTGTTTTATAAGCATTTCATTATAGTGATGTCAGAAAATATTCATTGATACAAAGTTTATCATCCATATATTATTCAAGACACTAAAATAATTTTTTCATCTATTTAAAAGGTTCCATTTTTATTCAATTTAATTCTTGATTATGGTTTTAAAAAATGAAATCTAGGAAGAGATAGCCTGATGTAATTTATTGACATTGACAGGTTACATCATAATGAATTATAATTCCTATATTATCATTAAGTAATATTATTAATTAATATATTCCTTCTAAATATCAAATATATTAATAAAATAAATTTTTAAAACCATCTATGTAATGCAGTGATTAAAAAACACTTCATTCGTGGATGTGCTAGTCTGGACATACGCATGAGCGATGCTTTCATTTATCAACATATGAAATAAAAAAAATATAGTTAATTATTTATGTTTATATAATAATAATTATTTAATAAATACAATATTTAATACTTTAATAAATTATTAAAACCATCCACTTACGGTGATAATGAGAAACAAAACACATCATCCATGGAAGCGGTAGTCCACATGTACACCTGAGTGACATTTTATTTTTAATGGTTGAGAGGGAGGTATAAAATGATTATTAGATAAAAATAATAAATTTTAAATAAAATAATTATAATATTTTAATTATATTAGTATTCGTAGAATAAAATTTTCTTCAATATTAGAATAAAGAAAGGAATATAAATTGAAAAAGGGGTGATTAAGAGTATTTACCATACCCCTCAAGAAAAATCCTCAAGCCTTCCTAGAATGGAATTTGGTAAGAATAAAAACAAAAAAAATTGGTATAGATATTTTAAAACATATTTGGGAAGAACATGGTCTATCAAAAAAGATTTTGGTGAGTGGAGAAGTGGAGTGGTGAATAGATCCTTTTATAAGTGAGGGAGGTGTCACTTTTAAAAATACCTATTACTTTATTTCAAAATCCTATCATTTCAAAAAATAGGATCCAAATTAAGAAAATTATGGATATGGGGTAATAATTTTTCAAGAAAAACCATTCCCACACATTTAATGATAAATTTTGAGGAAATTTATTTATTTTATTCTTTTTTTAACTTTTATCTTATTTTACATTTACCATGGTAACTCATTTTGTAACCTCAGTAATTTATTATTCTTCATAAAATTAAAATTAAACTTATTAAATGATTTATATATTATTATTAAAAATAGTAAAACCATTTTATATTATTATTTTTTTAAAATTGATAAATATATATAGTTTAGCCATAATATATATAGTTTCTTATTATAAACATGCATGGTTCCAAAAAAATCTATTTTTTAGTAAAAATATATTTTTTGCATAAAATGTTTTGTTATTACTTGTTTAGTATTAACTATTGTATGGTTTCTAATTTATTTCCTTGTATATATTTTCAATAAATTTAATTAAAACTATTACTCAGTATTGAATTATTTTATTACCCTAAAAATATTCAACACTTTTAGAAAAATAGTTCTTTGTAAAACAATCATTTTAAAATAAAATCATATCAATTATTTATCCCCTAAATATAAGTATTTTAATCTATTACAATATTTTTATTTATTATATGTTTTATTCTTATTATAATTTTTATATTCATAGTCATAAAATATGTTCAACCCCTTTTAGTTTGTTACTATGTGGGATATAAACCAACATAACTTTAAAGTGTTTAACATGATTCCTTGCGGTTACATCAATTGACTAAAACTAAAAAGCATAGTGTGAGAAACACTAAAGGATAATATAAAATTATATATACATAATGGATCCATTTATTTAAAGTTAATTTATGATTTATTTGATAATTCACTGGCTTTTTGTTTTTTTCTTAAGAAATATGAATTTTGGACTCAAATAAATAAATGCTGAAAATTCGAAAAATATAGGATTTACATGTCTCGTACCAACCTAGGCACCTTAGTGACCCGATAAACGAGTTAAATCTGAAATGTAATGAAGCGTGTTCCCAATCCCCAAGGGTTAGAGACTAGCACCCAACATCATACAATATAAATGTGGGAATGTTTTTTCCATAAAAACAATAGAAGAAAGATAAACAAGTAAGTATGCATACAAGGAAAAATCCATTGGGAGAAGTTTACCCAAATTTAAATAGGCACAAAAGAATAAAGTATAATAGAAAAGTTCTAGAAAATTGGATAAAAACCCATGCACCATTGTACACAACTCCCCAAGCCTAATGATCAGTAACCACGAGCACCACCAAGTGGCTCTTTACCCTTTCTACATAACAGAAGATGATAATCTAAAAAAACTCCAAGACATGAGTAGGTTGTGATCTAAAGTCTTGATAGGTTCTCAAAAAGGATTACAGAATAATATTCTAAAATTAAATTAACCAAATAAATATTTCAATTTTAAATAATCATGTATGTAATTTAAAAATAATATTTAAAAAAACCAGGATTTAAATTTCAAATGATGGAAATACATTAAAAAAATAGATCAATTAACATTTTATATAAACCGTTTAGATAATTTAACAAGTCATGTAAAACAATTTACAAAAAAATGAAAAATATTTAAAATACAAACAATAAGAAACATGTTCATCATTAAAATGTACAATAGTTCCAAGCTATGGGATACTCACAAACTTTAATGTGAATCGTGAAAATATGTGTATACACACTCCCCTTTGATACTGACCAAAGAGGACCCATAATTATCCCATCAAGGATATGACATAATTCCCTAGGTTTTGTTTCATTAGTAAGCATAAAAAGAGTGTTATCATAATAACTCACTAACTTAATAGGCTTGCATGTGATCTATTATAAATCAATAATGGGAAATTTATTTTAGGAATGCATAAAAATAAAATTCATCACATTATCTATTTCAAATTTTCCAATTTTCCATTTAAAATCCAAATAGGGATTTTAATGAAAACTTGATTTTTCCAAGATAAAACCAATGGGTTTATATCAAAACCATTTAAATCCATTTTTATAAAATATCAATTTGAAAACAATTTCGTCAAATCAATTCCAAAATTTAAATTCAATAATTTAAATTTCCCAAAATTACATCAATTTCATAATTAATGCAAAATTCAATTGAATTTAACGTTTTACCTAATTTCCCACCAAATAAAATTTCAATACCCCAATTGAATGGAATTGTGTTTTTAATAAGACAATAATATGCAATTTTTTTTAAATCAAACACTTGAATTTAAATCAGGAAATTTAAGGTTAGTTAAATTGGCCAATCAAAATGAAACCACCTAAATTGAGATCATAGGATCTCAAAACACAAATCCCTAATTGAGAAACTATAATGAATAACATCATCAATAAGTATACAAGAATCAATAATATATTCAAGATCAAAATAGTAAGGACTATATCCTCTAACAACATTAATATTAGATAAACTCTAGGTAGGAAAGTTGAGAAACTAGGAAAAAGAGAATGGGAAGAGGAAACCTCTCAGGAAAATATCGAATGCCATTATCCTACATCAGATTCACTTCTGGAAGGGTTTATAGGGGAAAAATATCCTTTTAGGAGATCCCTTAGAAGGAGAAGAAACTAGGGTCGAAATAGGTCCTTTAAGAACATAAAATGGAGGTTTTGGGATGTTAAAAATTTATTTTTTAATTAAAAAATCATATATGCAGGGTTTGTTGGGTATGAACCCATGGTTTAGAAAAAATGTACACTCTAAGCATGAAAAAATTTTAATGGGGTTGCATGGTTTCTCTTAGTTGGGTCCATGACTTCCAAAAACATGCGCCATCCACAAAAACACCAATGTTTGGGTTTATAGGGTTTTCTCTAAGGGGTCACACCGTTTGGAAAAGTTGTGTGCCAACCCTAAAAACCCCATAAATTTTAAAAATTTCCACAATTTTTCACCTGAAGAATCCTCAAATGAACCCAACCAAGTCATGATCAAAACAGGAACTTAGGAATACCTAAAAACAATGAAATAATGTTACAACCTCCCCACTATAGAAAATTTCTATCCCCAGAAATCCTACTAAGAAGCTACCATGTCAAAAAGATGAGGCCAATACTCTCTCATTAGTTCCTCCCTCTCCCACGCATCATGAGAATCAAAACTATGATGCCATAGAAATCGAACCAAATGTATCATCATACCACAAAGTATGTGGGTTTCAAAATCAACTCTCTCGACTGGTTTTTAAGTCACAGATAAATAAGGTTCAACCTCAATATCAATCTAGCTTAGAACGTGAGATGAATATGAAATATACTTTCGGGGCTGTAATACATAGAAAACATTATGTATTGAATTCAGTTATGGTGGAAGTAAAAAAGAGTAATAACCTTTCCCAACCTACTCAACAGCCTCAAAAGGTCCCTCAAAATGAGGATCAATCATCCCTTACCTCCCAATCCATCAATGACCCAAACAAGGTAAAAATTTCTAGAACACATGGTCACTAAATGAAAATTACATTTGTCTATGAAGATGATCAAGATGGGATTTATATCAGCTATGTGCTGTAAAAATTCTATGATGAATCATATGAATCTTTTCTATCATCTCTTGAAACAATATTTGTTGAACTTTGGTACTTTTGTGAATCTTTGACCAACAAAATAATGATCTCTAAGGAGCCTTCACAACACACATCCTTGACTTGCCTTTCATTACACGCAATCACGACCTTCCTTGATAGCGTGTGTAGTACGCAATACCAAGTTTCACTAAACAACGATATTCTATTAAAATAATATTAAAACTAGCCATTATGAATAGTAATAACCACTTTTTGAAATTTTGTAAATTTTATTTTTTCAAAATTTACTTCATTTTTGGATTCTGAATATCGAAATTAGCTTAGGGTGAAATTTTGGTAATTTTCGGATAAATTTCATATTTTGATGAATAGTGGAAATTACTAAATTTTAATTAAAAACAACATTTTCAATCGAAATAATTAATAGTGATAAATTATTAATTTTAGTGGTTTTAAGGTATATTTAGAATATATTTTTACAATTTAATACAATTTTGTTCATTGGATGTAATTTCACATTTAAACCAGTTATAAACAAGTGTCAATCTTTTGATAGTTATTATCTCTTAAAAACACGCCTTTTGTTTTGATGACAGGAATTAATTTTTAAATTAATTAATGCAACTGATATGTTTTGAATTTGGTAAAATAGAAATCATTTTTGAGTTCATAATATCAAATATAGCTTAGGCCTAATTTTTGGTATTTTTATGAAAACTTTCAATTTTGGATAAATAGTGAAACCACTAAGTGGTAGTTAAAAAACTGAATTGTTCATAAAACTTAATTTTACTGCTTCTGTGAGTGGAATTTCAAAAATCCAAGAGACACGGTTGATTTCAGTAAGTAAAATGTGGTTCAATGAGATGAAAATAATTTTTTGGTGAATAGTAACTTTTTACTTTTTTTTACCACGGTTAAAAGTAAATAGGGTAATTAAGGGTAAAAATGATATTATTATTACCCTAAAACATGTCCAAATTCTATTGGATAAGTGTAATTCGACCAAAAAAAGCATAGGAATAAAATATGACCATTTAGGGTCACTTGGATTAGATTAGGACATTTATTATTAATTTATTTAAAGAAGGGTTAAAAGAGTTAAAATCAAAGTTTATTTACTAAAACATTTTTAATATGGGGTTATACATAAGATAAATTTGAATATAAATATTCATTAGAAATATAAAAAGATTTCCTACATAATGGTATTTTATTTGTAATTTTTAGACATTAAATAATTTAATTTATGTATGACACAATGATGATGTAGTAATTATCTTATTAATAAAATATTGACATAATTCATGTTATAAACACCAAAATAAATGAAATTTGAGACTTTTTATGAATCCCACTAATTTTTAGGTTAATATGACATGTTAGTATTGATTTAATTAACTTGGTTCGAACTAATAATTCTGTTATGATTTTCACAAAATTCAATTACTAAATAGTGTCAAAATTGACTTAAAATAGTTTTTAAAACAAATATTATATTGGTAATTGTTATTTTATTCCTAAAAATATAAGGTTCGGCCAAATGACTTATATAAGGTTATATATATTAATAATAAACAACTTGGGGTTCTTTTTGTTGCTTATAGTAAGTTTATTAACCTTAGAGTATAAGAACACAAGAAGACATGGTAAAAGTAAAATTATTTAACTTAATGTTAAATCTAAATGATAAGGATAAAATAGGAACCTAAACTTGTCTAAATTATATTTGATGAGATGATTTCGACCCATACCCACCTTATCTTTGAAATATATCAATTTGGAGCTATTTAAAACCGAACTTGACTTTATAATAAAATAATATTTTTAGTTATTCCAAAGGTTCCCCTCTCCTCCCTTATAAAAGGGCACCTCCTCCCTCTCTTCCTCACACCACTTTGATCCTTAAAGCTCGGCCAACCCCTGCCAATTTCTTATCTACACTTCCCTAGAAACATCCTAGAGGTTCTTTTCCTCTTAAAAGACCCATTTTAGTGTCCTAAAAGGAGGTCTCAAAGAAGCACTTCAAAGAAGAGGTAATGTCCGTTAGCGATTCTTTCATCTTTATTTCTTCTTCCACTTCTTCTTCTTAGGTTGTTTCATTATGAAGTAATAACATTTGTATCACTCATATACTGATATGTTATTATAAGTATTAAAACAACCATATTTCATCATCTATCCATCCTACGGAAAACGAAATCACCGTGCGTGCGTACGTACGAGATACCGTCTCCAAGCCGTGGTGTAATCTGTTTTTCCACCAACACCTTACATGGATGGGTATTATGGTGTAAAGAATAACTATACATAGTTATTATAACATAATAATGATTCTGATATATTTTATCATCCACTCCAATTCAATTCAATAATTATGGAAATGATATCATCGCTCGTGCGTACGTACGGACTACCGTCTCCACGACGCGATGAGATTCATTCTCCATGTTAAACATTTAAGAATGATTATAAAGTATATATAAGAAATAATAATGAAATATATGACATTATAAAGCTACGGGATTTATTTGTGTATATATTTATGTCATCTACTTAATTCCATTCAACTCAATAAGGAAACGAAAACAGCGTTCATGCGTACGTACGACCTACCATCTCCATGAACGGTGTATTTCTTTCGATTTACTAATTTATTATATATATGTATATTCTGAATATATATTATATATAAATCATGTTTTATATTCTATAATTATGTAATTATGATCTATGAAATCATATGAATAATTACAAGTCAAAACACGGATGACAAATGAAACAATTTTACCCAAAATGCTCTTTAACATAGAATTTACAAAAAACGGGTAATATAAAGTCATAAGTGAACCATATATGATATCATAATAATGAGTATGATTCTGGAATAAGTCAATGACATTATTTAAATCATTATACAGGAGGTTCAGACACTTACGAAGCATATCGGACCTAAGGTAAGGGAAAATATCACAATCTCATTTTATCCGAGATTGTTTATACTTTGGTATTTACTAGGGTGTATTTTATCATCCACATCCATGTTCCCTCAATATGTAATATTATTTCCATCCACCCACAATTGTTTAAATCCAATTTTACCCTTCGGTGAGTTTTTAGTAAAAGATATTAAAGGAATCTTTTGTCATTTTTCTTACGAGGTAATTTTTGACTTTTCTGAAAAAAGTACGAGAAAAATGTTTTTTTAACTTATAGGGCATGAATGGATTTTTGAAACCTTATTTCCAAGAATCTTCCTTTACAAGTTTTCATGTTTATTTTTAATCAACTTATTTTAGTTTCAAATTGTAAGACATGTTAAGAAAGGAAAATGTTTTTGAAGTAGAAAGGATATTTTCCTCAAGAATGGAGTTCAAGTGTTTTATCAAAATTATTTTCCATCTAAGATAATAAAGGGTTCTGTTTTTTATCCATATTTTTACATTGATTTGATTATGTTGTGATGGAAATATTTTTATGAATTCCTTTATCTTATATGAATTGTTTTATGATGTCATGATGTTTAAGATTACCATTTGTATTACATGGGTTATGTAATGATGTATGATTTATGATTTTGTGGCACACATAAGAATGGTATCATTATGAGATGGGTGGGACCTATATCTCCCTCCAATGAATTGGGTAAAGATTTTATATCTCATGATATAGACATGGATGGAATGGTAGGTTATACCGGTTCAGTGAAACATGACTGAAACGAGGGTGACTCAGTTCAGAAAGGGACTTTGTCCACTAAGATAGTCTTGGCAATGAGTCTTGACTAACAAGAAATGATTCTTTTTGACTATGTGTATATGCCACAAAGTTTCATGTTTTACGTTATGATTATTGGGGTTTACCTTTCACTACTATGATTTATCCCATGTTATGAAATTATGATTTCTTTTGAAGGTTAAGATTTCCAAAAGTTATGTTCTTATGTATATGATGTGAATGAAATTTATTTTGTTTACCCTTACTGAGCATTTGAGCTCACCCTTTTATGTTTACTTTTCCCTAGGATATAAGGAAAGGTTTTAGGTATAAAAAAAAGGAAGATATTTATAGGAGATGTTGAAGATCTTTCACCAGGATTAGAAGATTATATTCCGAGTTTCCAAAGACACTAAACTATTATGATCCTTGTGTGTGTGTTTTTGTTATGTAATAAGTATTCCGCAAAAGTAATGTAAAGTCTATGTACTCCAGGCTTCGGGTCTCTACAGTTGGAATCATAGGTAAGGTTTAGTCAACCTTTGGAAACTAGGATGCGAAAGCGTTAGTGAGATCCCTAGATATATTTCTAAGGTATGTCTAGGGATGTCCCTAAGGATAATTATACGTATAAGATACAGTCCTAGAACTAGGGTAACGATCATAGAATTTAACCTAAGAATTTAGATATTGAGGATACTGCCCCTTTATAATGTTGTTTTCCCTAGCATGATTTTCCCTCTCACACTATTCTTTTTGGGTTTTAGAGGATGGCTGGAACCCGAAGGAACCGTGTTGATCAATGCAATGGACAATGCAATGATTGTCCTCATGAACAAACAAATGTTATGGGAGATGGAGTGAAAAATCTTATTGCTATACTTACACAAGCTATGAATCATTCTGGACTTCCAAATGAGCAGAGAAGGGAACAATATTCTATTGAGTCCTTCATGAGGCAACGTCCACCTTCTTTCAGTGGGACTTCCAATCTACTTGTTGCTGAACAATGGATCAGTACCACTGAAAAGATATTTTCATTTCTTCAATGTTCTGAACATGATAAAGTCATCTTAGCAGTATATCGTTTGGAAGGTGAAGCTGATCAATGGTGGAATCTTATCATGTATACGAGGCCAAGAGATGAAATTGAGTCCATGGAATGGGACGAGTTCAAGAACTTGTTTTTCAGTATGTACTTCCCTCGTATTCTTCGAACAAAGATGGAAAAGGAGTTTCTTGAGCTGAAGCAGAAGGATGATGAATCTGTTGGTATATACGAAGTGAATTTTACAAGACTTTCAATGTATGAATCTGTCATTATCATCCAACCTGGAAGTAAAGTTGATCGATTTTTCAGTTTCTTAAAACCAAGTCTTTGAAGGGCATTAGCTATAAGAGACTTCAGTAGCTATGAAGAAATTGTGCATTGTGCTATCATGGTAGAAATGGAAGTTGGTGTTACATATCCATCTCATGGTTTTGACAAGAAATGAAAGATGGAGTTCAAGGAGAAATCTCAGAATAATGGTGAAAAGAAGATGAATGTTTCCTTATGCACAAAGTGTGGAAAGAAGCATGGTGGAGATTGTCTTAAAGGGACTAGAAAATGTTTTAAGTGTGGAAAAGAAGGTCATCGAGCAGCTGAGTGTCGAAGTAATGGAAAAAGGGTTTCTAATGATGTGAATAAATCAAAAACTGCAGAGAACGCACCACCAACACTTCAATGCTTCAAGTGCAAGGAAATGGGGCATTATGCTAATAAATGCCATAATCCAAGGGTTAGTGATGATCGACATGAGCAACCGCTTAAGGAAAAGGACAAAGGGAAGTCACATGCGATCACTATTTGCGATGTTGAATATGAAAACGATGTGGTGGAATGATTAAGTGTTTATGTAATGGGATTCCAAAATAATGTTGTATCATGGAGTATTGGAATATTTATGTATTGGTCTATTGCGGTTTTCAATAATTTTATGGTACCAGTAACCATGGAAAGTGATTGAGATATTTTTGGAAAAAGAATGATATCCGCATAATGAAGGGAAAACGAGAAAATGAAATATTTGACAGTATTCATGAGCTCATGATTGATATAAGGACTAAGTGATATCATGGTTTGAGTATATAGAATTTTTGGATTTTGGTATGTGGAAAGAGTTAACTTTTGTCAGCATTCATGTTTTCACTAAGGTTCAATGGGTATTCATTCTTCAAGAGAATACATGATTAAGGTATTCACATGTTTGTAATTTGACCAACAAGATATATCTTATGATATATGGGGGATAAATGATGGCATTCACGTGATTGTTCTGTGACATTTCAAGTAATCATTTTCTTTATACTATGAGCTTGGACCGAAGTATTTTAGATAATCCTAAATATTAGAATGGATTATGTTGGACATAAGTTAGGATAAAATGTTTTTCGATATTATTGATGGGATGTTATAGTAATATAGCTTTAGAAAAAGGTCAACCTGCAGGACGGGCAACAGCCCATCGCGTCGGACAAGGCTGTGGGAATCGAACCCGCAACCGAAGTGCGACTGGCCTTTATCACCTACCACTGGCCTACAGGAAGTCCCTGTTTAGTAGAAAATAGTTTTATTATATTAATCAGTATGATATATGAAGTATAAGTCCATTTTAGGAACCATATATGATTAATCTCAATATAGAATGACTTATGTATATTTAATAACTTTTGCTAACCTTTGTTTGAGACAGATGGAATGACCCGTCATTCTATCACATGATCTGATAACACATCACGAATAACAAATTCAACTACATTTATTTAAGAGATGAAGTAGAAATTGTTCAAGGCACGAACAACAGTGAGATTGTACAAAAATAAAGTAAGTATTTATTCTAATTCAAATTCATCAACTTTAGGGAAACGATCTTGACAACCAAAAATGTTGTCCTAGTGCTCTTATATCTGATTAATCAGATGGTACCTTAGATCGTCACAAATCTATGGATTTGTGATTGTTGGCTTTTCCATAGCCATGTTCTCTACCACTCTCACTCAGAACATGATGGTTAGATTTTTCTTCCATATCCATATTTTCACCTATGTGGAAACCCAGTGATTAGTTTATTTGGGTAACCGTTACGTTTCATACTTTTGTTTTTAAAGATTGGTTTTGGTATTCCTTTTTACGATGTGGGTTTCTATTAAAGAAAATTTCAAGTTGTAAACCATTTATAACCCCGACGAATTTCGAGGGCGAAATTCATTTTAAGGGGGGTAGAATGTAACACCCTGAGATTTTATGAAAAACATTCTTTTTAATTTCATTAATGTCTTTTATTATACGCTACACCAAAAGGAGCTTGCACAACACGCATCCTTGATGTGCCTTTCATTACACGCAATCACGACCTTCCTTGATAGCGTGTGTAGTACGCAATACCGAGTTTCACTAAACAACGATATGCTATTAAAATATTATTAAAACTAGCCGTTATTAATAGTAATAACCACTTTTTCAAATTTTGTAAATTTTATTTTTCAAAATTGACTTCATTTTTGGATTCGGAATATCGAAATTAGCTTAGGGTGAAATTTTGGTAATTTTCGGATAACTTTCATATTTTGATGAATAGTGGAAATTACTAAATTTTAATTGAAAACAAATTTTTCAATCGAAATAATTAATAGTGATAAATTATTAATTTTAGTGGTTTTAAATTATATTTAGAATATATTTTTACAACTTAATACAATGTTGTTCATTGGATGTAATTTCACATTTAAACCAGTTATAAACAAGTGTCAATCTTTTGATAGTTATTATCTCTTAAAAAACGCCTTTTGTTTTGACGACGGGAATTAATTTTTAAATTAATTAATGAAACTGATATGTTTTGAATTTGGTAAAATAGAAATCATTTTTTAGTTCATAATATCAAATATAGCTTAGGCCTAATTTTTGGTATTTTTCTGAAAACTTTCAATTTTTGATGAATAGTGAAACCACTAAGTGGTAGTTAAAAAACTGAATTGTTCATAAAACTTAATTTTACCGCTTCTGTGAGTGGAATTTCAAAAATCCGAGAGACACGGTTGATTTCAGTAAGTAAAATGTTGTTCAATGAGATGAAAATAATTTTTTGGTGAATAATAACTTTTTACTTTTTTTTACCACGGTTAAAAGTAAATAGGGTAATTAAGGGTAAAAATGATATTATTATTACCCTAACACATGTACAAATTCTATTGGATAAGTGTAATTCGACCAAAAACAATATTAGGAATAAAATATGACCATTTAGGCACACTTGGATTAGATTAGGACATTTATTATTAATTTATTTAAAGAAGGGTTAAAAGAGTTAAAATCAAAGTTTATTTACTAAAACATTTTTAATATGGGGTTATACATAAGATAAATTAGACTATAAATATTCATTATAAAGCTAAAAATATTTCCTACATAATGGTATTTTAATTGTAATTTTTAGACATTAAATAATTTAATTTATTTGTGAAACAATGATGATGCAGTAATTATCTTATTAATAAAATATTGACATAATTCTTGTTATAAACACAAAAATAAATGAAATTTGAGACTTTTTATGAATACCACTAATTTATAGGTTAATATGACATGTTAGTATTGATTTAATTAACTTGTTTCGAACTAATAATTCTGTTATGATTTTCACAAAAATCAATTACTAAATAGTGTCAAAATTGACATAAAATAGTTTTTAAAACAAATATTATATTGGTAATTGTTATTTTATTCCAAAAAATATAAGGTTCGGCCAAATGACTTAGATAAGGTTATATATATTAATAATAAACAACTTGGGGTTCTTTTGGCTTCTTATAGTAAGTTTATTAACCTTATAGTATAAGAACACAAGAATACATGGTAAAAGTAAAATTATTTAACTTAATGTTAAATCTAAATGATAAGGTTAAAATAGGAACCTAAACTTGTATAAATTCTATTGTATGAGAGGATTTCGACCCATCCCCACCTTAGCTTAGAAACATATCAATTTGGAGCTATTTATAACCGAACTTGACTTTATAATAAAATAATATTTTTAGTTATTCCAAAGGTGCCCCTCTCCTCCCTTATAAAAGGGCACCTCCTCCCTCTCTTCCTCACACCACTTTGAGCCTTAAATCTCGGCAAACCCCTGACAATGTCTTCTCTCCACTTCCCTAGAAACATCCTAGAGGTTCTACTCTTCTTCAAAGTCCCATTTTAGTGCCCTAAAAGGAGGTCTCAAAGAAGCACTTCAAAGAAGAGGTAATGTCCGTTACCGATTCTTTCATCTTTATTTCTTCTTCCACTTCTTCTTCTTAGGTTGTTTCATTATGAAGTAATAACATCAGTATCAATCATATACTGATATGTAATTATAAGTATGAAAACAACCCTATTTCATCATCTATCCATCCTACGGAAAACGAAATCACTGCGCGTGCGTACGTACGAAATACCGTCTCCACGCCGTGGTGTAATCTGTTTTTCCACCAACACCTTACATGGATGGGTATTATGGTGTAAAGAATAACTATACATAGTTATTATAACATCATAATGATTCTGATATATTGTATCATCCACTCCAATTCAATTCAATAAATATGGAAATGATATCATCGCTCGTGCGTACGTACGGACTACCGTCTCCACGACGCGATGAGATTCATTCTCCATGTTAAAAATTTAAGAATGATTATAAAGTATATATAAGAAATAATAATGAAATATATGAAATTATAAAGCTACTGGATTTATGTGTGTATATATGTATGTCATCTACTTAATTCCATTCAACTCAATAAGGAAACGAAAACAACGTTCATGCGTACGTACGACCTACCGTCTCCATGAATGGTGTATTTCTTTCCATTTACTAATTTATTATATATATGTATATTCTGAATATATATTATATATAAATCATGTTTTATATTCTGGAATTAAGTAATTATGAACTATGAAATCATATGAATAATTACAAGTTAAAACACGGATGACAAATGAAACAATTTTACCCAAAATGCTCTTTAACATAGAATTTACAAAAAAATGGGTAATATAAAGTCATAAGTGAACCATATATGATATAAAAATAATGAGTATGATTCTGGAATAAGTCAATGACATTATTTAAATCATTATACAGGAGGTTCGGACACTTACTAAGCATATCAGACCTAAGGTAAGGGAAAATATCACAATCTCGTTTTATCCCAGATTGTTTATACTTTGGTATTTACTGGGGTGTATTTTATCATCCACATCCATGTTCCCTCAATATGTAATATTATTTCCATCCACCTACAATTGTTTAAATCCAATTTCACCCTTCGGTGAGTTTTTAGTAAAAGATATGAAAGGAGTCTTTTGTCATTTTTCGTACGAGGCACTTTTGGACTTTTTCGACAAAAGTACGAGAAGAATGTTTTTTTAACTTATACGGCATGAATGGATTTTTAAAACATTATTTCCAAGAAGCTTCCTTTACAAGTTTTCATGTTTATTTTTAATCAACTTCTTTTAGTTTCAAATTGTAAGACATGTTAAGAATGGAAAATGTTTTTGAAGTAGAAAGGATATTTTCTTCAAGAATGGAGTTCAATTGTTTTATCAAAATTATTTTCCATCTAAGATAATAAATGGGTTATGTTTTTATCCCTATTATTACATTGATTTGATTATGTTGTGATGGAAATATTTTTATGAATTCCATTATCTTATATGAATTGTTTTATGATGTCATGATGTTTAAGATTCCCATTTGTATTACATGGGTTATACAATGATGTATGATTTATGATTTTGTGGCACACATAAGAATGGTATCATTATGAGATGGGTGGGACCTATATCTCCCTCCAATGAATTGGGTAAAGATTTTATATCTCATGAGATAGACATGGATGGAATGGTAGGTTATACCAGTTCAGTGAAACAGGACTGAAACGAGGGTGACTCGGTTCAGAAAGGGACTTTGTCCACTAAGATAGTCTTGGAAATGATTCTTGACTAACAAGAAATGATTCTTTATGAATATGTGTGTATGCCAAAAAGTTTCATGTTTTAAGTTATGATTATTGGGGTTTACCTTTCACTACTATGATTTATCCCATGTTATGAAATTATGATTTCTTTTGCAGGTTATGATTTCCAAAAGTTATGTTCTTATGTATATGATATGAATGACATTTATTTTGTTTACCCTTACTGAGCATTTGAGATCACCCTTTTATGTTTACTTTTCCCCAGGATATAAAGAAAGGTTTTAGGTATAAAAAAAGGATGATCTTTATGGGAGATGTTGAAGATCTTTCACCAGGATTTAAAGATTATATTCCGAGTTTCCAAAGACACTAAACTATTACGATCCTTGTGTGTGTGTTTTTGTTATGTAATAAGTATTCTTCAAAAGTAATGTAAAGTCTATGTACGTCAGGCTTTGGGTCTCTACACAGATGGTATGTCGTACTCAGACGAACATGAGATCCCAATACCTCCTAATGTCCTATCCTAAAATCAGAAGTGAACTGAATATCCTTATTAGATACTATAGTATATAGAACTCTATTCAAACAAATAATCTATTTCACCTAGATATTTCAAAAATCTTCAACCTTGGTTGCATCACGAAGGGGTATAAAGTTATCCAATTTTTCCAACTGATCAATCACAACCTATATCACATTATTCATTCCCAGTTTATGTGGAAACCGAGATAAAAAGTCCACATATATCTCTTCCCACTTCCCAGTAGGCATTGGATATGGCTGGAGAAAACATGATGGTTTCTGGTTCTCAGTCTTGACATGTTTTCATGTTTAATAGTGATAGAAAAATTTGGAAATGACTTCTCTCACACCTAGCCACTAGAATATACATAACATTTAATATAAAATCATCATGGTTCCTTGGTGCACAACCCATTAGTAATTATGGAAATCCCCAATCACATCTTTCTTTACCATTAAGGTACAACTAAGTGACTTTGATAACATTGAATTCCCAATGTGGAGAACGAAAAGTCTGGCATGGTCTCCCCTCCAAAAAGAGACCCTTTAATTCTATGAAACTCATCATCAAGCTAATATTCTGAAATAATCATCTCAAGAAAAGTGGATGTAAATTGAACACTGGCCAGAGTAACCCCGAACTCTAATTTCTAGACATTGATAGGAAAATATGAAATAAGATACATCAAGTTCCATTCTTATGATGATTCCTTCACTTCCTGGGTCTGAAGTTTCTTTCTGAAAGCATCTGTGATGATATTCACTTTATCTAGGGTATAATAAATTCCAAAGTCAAAATATTTATTGTATTCCACAAAATCCAACTAGAAGAGATTGAAATATTTTTTAGGGAAGATATAACTCAAGATCTTGTTGTCTGAAAACATGGAAACCCTTTCTTAGAAAAGGTAGTTCCTTCAACTCTTAAGTGAATGCATCACAGTTTGAAGTTCAAGGTCATGGGTCGAATAATTATTGTCATGCGTCCTAGGATAACATGAGTCATATGAAATAACCTGATCATCCAACATAATAATGTATCCCAAACCTAATCCTGAGGCATCACAGAAGACCACATAGCCATGTACAACCCCAAAAAGGGTCAACACCAGCATAATAGTCAAAATATGATTCAAATTAGGAAAATAATTCTGAAACTTCTCATCCTATAAAAAATTTTCTCCCTTCTAAATGAGTGTAATCACATGATAATACAACTTTTATAAGTAAATTACAAACCTATGATAATAACCAGCTTGACCTGAGAATCTCCAAATCTCAATTTTGTGTGTGTTTATTCCCATGTTATCAAAACATTCACCTTATTAAGATCAACTAAAATACCATGATCCAAAACCATTTGTCCCAATAACTTCATTTCCCAATTCTAGAAATAAAATTTCAATAGCTTGAAAAAATTATAGTGATTTCTCAACAATTCCAAAACTTCTCTCATATTACACACATGATCCTCCTCAGACTTAGAGTAAATGAGGATGTCATCCAAAAAGAAAACCACAAAGGTTTCAAGAAACTCATAGAAATATTATCCATTAAAGACATAATTACTATTGGATAATTGGTTAGAAAAAATGGAAATAAGAGTTACTCATAATGTCCATACTTTCTCCGAAAGTTAGTTTTATTAATTTCAGATTCTTTTATCCTCAACTAATGGTAACCAAATCGAAGGTCAATCTTTGAAAACCACTTTTCCCATTTCAAATTATAAAAAAAATAAACATTCCATGGAAATAGATAATTTTTATTTATCATGGATATATTGAGTTTTTAGTAATAAACCCAAAGGCTAAGCAAACCATCAACTTTCATAGAAAAGAGAATCGGTGCCGCCCAATGTGGAACCCTCAGGAATATAAATAATTTCTTTATAATATCATCTAAATGAGTCGATAGGTCTTTCATCTCCACTAGTTCCATGCAGTAAGAAGAAATAGGAATTGGTTCGTTACTAGGAACTATGTCTATAGAGTATTCTAATTCCCTTTCCATTGGAAAACATGAGAATACTGAAGGGAAACATCAAGAAACTCGAATAAAGCTAGAGGGAGATCACTGCAAAAAGTTTCTTTTTCTAGGACCAAAGAAAAAACTGATATTACATTGTTCAAATCCATATAAGAAGGTACATATCTACTCAAACTTGGGTCCCAATCTCATTGGAAGATACAACAAACCCCATTGGGTGTAGAAAAGGAGACCCGTTGAAGAAAATAATCAATCTAGGTATTATTGGAAATCATCCAATCCATCCTAAATATGACATCAAGTAGTTTTAGGTTGATTACTAGAAAATTACATGCAAGATTGACATCCCAAAAAGAGAACACAAAAAAGGACTATGAAGACTATTATGTCCCTTTGTTCAATGTGGTGTAGTAAAATCTTTCAAATAAGACAAAATCCCCATAGGAAGATTTATCAAATTAACTACATGGGTTAAAATAAAAAATTAGATGAAACACTATAAAATAAAGTATTCACTAATAATGAATTTATAGTAGTGGTGTCTCTCAGAGTTGTTGTACCTATATCCAATTCCTCTAGAGACTCTTCCATTGCATGAAGAATAATTATTCTAGATTCCTGTGGCTGGAACCCTTCAGTCCTTGAATAATCATATTTCAACATAGTTTTAACATGAATTGATGTTCCCATGACACTATGATGAGTATAAAACACATGGTATAACTTCTGTATGTGACTTGAGAATCCATGGGAGAGAAAAATCATGGATTCCTCAGTTGAAAACCTCTTTGAATGCTATGGATTAGAACAATAATAGAAAATCAAACGACCACTTCCAGGTACTTAAAGAGGTGTAGAAAAACCTATATATCAAGGAACACAATGGGAATCATCACACTTCCCCTTTCTATTAAAGGAATTCACGCCTCCACTGGGAGAAAAGAAAACACCCATCAACCCTGAATTACCAACCAGGTCTATTTCAACCATCAACTCTCTATCCCATACATCATCATATGAAGGAATCATTAACAAGAACACCTGATAACAAAAATCATATCACAACCCAAAATCGAATTGAAAAGACATCATCTTCCCATTTGATACATTCTAAGGTGAAAACTTCACTAGCTCATCAAAATAGATTGTATACTCTTTCAAGGTCTTTTCATTCTTTTCATGTTTGAAAAAAATGAAAATCCATGGCCAAAACCATCAACTCTAGATAGATCTAGTAGGTGAAAATATACTAAATGTCTTTCTACTCTAATCCCTCAATCTTCTTTATTGCCACCATCTTGTCCCACCATCTCCTTCGTAGTCACTCTATCTTGAAGGTGGAACATTTTACCTTGATCTCCTTTGGTGTCTCTAAGAACTCAAACAAATTCTTGATTCTTCTTAACCATTACTCATATTCTTGAGGATCATTGGAGTCTTTCAAAAATTGGTGGATTTTGGTGAAGGAACTCCTAAGAATTATTCTAGATGAAAAACCTTTTGATGATCTATAATTAGATCCTATGGTGAAAGGGTGGTGGTTCCTTTCCCAGAGCTTGGACAACATACACAATCACCTCTACTAGACACGAGTCTATAAGAGGATTTTCTCATTTTGGTTTAGTTGTTTCTTCATCCTAGATTAGAATCACACAGCTTATTAGAGGAACGATGCTATAAAACTTTAGCAGAAAACACTGAAGACATCAAATTAACACTCCAAAAATGGTATAAGGGAAATTAATCCCAATATATAGAGAAACTAGATTTGGATTTCAATCTATCCAAATCTAAATTAAGGAAAAGACTAGAACCAATCCTCAATAAATCTTTCCCAAACCACCAATGGTGACTTAAGCATCATTTTGATGAGAGATAGCTCCAAAATAAATCACAACTACCTCCTAAGTCCTCAAAAGAACACACAAACACATACTGACATCAAGGAAAGATACAAAATATACACCTTTAATACCACTTTTTCATGTACCAGCCCAGGAACCCCGGTAACCTGATAATTGAGGTAACTCTAACATGGCCCGAAGGGCATTCTTGATCCCCATGGGTTGGCGACTGGAACCTGGAATCATACAATATGAATGTGAGAAAAAATTACCACAAAAAAACATAAGCAAGATAATTTAGTCAGTATGAATAAAAGGAAGACTCAACAGGGTGATGTGTACAAGAAGTCAAACATGTACAATAACCCAAAGTACAACAACAAAGTACTTGAAAATAGAATAACAACCACAATATTAGTATACACAACTCTATAATATCAAGGATCAGTAGATACTACCACCTCCAAGAAGCACCTTACCCATGCTAGAACCTAGAAGAAGATAATATACGAACACCTAAAGGTACTGGTAGGGTGTTAGCTAAAATCTAAGTAGTGTCTCACCAAGTATTCCCTAATAAGATTCCAATATTTTATTAACCAAATAAATCATTAAATTTTAAATAAATTTGAATAAAATTTCTAAATAATAGTTTAAGAAATAATTATTTACGTTTCAAACAATCAAAATTATTTTAAAAAATGGCTCTGTAAACTTTTTATATAAATAGTTTATATAAGTACATAAGGCCTGAAAAATAGTTTATAAGAACAATGATATATATTTAAAATACAAAAAAAGAGAAACGAGGTCATCTTCTAAAAGTTATGATAGTTCTAGGCTCTGGGATCCTCACACACTTGAGGGTGAATCATGGAAATATGTGTGTACACATTCCCATTTCATACTGACCAAAGAGGACCCTTCACTCTACCATTTGGGATGTGACTTGCTACACTTGGTTTTGTTTTAGTTTTGATCATCAAAATAGTGTTATCCTAATAACCCACAAACTACCTAGGATTGCATGTTCTCTAATAAAAATCAATGATGAGAAATATATATTAAGAATTCATAAAATATAATTCATCCTATTCTCCATTTCAAATATACCAATTTTCCATTTATAAACCAAAATGGGTTTTTAATCAATACATGCCTTTTTACAGGATAAAACCAATGAGTTTATATCAAAAAAAATTATTCCATTTTTATAAAAAAACTATTTGAAATCAATTTCATCAAATCAATTTTACAATTTAAATTCTAAAATTTTAATTTCACAAAATTCCATCAATTCCACAATTACATACCAATTCAATGGAAGTGGGGGGTTTTCCGGATTTGATGCAAAATCAAATTTCCAAACCCCAATTCAATAGAATTGGGGTTTTAATCAACCAATCTAAATGAATTTCATTCAAAAAAAAAATTAATTTAAATCATGCAATTTATTGTTAATAATATTGTCCAACAAAAACACTACCACCCACCTCAAGATCATGATATCTCGAAACATAAATCCCTAATCAGAAAACTATAACAAGAAATGTCGAAAAAAGGATCCCAGAATAGAACCTATATTGAAGAACCAAAATAGAAGGGATTAGATCCTATAAAAATAGGGAGATCTATAAAACCCTATGGAGAAAATGAGAGAAAGTGGGAAAAAGATAATGAGAATAGGAAACCTACAAAGAGAATTTCAAATGTCATTTTCCTAGCTTCGATTCACTCCCAGAAGGGTATAGAGGGTCCTAAATCACATGTTGGGGTATCCAATGGAAGAATAAAACTGTAGGGTCAAATAGATCCATTAGAAATCTTAGGGGGTTGGGATGTTTACAATTAATTTTTGGATTAAATAAATCCAATATGCATGGTTAGCTGGGCAGGGCCGCATGCTTTAGTCAAACTAGGTGCCATAACCGTGCACCCCTTTTAATAAGATTGAAAACATTAACCTAGGTGGGCTGAAAAAATCCCATACTATGCACCAAATCTTCAAAATCACACTGTCATGGTTATCAAGGATTCCTTTTAGAGGGTACATGGTTTGGGAAAACTGTGCACCAATCATACACAACTCATAAACATCCAAAATTTACAACATTTTCTCCCAAAGCATACTTAAACAAATCCCAAACAAGGAATGATCAAAATAGGGGTTTATGAATAACTTAAAATAGTAACAGGATGTTACATTAAATGTTGTGTATCACATAAATGACATATATAACTCATTCACAAGATGCATGCAAGTCCATAAACCAACCCATGAAGACTTTACACAACATGAATCTAATACATGATGTGTACATTCAATATGAAACATATAAATTTAAAAAATTTGAATCCAAATAAATGTGAATCAGATACATGATGTGAATAGATTGCATGATGTGAAATGATCTAAGTCTCACTTGGTCAGTGATACTAGCCAATTATCTGGAGGGAATTATGGAACTTAAATACACAATGTGAATCCAACTTACAAGATGTGAAGGTGTCGGGACAAAAGTCAATTAAGATAGTACATGACATGAAATACATACATGTTGTGAACTTTTATGACATATTAATACATGAGTGCTCCTATACTTACAAGTATGGGACATACTTTATTTATTCCCTTATTTTATTCCATTATTTTCTCCCATTTTCATATGTTTTCATTCTAAATCCATTTTAATTCATTCATTTAATTTTTTTATCGAATCAATTAGTGTTTTTGGTTAATATATATCAATTATTCACCAATTATACATCTATTGTGATCCCACATCCATTCTATGTTTGTTTTCAACACCGATTACTGTCATTCATCAGTGATTACAATGTTATTCATTGTTTCCTCATTTATAGTGAATTGTTTTATTAGATTTACATTTATTTCAGTTATTTGTTATTTACTATTAATTTTTTTTCTTGGATTTATTATTTCTCAACTGTTTGATGATTAAGTTCTATATGTTATTTTTTTTTTTACTTTGGATCAACACATCTATGAATGACTAAACTACCTAGGGTTAGGGGTCAAGTGTATGGGTATTCATGAGAGTAGTGAATCTATAGATTGAACGTTGGTAACCTTATGGATAGAAATTATGTAAATAATAATTTTTCATCACATTAGTTTTCAGACCCTTGACTTTGGGAAGTGAAATTGAATGAACTTTACTTAATTGGAGTTGATAAGGACTATGACCATTATCATGTGACAGTAATGCCCCGACCATAGAATCTAGAAGCAGGTGCATTATATTATTACATAGGCATGATTATAAGAAACCAAATCTGAAAGGACTGATCAATTTATTAGTATTAAAATAAAAATTACATACATGATACCCATAATAAATTTGGAAATATTAATTACAAATATGATACATAAATAAATGAAATAAAATTCTTGTTTGAAATCTTATTCTATGATTTTTTCTTCATTATGCAGAGAAATAAAACATAATAAGGGTGAGGTTAAATACTATATAAGGGTAAGAAATGTGGAGAAAATAATTAATCAATGAGAATAAATTAACTTAAGAAGGTAAATAACTGATAACACATTCCATTAAAATAACTATATAAGGAACAATCAATATTTAATGGTAATAAACTGAAAAATTCCATTTATTGGATGAACAGAAATGAAATGTATCCCCAGAAATGTCGATGCTAAATCTAATGGATGTATAATAAATTAAACTTAATGAGGAAAATTATTTCTTAAAGGAAATAATGTATAAATCACATGAACACCTATTCCATCAATACCTTTCAAAAGATGGTTTAAAACTACGAACAAAAACCTATTTATTTTGGCCAACTTATTTGTTTCATGAGTACCTGTTGATGCATCAAGGAACTATATAAGGTCCGGGCTCCAATGATAATTTATAATCAAAATAATTCATCACATTGAATAATGAAAATAAATAATATTCCTTATAAAATATTCATATTTTATAAATAATAAATAATTATCAATACTTCCCCAAAACAATCCAATAGCTGTTAGAGTAGACATCGTATGTAAAATAGTATATTACTTAATATATAACAATATCTATTGTATGATAATATAGATATTCAAGTAAATTTCCAATGATAAATTATTATAATAAAGTTATTATTTTACAATTATAATAACAATGACAAAAGTTCATGAGATTTCAATGACAATCATTAATAACAATCATGAGGAGAATAATCTTTTAACATTACAAAGTTTCCCATACCACTTTGGAAACTATGAATCATAATATCCAGAAAGTATGAAATTAAATGAAACTTATAATATAATTATAATATGGGTATTCATGACCTAACATGAAAATGTAATTATATTCACTGAATACCATTGAATTGGTGAATAATAATAAATAAGTCTCAATGCAATGCAAATTGAGACGATATTCCCCTACCTTAACATTCCATTTTTTGTGTGGTATTTATACTAAATTATAGTGGTTTAAAATATGTTAATAACTAAAACAAGAACCATAATCATGTTTATATTAACATATATTAATTCTTTATAAATTTTTTTTGTTTGTGATCTCTGTTTCCTTAATTTTACTATATCGAGTGTTAATTGCCCAGTTTTCTCTAGTATGTTTTAACTTGTTATTTGTTGTTATCATTAATGAGATCATTATTTAATCATATCAAGAATCTGATATATGTATTAATTTTCATATATAGTCATTATATATGTATTTATATTAGTCCATTATACTTGGAAATTAGAAATTAAGTGCACCATTTATGGAGATGGTGGGTTATACGTATTCATGAACGCTACTTCCATTTCATTGTTGTATTAAAAGAATTAAAGAAAATGATAGATATGTACATTATAATTCCATAATCATATCTATTTATATATGTTACATAGTTCTATTAAAACCATATTTTTTTCATTTTAGGTATGGTATGAACGAGTCATATCGCTTTGAGGGGGCGGTAGTCCACACTTCCTCGAACAAAATTATCTTATTTACCGAAGATGGAAAGAACATAGGAATGTTCTAAATAAAAATTATAGAAACATAACTAAATTATAAATATCATATATAACATATATAAATATATTTCCATTATAATTTCCATTTTGATATGTGGTAATAAAAAATTTAACAATCATTATTTCATGGGGTAGTAATTCACCGTTCACAGAAACAATATGTTTTGTACCCATTAGATTGAGAAGTGTGTAATTTTATGTAAAAAATATTACATAAAAACATCCTATTATATTTTCTATATGAGTTTTTTTATATAATAATTGATAAAATATATTTTAAGTGGTTTATAATGGACATGAATCTATAGAGTTTAAGAGAAGATGTTACCTCTTAATCGGGTAACTTATTTTGTTTTGTACGAAAAAGATTCATTTGAAGGATTCTGGAAAAATATAAGGCCTAAAGGTAGAAGGTAGGGATATTGGGAATATATTTACGTATATAATTGATGAACCTAATTGGTTTTAGAGGTATGAGGATTGGGGATAATTAGTGGCCTTTTAAGGGAAGGAAACAGACTCACTTGGAATTTTTGGAATCAAGTAAGGTATATACATGTTATTACCTAAAAAAAGTCATAAAAAAGAAACAAACTATTTAATGGAAGTTTTATGGATGTATTATTTCTAGAAAATGGGGTTCTGATAACTATCTAGGTCATTTGGGACCATATGGTAAAGGTTTAGTAATTTAACAATATTAATTTTTCCATAATAATTCTAATTATTTTTTGTTAATTTAGCTAATATTTTTGGTATAAAACTAAGTTAAAATTATTATACATTAAAAAATTTTCTAATTCAAAATATAGAATCCTTTTTTATAAATTCTATTCACATAAGAGGTAGAAATTAATTTAAAAAACATCCTGTAAGAAGGATGACAACACAGGGTTTTAAAGTAAAAACGTCAAAACGATTCCTATGTTTTTATAGTCAATTTCAAAGTGAAATTTAACATAAAAACATAAATATGATCAATTAATAAAAATAATATCTAAATAAACTTTTAAAAGAATAAAAAAATTAAATTATCCTTCTAAAAAAATGAGATAAAAAATTATTTTTGAATTAAAATGTAGTATTTTTAACTATTCCTTAAAAAATAATATGATTCCAAAAAATATAAAAAATTCTACATAAACTAATTATTATGATTATCATTGAAATATTTTGATTATTTTGAAATATTAAATCAAAAATAGTTTCAAAATTCAAATTTAAAATGGGTTCACCCTTCAAATGTGTAAAATTTCTTTTATAAAAATATTGATTTTTTTTTGTGTAAAATAGGGCATGTTCTTATATTATTCATATCAAACAAAATGGATGAATATAAATTTTTTCTATTGAATATATAAAATTTATTTTTCATTAAAATCCGTCACCAATTTAAATTAACCCTTTTTATTAATACAGAACTCCTTTGGAAGCATATAAATATAAATATTTATTTTTACATCAAATTGGTACTTATTTTAGTTTCTGATTAGTTGTTAACCAATGAATTCATTTTATATTTATCTAAACCATACATTTTTATAAGTCAGTTAATAATATTCATAAACACTAACATAAAATCTATGATATATCATAATATATTAAATAATAATGTTTTAATAATACATTTTTATTTGGTGAAATTAAATATTGCATGTGACAAAAACTATTGAGGAAGGTATCTCTTGCTTGTAACATAAGCTAACTCAGTGTTGTGTTCATTAAAAGCTATATCATGTATTGAATATATTTAAAATAGTAAATATATAGTAGATTCTTGGGATACTTTATTCCCTTATGTGATTGGGGATGCATGTCTTGCATGCTATTGAATATAATGTTGTACATCATAATATCAGGGTGTTACATTCTCCCCACTTTAATAAAATTCTATCCTCATAATTTAAACCTGAACACCATAATATAAGTATTGAAAATAAACTATTTGTGAAAGATCTATGTCTTAAAAAGAGTTAATATCAAAACATCTTAATAAGAGAGAAAGGAAATTACATTGGTCATGTAACTAGATTATCTAATAAGAGAGCATATGTGGGAAATGGAAACATAGATATGGAAGAAAAAGTATAACAATGATGTTCTAATGGAGAGTGCTAAAGAAAATGTTTAGATAAAAGTTTTTGGCCACAAAATCATAAACCCTTGGTGTGAATAAAGGTTATTGATGTTATTATAAATGCTGATAATATGACATCATTTTTTTTCAAAAACATTTTATTTTTAGAGTTAAGGAATTATTTCATTGTATAAGAATATAAGTAAATGTATATTTCTAAAAAAATAATATTTTACTTTTATTACACCTTGAACTATTTTTACATAATCTCTTATCACATGATGCATCTGATGGTGAAGTAATACATTTAACTATAAAATCTCATTCAATGATCATCTTATACTATTTTATAAATGGTTAACTTTCTATCAGATTATGATCCAATCACTTATGAAGGAGTGTCACTAAATTTCCAAAATGAACATTTCATTATCCCTTAATCAACATGAAGTAGATCTGAACTTTCACATACCAAACATGTGAATAACTTCACCATTTAACCTCTTGAAATATGGTAATAACTTGAATAACCATAAAACCTCATTGGGAAAATGAATTCTTCCATATTCCTTAAGTAATACATAGGTTATTGGATATATTCCTCTAGTCCAAAATTAGTGTAAAATCCATCAATGATATCATAAAACACTTGTTGAAAATTCATTATGGAAGTTATACCTTATACAAATAAATCATTTTTCCATCATTATCTCAACATTAAGAACATATTAAGGGGTTTCTCCCCCTCAATCATGTTTTTTCAAAAATGTTTAACTCTCTACATAATAGATTATTTTGGTACAATTCAACATATGATCTCAAATAATTAATTAAAGGTATTTTATTATAATCCTTACATATTTCATAAATCATATGATGTGAAAATCATAAAAAAACATTTACAACACATTTTTTGGGTCCAAATATAGAAGTACATTAATCACTCCACTCTGGTCATGACAATAAAATATTCTTGACCTTGTTCCCTTATCTTCTTCAGTGGTATATTTCCTTGATGTTTGGGGAATTCATTTTCATAGCACCCAATTTTCTTGTAGTTTTAACATTTAATGAAAGTGTTTTACTTCTTTCCTTTTCATTATTTTTCCTGGTTACTTTTCCCCCACACATATAAAAAACTACCAATCCTTTCAAACATTTACCATGGTGATTATTTCCATAGTTATCACATGGTGTAAAATCCTTATTTCCCTTCATTTTCATTGACTCATTCCCCTTTTAATAGTGTTCAAAAGACCACTTATTCTCTTGGTTTCTTTTAAATTCATAGTACGTGAATAATCATTTCACTATCTTAATAGAACATAAAAATATATCATCATATAAAGATATGTTTTGAGACACTAGAACCCTTTATGAACTTAGATTAATTCCTTTAATGAAGTGGTTGATCTTGCACTTAGTGTTACATATAAAATCCATAGTATATCTAGATAACCTTGTAAAGTTATGTTCATAATCTATAACACTCTCTTATTCATTTTACTTTAATCGAAGGATCTTTATATTAATCTCATTTTATTATTCACAATGAATGTATTTATCAAAGAATATATGTTTAAATTTTCTTCATTCCATGAGTTCAATTTCCTCTTCCTTCATTATATTTTGGATCAGATACCACCACCAGTCAGTTTCACCTTGGCGATAATAGACCACAAGTGTATTCATTCCCTTTTCACTACATTACAAGGCCATAAATATCTTCTCTAAGGTCTTAATACATTTCTCAACTAAAACGAGATTAGTAGCCCCACAAAATGATGGGGTATTATGCTGTATAAAACGATCTAGAATAGTAGATAATCTCAGTGGAATATTTTTCTCCATTCATGCAAGGTTATTTATCTTAACTTGACTAATATTACCTAATATATCCATAACTTTATCATATCTAATAATAGTTGTATTTGTTTCATCAGTAGGGAAATCATTACATTTTCCATGATTACGAATAACATTCTTCATTCCAGGCACCATTTGTAAACAAAAACATATGATGGATTATCACATAATGTTGTTAACATTGTATAAATTTAAATAAGTTATAGAACATAACATAAATTTAGGTATCATGAATCCAAGAATAATAAACTTTTGTTACTTTGGGGTAATCCTTAATCTTTAATCCTTCGTAATGGTATGTAATGAAAATATGAACTATCTTATGTGTATCCCTTGGGAATGACAAAACAGGTGCATAGTAAGGCCTGTTGACATATACTAGGTCACCTAGAGTCAAGTTCAGAATACCTGGTCAGAGTTATTACTCCAAGATATATCAGTGCCAGAACCACATCCAATTTTAGTATCTAGACATAGATGTATTAATAAAAATACCCATATGATCACTAAATTACAAAAATTCTTGGTTGTTCTGGTAAAATTATCCTCATTGTATATATCATGTTTTTTCTCCTTGATGTAATTTTTCTTAATATAGTTTCCAAGGTTTCTACTAAAATTCCTCTAATACCAATGATAAGGCCCCAAACTCAGAAGCCCAAAGCCGGAACATTATATTATTACATTGGGATGATTGCAAGGAATAAAATCCCGAATGACAAGTCAGTTTAGTAGTCTTGGAAATCCAAATTACATACAAAATACACATAAAACACTAGGAAATAAAAATTAAAAACATGAAACCAAAATAAATGAAATATACCACATCCTTGAAAGATTATTCAAATATTTCTTCTTCATTACCAGGAGAAATGAAACATAATAAGGGTGATATCAAATTATTAATAAGGGTAAGTAAAGTGGAATAAATAATGAATAAATGAGAATAAATTAACATGAAAGGTAAAGAATTGAAAACACATTCCATTAAAATAACTGGATAAGGAATAATCAATATGGAAATGTAAGAAACTGAAACATCTGCCATTGATTCTATGAACTAAAATGAAATGTATCTATAGATATATTGATAAAAAATATCATAGAAAAATAATAACTAAAACTAAATGAGGGAAATTATTTTTTAATTTATGTTATTTATGAGTCACATGAAAACATATACCATCAATACCTTTCCGAAGATGTTTTAAAACTACAGATAAAAACCCATTCAATATAGATAACTTATTAATATCATAAGCACCTATTAGTGCCTTGAAGATATATATAAAGTTTGGGCTCCAACCATAATTTCCATTCCAAATAATTCATCATATTGAATAATAAAAAATAAAAAGTATGCATTATCAAATATTTGTATTGAATAAATATTACAGAATTATCAATATTTTCCCAAAAAAATAAAATAACTATTATAGTAGACACCGTATAAAAAATGTTATAATTTTTAGGAAATAATAATATTAATTTTAAGATAATATGGATATTCAAGTAAATTTCCAATGATAAATGATTAAAATAAAGTTACTTTTAAAAAAAAGTATAACAATCAAAAAAGGAAGTGAGGTTGTGAAGATAATCATTAAGAAAAATATTGAGGAGAATAATCTATAAAAAATCCATAGTGTCCCATACCAATTTGAAACATTTAAATCATAAAATCCAGAAAGGTTTTACATTAAATGAAACTTATAATATCATGATAATAAGGGTATTCATGATGTAACAAGAAAAAGGAAGAATATACACTGAATAAGACTGAATTGGGACATAATAACAAATAAGTTTCAATGGAAAGTAAATTGAGATGAAATTTCCTTGATTTAAAATTAATTTTGTTGCTTGGTATTTATTATAGCGACCCTTTCCTTTTACAAGTATCATAACATGAATTTTGATATAATTAAAAATTAAATTACAAGCCAAGGATTTTAAAGTATTGTGTCTTGAAAGTCTATGTACATAAAACTGAAAAAGGGAATAAATAAAACATTTATTTATTTATCATCCATTTTTATATCCTAACTTCCTTTGATCCCTTAAATCTACATAGGAAAACATGGGGATAAAAAAATAAAGGGATGTGCTAAAAAGCCTAGTAATGGAATAAACATTAATATAAATCTTATCACATGGGTTAGGAGACATAACATAATGATATAAAAACACAAAAAACATGATTAAAAATAAGGAATCAGAACCAGGTATTATAAAATCAACAATTAATAGTAATATATTAGTAACATAAAACATGAATTTATCATGATTTGAGGCTCCTTCCTGATAGAGGATAATGATTCAAATCTCGTTAAACATAGAGGATCACAAGTCAAGGCTACCGCTAAGACCGTTGCACATAAGGTGTCATGAGACTAAAAATTTCCAAATGAATTAGAAAACTATCTAGGTTCACCCATCATAACATGTTCAAAAATATTCTTTCCACATAAAGAATCAGACATAAGTAATAAAAACTTAACACAAGTGTTACACATGGAAGGAATTGGGTATCATAATCACGTTAAATACACAATAAATTGGTGTATCATAAAAGTGACCATGAAATGAAGGAATTAAATCATACATGGACATTCATAAAGGAATATAGGAACATATAATGATAATATATGTCAAAATAAATTGAAATGTGTTCTTCAGAAACATTAGAAAATAACATTTTAGTATGATTGAAGGAAAAACCATCAAGATTATTTAAAATGGATAAGGAATAATTGTTTTTATAAAAAAATAATTAAAAAATGTAGTTCTTCATGATAAAATGTGTGATTAAAAAAATAATGGTGGATTAAATTAGATTATGGAGAAGACATGAAAATGGGTAAGATTTTGGGAAGTTCCCTTAAATTTGGCTTGCTTATCAGGAAGAATTGAGTAGGGAACCTTTTAAAAACATGTATATCCCTAAAAATAGGGATGAATTTTCCTTGATACATTATTTTGGGACATATAGAAAATAATTTTAATATTTAAATAAAAATAAAAGAGAATATAATTTGGGTAAAAAGAGAGAGTGAATAACCTGAAGGAATAACAACGGTTCGAGTAGAATCCCTTACCGATTGTCCAAAATGAATTTTCAATTGATCATAATGTCCTAAATAGTCTAATTTGATCAATTAATTAGTAATTCTAGAAAAATTGATACATGTATTTGATTTTTTATAATTTTATTAAGTTCATTTATGTCTCTTTGGGTATTCATGATCTTTTTAATTGTATATGTGTATGAAAAAACATGTAGAATGAGGATAGTTTTCTAGAATTGAAATTATATGTTATTAATGACATTATTGAATTATAAAATAGCATTTTATTTCCAATAGGGGGGATGATTAATTTGGTAAATCATTAATTATAATTATTTAGGTTAATTTAGTGTTTTTGGATCACAATGAACACATTTTATTTTATAAATTAATATCATATGGAAAAATTATTCTAAAACATTAAATAAGATATCATAAATATACAATAATCTGGTTTAACCATAAAAATGGTTTTATTATAATCCTTGAAGGTGAAATTGAAAGATGAAAGCACGTTATCCACGATGGTGGTAGATCACCACCTTACAGAAAATATTTTCATTCCTAAAATAAAAGAGAGTGGGGAAGAGATTTTATGAATAATTATTCGATAAACATGATAAAATTCTAGTATATATGTTATAATGGGGATTTAATGCCACTTGGGAAAGGTTAAGTTAGGAGAAGATAAGAAAATAAAGGAACTTGAAAAAGAAATTGAATGAAAATGGGAGAGGGTTTTACCTCTTAATTACTTCTTCTTGAGAACCTCCATAGGGGATTGATATTGGTATTTTGTGAAGACCAAAAGCTCCTAGATGTGTGGAAGATGTTTGGGAAGATTATTGGTCAAAATATAGATAAAGGGTCAAGGTTAATATGTGTTAGTATAATAAATGGTTAGGGATGGTATTTATAGAGGAGGGGGTGTTTTCTCATTAATTTATTTAATATTTTATTATTTTGTTCAAAAGAAGAAATAGTGCAGATTATTGAGACTAAAGAAAGTAATGTGTGCATGTGAATTATAAAAAATGGTTAATTAAATCATCCATGACTCAATAATGACTCAAAAATTCATTTATTTACTTATACTATAAATAACCATATTTTTCAATACACAAAAAATCTAAGTATTTTAGAAAAATCCAAAAAATTAAACCTTACAATTTTTTGATGTGTAGAATATAAAAATGAACTCCATTATGTGAAAATAATTCTCTAAATATGATTGATTTAATTTTAATTAAAATCATTATTTAATTTTAAAATACAAATTTTAGAATTAAATCTGTTTTTCTAACACTTTGAAAAATTTATTAAGGTCTCATAAAATTATCTTATAATAATAAGACATAGAAACATTAATTTAGGAATAAATTTTATGAAAATAAATATTCTTTCAAATTATTCAATTAGTTATAAACTTTTAATTAAATATTTATGACTTATAAAAATAACCACACTTAATTAATAAATTTTAGAATATCTATTTACTTATACTATGATATAATTATATCATATTGTCACTTATAAGATGGATAAATTTTATTTATACTTTCACTGGTGAGATTACAATTCAATTTTCTAGTTTATTATTCATAAGGTTGACATTACTATTCCTAAGGTCAAGTTTCTATTTCATTGGTATAGGATCCTTAACTTCTAGAAATAATTAATATTTCATTAATTCATCATTTATAAAGATAGTATTGTTTTATCTTTGTTTTTATACTATGTAACATAATTATAGGAAGGTAATTTAAATATATAAAACTTTGGGCCATTACATTCTTCCCCCATTATGAAATTTCATGCTCAAAATTTTGTTTTAGATTCTATGTTGAAAATAGGTGCGGGAGCTTATCTTTCATCACATTCTCTAGTTACGATGCTTGTTAAGACAATGTACTTTTACTAGGTGAGTAGTCTTGTTCCGAAGAACATTATCTTTATGATCTAAGATCTTCATTGGATTCTCCTCATAAGAATGTTCTTTCTCAAATTGTACCACATCTGAAGCCAGTATATGTGAAGGATCCAATATGTACTTCTTTAAGAGGGATACATGGAATACATCCTATACTTGATACATGGTTGGTGTAAGTTCTAGTTGATAAGACACATCTTTTACATGATTAAGGATCTTGATGGGGCCTATGTACGTAGGAATTAGCTTTCCTTTCTTCCCAAATCTCAAGATCCTCTTCTATAGAGATATGTGGATGAATACCATGTCTCCAACCTTAAACTTGAGGTCCCATCGACAATTATATGCATAACTATTCTAAAAAATTTGGGCTTCCTCAGTGTGTTTCTGAATAGTTTTCTCCTTTCCCACATTTCTTCGACCATTTTAGGTCCTATCAGCTTACATTCACCGAAAACATCACATCATGTCTTCATTATAAACTTTTTCCGATAAATGGATTCATATATAGACATTTAAATGCTTGAGTGGAAACTATTGTTGTTGGAGAATTCAAACAGTGGTAGATATTAGTCACATCCTCCTTTGAATTCCATAAAACAAGATCTCAAAATTTTTTCTCGTGTCTAAATAGTCCACTCAGATTGATCATCAAATTGTGAATGATAGGTCATACTGAAGTTCATCTCAGTTCTTAGAGGATGTTGAAGACTTTTCCAATACATATAGGTGAGTCTCATATATTGGATAGATACAATATATAACGGTACTCTATGATGCCTTACTAATTCCTTGATGTATAAATGTGCAGGTTGATACAATGAGAAGTCATCTCAAAGTGCGATAAAGTGAGTTTCATTTGTAAGATGATCCACGATAAGCCATATAGAATTTTTTCCTCTATATGTCTTGGGATGTCCAGTGACAATGTCCATGGTGATTTATCCCATTTCCACATTGGTATGGGTAATGGTTTCATCATACCTTTAAACTTTTTTCCTTTCATCCTTCACTTACTGATATACCAGGCACATTGATGTATAGTCAATGATCTCTGTTTTCATATTGCTCCACTAAATGTTCACCTATCGATCTCAACACATCTTTGTGATCCCTAGATGAATAGAGAATGTTGAGATACGTGCATCATTTAGATGATCATTCTTTATCTCAGAATTGGATGGTGCATATTTTTGTGACCCAAATATTATGAATCCATCCTCACTTATCTTGAACTCAGAATATCTTCCATTTTGGATAGCATTCACCCTTTTATGAATTTCCACATAATTTCTTTGATAATCATTTGTTTTCTCCACAAGTGATGGTTGAGAAAAAATTTAATAAAAGAGTAATGATGTTCCTACCTTAATGATACCCATGTCCATCCTTTCTATGTATAATAATATTGGATCATTGTCAATTCTCATCATTTATAAAGAAGTAGGATCCTTTCTATATAGAGAAGCTGTCACCTAATTTTCCATACCAGTATGGTAGTGGATTGAAAAATTATAATCATCGATGTGATATAACCATATTCACTATCTCATATTATTCTCCTTCTATGTGAATATATATTTGAGACTCTTGTGATTATTATATATCTCACACTTGTCCCTATAGAGATAATTCTGTAAAAGTTTCATCGTGGAGATCATAACCGCTATCTCCAAATCATGTGTAAGATAGTTTTACTCATTAATATTTAAATTCCTTGAGGAATAGGCTATTAATTAATCATTTCTAATCATTACATGGCCTAAGACTTTCCTTTTAAGCATCATTGTACACCACAACGAGTTATCCACTTTTTTGGAGTGTGAGTATTGGCATAGTGATAATCCTTTTTCTGAGCTCATTATTGATTTTATCACATTATTGAGTCTATAAAAAATCACTCAATACTATGTAATGTTGGTTATTAGGTTTTAAAATCCGGATAAGTTCTTAAAAATTCATCAGAAATACCTAAATAGACCTAGAATGCTATGGATTTCTATTACAGATGTTGGCTTGGGCCATTCTTTGATTGCCATTGTCTTGGAAGGGTCCATAGATATTCCTTTACTAGTGATAAAAGGCCCCAAGAATGATACTTAATCCATCCAAAACAAAAATTTACTACACATTGTATATAATTTCTCCCTTTGCAAAGTATTTATTACAGTATTCAAATGCTCATAATGTTTCTCCTTTCTCTTGGAGCATATCAGAATATCATCAACAATGAATACCAAAAAATTGTCAAGGTAATATCAATATAATAAATTAATTAAATCCATTAAAATGGATGAAGAATTAGTGATTCTAAATGGCATCACTATGAACTCATAGTGTCCATATAACATTCAAAAGGTAGTCTTGGGAATATATTCCCTCCTTACCTTTAATTGGAGATATCTTGATCGAAGGTCCCCCCTTAGAGAAATAACTATCCCCATGTATCTTATCGAACAAGTCCTCTATCAAAAAAAGAGGAAACTTTTTGTTTGTCATGAATTATTGAGGTCATGAGCCTCAATTCATAGGTGCATTTATCCATACTTTTTCATGAAGAAGGGGACTGGTGCACCCCATGGTGAAGCACTCAGGCATATAAAAACCTTGTGCATATTCTGTTGTAATTACTTATTCATCTCTTCCTTCTCAATAATGGATATTATATAACATTTCTTTGATATAATGAGAGATTTAGGAATAAGTTTAATTATTAACTCAACCTATTGACCTGAAGGAAGACCATGCAATTATTTAGGGAATACATCAATGTAATAACTCATAATGGGAATGTATTCAAGCCTAATTATATCATTTGTCTCAATCAATTGAAAAAGATATGATTTCTAATAAGGAACTAATATCAACATTTGAGACAATGATTCTAAAGAAGATTCATATTCCTCCTTACAATTGTAATGAATTTGAGGATTTTTCGTGATGTGAAGAGTGATCTCCCTTTCCAAATAGTTGTTGTTGGATTTATATGAAGATAGGAAACCCTTGCACAAAATATCATCAAACTCTATCAAAGGAAGTATGAAAATATTTTTTGGGAGGTTAATTACACAAACATTAACTAGGGAGGAGTTATAAATTTTTGATGTAGTAATTTCCCCATTCGATGTTCTTAGAGATAACTCAACCTCTAAATTTTGAGAGGGTGTTTGAATAGTTATATAAAACTTGTCAGATATAAAATAATTCATAGAACTAGAATCAAATAGTACATTCACTATTCTTGAATGAATAACTAGAATACCTATCACCATATAATTTTATGGAACCACATCCTCAGTAGTGGTTTCATAATCCGTTCCTTGTTTCCTTGGAGGAGTTTGTTGATTTCCTTTAAAAACCCTAGTCTTAGGGAATTTGTTTACAAAATTACCAAGTTCCTTGTAGTTGAAACACTGTAATAAAGGTTGAGTTTTGATCTAAACCTTCCTTTTAATCTTCCAAATTAGTGGAATTATTCATCTCCCTTCAATAGTTCTTAGCTAGATGCCCCATCCTACCAAATTCTATACATTTCTCAGTTCCCTTTAGACATTTCCTTGGATGCTTCTTCACACAATTTTGACATGTGGGATATTCTGTCTTCATTCCATCATGGGATTATTTGCAGATCTGATGATATTAGATTTAATTTTTCATATTTTGTTACTAGGTCCATGATACCATTGAGAGTGTCCAATTTCCATTTCAACCCGTAGGGAATAATAGAAAATCTCCTCATAACTTTTGAAGTCCCAGATTAACAATGATTTTTGTATACTCAACTTTAGTTCTCTAAATACATGATCCACCTTTATTTGGGTGTTCATGAAAAATATGGAAAGGTATCTTTCAAGACTTGTAATGTTTTTTTCATAAACCCTAATAG
Organism: Viscum album; assembly: GCA_963277665.1. NCBI lineage: Eukaryota > Viridiplantae > Streptophyta > Magnoliopsida > Santalales > Viscaceae > Viscum > Viscum album. The sequence goes on from OY728127.1 coordinate 1,811,966,212, forward strand.
ACTCATCTTCCTTCTCCTAATGTCTGAGGAACTCTCTTTCCATATTGAGATGGAGAGTTCAGGGATAATATTTATTGTAAAATATTTCTTAGAAATATTCCCATTACATAGAATACGTTTCCTCTTTGTAATTTGTGTTCTTGATTGTTGTCCACCACATATCAGCTTCCCCATAAAAATGAGAAAATATTAGAACAACATTCTCTTCATTTAAGCACTATAGGACATTGAATATATTTTCAATAGAGTTAATCAACTATTCCATGAGTAGGGGATTAAAAGATCCACTAAACATTGGAGTCCTTTTCCATATAAAAGATTCTACGACAACTTTCTCTCTCTTAGGTGAAGGGGGGAATTACACATAATTTGAGTTATTATTCATAACATGATTCAATTAATAAAGTAGTTTAATTATGTTTTGAGCACTTTTTACTGTCATATTTGGCATTTCATTAGGGAAATCATCACATTCCCTATCACATTGATTGTTGTAATGTGTTTGTCTGTTTACCACAATTAACTAATAATTTAAAGTTCATTTAGGGGGATTGAATACAGAGAAATAATAAAAAGATAATTTTAACATAAAGGGATAAAATTATAAAGGAAAAATAGATCCTAATTTGTGAATCTCTTGGTTTCAATCTGGGTTATCCATGATATGTTTTCTAACATAAAATGTTATTGTGATTTTTTTGTTTCCTTAATAATATCTCGTAATGAGCTTATGGATTTACCAAATCAAATCCCCTACAAGTTTCAAAATAGGTGTGTGATAAGAACCATTTTCATGTAATGAGTTACCCTAAGTCAGGCTCAGAACACCTTGTCAGAGTTTTCACTCCTAGGCACATATATTTCATAACCATGTCTACTTGTGGTATCCAAAGAAGGATGTATTTCTTGATAAACCACATACTCTATACTTACCAAAATTTAGGGATGTCTTATCATACTTAGTTTTAATCCTATGTTTATTACTAAAGTTCTTTATTCATAGTCTCCATAAATAATTAATATTTTCCTTTGATACAAACTATAGGGACCCTAAAATTTTACACATATCAGTACATTATTTAGTACATAATAAAACCTCAAATTAAAACCCAGAGATTGTAAAGTATAGTGTCTTGGATGACTAGGTACTTAAAACTGAAAAAATACGACTAAATTAAACATTTAATTATTTATCATCCATTATGATCTAGTAAATTCTTTTGAGCACTTACATATATATAGAAAAACCTAAGAATGAAATAAACAAAAGGATGAGCTAAAAATCCTAGTAAGGGAAAAAACATTAAAATAAAGAATACCACATGCGTTAGGTGGCATAAATTAATCATATAAAAAGTTTTCAAACATGATTAAACATATGGGAGCATAACATGGGATTATAAAATCACTAATTCATAGTAATACAGAAACAACATAAAAATGAATTTATCATGAGTTGAGGCTCATTGCACATAGAGGAGTATGAGTAAAAGCTTCTTGCTTATAGAGGAGAATGAGTCAAGGATACCACCCAGATTGTTGCACATAATGTATAATATGACTAAACTTTACAGAATGCATTGGAGTGCTATCTAGGAACACCCATCATACGAAGTTCATGAATATGATATCTATATAAAGAATCATAAATAAGTAATCAAACCTAAACATAAGGCTCATGACTTGTTCGTTAGGGGATTGTTCCATGACTACCATAAGCCCACCTCTAATAAGATGGGGGATGGTGATTGGAACTGAGTAGGCATAGCCCACATATGAGAGGCATTATCCTAAAGCACATGTACGCACACACACATCTCCAATCCAAAAATACAAAAATGTAAAAAATAGTAGGTAATCAATGCATGAAAACCACTATACCCACAACCAAAGTAAGAAAGTGAAGGTATTGGAATGTGAAAAGGGCCAAAATAATCCCACAAAAAATGTATGAAATCACAAGTCTAACCTACAGGAAAGAGGTAATGGGACTGTTGTCTGAACCATAGGAACACTACTCATCTATCTGACCTCGCTAAGAACCTCCTAGTCCTGGTCCACAATGGACACCATCAATGGTTCAATCACCTTCACATGACACGAAATGTGCATGAAATTCCCGTGCATGGGTGAGTTCAACAATACATAGTAGGACACCCAAACAACACCAAGTAAATTACACAATGGAAATACCACTAAGGAAATTCCACCAAAGAAAATAAAAGTCACCTACACATAGGTATATGTCAACATCACATATAACAAGAACTATCTAGATATACTCAAGAGAAATTACTCACCATCAGGTAGTCTTAAACAACAGTCAGCTGTAGGATTCTTCTCGAAGAACACTCATTCTAAGATATCTCACTCCTTGAACAATTAAATCAACATAGACCCTCATGAATAGGTCTAGCTCTTTTTGTCCATTCCCAAATGAGAAAATATTTGTAAAGGAAGATTCTGATACCATAGAGAGGGGATCCTTCCCAGGGAATAACTCTAACCCAATCTGGATCAATCCTCAATGTTAGGGATCCTTCCCAGAGAATACCACTAACCCTACAAATTAGGATTATAACATAGGGGATTCTACCCACAGAATAACACTAACCCTATTAATTTTGGCCTCTATATGGAGTACCAATGAACTAATCTACATGGTTATGTCAATTCCACAAAACTCCACTAGGGGTGATAGAGGATTTCTCTAGTCCCATGGAGGGATACCATAAATCTATTTAGGACACAAACTATAGAGGAGAATACAATCTAGTAATGTGGACGTAATGTCATACTGAAACCTCAAGGAAAGGAAAAAGGTAATTCTCTCAACCTATTTCGGTCCAAAATAAAAATGAAGAACCTCGAGAACTCTTGATAGGAGTACAAAACATGTCCTAGGGGGAACACAACATGTCTATCTATCCAAATTCTTGCCCATGTGGGAAAGCCTCACATGGAATGTAGTCTCCATATGCATGAAATATAGAACAGTTCACATGGAGTGTAAATACACATGGTATCCTATCTTTGTACCCTATCTATGTCTATATGGGAGTACACATCATGCCTCATTAGGTCTGGAACTGCCTGTATCAAAGTTTGGAAAAAGCATGATGAACAGGAGTGGGGTCATCATCAGCTTGATGGGATAAAATGTAATTAAACTAATATGTCTCTTCAAAAAAAGGATAATATTTCCAAACTGATCATACCATTCTGATCATTTAGGAGAAACGCTCAAAATAGACTATTCACATTCCCCAAATGGACACCCAGTGAAAAAGGCACATTTAAACAAATAACGCATGATCAAATTTTCTTGGGGGCCACATCTATATCCCAAAATAATATATATGGATCAACCAGTATGATACTTATGAAAAAATACACAGGATTGACTATTCATTTTTCCAAATCAAGCACCTGATAAAAACGTTGTATTTCACTACATTATGCTCAAATGGCGTCTCATGGGCTTAAGCCATGAGTCTGAATTAAATTTAAATATGTAGTATTGAATTTACCATATAAATAACAAAATCATATTTCCATAGATGGATATCTAATACGATGTCATACGAAAGAATTACATCAGAAACAAGGTTTAAGAATAAAAATTATATTAGAAATAATAATAAGTTTTATTAAATTTATTTTATGAATTGAGGATAGGACCCTCTCTCCAATCACATTTTAATACACTCTCACACACAACATATCCAGTGCACCCCACCTTGATTTCCCTTTGATTTTCATTTTCCATTTCTCATTATATATTATTTTTATTATTTCAATAATAATATTATAACATAATTGGAACCATGTGACCCAACGTCTTCACCCCATATGGCGTGCCACCCTCTAGTATTTACTTCACATTTTTTTTCAATTATTATTATTATTAACTAAAAAATGTAACTTATCCCACCCTCTTTCATGTCACATGCATGGGGTTTGAAATCATGCACAGGATGCGAGCACCTCGCCTCACGGTGAGATCCGAGGACCATCGGCCGCCGCCTACATTGGATTTCATCGCACACCAAAAACACGAACAAAAACTCTTGATATATCTATGTATGTACTAATTTCATTGTCTAATGGAACCATATCTTCGAATCTCCATCATGAAACCCAATGTAGAAATCTGTTGCACCAAGGATCAAATACAAGATGATCAATCACTAGGTATTTTTTGAATCATAGGAAAAAAAAAATTCACAAAGAACCACATAGAATGGGTAGAGAAAACCATAAAATAAAAAAAAGGGGAATGAACATCGACCAATGTTCATGTCAGCCTCAATCCATTTCTGTTAAAAGGATAATGAAGAGGAATTCAAATAAATTTCCTGATAATCCTGTAGATAATATCCCATCCTGCAAAAACAATCGAAACGCTGATCAATTTGTCCATGAATTGACCCTTGTTCATCATGTAAATCATGAATGGGGAAAAATAAAAAAACACAAACACCCTAAGTAGATTCACATTAGTCACTGCTGAAGGATGATCATTGTTTTATCATCGTCAGTGGAGATGTTCCTTCGAATCGGCTACACGTCGATCATCAATTCACGATCTGTCACCATTTGATTGAGAGAGTTATTTTAAATCTCTCCCATGAAATCCTCCAACATTCACAGGTTTATGGGGATAACCGTTGGATTTTTTTATAAGGATACATTTTAGGTAAACTCAACCTATCAACAAAAATAATTTTTATTTAAATTATTTAATGACGAATACATCCTTTTTGAGTTTCTCCATAGAAGACCTACACTGAATAAGGTTAATTCACACATAAAAAACCAAATTACGAAATCAATTGTGGTGTCATATTTCTAACAGAATTCATCATTCATGAGATATTAGGATTTTAAAAATATAATAATTTTATTTATGTTTACGTCCTTGGTGACTTTTTCTAGATATGACCCACATCGACCAAATTTTGGTTTCTCCTAGGGTAAATCCACCATTTTGATCTCAACAGTGCACTCAGATTTCTAATCAGGGAACTCATTTAAGAGTTATTCCATTTTTCATGAAAACCATGAGAGTGTGCTAACAAAAGATTAAAATTTTTCAAACAATTGTTTCGGGCACACTAGACCTCGGGATGACACTTTTTCTTGAGCCTAGTATCAAAATAATTCTATTTAATTTCTAAAAATAATACAGGGAAAATAAAAGATGATACATTCTCCCCTCTTTGGGGATTTTGATCCTAGAATGACAAAACAAGGGCTACCCAAATAGATGAGGGTACTAAGAAATAATCTGAGCCTATTACTCCTATATGCTCTGTTGGAGATTCATGTGTTGCCACTAAATTAAATTTAAAGGATTCGACCAACCAAAAAGGTCCTCCCAACTCTATCCAAAATAAAACATGAAAACTCACAACATGTCCTCCATAACATGAATGGTTTACTTAGTTTGGCCAACCTCTGTGGGTGAAATGTTGTGCTCAAGCATACCTAAGGCCCACATTCCTCCTTGAATTACTTCCACATATAGTATATAAAATGACCATCATGATCTGAAACTATCTTCAATGGAACTCCATGGAGTTTAACTATCCACTACATGTAAAGGAATCCTAATATCTCTACTAAAATCATATCTCAAATAGCTAGGAAGTAAACCGAATTAGTGAGTCATATAATGATCACCCAAATAGAATTGTGTCACTCGGATGTATGTGGTAAAGAGATCATGACTTCCATCAATATCACAGCCAAATTCCATTCCATTAGCTCAAGGGGTTGATCAAAACCTTCTAAAACCTAGTGATCTACCTTTACTTGCTGATAAGTGAGGCATCAAGGGAAAAACTCTGCAACTCCCTTATTCATCCATGGCCACAAAAATTGATGTCACAGTTCCTGATCCATCGTTTCCACACCAAGATGTACCACCAAACAGGATATATGGAACTCCATGTAAACCTCATCCCGCAATTCCATTATTACAACTGTGCACCCTCTGAAAAGAATAATGTTCCCCCCACCTTTTGAATATCTATTAGGAGCATGCCCTATTGAAAAATGATCACATAGGGTCTCGTATTTGGTATAACCAAGATGTGCCTCCCTAACTCACTATAAGAGGGTAGGGGTTATAACCATATACTGGAGGTATGCTTCTCTATCTCCATTCACAAAGGATATCTGCAATGATGCCAACTTCTCTAGCACCTCATTCAGCAAATGAAAGAAAGATCTTTTGTTGAGAGCATCTACCACCATGTTCCCATTCCCAATCATATATAAAATCTCAAAGACATGTTCCTAGAGGAAATATATCCATCACCTCTATCTCATGTTTAGATCCTTCTGAGAGAAGATATACTTGAAACTATTGTGTTCAAAGTTGATGATAAATCCCTCACTCATCAGGTAGTGTCACCACATTATTAATGTGAAGACTACCAATGATAATTCAAAATCATGGGTCATGTAGTTCTTCTCATGTGGTATCAACATTCATGAACCATAGTCAGTTAGAAATTTCCTTTGTATTAGGACACAACCAAATTGGGTTCCTCATGCGTCGTAAAACCCCTATATACTCATCACCCTTATCTGGAACTCTCAAGATTGTAGAACTCATTAAAATTTACCTTAACTACTGAAAATTATTTGTGTAACCATTCCATCCACACGAATTTATACCAATTTAATGTGAAAGATGTCAAGGGTGATACTACTCTAGGGAAGTTGGGTACAAACCTCTGATAGTACCCTACTAATCCAAGGAAACTACACACCTCAAAAACAATCTTAGATGGATCCCATGAAGGAAACAACTTAACCTTCAATAGATCCAATGGAAATCCACCACCACTGCAGGAAATTGAGGACTTATAACATTCACTACACTGAGTCTTAGGCCACCCAATTGACGAGTAATCAGCTTAACCTTACTATGCATGATTCTATTATGCCCTGTCTGGATTTATTTTTTGCAAACAAAGAAAAACGTGGTCCCATCACTATGGAAACAACAATATTCCCCCAAAACAGTCAACATAAGTAGGAACTATGGATAACTAGTTCAAACCAAGAATGATGTCTTAAGGCCTTGATGCAGCTACAAAGATATCCCAATAGAAACTATCAAAAACAAGATTCAAGTCACACAATCAGTACCAGTACATGATCATTGGATCTCCTTCAGTAAGAGTCTCCAGGCATGAAGGTCGAGTCAACGGTTAAACCATAATCTATGGGTCTTGGACAAGATTCAGGGAAGGAAAAAAATGACTATAACTTGTGTCTATCAATATGGAAGAAGAATAGACAAATATAATACCTGAAATCATTCCTGGATCCCTTGGGTCGTATGCTTAAATCACATGCAACTATCCCCTCCCCTATCCTCTAGATCCCTAAGCCTTGTGTGAACCACCTAGGGGTGGTGCTGGTAACATGTCAAAACATCATCCACATATTGGTGCTATCCCAACTCCTCTACTATATCCACCACCCTACAAATCTATCTTCTCATGTCACTATCTTTTCCTCGATGGTATATCTAAAGTCTCTCTATCAACAATATGATGGGTTGGACAATATCGAGCTGTCACATAAATTGAAATTCCTCTCTCTATGCGGACTAGACAAACCCTATGAGCTTTGAACTGCATATCCTCTATCATGGGACCTCCTATTGAAATTACTTTCATGTCCAAGTCTCAGAGACTAACATCGGATTTCTAATTTCAAGGTCTCTACTCCTGCTTTCCCACTACTGACTACCACCAGTTGTATCTACCCTGGAAATGAACTCTCAACCATAAAGGTTATCTCTATCACCCCAGAATAGGTAGGAATGTATACAGGGATGATGCTGGATTGGATGTCCCTAAGAAGACCTTTCTTGAAGGTCCGATCCTTGAAGCATTGGTCATGTATCATTTCCATAGAGTACCTTGAAAGGTTGGTATGCCTTGATGAATTTTCGTATACTGAAACGTCATCCTACCAAAGTTTTATAAGATTTTAGAAATGCACAACCCATATTTTATAACGTGTGAACTCCTCTATGAAAAGGTCCTCAAACTTTGTCTATAGAGGAGTCACCTCATCATAAAATCAAGTCACCATACCCCAACATCACCCTACTGAGTTGTGTAGAATGATCCCTGCTAGGACCACCATCTGATCTGCAGGTGTCCTGACTAGATGTAAAAGTAGGGTTAAAAACTCAAGCCATTCCCCAAAAACTTGTGTGTTGGGATTTCCTTAGAACCTAAGGGGTCTTCTCTGCAAAAACTCATGATGCACACTTATGCTACGCTCCTCATCCAATGGTACTGCAGGTACCGTGTGCTACTCTCTAGGTGGTGGTATAGCTGTTGCACCACCTAAAGGTTCTATATATTATAAAAATACATTTACTGATGTATTTTAAAACAAAATATAATCCTCGTGATCACATGCTGGAATCCAAGATGATATTCTATGCAAAGGAATTAGGAATTAAAACAAGATATACCACAGTCAATAGTATATATCTGGAAAGGTGACTCAATAAGTACATGGAATAAACAACCATTCCTATATGATTCATGTACTATTATTTTCTCCATGAAACTAGAGTTTTCATGTACCTAACCAAAAAGAATGAATACAAAGTCATATTGCATGGATACATTAGCCGCCACACTAACACTAGATTCCCTGGACTGAAAGCCGAACTTGAAACACTTAACACTATTGCCCCAATCAAATAACACAAACTCCCTATCCTAAAGTATAACAGACCCCCTCTGATACCACTCAGTCATGACCTATCCTTGAGGATGATGTGTCAGGACTACCATAATCCCAACTACTATAAGCCATGCATTGGTGACTTGCACCAAGTAGACATATCCCAAAAATGGGATGCATTATCCGTAAGTACCTATATGCACACAGACATCTCGAGGCCCCAAATAATTTAATGTAAAAAATAATAAGTAAACAATTCATGAAAACCAATATATCCCACAACTAGAGTACAATAATGAATTTACTGGAAAATAAACAGGTCCAAATACAAAAACCCCTAAAAAGAGTATGAAATCACAAGTCAAACCTATATGAAAATAGGTACTAGGACTGCTGTCTGAACCACATGAACACAACTCGTCTGTCCATCCTCGCTAAGAACCGCCTAGTCCTAGTCCACCTTGGACTCTATCAAAGGTTCAATCATCTGCACATGACATGACACATGTAGAAAAATCTCATTTATGGGGGAGTACAACAATACTCAATTAGACACCAAAAAACACCTTGGAAATTCTACAAAGGAAATACCATGAAGGAAATACCACCAAGGAAATACCACCAAGGAAATTATACTAAACTCCACACAAGTATATGTCATCATAACATATAATAATAATTATCTAGATATACTCAGGAGATACACTACACCATCGAACAGTCTTAACCAACTGTCATCCATAAGATTATTCATGACACATGATCATTCTGGGAGATCTCACTCATCAAGCTTTGATAGCATTGGAGACACTGATGAATAAGTCTATCTCATTTGGGACCTTCCCAAATGAGAACATATTGGTCAAAGAATTTTATGATACCATAGATAGGGTATCCTTCCTAGATAATACTACAAACACAATCTGGATCAATCCACAATAGAGGGGATCGTTCCCCGAGAATACCACAAACCCTAATGATGTGGCTCGTACCGTAGGGGATCCTTTCCAAAAATACCACTAACCCTACTGATGTGTAATTCTAGATGGAGGACCAACACCCTACTCTTAGAGGTGATGTTGATTCCACAGAACACTATAAGGGGTGATATACGATCACTGCATTCCCAAAGAGGGATACCAAAACTCTATCTGCGACATAACCTTTAGAGAGTGCTACAATCATGTAACATGGATGTAATATCATACTGAAACCATAGGGAAAGGACTAAGGGAGTTATCTCAACCTATAATTCCCTAAACTTAAAGTGAAGAGCCTCATGAACTATTTATGGGAGTACACAGTGTGTCCTAGGGGGCACACGACATGTCCAGCAATCCCAAGTCTTTCCCATGCGGAAGAGCCACACACAACATGTATTATACATATAAATGATGTGTAGAATGGTACAAAATACATGTAGAGACACATGGTATCCTATCCATGTATCATGTCTGTGTCTGTGTTGGATTAAATGATGTTCCTAATTAAGTCAAGAACTACATATATCTGGGTCTCAAAAAATCCCAATGAACACACGGGGATTGTCATTGTCCTGAAGGAATAAAATGTAATTCCACTAATAAGACTCTTCAAAAGGGATCAGATTTCAAAACTGGTCAAAATACTATGATCCTTACTGAAAAAAATATCAAAATAGACTATTCATATTCCCCATACAAACACCTGATGACAAAGTCACATTTTACAATATAACACGTGAAAGGTAATGTTTGGGGCCCACATATCGATTCAAAAATAATATATATGGATCACACCATTTATATCCACATGAAAAAATACACGATATTGAAAGTTCATTTGTCCAAATCAAACACCCGATGAAAATGTGGTATTTCGCCGCATTATGCTCAGATGACGTATCGTGGGAGAATGCCACGAGTCCAAATTAAATATTGATCCTCAGCCTAGAATTGACCATCCCAATACCATAATTTTGTTTCCACTGACGGATCTACAATCTGACATCATTTCAAGTAATTACATCAGAAAAAGGTTTAATAATAATAATAATATTAACAATAATAGTAATACTGTTATATTTATTATATGAATTGAGGAGAGGACTCTCTCCAACCAACTTTTTAATCAACTGTCACGAAAACACATATATAATTCCCCACCTCTATTTTCTTTGATTTTCCTATTTCTGTTTCTCTTTATGTCATATTATTATTTTTTAAATAATAATATTATAACATAATTGGATCTAAAGGACCCATCATATTCACCCCAGATGGCATGCCACCCTCTCATATTTCCTTCACATTTTTATTTCCATTAATTAATTATTATTAATAATAAAAACTAAAATATATAACTTCTCACTTCCCCTTTCGTGTCACATGAATGGGGGATAAAATCATACCCAGGCTGCGGGAACCTCACTCATTACACTACAGCTCCAAGGACAATCGGCCGCCGCATGCATCAGATGTCGTCGCACACCGAAACTGCAAACAAAAACTCATGATCCATCCATATATCTACTACCTTCATCATATAGCAAATCATTATCTTTATATCTCCATCCCCAAACTCATGGTAGCGATCCGTTTCACCAAATATCGATTGTACATTGATCATTCATCAGGTATTAGTTGAGTCGTAGGAAAATGAAATAGTTAACGAAGAACATATGGATAATGGGAAGAAAAAACCATAAAACAAAAACATGGGGAATGAATCTATGAAAGTTATCATGTAGTCCTCACTCCATTTCCATTAGTAGAAAAACAAAGATGAATTAAAATAAATTTCCTCATAATCGAAATGATAATATCCCTCACTGCAACAACTATCGAACCATGGATCAATGTATTCATGGACTGACCCACCTTCATTTTGGAAATCAGGAATGGGGAAAATCATAATGATACAACCAACCTAAATTTATTTAGATCAGTTTCTGATGAAGGATGATCCTTACATCATCATCGGAAAGGATCCTTCAAATTAGGTACATGATGATCGTCGATTCACGATCTGTCACTGTTTGTTTGAGAGTATTCTTCCAAAGCACTCCCTAGAGATTATATGGCGTTCCTAGGGTTATGTAGCTAACCTTGAGAATTTTAAATTAGGATACATTTCATGTAAAAGTCACGACATCCAAAAATTTAATTTAATTTAAATTATTTAAGGATGATTACGACCTTTTGAGTTTTTACATTGAATACCCACACTGAATAATATTAAGTCACGCCTAGGGAAAAAACACATTAAGAACTCTAAAGTGGACTTATATTTCTAATCAGATTCTCCATTAATGTGTTATTAAGATTTTAAAAATAAAATAATTTTATTTAATAATATTATTTACGGTTACGTCTTTGTTGAATTTTTCTATAGATGACCCACACTGACCAACATTAGGTTGTTCCTAGGGTAAATAAACTATTATGAGCTCAAATATGCCCTTAGATATTTGATCTAGGAACCCCTTTTAGAGTTATTCCACTTTTTTCGAAAATCCATGTGTGGATGCCAACAAAATATTATTATTTTTCCAAATATTTTTCTTGGTACATTGGGACTTGGAATCACACTTCATCTCAATACCCACTCTCAAAATAATAATATATGATTCCTAAAAATAATATATGCAATATCTGAGATTTTACAATAAGGGTTACCCATAGAATGAATTTGGTGTCATAATCATGGTAAAAACATAATAAATGGGTGTATCATAAAAGTGTCTATGAAAGAATGGAATTAAATCATACATAGACATTCATAATGGAATATAGGTATATATTATGATAAGATTTTTCAAAATTAAGTAGAAATAGTGTTTAATATACTTTATGAATAAAACATTTTTGTTTGGTTTAAGGGAAAAAATTGAAGATTATTTTAAATGGAAGAGACATAATTGTTTGTATAAAACCTGAATTGAAAAAATTTAGTTTTTGATGAAAAAATTATTACTTTATAAAAATAATTTTGGATTAAAATAGATTATGGAGAACACTTGAAAATGGGTTTGAATATGGGAAGTTAACTTATATCGGGCTTACTTATCAGGAATAATTATGTGGGGAACATTTTTAAAACATATATATGCAAAAACATAAAGATTAATGAACCTTGATACATGGGTTTTGAAAATATAAACAACATTTAATAGATATACATAAAATTAAAATTAATTATCATTTGGGTAAAAAGAGATAATGAATAACCCAAACGAATAATGGAGGTTCGGGTAGAATCCCTTACCTTAGTCCAAAACGATTCAGCACAAGATCTTAATGTCTTGAATAATCAAATTATATTCATTAATTAATAATTATATAACCATTTATATATTTATTTTATTTGGTATAATTTTATTAAGACCATTTATGTCACTTTTAGTTGGTTATGAAATTCAATTTTATTGCTCGAAAGAGTGAGTTTTATTGGTTTTAATGATCAGTTTACTTGTATATGTGTATGGAAAAACATGTAGAATGAGCATAATTTCCCAGAATTGAACCTAATATTATTAATGAACTAACCAAATTTTAAACTAATCTTTTTTTCTTGGATTTACTATGATTCATTAGATAAACCATTAATGATAATAATTTAGATTAATTTAGTGTTTTTTGATCACAACAAACACATTTTGTTTAATAAATTAATATCATGGGTAAAAAATGATTCCACAACATTAAATAAGATATAATAAATACACTATAATCTGGTACAACCATACAAATGGTATCATGACCATCCTTTATGTTGGAAATGAATGATTGAAGCACAACATACACGAAGGTGGTTGATTGGCAACTCATTGAAGATGTTTTCATTCTAAAAATAAAAGAGAGGAGAATGGGTTAATGATGAATTATTATAAAAACCTGATAAAATTACAGTATATATTAGATAATATAGTTTTAATGAATCTTGGATAAAGGTATGTGAGGTGAAGAGAAAAAAATAAAGGAACATGAAAAAGAAATAAAAAGAAAATACTAGAGGGTTTTACCCCTTGATTCCTTCTTCTTGAGAACCTCTATATGGGATTGGTTTTTCTATTTTTCGAAGACCAAAAGAATATAGAGGTGGGGGAGAGGTTTAATACGTTTGTTGGGTAGAATGTAGATAAGTATCAAGGCTTCAGAGGTATGAGTAGAAGATGTGGTGAGGGGTCGTATTTATAGTGGAGGGGGTGTTTTTTCATTAATTTTTTCAATATTTTATTATTTTTCTCAAAAAAATTGTTCTGATTTTTGAGACTAAATTTAGTAATGAATGAATTTTAATTTGAAAAAAATGTTCACTTACTTCATCCATGACTCACGCATGACACAAACATTCATTTATTTACATATACTGTAAATTACCGTATTTCACTTTTCACCAAAAATCATGTATTTTCTAAAAATAAAAAAAAATTAAAACTAACCATTTTTGAAGGTTTATAATTCAAAAATGAACTCTAGTTTATGAAAATAATTTTATAAATATGATAAATTTAATTTTTAATTAAAATCATTAATTACTTTGAACATATAAATTTTACAATTAAATCTTCTTTTATAATACTTTGAATAATTTATTAATGTATCATAAAAATATCTTATAATCATAATACATATAAATAATAATTTATGAAAATTTTTTATGAATCCTTTTCTTTTATATTGTTAAATAAGTCATAAAATTTTAATTAAATATTTAGGAAATATAAAATTACCAAAATACATTTAATAAATTTTAAAATATTTTATTATTTATATTGTGATATTACTATATCATATTGTCACTTTTAAGATGGATAAATTTTATTTATACTTCCATTGGTGAGGTTACTATTCTATTGGCTGGTTTACTATTCATAATGGTCATCTTACTATTCCAAAGGATAGGTTACTATTTCGTCAGTATAGGTTCCTTAACTTCTATAAATGCTTATTATTTCGTTGATTCAATTTTTATAAAGATTTTATTGTGTTATATATGTGTTTATACCATATGACATAATTATAAGAAGGGAATTTCTATAGATAAAACTTTGTTTTGTTACATTTATCCTTCAATATAGTGTTTTAAAATATGTTACTTTGTAGTAATAGAACCATAATAATTTTTATAATATTATATTGGAATTCTCTAAAAACCTTTATTACCTTTGTGAACATTTTTTTATTAATTCCACGATTTTGGGTGTTAATTACATAGTTTTCTCAAGTAATTTTTAAATTTTTATTTATTGTTATCATTAATTAGATCACAGTTTCACCATATGAAGAATAAAAACCATGGATTAATTATTTTATACAGTCAGTATATATGTATCTATAGTTGTCCATTATATTTTAATATTATAAATGAAGTTCATCGTTCATGGAGACAGCAGGTCGTACGTACGCATGAACTCTACTTCCAATTCATTATTGTATTAAAATAATGAAAAATTAATGAAAAATATTTAAATTATAATTATATAGTCATATATATGTTATATATTTTACATAGTTTTATTAAAACCATTTTTTATACGTTCCATGTATGGTATTAATGAGTTATATCACTTTAAGGCAGCGGTAGTTCACAGTTCCTCAAACAAGATTATCATATTTACACAAGATGGAAAGAAAAAAGGTATATTCTAAATAAAAATTACAGAAGAATAAAGAAATTATTAATATCATATATAAAATGTATAAATAGATTTTCCCTCATAACATCCATTGTGAAAGGTGGTAAAAGAAAATTTAACAATCATTGTTTCATGAGGCTGTTGTTCTCTGTACATAGAAACAAGAGGTTTGTTACCCATTAGATGAAAGTGTGTGTAAGTGTAGTTCAAACCCATTATATACCAAAATAATAGTATATGAAGTATATTTTTTTATATAATAAATGGAAAAAAGTCATTTTATGTGGTGTAGAATGGAAATGAACTAGAGAGCTTGAGAGAAGACGTTACCTCTCAATCGGGTAATTTCTTTTGGTTTGTACCAAAAGGCATCCCTATAAGGAATAAATCCAAAAGGAAGGATTAGTGGAAGAGGTGAGGGATTTAAATAATAGATTTTTAAAGATCATGTCTGAAACTATGTGGTTTTAGAGGTGTGAGGAATGGGGAGAGGTGGTGTCCTTTTAAAGGGAAGAAAAAGGACTCAATTAGAATTTTTGGAATCAAGTTTTCTATATACATGTTCTTAATCTAAAAAATATCATAACAAAATGAACATTTTATGATATAAGTTTTATGGAATAGATATGGCCAAAAAATGGGTGTTGGACAAGTTTTTTGGTCGTTTGGACCCTTAAGTTAAAGGTTTACTCCTTTATCAAACATAATTTGGTCTAAATAGTTGTTATTAATTTTAATTACATTCACTACTATTTTTTGTCCAAAACTACGTTGACCTTATTGTAAATTATAAATTATTCTCATTCCAAATATGGAACCCATTTTTTCAAATTCAAATCACATAAGTGGCATAAATTAATTTAAAATTTATCCCATAAGAGGGACAACAATGTGGGTTTTTTAAAGTAAAAATATCCAAAACATCGGATGTTTTTATAGTCAGTTTCAAATTTACATTGATTATAATAACGTATATTTTATAAATTGATAAAAATTTTATCTAATTAAACTTTAAAATGTATTTAAAATATAATTTATTCATATAAATAAATCAGATGAAAAAGTAGTTTTGATCTAAAATGTAGTATTTCTAATTATTCATTAAAAACTGATATGTTTCAAAAAAAAATTCCAAAATTCACCATAACCTAATTATTTTGATTATATTTAGAATATGATTTTTGTTTTTAAATATTAAATCAATTAAATAATCAATATTTACATTTAAATTGTGTTCACCATTAAAAGGCGGTAAAATTACCTTTATAAAAATATAGGTTTTAAGTGTAAAATAGGGTTTTTTATTATCATATCCATATAAAAAATTATGGATTAATATAAAAAATATTTTATTGAATATATAAAATTTTTATTTCATTAAAATAATTCAATAATTATAATTAACTGTGTTTATTAGGACAGAACTCTTTTAGAAATATATAAATAATAATATTTCTTCTTATTTCCTATTGGTTCTTATTTTTATTTCTCATTAGTTGGAAGCATATGAATTAATTTTATATTTATATAAACCATAAATTTTTATAATTCAGTTAATACAATTCATAACCACTAACATAAGGACTAGAATATATATTATTTCATTAAATAATATTTTTCAATAATACAATGTTATTTGGTGAATCTTAGTCTTGTGTGTAACGCAAGATATCGAGGAAGGTTTATCTTTTATGAAACAAAAGACAAATTGGTGTTATACACATTACAAGATATATACTGTATTGAATATTTTTAAAATAGTAAATATATAGTATAGTCTCATGATATTATATTCCCTTACGTGCTTGGTGATGCATGTCATGCATGCTATCGAATACAATATTATACATTAGAATTTTGAGGTGTTACAATGATTCATTCTATATAGAATCTAATAATAATTCACATATGTCTTCATCTATACTCGAACCATGGGATAGTTTCCCCATGGTTATATCCAATTATACTGACCAAAAACAATTGGAGAATCTTCCACCACTTCACAACCTTATCCACAAGACTATCCTAGGTTAAATCTAGTATTATGTTCTATCACGAGCCTTGAAAATTGACCCTGATCACTTGCTTTATTATCATAATTATATCCAAAAGAATTATCTTTATTAAAATATAAACATAAAGAGTGAATGAGAGGAATCCTTTTGAAGGGTTTTGTTTGATTAACCACTTTCCTACTAGTGATAAATGTTGGTTTGACCCCACACCACCACTTTATTATGCCCTTTATGTAAGTGTTGTTTAGGATGATAAATTTATAATATGATCAATTTCTACATGAATTCAATGACATGTGTGGCCACATAAAATTTTGGAACCATTATCCGGGATATATTATTCTTAATAACAATGACCTTCAGAAAATCCTTGGATTACCTCACCCTCCCCATTTATTCTTTTTTCCTTCCCCTTTTACTTTTAAAATTTCTCCATCAGGTGCACATGCATCCTCTCTCTCCTTATATCTCACTTCTTCAGGGATATCTCATGAACCAAGGACTGTTAACTCACTCAATAATATTGGATGTGTGAGGAAAACATCTTTTCTATCATGATATTGATTTATTGATAGTTGAGTGTTGTTGCAGTGCAATGGTTGAGTGTAATGATATTTTACTAGTAGAACCCCAAAACATGAAAAACAAACCTCCTTTAAATTAGTGATAGAATCTTTTGATATAGGAGTGTACCATAATTTATTATTTCTTATCATCTATTATAGATATTCTGCTAGCATTATGCTCCTTCCTACTCGGGCACACACTTTCTAAATTAAGAATGAACTCATTCATATGATCCAGAACATAGGGTAGTTCAGTGGACTACGAAGTGAAGATCAACAAGATCATATTTCATATTTTCTATAGGATTGAGATACCTTTTACAACCAAGTTGTATCATCATATTCTATAAGAATCCATGTACACCCTTTATCCTTGTGCAACCTATCAAATGATTCGCTAAAAATTCAAACTCCCAAGTCAATCATGACTTGGGATGAATTAGACAAGAAATTCTTGGAAACATAATTCCCTCTAATATGGAATTGGAAGCTCTGGAACAACATTCAAAACATTTCCCAGGTAAACATATAATTTTTAGGGGAAGCATAAGATATATTTAACGTGATAAACTTAAATTTTCCACCTCAAATACTTGATATGTGGATTCAATTGTAGACATTTTACCAAGGAATCCAACCTAATTCCATACTGTGGTATATGATATTGCTAATAGAGGAATTATGGAGAAGATTAACTAAGTGGGTAATAAAATTATTAATATATTTTCCAAAAATTAAATTCTGTTGAAATGTTAGAGAGTACCACCCCATTGTGGAATCCATTTGGTGGTGTAATGAATCATTATAGTAGCTCAAGTTGAGTGTCTTAGGAAAAATATTGAATCCTTGAAATTACCTACTATACCACCACTGCCTCCTTTTTTTAATGTAGATTAAATCCCAAAAGATGTGTGGAGGCCTACATTCTTACAATGACTACAGGGAAGGTATTGAGTAGCCTTAATTCCAAGATTGTAATTACAATAATTACAATTAACAAAATCAGTAGTAAAAGAATCCCAAACAATATCAATAACAAAAATATCATCACAGACTAGAACAATAGCCACTGAAATAAAACAAAGGTTACTTTTAGTATAGGAGTGGATAGGTTCCACCAATGAATATGGGACCACCTTGGTTACCACCCCAAGGTTCAAATCCTTAACCACAACAACAATTACATCAACATTTTCCTTGATCTCAATAGTTTCCACCTCCACCATAATAGAAATTTTCACAACATCTACTAATACCTATAAAATATCCCCACCATTTGTAATGTAGTATTAAAAACATTCTCATTTCATTTATGCCAAAAGAAAACTGGAGGATGTCCAACACAGAGACAGATATGAAAAAACAACGAGCATTCATGCACAATCCTGAGCACCAAATTGGTAAAATTTCAATGTCTTTTTCAATCAAAAATATAGTTAAATAGCCCGATAACACAGATATTAACCCAAGAGCATAGGAAAAATAAATGGTTATTAGGAGTGGAAAGGTAATGGAATTCAAAAAACCATCCAAATATGAGGAAAAGAATCTAGAGGCACCTGATAAATGGGATACTGACATCAGTGAGGATGTTAATGATAACAAAAAGGATGTTGTTAAAGGAGAAAGTTTAAGATCAAAATCAACTGAAAAAGATCTAACAAAAGAGAAGGAAAAAAGAAGAAGTTTATATAGGACAACTAGAGTTAAAACTCTATCATACATTTCCCAAATAATTAACTAAATAGAAGATTCAATAACATAAGAATAAGTTTCTAACAATGTATAAAAAATTACACATCAATATTCCCTTTGAGGATTCCTTCACTCAGATGAATTCCTATGCCAAATCATTGAAAGAATTTCATTCCAACAAAAGGAATATAGATGAATTATTTATCATTAATTTAATCAAATAATGATCTGCTATTGTTTCGTAAATTATTCCACCTAAAATTTGAGAGTGTGAAATATTCTTGATTCAATGAAATATAGGGGATTAAAACATAGCAAGAGAATTATGAAATCTAGGTGTTGATAAACATATAATTCTTATGAGTGTATTCAAGAAGCTGGTGTATAAACATTTAAAACCTACATGAGTGGTAGTTCCACTAGATGAATGATCTGTCAAGTAACCTTGAAGACTCATTGAGGATATTTTAGTTAAAGGTGGAAAGTTTATCATTCATGAATATTTATTATGGACATTAGGGCAAGTGAAGCGGCTTCGGCTCCTGTTCTATGATGGTGGAAGATTTTGATCCGGTTTCTCCCCCTATGGGGGAGGGAACTTGGATGTCCAAAATGGGTGCATAATCCTTCTCACCCTTCTCTATCCCGAATCTTCTCCCCCCATTTACCCGATGTTCCTTTTTCCCCATGGTTCTAGATCTATATGATGTATGCCCAAATCTCTCGGTTTCGGTTGTGGAGTTGAATGAGGCTTAGACCCCCTTCCGTATGACTTTGATCACTCTCTTCTCGTAAAGACTTCCTTCAGTCCACTCCTTTGATAAGTTTGTGTTCAGTTCTTGGGACTTACAAGAGAGGGAAATGATATGTTTTCTCGACTCCAAAAACAATATGATTTGATTCTCTTCCAAGGAATAATAAATTAAACACTGCTCTACAGCTCCCCACAAATGTAATGGATCCCATTTATACCTATACATATGGACCTATGACTTTCTATGAAGTGTACACGCCTTTATTAGCGATTTGGGTAAGCTTTCCTAATCTCTCTCATCCATTTTAAAATCCTTGAATTTTCTGTATTCTTGGATACCTAGTCGGTAGATACCTGTGTTCTAACAACCGAAACAAAGCCTTCTATCATCCAGTTAATCCTCACATTTGTGTGGAGGTTTATGCTTCCAAAGTACCTATTGATTTCATTTGGTCAATAGTTGGTGAAGAATTCCAATGTAGACAGGAAGTGGTTTATAAATAGTGGTTTGAATATTATTATGCCTAAAAGTGAATTAGTCACTCGATGTAGGTCTATAGACATAGGTCTAGAAATACTGATAAACAGAAGGTTGTGAGCAAGCGTGGTAGTGTAAATCCATATAAGAGCATGGTGGATAGCTCATATGGTCATGGGGACGGGGGTATGAAGTCTAATTTGAACTCGACAAAGGTTGTGAAAGGTGGATCATGTGAATAAAATCCAACGGTTGCAGATATCTTTAGCAGATTGAGAAATGATCTGGGTGACCCTTGGCTTCATGTACAAACATCACCAGTGCAAGAGGGGTCGAAGGCAGAAATAACTAGTGGTTTGGACCCTCCTCTTGGGGCCTCCCATGGGGTTAGTGGGAATAACCCAGATGAGGAGCTGGTAAATGTGGATGAGGGTGGTCATAAAACTCCCTCAGGTCCTTCAAAATTTGAGGTGGTGTGATTATGAAATGATATCAATGATATTGGAAAGGAATAGACTCATAAGGATCCCATTATAGGTTGCAAGGCCCTATAGAAAGTTTCAGGGGGCGAGACCTTGTTCAGGAAAATTTAGGTGGAAGGTCCTGTGCTGGGTAACCATTTTGAGCTTCTTTCATATGATA
This sequence comes from Viscum album, assembly GCA_963277665.1. Classification (NCBI taxonomy): domain Eukaryota; kingdom Viridiplantae; phylum Streptophyta; class Magnoliopsida; order Santalales; family Viscaceae; genus Viscum; species Viscum album. The sequence goes on from OY728127.1 coordinate 1,811,987,711, forward strand.
ATTCAATCATGGTTTCAACCTCTCCAAGTCTTCTTGCCAACATTGGAGGTCCGATGCTATGATTAAACATCATTTGGAACAGATTATGATGGAAAGGGTTATAAGGGTGAATGAATGATGGAAAGGGTTATAAGGGTGCCTGTAAATAAGGAGCAGTGCAACTGGATTGATAAATAATATAATGCCCCAGCCTTAAACCGTACATAATCTTGAGTTACCTCAAGAATAAACGTTGAGGATCTTTTCAGGTTTAGATTTTTAGAGAATTAGATCATAAATCTTGCATTACATTCCACATTTAAACAAAGTGGTTACATAAAATATAGTATTCATTTTTCCCATCAATAGAAAAATATTTAAAATAAAACATGGATTCTTTCTTGACACTTTCTTGACACTATCATCATATCATGTACTATTCCCTTGACCTGTGAAAAACATTTCAAAAACTTGTGATGAGCATAAATAGCTCAGTAAGGGTTATAAAAATATTGAAAGGAAACATGATTTCATATATACATAATAATGAAATCATACATTACCCATAAAACATAAGAAATTTAACATACCTCATCAAATCATGAATAAATCATAGAAATCATAAAACATAAAGGTATCTTGAGGCATTCATAACATTTTTACATAGGGAGTAAACCTCTTGGTTACGTTTGGAATACCCATCACGGTATATTCCCTAAATCTCTTTGGAGAAACCTTAACATTTAACTTCTTTATGTTTCCCAATGCATTGGAGAGCTATGTCAGGCTCACCTGCCCTTAGTTTATCACGGAACCACCTGTCTTCATAAAAATGCCCAAGAACCATAACATAATAGTATCACATAAAACATGCATAAAGGAAACATAACATTTCCACATTTCAATCACAAGATATCAATAACAAATCGATATAATAAAAATATTATCAAAACCATTTTCAATACCAAAATAAAAGAAAAGTAAAACATGGTGTTTATTTTTCATTAAAAAAAAGGTTATGGCTTGTAGAGGAAGCCGAAACTCAAATAATGGTCACGGCGGTGGAGAAGTCATTGTCGCCGCATACGTACGACAAAAAAAAACATTCCCTTTTGTCGTCTAGTAAACGCTTCGTATAAAAATATTCTTTTTGAATAACTGTAAAACTTAAAGGGGTTCATACACCGTTTAAAAGAAAGTTGTGTTTAAAACAATATATGCCTCACCGAAAGGAGATTGAGACGGATTCCCATACCTCATGTCCGACTTGACTCGATCATTCTTTAACCTCCTGAATAATAAACTTGAGTTAATTTATACATGCTTGAGAACCTTTTTCAAGTTCATTATTCCTTTTATATCACTTATTACCATGTCATGAAAACTATGTAATTATTTAAGTTAATAATGGTCGTTTTGTCGATCATTGCTACTTGAGTCAAAAATATACTCTTTATAATTACAAGTTGTTCATGTGGAAAAATATATATTATATAAAGAATTATATTCATTATGTAGATATCATATATATCATATATATAGATTATATACATGAATTTATAATATTACATAACATTTAGAGGTAAGAAATGAAATGCACCATTCATGGAGACGGTAACCTGTATGTACGCATGAATGCTACTTCCATTTCTATTTCTTATTTAATGGAATTAAAACATAACGATACATAATAGTATTATAATTCTAGTATGGTATCATATATAATATCATTAAATATATCCTTTATATGTACCACATATGGTATTAACGAATCAAATCACTTTGAGGGGGCGGTAGTCCGCACTTCCTAAAATGAAGATATCACGTTTACCCATAAAGGAAACCATAAAGGTATGACATAAATTAAAAATACAAAAGTTTAAGGAAAAAATAAACATATTATATATCATATATAAATATAGTTACATCTTAATGGCCACCGTTGAAGGTGTTAAAATAATATTGAGCAATCATCGTTTCGTGAGGCAGAAATTCACCATCCACAGAAACAGTATGTTCTTTAACCATTAGATGTAGGTGTGTGTAAGTTTAACTCTAATAATTATTATAAAAACATCCTAGTATATTGAATATACTGGAGTTGTTACAAATTAAATGAATAAAAAGAGTTTATGGGGTTGGAGAAGCAAAATAAAACAAAAGAACACAAGTGAAGACATTACCTTAAAATCGAGTAACTCCCTTTGGTTTGAACCAAAAGGGTTTCTTGAAGATCTTCCTGCCTATGTTAAGGATTATAGGATGAGGAGAGGGATGTGGAGAGACAAAATGATCAGATCATGGCCGATCAAATGTCTTGAGAGGTGTGGGTAAGGAGGTAGAGGTGGGGGCCTTTTATAAGAGGAGAGGAGGGGCACTCTTGGAAAGGTATAAAATGTTACTTTATTTTCAAATGAGTTTCGGATTTTAAAGGTCCCACATTGATGTATGTTGAGGATAAGGTGACAAGAGTTCGATATATACTCATCCAATATGTTTTTTACATGTTAAGGTCTTAGAGATTATATTATCTTTTCATTTTATTTAAATCGTTAAATAATGAGGTAATCACTGCATCATCATGATGTCATAAATAATTTAATTTATTTAATGTCTAAAAATTATAAAAAAAATACTATGATGTAGGAAATATTTTTATATTTATAATGAATATTTATAGTAAAAAATATGACTTGTATAACCACATGTAAAAATTGTTTTAGTAAAACAATACATGTTTGTGTCATTTTTACTTTTACTTTAAATAAAAGGCATTAATGTCATTATCTTACCCAAGTGGCTCCATGGGGTCCAAACAATTTACCCATGGGTTTCCTTGGTCGTCCATGAAACATCCAATAAGGGTATAACATGGGTCAAGGTCATTTCATATTATTAAAACATTATTTTTACCTTAAACTACACTAATTACCTCTAATCGTGATTAAAACTTAAAAGTTACTATTCACCAAAAATTATTTTAATCCCATTGAACCACATTTTACTTCTTAATGAAAACCATGTATGTTAGATTTTTGAAATTCAAAACATAGAGGTGGTAAAATTTTATTTAAAAGAAAAATCAGTTTTTTAAGTACCACTTAGTGGTTTCATTATTCATCAAAAATTGAAGTTTTTCAGAAAAATACCAAAACTTCACCCTAATCTATATTTGATATTCCAAATTCAAAAATTATGTCTATTTTATAAAATTAAAAACATATAAGTTAAAGTAATTATTTTAATAATTAATTCCCACTTTCAGAACAAATAACCTTTTTTATGAAACAATATATATCAAAAGATTGAAACTAGTTTAAGTCCAATTTCAAAGTGAAATTAATTCCAATGACCAATATTGGATTAAATGGTAAAAATATATTTTAATTTCACTTTAAAAAAATTCAAAAGATAATCTAATCATATAAATAAATTATATTAAAAAGTGGGTTTGAATTAAAATACAACATTTTTCACTATTCATTAAAACAATGAACATTATCAGAAAAATACCAGAAATTTATCCAAAGTAAATTTCAATGTCCCAATCATAATTAATAAGTTTATTTTGACAAATATATCTTATAAAATTGTCAACATATATATTTAAAAATGGTTCTCCATCAAAAGGCGGTAAAACAATCTTTTAAAAATATTAGAGCATTTCATGCTTTAGGTTGGATTTATTCTCATTTTAAGCCTCTAAAACACTATCTAATTCATAAATAGACATAGATAACTATATCTATTATTCATTACTTACATGGGATGTTACATCCTTCCCCCCTTTATAAAATTGCATCCCCGCAATTTATTTACTTATTGAATAAGTGGGGGTATTTATACATCATAGCATTTTCAGATTCCCACGTTGCCTCTTCAACCATATGGTTTTTCCACAAAACCTTTACCTAGTGAATTAACTTATTTCGCAACACTTTATCCCTTTGGTTAAGAATATGGACTGGTTGTTCTTTATAAGAGATATTCTCTTCCAACTAAACTACCTCTGAGCTCAAAACATGAGATGGATCTGGAATATACTTTCTCAACATCGAAACATGAAAAACATTGTGTACCTGAGATAAACTCGGAGGTAAAGCCACTCGGTAAGCAACTGATCCAACTCTCTCCAGAATTTCATATGGTCCAATGAACCTTGGACTCAGCTTTCCTTTCATACCAAATCTCATCACACTTTTCCATGGTGAAACTTTGAGAAAAACATGATCCCCTACCTCGAAAGATAGATCCTTCCTCCGGTTATCGGCATAACTCTTCTGCCTGCTCTGAGTTGTTCTCATGTGTTTCTGAATCAACTGAACTTTTTCTGCCATCTCTTCTACCAATTCTGGTCCCATCAGCTTCCTTACACCCACTTCATCCCAGAAAGTTGGAGTTTGACACCGCTTCCCATATAACGTCTCAAATTGTTCCATATGTATACTAGAATGAAAACTGTTATTATATGAAAATTATACCAAAGAAAGATGTTGGTCCCAACTTCCCTGATAATCCATCGAACAAGCACATAGCATATCTTCCAAAGTATAAATTTTTCATTCTGACTCCCCATCTGATTGAGGATGAAAAGCTGTACTAAAATTTAATTCAGTACCCAACGACTTCTGAAGGCCTTTCCAAAATTTATAAGTAAACCTGGGATCACGATCAGATACAATGGAGAGAGGAACTCCATGTAACCTGACTACCTCTTTAAGATACAAACGGGAAAGTTGATCTAGGGAAAAAGTATCTCGTATAGCAAGGAAATGAGCATATTTAGTCAAGCGATCAACAATTACTCAGATTGCATGATTACCTCAAGATGTATTTGGTAATACCACAACAAAGTCTGTGGATATGTTTTCCCATTTCCACTCTGGCACTGGTAAAGGATGATGTTTCCCTTTCGGTAACTGCCACTATGCTTTTACCTATTGACAAGTCAAACAATTCATAGTAAAATCAAAAATATCCCTTTTAATTACGTCCCACCAGTAATACTCCCGATGATCTCTATACATCTTAGTACTTCCTGGATGAACTGAAAACGCAGAACTATGAGCTTCACATAAAAACTCTCTCTTCAACTGTGAATCACAAGTCGCACACAATCTCTCCCCAAATCTCAAAACACAATCATTATCAATGTTGAATTCAGGAAAATTACCCTTCTGAACCAGCTCTACCCTTTTCTGCAACTCGCTTTCTTGCTTCTATGCTTGCTTAATTTTGTCTGATAGAGATGATCTAACTGATAACTGAAACAAAACAGATGAACTTCCTGCACCAACAACTTCTATGAAAAAATTCATCAAATCCTTAACCAAAGGATCACATTCCAAATGCAACATTTTTAATGAAGCATTACTTTTACGACTCAAAGCATCATCCACTTTATTTTCTTTTCTCGGATGGTAATGAATTGTACAATCATAATCCTAGATTAATTCCAGCTATCTCCTCTGTCTCATGTTCAATTCTTTCTAAGGGAATATATACTTTAAACTTTTGTGTTCAGTGTATATTTCACACTTTACTCCATACAAATGATGCCTCCGAATTTTTAGAGCAAAAACAACAGCAGCTAATTCCAAGTCATGTGTAGGGTAATTTACCTCATGAGTTTTCTACTGACGTGAAGCATATGCAATTACCTGATCATTCTGCATAAGGACACAACCATGTCCCTTCAATGAAAAATCACTGTATATAACAAACTCACCATTACTGGATGGATGTGCCAAAACTGAAGCATTCCCCAATATTCTTTTCAATTCATGAAAACAATCATCACATTCTTTTGTCCATATAAACTTAACACCCTTCCGAGTTAGCTTGGTCATTGGACTAGATAACCATGAAACATTTTCAACAAACCTTCAGTAGTAACATACCAAACCATGAAAACTACGGATCTCGGTTACATTTGTGGGTCTTGGCCATTCTTCAACAACTTTTGTTTTAGCAGGATCAACAGTTATGCCATTTTTTTTAAAACAATGTGACCAAGGAAAGAAATTAATTGTAACCAAAACTCACACGTGCTGAATTTTCCATACAGTTTCTTTTCTTTTATGGTTTTCAAGATAACCCTTAAATGACATTCATGCTCCTCTTTACTTTTAGAAAACACCAAAATTTCATCAATAAAAATAACCAATATTTTTCACCCGAGTCAACAGAGCCATCACTGCAACAAACTGTTTAGTTCTGATTCTGACCATCTCATGATACTGATTTGAAAGGTCATTTCCCTCTGTATGCCTTCGTAGAAAAGCTGTTCTGTTTCCTCTATGAAAAACCATTCTTAACACAGAATTATCTTCAGAGAAGCAACCTGGTAATCTTAAAATGCTATATCATTTCAATCATACCATAAATTAATTTATAATTTAACAATATTGTAACTCCTAAAGTTGTCTAAACCGACCTATGATACCAACTATATGGCCCCAACCATAAACCATACTTAATATTGATTTACCTCAATAATACACGTTGAGGAACTTTTCAGGTTTAGATTTTTAGAGAATTTGATCATAAAACTTTCATTACAGTCCACATTTAAACAGAGTGGTTACATAAAAGATAGTATTCATTTTTCCCATTAATGGAAAAATATTTAAAATAAAACATGGATTCATTCTTGACACTTACTTGAAACTATCATCATATCATGTACCATTCCCTTGACCTGTGAAAAACATTTCAAAAACTTGGGATGAGCATAAAAAGATTAGTAAGGGTTATAAAAATATGGAAAGGAAACATGAGTTCATATATACATAAGAATGAAATCATACTTTACCCATAAAACATAAGAACTTTAACATTCCTCGTCAAATCATAAATAAATCATAGAAATCATAAGACATAAAGGTAACTTGAGGCATTCATAACATTCTTACGTAGGGAGTAACCCTCTAGGTTACGTTTGGAATACCAATCACGGTATATTCCCTAAATCTATTCGGAGAAACATTAATGTTTAAATCCTTTGTGTTACATAATGCATTGGAGAGCTATATCGTGCTCACCCACCCTTAGTTTATCACGGAACCACCCATCTTCATAACAATTCCCAAGAACCCTATCATAATCGTATCACATAAAACATGCATAAAGGAAACATAACATTTCCACATTTCAATCACAAGATATAAATAACACATTGATATAATAAAAAAATTATCAAAACCATTTTCAATACCAAAATAAACAAAAAGTAAAATATGGTATTTATTTTTCATTAAAAAAGGTTATGGCTTGTAGAGGAAGCCGAAACTCAAATATTGGTCACGGCGGCGGAGAAGTCGTTGTCGCCGCATAAGTATGACAAAAAAACATTCCCTTTTTTTGTTTAGTAAATGCTTCGTATAAAAAGATTCTTTCTGAATAATCATAAAAGTCAAAGGGGTTTATTCACCGTATAAATGAAAGTTGTGTATAAAACAAATATGCCTCAACGAAAGGAGATTGAGACGGATTCCCATACCTCGTGTCCGACTTGACTCGATCGTTCTTTAACGTCATGAATAATAAACTTGAGTTAATTTCTACATGCTTGAGAAACTTTTTCAAGTTAATTATTACTTTTATATCACTTATAAACATGTCATGAACACTATTTAATTATTTAAGTTAATAATGGTCGTTTTGTCGATCATTTCTACTTGAGTCAAAAATAAACTCTTTATAATTACAAGTTTTTCATGTGGTAAAATATATATTATATCCAGAATTATATTCATTATGTAGATATCATATTAATCATATATATCAATTATATACATTCATTTATAATATTATATAACATTTAGAGGTAAGAAATGAAATGCACCGTTCATGGAGACGGCAAGCCGTACATACGCATGAACACTACTTCCATTTCTATTTCTTATTTAATGGAATTAAAACATAATGATACATAATAGTATTAAAATTACAGTATGTTATAAAATATAATATCATTAAATCTGTCCTTTATATGTACCACATATGGTATTAACGAATCAAATCACATTGAGGGGGCGGTAGTCCGCTCTTCCTAAAATGAAGATATCGCGTTTACCCATAATGGAAACCATAAAGGTATGCCATAAATGAAAAATTAAGAAGATTAAGGAAAACATAAACATTTTATATATCATATATAAGTATAGTGAAATATTAATGGCCACCTTTGAAGGTGTTAAAAGACTATTGAACAATCATCAGTTCATGAGGCAGAAATTCACCATCCACAGAAGTAGTAAGTTATTTAACCATTAGATGTAGGTGTGTGTAAGTGTAGCTCGAATCCTTATTATAAAAACATACTAGTATATTTAAGATACTATATTTGTTACAAAATAAATGAATAAAAATAGTTTAGGGGGTTGGAGAAGAAAAATAAAACAAAAGAACACAAGTGAAGACATTACCTTAAAATCGGGTAACTTCCTTTGGTTTGAACCAAAAGGGTTTCTGGAAGAGATTCCTGCCTAAGGTAAGGCTTCTAGTATGAGGAGAGGGATGTGGAGAGTAAAAATTATCAGAGAATGGCCGAGCCAAAGGCTTGAGAGGTGTGGGTAAGGAGGTAGAGGTGGGGGCCTTTTATAAGAGGAGAGGAGGGGCACTCTTGTAAAGGTATAATATGATACTTTATTTTCAAATGATTTTCAGATTTTTAAGGTTCCACATTGATTTATTTTGAGGATAAGGTGATAAGGGTTCTAAATATACTCATCCAATAGGTTTTTGACATGTTTGGTTCTTATATTTTTCATTATCTTTTCATTTTATTTAAATCGTTAAATAATTAGGTAATCACTGCATCATCATGATGTCATAAATAATTTAATTTATTTAATGTCTAAAAATTATAAAAAAACTACTATGACGTAGGAAATATTTTTATCTTTCCACTGACTATTTATAGTCAAAAATCTATCTTGTATAACCCCATGTAAAAATTGTTTTAGTAAAACAATAAATGTTTGTGTCATTTTTACTTTTACTTTAAATAAAAGGCATTAATGTCATTATCTTACCCAACTGGCTCCATGGGGTTCCAAATATCAACCCATGGGTTGTCTTGGTCGGCCATGACACATCCAATAAGGGTAGGACATGTGTCAAGGTCATTTCATATTATTAAAACATTATTTATACCTTAAACTACAGTAATTACCTATAATCGTGATTAAAACATAAAAGTTACTGTTCACCAAAAAAATATTTTAATCCCATTGAACCACATTTTACTTCCTAAAGACAACCATGTATGTCAGATTTTTTAAATTCAAAACACAGAGGTGGTAAAATTTTATTTAAACGAAAAATAATTTTTTTAAGTACCACTTAGTGGTTTCACTATTCATAAAAAATTGAAGTTTTTTCAGAAAAATACCAAAACTTCACCCTAAGCTATATTTGATATTCTGAATTAAAAAATGATGTCTATTTTACAAAATTCAAAAAATATTAGTTCATCAAAAATTGAAGTTTTTCAGAAAAATACCAAAACTTCACCCTAAGCTATATTTGATATTCTGAATTCAAAAATGATGTCTATTTTACAAAATTCAAAAAATATTAGTTAAAATAATTAATTAAATAATTAATTCCCGCTGTCAGAACAAATATCGTATTTTTATGAAACAATATATATCAAAAGATTGACAATAGTTTATGTCCAATTTCAAAGTGAAATTAATTCCAAAGACCAATATTGGATTAAATGGTAAAAATATATTCTAATTTCACTTTAAAACCAATTCAAAAGATAATCTAATCATATAAATAAATTAGATTAAAATGAGGTTTTGAAAAAAATACAACATTTTTCACTATTCATTAAAAAAAATAAACATTATCAAAAAAATACCAGAAATTTATCCAAAGTAAATTTCAATGTCCCAATCATAAAGAATAAGTTTATTTTGACAAATATAGCTTATAAAATTGTCAAAATATAGATTTAAAAATGGTTCTCCATCAAAAGGCGGTAAACGAATCTTTTAAAAATATTAGAGAATTTCATGCTTTAGGTTGGATTTATTCTCATTTTAAGCATCTAAAACACTATCTAATTCATAAATATAGATATATAACTATATATATTATTCATTACTTACTTGGGATGTTACATCCTTCATCCCTTTAGAAAATTGTGTCCCCGAAATTTATTTACTTATTGAATAAGTGGGGGTATTTATCCCTCATAGCATTTTCAGATTCCCACGTTGCCTCTTCAACCATATGGGTTTTCCACAAAACCTTTACCTGGTCAATTACCTTATTTCGCAACACATTCTCCCTTTGGTTAAGAATCTGGACTAGTTGTTCTTTATAAGTGATATTCTCTTCCAACTGAACTACGTCTGGGCTGAAAACATGAGATGGATCTGGCATATACTTTCTCAACATCGAAACATGAAAAACATTGTGTACCTGAGATAAACTCGGAGGTAAATCCACTTGGTAAGCAACTGATCCAACTCTCTCTAGAATTTCATATGGTCCAATGAACCTTGGAATCAGCTTTCTTTTCTTACCAAATCGTATCACACTTTTCCATGGTGAAACTTCGAGAAAAGTATGATCACCTACCTCGAAAGATAGATCCTTCCTCCGGTTATCCGCATAACTCTTCTGCCTGCTTTGAGCTGTTCTCATGTGTTTCTGAATCAACTGAACTTTTTCTGCCATCTCTTCTACCAATTCTGGTCCCATCAGCTTCCTTACACCCACTACATCCCAGAAAGCTGGAGTTTGACACCACTTCCCATATAATGCTTCAAATGGTGCCATCTGTATACTGGAATGAAAACTATTATTATATGAAAATTATACAAAAGAATGATGTTGGTCCCAACTTCCCTGATAATCCATCAAACAAGCACGTAGCATATCTTCCAATGTCTGAATTTTTCGTTCTGACTCCCCATCTGATTAAGGATGAAAAGCTATACTAAAATTTAATTCAGTACCCAACGACTTCTGAAGGCCTTTCCAAAAGTTAGAAGTAAAACTGGGATCACGATCATATACAATGGAGAGAGGAACTCTATGTAACCTGAGTACCTCTTTAAGATACAGACAGTAAAGTTGATCTAGGGAAAAAGTATCTCGTATAGCAAGGAAATGAGCATATTTAGTCAAGCGATAAACAATTACTTAGATTGCATTGTTACCTTGAGATGTCTTTGGTAATCCCACAACAAAGTCCATGGATATGTTTTCCCATTCCCACTCTGGAACAAGTAAAGGCTGAATCTTCCTTTTCGGTAACTTCCGCTCTGCTTTTACCTGTTGACAAGTCAAACACTTCACAGTAAAATCAGAAATATCCCTTTTCATTCCGTTCCACCAGTAATACTCCCAAAGATCTCTATACATCTTAGTACTGCCTAGATGAACTAAAAACGAAGAACTATGTGCTTCACATAACAACTCTCTCTTCAACTGTGAATCACATGGCACACACAATCTCTTCCCAAATCTCAAAACACAATCATTATCAATGTTGAATTCAGGCAACATACCCTTCTGAACCAGCTCTACCTTTTTCTACAACTCGTTGTTTTGCTTCAATGCTTTCTTAATTATGTCTGATAGAGATGATCTCACTGATACCTGAAACAAAATAGAAGAACTTCCTGCACCAACAACTTCTATGCCAAAGTTCATCAAATCCTTAACCAATGGATCACGTTCCAAATGCAACATTGTTAATGAAGCATTACTTTTTCGACTCAAAGCATTATCCACTTTATTTTCTTTTCCCGGATGGTAATGAATTGTACAATCATAATCCTTGATTAATTCCAGCTATCTCCTCTCTCTCATGTTCAATTCTTTCTGAGTGAATATATACTTTAAACTTTTGTGATCAGTGTATATTTCAAACTTTACTCCATACAAATGACGCCTCCAAATTTTTAGAGAAAAAACAAGAGCAGCTAATTCCAAGTCATTTGTAGGGTAATTTACCTCATGAGTTTTCAACTGACATGAATCATATGCAATTACCTGATCATTCTGCATAAGTAAACAACCACGTCCCTTCAATAAAGAATCACTGTATATAACAAACTCACCATTACTAGAAGGAAGTGACAAAACTGGAGCATTCACCAATATTGTTTTCAATTCTTGAAAACAATCATCACATTCTTTTGTCCAGATAAACTTAACACCCTTCCGAGTTAGCTTAGTCATTGGAGTATATAACGGTGAAATATTTTCAACAAACCATCAGTAGTAACCTGCCAAACCAAGAAAACTACTGATCTCGGTTACATTTGTGGGTCTTGGCCATTCTTCAACAATTTTTGTTTTAGCAGGATCAAGAGTTATGCCATTTTTTGAAACAATGTGACCAAGGAAAGAAATTTGTTGTAACCAAAACTCACACGTGCTGAATTTTCCATATAGTTTATTTTCTTTTAAGGTTTTCAAGATAACCCTTAAATAACTTTCATGCTCCTCTTTACTTTTAGAAAACACCAAAATATCATCAATAAAAACAACCAACATTTTTCACCCAAGTCAACTAATCCATCACTGCAACAAACTGTTTAGTTCTGATTCTGACCATCTCAAGATACTGATTTGAATGTTCATTTCTATAGCATCCCTCCATTTTATAACATAAACTTTCATTACATTACACAAAACTGAGGATCTTTAAGGTCTAGTGTCTTGGAAACCAGGAACATAATACATGAAAACAACATAAAAAATTCTTCTTAAACACTTGAAAGGAGTCTCCTTAAGTTCATTCTAGGTTCATTACTGCATCTCATAACCTGGGGACATATATCAAAAGAAAGGGTGAGCAGAAGGCCCAGTAAGGGAAACAAGAGGAACATTTTACATGTGAACATGAGATACTTCAATAAGGACATGAAAAGAACTTTAAGGCATGAGAAAGAAATCATGAGGCATTTCATAATAAAAATAACATTTTCCATAACTTGAAGATGTGGATACATAATTTAACATAGAAAATCATGAACATATCACCAAGGTCCATCCCCAAGGTGTCATTTGAAAATTACCAAGGTTATTCACCAAGGTATCGTGAAAATTGTAATCTCTAGTGGTTACATCATTACCCAATGCATTGGAGCGCTATCAGGGAGCACCCTTAAATTTGACTTTATTATCATGTGAGCCACATATATCATCATCAAACATTTCATAAATAACCCACATAGCATAAAATAAATGGGTTTCATTTCATAATCATAACGTTTTAAAAACTGCTTTAAAGACATGATCTTTACGTCACTTTAAACCCACAGAAAGGGAAAGAGGGTTTTATGTATGTAAATCCCAGAATTTAAAATAGAAAATTTTGATATATATGTGAATGCCCCTGTAGAAATAAGAGCTTTGAGTATTCACTTTATAACATAAAATAATTTTTAGAAAAGAGAGAGAGGCACTTTGAGAGGAAAATTCTGCAGCATAACTGCTATGTTACAAGGTTTTAGAAAACATTGAGAAGAGAGGGGACATTGGTCACCCACTCATAAATGATCCATAAAACAGTAGGGGGAGAGAATAAGATGGATATATGGACATGGTAATGAAATTTTAAGGACATACCATTTGAAATGAAAAACATGGAAGGAAGACAAAAATTAGATTTCTCTTATGAAAATTCGGCAGCCTAACGGCGTCACTTAAACTTCAATAAAAATGAATTGACAAGATAAAATAGGGTATCTCATAATATGATCATAAGAGATCAGTATGATTGATATAGAGATCATACCCCAACATAATAAAAAGGAACTTGAAATACTTGACATGAAAATCGAACTTGAAAATTGAGAAGGGTGAAAGAATCCCTTAAAAATTCGGCAGCCTAACGACATCACTTAAACATTCATAAAATGAAATGATGAGAGTAAGAGGGGATCTCTCATCATATAAGAATGAAAATGGAAATAAGAGGAATATAAAATAAAATCCTCTCACATAAGAACATGGAGCATAAAAGGAATGACATAAAATAGATTACATGAAAAGAAAGAGAGGGGTCAGATCCCTTACCTTAAAACGTGACTCTTGAAACTCAAAGGTTTGGACCTTGAGGGATTGGGGGAACCTTGGAAGGACTCCTTGGGAGGTAAGGAGACCAGAAATTCGTTGGGGGAGAGTTGGGAGTGAAAACTAAAGGAGGAAAGGGTGGGTATTTATAGGGAAAGTGAGGGGACAAGGCATTAATGGCCAATGGACACCTCACAAGTGCTTTTCTCAAACCCATGTGCTCTCTCATGATATTTTTCATAAAGTTAGGCCACATGGGGCCCCCAAAACAATACTTAATCACCCTTGGCTGTCCAACCCTTGAAATATCTCATGACATCATCATGACACAGTTATGATGTCATTAAACATTCCGAAACCCTAAAACTGTATTTTTACTATTCACTGAAAATTCAACTTTCTCAGAATAATCCCAAAATTTCACCTTAACCAAATATCAATGCTTTGATTTCAAAAATGAAATCCATTTTATAAAAATAATTTTCTAAATATTTTTAATTTAATTTTTAAATAAAAACACTATTCATCGAAAATTCATTTTTTTCAGAAAAATCCCCAAAAATTACCTTAAAATAATATCGATGCTCTGAGTTAAAAATAAAGTCCTTTTTATAAAAATAATTTTCTAATTATTTTTAATTAAATTTTTAATTAAAAAACACTATTCATCCGAAAAAACTAATACTTGACTAATAATTTATGAAACCGTTATTTACCCATTTTATTGAATCACATTACTTAATCTAGGTGTCTAAATTATATTAAAACTTTCTTTGAGTGAAATTACTAATCCATTTGGTCATATTACTAATCCTAAGCGTCAAATCACTATTCATAATTTACTCTTCATCAAAAATTAAGTTGATCTTATTAGACTCTAAATTCCTTACTGAACACTTTTGTAGAAGACCATTTTTTGAAAATCATTACACATCATTAGTTATTTTGGGTTTACATAAATTTTTTAAAATATCCCTTTTTAAAAAATTCATCAATAAAATATATCCTAAAATTATCCGGACAAAAGAAAATCCACAAACATCACTAAAGGAAGATATCTCAATTTCTTCACCCGAAAGGATTACACAAGGAAGCTAGGGTCTCGTCACATAGCCCCTTATAACACCGGCATAAGACCTAAGTGTAAGGTGTGCTATGGTGAAAGAATCTGAGGGAGGCTCAGATAACATTGCCCTAGTAGTAATCTCTACTAACTTGAACTTCTCCTATAGGCGTTTCCGTTCAAGCTTGACACGCTGGAGTTCGTCTTGGGCTTGGTCCAAAGCGAAGCCCACAGATGCTACCTCCTTCCCAAGCTCTGATAAGTGGGCTTCATAAGGGTCGAGTCTACTGGATGAAGCCATCGAATCCTCTTTCTGCATTGACCATTAAAATCTTATTAAATCATTAAGAGTAAGTTAATATACTACTCAAAAATATTGGGTCATTACATTCTTCCCCACTTAAGAAATTTCGTCCCCGAAATTTACACTTGTGGCCTAGTCGAAATGGTGAGGGTACTTTTGCTTCATTGTTTCCTCAGGCTCCCAAGTCGCTTCTTCATATTTGTGATTCCTCCACAACACTTTCACAAGGTGGGTAGTCTTGTTTCGTAGGACCTTGTCTCTACGGTCCAAGATCTCCACTGGCTACTCCTCATAAGAGAGGTCATGTTCCATTTGTACCACCTCTGGGTTTAGTACATGCGAAGGGTCGGGTATGTACTTCCTCAAGAGAGATACATGGAAGACATCATGAACATGAGATAGGTTTGGTGGAAGTGCTAGACGATAGGCCACTGCTCCTATGCGATCAAGGATTTCATAGGGGCCAATGTACCTAGGGCTGAGCTTCCCTTTCTTCCCAAACTGCATGACTCTTTTCCATGGAGAAATTCGAAGGAAGACTTTATCGCCAACACCAAACTCCAAGTCCCTTCGACGATTGTCAGCATATCTCTTCTATTGACTTTGAGCAGCTTTTATGTGTTGTTGGATGGCATGAACCTATTCTGTCATCTCTTGCACGAGATCAGGCCCAAGAAGCTTCCTCTCACCAGTTTCATCCCAACAAGTAGGAGTTCTACATCGCTTTCCATACAGAGCTTCATAGGGTGCCATCTGAATACTCGAATGGTAGCTGTTGTTATAGGAGAACTCAACTAATGGGAGGTGTTGATCCCATCCACCTTTAAATTCCATTGAGAATACCCTCAGCATGTCTTCGAGTGTCTGAATAGTCCTTTCAGATTGGCCATCAGTTTGAGGATGATAGGCCGTACTAAAATTCAATTCAGTATTCAGAGCATGTTGAAGACTTCTCCAGAATTTTGATGTGAATCTTGGGTCACGATCAGATACGATGGATAGTGGTACCCCATGCAGCCTTACCACTTCCTTCACGTATATCTTGGAATGATGATACAGAGAGAAATCTTCCCGAATAGAGATAAAATGGGTTATCTTGGTGAGACGGTCCACAATAACCCATATCGCATTTTTTCCTTTGGATGTTTTCGGTAGACCGGTTACAATGTCCATAGTGATATTATCCCACTTCCATACTGGTATGGGTAGCGGTTGTAATACCCCCTTAGGAAGTTGTCATTCTGCCTTTACTTTCTGACACACCAGGCACCTTGTAGTGTAATCAGCAATCTCCCTCTTCATGTTATCCCACCAATAATGATCACGAAGGTCTCTATACATCTTAGTGCTTCCCGGATGTATAGAGAAAGTAGAGCTATGAGCTTCATCCATCAGTTCTTTTTTTATCTCTAGAATAGATGGAACACATAGTATTGTACGAAATTTCAATACACCTTATTGATCAACATTGAAATCAGGGAACTTACCATCCTTTACAGCCTCGAACTTCTCCTGCAGCAAAGGATCTTCTTTTTGAGCCTTCTTGATCTTCTCTAGTAATAAAAGTTGAGAAATCATTTGGGATAGGGTTCATGATGTTCCTTTCCTTATAATTCCCATGTCTAGTTTTACTAGATCTTTAATCAAGGGATCCCCTAGGATCCTCATTGTTTCCAGAACAATAGGATCTTTCCGGATTAACGCATCCGCGACTTTGTTTGCTCTTCCAGGGTGATAATGAATTGAACAATCATAGTATTTAATAAGCTCCAACCATCTCCTTTGTCTCATGTTCAATTCTTTCTGTGCGAAAATATACTTTAGAGTTTGGTGGTCAGTGTATATATCACATTTCTCCCCATAAAGATAGTGCCTCCATATCTTTAGAGCAAAAACAACAGCCGCCAGCTCTAGATCATGCGTAGGATAATTCTGCTCATGAATCTTCAACTGTCGAGATGCATAAGCAATTACCTTGTCATTTTTCATGAGGACGCACCCAAGCCCTTTTAGAGATGCATCACTAAAAATAACGAATCCTTCTCCGATAGAGGGTAGTGTTAACACAGGTGCAGTAACCAATCTCTTCTTCAGCTCTTGGAAACTTTCCTCGTATTCCTTTGTCCAGATGAACTTAACCCCTTTTCGAGTCAACTTGGTTAGTGGATTAGAAAGCCATGAATTTTTTTTCACAATCCTCCTATAATATCCTGATAAACCAAGGAAACTACAAATCTCAGTTACTGTTGTGGGTTGAGGCCACTCCTCCACAACCATTGTCTTTGCAGGGTCAACCGAGATTCCATCATTGGTTACGATGTGCCCCAAGAAATCCACTTGTTGTAACCAAAACTCACACTTGCTGAACTTCCCAAAGAGCCTCTCCTTCCGTAGAGTTTTCAAAATAACCCTCAGATGATCTTCATGCTCCTCACGAATTTTTGAATATATCAAAATATTATCAATAAAAACTACCACAAAGTTATCAAGGTAGTCCTTAAAGACTCTATTCATCAAATCCATGAAAATAGCAGGAGCATTAGTCAAGCTGAAAGGCATAACAGTAAACTCATAATGCCCATATCTTGATCGGAAGGCAGTCTTTGGAATATCTTCCTTCTTCACCCTCAGTTGATGATAACCAGATCGAAGGTCAATCTTAGAGAAGAATTGAGCCCCGTGAAGTTGGTCAAATAAATCATCAATTCTTGGAAGAGGATATATGTTCTTCACTGTGATCCCGTTCAGTTCTCTATAATCAATGCATAGCCGCATTGATCCATCTTTCTTCTTCACAAAGAGAACTGGTTCTCCCCAAGGAGACACACTCGGTCAGATAAACCCCTTCTCCAACAAGTCATGGAGTTGTTTCTTTAACTCTTCTAGCTCCACATTTTCCATTCTATATGGAGTCTTTGATATCGGTTGGGACCCAGGTACGAGTTCAATGGAGAACTCTACCTCTCTTTCTGGGGGAGGTCCAGGTAACTCCTCAGGAAATACATCCATGTACTCTTGAACAATTGTAACATCTTCAATTTGTATGCTCCCTTTCCCTTCTTCATCATCACCAATTAACTCCATAAAGAAAGCTATGGGAGGTTCTTCTAGATAGGGATTAGTTCGGGATATCTCTCCTTGGAAGATAATTGTAGGTCGTTCATTCAAGACTATTGAGATTTCCTTACTTCTGCATTTGATCTTAGCATTATAATTTGAGAGCCAGTCCATCCCTAGTATAATGTCAAATTCCATCTTGGGAATGACTACTAGATTTTCGATAAGATTTTGCTCACCAAAGTAAACACTAGAGTCTCTAAATACTTTTGATGCAAGGATAATCCCACTTGGAGTCTTGACTGACAAATCTACGTCTAGCAGTTCGGGGATTGATTCTATATTCCTTGCAAACTTGGAGGAAATAAAGGAATGCGTAGAACCAGAATCAAATAAAGTACTTGCTATTTTTGAGAGTACAACAAGAGTACCTGCTACCACATCGTTCGGAACTTCAACTTCAGTTGTTGTGATAGCGAAAGCACGACCTTGCTCCCTTGGCCTCTGCTGAGGTTGATGGTGATTCCCCTCCACCACCCTCAGATTTGGACATTGATTAGCAAAGTGCCAAAGATGTCCACACTTGAAGAATGTGACTTCGGGTAGGGCCAAAACCATCTTTCCTCTATCGTTAGTGTTGGGAAGTTGAGGCTTCACATCACTACGACAATTCCGAGAAATATGTCCTTCTTTTCCACACCTATAGCACTTACCACTTCCGATCAAGCAGTTCCCCGAATGCTTCTTCCCACATTTATTTCATGTGGCATGTTGCATATGCTTTCCACCTCTTTCCTGATCAAAAATTATTCCCAGGCTTGGTTCTAGAGTTCTCTTCTTCTCATTAGATTTGTGAGACCACTGTGTCTCCACAAACTCTAGTTCAACTTTCATAGCACTTCGAACAATTTCTTCATAGCTATCATAGTCCCTGTTGGCTAGATTCTTCCGTAGTTGAGGTCGTAGTCCACCGAAGAATCTATCAACCTTCCCATTAGGGTCCATGACGAAGCTTGAGGTATAACGGGAATGCCTTGTGAAGTTTATCTCGTAGGTTCCAACTGATTCATTCTCCTTTTGCTTCAGCTCGAGAAATTCTTTCTCCATTCTCGTTCTCATCAAACAAGGGAAATACTTATTGAAGAATATTCCTCGGAACTCTTCCCACTCCATAGCTTCCATCTCTCCTCGTGGATTTGTGTTTTTGATCAGTGACCACCACTGATCAGCTTCTCCCTCTAGGCGGTAAACAGCAAGGGTGACTTTTTCTTGTTCCGAACAATGAAGTACAGAAAATATCTTTTCAATGGAGCTTATCCATTGTTCTGCAACCATTGGGTCAGTAGATCCACTGAATGTTGGTGGTCGTTGACGCATGAAGGACTCAACATAAAGTTGTTCCCTTCGTGGTGAGGTCGGCCTCTCAGCTTGATTCAAGTTATTACTCATAACTTGAGTCAGTTGGTTCATCATTCGCATGAATGTTTCCATTCCAGCTTCCATCGGAGGGCTGTCAGCACATGGTGCATTGCGGTCACCATCGGCACGGTTCCTCCTATTGCCCTCCATTTTCTAAAAGAATTAAACCTTAGTGAGAAACTTATTTCATTTATGGATCTTTTAACTAAGACTTCATGCTTATACAATTACACTTTTCTATAATTCCTTCATAATGATTCATAAAAAGCTTGTGATTAACCAAACATATCCCCCGGGAGTGTCGTAACCAAGAGTGCAGTAAGGCCCGTTATCGTGCACCAGTTCCCGTTCGAGTCTAGCTCAAAGAGGTGTTTTCGGGTTTTACCCCTATGTACATCTGTGCCAAAGCCGCCTCTACCTGCTCGTATCCAGACATGGATGTATTTATTTGATAAACCACTTACTCAATACTTACGAAAATACCAGGAAGTTTTCCTATATTTAAACTTTTCTATAGGGTTCTTCCTAAAGTTTTTATATCCTAATTTCCACAAATAACTAAACAATCCTTTGATACCAACTATAGAATCCCTCCATTTTATAACATAAACTTTCATTACATTACACAAAACTGAGGATCTTTAAGGTCCAGTGTCTTGGAAACCAGGAACATAATACATGAAAACAACATAAAACATTCTTCTTAAAAACTTGAAAGGAGTCTCCTTAAGTTCATTCTAGGTTCATTACTGCATCTCATAACCTGGGGACATACATCAAAAGAAAGGGTGAGCAGAAGGCCCAGGAAGGGAAACAAAAGGAACATTTTACATGTGAACTTGAGATACTTCAATAAGGACATGAAAAGAACTTTAAGGCATGAGAAAGAAATCATGAGGCATTTCATAATAAAAATAAAATTTTCCATAACTTGAAGATGTGGCTACATCATTTAACATAGAAAATCATGAACATATCACCAAGGTCCATCCCCAAGGTGTCATTTGAAAATTACCAAGGTTATTCACCAAGGTATCGTGAAAATTGTAATCTCTAGTGGTTACATCATTACCCAATGCATTGGAGCGCTATCAGGGAGAACCCTTAAATTTTCCTTTATTATCATGTGAGCCACATATATCATCATCAAACATTTCATAAATAACCCACATAGCATAAAATAAATGGGTTTCATTTCATAATCATAACGTTTTAAAAACTGCTTTAAAGACATGATCTTTACGTCACTTTAAACCCACAGAAAGGGAAAGAGGGTTTCATGTATGTAAATCCCAGAATTTAAAATAGAACATTTTGATATATATGTGAATACCCCTGTAGAATTAAGAGCTTTGAGTATTCACTTTATAACATAAAATAATTTTTAGAAAAGAGAGAGCGGCACTTTGAGATGAAAATTCTGCAGCATAACGGCTATGTTACAAGGTTTTAGAAAACATTGAGAAGAGAGGGGACATGGGTCACCCACTCATAAATGATCCATAAAACAGTAGGGGGAGAGAATAAGATGGATATATGGACATGGTAATGAAATTTTAAGGACATACCATTTGAAATTAAAAACATGGAAGGAAGACAAAAATTAGATTTCTCTTATGAAAATTCGACAGCCTAACGGCGTCACTTAAACTTCAATAAAAATGAATTGACAAGATAAAATAGGGACTCTCATCATATGATCATAAGATATCAGTATGATAGATATAGATATCATACCCCAACATAATAAAAAGGAACTTGAAATACTTGACATGAAAATCGAACTTGAAAAATGAGAAGGGTGAAAGAATCCCTTAAAAATTCGGCAGCCTAACGACATCACTTAAACATTCATAAAATGAAATGATGAGAGTAAGAGGGGATATCTCATCATATAATAATGAAAAGGGCAGTAAGATGAATATAAAAGAACATCCTCTCACATAAGAACATGGAGCATAAAAGGAATGACATAAAAGAGATTACATGAAAAGAAAGAGAGGGGTCAGATCCCTTACCTTAAAACGTGACTCTTGAAACTCAATGGTTTGGACCTTGAGGGCTTGGGGGCACCTTGGGAGGACTCCTTGGGAGGTAAGGAGACCCGAACTTCGTTGGGGGAGAGTTGGGAGTGAAAACTAAAGGAGGAAAGGGTGGGTATTTATAGGGAAAGTGAGGGGACAAGGCATTAATGGCCAAGGGACACCTCACAAGTGCTTTTCTCAAACCCATGTGCTCTCTCATGATAGTTTTCATAAAGATAGGCCACATGGGGCCCCCAAAACAATAATTCATCACCCTTGGATGGCCAACCCTTGAAATATCTCATGACTTCATCATGACACAGTTATGATGTCATTAAACATACCGAAACCCTAAAACTGTATTTTTACTATTCACTGAAAATTCAACTTTCTCAGAATAATCCCAAAATTTCACCTTAATCAAATATAAATGCTCTGATTTCAAAAATGAAATCCATTTTATAAAAATAATTTTCTAAATATTTTTAATTTAATTTTTAAATAAAAACACTATTCATCGAAAATTCATTTTTTTCAGAAAAATCCCCAAAAATTACCTTAACATAATATCGATGTTATGAGTTCAAAAATAAATTCCTTTTTATAAAAATAATTTTCTAATTATTTTTAATTTAATTTTTAATTAAAAACACTATTTATCCAAAAAAACTAATACTTGACTAATAATTTATAAAACCGTTATTTACCCATTTTATTGAATCACATTACTTAATCTAGGTGTCTAAATTATATTAAAACTTTCTTTGAATGAAATTACTAATCCATTTGGTCATATTACTAATCCTAAGCGTAGAATCACTATTCATAATTTACTATTCATCAAAAATTAAGTTGATCTTCTTAGACTCCAAATTCCTTACTGAACACTTTTGTAGAAGACCATTTTTTAAAAATCATTACCCATCATTATTTATTTAGGGTTTACATAAATGTTTTAAAATATCCCTTTTTCAAAAATTCATCAATAAAATATATCCTAAAATTATCCGGACAAAAGAAAATCCACAAACATCACTAAAGGAAGATATCTCAATTTATTCACCCAAAAGGATTACACAAGGAAGATAGGGTCTCGTCACATAGCCCCTTATAACACCGGCATAAGACCTAAGTGTAAGGTGTGCTATGGTGAGAGAATCTGAGGGAGGCTAAGATAACATTGCCCTAGTAGTAATCTCTACTAACTTGAACTTCTCCTGTAGGTGTTTCCGTTCAAGCTTGACACGCTGGAGTTCGTCTTGGGCTTGGTCCGAAGCGATGCCCACAGATGCTACCTCCTTCCCAAGCTCTGATAAGTGGGCTTCATAAGGGTCGAGTCTACTGGATGAAGCCATCGACTCCTCTTTCTGCATTGACCGTTAACATCTTATTAAATCATTAAGAGTAAGTTAATATACTACTCAAAAAGATTGGGTCGTTACAATTTACCTCTGTATGCCTTCCTAGAAAAGATGTTTTTTCCTATATGGAAAACCATTCTTAACACAGAAATATATTAGGAGAAGCAACATGGCAATCTTCAAATGCTATATCATTTCAATCATACCATAACTTAATTTATAATTTAACAATTTTTTAACACCTAAAGTTGTCTAAACCTTCCTCTGATACCAACTATAAGGCCCCGACCTTAAACCTTACTTAATCTTGAGTAAACTCAAGAATACACGTTGAGGATCTTTTCAGGTTTAGAGTTTTAGAGAATTTGATCATAAAACTTTCATTACATTCCACATTTAAACAAAATGGTTACATAAAATATAGTATTCATTTTTCCCATCAACGGAAAAATATTTAAAATAAAACATGGATTCTTTCTTGACACTTCCTTGACACTATCATCATATCATGTACCATTCTCCTGACCAGTGAAAAACATTTCAAAAACTTGAGATGAGCATAAAAAGCTTAGAAAGGGTTATAAAAATATAGAAAGGAAACATGAGTTCATATATACATAAGAATGAAATCATACTTTACCCATAAAACATAAGAACTTTAACATACGTCATCAAATCATAAATAAATTATAGAAATCATAAGACATGAAGGTAACTTGAGGAATTCATAACATTCTTACGTAGGGAGTAACCCTCTTGGTTACATTTGGAATACCCATCACGATATATTCCCTAAATCTCTTCGGAGAAACCTTAAGGTTTAACTCCTTCACGTTACCCAATGCATTGGAGATCTTTGTCTGGCTCACCCGCCCTTAGTTTATCATGGAACCACCCATCTTCATAACAAAGCTCAAGAACCATAACATAATCGTATCACATAAAACATGCATTAAGGAAACATAACATTTCCAAATTTCAATCACAAGATATAAATAACACATTGATATAATAAAAACATTATCAAAACCATTTTCAATACCAAAATAAAATAAAAGTAAAATATGGTATTTATTTTTCATTAAAAAAAGGTTATGGCTTGTAGAGGAAGCCGAAACTCAAATATTGGTCACGATGGTGGAGAAGTCGTTGTCGCCACATACGTATGACAAAAAAAACATTCCCTTTTTTCGTTTAGTAAATTCTCCATATAAAAATATTCTTTCTGAATAATCATAAAAGTCAAAGGGGTTTATTCACCGCATAAAATAAAGTTATGTATAAAACAAATATGCCTCAATGAAAGGAGATTGAGACAGATTCCCTTACCTCGTGTCCGACTTGACCCGATCGTTCTTTAACCTCATGAATAATAAACTTGAGTTAATTTCTACATTCTTGAGAATCTTTTTCAAGTTCATTATTACTTTTATATCACTTATTACCATGTCATTAACACTATGTAATTATTTAAGTTAATAATGGTCGTTTTGTCGATCATTGATACTTGAGTAAAAAATAAACTCTTTATAATTACAAGTTTTTCATGTGGTAAAATATATATTATATCCAGAATTATATTCATTATGTAGATATCATATATATCATATATATCAATTATATACATTCATTTATAATATTATATAATATTTAGAGGTAAGAAATGAAATGCACCGTTCATGGAGACGGCAAGCCGTACGTACGCATGAACACTACTTCCATTTCTATTTCTTATTTAGTGAAATTAAAACATAATGATACATAATAGTATTAAAATTACAGTATGTTATCAAATATAATATCATTAAATCTATCCTTTATATGTACCACATATGGTATTAACGAATCAAATCACTTTGAGGGGGCGGTAGTCCGCTCTTCCTAAAATGAAGATATCGTGTTTACCCATAATGGAAACCATAATGGTATGCCATAAATGAAAAATTCAGAAGCTTAAGGAAAAAATAAACTTTTTATATATCATATATAAGTATAGTGAAATATTAATGGCCACCTTTGAAGGTGTTAAAAGAATATTGAACAATCATCATTTCATGAGGCAGAAATTCACCATCCACAGAAGTAGTAAGTTCTTTAACCATTAGATGTAGGTGTGTGTATGTTTAGCTCTAATCCTTATTATAACAACATACTAGTATATTTAAGATACTATATTTGTTACAAAATAAATGAATAAAAAGAGTTTAGGGGGTTGGAGAAGCAAAATAAAACAAAAGAACATAAGTGAAGACATTACCTTAAAATCGTGTAACTTCCTTTGGTTTGAACCAAAAGGGTTTCTTGAAGAGCTTCCTGCATAAGGTAAGGCTTCTAGGATGAGGAGAGGGATGTGTAGAGGCAACATTATCAGAGCATGGACGAGCCAATGGCTTGAGAGGTGTGGGTAAGGTGGTAGAGGTGGGGGCCTTTTATAAGAGGAGAGGAGGGGCACTCTTGGAAAGGTATAAAATGTTACTTTATTGTCAAATGAGTTTCAGATTTTTAAGGTCCCGAATTGATGTATTTTTAGGATAAGGTGATAAGTGTTATAAATATACTCATATAATAGGTTTTTGAAATGTTTGGTTCTTATATTTTACATTATCTTTTCATTTTATTTAAATCGTTAAATAATGAGGTAATCGCTGCATCATCATGATGTCATAAATAATTTTATTTATTTTATGTCTAAACATTATAAAAAAACTACTATGATGTAGTAAATATTTTTATCTTTCCAATGACTATTAATAGTCAAAAATATGACTTGTATAACCCCATGTAAAAATTGTTTTAGTAGAACAATACATGTTTGTGTCATTTTTACTTTTACTTTAAATAAAAGGCATTAATGTCATTATCTTACCCAAGTGGCTCCATGGGGTCCCAAAAATCAACCCACGGATTGTATTGGTCGCACATTACACATCCAATAAGGTTAGTACATGTGTCAAGGTCATTTCATATTATTAAAACATTATTTCTACCTTAAACTACACTAATTACCTATAATCGTGATTAAAACTTAAAAGTTACTTTTCACAAAAAATTATTTTAATCCCATTGAACCACATTTTACTTCCTAATGAAAACCATGTATGTCGGATTTTTTAAATTCGAAACACAGAGGTGGTAAAATTTTATTTAAACGAAAAATCAGTTTTTTAAGTACTACTTAGTGGTTTCACTATTCATCAAAAATTGAAGTTTTTCAGAAAAATACCAAAACTTCACACAAAGCTATATTTGATATTCTGAATTCAAAAATGATGTTTATTTTACAAAATTAAAAACATATTAGTTAAAATAATTAATTAAATAATTAATTCCCGCTGTCAGAACAAATAGCGTGTTTTTATGAAACAATATATATCAAAAGAGTGATAATAGTTTAAGTCCAATTTCAAAGTGAAATTAATTCCAAAAACCAATATTGGATTAAATGGTAAAAATATATTCTAATTTCAATTTAAAACCAATTCATAAGATAATCTAATCATATTAATAAATTTGATTAAAATGAGGTTTTGAATAAAAATACAACATTTTTTACTATTCATTAAAAAAATGAACATTATCAGAAAAATACCAAAAATTTATCCAAAGTAAATTTCAATGTCCCAATCATAAAGAATAAGTTTATTTTGAAAAATATATCTTATAAAATTGTCAAAATATATATTTAAAAATGGGTCGCCATCAAAAGGCGGTAAAACAATCTTTTAGAAATATTAGAGGATTTCATGCTTTAGGTTGGATTTATTCTCATTTTAAGCCTCTAAAACACTATCTAATTCATAAATAGACATTGATAAGTATATATATTATTCATTACTTACTTGGGATGTTACATCCATCCCCCTTTTAGAAAATTGCGTCCCTGCAATTTATTTACTTATCGAATAAGTGGGGGTATTTATCCCTCAGAGCATTTTCAGATTCCCACGTTGCCTCTTCAAACATATGGTTTTTCCACAAAAACTTTACCTGGTGAATTACCTTATTTGGAAACACTTTCTCCCTTTGGTCAAGAATCTGGACTGTTTGTTCTTTATAAGATATATTCTCTTCCAACTAAACTACCTTTGGGCTCAAAACAGAATATGGATCAAGCATATACTTTCTCAACATAGAAACCTGAAAAACATTGTGTCCCTGAGATAAACTCCGAGGTAAGGCCACTCGGTAAGCAAATGATACAACTCTCTCCAGAATTTCATATGGTCCAATGAACCTTAGACTCATCTTTCCTTTCTTACCAAATCGCATCACACTTTTCCATGGTGAATCTTTGAGAAAAACATGATCACCTACCTCGAAAGATAGATCCTTCCTCCGGTTATCCGCATAACTCTTCTGCCTAATCTGACCTATTCTCATGTGATTCTGAATCAACTGAACTTTTTCTGCCATCTCTTCTACCAATTCTAGTACCATCATATTCCTTTCACCCACTTCATCCCAGAAAGCTGGAGTTCGACACCGCTTCCCATATAACACCTCAAATGGTGCCATCTGTATACTGGAATGAAAACTGTTATTATATGAAAATTCTACCAAAGAAAGATGTTGGTCCCCATTTCCCTAACAATCCATCGAACAAGAACGTAGCATATCTTCCAAATTATGAATTGTTCGTTCTGACTCCCCATCTGATTGAGGATGAAAAGATGTACTAAAATTTAATTCAGTACCCAATGACTTCTGAAGGCCTTTCCAAAAGTTAGAAGTAAACCTGGGATCACGATCAGATACAATGGAGAGAGGAAATCCATGTAACCTAACTACCTCTTTAAGATACAAATTAGAAAGTTGATCTAGGGAAAAAGTATCTCTTATAGAAAGGAAATGAGCAGATTTAGTCAAGCGATCAAACATAAATCAGATTGCATTATTACCTCGAGGTGTCTTTGGTAATCCCACAACAAAGTCCATGGATATGTTTTCCCATTTCCACTCTGGCACTGGTAAAGGATGAAGCTTCCCTTTCGGTAACTGCCACTTTTCTTTTACCTACTGACAAGTCAAACACTTCACAGTAAAATCCGCAATATCCCGTTTCATTCCGTCCCACCAGTAATACTCCCGAAGATCTCTATACATCTTAGTACTATCTAGATGAGCTGAAAATAGAGAACTATGTGCTTCACATAAAAACTATCTCTTCAACTGTGAATCACAAGGCACACACAATCTCTTCCCAAATCTCAAAACACAATCATTATCAATGTTGAATTCAGGCAACTTACCCTTCTGAACCGGATCTACCTTTTTCTGCAACTCGCTGTCTTGCTTCTGTGCTTGCTTAATTCTGTCTGATAGAGATAATCTCACTGACACCTGAAACAAAACATAAGAACTTCTTTCACCAAAAAATTCTATGCCAAAGTTCATCAAATCCTTAACCAAAGGATCACGTTCTAAACACAACATTGTTAGTGAAGCATTACTTTTTCGACTCAAAGCATTAGCCACTTTATTTACTTTTCCCAGATGGTAATGAATTGTACAATCAAAATCCTTGATTAATTCCAGCCATCTCCTATGTCTCATGTTCAATTATTTCTGAGTGAATATATACTTTAAACTTTTGTGATCAGTGTATATTTCAGAATTTACTCCATACAAATGATGCCACCAAATTTTTAGAGCAAAAACAACAGCAGCTAATTCCAAGTCATGTGTAGGGTAATTTACCTCATGAGTTTTCAACTGACGTGAAGCATATGCAATTACCTGATCATTCTTCATAAGGACACAACCATGTCCCTTCAACGAAGCATCACTGTATATAACAAACTCACCATTTCTGTAAGGAAGTGCCAAAACTGAAGCATTCACCAATCTTCTTTTCAATTCTTGAAAACAATCATCACATTCTTTTGTCCAGATAAACTTAACACCCATCCGAGTTAGCTTAGTCATTGGAGTAGAAAACCGTGAATTTTTTTCAAAAAACTTTCAATAGTAACTTTCCAATCCAAGAAAACTACGGATCTCGGTTACATTTGCGGGTCTTGTCCATTCTTCAACAACTTTTGTTATAGCAGTATCAACAGTTATGCCATTTTTTGAAACAATGTGACCAAGGAAAGAAATTTGTTGTAACCAAAACTTACACATGCTGAATTTTCCTTACAGTTTATTTTCTTTTAAGGTTTGCAAGATACCCCTTAAATGACTTTAATGCTCCTCTTTACTTTTAGAAAACACCAAAATATCATCAATAAAAACAACCAACATTTTTCACCCGAGTCAACTGAGCCATCACTACAACAAACTGTTTAGTTTTGATTCTGACCATCTCATGATACTGATTTGAAAGGTCATTTCCCTCTATATGCCTTCCTAGAAAAGTTGTTCTATTTCCTCTATGGAAAACCATTCTTAACACAGAAATATCTTAGGAGAATCAACATGGTAATCTTCAAATGCTATATCATTTCAATCATACCATAAATTAATTTATAATTTAACAATTTTCTAACTCCTAAAGTTGTCCAAACCATCCTCTGATACCAACTATAAGGCCCCAACCTTAAACCTTAATTAATCTTGAGTTACCTCAAGAATACACGTTGAGGATCTTTTCAGGTTTATAGTTTTAGAGAATTTGATCATAAAACTTTCATTACATTCCACCTTTAAAAAAAATGGTTACATAAAATATAGTATTCATTTTTCCCATCAACAGAAAAATATTTAAAATAAAACATGGATTCTTTCGTGACACTTCCTTGACACTATCATCATATCATGTACTATTCCATTTACCTACGAAAAACATTTCAAAAACATGCGATGAGCATAAAAAGCTCATTAAGGGTTATAAAAATATTGAAAGGAAACATTAGTTCATATATACATAAGAATGAAATCATAATTTACCCATAAAACATAAGAACATTAACATACCTCATCAAATCATAAATAAATCATAGAAATCCTAAGACATAAAGGTAACTTGAGGAATTCATAACATTCTTACGTAGGGAGTAACCCTCTTGGTTACGTTTGGAATACCCATCACGGTATATTCCCTAAATATCTTTGGAGACACCTTAACGTTTAACTCCTTCACGTTACCCAATGCATTGGAGAGCTATGTCGGGATCACCCTCCCTTAGTTTATCACGGAACCACCCATCTTCATAAAAATTCCCAAGAACCATAACATAATCGTATCACATAAATCATCCATAAAGGAAACATAACATTTCCACATTTCAATCACAATATATCAATAACACATTGATATAATAAA
Source organism: Viscum album (assembly GCA_963277665.1). Taxonomy (NCBI): domain Eukaryota; kingdom Viridiplantae; phylum Streptophyta; class Magnoliopsida; order Santalales; family Viscaceae; genus Viscum; species Viscum album. Next base: position 1,812,018,234 of record OY728127.1, read on the forward strand.
AACATTATCAAAACCATTTTAAATACCAAAATAAAATAAAATTAAAACATGGTATTTATTTTTCATTAAAAAAAGGTTATGGCTTGTAGAGGAAGTCAAAACTCAAATATTGGTCACGGCGGCAGAGAAGTTGTTGTCGCCGCATATGTACGACAAAAAAAACATTCCCTTTTGTCGTTTAGTAAATGATTCGTATAAAATGATTCTTTCTGAATAATCATAAAGGTCAAAGGGGTTTATACACCGTATAAAAGAAATTTGTGTATAAAACAAAATATGCCTCAACGAAAGGAGATTGAGACGGATTCCCTTACTTCGTGTCCAACTTGACTCGATCGTTATTTAACCTCCTGAATAATAAACTTGAGTTAATTTCTACATGCATGAGAACCTTTTTAAAGTTCATTATTCCTTTTATATCACTTATTACCAAGTCATGAATACTATGTAATTATTTAAGTTAATAATGGTCGTTTTTTCGATCATTGCTACTTGAGTCAAAAATAAACTCTTTATAATTACAAGTTGTTCATGTGTAAAATATATATTATATCCAGAATTATATTCCTTATGTAGATATCAAATATATAATATATATCAATTATATACATTAATATATAATATTATATAACATTTAGAGGTAAGAAATGAAATGCACCGTTCATGGAGACGGTAAGCCGTACGTACGCATGAACGCTACTTCCATTTATATTTCTTATTTAATGGAATTAAAACATAATGATACAAAATTGTATTATAATTCTAGTATGGTATCATATATAAGATCATTAAATATATCTTTTATATGTACCACATATGGTATTAACGAATCAAATCACTTTGAGGGGGTGGTAGTCCGCACTTCCTAAAATGAAGATATCGTGTTTACCCATAATGGAAACCATAATGATATGCCATAAATGAAAAATACAGAATATTATGGAAAAAATAAGAATATCATATATCATATATAAATATAGTGTCATATTAATGGACACCTTTTAATGTGTTAAAAGAATATTGAACAATCATCGTTTCGTGAGGCAGAAATTCACCATCCATAGAAAACAGTATGGTTTTTAACAATTAGATGGAGGTGTGTGTAAGTGTATCTAGAATAATTATTATAAAAACATACTAGTATATTTAAGATACTGGAATTGTTACAAAAGAAATTAATAAAAATAGTTTAGGGGGTTGGAGAAGCAAAATAAAACAAAAGAACACAAGTGAAGACATTACCTTAAAATCGGGTAACCCTCTTTGGTTTGAACCAAAAGGGTTTCTTAAAGAGATTCCTGCCTAAAGTAAGGATTATAGTATGAGGAGAGGGATGTGTAGAGGAAAAATTATCATAGTATGGCCGAGATAAAGGCTTGAGAGGTGTGGGTAAGGAGGTAGAGGTGGGGGCCTTTTATAAGAGGAGAGGAGGGGCACTATTGGAAAGGTGTAAAATGTTACATTATTTTCAAATGAGTTTCGGATTTTAAAGGTCCCACATTTATGTGTTTTGAGGAAATGGTGATAATAGTTCTAAATATACTCATCCAATAGGTTTTTGACATGTTTTGTTCTTCGATTTTACATTATCTTTTCATTTTATTTAAATCGTTAAATAATGAGGTAATCGCTGCATCATCATGATGTCATAAATAATTTAATTTATTTAATGTCTAAAAATTATAAGAAAACTACTATGATGTAGGAAATCTTTTTATCTTTCGAATTACTATTTATAGTAAAAAAATCTGATTTTTATAACCCCATGTAAAATTTGTTTTTGAAAAACAATTCATGTTTGTGTCATTTTTACTTTTACATTAAATAAAATGCATTAATGTCATTATCTTACCCAAGTGGCTCCATGGGGTCCCAAAAATAGACCCATGGGTTTTCTTGGTCGGCCATGAAACATCCAATAAGGGTAGGACATGTGTCAAGGTCATTTCATATTATTAAAACATTATTTCTACCATAAACTACACTAATTACCTATAATCGTGATTAAAACTTAAAAGTTACTATTCAATAAAAAATTATTTTAATCCCATTGAACCATATTTTACTTACTAATGAAAACCATGTATGTCGGATTTTTGAAATTCAAAACACAGATGTGGTAAAATTTTATTTAAACAAAAATTCAGTTTTTTAAGTACCACTTAGTGGTTTCACTATTCATAAAAAATTGAAGTTTTTCAGAAAAATACCAAAAACTCACCCTAAGATATATTTGATATTATTAATTAAAAAATTATGTATATTTTACAAAATTCAAAACATTTTAGTTAAAAAAATTAATTTAATAATTAATTCCCGCTGTCAGACAAATAGCATGTTTTTATGAAACAATATATATCAAAAGATTGACACTAGTTTAAGTCCAATTTCAAAGTGAAATTAATTCCAAAGACCACTATTGGATTAAATGGTAAAAATATATTCTAATTTAACTTTAAAACCAATTAAAAATATAACATAATAATATAAATAAATTAGATTAAAAAGAGGTTTTGAATTAAAATACAACATTTTTCACTATTCATTAAAAAAATAAACATTATCAGAAAAATACTAGAAATTTATCCGAAGTAAATTTCAATGTCCCAATCATAAAGAATATTTTATTTTGACAAATATAGCTTATAAAATTTTCAAAATAATGATTTAAAAATGGTTCTCAATCAAAAGGTGGTAAAACAATCTTTTAAAAATATTAGAGTATTTCATGCTTTAGGTTGGATTTATTCTCATTTTAATCCTCTAAAACACGATATAATTCATAAATAGACATAGATAACTATATCTATTATTCATTAAATACTTGCGATGTTAAAAATATTACCTTTTTAGAATACAAGGATTCAATAATGGGAAAATATGTATAGAAAAGTACATGAATTCTTAGGTCAAGATGGATTTTCATTTCAAAGATTTACTAACAAAGGATCCAAACACACAAGTAAACAATATCTCTTGGAAATTATCTAGGGAGACTAAAACTGGTAGTATTCACTTTTACTTTAATGTCTTGTTAATTTCCTTTTGTGCTTGAACTTATGGTTTCTCACCTTTTCCTCAAATGTGTTTGATAATAACAAAAAATTTAATTATGGCATGCATATTTCCATATATTAGATATGGAATAAGAAGGAGAAATTCCAAATATTTTAGGATGGATATTTTTAGCCACTAAGAAGGATTTAATATGCAGTTACCATGGCATATAGATGTTCATTTTTGGAGATGAAAAATTTGTATTCGACTTAGAAAAGGATTCCAAGAAAGTAAATGATTTTTTCGACTATCAATGAATATTTCATACTAATAAAAGATATGATTTTATTACTATTTTGGGAAACAAAGATACCCTATCCCATCATGAATATGAAGACTTTATTCTTGATAATGAAAACTACTTCAAAACATTAAAAAGGGACACTATCCACAATTCATAACCTCTATCATTATGCCACCATCTTTGTCATTAAAAACAATTCTTATGACACTCATGTAATAATTAGATTAGACATTAGAAACAATTCCTTTCGCAATGAGCTCTGATCTTACCCTAAATCAAGATAAAAAGTTTATTGAATTCCTAAAAGGACACAGAAACTCAATTTCATGGGGAGTGGGAGACCATAAAGGGATTGACACACAATCTGCACCCAAAATATTTCTTTGGAAGTTGTGATAAACCCAAAAGTAAATCCCAAAGGTGGCTCACTACACCAATCAATGTGGTGGTTAATAAGGAAGTGATAAAACTTATATATGATGGAATACTATTTCCAATATCTAAAAATGAATGGGGTAAATCTACTAAAAGTTTTTCCAAATTAAATTAGCAAAACTATTGTAAAAAAACAATGAATATGATTTGATCTCTAATCGAACCACTATTAGATTGTTAGTATGTATCGATTATCAGAACCTCAAAATAGTAACCCCAAAAGATCAATTTGCACACCTCTTTTTTGATACAGTGCAATAAAAACTAGCAAGGCAATAATTATATTGTTTCCAGGACATATTTTCAAGATAAAATCAAATAATAGTTGATCAGGATGACCAATCTAAAACTAAGATCACTTTTCCCATGAGAACCTCCACCTATCGACATATGTTATTTAGTATTTGTAACACAAAAAAAAATAAAATTCAACCATTCATGACACATATATGCCATTATATGGTAGTGAAATTCCTTGAAATCTCCATGGATGAATTTTCAGTATATGGAAGATCCTTTGAGTTATACATGAGTAATATAAATATAGTCATGAAATGTAATGAAGAAAAATTCATGGTATTAAATAGGGAAAATTGTCACTTCATGGTCCAATGAGGCATAGTCCTCAGACAAAAAATCTAAAAACAGGGCATGTAAGTGGATCAAGCTAAAATAGAAATGATAAATGAATTACCTAACCCTATAATAATTAAAGAAATTAGGATATTTTTGGGCCACACATGATTATACCACTAGTTCATTAAAAATTTTATGTATGTTACACACCACATGGAACAATTATTATTGAAACACACTATTTTTTATTTCACAAAATAGTATTTATGGGAATTACATACCCAAAAGAATATTCAGGTTCCCACTGCAATCATAATTTCACTAGACTGAGGAAAATACATCAAGTTAATGTGTGACCTAAGAGACTTCATTATTGGAACTATCATATTAAAGTGAGTCATAAATATATTTTTTCCCATTTAATATTCTATTCAGACACTGAATGACACTATGTTAAATTATACGACTACTAATAAAGAACTTCTGGACGTCATCTATGCATTTGAAAGGTTTTTCTCACACCTCTACAATTTAATGTAGTGGTATAGAAAGATCCTACAACACACATATATATATATACTAAACAAAAAGGATTCAAAACCATGTATAATATAATGCAATTGACTAGTATAAGATTTTGACATCATAATCAAGGACACAAAATGAAAAAATAATATTATTTTAGACCATTTATCCAGTCCTCCACTACCCTATATGGAGGAGGAAAATAAGCTTGACATCACAGATGAATTCCCTGATGAAAGTTTTTTCATGATAAATACCCAAGAATGACCTTCATATTTGGACATTGAAAATTATGTTTCCATGGGATCACTCTACCATGACCTTTCCAATTAGAATATGAAGATATTTTTAGAAACTGGCTCACATTACAATTATGATGAGACTGCTTTTTTATGTGTAGTGTTGATTGATCAATGTGTCATTTCATCCTAGAAGAAAAAATATGTTTCTCAACTTGTTTCATACGTCACTACTAGGTGGGAATAATGTACCTAGTTGTACCATGACTAAAATACTTAAAAGAGGGATATTATGGCCCATAATTCATCAAGATTCAAGGAAATTTTGCGAAACCTATGATTGATGTCAGCAGATTGGAACTATAGGGAAAATAAACAAAATTATGTAAAATACCAACCTAAAATTCAAACTCTTTGATAAATGAGTAATTAACTTCATGGGAACTTTTTATAATTATCCTTGTAATTTTTACATCCCTGTCATCAATGAATACATATCAAAATGGGTTAAATTTGAATCCATTACTCATGACACATAAAATTGGTAATGAATTTTTTAAAGAAAAATATAGGCTCCAGATTTGGATTTCCCTGATTACTCATTAGTGATTGGGGAACTAACATCACCAGTAACACTATAAAAGGATTACATGAAAAGTATTGATTTAGGTATAACATTGTTACTCCCTACCAATTGTAAACAATTGGGGATGATGAAGTTTCTAACATGGAATATAAAAAAATCCAGGATAAGATGGAAAACACCAGCTGAAAGGATTTGAGTGTGAAACTGGATGATGCACTTTATTAATATCTCATATCTTACAAAACAACCATAATAAATACTATGTTAAGACTTGTTTATATAAATTAATTCCATATGAAAGTGGAATTATAGAACTGATCTTTATGGACTATGAAAATATAGAACAGGTACACTCAAAAATAAAGTGATGTCCGAATTATCTAACTAGATGAGCTAGAAGATATCTAGAAGGATGCCATTGATAATTCAATCATTTTCAAATAAATAATAAATAAGTGGGGTGACCAAATAATCATGCATAAAATATTCACTTTAAGAGATAATGTTTTGTAATTTAATTCTTAATTTAATTACTCCATGAAATGTTAAATCCTGATGGAAAATTCCTTACCATGTTAGAAAGGTTTTCCATTATGGATCTATTGAGTTTCTGAAAGGAAAATAACCAAAATTTAAGGTTAATTGAAAAAGGTAAAAAATTTACCTAGAACTCTTTCAAGAAGGGTCATTCATCACTCTCAAACTGGCTAGAGTAGAAGAAAGTTTGAATGATGATGTTATTTTTAGATCTTTATGGGAGAAAAAACATTTTTTATTTGTTTCATTTATTTTTAGTCAGGTTCTTTTGATTTCTATTTTTATTTTACTTTAATTCTTGTTAACATGTTACTCTAAACTTCATTGTATTACATTACTACATTTATTTTAATTTCTTTCTCCAAGTTTTGATAGTATGCACCTGTTCATTTTTCTACGTCAAAAATTGGTCAACCTTATAGACTAATGATTTTTCTATTTGAAGGTTTTTTATTTTTAACAAAATTTTCCAATTGCACAAACTACTCAAAATACAAAAAAAACCACATGTAATTACATTCAATATAAAGAGATCATGATTCCCAAATTTAAATTTTAAAATCCCATTTCATTTTTTCTATATGATATATGATATCTATCTCATGATGTTTTCCAGAACAGTGTGGAGAATGTCACATTTTATATGTGGATAAGTCATTCTTGAGTTTTATTGTCAGTAAACTTGTATTATTTTATATTTTCACTTATATAGGAAACATTTTTCACTTAAATAATGAATTAAACCTGAAAAATCATTATACCCATTTAAATAAAAGACAAATATAGGTTAGATAATGTTAAAAACCATTTTTTACTCATGTTTGTAACTTTTAGCATGATTTCTAAGTTCAATGATTTATTCTAATTATAGATTCTTGCAATTTATTTTGACTAACTTATTATTTGATTTTATAAAATGAGTGATTTCCAATTATTTTTTTATATTTCCATTCCTGAGAGGATTCTACATCAATGATTTCATGTTCTTTTCTAATCATATTTATTGAGAGACACCTCGGTAATGTAAACCAATCAGAGCATGAATTGAGATCATATTGAGGCTATGATGGAAAAAATACATTTATAATAATTTTGAGGCAATATTTGTTGATCCATTTGTTACTAAGAACCACCTATACATATTTCCTTTTTTAGACTATAGTATCTATTAATAAAATTGTTAGGATGGAGCTATTTCATGATGATTTTCCCTTCCTACCATTCTCTCGTTATTACGACCCATTATAATTTGAATAAGTGTATGGAAATTTCTCTCCTGATGGACATGAGATGTTGTTATTGAGGAGATATACTATTCCACTTTTACCAGTTAGATTTGATATGGTCCATGATTGTTTAATGAATTTTTCCTTTCCTACCATGATCATTTGAAAAATTAAAAAAACAATATATATAATGGAAAAAAGATATTTGTTTGGGTATTTGTAAGGTAAAAAATCACCATTACTAGACCGATTAATCTTGAAATGGATCATATATGGTTCAGGGATAAATGTGGGACATGGTCTAGATATGATTTTCAAAAAATAAAGAAAAAGAAAAAGAATGGAAAAGGGAAATTTTTTAATACTTAAATGATATAATCAAAGAGAAATATTGATCTATAGAGCATGGAAACACTTTGTTCATGAGGAGTTACTTCATTGCACTTTTCATGAATTTCAGGCATCATATATTAGAGCTTACCCTCTTTTTGAGCTTTATTTTTTTACTTTCTACCCACGTCCCCTTAGCAACAAAAATATTTACCCCTTATTGCTGAAGCCCCCATGATGGATTTAATATTTGTCTTTGTGAAGTGAAGATGTTTGAACCAATGGAATCTTATGGTTAAGAATATATATTCATGTTATGAACAGATAACCAGTTTCATTTTTTACCTTATACTATGAGATAAAATTTTTTATGAGGTAAATTAAAATAATGGATATAGTATTTAAGAACATTTATGAAATTATAAAAAAACAATAATCAGTATGAAGAAATAAATTGTGAGGCATGATTAATTTTTCTAATTGAATTGATTCTGGTGGTCTATTTGTTTATACTTACACTTTGTTTTATATTAATGATTGCAGTGAATGTTTCCTATTTTTTTTTAATTTTTTCTTTTGGAATCACTAATGAGATTATTTTTTCCTGAGGAAAATAAATTGTTCAAACATTGTGGAATTTGATAAGATAAAATTGTATATACATTTTTGATACATTTATTTAAGGGGTTTTCATGATTTATTTGACAATTCACAAGGTTCTAGTTTGTTTTTTCATGAATTAGGAATTTTGGACTCAAAGGGAGAAATGCTAAAAAATGGAAAAAATAGGATTTACATGATATGTATCATGTACATGATGTGTATACCTCATTTAAATCATTCCTACAAGGACATAACCAACCAATTAAGAAATTACATAGTGTGAATCCATTATACAACAAGCACATTCATTACATGACATGAATATTTCAAATATCATAATCATGCTAAATGTGAATCACATAAATTACATGTAGATATTTAATGTAATGCAAAGTTTAATGGCTCACCAAGTCAATGTTATAAGGCAATTTTTCAGTAGGGAATGTGGATCTCAAAAACATAACATGCATCCAACATAAATGACGTGTAGATTTTGAGAAGAAATTCACTTAGTCTAGTGCATGATGTTCATGACCTACACATCATGTACTTTTCTAGATTATTAATAATTTAGAACTCCTCAATATATAGAATCTTGACATACTATCTTTCTCTCTCATTTTCATCAATTTTCATTATAAACCCATCTTAGTTTATCCCTTTAATTTTTTTTGTTTAATCGTTTTGAGTTTTTTGTCAATCTAAATCCTTTATAAGATTCTTCTAGAGTTTTTTTATTTTTCATCTGTTCTACATTCATTTTTAACACCTTCTATTCTTCATTAGTTATTGAAACATTATTCATTGTTTCCTTGTGTGTTGTGAGTTTTTTATGGGAATCACATTGATTTCAATTAGTTTATCTTTATTTTTAAATGTTTTAATATTTGGTTTTTTATTTATCAAGTATTTGATGATTATGAGTATCATGTATAATGTTTACATAATTTTGATCAACCCCACCATGCCTGAATAATCCACATAGTGATATGGGTTAAGAGTATGGGTGTTTATGAACCTAATGAATTTATAATTGAACCTCAGTAACCCTATGGATAATAATTACGTTAATAATAATTTTTCATTGCATTCTTTTGCACAACCTTTGAAATAGGAAGTGTAATTGAATGAAGATATCCTTATCAGAGTTAATAAAGACAATTATGATTAGACTATGATGCTTTATTCATAGAATCTAAGTATAATGAACCTAGGTTTTTAGATATATTATTTCCATGGTATAGTTGTACCATGGGTTGATCTAATTTATTTGACCAAAAATATTTGGCGAGTCTTGCACTGCATGGCATCTTAAGTCTTGGGAATATCCCAAACTAAATCTAGGAATATATTTTGTCAAGATCACTAAACATTGACCACAATCCCTTCATTTTTATCTTAATTAAATCCAAACTACAGAGCATTTGTAAAAAATAAAACCTGAAGAGTGGAATCGAGGAATCCTTTTCAAGGTTTTTGGTTAAATTGTTTCTTTCCTAATAGTGATCTCTCTGGGTTTGACCCCACACAACATCTTTTAAATTACATTGTAGTAAGTTTAGTTTGGAACTATAAATTTCTAATCTAATATCCACCTAAAAAAATTCAATGAATCATGCAGGAACATCACTAATTATAATGGTAAAACACTTAGTCAAGAATAATTATTTATATGTTATGTAAATCAAGACATGTACATTTAAATTTAAAAAACCATAGGTTTAACGTAGGTCATACATGATTATTTTCAATTCAAATCCTTCTTGATAGTTCATAAGGAAAATATCAATTAACCAAATAATATCCCTAGGGAGTGTTAGAATAGGTGCACAATAGGGATTGTTTTTGTGTACTAGGTAATTCTAAAGTCAAGTCGAATACACCTTTTTCAGATTTATTACCCTCAGTACATATTTTCTAGAATAATGACCACTTTTAATATCCAAAAAATGTTTTATTTATTAGTAAAAAACATAATAAATTCCATAAAAAATTTATAACATTATCCAATACTTAGACATATCCTATGAGTTCATTACTAATGTTTTATCCTCCTAGGTTACGAAGGATAACTAATCCTTTCTTTGATACCAACTGTAAAGACTTGTACTTCTCATACAAAAATATCACATATTAATATATGTATATTCATTATATAATATAACTATACACACTAAAATTTAGTAGGTGTAATTCCTTTGGAATCTTGGAAACATAATCAACTGGTTTGTAGCAGAAATATATCTTATCCCTCTATGTTATTCATATCTATCACCCTTCTTAGACTTATCATACATAAAACATTTTGTCATAACATGGGGAAGAAAACATAAAAAATGGCGAGGTCATATTCTTAGTATGGGTAAAAAAGGGACATATCAATGATCACATAAGAAGGACATAAACATAAGGATATGATAACTTGTACTTAGAATTTGAATACCATACCATGCATATCAATTATCATAAACTTATGTCATGGAATAAATCATGGTAGTTCATAAGTCATGAATCATAATGGAATAAAAGTACATAATCAATTAGATAATATTTTTGGAATAAGACATATATTTGGGGAATATATATATTCTTATAGCATTGTGAACTTGTATATATAGAAATAGGTTCAATCATTTAGTTAAGGACAATAAATCATACCTTCACATAATCATATAGACATGAAAGCAGGTAAAAACATTAACATATGAACATAAAATCAGTTTTAGGCATAACATATCATAACCTACTATATTAGAGGTAGATATATGTCCCACCTATATTTGGTTATAACATGACCCCCATCCTTGGTTATAACGCAACCACCATCCATGGTTATAAAGTAACTATCATCATTGGTTATAATATAACCATCATAATTGGTTAAAACATAACCACCATAACAAAATGAAAATAATACATATGTGTTCCATAATATCATAAAACATTCATTATATCATAATCCTTGAAAAAAATGGTTTCATAAACATTTCATCACAGTATAACCCATGAAAAAGGATTTGGTTTCATAAAAATATTATCATTATAAAAATAAACCATTTGATGGAAGAATTAATATAGTATAATTTAATACTATCTCTATTACAAATTTATTGGCATCAAATGATGCTATCATAAATTTAAAATGATTTTGAAAGATCATTTTAAACATTTATTGATAAAAACAACATTTCCCTGAAAATCAATTTTTATAACAAAAAATTCATAAAATATTTCCAAAACTATTTTCATTAAAAATTAACTTTTAATCATAAAAATGAATCCTAAAACATTGTTTGGTATTGATATTGGTATATTCTATTTATATTTTAAATGCTAAAATAAATATTCTATTCACATTTTTAGTAAAACACAAATGAGTATTGTTTAGAAAAAACATGATGATTAATTTTAATTTTTTTTAAAACTAAAACATGGGTAATAATGACTTTAAATACTATATTTATAATTGTAAAAAATTGATTAAATTATTTTCAGAAAACATACAGATGGAATGAAAAAAGTTTTTCAATAGAATAGAGAAATAAAGTAAGTTTTCTTTTGAAACATTGTTTTGTAATATTGAGTGTATAAAGAGAGGAAAAGGAATAGAATTTTTTTTTCGAAATAAATAACCATAGGAGAATAATATCAAAGAATTTATTGGGAAATAAATCATAATATTTAATCATCTAGAGAATAATCATAAAAAATCTATTTATGGAATGAGATTGTAACATCAAACCCTTACCTCTATGGTAACTTTTGAATAGTAAGACATGTTAAATAATTATATCAAAAAACATTAAATATAATTAATCGAATGATATTAATTATATATAATGTCAAAGGGGAAACATATACACCTTATAAAATAAAATTGGAGTAAAACATAATATATGTCTCAAAGATTGAAAATGGAGATAAAAATCATTTACCTTAATACTGATCTTCCTTCATACATGTTCAGACCTCCGAAACAATAAATATAATATTATTATAAATCTATTACAGAAAAACAATTATATATATCATACCATTTAATATTTAATTATGACATTTTATTATCTATTTATTAACAATTCCTTGTCAAAATCATGTTTCAACTAATAACTACTTTGTTTTTCATGTATGTTTTGATTTTGTATTTTTGGTTATTTTAGTTTTATCATTGTTAAATAATCTCCATAATTTCAATAATTATATAAATATGATAAATATTATGTATATAATTATTTATAATGGACAAAAAAATTTATTGACAGAAAATTAAATACATTGTACATGGAGATGGTGGGTCGTACGTCCAGATGAAGGTTGTTTCCATTTTCTCAAGGGATGTAATGAAAGTAAGGTTAATGATAAATCAACTTTACCAAATCATTATTTTGTCATATATATAAAATATATTCAATAAATTTATCCTTATTACTATCTTTGTAAATTGTTAGTGAATAAAAAATCAGATAACTTTGCAAGGTAGTAGTCCACTGTACACATGAGTGACATTATCATATCCACATTGGAATGGGGAAAACATATAAAAATATTATGGGTATATTTGTATTAAAAATATAACATATATTCATTCAATATATCCTCATTACCTTCTAATTAATGTATAAATGGGGAAAACACATCACATTGGTTCACGAGGTGGTGGTCTGTCGTATGCATGAGAAATATTATTATTTCCCAACGTGTTGGAAGGTAAGAAGGTAGGTATGGTATTATAATTTAATAATTATAAAAAAAATCTTTAATATATTATATAAATATTAAATAAATAATTATTTTCATATCTGATAGATGGTTATGGAAAATTAATAACATCAGTTTGCAAGGAAGTAGTCTTCCATACACACGATTAATGGTTTTGTTTCCCATTTTACGGAAGAAGAGATCGATATAGGTTATTAAATTAACATAATAAGATATGAATATATTTTAGATATAGGTTTTGTTATATATTCAATATTTATAAATATTTTAAGGAAGTATAATAATAAATAAAAAAAATGCATGATTATGACTTTTACATCTTCTTTAGAGAGCCTCTTTAGGTTTATAAGTAAATACTTTTTAGGAGGGATTACTAATAAAAATAAGGAATATAGTATGTGTAGATGGAATTAAGGAAGATATTTTAGATGTTATTTTTTTGATAAAAATGGTTTTAGAATAGTGAATAGGGGAGAAATGTAGGTGGCCTTTATTAGTGGGTGACATGACACACATGGAATTATTGAAAAGAATAAAGTGTACTATAACACCTGGATGTTTTTATGAAATATTTTCTTTAAATAATTTTTATTCTTCAGTAGCTTGAATTTCATGAAATCATTAGTTAAAATGAACCCTGATACAACCTTAGTAAAAAATTACCATTATATCCTAGCCATTAGGTTAGTAAGAATAATTATAACTAACTTATGAAAATGTATTATGAATTATTTAGTTATCAATTATTTATGAAAAATATAAATTAGATATTTGAATTTTTGAGTGAATTACTATCGGTAATGAAATTAATGAGAAATATATTTTATATAAATTATAAAATATTATTTATTCATCCAATGGATATTTTAATTATAGGGTGTGAATAATCCCTATTTGGTGTATAAAAACGTACTTTTGTTGAAATTGTAATCTTACACCTTTGAATGGAGAACCCATTTTAAATTAATATTTTGACACATTAATAATTTTTATTTGAAAAAATAATCATTTTATTTTAAAATTGGATATAAAAATTTACTTTAGTTGAATTTTTGATATTTTCTGTTAACATTCAAGTTTTTTTGAATAGTAAAAACACACTAAATTTTAAGTGAAAACAAATTTTTTCATCGAGATAATTTATAAGGTAAAATTATAATATTGAATAATTTTAATTTATAAATATGATATATTTTTATCATTTTATATAATTTATGTAATTATAATTAACTTTACATTGAATTAATATGAAAAACATATCAATATTTTGGAATGTTTAAACTTTTTAAAAACATGATCTCTTATTTCGACAACAGGATTGATTTTAAATTAATTACTAAAACATTTATATTTTGAATTTTAAAAAATTTAATCCATATTTTGAATCAGTAGGTCGAAATTATGTTAATTGTTTACATTTATTTTTGGACATTATGAATAGTAACGTTGGAAATAAAATTTATTACCATGGTCAAAGGTATATTAGCTAATTAGAGATAATAATAATATTAGAAAATTTCATTAAAACCTGTAAAAATCCTATTTTATGACTAAATTAGTCCTTTACGATCTATTTTTAGAAATGTAATTATTTGATGGACACTTACCTATGAATATGACATGAATTTAATAAAAACTAATGAATGTGAGAAAATGTCACAACATCATTTAATATAATTATATTAATTTTAATGTATGAATAATAGGAGATAATATTAACTATAGATAGTATTTATAAAGATAACATAATTACTTACATCTTAAGAATTTATTTATAATTTTTAAATATTATATAATTACCATTAATGATGACACAATAATGATGTAAAAATTAATTTATTGATAGAAATATCAAATAAATTGTTTTAAAAATATGAAAAGAAATATAATATGAACTAATTAATGTCCTAAATACATTTATAGGTGATTATGACATGTTAGGAGGGTATTGAATATTTTTTTTAACTTATCATCTTTGTAATTTATTTAAATTCAAATAAATTAATAGTGTCAAAATTAACACCATTTTTATTTTATAAAAACAACATTTTATTAAATTATTTAAAAATCATAAAAATACTTAAAAATTAAAAAGCTATAATTATAAGATCTAAAATTTCATAAAATATCCATTTATTTTCAATTAACACCATATAAGTAAATATTTATAACCATAAAATATTTAGAATGTTATTACCATAATTAAAATTAAATAGAATAACTAAGTGTCAATTAAAAAGATATGGTTTAAATTGAAAAAATAACCTGTCCAAAATTTAATTTTTAATGAGATTAAAAACCTATATAATCTCATAATTGAAATTGGGATATTTGATAGGTTTTTATGTGTAACTTGATTTTATTATAAATAAATATTTTCGAGGTTTCCAAAAGTTCCCTTCACCTCAATTATAAAAGGGAACTTTCTCTCTCAACTCTCCACATAATTTTTAGCTTTCAAGATTGACCATAAGTAGACTAGTTCACTTATCAACTTCCCTATAATCATGATAAATATCCTGATATTCTTAAAGGACCAACTCTAGTTATCAAAGAGGTGATTTTGAGGAGGCGCGTCGAAGAAGAGGTAATATCATATACTGATTCTTTCAAACTTATTTCTTCTTCTAATTCCACCTCATGAGTTGTTTCATTATAAAGTAATAACTCCAGTAGTAATTATATAATTATATGTTATTGTGATTATGAAAGAACCATATTCTACCATCTACCCATCCTATGAAAAATGAAATCACCGTATGTGCGTACATATGACTTACCATCTCCATGACGTGGTGTAATATGTTTTTCACCACCACCTTGCAGAGATAGGTATAATGACGGAATATATATATATATATGATTAATATATATAGGTATTTATTATGAGATACTATATACCATCCACCTTAATACCATTCAAAAATTATGGGAACAATATCGTTGCTCGTACGTACATACGACTTACCGTCTCCCTGGTGCGATGTGATTCATTCTACATAATCTTAATTAAAGAATGATTATATAAATAATTTGAAAGAATAAATATGATATAAATTATAATTATACCATGATCTAAATTATATAACTATAACCTAAAAATGGGAATAAGAACATATCTGAAAAAACATGTATAAGAACATAAAGCAGTTAATACCCGAATAACGAGTAACAATGAAATGTTATTAACAAACAGATAAAAATATGATGATAAATGTTATCATAAAAATTATTAAGATTCTAATATAAATCATTAATATTATTTAAATCAATATAAAGGAGGTTTGGATACATATGAAGCATATCATACCAAGGTAAGGGATAATTTTTCAAACTCATTATTATCTGAGATTGTTTATTCATAAGTACTTAATGGGAAATATTTATCATTCACATCAATGTGTCCTAAATATGTAATATTTTTTTTTATAAATTTTTTTACAATAAATTTTACCCATTGGTAAATATTTATAGAATTTTATGAAAGGAATATTTTTTTATTTTTCAATATGGGTTTCTTTTTGAATTTTCTTGTGAAAGAATGAGAAGAATGTTTTCTTACTTGTATGACATGAATGGATTTTTACGCTTTCATAACACCTTATTTACTGTAATATTACACTAAAATATTATAAGGTTATATTCACATACAATTATTTATTCTATAATTTTGTGGCATTTTGAGGAAGGAAGATGTTTTTGAAGAAGAAATGATATTTTCCTCAGGAATTAAGTTCAAGTGTTTTCCTCAAATTATGTTCCATCTTAGATGAATATATTTAAATAGGGTAATATTTATAACCATATTTTTACTATGATTTGATTTTGTGTTATTTAGGTAATCCATTTGTTTTATATCAAATATGATGGAATTATATTTAAGAAACCCATTTTATATCATGGGTTATGTTATACTGAATGTTTTAATCATTTTGTGGAACAAGTAAGAATGGTTTCATTATGATATGTGTGGGACCTATATCTCCCTCAAATAAATTGGGTAAATATTTATATCTCATTTTATAGGCATGAATGAAATATCAAATATATCTGGTTCAATAATTCAGGGTTGTAACGAGGAGTGAACTCAGTTCAGTAATGGAATTTGTCCGTTATGATGGCCTCGAAAATGAGCCTTGACTAATATGAAATGGTTTTATGTTATTATATGTGTTTACCACAAAATTTATCATCTTATGTTATTTCTATTGGCATTAAATTTCACTTTTATGATTTATCCTATGATATGATATTATGATCTTTTATATGCAGGATATGATTTTCAAATGTTATGTTCTTATGATTATGATATGATGGATATTTCCCTTTTTATACTTAATAAGAATGTGAGATCACCGTTTCATATATTTATTTTTCCTAGGTCATGAAGTAACGTAATAAGTAAGACATTTCAAAATGAAGTCTAGTTATGATTAAATAAGAGGGAGACAATGTGGATGTTTTATGAACCTGTTGTTTATGTTTCCCAGTTTCTAGGGACACTAAACCTATATGGTTATGGTGTGGTTTTTTTAAGTTATTTATAAATATTATTTAGTGTTGAAGTAATATATATATATATATATAAATTATTGGCCGTTATAGTTGGTGTTATAGTAAAGGTATAGTAAACCTTTTGAAACTAGGTTGGAAGAACCTTAATAAGAACCCAAAGGGTATGTCTCAGTTTAGGTTACAATCATATCCCAATGTTTTAGAGATATTAATGAATAAACTAAAGTGTCATAAATTGAAATTATATTATTTAATTATGTGGTTTTCCAATTATGATAATTTTATCTCATGCTATGCTTCTTGGTTTCAGTCAATGGCTGGAAGCAGAAAGAACCACATTAGTGCTGAATGCAACAGGAAATGAAATTATTATCCCCATGAGAAACCATATTTTATGGGAACTAGAATTCAAAATATTGTATCCATTCTCACAAAAATTTATCAAGCTATGAATCATTCCATTATTCCAAATGAGAAAAATAGGGAGCAACATTCTGTTGAATCCTTTATGAGGAAGCAACCAATTTCTTTTAGTGGGTATTCTAATCCACTATAGGCTAAACAATGGATCAATACCACTGAAAAGATATTTTCAGTTCTTCAACGTTCTCAACATGATAAAGTAATCTTATTAGTATATTGTTTGGAAGGTGAATCTAATCAATGGTGGAATATTATTATGAATATAAGGAAAAGAAATGATAATCGAGTCCATGGAATGGGATGATTTCAAGAACTTATTTTTCAATAAGTAATTTCCTTGTATTCTTCAAAAAAAGATGGAGATTTCCTTAAACACAAGAAAAAGGATTAAAATTCTATTTGTTCATATGATGAAAATTTTACATGACTTTAAGGTATGCTTTTTGAATTATTATCCAACCTAATAGTAAAATTGATAGTTTATTTAGTGGCTTGTAACCAAGTTTTCAAAGAGCATTAGCCATAAGGGACTTCAATAGATGTGAGGAAATTGTTCAATGTTCTATCAAGGTTGAGAAGAATGTTGGAGTAACCCATCAATCATATGGGTTTGATAACAAGAGAAAAATGGAATTCAAAGGAAAAGATAATGACCACACTGAAAAAAGATGATTTTACCCTGAAGCTCAATGTGTTGAATGAAACATGAAGGGAATTGTATTAAAGGGACCAGTAAATGTTTTAAGTGTAGAAAAAAGGTCATCAGGTAGTTGAATTCCGAATTAATGGGAAAACAATGTCTAATGATGTGAACAAATAAAAGGATACACAGAATACACATCATAAACTTCTATGTTACAATTGAATGGAAATGGGGAATTATGCCAATCAATACCCAAATCCAAGGGTTGTTGATGATGATTAAAGTCAATAAACTCTTAGATCCAAAGAAAAATAAATTCACATACAATAATTATCGGTGATGTAGAGTGTGACAATGAAGTGGTGTAAGAAACACTTACCATCAAATCTAAAGTAGAAAATGTTTTATTTGATTCTAGATCCACCCAGTCTTTTAATTATGAAGAATTTTCTAAGGGTATCATCATATTACCTCCACAATTTGATGTTGAGTTGGATATGAAAAATCCTAATGGCACAACAGTCACATCAAAAGTTTATAATTCTTCTCTGGTTGAAGTTTTTTGGAAAATGCTTCCTAAAAATCTTGTGAACTTTCAAATAGTTGAATTTTATGTGATTATTGGCATGGATTTGATTTCTCTATATAGATATCATATCAATTTCCAAGGAAGGGAAGTCACATTTCATATTCTAGATCAATCAATGATCATATATCAATGCAACGATGAATATAACATTTAAGTAGAAATTTATTCCATATTATAGGTCTTGATTCCTATAAATGAAGGTTATTTATCTGAAATGGTCAAGGAGAAACTCAATATTAAGAATACTTCCATTGTACGCGAGTCTGATGACGACTTTCCAGATGAATTTCTAGGTCTTCCACCAAACCGTGAAGTTGATTTTTCAATAAAACTCATACCAGGTGCTATGACTATTTCGAAGACACCTTATAGAATGGACCCAATTGAGTTGTAGGCATTGAATAAGCAACTAAAAGATAATCTTGAGAAGGTATTAATACACCCTAGTGCATCAACTTGAGGAGCACCTATTAAACTTGTTAAGAATCGAGATGGATCAATGAGACTCTACATTGATTATCATGAACTTCACAAGATCACTATCATGAAAAAATATCATTTTCCCCATATTGATGACTTATTTGACCAACTATGTGGAGCTCAATACTTTTCCAATCATGATCTTCATTTCTGAAATCATCAATTAAGTGTAAAAAAATTTGACATACTGAAGATAGAATTCTGTATAAGGTATGAGCACTATGAATTTATTGTGATGACTTTTGGTCTTACTAATTCCCCTGCTATATTTAAGGATTTAATGAATAATTTATTTAGATACTATCTTGATCAGTTTGTGGAACTCTTTATAGATGATATTATTGTCTATTCCAAGTGAAAGGAAGAATATGAAGACAACTTGGGAATTGTATTGAAGACCATGAGAAAGGATATACTTTATGAAAAATTTACCAAGTGTGAATTTTGGCTTCAGAAAGATTCATTTTTGTCAAATAATCTCAAGAGAGAAGATATATGTGGATCCAGCCAAAACAGAGGTTATTGAATGATGGTTGAGACTAACAACGGTAATTATGATCCGAATTTTTCTAGGTTTGGATGGATATTATCAGTGTTTTTTGAAATATTTTTCATGATAATCTAATCCACTCACCAAGTTGACTCGGAAAGGTGTTAGGTTCCTTTGGACAGAGGAATTTGAAGAGAATTTCAAATAGCTAAAAGAAGGTTAGCCAGGGCACATGTCCTCACCCCACCCTATAGTGGATATATGTATGTGATATATAGTGATTCATCCATGAAGGGGATGAGATGTGTTCTTCGGAAAAATTGTATGGTGATAGATTATGCTTCATGGAAGTTGAAAAATCATGATAAAAATTACTCATTTCATGAGTTAGAGGTAGCTATGGTTATCTTTGCATTAAAGATATGGAGAAATTATCTTTTTGGTGAAAGGTGTGATATTTATACTGATCATCAAAGTTTTATGTATATTTTTCACACAAAATGAATAGAATATGTGCCAAAGAAGATGGTTGGAGTTGATCAAAGATTACAACTTCTCAATACATTACTGCCTTAATAAATAGAACAAGGTGAAACATTATTTGAGTCAAAAATACCATGCTAGATTATCCATGACGAGGATCATGAAAGATCCAATATTTATAGATTTTTAAAGATGGATTTGGAAATTTTAATGGAAGGGGAGAAATATTATCTTTCTCAAATGAATGATTGAACATATATACAAGAGATAATTAAGGAGGTGCAGAAGGAATATGTAGAGTTACAAAAGATGGTGAGAGATGTTCTTGAATTCACATTTATTGTGATAAAATAATAAGGTTTAGGAACTTGGTTTGTATTCCTCTCATACTAGAATTGAAGAAGGAGCTATTGGATGAGGATCATAGTTATTCATTCTCTATTCACCCTAGGAGCACAAATATGTACATGGACTTGAAGGAGTACTCCTGGTGGGATAGAATGAAAAGAGAAGTCACTGATTATGTCTCTCGATGCTTGTTTTGTCAGCAAGTTAGGGCTGAGAGATAGAAGTCTAAGGAGTTTTTATAGACATTACCCATACTAGAATAGAAATGAGAAAACATCACTATGGAAATTATTGTCGGACATCACAATACATCTAAAGTCCATAATTATCTATGGGTTATAATTGATCGCCTTGTGAATTCAAAACAATTCATTACTATTAGAAAGGATTTTTCTCTTGATCATATTTGCGGAATATATGTAAATTAAGTGGTAAGATTGCATGGAGTAACACCATACGTTATAAATGATTGGGATATGAGGTTTACCTCGATGTTCTGGTGAACTCTTTAGAATGCTATGGATACAGAGTTAAGTTTCATCACTACTTATCATCTTCAGACAAACAGTCAGTCAGAGAGGAAAATTCAAACTCCGGAAGACATGTTGAGAGATTTCTCTTTGGATTTCAAAGGTGGTTGGGACAAAAACCTACCATTGGTGGAATGTTCTTATAACAATAGCATTCACTCTAATATTCATATGGTTCTTAATGAATCCATATATGGAAATAAGTGCAGAACTCCAACTTACTGGGATGAAGTTGGTGAAATAAATATATTAGGATCAGATCTTGTCTATGAAATGTGAAAAAAGTTAGATCTATTCAACAACACATAAGATCACCTCAGTGTCAAAAAAAAGTTTTGTTGACAATTGAAGAAAATACCTGGAGTTTGAAGTTGGGGATAAGGTATATCTATGAATATCTCCCGGGAAGAGAGTAATGAAATTTGGAATGATGGGCAGGTTGAGCCTTGGTATATCAGTCCTTTTGAAATTATGGATTGGGTTGGGAAGGTAGTTTACTGATTGGCGCATCCATCGAATCTATCTCTAGTCCATTTTGTGTTCTACATCTCCCCTGAGAGAGTAAATACCTGATCCTTCACATGTACTATGCTCAGAATTCATTCTACTGGATCATGATCTTTCTTTTTATGGATAACCGATAGAGATTCTAGATCTTAGTAAAAAAGTTCTATGAAACAATAACACTAGCTTGGTGAATGATTTATGGAGGAACCAAAAATTTGAATTAGTGGCATGGGAACTTGAGGATGTGATGAGGGATATGTATCTTCATCTGTTTATTTTCAAGTGATGAATTTCGAGGGGGAAATTCAGTTTAAGGGGGGTAGAACGTAACACCCAAATGTTTTTTTGAAATATTTTATTTAAATAATTTTTATTCTACAGTATCTTGTGTTGTATGAAATCATGAGTTTTAAAAATCGTGTGATGAAATTAGTATACATTTACTATTATAACATAGTCATTAGGTTATCGGGAATAATTATAACCAACTTATGAAAATGTATTGGGAATTCTTTGGCTAGCAATTATTTTTAAAAATTATAAATTAGATATTTTATTTTTGAGTGAATTTCTATTGGTAATGAAATTAATGCGATATATATGTTTTATACTTAATAAAATATTTTTTATTCATCCAACAGATATTTTAATGAGAGGGTGTGAATAAACCCTATTTGTTGTATAGAAACATATTTTATTAAAAGGGTATTATTACACATTTAAATGGGTAACCCCGTTTAAATTAATATTTTGACACATTAATAATTTTATATGACAACATAATCATGTTATTTTAATGAGTTATATAAAAATTTACATTGGTTGAATTTATGAAATTTTCTAATAACATTCATATTTTGATGAATAGAAAAAACACACTAAATTTTAAGTGAAAAAATCATTTTTTATTGAGATAATTTATATGTTTCAATTATAATATTAAACAGTTTTAAAGTATAAATAGAATATATTTTTATTATCAAATATAATGTATATATTTTTAATTAATTTTACATTTATGTCATAAGTAAAAACATTTCAGTCTTTTGCAAAGTTTTAACTTTTAAAAAACTCGTTCTATTATTTTGACAACAAGATTGATTTTAAATTAATTACTGCAAATTATGTGTTTTGAATTTTGCAAAATGGGCTCCATATTAGGAATCAGTAGGTACAAATTATTTTAATATTCTGCATTTATTCTTGGGCATTATGAATAGTAACTTTTGTAATTAATTTTATTACCATTGTTGAAGGTAAATTAGATAATTAATGGTAAAGATAATATTATAAAACTAGCTTAACTCATTTAAAAATCCAACTGGATGACTAAATTAGACCCTTATCATCTATTATTTGAAATGGAATCACTTGATGGCCACTTTCCTATGAATATGACATGAATGTAATAAAAACTAATAAATGTGACAAAATGTCACAATCTCATTTTATATAAGTGCATTAATTTTAATATATGGATAACTAGGTGAAAATATCAACTATAGATAGTATATGTAATTATAAAATAATTAACTACATCATATATATTTAGTTATAATTTTTATATATTAAATAATTACCATTAATGATGACACAATAGTGATGTAAAAATTATTTTATTAATAGAAATATAAAATAAATGGTTTTAAAAATATTTAAAGAAATATCATATGAACTGATTAATGTGTACCACAAATTTTATAGGTGACTATGAAATGTTAGGTGTTTATTAAATATTTTGGTTATAATTTATCTTATCTGTGTATTTTTTTGATGTCAAATAAATGAATAGTGTCAAAATTGACACTATTCATATTTTATAAAATTAAAAATTTATAAAATTATTTATAAATCATAAAAATATTTAAAAATCACAAAGTGATAATTATAAAATATATAATGTAAAAAAATATCTATTTATAGTAAATTAACACCATATAATTTGTTATTTATTCCCAGCTAATATTTATAATGTTATTACCACAATTAAAATTAAATAGAATAACTAAGTGTCAATTAAAAATATATGGTATAAATTTACCAAATAACATGTCCAAAATTTAATTTTTGATGATATTACAACACTATACCATCTCATATTTAAAATTGGGACATTTAGGTGAGTTTTAAGGGGTGTTTGATTTTATTATAAATTAATATTTTCATGGATTCCAAAAGTGCCCTTCACCCCAATTATAAAAGGGAACTTCCTCCATCAACTCTTCACATAATTTTGAGCCTTCAAGATTGACCATACCCAACCTATTTCCCTTATAAAATTACATAGTAACATTATAGGGGTCATGGTATTTTTCAAAGACAAACTCTAGTGGTCTAAGAGGAGATTTAGATGAGGCATGTCAAAGAAGATGTAATATCATTTACCGAATCTTTCAAACATACTTCTTCTTCTACTTCCTCCATATGAGTCATTTCATAATAAATTAATAAATATTTTTATAATTATATAATTATAGGTTGTTATGATTATGAAACAACCATAGTACACCTTATACAAATCCTATGAAAAATGAAATCACCTTTCGTGCGTATATACGGCTTACCGTCTCCACACCGCGGTGTAATCCGTTTTCCCCACAAATATACATGGATGGGTATAATGATAGTATTAATAAATATATATATTATTAATATAAAATTATATTTATTATTAGTTACTATAGATCATCCACTTCAATAACATTAAAAATTTATGGGAACTATATAGTGGCTCGTGCGTATGTACAACTTATCGTCTATACAGTGCGATGTGATTCGTTCTACATAATCATAATTAAAGAATGATTATAAAAATGAGGTAAAATGAATAAATACGATATATATTATAATAATACCACTTTTTAAATGATATAAATATAACCTAAAATGAGGAATACAAACTTATCAGAAAAAACATGCATAAGAACATAAAGGAGTTAATACCAGAATAACAAGTATCAATGAAATGGTAGTACCAAACGGATAAAAATATTATCATAAATGTTATTATAAAAATTATTATGATTCTAAAATAAATTAGTAACATTATTTAAATAATTATATAGCAGTTTCAGAAACTTACGAATCATATAAGACCCAAGGTAAGGGAAAATTTTTCAATCTCATTATTATTTGTGATTTTTTATTCACAAGTATTTATTGGAGAATATTTATCACTCTAATCCATGTTTCCTAAATATGTAATATTATTTTTATTATTGTAAAAATATTTAAAATCAATTTTACGTATTGGTAAATTTTTATTAAACGGTATGAAAGAAATATTTTTTCATTTTTTGATATAAGATAGGATTTGAATTTTTCAAAAAAAGTGTGAGAATAATGTTTTTTTACTTCTATGAAATGAACAGATTTTTAAAATTTCATAACGACTTATTTACTTGAAGATTACCCTAAAATAATACAAGGTTATTTTCACATAAAATTATTTATTTAAAAATTTTGTATCATTTTGAGGAAGGAAAACGTTTTTGAAGAAGAAATTATATTTTTCTTAGGAAATAATTTCAAGTGTTATCTCAAAATTATTTTCCATCCAAGTTGAAACTTTTAAATAGGGTCATGTTTATAAACCTATTATCACTTTTATTTTAAAGTGTGTGATTTAGGAAATTCACTTTTCTATATAAATTATGATGTAATAATGTTTAAGAAACCCATTTTATTTCATGGGTTAGGATATAGTGAATGTTTTTATGCATTTATGGAACATGTAAGACTAGATTAATTATTAGATGGGTGAGAGCTATATCTCCCTCCAAGGCAATGGGTAATTATTTATATCTCAAGAGATAGACATGACTGAAATGGAAAGTAAATCTAGTTCAGTAATATAGGTCTAGAATGAGGAGTGAACTCCATTCAGTAATGGACTTTGTCTACTATAACGGTCTTATAAATGAGCCTTAACAAATATGAAAGGATTCTCTATGATTATATGTGTATGACACAAAATTTCATGTCTTATTTTATTACTATTGGTATTACATTTCACTTTTATGATTTATCCCATGACATTATATTATGATATTATATATGAAGGATATGATTTTCAAATTTTATGTTCTTATGATTATGATATGATTGATATTTTCTTAATTTACCATTATTGAGCACTTAATCTAACCCTTTCATTTCTTTATTTTCCCCAGGTCATGAAGAATTTTATTAGGTAATATTTCTTAAAAATGAGTCTAATTATAAAGAAATAAGAAAGAGACAATGTGGATATTTTGTGAACAAGTTGTTTATTTTTCTAAATTTCTAGAGACACTAAACCTATATGGTTCTGAAGTGGTTTTTGTTATGTTATGCAATAAATATTCTTCAATGTTGAATTAATATCTCTATATTATGGATGGGCCATTATATGTATTTTTCACATTAAAATAGGCTCCAAAATGGGTAATAATCAATCCTTAGAGGTTATATTTTCAATATATGTCCCCAAAATGGGGTTTGGACTAGTTTCTATGTCATTTCACTGCTTATTTTTTTGTTTAAACCTTGATAAACCCATCAACCTTAATAGTGATAATTAATTTTTACTATTTTACTATTAATTTTGACCTAAAAATAAGTTGAAATTATTTTTTAATATAAAATTTTCTATTTAAAAAATTGGAATAAATTTTTTCAAATTTAATTCATTAAAGTGGTGAAATTTAACTTAAAATTGAACACACAGATGTATCGAAAAAGTTGTTTTTCTAAAGTGAAAAATTATATAAGTATAAAATGATTTATTATAAAAATGTAATATTAAATGAATTCCAATGACCTAGATTCGATTTATAATTTTATAAAAGAACTAATTTTTTTTTAAATCCATATTAAAATAAAATGGAACATTATAAATTATTTAAAAGAAAAGGTAATTTTTTTATAAAAACCTGTATTTTTCACTATTCATCAAAAAATTATCTTTTTTAGATGATTCCCCAAAGATCTCCCTAAAATAAATTTTACATGAATATTTCAAGAATTAAATTTATTTTTGTCAATTTTTTTTTAATGTTTTAGAAATTGTTATTTTTCATAAAATTAAATGATTTTTTTTGAGAAAAAGGTTTTTTTAAAACATATAAAGGCTTTAATAAAAACTAATTACCAATTTAAAAATATATTTTATTTCTGTAAAATAAATTTAATTTATTTAAAAAATTTGTTCATTACTATTCATACATCCATAAGTAATGGAAAGGTTATAATGGAAGTGTTTAAATAATAATATTAATTCTATATCATGGGTTGTTAAAACTATGTGTTGTGTGTAACACAAGATATTGAAGAAATTAAAATTTTTCATAACATATATTTCATAAAATTTGGACATGTTATATAGCCTCCAAATAGTTTTTAATTTTCTTAAAATTTTTTTAAGGATCTTTTAATAGAAAATTTATTCCTTAATATTTTTTTTATATTTTAAGGAAGTGATTCCAAAATGAAAATGGTATTTTCCTCACTAAATATTCCATGGGATTTTTAAAGGTATTTTTATTTCTGATAACATCCATAGATGATAATTATGCTATACTAGGGATAAAATCAAAGTATAAAATTGTTATTATTTTATGTATGGTTTATGATTATGATGAAGATATGTTTATGAAACTTTTTTCTTTTCTCAAGATTTTTGTATACGATGAATGTTTTATGATCTTGTAGAGAACTTATGGATAAATTTGGAATATGTAATGGATGGTAATTTAATTATATAGCCCTCAAATATCATGAGTTAATATGGATATCTCATGAGATAAAATGTACTAGAAGTGGAAGTGAACCTAGTTTAGTATGGGAATATGTCCACTATGTTAGTCTTGGGAGTGAACTTTGAATAATGATATAATAGAATGGGTAGTGTACCCAATTCACTATGATTATCTTGGAAATAATACCTTACTATGGAAATTATTTTCAATGCTTATGTGTATTTGAAAAACTTATATATTATTTCAATGTTATTCCCTCATGTCTCATGTTATTTGATTCCATTATGATTCAAGGCTTATGAACTACCATGATTTATTCCATGACTCAAGATTATAATCATTGAAATGATGTTTATGATTTTCAAGGGTTAAGAACATGTTATCATATAATTATTCTCATGTTATATTAAAGTGAACATTGATATCTCCCTTTTTTACCCTTACTGAAAATTTTATCTCACCCTTTCTTATATTTCCTTCCATAGGTTATAAAGAAATGTTTTAAGTTTGATATGTCTAAGAAAGGGTTGTAGCTATGAAGAACGTGGTGGGAGATTATGTAGATCTCTTAAGAATATGTTTTATATGTATCATTGTTTCCCAAGAAAATGGAACTATATGATTAATTCAGGGATCATAATTCATTGTAAGTAATATTCATTTAATATGATTTAATATTTATAGATGAATATTAAGGGTCACTATTGTTAGTATCAGATAAAGGAATAATTACAATAGAAAAAAGGATGATAAAAATTTACTGGGAACCAGTATGATACTATAATATATAAGAGAACTTCCTAATTTATGATAAATAAAAGGGTGTGATTTTACTAATAAATCATCCCTATATGGATACTACAAGTGGATGTAGTTTTGTAATATATACATCTAGGTGTAATAACAATGAAAAGAGTTTCTCATCTATATCTTGTCCATCATTCTAGTGCATGACAAGTGTGCACATACTATACACTGAGTTTGATCTTCCAATAATATATTCTTGGGTAAATTCTCATTTTCTATATTAACCATTATGAGGGATTTGAATATATTATGATAATGGATTTCCAAGATTAAACCTAAAGTGTCATATATTGAAAATAAGTAGTCATTATTTAAACATCTAATGAAGGGTTTTTTTCACGATTTATCACTCTGATTAAAGGTGCTTGATATTTATGCCGACCATTATATAGTAAGGTATTTAAGTTGGAATAACAATTTTGAGATTTTTATAGGTAAGCTCAAATGCTAAAGTACCATATTTGAGCATTGTTATATGTAATATTTTATATTATGAAAAATATCAGGGAATATTAATTCGTATCCTCAATTATTAGATGAAAAATTAGCCATGAATACAACTAATGGAATGATTATTGCATCCCAAGTCAATAATTCTACACTGATTGATTTTTTTGGGAATATGTTTCCTTCAATTTTCATTATTCTACCTCTAGATGAATTTGGTGTTTTCTTAGGAATGGATTGTATTTCTTCACATAAATATCAAATCAATTTGTAAGGAAGGTAATTCACGTTTGTTAATCCAAATCAACATATGATCATATATCTTTTTGAAAATAAATATGAACTTCAAATGGAAATTAAATCCATCATATAGTTGTTTATTCCTCATTAAAAGGGTTGTTTATCCCAAATGGATAGGGATTAATTCAAAATCTATGATAATCACATCATGTGATAATTTTTTTTATTTATTTCTAGAAGAGATTAATAGTATTCTATTCAATAATAAAATTGTTATTACAATGGAATTCTTACCTAGTGCTACACCCATTTCAATGAATATATTAAATTTCCCTGATTATGTTTTTGTAATTAATGAAGAAACTCCAAGAGAATATTGACTAGGGAATAATTTTTCCAAGTTCATCACCATGGGGTGAATCTATTCATTTTGTTAATAATAAATATGGTTCAATGGTACTCTATATTTATTATGAGTAAAATAAAATGATCACTTTTGGAAACATGTATCCTCTATCCCATATCGATGACTTGTTTGATAATCTATGTGGAGCTCAATACTTATACAAGATTGACCATCAGTCTTGATATCATCAACTGAGGGTCAAGAATTATGATATACCTATAAAAATATTCCATTCAAAGTGTAAAAAATATTAATTTATTGGGATTTCATTTGGTCTTACTAATTCCCCCTCTATCTTCATGTATTTATTAAACAAAGTATTTAGAGATTAACTTGATTAGTTTTTGGTATACATTATAAATTATGTTCATATATAATCAAAGGTCAATGAAGAGCATGGAGATTAGTTTAGTATTGCACTAAATACCCTATGGAAGGAGAAGTAGTATGAAAAATTTACCACGTGTAAATTCCATCATAAAAAAGTTTATTTTTTGAGTCAAATAATTTCACAAAAGGTTATATATGTGGATCAATGAAAAGTAGAATATATTGATTTTTGTCCAAAAAAACCACATTGAATAAGATCCCCAATTTTCTCACTTTTTTTAATATTACTGATTCTTTATGGAAAATTTATCATAGTTTTATAATCAACTCTCGATGTTAACTTGGAAGGGTGACACGTTCCTTTGGATAGATGAATGTGAAGAAAATTTCAACGAACTGAAAATAAGGTGATTCAACACACCTATGACTATACTACCCTGTAGTGGTGATGGGATTGTGTTCTATTGTGGTGCATAGAATAAGGGACTTTTATGAATCCTCATGATGAATGATATAGTGGTATCCTATGCCTCACTAATATTTAAGGTTCATCTGAAAATTACCCAACACATGATTTGTAGTTAGTTACAGTAATTTATCATTAAATATATAGTGGAATTATCTATATAGAAAATGTTATGAAATATATATTGATAATAAATGTTTAATATATGTATATATATTAACTCAAAAAGAGATGAATATGTGTTAAATATTATGGCTAGAGTTGACTAAATATTGTAAGGTATCAATATATTACTACCTATGGAAATAGAACAAGTTGCCGAGTGATTTGAATCAAAATGATCATGCAAGATTATCTAGTATGAGGATCACAAAATATCCAAAATTTCTAGATTTGCAAAGTTTAGATATGTAACTTTTGATATATGGGGGAAAATATTATCTTCATCAAATGAGTTTTCAACTATCTATCAAAATAATGATTAAAGATGAACAAATGGAAGGTGTAGAATTGAAAATGAACATGAGAAATATTCTTGAGTTAAACCTTGACTGTGATAGATTGATAAGGTTTAAGAATCATGTATGTGTCCTATCAATACCATACATAAAGAATGACATATTTGACGAATCTCTTAGTTCATCATTCTCCATTAATCATGTAAGTATGAAGATGTATTGAGATATGGAATTGCATCACTGGTGGAACACCATTAAGAAATATTTTTCTGATTATGCATCTTGATTCTTGATATATCATCAAGTTAATGTTGAGATATATAATTCCAAGGATATTTTACAACCATTACCTATAACAATCAAACTTACATGGATTTTTTCATTTGACTCCAAAAAAATTATAATAGACCTAATTCTATCTCGTTTATAGTTGATCACCTTATGAAGTCATCACACTTCATTACTAAAAGATATGTTTTATCACTTGATCATAATTCTATAAATACATTAATATATTGGTAAGGTTTCATGGAGTATCAAATTATATTATATCTGATTAGGATCTCAAGTTTACCTCAATGTTATCAAGAAGTTTTTCAGAAACTCTTGATTCATAGTTCCATGTATTTACATATTATCATGCTTATATAGATGGTTAATTTGAAAGAATTATTAAAACCCTCGAGGATATGATGAAGTCTTGTTTTATATATTTCAATGGTTTTTGGGAATAAAAATTTCCTCATATCAAATTCTAATATAATAATATCTTTCACTCGATAATTCATATGGATCTTTATAAAGCCCTAAATGGAAGGAAGTTTAGAAATATAATGTTATTGGATGAAGTTAGAGAAATAAAACTATTGGGACCTAAGATAGATAAGTAAATGTAAGATAAAGCCATAGAAACTAAAAACACATTTAAGAAACATATAGTTCATAGAAAAGGTATGATGAACATCATTAGTAAAATCTTGAATTTGAAGTTGGTGAGAAGGTATTCCTATAAATTTCTACAAATAACAATGTTATGTGATTTAGAAGGATGGGAATGTTGGGCCCTATGCTTATTTTCCCCTTTTATATTCTTCATCTAGTATGGATGAGATCTTATCACATGGAACTTCTATAGAACCTCCTTTATGTTCACGACGTTTTCAATGTATCTTTCCCAAGGAAGTACACACCAGTTCCTTCACATGTACTAAACATAGAGGTTATACCTATGGATAATACACATTCATATGAATAATAACTTGTAAAAATATTTTTTCATAGAGATAAAGTTATATGGAATGATTATTCTCACCTGTTTAATGTTTTTTGGAGGAACTAAAAATTTGAGGAAGCTATATTGGAACCAAAGGATTTGATGAAACATATGTATCCTCATTTTTTATGATTATTGTTTTAGAACTTCAATGGAAAAAATAATTTTAATGTGGATAGAATGTAACACCCAAATATTTTATGATATATTGTTCTTAAAATATATTTAATTTTTTCAATATCCTATGATACATGCCAATATGAGTCTAAATAAGATATAATATATTATATCATTAAAAAATAGTAGTTAAATAGTTAGAAATAATGTTAATATCCTTGTTTTTAAAATTTTGGAAAAAAGTTTTATATTAATAAAATATATTGATAAATATGTACTCATTTTTATTATTGTCATTAAATGCTTCAAAAATATTTTATTCCCAAAAATGATTTTAATTTATTTTTTTGAAAAAATTATAAAATTATGTTTTTAATTTCTAGAAAAATAGTTTGAAAAAATTAACTTCATTTTTAAAAACTTCATGTCAAAATTATCTTAATTATTGTTTTTATAATTTTCTAAAATTATTGGATTTTTGATGAATTGTGAAAAATAATGATTTCAATTGAAAATTGTTTTTTTGTTTAAAGAATTTGAAATGTTAAATTATTATAAAATATTTTTAAAATTTTAATTAGTTAAATTATATTATCAATAATAAAATTTATTTTATCATAAATAATTTTATGTTTTATTTTGATATAAAATATTTTATACTTAAGAAAACATTTTTTTTGAAAAACCATTTTCCCTGTTATCTGGGTTTAATTTCAAATTAAATTTTACTAAATATGTGAATTAAATTTGATAAATGGGGTCTATATTTATAATAATAAAAATTAATATTATATAATAAGTTTAACTTATTTTTTTTCATAATAAATACTAAGAATAGTAAAAACAATTATTACAGTGGTTAAGGTTAAAAAAATTACCATGGGTTAAACCATGAGATATGGGTATGTTTTTTCATTAAACCTAGATAAAACCTATTAGTTGGTAATATTTAATCATTATCCTTTTATAAATATTAATATCTATATATTTGGAAGCATTTAATTTGAATATGACTTTATTATATTTTATTCTTTTAAGAAATTTCATGTGTGTCCTTTCCCGCACATATAAACAGAAACTACTCATTTCTATTCATTACAAATGATTTAGATATATTCTTTAACCAATTATTACCCAATTATAATCTATAAATTCCAAGGCATGAATTTTATTTTCTATTATTTCTAAATACTAATACAAGGGTCATTAATAAAGGATCTAAAGGAGGCCTATCGAAGAAGAGGTAATTGTCTAACCCAAAATCATTCAATTTATTTCTTCTTCAACATCTTATAAATATGTTGTATTCATCATAAAATAATAAATTTAGTATCCAAAATATAGTAAAATTTTATTATGATTTTGTAACTACTATTATATATCCTCTATTTTGTAACAACAAGAACCTTTATAAATGAAACTCCTTTTTTGAATGAATTAATTCCTTATCATGTAATATAGTTATAGAAAGAACATGCACATACTTTGGTTACATCAGAATAATATAAGTTATATAATTTAAAATAAATTTATGTATAATAACCATTGATAATATATATTTTTTACAGTGAAAGTTAAGATTATTTTATTAAGGGTTATGATAAAATTAAATTGATATTGAAGTAAGAATTGATGGCCGTGACCAATAGGATCAAACACTATAAAGACCAATTATCAGATAATTTGAGGGAGATATAATCTCTATTATTTTACCATGAAGAATACCAAAATAGAATTCAGTAAATAATTAATTAATGAAACCATTTATTGTATAATTTAAATCCCACTGAGATCACAATCCAAACCTTGTTCGTCGAACCACTCCATAAACAATCTAACAATTGTGAACCTTAACCATATTACATTCTCTAGTGGGATAATGATCTATGTATCTAGACCATAATTTTATGATATTTTATTTTTTATTTTTTTACAAAAAAAGTATTCAATTTTATCACATTTTTAAAATTACCTTTTAAATGATTAAATAAAGAGTTTGATAAAAATTATATTTTTATATGATGAAACATAAATTGTATTTTCAAAAAATATATAGATTCAATAAAGACAAATTTTTTGATAAAATCAATTATTTTTTAAATAAATTATATTTTAATAAAATATCATTATTAAATAATATTTATTAAATATAAAATATAAAATTATTTTATGAAGTGAAATTCAATTGTTAAAGGGGTAATAAAACTATTATTGGCAAAAACCTATATTTTTCAATAAATGGGTACATTAATTTAAAGTATAAATTATCATATTTAGTTAATTATGTTTATAAAATAATTATTATTTTTGATATCAAGACATTGAAATTATCCAATGGTGATTTTTTGGAATTTTTTGAGATAGTTGAATATTCAGGTAAAAATTAAATATAGTATAATTATATGGTATGTATTATAACATCATAATGAAGAAAATGTGATGTTATATGTATCATAAACGTTTTCCAGAACCGAAAATATATTTAACCATTAAAATAATGTGTTTTAAAGTTGTTTTATTAATTATATAGAGCCTTAATGAATAATCCAAAACCAATATTATATTTTAGTGTTTTAAAATCAATTTTTATAAACATGAATCGGTTTCACATAACCAATGTTATTATTTTAATTTTTCAGTTATTATAAATTTAAAATAATTAAAAAAACTCATATTTGGGGAAATAATGGGAAACAATCATGGAATGGTTTGTTGTTTCGATAACCATGTCATATAAAATCCAAAACCTATGTTCAGAAATTAATAAATAAATCTCCTATAATTATCTATATAAACCAACCCCAACTCCCTCTAATATTAACTAAAAAACTTGGATCATGAAATTACTATACCTTTACCTCTCTATATTTCCCCTATGGTTCCACAAAACTCTTATGAGTCTCCTCCTAAGCCTTTAGAAGTGTCATCTCAAGGTAAGAGATCTTCTCATTCTCCTCCTTATTCAATCATCATATTTATGTTATTCCTTTTGAT
Source organism: Viscum album (assembly GCA_963277665.1). Lineage (NCBI taxonomy): Eukaryota > Viridiplantae > Streptophyta > Magnoliopsida > Santalales > Viscaceae > Viscum > Viscum album. The sequence goes on from OY728127.1 coordinate 1,812,053,595, forward strand.
TCCAAATTAATAATGTTTGGATATGTTTCCCCACATATTTCCTTCTATTCTTATCATTTAAAAATTATTATAGAACCCTTTAGCACTAATTCACCCATCCTATAAACCTTTATGTAGCCCCAATATGCAACCAAAATTATCTTGTAGATTTCCATGAAAAATTATTTTTTAGTGAATAACTGTAATCATTTCCACTAACGAGTATTCAAATAGATGTAATTATCCATACTTTATTGTGTAATACCATGTATGTATCACAAAATCATAAATAATGGTAATAAATGTAATGAAATATTTTCTTATTTTGATTGATCGATATGCCACACTTATATATGTACATGATATGAATGTAATGGGTGGACCTGGATTTAGACAACCCTCAAATGCGTTGGGTAATATTTTCATATCATGAGATTAATTACAGGAACCACATCAGGTTAATTTTTTTAAAAAAATGATAGGATTTCCTGGAAATTATCCCTGAATTATGTTTATGATGTCATGTTTAATATTGTTTCCACATTCCCATGTTGACTATATGTTTTTGAGTTATATAATGACTCATAGTTCCAAATTATGATATTGTCCCTATTATGTTACATATATGAATTTTTAATAACATTTAATATTTGAACTTATTATATGTTTTTCTTAATACCTTACAAGATTTTAGATCTCAGCCCTTTCTCATGTACATCCCTAGGTAATCCCGTGCAGTTTTAACAGAATGATTGAATTTTATGTGCGTGTTAAGGATGTTTTCAATATTTTCATTATAATTCAATTGAAAGTTGTTATTATATGTACATAATTTTACAAATACACTAGAAATAATTATCTTTTGGGATGTACTATATGTGATTTTTTGTAATTAATCATGAAATAAATTGCATTAAATATCTAGGTTATCAAAGTTGGTATCACCATAATGTCTAGTTATTTTGGTTATTAGGATAAGAATAATCTAGTGAAATCATTAGGGATAAGACAATACATAGGAAAAAATACCTATGTATTTGGTAAAGTACAAAGTTTTTGGTTTCCATGAAAATACATCCATGTCTAGATACTACAAGTGGATGTGGCCAAACCATATTGGTACATAGTGGTAATAAATATAAAAGGGTGCATTGAGTTGGATTTAGTCCGCACATGGTGTAAGAAAATGACCCTTACTACACAGATGGTTTGACACCCATGAGGTATATACATTGGTAAATTCAAAATCCCCTTATGAAACATTATTATGTGAACAAAAATGACCATAATATTTTATGATAGGAAATAAATCAGGGATAGCATATATTAAAACCCTAAAATTTATAGGCAAAATAATATATGTCCTCAATGAGTCATCACTTCAATGATAACAGTTTCCATTATATTTTTTAAGATTTAAAAAATAATCACCCCAAAATTTCCATTTTTTAGTTAGTGGATCAAAATATGAGAATACAAGATTACAATAAATGTTAGGGGAAATGCGAGATCTAATAAAAAGAGAGGACCAACCCGATGGGATCATGAACCATGAACATTGTTAAAATAATTTCTTTCTTATCTTAAGTTTTGATTAGAAAATTGAATAAATAAGAATATCCAAATACCAAAAAAAAATATTAAGATTCAATTGAGATCATTATGTGACAAATGCTTTTGAATTTTATTAGATCTTCCAATCCCCTGATCACAGATAAATGTATAAACTCTATTAAAAAAGATATTCTATGTGCTTCAATGTTTTGAGGGAGAAAGGATTTGTGGGATGTTTATCATATGGAGAGAGATGTTGATAAAAAGAGGAAATTGGACAAGAACATGAAGCTCTAGGAGGATATATAAGTGATAAAGTGGATATAAATCTAGATTTTTTTCAATAAATACTTTCCTCAAAATATTTGATATAAAATATAGAGGTATTTCCTTATCATAAATAAAAATATGACAAATACATTGAGGAATATGGTGAAAAATTATGAAGACTTGGACGTTACACCTACATATTTTTCATTACCACTAAAATTAATTTTTACCTATTTTCTGGAAATAAAAATCCATTTATATGAAGAGCCTTATCCATTAAAGACTTTGAAAACAATGAGGAAATTTTCCAATATTCTTTTAACGTAAAAATGGAGATCCTAAAATATCAAGGTTCTCATTAGGATAACAAGTAAAAAATAAATTATAATTAGGATTTTATGATGGATAAATATAACAGTGTCAATAAAGTATTATATCATTCTTTTCAAAATTATTGGTGGAAACATCCCATAAATTTCATAAGGGGTTTGGGTAAATTATTTAGGTTTGGGAATAAAGGTAACCTAACTATTGATTATATATGGGAGAAACCCGCCAGTGTGATGGAAGAAATGAATCCTCTGGTTAACGCTCAACCTATTTTTTTAATGTTTCAAATAAAATGAACAAGGAAACTATAAAAATCAATTCCATAATCCCAGGGTGGTCAATGAAAACTGATGGAAACAATCTATAAGGCTTAGAGAGTAAGGTAAAACTTATCCCCTTCAGAACTACTGAAGTAGATACTGATAATGAAGTGGTGAAAAATACACTTGTTATTTATTCAAGATTAGTAAATGTACTTTTTGATTCCAGTTATATTAATATTTTCATATCATTCATGTTTAATAGAATAATTCAAACACCTCCTCAAAACATTTAAATTGAGTTATCAGTGAATATAGAAAATGGGTCAATTGTTGCATCCCAAGAAGATAACTCATTCAATGTCTGAATTTTGGAACGAATTTCCCAAATAGACTCATGATAATCACCTGAGTAAAATTTTATGAATTGGTGGGAATTGATTGGATTTTCTTATGTCGATACAATATAAATTTCTAGGAGATGGAAATCACCCTTTATATCACAAATCACCCTCATATTATGTACATGTGTAAGGAGGGGGATGAATATTCCTTGATACTGACATCTCAATCATTTATTGTATTTCCTTGAGAGAAAGTGTATCTAGATAAAATAATTAATACTATAGATAAAATCATCATTGATGACATTCCCACTATTAGGTAATTCACTAATGTGTTTCCTACATAATTTCCTAGAATTCCTCATAGTCGTGAAGTTGAGTTCTCAGTCGAGCTCATACATAAATCCTTAAAAATATATAACAATCCACATGTAATGACTATTGTTTAACTTGAGGAGATTAATAAACAATTATAAGATCACATGGATGAAGAATTTATACACTAATTACATCACTATGGGGTGAATCAGTCATTTATGTTTAGAAGAAATAAGGGCAAGTGTGCCCCTGCATTGATTATCAGGATCATAATAAGAACTTGATAAATAAAAAATATCCTCTACCATGTTTTGAAAATGTATTCGATTATCTATGAGGTTCCCAATAATTCTCCAGGGTTGATTTATGGGCAGTATATTATCATGTTAATAAGAATAAGGAGGATATACCCCAGACTTGTTTTCATATAAGGTATCTGCATTATTTGTTCATAGTAATTCCATTTGGACCCATTAATGCTCCAAAAATCCTCATGGAAATGATGAATAGAGATTTTAAGGATTACTTCGACAAATTTTTGGATGTATTTATGTATGATATTATTATACACTCCAAAAGTAATGAGGAACATGATGATAATTTAGATATTGTAATGAATACCTTGAGTAATGAACTCTTATGTGAAAAGTATAGTAAATTTGAGTATTGGTTGGATAAAGTGATTATATTATGTAATGTTATCACCAAAAAAGGGATATATATAGAATTGTTTTAAATCAAGGAAATAAAAGGATGACTAGACTAAATCTATGATAAAAGTCCATAGTTTCCTTAGATTATAATGGTAATATCATCGATTTATTATAAAATTATAATGTTTTTAAAGCCCACTAACCAAGATTACTAGAAAGTGAGATAAGTTTTTATAGAAATATAAATATTAAGATATAATTAAAGTGTTGAATAAGTGGATAATAACTATTATTTTTCTCACATTAACCATTAGTGGGGAATGATTTGTGATCAATATTGATGAATCCAAAAATGTATTCATTTGTATACTCAAGAAAGATGACAATGTGATAGGCCATTCCCCCCACCAATTAAAGATCCATGAGGAGAACTACCCAATTAATGATTTAGAATTTGTATTAGTTATCTTCATAATGAATATTTGGTAAAATTATATATATGGAGAAAAGTGAGACATATATACAGACCCTAAAAGCTTCAAGTATATATTAACACAAAAGGAGCCTAATACGAACCAATGAAGGTGGTTATATATGATCAAGGATTACGATTTTTCAATACATTAATATACTTGGAAGACAAACAAAGTGGAAGATTCTCTGAGTAGAAAGGATCTAGAAAAAAATTTCATGATAAGGACTGAAAGGTATCAAATATTCATGGACATTGAAAAGATGGATATGGGAATAATATAAGGATATTCATCCCACGTTTCTCAATTAACTGCTCAACCATCTATTCTAAAGAGGATAAAGGAGGTCCGAAGAGATGATGAGGTACTACATAATATGGTAGTAAATATTTCAGATATAATATATTCTGAATATAGATATTATATTCACAACACAAAATAAAAGAGGTCTGGTCATTGAAAGTATCTTAAAGATATAAAAACTGAGATGAAATTACCTTACCTTAAGTCTTTACTCTCGTCGTACTCATTGAATATTCATGTATAATAAAGTTAATTTTATTATATATAATTTACATAACAATATTATTATATCCAATACCATATAATAGATAATTCTGACTTTATATTACACACTTACTAACAATTCAATGTAAAGGTTACGTTTCGAGTAATATCCTCTTGGTTTTTTTCACATGTGTCTTAATTTATTATATCATTGGTCCTTATACATATATCATGATTTATTGAATGTATAAAATGATATAAATATCATTTATATTAATTATATATATATTATAATAATCTATGGGATATAAAATTATGAAATGGAATACACCATTCATAGAGACGGTAGGTCATAAATACACATGAACAGGGATTCTGTTTTATTGTTGTATTATAATTTAGAAAGTAAATGACACACACAGACACATATATAATTATCAAATTAGAATTATTATATCATAAATATCATATAATTTCACTAAACCCATTCTTAATACATTCTATGTAGAGTGTGAATGAATCACATCGCTTTGAGGAGTCGGTAGTCCACATGTCCACAAATGAGGTTGTCATATTTAGAAAAGATGGAAAGTATAAATATATGTGTTATAAAAGAAATATAGAAGAATAAATACCTAATAAATATAATATATATCATATATAAACATCATTTACATCCAAATTACAAACCATGGATAGTGGTAATGGAAAGAATAATAACATCATTTCATGATGTGGTAGTTCACTGTAAATAAGAACAAAAAGTTCATTACCCATTAGATGGAAGTGTGTGTAAGGGTAGGCCAAAAACATAATATAAAAAACAACATAGTATATTAAATAAATTTTTTATAATATAATAATATAATAAGGATAGTTTAGGAGTTGGATAATGAAAATAAAATAAAGAAGCTTGGGGAAGGATTCTACCTCTTCTTTGGGTAACTTCTTTTGGTTTGCACCTAAGGGATTCCTTGGATAGATTTCTGCCCAAAGAGAGGATTCAAGGTGGAATTTAGGGTTTTTTGATGGATATTTGATCAGATTTTTACTAATCCAAATATATTGAGAGGTGTGAGAAAGTGGGTGGGTTAAGGGCCTTTTGAGTGCCAAAGGAGGGACAATCTTGTAAATCTTTGAAAAGAGAATTTCATACATGTTTTCCCATGTAAAGTAACTCCAATAATGATAAAAATTATATAATGGAGGGTACGGTATAAATATGTACATAAAATTGGTTTTATATAAGTTTATAGGTTATTTTCCCATTAATTTTAAGGCATGGCCCCCTAATAAGTTTAATTCTACATTAATCGTTATAATTTATTTTAAGTGAATTCACTAATATTTTGGGTAATGATCTAATTTTATATTATTATAAATTATAAATTATAAATTATTATTATTAAAAATATTTAATCAATATTTCCAAATTAAAATCATAAATGTTGGAAAAATTAATTTAAAACTATTCCCCCAGATGGGATGACACTGTGGGTTTTTAATGTAAAAATGATCAAATGTATGCTATGTGTTTATATCCAATTTCAATGTACAATTGATTCCAATGATGTAAATTGGATTAATATATTTATATTTTATCTAATTATACTTTAAAAAATATATAATTTAACAACATAAATAACTTATATGAGAAAGATGTTTTGAATTAAAATTCAGTATTTTTCATTATTCACCAAAAAATGATGTTTCTCAGAAAAACAAAACAAAATCACCATAAGATAATTTTTACATTATAAATTAAAAAATTAAGTTTATTTTATATAATTAAATTTAAAAATGTGTTTAAAAATAATTTTATTTTATATCACTAAAGGACATGAAAAGTAGTTAATTCCAGAATGTATTATTTATAAACATATAAAGACTATACCAAAAATCATATTTTTCATTATAAATATGTTTTATTTATTTAAAATAATTATAAAAATTATTTTAAATGTAGATATTACTATTCATAGCACTATTTTTAACCTACTAGGTTATAACTATCTCATTTAAATAATTATAACAATAAAATGATGTTTTGAATAAACTCAGTGTTGCGTGTAGTGCAAGCCAAATCGTGGTTGTGGGTTAGGATTTTTTGACATAGAGAAATGAAATTAATAAATGAAAATAAACTAAATAGAATTTTTTTTATAAAATCTCATGGTGTTACAGATTCGGGCATGGTGTACCTTAATATATGTTTTATGGGCATGTCGACCTGTTTTTTTATATATTAGCATGGAGACCCTTACTGTGATCCTAGTATATAATATCTATACTATGACAGTGGGCATGAAATACCTATAATATGACACTGTTCATGGCATACATATAATGTAATATTGGGAATGGGGTCCCTATACTACAATTTTGGGAATGGTTTTTCCTTCCTGCTATACTAGGAATGATGTCCCATATACAATATTGATACTACACATGGTTTCCCTTATAAATTTTATAACAAGAATTACATCCCTAATAAATTTTCATAGATATTTGGACATGAGACATAGTTGGCAGTGTCATCCTGGTTTTCCATCATGAACCATTCCCGACCCATTTGCACTTGTTATGACTATATATCATATTATATATGCACACATCCTTATTATACGAATAGACTGTATATTTGTAGATGATATTGGTGGTGGCCTATCTACTCTATCTCACAATGTATTTTGGAAGACCATGGAAACCATGTAGACTTTATGCATGCAGGTGTAGATAAGGGGAAGCATCCTCTAATGTATGTGTGACTTCTTGCATGACCTGGGATGGGAGCTTGGTAGAAGATAGACAGGTAGGAGCTCGGGATGGTTGTATAGAACTTTTGGACCTTTTTACCTTGTGTATATCATGTGGTGTATTAACTGACTACTTCCATGTATACACAATTTCCCTACTTTGTAGACAATGAAATTTTCATCCATCTTATATGATTCATTTTATTGATGATTCTTATTATTTCACTCTTGGATTGTTATATGTGCTTCTTAAATTTATGTTTCATTACATATTAACTATGTTGAAATCTTGTAATGAGGGAATAATGTCTCCATAGACACACCTTAGGGACTCTCTACTAGTCAAAAGACTCTAGATTTGGGGAGATGCCCTTGAGGCCATGTGTAAAACTCATCCTAGGGAACCTCTTAGTAGCACCCAGGTCTGTGACATCACAAAGTGGTATCTGAGAATTCATTTATTTCCTTACTAAAATTAGGCAATAGATACTATAGTTATGAAAAATATGAGATTTGGAAATGATCGTTTATTTGGAGTAGCTAACCCATGTTTTAATAAATTCCAAATTACCTCTAATGGAAATTTCTATTTTCTACATTTCACTTTTTATAGTTGACTTGATTACACTATTGGGCGATTAATGTTAATTTTGATATTAGTATTGATATTATTGAGGTTTTTCATTTAATATTGTTGTTGGAAAAAAATCCCCTAAGACTGCATTGAAGTACATTTGAGGAGATTTTGTTTTTGGAAAAAGTGATTATCAATGTTTTGATTGTTGACAAGGTGGGTTAATAAGTTACGTTTGTTGAAAAAGGGGGAATAAATGGTGATTTGTCGGGTTCAAGGGATGTTATCGACAATAAATGATTGATAGAAGAACCTTGACAAAGGAATGGATGCTCTGGAATTGGTACAAAAAGAGAAGATACAAGGTGGTGCCGTTTTGTAGTATTTTCCCAAATGTTTGGCCAAAAAATTGAAAAACGGGGGGATGTGTTTTTGGAAATGGAAGGTGCCTGAAATAGAAGAATGGTGTTTTCCATGAACGTAATGTTTCGATATTAGAATATAGAAAATCAGAAAAGGCACGAGGTGCGTGAAATATTGGAGTAGTGCGCAAAATACAGTGTTGTGTGGAAGATGTGTTTTCCATGCTCGAAGAGGATTGTGCATAGAGTGAGAGGTTTTTCATGACACAACATGTTTTGCACATTGGGGTTAGGGATACCTATAAATAATAGGTGAACCATCATTCAATATAGCTCAAGATAGATAATATCTGAGATTTGATGTGCATAAAAAATACACAAAGGGAGTTGCACAAAAAATTTGGTGTTGCGCATAAAAAAATGATGTTGTGTCTAAAAGTTAACATTGCATGTTAAATAAATGTTGCATGGAATTTTTGAGGTTGTCTGATATGTGAATATTGGATTGCAAGCAAAAAAAAAGATATTTTTCTTGCAAGGAATGGGAACTACCTGTAAGGCGCAGTAAGGTATTTGCGTAAAGATTGAGGTTAAGGAGCTCAATTCTGTGGTAAAGCGGTATTAATTCGTTGATGAAAGTATAACTTCAAAATATCATATAAAAAAATTGAGGATATTGGAATTCCTTTAAATAAAGAGACCTACAAGTCTATAAATAGTGAGTGGATCTTCTGAAGAACCAGTGAGCACACATTAGTTGAGAGATTTGGGAGTTTTCATATTGTGATTGGTTGTAAACGAGGAGTGACAATGAATATTCTCCGAACATTTTAAACAGATGTGCAATTTTAGTGGATTTGGTACATCGGCACATCCTCAGTGTATGCTCCTTGGACGTTCCCAATGAGGGCGAACCAAGTAAATTTTTTCGGTCCTATGATTTCTTTAATATTTGTTAATACTGTACAATATGAAAGAGATAGAAGACAATTTTGACTAATTGCAAAACAAGATCAATAGGGGTAGTATTTTTAATATGTCATACCCTAATTGACCTCCCTCTTTGGTTATCTAACCTAGTGGACCTATAAATTGGTATCAAAGGGAAATGTTGATATTAGTGTTCTTCTCTCAAATGGATGTCACCAATCACAAATGGATTCTGATCTGCGATGGGAATAATTTTCAGTTATGAAAGAATCAGATGCAAACCAACTTTCATTCTTTGGTAATGGATGGGTTTATAACAGAAATGTTTGGTATAACAAATGATATTAATAGTGTTTAATTAGTAGAAGTCGAGGATAGATAATTGGATGCTGACTCTAAGGGAATCAATGTGCTAGGGGGAGCTCCATCCAATGATATCTTTTCCAAGGTGATGTCGTGAAAAAAATTCATTCCATGTGGGAAAAGATATTGAATATATATAAAGGATGTACAAAGATCAGAGAAGCAAATATGAATGTTCTATGGAACAAATATGAAGATCTATGAATGAACCTGAATGAGTCAATTGATGCATTCTTTGATAGGGAAAATGTTGTAGTTGTAGACATGCGAGGTCTTGGTAAATTCATTGAAGACATAATGATTGTAAAGTGCATCTTGAGGAAACTTCCACATCGGTTCAATATGAATGTCAATTTTTGAATATAAAGAACCGAAAGAGCAGACATTGGATAACCTATATAGTACATTTGTATCATATGAAATGAAAAATGATGATAATGATATTGTGGAAAAGGTAAAATCCAAAGAGGTTGAAATCAAATAAATGAAGAAGCTCACTATTGAAGAATCCTTGGAGGAAGAAGAGACAGATGAGGTGATATCATTCCTTTCCTCAAACCATCAATGTGAAAAAGGAATGTTTAAAGGTAAACTTCAAATTTCTTTTTTTTTCTGATGTGGAAATGTTGGAAATATTGCATCAAGGTTACCCAAAAAGTTCCAAGAATATAATGATGTTGATGTGGATGAAATTCCCAAGAAAAAGGCTTCAACCTATGTGAAAGGCAAGAAATAGTTCAAGACAAATTTCCTTAAGAAGAAAAAAAATCTTTCAAAATTATGTAGTAGTTCAGATGAGTCTAAGGTTGAGGAGGTTGAAGGGATAGAGAACATCCATGATCGTGGAGAGAATTATATGGTGGCAGTTATCGGAGGTTCATAGAAAAAGGAATAAATAGACATTGATGAATAAGAATATTTTGAAGGAAGAGTTGATAAGAAAGCTGATTTAGAGGATTCACTTGAAGATATAGATGTTTGGAGAAGCAAAAAAAAATCCAACGAATTAGTTTGTGATTCCAATCTCTATATGCAGTAATAATAAGAAGAGAAGTCTGAGTTGATGGATGAAATTTAGAAACTGAATTCATCAAAACCAGAGGAATAAAAATCTATTTGTGAGTATAAAATCAATATTGATGAACAAAAAAGGGAGATTGATGGATTGAATAACATAATGAATGATAAAATCAAGTGTATCGATGAACTTGAAGGAGAAGTGGTCGGTCTACGACAAAATGTTAAGGTCTAAGAAAAATTTATGATTCTCAGCATGTTATTGGGAAATAAGATGATTCAGAATACTAAAAAGATGAAAGAGGATCCTAGTAGTTCAGTATGAAAGAAGCAGTAATCATGCTCAAATGTTAGGGCTGATTTGGGGCTCGATCAGAAACAGAAATCAGTCAGGGTTGATGTCAGACCACAAGCGCCAGTTATAAGAATTAAAAATGATATGGGTACAATGCAGAATCAGAAAATTAAAAAAAACCAAGGGACTCCTAGCCGTCCAGAAGTGAAACATAGGAAATTAACTTTCATCAGGTGTTATTGTTGGGGAAATATGGGACACTCAAAAAATGTATGTTCGATATCAAGAAGATACCGAAGCGCACATGAACAGAGGTGGAATCCAAACAGAGATCTATTCTCTTGAAAATATTTCAAAGGACACTATTTTTGGTGAGGAGGATTCAGGAATATGGATAGATAATGTACATTTACTACATAGATGAATGTGCAAAAGTAGAATCAAAATTTTTTCAAGCAACAGATCAATGAACCAATAGGTGAGTTGAAAATTCAAATAGATTTTTAGATTTTGAAGATGAATCTGATCCATAATAATTTGAGATGGATCAGAAGTATGAGTCTATACCGAGTGTGAAGAAAAAAATATGGACCAATAATAAAAGAGAAGATAAGGTAGTGGTTGCTGAAATTTCCCTTAAATCATCAGACTATTTTGGTGTATGGATACTTGATAGTGGTTTCACGTCTCCCATGATAGAAAATAAGGATCTGGTTACAAGAATAAAATACAGTAAAGAAGGAGTTTTCAATCTTGAAAACGATGAAGGCCTAAAGATAATTGGATTTAGAAAGGCTATTTTTGGGGCAAAGAAATAAGATGTGTTGATGTCTGGTTTGTAGAAGGTCTCAATCATAATTTTCTCAGCATCAGTTAACTATGTGACTCTGGGAATTTTATACGGTTTACCAAGAATACATGTTTCATCATGGGATGGGATGGTAAAATGATCCTATAAGGAAAAATAAAAAAGGGAAATATCTACTAGGTAAGTGGAGAAGAAGACATGTTCTTCCTATATAGAGAGAAAAAAACAAGCTATGGCATAAACGACTTGATCATCTATGCCAAAAATCCTTGGAAGATCTATTAAAATGTGATGTTTCTAGAGACCTCCCTAAGATATAATGTGATCATACACATACATGTGATTCTTTTGAACAATGGAAGATCATCATAAACACATACAAATCAATGGAAAAGAAGTAAACAAGAGTGCTTGAATTGGTGCATGCGGATGTTTGTGGACCCATCTCACCATGATCCATTGACGGGAAGAGGTATTAAGTTATTTTAATAGATGATTACATTATAATGGCATGAGTATTCATCATTTTCGATAAGTCTTATGTGTTTAGTTTCCTAAAACATTACCGGATAGAATCTAAAAGGATTCTTGGGAAACAAATTATGTTTCATACTGACAATGGTACAAAATTGGCAAATATTTAGGTGGAAGACTATCTCAAGATACATGGGTTATGGAATCATGTTTCTTCAATGAGAACTCCCCAACAGAAAGAAGTTGATGAAAGTAGAAATCAGATCATCAATAACATGTAAGGAACAATTCTCATTGAAAAGGACCAACTAGAGAAATTTTCGAAGGAATCAGGTTTGACATCGGTCTAAATTTCTAATAGAACTCTTTTATGTCCAAAGTATGTTAAGAATCTGTATAAGATGAGGTATGTAAATAATCAAACAGTGAAATAATTTTAAATCTTAGGAAGAAAGTGTTTCATTATCAAAAATGAAAAACATAGGAAATTTGAGTCACGTGGAGATGAGGGAATATTCATTGGCTACTCAGGAAAATGAAAATCATGCAAATGCTTCAACAAGAGGCTATGAAAAGTAGTTGAGAGAAATGATGTCACTATCGTAAAAAATAAAAAGAATACTAAATATCATAGTGAACAGTTTCATGATGAAAGTGATGAATAGGAAATCAACATTGGGGGAGTAGAAGTGGAAATGCTAATTTATAAGAAGATACTGATGATGAGCATGAGGAAGTAAAATTTGTATATGCCTAGAAGAAAAGGAGTCGAGCTAAAATTGACATGAAGATTATAATTGGTGATGAATCATCTCCAGTTTAGACAATAGGAATGAAAGCACTGCAACATACATCTTTCATATCTCAGGTAGAGCCTAAATGTTTATCTAATGCAACTGAAAATGAAAACTATGTTAAGGAAATGAATGACGAGATAGACCTTATTGAGAAGAATCAAGCATGAGAGATTATTTCGAGGCCAGATAATAAGAATTTCATCAGGAAAAAATGTTTATTTCGCAAACTAAATGAATGAGTATGGGGTTATGATTTGAAACAAAGCACGACTGGTGTGCACAGGGTACTCTTAGATAGAGGGAATTGACGTTGATGAGACATTTTCACCTATCACAAGGCTAGAGACCATTAGATTATTCTTGGACATAGAAGTGAAGAAAAAATTCAATGTCTTCTAGATTGAAATTAAGTCAGAATTTATAAATGGGGTCCTAGAATAAGAATTATATATTGAGCATCTAGATGGTTTTCTCATTCCTGAAGATGAGGAAAAAGTTTGTCAGCTAAAAAGGAGCTTTATGGGTTGTAGAAAGCAATGATAGAAGGGTACTCAAGACTTGATCAGTATTTGACGAAGCATTAATTTCTGTGTGGAGGAGTTGATTACAATTTATATTTCAATAATGATAATAAGAAAAGGATGATGGTAATTTTATATGTCAATGACATAATCTTTGGTGGATCAGATGAAGCACATGGAAGATAGTTTTCAGAGTTCATGAGAAATGAAATTGAAAAGTTTATAATTGGTGAGCTGACATTTTTCCCTGGTTTCTAGGTGACACAATCTTGGAAGGGCACATTCATCTATCAATATAAATATTCAAAGGATGTTTTAAGGATATTTGGAAAGGAAAATTTCAAGAAGGTAAAGACTCTGGTGTCTACACAGATGAAATAATCAAAGGATGATGAACGCAATGAGGTTAATATCTAAGAGTACATGAAAATCATTGGAATTGTACTATATCTAACAACGACATGACCTGACATTGTATTCAATACATGGAAATAAGTGAGATATCAGATTAATACCAAGTAAATACTCATGATTGAAGTGAAATGAACACTTCGATATATCAAGGGCACAGTGGATTTCAACTTAGTGTATAATGACAGAACTCAGCCACAGTTTTTGTGATATATAGATGCTGATTGGGATATATCAGCCAACGATTTAAAATCAATGTAAGGAGGTGCATTTTATCTTGGTTGATTTTTTATTTCTTGGATAAGAAAGAAAAAAGATTTCATTTGATTGAGCACTCCAGAAGTTTAGTACATTACAGCCAAACAAGCATGCACACACATATTATGGATAAAGTAGAAACTTGATGAAATAGGCGTGGCCTTACAGTCTTTAATCTGAATTTAGTGTGATAACTCAAGTGCTATAAATCATAGAAAAATCCTATCTGTCATTCATGGACCAATCATATTGAGATTAAATATCATTTTATCAAGGATAAGGTTGAGTAGGGGATCATGAACTTAGAGTATGTGCCTATTGAGCTATAGGTTGCATATATTCTAACAAAGGTCTTACTGAAGGAATCTTTTGAGCAAAATCAATTGGTTCTGGGTGTCCAGTCGAATCCCTGTACTTGAGAAAGTGTGGATATAGAATCCCCCTCTCCCCGAGGTATGATGTGTTTTTCCCTAATGTACTAATATGTGTTTCTACCCTATTATAGACTACAAATGAGTGACCTTTGAGTTCATTGAAAAAGGGGGAGAAAATAATGATTGTTCTAAGGGGAGACAGTGTGGCTATTTGAGAAATCATGAAAAATATTGGGGGAAGCTGATAGGAGGAGCAGCGAGATATGGGGAGTTAAAAGCTGAAGAGGAGTTGAAAGCTGAAGAGGAATTGAAGCTGTATACAGATAGCGAGTGTTTTAAATCTGACGATGCTTGAAGTGATTGATCAAATACTAGATAACATGATAGTTGATGTTTGTGATGTAAGATGTTTTTTTGGATTATGTATTGTATCATGAATTGGTGTTAGAAATGAAATGATTCATTGATGAAATTTTCATATTACTCTTGTTTGTCATACCAAACATTGCTCATGTGGGCATAAAATATGTGGTGAGGGAATCCTTGATCGCTATCAAAATCGCAAAAGGAAAATGGTGGATGATGCATTGACAAGGTATAATTTTAGGGAAGAGTAATCAATAAACCAAAGAGGGAGATTGTTGGAAAAAAATCACCCAAGACAACATTGAAGTTGTTATGAGGAGATTGTGTTTGTTGAAAAAGGCGGCCTCGATGTTTTGATTGTTGACTAGGTGGGTTTATAAATTTAGTTTTTGGAAAAAGGGGGAGTTAATGGGGATTTTTTGGGTTCAATAGATGTTTTTTTAAAATTAATTATTGAAAGAAGAACCTCAAAAAAGGAATGTATGCTATGTAGGTGGTGGAAAAATAGATAATACAAAGTGCCGTTTTTTTTCTAGTGTTGGCCAAATTTTGGGGCCTAAAAACTAGAAAATGGAGAAATGTGTTTTTGGAAAAGGGATGTGAATGAAATAGAGTAATTATCTTTTTCACAGAAGAGGTTTTTTGAGATTAGAAGATCAAAAATTGAAAAATTCATGAGGTGCGCTAAATATTAGAGTAGTTCATGAAATACGATATTGCACAAAAGATGTGTTTTCCACACTTGAAGGGGATTGTGCTCAGAATGAATGGTTTTTCACCACATGGTGGGTTTTTCCCATGAGGGTCAGTGATTACTATAAATAATAGGTCACCCCCCACATTCGACATAGCTGAAGACTTAGAGAAGATCCAAGCATTGATGCATGTAAAAAATAAACAAAGGGAGTTGCATGAAAAATTTAGTGTTACGTGTAAATAATTGATGTTTAAAATAAATGTTAACATTTCATATAAAATGAAGGTTTCCTGGAATTGTTGAGGTTGCGAAAAAAGTGAAGTTAGTATTGAGTTAAAAAAGAGATATATTGTGTGCATGGAAAGGGAATTACATTCAAGGGGCAGTAAGGGTTGAGCGTAATGTTTGAGGTTTCCTAGTTCAGTTTTGTGGTAAAGTGGTATTCATTGGTGGGTGATTTAGAACTTCAATATAGCATCTACATAGAGTTTAGGATACAAGTATTCATTCAATTGAAGATACCTACAGGTCTATAAACTGTTAGTGGATCTTCTGAATAAGTATTGAGCACATTTCAGTTGAGAGAGAAGTGACCCTTCATATTGTGATTGGTTACAAACTAGGAGGGATAGTGAGTCCACTCCAAATATTGTAAAAAATAGTGCAATTTTAGTGGATTTGATACATTGGAATATTGCCAATGTATTCTCATTGGATTTATCCTAGCGAGGGTGAACCATGTAAAATTTTTGTGTCCTATTCTTTCTTTAACATTTGTTCGTACTCTGCAACATGAAGGAGAGAGAATATAGTTTTGTCTAACAGCTAAAAGAGATCAATAGGGGCAGTTGTTTTAATCTATCATACCCTGATTCAACCCACCTCTCTGGGTATCTAACCTAGTGGACCTAACAATTTTCCTGATGAGATATGGTCACAGATGCATTGAGCATGCATCATATTAGGAACCTTGTAAAAAATTCACATCCCATTCCATATAGAGCACTATGTTTATTGTGTTTCCTATAATAGAGAGGAGTATTATTATAGCTATAAATATAATTATTAATATCTAATTTTTCTTTAAGGGAATTGAGAAAATACTGTCGGTACATAGAGTGACTTCTATAACCTAATATTGTTTTCATGCATAGATTATATAAGACACCGTAAGTAGTCAACTATGGAATGTTGGGTCATGGACCATTAGTCAAATGGACTGAAACAAGTTATTGTATGGATTAAATTGACGTGAAATCTGGGTTTAGAAGATGTATGGAACCTTATGGATCAGAATTATTGAACCACTTTATTCAAAAATTTAATGAAAATAATAATATAAATGTAAATTTAAAATTAAATTGAGATTGAAAAACCTAGAACTACACCCAGTCCGAACCCTAGTACTGAGAGGTAGTTAGAACCACTTTTGTTCAATATAAATGCTTCTATCACCCAAAAAAACTCTTTAAGCTAGAATTGGGGTGTGACTATTATATATAAATGCTATGTACTTATTTTATTTCTATATCTATGTATTATGACGTTATCAAACATAACTTGATGTGTGTGTTTGATAATTGTAGATAAATTACACCATGAAATCCTCCGATCATATAATAAGAGGGTGTTGATGACCATGCCCCAACAACGGTAGGACATGAGCCATTAGTTATAACTCCAGAAGTGCCTTTGGTGGTGCCTCTTACTATTCTTGATGTGGGAAACAAAGCCTTGTTTTGATGAGGATTTTTGTGGCTTATACAGACTCTACATGGACTTCCATGCTCTACACCTTTTATGGGTGAGATTTTGTGGGTGTTTTAGCTACAAAACCCACCATCATTTTCATTGGATGGTATAATATAGGATTAATTACTATTCCTTTAGAAGGATATATCTATAATAGACCATACATAGACACCTAATTATAAGAGAGTGAAACCTGCTACTTACATGCTTCAAGGATCCGCCAAGCACTAGTGGGATATTCAAAATTAGGTCAGTCTGTATTTGGAAGTTACTTGGAGGGATTTACAGTTGAGATACTTTGACTATTTATTCCATGAGATCTTAAGGTTTCATCATAGTATGGAAATAATAAACATGGAATAGGGTTCTATGACAACTATGAACTATTTATCTCATTTCACAGAGCTTCATTGCTTTGTACCCATCTATACTGCACATAATACAACAAAAGTGAAATGATTTGAGGATCGTATGAGGCATCATCTTCATTATTTGGTAAATGTTTTCTAGTTGACAAGTATATTTTATTTAGTGAACTAGGATCTTATTACTAAGAAAACCCTAATGGATGTAGACAGTGTGAGACATGGATTCTTAGAAGCAAAATAGGGTAGTGGTATAACTAGAACTTTGAAGCGACACATTGAGACTATGTATGCATGCATCAAAAACCATATGACACCTATTGAGATTTATGTGGTTTTTAACTAGTGTGGGAATTCTAGGAATTGGAGGGCCTAGTTCCTTAAGACCCCGTTGAGTTCCAAGACTACAAAATATTTTGGAATCTATAATGATTATTTAGGAGATTTCCATTTTTTGAGTGGTAGAGGATCTGTTCTATCTCCACCTTTAGGAGCAGGTTCATTATCACCTCTCCTGGTGGGTAACTGGAGTTCTACAAGACATATCAATAGAAGAGGATACTAGTTATATGTTAGATAGGCTTCGATTTTTCAGCACTAAATGAGAAAACCCAGTCTAGGTAGTCCGGTTGTACCACTTGTCTAGGGATCAAGCCAGATTTAATCAGCTCAGCCTATACAAGAGGGTCAATATGACAAACCATATATGGTTTGAGGTACTATTACAGTAGCCTCTACTATTGTTTCTTCCTTATTCGATACATGAAAATCCAATTCCTTTATATCTATGCTTGTGGTGGTGATCATTGATATTCATGTTTAATACTCCTATGCTGTGATGACACATCATACACCATTGGGTATACCATAAAAGAGATTATTCTTGTGCAAGGAAAATCCTATTGAGTTTGGAATCCATCATTTCTTTTGTAACCTCTTTTTTTTGTGAGCTGATGGGCTTCGAGGTCATTATGAGGATGGATTAGTTGGTTCCATATCATTCATATGTGGATTTATATTACTGGTGGGTGTCATTTACATCACCATAGGGTGGTAAATATCTCCATAAGGGTGACTGAGATGTACCAAAAGGTAGATATAAAGACGATATTCTCAAACATGGTGGAGTGACCTCCCATATTTCCAGCCTTTGTATGGATGATTAGGGAACTACTACAAATAGGGATTTTAAAAGGGCTAAAAATTACATTTAAAAGTTATAGAAAAGCATTTTTAATCATGGGGATGTTAGGGGGTCCCCATTAACTATGCTAAAAAGCACTTATAAAGGGTTACCTTTATCCACATAAAAAAGTTCAAATAAAGGTCCCCCTTTAGCAGCACATTTTCAGTGTTGGTAAAGGGAGCCTTCATTAGTGCTATTTTGAGCACTGAAAAAGGAAAAGTTTCTTGTGCAAACCCAAAACCTGCATAACACCTGTAGAACCGATACAACACCTGCAATCACAACACAAAATAGCACCAACACACAAAATTGTTGCACAAAACAATACCTACACACAAGAAAAGAATAAAAGAACAAAACAACATGCATAAGAGTTTCACTAACAATGCTATATACATTTACATGAAATCATGAATACAAAAACACACACTGCTATATACATTTCAGAAAATCTTTTATTTGGATGCAATTAAAATTATCAAACAAATAGTTATTTTTTTATGTTTCATCCTTTTATCATTCGTGATCCCCTCTCACAAATTTTCATTCATGGTATTAGTTACAGAACAAAGCATCTGAACTGAAGAAAAAAATTCCACCTATATAAGAAAACAAATATCATATTATTAATACAATAATGAAATAAATTAAACATTAATACAAAAGAATAAATTTTTATAATGTCAATTTTTAATAAAATAGACACATTTGGGTAGTTAGGGGGCCATAAGATAAGATGACACTTGATACTTGACCTCGATATGGGTAGGTAAGTAGCCATGATAAGCTACTAGAGTAATGAAAATGGAAAAAGTCCACAATGTACAAAAATTAATTATTTTGAGAGGTTTCTTAGTGTATGGACTTTCCCACTTTCTCTTATTAGTTCTCTTAGAAGAAGGAACTTAAAAAGATAACTTTTGGTACCAAAGGTGGTGCTGATGGAGGCACATATGGTGTATCCTTTGTATTTGAAACAACCACATACAAGAGCTTCATTTTACTTGGAATGCCCTAATCATCAGCCTCTCAGTCACTTCTTGAACCAACTTTGGCCACCGTGTGCCTAGGAATGTAAACTAGAGAGGTGGGAGGTGACCAAATTTTACAAGCCTCTTGAAATATACAAGTGAAAAGAAAGTTCACCATAGTCCTAACAATATCATTGAATATATGAAAGTGATTATAAAACTTATCTTACCTCTTCACTAGAGACATCTTCGTCTCCCGTATCATCAGTAGTTACCATTTTGCTAAAAATTATCATTCACTAAGAAAGGGGTGTGTAATGGTCTTGGCCTTTGACAGAATGAATCACCACACTATGTTCTTGGAGAAGTGATTTGACTTCAATGGGCTATTGTTCATAGATGATTCCTTTGGGAGTTATCACACTCCCAAATACCTCTAGCTATATTTCCACTTGACACAACACTCCCGAGACCTCTGTGGTCAATGTATTCCTCCTCTAGTTGTCTCAGTATTGTATGTGATGGGAAACACCACTATAATTAGAGCAGATCTCCCACCGACTGTAAATTCTTTCACAATAACCCCATTCATTTTCACCAAATCCGTTGGCCCCCTCCTTGTTGATGGTGTTGGATCTAAGATCCTCATTTTCTACTAAGACATGTAGAGATCTATGGGTTTTCTAAAAGTTGTTTTTTTCTAGAATCTAACTTTTTGATGATGCCAGATCCACTGTGTCCTCCTCCTCATCAACTATTAGAAGATCTATATGCTTTATCACTAATGGAGCCAACTGACCATTCATGTATGATGGGACCAAGGTATCAACATAATCCATGGAGTGGAAAAAACCCACACTGTCTAGAGGGAAGGTCACCCGAACATATGTTTCTTATCAGGTGAACATTATCCATAATTTGTGATCCCCCATGGGATGCATTTCTGAATGGATGTGGGGAGGACTGGGGAATTTCATCTGAATTCACTGAACTATCTCCCAAAGTGATATGATGTATACCACTCGCAGAATATCTTTCAGTCAATCCAATTAGATAAAAAACCCTCACATATGGCTAAAATATAGGAATAGGCTAAAAGATCATCCTTTACATTATTGGTAATTTCACAGGTTGGCGCTCCATATGGTATAAAAAACTAATCATACCGGTTCACTTTTTTATGGATATCCAAGTTCTTTAGTGTGATTAGACAGACCCCAATGATAAATTATAGAAATTTCTTGATCCGGTAAGTTGGAATTTTGGGATTATTAAGTAACTCATATCCACCAATGGGGGCCCCCATCCAACCCCACTGCAATAGGAAGGGGCTGAATATTGTGAACAGGGGATACCCCTATAGATCTGGTGAAGTTTGAAATATAAAATATCTAACATGGGAACAAACAGGATGATAATCGTACCACCTGCAATCACCTCTACCATCATTATGGTGGAGACCATAAATCCACATTTCTTCTTCACAGTGAATAAGTACCTGATTAGGTACATTGTTAAGAAGCTTATTAGATGTAGAAGGTGATGGTCCTGGTGGATGAAAGACCATCCATAGTCATTTAATTGACACTCTTAAACTATTTTAAAGTGATCAACTTATTCCTCATAGTATTCTCAATATGTACAAGACTTGGGATTCTTATTCAGACACTCATGCCATGTCTTCTTGATGAAGAAGTCATCCCACTTATTGAAGTGGATGTCAACCCCTGGATATAAGTCCTTCCCAAGGGATGTTCTGGCTAGATTGATGAGATAATTTATAATGGGAGGATTCCATTCCATGTCATCCCAAGTATATGGGGGAAGAATTTACTCATCAAACATGTCTCCTAAAATCATCGCACCATAGATCATGTTCATGTCCCATATACTAATGTCGAACTCACCATACATAAAATTAAATTTGTTCATGTATTGACTATATAAACTGAACAAGTCTACCATCATTATTTTTTTTCAATAAGTAATGGTTTGGTAAGCCTAAATAGATTCATAAAATCTATCTTTTTCATATAAACCCCAAACACTGTGGCAGTACACTGAACCAAGAAGGGACAACCCCGGTTCATCCCAAACCTTCCACCTAATCGAATAACCCAGCCAAATAACCACCCAAACATCTAAAATGATGTAGAATTATACATTTTTGATCTGTAAATATGGTGTTTAAGCACGAAATCATGTTAGAACCCTTTAAAATCATTCAACATAGGATTAAAAATTAAGTGCATGACTTGTTTCGGGTCATGTGATCACATGACCATAATAGGATATCGTGATCAAACGAACCTTGGAGATTTATACGATTGCATGACCCTTGAAGCTTTATGTGATCATGTAAAAAAGAAAAGAATAAAAAAATCATGTTTAATGTGAATTACATTGATTATATGAATTGTTTATGTGATTTTATCTTATGATGAGATCACACGATCAGTTCACATGAAGCATTTATACAAAGGAGCTTATGTGACATGATCACATGAAGTGGATTATGTGAATTAGAGAAAAAACCTAAGAACTCTCATATAGCTATGAAATATTGAGTCATTAGTGAAATAGATTTACCATTACTCTCCTCTTTGTAAGAAATTTCACAGAATACCAAGATGTTATTAGAATACTAAATGAAAAATTGAATCCCAAGGGAATCAGTCAGGTATTCAATTCCTTATAACAAAGTCCTTTTGTCTTATTCTAGAATTTGTATGTTAGGTGTGTATACATCTGGGAATTTATGAGATGTAGGTTCTATATGAGGTGCCTAGACACCGATATTTTAATGGGCATTAATATGTATATATGATTCAGGTTTATTTAAGAAATTTTTGAGATGAAAGATCTAAGGGAAATGATTTTACTATGAAAACATTTAGATTACCTTTGTGGTTGAGAAGACACAGTGTCATTTCTCTTCCTTCAATGGAATGTCACATGGACAGAAATATTCTAAAATATACTAACCCTACAAGGAATACTGAAAATCAAATCAACGTTTCATTATAAAATTTTTCATTAATATAAATATATTATATCATGAAACTACAATTAAATATTTCCAAATGGTTTCTTTGGTCCAAATATAAGCTAATTACAAAGCTAATGATTTTTTCCCTTTACTACTATTGGTTAACTACTTCTTAGCATATCATCTGATCCGAAATTCTGATCTGGCATCCCCGTGATGCTCTCATCCGACACCATCTCTATGATATTATCATTCAACTTTAACTTTTTCTTCTCTTCCTACACCCATTTACCTAGTAAATGGGTGCATGAAGAGAAGGAAAAGTGAAGTAATAAAGATGATATCACAGATATCCTGTGGTATGAGAGTATCAAGGGGACGCTAGATCAGAAGATCAGATCAGATTCTATGATAAGAGGTAGTTAACCAATAGTAGTGAAGAATTATTTAGTTTTGTTATTAAATTTGTAAGTGGTGTACAACCAATATTCCTCCAACACACATCATCATTAGAAATAGTTTCATAAATAACCAAAATATAGAATATAAATGATCCATGCCAAAATATTTTAGGTCTAGTGATTTTGTAAACATTGAAAGATAAATAACTAGTTCATAAGAGTATCTCATTATGTTATGATTTACTAGAAAGACAAATCATTTCTAAACCCATTCTTCATAACCTAAGAATATAAAACATAACAATGGGTGATCATATATGCTCACTAATTTTAAAAAATGGAGATATCAATGATCATATAAGGGTAACATGTAGTAGGAATTTACCTTTATCATATTTATGTACAATCTTCCATCAGGCATGTTGCCCATTCGTTTCTAAACACATCTATATCATCTTGTGAATTTTTTTTACCGACAATCATTGTATTACTGAAAAAATATAAATACACAAAGGGTTAATAAATATTTTAAATGAACTCATAATTATTTTCAAAAATACCTCTTTAGGGATACTAGTTTTTTGATGAAATATGATCTCTTTCATTAATTTACAAACATAATAACCAAAATATTTTCCATTTGTTTGTTTTGGACACATCAAAAACATCGAGAAAAATAAATAATTTGTATTGACATGTGTTTAGATAGTTCAATATAATTATATATTCCTGGATATTTTTCCATTTTTAGATATTTTCGGTGTTCTTTTCCTTAGTCCCTGGACTCATTCCATGAAGTAGACAATATTGATACAACTCCCTTCCATAACATAATCCTCATTAAAAGATAATATAAATTATATAACTAGGTGGTTAGTTCTAAAATGATGGATCTAGTGTATTACAAATTGAAAAACACCATCATGCGTGGTCGGTTTGTTGCATATCCATGTATTGAATCCAGAAAATAAATATTTGGACTATCCAAATTAACTGTAATAAGCATACAATGCTGCCTAAAAACAAAAAAAGGAATACATAATGGGAGAAAAGAAAATAAAGTTGATAAAATTAAATTGCAGAGTTTTACCCCTACATCATTAGTATTAAAAAGATTCTTTCATCTATAATTTTTTTTTTCAAACAGTTTGAGCAGGGATCACTTTATTTCAGCCTCTTTATCAGAATTTATTTCTTCTATTGAAGAGGTAATATGAGAATTATCAAGTCCAAATTTTTGTTTATGGGTAAATACCTTCAATTTTTTTTGATATATATGCCTGTGAAAAATATGAACTGTATTTATTCATAATTATCATAGTATATTAGATTTTTAAAATCAAATCTTGAAAACATACCTCATGTATACATTTACAACTGATGCACCCAGGCATTCATAATGGAGGATTTAATTTACATTTTTTGCATTAATGAAATCTGGTTTTTCCTCTCCGTAAATATTTTTTTTTCAAAATAAAGTGTGTGAGAATTTACTTCTATAAAAATTCTATCCACATGAGCCCATAATGATATTAAATGTCGATATAGAACGGGTGGGGTGAATGTTCTCTTAGTAGATCATATCAATTGGTTGGTTAATCCTTGATATTGTTTTTCGCTGATATTTCATTTCACCACCTTCTCTTTGTCTTTCTGTAATAATATTCATCGGTTTAAACCTTTTTTCATTAAATGTTAAAGGTTGAGTTTGAAAAATAAATTGGAAATGGATACCTCCTTGTTGACATGTTTTCTATAAGAATTGACGGCCATGTGATGAATGTTCCAACAACTTGTTAGACTGTATGAATATCATCATCATCATTTGGAACACGTAGCTCAACACTTGGATCATTAGATACTTTAATCGACACTATGACATGATCTGTTGGATGTTTTCTGTTATGTAGCATGTTGTTCTACATATTTAACACTATAGCCCTCACTACAGGGCGATAGTTAGGAGTTGATAGATATAAATCACATTCATTTTCACCCTATAGAATATTAGTAATGAAAACATATCAATGTCTATGTGACACACATTTCAAAGAAACAATTATTATAACATTGATTACCTAATCTAATTTATGTTTTTGATGGGAATGGCTCACCACAAATCTGGGGGGGATATTCATGAACGAGTTGTTGTTGAGTTGTTTCTTTTCATTACCTCCCCCCATCAAACTTTCTATCATATATAATCGGTATTTTAATTCTTCTTGAAACATAGATATTGTTTCTCTCATCTTTTTAATTTCCTCAGTTTGATCCTCTTCTTGTTTTTCATTATGAAAATATGTTTGGGGTGTCACCCCAAAACCCGCACCTCTGATGTAACCATACTATTCTGTCTTCTTCAATGAAGTTGGAAGTATGTCTCCATATGGTGCAGGTGTTGTTGATTCCTATGAATTTGTCAAATAGAAAATATAGGAAAATAAGTAGTCATTTTTATGTAATATCGATTTAATGAAAATCAAATTTATATTATATCTTACTTACACAAGTTTCCCACACATTGTTTGTGTTTTCACCAATTAGTATCCCCTATTTATTTAGAAGAGCTTCCTTCCATAACACATGGTGTGGGATGGAAGGGTCTTTCTATTTCGATTCATCAATATTCATATAAACGGAGGAACATGGTAATGGTGTTTTTTATTTCACATAATAGTATTACAGTAGATTTAAAATACGTAACAATTTTTTCCCAAGTGAAGCATACCCAATCCTTTAATTACGATAGGGGTACGGTGGTTTTGTTTCCTGCTCAATATTTTCAGCACTCAGTTGCAATTTCATAAATAAAAAACTACCAATCAATGTGATCAATACAAGAAACGTCAAAAAATTTATTACTGGAAACAATGTGCCTGAAAATTATTCTCCCATGATAGTTTCAAAACACATTCCACGCTCCATGGGATATCAAGTGTGCATAAAGAGGAAGTGGGTGTCACTTGATTTTCCCTTCAGTATCTTGAAGATGATATTTCATTGTGCGGAAGCCTCTATGAATCCTTCCTCTAACTCTTAATACATATTCCTTGTGTGAGGAATTTAATATAAATTCACTCACCAATGGATTATGAAGAGTAAGTCAATGTTTTAGTATTTTAATTTATTTTAATAAATTAAAGAAATTATATCATAATGTTATCGTAATATCTTCACACATTAGTGTCTTAAGCCCGGTGTCAACATGGTTCCCCGACTGTACATAAATTGGCACACATTTCCAAGTGATGATGAAAATGTAGCTATTGAAGATGGATTTGTTGGGGTTAACATGTTAGACTCGCTTATTCAATCGCACCTCATATTTAATGCCTTTTTCTTTTGACATAAGGATTATGGAAAACACTATCAAACTACGGCACTTTTTTTTTGCACCATCTGGGTTTCATTTCCTACCATTTCCTCATGATCATAATAATTATATTCCTATAGAGTTTTAGCATTGACACTAGGACCCACAACAATATGTTGAGAAACCTGTTGTACCTCAACACTGGGACCAGCAGAAACAGGTTGAGAAACCTCTTGTGGCTCTGCACTGGGACCACCAGCAGCAGGTTGAGAGACCTGTTGTGCCTCGGGATGGGCGCATCACCAGGTTCACAAGTCATTATCTCTAGAAATGGTTTAACATTTAATTTAGATTGCCCAAAAGTAGCAGTGAAAAAATAATAACATAACTTAACACAACGTATATTACAATAAAAATAAATTAATTATTAAACTCTTTTTTTAAAGGATAAAGAGATTTGAACCCTCTATAGACTATGTAAATCCCTTTATTGTGGTCTCCTATAACTTACGAAATTGCTTCTACATTGGGATCAATGTGAAATGATTGAGAAGTCCCAATTAAAGGTCCATCCTCCATTGAACTTTCATCTTAACCTCTAGTTTTTTAGGTCGATAATATAAAAATTGATCAGTTTAGGTTTGCAGGATCTGGAACATAAAATTCTCGTACTACCCAGGATTCCATTAAAAATGGATCATCTTTCACCCCTTCCTTACTAGAATCAACTTTCACGAATCCCAATTCATCTATTTTAACAACACTCCTGTTATCTACCCACTTTCATTGAAAAATCGGCACTTGGAATTTCATATAATCCATCTCCCATATTTGTTTGATGATGCCACATTATGAAATATTCGCATAAATTGGATTTATGTCCTTATCACCAGAAACATTCATCACTTTAGCCACAAGTGTAACCCCACCATTCTTCATGGTACTATATTCATTATGTTCATTAGTATAGAATGTATAACCATTAACTACAAAAGCATTGTAAGATAATACATACACACTTTCTCCTCTGTCTAGCCATCGAAGTCACTCTGAAATTGAGTTTTTATTTTCATCTAACATCTGAAAAATATTATCTTGAAATAATCATGTCAACTATCAATTATAGGTACTTGATATCCATTTTTCATCCCTAGATGGATTAAAATGCCTATGAATTTCTTTGTGCATTTTAACATATGGGTCAATGTCAAAACTGTTACAAAAAACATAAAGTTTGGTCTGCTCTAGGTCTGTAATATTGATTGTAAAAACCTCTCTTCCAAAAATTCATTCACCCTCATGTTTCCCAGTGTGATGTGATTTAGGTAGGCCAATAATTTCCACACCAGACAGGTATTCAGTATAGAATTCAATGGCTTCCTCAACAATATATTTCTCCACAATAAAAACCTCTGGTTGACTTTGATTTTTGACATACCCTTTCAAAATCTTCATATACCATTCAATGGGTTACATCTATCTATATTGTATAGGAACACATAGTCCAATCTCTCTCACAAAATGGACCATCTAATAAACCATCATATCAAATAATTTTGGTGGGAAGAACATTTCCAATTCATATAATATAAAAGAAATTTCTCTTTCTATAGCTAGAAAT
Source organism: Viscum album (assembly GCA_963277665.1). NCBI lineage: Eukaryota > Viridiplantae > Streptophyta > Magnoliopsida > Santalales > Viscaceae > Viscum > Viscum album. Next base: position 1,812,081,884 of record OY728127.1, read on the forward strand.
TTCACCGGGTCTATAACATTGATGCATATAGCATTGAATAACAAACAAAGATTCATTAATGTATGACATCAATTCATGGAAAAAATGCAACATAAAGCTATAGGAATTAGATATTTCATAAAAACATGGAAGTCATGTGATTTTAGACACTTTAATAATAAATCTCTCATTGACACGATGTTCATGATATTTGAGGAATAACCCTCTTTAACCTTTACATCATTCAAGAAGTTACAAAACTGATATCTCTCCTGCCTGGAAAGAGTGTAAGATTCAAGAGGGAGAAAAGTATTATATTTTGGGATACAGATGATCAATTCTCTTCCACTAAGGAGAGTCTGTAGGGTGATGTAGTTTCCCATCTTTAATTCTTGTATTTTCAAGCCATGTTAACTGTCTTGTAGTCTCCTGACTTCCATATAGGTTCCTAAACCTTGGAATGATTGTAAAGTACCATAAAAATTTCGTATGACTAGATTAATATTTTTTGTATCGATAAGAACCACACTTTGGGAATTAATTAAGTGATTGGTCATCCTTGTGAAACAATATACAGTCATTCGGGCAGACATGTATTCTTTCACAAATCATACCCATCAAGCATAGGATTATTTTGGAATTGAATGTTCATCTTGAGAGCTAATTATCTTCTGGGATCATGTCATTCAGGAGAGAAAGTAGTTCCATAAAAATGGTATCACTCCACCCATTGTATTCTTTCAAATTATACATCTTCATTACAGTTGAAAATGCTGTACATTTAATGCAACTAGCATACAATGACATATTTTCACTAATCTTTAACTTCTTAAACAATTTTGGGCAATCACAAAGTTCATCTTCAACTGTCCTTGTCATTTCCTCAATACGATCTTCATCATCATTTACATCTTTAATCACATCCTTCATTCGATCACCTTCAATGTTCACAGTTGTAATCATATCAGATGATCCATAAAACGCAGTGCTATCCCAGCCACTAACTGCATTCGGTTTTCCCTGTGTTTATTCCAACATGTATAACTTTGATCTATTCTGTGACAGATCAGGGGTTCTTACAACTCCTCTAGAATAATATTTCTTGAATAACGACAGTGTAAACACAGAAAAAGGATTTGAGAAGGGTCATAGGCATGATCTTTGGCAAACATGGTAAACTCTTTCATGCCATATTCACACACTTTTGTTAATCGATTGGAATTCATACATTCTTTATTCATATTAATCCAATTTGATATAGTAATATTAATATTGTACAAAATAATTACCCAAAAGATGTTTAACTAGGGTCATCATCCAACTATAATCAATGGAAATAGATTTGGTAAACAATAACCTTACCTCTCTATGCATTACTCAGGACCAAAGTGGAACACCCCCATCTTCCCAAACACCTGATCAATGAAACTAGCTATGAGAATCCATTACACTTGAATGTTCTAGTATCCCACATGTGATCTATATGCATTGTTTTAAACCATTTTTAGTGCGTCTCTAGAAACATAATGTCTCTTTTCAAGAACTACAGTTCTAAACTAATAGATGGTATTATTTTCAATAGAGTGCTTGTGGGAGAAAGGATTCATTACATGTGTTATTATGGATATTTGACTAGTGTTTCCATAATGTGTCTCATAGAATCCTCTAGTAAAGTGATTTTCTAAGATTCATTGGAATTGAACTAGTAAGAAAGTGGTGGTTCCATTGAAATGGGTAATGTTTGGATTTATATTCAATGGTGGAAGAACTAAAACATGGAAAAAATGGCATACCCATCATGCCAAAAACTCCAACGCCATACAAACACACAATCATGCTCACAATCACAACACCATAAAAACCAAACAATCAGAATTCCAGATTTTAAAAAGAATCCCATATTCAATTAAGTTTGTTAATTAAGGGGTTATTAGATAAGTTTTATCATCATAAGGCATTCATTAATTAGTCTATATATGTTAATTACCAATTTTTATATTCAAATGTTCAATAGAAACCATCCAATATGCAATTCATTTGGTGTGCAAACTAGGGCCCCTAACTGCCACAATTTTCAGCGGGGCATTTAACCCGAACATTTCATAACATAACCATCAAAATAAAATAGTAATAACATGCGAAAAGGGGGAAACCAATGAGTAAGATGGGAAAACTCACCGCAAAAGTGTCGTTCAACGTGTAGTAGAGGTGTGTTCATGGAAGAGGAGAGGCACACGATAGTGGAGATTTCCAACTAAAAAGAAAACATAAAATGAGAACTCAGATGTTAAACAATTTTATTGGTTAATAGTGGGATTTTTTCCAACTATGATATTATCTGATTGTTTATTTTTTTTGCGTATCTACTATTTTCATAGCCACTAACGTTACCTAAATCAACATCTCATATGAACTACAAGGAACTTTCCTTAAACATTAATTATTCTTGAGTTTTAGTCCGGAATTTAATTTCTTTTACATTGAAGATATTTTTAGGTTTAGATATTAATAAAATTTGGACATAATCCTTATATATCAACCCATAAGCATACAGTGTGGATACCACTAAAAAAATATGATTTTTTCATAATTGAAAATTATTTAATAAAAAACATGAAGTCGATCCAGGAAGATTTTTCACAACATTCATCTTAGATTTTAATTTTATATTACCCATCCTTAAACCATTTGAAAAACATTTTAAATCATTGTATGAGTACAAAAATCACAAAGAGGGATATATAAATAATGATTGAAACCTTTAGTACAAGAACAATTATAAAAAAATGAAATGATTTTCACAAAGGCATACTTCTCACCCAATAAAATTCAAATAGTTACTTTGAGAAAACATGAGATTTACATAGAAGATATAAAACATAAATAAACCATATAGGTTACTTGGGGAAATACTTAAGATTGTAACCATTATGGATACCATATGATTTTTAACCCTCTCGACTGCCTTATAATTTAACCCTCATGGAAACTTTATAATGTAACCCATGAAATAACACTTGGAGTAACAAAACATACATCCTCCAACTCAAATATACCTAATGAATTTGAGGGAGATATATTTTACAACATTAATAATAAATAAAATTCCAAAAAATTATAACATAATCATAAATCATGAACACTTACATTAAAAAATTCAATTTAAACTTTGAAAAAATGGAAATTTAAAAGAGTATTTTTAAAGAAGAGTCCCTTACATATATCATATCATTGAAGAGAGAATTAATAAAATGAATGTAATTTATATAATAACTGTAAATAAACATAATAAAATATTTTATATCAAATATTAATTCCATAAATAATCTTATAATGACCTAATCAATCAAGTATAAGGTTAACCCAAAGAATGGAAGTTGGGTTAAGAATTCAATTACCTCAAGTTTGTCTTACTTCGAATGTGTTTCAAAATACATTATAATGGTTAAATAGTTTTATTAAAATTTATTGAAACATATTAATTTTTATAACACCTTATATGATCATTTTGTAACAACATTCCACCCATTTCTTAATATATATTTTTTCCATTATTTCGGGTGTGTTCTTTACATGGTATCCATGGTCAGTTCGTAATGGATTTTGTTGTTGAATAAAAGATAAACTCAAAAAGTGGAATAAAATTGTATTAATATGTTTATTGAATATTAAATGATACTATAAATATAATTTTTTATATTATTATGAATGATTAGATAAAACATTAATGTTATTTGTTTAGATCATTTTGACGGTTCTTTGATAATCACAAACTAGTTTCATTATTTAATTTAATATCATGTACATATTGTAATTACATAACATAAAAGTGGTAATAAAATATAATTTAAAATATTTTTCAACCATTAAAACGGTTTTATGACTAGAAATGAAGGTGGTAATGAAATGTTAAAACACATAATCCATGATTTTGGTAAATCGACAAATCACATATGTGGGTTTTTTAGAATAAGAGGGATATGAGAGGAAGTATGATGATGCATTTTTCCATAAAAATGATAATATTCTATTCTATATTTGATAATTGAGTTTTAGTTCCTCTTGGATAATGGGATGTGAAAAGATTTTATGATAATAAAAAGAATTGAAAAGAAAATAATTAAACAATGAAAATGGGTTTTTACCTATGGAATTATCTTCCTTGAAAACCTCTTTAAAGACCTTGGTTTTGGATTTTTGGTGATACCATAAGGTCATTTACGTTGTGTAGGAGGCTTGGATAGAATATTGGGTAGAAATTGGACAATTATCAAAGATTGAGAGGTATGAGAAGAAGTGGGGGTGGGGTGGGATTTATAGTGGAGGAGAGGAAGAGTTTTCCCTTATTTTAATCATTATTTTATTATTTTTCTCAAAACAAGAAATAGTGCAGGTTCTTGCGAATAAATATATTAATTAGTTCATGTGAGTTATAAAAAAGGGTGATTAACTCATATGAACATCATCTATGACTAAATTTTTCACGCATTTTTATTATTTCTGAAATTATCATATTTCATGATTCACAAAAAATTCAATTATTTTTGAAAAATCCCAAAAAATAATACTTAATATTTTTCAAAATTTAGAATTCAAAAATGAAGTCCATATTTAGAATTTTTTTTCCCAATTTAAGAAATCTAATTTTTAAATAAAATCATAATTTATATGAAAAATAAAAATTTAAAAACTATAAAATATTTTAAAACACCTTGAAAAAGTAATATGGGTCTCATAAAAATATCATATAACCATAAGAAAGTAAAATACTAAATTATGATTCATTTTTTATGAAAATAAATTTTCTTTTATATAATTATAATAAATATATAATTATAAATAAATTTTTATGTTTTTAAAAAAAACTACCATTAATCTCTCATTTTTGAAAAATTTATTTACTCATTCAAATATATAAATATTTCATATTTTCAAATAAAAGACACATAAATTTTATTTATACTTTAATAGGTCTAGTTACTATTTTATTGGATGATTTACTATTCACAAGGGTCATATTACTATTCTTAAGTTAAAGTTACTATTTAATATGTATAAATTCTATAATTTCTATAAATATAAATGATTTCATTATAAATTTATAATGAATTTAAATATTTTATTACAAAATGAAAAAAAAATATTTTATAAGCACCTAGTTTTTTACACTATAATGATCAATTTCTTATAAATCAGGGTCCTATCAAGTTTTTAGGGAGATTCAGATCAAATTTTGGGGTTTTTATAAAGAGTTTATAGAGAATTTAAAAAGATTTTATAGAAGATTCATTTAGAATTCCTTCGATATTTGAGTTGATTTAATTTTTGTTTCCTTTAGTATTTTATTCTGTATTTCACTTTAGTACATTACATTAGTGGTTATAAAAGTTATTTCATGTAATTTTTTTCATTTATTGTCACCTTTAGTTGGATTCTATTTTCATATACACTATGACTTAGAACGACTTGTTCACATGTAATGGAGATTTAGTCTATCATACATGGCTAGTTCAGTTAAGGGATGAGGGTCCTAGAATAGGAGGATGAGTGTGTAAAAATAATTTCTAATATCATTCATGGATGTTTTTTTGGAACAGTAATTGTTTTATGGAATATAATTTAATCATATTCCTACACATGAATCTAATCTAGATAAGTGTCGAGTAAGGAACCCCAATTTAATTGAGAAAACAATGTTTTAAATAGTGGATCAAATTTTTTTATTTAAGATTCAATTTTAATACTTTTGGGTTTGTTGACCTATGAAAACAAGATACTTTTACTATCTTAAATAAAATAAATGAACATTACTATAAGGATCATGTAACATTAGAATGACTTTGCAACCAATTAATTTTACTTACCATTTTTTATAGGGGTAATATATTCTGAACTAATCTTTTGAAATAGACAATGAAACCCTATTTTAATTAATTTATTTCAACATTATTATTTAATTTTTCAATTATTATTGATCTAAACTTAGTAAGAAAATTGAGTTAACAATACAATTCACCAAATATCAAGGCTCGCACTACCTTGTTATAAGACATCCTCAGATTCCACTATTCTAGGATATCATTGTTAGTAAATGATCAAGTAGCTTACAAATTTTGAAACATATATTAATCCATGAAGGATAACAATTATAATAAGAAAGATATGTTTTTATTCCATTTTTGGGGATTCATAGTGAACGTATTACTTGGTAAAATTATATTCATCGACTCATTATTTGGTCATATTAGTTCTATTTTTAAAATTTTAATTTAACACGTGTGGGGTGTATTTTTGTTGTCTATATAGGATACTAAATGCATGAAAAGGATTAATACCACTCATCCATGGAGTGTGAACTCACAAGATTCATTATAATATAACTAAGAGATTGAGCGGGTGTTGCTCACTCATCATTGTCTAGCCATGTTAGAACACCACAACCCTCTTACACCTAGTGGATATCACGCCAAATACACCCTTATTGATCAAATGAATTGTCTAAAACGAATTTATTGGGAGTAAACCATATTGGAATATAGTTTTTTAATCTATTGGTAGGTCTTCCTTGTGAATTGGTCACCCACTGATACAATTGTCTAACTTCAAAATCAAATCTAGTTTGATCAATATGATATAAAATATTTGGAAATTCCTTAGAATTTAGTGTGAGGAAAAAAAGAAATTTATCAAAACTTCTATATATTTGTGACATTTTTTGATATAATTATGTCTCAATAGATGAAATATAGGTGTGTAAATTCCCATTATCGATACAAGATATGTATAATGACCGACTGGAGTGTTTTTCAAATAGATCCACTACCACATTGGACAGTCTTGCTAAATGTTATCTAGGAATGTAAATCCAAACAAATTATACATAAAAGCATAGGAGGAATAATTATAAATTTTCTTATCTGGAAAAAGAGTTAGATTTTAATATTTATGATATATTCAATTATTTTATTAGAAATTTATCACACCATAAAATCAATATATGACTTCAGATGAAAACATTCTACTATGGGTAATTGTTTGAATCTTGATCCATCTTTACTGGTTCCACATATGATGGACTCATACTGAGTACTCCTAAGGTCATATGGGATCTCCTTGATGAAATCAATTATAATTTCAGTATTTGATAGGGTGAGATAGGACAATCATGGTATGGAATGGATTAAGTGGATGAGAGAACACGTTTGGTTACTTAGGTGGAAGACCATATTATTTTTTTGATGCTTTCCAATTCCCACCATAATATCCATTATCACATGATCCATTGTAAGATGTTTATAATTTTGAAAGTTATTTTGGAAAAAATTCTTACTAATATTTTTGGGATGGTGTAGATGAAAAATAGCCTAATGTTTGTAAAAATGTCACTTATAATGAATGCCCATAACAATATAAGAATTCCTACAATCTAGTGAGACCTATGAAACCCCAAACTCAAAAATTTATTGGGTGGGAAAATAAATAATAAGGGGATAATTTTAATCAAAACCATGGAAAATCCAATAACCACCTCAACCCCAACATCTAATTACATTTTAACTATTCAAACCCCATCAATCCCAAAAATTAAAACTTATAAAATAATGTCATAACTAGACTAAAAGATTATTTCTCAAGGATATGATATAGCAGTTTATACAAACATTTAATCATAATTTCATACCCAAAAAATTGACATGATGAATCCAAAAAAACTCTCTAGAAGCTACCCTTCTTTTACTGCTTTCAACCTATTTAAAGATCTAGATCATTCAATTGTTCCTCCCTGATCTTCTATTAAATAGATGGTTGGTAAATAATTTGGTTAAAGTAGGTTATACTCCATACTATCATGATTTCTAGATCTTTCCATTCTATATCTATAATGATAGGGTCATTCTCAGTCCACATCCTAGATAGGGTAGTAATATATTTTATCCTAAGAGCATCGTCTAACTTCTTCACCTTTATCGAATAATAATGAATATATAGATTGTTTTCCTTGATTACATATAACCATTTTCATTGATTCATTTTGAGATACTTCTATGTGAATATATACTTTAGACTATTGTGATATTTATATATATTTCACACTTCTTACAACAGAGGCAGTGTCACCAAATATTCATGGAAAATATCATATATTCTAACTCTAGATCACGCGTCAGTTAGTATTTCTCATGGATATTCAATTTTTTTGAGATATAAGATCTCAATTTTTCATTATATACGAGTGAACAACCAAAGAATTTCTTTTAGGCATTAGTGTATTCCACAAAACCTTCTCCACTATTTGGAAGTGTTTGTACATGTATAGTTATTAGTCTATTCCTAATATACATAATGATTTCCTCATATTATTATATCCCAACATTCTTTAACCCTTTCTATGTTAACTTATTTGGTGGGAAATAAAATCATGAGAAATTTCTCAAAAAATATTGGTAGTACCCAACTAAGCTAAGAAAACTACGAATTTCCCTGACCGTAGTTGTTATGGTCCATTTCTCAATTGCCTTTATCTTTTAAGGGTGGATATAAATTTCCTTAATTGTGATCACATGCACCATGAAATGACTTAATACATCTAAAAGGCATAATTTCTAAAATTATAATACATTTTATCCTTTCTTATTGTCTCTAGCTCAATCCTTAGATTCTCATCATTTCCCTTATTTTTCTTGGAGTAGATGAGGATATTGTCGATAATTACTATAAAAAGTTTTTCTATGTAGTCTATAAATATTATATTCATGTAATTTACCCAACCCCGAGGGTACTAAACTGGCCCCCCTATCTAGGACACAACATGACCTCAGGTGCGCCTCTCTATATATTAGAGGCTGCTGACTAGCAGTGAGGGTCTAAAAGAACTCATGGGGAGACTATACCCTATATTATAAGAATAATCCATAATATATAATAACAATAAATAATGAAAAAAATAATCCACAACCAAAACCATGCATTAATAACCATTTCCCAACACTGGGTACACCCCAAAGCCAAATATTAAATATTATATATAATGCCATAAAATGTCAAGTGATGGAAAACCAAAATTAAACTAAATAGAAGAATCCAAAAAATGGTCTAACTTCATGTATGGATCCTCATCCATGCATATATGAGTCCAAAATAAACACCCCATAATATGGAACTTTTCCCTTTTTTTGACATGAAACCAATAAATCTACTTAGGTACCTAATGGAATCCCAATAAATGTGTGAGTACAAATCAGTAGGCTACCATTAACTGTGTCTACAAAATTTTCAGTATAAATAGATAGTGCATTATTGTGTTAAATAAATGACAAGGTAAAAAAAAGAAAACATGTTTTACATTAGTTAAAAATATTCATTTTAACCATTTTAATCACTTAATCCATTTCCTCACTTGTTCCATGGGCTACGAATTCAAATAATTTACAAAATGGCCTAAGAAGATCAATTACTATACATAAGGGAATTAGTCATTTTCCCTATATCACTAGGGATAAACATTTCACAAATAATTACATTACACTTACCTTATAGGATTGGTCTAGGTAGTCTCCAAAAATGAGTCTGTTTGGGACATAGAGCCTTAGTCACCTTCCCTAACTCATATATTATGGGATGGGTTTTAAAGCCTTAGTATAACTTGACCCAAGGGCATATAACTTCAAGTCCAACACCACAAAACTACCAATACATGTGCATAGGATTATGTATTCATTTACCACATATAAAATATTAGAAACCATGCACAAAAAATAGATATAAAATTTACCTTTCACTTTTAATTGAACGTATAAATCATCATAAATCCTTAACCCATTATCACATTTAACATTTTCCAATCATAACCCATTTTTCCCATTTCCCTTTTCATACATTAAACTATTTAACATATTCAAAAAATTAAAAAAATTTCAAAATATTAACATATTCAACAATTTCCAAACATTAACCGTTTCACATGGTTCATAAATTCACATGCATTAGCCCATATATGAAATTCTATTACAAACTCATAAATCATTTGAGACATTCACTTAATTCTATTCAACAATTTTCCAAATTTTTCAAAATAATCCCCTATATAATTTTGAAGGACTAGAAACAACTACCATATGTTCATATTTATAATGTGAACAACCATAACAAACATTTATCATGGGATATATTTCAATACATGTGAACTTTATCCTTAACATTATAATTTTCCTTGATCGGGAATTTTGGAACATGCCATGGGTGGACCTAAATGGGCTAATCAATCTAAATGCATCCCATAAAGATCATGATAGGTATATATAATTATATATCCAACCATTTTACAAAATATTACTAAAGGAATCAAATTCATGTCAAGAGGGAAGAAACAACACAACCAGACATGCATAAATCAACAATAAAAATATTGGATATATCTTGTCAGCCACATACCATGATTTCTAGATGATAATTTGAATAACCTTAGACTTATATATAGATTCCATATCCCTATGAATCCCCAAACTATGATCCACTAGAAAAGGATGGTTTTGAGGTATCCAAAGAAGATAGACAAAACCTAAAGCCCTAATCCGGAAAAGAGAACCCAGAGGACCATTATACATACCAAGAGCTCTAATCTGTAACCAATGACACTCCAAATGGACTAGAATTGAAGGAAACCAACCCTTGGGAAGACTTAGATGTTTTGATTCATCAATAGGGTTCGAGAATGAAAAATTGGAATAAAATCGGGTGAGGAACATAAAATTCTGTGGGGGGATGGTAAATTCTTACTTTTTAACAGGGAACACAATTTGGCCAAACAGTTTAAAAAACTGTGTGCCAATCATATGCCTATCTCTATCCAATAGGGTTCCAAGATGTATGGTTACCTGTGGATCCAACAGGAGTTGAAAAAACTTCGACCAACCATACAGAATGTCTCTATCAAAGTCCACTTAGTTTGGCTATCCCCCATTCATGGTTTTTCTTAGCCATGCACCCCTAATCCTAGCTAGCACAATTTGGGTGCATGGTTTCCTCTAACCATACACTAACCAAGCAACATGAACTAGATGACCATTTTTCCTCTCTAACATAATCGGAATTGCACAAAACACCCCCAATCCTCATCATACACCTAGTAAAATTTCCATTAACTAAATTTAATATATTTAAAAAAAATTTAAACAAGGTCACAACACCATTAATTTTGAGATCTTGAAACATCCCAACAATATAATAGCTCATCCTCAAGCCACAATTCCATACATCATCGAGCTTCTGAGAAAAGTGAACTTGTCAATGGGCCCACATATCCGACTCTATCTCCCATGTTTCTTTCTAAACATTAACATGATTCCATAAGAATAATAATAAGGGTACAATCTTTCCCCACAATACTTCCTCACTATGATAAGAAATATGAACCAGATGCTCTTCAAAGTACTCATTTGCATCAAGCTCAACATCCTCAACATTTATCACATGATATGGGTTAGGGTGATACTTATAAAGCTATGAATCATCAAAAAAATCATGCATAAAAAATACCACTACAAAAGAGACATTAGGTATACCACCAGTCTGATCCTCTCTAGAATTTCAAAAGAACCCATATAAGTGGGAACTAACATGCCCTATTTCTGAATTTGATAGTGATATGAACTTAGTGATAACAAAATAAACACTTGATCACCCACCAAAAACTCAAGTGGTCTATGACGCTGATCCCCAAATGACTCCTTTCTACTCTGAACTATCTCTATATGATTATAAATCAACAAAACTAGTTTCTATGTCTCTTATGTGCGACTCGGTCCTATAAATTATGATTCTCTGGTTTCTATCCCTCACAATGGAGATCAACACGGTCTTACATAGACTGAATCATATGATACCATCTAAATTTTATCCTAGTAACTATTTTTGAGGGAAAAATAAACTAGAAAAAAAGACATTTCCCATGATCCACCAAAATCTGGGAAGCAAGACCTCAAAATATCCTCTAATACTAGAATATTATACTTAGATCTCCCATACTTCATCGGGTGAAAGTTAATACTCAAAAAAATATTGGTACCAAGATCCCTTTTTAATCCTTAAAAAAAAGATAAACATGATGTGATGTTCATGATCCTAAACTATAGTTTGTGGTACCCCATAAAACATTACCACTTCTCGAACATACAATTAATCCATAGTGAAGGTTTCTTGAATCCGTAGGAAATGCACTTCCATTATCAACTAATACACAAATTAAAAAATCACTTCATTCATTCAAGGAATCCTTATGATAATAACTACAAAATCTACCATCACTTTATCCCATTTCTATTACAGAATGGGAAATGGCTATAATAAACCCCCAGAACATTGATGCTTGGACTTAATCTACTGACATAATAGGTTTCATTCCTTGAAACCTGCAACCTCTTTCTTTATCCCTGGCTACCAATAATGACTAATAAGATCAGAACACATTTTAGTCAAATCAGCATGCACTTCCCACTTCAATGCATGAAAATTTCTCATCAGCTATTCTATCAAAAACTTTGTCACAACCATAGGGTCATGATCATAAATGATACCATCATCTCCGATAGACCAACAAGAAGTTGAATCCACACCTTTAAGACAACCCCTCAAATCCAAAAACATAGGATCATCAAACTTACTCTCCATGATCTAGCTCATAATCTTGGAATCAACTTCCAAGGATACAAGACTCATCTTCCCTTGGCCATTTTTCAACTTTAGATTCATCTCAATAAACAACACCATAATCCTTCACTCAAAACTATATTCCTGAAAAGCTTATTTCTCAGACTTTTGACTCGAACAATTTGAAACACTCTTTACCGTTCTCAGTGTGTAAACTAGCACAATGTTAATGTATTTCATTTAGACAACCCATCCTCACTTTCTAAGATTCAAATCACACTGAGAGAATATTTAATTAAGGATTTTATGGTTGGTATACATGTTAAACGGCTCTACCAATAAGTAATTCTAGTATAAATTTACGGCATGAATCACCAAGGATAATACAATATCATGCGTAAGGTAATTTATTTAATAAGGTGTCAACTATCTCGATCCATTCATGAAAACCCAATCATCCTGCATCAACATTACCCCAACCCCAACATGAGACATTTTAGAAAATATGGTATAATTATTACTTGAATTATATAAGATCATAATTAGTGTGTGATGATAGGTATTATAATCATTTTAACCTATTCAAAAATTTATTTACATATGTATTCAATATAGTGGGAACACCAGGGACAATCTCTTTATGAGGGCACTCAGACACACTATTTTCCTATTATTACTATTATAATTAACTAATATAAAACTAACATATATAGTAACATATATGGGGTTTTGATTATGAAAATAAATTTAATATAGTATCTATGATAATTAAAATTCAAAACATAATGAAATTAAAGAAGAAACAAAGAATTCAGTAGAAGGAAACTATTATTCTCAAGGTTTCGTGGTGATTTTATCCTTGTTATTCAAAATATATTTCTCATTTTTATTCAATCTAGAGATCCAAATAATTCACTATAAGAACTATTATTTGAATGGAATCATCTTATGTAAAATCTTACATATTAATACCTAATCAAAATTCCACCGTTTGAATTAATTAGATATCAATGTGAAAGTAAATGATTAAATGAGGAGGAGGAAAACAATACTAGAGAAAGTGGGGGCACCCACTCACCATAATCATTTTAACCACTACTGAATCCTTATAATAAAACATGACAAATCGTTAAATAATAATAAACTGAAATACTACCACCTTACCCCTCAAAAAATAGTGAGGTTTATCTCCCCACAAACACGGAGTTAAGAAGAATCATGGTAGAATAAACACATAAAATAAAAGAAATAATAGGAGAAGATAAATTCACAGAATAAGAATAAAAGAAACAATAATATATATTTAAAATATAAAGAAAAATATAAAAAATCAATATTTTACCCTTTAAATGGATACATCTTGAAATGGTTGAAGAGATACATATTTATAGGGAGAGGGGTGAATTAATTATCTCAAAAATTATTTCTTAAATGATTCCACATGTATGTACCATTAAATGGATGAAGTTGTGACAGATGTCTTCCTACAAATTTTCCCTAATGTATATATCCTTAACCCTCACAATTTTAGATTTATTAGACAATGGATGTAGTAGTTATGGTCAATTTACATTAAGAAATTAATTCTATCCATGTGCCCAATCATATTCCACATCTTCACATTACAATGTCATTATGACCCTCTAAACAATTGATTCACGAAATCTATCCTTAATAAAAGTTGTTCAATACTTTTTTATCTTACTTAATCAAAATTTAAAACATTTTGGAAGCTTATTTCAGATGATATTAATTAATTACTTAATGGAACTGTTTCTACCTAATGAGACCTTTCATATTCCTAATGTTTAAACCATTCAAGTAATTCCTTAATGAGAGGATTTTGACTTGAAACTCCTCAAGGACGTGCAACATTTATTCTTGTGTCATATCAATATAGAATCAATTCATTTGGACATTTTATCTGGATTTATGCCTCAATTATGGAGGTGGTGTCCACTATACTAGAAATAACAATGTTATACAACGAATTATTTATTTGGGCCTCTAGATTTACGAATCAAGACTTAGGATAGTTTAAAAATATGTATCCAAAAAACATTGGTATAATACAAAAAAATAATCACTCATTTCAGATCAATATTTAAAAATGCAGTCTCTAAATTCAACAGTGATTGAAAATAATAAAAATTCTAAAATTGACCATTTTTTCATTTAAGCTCAAAATACCACTAAAACCTAAAAATGATACAATTATCTATAAAAAAACTATGGTGGGATTAAAAACATTTAATTAAAGAATAAATTTTAAGAAAATGTTTGCTTCACCACTCCCCATAGTTTACCATTACACTTCTGAAAATTCATCATAAATTCAATTAGAAAGCCACACAACAATAAAAAAAATCAGAAAACATCAATGACCTTTTGCAAAGCAAAATTTCATCAAGTGACTTATAAAAAAAACAATCCCCTTTACTTTTCATTACTCAAATTTAAATTTGTTTAACCTCAGAAATCCATCCTTGACCCATTCAAAACCTACCTTACAATAAAATTTATGTCAATCATGACTCAATAAAAATTAAATCTAGAGTTTTGGCCATACTAGAAAATTAAATGTATCAGCATAGCCTTGTGACTATTATAATTTATCCACAATAGTAAACATGAAAATGAATTTAATCATGAGGTATTTTCTAGGAAAAATTGGTGGCTTATGGTTGGTGGAAAAATGATTAAAAAATTTAAGGACAGAAATATGAGGTTTGACTCATAAGTACAAGGCATGAATAAAAATGTCAAAAAATAGGATGAAACTCGCTTTAGTGATTACATAGAATGATATCATCAGTGTTCTCCCCTTTCTTTTTTGTAAATCACCAGAAAGAAAAAAAGTGTTTTCTTTATTTTTTATTTTTTTCATGGAGGTTGAGCTGAAAAATGAATACAATGAATGAATAAAAATAATTCTATTTATTTTTGAGATGTAAATGAGTGATATAAAGACGTAAAATGTGAAATTCAAGCTCATTCCTTTTTTTCAATTTTTTATATGGATAACTATATGATTGAAATAAATCATAATGAAATGATGACTCAAGCAGAACACTCTCATTATACACTATTGAAAATGTTGAAACACACCACTCAACACCCAAAAATGAAAAAAATATAAATGAATGCACAAAGAAGGACATTCTCCCACACTCAATCTTGAAAGATCCATTAAAACATACTAGTAGTGTATGAAGGTATGTAAAATTCATCTAGTAATGTGGTTTAAACAAACATGGAAATTCATGGAATGTAAGGGCTAATAAAGGATAGATGTAAGGGTCGGTATCAAGAAAAAATATGGATAACAAGATAGATTCCTCAATAATATCAAAAACATTACATGAAATCCAAATCATTATAAGATAAAATTCAAATTTCATTCTTCTCATAGAAGATCAACGTTTCCCTCAAGAAAGTTTGGGTATTAAGAATAATATATCAAAGTTGTTCAAAATAATTCACAGGACTAGAAAAATATTTGGTGTCATTGTTTAACGTGTATGGATTTCATAAATCAGTGATGCACATAAAAATTAATGAAAATAAAATTCATGGAAATAATTTATTACACCAACAGTCATTTAAAATCGGTTTATTTTGAAAATCATTTGATTTTTTTAAAATCAATTAATGTGTGAAAAATGATCATAATACTCAAATAAGATCAAGGTTACTAAAATGATGAAAAAATGTGAAACAAGAACACAAGAAAAACTAATATATTGACAATCCCCCCCACATAAATTTCATTAACCTCATTTTAGTTCACCAAAAAAATAAATATAATGGAAGAAAAATGATGGGAATGAAAAATAAATTTTTTTTTGAATTGGAACCCTTGATTTAAGATCTTAGATACTACCACAAATCCTAAAAAGCATGAAATAAATAAAATCATAATTAAAATAAATATAATAATGAGTAAGGTAAAGTGGATAGAACATGGTTTTGACCACCATATGGGTTCTTCATTTTTACTACCCCTAGTCTTGCAATTGTAGTGGATTAAACCCAATATGAAGGTGGTTTAGGTTTCTTTCTTATGAAACAAAAAATTTATTTATACCAAAATCCATTAGTATATTATAGGAGTGGTAACCCCCAAAGAAAATAAAAATAGTCCCAAACCCTAGAATATATGAAAAAGATTTTTGTGTGTGTAAAGGGAGAGGTTAAAAAAATAGGGGTGATCCCTATTTTGATCAGCTAGAGAAGTAGTGTACAATGGTGTTAGAGGTAAAATAATAGGGTTTGGATTATCATATAGTTAAGGTTTATTATATGTTTCCTCAGGGATTTATTCTTTGGTACCATCATCCCCATTTTCACAGGTGAACCAGTCAAATGTCTCCTCCATCTTATCCTAAACAAAAAGTAACTTCCTCATATTCATTATTTATGTCCACTAGTAATGGTACTGAATATAAAAAATCAACTGATGGTAGATTATTATTCAATTAATAATTAATAATATTTGAATGAAAATAATTAATAGAAATTAAATCCTCCTCAATATTCTCAGTTTCAAACACATTTTCTTCAAGCAAGTTAGTTGGGAATGCATTTGTTAGGAAGGGAAGTAGACATTCACATTGGGATTAAATGTCAATTTTTTTTCAATGTAGGTGGAATAGGAAATTAATTATCTCCATTTTTTAGTTAGTTTCTTTCCATCCATTGTACTTTAACATCTGTAAAATTGGTGGCCAATAATGAAACCACCTTTCTTAATTTTTCATGAATTTTGTAATTCTATTCAAGCGTTAAAACATTTTATTCCATTTGTTGTGTATTTTCAAGTATTTGGATATTACTCCTATCATCCCTACTAGGCTCACCATTAAAGTTTTTAATAGGCCAATAATTATAGTAATCCTTATAAAAATCCATTTGTGCTGAATAAAATGAAGACAAGAAATGATTTTTTAATGTTTTTGATTTTTTTGTTTTTTAGGAAAAATAGTGTGCATAGGTTCTTTTCCTCCCAAAAATAATACAATTTATGATTCATATTTTATTAGTTTTATCCTAGTTATTAATTTATTCACTTATGTATCAGATATAGTGTTCACATAAGTTTCGATCTATCGAGGAGGCTGCTCACAAGCACTATTTTCCTATTGTCACTATTATAATTTAAATAACACGAAGCTAACCCATTATGTAATATATATGGTGGTTTTTATTATGAAAATAAATTTAATATAATAAAAATGATAATTTAAATTCAGAAAATAAAAATAAAAATAAATAATAATCAATGAAGTCAATATAAGAAAACCATTGTTCTCGGGGTTTCGTAGTTGTGTTATTGTTATTCAAAATATATTTCTCATTATTTTATTTAATGTAGGTATCCTGAAATTTCAAAAAACACCATATCATTTTAATGGAATTATCCTATAATGAGACCTCTTAATGTTAGAGTAAACTCTTCCACAATAATACCTAAGACAATCTCCACTATTTTAATGACTTAGATATCAATGTGAAGGAAAATGATTGAATGAGGGGAAATAAAACTATAGAAGAGAAACTGGGATGACCACTAACCATAATAATTTTAACCACTAATTATCCCTCAGAATAAAACATGATAAATTATTAATGTGCAATAAACTGACATACCACCACTTCCCCCCTCGAACAACAGTGAGGGTTATCTCTCTACAAACATGGAGTTAAGTAGAAGCATGGTGGGAGAAACACATAAAATAAAATAAATATGAGGAGAATAGAAATATATAGAAGAATAAAAGATAAACTAATATATATTTAAAATATAAGGGAAAATTAAAGTAACAAAACTAAATCTTTCCCCCTGGAAATGGGTACATCTTGAAATGGGAGAGGATATACATATTTATAAGGCGTGGGGGTGAAATAATTCGCTCCAAAAGTATTTTCCATATTTTTCTAGGTGTATGTCACAATAAATGTAATAATTTATGATAAGTATCTACGTAAAATTTCATTCATAATATATTCTCCATTACTCTTCAAAATATGAGATTCTAGGTCCACCATATGTAGTAGTTATCGCTTGATGTACTTTGAGAAATTAATTTTGTCCACCTGCCTCTTCATATTCCACATCTTAACATAACCATTCCATTATGAACCTGCATCTGGTTGATTCACATGTTCCAATATTAAAAAATGTGTTTCCTTACTCTATTTCATGTCCTTCCACAAAATTTTATACATTTTTGATTCGTGGTTTAGATGATATTAATTAATTTATTAATGGATCCATTTTATCCTGATGAGACCTTTCATATTCCGCAAGTAAGAACTTTTCAATGAATTCCATAATGAGAGGATTTTGAGTTGAAACTCAACTTGGATGAGCCTCATTGAATCCTATTTCATCTCTAGTCATAATCAATGCATTTATACAGATTTATCCCGATTTATGCTTCAAATACGAAGGTGGGGTCCACTCTACTAGACAAAACAAAATTCCACAAATAAAGATTTATTTGGGCCTCTAGAAGTCTAAATCAAGACATGGAATAGTTGAAACATATTTATACAACACATTGGGGTATCCTACAAAAAACGAATCAATCTATTTGGATCAATAGTTAAATGGATATGCTCTAAATACATAAATGATTAAAAAAATTAAAATTCAATAATTGACCATTTTTTGCATTTAAGCTCAAAATACCACAAAAACATAAAAAGATGACTATGAGTCATAAGCTTAAAATAGGGTGGGATTATAAAAAATTAATTAATGAATATATTAAATGAAAGTATTAGCTTCATCAGTGTGGTTGTGAACCACATCTATAATTCCTAAAAGGCACGCTCACATGTCCAAGACCATTCAAACATGTTGTCGTTCTTGGTTAGGCTTGAAATTGGTGCTTCCAAATGAGAAAAGTTTTTAATAAATCACCGATAATAGCCAAAAAAACCTATAATACTTTAGAAATCATAAAAAAATTTAGGCTTCTCCCAAGACACAACTTACTGTACTTTCTCTTTGTATACTCGCACACCATATTCTATGATGATGTTCCCTAATAATTGCACCTTGTCAATCTAGAAATAACATTTGGATCACATGGAATATATAATATGCTCTCTCAGTGTACTTAGGATGATGTCAAGATGATTGGGATGATCTTCATGAGTCTTCGAGTACCCCAACATGTCATCATTAAATAAAATTATGATTTGATCTGGGTGTGGGAGAATCATTTGGTTTACTAGGGACTTAAACACTAATTATGCATTGGTCAACCCGAATGACATCACAACAAACTCATATAACACATACAAGATCCTAAAAGAGGTATATGGTATATAAAAAGTTCTCCACCTTAGTCGATGATACCATGATATCAGATCAATTTTGGAGAACACTAAGGCACCTATCATATAGTATAAATGGTCCAGGAAGTGGGTATCAGTTCCTAAAAATTATCTGATTCAGGTTCTTATAATCAACACATAGTCATAAGAATATATTATCTTTCTTGAAATGAATAATACAAGAGATCCCCTAGGTGAAATTCTTGAATGAATAACTACCATATTCTTTAATTCTTCTAGCTCAGTTTTATATTATTGGAGCTCTTCCAGTTCTATTCTATATAGAGGGATATAAATTGTTTTTCCTCCCGACATAAACTCTATCATGAACTCAAAATACCTCTCAGGTGGAATCCATGAGAAGTCCTCAAAAAACACATCCTATAACTCATCCAAAACAATCAGGAAAACATTCTATTGTACTCCCCCATCATCAAGCATAATATATGACACTTGGTTGGTGTGCTCTCCCAACTGCTGAAAAAATTTCCCGACATGGCTTGTCTGAACATTCCACTCAGCATGATGGACTTATGTGCCTCCATCAAGAGACATTACTTTTACCCCATGGAAGTAATAATCCATTCATGATTGGAATTATACTATCCAATACATACCCACAATCTGATCAAAACCTGGAATCTCAAGAACATACAAGTCCCAAAGAATAGGGTGCCCACTATCCTCAAAAACACACCCCTTAAATTGCCAAATATTTACTGCAGGAACCCCTAATAGTGCATCAATCAACATTAAACAACAAAAAAACTCAACTGGTTGTCCCAACATAACCACAAATTGAGTAAAAATAATATAACATGACACACCTTTATCAAATAAAGCACTAGAGAGGATGGAATCTACAAGGATCGTACCTCATATATTTAATTGTCCATCTTATCCACCTCCATGTGTAGATTGAAATATATGAAGATGACCATTTTCTTTTCCTTGGGACCCAGTCTGAATCTTTAGTGCCACACTTCCATGATGATATAAACGCTCTCACCCCGAAGTGCCTTGTTTTCCATCTCTACTAATATAAAATATTGAACTTCAACATGCTTCTTGATAAGGTGTAACATACCCCGTTCCTACACTTATCCTAAAACTAGATCCTCCATCCTTTCCCAGGTATATAGGGTTCTAAAAGAACCATTGTACATTACCCATTCTTTCCCACACTCACCACTCTACCAGTGGTCAGGGGCACATACCCGACATGTATCCCGGTTGGCCACAATGATAGTGAATACTATACCTACAACCATGGGAGGATGATCCTATCTTTTGGATTATCTATATGCTACCACCCTAGTGAATATTTATGAAACAGAACTTCCTTCACAAAGAATTCTCCCCAATGGTCTGCCCAACTAGAACAACATTTCCACCACCTGAAGCCTCTCTCAAGTCCCCTTCTAAGATAAGGATTCAATGCACAAATTTCTGAAAACTTCATTAAATGGAAGGTGTGTTCCTAGATCTTAATCACATGTATATGTACATCCAGAAAATTTCATTTCGTAGTGTCCTCATTTCATCCAATGTTGTGGTAAAGAATTGAAAGACTATGAAGTGCCCACATAATCCATCACAGACATCAATCCCCCAGTCAGCCTCAAAAACACTACATCCCATTTCTGTCTCAAGGTATCCATATATAAATTATCAATAAATTACTCCTAGAATTCATTCCATAACAAGCCATCATCCTAAGGAAATTTGAACCAAGATATCCCAACAGTGTTTAACTGGTCCCCAAAACCTATATGCTTCTAACTTTAATCTCTTCTTTTCAAGAGTCTCCAAGTGATAAAAAACCATCTAGATGGTCTCTAACCAGAAAACTGCATCCTCAATTCCACCCTCTCTAGAAAACTTTAGAGGGTGTTCCAATTGTAACTCTCTGGTCAGATCAAACATACTATGCTTGACCCACCCTTATTCTCATTCTGTCATTTGTATAAAACGAGCAATGTTCTCATGGAATAGATCCTCTCTTCTATTATGTTGTATCAATGGGTTTTTTGCCCCATTTTGGGAGGATAATTATATGTGATGTCCAGTTTTCAGTCAACCAGAACACATCATC
This sequence comes from Viscum album, assembly GCA_963277665.1. NCBI lineage: Eukaryota > Viridiplantae > Streptophyta > Magnoliopsida > Santalales > Viscaceae > Viscum > Viscum album. Next base: position 1,812,103,950 of record OY728127.1, read on the forward strand.
ATGGTGGCATTTCCTACAATGCTAAGCATAAGTCCCAGAACACATAACACATATTTTTCATAGTTTACATAAAATTTGGATATCCACTAGCCACACTAAAACTAATTTCACATAAACTATCTTAGAAAACATCATCAAATCTTGAAAACCACCTAATAACATCCCAAATATGTGTTATTTATAACCTAGTTTGAACTGACATACATAGTCATACGACTTTCATTAGATTCATTTTTAAACCACCTCCACATTCACTAAAAATTTTATATTTTAAACACATTACCATTTTCCTAAAATTTTACAAACCATATTTTTAAATCATTTATAACTATAAATTAAACAAAAATCATAAACCATTATTTAACACTCTTCTATTTTACCCATTTGAATTATCTTTATTAGATAAAATTTCCATTAAATTTTGTAGAAAATAAATTTCATTATTCCCTTTATGTTCCACACACCCATCCTGTGTGCACCTGTCATGATGAATTCCACCTATATCCCTAGGTACTTGTAAGGATTAAGGAATTCACAACACTGTTCTATTCTAGAACTGTGAAAAATATTGTAAAATAGTCACATTACACAACAATTTCATCAACCAATGGTTATATTTCATTGAACCGTAACAACACACACCAAGAACAACAATTCCACCTAGGGAACATGGGGTTTCCACCGAACATGGGTTAGATACTCCAAAGAACAATCTCATTTACCTAACTTAACACATCCTAATCACCCATCTAGCATCCCAAATAACAAGAATAGAAGAAAGAATAGATCTGATACCACATTGTAATGTCCCTAATCTATAATCCTCTAAGCCAATGCCTCAGCCCAAGCCATTACATAACTTGAGGCATGCCTCCTGATATGCTAGAGGCTACTAACAAGCTACAATGGTCTAAAAGTAAACATTAGGATAATATACCACCTCCTATTAGAGTAATATACAATTGATAATAATTTGAAATAATGGAAACAATAAACCATAATAAAAAACATGCATTACTACCCATTTCCCAACACTGGGTACAACCCACAACAAAAAAAATATGATATTCCATTCCATATAGTTTCAGGTGTTGGGAAAACAAAAATAATAAAAAAATATAAATTCCATAAAAAGGTCTGGCTCTAACCCTAGATCCTCATACATTCATATACAAATAAAAACATAACTCTCAATCATAGGGCCCTTTCCCTCATCCTGATCTACAATGAAGAAATCTTCTCAGGTACCCAATAGAAACCCAATCAGTTTGTGAGTACATCTTTGTAGAAAACCACCAAGTATTACTACAAAATTTCTATTCTAAAAAGATAATTAATGCAAGTGTTAAATAAATTAATTGGTAAAAAAAGAAAACTCATTTTCCACTTGTGGAAATTATAATCTTCAACAATTTTAATCACTTAATCAATTCCATAACATATTCGATGGGGTAGGCATTAACATCATTTACACAATGGATTAATCCAGTCAATTAATAAGAATAAGAAAATAAGTAAAATTCCCTATCTCACAAGAGATAATCATTTCACAAACCATTATATTAAATTTACCTTGGGGCCTCAATCTAGGCAGTATCCACAAAAGCATCTATTAGGGTCATAGGCCCCCAGTCCCCTTCCCTATCCCTTGTATTATGGGGTGGGGTTTAGAGCCTCAGTCTAACTAGGCCCTAGGGAATAGATCCTCAAGTCCAATATCCCAGAACATCCAAGCCATGTGAACATGATTATTTATACATTTACTATATATACCATGCCACAAATCCTTGACATATAATACACATAACTTTTATTTTTCACATTGAATTCAACATACGAATCAACATCAAGCCTGAATCCATTAGAAAATTTACCATTTTCTTATTATATCCCATTTAACCCATTTCACTTTTCATACCTTAACCCATTTAACATATTGAAAAATTTACATACATTAACCCATTGAACATATACAACAATTTCTATACATTAACCAATTTTACATGGTTCATCAATTCACATGCAATATCCCATTAACATAATTCCATTTCAAACTCATAATCCATTTGAAACATTCAATTTATTTCATTTGACCCATTTTTCAAATTTTTCTAAAGAATCCCTTACATTATTGTAAAAGAAATATGAAACTAACATTAGTGCCTCTTTATAATGTGAACCAACATATTACACATTTATATTGGGATATATTTCAATAGAAGATAGCATTTTTCATAACATTATAATTTTCTATAATTTCCCAGTCCAGATAATTGTATCAATGAGAGGGTGAGGGGTGAATACATGATATCTATTATCTTTCATGTTTCCTTTATTATGAAATAAGGTTTCCTCCAGATAAATATTACTTTCCATGATTTAAAAAATTGAAACACATCTTCAAAATAAATCAAGTATTTTCAAGGTTCAAATTTCAACAAGAATTGAAGTTTCCTTAGAATGTTATGTAAATGATCCAATACCACACCATCAATTAGAAAAAAAATTCTTTTGTATAGAATACATCATGTTGGACATACCCTTATACTCGTGTAACACTATGAACAATACAACTGTGCATGTGATTTATGTATAAAAAAATCATATAAGAATTTTTTTTATAAAAAGTATGTTATAGTTCATATTGACCAAATTTTAAAAATATAATACTTAAAAGAAATTGTTCACTTTCTTACCTAGAAGCTGGTAATAACTTTTTGGGACTTGTTATAAAAATCATTATAAATTTTCAGTCTGATTTTCACATTCTGATTTCTCAATACGAAAAATTTATATCTATGTAAGAATACAGTTGTGATAATTCTGGACCACTTATTATTCAATCTGAAAATCACAATATGATTTTTCCAATCAAATATGAAAATAATTTGAATATGATGATTCGCTGAATATAATGAAATCTTGTCTCTTTTCCTTTCACTTCTGTCTATCTTGACTTCTTCATGAAATACAATCTAGAAACCACTTCTTATATATAGAGATTCTTTATTGCTACATCGTCTCTCTATATTTTTTTGAACAATTCATTTGTTGGAATTTACAAAGTACATTAACATTTATAATACCCCCCCAAAATGGTCCGGACAAGATTCCTAAAAAATATCCCACTAAATCAAATTTTCTGAATCTACACATTTCTTGGAATTTATGGTACATATTAACATCATCAACTCTTCTCAACACTTCTTGAACCATGTTGTACATTCAAAAAAATTATATATGTTTCATAATTTCTTTTAAAATTTTCTATACCAACTTCAACTTCTTTTAGTTGTCATTGCTCCCAAAAACTCCCAAAAAAATTATGTTGTTGATGATTATGACAACATATAGATTCTGATCTACTAGTATTGGAAGCTTCAACTTCAAAAAATTATTCCTCATATGAATGCGATACAAATGACTTCTCCTTCACAATTTTTTTCCTCTAATGAAGACGATGAAATGCTAAATCTGATGGATCAATATCAGTGGATTATTATATTTTTGAATATGATGATCATCAACTTCTTTATTAACGGTTTAAAATAGTTTGTGTTTTGTTCTATATGAGAAACCAACAACTTTATTCTGAACCTCTTCCAAATCCTTTAAATAAATTTGCATTGAAAATGATAATTATGATGATCTTGATATTAGAAAGCTTCTGTATCAACAAATTTAATTCCTTCAATATTTCAGCAAGTATCATGACATACTTAATGACTATGAATACATTTAAGGTATGCTTCAACATTGTATAACTTTCCATGGAATCTATTGTAACTTCCTTATCAACATATATCTTTCTTTCTCAGTCCAAATACAATTATCATAATTACAATCAAATTGAATATGATTGAAAAAATATTTTCCTCCACATTTATTTCATAAATTGTGCATCACATGTTTTACAACATACTTATGATTTATGAGAAATCCAAGATTATAAAAGCATCATCACATTTATATTGGACTTAGGAAGACTCTACTGCATCACCTCATTACAATCTTCTCTTCCACTCTAGACCTGAGGTATGTTTTATGATCCTTTTCAATTATAATACAAACTCCTAAAAGGATGTACATTCTTAACCATTTTGAGTAAAATTTTCTTGAATATGATTGTCAATATTATTTTCACCAAATTAAATAATAGGTGATTAATTTCTTCATAAAATTCCTTGATAATTAAATTCAATAACTAAATATGATCTTCGTACTTATCATCTTGCTCATAATAATATGCCCCTTTGGATTTTGTTTTCAGCCATGGTTCCTAAATAAATTAAATTTGTAACCTTAAGGAATGGATTACATAGAAACAATTCTAAGAATATATGAGCTAACTCATTGTAAGAAACAAGAATCTATGATAGGAAAACATGATGTCGAAGAATAGTAATCATGGAACTTCCTCATTATTTCATCCTTAGCTTTTCATCCTCACCTTGCATCACTTCTTCAACTTCCTTGGAATAATATTTTTTTCCTACAACAACTTGAACAATGTTTTAGAGTATTTCACATACATAAAATGATTATCTCACAACATACCCACAACTCCCCCTTTATACATGATTTATTTAAGAATATATTTACAGAACAATTCCCCCTGGAAAATACTATCCAATGGTAAGATAAAAATGGGGACAAAAAAACATACCACAACCTTGATGAGAAAGGGGTTGGACTCCCATGATGAACCTCAATTTAGAGAAAATTCTAATTGGTAATGGTTTTATGAAAATGTCATAAACTTTTCCTGATGTTGGAATATATGTTAGATTTAATTCATTCTTCTCTATATGATCTTTTATGAGATAATATTTGATATCAATTTTTATTGATTGAGAATGTTGTCCTAGATTCATAGTAAAGTTGATTGCACTTTAATTGTCACAACCCCTGATCAAGGATATCTTTACATCAATCGGTAAATATTCTAACTGAATTTTCATCCATATAAGGTGGGTAATATCTTGAGTAGTAGTAACATACTTAGCTTTATCCATATTGAGAGTTACCGAATTATGTTTTTTCTTGGTTGAAACTAACACAACTTTTCACCAAAAAGAAAACTCCACCATATGTGCATATTCAACCATCAAAATATCCTACCCATTCAGTATCTGAATAAACAAAAAAATAAATACATTCTCATCTATCATACCTAATTCTTAATTTATTTTTTCCTTTGATGTATCTAATAATTATTTTTCAAGAGAGTAAATTATATTATTTAGGAGAACTACAAAATATTTCCCATATGGTAGCAATATAAAAAATATTGAATATTCAGTAATTCAAATATAAAAAAGAACTAAACAACTTTTGGAACTCTTTTTGATCAAATTTAATTCCTTCTCCATCATTGGAAAACATTATTCCCACTGAAATCAGAATGGAAACAGGTTTCAAGTTTCCAAACAGAACTTTTTAATAAGTTCTTTAGAATACTTTTCTTGGAAAATAAAAAGGATTTTCGTGTTTTGTAAAACTTTTAACACAAAAAATTATTTAATTTCCCCCATTATTTACATCTCAAACAACTTTTTCATTTATTCAAAAAACATTTACCATGATCTTTCATCATTCACAGCAATGATATTTTTATAAACATAAAAAATTACAATGGGAGAAAACTCTTGACATTCCATGATGTAATGATTTCTATATACTCTTTATTTCTTGAATCTCATATTCCATAAACATGTATCTAATTTGAATACCATGCCTTTAGAGATTTATTTCTACACATACAAGGATTTCTCCAATCTTCAAACATAACGTTCATCATTCCCAACAACAAATCCACAAAGTTTTTCAATGTAAACTTCATACTCAAGATCCCCATTCAAAAATGAAGACTTTAAATCCATTTGAATGATTTTGTATCTTAGTTGTGCATCAATAACATGAAATTTCTTATTTTTTATATCCTTTCCACTAGAGAAAATGTTTCATAAAAATCAACACCTTCAATTTCCGAGTAACCTTTTCAGACTAATATTTAATTGTTTCTTATAATTTTACCTTCTTTATTCGTATTTTTCTATAATACCCACTTTGTATTAATAAAATTTTTGTTATCTACTTTAGGTATTAGTTCCCATGTATAATTGTTTTCTACTGATCCACATTTTCTTTCATGGCCTGAACCCACTCCAGATACTGAATAACTTCTTTCACATCATTCAGATCAACTTTTGAATACAAAGAAATTCGTGTAACATCATTTTATTTTCATTGTTTAAACTTTATGATGTTGATCACCAAGAAGTTTCTGAGATTCCACTTACTTCCTCATCTAAGGATGAGATTTTTTAGTATTTTCCTCATCTCTAAAAATAAATGAACCCGACTTTTCCTCGTGAGCAGGCTTACAATCGTCTATATCATTATTAGAATTGTTAAGAAATGTTTCCCAATCATTATAAACATCATTATTTATAGAAGTATATTTATCTCTATCAGTATTTTCAAAAACATCCACATCATAAAAATCAACAATTATTACCATTTCATTTTTGAAACATCTGTATCATCTTCCTTCCAAAGAATAGCCATGAAAAATTCAATATCCCCCTTTCTGCTCAAACTTCCCTAGATTTACACCGTTCTTCTTTATAATGCATGGACTCCAAAAAATGGTAAGTGTTTTAAACATGGAGTTTTATCATAAAAAGTTTTATATGGATTCATTAGTGAATTTAGAATATAGAAACATTGGTTTTGAATATGTATAGCAATAATCATGACATGCATCCAGTAATAATGAAATGATCATGTTCCATTAACATAGTTATACCCACTTTCACCAAACGTATATTATTCATTTAAACCACCCAATTTTGTTGAGGAGTGTATTGGAAACTATACTCAATACTAATTCCATGTTTCTTAAGACAACTGTCAAATTATTCATTCTTATACTCGCCACTATTATCAGTTTTCATCTTCTTCACTAGATACTCACAATCCTTCAGAGTTTTCATCCTAAAACATTTAATTTATTCGAAATTATATAACTTATACTTCTTATAAATATCACATGTACTGTGAATGAAGTCATAAAGTAATGTGATGAAGTACTAATGTACATTTATTTTATTATTTTCTTAGTAGAACACAGATATAGAAATGAATAACTTCCAAAGGTTGTTTTGAAAAAATCTCATCTTTTTTATTCCTTGTGTTGGTAAATTTTCTATTTTGGAAAATAGTACAACCCCAATCTCTTCTTCTTAGAAAAATTATAATATTAGAAACACTATCCAACTTTGATAACTTACTCACATTTCTTTGAAACATGTGTCCCATGTTTTTGTTCCATAAATGATTCTCTTCCACCATACCTAAGTAATAAGAGTTTTATATTTCACTAACTTGAAATAAATTCCTTTTATATGTTTTCCTCTTGTAACTATCTTTCAATCATCCTCACTTTTCATAAAAACACATATTTTATGAAAATAACTTTTTTACGATCATCACAATGTTTTGAAACACTAAGTATGTTGTGAGTCAACCCATCAACATATAAACATTTCTTGGATTTGAACGTTTCGTTCCCAATAATGGATGATATAATATCATTATTCTTAGGCATTCATTAGTTCCAAAAGTCATTGTTAATTATTTTATGTCTTTAACATTATTAAAAAATTTAAATATCTAATCATATGATAAGAACACCCATTATCAATAATTCGTGGTAATTATCCATTTGTTTCTTTTAGAGTAGTTTCCATAAAAAGATCTTTTTTTTCGTCATATCTAGATACTTTTCTTATAAAAATAACAAAAAAAGATAACCCTTGTTAATATTTCCTTATTGTTCATATATTTCAAAAATAGTTTCTAGGGGTTGGAAAATGTTCTCTTCATTCAAAAAAAAAACATTCTTACATTTCTTACTTTGAAAAGACTAAATTCACCTAAAAAATTGACTTTTAGTAATTGTTGGAGTAATATTAATGATTTTTTTTGAACCAACATAAATTTTTTGTGTTCTTGAATCCACCACAATACCAGCAGTATCCATAAAAAGAATATAATCTTATGAAACATTGATATTGACTAGATTTGTGAACATGTTTCCCATAAATCATCTAATAATTCTTTCAATTTTTCTACCATCAATCAAAATCTTATTTTAAATCTTGATTTTCTTTTAAAACTTTTCCAAACCCTAAGTAATAGAACCGTTTCCATATTCATAATTTTTAGTAAAATTTTTGGAATTAGTGTTTTTAGAAACTTCTAAATTATCCACATTGTTAATATTTGACATTTACATGATTTTATGTGATTTATTATTTTTAAAAACATCTCTGGAATTCTTCTCAACCATAGAATGTAACTTTTGTGGATCCATCATAGGTTTATTCTTGCGAGCAATTTCACTAATTTCAGAGATACAATTTTTTAAAATTGTACCATTCTATTCATATTTAAAAAGTTTCTGTTGAAAATGTTCTAAATATTTTTCTTTCGACTTCGACATCACATCCAAATGTTCCTTATGATTATTTTATTCATAGAGGTTTTTTTTTCAAATAATCGATATCTTCCATTAGATTTACTTTTCATCAGGAAAATGTTCTTTTTGTACAAAGGAACTTTCATTTTTCAACTTCGTTATTTTTTCTCTATCCTTCTAATATTTCTTAGGAATTCATTCATTTATTCTTTTAGATGAAATTATAATCAAGATTCTTTTTATTTAGAATTTTTACTTCTTAACTATTCATTATTCACTATTGAAATAAAAGTATTCTCAACAACATACAAAGCATATGTTTTGGATTCCCCATTAATATCTTCTTCTTCATCATCTTTAGATAAAAAAGTTATTCTTTTAGTTTAGAAGGACGTTTTTCCTCTCCCTCTAGAATGAATCTATATTAATCACCCTATTTCTTCCATGATATTATTTATTTTCATTCTTATTCATCAATATATAGTAATTTCTTTAGTTTTGGAAAATTTTCCACAAAGATCCCAACAGCTCCACATTGAAGTCATTTCAAGGGATGCTTACAAATATATTTACCTATACCTATTCTCAGATTTTGAGAAATCTAGGGTAAAATATCTTCAGGATTTTTACATAACTCATTTTTAGAATAATAATCAATAGCTTATTCTTCAATCAGAATCTTAATTGACTTCTCTTTCTTGGACACCTTGAGGAAAATTTCTATTTCAAATTTTATTTTTCTTTTCATGTGTTTCTCTTTTATAATATTATATGTGATAAGAGTGCTATATAAATCATATAAAATAATGTTTTATTATATCTATATCCCAATGAAGAATCATTAGAATCAAACACATCCAGAAAAATTCATAATATGTTTTCTATTGTTGTAGAATCTTCTAAATTTTCACCAAGACATATGATAGTGCTAAAAATTTCACCTACCCTAGAAAAGAAGCCCCCAATAGATTCATATTAACCCATTCTCAAATATTATTACTTCATACTTAAGATTTTTAATTTTCCCTTCTTCACTTTTTTATGTCCATAATATATGTCTTTAGCATATAACATATAACTTTTGATGTCTCAACACCATTTACCATTAAAAATTGACATTCACAAAGTGATGAAAGCAAAGAATTTTTGTCCGTTCCATCATTCTAAATATTCTTCTCATAAAAATATTTAATAGTAACATTATCATAAATAGGTGGTAACTCATTTGGTTTTTCTTTATGAACATCATATGTATTATACATGAGATAAAGAAGCTTTCTATCTTTCTAGATATGATAGTTCTTACCATATAAAACAAAGATATTGTTTCTGTTGACATAATTTTGATTATTTATCAAATTATCTTCCAAACATATTTATAGAATAAATTAAGGGATCCTTTTTTGTCATACAAAATTTAATTTCTATGTCTGGATAATTTTATCACTGAGACAAGGAGGGGTCAATTAGAGATATATTTTTATTTTATGTTTCCTCGATTATGAAACAACATTTTCCTCCTATTAAAGATTATGTTCCCTATTAAAAACAATTCAAACAAACATGCATCGAAACAAAATTATATTGAATGTTCACAATTTAAAAAGAAGGTCTACGTCCTTGGGATGCTATGAAAATGATCCAATACCACCTAATAAAAAATAATAACAATCCTTTTCTATATAAGACAATGAATAGGATATGACCATACCCTCGTGTCGTATTCTGAAAAATGAAATAGTGAACATGATTCAGGTAACACAAAATGATATAAGAATGTTTTTGTAATACACATGTTACAATGCTTATTGACTAAATTTCACAAATTTGATGTTTCAAAAAAATTCATCACTTTCTTACCTAGAATATGATAAGAAATTTCTAGAAATTTTTATAAAATTCAGTCTGATTTTTCAATCTGTTTTTCCTTATCTGATTTCTCAATATGGAATATGTATAACTCTGTCAGAATATAGTTTAGACAATTTTGAACAACTTTTTCATCAATCCATTAATCCCAATACAATTTTCCCTATCAAATAGGATAATTAGTTTAATACGATGATCTGATGAATACGTTGCAACCTTTTTTCTTCTCCTTTAACTTCCACCCAGCACAACTTCTTCAATTAAGTAATTTCAAAAACCACTTTATCCCTCAATTATTTCTTTAGATCTCTACCTTATCTCCTCATTTTTACGAAAAACAAATCTGTGAGAATGTACAATGTACTTTCCCTTTTATTTTCACCATAATAAATAGTTTTGGTGGGATTCCTAAAAAATTTCCTACTCGATCAAATTGTTTGAATCTATATGTTCCTTTGAATTTCTAGTGCATATTGTCTTCATCAACTCATTTCACCACTTATCGAACCATCATAAATATACTAAAAACACCAGCTCTATCACATACTTTCTTTTCAAATTAGCTATAACTACTTCAACCTCATTTCATTTTCATTGGTCCCAAAAAAACCCAATAAGAAAAAAAATTCCTTTGATGATTACGATGGAATACAGAGTTTTATGGATTGGTATTTGAAGCTTAAACTTCACCAAATTATTTTTCTTCTAAAAATGATACCATTGCATTTTCTTGCACAAATAATTTCTCCTTTGAAAAATATAATGACACACTGAATTTTGTGGATCAATATTAGTGGGTACTTTTCATTCCAATTACCATTATCATAAACTTCTTTCTTCAAGGAATAAAAATGTTTGGATTAATGTTTGACTCAAAAAAAATCACCTTTTTTATGATCATTCACCTATACCTTTAAACAAATCTACATTCAGGATGATCATAAGGATGATATTGAGATAGGAAAGCTTCGAATTCACCAACTTTCATCTTATTAAAACTTTTAAAAAGTATCAAGACACCCTCCATGACATTGAATATGTTGAATATTAGCTTTAATTTTTTTTAATTGTGAAGTAAAGTATTTTAAATCCCATATCAATATCTCTCTTTTATTCTTATAAAATAAGATTAGATTAATTATGATTGGACTGAATATGAAATGAAGAATATTTTTTCCCCTTTCATTCTTCAAGGTTTCATGACATGTTTTATAACATAATTATGATAAATAAGAAATCCAATTTTGGAAAAGAATCATCATATTCATATTCAAGTAGGAAGGACTCTGATGGAGATCCTCATAATGATATTCTATTCTACTATGGACCCGATGTAAGTTTAATCATCTTTTTAATTTAGAAAAAAAGTTCCCAATATGATGGAATTTATTAAACATTGTGTGTTTGATGTTATTGAATATGATGGTCAGTCAGATTTGCACAAAATAAAAAGTGAGGTGATTTATTTTCTTCTAAAACATCCTTGAAAACAAAAAAAATACCTGGATATAATCATCATCTTTATTAGTTTATTCCTAGCAATTTACTTGTTTGGGAATATTGGCACATCCCATGGGTGGAACAGAATGGGATAATCAATTTAAATACATCCCATAGAGATCATGAGGAGTATAAATAATAATTTAGAAAACTATTTTACCAAATATTACAAATGGAATAAAATTCACATCAAGAGGTATGAAACATAACAACTACACATGCATACATTGACAATAAATCTATGGTATATGACATATAGACCACCAACCGTAAATCCGTAGATTATTTCTCACTTAACATTAGCTTAAGATCTAGATTCAATATCCCTTTGAATCCCTAAATATGATCCACTAGAAAAAGAGTGATTTAGGGATTCATAAAAAGAAGGATGAAAACAAAAGTGATAATCTAGAAAGGAGAAGAAAGTGGTGAATTAGACCTACCTAAAGATTTTTTCCACAACCAAAATCACTCCAATTGGCCCTGAATCGAAGGGTATTGACCCTTGTTAATTTTATGGGGGTCATTGTTGATCACTAGTAATAGAGGATGAACAAATGGGAATAAAATTGGGTGAGGAACTGGAAATCAAAATGGTGAAAATGGTAAATTCTAACTTTTTTGGTGCATGGTTTGGTAACATAGTTAACTAAATCATGCACTATCCATGCATTTGTCTCCGTCTAAGAGGTTTCTAAGTTGCATAGTTAACTAAGGATCTTGTACGGTTTGAAAAACTATACACCTGCAGTGTAGAATTCCTCTGTCCAAGTCCACATGGTTTAGATTTCCCCCTTACATAGTTTTTCTTAACTGTGCACCCCTGCTCCTTACAAGCATAGTTTAGGGAGACAATTTCCTCTTACCATGCACTTACTATGAAATATGCCCCAGATGGCCATTTTCTTCTCTTATATCTCCTAATCCCCCGATAACACCTTGGAGCCTCCCCATCCACCCATTATAAATTCCATAAACAAAATTAATGAGATATAAAAAAAATAAATAAGGAAATACATCCATGAAGTACATGATATTGCAATTTCTCACACCCATGAATATTGCATGTAAATTAGTGTGCCTTAAGGGATTGACTATTTACTAATAATGTCCACACCTTGTAATAATGACTATATTGTGAATATATTTTTTATTCACCATTAGTTGATGATATCACAAATGAAGATCCACAATTGAGAAGTATTATTCTCTTTATAGATGATTTAAGAATTAATCAATCCTTAGAAGATGATACTTATTCCTTATGGAGATCTTTTTGAGCTCTCGGTAATACGTAGACACCTGCATTGATCCATCCTTTTTCTTTAAGAAGAGAACAGACGCACCCCAAGGTGATCCACTAGGGAATATGAACCATTTTTACAAATTATCTTGAATATAATACTTTAAATCCTTTAGTTTAATATGGTCATTCATATAGGGGAATTTGGAGATAAGTGTCTATCTTTGTATAAGTACTATTGATGACTATATAACATTGTATCATCCGAGGTAAATGAAGAATAAGATATTTTCATATTTATTAATATTTGTGAATTAAATATTAATTTTACTTTAAATGTGTTTCTATGTTCGATAGCGTACTCGATACGCAACAACGGGTTTCTTTGAAATCTTACGTTGCACACTAATAATAAAATATTATTATTTTAAATGGTAGCTAACTCTTAGTCATTGTATTGGTGGGGATGAACAAAAATAACTAAAATATTATTATACATTTTTTTAAAATGTATTTACTTTTATCCAATAAATGTTAGTGGCTTAAAATGTGAATGAATCTAATTGTAAGCATAATTTACATTAAAAGGTCTATTTACCGCCTTTTATTGGAAGACCATATTTAAAGAATTTTTTAGTCACTTTAATACATTATATCTGACTAAAAAAATCCTTATTTAGAATGGGTACATCAAAATTTACTTTGTGTAAATTTTTGGAATTTTTCTGATAAAGTTTATTTTTAATGAATAGTGAAAAATATTGTATTTTAATTCAAAACTGTGTTTTAATAGAATTTATTTATATGGTTAGATTATATTTATAATTGGTTTTAAATTAAATTAGAATATATTTTTACCATTTAATCCAATGTTTTTCATTGGAACTAATTTCACTTTGAAAGTGGACATAAGCAAGTGTTAATCTTTTGAATGTTATTGTATCTTAAAAACACGCTCTTTGTTTTGAAAATGAGAATTAATTTAAATTTAATTAATGTCACTTCTATTTTTCTAATTTTTAAAAATAGCCATAATTTTTGAATTCATAATATCAAATATACCTTAGGATGAATTTTTGATATTTTTCTGAAAAACATCAATTTTTGATGAATAGTGATACCACTTAGTAGTAGTTAAAAACCGACCTTTTCATTTAAATGAAATTTTACCACTTCTGTGAATTGAATTTCTAAAATACAAAAAACATGGTTGTTATTAGTAAGTAAGATGTTGTTCAATAAGATGAAAATATTTTTTGGTGAATAATATCTTTTTACTTTTATTTACCGCTGTTAAAGGTAAATAGGGTAATTCAAGGTAAAAAGAATATTGTAATAATTCAAAATTACATTAACACTTGTCCTAACCATATTGGTTGAAACATTAACGCCCATGGGAATCTTTGGGTCTATTTTGGGACGCCATTTAGCCACTTGGGAGTGATAATTACAATTTAGATTAATTAATTTAATGTAATGGCAAAAATTGCATAAACAAAATTATTTTAGTAAATTAATTTTTATATAGTGTTATATAAGTAATATTTGTACTATAAATATTCATTGGAAAGATAAAAATACTTCCTAAATCATGGTATTTTTTTTTATATAATTTTTAGTCAACAAATAAATTAAATTATTTATGACACAATAATGATTCAGTGTTTACCCCATTAATAAATAATTTAAATAAATAAGATTATAAATATTAAAATAACGTCCAAAAATTTTCAAATTATTATTGTATGATTTTATATAGACCATGAGTCATCTTATCTTCGACCTTAATTATTTTTGGACCTTTTGAAACCAAATATCATTATATAATAAAATAATATTTTCACACTATCATTAAGAGCCACTCCTCTCCCTAATAAAAGGAGACCACTTATAACCAATTAATCACAACTCCCAAGCCTTTAGGCTCATCCAAAATCTGCCCAATTAAGCTCCCAACATCCCTATCCTCTTCTTAGAAGCCTTACATTAGGAATAAGATACTTCAAGAAGTCTTTTTGGTTCAAACCAAAGGAAGTTACCGAAATTAAAGGTAACATTTTCTCTTAACTTTTTTTCTTTTAGTCTACTTCTCCAACAACTAAATTCTTTTGATTCCAATATTTTATAAAAAAACCGTATCATCAATATATTAGGATGTTGTTATGAGAATTATTTTAACTACACTTACTCACACCTCCTTTTAATGGGTGAAGAACATAAGGTTTCTGTGTATGGAAAACTAACGGCTCACGAAACGATGATTGTTCAATTACCTCATACCGCCTCTCATGGTGGCCATTATGATGAAACTGTATTTATAAGTGATATATATTATGTTTTATTTTTATTTATTCTTTTGTATTTTCCATTTATATAATACCTTTATGGTTTCTATTATAGTTAAATGCGATAATTTCATTTGAGGAAATGAAGACTACCGCCCCCTCAAAGTGATATGACTCATTAATTCCATATGTGGGATATATAAAGGATGTAGTTAATTATATTATATGATATTATACTGTAATTATAATATATCTATGTTTCTTTATGTTTTAATTCCATTAAAATAATAAATAGAAATGAAAGGAGCGTTCATGTTTACATACAACTTACCATCTCCATGAACGGTGCATTCCATTTCATACCACCAAATGTTATGTACTATTATAAATACATGTATATACTGGATATATATGATATATATGATATAAAAATCATGAATATAATTCTAGATATAATGAACCATTGACCACATGAACAATATGTAATTATAATAAGTCCATTTTTGACACAAGTACCAAATATCGACAAAACAAACGTTATTCACTTAAATGATTAAATAATGTTTATAACATGGTAATAAGTTATATAAAAGGAATAATAAACTTGAAAAAGGTTCTTAAGCAAGTAGAAATTATCTTTAGTTTATTATTCATGAGATTAAAGAACGATCGAGTCATGTCGGGCAGAAGGTAAGGAACTTCGTCTAAATCTCCTTTTATTGAGGAATATTTTGTTTTAATACACGACTTTTTTTTATACGCTATATAAACACCCTTGAATTTTCAAAGGGAATCTTTCTATATGAAGCGTTTTATTAAACAACCAAAATGAATGTTTCTTTTAACATAAGTGGTGACAATGACCTTTTCTGCCGCCGCGAGTTTTATTTGATCTTTGGCTTCCTCAAAACGCCATAATGTTTTTAAAAGAAAATAAATACCATACACACTTTTATGTTTTTTGGTATCGAAAATGGCTTTGATAATGGATTTTGTATGTCAATATATTTATGTGATATATTGTGATTGAAATGTGAAATGTTTTCTTTCCTTCATATTTGTTTTATGTATTATGATTTTATAATGGTAATTGGATATTTGATGGGGGGTTATGTGATAAACCAAATGATAGGTGGTGTCATGAATACCAGGACATGTTGTTATGTTATAAACTCCAATGCATTAGGTATGGAATTTTACCTTATATTATTCCATTTAAGTATGTTTATGTCCCAAGTTACCATTATATGTTATGTGTTCTTTATATGGGTTTTATGGAAACCATTTGGTTACAAAAGGGTAAATAGTGATCTTTTATTCAGTTAATAGTATTGACTTCTTCATAAAGGTTTAAAGTATTACTTATGATAAAGTATTCACGGTATACTTGTTGTTTTAAAAAAATAACTGTTTTATTTCTTTGTGTATCCCTTACTAAGATTTTTGTGCTCATCCCATGTTTTTAAAATGCTTTTCACATGACATAATGTGGAATAGGGTCAAGGATGGGATCAAGGAAAAGTGATGCTATCTTAAACATGGAACAAAAAATGACACTTTTTCTCAAGAGTTTTTGTTTTTTTGAATAAAATTGAAATTCAGTATAAGGTTATACTTTTTAATTTTTGAAAAGAAATGTAATAGTTCTGACCTAATTCTCTAAAACTATAAACCTGAAAATATCCTCATTGTGAATTATTAACTTAATTCAATATTATGCATGTTTTATGGCCGGTTCCTTATAGTTGGTATCATAGGACAATTTAGTTAACTTTAGGAGTTAGGGTATTGTTAAAAAAATGTCCATAAATTAATTTATGGTAATATTGAAATGATATAGCATTTAAAAATTACCATGTTGCTTCTCTAACGATATTTCTGTGTTCACAATGGTTTCCCCTATAGGAAACAGGGCAGCTATGCTGGGACGACATCAGGAGGAAGACAACCTTCCAAATCAGCAACCTGAGATAGTCGAAATCGGAACTGAATAGTTTGTTTCAGTGATGGCACATTTGACTTAGGCTATAAATGGTGGTGGTATCCATGCAGGAGTTCAGCTAGATCAACCATAGAGGAACATGTTAGTAGTGGAGCATTTCATGAAGCAACACCCCCATCATTTATAGAGCCATCTGACCATGTGCTATCTAAAGGGTGGATTAAATCACTGGAGAAGATTTTCAATGTTATGGGGTGTTCAAAACATCGAAAGGTTTCTCTTGTTGATTACCGTTTTGAAGGTGAAGCTGATCAGTGGTGGTCGATGGTGAAAAATATCAGGGATAGTTAGGAGATTTATACTCTTGATTGGGTTGAATTCAAAGGCATGTTTCTTGAGAAATATTTTCCTAATGTGGTTCATCTTAGGATGGAAAAACAATTCCTAGAATTTTGGTAGGATGATGAATCAGGGGCTGGTTATAAAGAAAAGTTCACTCAAATGGCAAGGTATGCAAAAAATTTCATTCGAGATCTTGATTGTAAGATAAATCGATTTTACTCAGGACTGAATCCATGATATCGAAAAGCGTTAGCCTCTCATGAGTTCAAAAGTGATGAAAAAATAGTTCAATATGCGGAGAAGGTGGAAATGGAGTTTACAGATGATCAGGTGTTCTTTGAAAAACAACAGAATAAGAGGTCCAGTTGGTAGTCAAAGGGAAAGAATTCATCAAAGAAGCCTAAAAGTAAGACAATTAAATATCCAACATTTGAGAAGTGTGGTAAAAAGTATCTTGGAGAATGTTTATCAAAGTCAGGAAAGTGCATCTGGTGTGGAAAGTCTGGTCATATTGATTGTAACTGTAAAGAAGATGATTAAATAGGCAATGAAAATCTATCGATAAGATGTTTTATGTGTAATGAAATGGGTCACTATTCAAATGAGTGTCCAGCGAAGAACTCAACTGAGGGAAATCAGTCAGACTACAAGCAGAAAGGGGTGGTGAAATCCTTTGCAACTACATCAGAAGATGTTTGGTCATCTAACGAACTAGTATCAGCTCCAGAGAGCTCAATAGTATTTGGAGAATGACATGAGATCAGGGTACCATCAGTTGAAAGTAAAGGAAGAAGACATTCTGAAGACCACGTTTCATACTAAATATGGCCATTATGATTTTTTAGTTATGCCTTTTGGGTTAACAAATGAACCTATTGTATTCATGGATCTTACGAATAGAATTTTCCATGAGTTCTTGGATTTGTTTGTGGTTGTCCTCATTGATGATATTTTGGTTTATTACAAAAGTAAAGAGGCACATGAAATTCATTTTAGGTTGTCTTGAAAAACTTAAAATAATAGAAACAGTATGGGAAATTCAGCATGTGTGAGTTTTGGTTGCATCAAATTTCATTCCTTTGTCACATTGTTTCAAAAAATTGAATAACAGTTGATCTTGCTAAAAAAAAGTTGTTGAGGAATGTCCATGACCCAAAAATATAACCAAGATTCGTAGAATTCATTGTTTGTAAAGTTATTACCGGAGGTTTGTTGAAAAATTTGCATGGTTATCTAGTCCAATGACTAAGTTAACTCGAAAAGGTGTTAAGTTCATCTGGAAAAAATAATGTGATGATTGTTTTCAGTAATTGAAAAGAAGATTGGTGAATGCTCCAGTTTTGGAACTGCCATCCTGAAATGGGGAGTTTGTTATCTATAGTGATATTTCATTGAAATGACATGGTTGTGTCCTAATGCAGAATGATCTGGTAATAGATTATGCTTCACATCTGTTGAAACCACATGAGTTACATTAACCTACACATGATTTGGAATTAGATGATGTCGTTTTTTTCTTTAAAAAATTGGATGCATCATTTTTATGGAGTAAAATGTGAAATATATACTGACCACATAAGTCTAAAGTATATATTCACTAAAAAATAATTGATCATGAGACGGAGGAGAGGGATGTAATTAATCAAGGATTATGATTTCGTGGTCCACTAACATCCTGGAAAAGAAAATAAAGTGACTGATGCTTTGAGTCGCAAAAGTAATGCTTCATTAACCAAGTTACGTTTAGAACAAGATCGTTTGTTTTTTATTTAATGAACATTGGCATATGAGTTATTGGTGTAGGAAATTATTCTGTTTTGTATCATGTGTCAATGATATCATCTCTATCATACATAATTAAGCAAGCATAGAAGGAAGATAGTGAGTTGCTTAAAAAGGTGGAGTTGGTTCAGAAGGGTAATTTTCCTGAATTTAACATTGATTATGATTTTGTTTTTAGGATTGGGAAAATATTATGTCTGCCTTGTGATTCATAGTTGAAAAATGAGTAGTTATGTGAAGCTTATAGTTCTCCGTTTTCAGGTTCATCCTGGAAGTACTAAGATGTACACAGATCTTCGGGAGAATTACTGGTGGGATGGAATGAAAAGTGATATTGCTGATTTTACTGTGAAGTGTTTGACTTGTCAGTAGGTTAAAGCAGAGCGACAGTTACTAAAAGGGATGCTTCATCCTTTACCGGTGCCAGAGTGGAAATGGGAAAATATATCCATGGACATCGTTGTTGGATTACCAGAAACATCTCGAGGAAATAATGCAATATGGGTTATTGTTGATCGATTGACTAAATCTGCTCATTTCCTTCCTATTTGATATAATTTGTCCTTAGATCAATTTTCTCAGTTGTATGTTAAAGACATAGTAAGGTTTCATGGTGTTCCCATCTACATTGTATCTGATCGTGATCCCAGGTTTACTTCTATCTTTTGGAAAGGCCTTCAGAAGTCGTTGGGTACTGAATTTAATTTTAGTATAGCTTTTCATTCTCAATAAAATGGGCAATTGGAATGGAAAATTCAGACATTGTAGGTTATCTTAAATTCTTGCTCGATGGATTATCAGGGAAGTTGGGACCAACATCTTTCATTGGTTGAATTTTCATATAATAACAGTTTTCATTCCAGTATACAGATGGCTCTATTTGAGGCATTATATGGAAAGCGTTGTCGAACTCCAACTTTTTTGGGATGAAGTAGGTGAGAGGAAGATGACAGGACCAGAATTGGTAGAAGAGATGGAAGAGAAAGTTCAATTGATTCAGAAGAAAATGAGAATAGCTCAGAGTAGACAGAAAAGTTATGCAGATAACCCGAGGTAGGATCTTTCTTTTGAGGTAGGTGATCATGTCTTTCTCAAAGTTTCTCCATGGAAAAGTGTGATACGTTTTGGAAAGAAGGGAAAGATGGGTCCGAAGTTCATTGGACCTTATGAAATCATGGAGAAAGGTGGATCAGTTGCGTACAGAGTGGATTTACCTCCATGTTTATCCTATGTACACAATGTTTTTCATGTTTCGATGTTGAGAAAGTATATACCATATCCATCGCATGTTTTGAGCCCAGAGGTAGTTCAGTTGGAAGAGAATCTCTCTTATGAGGAACAACCCGTCTAGATTCTTGACCGAAGAGAGAAAGTGTTGCAGAATAAGGTAATTCACCAGGTAAAGGTTTTTTGAAAAAACCATATGGTTGTCGATGCAATGTGGGAATATGAAAATGCTATGGGGGATAAATACCCCCACTTATTTTGATAAGTGAATAAAAATTGCGAGGATGCAATTTCCAAAAGGGGGAGGGATGTAACATCCTAGGTAAATGAAGAATAAGAGATTATCATATTTATTAATATTTTTGAATTAAATATTAAATTGGGTTTCTATGTTTGATAGTGTACACGATACGCAACAACGGCTTTCTTTGAAATCTTACGTTGCACACTAATAATATAATATTATTATTTTAAATGGTAGTTAACTCCTAGTCATTGCATTGGCAGGAATGAACAAGACTAACTAAAATATGATTATACATGTTTGTTAAATGTATTTACTTTTATCCAAGAATGTTTAGAGGCTTAAAATGTGAATGAATTTAATTTTAAGAATAAATTCCATTAAAAGGCCGATTTACCACCTTTTATTGGGAAACCCCCTTTAAATCAAGGTTTGGTCACTTTAAAACATTATATTTGACTAAATAAAATCCTTCTTTAGAATTGAGACATCAAAATTTACTTTTTGTAAATATTTGTAATTTTTCTTATAAAGTTAATTTTTTAATGAATAATGAAAAATATTGTATTTTAATTCAAAATTACGTTTTAATATAATTTATTTATATGGTTAGATTATCTTCATAAATGTTTTTAAAGTGTAATTAGAATATATTTTTACAATTTAATCAAATGTTAATCATTATAATTAATTTCACATTGAATGTGGACATAAACAAGTGTTAATCTTTTGATAGTTATTGTTTCTTAAAAACACACTATTTGTTTTACCAATGAGAAATAATTTTAAATTAATTATTTCCACTTCTATGTTTTGAATTTTAAAAAATAGACATCATTTTTGAATTCTGAATATCAAATATATCTTAGGCTGAATTTTTTATATTTCTCTGAAAAACATCAATTTTTGATGAATAGTGAAACCACTTAGTAGTAGTTAAAAAACTGACGTTTTCATTTAAATAAAATTTTTACATGTTTGTGAATTTAATTTCAGAACTACAACATACATGGTTGTTATTAGTATGTAAAATGTGGTTCAATAAGCTGAAAATAATTTTTTGTGAATAGTATCTTTTGACTTTTATTTACCGCGGTTAAACGTAAATAGAGTAATTCAAGGTAAAAAGAATATAGTAATAATTAAAAATTATCTTAACACTTTTCCTAACCTTATTGGTTGAGTCATTTACGACCATTTTATTCTTTGGGTTTATTTTGGGACCCCATTTAGCAACTTGGAAGTGATAATGACAATTTAGATTAATTAATTTAATGTAATGGCAAAAATGACATAAAAAATCTTTTAGTAAATAAATTTTTATATGGTGTTATATAAGTAATACTTTTTACTATAAATATTAATTGGAAAGATAAATATATTTCCTACATCCTGGTATTTTTTTATAATTCTTAGTAAACAAATAAATTAAATTATTTATGTCACAATGATGATGCAATGTTTACCACATTAATCAATCATTTAAATAAATAAGATTATAAATATTAAAATAACATCCAAAATCTGTCCAATTATTATTGTATGATTTTATTTCGACCATGACTCATCGTATCTTAGACTCTAATTATTTTTTGTCCTTTTGAAAACGAAAATCATTATATAATAAAATAATATTTTCACAGTGTCAAAAAAAGTCCCTCCTCTCCCTTATAAAAGGAGACCACTTATACCCAATTTCTCACACCTATCAAGCCTTTAGGCTCGTCCAAACTATATGTAATTAATATCCTTACATCTCTATCCTCTTCCTAAAATCCTTCCCTTAGGATGAATTCCCTTCAAGAAGTCCTTTTTGTTCAAACCAATGTAAGTTTCCCAAATTAAATGTAACTGTTTCTCTTAACTTTTTTTCTTTTATTTTACTTCTCCAACCCATAAATTCTTTTAATTACATTATTTTATAACAACACATGTATCATCAATATACTAGGATGTTTTTATGAGAATTTTTTTAACTAAACTTAGTCACACCTCCATCTAATGGGTGAAGAACATAATGTTTCTGTGGATGGAAAACTAACGCCTCATGAAGTGATGATTGTTCAATTACCTCCTACAGCCTTTCATGGTAGCCATTATGATGACACTGTATTTATATATGATATATATTATGTTTATGTTCTCTTTATTCTTCTGGATTTTTCATTTATATCATACCTTTATGGTCTCTATTATAGGTAAGCGTGATAATTTCATTTGAGGAAGTGCGGACTACCACCCCCTCAAAGTGATATGACTCATTAATGGCATATGTGGGAAGTATAAAGGATGGAGTTAATTATATTATATTATATTATAATTGAATTACAATATAACTATGTATCATTATGTTTTAATTCCATTAAAATATGAAATTGTAGTGAAAGTAGCGTTCACGCGTACGTACGGCTTACCGTCTCCATGAACGGTGCATTTTATTTCTTACCTCCAAATGTTATGTACTATTATAAATACATGTATATAATTGATGTATATGGTATATATGATATAAAAACCATGAATATGATTTTGGATATAATGAACATTTTACCACATGAAGAAAATGTAATTATAAGAAGTCCATTTTGACTCAAGTACCAAATATTGACAAAAAGAACATTATTAACTTAAATGATTAGATAATGTTTATAACATGGTAATAAGTGATATAAAAGGAATAATAAACATTAAAAAGGTTATTAAGCAAGTAGAAAATAAATTTAGTTTATTATTTAGGAGATTAAAGAATGATCCAGTCAAGTCGGACACGAGGTAAGGGACTTCGTCTCAATATCCTTTCATTGATGAATATTTTGTTTTAATACCCGACATTCTTTCATACGCTGTATAAACACCCTTAACATTTCAAAGGGTATATTTTTCTACGAAGTGTTTTACTGAATGAAAAAAAGGAATGTTTCTTTTAACTTAAGTGGTGATAACAACCTTTTCCACTTCCATGAGTATTATTTTATCTTTGTCTTCCTCAACAAGTCGTAATGTTTTTAAAAGAAAATAAATACCATATACACTTTTATGTATTTATTTATTGAAAATGGTTTTGATAATGGATTTGTTATGTCAATATTTTTAAGTGATATATTGTGATTTAAATGTGGAAATGTTTTCATTCCTTTTATTTGTTTTATGTCTTATGATTTTTTAATGGTACTTGGACATTTAACATGTGGTTACATGATAAGGAAATTGGCATCTGGTGTCGTGAATGGAAGGACAGGTGGTTACGTTATAACCTCCAATGCATTGAGTATGTAATTCAACCATTTGGTTATTCTATTTATGTATGTTTATGTCTCATGCTACCTTTATATGTTATGTGTTCTTTATATGAGTTTTATGGTAACATTTTGGTTAAAAAATGGTATGTAGTGATCTTTTATTCAGTGAAGAGTATTTACTACTTCATAATGGTGAAAAGTATTACATATGTTAAATTATTCATGGTATACTTGTTGTTTTGAAATACTAACATTTTTTCTTCTTTGTGTATCCCTTACTGGGCTTTTTATGCTCATCCGATGTTTTTGAAATGTTTTTCATAGGACATAATATCGAATAGGGTAAAGGATGGGATCAAGGAAAAGTGATGCTATCATAAACATGGAACTAGACATGACTCTTTTTTTCAAGAGTTTTTGTTTTGTGGAAAAAAATGGAAATTGAGTAGAAGTTTCTACTTTGTAATTTTTTAAAAGAAATGTAATAGTTATTACCTAATTCTATAAAACTCTAAACCTGAAAAGATCCCCAATGTAAATTATTAACTTAATTCATTATTATTTATGTTTTAAGGCTAGGTCCTTATAATCATGATCTATTGGAAGTCTGAGAAACACTTTAAGAAATACATCAGTGTATTCATAAATAATTGAAATTTCCTCATTGTTAATGCATTTCATTGACTAAAACATTTCGAAAATTCATGATTCATCACAGGGAATCAACACCCACACCATTGATGGATTTTCCAAAGTTGATCAATGATATTTCATTCAATTTTAAATGATCATTGGATGGTTTGGAATATAGAGAGATATTTCATTTTGTTCATATTTTATGTGTTCTATATATAACTAGAACTAATATATGCCCAATATATCATTAAATCCCACTAAGGGAAGTATTAGAAGATTCACTAGAAAAATATTCCCATAAACAGAAAAGGGGGATGAGTCTAACACTTGGGTTTAAATAATAACACCACTAGGTGTTTTTACTGATATATATACTTCAAGGTATCATGGTTATAATTCAACGAGTATAGAAATCATTCAGGATAGAATGTATAAAACCATAATCAAATAATACGCTTTCCATTCTTAATAGACTATTATGTGTACTTTGTTTGAATTCATTTTAATTCTCTACTTTAGTAGTAGTGATGAAATAAGATTTCCCTCTCATTTGGATTCTGTGTTTACTGATGCTGATAAACCTCACGATCCTATTGTTTAGTTCACTAGAATGAATATTTCCCTTTCAATATATAGTTGAATAATTTAACCATGGATGGTTCATGAGGAGGTTCCTTCCATTAAACCGTTATGTTTGTTTTATTTATCATGTACATTAAACATTCATGTTTTTAGTGGCCGTTTATTAAACACATTAATCAGTTACCTATCCCTTTGAGGAAATTTTGATGATTCTTATTTACAAATTTTTACCTTGTGGGTAGTTGGAACCTCTCTCATCCTTTTTCTTTTCACCCTCCAGCAAGAAAATATATGCTTCTGTTATTATCTCTATAACCATCAGACCATTATCCAAACCCTATGTCTACATTGATATCACATTTAACCAATTATTCATAAATACCAAATGCTCATATAGATATATCCTTTAATAGGATTGGTTTTAAGACATTTAAGAATCTATCTATTTTTCTATCACTGTTGATAACAAAACTAGAGGCATATTATTAAAGCCTTGTGAATACATCCTCATAATATGCGAAAGATTCTCCGTCCATTTAGTTAATATCTATGAATTATCTCTCCATATTTTTTCAAAGAGTTTGTGGTAATTAAAATTTATTGAAAAAATTCTATTTGAATTCCCATTATATTTATTCCATTTTATCTTTATAATTGGTATTCTTTATCAGCATCTAGCAATGATTGGACTCTCCATCTAATATGAAAAGAAAAAAATACACATTATCATTATCAGAATATTTATGTACATAAAATATCTTCTCCATTGAGTTAATGCTCTACTTCATGATATGTGGATAAGAAGGTCCACCAAATATCAGAGGTCATTGGTGCATAAAGGAATTGATAACTAGTTAATCATTCTTGGTTGAAGGTAGACATTCAATATGGTTTAGGTTATTTTTCATTACCTAAGATAGCTGGGTTAGTATTAAAATTGTGTTTTTAACTCCACCTCATATGAAATTGGGGACTTTATTTGGACAATCGCTAAATTATCCCCCACACGGGTTATTGGCATGGTATCTCATATTTCCAACCATTTTCTAAAATAGAAAATGTTTTAACAAAAACATAAATCAACTAAGAATGAGTATATAATTTATTCTATTATTGATGTTAACTCTAAATACATATCTTCTGGGATACCTTTTTTTCCCTTTCAAAAATTATTTTATTAGGATGTTTACCTATATGTAGACTTATAATTATGGATTTCACTAGCATTTTAAATCATAAATCCAAAATTTAATAAACTCTGATATGATACAAACTATTTAGTCATATATATTTCCTAAATTAATATTACATCATTTTTTATATTAACAACATAGTAGTGATACAATGTAAGATCCAAATGTTTAGTGTCTTGGGAAAATTTGGATCATAAAACACATGTACAAAAAAAATAGTTTTTTAAATATTTATTATTTAACCTTCTAAAATATCACATTCTCTATAGTAAATTTAGTCAAATTAGGATATAAATAAAAGAATGGGGTGAGATAAAATCACAGTAAGGGGAGGAATAATGGAAAATAATCAATAATACATGAGTGTGCACAATTAACATAATCTTATCATAATTATAATATAATCATCAACATAATATGGGAATCATTTTATAAAGTAATTTATTATGGAATATGCATAAAATTAATTATTATTTAATAGTGGTCAAATACCATAGATAGTTGTGAAAAAATGTAGCATCATGTTCACATATAATATATTTGAAGAAATCATAACATCATCAGTGTGAACCAAGATAGAATCTAGTTAGTTCACTATGTAGATAATATCAAGAGATAAAAAACATTACCCAATGACTTATAAATATATATAATTTTATTACCACCCATAATATCATAAATTTATCTTAATCATTTATGCCCCATGGATGATTAAAATCATAGTCAAGAAATAACCCATTGAATGGAATGGGTTTCGAAAAATATTTCACATATCATGATTCATAAAATGAAATTTAGGATTCCCAAATTAATATGGTGGATATTTCATTTTCATAAATTTTAATTTTCCTCCTTTATAAAAGAATAAACTAAATAGGATTCATTATATTTTTATGAAATTCATGTTTTCTTGGAAAACAATATAAAATAGACTAGAAAACATTTTGGAATGGTAGAAACAAGTATATAACAAAAATAAAAGATAAATAAAATTGAAAATATAAATTTAGGATACTATAATAAAATTAAAAAAAAAATTAATATGAAGTTTAAGATATCCCAAAAGAAAGAGTTTGGGGATGAGAATCCACTTACTTTAAATCCTTTTTTATTCCATCATCTTTCTGCCTCTTGAATAATTAACATTAGTTTATTAAAAAAGTGAACAATAAGTGAATTATAGAGATATTAAGACTATTTCTAAATTATAATCATTTAATTATATTTTTTATTTTCCTAATTAAAATGGAAATGTTTTTATATAACGTTTTCCTTAAAAATATCCAATTTTGCATCAATTTCCCTATTTTTTTCAAGGTCATTTACTATTGCAACGGTCAAATTTATATTCTAATGGTCACATTTAATACGAAGAGTACTAATAAATTACTTTGTTAAATATTCAAAAAAATTCAACCCATGGATATATATTTTCATTTTCTATAATGTTAATTAGTAAATTAATATTTTATTTCTTTTCCATAGTGTTGTTTATGATATTTATTATTCTAGATGATTAGGGAGATCCATATTTTCCCATATTTATTTGTATATTTTATAACCATTGTACCCATATAATATTTTTAATTTTAATGGGTTTAATTTCTATATAATGTAACAATTTACATTAATTAAATAAAGTTTGGTTGGTTTCTCTATGTGTTGTATGTGAATTATAATGTATAATGTAATATAATACACATTTGCCTAAAGAAAAAAAGATATCTTTTTTTAAACACAATTTTTTTACATATAAGTTAGAGGAAAACAATATAAACCTTAGAATTAATAATATCATTCATATAATACAAATATGAAGCTTGAGAATCACATCACATTTCTCTCCTAGCGATTACAAGGATATTTCAACTCCATGGAAGGGTAGGAAACCATGTATGAAGAATAAGGATGTCCAAAGACCTTCTACGTAACCATATTCTCAATAATTCTATGATAATTATGGTAAAAAATATTTTTATTAATATATTACACAAGACAGATCCAAGAGAAGTCAATGAGCCTATGTGTATAAGTTTTCAATCCATAGTGGAATTTTCCATGTAGTTGATCAACATTTATAATTAGATTATCCTCGGAATTCTTTCATTGAATTTGGTTACGATGTGGGTTTTAAGTCTTCATTCAATTATAATTGAATTATCTGAACTGGGCTTATTTCAACCATATAATGGACCAATTAGACAAGGGTTGTCTAATCTACCTTCCCTAGATTTTATTTTTGTTGAGGGCCCCATTGGGAATTTTTTGATTGGATCATGATCTTGGCCTAGTTGAATGAATTTTATCCAAATGAAAAGTATATCCTAAAAATATTTTTTTTAATTTAGATCCGTGAATATAATTTTAAGATAAAAATATAAAACTTTTATCTAATTGGGTAAAAATATAATAATGAAATTTAGATTTTTTTTCAACTAATTAATTGAAAATATATTTTGGGTAAAAAAGGATTTAATAATGGGATACTAAAACCCACAAAAAATGAAAATAAAAATTATAAAAATAATATTTATGATATATCACCTTGAAAAAAACTCTAACAACTTAACCATATCAATCCTTGGAATAGTAAAACATCTGAATCAAATCCCATTACTAAATAAAAATTGAGATTTTTTTTTTAAATTTGGATTCCATTTTCCAAATACCATTCACATAAGTGGCATAATTTAATTTAAAATTAAAACTATAGATGTGTAAACATAGTGTGTTTTTGAAGAAGTAATATTCAAAGGTTTATAAATTTTATATATTCAATTTCAAAAACAAAATTTATTCTAATGACCCAAATTTAATTGAAATAAAATTGAACCAATGTTACTTTAAAACCTATTCAAAATATAGTATAACATTATAATTTATTTATGTGGAAAGGTAGTTTTCAATTGAAATACAGTATTTGTTTCACTATTTATAGAAAAACGAAAATTTTCGGAAAAATATCAAAAATTTCACTCGAAGATAATTTTTAAATGATGATTTAAAAAATAAATTTTATTTTAACAAATTAATTTTGAATTTTATTTAAATGAGTGTTCCAAAATTGGGGACCAAATTGGTTTTCAGGAAAATACAAAATTAAGAAAAAAATTGGATCTATTCTTATATCATGTACAAAAAACTATTATTGTTTTTTTAAACAATTTATTTAATATATAATATATAAATTTTATGAAATATTATTATCCAATTATTATTTTTTTAATTTATTTATTTAAAACACACTTATGTGAAAAAATAGTTTTTTTTAGAGAAAGATCCCCTTTTATTTTTAAAAGGGTTTAATTTAATTTCTAATTAATTTGTAATAGATGCTTTGATTTTATATACATATATAAACCACATTTTAATAAATTAGTTAATATTATTAATAAATTCCATTCAAGAAGCTAGCTGACAACAATTATTTACATAATAATATTTTAATAATATGTCATGTTTCATATAAATATATTGTTTTCTCTAACACAACCTAAATATAGTGTTACATTTAGAGTATGCGTTTCCTGGGGTATTTTTTAGTTTATGATTAACATGGTTTTGTGTAAAATTAAGACATAACTAAATATTTAATTTAATTAAAATAATATAAAATATTAATTTTAATTTAAAAAATATTTCACAAAATCTCTCGGTGTTACATTCTACCACACATAAAATGAACTTCTCCCTTGAATTTCATTTTGGTAATCAAAGGATTAACATTTATAAATTCCCTAATAGAAACCCAAATCATAGAGTGAGATTATAAAAAATATTATTGAAATAGAGAGAGGGATGTTTGTAAGTCATATATAATAACACATATAAGGATTCTAATTAGAAGAACATAGGTGTAATGTGAAAACATATACATAGAAGAAACAAATATCTCCCAAATAATGATGGGTAGTGACTGATAAAATTAATCAAAATTAAGTGGGTTATCCAAAGAATTATAATGTCCAAAAATCAACAAAACAAAGATGCATGAAAAAGGCCATTGATATCATAAAAATAATGATAATTAGACAATATTTAATTTCAATATCCATATCATAATTTTGAATAACTTTCCTAAGAATATATAAATACATGATTTCATTGCATTTTATAATAAAAATCTATCTCTTTGGTTATTCCTTGATCAATTTCCACATCATCTCATACTTCCAGAAATGAAGGTGAATTTTTAATGACATAAGAACTATCAGATCATTGGATCTATAAAGGATTCTAATTAATCCATTCTATAAATAGCTATAAAAAAATGGTTGGAACATGTCATCCAATATGTATAAAATAATAAATTAATATCTAAAATCTCATTCAAATTTCAAAATAAATGACTTTATAAATGGTTAATCATATGACCCTTACTAATGATTAAAATAAATAATATTACAAATAAGTTCCATAGACTTCTTGGATATTCTCTGGCTGATTTTTGTCTTGAAGATGAGATGTGGTTTCTTCTAACCTAGAGATCCATGTTTTGATCTTCTTTTGTGTTTTTTCAGCATTGCCTCTCTTCAGTCCCACTACTTTATTAATGCACATGGAGGAATTTTATGTTTCTTTTGTGGAGGAGGAATTCTCACAGGTTATATCGAAAAATTTTGCAGTGAGGAGGCACCTCATCTGTTTATTTTCTTATCTGCTCAGTTGTTATTTGGTTCCTTTGATCTTGTGCAACATTGAAGCCTGTCGTTTTTCTGTGTGCATCTGTGAGCTGTCTTCGATCTATTTACCACATGATAGAAAGTAATTCTAATTTGATTCGGACTGTAATGTTGAACTGCATGTCAAGTTGATCCTCGAGTCCCTGGATACATTGCAAGCTCTCCTCTTTATCTGATGAGCAAGCAAGATCTCTAGGAGCAGGTCTGGACACTACTTTTTTATCTTTTCTCCTCAATGTTAAATCTAATTTTGTCTCTGTAACTTTGAGATGGTGTAAGCGTATTACTCCTCAAATTCTCTTTGTAACCCTTTGATTTAATAAATTCTTTTGGCATGGACTAAATTTCCAGTTCATGCCACTCTCTCAAAAAAAACAAACCTAACATGTGAATAACTTCATCATGTATTCTATTAAAATTGGAATTACCCAAAACCTTTACTAAAAAACAAATTTTTTGTCATTAATTATATAAAATGAAAATTATTGGATATTTTACTGAATTTTTTTTACACCAAAACAATAATAGGATAAACCAATCTGTCAATAAATAATTAATTTGTTCCAATATAATAAGAACTATCCAATTTACTTATTTATATCCAATATATGTTTTTCATGAAATCATTATCTTAACATCCATAACATATTAAGTGTCATATTCCCTTAATCAAACATATCTTTTTTCAAATAATTCACTTTTCGATTCCATAAGTACCATTTAACATATTCTTGAAAATCATTAATGAAAAAATTATTCTAAACAATACTTATATATCTCAACTTCATATAACAATTTTTTTAATTCTAATACATAACTACTTAATTCATCCCACTTTTTTCTAAAACCATTATCTAGGATTCATCATCTTATTACTTAATACAACTTTTTTTCACATTTCATATGAAGTCTCTTCATAACTATCAATAAAACAATTACTCATAAAAACATACTGATCTTCATCATGAGATTTCCTCATATGACATAAATTTACATAATGCACATAATTTACACTCTAAAATAATTCTTCAGTAGATGATATCTTAGGGAAACCATTATTAAAATCCATTTCATTAACTAAACATTTATTTTTTCTTTTAATGTTACGTTCTTAATGTCATTATTTTACACAATCAAAATATATTCATGTTCCTCTAGGACATCCATTTAGGTGTTTATTCCCATAGTTTAAACCCAAAGGAAACAAAATATTATTCCCTCTATGGTATCCACTACCTGAAATCTGATCAAACTATTTCCTTATCTTATTAGGTTAGTCTGAGAGTTAGTTATGGTACATGTTTTCAATCATGTTCCATGAAAATTGATTATGAAAAATAACAATGTTCAACATTTTAGTCATCATCTATTTTGGTTTATAAAAAAAATTTCCCATTACAATCATCATTATCCCATTTATTGGTTTTCAACATTAAAAAAAACTAAAAAACATAGTGGAAAACAACATAATCCTGAAAAATAATTTATAGGTCGTCCAAATCATGACGAATTCATTTTAATCTATTACACCTTAAATTTATCCAAGGTCATTCATAGTCATCATCTATTTAAATACATCAATGTTTTTTATATAGAGTTCGTTAATTTCTAAATCATATCCAAAGGGAGTGTCAAACTAGGTGTGCAACAAGGAACACATGCACTAGTTCCCAACTGAATCTAGATTAATACCATTTTTTTATTATTTTTAACCATTGTTTCATCTATAATAGATCCACATCCCTTTATAGTATCTAGACAGGGATATAATTTCTTTTAAGAACTATCTCTATCCATTACCAAAACACTAGGATGTTTTCCTATAGTTTTACTCATTCCTAGACTTATCCTTAGTTACATACCCATAAATATAATTATAAATATCCCACGGGATGTTACAAAATTTTTCTCATCCTAGTTTCCATAGGTAAACTAATCGTTTAATTTTATACTAAATATAGATATCTAGAATTTTTATAAATGGATATTACATATTTTTCATTGAAAATTCATTAAATTATACCAAAACATGGATGCGAAACACAATATTTAGTTGGAAACATGGAAACAATCTTTTGAATTCTTGAAAGATATTAAATTTCACAAATAAAGATCTCACAATTTATTATTCATATGTAAATCCTTTCTTATAACCTTGGTAACGGAAACATAACAAAGGTTGATATCATTTGTTGAGGTAGGGTAAAAAAGGAGATATATATGCATAACATGAATGTAAGGAAATGATAACATGAGAATAAAAATTTAAAACCACATCCTTTATATGAAATATCATAATCTTAATTCATGGAATAATTATTTTTAGTTCATAGGACATGAATTATAAGATAATAAAATAACATAATCCAATAGAGAATAACATAGTTATAAGACATAGATTTTTGTCATACACAGAAGAGTAGAAAATAATTTCATTATTTGTTTAAGAATAGTACAAACGATATCATGTTGGAATGGTTTCACTCCCTAAACCACCATAGTAGTCAATGTTTTCTCCCAATACCATCACAGTGGACAAATTTTCTTATAGAATTGGGTAAACTGCTCATTCTAGTCTTATTTATTTCATCAGATAAAAATATTTACCAAATGCATTGGAGGTAGATATAGGTCCTTCCCATATCATAATTAAAACCATATTTATGAGTTCTATGTGATCTTAAACATTCATAATAACATTACCCATGAAATAAAATTGGTTTCTTAAACATTCTTAATATAATAACCCATGAAATGAAATGGTTTTCATAAAAAATTCATCATACCATAACTAGTGTAAATGTGACATGTTTCAAAATAATTTAAATATTTCATCATAGAATACCACATGAAAATAATTAGGTTTTATGAGATTTCTATTATGGTATAACCCATGGAAGAGAATATGGTTTTATAATCATTTCTATGAAAACCATTACGTGAAAGAATAATAATGGTTTCCTTGTTTTATATCCTCAAAAAATCAAAAGTTACATCAAAGAATATCATCATATATAAGGAAGGATTTTGAAATATCACTTGTAACATTTCTTAAGGGATTTTTTTTAAAATCACTTTTTAATACATAACACCCTTGAAAAATTATTTTACTTGAAAATAGCATTGAAAACATGTAAACGAATCTTTAAAAAATTTTAAAACATAACATGGGAAAATATATTTTTTTTGATAATATCTATTAAAATTCCATCACCATTAAAATATCCTTAAAATATTAAAAATAAATCTTCAAAAATCATTTAAGGCATTTATTGAGGGAATAATCCCTTCAAATTTGAAAAACCCTTTTAAAACATATTTGTTTTTATATCCTTTTATTTGAAAATAAAAATTAATAATTATATATTTACATCATAAAAATAATATATATGATAAGGAGACAATTTAGTTATTCAGTACAAGTTAAAATAAATTTTAATTTTAAATTTTTATTAAAATCCAATCATTCATTCATTGGAAATGAAAAAAGATTATTTAAAAAAATTTGTAAAAAATAAAAAAATTGGTAAAAATATATTTAATAAATTGATTTAATGAAATTTAAAAAACAGATTCAAATTTTTATATAAAACATGGTTTTAGAGGAAAATGTTTTTTGACAGAAAAGATTAATTTTCATAAATATATTATTTTTGAAATATTGAGTTCATAATGAGTGAAAAATTAAGGGAAAAAATGTATTATCAAAAAATAAACATAGGAGAATAAAATTCATCAGTCTTTTGAGAGATATATCATAAGTCATTATAACTAGAAACATTAACATAAACAATCTTATTGAATGATGAGATTGTAACATAAAATTATTACCACATTGATAACATTGAATCCTAATCCCCATGATTTAATAACATAAAATGAATATTAAAATATCACTATGATAAATAAATTCAAGACATTACACGTAAAATGGGATATTTAGACACCTTATAAAAAATATAGGTGCATAACATAATATATAATTCAATGAAATAAAATTGACAAACAAGTCTCTTATTTCTTGAGTAACATTGGAATCATAATACCCATTAAATAATAAGATAAATAGAAACCTAAATTACCATGTAGTGAGGTATATTAATGATATATTCTGTCAAAGGTTAGTTTTTTCACCAAAAAAAAATTAAATGAGTGTAGAATATGGAATAAGTCTCTCAAGAATAAACATGAGACAAGAAATCTCGTTACAATAAGTCTTCAATTCCATCGTACACATTCAAAACTCATGTATAATAATTATAATTTTATTATAAATTTATTATATGACCATATATATATAATACCATATATTATCTTCTTAGGACATGTTATTAAACCATTATTATCAATTTTATGTTAAGGTAATGTTTTGGGCAATAACTACTTTCTTTTTCTTGTATATTTTGACATGTTATTTTTGGTCATGTTAACTTGATCATAGTCAAATCATATCTTTAATTTGAAGCATGATATAAATTTACTAAATATATAGTATATATCTATTTATATTAATCTATAAAATTTAGTGATAGAAAATGAAATACATCATTCTTAGAGATGGTATGTCGTAGGTACGCATGAACGTCATATCCATTTTACATTTGGATTTAAATATAGAATATTAAATGATATACAATAATTAAAGATTCAATTTTATGGAATATAAATATCATAATTTTTTAAACAATCCTTATAAAATTCTATTTAAATAATGAACAAATCATATCACTTCTTGAGGAAATAGTCCACCGTGTACATGAAGGACGCTATTATATTCGTACAAAATGGAACCCTTGATGAATTTTTTTAAATAAAAATAGATAATCATTATTTAATCTTAAATATAATTAATAAAATATATAATCTACAAATTTATCATTATATCTAGCCTTGATAGGTCGTAACAGAAAAACAAATTCCCTCGATTTTTTTGGTGGTAGTATGACGTACACACCAACAATGATTTTATAACACATTTGATTGAAGTTGAGATGTTTTCAAGAATGAAATAAAAATAATAAAATAAAATTATATGTAATATACTTAGTTTAATATATAATCATTCTATAATATGAATTGACTAGGTTGGAGGAATAAATAAAACAAAAACACTCTTGTTGAATGTCACCTCTTCTTCTGGTATCCACCTTAGGATTACACTAATATCCTTCCTTGGTGGTATTTTTGTCAAATGTAAGGGGTTTATGAGGTGGGTTTGTAAGTTTAGATTTTATTTGGGAAGGTATTTTCCAATCAAAATATGTTTTAAAGTGTTAATTATAGATTAAATTGGGAGGAGATTTTTAAGTGGTGGAGTGGAGAATCTTGGTATTTTTGAAAAGAATTGTCTAATTCCATGTTTTTAATCTGAATAAATGGTCCAAAATCGACCATTATAGAACATTATTGGTGTTATGATATTAATATGTCCATAAAAAAGTTTTTATAAAATTATATAGGTTATCTTTACACTTATTTTTTTAGTTGAACGCATGGAAAATCTATTTTTACCTTAACCGTGGTAAATAATTTTTATATTTTTACTATTCATTTTGGCCAGAAATTATGTTTATGTTATTAGAAATTAGTAATTATTACTATTCTAAATATTTAATCCTTTTTAAAAAATTTCATTTCCAGAAGTGGAAAATATTAATTTAAAAATAATCTCGAAGATGTGTTGAGAAAGAAGGGTTTTAAAGAGAAAATGCT
The DNA here is from genome assembly GCA_963277665.1 of Viscum album. NCBI lineage: Eukaryota > Viridiplantae > Streptophyta > Magnoliopsida > Santalales > Viscaceae > Viscum > Viscum album. Next base: position 1,812,140,913 of record OY728127.1, read on the forward strand.
AAAAATTATATAAAAGTTTCATATTCAATTTCAAATTATAATTGATTCAATTTACATAAATATTATTAATTTTTATAAAATCTTACTAATTTTAATTTTTAAACTATTGAAAATAAAATATATCGTTATATTTTCATTAAGAGAAAAGGTTGTTTTCAATTAAAATTCATGATTTATTTCATTATTCATCAAAAAATGAAACTTTTCATAAAAATACTCAAAATTCAAAAAAAAAGAGATAATTTTTACATGCCGGTTTTGAAAATGATTATTATTTTATCAAATTAGTTTTCTAAAAGTTTCCAAATTAGTTTCAAAATGAGTGTGCCAAAAAATCCCTAAAGCATATTTTTAGAGAAATATATTTTTAAACAAAAAATGTAATTATTCCTATCTATTATATAGGAAACACATATGATTAATGTGAAGATTTTATTGAATTTAATATATATATATTTAAATAAAATAATTAACTAAAAGGGATTTGGTTACCTTATTGATTTTAAGAACATTTGTGCGAATAAAAATAATGATTACAGAAATATTTCTTTTTATATTAAAATGGTTTTATTTTAATTTATAAATGATTGGTCACCAAAATAATTCATTTTATACACATTTGTAAACAATATTTTAATAATTTCGATAGTATTATTCATGACCACAATTCAAACAGTTCTATGTCGTCAATAATATTAACTAATACTATTTTAATAAATTGTCACATTTCATATAAACCTAGTGTTGCATGTATCTCAATAAAAACATAGTGTTTCATGTAGAATAATATTATAATCATCTTTCCTATAGAATAAGATTAACATGGTGTTTCATATAACACATTATTTACTGAATATAGTGATTAATGAAAAAAATAGAAAAAACTAAATTTTATTCAAAAAAATAATTCAAAAAATATCTTGGTGTTACAAATAAGTGTTCTAGTTATGAAGAACATAGTGTTATATAATTTAGTTCAGTAATGACCTTTTTATCCTTGTATATAAGATTCCAATTATACCAAACTTGGTGTGTATTATTACGTTTTTAAATGATTATTCATCAATAATATGTAATAGCTATGCATTAATAGTGTGTGTCTCCAATATTATCTATTGAGTGCCGTGATAAGACATAAATCAGGTGATTACATGAATTATAGTTACAAGTTAGGGGAATAATTATATTTATAAGGATTTATTCCCTAAATAGAGTCTTAGAGTACCTAGCTGAGTGTGTATGAGTTTCCGTGCCATTACCCATCAAATTAAATTGATGATCGGATAACTAGGAATCAGAAAAGTGGTCAACTAGCTACATGGGATAAAAATCTACATTAAAGGTCACTGATATGGAAAAAACTCATATTTTACATGTAGTAATGATTAAATTCTTGTCTCAGTGTCACCGACAATTTTTATAGGGTTAACCCACAATGAACCACAAATTCCAAAGAATACTCTTCTCCTAGGTCAAGAGAATTGAAAATAGACTTTAGTACGAGTAAGTGAGGAATATTTATCCCTATAATTTGAAACAATTATTACCAATATGAGGAAATTTATTAGATAAAACTTATAATACTCAATAGATAATTCTTATAGTACTTGATATGCATTATCATTTCTTCTCAATGTAAGGAAGGATGAAATCTATTATAGTGCGAACCAAAATTTTCACTGGCAGGGGATCCTTGTTTTTTTGTGTCAATAATGTCGAAAATTTTTTGATCTAGAGGGTTGTGATGCTAGTGGGGTTTCCAAAAAGGATACATTATCTAGGCAGGGTCCTTAATTTTTCATTATAACTTGAATTTCCCACGTTCTTGAGTATTCAACTTTTAAGAAGGCCAATCATCAAAATTATATGCATCTATACCTAAAAACCCCTTCCAATCATTGGTACCTTTATCATCATTTGGGTTGGATAAAACAAATGTTACTTCTCCTTGATGATTAACTAATTCAATTATTTCGTGATCTTCCATATTCTCGAGCCAATTGTTGAAGAAAAAGTAATCTTAGATGGATTGTTTAAGGAACTTATGGTAGAACTAATAGTAGGGATATTTATTAATATCATATTATTATATATATTTTTATTTCTAGAAGCATGAGTGTTATTTTTATTCAACATATGAATAATTGATAAACTTTATAATTTGTAAAGGAATGAACAAAAAGTTTTATATCATTAAAGGGGAAAGCCTTATACCCGAGAAGGGTTCCATGAGCACCATTCTAAACATAAGCCTATTTCATAAACGGTTTGTTCTGTGAGGCCACATAGATCCATAATGGTTTCGATGTAAGATAATGCATAAAATAAGTTATTTATACTCTTCCAAATATTTTTACTGGTGGGGGAGGTGGTGTCAATTCCTTTTTCTACATCCTCTACATGTAATCTTTTAGATTTTATTCAAACATGGTGAAATTTTGGAATCCAAATTGATACTCTAGAGACACCAAATATGGGACTTGATCCTACAATACATTCTATACAAACATCCCTAATAACTACTCTTGTGGAATTTAAATGTAATGTAAGTACATCAAACCCTTCAACCAGGAAATGAAAATGGTGAAATATTAATTCTCAAGTTGTTTTGACTGAGGCAGTTCATTGGTTTAACATCAATGAAATGTAGATATAAATTGGTAGAAGAACTTTATAAGGAGATTATATTAGTTATAAATGGACCCTAAGGAAAAATATTTCATACCAAAACAAGGAAGGCCCATCCATCATCTGATCAAATTAATGAATATTTATAACCTTGGACTACTCTAGTGTCCTTAGAATCAAAAAACCCTAAAAGGAAGAGTGTGTTAGGAATTTTTATGGGTTACCCATTCATAGAAACAAAAGTCATATTTATGAAATTATGGGGTTGAGGAACAAATTACATCCATTTTTTTGATACAATTCCTTTTAGACTATATTAAAACCCATTTCATATCAATTCCATCCATGTGAGTCTTGAGGGAACTAATCATCTCATTCTAGAATATCTCCTCATTCATCGATTCCCTCGTAGGATAACTCACTCATGATGTAGAGTGACCTTGTTATATTGGTAGGTTATCATGATGGTCCACCTAAGGGGGCATCAAATGGACTATTGGATCATTCCTTAGGCCAATAAAGCATCCATCCACGGTTTTGGTTTTTCAATTGAGGACTGTTGGTTAAAAAATACAATAAGAGTGAAATATGTTAATCTTGGGAATTATTCCAATTAGAACAGTATCACCTAAGGAGGATAGTCTTGATTTATTTGATAATCACATTATCGTAGAGCATGATAATTATCTAGAAATTCATTAGGATTTCATAAGTGTAATTTATAATACCATAATACATGATCATAAAATTAAATTTTTAGGTTTTAGAGGGTGTTATGTGGTGGTATGATAGATGGACTCCCAATTCCAATGAAATATCTTTTTTTTTCTTAACAAAAACTTGTATATTCATCTTTTGTAGAGGTTCCCCTGTGGAAAAATATCCGACACATAATTTATTTCACATTTCATTCTCCTAGTTATCAGGGGAAAAAACTATCAGTACATTTACCATGGAAGTGGTTAGTTGAGAAAAGTATCTGACATCGATAGAGAGGTAAATAGGTATATTACTTTTCTATATGACACTACTTCTACTTGTCGATATTATGAGAAAATTTCCCAAGAAAGACCCATGCTAGGAACTTTAAGATGTATCTTTATTTATCCCCAAACCCTACATGATTATGGGCCTAGTCTAGAATGGAGTTTTAATATGAGCGAACCACTATCTGTAATAACATGATTGTAAGGGAAATGTTGGAAACCAATTGTTTGAGGGTCCAATCCCACACGATAAAACATAAATTATATTGGTGAATGGTAAATAGATATAATAAAAACTGGTTTCTATGGGGATATTAATATAGATATGATCATATTAAAAATTACTTCTATCTTATCATAATGATTCTTGGGTAATAAAAACTAATGATATTAAAATATCATTACCAATGAGTGGATATAAAAATTATTCATCCCAAACTAAATTAATAGCGCATGGAATCTCTAGATATTGACATACTAATTATGAACACACAAATTTCAAGAGTGAGAGATTATGCGTGTTAATTTTATTCTTTAATAAAGAAAACCATGATCCAGTGTTTGGATTGACTTGTCCATTACCAGATCATTGTATAGTATAAAACATATCCTTGTGGACACATCTTGGTGATGGTTTTTTAGAAACCTATTATCAATGTTTGAGGGGAGAGATGTACAGGGTTGAATACCATTATTATCAATTAATACAAACATGGTAATATATATCTTTAATGATCTGGGGTAGTATTACAAGACTTTTATAACATACACATTAGAATTTCTGATGAAATTTACTATAGTTAGAGTACTATGACACAAAAATCACATTAATTTATACAATTCAAAATTACTTATAAAGGGACTTTAGGTGATTAATATCTCATATAAACACCAACTAATCAATATAAAGGAAGAATAACATCACTTTGCTATTCTGATATAGGTATGCTACAAGGATTCTATCATGTATCTATGGGATAAATATGTAAATAGTTTCATGTGTCTAGAACATGATCAAAATCAATTTCATGGTCAAGGACACCCATTGGATCTGACAAACTCCTCATATATATTATAAGGAAACTTCTCCAAAAAAATTCGGTTGAATCATTACATGAATTATTATCGAAATCCCAATACACTAGGATTCTATACTGGGTTGGTGGGAAGCCACATGAAGGAGCAATGGGGAAGAACCTTGTTTTAGATCTAAAGGTGGGAGTGATACCCTATGGGACACCCTACCCTGATCTGGATTGATATCATTTTGATCTAGTTCATGTTTCAATATCAACTCTTATAGTAAGCATACTGTGTATAATATTATTAATAGAACATATTGGTTACCAATAACCACTCTTAATACTATTCCTTATCCAATAATGTTAGTTTGTATCTTAATGTCTCCCACACATCTAGTGTGTTGGTATTGGGGAATAATGATAATGGAACAAGGTACTGATTCCTTGAAATCCCTAGAAAGGATGGAAATACATGTTGTACACAGAAGTACTTTCTAAGGGTCTGAAGGAATATATATAGTGTATTTTTAGGAATAAACATCCTCAATTGATAATTACTTGATTCTATAGGTTATAATGATAGGACTATGTTTATTTTATCAAGGTCGTTAATGTCCTCGAATCCTAAAACATTTATGGTAATCAACCATCAATGTACCCTAATGGAATTTTAGTGGAAACGTGGGTGTTCCCAAAGAATAATCTTATCTATTTCATAGGGAACATTTCCATGATTGTTGTTGGAATCTAGGGATGAACTTCCCTGATGAACGATGAATATTTCCCCAATGGGAGGACATTTCGGGTGATGATCGTTTTAGGCATGGTGATGACATCCATGACGCTTAAAAATGGTTTCAATGGCTATGAGAGTTAACTTAGCATGCCTAGTGGGTAACTGGGGATTTAGTCTGAGTTTAACAAAAAATTCAACCCCATAACGGTTAGTATAATTGGGGGGTTGATGATGGTTGGGAATGTGGATGCTTGTGAATGAGATAAAGTGGCCTACCTTTTTCATTAGAACTGTGCATCCAGGACTAGAGTAGTGAAAGAAGAAGAAATCTAAACAAATGTTTCGATTAGATGGGTGGTCCTACATTGTTGAGGAAACTTAATTGATGGGTTCCTTACATGATACTCCTTTGTGAAATCCACAACTTATGCACCTTGTAACTACCCCATATCCCTATAATTAGGTAATGCGGAATAGGTGTGTCCCATGATAGACTCATGAAGTGATTGGTGGTAGTGATAAGAGATTATTTCCCCCCTGTAAGGCCTCTATTTTGAGGTTATTCAACATGGTTTTATGGATAAATGGTCATCCTGAGCCATATTTAAGGTAGGGATGAGGCATTCATTATCATACTCGGGGATAAGGCCATTAATTACATAGAACTATATCACCTCCATCATGGAATGGTGGTGAGGGAACCCAATATCTATGGGAGAAGAAAATATAACTACCTCGGAATAAGTATATAAGATTATTGCATGTAGAAAGTTGTGAGTATTAATAGTATTGGGAAAATCTATCCTACCTCCTCTCCCAATGAATGTGGCTTAGGAACCTTACTTGACATGGCCAATAGCTGATATTCAATAGTATCATTACAATTGATGCTAAATGTGAATAAATGTGTAATGATGGTAATACCTACAATTATTTGTCTTCTCAATATTTTATGGAGGACAGATTCATTTCAAATTCACCACTACTATTCGTAACTTATTAGATTTGGATGTAGGATACACAATTGTTTTTTCATAATTGAATCCCTAGATCCAAATTTCCACATGTTTGTAAATTCTCACTATATTTGTGATTTTGATGGAATATATGATTGGAAAATAGTATGAGATTTATAATATTCCCACTAAGAAGATTATTTCATAGTCAAGGACTCTCTAATAGATTTAATACATATCAATGAAACCATTCCCAATTCCATCCTCTGGTAAATTAATTAATTATAATGATTGTTACCTGAGTAGGGAAAATGCCATATGGAAGATGTTGTGAATGTTTTGGGTATGTTTGGTGTCTCTATATGTTATGAACTCAAGTACATGAGGGAATATTATTTCAATCACATATATGAAATTGGATCTTTGGTTCAAATTATAGAAGGTAATTCAAATCTATGTTTTTGGATCCAATCAGTCAAGCGCTCATCATTTGATTCCAAATGGGACACTCATGGTTTAGAGTCCTATGGGAACACTGATAGTCTATAGTATTGTGTTGAAAATCAATGTATAGTGTTCATTGGAGATATTCATGGTTTAGAGTCCAGTGTGGACACATAATGTTTATATTCTGTTAGGGAAACTCTATGGATGAAGGCATCATAGTAAATCAATATGTCAAGTTTAATTGTTTCCATTATAAAGTTAAAGTTATTTGTCAAAACTCCACTCAATGGGGAAATAGTATGTATAAATTTTGAGTATTAACTAGAAAGAGGTATCCATAATATCCTATGGATATGAATCAATACCAATTTTTGTTTTATTTTCATAGTTTTATATTGTTTGAATGTATCAGACCATGTAGTTTTACATTATGTTGTAAGGATGTTTATGTATTTAAAGGATCGAAGACATTGGATTGAGTGGGGATTACTCTTTAGGATTCCTAGGATAAACTTGTCTATGTGCAGGCTTGCATGCACCTTTACTTGGAAAAGAAAGGATATGTGTTGAAATTATTCTAGTTCTTTATGAACCATGTCTAATAAAATGATACAAGAGTTGAATGATAAATATTTTAGTTCCACGAAATGTTTTTTCATGACTGAATCATAATTATGTTATTGAATTCAACATATAACATCACTGTAGTGATTTCTTATCTCCATAATGGGGGCATAAAATTTGTATACATAACATAGGTTCTTCCAAGATATGGATTAAATGATTCCTTATCTTGTCTAGGATATTATTTCATTATATAAAAAATATTATTTATGGAGAGAGGGTTGTGTGATATAGTCTTAGGTAATCTTGAATGAATGTAAGGGATTTATGTGAGACAATGAAAACAAGTTTAATCTATATGATTCCACGTAAAATATCTGATCGTTATTTCAAAAGGTGAGAAACTAAAGGATGTGTAATTTGAGAAAATTATACTTCAAAAAATTATTGAAATGATCCAAAAAATATCTGAAAAGGGTATTTATAGGATCCCATATCATAGAAGAGGATTGGTTAATATCTAATGTAACTCAAGGTTGTGTGCTTGTGGAAAAAAATTTGTACACTGAATCTATATATGGTATTTGGGATGGAATGATTTTATATGTGCCTTAGGTACTCATTTTTTATGAATTTATTGATTTCAAACATTTTTCATTCATGATCATTTTTTAATTAATTTTTTAGTTATCACAAATTACCCCTCATAATTGGATATAATGGAGGTATGAAGGATTGATTTATAAGGGGAAAAATGATTTTTTATGTTTTATACTATTTTATTAGGAAACCCAGGTAGCTTAAAGGACACCCACCATTATATATTGGGGTAAAATGTCTATAAGGAACCCTAATCATTATAAAAAAATCGAGTAATTTTCTGTCTTTTCTTGCAACTAAACATTATGAAAGAAGATATGTGAGGAAATTCCATGTATTTAATGGGTAATAATTTTTTGTAGAACATAAATTTCATGAAAATAATGATTCACGAGAAATATTTTCATGATATACTATTTGAGTGATCATTAAATTTCCGAAAGCATTCCCTTTGTGTGAATCATATTTTATAGAAAACATATACATTTGAAGAAATTAAAAACAAACTATAATAATGGGTACCCAACCAATTCTAGATGAAACATAAAAGAGGATGAAAGTGGTCGAAACCTTGGAGATAGACCCTACAAGAAAATTAAATTGAGGAATAGAAAGCTTGTGAAACTACTCTGGAAACACTAAAGGCAATATTTTCTATCTCAAAGACTACCTATATATGGGTTCAGACTAATGGATGACTACTTTATCCTAGAATCTAAATTTTACCCTCCAGACCATCAGTTCAAAATATCACCAGAGTATGTATGAATGAAAATATCCATAGCATGATATTTCCCAAGAGACAAAAACTTTGATATGTCTTAAGCTGCATTGAACACTCAACAAAGTGTAAGTAATATGAAATCAATATCCATGAATTCATTTCTATAGTATTCATACATATATCAAGAAAAGATTATGAACAAATTCTAATGATGGGATATGGTGTGAGAAATTAATTTTTGGGGAAATTTCATGGATGAGTAGGAATCAGAAATCTAGGACCTCTCAACATGCATTTAGTTTGGTGATCATCTTCACAAAGTCGGTCTATATAATTCACATGAGGAATTGTTGATATATATCTATCACTACCCAGAACATATTCCATAGAACCACATCAGGTGTTCTCTTGATAGAAACACAATCCATATACACCATAGAGAGGTCAAAATAAGAATATATGACCTCTAAGATATTATAAGGATCTCCATCCTTAGAGATATTTATGAATAATTATTATTGATAATTTTTTTAGGGTGATGCAGAATAGGCTCCTATGACTATTTCGGTTTTAATGATGAAATTTAGGGAAGTGTAGAAAACTGATCACCATAAACACCTTCACATTATATTCCTGACCTAGGTCAATATTTTCAAAAATATTCATGAAATGAGAAAGGTGGGGTGGCTAATGCAGTACCTAGGGATCAACACACGAGGCATGCCAAAATATAACTTCATCACCATATAATAGAGCCAATATAAATATTTGGGTTTTAGTATAAGTTATTTAATGATCGTAAACATAAGGCCGATAGGATTCCCAGTGAACATTCTCCATGGGTGTATATAATTTGTCAAGAACAATGACATGTGAGTGAGTCCGGACACCTTTATAATGTAAGGGAAACTGGTGTGTCATCAATAAATATACAAGTAAATAATAGTATAAGAAAAGATTCTATATTATTAATGGGTACATGACATGAGGGAATGTTATATTATTATTTTTCGTGGGCCCTTTTAATTCTTATACATCCCTTTCATAACACATTTTTGAGGATATAAGTTCCCAAATCCCATCAACCCTCGATATAATGATTTATTGCCATACCTATAAATCATAACCATGTTAATGAACATTATGACATAAAATACTAAGTTTAACATCATTATGGTGACCCAAAAATTATTAAAATTTCCCCTAATTAGCACTCTGACTAAATTCATCAAAGAAAATGGAAACAAATCCAATGTAAAATGTCCTACCTGGTTTCCTTGAAGAGAAGTGTGTGGGACGTATGTGTAATGACCCAGGTATTTATAGAATAATAATTTTTCATTTATATTATTATTTCTGAATAATATTTTAATGTTATGTTTAAGGATATTCTTTTTATGATAGCATAATCGACACTCAACAATGGGTTTCTCTAAAATATTTTGTTTCACACAACATTGAGTTGTACCAAAAAATAATATAGTAATTATATTATTATTTTAAATGGTGGTTAACACCTAGAAATTTTAATAGAGGGAACCAATAATATCAACTAAATTTTAAAATATGGTTTATACATGTTTAAATAATTATTCATTGGTTACTAAATTTTTTATAAATGGAAATAAAAACCAATTGAATATAAAAGATTTATTTTTATGAAAACCCATTTAAAAGAGAATATTTGTGTTTATATAATCATATCAATATTTAAATATATTTTTTAATGAAAAATATATGTTATATATTCAATTTAATGTTTTAATTTCATCTTATATGATTTCTATATATTATATAAGAATAAAATAATTTTTTCGGATAAAAGAATCTTCTCTCTAAAAATGCAGTTTCCACCTTTTGATAGAGAACCCATTTTGAATATTTTTTTTACTCCTTTGTATGTTCTATTAGACTAAATAAACTTTTTATTTAGAATAGATTCATAATAATTTACTTTGGGTAAATGGTTTATATTTTTATGATAACTATCATGTTATGATTAATAGTAAAAATTCTCTAATTTTTAATTGAAAATATGTTTTTCCAATGAGATAATTTATACGGTTAAATCATATTATTTAATCTTTTTAAAGTATAAATAGAATATATTTGTATCATTTAATCAAATGTTGGTAATTTTATTTAATTTATCATTGAAATTGGACATAAACACATGTCAATAGTTGGAAAATTATTACTTCTTAAAAACCGTCTTTTTGGTTTTGACAATGAGAGTTAATATTAAATAAATTACTAAAACTTATTTGTTTTGAATTTGAAAAAATGGATTCCATATTTGGAATCATAGGGTATGAATTTTTTGAATAGGTACCTTTTACTTTCTCACATTATGAGTATTAACTTCAGTATATTTTTTTTATTTACCATGGTTAAATGGTAAATCTCGTAAATAAGGGTACAAAAAATAATAATTTAATAATATAAATCTACACTAAAAGGTGTATTAACCCTATTAGATTATATATTTCCAACCATGGTCATTCATGGGTCGATTTTGGGACCCTATAAAGCCACATGGATGTGAAAATGACATTTTATTAGAATTAATTTAATGTAAAGAGAAATATGACATAAACATGTATCTTTTAATAAAAAAATTAATATGGGGTTTTATAACTAATATACATGAGTAAAAAAAGTAATTAGAAACATAAAAATATTTCACATATCATTATATTTTATTTATAATTTTTATAAATTAAATAAATAATTTAAATTGTGACACAATGATGATATAATGACTGCTTCATTAATAAAGGATTCAAATAAATGATTTAATAAATATTATAATAAATGTAATATGAATATTTTATTTCCATCCACAAATTTTATGGATTATAATGAAATATTATATTTTAGTTAATTCAATTTTTTTATAGGTAATAAATTTTTTATGAATTTTTTAAAAAGTCCAGTATGAATAGTGTCCAAAATTGGCATAATTCATAACATAAAATATTAAATAGTTTATTAAATGATATTAAAATCCTAAAAATATAAGATTCAGAAAAATGATTAATATAAGACCAAGTATATCATAAATAACATATTTTGGGTCTTTTTTGATGATATGGTACTTAAATATACCAGAATTTGAAAATTACATGATATCACTCTAAGATTAAAAAGGGTAAAATAAGTGTTAAAGGAAAAAGTCAAGGATAAAATAATATTAAAAACTTGTCTAAAAATGATTAGATGATGGGCCCTCAAAACAAAATCATATTATATTCGAATTAAATGATTTTTTGACTATTTTTAATCTATATTTAATTTATAATCAATTAATATTCCTAGACATTCCTAAAGTGCCCTTCCTCCATCGTATAAAAGGCACCACCTATACCCACATAACACACACCTCTCAAGCCCCTTGTCTCATCCAAATTCTTCCCAAATAATCTCCCAACATACCTCTATTCCTTTTAGAAGTGTTACCTTGGGTCGAAGGAAATTCAAGAATGACCTTTGGCACAAATCAATGATGTTACCCGATTTAGAGGTAGCATCTTCCCTCAAGTTGTTTTCTTTTATTTTCCTTCTCAAATACCTATTATATTCTTATTATATTATTACATAAAAAATAGTATACTAAAAATACTAGTATGTTTGTGTGATAATTATTAGAACTACACTTACACACAACTCCATGTAATGGATATGAACATACTATTTTGTTGTAAGGTGAACTACTGCCTTACGAAACGATGATTGTTTAATTTTCTCCTACCATCTCTCATGGTGTCAATTATGATGGAACTATATTAATATATGATATATATTATATTTATATTGTCTTTATGGTTCTTTATTTTTTATTTTCCTTCTACCATTATGCTTTCCATATTGTAAAAATATGATAATTTCATTTAAGGAAGTGCGGACTACCTTCCCCTCAATGTGATATGACTCATTCATGTCTTACATGGAACTTATAAAGGATGTAATTAATGAAATTATGTAATTTAAATAACATATTTATTATACTGTAATTATAATATACCTATGTATCATTATTTTTCATTTATTTAATATAAAAAGGAATAGAAAGTAGCGTTCATGCGTACGTACGTCCTACAGTCTCCATGAATAGTGAATTTAATTTATTATCTCCAAAATTTATGTACTATTATAAATAAATATATATAATGGATATATATTATATTTAAATCATGAATATTATTTTGGAGATAATGGAATTTTCACCACATGGAGAATTTTTAATTAGAACATGGTCATTTTTTACTCAAGTACTGAACATCATCAAAACAACTGATATAAACTTGAATAAGTGTATTATTGATATAAAAAGGAAATAAGTGATATAAAAGGAATAATAAAATTGAAAAAGATTCTGAAGAAAGTAAAAATTAACTTATGTTTATTATTCCGGGAGATAAAGAATGGACAAGACTAGTCAGTCTCAAGGTAACAGACTTTGGCTCAATCTCCATCCATTAAGGATTATTTTGGATTATACACGAACTTATTTTATACGAGGTATAATTATACCATTTTTTATTTTTATTTTATTAAATTAATATCAAAATTAATCTTTTTCAATAAAGCATTTTACTAAACAACAAAATGAATGTTTCTTTTTAATGTTTGTGGTGACAATGACCTTTCTGCCACCACAATCATTATTTGACATTTGGCTTCCTTAACAAACTGTAATGTTTTTAAAAGGTAAATAAATTTCAAATAACCCTTTTAAATATTTTGGAATTAAAAATGGTATAGATAATGGATTAACTCATTCAATATATTGCACTGATATATTGTGATTGTAATGTGGAAATTTTATCTTTCATGTATGCTTGTTTTATGTGTTATGAATTATGTTATTGTTGATGGAAATTATTTATATATACGGGTGGTTCCATGATAAAACGAGGGTGGGTGAGCCTAAGATATCTCCCCAATGCGTTGGGTAAGGCGATGGAGGTAAACGTTAATGTTTTTCCTACGAGATTTCGGGAATATACTGTGATGGGTATCCCATATGTTACCTTGAAGGTTTATCCCTATGTAGTTTTGAATTATATAATATAAATATCTTATGGATGCAAAACGCTTCATTTATGATTTATTATTTCAATGAGTTATTCGTATGTATTATTATTTCACGAGGTATGTTAAATAGATTAGGTTTCATGAGTAAAAAAGTATGATTTATTTGATTTTTATGTATTCATTGACTAATGTTTTCTTTCCTTATTTTATATCCCTTACTGAGATTTTAATTCTCACCGCATGATTTTGAATTTTTTTCATAGGGTATAAGGAATAGTAAGAGAAAGGAAGAGTTCAGGAATATTTTTATCAGGAAAATAATTATTTTTTATTTAATTTGTTTTATTATTGTGAAAATATTGTGTAGAGTAGAAGTGTCTACTTTGTAGTACTTGAGATGTAAGGTAATAGTTAGGGAATAATTCTCTAAAACTCTAAACCTAAATATTTCCTCAATGTAAATTATTAACTTAACTCAATATTATATAATGATTAAGGATGGGGCCTTATAATTGGTATTAGAAGTCATTTAAGATATATTTAGAGGTTAGGGTGTTATTTAATCATAAGTGACATAACCATAATGGATAGAATATTAGAATGTGTTATAGTTAATTTAGATAAATTTAATGAGTTTTATATAACATGAATATGTATATCTTTGTGGTTACCCTCCTCATAAGATAGTATATGATGATTTTACTGATATACTCACATTGACCGTTTTAGTTTTTGTAAATGGTTTGATCCTGCATGCACCAAAGTGACAGTGGATGTGAAGAAAACTGTTGTGGTTTTCTGAATATGAAACCGAATTGAAATGGGAGCTGAAATGAGAACTCTCAAGCTCATTATTAACAATATATTTGGATTAATGATTTTCCAATTTAACCATTGTGATTTTTATAAGGTATTATATATGGGAGAAACAAATCCCTAAAGAAGATCAGGTAACAATCATAAAGGTAAGTATATTCAAAAACCTATTTGTCAAGGATGAGAAAGAAAAACCTAGGAAAATACTTCAAAGGGATGGGAAGATGTTATAGATTTGGTAATGTCAGTTATAAACAAATAAACTACTATGGAAAAAGGAATCAATCATTTGAATCTAGTGACAGGAAACAAGTTCTTTCTGAGGGATCAATTGAATGTTTTAAATGTGTTGTTTATGGTTAGTATGCAAAAATTTGTCCTACGAAGAAGGTTTGGGAATGGGATTTGTGGGAATGTAATAATGAATGTTTACCAATACATATTTCCATTCCAATTGAAGTTGAGGAAATATAAAATTACCTACGAAAGGTATGGATTTTTTCTTAGCTCATGTTTTTAAATTATTGAATTGTAGGACATTTTTCATGATTTTGTTTATAGAAAAGAAGTATAAAAGAATAAGATGAAAAAACATGGATAATGGATCATGAAGGATGTTTTATGATTAACATGTCTATATTTTAGGAATTGAAGAGTTAGTTTGGATATATGGATGATGAAATGTTTAGAAGTATTAATGATTGGATAACATTGGAAGACTTCCTTTATTTGGAACCCTTATGTTTTTTATAAAAATCTTAATTGAGGAAGATTTATCTTTTATTTTATGACCAAATGGTCTGAGGGCCTTTTTGTTATTATATTACGGATAATACCCCTTTTAAAGGTTGAAGGGGATCCTGTACATGACCCATAGGCCCAAGGATCAAGGGCCGACATGGCCCAAATGCCAATACATGGCCCAAAGGCCTTGAGGTATACCGTGCCCATTACATGAACCATAGGCCCAACCCACTAGAACTTCCCCTCACCAGCTTCAACATCACTAATCGCCTAGCTCCCCACCATTCATTTCTCATCATATAGCGTTTCCCCGTACAAAGCTGCAAGTAGCCTGGTCCCGATGGCGGCTGTCATACCCTCTCATTCTTCCAATCCGATTAGCTCTTCTTCTGGTGACTGCTACTCTTGTTGCTCTGATCCTCTTCTAAGGCCTTCTCTATGTGAAATTGGCTACACCATGGTCACTATGGCCCGAAGGCCCTAAGGCCCAAAGGAAATTTATGACCCGAAGGCCCTTGAAACCCATAGGACCAAACTGGTGGCCCAAAGGCCCAAATCAGGTGAATAGTTTCAGATGCTATAGTACCAAACAATACCTACTATAATACCTTCTACAGTAACTCAAAACTTCACCTCCACCCAGTTTTGAACCCGGGTCTCTTGGGTGCCAAGAAAGATCCCTTACCACTCGTGTATGAGTTTGTTTGATTATTTTATGGATACTATTATAAAGAAGAATTAGGGTTTATATGATACTTGATTTTGAAGTAATTATAGGATATTACTTTTTGGGATGGAAAATGCAAGGTATAAGATAAAATTTGAGGTTCAAATATGTTATGGTTAATTTTTAGGAAATTATATTATTTTTAAAAATGTTATAAGAATGATATGGTTTTTGAATATGGACAACCTGTAGGATGGGTGACAACCCATCACGTCCAGTAAGGCCATGAGAATTGGACTCACAACTAAAGGGGGAAAATGGCGCATCACTTAATATTATCCTATGCAAAGTTAGTATGACTTATTATTTTTTATTAAATGATTTTATGGATAACGAATAAGATTATTTTGGGAACTTATACTTTATCAAATGGACATACTATGTATAGGAAAATGATTTTGTGATTAAGTGAGAAATATTATTTTGGAAGACGTTCTCTCTTCTGGGAACACCATATTCTTAAGGAAAATAGAATACAATAGGATTTCATTTATGGAGTAATGGTTGAAATATTATTTTATAAGAATCTATGTTTTTATTATGGACATATAGAGATTTGGGTAATTTAATGAAATGATTAACCTATCATAGACAATATGGGATTAAGTTAATTACATTTTTGATTGATACTTTAAGAGTAGTCGATGTTATTTGGAGATAAATGTTAAGATTTATAGAGGAAAGCGATGTGATAAAATTCTTAGGTATTTTGAGTTTTAATATTAGTTTAGATTATTTTTAATAAAATTAAGTAAAATTGTGTAATGAATGGTATTTTTTGAAAATTTGGAGTTGTTTGTTGAATTTTGGAGAATATAAGTAGTATTAATTTTTTTAAAGGATTATTGTTTTTGGGGATTATTTCATATTGTTCTAACCATTTTAGTTTTGTTTAATGTAATAAGAAAGGGGAAATGTATAGTTCATAATTTTTGGATTATGTGATTCTCTATATGTTTATACTAGTGCTTTAGGTGGGACCGAGCCATCTGGAATACTCATTATTTGGAGAAAATATGAGGGTGTGGTAGAAATTCATTAAAGGATGAATCTTTTCTTGAAATGTATGTATATTTACTTATGTTATTATTCAATATAATAAATAAATTGCTCAAATTTATTAAAAGGAACATAAAAAGTTATCCATTTACTTTTCATACTTGGGAATAAATGGTTGTTTAACCCATCACAAGATTATGGTTTTATAGTAGTTAAGTTTCTCATAATTATGTTTTCTATCACTCACCATCAGAACATGATTGGTAGTTTTTCTTCTATATCTATGTTTTTCAACAAGGAATACTAGAATGTGTTAACTCAGGTGAACTTTTTTATTTCTATTTCATTATTTTAATGTGTTACTTTTATTGACTCTTTTCCCATGTTGTTTTTTCAATGATGTTTCCGAGCCCAATTTAAAAAATCGCGATGATGCAATTTCCAAAAGGGGGGAATGATGTAATTTCCCAAGTATTTATAGAATAATTTTTTTTCAGTTATATTAATATTTATGAATAATATATTAATTTTATATTAAAGGATACTCTTTTTCTGATAGTGCACTCAACACGCAACAACAGGATTCTCTGAAATGTTACACAACACACAACATTTAGTTCTACTGAAAAATATACAGTAATAATATTATTATTTTAAATGGTAGTTAATGCCTAGCCGTTGGAATAGATGGAATGAATAGTATCACATTAATTTTAAAATATGATTTACATATTTTTAAATAATGATTTTTTGGTTACCAAATTTATTAGTAATAGAAAAAAAACTAATTGAATATAAAGGATGTGTTTTTATGAAAACCTATTTAAAAGAGAATAATTTTGTTTATAAAATCATATAACTATTTATGGAATTTTATTTAATGTAAATTATATGTTTTATATTAAATTTAATGTTTTAAATTTATCTTATATGTTTTCTAGATATGATATAAGAAAAAATTCATTTTTTGGGATAAAAGATGATTTTTTCTAAAAATACAGTTTTAAAGCCTTTTGATAGAGAAGTATTTTTATATTTAGTTTTGACACATTTAAATTTTATAATTGAAAAAAAATAAACCTCTTATTTATAATTGGGACATCAAAATTTACATTGGATGAATTTTTGATATTTTTCTGATAACTATCACTTTGGATAAATAGTAAAAATATGCTAAATTTTAATTGAAAACAACTTTTTCCATCAAGGTAATTTATATGGTAAAAAAATATTATTTAATGGTTTCAAATTATAAATGGAATATATTTTTATCATTTAATCCAATGTTGGTAATTTTAAATAAATCTCCTTCGAAATTTGACATAAACACATGTCAATCTTTTGATAGTTATTAATTCTTAAAACCCCTCCATTTGGTTTTGACAACGAGAATTAATTTTAAATTAATACACCAACTTCTTCTATTTTGAATTTGGAAAAATGGATTCCATAATTTTAATTATATGGTCCAATTTGTGTGAGTTGTTACCTTTTATTTTTGGTCATTATGAATAGTAACTTCAGTAATAATTTTTATTTACAATGGTTAAAGGGTAAATCTGGTCAATAAGGGTACAAAAAATTATAATTTAATAATATAAAACTGCTGTAAAACGTGTCATAACCCTATTTGATGAGATATTTCCTACCATGGTAATCCTTGGGTCGATTTTGGGACCCCATGGAGCCACTAGGATATGAAAATAACATTTTATAAGAATTAATTTAATGTAAAGAGAAATGTGACAAAAACATGTATCTTTTAATAAAATAAATTAATATGGGGTTATATAACTGAGGCACTTGACTATAAATAATAATTACAAATATAAAAATATTTCCTATATCATGATATTTTATTCTTATTTTTTATAATTTAAATAAGTAATTGTAATTATGACACAATGATGATATATTGATTGCTTTGTTAATAAATGATTCAAATAAATGATTTTATAAATATAAGAATAATTATAATATGAATATTTTAATTCCATAAATTAATTTTCTTGATGATATTGACATATTATATTTTAGTTATTTCCTATTTTTATAAGTAATAAAGTTTTTATGAATTTTTTAAAATGTCAAGTATGAAAAGTGTCCAAAATTGACATAATTCACAACTTAAAATATAAAATAGGTTATAAAATGATATTTAATTTATATAAATATAACATTCTTAAAAATTCAAAATATAATACCAAATATTTCATAAATAACTTTTCTTGGGACTTTGGACAAGATATGGTAATTCAATTGACTAACAATGTGTAAATAACATGATATCACTATAAGATTAAATAGGGTAAAATAAGGGTTAAACCAAATTGGCAGGTGTAGAAAAAATTTCACAACATTTATAGAATTTAATGGATGATGTGTTTTAGAAACAAAGTCATACTATATTTGGTTCAAATTATTTTTTGACCATTTTTAATCGAAATTGAATTTATAATAAATTAATATTCCTAGACATTCCTAAAGTGCCACTCCTCTCGCCTATGAAAAGCCACCACACCAACCCACAAAACACACACCTCTCAAAGCACTTAGGTCATCCAAATTATTTAAAAATAACCTCCCAATATCCCACCCTTACTTCTTGAATCCTTACCTTGGGAAAAAATCAATTCCAGAAAAACGTTTTGGCTCAAATCAAAAGAACTTACCTGATTTAGAGGTAATGTCTTCTCTCAAGTTCTTTTCTTTTATTTTCCGTCTCCAATACCTATAATCATATAATTAATCTTTTAAATATAAAAATAATTATAAAAAATATAATATATATTTTATGATAAGGATTTTATCTACACTTACACACACCTCTATCTAATGGATACAAACATACATTTTCTTTGTATAACAAACAGCTGCCTCACGAAACGATGATTTTTCAATTTTCTTGTACCACCTCTCATTATTTCCATTATGATCGAAATTTATTTATGTATGATACATATTATATTTATATTGTATATATTCTTAGGTATTTTTTATTATTATTGTACCTTTATGCTTTCCATAATGTTTAAATATGATAATTTCATTTGAGGAAGTAAGGACTACCGCCCCCTCAAAGTGATATGACTCATGAATGGAATAAATGAAACATATAAAGGATGGAAGTAATTAACTTTTGTAACATATATAACATATATATTATACTTCAATTATAATTTACCTTTATATCATTTAGTTTTCATTATTTAATATGGTAAAGAAATCAAAGTATCATTTATGCGTGCATACAACCTACCATCTCAATGAATTGTTCATTTCCTTTAATATCACCAAATGATATGTAATATTATAAAACATATATATGTACAGGATATATATGATATTCAAATCATCAATAATATTTTTTAGATATTTGTATTATTACCACAAGGACAATTTTTAATTATAACAAGTTCATTTTTGACTCAAGTACCGAACATCGACAAAACGACTGATATGAAGATGAATAATTATTGGATTGTTCTAAAAAGGTAATAAGTTATGTAAAAAGAATAATAAACTTGATTTTTTTTTCTAAATAAGGTATAAATTAACATAAGTTTATTATTCCAGGTGATAAAGAACGAACAACCCAAGTCTCACTCACGGAAAGGGACTTCGTCTCAATCTCCATCCATTGAGGCATATTTTGGTTTATACATGACCATCTTATATATGGTGTCTAATTATACACTTTTTATTTTATTTTAATTAAATTATTTTCAAAAGTAATCTATTTCTATAATTCTTTTACTAAACAAATAAAATTAATGTTTTATTTTAACATACACGGTGACAAAGAGCATTCCACCGCCATGAGCATTATTTGATATTTGGAATCTATAACAAGACATAATGTTTTCAAGAGGAAAATAAATACCATATATCATTTTGACATATTTTTGTATAAAAAATGTTTTTTATAATGGATTTATTATTTCAATATATTTAATTCATATATTATGATTGCAATGTGGATATTTTATATTTCCTTTATGCATGTTTTATGTATAATTAATTTTGTTATGGTTCAAGGGAATTATTTACATATACGGGTGGTTCATTGCTAAACTAAGGGTAGGTGAGACCGTGATAGCACTCTAATGAATTGGGTAATTTGATGGAGGTAAACATTAATTTTTCTCTTATGAGATTTAGGGAATATACTATGATGGGTAATCCAAACGTAACCATGAGGGTTACTCCCTATGTAGCTATGAAAGCTACAATATAAGTATGTTATAGATTCCACAAGTTACATTTATTATTTAGGATTTATATGAGTTATTCATAAATATTATGATTTCATTAGGTATGTTAAAGAGATTATGTATTTTGAGTTAAAAGTATGATTTCATTTATTTGCTTGTATTCGTGGAATAATGTTTTCTTTCCTTATTTTATATCATTTACTGAGATTTTTATGCTCATCCGATGTTTTTGAAATGTTTTTCACAAGGTATAAGGAAGGTTAATAGAACGGAAGAATTCAAGAATATTTTTATCTAGAAAATAATTCTTGTTTTATTTAAGGTCTTTTATTATTGTGAAAAAATTGGATAGATTAAAAGTGTCTACTTTGTAATATTTGAGATGTAATATAATAGTTATGGCCTAATTATCTAAAAATATAAACCTGAAAATATCCTCAATGTGAATTCCAGACTTAACTCAAGATAATCTAATGTTTAAGGCTGGGGGATTATAGTATGCGTCAATGATGTCATAATTTTGGAGCCATAAAATCAATTTTTCTTATAAAATCAGTTCTATTACCTCCAGTTTCTCACTTCATGGTTCAAAATTATAGTTCCCCATTAATTACAATAGATGATCATATGATAACTATAGTGCATTTGGATCTGTGAGGACACCAAAGATGTTATCAAACTGCTAATGAAATATAACCAAACTATATTTATATATAATTACACTTGGATATAGAAAATATTATATCCAGGGGTCCCTAAGAAGTAGAAGGTTATATATTAGAATAATACAACACATGTTTAGGGTTGATAAGTTAATGGATTGGACAACACCTGGGTAACCCATCAAATGAAGAAGAGGGATTCTAGTGTGGTAGTTACCACTGAGTAATAATAATGAACTCCCACATTTTATGGGAAATCCCTAAGGGATAAAATATCTATAGATAAAGGGAGCCAAAGTGATAGTGTGTAGTAGTGTGGAGAATCATTATGTACCCTTGAGGCTACTTCATGTATGGATTTAGAAAAAAGTGTGAGGTCGATCAGTGAAATTTCTATAGGTGAATACTTCCCTAGATCCAGAAAACTATGTGATGAGTTTCATATGTTCCCAAAATCATAATGGAATTTTTAGAACCTCTAATAATCTAGGGTTTTCATTTAAATAATTAGGTTTATTAGTTATTGACCCACAACATCCCCTATGGAATCCATGACTTATATCAACAAAGTAGAGGTGAATTTTCACTCCTAAAAACAAGATGGAATATTTACCAACCAATTGTTGATGATACATATAGTGTTGATAAACTACCAAAACAAGTACAATAAAGGGTGTCCAATGAGGAAGATAGTTGGTAAAGTGATGAAGTGTGAGTGAAGTCTCCCTTGGAGTGCGATAATATCACATCTACTGTGGAGTTAGGGAAAGCATTACTTGATTAGTTAATTCCAAGATCCTATAACTATTATTTTTCTACCTATATTAACATTTATTACTATTTTATTTCTCATAAAAGAATCAATTTATAAGTTAATTCCACATCATACCCATCATCGTGGATGGAGGAGGGGTAGTGTGAAAAACTTGAGTAAAAAATATGTGGTAAGAGTATCATATGAAAACATAGATTTATTAATAGTTCTAGGGGTATTATATTCTCACAATTTTGGGTACCCCTATACATAAATAATTTACAATGCTTATAGAATGTGGGAGTGTTCGTGATTTCACTACAACATGGTTTGAAAGATAAAATCCAATCATTTTGACTTCTAAATGATCTTGTGTAACTCTGTATTAACTCAATAGGATTTATAATTGGGAAAAAATATTCCTGGTAGAGGAGAATCTATAAGAGGCCCCATGGTTTAACACTAATGTTGAGGGGTCCCCAATAGTATACTATTCCTTGAGTTATTTAGGACTCAGCAAACTAGTTGATGTAGTAACTAAATCCAGACATGTGTGAATTATTTTTTTCTTTCTAGTGGAGGAGGAATATGAGATTGAAAAAACTTTTAATAGAGGTATTTTTTTGCTATGTAATTGTAAAAATCCTTAAATTAATTTATATAACTAAATATTTAATTATTGTGATAGTTATTTAATCAATGAAGGAAAATTAGTTTTGGGCAGTAATGGTCTTTAAGGAACTTCTCACCAACCTAGTGGGTGATAAGGGAGGTTCAGAATAAAAACCACCCATCACTAATGAGGGGGAACCTGTAATAATTTTGGTAATAGGATTATACCATGAGGAATTTATCGTTAATGAATTTCCTAAAATCATTTCTGATATTGTAACCTTCATCTACATTAGGGGAAAATTTAGACGATACCCCTATCATAGTGGATCCTAATGCTGATGATAAAGGTAAATTTACAAGAATCCCCACTCAAGAACCATAGTATCTAATGAATTTTTTTATTCCATCTTCTCCACCCATCTCTCCTACAAATCCAAACACCCCATATAAATTTAGCTAAACCATTTGAGGCATTCATTCCAACACCTATATCGATTGATTAATAAATTACCTATGTGTGATCCTTCCGTAAAAGATTTTGTTAACATGGGTTTCTACATTGACAAAGAAAATGACGTTATAAAAGGAAGGGAATGGTAGAATGGAATAATACTCATAATTCAAATAAAACTAGATCATATTAGTGACTAGATGATAATAATACACAACTATTTGGTAAATTTGGTGATCGGTGAGGTCTTCTAAAATTACCTTCAAGGCACAGTATTTGAATTCATGGTTTTGTTGGAGTTAATCAATTAAGAAAATACAATTATATATGGGATGAGTCAAAGTAACATAATTTAGAGTCCATGTGAGAAGTTAATTAGGATATTTCATAGTAATTCGAGGAGAAGTGCCAGCTATAGGTCCTCACATTAGTTGGTGAAGAAGAAGTCACCCTCCCAAAGACTCAACATGCATCATCCAAAGTTGAATATTCATAGGATTTATCCTCAGTGTTGATTTATATATCTCAGTAGGAAGGGGTATAATTGTGATTATCTCTAGTTTCCCACATATAGAGGCTGACATGGAGGAGTTAACAAGGCTGTGACATGCTTCCAAATTGTCCCAATAAGGGATTACAAGGCCTAAGTAGTCAATATCCCAAGAACAAACATAGAAATTTTTTTACCAAAGGACTGAATTAAAAATGTGGATGATGCTCCTTTCCTTTTATATATAATGAAATTATACTTGTTTTATTTCTCTTCTTTTAATTTTGATACATCTCAATCACATAAATTAAATAATTAACTTGAACCTCTAAGCCCATGTAATCCATGATCAATGTTAGAAATAAGTTCTCATAAAATATAGTTCATATTATATGAGATAACACACTTTTTTTATGTGCATTAGGGTCTCAAATTAACACTTACCACTATAAGAGATCCCATTAAGATATGGGAATTGGGATGGATGTGATTATAAATGATTAATTCTCCTTAAAATGTATAGAAATGTGTTGGGGTTCCATGTCAATATTTTTAAAAATACAATTGATCAAAGGTCACTAGGTGGAAGGTAAATTTTCTCACAAATATATTGAACATAGGTTTGGATTGACCAGTTGTCCATGGTTGACAACTTTTTACTTGTCTAAAACATGAATTCCACTACCATATTATCACAAATGAATGAAATGAAATGTTGAGGATGACTATTGAACATGTTTTAGACATAGGTTTCACTATATATATATAAAGGATATATTCTACAAGATATATTAATTTAATTGGTATTAAGAGGCTTAGACTAAGGTTCCTATTCCATAACTATAAAATGAGGGGAGTCTATTTTTAAATGAAGCATTAAAGTGATGACTAAAACTCAAAAGATATAAAATTCACCAGAGAAGTAAATATAGATATTTATGGGGATTTGAATCACTACGGGGACAAATTTTTATGCATTAATAATATCTATATGGCATAAAAATATTGATAAATGACATACAATACATATTGAATTCTGACCAGTCATAAATTTCAATCCTATGAGAGACAAGAGGATATATTTCAACTATATCTTAAGGTAGAGACATATATGATCCTTGAAAACATACAATTTATGGCCATATATCTTGGACAAAATGATACTATAGTTTATGTGTATACATAATTCACCACATTAGTGGATACTATTTTATGGTCATATATCTTAGACTGTGACCTTCAAGGATGATGATATCTTGATGCAATGTTAAAAATGTAACTCAATGAAGGAGCACTGAACAAATAAAGAGAGATGTGGGTAATAATATATTATATATGGGTCTGGGATATGAGATTTAGGCATCACGAAATGTCATATGAAATTTTAATCAATCCAAATGTAGTTCTTGTGGGGTGGGGGTGGGAGGTGTTATCAAAATGTATGATCTATTCATTCATTCACACATGATAATGAGATATTTGGTCAGATCATATATGATTCTTGGATAACACTTTAGTCAACTTAGAGGCTAAAAATTTGGTTGTGTTTTCTAAGAGAATACTATAAGGGGTTTAATGTCAATCAATTTTGAGGGAATTAATGATGTTGATATAATATTTGATCTTAAAATCCTTCAGGGGAACTAAATTAATTCAATTTTAATATTAATTGTCAAAAATAATAATGAACATGAATTATCATGCTTTCCTTAATGGGTAGGGACAAATAACATCGATTATCCTCTCATTAAATGTCCAAGAGTACTTGGTCGTGTGGATTATATCTAAAGTAAAATATAAGAATATGCAATGGACCTAGGATGAATATAACCAAATTAAACACTTCATTAAAAAATGAATCAATGAATTCAAAAAGTATTCAAACCCCTAGATATTATTGGAGAGTTATAATCATATTTTATGGGACAGACTTGTTTGTGTATGAAATTAAAACAAGAAGTGAGGTACTTATTTTCAATTGATGAAATAAATAAAGATTATATAAAAGATACTATTGTAGAGGGATCTTTTTTATTTGGGTCTTTCAAAAAGAATGAAATTCACTACCTTATTATCGATCTATTATTTTCCAAGTCTAGTTAGATGGTAGTATCCTATGATGTATCTACCCAATTAACAAGAATGTATATTATCAGAATTATTTTTGTTATTTGGGATTTTGAGGGACCCACCTATGAAGAGAATGTTTTGAATTGTTATACCTATTATTCTTATAGATTAATAATTTAAAGGGTTATGATCCATTTATTCCCAAAAAATATGACCATGTCAACCTGTTATAGGGCAGAAATGAATACTGCCATGATTTATAGAGAATATACTTGATAGTTGTGTGATCATGAGACATGATACACCTTCAAATTAAATTTTAATCTGACCATTAGGTCATTATTTTTTTATCAATAATCTGGTTAGGTTCCTTTATTCTAATAGTATAGTCAAAATTAATTTTCAAGAGGACTAACTCAAAGTCACTATTTACATGAAACAAAAGGTTATATGACCTTGAAGGAAAATTTGAGGTTATTATGTATGATTGATATTTTGAATCATTATTATATAATTCCTTTCAGTGGATAGATAAATAATTAATGAGGGCCTTTTAGTGATAGATAAGGACAACACCAAGGCCAACCCTATTGAGTTCAGAGTTATAGATCCCTTTTCCAGTTAGGATTCAAGTGGAATTATCAATGTTTATTTCCTATCATGTAAATGATTTATTAGTGGAGAATATGGGTTCATTGAGAAAGTAAACATATTGGGTTATCTTATTTGGGGTTTGGTGAATAGTAAATAATTATAACAATGATATCCCCTTGATAACATTTTATGGAATGAATATGATGTCAAGTTTCTATATAATCACTTTCCAACATTCAAATCTTATAATAAACATTGAAAGGATGATGATATATATTAATGTTTTGGTATGAGGGATTATATGGACATAATGATGCTAAGGATAATGACTTAAATTCTACACGGTAAATACCAAGTCCAGAAAATTCATCTAAATTGAGGAATATATATCCTTATCATCTAAATAATCAAAAGGAGGTAGAATAGAATATTATCTTTAACCCATCTATACATATGAGTGACAATTGAACCATGAGATCACTCCATGGATATAAAATATATAACTAAGGGATTTATCTGAATAGAGGGCATACAAAATTGAGGATGTAACAAGTACTACTTATTATCACCAAATGTTAGTTGGAATTCCTTTTTCTAATTGTAGGAAACACCTTTATCATAAATTTCATTAATTATTTTCATTTTTATTCTAGATTGGTGATAAAAATATATATAATCCATAAACCTTGAAAATATTTCAACTTTTAAATATTGTGAGGAAGGGGAAGTACAACGATGGACTTTATTTTCTCAATGTCAATCTCTAGGACATTGTATTAGAAAATGAATCTGAATAATTTTCTAGAGGTGAACCTGATTGAGATCATCAATGGGGTTTTCATCATATTGTTGGTATCTAGAAAGGAAATAATTTCATAGGATCAATAAAATATCATATAATTAGTGAGACATGACCACTAATTTCTCCTCACATCCAACCACAAAATTTTCTAGAAGGGGAATTAAAATGTAATGTATATCCTATTGATAGTTTTTTTCATTGTTGATCAAGTCAGATAACATCAAAAAGAAAATATATTACCTTATATTCCATAAAAATATTTTACAATTTTTATTTAAGGGATATCTATATATGATTTCACATGGAGTTTCCATCCATGAATTAGAGGGATTATAAATTGGAACACACATAGATCAGTATTTCATTTAAAAACATGGAGTTTATCTTTTTTTTATAATGGATGTTGATATCCTAGACGTAAATAAAAATCATAATCTACCCATTCTTATTATATAAAAGGAATTTTTTGGATAGCTGAAAATGTCACCAGACCTCCCTCGGTTCACAAATCATAGTTTCCTATTTATCTTTGGGGTCCAATGTGAATAGTCTATATATGAAGTATCCATCCATGTTGTTTTTGATAAATTTTTCAACTTTAGCCTCGACTATGGAATCAGGGGAGGGGTTTATCCTTCTTGGTGGATACTTATATCTATAGTGGATGATAAGAAGATTCAGATGGTGAAAAAATAATTAAGCATTGAGCATCATTATCTCATTGTAATTAAATGTGAAAACAATTCAATGCTACATCATGAATGAAATATACTGCCACCACTAGAAAACTAAGCTATAGCCACAAACATATCACCATGTTTTTCTAAAATCATGGATATAGGTATTTTTACTTAGGATATTTTCATGGTATTATATAAAACCATTCCTATATAGTATATTTTTAAAGGATATAGCCACTGTTCAGTGAAACCATGGATATTGTGTTTTTTCGACAACTATCACTATGGTTCTCTAAAGGTGTGGCCACATAGTGTTTTTTCGTGGAATATATACAAATTTTGGGTAAAAATGTGGAAATATAGTATTTTTCCCAGGAATACTGACTTGGTATGTGTAAAAAATGGCTATAGTGTTTTCTCCGACGACTATAGCCACAGTTTGTGTAGAATCAAGGCTGTAGAGTTTTTTCCAAGGGATATAGCCATAGTTTATGTAAAAACATTGATATATAGTGTTTTTATATTTCACATATCCATATTTTCACAAATTCATGGTCGTAGGTCCCCCACCCTTGTGTGGGAAAAACATTCACCCACAAAAATAGAGAGGGGAGGGCTATAACCACAGTTTACATTCTATAGCCACAATTATTAATAATATATATCAATATTTATATATATATATACCCAAATTCATATGTGGTGTAATGGTTTGGTGGATAGTGTGCATAGAAGAGGCATATATATTGAATCATATTAGGAACATATTAGTTTTGGGATATACCATGGTTTACTTAGTTTATAGCCACAATTTTCCACTCTGGTGAAATAGTTTTTTCCACAGTGGACAACAATGGGAATAACTCAGAGAATCGTGGGTAAATATTTTTTTTATAGCCAGAAAAATATTTTCTAGGATTTTCTGGAACTATGGCTATAGATTATTCCCACAATTTTGGGTTGTGTCTATAGCCATAATTTCAAATCGTGTGCTCCATTTCACTAGGGGGCATGGTGACACTGATCAATATTGACATTAGATCTTCAGTGATACCATGGTTTACCTATATCAGCTCATCAAAAAATGGGGGAAACACCCTATTCAAATGTATTATAGATTTAGTCCATCTCATCCTCATTAAAATCATGTTGACTAAAGGGGAAATTCAACTCCATGTGTACAAGTGGTCATAGAGAGGAATCACCTTTTTGTGTAGGTGATGATTGATCAGAAGCGTATATTTGATGTTTTGATTAAATAGAGATCTTGTTGGTGGTCAAAATTGATTACAATACTTTCTAGACCAGGATATTAAATTATACAAAAAAAATTAAAACACAAAGGATCAATCAAACTAAAATTATTCAACATTTACCTCTAATATACATGGTTTAGAATTTTATAAATGGGAATAGGCTGAACTTTTTAATGCACATTAAAAGAGAATTCCATTTTAATTTGATATATCTATAACTATTTTCTTGAAATAATCCTCCATACAAGATATGGAGTTCTCTCTTCATGATGGGTATTAATAATTATAAAACTACTCTTTGAGTCATCACAACGACTATCCAAGGTGTTTGTCAGATTATTAGTCCTATTAATGTGGTCAAATTCATTGACCGTTATTTTATTTGAAATCCTTTGATAACAGCCAACATAAATATAGGAGGCCTAAAATGAATCAAATGGGGAATAATCATTATGAGTAACCCCTACTCAACTATTGAGGGAGTGTTTTAACACTGGTGATATAATGAAGGAATGAACACATACATGTTTAACCAAGGCCTATGCAAGTATGAATTGAAATTTTTTTCTTATGATACTACCATTAACATGGTATTAGATACCAAATCGTGATACTGAGAATTCATATGGATCTTTTTTAGTATATTTTTTCCTCTTACAAAATATCACTAAATTATTAGGTTTAATCATTCCAGATAAGACTCTATATATCCCAATTGGTGAAGCATATATGTTAGGATAAGATTTATCTCATAGGTATTATACAATAGGAATCTGTTTCAATAAACAATATTTTGATTTTCTAAAACATAGTGGCACCTTAAATTTACCTATAATGTGAAAACACACATGGGTCTGTTAGGGGTCATATATTGAGTGAATCATAATAGAAATATTGACCATGGTGATAAATTTTTTGAGGTTTCGAATGGTGTGAGGGTGTGGTATGATATGTTCAATACCAAGGCCACTAACTTGTAGTTTATATTGTCTCTTAACTCCTACAATGGGATTTACCTATCACAACAGGTCCTCTAGAGGAAAATCATCACTATCCACTTCATATCTAAAGTAATCATCCTAATTTTCAAGGGGATCAATTATGATAAAATTTACCATGGATGTTGGTAAGTGATGAGAATTATTCGATGTTGTTGGAGAGTCAAATAAGTCCCTTAGTTCTATGTAAGTCACTACCATCACTTATCAATATTCTTGGTACATAATCTGAAAAATGAACTAGATAGGCCCTATTGGAATTTTATTCCTTTCCTCGATCATTTCTTGATAATGGACCTTGTTCAACATAGATAGTGAATGTGAGTTAATCACTTATAGTAATCAAATTATTATAAGGGTAATTTTATCCAACAACTAGGGGAGGTCCCACACCCACTTGAGAACAGAAAAATTGTACCATTTCTAATTAAATAATGATGGGAGATACAAGTTCCCATGGGGATTTGAAATAATATTCTCTAATATTAAATAAATCCACAACCTATTGGATTCAATTATTAGAATTTTGAACTACTGATATTGATATAACATTTTCAATAGTTTTCTACAAAAGTTGTGAATCCCTCGTTATATGAATAGCTAATTGAAGTTACCTAATAGCTATATAACAACACTAAAAACATCTCCCATCGGATTAGGAGATATTACTATTGAATTTCAAGATTTAAGAATGGAAATCATGATCCCGATTTATGTTATAATTTTTTGGGACCACATCATAGGACACCATAAACATGTCCTATAAAACCCAACCAGGTGACAATGTTTTAGATACCGATTTTAAATATATTATTGGAGAGAAATGTAGGGTATCATACTACCCTAAGCCTATACTACACACATGAGAAGATATCTCTTTAATGATCTATTATAGTACTAAAATACTTTTACTACATACCTATTGGATGTTCTAAGGAAATTCTCCATTGTATGGGTGCTATTTGACCGGAATCACAAAAAGGAATATATTTCAACATTTATACTTGAGCGAAATATTGTGATTAGAACCTCTAGGATACACCAACTACCATATATTACTATGGATTTATTTTACATATAGTTTTGACTAGTTGTATATAGAGTGATTTTTTTAATAAAATTTGGGATTGAGAAGTGTACTGTTTCATGTTCCTAGAATAAGACTGAAATCTATTTTGTGTCTCGGGAATCCAAAAGGTACTCATCAAAAAATCATCTTTCATGGAATAAAAATATTATCTAAATAAGTATGTTGAATCTTACCCAAATTTACTATATAGGTTCCATCACTATGAGATTCTATATTGGGTTTTTGGGATGCCAAAGGTGGGAGAAATTGAGACAACACCAGTTCCAGATGTCCAAGTGGGACTGTTGTCTTATGATATTCCCTACCTTGAGTTGGGTAGAATTCTTGTTTAGATGATTCTAGTTTCAATTAAATTTATTTATATAAATGGGACTCTATAAATTATTCTTTATAGAATATTCCACGCACTAATAAACAATATTGATAATGTTCTGGATCTTTTAATGTTGGTCTATATCCTGAGATCTCCCCCACATATTGTGTAGATCTAATGGGGAAGCATACTCAAGGATCTTTGGATGGTGTCATGGAAATCATTTGAAAGGATAATAATTAATGCTCTTTTCCCACGTATTTATTGAGGTTCTTCAAGGCCATATGCACTATAGTTCTGTAATGAACGTCATCATCTACCATGTTATCACTTATAGAGGTTGTAGTGGTGGGGCTATGATCATCAAATCTGGGTGCATAGTGGTTGGAGATCCTGAAACAATAATGGTAATCTGTCATTGGTGAACTCTATTTTTATTTTCATTCCTATTTGGTAATTCCATGAGTATATTATTCTGTATATCATGGGGAGAATTTTTAATGTAATTTTTTATCTAATCATTGGGAGTACCTCCTTGATGGTCGGTATGTATTTCATCCCTAGGAGGAATTTTAGGTTGATTATATTATTTATCTTTTGAAGGATCTTCATGATTATTTATAATGGATTTAATGGATATGAGGGAAAACCTGCAACACCTTTTGGGTGAATAGTGATACGATCTTCACTTAATAGAAAATTTATCCTCAATATGGTATGAATGATAGATAATGTATAGGAAACTGATGGAGAAACCTCCCATTTAACAGAGAGAGAGAGAGACATTCATGTTGAGGTTACCACCATGTATTGAGGATTGGGTTATCATGAATAAGATAATTTTTGATCTATTATATAGTTTCATTGGGGGTCATATGTTGAATAAAATTCCTATTGATAGGATACCTACTTGAAGTTTACTATGTGGTAGTTGGAACTGGTGCACCTTGGACCTCCCCATCCTCTGTAGAATTGTGAATGTCAGATTTAGATTACTCCATAGATGCAATTTTGAAGTGATTCTTGGTAGAAATATACAGTACTTTAATTTTATGTGACCTCTATTGATGGAGTCTTTAACATATTTCCAATTTTTTAAGGACCAGTTAAAGAATTTATGGAGTAGGGATGATTACATCTTTTTCATATAGGTAGAAAATGGAATTTATTACCAAAAATTGTATCATATCTTATAGGGAAAGGGAGTTATGGTTCCTGATATCCATGGGAGAAAGAGATGTCAATATTAGGGAATATATGTATAGGACCACCAAATATAGGAATCTGAGATTATTAAAAGGGACTGGGGAATCCCTCATGCTTCCTCACCCATTGGGAGTGGTAGGGGAACCAAAAATGACATGTCAAACTGTTGACATTCTATAAGAGTATTATAATTGAATCTAACCATGAATAAACTTACACAAATGGTTTTTCCCAACACTATTCATATGTTTTCTATTGAAGGGGAATGAATTAATTTTAGGAACACCACTTCCACTTCAAATGAATTTGATCTAGAAATAGGATTCCTTGTTTTTATCATGATCTAATCTGGGATTTACACTTTCCATAGGTTGGAACCAATTTTCATATGGGTGATGATAATAGATCCTTTGATTGGATAAGGTGATATAAGGTAAAATAATTCCATTGACGAGTTTATTAAAATGTTTGGTACTACCTCATATATTTAATACATTTCAAGGAAACACTTTTTGATGCCATAAATTTAGAGATCCAATAATTAAATTACTTATTGACTCTTTATGGAAAATATGTTATGGTTAATGGGATAAACGTTCTAGGTATACTGGAAGTTTATACATCATCCTCATGAATGGAACAACGAATTTCCCATGCTTTTCACATAATGGAAATTAGATCTGTGGTTTATATATTGGCTTGTGATGAACCTCTATGTTTTTTAATCTTAAATGAAATGAGTTGAATGTTTAGAATCTAGTGGGGAAACTCATGATTTATATTCTAGTGGGGAAATTAATGGTTTAGTTTCTAGTGGGTAACATAGAATTTAGATTCTAGTTAGTACACACTTCAGAATGAAGCCTCATAGGTAGGTACTTTGGGGTTTCAAGGATCAATAAGAAGATGATGAAATTATCATGAATACTGCATATTAAGGAGGATATGTGATGTTATATATTTTGGGATTGAACATCGAAGATTTATCAAATGTGTCATATAGTTATGATTCAAAACCCATTTTTTTGTGCAACATAGTTTAATGTAATTTCATTAGACCAGTGCATGTAGTTTATAGACATAATTTTATGATGATTATATCATGAAAGGAATAAAAACAAGTGATTGAGTAAGGATTACACAATTGGGTACCCACATGTAGAGTTTCCACAAACAGGCCTATAAAAAACTTTATTGGAAGGAGAATGAATGGTTTTAGGGATTATTATAATGATTCTTGAACTGTATTTTATGAAAAGGGATAATATTTTATAAATAAAAATTATGGTTTCCTAAAAAGTATTTACATGAGTGAATCTGGATTAAGAAATCAATGTCCCCATATTCCATTATTCTCATGAAATTATTTCATAATGAATGGGACATAAAATTGTTATGTATAACTTATGTTTATTCAAGATATGGGTTGTACGAGACCTTATATTTTATGAGACAATATTCGTTTGCATGAAATGTGTTCTTCATGAAAAGAGAGTTTCATGATATAGTCTCAAGAATTTAGAAATTCATTATAGGAAATTATATGAGACAATACAAACAATAATCAACTATAAGATTCTATGGATGTTTTATAATTACTGTTTCATGAAGTGTATAACACACAGTTCTATGAACTAAGATTCTTTGTCATCCTAAAATTCCTGAAAAGATTCAAAAAACTACTTTCCAAGTGATATAAATTGGGTCTGACATCATGAAAGAGTAATGGAATAGATCTAATGAAATACGGGGATAAATTCATTTGTAAAACCATATTTTCTGGGGGACTATAGTTACAGACTCACAAAAGGTTCACTCTATTTACTCGTTTATATTTTTAATGGGAATTACCTCGTCTATTATAAATTTTTTATTTTCTTTATCTAGATTTCTAAATCTGGATCAAATGAATTTTTGAGTTCCAATAGTGATGACATAACATTGGTTTTTCTAAAAATATAATACCCTAGTGTAAACACCCAATTTTTTTTATATAATAAGACATATATTTCCAAGTTTGATAGACCATTTTTGAGGAATTTATGGTATTTGAATTTCATTTAAAAAATTATTTTTTTATTGTAAAACACCAACTATGAAAATAAATTAATGCCACTAAAACTCATCATTTAATTATAATTTCTATTCATCAACCAAAATACATTTATACAAGTGGTAATTTATATAAAAAAGGAAAACTCTTATATGGGTGGAAAACTAGAATTTTATGTCCTCCACACCTTAAAACATTTTTTCATCAAAAATAAACAATCAATCGAGAGACTGATTGACCTAATCATTAGCATTCCATCATAGATAAGGAATAATATTTCATTTTCAAACAAATAAATAATGACATTAGTTAAAATAATGTTAACCAAAACTACTGAAAATATCATAATGCCTATTGATAACGGGAAATATTGTGTCTATCCTTATTTACATAACCAAAATAAGGGTTCCATTTGAGATAAAATTATTTTCCTAACTAAAATTTAATCAGTGAATCACAGACCTATAAATCCTTCTCAGAATAGTATATATCCATCATAAGGACCTCCTTTGTCAGTAATCTCAAACAACTACTTTAATAAAGACAACTACACAACTTCCCAACCATTCAAAACATGATATTTAGGATATAATAAATTGAAATTATGGGTATTTATGAAAGATTACTCTCATATTGAAACCATATTATATCTATAATTAGTAAGAGAATCAATCTCCACACATTTTATATAAGGCCTTAGTTTTTTATAGAAATACATATGATCATAATCAACATCCGCTAGTATCCCTAAGACACCACCCTACTTTATGAAATTCCAATCACACTAGGCTCACTCACCTACCCATAAATCACTTCAATAATCCTCTATCCCCCAAGGTTCATAATGAAAATTCATCTCACAAAACAATATAATATTCTTTTTTATCTACTCATATCCATATGGAAACTAAACTTGGTGATTACTCATGTATCTGGGTTTCCATCAATGGGGAAACCTAGATCATCTTTCATTTCCATCATTTCCAAACAATGCTCACTAACTATGAATTTACAACCACTTTATTAATTCTATCTTACTGAATAATTTAATCACCAAAAACATAGTGCTATTAGTACTTGATTAACACTCAGAGAAAAGTCTGTTCTATAGATAATAACTCTCGGGTAGAAGTTACTAACAAGGGTGGACTCACATCAACACCCTTCATTACAAATTAAGATAACAAATTATCATACATTTATTTGGGTCTATGTCGCCTCCAAAGAAGTGGG
This sequence comes from Viscum album, assembly GCA_963277665.1. Lineage (NCBI taxonomy): Eukaryota > Viridiplantae > Streptophyta > Magnoliopsida > Santalales > Viscaceae > Viscum > Viscum album. The sequence goes on from OY728127.1 coordinate 1,812,177,380, forward strand.
TGGTGATTTATATACACAAATGTCCCAAAAGGGTCCATTGAAAACACCAATATAACACTTGACCAGAGAAAACTCACAATTTAAATTCAATAAAACAAATAATCATTCAAATTTTCATAATACTCACACATATAATCATAGAAAATATAAAATATTTACAAAGAATGCTATATCAAGAGATAATATTGGATTGAATTATAATTATTACCATTAAATCACAAGTGGAGTCCCCATATAAATAAACTACGAATAAATTCAATATATACTTCCATTTAGAGAAATCATAATGTTTTTTGTCCATGAGAAATATTTTTATGGAAGAATCTATCATAAAAACATCTATCACTTCTAGGAAATCTCAACTTATACCATGCTTCCACTATGTCACTATGATAGAAAAGATCTAATATATCAATAATCAACCACATGTGGATATTTAATTACTAAAATCCTAGTGGTATAACATTATAAATCATGTAGATTTCCATTGAGTCTCAAATATGGTGAAAGTATAATTTCAATGTTCCAACCAAGCATATATCATTGAAACTTTTTGCATTCATATATTTAACCAATATGAAAACAATGGATATTTGAAGAATTACACATCTCTACATATATATTAAATACTAGAGAAAATAATCATCTCCCATATCCATGATGATATATCTATAAACTAGAGGAAATAAGAATCCCTGGATATTTAACTACATATTTTAACACCACATGTAATTCATATATCTAAACCCATATAAATATAAGTAATTTCATGAATCCCAAAACATTGGGTAAATGGAAAATAATATTGGTTTTAGACTATCCTCATTTGTACCATAGAGGATTTCTTATAGGTGATGGGTCAACAAAACCAATGTGGTAATAGTCACATGATATTTGTATTTTTCAATACAAACATTAAATAATTTACCTATCATACAATAAGGTATTAATATAACTTCACAATAAAATTACTATCTAAGTTTTCTTTGGTCAACTGATATCCATTATTCAGATCTATTCCATAACATAAAATATATTGTTACCACCTGGGCTCATCCTCAATAATACTAAGAAACAACTTAATATCCTATTATCGAAAATCCCTACCACTAACTCATAGACAATATCTTGGTGTTGACCACACATGAAAGCATAAGGATACAATGGTCAACTGAAAGTCTTAACCAATATAATATACATATATCTCATGAAATTAAATCATGAAATCATAAAATAATTACCTAAAAATATATGATACATGATACCTCATCCATAGTTTGAGTTTATATACTATGATTTCAATAATGATAAATCAATAAGAGTCACACTGAAAAACATGTCAACTATCACATCCTTCACTAAGTCCTATATTGTGACTAATTTAGTAGAGATATTTATCTATGGACAATCTAGAAAATTCCAACCATTCCCCATGGGTGCTTAACCCCATACTCAATATTATTACCCTAATACCAATATGTCACATCCCAACTCATGGATAACTGTACTACCTGTTCCCACCATCAAGATCTAGTGAGATTACTATGATAGATATGGAATGAATCTGTGATCCTTTTTTTAATATTTCTCACATTTAATAAAACATGACTATAATTTAATTATTTATTACAATCTTCTTTTTGTATAATAAAATTAATTTAATATGAATAATGTAAAAGGTAAACAATTAATATATATAATGTTTGACATTGAAATCGTACTCCTTTCTAGTTATGGTTTTTCTTAATCATAATTTCTACACTATGATTCACTTTAGTATAATGTTCATAATTTATCATAAAAATTAGTGATGAAAAATATCCCAAAATAACTAGAATATAATATCCCAAAATTGTAGTTTCTTCATGTTCTCACAAAAGCCACATCCTGGTGGATTTTTTTAAAATGTAATTTTCATGTTGAATCCATTTATCAAAAATATTCTTGACACCACATGGTGGGGTACTAATATTACCTCCCAATAGTTCATCAAATGTTCTTACGAAATCCTCTGTGATTAAGCCTTTACAATTTCCTCTCTTTTTATAGACAATATGCATTCTTATTCTTCAAGTATATACATCCTCTTTCTTATGATGATCGATTCTTCTTTCCAACACTTAGTCAAATAATGATATATTAATGTTAGTAGTAAGTGGTACCTTCTTATCACTACCTCATTATCTTAAATAAAAAAATCTATGTTGGAATTCTTCTCATTCTATCTCTTTGATAGACAGGTGTGTCATAATCTTATAATTTTTCTTCGATTATGAATTCTTATATAGAAGAATAGAATCCTTTAAGAATATTACAATCTTTTAGTTTAGCCCATTCCATATTTGATACCTTTACAATATATAATCCAAAAACTACATCATGATAATACTAATAATTCCTCTTTTATTAATAAACCCCTTGATCATTGACACCTTATGATCTCCTTATTTAAATAGGTCAATGATATTATTTATTTATTTCCTCAGATAAACTCTTTTGAATTAAAACTATGGTTTCCATTTAAATCTCTATAAGTCTTTAAATATTAATCATTTTGATATTATTTTAATCTCATTCTCAAACTATATAAAAATGCCACCCTTTTATTTCTATTTAATATCTCAATGTGTGCAATGACATGTGCATATAAATGACATTGCATATGGTGTGGAACTCCTAGTGCTATGATTTGAGTATTGAGTACATCCAAAAAATGGACTATTTGAATAGACTGTAGTTTAGAATATTCTACTATAGTCTTTACTTCTTCTTCTCTAATTTTATACACCATGAGCATCAAAATGACAATAGGAAAATCACTATGGCATAAGCAATATCTAATATTCTAGATTTAATTTCGAATTTTACTTATTTAATATCAAATAATAACATCTAATTTCATTCATTGATTTAAAATTACATAGTCCATGATCCATATTCTATATCATGATACATGAATCCATGAAGAACTTCATAAGCATCATCTAATTCATTGATTCATATATAGAAGTTTTTTTGTACCCAATTCATTCTAATGGATATCATGATGTTTACATATTGAAAAAATAATGTTTATGAATTCTTTTTTGATACATAAGAAGTTCTTTTATGATTTTTACAAAACACTTTAATTATGGTAACACAACATAACTTATGTTTATATTAAAACACTTTAGATATATGCAGCTCAACTTAATGGATGGTTACACAACATAGGTATTGATGTTGATGTATCCATGTAATTTATATTCTCCACCTTGCTAAAAATTGACTATAATGAGGAACCATATGTCTATGATGATTGACTGTGAGGTAGATTGATTGTGTAATGTTACATCTGAAAAATGATTGATAGTATGGAACAACAGTGAGGCATTCAACTGACCATATGAAATGACTATCTAGATAAACCATATAAAAAAGTATCAACTATTTGAATCGACCATGAGATATAAAATGGAAAAATAATGGATCTAACATGAGAGGAATTAAAGAGACATAGGAATCAACCACATGTATAAAAATCCCATCATAATTTAAAAATTATGCACTTTCTTCAATTTGAAACAAGATCACTAAAACTATTTGTATGTATTCTCAGGTAACATAAAATCTACTATATTATGTTGAATACAATGTCTCTACATCAACTAACACACAACCATGATTTTCATAAGTATTAACACGTCAATCATCACATTCTGGTCTACTTCTGTAACATATCCATCTAGTGATCCTATGTAGTAGCTTGATATTTATCCATTTCTACAAAAAATATAAGTGCTCTAACATGTCCAAAATATATTAATACCTCATCATAATTATAGAAAATTTAACTATTGAAAAGAAACATAATGTATTCTAAGACACAAAAATCTCCCCATTGGTAATTGTTTTCAATACCACCATAGATATCTAAAGTCAATATGTGTGCTCAATTATCTATCCCACTTATTCACAATCAAATGAAAAGGTAATGGAGGAGTTATAAATCCCTAATTATTGTCCTTATTTTCATTAATAATATGGTCTCCTATGATCCGCTTATTCTCTAACAAAATTTTGAATTTATGTAATATTTATTTTTAAGATAAATTTACAAACCCACATAACATTTCCAAGAAAATTTAGTTAATCTACTATAAGTTTACATAGGCGAACATAGTTTATAAAAAAGAGAGAATTCACCATGATATCCATAATATCCATTATCAATTAATAATGTGATACCACATTTATATATTTCAATATAGGGGATTATACAATGGATTTATTAATAAATAATTATCTTTTACTCAACTCAATAAATTCATCAGTAAATAAAAAGTGCAAGGGAATTTACTCCCCATTTATCCAACCAAACAGATAAACCAACACTAACCTTTTTAAAAAATATTTTTTACTATAAAAATATGGATAAATTTTTTTATAGGGATACCTCAACCTTCAATTTGTAATGGGTTCTCCAAAATTCCAAATTTCATTCAGTTTGAAAATTATGAAAACTATCTTCATGTTTTCCCTTTGAGGGATTCACTCACTTTCATCCCCATGGATAATTCTTCTTCATTAGTACTCTATAAAGGACACTAAATTTTTCGAATAAATATATATTAAAAATCTCATCCAACTCTTAAGTTTTTAGAAAATTTAATTACATACATTTTATTTCTAATAGAATACAATAGAATAAGGATGGGTTAATGAGAGCAGGAAGGTTGAGAGATGTATCTTAACTGAGATCTTTTATTCCACCCAATATCAATATTAATGATAAAATTAAAGATTACATTCCCAATTTTTATATCATATATATTTTTAGATATTTTTAGGGTCTTACTCATATAAATAATCTTCTTATGTGGGACCTCTTTTATTTAATGAGAAAAATGGAACATTTATCCTAATATTATAGCCTCTTCTTCTTAATTTTTTCTTTTTATCTAAGTCGGAATGTCACATAGTTATCTAAAATCTGATAAGTGGAATTACATCAATAATATAAATTTTCCTAAAATTCATGTTTTCTTTTCCCATAAGAATCAATTTATGCTTCTATCATCTCTTAATGTTGTTCGGTTCCATTTTTTTATAGAGTTGATACTTCTTCTTTGCTTCTTAACAACATTAACAGCCTGCAATATATGTGTAAATGTTTTTTATCCCTAAAATTTTCCCTTTTTGAGATTAGTAATTTTTATAATATAACATCTTCTTTTTATCTCAGTTGTAATCTTCTTTAACTCAATCCATTTTCATGGAAATGACTTTTTATACTCATAATCAAAGCATTTTTCCCAAAACATACACAACACCTATTGTATCACTCTTTTTTTACTCATTAAATTTGATGATAATTATATTGTTACTTATATATTAAAATACTCTAGCCTTTATTTACCTAATATTTAAGAGGGATTAACTACTTATTTTAGCTTCACTTTTCCATATTTTAGTTTGAATTTTTTTCTTTTTTATTTTTGATGAAACTTATCTAAATTGGTTATAAAAATATTGTACATTTTTCTTTCTCTTGTAATTCACCATGTCCTTGGATTATTCAACCATAATATTCACTTCTCTCTCTTAATTATATCTCATGATCATCAAGGTGTTTTCATCCTTAATTCATTAGGATTGACACTCATTCAGTTCTTCCATAATTTTAGCTAAATTTATATTCTAATCATACAACTTATTTCCTTGTTATGTTATCTCCACCTTCAGGATTATAATCTCATCTATGAGATATGTTTTTTCACCCATTCAGATATCTTATCCTACTAAAATACATTTTTAGTCTTCTTTAGCATGATATTTTCCTATGGATGGCCTCAATTTCTATCGTTAGAAAATACTTAGTATAGAATTACTCATTATCTTCTTCACATATTGATATTAATTTAGGATTTTTATCCCAAAAATGGGTTTTGTGTTATTTTAAGAGGGATCAAAATCATACTCACTTGATGATATTGAGTATTCAGTCTCTTATCTACTAATTAAATTCATCTTAAAATTTTTAGAAGTTTTTTCTTCAGATATGAAATTTTTTAGAATTTTTAAACCATCATTCTAGAAGGTTATTCCACCATATATTAATTTTTTTTGGGAAAATAGGGATAGGGTAAAATCCTTACAAAGTTAGGGGGCCTAAAATAATGGAGTCTAATAGTATCATCTCTTAAAAAATCAGAAGACTTAAGGGGGTGGGATCATAAAGAATTAAGGATGGTAAATAAGTTATTAGTGGTTTCCCATGAGGCCATGATGTCTGTGACCATATTTCCTTCCCACCATGTTTGAGTAACATCAATGTTATTGGAGATAAGGATGCAGTAGCTGAAAACAAGATAGGTGGTAGCCCAAGAAATTGAGGGTCTCCCTGTTGGATCTATGAAGAATACTAAAATTAGTTTCAACCCCATATGGTGAGATATCATAGAAGAGGCGCAATTATAGGAAAAATATATTTAGATAACAAATATCTAGAAAATATTAAATAGTTTTTTTTTCAAAATAGTTGAATCATCCAATGTATTAATGAATCCCCTCATATTACACAATATCTCATTGACCATGGTAAATAAATCATCCATATCCATATAATATACTTTTTGGATATCTTTAAACATTTAATCCTAAATATAGAGCTTATATTCCTTGATCTTCACATTACCTTCCTAAAAACATTCATTTCTTATACATCCCCTTAGTAGTTATAAGTACTATAACCTTTGTGGAGACTTTTTCAGATCTGAATTATATGATTTAATTCCTTTATATTCCATCCAATTATATATTTATTTTTTCTGTATAAGTCATGAGATAATCACTTCATTTTTGGGTAAATACCATTTTGAAAACAACACTTACATCATGGATTTGTGAATGAATATATGGAAGCATTCAAATATTCCATCTATAAAATTTGTTTACATTAAAGAAGGTAATTACTATATTATCCCTTAAAATATCCTAATTTAATCTAATGTAAAGGTTGATTATTTTTGTAATAACCTTTCTATGATTTCACATTTTGTTCCTTGATCTGGTGAGATCAGTGAGAGTGGTAGGGGTGAATCTGTTATCCTTTTTATTATTATTTAACCATTTTAATCAAACTATTTATCCAATGAACACTTTGATATACTCTTATTGTTTTCTATCATCCTTACTCAAATTTGAATAATGTCAAAGGAAGATGTCAAATTTATTTAATAGGCTTGGAATTGAAATCAACTCCTTATTAGGTATATATTTTTTGAGTCTTCATTTCTTAACTATGAATAATTTTTGTGCAATGTTCAATCATTCTATCAAAATTCATGTGGAGAAATTACCCAGAATTCTAAGCAAAAAAAATCTCCCAAAAATATTATTCTAAATGTGTTCAAAAAAGTAAATATAAATGGGTTTCTTAAACTAGAATCCTTCTAGTTGAATACGTCTCCCAAAATCCTTTATCCACCAATCGATGGGGTCTTTATATTTCATCCTGACAGCTCTTTAAGTGTCCTTATAAACTCTTCCATGAAAATTCCATTGAAGCATTCCTCTATATTTGTAAACAAACATCCTTTTTTTCATTTCTGTACATCCTTTTTCCTGTGAGGAAAAAAATTTCATTTTCCTCCATTCTCTTAAGGATCCAATATCATGAGTATTAAAGAAGGGTTCTTACATCTCACTTACTCATTATATTAAATAAAAAACATTTATTTTAGACTTATTATCCACATATCTCTTTTATATTGGTGTGCATTAGACTCTAATAATTAGTTTTCAATTAGGTGTATTTACCTAGTAGAATGGGACCCATGAAGGATCCCATAATTCTCCTAAATTATTTCACACCATTGATACCTAAACCATATATGTTCATGGAATAATATCACAAGAATATTTAGTTTCTAATTTTTTATTGAAACTCCAAAATATTTGATAGCTACAGATATCTTCATTTATACCAGTAATTGAGATTCCCAAATTTTTCTCTCATTCAAACTCTTTTTGAATTGAGTTAATGGTTTACATTTAAATTTCTTTTGAAAACATGATTTAACTCTACATGATATTTTATTAATTGTGATCTCAAACTATACGGAAATATTATATAGTCTATTTCATTTGAGTGTCTCCATATGTGCATGAATGCATCAAGATACACCATATTTCCTATGGTGTGAAACGCTTTCTGTTGAGATTTCAAGGTTGATGGATTTTCAAAATGGCTACGAAGAATGGTCTATAGTGTTTTCAGTGAATTTCTGCTCAGTACTTATTATTCTCTTATTTGATACACCAAGATCTTAAAAAATTCCATTATGAAATCACTAAATCATAAAGTATATCAATCATAATATATAAAAATTTAACAAAAAAATAATTAATATCAAGTAATATCATTTAGTTTTATTCAACGATTCACAATATCTTGGATTATAATTTATTTTCTAACTCATTATATTTGAATCCATAAAGAACCTCATAATCATCATCTGATTCATTAATTCATATGAAGATGGATACAAAAAACCTAATTCAGGATTTTATTGAGCATAATGTTTATATTGTTGAATAGTCATTATTTTATAAGAGTGTATGATGTCTATGTAGCTCTTATATAATGTTTAAACATTACTTGAGTAATGGTTACACTATATAATTTTTTTACACTACATCACTACATGTGTAAAATAATCATATCAATTGACAGTTTCAAAATATAGGTATTCATGACTATGTATTCATTACTTTTTTATCTTCACCTATCATATATGAATCCAAGAAAAGTGTCCATGCATCTATAATCATCAAACAAGAGTAAAATACACCGTGTGATAGAACTATATGAAACATATTGACTGCATGGATCGACTGTTAGACAGTCAAGGGGTTGTATGATGAAAACATAGAGATTGAGTACATAAAAAAATAAATAACCATTTATATTTAGTGTGATAGAGAGAATCAAACATCTTGTTCTGGTTTGTATATATATTATATGGACCATATGAATCAAATTTATGAAGAAAAAATGAATCTATATGGATAGAATAAATGTATGAACTTATTGTATTTGTCTATAAATTATAGACTTATGTAACTTAGAATCAAGGCCCACTCAAACAAAATTTATCCCTTATTAATAAATTCAAAACTTATTCTATGATTTATTAGATAGTGTCTCTACATACACTGACACATGTCCAAGATTTACTTAAGGATTATCCAATCTATCATCAAATTTACTGTTACTTATTGAACCTATCCTGCTAGTTGTCTTATATAGTAATGGGAACATCATCCCTTTCCATGTATGATTCCAAATGCTTAACACCTACAACAAATATTAAACATTTCTCATAAATTTTGGAAACAATAATTATTGATAATAGATATAATCCATGTTTGGGGACTACAATAGTGAATAACGTTGAGGTATCCACATAACCTTTCAAAACATTACCCTCAAATGAACTATTCACCCATAATCATACATCCCCATCCACTATAAATGTATGTGATAAAAATTGAATATAGTAATAAAATGAGACTTCTATAATAAAAAACCCAAAGTATATGTGAACTAATACAAGTTAATCATTTAGTAAATACATTACATCCAAATTTACTCTTAGTTAATGAACATATCCTACTAGTTGTCTTATATAGTTTTGGGAACATCATACCTTTCCCTGTATGATGCCAAATCCTTAACATCTCCAAAAAATATTAAAAATTCCTCATAAATTTTAGAAACAATAATTGTTTAGAATAGATACAATCTATATTTGGGAACAAAAACAGTGACAAATGTTGAGGTATCCACATAACCTTTCGTAACATTTACATCAAATGAACTATTCACCCACTATCATACATCAACATCCACTATAAATGTATGAAAAAAAAATTAAATATAGTAATAGAATGAGACTTCTATAATAAAAAACCCAGAGTATAAGTAAACTAATACAATTTAATCCTCTAGTAAATACATTACATCCAAAATAGATTCATTCCAAAATAGTTATGAAATGATATTGATCACCATCCTCATAAACTATGTAAATTCTTGTGTTTTGAATCAGACTAAAATGTCTAGTTTTTTAACATTTTCAAATACATAACGGGTTAAATTTAAAACAGAGATTTGAAATTGAATTCTGAAAGTTGTAACCCATCTATGTAATGTTTTTGGACATGGGTGAATGCTTGAGATGTTTCTCAGAGGTCTCAGTGAGTTTTGAGAGCGTTAGACCTATAAAAGTTAGGTTTTGAAGGGTCTGAATAGGGCGCATGGTTTGTATTAAACTATGTGACACATTACAGCAAACTATGTGACTTGTTAGTGGTGGATGGAGACTAACCCATGGGTGAAATACAATTTTTCAACCCGTGCACCCAACCCAAAAAATTAGTGGAAACTAGATAGTGCCTAACACTATTCACCATGAGGTTAGCGCATTGTTTTCAAACCAAGTGGTCAGCCCGTACGGGCAGCTCAAGGTTCCTAGAAAAGGGGTGCACAGTTAGCGCATGGTTTCTAAACCCTATGACTGAAACCATGCAGCTGGTCCTATTTTAAAAATTGTACTAAATAAAAATAAAATAATAACATAAAAACATAAAACCCAAATAACCCTTCCAACCTTATACTCGCAAGTGATAATAATGCACTTCCCCTCCATGGCGTGCGACACCCCTCCCTCTCAGCTTATCTTCATGCATTGATTTCAATTGTTTTCTTCATGAAATATCTTCAATTCTTGGTGTTATGGATATATGGTTCTTTATCATCCCTCACATTGATTTCTTTACCTCTTTCTATCTCCCTTATCAATTTGGTCAATCCTGGGGTTAGAAATAACTTGTATTTATGGTGATTCTTCCTTCGATTGGATTTTTTAATGGCCTCTCGATTCAAGTTTATGCATGTTCTGGAAAATGGAACTGAAGGAAATGTGGTTCAAGTTGAATTAGTTGTCCACCGCCATCCGAGGTCAGGGATTACACATTATTTTTTTTGATTCACCTCATTTATTTTGGGTCCTTTTATGTTTTTGGGTTCCTATTGTTTTTATGAAATGAGTTTCCATGGTCTGTGAAGGTGCACGTACATATATACTATGGTATATATATATACATTTATAATATATATATCTTCAATGTACATATTCACTCATGGATTAGGGAATACATGAATTGAATTACAGATATAGACACACACACACACAAACATATATATGAAGATATGTACATCTGTGTGTGTGGAGTATCCCCGTGTTGTCTCCTCCAATCATTCAAATGACAAATTTGTTTGATTGGTCCCACTTTTTGAGTTAGGTTCCGTTTACATGCCCCTTTTAATTTAAGATATCATTAAATAATTAATTTCTTGGGTTTGTTCCTTTTATTTAATACTTTCCTTGTTTGGTAATTCATTTCTAAAATGACTTTCTGACAAAGACAATGACGTGCTTAAAAGTGATAAGTGATTTGATTGTCAAAAATTTCATGTTTTTATAATAAAACTGCTACAATGGAGGTGTGATACCTTCAAGATAAAAATATACTGTTAGAATCTTATACTTTCTTAGCTCATGGAAATGATTCTTCCATATGATTTATTTCATTAGTTTCTAAATGGAGTTTCCCTATTTTATTGAAATGTGTATTTGAACCAAAGTACCCTCTCAGTTCCCTATACATTAATGATGGAATTGGTCAAGTTGGCTGGTGGGGTAATGACCATGTCACCTCTAAGTGACCCCTATTTATCCTATAAATGGTATTACAACGTTTTAATTTAGTTATTGTATTTGTTAAGGCGAATGAACTTGAATAGGATGGATAAAATGTAAAAGTGAAATTCTTCGAATAAAATGTACATGTCACTTTCATTTGAACTTGTATCATGTAAACATATTAGCCATGTTTGGAAAATTTAGTGCATTGACCCCATAGAGTATGGCTCACCTAATGAAATTCTTTTCATTGAATGGATTAATATGCTAAAATGTCTTCATTTGAAATGTGTAAGAGGTTATTCATTATGTGTTGGTTTTTATAGGAATTACCTTGTGTATAGATTATGAATACGGTATGTCATTTGAAATGCATGAGAGAAAGTGAAATATGCATTGTATTAAAATTATGTAAATGATTGTAAATGATTTTGCATCAGAAGAATTATTACCCCATGCCAGCTATATCAATGTGAATGAGTCAGAGGCATTATTACCCCATGATAGTTATGATTAATATGTGCATTTAAAAATGGTAGGAATTATTATCCCATGCCATTATCTTCTATTTATGTATGGGAGGAATTTTTTCCTCATGCTAGTATTATTTAAACATATATTGGTGTGAGGAATTCTTACCCCATGCACGTTATATATATTTTTTTTGAGAGGAAAGAATTCTTACCCTATTCCACTTAGGAGTATGAAATATAAATATGCTTGCTTACTAAGTTACTAAGGTCCCATGGTATTGGGTTAGGGGAAGACTATGTGAGCTCCCCTATAATTTGAATGGTAATGGAACATACTAATCCACCCCAACATACATAAATCTATTTTATATATAAATATATATATATTTACTTCAATTATGTATATATAAATATATATATATGATTCACACAACTAGACTTACCATCCATGGGTTGAAGCATGTATCACTGTTAAGATCCCATTATGAATCTAGATGGGTGTTTATTTATTATTTTAGTTTTGTTGCAACTCTACTATACCTGCACAAAAAATAGTGTCTATTACAGTGGATTGGGCTTAACCCCGTGGGTTTTTGTTTACTGATATTTTATCTGAAACCCCTCTTGGGTACCCTTGGTACCCAATTAGACACTTATATTTTCAGAATCTCAGTTGATTTTGGTGAATCTTGTACAAGGAAGTTAGGAGTAGAGGACTAAGGTAGAGCTCCAGATTCTCATGGCGATTGCCCATGTGGATTTTCTATCAGTTCCTTATTTTTGAATTGTATTGAAAAAATATTTTACTATTTATTACTTTTAGAAATATATCATTACCTTGTCTTGCATTCATCTATTGTATAAGATAGAGTTATCAACTTTTATTAAATTGAATATATTTTCTTCCACTACTTTTTCACCACTTATTATACTGCTTCTACTTTCTAGTATTGTTTATTATCTAATGATTCTACTGTGAAACTTTTTTATGAGAGTATAGTCTTCCCACTACCACCTCTTGAGAGCCTCACCGCTTTTCAAAATCCTTTTTCATATGGGGATATGTTCTTGAGTCCATGTGTCCCACCGGTACGACTATTATTTCGATGGTCAGTTAGGCAAGGACATTATAGAGTGGTATCAGAGCTTGTTTCATTTCCTTTTTCATATTATCTTGTGTTTTTAGATAGGATATTTGGAATGATTCGACACTTGGTTATTAGCTGTGCTTGGGACTGATCAACCCACGTATGGAAAATGACCATGTTGTTGGCTATTAGATTATTATTCACTGTTGTTCACTGTTACATTTGATACGATTTCAGTAAGAGTGATTTTTTTAATTTACACTAATTATGGTATAAGGATATTATAGAATTTACCTTTTCCCTGATATGGAAAGGAAGTTTCATTTCATGCATCATACATGGAACATAAAAAATTCACATGCCACACATAGTTTGATGGAATGTAGTTGCATTCTAGATTTCCAGATGACTTGATTCTATGAATTGAATGATATTCCAGGTTTCTAGGTTACTACATAAGATAACATGCTATGTTTGGTCAATACTTAATCAATGGATGGGATGAAAATATATTGGTTGTGAATAAGTGGGACCTAATTTTTGATTGTAAGGTGTACGAGAGCCTTATAAATGGGAAATGGTAACCCATAGATTAAAATCAACTTGACCATCATATAACTACATTTTAATACTATTTATTTAAAATATTAAAGGATTATAAAGTAAAATTGTAATGTGAAATTGGTTTTGACAAAATGGAGAAAAATTCCGAACTGTAAATTGTAGGGGTCCTTTACAGGTTGGTAGGTAGCCACCAATCTCATCACACCAATTTAATTGAACAAGTTAAATACTTAACTAGTAATGGTTTTTATTAATGGGATCAAATTTTAAATCCATGGAGTGTATGGGTGATTCAAGAATAAGGAAATGGAAATCCATGTAATGATACTTTTGTGTGGATATGTTATATTGTGAAATCATTATAAATGTAAAGTGGTATATGATTTAAAATTTCAAATGAATTGGATAAATGCTAAAGGCTCAACAAGACACATGTAGGTTAGATGGGTGAATGTTTTATGGGATGACCGATTTGGGTGTTTGAATTTCTAAGATTAATTAACTGCTGTTGGGTTTCTTTTTGAAGTACCAAGGATCATTAAAATGGGAAACGTGTAGGTCTCTTTTGTTATTAAAATTGTTTTTTCTAAATTTCTTAACAAGTATTGGATGTATAGAAATGTATAACAGTTTCAAATAGGGTTTTATGAAACATTCATACTTTGTCTTGATATTTTATTTGATATTTTAAAATGATTAAAACTTTAAAAAATGATTAAATTTAAATAGGTCTTGGAAAAAGAAACTTTAGTGATACCCTCAATTTAAAACTCTCACGTAAGTGTATTTTCAAGGTTTTTGTTGAGTTTCCTTTGAATGAAGCAATTCATAATGGATTTATGTTAGAGTTTTGAGAATGTAACTTTTTTTGAGTGAACAAGTGATAGGGTCTGCGTTAGGGTTTTCGTAAGGGGATTTCCCGAGGGTAATATCTATTTTCTAACATGAATTCCTTAATTATGAATTTTTATCATGTAACCTACAGATAATATGTGCATATATATGTATTACCATAAAGTTACAAATGAAATAACAAATCAGATGAGGTTGGTTAAATCATTGAGTTTGTGTCTATGAGTGTGGTTTGGGTAAATTCCTTACTATAATAGATTTTCATTAAATAATTTGCTTCATCCATATGATCATGATGGATATTTGAAGAGATTGATGTTTTGACATGCCTGTCTTAGTGGTTTAACCTTATTTTTATTCTTTGATGTTATGATCATGGATCAAAGGATTTCCACAAGTTCCTTTTAGGTGGTTTTTCCCTTGTGCACCTATGAGTAGCTAGTTTTCTATTCCTTGCGACTATGGAACTCCAATGGTATTGACCATCATGTCAAATCTCGTAAAAGTGGCCTTCCAAGTAAAAGGGAAACAACCATAATTCTTTCTGGAATGGTTAGTTTTATAATAATTCCTTTTGGGAAAGAGAGTATTAAATCATGTGGATATGTCCGTAGGTGATGTAGAGTTCTTCTGAGGTTTCGGCTACTTGTGGTTTGACTAATCATCAAAAAATTATAGAAATCCTGATTGTGTATTTTTTATAGCGATGAGAATGTACCCAATATTTTCATCATCTTAGATGCACTAAGAGAGTGTCAGTCTTATGAGGCACTAAATATTTAAAAAATGATGAGCTTATTGAGTGGTTATCCTTTGAGGTTTCACACCGGAAGCGTGGTTTCCTTGGTGGTTTGATCATATAAACTTCATTGAATGTCATGTATGAGCTTTAGTGAACGTTATGATGGAGAATTATATGTTCCTTTTAGGAAGGAATTTGGGAATTTTTTAAATGCACCATCCATCTTTGCCGAGCATTTTGGGAAGTGGTTGTCCAGAGTCACTTGACTTGTTGTATTTCTTGATCAATGAAGCAGTCGATAAGGGATGATTTTATGGAATGTCGTCAGGTGGGGGCAAGTTTGAGTTTTTTTCAGTTGAGTATTTTCATAGAAAAACCCATCTCGGCATGAATTTTATATTGATGGGGATCTACCTTTTTAACCGTTTACAGAATCACACCAGGAGCATAAATATAATTCTTATATGTGTGCTGGTAAGGAAATTATGATGATGGTTGAGTTGTAGTTTGAAATTGGTTGTTTAACATTAAATCCATAGGTGGGAAGTTCCTTTGGCCAATTTCTTGATAAGACACTGACTTCATCACATCTCTAAACAAATGGGTATGCGTAAGAGCAGTTAAAATGATTTAGTGGGAAAATTAGTATTGTCTTGAGTTTTAAATGGGTTATGTCCATTATGTTTAATGAATGGTCGGAGGTGCGTTGGGATTTTGGGAACACAACATGGCCATTAGAATGAATCTTTATGACCCTTGTAGGTCAGTTGTGGTGTATTTCATTCCTAAATTCTAATCAAGGATGATAAGATATGTGGTGGGAAGTTTTTCACATCTTATGTTTTGAACCAGAATAAAATGTGAGGGTTTTTGAACCTTTTCAATTACAGAATGGTTAAAATTTAAAACTAATCTTCAAAATTGAATTCCAATAGTTGGAACCAATATAATTTATGTTTTTGGACTTGGGTGAGGGCCTGAGAAGTTTCCATGATATCTCAAATAGTTTATGGAGCCTCAGACCCAAAAAAGTTACATTTTGAAGGTTCTTCATGAGGCACAGAGTTTTCCTAAAACCATGTGACCCATTGCACCAAACTGTATGGCTGGTTGCTGGTGGGAAGAAACTATCTCACAGGCTACATATGATTTTCCCAATCCTATTCCCAACCCAGACAGTTAGTGAAAACTAGACAGTTACTAGGCACTATTCAACAAATTTTTGGTGCACATTTTCCAAATGATGTCCCTCGCCCATACAGGAGGCTCAAGGTGCCCAAAAATAGGGCGCATGGTTGGAACATTGTTTTCTAAAGTGTGCGACTTAAACTATGTCCCTAGTCCTATTTAAAAAACTCAATTAAATTAAAATAATTAAAAAAGAATAAAAAAATTAAGACCATAATACCCCTTCTCCCCAAATACCCAAACGTGATCATGGCCCTTTCCTATCCATGGCATGTGATGCCCCTCTCTCCTGGATCGTTTTTGCACGCCGATTTGGGTTGGTTTCATCATAGCGTCTCTTCGATTATCTGAGGTATGGATCTTTGGATCCTTCTCCTCAATCACTTTTATCATTTTCCATCTCTCTATCTCCCTAATCAATTTGGCTGAACCTAATGTTAGGATTAACATGGATTTTTGGTGTTTCTTCTTTCGATAGGATGCGCGAATGTCCCATCAGGTCATGTTCATTCGTGTTCTAAAAACTATCATTGATGAAAGACTGGTTTGGGTTGAATAGGTTTGTTGATTCCATCCTAGGAAAGGGTTTACAATATATTCATTGTTTATTCTAGTTTATGTTGGCTCCTTTTACATTTTAGGGTGCCTAGTGTTTTGTTGTAGTGAGTTATCAGGGTCCATGAAGGCATTCACATGTATACACTAATGTATGTATATATATATATATTCCATGCACATATTCCCTAATGTCATAGAAAATAAATGCATTAGGTTACTGATATATATATGAAGATATGTGTTTGCGTGTGTGTAGAGCAGTCCTGTGTGGTCGCCGCCATTTTTTTGAGTGCTATTGTAGTTTGAATGGGATAACATTCCGATGTATGGACCCTTTCTATGGCCCTTTTTATTTAAGAAAGAAAATATTTAATTTCATCAGTTCATACCTTTTATTTAATTCTTTCCTAGTTTCGTAGATCATTTCTAAAATTCTTTCTTGATAAATGTAATTTTTTTTCTTAAAAGTGAAAAATGGTTTTTTTGTCAACAAAAGTGATGTTTTTATAATAAAACATCTCCACTTTAGGTGCCTTGCATGAAAATAAAAAAGGTAGTTTAAAAATTTTATACTTTATTAGAACATTTCATTGATTCTTATGTATTATTTATTTGATTGGTTTCTAAATGGAGTTTCACTCTTTTATTGAAATAGTTGTGTGAACCAAAACACCCTCTAAGTGCCTTATACTATTAAGACGAAATTACTCAAGTAGAAAAGTGGGGTAATGAATATTTCACCTCTAAGTGACCTTTTCTTTATCTTATAAATTTTATTTCCATATTTTAATATAGTTATTTAATTGGTTTAGGTGAATGAAATTGATTAGGATGACTTAAATGAGATAGTGGAATCCTTTTAATATATTGACCTTGTCACCTTCCCTGGAAAATGTATCATGTAAATCAAATTTCCATGTTAAAAAAATTGAGGGCGTTGACCCCATAGTGGATGGTTCTTTAAATGACATGATGTACTTTGAATTTCCTAATAGGATAAAAATGTGTTAATTTGAAATTCATAAGAGGCTATGAATAAAGTGTTGGGTTTTAATGAAAATTCACTTTGTATAGATTATGAATATGGTATGTCTATTTGAAATGCATAAGAGGTACTGCATTATGCATTCTATTATAATTATGACAATTTTTGTAAATGATTATGGATCAGAGGAATTATTACCCCATTCCATATAAATAAATGTGATTTGGTGGGATTCCTTCTTACCCCATGTCAGTTATGATTCATATACATGTTTATGGAGAGGAGGAATTTTTACCCTATCCCAGTATCATCTATTTATGAATGGGAGACATTCTTACCCCATGCTATTACTATATAAATGTATATGGGTTGGAGGAATTATTACCCCATGCTAGTTATATATATGTTATGGTTGGGGAGAATTATTACACCCTGCCAATTATGACTACGAAATCTAAATTTTTTTTCCTTCCAAGGGACTAAGAGACCTCGGTATTGGGTTAGGGGAAGATCGTGTGAGATCCCCTTGAATTTGGATGGTGGTGGTATGTCCCGATCCACACCAATGTACATATATATAAAATATATATATTTATATATATTTATTCTTATTCTGTATATATATATATATATAAGATTGACACTACCAGAGATACCTTCCATGGGATGAAGTACATATCACCATTAGGAATCCATTAAGAACCTCGATAGGTGATTATTTATTCAATCATTTCTTCCTATACTATTATTCTTGTGAACCAAATATAATACATTACATTGGATTTCTCGTGAAACCTTTGGTGTCGAAAAACTTATATTTTATGTCATACCCTACTCAAGTACCCTTGGTACCTGAGTAGACCCTTATATTTGCAGGACCTAGGATGATTGCTATTTTTCTTTTACCTAGCTGTTAGGAGTAATGGACTGATCTAGAGCTTGTGAGGCTCAAGGATATTACCCGTAGGGATTTTATTTATTTATTTATTTTTTCTATTGTATTGAAAATAATACTGTACTATTTATTGCTTTCAGATACATATCATTAATATGTCATGCATTCATCTTTTGTATTGGCTGTAATTGAAATTTTTTATTAAAATTCATATATTTTATTTCACTACTTCTTTACTTCTTATTATATAGCTTATGTTGTCTATTGTTTTTATTATCTGATGGTATCGCTGTTGTACTTTGATATGTGGGTATAGTCTCCCCAATATCCCCTCTTAAGACCCTCACTACTAGTAAGCATATTCTGGCGTACAGGTTGATACTAATGAGGACATGTGACCCACTGGTCCAACTATTGGTTTGATGGTAAGATGAGATGGGGTATTACAATATACCCTCAATCAAAAATTGAAAACATTGATCTTTCTCATGGCTCTATGATCTTCTTCCATATACACTTGGTGATATTTATGGTCACAAGGTGAAGACCATGTATGTGAAGATGCAAGGGTGAATATAAAAATACCCAGTATGGTGATATCAAGAAGTTAACATACCCCATATACATCTACGGTGGGTGTTCATCAATATAAGGTAAATTGTAAACAACCCGAAATCACTCGAATTCACCCACATGCATAACCACAATCAAACTAGATTAATCTACCCATGGCTCACAACAAACATTATTTCCAAAAAAATCTATAAAGAAACATGAACCATATATTATATCCTATAATATTTCTCATACCTGGTAATTCATCATAAATGTTCTAATCATGAGATGTTGGAAGAAATACACGCATCTTCCCATTAGTAAATCACCTAAGGAACAACACATATCTATATATATGTAACGTGATGATGGAAATACGCATCTATAGCTAGAGGAAATGCAAATATTCATTTATAGTAGCATATTCATGTCAAGAAACCAAAATATATACAAATAATTAGGGTTAAAGATGTATAATGGAATACTATAAGAAACACACATTTCATGGGATGTATCAATATATCAGTTACTCAATATCACAGAATAGTGAGAGTATTATAAATAATATCATGTGCATCATCATCCAACCTGGTCCCAAAGATATGGGTGAGGGAGAGAGTAACCAATCATGTGATTTACCATCTATCACATTTTAGTATCTGAGATTCTATAGGAATTAACCATCTACACCATACCATATATCATGTACACTTGTTAGGGATACTGGAGTAATTACACATCACCATCTATCCCACACTAGAGATATTAGAGGAAATACTCATCCTAAACAATATATGAGATATATACTACCTATATAATCCCATATAAGTGGAGGATTTTTGGATGATATTTCTATATTCTGTCATTGGTCTCTAGCTAGATCGGTGGGTAAAATTGAAAAAATTCATTATCACCTCACTCCAAACCTAGAACGATAGTGAGTGAAAAATACATCCACCACTTTATCCCATTTCAATCAATATCCACAAATCATATGGGATCTAACATATTAGCATAAAATATAAAGACAATAATCATATCATTCATAATAAAAGGTTATCCAATAAATTTCACTATACTCCCATGTGGTAATATAATGATTTTATACCATACTCATTGAATTCACACCATATTATATTATAGAAATCCATTGAGAATTTAGTAATTGAAATTTTTTTTATCAGGTTATCCTTCAATTAAAATCATAATATAACAAATAACATTGTATTTATAGAATTTATTCTCAATAAATTGAATGAATCCCAACATAAATTTATTATCCAATCATATTACCAGATGATCTTTCCATTTTGTTTATAGATATGTATCCATTAAATTTCAGTATACTAAAATGAATTTTATAAATAAATTTGATGAAATTAGCACCCTTCAAGAGTAATGATTGGAATGTTCAGTTTTACAATATAAATTACCAAAATGACTTATTAAGATAATTAAATTAAGAAAACATACCATTTTACACCTCTTGTGGATAGGTAAAACATCTAAGGAATAATTTCATATTCTCTCTTAACTATGAAAACTCCCTATAAAACAGTATTATTATCAAATAATAAAATCATTTCACTTATTAATCTTTATGAACATCATTTTTTTAGTATAAAATGTACTCTTCACCTTGAATCCATTACTTATTTCTCAACAATAACACTTTATACTATATTGAACTTCTAATGGTTCACTACCTCATTATACGATCCTTTCATTACATTTTCAACACTATGGGTGATTGAACTAAACCGATAAATATCCATGTACAAATCATAAAAACATATTTTCAAAATTTTTTAAATTCCAAATAAACAAATAGAAAATTCAAATTCACTCTACTTTTAAAAATGGTCTAGGAGTCAACCTCATAATATTTATCTGGTTGGGTCATCATTGTCACCAAAACCCAATATTTTTAAAACACCAAAAATCACCTATATATTATCCTAGTTTACCTCGAAAATATCTCCATTGTGAACATCTACATAAATCACATTAATTGGAGGAATCATTTGTCTAATCTAGGCATTAATCCAAATAATACACATTTCAAAATTAAAATAATAATAAAAATAATATTAACATTAATAATATAAAACTTATTAATATTATTAATATCATACTATATAAAATATCAATAATGATGTTGTAAGATAGGATATGGGTGTAAAATACCCCTATCTACTTTTGGATCTCACCAAGGATAGAGATCAACCTATGATTCATAGGTCATGCTCTGGCCCCCCTTTTTTCTATTTTGATTCCCTTTTTTCATTTGTTTCCTTTTTGTGATATTCCAAAGTAGTATTAAATTTAACACCATATTCTTCTCAATAACATCATATTATCGACCATCATGAATTATTAAAAATGGGTGGATTCCTCAAGTATCTCCCAATCAGGACTCTATTGAGTATTGTGTTACCCTATACAGGTAATCTATCATTGAATGTGATTTGCTCTTGAAAGGAGAAAGTGAATGTCAATTGCATGATATCACCCAATGAATTGTCAATATGTGGGGAATTAAAGGCTAGAGGATGACTGTCATGGGGAGAGGTTTTTATCATGTCATGTTTCCTTATGAGGATTTCAAGAGGCATTCTTGGTGCATCAGATCAATTGATTTGAGGCATGGGTTTCGCAGAATCTAAGAATGGGATAAGAATTTTGATCTTGATAATTTCAAAAACACATTTTCACAGGTTTGGATCCATATAGTCAATCTTAATTTTCTCTACCAGCATCTGAGGATCCTATGGGATATACCATCCTTGTTTGGTAACCCCATCAAAATATAAAATCAAACTAACAATCCAGAATTTGGAACTATTCCAGAATATTGGTGGAAGTTGACATGTGCAATACCCATATGGAAGAGGTTCTACTCAGAACATGAGATGGAAACATCAATATTGGCATTCAATAAGAAAGCTAACTAAAATTCCGCACTAGCTGTAATTTTTGGGTCATCTGCCCCATGAATGTAGAGGGGAGGATGAGTGTAATTTTAGAAAAAATAAGTGTTTTGATATGAGGGTCTATAGAAATATGAATGGGATGGCCTAATAACTTGAATATCTTCCTAGTTTGTCCAACCCCTTAGGTGTTCGCACAACGGTCCCTAGAAACCTGGACATTGAACAATCAATTCCTAATAATCCAACTCTCAGAGCATGATGTTCAGAGGTGCAATCAACTGACGATATTATAATTGGAGATCATGTGATGAATTCTCAGGGCATTGAAATGAATGAATATTCCAATAAAAATGATGATCATAATAAATCTGTGAGATCTTTGGCAAAGGGGTGGATTGGACTACTCTTGTGTACTGTAATGATATTATGACATTCAAGGAGGTGGATGTCGAGGATAAGAAGAACCATAATATAGCCGCTTCACGTATAACTAAATATAATGTTTCAATAGTGATGGGGATATAATGAAGTCTCTACCATAACCTAAAGTGGTACCTTTAGTTGTATAACGTTTTCCGAATGAGCATGGGGTCAGTGATGCTGCTTGTAGCCTATATGCCAGATCTCTTATGAATATCATGCCTAGAAATCAGATCTATGCATTGGATGGAGCTCAATATGTTTCTCTATCTCATGATGGTTTATTGTTGGATCACATAGGTAATTCTAGGGAGGGTTACAAAAAATGTTATCATCAATCAGAACATGAGGATTTGGAGGGTGGATTCTCCCAGGTTCCTTCCACTAGAATCACTAGAAAAAGCACACCCATGGAAAAGATTGAAAAACCTACATTGTTCGTGAATAAATTAACACCTTTTAATGGTGTCTTATGATATTATTATATTGAATACACACAAATAAAGGATAATAATGATGATCCCTAGGACAATGAGGAGGGATGTATAGGATTTGGGGACAAAATTGAGCCTGTCATGGACAAAAAAATCAAAGGGAATGAAGAAATTGAGAAAAGGGAAAAAACGAAAGAGCCAGGTGAACAAGAAACAACATGAATGACATCAAAAATGGGTAAAGACTATTAATCAATGAATATATTTTACTGGAACTGTCCAGGGCTAGGGAAATTTCTAACGGCTAGGGCCCTTCAACACTTTGTTATTTCCTACTACCATAACTCCATGGTATTTCTGAACCTAAACACTTATTTAACAAATGGAGAGGACTCAAGTGTGATTCCCTTGGATACAAGTTCATTTCTAAAAACTCCCATTCCTTCATCCTTGATCATTTATAGGTTCTTAGGAATGAATCCATTCTCATCATCTGATATATTAAGAAATCTAAGAGTGTTTCAATCCCTTAAACTATATCTAGATACAATTTATCAATATAATTCATCTATGTTTCGATATCCTATATTAGGAGAAGATAATTGGGGTAGGAGTTTCAATCCATTTCTAAAAATATAGATAGAAAATTGGTGATTTTGGGATACTTTAACGCATTCCTAAAACATTTGAAAAAATCAGAGATAACTTCAATGACACTAATTAATTATAATTATCTTGTTTTATTGATCATTGCAATCTTGTTGAGGTTCCAATTACATGTTATTACTTTACATGGAGTACATATACCATGAATAGAAGACAAGAAAGTAAGCTTGATAGATGTTTCATTCAAATGGATGATAGGACTGCAGTAATTAGATTCTCCGGGTTCATGATTGTGAAGCATCATTAAAATCACAATCCCCTTAGTGTGGAAGTGTACACACACAAGGATTGGTCAACACATCTTCCTTTACAGTTTAATAATGGATGTATTGTGGTTACTAAATGTAAAATAATTATTTAGATGCATGGAAATATGAATCTATCAGCATCCCCTTTCAAAGGCTTGTTGGGAAGCTAAAGCACACTAAGAGGCTAATTAAAGAATGGAGAACAAACACATTTTACAGGTTGGAAGTTAACATCCATGAGATTAAAGAATGCCTTTCTAGACATCATATTATGATTCAAAATATAAATGATCCATCTAAGGATGAAATATAAGGGCATAATAAGATTGATGATCTTCTAACTATTAAGGAAAGGATGAAAAAACAACTCAACGTAAAATGGATTAAATATGGGGATCATAATTGCATGTTCATTCTAAGATTACACAAATAGAAGAGGAAAAAAGTGGGGAATATGGCTACTTAAATAAATGGATGAACCTATACCTAAGAAACTAAATCACTTTGGAAACTATGGAGATTTTTTAGGGTCTCTACTCCAACAATGGTCTAGATAGTGCACATAAAATGGTTTATAATATCATCCATTGCATTAAAAAGCATCATGATTTGTCTCTGTTAATGGCCCCATATAAGGAGGGGATTAATACGGTACTCTTCTCCCTCAACATTCAGTTCACTCCGGGACTTGATAGATTCACTATAAAATTATTCATATTTTATTGGGATATTTTTTTGGATGATGTTGTTGAGGAAATTAAGGATTTCATCACTCATTCCTACATGAATTATGGGTCCAATGCTAACTTCATTTCCTTGATACCCAAAAAATAAAGTGCAATGGATGTCAATGATTTCAGTCCCGTTTCTCTTGGGAACATGATTTCTAAACTAATTAGAAATATCGTTATGAATAATATGGGGGATATTGTGAAGAATCATATCTCTATGAATAAATTCGGATATATTCCTAGAAGAAACATTCCACATTTTTTATTCATTACCTCAGTAGGTTTTAATTTAATGAGGGAAATTAAATATAGAAATTTTTTCCTCTAAATTATCATTCCTAAGGCTTTTGATACTTTGAAATGGAGTTTCACAATGATATTATTCAACAGTATGGTTTCACAACTATGTTCATATGCTTGTTTGGATCATTCTCAATTCTTATAGGTTGATTGTTATAATATATAGAGAACCTAGAGGATAATTTAAATGAACTAGAAATGTGATGTATGTGGGTAAAATCACAAGACTTCTTTTTTCCATTGTTCTGTATTAGATGAGTAGATGTATTAATGAGTTGGATCAACATGGATTCTACAAAAAAATTAGAGCTGGTAGAAATGACCATGTTCCTTATCACCTTTTGTTTATACATGATATAATTTTCATTGATCAGTCTATTTGGAGAATGATAACTTTTATTGAGGCCCTATTTGAGTAATATGGTAATGTTTTTGAGAAAGGGATATGTTTGGATAAATCTTTTATTGTGTTTGGTGATGGAAGGCTTATTGGTAAGCAAAAAAGGATCATAAAACACCTTGATGTTAAGAACAGATTCCTGAATT
This sequence comes from Viscum album, assembly GCA_963277665.1. Classification (NCBI taxonomy): domain Eukaryota; kingdom Viridiplantae; phylum Streptophyta; class Magnoliopsida; order Santalales; family Viscaceae; genus Viscum; species Viscum album. Next base: position 1,812,203,311 of record OY728127.1, read on the forward strand.
GTACTTATTTTGGTGTTCCTCTTTTCTAGGGTATGGTGAAAAGACATTACTTTGAAGATATACGATCATAAATTGTTAATAAAATGACCCAATGGAAATTAAAATACATGTACCATGATGAAAGGGCATGTCCTATCAACTCTGTGATTGCATCTAAATTTATTTACTCTTTCTCATTGTATAGATGCCCCAAGAGTCTTATTAAAAAGATACACATAATTATTAGGAACTTTATATGGACTGGTTCTATTCATGAAATGATGTTGGTCACTGTTTCAGGGTAGGAGTAAATTAAAGCCACTGATTAAGGAGGTCTTGGGATTAAAGCACTCTAGATATTTAATGATGGACTCATCAGAAAATTCACATGGATAATAATTTCTAATGTTTATCACTCTGATTTATTATTGAGTAGGATTAAAGAGAATCTTTTTAATGGCTATAGGAACTACCTTTCCTCCTCTGTTTGGGAATCTATTAGACACACCTTTACCAGAATCATGTGTGGCACCAAATGGATTGTAATTAGGGTATCTTAGCTCAACTACTAGAATACCACATGACATGACAACCCACTATAAGATATTATCAGAATTCCCCCTAAGGTTTCTCACATGGTGATTAAAGATCTATCATCCCAACTCTACAGCTCCGATGACATACTTCCTACTTAGGTGAGCCTTTCCATCCAAAGTTATATTTTTATGGATTGTGAAACTATTATCTGAAATCCCAATTAACATGGGTTCATTAGAACAAAAAAGTTTTACCAGTTATAAATTAATGGTGATAATAGGAAACCATAATGGCTAATGAGGTTTAATAATTTATTCATTCATCCTTCCAACTTTCTACTATTTTTGAGGATATGGAATCAAAGGCTACCAAATTAAGATCTCCTAAAAAGGCTGTATATCAACATGCATCGGTCTGCATTTTGTATTTCCATGCTAAGGAGGATTCCAAAAATCTCTTCCTAGTATGTGACTTGGCTCATGTATTATGGGTTTACATCATCACACCACTTGGTCTAGACATTGGAATATATTTGCAGATCGATGCATTCATGGAGATTCTATGCACTGTGCAGTTCAATGAGTAGATTCTGCATCTTGTTTTAGTAGTTGATTCTTCGATCATTTCATTTTCTTGGATAGATCTCAATCAAAAACTGTTTAATAGATAGAAGCCCTCTGTTCACATGGGCATGATGGAATTACACAAGGTCATTCATGTAGAATCATTGCTTCAATCTGGCTGTATGTCTAATACTATCCATGATCTTAATATTGTTAGTTTATTGGGTGTTTTGGGAAGGAAAAAGATGTCCAAGATGGTTAAATAGTTCTAGTGGTTTTCACCAATTACTACATGGATCAATGATATTGTTTATGGGGAATATTTTGGCATGATTAGTCCATCTGGGTATGGAGGCGTCTTCCATAAACATTGTGGATTTGATAAAATATTTTTCTATCACTTAACTGGAATTAGTATGACCTATGAAGCTGAGATGATAGATACTGTGCATGCAATGTGATATGTTTTCATGTTCAATTGGACACCATTGTGGATTGAATAGGACTCTAAAATTTCTATGAATTACTTGAAAAAAAGAACACAATATATGAATTGGATATTTTTACATATTTGGGTTTAATTTTTTAGGAAGGATACCCATCTCAACTTGGTAGCCGATCATGATTATAGGGAGGGAAATCAAGTAGTAGATGTGTTTTAAAAAAGTCATTTTTAGAAAACGATATGATGTGGTCCTTTTAGCCCCCTGATTACTATGAAACAATGGTGAATGAAAACATGTGTGGTATGATTCATTCGTGTTTATGTAATAACTCCACACAACCAATGACTTTTGTTATCTCTTTTTAATATGCATTCCTCTTAAAATCATCTTTTACCAGATCCTGAGCTTTTTTTTATAAAATCTAATCAAAGAAGGGTATTTTTTTGGTAAACATTTTTCTAGTAAGGATTCCAAATTCAAAATAGAAGTTATTTTGACTTGAAACCTTCTCTCTAGAATATTTCTCAATTGTACCATCAAATAATTAATTTATTTATAAATTTATTAATCTCTCATCCATATTTTTGATTTATTGTTCACATAATTTAGTAAAATATTTAAGTTTACCATAAATTTTAACACCAAACTAAAATGATAATCATTGTGAAATAGTCATGGGTATTGTTGTTGTGTCAAATAGAAAACATTGAATTGTTCTTATGAGTACATTCCCCCACCACCATATTCATACCATCCTCTAATAACATCCCTCTCCCATGGTAGAGGGAGAGAAATAGACATGAAGAGATAACATGGGAGGTAATTATCATTTACCTCTACATAATTAATTATATAAAAATTTTCAATTATTTAAGGAAATATTTTGATCGAAAAAATTTTGAAACCCTCTTCCAAATGATAACACCCAATTCTAAAAAATATTAATGAGGATTTTTCTAATAAAATTCATTTTTTAAGAGATACATAAGTATTTTTGACCCATAAGTTTACCCAAGGCCCAAACTTATAAAACAATTTTCAACATCTCATGGTTCTCCCACAAAATATCACAATACCCATTTTGATAAATACTATTGTCAAAAAATTCAATTTAACCAAAATGAGCACTATATAATGAAAAAATATTTTTTATTCTCATTTGGATGTCTGGGTATGCATTAAAATAATTAAAATGTATTATTAAATTTTAAAAATGAATCATTATACTCATGTGATTATATAAAATTTTCTAAAAAATTTGAAATTACCATGCTTGGGTAAACACCCCATGTTAGACTGAAAAATAATATCAGTTTTCCAATTAAAACAAATTCAATTTAGAGATATTTTCTAATTTTTCCATTTTATTCCAAAATAAAAAAAATAATGAAGACCACCCATGTTTGTAAATCAAATATATTAAAAATAATCATTTAATTCCAATGACTGCTAATCAATATAACAAAAATAAAATGAGTGTCTATTTCTATGAATAGGAAAATGATTCCTTTGGAAGAAATATAGGCTGTTACACTATATTATTTAATGACCACACATAAAATTGTTAATTATCTTATCAAATGGAATTATTTAATTTAACAGCTTGTTAGATATTCTTATTATTGGGGTTAAATGACATTGATACTAAATTTCATTATATTCAATGTAATATAAATAAATTTATAATAGATATGGATTATAAATGTTTTATTTTGTGTTTATATGTGTTATAGTTTTATATGTGATCATATGATGTATTTATTCGAACCATAATACTTCTTTTCATTTATTAGTTATCTCAAAGAATTTATGGCTTATTATTTTAATAATCAACTAGAACAAAAAATAAATCTTATGGCTCAACAAGTCATATTTCCTATGAAGTAATTAATAGTTCAAGAGTCCAACATATGTAATATTTAAACGTAGTGATGTTCATAAACAAGATACATAAAATGTTTCAAATATATAGGAGGAATCAATTCAAAAGAAATTTTTTATTTGATTCATTTTGTAAAAATGATTATCTAACTTAGTAGGTTATTAGGAGTTAAACTTTTTGTTACTTTTTAGGATAATTCTCATTATAAATGTAGTATGGTGAAATATTATTGACAGAAGAAAAAATATTTGTGAATATAGAGTAAGAATATTCCTCATGTTATTATTCTTTTGAAGTATCATGTGTAATATGTTATACATTATGTAATATATTTTATATTTTTTGTTAAAATAAAAATTTGGATCTAGTTAATATTAAAAGATAATTATTAAGAGTATTATCATCTACTTATGAAGAACATAGGATATATTCCTGATCTTTATGGGAATAAAAAACCTTTTTGTAAGAGTTAAATTTATGTACCAAAATATATAACCTCAATTAAGGTTATTTTATCTTCTAATACAATTTAATGAAATTTTTTACATCTCAGATGTGAAGAAATGATCTTAGAAAAATTATAAGTTGTTACTATTTTTGAATAAAAATATATAAATCTACTATAATAATGGTTATATCATAACAATATATTCATATTACATAATATATCATCTCCTTAAGTAGTATAGTGTGAGGTTTATTATAATGATTTTTAGGAAAACATATATTAATTTCATAAGTGTTTAATGATTATATAGAATTTACTTTGACAACACTGGTAAACACTATTAAAACCTATTTTATTATAGGTCCTTAAATATTAATATGAAATATAATTGGATCTTATGTATATGGTTTTGACAATATATCATAAAAGGATTATGAATATAAAAAAATATCATGTTGTTACAAATACTATTCACACTTTATCATTTACTTTTTTATTTTGAAAATGTTAATTTACCAATATTACAAGGTATTTTTCTATGAAAAAAGATTTCAAAATTCAAAAGTGTGGGATCATCTTATAATAAATATCATAAAAAGAAATGAAATCAACATAGAGCTTGTCGGACTAAGTGACATTCACACCAACACCCATGTATGAAAGACCATATAAAAACATGTTGGCCTCTAAAAACAATTGTGTGGTAATACTGTTGAGGCCCATAATGGTATCCATACACACTATCCATTTGGTTGCAAGTATCCATTAAATATGAAAATCACTATTTATGATGGCATTGCCAAGACTGGAAGTGTAACTTTTTAACTAAAGATTTGTCCAATCTTTCATTTTTTCAAATGAAAAATCATTGATAATTTCAAGAATATTAGCTTCTAGAAAATATTTCAGACCACATGATCAATAAAAATAGCCGATGACATTCTCCTCGTGATCCTAAAAACACCACCCCATCCTTAGGTTCTGGGGTTTCCTTTAGAGGCACCATCTATTTTAATTTTTATCCAACTAGGGAGTGGAGGAAACCAAAAGTCCTCAATAATCCTTATAGTAGGTATAATTTTTTTTGGGATACTCATATTTCTCAAATTATTAAAAACCTCTATATTTTAATCACATAACCCCATACGAATTTCATTTTATTCCTTAATAATAGGAATGAGCTACTATAAATTCTATATCACGCAACATAGATTCTGTTCATAGAACCCCACATCATGATTTCACTAGATGGTTTGGAAATCCTTAATTAATAACCACCCTAAGAAAATCATGCACCTGGGAAGAGCACTGAATTAATGTGTTATAGAAAAAAGTTCATGTACACCAGAAATTCAAAATCCATGCATACCAAATATTTCCAAGATTTTATTCTAAATATATAAAGTTGTAGAATAGCTATGAAATTGACGTTCCACATCAACTCTATGCTTCTGGTATAGAAAAAAATGAGTAAAAATATTTTATCACCACAATACTTTACCACATTTCCTTTATATTTTATTGATATCTTTGCAATACACACAACACCAGATTTAAACAAGAAACTAATTAATCAAATTTTCAATGATCAATCAAATACTAAAACCATTAGAGAGTATATATAGTAATGTTTTATATTATATTTCAACACATATATTTTTACACTCATTGAATATATTTCATAGCCATTAGATAAAAACAAAACAAATAAAACACATAAAATACTATGTCTTACCGAACTCTCCTTAAATAATTTTTTAGAAAATCTTATAAACATAATATGTCAAAATAAATTTAATATTTGATTAAATACATAAAAATTAGGTAAGGGTTAATTTTTTATATTTTTCAGAATCATTTCATATTTTAATGAATAATTAAAAATACTGAAATTTTAGTTCAAAAAATGTTTTTCATAAAATTTAATTATAATTCTAAATTATGTTTTATATTGGTTTTAAATATTAATGAGATATTATGTTTTTTAGATAATACAATTTATATATTTTGAATAAATTTAACTTTGAAATTGACTATAAAAACATATTAACTATTAGGACATTTTTATTTTAAAAATCCGCATTGACATCCCTCCTCCAGGATTAATTTTAATTTAATTTCCACCACATATGTGCTTATAATTGGGAATAATGGATTCAATATTTGGAATTGGAATAATATAAATTTTCTAATACAATCAAATTAGTTTCTTAGCAATAATACTAGAGAAATTAATGAAAAATAATTACAATAATTAATGTTAAATTAATCTTAATATGATACTAAACCATAGACATAATACCTAAATCTACCTATAAACCAGCCCAGGAACTCTTAGATAGACATATTTTGAACCTATCCTCTATTTTATCTATATTGGAAAATTATTTACCTACATTAAATAAATTATTCATTGGCGGGGTTCCATTCTTTTAAAATATTACATGAGATTCCAATCGTCCCCCATTATAAAAAGCCCCCTTAACATCCAATTCCTCACACCTCTCGAGCCACAAAGGTCATAAAAACACTAGCCAATTAACTCCCCAACATCTCTACATTAATAATTGAATCCTCTCCTAAGATTAAATCCCACAAAATAAGATCTTTTGGGGAAAACCAAAAGGAGTTACCCAATTTAGAGGTAACACCCTCCCCAAAACACCTATCTTTTATTTATTCTCTTCACTCCCTCGCCTATTCTTATTCCATTTGTTTGTAAAAAATCATGTATCCCCAATATAATATGATTTTTTTATGTTAAGGATTCAAACTTCACTTACACACACCTCCATAAAATGGGTAACAAACATAATGTTCAAATGTAGGTGGACTACTGCTACACAAAATGATGATTGTTCAATTTCCACTACCTACTCTCATGGTGTCCCTTATGATGGAAAATATTCTTATATTATTATTTTTGATATTTAATATATCTTCATTAATCTATAATTTATTTATAACACCACCTTATATACATTTAATTTTGTGTAAAATTGATAACATCGTTTGTGGTAGTGCGAAAAACCGCCCCCTTAAAGTTGTGTGATTCGCTCACACTATAAATGGGATGTATATATGATGATTTTAATTACAACAATGTGACATAATGAAAATATATAAGATATTAATGACATAATTAAATTTCTAAAAAATATTATATATTTTTATATATCATTTTATTTATTACCCGTTCACACTGTTAAAATGTGATAACGTCATTTGTGGACGTGTGGACTACCGCCACCTCAAGATGATGTGATTCCTTTTACATCACATAATTCTATATATAAGTATATATTATTAAATATTTTGGTATTTATGACATAATGATCATTCTGGAAGTATATAATAATACTTAACTTCTTTCCATAATGATCATTGAAAAATGGGAACATTATACATGCCTATGTACGGTCTACTGTCTCCATGATTGTAATGTTGGTTCATTTTTATAACCATATTCAACGATTAATTTTAAAAATTTTATTGATGTATAAATATTATAACTATTGAAGGTTTATTAATCTGGATATGTTATATAATTAACCTTTTTACCATAATTGACCACTAATTATTATTTTGACATATATACAATATTTAGTCAAAACACCAGATGTAAACATAATTGTTTAAGTACATGTTCACAACATGGTAATAAGTGAATAAAATAATTAAAAAACATGAATTTTTTTTAAGCAAGTAAAAATTTAATAAAATAATATTATATAGGATGATAAGGGACGATCACCTAAATGGAAACTAAAGGTAAGGTATTCTTGTCTTATTTTCTTTATGTGAGGAATATTTAATTTATTGGAACCTAATTTCGTAAGTAGGTGTACCTACTACCACATTGAAATATAATATTTTTATTTCATTTATCATCATGGTACATAAATTTTTCCTACCCTTTATTTTTCCAAATCATTTGTTACTACATTAGTAAGGGAATTTCATCACAACTTACATTCCACTGAGAATTATTTGTTATTACGCCCAAACTAACATTTATTTGGTGTATAAACTACAATTTTCATATTATATCATGAATCCCATTATTCAAATGATATTTCAAGTTTAAAGTTATTTCATTCCTTTATAGATATTATTATGTAAATGCTCTGAAGTGGTATGGGACACTTTGGAATGTTTAAAAATAATTCCCCTCAAGACTGTTCTTAGTTTCACTTCCATTATGTGATTGATAACTTTATCTTGAAACAATCACATTATTGTAAACATTTTTCAGTAGAAATTTAATTTAATATATATATCCCCATATAATGGATATTATTATTTCCTAAACCATAAACTATTTTTCATATGGTGGTCACTTGGACAATTATTTGATTAATTGGGGAATTATGTTTAAATCTGTATATCTCATTCCATACGGTTATTTCATAAGGAAAATTAATTATTGAGATTTTTCATTATGATGAATTATTTGGACAAGATATTAAGGGAGGGGGCCATAATTTATATAGATCCTCGATGCATCGGCAGGTTCCCATTAGATAAATAAGTTGTCCAAGATAAATGGATTTCTATCCATGTTTTAAACCATCAGGTGATAGTTCATGATGGTAATAAGTTTTCATGTGCATGAGACATGACATCCAATAAGAGAGAAATCTCCCCCTTTAGGATTAGATATTTTTTATCCATGAGATTTTTCATTGACATATCTATAGGTTTAGTTCATTATCAGTTTATGGATTTATGACATGTGTTTCAGTTTATTAATTTCCATATTATTTATGCCTTATCTACATATGTTAATATAATGTGTGCTGAATTATTTATAATTCCATATATATTGATGAATTATTTATTCCATTATATTAACCCTTACTAATAATTTTATCTCACCCATATTATGCTTTCTTTACCCCTGTTATGAAGAAGAGAATATTGATTATGCTTTCAATGATGCATTTTATGTGAATTCATTGTATAGAATTTATTATTTTGTTTCCCCAATGTATTATTGGTTTCATGTATGTAATATATCATTTCAAGAATACAAAATAGAATGGACCTTCAGTATTTTTTCCTTGTAATAATTAATATTTAATTTAATAATGTGTAGGCACTAGGATTATGGGGTCGGGACATTACAGTTTGTATTAGAGGAGGTTTAACAACAACCTTGGAAATGAGATTTAGAAAATATAGATTAGGGATCAGAAATTGAAATATAAATAGAGGACATGTATACAATAACATCTTATAAATTTTGTAAGTTATAGATTATTTGGGTATTCCTAGAAATACATCCATGTCTGGATTCTACAAGTGGACATGGATCTGGAACACATCTACCTAGGAGTAATAACTCAAAAAAGGTGTTCTTGGCCTAACTCAAGGTATCCTTGTACGTGACAACATGGCCTTCCTACACACCTATTTTGAAACTCCTCAAGGATTTTATTAGGATTATTCATATTTTATTTACCTACCCTTATGAAGTATTTATGAGTAATGATTCCCAAAAGTAACCGAAGCATATGATTCCATGATTTACCAAGAATAAATTAATATTATGCACTATGATATGTTTAGATTTATACAATATTCAAAATTTTATAAGCTAATCTAGTATATATCATTTTCTTGAAATTTTGTCATGGAAGGAAGGAGCGAGTCAACACTCGTAGAAAAATTAGTGATTTCTCTCCCGAGGAAACCGATATTTCTGGTATTAGAACTGAGAAAATCATGGAAATATTTGGGAAACGTAACTAGATTTTGATAAATAAACTTTCTCTAATGGAAAAACCTATTACATGATGAGAATAGCCTAGGATTGATCACTTTATGTGATAGAATTCACCTTCTTTTAGTGGGACTACTAATCCAATTATAGAGGAGCAATGGATAAAGTCTCTAGATAAGATACTTACAGCCTTGGAATGAAGTGAAAAGGTAAAGTTTAAACATGTTGTCTGTTGTATTAAATGTGATATAGATCAATTGTGGTATCTAATCCAAAATAAAAGAGAGGAAGATGAAATTGAACTCATAGAATGGAGGAATTATAATGAGACTTGCTTTGATAAATACTTCCCTCTTGATCAAAAAATTGTGATGAAGAGAATGTTCCTTAACTTAAAGAAAAAGGAAAAGGTGATTATAGTAGATTATAAAGATACCATCAAAGGGATAGCTAGGTATGCTTCAGATTATATACCAAACACTTAGGGCACAATTGATCAATTAATTGAAGGTATTAAACCAAATCTTCAAGGGTACTGATTTCTTATAAATTTTAATCATATGGTGAAATTATTTTATGTTCCCTTAAGATGAAGAAACATTTTTATAGAATCCAAATATTCAAGGGAAAACAAGAAAAGAAGAGGCCATATGCGCACCATGAGAATGAGAATTCAAAGATGAAGAATATGTTTGAGAGTTTCCCATATTGTGAAAAATGAGGGAAAAAGCACCTTGGGAAAAGATTGATGTGACTGGGAGTTTTAATAAATGTGGAGATAAGGGTCAATAGGGTCATGAATATAAGGGGAGGAATCCAATCAATAATTTCTAGTGCTATAATTGTAATAATGTGGGATATTATGCAAGTGATTTCCCCCAGCATCAGGGGAATCTACCATAGAAGACGCCAATGAGAAATTTCCAAGATTCTACGATCACTACAATGTTGGATGAGGTACAAATGACATGGTTAATGGTATTTTAATCCAATATTAAAATTTATACAATGAATTAATTGATTATAGATCATAAAACTATTTTATATATACCCAATTTTCAATGAAAATTATACATTTCCCTTTTTATTTAATAATATATTTTTTTTAAAAACTCCTAAGAAAAGTATCATTGCAAAAAAGTTGTTTCTGTATGTCCCTTTTATAAAAATTAATAATACTTTATGTGATTTTTTATAATACCTATGGTTGATTTTTATATTATACATGGTATGGATTGGAACTTAAGATATATTGAAAAAAATATTTCAAGGGGAATGAAATTATATTTTGACATGATTTTATAGAATCCCTTATCTTCAGAGAATAATATTCCTCACCTGATTCTTATTTAGATCCTACCCCAGTAGCTATACTGAATGAAATTCCTGGTGAAAAAGAGATAACAATTTCTAGTCAAAAGGGAGGTAATATCCAAATTAAAGATGTACTAATTGTGCACGAATAGATAGATTTATTTTCTGAGGAATTAAATGGAAATACCCCAAAGAGTGAGGTTGAATTCTTAATTAATTTAATTCCCTATGCAAAGCCAATATCAAATAATCCCTATATAATGGCCACAATAAAATTAGTGGTGTTGAAGAAACCATTCGATGATTTGGGTAATAAGGTATTTTTTCCGTAGAGTTTCTCCATGTGGAGCCCCTGTCATCTTTGTTAGGAAGAATGATGGATTCATGAGGTAGTGAAATGATTATAGCGAGATCAATTCCATTAAAATAAAGAAAAAGTATCATATACCTTGCATTGATGACTTGTTTGATCAACTTCCTAGATTCTAACATTTCTAAATTATTGATCTTCATTATGGGTATCATAAATTTTGATTGAATAAGGAAGACATTCCAAAGATATATTTTTCAGGAACGATATGGACATTATAAGTTTATAGTAATGCCATTTCAAAAGACTAATGGACCCTCTATTTTTTTGGACATAATGAGCAGAGTATGAAGGGAATAACATGAAGAGTTTGATTTAGTATTCATTGTTGATAATTTGGTTTATTCTAAAACTTTTTAGGACCATTAGTGTAAAATTTGGATCATCCTTAAAACTCTTAGAATGGAAGATTTATATAGTAAATTTAGAAAATGTGATTTATAAATTCAATAAGTCTCTTTTCGTTGTTATATTGTCTCCAAATATGGAATATCAGTTGAACCTCTAAAGACAAAGGCAGTTAGGGAATGCCCTATAATAACAAACATTACCGAGGTACATAGTTTCATTGGTTTGGAAGGTTATTTTCGGTGATTCGATTAGAATTTTTCCTAATTATCTAACCCCTTGACCAAGATTACACAGAAAGGTGTTATGTTGTCCTGCAAAAATGTAATATGAATAATGTTTTGACGAATATAAGAAGAGATCAGTCATTTCTCAGATTTTGACTCTACCATATGGTAGTGATGGGTTTTTCATATATAGTGTTTCATCAAAGAAGGGGTTTGGTAGTGTTTTAATGAAAAATGATAAATTTATTGTATATTCATCAAGGAAATTGAAGACTTCTGAATAGAACTACCCAACCCATGATCTGGACTTATCAGCTATAGTCCTGTATTTGAAAATATTGATACATTGTCTCAATGGAAAATAGTGTGATATATATATAGATTATAAGAACCTGAAATAAAACTTCGCACATAAATATATCAACATGAGTCAATGGTGGTATGTCAAGCTACTAATAGATTACATCTTCTCAATACACTACCACCCAGTGAAAGCGATTATGGTTTTGGATGATTTTAGTAGAAAAGATCATGGAGTTCTAAACCAAATGAGAAATTACAAGGATCCTATGATATTGAATCTAGTGAATATGTGTATGGGAATTTCTAAGGGTAGACATCAATAATTTATCAAATGATATCAAAAAAATAAATGCTAGAGAGGATTAATAATTCTTAATCTGATAATGGGAAATTTTAGAAGAAAATCACAGGCATGGATGATGTAAAACTAGAAGACATTTTTTATTAAGATGGTGTCATGATATTTGGAAAATGGCTTTGTGTTTCAGATGTAGCTGAGCTAAAAATAGAATTGTGGGACAATTCTCATAGACCAAATTTCATTATACACCATGGGAGAAAGGATTTGTATGGTACATGAAGGAAAATTTTTGGTGGGAAACATGAAGCAGGATATTGTGGATTATGTGTTCCTAAATTTGGTATGTCAACAAGTGAAATCTATAATGAAGAATCCTATAAGATTTCTGCAACCTCTTCCTATCCTTGTGTTGAAATGAGATGAAATTACTATGGACTTTATCTCAGTACTTCCATTGACTCCGAGGAAGAATGATGAAATATAGTTTATTATTGATCCTTTTTATAAATATACACATTTCCCTACTATAATAATAGAAATTCCTCTTTAGAAACTCAAAAGGATCTACATTATTGAATTTTTAAGACTTCATAGAACACCTCAATCCATTGATTCTGATCGAGATCCCTACTTTACATCAAAATTATAGAAGAGTATTCAGGAGCCTCTTGACACTAAATTTCATTTTAGCACTTCATACCATCGAAAAAATTGATGGAATGTATAAAATAACAATTACAACAATTTAATACATGTTGAGATCATGTTCACTTGATTTTCAAGGTATGTGGGATCAATACTTTTTTTGGGTGGAGTTTTCCTATAATAATAGTTTCCATTCAAGTATTCAAATGGAACCAAATAAAGAATTATATGGAAAGAGAGTTCATACTCCAATTTTTTTTTGATGAATTTGGTGAATGGAAGCTCATAGGGCCAGAACATGATGAAGAGATGATGAAAAAGGTGGAGTCTACTCATGATCATATCAAAATGTCATAAAGTAGTCAAAATAGTTATGAAGATAATCAAAGGAAAGATTTGAAATTTCAAGGGGGAGATCATGATTTCCTGAATTTATCTCCATGGAAGGGTGTTATCAGATTCAGTAAGAAAGGAAATCTATGTCCCAACTACATTAGACCATTTGAAATTCTTGAATGAGTTGGAATCAGTGATTATCATTTATATTTCCTGCCAAATCTGTCAAGGGTTCACAATGTATTCCATATATATATATATATATATACAAATGAATTACATGAAAAACCCAAATATTTTTTCTCAAATGTTGAAATAGATTTGGAACATGAACATTATTATTACGAAGATCCCATCTAGATTCTTGATACCAGAGAGAAACTATTGAGTAATCAGATGACTTGTCTCATAAAGGCACTCTAGAGAAATTTCAAAAATGGAAGAAGATATGTGGGAATTATAGGATTCTATGATAGAGAACCACCCACAAAATTTTGAAGGTAATACCTATGAAATTTTGAGGATGAAATTATTGTAGGAGTGAATAATGTTGCACCATAATACATTAACATATTTCCTTTATATTTTATTGATAACATTGAAATACACACAATAATAGATTAAAAAAAATACTTAATAAATTTTTTTTGATAAATAAAAGAATAAAACATTTAGAGAGTATATATTGAAAATTTATATATTATATATCCATGCAAATATTTTGAAACTCATCTAATATATGTGATATGAATTAGATAAAAACAAACCAAGTAAAACACATAAAATACCTTATTTTCTATATTTTATTGGGGAACCCTCATTAAATCATATTTTAGACCCTATTATAAACATAATATGTCCAAATCAACTAATAATTTTTACAAGTAACATATGAAATAGGTTATGGTTTATTTTTTATATTTTTCATATAAATATTATTTTTTAATGAATAATTTTTTTTTTGAAATTTTAGTTCAAAGAGGCCTTTTCATCCCATTTAATTATAAGGTTAAATTATGTTTTATATTTGTTTTAATGTTTAATTTGATATTATTATTATAAATTAATCCAATTTAGACCATTTTAATCAATTTCATTTTATAATTGGCTATAGAAATATAGTAAACTTTAAAACATTTTTACATTAAGAACCTGCATTGTCATCTCGCATAAAAGATTAATATTAATTTAATTTCTACAACTTATGTGATTGGAATGTGGAAAAATGGATTAAATATTTATAATAATCATAATTTATAAATTATAATAAGATAATCTTAGTTTTTGACTAAAAATATAAGTGAGTGTATTTAAAATTAATTACAACTATTTCTGTTAATTTAATCTTAATAAGAGTCTAAACCATAAACATAAGGAATAAATCAACCTATAAACATGTCAAATACATATTTTATAGAAATATTTAGTCCATACACCCTCTTGGCTCAACATTATACTATTATATATCTACTTGAAATAAACAATTCACGTGTGGGGTTTCTTTCTTTTAAAATATTCATGAGATTCCACCCCTCCTCAATTATAAAAGGCCCCCTTCACTTCTACTCATCAAAACCTCTAAAGCCCTATAGGTTGATCCAAAATCTGGAAAATTAACTCCCAAAATCCCTTAATTACTCCTTGAAGCCTCTCATGGGAATAAATCCCTCCATAGAAGCTCTTTTGGTGCAAACCAAAAGGAGTTACCCGATTTAGAGGTAACACCATCCCTCAAATTCCTCTCTTTTATTTCTTCTCTCAACTCCCTAAATGATTATTATTACATATTTTTTATAAACAAATACATTATCCCCAGTAAAATAGGTTTTTATGTTAATTATTCCACCTGAACTTACACACAGCTCCATTTAATTGGCAACAAACACAATGTTTATGTGTAGGCGGACTACCACATCGCTAAAGGATGATTGGTCAATTTACCATTACATACTTTCATGGTGGAAATTATGATATAAATTATTATTATATTTGAAATATATGATATTTATAGTATCTTTATTTTTCTTATGGCATCCCACCTTTTTTTACATAACTATTAATTACATTTTACAAACAAAGGATCTTTAAAGTCTAGTGTCATGGAAATCAAGAGCATAATAAATGAAAACATAAAATAATATTCTAAATACCCTTGAGAATATTCTTGAAAAGTTCATCCTTTGAAAAATTACATCATCTCATAACCTAGAGACATACATCGAAGGAAAGGGTTAGAATAAGGCACACTAAGGAATTCAAGGGAATCCGTTTACTAGTGATATCAATAAGAACATGATGAAAAACATAAAGACATGAGCAGTGGAAGAAGTGGCATATCATAATAAAAATAACTTGAATCCTAACTTGAATATGTGGCTACAAAATTTAATTTATAAATTCAGTAACATATCACCATGTTTCATCCACAAGGTTTCCTAAAATTATTAGGGTTATTCACCAAGGTATCGTGAAACTTTTCATCACTAGAGATACATATTTACCAAATGCATTGGATTTTTATTATGGAACACCCTTAATATGAATTTATTTTCATGTGAGCAACATAGATCATAATAAAAAATTTCATAAATAACCGATATAGAATAAAATAAATGGGATTCATTTCAAAATTGTGACATTTAAAAGTTCATAAAAACAAGATTGTTGTGTAACTAATAACCCCTAGAA
Organism: Viscum album; assembly: GCA_963277665.1. Taxonomy (NCBI): domain Eukaryota; kingdom Viridiplantae; phylum Streptophyta; class Magnoliopsida; order Santalales; family Viscaceae; genus Viscum; species Viscum album. The sequence goes on from OY728127.1 coordinate 1,812,219,423, forward strand.
AAGGAATGTGGGTTTTATGTATGTCAAATCCAGATCTAAATATTCCATTTTTATTTATTTATTAATACCCAAATAAATAAAATAGGTTTGTGTATTAACATAATTAAAATAAGACAATTTCTTGAGAAAGAGAGAGAGAGAGAGAGAGACTTTGAGTCGAAAATTCTGCAGAATATCGGTTATATAACATGGCTTTAGAAAACATTAAAAATAGAGGGGGAAGGGTAACCCACTCATAAATAAATCATAATACCGTATATGATCATTTTAAAATGTAAATAAGATCATGGTATAGATATTTTAATAATATACCACATGAAAACGAATCTTAAAAGAAAGGAGAAGATGTGATATCTTTTACGAAAATTCAGAAGCCTAACAGCATAACATAAAAAAAAATTAATTGATGAGAACAAAATGTGTCTGTAATTAAATTGAAATGATATGGATAGTAATAAGTATATAAAATAACATACCCCCACAAAATAAAATTGAATCTATAAGACATAACATTAAGAAAGTCATGACTAAAAGAGGTGGTTGAAGGGTTCCCTTACCCTGAAGAGTATCTTTAAAAACTCATAGGTTGGTACCTTGGGGACTTAAGGGCACCATGGGAGGTATCCTTGGGAGATAAAAAAGACAATATCTTTGTTTAGGAGGAATTTTTAATGAAATTAATTAAATAATGGGTTGGTATTTATAGCCAAAGTGGGGGAATATTTTATTAATTTCCATGGGAGACCTCATAAGTTGTATTTGAAAAACCATGGTCTTGGCCTTGGTATTTTCTAATTATATTTTCCACAAGGGAAACCTCATAACCTATCATACTGTAAAAAATTCTACAAGAATTATTACATCATTATTACTTTGTTAATGATGTCATTAAACACACCGAAACTCAAAACTGTATTTTTACTATTAACCAAATAACAAAACATTTTATAAAAAACTCATAAATTCACACTCACCTAATATAGATGCAATTATTTAAAAAATGAACTAAATTGTATGAAAATAATTTTCTAACTACGAGATATTTAATTTTTATGTAAAAACACTATTTACATTAAAAAATTCTAATACATAACTAATAATTTCTGAAACAGTAATTTACGTATTCTATTATATCATTTCACAATTCTAGATGCCTAAAATATAGTTATAATTTACTAAGTGAGGTTACTACTCCATTGGTCACATTACTATTTATTAGTGTAATAGTACTATTCATACATTAGAATTCACTAAAAATTAAGTTGATCTTAATAGACTCTAAATTTATTACTGATCACAACTATAGAAGACCATTTTTTGAAAATCATTTCACATTTTTAATTATTTAATGTATACAAAACTATTTTAAAATACCAATTTTCCAAAATCCACCAATAAAATTGAATGTCAATAAATTCATCCAATGTTTATTTTGACCTTTGATATCCAAAAATTTTACCATAAGAGGAAATATAAATTTTAATTATAAAAATCGATTACACATTTTAATTAAGGCCTCACTACATAGAACCTTATAACACCTGCATAGGACTTAAGTGTAATGTTTGATATGGTAATAGAATCATGGGGTGGCTTGAACAACATTGTCCAACTGGTGATTTCTAACAGCTTGAACTTATCCATTATGTGATTCCTTTCAAGCTTCACAGGTTGGAATTTGGCATAGGATTGGTCCAGAGAAAAGACTAGTGATGCAACCTCCTTTCATAGCTCTGACAGATGGGCTTCGTATGGATTGAGTCTGCTGGATATAGCCCTTGACTCTTCGTTATGTATTAAATAACCATGATCATTTGTATTTATAAACAAAAATCATAATTTTATGGCTTCCAACAGTCATGTTGACTAACTATCATATTGAACAATAGTCATATTGACAAACGGTCATATAACTATAAAAACCCAATGGTCTCATTTTAATTATACTCACTTAATTAATTAAAGGATATAGTTTTGTTGAGTATAAAATAACCCTGAAATTCAGGGAATAAATATTATTCAAAAGTTCAGGTTGTTAGATTCTTCCCCCCATAAGAAATTTCATCCTTGAAAATTTAACTTATGACCTCTGAAGAGAAAATATGTGGGTACTTATTCCTTATAAACTCATCTGGTTCTCATGTGGCTTCTTCACATTTTTGGTTTATCCACAACACCTTAACAAGGAGAGTAGTCTTGTTGAGTAGAAACTTGTATGTACAATCGATGATCTCCACCGACTGCTCCTCATAAGAGAGGTCATGTTGCAAATGTACCACCTCAAGATTTAGTTCATGTGATGGGTAAGTTATGTACTTTTTCATTAAGGATACATGGAAGACATCATGAACTAGTGCTAGATTTTGAGGAAGTGCAATACAATAGGCCACTGCTCTTACATGATCAAGGACTTCATAGGGGACAATGTACCTAGGGCTGAGCATCCCTTTCAACCCAAACCTCATTATTCTCTTCCAAGATGAAATTAAAAGAAATAATTTGTTACTGAAATAAAACTCTTAGTCCCTTAGACGGTTAAAGGTATAGCTCTTTTTCTAACTCCAATCAGCCTTAATGAGTTTCCAGATGGCATGGTCCTTTTCTGTGATCTCTTTCCGAATATCAAGCCCAAGATGCATTCTCTCACTATATTCATAAAAACATGTTGGATTTCTACATCGCTTCCCATATATAGATTCATATGGAGCAATTTAAATACTTGAGTGGAAGCTATTTTTGTAAGAGAACTCAAATAACGGGATATGTTGATCTAATCCCCCTTTAAATTCCATTGAGCATGTTCTCAACATGTCCTCGATTGTTTGAATAGTCTTTTCAGATTTTACTTTAGGTTGGGGGTGATAGGACATACTGAAATTGAATTCGGTACTCATATAATGTTAAAGACATCTCTAGAATTTTTATGTGAACCTCAAATCACGGCCAGATATGATAGAAAGGGGAAATCCATGAAACCTTACCACATCCTTCACATATATCCTGGAAAATTGATCAAGAGAGAAATCTTCCCGAATAGAGGTAAGATGAGAATTCTTGGTGAGATAGTCCACAATAACCCATATCTCAATGTTTCTTTTGGATGTTTTTGGGAGACCAATAAAAAAGTCCATAGTGATATTGTCCCAATTCGATGATGGTAGGAATAGTGGTCACATTACCCCTTTAGGAAGTTGTTGCTCAGCCTTCACTTGCTAATATACTAGGCACCGTGAAGTGTAGATAGCAATCTAATTTTTCATATTATCCCACCAATAATGATCACAATGTTCTCTATACATTTTTTTACCTCTAGGATGTATAGAGAACGTAGATATATGAGCATCATCCATCAAATCATTCTTTATTTTCAGAATATATTGAAAACATAGTCATTTATGAAATTTTATTACACAATCATGATAAATATTGAACTCAAGAAACATCCCATCCTTCATAGCCACAAACATCTTCTGTAACAATGGAAATTCTTTTTGAGCATTCTTGATCTTCTTTAGTAATGAAAGTTGGGAAAAATCTTGGGTTAGAGTTGATGATGTCCCTTCCCTTATAATTCCCATGTACATATTTACTAGGTCATTGATCAAAGGATCTCTTTGAATCCTCATCATGGATAGAACAACTGGGTCTTTACTACTTAATGCAGTAGCAACTTGGTTTGATCTTCAGGGATGATAATGAATTGAACAATCATAGTCTTTAAGAAGTTCAAACCATCTCCTTTTTCTAATGTTCACTTATTTTTTTGTGAAAATATACTATAAATTTTATGGTGTATCTTTATATCATATTTCTCCCCATAAAGATAGTGCCTCCATATCTTCAGAGAAATAAAATAAAATTTCTAGCTCTAGATCATGCATAAGATAGTTCCACTCATGAGTCTTCAGCTATTGAGATTCATAAGCTACGACTTTGTAATTTTTCACAAGGATGCACCCAAGAACTTTTAGAGATGCATCACTAAAAATAAATAATCCTTCTCCACTTAAGGTAAGAGTTTACATGGGTGTGGTAACCAATCTATTCTTCAGCTCTTGGAAACATTCCTCACAAACCTTTGTCCCGATGAACTTGTCCCCTTTTTGATTTAACTTAGTTAATGGGTTAGAAAGTTGTTAAAAGTCTTTCACAAACCTCCAATAATATCCCACTAATACATGGAAACTATAAATCTCATTTATTTTTGTAAGATGAGGCCACTCATATACAACCTTTGTCTTAGTAGGGTCAACTGTGGTTCTTTTATTGGTTACAATGTTCCCATAGAAAGAAACTTATTGTAACCAAAATTCACATTTTCTGAACATTCCAAAAAGCCTCTCCTTCCATAATGTCTTTAAAATAACCCTTATATGATCCTCAGGCTCCTCGAAAATTTTGGAATATATCAGAATATCATCATTAATAACTAATACAAAGTTATCAAGGTAGTCATTAATGGATCTATTAATCAAATCCATAGAAATAGATGGTGCATTAGTCAGTCTGAAGGGAATAACAACAAAATCATAATGCCCATATATTGATCGGAAGGATGTCTTTGGAATATATTATTTCATTAACCTCAATTGATGATAACCAGATCAAAGATCTATCTTAGAGAATAATTGAGCCCCATGATGTTGGTCAAATAAGTCATCAATTATTGGAAGAGGGTATTTTTTCTTCACTACGATCCCGTTCTATTATCTATAATCAATGCAAAGATGCATTAATCCATCCTTCTTCTTCACAAAGAGAACATGTTCTCCCCAAGGAGACACATTTTGTCAGATAAAAACCTTCTCCGAAAGATCTTGTGGTTGTTTCTTTAATTACATCAGCTCCGCATTTCCATCCAATATGGGGTCTTTGTTATCAGATAAGATCCAAGTTTGTGTTTAATAGATAACTCTACCTCTCTTTCTAAGGGAGGTCTGGGTAACTCCATAGGAAATATGTCAATGTATTCATGAACTATGGGGACATTTATATCATTATACTATCATTTCCTTCTTCTTCACTGATAAATCTAATAAAGAAGGATATAGAAGGTTCTTCTAAACAATAATCTCGTTGAGATATCTCTCCTTGGAAGATAACTATTGGTCTTCCATTCAAGACTACTGATATTTCCTTACATCTGCATTTGTTCTTTTCATTATACTTTGAGATCCAGTCCATCCATAGTATATTGTTGAATTCCACCATGGGAATGGCTTCCAGATTTGCGATAAGATTATGCTCACTAAAGTAAATACTAGAGTTTCTAAACACTGACGATGCTTGGATAACCCACAAGGATTATTTAATGATAACTCTACTTTTAGAAATTCATGCGTTGATTCTATATTCATTGCAAACATGGAGGCAATAATGGAATTCGTAGATCTAGAATCAAACAAAGTACATACTTGCATTGATAGAGCAACAAGAGTACCTTCCACCACATCATTTGGTGCTTCAACATTAGCTGTCCTAATAGAAAAAGCATAACCTTGTTCTCTTGGCATTTGATGAGGATGATGGTGATTCACCTCCACTGCCCTAAGATTAAGACCGTGATTGGAAGGTTTCCCAAGTTTTAAACATTTAAAGAATTGGACATCTGGTAGGTACTGCACCATCGTACCTTTTCCTTAGTGTTTGGAAGTTTTGGATTCACCTCACTACAAAAATTCTATGCAATGTGGCCATCTCTTACACACTTGTAGCACTTCCTGATCTTGAGAAGGCAGTTCCCCGAATGCTTCTTCCCACATTTATTACACGTGGGATGTTGCACTTTCATTCCTCCACTTTTATGATCAAAGATCCTTCTTACTATGGGCTTCATTAATATCTTCTTGTCATTGGATTTATGAGACCACTACATCTCACCAAACATTAATTCAACCTTCATCACAGTCCGTACGATCTCCTCCTAGCTGTCATATTCTATGTTGGATAGATTATTCCACAAATGAGGTATAAGCCCCCAAAAAAATCTATCAACCATCCCACTAGTATCCATGACAATGCTTGTGTAATAATAGGAATGTTTGGTGACGATCATCTCATACCTTCCAACAGATTCATTCTCCATCTGCTTCAGCTCGAGAAACTCCTCCATTTTTGTTCTCATCGAACGAGAGAAATACTTATTAAAGAAGATCCTTCTGAACCATTAACACTCCATATACTTAACCTCCACTCTTGTCCTACTGTTTTTAATCATCTCCCACCACTGATCAGCTTCTCCCTCAAAGTGGTAAATATCCAGGGTGACATTCTCTTGTTCCAAATAGTAGAGAACATAAAAGATATTCTCGAGAGAGCTAATCCACTATTTTGGAATAAATGGGTTGCTAGATAAACTAAAGGATGGTGGTCAATGATGTATAAAGGACTCATCTGATGGTTTTTCCCTTCATGGTGAGAATCGTATCTCAGATTGATTCAAGTTATTTCCCATAACGTGAGTCAGTTGATTCATCCTTGCAATAAAAGTTTCCATTTTGGCTTCCATTGGAGGGTTGTCAGTGCATGGTCAATTGCAGTTACCATTAATAAGGTTCCTCCTATTTAATACTATCTTCTAAAAGAATAAAACCTTATACAGAAAATTATTTAATTAATGAATCTTTTAACAATAATTTATTTTTATGTCTTAAAAATTTATACTTAAACATAATATTATTTAACAACAATTAAATTTCTCCCTAAATCCTTCATAATGATTTATAAAAATCTTGTGATTAACCAAACTTATCCCCTGAAAGTGTGAAACCAAGAGAGTTTCAAGTCCCGTTGGCATGTACCTGGATTTCCTGTGTTAAGACCGAAACACCGTGTTGGATTTTAGGCTCATAGGTACATCTGTGCCAGAGCCACATTCATTTGTTCATATCCAGAGAGGGATTTGTTTGTTTGCAAACCCATTAAATAATATTTCACCAAAATACCTAGAATTATTCCTATATTTAAATATTTCTATAGGTTTATCCTAAAAATTTTCTTATCCTATTTTACAAATATAACTAAAAAATCATTTGATACCAACTATGGAATCCCTCATTTTTATTACATTGTTTTTCATTACATTTTACAAATAGAGGGTCCTTAAATTATAGTGTCTTGTAAATCAGAAGATAAATACATGAATATATAAAAAAAATATTTTAAATCTCACTGAAAATATTCTTTAAAAGTTCATCCTATGAACAATTACTACATCTCATAACCTGGAGACATACATCAAAGGAAAGGGTGAGCAGAATGCCCGATAAGGAAAGCAAGGGAATCAGTTTACTTTTGATACCAATATGAACTTGATGGAAAACATAAAGACACAAGGAATGGAAGAAGAGTCATATCATAATAAAAATAACATGAATCATACCATGAATATCTGTCTAAAAAATTTAATTTAGACATTCATGAACATATCACCAAGGTTTATCACCAAGGTTTCATAAAATTAATAGGTTTATTCACCATGTAATCATGAAACTTTTCATCTATAAAGATTAAATTATTTACCCAATACATTGTAGAAATATCAGGCCAAACCATTAATATTTTTTTATATTCATGTGATCCACATATATAACTATCAAATGTTTCATAAATAACCCAAATAGAATAAAAGAAATGGGTTTCATCTAAAAATCATAACGTTTTAAAAGTGGTTAAAAACATGATCATTATGTAATTTATAAACCATGGAAAAGGAATGACGATTTTAAGTATGTCAACTCCAAAACCAAATACACCATTATTATTTATTGATGAATGCCCCCAAAACTAAAATAGTTTTGGATATTCACCTAAATAAAATAAGGCAATTTCCTAACAAAAATAGAGAGCGATATTTTGAGATGAAATTTCATCAACATAACAGCTATATAAAATGGTTTTAGAAAACATTAAAAAGAGAGGGAGAAAGGGTAAACCACTAATAAATTTCTCATAAAACATTATAGGTACCTAATAAATTGTAAATAGGATCATGGAATAGATATTTTAAAATCATACCAAATGAAATGTAATCTTAAAAGAAAAAAGAAGATGCGATTTTTTACGAAAATCTGCCAGCCTAACATCATCACTTAGATACTCATAAAATTAATCGATGAGAAATTAAAGGGTATGTAATCAATTTTAAATGAAATTTGAAGTAATAATTATATATAATAACATAACCTCACATAATAAAATGGAAACTAGAAGACAAAACATAAATGAAGTCATGACTAAAAGAGGATGGTGAAGGTTACCTTACCTTGAAGAGTAACATCAAAAACATAATGCATAGGACCTTGGGGGATTGAGGAAACCTTGGGAGGACTCCTTGGGAGGTAAAAAGACTAGTGATTTGTTGAGTAGGAATTAGGAATGAAATAAATTATGTAATGGGTTGTTATTTATAGAAAAAGTGAGGGAATATTTTTTTTATTTCAAGGGACACCTCATCAGTGGTATTTGAAAAACCATTGGCTTTCCCATGGTATTAACCAACTGGGAAAACTCATTACATATATTACTGTACAAAAGTCAACCAGAATTATTATATCTTTATTAGTTCATTAATGATGTCATTAAACACTCAAAAACACAAAAACTATACTTTTATCATTCACCAAAAAGAAAAACATTTTATAAAAATCTTATAAATTCACCCTAACCTAATATCAATGCTCTGTATTCAAAAATGAACTCCATGTTTTGAAAATAATTTTATAACAATGAGAAATCTATTTTTTATGTAAAAACACTATTTCCATGAAAAAATACTAATACCTAACTGATATTTTCTGAAAAAGTTATCCACATAGGCTATTATATCACTTCACCATTCAAGATGCCTAAATTATATTTATTCTTTCTTAAGTGAGGTTACTATTCCATTGGTCACATTAAATTTCAAAGGGTAATATTACTATTAATATTTTACTATTCACTATAATTTATGTTGATCTTATTACAATATAAATTTATTACTTATCACAACATTAGAAGACCTTTTTTTGAAAATCATTTTAAATAATTAATTATTTAAGGTATACAAAAATATTTTAAAATACTATTTTTCAAAAATTCAAAAATAATATAGCACTTCAATAAATTCATCCTATATTTATTTTGATATTTAAAAATTACAAATTTTACCATAAGAAGGAATAATAATTTTATTTATACTAAAGTATTATAGATTGTATCTAAGGCCCTGTTACATAGCCCCTTATAACACCTTCATAAGACCTAAGTTTAATGTGTGGTATAGTGATTAAATCGTGGGGATGCTAAGACAACATTACCCGAGTGGTGATTTATATAATCTTGAACTTCCCCATTATGTGATTCCGTTCAAGGGTCACATGTTGGAGTTCGTCTTGGGCTTGGTCTAGAGAAAAACCCAATGATGAAACCTTCTTTCTAAACTCCGATAGATGGGCTTTGTATGGACTGGGTCCACTAGATTAGGCCATGAAATCTTATTTCAGTATTAATTATCCATGATCATTTGAATTTATAAACAATAATCAGGAATTTATATCTTCCAACGATCATATTGAAAAGAGTCATATAACAATCCAAACCTAATGGTCTCATTTTAAATATACTCACTTAATTAATTAAAGTATATAGTTTTATGGAGTATAAAATAACACAAAAATTTAGGAAATGAATATTATTCAATAGTTCGGGTCATTAAAATTAAATAATTCTTTTATAATGCACACATCTATATATTTCAATTTATGTGAAAATGGAAACAACGTTTGGGTAAGTGTGGACTACCGCCCCTCAAAGAGGGGTGATTTGCTCACACAATACATGAAATGTATAAAGGATGATTTTAATTGAAAAAATGTTACATACAAAAAATATATTGGAAATTAATGAAATTATTATCTTTTAATAAAATATTATATATGTTTAGAAATAATTTTCTTTATTACCCTTTCACACACATAAAAAGTGATAAAGTAATTTGTAGACATGGGGACTACCACCTCCTCGACAGGATGTGATTCATTTTACATCACAAAATTCCCAATATAAGTATATAGGATTAAATACTATGATATTTATGAAATATTTATCATTATGGAAAGATAAAATTATACTTAATAAGTGGGGTGAGGGTCACTTTAGGAAAAGATTAAAGTATTAATTTATTATATAATAATATTCGGTTTATAATTGTTCCAAATGAATTTATTTTGATCCTTAAGTGGTTATGTGTCAAAATCTTCTCAACCAATAGGTTTTAGACATGTTTTGGTTACCATTTTAACAGTATAATTTAGATTTAACTCTTAGTTAAATAGTTTAACTTTTGCAGTGTCTTCTTGTATTCTTACTATATATGGTTAATAAAATTACTCTAAACTTCCAAGAGAACCACAAGTGGATCATTAATGAGACATAATATTATTTAATCCCTTTAGATAAACCTTACATTTTTAGGAATATTATATCAACCAATAATATAGTATTTGGTTTAAATATTAATTTATGTCAATTTTGACACTATTTGGTATTTTGTTTTTGTGAAAGTCATCACAACTTGATTAATTCAAAAAAGATAAATTTAATCATCCCTGACATGTAATATTCACCTAGAAAATTCTTGGATGTCATAAAACATTGAAATTATATTTATTTTAATATTTATAATACCATTTATTTGATTTTTTCATTAATAATGTAATTACTGCATCATCATTGTGTCATAACTAAATTTAATTATTTAATGTCTAAAAATTGTAAAACAAATATCATGATGTAGGAAATATTATTATATTTCCAAAGAATATTTATAGTAAAAAATATTACATATATAACACCATATAAAAATTGATTACTAAAAGATTTTTGTTTTTGTCGAATTTTTACTTTACTTTAAATTAATTAATATAAAGTGTCATTATCATTCATATGTGGCTCCATGGGGTCCCAAAATCGACCCAGGTATGCCCATGGACGGCCATTACTCATCCAATAAGGTTAGGATATGTGTTAAGGTAATTTTGAATTATTACAATATTCTTTTTACCTTGAATTACCCTATTTACCTTTAACCGCGGTAAATAAAAGTCAAAATTTAATATTCACCAAAAAATATTTTTATCTTATTGAACCACATTTCATTCGTTGATAATAACCGTGTCTCTCAGATTTTTAAAATTCAACTCACAGAAGCGGTAAAATTAAATTTTATGTAAATTTGGAAATTCTCCTAGGAGGTGGGTAAAAGATGGTGAAAAGTTCAATAAATATTTTTTATATCTAAAATTATTATAAACTAACTCTAAAGAATTACATTGAACATATATAAGTATTATGTATCTATTTTAACATAAATTAATTTTATATATAATAAATAATTATTTAAATAAAAATTCTGTTTTAACCTATAATTCCGTGTTTTTTACTATTCATCAGAAATTGAAAGTTTTTAGAAAAATAACGAATATTAACCCTAAGATAAATTCGATATTCAAAATTCAAAAATGAATTCTGTATTACTAAATTTGAAATATAGAAGTTTCATTTATTAATTTAAAATTAATTCCCGTTGTCAAAACCAAAAGGCGTATTTTTAAGAAATGATAACTATCAAAAGACTGACATTTGTATATATCCAATTTCAAAGTGAAATTACATACAATGACCAGAATTGGATTAAATGGTAAAAATATAATCTATTTATATTTCAAAACCATTAAAATTTATAACTTAACACTATAAATTATTTCGATTAAAAAAGTAGTTTTTAATTAAAATTTAGTATTTTTCACTATTCACCAAAATATAAATGTTATCAGATAATTACCAAAAATTTATCAAAACTGTTTTTTTATCTCTCGATTCTGAAGAAGATTATTTTGTCAAATTGAAGATATAAAAGTGTCAAATATTGAATTTAAAAAGGTTTTGCCCTTAAAAAGGGGTGAAATATCATTTTTGGAAAAATAATTCCTTTATCTAAAAAATGAAATTGTTCTTACATTATGTATAAGAAAATGATAATATGAATTATAAAATTATAAGGATTATATAATGTTCAAAATTCAGTTAATACTATTCATAAACACTTTTTAAAGGCTAGTTTGATAAGTCGTGGTGCGCTTGAACTCAGTGTTGCGGGTAGTGCAAGTTATTGAGTTACTTTGATGAAATATCGTACTATGAAATCATGGGTTGTTACATTCTTCCATCCTTCAATAAATTAAGTCCTCACAATTAGAAATATTTCTTCGAAATTTAATGGTTGAAAATAGAAAATAATTTCGTGGGAAAACCCACATCGAAAATTGGGTTAATAAGATTTACTCTTAATAAGAGGAAAACAGGAATGATAACATCACCCCAAAATTATGATTCTATTAAGAGAACATTGGTGGAAATTAGAGAGACATAATTGGAGGAAACAAAATAATATTTATAGGGAGTGATTAAGGTCATCAGTCAAAAAAATTTAGAATTTAGGGCCTCAAATCCATCAATCTATGATGATTTAAAATATCACCAATTCAAAAGAACCTAAGGTATTAGGATAACACATTTTCAGTTTTAAGATCCATTACCTAATGTTTAGGAATTAACTTTTTCATAGAATAAGATAAGGGAAAAAAATATACTTCACAATTAGAGTACCATTGTTTATCTAATTTCCTGCACAAACTCATATTTCACTTTAAAAGATTCTTGAACTAAAAATATATTCAATTTATCTGATTCGTATAAGGTTCCAAAAAAATGAATTTATAATTCACCTATCAGACCCTTAAAAAAATAAACTACATTATAAAATCCAGGGACTTCACGTAGTCTAGTGGTAGACGATAAATCCCAATCGCACTATGGTTGTGGGTTCGATTCCCACAACTTTTTCTGACGCGACGAGTTGTCACACAGTCTGTGTGTTGTCCTTTTTACAAAAATCCAAAAATAACCTTTATAATAGTATCCAATTTCAAACATAATTCATAACACCCTTTAGAATTATCCAAAATACTTATGTCCAAACTCATATTCCAAAATATATAAGGAAGGTAAACAAAATGAAGATCCTTTTCGCCACATAATAACATGTGAACACCTTACTCATGTATTATTTTAAAACACTCCAACATCTTGAATTACCATAAAACCTTATTGATTACATTCATGATCCCTTATTCCTTATAGAGTATTGAATATACTCCTTTTATCCAAAAATTTTGTAAACTCCAACAATGATGGAATATACAAATCATTAATCAGTTTCAAGGAAATCAAGATTATCCAATATAATTTATCCAAATCAACCATATCCTATTCGAAAAATCACTATATTATTATCAAGACCATATTAAGGATTACCATTACTTTAACCATGTATTTTCCAAAAAAGTGTATCTTACAATTAAGTCACTTTTCTTAGAACCATATAATCTCAAACCCATAATAAAATAATATTTTAGTACAATCCTTATTTATCTCCATAATTCATATAACCAGTATACTGTAGATACAACACTCAAATGAAATAATTCTATAATAAAAACATAATAACACTAGTCATTAATCTTCATCTAAGGTAGTATCATAACTTGATTATTATTCAATAACATCATTTGGGGTATACTCTGATGATTTGGACACTGATTCGCGCAGTGACCCAACTCCTTATAGATGAAACATTGTACACATGAAAACTTTTTCTTATCCTTGAAATCACGTACATGGTGTCCTTTTTCTCCACATTCATAAAAAAATATAATTGCCTTCAAGAATTTAACAAGGTGATTCTTTTCATAATTATCACATATGAGAAAATCCTTCATTCCCTTATTCCTTTTATCCATATTTCTCTCTACCATCCTTTTCTTCTCTGTCTCCCCTTCAAACCTATAGGACTCATAGAATTCCTTACATATCTTATAAACACATGATAATATTTCTTCATATGTTGAGAATACGTGGGATAGTATTTACCTTATAAATTTTTTCTTAATACTATGAACGATATGATCCTTTTACTCTATGGACCATACATATTGCTGGAGTTCACATTAATTCTACTCGGCGTCATTTCTAAACAATGGTATACACTAGGTCAGTTTATGAATCACAATTCATAATTCCAAACATGTAAAATACCAAACGTAAACTGAATAGTTTATGTACATCATCCATAATCATAAAAAAATTCTTTATGGAGGCATATACTCATAAACCCTTCATAGTGGTTTGTAATGAAAACGAGAATTATCATAAGCATATCCCCAAGGAGTGTTGTATACAAGAGTGCAGTAAAGCCCTTTGTCGTGCACCAGTTCCCGTTTGAGTCTAGCAAAAAGTTGTGTTTTCATGTTTTATCCGTAGGTACATCTGTTCCATAGCCACCTCTACCTGCTCATATCCAGACATGGATGAATGGTTAATGTGGAAATTATTCTCATCGTGTCGTGGAGACGGTAATCCGTACATACGCATGAGCAACAATATCATTTTCATAAAGGTGTGGAATTGGATGGTATAAAATTTTACAGAGATATTATCATGTTATTTTCCTTATTTATATACATATTACTCAAAATTATATCCATCCAAATAACATAATGTTGAATAAAAAATTACACCACGGCGTGGAGACGGTAAGCCTTACGTACGCACGCATGGTGACATTATCATTTGTAAGAAGGATAGAATAATGAATATAGTTGTGCAATATTTATAATAACATCACAGTATATAGAAGATATTGGAGTTATTATTTTCGAATGGAAATAAAAAAGAAAGAAGAAGTGGATAAAGAAAGGAACTTGAAAGATGGTGGTGAAATCATTACCTCTTCTTCAGGTTCTTCCTTTTGATTTGATCAAAAGGCCTCCATAGTTTGGATTTCTAATCAAAATAAGGACACTAGGATGATGTGAGAGAAGTTGGGAGGATATATGGGTAGGGGTTGGCAGAGCCAAATGGCTTTGGAGGTGTGATTTTGAGAGAAGGGGATGTGCCCTTTTATAAGAGGGGTGATGGTCACTTTGGGAAATGATTAAAGTATTAATTTATTATACAATCATATTTGGTTTATAATGGTTCCAAATGAATTTATTTCTATCCTTTTGTGTTTATGTGTCGAAATAATCTCAACCAATAGGTTTTAGACATTTTTAGGTTACCATTTATACCTTATCCTTTAGATTTAACTCTTAGTTAAATAGTTTAACTTTTACCATGTCTTCTTGTATTATTACTATATATAGTTAATAAGCTTACCCTAAACTTCAAGGGAACCTCAAGTGGCTAATTAATTACATATATAATATTATTATACCCTTTGGATGATCCTTACATTTTTAGGAATATTATATCAACCAATAATATAGTATTGGTTTTAAATATTAAGTAATGTCAATTTTGACACTATTTGGTATTTTGTTTTTTTGAAAGTCATCACAACTTGATTAATTCTAAAAAGATACATTGAATTTTCCCTAACATGTCATAGTCACCTAGAAAATTCGTGGATGTCATAAAAACTTTGAAATTATTTTTATTTTAATATTTATAATACCATTTAATTGATTCTTTCATTAATAAGGTAATTACTGCATCATCATTGTGTCATTTATAAATTTAATTATTTAATGTATAAGGATTATAAATACAACACCATGATTTATGAAATATTTTTATCTTTCTAATGAATATTTATAGTCGAATTTATCTTATGTATAACCCTATATTAAAAATTGTTTAGTTAATAAACAATGAATTTAACACTTTTAACTCTTTTTTAAATTAAATAATAATAAATGTCCAAATCTAATTCAAGTGGACCTAAAAGATCATATTTTATTCCTAAGGTTTTTTTTAGTTGAATTACACTTATCCAATAGAATTAGTACACGTTTTAGGGTAATAATAATATAATTTTTACCCTTAATTACCTTATTTACTTTTAACCGTGGTAAATAAAAGTAAAAAGTTACTATTCATAAAAAAAATTATTTTTATCATATTGATCCACATTTTAATCCTTTATATTAACCACGTCTCCCGGATTTTTGAAATTCAACTGATAGAAGATGTAAAATTAAGTTGTATGTAAATTTGCAAATGCTCCTAGGAGGTGGGTAAAAGACAGTAAAAGTTCGATAAAATTTTTATTTATCTAAAATTATTAGAAATTGACTCCAATGAATTAAAATGAACTTATATGCGTATTATTTATCTATTTTGACCTAAAATAAATTTAAATAAAAGATATAATTATTTAAATAAAAATTCGGTTTTAAACGATAACCCAGTGTTTTTTAATTATTTATAAAAAATTGAACGTTTTAAGAAAAATACCAAAACTTCACCCTAGGATAATTTCGATATTCCAAATAAAAAATGATGTATATTTTACAAAATTCAAAACATATAATTTTCATTTATTAACTTAAAATTAGTTCTCGTTGTCAGAACATATAGCGTGTTTTTAAGAAACAGTAACTATCAAAAGATTGACACTTGTTTATGTATAATTTCAAAGTGAAATTAATTCCAATGACCAACATTGGATTAAAGGGTAAAAATATAATCTAATTATACTTCCAAAACATTAAAATGTATAATTCAGCTCTATAAATTATTTTCATTAAAAAAGTTTTTTTTTCAGTTAAAATATAGTATTTTTCACTATTCACCAAAATATGAATGTTATTAGAAATACACCAAATATTTACTAAAACTAAATTCATATCTCCCGATTCTAAAGAAGAAGTTTATTTTGTAAAATTAAATATATAAAAGTTTAAAATATTATATTTAAAATTGTTTCTCCATTAAAAGGCGATAAAATTGCGTTTTTTTTGAAAAATAATTCTTTTATCTGAAAAAAATGTATTTGTTCTTACATTATGTCTAAGAAACTCATGATATGGATTATAAAATTATAAGGATTATATAAAGCTCAAAATTCAGTTAATACTATTCATAACTGCTTTTGAACGACTAGTTTGGTAAGTTGTGGTGTGCTTAAACTCGGTGTTGCGTGTAGTGAAAGTTATTTAATTATTTTGAACAAATAACGTACTTTGAAATCTTGGGGTGTTAAACATGGATTGTATAACATGAAACACTGAATTTCTACAACATAAAATCTTATTATTATAATTATTTAAATGGGACAGTTATAACATAACCAACAAAAGTAGTAATATGAATAATAATAAATACATTTTAAATATAATTTATAATATTTTTATATAGATAAATCATATAGATAGTAATATATACAATTTTTATTAAATACTTCATACGTTTCAATATACTATTCTCTTAAAATAATTTCTTTATATGTCTTTCAATTAATAATAATTAAATTAACATTAGATACTATTAGAAGATTAATTAGATAAAATAAAATTCATTTTTGATCTCAAAATTTCAAAATTATCATAGGGTTAATTTTTTTGATTTGTGTGAGAAACTTCTTTTATAGATTAATATAGAAAAATATAGAATTTTAATTCAAAAATGAATTTACCATCTAATTTATCTATCTTATTAAATTATATTTTACAGTGTTTTTAAATTCGCATTATATAAATTATAAATCTATTAAAAAAAATTAGATCATTATAATCCTTTTTATGATTAATGTAGATATACCATCATAATGAACTTTTGAACACTCTCACAATAATAATTCACTTTCTCACCACATCTCCTGATTTAAAATTAAACATAATTTTACTGCTTCTATGAATTTAATTTCCAAAAAACATACACGGTTGTAATCAGAAAAATATTATAGTATAATAATAACAAATTAATTATTTACCAAAAAGGATAATGATTGTGATTAAAGTTAATTATATAGATTAAGGTAAAATTAAGCTTAATAATGGAAAACACCATAAACTTATGGTCCAAAATGACATATCCATTTGTTTAAAACCATTTTATGGTAATATTTCAGCCATAAATATTCTATGAATGAGTTTTTTTGTTATTTATTACCTTTTTAGGTAAAAACCATTGGTACCCCAAACTTGTTTTAAAAATTGAAAAATGTGTCCCCTACATCCCTTATAAAAGGCCACTACATATCTCATTTATTCACACCTCAAAAACAATTTATTATTGGCCAATATCTTCCAAATTAACTTCCTAACATCACACCCATAATCATTGAATCCATCCTTGGGGAAGAAATCCATCGATGGAAGGCTTTTTCTGAAAACCAAAAGGAGTTACACAATAAAGATGTAACATGGTTCCTCAAGATCCATTCCTTTATTTTCATTCTCCACCACCTAAATACTTATTTTTTAATGATTAAATAATAAATTATTTATGATATATATACTGAGTTTGTTTTATATTTGGGTTTCAACCTACAATTATAAACACTCCCATAAAATAGGCAACAAACTTATCTTTCTTGTGTGTGGCGAACTACCTCCTCACGAAGCGATGTTTTTTATTTTTCCTTTATCACATATTATGATAGGTAATATGATGAGATAACTATTTATATATGATATATTTGATTTATTTATGATTCTTGTATTATTTCATAACACATACCATCATGATTTTCATTTTCTTTAAATATGATAATTTCATTTCGGGAAGTCTGCACTACCGCCTCCTCAATGCGATGTGATTCATCCATCCTCAAAATGTAATGTATTAAGTATAATTTTAGTAAAAATATATTTTATATATTACAAAATAATTATACATCAATTATTATATATGAGTTTATTCATATAATTCATTTACATTCTTCGTTTCAATATAATAATTAAATAGAAATAATGTTAATGTGTACATACGGCCTTCCAATCCATGAACAATGAATTTCATTTATGGTTTTTATATTTTATATATTACTATAAATACCTATAAAATAAATATATTTGATATTTATATCATGTTTTAAATTCTAGATGTTAAGATATAACTTTGAGGACAAAAATATAACACATCAAAACTCAAAATAAAAAAGCAATTATTAACCGAAACGTGACATTAACATTATGTTGATGATAAATGGGTGATATAAATTAATATATGGAATTATATATAATAATATGGTTCTATGTTAGATTAATTATAAACATATATTTATTAAATATGAGTTTCAAATGAGTATGAACAGAGTCAATACTTATGTAAACAGTTTTCTATTGCCACTTTTAATTTACAAGAGACCCAAGTAATTTTTACCTCGTTTTATTTGTTTGTGGTGTGTATACGGCCCATATATGTATTATAAGATTATTATAAATACTTTTATTGGTATTTACATATTTATTTTATGATATTTATTTCATGGAGTTTAGGTTTCCAAAAATATAAA
Source organism: Viscum album (assembly GCA_963277665.1). Taxonomy (NCBI): domain Eukaryota; kingdom Viridiplantae; phylum Streptophyta; class Magnoliopsida; order Santalales; family Viscaceae; genus Viscum; species Viscum album. Next base: position 1,812,238,765 of record OY728127.1, read on the forward strand.
ATTGAAAATGTAATTTTATATGAATTTTTCTTCTTTGAGACATATGCCATGTTATGCACATAAGTTTTTTTATGAGGTGTATATGCTACTTTTTACAAGTTATATAATGAATAAATTTATTTGCAGGATTTTTTATGGTTTATTTAATTTAATTATTTTTATTTTATTGTGATTTAATGTTTCCAAATTGCTAAAAGTTTATTGCTACAATCTCATCATTTATCGAGATTGTATAAGATTATACTTCCATTAATGAAATTCTATGACCCATATCTCAAGAAATATCAGGAATTTTTAGACCCTATTTTTATTCATTTAATATCCAGGTAATGTTACAATTTCTCCAATATTTTATACTTAAGATAATTAATTATTTTCTTATGAATATCCATCAGTATTCCTCTTTTTGGTCAAAAAACCCAGTTTTTTCAAAACAGTGGTTTCTATAAATGTTTTAAAAAACGTTGTAATATACTCCTATGATGTATAATTTAATTTTTTACCAATGTATTAACTTTTTAAATAATGTTTTTAAAAGGGATCGTCTAATCATTTTCTGATCAAGGCACTTATCGAAGAATTTAATGTGCAAAATGAATGTTCAAAATGTACAGACTTACCCACTATCATGATAATTATTTCATTGATGAGTCCTCTATATATTAATAATTTTATTATTTTTAATGAATTTTTTATACTAATATTCATAAAATTTGTGGATTTTGAAATATATTTAAATAATAACATTTAAAAAAATTATATATAAAAAAATGTTTCAAATGTTTTCAATATTAATTAATTTCCTTTCAAGGAAAATGTTTTTAAAAAAAATTCAAGCATACTTGTTAATATTTCACGTAAAACTATATTAGAAATTATTTCATTCCTTATTTTTATTTTTTCAATGTTATATTCAATGAAATTCTTTTTAAAATGTATGCAAGCCATATTTCATTGTTTTCAAAGTAATTTAAATGAAATAGTTTTCAAAATGACATCAATACTTATTTATATGTTTTAAAGGTGTTTTCAAATAAAATGGTTTTGAAAATGATTTCAAGACTTTTTTTTATTTTTCATGTAAGTTTGTTTTCAATTTTTTTTCGAGATTATTTTTTATGTTTTGAAGGAAAAAGTTATTATTGATTCTTATATAGGTTTTCACATTAATTTTCCATGAAAATAGATTTTAAATGTTTTTATGATTTAAAATTAATTTCGCAAATAAAAATGAATATTTTTATCAAGAAATGTTATTAAAAGATGTCTCAAAATTATTTTCCATGTAATATGACATCCATTGATGTTACTAATGAATTTATGTGGAAATGGTATAATGGTTCAATTCATATTATTTCTCTCAAGGATTTATGTTTTGGATGAATTAATTTTTTAACACCAGTTTCTCTTCCATGGGTTATATGATTTTGAGACCCATTTATTTTCCTTTGTTATGCATTGATGAAATGATTATGAAACATATCTATTTTCTATACGTAATTATAAGATGAAATATTTTTGACACCCATTTCATTTCATGGATAATGATTTGTTGATTTTGAAACCCATCCCTTTTATTGGTCATGATATGATGCATGTTTTATTATCTTTTGCCACATGAATGTATGATTTTATTACATGATTGGTGCGACATGTATATCCTTCCAATTCAAGGGTAAGGATATATATTTCATCAGATAATGAAGTGATTCATGTTGAATCAATTAATAATAAATGGAAAGATGGGGAAACCTAATCCACTATGAAAATATAGGGAAATCCAATCCCATTTGGGAAGATGGGGAAAACATATCCACTATGGGATGATGGTGAAACCCGATCAACTATTTGAATATGAGAAAACTCGATCAAATATGAGAAGATGGGGAACCCCGATCCACTAATGAAGGATATGTAAACCTTATCCCTTATAATGAAAGCACAATGACTGTGGATGTTACTCTGTTATTACAAGTATGTTTAGTCCCCATGAAATTCTTTGATAAGTTATAGAAACGCATGTTGATTAATATTGAATGATATTACATTTCTATGTGTATCCCACAATTTCGTGTCTTTCTATTATGCTATGCTTTTGTGGTTACTACTCTTTATTTCCTTATTATTCATGCCTTATGAAATATTATAATTTAAGTAATGATACCTTTTTATTATTTTTTCTATATACGGAATGAATTTCTTATCACATTCTCATTCCCTTATGCTCATTATTATACATACATACCTCCCATGTTTACCCTTAATGGGAATCTTAGCTCGCCCCTATTTATATTTACTTCCACATGGTATGAAGATAAATATTATATATAGTATAAATAATATGGGTTATAATCATGGAGAACCTAGTGGGAAAAAATGTAGCTCCCTCGTGTACCAGTATTTACATTTCCATGTTTATAAAGGCACTAAACTAATATAGTCTTTGAGCATATATTTGTGAAATATTTTAGGTATTCCAAAAAAAGATTTAATTACTATGTATGCTAATAATGGTTTGTTAAAGTTATTTATTTATTATTGTTTTTTGAATCATTGATGGTGGCATGTTGAGTTGTACGCACACCTTACTCAAACTTCATGATTAGTACTCGAATATATTTCATGGTTACAAGAGAGGTTAATGGAAAGAGACATGTGTTAGATGACTAATTTTGGATGAAGATTGGATGAGGGAACCCGAAGTGGTTTGGGTCCCTCTTGGGTGTTTTAATTTTCTATACTTTTTTTATTTTCATTTTGATATTTGAAACATACTTTATCATGACAAATATAGTTTTTAGTTTTGATATTTTTTTTCATATTTGGTCAAAATGTGACACTAGTACTAGTGTGGTTATGTATATATAATTTGTTGATTAATGTTTATTTTTTTTAATTTTGTATTAGATAGATAAATAGGGTATAGTCTCGCCATAATTAATATTTGACTCTCACTGCTAGTCTCAAATCTCTAGAATTTGAGGATGAATTTTTGAGTCCACCTAGAGAACCAGCTCGGGTAATCGGTTTCTGGAAATAAGGATCGAATGTTAAAAAGATGTATCAGAGGAAAATTTTATTTTATTTTATGTTTTCTTAATATTTGGGGAAGGTATACATGAGAATTGGAAGAGTTGTTCTTTGGTTATATAGTCATGTGTGGGATTATCTAACTCATGTACAGGTGAAAACCAAGGTACCATATGTGGGATATTGTTACTGGAATTATTAGTTATAGTAGGATGTTATTTTACCTTTGGTGAAAAACATATTTTTTATGGGATTATTGTTTCTGAGTTCCTAATATTGGACTCGTGGCCCACAATAGAATGAGAGTTGAGTGTTTATGAATCATTCTAGGAACTCATGATTATTTTGAGACATGCATCATTTTAGGCATGCATGAGAAAATAGTTATTGGGTATGTGGTGGAACCAAAAATGATTTTCATTTCTTGTGTAATGGTATGAAGAGAGGGGTCTAATTTTAAATTGAAAAATATTCTAAAATGATGAATTATGAGAATAAATGGGTTTCTAATGAAAAACTGAATAATGAGAATGTGTTTCCACTTTTTTATCCATGACCTAGATGTAGGATGATTAAGGGAAGTGATAACACCATGGTTTTGACTATGATTAGGGGTTTGTGGGAAATAAATTGAAATATATTTTTGAATCCATATTCTTGTGTCAAAGTGGTGTAATGTGCAATGATGCATGAGTTTGGAATTATAGAGTTATTCTTCCATGATGATGCCTATTGAGGAGATGACCAGAGGATGCAGCTTGATATGATCTAACATAATTCGAACCCGAGGAACCTATACTACTAGGTTAGGAAGCATGAGAGATTTTTTGAGAAAATTTTTCTTCATCCAGTTTAAGGTATGATAACTAGAGTGGGATGTGAAGAGTATTTATGACTTGACATGGGAGTTTTACTTGAATCTTCATTAAAATTTTACTAGAGAGGGTGGACGTGAGGAATTAGTGTTTTGGATTGAGTCTATCTAGATGATACTTGAACATTTGGAAATCCTTCTACAAATAGGGTCATGTTGGCTGATTATATTTTTTTAGGAAAAAAAATTATTGGTTGTAAATTCAGGAATGTGATGGACATACTAATGTAATGTTATTTAAGGAATTCTTAGGGAAGTTCCTAGAATAATTTTATCCAAATACAATGAGGCAGGAGATAGTAGCGATGTTCATGCGTATGACTCAGGGGAGTATGTTTGTGATAGACTATGAATTATTATTTATTTATTTATAGCATTTTTCTCTATTTCTATTAGGGGATGATACAACTACTACAATGAATTTTTAGGATGAGCTTAAATGTGAGATTATGTCCCAGGCTAACCTCTTTTGGTTAAAGAATTTTGCTGAGGTGGTGGATCAAGATCTCATTGCATAGGGGAACCTTATAAATTCTTATAATGTAGAAAAATATTAGTTATTGTATAATTAATAGGTACATATTTTGAATGTAGTAATATCCACTACATGTTATATAGTTTTGGGGATAGTAGGAATAGTTTCCAAGGGAACGGATTGGTTACCAAGGATCATACCTGAGATATTTTCCACTAGTGTGGTAGGCTGAGAAACTATGGTATACATTGTCCCAAACCCAACAAGAGTGTTGATCACATATTGGGATGTGATATCTATATAAGTTCTATATGAATCTAGGATAGAAAAGTAGCGATGGAGCCTTTTAAAAGAATTAGGGTGTGGGATGCGAATCTTCTACACTATATCAATCTACCAATACAGTTCTACCTTCCGTGACGATAGAGGTAGTGGACCTGATACTTTTGGGAATGAGAGACCGTATCAGCAGAGTGATGAAACTCAACAGATTCAAACTGCATCATAGGAAGTATGGGTAGGATAATTTCATGAAATTAAGACTATACTGGTGGATAATGAGGCTAGACCATCAATGGTTATAGGTACTATTCATATGGATTATACATTATCTAGTTAGATATTTGACACTAGTTCCTACCATTATTTTATTTTTTCTGTACCTATGAATGGTATGATCCTGGTAGTGTTTGTGAGTGGGAGTGTTGACGATAGACACACCTCTGGGAATACGATCAAGAGACATCTGTTTGTGCAATGGTTTTCTCTTAAGGTTGGGGAACATCATTTATAATGGGATATTTATATTCATGACATGAAAGGACTTGACTGAATCATGGATATGCACCTATTATTAGAATACTAAGCCCATATAGATTGTTGCTGGAGTATAGTGACATTTATGTCTCTTATGGGTGAAATGTATATTGACCACTGAGAGTAGGATATCATAGAGAACCATGATAAGCCAGTTAATTACAAATTGGGAGATATTACCACCTTGGTTTCTATTTTATTTCTAGATGTTGAACGTTTAAAGCATGATATATTACTACCCATAGTGGAAAGGTTTTAGAATGTATTTCTTGATTAATTTTCGGGGATGTCTCCTGAGTGATATGTCAAAATTAAAATTGATCTCGTTCCTAGGGATAATATAGTATATACTCCACCATACAGAATGTCACCAACAAAAGTTCAAGATCTCAAGAACTATATGTATGAGTTGGAGGATAAGTGATTCATCCAACTGAGTACGTTACATTGGGGTTCTTCAATCTTATTTTAAAATACGGGTGACATAACTCTATGTTTATGTGTTAATTACAACAATTTGAACATGATAATTGTGAGGAACCACCATCCTCTTATACATATCACTGATTTTGTGACCAGTTGATGAGAGATTTTGTTTTTTTAAATATAGATTTTGGATTGGGGTATCATCATATGAGTGTTCGGACTTTTAATATACTTAGGGAATCTTTCATAAGAAGGAATAGAATATACGAGTTATTTGTAATTCCATTTGAGTTGATGAATTCACTTGTTGTGTTTATGGCCTTGATGAAACAAATCTTCCATCCATACCCAGATCACTTTGTGGTAGTGGTTATGGATGAAATCTTTGTGTACTCCATGACTCACGATGACCATTCCCAACATCTTGACATCATATTATGTATAATGAGAGATAATCATCAATCCACCAATATATAAAAGTTTCTGTTTCAGAATGAATGGGTACACTTTTTAGCTCACATCATCTTAGAGGAAGGTGTGTTAGTGGACCCAGAAAAGGTTCAACCCGTGGTTTTGTTGAGAGCAGTCAAAGATAATTTTCCATATTTGTATCATTCTAGGATTTTCTAGATAATTTAAGAGGTTCATTTAGGACATCATAATTTTTTAAGAAACACATTCTGGCCTAAATATAGTGGTAAAGTTTAAATGGTCTAAAGCATTTGAGAATTGTTTTCGAGAGCTAATGAACCATTTGACTACAACACCAATCTTGATCCAACCTGAGCCAAGTGAGGTGTATACAATGTATTTTGATGGTTAAGGGATATGTCATGGAGTAGTGTTGATATAGGGAGAACATGTTGTAGAATATTAGTCACAAAAATTGTGGTAACATTAATAGAAGAAACATATGGAGAACCTCGAGTTGGTTGTAGTGGTTTATGGTTAAAACTATTGGAGACATTATTTGTTCTATGAAAATTTTACTATTTATACTTATCACAAGTGATTAATTACATATTTTCAAAATGATATTTATAAATTGGTATGTGGAGGTTGGTATTTTATATATAGGTATTAGATTTTTAACTAGCATATATTCCATGAAAGAGAAACAATTTTGCTTACACATTTAGCAGGAAAACATATACTCAGGCAATTTAAAAGCATAGTGCTTAGTGGAAGATGATGAATTTTCTAGATAAGATGCATTTTGTGGTTTAGTTGTGTCAGAAGTATAAGAATATAATATCTATTTCAATAGGTTATAGAATTTTTAGATATATTAGTGATAAGTAGTATGAGTATCTGGAGTGTTTTACTTTGAGGTAAAGCCTTAATGGTGGGGAGTCACCTTTTGATTAGATCATAGATGAGGATGAGATCATCTATGTTAGGAATATGTTTATTTTTTCAAAAAAAGCATATAGGAGGATCTAAGGCATTAATTTCATGCCTAAAAGTGGGTAGTGTATCTAGGTGTGACAAAAACATAACATGACCTATTGAAATGGTTTGGTGGCTAGGCCTGGAAAAGGAGATAACGGGGTTTGTGAAACAATGCTACCCCTACCAAGAGGTGAAGACTATGCATCAATGACTTGGTTCATTACTACTACCATTTTTTATTCTGGAATGAAATTGGGATGATGTGACCAGGGACTTTTTAGGGGTCTTCCGAGGATGCCTCAGAAGAATAATGAAATATTGGTTATTGTATAACAGATGAAAATGGTAGCACATATCTTGACTATAAAAGATACTTTTTTAGTGGAGCTGTTTGGGGGATTGCATGTTCGGGAAGTAGTACATCTATACAAGGATCCATGGAATATTGTTTCAGATAATTACTCTCATTTTACATTTTTCTTCTGGAAGGGATACCGAAGGTTCTTAGTACATTGGTTTTAATGAGTAAAAAATTCCACCCATTGAATGATTGGAAGTCAAAGCATATTGTTATGGTACTTGAAGATATTCTATGAGCATGTGTCTTGTACATTGGAGGGTCTTGGGAGAAGCACCTATCATTGGTGGATTTCGACTATAACAATAGTTATCATGTAACTGTTGAAATGGAACGATATAAGGATATTTATGGTACTCCATACAAATCACCTCTATATTGGATGTATGAAGGTGAGTCAGAGTTGTTTGGACTGAGTCTCTTGATAGATATGTCAAAAAAGTTTAATCAGATTCAAATGTGATGGATATGGCACAGATTAGACAAAATTCATCGTTGGATATACATCCACTAACCCTAGAATTTTTAGATGGTGATTATGTATTCATTTGGGTGTTATCGAGATTGGATCACTACAGGATACAAAGACAAGGTGTGATGAAACCCATGTTTGTGGGACTGTTCGAGGTTGTGGGGAGAATCAGGCTGATGGAATACTAATTGGATCTTCTATAGATATACATATCGATACAAGATGTTTTCCATGCATCAAAACACTGTTTGTATCTCCCTAAAAATTATCATGTGGTCCATGTAGATTACGTTGAGCATGAGATAGATGTGTCCTTTGAGGAGAATCCAAAATGTGTGTTGGATTGTAGTAATAATGTGTTGGGGGGAAAAACCACGACCATAGTTCATTTATTGAGGCACCATGGGCCTGTACAAGATGAAACAAGGGAGAAAGACTAGTATAAGAGGGCTTAGTGGCCGAGACTTTTGGGCTCAGAATCTTATAGATTCTTTAGAATAGAGCTCGAAATGGGGAAATTCTAAGGTGGGTATATTTTAAGACCCTAAACGTTTCTGGAGAAGTATTTATCTTGTTTTTAAATTACTATTGTTTTCCTTGGTTTGATAACTTTTTGTGGGTATAAACAGGGGGTTTAGGTGAAAATTTGAGAAAAATAGAATTAAATTGGGAAGTACATGGTTGGAACACCATTTTCATAAATGATTCACCCTGAACCAGAGAACTGTGAAATCGTTGAAAGAGGGATATTACATGACCAAACCATAGTTTTCAAACCACACAACCTTTTCAGTAAAATTAAGAATCCCTCATAGAATTGGTGTATAGGTAAGGCACACGGTATGGAAAACTATGCACCCCTTCCCAGCAAACAATGAACGAGTTTTTAATTAGCTCTAAAATTAAATTTGAAATTCTTCAAACCCTCGTATTTACCCTTAATCAACTCCAAATCGACCCATAATGTTATTTCACAATTTTGTAGGCTCTCAATTAAATTCATTCACCTCTCTCGGTAAGAGGATTTTATCTTGTGTGGTTCCCTTCGTCTCTCCCATCTCTCCCTCATCATTAATATGGAATTCATAGACTATTTTGATAGATATAGGTATAGTTTTGAATGATATATATCTAAGATAACGGAACATCGATCATTAATTAAGAGATCTTTATTTTATTTATCTTAAATTTGGGGTTTATATCCAAATATGGTTTAATGCCTTTTTCCATTAAAATTGGGCATTTTCCATTGGCAATAGTGTGTTAATGAATTGAGGTAGGTGTCCAATTTATAATATCCCAATGTCTTTATTTCAGTCATGTATATGTAATTGTAGAATTACAAATAGATGATTAAAAATTAAATTATTCAATTGAATTAATTAATTTAATTAATTAATTAACTAAGGGATTCTGAAATTGGGGAAATTGAGATTCTTAAACATGATGAATAATTATTGAATTAATTAATGGGAATTGTTGGGATTATGAAAAATATTGATATAGAATAATTAATGGTTGAATTAATTATGAATATATTCTGATTATTGATAAAGAATAATTAATTTTTCAATTATTTATGATTATAGTGAGATTATTGAAATAGAATAATTAATTATTTAATTAATTATGGGGATATAAAGACCATTTATTTGGAATAAATAATTTTTTAGTTAATTATTATTTTATTGAAATTTTTTTAGTGTATTTTTATTAATTTAATAAATAAATAAAAGATATTTTTTTCTCATGAAATTTATTGAGATAATTAATTAATTGTTCCAAAAATTAATATGGACTAGGTAATTAATTGGTTATTTAATTAAATTGTTTTATGTGTATGATTAATTAATTTTTTAATTAATTAATGAATTGAGATGATGGATGGTAACAATATAATTCATATATGAATTGAGATGTTGAATGGTAATGATGGAATTCACATATGAATTGAGATGATGAATGGTAACAATGGAATTCAAATATGAACTTGTGGAAGAATGATAAAAATTGAATTCTAAGATATGAAATGAGATGAAGAGTGATAAAAATGTAATATTGAGAAATGAATTGAGATAATGAATGGTAATAATGTAATTCTGAGATATGATATCCCTCGGGGATTGTTCAAACTCTGATATGGTACGAAGCATGTATTGTGGTTATGGTGTCCAAGGGTACACGGGGGGTTTGGGTGGTTAAATAATGAATATTTGATATTATGATAATTATTTGACTTATGCATTGCAATTATTTATTTAGAAAACTACATACATAATTATTGACATGATATTGTTTTAGATGCTGTTGGTGGGGACATAATAAGTTGTACTCACACCCTACTAGGGATACCCGATCTATACCTGAATAGATTTCATTGTTGCAAGATAGGTTAAAGTAAATGGCCCCATGTTTGATGGAAGGTTTGGGATGGATCATAGAAGAGGGGATATGATGTGGTTCAAGAATCACATGGGTATTTTAAGTGTCATTAAATTTGGGTTTTAATTTTGACACATGGCACATACTTAAGAATGGGAAATCTACTATTGTGTTTAGATATTATCTTTCCTATTTAGTCATCATGTGATACTTTTACTATGTTGGTTATTTTTATATCATCTGGTTATTAGTATTTATTTATTTCATGTGCTATATTACTCTAATAACAAGAGTATATTCTCCCCATGATAGATATTAGACCCTCGTGACCTGTCGGTAGCCAATACCATAATGGGATGCATGCATGTGGTCGCTTAGTGAACCATCTTTGGACATTATCTTGTGGAACTAGGTCTATGAATTTATAATTTGAATATTAATATTTCGTAATATACCCATTGGTTATTGATTGGGAATATTTTATGACCATCACTCATTTGACAATTAAAACCATTAGATATTCCTCTATGGTAATTCATTTGTATAAAAAATCAAGCCAAAGTATTTCAATACAATAAATAATAAATTTAAAATGTATATAATAATAGAAAAAGGCTATAAATTTGACAATCAACTAACCTACTAGTTAAAAATGTCTAAAATACACAACAGTAAGATAAATAATGGTTAATGTCGGTAAATATATAAATAAATAGTATGAGAACAAGGATCATAACATATAATAAATAAAAAAGAGTAAATGGGGAATTATTGTATCTGATGAGATGATAAAATAAATATCCAAATCAGTGGATGGGTAGTTAGACATAATCTTAGAAAGAGTTCTATGAAATTGGTCTAAACATTCAATAGCACATAACGGGAATGATTTTATTTATAAATGAATTAGAAAATTATAAAAATACGAATATAGAATCACCCAAATCATCTAGAATATATTACCATTTGAGATATAATAAATATGGATGAAATTTAAAATTGATGATGAATTGTAAGGTTTTGATATCTATGGATTAATATCTTTATCTAGTCGACGAAAAAATTTGAAGATAAAAAAATAAATCTTTATGAATACAATTAGATCATGAATAATAATGAAGGAATCCATATAAAAAACATTTATAATTATTTTTAAAATATATGATTAATCAAGGAAATTAATGGCATGAAAAGGAAGTTAAATGACTATTATTTATAGATCAGTATCTACCTTTCCAATAGGAATATTCCGCATATTTATAATTATACAAATGACCCATAATGTTATCTCTATATAACTACAAAAACAATGCTTATACAGGCAAATAATTGTCACCTAAAATGATTAGTGTCAAGTTAAAATACATAGAGGAGGCCACCATGGATGTACTAGTCAAATTAGTGATATTGAAATAATAATACCCGTGATGATTTAATATCACAATTTATCCATGATAAGATTTTGAATTTATATAATTTCATGGGGAGAGATCATATGAGGAATATTTCTAAATAGAACATAATATATGATAGATATATTGATAGGGAGAAAGGGGAGAAATATACAGAGCTCATATATCGAGACACCTCACATAATTCATTTTCTTAGTACTAGCCTCTTTGAAAGAGAAACCCTTTTTCTTTTAGTATTTCCTTACATAATTGTTCTTACAATTAACTTTATTTTAATATATTTTTTATTTATTTTAAAAAAAATATGTAATTAATCTATTTTATTGAATCAAGCCATCTTTTTATCTTTTGATCAAATATGACATGAGGAGATTAAAATTCCTTATATTGATCCCTAATAGAAGAAGTCAATAAAATAAGAACATTTAAGCTACCAATCCAACATCAAAGAAGTCCCAGGGATAGTTATTTTTTTTCTTTATTTGAAATTGGGTACTACATGTATGTTTTTCGTCTAGATCCATTTATACTATACTACTACATCTTTATATGAAAAGAGAAGCTATTTTTAGGGATAATAACTTCTTCGTAATAAAAATATGGGATGTATGGATTTTTTTATATTTTAACCTCTTTAACATTTTATATTTCCCATCCATCTAAACATTATCTTTAATTTATTTATCTTCATTATCTTGTTATTTATCACTATTTAATTTAAGTTCAATATTTTTTTAATGATCATGATCTTGTCTAGATAGTATTCACAAATCTTTCACTCACAATTATTTTAAGATTCCTTCAATATTTATAAACTTACGTTTTATCTCTTATAAAATATTTGTAACATAAAAATTATATTGAATCTTAAGAAAATGATTCATTTATGAAAAAATTATTTCTTAGAGAAGGTTCATCATTTGGATTCATGGTTTTTATTTATCCATAAATTTATATTTTTTTTATTTTTTTCATATATTAAATTAATGTTTTATTACAATTTCATGATTTATGAAAAAAAGTTAAGAGGTTTTATTGAATAAGAATTTCGATTAATCCCTCAATGATGTTTCTTACAAAATTTTTTCATTGTTGCGATTTTTTAGACTAAAAGATATTCCTGAAAAACATTATAATAGGTAATAAAATCTATTGTTAATCATTTAAAATAGATCCACCTAGATATATCATTCAACATTAATTTTTTTGGGGATTTAACTCATATTTTACATTGAGATATTATAATAAAAGAAAAAAAATTCATTACCTTCACATAACTACTGATCCATTATTTTTATTTCTAAAAAATGAAACCAAATATGGGGTTATATATATATATATATCATATTTACCTGATAAAATTTCAAAAAACGATGATTTAATAGAAAGTCATTATTATATGTATTGTAATTTTTTATATAATAGAAAAAGAGGCTTTTTTAAAAAATTAATTGAATAATGTTAATGTGATTTTTATTTCATCCGAAATAATATGATATATATGTGGTTAATGTCCATCACTCAAAAAACTTAAAATACGAAATTTACCTATAAAAATATTTATAACCATATAATTTTGAAAAAAAAAATTATAGTATCACTTAGGTAAATTATTGTTTTTTCAATAATGATCAAATAAAACACATACCTCTAATATTATTCTCATTCATGAAAGAAATTTTAAAAACTTATATAAATGTAAAATATTTTAGATTATGTGATAATGTGGATGATCAATTTATTAAATTTATAGGGAAATTATTTTTTATCATTGTTTTTTTCAACTAAAATATTTCAATGAATGTTTTTATTAATATAACAATGAAAATAATATGAAAATATCATACATCATGGATGTTTGATATTAAAAAGGCGTATTTACACATAGAAAAGACCAATATTGAGGTAAATTTAGCTTTCCATAAAAAATAGTATATAATAAAATTAAAACCATTTTAGAATCCCCACTATCTACACATTAACAAATAAAATTAAATTAAATGCGATTTGATATTTTTAAAATATTTTTTGAAATCATTTATAAACACTACATTATAACTAAACATCTATAACCCTTTGAAATAATTATTCTCAATAGATTCATTTTTCTTAATGTCGATAGAGTTAGTGCTTTTCCAATCAAAGTCACTAAATTTTTTTTACAAGGTTGATAGAGTATTTTTGAAAAAATTTATATGTATGAAATTTTGAACATTAATTAATTTATGGATCATAATTTTCTTTATAATCATTTCATTTTATCTGTCAAATTGATGTATAACTTATGAAATTCACAAATACATGATACATTAATTTATTCTTATATGATAACTAAGAGTGTTTTACACCATCACTATACCAGTAAATAAATTTATTTACCACTTCGTAGGCATTGGTCTTAAAATATATTGGCCTAAATGAGACTTATACAGATTTGATATATAAAAGTAAATATTTTACTATGTGTTGGATGTGTCTAATAGGATTTTTTAGTGCTTCCTATATACCAAAACCATTAATTTTGAATAATAATTTTTCTCACCTCAGTTAATTTACACTTGATATTCATAAAATATAATTCATATAAACTAACTTATTTAGTTAAAAAATAAACAATTTTTGTTGTTATTAAACTACAGAAATGAAACATAAGACTTAACATTCTCACCCATTTTGTTGATCCAAAATAAATATATGATGATAAAAAATTAATGTAAATGAAAAATAAATATGTAATTGAATATTATAACATAGTTATAAGATTTTAGTAATTTTATCACAACAATTCAAGAAACAGTACCAAAATATTGATTCTAAATAATTCATTGTAATATTATCCTTTGAAAATAATCCACATAGAGAAAATTCTTCCATTTTACATATATATTAGATAACTTACAATAAAATGGATATATAGTAGAGGAAATAAATAGGGATTAAATATAGATAGTTATAAATTAATCTTGTGAGTCCACGGAAATTTCATTACCACTATAAATTAAAACTGTATAAGAAACAATCTACAATGTGTAAAATATTAAAACACATAAAAGATTTACGAAAAATAGTTTTTTTAGTCCCATTCATCATTTCAATAGTAATTATCCCTTGTATTTGTTGTATCTACAATTTTTTCATTCTATTTGGTTTTAGGATTTCCAGAAGGAACTACGAGAGTAACATGACTATTGGTAGGAACCCATGTCAAATATGTAAAATATTACACATATTTTAGAACACGTGTATGGATAAATTTGGTTTAAAGGGTATATGTAAATGTAGAAAAGAACGATATAAAATGTAATGTAATAGAAGTAATGAAGACTCACGTAACATTTATAATATATAGTTTTATAAACTCATTGAAAGAAATAATAATTATTTATCTAATTTCCACTTTCTATAAAAATAAATCCTTATATTAAATAAAATCAATATATTATAGTTCTATTAATCCATTCCAAAAAATTTATTCACAAAATATTAGGCAATTGGTGGCACATTTTCATCCGTATAGAGGGATAAGACAAGATTTATCAACTTCTTCATTGATAAAATCCTCTTCTAGAAGAAATAAGAGGCAATAATTACCCTATTATGTAATTATTTATAACACTCCCAAAATATACATGATAAAATTTAGATGAATTGGAGAAAATTATTATAATTTATAATTAATACTATTACTACCTCCTCAATAGTCTCTTTAAAATAATTGAATTTTTCACTAATAATTGTTTAATTTAGGAAATTGGAATATGTGTTGGATGTGGTTCTTGAATAAAAGGATCTTGAGGAAATTATTTAGGGGAAGAAACATGAATAATACCCTTTACAAATCCTTTATCATAAAAAACTATTATGGTAAGTGGTGATGGTTCAAATAGAGGTTGCAAACCGGAATTGTAAGATCATAAGTTGTTTATTTTACTTATCTATTAACATCATTTATTTTCCACTACATTTCATGAAAAAAAAATACTAACTAATTTAATGTTATGGAATATCCTTAGTAACAAATAATATTTATTTATATTTATACTCATATAATACTACTAATATATAATAATAATATGATATTTAATAGAGGAATTTAGTTTCAATTTTAATGCATAAAAATAAATTATTTAAATTATACTTCCTGACACTAATATAGTGGTCAAGGGATATGTTGGGGAAGGAACATCATGTTAGAATAAAATCTAGGCCAAAATATCTCTAAAATTATCCTCAGGTACTTTCTCAGAAAATTATACCACATTAAAAAATTAGTGCCTCCATGTAAAGGTGGACTAAATATTCATAAATGAAGGTAAAAACCTCCATAAAACATAAAATAGAATTTGAAGAGGTTAGCAGTTTACACAATGGTGGAGGCGATAACCTCCTCACAGTGTATCTCCAATTTTTATTTGTCTCTGATCAACATGGAGTTACTGGTGGTAACCTCTATCCAGCGTATCTATAATTCTTGGAGGTCCCCCATCCATGAATAAGTTGAGGCTGTAACCATTTTACATTGTATGTATGATTTTTAGAACACCCCGGATGACATAATTGTTATAGTATTTCACAATGTGCCCTATTTTTTCCAAATAAAGGACATCGCCTAATTTGGGGCTATAAATACATCCCCATGTATGATTTTTTTAGAGGACATGAATTTTGGAATTCATGCCAAAACTATTAATTCACAAAAATATAAACATTATTTTCTAAATAGGAGAAGTATTTCCCAAGTTATACATATTTTTGGAAACTACCTCCCATTAAATATTGAGAAACTCTACCCATGTTGGAGATGCATTTCCCAAAGGTCGTTGGCCTTCACATAATATGTAATACCTAAGATGATCTTGGGGTTTCATGAAATAATTATTTTATGTGAAACCAACTATAATTGAACCAAGACTTCACTATAATTCAAGGTCTCCCTATTTGATGAGACAATCACTTTCAAGAGACCCTTGTACTTCACAAATACCTTAATTTCAAAAAATACCAACCTTCACGAAACCCTTTCAATATTCCTGTATATGGTTCATCCCATCATCCAATACTATTTTAAAATTTTTGAGTTCCTATTACCCCGGTTTGTATCCAAAACTGGTTCATCCATATATCATTTTCTAAAGTTATCGGTACCATCAACACTTCTGGATGCCCATTTTGTTTCAAGCATGGACTAGACTTATACCATTAACTTTTTCCTAATAATAGGAACCCTAGTGCATCTTTATCCTTATAATAGGAACCCTAACATAAAGAACACTGATTAACAGTCCTCCACGATAGTGTATATAACGTTCCCCATGATGAAAAACATGATAAGAAGACACATAATCCCCAATGGTAAAATCATCTATTGAAACTTCCTACCTATCCTGGTACAAATTTCGTTTCTAGATCACCCTCTCCTACATTGAAATGGTATCCTTGGGTGTGGGTGCCAACTATGTACAGTATGAATTTAATAAAATTGAATATCCAAATGTCCGAGCCATATAATGTTAACTTTCATGAATCCTTCCTCAGTACGTGATGTTAAAATGTAGCCTTACCATATGTTATGAACCCCAAATACCACATTAAAAATCATAGTGGGTTTCCAACTTCTCCCCTACAATGGTATAATCACACCTCTTTAGGATTATTCTATGTCAAATTCCCAAATCATCCCTCACTGACACTTCTTCTGCGATACAAGTGTCCTTAACCCAAGATGTTAAACTGCATGTACTCATCATATCACAATTAATTATACTTCGGCATAAAACTATATGAGTTTTGATTCCTTATTATCTAAAAGGGTCATAGGGAACCTCCATGAAGTTCAATCAAGATATCTAGGTACACATGGGGTACCTCCATGAGGATTAACACTAACACCCCAACATCACCATCAAATACATATGTTTGATCACCCTCCTTTAATAGATGAAAAATTAGTCACATTGCCACCAAATTTGATGTGTGAAATACCCCATGGGACAAACATTACCAAATATAAATTATGAAACAATCCCCCAGGGGAAAAACCTAACCAAATATCATGTGTTAAATAATCCCCTGGGGACATAGTTAACCACCAACACATAACCATAGTATTTTAAGCCCATGAACAACCTATCAACTTAATAAGTTAAACATGTGAACCAAAAATATCCACAAGACACTAAACCTATGACCTAACCTTGAATCTCCACCCAATACAATGAAAATTAGACACCTCTGGTAAAACCCCCAGAGGCCTAAATCTCAAGCAAAAACTACATCATGGTTGACATGAGATTCCTCGAGTTCCACAAATAAGACTATTTGTATGAAATTTATCCTTGAAATGAATAATAAATTTCTAATTAAAAACATATTCAATGTACATATTTTTCCAGAACATCCCATTGTAACTACATAATTTTATCAACATTGATACATCATCGAGATAAAAGCATCATAATTAATCAGTGTCCACCTTGAGATAGAACTAGGAATGAGTTTCATGAATATGACTCAAATCTATGTGGGAGACCTAGACTCAAAAATGAGATCTAAGGATGAATCCATGGAAGGAGGAACCAAAATACAATCATGTCATTTTGAGTAATGATTTGTCATCACCAACCATGGTGTAGGAGGCCACTCGCCTATGTAAAATAGGCTTGTGCAGCAAAAAGATTACACGACATGCAACCCTAATGGAAATAATCAGAAAACATTTGGTGAACCTGATGTGACATTTTTATCCTGTAACTATGAGAACGAGAAATATCAGAGAACTATGTGATTTTCATGTCACTGGATGGAGGTATTTTTCACCAACTCCTACCAAATAAGAATTGGGCCCAACATGAAACTCTTATGTGACATTGCGAAGATAACATCGGGCATCCTCAATCAATGATATCACTAGTGTGGATTCTTTATATTACTTATAAAGAATGGATGACATTGGGGAATTGAGAATCAACTTCATCTGATTTGTACTGAAGTCTGACTCCATGTACTTTATAGGACTCAAGATATAATATATCAATGATCTAATAATAATAAGAATATTTCTAAGGGTAATGTTAGTGTGAAAATACTACATGACTACATTCCTTCCACAAAAACCACACTGTCTCCAAATACTAGGTTTTCATGCCCGATATCACCCTCTAAGCTCATCCTGAGGAGGGTACTCAACACTCTTGTTCTTAAAAAAAAGGATCATTACCACTTGGGATATGGATCTGCAGGACATCGAAGCATCACCAACTCACTAAGACTGCATCCTTGGAGGGTCCTATAGAAAGAATCCACCTTTTGTTTCAATTGAAACCCACTTTATAAGATTATCAGCAGAGCCTTTTGATTTCTCACTACCCTATGTAGAGGGGTTAGGGTATATTCAATTCGTTCTTTTAGTGCTCACTACCTGCAAGCTACCCAGGAGGTCTCCCACCTATCCATTCCAGGACCAACACTAAACGATCCCCCTAGTCAAATAGTGGATCAAACCCATCCCAACTCCACTAAACACAGTCTATAATATGCAACACTGATAGTTAGATAAGGCACATAACATTTAATAGAAGGATATGTAATCAAAATATCTAGTGTCCCATTTCCCTATTGTAATAACCCATCTGATTCTTGTAATTGATGAGTGAGAATCCATCTTCAGCCAATTGGGATCTAGATCCCAAAAACCTCTCAGGCAGTGCTGGTTTCCTTTTTCAGTCATTAGCTACACCAAAAAACACTAAGGTTTATCCCACGATTAAGAATACTAGTATGAAGGTCCTCCCCACAATACTAAAATCTAATTAAAAGGTCCTCCCCATGAGGAAGATATAAATTTCTTTGATGATTATTCAGTGGTAAGTTGGGTGAAGAATAGTCATGGTGGTCTTTCCTATGTCATAGACCACAACACACATGAAGGAATCCCAATATACTCTCAACAAATTTCTCTTGGATATGTTCTATTCCATCACCAGTTGGTCCATTGGAAGTGTTGTGTCACTATCGACCTCTCAGACCCCAATACAAATAATGAGTCAATACTAAAACCCTAAACCCCACTACTAGAGTTGGAGAAAAATTATTTTCAATTGTGGGTTATGATCCTTGATTGTAAAATCCATTGGATTAACAAATCCATCCATAGTTACTTGTAGGTGGAGGATTTATAGCCTCATTTCAAGGTATAATAGTTCAATAAACCTTGTTTCCAATAGTTTCCCTCATCTCGACCTCCATACTGGAAGTTTGAGAGATGAAAGGTTCTTAGTTCAAACCTAAATATGTTGGTGAGAAATCCAGCAATAATCAATGATACACTACCACTATCTTACATGAAGAGGTATTAAAAACCCCATTATATAAGGTTATTATCTTGAAGTTGGATTCACCTCCGTGAAAAATTCCAATTTACTGTATATGTTTGTCCCACATGGATCCATTTCTCCTGGTAAACTTTTAGAAAATAATACTATGTTGATGCCACCACTAGTATAACAGACTATTAAAACCAGGTATTAAGATAACCTTGATTAGGAAAACTATAGTAGTAATAAAAATGAAGAATTTTGGAGACTCCTAACCACAGACCATCTATCAATCACATTTTGGCCACCTATAACTATGACATTTTTCATCCGAGAGTCCCTTATAGAGGACTAGGTAGTTTGTTCCTTCCATAATATTTGTGTGTAGTTTAATAGACTTTTCGAGAATTATTTGACTTACCTAAGAATCCATGAGCACCAAAATTCTATTCACCAATAAAGGAAGAGGGTTGAAATTGAATCAACCCCATTCACTCAGGGCTATAGATTATACAGTAACAATTAGACTCTATATAGAACCTATGTCAAATGTGTGATGTCCCAGACCTGGATTCCATGGAACCAATTCTCCATGCCTAGTTGGCCACATGACCCATGTCACATCTCCCCATAAGCCAGGTGGTGGTGACTAGAATTGGGGTTTTGAAGGTAAATCAATCGATAGAATATACCCCCTAGTCAGAGCACCAAACAGATATAAAAAGAATACAACAATAGAAACAAAAAAAAATATAAAGATAACATAAGTAGTGTAGGAATTATAGATATAATAGAAGAAGGAATAATATAACAAAAGTCACATATGTAGTGTCTGATAAAAATATACACGCATGGCGTGTAAATACAAAATGGGAACAGAAACAAGAACCAGGAAAACATGTACAAGATAAAAAAGTAAAAAATCCCTAAATATACTCCATATCATCTCGAGCATAATCCTGGTCCCCTACTCCTGATCTCTACATAAACAAAAATTAATAGTATCCAAAAGAGTGGTGTTTCCTCTATCTATACTTATAAGAAAAAAATATACTTGGGTACCAAAGGAGGCCGAGATAGGGAGTGAGATAAATATCAGTAGGCCACCACTAACGGTGTCTATGTGTAATATGAGTAGGTGCTCCTATGTAAATATTGGGAAGGTTACAGAAAAAGTAAACAATTCATAATTAATAAAAAATCACCTTCTCATGTTCCTAAAGGACACCTAGAAGGTCTACCTACTTCAGCTCAAGGCTGGTAAGTTTAAACAAGTCCCCATACGTATGTATATATATAGTATAGATAGTTATATATGTGTGTGTATAAATATGATAGGATGGATTAGGACATAACTCTCAGAAATCCAATACTAGGGTAGCTCTCAATATCTAACCCCTGTCCCATCTCCAAGAGCTCTCACAGTCTCGGGCCAATACATGCAGGAGCTCTCATGGTCTTCCAAACCTCAAGCCTCTCATGGTCCTTGGGTCCATAGATTATAAGATGACATGGACTTCCTTACCTCAATTATCACATGGCCCTTTGGTCCACACCCATATGGAATAACATTTACATGATATGATTTAAGGCAACCCATCCTACATCATTTCATTTTAAAAAGAAAAACCTTTATGATAACACAACACAAGGAAAATTTAATGTCATCCACTAAAACTATTTAATTTGATATTAATTAATTTTAAATGTTCAAGATATCATATCCTAGACAACCCATTCATGATACTCATCTCAATACCTAACATGGAAAGTTCTTCTACAAGAGCACAAGCCAAGGGGAAATCCATATCAAAATAGTTATTGGGTAAAATTAGAAATTCCAAGCCTAAGAGATGTAAACACCCATGGGGTGTCTTGGGGTGATCATAACACACATGGAACAAGGGAAATTTTTTTATTAACTCATACTGGGAGCCACAAACTACAATTTACATTTTGGGGGAATTGGCCTAAAATGGGTAATTTGGGTGGAACATGCATTGGGAATCTGTATAACATAATAGTGATCTGTAATACCATAGAAAAGATTTAATAAACCTATTTCATCACACTAAGGTCGATTATACATGATGTAAACAACACTATAGTGGAGCTTGGTAAAGGCCAAATCATTTTACAACAAGATTATGTACGAAACATCCAAAACTCCAAAGGAAAACTATGTGACCACCTACCTTAGGTCCATAGATGATGTCACCTTGTGTATCGACCTCTGAATTAGAGTAGGTTTTATTAGATATTATTTCTTGTCCAACACACTTAAAATATTTTGAAGGATCTTGCATCAAAATAGCATAATATACGGTGAAACCTAGCGATGAAGGAGGAGCATAACAGATTTTCCTTACATTGGCCTATCGGACTCTTTTGACCGATTGAGAAATGACCTCTAGATGAGAGTGTTTTTGGTGATTGAATATAGAAGTTATCTTAGATCTCAAGGTAGGGGAAAAATGAGCTATTATCTGCATAAGGGAGGAAAGGATGAAATTTCAAATTAATGGAGGGAGGGGGAAATTGTCATTTTTTCTTAAAACTAACTCACACAGTTTCTGCTCACGGTTTTTCCAAACCATGTGCATTATATAAATAGCTCAATACGTCATTGGGAACACCTCATGACCTCTTTGGATAGTATAACTAACCATGAATATACAATGAAGACGGACTATGGACCCCCACAGTAATAGCTTCTTGGATGTGCGCTAGGGTCGTACGGTTGTAGAGAAACTGTGCGACCTAGTTTTCTTTCCACATTTTGGTGTTCCGGGCTCTGATTGATCCCCAAATTTTCTTGGTACCTCCTTATCCTGATTAAGTGACTTCATTAGTAATAATTAATACATTAAAAATGAAAAACTATTGATCCATTCATTGGTTAAAGAGTCGAATTTTTACAATCTCCCATCCTTATAGTAGCTCGTCCCTGATTTTCACTTTTGAGGGTAAAGATGTATTGTCAGCAAAGAGTTCTAGCCATTGAGGTTGTATATCGGATTCCTAATCCCATGTCTTATCTTGTACATAGCGGTGCTGCCATATCACCCAAACAAGAGGGATGTACCTTTTTAGGAGTGCCTTCAATATCTTATAAACAATACAACCTAGATACACCTTGAATGAGTCATCCATATCCTGCTCAAACTCATCAGGCTGGAAGACTTGAGATATGCTGGGATAATATCGGTGAAGATGAGATACATGAAAGACATTTTGTGTGGACCAATATCGATGAGGAATTCCCAACTGTTAATCCACTTCCTGGATTCACTTCACATCCTCAAAAATCCCAATGAACCTTAGTGATAGCTTACCCTAATTCTGAATATGTCTATTCCCCAAACTAGGTGATATTTTTAAGAAAACACGGTCTCTGACCTTGAAATCAAATGGTCACTAACATCTATTATCATAAGATTGTTGTCTAGACTGTGCTTCCAACATACACTTTTTGATTAGCTAAACCTACTCTGAATTCTCCTTCACGATTTGACGCCCAAGCACTGCTTCTTCCCCCTCCACTAACAAACATAGAGGGCAGTGATATGGCCTACCATATAAGGCTTCATAGGGATCCATCTCAATGGTAGCATGAAATATGTTGTTATAAGAATACTCAGTGAGGGAAACATTTTTCTCCCAAGAACCACAAATGTCAATGATGCACATTGAGCGCATATCCTCTAGATCCTGAATTGTACACTCTGTTTTTCTATCTATCTAAGGTTGATAGGCTATGCTCAAAAGTACTTGTTTACCCAATGCCTTTGGTAAATCCTTCCAGAAATTTAATTTGGGACATGCATGTTTGTCAGAAATAATATAATGAGGTTCTCCTAGAATATGTACCACTTAAATGACGTACAAGATTCCTAGATCCTCTATAGAAAAGTTCTCTCACATAGGTAAGAAGCTTGATACCTTCTTTTTATGGTCAACAATAACCCATAATGCGTCATTTATACAAGGTGATCTCGATCGAAAACTCAAAATATTTATCTAAACACCATACCAATTCCACTTAGGAAGGAAAATGGCTAAAGAAGCCATGATGAATGCTAATTTTATACCTTCACATTCTGAAATGTGGAGAAATGAATAATGAAACCATCTATCTCACATTTCATGCTGGGAAACCAATATTGACTTCATAAATAACGATACATTTTGGTGACATGAGGGTGAACATCCCATACCAAGGAATGGAAATCCTTCATCATCTCCTATCTGATGACAATTGGGACCCATAAATTCCCATGAAATAGTAGAATATCATCCCTATTGACTATCCAATAAGAAGATGTGTTTTCATCTAAGACATTCTCCTGTAGGACAAGGCCTTCAGGATATCATAGTTGTCTCGACATTACTCATTCCAGAAGTGTAGATGTAACCACTAAGGATGGGAAGATAGTCTGACCATGTTTCTTTTGAACTTCAATGTGCATCTCTGATAAGAAGTACATAATCTTCCATTCGCCACTAGACTCCTAAACATCTAATGTATGATCCATCCACCACAGTGCATCGGCTACTGAATTCCCATTACTTAGAGTGTAGGAAAGTTAAAAATAAAATTACTGTAGGTACTCGACCCACCTACGCTACCTGAGATTCAGATCCCACTAAGTGAAGATTTATTTCAAGATTTTGTGGTTTTTGAATACCAAAAAATGCTCTCTCAATAAATTGTATCTCGAACATCGTATGGAATGAAAAAAAGCAGCGAGCTTGAGGTCTTGTGTCGGGTAATTCCTCTCATGATGGCTCAAGTGAGAAGAACCATACCCAATGTCTCGCTCATCCTACTTCAGAAAAACTCCATGCCTGATACCTAAAGTGTCAAAACAGCCTATATAGGCCCTTCGTGACTGTTGATGAATAAGTACAAGTGCTTATGTATGTATTCCCTTTAACTCCTAAAAGTCTACTTTGCAGTCTTATGACCATTATAATTTCACACCCTTCTTCATCAACCCTGTAAGTGGGGATACAAGGCATTATAAATACAGAATGAAGCATATATGGTATCCATTAATCCATAAGAAACATCATATATCAAGGAATGTTTTGTGATTCTCCCACAAAACTATAACCCTCACATTATCTAGGTCAATAAAAACTTATGAATCCAAGATTATATGACCCTAGATGTGAAATTTATCAATCCAGAAGTGGAATTTATAGAGCTTACCTTAGAGATGATGCTCTCCCATTGTATTCAGCATGATCTCAAAATTGGTTGCATGGTTGTGTCTCGAGTGGGAATACACTAAGATATCATCAACAAAGACAACCAAAAACGAATCTAGAAATGGGTGAAATTATGATTCATAAGTTCCAGGAAGAAAATAGGTGTGTTCATGAGTCCAAAAATAATAACCAGGTACTTGTAAATACCATACCTACTCCTAAAAGATGTGTGAGGTATGTTTGATGTCTTGAAATGCACGTGATGATAGACCAACCTCAGATATATATTTTAAAACACATTCACCCCTCGAGGATGATTAAAGAGGTCATATATTCTAGGAAACAGATATTGGTTATTGAAAGCTAGCTGATTTAACTAAAGGTAATCAACACAATACCAAAGGGTATCGTTTTTTTTCTTTGTAAATAAGACAGGTGAACCCTATGGAGAAGTAGTGGGGTGTATATAAACCTTCACCTCTAGACCCTCTAATTGATTATCGAGCTCCATATGATCTGTAGGAGATATCATATAAGGATGAATGGTCACAGGTGCTGATTGAGGCACCATCTCAATAGTAAACTCTACCTATCCCACTGAAGGTGGACCAGATAAGTCATCAGAAAAAACATCTCTAAAATTATCCACTACAGGAGGGAAAATAGTGGGTTTAAACACCTTTTAATCATGGTAAAGACTGGAAACGTGTGTCGTAGAACTTCCATGACTCTATTGATTGGGTCCTTTTCATGTTGCACAAACATCTTATTTTCCCTTTTGCACATGTGTAACAAACAATGGTGATGTAAAAATCACATTCATATTATAACAATCAATATGGGATCTATAGGGATCATCTAGTCCATCCCGAGGATTACATAAAAACACATCATGTTTAGAATGTATTGGGTCAATTTGAAAAGGTAACCACCTATCTCAAGGGAACAGTTATGACAATGGAAAACTCCCTCTGAACAAATACCTAAGGGTGTATCTAGTGTCATGACACCATGATAGTACCCAACATCAATACCCAGACACGCAGTGATAAATTATGATATGAACATGTGATATTAACAGTAATAAAAAAATAGATATTAAATTTGTGGCTACTAGAATAGTACCTTTTACAATATATGGTTTGGCACTCTGCTTCTAGGGTGTAAACTGAACTGCATATAACTAGCTGGTATCACATACTTGATCCTGCCTAACCATTTTGAGCAAGCCCACTCAAATATCCCTAATAATCATAATCATGGTTTCCTCTTCCATGAACACTTCCTCAGCCTAATTGACAATTGGTATTCCAAATACCAGATCCTGCAGACCCCACTCCTAGGTTAGGAGTTGGTGAAGATCCTTTCTCACTAAGTTCTATTTGAAAAGTTTTGTAAAAACAATGACTACATCCCCTCTAACCCAAATTTCGACACTATACTGGATCTCACAAATAATACAATTTGATGTTCCATGTCCTTCTGCACTTTTGAAAGGCATGATAGTTGTCAATGAAATGAGGCAGATTATTGATCCCTCCATGAGAAAACTCAAAGAACCATTTCCTCCAAGAAGAAGATCAACTAGAAGCCTTAGGTGTCGAACCACCCTAGATTTTATCATTTGTAACTCTTTGATTATAATCTATAATAAGGTTATGGTTGATGATTTTTGAAATAATTGTCAGTCTAAAAACATTAACCTATGACTTTATGGCTTAGCACAACCCATACTCAAATTTCATAGTATCCATCATCTCATTAGTAGCCAGAGAAGGAATGAAATGCTATAGATCTGTGAAATGGGATGAGTAATCCATTACTTATATAGTCCCCTACTACAGATTCAAAAACTCTGTAGCTCTATCATCCCTTAGGGTCTGGGGAAAGAAAAATTCATAGAAGACATTATGGATGTCAGCCCAAACCATCTCTCTTTGCTGGCTTGCCTGGGTGATGACATCCCACCACCTCTTGGATGTGTCACATAACATGTAAGAAGCTAGCTTGACCCACCACACTGGAGGTGTCTCTAGGTGATAGAATATAGGCATGGTCTACCAAATACATGAGTCTGTCATAGATGGTCTGCTATCCCCCATGAATATTGGAGGCTGCTACTACTGAAACTTGTAAGTCAACTCTACCGTACAAAGGGAATTTCACATTATTCCAAGCATATTTTTCATCATACATAATAATCATTCTTGAAACTTGGTTTTAGTGCCCAGTTTAGGTATAGGATGATGAACCACATGTGGTTTGACTGGAGGGACAATGGGTGGATTGAGCCCTTTTACCTCAAGGATATAATCATCACCACCTTCAAGGCAGGCGAATCAAGGACATCATAACAGAAAAACGCCAAAATTCCAAACATATTCCTTATTAGAAAAACAATCAGTTAAGAATAATGCATTTAAAAACTATGATAGGTAATAAATCCTTATAGGAGAAGGAATATTCTTTTTTTCTACATCTAATGCTAGGACTAGAAGTTAGAATAGAACACAAAATTCCACAAGAATAGTAAAACACACACTACCCAATAATAATTCCAGGATTATTTCATGTTTCTCAATTAGGAATGTGTATGAAGGTTGTTCTCATGTTATATGTCATTTAAAATAGTTGAATCCAATGATATGTCATTTTTTTCCCATAAGGGCCCATAGAGATTATGAGTCAGAAGATGATAATAACTAGGATGTCATTTTCATTTAAATTGTTTTTATCCATGTAATTATATCATTCCTAAAATGGTTGAGCTAGGTGAAATTCCATTTTACGATCCATGAGGGACCATAAACCTTATGAACCAAAGAGGGGAACCCACTAAAATCTCACCATAGAGAGATCCATAACGTCTAAAATGGTGTCAGCATAATTAAACATATTTAAAACAAGAAACAAAAATATACCACATGAAATGGAATTAGAAAATTAAAACATGACATGGAAAAATTCAAGGGCTAGTTGGGAGGATATCTAAATACATTCCCTGTATCATTTTAGATCAATATCATGACTGGAAAACATCATCAACCTCTCAAAATGATAATATAGTTTCAGTGAGTGTTTTTATATCATTATTTCTTGATTGAAATGACTCATGAACTCGATTGGAATTTCATTGTCCAAATAATATATTATTACGTAGTGCATGGAGAATATCATAGATAAGATGGCCCCTATCCTCATTTCCCTAAATTATCTAGGTGGATTTCAGGAGTTCTCTAAAAAGGCTCAGTATTTGGATGAAGACTTGCAGTGGACCATGAAATGGTTGTTCCCATTACATCTTCCTACTCCTATGTGAAGGCATGTCAAAAAAGAGAAAAATGCCAATGTGCATGTATATAATCATGAGCTGGTACACATATTGTACTCTTTTATGAATAATCCCTATCATGTTAATCCCCTCTAAGAACAACCTCATCTGTATTATCTTAATCAGGCATGGACATAACATCACATAGGGAATGTTTCCCTACCCCACTATAAATTCCAGGCACCCAGGGTTTCATTCAATAAAATAAAGACAAAAATCTACTCCATCAGAGATTAACATGTCCCTTTTTTTCATTTTCGCATTAGAAATTTATTTTGAATCTTAAAGAATGTAAGAAAAAACAGGTCAAAACTACTGATCATTCCAACATATACACATACCATGGTGTCCATAAAGACACCATCAAATAATGATTTGTCTTTAAGGATTGGATCCAAGAGTAGGTTGATCATTGATTAGTCAAATTGGGTGACATATCTCAATCAGTATAACAGTCCTCTACTGAAACTAATAGTGAAAATGAATAATTTAGTGTGTGGAAGTCGGTTCTCGACTGAGGAATACAAAATTAAAGTGGCTGGTTGTCTTGTAAGATAGTCAGTCACACCCATGTTATTATCTGTTCCCACTTGAGAAAACAAGAACATCTAATGGTCACCAAAGCTCCTATATATGTTGTATCCACATCTACACTTGTTATTTCTAGGACATATAAGTGTATATTTTGGAATTGAATTGGAAATTAGATTCCACTATCAGTACAAAAACCAGTTTACACGCTTAGTGATTTCATGCCTTCTGAATTGGTAGTCATGTCCGGGATTTATCTAGTCCAGGATAACTCCACTAATGAGGAGTAAGAATGCATTCCCATGAATGATGTACAAAAAGTGTACCACTAAACAATTATAAATGATTGGGATTTTATGATAATCCCTTTGGGACTTCTGACCGACACTATCGAAGGAGAGGTAGAGGAAATCAAAGTAGTAGGATTGTTCATTCCATTGGTTTGGGATATAATAATGTGAAAGGAATCACTTAAAAATAGTATATTCATATAAATGAAATAAAATAGCACGATTCATGTTGGTATCAACATGTGTAACCCTACCAAACCACTACAATAATAATTCCTCCATAACCGACTATATTACAGGACCATGCAACTCAGTTGTGACCTCTCCATGATCTACAATTCCTTGTTAGGGTACAACCTCTTCCATTTGGTTCATAGCTATAGGTCATTCAAGGATGTTTGAATAAAAAACAATAGAGTACTACTGAAAATTTCAAGATCATAGTGCCTCAACCAATGGTGCAGACTGTGCTCCCTTATAACGAACGACCATTAATGGGAAAAATATGACCTTATCTTATAAATATGATGTGTTGAAACACCTCTACAGCATAACTGAAAGTCTGAAGTTCCTCAAGGACATCCGAATTTCAATGGAAAATTATGAATCCCAAATTTAGTCTTTGATGACCGCCATTCAGTTTGAGAATTAGGTAGTATCTTTTGATTCTTATTACACTAAACAGGTTGACTGAAAGTAAAGTTATACCATAATACTATTTTTAGAGAACTAGACGGTTTTCCAATTTAGCAAAAGATACACCCTCTATATATGAAAAGATAGTTCAATGTAATGGAAATCCACCACATTGTCTGGGAAAATATCTCTATGTTCAAACTCATATCAACCATGACTCTCTACAAACAATGAATTTTGGAAGTATATTTGAATCTTTTAACCATAAAATTTAAGGGTACGATAAGATCAAGAATAAGATAAATGGTAATATTAGACTAAGAAAACATTTCAGTTTTCTAATAGAATGAATTGAATTTATGGTTGTCTCAGATTACACAACCTACAACACAATTTTGTGAAGGCCTTAGTTCCATTTTCATGTTTCGGTCCCCTATTCCAACCACCAGCGCACCAAATACTCCATTGATAGATGATTTGGGGTACATCAAGGGGTGAATTCCCCTTTTACTTCTAGAATGTTCATTATCTAGACACTAGGTACTACAAAAGGGGGGATTAAAAAATCTAGAACATTGGGTTATTGTGCTTTAATTACCCTAATGATCTAACAGTTACCAAAAATGATTCTTGTATAGACATAAAGGACGCATTTATTCTCCTAATCCATCAATTGGATCCCATAAAACTACATCTAAGAGGTTATTTCATAGTCCTAAAAATGATGTATTGGATATAGATTACTCAATAATATTTTACTAAGCAATCATGCACAATACTAGAAGATTATACTAGTGTTTTTATCAATAATTTAAACTCATGGCCACTAATCCACAACATTCCAAAATGTTCCATAAAGATGGAATGACTCGATTGAAGTTGAATCATCATCATTTCATTAATATATAGTGTATAAATCATAGTATGAAATTGAATGGGATTAGATCATCATCATTTTCTACTTCACTATCTATAGAGAATGATTTTCTTGTTTAAGTCTCTTCCCCCATCGTATATGAATATGATGTTATCTTCAGATCTGCGACATCAAGTGTGTTACTTCATCAATTTGATCCTCACATCTTAGATGATGAAGATGACCAAGAAGAAGATCTTACTACATTTGAATAGTGTGTCTCCACAACTGTTGATGAGTTGATTCAGGTGATCCTTGGCATGGAGGAAAACCTGATGTCTACACTTATTAACACCAATACGTCTCTAGGATAATAATAGTATTATATGGACATCCTTAAGTATCACTACATCATGTTTTATAGGATCTATGATTTGAGGCTATAGATTGACCCTCAAGTTTTTTATCATCACACTATCCTGATAATGGGTCACTTTCAATTAAAAAAACCTCCCAGAAAGATGGATTAGTCTCATAGTGCCAAGGTCAAGGCCAATGTTTACAATATTATTCAGGACAACATTATTAAAGAGGTTCACTACCCTAGATGGATGGAAATAGTTTTACCATTTAGGATTAAGAACAGGAATATCCTAGACTGTATTGAAATTTGGGTCACCAACCACCATTTTATAAAGGATGAATTTAAACATCCAATGGAAAAGCTATTGATTGATCTAGTGGAAGGGTTCCATGAAATCTCATTTATAGAAATATATTCTCACTACAATAAGATCAGGATGTCCCATGAGGATGTGGAATCAACCTCCATTAGGGAACCCCATGGAACATTGTTCTACAAAGTAATTCCTTTTTGTTTGAAGAACACTAGAGACACTTACCAATAGGTGATGAGCCATATATTAAAACATCTCTTAGGTACATTTTCAGAGTGTTATGTAGATTATATGGTGGTGAAATAGTGCAAGATACAAAAACATATCAAAGTTCATGATAAAGTTATTGTATTTCTCTCTTCCCACCATTTGAAGATGATCCCATTAGAGTGTTCATTTAGGGTTAGTTTTGGAAAATTTATGATCTCTATTGTAACACACATAAGAATTGATATTGATCCTAGGAAAATAATCTACATCAACCAAAGTCCTTCCCCATAATCCACTGAGATTTGTGGGGCCTTCATGGATCTTATGATATGTTTTAATATTCACTGAAAATCTAGTAGGAAAGTGTCAGACGTTCTCAACAGTCATGGATAAATCTTCTTATTTCTAATGGGATGAGGACTGTCAGATTATCATATTGGATATTAAAAAGTATATACTACATCTAATTATTATGTTTCCACCCATATTAGGATATCCCCTAATCTACTATGTTACCATTCTAGAATGATCCTTTCGCACCATGTTGTATCTAAAAAATGATTGTAGTAAAAATACCACAGTATCTCGGAATCATTCTTCTCAATAAAGAGGCCTTATACCCCCCCATCTAGAAGAGTTTCTTCACTCTTGTCTTTTTAGTGTAGAAGTTTTGAAATTATTTAAAGCCCCATGAGATATTGTTGTTGTCATGAGTTTAACCTCTAAAATAAAACCTCAATAACACCATTCTCATTGTCAGATTGGGATATTGTGTACTGATCCTCAAATAGTTTAATATCAGGTCTATCCAATAAAATGATGGAAATGTTCAATAGTTGGAAGAATTATTATCCATGAACCCAAAACCTGAGGAAATTCACCTAGAAATTTATTTCCCATATGTAGTCATTCATTTAGTGGATCATGTTATACCATATTGGAAGATTCATTTTTATGGTGCCTCTTAGATTCCGACTAGTGACAGTCATATACTCCACAAAGTGGGCTTGTTGTTTGTCTTCATGAATCCAATACAGGTCATCCTACAATTCTCAATTTTATTATCGGAAGGTTATACTAATAATGAGTCAGAGAATTAGGCCATCCTAAGATGCCTTGAATTGAACCTTGAGTTTTATGTCCCCTTTCAACATGTAAATGGAAACTCCAAGTTTGTCATAAAATAGATCAAGGGTGACTACATATTTAGAAAGAATGAGATTATGCTCCTACTAGAAGAGAATCATTAGCTGATGGCCTATTTAACTTATTAGAGAAAGGTAACACAGTATCCATAGTGGAAAAATAGAAAAGAAAAAGAGTTAGAAAGCCAAGATATATCCCACATTGATACTAATCAAGTTGAATTGATAATTTACATATAACAACAGACAATCATCACTCCCTCCACCTCATATAATTTAAATCAATTGTTATACCACCAATATATAGGGAATTATATGAAATATACCTTAAATTCTCCCACGATTTAGGAGATGCCTAATTTTATGACACAACTCATAGATTATCTGCAAAAAATTACTCCCACTTGGCCAAGCCGAGTGTGAGTGTATCCACCAATGCACAACAAATTTTACCCTCTAGAGTATCCAAAAACATGAGTATGCTCTCTATATAGATGAGTTGGATGGAATTATTCCCTATTACATTTATAGAGATGAGGTACCTTAGGTTATATAAAAGGTCCATGCTAGTTCATGTGGAGACCATCAAGTGGGATTGAATCCCACAAAAAAAATTCAAGGGTGGGTTACGTCTCTACTTTCATGGTTCATTATTTCATTGGGTTTTTCAAGAGGATTCATGCGTACCAGATCTAGTCAAATTTAATATACCAATTTCTAAATATTCATGACAACACTAAATAATCTTTAACATTCATAGTTTGGGGACTTGATTTTGTGTTCCTTACCTAATATAAAAGGCTCAATAATATATGTTAATTTTGACTATAATGAGATTATTCTAAATGTTGTCATAGGATGTTCCCCTTAATGATGATAAAACCTGGCCTGTGATTGAGTACATGAACTCTCATATCATTCATTGGCTCAGGGTTCCCCAAAATATTCACACAGACAACAACACTAATTTCTAAGATTCTGAGATGAAGTAATTTAATTCCATGTAAACCATTTAGGTTAACCACAATTCCCACTACAACACTCAAGTGAATCGAAATATTGGAGTGTTCATCAATACACTATCTAACATCCCATAGAAGATAGTCATCTAGAACACGAAAATTAATCTTGATAATCTCCCTAATTCACTATGATACTATCGATTGAAATCATATAATTCCACCCAAGAGACCACATACCCCTTGATATATTGAAAAAAGGAAGTCATACCTTTTGAGGTTCATTTTACATAACTCCGAATGGATTTTTGTGACCAGTAGATTCAAGAATGAATTTAATAAGTCCATATACCTGAGTAATATTATCCTAAAAAACATGGTTCAATAATTTTATAAATTATGGTGGAACTAGAATAAGGAAGCAAAAAAAATCAATAAGATATCCCTCTTATGCTTCTTACTTCATGATGACATGGTATTGGCTCTCAAAATACTGGTGATAGGAGGAAAAAATCCATTGATGTTGGAACCCAAGTAGGAAGGAATTTAAATTATCCATAAACATAATTAAAATAGA
Organism: Viscum album; assembly: GCA_963277665.1. Classification (NCBI taxonomy): domain Eukaryota; kingdom Viridiplantae; phylum Streptophyta; class Magnoliopsida; order Santalales; family Viscaceae; genus Viscum; species Viscum album. Next base: position 1,812,273,141 of record OY728127.1, read on the forward strand.
GAATAATATTCTCTAACCATGTATAGATAGTGTATCACCACTCCCACTGACACCATGTCTCTCAAACATTACTTTTCGTAAATCCTCATTGTGAGAGATCTATGAACTTAAAATAAAAGAAATCATGGTCTGAGCTCTATGAACAAAAACTATTAGATTAACCTTTTTTCTGAGATTTATGTCCTTAATATTGTACGAGCTATTTTCTGTGCTTCATGAGTATATAACATCGGAAACTAAACCACCAGATATGAGCCAAAAACACCCATGACCTTATGTGCACCTCTCCAGATAGAAGAGACTTCTGGAAAGTAGTGAGGGTCTTCTTTTGATAGTAGGGAAACTATACCCTTGATATCGTGTCATAGGATCAAAAATAAATAGTAACAAATAGAATAACTGAATAAATAGAATACATTTCAATAAAATAATGCATCTCCCAAAATTGGAAATTTTTTCCACAATTCATATTATAGAAAAATAAATATGTGATAAACTACAATTCCTTCTAGTTTCCATCCAATCCCACCTCCAAATCCATGATCCTTAGCTCAATAGTCCACCACATAGCTCATTCCATTCACCAGAACCATCATGAAATATAAAATCATGCCAAAATTCATATGTAGGTTGCGAGTATTAAACAAATTAGGTCCCCACCAATGTATCCTTAACTAAATGTGATCAAGTATACAAGTGTATCGAGAAAAAATAATAAAAGTGTAACTAGCATTGTAACCCTAAATCCAAAACTGAGTAGTTTTGTGCTAACCAATCCACCACAAAACCATGACATTACCTACTTCAGCTATATGAAAGAAGAATAAAAAATGTTTTATAACAAACAAGGATTATCCACAAGGTTCATCAATCACTCTACTGAACAACATGTGATCATGAAATTCATCATACACTAGGCATTAAGGAAGTCATGTTCTCAACATTATATAGGAATCATGTTCTACTTGACATTCATTAGGCATCAAGAGCATACCCATTGCAATCCACTAGGTATTAAGTGGATAACATGAAATTCATTATTCATCATCATATCCTTACCCTATGAATTTTTCCCCTGTCACCCACATCTCAAGACATCCTCACTCCCCCTCTATAGAACATGTCATCGAGGTCCACCAAAAATGGGCTCTTTGAGCAATATAAAAAAATCACACAAATCGTGGTGGGAGACATAATAAATAATAACAAATAATCATTAGTAAGGTAGAAAAATAATACAAGTAATTAACATCAGACATAAATAATAAGCTATAAATTAGTCCTGAAAAAAAGTGTCACATAAGGTTCTTAGGGCTACACACACAAACTTTCGATCTTAATATATCATGATAATATAATATTTTTACGCATAAATTATATTGTGGAATAATGTGTAAAAAAGAACAAAATGGTAAGGGACATCCATTCTCCAATGTATTCAACATCAATAGCCAGAAAAAACCACCCTATGTTGTTCGATAGATAGATTTGAAACCTCAATATTAAATAACACATATTCAAGTAATTTTCATATTAAACATTAACAAGTCATGCATGAGTCTTGTCAATGGTTCGAAGACCTAAAAAAATTATTTTAATTCAAAAAAAATCACATGGGATGACATTTTCCCCCTCCTAGATAATTTCTAAATTATAGTTCTAGGCCAGCACATGAGGTCACTAAATTCTCATTGATATTAAATATCTTTTGATAATTTAATACTATTTACCATTTAATAATTAAATTTTATTAACTTGTCATAAATTATCATTTAGAATTATATTTTTATAATCAATTATAAATTATTATTTTATAACCATATATTAATAATTTATAATAAATTATCCATTATAAATATATTTTGTTAAATACACACAATTACTTGTTATAAATTTTAGTATATAATAACCTTTAATAAATAAATACTATCCTTGATTATTTTTTTGAAAATATCTCTTAAATATTCGTTTTATAATATTTTTAATAAAAAAAATTTTGTTTATAATTTTTTAATAACGATATAATGGAATGATAAAAAATTGAAATTTTTTTAAAAATTAAAACATTTATCTTCAACCATATGCAGTGCCTTGCTATGGAATAACAAGATACCACAACGCGATGCCCCTAGATAAGTTATCTGGAAAATGGGATCAACACCTTCCCCAAATTTATGAAAGGAGGTATCATATAATTGTCGGTGAGATCTAAAGGAAAAAAAGTAAATATCAACTATTATAAGAACCCCAAATCCATTACCATACGTGTTTTCTAAAAAACAGAAAATAAAAAAAATTTGAGACAAAAATTTAATTATGGATAATTTAATTTTACCCATTAAAGATGTTATGGATTTAATGAGACAAAGTTTGATTGAAAATTGATGTTATTGAATGATTTAGTGTGTGAAAAATGGTGTGTTTCTTTTTTGGGGAAGATTAATAGTAATTGATTTTTTCTAACAAATAAAATGATAATAAATTTTAAAAAATAACCTAGCAACAAATTTTTCCAAAATGATGAACAAGTAAAAGTTACGTCACACCTTTGGTGAACCCTACATCTTAGACCTAATAGTAGTAAAATATTACTCATACGACACATAGTTTGGGAGATAATAAATTACATTTGAAAATATAATGTAAATAAATATTAAATAAGTTATCCCCATGAATGATCTGACCAAATGTTGGATGATCACTAATGTTTTATTGCTCCTAGGGTAAACCGATCATCCTGGACCAAACGGTGGTCTCGTATTTCTTGTGTGATTTACTTTTTGGGATATATTCAATGATTTTGAAAAAATCATTACCATATAATATAATATAATTAATATTTTTATCCATATACACTGAGGATTAATGGGCATTGAAATTCCATACTATTTGAGAGCTTAATAAAAAAATATTCCCTTGAATATTTAAAGGTGCCAACTGAGATTTTACCCTAACAAAATGCCTTTAAAACCATCAATTAAATTTTTATTGAAAAAAATATATTTTCATTTAAAAATAACTATAATTTATCATCAATGAGTTTTTCTTATTTTCATTAAAAAATCGATAGTAAAATTCTCCACCTCTATTGATTTCTCATCTAAGAGAGGCATCTTTAGTGGTCTTGCTCAAAGAAAAATTCCCACTATGATTAATAATCATACTCACACACCAACATATCCTCCTGGATCCATCTATTCTTCCACCAAATTTAGACTATAGGTAGCATCTTTCCACCCAAAACCTTCTCGCTTTAGTGTATGATCCACAACATTAACTCCTGAAAAGATGCATCTGTCTCTAGCTCAAGGTACTCATTGTAAAAAACATGTGTATGGCCGGGTATGTACCTCCAAAACTAGGAAACCTAAAAGGAAACAAGCATACCTAGATAACATGAAGGGGGGTTCAAATATTACACCACTACCCATATCATCTCAGTGATCTCAAAGGGCCCAACCAAATGTTGTACCATATTGTTCTTGTTTCCCATATGTTTATTCTCTAACTAGTGAGTAACTCTAAAGAAAACCTATTCTCGTATAGAAAACTCCAAGGGTCTCCTCTTACGGTCAAAATAGAATATTTTTATGCTCTTAGTGGTGATAAACCTATTCTATATCAACTATACTCTCTATATGGCCTTCCGAACCTTGATGTGGCTAACAATCACTGCCTCGCCTGCCGAAGTCCAACAAAGCAGTGAGCGAATCAACCTCCAACAAAGATTCTCATAAGGTTACATATGAATCAAATCCTAGTAATTGTTATTATTTGAATATTAAAACAAGTATAGATGATCATCCCTTTCCCAAACAAAGTATAGAATATAGGCTTATATCCTATCCGCTAATATGAATATTTTCCCATGGAGTATCCGTCTGTCTAAAGATTGTAGGACATTCTCAATCTGAGAAGAGTCTTGGGGATTTCTAAATTTTTCCCAAAATAATGAAGTAAAACATTCATGCCTATATGAAAAGAATTTCAAGGTTAATCCATGTAGTTATATGATCAATCAGACATAGATCATCCACATGTCCTCTAGAAAGTGAGTATCTCTGATTATTAAATAGTGAAGAGACATTCATAGACTATCAAAAATCAGCATGAATACACGATGAATACTTAATTAACTGGGAAATGATTTAAAAAATATATCACGACTTCATCTTAGTTAAAAATATATATCTGTAGTGGTTGTAACAAACCACTAGGACGTTGTTGCTAAACCATCACCCACTGCCTAGAAAGGTATCGGGATATGAAACCAACAATGTCTCCCTTTATCCCTTACATCCATAACTACCTCCTCAAGTCATAATACAACTTGGAAACACAAGGATTTACTTCCCATATTTATTTATTGTATTCCATCATTAGATCCCCTGTGATAAATCCAAGTACTAAAACTCTTACATGTACCAAGATAACAACAACATCATCCAACAACCATCCAAGAATTGAGTCACAACTAGATTGTTGATAACTCATTACAAAACACTCTTAGTCTGAATTCTGTTCTACCATTATTAAGGCCACTTGTAAAGATGTGACAACCAAAGGAGAATAATTTAAAGAAATCTAGTCCTCTGAGGCATCCACCCTCCAATCATCCAAAAAACTCATCATCTATCACTGATCTTCTGAGGGCCTCCTACCATTTTCATGCATAGACCGTGTATTATGAATAAGATAATACACATTGAAATGACCCACCTTGGTGAATACACCATATCATATTAAAACATTTTTTAATACTCAAACCAATACCTCATTCATAGGTTTAGGGCCCTCTATGTGAATATATAGAGAAGGACCTTGTGGTCTATGTACACAACAAATATGTCACCAAATAGATATTGTCTCCAACATTTTAGTGCATCGACATGAACTTATATATCCAATTAATGTGTAGTGTAGTTCCTATCAATGGGGTAATAGCTAACAAGAAACGTAAGTTAATACCTTCTCTCTTTTTGTTATCAATACTCCCAAACAAATTTAAGATGCATCACATTATATTTCATAACAAACACTGGGTTAAGGGTACGTTATTATTGGAGATTTTTCATCCTTCACTTTATCTCTAGAAAGTCCTATTCATAATGGAATGGACATAATCAGTTTAGTAAATTATTTATTGGTACAATCATGGGTGAAGATAGATGGGACAAGTTTGGGAAAAACCATGTATAATATCTTAAAAAACTCCAAAGTCTCCTAATCAAAATTTTTTTTAAAGGAAATGTACAGGATTTAACTACATCAAATTTCTTTAGCTCTATAGATGTACTTATCACAAATACCACAGGTCATAACATCACCTCTTGTATCCTAAAATTTTAATTCAACAACTTTACATAACTATAATATTCTCTAAGATGACACGAGTATATTAATGTGCCTAGCATGAAACTACAGTGTTGGTGTGTAGATGGGGGTATTTTCGATGAACATTATAAAAAATGAGTCCATGTATGTATTGAAGATCATGATCATGGGGTCCATGAAAACCACTAGCTTTATTGTCATCGTGAATGGAATTATTGAGTACTCATATAGTCCATACCAATTTTAATATAGAACATTTATAATGTCCACCTGTCTTAATCACACCTAGTGATATCTTGATCGAGGACCATTCATATGGAACCACTAGGCTCCCTGTAGTTTATCGAAAAGATCATCTATATTAGGAAATAGATATCATTTCATCACCATCACCTGCTTTGTATTATTGTAATGAATGCATTACTGAAGTTTACCATCAACCTTTTTAGAAAAAAAAAACAGTTTCAACCATTAGAAAAGTACAAGGTTTTATAAACCCCCTTTTTTATGTTTTCCAGCTATACCATGATGTCATTCATCTTGGATGGATCCATATGATAGAGTGTATCCAAATAGGTTGAACATTTGACATTATCTCAATATTAGATTAACTTTTTTTATCCTTAAAAGTCTTAACTAGGTAATGAAATCCAAAAAAAATTTATACCCATACATCTACATGTTGAGGGCCTATGGAGCCATGGAATAATGAATAATATTAGTGAAAATTCTAGGGAATATTTGATCATGGTTATCAAATATTATTCCTATGAAGAAAATATAGCAAAATACATCTTTTTAAATAGTGAAAACTACCCTAAGTGCATAGAATTTGTATGAGGATGCTCAGTCGTATTCTCCTGCCCATGTAGTGGTAATTAAGAAAAATCCCACATCATATAATAATTCCATCCCCGCTTCATATGTAGTTAAATAATAATATGTCTAGGTGGAATATTCAGTAGCATTATTAAATATTAGGAACATAAATAAATCAAATTTACCCTATGAGATCATAGATGATTCTTTTATGAGTCTATGGGATTAAAAACAATTATCTTAGGAGTATACTTATAACTGAAGGCATACTCCTCCTATCACAAACCAATATTTCCATCCCTTCATGTTGGTCAAATTCATCATAAATATACAAATAAAAAAAGTAAGACTTGTTAAAATAATTAATTCCAATAAATATTTATGAAAAAAATAAGCAACACATACATACTATAAAAATAGAAACAATGCTAAAAAATAGAAAAAAACAAGGAAGTTAATTAACAAAATACTATACCATACAACAAAAGATATATGTGTATATATTTATATATATGTGGAACATGACCCTACAGGACAATTAATGATGCCTAAACACACCTAAAATCCCATATATCACTTATAAATATCATGTGCATAACCGAAGATGAGTATAATAACCATTAATAGAAAAACATAAATTCCCCACATCATGGAAACAAGGAGGTCCACTACATATTTCTAGTGAGACACCATCATAGATCTCCTTCTTGAATCATAACCATCTTATATACAATCTATCCTGTACAAACCCAATGAAAGGAGAGAAAATGTTAACAAGTCTGGGTGTGTATTATAGTGTTTTCTAACATCCTAACATGACCCACCGAGTTTGAGCTAGATGGTCACATGATATCATGTGCACCTCCATATATGAAAAAGTTTCCTTACTAGCAGCGAGGGTGTGAGTTTGATACTAAGATATTATACCCTACATATCATATAACATGATCAATAACAAAAAAAATAACTAATATAATAAATCATCAGAATAAACATTTTGAGTAACCAAATAAATGTTACACATGTCAAATAAATAATTCATCTCCCAAAATTGGGAATCCCATCCACAGTAAAAAGAGAAGATAAAAAATTGATAAATTGAAAGTACTAATTGTTTCCTTTATATCCCATCAACAAATCCACACTCTTTAACTCAGTAGTCTTATATATGGCCCTTAACCTTTATCACGCCCCTCATGAATACTAAAAACACCCCAAAATTATCGAGTACGGTGTGAGTAAAAAAATAGGGTGGACACTGGCACAATACTTGTAGATTATCATTTATTTATTTATCTTATTTATTTATTGTGGACTTTCATGACAAATCTAGTAGCTACATTATATATTTTACATGTCTTCCATTTATCTAGTTATTACACATGCTTACTTTTAGGATTTATTAAGCTAGTTATTTGTTATTATTAATAGTATGACACAATACTGAGGGCATGGTCTCATCATTATTGTAACCAAAACCCGATACTAGTTGATAGATTCTTATGTTTGGGGAGGCATTAAAGTGCTAATGTGAAATTCTATCTTGGACCTAATGGTTCTATTCAGGATGTTATAGAGTCTAAACAACAAATCCAAACATCCTCTTACCATGTCATTAAATAATATCCTTAACATGTATGGCATATACAAGATGCCTCATATATAAAATATGAGATGACCAAAGACCAACATCCTCAAAAAACAACATTAATTTATATTCATACCCTATTTGATGAAAATATGATTCCTCATAAGAAAAATTTGATATGAAAAAACAAAATCCTTAGTACATGACATTAAACTATAGACTTACGTAGTACGAAAAATATGGGATCCCTCATAGGAAAAATATGGGATGACCAAAAAAATGTACTCAACCCATGATGTTTAACTGTATCCTTACCCAATGTGATGAATATATGATTCCACATATGACTATTATAATATGATTAAATGTCCTCTCCCGATAGGAAACCACCTTTTAGTAAACTATCTTTAACCATGTCATGTTCCAAAACAACATTTGGCTCAATTTGCAAGACCGATGGGATTATTGGGACCAATATCATGGGACCATCCATGGAAATAACCTATTTTTTGGGCCTCCCCTGGTCTATGTCTCATGACACTAAACTGCATGCAAATGGTTTTCATATTTTCTTATCTAGTTCATTGACGCTTTAGATCCTTCATGTTAGGTTATAAAATATTATTCACTACTCGGAAATACATGAAGAACACAATAACCATTACATAAAAGCCTTATGATATTAATATATGTGAACCACTCCCATAGTTTTCCCTCATTAATATAGTTTTATTCATCCCAAGGGTTTTAGAGAACAGATTCCCCTCCTCTTCCTCATCGCATCCTCGACCAAAAGGAGGCCACACAATTGACGCCAGTATTCTACCATGCTAAATTCCTAAACAACCTATGGCTTGATTCCAATTCGCATTGGATATATAGATATTAACATATCTCATATCCCATGTCTATCCCCCACCATCAACTTATCCAAAGATCTTTCCAACCTCAACATCATGATGTCAACTTTTGTGATGGTTTTCTTGGAAATTTGTATGGAAAAAAGACTCCTTATATCATTCATCATGTTAGTTTATAAATATTCCATGAGAAATAATCTTTTTAAAGTCACCCAAAACATTTTTTTGTAGCTCCAAGTCCATAAAGTAGTACCATATTTATTCCAAAATATATTAATCTAAACTACAAAATTAAACATTCTCAAAAGATGGTGTGAAATTGTAGCCTTTACCCATGGTGTAAATACAAGATTCCGTACATTAAATATGAGGGATGAACCTAAATCAATATCCTTAGTATATAATGTTAAACTGTATCCTTAACGCCTGTGATTAATATAGTAAACCTCATATAAAGAATATGGGATGGACAATTATCAATATCCTCAACACAAGAAGTTAAATTGTATCCTTATCCTACCTGATGAATAAATAATGCCTCGTATGATAAATAGGGGATGGAAAAAATAAAAATCCTTCACACAAGATGTAAAACTATAGGTTTAACATATTTTTTGAACAATGGATTCATTATGATAATTACGAGATGATCCATCATCCTCTATAGAAAGGAGTCTACACTTCAAGATTTTTCCCCTACCAAGACATGTTTGAGAACAACTGGTGGATTGATTCCAATTACCATGGGATATTTAATGACACCAAGAACCTTAATCCTCGGCCTATCTCCACCAATAACTCAATTCAGGGTCTTTCCCCTCCATTTAATGCTTGATCCTTACCTTCTAGCATGATTATCCAGCATGGTTGATCACATAGTGGGATAGCTCCCAAGGCACTCAACATCCCCCAGGACATCCCCCACTTCTATTTTCACATTTCATGTATCTATTTCAATATATCTTTATCATCCCCTCAATTTGAATAGAAACCCAATTGATATAGTGCTTGGACACACTGGATGCAGAGACCTAAGCTTGACGTACATAGACAATACATTACTTTTCCATAATACTTAGTACATAATAAAAACATACACCAAAGGACCGTAATTGTTTAGTGTCTTTGGTAGCTCAGAACATAATCTTCTAATAATGGTGAAAGATCTTCAACATCTCCAATAAAGATCTTCCCCTTCTGTTTTCTTACCTAAAACTGTTCTTTATATCCTGGGGAAGAGAAAACATATAAAGGGTGATATCAAATGCTCAGTAAGGGTAATAATGGTGAAAATAAAACAAACCATATAAACTTAAAAACATGAACATAATGTTTAAACATCAAAATCATGAGCAATGAAATAAAACATGGTAGTACATAAGGCATAGATCATAATGGAACATCTATCATGATAAAATAGCAGGGGAATAAATCATGTATTTGTGGAAAAACATTAAGCACATGATATGAATTCCATAGATTCCAAGGCATTGCTGCCAAGACCTTCATAGTGGACATAGTCCCTTAATGAATCGAGTTCACTCCTCGTTCCAGTCCTATATCACTGAATCGAATTAACTTGTCATCCCATCCATGTCTATCTCATTAGATATAAATCATTACCCAATGAATTGAAGGGAGATATAGGTACCACCCATCTCATAATGAAATCATTTTAACGTGTGCCACAACATAAACATAAATCATTCATTATAACCCAAAGAATAAAATAGGTTTCATAAACATCATCCCATCATAACATAATCCATATAAAACAAATGAATATCATTTAATCATAAGAAAATTGAAACCATGTAAATCATAGAGCCACTAAACATGAAACAAACACATATTAAATAATACCATCTTATATAGAAGATGGTTTTGTTAAAACACTTGAAATGAATTCTTGAGGAAAATATCATTTCTTCTTCAAAATCATTTTCTTTTCACAAAATTCCATTCAATTTTAAAAGAAAAGGATTTTGTTGAAAATATTCATGAAATATTGTATATGAATATTCATTGAAATAAGGCATTATGAAACTGTAATAATCTGTTCCTGTCGTATAAGTTAAAAAACATTCTCCTCGTACTTTTAACGGAAAAGTCAAAAAGAACCACGTATGCTAAACAAAAGAAAGATTACTTCCATAACACAAAGTAAAATTCAAAGAGGGGTAAAAATGTAATTAAAAATACATGGAGGAATATTAAACAATTTATGAAAAACATTTTATGGGAATGGATGAAAAATATAACCCCAGTAAATACTTACATATAAGTAATCTAAAATAAAAATGAGTTTCCAAAATTATCCCTTACCTTATGTCTGATATGCTTCGTACGTATCTGAAACCCATGTATAATGATTCAAATAATGTCATTTACTTATTACATAATCATATTCATTGTTATGATATCATATATGGTTCACTTATGACTTTATATTACCCATTCTTTTGTAAATTTCATGTTAAAGTAGCGTTTTGGGTAAAATTATTTTATTTATCGTACATGTTTGGACTTATTGTTCATGATATTATTATTACTTATATAATGATTTAATTACATCCAGAATGTAAATCAGGATTTATATATAATATATAGATGAATGAAATTAAATACATCGTTCATGAAGACGGTAGGCCGTACGTACGCATGAACGCTATTTTCCTTTCCTTATTTAATTGAATGGAAGTAAGTAGATGACATATATATATATCCATAAATCCAATAGTTTCATTATTTCATACATTTCATTATTATTAATTATATATACATTATAATAATTCATGAATGGTTTACATGGAGAAGGAATCTCATCGCGTCGTGGGGACGGTAATCCGTACGTACACACTAGCGATTATATCGTTCCCATAATTATTGAATGGAATTGTAGCGGATGATATAATATCTCAGAATAATTATGATTTTATAATAACAATATATTGTTATTATTTACACCATTATACCCATCCATGTATGGTGGTGGTGGAAAATAGATTACACCACGGCGTGGAGACGGTATTTCATACGTACGCACGCACGGTGATTTTGTTTTCCGTAGGGTGGATAGAAGGTGAAATGGGGTATTTTCATATTTATAATAACATATAAGTATATTAATGATAATTATGTTAATAATTTATAATGAAACAACTAATTAAGAAGAAGTTTAAGAAGAATGAAACATGAACGAATCGGTAGAAGAGATTACCTGTTCTTCGACGCACCTCTTTTAAGCTTCCTCTTAAGGAACTAGAGTTGGTCTTTTGAGGATACCAAAACCTCTATAATGTTTATATGGAAGTTTATAAGGTAAATGGTCAGGGTATTTCTGATCTTGAAGGCTCAAAATTGTGTAAATAGAATAGGGATGAGGTTCCCTTTTATAAGGGAGCAGAGTGGCTCCTTGGGAAACCACAAAAATATTAAATTATAATAAATCAAACCCCACATAAAAATCTCCAAAAATGAATAATATTCTAAAATTATATGAGATAGGGTTTTAATATCATCAAAAAATAAAATATAGACATGTTGAAAATTTATTTTAAACCTTATCAACTAGATTTATCCTTATTTAATCTATTTAATTTTATTTGCGGTAATAAGATTTTAAAGTTTAAACTCTTATAAATAATTACTTATGTGTTTTGAATTGTTAATAATTGTATAATATATTTTATTTCAGACCATATAAATTTTAATTTATAATTTTTAAATACTTTTGTGATTTTTAAACAATTGTATAATATGTTATTTTTATAAAATAACAATATTGTCAATTTTAAAACTATTCATTTATTTTAATTTAAATAAAATCCACACAGAAGATATGTTCGAAATAAAAGATTTAATATATTCATAAAATGTCATATTTATCTAAAAAATTCTTTTAGAACATTAAATATTTCATATATTATTTATTTTAATATTTTTAAAACTATTTATGTGAAATTTGAATCCATAAAATAATTTCAACATCAATATTGTGTGACCTTTAATGATAATTATATAATCTATAAAAATTCAAAATAAATTGAAATTATGTAGATAATTTTATTATATTTATGGAGACTATTAATGTTCGAAGTTCGATGAAGTTTATCACTAAATTAAAATTATTATACTTATAAGATTTAGGAGAGTGACATGTTGTCACTTTCATTGGTTTTAATAATAATTAAATTATTTTCATGGTCAAAAGTCCATAAAATGAATCTATTCTGACCATTAGGTGATATGGGTAGACTTTTAGTATTCCAAAAGAATTTTGGTAGGTGTTAGAGTAATTTTATAAACTTATTTTTACACTTATTTACTCGATTTACATTTAAATGCAGTAAATAAAAATTACCGTAGTTACTATTCATAATATCAAAAAAATAAAAGTAAGATATTAACATAATTTGGACCCACTAAATTCAAATATGGAATCCCGTTTTTATAATTCATCACACAGAATTTGCAGTAATTAATTTAAAATTAATCCCATTGTTAAGAAAATAGGTTTTAAAAGTTAAAACATTGCCAAAGATTGAAATGTTTTTACATAATAATTCAATTTAATATTAATGGTAATGACATAAATTATATTAAATGTTAAAAATATATTCTATTTATACTTTAAAATCAGTCAATATTATAATTTAACCATATAAATTGTTGTGATGAATTTTTTTTTAATTAAAATATATCAAGTTTTTACTATTCATTAAATATGAAAGTTATCAGAATAATATGAAAAATTTATCCAAAGTAAATTTTTATATCCTGATTCCATATAAGAATTTTATTTTGTCAAATTGAACTTATAAAAATGTCAAAAAATAGATTTAATGTGGGTGTGTCATCAAAAGGCGGAAAAACTGCACTTTTTTGAAAAATACTTATTTTACACGAAAAATTTATTTTGTTCTCATACCATGTTCTAGAAAATGTGTAAGATGAATAATAATGTTATAAAATTAAAAATTTAATTAATACTATTCATAACGGCTAGTCCATAATAATATTATAACAATATATCATTGTTTAGTGAATCCCGGTATTGCGTACTACACACACTATCGAGGAATATTCCTCTGGTGTGCAACACAAGACTAGAATAGTGTTTGTGTTATATGGAAAGATAATATAGTGTTTCGTATAGCGCAATCCAATCTTGGTGTAGCATACAACACATGACATGAAGGAAATTAAAAAGAATATTTCTCATAAAATATTGGGGTGTTACATTCTACCCCCCTTTAAATGAATTTCGCCCTTGAAATTCGTTGGGGTTATAAATCGTTTACTACTTCAAATTTTCTTTCATAGAAACCCACATCATCAAAAGGAATACTAAAACATAATTTTAAAAACTAATTTATGAAATGTAACAGTCAACGAAATTAACTTATCCCTGGGTTTCCACATAGGAGAACATAGGTGAAAAAATGGATGTGGAAGAGAAATCTAACTGTCAAGTTTTGATGGAGAGTGGTAGAGAACATGGCTATGAAAAAGAAAAAAATCACAATGATAGAAATTTGTGAGTATCTAAGGTACCATCTAATTCATTAGATATGAGAGTACTAGGACAACATTTTTGGTTTTCATGATCTTTTCCCTAATGTTGATAATATTTTTCACGAGGAGAAATACTTACTTGATTTCAATGTAATATCATCATTGGTAATTCCATGAACAATTTTCACATCATCTCTATTTAAAGAAATGAAGTTAAATTTTTCTTTCATGAAGTGTTAGTGGATCATGCGATAGAATGAAAAGTCATCCCATCTGTTTCTATCATAAAAAGGTTATCATATGTTATTAAATATACATAAGTCCATCTATGGTGAGATTAATCGTATGTGATTCCAAAAATGGACTTATACATCATCTATCATACCGCTTAATAAAATAAAACTAGTTTCTACTAACCAGGGAATTCCTGTAGGCCAGTGGCAAGCAATAAAGGACTGTCGCACTTGAGTTGTGGGTTCGATTCCCAAAACCCTATCTGACGCGATAGGTTTTCTCTGGTCACACAAGTTGTCTTTTTTTCTAGAACTTCACTATTATAACATTACAGAAATAATATCGAAAAAAGTTATGGCCTTAAACAATACTATCTTATGTATGACATAATCCATTCCAGTCTTTAGACTTATCCAAAATACATCTATCCCATCTCATAGTATAATGAAAATGATTACTATAAATGTCATCAACCAAGCATATGAATACCTTCATCTATCCCCCATATATCATAATATATATCTTGTTGATCACATTCCAAACATGTGAATACCTTAATCTTTTATTCTCTTGAAACATGAATTAACAAATAACCATAATAAAAACATTAATAATGTCAAAAGGAAACTCTTTTCACATACCAAAATCCCAAAATTTCTATATACTCAAACCATTATATCACTTTGTCCTTATATCAGTCATTAGCTCATTAATACTATCAAACATATTGTTTTCATCTTATCCCTTCATTATGCGCATATCATCTTCTTTCCAAAAAAATTGAATTACCTTTCATGGTTACAGGTATCATATAATTATCGAAAATGAATACATAGATATTCCAAAATTCCACGATACCATAAATGATATTCCATGAGACTCTTTCGAAATCCCATTACAAAAACAATTAATCATTCCACAACATCATTTCCATACTCAAAATCACAAATAGTGATCGCATGCAACTTCCCTTTGTCCTTTTCCTTAAGATTTTTCTCATGTCGATCGTCATTAACCATTGGATTAGGGCATTGATTAGCATAATTCCCCATTTCCTTGCACTTGAAGCATTGAAGTGTTGGTGGAGCGTTTTATGTAGTATTTTATTTATTCACATCATTAGATACCTTTTTCCCATTACTTCGACACTCAGTTACTCGATGACCTTATTTTCCACACTTATAACAGTTTCTAGTACCTTTTAGACAATCTCCACCATGCTTCATTCCACACATTGATCATAAAGAAACATTCATCTTCTATTCACCATTGTTCTGAGCTTTTTCCTTGAACTCCATCTTTCGTTTGTTGTCAAAACCATGAGATGGATATGTAACTCCAACTTCCATTTCTACCTTGATAGCAAAATGCACAATTTCTTCATGGCTACTGAAGTCTTTTATAACTAATTCCCTTCTACGACATGGTTTTAAGCCACTGAAGAATCGAACAACATTACTTTCAGGTTGGATGATAAAACCAGATTCATACCTTGCAAGACTTGTAAAATTTGCTT
Source organism: Viscum album (assembly GCA_963277665.1). Taxonomy (NCBI): domain Eukaryota; kingdom Viridiplantae; phylum Streptophyta; class Magnoliopsida; order Santalales; family Viscaceae; genus Viscum; species Viscum album. The sequence goes on from OY728127.1 coordinate 1,812,289,009, forward strand.
TGTATATACCAACAGATTCATCATAATTTTTCTTATGCTTGAGGAAATACTTTCCCATATTTTTTCGAAGAATATGAGGGAAGTACTTATTGAAAAACAAGTTCTTGAAATCGTCCCATTCCATTGATTAAATTTCATCTTGGGGCCTTGTATTCTTAATTAGATTCCACCACTAGTCTGCTTCACCTTCTAAACAGTAAACAGACAAAATGAATTTTTCATGTTCTGAACAATGAAGTATGGAAAATATCTTTTCAATGGTACTGATCCATTGTTCAGCAACAAGTGTATTAGAAGACCCAATGAAAGAAGGTGGACTTTTCCTCATGAAGGACTCACTAGAATACTATTCCCTTCTCTGCTCATTTGGATGTCCAGAATGATTCATAGATTGTGTAAGTATAGCAATAAGATTTTTCACTCCATCTCCTGTAACATTGGTTTTTTCAGAAGGACAATGATTTCATTTTCCATTACATTGATCAACTTGGTTCCTTCGGGTTCCATCCATCGTTTAAAACCCAAAAATAATAATGTGAGAGGAAAAATCATGCTAGGGAAAACAACATAATAAATGGGGAGTAACTTCAATATCTAACATCTTAGGTTTAATTATATGATCGTTACTGTAATCCTAGGACTATAACCAATACTTATACTTATCCTTAGAGACATCGCTAGACATACCTTAGAAATATCTCTAGGGACCTCACAAAAGTTTTCTCATCCTAGTTTCCAAAGGTTAACTAAACCTTTCCTCTAATACCAACTGTAGAGACCCAAGCATGACGTATATAGACATTACATTACTTCTTCATAATAAATAATACATAAAAAAACAGAAACCAAAGGACTATAATTTTTTAGTGTCTTTGGAAACTCAGAACATAATCTTCTAATCATGGTGAAAGATCTTCAACATCTCCCATAACGATCTTCCCCTTTTGTTTTCTTACCTAAAACCTTTCATTATATCCTGGGGAAAAGAAAAAATATAAAGGGTGAGATCAAATGCTAAGTAAAGTTAATAATGGAGAAAATAAAACAAACCATATATATTTGAACTTAAAAACATGAATATAATGTTTAAACATCAAAATCCCGAGAACTGAAATAAAACATGGCAGTACAAAAGGAATAGATCATAATGAAACACCTATCATGATAAAATATCATGGTAATAAAACATTTAATTGTGGAAAACCATTATGTGCATGATATTATTTCCATAGTAGCCAAGGCATTTATTCCAAGACCGTCATATTTGACAAAGTCCCTTACTGAATCGAGTTCACTCCTCGTTCTAGTCTTGTATCACTGAACCGGATTAACTTGCCATTCCAGCCATGTCTATCTCATGAGATATAAATTTTTAACCAATTAATTGGAGGGAGATATAGGTCCCACCCATCTCATAATGAAATCATTCTTATTTGTTCCACAACATAATCATAAATCATTCATCATAACCCAAAGAATAAAATGGGTTTCATAAACATCATCCCATCATAACATAATCCCTATAAAACAAATGGATATCATTTCATCATAAGAAAATTGAAACCATGTAAATCATAGAGACATTATAATTGAAACATACATATATGAAATAATGTCATCATATATGGAAAACGATTTTGATAAGACAGTTGAAATGAATTCTTGAGGAAAATATCCTTTCTTCTTCAAAATCATTTTCTTTTCACAAAATTACATGAAATTTTAAAAGAAAAGGGTTTTGTTGAAAATATTCATGAAATATTGTAGTAAAATATTCATGGAAATAAATAATTATTAAACCTTAAAAATATTTTCATGTCATATAAGTTAAAAAACATTCTCCTCATACTTTAAACGGAAATGTCAAAAAGTACCGCGTATGCTAAAGAAAAGAAATATTTCTTCCATAACACAATGTAAAAGTCAAAGAGGGGTAAAAATGAAATTAAACATACATGGAATAATATTAAACACTTTATGTAAATCATTTTATGGGCATGGATAAAAAATATAACCCCAGTAAATACTTACATATAAGAAATCTCAGATAAAAATGAGATTGCAAAATTATCCCTTACATTAGGTCAGATATTCTTTGTACATATCCGATCCTCCTATATAATGATTTAAATAATGTCATTTACTTATTATAGAATCATATTAATTGTTATTATATCATATATGGTTCACTTATGACTTTATATTACCCGTTCTTTTCTAAATTCCATATTAAAGTAGTGTTTTGTGTAAAATCATTTTATTTATCGTACTTGTTTGGACATGTAGTTCTTGATATTATTATTACTTATATCATAATTTACTTACATACAGAATGTAAATAATGATTTAAATATCATATAAATTTAATATTTATATATATTAGAAAGATGAATGAAATGAAATACACCGTTCGTGGAGATGGTTGGTCGTACGTACGCATGAACATTGTTTTCCTTTCCTTATTGAATTAAATGGAAGTAAGTAGATGACATATATATATATATACATAAATACAATAGTTTCATTATGTCATATATTTCATTATTATTCACTATATATTATTTATAATCATTCTTGAATGGTTAACATGGAGAATGAATCACATCGATTCGTGGAGACGGTAATCTGTACGTACGCATGAGCGATGATATCATTCCCATAATTAATGAATGGAATTGGAGTGGAAGATATAATATGTAACGACCCAAAATTTTGAATAAATCTTGTTTCTTAATTTTGTGTGTTATTTAATTACATACTCAACAAAACTTTTTCATTTAGTAAAGTTAGTATAATTAAAATGAGTCTATTTGGTTTTGACTATTATATGACTATTAGTCAGTATGACCTTTGGAAACTAAATGTTGCGATTATGGTGTCTAAATACAAGTGATCTTGGTTAATTAATATATAATGAAGATTCTATGGTCTCATCCAGTAGTCTCAGGCCAATTGAATCACATCTAACAGAACATGGGAAGGAGGTAGCACCACTGGGATTTGCTCTGGACCAAACCCAAGCCGAACTTCATCATGTGAAGCTAGAACAGAATCTCCATCGTGATAAGTTCAAAATGATAGAAATTACTACTCTTGCGATGTTGGCCGAGTCGCCCTCATATTCTATCGCCATAGCACACCTAACACTTAGGTCCCATTCTTGGGTTATAAGGGGCTATGTAAAGAGACCGTAATTGCCTTGTGTTATCCTTAGATTTAAATAAAAATTGTCATTTCTTCTTATGTTGAGGTTTGTGAATTTTAAAATGTCCGGATCAATATAGTATGCATATTTTTGATGAATTATAGAAAACATATATTTGAAAATATTTATGTAAACCTTAAATAATTAATTATGTTTAATGATTTTCAAAAAATGGCATTATACACTTATGTTCAGAAAGAAATATAGAGTCTAATAAGATCAACTTGATTTTTTTATGAATAATAAATTATGAATAGTGATTTCATGCTTAGGATTAGTAATGTGACCAAATGGATTAGTAATCTCACTTAAAGAAAGTATTAATATAATCTGGGCACATTGATTAAGTATTGTGATTCAATAAAATGGGTAAATAACTATTTCAGAAATTATTAGGCAAGTATTGGTTTTTTCAGGTGAATAGTGTTTTTTAATTAAAAATTAAATTAAAAATATTTAGAAAATTATTTTTATAAAATGGAGTTTAGTTTTGAAGTCAGAACATCGATGTTATGTTAAGGTAATTTTTGGAGATTTTTCTGAAACAATTGAATTTTTAGTAAATAGTGTATTTATTTAGAAATTAAAATAAAAAAATTTAGAAAATTATTTTTATAAAATGGAGTTCATTTTTGAAATAATATCATCGATATTTGGTTAAAGTGAAATTTTGGGATTTTTCTAAGAAAGTTGAATTTTCGGTGAATAGGGAAAATAAAGTTTTTAAGTTACGGGTGATTAATGACATCATTAAATGTTGTATTATGTATTCAATCAATATGTTCGACATAAGAATATTAGGATAAGGTATTAGGTTTCCCAAGTGGCCAATATCATGGGAAAATACCATGGGAAAGCCCATTGTTTTTCCAATACAACCAATGAGGTGTCCCTTGGCCATTAATGCCTTGTCCCCTCACTTCCCCTATAAATACCAAGCCATTATATAATCCGTTCGATTCCAAAATCCTCCTCAACGATGTTCTGGTCTCCTTACCTACCAAGGAGTCCTCCCTAGGTTCCCTCAAGCCTCCCAAGGGCCCAAACTTCTTGATTTTTATGTTACTCTTCAAGGTAAGGGATCATGCCTCTCTCTTTCTTTCGAAGTACTCTCTTTTATATCATTTCTTTTATGCTCCATGGTCATAGGTTGTAGGATGTAATTATATATTCATCCTATATTCCTTTTCATGTTCATATGATGATAGACCCCCTCTTACTCTAATCAATTAATTTTAATAATATTTAAGTGGCGTCATTAAGCTGCCGAATTTGTATGGGATTCTTTCACCCATCTCATTTTCATGTTCTATTTTCATTTCAAGTATTTCAAGTTCCTTTTTATTATGTTGGGGTATGATCTCTAAATATATCATACTGATATTTTTTCCATATGATGAGAGACCCTATTTGATCTCATCAATTCATTTTTTTTATGTTTTAAGTGACGCCGTTAGGCAGCTGAATTTTCATAAGAGAAATCTTATTTTTGACTTCCTTCCATGTTTTTCATTTCATATGGTATGTCTTTCAAATTTCATTACCATGTTCTTATATCCTTTATATTCTGTCCCCATACTATGTTATTGATAATTTATGAGTGGGTGACCCATGTCCCCTCTCTTTTCAATGTTTTCTAAAACCCTGTAACATAGCTGTTATGCTGCAGAATTTCCGTCTCAAAATGTCTCTCTCTTTTTTTGGAAAATTATTTTATTTTATTTGGTGAACACTCAAAGCTCTATTTTCTAAAAGTTTATTTACATATATATCAAAATTTTCTATTTTAATTATAGGATTTACATACATGAGACACACTTTCCTTTTCCGTGGGTTTAAAGTGACATAAAGATCATGTCTTTAAAGGAGTTTTTAAAATGTAATGATTATGAAATGAAACCCATTTAATTTATTCTATATGGGTTATTTATGAAATTTTTGATGATGATATATGTGTATCACATGATAATAAGGAAAAATTTAAGGGTTCACCCTGATAGCGCTCTAATGCATTGGGTAGTGATGTAACCACTAGAGATTACAATTTTAACGATACCTTGGTGAATAACCTTGGTAATTTCAAATGACACTTGGGGATGGTCCTTGGTGATATGTTCATGATTTTATAAGTTAAATATTGTAGCCACATATTAAAGTTGTGAATCATGTTCTTTCCATTATGATATGCCTCATTATCTCTTTCTCATTTTTTAAATCTATTTATCATGACTTTATTGATGTATCTCAAGTTCACATGATAAATGCTTCCACTTGTTTCCCTTACTGGGCCTTCTGCTCACCCTTTCTTTTGATGTATATCCCCAGGTTATGAGATGTAGTATTGAACCTAGTATTAACATAAGGATAATACTTTCAATTGTTTAAGAAAAATGTTTTATGTTTTCATGTTTTATGTTCTTGGTTTCCACGACACTAAACATTAAAGATCCTTGGTTTTGTAAAATGTAATGAAAAGTTAAGTTATAAAAAGACAGAATGTTATAATTGGTATCAAAGTATGGTTTGGTTATTTGTGAAAATTAGGATATGAAAACATTAGGAATAACCCTATAGAAAAGTTTAAATATAGGAAATCTTCCAGGTATTTTGGTGAGTATTGAGTAAGTGGTTTATCAAGAAAACACATCCCTGTCTGGATACGAGCTGGTAGAGGTGGCTCTAGCACAGATGTACATAGGGGTAAAAACTGAAAACACCGCTTGAGATATACTTGAGTGGGAACTTGTACAAAACAATGGTCCTTGGTGCACTCTTGGTTACGACACTCCCGGGGATATGATTTGGTAAATTCATAAGCTTAGTACGAACCATTATTAAAGGAAAAAAGATAAAATAAAATAAAGATTCACATAAGAATATATGATCATGGATAACCTAGATTGGAACCTAGGGGATCACAAGTTAGGATATACTTTTCTTCTACAAGTTTATCCTTCTATGCTTAAAGTTTCCTTTTCATGATTATTTGCTAAGTATTTAAGACCCTAATTATACTTTCTTTTCATAGTTAATGGAGGGAAATTGAATAACATGTCCTAACAACGAATGTGACAGGAAATGTGATAATTGTCCTATTAACGTGACAGAGATGACGAGAGATCAAGATGAACATATTGTGATTATGCCAAAACAGCTATTAAAAATCACAATTAATAATTGGTACATAGATGAATTCCCAAATTCATCAAGGAAGAAGAAGAAATCGTCTCAAGGATGTTCATCTGATAAAGTTGACAAGGGAAAGAAGACCCGTTTTCCTTTGTGAAAAACTTGTGGAAAGGGTCACCAAGGAGAATTTCACAAAGGAACTGGGAGATGTTATAAGTGTGGGGTGATAGGGAGTAAAGTAGCTAATTGAATCAAAAAAACGGATAATGTGATGAATAGAGATAAGGTTCGATCTAATGTACCATATAATTTTCAATGTCATAAATGTGGAGAATTTGAACATTATCCAAGGAAATGATCTCTTGGAAGGGATGTGAAGCATGATGAGCATAAAAAATCTTCAACGATAAGGGAACAATGCAAGTCCTATGCTGAGATGGATCATGATTCCTAATGTACATGCAACTTCTTCGCAATAATTGTCTATGTCATGTTGTATTTTAGTTCGTGCTCTATGAGCATATCTTTAATGTTTTCTAAGAACATCGAGTCACCACCTAATATTTTTTTATATCATTAAGAAAAACATCTATTTTTATGTAGCACATGTTGATGTTGTGAAGTTGTTCTTCATGAAAAAAACATTATTAGGGGAATAAAAGATAATTATTATTTTTGAAGATGTTCATATGATCGAGGTAAATAGATTACTACGGTATTTTTTTGAGGAGTAATGGTTGACTTATATTTTAAAGAATCTAAAAATTTAAGGTGAACATATAGTAATTTAAGAACTGATTAACTTATCTTGGGGAAAATATTTTTAGGTTAGTTACTTTTGTTATAAGATGTTAGGAGTGATTGATGTTGTTTGGAGATGAACGATAAAGTTTATCTTGGAAGACTATGTTATCAAATACTTTTTATATTTGGGTTTCAATCTTAGTTTTGTTTATTTTGAGAAATTTTATGGATATTTATTTATTTAAAGGTCTATGATGAACATTGGGTAGTACCGTGGATCTTTGAAGATTTAAAGTAGTTTTGCTTCCTATGGGGTTCTTTATTTTTGAAGAGTTGTTTTATCTTACCCTTTCTGTTTTTGGGATAAATGTTTAAATAAAGATAGTTATTCTTTTGTGGATTACATGATTCTCTAGAAGATGATTCTTGTGCTTTGATGAGACCAAGTAGTTTTGAATTCTCATTGTTTGGAGAAAAGTTTTGTCCTGGTAAAACTTATTTAGGGATGAAACTCTCCTTGGAGGTAAATATATTTCCATGTGTTCTTATTCTATGTAGTAAATAAATTCCTCAAAATTATTAAAAGGAATGTAAAAAAGAAACATTGCTGGTTTAAGTTTCCTACTGGGTAATCAAATACTTTTTAACCCTTCACAAGTTTGTGATTTTTTTGTGGTTAACTTCCTCATAGACATATTTTCTATCACTCTCCCCCTCAGAACATGACCCTTTGTTTTCTCCTCCATATCCATGTTTTCCTACATGTAATCCTAGTATGGGTTAACTCGGGTGACCTTTGTACATCCTTTTCTTTCTTTTAAATTAATATTTTTATTGAATATTTTTCGAATGTGGGACTTTCAATTAAAATTTCCACGCCCAATTTTAAAAAATTTAGAGGACGCAATTTCTTAAGGGGGAAGATTTTAACGACCCGAAATTTTGAATAAATTTTGTTTTCTAATATTGTCTGTTATTTTATTTCATACTCAACAAAACTTTTTCATTTAATAAAATGAGTATAAATAAAATGAGACTATTGGGTTTTGACTATTATATGACTGTTAGTCAGTATGACCTTTGGAAACTAAATGTTGCGATTATTGTCTCTAAATACAAGCGAACTAGGTTAATTAATATAGAAAGAAGATTCAATGGCCTCATCCAGTAGTCTCAGGCCAATCGAAGCCCATATAACAGAACCTGGGAAGGAGGTAGTGCCACTAGGCTTTTCTCTGGACCAAACCCAAGACAGACTTCATCGTGTGAAGCTAGAACGGAATCTCCTTTGTGAGAAGTTCAAGCTGATAGAAATTACAACTCATGCGATGTTGGCCAAGACACCCTCATATTCACTCAGCTTATAACACCTTACACTTAGGTCCTATACTGGGGTTATAAGGGGCTGTGTAAGGAGACCATAACTTCCTTATGTAATCCTTTGATTTAAATAAAAATTGTGATTTCTTCTTATGATGAAGTTTGTGAATTTTCAAATGTCCGGATAAATATAGTATGCATATTTTTGATGTATATTAGAAAAAGGATATTTGAAAATATTTATGTAAACCTGAAATAAATAATTATGTGTAATGATTTTCAAAAAATGGTCTTCTACAATTATGTTAAGTAAGAAATTTAGAATCTAATAAGATCAACTTGATTTTTGATGAATATTAAATTTTGAATAGTGATTTTACGCTTAGGATTTATAATTTGACCAAATAGATTAGTAATATCACTTCAAGAGGGTATTAATATAATATAGGCAGCTTGATTAAGTAATGTTATTCAATAAAATAGTTAAATAACTATTTGAGAAATTCTTATTCAATTATCAGTTTTTTCAGGTGAATAGTGTTTTTTAAATAAAAATTAAATTAAAAATATTTCGAAAAATATTTTTATAAAATGGAGTTCATTTCTGAACTCAGAGCATCAAAATTATGTTAAGGTAATTTTTGGGGATTTTTCTGAAAAAAATTAATTTTCGGTGAATAATATATTTATTTAAAAATTCAATTAAAAATATTTAAAAATTTATTTTTTTAAAATGGAGTTAATTTTTGAAATGAGAGCATCAATATTTGGTTAAGATGAAATTTTGGGATTTTTCTGAGAAAGTTGAATTTTCGTTGAATAGAGAAAATACAGTTTTTAAGTTACAGGTGTTTAATGACATCATTAAATGATGTATTAAGTATGTAATCAATATGGTCACCTTATTGAATGTAAGATAAGGTTTTAGGTGTCCCAAGTGGAAATACCATGGGAAAATACCATGGGAAAGCCCATGGTTTTGCCAATACCACCAATGAGGTGTCCTTTGGCCATTAATGCCTTGTCCCCTCACTTCCCCTATAAATACCAAGCCATTCTCTCATCCTTTCGATTCCAAAATCCTCCTCAACAAAGTTCTGATCTCCTTACCTACCATGGAGTCTTCCCGAGGTTCCCTCAAGCCTCCCGAGGTCCCATCTTCATTATTTTTGAAGTTACTCTTCAAGGTAAGGGATCCTACCTCTCTCTTTCTTTCCAAGTACTCTCTTTTATGTCATTTCTTTCATGCTCCCTGTTATTATGTTGGAGGATATTATTTTATATTCATACTACTGTCCTTTTAATGTTAATATGATGATATAACCCCTATTTCTCTCATCAATTCATTTTAATAATGTTTAAGTAGCGCCATTAGGCTGCCGAATTTGTAAGGGATTTTTTCACCTTTCTCATTTTCATGTTCTATTTTCATGTCAAGTATATCAAGTTCCTTTTTATTATGTTGGGGTATGATCTATATATATATCATACTGATCTTTTATGTTCATAGGATGAGAGAACCTATTCTATATTGTCAATTCATTGTTTTTGAAGTTTTAAGGGACGTCGTTAGGCTGCCGAATTTTTATAAGAGAAATCTTATTTTTGCCTTCCTTCCATGTTTTTCATTTCATATGGTGTGTCTTTAAAATTAAATTACCATGTTTTCATATCCTTTATATTCTGTCCCAACACTGTGCTATGGATCTTTTATGAGTTTTTGACCCATTTCCTCTCCCTTTTCAATGTTTTCTAAAACCCTGTAACATAGCCGTTATGCTGCATAATTTTCATCTCAAAATGTCTCTTTTTTTTTCTCAAATTCATTTATTTTATTAAGTGAATACTCAAAGAACTTTTTTCTAAATGGGTATTCACATATATATCAAAATGTTATATTTTAATTCTATGATTTACATACATGAGACCCGCTTTCCTTTTCTGCGGGTTTAAAGTGACATAAAGATCACGTCTTTAAAGCAGTTTTAAAATGTTATGATTATGAAATGAAACCCATTTAGTTTCTGATATATGGTTTATTTATGAAATTTTTTATGATGATATATGTGTATCACATGATAATAAAGACAAATTTATGGGTTCCCCCTAATAACACTCCAATGGATTGGGTAATGATATAACCACTAGATATTCCAATTTTAACGATATGTTGGTGAATAACCTTGGTAATTTCAAATGACACCTTTGGGATGGACCATGGTGATATGTTAAATATTTTCTAAGTTAAATTTTGTAGCCACATATTAATGTTATGAATCATTTTCTTTCCATTATGATATTCCTCATGATCGCTTTCTCATTCCTTAAAGCTATTTATCATGACTTTATTGATGTATCTCAAGTTCACATGTTAAATGTTTCCCATTGTTTCCCTTACTGGGCCTTTCGCTCGCTCTTTATTTTGATGTATGTCCCCAGGTTATGAGACGCAATAATGAACCTAGGATGAAAATAAGGAGAAGCCTTTCAAGTGTTTAAGAAGAATGTTTTATGTTTTCATGTTTTAAGTTCTTGGTTTCCAAGACCCTAAACCTTAATGATCCTCTGTTTTGTAAAATGTAATGAAAAGTTATGTTATAAAAAGGCAGGATGTTATATAATATCTCAGAATCATTATGATGTTATAATAACCATATATAGTTATTCTTTACACAATTATACCCATCCAAATCAGGTGGTGGTGGAAAAACAGATTACACCACGACGTGGAGAGGGTATTCCGTACGTACGCACGCGCTGTAATTTTGTTTTCTGTAGGATGGATAGAAGGTGAAATGGGGTTTTTTCATATTTGTAATAAAATATCAGTATATTAGTTATACTAATGTTATTACTTTATAATGAAACAACTAAAGAAGAAGATGTTTAAGAAGAAAGAATCTTGAAATAATCGATAGAAGAGATTACATTTTCTTCAACGCACCGCCTTTAAGCTTCCTCTTATGGCACTAGAGTTGGTCTTTTGAGGAGACCAGATCCTCCATAATGCTTATAGGGAAGTTGAGAAGGGAAATGGGCAAGGTTTTTCCTATCTTGAAGGCTCAAAATTGTGTAAATATAAGAGGGAGAATGTTCCCTTTTATAAGGGAGGAGAGGGGCACCTTTGGATGCCTCAAAAATATTAATTTATAATAAATCAAACCCCACTTAAAAATCTCCAAAAATGACTCATTTTTGAATCTTAGATGAGATATGGTTGTAATATAATTAACCAGTGAAATTTAGACATGTTGGAAATTTATTTTAAACCTTATCAACTTGATTTATCGTTAATTAGTCTATTTAATTTTATTTTTTGGTAATAAGATTATAAATTTTAAATTGTTATAAAAAATTACATATGTGATGTGAATTGACAATAATTGGATATTATATTAAATTTTAGACCATATAAATATTAACTTATAATTTGTAAATATTTTTTTTTATTTTTAAATAATTTTATATTATGTTATTTTTATAAAATAACTATAGTGTCAATTTTGAAACTATTCATTTATTTTAATTTAAATAAAATCCACAGAGAAGATATGTTCAAAATAAAAGATTTAATAGATTCATAACAAGTCATATTTATATTTAAAATTCATGGAGCACATTAAATAGTTCATATAATATTTATTTTAATATTTTTAAAACCATTTATTTGAAATTTAAATCCATAAAATAATAGCAATATCACTACTGTGTCACCTTTAATGATAATAATTTAATCCTTAAAAATTATAAATAAATTCAAATGTTGTAGATAATTTTATTAGAATTCTGGATACTATTAATTTTATATGTTTCATGAAGTTTATAACTACATTAAAATTATTATACTTATAAGATTTAAGAGAGTGGCATGTTGTCACTTTCATTGGTTTTAATAAAAATTTAATTATTTTCACAGTCAAACGTCCAAAAAATGAATCTAATCCGACCCTTAGGTGATATGGGTATACTTTTAGTTATACAATAGAATTTTGGTAGGTGTTCGGGTAATTTTATAATCTTATTTTTACCCTAAATTACCTGATTTACCTTTACCTGCAGTAAATAAAAAATTCCATAGTTACTATTCATAAAATAAAAAAAATAAAAGTAACCTATTAACATAATTTTGACCCACCTAATTCAAATATGTAATCCATTTTTCAAATTAAAAACACAAAAGTTGCAGTAATTAATTTAAAATTAATCTCGTTGATAAGAAAATAGGTTTTAAATGTTAAAACATTCCCAATGATTGAAATGTTTTTAACTAAGAATTAAATGTAAAAGTAATGGTAATGGAATAAATTATATTAAAAGGTAAAAATATATTCTATTTATACTTTAAAATCATTCAATATTATAATTTAACCATATAAATTATTACGATTAAAAAAGATGATTTTAATAAAAATATAGCTTGTTTTTACTATTCATTAAAATATGAAAGTTATCAGAATAATATGAAAAATTTATCCAAAGTAAATTTATATATCTTTATTTCAATGAAGAATTTTATTTTTTCAAATTGAACTTATAAACATGTCAAAAACTAGATTTAAAGTGTGTGCGCCATCAAAAAGCGGCAAAACTGCACTTTTTTGAAAAATACTTATTTTACACGAAAAAATTATTTTGTTCTCATACAATGTTCTATAAAATGTGTAAGATGAATAATATTGTTATTAAAATAAAAATTTAGTTAATACTATTCATAACATCTAGTCCATAATAATATTATAACAATATATTATTTTTTAGTGAAACCCGGTATTGTATACTACACACGCTATCGAGGAATGTTGCTCTAGCGTGAAACACAAGCCTAGAATAGTGTTTGTGTGTACTTCAAGATAATACAGTTTTTCATAAAGTTCAATCCAATCTTTTTGTAGCGTAGAACATAAGAAATCAATGTAATTAAAAAGAGTATATCTCAAAAAATCTCAGGGTGTTACATTGGATCACCTACCATCATTTCCACATGCCTCTAAGGACACCAAGTGATAGATGGAAGTTATCATGTTTCAAATAAGGTCCAAAATTAATCCTCAATATGTTCACACTAACTTTGGTAGGTGAAGGTGTGGAAATTGTGTTCTGAAAATTCCAAGTAATTGTTCCCCTCTCGTTAGTCATCCCATTTTCTCCAGCCACGTATTGGATGTCATGATTTACAGTCCCTTCCATTTCCCTTTTCAATGATGGGAATCCAAACACCATGCCCGTCATTTCCCCAAACACATTATCAAGGTGACTAAATAAGATGACCGGTTTTTGTACTTACTCAAATTGTCCAGTTTTCCCCTTATCAGGTTCTACCCCACAAATAATGAGAACTCTATACCACTGCTTGTTCCCCATATCGATCATGGATCACATGGTCATATGATTTGGGTATGAATTTACTTAAGATATGTTGAGATGTGCTTGATCCATTTATATAAATATTCACATTTTTGGTCTGAACAATTATAATTTAAACTAGAAGTCCATGTCTAAGAATCATGACCATAATCATTCTGTGAGTTGTCTTATAAACTATCTACATGGAATCAAGTCCCCTTGGACCTCAATTCACATTGTTTAACTGCTTATGTAATGTTCCAAAAATTATAAGTAATTTTTTTAAAATTATTCGGGATTATTTTAAGACCATGCACTCAGACGACACATAATTCTGAGGCCCAGTGAGCCTAGAATAAATGTTTGAACTTTTTTATGACTATTTAAAATATCCCACATACATGGTTTTGGAAAATTCTAAACAGTTCCCCATATTAAAAATATAAGGTCACCGTTTTGTCTGAAACGACAACTATATCTAAAGAACAACTTAACCTCGAATGGTACGGGTTGAGGGAAAAATTTATTTTTCAGAATGTTTAAGAAAAATATAAATAAATCTTTCTTAAAAAAATAAAATAAAATAATATTTTATTTTATTTTATTCAAATTTAAAATTACTAAGGAATGTAATGATGTTTCCCAACGATTATAAAAGAAATATTGTTTCATAAATTAAAGTGTGTATGAAAATGCAACTCAGCGTAATAGAAACACTGAATTTTTATTATTATTTAATGGGTTACCCCAATACGAGATCGTTGGCATGATCCAATATTTCTATGAACCCTAGATATTTGGCTTTGGTGAGCGAAAATTGACCAACCACAAGCAATGTCAGATTAAGGAATGATGAACGACAGTGGTGAGACATTCTCCAATGAACAACAGCGGTGCGACCTCTGTCGATGAATGATCCACCCTCAAGGTAGGGGTTTGATTATAAGTGAATTTCAATTTTCCACATTCATGGATTTTATTGATGAATGCGGATTAACCCATAAATATATGACCCACAGACCGATCATTAATCCGAGAGGGTTTCTAATCTCAAGGGGTGAATCAGATTTATCCATGTTAGATTCAGAAGTCTCCTCCCAATTTTTTTATCTAAATTATAATGTGGAGGGATCAGGAGGACACAAATAAGACGAAGATCCCTCCATTGGGGGTGTTATTGTGTTCTTCATGACCAGAACTTTGGATTGATGATGAGACAAATTGTAGTACATTATAGTGAAAATGATGACCTAAGGATCTCGAAGGTGCCCAAAAATCTAAAAATGGACGAAAAGAAAGGTTTTGCTGGCCCGCGGAGGGAACATCCAGCATGATAGTGACAACACGTGGAAGCAACCACATGAGGGAGGCGGTGTGCACTAGTGGTGCACTGAAGTGGAAGACGATGCCCATGGACATGGCCATGGGGTGGTGGATATGGGATTCCGACAATGGATGGTGAAGGAATCCATGAACGTGGAGCCCGGCGCCGCGTCACATGGCTAGAGGGTTGCAGTGTAGCTTGACCATGTTGGCAGACCCCACTATGACATGTGGGGTGGAGGGAGAGGCAGCAGGCACCACATCTCGGGTGGAGCAAGCCGGACCGCTAACGACGAGCCGGGTTGGAGAAGGGAAGCCGCCCCAAGTGACCCACTGGGCCGGACCTGCACTAGTTTAGATACATGTTAGGTCGATCCCATGTTGGGTCGGGCCTGGTTCGGATTGGTAGACCTCAGGCTGGGTTGAGTATGGTCAGTCCAATTAGGTCGGATAAAACTCAAACCCAACCGCCCCATTTTTAGTAAAATGATGATAAATTTTAAACCATATGTACGATTGACAAACTGTTTGAGGAGTTAGGACCCTCACGATGAGAAAATCATTTTTAAATACTCAAATTTAATTTTCATGGATGTTGGGATATCCAAGATGGATTGAGGAGTAGATTATCCCAGAATCAAGTGCATTGTGAGTGGGAATCCTACGATGGGATGTGATGAGAATTAAGTGATGAGTGGACTTCTGGGGACCATAAGACCATAGTGATAAGTGTTCCCTTGTGTCCCAATAGATGAGAGTACATTAGTGGCCCAAAAGATAAGGAGGCCTGAGTGGTTTGTAGACGAGCAGACCATAGTGTCCTAGCATACCTTATGGATGAGTGGACCTCATGGCCTAGAAGACGAGCATACCTTAGTGGATGAGAAGATTATTAGACCATAGTGGCCTTGTATATCTCAATAATGGGAAAATTGTAGTAGTCCAACAGACTAAAGTGTTGAGTGGACCTCATTGGCCCAACAGGCCATAGTTACTCATCGGGGATGAGTCCCTTAGATGTGTATGATTTTCAGCAATATGATAGATTGTATTTATTTCTATAATCTATGTTATACCTGTTTGAGTGGTCCATAAAATTGTGTGTACTTATAATTGTTGAAATATATTTGGGGTTTGGGGTCCCAACTGGGTATTTTGTTACTGACCCCTACAAGGGCTCCGCTTGCACCTATCATGTCTTGTGTAGAGTACCAATGTTTTGATAAAGACATTGGTATCCCATGACTAAGATGTTCCCTGTCAGGACAGATATATGAGGCACATTCCAATAGCTTTTGGTAGCAACTATTCACCTAGTCTTTACATAGGATTTTCTACAGAAAGGTTTCTAGAAGATTTTTTACCCTATTGTTTACAAGTTTTCTGTTGTTGTATTTTTATACTATCATCTTTACTTCTTGATTTGTACTACATAATCTCAGTGGTTATCTTACTATCATGTATGTTTTCCCTTTTTATTATTGTGGGATGGGGTTGTGAGTATAATTGTGTATAGGTACTCGACAAATGCCTCCCACTTCCTGGATAATACCTTCAGTGCTAGTCGCTAGCCCCTGGACATTGGGAGGAGGGCTTCAGGTAGTTGTGGCATGAACCCCAGGGGATAGGTCATGAAAAATTAGTATCAACAGAGATCAGTTATATCTTATGTACTGAGATTATGTGGATTTGTTTTGCGTAAATAATGATAATTATTTCGGGTTCGAATTTTAGTCTCGGGGAGTCCAGTACTGATGCGGTGGCCAACATATCAATAAATTGGGACCCTGAATCATTATTTCTCACTCAGTACATGAAAACACTAGTTCCATTCATATTATATGAATTTAATTTTTTCTCATTTCCTTCTTTAGTTATAGTAATCTCACTAGGTACTATATATTGTTTGTGGTTCATCTTGACCGGTTTTAGGATGCCACCACGTAGACAGCCAACTAGGATTCTTGTGCATCACTCTGAGGATGTTACACCTATCCATGAGGCATCATTATAGGGACCAATACTATATATGTCCCCACCAATAGGCACCCTTTTGTTTCCACAACCAAATGATCATATGTTTCCACCGGCACTACCTATAGAGGAAGCATGCAGGATCAATGCCTTACATGAGTTCTGGAGGCTGAGACCTCCCAGGTTCTATGGTGAGACTGACCCCTGGTGGCCAAGGATTGGCTCAAGGAGGTTACATTAGTCTTTCATCTAGTGAGGATGCATCTTGAACAGATGGAAATCTTAGTCATGATCCTTCTTCTGGGCTAGACAGGGAGGTGATTGAGCATGACGATGAAGACGCGTGATGAGGCGACCCCCGCCTGGATAGACATTGAGCATCTCTTCCAGGAGGAGTTCTTTCTAGAAGAATTTCTCTCGGTATGCATATAGGAGCTACTATACGTACACCTATGTAGAATGACGGTAGCAGAGTACTCTACGAGATTCAACGAGAATTCACGTTAATCCATGAACATGGTGCGAGACCCATTCATCATTTCTAGAGACATTGAGTAGGGACTACACTGTGAGATTAGGGAATCCATGGTATCTCGTAGCATACCTACATAGGCTGGGGGGTAAGAGGGATCTCTACTCATAGAGATAATCATGGTGGAGAAGGCACCATCAGCTGGAGCTATGAGTATACATTAGGATGCAGAGTCTTCAACGATGGGTAGTAGGTGGTAGAAACAGGGATCCTAGAGGTTCATACATTTCAAGAGATGACCTCAGGGCACAGGAGTGGTGGTACATGTATCCCAGGGTAGAGGGAGTCATCATAGGAGCAGGTTGTTCTACTCATTCAGTGGGTAGGGACACATGGATCGTGATTTCCAGACTCACCGCGAAGACGACTAGAAGACGATCAAGGGGTCACCAAGGGAGATGAAGAGGATTGAGAAGGGTTGTCCATAGGTTGGAGGACATGGAATGGGGTTGGGAAGTGAATAATGTAGTGGGAGGCGGTTTGAGGTACCACCAAAACCCCCCCAGGTTGTCCCCCATGGGATCTGGGAGCTGGTGGATAGGGGAGAGGCTAGCTTTAGGCAATGGATGCCTATGACAATGGTGCCCCAAAGATTATTAGAGGTACGATATGTGACATATCCACATTAGCTGTAGTTCATATAGAAAGCAGTGCCAGTCACTTTTTCCTTTCCACAATATTTGTTCAGATCTCAGATATTCTAATGGATGCATTGGATTGATCCTAATAGTTAGAGACTCAAATGGGTGGTTATTTGATGATTACACAATTGTTCTGGTAGGGTGATATTACCCTTCGAGTAGGGATATTCGGGTGGGATCTCTGTGAAGATGTGTTGAGGCCTTATGATTTCATCTTGGGTATGGACTATTTATCCATAGTTAATTCTCATATCGATTGTATTAGGTGCAAAGTGTGGTGTGTCCGAAGAGATGGGACCAGGTTTACCTTCTCTGGGTACAAAGGAAAAGTTGTAACACATTAAAGATTTATTGAAGAATGGTGAAGTAGATCACTCACCAGTTGCCTAGCCTCATCCACAGTGTGGTAGATGAGATGAGTCATCACTTTCCTGTATTGGTGGATGAGTACGAAGACATATTTATTAAGGATGTTACTGGATTACCCCCCTCATAGAGAGGATGAGTTCTGAAATGATCTATAACCCAGAATGACACTGATATCCATCCCATATTATCATATGTCTACCATAGAGCTTCATGTGTTGAGGGTACAGCTAGAGGATCTTCAGAGGAAGGGCATCATGAGGTCGAGTGTTTCAACATGGGAAACTACAACATTTTTTTTCCAAGAATGAAGATTAGAGTTTGAGGTTATGCATGGAGTTTGGGAACCTTGACCATGTGACCATGAAGAAAAATTATCCCTTTCCTCAAATTGATGAACTCTTCGAATAATTTAATGGAGCGAGACAGTTTCAAAGATAGACCTATGATCAGGTTGTCATCAACATCATGTATGGGATGAGGATGCACTGAAGACAACATTTATGTGTTAGTATGGCCACTATAAGTTCCTAGTGATGAATTTAGGTGTGACCAATTCCTCATCAGTATTCATAGGACTCATGAATATGATCTTTCACCCTTACCTTAACCAGTTCATCATGGACTTCATTGATGACATCTTGGTGTACTTGGTGTGTGAGGAGGAGTACAAGACACACCTACAGATAGTCATGGATACACTGCGAGAGAACCAGAATTATGGGAAGCTCTCGAAGTGTCAGTTTTGGATTAAGGAAGTCCTCTTTCTAGGACAAATTATTTCAAAGGCTAGAGTTTGAGTGTATCTAGAAACAATAGAGCAGTTCTTTATTGGGAGCAACCCAGGTGTGTGATTGATGTGAGAAGTTTATTGGGTTTGGTTGTATACTATCAGAGTTTTGTGCCTGGCATTTCTAGGGTAGAAACACTATTATCAAATTTTACATGGAAGAGTAAACCCTTCATGTGGATGGAGAAGTGACAGCATAATTTTCAAGAGCTGAAGCAAAGACTGATGAGTGCCCCAATATTAGGGCTACAATAGGAGGGAATTGGTTATATAGTATTTTGCGATGCATTAAGGACCAGAGTGGGATGTGTGATACTATAGGAGTTGGTATATATCACCTATTATTCATGGTATTTGAGGAAGCATGAGTAGAATTATGTGACCCATGACCTGGAGCTAGCTGTAGTGGTCTTTTCTTTGAAGATGTGGGGAAAATACGTTATGGGAGAGTGGTTTAGAGTCTACTTTAACCAAAAGAGTCTCAGGTATGTTTTCTCCCCGAAGGAGATGAACATGAGGTAGTGGTGGTGGATATAGTCATTCTAGAACATTGATTTCAAATTATTCTATACTCCTAGGATAGGAAATGTGGTGGAGAATAAGTTGAACATGATATTTGTTTTTTGGTTTCTGAGTGAAGGGTCAGAGTAGTTAACCACGATTTAGATATCCATTGTGGATGGTGATGGAGTAGCTTATCGTCAATCTATGGATCCCACTTCCCATCTCATACAACTATTTAGTGGAGAAAAACATGTAGATGTTGAATGAGAGGCCCGACATGATAATTCATCCTTAGGATAATTTTCTGATGGATTTTTGGTAGGTGGGGAGAACATCATCCTTTTTAGAGGGTTAACTAATGAACTAGTGGCGTCATTTGATGAGGTTCTAAGAGATTTCCACAACTACCCTAAGGAGGAACATCCAGGTGTAAAAATGTTTCTCTAGGATATCTGAAGTCAGTAATGGTGCCTGGGGATGAATAAAGATGTGGCCGATTTTGTTTCGCGGTGCCTCTCATTTCAACAAGTGAAGGAAGATCATCAAGTTCCATCATTCTTGACTCAGCCACTTGATGTACAGAAGTGGAAGTGGGATGGAATATCAGTGGACATTGCGTTGGGTTTACCCAGCACATCTAGGGGCACAATTCTATCTAGGTAATTTTTGACTGGCTTACTATTTCGGCCCACTTCCTACCCATTCGGGAGAAGGGTTCAGTAGAGAGATTGGGACGAATCTATGTCTAAGAGATAGTTCGACTACATTGAGTCCCATCAACAATAGTCTTGGACATGACACATTCTTTACATACCGATTCTGGAAGGGACTATATGAGGTGTTTGGTATTGAGATATTCTTGAGAAAAACATTCCACTCATAGACAGATGGTGCGCCGAAGAGTACCATCCATGTTTTAAAGGACATGATTCATACATTCATCTTGGGTTTAGGTCACATTGGGGAGGATCATATACCTCTAGTAGAGTTCATGTAAAAAAATATCCACCACTCTACCATTTGTATGGAATCGTTAGAGGCACTATATGGGTGACCACACAAAGCACTATTATACTATATAGACACATGGGAGTAAACACTCATGGGACCAGAGTTAGTATGGGCTACCACTGAGAAGGTATATGTCATCCAGAAGTAGATGAAGACTTCCCAAAGAAGGTATAAATCTAAAAATAATATGAGAAGTAGGCCCTTGGAGTTCAAGGAGGGTGACTATGTGTTTCTCTATATCTCACCTTGATGGGGATTAACGAGATTTGGCTAGGGTGGAAAGTTTTCTATGATATTCATCAGCCCTTTTCTGGTTCTGAGCAGAGTTGGATAGTCGAAAAGCCTCTTATCTCTTCCCCCATAGATGCAGAAGGTGTATAAATTCATTCACAAATTGTAGTAGGGGAGGTATGCACATGATCCATCACAAGTCATCAGCTTGGGTGAGTTGGACATTGACGATGGGGAAACGTTTTCAGAGATTCTAGTAGATATTCAGGATCAACAAGATTGGGTACTTTTTGGATGGTCCATTACTCTCATGTGTGCTTTGTGGAAGCATGATAATCTCGAGGAGATCACTAGGAAGTGGAAGGCTCAGATCCGTGCTCAATACTGTCTATTGTTTTTTATCCCTTGTTTTGGCTTATGAGGGCGAAGAGAATTAGTGTGGGTATAATGTAATATCCCAAAAATTCAATGTATTATTTCATAAATTTATATGGGATTATTTTGAAACCAGGTGCTCGGACAGAACATGATTCTGAGGCCTAGTGAGCCCAAAATAAGGGTTTTAAATTTTGTAAGGTTATTTAAAATAGCTCATGTACACTATTTTGTAAACATCTAATCAAGTGCCCAGAATAAAAATATGAGGGAATTATTTCATCCGGAATGAGGACTTTACCTAAGTATATACATAACCTTGACCAACATGGGTCAAGGGGAAAATTTATTTTTCTTAATTTTTATGTAAAATATTAAAAATATTTCTTAAGGAAAATAAAAGAAAACATAATTTTTGTTTATTTTATTCAAATTTCAATTTTAATTACAACATAATGACTTTTCCACCTAATCGTAGAAGAATCTTTGTTTCAAAAATTAAACAGCGTAATGACATTGTAACTCAGCGTAATAGAAATGTTGAAATGTATTTTCTCCTTTTAATGGGTTAACTGAATATGGTATTGTTGGAATGATCTATTATTGCTCTGAACCCATGGATATTTTGTGTTAGAGATTTAAAATCAATTAACTTCCACCAAAGATTGATTTAGGAATGACGAACAACAATAGCTTGATCTTCTCCAACCTCGATGTAGAGGTTTTATTCTATGTGAATTTCCCACATTCCTCATTCATGGATTTGAGTGATGAACGTGGGACAACCCATGAACAGGTGACCCATGTATTGATCACTTACATGAGAGGGTTTATAATAATGTGTTTGAATTTGAGTTATCAATGTTGGATTCTTATATATCGTCCCAACTTGTTTTTAAATTCCAACGTAGAGGGATTAAGGTGACGCGAACAAGGTCGGAATCCCTCTATTGGGTCGTTACTGTGTTCTTCATGACCGGACCTCCAGATCGATGAAGATACAAATTTGAGTACATATCAGTGATGGTGGTGATCCAAATATCCATAAGGTTCTCACGAATCGGAAAATGGACCAACGGAGCTGGTCTGGGGTCCCACATAAGGAATCAACGATATGACGACGAAGTACAGGTGGCACACTGCGATGGCGGATGAGGCATGTGGCAATAGACGGAGGCTATGCAAGTGGACACAATGAGATTCACCGCAACATGATACTTGAGGGTTGTGGTTCAGTTGGACCATGGTGGTGAACCCCGTGGTGAACCAAGAGGTGGAGGGAGAAGTGGTGGGTGCCCCATCTCGGGTAGAGTAAGTTGACTACCACACAGCTGGTAGGGCTGGAGATGGAGAGTTGCCTAGTATGACATACCCATGACCCAAGCCTTCCGGGATAGGCCCAGCAGGCCAGGTCGCATCTGGGTCAGGTTGATGGAACTAGGTCAGGTTGGGTCGATCTAATAGTGTTAGACCAGACTCAGACCCAACCAAACCCTTTACAGTAAAACAGACATAACATCCAAACCAAATGACCAATTGAGATGTAATTTATGGTGTTTGAACCCTCATGAATGGAAGTTAATTTTTACATAATATAAGTTAATTTTTTTGGAAGTTGGGATATGGCCAATTTCTTGAGGAGTATATTTTCTCAGAATCAATGGCACTTTGAGTGGGAATCTTGTGGCTGGTTGTGACAAGCAGACCTCAGTGGTCGAGAATAACTCAGAGATGAACATACCATAGTATCCCAGCCGACAAGCAGACATCAGTGGATTAGTAGAAAAGTGGAACTCTATAGCCCAACATCCATCAATGATGATCGTACCTCATTGGACCATCATACAAGCTGAACTCAGTGGCCCAGTAGACATCAGTGACGAGCGAATATTAGTGGACCAACATACATCGGTGATGATAATACCTTAGTGGCCCAAAGAGAAGCATTGAATCATTAGGGATGAGTCCCTCAGTAGTACAAGATGTTCAAAATTATGATTGATATACTTTCATCCTATAATTTTGGTTACACATGTGTGAGCTTACCATTTCCTGTTACTTATCTTTGTGGTATTTTTTTAGATTGGGGTCCCTAAAATGTATTGTGTTACTCACCCATCCACAGGCTATTCCAGAATGTAGCCTATATTGTGAAAACATTTGACGTTTTGACAGAGACCTTTCGAGTCTATGACTAGGCGGTTCCCAGTGAGGACAGAGAGGCAAGGTGTACTCCTACAGCTTCATGCAGCTACTCTTCTCCTACTATTCAGGTAGGGTTTTCAGCAGATGGATTTCAAGAGACTTTTGTACATTATTATTTATAGCTTATATTTTTTGGGTTTGTATTCTAGCAACATTTACTTCAATGTTTATACTGTTTACTATCAATGGTTGTCTTAGGAGCATGCATGTTTTCCCTTTTTAGCATAGTGGGATGGGGTTGTGAGATTACGTGTGTACATGTACTTGCAAAATGAATCTCACATTAAGGATAATGCCTTCGATGCTAGTATCCAGCCCATACCCTTTGGGAGGCGGGCATGGGGTAGTCGCTACATGGGTCCCAGGGGATGGTTCGTGACATTTTCTCTATGCCACACACTCTAATTTGTGTCACACCCCCCATGATCCATGAATTATGAGATTAACCTTCTTGAAACCTATGGTTAAATATTTGTATACACAAAGTTTTTTTAACCCTATGGTCCATAAATTATGACCTAAAAATATTTTCAACCCATATTCCAGGCATTATGAACTAAAACTATTTGCAACACCATGGTCTATGCATTATAAGCATAAACTATATTAAAATCTCCAGTCTTAGTTGTGTAACCTTAAAATTACAAAGGAAATAGGCATAAAAATCTTTCCAGTTGAAAACCTATAGGGGAAACCTAAGAAAAAGCCATAATCTCATATTCCCGGTCACTCTCATTACATGGGAGTAAATGAGGGTGAAAATTAAATGTTACAAATCCATTAGGATCTATAATTAACACCATATAATACCACACTATGCTATCTAGACCCCATTTTTTAATGAAAATTTTTAGATCCAATTTTATGATCCATTTTCCTTACAATATCTTATATGAGGTTCTACCCATTTTTTATATCCTATACATCCCACTACCTTCACCAGATGGGATTTATTAATATTGGTTAACATGTCCAGGTCACATGATCATAAAGTATGCAATAATAGATCCTAATAACACAAAATTAAATTGATGACACATTTTCCTCACTATTTGACACTAAACTATGTGATCAATTTACATCCCATATAACGTTATACTCCATGGTGCTCGTTCTCATTACATGACGTAAAATTATATGGAATCTTAGGACCTCAACTATGAATCCATTTTAACACATTGTTATTGGTTTCCTACCAGGCCATCCATGTTTTTAGAAATTTTTCTAACATCTAAGAAGATGACCCCCTTAAAACATGAGTTTAAACATTGTTTGGATCGATACGCCAAAAAATGATTATCAAAGACATAATGGTGTAATTCAGAGAGTGTTAACCTCCATTTGAATCTTCCATCAGTTCAACACCATGGTTTATATCCTCCATGATTTTCATCCACATCATCATTCACATATGAATAGGATCTATTATAGTAATGGTGATTGGCCAGATATGATCACCTACCATATTGGGAACACACTCTTAAATACATCTGAAATATTTTTTACAAGTCGATGTTTTGAACAATGTTGGTGGTCAATTATGATTTACTTGTACCCATCCTAAAATAATGATAGTGGAATCTATTTTCAATCATAGTCATTACTCACCCTCTATAATCACGTCTTCCCCTCTGGGTTCCAAATCCTAGGCATCACGATTCATGATCTTCACAACTCTTATTTTTTTGAATAGAATTCAATTCCCTGGGTGTTTACCCATTTTTGAAGTAATTAAAATTAATTATGAAAATAATATGTTCAGAGAGTCTCATTAACAAAATAATTTTTTTGGTAAGGAAAATCCCAATGGGGAATAAAAAATTTCTACCCTGAGTGTTTGACCCTTATATGAAACTCTTGTATAAATGATCAATATTTTGATTGACCCTTGTTTCCCACACTAAACGTAACTCATGCGGGATATTGATTTATTTTTGGTTGTCATGTTGATATGAATGACATGAGAAAAAAATAACACATTGAATTATTTTATAAATCAACACAAATCATCACAAAAGTTCTGGGAGGGCCATCAACATTTCAGAGCCTCTCTTTTATTTCAAGATAAGATTAATTATTATTGTTTAACCCTATCCATTGAGTGATGTATCTCATTCCACCTCTATCAGGTAATCTATAGGATATACTATCTCCTGACTAGCCTAGATACTTTACCCTCAATTGTTGGGAATATCTTTTACATCCAAATTCATGCCAGATCTACGAAATCATGGTACATAGCCACCAGAGATTCCACCTCTACTACCCTAGCATAATCCACAACCAATTGAGATCTAAATTGGCTTATGATATATTTTTTAGGTGATTAGGGATAAATTATCTCACTTATGCTCTTATAGATTAGTGAACTCCTCCATATCTTCCCAAAGTTCATGAATTCGATTGTAAAAATTCGTATTCTATGAATATTGACCTCCTACCACTCAGCATGTCCCCATTCATTGATCTTTTACAAAAACTACATGAAGGGATCTAGAATCCACCCTACAACTCTCTGAAATGACTAACCAATGGTTAATAGATCCCACCATGTTTGGTAGATTGAAAAATGGAATGAAATTATTTTAATTTTTTACACTACTACATAGCTTGTGTCAAGGGAATCTGTTCTCCTAAGAAATATTCGAGCTGGAATCATGATTTTCTTAGAAAGTAAAAGGTAATACTAAGGGAATACAACCAATAAAGTATTGCTAGGATCATCTAAAATAATATACTAAGGTGGTTTAAGACCCACGTCTATGATGAATTCATCTTCACTAGATTCTTCTCCCACAATAAGAGCTACCCAAACACCCTATAGCACATCCATGGTAGGATTCACCATCAAGGACACCTCAAACATATCTATTAGTATAGGTATCTAGAAAACATTTTTTGATGCCTCATCTTTAACAAACCACTTCATGGGGTACCCCTATAGTAGACCTATCCACTATGGATTCCTAATCCACCACCACTATAGGAATAACCTCCTCAAACATATATGTAGGGATATCCAAATTAATTATCTTTATCTTGGAAACAGTCTCCACTAACTTGAGCAATGAAACTGATGGATGAGTCCCAAATATGGTTTGTAAATACATGTAATTTATGGGTTTTTCAATGTAAAAAAAATCAGTTGGAAAGGATTTTTTTTGAAAAGGGAAGGAAGAGTACAAGAGTGGTATAGTACAACCAAAAAATCAGAATGGTTTATAGGCAATCACCCTGGTGGAAAAATCAGCCCGATTGTAATTATACCAAATATAGGAAGTTTTCATATAGATGTATGTTTAGACTCACTCCAAAAGATATGAATTCTAATAACTCTATCCTTCATGAACCAGAGAAGATATGGATTTCCCAAGGTAGACATATTTCATGAAACATCCTCCCATGGGGGTTTGATAACCTCAATCCATGATTGAGATGGATTTTTTGAAGGAACATGGATTTCGCATAAGAATAAATCCCTTAATGAATCTAGGGGTTTAACGAGATAATAATCATTAGTGAAAACAACCCCAAGGGAATCAAGAATTCACTTTAACACAGGGTATCGATGCTTCATAGTGCGCGATCATTTGTGAGGCCTCTATCTTTTGAATAAATTTAAACACTCAAAAAACCTGAAATCTAATGAAACCAATCCACAAAGACTCTCCATGTTTCCCATTTTCATCCAAAACCCATTAAAAATATAATCTCCCAATTCTGCCATACCCATCCAAAACCAGTTCACCTATGTGTCATGACCCATCCTCGGGGCTCGTACCGTGACTACCCCAAGCCCTCCTTCCATAGGCCAGGGGCTGGTGACTAGCACCAATGGCTTAAATCCTGATGACTGGGAAGGCATTACCTTTATAAAGGTAAAAAAACACCACAGAGTACAAGCGAAAGTAATACACTAATAACAAAAGAAGTGTTGAAAGGTAAATGGGCTAAAATACAAACTCAACCAAAAGTACAGCTACAAATGAAAGAAAGTACAACTGAAAAGACAAGCAGCTAGAAGAATAGAAGAAGCTATTGGTTTGTCCACCTCCGATCCTACATGAAGGGTAGGTACAGATAGCACAGCTCCTGGGTCATCCACATTGAATCCTACCTGAAGGGTAGGTACAGATAGCGCAGCTCCTGGGTCTTCCACCTCGGATCCTACCTGAAGGGTACGTATAGATAGCGCAACTCCTAGATCTTCCACCACGGATCCTACCTGAAGGGTAGGTACAAATAGCCTCCCCAATTCTCTCGCCTTTCTACCTCCTCCGAGTATCATATCGTCGTGAAGTCCACCTCCGAATACTGACTCGTCGTGAGGTCTACCTCTGGGTACCGTCCAGCCCTCGAACACTCAGTCTCTGTCAGCACTGCCCGTCGTCTGCAACCAACACAACGAGGTGCGAGCATAGCCCGTGCAGGGGTGAGTATACGATACTAAGTAGGGACCCTGAGACCCTCAAGGTCTCACTGAATTCAACAAGGATAACCACAAAGAAGGATCTCAATAGATAACCCTTACTTAGGTATAAGACCATACTTATACCTAAGTTATCATGTAACTCATCTCAATCAATAGGAAACACAAAGGTTATGAAATAAACAGAAAACCACTACCTAGGAATATGACCATACATATACCTAAGTATCAAGTGACCCATCTCAATCATGAGATAAACACAATGGTCATAGACTCAGCTCAAACCCGGATTTTCATTATCGAAACCGCAACTGCTGAAGAGCCACATCTCTGACGAATACAGTGATCCTATCATGACTCTGAGGTACTGATCACTAACCTATGACTGCTGAGGTACTCCTCCTGTTGAGTACCGCGAGCTAGCCACCCAAACATAGTAGTTCTTCCCGCCAGTGTCTGCCACCCAAACACAGTAGTGCACCCCCCCCCCTAATAGCCTGCAGAGGTACTCCTTCTGTCGAGTACCGTAGGTCTGCCACCCAAACACAGTAGTGCTCCCCACTGGGCTATACAAGTCACTCCGACTCGAGTCGGACAAGCAGTCTTTATGTCTCATCCAGCTACACGGTCTCCGTACTCCATACACCCATCTCTAGGAGGGTCTGCTCCATGAGCTACAGGTCGATACTCCAAGTATCACAAAGTCCCACGAAGAAGTATCTCAAATGACCGCCTCGTCATATGGGTCTCAACGCAACAGACAGCGCGTCAATCAGACGCCCGGTTTTTGAGTTATTAGTCTATTAGTCCCAGGGGCCCGGTTGGTTTATTGTGCAATCCAAACCAGTTGTATCTCAACTGTACCACAAACTCTCATAGGGTATACCCATAGGGATAGTTTCTCAATGAGATCACCAACGCCGGTAACGGTTCGTCAAACGAACGTCCGGTCTGAAAGTTATCAACTTTTTGTTCTAGGGGCCCGGTAGGATTTCAGGTACAATCCAACCGGCCACTATCCAAATGCATCCAAACCTCAGGCGATTTATGATAAAAGTTTAGTCTCATCAAGAGGAATCCAACAAAGTCAACGGCATGTCAATCGGATTCCCAGAGCTCATGTTATAAGCGTTTCCGCTCCGAGGGCCCGGTTCGTTTTGGGTTCGAACCAACCCGACCATACTCAAAGTTCTCTAAAACCTCGAGTGTAATATACCAAAATGACCGCCTCGGTCCAAGTATCGCATCACAGCTGAAGGTGCGTCGATCGGAGGTCCGTAGCCCATGTTATGGGTGTTTGAACGGATATGTATGAATATGGGGGTTTTGGGCCCGGACCGACCTGGCCCGAAACCCCCCGGGTCAGCTCGAACCGGCTCGACCCGACCTGGGTCCTGTTCCGGCCCATTAGGGTGTGGCCTGGCCCGGTGGGTGCGGCCCGACCTAGCCTGGGTGCGGCCCGGCCTGGTGGCCCGACATGGCGAGCTCCCGTGGCCCGCATGCCCTTGCGGCTCGGCCGAAACGGCCGAGCAGAACGGGGGGGGGGGGGGAACTGCCCCCTGATTGAAGCCCCCCCCCCATGTGGGGGCCCTCCCTTTGACCATCGGGGGTTACGACCCCCGGTCTCTCCTTGGTCCAACGCGGCAGCGGGACAGCTGCCTGCCACCGCGGCGGACCCTCCTACCGGCCGGCCCGTGCCGGCCGGCAGGCCCTTCCGTGGACCACTGGACGCGCTCCGGTGGTCTGTTTTGCCTCCAGTCTTCGCCAGTGGTCCTCCCAGGACTGGCTCTTCACTGAAAAGTCTTCAAAATTCCCCAGCGGCCAGCTCCACCATCATCCGTCGATCCACACATCAAATAAACAAACTGCGGCCTCTTCGTGGTTTTCCGGCACGACGCGATGGCACCACGGCTTTGTTCGACCTCCACGTCGTGGTGTGTCGGCGCCACGCTTCTTCGCTGCATTCTTCTTGTTTTCCACGCGGTGTCGTTGCACCACGCGACTTTGTTCATGCCGCGACAAAAAAAATATCATATTGGGAGGAGAGTCGGCCGTTTTCGTGCGGTCCGACCTCCTCCCGTTAATCTGATACCAAGTGGCTAAAGGAAATGACATTGGATGGCAATGAATAATCACGAACACAAATCCAAACCCCTACCTCGAAATTGATGTCACACGTCATCGAGTCGCGGAAGAATGACATCGATTCGGTCGACGTCGAAAGAAGTAGAAGAACGTTGTTATTGGAATCGGTCTCCATGGTCGCTGTCTCCTACCTTGTCGCAGAATAGGATGGTTGTCGTTTTTCAATAAGGATGCACCGTTCTTCATTGAAGAGGCATCGTTCTTCAACGAAGATAAATTTTCTCCTCTTCATTCTTCTTCTTCTTCTTCTCACAAGGCTCTCCCTCTCTCTCCAAAATTTCTTCAGCACGAAGTGTCCCCCCCCCAAAATAAAATAAAAGGGATCAACCAAATATTTTATTATCACATGCCTTTTGAAATTCAAAACTCAAAACACTTAATTATTTAATTGAGTAGGTTAAAATAATCAATTATTGTATGTTGGCCAGAGTTATGAGAGGGGTTTTTGAGAGTTAAAAAATTAAATAGGGAGGTGAGTTATGGGAGGTCAGGGGGGGTTATGGAGTTAAGGAATATGAGGGGTTGGGCTCGTGTGGGCCCCACCCCACCATTATCCTCTCATGGTTGGTTAACAACATGTGGGTCCCACCCCCAACTCCCTTACTTAGGTTATAACTACCAAGAGATAAATAAATAAAATTGTAATATAATTTTAATTATTCCTCACTAAAAACACAAAATTAACAACTCCTCCAGAGCAAATGCACCTTCGGAAAAGTTGCTCCTAAGAAAATACTGACGCTGCGATTTCATCGGTGCCCTCAGATTTCAATTCCGAGCACCAGTTCAAATGTTGGGAAAACCTGCTCATTCGTTCACTGAACGTACCTGAGCTAAACTTCGGAAATTGATTCCGGGCACACCGGGCCTCGGAATCTGGTGCTGTCAGAAGCCAAAGACTCGTAAAATTTCCAAGAAATTAAAAAAAAATCCCTTTAAATTTCCGGGTCTTTACATTACTCCAACCTCAGGGATTTATGTCCTCATAAATCTATAACACAAATTAGGGAATCAAAAGTGGTACTGAGCATGCACCTGAGCCTTCCTCTCCCATGTGCTCTCCTGGAGGTTCTCGTGCTGCCAATGAAAGCACACTTGAGGAATCAACCGTTCACATAGGACCCGCTCCTATCGATCATTGATCTCCACTAGAACCTTCGTGCATGTCACCATGTCATCAACGTCCAACTCCCAGAGGTCGATGATGTGGGGAGGATCATGAACGTATCTCCCTAGCCGAGGTAGATGGATGATTTCATGCACCCGGTGCAATTGAGGTGGAAAGGTCAAGCAATAATCCACCCCACCTACCTTGCTGAGGACCTAGAAAGTTCCGTTGAACCTCAGAGATAACTTGCCGCCTCGGCCACATCTCGGTAAACCACGTCGAGGTGAGACCCATATAAGGACATGATCGTCATCCTCGAACTCCAGAGGTATCCTTTTCCTGATTAGAACTGAAACTCAAAACTCATGCTGCCACATGGTAGAAGTTGGCCGACTCATGAGTGATCAGCTACAGCTTCCTATGCATGATTCTATCATGTCCTGCCTGGGTTTTCCTTTTCACCAACCAAGGAAAACCCCATCCCAATGTTGTAGATAAACCACAACCTTTTTGCCTAATACAGTTAATCTGAGGATGAACTGTGAATCCAATCCATACTGAGACCAATGTCGTAAGGCCTCGACGCTACCACCAAGATATTCCAACTGAAAGTCTCCCCTCGTGGGTCAGACCACACTGTCGGCGTAAGTGTGATTATTGAATCTCCTCCCAAGGTATCTCCAGACGTGAGGGTCAATTCTACGGCTTACCAGAAACTCTAGGCATGGGACATGATTCGTGGAAGGAAGGAATGATTCGTATCAATTTATTGTTGTTAAGGTAGCTAGTAATGGACACAGACTTTCCCTTGAATCATTCATAGATCCATTGGGTCATACTCCTTTACCGCATGCAGCTACTCTCTTCCCCTACCCTCCAACTCACTGAGCCTGACGGGGACTACAAAGGCGGGTGATTGTAACATGTTGAAATGTACACCACCTCCTGCTACTCTCATAGTTCTGACTCCACGTCTTCTGCTTCGCAGACTCATCTGTCCTTTTTTACTTCCTCTACTTGAAACATTTTACACGCCCTAGTCTCCGATTCTGGCGCCAGTTTCCACCTTTCCCACTGCTAACCTTCACTGACTGCATCCATCCAGCAAAATAATTCTCAACCACAAAGGTTCTTTCTAGCACCCTAGCATAAGTAGGAATGCATAGAGAACAGGTGCTGGCTCAGATGTCCTTAAACACACCACGCTCAGAGGTCCGAGCTCTATAGAACTGATCGAATCGCATTCATCGAGTACCAGAAATGGTTTGGTACGCCTCGATGAATTGTCAGCTACTGACATGTCGTCTTACTGAAGCTGTATAAGATCTAGAAAACTCTCAGCCACCTCCTCAACCTAGTCCTCAGCTTCCTGTGAGTCGGGCTCGCCTTAGAACTTGAGGGTATCTGATGTTGGGACACGTGTAAGGCAGTAATCCTACATGTGTCACCTACAGGTACCACCGGTTGTAACTGCTGACCAACAAGTAGTGATGTATAGCTAACACACTACTCGGAGGCACTATCTCAGGCATCGGTCCACGTACCGAAGTCTCATCACCATGCGGACCATCCTCATGGTCACTCACTAGAAAACACTAGTAGACAAGTCTACCATCCACTCTATTGGTGTCTTAGCTAGGCGGAAAACTCTAGCAATCGCCTCCAACCAGTCCCCTGCTATCTAGGAATCTGCCTCGCCTCGTAACCTTGGAGGCATCTACTGCTGGAACTCGTGCATTGCGCTCTGTCGGCGTGCACTGTTTGCTAGTATAGCAAGTGGCATCTGCTGCCCAACAGGTGGTGGTGCTGCTGGTACACCATATGAGGGTTCCAATAGTAAAAAGGGCTTTACATCGGATCCTCATCGCTCGGTGGGTCGTCATCGTGTACTATCTCAGAACTCCAACTGACTATCTACGTGGAGACATCCTGAACAGATGCGACACGGTCAACGATTTATACCTGGTGAGCTGACCTGGTTTGAGATGACTTTAAAACTCTTGGAAACACACACGCAATCAGTGTTTTCATGCATGAAGTCATAAATCCGTAGGCAGGGTCCCGGTGTACGGATACGTCGGCCGTCGCACCAACACTGGACTCCCTAAACTAAAAACCACACTTAGTACCCTTAACACTATTTCTTCACAGAAAGAAAATATCAAAGCCCTATGTTCTGTGGTAGAACCAACGCCATTGAAACCAATTTGTCACGACCTATCCTTGGGGCCCGTACCGTGACTACCCCAAGCCCGCCTTCCATAGGAAAGGGGCTGGAGACTAGCACCAAAGGCGTAAATGACAATAACTGGGAATGCATTACCTTTATAAAAGTAAAAAAACACCACAGAGTACAAGCGGAAGTAATACACTAAGTACAAAAGAAGTGTTGAAAGGTAAATGGGCCAGAATACAAACCCAACCGAATGTACAACTACAACTGAAAGAAAGTACAGCAGAAAAGACAAGGAACTAGAAGGATAGAAGCAGCTCCTGGGTTGTCCACCTCGGATCCTACCTGAAGGGTAGGTACAGATAGCGCAGCTCCTGGGTCATCCACCTTACATCCTACCTGAAGTGTAGGTACAGATAGCGCAGCTCCTGGGTCATCCACCTCGGATCCTACCTGAAGGGTAGGTACATACAGTGCACCTCTTGGATCGTCCACCAATGATCCTACCTTAAGGGTAGGTACAAAGAGCCTCCACAACATTCTCACCTGTCTACCTCCTCCGAGTATCGGCTTGTCGTGAAGTCCACCTCCGGATACTGACTCGTCGTGAGGTCCATCTCCGGGTACCGTCCAGTCCTCAAACACACGCCCTCTCTCAGCGCTGCCCGTCGTCTGCAACCAACACAATGAGGTGCGGGCATAGCCCGTGAAGGGGTGAGTATACGATACTCAGTAGGGAACCCGAGACCCTCAATGTCTCACTAAATTTAACAAGGATAACCACAAAGATAGATCTCAAAAGATAACCCTTACTTAGGTATAAGCCCATACTTATACCGATGTTATCAAGTAACCCATCTCAATCATGTAGAAACACAAAGGTTCTGAAATCAATGGATAACCACTACCTAGGTATATTCCCATACATATACCTAATTTATCAAGTGACCCATCTCAATCATGAGGTAAACATAACGGTCATAGACTCAGCTCAAACATGATTTTCATTATCGAAATCGTAACTGCTGAAGATCCCCGTCTCTGATGAGTACAGTGATCTTGTCACGACTCTGAGGTACTTCTCACTAACCTAAGACTGCTGAGGTACTTCTCCTGTCGAGTACCATGGGCCAGCCACTCAAACACCGTAGTGCTTCCCACCGGGGTTAGCCACCCAAACAGAGTATTGCACCCCCCTAATAGCCTACAGAGGTACTCCTTCTGTCGAGTACCGTGGGTCTTCCACCCAAACACGGTAGTGCTCCCCGCCATGGTTCCGCCACCCAAACACAATAGTGCTCCCCACTGGGCTATACAAGTCACTCCGAGTCGAGTCGGACAAGCAGTCTTCAGGTCTCAGCCAGCTACACGGTCTCCGTACTCCGTACGCTCATCTCCGAGAGGGTCCTCTCCACGAGCTACAGGTTGATACTCCATGTATCACAATTTCACATGAAGAAGTTCCTAAAAGGACTGCCTCATCATAGGGGTCTCAACGCAACAGACGGCGCGTCAATCAGACGCCCGGTCTGTGAGTTATTATCCTTTTCGTCCAAGGGGCCCGGTTGGTTTTGTGAGCGAACCAACCCGGTTGTATCACAACTCTACCCCAAACTCTCATAGGGTATACTCATAGGGACCGTTTCTCTACGAAATCACCAACTCCGCTGACGGTTCGTCAAATGGACGTCCGGTCTGAAAGTTGTCAGCTTTTCCGTTCTAAGGGCCCGGTTGAATTTCGGGTACAATCCAACCCGGCCACTATCCAACTGCATCCAAACCTCAGGAGAAATATGCTAAATGTTCTGTCTCATCAAAAGGAATCCTACAAAGTCGACATCACGTCAATCAGACGTCCGAAGATCAAGTTATAATTGTTTCCGCTCCGAGGGCCCGGTTGGTTTTGGGTTCGAACCAACCCGACCATACTCAGAGTTCTCTGAAACCTCGAGTGTAATATACCGAAACGACCGTCTCGATCCAGGGATCGCATCGCAGTATATGGTGCATCAATCGGAGTTCTGTATCCCATGTTATAGGAGCTTGAATAGATATGTCCCAAAATGGTGGTTTTGGGCCCGGACCGACCCGGCCTGAAACCCCCTAGTCGACCCGACCCGGGTCCGGGTACGGCCCATTAGGGCGCGTCTGGCTGGGGCGTAGCCCGGGCTGGTGGGCTCGCGTGGCCCGCGTGGCCAGGCGGCTCGGCCGAAACGGCCGAGCCGAAAGGGGGGGAGAGCTGCCCCCCTGATTGAAGCCCCCCGCCCACGTGGGGGCCGCTCCCTTTGACCGTCGGGGGTTACGACCTCTAGTCTCCCCTTGGTACCGCGCGGCCGCAGGACCGCTGCCTGCCACCGCGGCTTCAGCCACGATGGATCCTCCTGGCGGTGCGCCGAGCACCGCGGCCTCCGGCCGCCGGTGCCGCCGTACCGGCGTGGCGCACCGGCATGCCCTTCTGCGGACCACTGGACGCACTCCGGTGGTCCGTTTTGCCTACAGTCATTGCCAGCGGTCCTCTCGGGACCGGCTCTTCACTACGAAGTCTTCAAAACATCCCATACGGCCCGCTCCACCTTCAACTGTCGATACACATGTCAAATAAACAAACTGCGCCCTCTTCGTGGTTTTCTGGCGCGGCGCGACGGCGCCACGCCTTTGTTTGGCCTCCACGGCGCGGTGCGTCGGCGCTGCCCTTCTTCGCCGCATTCTTCATGTTTCCGTGCAGTGCCATTGCACCACATGACTTTTTTCATGATGCGATAAACACAACATCGAAGGTGGAGGAGGGTCGGTCGTGTTCATGCGGTCCGACCTCCTCCCGTTAATCCGATACCAACATGCTAAAGGAAATGACTTTGGATGGAAAGGAATAATCATGGACACATATCCAAACCCCTACCTCAAAATTGACATCGCATGTCATCGAGTTGCGGAAGAACGACATCGATTCCATCGACGTCGGAAGAAGTAGAAGAACATTATTGTTGGCGTCGGTCTGCATGGTCGACATCTCCTACCTTGTCACGAAAGAGGAAGGTTGTCATTTTTTGATAACGAAGCAATGTTCTTTGTTGAAGAGGCGTCGTTCTTCAACGAGGAGAAATTATCTCCTCTTCCTTCTTCTTCTTCTTCTTCTCACAAGGTTCTCCCTCTCTCTCCAAAATTCCTCAACACAAAGTGTGCCCCCCCAAATAAAATAAAAGGGCTCAACCTAATATTTTATTATCACATGCCTTTTGAAATTAAAAACTCTAAACACTTAATTAATTAATTGAGTAGGTTCAATTAATCAATTAGTGTATGTTGGCAAGAGTTATGAGAGGGGTTTTTTATAGTTAAAAAATTAAAGAGGAAGGTGAGTTATGGGAGGTCAATGGGGGTTATGGAGTTAAGGAATATGAGGGGTTGGGCTAGTGTGGGCACCACCCCACCATTATCCTCTCACGGTTGGTTAAAAACATGTGGGTCCAACCCCCAACTCCCTTACTTAGGTTATAACTACCTAGAGGAAAATAAATAATATTGTAATATAATTATATTTATTCCTCACTAAAAAAACAAAATTAACAACTCCTCCAGAGAAAATGCACCTTCAGAAAAGGTGCTCCTAAGAAAATATCGATGATTTGGTTTCATCGGTGCCCTCAGATTTCAATTCTGAGCACTGGCTCAAAAGTTAGAAAAACCCGCTCGTTCGTTCACTGAACATACGCGAGCTAAACTTCGGAAATTTATTTCGGGCACACCGGGTCTCAGAATCAGGTGCCATTAGAAGCTGTAGTCTCGTAAAATTTCCAAGAAATTAAGAAAAAAAATTCCTTGAAATTTCCGGGTCTTTACATTACTCCCACCTCAGGGATTTACGTCCCCGTAAAGCTATAACACAAATTAGGGAAACAAAAGTGGTACTGATCACGCACCTGAGCCTTCCAATCCCATGTGCTCTCCTGGAGGTTCTCGTGCTTCTATTGAAAGCACACATGAGGATTCTACCATTCACGTAGGACCCCGCTCCTGTCGATCCTCGATCTCCACTGGATCCTCCGTGCATGTCTCCCTGTCATCGACGTCCAACTCCCTGAGGTCGATGATGTGTGACAGATCATGCACGTATCTCCCCAGCCAAGGTACGTGGATGATTTCATGCACCTGGTGCAACTGAGGTGGAAAGGTCAAGTGGTAAACCACCCCTCCTACCTTGCTGAAGACCTAGAAAGGTCCGTTGAACCTCAAAGATGACTTGCTGCCTCAGCCACATCTCTGTAAACCTCATCGAGGTGAGACCCGTATAAGGACGTGATCGTCATCCTCGAACTCCAGAGGTCTCCCTTTCCTAATTATAATTGAAACTCAAAACTCCTGCTGCCACGTGGTTGAAGTTTCCCAACTCAAGAGTGATCGGCTACACCTTCCTATGCATGATTCCATCCTATGCTTCCTGGGTTTTCCATTTCTCCGACCAAGGAAAACCCCATCCCAACATTGTAGATAAACCAAAATATTTTTGCCAAATACAGTTAATCTAAGCATGAACTGTGAATCCAATCCATACCGAGACCAATGTCGTAAGGCCTCGATGCTACCACCAAGAGATTCCAACCGAAACTCTCACCTCGTGGGTCAGACCACACTGTCGGCGTAAGTGTGATTATCGAGTCTCCTCCCAAGGTATCTCCATACATGAGGGTCAATTCTACGGCTTACCGGAAACTCCAGTCCTAAGACATGATTCGTGGAAGGAAGGAATGATTGATATCAATGTCTTGTTGTTATGGAAGCTAGTAATGGACACATACTGTCCCTTGAATCATTCTTAGAGCCATTGGGTCACACTCCTTGACCACATGCAACTACTCTCTTCCCCTTCCCTCCAGCTCCCTGAGCCTGGCAGGGTCTACAAAGGCAGGTGATTGTAACATGTTAAAATGTACACCACCTCAGGATGCTCTCCTAGCTCTGCCAACACATCTTCTGCTTCACAGACTCATCTGTCCTTTTTTACTTCCTCTACTTGATACATTTTACATGCCCATGTCTCCGAGATTGGCACCATTTTCCATCTTTCCCACTGCTAACCTTCACTGACTGCATCCATCTAGCAAAAGAATTCTCATCCACAAAGGTTCTTTCTAGCACCCAAGCATAAGTAGGAATTCATAGAGAAAAGCTGCTGGCTAGGATGTTCTTAAACACACCACATTCACAGGTCTGAGCTCTATAGCACTGATCGAATCGCATTCATTGAGTACCAGGAATGGTTTGGTACGCCCCGATGAATTCTCAACTACCGATATGTGTTCCTGCTGAAGCTGTATAAGATCTAGAAAACTATCAGTCACCTACTCAAGCTAGTCCTCACCTGCCTATGAGTCGGTCTCACCTCGGAACTTGAGGGTATCAAATGTTGGGACATGTGTAAGGAAGTAAGACTACATGGGTCACCTACCGGTACAGCCGCTTGTAACTGATGACCAACAGTTTGTGATGTATAGCTGACACACTACCCGAAGGAACTATCTTAGGCATCGGTCCATGTACCGAAGCCTCAACACCATGCAGACCATCCTCATGGTCACTCACTAGAAAAAACTAGTATCCAAGTCTACCATCCACTCTACTGGTGTCTCAGCTAGGCAGAATACTCTAGCAATCGCCTCCAGCCAGTCCTCCGGGAATCTGCCTCACCTCGTAACCTCGGAGGCATCTACTGCTGAAACTCGTGCATAGCGCTCTGTCGGCGTGCACTGATTGCTAGTATAGAAAGTGGCATCTGCTTCCCAATAGGTGGTGGTGCTGCTGGTACACCATCCGAGGGTTCCAATAGTAAAAAGGGCCCTGAACAGGATCCTTATCGCTCGTTGGGCCGTCATCATGTACTATCTCAGAACTCCAACTGACTGTTTGCGTGGAGACATCCTAAACAGATGCGACACGGTCAATGATTTATACCTAGTGAGAAGACCTGGTTTGAGCTGACTTTAAAACTCTTGGAAACACACACGCAATAAGTGTTTTCGTGCACAAAGTCGGAAATCAGTATTCAGGGTCCTGGTGTACGGATACGCCGGCCACCGCACCAACACTGGACTCCCTGAACTGAAAACCACCCTTAGTACCCTTAACAATATTTCTTCACATAAAGAAAATATCATATTCCTATGTTCTACAATAGAACTGACTCCTTTGATACCAATTTGTCACGACCTGTCCTCAGGGCCCATGCCATGACTACCCCAATCCATCCATCCATAGGCCAGGGGCTGGCGACTAGCACCAAAGGCGTAAATCCCGATAACTAAGATGACATTACCTTTATAAAACTAAAAAAACACCACAGAGTACAAGAGGAAGTAATACACTAAGTACAGAAGAATTTCTGAAGGGTAAATGGGCCAGAATACAAACCCAACCGAAAGTACAACTACAACTGAAAGAAAGTACAATAGAAAAGACAAGCAGCTAGAAAAATAGAAGAATCTTCTGGGTCATCCACCTTGGATCCTACCTGAAGGGTAGGTTCAGATAGCGCAGCTCTTGGGTTGTCCACCTCAGATCCTACCTCAAGGGTAGGTACAGATAACACAACACCTGGGTCGTCCACCTCGGATCCTACCAGAAGGGTTGGTACAGATAGCGCAGCTCCTGGATCGTCCACCATGGATCCTACCTGAAGGGTAGGTACAGATATCCTCCACAACGCTCTTTCCTGTCTACCTCCTCCTAGTATCGTCTCGCTGTTAAGTCCACCTACGGATACTGACTCTTCATGAGGTCCACCTCCGTGTACTGTCCAGTCCTGGAACACTCGGCCTCTGTCAGCGCTGCCCTTCGCCTGCAACTAACACAACGAGGTGCAGGAATAGCCCGTGCAGGGGTGAGTATACGATACTCAGAAGCGACCCCGAGTCCCTCAAGGTCTCACTAAATTCAACAAGGATAACCATAAAGAAGGATCTCAACAGATAACCCTTACTTAGGTATAAGCCAATAATTATACCTAAGTTATCAAGTAACCCATCTCAATCATGAGGAAACAAAAAGGTTATGAAATCAACGGATAACCACAACCTAAGAATATGCCCATACATATACCTAAGTTATCAAGTTACCCATCTCAATCATGAGTTAAACACAAAGGACATGGGCTCAGCTCAAACAAGGATTTTCATTATCGAAAACGTAACTGCTGAAAAGCCCGATATATGACGAGTACAGTGATCCTGTCACGACTCCGAGGTACTGCTCAATAACCTAAGACTGTTGAGGTACTCCTCCTGTCGAGTACCATGGGCTAGCCACCCAAACACAGTAGTGCTTCCCGCCGGGGTCTGCCACCCAAACACAGTAGTGCACCCCCTAATAGCCTATAGAGTTACTCCTTCTGTCGATTACTGCAGGTCTTCCACCCAAACACAGTAGTGCTCCCCCACTGGGCTATACAAGTCACTCCGACTCGAGTCGGATAAGCAGTCTTCAGGTCTCAGCCCACTACACGGTCTCCATACTCAGTACGCTCGTCTCTGGGAGGGTCCTATCCACGAGCTATAGGTTGATACTCCATGTATCACAGAGTCCCACGAAGGACTATCTCAAAGGACCGCCTCGTCATAGGGGTCTCAACGCAATATACGGTACGTCAATCGGACGCCCGGTCTGTGAGTTATTAGCCTTCGCTTCATAGGGGCCCGGTTGGTTTTGTGTGCGAACCAACCCAGCCGTATCTCAACTATACCCCGAACTCTCATAGAGTATACTCATAAGTACCTTTTCTCAACGAGATCACCAACACCACTGACAGTTCGTCAAACAGATGTCCGGTCTGAAAGTTATCAGCTTTTCCGTTCGAGGGACCCGGTTGGATTTCGGGGACAATCCAACACTACCACTATCCAACTACATCCAAACCTCAGAAGAATTATGCAAAAAGATCATTCTCATCAAGAGGAATCCAACAAAGTCGACCACATGTCAGTCGGACGTCCGAAGCTCAAGTTATAAGCGTTTCCGCTCCGAGGGCCTGGTTGGTTTCGGGTTCGAACCAACCCAGCCATACTCAAAATTCCCCGAAACCTCAAGTGTAATATACTGAAATGACCGTCTCGATCCAAGGATCACATCGCAGCTGAAGGTGCGTCGATCGGAGATCTGTAGCCCATGTTATGGGCAGTTGAACGGATCTGTCCGAAAATGGGGGTTTGGGGCCTGGACCGACCCGGTCCGAAACCCCCTAGGTCGACCCAACCCGGGTCTGAGTCCGGACCATTAGGGGGTGGCCCGGCCTGTTGGGCACGGCCAGGCATGGTAGTTGCCTCGCGTGGCGCGCTTTCATGGCCAGCGTGGCCAGGCGGCTCGGCCGAAACGACCGAGCGGAAGGGGGGGGGGGGCGCTGCCCCCATGATTGAAGCAGCCCCCCATGTGGGGGCCGCTCTCTTTGACCGCCGGGGGTTACGACCCCTGGTCTCCCCTTGGTCCCACACGGCCACGGGACCACCGCCTACCACCGTGGATGAAGCCACGAAGGACCCTCCTGGTGGGGTGACGGGCGTCGCCGCCTCCGCCTCCAGCCGCCGGCACCGCCGTGCCGGCGGGGCGCGCCGGCAGGCCCTTCCGCGGACCACCGGACGCGCTCCGGTGGTCTGTTTTTCCTGCGATCTTCGCCAGTGGTCCTCCCAGGATCGGCTCTTCACTGTGAAGTCTTCAAAAATCCCCTGCGGTACGCTCCGCCATCACCCGTCGATCCGCACGTCAAATAAAAAACACGCGGCCTCTTCGTGGTTTTCTGGCACGGCGCGACATCGTCGCGCTTGTTCGCCGCATTCTTCTTGTTTCCACGCGGTGTC
This sequence comes from Viscum album, assembly GCA_963277665.1. NCBI lineage: Eukaryota > Viridiplantae > Streptophyta > Magnoliopsida > Santalales > Viscaceae > Viscum > Viscum album. The sequence goes on from OY728127.1 coordinate 1,812,331,397, forward strand.
GTTGCACCACGAAACTTAGTTTATTCCGCGGAAAACACAACATCGAAGGGGGAGGAGAGTCATCCGTGTTCGTGCGGTCCGACCTCCTCCCGTTAATCTGATACCAAGTGACTAAAGGAAATGACGCTGGACGACAAGGAATAATCACCAACACAAATCCAAACCCCTACCTCGAAATTGACGTCGCACATCATCTAGTTGCGGAATAACAACATCGATTCTGTCAACGTCGAAAGAAGTACAAGAACGTTTTTGTTGGCGTCGGTCTCCACGGTCGGCGTCTCCTACCTTGTCGCGGAAGAGGAAGGTTATCGTTTTTCGATAAGGAAGCGTCGTTCTTCATTGAAGAGGCGTCATTATTCAACGAGGAGAAATTCTATCCTCTTCCTTCTTCTTCTTCTTCTTCTCACAAGGCTCTCCCACTCTCTCCAAAATTCGTCAACAAAAAGTGTGCCCCCCCCAAAATAAAATAAAAGGGCTCAACCAAATATTTTATTATCACATGCCTTTTGAAATTAAAAATTCAAAACACTTAATTAATTAATTGAGTAGGTTCAATTAATCAATTAGTGTATGTTGGAAAGAGTTATGAGAGGGGTTTTTGAGTGTCACAAAATTAAAGAGGGAGGTGAGTTATGGGAGGTCAAGGGGGATTATGGAGTTAAGGAATATGAGGGGTTGGGCTCATGTGGGCCCCACCCCACCATTATCCTCTCATGGTTGGTAAACAACATGTGGGTCCCACCCCCAACTCCCTTACTTAGGTTATAACTACCTAGAGGAAAATAAATAAAATTGTAATATAATTTTATTTATTACTCACTAAAAACACAAAATTAACAACTCCTCCATAGCAAATGCACCATCGAAAAAGGTGCTCTTAAGCAAATACCAACGTTGCGGTTTCATCGGTGCCCTCAGATTTCAATTCTGAGCACCGGTTCAAAGGTTAGGAAAACCAGCTTGTTAGTTCACTGAACGTACCTAAGCTAAACTTTGGAAATTGATTCAGGGCACACCGGGCCTCAGAATATGGTGCTGTTAGAAGCTTCAGTCTCGTAAAATTTCCATGAAATTAAGAAAAAAAATTTCCTGTAAATTTCCGAGTCATTACACTACACCCCAAAATCTAGTGAAACCAACATGATCAAAAAAATTTATTCCCCATTCACATCAAGCATGACTTGTAACATTACCATGACGTTTTCTCCTATGCATAGCCACCATAATTCCAACTACTCATATGAATAAGAACCCTAACATCAGGAGCCCTGATTGACGCTCCTCCATGTAAGTGTTCAACCCATTCCCACCTAGAGGAACATAATAAATAGACATATAATCCACAAAGTTATAATGAACATGTGAAACTGACGAACGATCTTTGTAGAGAGTCCTTTTACTACATCATCCTCTCTTTATTAGAAATGGTCTCCCTTGGTTTATACTTGGCTCAAAATTGAGCTCCCTGATGTAGAACTGTATAGACCAATATACAAGTCATATTATGTTAAGCTGAATGATAACATCCTATATACATGACACAAAACTGTACAATTAATCTATGTGAGGAACACAGGATGCATCATGATGGATCATCATGGGGAAAAATCTTCCCCCTACCATGGGAAGACCCTCTTGCATTGGGAAGCTTCCATGCATAAGAAAAACACCATCCATCTTTGATGCTTCTTATATAATATCGGAATACTAAATGCAAGAGGTTAATTTGCATAGAATGTTCCTATCACATAGCCATAATCTATGGAAACAAAATATGTGGATGTTGATCCCTATTTCACAATAGGGTATTTAGGAAACCTCAATGAGGTTCAATAATGACATTAAAATACACATGGGATACCTCCAGGAGGTTCAATCCAAACACCCCCTACATCCACATTAAATTCCAATGTTTGATATTCTCCCCCCATGTGGGAACATATACTCACATAACCACTAAATCTCATGGTAGAAACTTTCTTCCTTGGGATAAACATACCCAAATATCAAGTCTGAAAGATTCTCCTTGGGTATACACAAAACGAAAACACATGTGTGAAATCCCCCCTAGGGACAGACGTAACAACCCACCTATCCCAAGAATATGTTAAAATAGTGATCTACCTATCCCCACAAGATGTTAATCCAGGGAAGAACACATCTCCACATGAAATTAAACATATTATATGATTTAGAATATCTAGCACATAAAATGAATATTGTATGCATATGGTAAAAGACTCATATTCATACACCCCTAGTGTTAACTATCCCCTGTTCGACACAATATGTATCTAGATTCTATCATGAGATTCCATATATGAAATATTTTCTCTAAGAGAAGAATAATTTACATATTTCTAATAGGCCAATGTTAAGATTTTCCCAAACATTCTGAATGTTATTATCAACTCTAACCAAAGGTTGATTCTCTATCTCGACTAAAGCATCATGATTAATCAATTTTCACATCAATATGGAACTATGAATGATTTTAATGAACATGAATGAAATCTCTGTGGGAGAACCAGACTAGTCAGAAAGATCCCTGGTAGAATTCATAGAAGGAGGAACCAAAATTCCGTCATCCCATTTTGATCATGTATATAACATCACTAGGAATGAAAGTAGAGGCAACCTTCTGTTGTAAAGAAGGAATATAGGGTTATAACCACCCACAACACATGACCTAGTAAAAACCATCAGAAATTATCCTGATTGAAAAAATGAACTTTTATCCATAACTCATACTATTGGAATAGATTTAGGTGAACCACCCATAATATATACCTTTAATAAAATATACAAGAAACCAATATCATATTATCTATCTTATTATTCCACTATGATGAGAATATCAATATAATTAACTTAAACATAACCATCATCATCCATAAAGGCACAAAATTTAGGTAAATATTAAATTTCACATCATAAAATATTGTATATGTCATTAAAATTGAAGCACCACAAAATTTAAGGAAAAATAATAAAAGAAATTTAAATTAAGTTAAATAATAAAATTACCTTAAACTAGAATAATTTGAATAATTAAAATGCATAGAATATAACCATACATTGGTAAACATCCCTTTATTAGAAAATAATTTCAGATCTATCGGCTTTTCCCCTTAAATAAGAGAAATAATTTAAAATAAATTTTCTTCAAAAAACATATCAAATCTATGTATATCAATTCAACTTTTAGAAAAAAATTGATATATATATCATAAAAAAGATTAAATATATATGTTAAAAGTATAATTAAATCTTCCAGTTCTTTAAACATTAAAGTAATAAACTTCTAAAGAGAATCATTAAATATATGAACACAATATTTTTGACGATATTCATTAATTTTTTATATATGGGAGTATGTGTTCCAATGAAATATTTAACAATATAATCTTAAAATAATCTCACAACTATAATGGAAAAATCGCATTGATCTTGTCATATTAATGGAACATCATGTGTATGTTATTATTAATTTTCAAAACATCTTATTCTCTAAGTTGGTGTAGGTGATGTAACTAAGACACTTTGTTGTCAAAAAATATAAACAATTAATTTACTAATAGAGAAATGAAAATGAAATAGAAAAAGAAGGAATTTTCTCAGGAATATGTGATTTTTCCCCAAATCCATATCTAGTAAAAAAATTAATAACATATTTTCTTCAACATTATTCCCACCACCTTATGTGGATTCAAAATTATATTATTATTTAATAAATTAATCTTCAATAACCAAATTATCGGCCATCCCTATATAATTTTGAGGATTATATGTAAAACAAAAATGAAAATTAGATTGTTGAGTACCATTTTACCATGAAACATTTTAAATATTAAATCATACCCTATATTTTTTCTAGTAGTTTTATTAAAATATTTTAATATTTATATTACCAAACATCAATTATATAACATTTAACCATCCTTTATCAAAAATTATATGGATAATAATATTTTATAATATATTGAAGTAGTTTTAGAGTTATTCATTTAATTTTTAACCATTTATATCATAGATAATATATAAAGGTTAATATTTTCATTATACTTCATTAAATTGAAAATTATGATTTTAGTAGGGAAGAATTTCCTTTTATTAGATCAATAACATTATACCTTATATTCCATATTGTCCAATCCTAAAAAAATAACTCAATTGTTACGGTCCTTTTTAAAAATTATTGTTAGTAATTGTGAATAATGTGTCGATAAGATATCATTTAGGAATATTCATGGATTAAAAAGGTATACAATCTTCAATATCACCATTAGGTTATTTGAAAATAATTATATCCCCATATTTAATTTCTAGGCTTGTTACATATCCATATGTAACTTAATCTACAAAATAGTTTTTAGTCGCCAATATAAAGGAAATAAATTATTTAAAAATATTAATAAAATATTTGATAATAAATATTAAAGTATTTAAATAAAGATACATTCCTTATTTCTTTAACCACCACTAATGAAATGGATCAACTTCACTTCCAAAACATTAATTTGAGTGGTATATTAGAATTGAAAACATGGACTAAAAAATCATTTTCTTGATAGATGAAGAAATTAATGTTATTCTATTATTTTCCTTGATGGTGCATTATTTGAGGATGAGATAAATGAAATATTCATATTTACCTTTTCTTATGATATGAATTTCTATATAAATGAAAATATATTAGCTTTAGTAATATTTTATGAGATATTTTCAATCGATAAAGAGAAACGTAGAGGGATAATTTTAGTTATATGCTAAAAATATGGGGAAAGTTGTGAATAAAAACATTTATGATTATATTTCTTATAATTTATTGGAAAAGATAAAAGTAAATATGTTTGAAAATGGTCCCCATTGACTATCATGGGAACCCATACCATCCTATATATCCCTCAAGTCTTGTACTAATAGGAACCACCATTTGATTACCTAAAAATGTCACACCATATATTTTTCCACCATAATTTCTAAATAAAAATATATTGTAAAATTTAAAACAAACTACTATCCCAAAAATCCAATACATTAACCTTTACTAAAAAAATTTCCTTTCTTAAACACATATTTGGAAAAGAGTTTTAGATGTAACCAATAATAAAAATATTCCATAAAAATCATAATTAGTTGTGGAATTTTTATTAGATAAAATCTTAAAAAATAGAGGTTCTGCTAGTGATAAGAATAAATGATAGGGTACCACCACTGAGAGGGGGTGAATAATTGATAAAATGAAAATATAACTCTCAGAAAATGATTTTATGATATCGGTTAGTGTTTATAAATATCCACTATATGATAGATTATGAGATATAGACTAAGATAACTCAAAAAAATATCAGTTAAAAAATGGTTCACTAACTCTTCTTAGCAAGTGATTAATCACAATTCTAAAATGGTTATGATTCCACTACCCATATTACCCTTTTATTTTTAATATTAATAAGGAAATCATTAGTTAGATACCCTTAATCACCTATATATAAGAAATATCAATTAATTATAACAATATGGATGGTCTCTATTTCCCCTGTCGTATGTAACTGTGGAGTTTTTATTATGTGTGAACTCTTGTTATTACCCTTTTATTTTGTCCAAACGCTCTAAGGAACTCCTGTATGAATGAATAGTATCTAATAAGGTCAAATTATTTATTCAACAATAATTTTTATTTATTTTATCTACATAGTGCTAGTAAATTATCAAATAATTGCTGAACCCATAAAGACTTTTCAAGTGAAAATATAATAAAAAAAGACCAACAATTATAAAAAAATAAGGAAAAAACAACCAAAGAGGAAGTTGGTGATGATGAGGGATATTAAAGAGTGATTGAATTGGAGAAAAAATAGGATATGGAGGAAAATAAGAGAGTGAAATTGTATGTAAATTAATTAATTATATGTAATAATTGTACAAGTAGGGATAAATAACAATTAAAAGATTAGGGAAAAGTTATTATTAGATCCTAATATAAAATTTCTTACTAATGTTGAATGACTTCATTTTGGGATGAAATTACTTTTAATGAACCAATAACATCAAAATAAGATGTTTTTAATTAGAGTAAATATCAAATTTCATTGGTTTTATTATGTCATAAAAGGTAATATTGATAATTTAAATGAAATACATTAGTGAAAAGGAAGAATAAAGAAATAACAATGAAGTTAAATGATAAAGAAGATCAATCAAATTTCCCCAAGAAGGGTTTTTATGAAAAATAGTGCCAATTTTTATTTTCAAATAATGAAATTAGTTTTAGAAATTAACAAGGAGTAGATTGATGAATAACAGAAAAAGATTAAGGATATAAAACAAATATCCTCCATTAATTTTATTTTCATACTATCCAAGCTACCTTTATATAGTAGTGGTTTTATCGATTCATTTCACTTTATCCTTGATTATTTCCCAATAATTTTTCGGTTAATATTTTTTAATCACTCTGTGAAAAACCTCAATACACACACACACACTAAATTGTAGGCATAAGATAATTAACTGATCTGGATATTTACATATGAACCATCTTAAAATATTTAACAGGTATGTTACAAAACATCTATATTCCATGTTTTATTAAATCGATGCGATGAAAAAACACATAGAACATGTTGATCACAACCCATTTTTTAGATAATCAAGTGATTTTGTATTTAATATGTATTCGAAAGTAACATAAAATAGACAAAAATAAACACCAAAACTCTAGAGTTTATAATATACATATCGTACATAAAATAGACCACAACTTAGACAGAGACAATTGATGCATTATGTCATGAACCTAAGAGGTATCTCAAAGAGAATCCATAAAATGAACCATTTTGATAGTGCACATCTGAAATGAAGAAACAATGATACTAAAAATAAAATAATTATAACATGAACCCCATGACCTAAATATCCAGTATATTAAAAATAAACCTTAATAATATTTCAGATATTGTAATGTTACCTTTCACAACCCAACATTATTAAACCAAACCCCCAATTGAAGTTCCCAAAAAATAAAATGAACTGAATGGGAAAAGTAGTTCAAAATTTCAACTCAACGTTATTTCTTGTTATGATGAATTGGGTTCATATATTCAATCATTTTGTTTAGATTCAAGTTATATAATTTACTAAAAATTATATTTTAGTGAACCATGATCAATGATACACTAGATCAACAGATTCTATGTTCTATGCCCACTATATAATTTCCACCATAACCCAACATATGGATGCCATCTAGATTATCTTTAGAAGATAAAAATCAATGAACTCATGGAAACTAAATATGAATAATATATATGATTCAATATTGAATTAAAATTAGTAAATAAGTAGATATCAAAGTGAAAGAGTCATATAGAGATGATAAAATAGATGGAAACACTCTATCAAATAGAACAACATAGGTGAAATTTAGATCTCAAACACCATAAAATTATATTCCCAATTTCATCCTATATCAATAATTTTCCATTAAGTTAAAATAATTAACTAAAAAATTGTTTTACAATATTTAATCAATTTCATAATTAATTTTAATAAATTATTAAAATATTAAAAAAATTAAATTTCTAGGATATGAAATAGTTAGATAAATTTACCAAAATAAATTTTTATAGTAAATTAGTTAAATTGAATTGGATATATATTTTATGAATAAGTTTTCTTTATTATGAACCCAATATAAGATACATTTTGTGTTTTTTTGAGAAATGTTTTTTAGTACATGGATGATGTTTTGGATGTTTTAGAGAATCTGTGAGATCATTTGATATAGTTATGTGTTGATTAAATGTAATTTTTTTAATTAATGTTCTGGAATTTCTTTGATGTTGCAGGTAAATGAAAATGGAAATTATCCTATATGTATGATATTTCACATATGGAAATTATACTTGAAGTCATGTATGATATTAATTGAATCTTGTATGAATTTTTTTCAGGTAAAAATTTCATAAATGAAATTATAATAAAAAATTTACATTTTTAAGAGATGTATGATATTTATTGTGTATCAATTGAACCCGAAGAATGTGAAATTGAATTATCCTCTTTTGAGTGGGAAACTATGATATTTTAATCTGGTATTATTCTTTTTTAAGAATGTTGAGAATGCAATTCATCTATATAGATGTTGGGCAAATGATTTTTTGGTTTCATAGTAATATTGAATTACTTATAGGATATTTGAGGTTCTTTTATGATATTTGAGATTTATATAATTTTTAAAGAATAATTTCATAAGGAGATTGGTTTTTTATAATCTATAATATAATTGAGAAGTTTAAATGATATTTTAGTCCTCATAAATTTTTTTCCTTCAATAAAATATGCTAATTTTTCACAGTGCCTGAAAATTAACTTCTTTTATTATCAAACAATTTTTGTGGAAAATTTGAGAAAGCTAGGTTCAAACAGAAAATAAAATAAAGAATCTATTAAATGGCATCATAAGTATACCTGATTTAAACTCTCTAATTAATATACCAGATGTTACATCTCGACATGGATTACCATTAATCCGAGTGCTGGACCGGTCACCACATGACCTTCAGCGTGCCTCCCTTCATGCCAGAGGATTTTGAGAAGCAGTGAGGGTGTAAGGATAGATAGTGGGGATATTATACCCTCATATTAGTGTTTTCACAGTAGTATAACCATATATTAATATATTACAATATCATATGTTTTATAAAGCAATAACTGAAACAACGAATGACTACTGCAATATCAACTGAATAAAGATAATGGAAAATGCCAGTTTAAACAATGCAGGCATGTCTTGGTGATACATATCTGAAAGAAGTACACAAAAAATCATTCTTAGTATCTCAGTATAGATATAAAGATAAGATTCAAATATCCAAGGGAGATCTCCATGAGCATCCCAAACATCCACTCAGTCTTTTACTCATATTTCTCAGGTACAACAAACAACAGTCGCAATGTCCAAGGTCCTATGAATGAGAAAGTATACATAGGTACCCCAGTGAAATGGCATCTAGAAAATTATGGGAGATACAAATCTCAATTGGCTAGAACCACTAGTTTTCTAGATGAATCAAGACAAAGAAATATAACAAAATAATGTGGAGTTATATGAATTTAATAATATAATTGTATAAATTACCAATAACTCGTCCAAGATCCAAAGAGACACCGAAAGGTGGTACCTACTTTGTCTCATAGCCGGAATAAGAGTCTAATTAGGGACTATGTATATAAATAATGTATAATGAACTATTTATCACATTAGTTAATGTTTTTATTTAATCAATTATTAACTCCTGGGTTCACGTGGATACCTATACCTCATACTAACTTCTTATCATACCGAAGCTAGAACTATTACCTAGGTAATATTATATCATAGTACCTTCTTTGGATCATTCCAGAGTATGAATTATTGAAGGTGATATCATACCACAATACCTTCTTTGGTTTATTCCTGATTCCAAAGTGTGTAAATATGATATTATATCTTATTTCCTTCTTCATATCATGTTAGTGTCCGAAGTATTTAGAGGTGATATCGTATCTCAATACCAATTTAGACTCATGCTAGAGATCAATATATTTTCAAGTGTGGCCATATCTCGGTATAACATTATTTACAATCTTTATGTTCACATAATAAATCAAAAGATACCATTTTAAAAAACATAAGTACAATGACCATGTTAATAGGCTTACTCCTCAATAAAATAACTATGATCCCCTTCTATTTACTCATAAGTACAAGGACCATGAAACCATGTATAATTCTCAAATTAGAAATACCATATTTCCATTCAATTTACTCAAAAGTGTGGTTACCATGTTACAATTTGTAATTCTCAATTTAAAATGGCCATGTTCCCATTCTCTTTACTCATATGCCAGATGACCATGTTTTCATTTGTAATTCAAAATTTAGAATGGACGTGTTCCCAATCTTTATGAAATGATTAATTTACCAAATAATTATTCATCATCACTGTCATTGCTTATTTAATAATTTTTTAAACACATCAAATCAAATTGTTAACTCAATAATTAAATAAGTACCGAATATCCATTAATCAATTCATCGACTAATTAATCAGTAAAAATTCACATCCCATAATTAGTTTTACACAATTAATTATATCATTATAATTTCAAATCTTAATAATTTATCCCACAATTAATTATCTAGATCATATTATCAAAGGTACATAATTAATTACTAATATCTATCTCAAAATAGAAAACTCAATATATTATAATAAATCCCCTAATTAATTATCTATATTACAATATCAATGAATATAATTAAATTAAAATTAATTACCTCAACTCATCTCACTCAATAACTAATAAATACCAATTAAACCAAGTTCATAAACATTTAAAGGAGGAAATACATTTCTTAGATAAGCAACCATATTACCATAATTTAAACAGAATACTTTAACTAGGCAAGGATAGGAAAACACATATCAACAAGTTAAAAAAAACATATTAGTTTAAACAATATGTTTTTAGCTTTAAATAAGTGCAAATATTTTTGGAGGGGTTATATTACAAAAACATTATTTTGTAATCTAACAAACCATTTGACACAACTATCAATTCATTCTAGAAATTGGATTACAAATTATCAATAGTGACAAATAAACAATTACAACATTTTTTAAATTAAGAAAAGCTGAGAACTCTACCTCAAAGAATTGGACAATCTAATGATTTCTAACTCAAACCATTATCTGCATACCTACACAAACATCAATAAAAATCATGCACACACCAGAAATTGATCTCAACACCTTATAACAACAATATGCACCAAAAATTAATCCGAGGATAACTAATCCACACATAATTAATTTATCACAAATCAAACAAATAATAAGAACCTAATAATAGGGGTGATAAACCAATTAAAGGGTATATATCCATATCTGAATATGACGAAATTGAAGCAAATTGATCCAAACCAGCACACCTTCATTGTATTTCATCCCAATACTGTCTAACAGGTCCCGAGACCTCTTCCACACCACCTAGAACTAGAATAATTAAAGAAAAATAATTAAAAATGAAACATTGGCTTTGGAATAATGAAAATCATGTGAAAGAGAGGCAAAAAACTGATATAAATAACAAAATGCACAGATTAGTCCTTACCTTGCCGAGACAGATGACATTCGTGACGAGATTGGGATGAGATAACTACACGAGGAGGTTCTGTAAAAAGGGGGTGGTGAGCCTCACCATGGTAGAAGTGGGTGGGGGGTCACGCATCACGCAAGCTGGGAGGATGATGGGTGCACCTCCCTCTTGTGCCCTCTCTAATAAAAATAAAACCATAAAATAAATATAATAATTTATATAATAATAATAATAAAAATAATAATAACAACTATATTATTATTATTATCATTTAATAAAAACACTACTTTGATAACCCCCAAAATCCCCCATTTAATAACATAATTTAATTAAATTATTTTCAAATGAATTTAAATAAAAAAATTATCCATTTTAGCATCAATTATATAAATTATATTCAACTAAATTTTATTAAAAAAATTCTTCAATTCATCATTATTAAATTAATGTCTCCCAACCTCAATCTCGTCAAATAAAACCCCCCCCAATTCAAATAATTTAATTACATTCCATTGAACTTTTAATTTAATTATAATTATTTAATTATTTTGATAGACATTTCATCATGGTTTAACCTACTCAGTTTGGAAAACTATGCACCAACCACGGGGAAACCTATGCCTATGAAACTCACTTCACACTATCTGTCTCGTACGGTCTTCCTAACCGTGAAACGACCATACAGGAAACTATGATCCCAAAAAATAAGTTGCATGATTACCTATAGTTGGTCGCACCGTTTAACCAATCATGCGCCAACTGTGAACCCTCAATACGTCCTTAATAACCTAACATTATCCTAGTTTGATGCTCCCAAAATTAATCGAACCACCTGGGAAACTCTTCAATCCTTTTCTCAAGAAAAATATCAACACATTAAATGGTCCCAAATTGAAAATTGTCCACCCAAATCTTGGTATTAAAACCCACCCTTCCAAAAAATGGAAATTTTGAAAACATTCTTATTTTTCCCTGGTTCAAAATCACAAGACTTTAAAATCTACCCACATTAAAAAATTCTCATCCCAAAGAATCCTTTGGGAACAACCACAACAATAACCATCCCACGGTGGTTATAAAGTACCATTTAAATGGTTTCATTTCATTACCTTATGCCAATTTTACCTTTAAAGTGTTCACAATACCAATGTATTATTCCTTTAAAAAACCATTCCAAAGCTCAACATTCAACATAATACATTGAAACGACACATAACTGAACCCATGTAACCCAAGATGGGATCCCGTTATCATCTTTGCAACCATCCAAAAATTGATAGTTTCCACCAGTGGTGTTATCATTTAATGTTAAAATTCCCAAACAATGGATCATTCCTTGAAAGAAATTTCTATACCATAAACCGACACTCACCCATAAACAGGAGATGTTCCTTTAAAATGATTCCACCAACAACCACATGTACACTATAGGCCTTAATTGATATATAGTGGAATTCTTGAGTCAAGACATCAATCAACCTTTTTTAAAACTATCATTCCGTAGAACAAATAATGGAATAAGCCAAAGAACCACGCATCCTGCACACACGCTAGATAATGACCACTTATGCAACCAAATGACTACTAAAACTATATCGTCGAGAATGAATGAGATATTAGTGTCTCCAGGATGAGGTCAAAAGAGGGTACATGTTCATCTCATTTGGATGAGCATAGGAAGAGTAAACATAGGTCACTAAAAAGACCAGCCAAACTATTACTGGTTTACTCATTACAAAATGATCAGCTTCACCTACCGATGTGTCATCAAAAAAACCTTCATTCCTATATCACCCAAGGAATAAATGTTCCTTCAAAGCATACCTCTCAAACTATTCCAAAAACTAATGAAGCATCCAATGGTTTTCACACACCACCAAACATATTGAAGTAATTATATCATGGAATCACCAACATGTATACCAGAACTGATGTGACACTACCCACCTTAAGAGTACCGATGTTGTTGAAAAAAAGACCAGTCACCCACAAGCGCACTAGTTCTAAAACACCTGAAACACATGTGTGATGTTCATCAAACTACAATAAAAAATCAATATCTCACGTGAATGTCAAAAATTTAATCTAACCGGCATGTTAAAACACATATGTCCCAAAAGAACTCTTGGGTAGTGGGATAAACTTACCCCAACTCTGAATTTTACCTAAGTACTTCCTTAACATCACAAGAATCCATGATCACACTATTGAGTCAATAAGGTTTTCCTTATGACTTTTCTATTCCTTCTTGTTTTGAAAATCACAAACACCTTATACATAAGAAAATCTATATTTTACTTCTATAAGGAAAATTTACTTAAATAAATTTACCCTAAATTAGATATCCTTATACATAGAAATATTTTTCTTAAGTGTAAAAATCCGATTCAAACCCAAAACCTCGGAATCATATAATGCTAAGGTATGAAGAATTCTGTTTTAGGATCCGAATTCTGGATGTGAACTCTAACAAGGTTCCACTCCGAATTCTGGATGTCAACTATAATGAAGTTCCACTCCAAATTCTGGATATGAACTGTAATGAAGATCCACTCTGTATTCTGGATGAGAACTGTAATTAAGATCCACTCTGAATTTTGGATGTGAACTGAAATGAAGTTCCACTCTGAATTTTGGATATGAATTGTAATAAAGATCCACTCTGAATTCTGGATATGAACTCTATCAATGTTCAACTCTGAATTCTAGACTCCGAACATTTATGAGTTCAACTACGAACTTTTATGTGTTCGACTCCGAACTTTTACTAGTTCGACTCTGAAATTTTACTAGTTCGAATATGAACTTTTAATAGTTCAACTATGAACTTTTATGATTTCGACTCCGAACTTCTACAATTTTGACTCCGAACTCTGCATGTTCAGATTCTGAACATTGATGAACCCAGACTCTAAATTTCCTTAAAAAATCAGACTCTTTATTTCTATAGAATTCAGGTTCCGAATTCCTATAAAACAGAATCCGAATATCATTTTTATTATAGACTCCTAATTCTAATTTGGTTACACTCCGAACTTTTCTTTGTTTACATTCCGAACTTCAGTTTTACTTATGCTTACACTCGTTTCATTATAAAATGATGTCGTACTTTCAGTTACATATGTATTGTTATAAAATGATGTCGTTCATTCTGTTTCTAACTAACCATTGGTTTAGTGACACATGTATAGGCCCCCTGAATTTTAAGGAAAATATGACCGTTGGAGGATGGAGACGACCATTGGAAATTTTCCTATAAATAGGAGCTCATTTTAACTACTTCAATAATTGATCTTTGAAAACTTGTGTTTACATGATATTGAAGTGATTTCAAGATAGAGAGACTCTTATTAACTCTGAAGCTTCGTGCAGAAAGTTTGAACTTCTTGTTCAAACTTTTCCTTGTGCATATTGCTTCGTCAAACTCCGAATGTTGGTGATTACATTAGAGGGATTCCTGGGATAGGAAGACAGAGGTGCTAACTACCTTGAAGTTCGAGGGATTCATTGATGAGGAAGACATAGGTACCAACTACCTTAAAGATGAGGGCTTGCGGGGATAGCAAGACAGAGACTTCGATCTTTGTATCGAGGGAATACCCTGATGTGGCTAAGACAGACTTGATTGAAATTATAAATCAAGGGACCTTTATCCAAGGTTGTTGGATACCCTTCTCTTTGTGTTAAAACACTTATATCTTATTACTAGTACTTTTACTACTTGTTTTTTCTGAATTTTGTATTGTAAGGAAAGTATAATCTTCTTATATTTCCTTACACTTTTACTCTGATTAGTTTAGATTCAATACACTTTAAGGTATAATCTCATATTGTAAACTTTGGTTATGTTTCAATTTCCGGATCCATATTTCCGGAACCTGTTTTTCGGAATCACTTTCCAGATTTTAGCAAGGGCATACAACTAAAAGTTTGTAACTTCATACATTGTCCCAATCTTTAATTGGTGTTAGAGGTTTTGTGAATTTTCTTATGTTTAACTTTGTTAATCTTAGATCTTTCCTTACCTAAGGAAATTTTTTAAAGTATAAAATTCACCCCCTCTTGTATATTGGGATTCTACATCATTATTTCGATCCTACAATTGGTATCAGAGGGGGTCTCTGAAATACGTATACTCACAAATAAGTTTTCCTTGCTCAGTTTTTCCTTTGTTCTATATTTTTTCCTTGCTTAGAAATATTGTACCTTGAATCCGTACTTTTTTTATTAACAAGTTTTTGTATAGAAATACTTTCTTTATGATGGAAGGTTTAAATGTTGGTTCCATCGACATCCCAAATCCTACAAGACCACCAATTTTTTATGGAAATTATTATGAATACTGGAGAGATCGAATGAAGAATTTCGTTATCAATACTGGGGTAGATAACTTTTTTATGCTTAACGGGGGTTATAAAATTCCTGATAAGGAAGTAAGTGCTTTCAAAAACCAAGAGAAGCATGATTATCAATTAAACTATAAGGTATGCAATACTCTACTATGTTGAATGACTAGGAACATATATAGCCAAATTTCTTCCTGTGAAACAGCTAACTATATATGGAAGAAACTTGAAGTTACTCATTTCGGTACATCTAATGTGATTGAGACAAGAAGAGCTATGTTGAGAGCTGAGTATCACAGTTTTAACTTTATTTATGGAGAACCTATATGGAAAGTGCAACAAAGGTTTATGAATATCGTGAATTGCTTACAATCTATGGGAGAGAAGGTTCTGGATGATGAATCTCTTGTGGATAAGATTATTGATATTGATCCCAATGAGTGGGAATAAAATAGAACAACTATTGATGACAATAGGAAGCTTACTCAAATTTCCTTAGATGAGCAGTTTGGAACTCTTCTCCAACATGAAACAAGAATGAAGAGAGATGATGATAACATCAAAAAGAAGAATGGGAATGGTACTGTTGCTTTTACTACAACTTCAAATCACATGAAAACAAAGAATCCTGAGAGAGTAACCAGATCCACGTCTAAGAAGGTTACTATCCAATCCGAATCTAGTGAGAGTGAAGTCTCTGAGAATGAGTTAGAAAATCTTGCTCGAAGAATGAACTAGATAGCCTGTCAAAGAAATTTCCAATCCAGGTATAAGAAAATGGAAAGGAAAGATAAGATATATTCAGAGGTCACATGCTATGAGTTCAAGAGAAGTGGACACATACAACCTGATTTCCCTATTCTTAAAAAGAATGAAAGAAAAGAGAGGAGTTCTGAAAGGAACATGAAGAAATTTTACAATGCTAAATCTAAGAAAAGTATGAAAGCTAATACTACTTGGAGTGATAGCTGTGGAGATTCTTCAAAAAGCGAATCATTAGAATTTGATTCATCAGCTCAAAAGAATATGGGATTCATTGCGAATACTTCTTTTCCACATACATGTCTTATGGCCAAGGTACTCTCTACCGAGGCTTTAACAAATTTATCTCTTGATAAAAATTACTATTCTGAAAATAGTTCTTCTAATGAAGATACATAATCCTTAGAATATGAAGACCCCTCATATAAATAAGTACCTAGATTTTACAAGTTACATGAAGCAAAAAATTGTAAAATTTCTATGAAATTAGACAAGGAAAATACTAGGGAAGAAGTTCTTACAAAAGAGATTTCATATTTTTCTTCATATATTAAAGATAATGAAGAGTTTTTAGGAAAAATTTCTAAAGACCTTGAGAAAGAAATTTCTGATAAGGAAGAAATTTCTAAAGATCTTAAGTATACTATTTCATAAATAAAAACTTTTGAGGAAAAATCTAACTCTAAGGAAATGATTCTTGAGGATAGGAATTTAGTCATTAGACTGAAATCCAAAATTTTTTCTCTTAAAAAGAGACTTGAAAAATTTAAGTCTGGGTAGGAAATTTTTTAACAAGATGTATTCTCAAATTAAACCTCACAGAAACACTACTGGAGTTGGTTATACTCCACAAAAACGTGTTTTCAAAAACAACTATTTTTTTCCTTCTAAAGCCCCTTTTTGCACTAAGTGTCAAAGTGGTGGGCATTGGAAGAAAAAATGTTCTTTGAATAGAGTTCAATCTCTTGGGTTTCACAAAGCATATTTTTTCAAACAAATGCGGATACCCAAAATTTTTTTATCTAACAATTCCAGATCCAAGCAAGTCTGGATTCTGAAGACCTAAATTTTTCTTATTTTTAGGAAAACTTGGAATGTAACACCAACAATACATGGTACATGGATAGTTGATGTTTTCGGTATATGACAACTAACAAAGACTATTTTCAAAATATTATCAAATCAAAAGGTGGAAAAGTAACTTTCGGAGATAATGTTTAGGGAGAAATTATTGGTATAGGTAACATTATTCTTCTTGAAAAAAAAATGTTGATTTCAAATTTTTTATTTCTTAAGGATCACACACTTTAAGAAGATATAATTCTTCAGTTCATCGGAACTCAAGATCAATTTGTTGACATTTTCAAAAAATCTTTACCTTCCGATAGATTTGAATACATTAAACAGATGTTTGGAATGATAACCGTGAGGTAATCATACTTCATTAACTTATTGTTGAACAATTCTCCTTACAGTAATAAAACTCTTTTACATAGGGGGAGTACATATGTTTGGTAGCATAATCAAAATTTTCGTAATCAATTTTTCTTTCATTTGTAATCAAAATTTTCATAATCAATTTTTCTAGCTTTTATAATCTAAATTTTCATAATCAATTTTTTCTTGCTTTTATAATCAAAATTTTTGTAATCAATTTTTTGTTCTTTTGTAATCAAAATTTCCATAATCAAAATTTCTTTCTTTTTTAATCAATATTTTTGTAATCAATTTTTCTTTCTTTTGTAATCAAAATTTTCGTAATCAATTTTTCTTGGATTTGTAATAAAAAATTTCGTAATAAATTTTTCTTTCTTTTGTAATCATAATTTTCTTAATCAATTTTTCTTGCTTTTGTAATCAAAATTTTCATAATCAATTTTTCTTGCTTTTGTAATCAAAATTTTCGTAATCAGTTTTTTTTGATTTTGTAATCAAAACTTTTCTTAATCAGTTTTTTTCTTTTGTAATCAAAATTTTCTTAATAAGTTGTTTTTCTTTTGTAATCAAAATTTTCTTAATCAGTTTTTTTTCTTTTGTAATCAAAATTTTCTTAATAAGTTTTTTTCTTTTGTAATCAAAATATTCTTAATTAGTTTTTTGCTTTTTTAATCAAATTTTTTTAATTAGTTTATTTTTTTTTGTAATGAATACTTTCTTAATCATTTTTTTTATTTTGTAATTAAAAATTTCCTAATCAGTTTTTTTTGCTTTTGTAATCAAAATTTTCCTAATGAGTTTTTTTGCTTTTTTAATCAAAATTTTCTTAATCTGTTTTTTTTCTTTTGTAATCAATATTTTCTTAATCAGTTTTTTTCTTTTGTAATCAAAATTTTCTTAATCAGTTTTTTTCTTTTGTAATAAAAATTTTCATAATCAGTTTTTTTGGCTTTTGTAATCAAAATTTTCTTAATCAGTTTCTTCCTTTTGTAATCAAAATTTTCATAGTCAATTTTTTAAAAAAAAAATTTGTAATCAAAATTTTCGTAGTCAGTTTTTCTTTTAAAAAACCTTTTGTAATCAAAATTTTCATAATCAGTTTTGTTATGATTTTGTAATCAAAATTTTCGCAGTCAGTTTTTAAAAAAAATATTTTGTAATCAAAATTTTTGTAGTCATTTTTTCAAACTATTGTCACTAAAACATTCGTAATGATGTTTTTGGAACTACAATCTTTTGTAATAACGTTTTTGGAACTGGAAAATTTCGTAATGAATTTTTCAGAACTGAAATTTTCGTAATGAAGTTTTCAAAACTGAAATTTTTCATACTCATACTTTTCGTACTGAGATTGTCATACTCATACCTTTCATACTAGAGTTTTGGTAATAAAATCCTTTTCATCTTTATGTTTTTCATATTTAGTTTTTCATAGTATAATTTTTCTTCAAGAAGAATATCATCTATTATGAATAAACTTCCTGGAAAATCTGAAAGGTATGATTTCCATACGTAAGTTTTTGTAGTCATATTTTTCTTACTCTTATTTTCTTATGAGTTTTAAAAAATATCTCAGATTCTAGTTTTCATAAATCCGATTTTTTTTCTTAAAACCTCAAAAGATCGGAGTCATGTTTTCCTTGTGATTTGTATCTCAACCGTCAGATCAATTCTTAATGTATCTCAACTGTTCGATCAACCGTGGAATCTGAACCGTCGTCTATAATGCCTATATAAAGGGGACCCTAAGGGTTGTACCACATCGGTTTTTCAAAGATTTTGCATATCGAAGCCTTGAATCTCTTCTTAAGGACCATTCCGATCATTTCCAAAGCCCGTTCCGAATCTTTCAGAACTCTCCATTCCAAATTTTTGTTGAAGATACATCTCAAGATATGCCTACCTCAAAACCAATATCAAAATGGAGTGTTTATAGGGAGAGGTTAGTGCATCCGGGATTCCATAAGTATGATTCACTTATAACTAAGAATATAAAATTGAATGGATGAGAGGATGTTTTCCTATCGAAGCCATAGAAATAGGATCCGGTTTATATAGAGTTTCATATTGAGTTCTACGAGTCTGTTTCCTTCCTTGAGAAAGATGGTTGAGATTTCTTTTCCTTCAAGTCTTATGGGAAGACTTACATATTTTCTTACACTAACGCTGCATGTTTGGTGGGTTTGACTTATAAAGGTGAAGTTGAGTTTTGTTCACACAAGATTCCGGATGAGAAAGGAAGTTTCAACGAGGTGAAGGATTTGAAATGCCTTGGACTTAAAGATGCCAAGACATCTAAGATTTATCATCTAACTCCGAATAATCGGATTCTATAGCTATGGGTAGAAGGTTTTCTCGTACCATGAAGGGGTGACAAGGATAATCTGAAGAAGAGTGAATTTTACATCCTAGATTTCTTGGTAAATCTAAGGAAGATAAATCTGATGAGGTGTGTTTTGATTACAGTTAAAAATATCAAAGAAGGAAATCCGAAAGCTCAGATCATTATGTATCCGGCCCTGATTTCCAATCTTTTCATCAGATGTATTGACTCATTCAAATATTCTTTCACTTCCACGCAAAGAAATTGAAAGGTTATGTTAGTAAGTAATGATACACTAAAAAAGATGAAGATGTGTTTTTCTGATGAATCCGTAGAATTCTATCCTTTACAAGAAGAAGAGGGTGAGACCATTCTGAATAATGTAGACAAGGCTGAACCAGTGAATAAAGTTACAAAGAAAAGAATGTTTAAGTAAGTGGTTGTTGAGGACAAAACCCCCCAATCTAAGGAAACTCAATCAGCACCTCCCAAGCCGAAGAAGCAGAAAGCATACCTAGATGACGTGGCTGCTAAGTGGAGGGAAGAAAATGAGAAGAGGAAATAAGGGGATCCATAGTTCGGATTGGACCTTGCTGAGTCTAAGGCCTTAAGAGAAAAAGGTGAAGATGTGCTAGAAAAGAAAGAAAAAGAGAAAATGATGATGAATAAGATGTCAGAGGAAGAGATTGTTCAATCTCTCTTGAAATCCACTAAAATAGACTCTGAGAAGATTCTCATTCCGGAAACCTTTGATGTCTAATATTTACCAGAAACTCATGGAAATAAATACCCCACTCTGGAAACGATCAAAGGAAAAGAGAATGATGAAGATGTACAAAAAACAACTGGTAAACAAGTAGAGGAAGTGGTTATTGATGAAGAAGAAGAAGAAGAAGAAGAAGAAGAAGAAGAAGGAAGTGCTGATCTTGATGACCTGATCAAGCAAGTATAACAGTATCAAGAAAAGGATAAATCTTCAAAATTAGTCACTTCGAGAAAGGGAGTTGAGAAATAAAGTAAGATGAATTATGATAAGAAAGATGAAAACAAGGAAAATGTTTTGTATGATAAAGAAGAATCCTACGAGAATAAAATTCTTGATGAAGGAGGAAGAAAAGAGGAAATAGGTGAAGACCAGATTGTTCAACTTTCAAAAAGTGAAGAAGAATATCCAGATGAACAACCCATTCTGAAAACAGATAAAGGAAAGAAAGATCTCATGGATACACCAATAAAAGATGTCATCAAGAAGAAAGAGGTTGGTGGTTCTTCTAAAAGAAAGCTTGTGAAGATTGAGTAAGATCAATCTCTAATCAAATTTTTTGATTCGGAGTCATCAGCACTTGGTCGTGACATTGTTGTTGAATCTTTAAAAAAGTTGGAGGACACCATTCCTATATTTTCAACTATAGACTCTAGATTCCAAATGTTGTAACATAGTTTGAATCAAAAGTCATAATCCTTATCTATGGTGATGGATAAGTGTATAAAGATTGAATCCTACCATAAAAATTTCCTAGTAAATTATGATGTGCATAAGAAATCATGGAGAAAAATCACTTTGTGGTCTAACAAAATTCAAGAAGACATGGATGATTTTGATCGCTTCCAGAATGAGTTTAAAGATACCTTTGACATCGAGGATAACAAGATTAAGAATATTCAGGATGAGCTGATCATTGAACAAATTTCTCGGAGTCAGCAAGTGAAGGAACTGAATAATAAGGCTAACTCACTTGCTCAAAATTTTATATGGGATAGAGATCCCCAAATTAAGCATGAGAAAAGACTTGTTAAGAAAGATGAGTTAGTGAAGATGCAGGAAGAGGACATGAAGGCTCAGGTATAAGCTTTAAAATATCAAGATGAAAGGATAAAATCTTTGGAGAGGCATGCTGAGGAGAATCAAAGAGATCTGAAGAAACTGAAAACCTTGTTGATGAAGCTTATTCTGAAAGAAAAGGAGGACAAATATAAAAATCTGATCTTTTGTTTCATTCAGTTTTCCTTGTAAATTTTTTTCTCTAATGAAAATTTTGTTGGTTTTATCTTGTTATATACTACTGTTTCAGGTACCATATTTTCTTTTCCATCCCCGTAAATTAATTTTGAAAATCAACAAGGGGGAGAAGGAAAAAGAACTACTTAAAAGGGGAGAAGGAAAATTTTAAAATGGAGAAGAAAAATTTCTAAGTAAAGATATCCTTAAAGTGAGGGGGAGTTTCTCATTATGAATTTTTTCATTCCCATGATAATGAAAACTTCAATTCGGAAATTCAGAATACAATCCTTAGAGTTTCAATGCCTAAGGGGGAGTAACTTGTATTCACTATCATCCATTAACAAATGGAGATAAGTTGTAATTTCAAAGTCTAATGAAATTTTTCAAAGCCCTTATATCCATTTTCGTAAGGATGTTTGTGATTTCCAAAAATGGGGAGATTGTGGAGTCAATAAGGTTTTCCTTATATCTTTTCCATTCCTTCTTGTTTTGAAAATCATAAACACCTTATACTTAAGCAAATCTATATTTTACTTCTATAAGGAAAATTTTTTCCTTAAAGAAATTTACCCTAACGTAGATTTCCTTATAAATAGCAATATTTTTCATAAGTATAAAAATCAGATTCATACCCAAAACCTCAGAATCATATAATGCTAAGGTATGAAGCATTCTGTTTTAGGATCCGAATTCTGGATGTGAACTCTAACAATGTTCCACTCCGTATTTTGGATGTGAACTGTAATGAAGTTCCACTCCTAATTCTAGATGTGAATGGTAATGAATTTCCACTCCGAATTCTGGATGAGAACTGTAATGAAGTTTCACTCCGAATTCTGGATGAGAACTGTAATGACGTTCTACTCCGAATATAGGATGTGAATTTTAATGAAGTTCCACTCTGAATGTTGGATATGAACTGTAATAAAGTTCCACTCCGAATTCTATATACGAACTCTAACAAAGTTCAACTCTGAATTCTAGACTCTGAACATTTAATAGTTTAACTCCGATCTTTTATGTGTTCGACTCCGAACATTTACTAGTTCGACTTTGAACTTTTAATAGTTCGACTACGAAATTTTATGAGTTAAACTTCGAACATATACAAGACTGACTCTGAACTCTGCAAGTTCAGATTCTGAACTCTGATGAAACCAGACTCCAAATTTCTTTAGAAATTCAGACTCTGGATTTCTACCGAATTTAGGTTCTGAATTCCTATGAAACAAAATCTGAATATCCTTTTTATTATAGACTCCGAATTCCAATTTGGTTACACTCCGAACTTTTATTTGCATAAATTACCAAATTTAGTTTTTCTTATTCTTACAATCGTTTCATTATAAAACGATGTCGTGATTTCAATTACACAAGTTTTGTTATAAAATTATTTCATCCATTCTGTTTCTAACTAACCGTTTGTTTAGTGAAATGTGTACAGGTCCCTCCTAATTTTAAGGAAAATATGACCATTAGAGGAGGGAGCCGACCATTGGAAATTTTCCTATAAATAGGAGCTCATTTGAAAAACTTCAATAACTGATCTTTGACAACCTGTGTTTACATGCTGTTGATTTGATTTCTAGGGAGAGAGAGGATCTTATCAACTCTCAAGCTTCGTGCAAAACATTTGAACTACTTTTTCAAACTTTTCCTTGTGTACATTGCTTTGTGAGACTCTAAATGTTGGTGATTACATTCAAGGGATTCCGGAGATAGGAAGACAGAGGTACCGACTACCTTGATGTTCGAGGGCTTCCTTACTGAGGAAGACAGATGTACCAACTACCATGAAGTTGAGGGCTTGCGGGGTTACAAGACAGAGACTCTGATCTTCGTATCAAGGGCTTACCCTGGTGTGGGTAAGAGAGACTTGCTTGAAAGTATAAATCAAGGGACCTTTATCCAAGGTTTTTGGATACCCTTCTCTTTGGGGTAAAAGAATTATATCATGTTACTCGTAGTTTTACTTCTTTTTTTCCGCTGCATTTCATATTGTAAGGAAATTATAATCTTCTTATATTTCTTTACACATGTACTCTGATTTTTTTAGATTCTATACACATTAAGGTAGACTATCATATTTTAAACTTTGGTTAAGATTCAATTTCCGGATCCATATTTCTGGAACCAGTTTTTCGGAATCACTTTCCAGATTTATGGAAGTGCATAGAACTAGATGTTTGTAACTTCATACTTTGTCCCAATATTTCATTGGTGATAGAGGTGTTTTGAATTTTCTTATGTATAACTTTGTTAAACTTAGATCTTTCCTTGTTTAAGGAAATTTTTTAAAGTATACAATTCACCCCCCTCTTGTATATTGATCATCTACATCATTATTTTGATCCTACACCAACTGAAATCAATGTGTTCATTACGTCACTAGAAACTCAATAGTTCCATTTATGTGAACACATACCCACCCAATTTCAAAAAAACCATCAACACATCATCTCAATCAACCATCACTCAGATGAGGAAAAACCAATTCGTCTAACCTAATAAACTAAGCATTCCACAATTCTTATTCAATAAAAAAAAATTTAAAGATACAATGACCAACCATCTGAACAAGAGATTATTTTTAAAACCAAATTTTCTACTAGAGAGAATGACACACAAATGACATCAATGCCAAAATCTCATTGTGGAAACAAGGCATCTGAGGATCTAAGGGTGCTACCTACTGTGACATAGTCTTTTACACAACATAAGAATCAACCCCATATCTTGGCCACACAAAATAGAATTTCACTAGGATTAAGAACAACTTTTAATTTTATCCTATTCTAACAAGATATAACCTACGGATAAACAATCACCTCTCAATTCCAAGTAATATCATCAAAACATTTAAAACTACCCTTCCACAAGGGTTTAATCAAAGAAAACCACTTCAGGTTCCAATTTAAAGTAGTTTCATTAAATAAGTTCAACCATTAATCATTTAAAATAATTTTAACCACCCACATATACCATTTCATAAATAAGGATCATGGTTTCAAATAATGCACCAAAACAAAATAGGCTAGCTATATGAAACAACCTCATTAACTTTTAACATTCAATATCATTTCATCGTAAACATGAAAATTTAGCATCTAAATTACATTAACTAAATATGAGACCTTAAAGGGTCCCATTTATTCAATCTGGGTTCCTCAAAAAGAAACCCCACAAGTGATATCATTGGCCATCTCCCTATCCATAATGTGCCCATACACTTTTCAGGTGGTATTTGGCTCCCATTTAATCAAATCAAATTCCATTTATCATTTTAAATTTAGCATCCACTTTTTAAATTTTTCTAATACCCGGGTTACCCTTTTTATAGTTATAAGAATCTCATACACCTTATAACTAAAATTGGCACCGTCGTAAATGAATCCATCAATTTTCCACCCATGCAATTATTTACACATCAAAACATTTCTATCATGTTATCATAAAAAGTCACACATAAACATGCTATTGTATAGAAGCACAGAACAATAGCAGAATAGACTAAAAGAATAAACATCATGGAATATAAATACCCACGATTGTTAAATATTTCACAGAAACATGGTATCTAATGAGGCATGCTAAAGAAATTTAAAATATGGCATTCCAATAAATGCACACAGTCAAAATTAGATAGGATCCTTGTAACGACCCGAAGTTTCATTATTGGAAATCTCTATTGATCTAATTAAATGTCTCTTTATGTTTACATATTATTCCTACTTAATTTCTTTTATGTTAACAATTTTGTCCATTCCTAATATAGTCGTTGAGCAGTGATCACATGATTAGTATAAATATAGGTCCTTAACAAATCCAAATTTACTCATACAAAAGAAGTAATGACCTCATCCAGTAGAACTGCCCCATACGAAGCCCATTTGTCGGAGCTCGGAAAAGAGGTGGCATCTTTGGGCATCTCTCTTGACCAAGTGAAATCTGAGCTTCATCATGTCAAGCTCGAACGGGACAGTCTATGGGAGAAGTGGAAGTTGATAGAAATTACCACTCAAGCGATGTTATCCGAGCCACCCCAAGAGTCTGTCACCATCACACACCTTACCCTTAGGTCTTATGTGGCTGTTTTAAGGGCTTATGTAACAAATCTATAATACTATGTTCATGTAAATTTTTTTTTGTATATAATAATGAATATAATTTTTTGTGATTATTGATACATTGTAAATAGTTTTTAATGTACAAATGGTGTTTTTAGTTATTATTTAATTATGAATTCTATTTTATAAATTAAGGGATTTTTGAATTAAAGAATATTTTAATAAAATATTATTAATATTATTAGATTAATTTTATTATATATAAATGATCATATAATTGTATGAATGGAAGTATAATTTTTATTATGGTTTTAAAGCCATTTTTGTCAAAACCCGTGAATTTTCGATAAATGTCTCTTTTTATTTTAAAAGTGAAAATTAACATATTTAGAAAATTATTTAGATAAAATAAATTTTATTTTGGCAATCAGGATGTCGAAATTATCCAATGGTGAATTTTTCATAATTTTCTAAGATAGTTAAATTTTTGAGTAAAAATTAAATACCGTTTAAATATATAATGTGTTTTATGACATCATAATGACCCAATAGTGATGTAATAAAATACTATAACCATTATTTTTGGAAAATATATGTTTTACCATTAAATTGATGTGATTTTTGGTTTATTTGGATTACTTTTCAAAGCATTAATGGACCCCTCAAGACTTAGTAAACATCTTGTCTTTTTAAATTAATTTCCATGGGAGTGTGACTCCCCTCCACATAAGAAACCTGATTATTTTAAAAAGTTCGGACCTTGACCTTATAAAATATTATTTTCCTCTTACCTTTTCAAAAAACCATGGGAAAAACCATGTTCTGGTTTGTGGTTTGTATTAATTTAATATAAGGGGTCCCAAACATAAACAATAAAGAATTCCCTCACCTTTCCTATATAAACCCACCCACGCTTGTAACACCCCGATATTTTATGAAAAATATTCTTTTAATTTCATTAATGTCTTGTGTTTTATGATACACTAAGATTACCTTGCGCTATACGCAACACTGTATTAGCTTGCAGTATACGCAACACTATTTGTTGGATCGTGTTACACACAATTTTGATAATAGTTATTCTATGCAACATTGAGCATATATATATATATATTCAATGTATAAATGAAAAAATGGTTGGATTCTATTATAACGAAACAAAATAGGAGTCTTGCACTATACGCAACCCTAACATGGCTTGCATTACACGCAATCACGACCTTCTTTGATAGCGTGTGTTGTACGCAATACAGGGTTTACTAAACAACGATATGTTATTTTAATATTATTATGAACTAGCCGTTATGAATAGTATTAACTATATTTTGAATTTTATAACATTATTATTCATCTTACACATTTTCTAGAAAATGGTATAAGAACAAAATAAATTTTCCGGGTAAAATAAGTATTTTAAAAAAAATGCAGTTTTGCCGCCTTTTGATGGAACACCCACTTTAAATCTAGTTTCTGACAGGTTTATAAGTTAAATTTTATAAAATAAAATTATTCTTTGGAATCATGATATAAAATATTACCTTGGATAAATTTTTCATATTATTCAGATAACTTTCATATTTTAATGAATAGTAAAAACACGCTATATTTTAATTAAAAACAACTTTTTTCATCGTAATAACTTATGTGGTTAAATTATAATATTTAATGGTTTTAAAGTTTAAATAGAATATATTTTTACCATTTAATATAATATATGTCATTATCATTGATTTTACCTTGAATTCGTCAGTTAAATCAATTCAATCTTTTGCAATGTTTTAAAGAAAAACCCGTTTTCTTTCGACAACGGGATTAATTTTAATTTAATTTCTGAAAATTAGGTGTATTGAATTTGTAAAAATGGATTCCGTATTTGGAATCAGTGGGTCCAAATTATGTTAATAAGCTACTTTTTATTTTTGGGAATTATGAATAGTAACTACGGTAAATTTTATTTACAATAGTTAAAGGTAAATCGGGTAATTAAGGGTAAATATAATATTATAAAATTGCCCTAACACATTCCAAAATTCTATTGGATGGCTAAAAGTAGACCCATATCACCTAAGGGTTGGATTATATTTATTTTGTGGACTGTTGACCATGAAAATAATTTAATTATTATTAAAACCAAAGAATGTGACAACATGTCACTCTCTTAAATCTTATAAGTATAATAATTTTAATTTAGTGATAAACATCATAAAACATTGCACATGAATAGTCTCCAGAAATCTAATAAAATTATACACATCATGGTAATTTATTTATATTTTTTAGGGATTAAATAATTATCATTAATGGTGATACATTAATGATGCAGAAATTATTTATTAAGTGAAAAATCAGTAATATAGTTTTTATTGAAATAATAATACCCATTAAAAGGCCCACAAACCTTTCCAAAACTTATTTTTAGTGTATATCTATACCATATGCATATAATGACCTAATATATAACCGTTTGGAGTCTTATAAAAGTGATTATGATACTTATATTATTTTATTTTAAATGATGCCAAAGGTGTCACCTTCATAATTTAATAAATATAACAATTTAAATATTGTGATTTTAAGATGATAAATTCGTGTACAAGTATTATTGTGAAATTTAATAGATTTATCTTCATCATAAAATTTTATTTTTAATTATTATGCAACAAATAAGTATATTAAATAATTATAAAAAAACTATGTAGTAATTATTTTATTAAGAGATAAACTAAATAAATGGTTTTAAAAATAATAAAATAAATATTATATGAACTATTTAATGCGCTTCACTAATTTTTTAGATACATATGGACTTATATTAATCTATTAAATCTTTTAGTTCGAAAATATCTTATGTATATATTTTATTTAAATACATATAAATGAATGGGGTCAAAATTGACACTATTGTTATTTTAAAAAAAATAACATATTATAAAATTGTTTAAAATCACAAAAATATTTACAAATTATATATTTAACTTTATATGGTCTAAAATGTTATAACTTATCCAATTATGGAAAATTCACAACAAATAAGTTATTTTTTATTATAATTTAAAATTTTGAATGTTATTACCACAAATAAAATTAAATTGATTAAGTAAGGATAAATCAAGTTGATAATGATTAAAATAATTTCCTAACATGTCTAAATTTTATTGGTTGATAAGATTACAACCCTATCGCATCTTATATTTGAATATGAGTCCTTTTTGGAGGTTTTTAAGTTGGGTTAGATTTATTATAAATTAACATTTTTAAGAATTCCAAGGGTACTCCTCTCCTCCCTTATAAAAGGGCACCTCCTCCCTCTCTTCCTCACACCAATTTGAGCCTTTAAGCATGGAAAAACCCTGACCATTTACCTTCTCAACTTCCCTAGAAACAGCCTAGAAGTCATGGTCTTCTTCAAAGACCAATTTTATTACCCTAATAGGAGGATTCAAAGAGGCGTGTCAAAGAAGAGGTAATATCCGTTACCGATTCTTTCAATTTTCATTCTTATTCAACTTCTTCTTTAGTTGTTTCATTATGAATTAATAACATCAGTATCACTAATATACTGATATGTTATTATAAGTATGAAACAACCATATTTCACCATCTATCCATCCTATGGAAAATGAAATCACCTTGCGTGCATACGTACAGAATACCGTCTCCACACCGTTGTGTCATCTTTTTTCCACCACCACCTTACTTGGTTGGGTATAATGGTGAAAGTAATGAATATATATGATTATTGTAAAGTGATTTATATTCTGTAATATTATACATACACTTTAATACAATTCGACGATCATGGGAATGATATCATCGCTCGTGCGTACGTACGGAATACCGTCTCCACGACGCGATGAGATTCACTCTCCACGATAACCATTCAAGAATGATAATAAAGTATATATAATAAGTATTCATAAAATATATGACATAATAATGCTACTGGATTTATTTATATATATATATTTATGTCATATACTTAATTCCATTCAATTCAATAAGGAAACGAAAACGGCATTCATGCGTACGTACGGCCTACCATCTCCATGAACGGTGTATTTCTTTCCATTTATCGATCTATTATATATATATGTATATTATGAATATATATTATGTATAAATCATGTTTTATATTATGTAATTATGTAATCATGATCTATCTAATCATATGAATAATTACATGTCAAAACACAGACGACAAATGAAACGATTTTACCCAAAACACTCTTTAACATTGAATTCACAAAAGAATGGGTAATATAAAGTCATAAGTTAACCATATATGATATAATAACAATGAATATGATTCTGTAATAAGTCAATAACATTATTTAAATAATTAAACAGGATGTTTGGATACGTACGAAGCATATCAGAGCTAAGGTAAGGGATAATTTTGTAAATCTCATTTTTATCTGAGATTGCTTATTCGTAAGTATTTACTGGGGTTATTTCTATCATCCATGTATATGTTTTATAAAAGTGTATTCATGTATGTTTAAAGTCCATTTTCCCCATTTTTACTTTTACCCCATGGTATGGAAGGAATCTTTCTTCTATTTACCCTAAAAGGTACTTTTTGACTTTTCCAACAAAGGTACGAGAAGAATGTTTTATTAACTTATACGGCATGAAAGGATTTTTACGGTTTTATAAAGACTTATTTTCATGATGCTTCCTCCAAAATATTTCATGACTATTTTCAAGAAAATCCTTTTCTTTTAAAATTAAATGGCATTTTGTGAAAAGAAAATGATTTTCAAGATGAAAGGATATTTTCCTCAAGAATTCATTTCAAGTACTTTATCAAAACCATTTTCCATCTAAGATGACATTATTTCATATGTGTATGTTTCAAGTATCACGTCTCTTTGATTTACATGGTTTCACTTTTCTTATTATGAAATGATATCCATTTATTTTATATGGATTATGTGATGATGGGATGATGTTTATGAAACCCATTTTATTTATTGGGTTATTATGAATGATGTATGTTTATTTTGTGGCACAAGTAAGAGTGATTTCTTTATGAGATGGGTGGGACCTATATCTCCCTCCAATGAATTGGGTGAAGATTTATATCTCATGAGATAGACATGGCTGGAACGGAAAGTTAAACCGGTTCATTAATACAAGACTGGAACGAGGAGTAAACTCAATTCAGAAAGGGACTTTGTCCACTAAGATGGTCTTGGCAGTAATTCCTTGGCTAATATGGAAATCATATCATGTGCTTAATGGTTTCCACAATTACATGTTTTATTCCCATGCTATTTTATCATTACTAATGTTTCTTTATGATCTATTCCATTCGTACTTCCATGTTTTATGCCATTTCTCAAGATTTTGATGTTTAAACAATATGTTCATGTTTTTAAGTTCAAATGTATATGGTATGTTTTATTTTATCCATGATTACCCTTACTGAGCATTTGAGCTCACCCTTTTTATGTTTTCTTTTCCCCAGCATATAATGAAAGGTTTTAGGTAAGAAAAAAAGTGGAAGATCTTTATGGGATATGTTGAAGTTATTTCACCACGATTAGAATATTACGTTCCATGTTTCCAAAGACACTAAACTATTACGGTACTTGTGTGTCTGTTTTTGTTATGTATTAAGAATTCCACTAATGTAATATAATGTCTATGTATGTCAATCTTCGGGTCTCTACAGTTGGTATTAGATGAAAGGTTTAGTTAAACTTTGGAAACTAGGATGAAAAAACGTTAGTGAGATCCCTAGAGATATTTCTAAGGTATTTCTAGGGATATCCCTAAGGATAATTATAAGTATAGGTTATAGTCCTAGAATTATGGTAATGATATTAGATTAAACCTAAGATGTTAGATATTGAATTTACTCCCCCTTTATTATGACTTTTTCCTCTCACACTATTCATTTTGGGTTTTAGAAAATGGCTCGAAACAAGATGATTCATGATAATAGAGGATATGATGGACAATGGAATGATATTCTTCATGATCAACCAAATGAAATGGGATTTAGAAGTCCAAACATCATTATTATTCCGAATCAGCAATCTCATAATATGGTCAATAATCTCAAATTTGGTAAGTTTCCTAACTCGTCTAATAATAGAAAGATGGAGTTTCATGATGATCATAGAGGAAAGCAAGTTCAATTTCCATTATGTAAATCATGTGGGAAGAGGCATCAAGGAGAATGTTCCCAAGGAACTGGAAGATGCTTTAGATGTTGAAAAGAAGGACACAAAGCCAGTAAGTGCAAAAGAAAATGTTCAGTTAACACCAGGGATGAGGATAATGGTATTGCTACGACATCAACAATGGTTAGTTGTTTTAAATGTGGAATGTACGAGCATTCTGAAAACCAATTCCGTAAGGGAAAGTCTCATGAAGAGAATTAGTATGGTCGTATGGGTAGTATTTATGTTGATGATGATGAAGAGACTACAAATGATATGTGAGTTTAAATAATTGTTGAAGCTCGGTCAATGGTTTAAGATGGTAGTGGAATGATTACATGTTTATCAAGTGTAATGTTGTATAAGTAATCTCATGGTACTATGGAATAAAGAGACATCTTAGTATTGTTACACTATTTTCTTTCCTTACGTTTTGAAAGTGTGTGATGAATGGCACTAGTATTTTTGCAAAGTAAGGTATATGCGCATAATGAAGGGATAAGGAGAAAATTAAACGTTTGATAGTATTCATGAGCTCATGAATGATATAAGGAGAAGGTTATATCATGGTTTGAGTATATAGAATTTTTGGATTTTGGTATGTGGAAAGAGTTAACTTTTGACAACATTCATGTTTTCACTAAGGTTTAATGGGAGTTCATTTTTCAAGAGACTACATGATTAAGGTATTCACATGATTGGAATGTGACCAACAAGATATATGGGGGATAAATTATGGTATTCACATGCTTGGTTGATGACATTTCAAATAATCGTTTTCTTTATACTTTGAGCTTAGACCAAAGTATTTTAGATAATCCTAAATATTGGAATGGATTTTGTTGGAAATAAGTTAGTATCGTTTAAGGACGGATCTTTTTTTGATATTATTGATGGGATGTTATAGTAATGTAGTTTTAGAAAAAGGACAAACTTCAGGATGGGTGACAGCCCATCACGTTGGACAAGGCTGTGGGAATCAAACCCACAACTGAAGTGCGACTGGCCTTTATCACCTACCACTGGCCTACAGGAAGTCCCTGTTTAGTAGAAACTAGTTTAATTATATTAAGTAGTATGATATATGAAGTATAAGTCCATTTTAAGAACCATATATGATTAATCTCACAATAGATGGACTTAGGTATTTTTGATAACTTTTATAACCTTTTGTTTAAGACAGATGGAATGACCCATCATTCTATCACTTGATCTGATAACACTTCACGAATGAAAAATTCAACTTCATTTCTTTGAGAGATGAAGTGGAAATTGTCCATAGAATGAACAATGGTGAGACTATAACAAAATCAAGAATGTATTTCTTCTATTTCCAATTTCATCAACTTTAGGGAAATGATATTGAAAACCAAAAAATGTTGTCCTAGTGCTCTTATATCCGATGAATCAGATGGTACTTTAGATCATCACAAATATATGGCTTTGTGATTATTGGATATTTCATAGCCATGTTCTCTACCACTTTCCATCAGAACATGACGGTTAGATTTCTCTTCCATATCCATATTTTCACCTATGTTCTCCTACATGGAAACCCAGTGATTAGTTAATTCGGGTAACCGTTATGTTTCATACTTTAGTTTTTAAACATAAGTTTTGGTATTCCTTTTTACGATGTGGGTTTCTATTAAATAAACTTTCAAATAGTAAACCATATACAACCTCGATGAATTTCAAGGGAGAAATTCATTTTAAGGGGGGTAGAATGTAACACCCCGAGATTTTATGAAAAATATTATTTTAATTCCATTAATGTCTTGTGTTGTATGATACACTAAGATTACCTTGTGTTATACGCAACACCGTATTAGCTTGCAGTATACACAACACTATTATTGGATCGTGTTACACACAATTTTGATAATAGTTATTCTATGAAACATTGAGTATATATATATATATTCAATGTATAAATGAGAAAATGGATGGATTCTATTATCATGAAACACCAAAGGAGTCTTGCACTATACGCAACCCTGACTTGGCTTGCATTACACGCAATCACGACCTTCTCGATAGCGTGTGTTGTACGCAATACCAGGTTTTACTAAACAACGATATGTTATTATAATATTATTATAAACTAGTCATTATGAATAGTATTAACTATATTTTGAATTTTATAACATTATTATTCATCTTAGACATTTTCTAGAACATGGTATAAGAACAAAATAAATTTTTCGGGTAAAATAAGTATTTTTCAAAAAATGCAGTTTTGCCCCCTTTTGATGGAGCACCCACTTTATATCTAGTTTTTGACATGTTTATAAGTTCAATATTATCAAATAAAATTATTATTTGGAATCATGATATAAAATATTACCTTGGATAAATTTTTCATATTATTCAGACAACTTTCATATTTTAATGAATAGTAAAAACACGCTATATTTTAATTAAAAATAACTTTTTTCATTGTAATAACTTATGTGGTTAAATTATAATATTTAATGGTTTTAATGTATAAATAGAATATATTTTTACCATTTAATATAATATATGTCATTATCATTGATTTTAGCTTGAATTCGTAGGTTAAATCAATTCAATCTTTTGCAATGTTTTAAAGAAAAACCCGTTTTCTTTTGAAAACGGGATTAATTTTAATTTAATTTATGCAACTTTTGTGTATTGAATTTTGAAAAATGGATTCCATATTTGGAATCAGTGGGTCCAAATTATGTTAATAAGATACTTTTTAGTTTTGGGAATTATGAATAGTAACTACGGTAAATTTTATTTACCATAGTTAAAGGAAAATCGGGTAATTAAGGGTAAATATAATATTCTAAAATTACCCTAACACATGAAAAAATTCTATTGGAACGCTAAAGGTAGACCCATATCACCTAAGGGTCGGATTATATTCATTTTATGGACTTTTTACCATGAAAATAATTTAATTATTATTAAAACCAAAGAAAGTGACAACATGTCACTCTCTTAAATCTTATAAGTATAATAATTTTAATTTAGTGATAAACATCATAACACATCGCACATGAATAGTTTCTGGAAAGCTAATAAAATTATCTACATCATGGTAATTTATTTAGATTTTTTAGGGATTAAATAATTATCATTAATGGTGATACATTAATGATGCAGAAATTATTTATTAAGTGAAAAATCAGTAATATAGTTTTTATTTAAATAATAATAACCATTAAAATGCCCAAAAACCAGACCAAAACTTATTTTTAGTGTATATCTATACAATAAGAATCTAATGACATAATATATAACCGTTTGGATTCTTATATAAGTGATTATTCCACTTATATTATTTTATTTTAAATGATTCCAAAGTTTTCACCTTCATAATTTAGTAAATATAACAATATAAATATTGTGATTTTAAGATGATAAATTCGAGTAAAAGTATTATTGTGAAATTTAATAGATTTATCTTAATCATAGTATTATATTTTTAATTTTTATGCAACAAATATGTATAATAAATAATTATAAATAAATGATGTAGTAAATATTTTATTATGAGATAAACCAAATAAATGGGTTTAAAAATAATAAAATAAATATTATATGAACTAATTAATGGGATTAACTAATTTTATAGATACATATGGACTTTTATTAATCTATTAAAGATTTTATTTCGAACATATCTTCTGTATATATTTTATTTAAATTCATATAAATGATTAGTGTCAAAATTGACACTATTGTTATTTTATAATAATAACATATTATAAAATTGTTTAAAAATCACAAATATATTAAAAAATTATAAATTTAAATTTATATGGTCTATAATGTTATAAAGTATCACATTATGGACAAATAACAACAATTAAGTAATTTTTTGTTATAATTTAAAATTTAGAATGTTATTACCACAAATAAAATTAAATTGATTAGGTAAGGATAAATCAAGTTGATAATGTTTAAAATAATTTCCTAACATGTATAAATTTTATTTGTTGGTGATATTAAAACCCTATATAATCTTATATTCGATTATGAGTCATTTTTGGAGGTTTTTAAGTGGGGTTAGATTTGTTATAAATTAATATTTTTAATAATTCCAAAGGTGCCCCTCTCCTCCCTTATAAAAGGGCACCTCCTCCCTCTCTTCCTCACACCAATTTGTGCCTTTATGCTCGGAAAAACCCTGCCCATTTCCCTTACCAACTTCCCTAGAATCATCCTATAGGTCCTGGTCTTCTTAAAAGACCAATTTTAGTACCCTAATAGGACGATTCAAAGAGGCGTGTCAAAGAAGAGGTAATATCCGTTAACGATTCTTTCAAATTTTTTTCCTCTTCAACATCTTCTTATTTAGTTGTTTCATTATGAAGTAATAACATCAGTATCAGTCATATACTTATATGTTATCATATGTATGAAACAACCATATTTCACCATCTATCCATCCTATGGAAAATGAAATCATCGCGCGTGCGTAAGTACAGAATACCGTCTCCACGCCGTGGTGTCATCTATTTTGCACCACCACCTTACTTGGATGTGTATAATGGTGAATGTAATGAATATATATGATTTTTGTAAAGTGATATTGATTCTATAATATTATACATACACTTTAGTACAATTCGATGATCATGGGAATGATATCATCGCTCGTGCGTACGTACGGAATACCGTCTCCACGACGCGATGAGATTCACTCTCCATGATAACCATTCAATAATGATTATAAAGTATATATAATAAGTAATCATAAAATATATGACATAATAATTCTAGTGGATTTATGTATATATATATCTTTATGTCATCTACTTAATTCCATTCAATTCAATAAGGAAACAAAAATAGCGTTCATCCGTACGTACGGCCTACCGTCTCCATGAACGGTGTATTTCATTCCATTTATCGATCTATTATATATATTTATATTATGAATATATATTATATATAAATAATGTTTTATATTCTCTAATTAAATAATCATGATCTTTGTAATCATATGAATAATTACAAGTCAAAACACGGACGACAAATGAAACGATTTTACCCAAAACACTCTTTAACATGGAATTTACAAAAGAACGGGTAATATAATGTCATAAGTTAACCATATATGATACAATAACAATGAATATGATTCTTTAATAAGTCAATGACATTATTTAAATCATTATACAGGAGGTTTGGATACGTACGAATCATATCAGAACTAAGGTAAGAGATAATTTTGCAAATCTCATTTTTATCCGAGATTGTTTATTCGTAAGTATTTACTGGGGATATTTCTATCATCCATGTCCATGTTTAATAAAAGTGAATTCATTTATGTTTGAAGTCCTTTTTCCCCATTTTGACTGTTACCCCATGTTATGGAAGGAATATTTCTTTTATTTACCCTACAAGGTACTTTTTGACTTTTCCGACAAAGGTACGAGAAGAATGTTTTTTTAACTTATACGGCATGACAGGATTTTTACAATTTTATAAAGCCTTATTTTCATGAATATTCCTCCAAAATATTTCATGACTATTTTCAACAAAATACTTTTCTTTTAAAATTAAATGGCATTTTGTGAAAAGAAATTTATTTTCAAGATGAAAGGATATTTTCCTCAAGAATTCATTTCAAGTGCTTTATCAAAACCATTTTCCATCTAAGATGACATTATTTCCTATGTGTATGTTTCAAGTATCATGTCTCTACGATTTACACGGTTTCACTTTTCTTATTATGAAATGATATCCATTTCTTTTATATGGATTATGTGATGATGGGATGATGTTTATGAAACCCATTTTATTTGTTGGGTTATTATGAATGATGTATGTTTATATTGTGGCACAAGTAAGAATGATTTCATTATGAGATGGGTGGGACCTATATCTCCCTCTAATGCATTGGGTAAAGATTTATATCTCATGATATAGACATGGATGGAACGACAAGTTAAACCGGTTCAGTAAAACAGGACTAGAACGAGGAGTAAACTCGATTCAGAGAGGGACTTTGTCCACTAAGATGGTGTTTTAAGCAATGCCTTGGATAATATGGAAATCATATCATGTTCATAATGGTTTCCACAATTACATGTTTTATTCCCATGCAATTTTATCATTCGTAATATTTCTTTATGATCTATTCCATGCGTACTTCCATGTTTTATGTCATTTCTCAAGATTTTGATTTTTAAACATTATGTTCATGTTTTTAAGTTCAAATGTATATGGTATGTTTTATTTTATCCATGTGTACCCTTACTGAGAATTTGAGCTCACCCTTTTTATGTTTTCTTTTCCCCAGGATATAAAGAATAGTTTTAGGTAAGAAAAAAAGGGGAAGATCTTTATGTGAGAAGTTGAAGATCTTTCACCATGATTAGAAGATTACGTTCTATGTTTCCAAAGACACTAAACTATTATGGTCTTTGTGTGTATGTTTTTGTTATGTATGAAGAATTCCACTAAAGTAATGTTTTGTCTATGTACGTCAAGCTTCGGGTCTCTACAACGCTCCCACTTCCTCCTCACTCAAAGCCTTTGGAGTTCGTCCAACCTCTGGCCTACTCTCTCTAGAATCCCCCCAAGGTGCCACAATCTCCCAAGAATCCTCTCAAAAGCCTCTCTCTAGCCTTTGGAAGCACACTTCCATGTAAGGTATTTTTCTTCCTTTCTCATTTTGTCCAATTTACATTGAGTTGTTTTGCCCTTTAAATTTCAATTATTAATGTTGGGGTATGATTTCACACCTCACTCATACTTCCCTCTTTATGTTTGAATTATGGGAGACCCCTTTCTCTCTCATTTAATTCCTCCCATGTACATCTGTTACTATGCCGAAATTACAAAAGGAACTTCACTCTCCTCTTTTACATTCAAGCAATAATTTTGTACCAGGAATCTAAATTCCATTACAATTGTTTGGTCATGTATCTATATGACCCCCTTACTGTCCATTTCATGTAAATATTATGAGACACCCATTTCTCTCTCATCAACCATTTTTATGAATTCTTATGTCATGTCATTACGCTCCTGAAATTGCACCAATTTTATAATCCAATGCCATTGTGTAGTGAATACCATGATCGTTTCTCCATCAAGGGTATTCTCTTTTATGAAGATTTAATTATTGATTATAATGTTTCATGTATTAATTCCACTTTCCTTTATCATGGAATAAATGATTATGTTTTATGAATGAATGTTTTATGATCAATGTGGAACACTTATGCATGAAATGAAATGTTTAAGAAGGGTGCACCCTTATAGTTCTCCAAAGCATTGGGTAAAGTATAGTATCATGATACATCATGTGAAATGAGTGTTGAATCAAACTAATTCAGGTTCAATGAGGGTTTACTTTTTCTTTATGTGGAATGGGAATTTAATAATTCTCCATGTGCAATGAGCCTTAGATCATGCTAATTCCATGATCTACATTCTAACAATGGGCCTTGCTGCACTCTTGGTTACGACACTCTTGGTGGATATGTTTTTGATAAATTCACAAGCTTAGTATGAACCCTTATTAAGGGAATTAAAAAAATGCCCCTAAGAATATATGTTATAATGTAGATCATGAAAAGATTTGATTGAAGTATATCGACTCATGAGTAAAGGAAATAAATGTTTATTTATAAGTCATCAAGTTTTGTCTTTGGATTACCCTTTATGTGTTACCCCTAAATTTTATTTTTTTCCAGCCAATGGCCGTTAATAGGAGGACTCTGGCTAACAACTTTTGTGAAGATCAGTGTGATGACTGTACTTATGAGATTCTCAATCCAATGTGAGAGGGAATCGTGAACTTTGCCACAATTATCTCTCAATAACTAATGTTTTGAATAGAAACACGGGTCAAGATGAACGTTCAACCCCCCCCCCCCCTCCCCAAGAATGAAGAAGTCGCTATCGAGAGATTGATGAGAAAAAGGCCTCCTACTTTTAGTGGATCATCTGATACCACAATCACTGAACAATGGATCAACTCCATTGAAAAGATCTTATCCATCCTTCAATGTTATGAACAAGAGAAGGTTCTCCTGGCATCTTATCGTATGGAGGGTGAAGCTGATCAATGGTGGATGTTGATAAAAAATATGAAGCCTATGGAGGAGATCGAGGCGTTGGAATGGAATGATTTCCGGAAGATGTTTTTTGATAAATATTTTCTGCGCACCCTCCGAATAAAGATGGAAGGAGACTTCCTTTCCGTCAAGAAAAAATACGAAGAACATATAGGAGTGTATGAGGCAAAATTCACAAGTATTGCGCGATACGCTTCCGACTTAGTCATTACCCCCGAATGCAAGGTTAACTGCTTCTTAGGTGGGATGAAGCCTAGCCTGTGGAAAGCATTAGCGATCCGTGATGTCGACAGCTATGAGGAAATTATCCGATGTGCCCTCAAAGTTGAAATGGAGATTAGAGAATCCCATGGGTATCATGGGGACATGAAGCATAAGGTAGAATTCAATACTGGAGGTCTGATGGATAAATCCAACGGTGATTAGAAGATCCAGTACCCCACTTGACAAAAGTGCGGAAAGAAGCACCCTAGAAATTGAATTAAGGGGGTGAGGAAATGCTTCAGGTGTGGAAGAGAAGGTTAAATAGCTGTTAACTATCGGCATGAAAGACCCGCGGCTGCGACAGAGGAGAGG
The DNA here is from genome assembly GCA_963277665.1 of Viscum album. NCBI lineage: Eukaryota > Viridiplantae > Streptophyta > Magnoliopsida > Santalales > Viscaceae > Viscum > Viscum album. The sequence goes on from OY728127.1 coordinate 1,812,372,297, forward strand.
AACGCTCCATTCGAACCTCAACGCATTTTTCAATGATACAAATGCAAAGAAATGGGTCATTTTTGTAATCAGTTCCCTAATCCAATGGTTTTCGGAGGCAACCAACAACCTCCGAGGCAGCAAGGAAGAGATTTTTCCATCACTTCTGCTGAAGTGAACCCCGACAACGAAGTGGTGATAGGTACGCTTGTTATTCATTCTAGAATAGAGAACATATTTTTTGATTCAGGTTATATGCTTTCTTTTATATCTCGAATGTTTATTAGAACAATCCCAGCACCACCAAAAATCATGGAAGTGAAGATGTCGGTGAGTACTGAAAATTGGGAAATCATTACATCGCATGAATATAAGTCCTCCCTTGTTATAATATGTGGATTGAATTTCCTGGAAAACCTCGTCATACTCCCTCTGGTGGAATTTGATGCAATTCTTGGCATGGATTGGATTTCCTTATATAAAGCTAACATAAATTGTCGGGAGAGGGAAATGAAACTCCATATAGAGAATCAACCCCCGATTCTTTTCAAGTATAAGGAGGAAGATTATTCTCTTTTAGCTCCAACATCTCAAGAATGGATATTACTGCCCTATGAGCATGCGTATCTGGCTCAGATGATTGAGTCCAAGGACGAAACCATCCTTAAAGAAATGCCTTTTCTGAGGGAATTCACTGAAGTGTTTCCCGAGGGACTTCCTTGTCTTCCTCCTAGAATAGATGTTTAATTCTCAATTAAACTTATACCAGGGGATTTACCAATATCCAAGACTCCATATAAAAAGGCTGTTGTAGAGATTGAAGAGATGAAGAAACAACTATAGGAGAATCTGGATAAAGGGTTTATACGCCCAAGTGCTTCACCATGGGGTGAACCCGTCCTCTTCGTCAAGAAGAAGGATGGGTTAATGTGGCTTTGCATCGATTATCGTGAACTTAACAAAATCACGATAAAGAACAAGTATCCTCTCCCATGAATTGATGACTTTTTCGATCAGCTGCGTGGAGAACAATACTTCTCCAAGGTGGATTTCCGGTTGAGATATTATCAAGTATTGGTGGAGAAGGAAGATGTCCCCAAGAAAACTTATTGTACAAGATACAGGCACTATGGATTCATTGTAATTCCATTCAGACTCACTAATTCTCCAAAAATATTCATGGAATTAATTAATAGTCCTTAAAGATTACCTAGAAAAATTTGTGGTAGTCTTTATATATATATTATAATATACTCCAAAACCATGGAGGATCATGAGGAGTATTTAAGAACTGTACTAGAGACTTTGCGCAAGGAGAAGCTCTATGAAATGTGCAACAAGTGTGTGTTCTGGTTGTAGGAGGTCTCATTCATGGGCCATATCATCACAAGCAATGGAATATTTGTGGATCCCTCCAAAATAGATTCAATTGAAGGATGGCCGAGGCTAACATTGATAACAGATATCCGTAGCTTCTTAGGGTTAGCTGGATATTATCGATGATTTGTGAGAAATTTCCAACGATTGTCCAACCATCTTACCAAGCTAACTAGAAAGGGAGTAATGTTTTCTTGGAGTGATGAATGCGAAGAAATCTTAAAGTAGTTGAAAAGGAGGCTTATCACTGCACCCGTGCTCACTTTACCCACAAGTGGGGAAATTTTTGTGGTATTCAGTGATGCTTCAAAGAAGGGATTAGGTTGTGTGCTGAGGAAAAATTATAAAGTGATATCCTATACCTAAAGGCAGTTGAAAATCCATGAGAGAAACTATCCAACGCATGATCTGGAGTTGGCAGCAGTGATCTTTTCATTGAAAATCTAGTGGCATTATCTCTATGGGGAGAAATGTGATATATATACTGACCACAATAGTCTTAAATATATATTCACACAGAAAGAGATTAATATGCACTAGAGAAGATGGATAGATCTCATCAACGATTATGACTGTTCAATCCGTTATCACCCTGGGAAAGAGAACAAGGTGGAAGATGCCCTAAGTAGAAAGGATCCAGTGATTCTATCAATAATGAGAACTGAGAAGGATACAATCTTCTTAGACTTGATACAGATGGACATGGGAATCATAGAGAAGGGAAAATAATCAATCCTTTCACAAATGATTGATCAACCGTCTCTTTTGGAAAGGTTAAAGGATTCTAAAAATTATGATGTGGGAATTCAAAAAAAAAGTGGAAGCTATCAAAAAAGGGAAATCCTCGGAGTTTAATGTTAATGAAGAAGGAATTGTGCGGTTTAGGAAAAGACTATGTGTTCCATCAAGTCCAGAGCAGAAGAAGGAACTTTTGGATGATACACAAAGTTCAAATTTTTCTATTCACCCAGGGAGCACAGAGATGTATCAAGATATCTGAGAAAACATTTGGTGGGATAATATAAAGAAGGAGATTGCTGAATATACATCAAAGTGCATGGGGTTTTATCAAGTGAAGCAAGAGAGGTAGAAGTCTAAGGGGATGATTCAACCATTGCCCATACCTGAATAGAAATGGGATAACATCACCATGGACTTTGTCACCAGACATCCAAGGAAATCCAAAGGCAACAATGCAATCTGGGCTGGTGTGGATCGTCTTACAAAGACTACACACTTCATTTCTATTCGGAAGGATTTCACATTGGATCAACCGGCAAAGATATATATTAGAAAAGTGGTAAGGTTGCGTGGAGTACCACTATCTATTGTGTCTGGCCGAGATCCAAGATTCAACTCTAAATTTTGGAAGAGTCTTCAACATGATCTGAATACTGAACTGGACTTCAGTACGACCGATCATCCTCAAAGTGATGTCCAATCCGAGCGGACTATCCAAATACTTGAGGATATGATGAGAGTGTGCTCAATGGACATTAAAGGAGGATGGGATCAACATCTTCCTCTGGTTGAGTTCCCTAATAATAACAGTTTCCACTCGAGCATCCAAATGGAACCATATGAAGCCATGTATGGGAAAAAGTGTAGAACACCGACATGTTGGGATGGGGTCAGTGAACGTAAGCTGCTTGGACCAGAAATGGTCGAGGAAATGGTGGAGAAGGTGAAAACCATTCAGAAGCATATCAAGGCAGCCCAAAGTTGACAGAAGAGTTACGTAGATAATCTTCGATGAGAAATTGAGTTTAAAGATAGAGACATGGTTTTTCTACGCATATCTCCGTGGAAGAAGGTTATGAGGTTTGGAATGAAAGGGAAGTTCAGTCTAAGGTACATCGACTCCTTTGAGATTGTTGATTGTGTCGGGGCTGTGGCCTATCGACTAGAACTTACACCTACTATGGCCAAAGTACATGATGTCTTTCATGTATCCCTATTAAATAATTACATACCGGACCCTTCACATGTACTCTCTTCTAAGGGGGTACAATTGTAAGATGATCTTTCTTATGAGGAGCAACCACTGAAGATCTTAGATCATAGAGAAAAAGTTCTATGAAATAATACAATGCCCCACGTTAAGGTGTTGTGGAGAAACCACAAGTTTGAGGAAGCAAATTGGGAGTCGGAGGAAGTGATGAAGATGAGTTACCCACATCTGTTTTAGTGTGGGAAAAGGAAAATTTTGAGGCCGAAATTTCTTAAGGGGGAATATTATAATGACCCAATGTTTCATTAATGGAAATCCATCTTGATCTAATTAAATGTATCTTTATTTTTTATATAAAATGTCAACTTCATTGGTTTTATGTTAAGAATTTTGAACGTTGCTAATATAGTCGTTGAGCAGTGATCACATGATTAGTATAAATATAGGTCCTTAACAAATCCAAATTTACTCATACAAAAGAAGTTATTGCCTCATCAAGTATAATTTCCCCATACGAATCCCATTTTTCAGAGCATAGAAAAGAGGTGGCATCGAAGGGCTTCACTCTTGACAAAGCCCAAGCCGAGCTTCATCATGTCAAGCTCGAACGAGGCCGTCTACGGGAGAAGTGGAAGTTGATAGAAATTACCACTCAAGCGATGTTATCCGAGCCACCCTAAGAGTCTATCACCATCGCACACCTTACCCTTAGGTCTTATGCGACTGTTTTAAGGGGTTATGTAAAAAATCTCTAATACTATGTTCATGTACATTAATTTTTTTTGTATATAATAATGAATATAATTTATGTCATTATGGATACATTGTAAACAGTTTTTAAAGTACAAATTGTGTTTTTATTAATTATTTAATTAAGAAATATATATTATTAATTTAATGGATTTTTGAATTAAATAATATTTTAATAAATTATTATTATTATTATTAGATTAATTTTATTATATAGAAATGATCATATAATTTTATGAATGCAATTATATTTTTTATTAAGGTTTGAAATCCATTTTTGTGAAAACCCGTGAATTTTAGATAAATGTCGGTTTTAATTTTAAAAGTGAAAATTAAAATATTTAGAAAATTATTTAGATAAAATAAATGTCATTTTTGTAATCAGGACATCGAAGTTTTCCAATGGTTAATTTTTCATAATTTTCTGAGATAGTCAAATTTTTGAGTAAAAATTAAATAACTTTTAAATATATAATGTGTTTTATGACATCATAATGACCCAATAGTGATGTAATAAAATACTATAATCTTTATGTTCGGACAATATATGTTTTACCATTAAAATAATGTAATTTTTTGTTTATTTCGATTAACTTTCAAAGCATTAACGGACCCCTCAAGACTTATTAAACATCTTGTCTTTTTAAATTAATTTCCATGGGAGTGTGACTCACCTCCACATAAGAAACCTCATTATTTTAAGAAGTTAGGACCTTGTCCTTATAAAATATTATTTTCCTCTTCCCTTTTACAAAAACCTGGGCAAAAATCATGGTATGGTTTGTGGTTTGGTTTAATTTAATATAAGGGGTCCCAAACCTAAACAATAAAGAATTCCCTCACCTTTTCTATATAAACCCACCCATACTCCCACTTCCTCCTCACTCAAAGACTTTGGAGTTCTTCCAACCTATGACCTACTCTCTCTATAATCCTCCCAAGTTGGCCCAATATCCCATGAAGCCTCTCACAAGCCTCTCTTTAGCCTTTCAAAGTACACTTCAAGTAAGGGTTTTTTCTTCCTTTCTCATTTTTGTCCAATTTTCTTTAAGTTGTTTTGACCTTTTAATTTCAATTAATAATGTTGGGGTATGGTTTCAAACCTCCCTCATACTGCCCTATTTATGTTTGCGTCATGGGAGACCCCTTTATCTCTCATTTAATTCCTCCCATGTACACCTGTTATTATGCCGAAATTCCAAAAAGAACTTCTCTCTCCTCTTTTACATTCAAGCAATACTTTTGTATCATGAATCTAAATTCCATTACAATTGTTTGGACATGTATCTATATTACCCCCTTACTTTCCATTTCATGTAAATATTATGAGACACCCTTTTCTCTCTCATCAACCATTTTTATGAATTATTCGGTCACGTCGTTACGCTGCCGAAATTGCACCGATTTTCTAAGCCAATGCCATTGTGTAATGAATACCATGCCCATTTCTCCATCAAGGGTATTCACCTTTATGCACATTTAAATATTGATTATAATGTCTCATGTATGAATTCCACATTCCTTTATCGTGGAATAAATGATTATGTTTTATTAATCAATGTTTTATGATCAATGTGTCACACTTATGCATGAAATGAAATGTTTAAGAAGGGTGCGCCCTTATAGCGCTCCAATGCATTGGGTAAAGTATAGTATCCTGAAACATAATGTGCAATGAGTGTTGACTCATGCTAATTCAAGTGAAATGAGTGTTTACTCGTGCTTTATGTGCAATGAGGATTTACTCATGCTCCATGTGCAATGAGCCTTGGCTCATGCTAATTCCATGTTAAGTGTTGTTGCCACATTCCCATGTTATGATTATCATGCTTTATCATGCCTTTATGTTAATGTCTCTCTTGTTCTCTATTGATATGCCTAATGTCTAACATGTATTTTACTCTTCATGTTATTCCATGTGTATTCCCTTACTGGGCTTTATAGCTCACCCTTTTCTTATGCATGTCCTCAGGTTATCCCATGTAATGCTAAGTATGAGGGAATGTAGTGGTAATGTAAAGGATGTTTTCAATAAAGATTTTGTATTTCATGTTTCAAGTTTTTATGTAATTATCCTAAGCCCCAAAGACACTAAACTTATTGATCGTCTTTGTTGTATCATGTGACATTTTATGTAATAAATCATGTTTATGTTTGTAATAAAAGCGGGGTTGTCATAATCCTACTAATGTAACTACATGGAATATCATATGCATGGAATGAGAATTTTTAGGTACCTATATGATGCACGTAATGAAACTTCTATTCCATATTAGGAATTTTTTTTTACAAAATTCCAATAGCAATAAGATGTAGAAAATGCACCTGTCACCCATGGTGAAATCACATCAACTATAATAGAAAAAACATCTACATCAATTCCTTACCCTGCCCACATAGTCATTTTCTATACGTTTGGTGATCAGTCCAAAGCATGACAATTAACTGATCACTAACACTTTCATAGTCTCCTATTTTCAGACCCAAAATAGAAAGACAAAGAAAAAAAAGGAAATTGAACCTCTGATACCATGTTGTAAGGTCCCGACCCATCTTACCATCGAACCGATAGCCAAACCGGCCACCATATGACATCAAGCATGCCTACCAATATGCTAGATGCTACTGTCTAATAGAGAGGGTGTAAGTATTGTCAGTAGGGAGACAATACCCTCATATCATAGTTTCCACAGCAGTATACCAATCTATAAATAGATGAAAATATTGGAAGAAGTATAATGTAATAACCAAAAATGTGTTAGAAAATTTCAATATCAACCAAATAAAAAATTTACAATGCCAATTTATACAATTCATGCATGTCTGGGTGATACATATTTGAAATACATACATAATAAAACAAAATTTAAATGTCTTTATAGAAATAATGAAAAAACTCAAATCCCCTAGTGTGATCTCCACGGGCATCCTGATCTTCCGTTGGGTCCATTGCTCTTAAATCCAAGGAATAAAAAACTGAAACAACAATGTCCACAGTCCTGAGAGCAAGAAAGTCTACTCGGTTACCCTAGTGCAATGTTGGCCCCAATAGGGTGGGAGATATAAATCTTAGTAGTCTTGGAACACTAGTTTTCAATAACAATGTTGTCTATAAAGTATAAAAAAACAATGTGTAGGTATATAAAATCAATAATGGAGTTGAATAAATTACCAACAACCCATCCATGTTCTAAATTGCCACATGATAGTGATACCTGCTTCAGCTTGTAGCCAGAATAAGTGTCTGAATATGGACTATGTATATAAATAATTTATAATGATCTATTTATCACATTATTTAATTTTCATTATTTAATCATTTATTATCCTCATGGTTCCCATGGATACCCATACCTCAGTGCTGACTTCTTCTTGTACCAAAGCCTTATGCGTTCTCTAGGTAATATGATATCATAATACTTGCTTCGGCTGATGAAATAGTTTGAAATAACTAAGTTGGTATCATACCTCAATACCTTATTCACCTCATTCATGAGTTAGAAGTGTGTAAAGATTATATTATATATTAATTCCTTCTTCAACTAATGTTAGAGATTGAAGTATTCAAAGGCAATATCATCTCTCAATACCTATGTCAACTAACATCGGTAATCAATATATTCTCATGTGAGGTCTTATCATTGAGTTCCTTTACTTTCATTCTTTTAAGTTAATGCATTGAATCTATTGTTACCATTATCAAAAACATAAGTAAGATGACCATGTTATCATGCTTACACCTCAATAGAATGACCATTTTCCTAATCTCTTCACTCATAAGTAGAATGACCATGTTACCATGTATACCTATCTATTTAGAAAGACCATGTTCACATTTTCTTTACTTGTTTGTTTGATAAACAAGTTACCATTCTTTACTTCTCCATTTAGAATGACCATGTTCTATTTCTCTTTACTCATAAGTATGATGACCATTATTCCATTTGTAGTTCTCAATTTAGAATGACCATGTTCACATTATTTATCACATAATTAATTTATCAATTAATTATTCCTCACCCTCTCATTACCAATTCATCTAATAAATAAACACATCAAATCCATTAGTTAACTCAAAAATTAACTAAGTAATTAATTTACATTAATCAATTCATTGACTAAAAAATCAACAACACATTTTACATACCATAATAAATTTTCTAAAATTAATTATATCATTCTGTATCTCAACTCTCTATAATTAATCCAAAAATTTATTATCTTGATCATATTATCAAAGGAACATAATTAATTCACAAATAAATATCTCAGCTTAGCCAAATCAATATCTCATAAAAAATCCCCAGATTAATTATCAAGATTAAAATCCCAAATCATGTAATTATTTATCAATTTATTACCTCAACATATCCCACTCAATATTGCATAATTAAAAATTATCCCAAGTGCGTAAACATGTAAAATATGAAATACATCTCCTAACTAAGAAATCATATTACCTTCATTAAAAAATAATCCTCTAACAATGAAAGGATAAGAAATGACATATCATCATGCTAATAAAACATATCAGTCTGATCACTATGTTTTTAGCTTCAAGGCCTCACATCTCCATTGGAAGGGTTTTTTTTACAAAATTTTCTCTTGTAATTTTACAGACCATTTTACTCAACTATCAGGTTATTATAGATATTGCGGTAAATTTTATCAACAATGATAAATAAAAAATTACTATATTTTATCAATTATGCAATGTTGAGAACAATACCTCAATGAATTAGCCAAGCCAATGATTTCTGACTCAAACAACTATCTTCTTACATACACTTCACCGCGTTGTCGTGACGCGTCAAATTCATTATGATTTAAAGATTGATTTATAGAATAGGGCAGAGCCTAGGTCATCTCTCAAGGATATTTGGTGGCTTATAGTCTGTATTTTTAATAATGATTAGTAAAAGAGGGGGTCATTTTGATAACAGGTTTAAGAAAATAACTTAACATAAAGTGTTTAATAGTTTATAGAATAAGTTGGATGATTGAGAATTATGAGATAATGATATCACATCATGTTCACTATACATCTTGGATAGTTCATTGTTCTAAAAATTTCACATGGTTTTGTTAAGTTCTTTGGTTAAGGGTTGTCAAGATATTGATTCCCTCTTGCCTCTCTAAATGTTGCTCAAAGTACCAACCCTTAACACAACAATGATGTTGTCAATGTTTGGAAATCAAGAATAGATTAAAGGATACCAAATCATACTAATATCTTTTGTATGTGTGAGAGAAAAAGGATCCTTGTGTTTGCCAATCGGAACAACTCAAGTTTCCCACTTGAAATTTCAACCCAATCAGTGTTGAAATGAAAAGTGGTTCACCAAATTAAACCCAATAAATAAACTCATAAGAGTAGAATGATTAGATAACACCTATTTGAAATAATCCACAAAACATTTACACATATCCAGTAGAGTATCAAGTGCCGGAACTCCCTCCAAAGTATGTATAGCTCCCTCGAAATGATCATCCACCGTTTAGCTCGCCATCGAGAGGAGGAGAATGGTCGGGTGGAACTCCTTATTAATTGATGATCCCCTTATGATGATAGGGGCCTCCAGAACTTCAAGTATGAGGAGAGAAATTTTTTGGTTCTCCAAAATAATAGATATTTGCCTCCTTGTCAATGATGAAAATGAGGAGCCCAAGGTTCCATTTTATAAGAAAATGGGATGGTGGTTTTGAGAACACAGAATTATTAAAACCACTTTTCACATGTTTTTATACATCCATAATGAATTATATAGATTTGGAAAAAATAAAAAAGTAGTATCCCCACCTCTTTTCTATCTCTACTAAATGTTTAGCACAATTTGGACACCTATAGCCTGAGATATGGACAGATCACATCACACCACTTTTGAATCTGTGAATATTTGGTGTGCTGGACAGATTACATAGGAAAGGAAATCAGATAGAAGAATTATTCTTGGGATTCTTCATATGAAATGTAGCCCAATTAGTTTCAGACCATCCATGAAAACATCATCCAAATTGGATTTACAGTATAGTATAAGTGTGCAGATTAACCGACTGGTTTTCTTGGATCCTGCGCAGTTTGGCCCATTTATCATGAACATCATCATGGGCCCTCCAAATCACCTTCACCTTCAATGAAATTCTCAAGACAAGTATCATTGGACATTTTAATATCAATAAACACAAAATAAATGATACAAAAATGTAATTAATGTTTTTATTATTTTTGGTAATTTACAATACAAATTCAGTTTAATGCAATGGTGTAAGGGTGAAAATGACACAGTGAATCATCGTACGATCACACCCGCAAACCTAAACATTTTCAATCCTGGGAAAAGTCACATATAAAAATATTATGCATATATATATATATTCCCAACATCATGAAAATTTATCATTTGAGGAAATTTTAATTCACTAAAGTAATGCGATCAATGCACGAACCACACAAAGGAGTTCTTCTTAGTGAAAATGGAAAAAGATGTCTCATAAATCATATCACAATAAAATTCAAAGAGATTCATGACACCAATATGAGCACAGAATTCAAAAGTCAACCATTCCACTAACTCTCCAGGTGTGTGTGTGAAAACCATTCCATGCTATTCTTTACACTTTCCATCTAATAAATATAGATTATTTTAATATTATTCAGCATTAAATGATTTTTCACCCAACCCGCCCTACATCCTTTGCAATCATATTTCAAGACCCACTAACTTAAGCATTCCCATAAGTCAAATCATAAGCTCCTGACCTAGATATCCCTATATTTTTCAGAATTCATCACTCCCCTAATTTATTATATTTTTTTGATGTTTCATTTGGAACAAATCTCCCAGTCATCTCTCAACCCTTGTTTGATCTCCTCACGAAACTAATTAAAATAGTTATAACAAGATCAAAGGTTGAGGAGGATTTGTTTTTGACCTACCCAAGACACAATTTTTTTGAGGGCATACAACAGCCGGACATTAGGTACACATGCATATGTCAATCTGGAACAGTAATGAAACAGATCGGATATGGAACGAACGTATGAAAATATCATTTAAAGATGAAAAATATATACATAATAAATATTTACCTTATATTAAGTAAGAAATATTCAAACTTCATGGTTTGGTGCAAAAATTTATGGAGATATTAGTGACATGGTTTTCCTAAAACTACTCACAGAAGGGGCATCAATCTTCTAAAATGTTTCACAGTGATATAGCCATTTATATCTTTGACAGAAAACCAATTCACTAAAAATAACTCCCTGATGTTAAATTCATAAAAATATTTTTGTGGCCTTCGTTATGGTATTTTTACTTTCCACCCTTTATTGTCGCCAAATCATTGAACTTCGAAATTGTTGATGGGGAATAATGAAAATACCATAAAGAAGTCCAAAAAGAGAAATAAAACAATGGAAAGACTAATAAACTCAATAAGACAGGGAAAATTGAAAATACCACAATGAAGGTGAAAAAAAAGAACGAAAATGATTAAAATTCATATCTAACACAAGAATGTACCTATCCCCCCCCGTACATAGTACGTGTAGTGTCCTCACGGTAAGAAAATAGAATGATGAAGTGAAGGATAAAACTTGGTGAGTTTAATTCATAGATTGCTTCTTGAACATAGAGTTCCTCCCTCAGGGACTCCGGAATGGATTCATGGAAGTGCTTCAGCCGCTTCCAATTGACAGTGAATGTTTTCTTGGTTTCTCCATTTTGAACATGAACAAAACAAAATGGAGAGACGTTAGTAATAGTGTATGGGCCAAACCAGCGGGAATGAAGTTTACCTGGATGCAACTTCAGCCTTGAATTATAAAGGAGGACATTCTGCCCAATGTGGAACTGATGATAAAGGATAAGACGGTCGTGGACAACCTTGGTTCTCTCCTTATAAATCCTGGAATTTTCATATGCATCTATTCTCATTTACTATAGCTCCTGAATCTGCAACTTCCTTTGAGAACCTGCACTAGAATGATTATAATTTCATTGTTTGATGGCCCAGTAGGCCCGGTGCTCAATCTCAATAGGGAGGTGACAACTCTTTCCAAACACAAGGAGATATGGGGACATTCCAATGGGAGTTTTTAAAGAAGTACGGTAGGCCCATAATGAATCATCAAGTTGAAGACTCCAATCTTTTCTATTGGGTTGAACCGTTTATTCAAGAATTTGTTTTACCTCTCTATTTGACACCTCATCTTGACCATTATTTTGTGGATGTTATAGAGTAGAAACTCGATGAATGACCCCATACCTACTCAAAAATTATTGAATTGTTCGGTTATAGAAATGATAACCATGGTCACTGATGATGAACCTGGGTAAGACAAACCTAAAAAAGATTTGGGTTCTCAAAAATTCTACAACTACCATAGAATCATCTGTTGTTGTAGCTCATGCCTCTACCCATTTTGAAACATAATCAACATCAAGAAGAATGTAAAATTGTCCAAAGGAATTGGGAAATGGCCCCACAATGTCAACACCCCAAACAAAAAAAATATCATGAAAGAACAACAGTTGTTGGGGGATTTCATTTCTTTTAGAGACAATCCAAATTCATTGAAAATTAGTACAAGATTGGAAATAATCATGGGCATCCCGAAAAAGTGTGGGCCAAAAGAGACCAGAATCAAGGACCTTACGAGCAGTCCGTTGGTGACCAAAGTGGCCCCCACCAGCAAGAGTGTGGAAGAATCTACGGATGGACTGAAACTCACTATCGGGAACAAAATGCCTAAGGATTTTATCGCTACATGTGCGCCAGAGATAGGAGTCATCCCAAATATACCAACGAGACTCACGTTTTAGATGAAGGGATTGGTTTTTATTGAAATCAGTAGGAATGAAAGATGCTACCAAATAATTTACAATATCAGCATACCAAGGAATATCATCTTGAACCCGGTACAATTGCTCATCAGGAAACCTGTCATTAATGGGAATACAGGGGGATGATTCAATTACCGAGGATGGGGAAATCCTACTGATATGGTCAGCCACCACATTCTCTTCTCCTTTTTTATCTCTAATTTCTATATTAAATTCATGAAGGAGGGGAATTCAGAGAATGAGATGTGGCTTGGATTCTAGTTTCTTAAGGAGATATCAGAGGGTTGCATGTTTTGATAACACAATGACTTTGGACCCCAAAAGGCATGATCTGAATTTGTTCAAGTCAAGAACAACGTCAATGAATTCTTTTTCATTTGTGGTGTAGTTTAATTGGGTAGGGACCAAAGTAAGGGACACATAGGCTAGGACATGTCGAGCTCGGTCAACCCTTTGTGAAAGAAATTCCCCAGTTGCATTGTTAGAGGCGTCACACACGAGCTCAAATGGTAAATCCCACTGAGGTGGTTGGATTACCGGGGGTGAGGTGAGTCTCCATTTTAACTTCTTAAAAGCATCCTCACATTCTTTATCAAAAAGAATTCTTTTTCGTTTTGGAGTAATTGGGAGAGGGGGAGTGAAATTTTACTAAAGTCATGAATGAAACGATGGTATAATCCAACATGAACTAGGAAATATTGCACATAAAGAATATTTTTGTGGAATGGAAGGGAATAAATGAAATCCACTTTTGATTTATCTACTAGGATACCATCCCCCGAAATGACATTCCCCAAAACTATACCTTATCGCATCATGAAATGAAATTTTTCAAAATTTAATACAAGATTATTTTCAATACAACGATGTAGGACTGAACCAAGACTACTAAAACAGTCATCAAAAGAAGATCCATAAACAGTGAAATCATCCATGAATACATCCATGTAATTATCTAGGTAATCTGAAAAAATACTAACCATGCATCGTTGGAAAGTACCCAGAGCATTGCACAGACGAAATGGCATCCTTCTATAGGAAAATGTGCCAAAGGGGCAAGTGAAGGTTGTCTTTTCTTGATACTCAGGGTCAATATGGATATGAAAATATCCAGAATACCCATCAAAGAAACAGTAGTGGTAATTACCCTCTATCCTCTCTATAATTTGATCAATTAATGGAAAAGGGAAATGGTCCTTCCTCGTATGTTGGTTTAGTCAGCGATAGTCTATACAGACAGGCCAAATATTCTGCATACAAGTTGGAACCAATTCATTATTTTCGTTTTTAATTACTGTAAGGCTAGTCTTTTTAGGAACCACATGAATGGGACTTACACATTGGCTGTCAGAGATGGGGTAAATGATTCCAGCCGCCAATAATTTTATTACCTCATTTTTCACAACTTCTAGGAGGTTTGGGCTCAGTTGACATTGTGGCCGCCTCACTGGTTTATCCTTATCATTTAAAGAAATATGATGTGTAAAAATTGATGGGCTAATACCAGGAATGTCAGCAAGTGTCCACCCCAAATCTTGTTTATACTCCCTCAAAAGTTCATGAAGTTGAAATTCATGCTCCAGAGGGGGTGAACTATCAATTATGAAATGAAATGTGTTTCCATTCTCAAGATATGAATATTTTAAATATTGAGGTAGTTGTTTTAGTTCTAATTAAGGTGGATTTTGTATTGATGGGAGTGTGTGTGAGAGGTCACTGATCTCATCTAACTACTTAATGGTATCAACCTCGGTTGAGGAATGAGCTTTTACAAGCCTATCAGTATCATCGATGGTCAGTGGATCATCAGTGTTCAAAAAAAACATTAATCAACTAACATGCATGACACTTTTCTATACCACTACAAAAATCAATGCATGAATCATTTCCTAGCATTTCTATTAGTGATGAAAACTTAGAAAGGGGAACAGGGAAAAGAAATGTGGTTTTTTTAGGCGGATAGAGTATATCTATAGAATTAACAGAGAGAGAGGAATGTTATTATGAGGGGTGCTTCATGGAATCAAGGATGTTGAAATGGACTATGTCACCACCAAATTCCATAGATAATGTACCATTGTGGACATTAATTATGGTTTTGGCGGTTTTCAAGAAAGATCTCCCCAATATAATCTGGGCATGTCCATTGATCCTACCATCCTCCATTTTAAGCACATAAAAGTCAGTAGGAAAAATTAAATTTTGGACCCTCATAAGGACATCCTCTAACACACCAGAGGGTGTGAAGTAATCTGGTTAGCTAGTTGAACAATAATTCCAGTGGGCTTCAGTACTCCGACATGAAATGTAGAGTAAATAGAGTGAGGAATCACATTAATAGAGGCACCTAAATCAAGCATAACATTAGAAAAAGAATACTCCCCTATGGTGCATGGAATTGAGAATGTTCCAGGATCATTTCACATGGTGGGAAATGATGGCTCTATCAATGCTGAAGCATTCCTCCCCAAACTATCCTTCTCATCCCCACGAAGTCGCCTCTAGTGTGTACACATCTCCTTTAGAAACATGGTGTACCGTTGAATTTGCTTCACAACATCAATCAATGGGATGTTAACGTACACTTTCTTGAAAATATCCAATATTTCCTTATCAAGATGAGTTTCCTTTTGTTTTCTTGGTTGGGTGGACCTTTGAAGAAATGGAAGAGGAATGGTTGGGCTAGGTGACTCATCAATGTACACACTTTTTCCTTTGGAAGGGCTTCTCTCAAGACAAGGTTCTTCATTATTTGGAACATTTTTAATGGTTGGGATGGAGGTTTCCTCGGAAGGGGATGACTCTAATAGAGGATTCATTTTAATTTCTAGTTGTTTTCCACTACTAAGGGTGATGGAAATATCATTCAATTTTTACCTAGGGTTAACTACTGATTGAGAGGGAAGATTACCTGACCCATGACTTTGAATTTCACCCACTGAGTTATCTATATGGCCTAATTGGGTTTTGAGGTCTTATATAGCTTCCTGTGTGGTTTTTTTGAATTGAATATTATTGGAATCCATTTGTTTTATCATATCTTCTAGGCTAGGATCAGGTTTTTGAGGGGATTGTTGGAAAGGCCTTTGGGTGGTTCATGATTTCTAGGTAGTGGTGGTTGATGACTATACTACCCTAGTTGGTTCCAAATTTTTTGAGGTTGAATTGAATACCCCCTTACCTATAGGCTTGGTCTTCTTTCCACCCAGGGTTGGATGGATAGTAAGGTTATTTCCTAAAGGGTTGGTTATAGGGGTAGCCTAGAAATATTGCCTCAAAACTATCATATGTTTTCCCTCAATTGAGGACATTGGTCAGAGTAGTGGGGGTCAGAAGAACATATACCAAAATGGATAGGATCAGGAGATTGGGATTTCCCTTGGGAAAGAGCAAGTTGTCGAAGAAGGGTACTTACCTCTTCGAACATTGTGTCTACCTTCATCTCGAATTCAGTATTTTTTCTCATTCACATCAAGAATGGGTATTCTAGACCTTGTAAAGAATTGTTTAGTGTTTTGTGCCATGTTCTTGATTAAGGTCCTTGCTGCAAATTGGGGTCTTATCTACCAGTGCACCACCTGCAGCAGCATCAATCATATTTCTATCAATAGGGATTAAACCTTCATAAAAATATCGTATTAAAAGTTGGTCACTTATTTGGTGGTATGGGAAATATGAACAAAATCTATTAAAGTGTTCCCAATATTCATGAAGTGTTTCCCCTTGATATTTTCATATCCCATAAATTTCTTTCCTTATTGTTGCAGTTCGAGAGGCTGGGAAATATTTTTGAAGAAAAAGGCGTTTCATGTCTACCCATCCTCTAATTGTGGAATTAACATAATATAACCAATATTTTGTAGTGTCTTCCAATGAAAATGGGAATTATCTATGATTTACTTTTTCCTCATCCACATTTATAGGTTTTAATATTGAACAAACATAATGAAATTCATTCATGTTCTTATGTGGATCCTCTCCAAGAAGTCCATTGAATCTTGGTAATAGAAGAATTAAACTAGATTTTAGTTCAAAATTTGGTGCCTCTCCTTCTAATTGAATGTATGTGGGATGAATATCAACATTAGATGAGGTTAGTTACTTTAGTGTTCGATTGTTTTCATCCATTTTATTCACGTTAATTTCAGTTTTTATGTGGTTTCTTGAAGAAGAATAAGGATCAAGATGAGTGTTGATATTTTGTGTGCCCTCCTTCAAAGTGTTGTCTTGTGTGTCTCTGTGTCGTTGAAGCCTCTCCGTTTCTGGTTTGAAAGGTTGTAAATATCTAGGAGTAGAACGCATCGTGTACCAAACCTACACAATAAATAGATAAGAATAAAAAAGATAGGTAGTGTTATAAAATAGATAAATATTCACAAATTTCAATGATTTTAAAAATACACACTAAAAATCAAAGTGCTCCCAGGAAAGGGTGCCAAAATTTGATTGTGTTGTCATGACACGTCAAATTGATTATGATTTAAAGACTGATTTATAGTATAGGGTAGACCCTAAGTCATATCTCAAGGACCGTTGGAGGCTTATAGTGTGTATTTTTAATAATGATTACTAAAAGAGGGGAGTGATTTTGATAAAGGTTTTAAGAAAATAACTTAACAAAAAGAGTTTAATAGTTTATAGAATAAGGTGGAGGATTTAGAATTATAAGATAAGAAGATAACTTCATGTTCACTACACATCTTGGATAGTTCATTGTTCTGAAAATTTTAAATGGTTTTGTTTAATTCTTTTATTGAGGGTTTTCAGGATCTTGATTCCCCTCTTGCCTCTCTAAACGTTGCTCAAAGTACCAACCCTTAACACAAAAATTGTTTTTCCAGGTTTTGGACTTCAAGAGAAGATTAAAGGATATCAAAGAATACTAATTTCTTTTTTATGTGTTAGAGAAAGAAGATCCCCGTGTTTCCCAATTGGAACAACTCATGTTTGCCACATGAAATTTCAACCCAATCAGTGTTGAAATGAAAAGCAGTTCTCTAAATGAAACCCAGGAAATGAAATCAGAAGAGAGGAATGATTAGATAAAACATAAGTGAAATGATCCACACAAAAATTAAACAAAACTAGTAGAGTATCATGTGCCAGAAATCCCTCCCAATTATGTGTATCTCTCTCAAAATGATCGTCCACTGTTTAGTTCGCCATCGAGAGGAGGAGATGGCTCTGGTGGAAATAATTCTTCACTGATGATCCCCCTATGATGATAGGGGCCTCCAGAACTTCAAGTATGAGGAGAGAACTCCTTTGGGCCTCCAAAATACCAGAGCTTTGCCTCCTGGTTGAACTTACAAATAAAGAGTCCATGGTCGTCGGAATACAAACTAACGGGTCTAGAGACACCTTCTACACCCCCCATAATTGGATGAATCAATGAAACCAAATAAAACCCAATCCTAGGGTTTCATCCAAATGGAAACTGGGTGATGGAGAGCCAAAATGGACATTGTGAATAAAAAAATTACATGATATGGACATACCTCACAGAGACATACAACTTTCATGAAGATATCAGGAGGAGACCATAATGCAAAGAGGTACTGTGAGGTGGGGGTAGCATGCCTTATCATGGGAGGGGGGGGGTGCCACACCTCACCTTGGTTGGGAGGAAGAGGGGTGGGCCTCCCTCTTATTCTCTCTCTAATAATAATAAAACTCTAAAAATATAATAGTTAATATAATAATAATAATAATAACAATAAAAAATATATTATTATTATCATCATTTAACAAAAATGATTCTTTGATGAACCCCAAACTCCCCATTTAATCACATAATTTAATTAAATTCTTTTAAAATGAATTTAATTAAATAAATTATCCATTTCAGCATAATTTAATTAAATTACATTCAACTTTAACTAATTAATCAAATTCTATAATTCATCTTCATTTAATTAGATTCTCTCAACCTCAATTTCATTAAATAAAACCACCAATTCAGCTCATTTTATTAAATTCCTATTAACATTGAATTTAAAAAAAATAATCTAATTCATTTAGAAGAATTTTATTCATGGTTAATCCTGCATTTTTTGGTAAATATTGAGCTAACCGTGCAGATCCCTATGTCTATGAAAGTCACTCCACACAGTCAATCCTACACGAGTTTCCTAACATAGCGCAGACAGTGCGAGCACCTCTGTCTCCCAGAATTAAGCTGTATGAAAACTCGTAGCAGGCCACATGGTTTAATAGGCCATGCACCAACTGTGATCCCTTTTCAAGTCTTTAAAAACCTTCATTTTCCATGTATGATGATCACAAAATCCATCGAGCCTCCCTAGAATCTCCTCAATCCTTTACCCATGCCTGATATCAATAGTTTATACTTTCCCCACTTCCGGGTCATCAAGGCGAACAATTTAATAATATATAGACTCTAATAATTTATACTAAAGGTAAAGTTGATCATTCACATGACTTCATTCTCTCATTAATGATGATAACATCTTAATTAATTATGAGGTGATGTTAATGTTTATGTTATTATACTAACTACAACATAGACGTCAAAGTCTTTATGGAAATATATATTATATTTGATGCTAATTAATTTAGTATAATTATATATATTTTATTCACATTCAATATCTAGGAATATTTCATAAGGTATTGGTGGTACCAATTTAGATAACACCAATCATTATTGTAATGGAAATTTGATAGTAGATTCCGATAAAGTGATTTCGATAATACAAATTCAAAAATTGTGTATAAATTGGAGGCATTTGTAATCATTGTTAATTATAATACTACTAAAATCCAAGAAAAAAATACAGTTAATAAAGATACGTAGTAGGGTCTATCATCTAGGCAGAACCATCAAAAAATAATGTGGTTCAATTTTCTATCGTATACTTTCATATTGATCGGGAAGAGGCTTTATGAGTGAATAAAAATTTTAATCAATCATAGTTGTTTGATATAAAATTATTTTGTTTTATAGAAATTTAGAAATACCAATTCATCAATTTCTCTATAGTTCCCTAACTAATTTTTTATCTTTATGCAGTATTATAGAAAACTAGTTTTCCCTGAGATTCTTCTCATATAAATTTTATCATGGAAGATCATAATTCCATGAATTTATCATTTAATCAAATTTTTTAGGGATATTACTTTCCTTGGTAAGAAGAATTGAATAAATATATATATTATGTCTTAAATAATGGAAGTAATTGACTCTTTAATTTAGTGGTTTCCACCTATTTTTGTTAATGGATCTATGAAATTTTCTAACTGGAGGAATTTTGATGTAGATGCGAAGAAAAAAAATGCATTCTATCATCTCAGTTCCACAAGTTATGCACAATGTTTATGGGATTATATAAAGCCAAATTGAAGTGACATAATATTTTCAATATTTATGATGGGAAAACTAAAATTAATGAAGAAAATTTTTAGATTGTCATGGAAAAATTAGAAGACATCATGATGGATGTGGATAAAATAATTGATGTTTTTTCTAGTGTAAATTAGATATTATTTCACATCAAATGTTTTGGATATAATCATATGGAGTCTATAATTACTAAAAATTTGACTAATATATTTCAATAAATATTTTATCCAATGATATTAACCATTGATGAATATGAAGACCCTTTACATGATGAGATATATAACACTCCCAAGAATTATGAAATGAGAAAAATTCAATTATTAATAAAAAAGAGAAGGTAGAGATAGTTTTCAAACATTTTAACAAGATAAAGGTCAACAATATATAACTGAGTTAGATAACATGAGATTTGTATTAATATGATGACATTTATCAGAATTATATGAAAACCAAGGATCTAATTTCTAAAAAATTAATATGGGGTAACAGAAAATATAATGGAAAATATCCACTTATGTATGGATGGATTGAAAATTTTTAATTATATTTTTATAATAATAAGAAATATATGGTGTCATATGATGAAAAATAATAAAAAATGATAATGAAGGTCATGGAGAAATTCTCCTAAAATATACTGAAAATTTGATTACATAAAAAATGAGAACACTAAGATGTAAGAAGACAAGAATTATGAGAAAAGAGGAAGAAGAAAAATATTCCTAAACTGGTGAATCATAAAAGGAATATAATATAAAATAAACTAACTTTATGGAACATGTTGAATAAATAAATGGAAAATATTTTAGGGGAGGAAAATAAGGAGATAACATGATATGATTAACATATTAAGGGAAAATGTAATTTTTTGTCAAAGAAAAACATGTCTCAATAAGGGTGTTAAAAATTTCATGATGGAATATAGTATGCTAAAGAATGATAAAGTTGAGTTTCACAACAATGAAAATGGGCATGTTTAATTGATAAACCTTGTCAAGGAGAAAGTGGTTGAGTTAGAAAGAGTGATTATATAATTAGGAAACCTGATCAATACTCAAAAATATGTACTTAAAAATTAGTAATAAATGTTATTATGGACTATAAGACACATGAATAGATAAATATTTCATATGACAATTAGTTTTAATTAAATTATGATTCATAATAGAATTATATAAAATTTTATTGTATAATAGTTTTATTTCCTGACCTTTTAAAGTAGAAAAAATTAAATATATAAATATGAACATTTCATATCCTATAAGTGATTTTTAGAAAACGAGGATTGATTAAAAATACCTAAGGAAATAAACTATAGTAAATATAGTATAGTGTGACCAAGAGAACAATAATCTTAAAAACCAATACGA
The DNA here is from genome assembly GCA_963277665.1 of Viscum album. NCBI lineage: Eukaryota > Viridiplantae > Streptophyta > Magnoliopsida > Santalales > Viscaceae > Viscum > Viscum album. The sequence continues at coordinate 1,812,393,936 of OY728127.1, forward strand.
AAGATGTATTATTATGTATCACAATTGCAATAACTTTTTCAAAGTCAGACTCTGCATATTTAAAGATGAACCTACTTTAGGGGTCATGACTAGTATTTTGGAACTTATGTAAATAAATAATATTTTTTGGTAAAAAATTTATTTCCTCATTGATCAGAGAAGTAAAATGTTTGTTTTAATTTGTAGAAAATTTTAGAATTAGGACTACAAGAAGAGACATTAAAAAATGATAACTAATATGTGATTCCTATCAAAAATTTGTTTGTACGGATTGAGGAGATTTATATAATGTGTTAGTAATTCCCACTATGGTATTGAGATTTTAACTATAATTCCAAGTCCATAAAAATCACCATCAAGTGGTGAAAATATTATATTGGGAATCAAGGATGAAAAATAATTGAGTGAGGAGGATTCATTGAAATATAATAAAAGGATATGGAAGGACATAATTGACAGTGTCTTCATAAAAAATATATGTATAGATAAAAGGATATATAAAAATATTTTGGATTATGATGGAGGGGGTGGTGAATTATTGTAATGAAAGTTAAATTACAATCAATGGAATTGGCAGTGCTGAAATTGACTAACACAAATTGAATTCATATAATGGTTTTTTTATTAATGTACTAAATAAAAATGGATGAGTTTTAGTATATTATATGATGAGTTTAAAGAGATAATATTTAGAAAAAATAATTTACAAAATAAAATAAAATAATATTGTTGATTAATTAGCCATGGAGAAATAACTAGTAAGACTATTTTTCAGATTAGAGAACCAGGATGTACACTATATCTCAACTCTAAGGAGGAAGAAATCTTGGGCATAGGACAGTTGACCATATTGACCAAAATAATATGAATTTTTTTCATGGAAAATAATATAAGGGATCTACCCCCCACTAAGTTGAGACATATATCCGGTTAGTAAGACTTATCAAAATGGAAAAAATGGTCTAAGGGAAGCTCCAGAGAGTGGAGACCCAATAAACATAACCTCTTGAATTTATTCACATAGATTTTATTAGGCCTCTGAGATATTAATATAAATAACTTACTTATATTTTATGAAACTAATTTATTATCCCAAATTAATAAAATGTTTGTTATTTTTAAGACATAAGTCAAGGGTATTTCTTATATTCATGATATATAAAAATGAATCTGAATGTGTTATTAAAATAAAAATCTAGTAACAACGACCTAAAAATATAAATGAGTATGTTAGAAAATATTTTGAATCATATCATTCAATTTATGAGATAATAAATCAATATATAACAACATACACACCACTATAGAATGAGGCTACTAAAAAAATTAAAAAATTATTGTCCAAATGGGGCCTAAAATTCTTACTATGTTTTCCAAGTCATAATTATTTATGACCAAAGAAATGTGTACTATTGTCGACATTCAAAACCAATGAATTTTAATTCAAAATATATTATTTACCTCATATGAAATTTGGTACATTTTGAAGGATATAGTGATATACATTAGATTATTCATCAGCTCTTGTATCATCAAACTTAAAGAATTAAATTAAGGGATATTTGATGATATATGGTGTAAGGTGTATTTCATAGATACATGTCTAGGGAGAAAGGATATAAATATGGAATAAAATGATTCAATATTTGGTTGAATATTATGATATCAAAATAATGAAAAACCAAACCCTGAATAATATATATGAATGTAGATGTTTTTTAGGGTGATGATGAGAAGAAATAGATTTCTATGTGGATTACTGAAAAATGACATGACATTGAACTCATTATAAAAGGTGTTAACATAGATATGATAGATGATAAAGAGGAGGTTTTAGAGAGTTAGAAAAGATATTTGAAAAGGTGGTGAAGGACAAAAATGATAATAATATTATCATAAATTAGTCAGAACCAATTCAAACCATAATATTGTCACTGATAAGAGAAAACATTTCCCTATTCTCTCACGCTAAGAGACATTTAATTGTTTAATCCTTTAAATATAAAGAGTTTATTAAATCCCTGAATGAGGTTCTAAATCCAATTTAGATTAATGCCACATGGGACATTTTTACATGTAATTTTGACAAAAATGTTTTTTTGGGACCTAATGAGAATTAAATAATAAATTATATGATCAAGGAGGAGTGGTCAATAACAGAACCTGATGTTTGTGGAATGGGTACTACCATGTATTAGGTGTTCATTATGAAGAAACCTTCACTTCTATTATACTTATTTAATCATTTGTGATGATGCATGTTTTGGAAGCCTACTGGAAGTTTGAAATATATAAAATAGACTTTGAATCATTATTTTTAATTGGTTCGTTTTAGTAATTGGTGTATATTAAGTTTCTTGATGGTTTTGGGCTTTAAAATGATGGAATATGTGTATGAATAATCAATAAGAATATTTATAGTTTAAAATAGGCCCCATGGATCTTGTATTTATGGCTGGACAATTGCTTGAAGAAAATGATATTTTTAGAAGGAAAAGTGCACAAAAACATGTATATGATAGTAATTAGGATATACAAAGTTATTATAAATATATTTGTTGATGATATCCTTTTTATAGGTGATAATGAAAGATCATTTTGATTCTATTCTAATAAAATTAATCTATAATTTGAGATGACTATGTTACGTAAGTTGAGATATTTCTTGGGGATACAATTTATGAAAATGGAAAAATTTATTGTCATATTCTAGGAGAACTATTCTAGAGAGTTTTTTTAAGCCGATTAAAATATAAAAATTAAATCTAGTTCCGACACACATACCAGTGTGATAAATTTTTTCTAATGATACTAAAGGTGAGAGTGTAAACCAAAGAGAATTCAAAATATTGGTTAGTATCCTACTTAACCTCCTAGCCTGTAGAATAGATAATGTTTATACTATAAATCTTTGTGATATATATCATATTATCTCAAAGAAGTAAAATATTATAGTTTCTAAAATTTTCCTTAGTTATTTTAAAGGGACTATGAATTTTGGACTTATATACAAGTGAGAAAATAATTTTAATCCCTTATGAATTATAGAATCTATCTTGGAAGGGAACTGTAATGATAAAATATCAATTTCAGGTAGAATGTTTCTCCAAAGAGGTAGTTGTGTGAGTTGAAATTATGATAAATAAAACATAGTCACAATGAATACTATAAAGGATGGATATTATTATTCTACAAGTTCTTACATGCATTTTATTTATTTGAAGAAGCGATTGAATGATTAGAGGGTGAAAGTCAAGAAACCTCTGAAAATTCACTTTGAAAATCAATATTCTATATAACTTTTAAAAATACCATAACCAACTCACGTTCTAATCATATTAATATTATATTTCACGTTATCAATGTGAAGGTGGAAAATGGATACATCATTTTGAAAATTATACCAACTAGAGATAAATTTGATGAAACATTCACTAAGGTTGTCCATAAGGGTGGATTTGAGTTCTTAAGGATGATCATGGGTGTTGATACCCCCATATCATTAAGGATTCCTTGGAGGGTCCCCACCACTATATGGATGATGTTTTTACATGGATAGAAGTATGTGAAATATTCTATGCTTAAACTCAGATTTGTGCGTGTTCCAAACATTATCATTTTATGGGAATGTTTATTGTGAAAATGGGATGTTTGTTTAAATTGGAAAGTTTATGATTTTTTTGGGATAAAAGTTAATGGCCTGGATAAAATATTTATTATCACCATGATATTTATTTCTCTTACAAAATCTACATTATCCTATATTTTGGTGTAAATGTGTCATTTATTATCAAATCGTGGGATTTTGTATTTATTAATTGTATGGGTGGGGATTAAGATGATGTTGTGAAAGATTTTCATTGGTAAAAAATACATCTAAAGGGGAATATTGATGTCCCATATGAATTATTGACAATGATTTTTTAATGATCAGACATATATAGAAAACTTATTGATATTCTTGATAAATGTTTTTAATGACCATATGAATTTTGAATATTCTTAAATTTAAAAAAGGGAATTATCATGTGACATATTCCATTGTGAAAATACATATAAAAATTTTTATATTCCAACTGGAACATTGAGAATGAAAAATGGAATTATAACACATAGAAAAATCATGTCTTATATTTGACTCTTGTATTATATTTCCTAAAATTAAAAATATATTAATTTATGTGGGAGTTATGCATATAAATATTTGGCCATGTAGGATATTTTTTTATATGAATGTGATTTTAGGAACCCATATGACTTTTTAAGATTATTGGAATTTATTAATGTAAAATTTCATTTGGTATATGATATCTTTATGAGTAATAAGTGTCTTAGGAATCTCATTATAAATTTCATTCACCATATAAATGTTTCCTTAAAAAATCTATAAATCCGCCTTACTAAATAATGGGAGGTATTTAGAATAAATATTCTGAATATATGAAGAATCAATTTGGTTGATTCTTCTCTATTTTATTATTTCAAAAATATTGTGGGATTATTCAAGATAAACAATTCTATCCCAGCACAAATAGAGTTTGAATGTGGTTTTAATGAGAAGTATTAAGAATGAATCTCTTTACAATTTCAAATTCAAATATTCATATTGTTGGAGAATTATAGAGTAGTAGTTGATACCTTGAAACTGTAACAAACACTACATTGAAAGGGGGGTTATCAAAAATCAATAAAAATGAAGGCCTTCAGGCCATTCAGATAAAAGGAAAATAAATAAATAAAATCAACATGCTTGACCTTCTTGGTAACATTTATTTTTGAATATGTCCAGTTGATCTGGTTTTAAATTTCTTGACCATGTGGACTACTATTGAGGAGGAAGGAGATCATTCTCATGGATGGGTGCTCTCATTCGTTGTTATATTATCTTGAAGATATATATAGATAATATAATGTGAATGTATCTGAACTAAAAATATCTCAATAGTCTAGGTAATCGAAGAATAAGAAATTTTATTTTATATTTTTTAATTTGGAAGAATTATGAAAATTGGTTTCACATTCAAGAGAAAGGAGTATTTCTTAATGAATGACTGGAAATGTATAATTAACTCCATGAATTTTTTAGTGGGAAGTGGATAATACCTTACCATGATGACAGTTGGACAATCAGTACATAAACTCTAAATTCCAATTAAAATTATTTTTATTCCATGATAATTATAGTGATAATAAAATCATTAAAATAACCACAAGATGATCCTAGAGTGGATTAAGATCCATATGAATGTTGAACCTTGTAAAAATATCATGTTTGTTATTTTTCTTTTATTCTCATTCATATTGGTGGCGGATATATTTAAAGATTGAACAAAGTCATCAATCGGTCACAAGGGATTGGTTTAATGTGATGATTTTTTAACAATACAAAATTACTACTGATTCACCCACTCAATAGTACCCAAACTATTATAGGCTATAACAACATAATTTTCAAAAGGTTCAATACACAATACAATTTTTTTTTGGAAAAACATGTTAAACACTGAAAATAATTTAACAATGATAACTTCCAAAATATAGTCCATAAACATGTATGAATCTTTGATATTGAGCACAAGGTAGTCTACTTAACATAATAATGTGTTAAATAAAATTAAGAATTAACACATGGAATTTTTAGCATAAAATAATAAAATTTATGAAGAATTAAATTTTTATTAGAGTCTTTCAAAATAATGATAATTCAGTAACAATGTATAGTTTTAGATAAAGGTGGTCATAATTTAAAATGAATGAGATGAATTTATTTTTCAAAAACTGACCACATCAACTCTCACCGATAGAACATAATTATTATCTTTGTTTAATCAATTTAATAAATTTACTCAAAGATTTATAATATTAAATGTAAATATTCATAGTTCCAAAGATGTTTTTTTCTAAAAATTATTTTACACATGGAATCATCTTTAAAAATTAAATTTTTTTTAAAGGTGAAGCTTTGGTCAAAGACCAAAGCAAAATTTTATTGAAACAAAAGAGAGATTACAAGAAGCGAAAAGAAGGGATTTTTTTACAATCTCTATCCAAAAGATGAAATAAATCAGGGGGGATAGATTCCATCCAAGTCATGCTTTGATGGACACCTTTGTTGGCTAGAGCATCAGCAACAGCATTTGCTTGACGATAGGCATGAGTAGCTATAAACTCGATCCCACAGAGTAAATTGAGACAGTTCAACCAGCGAGCAGTGAGCGACCAGGATAGATGAATGTTTCCAGTCCAGATGGCATTAATGATGGTGGTTGAATCACTTTCAATCCAAAGCTTTCTCCAACCTCTTTGGAGAGAAAAGTCAACAGCATGAATAACTCCGAGCATTTCCGCCTCCAGAGATGAAGAGTGGCCACAACCAACAAAGAAACAACCATGACAATGCATAGCTGTGTCCCTGAAGATAGCACCACAACTGGAAGGACCAGGGTTGCCTTTGGAAGCGCCGTCAACATTCACCTTGATCCATCCTGGCATCGGTGGTTGCCAAAAAACTTCAAAGAGGCATTTTGGATTTGGGAAGATACCAGGAACGTGAAGATGACAGAGGATCATAAGGTCACCAACCGAGTTGTTGCAACAGTCTTTTTGAATTGAGGCTGCTTCATGAATCGCGAGGAGGATTCGGGATTTCCCTGCATTAAGATAGAAAGAGTGATTATTGTGAATAATATCATTTCTAACATACCAGAGTTCATGTAGAAGTTCTGCCACTGCCGCCAGAAAAAGATTTTTAACCTGCAGAGAGGAATCATGTCTAGTACAATGTATTAAAAACAAGTAAATAGAATCAGTAATGGGCAATCTGCAATTAAAAAGATCAAAGATGTAATTCCAAAGGGAAGAGGCCGTCGCACAAGATAGAAAAAGATGATTGGCATCTTCCCTATGTTGGTTACACATACGACATTTAGAGCAAAGAGAGATGCCAAAAGTTTGGAGGCAAGTTTCTGTGGGTAATCTGTTGTGCACAATGCGCCAAATAAGGATGAGTCTAGAAGGCTTGATGAAGGGTTTATTGAAGTGATTCACCCAAGAAAAAATGGATTCAGGATCAGAAAAATTATGCTTATAAAAATTTTTTGAATCCAGGATGCCATTGGGAGAAGGCTCCCCGACAAGGAAATCACCAGCAGAAGAAAAAGCATAATTTTCAATGGCTTGCATAATGATATCTGGGAAATCCCAGTCAGAGGATTGTAAGACCTCCTTTATAGATTGTTGAGTATCATCAGGAAGAAGATCCGGAGGCAACAAAGAAATCAGAGGGCTACCACACCATTTACCACACCAAAAATTAATGGAAGAGTCAGTACTGACAATCCATCTAGAGTTTTGCATGATTTTGTGAAAGGAGTCCCGAATGGAAGGCTAGATAGAAGAGTTAATGAAATTAAGATTACCTTTTGACAGCTTAGAAAAAAATCTATGTTTTAGAAAATCAGTAGCTTTAGAAGTGGAGTTAATGATGCGCCATGTAAGGCAGGCCTGTAAGGTATCGTTGAACAGCTTTAAATTTTTAATTCCTATTCCTCCGTTAGCAATGGGTTTACAACAAGTATTCCAAGGAATAGTAACCAGCTTCTTTTCAAAAATACTTCCAGACCAGATGAAGTTTTTGATGTAAGTGTTAATTTTTTTAAGAGTACCGATGGGCCATTTATAGGCCATAAAGGAATGAACCATTTTAGAAACAATGGTCTATTTGACCAAATAGATTCTCCCAGCCATGGAGAGAGACTTCCCTTTCCAATTAGCTAGTTGATTTGTGATATGAGAAAGGATATTAGAAAAATAGGTAGCTTTGGGACGACCCCAAAATAGAGGAACACCCAGATAGGTGAAAGGTAGGAGACCCTCCTTGATACCCAGGTAATTAATAATACCAGATTTTCTTCTGACTGGAAAATTCTTGTCAAAATAGATGAAAGATTTGTTCCAAGAGATAGCTTGACCAGAGACATCCTCATAGTGAGATATAGTTTTCTTGAGAGCATGAAGGCTTTTTTGGTCCCCTTTTATAAAAAGGATAATATCATCAGCATATAAGAGGTGAGTAGGGGCATTTATGTTTCTGGCTACCTGAATAGATTTGATCAAATTATGATCAACATGGTAGTTTATGAGTCTGCTAAGATAATCTTCAGCAATCACAAAAAGAAATGCAGAGAGAGGGTCCCCTTGCCTAACACCTTTAGTGCATTTGAAAAAGCCACGAGGAGTGCCATTAATCAGGATAGAGATATGAGCTGAGTGAAAAAGGGTCTTGATTCTACCAATGAAGGAATCATTAAAACCAAAATTCTTGAGAACTTTGTAAATAAAATTCCAATCAATAGTGTCAAAGGCCTTTCTAATATCCAATTTGATGGCCACGCAACCACCTCTAGATTTTTTAGATAAAGCATTCGTGCACTCAGATGCAAGACAAATGCAGTCCTGAATGGATTATCCCTTGATAAAACCAAATTGATTCCAAGAGACGATTCTATTGCAGATAGGAGCAAGTCTGTTTGCAATAATTTTAGTGATGATTTTATAGATAGTGTTAATCAAAGCTATAGGTCTAAATTGATGAATCTCAGCAGCATTCTCAACTTTAGGAATTAGAGTAACAAATTGAGCATTGATTCCATGAGGTAGAGATCCGTGATTGAAAAAAGTCTTAACAAGTTTGCAAATATCGTTTTGAATGATATCCCAATGTTTTTGGAAAAAACCATTATTAAAACCATCCGGGCCAGGAGCACTATCGGGGTTTAGTTTAAAAACAATGTCTTTAATTTCATGATCAAGGGGAGTGCTTAAAAGGTACTTATTGTCACCTTCATTAACAAGCAAAGGAATGATATCAGGTTTAAGGTCAACATTTCTGTCCGGACCATTTAAGATGTTATAGAAGTACGTGATAACATGATCCGTAATGGCTTCTTCAGAGTCTAAGACCATGTCATTATGAATGAGCATAGAAAGCGGACGATTGGCCTTTCGAATTCTTTGAAGATTATTATAAAATTTAGTATTACGATCACCATCAGTAAGCCATTTGGTTCTAAACATCTGTTTACGAATATTATCTTTAAAAGTAAGAAGGGAATTAAGTTTCGAGGAAATATTAGCTTCCACCTGAGGATCTAATTGAAAGTCAGAATGAGTGTTCTGAGATTGAAAGTGACTAAGCTCATCTTCCAGATGTGAGATGTCTAGATCAATTTGGACGATAGAGTTTTTACACCAACCTTTGAGAGCCTGTTTGAGAACTTTCAGTTTATATAAGCAAGCAAAGTCATCCTTATGGTGTTTCATGGAGTTCCAAGTGTTAAGAATAAAAGTAGCACAGTCAGGGTTCGAAGACCAAGCATTGTTAAATTTAAAAGGAATGATAGTTTTTCGAGCATTCGTAGAAAGGTTAACAAGGATCGGATGATGATTAGAGTTAATTCTAGGGAGAGTAACACAAGTTATTTTATCCCAAGTATCAAGAGTCTTCATGTTCACAAAGGCTCTATCAAGTTTACTAGCAACGTTTTTATTGTAATGCTTTCTGTACCAGGTGTATTTGGCACCGATAAGATTAACCTCAAAGAGGTTACAATCATCAATAGTAGATTTAAACTCTCTAGAGGAAATGGGGAGATGAGCGGGACCAATTTTTTCAGATGAGGTAATAATGGCATTGAAATCTACCAAGACAAGCCAAGAATCCTGAATGAGTTTGGAAATATCAAGAAGTTAAAGCCATAACATTCTCCTATCCTGATACCTATTTTTGGCATAAACCATAGTACAATAGATGTGCTGACCATTCCAAATGAAATCACAAGTAAACTGCTGATCAGAAGTTTTAATAATGTTAATGTTTTTTTAAGGAATTATGACAAAAAATCCACATGGAGTCAGCCTGAGGACCGTTTTTACAGGATCCTAGAAAATTGTAATTAAGAGCACCAAATTTCATAAAGTTCATTTTAAAATTGAACTTAGGTTCAGCAATGGAAAAAATGTATGGTTTATGAGTATTTAGAAACCTCCTAAGGGTAATAGAGGTGTCATTATTGGCCACCCCTTGACAATTCCAGAAAAGAACATTCATTGCTACTTGTGTCTAGGGTTAGAACCCTTCTTTTTTTTTGGATTTACAAGAACCCTTCTTTTTTTGGGATCTTGTAACAATTGAGGAAGAGGATAAAAGATGATGTCCCTCATCAGTTTTAGAGCTTTGAGAGGAATCATATTTATGTTTATCGTTTTTAATAGTAGCAGGGTCTGATGTACACAATGAAGCAGAAATTTCTAAAGGTTGAGACTGTTCTGCTCTATGAGCAGAGTCCTTTACAAGAACAGGAGGTAGAGGTGAGCCGATTTGATTAGACTTAGAAATAACATCATGAGCAGATTGCTCATGTTGTGGGAGAGGCTCAGTCTCAATCTGGACAGATTCAAGACCAGCAGGATGAGAATGATCAGATACAGGAGGCATGTTATGATCATGGTTCTGGTTATTATTAGGAGAATTAGAACTCATGTTGTTTTCTGGACATAAATCATGGTCATGAGCAGTTTCAGGAGAAGGCAGTGGGGTATGTGGAGAAATAACAGCATTATCAGCATGTATGACAGGTTTACTGACAGAAATATCAACATTTCCAGCAGTAACAGAATTCAAATTATCTAGGGATTTCTGCAGAGCATCAGAGATCTGTAAGTCAGTTAGGGGATTAGATCCCTCCTTCTGAATAGTGAGATATTCAGTGTGTAAAATCAGATTTGGATCAGAAATTTGTGATAAGGTAGGATCAACAGAGCTTTCAGAAGTAACAAAAACAGATTGAGATTTAGTTATAGGAGCAGCAATACTAGAAAGGTCATATTTAACATCAGAATTGGGAGGCACAGAGTTACCAGAACCAACAGATTTGATTGGAGCAACTGCAGAATCATCAGGGGCACTAAGCGCAGTAGAACCTGGGTCTACAGGGAGCACATTGTCAATATGAATTATGATGGAAGTAACCACATTCTCCTTGAGGGTAGATACTGAGATACCCAGATTCCTACAAAAATCCTCCTTTAAACAAGAAAAATCAGAGGAAGGAGCATTGTTAACAGCATTAGTAATAGGGGTAGTGATGCTCTTGTTAGAGCATTCTCTGTTACAATCATCAACTAACCCATTTGAGTCAGAGGGCTTATCCTTAATTTGAGAGTCCTCCTCTACCAAAACAGCCCAAGATTTACCTGCTAAGGCTGATGAGGAATTGGGTTTCTGGACCCACTTATCGACCTTAGGTGGGTCAGATTTGACAGCAATATTTTTCCCTTTTTTGTATTTTTAACCTCTTGCCAGTCATTTTTATTTGAGGGGTCCAATTGCTTTCTAGAAACCCTACAACTGGCAAAATTATGGCCAATCAGTTTGCATACTTCACAGAAGGAAGGTTTATTTTCATATTCAATACTGAGTTCAACCCTGTGTTCAGGGGCATTAAAGATTATGGTGGATGGTAAAGGGTTAGCTAGGTTAATCTCCACCATAACTCTGGCATATAAACCCAGATCCCCATTCAAGGTTCTATGATCGATTTTTATAGGGGATCCTAAACAAGAAGAAATGTCATTTAAGATCTTTGGGTTCCAAAAGAACCAATTCAGCCTATGAATTATAACCCAAACATGAGCCAAATGGTTTTTGTGAGTGTAAGGATTAAAAGCAGGGTCCCAATCTGAGATTCTAAAAAAACCAGGCTTTAGTTGTAAATTACCAATCTTCCAAATCTGCTCAAGCTCAGATTGCGAACAAAAAAGAATGTGATAGTATCCCTTACCTAAGGGAACCATCTTCCAGCGTGAAGAGCTCCAACAATGAGCAATCCTATTCTTTAGATCAGAGATAGACCAAGGTTTATCACCTGTGATGTAGGAAATTCGACCGAGCACCGAGTACCTGAACATTTTCTCCCTCTGTTTCAAGGCTTCTGGATCAGCATCAACCATAAAACCTCCATCGTCCAGTTTTCTGAATAATGGTTGCCTGGGATCCTTCCCGCTACTGAGATCAGAGTCTTTTAGTGCATCGCGGAAGGAGACAGGAATATTTCGAAGTGGGATTTGTAAATTCCCAACTTCAATGCTCATAGAGGCAGTATCCACAGAAGCAGAGACCGAATGGGGGAGAAGCTCCCATTCTGGATCAAAACCAGCCATCAGAAGCAGCAAGATTCAGCGGAAAGGGTTAGGGTTTGGAGCCGCCCATTGTAGCGCAATACGAGAGCTCCCGACATTTTTTAAATTATTTATCTATTAAAATAAAATTATTTAACTAAAGAGAGGTTTTTAATTATAAAAATATGACTGGATTATAATAATTTGAAAAACACTAATCAAAATTCACTATTAAGATAATTTATCTTAAAAATTATCATTTCTCCTGGGTGAAAAACACAAAAAAAATTATTTTTTCTATAAAATTATACACACCGATGGATGAGAAATAATTAGAAATAAACTACACAATATAAATAGGCTCATATAATAACTTCAAAAAGAATTAAATTTTCAAACTGGATTAGTATTTCTTATCATATATAATTCATATGTAATTATTATGAGTTTAATTCTAATCAGAGGGTTAAAATTTAATAAAATTTTTAAAACATACTTTAATGTTTCAAATAGAAATGTAGTTTGAAGAGGAAAATAAAAGATATAATTCATTTAATCATAATGTAAATAGAAATGTTTATCCCCAAAAAGGTTATTAAAACAATTTTTAATTACCATAATAATTTTTAGCCAATGAAAATGAAATATGAGGCATATGAAAAATCATTTTTCAAACAAACTGAGGTAATTTCTTGTGTTTTTCTTGAAAAAATGTGTTTAATTGATAGTTTGGCACATATAAAGACACATAACCCATAAATAAAACTCAAAATTATATCTAATATTTAAATCTATGATATATAATTAACATTGAAAATTTAGTTCAAGAAAAATTTCAATTTATTTGTTAAAAACATGTGTAAAGGTCTATAATAAACCTTATAAACAAATGAAATTTTCATGAATCACAATTTATTATTCAGAACATCAAAATTTCTATCTTATTCTAACAATATAAACTATCTTAAAAAATTCATTATACAACAAACCTATAATATTTCAACAATTTTAATTCAAATATATTTTTAAATAATAAGCACAAGTATAACTTAAATTACATGGAATATGATGCTTTAGCCTCTAAATTGCCACACCAAAATACACATTCATACTACAATTTCTGAAATAATTATGTTACAACAATTGGATATTTTATAACTCAAGAAAATATAACTTTAATTAAAATAGAATACTCTCAAGAAAAATGAAAGATGGAAATGAAAAAAAAAATCAATAGAAGAGTATAATTACAAGGTGAAATGTCGTATTAGAAACTCATGTTAAAAAATTTTTGGACTCCCAACACTACTTAAAATTTTAAGAACTCCGATCCAGTAATTGTTTTAGAAATTATCCGAATATTTTTTAGCATTGTACATGTTTTTTATTTACATCACATATTTACATTAAAGTGAATAGAAAATTGAGAATGAAAAACACCTTTATCACTCAAAAATTTTATATTTTTTTTGTACATGAAATTCAATAAATTTTTTTTTCAAATTTTTTCAAAATTGAACATAATAATTAATATATATATTATTATATATAACCAGCATTTAAACACATGAAATAGGTTGAATCTAAAACTAAAACAATTTCTCTGACATGATATATTTTGAGTCATGGACATTGACTCTGAGTAAGTAAATCAACTTCCAGAAACTGTTGATCAAATCTAAAGAAAAATACATGAATTTTTATTAACATCTAACATAAATATTCAAATAAACAATATTACAAAATGTTATTAAAGTATATATTAACATGTAATTCAAAATATAACAGAATCATATAAATTTATCCTTATCAATAAAATTAAATTGATTCAAATTAGAGAAATAATGTTTCTAATAGTTTTAAAAATTATATCCAACTATGTATTGAAAAGGTTATGGAATTCTGTTTTTCAAGTAATTAACAGTGAAAAATTATGGTATTTAATTTGTAGATACATAATTTTAGTATCATATTCATATTTAACACTAACCAGAACAATATGTACAAACAAATTGTAGTATATAAAATTTACTCCCTAGAGTAGATGTTATGTGCTCTAAGTTTAGAAATCACAACCCTATCCATTCAACATTAAATATTTATAAATATGTTTCATTAAATAGGGAAAATTCATAATAAAATATATTAAAAACATTATAGTCAACATTTTATGTTAAATTTTTCTCTAATAAAAGAGTGAGTTAAGGAGTTCTAGCTATTAGTTTAAAATCATTTTCAATATTTGAATGCTAGATAATGTGGGATTTCATGAAATAATTTTAAATCATAATTAAATATTATTTTATAGGATTTAACATGAAAGAAAATATTTTTATCATTTACAACACATTAAATTTTCATGTAACAGTACTCTAAAAGATTTTAGGTAAGAATATAATCGACGAAATGAATTTAACTAATGAAAAATCATCCTAATTTTCAAAAAAAAAAATAAACATACTTGTCACAACCACAATATCATACTCAAAGACTGACAAATCAGTATATAAAGATACAATAATGAGTTTATATATATTTATATAAATCATGATACATAAAATTAAACTGTTAATGAAAAAACAATAAAGAAGGTACACACCCAGAAATCAATTATTTAAATGAGATATAATATGTGTAAACCATAATGAATGGTTTTATACAAGTAAAAAATAAATTAAGGAACTAATGCCCAATAATTTAAGTTTTTTATTTCTTAAGTAGATTTTCCCTCTATACTTATCTTTGTAGATTCCACGAAACATAATTTTTCTCATCAACATTCCTACAAAGAGAGAAAATTGGTATAATAAGCAATTATTTTAGGTTAAGAAAAATAAAACTAGATATAAGGTTTGAAAAAAGTGACCACCGAGCTCCACTATGATAAAATTTACTAGAATAACCTATGGTAAGTGTAGATTTAATTTTATTAACTCAACCATATACCAAGTAAAAGATCTTAAGACTCAAAAAATTGGGTGAGGTAGTTTTATTTGATAATTTAAAAATCAAAACAATATTTTTTTTGGAAATAACATAAATTGTACTATTTAAAATAATAAAAAAATTCATTTAATCCCACATAGAAGTATTTTAATTATCCCCATTACAAATTTCCTCAATATTTTATTGATGTCTAATAAATGGTATGGTTTCTTTAATTCCACTACATGCTGATTGCATGAATGCTCTTACATAGAAAATAATTTCTATTAGATTAAAAATTTCTATGTTATAAATCACATCCCATAAATATAGAAAAATACCCTTGGAGGAACCCTTAAAAATGGTGGATATGTTTCTATCCACTTATGGAATTGAGTCATAGTTGACACATTCCCATTTAACTTGAGGTAAAAGTTATCTTAGTAGATTCATTGAATGTTTATAATTATCCTTGTAACACTTACCAATTTTTATACACAAAAAAATCCTATAAAATAAGGATTATAATGGATGTGTTTTTTAAAATTAATTTTGAAAGGGTTTTTCAATTATCGTTTGAAAATAATTTTTAGAATTAAAAATAAATCTTAACACTAATTCCTAAATTATATAATAATTATTTTCAAATTCAAAATATATTGTTTGCAATTAATCATGAAAGTGAAAATTAAAATTTTACAAATAATGAATTATATTCATATAGACTTCCATATAAAAACTCCAAATTAAGGTATTAAGATATTTTGTTATGAATTTTGGATTTGTGGGAGATTCCAAAACATCATAGGGAATAAAATCGAATTTAATGACTCCTACTGAGTAACAATATCCAATATTTCATTTTCAATGATAACAAATTGTACTTGTTTAACTTATGAATCTAATCTATTAAAAATATTCCTAGTACTAGTCAAAAGAAAATTGATTCCAAATTTTGGTTCAAATAACATATCCCTCAAAAGTATCCATTACACATAACATTAAACAAATATTTTCAATTTCATTCTAATTAAATAGACATGTTCATAAAGTTATTTAATACCTAAAACTATAAAAAAAACCTAATATTATAAAATATTACATTGTATATATTTCTTCAATATCAAAAATAAATTATTTTTCAAAAAACTTCAAAAAAAATTAGAAATTAATGTTCATTTTGAATCATTTTATTAAAATAAAATTTTTTGTGAATGTGTTTTTATTTTTAATGAATTATTCATGGTTTCATTAATCCTTTCCCAAAAATGACCTTAATTTTTTATGTTCAATCATTGAAAATATAAAAATGTTTAATTATTTTCCGTAATTATAACAATCAAATTAGTAAATATATATCAAACCCATAATGAATTTTTTTGTGAAATTATAGAAAACATACATAATAAAAGAACAAACCAAGAAATATAAAAAAAGTAAGAAGCAAGTAAATGATGATAAGGTAATTTTTATTTTGATTGATGTAGGTAACCAAATAGAATATAAATGAAGATAAGATATTGAAAATGAATAAAATGGAATAATTAAAATTAATAATATTGAAAGATAGGATAGTTCATAATTACACACTGGAATAAATTTTATTATGTAGTCCTAAACTAATATTTCATCATTAATGTTAGAAGCATTCTTTTTTAGGGTGAAATACCATTGATAGAACTAGAAAAATCTATTGAATATTTTGATAAATATATGATAAAAAACTATAATTTTATATCAAAAGTTATAGAAAATAATACTGCTAATGGAATTAAAAATTAGTAATTGACCATAATTGGAAAAATGAAAAAATGAATTAAAATGGAAAGATCATAATAATTTCATTTACAGCATCATGATTATATCGAGAAAAAATTATTGAAACAATGTCCTAAAATAATGAATTATATATAACTAAATAAATAGTGTAGTATAGATGAATAATAGAAAAATAACATGGATGGAAAAAAATATCATTCATTGAGTTGATCGTCATCCCCTCCAAGCTCCCATGCAACAACTATAGTCTGGCCAATTTTTTTCTCTTTATCATTTGTTCATTCCATATAATAATTTGAATTGACATTTTAATTATCGTATTCACCTCCAAAATATGTACATGCATCAAGAAATATGTTGAATACAGTTTACATACCATGCTATTTATGCATGTGTTTAGGATTTTATTCACAAGAGATCCCATGTATATGAAACTTCTCATTAATTACAAGAAAAATTCAATATACATACAATAGAAAATGTATTGAACACATTCATCACAATATGGATTAATAGATTTTAGTGAGAAGTAATTTAATATATATTATCAAGAATTATCAAATATACAACATGTATTAAGGAAACACAATATTTTTGAATATTTTAGATAAAACATTAAATATACCATAACTAGTAGTGTCCTACATTTATGTATTGTGTTGATTACATATAATGTATCTAAGTAATTATACATTCATTGAACCATATATATAGTTTGTTGCTCCTATAAAGAAATAATGATCAAGACAATCAAATTAGTATGACATTAACCACTTGACCACACTTTCCAATCTATTAAAAATCAAAATCTCAAGGATACACTTGTAACCATACCTTACACAAACAATCCTGAATTATCCCAACAGGTACAAAAAATATCTGACAATTGAGAATGAACTCAATTAGTCATTTGTTTCAAAATCACAACTCCTCATGACATATTCTTTAGCTAAATAAGTGTTGTATCTCAACCTATTGTGTTCCCATTATTGTTCCATCATTGGATAGCTACTATAAAACAAAATGATTTAATGAAATATTTTTATTGAAATAAATTTATTTTCACTGATATCTTACATTACAAAAAAAAGCTATTTTAATCAAACACGACATTCTTTTAATTTTTTTATTTAAGATAATAGTTATCATTTGGACATTGGAACTGTGTGGATGAATAAGAATAAAACAATCTAGAAAATATATGTTTTAAATTAAATTGTACAATGAAATTATTTATGAAAAAATATATATAAATCAAAATAAAAACCATTTGAGAAAATATAAAGTATTTCTTTGGCAAATTAATTTTATGCACCCAAACATTTTTATCTCAAAAAAATTCAATAAATAACACACGTGTAGTGATTTTAATTAAAATTAGAAATATTTTTTATCCATTAAAATATTTTTCATTAAAATTATGTTTTTTATAAATATCATAAAATATAATTCCAATTTTACACTTAAAAACTAAAAATTTTATATAATAGTTTTATTAAAAAAAATTGAGCCTTATTTTGAAATTAATTTAACAATTTTTAAAATATTTATTTTATAAAATTAAATAAATTTATTAGACACTAATTTTTATATTATATTAGAGTTAATTTTTTAGAAATATTTTAAACGATTAAAATTTCAGTCAATAGTTAAAAATACCAGTTTTTTGTTAAAAAAATATGTTTTAATTCAAATAATTTACGGGATATGTTTTATTTTAATATGAATTTATATGAAATATTTGTTAAATATATATATATTAGTCATATTTATGTAATTTAAATCAATATAGAATATAATTTTGATGTAAAAACTTTTTATACTTTTGAATAATTTCCTTTTTAAAACCCATTTTTCATCATTTATGCAGGTTTAATTTTAAAATAATATTTAACAATTATCTTAAAGGAATTTTAAAAAACATTATTCCATATTTTGAATATTTATAATTATTCATATCTATTGAGTTTATCTCTAATTATTAGAAGTATTTATTTTTTAATAAATACAATGTAATTACTACTATTAAAGTTAAAATAGGTTAACTAGGGGGAGGGGGTAAAATAAAAAATATAACATGTAAAAGGTATTATAAACATTAAAAAATATCATTTATTGTTAATATTGATATCTTATAACCAATAATGTTCTATAATTACCAATTTTAGATCATTGTGGCATGTAAAAAATATGTGTACACTTTGTTCATTTAAAATATCCCATGTGGTAATCTATCTTCACTGCCGCTATCATCCCCTCTTATTTCCCAATTTCCCATTCCAACCGCCTCACAAGTTTCCGAAGTCTTGCTCTGAATAGGTTCCACCATCCTTGGTGGAACCGGGTCCTCCTGATCAACCTTCAGTTTATTTTTAAATCCCATTCCCACCTTCGATGGACGCTCCCGAGAACAAACTTCCATGGAATGACCCATCCGACCACATGAAACACAAAAATGCATCCAACTATCATAAACCACATGCTGCTTGAATCTTTACTCCTATTCAACCATGTTCCAATAAAAATATAAAGGAACTCTAGACACATCAACCTCTATACAGATTCACGGATTTACAGGGTGACAAACTGAATCTGTGCGGCTATCCGAACACAGGTACCTACCGATCATATTCCCTAGAATTCTGATAACAAAGAGAATCTAGAAAGTTGAAAGAAAATTATGAAAACTAACCCAAATTTCAATGGAGGGAAAGTCACACTTCATGTGGAAATCGATCAACCAATGGAAGAGAAAGAACCGAAGTCCATTGCAGCATCGGGGAGCCCTCGCCCGACGAACCGATGTGATGTGTTTCAATTTTTTTACTTGGATAGTGAAAAGGATTGAATGAATGAATATATATGACATAATTATAGATTTATAATTAATATATCAAATATAATTTTTTACTTTCTATTCCATTGGATATGCGGTAGCGTCATTCTTTGTTTGACATACTACCACCTCCTGAAGAGATGTGATTCTTCATTCACATACTCTTTACATGGATCGAAATAAGGGTAGGTTAAAAAAAACATATGTGATATATATGATATTTAACTGATTTTATAAATGTAATATATAATTTAACTTTCATTCATTTCATCCTTATAGAAAATGGAAGCAACATTAATGCGTACGAACAACCGATACCCTCCATAAACAGTGCATTTAATTTTTTGTATCTAAATATTATGGATTAATATAAATAGATATATACTAAATATATAATGTATTTATATCATGGTAGAAAATATCTATATGGAGTAAACATAATGAATGTATAGGGAATGAAGATACCCAATCAAATCATACCTGAAAAATATAATAGGTATTCCCCAAGACATTATTTTAATAAGGACTAATTAATAAATTGAAAATAAAAGGTCATACATAAATCATATATGGTATGATATATATAAATATGGTTCTTTAATAGATTTATAATAATCTTACATTTTTTCTATTTTCATTTTTGTGGCATATATACTTCCCCTTTGACAAGTTCTGTCTTGAATATACTTATTTTCATTATATATATTGTTTAATTTTTTGTTATTCTTTAATGGGGATTATGATTCAAAATATTTATAGAGTGGTGAGGATTTTTTTCTCAATTTGTCTTCTTGGTGAAATAAATTATATTATGATTTTATATTCTTTTTTTCGATATATATACACAACCCATTTGTTGTGTAATACAATGAATTTATTTATTCTCATGGTATTTAATGTTTCACTTAATGTTATTACTTCATGGGGATTTCGATTCTTAGTTACCAAAGTTGTAATGGTTTAATGATATAGTTTGATGATTTACGAGGATTGTTTATTTTTATACTTCTTATGATGAAATATTATGGTTTATCTCTCAGGAAATGTAGAAATATTATTCTCTTCTTGTTATTTCATGAGAATACTTGTTTTCTCTTCATTTTTATCTCCTTATTAATTTACGATTCCCAAACAATAAATTTATGGAAATGATTTTCTTAATATTATTGGTTAATACCCTTTTTCTTCCAAATTAATGTTCCTTGAAAATATTCTCTAAATTTATTTAATAGACTAAAAAAAATTTATTAAAAAAAATATTTCCAATTAAATACATTTTACACAGTGTTTTAAAAATGTGTATTCATTTAACTTTCCAAATAGGTCCCATTTTTCCATGAACCATCCCCCAGAGCCAATGTCATGACTACGCCAAGAACATCTTCCATAGGCCAGGGGTTGGTGATGAGAAAAGAATATGCATATCCCGAAAAGTGAAGGAAATTTCCTTCAAATATATACACACGCAAAAAGATCAAACTACATAATGTTATTAACTATGTAATCCACAACTGTCTCTGACAAAATTACTGAAGGTATAATACATCTGAAAATTAAAAGGGGCTATAATACAAGACCGTTACCAAAAAGAAATATACAGCTTCCATGGTCCATCTACTCAAGCCCAAACTAAAGGGTTGGTGGATGATAAATGTCGGTAGCTGTAGAAGTTCACCCCGTCCATCGCGTCGCACTGAGAGCCACCTAGGCTTAGAACACCATGGTCTCTGTCAAAGCATCAATCACCATTATGGGATACAACACGTGCAGGAAAATCCCGTGTAGGGATTAATAACACAATACAAAGTAGGGACCACAAACCATAAAAGAAAGATTACAATTCAATAAAACAAAACAATGCCACATATTAAAGACCACACAATAAAGAAAACTCACACTAGGTATAAGTAAAATTATATGGATTAGTATTAGGAGTTGTAAAGATGAAAATTTATACTGCTATGGGATTCATCATCTAGGCCAGCTAGATAGCTTAGAACAACTCATCTTTGGGCCAGCTGGATCACATAGACCCCTCATCTCTAGGAGATTTGGGTCACATAGACCCACTCATCTCCTGGACAACTAGATAACTAAGTCCCGATCTTATATATACAATCTAGATCACTAAGACCCAATTGTCATATACTTTGTGTCACAACCAGCCATATGATTCATTCTTATAGTAATATTGATTCCAAGAAAATCTACTCCTCAATCCATCATTTGAATCTCTACTTCCAAGAAATCTAAAATACTGTATTCCCAATGGAATGTCTCATCACATGGGTTGCAACACCATAGATGGTGCATCTATTAGACACCTAGTCTGAAAGATATTGGAATTTTATTAAACATGGTCCGGTTGCTTCCAGGCCTGGTTTGACCTTGTCGGACCGACCCAAACAACCCCCCAAGGGTCTCGAATGAAATGACCTGGTTCAACAGACCCGACCTGACCTAGTGGGGTTTGTGCTAGTCCAGTTCAGCCTGGCCATTTGGCCAGGCCCATTTGGTCTTGCTAGAACTGTCCCAATTCGATTGTGAGTCTATCTCGCTGGGTCGCCCAGTGACTCGGTATCATCTGGCCCAGTCCACAATAGGCGGGCCGGTTCATTCCCATCCTAGGATGCTCAATAGCCTTTTTTATTCCGTCACCTCGGCCTATAAGGTCATACCGACTCTTCTCCAACCTGGGCCCCCCAGTGGCCCAGTTCGTGCTACCTGTCGGGCCAACATGGTGGGCTGGTTCTCCCCCTAACCAGACACATCCTAGGAATCCGATTAGTGCCGAATGTGGTAGGTTGAGGCCAACCACCTCTTCTCCCCACAAGTTTCTTTGGTGACCACATGCCAGCCCCCAACCATGGCCGACCGATGCATGTCTCTCCTACAATGCGATGCGCTAGTTGCACCACAATCCTACACCGGTCTGCTCACACTGATAGGTTTACTCCACAAGGCCTACGTCATTTCCATAGGTCCACCTCATTGTCATGCTCTGCAGAACTTTTTGTTCCTCTTATTTGGTCGTGAGGTAGTGTCCCCCTACCCTCCATCATCTGTGTGAGTGTCCCCTATCACTACCTCTTTCCTACAGCTACGACCGGGGTGCCACAATTGGGTGTCGCGGCCTCATTCCGCCATTGTAGCTTGTCACTAGTGTCACGACATGCCTAGCTATGACCCTTCTGCCTGACATCTCCCCGGGCGATGTGCCACTACCATTTCATCATGAATAATGGGAAGGAAGAAAAGAGAGAGGGGGGAAGGAGTTACACACAGAAATACACAAATAATGATATGGGTGTTTTCATGTGTTGGCCCAACTGTGTTCTTGTTAGAAGGATCAAGGTGAAAAAATAAATATTGTGGAATAATCACAGAAAAATCTATCACCTTTTTATCCCGCAACATTAACCATCCCGCAGGAATGATCAATCTATGGGTTAATTTTATTAAGCTAACCCGTGTTCATCATCTAAAAGAAATAATAGGGAAAAGAAAAAGTTCACATAAAATAAAACCCCCTAGCCAGGATAGGATTTTTGGTAAATAAATAATGGGATTGCGCGCCTAGGTTCTTCATTCATGATCTATAACCCATCTTCTCTAGTGATTCTTAAAATGGTGGATGAAGGTTCATTCTTCATTTGCCTTATCCACCCACCAAAGCCTAAAAGAAATTCAAGGATTATGCCAACAATCCTACATTTCTTTTTGGCTATTAATTGATGAACGTGAATCATCATTTTTGTTACACTACATTGAAACATCATTACACAAACTCATTAATGTGTTTCCTTAATTAGATTCATCATATCCTCATCGTTTCACCGCAGTGATGACATTCCACTGATGAACAAAGAAGATAACAAATAAAATCACTTTTTATGTTATTTTATTTATCTCTCAAAAAGTCGAAAAATTTACTTTCACCATCAACCCATGCTAGTTGTGGTTAAGAACTACCTAAGATAAACTCACCCTCATGAGCTAAAGGTACGCCCATATTTCCAATACGAGTTATGGTTTTGAGTTATAATGATTTTGAAAAAAAATAGTTTTTACGTATTTATTTTATTTATGGCCAAAAGCTTATTTCCATTGTTGGCCACTGCTGGCCAATGATAGGCCCTTTCTAGGAGAATCATGATGATTTGAGTTTAACGGTGCCCTCAATTATTTGATCTGGGAACCAGTTTTAATGATATAAAAAGATTCTCACATATTTATTTAACAAACCATAAAAATATTTGTAAATTACATTTTAGCCACTCTAGGACTCAGAATTACTTTATTTCTTAGAGATTAGTTTTGAAATAGTCCCGTTTACATTTCAAGAAACAGTCATGGCATTACAACGTAATACATTATTCCCCCTTTTATGGATTGACATCCTCGTAAGCTAAAATAAGGGATAATAAAAAAATGGGGGGGGGGGGTACTAATCATGAATTAAAGGCTCTTTCTCTCATGTTCTCTCCTAGAGATTACCATGTTACAAAGAGATTGCACCATATGTATAGACTCTCCACAAAGGATCATCTCTAGTTGATCCTCTATCTCCCATAGGTACACCATGAATGTCGCCCCATCCTCAATCTCCTACACATCGTGGTCGATGATGTGAGAAGGGTTATTCACATATCTCCTTAGATAGGATATGTGGAAGACGTTTTGAATCTTCTCTAACTATGATGGAAAAGCCAAGAAATACGCCACTTTTCCCACTCTAAGCAGTTTCAGGAATAGTCCCATAAACCACAGAGATAAATTACTTCCCCTACCGAATATTTATATCCTATTTTGAGTAGAGACTCATAGGAATACGTTTTCCCCATATTCAAACACCAAGGGTGTCTGTAACCTATCAGAATAGGACATTGGTCACCTCTGTATAGTCATAATCTATTTGTGGATGACCTGCACCTTTTTAGCAGTTTCTTTTCTCATCTCTAGACCCATGAGTTATAACTCCCTTGGGTTTGCCTTTCATAATGGTAACATGTATGGATGTTTTTAAAATTCCTCAAATATTTCCATACTAACTCTGGAGTGGTAGCTGTTGATGCATTCAAATTCCACCAGTGGTAGCCGATCCTATTAACTGCGACCAAAATCAAGGACACATGCATGAAGCACGTCCTCCAATGTCTGTTTTATAACACCTCGACCCTCATTATCCAGAGTCGGTGCATTATTACATAACATTGGCAGGATTACAAGGAATCAAGTCCTAAAAGACTGATCAGTTTAGCAGTCTTGGAAAATAAATTGCGTACATGAATATTACATTACACTTTCTATCATACAACCCAAAAAAATCGTTTGAGAATTCCATTGTTTCCTTAGCTTAACCATACATCTCAAACATAAAAAAACTTCTTGGGATCTTGGGAAAATAAAACATAAGAAAGGGGTGATCTCATATGCTCAGTAAGGGTAAACAATTTAGTGGAAGCTATAATCTTTTAAGAAATATGTGTAGTAAAAACAAAATCCTTTTAATTATAAACATGAATATAATATGGAAAAAATAAATCAAATATTACCATATAAACATGGAAATGGATATTCTATTAGTTTAATAATTACATGTAATAACTAATTTCATAATTAGGGAATGCATAACGCTGGAAATCGTTACCACGTAGTCAAGGCCTTGTGCCAAGACAAGAAATAAATTTTTTGGCAAGGCCTTGTTCCAAGACACTATTTCATCTCATGAGACCTACCAATGCATCAAGGATATATATCGGTCTCCACCCATCACTTACTAAGTCCACTTCATTCCTAATATGAAAAGGTTGAAACATAACATAAACATTCATATTAAAACTAGCATACTAAATGTCAATACTTTATCCATAAAACATGAATTGTATAAAAATAACACATCCACATTCATACATATCTCAAAGAATTAAATACATTATGGATGATTTGTATCATAATAAATCAACTGAAAAAATGTTTAAAATCCATCAAAAGATGTTGACATAGATGAAAATTATTTTTAAAACTATTTGAGAAAAATATCTCTTTTTCATGAAAACATTTAAAAGTCAAACAATGTAAAAAGTAAAACATTTAAATACATTTATTAATCAAAGTTTCCCATACCAATTTGAAACTTTTCAAGGGAATTCACATTTTAAAAACAATCATGTCCATATAAATAAATCTTTACAAACCATTTTGAAAACATAGACATTAATGATAACGATTTAGAAGAATAAATATTTAAAACACTTAGAGTGATTTTTTAGTAAAAATTACCTTAAAAACAATCCCTTTGAAAATTCTTTTATGAAACATGTACATGGATAATAAATATGTCCCTTTAGATACTTATGTAAATACAACCTCGGATAATAAAGAGATTTTGAAATTAACCATTACAAATTTGGTAACTTACGAAACATACACCCCCTGAAAGATGTATCATACAATGAATATGTAAATACAAATAAAGTAAATTTTATTACACAAATATAACAATTATGCGTAGTACATACACCCCACAAAATGTAATAGTGGCAATATAGAATGAATCTCATGGGAAAAAGGAGTGAGCTAAAAACCCCATGCATTTCACATTCCTTTAGTCGAGGGTACATTTAACCTCTTTTAATATGACCATTGTTTGTTATTAGATTATAACATAACCATATTAATATTTATGATACCATAAGTGATTCATTTATGACGTTATACATCCCATTTAATAATAATTTCCATGTTAAATTAACATTTCGGGTAATATCCGCTTTCTTTATCGCACATGTTTTAACTTGTTACTATTGATTGTATCACTTAGATCAAGATTTAAATACTTACAGAATATAAAACATTATTTATATATCATATATATTTATAATATAAATTTTTATAATAGACATATATAAGAAATGGAAAACACCATTTACAGATACGGTAGTCCGTACGTACGCATAAACGCTTTTCCGTTTTCAAATTGAAATGCACTGAACTATGTGAATAAGATATATGTAAGTACATATATATATATTTATATATCCAGTAGAATTATTATGTCATATATTACATACTTATTAATGATATATATTTTATAATCATCTTTGAATTGTGAACGTGGAAACGAATCTCTTCACGTCGTGGTCACGGTAATCCGTTCGTACACTGGAGAGAAAATATCATTATATTGATGGAGAAATCCTATGTAATTTGATGGTACATAATATATACATAATCATTAAAATTTTATATTTATTATTTACATCAATAATACTCATTATTATACCCATCCAAATAATGATGTGTTTGAATAGAAAACTAGACCACGACATGGGGACGGTAATCCGTACTTACGCACGTATTGTGAATTTTTCATTTATAGAATGGATAGAATAATTAATAGGGTTGTAAAATTTTAATAAAAACATAAATGTATATATAAGATAAATGATTTATTATTTTATAATGTAAAGAACAAAGAAAGAGGAAGTGGAAGAATAAAAGAAATTGAAAGAGGGTGGTGAAATCATTACCTTTTCTTTGGGTTCTTCAATTTGATTTGATAAAAAGGGATCCATAGCTTGGATTTATAAACAAATTAAGGAATATATGATGAATTTAGTATATTTGGGAGGATATTTGGGCAGGTTTTGGGCGCTCCAAAAGGATTTGGAGGTGTAAATTTGGGAGAAGGATAAGTGCCCTTTTATAAGAGGGGTGAGGGGCACCTAAGGAAAACATAAAATATTATTTTATAATAAATTCATTTTCGGTTTCCAATATCACAAAAATGAATTATTTAAATTATTAGGTTGTTATGGCTAGAAAAAATTTCAAAAAATATGTTTTAGGTAGATTTAGGTCACCATATTAACCTTAACTATTAGATTTAACTCTTAGTTAAATAGTCTGACATTTACCATGTCTCTTTGTATTTTTATGTCATATGGTTAATAAAAATACTATAAAATTATAATATAACCCCAATAGGTTAATTAATGTCATATATATTATTATATATGTTTTTTGGCCGAACCTTATATTTTTTTGACTATTATGTCAATTAATAATATAATATTTAAAAAAAATTATTTTTTGTCAATTTTGACACTACTTGGTATTTGTTTTTTGTTAAAATTATACAAGCATGATTACTTAGAAAAAAATTCATTAAATCAACAATATCATGTCATATTAACCTATAAAATTATTTTAATTCCTCAAAAGTCTCAAATTACATTTATTTGGGTAATTATAATATTAATTATTTTAATCATTTACTAATAATGTAACTAATGCATCATCATTGTGTCATAAATAAATTTAAGTATTGAATGTATAGAAAATATAAATAAAATACCATTATGTAGGGAATAGTTTTATCATTATAATGAATACTTATAGTAGAATTTATCTTATGTATACCTCTATATTAATAATGTTTTAATTATAAACCCTTGAATTTAACACTTTTAACTCTTCTTTAAATTAAATAATAATAAATGTCCCAATCCAATCCAGGTGGATATATAGTATCATATTTTATTCCTATAGTTTTTTTTGGTTGAATTACACTTATCCTATATAATTAAGACATATTTTAGGGTAATAATAATATCATTTTTACCTTTAATTTTCCTATTGACATTTAACAGTGGTAAATAAAAGTCAAAAGTTACTATTCTCCAAAAAATTATTTTTATCATATTGAACCACATTTTAGATACTGATATATCAACCGTGTCTCTTATATTTTTGAAATTCAATTCATAGATGTGGTAAAAATATGTTTTATCAAAATTTTTAAATTCTCCATGGAGGTGGAGAAAAAACGGTGAAAAGTTCAATAAAAATTTTATATATCTAAAGTTATTATAAAATGACTCCAATGAACTATATTGAACTTATATAGGTATTATGTATCTATTTTGAGATAAAATAAATTTAAATAAAATAAATAATTATTTAAATAAAATTTTTGTTTTAAACAATAACTCATTGTTTTTCACTATTCATTAAAAAATGATTGTTTTCTTAAAAAGACAAAAAATTTACCCCAAGATAATTTTGATATTCCAAATTCAAAAATGCAGATTATTTTTAAAAATTAAAAACATATAAGTTGAATTTATTCATTTGAAATTAATTCTCATTGTCAAAACCAAAAGTCATATTTTTAAGAAATAATAATTTTCATACGATTGACACTTGTTTATGTCCAGTTTCAAAGTGAAATTACTTACAATGACCAGCATTGGATTAAATGGTAAAAATAAAATCTATTTATACTAAAAAACCATTAAAATTTATAATTGAACACTATAAATTATTTTTATTAAAAAAGTTTTTTTCAGTTAAAATATAGTATTTTTTACTATTCACCCAAATATGAAGGTAATGAGAAAAACACAAAAAATTTATGGAAACCAAATTCTTATGTCCTAATTCTAAAAAATAGGTTTATTTTGTCAAATTAAATATATAAAAGTTTCAAATATTGGATTTAAAAATGGTTTTCCATTAAAAGGCTGTAAAATTGCATTTAAAAATAATATTGCTTTTATCTGAAAAAAATGAATATGTTTTTTTATTTTGTATATGAAACTCATAATATGGAATCTAAAATTTTAAGAATTATATAATGTTCAAAATTTAGTGAATACTATTCATTACCTCTTTTGAAAGGATAGTTTGGTAAGTCGTGGTGCGCTAGACCTTGGTGTTGCGTGTAGTGCAAGTTATTGAATTACATTGAAGAAATAACATACTATGAAATATTGGGCTATTACATTATTCCTTCCATAAAACAATTGCGTCCTCGAAATTTGAAATTGTTCTTCGAAAATAAAAGGTTGAAAATTGAAAATACCTTTGTGGGAAAACCCACATCATAAATTGGGGTAATAAAATTTAGTTTTTAAAAAAAGGGAAAAAATTATATACAGATATATAATTGACAAGTATAGTTTTATCCTTCAAATAATTCCTACCACAAACTCATCTTTTTGGGGAATTCGTTACATTTCCCATAACATTGATTTTTGACCTGATTCCTCCTATTTCTCTCTATTTTCTAGAATAAAGCGGAATTAGGGATGACGATATTGAAACTATGAAACGCATAATTTGGGATCCAATGAAATTAAAGAGATAACATAGAAATTACTTATATTTCATAAATTTATGAATTTCAAGGCATAAATCTATGATACCCAAGAACTAATTTATACTGTATATTATTATATGAATTTACCCCATTAATAATGGTTGGGAATGAGATTATGAATTTACCAAATCAAATCCCTCAAGAGATTCAAACCAGATGTGATTGAAGGCCCATTATTGAGAAACTATTTATTGTGTAGTCAAGATCAATGAGGCGTATTTGGTATTTACCACTATGTACATGAATTTCAGATCCACCCATACTTGTAGTATCTAGACATGGATGTATTTGTCTGATAAAAAACTTAATAAATACATAACAAAATTTAGGGATGTTTTCTTATACATAGTCTCATCCGTAACACCTTATCAACTGTTTTATAATTCTAATCTAAAAATTAACAAAACATTTCCTCTAATAGAAACTATAACAACCCTTCTCTTTATTAAAAATTAATTATTGATTTAAAACATAAAATTACACATAATAAAACCTAGAAGGTCAATAATTATAGTAAAATTTGGTAATCATGTACATTATATATCAATGTAAAACATGAAATACATCATATTTATTGAAAACTTCATTAACATGCTCATACTTAAAACTACACGGCATAACCTAGAGATATATAATAGAAAGGGGTAATTTGTTAATCCTAGTAAGGGAATAAAAATGGAATAAAATGACGATGAAAATAAATTTTAAATAATAGGAATATAAATAGGGCATAAAAGAAGTGATAATCATAAACATTAATAATAATACATGATATAGAATGATAACATAATGAAAACATTGGAAATGGGGAAACAACATAAAATAATGCATCATAAACATAGGTTAAGAATAAAAAAGGCATAATGATGGGAAAATTCACATAAATTAATCAGTTTTACTCCATATCCAAAAATAACATCTCATGAGACTAAACATTAGCCATTT
Source organism: Viscum album (assembly GCA_963277665.1). Lineage (NCBI taxonomy): Eukaryota > Viridiplantae > Streptophyta > Magnoliopsida > Santalales > Viscaceae > Viscum > Viscum album. The sequence continues at coordinate 1,812,424,763 of OY728127.1, forward strand.
TATTAGAGTGATATATAATTCTAGTTACACCCATCCCTTTAATTTCATTCTAAACCATAAGTGTTCCACATAGAAAATAAAAAATGAAATCATTTGTCATAAATTTTTTATCAAAATTCATGTGATTGTGGATTACATAAATGAAATTCCCCAATTAATAAATATAAGTTCTTAAATGTGAACACTCTTGATAAGAAACAGTTACCAAAATTCACTACATAATTATTTGGCATGGAAAATTGCTATGGATTTTCTGCATCATAAAAGCGTCACTTAAAAACTCATAAAACTAGAAGATGATATAGAAAGGGTAATCTTTTCATTTTGATCGAAAATATATAGTAATAGGGGAATTTATGGAAATATCCAAAAAATGGAATTGGAAATAGAAGGCTAATGATAATGATGAAACATGAATAAAGTGGAGATTGAAAAGATAATTTATTTAATAATGTGAAATAAAATTTATGAGAGAAGCTTCTTGAAGTCTTGAGGTTACCTTGAGAGGACTCTAGAGAGGGGAGGGAATAATAATGATTTTACCCAAGTATTTTTAGTGATGATAAGTTGGATATTGTGTGGTTTTATGTAGGAAATGAGGGGGGAATTCCTTATCATTTCATAAACATAGGTTTTTGACTTTATATAATAAAATAACCAAAACAAAAAACTATTCCAATGGGGTTTACCATAGTTTCATACAAATAGGGGTGGTTTTCAATATTTTATAGGTAATATTGAGCAACTTAATAAAATAATACCCTTAATTTTTTTTAAGTGATTAATACGACTAACTAAATGATTTTAGAAACATAATATATATTATTGGGGTATGAGGATTCATAAAGGAATTATAAAATTAATCACATAAACCTAAAATCAGATTATTTTACATGAAGAATAATTATTTTCTATTGGATACACTGTATAGTATTTGTTAGATAAATTTTGGGTCATTGTGATTTAATAATTGACACTATATATTTATACAATATCTAATTTTACCCCAATATTTGATTGTAAAAAAAAATTATGAAAAATTTACCATTCAAAAATTTTGATAATATTATTTTAAAAAATAACATTTATTTTATCGAAATAATTTTCTAAATATGTGTATTTTCACATTTAAAAAAATAATCATTCACATATTGATGAATACTATGTTTTTTTGAAGATAACTAGTTTTAAAACCATATAAAGTTTACATTGGACATCATAATAATTATATGATAATTTATATTAAAAAAAATTAACTAACTAATAATAATATATTAAAATATTATTTATTTAAAAAATCCATTAATTAATCAAAACAAACGCCTTAATTGAAATTGAATATTAATTAAGAACATAATTTTTATTTTATTGTTTAAAAATACAAATCATTTATAATATAATGATTAAAAGAAAATATGAACATCATTATATTGAAAATATAATACAAATCCTCATATTATTATTATATTGACACATATCCTTTTAATAAACAAAAGAGGCTCTATGTATAATGTGTGTGGATGTGAGACGTTCATGAGGTGGTTCCGAGTACATGGTTTGGGTCGTGATCTCAGTGAGCTTGAACATATCCCATAACTGGTTTCAATCAGAATTATATTGTTGTATCTCATATTGGGCTTGGTCAAGGGTAAATCTGAGTGATTCTATTGTCCTTGGATGCTCTAATAAATAGGATTCATAGGGAATCGTTCTATTAGTTAATTTCATCGCATCCTTTGTCTGTGTTAATTCGATTTGTTAAAACCCTATATTTATATTAGTATCATTATCACTGATAAATGGTTATTTTATCAAAGAAAATTATTATTAATATGATTTTAAATATGATTGGATATAATAAATCTAAATAAGTGCATGTTATTTCTATATCCATGATATATAATAATTAATTTCTTTAAATCACAAGGGGAATTTTCATTATAATAGTTCTAGTTGTTACAAATACCCCTAGAAGGGTTGTGATAATTTTGACAATTTATCAATTAATATCAACTCTAATCAACCGTTTTTTGTTCACTTTAGGAGAGGCTTCTATAGACACACAATAACCAATCATTAAGATATCATCAATATCCTCAACACCCCAAGGGAAAGTCACCATATCGGATTGATCAATACTAATTATTCTTTAATTTTATATATATTATTATGATTTTTATAAGATTAATTATGTTGATAAATTTAAAAAATATCCCATAAAAATGAATAAAATTATAAAAACCCACTTGAATAAAATAACAAGAGATTGTTGTAGTAGTTGACCTACATGATTAATGTAATATAACTATATAGTTACTAGGGTTACTAAAAATAATATGTTTGGTGAAGTGAGGGATAAAATAATGAATTTCATGGATTCTTTAGTAGAATTACATAATCAATGCTTGTGACAATAATATTTTCAATTTAATACTCAAAAAAAAATCCCATTAGTTAATAAAATTTGGAATAGATAATTATGTCAAGATAAAATCCGTGTGTAATAATTAAGAAATAACTAAAAATGAAACCATTAAATTAAACAAACAATATCTAATATAATTATAATTATTAATAATTTATAATTTAGTTATAAGATAGTCCACTAGTCCTATATTTAATGGCTTTGTAAATATTACATCTAAATAAAATGAAGTGCAACTCAACTCAACAATAAAATCAATTTTCATTCGAAAATTATCTCTATAAAAGTTATCTAATAAACCACATATAATTTTATAGTATTACAAGAGATATTTATTGAAAAAAATTTATCATGATTTATAATATCATGTTTTATTCAAAAACCATATTATTTTAATTTTTGTTACACACAATATTTTTTCACACCAACAAGATAGGTCGATTTACTAAACTCTAATACTATACAATATAATAAAATTTCATTTATTACCACTCAAAACTATGATAAAATTATTGAAAAAGTCACATAAACCAAATGATTTTTTATTTTTATCATAAAACTACAATATCAACCTACATATAACTAATAAAATAAAATAAGTGAAATTTAATTTGTAGAAGAAAAAAACTCAAAGAACTATAAAGGTATATAATTATTTTTCACTAAAACAAAATAATATTATTTATGATTATATTGAAATATATTTCATACATATAAACAAAGCATAACATCATAAATAAAGTGTAGTAATCTTCCATTTTTTAAATTTATTTAGTCAACCAGTTTTCTAGCTTCAAAGTAATCTAGTTTACAACATGTATTTGTGGGAGTATAATATTCCTTAGTTATATAAATTAAAAAATATTTTAAACTAAATGCAATAATTTTTTTTCATTTAATATAATACAAATTTTATTTCAGAAAATATAACGACAAAAAAGAATTTATGTTCTCCCATTTAACTTTTTAAAAAAAAATTATAAAAAAATTATAATGTTTACAAACAGATTATCAGATAGAAAAAAATATAATTATAAATATATATTTATGATAATATAATATTTTTTGAAGTAATATTTATAAAAAAAAGATTATATCCACATTATAGTTAGTAAAAAAAATTTAATAATAAAATATCTAATCTTATCATGAAAATATTTAGGATTCTATTTCAAACCTTAATGTATTTTGAAATGAATAAAATCATGATGAAGAAAATGAGAGTTTATTAAAATTAAAGGATTATTCAAATAAAATGTACTCCGGAATATATCAGTTGCAAAATGTACTATATACACAAACATTATAAAATATAAAGTATATACATGTAAAATATGATAGAAGTACTATGAGATCCATAATTTAAGAAATTAGTGAAATATTTTTTATAATAATTTATCACTTATTGATTATATTATTGAAAACCCGTTATAGATTTATTTATTAACACAACACCAAAACTAAGTACAAATTTTGTGAAACCACAATAATTTCAATTCAAAATATAGTATTTAGTCATATTAATCGATTCTCATACCTTTACTATTTCAAATTGATTACATTCCTATTTCATAAAATTATTATAATTTTTATCATTGAATAAATCAATGATATTTTAATTTGTAAATATTATAAGTAGACATAATTTCTAAAACTAATTCATAAATATCCTCTTATTTCAATAAAAGTTTATGATCACCAAAAATTGCCTTGATAAGATTAATTTTTAGTGTCTTAATTGTTATATGTAATGATATACTTTATTTTTCAATTTCAAAATGATTAGGGTGGTATACATAATTATTATCATGTGTTTTTGAAAATAATTAGAATCATGATCATTGGACTAAATATGATACTAAAATTAAAATATGATATATAACTATAAATTTCATTTATAGAGTTTCCAGTCTCTTGTGGTTCTATCTTATTACAAAATATGTGGAAATATTATTTCATAACTATTTTATTTTTATTAATGATTATTTATACTTTGTAAAAATAATTTTCATTGATAAAAATTCCTTATTTGAATATAGATCCAAAATTATTTATCCTTACTATCAAGAATAAATACATTGTGACAAAAAATAGTAGGGTAATTTGCCTTATATTTTAATTTTCATAATTCACAAGAATTTATCCAGAAAATTGGTCTAATTAGGACCCTTTATCTTATAAAAGATGATATGTTTTTTAATTATTCAAAAAAAACAATTAATTTATACGCATTCATGATGGTCTAAGAAAACATATTAAGAGTTTTTTGTAATTTCAAAAATTAATTTTTATAGTGTTATAGGGGTATATAATTTATAAATAAAACCATTTTGAAATCATAATGATTTAAAGTATTTATTTTCAAAATCCTTCCAATGAAATTTAATAATGGTCATAATGGTAGGTCCACATTGTTTCTCAACTACGATAATTTTTTTTGAAAAGAAAGAACAAGATTCACTTTGGTGAGATAGGAAATAATCTATTATCAACAATGACTAGCCATAAATAATTGAATATGAATAAATTTTGAATCATATATTATTAAATTTAATATATTAAAACAAATCGATGAGAACTAAATAAAATTATTGGGATGTTGAAATCATATTTCTTTTTCAGAATGAGATTTTCTGTTAATTTGTTTATGGTTTACGAACATTATATTCTAAGTTATTATATTATGTTGACCCACAATGAAAATTTTATATTGATATTTTTATGTGATTCCCCATTAAATGATCAATATATTACATACCATATATTCAATTCTCTATTAATTTCCATTAATCAAGAAATAGATTTAAAAAACATGAGGATTACATCAACGTTATAAATATCGTTAGATATATTAAAAATAAAGGATATATATTTGTTAGAATTAAAAAATAATAATTTATTTATCTTAAAGATAACATAGTATCTATCAATATATAACTAAAATATTATTTTAAGATTATATTTTGGGCTCATAAAATTATAAAAATATTTGAAATAAGAATATAATTAGAGATATATTTTTTTACGAAGACTATTATTTAATCATTTTTATTAACTCTAAAAATAAAATAAATTAATTCATCCATTATTATGATATTTATGCGTGAGTAAAAAAAGTTATATTTCTAGAACACCAACTATATAGGTAATATATGTAGGCATTTTAAATTGGGTCCAGGTATATAGGATTTAGGGATAAACAAATGAAGATTTCATTTTTTAAAATATGTAAAATACAACCATTTTTCATATCAATTATTTTATCAAGATATATCCTTTATTTCATAAATTAATTGAGAAGGAGATGGGGTACAAGACACATTAGGTTTTTTGTTTTTTAATTTTTTGTTCATTAAAAAAATAAAAACATATTTTATATAGTGGAAGGGTTTTACCCTTCTCGATGTATTATTATACAATGGAGAGTTACAAAATGAGATGGTATACATTGGAGAATATATTTGATTCAAATATATATATTTATGTAATATATTTTTAGGTTATAAAAATTGGACCTTCATAGCTTCTATAAACAATTTCATTAGATTATAAATTTTAACTAGTATAAAAAATCCATCAAAATGGATATATCCAAATTAACCATGTTCCGTATAGGCAAAGCCCATTTAAGAATATCTGGCCTTTTTTTCATGTCAAACCATAGGATCATAGTGGGTCTCTTGAAACAAAAATCCTATAAAATATCATATAAATAAAAACATTTGACACAAATTTTATTAGGTATAGAAAACATGTAAAATAAATATTTAGGCCCCACAAATCTCATAACATTCTTATATTAAATAAAATTATGATTTAGAAATTAAATTTCTCTTAGGTTTAAGGACGTTGATGTATTTATTTGGAAAATTGATTTAGATATTTTAATGACCCCCAAATCGATATATATTAAAGATTCACATATACTATTCATGTTTGAGCCCATATTTAAGTAATTTATAGGATAATAAATAAAACAACTTGTTTGAAAACCCAATCCAATTAATATATAAATTTTATTTTAGATTATTTTATCCTTTTATGTGTATATCATTCATCAATGTGTTTTCATGTACCTTCTAAACCAATCATTCTAAAATCTAAACATCCTCTTACCATTTTATACCTTTATATAACTTTTAAAATCTAGTGTAACAAATTCATTGAAATAAATTTACACATTCTAATAAAATTCATTCAGTAGAATATAGACCATTAAAATAAATCTAATTATTCAAAAAAAGTCATAGAATAGAATATATTATTTACTATATAAATATATATTGATAGATATTAATTTTTTCATAATATTTTAAATAACATAAATATATTTTTATAAAATTTAAATGTTCTTATCTAATGAAAAATTAAAAATTAAAAATATTTAATAGATAAAGTAAATAAATAAATTAAATCACCATAAATTTAATAATGGTTTATGGCATAAATAAATATTTATTCAACCATATTTCATGGAAACCCTACCAATAAAATCACTAATAAAATTTTATTTTGTAACACTTTATCACATAATGAATCCATAATGTTTACCATATTTAAAATGAAAATTCTGACTATGATTTAAGTTAAGAACTTTTTTCCAGAAAAATGTGGGGATACAAATAGCATAAGGTGAATGAGAAGTACCAATAAAATTATTATTTAAAACATATAGATACAAACTAATAATATTATTTTTTAAAATAAAATAATAATAAGATCTATTCAATTTAAATAGATAAAAAAATCACAAGGATGTATATATTCTTAGTTTATATAGCTCTATAGTATCTTTATGATAGTTTATTTAGATGTTAGTGAATAACTTAAAAAGTGTCAAAAACATCACAAAATATGTGGTTCAATGAAAAAACATGGGCACAACATTGTAATTTTATTTTTAGTAAAGAATGAGATAATTGTTTGAGAATTTAAATTCTGGATATTTAACAACTATTTTTCCATTATGGGGCTCGGTTATATATTTTTTGATCTCTTAATTTGAGTAAATATCTATGGAGAATTTATCAACACTATACATTTTGTTGATTAAGTAGAAGGTAACTGAATCCGAAAATTAAATTTCATAAATTACCTTGTCAGTGAATATTTATGAAATTTAATGAATCTATATAAAACATAGTGTTTTTAGATATTATTTATTTTTAGGACTTATGAAGTTGAAATTTTATATTGATTTATTTATTATATTTTTTGGAATTGTTTATTGAATATTATTGATGCAGAGTTCATGGAATCAAACTATGTGATAAATTCATAAACTACAGTAGGTTATAATCAATTTTGTATTCATAATTATTTCATGTAACATGCATGACTGATGTAAGATTCATAATATTTCAAAAGGAATGGACTATGTATTTTTTATGGATGGTCACTGAGATCAGTTTTCATGATTGATGTTCTCGTAAAAAATTTCATAAATTACCTTATGATCATTGATATATAACTCCATGATCATCACAAATATATGAAATGATCGATTTAACAAAGTGACGTTTTTTAGATAGTGATTGTTTACTCTGGTAAACCATCTTGGTAAATCCAATAGACAGTTTTTTTTAGAAAAATAAACTAAAATGTTTATTTACCTATGGAAATATATAATAGATATTTAATAAATAAACCTCAAATAAAATAAATTCAGTAGTTTTAAATGAAAAATAAATTCATGGCATTTAAATATTATAAATAAAAAACATGGATTAAAAATGGAGTGTCATAAAGTTATCTATTATAGAAAAATATTGTTTGAAATAAAATAGCTACCTTGATAACCAAATATGCACGGAAGCCAAATTTATATCATCCCCACTCCCACCATATTAATTTAAATGTTAATGTAATCCCCCCTAGACATTTTCATATGGAGAATTTTTTCCATAAATTTAAATTGATATCTAATTTAAAAATTCTCATCACTTTATCCTTCTGTTTTTTCATTTTGATTTATATACATATTTATAAATTAATTTTTATTAATTTTTTTTACTTTCTAAATGAAAAACTAAATTCACATTTTTTAAAATATTAAAGATTTTTTACCACACACACACACACACATATATATATTAAAATGGAAAAATAAAAAATAAATAAAAAATAAATAATAAATAAATAAAAATCAATATAATCATTAATTTTTTTAAGAATCATTTTGATGCATTTCATAACAGATATTTTATTTCAATTCAATAAATAATATAATAAAATATGTTTTAAAAATTACATATTAATTACTATGGTGTAATGATAAGAATATTATGAAATTATAATATGAAATAAAAATTCTATAAAACTATTTATGTGACATGTTGATAACATTGCTTAAGAAATTAGTCTTTATCATCAAATTATTATAATTGTGGTCAAATTTCTAATCCATAATATCTAATATTATTAATGACACATTGAGGTTTAGTCACAACTTGAAAATACTGGCATCAGAAAATAAAAAAACAATATTTAGTGAGATATAATGAAATCCCTACATAACCAAGACTTCAAAAAAAAAACCCACAAGGAAGAGTATCCAACTAATAAACCCCAACCCAAAACCCTAAAAAAGTCATTGATGTGGGTTATGATATAAGGATTTGAAGAATATTATAATGGAAAGGAGCTTGATGCACAATAGGACAATGAAAAAAACCTCAGGTCAATCCTAATGTTCTATATGCCATGGGTCCTTCCAAAAAATGAACTCATAATTCTAGATGTGGTTAACACTAAGGACGCAGACATCATCATCTTGATACCATAGAATAACTTTTTCTTGATATCACAGATGTGAACTATATACTACTAACCCAATACCAACAATGTATCCAAATACTATCATAACATGGACAACAAATTCCTATAAAACTATTATAAGGATGACGATAAAACCCATAAACCTTAAACTAATTCCAACCATCAAAACAGTGAACATATTCTCTATCCCAAAGTCATTATTCAATCGTATCTACTCTACTAGATAAAAAAATTTATTACCACCATGAAAACTCCAATAATGTAAAAATTAATAGAAAAAAGGGTAAACTATAGCCCTAAAATATAAAATAGGTAATCCAAGGCCTAAAAAATGCATTATAGTACCATGATAGGATCATTACGAGACCAAATGGCTATATAAATATTTCTTTCTTGAATAAAATTTAAAAAAATATAAGGGAAGTCAAATTTACACTACAATGACCTAGTAGAGGAGAATTAGGTTTTTTTTTGAGAATCCACCACCACCTTGTTTGAGACAAGTGCTTTTTGCACCATAATTCATTTACCGATGAAGCAATACTTAAAGAAACACAACCAATTAAAAACCATCACTATAAAAGTAGGAATAATGATTGAATTATCCCAAATGAAGGAATATCCACGGGGTGGTAGAAGAGAAAACCTATAAAACCCCACCAAGTATGAGAATTTATGATGGAATATAGTTGGAGAATACAATGCACTGTCCAACGCCACCCAAAACTCATTTCATGGTAAGAAAACAATGTTCCAAAAATTATGGGCAAATTTCTCCCAATTTTTATAGTCTCTCCTTCTGGTTCACATATTTTGGATATACCTTTAACATACACATGTTCCTACATAGTGCCTATTTGATTAGAGGTAAAAAAATATGGAGGTGTGGCATGATATCAACTAACCGTGCTCAAAATGCGAACCTCTATAAAAGGACCCAAACTTGAAAAACTCTTCCAATACTACCCAAAAATAACCCAATAAAATTATATAGTTAAATTAACTAATTAAAGGGTTTCTTACATAAAATTAGGGGTGCTACATATTCTCCAACAATAGTCTTTCTTCCCCTGTAATGATGAAAATGACCATTTTCATGAAAGAGTTCAGGCCATTGTTCATTCAATTCCCACTCAAACGCCGAAATTTAATCCTAAATCATACCACGTTTCCATAGAATCCGTACTATACTGATGATTTTCCCACACAATACTTTCTCATTCCTATCGACAATTCTACGTCGGCACATGAATCAATGTAAAATCCAGGTATACATCAACATCATCCCATCAAAATATATGTTTATTATTAGGTTCATACTCATTAAATTATTATAAATGAAACTCATTATGTACTGGATCGAACCTTGGTGGAAAACCCAACCTATATTCCACCTCAATAACATGTTCATGTACCACAAAAGTTCCTATGTCTCAAGGAGATAACTTTCCATACTAAGAAAATAATGATGCCCAAGACATGGAGAGATTCTATAGAATACATGACCACTCACCTCATATGAACATGTAAATCCATATTGACCAACTTACTATTTATAATTACTTTTATCCTTATCCATCCTTTTTGTTATAAAAATAATCTTATCCATTGTCTCTTGTACAAGGCTTGGTCCATTTAGAGAAATATCACCAGTATCCACCACACAAAATGGGTGATTTCAAGTATTACAATAAAATGATTCAAGATGAACCATATGTTTCGAGTCGTGATATATTTTTTTTATAAAAGAACTCCACTAAAAAAATGTAATACTTTTTTAAACCAAGCAAATCTAATAGACATGCCATTATTGAATCACACAATGTTTGTATAATTTGTTTGGATTGCCCATCCATCTGTAAGAAATACACCATGATCATAGTCTACTGAGTGCTAGGAGACTATTTCAAGGATTTCCAAATATGAGATGTAAACCTCCAATATCAGTCTTATACAATAAAAATTGGTATTCCATGCCTCTTTAATATCTCACTTATATATATTTTTAACTTGTCTTCCACCGTATGATATTCACAAATATAGATTAAATGTGCAAACATTTTGTGATTATCCACTATAACTAATATGGAATATTGTTTCTAACCAATCCATTGAAGAACTATTACAAAATCCATATATAGCTTCTCACATGTCCAAATAGGAATTAGTAAATAATGAAACATACTCAAAGGTAGATGGTTCTATTCCTTATCCTACTAAGAGGGGAGGCATATCATAATAAAATTAGACACTTTTTTGCATGCCAACCCACCAAAATTTTTATTTTAGTTCCATATACACATTTTTACTCTATTATGAATATCCCATATCGAATGGTGGTATGAATGAAGAACTTTCTCCGGAAAATACCTCGCATTAGTCATCCGTTGTTGAAAAAACACTGATCTTCTATCATTATTCCATCTCTCAATGTTCTCCCAACCATTGAGTTTTGACCTAAAATAAAAAGATTTTAAAATGTGTTTCTATATTAATTTTACCTGGTCATCCAAATTAAGATCAAAAGGAACAAGAAAAAAAATCCACAAAACTACCTCAATCTTCAAAATTCAAGAGAATGTTGGATAAAACTAACATCAACATCTGCTAATGTGAATCCTCTTTTGCAATAAATCTATATGACTTACTTCTTATGAATCCACCACCAAAATTCCTTTACCCGATGTATACATCTTGTCAACATCGAACATTTGGAGATACCCCATCTGTCTTCATTGTCTCAGGTTCAAATATCATTATGAAAAAAATTGTTTCAAGTTGTTAGGATCCATAAACGCACTGAATTTATCTCCAAAGATGTATAGAATCAATGTATTCCAGGAATAGACTGAAACATCAAATTTCAAATCTTGTGTTAGTTAGTTATTCTAATGTAATAGTCACTTCTGTGAGGCATAATCAATAACATGATCTCCATGGATGAGAACACAACCCAACCCAATTCCTAAATCATCACAATAAACCATATAAACCTGTCCTTATTTTTGTAATATAAAGATTAGTGTTTATGTAAGGAGAACATAGATCTCTTGAGAAGACTTATGATGTTCATCATTACATTTAAATAGATTACATTTTCTTTTCAAATATTTGATTTTTGAAGCTAGTAATGAATATTGATGAAAAAAACATCGATAATTACCTGATAAAACAAAGAAACCAAGTATCTCAAAGATTCATTAGCACCTACCAAGATATCATTCCCTCTATCTTTTTTTGGATTCCTTAAAATAACTTTTTTAGAGAGAGCATAGCCAAGGATATATTCCTGATGTGTCCAAAAATAAAATGTTGAATTTTTTTCATACAATCGATGGTCCAAGAAGATTCCCAACACCATCACTACGTGTTTCTCATTCTTATCCCTTTTCCTTGAATACTCTAATATATCATCCACCAAAACCACCAAAATGAAATCTAGATAACATTAAAATATATGATTCTGCAATTCTATAAGGACTACTAGGGAATTAGTTAGGCCAAAAGGTATAACCACATACTCGTAATGGCCATATATACTCATAAATGTTGACAATGAAATATCCTCCTTTCGATCCAGAAATTTGGGATATCGTAATCACAAGAAAATTTTATAGATCCAATGGGATCCCTTCAATTGATCAAAAAAATATCAATGTATGGAAGTGGATATAAATCTTTTATTATAACAGGGTTATGTTTAGGATAATCTACACAACAATGAAGAGTTCTATATCCACCTCTTTCACAGACATGATTGTTGTTTCCCACAAAGTTATACTTGTCTAAATTGACCCTTTACTTTATAGCTCTTCCAACTGGACAATCAATTAAATTAATTCTATTGGTACCATATGATAAGAAAAAATTTGTATAGGATTAGTCCTTGGTTAGGATATATATCATAAATTACATATCTTTTGTGTATGGAAACCCTACGAAATTATTAGGAAAACTTCTAGAAAATGATAAATAACTTTTAGAATACCATCGTCCTTTTTCTTATCCACTGATCCCAAATTATTTGATTCCAAATGGTATAACACAGTTCCAAATGTAGGAGGTGAAAATATTACTACACCTACATTTACATTTCCCTCACCTTTAAAGAGAAACTCTATGCCATCATCATTTGTAAAATTAACCATTCATGAATAACAATAAATGTTAGATTTGAACATTATCAACCAGTCCATACCCATGATTATATCATAGAAATCCATCTCAGTCACAGAGAAATATTATATCAATTATTCTCCATCAATAGTCATAGAATATAATGTTCATATAAGTATCAAATTTATATTTTACCAAGAGGCATTTGATGATTTAAAATATAAGGTGTCATCTCAAAATAGAAACATAGAAGATAAAAACATGAGAGACAATAAAGGAAGTGGATGAACCCATATCAAACAAATCTTGTAAAGGAGTAGAATTAAAAATAATCATACCTATAACTAATTATGGTCAATTTTGATCATCCATAATAAATTTTTTATATCCATACATATTATTACCCACTATAAATTCTTCTTTATTACTTAGTTGATATTTCACTTATTGAGGAATCATGGAATTTCTAGAGTCAACATGACTAGGTCAGTTCTTCATATGTGAATTATTGTTCTACCCACATTCCAACAAAGAATATGACATATAAAAATCCAAATATGTGTCCCGAGCACCCTAACATAGAGTAGTGTGACAATGTTTTTGAATATTCCAAACATGGTTGAAATTATGATATGTAGTAGATGGTGCTGGCTAATATCACATAATATTAGCAAAAAACGACAATGAAAAAAATCCAGGAGTTCTCTTTGGGTTTGGAGGAAGTGTCACTGATCCATACATACAATTCTGAGTCATACGACTACCTTTGAAATAGGTTTCCCTCTTCCACTTATTCACAACATTAGAGTTAGCACATTTTCCCAAATGCATCAACTTACTTCCATTACTTATATTTAATGAGATGTCTGTTTCTACTACCATTTCTATATTAAATATCATTGTATAATCCACTACACAAATAAATATAATCATTGAGAAAATATCTAGACTTAACCATGATTAAAAGATACACTCTTTCAAGTATGCACATCAAACAACTTCTGGTGCAAAATAGAATAGATATATAAATTTATCCACATACTCTGTCCTTGAGTGATTATCCTACATGAAGATAAAATGCCCATTTTTTTTAAATTATTAATGTTTGAGGATAGAGTTTATTTTTGAAAATTTATTAAAAATCTTCTCTTGTAATGAATTATTCTAATTTATCATGATTCACTAAATCCAACCAATAGTGTGAATGATCATCAAGAATGTACATTGACAACTTGACTTTCAACTCAACTAGAGTTCCTAGGAAATCGATGATTTGATTCCTCATATTCAGCCACACCTCTTCATTTTTCATTTTTAAATCACCCTGAAATATGGGAGGATTATGATTTTGGAGCATTATAGAAAGATCCACTTTCATTGGATTATCCCACTTATTCCATATATCTACATCATGTAAACCGTGGAAAATACTCTGATCGAGATATTGATCCACTAGTATATCGGGTGAAACCAAATTCTTAGTAGCCTCTTTTGGTTAGTTTCTCATATTCCAAAATAATTCCATTCTCTATAACAAAATGAAAATTTCATTTAGTCTCACTATCTAGAAACTGAAGGATTATCAATTTCAAATTTACCCTATCACACATATCAGAATCATTATTTCAAAAAATCATCAATTTCCACTTCAAAACCAATTTTGAAAATCCCACCAGGGATTTTAAAAATAAAATTATATTAAACTACTTTAAAAAATAAATTTTATCCCATTAAATCATAAATTATTACTCATAATTAATTATTCACTTCCTGTGCGAAGTCATTACTATAATTCATGTCATGCTCTTCTTATCGGCTTAACCCAAGATGGTGTAGTTACAAATCATAGAACTGTCTTAAAACACTAAGTTACCCAACTCCGTGGTAACATGCAGTTCAAAATAAATTGGTATGATACACCTCCTAATGTTCTACATTTCATGTTTTAAAGATCCTATTTCTTTGTTATAATTCCTCCTCATGGACTAAAAAAAAATACTTTGAACTCAAGGAATGAAATAACTGATTCCATTTGTCCTAAAAATAAATTTTCATCTACTAAGAATGACACCATTTTTAACATCCTTCCCTCATTCTTTGGCCTGGGAAGAGGTGGAGGGGTGTTACTATGCCTTAGGTGGCATTTCAAAGACTTCTATGGATAAATTTTTTTCCAAGGGCTTAATAAATAGATGGGGGATGATTTTTCTATTGAAATAAGAACATCTAAACCACGAATACCATAGCCAAACAATCACAATATGATTCATGAGTAAAATGTAATTCAAATAAAAGTGAACCAGTTAACAAAAAAATATCTACAACAATGAACCATATTAGAGTACAAATTGGAGACAATAACCAATAATAACATCATAGTACAAAGTGTAAACCAAACCAACAATACTATAAACTAAGGTATCATGATGCAACACTAAATAAATGAGATACAATTACTTTATATATGGCTCAATACAAAATTTATACAAATGAACCAAAGTGCCCAAACAGGTTTGAGGATACAATTCTCTAGGATTTACCCAATTACTTCCCAACTCACACCACTTGGATAGAACATATAATAACATTTATATAAAAAAAATTTAATAAAATTTACTATGTTTATATCAAATCAAAAAATTATTTCTATGAAACTATTTTTCATAACAAAATAACATCCATTTAAAGTAATTAAATGGATTTCTCTAAACTATTTATCGATTCCATTTGGCATAAACCACTATATTCAACACATCCACACATACATTCCCCTGTGACAGTTCCAGACTCATGTGTAGTATATGATTGATATACCAAGTGGTCATTAGCTAACCATATACTAGGTTACCAAATGTCTCATACCCCTTCCACAGGTCTCTGAAAATGAAAAATACCACATTCCATCTGTTTACACCAAATCTACTTCCAATCAAATTGAGACACCATTTAAATAAGATAATCCTTTTATTGAAAAAATTTTCCATCCAATTTTGATTGAATGAAAATAAAAAAAACATTTTAGATTCATCATTTTAAAATAATGTAACCAAATTCACTTTTAATAAATCAACAAATTTCGACGATTTCCCAAACCAACACTAATGAGGGGTTACAAAAACATTTCACATAAATTTCACAATTAAATCCAAGAAATTTAAAAAAATTGAAATCAATAATTCATGTTATAACTAAAATTAGTTGATTGTAATGAATCCTATAGCAAAAAAATATGTGAAAAATGAGAACAACACAAACAATTCAACAAACCAGGTTGAATCTCAATAAAATGTCAATAGATCATATTCCCCTTAAATAAAAAATATACCATCAATAATGGGAGAAAACCATTCATTTATCCAAAATTTATTAGATCCTTCAATAAAATAGTGTAAATAAGAAAAAAAATGGAAAACCACAAATTACAAGAACATAACGTGGAATGAGACATACAACACAACAAGATTCACTAAAATATCTCTCACATATCAAGAGGAATGATCGCTCTATCCTTTGGATGAAGTTGGAATTTAAGATAGTGTCAGATTGAGGAAAAAATAATTCACTAAGGATATAAATCATGTTATATCCAAAAAATATAGATCTAAAATTTAACATTTCATGGTTAGGGTTAATAGTTTGGAAAACCATGCACTAGCCATTACCTCGAAACACCCATCACATGGTTGGCTAACATAGTAAGGTAAATCATGAATCAAAAATAATAAAACCATTTGTAAAACATTCCATAGTATCCCATGAGTAGACATAAGGTTTGGTCAAACCATACACCTAATTGTGTGCCGACCTAATCCCGTTATTTTAGTGGAACAATTTCTTTGGAGGTGTTTTATGGTTTCTAAAAAGCATTATTAAAGCCTAAACTACTATAAATTCCCCAAAACCTTTTCTAAACTCTTAAATAACTTCACCAACATAACCAAATAACATTATATACATAAAATATATACTGAAATGGTTAATATCCCAATACAAAGGGTGGTGCACCCATATTATATTAGTCCATTTGGAATTCAATGTTGTATTGGTATAGTATCCAGTTGATTTGCATAGCTCTCAAATATCTATAAAGACAATGATTTGTTCGTTGTGTCTCTCATGAGGAAGTACACACATGATCCATCACATGTACTGAAATTTGAGGTTATACTCTAGGAACATGATATTTCATATAAGGAACAATCGGTGAAGATTACAGATCATATAAAGAATGTAATATTAAATAATTCCACAAATAATTATAATGTTTTACTATGAAACCACCATCTTGAGGAATATAAACAGTATCTAAAGTATGTAATGAGACTAAATTATCCCCATTTTTATACTGATCTGATGAATTTGGGTGGGGGGAATTTATTTTATGGTCAGTAAAATGTTTCACCCAAATATTTTATGAATTTTTTTAACAAATTAATTTAATTACTTCGATATAATTAGTTACGTTAAAAATATAGTTTTAAGGAAACATTACATACTCAAAAAACATAATTATTTAATATGATAGTTACTACATAACCATTAAAATGGTGGGTATAAATAGGAATAAAAAAATTAGGAAAATATATTCTTTAAAACTGTGTATATAATGAATGTTTTGGTGAAAAATTAATTATAAAATAAAATTCAATCCATTAGAAAATAAAGAAATTGTTTTTAAGAATTTTTTATATAGAGAAACATGTTTCATCACAACAAATTAAATAACTAACACTTGTTGTCTACAAAACCATTAATAATCATGATATATTCGAGTGTTTTTAAACTAGAATTAACATTCAAGGAATATTTCTATTTATAGTTATATATAATTAGAAAAAAATTCATACAACGTAAACTCATACTTTATAAGTGAACACTTATATAAAGTATCAATTGTTTTTTAATAAAACAAAAATACTTAAAATTAAATTTTATTTCTTATAATGAAAAATTTTCTAAATTTTCCCCTTTATAACACCAATTTTTCTACCCATCCTTAAAACCAATGATAAAATTTTAAAAAATGGGATGACCAGAAATTCCATGTATGGGACATAAAATAAAAGAAACCATTAGTCTAGTAAAAACCCATAAAAACATTTAAAAATTTTTTTACCCTGAAATGGGAATAATCATTCTAAAAAAGTTATTATATGAAAATTTTAATATCAAATGATTTTCATAACAACTCACAATAAGTAATATATAATATAGTAGGTAACTTGGGACATAATTATAATCATATGGAATAAACATGCAGTCGACTTCCATACATGTAACTCCTACAAATGAAATAACCATTTCATTGACTTCTATACATGTCACTCTTACAAATGAAATAACAATATTTGTTGAATTCTATACACTTCACTCTTAATAATGGAATAACCATATGGTTAACTTCTATACAAAATGGATTGGATGGCTATTACTGACCCAACCATCATTAATATATTAGAGAACAACCCATCATAGGTTTAACACACAAATAAAATCAAATTTTCAAGTACCATTTTTTAATCACAACACATAAAATCCTCAAACTTTCAATATGTCGCTCATAAAATTTCATTTTCACTCATATGAAAAATTTCAATTTATTGAAATAACAATTTTTTTTAATCAAAACCCATTTTTATCATTTTAAAAGATTTTTTAAATCATTTTGTCCCATACCACTTTGAGAAATTTGAATTAAAATATAAAATTAAAACATTAAAACACTCATTTAACTGTAAATAAATTAAAAAAATAATTTTTGAAAACATTCACATGATTGATATTAATTTAGAATATAAATATTTTAAAAAGATAAATCGAGGTTTTTATTTATAACGTACCTGAAATTATGTCAAACACATCACATACAATATTTATATTCATAAATATTAAAGTTATATTAATTATTTACATTCATTACAACCTTTTCCATGTGTTTTATTCATTTTATATAACTTTTAATCATTCTATAAGAATTAAATAATTATTTAAGTTCATGTTAGGTGATTTGAAAATATTCAGTACTTGAGTCCAAAAAGACATTTGTATGACTTCTATAGTCAATGTAGTCATTATTCATTCATATCCAATATAATATTCATGAAATAATCATCATATTTATAAATTAATTTTTTTGAAAACCAATTATTGATTATGGTTATGAAAATTAAACCAACATTAGGATCATGGAAAAGGTAATCTATACATATGTGTGAGTAATGTGTCCATATTTTAAAATAAATTTATAGAAATAAGGTATGTAACAATTTTCCATCATAGAAAACTACAATAAAATCAACTGATTATAGCTGTTTTTTTATTTGGATGTTTTTTAAACTACTACTATATAGTTCTGAGAAGGTTTCCAAAATCCCCACTATAGATAGTGTCGCGATCAAAATCACATTTTTTTCTATTTAGAATCAATTTCAAGGATCCTTCAAATAATATTTTTTTCATTGACACATCCACTCCCAAACAATGTCAATGATATAGCGGCAGTTTTGATAGCCTCTATCCCCTCGTCTTTTTTTTGAGTGGAGAAACCACAACTTAAACAAAAAAATCACCCACGAAAAACAATATTGACATTAAATAAAGGTTCATTAAACTATCTCTAAATTGTAATTTTACATATATAGTAGTGGTTTATAGCACCAAAATATATCAATTTTAAAAAATATAGCCTCAGAATCTGCATCCCCAGAATAACACAACATAGAAAAATATATATGTACGTGTGTGTGTTGGTGTGTGATTTCTGAATCAAACAATGAAAAACATCCAGTATATAATATAAATTAAAAAATAGTTATTGAATTTAAATATTATAGAATATAAAAATATCACTATAATACCATGAAAAACTAATGTGAAAAAGTTCCAATAAAGCATTCCCCCGTACTTCTCATGACTGATACCTCTACACTCTGAGTTCCATCTCTATGAATTAAATCCATTATCCACTCCCCTAAAGGGGTAATTGGTCCTACAATACATATATTATATATATTGAATAATTCATAAACTCTTGGAAATGTATATACGGTAAGTGTATATATACCCCAGTGGAATCCCACCAAGACTTACAACACAAACTACTAAAAAAGGAAAAGGATTCCTCTTATCAATTCTAAATTGAAAAATACTAAAATAAAACATGTATCCCATAAAATACCAATGTAAAAAAATAAAAAAAATCAACATTTTCTTTTCAAAACCATTATTTGTTGAAAATAACCCACACCATTACTCATTCACACACTCCTTGAAGTTACCCCAAGTTATCCGTCACCCAACAAAAGATGAACTCAAAATGGAAAAACAAAATTTTAGAATATATATTGATATTATGTTATCCTAGTATACCATAGTCACCACATTAATATTACAAAATACTCATTTCATTTTGTGAGTACTTGTATGGAACCCCACCCTGTAAGACACCTAAGGTTTTGGGAATTATTTTCCTCACACTATGAAATAACCAATTATTTTTTCCTATTATAGTACACCAATATCCAATAGCATGGTCTTTAAATATGTTTTTACTACTGGTATATCCCTATGAAATAATATCCTAAATGGAATCCTCAACCATTTCACCAATAATGGCACAAAAATCCCCACAATGGTTAGATTACACACCCAAAATAACAATAGAATTCAAACCATGATTTTCAAAATGGTGTCCACCAAGGTTTAGTTATGCCAAGTGTACTAAAACATCCATATTTGAGAATAAAACATCCCAAAAAATAAAACAATTTGTCTAAGGATTCTAATTTCATGAAAATTAACAATAAATTGGGGGAAAATGCATACCATTGCTGTCATATTCTCCCTTAAATTAATCCTTTTCTAATCCCAATGCTCGATTTTGGCAGTGTGTATAAAAAGCTAGGGTTTCTAGTGCAATATAATGGTGTCATGTTTAGAATTTTTATATTTTCCCAAAAAATGATACTATAATAGAATAACCAATGTTACATAATTACATTGAAATTTTATTTAATGACCATCCCATGATACGCTACATGTAGATAACCTAAAGGGATATCATACTCAAGATCATCATGACCCCAAACATTATTCAACAGAGACCAGCAGACATTATGGGGTAACTACCCTAACATACTATTGTGATTGGGGGTTTTCATCTTTTATATTTATATGAGCCCCTTATTCCGGATTTTTTCATTATGATGCAATAAAATCCCTTTGAGAATATCAATTTGGGGAGTGTATACAATAAGGAGTAGATGCAATTGCAATCCCTAGTGTCCTATAAAAGGCCTCAAATGGTAATGGAACCCAACCCATCACATGCACTGGGCATGGATGAATCTTCCCAAGGACATGACCATCATCCTGCGAGATTAATAAAGACTTCATGGTACTGGTGTCCTATAATTATATTATTTTTACTTATTAATCAAATATAAGTAATAATTGTTCCAATAAATATTAACAATTAGAGAACTGAAAATAAGTAATTATAAATAAAAATGAATTCATTTCCCAATTTTTTCAGCAAACTCATTAACATAACTCCCATTAGGTTGTGTATGATCATCCAACCATTGTTTTATTCAGGAGACTTGGTTGCCTAATTTATTTAATTGTATTAAAAAAATATAAAACAATGATTTCATATGTGAATCATAATATTTTATCTTATAATTATTTAAACTATTGAAAATATTACTAAAGTCTATATGTTTTTGTAATAACTATAAGACCCGAAAGTGCGAGTTATGATTTTTTTATCTTGAAATTATTAATTATTCATTGAAACATCCTAAAATAAATTAAGTTTATTTTAATAGTAGTTTATTCAATATCATCTCCATTTTATATTTATGTTTATATGTAACCTGATATTATTATAAAAATATATATGTCAATACCACATGACTCTCATGATGATTTCTATCAACAAAAAACTTACATTTCACTATAAGTTCCACTTCGTGTACCTTATCATACAATAGCTGAGATATCAATGAAATATAGTTGAATTTATTCCATAATCAATATTTAAAATACTACTAATTTTTAAAGTAATTATTAAATTTTCACATTCAGGGCATAATAATTGTTATTATAAAGTGTAATAACAATTGTAAAACGAAATTAATTTTTAAAATATTAAAATAAAATAACATCATGACATTAAATTATATCATAATGTTTTAAAATTACCAATATATGTGAATCAAAGACTCCATTTTTGCATGATTGAGGCACATCACTACAATCATCATACGTAATCATAAGGGAAACCGACCCACCACAAGATTTCCTAGAATATGGATATATAATACTACGACATCATCCAATGGGATTACATAATTGTCAAATGGGACAACTATATTAAATCCATTCAAATTCCATAAATCAAACTATTCATATATCTCTCTTTAGAAACATTGTTTTAATTATTTATCAAAAAATACATAGTAGAATAAAAAAGTTCAATAACATTATTCAAATTAAAATTTTCATATATAAATGTCACCCTCCAATATCCTTATGTATAAAGAGGAGTTATGACTGTCCCTATTGCTATCAAACATACTAAATGGGAAGGCACTGTCTAAGATGTTACTAGGATTCTGATGAAGGGTGTGCCAGAAATGGACTAAATTGAGGGTGTGAGAGATGGTGTAGGGTGGGGGATATGGATGGCATATCATTTTTTTGGGAGGGAGATATATAGATCATCATCTGTCAGTGTGGTTGAGGAAACATTGTATGAGAGTCATCTGAGATCGTTAAAATGCTTCCTTCTTAGCATTATTATAATTTAATCAAATTAAATATACCTCAGAATATATATTTAACTAAATTTATGAATAACTTATTTTATAAATGATAGGAGAGACCCAGTAAATAAAAAATAAATACATAGATATGACAATGAATGACTTAACATATAACAATAATGGTTAAAAGACTAATGGAAGACTGCACTTGAAATCATTTTTTCCTTCAATCATGTCATTGTTCTGCACTATCATTACATCATTTACTTCATCATCTCTTATAAGTCTAATATTTTCAATATGATGACAGAAAAATAGGATAATTCTTTCTATTGATGGGATTCAATTTCAGTGGATGAATTTCCAACATCATCACCCTTATCCTACAAATCTCCTTGTTTTACAAGAATAACTACACAACACCCTTCATCCATGAAATTTTATACATATTATAATTTTTTTTATTTCAATGATAAGGTACAATGATCATGTAATTCAACGCCAACAAAATCCATCAAGAGAGAGAATTGAATAGATGTAAATTGCATGGAATCTCATTTAATACCCCTGGTAATATCAACCCACTTGAATTTGAATAAAATAACTGAAAAATGACTATGGTAGATTAGTTTGATAATATCAGTCAATATTTTCATAATATCACAATTCATAAATTGTATATATAACACTATTATATGGTTTAAAACCCTCTCCCCGATCAATAATATGAAATGTAAATCCATTCACATTGTAAGAGTCAAACATTCTAGCCTCTTTTAGAAGATATTGAGATGTAAAATTCAAATCATCAGAATGCTCAGCTCAAGTATTAATATTATGATCTAAAAAAGTAATTTACATTATTATATTTACAAAATATATTTTTCATCCTAATTACTGTATTGATTTCAAAATTTATGAACTTAATCAACATTGAAACCATTCCATAAGATCTCTATTAATAACATTTATTATACCATTTTCATTTCCTGTTATTATGCTGATTCCTCTATTTTTTTTGTATCCAATGATCTTCAAAAATTGGATATTAAATATCAATGTTCAGTAGCACATATTTATGTGCCTATACAAATACAATTTATAGAGTGTAATATTTGAGCTCCTCCCAACTGATCATCTAATAGTAGGAAAGATTTTGTTATTTTCCATGTTTTTTAGATTGAGTCGTTGTGTCTTAAATAAATAAAACTCCATTGAATATTGTATCAATATCATTAAAGTATCTACAAAAAAAGGTAAAACTCCTATTTGAAATATAACTTAGAAATATAGCCTTTTGGTTGAGCTTTATTTTCACCTATGGTTCCAAATGACCTAGATATCATTGAAATAATATAAATAGAATAATATTTTATATATAAAAAGGTGCCAAATTCTTTTTTCTTAAGATTCAAGAATATAAATAATATATCTCTAAATGGGACACATCCATTGGTAATGTATAAAGCCTCTTAATTTATTTTTCATAATCCAATTCACTGTAAAATAGATCATGGTAGTAAAAAAGATGCAGAAAATATCATCAATATTTCAAAAGGGTTAATAATAATCACTACTAAAGGTTGTCATGTTGATATGGTTGTAGAGTTTTGCCACATATATTTCTGATGAATGTGAAAAATTGGATTCCATTAGTTGTATCATTTATTCGTAATAATATTCAAAATTCCAATGGTAGATACTAATATAACAAAATATGTGAATCATGAATTTTCAGTCCATGTTACCTACAATTCATTAAGTCAACACGCCTTGAGATGTTACTTGAATACCCTTCACATGCCTTCCAATGATTGTAAATTCTACATAATGTATCTTAATCCCTATTTTCCATTACATAATTTTCTAGATCCCACTTTTCATTCACATATAGGTAGAAATAATGCATTCTGTTCATTATTTGTATATCCTTCCAATAATTGGGGTGGTCATTAGATTTTCTATTCTTATTAAGTGGAGTGAAGGTAAAATTGTTACAAAAACTATTCTCAATATTAAGGGAAAAAATATTATGCCACAAATAATTAAATTCATAATTTAAGAGTTTAAATAATATTCATTTTTTCTTCTATTGTTGCTTTAAGATTTCACTTTTTGATGGACTTTAAACTTGTATACCACTATCATTGAAAACATGCACCTTCCCAAATTCTATTTCAAAATTTCCAAGTTGTGAAAATATTTCAGAACATATCAAAAACATTGAAGGTGGTGTATAGTGAATAGAACTATTGAATTTTGACTTGTGAAACTAAATATGATAGATGAATCATAAAATCATTGATGACACAAGAAGAACCATTTTTTATTCTAATTTTTATATTTTGGATTCAAGAAAATTTTACAAATAGGAAAATAAAATCCCGTGTATGTGTTTTAACAAGACAAATTCCCAATTCTATGTAAGCCACTATTGGTCCACACTAGCACATTGTTAATTTTGAACAGTGTTCATGAAGATGCATCATATGTATCAACTCCACTTCTCCACAAATCCTATAATTCTTTAATTAGTGTCTGGAAGTTTACAAAAATATCATTTTTAGGAATTCTTTCTCTATGAATAATTATCTAAATAATAAAAGACAATGTTTCGTACCCATCCATAGAGCCATATTATAAGTGATCAAAATAACCGGCCAAATTCTACAACTAGTGCTCAAAGTCCAAAAATGGTTTGAACATATATGTGGCCAATCCCAACCACACATTACCAAGATCAGATGAGAAATCACGATCTCATTAATAAAAGGTCTTCCAAAATTTTTAATCTCCTGGAATTCTCATTAACAAATCATTTTTATAATAAATAGGATGACAATTCCTATTATAAACTATTTTTTGTGACAGAAATAAACATTGCAATTGAGGATTTAAAGGGAAGTAACACATAACCATTTTAGGTGTATTATTTTTCTTCTTATTAATATTAGTATATTGGTTCATACTTCAAACATCACCCATTGAATGAAATCTTGAAGAACTTCATTTCTAGAAATCGTGTATGCTTGAATCCTGTCACAAAAAAATAATATAGTCATTGGGACAAGCGTGTATTTTTATTCAATTCATACCAATATTTTTAATAGTTTTTTTCATATCATAAAAAGGAACATGGATCTTAGCTTCAAGAAATGAATCAGACAAAAATTCCAATATCATGGAAATTGCCATATTTTTAATTCCACATAAGCATTTGGTAGGAATTAACTCCTGTGGAAAATAAATGTTTTAATATTTAAAACATCATCCAAACAACTATTGATTTTTATTGTAAACTAAATCATGGAACTCATTTATCTTCTATGTGATGTTTTATCTTAAATTAGTCTCCACATAATGAAGAGAATGATCCAATGGTATGTTACAATCTTAATATGGTTGTCCTATTATCCCAAAAACATCACTTGTCTTGTTAATATTTATAGAAATCTCAACTCGTAGTAATGATATTTTTTATGATGTTTTTTATATTGTAATAATGAAGGAATATTTTATAAAGATTTTCATTTCATTTTACATTTTTTTTGATTTTGGGAGATCATTTAGTTGATTGACATTAGTACTGAATCATTTGTTAACATTCTATTCTCCACGGCAAATCTAGAAAAAATATTTAGCGGGGAACTAATTCAATATAATGTGTTTGTAAAAATCATCTCACTTGAACCATATTCTAAATTTACATTTATAACATGGAAACCTTATTTCCCCATCAACTAATGAATTGGAAATTTAAAAATATAATAACTCCTCCAAACTGTTAGCATACAAAGCTGTGTTTCTCGGTAAATTGGTCATAATTTTATCCATATATAACACAATGTTCATAATGTTTATAAAAAAATAAAACATATAAGTATTAATAAGTAGTAATAGAGATAAAAGGAAGAAAAAAATACACAATGAAATTACTAATAAGAAGATTAGTATAAGTACAAATAAATTCAACATAAAAAAGAAAATCAATCATTTATAATATTATGAAAAATATAAGCACAAGAAATATCATACAGTCCTTAACATACCAAATGAATAAAAATAACATGCTTCAAAATTTCTAAATGATGCATTAATTAATAATAGTACAATAGTAATAAAAAATAAATATTTACTTCTAGAGGACATACACAATAAATTATTCAAACTAAAGAGGGATAGAAAAATAAAGTATGCGAAAATCTTAACAAAGACATATATGCTCTTAAATATATTTCTTACATGGATTAATATTATTTAAAAATAATTAAAATTTATTTTATGATCAATTGAAATTGTTTTAGTGATAAATTATTTTAGGGGAAATTTATATTATAGTCCAAAGTATTTTCTTCATTTCTTCTTCTTCATTTTTTGAGTAAATAGTCCCTTATTGTTTAATATTTAGTCTTTTAAGAAACATATTATGCCATAGTTATGGATTTATTTATAAAATTATTACAATATATACTATAGTAAAAGAAATAATTCACATTAAATAAATTATTATATAAACTATATTTAAATAAAATAAAATATGTGCTTTGAAACATTTATGGATGCTAATTCATTCTAAAAGGATACATTTTAGTAAAATTTTATTAGTGAAGTTGTTTTTTCTCATAATATAGGACTAAATTTATTTAGTAAAAGGTTTAGATTCTTTAAAAATAAAATGAATGCAGTTTATGAATTCTTTCTGTCTCATTAATATTATTTCAAAAATTGAAAATATATTTTATAATATATAATAGTTATGATTATTCTTCCTTGTAAACAATTTAATAGTTTTTATTGATACTCCTAGGAATTAGAAAAAAAATTAGTTAAAATTATTTATATTTTTTATCCCTTTTTAATGAACTACTTCTCTTTTACACCAATATAATAAAAAACTTTTTTGGAGTTACTGTATATATATTATATCTCCATAATTTTCATTTTTCAATTAATATATAATTTTTTTCTTCTCTATGTAGATAATAATTCACCAATATACTAGTATTTGTAGAGGGTTATGTATTAAAATATTATTTTTATGAATTATTAAACCCATATGGATTTCCAATTATGATGGAATACTATACATTTACAGAAGAACTTTTGTTCAAAACAAATGATTGAATATGAAGATAATGCACTTAATAAAACAACAAAAAGAGGGGATTGAATAATAATTACAATTATGTAGTCACTCAATACACATCATGGTTTCCAAATTATCAAAACCACATATAACTACCATCACCAATTTTCCTAATGTAAATTTGTTTCCGCAAAATTATTAATAACCAAACTAATAGAAACTATGTTTTTATTTTATAGAACTCATGAGTTGTTTCTAGAGACCCAGTCATTGTGCCAAGACATCCTCTCAATTTTATGCCTCTAAATCATCTCAACTATAAATTTATCAGAAATAATGAAATGATAAAGGACTGAATGATGTGGTGTCTCTCTCTATATTGTGATTTAACTACACCAAAAATGATAAAAAATATGACTCACACCATTAAAATATTTCCACACAAAAAAACAACATTTTACACAAAGACATTGTGCAGTTATAATCTCATGACGCATAATATATTTTTAAAACTACACCTATAAACCATAACAGTACCACCAAAACCACCAATACAACCATCAATTTCATATTTTAGTTTATTATTTTTCATATTTTGGTGTATTTTTAGATTCTTGATGTTTTGGATATGATATTTTTAAATTTATTGGTATTTTAAAATATATTATGGTTTATGAAAACATTATTTTTTAACTAAGAATAGTTATATAACATTTAATAATGGGTCATTCGTGTTTGGGGAATGGTTCATCAAACAATATCATAAAACAATAATAACATATAAATATTAACATCCAAAATGATAAAAAATAAATTTCCACACACAAGATAAAATATATTAACCAAAATTGATAACAATGATATATAATTGAATCTGGACTAACTCAAAATGTATATTGTAACATCCTCACATGGAATCCACTAAAGTGGACCTCTAGGACGATTCACCATAAGACCTCAAGCGCACCTCCCCACAAGCTATAGGCTTATGACTAGAAGTGAGGGCCTAGGAGGTGATAGTGGGGAGACTATGCCCTCATATCAGAGTAAGAAAAAAAATGAAATTAACTAATTATCTTACACAGCAGAAAGTAAATAGAGAGAAGAAGCAATAAACAATTGAAATCGAATAAGATGTAATAGTAAAAATGTTGTAAAAGCCCAAAAAACTATGAAATACAATAAAACATTATTCACCAACTGGACAACCATACATATATAAGAAAAAAAATTAAAAGTATAGTTCTCTACTACTAACTCCTAGACAACTCACGTACCTAATCTCGAGACACTGTCGAATTGCACCAGACCAATAAGTATAAACACTCGAGAAACTCTTCTCGAGCATGCAACTCATACTCAACATGAAAATTTGTAATAAGGTCTACACATACACAGAGGTGCATGTGTACGGGTGAGAACTAATCTTAGTAGTCCACCTATAAATGAAACATGCAACTATGCTGCTAAATGTGTATGAAATAGAAACGTGCTCTACCTATAAAGAAAACAACAAATTTTACTAAACACTAAATGTGAAACCATAATAGAACTCAAGGTTTATAATCCATATCAACTGGAAGGTGCCACCATGGATGTCTATATCGATATACATACACATGTATATTCACATACCTATACATATATACATAAATATGAATATTCACTGGTATGTGTATCAAAGATCATGAAACACAACAACAGTCGATCCTTGGGTCCCTAAGCCTAATCACCTGGACATCCTATGAAAGGGAATTAACCCAGATGTTGTGCCCCTCAAGACATGTAATATTAAGTCGATCTATGGGTCTATAGTACCATCAACATGTACCCACTTTGACTATTTCAAGAACTATATCTCTGATAAAGCTACGTCCCCATAGGGGGATGCTCATCCTACACATGGGTTCACATGTACTCACCTCTAATCACAAACATGGATACCAAATACCTATAGTCAATCCAATAAAGAAGGATACCATATAATGACAGTCGATCCTGTAAAAGTTCACTGATTAAAAAAACACAAAGCAAAAGACCAATAATCCAACCGTAACTCAGAAAAACATTCCTCTAGGAATAGAAAAAACCTCTCCCTCGGGAAGAGAAGAACCTCACCCACATGCGTATCCCAACCGTGCCTCCAGTCATATCTAATACTTCCCCACAAGAATATTTAATTATTTACCATAGGCATATCAGATCTGTTCCCAAAGTCATAACCTTCTAACCATGAGTCCATCTAAGGTATTCCGACCATGAGAATCTAGGTCTTACTCAATGTGTAAAATTAAACATCTAACGCTCAAAAGCTATGTACTAGTAAATACCTCTGGATATGCCAAAATAATATATATCACAATATATATATATATACACACATATTCAATCTCAACAACCAAGTCCCACATAATTCCTTTGAGTACCAGTAAAATACCAGTAATAGAATGGCTCCGAACCCATATCCCATGAGATAACATTTGGGCATCCCAACAAGCAAGAAAGACGCCACACGTTAGGATCAACAACCACTGACTAGGAAGCGCATCTGGTAAACACTACTGCATTAGAGAACCCAATTTATATATAATCAAACAAGTGAGGGTGTCATAAACACCCAACCCAACACTACATCTGGAGCCCTATAGGCTTACATGTTTGGAAAAATTTCTAGGTGATACACGAACACCATCTCTACCGAAATCTGATGTAACAACTTTGGGTCGGTCAAACCATGGGAACCTACTAGGTACCTCATGTAAAACACAGAGAAGGCATCTAACTTGGGATTCTCTATGTAAACATGATCAATGGAATACTACACGTGATCCTTAGAGAAGAATAAGGAATAATCCTACACAAGATCCTCTAACAAAGAACATCAGTGGTATCCTACAATAAATATCACATGAAAGGAAACATGAGGGAAATTCTATAAGGGACTCTATAGGTTATCCCATTAGAAAAGGCACCACTTAGGGGATCCTTGGATCATCTGGTCTCACAACCTCGTAGGGAAAAAGGGAACTTCATGGAAGAGAAACATCTTCAAAATCGTAGGTCAAGGGATATAGCTCTCAACTCATCTCAGATAAAAGGTCTCAACTAGGTTTGTCTGAACAAC
This sequence comes from Viscum album, assembly GCA_963277665.1. Taxonomy (NCBI): domain Eukaryota; kingdom Viridiplantae; phylum Streptophyta; class Magnoliopsida; order Santalales; family Viscaceae; genus Viscum; species Viscum album. Next base: position 1,812,456,058 of record OY728127.1, read on the forward strand.
CAACTTAGCATCCACTTCATGTCTCACTCTTAAGGGAAAACTGAACACGACAACTAGATTAAGAACCAATTCATTTAGTTATAAAACCCCCAAAACCATTTATATTTCCTCTAGATTTCAATAGGATTCCACCATTGCGATCTATGTAAAAAATGCTCAGACTGGACAAGACACACAACCAATTCTGAGTACCATGGCGCAAAATACTCCAAACTATTATGCTAACAAAACTACATGGAATGTACTTTAGAGTACAGGGTGTGTACTCTTATTCTTTCCCCTATCTATGTACATATACATGGATTGAATAACATAGGGACTAAATATATAAAAGTACACGACATGAACTTCAAAGTACACGATGTGTAATGTTTAAAAACAAAAAAAAAACCATGTTCATTTTCACATGGAGGGACACACGACCATGTTCCACCAACCGGTGTGTAATTCAAAGTACACAACATGTAGTTAATAGAACATCTTCATCCCCATACGGAAAGAATACACAGCTTGTTCCCCTAGAACACACGCCGTTTAACCTGGGATTCCGACTGGAAAACCCTCGGATCTCTTGAAACCCCCGTTTTCTCCACTGAAACAATATATCCAGCCTTAAGAGGCCACAAGAAAGCATAAATAGTCTTTAAAAAACTTAAAACAATACACTTTAATTGAATATATTGTGAAAATATAAACGAAACTACCTTTGGGTTGAAGTTGTTGAAGCATCGGTTGAATTCACCGTCCACAGATGCCGTATGCTGACTCTACGAGTCGAGATCTTCACAAAAACCCCAAACATCCCTTCCCTATGCAACTCTTCCTCCATCAACCATCTATCTCATAGGTCATGAACATGGAGGAGAACACATGATTCATGCACAAGAAGGAGGAGGAATGAAGAAGAATAAAAATAAAAGGAAAAAAAAGAATGAAAAGAAAAAGTCCCCCAGGCCAACCACTGTGCCCGACTCGAGTTTATGCCCCACCTAGGATAAATTAAACGTCCCAAACATAACGGCATAGACAAAATATCAATAAGATGCTCTGTTTAAAACTTATATCCAAATGAACCTATGAGAATAAATAAATATTTTATTTAATATTATTAATTATTAATTATTCTTCTAAAATTTGAACAACTCATATTTCCACCAAACTCCTATACGAGGGTAAACACCCTATTGAGAGACCAATAGATTGGTAAAAAAATTATCAAAGGACAGCAATTTAAAGAAAATACCATTTACCCCTAACGAGAATATAACATAAAAAATTTAAATTTCTACTTTAAACTGTGGTGTGGGAAAACAGAGGTCCTAACAAACCACCCACCATAAACCTTGTCATCCCTGAGAAGCCCAATGGAAGGACCACCAGCCATGATCTTGATCTGAGAATCTGCACAACCAACCTATCTAGACTTTCCAACAACTAGTAATATAGCCCTAATAACTTCCTTATACACATATGACATTTTAATACAGCTGGTCTAGAACACCCCACTATAGAAACACCTCAATATTCATCTTAAAAGAATACTCTGAGCTCAAAATATCATCGAAAACACTAAAGTTTAACAGAAATGAGAAAAACCACCCTAAAATCGACAATGATTCACTCAACACTATACGGATTTCCTTACAACACTCTTAGAGCACAACCACAACTAGTATCCTCCTCAATAGGGAAGAACATTATGAAATAAAAAGTAACTTTGTTTAGGGATGATACTTGCTCAACATCCTCAAAATGAATCAAGGTAGCACAATATATTCTCTAATGTGAGTACACTAATTATACAAAAAGGCCTGGACAGATCCTTCCAAGCCATGCTCACCATCCTGTAAAAACCTGAGAAAGATTTAGCCATTGGTCAACTGCCTTAAAACACATGATTTATTCAACAATGTAACCTCTACCACAATGTGAAATTCCAACACAAATATTAGGGTCCCAACCCATGAGGAGACTTAAAACATCAATCCTCATCTCTCACCCATCCACTCACCGATTTTGATTCAAAAGATACCACACACAAACAACATGTATTTGTACAACCCGACATATACTCATTATTTCATTCCACTAGAAAGCATCTACCCACAATCTGACTACATTAGAAACAACAGAAACATTGGTCTCTCAAGCAAAGCTACTGAATAGTCCTACTCGTCGATGCCAGTCTTGAATAGCAAGAACACATGGTACCTTGACCAAAATTTGAAGGCATCTACATGAGTATAATGATAAGTTGATCACCTACCATTAATCAATCAAAAAACATGCATAAAGCAAAGATACCCGCCAAAAAGGAATTGGAATAAACCGACCAACCACTCTCACATAGTTTTCCATAGAATAGAATAGGCATCGACCTACAAAGTTTCGAGTCCAAACCAAGGGTTTTTGGTCTTACAACTATCTCTAATGAAAAAGACTCTTAGAAGGGTCACAAGGTCTTACCACCTAGACCAAAATATCCAAAACCTCTCAGAAGAAGGTAAATATCACAATGACCAATGAGGGTTAAAGCTGAAAAAACAAGGCCTACGAGGGACCTGATCCTCTCTGAGCATCCTCCAAAGGAACATCTTCTTGGAGGTCACAACCTAAGTAGAATAGAAACTGAACTAACACTCATCAGGTATCCTTATATGGAAATACCTCATAAAGGTATAATTCACAAGAAAATCCTTGCTATGTATCAACATCATAGTAAGTGATACAACTGGAAAACCATAGAATTTATAAAAAACACCCAAAATGGGTTAAATGGAAATGCATCACGTTCAATATTGACCAACTAGGATCACAAAATAACTTATTCATGAGAAATTAGTCATCGACCTCACAACACAATTCCTCAAAGAAGATCCATATATCTTTCCATCAATTTAAAAAGTATGTGTATGTTGACCCAATGGTTCGAGTCATCAGTAAAAACAGACACTAGCATGCCTATATGAAGTGAATCCTACGTGCCTAGTATAATGAATGAGATGCCTCTTTACTTTTTCTACCAAGAGTCAAAATCCATTTATGGACTCTTAACAATGGTCAAGATCCTGATATCTATAGTAAATCAAAACACCATCACCCAAAATGTGCATGCCTCAAGGATAAAGTCATATAGAAGTGTAACATCACAAATCAGAAGAATAATCCCAAACCCTAGAAACCCGGAATTCCTACCGGAACAAGTGTTCTTGACACACGAGTCTGATATCCATCATAGGTTCCAATGAATTCCTAATACTCATGTCAACCATATCCCAAATAATAATTACCATTAAAAAAATCTTTTGATAACACTTTGTAATGTCCTAACCCGGAATCCACTAAACTAGTGCTATGAGCTGGTTCACCACATGGCCCCACGTGCACCTCCCCACACCCTATATGTAACGCCCCGACCCCAGTTACCTAGATTCGGTGCATTATTTTAATACATTAGGATGATTACAAGGAATCAAGTACCGAAGGACCGATCAGTTTAACAGTCTTGGAAAATAGATTACATACATGAATGTTACATTACACTTTATTACATACAAAACAACATAAATAATCCTTTATGTATGATATTATTCCCTTGGCTTAACCCAACATATCAATCACAATACACTTCTTGGAATCCTGAGAAAAATAATACATAGAAATGGGTGAGATCAGATGCTCAGTAAGGATAACAATATAGCGGAAACTATCATAAATAGTCATAAACATTTAAGACAATGTAAAACTAAAACAAAAGCCTTTTAAACTTGAACTTCAACATAATATGAAAAAAATAAAATAATTCCATTTACTTATCCATATGGGTATTCTACTAGTCGAATAATATCAAGAAATATCACTAACCACTTTTATAATGATGGAATGCATAATGCCAGACTATCATAACCACGTAGACAAGGCCTAGTGCCAAAACTACAAATATGATTTTGTCAAGGCCTCATGCCAAGAAACTTGTTTGTCTCATGAGACCTACTGATTCATCGAGGAGCTATAGCGTGCTCCACCCGTCACTTATTAAGCCAATTCATTCCTCATATGAACATGTTTAAACATAACATAAACATTCGTATTAAAACACTCATACGAAATGTCAATACATTCTTCATAAAACATGAATGGTATAAAAATAACACATCCACAGTCAAACATATCACAAAACCTTCAACACAATAAGGAAGATTTGTATCATGATAAATCAACTTCAAAACAAGTTTAAAATCCATTAATGAATTTTGACATAGATGAAAATGATTTGTAAAACTATTTGAGAGAAATACCAATTTTTCATGAAAACATTTAAAATTCACCCAATTTAGAAAAGAAGTCATTTAAAGACATTTTTGAATCAAAGTGTCCCATACCACTTTGGAACTTTTTAAAGGAATTAACATTTTAAAAACAATAATGTCCATATAAATAAATCCTTAAAAACCATTTTGAAGATAACGAAATTAAAAAGAATGATTTAGAAGAATAAATATTTAGAACAATTGAATGATGTTTTAGTAAAAATCCCATAAAAATAATTTCTTTTAAAAATCCTTCATAAAACATGGACATGGATAATAAATATGTCCCAGTAGATACGTACGTAAAAACAACCTCGGATAATAAAGAGATTGTGAAATTAACCCTTACCAATTTGGTAACTTACAAAACATACACCCTATGAAAGTGGTATCATAAAATGAATATGTAAATACACATAAATTAATGTGTATTACACAAATAATTCAATTATAGTAAGTACATACACTACACAAAAGGTAATAGTGGAAATATGTCATGAATCTCATGGGAATAAGGAGTGAGATGAAAACCCCTTACCATGTACTTTTCCTTGATAGTGTGTATGTTAACCTCATGTATAATAGTTAAATCATTGTTATTAAATTATACGAGAATCATATTTATAAATATTATATCATATATAATATTTTAATATTGCTTTGTTAATAATATTTTAGTATTATCATCGTTTCAGGTGTTAACTGATTCGTTTTCCTTTATATGCTTTGTTACGTAAGCCGTGTTTGTTATGGATAGGTTGTATCTTATTCATATCCAGAATGATATAAAGTCCTTAAAAATTACTTTTAATCATCAAAAAATAATTATTCTTTAATGGATATTATGGGGAAATGAATCTCATCGCGTTCCTGGTGACGGTAATCCGTACGTATGCACGCACGCTACTTCCATTTCATTTTTCATTTTAAAAGGAACAAAAACCAATTATACATAGTTATATTATTATTCTAGTATAATATAATAGCTTATATGTGTTACTTATGTTCATTAACACGATCCTTTATACGTTCCATGTACGGTATGAATGAGTCATATATCTTTGAGGGGGCGGTAGTCCGCACTTCCTCAAATGAAATTATCGTATATATATAAAACATGAAACGAATAATTGAATGATATAAAATGGAATTACAGAAGATTATATATAAAATAAATATCATAAATATCATATTTAATTATATTTCCATCATAATTTCCACCATGAGAGGTGATAGTAGATAATTGAACAATCATCGCTTCGTGTGGCATTTGGTTGTCATCCACAGAAACATTATGCTCTTCACCCATTATATGGAGTTGTGTGTAAGTTTAGTTCGAATAAATATAATAACAATATTTTAGCATATTTAGGATACTGTTTTTTTTACAAAATAAAATAATAATAATTGTTTAGGGGTTGGAGAAGTAAAATACAAAAAAATAAGTTAAGAGAAATTTTTACCTTTAATTTGGGTAACTCCCTTTGGTTTGAACCAAGAAGGACTCTTGAGGTGCCTTCTTCCTAAGGTAATGCTTCTAAGAGGAGTATAGGGATGTATTGAGCTTAATTGGGTAGAGGTTGGACGATCAAAAAGTCCTGAGAGGTGTGAGTAATTGGTTAGAAGTGGTGTCCTTTTATAAGAGGGAGGAGGGGCTCTTTAGGAAAAACATAACGTATTATTTTATAATAAATTTATATTCAGTTTATAATGGATCCAAAGTGGATTATTCAAAGGCTAAGGTAGGGATGGGTCGAAAGACTTTCAACCAATATATTTTAGATAGTTTTGGGTCATTATAATAACCATATCTTTTAGTTTTAACTCTTGTTTAATTAGTTTGACAGGTACCATGTCGCTTTGTATTTTTATATTATATTGTTAATAAACATACAATATACCTCCAAGATACCCCCAAGAGGACCATTAATTATACACCTATCATTATAAAAGTCCTTTGTATGAACCATATATTTTTATGAATTTAATATCAATTAATAATATAATATTTGTTCTAAAAACACTTTTATGTCAATTTTGACACTATTTGGTATTTCATTTTTTTGAAAATCACAACAGCGTGATTACTTCGAAAAAAGTAAATTAAATCAATCCTAACATGTTATATTAACCTATAATATTCGTATAATTTATTAAAAGTCTCAAATTATATTTATTTGGGTATTTATAATATCAATTATTTTAATTTTTCAATAATTTGGTAATTACTAAATCATCATTTTGTCATAAATAAATTATCGTATTTAATGTATAAAATTTATAAATAAAATACCATTATGTATGAAATCTTTTTATATTTCTAATTAATATTTATAGTCGAATATATAACATATATAACACTATGTAAAAATTGTTTTTCTAAAAGATATATGTTTATGTCATTTTTGTATTTAGTTTAACTTAACTAATATAAAGTGTCATTATCACTTACAAGTGGATCTATGGGGTCCCAAAATCGACCCAAAGATTTCCATGGTCAGAAATGCATCAACCAATAGGGTTAAGGCACGTTTTAGTGTAATTTATTATTATTATATTATTATTTTTTTACCCTTATTTACCAGATCTACCCTTTAACCATGGTAAATAAAATATTTACCGAAGTAATTAATCAAAATGTATAAAAATAAAAGTTACATATTTATACAATTTTTAAATCCTGATTCCAAATGTGGAGTCCATTTTTCCAAATTCAAAATACAGAAGTGGGAGAAATTAATTTAAAATTAATTCCCTCTGTCAAAACAAAAAGCGTGTTTTAAAGAGATAATAACTGTCAAAAGATTGACACATGTTTATGTCCGGTTTAAATGTGAAATTATGTCCAATGACAAAAATTGAATTAAATGGTAAAAATATATTCTAAATATACTTTAAAACCACTTAAATTCATAATTAATCACTATTAATTATTTTGATTTAAAACGTTGTTTTTAATAAAAAATTAGTAATTTTCACTATTCATTAATATATAAAAGTTATCTGAAAAGTACCAAAATTTCATCCTAGGATAATTTTGATATTCTGAATCCAAAAATTTAGTCACTTTGAATGATAAAATTTATAAAATTTCAAAAAGTGGGCATTACTATTCATAATGGCTACTTTGATTGGTCACGGCGTGTTAGAATCTCGAAGTTGCAAACAACACACACTACTCTATTATTCAAAGAGAAGTGTACCATGGAATCTTGGGGTGTTACATTATCCACTCCTTCAATAAATTGCGTCCTTGAAATTTATGCTCGGTATTGGAAACATGGGGTTGACATTTAAAAATATCTTAGTTGAAATCCCACATCTAAAAATGGATTAATGAGGCCTCTATTTAAAATAAAGAGTGGTAAGTATGAAGGTTACCGAAAATAACACATACTAGGGATCCATGTAAGAAAATATTGAAATGGAAGAGAAATATAACCATCAATATCTGATCGATAGTGGTAGAGAACATGGCTGTGAAAAGGCCAACAATCCCAAAGCCATAAATTTGTGATGATCTAAGGTACCATCTAGGACAACATTTTTGTTCTAAGTTCCTTTTCTTAAGGTTAAGGAATTTATTTATGAGATTGGCTAAGATCATAAGGAGATATACTTACTTTATAATTATAGTTTTATCCAATAATAAATTTCTACCACAAACTCATCTTTCACCCCAAAACATAATACAACTCAAAAAATAATCTATTTATCCGAATCGTATAGGGTTCCAAATATAATGAATTTCTAATTCACATATCCGAATCTTAAAAAACTACATTATACCATCCCGGAACTTCACGTAGTCTAGTGGTAGGAAATAAATCCCAATTGCACTATGGTTGTGGGTTCGATTCCCGCAGCTTTGTCCAACGTGATGGGTCGTCACACGGTCTGCATGTTTTACTTTTATAAAAATCCAAAAATAACCATTCAAAATTAATCCATTCCAACCTTTAGACTTATCCAAAATACTTCTGTAAACTCTCAGTCCAAAATTTTTATGAAAGATAAACATAATGTAGATCAATTTTACCCCGTAATAGCATGTGAATACCTTCATCATATATTCTTTTAAAACACTGAAACATCCTGAATTACCATAAAACCTTATTGATTACATTCATGCTCCCATATTCCTTATATAATACTGGATATACTTCATCAATCTGAAAATGTTGTAAACCCCAATAATAAAGGAATATACAATTCTTTAATCAGTTTCAAGGCACTCAAGAATATCCAATATAATTTACCCAAATCAACCATATCTTATTCCAAAATCAGTAACTCAATATTAGGACCATATTAAGGTTTATCTTTCCTTCAACCATGTAATTTCCAAAAAATTTAACTCGTTGTAGAGTCACATTTCTTAGTTCCATAAAATCATAAATCCATAATGAAATAGTGTTGCAGTACAATCCTTATTTATTTCCAGTACATCATTGATACGACGCTTCAATGAAATAATTCCAAAATAACAACAAAAGAACACTAGTCATTCCTCTTCATCTGTGGTTGTATCATAACATGGTTATTATCCAATAGAATCATTTTCAGCATAGTCTGATGACTGAGACATTAGTTCGCGTAGTGTCCAAACTCCTTGCAGATGAAGGATTATACATTTGAAATATTTTTATAACCCTTGAAATCACGTACTTGGTGTCCTTTTCCTCCACACTTATAACATACTCACATTCCCTTCATTTATTTACCAAGGTGATTCTTTCTATAGTTATCACATATGGGAAAATCCTTCTTTACCTGATTCCCTTTATCTGTCCTTCTCTCTACCATCCTTTCCTTCTCTGGCTTCCCTTCAAATCCATAGGACTCTGAGAATTCATTACTTTTCTTATCAACACATGATAAAATTTCATCATATGATGATAACACATGGGAGACTATTTCCCTTCTAAATTCGGGCTTAAGAACATGAACTATAGGATCTTTCTTACTATTTAGATCATGCGTATTGCTGGAGTTCTCAATCCTTCTACTGGGTGCCATTTCTAAACAATGAAATACACTAGATTAGTTTTTTAATAGAAATACATAATTCCAAACCTGTAAAACACTTAACATAAATTAAATAGTTTATGGATATAATCCATAATCATAAAAATGTCTTCTTTGAGGAAGTGTATACTCATAAACCCTTCATAATTGTTTGTAATGAAAATGAGAATTATCCTCTGCATATCCCCCAGGAGTGTCGTATCCAAGAGTGCAGTAAGGCCTGTTGTCGTGCACCAGTTCCTGTTAGAGTCTAGCTCAAAGCGGTGTTTTTGGGTTTTACCCCTAGGTACATCTATGCCAGAGCCGCCTCTATCGGCTCGTATCCAAACAGGGATGTATTTCTCGGAAAACTCACAAAATCTCTACAATATCAGAATTCTAGGAAGTTCTTCTCCACTAATCCTCAAAGTCTATCTTAGGGCTATGTGCTCTAATCAGAGTTTATCTAAATCTAGCTTCCAAAGTTATTCCAAAACATCCCTATGATACCAACTGTAATTCCACGACCCCAGTTACCCAGAGTTAGTGCATTATTTTAATAAATTTGCATGATTACAAGGAATCGAGTCCTGAAGGACCGATCAGTTTAGCGGTCTTGGAAAATCGATTACATACATGAATGTTACATTACACTTTATAACATACAAAACAACATAAATAATCCTTTATGAATTCCATTATTCCCTTGGATTAACCTTATATATCAGTCACAATACACTTCATGGAATCCTGGGAAGAATAAAACATAGAAAGGGGTGAGATAAGATGCTCAGTAAGGATAACAATATAGCAGAAACTTTAATAAATAATCATAAACATTTAAGGAAATGAATAACTAAAACAAAATGATTTTAAAATTGAACTTCAACATAATATGGAAAAAATAAAATAATACCATTTACATATTCACATGGGTATTCTACTAGTCGAAAAATCTCATGCAATATCACTAACCACTTTCATAATGATGGAATGCATAATTCCAGACTATCATAACCACGTAGCCAAGGCCTCGTGCCAAGTCTACAAATAAGATTTTGTCAGGGCCTCGTGCCAAGAAACTAGTTTGTCTCATTAGACCTACCGATGCATCGAGGTGCTATAGCGGGCTCCACCCGTCAATTATTATGTCCAATGAATTCCTCATATGAATAGGTTTAAACATAACCTAAACATTCATATTAAAACTAGCATACGAAATGTCAATACGTTCTTCATAAATCATGAATGGTATAAAAATAACACATCCACAGTCAAACATATCAAAAAACCGTCAACACAATATGGAAGATATGTATCATGATAAATCAACTTCAAAGAGAGTTTAAAATCCATTAAATAATTTTGACATAGATGAAAATGATTTGTAAAACTCTTTGAGAGAAATACCCATTTTCATGAAAACATTTAAAATTCACACAATTTATAAAAGATGTTATTTAAATAAATTTTTGAATCAAAGTGTCCCATACCACTTTAAAACTTTTTAAAGGAATTAAAATTTTAAAAACATTCATGTCCGTAAAAATAAATCCTTAAAACCCATTTTGAAGACATAGACATTAAAGAAAAAGATTTAGAAGAATAAATATTCAAAACATTTGAAATGATGTTTTAGAAAAAAGTCCATAAAAATAATCCCTTTGAAAACCATTTCATAAAACATGGACATGGATAATAAATATGTCCCAGTAGATACTTACATAAAAACAACCTCGGATAATAAAGAGATTGTGAAATTAACCGTTACCAATTTGTTAACTTACGAAACATACACCCCATGAAAGTGGTATCATAAAATAAATATGTTAATACACATAACTTAAAGTGTATTACACAAATAATACAGTTATAGGCAGTACATACACCACACAAAAGGCAATAGTGGCAGTATGGCATGAATCTCACGTGAATATGGAGTGAGATGAAAACCCCTTACCTTGTAATTTTCCTTGATAGTGTGTATGTTAACCTCCTTTATAATAGTTAAATAATTGCTATTAAATTATAAAAGAATCATATTCATAAATATTATATCATATATGATCTTTTAATAGTGATTTGTTAATAATATTTTAGTATTATCGTCGTTTCGGGTGTTAACTGATTCGTTTTCCATTTATGCTTCGTTACGTAAGCCGTGTTTGTTATGGATAGGTTGTATATTATTCATATCCAGAATGATATAAAGTACTTAAACAATACGATTAATCATCAAACGATAATTATTATTTAATGGATATGATGGGGAAATGAATCTCATCGCGTTCCTGGAGACGGTAATCCGTACGTACGCACGAACGCTACTTCCATTTCATTTTTCATTTTAAAATGAATCAAAACCAAATTATACATTGGTATATTATTATTATAGTATAATATAATATCTTATATGTGCTACTTATGTTCATTAACACCATCTTTTATACGTTCCATGTATGGCATGAATGAGTCATATCATTTTGAGGGGGCGGTAGTCCGCACATCCTCAAATGAAATTATCGTATATATATACAACATGAAATGAATAATGGTATTATATAAAATCGAATTACAGAAGCTTATATATTAAATAAATATCATTAATATCATATTTAATTATAGTGCCATCATAATGGCCACCATGAGAGGTGATAGGAGAAAATTGAACAATCATCGCTTCGTGAGGCGTTTGGTTTCCATCCACCGAAACATTATGTTCTTCACCCATTAGATGGAGGTGTATGTATGTTTAGTTAAAATAAATCTAATAAAAATATCCTAGTAAATTTGGGATACTTTTTTTGTTACAAATTAAAATAATAAGAAGCTTTTAGGGGTTGGATAAGTAAAATAAAAGAAAAGAAGCTAAGAGAAATCGTTACCTTTAATTTGGGTAACTCCCTTTGGTTTGAACCAAAAAGGACTCTTGAAGTGCCTTATGCCTAAAGTAAGGCTTCTAAGAGGATTATAGGCATTTAGGGAGCTTAATTGGGTATATTTTGGATGAGCCAAAAGGCTTGAGAGGTGTGAATAAATGGTTAGAAGTGGTGTCCTTTTATAAGTGGGAGGAGGGGCTCTTTAGGAAAAAACATAAAGTATTATTTTATAATAAATTCATATTCGGTTTATAATGGCTCAAAAGTGTATTATTAAAAGCCTAAGGTGATTATGGGTCTATATAATTTCAACCAATATATTTTAGATAGGTTTGGGTCATTATATTAACCTTATCTTTTAGTTTTAACTCTTGGTTAATTAGTTTGACACTTACCATGTCACTTTGTATTTTTATATTATATTGTTAATAAACATACAATATACCTCCAAGAGACCCCATAGAGGACCATTAATGATACACCTATCATGATACAAGTCCTTTTTCAGAACCATAGATTTTTAGGAATTTAATATCAATTAATAATATAATATTTGTTTTAAAAATTCTTTTATGTCAATTTTGACACGATTTGGTATTTGATTTTTGTGAAACTCATAAAGGAATTATTAATTATAAAAACGTTAATTAAATAAATACTAACGTGTCATATTGACCTATAAAATTATTTTAATTCATTAATAGTCTAAAATTATATTTATTTGGGTATTTATAATATCAATTATTTGAATATTTCACTAATTTGGTAATTACTGCATCATCATTGTGTCATAAATAAATTAACATATTTATTGTCTAAAAATTATAAATAAAATACCATTATGTACTAATTTTTTTTATATTTCTAATGAATATTTATAGTCAAAAATATAACATATATAACCCTATATAAAAACTTTATTTCTAAAAGATATAGGCTTATGCCATTTTTGTATTTTCTTTAACTTAATTAATATAAAGTGTCATTATCACTTACAAGTGGATCCATGGGGTCCCAAAATTGACCAAAAGATGCCCATTTTCGGACATGTATCAACCAATAGGGTTAATACATGTTTTAGGGTAATTTATTATTATTATAATAATATTTTTTACCCATATTTACGTGATTTACCCTTTAACCATGGTAAATAAAATATTTACCGAAATAATTATTCAAAATTTCTAAAAATAAAAGTTAACTATTTACATAATTTCAACATCCTGATTCCAAATATGGAGTGAATTTTTCAAAATTCAAAACACAGAAGTGACAGAAATTAATTTAAAATTAATTCCCGCTGTCAAAAAAAGTTTGTTTTTAAGAGATAATAGCTATCAAAAGATTGACACTTGTTTATGTCCAGTTAAAATGTGAAATTTTGTCCAATGACCAATATTGTATTAAATGGTAAAAATAAATTCTAAATATACTTTAAAACCACTCAAATTCATAATTTATCACTATTAATTATTTCAATTAAAAAAGTTGTTTTTAATAAAAATTTAGTAATTTTCAATATTCATCAAAATATAATAGTAATCCGAAAAGTTCCAAAGTTTCATCCTAGGATAATTTCAATATTCAAAATCCAAAAATGAATTCCATTTTGAAATATCAAATGTATAAAATTTCAAAATGTGGATATTACTATTCATAACAGCTACTTTGATTGGTCGCAGCGTGTTAGAATCTCGAAGTTGCCTACATCACACACTAATCTATTATTCAAAAGGGAAGCGTACCGTGGAAGCTTGGGGTGTTACAATATAGGTGGCCGACTAGGAGTGATGGATTAAGAGGTGATATTGTGGACACTATGCCATCATATCAGAGTAATAATATAGTGGAAATAAAAATGTATCAAACAGAACAGAAAGTAGATAGAGATTAGAAGTAATAAACAACTGAAATAGAAAAAGGTGTAATAGAAATGATGATGTAAAATCCCAAACAGCTGTGTAATACAAAACAACACTTGTCACCCACTAGGCCGACCATACAGATATGAGTAGAAACGAAAATGAAATTAAATGTTCATGGATCAACTACTAACGCTGAGCCAACACACATACCTGATCTCTATACACCATTGAACTACAACTCCCTGATCAGTATAACCACTCAAGCAACTCTGCTTGATCATGCAACTCGTGATCAACACGAAAAGAAAACATAAGGTCTACACATGCACCATGGTGAACATGTAGGGATGAGAAATAATCTCAGTAGGCCACCCCATGAAGAAGCATGTAACTATGCTACTAAAAGTGTATGAAACAGTAATGTGCAGAGTCTAGCTAGAACACAACAAAAGGTAGTAAAAACCAAACATGAAACCATAGTCAAATTCGGGTTCTTTAATCCTTGTCAACTAGAATGTGCCACCATGGATTTCTATATTGATATATGTACACAATTATAGTCCCATACCTATTCATATGTAAATAAATATGAATATTCATTGGTATGTGTATAAACATAGTGAAACCACAATAATAGTCATCACTTGTGTCAATAAGCTCGATCACCAGGACTTATAATTAAAGGGAATTAAGCTAGACATTGTTTCACTCAATTCATGTAACACTAATTCGATCTCTGGGTTCATAATCCCATTGAAATATACCTACATTAGTCAGTGCCAGAATTATATCTCTATGAAATCTATGTCACCACAGGAGATGCTCTTCCTACATTTGGGTTCACACATACTCACCTAAAATCACAAAACAATGACACTGCATACCAACAGTCAATTCAATAAATAAGGATACAGTATACTGACGTTCCCTCGTGTAACTGATCACTAATTAGAAAAACATAAAGCATAAAACCATGAGTCAAACTGATGATCAAAAAACCTTGCATGTAGGCATAACAAAAACCTATCCATCAGGTAGAGCACAACCTCACCTGTAGTTATATCCCAAACTTACTTCCAGGAAAATCTGATCCTTTCCCATATTCATATATGATTCTAGACTACATGCATATCCGATCCATATCCACATGCATAAAATTCCAAATATGACTTTGTTCAAGGCATTCCTACCATGTGAATTCAAGTATCACTCAATGTGTAAAAGTAAACATGTAAGGCTAAACAACTGGATACCAAGAAGCACCACTGGATATTCAAACATAATATATATCACAATAAATATATACTTATCTAGTCTCAAAATCCATGTCCCACATAATTCCTATCAGTAGAAATAAAATATCATAAATAAAATATCATATAATTCATATCCTAGTTGGGAACGTACGTGAAACCCAACAAACAAGAAAGATGCCTCAATTTAGGCTCAACAACCACCAACTAGGATGCACATCTGATAAAAAATGATGCATCAACAAAAACAATTCAGATATAAACAAATGAGGGAGGGTGGATTGAATGCCCAACAAAACATTACATCCAATTTTCCCATGGGCTTGCTAGTTTTGCATCGTTTCTAGGTGACACCAGAACACCATCTCTACCCAAACCTAAAATAACAGCTTAGGGTCAATCAAACTATGGGCACCTCCTAGGTCCCTCAAGTTAGAAATGGGGGAGGCATCCAATTCAGGACCCTCATGGTAAACACGAGTGAAGAAATCATAGACATGATCCTTAGAGTAGAATAAGGGAGGAATCCTACCCAGGGTCCTTAAACTAAGAACAAAAGTTTCATTGTAACACCTAAAGCTTCCACAGAACGCTTCTCTTTGAATAATACAATATCTTCTATTGTACGAAACTTCGAGTTCTAACACACTGGAACTAATAAAACTAGATGTTATGAATAGTAATACCCACTTTTTGAAATTATTGAAATTTTATCTTTCAAACTGGACATCATTTTTGGATTTGGAATATCAAAATTTTATTAGGGAGATATTTTGGTATTTTTTTTGAAAATTTTCAATTTTTTTATTAATAGTGAAAAACACTAAGTTATAGTTTAAAACCATTTTTTTATTTAAATATTTATGTAATTTATTTAAATTTATTTTAGGTAAAAATAGATTCATAATACTTATATATGTTCAATGAAATTCCTTGGAGACAGTTTATAATGATTATATATATATAAAAATTTTGTTGAACTTTTTACTGTCTTTTACCCACCTCCTAGGAGAATTTTCAAATTTACCTAAAACAAAATTTTACAACTTCTATGAGTTGAATTTAGAAAATATGATAGAAAATATTGATATCAGTAATTAAAATTATGTTCAATAAGATAAAAATATTTTTTTGGTGATTAGTAACATCTTACTTTTATTTACAATGGTTAAAAGTAAATAGGATAATTTAGGGTAAAAATGATATTATTATTACCCTAACACATGTCCTAATTCTATTGGATAAGTATAATTAGACAAAAAACAACCTTAGTAAAATAATATGAACCCCTTTGGTCTGGTTGGTTTACATTAGGTCATTTATTATTATTTAATTCAAAGAAGAGTTAAAAGAGTTAAAATCAACGTTTAATAACTAAACCATTTTTAATATAGGGTTACACGTAAGATAAAATCGACTATAAATATTCATTAGAAAGATAAAAATATTTCACAAATAATGGTTTTTTATTTATATTGTTTAGACATTAAATAATTTAATTTATTTATGACACAATGTTGATGTAGTAATTACCTAATTAATGAAATATTGAAATAATTGATATTATAAATATCCAAATAAATGTAATTTGATTTTTTTATGAATTAAAATAATTTTCTAGTTTAATATGACATATTTTGGTTGGTTAGATAAATTTTTTTCTAATTAATAATTCTGTTATCAATTTAACAAATACAAAATACCAAAAAGTGTCAAAATTTACATAAAAGAGTTTTTTTTTAAATATTATATTATTAATTGATATTATATTCATAAAAAACTAATTCTCTGCCAAAAATATTATATAATGATAGGTGTATCATTAATGAACCACTATGGGTTCTCTTGGAAGTATATAGTATGTTTATTAACCATATAATAATAAAATTCAAAAAGACAAGGTAAATGTCAAACTATTTAACAAAGAGTTAAATCTAAAAGATAAAGTTAATATAGTGACCCAAACTAGTCTAAAACCTATTGGTTGAGTGGTTTTCAACCCATACCCATATTATCTTGTACATAATCCACTTTATATCCATTATAAAAGGAAAATAATTTTATTATAAAATAATATTTCTCGCTTTTCCTAAGGTGCCCCTCACCCCTCTTATAAAAGGTCACTCCCCCTTCTCTCTAATTCACACTTTCAAAGCCATTTGAATCAGCGAAACCTTAACCAAGTACCCTATCTATGGTCCTACCTTTTTCCTAGAGGACTTCCATTAGTCATAAAACCAACCTATGGAGCCCTTTTGATCAAATCAAAAGGAAGAACCTGAAAAAGAGGTAAATATTTTATCACCTCATTCATGTTCCTTTCTTCTTCCACATCCTTTATCTTTATTGTTTCCAATATAAAAATATTACTCCAGTATCTTCTATATACTTTGAAGTTATTATAAATATGTTACATCCATATTCATTATTATATACATAATTTGAATGACATGTCACCATAGGTGTGTACGTACGACTTACCCTCTCCACGTCGTGGTGTAATTGTTATTCGGTACATTATTATTTGGATGGTTATAATAATGATGTATAATTGATGTAAATAATAAATATAACATGATAATTATTCTTTATATATGATATAAAATCAAATTATATATTATTTTAATATCAGATGAATGATATTGTCGCTCGTGCTTATGTACGGATTGTCGTCTCCACGAATGTGATGAGATTCATTACCCATCATATCCATTCCAGACTAATTTTTATTAGATGATTAGAAATAATGTTTAAAGACTTGATATCATTATGGATATGGATAAGATACATCCCATCCATACAAATTTGACTCACATAAAAAATAATATAAAGGAAAACGAATCTATGAACTCCCAAAACGATGATAATACTAAGATATTGTTAACAAAAAAATGTTAAGAGATCATATATGAGATCATATTAATGTATATGATTCTTGTTTAATTTAATAATATTTATTTCACCATTATAATGTAGGATAACCTACCCTTTACCAAGGGACAATAGATGGTAAGGGTAAAATTCACAATCTCTTCATTATCCGAGGTTGTTAATATGTCATTATCTAATGGGACTTCTTTATCACCCACATCCATGTTTCTTATAAATGTATTTAAAAACATTATTACTATTTTATAGACTATGCATTAAAGTCATTTATACCATTGTTTGATATTTATAATATTTTTATAAAGGAATCTTTCTGTCGTTTTCCAAATAGGGTAATTTATTACCTTTTCGTCTAAATTAAGGAAAGATTGATTTTTTAACATATACAGCAGGTGCAGCTAGTTTCGGCTATTATAACATCGTCAAAGCTTCCCTTACAATAATATTAGTATATTTTAAAAATAAATGTATTCTTTATAATTATTTGACACTTAAATGATTTCAAAATAGAATGATATATTTCTAAAAAAATGTTTTGATTTCAACTATGTCAACATCCTTTGATGGATTGTAAGGTTATTAGAAGATGATTAATTAAGGTACAAAACATTCATATTGTATTGAAGGTTTTGTGATATTTTTGACTTTGGATGTGTTATTTTTTCACCATTCATGGTTTATGTATAAAGTATTGACATTTAGCAAGTTAGTTTTAATACAAATGTTTATGTTATGTTTAAACCTTTTCATGTGAGGAATCCATGGGACATCGTATGTGATGAGTGGAGCCCACTATAGCTCCTCCATTCATCTATAGGTCTCATGTGACAAAATAGTATCTTGGAATAAGGCCTTGAAAAATTCTTATTTTTAGACTTGGCACAAGGCCTTGACTATGTGGTTATAAAAATATGGCATTATGCATTCCTTCATTATGAAAGTGGATATTGATATTGCATGTGATTATTCAATTATTATAATATCCATGTGAATAAGTAAATGGAATTGTTTGATTTTATCTTTTCCATATTATGCTGATGTTCTCGTTTAAAAGGCTTTTGTTTTAGTTTTATACATTTCCTTAAATGTTTATGCCTATTTATTAAAGCTTTCACTATATTGTTATCCTTAATGAGAATTTGAGATCAGCCCTTTCTATGTTTTATTTTTCCCAGGGTGCGAAGAAGTATATTATGAATGGCCAACGTGGATAGTCTATGGGATCTAAATGTTTTCTATGGAGACAATGTTGTTGTAGTTTTTCCATTTTATGATGTAATGTAAACCTTATGAATGTATCAAGTACTTCCAGGGTGACTAAACTAATCGGTCTTTCGAGAATTAATCTTTTCTGATCATGCCAATGAAACGTAATAATGCACAAACTATGTGTAACTGGGGTCGGGTCATTACAGTATGTATCATAGGATGTTTATTACAAACCAAGGAAACTTGATTTAGACATACTCTAATTAGAGCACATAGCCATAAGATAGACTTTAAGGATTATTATAGAATAACATCATAGAATATTGGTATTGTAGTGATTTTGGGAGTCTTCCAAGAAATACATCCATATCTGGATACGAGAAGGTAAAGGTAGATCTGAAACAAAAGTACCTAGGGGTAAAACCCGAAAACATCACTTTGAGCTAGACTCGAATGAGAATTGGTGCATGACAACGGGCCTTGCTGAACTCTTGGTTACGACACTCTCGGGGGCTATTCTTAGGATAATTATCATTTTCTTTAAAAACCATTATGAAGTGATTATGAGTATATACTTCCTCAAAGAATTTTTTAAAATTTTGGATTATATACGTAAACTGTTCAGATTATGTTAAGTGTTCTACAAGTTTGGAATTATGTATTTCGATTGACAAACTAATCTAGTTTATGCCATTTTTTAGAAATGATGCCTAGTGGATGTAATGAAAATTGTATCAATGAAAGCACTCCATGTAGGGATTTCCCTCCTACTCAAGATAATTATAGAGGAGCTGGTGATGAAACTGGTGCAAATCACCTAATCACCATACTGGGACAACTCACTCAGGTTTTGAATAATAACCTTACCCGTATGGAGCACCCTGATCTATAACGTGGAGGATCAATGTTAGATTGATTCATGAGGAAAGAACCACAAATTTTTAATGGGATTACAAATCCATTAGTAGGTTAGAAATGGATAAATTATTTAGAGAAAATATACCACAACTTGGGTAGTAGTGAAAAGAAAAAGTTGCCATGGAAGTTTACCGCCTCACTGGATATGTTGATCAATGGTTTTCATTGAATCAAAACTCATCGAAAGATGATGATGTATCAAATATGTAATGGAGGGAGTTTAAAGAGGTTTTCTTTGAAAAATACTTTCCTCGTGACCATCAAGCGGATATGGAAAGACAATTTCTGAGTCTGAGGCTAAAGGAATATGACAATGTCACAAAGTACGACTCTAGATTTACAAGGTTAGTGAGGCATGCTGCATATTATATACGTAACCCAGGAAGTAAGATTGATCATTTATTTTATGGGTTAAAACCATTTCTCTATCAAGAATTAGTCTCAAAATCCTTCTCATCATATGAAGATATTATCTCATGTTCTATCATGATATAAAAATAATTCTTTAGGTCTTACGACATTAAAAAAATCTATAGAAGAATAGATCTACTGAACACTCCAGAAATGTAAATAAGGGGATGAAGGGAAAAGTTGAATATCCATCCTGTAGTAAATGTGGGAAGAAACACCCTGGTACTTTACTGATGGGAATGAGAGTCTGTTACAAGTGTGGTGAAAAAGTCCACCAAGATCATTATTGCAAGGGGAATAAAGAGGCTGTCGATGTTGAATTCTACAATTGTTGAGAAAGGGGTATTATGAGAATGTATTTCCTACGGGTTAGGGGAACTTACCTTAGAAAAGGCCAAGGGATCAAGTCCAAGATTATGCTATCACTACTAATGAGGTTGAATTTACCAAATATGTGGTGGCAGGTAATTTAATGGTTTCCTCAAGTTTAGAAATTGCTTTATTTGATTCAAGATCATTGAATTTGTTCATATCATCATAGTTTTCTAAGAAAAATAGATATTTCAAATTTTATTTAACAAAGGAGTTGACAGTGAAAACTCTTAAGGGAAGTATCATTGCTATAATGTTTTTTGAATCATTCCCCATTAGGGAATAGAAATGTTCTTTATCTGCTGATCCCATCATCATAACCATGATTGAATGTGATATAATCCTCTGTATGGGTTGGCTTTCTGACTATGACGTGAAAAATTATTGTAAGAAGATGGAGGTTATAGTTTTTTATTATGATAAGGAGTACCTTATCTTTAGAGCAAAAAAGTCACCACCTAAATCTTATCTAGAACCACCCCAAGTAGCTCAACTAAATTCAATTATTGGGGAGGAAGGGAATGGAATAACTGTGGGTGAGGAAAGGAATGTTCGAATAGAGTATGTACCTATTGTGAAAAAATATGTGGATGCGTTTCCAGAAGATTTACACGGACATTATCTGGAAGAAGAAATTGAGTTTTCCATTGATTTAATTCCTGGATAAAGGCCCATATTGGAGACCCCTTATAGAATATCCACTGTGGAATTAGTGGAACTAAAGAAACAACTATAGGAATTGAGTAATTAGGGTTTGATTCGCCCTAGTTTTTCTCCATGGGGAGCCCTTGTCCTTTTTGTTAATAAGAATGATGGATCTATGAGGTTGTGTGTTGACATTAGGGAGATCAATGCTATAACAATAAAGAAAAATTATCCCCAAACTCGAATTAATGATTTATTCAAACCAACATCATAGAGCTCAATACTTTTCAAATATTGACCTTCGATCTGGATAACATCAGTTGTGGGTGAAGAAGGGAGACATTCCAAAAAACATCACGTTGAACCAGGTACGGGAAGTATGAGTTTACTGTAATGCCATTGGGATTGACTAAATCACCCTCTATTTTCATAGATCTAATGAACATAGTTTTCAAGGAATATTTTGATGACTTTTTAGTAGTATTTATTGATGATATCTTGGTATAATCCAAAACCTATGAAGATCATGAAAATCACATGCGCATTATCCTGAAGACTCTTAGAAGACATGGATTATATGGGATGTTTAGCAACTGTGAATTATGGATTTAAGAGATTTCATTACATGGAAATATCATTTATAAGGAATTAATCTCCATTAATCATTCTAATACAAGAGAAATCCAAGAATGGTCAGCACTGATGAGTATAACTGAGGTATGTAGTTTTATTTGTTTAGCGGGTTATTATCAGCGTTTCATCAAGAATTTTTCCCGATTGGCTAACCCATTAACCAAGCTCACACATAAAGGGGATAAATTAGTTTGGGCAAAAGAGTGTGAAAAATGTTTTAAAGAACTAAAGAGACTATTAGTCAATGCTCCTATCGTGACTGTACCGTCAGGGAATTATGGGTTTTTTATACGTATTGATGCTTCAATGAAAGGACTTGGTTGTGTCCTTATGCAGAATGATAGGTTTATTTCCTATGCATCACAATAGCTAAAAATTCATGATCAAAAGTATCCTACTCATGATATTTAGTTAATAGTTGTAATCTTTTATTTGGAGATTTGGAGACTCTATCTCTATGGATACAAATGTGAGATATATACTGATCACAAGAGTTTGATGTATATTTTCTCATAGAATGAACTCAACATGAGGCAATAGAGATGGCTTGAACTACTCAAGGATTATGATTGCACTATACACTACCCCAAGAGGAAGGAAAATAATGTGGTAGATGCTTTTAGAAGAAAATATCATGGAGTTTTGAACAAGAGGAGTGTTGAAAAGGATCATATTTTCATGGATCTAGTAATGATAGATATGAGAATAACCATTAAAGGTGAAACATTAATGCTTTTTCCAATGGTTTCCAAACCATCTTTACTAGAAACGATAATGTGTTCTCATACTTGTGATGAATAGTTTCAAAAGAAGATTAATGTTGTGAATGAAGGGATATTGAGTGACACTATGTATGAAGATGGAATTTTGAAATTTGGGAAGAGATATTGTGTTCCTAATATATCTGATCTAAAAAGAGAATTGTTGGATGATTCTCATAGTTCCAATTTATCTATAAACCCTGGTAGCACTAAGATGTATATATATTTGAAGGAACATTTTTGGTGGGAAAACATGAAGAGGGAGATTTATGAGTTTGTTTCAAGATATATGGTTTGTAAAAAAGTGAAAGCTTGAAGGAAATAGCCTGGATGAGTCATGAAACCTCTTCCCATGCCTGAGTGGAAATGGGATGATATCACGATGGACATTGTCATGGGGATACCAAAGACTCCAAGAAGGAACGATGCAATATGGGATATTTTTGATCGTCTTACCATGTCATCACATTTTCTTGCTATAAGAGAAGATTTACCCCTTGAAAGTTTAGCAAGACTATATATTAATGAAGTTGTAAGACTTCATGGAGTACCACTATCGATTGTTTATGATCATGATCAACGTGTTACATCAGGATTTGGGAAAAGTCATCAAAAATCCATGGATAATGAACATTGTTTGAGCACTGCCTACCACCCTCAAACTGATGGACAATCAAAATAGACTATTCAAACTTTAGAAGACATGTTTATATCGTGCTCACATGACTTTCAAGGTATGTGAGATCAATATTTACCTCTAGTAGAATTTTCTTATAACAATAGATTCCTTTCAAATATTCATATAGCCGCATATGATGAGTTATACGGAAAGTGATGTCGTACACCAACCAGTTAGAATTATGTTGGTGAAAGAATACTCGTAAGCCCAGAACTGGTAGAGGAAACGATGGAAAAGGTAAAGGTAATTGAAAACCACATCAAAGCATCTCAAAGTAGGTAGAAGTGCTATGCCAATAACTGAATAAAGGATTTGGAATTTCATGTAGGAGATCATGTTTTCTTGATGGTATCTCCATGGAAGGGTGTTATACATTTTGGTAAGATGGGTAAATTGAGTCCCAGGTACAACGGAACTTTCGAAATTCTAGAACGAATTGGGTCTGTAGCTTACTATTTGGAAATGCCGCCACGTCTCTCCAAAGTCCACGATGTGTTCCATGTATCACTGTTGAGAAAATACATGTTTGACCCAACACATGTACTCACCTATGTAGAATTAAAGCTCGAACCCGAGCTGCCTTATTACGAAGAGAATATCATGGTTCATTATATAAGAGAACAAGTTCTGAGAAACCAGACTACTCATCTGGTAAAAGTTCTATGGAGAAACCTTAAGATGAAAGAACCAACGTGGGAACCCAATGAACTTATGATGAAAAACCGCCCGAGTATTTTTATACAGTAATATATACTAGAAATTTAAATGAAAAAATTATTTGGAGGAGGGGAGAATGTAACACCTCATGCTTCCATGGTATGCTTCTCATTGAATAATAAAATAGCGTGTGTTGTACGCAACTTCGAGTTCTAACAGACCACAACCAATCAAACTAGTTGTTATGTATATTAATACCCAATTTTTGAAATTTTATAAATTTTATCATTCAAAATGGACATCATTTTTAGATTCAGAATACCGAAATTAGCTTAGGGTGAATTTTTGGTATTTTTCTTAAAACATTCAATTTTTGAGGAATAGTGAAAAACAAAGTGTTATAGTTTAAAACCGAATATTTATTTAAATAATTATTTATTTTATTTAAATTTATTTTAGGTCAAAAAAGATACATAATACTTATATATGTTCAAATTAATTCATTGATGTCAGTTTAAAATAATTTTAGATATATAAAAAATTTATTGAACTTTTTTCGGTCTTTTACCCACCTCCTAGGAGCATTTGCAAATTTACATAAAACATAATTTTACCACTTCTGTGAGTTGAATTTTGAAAATCCAAGAGACACGGTTGATATGAGTATTTAAAATTTGGTTGAATAAGATGAAAATATTTTTTGGTGAATAGTAGCATTTTAGTTTTATTTACCATGATTAAAAATAAATAGGGCAATTTTGCTTAAAATGATATTATTATTACCCTAACACATGTCCTAATTCTATTGGATAAGTATAATTCGACAAATAAACCCTTACGAATAAAATATAAACCTCTTTGGTCCACTTGGTTTAGATTAGGACATTTATTATTAATTAATTCAAAGAAGAGTTAAAAGAGTTAAAATCAAAGTTTAATAACTAAAACATTTTTAATATAGGGTTACACATAAGATAAATTCGGCTATAAATATTCATTATAAATATAATAAAATTTCCTAAATAATGGTAGTATATTTATATATTTATAAAATTAAATAATGTAATATATATATGACACAATTATGATGCAGTAATTACCTAATTAATGATAGAATAAAATAATTGCATTTATAAATATCCAAAAATATATAAGTTGAGACTTTTTATTAATTCCACTAATTTTATAGGAAACTATGGCATATAAGGGTTGGTTATATGTATTTTATTTGAAGTAATAATGTTGTTATGAATTTATAAAAAACAAAATACCAAATAGTTTCAAAATTGATATAAAAGAGTTTTTAAAAAAATATTATATTATAAATTGATATTATAATCCTATAAATATAATTATTGGAAAAAATAATTATATAATTATAGGTGTATAATTAATGAATCACATGGGGTTATCTTATAAGTATATTGTAAGTTCATTAACCATATAAATTAAAAATACAAAGAGACAAGGTAAATGAAAAACTATTTAACCAGGAGTTAAATCTAAAATATAATGTTAATATACTTACCGAAAATTGTCTAAAACCTATTGGTTGAGTAGTTGTAAATCCATCCACACCTTAGACTTTAAATAATCCATTTTGTATCCATTATAAACCGAAAATGAGTTTATTATAAAATAATATTTCTAGCTTATCTTAAGGTGCCCCTCACCCCTCTTATAAATGGGTACTCCCCTTCTCTCTAATTCACACCTTCAAAGAAATTTGGCTCAGCCATGCCCTACCCAAATACCCTCTAAAATATTCTAAATTAATCCCAGGGGCCTTACTTTAGTCAGAAAACCATCCTATGGACGCCTTTTGATCAAATCAAAAGGAAGAACCCGAAGAAGAGATAAATATTTCATCACCTCTTTCAAGTTCCTTTCTTCTTCCTCTTCCTCTTTCTTTGTTATTTCAATAATTAAATAATAATTCTAGTATATTCTATATACTGTGATTTTATTATAAATATGGTACAACCATATTCATTATTCTATCCATCCTTTTAATGAAATGTCACCATACCTGCGAACGTACGACTTATTGTCTCCACATTATGGTGTAATTTTTATTCACTACATTATTATTTGTATATGTATAATAATGATGTATAATTAATGTAAATAATAAATATAACAAGATAATGATTCTGTATATATGTTATACCTTCCAATTATATATTATTTTAATATCAAAATAATAATATTGTCGCTCGTGTGTATGTACGAATTACCGTTTCCACGAACACGATGAGATTCATTCCCCATCATATCCATTAAAGACTAATTTTCATTTGATGATTAAATATAATATTTAAAGACTTTATATAATTCTGGATATGAATAAGCTACATCCCCTACATAACAAATATTACTCACATAACAAATAATATATAATAAAAAAAATCCGTTACCTTCCGAAATGATGATAATACTTAGATATTATTAACAAAGAAATGTTAAAAGATCATATATGATATTATATTAATGTATATGATTATTGAATAATTTAATAACAATTATTTCACCATTATAATGGAGTTTAACCTACTCTCGACCAAAGAAAAGTACATGGTAAGGGTTATTTTCAAAATCTCTTTATTATCCAAGGTGGTTTATATGTAATTATCTACTGCGACCTCTTTATCATCCACATCCAGGTTTCATAAAAATGTATTTAAAACTATCGTTACTATTTTAAATACTATGGGTTAAATTCATTTATACCCTTGTTTTACTTTTATAAGATGTTCATAAAGGAATATTTCTACCTTTTTCCAAATAAGGTACTTTATGAACCTTTCGACAAAATTAAGGTAAGAATGTTTTTTTCAACTTATACAGCGGGTGCGGCTATTTTAGGCCATTATAACATCATCGAAACATCCCTTACAAGCTTATAAGAATATTTTCAAAATAATTTTATTCTTTATTATTATTGACTCTTAAATGATTTCAAAATAGAAATATATATTTCTCAAAAAAAAGATTTCTATTTCATCTATGTCAACATCCTTTGATGGATTTTATGGTTATTTGATGTTGATTTATTATGGTACAAAACATCCATATTGTATTGAAGGTTTTGTGATATGTTTGAATATGGATGTGTTTTTTACACCATTTATGGTTTATGGATATATTATTTACATTTCTTATGATAGTTCTAATACAATTTGTTGTGTTATGTTTAAACATTTTTATATGAGGAAAGCATTGGACTTAGTAATTGACGGGTGGAGCCCTCTATACCTCCTTGATGCATTGGTAGATCTCATGAGACAAACTAGTGTCTTGGAACAAAGCCTTGACAAAATTATATTTGTAGTCTTAGCATAAGGCCTTGACTATGTGGTAATGAAATACTGGCATTATGCATTCTATCATTATAAAAGTTGTTGTTGCTATTGAATGTGATTAATATATTAGTAGAATATCCAGGTGAATATGTAAATGGAATTATTTGATTTTATTTTTTCCATATTATTCTAAGGTTGATGTTTAAAAAGCTTTTGTTTTAGTTTTATACATTTCCATAAATTTTTATGCTTATTTATGAAAGCTTCCACTATGTTTTTATCCTTACGGAGCATCTGAACTCACCCCTTTGTATGATTTATTTTTCTCAAGAAGCGAAGAAGTATATTATGAACGAGATATAGGGATAGTTTATGGGATCTTAGTGTTGTATATGGAAGCAATGTTGTTGTAGTTTTCCATTTTATGATGTAATGCAAACCTTATGAATGAATCTAGTACTTCCAAGGCTACTAAACTAATAAGTCATTCGACACTTGAAATTCAGTGATCATGCTAATGATGCGTAATAATGTACTGACTCTAGGTAACAGGGGTTGGGGCATTACATGAATCCTATAAATGAGATCCTCTAAAAATAAATACGAGAGATATCCTATAGGGGACTCCTCAGATCAGGAAATAAGAAAATACATCCCTTAGGGGATCCTTGGAAGTATCTAGTCTCATGGGCTCTTAGGCCATAAGGGAAACACTCTCAAATCATAGGTAATATGAGATAGATAACAACTATTCTCAGATAAACTGTCTCAACTAGGTTTTCTCGAACACCCAACCTATGTTCCACATCATGTCTTACTATCAGGTGAAACCTGAACTCGATAACTAG
This sequence comes from Viscum album, assembly GCA_963277665.1. Classification (NCBI taxonomy): domain Eukaryota; kingdom Viridiplantae; phylum Streptophyta; class Magnoliopsida; order Santalales; family Viscaceae; genus Viscum; species Viscum album. Next base: position 1,812,484,696 of record OY728127.1, read on the forward strand.
AGGAAGAACCTCTTAATTTAGATATAAACCCCCAAAACCATTTAAATGATCTCTAAATGTAAATAGGATTCCACCATTGTAAGATACGTGGGAAAAAAACTCAGAATGGACTACTCACATGCCCAATTCTATGTTATATGGCACAAAATACCCCAAACCACTAAGTTCGAAAAAGTACACAGCGTGTACATTAGATTACAGGGAATCTTATCATATCCCTTCCTATGGACGTATACTTATTCATGGACAGAACTATATAGGATCTTCTTGTGTAAAATTACACAACATGTACATAAAAGTACACATCCTGTAATATTTAAAAACCAAAAACCCATTTTCTTTTTCACACAGACCGACACATGACCATGTTCCACCACATGATGTGTACTTCAATGTACATAGTGTGTACTCAAGAAAAATTCATCATCCCAAAATGGTAATAACAAATGGTGTGTTCCTCTGGAACACATGCTATTTGACCTGGGGTTCTGATAAGAAAACCTCAGATCACCCGAAACCCCCATCCCCCCCCCAAAAAAACAACAGACATGGCCTTAAGAAGAAACAATTAAGCAGAAACAGTCATTAAAAACATAAAAAACATGTTTAAAGTGGATATATGGTGAATACATAAACACACCTTCCTTCGGGTGGAAACAATCTAAGTTCTGATTGATTTAATTGTCCACATATGCCATACACTGACTCTACTCTTCGAGAGCTTCACAACGATACCAAACATACCTTCCCTATGTCACTCTTTATACATTAACCGCTTCTCTCATAGGTCATGAAAAATTAGGGGCACACAAGTGGTGTGTGAAATAATGAGGGGGAATGAAGAAGAATTAAAAGAAAATAATGAATAAAAGAACGAAAAGAAAAAAGGGTCCCAGGCTGGCCCCTGTGGCCTACTCGAGTTTATGCTGCACCTAAGATAAACTCCATGTTCTAGTACTAATGGAAGAGAAATTATCAAATTATAATGCCTCGTTTAAATGTTTTCTCCAAATGAACCTTCAAAAATAAATTAATATTAAATTTAATAATATTATATATTAATTACTCTGCTAAAATTTGAGCAGCTTAGATTTCAACCAAACTCCAGTCTTAGGGTAAACACCCTATTTTGGGACCCTTAGAGTGGTAAAAAAATTAATTTAGTTAAAATGGTAGGGGGAAAAGACAATTTTAACCGTCACTATCATCCGAAAGAAAAAAAATCAAATTTTTTTCTAAAAAAACAGTCTGAGAAAACAAATGTACTTACAAACTCCACACCATAGACCTTCTCGTCCCCATGATTCCCGATAAAAGGACCATCAACCATGATATTGACCCAAGAATCTACACTACCGAGCTATCTACAATTTCCAATGGCCATTCATATAGAACTAACAAATTTCTTCTACACAGAAGAAATTTAACTATGACCGATCTCTTATTCCCCACCATAGGAATACCCCTATCGTCATCTTAAAAGAAAACTCTAAGCTCAAAAGATCACAAAAAACACTAATGCTTAGAAAAAACAGGGAAAAACACTATCAAATGGAAAATGGTTCAATCCCCACTATATGGATTGACTTACACGGCTCCTAAATCACAACCACAACTCATTCACTCGTCAATAGGGAAGAAAAATAGGAAAGAGAAACAGGCTCAGCATAGGGCCAATGATCCCTCAACATCCTCAACATGAATCAAGAGTAAACTAAGATTATACAAAAAAGAAGGTACATATCCCTCTGATACACACTCACCATCCTATCAAAAAAAGTCTAGTATTTATCCACCAGTAAATCGACTTGTGGTGCTTGATATATTCAATGATGTCACCTCTAACACATAGGGACATTAAAGAACAAATTTCGGGGTACAAACCCACAAAATGTCTTAAAACATCAATCCTAGGATCTCACCCAACCACTCACCTTTTTAGAATAAAATTATACCCTATGAAAACATCATGTTTCTATACCACCAAACATGTACACACAATTTCATTATAGTAGCGAGCATATACCCATTCTCGGACTACATTAGCACCATCAAAAGCACTGGTCGACCAAGGTTAGATACTGAACAGTCCTACCCATCAAATCAAGGCTTGAAAAGTAAGAACCCGAGGTTCCTCGATCAAAATATAAATACATAGACATTCCTATAAAGAAAACATGAGAAACAAAAATTACTCGATCACAAAACAAGCATAAAAATAATCTTCCCACCAAAAAAGAAATTGGAAAAAACATTCCAACCTCGCTCCAAAATGTTTCCCTAGGATATAACAAACATCGACCTACATGGTTTTGAGTCAAAGCATAGGGTCTCTAGGCATTCCACCTATCCCTAATAAAAAAACTCACAACTTGGTGACAAGGTCTATCCATCTATCCCAAGTGATCCAAAACCTCTAAGAAGATGGTAAATATCACAATGAAAAATGATGGTCAAAGCTGAAAAACATCGCCTATGGGGGCCCTGCTCCACTCTGAGCATCCTCAAAAGGAACTGCTCCGTGGAGGTCACCACCCAAGCAGAATAGAAACTGAACTGACACTCATCGAGAGTATTCATTTTGAAATACCCCATGACGATATCGTTCACAAGAAAATCATTGGTATCTATCGAAATCTTACATTGACATCCAACTATATAACCATAGACCTGATAAACAACACCCAAAAATGGGTTAAACAGAAAGGTAACATATTCTATATTGACCTACTAGGGTCACTACACAACCTGTGCACAAGAAATAAGTCATTATCATCACAAAAAAAGTTTCAATGTTGATCCACATAACATTTCATCAATGTAAAAATGTATGTGTATGAAAACCCAATGTTCCCAGTCGTTATTAAAAACACACAGTAGCTGGCCTATATGAAGTGAGAGTTAAATGCCTAGTATGATGCATGAGACGTCTCTTTCCTTTGTCATCCAAGAGTCAAAATCCATCTCTAGCCTCTTACCAAGGTCGAAGATCTATATATACAATGTAAATAAAAAATCCAACACAGATCATAAAAAAGTGTTACATCACAAATCAGAACATCAATGCCAAACCCTGACAACTGGGACTTCCTACTAGAACAAGTGTTTTCAACACACCAGTATGATATCCATCACATATTCCAACATATTATTATTAATCATGTATACCATATCCCAAATAGTATTTAACAAGAAAAGAAAGTCATTTTAAACCACTTTGTAACGTCCCGACCCAGAAGCCACTAAACCGGTGCTCCGAGTCGATTCGCCCCAAGGCCTTAGGTGTGCCTCCCAACTCGCTAGAGGTTTCTGAATAGCAGCGAGGCCCTAGGAGGTGATATTGGGGAGCCTATAACCTCATATTAGAGTATAAAAATAATGGAAATAACTATGTATCATATATATTAGAACGTAAAAAAGATAGTGGAAGCAATAAACAACTGAAATAGAACAAGTTGTAAAAGTGAAAATGAAGTAAAATCCCAAAAAATATGAAATAAAATTCGAAATTGGTCACCCAATGGGCCGAACATATAGATACAAGTACAAAAAAATAGAAACTAAAATTATAGGGCTCTACTAATAACTCTGAGTGTGATCACGTGCACGATCTGCAGACACTGTTGATCTACACCAGCCTGATCAGAAGAACCACTCGAGCAGCTCCACTTGATCATGAAAATTGTTCTCAACCTGAAATGTGTACATAAGGTCTCCACATAAACCAAGGTGGAAATTTATGGATGAGAAATAATTTTAGTTTGGAACCCCGAAAAGGAACCTATAACTATGCGGATAAAAGTGTATGCTACAGCAACATGCTCAGCCAAGCTAGAACACAATAAAAGGTAGTAAATACCAAACATGAAACCATAGTCGAACTAAGGGAGTGTAATCACTGTCACCTGTAAAGTTTCACATTGGATATCCATATTGATATACATACACATGTATAGTTCCATTCCTATAAATATATACATAAATATGAATATTCATTGGTATGTGTATCCAACACTATGAAACCACAATAATAGTCAATCGTTGGGTCTATAATCTTGATCACTTGAACATACTATGCAATGGAATTAAGCTAGATGTTTTCCCACTCATGATATGTAACATGTAGTAATTATATTGGTCTATTATCCCATCAAGATGTACCTACTTCAGCCAGTGCCCGAATTATATTTATGTGGATGTAAAGTCAACATAGTGGGATGCTCATTCTATACGTGGGTTCCCACGTACACATCTCCAATAAAAAACATTGATACCACATATTGATGGTCAATAATAATAAAAAGGATACTATATACCAATGAAAAATCCTATAAAATGTCACTGACTAGAAAGCCATGGAGCATAAGTGCATGAATCCAAATGAGATACAGAAAACCTTACCTGTAGGCATATAAAAAAAACTCTCTCAAGCAGGGCACAACCTCACCCGTTGGCATATCCAAACCATTCCCGTAGGCTTATCTGATCATTACCTACATGAATATATGATCCTTTCCTAATGTCATATCTGATCCATTACTATAGGCATACCATTCTGACCATTAGTCCCTCCAAGGAATTCCTACCATGTGAATCCAGTTATCCCTCAATGTATAAAAGTAAACATGTAAGGCTCAACATTCGGATACCAAGAAGCACCTCTAGATATACCAAAAATATATATATCAGAATATATATACATATCCATGATTAACCACAATGTCCCACATATTTCCATTGTGTACTAGTAAAATATAAGAAACAACATGGCTTAGAAGCCAAATCCCAGGAGGGAATGTTTCGGCATCCCAGAAAATAAGAAAGATGCCTTTGTTAAGATCAATAGACACAACCCAGGAATCACCTTTGTTAAACACTATTGAATCAACTTAACAAACTCAGATATAAAAAAATGAGTTAGGGTGGTCCAAACAACCAACCCAACACTACATCTAAAACCCCATGTTCTTTCATGTTTGGAAAGGGTTCTAGGTGACACCCAAACACCATCTCTATCCAACCTTGATGTAAACACTTGGGGTCATTGAAACCATGGTCACCTGTTAGGTCCCTCAAGTCAAAGATTGAAGAGGAATCCAACATAGGATCCTCTAGGTAAACATGGGAGATATAATCGTACATGTGTTCCTTAGTAAAGAATAAGAGAGGAATCTTGCACATTGGTCTCAAACGAAGAACAAAAAAGGCTTCCTATAATGGGGATCCTCTCATAGGAATCATGAGAGAGATCCTATAAGGGACTCCCTAGGTCAGAAAAAAAGAAAAGAAATCCCTTAGGGGACCATGGAAGCATCTGGTCAGATATACTCATAGTTTATAAGGGAATTCCTCAAAAGGAAAATTTTATCAAAAGCATAGGTCGTGGGAGATGTTATATAGATAATCTCAGATCAAAGGTCCTAACAAGGTTGCTCAAAACACCCAACCTATCATCCACGTCCCGTCTCACACTCAAGTGACAAATGAACCTGATAACCATAAGAATAACCTCTATATTTAGATATAATCCCCCAAAAAACCATTCAGATTACCAATTAATGTCAATAGAATTCCACCATTGTGAACTACACAGAAAAAAGCTCAGAATGTACTACTCACACACCCATTTCTATGCTCTGGGGAACCCAATAACCCAAAACACTAAGATGGAAAATGTACATGGAGTGTACATTAGAGTACATAGTGTTTAATCTTATCCTTTCCATTGGATGTGTAATCATACATGGAAAAAGAACTTAGGGGATGCATGTGTAAAAGAACACATCGTGTATTTCAATGTACCTGACATGTACTATTTTAAAACCAAAAACCCATGTTCTTTTTCACACCAATGGACACATTACCATGTGACACCACACGAAGTGTACATCCCAGTACATGACATGTACATAAGAAAATTTATTCATCCCAGAATGGTAAGAACAAACAACTTGTTCCCTTGGAAGACACACCTGGTAACCTGGGTTTTTGACGGGAAAACCATTAAATAGCCCGAAACACCTTTTTCACCCAAAAAAGATATATCAATAATAGGACAAAAGAAATAATTAACAGGAATTAAAAACATAAAACAATATTTTTAAAAGGGATATATGATGAAAATATAAATGAACCTTCCTTCGGGTAGACACCTCCAACGATTCCGTTGATTTTACTATCCATGGATGTCATACATCGACTTTAAGCATCGAGAGCTTCAAAATGGTACCAAACATAATTTCCCTATATCACTCATTCTAATTATTCCATTTCTATCATAGGTCACGACCTTGGACGATCACATAGGAGGTGTGTGCAAAAAATGAGGAAAGATGAAGAATTATATGTAAAAAAGGAAAAAATGAGAGAAATGAAAAAGGGTCCTAGGCTGGCCCCAATTCCCAAATCGAGTTTATTCCCCCTAGGAGAAACTCCAAATTATATAAATAATGATGCAGGTAGAATTTTAATCCCATCCATTGTTTAGATGTTATCACCAAAGAAAACTATGTGAATAAATTAATATTTAATTTAATTGTATTAATTATTAATTATTCTGCTAACATTCAAACAGCATAGATTTACACCAAAATCATATATATTGATAAAAAAATTATTCTGGGACCAAGAGTGTCATCAAAAAAATTATCTGATGTTAATTGGTAAGGGGAAATACCATTTTACCCCCCATGAGCATCCATCAAGAAAAAATAAAATTTCTTATCAAAACTACAGTCTGTCAAAACATGGGTCCTTATATATATTTAATCAATTATCAACCTATAATAACCAATAAAACCAGAACCACATCACCTGCTATATAAAATAAAAGATAATATACAAATACTTGATGAATACCCTTATACATTGAGACCTAGGTGAGGTAACCAAGTAAGAGACTCTACAATCAATCCAGTAAGAAATACATCTTCCGAGGAAACCAAAATCCACATCATTAGAGATTCCAAAAATATTATTTCAAACCCAAACATTGATTTAAGTTAGTAGAAGTATAAAAAATTGGGAGGTTTGAGGGAATGTGATCAATGGATAAGAAAAAAATTTTAATAAGGGAGGGCTTACCATTGGGGAGTTGGGGGAGAAGGGGAGACGGGGGTATGGCCAGGATGTATCAAGGGAGAAGGCTAGGGAGATAGATTGGGGGGCCCTAGGGGTGGACGTAGCTTCGAAGAGGGACCCAGTGAGGGAGATAAATTTAGGGAGGGAGAGGGATCATTTTAGGGGGAGAGTGGTGGAGATTGTTCTAGGGGAACATGGTTGACTCCAGCGTCGACGAGGTCTAAGGGGGATCGAGCTCGGAGGGCTTAGGGGATACTAGAGTGCCAATGTGGGGGGAACCACAGTGGTAGAGATGTTTTGGGGTTAGGGGGGATTTGTGTGTAAGGGTGTGACTCAAATTATAATGGTTTCTCTCAGGGGTGAAGTTCATTTTTTTAAAAACTTAATATTTAGATATTGTTTTTAGAAAACTGCCACCAAATAATTTAATTTTTTTTGCATTGATTTAGTAAACCTCGACTAAATAATGAAATTGGATTAGTGGAATGAATATTATATAATTATTATCATATAAATAAGTTAAATATACTTATATTTTTGTCATCCATGTGATGTGGTGATAAAAAACAAATAACATCGCTTCATGGAAGAGATAATTCAAACATACGCACGAACACCACTATCATTTTTCTATATATGGAAAAAGAATAAAATAAATTATATATTATCTTTTAATAATGAATAATATTTCATTAATATCATATATAATATTTTATTCTGTCATTTTAATCATTCTTGAGAGACAAGGATGGAAAACGAATTTTATCGGTTTGTGGGGCGGTAGTCCACCGTACACACAAATAATAACGTCTTTTACCATTTGATTTAAATGGAGACTTATTTAGGTGATTATATTGACATAATAAAAATTAACAATGTTTATGGAATTATATTTATTATTTCATAATGGTTGGAGAATATTTGACGGTTGATTAATAATAAACAAAACAAAAAATTTCGATTATAAATGAAAACTATTCCGTAGAAGTCCTTAATTTCGTAACACCTTAAAACCACAAAGGTTGGAATTATTCCTAAAATAATATATCTATAATGTGAGGAGATATTATACTAAGGTATTTGGGAAGATATTGGTCAAATAGAATAGGTTTATAAGAGCGATGTAATTAGCATAAGAGGTGTCCTTTTATACGGGAGGTGAGGGACACTCAAGGAATTATTCAAATTTAAATTAATAAAAATTATTTTCTATTCAAAATGAGTTCTGTAAGGACCTGGAAAATCCTAGGGATTTTTTTTTCATAAATATTTTGGAATTTTACGGGGGTGTGGCTTCTAACGACACTTGATTCCGAGCCTCGGTGTGCCTGGAATCAATTTCCGAAGTTTTGCTCAGGTACGTTCAGTGAACGAACATGCAGGTTTTTCTATCTTTTGAACCGATGCTCGGAATCTAAATATGAGGGCAACGTTGAACTCACAATGCTGGTAATTGCTTAATGAGATCCTTACCGTAGTTGCGTTCACGCGGTAGGAGAAGTAAATTATTTGGGGTTTATTTGAGAAGTAAATAAAATTTTTGTACAATTTTATTTAAAATCTAGGGATGTTAATTCCTCCCATGTGGAGTTAAAGGTGGGACCCACAACCACCTAACTACCCAAGGGTGGATGTTAGAGAGGTGGGTCCTACATGATCCCAGCCATTTAATTTCCCTCTAACTCATTAAAAACCCCTCATTAAATTGGAAAACCCCCCATTAAATGACAATCTCTCCAACTCACTCCTTTAACTCATGTCAACCCACAATTTAATGAGGATCCTTCCTCTTTCCCCCATTTTTATTTAATTTCCCTCATGTTTAATAAATGGGGACCTTCCCTCTCCCTTCCTTAATTGATCGTCAACATGTTTTATTTAATGTGGTGATTTAATTTTTGGAGAGTTCCTTGGCGTGTGTAAAAAACAAATAGGAGGAGCCTATTATTTTAATAAGGGGGAGAAATTTCATTGTGCGAGGAATATTGAGAGAAATATTGAGGTTTTGGAAGAAAACCAGCCTCCGACAAAGAATGACGAAGAATTCTGGTTCCTAGAAGGACAACGACGCGCCACCAATCAACTTCTCTGCAACAAGAGAGGAGACGCCACTTCCTCCTTGGCGCACTATGACGACGCCTACGAACCCATTCCCTGCAATTCCGTCTAACATGATGCTAATGTTCATCATAAATTGTTGAGGTAGGGGAAATTTTATATTTCTTTATGTGACATATACCCACGACATGGCATGTAATTGTTGGGTAATGTTTTGAACCCCTAACATGGTGGGTATGGACTAACGAAGAAGTCCAAACCCACCTCTATTTTTTAAATGATGCATGGAATATTTGGCGACGACAAAGTGGGATCGAAATGTCAATTGGAGGCCTTTTCCGTGATGTACGGGTCTCGAGATGAATGTAGGCATAGATGGGAGAAAAATCGAACAACCAGAATAACTCCGGTGGCCCGAAGAAGCCCCCAGCGGCGCCTGGAGGTGGCAGCGCCCCTGCGTGCCGTAGGCAGCAGCCTGCCATAGCATCGACCGTGGCGGTGGAAAAGGTATTCCACGGCCGCGCGAGATCTAAGGGATATCGTGGTGCCAGCCTCGTGCCGCATCCGTGGGATAGGGGGCCAGCCCCCCCCCCCCCCCCCCCCACCGCTCGGCTCGCTGGCCGAGCCACCGCACCCCCCGGCTGGGCCGGGGCGGGTCGCGCAGACTGGGTCACATCGGCCGGGTCGGGCTTTGCCCTCCCAGGTAGGGTCGACCTGGTTCGGGCCGACCCAGAGGTGTTGGGCCGGGTCGTGCCAAGCCCAGACCCCCCACTTCGGACCGTTTTCAGTCTTTTGCCCATAACTTGTGCTAATAACCTCTGATCGATGCACTGTCAGTTGCATAGGAATCCTTGGATCGAGACAATCATTTTGTTATATTACACTGGAGGATTTGGCAATGTTTTTGTATGGCCAGGTTGGTTCGAACCCGAAACCAACCGGGCCCTTGGAGAGGAAACAATTATAACATGAGGACCGGATGTACGTTTGACGTGCCGTCAACAGCGTTGAATTCCTCTTGATTAGACATTCCTTTTGGCTTACTACTCTTGAGGTTTGGATGCACCTGGTGTACTATCTCATTGGTTTTAGCTTAAAACTCAACCTAGACCCTGGAACGGAAAAGTCAATAACTCTCAGACCAGGCGTCTGATTGACACACCGTCTGTCGCATTGGGTTTCTTTTGACGTGATGGAACATCGGTACATCAACTATGGACTTAGTGACAATTGATGTATCAAACCCCTTGGCTCGAGGAGCGGACCCTCTCGGAATCGAGTGTGCCGTGTGTAGGAACCCTAGAGCTGGCTGCGACTGCCACAACGACGACTGTACCTGGATCCTTCATGGGTTCGGCAGCGAGGACGACTGTACCTAGATCCTCCTTGAGTTCGGCATCGAGGACGACTGTACTTGGATCCTCCGTGGGTTCGGAAGCGAGGAAGACTGTACTTGGATCCTATGTGGGTTCCGTAGTGAGGACGACTATACTTGGATCCTCCATGGGTTCAACAACGATGAAGACTCTAATGGGATCCTCTGTAGGGTTCGATAGTGATAACTACTATTCTTGTATCCTACGTGGGTCTGGCAGTATGACCAATGTACTTGTATCCTAAGAGGGTTCGGCAGAGTAGCTGGTCTTGTATACTATGTGGGTCCAAAATCTTATATAGTCTTGTATCCTATGTGGGTCCAACAACTTAGATGATTTAGTGACTACATCTGATCATCTATAATTCTATACGAAAGATCTATACCTGTGTGAGCTGAGTCTTGACATCAATCTTTATCAATGATGTGTTTGACTTTCTTTCATGTGTGGAATGGGTTGTGGTTTTTTGTGTGGACTGGTTGTGCTTGGGCTCAAGAGTTGGAGACGAACTATAATTGATGACTAAGGTATATGTATGGGAATATACCTAAGTAGAGTTGGTTGATAATTCGTGATTTTATATTTCCTTTGTGGTTTATCTTTTTTGGATTTTGAGAGACCATCGGGGGTCTCGGGGTCCCTACAGAGTATCATATACACACCCCTTCATGGAGTATGCCCGCACTATGTTGTGTTGGATGCAGACGACGAACAACACTGATCGAGGTGGAGCCTTGTGGAGCTGGACAGTACCCGGAGGTGGACCACTTGGAAGGACATGCATGCAGCGGATGGCCGGATCCGAGGAGGTGAGGAGACTATCTGTACCCACCCTTCAGGTGGGACTTCTGGAGGATGACACGGTGTTGATGTTTCACTTTACATCTTTTGTACTTTCCTTTCAGATGTTCTGTACTTTCAGTTGGGTTTGTATACTGGCCCATTTAATTTTCAGAACTTACTTTTGTACTCAGTTTTACTTAGTGCTTATTAACTAGCATACTCTGTTGTGATTGTTTACTTTATAAAGGCAATTCCTTCCCTTTCTTTTGGGATTTACTCCTTTGGTGCTAGTCCCCAGCCCTTAGCCTATGGAAGGCAGGCTTGGGGTAGTCACGACAAGGGCCCCGAGGACGGGTCATGACAGATACAAAGTTATTAATTTCACATATGTTATGGGTAGGGATATAAATAAATTCATAAATTATATTTTACATATTTATGTCACATTATTAATCTTATCATTTGGTTTTTACCCTTATTTAACCATTTCAAGTGTTACAGTCACAACATGGATTTTTACTCTTTTAGGGTTAATATATTTAATATACAATGACAAAAGATCCATAAATGAATTAATATTTAAATATTAATCCTCATACTAATAATTTGGTAGAATCACATATTTTTATCAATTTTATATCATTTAAGAGAATATGACTTATATTAAAATATCATTAATGTCAATTTTGACACTATTTATTGCATGACTTTTAAAAAATATCCTAAAGACATTATTAGTTAAAAAACACTTTTAATATATCCCTAATTTGTCAAGGTAATATATAATATACTTTTATTAAATTAATTATCTAAAACTATATTTATTTTAATAGTTTTATATCATTTATATTATTTTTTATTTAATTTACCAATTACAGCATCATCAATGTTGAAAAATTTAAGGTAATAAATTATAAGTTAAAAGTTAAAAATAAATTAACATTAATAATAAATATATTTTTATTTCAAAAAAATATTTTTATTCTGACATATCACTTATATAAACCCCTATTAGAAATACCTCACTTGTTAAGAATTTTTTTTGAAAGGTTTGACTCTTAATTGAGTAAAATATTAAAAAGTTTTTAATACAATAAAAAAGTCCATAAATGGTAAAATAATATAAAAATTAATTTTTATGGATGAAACATACTCATATAATGAAATTGGGTCATGTTTTACGGTCAATTTTAACATATTGTTATTTTTCACTAATCATATTAGAAAAAAAATAAAATCTTAAATAAAATTTGACCTTTTATTAAAAATATAGAATCCATTTTAATTTTATTTTAAAATAATTTTCTAAAATTAATTTAAAATTAATGTTATTGACAGAATGATTTTTCTTAATGTGAATACATTCAAAAGTTCCAATAGATTTTAAGTCCAATTTAAATAGGAAATTTATTAACTTGAATTAAATTGGATTAAATTATATAAAATTTATATATTTATTGTTGAAAAAAATTAAAAATATATTTTTACAATATAATTTATTTAGTCTCACTAACAGTTATCAATTAATGTCAATAAATTTTTAGTACTTATCAATACATGAAACGTCTCAGAAAAATAGTACTTATTCACCCAAATTAAATTTTCACATTAAAATTTCAAAATATTAGTTTAATTTTTCATATATTATTTATAAAATTATCAAAATTTAGTTTTAAAACCTATGTTCCATCAAAAGGATTCAAAACTACAATTAGAAGAATACAACCTTTTACGCATAAAATTTGTTTATTTATTATATTATTAACATAGAATATTCTATATGAATGTTAAAATATTTTACTGATTATAGTATATATATATATATATATATATATTATTAATATCATTTGACAGTAGTAATTAATTTAATTAATTAAGAAAAAAATTCCTTTGCGCACATAAAAATTGTTACTCACAAAAACATGTCCTTTTTTCAGTTAGTATTTAATAACATATATATATAAATAGTTACTAGTCAATTAATTTTATAAAAAAATTTAATCCATCTTTTTATAATATTTTAAATTGTGTCTATACCCACCATTCTAACGACTGGGGTATAACATGCACATAATAAAAATACTAAATAATTTTTTTAATATTACCATCACGAATCTTGTATTTTATCTAACATAATGTTTTATTTTAAATTTTAATGATGTTAATTTATCCCCTTGTTTAATAAATTTTATCCTCCCAATTTGAACATTTGATCTAAAATAGTTTTTGTTTCTTTTAAAAATACATTTAATAAAATATCACATCATAAATAGGATTAATAAAACATCTTCTTTAAAAGATAGAAGGGGAAGTAAAAATTTCATATGAGAAAACACAAATTATAGGTCCATGTTGTAAAAAAGAGACATTTAAGATAAAGAGAAATATCATTATTAGATAGAGAGTGATATAGAACAATATAGTTACAATGTTAACCATCAAAAGTCTTTATATATATGATGGATTAAACAGTCACTGATTTCATTGTAAAAATATAAATGGATATCAATTTTTTCAATATCCTCAGCATAGAGTTTTGGAATTAATTTACTATCAGAAATAATAATTGTAGGAATCATAATTACATTAAAAGTGGAATTTCATTCTTTCATCAATTTACACCACAAACACATCATTTTTTAAATAGTGATTGTGGAAGATGATATTTTCTTCATCCCTGAAGTAGTGGATTCATCTATTATATAGTCACATAATTGATAAAAGATTAATTATCTAATTACCCTTCCATGAAATTATAACCCAAACCAAAATATTTAGTACAATATAAGGCTATTACAAAATCTTCAAATAAAGGAAAACAAATTATAATCTTTAATATTAATCAGTAATTGAAAAAAAATTATATTATATAAAAAATAAATTTCAATATAATTCCTAAAAAATATTATTGACTATGATTGGAACCCAAGATTCAAATTATTTTATCACATAGTTTTCCAAGATATATTTTCTGAATGTTTTCCAAATAACCACAATTACTCTTGAATTCTCATACCAAAATTAATTTTCATAACCACATAATATACAAAAATTGATAATCATTTAGATAAATAACCCGAATCACCATAAAAATGAAATAATATAATATATGATTCTGAAATATAATTCATCTTTTTTATCAAATGCGATTACATATTTTTTTGTTTAACTAAATCTTATAAGATTATTAAAAAATTTAATCTCTTCTAAAATTACATTATCCTTTTAATCACAAAATCATTTTCCTAGCCCATGTAAATAAATTCAATATTTTTTTACCAAAATAAACATAATAGTCATGCATAAAATCATTTATCTAAAAATAAAGTTTCATAATAACTGGAACTTCATGTATGATTGTGGTTGGCGATACACCTTTGCCTCCCGTCATTTTGGGGTTCAATGACCACAACCTTGCCAAATGTGAAGTTTTGTCACGTTGTATGTGGATTTTCCTTTTGGTAAATATATATTAATATATTATTTATAAAATTACAATAAAATTTGAAGAACATCCTCCATAAATCTTATCATGTTTTAACTTGAAATTTTTTTGATGTCTTTCATTTTTCATCCCAAAATTTAATAACCCATAATTATCTCAAATATTAATTTTACTATAAATACCGTTAGTCACCATAAAAATTTCATATCATAAATCCTTAAATTGGGTTTCTATGGTACTGACCTTTTGGTGAACCGTAAAATTATAAACCAATAATGATATCCAATATTCATAAAAAAACATCATAATCTATAATGTTTTCTAAACCATAATCTTATACCAATTGTAAGGACCCGAATATAAATATTATATATTTTAGTGTATTTTAACTACATTTAAAATTGAAGGATATTTTGTTTAATAGATTTACAGATATAAGAAAAAATATTACCATGTAAACCCAGATATTTCATGTGGACATGTATATACAGAATCTATTTCTTCATAAAATAAAAATCATTAAAATAAGACATGATTTATTATGAGGGTAAATCTTAAAAATTTTCCCTCTATCAAATTATTTCCCAAAACATTTAATCATTTAGTTTTAATATTTTTTTATTCTTTTTAAATCTGACCGTAACAATTTGAATGTTTACAAATTGAGGGTCAATATAGTTACTATAAAATGAATAATGTATTATAAATTAATAATTTCTAAAATTTTAAACCTCATAAAAATATATTTTTCTGAATTTTATTTTTTTATGAATTTAATATCATTTAATAAAATATTATTTATTTTCAAATATCATTAATTTCACTTTTGACACCACTAATTAAATGAATATTTGAAAATATTACAAAAAAAAAGATAGATTCAAAATAAATATTTTAATACATCCATATTATGTGACATTAATGTATTAATTTTTTAATAATATTAACTATATAAATATATATTTAATTAAATCTTATTAATATTATTTATTTGATATTTCTATTAACAAACCAATTACTACATCATCATTATGAAATCCTTTAAAGTAATAATTTCATTCAAAAAAATTCTCTTGATGACGATAATGATTTCATATTTCAAAATACTATTTATAGTTAGAAATATCCCTTACATAACCCCATATTAATAATATTTCACTTGTTAAAAACAAGAGTATGAAAAGTTTGACTCTTCTTCGAATAAAATATGTTAATGGTTATATTATCCTCCAAAAAACCATAAATGGTCACCTAATTATAAATTAATTATTATGGACAAAATATACTTATCCAATAAAATAGGATCAAGTTTTAGGTTCATTTTCTAATATTTATTATATTATTTTTCCCAAAATTACTTGATTTAATCGTAATAGTGGTAACAAAAATTAGTGAACTTATTTATCATATTGGGAAAAAATAAAAGGGAAAAATGTAATAAATGTTTAGATTCTAATTTCAAATATGGAACCTTTTTTTAAAATTTGTAACAAAATTTGGAAAAAATTTATTTAAAATTAATATCGAAGATGGGGTGAGAAAAAAAGTTTTAAAAGTAAAAAATCTTTGAATGTTTACAATGTTTTTACATCCAATTACATTATGAAATTTATTAAAATGATGTAAAATGGATAAAAAAATTATAAAAATTATATTATTATACATTAAAATAAATATAAAGTATAATTTTTCAGTATAATTTATTTAGTTGGAAAAGATTCTTTCAATTAGAATCGAGTATTTTTCACTATTAATCAAAATATTAAATATGAAAGAAAATTTATAAAAATTCACAATAAGAAAATATTGATATTAATATTTTAAAAAATAACGGTACTTTTTAAAATAGAATTTATAACATTTTCAATATTTAGTTTTAAAAAATGTGCACCATCAAATGGAGACAAAACATCTTTTAAAAAAATACATATTTGTTGATTAATATTTTATTCATTCATATCTTATGCACAAATAATCTGTTCTCTGAATGCTGAAATATTTTAGAGAAGTTATAAAAAATATATATTTAATTAATATCATTAAATTAAAGTAATTAGTTAAATTTATTAAGAAACAATGCACATTGTAAAAGAAATATTGTTATTAAAAAATCATATATATTCAATTGGTCTTTGTATTCATTTATAAATAATAGGTAATAAATGAAATAATTTTATAAATACTTATAAATATTGTATTCACAATTAATTTAATTATGTTCATACCTACCATTGTGATGAATAGATTATAACATGCACATAATAATAACATTTAGTCCATTCTTTATGCTCAATGTGACGTATATTAAATGTTATCTAATATAGTGTTTCATTTAAAATATTGGGAAATAACATGGTGAATTATTTTAAATGAATTTATGAATTATATATTCCAAAATATTAGCTTTCGTATTATATGTTTTCTATGTATTATATAAGAATAAATATTATTTAACTATTAAAAATTGTATTTACCTAAAAACGTGGGTTGTCGTATTTTCACAGATATTTTAAAATAAAATATATGCACATTTAGAAACTGTTTTTTTAAAATATAAATTATTTTTTAAATTGGAATACCAAATTTATCATGGATTAAATTTTAGATTAATTTTTCGAAATATAAAAGTTTTTAGTGAATACTGAAAAATTATTAGCTTTTATTGAAAAACTATCTTTTCATTTAGATAAATTATAAGGGAAGTTTTTTATAAATATTTAATGGTTAAATGTTTTCAATTATATATATATATATATATAATGTTTTTCATTTTAATTGATTACTTTTTGAATTTTGATATGATAACTTCTTATACTTTGGAATATTTTCTCAATGGAGAACCACTTTTTCATCGCCTCTACATGATTAATTTTAATTTAAAATTGTCATCTAATGTTAATATAATTTCAAAAATAGAATATTTATTTAGATTTATATTAATTAATATTATATAATGTGGTAAAATTAATTTCTGACTGTAATAAAAAGTAAAAGCTGTAAAAATTAAGTATCGATGTTATGGTTAAAACGTTTTATAGGTGCTCAAAAAAAGAAAAAGAATAAAATTACATAGAATCTTTTAGAAAACCGACTTAATAGATATATTTAGATCATATATCCTATAATTATCTAGAATTAACCATTTGTGTGCCTTCTGACATCTGAATATTGTGGGCACATTTTATTCTTTTCAAAACATCCATGTTATACCTCCCCCAAACATACAAAAGTACAAACCTTTTCTAAAAAATTCACAATTAAAATACATTTAATTTTTATAATACCTTAAAAATATCATTATTACATACCCCACATACTGTAGGCCTTGGTGTGATTGTAAATTAAATCTAGGAAGGCATTAATTTAAAACTAAAGAGGTTGTCTCAAGAAGAGGTAATTCTTTTACATATGTGTTTTTGTTTTACTTATTCTTATAAATGATTAAAATATTTTACAACTATAATAAATTAATTAATACATTATATAATATATAATAATATGTTGTTATTTAATTAGATATCATATATCCTTCCCCACTTCCATCAAATGGGAAAAAACATTCGATCATGTGTACTGCGGATTATCGCATCGCGAAATGATGTTATTCCTTCTCCATCACTGACATTCATAATTGGATGTTATGTTTATATATTTTATACAAATTTTTTTATATATATTTAATTAAAATACCTCATATTTCTTCTTTCCACCCAACCCATTATAAAAAATCATAGCTTGTGTGTTTTTAAGACAACTACCTCAGAAACCGATGTGACATATTTTTCATTTCTATTTTACTGGAATGATAACATGGATAGATTAAGTGAATATATTTGATATTTTTAAAATAATTATACCTATATAATAAATTTATCACATATATATTATTACCTTCCATTCGATGTGATATACGATAATGTCCTTCGTGTGTAAGGTGGAGAACTGCCCCGCGATGTTAGGTGACTCATTCTTTATTTACCCTTCATATAAATTGTAATTAAGAATGATTTTAAATAATATTATATATATATTATATGGAAATTTTTATTTAAAGGTAATAAATTTTTAACGTTATTTTAGCTCTTCTTTTGGTAAAATCCAAACAACGTTCATGTGTACGTATGACCTACCATGTATCTGAATAGTGTATTTTATTTTCTATCTCTATCATTTATGGATTACAATAAATATATATATAATTAATATATATTATTTTTGTATCATGGATAAAAATATGGATATGGTTTAACCGTAAACATTTTAATGTTAATGAGGATATAAAATCATTATAGACATAAAAAACAAAGTAGTTATGCCTGAAAGGTTATTTTAACAAGGAATTGTTAATAAACTGTAATAAATGGTCAAAAGTAAATCATATATTGTATGATATATATAATTATGTTTTTATAATAGATTTATAATGAACCTATATTTATTTTAAATTTAGATAAAATGTGTGTGATGGATTTTGAGACTTAAGGTAAGGGATTTATAGTTTCTATTTTTATTTGGGGGAGACATATGGAATAACCAGGAATCCATTTTATGCGTGGTGTATATAAGACTGATTGATATTTTTAGGAATATTATATTATAAAATCTATTTTTATTATTTTTAGAAATTCTGAAATTTTTATATTTAATGTTTTAAGTTAATGATGTGTAATTTAAAATGTGGAATAAAATGGCCGAAATAGAATAAATTGTTAACGAATAGAAACTGAGAATTTATTTCCACATTATGTAGAAATTTTATTAAATTTTTATATTTTTAGGTGTAAAATAATTGTTCGGTAAACTAGTCCTGTACCAAAAAATCCCCTATTTCAACCTATATAGTCCCAAAAGTGCCCAGTCGGCCATGCAGAGCCACAAGGAAGGCCTTTCGAGGGAATGGGCCCGCATAGGGGGTGTATGGCATGTGGGTGGCCTATGATGATCATGTTCATGGGAAATAAAAGGATGGTCCAATTCCATGAACTATACCATGTTTTTAAATCCCATAAAATTATGGGAGGAGAGACTTTCAAGGATGGGGTGGTATATTGTGGCATCATGAGTCCTCAAACACCCGATCTACTTCAGTATGGAAAGACATCTACTATTTGGGTAATAAATTCTTGTGCACTCCCCACACATTCGATGTGGGACATTGAAATCAAGGGAACCATCAATCCACATTTACAATTTCATTACACTACATTTGGACACTCGATCCCTTTCATCTCTACCACCCTCTACTACACTAGTCACATCGAACCCGATTTTAACTCCCCATGAAACACCATGGTTGACATCTACAACGCACAAGATCAACCTCAATCACTGTAAAATGACATCAAAATTTAAGTGGTATTCTATTTAATCTAATAAAAACTCAATAAAAATCACATATAGCCACTTCTGGCCACTATGAAGGCTAGAGGAGTTGAGAGACCACATCCCACCACTACCATGAACTCTCACCTCCATAGACACACATTAATAGCCACACCAATGGAAGAAGGCCCCAATTTGACTCCACTAGGCCCATCTAGATCCACCAACACCATCATATCCAATAGTGAATCTTGATCCACCATTGATTTGATATTAAATCTTGAGAAACTTTTGATACTACATTGACTCGTGAGCTATTGTTGAGCCAACAATGACTCATGAGCCACCGTTGATACAATGGAGATTCATGAGATACCCCTGATGTAACTGTGAATCATGGGAAACCATTGAGCTAATGGAAATTTATGAGACACTCCTGAGTCGTTGGTTACTGGTGATCCGGACTTGATGCATTGGTGAATTTTGACCCATCATTGGGTGGTTTCCATGGATATATTCTAGTACTACTAACCATAAGATCACCATATGAAACACATTGTGGCCCTTCTTAATCCGATAGAATCTACCAAGGACTTACACATCCATTAAGATGTTTTCAACTCATTAGGTCTCTTTGAAGGATAGATCATGTTTAATGAAACCCACATCTACACACCATTATCTCACCACTACAATCCTTCTTATATTTCACCATGGTCATTATTGTGACATTCAATTATAACTTAAACACCCCATTTAGATGGAATAATGCTCCTGACCCATTGTATTTTTTAACACCAAACATCAACCCATGATTAATTATAGGATCACCTATGATTTTTGGAGTATTAATGATTCTGATATTGAAAATATTCTTATTCAAAACAAGATCCGGACTTGTAGATTTGGATATCTTTTATCGAGAGATATGAAGAAGGTATGATAATAAATAAATAAATGGCCATTCTATTAAAAAATGGTGTGGATGGCCCAAAGTATAGAATACATACTACTGCTACTGGACCCACTTTTTTCAATTGATTATATTTAGTTTTTCATTTATTAGTTATTTTTCCTCTTCTACCCCACTATTTCTTTTTTAAAGGAGGTTCGTACCATTTATATAATTTGTAGTTGGGGAGGTGACATGTTTTAATGATGGAGTCTTAGTTTTATAATTTTTTTGTGACATTTAGTTTTTTAAATGGTTTTCATTTTAGGATTTTTTATTTTACGGGGATATGATAATATTTTTATCAAAAAACTTGACATTCTAAAATCTTGTGTATTATAAACAATTACTCTCCATATTATGGTTATTGAATGACATTAATTCTATGTTATTGTGTAAGTAAGAGATGTGTTTAGTGATTTCTAAACATAAGGGGAGGACATAACATACAAATATGGGAAGTTATGGTACTAAATGTTGTATTTGGAATTTCCTAGCTGATACAGGGGTTACCCACTATTACTTTCACACTTAGGAAAGAGATTATTCCAACCATGTAAATTGTGTGGATCATTCTCAATATCAATCAATTTTAATCAATATTGTACAATGATAAACCATTTTTGATCATTTCATCAAACTAATTAGTAAAAAAATGATTCAATTTTAAACATTCACATGACAAATTTACAAAAGGGAAGCCAAAACTATGAAAATAAATATTCAAAAACACGATCTTCACAACCCATGTTCTATAAATCCTATACATTTAATATTTATTTATTAATTTACTCTTTCATTCATGAAATATTTTTTCAAAATAGTACTTCTGGGAGGCAACATAAGTTATTATTACTACTACTACACCATTAGGGGGGAAAATTAGACTTTACAACACCTCATGACATGAAGGTCTCAATTAATAACCATTTTAAATTATATATTATCAATCTAAAAATTTTCATTATTTTTAATGTTTATTTTGATTTCATTCTTTAATTGGGCTTACAATTCAAAATATTACTAAAGTAGTGTGAGATTGTTGTCTCAATTTTCTTCTGTGGGACAAACATTATGATATGAAATTATCTTTTTTACAAAGTGTACATACAACACATTTTTCATGAAATATCATGAATTTATTTATTTTCATGATAATTTAATTTTCATTTGATTTTAATCCTTCAGGGATCTTACAATTCGCAATTAACAAATTGGTAGTGGTTTTAGGAAACAATCTCATTATTTATTGGCTTTGTTTACATTTATGCTTATAATAATGAAATATTATTATAAATATATATATTAGACCACAAATATTCATAAATTTTGTTTATTTATTGAGAAGACATGTTTCCCATTATTTTCATCTCTTTATGTACTAATTTTTTGAAATGAATTTTTATAATGAAAAATTATTGTATTTCCCTTTTTGTTCAAATGAAAATTTTCTTCCATATCAATGTTATATAAAAATGTTCTTCAAAATGTTTTTAAAATGTAAAAATGATTTATTAAATTCATTATTACACATGTTTTATTTTGGAAAAAGTGTCTTAGAAATGAATATTCATTTATTTTTCCAAAAAATTATGGTTTTGATTTTATAAAAAATGTTGAATATTTTTTTAACATTTGAGACATGAACATAATTTAAAAACCTTGGGACCATTATTTTCTTTTAATAATACTATTAAATTTTCTATGGTTATTTTGAAATAAAAATAATTTGTAAATAATATTTGTGTAAAAAGTGATTTTTAATGTTGAAAGGCTATTTTCCTAAAAAATGATCCATGTGATATTTAAAATTCATTTTCCATATAATATTAAATTTTTTGATTTATCTTATTAATTATTGTGGATATGATCCAATGATACCATTATTGTTTTTCCCAAAATTGTTTATTTTTAGGATGATAAGATGGTAATGAAACCCATTTATTTTTACATGGTTCATGTTATGTGAAATTGATGAAATGATGATGAAACTGATTTATTTTCCATGGGTTATCCTATAATGTAATGTTTTATGGATCCCATTTATTTTAATTTGTTATGATGTGATGAATGTTTATTGTTCTTAGGGAACATATATATATTAATTTCATTTGCTAATGGGTGGGACCTATATCTCCATATAATGAATTTGTTAATAATAAATGTTATTCATGGTCAAAGGTTATATGGGGGGTCAGACCAAGTCTGAAAGAAAGTAGTAGTGTGGTTTTCCAAGGCATAAATAGGGAAAAATAGTGGTTATCATAGGTCCAAAGTAGGTAAATGGGTCTCTATCAAAATGAAAACATGTTACAAATGTCATTCTGTGGATCCTTGAGAAAATATTTTGTATTCCTAAGTATATTCCACAATTCAATGTAGTATGTTAATTTTAGGATCTCATGTCTCATGTTCTTAAATTATATTTTGATTCATATCTTATGAAATGAAAATTTTATTCGATGGCTCATGTTTATGATCTAGGATATGCAGGGTATGGTTTCCAAGTGTTATTCTCATGTTCTCATACATATATGATCAATTTTTATTAACATCTCCCAGTTAACATTACTAAAAACAAAATATTAGCCATTATTATGTTTCCATTTTCCAATATATTAAGAAATGTAATATTTATGATAGTTCTAAGAAGGGTGATATTTATGAATAACTTTGTGTTAAATAACATAGCTCACTTATGTAACAATTTATTATGGGTCCATGCATTCAATGTCACTAGATTTAAGGCAATGTATAAGACTAAACCACAAGCCTTTTCACTTAAACATAATCATAACATGGATAATATTAATCAAATAATTCCATTTACTTATTCACATGGATATTCTACTAGTCGAATAATCACATGTAATATCAATAGCCAATTTCATAATGATGGAATTCATAATTCCATAATTCATAACCACATAGCCAAGGCTTCGTGCCAAAACTACAACTAATATTTTGTCAAGGCCTTGTGAAAAGACACTAGTTTGTCTCATGGGACTTACATATTCTTCGAGGAGGTATTGAGGGCTCCACCTGTCACTTACTAAGTCCAATGCATTCCTCATATGATAAGGATTAAACATAACATAAATTTTTTTTTTAAAACTAACATACAAAATGTCATTACATTATCAACAAACCATGAATGATATAAAAAACAACACATACATAGTCAAACATATCATAAAAATTGTCAATATAATATGGGAGATTTGTATCACAAAAAATTAACTTCAAATAAATGAAAAATCCATCAAATAATGTTGACATAGATGGAATAAAAACTATTTGAGAGAAATATCTCTTTCTATTTTGAAATCATTTAAAATTCACAAAATTATAAGTGAAAAAAATGTATTTCTAAAGTATTCATATAATATTTTAAGGGAAGCTTCAAATATTTTATAATGTCCGAAAATAGCCACACTCACCGTATAAGTTAAAAAACACATGTTCCATAATTTTGTTGAAAAGGTCAAAAAGTACCTAGTTTGGAAAACGACAGAAAGATTCCATTATAAAAATATTATAATAAGTCAAAAAAGGGTATAAATGACTTTAACCCATAGTCTTTAAAATTGAAAAAATGATTTGAAATGTATTTTTATGAGACACAGATGTGGAGGAAAAAGTGGTTCTAATAGATACTCACGAATAAACAACCTTGGATAATGAAGAGATTGTATAATTAACCTTTACCATGTACTTTTACTTGGTCGAGAGTAAGTTAAAATCATTTATAATAGTTAAATAATTGTTATTAAATTATACCATAATCACATAAATAAATATGATATCATATATGATATTCTAATATTTCTTTGTTAAAAATATTTTTGTAGTATCGTTGTTTCAAGTGTTGACTAATTCGTTTTATTTTATATTCTTGGTTATGTAAGCCATATTTTCTATAGATAGGGTGTATTTTATTCTTTTTTAGATTTATATTATGTTCGTAAACATTATTTTTAATCATAAAATTAAATTAATTCTTGAATGGTTACAATTAGGAATGAATCTCATCACGTTTGTGGAGATGGTAATCTATACGTACGCACGAGCGAAAATATCATTCTATTGATGGTGAAATCATATTTAATTGGATGGAATATCTTATATAAATAATCCTTAACATGTTATATTTATTATTTTATATCATTTATACTCATTATTATACCCATACAAATCATGAAGTGTTTGAATAACGAACTATACCACGACTTGGAGATGGTAATCCATACATACGTAGGTATGGTAATTTTTCATTCATATGATAGATAAAATTATGAATATGGTTGTACCATATATATAATAACATCAAAATATGTATAAGGTACTGGAGGTATTATTTTTTTATGCAAACAACAATGAAAGATGAAGTGGAATAAGAAAAGAACATTGAAAGAGGTGGTGAAACTATTATCTCTTCATCAGGTGTTTTTTTTTTTGAGTTGATCAAAAGAGATCCTTAGTTTGGCTTTCTGATCAAATTAAGGCCTCTAGGATGATATATTGTAGTTGGGAGGATAATTGAGTTGGTTTTAGACGATCCAAATGGCATTGGAGTAGTGATTTTGAGGGAAGAGGAAGTACCCTTTTATAAGAGAGGTGAAGGTCACTTTAGGAAAAGCATGAAATATTATTTTATTATACAATCATATTCGGGTTATAATGTCTCCAACATGATTTATTTCAGAGCTAAGGTAGATATGGGTTGAAAAAATCTCATCCAATAGGTTTTATACAGGTTTATGTCACCATAAAAACCTTATCGTTTAGATTTAAGTCTTAGTGAATTAGTTTAACTTTCACCATGTATTCTTGTATTATTATAATAAACGGTTTATAAAATTACAAAAAAAGCCAAGAAAACCCCAATTGGTTCATTATTAATATATATATCCTTATATAAGTTATTTTTTAGAACCTTAAATTTATGGAATAATATATCAATTAATAATATAGTATTTGTTTTAAAAACAAGTTTATGTCAATTTTGACAAAATTTCGTATTTTTTTTCTGAAAGTCATAAAAAATATATCCCTTCAAATAAAATTTATTTAGTAGACCATTAAATGACATATTAACCATGAAAATTAGTTTAGTTTATCAAAAGTCTCAATTTACATTTATTTGGATATTTTTAATATTAGTTATTTAAATCATTCATTAATAAGGTAATTTCTATATCATCATGGTATCATAAATAAATTTAATTATTTAAGGCCTAGAAATTGTAAATAAAATAAAATTATCTTGAAAATAATTTTATCTTTCTAAATAATATTTATAGTCGAATTTATCTTCTGTATAACCCAATATTAAAAATGCTTTATTTATTAAACATTGAATTTAACACTTTTAAAGCTTCTATAAATAAATTAATAATAAATATCCTAATCAAATCCAAGTGGACCAAAATGATCATATTTTATTCCTAAGGTTCTCTTAGGCCTATATACACTTATCCAATATAATCCAGACTTGTGTTTGGGTGATCATAATATCATTTATCCCTTTAATTACCCTATTTAATTTTAACCGTCGTAAATACAAGTAAAAATTATTATTCACCCAAAATTATTTTCATCTTATTTAACCAAATTTTACTTATCTATGTTAACTGTTTCTCTTGGATTTTTGAAATTAAATTTATAGAAGAAGTAAAATTACTTTTTATGAAAATTTACAAATGCGTATAGAAGGTGGGTAAAAGGCGGTAAAAAGTTAAATAAAATTTTATACATCTAATCTTATTGTAAAATGACATCAATGAATTATATTGAAATTATATAGGTTTTATTTAATTATTTTGAATTAAAATAAATTTTAATAAAATAAATAAAATTTTAAATAAAAATATGGTTTTAATCAATAATGAAATGTTTTCCACTGTTCACCAAAAAATAGTTGTTTTCTGAAAAACAAAAAAAAATCACCCTATGATAATTTTGATACTCTGAATCCAAAAATTAAATACATTTTGAAAAATAAAATTTATAAAATTTAAAAATGTGGGTATTACTATTCATAATGGCTATTTTGGTTGGTCGGGGTGTATAAGAACTCAAATTTGCATACAACAGAAGCTATTATATTAATCAAAGTGAAGCATACTGTGGAAGATTGGGGTGTTACCTTCTTCCCTCTTTCAAATTATTTTGTCCTCAAAATTTCGAGAATACTACTGCACAAAAACATTACTATGGTTCTTCATCATATGTTTCTCAGGTTCCCACATTGCCTCTTCCATATTATGGGTTCTTTATATAACTTTCACTAAACGAGTCGTCCTTTTTCTCAACAATTGTTCTCTAGTATCTCGATTTCTTATAGGACCTTCGCAATATGATAGGATAGGTTCTAGTTCTATTTCTTCATAGGTGAGTAAATTCATTGGGTTAGGTATGTATTTTCTCAATACTTATATGCGGAACACATCATGAACTTTGGAGAGACATTGCAGCATTGCCAACTGATAAGCTACAACTCCAATTAGATATTTAATTTCAAAAGGATTGATGTACCTATGAATAAATTTACCTTTATTACATAAATGTATGACACCCTTCCAAAAGGACACCTTCACGAAAACATAATCTCCTAGTTGAAATTCAAAATCCTTCCTTCAGTTATCATCATAGCTCTTTCTCCTACATTGAGCTGCTTTGATGTGGGTTTGGATAACCTTCATATTTTCAATTTTTTTCTCAACATGTTCTGGGCCTATGAGTTTTCATTCACCAACATCATCCCAAAATGTTGGTGTATGACATATATTTCCATATAACGCTTCATATGGTTCCATTTGAATACATGAATGGAAGCAATTTTTATTAAAAAAATAAACCATAGGTAAATACTCATCCCACATACCATGAAAATCAAGTGAGAAAGATCTCAACATGTCTTCTATGTTTTGAATAGTCTGTTCTGATTGTCTATCAGTTTGAGGGTGGTAGGTAGTGCTTATATGATGTTTAGTATCTGGGGCCTTCAAAAAAAAATTCCGAAATCTTGATGTAAAATTAGGGTCACGATCAGAAACAATCAATAGGGGTACTCCATGAAGTCTTACAACATCATTAATATATTTTCATGCTAAACATTTAAGTGGAAAATCATCTCTAATAGAAGGAAAATGTGCTGAATTGGTAATAAAATCAGCAATGACCCGTATTGCATCATTCCTTCTAAGAGTCTTTGTATCCCTTTGAAAAAATCCATTGTAATATCATCCCATTTCGAATCAGGTATGGGAAGAGGTTTTATGACTCTACTAGGATGTTGTATTCCATCCTTTACCTATTGATAAAACATACATCTTTACACATAATCATCAATATCCCTTTCATGTTGTCCCACAAATAATATTACTTCAAATATGTATACATCAAAGTGCTACCAGAGAGTATAGAGAAATTGGAGTTATGAGCATCATCCAAAAATTCTCTTTTTAGATCATGTATATCTGTAACGTAAATTCTCTTACCAAATTTCAAAATTACATCTTGACATACAATGTCAATCAATCTCCAATCATTCAAAGGTTTAATTTTTTTTGAAACTCCTTATCATTTTTCAAATAACTTTTTATCCATTCTAGTAATGATAGTTTAACAACCATTTGTAAAAGTATTGATGTTTCACCTTCCCTGATTACTCCCATATACATATTTAATACATCCAAGAACATATGATCCCTTTAAACTCTCATCTTGTTCGAAACTCCATGATTCTTTCTGCTCAAAGCATCTCCCACCTTATTTTCCTTCACCAGGTGGTAGTTTATAGTGAAATCGTAATCCTAAGTAGCTCGTGCAATAACCTTTTGCTCATGTTGAGTTCTTTTTGTGAGAAAATATAATTCATGCTCTTGTGATAAGTATATATCTCAAATTTTCACCATTGAGATAGTGTCTCTAAATCATCAAAGTAAGGATTATAGCTTCTAACTCAATATCATGAGTGGGATAGTTTTTTTAATGAATTTTTAGCTACTATACTGCATTGAAAATAACATTGTCATACTACATAAGGACACTACCAAGTACTTTCATTGAATAATCACTATAAATAACAAACCCATAATTCCCCAATGGTTGATTAAATATAGAATCATTTACTAATATTTTCTTCATTTCTTCAAAACATTCTTCACTCTCTTTTTTCTAATCAAATTTAACCCCTTTACGTGTGATATTGGTTAATGGGTTTGATAATCAGGAAAAATTTTGGACGAAGCAACGATAATAACCTGCTAAATCAATAAATCCGCATACCTCAGTTATAATTGTTGGTGATGACCATTCTTGGATTGCCATGATCATTGAAGTATCAACAATGATTCCATCCTTAGACACAATATGTCCATGAAAAGTAATAACCTGAAACTGAAATTCACACCTACAAAACATCCCATATAATAATTCTTTTGGAGGGTTTCTAGAATAGTACACATGTGATTTTCATGGTCTTCATAGATTTTTGATTATACCAAGATATCATCAATAAATTCCACTACAATGTCATCAAGATAATTCTTGAAAATGCCATTCATTAGATACCTGAAAATAGTGGGTGAATTAGTCAGTCCAAAAGGCATTACTGTATAATCTTAATGCCCATACCTAGTTCCAAATGCTGTTTTCGGAATGTCATCCTTCTTCACACACAACTGATGATATCCAAATATAAATTTAATCTTTGAAAAATATTGAGGTCCAAGAAGTTGGTTGAATAAATAATCAATGCAAGGTATGAGATACTTGTTCTTTATTGTTATAGCATTGATTTCCCTATAGTTATCACCCACCCTCCTAAATCCATCTTTATTATTAACAACAAGAATATGGTTCCCCATAGAGAAACACTAGGGAGAATAAATCCGTTATTACTTAACCCCTCTTGTTGTTTCTTTAGTTCCAATATTTTCACAATGTCCATTATACAAGGGTCTCCGATATGAGCCTTGAACCTGGAGTTAAATTAATTGAAAACTCAATTTCTCATTCAGGAGGATGTCCAGGTAAATCCTCTGGAAACACATCAACATATTCTTGCACAATAGGTACGTCCTCTATTTGAAAACTCCTTTCCTCGCCCCTATTTATCTCATTCCCTCCACCCAATAATTTAATTTATTAGAGAAAATGGGGGTGGATCTAGATAATAATCAGGTGGTGATGTTTCTACTCTAATGATACAGTACTCTTAATCATCATAAAAAATTGTAACCTCCATCTTCATACAATAAATTTTTACATCATGGTCCGAAAGACAATCCATTCCTAGGATTATATAAAATTCAATCATTGGTATGATGATGAGATCAACTGATAAAGAACATTTATATACTCTAATGGAAACTAATTCAAATAAAATTATTGTAATGATACTTCCCTTAAGATTTGGACTAACAACTCCATTGTAAATAAAATTGGAAATATCAAATTTTCTTAGAAAACTAGGAATATATTAAATAATGCAATGATCTAGAATCAAAATAAGCATTGGCTAAATATTAAGAAACCATTAAATTACTTTCTAGAATGTCTTTTAAAGAATAAAAATTAGTAGTAGTGATCACATAATCTTGACCTTTCTCCCTGGCCCTTTTCTGAGGTATGTTTCCATGGAGCTTAATAAATTCGTTTTTATAATGCCCCTTTTATCTAAAATTGTAGCATTTAACATTGATAATGTCTTTCTTTCCCTTTCAATCATGAGCATTGTGGCCTTTTTCACTACACTTGTAACAGACTCTCATTCCCTTCAGGAATGTATAGGGTGGTTTCTTCACACATTAACTGCAGGATAGATATTCAACTTTTCCCTTGATCCCCTTATTTCCATTTACAAGGTGTTCAACAGATATTTTCTACACATTATTTTATTTAAATTCATAAGACATAGAGAATTTATTTTCTATATTGATAGCAAAGATGAAAATATATTCTTATGATGAGAATCATTGTGAGAATAATGCTTGGTGGAGAAATGGTTTTAACCCATCAAATAATCGATCAATAATACTCATTGGGCTACATATATAATCTGTTTCATGCCTTTCTATCCTTTTGAAGGTAGCCACATACTTTGCGACATTTTCAGCCTCCTTTTTCCTAAGACCTAGAAATTGACATTATATATCTGCTCGACTGTCAAGAGGAAAGTATTTTTATAAGAAAAGATCTTTAAACTAAATCAATTACATACTCGATACTTCTTCATACTACTTTGAGTTTTGAATTAATGACCACCATTGATCTGCATCTCCTGGGAGGTGATAAACTGAAACGGAAACTTTTTCGCTTTTGCTACTACCCAAAACAATAAATTTTTTCCCTATGGAACTTATCTATTCCTCAACTACAAATGGATTTGAAGTCACATTGAATCTTGGTTGTTGTTACCTCATGAAGTTGTCTAACATTGATCCTCCACATTATGGATCAGGCTGCTCCATACAGGTATGGTTATTATTCATAACCAGAGTGAGTTGTCCCAGTATGGAGATAAGCTGATCAGAACCAGTTGCATCACCAGCTCCACAATAATTATCTTGAGTAAGAGGGAAATCTCAACATTGATTACATGAGTTTATATGGTTTCCATTCCATTCACTAAGAACCATTTCTAAAAAATGGCATACACTAGATTTGTTTGTGAATCACAATACAGAATTCCAAATTTTTAAAAAACATAACATAAATTGAACAGTTTATGGATACAATCCATAATCATAAAAAAATTCCTTTTGAGGAGGTATATACTCATAAATCCTTCATTATGGTCTATAATGAAAATTTTAAATATCCTAATAATATCCCCTGAGATTGTCGTAACCAAGAGGACATCAAGGCCCATAATCATGTACCAGGGTACCCCAGGTCATGCCCGAAATTCCTTGTAAGAGTTTTCACTCCTAGGTACCTCTCTTCCAGAGCCGCCTCTACCTGCTCATATCCAGACATGGATTTAATGCTTGGATAAGTCAAAAAATATCTACATTACCTAAATTCTAGGATGTTATTCTATACTAATACTCAATGTCTATCTTATGGAATTGTTCTCTAATCAGAGTTTTTTATATATCTAGCTTCCAAGGTTCATACTAAATATCCTTTGATACCAATTGTAATTCCCTGACCCTATTTACCCAGATTCGGTCTATTATTACATATCATTGGCATGATCACAAGGGCTCAAATCCCGAATGATCGATCAGTTTAGTAGCCTTGGATGTACTGGATACATACATAAGTTTTACATTACATCGTGAAATAAAAACAACAACAACATTTTGTCCCCTTTGACCACACTTATATTACATATCCTATCTCTGCAGGTCAACCAAAAAATACTTCTTCACATACTAGGAAAAATAAAACATAGAAAGGGGTGAGCTGAAATAATAATAAAGGATAACAATATAGTGAAAAAATTCCTAAATAAACATAAACATTTAAGCAAATGTATAAGACAAAAACACAAGCCTTTAAACATAAACATCATCATAATATTGAAAATATTAATCAAATAATTCCATTTACTTATTCACATGTACATTCTACTAGTCAAATAATCAAATGTAAAATCAATATCCAATTTCATAATGATGGAATTCTTAATGCTATAATTCATAACCACAAAGCCAAGGCTTCGTGCCAAAACTACAAGTAAAATTTTTTCAAGGCCTTGTGACAAGACACCAGTCTGTCTCATGAGACCTACCGATTCTTTGAGGAGGTATTGCGGGCTCCACCTGTAACTTAAAATGTCCAATGCATTCCTCATATGAAAAGGATTAAACATAACATAAGAATTTATATTAAATATAGCATAAGAAAATTCAATAAATTATCCAAAAAACATGAATGGTATAAAAACAACACACCCATAGTCAAACATATCACAAAAACTTAAATATAATATGGAAGATTTGTGTCACAATAAATTAACTTCAAAAAAATGTAAAATCCATCAAAAAATACTGACAAAGATTAAATAAAACTGTTTGAGAGAAATATATCTCTATTTTAAAATCATTTAAAAGTCACATAATTATAAATGAAAAAAATTTATTTTTAAATTATTTATATAAGCTTGTAAGGGAATCATAAAATATTTTATAATGGCAGAAAATAGCCATACTCACCGTATAAGTTAAAAAAATTATTTCTGTAATTTTTTTGAAAAGGTCGTAAAGAACCATATTTGGAAATGACAGAAAGATTCCATTATTAAAATAATATAATAATTTAAAAAAGGGTATAAATTACTTTAACCCATAGTCTAGAAAATTTTAAAAATGTTTTTAAATGCATGTTTATGAGACACAAATGTGGATGATAAAGAGTTTCCAGTAGATACTCACGTATTAACAACCTTGGATAATGAAGAGATTGTAGAATTAACCTTTACCATGTACTTTTAATTGGTCTAGAGTATGTAAAAATAATTTATAATAATTAAATAATTGTTATTAAATTATACCATAACCACATACATAAATATGATATCATATATGGTCTTCTAATATTGCTTTATTAATAAGATTTCAGTAGTATCATTGTTTCAGGTGTTGACTGATTCGTTTTCCTTTATATACTTGGTTATGTAAGCCATGTTTTTTATATATAGTATGTATTTTATTGATATCTAGAATGATATTAATTTCATAAAAATTATTTTTAATCATAAAATTAAGTATAATCTTGAATGGTTATGATGGGGAATTAATATCATCACGTTTGTGGAGATGGTAATTTGTATGTACACACGAGGGACAATATCATTCTATTGATGGTGAAATCGTATGTAATTGGATGGTATATCATATATACAAAATCCTTAAAATGTTATATTTATAATTTTATATCATTTATACTCATTATTTTACCCATAAAAATCATGAAGTGATTGAATAACGAACTATACCACGACTTGGAGATGGTAAGTCGTACATACACAGGTATTGTGATTTGTCATTAATAGGATGGATATAATAATGAATATGGTTGTAACATATTTATAATAACATTGAAATATGTATAAGTTAGGGGAGTTATTATTATTTTTTGGAAACAACAAAGAATGATGAAGTGGAAGAAGAAAATTACCTTGAAAGAGGTGGTGAAATTATTATCTCTTATTCAGGTGATTCTTTTGAGTTGATCAAAAGAGATCCTTAGGTTGTATTTCTGATCAAATTAAGGCCTCTAGGTCGAAGGGATGGTAGTTTGGAGGATAATTGAGTTGCGGTTGGCCGAGCCAAATGCCATTGGAGTAGTGATTTTGAGAGAAGGGGAAGTACCCTTTTATAAGAGAGGCGAGGGTAACTTTAGGAATAACATGAAATATTGTTTTATTAAATAATCATATTCGGTTTATAATTAGTACCACATGATTTATCTCAAAGCTAAGGTAGGGATGGGTCTAAAAACTCTCATCTAATTGGTTTTATATACGTTTATGTCACCATATTAACCTTATCGTTTAGATTTAACTCTTAGTAAAATAGTTTATCTTTAACCATGTATTCTTGTATAATTATAATAAATTGTTAATAAACTTACTAAAAAATACAAGAGAACCCCAAGTGGTTCATAATTAATATATATAACTTTATCTAAGTCCTTTGGAAGGTCATTGGATTTTTAGGAATATTATATCAATTAATAATATATTATTTGTTTTAAAAACTCAATTATGTCAATTTTGACACTATTTGGTATTTTCTTTTTCTGATAGTCTTAACAAATATATCACTTCAAATAAAATTTAATTAATCAACCAGAAAATGACATATTAACCATGAAAATTAGTTTAGTTAATAAAAAGACTCAATTTACATTTATTTGGATATTTATAATATTAGTTATTTTAATCTTTCTTTAATAAGGTAATTTCGACATCGTCATGGTATCATAAATAAATTTAATTATTTAAGGTCTAAAAATATAAAAAAATACCACCCTCTATAAAATAATTTTATATTTCCTTTGAATATTTATAGTGGAATTTATATTATGTATAACCCTGTATAAAAAATTGTTTATTTATTAAACATTTAATTTAACACTTTTAAATCTTCTTTAAATAAAATAATTTTAAATGTCCTAATATAATCCATGTGGAACAAAAAGATAATATTTTACTCCTATGTTTTTCGGGCGAAATAAACTTTTCAAATATAATTAGGACACATGTTAGGGTAATAATAATATCATTTTTACCTTTAATTACCCCAGTTACTTTTAACCATGATAAATAAATGTCAAATGTTACTATACACAAAAAATTATTTTCAACTTATTGAACAACATTTTACTTATTAATTTCCACTGTGTCTCTCATATTTTTGAAATTAAATTCACATAATGGGTAAAAAAACATTTTATGCAAATTTACAAATGATCCTAGAAGGTGGGTAAAATACGATAAAAATTTAAATAAAATTTTATACATCTAATCTTATTATAAATTGAATCTAATGAATTACATTGATCATATACATGA
This sequence comes from Viscum album, assembly GCA_963277665.1. Taxonomy (NCBI): domain Eukaryota; kingdom Viridiplantae; phylum Streptophyta; class Magnoliopsida; order Santalales; family Viscaceae; genus Viscum; species Viscum album. The sequence goes on from OY728127.1 coordinate 1,812,520,245, forward strand.
ATTATTTATATATTTTGACTTAAAATAAATTTAAATAAAATAAATTATTATTTATATATAAATTTGGTTTAAAATAATAACTTGGTGTTTTTCCTTATTTATAAAAAATTGAATGTTTTCAGAAAAATACCAAAAAATCACCATAAACTAATATTGATATTCTGAATCCAAAAATGAAGTCCATTTTTAAAAATGAAATTTATAAAATTTTAAAAAATTGTATTAGTATTCATATCATCTTGTTTGGTTGGTCGTGGGGTGTTATAACTCGATGTTGCGTACAACGAAATCTATTGTATTATTCCAAGAGAAGTGTACCATGGATATTTTGGTTGTTACACATTTATCATAAAATTCCTATTTATATATTCCAAACTTTGTCATCAAATTATATAACATAACATTTTGTAAATAAATTCTTCTTCTCCATTTTACTATAATTACGTTCTTCTATTGAATAAATTTCTTCTATTTTGACCATTTTCCACCATTTTTTTCTTCTGTATTATTTTTAGTTTAACAACACAACACATTATATTCTTATTTAGAAGGAAAAATTGACGAAAAGTGTCTAATATTTCACGAAATAAATATCTTAAATGAATATTAAATTTTTATATTCGATTATATCAATACATTCCATGAGATAATAAATATGAACATCCATTAAAATACATGGATGTATTATTATCTATTATTCATCCACATTATAATTATTTGGTTTATGTTTTTTCAATCTTTGTATAATTTTCAAATCCATTCCCTTATAATATATTCCATTTTTTCATAATTCTAACGCTTTTATGATATCATAATCAAACAAATAGTTTTTATGTTTTTCGATGGTCCACTCATCCATGTATTTATCCCAAAAGGATAGATTCTTTTAATAAAAATCATCTAGGAAAATTATCATCAATTTATTCAACATAGTACAACCTTAAAAAATTTCTCTATAGATTCAAATGAGGATAAAAATTTTATTTACCCGAAAAAATATCACATCCAATGTTTCATCTTATCATATTAAAATATATAAAAATTTATATAAAAATATTGTCCCTCCGAATCCCTTAATTTATTATCTCTATCATGGATATCGTGATGATTTCGCTATAGTTGTTTCCTTGTTTATACCACCATAACCAAAGTAAAATATTCTCTCAGAGAAACTAAAATAATTCATTATAGGCACCCCCTTAAACATCAATATTTTCTTTTTATAAGAGTGTATAGGTTGTTTAATCATCAAAAATATTTAAAAAAATCAATGGTTTCATGAATGACCAGTTCAATTAACAGAAGATATAAAACCATTCACTCTCTCTATATATGGAATCAATTTAAAAAAAATAAGAAATTCATTGATGTTGATATTGTCCATTGACTATAAATATATAACTAATAAATTATATAACCAATGAAATGAAATATTAGATCCATGTGGGTTGTTAAAAAGAACCATTACAAGAATTATTTGATATCATCTTATTGGCCCAAGAGATAGTTTACCACCACTATAGGTGAATATGTGATTAATAAGAATCACCAACTCATAATCAATTATTTACCAATACAGGTTAGTGAATATTGATCTAAAATTCAATAATTATATGATGAGATATAGAGTGAAAAAATAGAGAAAACTCATGGATGAAATATAAGGATAATCAAATCTTGTAATCAAGTTGTATATCCTAAGTTCAAAATATTTTTAATTTTTGTAAACATGATCCTATTTTTTATCAATTAGGATATTGAAGTCACTAATGGTATGTCCTTGGAGTCCAATGTAAATGAAATATCATCATTAATTAACAAGTGCAACAACATATACTTCCCTAGTTTATTGTTCATAAAAAATTTGGATTATGGGTGCACCCATCTTATTTTTATTAGATCTCAACCAAAAAATTTTAGAAATAATAACTACAATGAATGTTATTCCAACTCATGTTTTCATCTTATTAACTCGATCATGATATGTTTGTGAGAGGAACCATGTTATTTATATAGTAGACAACCACTATGAGATGAACTAATTCCTCTTGGTGTGATGACTAGATCAAAAAGATAAGGAAACTATATCTCAAATAATATTGATTTTCATTGTAGTGTGATACTACTCTAATGGTGTTCCATTCATATGTCATCATATACACCATTATACGTCAAGTATCTCCAATGGAATTTCCATAAATATTGAGGAATGATCCCTTTAACTTCTCATTCCAGTAAGGCATGAAATTATCTGGGGATTAGAAATTTTTAGAAATCTAGCCAATTGTAGAGTTGCTGGTTCAATGAGTCACAATACCATTTACCATTAAAATATCATGATCGTGGATTAACCCATGATAGTTATCACTATGTAATCTACTCCTTATAGTATCCTCAAGTGGACTGTCATGACACAACCAACCATACCACTGTAGGAATCTTCTAATATAGTAGAAATTGGTTCTCTTGGGTACCTATGTAAGGGTAAGTATAATGGATTATGTCAGTGCATGTGGACTAATATATGTCTTCCTTCCCAAATTTATATTCTTATAGAAATAATAATAATAATAATATGATGTGAATAATCTATGAAAGTTTAATATCTTTCACTCTAGCATCCCCATCATGGAAAATCACTTCCTTCGTGACATGATTCACATTGACTCAGTTGGAAAAAAAATTTGCATATCCAATAGATAGTAAATAGACTTCAACTAATCCTTAAGTATGTATACAAAAAAAATATAACTAATAACATAAAATATATGATATTTATTAATTATTAATTCTTGATTTAATACATATAAGTACATATATTAAGAACCAAAATACTAAGTAGTATAGCATCTTTGGGGATGAGGTACATCAAATAAAAAATTAAGATAATAAATAAATATTCATTATTAATTTTTTTAACACAATCATACTTAAAACTCCATGGTATAAAATGGGGACATACAAAATAAACTGGTGATCTATAAATCCATGTAAGGGAATAAAATGGAATAACATAAAGAAGGTAATAATTTTTAGAAAATAGGAATAACAATGGTATATTAAAGGGGTGATAATCACTAAAATTACCAATAAGGCGTGATGTTTCATGATAAAATAAAGGAAACATGGGAAATGTGGTAACAACTTAAAACACTATATCATTAACATTGGTTAAGGATAACTACAAATAAATCATGGTGAAAAAATTCCCATAAATGAATCAGGATTACTCCCAGCCCCAACATGATGTACCCCGATACTAAAAATTTCCCAATGAGTTTTTGTATTATATAATTTTAGGTCCACCTGTCACATTAATTTCATTATATTGTTTATGTTTTTCACCTAGATTAGAAAACATGGAACATATTATTATCAAATTTTTTTCCACAATCAAGGATTATGGGATAAATACATTAATTCACTAATAAAAATAATATCATCATAAATGTGGACACCCTTGATAGGAAATGGGTACAGGTATTCACTACAATGTTGTTTGTCATGGAAAATTGTGGTTGAATTTTAGAAGCCTAAATCATCACATAAATATTCATAAGATGGGTTGATGAGAGAGAAATGAACATATCAACATTTAGATAGAAAATTCACAGAAATTATGAAATAGAAGAAAATAACTGAAGAATATGAATCATAAATGTAATACATAAGATAATGAAAGAACATGATTATATATGAGAATGAAAAGTTCCCAAACTTTAATATGCGACTTCAGATGCTCAAGAAGAGCTACATGAGAGATTGAGTGTACCATGGGAGGAATTTTAAGAGGGGAAGGAAGAGTAAGGATGTGATGAAATGATTTTGAGAGAATAAAATTGTGTTCTTGGGTGGTTTATAAAGAAAACGAGTGGGGAATTATTTATCATTTCCATAACATTAGTTTTCGACACTATAAAATAAATAACAAAACCAAAAAACCCCCATATTTTTTCCACATGGATTCAATCAAAGGGGGTGTTTTTTATTATTTTATAGAGACAAGATCCGAACATAAAAAATTAATACCCTTATTAACGTGGAAGCGACTCATACATTGAAATGAAATTAATTAAATAAAAAAAAATATATTAATAGTTTTTGAGGATTCATAAATGCTTTATAGATTAATCAAATAGTCATAAAATCACATTATATTAAATTGAAGACATATATTTGGTGATGGATACCCTTTATAGTATTTTTTGAATTACTTTAGGGAAATTATGTTGTCATGCTAAAATTTTTGGGGGGAAATACCCATTATTTAAATGATACAATGAAAACAAGAACACATTCTGACCTTGGATAAGGGAAAACCCATTACAATCCTATAGACTCATAGTAACATAGACTTGAAACTCAGTGGATTGTGACACCAGGGGGAAAAACATTAAAAACCAAATCCCATTACAAGTCCTAAACAAAAGATCCATGATAATAGTGGATCGATATACCATTGACACAATAACAAAATAGGAAACAAATTTGGTCCCGGGGTCAAGTAGTGCATGTCAACTACACTTTCCTTATCACTTTGATGATGAAGTAGATCCTACCATTGATAAAATCCTTATGCATACCATTCCCATTTACTGGTTCCCTCTGTCACCACCCATGAACAAACTCTACCTTCATCCGAAGGAACTATAATAACCATGACGTGATCCACTATCGAAGAAGCGTTCCGATTGCGCAAGAACAAATGATGCACCAAGTCTTCCTATTATCATTAAGAAGAAATCAACTCAAATCAAAATGAACCATCTAGAACTACTATTCTAAATAGTAATCCCCCATCACCGCCCACATGAATCATTCCATCCACCTACTACTTACACAACCATATTTCCACCATATCACACCCGTTGAAGCTAGATCGCTCAAAGATCATGCCCAAATCCATCACTGCAGCCATATCTCCACTCAAGAAAATCTATTAAACCATTGAGAGCCCATTTAAAGCTACCAAAAACCATCCTGCACTCATCAAAAGGATATCACACCAACCATCATCCACACTGCTGAGGGCCACCATACACTGCCTATGATGAGAAATTCATGGCCCTAGGAGTCATTGCAAGAGATCCTGAGATACCTCTACTGAAGAGGAGATCAGTAATTCTCACCTTTCAATGTTAATAATGTTATGTGAACAAATTTTAGGTACATAGTCAACCTGATCTAATGACTCATTCTTAATAGGAAATTTCATTGTTATGATTTTATAATACACAGTATATTTTTATATTGTAATTAATTATTTCCTGATGAATTGGTTATCTCTAAAAATTATGAAAAATTCACTATTGGAATATATTTACATTATAAATACAAAAATACAATTAAATTCATCCATATAATTTTCTATATATGTGTTTTATCAATGTTATAATAAAAAATCAATATTTATTGAGAAATGATGGGTTTTCTGACAATAGTAGTTTTCAAAAACATATTGATGTTACATTTGAATTCAACTAAAAATATATATTAATTTATTCTTAATAAAAATTATTTAATAATGTTATTTTATTTAAATAATATTTATTTCAAAAATATATTCATTCATAAAATAAATGCCTTTATTGAAATTGAATACTGCTAAAAAATTAAATTTGGGATTAATTGTAGATAAATGGAAATAATTTATAATATAATGACTGGAAATAAGTATGAAAATTATTATATTGATATATATATATATATTCATATTATTATGGTCATGATACATATCCTTTAAATATAGTAGAAAACTCCATATGGTTAAGGTGCACAATGGTGAGACTTTCATTGGGTGGTTTAGCATACATGGTTTGGTCCATGATCACAACGAGCATGAAAATCTCCCATAAATGGCTTCACTCATGATTGTGTTAATTGGATCTTATATTGGGATTGTTCAAGGAAAAATTTGAGGGACGATATCTCCCATGGATGCTCTGATAAAAGGGCTTCATAGTGTATGATTATATTGGTTTAAGACATTATTTCCTTTTTATTTTCCAGTTGGATTTGATAAAAACCTATATTTATATTAACCATGTGATTAGTTTTCAATAGATATGTTATCAATTATAATAATTCTTAACTATATTTCAAATCCGATATGATATAATAAAACCACAAAATTTTATGTATTTTTTATATCCAAAATATATAATAATAAATTTAATTAAATAACAAGGGTTTTTTATTTATAATAGCCCTGGTTATTACAACCACACCCATTCATAAATTTTCCACTCAAAATTTTATTTCCCCATATTAAATAGATGAGGGTATTTTTATTTCATCATTTCTTGTAGTGTCCACATATCTTCTTCAAACATTTGGTTTCTCCAAATAACTTTGACCAGGTGAATTTTCTTATTCTATAAAACATTATATCTATTATCAATGATATTGAACAACTGTTCAATATAGGAAATTTCATTCTCCAATGGTACCACATTTGAATTGGGTACATGTGAGGGGTTCGATATGTACTTCCCCAATAGGTATACCTAGAATACATCACGTACAAGAGATATGTTAGGAGTGAGTTCTATTAGATTGGAAATCCCTCTACCAAAATCAATGACCTCAAAGGGGATGATGTATCATGGACTAAATTTTCCCTTCATCCAAAATCTCACGGATATCTTCCATTTTGATATAAAAAGGAAAACCATATTTCTAACATCAATCTGTAGGACTCAATGAAGAGTTACATCATAGATCTTCTTTTGATTTTAAGCATCCATGATGTTCAATAAATTATATTAGCCTTTTAAAAAAAAAATTCAACTATTCCATGACTAATAAATTATAATTCCCAACTTTATCCCACCATGAAGGTGTTATTCACCTACTCCCATAATGTTTTTCATAGGGAGCCATTTGGATTATTTAGTGGAAACTGTTGTTATAGGAGAAATTGAACATGGGAATATTGTGGCCCCTTTCTCCTTTAAAGTAAAATATTAATATTATAAACATGTCCTCAAGTGTTTGGATATTCCTCTCAGATTGGCCATCTATTTGAGGGTGATAATCCATGATGATGTTCAACTCTGTATTTAGATAATGTTAGTGTCTCTTCTAGATAACGGAGGTAAATATTGGGTCCTGATGAGAAATAATTAATATTGGTGATCCATGCTGTCTCACCACTTATATAATATACATCCTTTCAATTTGGTCGACTAATAAATACTCTTGAATCACAATGATGTTTTAATTATCAATAAAATGATCCACTACAACACAGATAACATTATTTTTTCTTAATTTCTTTTGAAGACCAATGAAAAATTTTATGGTGATTTTTTCCCACTTGTTTGTAGATATATGCAATTGATTCATCATCCCATTGTATTTTTCCGTTCCATGAACACATTCTACTGTTTAATAAAGATGGTTGAATATTCCCTAATATCATTCATTCCTATTATCCCACTAATAGTTCTCTTGGAGATCTCGATACATCATTGTATGTCCAAGATGGAAATAGAAGGTCATAATATGTGAATCATCTAAAAAACCAATCTATAACTCATGGTTTTATTGAAAATATAGTCATGAACCAAATTTTAAGACACCTCTATTAACATTTATCTATGAGGATTTCCCCTTTCATAAAGATTACACTTTCTTCCAGATTATCACATAATCCTTTTTTTCATCCATTATAGTTACATAAGTGATGGTTGAGAAATTATTTGTGAAAGGAATTATGATTTTCCCAACATTATGATTTCCATTTCCATTCTTTCCAATTCTATGAAAATGACGTCCCTCTAAATTCTCAATAGTTATATAATTTCAATATCCATTCTACTCATAGAGTCTTCAACTTTTTTCCCTTTCCTGGGATGGTAATGAATTGACCATTCATGGTAATTTAATATATCTAACCATCTTTATTGAAACATATTCATTTATTTGTGTGTCAATATATTATTGGCAATTTTGTGGTTCGTATATATTTCAGACTTCTCCCCAATGATATAATGAGGACACATTTTCAATAAAAATACCAATGTATCCAATTCTAAATAATTAATAGGGTATTTATTGTTTTGATCTTTAAACATCATTGATGCATAGGCTATCACTTTTTAATTATTCATTAACAAATAACCCAATCCCTTCTTTGAAGAATTGCTGAATACCATGAAAATTTCTCCACTTTTGGGTAGATAATGTACAGGTGAAGTGATATGAACCCTGTTGAAATAATTTATTCTCTATTCAAATTCATCATTAGAACAATAAATTTCCCCTATCTTCAATTTATTGGTTTGAATTTTGGAAAATCATGATAAATTTAAAAGAAAATAGTGATAGTACCCAGATAATCCAATGAAGTAACAAATAAATATCCCAGATGTTTCCCTTGATAATCCTTCAGTTTATTTTATTTTTAAGGGCCTAAAGGTATCCAATTTTATGTGAAAATATTCCCTAGGAATGAGACTTCCTTAAATATGAAATATCATTTTTTAATACTTGGCATAAAACATATCATTTCTTAATTTCTTTAGCACATTGTTCATATTTTCATAATGACAATACCGTATTTTGTAACATATTATAATATCATCTATAATGAGGAAAAAAATTTGAGGTAATCTCTAAAGTCTCTATTTATTATTTCCATGAATATTTATAGATCATTAGTGAGTTTTAGTGGCATTACTATGAACTCATAGAGCCCGTACCTTGTATAAAAAGTAGGCTTGGGGATATCAACCTTCTTCAAAATAAATTTTTAATACCCCAACGCAAGATCCACCATGGAGAATTATTGTGATACATGTAGCTGATCAGAACATTCAACAATAAGTGGTATAGGATACTTGTTCATTATCTTGATCTAGTTGAGTTTATGCCAATAAATTCAATGGATAACTATCATATTCTTCCTCTTGATGAAGTGGAATGGTGCGCCGAAATGTGAATTAGAATGGTGTATGGAATGTTTATCCATATTATCCTATAGTTTTTTGTCTCCTAATGATTTTTTACTAAATCAATTATATAAAGAGTCTTGGATAATTGTAACACACTATCTAAAATCATAATTGAAAATTCATCCTCTCAACTTGGAGGAAGACATGGTAAATCCACAGGAAACACATCAGTGTATTCCCTCATGATGGAATTGTCTTAAAGGATGATCTTTTTCTAAGAAAAAATCATTTGATATAGACACTAATTTTCATAAGTCAATAATATCCATGCTTGAGATGTTGGTGCAAACGAATACACATCCTCCTTGCACCTGTACAAAATCGGGGGTCGATTCATGTTATAAAGAGTGATTTTCTTCCTTTACAAATAAATAATGGATCTATATTATGAAATCAAATCCATACCTAGAATTGAATCAAATTATACTAAATAGATTACAACATGTTTCATTTATTTATTCTCCTATACAATTATGACAGTGGAAGTGTTATATAACATAGATGTAATAATTTCACCATTTTATATTTTCACCAACATCTCTAGTTTCCTGATTTATAGTGGTGTTTGAAAAGTTATATAGATCCTTAATTAAATAAAGGAATGTGTAGAGCCATAATCAATAACTATTTTCTCTATAATTAATGAATAACTAGTGATGATATGAAAAAATTTCTCTCAGGATCCACATTAGTGGGTTTTATAGAAATTCTAGAGCTTTCTACCTTGGAGGTTTTTGTTGTCTCTAAAAAACCATAGCTTAGTGAATTGGTTACAAAATTTCATTGGTTCTTTATAGTTGAAGAAATAGATAAAGAACCATGTTTTGAATAGATAAATCCTCTCCTACAACACATTTGAGTGATTCTTCTATCAGTAGTCACTAACTAGATAACCATCATTCCGACACCTAAACCGTTTCCCCACCCCCTTATGAAATTTCTTTGCTGTTTATTTCCATAAATTTGAGAAGTGGGATGTATAAATTGCTTCAGAAAATTATATTTCTCTATAAGACTTCCATAATTAAACTCCAATTTCCAATTCTTATCCATGAGATACCCCTAAGATATGATCATCCCCATTTTTGACCTTTAGATAAAATTTGACAATTCCCTCAAAACAATCAATGTCTCAGATCACCACATCTTTTTATATATTAAAGATTATACCAAAAAATAGTCTATTGAACAATAATTTTGGTGTAATTATAATGCTAGAGGTGCATCAAGGAAGTATAGTGATGTTTTACCCTACAGACTCAGAAAAATTCATCATCAATTTTTTTATAATGGAAAGGAAATCCCATTCTCTATTAGGTCGGGGAGTGGGAGAAATGTATTTATCAAAAAATATTTTCCAGAATTACTTCCACCACATTGATTAGATATCTTCCTCAAGCTTCATATTCTTGAATAATTTCCACCAATGATTAGCTTCATCCACTATATGATAAATGGAGAGTAGAACAGTCTCTTTCCCATAAAATTATAGGATGAAGAATATATTTTCAAAGGAGTTAATCCATTGTTCCCTAACTAAGGGATCAAATTATCCATTGAAATATGAAGGAACTTGTTTCAGAAATATCACCATTATATATATTTATTTCTTAGGTGGTTTTGGGTTCTTCTCATGATCCAGGTTTCTATTCATAACCTGATCCTACAAAGAGGATCGATTCACAAATTTTACAAATCTCACTCCCCACATGTTGGTCCTCTCATTGAAGTAGTCATCACATTTCACATAACATTTATTATTTACATGATTACTCCTTTCATTGACCATAGTTTATAATAAAGGGAAAATTGGGGTTGAATATTTTTATACTATTAAACACATTAATGGTAATATAATGACTATAGAGAGATAAAATATAAATGAAACGTATTTCCTTATCTTATAAATTTCTAGGATGTAATCAATGTTATCTATGGTCTATCTCCTAAACTATAATCTTATGTGAATTTTTTATTCTATTAATAATGGTTTTTAATGAGATTATAAATTTAAAAAATCAAATCCCTTAGTAGTTTCAAACTAGTTGTACAGTAAAACCCAAAATCATCTACCGATTCCAAGTGAAGTCAAGCTAAATGCAGTGTTTTTGGATGTTCCCCTATGTCCATATTTCCAGGATCCACATCCACTTTATGTATAAACACAATGATATATTTTCATAACAAACCACATAATATTTACATTCCAAAACGTAGGTATGATTTATTATACTAAAAATTATCTCTAAGGATTTCTCTAGAGTTTTATAATCCTTGTCCAAAAAATAAATACACATTTATGTTGATACAATCTATAAGAACCCTACTATTTATTTAAAATTAATTATTGTTTTAATAAATAAAATAAAAAATTAAAACTCAGAATATCCATATGTATAGTATATTTTTTAATTAGGTACATTATATAAAAAATTATAACATGAAATACATCATGTTTATCGAATTATTCCTTAACATGATCATACATAAAACTGCATGCGACAACCTAGGGTCATATATATAAAAGGGTTGAGATATAAATCCCAGTAAGGGAATAAACATGGAATAGAATGATAATTTTAATAATTCTAAATAGTAATCATATAAATAGGGCATAAAATATGTGAGAATCATGAAATTAAACAAGAATACATTATATAAAATGATTACATAAAGGCAATGTGGGAAAAGTCTCGACAAATATAAACATGACATCATAAACATATGTAAATGATAACATAAAAGAAATAATGATAGATAAAGTCCCATAAATTAATTAGTTTTAATCCTTATCCCAAAATGAAATCTAATGAGACTAATAATTACACAATTTATTATAGTTCTATATAATTTTGTCCACATCCATCACTTTCATTTCATTCTAATGCTTCAGTGTTCCACATAGATAATAAAACACAGAAACAATTCTCATAATTTTTTTTTCTAAAATCATTGATTGTTGAATACATACATGTAATTACCCAATAAATTATTATATGGTCATAATGATGAAAAACCCTAATAGGAAATTGGTATAGATATTCACTACACAATTGTTTTTCATGGGAAATCACAGTGGAGTTTCTGTAGCACAAAAGCATCACTTAAAAAGTCAAAAAATGGGTTGGTGAGAATGAAATGGGTATATAATCCTTTAAATATAAAATTTAATGTAATAGGGATATGGAAAAAAATATCTAAAAATAGAAATTTTAAATTGAAGGCATAATAAAATGTAAAGACTTTAATAATGAGGAGAAGAAAAAGATGTCATACACTATATTGTTACTTAAAATGATTGGGTAGAGCTTATTTTAATCATGGGGGAACCACGGGAGAACTATAGAGAAGGGAATTAATATTAAGTATGTTACTATATAATTTATATTTAATAGAAGTTTGATATTGAGTGTTTTTATTTGGGTAATGAGTGTGGAATTATTTATCATTTCTCAAACATTGGTTTTGGACTCTATGTTATAAAATAACCAAAACCAAAAAAAATCCCATGATTTTTTTCAAAAAATTATGCCAATGGATTGTGGTTTAAATTATGTTATATATATAATAAACTAAATTAATAAAATAATATCCTTTCTGATGTTTAAGTAAATCAAACTTTTGAAGATATGATTTTATAACCATAAAATATTTTAATGGGTTTGGAGGATTCATAAAGGATTTATAAAATTAATGAAATTAAAATAAAATCACATTTTTTTAAATTAAGAAAGAATATTTTTTTCTTGGATACCTTTAATAGTATTTATTAGACCATTTTTAGTTCATTTTGTTTTCATAATAGACATCATATATTTATATGGTATTTGATTTTTACCTAAAATTTTAGATTATCTCATAAATTTAGGAAAAATTCATCATTGGATAATTCCGAAATTCGGATTCCAAAATTAATATCAATTTTATCATAATAAATTTATTAATGTGTGTATTGTTACTTTTAAAATTAGAATTATCATATATTGAGAAATACTTGGGTTTTTAACAATAACAGTAATCAAACTATTATTAAAATTACATTTGAATTCACAAAATATATAAGATCATTTATATTTAATAAAAATAATTTCTAAAAAATATTTGATTAAAATATTATCTATTTCAAAAACCCAATATTTCATTAAAATAAATGTCCTAATTAAAATTTAATACTAATTTAGAACACAATTTCTGTATTATTTTATATAAATCATTTATAAAGTAATAATAAGAAGAAAATATAAATATTATTATATTAAAAATACAATATATATATTTATATTATTATGCCTTGAAAAATATACCTTTAAAACACCAAAAATATACTATGGTTGAGGTGAAAAATGGAGAGACATCAATAAGGTGGTTCAATATAAATTATTTGGGCCATGATTTCAATAAACTTGAACTTCTCCCATAAATAGTTTCACCCATCCTTATGTTTTTTAACATATCATGGGATTATTCAATGGAAATTCATAATAATTTTATCTCCCTAAAAATCTATAATAAATTAGATTCATAAGGTATGATCCTATTTGATGAGGCCATCACTTCCTTAGTCTGTATCAGTTGGATCTGTTAAAACCCTATATTCATATTAATCATGTGATCACTGTTCAATGTCAATATTATAAATAGTAATGATTCATAATGGCCTCTTAAATATGATAGGATAATATAAAAATATATAAGTGAGTTTTTTTTCTATATCAACGATATATAATAATAAATTTAATTAAATTACAAGTGTAGTTTTCTTTATAATTGTGTGAGTTGTTACAAATACACTTGAATGGATTTTCTTCCAATTGACCATGTCTCAATTGTGATCAACTAAAAAATTCCTTTTTTAATTGACATCATGATAGAGTTCTACATGCACATAATAAACTACCAATCATCAAGAGATCATCAATATCACCAAGAGACCATCAATATCCTCAAAAAACATAAGGTATCTTCACCATATTTGAATGATCATTACCATTTATAATTTAATTTTTTATATTTTTGATGTGTTCTAAAAGATTATTTATGTTGATAAATAAAAAAAATCCACATAAAAATTGAAAAAAATATAAATCCAGTTGAATAAAATTACAAGTAACTATTATTATATTTGGCGTACACGATTTATGTGATATACCCATAAGGTTACTTGGGGTACCCAAAATAAAAAGGCTGGTTAAGAGTTGGATATAAGAAAGGATTTCATAGATTATGTAGTTTAATTTCATAGTTGATGGATGTGAAACTAAAATTTTCAATTTGATACTCAAAAACATAAAATCATAGAAGGCCATTGAAATTTGGAAAACATTCTTAAATCAAGATAAAATCAATGTTTAGTAATTAATGAAAATATAAAAAATAAAATAATGAAATAATAACTAATAACTAATTTAGTTATTCAAAATTATTTATGAAGATTAATAGTTCATAATTTTGTTCTAATATAGTCCAACCTATATGTATTTAATTTATTAGTAGAAATTACAACTAATTAAAATTAAGTGAAACTGAAGTCAATCATAAAATAAAATTTTATTTGACAATTATCTCTAAAAAATTGATTGAATATAGAAATAAAATGTTATATGATTATTAGGAATATTTATTTAAAATATGTTATCATGGTCTATAAGAACATTCTATATTTAAAAGTCATAATATAGTAATTTTTAGTTTCACATAATGTTGTTTTCACATCAACAAGATGAATATATGTAGTCAAATCTAATGGTATAAAATATAATGAAAATTAATTTCTTACCACTCCAAAATACTATAAAATAATCCAAAACATCTCGTAGAGCAAATATTTTTGTATTTTTAATATAAAAACTCAATTGCATCCACAAAATAACTAAAAAAATAAAAGTAGTGTCATTGGATGTGATGAAAAAAATAAAATCACAATGAAGGTACTTGAAACTAATTTTAACTATAAAATTTATATTATTTTAGATTTTACTAAAATATATTTCATATACATACACCAAGAATAAGTTCATAAATAAATTGTAATAAGCATCAAATTTTATATTTATAATGTTTTAGTCCACCCGTGTTTGGATTTATATATATCATGTTTGCAACTTATATTCTTGATAGTATAACAATCTTTATTTATATCCATAATTATATATTTTAAAATATATAAAGTATATTTAATTTTATTTGACATAAAACAAATTTATTTTTTTTTTGAAAAAAATAAATACCAAAAAATAATTTGTGTTCCTCCATTAATAATATTTTGGATAAATTTTGTATACAAGTTTAATAACAATAACAAATTGTTTCTGATAGACCAAAAAAATTATTTTAAATATATATTTATGCTAATAAAATATATTTTGAAACTACTTTTAAAAAAATGATAATATCAACTTGAGATTTATTAAAAAATGAATTATAATAAAATATCTATTCCTATTATGCAAATATTTTGGATTCTATTTTAAACCATAATCTATTTTAAAATGGTTAAAATAATGATATAGAAAGAAATATTTTTTAAAATTAGTGGATTGTAAAAATAAAACATAAACAAAAAATTATCAATTTTAAAATTAAATTTATAAATTCATTTTATAAACATTGAAATATATACACATAATGTAATTTAAAAGCACAAATAGACACTTAATTTTGGGAATTAGTGAATGTTATTGATTATAATCTATCACTTATTCTTGATTATATTTTTCATAAACCATTCTTGATTTTTTACGAAATACGACACCCGACCTATATATTTATTTTGAAACCACACTTATTTCGAGTCAAAAAATAATAGTTGGTCATATTAACTGATTTTCAAAGATTTTCACAATAAAATTGAATAAATTTATGTTTCGTAGAATTTACATAGTTTTTATCATGGATTTTCTCATTGATATTTTTGTGTGTAAAATATGATAATTAGATATAACTTTTAACAATATTTCCAAAATATATTTTCATTTGATTAAAATTTTATGATCACCAACATAGTGTTTCATAGGATGAATTTTCAGTGACTTTATGGTTCTAGGTTATGATATACTTCGTTATTCATTTTTATCATAACTAAGGTATTATATATAAATATTATAATGTGATTTAAAAAATATTTAGGATCATTATCATTAGACTTAAGATGATACATAAATTCAAATATGATATTTAATTCAAAATCCCATTAATAGAGTGTTTGGAGTTCTGTGGATCTATGTAATCAAAATATATTTGAACAAAAATTATTCCATAACTATTTTATTTTTATAAATGGTTTTGTATGTATTTTAAAAATAATTAAAATTTAGAGGAATTAATTTTTTTAATTTATATTAGAAATATATTGTCCTCAGTATTATGAGTAAATAATTTATAAGGGAAAATTTTAATGTACTTGGCCTTATTTTTTATAAATTAACAATTCACAAGGATTTATCTTCAAAATTTGTCAAATAATGACCCTTTATATAATTAAATAATATATATATATATATAAATTCATCATAAAAAATAAATAATTTATTCACATTTATCATGGTCTAAGAAAACATTTCGGTAGAATTTTATTTTAATTTACACAATGCAATTTGTTATGGTGTTATAGGGGAAGATATAGTATAATTACAACTATGTCATAGTCCTAGTGAGTCAAAGAATTTATTTTCAAATACATTACCATGTTATTTTATAAAGGACTTAATTGCATGTCCACAATGTTTCTTGACTTCCATAACAAATTTCGAAATAAAACCACAAAATTCAATTTGGTGAGATATAAAATAAACTAAGCTGTATCATGAATAGTCATAAATAAAGGAATATGATCAATCCATGACACATAGACTTGAAAATTTAATTGATTAAAAAAAATCAACATGAAATAAACTAAAATAATTGATATTTTGTATTTTTTGTCTCAGTGAGATTTTATGTTAAATATTTTTTTTATAGGATACATAAACTATATTGTGGGTTATTATCTTAGGATGATCCACAAATAGACATTCATATTGATATTTCTATGTGATTCCACATTAAAATACTCATATATTCAATTCCATATAGTCAAATCTATATGAAATAAACATAATTATAAAGATATAAAAAACCAGGCATTTAAATGAACCTAATATATATCATTAGATATATAATAAATTAAAAATATATATTTCTTAGAATTATAGAGAATTAATGAACTGATCTTTAAAATAACATGGTATCCATCATTATAAAACCATAAAACTCTATGAATATTATATTTTGGGATATTAATTCAATAAAACATCGGAAAATAAAATATTGTTAGAGATTTAATTTTTTAAAAGGACTATTATTTTATAATTTTTATTAACTCTAACATTAAAATAAAATACAGAATACATTACTAAGATATTTATGTCTAAGTATTCATAATTTATATATCTAGAAAACTAACTATATTGGTACTGTATATTGGCATATAAAATTAGGGCCAAGATTATAGGCATTATGCATAAGCCCATGAAACAAATCTACGTTGATCAGGAAATTTTTACCCATTATGAATGTTTACCTAAATAAATTTATTCAAACATGCATGTGTCTGTGTGGGAAAACCCACACAGTAATAGGATTAAGTGTGGGATATGGGTTTAATTTTTTATTTCAAAAATATATACAATTTGAATGTAATTTATTTTAGTGTGATGTATTATTTATTTCCTCAATTAATAGGGAAAGGGACGGGGTAGAAGAAACATCATGTTTTTAATTTTTTTTAATTCTTATTTAACAAAAAAATATAAAAAAATAACTCATATAGTCGAATGTGTAGAACCTGTGCAGCACAAGATTTTACCATTTAGAGTTACCAAATAATATAATATACGTTTGAAAATAAATTTCACCAAATATAAATATTAATGTAATATATTTTTAGGTAATAAAAATTAGTAATTCCCAGATTATATAAACAATTTTATAATATTTTTAATTTTAGATCGTATAAAAAATGGGTTAAAATCAGTATATCCAAACGGCCATAGTCCAATACAGGCTTAGACCATTATGTTTTATCATTGAATTTTCATGTCCAACCTTATACTCATATTGGGTTTCTCTAAACAGATATCGTATAAAATATCATCAAAATAATAATTTTTGACACAATTGTATAATGTATGGAGAAGTAATAAAATAAATATTTAATTCACCTAAATATCATAACTATATTATAAAAAAATAATAAAGATTTTAGAAAATAAATATATCACAGGTTCATTGAAATTGAAGTAATTATTTGGACAATAGATTCCAATATTCTATATAACCCCTAAGTAATATAGACTAAAGATTCACATCTAATATTATTTGTTTTACCTAATAATAAATTAATTTATATAATGTTTAATTTAAAAATTTTCTCGAAAAACTAATACATTATTGTAGATACATTCTATTTTATATTATTTTATTTTTTAAGAATATATCTTCCATCAACTAGTTTTTAGGTCCCTTTGAAAATAATTATGCATAAATCTCATTTTTTCATTACATTTTCTACCTTTTTGGAAATTTTAATATTTATAAAAACACTTTCTTTGAGAAATAAATTATGAGTATTATTTTATCTTAAAATTTTACAATTGAAATCATTCATTATGTCTTTAAATTTATAAATAAATTCCAATTTTTTTTGAATTTAAATAGAAGATTTTTTTATGAATTTCATTTTAAAAAAATATAAATTAAAAGGAACCTCAAAAGTTTTTTTTCATGATGCCGAAATTAGGCATTTATTTTTATCCTTCACTTCCAATTACTTTAGATTCATTGAAACTATCCTTATATATATTTTATATGGTATCATTCATATCCTTATTGGTACATTTCCATCCTAATATTTATTTTTATAATTTATATTTGTATAGATGGATTCTCTTTTTTGTTTTCTATTGTAGTTATAATAATATAACTCAGTAGATTAACTATAATTTTTTTAATCATTGTTTACAACATAAATACCTATGAATTTTGATAATCAATGAATGTTTCTATTCTTCCCATATTTATTGTTGAATCCACTAGATTGTTGAACTATTTACATAACATTTTTACTATTATCCTATCATCTTTACTATAAAAAAATGATTTTTTCCTTCTAGGATCATCATCATTATCATCATCATGTTTCATTGGTATGATACTAAACCAATACATAATCACTTTCCCTACATATAAAACTCATAATATGTGTATGAAAAATAATTCTCTAAAAAATTACAATATTGGGTTACTTTTTGGGAAGACACATCAAAACGTTGAGGATCTATTGATTCTATATAATTTTTGTGCTACATTGATAATTTCATTAGTGGTATCAATAAAAAATTTATATATTTTTTAAATGAATGAAATTAATATTGTTTAAAAAATAATACATATGAGTATATATAATAATATAGTCTCTTTGAAATTATGAGATCCTTCATGTGATATAATAAGAAGAATCCCATATCTCATAATATGTTTCATATACAAATGTTATATCTAATAAATCATATATAATGGAGCATACTATGACATTCTTGGATAGGTGTTTATTATCAAAAAATATTATAGTCTCAACACTCTAGTATTTTCTATGGTATTTGGGTTTTATATATATATTCCCAATATTATCCCATATGTCAAAATAAATAAATTTTAATCTGATTTAAATTTTGATCATCCACACAATGCAATTGTATCAATTAATAATTGAATTCTATCAGAAGAAATATAATCATGTTAAAAGGATCCCATATTATGTAGAATACAATATTATACTTATATAGTTGATTATTATGGAAAAGTAGGGAATGAAAAATTACTTTGAATGCATTGATAAAAAAAATTTCCATAAATATTATCTTATGAGGTCAGTAAATAAATTTAACTGATTAAAAATATTTAATTTAAAATGATCATTTTTTTGAATCTGCAAAATTAAAACATTAAATAATAAAATATGTTTTTATATATTTTATGTTTGAAAAAATACTTCTCAGAAGAATAATTATTATTTAATTTCATATTAATGAAACATAATCCTTCCAAATAAATTTAGTTATGATAAAAATTCTTAGAGTGGAATATACTATCAACTATATAAATATATATTTATAAAAATTGTTTTATTGATTTTTTTTTAAAAAAATTATATAATTAAAAAATATATTTGTTGTTATCTAATAACATTTCAAAAAGTAATCATATATTATAGATAAATTAATAAATAAATTATATTATAATAAATTTAAAAAGGGTTTAGGGTATAAGAAAATCCTTATTCCTTACTAGTTCATAGAAAACTTACCTAAAAATCACAAATAAAAAGTAATTTTTTACACATTATCACATAGCTAATCCATAAATTTGAAATTATATTTAATAAAATGATAGACCAAACATTAATTTGAGAAATTTTTTCAAAAACATTATGTGGGTTTACATATAGTATAAGGTGAATTAGAAATAGAGTTATATTTAATATTTAAAACTCTAAGAGACAAAATAATAATGATATAAATTAATAGAAAATAATATTCAGATATAGAAAAAGTAAATATAGAAAATATTTCATACAAATGCATGTTTTTAGTTTATATATATCTATAGTCTCTTTTTGATGGATTACAATTTTGAATTCCGTGAATAGTCAACAAATTATCAAAAACTTCACAATAGACATGGTTCAAGGAAAAAGCATGCATATATTATTAAAATATTATTTTCAGAGAAGAATGTTCTAATAAAATGAGATTTAAAATACTCGATATTTTAAAATTATTTTTCCCTTATGGGGATCCTTTCCATATTTATACCTTTTGATTTGAGTAAATATCTATTAACAATTTATCATCATTATCTTTTCAGATGAGTAAGTAAAATTCTTTTTAATACAATAATTATATTTCATAAATTACATTAATTAAATTACTAATGAATATTTATGAAATTCAATGACTCAATAAAAAATTATATTTTTAGATATAATTAATTTTCATGATTTATGATGTTGGATTTTGATTATGAATAACTTCTATGTTTTTTATTTTTGGTATTTGTCATATTCATGAATGAATGTTAATGAAAACATACAAAGAATAAAATTTTGAAACTACCAAATCTTATAAAATACATTTGTTTTTCATAAATATTTCTCCAAAAATGCATTAAGGATGCAAGATTTATCGTATTAAAAAAGGAATGGGCTTTGATTTTTTAATGGATGGTCACTAGTATAATTTTTCTTATCTCATATTCTACTAAAAAATTCCATAATGCACGTCATGATCGTTGATATATAACTCCCACATCAACATGATTGTTTTAAATGTTATATTTAAAAAATTGAAATTTTTATTTTGGGTTTTGTGACTATGTTATGACTTCTTAGTAAATCAAATAGACCATATATTTTATAAAATTTTATACTAAAATAATTTTTAATCTCTGGAAATAGATAAAATATATTCAATAAATTTCATTAAAATAAAATAAATTGATTAGTTTCACATAAGACCCATCCTTGTTGGGGAGGTATCCCTAAATGCATCCAGGAGACCCAGGTTAAAATCCAAGCATAGGCATATTTTCGGGGGTACTGTAGTAGGCACTGTCACATTACTTCACACTGCGCATGTACTGTAGTAGAACTGTACATTGTGCTAGTACTATAGTAAGAACTATAGCAGTTATTATACCTGGTACTATTCAGTACTGTAGTATCTGGAACTATTCACCTTGGATAATCAGTTTGAGCTCAGATTCTTTAAGGATTTCTATCCACCCAAGTCTTTGGGCCAGTAGGGCTTTCAGGCCTCTATTAAGGCCTTCTGGACAACTCAAGGACTCTAGGATACATGTAGTTTCCCCTGGAAGACTCTACAAAAAAGGAGTAGCCCTAGAAGAGGATTTAGAGCAGGCACACTCACCATAGTACAACCAAATGGATTGTCAGAATGAGAGGGTATGGCAATGATAACGGGACCAGTCTGTGCTTGCATGGGAAGCCTATTCATATTTTCATGTGAAGGTGGAGAGGCACTATCACGATGGAGTTGCTGGGGAGGCGGAATTCCTTGTAGATAGTCGGGTTGAATTCTCTAAGACGTTCGAGTCATGTAATATTTTAAACCAACTGGCCTTGTAAGGGTTCCCCCTCATCCCATGAAAGGGGATCATCAAAATCATTAAAAAAAGGCCTTAGGGCCATTTGGGTAAAATTAATTCAATAGTTAAATTGAATCATTATTTTCAAGCATTTAAATGTTTTAATTATAAAATATGGATTAAAAATGCAGCTTTAGAAAGATCACTATTGTAGACAAAGATTTATTGAAATTAAATACCTACAACCATTAGTAAATATTATAGTAAATCATATGTCAAACATTCCCTTTCCCTCCATATTTCTATAAAAGTACAATTAGTATCCTCTAGATTGTGGTCTATAGAGAAATTTTTTCCATTTAATTGTAATATCTCTCTCATTAAATCATTCTCATCACTTTATTCTTTTTTGTTTTCTTGTGATATATATATATATATTAGTTTTTATTAAATGAATGTTAATTTCAAAATAAAACATTAAATGATTTTTTTTAAATCGTGATTAATTTTTAATATATATATTTAAATTAAAATTGAATAATAATTATAATCAATAAAATAGTACAAAAATATAAATAGAGTAATTAATTTTTTTTATCATTTTCCATAAATTTCACAAAATAAATTTATTTAATTCTCTATAAAAAATATAGTGACATATGATTCAAAATTTATAAATAATTAACTATGTTGTAAATAGAATAATATTATTAAATTTTAATATTAATTAATAATGATATTAAAATTTTTATATGACATTTTGAGAACATTGATAATGAAATTATTTTTCATCCTCAAATCATTATATTTTAGTTTATATCTATTATCCATATTTTATAATTTTATTAAAGACACATTAAGGTCTAGTTGGAACCCGAACACAAAATCTTCATTAAAAATAAAGACACTATATTAAATGAGACATGATGAATTTCATATACGGCCAAGATATAAAAAACCCCAAAACATTGGATCCAAATAAGAAATCAAAACCACTATAGGGAAAAAATTATTGAGGTGGGTTATGATATAAATATTTAAGGAATGTTGTAAAGGCGATGAGAAAGAGGATCAATAAGGCAATGAGACAATACTTTGGTCAATCAAAATGTTCAACGTGCCTTGGATCCTTGAAACAAAATTACACAGAGTTCTACATTATGTTAACACTGAGGGCACACATGTTTTCATACTGAAACCATAGATTCAATTCTTGTTACTATCATCAATATGAAATATAGAATACTATCCCAACACCATCAATGTATCCAAAAACCATCATCACTTGGGAAAAAAATCCAACAAAACTATATTTGGATGATAAAAAGTCCCACAAACCATAATAAAATTCCAGCCACTGCCACATAACTCATATTATCTATCCAAAAGTCAACATTTAATAGTATATACTCTACCAGATGATGTCATGGTATCTTCACTATTCCCCCTATAATAAAAAAATCATTTCATGAAAAAAGTGTAAACCATATCCCTAAAATCTATTATAGGTAAGGCAAGCCAAAGAAAAATGATGTATAGAACCAAGGGGTATAGGATCATCAAGATACAAAAAATAATTAGAAGGATTAATTTTTGAAAAAAATTTGAAAAATACATATGGGAAGAAAATGTTCCACTTCCAAGCCCAAGTGGAGGAAAATTTAATTTTAGTGAGAAGCCACCACCACCTTTTTCAAGCATGGTTTTTTTCCACCATGAATTATTTATTGATGATACTATATTTGAAGAAACTCAAAAAATTGAAAACCTTCACTATCGGAGTAGTACTAATAATTTAATGATCTTTAATAAAACTATCCCCATAGTGAGGATGCAGAAACAAAATCAATGACTATAGGGTCATCACCTCAAGCCATCAATGGAATTGAAGAAATATCAATATAAACCCATCCCATGACCACTATATTATTACAAGGGAAGAAAAATCACTACCAATGATTCATATTTAACCTCCAAAACCCATAATTTGTCCAAAAAAAGTATTAATAAAGGGGGTACATTTATCATCACTAAAAAGAAATAAATTAAGAACCATTTTTAGGTGGACATTTTTTGAAAAAGTATCCATTATTGTTTATTTTTTTGTACTGATAAAGATACACCGATTGTAAGTGATTTTTATAGCATTCCTAAAATTATGACATTTATCTGCACAAAAGTAATATTTTTTATCATTTATAAAAAGTATATTTGATAAAAAACCATTTCATTAAATATAATATGTTAATATATAAATATATTTACAATCATTTAAATATAATATATATAAATTTTAATTAATCCTATAGATAAGACCAAAAAGACATTTACACTTAATATATATGATATTTAGTTAATATGGATTATAAATTTATTAATATATATTATCAATTAATTATTCTCTAATATATATCGTGTAATAGTCATTTAATAATAGTTGGATAATATAAATATTAATTGAATTTTTGAAAGGTCTATGATATGTTGAAAATATGGATTGAACATCAAACATATATAACATTGGATTTTGGTGTATGTTTTGGCTCTTACAAATATCAAGTCGAATTTTACAATGATCTCTACACCCTAGTGATTATGGGAACCACTGATCATGTTTTTAATGGCCTTAAAATGTTCATAAGGCCTTGAATTTTTTTTAATTCTGATATCTGGTTTTTAACATCCAATGGATTTTTAGCCTTGTTTAAGGGGGTATTATTGTATTTTTTCATTGGATACTGAAGGTATTCTTAGGGACTAATTCATATTTATATTTTAGTTTTGATGTTTTATTATTTTCAATAATTCAATTTTATTTATAATTAAATGTACACACATGTATACATATTTGAATATATTGACAAATAAAAAATCATGTTTTGTAAATAAATATGTAAAAATATTTACATATAATATATAAGTATATATTAATATATAAACCATACCAAAATAATAATTACAAACATTTCCTTTAAAATAATAATGTATACAAATAAATATACCAATACAATGTATGTATATAATATATATATATATATATATTTATTATCAAGTTGATATATGTTGTATATATTTTATAATATATGTATATAATTACTAATATATAATATATGAAAATAAATATTAATAAATATATTTATTTTTATAGATACCCACATATATATAATATATTTATATCTATGTATGTATTTATAAAGATAAACGCACAATACATATTATATATAAATATATTTAAAAAATAATTATATAATTAAATATATCATTATATGGATAAAAATGTAATGATATACATATATAAATAAATATATATATATATATATATATATATCATATAATTTAAAACCTAATTATATATGGGAGTGAAAAAGTCATATATTCATGAGGGGGAGGTCGGAGGTTCGAAACTCGCTGGTGGAAGGGGTGTGTAGAGGAGGGCTAAGCGTTGTTATGGGAAGGGGGGATGTAGATTCAAGAACTATAATATGGGTTCTGATGGGGGGGGGTCCATGTAATGATAAAATGGGGTCCGATCACTATTAAAAGGTCCTATTACCGTAAAAATTTGATATTAAAAAATTATTTTCTTTGAATTTAATCATCCCTTTTTAGAACTGATAAAAGGGGCCTTTATACACTATTTTTGTACCCCTGAAAGGAACCCCCTTTTAAGGGTGGTTATATTTATATAACTCTTTTAATGTTTATAAAAATCATTTATATCTCACTTTAAAGCATTTTTTGTAGTATTGAATATTAAATATTCGAAATGAAGCTGTTGTCCATGTAATAACCTTGTGTAGTAGATTGGCCCAACCATGGGAAAAATGAGAGAAAAAATTTCCCCAAAAAATAATAATCCATGTATTTTTTAAAAAACTAAATATAAACCACCAAAAACTAATCATAAACTAATTTTGAGGAACAAAACCCACCACCATCATCACTAAAACACCTCCACAACCCTCCCTATCAGATCATACCCATAAGGAAAAGTAGCTGGAAATATATAAGGATTAAAAAAGAGTATGCCTACGGAACCTTCCATCCATGAAAGAGTATGAAAAAATTTCCCATGTTTAGGAATTAATTGGATGAACTATATGAACCCAAGATTTAAGAGGGAATAAGTCAGCAAGGAATCCCCTAATTGTGGAATTAAACAAAGATAAAAAAAATAAATTGAATAAAAAAATATAGAAATTACAATGAATAATAGAGGAGCTGGAACCACATTTAATGTGAACAAGACAAAATGTGATAAAAAAATGATCCCCAGTAGAGTAATTTATTAATATTATTTTTGTGAGAGGTGATAGAAATGACTAAACCTCTATCAGTGATAGAGGGGGAACCAACCATGATAGAAAGTGAAAAAATAACTTTACAAACATAATAACATTTTTAAACTAATATTTGGTCGGATTAAATAATGGAATTAAATATGGAAATAAAAATATAACATTGAATAACTTCTTTTTATTTCTCACAAGGATGAAAAGAGTATGTTCTCATCTGAACAAAAATGTCCTTTGAGGTACCCTAAAAAAACGTAAGCTTCCCAAGGTTTGGGTCATTTTAATCTCGATTTAATGATAACAACATTTATGATAATTATGAATAATATAAACAAATAACATAATATATCAAAATATTAGTTACACTATGAAATAAAATATTATTTATTTTTTATTTTGATTCATTAACTTTTTATGATATTTCCCTTAATATATGAGGGTATTGGAAAAATTATTTTCTCCCCTTAAAAGTTGAAAAAATATTTACAAAATATATTTAATGAATATGAATCCATTTAGATAAATGTTTTACCCTTTTACTGATACTTATAATATTGTTTATTCACTATGTGGATCAAATATTCAATAAAAAACGTCAACTGATAAAATATTCCCACTTTGAGAGTTAAGAGATTAATCATTATTAAAGGAAACGTTACCATTGAAATATTTTTTATACAAAAATTTCAACATAAATGTGTATATATATATATATAAATATTAATAAATAAAAATAGGAATTTAGTTATTTATTTTATTTTAAACTCACCATATTGATTACTATATATGTGTATAGTTTTAATTTATTTAATTATATATTATTACGAAGTCCAGCCCCATTAGAAACCTTCTAGTTAGGCAAAGAGATAAGGACACTACTAGAAATTTTATTTATTATAGTTCTTTAATTGAATTTTATTTATTTATATACTAATATGTTTGAGAAACCATAATTAATTTGAAAACCCTAAAATATGTATTAGTGGGAACTCATATAATTTTCAAAAATATTGAATTTATAATTTAATTCTACTAAAATTTGTATGGACCTGACCATTTTTAAGTGTGTAATAATGTTTGATAAATAATATAGTTAATTTATTTTTAAAAATATTAGTTTTTGTCACAAAATTATTTATCTACATTTTTTAAAATAATTATTTTTTATATATAATATATTCATCACATTTTTTTTGAAATAAGGAATTTCTATATATAGTTTGATGTGGATGAAATATTGTTGGTAATTTTCATTCAATATATATAATGTGAATGTGGGTAATTTATAATTTTAATCATTTTTTATAACATGTAATTATATTTTATTTGTAATATAAACGAAATATGTATCATGAATGTGATAGATTTTTTTCTCATTACTTATGACCAAATAAACACTTTTTCATAAAAAATTGGGTCTTAGGTAAGACGAACATTTATAATTGTAAATGATTTATAGTTTAAAAAACATTTAACAAATTTTATATTTTATCATGTAATCTCTATTCTAATTCATCAAAAATAATAATAATTAAATTAAAAATTATTTTTTAAGAGATTGAATAACATTTAAAAATTTAAATAATAACTCATTGTTTTTATTCTTCCCATGTTTTTTCTCTTAGATATCGCTTATCTTCTCTCTCTCCCATAAATCGAAATTGTTCTAACTTCAACCAGAGACATTTAAAACTGTATATGGGTTTATTGGATATACTTATATATGTGGAAACCAAAGATAACATATAATTTTTTTAAGTATTCAACTATAATTGGGGTTTTAATTATAATAATGCATGATATTCCCATTAAGAGTAACTAATTAAACATAAGAAATGAAATGATTTAATGGAAAGGTAAATTGAAATCCTTAATTAATATTGATAATTTCAAATTAAAATTACCATATGTCTAGAATCTAATTCATATAAAGCAGAAGACTATTACTGGGAAGTTTAAAAATACCCAATATAAAAAAATCTCAAAATGAACCGAAGTAACGTGAACTGATATTAAAATATCTCTAGTATACCACAAATTATTGTAAAAAAACCATTATATCCTCTATAAATACCACCATATCTTTAAATAACTTCACATAAATCCACATACAATAGAGTCCTAATAATTTTAATGGACAAAAAATGTTTAAAAGTTTTTCATGTAGAAGTGAGTATATACATACATAATACGGTTAATAAACAATTCCACTCAGATCCCACTAGGTACCTTAGTATGCTTAGTGGTAAAACCCAATCCCACTAATAATAGGCTTGGGGATAGAGACTATCACCAAGAAGGAATATCATATATGAAAGCTCTAGACTTATAAAAACCTATATCAAATATAGAACTCCAATAAAAAATATATTTCAACTAATCTCTAGTAATATATCAATTATGAACTATAAAATAATTATTCATCAATTGAAAACTATAAAAAATTTATATATAAGTCATACCATGAATGAAAATGAGGGAAAAATATGTGCTCATCAAGAATAATGGACATACTCCCATTGAATGAACTACCTCACAACAATAAATCATAGGAATTTATCTTTAGTAGATAAAATAATTTTTAATAACCATCATACAATGATATTCATAAAATCCATTGTTTTTGTTCCAACTCAGCATCTATTAAGACCACTGAACTATATATCATTTTCATTAACATAAGAAATGATGGAATGATTCTAGTGGAGGGGTAATTATTATGAATCCTAATATGATTGCTTAAAAAATAGAGGGACGATAGAACAAAAACCCTGATCAAAACATGGAAATAAGTGAGAAAAATAAAGGTACCCAACTATGCTCTTATAAATAGATAATTAAGGGACGCTAGGAAGTCCCAGTCATCATAGAATATCACTACAATTGTTTTTATGTCATATGAAGTAGAAAACAACCACAATAATACATGGCCCAAAACACCGAAATTGACAACCCAAATGTATATTTTTTATCGAGGAAACCATGTTTTCCTATCATTTCCTTATGATAGAGTCACCCAAACTACACATCTCTCATAACATTAATCTAAATTAATTATATCTGTAGTAGGGGACCTGCACATCTCTGAGGCATGATTTTTGTTTGACTGGTAGATTCTTTTTATGGATGGAGGGCCCAAGGACCATCCTATAGAGGTGTTAACTAATATATATAAAATATATGGGGCCATCACATCATTATAGAAGTAGATATATTTTGAATTAGGGGGATAATAACATCTATCGAGTAAACCTACCTTTTTGAGAATAAACGACCCATAATTCATGTTTAAAATTCTTATTACGGAGAATTAATTCACTTGGTATTTTTTAGATGGTACTAACTCGATAGTGGGATCTTGAGGATTCCCTCATTGTAGTCCATTTTTTACTATAAGATGTTACAAATTATATGGATTCCTTGAATGTGTCATTCAAACCTAGTTAATACCAATATCAATCTATGATACTCAAACTTCCAAAAATTATTTAACAATGTGATTCAATGACAAATTGGATCATATGACCATGATCTAGGTGAGAATACACTATGAATTTACTATTACATTTCCTAATTATGAATCTTGGGTTAGACGATACAAAAAACACTCAATAATAACCAATACAAGACATATTGTTCATTTGACATGGAGTTTGATCCCTAGATAGAAGCTAAACATTTTGAACCATAATACAATAATGTAAGGTCAATATAAACAATATTTCCCTAAGGAATCCTATTGTGTGGGACTAATTGGCTAACTAAGCGACTACCCTAGAGAAATAGGGTCATGTTTTATGATCATTCATACAATATCGTTGGACATTAGATGGTTTGTGAAGCTCGAGGGATAGATAGTATGTACTATATGACTAGATTTATGTTCCTAAAGTCAAACATATTGCACTATTATAAAATATATTATGTCTAACTTAGTGGAAAACCAAAAATTTACATCAATATGCCCCGATTAATGAAATTTCGACATATGGGACAAGTATCTCCGAATTATATACCTTGAGATATTTAACAATTGAGTGGATCCCTATATGTAAAAAAAAATAAACAGAACATGTTGAATGTAGTAATGACTTTTTTTATATTTAACTTGAATATAAAAACTCTAGTACTAATGTGAACTTAGAAATAATGTTTATTTTATTTAATACACCCCATAATGGTGGGTTTTAATAACTATATCCTAAATAATAATTGAAAACTCTATTGTTGATGTGTTTTTCAGGACATACCTTTGATCTTTCTAGTCATCCAACCCTTTCCATTGGCACTATACATCCTTGATACCATTGGTTTTCATCCAAAAACCTATAATTATTTATTTTAAAACATGATGTATCCCCTTACCTTTATTTTTTCACCACATAATCCTTGTATAGTGTCAATTTGAAGACTCACCATACACATTTCCTTGTTTCCATCCTAACTGGGGCCAATCCACTACCCACTGACCAACACTGTGCCACATCATGTCACTCAATTGGCACATTGGTTTGTCAATGGTCATAACCCATTTCTATATCATAGTAAATATCATAAATACTATGATTAATTAAAAGGATGATGGTAAATGTTCTGTATAAACTGGGGGAAAATAAACATTATGGTTAAAGAGTTGGTAGAAATTGTAATTTCGACCACCGAAAATTTCATTCAAAAGAGTTTATCAATAAAAACGTGTATTATTGGGATCACAATGTTAAACAAGGAAAGAATGAGAAAATATCCTTTTAGAAATGTTAGAGGAGAACCATGAATAATAAATGTCGAATAAAGAAAATCAAGAATAAAAAATAAATAAAATCCCTAAAAAATACATTGAACAATGAAATGGTCAAAGAAGAATATTCTAATATAACACAAAATAAATACATTATGATAAATAGTTTGGTAATAGATTATATATGATCCAAGTTATATAAAAAAATTTATCATAATAAAAATCTATTAAATTAACACAATAGAAAATAACTTCGAATAACATAAATTTTCCTACAACAAGGGATTATATTAGGTTACTTCAATTTATTTTATTATCCAATAAGATTAGCTCATTGTTTCCATATGAATACAATATTAGTACCTTGTTCTTTTTGAATTAATAATACTCCCATAAACACAATCTCTCTTGTTCAAGGGTTTATGTTGATTAATTAACTTCTAACCCTTTAGGGGTGTCCTAATGAGGAATTTATAAAAATATATATCAAGCTAGATATTCAATTAAAAGACCAAAAGAAGGCCTATATAGAGTTTTTATCATGTGAATATAAATTATACACTTCATTGGTAAATCCATCCATTTTGGGAAAATAGAATAGTGTTATAATTTTCATATGATATATAGTTTAGGATATATTGCCGCTTTCATACACAAGTTAAATATTTTTTTTATTAATTTTAAATTTCACTAAAAACTCAACTAGCTTGAAACTTCCCCAAGATAATGATGAGGGTAAAAACCATTATATGTGATCAATTAAAAAAAATAAAACTATTTATGACTTCATTCTAAAGTTTAAATCAATTATTTAACCTTTTTTAATGCTAAAGGATTTGATTCTCAAAAATTAGTTATGTATCGCACTAAAAAAATCCAGGTCACTATACTATCCCCACAATTTTTCATTAAATCTTTGAAAATAATAAATAAATTAAATAATAAAAAAGTAAGATCACATAACATAATTTTACAAATGGGTGTTAAACCCTTTCATGTGTCTCATCATAAACTATAGATCTTGATTATATGTGAAATGGATACTTTATCCCTATGGGAGAAAAGAATCATTCACCACTATAATCCTAACTTCCTTCCTAATATATACAACTATTTATAGGATTGATTTGACTATGATATATTTCATATTGTCTCAATGATTATGTAATATTTCTTTATGTGGATCATTATAAGGTTCCAATCCCAATATAATTCTCATTCATTGGGATTTATCCTCATTACAAAAATAAAAACTATATATAATAATATCCAAAACTATAATGGTTTTCTTTTAAGAGAAGATTCAATGGGATCATTATGCCTCCCAAATTTTTGGAGTGACTTGGAATACATTTATATGATAATAATTATCTACATTAAACGTTGGAACTACAAATAACAATCAAAATTATACACTTATACCAAAGGAGCCTCGTGGTGTTGTGTTTCTCAATGTATGATACTCTTCCACCTCATATTTAGGTAATGAATACTTACCAACAGTGATTTCATAAAATCTAAAGAAAACATATAACCTCAATGTGAATCCTTTCATAATAGGGAAAACCATTCATTCAGACCTATGATTACAAACTAGATCATATCCACTACAAATGCATCCATGTTTTCTTATTATCAGTCCATGTTGTATTATACCAAAGGAGCCTCATGGTGTTATACTTCTCAATGTTTGATACTCTTCCATCTCATATCTAGATATTGAATACATACCAACATTTATTTCATCAAATCTAAAGAATACAAATAGATTCAAGGTGAATCTTTTCTTAATAGTGAAAAACATTCATTCAAACCTATGACTCCAAACTAGATCATATCTACTATATAGGCATCCATGTTGTATTATTATCACTCCGATGTAAAATTTATTGGCATGAACATCAAGAAACACAACCAACATCCTAAGAATTGATTAATTCATTATTAATCATCAGTGTTCCATTCCACTATAAACAGATGTGTATGACCATGAACTTTTTAGATAACCATTCCTACCATCTCTAAAACCCCACTATAACACTTTTCCATATATGAGTGACTAAAATCAAAACCTAGGGAGAATACCGCAACATATAGCCATATTTTCCACATTATCATGATGATATAATTTTTGGTTAGTATTACAACACCAAGGATTCATGCTCAACTGAGATGGCCTTAGTTTAAAATTTTATATCATTGTTTTCAAAGTAAGACTTATGGGAACACCACTATATTACATTAAAAGTGTATGATGCACTTTACACCTGTAGATAATTTTTCATGTTCATTTTCTGGTGATATATATTTTTGAAATTTCTCACAATAAATATTACCAAGATATTCCCTGACATTTTATAATTTGATGGGGGATAATACCAACAATCAAATGTAATAAAAATGTTCACCTCTAACTAGAAACCATTAAAACTAATAATAACTACTCATACAATACCTTTACCATCTAAGCATTAAATATCCATCATAGTGTGTCATTTATCATACTATATCGGCACCACTATGATCTCATAATTCATCTTGGACCTAAGATTCATAGAGGATAACCACTACTACTCCATACATGGGGGTATTTCCCAATAGAATATATTTATTGAATATATAACTGACAAAAATAGTGATTTATCAATGATTTATTCTCTTAAATTAATCCACAAATAGAACTAATATACACAGAATGAATACACTTGGACCCAAATTCATTATGCATTTCATCAATAATGACTAAAAATATTCTTATAAGATCCATTTGGAAAATATGGATATTCTTCCACACCTATGATTCGACTTGGAATAAAAACAGTTCACAACAATGAAATAATTTTGAATAAATTTCATTATGATCCTAAAAAATATAATATCCAAACCTGGTATCATTTTTTAGAAACCACCCCACTCATTTCTACTAGTCAAAGCGAGGGGTCATATGAGTCATGAAAAAAAATCATCCCTGGAAAATAGATTAGACCCCCTTATATTCTCCAAGAGATCTATTGTGTTATTTTATAACATATAAAAGACATAAAAATGGTCTTATAATTAAATTTAGAAAAAAAACAGACCTTGAGGAAGTAAATCCTAAAATACCATCTATATAAACAACTTTATATCCATCAATCACTAGAAGAAACCATTATTCCTCATCATCCCAAATGATAAAATAAAAATTCACAGGATGGTTGGTAAATGGACATAACTCACTGAGTACTATCCCTACTCATCTTGTATAAAGGTCCTACTCACCATTAATGGTGAATCTTAAAGAATTTTTTCATCAGCGTGATAATATGCAATGAAATTAATCCACCGAAACCTAGGCAATGAATATCTAATCCACACCAAGGATGATCTTATTGGTTCACATAAAGGAATTATTAAATCCAATTAAATACCTATATCTAATAAGAATAATATCATATAGTTATAAAATGTGTCAGTGATACAGGCCACCACAAAAAAAATTTCTATATTAACATATTGTGTTAGTAGCTATTTTCCGATAAGAAGATTTTGATACATCAATAAATAATAGAAATAATCACTCATTCTAATTTCGATGAGTACTTATTTCAATATATAAATTACATGGATTATACCTCATAAAATATGTGTAAATTCTTTTTAAAGGACCACCAAATATAAAAATATATAAATCTTATTCATAATAGAGAATACACCCAACTCAAATCCCACTCAACATACCTTACTAAAAAAATAGATATAAATTAATCCACCATTTATCATGTACCAAAATAACCCTATATAGTCTTTGAACCATGATTTATACTCATTTCCAATGATAATTCTATATTTATGGTCAGGAATATCTTGAACTCAACCCATATTTAGCATTTCTAGGTAAAACCGAATCTGAAACAACATCAATATTTTACCAATGTGAAGTAGTCTCATCATGATTTTGCGTAAAAATTGTCCACCAATGACATAATGTGTCATGGAAAATACCCCATACAATAATAAAATGTTTTTCGTAGGTGTATGATCCAAATAATAAAATACAACAACAACTCTAACTACATATAATTCAGTTGATTATTAGTCCTACTTAAAAACCCATGAGGTCTCTATTATTGGAACGTATATAGTGTATTCACATTATGAGTGTTCTCATATATCCCATTAATAACTACCATCCACTCCTCATGTGATTCAGTTTGTAGTGTAAATCGTGTCTAATATTCCCTTCACTCAAGGTTTAAAAGATAACCCTCAATCATGTCCCTAAATAAATGGCTCACCACTCCAATGGTCAATAGTGAGAGGCTCAAGAATTATAATGTGATCATCAAAAACATGCCTCTAATTATAAGAATATTTTATATAGAAGGAATAAACTATTTACATGATGGATCCACATTTATTAAATCACATATGGGAGATATAAGGTTGGAAGGATATGAATGATAACAAATTACTATTGTATGACACATATACTATCCCAACCACGCACCACCTCCAACGATATTGAATTTCATGTAGATCATTATATTATCAGCATGTCCTCCAATGGAATGTTAATATTAAATATTTTTCATTTATTATTAATTTTCATAAATTAAATTTATATAATTATATATAATATTTTAAATTTATAAGATTTTTGTATATGGAAAATAAATGGTTTTATTCTTGATGAATTGTTTTAAAAGAAATATATATTTTTATTTAAAATTAAAATTTCTAGATTTTAGAGTCTCAAATTGATAAGATAGAAATAATTTTTGATATTAATATATCAAATATATCCTAGAGGGTATTTTTTTTAATTATTATGAAAATATTGATTTATGGATGAATAGTGAAAAATAATGATTTTCATTAAAAATGTCATTTCTTTTATTGTATTTCATGAGTCCCATTCTATTTTGAATTTAAATTACTCTCTTTTTATCAAATATAACATAATTAATTCTTTTTAATCATAATTATACTTTATTTATTTTATAAACTCATTTTAATATTGAAAATGGAATTATTCTAAAAACTTTCATCATTATGGTTTGAAATTTTTTATTAAAATTAAATTATGATACTTTTTAAAATTAAATTATGAAAAATGGTTTTATAATTTTTAATAATGAATTTTAGATTAGATAATAATTCCAATTCAACTTTTCATCATAATGAATAAAAACACCGTTAAAACATTATCAGACTGGTACAGGTCAAAAAGGTTGGGGGGGGTATAAAAGAGATAAAGAATAAAATATCTACAAATATAGGATAAATATGATTTGATGGGTGGATTTAGGACATAAAAAAGTAATTTATCAAAAAAAATCCATTTTACAACTTTCCTTCTAGAAATACACTTAATATGTTTAAATGTTTTAAGTATTTATAATTGAGAAATAGCACCGCAAATCCAGTTCATTAATAAGTAACCAAACCAGATAGAACTAAACCTCATGCACAACTCTGCATACCAAATTGTTTTCTAACCTAGAGTTATGTTGAAATATATTTTTAGGGGAGAATATACCCTCATGATCATAGTTAAGCATAATGGTATAATATGTATAATAGTAGAAAAAGTAGAGTAAATATATGAAAATAGAATGAGTAATGAATCCAACCATGATAATTAGCTGGTATAATCGATAACTATATTCATATATAAAATTAGGATTGTTTAATGGTTACATAAAAAAGATATGGTACATGGAAAATTGAAATAAGTACATATACAACATTCTATACACAAATGTACTGGATAAAAAATCTCTCTCTACTAGAATCATGAGAATATACAATGTCTTATGGTCTCATACTATGTCCTATAATAAAACATATGGTTTCTCAAATTAGAACATTCCCTTTTTCCTTAACATAAATCATGAATTCTTTCTAGTTACAAATATGTATCCCAAATAAGGTGCAAGATATTCTTAGTATACAACCATGAATGTTGTCTATATCAAATCTCGTCTATGCAATATAAGCTGTAATAGGTCATAGATTTAATAGGAATTAATTTTTAAAATAATTGATCTGATATAGTCTATAAGAAATGATAAAAAATAAGTATGTAAATGATTAATAACTATATTAACATGAATAAATTATCCATGGTTTATGATATCATGTCATGTGTAAATAAAGTATGATATAAGGTGAATAATTGTCACACTTGTTTTTTTAATGTCTTGGATTTTATCTGGTTCATTGGGAATCCTGATCCTTTTCATTGGTTTTGGGTTAGATTAATGTTGACATTTGAAATTCCATATATGTTTAATCATTATACCATGGGTGGTCGATAGCTTGTTTTGGATTTTTTTGGAGAAAAGGGTGGTTACTTCAAGATTTTGGCCAACCGTGAGCCCATTTCAAGATTTAAAAAGATAATTGGTTTCTTTTATAAATCCATTGTTTTTTAAAATGTTTCACACATTCCACATCCCACATTACCTTCAATAACCTATTAGAAACATAATTTTCCTTTATACCCCCTAAATAATAACTAATCATGGTCGATTTGGGTTATTTATTCAGTTATTATGCAAGCACATGAGCCCATTTCCAGTCAAAAATTTTTTTTACTATCTTTTATATCTTTTTAATTTTTTTAATTTTTTCCAATTATATAACCCTCCACTAGAGTCCATGATTACTAGGTGTAACACAATGTTCTATTTATCATCTTTGTATCTCATTTTAGTCACAGATTAGGGCGAAACATATCAGGGCTACTCAAATCATCCATATTTGAAAAGGTAATTTGATTCTTTCAAGAATCATTCATTAATTTTTCTTTTCAACCAAAATATTCATTCCTTGGTTGTCCAGACCTAAGGATCCTATCCAAGATGTTCCAAGACATTACCTTTCATCTAAGGGTGTAGATCTAAGGGATTAGGAAGAGACCCTAGTTTCTAATGCGAGTTTCCTTCTCCTTTCTCCTCACACTTCCTTATACTTCCATTTTATTTTTTATTCATATTCTCCCACGGTCATGAAATTCTTACGGTTATGTTATCCAATTTTTTAAGTTGTTTAGTTTCTTTTAGGTATGGTCTTCATAGATCAAGACTTTTGGGAACCACAACAGGTGATATTTGGTGTGTTGTTCAATTATTCCTTGGTTTTTCGGTAAGATATCTCTTGAACATGATTTTATCATTTTATTTTCATCATTTAATTGATTTTATAACCTCATATATATCGTTATTATTTTTTCCGCATTTTTGTAATTTTTTTAGTGTGAAAAACGGTTGTTTAAGCCCTGTGTTGTGAAACGTAGTGTTGTTATGTTATAAATGTGTACACCATAAGATTACATAAATGTTCTATTATATTATTAACCTTATTTATGGTATTTTGAACATGGTTCAATATATTGGATAAATTTATGTCATTAAAAGGGTATTTAATCTACTTTGGATGAGCTTTAAGTAAGTTTTTTGTTTAAAAGTGAAGACCATCAGTTCGTTAAATTCCCCGAATGGATTTTATGTGCTTAGTGTGATTTAAACGGATTTTTTGGATTTATAAATACAGTGCAATCATGAAAAATGGGGTTTTTTGGTCCTTTTATTACTTTCCAAAGTAGTTTTGGTTTTATAAACAAATTGGTTTTTGTTTGTTAACATGTTTTAGCCCTGAATTTCAAGAAAATGGACACATTGGAATCCTTATAATAATGTTCATGCTTTAGATGTGTAACCAGAATGTTTTAATGTATTTATGAAATTTTTTTCTATTATAAATTGTTTTTAAACACATCTTTATTGAATGTGAAATTTGTACCTTTGTAAAATGTTATTCTTGATAAATTCTTAAAGACATGTTTTGAATTTTTATTGTAAAAATGGTTTCCATGTGTATTTCATTTCGTATAATTTGGGAAATTTTATGGTCCATGAAATTGATTTATTAATCAGTGTTGGGGATTCCAACTATAGGTTTATATAGTATTTTTTGGGTTTTTATACCTTAAAATATCATTTCTGAATTCATTTTATGTGGAATGCCTCATTATTATTCTGGAAATTATTTTAATAAAATTTATGTTTTTTATTGATCCATGAATGAAATGTGAGACATGTGTGTGGGATGTTTGATGAGTGAATTATTTGTAAATTTTAGTTTCATGAGAAAATTTTATTTTATAGATATGTATCTTTTTTGAGCACAAAAATGGAAAACTTTTGTATCCTGGTTTGTAGATGTGTACTAGTATGCTACTGATCCAGAGGGGTTTTGTCCTTGTTTCATGTATCATGTTCAAATATGACATCACTAACTAAACAAAGATGATGATGTTGTCGGGTACCACAAGGTTATGGATGATTATCCTATAAGTGTCTCATGCTCATGAGAATAGATTTTTGTTAATGTTACTTTTACAGCAATATACAAGGTACCTACTTCTCACAGTGAACTATTGTCTAAGGGTGTTCCCACGACTTGTGATCATTGGATATATTATATTCACTATCGGCATAAAGTGAGTTTGGTTTGAAAAATACTTTATAATGTGTGTTTTATTTAAAGGTTTACTTTCTTTAAAGCATCCCCCTTGAAAAATATTTTCACATTGAAGTTTCACCTCATTGAAAAATTGTTTCTAGAATTAATGTTTATTAAACCTGCACGTTTTGGTTTGATAAATTTTATTGCATGGTACGTCATTTGGAAAAACAAAATTTATATATTTCATCTGAATCTTGAAATTTATGTTTTTTTTATTTTAATGTATTTGTATTGGGAATAGAATATCGAGCTATCTTACACAGTTTTAATACTCATGCATATAATTTTCAAGTGTTTTTATCCCTTGTGAATGTTTTATATTTAGTTTAGTAGCTTTGGGAGATGAGTATTAGTTTTGTTGGAGAGTGACCATTGGGGTCACATGGTGTCAGTTTGGTCATTAGTCTTGTTCAGTTGGTTGTATTGTTTAGTTTTACTTTCAGTTTCATGTGTAAACAATGTTCAGCTCTATTTAATATGAATGTATGTTGGGTTTTCTGTATATTTATGCAGCTTAGTTTCTGATTATATCTGGGTATAATCATTCCCTTGAGTACATTGTTGATGACCAACAGAAGTTTCCAGCCCATGGGGATCTAGAATTACCTTCTTTCTAAGCAACATATCAGTTCGAGTGCCCGCTTCAGTGCCGAACTGAGATTATTTGTGAAAAAATGGTATCAAAGGAGGTTGTCTCCTAGAAGACCTTTATTTTTAGATCACCCTTTGTTATGTTGGTATTTCAAGGTAGATGGAGTAGGATTTTCAGGACTTGAGGGGAAGGTTCTGGAAGAGTGTCGCAAACTCTTACTCATTCTGACCCTTGGTTGTCCATGGGAAGTATTGTTTTATTAGTCTATTTGGTTCTTATTGATTGTTTGCTGATTGGGATACAACAAGCGGAGTTGGAATAATGGACTCTGTTAGCTCACAGGGCCTGAAATTCCATTTAGATCTAGTGAATGTTCCTAAGAAGGCGTTTTGTTTTAGTAGTGTTTTTGATATATGGCTACTAACCATATGGTCAAGTCAACCATCAATAGTAGTTATCATCTGTTGGACTCTTAGATATATCTTGAATTCTGATTGTTTTTAAATGTTTGTGTGATAATTGTGGAAATGGGTTTTCGATGGTTAATAGAAAATGTGTTTTAGTGTGTTGGGTTTTTTAATTAAAATTTTTGGTAAAATGTGGAATGATTTAATGGGATCAAGTTTTCATAATCTAAGCATATTATTTATTAAAATAAAATGGCCATAACTCATGAATTATTTTATGATGATTCTGAAAATTTGTTTAAAAGGGATGCTTTTTTCAGTTGAAGTGTGTTTTAATCTATTGAATCGGTCATGGGAATTAGTTTTGAGTACATATTGTTATCCTAAAAAGGGTTTTAGCCTTTGTGGCTGTCAGATTTTGAGAAGATACATTTTTTAATTTTACAAAATGTGAAATGGCTATTTCGAATAGAATGGTTGTTTTTGGAAGTTTTATTAACTAAAATTGATTGGCTATTTAATCAAAAGGATTTTTATAAAGTGTGGTCTGCTTTTTGAAATATTAAAATGGATTTGGACTTGTTTTTCAATGTTTCTTTGGAAGGAACGTGATTCTTTTTGATGTGATAATAGTTTTATATTTGCCTTTAGTGTTTTCATGGGTGTTCATAAGCGTGGTTTTATGTATATATGGATGAATGGATGGTATGCCATGGTGGTTGGGCATCTGGGGTGGCACGAAAACGTACTTATGAGTGAGACATGATGAAAAACCATTGGTGAATGAGGAAATCCCCCAAAAGGTATTATTTTTAAATAGTGTTTTCTGCTGAATAATTGGTGTGTCTTTTATAAAAATATGGTAATGTGGCTAGTTTTTTTCAGTATCATAAAACTGTTTCTTATTCGGTATGCTTCCTTGCGATAGGGAAGATATAATATTTTGTGTCTTGATATGGGATCTCATTTGTGGCTTGGTTTTGGGGAAATGTTTAGTGGGTTTCTAAAGTTGTGGTGGATATTGTGACATGGCGATAAATGGTTGTCTTTTGGCCATATTATTATGTGATCAACCTAAGGATTCATTACAATTGTATAATCCACCTATTTAAATGATGCATCATCCCATTTATAGGAATAGAGAGATTTTTAGGCTCAATATAATGTGCCTTTCGATTATAGTGTCCCTCTCAATTGGGGTAGTTATTCTCGGTGAGGATGATGTATTTATCCTTGAACATTTTCCAATCTACTCCTTGTTCATAGTGAGAGAAAATAATGTTGTCTATCTCCATGTTCTTGTTTGGGTAAAAGTGTATTGTTTGAGGAAGATAGTTTCATGGTGTCCCTTTATCTATGGTTTTGGCTTGACATTTTAATGTTTCACTATGTGGAACTAAGGGGAAGAGTTTATGTTAGGGATTATTTAATCCTGACTGTGAGTTATGAGATTCTTCATCAATCATAGCTCCAGTCAAAGTTCTCGAAGTGAAGCTGGTGTATAGTCCGGAGTCCGGTGAAAATGGGTAGTATTGCTTAGCTTTTACCTCCACCATTGTAGTGAGGTGGTTCCATTATTTCTTTTTGTGGTTTCAATGACTTAATTATAGGGTCCCCTTACCTCCCCACCTAAAGTGGTTGGGGTTTGGATCTTTGTAGAGAGTGTTGGAACATTTATTGTCCCCTCCGTTCAAGTGTGAGTGGTTTAAATTTTCATGTTGGGATCATCATTATATGAGATGGTATGTAGTTTTGGGGGAGTTTTTGTGGACTTGTTTGTGAGTGACCGATTTCTAGTTCATGTTGAATTGTTGTTTGGTCATTTATCGTCGGTTCTAAATGGTGGGGAGAACCACCACAGGTCTCAAATAATTTTCTCCTAAGAATTTCTCAAGTGCTATTTGTATATTAATGGTGGTGATTACATTCCAAACACCCTTAGAATCTTTGGATTTCATGACTGATTATTGGTTTGGGTGATCATTGGGTTCTTTGAGAGAAGGCCCAATAATATCGATCTTGGTTTGGTTGAGGAGGAAGTGACTCAATCATTCAGTTGATTCTTAGGAAGTTATAGGGTGTTAGTTTTTCGGTTGAGTTAAGAGGCTTATGTTTCATTAATTGTGTTTGATGTTTCATTAGAATCAGATGATAGACCATGTTGATATGGAAACCTTAGGTTTTGATCAATCAGCTGGAATGTGTTGTGGCTTTCTGTGGGAAGAAAGCTTCAATGGTAGGGAGAATTGTCACACCCAATTTTTTTTCATGTCGTGGTTTTGATCTAGTTTGTTCAAAATCCTGATCAATTTCTTGGCATTTAGGACCAATTAATGCTGAGTTTTGAACATCCATATATTTTTAGTCATCCTACCATGGGTTCCTCATATCTTTTTTGGGTGTTTTTGGAGAATTGGGTTGTTACTTCAAGATTTGGGCAAACTATGATATCATTTCCATATTTAAAATAATTTTTTTTCAATTTTAAGTCCTTAATTTTTCTACATTTTTAACTCATTACACAACCCACTTGTCCAAAAAGGACATATTAAAAACAAAATATTCATGTGGACTCCCTTAGTAATTTCAAATCATGGGGGATTTTGGTTATTTATTCAGGTACTCGGATAGCTCGTGACCCCCTTTTCAGTTCTAAAAAAATAAAATGTTTATTTAACATCTTATTCATCTTTTAATATTTTTTGGAGATTATATCTCACACCAAGGCCCAAGAATTCTAGGAGCACCTCCATGTTCAATTTTCCCTCTTTGGATCTCATTTATGTCATATATTAGGGTAATATTTCTCAAGGTTTCGCAAATAATCCAGATTTCATAAGGTAATTTTTTTTTATTCATGAGTAACTTATTTGTTCCCTTTCCAACCCAAATATTCCTTACACATGTCTTCCATACCTAAGGATACACTCTAAGAAATTACAAGCCATCACCTTCCCTCTAATATTTTAGATCTACAGGAAGATGAAGAGTTCTCTAGTTTCCAATGTGAGATTCGTTCTCCTTTCTCCTCCCTCTTCCTCCTCCATCCACATTATTTTAGGTTATTTTTCACTTCATATCAAGAAATAATAATGTTTGTGTTTTCCCATAGGTTTTTATGGGGTTTTGGTTTATTTGGGGATGGTCTAAATAGATTAAGAGTATTGGAAACCACGACAGATGATATCAGGTATGTGGTTCCTTTCAGCCATGGATTTGAGAAAAGGATATCCCATTAACATGACTTTATAATTTAAGTTTCATCCTATTACTTATTTTATCATCTTAAATATATTTTTATTAATTATCTTCATCATTTGGATAATTTTCATGGTGTAAAAAAATGGTGGTTTAAGCCTTGTTTTCTGAAAAGTAGTGTTGTTCTGTTATAAACATTTACACCACTTCATTACTTAAATGTTCTATTATATTATGAACCCGGTTTATGGTATTTTCAACATGGTTAAGTAGATTGTAAAAATATAAGTCATGGAAATGGTATTTTATCCCTTTTCATGTACTTATAATAAGATGTTTGTTTAAAAGTGCA
This sequence comes from Viscum album, assembly GCA_963277665.1. Lineage (NCBI taxonomy): Eukaryota > Viridiplantae > Streptophyta > Magnoliopsida > Santalales > Viscaceae > Viscum > Viscum album. Next base: position 1,812,564,438 of record OY728127.1, read on the forward strand.
TTCCACGTGTTCGGTAAATTGCACGGTAAGATTTTATGTGCATAGTGTGATTTAAAACAATTTTTAAGGAATTATAAATACATTGGAAGAATTAAATTTTTTAATTAGGTTTCCTTTTATTTATTTCCAATGTAATTATGGTCTTATAAAAAAAGGGTTTGGGTGGCAATCATGTTTTGGCCCGCGTTGCCGGAAAATGGAAAATTCAGCAACCTTATAAAAATGGTCATGCTTTGGATGTGTAAACTAAATTTTTAATGGATTTATGAAAGTGTTTTTCTACTACAAATGGTTTGTATAAATATATTTATTAAATGTAAAATTTTTACTTTTGGAAAATTTTAGATTTGAGAAATACTTAATGGCGCATTTGGCATTTTTCTTGTAAAAATGGTTTCCATGGGTATTTCATATAGTATCATTTGGGGACATTTTATGGGCTATAAAATTGATTTATTAATTGATTTTTGGGCTTCCAAATCCGTTTCTATATGGTATTGGTGTGTTTTTGGCCTTAAAATCTCATTTTTGAATGGATTTTTTGTGTAAGGCCTCATTATACTTCTGGAATTGTTTTTATGAAAATTAAGGTTTTTATTGATTCATGAATGCAATGAGAGACATGTGTGTTGGATTTAATATTTTTTATGATTTTTAAATGTAATATAAATGATAAAATGGTATTTTATATATGTGTAACTTTTTTGAGCACAAAAATTGAAACCCCTGGTCTCTTGGTTGGTGGACGTGTACTAGTATACTAATGATCCATAGTGGTTTTGTCCCTATTTCACATAGAGAGTTAGACAATGACCAAACTAATTAAAAAATGATGAGGATGTTTTGGGGGACCACTAGGTCCTGAGTTATTATCTAACTAGTGGATTGGGTGCATGAGAACAGATATTTGATATGGTTACTTTTACACCAACTTACGAGGTACCTTAGGCCCACAATGAATTACTGCCTTGGGGTGTTCCCGTGACTTGTGATGTTTAGATATATTGTATTCCCCATCAACATATGATGAGTTTCAATGAAAAAATTCAGTATCATGTGTGTTTTATTTAATGGCGTACAATATTTAATGTATTCCTCTGGAAAACCATTTTTTCATTCAAGTTGAACCACTTTGAAAAATAGTTACTAGAATTTTGGTTTATAAAACATGAAATTTTTTGTCTGGTAATTTTTATAGCATCGAACCTCATTTAAAAAAAATTAATATACTGTATGTCAATATTGAAATTTATATTTTTTTATTCTAATATATGTGTATTGGTAGTAGAATATCGGGCTAACCTGCTGAGTTTTAATACACAAACCTATAGTTTTGATGGGTTTTTAGCCCTTGTGCTGGTTTTATCTTGACATCAGTTGCATTGGGTGAAAAGTATTCATTTTGTGGGAGAGTGACTAGTGTGGTCACATGGTGACAGTTTGGTTATGAGGATTTGTCATTTTGTTTTATTTTTTAGTTGTAATTTATGTTTCTTGTATAAATAGTGATCAGTTCAATTCTGTATAAATATATATTGGGATGTCCTTTTCTTTCCACTACTTTTTTATTCATTATATTTGGGAGAAATCATTCCCATGAGAACTATGTTGATGCATGGAACGGGTTTCTAGACCATGGGTATCCAGAATTACCTTTGGGCTATGCCACAGATCGGTTTGGGTGACCGGTTCGGGGTCAACCTAGGATAGTTCATGAAAAAATGGAATCAAAAGAGGTTGGATCATTGCAGGACTTTATTTTTAGTGCTACCTTCGTTATTTCAAAATTTCAAGTTTGATAGAGTAGGAATTTCAAGATATGAGGGGCTGGTTCAGGAAGAGCGTCGTGAACTCTTTCATGTTCCGACCATCTGGTGTCCATGGTATGTTCGGTTTTAATAGTATATTTGGATATTATTGATTATTTGGTGATTGGGATACACCATAGGGAGTTTTACTAATGGCCTCAATGAGCTCATAGGGCCAAGAAAGCCTTGTATATCCCGGGCATGGTCGTAATAAGGCTATCTGTGTTGGTGGTGTGTTTCATATATGGCCGCCAACCATATGGTCAAGTCACCCATCGACACAAGATCTCTTTTGTGGGTCTCTTAGATGTTTCTTGAAATATGAATTTTTATTTGATAATACATGTTGTGATAATTATGGAAGTGGGTTCCCAATGATTAATATAAGAATGTGTTTTTCATGTTGGGTTTTTGTGAAACATATTTTTTGGATGAAAATGGAATGATTTATCATGATGAAATTTTCTTAATATAAACTTATGGTCTATTGAAATACAACTGTTTGAAGGAATGAATTATATTATGACAATTCCAAAAAAAAATTTAAAATGGGATGTTTTGGGATGTGGAAGAGTGTTTGAAAATTAGGCTTTTGTTTTGGAAATACGTTTTGAGAATTTTGTGTTTTCTTAAAAAGGGATTGGCCTTTGTGGCTGTCAAAATTATAAAAGAGACCTTTCCGTATATTTGGAAATGGGAAAGGTACATTTTTATTAGATTAATTGTTTCCAGAAGTTCTATTAAATATAATGGATTGGGTTTTTAATAAAATGGTTCTTAGTGATGTGTGGGTTTTTATTGGAATTCTAAAAATTGTTTTTGATATAGTGTGTAATGTGGGTTTGGAAGGTATATGATTCTTTTTGGAGTGATGATTATTTTATTTTATCTTTTTTTTGATTTCATGGGAGCTAACATGCATGATTTTATGGATATATGGATGAATGGATGGTATGGAATTGAGGTTCGGTGTCTGGGGTGGAATGGAAACGAGCTAATCATTGAGAATTGATGAATCAAAAATGGAGAATGATAAAATCCACCTCTTTGGTATGTTTTTCAAAAGTCTTTTAAGGTGATAAATTTTGGTGTTTGTTATAAACCAATGGTTATGTGGTTTGTTTTTTCAATATATTAGAAGTTTTGTTTATTCAGTATGATTCATTGTGATATGGAAGCATACTATTGTTGTGTTTTGATATGGGATCTCTTTGGGGGATCCGTTTTGGATTATTGCTCTCTGGGTTTAAAATGATGCGTTGGATGTTGTGATGTGGACATGGATGGTTCTCCGTTGGCATGATTTCCAAGTGATCAACCAAAGGATTCATTCCAAATGGAAAATCCACCTCTTCAAATGATTCCCCAGCCCATTTTTAGTAATAGAGAGATTTTATGGAATGATTAAAAGTGCCTTTCCAATATGCATTACCTTTTGATTGGGGTAGTGGTGCTCACTGAGGTTGATGTGTTTCTACATGTTCCTTCTCAATTCTACTCCTTGATCGGTTTGAGAAAATAATGTTTTCTATATCCATGTTCTTGTTTTGGTAAAAGTGTGTTGTTTGAGGAATAGAGTTTCATGGTGTCCCTTAATGTAGTTATTTTTTCCTAGGAGTGCTATTTGTCACCATTTGAAATAAATGGGAAGAGTTCAATTTTGGGTTTTTCAAATCCTGACAATGAGGTTGGAGATGTTTCTTCCATCAGAGCTCCAACTATAGGTCTTGGAGTGAAGCTTGATTATATTCCGAAGTCATGGAACTGTAGGTACTATTAACATTCTCATGCATATACCATTTTAGTGAGGTGTTTCCATTATTTATTTTGTGGATTTAGTGGCCTCATGATTGGGTGTTCTTTCCTCCCTACATGAAGTTGTGGGGGTTTATATCTGTACAGAGAGTGTTGGCCTAGTTCTTGTCCCCTCCATTCTGGAGTTGGGGGTTTAAATTTCCATGTTGTGTTCCCTTTATCATGGGTAGTTATGTGGTTATGGGAGAGTTTTAGTGGGATGGTTTTGGAGAGACTCATTCCTTTTTCAGATCTAATTTTCATTGGTTCAATGATCATTGGTTCTTAATGGTGGGGAGAACCACCCTGGGTCTCATAGAGTTTCCTCTTAAGAATTTGTCGAGTGCTATTTGTTTCATAAGTGTGAGGAGTCCATTTCAGAATCCTCTATAATATATGGATTTCATGAGTGAAATTTTCATTGGGTTATCACTGGGTTCATTTGTAGAATGAGGAACAATTTTGTTCTTGGTTTGGTTGAGGAGGTAGTTACCCAATCATTCAGTTGATTCCTAGGATGTGGTTGGTAGTTGGTGTTGTTGATGAGGTATGAGAATTAGGTTCCATTAATGGGGGATTAGTTTTAATTGGATTCCTTGGATGGACCATATTGATATGTAATACATAGGTATTGATCAATTATTTTGAAGGTGTTGTGTCTTTCTAGGGGGGTGTAAAGCTTTAATGATGGGGAGAATTGTGACACCCCATTTTTTCATGTCATGGTTTTAATCTTGTTTTTTGTAAATACCATTATTTTATTGGATTTTTTGTGATATTAATGTTGTGTTTTTAACATTCATATATTTATAATCATCCTACCATGGGTTCCCCATAGCTTGATTGGTTGTTTTTTGGAGAAAAGTGTGGTTAATTCAAGATTTGGGCCATCTGTGAGCCCATTTCCATATTAAAAAAATTAATTTGTTTCATTTATTACATATATGATTTTAAACTTTTTTTAACTCTTTCCAATTCCCAAATTTCCTAATATGACATATTGAAACCACCATATTACTTTTTACCGCCTTAGTAATTTCTAATCATAAGGGATTTTTGTTATTTATTCAGGTATTGGGCTAGCTCGTGAGCCTATTTCTAGTTTAAAAACACATTTTTTTCTTTTATATCATAATATTATTTTAATATTTTCTTGTAATTCCACCTCTAACTCGATCCCAAGAATCCTATGTATACCCAATGTTCTATTTTTCCACTTTGCATCTCATATTAGTTTCATATTAGGGGGAAATTCCTCAAGGAATCTCAAATTGTCCAGATTGGTAAGGTAATTTATTTCATTCATAAATAATTCATTTTGTCCCTTTTCAACCCAAAAATTATTTCCTAGGATCTTCTCATCATATGGATCCTATCCTTGAACTTCCAATCCATTCCCTTCCCTATAAGGGTGTATATATAATGGAATATGAAGAGTTCTCTAATTACAAAAGTGGGATTCCTTGTCCATTCTCCCCATCTTCCTTCTCCTCCCATATTATTTTGGTTTCATCATCTACCCTATACATTAAATACCTTGGGTTTTGTTATCCCATTATTATTTACGGTGTTTTGGTTTATTTTTGGATTATCATCATAGATATAGAGTGTTGCGAACCGTGGTAGTTAATATCGGGTTTGTGGTTCCTTTACGCCATTGTTTTGAGGTAGGATATCCCATTTACATGCCCTTATCATCTATGTTTCATCATTTTCGTACATTAAAAACCTTATATATGTGTTTATTATTCATTTTAATCCTTTGTATAATTTTCTGGGTGTGAAAACGTTTGTTTAAGCACTATTTTGTGAAAAGTAGAGTTGTTTTGTTATAAACATATACACCACTTGCTTACATAAATGTTATATTAGATTGGGCACCTATCATATAGTATTTTGAACATGTTTATGTATCTTGAATAAATTTATGTCAATAAATTGGTATTTTATCCCTTTCCAAGTTCTTAAAATAAGTTATATGTTTAAATGTACATGTCATGTGTTCAGTAAATTTCCTGGTTGGATTTTATGTACTTAGTGTGAATTAAAATGATTTTTTTGGATTTATAAATTAATTGGAAGCATGGTAAATGTTATTTTGGGACCCTTTTATTTATTTCCAAATTATTTTTGGTATTATAATCAATTATTGTTTTGTGGTAAAAATGTTTTTTCCTGAGTTGCTGGAAAATGGCCCATTTCGTATCATTATAAAATTTGATGTACATGGATGGGTAAAATGAATGTTTTGTGGTATTTAAGAAATTGGTTCTCTTATTTAAAGGTTTATTAAATACATATTTATTAAAATTTAAATTTTTACCGTGGTAAAATGTTAGTTTTGAGAAATTCTTAAAGGCATGTTTGGAATTTTTCATGTAAAAAAGGCCTCCATGTGTATTTAATGTTTTTTCATTTGGGACCATTTTATGTTCCCTGAAATTGATTTATTAAATTATTTTGGGGAATCGAAATATTTTTTGATTAGGTATTGGTGGGTTTTTTTCATTAAATTATCATTTCTAAGGGATTTTATATGCAAGGCCTCATTATACTTCATGAAATTGTTTAATGAAAATTTAAGTTGTTTATTGATCCATAAAATAAATGTTAGACATGTGTTTGTGATTTTGGATATTATTATGATTTTAAAAATAATATTCACGAAAAAGTGGTATTTTATAGATGTGTATCATGTTTGACCCCAAAAGGGTAAAATCTATATATCTAAGTGGGCGGATGTGTAGTAGTATGCTAGTGACCCTAGAAGGGTTTTTTTCCTTATTTCACTTCACATGTTTAATGATAAAATCATTGAATAAACTATCATTATTTTTTTGTAGTGTACCACTAGGTTATGAATGATTATCATACTATTGGATCATTTTCATGAGAACATATATTTTTTATGGTAACTTTTACACGGAGATATGTGGTACCTGGGGCCCACAACGAACTAGTGCCTAGGGGTGTTCCTATGTCTTGTGATCATTGAATATATTATATTCACCATAGTCATACAGTGATTTTGGCGGAATAAAATTATAAAAATGTGTTTTTTTATTTAATGGTGTATTTTATTCAAATCAACCCTCTTTAAAATAGTTTTCACTTTGAAGATGCACCACTTTGATGAATTTTTACAAGCATTCTTGTTTATAAAACATGCATGTTTTTGTGTGGAAAATTTTATAGCATGGAATCTCATTTGGAAAACATATTTTTATATATTGTATCTCAAACATGAAATTAATTCTTAATTATTTTAAAGGATGTGTATTTGGAATAGAATATCATGCTAGACTACTAGGTTTTAAAACTCACACCTATAGTTATCTACTATTTTTATTCATTCTACATGTTTCATATTGAGTTAGGTTGCATTGGGTGATGAGAATTTTTTGTGGTGGATATTGATGACTGGGGTCACATGTTGTTAGTTTGGTCATCAGGTTCGGTCGGCCTCTTGTATTTTTTAGTTTTACTCTTGTTTTCTTGTATAAATATTGTTCAGTTTCATTTTATATAAATGTTTGTTTGGTGTCTATTTCATTCTTCTACTTATTTCTTTATTATATTTGGTAAAAAACATTCCCATGAATATTCTGTTGATTCTCGGGACTAATTTCCAGCCTGTGGGGATCCGGAACGCCCTTCAATCCATGTAACAGATCGGTTCGGGTGCCCAGTTCAATGTCGACCCAGGCAGGATCGTGATAATAACCATCTATCAGACATTTGAAGGATATGACACTTTTACAATGGCCAAAGAATCCTTTTTATGTCTATAAATCCATACCTAAAAAATCGGTATTATGTAGACATATATGTTTGAGGAACCAGGGCCCATGGATGAAGGAATCCTCTTCGAGTCTAAGGAGATCATTCATAACACACGGTGTAATGAAATGGGTGGAGCTTAAGAAAATTTTCTAAGATACTTCATGTATGCTAGATCTAAGTTGACATTATAAGGAATCCAATATATCATATGAATGCAGTTTGAAATTGTAAGTTTATACCACCCATTATCATTATAATATATATAATGATTCAATGGAACATGATAGTTTCCAGTATATTTTTTCAATTGAATTTACTATAATCCATTCATTTACAATTTCAAAAACCCATGATAGGGAGGAGGCCATGTTAGTGTCGAGGAATTTTTTCAAGTCCATTAAATTAATTATAGAAGGGATCAAGAGAAATTTTAGTTTATATTCTATGTTATCGATTTAATTTATCACATTCAATTATTGAATCAATCCACGTACTTGTGATATGAAGGTAGTAAGTGTTTGTGTCTATCCAACTTTACTAATTAGTTACATACTTATGAATAATCCAATGGTTTGTAAATTTTATTCCAAAACACTAAATTATTTCATTCTATTACTCTTTTCATTTATAATTGATGAGGTTCTAAACATGGTAATCCGAATTTAACAATTTATTTAATTTATATATATAGATAACATTAATAAATGGAAACCATAAATCACCACAAGGGTAGTGTAATCATGATCAATAAAACTATCCCATCTCATGTGTTTTTTGGGTTGAGGTTGACAACCCCCTTATAAGAATAATTTCGCAATTATATCTTTAAATAATGTTTTTAAAATTAATTAAACGTAATATTAATTTAATTAGAAAGTTTCCAAAATTTATGTTAATGGAAATACAGTCCAAGATATAAAAAATAATAAAAAAACCGAAAGATGTTTAGACCATATACCTTAAAAGAGAAGTTCTCTCCAAACCTGTTGTCAGCCTTTAACTATGGCTAGGACATGAGAAATTTAATAAATATATGAATACATTAAAATAGGGAAAATTATATTTATTGTATTTATCATTTTATAAAATGAGATAAAAAATTAAAAAATGAAGAGGATTGATCCAATCACTATTTACTATCCAACACAATATACGTGAAATGATTCTGATGCATCATAAATAACATAGATCAATGCCTAGGTGGTGAGGATTATGAGGGATCCAACAGGAGATCTGTCTTACAATGAGTGGTGGAGAATAATTATTTGTGTTTTAATGAGATAATGGTAAGAATTTACATTTTATGGTGTCCTTAATGAGTCACATGGTTTTCCCACACTTTTCTCAAAAACCTTGATCCAATAATCTGAGGCCATCTTCTAAGTGGCACATCTCTTGAGGGCCGACCACAATATTTTCCTAAATACACAAAACCCCAGAATATCCCCTATTTAGTTTTCCTAAAGAACCTTAAATTACAGTGTGGCCTCTTCTATATGGTTAAACAAGCCATGAACCACCTCTTACTAGGCCTTATGGTTGAATTTAACAGTTATGACTAACAATATTCCAATTGTGCACCTCAAGCTATCTCATAAAATAACTAGAGCTCCAAGCATTGAATAAGCCCCGAATTCTATTTAACTCTTATTCAAGACCTTAGGAACTTCCATTCCTTTGGACAAATGATTTAAATAAAATATTAAAGGACCATTAACTCATCATAAAATTCAAGATGTTACAACCTCCCCTCCATGAAACAAATTGTCCCCAACTTTAACTTTAAAGGGATGTATGATATCGCATTAGAATAACTATGGAGACAAATCATGTGAAACATTTTATCACTCCTAGTTGTCATCATGTACATGGAGTTTCTTCCATTATAATTGAATTAGAGGAACTTAACTACCTCATATATATTCTATTATCTAATTGTTGATACATATAGAATTATCCTCAAAGGATGCATCCACATCTAAATCAACCTCATTAGGATAAAGAATGAAATAAGGGTATGAATAAATTTTTTGAAAGTGAGATATATAGAATACATCATGCTTTTCATAGTAACTCTAAGGTTACTACAACTAATATGATACTATCCCAACTCTCTGTAAAATAATTAATGTCTCTATAAATGAAGATATAACATCGCGTGTTTTTGAATCTGATTATTCCCTAATACAAATGAAGAAAAGGAAAACCTGATTCCCGACATAGAACCCTATTGGTGAGTGGTGGATATTGAAATAATACTTCCTCCTTTATTATTTTTATACATATGCTTCCTAATAAGATATTCCTATTTCAATGTCTCTTGAAAAAGAGGATGTACCAGTAACAGTACCTATCCTTCCACTAACCATCACATGGTTAAATGATATGTCCTACCCTATAAATCTTCATTGGTATCCTTATGTATATCCACATAAATGAAATTATTATAAGAAAACTAAAAAAGTGGAAGGTGTTTCTCCCATTAACCCTAATAATCTTGTACACATGCCCATATAATGCACTTCAACACTTGTATAATATGATCAAGCTAACCGTAGGGCTACGAATGATATGCTATAATCAAAAGTACATTTGAACTGATTTCCCTCTATAATCCCTACATGAAATGGGATGTAAAACAAGTATCAATTACTGAAACTATATACATGGAACTCCATGATGGAATTTGACACCACTATAATATTGGCTTTCTATATTTTCCACTTAAATGTCTCTATGATAGGTTATGCATGAGAAAACATTTCCAATATGTCTATAATCACTTATACTATCTCATAGCCATGATGTGGCCTCGGTTACCCTATCATAAAATCCACAATGATGCCAGAAAAATTCTACTCAAGAATGATAAATAACAATAATAGCACGCTAGCCATAGGTGTTCCACCATCACCTACTGATAGTTGGAACACCAAGTAACGTAGTAAAAAATCCCACTTTTCTTACTAGTTTAGTATTATTGGTAAAATAAACCACAGTAAATCATCTTAAGGCATTGATTTACCACCCTATAAGAGGCATGAGACTCTCACTAAAGTTCCTATCGGATTTCTATAGAATCACATAAGTGTTTATAAATGTTTAAAGCCTCATCCTGATGAACAATCCAATGATGTAGTGGATCCATTCAAAAAAACCATTACCATATAAACAAGCACATGATATTGGAATGATCCCCCACCTTCACTCAATCTAGAAGTGAAGAGGTAATGGATTTTGTTTGAAAGAATATAATTCCCATGATTCTCCCTGACCTCTAAGTGCATCTCATAAAATAATTCCATCATCTTCCAATCAACACTGAACTTTTAAACATCATTTTTCTATGTCTTCCAACTCAGACATTCAGCAATATTATTGAAAATTCCTGTAATATAAGATAGATTAAAAATAAAAAACTGTAGATATTCAACCAATATTTATTTCCTGAGATTCAAGTCAAAATTTGTGAATTTATACTTGAGGTTCCTATGGTTCATGTATAATAAATAATTCTCTCCCTAGAGATTGTGCCTCAAAAAATTCAAGCCACGTGGTAGAACTTATATCATGAGATCATCTGTTTGATAATTAAGCTCACATGTCCTCAATATTTGAGACATGTATTCCATGAACTGACCCCACCTTCATCATAAAATCACCCATAATGATTCATAATTCATCATAGTAATCCATTTACCCTATACCAGAATCAAGTAATATCAGGGATAGAGATGGCTTCAATAGACTTTTAAACTCTTTAATGGCTCTTTCACATGGTTTAGAACACAAGTATTTCAATCCCTTTTTAGTCAATACCATAATAGGTGATTCCATGAATGAGACACCTTTAAGGATGTTCTTATAGCATCCATATGCTCACAATAAAAAAAATATAATAAATAAATTATTTCTATTAACCCCAGAAAAAATGACTCTCACATTTAGTGGGTCAACTTATACTTATGTATCAAATTTTACGTGGTCCCAGTTGTGGACCTCATTGATCAAAAAGATTATTTTTGTAAGATTAATTTATTGATAATTATCTCTTTGTGTAGTAAAAATGATATCTAGATTATAAGAATGTTCATGTCGAGTATGTGTGTACACATAGATATCACCTATGAAGACTACCAAAAATGGATCCTGGTATGGATGAAAAACTTACTTTATGAAATACAATAATATTGCTAGCGCCTTCATAAGATCGACCGACGTGACAAAATTCTCATATAAACCACATCTAATATGAAATGATTTATGTGGTTTATCTAATGGTAAAACTAGAACATGATGGTTTCCAAACCTCAAGTAGATCTTGGATAAAACCCTCTCTTGTTAGATATAGATGACCAAGCTATTTATATGTAGAAATGAATAGTGGTTATTAATCATAAGAGAGTTCAACTGATGGTAATCTATATAAATACTTATTGTACCATCCCCCTTCAAGGATAAATGTACAGAAAAAACCCTTGGAGGATGTATTGGCACATATAAACCCCTTAGCCTCCATTTCCTATAGTTTCCAATTGAGCTCATATAACACATTATTAGCTATCCTATAAGTAGGAATAGATACCGATGTTTCTCTTAGAACTATATCAACAATAAAATCTACATTTATCTCATGTGGTATTAAAGAAAAATATTTAGGGATGAAGTCCCTAAAATTATCTACTATAGTAGGGGAATCATATTGACATGTTCCCAGATCAACTATATAATTTCTTGCAATCTGATATATCAGTCTACCCAACCCATGATTCTACAGAATAGCTCAACATTCCTAGACATCCCATTTACCCTTGGGATAATTACTGTCACCCTTTTGTGATATGAATGATTCTCTATGTTCATAGAAATAAAAATAATCACGATAAATAACTTACTAGTCCATCTAAAAAAGGATGCTACAACTTATCATCTTGAGGATGAATAAGTTCCCTAGAAAACAATACTCACCTATCTCAAGGGAGAACTCCATGGACCAGAATACACTCTCCGGTCAAACTTCTAATGCTAGATTTAGTTTCATCACACCAAAAATATACTCTATCTAAAGGCTGAGAATCTATATATTTTCCATAAGTATAAAAGTGGGAGATTATATTGTATCGAATAAAGTAGAATCTATATTATAGGATACTAAAATCATACATGTAACCTTAGATGGAAATATAATCTACTCCCCCTGAACTAACAACACTAAAAATATATGACTAATCCCTGACACCCAAATACAGACTAACTGTCTTGGGTGGTTCTCTCCCTTGGTGCAGTAAATATGGTTTCTACCACCCATGGACACACACCCTTCCTCAGCTTTCATGACATGTATTGCTCAAGATACCTGGAGAACAAGGAGCTATCCATCCAAATCATGAGGTTGGACCCAGTAAGGTTCCTCTTACACTATATCTAAGGGAAAATTTCAGAAAAAATAAAGTAATTATATACCATCCCATAATAGTATCTATACTCAAATAGAAGAATAACACACTAGTTATTCATTTGACCCTACTTACATCATTGATGACTGATCAAATGGCTACTCAAGCACAAGCTCAAAATATTTATATCTCCTGAAGAAAACTCCACGAGACACTCCCTTATGATTTCCGAATTATTTTTTGTCTTTTGAGATGAATATCCCTTAATCGCACCCAGAAACTATCTCAGGTTACATTCAATAATCTATTTCAAGTTCCCTATCATGTTGATAATGGTTAAACAAAATATGTTCACCTCAAAATGGATTTAATGCATGAGACCAACCTCGAATGTCCTGGACCTCAATAAATCATCCCCTATAAGCATAGGTGTGTTGTTCTAGAGATCATTGAAATGAGACGAGAAGTCTATAATTGATAAATCACCATACTGTAGGACCCAAAATTTTCTATTTCTATCATACCCTAGTGTATTGTGAAAGAAATAATCATAAATGTTTTTTTGGAAATCAATCCTGACCATAGAAAATACACGATTAGACTAGGTCAACACATCCCACCATATCATGGATAAATAATGTAGCATTTAAGCCCCATGTCGGTCCTTCCTCTCAAGAAGAAATTGAAAATAGATATATTGGCCTCTATCTATGATTATTCATCATTTGTACCATCATCCCCTTAAATATGGGCAGATTTTTCTACAAAAACTCTCACATCAACCCTACCATAGTCAGTTTAGGTCACGTGCCTCCTTGTATAGTATGTATAAGTAGTAATAATTACTCAAAAAACCAGGAGATATTTCCCTAGTTGGGTATGATTATACGTGCAAAAATTTGTACTATAAGATGTATTACTAGTGGCTAATGTCCCAAAACCACTAGAGAATGGTCATTACCAACCTATATTATAATTATTCAAGTATGTAATGGTCTATAACTCTTAAAAGTCCAAGAACATGACTCAAAATAGATTTTATAATGATATAAAACACCTAAATACAAATAGGAGAGGTATATTTCTATTTATATAAGTCTCATACCCCTCTACCAGCTCAGATGTCCACGCGTGGGAGGTATATAATATTATAAGGGTTGTCAGAGACTCTCCCTTTTCCCACTACTATGGCCGGGTCAAAATAATGTTCTCTACATTATATTGGGGTTTCCTATATATTAACCATATATTGTAATTTATAGAGTAAATAACCCCTTACTTTTCAATTGGAATCCCCACATAACAAGAACCACATCAATTAAAGTCCAAATAAGCATTAGTTCACATGTTAGTATATATATATATGCTGACCATCGTCTAGTTAGATGTGTTACCATTCCCAATTTATAGAGGAAATGATTTATAATAACTATTGAAATGTCATGTTACTGCAATGAAAAAAATTGATGGTTCAATTAGATGGATCTCAACCCCCAATTTATAGTGGAAAACAAACTCTTTAAATTGAAATTAGCATTCATGTAATCACAATCAACTAAAATTTCATCACATTTTACCAATTCTCAATGGCTCAAACACATGATTATTGGTATAATTAATGTTACACCATCATGTAATACGGGAATAAACAATTTTTATTGATTAAGAAACAATAATTAGCAAATTAATCATCTTATTTTCCCATTATAAATTTTTTAATGATAATAAATATAGAAATAAAGACACTACAACATGATGCAAGTAATGAATAGAGTAAAATAGATATTTTATGGAATATGAATTATATGTAAATAATTAAGACCCTATGATTATACATGATATGATACTAGGGGTAAAACAAAAATCTACATGATTATAAATTTCACAACTCATGTTTTCCTCCTAATATTGTAAAAAATGTGACTACAATATGCACAATCTATAAATTCAAGTTCCACCCATCACATTTTGGTTTTTCCATTTACATGGCTTAATTACTCCAAGGCACAGACTCATTAGTAAATTCAAACACATCTATAATATCATTTCTAATTACCCAAATAGTAAAAACAGTTGAAAATATCCTTTGATGCCATATTTTTCACCTCTGATCTAGTTCATAAATAATTATTCAAATGTGAGGGCCGCATGGACTCAATTGTTCCTCCTCATACACAAGTGGCTACTGAAAACGAGTGATGGTATAAGATAATATGCTGTAGAGAATATAACCTTATGGTGAGAGTTATGAGTAATGGTAGAGTAAGTATAAAAATAATAGAATGATAATAATGAAATGAGAATGGAATGAGAAAATCATCCAACCATGATAAATAAATGATAGAAACTATATCCACTATCATATACGATGGGATTCTCATTTTATAGTGATATAAAAATGGGATGATACAAGTAAAATTGATAAAGATATATATATAAAATTCTTTTAAAATTAATTAGTGATAAAAAATATGTCTCTACTAGAATTCTGGGAATAAGCTTGGTCCTTAACTACCACACTTTTTCCCAGAAAAAGAAATCATGAATGTATTACTTGACCATTTACTTTCTCCCTAAATGCAATCATGATGTCCTTTTGGGTACTAATATGTGGTTTGAACATGGTGTGAGATAGATTAAGAAGTCCACCACTAATAGTGTCTTTAGGAAATCCAGTCCATGAATTTAAACAATAATAGCATGCATATATAGCTTGAATATTTTGTAAAATATTTTATTTGATCCAATATATAAGATCATGGAAAAAGAATAAGTCTATATATATTTAATAATTGTATAATAGGTCATGGAATCATATTTGACCTATGTTGACATGTCAATTTTTATAAAAGTATAAAATACACTGAATAATCATGCATCCAACCTATGAGGACAAGAACACAAGGCTAAATACATTTCATTACTCCTTTCATTTATAAATGATGAGGTTATAAATAAGGTAGTCTAGCTCTAACAATTAAATTAATTTATATACGAATCCAATTAATAAATATAAATAATAATCCATCCCATGGGTGGTGTAAAAGTTATCAATAAAAAAACATTCCTCATGGGTGTTTTGGGTAGATCATGACAGTCACCAACCATTAATATAGATACAATAAGATTTTTAAATTACAGTTTAATAAAATTAAGGATTTATTAATTTCATGATCAACAGTCCGAATTTTTGACATGTATAACTATCGAACAAGCTATATAAAACCATGACGTAATTGAAAATATTATAGACACCATTCATTTGAAAGATAGTTCTCCAATCTTTTATTTTCTAATTTAAACCTATGATGGGATAATAAAAATCAATGAAATAGACTAATACTATGATAAAGGAATATTAGCTCAAAATGATTTAGCATTCCTTATGTTGGGATTACTGAATAAAAGAAGGAAGTGGATTTAGTCATGTTTCCTTATCTATATAACACAAATGAATATTAATGATTCTAACTTTGCATGAAGAACCTTGTTTAAAACCTAGGTGATGGAGAATATGAGGGATCCATAGTTCTGAATTCTATTTCATGATCAGGCGAGAATAATAATTCATGTTTAAAATAGTTGAAGGAAAAATGGACATTTTATAGGGTGTTAAATGAGTCACATCATTTAGTTTCATTGTTTTTCCAAACCATGACCCAAACATCTCGGTAACTGCATTTGTGGAAATACCCATTTTGACTGGGTGCATAGTTTTCTAAACTGTGCATAGCTCATGAAGATACCCATTGAATTTTTTATTTATATACTCAGATATTAATGAATCCTCTTGTTTATTATTAAGAAATTCATACACCTCATCCAAATGGATTTCATGGTTGAGCCACACGATTTCTACAAACCAGGCACCAACTATGCATATTAGGTTATCATTAAAAAATTAGTGCTCTGGGATCTGAACGAGCCCTAGAAACTCCCAAAATCATTCTCAATTTTTTGGAAAGATCCATTATCTTCAAATTAAATTTTAAAAAACTGAAGCATTTATACCTCATTTGAAAATTCAGGATTTTACATGGGTCACCTGTTCTCTAATAAAAGGTCACATCCTCTCCTCCCTTATACAGTCACCTTTAGCCTCTTATATCAACCAATACCTTCCAAAATACCTTCACAAATACCCTCCCCACATCCTATAGTTTCTTGTGTCACTGAAAGACCAACATATGATTACTTACAATGTACCCTAATAGAGTTTTTCCAAATAAGATGTATAAATATTAATTTAGTGTTTTATGTTTATTTTTATTCTACCTTGTAAAAAATATACACAAAAATTATGAAATAAAAAAATAAATATGTTCAATTTTTTAATATTTTATTATGATTATGGAATGAAAAATTTTCATCTCACTTTATATCATATGGAAAATTAATACAACAATAGTGAGTTTATATAGACAACCACCTCCAGGAAGCAATGCATTTCATTTTTCATCACTATATCTAATGGATAGTTAAAATAGTTGATAAAATAAATATATATCTTATTTATGAGATAATTATGATTCTATAGAGATAATATATTATATACCATTTTATCATAACATCTCATAGAAAATGGTAACATTGCTTTTCCGTACTTGTGGACTACCATCTCCACAAAGTGATGCTATTTGTTTTTCATTTCCACCTTACAGGGCAGGTCATAAAGATATTACTAATTTATAAATTAAATTTTATAAAATATTTAAAATTATTTATAACCAAAATCATATAACAAGACATTATTTTAGTGGAATTTCCCTTGAAATAATTTTTATTTATTCGATACACTTCTTTACATGAAACACGAAGTTCAAACAAATCACAATATACTATTGAATTTTGATTATTCTAATATAATAATTATAAATTTTATGTTAAATTTATGTTATTAATAAGAATAAAAAAGTTAGAGAAAATATCTATAAAGGTTTTATATATTGGAAATTTATTGATTAATTTATATTAAATAATTAATCAATTTTCCATCAAGTCATTTTTTTCTTGACATTTTTTTATTTTAAAGTGTGATATATTGTGTTTATAGGCAATTATCTTAAATAATTTATTACACCTTCAGATTTTTTATTTTATAAAAATTTTATAATTTTGAATATTAATGTATAAAAACTAACTTAAGGTAAAACATCATTCTTTTTCAGAAAATATCAAATTTCTAGTGAATGGTAAAAAATTAAAATTTTATATAAAAATAATTTTTTATAGAAGAATTTACATTGTGCTGTTGAATTTTAAATTTATTAT
This sequence comes from Viscum album, assembly GCA_963277665.1. Classification (NCBI taxonomy): domain Eukaryota; kingdom Viridiplantae; phylum Streptophyta; class Magnoliopsida; order Santalales; family Viscaceae; genus Viscum; species Viscum album. Next base: position 1,812,582,490 of record OY728127.1, read on the forward strand.
TAAATATTATTTGTAATTTTTATTAAATTTTTTTAATAGAATAAATATTATACCCATTATATTATAATGAAATTATTATAATTAAAAATGAATTTTTCTAGAAAATCCATATTTATCACGCATTTCTTATTTATTTTAAAATGAATTCCTACCACTTATAAAAATCATATATTGTAAAATGGATTTAATATTTTTATTTATAGTAATTAATATTATATAATATTTTCAACATTATTTTTATTCCTAATTAATATTAAAAATAGTAAAACATTTTCACCATGGTGAAAGTGTAAATCAGGATAACCTAAGTTAAAACTATGTTACAAGGCCTCAATTTCTTAGATTAGTTATTAATAAATGAATTTATTATTGTTAATATAATCATATGATCAATATAAATTATTTATAGGATAGTTTTCCATGGAAATTAATTACAAATATTTTAATCCATTAAAAAATTTAAGGTGTGTCCCTCCCCTGACTTATAAAATGACACTCCATCTCTCATATTTAAACCAATTTGTGCCACCTATCACAAAAAACCACCTAACAAATTATATTTTAAACTTATCTATCCATGAATTTTATGTTTAGGTCCCCTTAAAATACCATTCTAAGGGTCCTTAGGAAGTTATCTAAAGGAGATCCACTGAATAAGGTGTAATCGTCTTACCCAAACTCTTTCTGTTTATTTCTTCTTATACCTCCAATAAATCAATTTTATATTTCAGAAAATAATAACTTCAATATACTCAATATACTAAAATTTATTTATGATTATTTTATCACCATGTTCTTTCCACTTTTCTAGAAAATGGGAAATTAAAGTATCACTTGTGTGAACATGTATATTTTTTCCTCCACGTAGCAATATAATCAAATTTCTATAACCGTAATTCATGAATGGTTATTATAATTTATTTAATTATTATATATTATATTTATGATATAATTAAAGTAATTTAATAATAATTTTTTATTTATATAATTTTTAATTATTGTTTTCAAATATTAAAACAACGTTCATGCTTTTATACAGACTACTCCCTCTATGACCAATGCACATATTTTTTATATATCAATCATTTACGAGTGAGTATTATTTTATATATATAATTAAAATATATTATATTTATATAATTATTAACATTATGAATATAAATTAATCATGATCAATGTACAAGGGCCATAATTTCCAAACTAAATCATTAATAAAAATGATATTGCCAAATCCCAGAAATGATAATTTTAATAAAAAATTATTAATAATTCTTTTTAAATGTTATAATAATATTTTATATGATATTATAATTTTTACATGCTGAGATTTTATAATATAATTATAAAAAAGTAAATTTATCTTCTCTGATAACTAGGGTTACACGAAACCCAGATTTTAAGTGAACAATGATATACATTTAAAATATTTTTATTTTCGTTGACAATTATCATCATGATTTTTAATTAAAGGATATGAATAGTATTAACCTAATTATGAATTATATAAAAATTTCATTAAAAATGAAAATAAATTTATTTATTGTTTTGAAATAGGAACTCAATTTTATTAAATATATTTTATTGATTGAAAATACATTTTTTTAAAATTATATTTTTCTTTCTCATGAAAAATATTATAATTAATTTATTGAAATTACAAATATTTTATTTTTAAAAAATAATAACATTTCATCCATAATCAAATCCAAATTATCATAGGATTACATTTTTACATTTTACAAAATAGATTGATTTTTCAATGAATAATGATAAATACAACACTTTTTTGAAAACAATATTTTATTTGGTTCATGTATTTAAAAAGTTAGATTTTTTAAAATGATTTAAATGTAAAAATAGTTTTCCTATATAAATAAAAATATATTTAATCTTATTTTAATCAATTTTATTGTTTAATTCCATATAAAAACATTTTTATAGATTTTTTTTTCAGAGAATCATTTTTTCATTGAATGACTGAAATTAATTTTTTTATTATAATATCACTTTTAAGGGTTGAGGGGAACCCTAAAATCAATGACATAAACGAAAACCAAGCCTCCACAGTCATTTTAAGGCCAAAAAGGTCATTAAAACTACAATGTAAGGCCCCTACCAAGCATAAAAACCATTAATACCATCATCCAACTTCTCATAACCGATTGGAAAGAATCTCGTGCATAGATGCATGGGCCTGGTTCTGAAGGTAATGAAACACCCTCCAAAACATTAAAATCAAAATAGAAATGACCAGGTGAAACTATTCAAATCTAAACCTCCTATGCATCACCCCATTATAAAGGAACGAGTTTTAAATTTTTTTAAATGCAAACTGCCGAACCACAATACGAACAATTCCAAAAACCACATTCCACGATGTAATGATGTAATCAATCATAACACAAAAAACCTTCACATGACAATATCAACCAACAAACTGGGCATTATTGATCTAAAATTCCCAACCAAGATTAATTACAAACATCATTTTCCACTTTATATTGGTTATAATATTTCCAAAATACAACCCCTAGGTCCCTTAAGAGGGGATCAAAAATAAGTCTACCAAATAAGTGGTAAGTGTCACTACCAACAATTTGAAGTATAAAAATTCATCTAATTCTTATTAAAGTATTTTAAACATAGTAAAATTATATTTTAAGTATCCTAATAATAATGATATTTCATAATTACAATGTTTCTATAATTTTAAATCACTTTTCTATCCTATGAAAAAAAAGATCACTCATTTGTATTTATGTCTTATCTTCTACACATAGAAATGTAATTACATTTTCATAACCAATTAATATAGATAGTAATAAAATTTTTACTAATTAAATTATATTATATTTTTGTAATAATTATACTTTTACACTTTTAATATCATATCAAACTTCTTACCTTCCAATCTGTTGGAAATAATGACGTTTCTCCTGCATATGTATGGGCTACCGCCTCCACGAAGCGATGTGATTTTTTTTCATTTATATTTTACTTTAAAGGAAATTAGGATATATTTAATGAATATATCTGATGAATATGATATAAAAATTATTCTGGAAATGTGAATTATTATTTAAATTTTATTCATTATATCCAATAATAAATGAAAACAACATTAATTCTTACATATAACCTACCTTATCGATGGATGGTGTAATTCATTTTTAGGTCACTATATTATATGAATTACTATTAAAACATATATTAAGAATATATATTATATTTTTATCATATTAAAAATTCTATAAATGATGGGACTATGATAAATGTGAAAGGATCAATGCATCCAAATAAAAAATAAAATGAAAAAATAGTTGTTACCTAGACTAGTGATTTAAACAAAAAATATTAATCAAAAGTTTCTAAAAATATAATTAAAATATACATGGTTGAAATATATGATTATAGTTCAGTAATATATATATATAATTAATATATATTTATTATATTTAATTTTTATGAACAAACAAAGGTAGTCGAACCTGTGGTAAGAGTTTATTTCATAATTTCATCATTATTGGGGATTGTTCTTATTAAAGTGTCACTAGGGGAATTATTTGATATTTTTATAATAAATTAAATATAATTACTTATAATATGGTTATTTATTGAAATTATATTTTTTCATCTCATTTTCACAACCTAAGTACTAAGGAGACATAAGATATGTTTTAAGGAAAACCGACTTTATTTCTCTTTTGGGTCGAAATTGTTTTCCTTCTATATCCTTGTATTCTATAAATATTTTGAAAAAGTGATTCACCATTATTCAATAATTTATTAATTTATTTTTTTATAAATTTCTTATTTTTTAAAATGTTTTAATTATATTCTCCTTATAATTTTCTAAATGAGTTACTTTTAACAATTTTACTAATGTAAGAGAATTTTTTATCTTATACTGAATGAACATAATTTACATTCATCATAACTACATAGTTAATTGAATCTTCTATTAAATGTATTAATAGATATCATAAATTATATTGGTTTCCTAATTTTTCTGAAAATTTATTATTGTGATTATCAGAGTGAAAAAGTAAATTTCATCTAGACTTTTTAATTATATTTTATGGTATTTCCCTGAAACAATGACCATAAAATATAATTTTTATTATATAATGATATGGATATGTTATAAAGATACCATTATTATAATTATATAGATGGATTATTTCCATTTTGACTGCGGAAATATTAACATATCATATACTTTTTTATCAAAATGAAAGCTTATGTTGATTATGTGTTGAATTTCTGTTCTCCCCTTTCATACAACGAATTCATTTGACATAGTAATTGATGGTTGGAGCCCAATATAGAACAGCATTGAACTATATGTATCTTGAGGAAAAAAATATTAGGTTCATGATTTGTCCTTACACATTTATATAGATTTATTAGAAAAAAAGTTGGTTATATTTTCAGATGTCTTATCACAAGGACTTGAAGGTATGATTCATATATCCAAATTTATGCATTCCATTATTTAGAAATTATTTATTGATGTCAATTTTAAAATTTTATTTTTATGATATCCATGGATAATTTTATATATCATGTGATTATTGTTATGGAATTACTTGATCATCATTAATTCGTGTCCAATTATCATTTCCTTATTAGCTTCCGTTGTATTCACTTCTTTTATTAGAATTTGAGATTACACATTTATTATAATTTGATTCCCCAAGAAGCCAAGAAATGTTTTATAATTGATAAATATCGATATTATATATGAAAAAGTGATTCCCCATAGAATATACAATGTTGTGTTTAATTTTTCAATTTTAATGTGAGATTACAATATGTATCTTTCTTTCCAAGGATACAAAACTATTTGGTACCTCGGGATTATATTTCTTGTATTTTGTAGTATTGTAAAAAAGTAACCACTGAAAATTGAATTCTAGGAAAAATTTATATACAATTATAATTTGGATGGTTATATTATATAATAATAATAAATTTAGATTTTTTATACATGAGGATATAGTGCCTAAAAATAACATAAAACATGATGTATTGGTTCTTTGCCTCAATGTTGTTTCATTGATATATTTATGATTTTATGTAGTTATTTATGACTATGAGGTGTATATACTGATCCATTAAAAATATATGTAATTAATAATTATTAATTCATGGTATTTGTAGTTTCAATTCAAATTAATTTATTGAAGAGTATTTGGATCAATATTTACCAATGTGGCAAGGTCTTATTTTTTTAAAATTGTCTCCTTTAGAACATATTTCGTATTGTACAACTATATTATTTTATGAGGTCTATATACTACCCATTTTATATTTTTTATAATTAACTCCTTGTCCTCCAGATATTTAATGTTTTATGTGATGTTATTTATTTCATGGGGTTATGACTCAAAATTTAACAAATCAGTATCGTATTTATGATTCAATATAATTTTAATCACGATTTCTTATGATTGAATTTACCATGAGTGAAATCATATGGAGTTTCAAACATATATTTTTTTATCCTCTATTAATTTATTTATTTTTTATGTGTTGGTACAATTTTAATCTTGTTGCTTCATAAAATTATTGGGAATTTCATAAAAGCTAAAAATATTTACGATTTAGGAAATAAAATTTTTCATCCATCTCCCTACTCTTCAAATAAATTAAAAATTTATTTAACATAATTGAAATGTATTATAAACTTCAATTTAATTACATTTTAATTTTTTAAGAATGGTTTAAAAGTAATATATTTTTTTCAAGTGTTTTTCAAAAAAATAAATTTTGACATTTTACAATAGTGTGAAGAAAATATTTTATATTAACATTTAAAAAATCAATCGATTTTCCGAAAATCATGACTTATATATTCTCTAAAGATAAATTTATAATTTTCATTGTTTATTTTCAATGAAAATTATTTTCTCAATATTTTTTTAATTTTATGTTAAACAGTTATCAAAAGAAAAGGATCATTTATATTCTTTGAAAAGAATGTTTCTACTGATCTTTTATAGGTGTTTTTAATTTAGGTTAAGATACATTAAGGATTTTATTATTCAGTAGGGATATTATATAATAATTCCATCCACATTGTTTCTTAAGATAGATTACTATGATGAAGATTTAATAATGACAATATGAAATCAATTTCATTACCATACATTTTCTATGTAATAATGAAACCATAATGAAATATATTTCATTTACATGGGATATTATATGATTGAATGATGAAATTTTTATGAATCACATCAATTCTTCATTTGTTATGATACGATGATATGCTGATTTTTTGATAATATCTCACACATATGTATGATTTTCATTATACGATGTATTGAACAAATATTATACATCCCCTTAATGCATTGGGTAAATATAGATATATTATAGGATAATAGGTATTGTAATGGGTATTAATCCCAGTTCTTTAAGGGACTATGTCCAATATGATAGTATTGGGAGTGAGAATTGATTAAGTAGATGATGTAATGGGGAGTAAACCCAATAAACTATGATAGTTAGGGTGGAGTGAATTAACTAAGGAAACGATTTTCTATACTTATTTCTGTGTTAAAAAATTATTTCATATAGTTATCATATGATCTAGTGGATAATAATTTATTATTTATGATTACACAACATTATGTATTTTCCTTTTGATTAGAAAAACCATATCTATTGATTCATGATTAAATATTTGTGAATAATTAGGAATGATTAATGTATATTATGATAATATTAAAAAACCCTTATGATTAAATTATTCTTGAATACTATCATCCATCAATATCTCCTATGTTTTCCATAACTATGTATTTGAGCTCACCCTTTATTATGGTTCCTCTTACTAGGGATATAAAAATAGCCTTATGAGTGATTTATGTATGAACGGTTTTCATTTTTAGGAACATAGTGGGGGATTATTTATTTATGTAATGATCCAATTTTTTATATATAAATGTTTCCAAAAACAATAAATCATTATTGTTATTGTGTGATTCATAATTTTATTGAGAACCCTTTGATAAACCAATGTATACAAGAACATCCTATGTTATGATAATGAAATTAGTGAGGTTTTTCTAGAAAATAAATCCTTATCTTGATACCAACATGAACCAATTGTTATAGCAACCCATGCTATTCATAAAAATATATTAATTTGTTTATGATGATAAATTACCTTACAAAAAACCCATGGTTGGGGACCATAATAGTTTTCTATATTTGGAAATGTTTACACATAAAATACAAGTCCATATTTAAATAAGGTCATCTACAAATAATATCTTCATAAATAGAACCATTCTTAGAAATATCATATGTAATACATCTCTTTATAACATGGGGAAGGGAATAATAGGAAATGTTGATCTCAAATACTCAGTAAGGATCAATAAGGGAGATATGTAAGCATAATATGAGCATATGTGTATGAGTAACAAATCATAACATTTTCAAACCACAAAATGCCTGTTAAATATCCAAATTACTAGTCATAGATGAAATTTTGGTAGTTAAAAAGGCAGAAAACATTTTTGAATAAATGATTATGATCTATAAGAAAATAATATTTTTATAAGAAATGGAATTCGTGGAATACAGATAATCATAGAAAATAATTTTCATATTAACCAAGGCATATTGGAATGGCTATCATAGTGAAATGGGGTTTATCCCAAAAACATCATAGAATTAAATTTTCACATCTATGACAATAATAATAGAAACATTACCTTATGGAATTGGGTCCACTCCCTATTCCAGTTCAGTCTATCTAATGAGATATATATATTTACCCAATGCATTGGAGAGAGACATAGATACCCTATGTTTCATAATGAATATAATACATATGTGTGAGAAAAAAACATAAAACATTCATATATCATTAAGAAATGAAATAAAATTCATTTCATAAACATTTCATTACTTCATTACCTTTGGAAAGAGAATGGTTTAAAAATAAATTCATCATTTCATCATAGAGAAACCTATTAATATAAGTGGGTTTCATAAGAATTTCATCATGATATAACCCATTGAAGGGAAATAGGTTTCCTAAAAATCATTCCATAATAAATATAAACCATTAAAGTAAATAATACAAATGGGATCCTTGGATAATATTTCTACTAAGTCATATTTAACACCAACATATGTCATATTATATATAAATAAATTTAGATTTATCATTTAAGACATTTCGTAAGAAAATATCCTTTCCTATTTGTAGAACAATTTTATTTAAAACATAAAATATTTTGAAAATTTATTTTATTTGATAATATCGTTAATTATTTATAATGGAATTATTAAAGTAACGATTGACCATGTTGGTAGAAAATTTCAATGATTCCATCTACATTTATTGACAAAAGACCAACAAGGATTACTTAAAAAATAACATGAATATTCAATTCAAATAGAATTTCAAAATCTAAAAAATGGGTAATGATGTCATCTAAAAATAATAGGATAATTTTTAAAAAAGTAAAATATTTTTAGAGAAAATTGTTTGCTAAGACAAAATATTTCTTATCGAGGAGTGAAATAATGTTGTATTTTCTTACATACATTTTCTGAATTGTATTATCGACCAAGGAGTTAAAAATTGTAAAATTACAATAAAATATATATTATAAACAAAGGATAATAAGTTTATTGATTTTATTGAGATATGGATCATAATATATTATCATCAGAAACATAATCACAAACCATTTTGATAAATAATGAGATTGCGAAAAAAATCATTACCACTAGGGTATCGTTGAATCATAATACCAAAAAATGAATAACATAAAAGTTAACATAAAATATCATGGGGATCATTCGGATATTTATATTATATTTAAAATTATTTTTATATTCATCTCATAAAATAATATATGGTTATAACAAAGCGTATGACTCAAAGAATGAAAATTGAGACAAAAACATCTCACCTTATGTCATGACTACCATCGTACACATTCTAACATCTTGTATAGTAAATATAAAAATATTATAAAAATATTATGCATACATATATATTGGATAACATATATGATATTCAAATGTACTTTTATAACCCATCTAATTAGATTTCTATGTTAAAGTTAGGTTCCATGTAATAACCACTTTTTCATATGTTATGTTTTTTTATTTTTGATCCTCACACATTGAGAATGATCGAATAATCTATAGAATAATAAAATAATAAAAATATCGTATATATCCATTATATTTTTATTTTTATTAATCCATATAATATAGTGATAGAAAATGAAATACACCATTTTTAGAGATGGTTGAATGTAACTTTTCATTAACACCATTTCCATTATTTTATCGGATTAATTAAATGAAAAATAATTCAAATATTATCAGTATATAATTGAATTTATGAAAAAATAACAGAAATATTAATTAAAACTGTCCCTAATACCTTTCATGTAATGTGAGAATGAATCACATCACTTATCAAAGTCATTGTTCGATGTACACATGAATGACATTATAGTATTCCAAAAAAATGGAAAGTATAATGGTGTGTGTGATATAATAACTCCCTAAGTATAATAATATAATAAAAATAAAAATAAAAAAAATTATTCAATATTTATTTCCATCATGGATAGGTGGTAATTGATAAACAATTGACATCAGTTCACTAGGCAGTAGTCCAATATACACAGAAACAATGATGTCATAACCCATTAGATAGAATTAAATATAGTTTTTGGTAATTACATTAACATAAAAAAATATGTGTATATGGAATATATATATTTTGTTATACAATCATAGTATAATAATATTTTAAAGAATTTGAAGAATCAATAAAATAAGAAAAATGATCATTGATGAACATTGTCTCTTCTTTGGGTTTCCCCATTAGGTTTGTATAAAAATCAAACCTATGTTGATTTTTTGTCAAAAATAATGCTTCCAGTAAGATATTGTAGTAGTGGGTGTGATATGGTCAGGTTTTGTCAAAAAAAGGTTTTTATGGTGTGATGAAAAGAGGAGTGTGAGTGGACATTTGTATGTTATGTGAGTGGCACACTTGTAATGTTTGAAAAGAAGGAATTACACCCACGTTTTTTTCATGTCACAAGCCTCCAATGGTGGACTAAAATCGATAATATAATTTATAATTTCAAAATATTTCCATCTTTTTTTTATTTTATTTTTGTTCATTTTATCTATTATATTTTATGTTTAGCTCGGGATAAACCCATTTTTATTTTAACCACAGTAAATATATTTTATTATTTTAACTATTAATTTGTGTTCACAATTATGTTTAAAATAAGAGTTAATATAAATTTTTATTTGTTATATTTATGTAATTCATTTATACAGATTCCAATAATATAATAGAAAATATTTAGTTTAAAAAACATTTCCAAAAAAACATGGAGAGAATATGTGTATTTAAATAGAAAGTGTTCACAAGTTGGAATTGTTTCTCTCTCCAAATAATGCTTCAAAATGATTCAAATGAATTATCTGGATTAATTTTAATATAATGGAAATTATGATAATTTAATAACAACTTATAATATAGTTTATGGATATAATTAAATAAAATGAAATGAAAATTTTCTATAAAAATCAGTGTCTTTTATTTTTTATAAAAAATGAATCTTTTTAGAAAAATCTCAAAAATTCAACCTAATCTAATATAAGCCTATTGATTTAAAAAATAATTTTTATTGTACAAAATTCATTTTAAAAAATTGTGAAAACAGAATTTTATTAATTTTCCCAAAAAATAAATAAGAATTTTTTTTTGATAAAATAGTTGTTTTCGAAACATATAAAGACTTAACAGAAAATTGAGTAATTTTTTATTAGTGTGTTTTGTTTATAAAAAACTAATTCAATTAATATAAAAAAGTAGTTACAAAAATTCATATCACTAGGTTTATTTTTTATTTTCCAATGTTTGTGTTCAAATAATTATATTGACAATATATCTTAATTTTGTTAAAATTAGTGTCAATTGTAAAAAAATATATTTATTGTTACATGTATCATCATAATAATTTTTGTTTCCATATATTATAATATATTAATGAAATTTATTTTATTTGGAAAAAATTAATTTATTAAAACTATAGTTGTTACCTTCTACCCCCATTAAATTGAATTTCACCCATGAAATCATTCCCAGTGAAATAAAAAATTCGGATACATCTGCCATTATATATTCTAAAGTTCCCACGTAGCTTCTTAAGATTAGAGGTTTCACCAAAAAGTTTTTACTAGGAGTGTGGTCTTATTTCATTAAACATTAACTATTCAATCCATAATCTGCACTAGTTGTTCCTCGTATAAAAGAACATTCTCCGATGGTGTGACTTATAAGTTATTTCTATGTAAAGGGAAATTTATGTACTTCCATAAGAGATATACATGGAGTACATCATGGTATTGAGATATTTTTTTTGGAAGATCCAAGTGAGGGAAGACAATCCCGATATGATTAATAATTTTAAAGTTAATGATATACCTATGTCTTAGTTTTCCTTTCTACATGAGTATTTCAAATTTATTATAAGGAGAAATTCTATGAAATATATTTTACATAACTTAAAATTAATGTTTACGCATGTGATTTTTAGCATAATTTTTTCATCCCACTATAAGAATCCAAATATTTTTTCTAAATTTCATTAACCATCACTTATATTACATTAGTTAACCCAGGTCCCAATAGAATTTTTTCTCTATTCCCATTCATGAGTATTGGAACTCTCAATTTATTTCTATATAGGTATTCCTAATAATAATTCCAAATTATAGAGTGAAATATATTATTGTTTGAAAATTCAACTAGAGGAAGGTGATGATCCCCGCAACATTTGAAATCCAAATAATAATATCAAAACATATCCTATATGTTTTTTATTTTTATTTTAAATGATCCAACTATTTGAGGTTGATGCAAATTGATGAAAATAAACTCGGTATCAAGTTATTTCTAAAGGCATTGAAATAACTTTACGGTAAGCCTTGGATCGTGATCAAACACAATTAATGTGTTTCTCTTTGAAAACCTACTAATTGATTAAATTTTTTCATAGAAATATAATCCATATGGAAGTCCTATTTGATAGAGATATAATGTGTTGACTTAGTATGGGAATCAAATACTACCCATATAGCATTATTCCATTTATTAATTTTTGGGGAGTACAACGAAAAATCCATGGTGATGTTTTCTTATTATGATTCTGGTAATTATAATAGATTTAGCATCCCCTTAAAAATTTTTCCTATATTCATAACTTTCTGATTTACCAATCACCTAGAAACCAACTATGTGATATCTCTTTCCATTCCATCCCACCAGAAGTACTCATTCAAATTTCAAAACATACTTATACTTTGTGGATGAATAGAGAATGAAGAACTACATTATTACTATAACAATCCATCAAATATGGTATATACAAAACGTATAAAAGTTTACCAAACAATATTATTCCATGATGGTAAATGTTAAAATAATGAATATTTATAACATTATTTTATACACCACATATTCTTTATATGCCTCTTCAATATCCACTTGGATAGATGCTTAATCATTAAAATGACAAACATAATAATTCCCCCGTCCTTCATGTTTTTTAGATCAATAATTTAAAAATACAAATATATTGGATATTTTTTAATCCTCCTTATGGATAAGATATCATGATCCTTTCAACTGAAAGCACTTTCCACCTTGTTCACATTCCCATTGTGGTAATGTTTTGAGCAAACATAATCATTTTTCATCTCTATAAATCATATTTAGAGCATACTGAACATCTTCTTTTTTTAATATATACTTTTTAACTATTATTATCTATATATACATATCTCACTCTTTCTACAAATATAATTCCATAATATTTTTAAAGAAAAAATTGTCAATGTAAACTCCAAATCATTAGTTGGGTACCATTTCACAAGAATCATCAATTTTAATGAGGCGGAAGATATAACCATTTCATTATACATAATAGCCCATTCCAATCATTTCATGGATGTATCCGTATAGTTAAAAGCCCTTCTCCACTATAAGGTAAGGTAATTATAAGTGTTCCAACTAGAATTCAGTTTAGTTCATTGAAAATTTCCTCACATTATTTTATCCATAAGATCTTATCTCCCTTTATAGTTATCTTGGATACAAGATGATATATTAGTGATAAAATCTACAATAACAATAAATAATATCTGATTAATCAAATAAAATTATGGATCTCAGTCATTGTGGTTGTTCTTGGTAAAAATTCAGCATCCTATGAATTTGATGGATTTACTAATATACCCTCTCTTCAGATTACATGAACCAAAAATAAAACCTCTTATATCCAAAATTCAAAATTTCCATGTTTTCATATATTTAGTCATTCCATAGGTTATTTATTAAAATTATCAACTGATCTTTATGATCTTCCTTACCCTTTGAATAATTTTTAATATCATATATAATGTATTATAAAAAATGATCATGGTAATATCAGAAGAATCTATTAATTATATCCCTAAAAATAGTAGACAAATTTGTATGAATAAAATGTAACACAATATATTCCTAGTGTCAATAATTTTTATGGAAAAAATTCTTAGGTACAACCTCCATCTTTATTATTAATTTATTATATCAATAAGATAGTAAAAACATTGAAAAGTGTTGAGCTTCACGTATATGAAAAAAAGAAGCTATTAATTTGGGGTATATGTTACATTTTCAAAATTGTGATTTATTTTAGACCCCAATAATTAATATCGAGTCCCATTTATCCATCATTTTATTTAATAAATATAATAAACCCACTCCAATGTGATATAATTGTCTAAATGAATACCCTCTAAATGTTCCCTCAGAGTTTCTTCTTCAATTATTATGGCTCAACTAGAGCTATTCAGTTCAGAATCTTGGAAATTTTTATGGAACAAGGTATGATTTTTATTAATAAATAAACCTAAAATTTTGGTGGAATGTATGGAAACATCTATGGAAATACATCAAAAAATTCCTCTGCAACAGGCATATCATCTATGTCACGTTTGTTGGATTTATGTTAGAAAGATAATTCATGCTAAATATGGAATCAAATTCTACCAGAGGAAGAATGAAATGATTTTAATGAACATTCAAAAATATTTTAATCAGATAGGAATCATATAATAGATATAAAATCAACATACCATTCGGGGTCTTCACTTCTAATTCTACATCTATTCATTTTGATGGAATCTTAATACCCTTTATAAATTCATCGAATATGAATAAATGGATAGATCCAGTGCCCAATATGACCTTACTAGTTATAGAGTGGATATTAATTATACCTATCATCATGTTCTAATTTTAACCTTTTCCAAAAAAATTGATCTCGTGAGATTTACCCATTTTTAATGGAATATGAGGTTTTTGAAAATGATCGTCACCATTAACCAGAAGATTTGGGTACACCTTAGAAAAGTCCCCATGCTCTATGCATTTAAAATAGTAGAGTGTTGGTGGTGAATTATTTATAGAATTATATCTATTATCATCATTATAAGCCTTGACTACATCACCTCTAAAATCAATTTCCTCATTGAATTCCCTTCCACACTTGACAATATTTAGTATTACCCTTAAGAAAATTTCATACATGATTCTTCCCAGAAAATGAGCTTAATGGAATGATCTTTGTGTTCTCTAATTTTTTTATATATTTTACTCGTAACTCCATCTTCATATTCCTCTATAAAACCTGAGATTAATATGTTTCTCAAACCTTAATTTATAAGTTTATAACACATAAACAAATCTATTCGTAGCTACTAATTTCTTTAATGGATAACTCCCTTTGAAGAATTTTTTTTAGGGAACTGCACAGTTGATCATCCTTACAATTCGTTTGGAATATAATACCAAAAGAGTACCTATCATGTCATGTAAATGTTTACTCTGCAGTACCAAAAAATATATGATCCAAATATTTTAGATCAAGGAACTCTTTCTCCATATTCATATGAAGAATATAAGGAATGTACTTATTTCAAAATATGTTATTGAACTCATCCTAATCAGTAGAATCAATTACATCCTATTATCTTATATTATTGAAAATATTCCAACACTGATCTTCTTCAAATTCTAAATAGATGTTACCCAATACTATGTTTTCATGTGATGAAAAATGGAGTGTGTAAAATATCCTTTTAGTGGTTTTTATATGTTTATTAGAAACTACTAGATTAGTGGATCCACTGAAATATGGTTGAAGATTCCCCATAATGCAGGAAATAATATTTTATTCCCTACATTGTTCAAATAGAAGAACACCATGATTTATAGATTGAGTAATTCAGTGATAATAGAAATGAAATTATTTATTCTAGTTACCATATCATTTTGATGCTCAGAAGTAATATTATTTCATTATCCATAACACTCATCATTATCTTGGTCCCTTTGGGTTCAATCCATTGTAAAAAAATCCAAACGAAATAGTTTAAGAATCAATTATCCAAGTGGGGAACCACATAATCCGGAAAACCCACATATGGGATATATATAATAAGAAAAGATATTTCTTAATCCACTAAACATTAGGTTTAATCTAGAAAATTCATAGTCATAATATTTTTAAATTCTTCATTATGGTACATAAATCGTTTTTGAATTTAAAAAGCCTATCCACCAAGAGTTTCATAGATGGTGATCTATTAGGACCATTTTTTTCACCACGTGAGAATTTAGACTAGATAAATGTGGCATTTGGTTGTTATTTCAAAATGTTACATCTATTATATAGACAAATCGACTTGTATTATCTAGTGAATGAATAAATTTCTTAGAAACCACTAACTCAATTTATTACCAAAATTATGAGACATTTTCTTATTCATTGACTCATCTTTAGATGTATTGATAGTGCCCATTTAGGATTAATGTAACATTGAGAGTGGGGGAGATGAATTGTCAATAACTATTTATCTTACTTTTCAATCCATATAAAAACATTGAACCATTTTAATGATTTATCAATATTATTACAAAAATATTATCACAAAACCATAATAACACATGTATTTACAATATTCACAACTCATCGAGAGAATTTATGTCCTTTTCATGGCTTGGAAACAATCCAACACCACCGAATCTACTGGAAAACAATACATAATGTGTCTATA
The DNA here is from genome assembly GCA_963277665.1 of Viscum album. Taxonomy (NCBI): domain Eukaryota; kingdom Viridiplantae; phylum Streptophyta; class Magnoliopsida; order Santalales; family Viscaceae; genus Viscum; species Viscum album. Next base: position 1,812,598,666 of record OY728127.1, read on the forward strand.
CAGTAAGTATGATATACTGTCACACTTTTGGAACACTATGTTCAATAAAATAGTCAATTTGTTTCTCGTAGAAAAAATGATATTATAAATATTTGTGTAATTTGTAATAAAACCTTCAAGAGTTGGTTAAAAATATCTTACTATGTAACCATATAAAATTCAACTTGAATACCTTAAAACATAATTTTTGACCGTTCAACCAAGATTTAGGTTGAAACAAGATTTCTAGAATTTAATATGAAAAATAATTCCAATTTCATTGTATGATTCCTCATCCCGGTTGTTTAGTCCAATTCCATCACATGTTTTCTCAGTCTATAAATATTTATTTCAATGAATACAATGGAAGAAATTATGAATCTCCAAAAATTATCCTTGAAATATATGTCCAATTTCTCAGTCTGATCCTGTAAAATTGACCACTATTATTTCATATTCCTATTCTATTTTGTAGTCTTCCTTATGAATGTTCATTAAAAAATGTGATATTTCTTCTAAAACATTCATCTATTTAAACTTATCTCTTCACATTCAATCATTAAATCTGTTTGAATGTATAATTTAAATTTCTATATTTATAGGTGTTCTAAATGTGGTATTTTTGGGAATTCAAAATTTTTTCTCGATTAACCAAATTTCTCAAAATATGTAATTTCCCTTCATTTTAACTAGGTCTATGAATTCCTCAAAACTTTGTGATTCATCTTGAAAAATCATGAATCATCTCAAAAATTGACCCTACATATAACTTTATATCCTTCATTTAGTATAATACACATGTCATTTATGTTGTATTCATTATAATTGAAACATATGTTAGATAATAGACTTCTCATTAAGTATCTCCATATAAATTATAAGTCATTCTCAATACAAATCCCAATTTAAGTAGAAAAAAAAGAATGAATTATTATTACGATACTCCATACCAACTGATAAACATTCAACACTAAGATCATTCTCTCATAAATTGTTTTTGATCTTCTGATGCTTTTCAAACCCCCTCTGAAAAGTGTTTGGAAGTAAACATCTCTTTGATAACAAATCCATATTTCTTCTAGGAATTCCACATTTTCATCAAATCTAAAAAATAGCGATCCAATGTTTGACAAATTCTAGCATCCAATGACATACTTGTGTCAACCTACTTTTTACGTATCATTCTATGACTTACTCTGATGTATTAGTGTCAATTACAGTCTAGCATATCATCCTGACTTCTTGTTCAATGACTCTTGACCCAGTTGATAAACAATTAAACATAATGAAAATGGATTAATTAATTTTTGATTATCATATGGTTAATCAGTCTCATCAACTCCTTGTTAACATTTTACATGTATCAAAAATATTTAATTAATACAATTCTTCCTCCAATGGATCAGTGGCACACTATGTCTGATGGATCAGTTTCAACACCTGAATAGTCTTTAACTTGAGAAAATGCCAACATCCCAATATTTTCATACTTTACAAAAATATACTTGAAATCATGAATTCATCATTACATTGGAAACATTTATAATCAGTAAAGAATAACATAAATCATATTGAAACGTTTTTAATACATTTAATTCTTTCAGCATCTTCTATATTTCCATCCAATCCTCAATCCAATTTCCAAAACTCAAACACATTTTCTACCATTATTTCATAAGGATCCAATCAAAATTTTCTCAGATAATGTATGATATTTTGGAATTATAAAATAGAAAATAATTATAATATTTTGTATGAGGGCATTCACACTCTAGTACAACTCCTCATTATAATCGAAACATTCATTATGAACCCATGGTGAGTCTAACAACCAACTTCTTCCATAACCCAACTTCTAAACCGAATAATGAAAGTATATATTATCAAAACTATATCTTATCATTTTAATGCTATTACACCTTTCATCTAAACATTGATACTTATAAATTCAGCTCATAATTCCACCTTTGGTCAAAATTTAAAAATTCCCTTCTTGTTTAGTATTTTCACCGGCATCTCATTAAGTATGTTGTTTAATCACTTCACTATTCATCAATAATATATCCATCGTATCAATGTATTTATAACAATTACAATAATTCCACAACTTTGTTTCAAAAACCACCCCTGGGTGTTTTTTTATACATCCATTTAATATTATAGTCACTTAAAGAAGCATCCTTATGTTTCCCCTAATTTTTATTCCGTGTCCAGCATCAATTTTTTCTCTTACTTCTTTGACTCCTTATTGACAATCAAATTAAAAAGGCCCACCAATGATAATTTTTAAAAATATTTTATACATTATACAATATAATATAAGTATCAAATGAGTTTATTAATAATGATCCATTAATTAAATGACGCTAAATATATATGGGAGAATCCAATGTAAAAAAAATAGTATACAATCAAGGTTATCAAGTATTTGCAAAAGGATACTTTCATATAATCCCTTTTCAAGATTCCTTTCAAATAATCATATTTGATACAATATGATATTTTTTTGATATAAAAGTAATCTACACCGATATAAAAATCACATCAAATAAGTTCAAGTGTAAAAAATAGATTTTTTTCAATTTTTTTCATAACCTAATTGCAATAATTTTAATGAAAATTAATATATTATAAAACAACATCCTTATTTAAACTCCTCAAATTTTTATCATGATTTTAACAATTTCCAATTATTTTGGGAATAATGAGAATCCTTACATGTTCCTTAAAAGAAAAATATAATGTCTTATTACTCTCTATGTTTTGAATTATTATTCCTCTAGATAGAATTTTCATTGGATTATTTTTATTACTTTTAATCAAACATCTCAGAGTTTTTGATAAGATTTTTTCATCATTGGACTCTTATTATGTTGGAGTTAGCTTTTTTTAACATTAGTAACATTTTTTCACATTGATTTTGTAACACTTAATTATTTCATTTAATTTTTTTAAAAAAAAATTCAGAAAACTTTTAGAAGCATGCCCCACACTCTCAAATATCATATATCTTATTAGAGTATTCAAAACATAATATGTTGATATTGTTTTAGAATATTTTTTCACATCTACAAAATTATTTTTCATGACATTTTATTTTACATATTTTTATGGTTCTTCAAAAATTCCATCCAAGTCATCTTCTTGTAACCAGATAACTAAGAACTATTTCTTTTTAGACACAACTTGTTTATTTTTTTCAATATTCAAATCATACTTCTCCGATTTCTTCCTTTTAGAGGAATTTATTCATCTGAAAATTTTCCTTTTTTCTGTCACAGAATTTTTGTAATGTCATTTTTCGAATAAAAACCTATTTTTTAAATGAAAAAATACACCACAATACTAGTGAAAAAATTGAAATAATTTTTTATCAATAAAGTCTATATTCAATAATGTTTTTAACATAATTCACATCAACTCTATTTTATTTAATAGTATAAATTATTAAAACCCCTAACATTATACTATAACATGAAATATTATTCCTGAATTTGGATTCCTTTCTAACCATATCAGAACTAAAAGTAGTAAAAATTTTCTAAGACGTGTTTTTCAGAAACTTATGAATTACCCACTTTTATTGTTTTTTAGATATATGTTAGTTTACTTGATTTCTAATTCTTAAAAACATATTATAATTTCATTCCACCTATGAAGGAAAATTATATTGATCCTTCTCGAGATCACCCATTATACCAACATTAGATATTGAATTCATGAAATTATTAATCATATTCTTATCTTTAGAATCAATTTGTTTGAAAATTTCCAACTCTTTTTAGATTTCCATAATCTTAACATCAATTGTTTCATTCCCATGAATTTGTTTTGTACAATTATTCACTTCCAGTACATTAGATTTCTCTTTATGAAAATATTCATGAATATTTTCTGTTGATGATTTTATAATTAACCTCATCATTTATTTTTAATTTCTTAAAATCATCAACACATATTATATAAATTACCTATTCAGCTAAGAATATAAGTCATTTTATTCTTCTTTAAAAATATTACATTAATCACATGAAAATAATTTATCATTAATATTTATAATAAATATTTATTTTTCAGCAACATTAGAGAACTTTTTAGTTTCAACATAAAATTTATCTTTGGAAAAAAGGGTTCTCCTTTTGGATTTGTAAAACTTCTTATCCTTTCCATTTGTTTAATATTATCCGATATGTTTCTTCTAATATCTTCTAGACCACCCTTCTTCTTAATCAATTTCTTTTTTATCAATATTTTCATTATTCCATAACTAAGATAAATGGATAAAAAAGATCCCAATAACTCCCCATTCATTAAATCTTATGTTATGTATCTATTTATACATTAATATACTTAATTTATAATTTTTAGAAAACAAGGATTAAAAATCATCATGTTTTTTACATACACAATTTTCAGATTCATTTTCAGAAACTTCTTCTTGTTTGGTAATATTCTTATACATTTCTAGTTGGGATGATGTGAAGGAAATTTCATTATCGATTTTATTTTCCATTTTAAAAATTCCCCCCTTCTGATTTCATAAGTAAATTGGTTACATTGGAGGTCATACAAAGATATAGTATTAGGATCTCTTTCTTCAAAAGATGATACTTTTCCCTCAGACATATTATGATAAATTTTTAAGATATTTTCAAAAAGGGTTGAGTCTTATATCTTCTCACTAAGACATATAATGGTTGTTACATTATCATTAACCCTTGTAATGATATCACCGATAGATTCATCCTCACCCATTTTAATATCATCACAAGGAATCATCATGATTTGTAACAATTACTTGTTCACTTCATTATTACCTTCATAAATGTTCTTAAAATTTTCTCAGATACCTATTCAAGTAACACCTCCATTTACTCTAATAAACCCACTTTCATATAATTATGAGTGTATATAATTTTTATCTCTTACATTCTTATCATGGTTTTTCTTATAATCCACTATTGGGTAATCATTCTCTATATGAGGAGCAAATCCATATGTAGAAGCATCCAAAACATCATAACCATTAGTCATAGATATTGAGGAATTATATATCATTATATATGATATTTGTCATCCTTCATGATTCGAATCCTTTTAATGTCCAAAAAACTCAGATTCTCTATAATAATTTATTCACAAAAAATATTAATAATGAGTAAAAGATTGTGACATTCATTGTGATACCAATTGATAATGAATAGACATGATCAATGTATCATTAAGAGGGCTGGGGGTGAATCATTGATACCATTATAATTTAATATTCCGTACTTATGAAACAATCATCAACACATATTATAAATTTATCACTTTACAAAAAAACTACACATCTATAGGAACACAAGTATTTATAACATTCACTAATCAACATTAGTATCAACATCATTATTATTGTTTTTAAATAATCCAACACCACAAAATCCACTACAAAATAATTATTTTAGTGTGGATACAACATGTATGATATGAACTTACAATAGTGTTGAATTATGTTAATTACAATAGTGGATGGTCTTATCTTAACACAAGTGATGTATAATTTATTATTTACCAGTAATCAGACCATCACCAGTTGATTCAAAATAGGTCACTGTTCCACCTTAACAAATTTCAATTGAACACCATAAAAACATAATTCTTCACTACCCAACATCTTGTATAAAATCAAATTTTGAAAATTTAAGGGAAACTCCGTCTGATGGATCAGTCTAATTCCTCAGTCTGATTGCTTAGTATAATTCACCATTCTAATTTCACATCATGAAAATATATGTATACCGGAATACCAAAGAATAATTAATAAACACTTTATATTTCATAGTATATATAAGACAGATTTATCGATCCGACCGAGTAACTCTAACCACTATATTGTCTTATTCTTCTTATGTTTGGTAAACTTCCTCATGAATTCCTTTTCCGAATTAAAATTTCTTCTAAAACATTCAATGCCTAATCCTTCTCTCAAGACATGTGAATAGAACAAGTATAAGAAGTTACAATGTACTTTATACTATTTATAGGTGTACAAAATGTGGAATGGGTTGGAATCTGAAATTTTTTCCCATATAACGAAAATTCTCAAAATGTAAATATTTCCTTCATTTCAACTCCATATTTTATTTTTTTCATCATTTCTTGATTCTTCTCAATAAATATTGAATCATCTCAAAATATCTTCTTGCTTAAATTTTTCTGACCATTCTTTCGTCTGATACACATATAATTCTAAATTTCTTCATTACAATGGAATCATATGTATGAAAAAATACATATCATTATGTTTCTCCATAAAAATTTTAAGGAATAATCATTCTAATCCTCTGTAACATTTGAAAAAAATGTATAAATTATTATTCAGATGCTCTTTATAAACTAAAAACATACTACTTTGATAAAATTTAACCTTAAACGTTGTTAAAACTTCTAATAAATTCATAAACCCCTTCGACAATACATTGAAAGAAAACCTAGATTTATAAAGACATTCAAAATGTCTTAAAGTTATTCCTAATTTTCTTCTAATAATTAGACTAACAATCTAACATACGATAAAATCAAACATCTAATTACTTATTAGTTTTAGAATGCATCAGATGGATCAGTCTCTGACTTAATCTTATGTATCAATGTAAAGTCAATATGATGAATTTACACCACCTGTTTTCTGATGACTCTTAATCCAATTGACAAAAAATTAATCCTGGTAAAAATAGTTGACAACATTTTTGACCTTCATCCAGTAGATCGGTCTCAATAACCCTTAGTAATATTTTCATAAGGTCTAACCGTCTCCACTTAAAATAATTATGCTTCCCTTGGTGTGGTGGCACACTCTGTACAATGGACCAGTTTTAATAGGCGAACAATCTTAGACATCGAAAATATCCATCATCCACATCTTTTCCTTATCCACAAACATCTTCCTATAATCATGACTCCCGCATAACATTGGAAAACATTGGTTCGATAGTGAATCATCTTACATACAGTAGAATGAATCTATTACATTAATTTATTTCAATATATTATATCTTATTATCCAAACCACATTCATATTTCCAAAAAGAAAACAATTTCTCCCATTCATTCATAAGGATTTCATCACAAGTTTCTTAGATAACATATGATAATTTGGAATTAAAAAAAATATTGAGTCATTATCATATTTCACATGTAAATTTTCAAAGACTAATTCAACTCCTCCTTATAATCATAAATTTCATTCCAAACACTTGTTGATTATGAAAACATACTTCTCACATAAAACTTGTTTATAATAGAAAACACAAGGTAATAGAACATCCTATCAAAAGTGTATCCTATATTTAGATTACTATGAACCATTTTAGAAAACCATCAGAATATACAATTCTAATTAATATTCCTTGTTTTTAAATATTTGAAAATCCCTTTAGTCATATAGATTTCCATAATATTTTCAATAATCATGTTGTTTACTCAGTTCACACTTCATCAATAACATATCCCATATATTGATCTGTTAAAAACAAATACAACTAAAAATTAACATGGTCCCAACAATATATAGAAATGTCCATAGGAATGTAACTGAAGATTTATCATCCGCCTTTAGAAAGGTTAAATAAATCTATAATCTGACACAAAATATAATGACCATGTCTTATCATCATCGATATTATAGATTTCTTTATGAATATCCGTTATATTAAAAAACACATGCCTGATGTCCTTAATAGTTTAGTGTCTTTAAAAACCTGAAAATAGAATCCTGCTTATAGGTAAACCTCAACATCTTCCATTATTTTGTTCTTAACTAGAACCCTTCATAGACATATCGTATACATAACAACATAACTAAAGGAATGTAAACATAAGAAATGGTGATATTGGATTCCTAATAATGGTAAACAATTTAGATACAGAAGTTTAATATTAACATAATGTTTTAATAAATTAGAATAACATTTTAAAATCATATCCTTTCTATCAATGACTTTAATAATGATCCATGGAATAAATATTGGTTGTTAATAAGACATGAATTATAAGTGAAATAATTAAGATCATCTATTATAGTATAACAATGACATAAGACATGGAATTTGTGGAATACACATTACCATAGAGATGTATTTCCATATTAGCAATGACTAGTTGACAAGACTATCATAGAAGAGTGGGATCACTCTCGAAACCATTATTATAATCAAGGTTCACTAGAATTAAAATCATAACAGAAACAATACCCTTGCATTATTGGGTTCACTCCCCATTTTATTCTATTATACGTTAATAGATAAAAATCTGTACTCAATATATTGAAGGGAGAAATTGGTCTGACACATATGAAAATAAATATCATACATGTGTGTTCCAAAATTCAAAAAAACCATCTTATCCTAAAAATTTAAATTAACTTTGTTTCATAAAATTTACTCATATTAGGACATATATAAAATTGAAAATATTTATAATAATTTCAATATTTCATCATAGCATAACCCATAAAAATAAGTAGGTTTTAGAAGAATTTAATCATGGTAAAACCTATTGAATAAAAATAGGTTTCATATAGATAATACCATCATAAATATAAATCATTCAAATAATTAATTTAAAATCTATCCTTTTATTATATCCTCATTAATACATAGGTAACACCTATAAATCCTTGAAGAGATTATTTTTAATGATGTTAGAAAATTTGAATGATTCTTTTTCAGTTTTTGGTAAAATAGAAATTGGAATTGTTTAACGAAAAAATATAAATATTACTTTAAAAAAATTTCCAAATTTAAAACATGTGTAAAAATATATTTTAAAATTAATTTGATATTAATAAAACTTTTTTGATTTTTTTATAAAACATCGTTTTTTATAATAAAAAATTTCAGACCGAGGAGAAAAATAAAGTATGATTTTCTTAAAAAACAATTAACTATTATTTAAGTACCAAAGAGTTGGAAAATAGTAATATTACATAATAATATGATTAATAAAAATTGTATAAGTAAAATTATGATTCTCATTATTGATGGGTGAAGATACATTAACATAAAAAACATAATCATAAACAATCCCAATAAACGATGAGATTATAAAAAAAATCAGTTCACAATGGTATTTTTGAATTGTATGCTCCATGATGAAATAAAATAAAATGGGAAGTAAAATATCATGAGTATTGATAAATTCATATATTAAATGTCAAATTATATTTATATACACCTAGTAAAAGAATATATGTGAAAAACCTAACATGTATCTCAATAAGGGAAAATTGCAATAAAAATATCCTACCTAAATTTCTACCATATATCATACACATTAAAACCTCCAATATAATAAATATAAGTGTATTATAAATAAATTTTAGAATAATATCTATAAATATCATACCAAATATTATTTTCTTAGGACCTTTAATTACTCTTCTATTGATGATTACATGTTAATGTTAGGTTATGGGTAATAGGTGGTTTTCTTTTCTTATGTATTTTGATTTGTTACTTTTTCCTCGTTATATTACAATGATTTAATAATATATATTTCTTAACCATGATATAAATATAAAAGATATTCATTATATATATAATTATATTAATCTATGAAATTTACTGATTGAAGATAATATACTATATTCAAGGAGATGGTAGGTTGTACGTATGCATGAACCCCATTTCCATTTACTTATAAGATTGAAATAAAAATAATCAAATACCATGTTATTATTAATGAATAATTTTTATGTATTTTTTATAAAAAAATTTGATTTCAAAAATCCTTAATACATTCCATGTAATGTGTGAACAAATTTGATCACATGGCGATTCATTAGTCCCTCGTAGCCACAAGTGACATTACTGTATTCTTGCAGGATGGAATGTAAGAAGTCATGTTTGATATAATAGTTTAATTAGTATAATAATATAATAAATATAATTTTTAAATAATTAATAAATCATTATCTCAATCCTTAATAGGTGTTAATGAAGAAACAAATGACATCAGTTCATGAGGTTGTAATATTTCGTAAACATTAACGCTGATTTCATAACCCATTGTCTAGAAATATAGAATGTTTTATTTCATAATCATGACATAAAAACCTATTGGCATAATGAATAATATTATTTTATTATATCATCATGTTATATTATGTATTTAAGGATGTGGAATAATAATTATAATAAAAATTTTCATTTATGAACATTACCTCTACTTTTGGTATCCTCTTTGGTTTGCACCAAAATCCAGCATAGGATGGATTTGTTTCCAAAATAATTATTCATTGGTGAGAGAATATAATTTATAAAGTGATAGGGGATATTTTTGGCCAATCAATTAGTGTTTTATGGTTTAAATAATAGATGAGAGTTGGTGTCCCTATATATGTGAGGTGACTGGCTCATATGTAATGTTTGAAAAGAAAGATTTCCACCCACATATTTTGGTTTTCACTAGGGTACAATAATAGACTATTTTTTTACAATACAACATATACATTCAGAATATTACCATCCAATTTTTCCTGGATATGTTTCTATAACATTTTACCTAATATGATTTATGTTTAACTCCTAGTAAACCCATTTTTAGCTTAACCACGATAAAGGATTTTAAATATTTTTACTATTAATTTTTGATAATGATTACGTTGACCAAATTATATAATATAAATTATTCTACATCCAAATATAGAATAAACAATTATAGATTCCCTTCAATTTAGACAAAAAATATAATATGAAAAGTTATCTCGTAGATGTGAATGGAATACATGCTGTTAAAGTTGAATTGTTCAAAAACATGTTATGTATTTATATCAATATTTAAACACATTTTATTAAATTGATGTTATTTGGAATTATAGTTGTATAATTTTATAGATTTTATTTTTAAAAAAATTTAAAATAAAATTTTATTTTATAAATAATTTAATAAAAAAATTCATATAAAATTTTGAACCTTCCACTATTATTAAAAACTGAGGCATTTAAGAGAAATCCAAAAAACTCACATGAAGAAAAAAATGACAAGGTGATTTAAAAAAATTGTGTGTATTTTATCAAAATATGTTTCTAAAATTGTAATTTTATTATTATTGTTCTAAAAAATGAATAATTTGTAATATAAAATAGTATTTTGATAAAATATAAAGTCATTACTAATAATGAAATACATTTTTCATCAAAATGTTTCCATTATATTAAAATATTATAATTAATATTTTAAAAGTTTTTATTAAAATTTTTATTTACACGTTTAATGTATACATTATTAATATCTTGTTTAAGTAACTATATTAATAACATATCATGGTTTTTTTTGAAACTATCTTCCATGTGTAACAAAAGATAACCTAGTGACTGATGTAAGAAAATATTTAATTGGTGTTGTATCTAAAATAGGATATCAATGAAATTGAATTTGTTCAAAATATAAAATTCATGAAATATCACGGTGTTACAGTTGTCGTACAGATTAACCTAGGGTTAATAACTCCCAAATGGGTGGATTATATATAACATCAAACTTCATCGATGCTTGATGAATTAGACTAAGACCATACAACTGGTTAAACCCCCATCAGTGATGTTATATATTAATTCAATTTTTCTATATAAACCAGTATGGAGGATTAAAATATAAAATGACTATGAGATTTCATATACATGAAATCATGTGTCATGATTTAGATATAATATAAATTATTTTATTATATTATATGAATTTTCAATAATATTTATGTTTCTACCATATGTTCTTTTGTTTTATTATATCGAACAAACATGAAGGAACTATTTCAACATTGAATGTGATGAAAAATGTGATGATTTTACTCATGGGTATTGAAATATTATGGGTGATTTATTGAAAAATATCATTAATATACTTATGAAAAATTCTCTGCCATAAATTATGATTATCTAGAAAATTATCAATGGAGGGAAGCATATTCTATTGAGTCCCATATATAAAAACATCATCCTTGTTTTAGTTTGTCAACTTATCCACCAGCATATGGGAAATAGATCGGTACTAATAACAATATATCCACTGTTATCTGATGTTTAAAACATGAAAAATTTAATTTATCTTTTAATAATTTGGAAGTTGAAGTAGATCAATGGTATAAACTTATCCAGAACATGAAGAAAATGTATGAAATTAACTCTATGGCGTGGGATGATTTTAGAAGGGATTTATTTTCAATAATCGCATTCCATAAATTCATTACAATGAAAATGGGGGAGGAATTCAATGTGATAAAGGATAAGGATGATTAATCCATCAATATATATGAGGAAAATATTACAGGACTTGTGTTGTATAGAATTTTTATTTTCCTCAATCCTTAATGTATAATTGATCTATTATTTAGTGGAAGAAATTAAACTCCCAAAAACTAGTTATCCATATGGGAATTATTTTTACATGAAAAAATTGTTCAATGTGTTATCAACTTATAAATGAATATTTTAGTTACACACCAATCAAATTGTTTTGAAATGAAAAAAATGGTAGAGTGAAAAGGAAATTCTAATAATAAAAACCATGGTGGGAATAAGATGGTGTTTCCTTTATTCTCGATGTATAAAAATACACATGGTTAACATTTTCTTATGGGGACTCGTAAATTATTTAAGTGTATAAAAGATATAAATTATGAAATCTAGTTATAAATTAATCATAATAAGTTATATATGATGAAAATGGATACAATTCTCAATAGAATTCACCATGACACACACTAGTGTGTTAAATAAATGGGGTATTGTAATTATGCTTACTAGATCAAAAATTTGTGGTTAATGATTATGATATTTGTCAAAAACCTTTTAGTCCTAAGGATAAGGGGAAATATCAGACGATTGATATTGTTGATTTTTTTATGACAATGAAGTGCTGGAATGTATAGTTACCGCAAAACCTAGAACAGGAAAAATTATTTGATTCAGGATCTAACAATCATTTTATATCTGAATAAATTTATAATTGTATCCAAATACCACCTAATTTATTAAACAATGAATTAGTTCTAAAAACACATAATTTTATGATGACCACATATAAATTCTATGAATCTTATCTAATTATTGTTTTTGGTAATGTTTTTCTTTTACATTTTTTATTCTCCCTGTAGTTGAATTTTATGTAATTTTGGGAATGGGTTGGATTTAATTATATAAAACCATATAAATTGATGAATATTATAGGTTACATTTAATATTATGAAACAACATATGATTTTATATCATTGTGATGGGGAATATGATCTTCCAATGGATATTGAATCAATTTTATGGGCCCTAATTTTTATTCTAATGGGGAGTAAATCTCGCATCATTGGGAAGTAAATCAACATTGAATATGTTACTATAATAAGGTAGCATTTTTTCGTTATTCTGTAATATTTTTTAGTATTATTATTAATAGTGGAGTTTATTATTAATAAAACTCACAATGTTTACCACACCTATTTCAAAGATTCAATGAAGAATTACCCTAATTGAGTTGTAGGAATTGAAGGAAAAGACTCTAAGATAATCCTTATAATGGATTTATTCATCCTTTTATGTCATCATAGGGTGCGTGTATTATTTTTTTTATGAAGAAATATTGATCCATGTGAAATTTAATTGATTATTGTGAACTGGTCAAGAAAAATATCAAGAGTATGTATAACTTTCTGATATTGATGATTCTTTTAATCAATTAAAAAGATCTCATAATTTCTCTAAGATTGATCTTCGATCAAGATACTATAAATTGAGGTTGAAAAGTGAATACAAACAATAGAAAATATTATGTTCAATGTATGTACACTATTAATTTGTAGTGATTCTGATTGGTCTTATTAATTCCCCACATATCTTCATTAATTTAGTGAATAGTCATTAAAGGATACCTTGATCAATTTTCGAAATTCATTAACAATGATTTTATTATATATTTAAATATTAAGAAGAGTTTTCATATCACATGGGGATTGTATTATAGACCCTATGGTAGGATATATTCTATTAAATATTTACCATGTTCAAATTTTTTCTACAAAATGTTTCATATTAAGTAAAATTGTCATAATCATCAGTATATAAATTGATCTATAAAAGATAGTTATTACTAAACAGTTCCCTTGAAAACCACTATTATTGTGTTCTAAAGTTTTCTTCGTATTGCGGGATATTATTAATTCTTTGTAGAGAATTTCACAAGATTATCTAATCCATTATCCATATTGACTCAAAATTGAGTCAAGTTACAATAGAAAGATATATTTGTGGAAAATATCAAGGAGCTTGAAATAATTTTTGTCAGTTCACTTGTGGCCACACTACTATACAACAGTGAAGTGTTTTTGATATATAGTGATACAAATGTATTGAGATTAATCATCATGTATAATGATATAGTGATAGCATTTTCCTCATTATAATTTAATGTTCATGAGAAAAACCACATAACTCATGATTTAGTATTATAAAAGGTAATTATTTACATAATGATATAGTGGAATTAACATTAACAATAAAGGGTTTACATATATAATGGTCCTAAAATATTAAACTATATTCACATAGAAATAGTTATATATGTTCTAGAGGGCATGGCTATAGTTGATTAAATAATATGAAAACTCACTACATTACCACCCATGTGAAGATGAATAAGGTATCCAATTATCTAAGTCAAAATAACTATAATAGATTATCTATGATTGGGATAAAAATGGATCAATATATCTTGAAATCAAATGTTATGATTCATAAATCTTAAAGGGAGATGATAAATACAACCATTTTAAAATGAGTGGACACCCATCTATCAATGTGATGATCAAGGAGGCATATGATGACTATGTGGAGATGAAAAAGGTGATAAATGATTATTGGTTAATACCTTATTCTGATGTAATTACACGCTTTTCCTGAATCATGTATGTGTCTTTTCAATACCAGAACTGAATAAGGAGATACTAGAAGAAGCTCATAGTTTATCATTCAATATTTACCTGGGAATTATAGAATTGTATTGAGATCTAAAAGAGACTTTTTTTGGTTTGGTCATAATAAAATTAATATTTCAGAGTATGTATCATGGTTCTTGATATGTTATTATGTTAAAAATATGAGAAATATGTTTAATGGGGCGTAATAACCATTAGCCAAACAACAATAGAAATTGGAATACATCATTATGGATTTTTTCATCAAACTCCACAAAATTTCTAAAACCATAATGATATTTGGGTTGTAGTTGATATCCTTATAACTTAATCATAATTATTTATTATTTGATAAAAATTATATCTTGATAAAAATATGAAAATATAAACTAATGATGTGGTAATATTTCTTAGATTACTATATTATATTATATCTGATCAAGTTTAGATATTGACTTCGATTTTCTAGAGAATCCATCAACAAACATGAGACACAAAGTTGTGTTCCCACACATATTATAATATTTAGATTAGAGGTAAGTCTAAGATGGACTTTCAAACCCTATTGGATATGTTGAGACCATATTTTAATTATTTTAGAGGTGGTTGGGATCAATCCCACCCTCTAAAAAAATTCATCTAAAAAAATAACTAACACTCAAGCATTCAAATGAATCCTTATAATGATCCATGTGAATGGAAGTGAAAACTTATAACATGAAGGAATTATTCTAGAGAAGAAAAAGTCATTTAGAATTAATATAGTTTATGAAATTGAAAATAGCCAGATCCATTGAATTATAACATAATTTAGCTCATAGTCGACATAAAATTTATGCAAAAAAATCATCAACGAAATCAGGAGTTCAATGTTGGAGAGAAGGTATTCATAAAAATTTCTCCATAGTAGAAGATTTTTAAATTTGTAAATAACAGACATTTGATCCCTAGGTATATTACCACATTTGATATTTCTTGATCAATTAGGGATTGTTTCTTCTCATTTAGATCGTCCACCAAACCTCTATCATGTTCATGATTGGTTCAATGCTTCTCTTTAGAGGATTTATAAACCTGACCCTTCAAATGTAATCAACATAGTGTTTTTACCACTGGAGCATGATCTCTCCTATTATGAACATCCAACATAAATCATGGATCATATAGATAATGTCTTATGAAATAAGACTATTAACGTTGTTGTTGTTATTTAAATGAATCATAATTTTAAAAGAGCTTCATGGGAACCAAAGGATGTGATGGAGTAGAGAAATCCTGAGTTTTATATATTGGATTTATTGAATTTTAGTGGAGAAATAAATTTTAATTGTGGTAGAATATAATACCCCATGATTTTATAATTACTTCATTTGAAATAAACATTAATTATTCTATAACATACATTACAAAAAACACTAGGTTTAAAAAACTGTGATATAACACTAAATTAAAATTATTAAATGAGATAATTAAAACATATCAGCTTAATAGGTGGTAAGAATAGTAAAAACCATATTATGATTAATATCTATAATGCTTCTATATATTGAAAATTTATTGATTATTTTATAAAAAATAAAAACTCATTTTTCAATAAATCCATTTCATAATTCCAAATTATGTTTTCTAAAAAATGTTTTTATTGTATTTATTAATGAATATTTTAATTATTATCTTCTATATTTAGAAAATATTTTTTTGAAAATATTATCAACTTTGAATCAGTATATTAAAATTTTCGTAAGTTGTTTTTTATTCTTACAAAATGATTTATTTTTCAGTGAATAGTTAAAAATAATAATTTTATTTAAAATTGTATTTAATATTCATGAAATTATGATAAAATTTATTGGTTTAAAGGGAATTTAAAATTTCAATAGTTCCATTTCATTAATAATAATCAATTTAATTTCATTAGAATTGTCTTTTTGAATATTTTGTTAAAATACATTTTTATAAAAAACATTTTTCCCTAACATTTTATACTTTTTATTAAATTAATATAAAAAACATATAGAATATTAATCATGTGAAATGGATACAAATTTTCAATAATATTAATTTATATTGTATAGTAATGTAAACATAAATTTTTTTTATAATTAATAGTAAAAATAGTCAATATTTATCAATACTGTAATAGGAAAAATTGGGATAACCTATGTCAAAACATTGTGATAAGGCCGTAATATTACATATTAATTTTTATTGGATGAAGGGTTTTAGACCCATGTGAAATTATATTCAAAATTGAAAGATAAATTGGTACTTTTCCCTAAAAATTAATAAATAATACTTTAATGATTTAAAATATTTAGGTTTTGTCCCTCATCCCAATTATAAAATGACACCCCTCCTCTCTATTATTTACAAAAATTGAGATAATTATCTCAAATTAAACATACCCTATTATATTATAAATTTAAAAATCCATGAATTATAGGTTGTTTTATTATTAAAATAGTATTTTAGTTGTCATTATGATTCTATCTAAATATGGCCTACTATGGAAGTGTTAATCGTCTTACCTAATCTCATAAAATATATTTCTTCTTATAACTCTTTTAAATATATCATATTATTAATAAAATTGTATAATTATTTCATAAATTTCATTAATTGTTACTCTGATTATGTTACTTTCATTATCCAATATTTCACAAAAATGAGAGGTAAAATTATAGCTCAAGCCTATTTGTGTACTCCTGTCCCCATATAGTGATATAATAAATTTTTCATGACATTCATTTATGTATGGTTATTATGATTAATTTTATTAATTATATATGAAATTTTTGAAATATTTATTTTTCTTCAATGAAAAATTATTATTTATTATTCTTTAATTATTTGTTATAGAAAATGGAAATATCATTCATGCATACATTTGAACTTCTATCTCCCTGAATAGTATAATTAATTTCTATATCACCAATTTTTTCGGATGAATCTAATAAATATATTTAATTAAATATAATATAATATATTTATATAATTGTTAAAATTATAAGGATGATGTAACTATGATCAAATTATAGGGACAATAACCGCAGAACCGAAACATTCATGAAAATTGAAACAGTTAACACAAAGAAACGTCGATTCGAAGAATAATTATTAATAAATTGTTGTTGAAATGTTATAAGTGTATAATATATGATATGATATTTATTTTAATAGTTCGATCATATATTTATAATAAATTTAAATAAAGTATACATTATATTATGTCACTTACGAAGAATGTGAATCTTGAGGTAAGGGTTCTTCATTTCAGTATTGTTTCACGGAGGAAAGTATGTTGTTATGCACATATTTATGTTTATCTGGGATTTATATATCAAAATATACATGTTATACAATTAATACAACCTAATTAATGAAATTTAAATTTACAATACAAATTATTTCATCTATGGGGTTTTTATTTTAATGTTACAAAATGGGTAAGGGTTTAGGGTCTCAGATTTTATTCTTTGGGAAATATATTATGCAGTATAAAAATATTCTATTTTGAGGTGTGTTTATTTCCCATTTTATAAGTTGTATCTTGAATAATACTTTCTATCAAGGTATATAAATAATCATTTGAATTTATATCTTTTATTGTTTTTAGGACTCAAAAGATACCAAAGTGTAATGTGATTTTTGTTTAAATATCATTTAAATGGGGTTTGTTTATTCCTTAATTTATAGTATGGTAAATTATATCAGAATTTTCCTTTTAAACAAATATATTTTGAAATCCAATAGTTATTGATTGAGTTTTTAATTTTCTGTAGCATTATAATATATTTTCTACTAAAAATGACTAAGAAAATGTTTTTTAATGAAGTGCAAACCTTATATTTTCTTTGGCTGATAAACTTTTTATTCCATATATATACTATTCAAAAAAAATTGGAATGTTCTTACCTATATAAGAAAATTTTTATAAAGTAATTTTTTACCACCATTTGATTAATTTAATAAAATTTTTTTAAAAAAATCATCTTATGGAAAAGTTTTTCCAAACAAGTTATTTGTGATTTTTTACAGAAGTGTGAATTGAATGTTTGATTTTAACTTATAGAAAAAGAAAATATTTTTAGGAGGACAAGAAATTTTTTTATATAAATAATAAATTAATAATTAATTTTTTTATTTTCAAGGAATATTATTTTCTCATTTTTTTACGAATTATAATTTTCATTTTTATCATAATTAAATGATATTAATTCATGAAAAAAATAAAGGATCAAATAATCTCTTAATGGTGCTATTATTTTATGGTAACAACCTTTATTTATTTGATTCTCCACTAGGGATATGATCTTATTATACCATCCACATTATCTCTCTTTTTATATAAGGATGATGATTCATTAAATATGATTATATTAAAAATATTTTTTACCATAGGATAATTATGTAATGATGTTACTACCATGAAAACCATTTGTTTTCCTCAGGTTATGATATGATGGAAATATAAAAATGTTATGAAAATCATTTCCTTTAAATGAGTTATTATATTACTATATGGTAAATTGTTTTTAATATTATGTATTATTGATGTATTTTTTTATAATTTTATTGGTTGGAACATAATTATATATCCATGTAATAAAAATAGAAAATATGGATATCTCAGGATAAAATAAACAATATAAAGGGATCTGAACCTTGTTTAGTATGGTATATTTTTAAAAATTATTGTATTTTGAGGGATCCATGACAATTGTAATCATGGGATGAGTAGTGAACCCAATAAACTATGATATCCTTGGTAGTGAACATGAACTAAAGAAATGATTTTCTATCAATATTTATATAAGAAAAACATATGTCTTTTGCTTATGATAAGTCCTCATTATTCAGGATTGTTTTTTAATTATTCCTAACTCTTATGTGTTGTGTAATTTTATTGGGAAAAACTTTTTCTTTGACTCATAATTTGTGTTATTCAACAGATTCGATATGATTTTTGTATGGAATGAACTTGTTCTCATAACAATATTCTTATATTATTCTGGAATATGATCATTGTTTGATATCTACTATATTTAACCTTACTAGAATATGATTTCACCCATTATAATGGATTCTTTTACAATGAATATTAAGAAATGTTTTTACTATGATGTGTCTAAGAGTATTGTTGTAACATGGGTTCCATGGACCAGTTCCGCAAGATGGACTTCCACATGAATTCAGGCTCATCTCCCCTTACACTAGGGGATGTCGACAAGCAACGGGGGTCTATTATCGATCTTGGGGAGACTATACCTTCTTTTTTCTATTATTAGAGTAAAAAACTATAAAAAATAAATAAATAATAGTGGAATAATATATATCCAAAAAAATTACCAATGTCACAGTGTAACATAATCTATAAATATAGAATAAACAATGAACAGTACATATGACACGATATTTATATTTCAAGTGTCAAATGAGAACACAAATGTATAGAGACTATAAAATCTCTAGCGCGTCCTAAACCACATCTTGTTCCCTCATCCATGCTTTATCCCCAATTCAAGATATCTAAAAAAGTGCCTTTATGGCTAACCTATCAATAAAACCCAATGTCTATTCAGGTGCCGATCAGGAATCCTGAGTAGGGTGTGAGTACAACTCAGTAGGCCACCACCAACGGAGCCCAAAACAAATTCTATAAATAATAGTGTATGTCCTTGTATAACGAATAATTTCAATGTAATAAATTAAGCTATTTATATTTATTAAATTATAATTTATTTAAACGCATAAACTCTTGTGTTCCCAAGGACACCTAAACGTCAATTCCTACTTTGACCCTTTCTGAAGTCTAAACCATTTCACATTATCAATTCAAAAATATTTTAGCATATGTGATTTAATTATCCATTATATCAAGATTTCATTATTAAGACCAATTTGAACTATATTCCATTAATAATATATTTGGGGAATAGAACGTCGTGTCTAGTACCTCTATTACCAAAATATCATATTTTTATATTTCTATCATGGGCATAAAACTGCTTGTTCATCCTTTAAATTCTCACCATCCATATATATCATTTGTGTAGATCATCCCGTATAGTAACCAAATTCTCATTTTTTACACATAAAATTGATGTTTAATACCCCACCTAACAACCCTATTATAAAAAATATCTATTGATTAATCACTGGTGTAGATCATCTTTCAAAACACCCCATTTAAAAAAAATTGCAGGTATACCATTGGTGTAGATAATGATTTCTAACACTCCATTCCACAAATATTCATTTATATAATCATCAACCTTGATCGTCATGTCTAGGACCCCAGTGATAAATAATTAATTAATTCATAAATTAAATTTTACATGCCCATTAATTAATTAAAATATTAATTAATAATATCCATTAACATAAATTAATTCAACATTCAATTAACCATATCACTCACATAAATTAATTACCCACTAAATTATTCACATTTCTTTAGTTAATCAATTTAGAAATTAATAATCCATTATCTATATGTTAGTTAATTCAGAAAATTAACTAATCATGTCACGAACATTAATTAATTATAAAATTAATAAATCATGTTAATTTCTCTAGTTGATTTATTAATCAATTAATCACATCAAAGTCATTACTAATTCAATAAATATCATACCATATAAATCCCCTTAACTAATTACCCAATTAATTAATAATGTCAATCCCATTAATTTAATAATCAATTAATTAAGAAAAATCTGCAAGTTGAAATCCCATTTTTAATTGTTTAATTAATTATATCATTAATAATATTAATTACTCTTAATTAATTATAAAATTATTTATCTTGAATAATATTTCCCAATATCCCATAATTAAATAAACATTTAATTATACAACCTAAAAATCACATTGTCCTATTATTAAATCAACAGTTAATTATCCAATTGTACGAACTTGGGTTTTAAGCCTGTAAGAATTTGAAACTTTTTTCTTAATGTTAATTTAGAGCAGGGCGTTCAAACGGCGTGTGATTAGGAGCCCTAGTGTGGTCGGAATAAAATTTTATGTGTGTTCATAGTAAACACGCCAAATAAACAGAATAACTCCTAAATAGTTTCTCGGATGTGAAAACTGATGGCACTGTTGAGTCCAGAGTGTTCCATTTACACTAAGAGGGGTGTAACTTTCACGAGTGTGGCCCTTCTATGAAAAATGCCACCACGGGTGTTTTCCTTGTTTAGCGGCCTCGGTCGTGAACTTTATTACTTCTGAAAAGAGGCTCATATTAAAATTCTGAGACTAATGTTGTGTTTAGAGCGTAGATTTTACCCAATATCTGGCCTATCCCTGACCCTGCCGAATGATTGGGTACTAGGTCTATGGGCGTGGTGTTTATGTGTTTTTCTATTTAAACACAACCACCCCCACACTTCCTCTTCCCCTTAATTCTTCTCTGGAAGATGTTCACTCAACAAAGGGAGAAACCTCCCTTCATGATCCTCTCCTCCACCTCTCCGGAAAGGCGTGGCAGCTCTGGCGGATCATCGGCGAAGCTACAGGCTATGCATAGCGAGGTAGGCTTGCACTTTTTAAATTTTAGTTGCTTCATCACCCTTCAAATTAAATTTCTTGTGTCGAAATGTGGTCTGATCATCGAGAGAAGACCATGTTTCCGTAGGGCTTGATTTTATCTTCCCAAAGATCCTTTTAGATTGAATGTTCGAGTCCGGGGGTGTCCTAGGGTGAGCTTGGGATGTTTTAAGGTTGTTGCCTCGTTTTTCTGGTGGTTCCAGCGGTGGTCCGATAGGCTTCCAGCGGCGGTGGCAGTTTCCGGGATGACGGCATAGTGGTGGGCTCCTCAGTGTGGTGTCAGGATCCTCAGTGGTGACAACTTCACGCGGCATTGCAGCGGCTCTAGGCGGCGGCTCCAGGAGGTGGGCGAGGTCGACGGCACAGGGGGAGATAGGGTTGCGGTGCGCGACCCTGTGCGGAGACCGAGACCCACTATTAGCGGGTCTCTGCATGAGACCACGACCAGACAGAAGGGCCGGTCGGCACTGGCGTGGACTAGGGATCAGCGGTCGGGTCATGCGGCTGAGCCGCGGGCCGGCCCAGGCTGGGCGGACCAGCCAACCCCGGCCAGTCCAGCCCAAGGGGTTCACCGACTCTACTTCGGACACTTGTAACATTCACTACGAGTGTCAGTTTTTCATGCTGTCTTCGGCAGTGAAATCCTTGGATCGATACGAAGATTTTGAAATGGTATCAGAAAATTTTAATTCCTTATATGGGGGCTTGTTGGCACGTCACTCTCGTTAAGTACTACGCCGGGTTTCTTCTTTCAGATGAAGGAGACACATCCAGAATCTATTTAAGGCACCGTGAATGGCGTTGTGACATAGGCATCAAGAGGAAGCAGTCCATGGTGGTATCAGGTGTTGATGTTAGAGATGAGGCGTTGGCCCAATGATCCGTCTCTTAAGTTGTGAGCTGTGTTTTGTGACTTCTTCATCCAACATCCATTCGGGGAGAATGAGTTGTCATTTTTGTGTGTTTTTTGAGAGCATCATGATGGAACAATTCAGACGACCAATTTCAAGATAGATATGTGGGCCCCACGAGACGTCATGTGGGCGTAAAGCGGTGCTGATTAACTTTTTCATCGGGAGTCCATTTCCAGGGAGTAAGTAGTCTATCTCGTGTGTTTTTTCACGAGGATTACAACTATGTAATATGTTCATCCTAGTAGAGCCTCTTTCGATTTCTCATTAAATGTGGAGATATGAAAGGATGTTGGACGGAGGTTACTTTGACTCACTCCGACCCAACACACGCTTGCAATGTTAGCGACACCCAGTGATGGCGCATGTAGTGCAGATATATCAGAACAATTTCGGGTTTAACCTCCAGTAGGGCTGGGTAGTGGGTTACCAGTTGACCATAGGGTTTACCCTCCAGCAGGGCTGGGTAGTGGGTTACCAATTTATTTTAGGTTTTACCCTCCAGCAGGGCTGGGCAGTGGGTCACCCAACGACCTTTTTGGGTTTATCCTCTTGCAGGGCTGGGCAGTGGGTCACCCGATGACCTTTTGGGGTGTACCCTCCAGTTTGGCTTTTCAGTGGGTTACCCGACGACATCTTTCATAATGTTCCCCCTTTGATGAGGCTAGTCAGTTGTTTTTCTCCATGGTTACCGCAGAGATACTTTTGGTGGTATGGTTTAGTGATGATGCAGATTTGACGTGTGAGACTATTGGGCATCAATGATGGCTACCCTTAGAACTGTTGGCCACTTTTCCTGGGCTGAGCATGGAGATCGAGATCCCCTTACACAATTTTTCGGGTTTCTTGTTGAGAATATAAATATACACCCTACTTTTGGTTCCCACTCTTTAGGTCTATTTTATCTCCTTCTAGGAGGGGCGAAGACACTCCGGGTATGCCACGTGATTTCCATGTCTAGATCCTCTTGGTTGGGATGAGTCCACTTCCTTTCTTTTGATGGGTTGAGGTGCACCCTCTCTATTGTACTCTTAATTATTTTTGTCTATCATTTACTTTTTAGTTCCTCCTTTGTTTCTCCCATGATATTTTGTGTTATCCTAATGAGTATCCTTATACTCACCCATGATTGGGCTTTTACCGCACTTGGTGTGCCCTTACAGATGATGGAATGGTTGATCAAGACTACGGATGAGTGTAGAGGACACATGATCTTGGGCTGTATTCAGTGGACATAGTAGGAATTTTAGGTGTGATACTCACCAACTATTCAATTTTGTTTACCTGTAGTTGGGTTGTGGCACCTTTATGGTTGGGCACATGTTTTTCCCATTTTTCTGTTTAGTATCTGTCTGTACTTTTCATCACATTACTTTTTCTATTTAGAGGTTGATGCATGACTGTGGTTGGGTTATAGTTGTTTTTCCTTTGATTTAATTTTTACTCTGCACTTTTTCATTGAGTGGGATGTGCGTGTGTGTATAGGTATATAGGAAAATGCCTCCCCGAGATTGTAAAGCCTTCGCCGCTTGTCGCCATCCCCTGGCCTATGGAGGCTGGCTTGGGGTAGTTGCATCTTGAGACCGATAGGTCCGGGTTATGAAAAAGTGGTCTCAGAGGTGTTTCATTCCTTGGGTGTTGTTTGGACGTCCCTAAAAAGGAATTGGTTGGGATTTAGGGAATCAGTGTTAATGTGTCTCGAGAGCGGCACTCAGGCCAGGGAGTCCAGTGATGGTACGAGCGGCTGACGTATCCATTCACCTGGACCCTGGTAACCCACATTCCGACATGGCACGCAGAGACACTTGTTGTAGGGAAATTTGGAACATGTATCCGGTAGGATTGGGTCTTTGACCATCCTTGTTGATTCAGCCCCACTTTTTGATTACTGTTATATATATATATATGCTCGTATGATCGCGGTAATACTTTAAAATTTTTAGGATGCCCCCACGATAGCTGCCAGTCAGGTTACCCACTCTAGTTCATGATGATGACCTGGTGAGTGATGAGGCATTAGTTCAGGGAGCTTCACGTGACCCCCTTATGCCCAGTTCTTCAGCAGTAGCCCCTCCACCTGAGGAGTGTCAGTTAGTTCCGGCAACACATGACGAGGTTGTGTGTAGGCTGAGTGGGCTCTGAGAATTTCAGCAGCAGTGACCATAGAAGTTCTGCGGGGAACCTAATCCCAAGGTAGATAAATACTAGATAGATTCTGTGGACCGACTTTTCAGGCTATTACAGATACCAGTAGACCAGATGGTAGCTCTAGCTACCAGCCTTTTCCACGAGACAGTTAGTTGTTGTTGGGGGTCGGTGGCGCAGACCCACGACGAGTCGTCTATCACGTGGGATAGCTTCCAACCGCTCTTCCGGGAGGAGTACTCCCCCTCTTGCATAAGCTTTATTAGGATTCAGGATCATCTATAGCTGAAGTAGGGGGGGTGACCATGACGTAGTACTTGGCTTGGTTTAACGATCTGACACTCTACATGCATGATATGATCCACGACAGTTACTTTCAGAAGCGGATGTTTGATCAGGGACTTCATAGGGAGATTCGTGCTATTGTAGTGCCCCTGTGAATCCCTACTTATGTTGGGGTGATAGAGAGGGCGCTCATGACTGAAATCTTCTTGGCTTATGGACACCAGCTAATAGGGCCTAGCAGTGGTCACTTCAGAGGAGAGTCCGGTGTGACAGGAAGACGGTAGAGATCAGAGCCTCGGTCGAGGGGGCCCTTTAGTGAGAAAACTCAGGGGTAGGGTCGTACACCATAGTTGCACAATGGAGAATCGGGGTAGGAATGATAGAAAATGTTAGTTTCATGTGATGGATGGGGAACCTCGTACGAGACTTCCCGACTAGGCGTACCGAGCAACCATGGCAGGCAGTGAGCGCACCGCAGTGGTAGAGGCTACGCCGTGACCAGGGATCCCCTTGGCGAGGATAGGGTGGTCCTTAGGGAGGCGGCACAAGCAGAGCATCAGGACATGGAGGTCTGGGATGGCATTTCAAGGTCCTTCCACCGCCACCACTGGGCGTCCCACACCACGCATAGGGAGTTGGCAGTAGGGGTCACGGAAATCTTTAGGATATGGGTGTCCGTGACCCCCCATCACACGATATAGTTCGAGGTGCACTTTGTGATTACTCTACACTTTCTTCGGTACTAGTAGACGCAGGATCCAGCCACTCCTTTATATCACTGCTACCGGTACGGGAGTTGGAGCTTTCAGTAAAGTCACATACACTCGCACATAGCCTTGAGGTTCCTACACGAAGTGCCTCGTTAGTGACCTTTATCAGTAGAGAGTGTGAACTGTTGTTCGGAGAAGGGAGATTCACGTGGGACCTGCTGGTCACCACGATGGAACCTTACGACAACATCCTGGTCATGGATTGGCTTTCTAAGGTTCATGCCCAGATCGACTACTATCACAGAAGTGTCAGATGTGTGTTTTATGAGGGGATGACGTTCACCATCTTTGGTGAACGAGACCTCATGGTTGAGCAGACGATTACTCTGAGTAGGAGACCATGAACCTTTTCTCACCAGTTAGCAAGCATGGATCTCGGAGTAGCAGATTCTACCGGCATGTGGATCCCTACCATTTTATAGGACTACATGGATGAATTTCCCAAGGATATACCAAGACTACCTCCGAGGCGAGAGATGGAGTTCTTCATTGACTTGCATCCGGGGACTGCCATGATATCACATGCTACTTACCGGATGGAACCCACAGAGCTTTGGGATGTATGACTTCATCTGGATGACTATCATGACAAAGGATTAATCAGGAACAGTGTGTCCCCCTGGGAAGCTCCAGTTTGGGTTGTGAAAAAGGAAGATGGGAGTCTGCGGCTTTGTGTGGACTATCGTCACTTGAATCAGGACACGATAAAGAATAAGTTACCATTGCTGAGGATCAACGATCTCTTCGACCTATTGAGAGGTGCTAAGTGGTTCTCCAATATTGATCTTCGATCCGGATACCAGCAGTTGGAAACATACTCATCTACTCTGCGATGGAGGAGGAGAACGTGGAGCATTTGAGGATGGTCCTAGACATTCTCTGAGAGCACCAGCTGTATGGGATGCTCTCGAAGTGTCAGCTCTGGATTCATGAGGTTCACTTTCTGGGGAATGTCATTATAGAGCAGGGATTGGCCATATATCCCACAAAGATAGATTCAATGATTTCATGGGATCCACCCAGGAATGTGTCATAGGTGCGGAGCTTCCTTGTGTTGGTAGGGTACTACATGAGGTCTATTGAATATTTATCTAGGATTTCCACCCCTTTGACCACCTTGACGTGGAAGGGATGAACTTTCACCTGGACTGATCAGTTATAGAAAACCTTCAAGGAGTTAAAACATAAGCTAACTAGTTCTCAAGTGTTGAGGCTTCTAGAGGAGGGCGTTGAGTTCATAGTATACTATGACACTTCAAGAGTTGGGCTCAGGTGCGTTCTGATGCAGCAGTGAGTAGTGATTGTATATGGGTCGGGGCTATTGATGCCCAATGAGCAGAATTATGCTACTCACGATTTGGAGCTGGCAGCAGTGGTCTTCACCTTGAGCTTATGGAGACACTACCTTCTGGGTGAGAGTTTTGTGGTCTACTCAGACCACCATAGCCTCAATTATATCTTCACTCAGATGTATTTGAATCTATGGTAGAGGTGATGGATGTAGTTTCTACAGGACTATGATTTCGATAATGTCTACACTCTAGGGAAGGCCAACGTAGTAGTAGATGATCTTAGCAGGATGTCACAGTCTCGGTTAGTGCGGCAATCATCAGAGCAGTTGGTTTCCCTATGCCTGACCTTGGGGGAGCCAGTGGGTACGGATTTTCTACAGTCGATGGTGTTGACTCGCTCTCTTCTTGAGCATGTGAGAGAGTCGTAGCTTGGGGATGTTGAAAGCGAGGTGATGCATGATCAGATATCCACGGGTGACGCACCTTATGGGTATTCTAAAGTAGGGAATCATGAGATCCTATTCTAGGGGTGAGTTTTAGTACTAGTGTATATGCGGGAAGATGTGATATGGGAGTTACGCTCTTCTCCCATGGCTGTACATCCTAGTGATCGGATGATTTACAAAGACCTTCGGCGGTAGTTTTGGTGGTCTGGAATGAAGAGGAGTGTAGCTAAATTTGATTCTTGGTGTCTTACAAGTCCACAGATAAAGGTAGAGAATCAGGTTCTGTTAGGGTTGTTCCATCCCCTTGATATCTAGAAGTGGAATTGGGATGTCATATTTATGGACTTAATCACAGGGCTCTCACGCATAGTGAGGGCCACGATTCCATTTGGGTGATAGTGGACCGACTCACGATGTCGGCGCACTTCCTTTCCATCAGGGAGTAGAGTTTGATGTAGAGTATGGGGCGGATGTACATTTGGGAGATTGTCCACCTTCATGATGTACCCTAGAAGAAATTCTCTGACCATGATGCTTAGTTTACGTCGCGATTGTGGTGATGCCTACCAGAGGCATTCAGGACCCAGCTGCGGATGGGTACAACTTTCCACCCCCAGACGGACGGGCAGACTGAGCACATTATCCAGGTGTTGGAGGATATTCTTCAGGCGATCATGTTTTAATTTGCCCTAAGCTTGGAGGATCACCTACCCTTGGTGGAGTTTTCATACAACAACATTTACCACTCTACTATCGGCATGTCACCTTTTGAGTCCCTTACGGGAGACCCTGCAGGTCACCTTTGTAATAAAAGGAGGTTGGGGAGACCTCCCTCGTGGGCCTAGGGTTGGTGCAGAGACGACGGAGAAGGTGAAGTTTATTCATGAATGGATGAGGATGGCTCAAAGAAGACAGAAGTCCTATACAGATCGTCGTCGCAGGCCTTTGGAGTTCGAGCAGGGGGACCATGTCTTTTTTAGGGTCTCCCCGTAGTGTGGTATAATAAGGCTCGACCGAGGAGGCAAGTGGTCCCTGAGGTTTATCGGGCCCTTTGAGATCTTGCGCAGGGTCGGTGAAGTGGCTTGCCAACTTACCCTACACCCACAGATTGAGAGGGTGCATGACGTCTTCCACGTGTCGTAGCTGAGGAAATACGTGCACGAACCCATGCACATTATCGGCTGGGGAGAGAAAGAAATTGAAGATGGAGCCACCTTTGCGAAGAACCCAGAGCCGATTGAGGACTGGAAGGAGCAGACACTGTGTAGAAGGACCATTCCTTTTGTTCGTGTGTTGTGGCCGCACAAGAGGGTGCAAGACAGAACCTGAGAATGGGAGAGCCAGATGGGGGCTCAGTATCCCGAGTTCTTTTTTTAGTTTGGTTTTTTGGGGATGAAAAACATGAAGGAGTGAATGATTTATTAACCTAGGTTTTGAGCATGTAAGGCTTTGAATTTTTTTTCTTAGTGTTATTATAGAGTAGGGCGTTCAGATGGCGTGTGATTCTGAGCCCCGGTGTGGTCGAAATTAAATTTTAAGTGACTTCACACTAGACACACCAAATAAACAAAATTAATCCTAAAAGTTTGCTCAGATGGGAAACACGAGGGCAATGTTGAGTCAGGAGCATGTCGTTTACCCTAGGAGGGGTGTATGTTTTGTGGGCGCGACCCTTTTCTGAAAAACACCACGAGGGGGTTTTCGTAATTTAGCTACCTAGAGGGTGAACTTTATAAATTCTGAATAGAGGATCAGATTAAAATTATGATACTGTCGTTGCGTTAAAAGCGTAGATTTTACCCTAGAGGTGGCCTAACCCTGACCCCGCTGAAAGATTGGGCTACACGGTCTACTGGCGGGGGGTTTAGGTGTTTTTCTATTTAAACACAACCTCCCACACCCTTTCTCTACCCCTTACTTCTTCTCTGGTGGATGTTCTCTTAACAAAGGGAAAATCCACCCTTCAATATCCTCTCCTCCACCTCTCTAGAAAGGAATTGCGGCTCTAGTAGATCGTCGGTGATTCTACGGGCTACGCCCATTGAGGTAGATTCATGCGTTTTAAATTTTAATTTCTAAAACCCCCATCAAATGCAATTTCATGCTAGGAAATGATGTCTGATCGTCGAGCGAAGACCTTGGTTGCGTATGGCATTAATTTATCTTCCCAATTATCCTTTCAGATTGAATATTCGAGTCCCAGGGTGTCCGGGGTGACCCCGTGAAGTTTTCCATCCGTTCCATATTTTTTCTGGTGGTTCCAGTGGTGGTTCGGTGGGCTGCCAACGACGACAACAGTTTCGAGGATGGAGGCATGGAGGCAGGCGAGGTCGATGATGTGGTGGGAGATGGGGGTCGCGGCGCATGACCCCATGTGGGGAACGAAAGCCGACATCAGAGGGACTCCGCGCGAGACCACGACCGGACACGAGGAACGGTCGACACGTGCATGGACTGGGGGTTAGCGGTTGGGTGGACCGGCTATCCCAGGCCGGTCCAACCCAAGGGGTTCGTCCCCTCGACTTCAGACACTCGTAAAATTCACTATGGGTGTCCGTATTGCATGAATCTTGCGACATTGCAATCCTCAGCTTGAGATGATTCTTTTGAGATGGTCTTAGGAAATTTTAATTCCCAAGACGGGGGATCAGTGGCACGTCACCCTTTTTAAGTTCTACGCCGAGTTTCTTCATTCAGATGGAGCATACACAAACATAGTCTTTTTAAGATGCCATCAGCAGCATTGTGACACTGGAGACAAGACGAAGTGGTCCAAGGTGATTTAAGGTGTTGAAGACGGATTTGAGGTGTGGGCCACATGAGACGTCTTTTAAGATGTGAGCATCATTTTGCGACTTTATCAACCGACGTCTATTCGGGGAGAGTGAGTAGTCATTTTGGCATGTATTTCGAAAAGCATCACAAAGGCGCATTTCGCCCGATCACTTTCAGGACCATGGTGTGGGTCCCACGAGACGCCCTATGGGCGTAAAGCGATGTTGAGTAACTTTGTTGTAGGGAGTCAGTATCCGGTGAGTATGTAGCCTATCTCACATGTTTTTTCGTGAGGATTACAAATGTGTTATCTGTTCGGGTGAGCGGATCCTCTTTCGAGATCTCATTAAAATTGGAAATATGAAAGGTCATTGGATGAAGGTTACTTTGACTCACTCCGACCCAACACACGGTTGCGATTTTAGCGACAAACAGTGATGGCGCAGGCAATGAACTGTTATTAGACGAGTTCCGGGTTTACCCTCCAGTAGTTCTGGGCAGTGGTTTGCCCGTTTCCCATAGGGTTTACCCTCTAGCAGGGAAGAACAGTGGGTTACCCATTGATTTTAGGGTTTACCCCTCAGCAGGGGTGGGTAGTGGGTCAACTAATGAACTTTTTGGGATTACCCTCTAGCAGAGCTGGGCAGTGGGTCACTCGATGACCTTTTGGGGTTTACCCTCCAGTTAGGCTGGGCAGTGGGTTACCTGATGAATTCTTTCAGACTTCTCTTCCTTTGATGAGGCTAGTTAGTGGTTTTTCTCAACGGTTAACAGAGCAAGACTTTTCGTGGTACAGTTTAGCAATGAGGCATCATTGAAGTGTGGGGCTGTTGGGCATCAATGATGGATACCCTTAGAACTATTGGCTATATTTCATCGGCTGATCTTGGAGATTGAGATCCCCTTACGCACTTGTTTAGGATTCTTGTTGAGAATATATATATACACCCTACATTTGGTTCCCACTCTTTGGGTCTAGTTAATCTCCTTCTAGGAGAGGCGAAAACACCCAAGGTATGCCACATGCTTTCCATGTCTAGAGCCTCTTGGTTGGGATGAGTCTACTTTCTTTCTTTTGTTGGGTTGAACTACACTCTTTCTATTGTACTCTTACATTGTTCTGTCTATCGTTTACGGTTTAGTACCTCCTTTTTTTCTCCATTCAGCTTTCGGGGCATCCTAGGAGTATCCTTATACTCACCCCTACTTTGTCTTTTCCCTCACTTGGTGTGCCCGTACAGATGACAGATAGGTCGATAGAGACTACGGTGGAGCATAGAGGACGTAGGAGCTTGGTCTATGTTCAGTGGACGTAGTATGACTTTCTGGTGTGAGACACACCAAATGTTTACTTTTGTTTACATGTAGTTGGGTTGTGGAACCTTTCTGGTTTGCTGCATGTTTTCCCCCTTTTTCTGTTCAGTATCTGTCAGTACATTTCAGCACTTTAATTTTTCTATTTAGAGGTTGATGCATGACTGTGGTTTTGTTATAGTTGTTTGTCCTCTGGTTTCCTTTTTTTACTCTGCACTTCTACAATGAGTGGTTTATATGTGTGTGTACAGGTACTTAGGAAAAAGCCTCAATGAGATTCTTATGCCTTCAGTGCTTTTCATCATCCCCAATCCTATAGAGGCGGGTTTGGGGTAGTTTCGACTTGAGATCGGTAAGGTTAGGTGGTGACAAAGTGGTATTAGAGGTGTTTCATTCCTTGGGGAGTTTTATGGACGTCCATAAAAATTAATTGGTTGGGATTTAGGGAAATAGTGTCGAAGTGTCTTGAGAGAAGCTCTTAGGCCAGGGAGTCTAGTAATGGTATGGGCGGCCAACGTATCCATTCAATAGGATCCTGATAACCCTCTTGTTAACTCGGCACATTGAGACACTTATTGTTGGGAACTTTGGAACATGAATCTGGTAGGATTGAGTCCTTGAACATCCTTGTTGAGTCATCTCTGCATTGTGATTACTATTATATATATATATGCTAGTCTAATCATGGTAATCCTTGAAAATTTTCAAGAATCCCCCATGACAGCAGCCAGCTGGGTTACCCTCTCCAGTTCGTGAGGACTACTTGGCGAGCGACGATGCGTCAGTTCAAGGAGCCTCAGGTGATCTCCTTCCACCCAGTGCTTTCGTAGTAGCCCCTCCACCTGAGGATTGATAGTTAGTACTTTCAACACATTCCTAGGTTCAGCGCAGGATGAGTGCAATCTGAGACATTCAGCGTCAGCGACAGCAGAAGTTCCATGGAGACCCAGATCCCCAGGCAGTGGAAGACTGGCTAGAGTCCGTGGACCGAATTTTCAGGTAGGTATAGACACCAGCAGACCATATGGTAGCTCTAGCTTCCAGCCTTTTCAACGAGATGGTCGGGCATTGGTGGGGTATGGAGACGCAGTCCCATGAAAAGTCATATGTCATGTTGGATAGCTTCCAACCGCTCTTTCGTGTGGAGTACACCCCCTATTGCATACACTCCATTCATATTTTTGAGATTCTAGAGCTGAAGCATGGGGGATGAATGTGTCGTTGTACTCGGCCTGGTTTACCGATCTGACATGCTACTCGTAGTATATGATCCGCGATAGTTACATTAGGGCACTGAAGTTTGAACGGTGTCTTCAGAGGGAGGCGCTGACTGGAGATTCTACAGGATAATGATTTTAAGATAGTATACACTCAGGGGGAGGGAAAAATAGTAGCAGATGCTCTTAGGAAGAAGTCCCAGGCTAAGTTAGTGCGGGAAGCTTCAGAGCAGTTCTCTTCCCTATGGCTGACCTTGGTGGAGAAGGAGGGTATGGATTTTCTGCAGTGGATGGTGTTTACTCCTTCGCTCCTTGA
This sequence comes from Viscum album, assembly GCA_963277665.1. Lineage (NCBI taxonomy): Eukaryota > Viridiplantae > Streptophyta > Magnoliopsida > Santalales > Viscaceae > Viscum > Viscum album. The sequence continues at coordinate 1,812,632,611 of OY728127.1, forward strand.
GTGTGTGAGAGAGTCGTAGCTGGGGGATATTGACAAAGAGGTGATGCATGATCAAATATCCATGGGCGACACACCCGATGTGTATTCTGAAGGAGGGAATCACAAGATTCTATTCCAGGGGCGAGTTGTAGTACTAGTGGAGATACGGGAGGAGGTGATGCGATAATTCCACACTTCACCCATGGCTGTAAATATTGGTGTGTGAAGATGTAAAAAGTCCTTCAGCGACTTTTTTGGTGGTCTGTCATGAAGCGGAACATAGCTGAGTTCATTTATTGGTTTCTTACCTGTCAGCATGTGAAGGCAGAGCATTAGGTTCTAGCAAGGTTGTTGCAGCCCCTTGATATCTAGGAGTGGAAGTGGGATGGCATATCTATGGAAATCGTCACAGGGCTCCCACATACAGTGAGGGGACACGATTCCATTTGGGTGATAGTGGAATGACTCACGAAGTCGGCGTATTTCGTTTCCATCATGGAGCAGAGCTCGGTGGAGAGTCAGGGCGGCTGTACATTCGGGGAATCGTCCGCCTTCATGGAGTACCCTCGACGATTGTCTCCGACCGTGACGCATGGTTTACATCACGATTGTGGAAAGGCCTGGAGGGGGAATTCGGAACCCAACTACAGATGAGAATATCTTTCCACCCGTAGACGGACAGGAAGACTAAGTGCACTATTCTGGGGTTGGAGGATATGCACAGGGAATGCGTGTTAGATTTTGGCCAGAGTTGGGAGTATCACCTTCCGTTGGTGGAGATCGCGTACAACAATAGTTACCACTCAACTATTAGCATGAAACCTTTTGAGGCCCTATACAGGATACCCTGAAGGACACCGTTGGGCTGGATGATGGTTGTGGAGACCTCCCTCATGGGCCCAGGGTTGGTGCAGGAAACGACGAAGAAGGTGCAGGTTATTCGTGAGTTGATGAGGACGGCTCAGAGCAGACAGAAGTCCAACAATGATCATCGTCACATGCCTTTGGAATTCGACCAGGTGGACCATGGTTTTTTTAGGGTCTCCCTACGGCGTGGTACTCGGAGGTTTGACTGGGGAGGCAAGCTATCCCCGAGGTTTATCGGGTCCTTTGACATCGTGCGTGAGGTCAGTTAGGTGGCCTACCGTCTTTCCCTACCGCCACAGTAAGAGAGGGTGCATGATGAATTCCATGTGTCACAGCTGAGGAAATACATTCACAACCCAACACACATTATCGACTGGAGAGATCTAGACATTGAGGATGGAGTCAACTTTTCAGAGCTACTGTTTGCGATTGAGGACGAGCAAGAGCGGACACTGCATGGATGGGACATTCCTTTGGTTCTTGTTTTGTGGAAGCACGGGAGGGCGCAGGAGTGCACCTGGGAATGTGAGAGCTAGACACGGGCTCAATATCCTGAGTTGTTTTTGTAGTTTTGTTTTTTTCGGGATGAAAAACATGTAAGATGGAATGATGTAAGAACCTGAGTTTTAAGCCTGTAAGACTTTGAATTGTTTTTCTTAATGTTATTCAAAAGTAGGGTGTTCAGACGATGTGTGATTCCGAGCTCCGGTGTGGCCAAAATTAAATTTTATGTGTTTTCACACTTGACATGAAAAATAAATAGAATAACTCGTAAACAGTTTCTTGGATGGGAAAATCGAGGGAACCGTTGATTCCAGAGCATGCCATTTACCCTAGGAGGGGTGTAACTTTCACTGGCGCGACCCTTCTGTGAAAAACGCCACCAGCGGCATTTCAATAATTTAGAATCCTCTAGCATGAACTTTATAACATCTGAATAGAGGCTTGGATTAAAATTCCAAGACCGCCATTGCATTCCGAGCGTATATTTTTCCCTAGAGGCGGCCTAACTCTGACCCCGCCGAAATACTGGGTACGGGGTCTACGGGCGAGGGGTTTATGTGTTTTTCTATTTAAACACAACCACCCATCCCTTACTATTCCCCTTACATCATCTCTGGTGGAAGTTCTATCAATAAAGTGATAAAACATCATTCAATATCATCTCCTCCTCCTCTCCGGCAAGGCGTTGTAGCTCCGGCAGATCGTCGGTGAAGCTACAGGATACACCCAGGGAGGTAGGCACGTGGGTTTTAAATTTTAATTCCCACAACCCCATTCAAATGAAATTTATTTCTTAGAAATGTTGTTTGATCATCGAGTGAAGCCCATGGTTGTATGGGGATTGATTCTATATTCCCAATGATCATTTCAGATCAAATTTTCGAGTCTCGGGGGGTCCGAGGTGACCATGGGAAGTTTTTCGGATGTTAAATCCTTTTTCTAGCGGTTCCAGCGGTGGTCTGGTGGGCTGCCAGCAAAAGCGGAGGTTTTCAAGACAGCAGAACGGCAGTGGGCTCCCTAGTGCGGTGGTGGGATCCTCAGTGGTGGTGGCTTTGCGCGGCATGGTGGGGGCTCCAGGCTGTATCTCTAGGCGACGGCTCCAGGCAGTGGGTGAGGTCAACAACGTAGGGGGAGACGAGGGTCGTGGAGCGCGACCTCGTGTGAAAACCGAGACCCGATTTCAAAGGGTCTCCACACAAGACCATGCCTATACATGAGGTTCGGTCGGCATGGGTGTGGACCAGGGGTCATCGGCCTCACCGCACGACCGAGCCGCGGGCCGGCCCAGGCCAGGCCGACCGGCCGCCCTCGGCCGGTCCAGCCCAAGGGGTTCGCCCACTCGAATTCGGACACCCATAACATTTATTAAGGGTGTCTATTTTGTGTGTCGTCTATGGTAGTGAAATCCTCGTCTCGAGATGAATATTTTGAGATGTTATTGGAAAATTTTAATTCCCAATACGGGGGATCGTTGGCACGTCATGCTCGTTTTGTACTACGCTGGGTTTCTTCTTTTAGATGGAGCAGACACATCCGGAGTCTGTTTAAGGTACTATTAGTGGCATTGTGGCCATTGAGTTGTGATGAAGTGTTCTAGGGTGGTCTCAGGTGTTGAAGCCAGAGTTTATGTGTGGGCCCCATGGGCCGTCATTTAAACTGTGAACAATGTTTTGCGACTTTTTCATCCGACATCTGTTCAGGGCTAATGAGTAGTCATTTTGGAGTGTTTTTTCGAGAGCATCGCGATGGAACATTTCTCAAGACCAGTTTTGGGAGTGAGGTGTGGGACCCATAAGATTTTGTGTGGGTATAAAGTGGTGTTGAGTAACGTTTTTCTTGGGAGTTCGCTTCTAGTGAGTAAGTTGCCTATCTCGCGTGTTTTTCCATGAGGATTACAATAGTGTAATCTGTTCGGGCATGCAGAGCCTCTTTAGAGATATAATTAAATATGGAAATATGAAAAGACATTGGAAGGAGGTTACTTTGACCCACCCTGACCCAACACATGGTCGCGATGTTTGCGATACCTTGTGCTGGTGCGGGAAACTTAGAGTTATCGAACATGTTCCGGGTATACCCTCCAGTAGGGTTGGGCAGTGGGCTACCCGTTGACCTTAGGGTTTACCATCCAGAAGGGTTGGGTAGTGGGTTACCCATTGATTTTAGGGTTTACCCTCTAGTAGTGTTGTGCAGTGGGTCGCCGGACAATATTTTTGGGTTTACCCACTAGGAGAGCTGGGTGGTGGGTCAGTAGACGACCTTTTGGGGTTTACTCTCCAGTTGGGCTGGGTCATGGGTTACCTAATGACTTCTTTCAAAATATGCCCCCTTGACGAGTCTAGTTAGTGGGTTTTCACTGTGGTTACCAGAGCGGAACATTTAGTGGTACAGTTTAGAGACGAAGCAACATTGACGTTCAAGACTATTGGGAATCAGTGATGGCTACCCTTAGAATTGTTGGCGACTTTTCCTTGGCTGAGCTTGGAGATCAAGATCCCCTTACGCACTTGTTTGGGTTTCTTTTTGGGCATATATATACACCCTACTTTTGGATCCCACTCGTTGGGTACAGTTACTCTCTTTCTAAGAGGGGCGAAGACACACGGGGTATGATACGTGTAGAGACCCAAAGCTTAACGTACATGGACATTACATTACTTTTGCGGAATACTTAGTACATAACAAAAACACACACACAAGGACCATAATAGTTTAGTGTCTTTGGAAACTCGGAATATAATCTTCTAATAATGGTGAAAGATCTTCAATATCTCCCATAAAGATCTTCCTTTTTTCATACCTATAACATTTCTTTATATCATGGGGAAAAGAAAACATAAAAAGGGTGAGCTAAAATGCTGAGTAAGGGTATGTATGGATGAAATAAAACATGCCATATACATTTGAACTTAAAAACATGAACATAATGTTTAAACATCAAAATTTTGAGCAACAACATAATACATGGAAGTACATAAGGCATAGATCATAATGGAACATAAACCCTGATAAAATAGCATGGGAATAAAACATGTAATTGTGTAATCCATTAAGCACATGTAATGATTTCCATAGTAGCCAAGGCATTGCTACCAAGACCATCTTAGTGGACAAAGTCCCATTCTGAATCGAGTTCACTCCTCGTTTTAGACCTGTAACACTGAACTGGATTAACATATCGTTCCAGCAATGTCTATCTCATGAGTTATAAAATATTTACCCAATGCATTGTAGGGAGAGATAGGTCCCACCAATCTCATAATGATACCATTCTTATGTGTTCCACAAAATCATAAATCATACATCATTGCATAACCCATGTAGTAAAAATGGGAATCATAAACATCATGACATCATAAAACAACTCATATAAGATAAAGGAATTCATAAAAATAATTCCATCACAAAATAATCAAATCAATGTAATAATAGGGATAGAAATAGAACCCTTTATTATCTTAGATGAAAAATAATTTTGATAAAACATTTGAACTCCATTCTTGAGGAAAATATCCTTTCTACTTCAAAAACACTTTCCTTTCTTTAACATGTTATAAAATTTTAAACTAAAATAAGTTTACTAAAAATAAACTTGAAAACTTTTAAGGGAAGCTTCTTGGAAATAATGTTTTAAAAATCCATTCATGTCGTATAAGATAATAGAAAACATTCTTCTCGTACTTTTGTCGGAAAAATCAAAAAGTACCTCGTAAGAAAAATGACAAAAGATTCCATTCATATCATTTACAAAAAACTCACCGAAGGGTAAAATTGGATATAAAATATTGTAGAAGTATATAAATATTACATATTGAGGAAACATGGATGTGGATGACAAAATACACCCCAGTAAATTCCAAAGTATAAACAATCTCGGATAAAAATGAGATTGTGATATTTCCCTTACCATAGGTCCGATATGCTTCGTACGTATCCGAAACTCATGTATAATGATTTAAATAATGTCATTGAGTGATTAAAAAATCATATTCATTGTTATGATATCATATATGTTTCACTTATGACTTTATATTACCCGTTCTTTTGTAAATTCCATTTTAATGCAACGTTTTGGGTAAAATCATTTCATTTATCGTATGTGTTTCGACTTGTCGTTCTTGATATTATTACTTATATCCCGATTTACAGAATTTCAGAATGTAAAACATGATTTACAAATATTCATCATATATATATATATTATAGGTCGATAAAAGGAATGAAATACACCGTTCATGGAGACGATAGACCATACGTATGCATTAACGCTGTTTTTGTTTCCTTATTGAATTGAATGAAACTAAATAGATGACATACATACATATATATATATACATAAATCCAGTAGCATTATTATTTCATATATTTCATTATTATTCATTAAATAAACTTTATGATAATTCATGTATTGTTAACATGGAGAATGAATCTCATCGCGTCGTGGAGACGGTAGTCCGTACGTACGCACGAGCGATGATATCATTTCCATAATCATTGAATTGAATTGGAGTGGATGATACAATATATCAGAATCAGTATGATGTTATAATAACTATGTATAGTTATTATTTACACCATTATACCCATCCAAGTAAGGTGGTGATGGAAAAACAAATTACACCACTGTGTGGAGACGGTATTCCGTACATACGCACGCGCGGTGATTTCGTTTTCCGTAGGATAAATAGATGATGAAATAGGGTTGTTTAATACATATAATAACATATCAGTATATGAGTGATACTGATGTTATTACTTCATAATGAAACAACTAAAGAAGAAGAAGTTGAAGAAGAAATAAAGTTGAAAGAATCGGTAATGTACATTACCTCTTCTTTGAAGAGCCTCTTTGAGACCTCCTTTTAGGGAACTAAAATTGGTCTTTTAAGAAAACCAGGACCTCTAGGATGTTTCTAGGGAAGTGGAAAAGAGACTTTGGCAGGGTTTGGACGATCTTGAATGCTCAATGCGTTGTGAGGAAGAGAGGGAGGAGGTGCCCTTTTATAAGGGAGGAGAGGGGTACCTTTGGAATAACTAAAAATATTATTTTATTATAAAGCCAAATTCGGTTTTAAAAAGATCCAAATTGATTTATTTCGAAGCTAAGGTGGGTATGGGTCTAAATACTCTCATCCAATAGAATTTAGACATGTTTAGGTTCCTATTTTAACCTTATCATTTAGATTTAACATTGAGATAGATAATTTTTCTTTTACCGTGTCTTTTTGTGTTCTTACACTATAAGGTTAATAAATATACTATAAGAATCCAAAAGAACCCCAAGTTGTTTATTATTAATATATATAACCTTATATAAGTCATTTTGCCGATCCTTATATTTTTAGGAATAAAATAAAAATTACTAACATAATATTTGTTTTAAAAACTATTTTATGTCAATTTTGACACTATTTAGTAATTGATTTTTGTGAAAATCAGAAATTAATTATTAGTTCGAAAAAAATTAATTAAATCAATAATAACATGTCATATTATCCAATAAAATTAGTGTAATATATAAAAAGTCTCAAATTACATTTATTTGGGTATTTATAACATAAATTATGTCAATATTTCATTAATAAGATAATTACTCCATCATCTTTGTGTCATAAATAAATTAACTTATTTAAAGTCTAAAAATTACAAATAAAATATTATTATGTAGGAAATAGTTTTATCTTTCTAATGAATATTTATAGTCCAATTTATCTTATGTAAAACCCTATATTAAAAATGATATACTTATTAATCTTTGATTTTAACTATTTTAACCCATCTTTAAATAAATTAATAATAAATGTCCTAATCTAATACAAGTGGGCCTAAATGGTCATATTTTATTCCTAAGGGTTGTTTTTGGTCTAATTAAATTTATACAATAGAATTAGGACATGTGTTAGGGTAAAAATAATATCATTTTTACCCTTAATTACCCTATTTACTTTTAACCGTGGTAAAAAAAGTAAAAAGTTACTATTCACAATACATTATTTTCATCTCATTGAACCACATTTTACTTACTGACATCAACCGTGTCTCCCGGATTTTTGAAATTCCACTCACAGAAGCGGTATAATTATGTTTTATGAATAATTCATTTTTTTAACTACCACTTAGTGGTTTCACTATTCATCAAAAATTGAAAGTTTCCAGAAAAATATCAAAAATTAGGCCTAAGCTATATTTGATATTATGAACTCAAAAAGGATGTCTATTTTACCAAATTCAAATTATATTAGTTGCATTAATTAATTTAAAAATTAATTCTCGTCCTCAAAATAAATAGCGTGTTTTTAAGAGATAATAACTATCAAAAGATTGACACTTGTTTATGTCTGGTTTAAATGTGAAATTAAATCCAATGACCAAAATTGTATTATATTGTAAAAATATATTCTAAATATACTTTAAAACCACTAAAATTAATAATTTATCACTATTAATTATTTTGATTAAAAAAGTTGTTTTTAATTAAAATTTAGTAATTTTCACTATTCATCAGAATATGAAAGTTATCCAAAAAGTACCAAAATTTCACCCTAAGCTAATTTTGATATTATGAATCCAAAAATGAAGTCCATTTTGAAAAAAATTACAAAATTTCAAAAAGTTGTTATTACTATTCATAACGGCTAGTTTTAATAATATTTTAATAGCATATCATTGTTTAGTGAAACGTGGTATTGCGTACAACACACGCTATCGTGGAAGGTCGCGCTTGCGTGTAATGAAATCCAAGTCAGGGATGCATGTTTTGAAAGCTCCTTTTGGTGTAGCATACAACACAAGACATTAATGAAATTAAAAAGAATATTTTTTTGTAAAATCTTGGGGTGTTACATTCTACACCCCTTAAAATGAATTTCGCCCTCGAAATTCGTCGGGGTTATAAATGGTTTACTACTCAAAAGTTTCATTAATAGAAAACCACGTCGTAAAAAGGAATACCAAAACAAGGCTTTAAAAACTAAATTATGAAATGTAACGGTTACCCAAATTAACTCATCACTGGGTTTCCACGTAGGAGAACATAGGTGAAAATATGGATATGGAAAAAAAATCTAACCATCAGGTTCTGATGGAGAGTTCTAGAGAACATGGCTATGAAATATCCAACAATCACAAAGCTATAGATTTGTGATGATCTTAGGTACCATCCGATTCATCCGATATAAGGGAATTAGGACAACATTTTTGGTTTTCAAGATCATTTCCCTAAAGTTGATGAATTAAAAGAAATACTTACATGATTTTGGTACAATCTCACTATTGTTCATGAATTGAACAATTTCCACTTCATCCCTTAAAGAAATAAAGATCAATTTTTTATTCGTGATGTGTTAGCAGATCATGTGATAGAATGATGGGTAATTCCATCTCTTTCAAACAAAAGGTCAGTGAAAGTTATAAGTCCATCTTATGCTTAGATTAATCGTATATGGTTCCAAAAATTAACTTATACTACATATATCATACCAATTAATAAAATAAAACTAGTTTCTACTAACCAGGGACTTCCTGTAGGCCAGTGGTAGGCGATAAAGGCCAGTCGCACTTCGGTTGTGGGTTCGATTCCCACAGCCCTGTCCGACGTGATGGTCTATCGCCCGTCCTGCAGGTTGTCCTTTTTCTAGAACTATATTACTATAACATCCCATCAATAATATCGAAAAAAATTCTATCCTTAAACAATAATAACTTATGTCCAACATAATCCATTCCAATATTTAGGCTTATCCATAATACTACAGTCCATGCTCATAATATAGTGAAAACTATTACCAGAGATTTAATACCATCGTTGATCCCCATATATCATAAGATATGTCTTGTTGGTCACATTACAAATATTCGAAGGCCTTAATCGTGTATTCTCTTGAAAAATGAATACCCATTGAACCTTAGTTAAAACATGAATGCAGTTAAAAGTTAACACTTTCCACATACCAAAATCCTCAAAATTCTATATACTCAAACCGTGATATCACTTAGTCCTTATATCAATCATGAGCTCATGAATACAATCAAACATCTCATTATCTTCTTATTCCTTCATTATGAACATATCATCTACTTTACAAAAGTATCTAAATAACCTTCCATGGTTACTAGTACCATTAAACATATACTTTCAAATACTTTTAGGGAAAAAAATAGTGTAACAATCATAAGATGATTCTTTATTCCACAGTACCATTAACTATACAATATAACTCTCGATAAACATACAATAATTCCACTACATTCTAAAATAATTGACTGAGCATCAACACTTCTTTCAGCTCATATATCATTTGTAGTCTCCTCAACATCATCCACATAAATACTACCCATATGACCATGCTGATTCTCTTCATGAGATTTTCCATTAGGGAATTGTTTTTCATAATGCCCGTACATTCCACATTTAAAACATCTAATCATTGTTGATGTCGTAGAAATACCATTATCCTAGTCCATGGTGTTAACTGAACCTTTTCCTTTGCACTTACTGGCTTTCTGTCCTTCTTTTCCATACCCAAAGCATCTTCCAGTTCCTTTGAAACAATCTCCCTCATGCCTCTTCCCACACAATTTACATGAGGGAAATTGAACTTTCTTTCCTCTATGATCATCATGAAACACCATCATTCTCTTATTAGCCAAGTCAGGAAACTTACCAAATTTTACTTTATTGATCATATTATGAGATTGCTGATTCGGCATAATAATGATGTTTGGACTTCAAAATCCCATTTCATTTGGTTTCTCATGAAGAATATCATTCCATTGTCCATCATATCCTCCATTATCGTGAATCATCTTGTTTCCATCCATTTTCTAAAACCCAAAAAGAAGAGTGTGAGAGGAAAAAATCATGCTATGGAAAACAACATAGTAAAGGGGGAGTTCCCTCAATATCTAACATCTTAGGTTAAATTTGAAGATCGTTACCGTAGTTCAAGGACTATATCCTATATGTATACTTATCCTTAGGGACATGCCTAGACATACCTTAGAAATATCTCTAGGGATCTCCCTAACGTTTTCACATCCTAGTTTCCAAAGGTTGACTAATCCTTTCCTCTGATACCAATTGTAGAGACCCAAAGCTTAACGTACATGGACATTACATTACTTTTTCAGAATACTTAGTACATAACAAAAACAGACACACAAGGACCGTAATAGTTTAGTGTCTTTGGAAACTCGGAATATAATATTATAATCATGGTGAAAGATCTTCAACATCTTCCATTAAGATCTTCCTTTTTTTTCTTACCTAAACCCTTTCTTTATATCCTGTGGAAAAGAAAACATAAAAAGGGTGAGATCAAATGCTCATTAAGGGTATGCATGGATAAAATAAAACATACCATAAACATTTGAACATAAAAACATGAACATAGTGTTTAAACATCAAAATTTTGAGCAACGACATAAAACATGGAAGTACATAAAGCATAGATCATAATGGAACATAAACCATGATAAAATAGCATGAGAATAAAACATGTAATTGTGGAATCAATTAAGACCATTTAATGATTTCCATAGTATCCAAGGCAATGCTGCCAAGACCATCTTAGTGGACAAAGCCCCATTCTGAATCGAGTTCACTCCTCATTTCAGTCCTGTAACACTGAACCGAATTAACATACCATTCTAGCCATTTCTATCTAATGAGATATAAAATCATTACCCAATTCATTGGGGGTAGATATATGTCCCACCCATCTCATAATGATACCATTCTTATGTGTCCCACAAAATCATAAATCATACATCATTGCATAACCCATGTTGTAAAAATGGGAATCTTAAACATCGTGACATCATAAAACAACTCATATAAGATAACGGAATTCATAAAAATAATTCCATCACAACATAATAAAATCAATTTAATATTAGGGATAGAAACAGAACCCTTTATTATCTTAGATGGAAAATAATTTTGATAAAACACTTGAACTCCATTCTTGAGGAAAATATCCTTTCTACTTCAAAAACACTTTCCTTTATTTAACATGTTATAAAATTTTAAACTAAAAGAAGTTGATTAAAAATAAACTTGAAAACCTGTAAGGGAAGCTTCTTGGAAATAATGTTTTAAAAATCCATTCATGTCGTATATGTTAAAAGAAAACATTCTTCTCGTACTTTGTTCGGAAAAGTCAAAAAGTACCTCGTACGAAAGACGTCAAAATATTCCATTCATATCTTTTACAAAAAACTCACCGAAGGGTAAAATTGGATATAAACTACTTTAGAAGGATATAAATATTACATATTGAGGAAACATGGATGTGGATGATAAATTACACCCCAGTAAATTTCAATGTATAAACAATCACGGATAAAAATGAGATTGTGATATTTCCCTTACCATAAGTCTGATATTCTTCGTACTTATCCGAACCTCCTGTATAATGATATAAATAATGAAATTGACTTACTAAAAAATCATATTCATTGTTATGATATCATATATGTTTCACTTATGACATTATATTACCCGTTCTTTTGTAAATTCCATGTTAAAGCAGGGTTTTGGGTAAAATCATTTCATTTATCGTATGTGTTTCGACTTGTTGTTCTTGATATTATTACATATATCCTAATTTACAGAATTTCAGAATTTAAATAATGATTTACTTATATTCATCATATATATATATATATATATATTATAGGTCAATAAAAGGAATGAAATACCCTGTTCATGGAGACGGTAGACCGTACGTACGCATGAACGCTGTTTTCGTTTCCTTATTGAATTGAATGAAACTAAATAGATGACATACATATATATATATATATATACATAAATCCAGTAGAATTATTATTTCATATATTTCATTATTATTCATTAATTAAACATTACGATCATTAATGTTTGGTTAACATGGAGAATGAATCTCATCGCGTCGTGGAGACGGTAGTCCATACGTACACACGAGCGATGATATCATTTCCATAATCATTGAATTGAATTGGAGTGGATGATACAATATATCAGAATCATTATGATGTTATAATAACTATGTATAGTTATTATTTACACCATTATACCCATCCAAGTAAGGTGGTGTTGGAAAAACAGATTACACCACGGCGTGGAGACGGTATTCCGTACGTACGCTCGCGCGGTGATTTCATTTTCCGTAGGAAGGATAGATGATGAAATTGGGTTGTTTCATACATATAATAAAATATCAGTATATGAGTGATACTGATTTTATTACTTCATAATTAAACAACTAAAGAAGAAGAAGTGGAAGAAGAAATACAGTTGAAAGAATCGGTAACGGACATTACCTCTTTTTTGAAGCGCCTCTTTGAGACCTCCTTTTAGGGCACTGAAATTGGTCTTTGAAGAAGTCCAGGACCTCTAGGATGCTTCTAGGGAAGTGGAGAAGAGAATTTGGCATGGTTTGGCCGAGCTTGAAGGCTCATAGTGGTTTGAGGAAGAGAGGGAGGAGGTTCCCATTTATAAGGGAGGAGAGGGGCACCTTTGAAATAACTAAAATTATTATTTTATTATAAAGCCAAATTCGGTTTTAAATAGATCCAAATTGATTTATTTCTAATCTAAGGTGGGGATGGGTCGAAATCCTCTCATCCAATAGATTTTATACAAGTTTAGGTTAGTATTTAACATTATCATTTTGATTTAACATTATGTTAGATAATTTTACTTTTACCGTGTCTTTTTGTGTTCTTACACTATAAGGTTAATAAACTTACTATAAGAAGCCAAACGAACCCCAATTGGTTTATTATTAATATATATAACCTTATCTAAGTCATTTGGAAGAACCTTATATTTTTAGGAATAAAATAAAAATTACTAATATAATATTTGTTTTAAAAACTATTTTATGTCAATTTTGACACTATTTAGTAATTGATTTTTGTGAAAATAATAAAAGAATTATTAGTTCGAAAAAAATTAATTAAATCAATACTAACATGTCATATTAACCTAGAAAATTAGTTTAATTCATAAAAAGTATTAAATTATTTTTATTTGGGTATTTATAATATCAATTATGTCAATATTTCATTAATAAGATAATTACTCCATCATCTTTGTGTCATAAATAAATTAACTTATTTAATGTCTAAAAATTACAAATAAAATATTATTATGTAGGAATTCGTTTTATCTTTCTAATTAATATTTATAGTCGAATTTATCTGATGTATAAACCTATATTAAAAATGTTATACTTATTAAACTTTGATTTTAACTATTTTAACCCTTCTTTAAATAAATTAATAATAAATGCCCTAATCTAATCCAAGTGGGCCTAAATGGTCATGTATTATTCCTAAGGTTTTTTTTTGTTCGAATTAAACTTATCAAATAGAATTAGGACATGTGTTAAGGTAATACTAATATCATTTTTACCCTTAATTACCCTATTAACTTTTAACCGTGGTAAAAAAAGTAAAAAGTCACTATTCACCAAAAATTATTTTGATCTCATTGAACCACATTTTACTTACTGACATCAACCGTGTATCTCAGATTTTTGAAATTACACTCACAGAAGCGGTAAAATTAATTTTTATGAAAAATTCATTTTTTTTAACTCCCACTTAGTGGTTTCACTATTCATCAAAAATTGAAAGTTTCCAGAAAAATACCAAAAAATAGGCCTAAGATATATTTGATATTATGAACTCAAAAATGATGTCTATTTTACCAAATTCAAATCATATCAGTTGAATTAATTAATTTAATAATTAATTCCCGTTGTCAAAACAAATAGAGTGTTCTTAATAGATAATAACTATCAAAAGATTGACACTTGTTTATGTCTGGTTTAAATATGAAATTACATCCAATGACCAACATTGTATTATATTGTAAAAAAATATTCTAAATATACTTTAAAACCTCTAAAATTAATAATTTATCACTATTAATTATTTTTATTAAAAAATTTGTTTTTAATTAAAATTTTGTAATTTTCACTATTCATCAGAATATGAAAGTTATCCGAAAAGTACAAAAATTTTACCCTAAGATAATTTCGATATTCTGAATCCAAAAATGAAGTCCATTTTGAAAAACCAAATTTACAATATTTCAAAAATTGGTTATTACTATTCATAACAGCTAGTTTTAATAATATTTTAATAGCATATCATTGTTTAGCGAAACTTGGTGTTGCGTACAACACGCACTATCGTGGAAGGTCGCGCTTGCGTGTAATGAAAGCCAAGTTAGGGATGCGTGTTGTGCAAGCTCCTTTTGGTGTAACATACAACACAAGATATTAATGAAATTAAAAAAAATATTTTTCATAAAATCTTGGGGTGTTACAATACGTGCTTTCGTGTCTAGCTCCTCTTGGTTGGGATGAGTCTACTTCCATTCTTTGGTTGGGTTGAGATGCACTATCTCTATTGTACTATTACATTGTTCTGTCTACCATTTAACATTTAATACCTCTTTTGTTGCTCCCACGAGCTTTTAGGGGATCCTACTGAGTATCCTTATACTCAACCCTACATGGGATTTTCCCACACTTGGTGTGCCCTTACAGATGACGGAGTGGTCGATCGATACTACAGAGGAGTGTAGAGGACAAAGGAGCTTGAGATGCATTCAGTGGACGTAGAAGGACTTTCAGGTGTGAGACTCACCAACTGATTACTTTCTTTTACCTAAAGTCGGGTTGTTGCACCTATCTATTTGGGCGTGTGTTTTAACCCTATTTTTGGTATGTATCTTTCAGTAATTTTCAGCACTTTACTTTTTCTATTTATAGGTTGTTAAATGACTGTGGTTTGGTTATAGTTGTTTTTCCTTTGGTTTCCCTTTTACTCTTCACTACTGCATTGAGTGGGTTGTGCATGTGTGTAAAGGTACATAGACAAAGGCCTCCCCGAGATTGTTACTCCTTCGGCGCTTGTCCCCAGCCCCTGGGCTATGGAGGAGGGCATGGGGTAGTTGTGGCTCGAGACCGGTAGGTTCAGGTCATGACACCAATATTATCAATTAAATATCCCAAAAACCCACATTAATTATTTTACCAATTAATTAATCTAATTCGTTCAATTGCACCATCACAAGGATTCCAATTAATTACTTCATCAATTAATTAATTAAAATTATTCAATCGATTCAATAGAACTATCCCCTTTAATTAATTCACTAATGAATTAATGAAACATATAAATCATCACATTACACCACTTAATTAATTCACCATTTAATTAATCCAAATAATTTCCATTACTTAATATCGTATTAATCAATCTAACTCAATCCCATAAATTATTTCACCAAATAATTGTTCACATACATTTCATTAATTAATTATCATTTTAATTAATCATATTCATTCCCTAATATTAATTCCAAAATAAATTACTCATATCCATTTCATTAATTTTTTCTCCAATTAATTAATCACATTCAATCACAAAATTAATTCACTAATTAATCTTCCTTTTCAACCACCATTAATTAATTTCCATACTAATGTAATCTAACCCATTCCCATTATTTATTTTGTCCATTAAATAACAAAACTACTCCCACAAATAAATTCAATAATCAATTATTCCTAAAATAAACAATTTGGTAACCCTGATTAATTCATCAATTAATTATTTGGTGTCAATTAATTCTATAAACCCAATTAATTATTAAAATATTTTTTATACATATATTAAATCAATCACCCCACTTAATTACTCAATTCATTTTTTGTCGGCAATCAATTCAATCATAATATTAAAAATCAATAATAATTAATTCTGTAATTAATTATTCATATTCAACAACTATAATACAATAATATTTAATTCATCAATCAATTAATGAATATCAACAATCTCTATAATGTAATAATTAATTCAACAATTATTTATCCAAAATAACAACTTCATAATCCCAATGATTCCAATTAATTAATTATACAATTCATTAATAATGTTCAACAATATAAATAAATTCTTAATTAGTTCTCACAATTAATTATCAAATTCACAAATATGAAAATATCATAATTAGTCCTCCAAATACTTAACCCATCCAACTATCCCTAATTATAAAAATTTCACAATTCCATAAATAATTAATTCACAAGATTAATTAATTCAATTTGGAATCAAATTTCTAAATAGATCTATAAATTGTAAATATTTCTTATATGTAATTAAAAATCACAACTATGGGATTTGAATTTTAGACCACCCAACTCTAGAATTGGGAAAATGAACACTCACCAATGAATTTCCTCAATTTGAGTTGAACAACAATATAGCACATGATCACAGTTCAATTACTCCATGTATAATAAAAAAAATACCCCCATTATATGTCGATCTATTAAGAGCATGACAATGAATATAGTCTAGATCTCAATCCTAAATCCACAATCCAGGGAAATAAGATCTTTTTAACCATGATCTAAATCAGACAATCCTATATATTGATTCAGTAAATCTAAATACAGATCCAATAGTAAATAAACATCTTACTTTTATCCTAGAAATGGATTGAAACATAGAGATAAATATAAAAGAGAAGAACTCAAATTATTTTGCGGTGGTCATAGTGTCTTTCGCTAACGAGAGTGGTGCTTGTAGGACCTTTTGTCCAAGGTGGAGGCTTACAAAGGATTTATAATAGATAAGAGTGGTCTATGGAAGTCATGAATTAGATAATAGGGGTTTATGGAGGGTTACACAACCTTCGAGTTGGGACATTAATATACATGTCATCAGAATTATTTGATGTGAATTCCCATTAGACATTATGTAAATGGAGTGAGTTAATTCACGATTTTTTTCAAAGAGAACACATAAAAACATCCTCAAAAATCAATAAATAAAAATTAAACATGGTCTAATTTAATTTTTTGACATGTTGAGATGTGGTGAAAGATTTTTACTGGGGTTGTAATATAATTTCAGTACCTGTCAAAACTACATGAAGTCTAATTTCATGGCATGTCGACAAGTGGTGAAAAACAGTTGCATGGGGTGTGACTTTTTTAAGTTTTTAATAAATTAATTACATGAATTTAATTCTCATGTTGTAATGAAAAATTCACATTGTGAATTGGGTCAATAATGTGTATTTGTTTTGTGGCCATAAATCATCACTTCATCCTACTACACCACTTGAAAAGACATGATCTTACAACCTCCCAACCATATAACATCTCATCCTTGAGATATACCTCAACGAAACACTAATTTTCTTAGTCCAAACAATTTGTTCCATTGTTAAATCTTATCCTCTTATCTCTCTCATTTTTTATTCTTCACTCATTTATATATCCATAATACATGAACTCAAAAAACAATCATTCCCCATATAACCTTTTTACTACATTCCAACACCTTTTTCAGATGTCCCTCAAATATCTCACCATTATAAATATCAACGTCCATAGCTTACCTGATGTTTTTGCAAACTCCGTACTCCCAACAACCTTAAGAATACAATCCAACAATGGCATATATCCATTCCATCAATAAAGTCATAGAAAAAAGGTATATCCACCATCTGAGAGACCCACCTGACCCTTGTTGAAGAATTTAATCATGAACCTTATAGGTTCCCCATTATAATTTTGATTCCACCACTTCTAATTGAAGGAATTTACCTACACATATACTACTGATACATTTTTTATACCTTTATAGATTCATTAACCCCACATTGACAAGAAACTCAACAATGATTTTTTCATCGGTCTCTGATCATGCCATAGAACCTAATTTGTAAAATGTTGATGTTATACCATCCACTATCCATCTCCACATATACTACATAATATATGAAAACTTTAAGGGAACTCGTATCCAATACAAACATTCATGTATCTAGGTGTAAAGACATAGATTTCACAGAGTACTCAGGATGATGTCAAGGTATGATATATGATCATCCCTAATTTAGAGTTCGCTAATAATTTTTTTGATGAGTTCCACCACCAATCCTCTATTAATGATGTTACCTACCACTATAAAAACATCTTAACAGGTCAAAAGTCTCAGGATTACCTTCCCTCCAATATGTCACCATAAAATACAAAACTAGATTCTCCCACACACAACATATAACCGAGTTCTTAAAATAGTGAATTCTCACTAAACAAACTACCATCATCAATGGCATAGTTAAAAACATAATTTATTTCTATTTCACAACATTATCATGATTAACAAGAGGGATTTACACAGAACCCTAACAAGTCGTTCCATTTTCCTACCACACGATCAAGACCGAGGCACTATCACTACCCTTAACAATCATAAACCTAGGTCCTAGTTAGAAAGGTTAAACACATTTTCATTATTAAATTATTATCCTTTAGACTCCCATTTATTATTTTCATGAATCAATTTACTATCTTTCTCAATTTCTTGTTATGCAATATTTTCAATATAATTTCACACATAAGAAAAAATTGTTCATTTTCAACAACATACCCATTTCCAATTTTTTCATGTGTACCTACAATTATGCATGTAATAAAATAATAATGAGTTCCTATAATGATGAATGAAAAAGAACTGCCATTATATTCAACGCTAGGAGTAAATCTCAAAAAATATAAAAAACATTAATCACACCACATAATAAACATGCCACCCAAGGTGAAATAATATTAATCTATAAGAACAATCCACAATAACAACAATCCCACCCTAGGTACTGGGGTTCTCCCCCAAACATAGGATAGCTAGACCCATGCATGATCTCATAACCATGACCTAAATCTATATAGTCTATGTCTACCATTCAAAAATAGTAATAATAAATTGGAAGAAAAAAATTCCTATGATGCCACATTGTAACATCTTTTCCTAGGTTCCATAAACCGGTTCCCTGTGTTGGGCCGCCACATAAAATCATATGCATTTCCCCATATTCTAGAGGCTATCGATAAAAGTGACGCTATACCCTCATTTTTTCTTTTATAAAATTAAAACACCATTAGATATAAGTAAAAAATAATAGAATCATATATAACATAAATAATTAGCAATTTCATAAGATAACCAAAAATAGAATTACAAAATCAAAACTCAATAGTAGACATGCCTTGTAATTTACCTACAAAGTGTAAAATGAATACCCAAATGTATATATACTGACAAATCTTAAGTGGATCCAGAACCACATTAGGCTCCCTCATCCATTCTCCATCCCCAATGCATTTATCTAACAAAAGTCCTTTTGCTTTATATTATTTTGAAAACCCAAACAATTTGGTACTAATTGGGAATCCTGAGTATGGTTTGAGTAAAACTAAATAGGCCACCACCAATAGCATATAAAATAAATCCAATCAATAACAGTGTATAGAGTTTTATAAAGGTTAAATACTAGTAATAAAGTATAAAATTTACTTTTATTCCATTATCCTTTTTTTAACCACAAAAACCCCAGGGTTTTAATGGACACCTGAACATCAATACAACCTTTGTCCCTCTCCAAAGTCTGAAAAATTTAACATTATCAATTAAAGATTATTATAACCCATGGGATTTAATTATCTATTACATCTCAATTTAATTATTAATATATATCAGAACTATATTACACTACCAATCTATTTTCGGAATAGAACGCAATATCTAGTACCCTATTTACCAAACATTTATCTTTATGTATTTCCATCATTGTAATATAACTTCATGTATAGAATCCAAATTTTAAACATGATTATATTCCTGTGGTGACGATCGTCATGTCCAACACCCCATTTTGCCTTTTTGTGCACATATCATTTGTGTATTACACAATGTCTAAAACACAAAATCTCAATGATATTGATAGACATGTCTTTGTTGTAGATCGTCATGTCTAGCACCCATTTTCACAAATATGTATCTATATCATTGGGGGGGTACAATGTGGTGTTTAACAACCCATTTTAGAACTTATAATTTTTATCATCATCAGCCTATATCTTCATGTCTAGCACCCCATTAATCAACAATTTATAAGTTAATAAATTAATTCATTAACATCCATTAATTTATTAAACAATTAAATAATAATAACATTCCCGTTAGTTAATTTATAAATTAATTTACTGTATCTTTCCCATTAATAAATTCACAAATTAATTAATCACAAAACATTAGTTCATCAATTCAATTATTATTTAACCATTTTCTATCCTTTTTATAATTTGAAATTTAACAAATCACATCAATAAAATTAATTAATTCAAAAAAAAATTCATCATGGTAGTGATAGTAGTTTATTTAACTATCAACACCTCAAATAAATTTCATTTCCTATTAAATAATTTTCATCCCACAAAAATACCCTAAAATATTCACTTAATTAATTATGTACATAAATCCTATTATTTAACAAATCTATTAAAAAAATAAATATCCACAACATGAAATCTGATAATTAATTCAACTATTAATTATCTCCTTCAAAATCTCCACAACTAATAATTAATCATATAATTAATTATATTGAATAATCTATCTTAATATACCATAATTAATTCAAAAATTTATTATCCAGCCTAAAAATATCATTATCCACTAATTAATTCAAGAATTAATTAGCCAATCTTATTAATTAAATATCCCAACAAACCATAATAGTTAATTTACCAATTTACTAATCTACACCATTCAATTACACTATCATTATCATATACATTAATTAATTCACAAATTATTTTATTTAAATCATTTAATTAATTCAATAGAACAATCCCCATTAATTAATTCTCCAATTAACTAATCCAACCTGAAATCAATATATTGGATCCATTAATAAATTAAACAATTTATTAATCCAACTAATTTTTATTAATTTATCCCTTATTAATTAATATAACTCAATCCCATAAACTAATTAAAAAATTAATTGTTTAAATATATTCCATTAATTAATTCCCCTATTCAATATCATATTCATTCCATATTGTTAATTTATTAATTAATTTCCCACATCCATTGCATTAATTAATTCAGCAACTAATTAATCTCATTCACCTATTAATTTAATTCACCAATTTATTTTCCAAGTCAAATATAATTAAATAATCACCATAATTAATTAATATATCATAATCCCATTATTTAATTAATCAATTAAATAACCACACTATCCCTATTAATTAATTAACAATTAATTATTTTCAACATCATAAATTCAGTAACCACAAATAGCTCAATAATTTATTTTTCAATGTCAATTAATTTTATAACCCTAATTAATTCATCAATTTATTGTTCTATCTCTATTAAATCAATCACCCCAATTAATTAAACAATTAATTTTCCATGTAAATCCATTTAGTAGTCACTAGAAAAACAATAATAATTATTTCACTAATAAATTATCCCAATTATACAACATCAGCACAATAATAATTAATTCATAAATTAATTATTAAATATAAACAATATCAATATTCGAATGATTAAATCAAAAATTATTTATACAAATATAAATTTCATAATTCCAATTATTTCAATTAAATAATTATTCAATTAACTAATTAGGGTCAACAATCTCAATAAATCCATAATTAATTCCCATAATTAATTATCCAACTCAAAAATCAAAATATATCATAATTAATCCTCCTGTTAATTATCCCGTTCAACAATCCCAAATCTCATAATTTCATAATTCCATAATTAATTAATTCTTTAAATTAGTTATTTTTATTTGGAAATTCAATTTCTAATGATATCTATCAATTTAACAATATTCATATAAGAAATTAATAATCATAACTAAGGGATTTGAATTATAGATAACCAACCTCAAGAATAGTGATGAAGAATGCTCTACAACAAATGTTCTCAATTTGATCAGAAAAAATCACAACACTAAGTATTGACTCAATTCCTCAATTTTTTGATGAAAAGTTCCCAATATTAAGTGGATCTATCAAGAATGCGATGATCAACACAGTCCAGATCTAAATCCAATATCTATAGTTAAATGAATCAAGATCTCAAAAATCTAGATCTAAATTCAAAAATCCAATATCTAGATTCAACAAATCTAAATATATATCCTATATTACATAAACATCTACCATTTATATTGGAAGAGTATCAAAATAAAAAGATAGATCTAAAATAAGGGAAGACACATACATGGGAGGTGAGCGAGGGGTCTTTGGTCGATGTTGGTGGTGCGCAGATGATTTTTGTTCCAAGACCAAGTTGTGGTGAGGCTTTACAGTAGAGAAGAGAGGTATATGGAATCCTTTCAATTGAAAATAGGGTGGGTCCAAGGGTTATGTTGCTCAAGAGTCATTAAATTAATAAACTAGTAATTAAAATTACACGATGTGAATTCTCATTATGTGTCATGTAAATGTTTTTAGTTAATTCATGATTTTTTTCTAATTAAACCCATCACAACCACATTAAAAAATAATTCAAAATTAAAAATTCTATAAATTACATTCATGAAATGTAGACACCTGGTGAAAGACAGTTACAGGGGATGTCATTTAGTTTTGTGACATGTCATCTTTTTGTGAAAACTACATTCCTGACATGTTGACAAGTGGTGAAAAATAGTTAAAGGGGGTGTAAATTTTTTATTTTGTGAATTAATTAAATCCCTGAAATAAATTAAAAAGGTCTAAAAATAATAATTCATTTAATGAATTTGGTACAAAATGTTTATTTTTTCTACATCCACAAAACAACGATTAATACCGTTACACCCATGGAAAATATGGGAATTTAAACTAAGAAGGGTTCTAGTTGTGAAGAACATTGTGGGAGATGATGTATAAATTTTATGTACCATTTTTTATGAAACCAAGATTATGAAGGTTCTATGTATTTATTATAATGTTATTAAACAAAATGTAATGAATTAAATGTTCACCTAAAATTTGTAGTATTAATTTACATTTGGATTGGGACCCATAAATATTATCTAATTATCATTTTCCACATGGTATTAAATATAAAAAATCATTTATTCATATGTTAAAATTATCTTCTTCATAAATCAACATTTTTCATTTTTTTGGCATCCTTAAATAATTTTTTAAAATTTATATATTATTTAAAACCAAAAAATTTATAATTTTTTTGTGATTCTGGAGAAAATGGAACCATAAACACTTTGACCATAGTAGATACACTAAAAATATTATTAGGTTATCAACCAAACATCCATAAAACATTCAAAACAGGCCGAACAATTTTAATAACTAAACTAAAAATGGAAACAAATGAATGATATATTACAATAAAAAAATATATATAATTTACATAGCTAAAATAATTTTTTTACTCAATAGTGTAGACATAGAAATGAATTGAGTTGGGACTTTAGGTAGGAGATTTTCCTTCAAAACAATATTCTTATTTTGTCAACAACATTTTACTCTTTATCCATTGTATTTTATATTTATCAATTATGTTATTATTTAATATTTATTTTTTTATTTTAAATTTCATATATATTTGAAATTATTTCAAATGGATTAAAGAAGGAATATTTTCAACATTTTATGTATGGGTTATTTTTGAATTTCTTTTATAAAAGTTTAAAATGAATATTTTAATATACACCATTTGACTAAAATTTTATTCCATGAGAGATATTACTCATTATCAATATTACTATTAAATTTTTCATATTTTTCCATGAAGATCACATTCTTGATATTATGTTAATTTATAATTTTTAAAGACAATGAAATAATTTTCCTCTTTATGGTTATAGAAAATTGGAATGCATTTTTTAAAATCAATTCAAATGAGTTTTTCAAATATATTGGGATGAAAAAGTGAAGAGAAAATTTATTTAAAAATAATTTAGTTGATAATTATAAATTATTATGGGTGATCCTGATATAAATAATGATGGAGGGTGAGTAAATATAGCTGTCTAATGCATTGGATAATGATTTATCCCTCAAGGAAGAAAATTTGTGAGATATCTTGGTCAGTTAGTTGTATGAAATTAACATGTATTATGTTATTCTAGGATTTGTTAAACATGAATGAAATTTTTTTATGAATATGATTGTGCTTGATAATTATAGTATGCTTTAAAACGGATTTTTATGGGAACCACTTCATTTCATGTGGTTAAGAAATTTAATGAAATTCAAAATTGGAAAGGTTTTGAAATTTTTTAATCAGTTATCACATTCCCCAATAATGCCTCTATGAGAATTTTTTTAATAATTTAGCATTAAATGATTTATTTGAGGAAAATTTTCTTTTCCCACTTGAAAAATGTTTATTTATGTGATAAAATATTTATTTGGAATAATTTAAACATATTTAGGAGTATTCATATTTATAATTAGACTAACATGATATAATTATTTTTATGTCACATGATGGGGTTTTTTTATTATCACACATTTAAAAATTATTTTTATATCATCTATGTCTGAAATAATTTTTGTATCATGTAATTATGTGTTTATTGTGTGATGTTTCATTATAATTGGTATGAAAAGAATCGTTTAGATACCATTTGAGGTTTGGATATTGATAAATGATTCTATTAATCGATTTATAGTTAATATTTTTTTATAATGTGATTGATTTTAAAAATTTCCATGTTGCTTCATTTAATACTTTTTTTTAGAATGGTTTTCGAGAGTGGAAACATTGATGGTGAAGTCAGAAGGTGTCAAGGGAAAAATAATAACATAAATCAGAAACTTGGAATAAGGGGAAAGTATTTTTTTGTTGGATAGATAACACATATGATGAAGGTAATAAATAGTGAATTAATAGATGGATCAAATTTTCCATAGAGGAACATGTCTATAATAAAAAAATTCATGAAACCAACCCAAACATTTTTTATTTAGACCCCTTAATTGGTAAAATATAAAGGATTTAATCATTCATTAGATAATTCGTTCAATGTTTTGGGATTTATATTCTATAACAATGAAATTTTCATTATTTAAAATTTTTAAGATAATTCTATTGATGATGAAATATGATTAAGAATAATAAAAAATATGATGGTACCAATTCTATAGAGTTGAATGTATTTAAACACATTGTTATTGAAAAGTATTTTCCAAAAGTTCTTCGACATAGAATTGAAATGTAATTTCTAGAGTTTAACTGATATAAAGATGACCCAGTCACCATTTATTAAGTAAATTTCTGATGACGGTCAGGGTATACAAGAAATTTAGTTATAGACCATGAAATTATTATAGATAGATTTTATAGAGGTCTCAAAAAAATTTAAGGAAGATTGTTGGACACTTCTAAATTTATATTTTATTAGGAGGTTGGTTTTTATAATATGAATGTAGTGGTAGATTTTTCCAAAATATAAGTACATTGTGAAAATAATGATATGAATCAGTCTATTTGGAAATAAATAAAGAATAAGTAAAAAATTCTAGAGTATTGCCCACAAATTTTCAAAATTTATAAAAATACATTTTAAGATATGTTTGATATGATTAACAAGGCTTTATCAATGTCAAAATATTATTCATTGAGCCCATAAATATATGGAGAACATTTATAATTTGAAATGTCAAAGGAAAGTAGATAGTCCACCAATATTTAAATGAATTAATTGAAATTAGTTGGGAAATCCAGTTAAACAATTCCCAATATTTGTTACTGAATGTTTAAATCATCAAGGTTAGAAATATAATGGAATATCAGAGTGTTTTTCTACTTCAATATAGATGTTAGACTATTAAATGAATATTTGAAATGTTCATTACTTTTTTATTTAGACCATTTCAATGTTATTTGACTCTGGATCCACATATTTTTTTCTATCTCAGAAATTTACAAGTAAAAAATAAATCGAAAACACTTGAAAAAACTTATAGAAGAGGAATTAAGGAAACATTAATTTCTATAAATATTTATGTTATCATTAGTGTGATTTTTTCTCTGAAAACCTTATTGTATTTATCATTTTAGAGTTTTAGGATATTTAGGTTTTGTATTGGATTTTAATTTATCATGGTAAGATATATTATATTGTTATGGAATAAATTTTTCAAAATAAAATATATTTTTATATAAGAATGAATTCAAACCTTTGATAAAATTTCAAGAAGATTATATTCCAACAAGAGATACAATAATTATTTCATACCTTTAATATTATGAGGATGATAGAACTTAATATGTATATGAATTATGAGTTTTCTTATTTTTTATGAATGAAAATGTTGTATCTAATTATCTTATGAAGATAGTTTTCTTTGAGTACTAGGTAAATCATTAGGGGTTTTCATTGATGAATTTATTGTTTATTCAAAATGATATGCGAGACATGATAAGTAGTTAAAGATTTTTTAATGTAGAAAAATAAAATATTTGAGTAAAATCATGTTAATGTGAATTATGGGTGTATTTTATTCAATTATTTTGGAATATATATTATAAATATGGATTAACTATTGATCTTTCTAAAACTAAATTGGTGGAATATTTGATGATTTCTATACATTTTATTGATATTTTGTGTTTATTTTCATTATTGTTTTACTAATAATATTTTGTAGAAAAATTTATATGATTTAATATCCCATTAAATATGTTAACTCAAAAAGGATTTAAATGTATTTTTATAAATGAATGTGATAAATCTTATTAGTAATTGAAAAATATATTGATTAATTATAAAATACTTTCTTTTCCAATAATAGATGATAATTTTTTTCATTATGATTTTTTGATTGAACATGGATCTGTCTAGATATAAGATGATCAGGTAATTCCATATGAATCTCTTTATTTAAATTAAAATGAGTAGAATCCCCCGAAAAATTATCTTGATTCAGCATCAGTGGGGTTTTCATTATGAATTTAGAGGAATAATTTATAGGGGTTAAAAGGTGAAATATATACTAACCATAATAGTTTGATATATATATTCACAAAAAAAATAGTATGAATTAGAAATATAATATAGTTTTAATATATAAAGGATTATGGTTAAATGACTTAGAATTATCTTGAAACCCATCACATTAGTTGATAACATGATCCGAAAAGATAAATCATTATTAACCATTTTACATTTGGATCATGATCCTTTAGATTGTGATATAATGAATTTTGTCCTAGAAATTGTACATATTGGATCTCCCTCACTTTTTATAGGTTTTATTGAATTAATATTTTTCTTAATGAAATATTCATGATCAAAAATCTGATCGGGTAATTAATGTAATGATATAATTGGTCTATAATGGTATGTTTCTGAAATTTATCATTAAAAAATAATGTTTTATGAGGATAAAGGTTTCTTGTTCTATGTTATTCTTAGTTGAAGAAGGATTTTTTATGTTAATCTCATAGCTCTCATTTTTTCCATTAATACAAGACGTAATAATAAGTACATTGACCTTATAGAATTTTATTATTGGGCTAGAATGAAGAAATCAATTAAAAACTTTACTTTGAAAGGATTCACTTTTTAAAAGAATAATGTTAAATTAAAACATCAAAAGAGGATGATGGAACCATTTCTATTTCATAAATGAAAATGTGATAATATATAATTGTATTTATCGGTTTTATTAACACAAACATATCAAGGTAATAATGTGTTTAGTGTTATTATTTATTTTTTATAAGAATATAGTAATTTTTTTCCTATTTTAGGCAGTATGTAATTGGATCAACTTTATGTAATATATATTAAATATATATTTATTTTAAATAGATTCCATCACCCAATTGTAATCTATTTTGTTACTATATTTACCTAAATTTATTTAGAAAGGACATTAGATGTTATTGGGGATAGAATTAAATTTCAAGCACTGCTTATCATACACAATCTGATGGATTAATATTGAAAACAATTTATAATTTGGAATATATCCATTGATATTTCTCATTAGATTAATAGTGATGTTAGGATAAACAAATTTCCTTGATGGAAATTTCATAAAATAATGATTTTCCTTCTTGTAAACATATTGAACCTTTTTAGGAATAATATTGAAATTGGTTTCAAATTCTATCCTCTTTGGATGAATTCGATGAATGGAATTTTTTCAGACTAATGTTGGTAGATGATATGGTCAAGAAAGTAAATATGATTCACCACAATATGGTCTAATCATATTTAATGAAGAAATATTATCCATATTTCCAAAGAAAAAAGTCCATGTTTCAGGTAGGAGATCATGAATCTCTATTAATATTTCCTTGTGAAAGTATAATGCAATTTTTTATAAATGGAATGTTGATACCAAAATTCATTAGAACCTTTGAAATAATGGAGAATGTGTGGTTAGTTATTTACTGGGCTTCCATAAATCTTTTTTTGTCCTCTATATGATGAGTTTCAGGTTACTTTTTTTATTCATTTATACAACCAATGCATCTCATGTTTTTAGCCCTGATGTAGCGAATTAAGTGTTGAGTCTATATTATGATGAAATTAAAATTTAGATTTTTGAAGGATGGGATATGGTGATATGAAATAATTTGTTTCACCAGGATAAAGAATTATATAAGAATATATAACACCTTGAGATAAAAAATTGTATATTTTTTCTTCAAAAACATAATGTGGTCAATAAACACTATCACATAACACACCAAACCAAAATGAATAATGAAATTTTATATAAACATTACAATATATCTATATAATTATTGGGTAAATAAAATTGTGACTGCATTATGAAATAAATGTATAAATATAAATAAGAAGGATATTTATTTTAATATTAGAATGAATACATACATTTGATATTTTTTTCCTTTTTTATGAATGCATAAGTTTAATTTAAATACCTAAGGATGATAAATTTTGATGAGTATTGGGTAAATAATTTGCGGTTTTCATTGATGACAATATAGTTTATTCAAAATGTCATGTGAAGCATGAGAAAAAACTATTGATTTTGTATACATTAAAAAAATACATTATTCATGTAAAATTAATTAAATATGAATTTTGTTTTTATTGTATTTAATTATTTAATAATATATACTATAAATAGAGAATAACTATTGATCCTGTTGAAACTAATGTGGTGGAAGAGTTTATGATTCCTTCAAATTTTACAGATATTTTTTTTTTCCGTTGATTATTGGGTTACTGCCAATATTTTGTTTAAAAATTTCTATGATTATATATCCCATTAAATATGTTATGTCAAAAAGAAGTTAAATGAATCGGGATAATATAATGTGATGAATGTTTATTGGAATTGAAATGTAGATAGATTAATTAAAAATTGATTTCCTTTATAATAAAAAATGATACATTTTTATTTACTTTATGCTTTTTTTATTAAACATGGAAGTTTCTAGATAGAATATGGTCATGTAAATACATATGCTTCACTTCAATTAAAATTCAATGAGAAGAATCCCGCAACACATGATCGTGAGATTACATCAATGGTTTTTTTCATTATGAAATTATACAAATCATTTATATGGTTTATAATGTGAAATATATAATGTCAATAAATGTTTAATATATATATATATATATTCACACAATAAGAATAATAATTAGAAAAAGAGTATAGTTGTAACTAATAATGGATTATGGTTAAATGAATCCCTGATATCTAGAAAACAATCAAGATATTCGATTACATGATAATAAAATCTAAATCATCATTAACCATTTTATGTTTGGAAAATGATTTTTAAGTTAGTGATTTAATTTATTTTTCCCTAGAAATTTTACATAAAGGACCTCCCACTCGTTTTCTTTTGGTTTTGGTGATGTATAATTTTTATTATATAATTTTACAAGCTGAAAAATAAGATCAGGTTATTAGAGTAATAGTTTAACTGGTCTATAATGGTATGTTTCCAAAATTTATCATTTAAAAAAAAGGTGTTATGAGGATAGAGGTTTTATGTTATATGTTATTTTTATTCGTAGAAGGACTTGTTATGTGAAGCTCCAAGATCTCCATTTTTCATTCATACGGGCAGTACTAATATATAAATTGACCATATATAATATTATATGTGGTGTAGAATGATTAAATATATTGATAATTTTACTATGAAATGTTTGACTTGTCAATAGAATAATACAATGTGACAACTACATAAGATGATGCTTCATCCATAACATGTTCGTGAATGAAAATATGAGAATATATCTTTGGATTTATAGGTTTTATTACAAAATACACATCAAGGTAATAATGTGTTTAGTTTTATTATTTATAGTGTGAATAAACCTACTAATTTTCATCATATTTTAGGAATTATATATTTGGATCAGCATGTTATACTATATATTAATAATAACATCATATTAAAAAGATTACATCACCCTATTGCATCTGATATTTTTAACAGATTTACCTAAAATTATTTAGAAAGGACAGTAGAAGTTTGTGGGGACTGAATTAAATTTCATCACTACATTTCCCCCCTGTCTGATTGACTGTTAGTGCAAACAATGTGGTATTTGGAATATATTCATTGAGAATTATTATTGTATTAATAAGGAGGGTAGGATAAATATTTTTCCTTAATGGAAATTTTGTAAAATAATAATTTTCTTTATATTATATATATTAAACCATTTTAGGCATCGTATTAAAATTGGATCAAAATTCAATCCTCTATGGATGCATTCGGTGAATGGAAATTTTTCATATTAATGTTTGTAGATTAGATGGCCGAGAAGGTAAATATAACTTAACCCAGATGACATAATATTAAATCCTTAATAAATATTATCCAGATTACAAAAGGAAAAATATCATGTTTGAGGGAGGAGATCGTGAATCTATTAAAGTATTTCATTATGATAGTACAATGCATTTTGTTATAAATTGAATGTTGAGACCATAATTCATGGGAACATATGATGTTATATAAAATGTGGGGTTATTTTGTTACTCGGCTTCCTTATTACATTTTTTCTTAGTTATATGACAAGTTTGATGTTGTGTTTCTAAGTATGTACAAACCTAATGCATCTCATTTTTTTAGCCATAATGTGGTACAATTTGATGTGAATATATATTATGAATAAATTCCAATTTATCTTTTGGAATTATTGACGATGGTAATATGAAATAAATTGTTTCACAAGGAAAAGGATTTATGGAAGAACCTATGAGAACATGAGATCAAAAATTATTATTATTTCTTTTTAAAACCTAATGTGTTCAATAACATCCATCACACCCCCCCAACCAAAATGAATCATTAAATATTATATAACTATTATGGTATATACAATTAATTTTTGGGTAAATATATATGTCACTACAATATGAAATAAATGTATAAATAAAGATATTTACCATTATTAAATGCATAGTGTTTGATAAATTAATGTAATGTAACTAAATATCTAATAAGAATGATTGATGATTTAAAATATCACTAGTCTAAAATTTTCTCCCATGATGCTTATTTTTTTGAATCGAAATATATTAGGGATAAGGTGTATTTTTTATATGAATAATTTATATACAACAATTTTATTATTAATTGATCATAAATATGAATTTTTATAGTTTATATTTACGAAATTGTTATTTCCCTATGAAAAATTCCTTCATTATAGTAATAAATTTTTATATAATAGTGAAATAATAAAAATTTAGGATTTTGATTTTACTAAGTAAAAATAAATTTTAATATAATCACGTCAATATTAAATTAGGAATAAATATTATATTTTTAATAAATAGTCAATTTTTATGAGAATAATAAAAAATATATTTATTAAAAATATTATATTTTTTATGACATTATCATTATTTAATTATAAACATGAACTTTATAAAAACATTTAACAAAAAATATATACGATTAAATCATACAACTATAGATTTTTAATTGAGAATTTGATTTTTGAAAACATATGTTTATAAACTTAAGTAATATTTTCTAATAAAAGATAATATTTTTCATATTTTTTAAATAAATATTATTTTAATTTAATTACTTATTTTAATTCATCAAAATCACCATATAAATTAATTTTAAATAATAAATCAACATATATCAGGTAAATAATATAAAATTATAAATTTATCTGACACATATATTTTACGCTTGAAAATATATTTTTCTGAATACATGTGTTTATGCATTTCTTGGGGTATTATTCAAATTGATTTATATTAAATTTATATATTTAATATTATAAAATTGAATTAATATTTTTAATAATTAGGTATAAATTTTTTATTAATATCCACTTTATCTATAGGCATAAAAATGATTTACTAAGATAAAAACATTGTTACAATTGTAACATTTTAAATGTAAAAACTGGAGAATCATATGGTAATGAGTGAAGAACGTGTTTGAAAATTGTCTTTAATTAAATTATAGAGGATTTATCATTCTTATATATTCCTCACTCCATTATTTATCAATTACAAATTGATATACCTTGAGAGTGACTTCCCATTATTAAAAAGCTATTAATAATTAATAATATGCCATTCCATTAGACTTATAAAAGTGTTCTCTCACCTAGCCTTAAATAACAGTAATAAAATTTATTTTAAATATACAATATTTTAATTTTTAAATCCCATTATCCTTAAAATTAATTCCATTACCTACTACTCACACGATTTTATTGTAATATGTCCATTCACATGGGATCCTACAAATAAATCTCAAAGTGATCAACATGTGTAATCTTGTTCACTAAAATTATTTTATTTCTATATATCTTTAACAATTATAATTTCTCATAAATATATTATAGAATAATAATTAAAATATAATTAATTTTATTATGTTTCAATAATTTCTATTAGCCACATTTCCCCTTATCCCTTAACGAAACCAAAACTGACATTTGTGTGTCTGTGGGAAGATTACCTCCTCCAAGAAGCGACAAGTTTAGTTTATTATAAATACCATACATGAAGAGTCCAAATACTGAATATAATAAATAAGAATGATATTAATAAAATATTTAATATTCTTAAATGATTAAAAATATTTTAAAACTCTCATTTTCTAAAGAAAATGAAATCCAAACCATGAGTATGTGTGGACTACCATATACACAAAACGATGGATTTTCAATTTATTTTCAAAAATTCAATGCAAGGATGTTAATGATATGGGTTCTTAATGATAAATATTATTTTCCAAAAATTTTTGTTGTTTTGTAAATTAAAATTGTAAAACCTTTTAATAATATGGGAAATAAACAAATATGGTAAATCCAACTTTCCAAAACAACATTATATGAGGGAAAAATTATTTCATCATACTATTTAATTAACTCATAGTGGGTATATTATTAATGTAATTATTTAAAATTATGATATAATATACTAAGAAACACTAAATATATCTATTATTCTTCTATTACAATAATTCTTTATCTTTACCATAACATAATCATGAATTAACTATGTAATGTTCATGATTGGTCCCATTTAACCAAAAACATGAAAACTGTTATGAATTTATAAAATTGGTAGAAATGAGAACTTAATAATTATTATTTAATGATATAAATATGTAAAAAATTATTTCTTTGTGTAATTTTATTGTAATATTATTATTAAACCCCTAAATTAAGAACACATGTTTCCTTCTTTAATTATTCTTGAAACAATATCATTATGGATTTCATATTTATAGTATATAACAAAAAAGATATTACAATGAATACATACCTTTATAAATATCATGTAACATAAATTCTTGTACCATTAATAATATAATACTAATAATCTTTTTAAAATGAATTAATACCAACATAATATTTTTGAAACTATTATAAATAATGAAACATTAAACATCCAATTAGGATAAAGTTGTAAAAAAACATACTAGAAATAATATAAAAAATGTCTCTATATGATGTTTATAAATGAAATTGGGTATGATAATGGTTTTAATTAAGGTATTAAGATTGAAATATTTTTCATATAGGATTTTAATTTATTTTTTATGATGTCAAAAAAATATGTAATGTTATTAATAAAAATTCCTTCCTTTGAGACATGTATTATATTATACACATAACTTCATCTATACATCGAAAAAATTAATATTTGATATATAATATCATGAATTATATTTTTTTAATTATTTTTTTTATATTGAATTACAACCCCTCTCTTCCAATGTGTTTTTATTAAATTGTTTCTCAATTCACTAAGGTTCTTTATCTAAAACTATAATTACATCACACATATTTATGTGAAGCATTATTATATTCATCTCTTGGAATATTTACTACCTATGAATATATATTTTTATATATTTTTTACAAAAAATAATCCCGATTAGTTCGTTTACATCAAATTGAATCTATCTCAATTATCTCCCCAATTGAAAAGATTTTTTGATACTCAATTTTTATTCATTGAGTTATAATGTTTACCCTTGATCATTTATTGGGTTCATCCCAATTTTTTTTAACATTTCTGTATTTTATATTTTTATTTATGAAAATAAAATTTTATTAAAAATTAATTTTTTTACTATATGGGATTTAAAAAATAGATTTGAAAATTATTAAAAATGTTCATTTCCCTTGATTATCAATTGTTTTTTCTTTGGATCTTGATTACCACTAAAAATATTTTTATAATTTTCATACATCCATTGTTAATGATAATTTTGAAATGTAAATTCATCCAATATACTTAAGTTCAGCTTTTTTGAAATTAATTTTAAATATGAAATGTATGTTTTTATTTTAAATCAACGATAAATATATTTTATAAAATATATTTTATTTTTTAACCTCCATTTTAATATTCAAAACAAAGTGATTTTTTCTAATGCGATTTATATTATGTAATTTACCCTCTAATAAATACACATATTTATAAATTTTATGGATGAAACTCATCATATATAAAAATTTTATTCATGATCCCTTATTTTTAGATACTTTTAAAATAATTATTTTACCAGATTTTAATTCATGTATTTCAACCTCTTTATGATATTCCCTTATTATAAGGAGGATTTATTCTATTACCACCATCAATTATATTTATCTAGAAGGGTTGTGAAATATTTAACTTTATCTGAATAATTTTTCATCACAAATTTTTCTTTCTTATTCATCTGATCAATTTATGTATAATATTCTATCTAATATATTTACTTTATGAATACCAAATTTCTAATTTACTTGATTCATTTTCACCATAATACATAAACATCGATAAATTGGGAGAAATTGTAATCTAAATAAAATTTTTATATTTTAGATATGCTGATAATTGAAGGAATATTACTAATAAATTAATTTAATTGATTTTGATTTTATTTGAAATTTTTGTATGAATAGATCCGAATGTGGATTATTATTAGAAAATTGTTTCATGTACCATTTACTCCTTATCAAATATGTTGAATGTATTAGACTTTAACATTGATATGGTTATGAACAAACTTATATATCTCCTCGATTTATCTATAGGTCTCATAAGGTAATCATGATTCATTATATGGTTTTTTATTTCCCAATTCAGTAAGATATCATGAATAAAGTATTTATGATAATAATTATTTCATGGTTATAAAATTTATGGTATGAATGATGTATTGGATATGGACATGATGGTAAGAACAAGATTCCAAAATTTACACTTTCCATCACAATGAATTAAATTATTTCATTCCATGCGATTTATTTTTTTTATTACTATCGACATATAAAATATTATCCATATTTTAGTTGATTATAAAATTATGATTATTATTTATTATTTACAAAATGTTAATTCCATGTTTTATTTATTTGTATATTTTCACATATAGATAATTTGATCTCACCTATTATTATGTTTCTATTTCTCCAGGTGATCAAGAAATGTATTACACATGACATATCAGGAAACATTTCTTCTGGGGAGAATTTATTGTGGATTTTAATTACTTGATAGTGATTTAGTTTTAATAGTGGAAAAAAATCCATTTTAGTTTAAAAAGGCATTGGTTTTATTTGTTTTATATGTTTACTAATTATCTAAACTCAAAAACCATAGAATTTATTTGGTATCTAAAAGATGTAAATATATTAAATAATTTCGTAATTAAGGGTTATTATATCTAAGATTTTATAGATGGAATCTAGTGAGTATATAACGTATGATTTTACAGAACTATCTGAGGAGTAATGGTCTATAAGATCAGAACTATATTCTAGAGATTTCTCAACTTTTTTTAGGAATTAATTTTTTCTTTATTTTTTAAATCATTCTTTGCATTTATACTTGGGGTGAATTTGGGAGAATATTTAAAAATTTTAAATCGAAGAGGGATGTGAAATGTTTGTGCACATTTTTCCCTAACCGTGCACCTTGACCTAGAAAACCATGAAACGCTGGATAGAGAGGGTTTGGATGGACTTTCCATGATTTTTATAAATATAAACCCTAAAAAGAGAAACCAGGAACTCCCCTTGATTAGGCACTCAGTTAAGGTGCACAGTTAGGGGAAACCTCCCACCCCGAGTTGCAAACCGTGCATAAAATATTTCAACCACAAAAATATAGTATTAAAATTTATAGAACCCCATTTTTAACCACTATCGTGCCATAAATTAACCAATAATACCTCTTACTTATTTTATAAACTCATGAAAGGATTCCAAGCCATTTGACAAAATTTTTTTCTATATTAATCATAGATTGATGATCTACGCCCCTCTTGTAAATAGTATCTTATCCAGGGTTGTTTTCATTACCCTTTTCATTATCCTTAAATCCATTTAAGTATCATTCTTCCCTATTTTTTATTAAAAAAATATCAAGGTTTTTGGGTCAAGATATAAAATTATGGTATCATTATTGTTCAATATTCAATTAGGGTTTATGACCCATATCTCTTTCTATGTCGTTGTGCCTCACAAATTGGGAATTTCTATTGGACGATCGCTCATCAACGAATTGAGGAAGGTGATATATTATTAAAATCCAAGAGTGATGAATTAAATTATGTATACGTAACATTATAGTTAATATGTTTAATATATAAATTTTATATTTCAAATTGAATTAATAAATTTGTGAAAAATTAATTAGGGGATTATGAATTAGGAATAATTAACTATTTAGGTAATTATCAGATTAACTAAATTGTGAGTTTTTGGGAATAAATAGTTGTTGAAATAATTATTGGAATATTGAGATTTCTTTTTGGAGTATTAAATTATTTACTCCATAATTGGAGTAAATATGATAAATTATTTGTAGAATAAATCAATCTAATGAATGTGATTAATTAACTATGCAATTAGTTAAACAATATTGTTGTGATTAGGTAATTGATTGTTGGGATTAATTAATTGTTCAATTCATTAATGGAATTGAAGTGATCAATTAATTGGTAAATAAATTAAATAAATTTATGTGATTAATTAATTACTAAATTAATTAATTTGATAATATGGTAGATGTGATATAATGATTCATGTGATATTTTGAAAAAATGACATTATGGTTCAGGTGATGTAAGTGATTGTTTCATATATCACTATGGAATATTGGCTAATTATAAAAATACCTATTTGCGATTGATTAGTATATGAATGTGGGAAATAGACTGACAGTCTACATACCCAATGAGTGACAAAGTCATGCATGCAAATATTAATTTTTTGGTAAGGGACTGATAGAATGAAATTTTATGACCATCAGTTTGAATTGGATAATTATTCTAGTTTCTAATTATATTAACTAAATCAAGAGGGAAATTGAAATCCCATGTGATATAATGATTGTGAATTATTTATGTGATATAGTTCAGACTCTGGAACAAGATAAAACAAGAATAGAGAGATCATGTGTTCATGAAACATCGTGGTTTATGTGGTTAAATAAAAAATAATTTAAACTATTAATAATTATTATTTATGAATTATACTTATTTATTTATATTACTACATAAATTTTCGGTGATTATATATTATTTTATATGGCATTTGTGGTGGCCTACTGAGTTGTACTTACACCCTACTTGGGTGGCCTGATCAATTCCAAAATATATATAATGGTTGTAGGATAGGATAAGGGTAGAGGCCCCATGATAGAAATCTAATTAAAAGATGTAGAATGGATGGGGTAACCCGATGTGGTTTAGTACCCACTTGTAATTTTCAGGGGAACAACTTATTTTTGGTTTTGCATATTGACAATGGACATTTATTTAGCCTGTTGTGTCAACTATTATGTTTTTAGTTTTTATTTTCCTATTTTGTCACATGGTATTTGATTGTTTGTATTTCTATTCTATTAATGTGTAATGTTTATTTACATTGTGGATTTACATTGATAAATATATTAAAGTCTCCACATGATCGATAATAGAGCCTTACCTCTATTCCGTAGCCTATGTTATACATTGAGGTGTGCATGTGGTCATGTGACCAACCGACTCAGGGAATTGGCACATGGATCTGAGGTCAAGATGTTAGAAAGTGGAATCATATCCAAATTTCATTTTATTTTCTTTTTTATTACAATTTGGGAATGGTAAATAAGATATTAGTAAGTGTCAGGCCTTGGTTATGATCTCATGCATGGGAGTAGTGAACCCATGTACGGGGGAGAACCCAACTACCCAGGTTAGGATTGTTGTCATTGTAGTTTGCTGTTAAAGATGAATCTTATTACACATTGGATGATGAATTTTTTTTGTGATGTGATTATAATTTCAGAAAATTTTTGAGATTTGACTTGTGTCCTGGTAAGGCACAAGATTGGATTAAATATGCACCTCCAGGTTATTTTGTCACATGCATCAACATTAGGCACACGTGAGATAAAATATTTTGGGTATATTCTTCCACATTATTTTTTTCCTTTCTATGAATTTGATATGAAAAGTTTCCTAATATGATGTTTATATTTGTAAAATGATGCATTATATGAATAAATGGGTGTATAAATGAGGTACAAGAATTTATGAATGTGCTTACCTTATTATCCGGGACATAGGTGTAGGATGGTTAAGGGTTGTAATAAAACCTCACATTTTTTCTTGTGGTGGTGTTTGGGGAATATTGTCTTTCATATAAATGTGTTATCTTGCTAAATGTGTCATATAGTGTGTGTTTTTAATTGTAGAGTTATGACTGTGTGACGATAGTTTTTGAGAGGATTACTGTATGACATGGCTAGGGATGATCCTCCAGGGGTGGAACTAGAAGTACCGATAGTGCTGGTTGAGAAAGTGGGAGATTATCTTCATGATAACCATTCTCAATTAATGAAATCAAGAGAAAGAGATTCAGGAAATTTTGTTAAAATAATGAATGACATTACATGGGAGTTCAAGCTGTAGAACTCTCCAAAGATTACTGGAGAGTGTGGACCTAATGAAGTTGAGTTCTTGAATTAGTCTACCAGCCATTTACTTGACCACTTAGATGCCCATATTGAGAATAGGTTCATGTTGGATTTATAAATGATACATCTTCATGAAAGGAATTGGTGGAACATCTAGAGATAGGATTGAAGGCTAATGACTTTGGACTGAGATGACATGCAAGGGAATTTCTTAGAATATTTTTATCACGTGATGCTTAGGTAGGAGATATCATGTGAGTTCATGATATTTAATTAAGGTTTTATGTCCACAATGGTCTATTCTAGTTGATTTATAGATTTTCCAAAATTTTCTCTAGCATTGGAAGTGTATGAGGATACTTCAAAAAACTAATTCTAGGATAGAAATGAGTGTGAAATTAACTCCGAGTTGAAAATCTTCACGATGAAGATGTTTTCATAAGTGGTGAATTAGGCTCTAAAATAATAGGGGAACCTAGAAAAATATACTAGTATAAGAATGATGGTTTCCTTTGTTCAATCAGTATGTATATATTTTGTGGGTAAGAATCATAATTATGACTGTGTTAGCCAATATAGTGGGATGTAGAGTGGAAAGGGGGAAGGATTTTTTACTCCAGATCATTCCGGAATTATTTTCCACAAGTTCAGTAGACCATGGTACCTTCATGTATATTATCCCTAACGACCAATGGATTACCTATCTTATGTAAATATATAACATATATAGAGTTTCTAGAAGATCCAATTAAAGATGTGTTATTGTTTAGAAGATATATAGAATCAGATTGTGGGAAGGGGATGTTTCACACCATATCAGTATATAAGATAGAGTTCTACTGGTCATGGTAGTAGATAAAGTGGACATAGTTCATTTAGGTAAGAGCACTTATATCAGCAGGGTGGTGAATCCCAAAGGATTATGACATAATTACAAGGATGATGGTTAGGAATAATGGCTACAGTTTATCCTATACTTTTAGATAGAGAGGATATACCATTGATGGTGATAGTTACAATTATTTAATCTCTAATTCTATGTTGTGATTTTTTATATTGGTATTTCTCCTTACTTTATTTATAGAATACTATTGAAGGGTTTTAAACATGATTTGGAGTTTGTGAGTGGGGTTATATAGATAGATACACCATTGGGTGTTTGATCTAGAGTCAAATGTTTTTGTAATGGGTGTTCTGTCAAGGTTGGGGAGTATAATTTTCTATGGGTTATTTACAACCTTGACGTGTTAGGATTTAAATTGATTTTGGTTATGTAATGGTTAGTATCATACCAAGAACATAATGATTTTTACAACATGATAGTAAATTTTAAATATCTTAAGGGTGATCAATATTTTCACCAGGGAGAGTGAGATATTGAGGCCTTCCATGTGGGGATAATTACTTGGAAACAGGGAGATCTCATAGACTAGGTTGCAAGTCAATTGTTGGATAAGAGAGGATTGAGGCATGATGTCATTCCACCCATTGTGGATAGGTTTTCAGAAGTTCATCCTAATGATTTCTCTGGGGAGCGACCTAAGAGAGTTGTGGAGTAGAAATTTGAGCACATGGTGGGGGATAATCTTGTTTCAATTCCACAATATAGAATGACACTAAAATGTGGCACCTGGGATGGGATGTTATGAAGTGGCATCAAATCTATGTTGATGCTGGGGGATCAAGTTGTGTTGTATGGGGCTCATAAGTTAATTCCAAATGAATAAAAAAACCATATGCATGAACTCAAGTTTGAAGGATTGGTTGATTTCAACTATATGTGGGATTATCTGTTGGGTGATAATTTTAATGTGTATACTGATACAAAAATCATAAATTATATATCATTTTAGTGAGGCTAGAATCTCTAAAACTGGAGATGGGTTGGGTATATGATGTTATTTTATTTTGATATAGTAGATATTCCACGAAAGGGAAACAATGTGGCGGTCACTTTAAGAAGGAAAGCATAGACTCAAGAAGTTCATGAGTCTAGTAATATGTGGAAGATGATGCCTTTGCAAGCTAAA
Organism: Viscum album; assembly: GCA_963277665.1. Taxonomy (NCBI): domain Eukaryota; kingdom Viridiplantae; phylum Streptophyta; class Magnoliopsida; order Santalales; family Viscaceae; genus Viscum; species Viscum album. The sequence continues at coordinate 1,812,674,234 of OY728127.1, forward strand.
ATAGATGTCGTCGATCAGGAGTTTTTGGAGTATATGAATATAAAATTGATTTCATTAGTGTTTATTGTTTTGAACTAGATTGGAAATATGAAATATGAGGATATAAAATGATTAACTATGAGGGAAGCCTTGAATGTGGGGACTCACCTTCTTATTAGATCATAGATAAGGATGTGATCATCCATTTGATGAATATTGTATTTTTTCCTATGAGAATGTAAGTGGATCTTTGGCATGAGATTCATGTCTAAAAGTGAGAATTACATTATGGTGTTGCCAAAATGTACCATAGTATAAAATTAAAATTTCCATGGTCAGGCATAAAAAAAGAGAATACCATGGTTTGTGACACGAAGATACATCTTTCAATAGGTGAAGGATGATCATAAACACCATTGATTCTTAATAAAATTGTTTCCCATTCCTTAATTTATGTGGGATGATGTTACTGTGATCTTTGTGGTAGGTCTCCCGTGGTCGCCATGGATCAATGACACTATTTTGGTTATTGTTTCCAAACTAAAATTGATAGTGAATTTCATACCAGTATATGAGACTTTGGCAATGGATAAGTTGGAGAGTTTTACATTTGGTAAATATTTGGCCTACGCGGTGTTCCATAAAATGCAATTTCAGACTGTGATTCAAAATTTTCATTGTTCTTATAGCAGGGCCAATTGAAAGAACGTGAAACACAGGTTTTTTGGAGTGTGTATTTCCACCCATAGAATGATGTGTAGTTGGAGAATACAATACATGTGATTGGGGATATGTTGTGAGCATGTTTTCTTGAATTCATTGGGCCTTGGGGAAAGATCCATGCTTTTGTGAAGTGTGATAAAACAAAAGTTATTAGGAAAATTTTCAATAAAACACCATAAGAGGATATTTATGGTAGTACATGAATATATCCTTTATGATGGATGGATGTGGGTAGTTATTAGATATTGGGACTATGTCTTGTCTTTTATACATTTGAGCAGTTTTAATTGATTGAAAAAAAATTCTAGGGCTCCATGAAGATAGATGTTGTAAGTCTATAGATATCAAAAAAACCATAGATACTATAGATGGGGACCATGTGTTCCTTCAGGTGTCACCTATATTGGTTTATCACGGGATATAGAGACATGGAATGTTTGAACATAGGTTTGATGGGCCATTTGAGGTTGCTGATAGAATCGGGTCATTGGCATACCGATTGGCTCTTCCATATAGATAAAACACTATTCATGAGGATTTCAATTTGTCACAACATCGACGATATCACCCCAACCCTTATCAATTTCTCAATGTGGATGATGTTGATATTTAGATAGATTTGACATTTTCGGATCATTGGATATGTGTGTTGGATCTTAGGGAGAATGTGTTGGGGGGAAAGGTTGTGACAATAGTTTGAGTATTGTTGAAATTTGGGATTGTGTAGGGGGAGACATGGGAGAGATAAGTGACTATAAGGACTCAATGGACTGATCATTTCAACTAAGAATGGGAGAAATGCATGGGAGTATAGCTCAAGGATTAGTTGTTATAAGGTGATGGAGATTGGATGATCCTGATATTTTTTTTGAGATGTCTCGATCAAGTATACATGAATTATTTGTTTAAGTTTTTTAGTATAATTTCTTTTGTTATTTCCCTGCTGTGAATTTTGGTGAGAATATATAATTTGGGAAGGAAAGAGGGAAGTGAAAAAATTTCCTTTACCATGAACCCCTGCAATTACTTGTATTTTACGTATTTTAATTTTAGAAATTATTTGAAAAGATTCCAAGACTAGTTGTTGTGAGGTATTTCGCTTCCAAGGCCCAGTCTTCCTAAAATGATTGTTTGAAAAATGATATATTTTCAATAGCACATGCATGTCAGTTTTCAGAAAATTTGAAATTTCTATTAAATTGGTGATCTTATCATAAATCATAGGGCACCGTTGAGCATAGATAAGTGGCTTTACCCTAGGAATGACCAAACATTGGTCAACTCATGTCATCTGTAGTAAAAGTCCCCATGGGCGTATTAATAAAAAAATTATTAAATAGAAATTATTTTATTTTTATGTCCTAAAAAATAATAAATAGTAACTCCAAATGGAAATATGAGACACTAATTCACTTCATAAGGGGGTGTTTTCAATAGGTGGGGCCTAACCTTGGATGACAAGGGATGAAGGTCAAAGTTAGTTTTTTGACATGAACACCAGTAAAATATTAAATAAAAATCTTTTCTTGAATGATACGTTTTGACATAGTGGTAGTTTTATTTTTAGGAATCCTTTGCAGATAAATTCAGTGTTATTTACATAACCCTATAATTTCCCTAATACAAGGATATGGAAGCTCTCATCAGATGATGAATGTCGGCAGATCAAGGATCAACGATGACACACAAATCTTTTCCTTGTAAAATACAAATAAAAACATTGATGTAGGGTGTTGATCCCATGTTTATTTCATTCCACTTTATAGATTCAATGATGAATGAGGACCAACACACGAACAAGTTGATCTATGGTTCTATCATTTTTGTTGGATGGTTTTTATTGCCCGAATTAAAAGGATGATAGATCATGGTATATATCATTTGATTGTTATTGGTTAAAAACCATCTAACATGATTGGAACAAGGATGACATAAGAAATTCAATGATCTAACCATTTGGGTGTTCATGTGCTTTGTCTCTTTCCCCCAATGTTCATCATTCATCATGATTTATGATCATAAAATCGTTGTGCCTTCTATCCGTGGTGCAATGTCCCGGGATGAAGATTTGAATATGTGATGGCACAAGATGGTGAAATCCCAAGGTTGTGACCATAGGTGGTGACTCCAACAATTTTAGGTGGAGAACTACAGGGAGAGGCTGCTAGTGGGGTGTCTGGCGGTGGAGAAATAACATTCCAGGCAAGAGAGACTTGTCCATGAAGAGCGCAACTGGACCACCAACAACTGTGGTGGAATGAGATCTGGTGAGACTGTGTGGGAGACCATGACATTAGTGGCCACGGGCGGTGACAACGGTGTATTGAAACGGGGGATGTCACATTTCTAGGGTCCACATGGAACCCATGGTGGTTAAGTCCACAGGGGAGTGGGCCGAGACGCGGTGTTGTCCATATTGAACATGGTAGCTGTGTTGACTCGGATTGAATGGTTGGGCCCTGCACTGAAGGAGATGGGCTGCATGTAGCGGCTTGGGATAGACAGACTAGGCCTCTCTAGTAGACTGCATCCCAGTGGTCCAATGGGCTAGGCTAGACTGGACCAAGACCGACTGGGTCATGTCGAGTCGGCTAATCTATGATGGGTCGGGTCGGCAAGATCGGGTCTGGTTGAACCCAAACCCAACCCTTTTTACTAAAATGGCTATATCGTTCAAACCATGTTTCCATTTGATAAGACATTTGTGGAGTTGGGACCCTTGATATGATTTGGTCCTTTAGAGAAACTCTATGATAGTTTTATTGGATGTTGGAAAACAACCTAATGACTCGAGGAGTAGGTCCTCTTGGAATGAGTGCTTTACAAGCGGAATCATATGGCTAACTGTGACTATGTGATCATGGATACTATGTGACATGAAGGAATGATTGACCCATCAATGCTATGTGTTCCATAGATGATGCATCTTCCATCGACATTCCCTCGACCATCGACTCTATGCGTGCTTGTGACGTCTCGTACACTATCACTTCTCCCAGCGCCACAGACACATTGTGCACCATCGATGATCCATATTCCATTTTCACTCCATGAACCACTAACTATCTATGTACCATTGAATCTCCATGCACCATCGAATCTCTATGAACCATCGACCCTTCTTGTTTCATTGATACTGAGAGTTCTATGGACTACAACTAGAAAAAATTCTCTTCGTGCTTTATTCATGTACATGTATGAGATGACTGTAATGACTATTATTTCTGTGTTTCATTTAGAGAACATCATTTTTTTCCATGGTGGTGCACCTTTTGGGTTTAGTGGTACTTATTGAGTATTGTTTTACTCACCCCTACACGGGATTTTCCCACATGTGTCGTGTCTTTTGAATATGACCGAAACATTGACAAAGTCCGTGGGGGAACGATTCCATGTGGTTCTTAGAGAGAGGCCCAAAAGATGAAGTTTTATTCAATGAAATCAATCAATTGATCATGTACCAATCCTTCATGTAGGGTTTTCAATAGATGAAATTCAATATCTTGACTTTTTACATTTGGTTATGCTTGTAATCTATATAAAGACTTGGATTTTCAATAGAATTTTTTTAATTATATGGAATAATTAAGAGTCTGTGAAAATTGAAGGTGTGTGATTCCAAGGCCCGAAGTTCCCAAAATGAATATCTGAATTTTTTTTAAATGTACGTTCAGTAAACATGCGAGCGGCATTTTTTATTTTTTGAACCGATGCTCGGAATTAAAATCTGAGGGCACCATTGAATCTATAGTGCCAGGATTCACTTAAGGGAGGATTCACATTGACTATAGAAGGTGCAGAGAAAAAGTTAGATTTAGGTACTTTTAAAAGAATAATTAAATTAATATTGTTATTTTATGAATTTTTTCTTTTCCTCCAACAAACATGTGGAATCATGGGACCAACGAAGTTTCAAGCCAATAAATTGTTTGTACATTCAATCCTATGTAACTAAACCATTGGGGAATTAAGAAGGTTACTAATTAATGTGACCCCATTAAATCCCACGATCATTTGATACCCTCCCCTATCTTATTTATATGTAGCTTGGGGAGAGGTTTCGACACTACTTCACCAAGAAACGAAGTGCTGACAAAGTGACGAGACACCAAACCATTGGAGGATGAAGACGGTTCCAACGAGCAGTGATGAGTGACACCAAAACACCAAATCGAAGATTGAAAACAAAGAGACGTCTTTGGAGGCTAGTTTTGGGGACGGTGAAAACCGACCCACTTCCTCAATAATAGGTAATATCCATAATTCTTGAAGTAGGGGTTTGATTTTTGGTTAATTCATCTGTTTTCATGAATCATTTAATCATCCATCATGATTACAAGCTAATGCGGAGGGAATGAGCCTAACAAAAATGGACATGACCCTCCCCTATCATTCTACCATTACACCTACGTGGAAGAATGTCAGTGCGACGGCACCAACAGGAAATGATGGAGGTGGTGCGCTATCACACACTGCAAGAGGAGACTGCAGCACTAAGACGAAGTGGTAAGAAGAGTGGTCCCAAAGGCTAGCCGCGGAGGAGGAATGGTGCACTGTTGCATGTTTCTGGTGAGCAAGGGGCCACGGCTCGTCTGCCATAGTGGTCAGAGGTGGCGGCTGACCGATCGGTCAATAGTAGAAGTAGAGGGCTGCGTGACGAGCACACCCCCAGTGGGAAAGAGGTCATGGACGAAGCCGTAGTGGAGGTGGAACCCACTGCGTTGGTTCCCTTGTGACCGTGTTTCACCCATGTAGAAACAGTGTTTCACAAGCTGAACAACCTTTGTTCCACTCATAATACCAGGGGACTCACCACCCCCTTCCAACACGAGCAGATAGTGGGTCGCGCCCCCTAGCAGGCCCCACCTCACGCAGCTGAGCCGCTCCCTTGTGGGATGCCCCCCTGCAGGCTAGGCCGAACCTCGGCATAGTAGGCTGAGACCACCACGGCCCTACCTAGCTACGTCGGACCCAGATCCGTTTAGGTCAGTCTGACCAGGTCAGACTGGACCAGGGCTCAGAAACACTTAAAGGGTCATATCTTGAGAACCAGACGTCTCTTTGATGAGACGTCAACGATGCTGTGATCCTTCGATTGAGATTGTATTTTGGTACACTCCAATTGAGTTTTGAATATGGTTGGAGTACATCTGGGTTTGATCAAACCTGCATCCAACCGGGCCCTCAGAACTAAAACACTTATAACTCACATTCTGGGCGTCCGATTGATGCAACATCGGCCGCGTTGGAAACCATATGGCATTGTGGTCCTTTGGGTTACTCCTTTTTGGAGATTAGTGGTGGTCAAGGTACGACCTATATCTTGAGGGGCATGTTCTACGGAACTCGAGCGCACTCAGTATGAGGAATCCAGTGGCAGGTCATAACATGAAGAAAGAACATTGATCATGTGTGGTTCAACATCCATTTATACTGTGTAGATCAGTATATATTGATCCTGTATAGCTTAGCTTCTATCAGATATTGTGTGGGACAGTGCTCAGCGATCCGATGTGGTTCAGCGCATACCGATCCTATGTTTTTCAGATTCCTTGTGGTTTAATGGGGATTAGTACCTTTCGATCCTGTGTGGGATAGAAGTAGTGCTTCTAAAGAAAATAAGAAGATATATCCTTATGACTAATCTTCTATACTTATTCAATTATGTTTTACCTAATTTTGAGTTGAGTATTTACATAAGTGGTACTTCTTCTTCATAGTGTTACCTATGTGGTACTTCTACATTCAAGATAACGTCTTCGTGGTGTTACCTGTGGGGTACATCAATCGTTGTGGTGTTACCTGTGTGGTACATTCATCTTCATGGTGTTACCTATGTGGTACTTCTACCTTCATAGTGTTATATTCGTGGTGTTACATATGTGGCACTTCTATCTTCATGGTGTTACCTGTGTGGTAATTCTACATTCGTGGTGTTAACAATGTGGTTTTCTTCCATCGTGTGTGAGATTAGTATATCTTGATAACATAGGTATATGTATGGGAATATAAATATAGTGTGTTGATGTCTATTTCTTCATGCTTTGATACTGTTGTCTTTCACTGTAGTATTTCCTATGTGGATCTCTGGAAGACCTATGGGAGTATCAGGGTCCCTACTGAGTATCATTATACTCACCCTTTCATGGGCTAAGCCGGTACCTTGTTATTTCTTTTGCAGATGAAATACAGCATTGATCGAGGCTGACGGAGTTAGGACTGGATGGTACTCAGAGGGGGACCATTTGGTGCAACCTGATAGAGGGGCTACTATTCGTGAGCTGAACCTACCCTTCATCTATGATCCTTGGTGGATGATCCAAGATATTTTTTTACTTTTTAGTTGAATTTTTACTTTTAAGTTGTACATGTACATTTCATTTGGCCATGTATTTCGACCCCTATAATTTAATCACTCATTTTTTACTACATTAGTTTACTTGTGGGTTATTCTTGGCGTGTTCATGGATTGTGTGTTTGTACATGCTAAAAGTCAATGCCATCCTATTTTTGGGATATGCCTTTCTAGTTCTAGTCGCCAGCCCTTAGCATATGGAAGGCAGGTTAAGGGTAGTCACGACATGGGCCCTGGGGGATGGGTCGTGAGAATGTGGTATTAGAGGTGTCAGTTCTACAAAAGAACTAAGACTCTGACCATTTTAATGTTGTAATAGGTTTTAGTTTAATGAGTGTGGTTTTCAGTTTGGGTAATCCAGTTTTGGTGCAGGGGCGATGTATCCATATACCAAGACCCTGAATTTTGATTTCTGATTCAGTGCACGGAAACACAGATTGCAGCTGTTTGGAAATGTTTTTCACGCTATCTCTTTATGTAAGCTCACAAAGTATAACATATTAACCATGGAACACTTGTTTCCTTTCAGGATCCCACCATGAAGACATTCGTCCAGGATTCCCGAGAGAGTATGCGTTGATGATCTACTAAGCAATAAGGCCTCAGTGCAGGGCCCTCTTACGACATTAGCACCTTCGTGTGGTGTAACAGCAACACCTCTACCCATAAGGCTATCATTTCCACGATCAAAATCAATTGAGGATGCACACCAATTGAGTTCATTTCAAGAGTTTAAGTAGGATAGGCCTTTAAGGTTCCGAGGTGAGAGAGACCCATAGGTAGATGACGACTTGCTGGAGGTTGTGGCCGTAGTTTTTCACTTAGTTGGGACACCATCTGGTCTGATGGTGATACGAGATGCCTGTATCTTCCATGGGGTAGCTAGAATATAGTGGATCATGATGCTTCAGATACAAGATGAGGTAACCCTTATGTGGGAGGATTTAGATAGCCTTTTCAGGGAAGATTTCAGCCTATCAACTCTACACTCAGTCCATATATAGGAGCTGATGCACCTAAAGCAAGGCAGCATGACTCTGGACCAGTACTCAACGAGGTTCACTGATATCTCCCGCAATTCCCCAGACATGGTAAATTACCCTTTATATATGTCCCGTATAATTTATCAGGGTATCCATTTTTAGATCATAGCATCAATGACATTTCTCATCATTCCAACACAAGATGGAATGCTAGAATGAGCGCTCTTGGTGGAGTGATTCCCAAATGAGTAGACATTGACAATGAGAGAAACCACCAAATGTCAGGTAGCAGAGTGATCTACATCAGGTAGTAGACGGATGACACAGGGGGCTAAGAGGGTCAAGCCTTTTGGTGGACGACCTTATAATATAGGTTCGGTAGTGCTGGTGTAACACCCTGAGATTTTATGAAAAATATTATTTTTAATTTCATAAAAGTCTTGTGTTATACGCTACACCAAAAGGAGCTTTCAGAACACACATCTTTGACCAGGATTGAATTACATGCAATCGCGACCTTCCACGATAGCGTTTGTTGTACGCAACACCAAGTTTCGCTAAACAACGATATGCTATTAAAATATTATTAAAACTAGCCGTTATGAATAGTAATAAACAATTTTTGAAATTTTGTAAATTTTATTTTTCAAAATGGACTTCATTTTTGGATTCGGAATATTGAAATTAGGTTAGGGTGAAATTTTGGTGATTTTTGGATAACTTTCATATTTTGATGAATAGTGAAAATTACTAAATTTTAATTAAAAACAACTTTTTCAATCGAAATAATTAATAGTGATAAATTATTAATTTGAGTGGTTTTAAAGTATATTTAGAATATATTTTTACAATTCAATACAATGTTGGTCATTGGGTGTAATTTCACATTTAAACCAGTTATAAACAAGTGTCAATCTTTTGATAGTTATTATCTCTTAAAAACACGCCTTTTGTTTTGACGACGGGAATTAATTTTTAAATTAATTAATTCAACTGATATGTTTTGAATTTGGTAAAATAGAAATCATTTTTGAGTTCATAATATCAAATATATCTTAGGCCTAATTTTTGGTATTTTTCTGAAAATTTTCAATTTTTGATGAATAGTGAAACCACTAAGTGGTAGTTAAAAAAACTGAATTTTTCATAAAACATAATTTTCCGCTTCTGTGAGTGGAATTTCAAAAATACGAGAGACACGGTTGATTTCAGTAAGTAAAATGTGGTTCAATGAGATGAAAATAATTTTTTGTGAATAGTAACTTTTTACTTTTATTTACCACGGTTAAAAGTAAATAGGGTAATTAAGGGTAAAAATGATATTATTATTACCCTAACACATGTCCAAATTCTATTGGATAAGGGTAATTAGACCAAAAACAGGCTTAGAAATAAAATATGACCATTTAGGCCCACTTGGATTAGATTAGGACATTTATTATTATTTAATTCAAAGAAGAGTTAAAAGAGTTAAAATCAATATTTATTTACTAAAAAAATTTTAATATAGGGTTATACATAAGATAAATTCTATTGTAAATATTCATTAGAAAGATAAAAATATTTACTACATAATGGTATTTTATTTGTAATTTTTAGATATTAAATAATTTAATTTATTTATGACACAACTATGATGCAGTGATTATCTTATTAATGAAATATTGACATAATGGATGTTATAAATACTCAAATAAATATAATTTGAGACTCTTTATGACTTACACTAATTTTCTAGGTTAATATGACATGTTATTGTTGATTTAATTAACATTTTTCGAACTTATCATTCTGTTATAATTTTCACAAAAATCAATTACTAAATAGTGTCAAAATTGACATAAAATAGTTTTTGAAACAAATATTATATTGGTAATTGTTCTTTTATTCCTAAAAATCAAAGGTTCTTCCAAATGACTTAGATAAGATTATATATATTAATAATAAACAATTTGGGGTTCGTTTGGCTTCTTATAGTAAGTTTATTAACCTTATAGTATAAGAACACAAGAAGACACGGTAAAAGTAAAATTATTTAACTTAATGTTAAATCTAAATGATAAGGTTATAATAGGAACCTAAACTTGTCTAAATTCTATTGGATGAGAGGATATCGACCCTTCCCCACCTTATCCTTGAAATAAATCAATTTGGAGATATTTAAAACCGAACTTGACTTTATAATAAAATAATATTTTTAGTTATTCCAAAGGTGCCCCTCTCCTCCCTTATAAAAGGACACCTCCTTCCTCTCTTCCTCACACAACTTTGAGCCTTCAAGCTCGGCCAACCCCTGCCAAAATCTCTTCTCCACTTCCCTAGAAACATTCTAGAGGTTCTGGTCTTCCTCAAAGACCAATTTTAGTGCCCTAAGAGGAGGTCTCAAAGTGGTGCTTCAAAGAAGAGGTAATTTCCATTACCAATTCATTCGCCTTTATTTCTTCTTCCACTTATTCTTATTAGGTTGTTTCATTATGAAGTAATAACCTCAGTATCACTCATATACGGATATGTTATTATAAGTATGAAACAATCCTAATTCACCATCTATCCATCCTACGGAAAACGAAATCAACGCGCGTGCGTACGTACGGAATACCGTCTCCACGTCGTGGTGTAATCTGTTTTCCCACCAACACCTTACATGGATGGGTATTATGGGGTAAAGAATAACTATACATAGTTATTATAAAATCATAATGATTCTGATATATTGTATCATCCACTCCAATTCAATTCAATAATTATGGAAATGATATCATCGCTCGTGCGTACGTACGAACTACCGTCTCCACGACGCGATGAGATTTATTCCCCATGTTAACCATTTAAGAATGATTATAAAGTATATATAAGCAATAATAATGAAATATATGACATGGTGAATCTACTAAATTTATGTACATATATATTTCATCTACTTACTTCCATTCAATACAATAAGGAAAGGAAAACAGCGTTCATGCGTACGTACGGACTACCGTCTCCATGAACGGTGTGTTTCATTTCATTTATCTATATTATATATATATATATATACTGAATATATATGATATATAAATCATATTTTATATTCTGGAAGTAAGTAAATCATGATATAAGTAATAATAATGTCAAGAACAACAAGTCCAAACACCTACGATAAATGAAACAATTTTACCCAAAACGCTCTTTAACATGGAATTTACAAAACAACGGGTAATATAAAGTCATAAGTGAACCATATATGATATAATAACAATGAATATGATTCTGTAATAAGTAAATGACATTATTTAAATCATTACACAGCAGGTTCGGACACTTATGAAGCAAATCAGACCTAAGGTAAGGGATAAATTTTCAATCTCATTTTTATCCGAGATTGCTTATACATAAGTATTTACTGGGGTTATGTTTATCATCCATGACCATGATTTCTAAAAAATGATTTCATAAAATGTTTAACATTCTTCCATGGATGTTTAAAGTCATTTTACCCTTTATTTACTTTTTACCACATTGTATGAATGGAATCTTTCCTTTTCTTACCATATAAGGTACTTTTTGACTTTTCGGACAAAAGTACAAGGAGAATGTTTTTTTAACTTATACGGCATGAATGGATTTTTAAAATATTATTTCCAAGAAGCTTCTTTTACATGTTTTCAAGTTTATTTTTAATCAAATTCTTTTAGTTTAGAATTGTACGACATGTTAAGAAAGGAAAAGTGTTTTTGAAGGAGAAATGATATTTTCCTCAAGAATGGAGTTCAAGTGTTTTATCAAAATTATTTTCCATCTAAGATAATATAGGGTTCTGTTTCTATCCCTATTATTACATTTAATTGATTATGTTTTGATAGAAATATTTTTATGAATACCATTATCTTATATGAATTGTTTTATGATGTCATGATGTTTAAGATTCCCATTTTTATTACATGGGTTATGCAATGAGGTATGATTTATGATTTTGTGGTACACATGAGAATGGTATCATTATGAGATGGGTGGGACCTATATCCCCCTCCAATTCATTGGGTAAAGATTTTATATCTCATGAGATAGACATGGCTGGAAGGGTAGGTTATACCGGTTCAGTGAAACAGGACTGAAACGAGGGTGACTCGGTTCAGAAAGGGACTTTGTCCAATAAGATAGTCTTGGAAATGAGTCTTGACTAACAATAAATGGTTATCTATGATTATGTATGTATGCCACAATGTTTCATGTTTTATGTTATGATTATTGGTATTTCATTTCACTACTATGATTTATCCCATGTTATGAAATTATGCTCTCTTTTGCAGGTTACGATTTCCAAAATGTTATGTTCTTATGAATATGATGTGATTGATATTTCTTTTGTTTACCCTTACTGAGCATTTGAGCTCACCCTTTTATGTTTTCTTTTCTCCAGGATATAAAGAAAGGTTTTAGGTAAGAAAAAAAAGGAAGATCTTTATGGGAGATGTTGAAGATCTTTCACCACGATTAGAAGATTATATTCTGAGTTTCCAAAGACACTAAACTATTACGGTCATTGTGTGTGTGTTTTTGTAATGTACTAAGTATTCTGCAAAAGTAATGTAATGTCCATATACGATAAGCTTCGGGTCTCTACAGTTGGTATCAGAGGAAAGGTTTAGTCAAACTTTGGAAACTAGGTTGCGAAAACGTTAGTGAGATCCCTAGAGATATTTCTAAGGTATGTCTAGGGATGTCCCTAAGGATGGGTATACATATAGGATATAGTCCTAGCACTACGGTAACGATAATATAATTTAACCTAAGATGTTAGATATTGAAGTTACTCCCCCTTTATTATGATTTTTTCATCTCACACTATTCTTTTTGGGTTTTAGAAAATGGCTGGAAACAAGATGATTCACGATAATGGAGTATATGATGGACAATGGAATGATCTTCTTCATAAGAAATCAAATGAAATGGGATTTGGAAGTCCAAACATAATTATTATTCCGAATCAGCAATCTCATAATAATATCAATAAAGTAAAATTTGGTAAGTTTCCTGACTCGGCTAATAAGAGAAAGATGGAGTTTCATGATGATCATAGAGTAAAGAAAGTTCAATTTCCCCTATGTAATTCATGTGGGAAGAGGCATCAAGGAGAATGTTTCAAAGGAACTAGAAGATGCTTTGGGTGTGGAAAAGAAGGACACAAAGCCAGTAAGTGCAATGGAAAAGTTTCAGTTAACACCATGGATGAGGTTAATGGTGTTGCTACGACATCAACAATGGAAAAATGTTTTAAATGTGGAATGTATGGGCATTATGCAAACCAATGCCCTAAGGTAATGTCTCATGAAGAGAATCGGTATGGTCGTATGGGTAGTATTTTTGTTGATGATGATGAAGAGTCTACAAATGATATGTGAGATGAAAGAATTGTTGAAGCTCAGTCAATGGTTTAAGAAGGTAGTGGAATGATTACATGTTTATCAAGTGTAATGTTGTACTATAGAATAAAAAGACATATAAGGATTGTTACACTGTTGTCTTTCCTTAAGTTTTGATAGTTTATGATGAATGTTATGAGTAACAATGAAAGGTTATTCAGATATTTTTTGGAAAGTGGATGATATGCGCATAATGAAGTGATAAAGAGAAAATGAAATGTTTGACAATATTCATGAGCTCATGATTGATATAAGGACTAAGTGATATCATGGTTTGAGTATATAGATTTTTTGGATTTTGGTATGTGGAAAGAGTTAACTTTTGATAGCATTCATGTTTTCACTATGGTTTAATTGGTATTCATTTTTCAAGAGAATACATGATTAAGGTATTCACATGATTGGAATGTGACCAACATGAAATATCTTATGATATATGGGGATCAACGATGGTATTAAATCTCTGGTAATTGTTTTCACTATATTATGAGAGTGGACTGCAGTATTAAGGTTAAGCTTAAAGATTGGAATGGATTATGTTGGACATAAGATAGTATAGTTTAAGGATATAAGTTTTTCGATATTATTGATGGGATGTTATGGTAATATAGTTTTAGAAAAAGGTCAACCTGCAGGACGGGCGACAACCCATCGCGTCGGACAAGGCCGTGGGAATCGAACCCACAACCGAAGTGCGGTTGACCTTTATCGCCTACCACTGGCCTACAGGAAGTCCCTGTTTAGTAGAAACTAGTTTTATTTTATTAAGAGGTATGATATATGAAGTATATGTCCATTTTAGGAACCATATATGATTAATCTCACTAAAGAATGACTTATGTATATTTAATAACTTTTTCTAACCTTTTGTTTGAGACAAATGGAATGACCTGTCATACTAACACTTCACGAATAACAAATTAAACTTCATTTCTTCAAGAGATGAAGTGGAAATTGTTCAAATCATGAACAACAGTGAGATTTTACCAAAATCATGTAAGTATTTCTTCTAATTCAAAATTTTCAACTTTTGGGAAATGATATTGAAAACCAAAAAAGTAGTCCTAGTGCTCTTATATCTGATGAATCAGATGGTACCCTAGATCATCACAAATTTATGGCTTTGTGATTGATGGATTTTCCATAGCCATGTTCTCTACCACTCTCTATCAGAACATGATGGTTAGATTTTTCTTCCATATACATATTTTCACCTATGTGGAAACCCAGTGATTAGTTTATTTGGGTAACCGTTACGTTTCATACTTTTGTTTTTAAAGATTGGTTTTGGTATTCCTTTTTATGATGTGGGTTTCTATTAAATAAACTTTCGAGTAGTAAACCATTTATAACCCCGACGAATTTCGAGGGCGAAATTCATTTTAAGGGGGGTAGAATGTAACACCCCAAGATTTTATGAAAAATATTCCTTTTAATTTCATTAATGTCTTGTGTTATACGCTACACCAAAAGGGGCTTTCACAACACACATCTCTGACCTGGATTGAATTACATGCAATCGCGACCTTCCACGATAGCGTGTGTTGTACGCAACACCAAGTTTCGCTAAACAGCGATATGCTATTAAAATATTATTAAAACTAGCCGTTATGAATAGTAATAACCACTTTTTGAAATTTTGTAAATTTTATTTTTCAATATGGACTTCATTTTTGGATTCGGAATATCGAAATTAGCTTAGGGTGAAAGTTTGGTGATTTTCGGATAACTTTCTTATTTTGATGAATAGTGAAAATTACTAAATTTAAATTAAAAACAACTTTTTCAATCGAAATAATTAATAGTGATAATTTATTAATTTGAGTGGTTTTAAAGTATATTTAGAATATATTTTTACAATTCAACACAATGTTGGTCATTGGATATAATTTCACATTTAAACCAGTTATAAACAAGTGTCAATCTTTTGATAGTTATTATCTCCTAAAAACACGCCTTTTGTTTTGAAGACGGGAATTAATTTTTAAATTAATTAATGCAACTGATATGTTTTGAATTTGGTAAAATAGAAATCATTTTTGAGTTCATAATATCAAATATAGCTTAGGCCTAATTTTTGGTATTTTTCTGAAAACATTCAATTTTTGATGAATAGTGAAACCACTAAAGGGTAGTTAAAAAAACTGAATTTTTCATAAAACATAATTTTACCACTTCTGTGAGTGGAATTTCAAAAATCCGAGAGACACGGTTGATGTCAATAAGTAAAATGTGGTTCAATGAGATGGAAATAATTTTTTGTGAATAGTAACTTTTTACTTTTATTTACCACGGTTAAAAGTAAATAGGGTAATTAAGGGAAAAAACGATATTATTATTACCATAAAACATGTCCAAATTCTATTGGATAAGTGTAATTAGATCAAAAACAAGCTTAGGAATAAAATATTACCATTTAGGCCCACTTGGATTAGATAAGGACATTTATTATTATTTAATTCAAAGAAGAGTTAAAAGAGTTAAAATCAATGTTTATTTACTAAAACATTTTTAATATAGGGTTATATATAAGATAAATTCTATTGTAAATATTCATTAGAAAGATAAAAAGATTTACTACATAATTGTATTTTATTTGTAATTTTTATACATTAAATAATTTAATTTAATTATGACACAACGATGATGCAGTAATTGTCTTATTAATGAAATATTGACATAATTGATGTTATAAATACTAAAATAAATATAATCTGAGACTTCTTATGACTTACACTAATTTTATAGGTTCACATGACATGTTATTGTTGATTTAATTAACTTTTTTAGAACTTATCATTCTGTTATGATTTTCACAAAAATCAATTACTAACTAGTGTCAAAATTGACATAAAAAGGTTTTTAAAACAAATATTATATTATTAATTGTTATTTTATTTCTAAAAATCTAAGGTTCGGCCAAATGACTTAGATAAGATTATATATATTAATAATAAACAATTTGGGGTTCTTTTGGCTTCTTATAGTAAGTTTATTAACCTTATAGTATAAGAACACAAGAAGAAAGGGTAAAAGTAAAATTATTTAACTTAATGTTAAATCTAAATGATAAGGTTAAAATAGGAACCTAAACTTGTCTAAATCCTATTGGATGAGAGGATTTCGACCCATATCCACCTTAGACTCTAAATAAATCAATTTGGAGCTATTGAAAACCGAATTTGACTTTATAATAAAATAATATTTTTAGTTATTTCAAAGGTGCCCCTCTCCTCCCTTATAAAAGGACACCTCCTTCCTATCTTTCTCAAGCAACATTGAGCCTTCAAGCTCGGCCAACCCCTGCCAAAATATCTTCTCCACTTCCCTATAAACATCCTAGAGGTTCTGGTCTTCCTGAAATACCAATTTTAGTGCCATAAGAGGAGGTCTCAAAGAGGCGCTTCAAAGAAGAGGTAATTTCCGTTACAAATTCTTTCACCTTTATTTCTTCTTCCACTTCTTCTTATTAGGTTGTTTCATTATGAAGTAATAACATCAGTATCACTCATATATTGATATTTTGTTATAAGTATGAAAAAATTCTAATTCACCATCTATCCATCCTACGGAAAACGAAATCACCGCGCGTGCGTACGTACGTAATACCGTCTCCACGCCGTGGTGTAATCTGTTTTCCCACCAACACCTTACATGGATGGGTATTATGGTGTAAAGAATAACTATAAATAGTTATTATAACATCATAATGATTCTGATATATTGTATCATCCACTCCAATTCAATTCAATAATTATGGAAATGATATCATCGCTCGTGCGTACGTACGGACTACCGTCTCCACGACGCGATGAGATTCATTCTCCATGTTAACCATTTAAGAATGATTATAAAGTATATATAAGCAATAATAATGAAATATATGACATGGTGAATCTACTGGATTTATGTATATATATATATGTCATCTACTTACTTCCATTCAAGACATTAAGGAAAGGAAAACAGCGTTCATGCGTACGTACGGACTACCGTCTCCATGAACGGTGTGTTTCATTTCATTTATCTATCTATTATATATATATATATATACTTAATATATATGATATATAAATCATATTTTATATTCTGGAAGTAAGTAACAATAATGTCAAGAACAAAAAGTCCAAACACCTACGATAAATGAAACAATTTTAACCAAAACGCTCTTTAACATGAAATTTACAAAAGAACGGGTAATATAAAGTCATAAGTGAACCATATATGATATCATAACAATGAATATGATTCTGTAATAAGTAAATGACATTATTTAAATCATTATACAGGAGGTTCGGACACTTACGAAGAAAATCGGACCTAAGGTAAGGGATAAATTTTCAATCTCATTTTTATTTGAGATTGCTTATACATAAGTATTTACTGGGGTTATGTTTATCATCCATGACCATGATTTCTAAAAAATGATTTAATAAAATGTTTACCATTCTTCCATGGATGTTTAAAGTCATTTTTACCCTTTATTTACTTTTTGCCACATTGTATGAATGGAATCTTTCCTTTGGTTACCATATAAGGTACTTTTTGACTTTTCCGAAAAAATTACGAGGAGAATGTTTTTTTTAACTTATACGGCATGAATGGATTTTTAAAACATTATTTCCAAGAAGCTTATTTTACAAGTTTTCAAGTTTATTTTTAATCAAATTCTTTTAGTTTAGAATTGTACGACATGTTAAGAAAGGAAAAGTGTTTTTGAAGCAGAAATGATATTTTCCTCAATAATGGAGTTCAAGTGTTTTATCAAAATTATTTTCCATCTACGATAATATAGGGTTCTGTTTCTATCCCTATTATTACATTTACTTGATTTTGTTGTGATAGAAATATTTTTATGAATTCCTTTATCTTATATGAATTGTTTTATGGTGTCATGATGTTTAGGATTCCCATTTTTATTACATGGGTTATGCAATGAGGTATGATTTATGATTTTGTGGCACACATAAGAATGGTATCATTATGAGATGGGTGGGACCTATATCTCCCTCCAATGCATTGGTTAAAGATTTTATATCTCATGAGATAGACATGGCTGGAATGGTAGGTTATACCGGTTCAGTGAAACAGGACTGAAACGAGAGTGACTCGGTTCAGAAAGGGTCTTTTTCCACTAAGATAGTCTTGGAAATGAGTCTTGACTAACAAGAAATGATTCTCTATGATTATGGGTGTATGCCAAAATGTTTCATGTTTTAAGTTATGATTATTGGGATTTCATTTCACTACTATGATTTATCCCATGTTATGAAATTATGATGTCTTTTGCAGGTTAAGATTTCCAAAATGTTATGTTCTTATGAATATGATGTGATTGATATTTATTTTGTTTACACTTACTGATAATTTTAGCTCACCCTTTTATGTTTTATTTTCCCCAGGATATAAAGAAAGGTTTTAGGAAAGAAAAAAAAGGATGATCTTTATGGGAGATGTTGAAGATCTTTCACCACGATTAGAAGATTATATTCCGAGTTTCCAAAGACACTAAACTATTACGGTCCTTGTGTGTGTGTTTTTGTAATGTACTAAGTATTCCGAAAAAGTAATGTAATGTCCATGTACGATAAGCTTCAGGTCTCTACAGCTGGGCTCACAGGATAGAGGAGGACAACTGAGGATCTGTCAGTGCTACTCGTGCGGTAGGCAGGGTCACACGGCTCGCAACCGCTTGACCCTCTGTACGGACGACCAGAAGACGGTTGAAAGAGAAATGAGGTAGAATCATAAGTGTTATCAGGGAGGTCCATAGGTAACATATAGATGTGGTAGAGGAGTTATCCATGTATTAGGCGGTGTGCGATGATACTTGGTTCTTCGGCCACCACCTCCAGGTGGTCCAGCCCAACCATAGGGAGCAGGTGGAGAGGGACGAGCTCAGTTCTAGTCAGCTGAGTCCTATAACCATTGTGCTTCTTATATGATTAGAGGTACGATCTGTTTCTACTCTACATTAGTTGTTGTACTTATAAACACGGGTTCCACTCACTCTTTTATTGATACTTCCCTCATTCAGAGATCAGAGATTCTGGTGAAGTCATTGGCTCAATAATTATATCTAGAAACACTTACATGGGAGGATATGATGATTACACACTAGTCCTGGTAGTGTGAGATTACACATTGAGGTGAGAGCTTCGGCTGTGATCTTCTACTAGTGTCATGGATGCCTTACAAATTCATCATGCGTATAGATTGGTTATCAACAGTCCATGCTCAGATCGACTGTATTAGGTGCAATGTGGGGTGTGTCTATGAGGATGGGACCATATATTCCTTAACCAGCAAGAAGGGAACCTTTTCAGTAATGGATGGACATAATCGGAGGAGGGTGTAGTAGAGAGCACACCAGTTGGCTAGCCGTACCATTGGAGCAGTAGATGTTTAGAGTCTAATCTATCCTATAGTGGTGGACCAGTATGCCAATGTCTATCATGATGGTCTTTTGGGACTACCTCCATGCAGAGAGGTAAATGAACTATACCCCAGTATGACACCAATATCTACACTATCATATATAATGACTCTCGTGGAGCTTCGTGAGTTACGAGTATAGTTGGAGTAATTTTAGAAAAAGGGGTTCGTAAGGCCCAACGTTTCTCCATGGGAAGCCCATATTTTTTTCCAAGAAGGCATATCAGAGTTTGATACTCTATGTGGAATATCTGCACCTGAACCAGATGACCATGAAGAACAAGTATATGCTTCCATGGATTGATGATCTTTTCGATCAGTTGAATGGATCTCGTTATTTTTTGAAGACAAATTTCATATCATGCTATCATCATCTCAGGGTACGAGATGATGAAGTGCATAAGATGACCATAAAATTTTGATATGGCCACTATGAGTTCTTGTTTATTCCATTGGGAAGGACAAACGACCCTGTAGTGTTCATGGGACACATGAATAGAATCCTCACTCCATATTTTGATCGCTTTGTGGTGGTCTTCATTGACGACATATTGATATACTCATAATCAAAGGATGAGCATTCCAATCATTTGAAGATAGTCCTAGATGCACTCTGAGTGAACAAAAATTATTATAAGACCATGATGTCCCAGTTCTAGATATGAGTGGTCAACATTCTGTGAAACATAATCTGTAAGGATGGTGTTGGAGTGGATCCAGCAATGATTTAGGTTTTACTTACATGGACGCCACCCAGGAGTGTGACCAAGGTGAGGAATTTCCTGGGGTTGGTTGGATACTACCGAAGATGTCATGCTGAATTTTCTAGAGTTGTGGCACCCTTGTCAGTATTGATGAGGAAGAGACAACTCTTCATATGGGCAGAGAGATGCCATCAATGTTTTCAGGAGCTGAGGCAGAAACTAACCAGTGACCCCATCTTGAGGCTACCCAAAGAGGGTATTGGGTATTTAGTAAACTACAACACATTAGGGACCAGAATTGGATGTGTCCTGATGTTGGAGAGAGCAGTGACCACATTTGGCTCATGACAGTTGAGGAAACATGAGCAGAACCATGCTACCCATGACCTAGAGTTTCCAGTAGTGGTATTCGCCCTAAATATTTGGAGACATTAGGAGAACATTTTACAGTATTCTATGATCACAAGAGTCTCAAGAATATCATCTCATAGAAGGACTAGAACCTGAGACAGCAGCGATGGCTGGAATTCCACTGGGACTGTGACTTTGATATAGTATATACTCTTGAGAAGGGGAACATGGAATCATGTCCACTCAAAAGGATGTCTGATCTATAGTTCATGAGCGAGGAGACATACCAGATTGTTCTGATGCAGATATCCTTCGGGGATAGAGATAGAGTAGTTTACCTCTAGTATATGATAGTCACTCCCCCACTCCTTCAGCGAGTCAGGGTGGTGCAGCTTGCGGACATCGACAGTGAGGCTCGATGTCCTCAATTGACTTGAGGATAGGATCCCAAAGGATTTTTTGATGTTGGGGAGCACATCATCTTCTTCAGAGGACATACCATTGTACAGGTGGTTCTATGGGAGGAGGTGTTGAGGGGGTTCCATATGCCCCCTTTGGTGGTACATCCTAGTGTGGATAAGTTGGACCAGGACCTCCAGCATCAGAAATGTTTTCCAAGGATTAAGAAGGTAGTGGTAGAGATTGTTTCACGATTCCTCAGTTTTCATAAAGTGGTGTTTGAGCATCAGGTTTCAACAATATATGCACAACAACTAGAGGTGCCAGAGTGGATGTGGGATGGAATCTCCATTTACATTGTGATAGGGGATTCAACGTACATCTAGGGGACATGATTACTTCTTGGTGATTATTGAATGACCCACCATATCAGCCCACTTCCTATTTATCATAGAGTAGGGTTTAGTAGAGGGAAAAGGATGCCTCTACATACAGAAGATTGTGCGACTTCACGGGGTTCCATCAATGATCCTCTCTAACCATGACACTTGTTTCACATACCCATTGTATAGGGGATTACATGAGGCATTCGGAACTCAACTACATTAGTGTGCTTCCTTTCATCCCCAAAAGGATGGTCAGAAAAAGGTGACTATATAGACATTGGAGGATATGCTTCATGATTTCATCCTAGATTTCGGCCATAGTTGGTAGGATCACTTTCCCTTAGTGGAGTTCACATACCATAATAGTTATCAGTCCACCATTGGTATGACCAAATTCGAGGCCTTGTACGGTTGAACTTTCAGATCAACTCTATATTGGATGGAACTTTGGGAGTCAACACATTTGGGTCCATAGTTGGTACGGGCTACCACTAAGAAGGTGCAGTTCATGCAAGATCAAATGAAGACTATACAGAGTAGAACGAAGTCTTATGCTTGAAGGAGGTGGAGACCTTTGGAGTTGCAGGAGGGGTGCCACATATTCTTGTGAGTCTCTCCTAGATGAGGATTACGGAGATTGGTTGAGGTGGAATGTTATCAGTATGGTTTATCGGACCATTTCTGATACATCAGCGGAGAGGCAAGGTGTCATATCTCTTGGTACTTCCCCCACAGTTGGAGAGGGTGCACGACGTCTTCGACGTATCCCAGCTGAGAAGATACATGCATGACCCATCACATATCATCGACCACGACGATGTAACACCCCGAGATTTTATGAGAAATATCCTATTTAATTTCATTGATTTCGTGTTTTGTACCGTACACCATGATTGGCTTGCTCTATACACAACACAATATTAGCTTACAGTATACACAAACACTATTCTAGTCTTGTGTTTCAAGCAAGACAACATTCCTTGATAGCATGTGTGGTACGCAATACCAGGTTTCACTAAACAACGATATATTATTATAATATTATTTTGGACCAGCTGTTATGAATATTATTAACTAAAATTTGAATTTTATAACATTATTATTCATCTTACACATTTTCTAGAACATGGTATGAGAAAAAAATAAATTTTTCATGTAAAATTATTATTTTTCAAAAAATTGCAGTTTTGCCGCCATTTGACGGCGCACCCATTTTAAATCTAGTTTTTGAAATGTTTATAAGTTCAATTTGAAAAAAATAAAATTTTTCTTTGTAATAAGGATATAAAAATCTACTTTGGAAAAAAATTTCATATTATTCTGATAACTTTCATATTGTAATGAATAGTAAAAACATGATATATTTTAATTAAAAACAACTTTTATCATCACAATAATTTATATGGTTAAATTATAATATTGGATAATTTTAAAGTATAAATATAATATATTTTTACCATTTAATATAATTTATGTCATTACCATTAATTTTACATTGAATTCTTAGGTAAAAACATTTCAATCTTTGGTAATGTTTTAACTTTTAAAACCCGTTTTATTATCAGTGGGATTAATTTTAAATTAATTACTGCAACTTCTGTGTTTTTAATTTTGAAAAATTTATTCCATATTTGAATTCATTGGGTCCAAATTATGTTTATAGGTTACTTTTATTTTTTTGATATTATGAATAGTAAATACGGTAATTTTTATTTACTACAGTAAAAGATAAATTGGGTAATTAAGGGTTCAAATAAGAGTATAAAATTACCCAAACACCTGTCAAAATTATATTGGATGACTAAAAGTCTACCCATATTACTTAAGGGTCTGATTAGATTCATTTTATGGACTTTTGACCATGGAAATAATTTATTTATTATTAAAACAAATGAAAGTGACAACATGTCACTCTATTAAATCTTATAAGTATAATAATTTTAATTTAGTGATAAAATTCATGAAACTTAAAAAATGAATAGTCTACAGAAAGATGATAATATTATCTACATCATTTTAATTTATTTATAATTTTAAGAGATTAAATAATTATCATTAATGGTGACACAATAGTTATGTTGAAATTATTTTATGGATTTAAATTTCAAATAAATGGTTTTAATAATATTAAAATAAAAATTATATTAACAATATAATGTTTTCCATGAATTTTATAGATAAATATGAAATTTTATGAATCTATTAAATCTTATATTTTGAAAATATTTTCTGTGGGGATTTTATTTAAATTAAAATAAATGAATAGTGTCAAAATTGACACTATTGTTATTTTATAAAAATAACATAATATAAAATTGTTTAAAAATCACAAAAATATTTAAAAGTTATAAATTAAATTTTATATGGTCTAAAATTTTATATATTATCCATATATGGACACTTCACAACACATAAGTAATTAATTATAACAATTTATAATTTAGAATATTATTACCACAAAAACAATTAAATAGATTATATAAGGATAAATCAAGTTGATAAGGTTTAAAATAAATTTCCAACATGTCTAAATTTTATTGGATGATAATATTACAACCCTATATCATCTTATATTCAAATTATGAGTCATTTTTTGAGATTTCTAAGTGGGGTTTTATTTATTATAAATTAATATTCTCGAGGTTTCCAAAGGTTCCCATATCCTCCCTTATAAAAGGGAACCCCTTCCCTCATCTCTTTACACAATTTTGAGCCTTAAATCTCGTCACAAACCTGGAAATTTCCCTTCAAAACGTCCCAATAATCATTATAGAGGTTCTGGTCTCCTCAAAATACCATCTCTAGTCCCTTAAGAGGAAGCGTAAAGGAGGTGCGTCGAAGAAGAGGTAATATCTTCTAATGATTCTTTCAAGTTTCTTTCTTCTTCATATTCTTCTTCTTTAGTTGTTACATTATAAAGTAATAACATCAGTATCACTAATATACTTATATGTTATTATAAATATGAAACAACCCCATTTCACCTTATATCCATCCTACAGAAAACAAAATCATCATGTATGTGTACGTACGGAATACCGTCTCCACGTCGTGGTGTGATCTGTTTTTCCACCACCACCTTACATGGATGGGTATAATGTTTTAAAGAATAACTATATATGTTTATTATAACATCATAATGATTATTATATATTATATCATCCACTCCAATTCCATTCAATAATTATGGGAATGATATCATCGCTTGTGCGTACGTACGGATTATCGTCTCCGCGACACGATGAGATTCAATCTCCATGTTAACCATTCAAGAATGATTATAAACTATATATAATGAATAATAATGAATATAAGACATAATTAAACCATTGGATATATATATATATATATATATTTCATCTACTTCCATTCAATTCAATAAGGAAAGGAAAACGACGTTCATTTGTACGTACAACATATCGTCTCCATGAACGGTGTATTTCATTTCATTCATCTATCTATTATATATATGTACTGAATATATATGATATGTAAATCATTATTTACAATTTGTATGTATATAAATCATGATATAATTAATAAAAATATCAAGAACAACAAGTCCAAACACGTATGATAAATAAAATGATTTTACCCAAATGCTGCTTTATCCTAGAATTTACAAAGAATGGGTAATATAAATTCATAAGTGAACAATATATGATATAATAACAATGGATATGATTCTGTAATAAGTAAATGAAATTATTTAAATCATTATACAGGAGGTTTGGATACGTACAAAGCAAATCGGACCTAAGGTAAGGGGTAATTTTGCAATCTCATTTTTATCTGAGATTGCTTATACGTAAGTATTTACTGGGGTTATATTTTTCATCCATTCACATAAAATGTTTTTCATAATGTGTTTAATATTATTCCATGTATTTTTAATTTCATTTTTACCCCTCTTTTACTTTTACTTTGTGCTATGGAAGGAATCTTTCTTTTGTTTAGCATGCATGGTACTTTTTGACTTTTGCATTAAAAGATTGAGGAGAATGCTCATTTTATCTTATACGGCATGAACAAATTTTTACGGTTTCGTAATGCCTTATTTCCATGATGATTCCTCTACAAGATTTCATGACTATTATCAAAAAAATCATTTTCTTTTAAAATTTCATGGAAGTTTGTGAAAAGAAAATGATTTTGAAGAAGAAATGATATTTTCCTAAAGAATTTGTTTCAAGTGTTTTATCAAAACCATTTTCCATATAAGATGACATTATTTCATATGTTTATGATTCAAGTATAATGTCTCTATGATTTACATGGTTTCAATTTTCTTATGATGAAATGATATCCATTTGTTTTATATGGATTATGTTATGATGGGATGATGTTTATGAAACACATTTTATACATTGGGTTGTGACGAATGATTTATGTTTATGTTGTGGAACACGTAAAAATGATTTCATTATGAGATGGGTGGGACCTATATCTCCCTCCAATGCATTGGGTAATGATTTATATCTCATGAGGTAGACATGTCTAGAACTAAAAGTTAATATGGTTCAGTTATACAAGACTGAAACGAGGAGTGAACTCGATTCAGTAAGGGACTTTGTCCACTATGATGATCTTCGCAGCAATGCCTTGGCTACTATGGAAATAATATCATGTGATTAATGGTTTTCCACAATTACAAGTTTTATTCCCATGCGATTTTATCATGATAGATGTTCCATTATGATCTATGCCTTTTGTACTGCAATGTTTTATTTCATTGCTCAATATTTTGAGGTTTAAACATTATGTTCATGTTTTTAAGTTCAAATGTATATGGTTTGTTTTATTTTCTCCATTATTACCTATTGACCTCACCTGTTTTGATAATCCCAATTATTCTTTCATATAATTTGATAATATCAATCTAATGTTTTTCTATATATTAATTCATTCAATCTATGATCAAGATGATAATAATATTAAAACAATCTCTAAGATATGTTAATCCATGTCTATCTATGTTTATATGTGTTCTGAAGTCCTTCTAACCCATTCGAAAATGCATTGCATAAAAACAGATAAGTATAAGTCACTGATCTGCATATAGCTACTGATAATGAGATACCGGTACTCAGTTTACCGATAGACCTAGTCTACCGATAGACAGAGTCACCGATACACAAAGGCCACCGATATTTATAGAGCTACAAAAATGAATGTCTACTAGTAGTTACCAATAGAGTAAGCCTACTGATACGAGTACTGAAAATCACAAAACAGAGTTACCAATAAAACCAGTCTACCGAGCTACTGACTGACACAGTCTACTGATACATGTATAGATCTACCGATAGAACTAGTCTACCGAGATACCGACTGACAAACAGACAAGAGATACCGATAGACAGAAGTCTACCGATAGAGCCATTTCATAGATAGTTACCGATAGAGTAAGTCTACCGATACAAGTACAGTCACCGACACATCGAGCTACCGATGGAACTAGAGCAACCGATGGAATGAAGTAACTTGTATATAGAGAAACCGATGCAAGATCCAAGAGCTACCGGTGGAAGGAGCTGCTACACAAAGTCCAACGTACACATTTACAAACATGAGCTACTAATTGACCAACTAGTCACACTCTATACTCTCAATACTATTTCTTTATTAAGATAACGGTTACATTTTATTTTTTCAATGAATTAAATGTTATTTAATGAATTCGGTTCCATGTTAAGAAACTGTACCTAGTACCCATGAAAATAGTAATCATTCCTTTTTGCCGTAGCCGAAAGCTACAAAAAGGGAAGATAAAGACCATGATGAGAAGTAGAGAACACTGTGTGTGCATACGAAATGAATCAAGGAACTAAGAAGGCACATTGGTGATAAATAAAAGTGTTGAACATAATTCAAACATGGTGCATTCGTGAAAGGCTACATCTATACTTCAAGAACACTGGACATAAACGAAGCTATTCATTTTCAAGAGAACACAAACTGCACCTTGAGTGAAGAACTTCTAAAAACACCTCATGCACTCAAGAGGACAAGCTATACCTTGAATCAAAATATATAACGACACTCTGTTTTCTGAGCAGAAACCAGAGAAGGACTCAGAAGCTTATCTGACAAATCAAATGAGTCCAGTGCTGCCCTGCCAATCACTAAAGCTTTTCTAAACTCTCCCTCACTTTCTTTAGTGATTCTTTCTTTATATTTCGAGCAATGTGAGTACCCTATTAATTTTACACACACACACACACTGTCTCCTTAGCAAAATTGGAGGATTCTTAAATCCTCAATCAAACTTCATAACCCTTTGTTTCCCACTATGGATAGTGGTAGAGTTTGAGAAAGACCTAGATAGCCTGTGTGATGTTGTTTGTGTTTCCCAAGTAGAACTGTGGTAGAGGTCATTGGACCTAGATAGTAGTGTACTTTTGTTTACCCATGATCCGGGTTGTGGATCAATTTATATAAATTGTTAAGAGGACTAAGTCTCAACTTGAGACTGAACCTCTTGGTTAACTTTGCTGTGCATTTTAATTTAAATCTATAAGTATAATCTATATTTATTCCGCTGCTATTACTTTGAAATACAAAACTATTTTAAATCTAATTTGAAAATTAAATTAGAAAGTGTTTATACTTATTGTAAACCAGTAAGTTAGTTTCAAAAGTTAATTTAATCTTCATATTATGTCAACTGAGACCTAAGAAATCTTTGAGAAACTGATTGAAAATTTACACTCTATATATATTCACTACAGTTTAACTTTGTTTTTAAATGGGGGATTTTAAGAGAAATATTTTTAACATAAATTTTTATTGGAACTCAATTCACCCCCTCTTGAGTATCCACTCTGACCAACATTTGGTATCAGAGGACTTGTTGTTGTTAAAGGATTGGTGACATACTCTATTTTTCAACTGTCATTTTAGTTGAATCATCAAAGATCTTAAATTTATGTTAGTTCTAAATTTTATCTCTATAAAATTTCTTTTCTAAAATCTAGTTATGGATAATAGAATAGAGGGTGCTGCTACTAATCAGACACCTTTATTTAATGGTAAAAACTATGCCCAGTGTAAGCTTAAGATAAAAATTCATTTAGAAAGTATGGGTATTGATATCTGGACTGTTATAGAGTCTCAATATAAAATTACAAAAATTGAAAGAACAAAATTGGATGAACCTAAAAAGACTACTTACAATAATAATTATAAAGCTATGAATGCCTTGTACTGTGCTTTAAGAGATGAAGAGTTTAATATAATATCTTCTTGCAAAACTGCTTATGAAATATGGGATACTTTGGCTGTTTCTCATGAGGTAACAACCAATGTTAAAGAAATGAGACTGAATACTTATACTATTAAATATGATAATTATAAAATTAAAACAGATGAACCTATTTCTGAAATGTATCTCAGGTTTAATGAGATGGTCAATACAATGAGTTCACTTGGAAAAGATGTTCCATCTAAGGAACAAATTATGAGGATACTAGGATATCTGCAAGAACAATGGAGAGGCACTTCTGTTTCAATCAGAGAGTCATGTGACATTTGAGAACTACCTATAAAATAGCTTATTGGTAAACTTATGATGTTTGTGGAAAAACACAAGGTGAATAAATAGGATGATGATGAACCAAAAAGAAAATCTCTATCTTTCAAGTCTACTTCTTCTAAGAGCAATGACAAGGGGACAATGCACGTACCTACTGAAAGTTAAACTAGTGAAGATTATGATTCAGACAGTGATGCTGAAATTGCTCAGATAGCCAGAAGGTTCAAGAAGTTTTATAGGATGAACAAATTATTCAGAAAATCTCACTACAAGGGACTGTATGATAAAAAAGGACATTGGAAAATTTATTGGAGGAAAACTGACAAGGATGATGAAGTAGTCTTATATAAGTGTAAAAGGAAAGGACCCATCAAGGCTGACTGTCTGAAATTGAAATTCAAAAAGAAATATGATTATAAGGACAAGAAGTACAAGAATTATATGAAAGATACTTGGAGTGCTTCGGAAGACAACCCAAGTGAGTCTGAAATTTCTGATTCTAAGAAGAATCGTGCCAACATGTTCTTAATGACCAACACATCTGAGGTACTTATTTCCCCTGTCCTAAATGATTATTATTCTAGAGATAATGCAGAATCTAATTCTGATTCTAAAAATATGTCTAAGGATGACTTGTTTGAATACTGCAATATGCTGGAAGAAACATGTAATGAACTTAAAGACAAATATATGTCACTAAAGAAACATCATGTTCTTGCTGCCAATGTTAAATCTACCTTTGATATAGTAAAAGAAAAGAATGCTCAACTATTAAAGGAAAATACTGAACTGAAAATGTCTAATGAGAAACTTAGAAAGGACTTAGAAAAGTTCACAAATGGAAATGATACACTCAAACATATGTTAGGAATGCATGTTGCACCTAAATACACTAATAGTTTGGGATACCAACCTGGACAAATATAGTTAACTAAAACTCGATCTATTCCTAAGTCTGGAAAAAATTCTTCTTATTCTAGTTTTGGAAATTCGTATGCCATAACCAGTTATTCATATTGTAATAGATCAAATAATGATTATCTTTCAAAATATATTGATTCTGTAAATTATATGAGACCCATAAGACAAATAAGGGTACCTAAATCTTTGATTTCTAACCTTTCTAGACCAAAGAAGTTCTGGATACCAAAATCATTTTCTATCTAAATCTGTTGTGTAGGAAACATGCTTAAAGATTTCTCACAAGAAGGTATGGTACTTGGACAGTGGATGTTCAAGGCACATGTTTGGAGATTATTCATGCTTCAAAAGATTAATAAATCTTGATGGAGGCCCTGTCACCTTTGGTGATAATTATAAAGGAATAATCATTGGCCTATGCCAGATTGGTAACACTGATTTAGTTTTAATTTCCAAAGTTTTATTTGTTGATGGACTTAAATATAATCTGTTAAGTATTTCTCAATTATGTGATGATGGATTTAATGTGAAATTTTAATATGATTTCTGTAATGTTTTTAATTCTAAAAATGTTTTAGTATTTTCTACATTAAGAAATAAAAATTATTATGCTGTTGATTTAAATGTTGTATCTAAACAACATGTTACTTGCTTAAATGATTTTCATAAAGAATCTTGGCTTTGGAAAAGAAGATTAGGACCTTGAAACATCTATTCACTTAGAAATATTACTATGAAGAACTTGGTTAGAGACCTACCTAAAAATGAATTCCCAAATGACAATGTTTGTAATACCTGCCAAAAGGGAAAGCAACATAAAGTTTCATTTAATAAAGAAAGAAGTTTCAACTTCTCAACCTCTTGAGTTGGTTCACATGGACTTGTTTGGACCTTCAAGAGTTTCTAGTTTAAATGGGAATCACTATGTCTATGTACTAGTAGATGAATTTTCTAGATATACTTGGGTATAATTCTTAGCTCACAAAAGTTAAGCTTGTTCTTACATTTTATATACATTAAGTCTGTATAAAACCTTAGTGGACTTAAGATTAAACCCCTAAGAAGTGATCATGGCTATGAGTTTGAGAATCAAGAGTTTGAATCTTATTGCTCACATAATGGATATAGTCACAACTTCGATGCTCCTAGAACACCTCAACTGAATGGTGTAGTATAAAGAAGGAATAGAACACTTCAAGAAATAGCTTGAACCATGCTCAAAAAATCTAAACTGCCTATTTACTATTGGGCTAAAGCTGTGAATACAGCCTGTTATATTATTAATAGAGTCTTAATTAGACCTATTCTCAAGAAGACCCAATATGAGTTATAAAATAATAGAAAACCTAAATTTATTTACATCAGAGTCTTTGGCTACAAAGTTTTTATTCTTAATAAAAAGGAAAATTTGGACAAGTTTGATACTAAATGTGATGAAGGAATTTTTCTTGATTATTATTTAACTAGAAAAGCCTATAGAGTCTTTAATTAGAGAACCAAATGTATGGAAGAATCTGTTCACATCATGTTTGATGAAACTGATCCACATGAGCCTAAAACCTCTCTTGAAAATCTTGAAGAAGATTTGAGTGTTCTGGACCTTAATGATAAATCTAAAGAACCTGCTATAAAAATATCCAGTTCTGGACATATTCTAGAATCTGATTCTCTTGAACTTGAACTTGGAGATGAACATAAAATTTCTAGTCCTACCTTTACTAGATCAACTAGGATTCTAGAGAATCATATTTTAGATGTTGTTGTTGGTAATCTTGATATAGGGACATAGACTAGATCTTCTCTAAGAAACTAGGTTGAACATCAAACCATTCTTTCACAGCTATAACCTAAAAATGTCAATGGTGCTATCAATGATGAATTTTGGGTAATGGATATGCAAGAAGAGTTAAATCAATTTGAAAGAAACAAAGTCTGGGAATTAGTTGAAAGGCCTAAGGACACTTTAACAACAGGCACTAAATGGGTTTTTAGAAACAAAGTTGATGAATCTGGAAACATAGTTAGAAAAAAATCCTGGCAAGTTTCACAAGGATATATTCAAGAGAAAGGTATATACTATGAGGAATCCTTTTACCATATAGATAGATTAGAAGCTATTAAGATCTTACTTGCCTATGTTTCTCATCTTAAATTCAAGTTATATCAAATGGATGTTAAAAGTGATTTTCTAAATGGTTTTAATGTAGAAGATGTTTTTGATGAACAACTGCCTGGATTTACTATTCCTCATTTTCCAAATAATGTTTTCAATCTTTCTAAATCTTTATATGGTCTAAAACAAGCTCCAAGATCTTGGAATTATAGAATTAGTAATTTTATTATTTCAAAAAGATTTACTAAAGGGATTGCTGATCCAACTCTTTTTATTAAATTAATTTATAAAGATGTTTTAATAGTTCAAATCTATGATGATGATATTATCTTTGGATCTTCTAAACACTCTTTCTGTACTAATTTTTCAAAGAGTATGCAAAATGAGTTTGAGATGTGTTTAATAGGAGAACATAAATATTTTCTTGGATTTAAATTTTTCCAAAATGAAAATTGTATTATTTTGAATCAAAATAAATATTCAAAGGATCTCTTAAAACGTTTTGGTTTGGATAGTATTAAAGAAAAATGAAACTCATATGAGTTCTGTTTGTAAATTGGATGCATATGAAATTGGGAAACCAGTGGATCAAACCAATTACGGAGGTATGATTGGAAGCTTACTCTACTTTACTGCTAGTTGACCAGATATTATGTTTAGTGTGTGTATGTGTGCATGATTTCAAGATAATCCAAAATAATCTCATTTACTTGCTGTTAAAATAATTTTTAAGTATCTTAATCATACTCTAAAATTAGGTTTGTTTTACCCAAAAGGACAGTACTTTGAGTTAATGAGTTATTCAGATGCTGACTTTGTTGGTTGCAAGTTATATAGAAAAAGCACATCAGGAACATGTCATTTATTTGGAAAATCCTTAGTATCATGGTGTAGTAAAAAGCAGAATTCTGTAGCATTGTCCACTGCCGAAGCAGAGTACATAGCTGCTGGTAGTTGCTATGCACAAATTCTGTGGATGGAACAATCTCTTTTGGACTATGGATATGAATTTAAACATGTTTCAATCAACTGTGACAACACTAGTGTAATAAATATCTCCAAGAACCCTGTGTCCCACTATAGGACCAAAAACATTGATGTAAGGCACCATTTCTTGAGAGATAATTACCAAAAGGGTTATATTATTCTTGATTTTATAGGTACTGAACATCAATTAGCCGATATTTTCCCTAAACCTTTGAGTTCAGAGAGGTTAAGTTATATTAGACATGAGTTAGGTATGTTTAACCTTGATCGGTATCTATTCTCACTGATGTGAAATTATCACGGATGTAAAATTCTTACTGATGTAACCTCACTGATATGAATTCTCACTAATAGGAATTCTCACTGATGTAAACTCACTGATAGAAATTTTCACTGATGTAACCTCACTTATAAGAATTCTCACTGATGATTGTGTTGTTTTAAACATTTTTCTGCTGCCAAAATCTGAATCATTTTTGGGTTATTTCATTTTATTTATTTATTTTATGATTCCTAAATGATAAAACGAAATTCCGAGATACTTCTCAATCCAACAAGCCTCAAACCATTACCCTCAAACCTTAGCTCCCAAATCCTTAGAGAACCCTAAATCCCTTGAATCCGAGATGGCAAAAACCAAACATCCTTCCATCAGAGATGACTCTATTGAGATGAAAACAAAGATGCAGAAGACCGAGCAAGAAGAAAGTGGTAGTGTTTCTAGAACTATGTCAGGGAGATGACCAGTGAATCCTCATCTACAGAATCGAGTCATTGTGATTGAAGAAGAGTTGTGTGTGGAATGGATGCTTCCTAGCAAGTCTTTAGTGGTTGAAGTTCTTGAAGATCAAAAAATGGATGGAGTGTTTTTCAAACAACAATGGTCCCTACTTTCTAAAATTAGTGAAACCATTTTACTAGTTTGTAACCTTTGAGAAATCTGAGAATGAAAATCGAGTAACCTCTTTTGTGAATAGAAAGGAGATATCGTTTTCATCTATTGAATGGGATGTGTGATTAAAAGTTCCACATAAATAGGTATCTGGATATGTATCAAGAGCCATGCCACCTACCAGTGATATTTTCGAATATGAGACTGCTTTGGAAGAGCTGATTGGTAATGGAAGTCAAAGACACGTAGTTACTGTAGAAATGGAAGGAGAGAACAGATTGCTGCTCAAATTCGTTCTACATGTCTTGATACCGAGGAGAGGAGACTTTTCCAATTTGATATATCATGATATCTATCTCCGGCACTTCTTAAGACATTGTGTAAAAGTTAATTTGTGCAGATTGCTAATGATCCAAATGGAAGACATGACAAGGCCGAAATCAATGACAAATGCCCTATTATTTGCTAAGATAATTTCTGTGATGATTAAGGTAAAAGGGGTAGCTGAGTCTCAAGATGAGATAGTGGTAGTAATGAATAACTTTGGTATCATCTTTACAATCTGCAAATACATGAGGATCAATTGGAACCCATGGAGAGGAGAATGGGTCAATGATGACCATAAGGTGTATGTCAAATTTAATCATGTGAATCATCCTTCAAGACCTAAGGATGTGAGGGATACAGGTCTGGGACCTAATGAAGAGGAGCCAGAATACAGTGATGATTCAGAAGAGGAAGATTCCTCTGCTGATGAAGGAGGAGACCCTGCCATACCTCCTAGCACAACTCCTGAAAATCTTGATCAACATAAATCAGATAAGGATGAAGTTTCTTCAGAGGCTTTTGAAGAGGCTATTGAAGAGGCTATTGAAAAGGCTGTTCTAGAGAATAAAGAAGATTCTCATGAATGTGAAGCATCTCTATCAGCTAATTTGAGTCTTAGTACAGTTATTGGAAAATCTTTATTGCCTTCTAAGGATTCAAATGAAGTTGACATTCCCTTGCTTATTTCGGAAGAAACTCCTGCTGCTACATAGATGGACATGATAGTAGAAGATTCTCCTTAGGATGAAAAAACTGCTGAGAATATTGCTGAAAATGTTTTTGTTTTACTTGAGGATGCACCTATTTAGGGGGAGCATCAACCCAATGCTGGAAGTGTTATAGTGGCTACTGGAATTGAAGATGTGTAGAAGACCAATGTTTTGTAGTATGTGGTTTAGACTCTCTAGATTCTGATAATGAGTTATCTCACAATAGACCAAAGATTGTTAATAATATTGAATATGAGTTTTTTCCTAAAGATGTGGTCAAGATGCATGACCTGGATACTTTAATGAAAAATCATAAGGACAACGTTGTGGAAGAGTTAAGGAATATGGAAGTTTCTCTGGTATCTTAAATTAAACCAGTCATGACTGACTCAGTGGTCAGTTTAGCATCTGAAAGAGTACCCACTGCAATTGCACCTGCTGATATGATCACAAGGGCTAATATAGAATCCTTGAAGAATGAACTGAAGGATTCTTTTAATTCCTCTGTTGCTGAGATGAAGCACAGTTTTGCTAAAGAGATGATTATGTTAGAAAGATCTTTGGAACTTTCTCTTGCATGTAATTTTTCAACCTTCATGACAGAAATAATGGAAGAAGATAAAGACTGCCAAGCTCTTGTTTCATGACATGAATCATATCTTGAAGCTCTAAAGGAATCTGTTGTTTCTTTAGACTCATACATGAGCTCAAAATCCCAAGAAGATAAGTACTTAGCCTATGTCAAGAGTGTGGTAACCCAGATGGTTTCAGTATTTGAAGGTTTCAAAAATTCTATGAAAGATCATATTAAAACCCAGGATTCCCAAGTTGAAAATCTTATTAGTGGGTTGACCAAAAGCTTCAAAGAGGATATATCTTTCTCTGTTGGTTCTATTGCATCTAAACCCTCTGTCGATTTGAATCAAATTTGAGCTGTGATGAAGGAGGATCTTGGTCATGCTCCAATCAGTGGCTCTGTGGACTCATCCGAGCTGAGCAGAGTTGTGCTTTCTACCAAAGATTCAGCCAGAGTGTTAATGAAGATAGTCCAAGACTATATAAGAGAAGTATCTGCCTCTCAAAAAGAAGTGAAAGATAAGGTGCACTCCTATTTCTCTAATATTTTCACCAAGAATCAACTCCACAATAACTTAAAACATCTGTTGGAAAATATGAAGCTGCCTCCAATCAATAAAACTTTCAAAGAGAAAGTTAGAAAGTTAAGGTAATTGACTCCAGCGTCGGACAAGTTTATGGAGATCAAGGATGACTTCATACCTGCTATGGAGAGAGGAGGAGGAATAAATATGGATTTCATAAATCTATTGCTTCCTTTTCTACATGTTGATTCTAGGCTAGTGATTGTCCCTCCTACCTTACCAGCCTCTACTTATTCTACTTCTCTAGTTCAGATGACTCCTACCAAAGCAAATCGAAGCCTCACTCCTATGATCACACAAAGGACTCCTAAGTATAGAAAATGAATAGTTTCGGTGTCTTATCCTCCTTTGATCATTTCTGGAATTTCTAAGCCCTCACCTACAACTACTTCACCTGAATCCTCTTCTGCTCCCAAGGGGAAATCTCACATTGAGGATGTGGATTGAACAAGTGGCTAGACTATTTGATATGAATTCATTTTATTTTTTTATTTCTTTATACATTATCTAGAACATGAAATGCAACTTTTTTTATCTATTTTCTCATTTTTTTTATTCCTCTTCTCTATGGTTTCCCACCTATTGATTATCACAAAGGGGGAGAAGTATTTTTCCATGATTTTACAAAGGGGGAGAAATACTCTCTAAGTATCAAAGAGGGAGAAATATTCACCCTAAGGGAGAGATATTAATGAAAGGGGGAAAATTTTTATCTAAGGAAAAGCTATCATGCTTTACTCCTCTGATAGTATTACATTTCATTCACTGATACCATTTTCTCTAACTCTCTGATGCCACTAAATTTTACATTGGATATCATTTCATTTAATTTTATCTCTGATACTATCACTTTCTCTTCCACCTCTGATCCATTATGTTCTATAACATACTGTTTCTCTAAGATAATTGCATTTAATGATATATCTTCTGATACAACTGCTCACTATTTTTAAAACAATAATATCATAAGTTGTGATTATCAAAAAGGGGGAGATTGTTGACCTAACCTATTTTTATAATCCCATTTATGCTTTCATATACTTTGATAATATCAATCTAATTTTTTTCTATATATTAATTATTTCAATCTGTGATAAAGATGATAATAATATTAAAATAATCCCTAAGATATGTTAATCCATGTCTATCTATGTTTATATGATTTTTGAAGTTCTTCTAACCCCTTCGGATATGCTTTGCATAAAAACAGATCTTTATAAGTCACTAATCTGCGTATAGCTACTGATAAAGAGCTACCGGTACTCAGTCTACCAATAGACCTAGTCTACCAATAGACAGATTCACCGATACACAAAGGTCACCAATATGTATAGAGGTACCGATGTGCATGTTTACCAGTAGTTACCGATAGAGTAAGCCTGCTGATATGAGTGCTGACAATCACAAACCAGAGCTACCGATATGAGGAAGTCTATTGATAGAACCAGTCTACCAAGATACCAACTGACATAGTGAACTAATACAAGTATAGAGATACTGATAGAACCAGTCTACCGAGCTACCGACTGACAAAAATATACAAGAGAAACTGATAGAAGGAACTATACCGATAGAACCAGTTTACAGATAGTTATCGATAGAGTATGTCTACCGATACAAGTACAGTCACCTATACATCAAGCTACCGATGGAACTAGAGAAACTGATGGAACAAAGTAACTGGTATATAGAGAAACCGATGCAAGATCAAAGAGCTACCGATTGAAGGACCTGCTACAAAAAGTCCACCATACACATTTACTAACACGAGCTACAAATTGACCTACTAGTCAAAATCTACACTCTCAATACTATTTCATTATTAAGCTAACGGTTTTATTTGATGTTTTTAATGCATTAAATGTTATTTAATGAATTCTGTTCCATGTCAGGAAAACATACCTAGTACCCATTAATAAAGTAATCATTCCTTTTTGCCGGAGCTAAAAGCTACAAAAAGGGAAGATAAAGACCAAGATGAGAAGTAGAGAACACTGGGTGTGCATACGACAAGCATCAAGGAACTAAGAAGTCACACTGTTGAAAAAGAAAAGTACTAAACATCATTCAATAATGGTGAATTCGTGAAAGGCCACATCCATAATTCATGAACACTGGATATACACGAAGCTATTAATTTTCAAGAGAACACAAGCTGCACCTTGAGTGAAGAACTACCAAAAACACTTCATGCACTCAAGCTGACAAGCTGGACCAAGAATTAAAAAAGAAAACGACACTTTGTTTTCTGAGCAGAAACCAAAGAAGGACTCAGAAGCTTATCTGACAAATAAAATGAGTCTAGATATGCATTGCCAATCAATAAAGCCTTTCTAAACCCTCTCTCACTTTCTATAGTGATTCTATCTTTACATTTCGAGATGTGTGTGTACCTTGTTTATTTTACACACACACTGTCTCCTAAGAAAATGTGGAGGATTCTTAAATCCTCACCCAAACTTCATAACCCTTTGTTTCCCACTGTGGATAGTGGTAGAGGTTGAGTACGACCTGGACAACCTGTGTGCTGTTGTTTGTGATTCCCACGTAGAACTGTGGTAGAGGTCTTTGGACCTGGACAGTAGTGTACTGTTGTTTACCCCCAATCCAGGGTGTGGATCCATTTATATAAAGTGTTGGGAGGAATAAGTATCGGCTTGAGACTGAACCTCTTGTTTAACTCTACTGTGCATTTTAATTTAAATCTATATGTATACTATATATTTTTTCTGCTGCTATAACATTAATATAAAACGCTATTTTAAAGCTACATTTATAGTTAAATTATCAAGTGTTTATAATTATTTTAAACAAGTAAGTTAGTTTCAAAAGATAATTTAATCTTCTAATTATGTCATCTGAGACCTAATAAATCTTTGAGAAACTGATTGAACATTTACACTATGTATAGATTCACTATAGATTAACATTGTTTTTTAAATTGGGGTATTTTAAGAGAAATATTTTTAACAAAACTTTTTATTGGAACTCAATTCACCCCCTCTTGAGTATTCACTTCGACCAAAATTACCCTTACTAAGCATTTGAGCTCACCCTTTATATGTTTTCTTTTCCCCAGGATATAAATAATGGTTTTAGGTAAGAAAACAAATGGGGAAGATCTTTATTGGAGATGTTGAAGATCTTTCACCAGGATTAGAAGATTATGTTATGAGTTTCCAAAGACATTAAGCTATTACGGTCCTTTGGTGTCTGTTTTTGTTATGTATTAAGTATTCCAAAAAATTAATGTAATGTATATGTACGCTAGTCTTGGGACTCTACACTTTGTATCAGCGGAAAGGTTCAGTTAAACTTTGGAAACTAGGATGAGAAAAAAAAATTGAGATCCCTAGAGATATTTCTATGGTATGTCTAGGGATGTCTCTAAGGATAAGTATAAGTATTGGTTATAGTCCTAGGATGATAGTAATGATCATAGAATTAAACCTAAGATGTTAGATATTTATGTTAGTCCCCCTTTATTATGATGTCTTCCCTAGCATGATTTTTTCCGCTCACATTATTATTTTTGGGTTTTAGACGATGGCTGGAACCCGAAGGATCTCTGTTGATCAATGTAATGGAAAATTCAATGTTTTTACTTATGAACAAACCAATGTTATGAGAGATGGAGTGAAAAACCTTATTTCTATACTTACACAAGCTATAAATTATTATGGAAATCCAAATGACCAGAGAAGGGAACAATATTCAAGTGAGTCCTTCAAGAGGCATCGTCCACCTTCTATCAGTGGGTATTCTAATCAAATTGTTGCTGAAAAATGGATCAGTACCATTGAAAATGTATTTTCCATAATTCGTTGTTCAGAACATGAAATATTCATTCTGGCTATTTACCATTTAAAAGGTGAAGTAGACTAGTGGTGGACTCTAATTAAGAATAAAAGTCCCCATGACAAAATTTAATCAATGGATTGGGATGAGTTCGAGAACTTGTTTTTCAATAAGTACTTCCATTGTATTCATCGAACAAAGATGGAAAAGGATTTACTTGAGCTTTAGAAAAAGGATGATGAATCTGTTGGTATATACGAAGAGAAATTTAAAAGACTTGCAAGGTATGCATCTGGCTTTATCATCCAACCTGAAAGTAAAGTTGATCGATTATTCAGTGGCTTAAAACCAAGTATTCATAGGGAATTAGCTATAAGAGACTTCACTAGCTATGACGAAATTTTGTTTTGTACTATCAAGGTAGATATGTAAGTTGGTGTTACATATCTATCTCAGGGTTTTGACAAAAAACTAAAGATGGAGTTTAAGGAAAATTTTCAGAACAATGGTGAAAAGAAGATGAATGTTTCTTTATGCTCGGTGTGGAAAGAATCATGGTGGAGATTTTCTAAAAGGTACTAGAAAATGTTTTTAGTGTGGAAAAGAATGTCATCAAGAAGTTGAGTGCTACCGTAATGGGAAAAAGGTAGCTGTTTCGCGCGGAATCCGGGGATGACCTCCTGGACGGGAGATTCAAACGTTCCGATCGGTTTCTAACGGGTTTGTTCGTAGAACCGGAAACATCCAATGATTCCACATCCGTTTGGACCTACTTTCCAAAGGCAGGCGCTCATTATCTTGTGGGCTAATGAGGCTTAGGAATTTGCATTGGTCGAGAGGATGGGAGGTCGGACTCATCACACCTTTTTGAGGGGAATTATTGTCTACTCCGGGACTCTCTTTATAGATTTAAGTTAAGTTCGTGAATCCTTATTACATTACCAAGTATAAAATGAGCTTTCCTTTAGTTTTAACAATCAATGATTAAATATGCAAGAAATTTAGAGAATCTTTTATATGTATTTGAGGTTCTTCATCAATATAGAATCATCTATATTTGTTTAGAGATTCTTGGTCAATTGTATCCTTGAAAACATTTATATAAAAGTCTCTTGGTCATTTTGATGACCAGGCTGGTTTTAAAGCCACTCAGTGGGGCACTTGAAGTTTATCGTCATTCAGAAGGACAGAGATTATTTCAATGTTGGGATCGAACCCATAAATGGGCTACCTACGTATCCTTTGTTTTGAAAAAGGAATCAGAACCCACGTAGTTCGAGAAATGGGATATGATGTTTTATGATTGATGGCTCAAAGATGAATGTCATAATTACTTCTACACTCTAAGCTCACGTGAGTCATGCTCGGTGTGAGAAACAAGAGGTATTGGTAAAATTCAGACAATTGTGCCATAAAAGATGCAATCATAAGAATTTGTTTTGGGGCTTATGTATAGATGACTGCCCAGATAGACGAAAGTTTAGGATTTACTTTTTGGGAGAAAATCCAAGAACATGGTCCACAAAGTTATATGTGCTTCATGGAGATTTGAATACTCTAATCTTGGGGCTTACTCCTAAGGAGGATGCCCAAGTTAGGAGGGGACTTATGATTGGGTTTTATTCCTAAAGAGGAAACCCAAATCAAAGGAAATTTATGACTGGTTAAGAGAAATTTTAAGAGACTTGGGGCTTACTCTTAAGAAGGATGCCCAAGATTTATGACTAGGACTTATTCCTGAGAAGGAAGCCTAGGTTAGGGGACTTGGGGCTTACTCCTGAAAAGGAAGCCCAAGGTTATGACTGAGTCTTTATTCCTGAAAAGGAGACCCAGGTTAGGGATTAAGGTTTGGGGCTTACTCCTGAGGAGGATGCCCAAGATTAAAGGACTTGATTGGGGCTTATTCTTAAGAAAGATGCCCAAGATTTATGACTAGGACTTATTCCTGAGAAGGAAGCCTAGGTTAGGGGACTTGGGGCTTACTCCTGAAAAGGAAGCCCAAGGTTATGACTGTGTCTTATTCCTGAAAAGGAGACCCAGGTTAGGGATTAAGGTTTGGGGCTTACTCCTGAGGAGGATGCCCAAGATTAAAGGACTTGATTGGGGCTTATTCTTAAGAAAGATGCCCAAGATTTATGACTAGGACTTATTCCTGAGAAGAAAGCCTAGGTTAGGGGACTTGGGGCTTACTCCTAAAAAGGAAGCCCAAGGTTATGACTGAGTCTTATTCCTGAAAAGGAGACCCAGGTTAGGATTCTCTCATCTTAAAGGATGAGGTTGAAATGAATGAACTCTCAATCTTTGGTGACATAAAGATGTTTAAATCACTGGGTTTTTGAGAGGTATTTCACAGAATTCCTTTCAGATAAGGATGTCAAATCAAGAAATCATGCCATAAATGGCTTTTGAAGAGTATCTTGAAGACTGAATCTTGAATAGGAAGGGTGAAATGGCTTAAGAGGGGTAAAAATGGGCAAGATGGGCACCCAAAAAGCTAGGGGCGCGCAAGTCTTGAAGGTCGCGCAAGTCCTGCGTCGGCGCGCAAGTGTTGGTCGCGCAAGTATACTTGCGCGACATGAGGGATACTTGCGCGATTTTCAACCAGAGTTGAATTACTTGAGCGACTCTTTATTAAACCCTTTCCCATCCTCTTGAGGTTCTTCCAGAGAAGGGACGCGCAAGTTATATTGAAGGAATTAAGTTGGCGCGCAAGTGTTTGATAAGTTTCAACACTTGGGCCTTCCTTCTTCTCTTTAGATCTTCCATTCTAGGTAAGAAATTACCTTAGAAGTGTTCTGGAAGCTTTGAGAAGAGACTTGAGCGTCGGGAGCTTTGATCCGAGTTTCTGGAAAAAGATCCTTAATGGGGGGCCCACAGGGTCTATTTATAGGCAAAATAAGGCCCTGGGCGGTTACCGAGCGGTTACCAAGCGGTTACCACTTAGGTCGCGCAAGTCACTTGCACAACCATAAGGCGTCGCGCAAGTACTTGCACGACTACTAGGCGGCGCGCAAGTGTACTTGCGCGACCATAAGGGAACTTGTCAAGACAGGGACTTACTCCTAAGGAGGAGGCCCAGGTTGAGGGAATTGAAAAGTATTTTGGAGACTTGGGACTTACTTTTGAAAAGGAGGCCCAGAGCATTTAAGGAATTATGGATTAGGGCTTAATCCTGAGGAGGAGGCCTAAATTAAAAGATTCTCTCATCCTTTGAATGATGAGGTTGAATAAAACCTTCCACATAATTCCTTTTAGAGAAGGAAGTCAATCAAGAAAACATGCCAAAGATGGCTTTGAAGAATGTCTTGAAGACTGGATCCTTGAAAAGGAGAGGTGGAATGGTATTAAGGAGATGACTTGGACAAGGAGGGCACCCAAAAACATAAGGGCGCGCAAGTCTTTAAGCGGCGCGCAAGTCCTTAAGCGGCGCGCAAGTCCTTAAGGCTACGACCTCATTCTTGCACAAACTTAAGGCTACGACCTCTTCTTAAATTGCACACACACAATGAGTGTAGTATTCACTTGGTGCACACACAAGCCGTGGGTATGTTCTTCATTTGGTACACAAGTGAGTTTGAGCCTCGGCATTTTACTTCTTCTTGCATACAATTCTTTTACTTTTTTGCACAAAAGTGAGCTTGGCCTCTTCCACTTGCTTATCACACACAAACTCAAAGTG
Organism: Viscum album; assembly: GCA_963277665.1. Classification (NCBI taxonomy): domain Eukaryota; kingdom Viridiplantae; phylum Streptophyta; class Magnoliopsida; order Santalales; family Viscaceae; genus Viscum; species Viscum album. Next base: position 1,812,718,075 of record OY728127.1, read on the forward strand.
TGCTCTTCACTTTTCACCCACACAAGATATGGCCTCGGGTTCTCCTTCAAAGTGTGCACTCCTTATGCACACACTCGGTTCACCATTTTGCACACATAGGGGCATACGGCCTTCCCTTCTTCTTGTATATACAAGGGCCTCTCGGCCTTCACCCTTTGCACACCTTCTTTCACTCTTGCACACACACTGCCGCGTAGGGTCACAAGCAAGGGCCGCACAAGTGGTGCTTCTGCCTTGGGCACAAGAAGGGAGCGCATGGTGTTACAACACCTCGGGTACGCGCAGGGTGCAAGGGCACAAGGCAGCGCGCAGGTGCAACCGCCGCGCAAGGGTGCGGGCTCATCTTCCTTTCTTCAATCGTGCAAGTCCAATAGACAAGACAGCCGCTAATCATCAAGTGTGCAAGGCACCGCGGGCGCGCAAGGTGATGCTTGGAGTGCGGCCTTCTTCTTCTTGTCGCGCAAGGGGTAGCATGCAGGGGGTCTTCTCCATTTCTTCTTTCGTGCATGGAGTCTTCAAATGGAACAAAACGAATCCAAAAGGAGGCTTCGGGATTCTGCTACGCAAGTGGTGTGCACATGGGTATTCTTTGCGAGGCATGTATTCTCTCACGAGACTTTATGTTTTCGGCCAAAACTTCAGCCCTCTTCTCCATCCCCACGGCCTCATTTTATAGGCAAGGTAGGGTTAGTTCATCCGCGTGAGAGAACAAAAAAAACTGAACCACCGCGATTTTCGGATCTTAACGGTTTCCTCCAAATTTTGAAATATCCTCTGTTGTTGAACGTGGGTTCCTTTTATTATTTTTCCACCTTCACGTGCATGCGACTTAGAACGCATGCACGAACTTCCTTTGGCCCAAACCATGCAAAACACAAACCTTCATGGCCTCGGCACTTTGTTTGCCTCGGCCAACCTCGAAATTCTCCAAACATTGCATGCAAACTTATTTTTATGCATGGTTGTGTTCCTTAGGTCCAGACGAACCGGATGGAGGTCTTAGTTTGTTCGGAAGTGGCCGGATGCTCGAATACCGGCTTCGGGAGGCGCCTGGTACACGGCGAGGCCGTGGGTGGCACGGGGTGTCCTCGGCTTGACCTCGAGGTTGAAGACATTCGGGGAGCCGTCGGATTGGCCATTTAATGAAGGCGGACGGCTGCGATTAGATCATCTCGTGCGAGATGGATCGTGCGGCCTGGATCGACGCGGGATGAAGCGGACGGCCGAGATTAGATCCCGGCTGAAAATCCCGCGTCCCACATCGAAGAGGCTCTCAGGTTTTCCGCGGTTTATCAAAGTAGCGCTGCCCGCTACACCTCGATTGAACTCCCAACCTCCACGGTGCCGCCCCGCACCGTGTTCTTCTGCGGGCGCGCTCTGCGCCCACCCCTGCCTCTGCGGGCGCGCTCCAACCGCCAACTATGCTCCTCGGGCGTGCTATGCGCCCACCATGTGCGCTCCTCCGGGGGCGCGCTGCCTCAGGGTGTCGCCTTGGCCTTGAGGACACCCCTTGAGCGCGGTTGACCCTCGTGTCCCGTATGAGCTCTAGGTGGTTGTCCTCGGCTGGCCTCCTTGATGGCTTAAATTTTTTACAAAGTAATTCTTAGGGCTTTAATATTAGGGCTTTGTATAAAACAAAGTAACCAAGTTTCCAATGCCAAATTCCATTTCCACTTCATAAGCTTGAATCACTTTGACTTCAAATCTTTCTCAATTTTCTTCCCCAATTTCCTTGTTTTAGACTCTGTGACGAAAGGAGCGTCAACAAAAGTCCCCCCTCAGAGTTGGATCCGGAGAGAAAAGAGGATTTGACTCTGAGGAAATCAAACTTTGAATCATATAATTGCTCAATATTACCTAAATCATACAAAAAATGTATATTTAGTAAGCTGGAACTTGACTTTTATTCAGAGTTCCTTTGTCTTTTGTGTGGGCAGTTTAAAGTCATGCATGCCGGACATAAAGGGGCTAATGTTTAAGGTCGAAATAGCTTTGACCGAAAATGGATTAAAATGGATTCAATTCCTTGACAATTTATCTGAAAACATATTTACCATAATCAAGTATGAGGGAAAAAATGTAAACTATGGCTTAAGAATATTTGAATCTGAGGAATGATATGAAAAAAGAGCTAAAAAGGCATTAGAAGAAGTAGTTTCCAAGAATGAAGTTACTATTATTTAACAAAACCCGTTAGGCGGTTGAAATATGCAGGGCCACCTATGGGCATTGGCTGCATAGTCAAATAAAATAGCATCTTTTGGCTTGACAAGTCTGTTATGTGGACTGTTTATGCAAGGCCACCTATGGGCACGTGCTGCATAGTCAGGAAAAAGAACTCCCAGAAATTTACTTTCCTAGTGCTAAAAGCCAGTGGAAGTTTATGGAGATTCAAATTTTCTAAAGCATAGAGTTTGTTGTATGGAAAGAGGTACTTGAATATGGAGAAGATATTTCCAAACAAGAATATCGAAGAACTGGATGAATATCACTCCTACGAAGGTCTGACCCAAACGTAGGGAAGAAGAATAAACCATAAACTTGAATACTTTCAGATCATGAAAAAGGATATGGGACAAATACGTTAAGGATGGCTATTTTTGCGGATCCCTACATACTGTCGTTTAAGACAAATAAGGACAAAAGAGGCATTCTTCCCAAGAATGAAGTTACTATTATTTAACAAACCCGTTAGGGGGTTGAAAACATGCAGGGCCACCTATGGGCATTGGCTGCATGGTCAAATAAATAGCATCTCTTGGCTGACAAGTCTGTTATGTGGACTGTTTATGCAAGGCCACCTATGGGCACGTGCTGCATAGTCAGGCAAAAGAATTCTCAGAAGTTTGACATTTTTGTGACCATAAGTCATGAAAAAGGGTTATGAAGATTTGAAAATATTTAAGGTTAGGATTATAATACATAAAGATGGGTATTTTCCAATGTATATAGAGATACATAGGTCAATGAAAACCATAATCATGTTGTGGCTGGGTCCTGAATTGAAACTTGGACTTCACTACGTATCTCATAATAATGAGAATCAAGCCATACGTAGTTCTTGAAATGCAGTTTAACGTCGTGCAGGACGAAAGGATGAGTGATCTTAGTTTTTGGGGTCATAGAATTCGGACCATAATAATGAATACACAGTGTGTGTTTTCATGAGGACTTTTCAGCCAAGGGACTGAAAGTGAAATTTGGGGTTAGGCCCAAAAGACTTGGGACGGGATTCGAGGGACACTCGAATGTTCCTACGTATCCCATAAAGATGGGAATCAAGTCCACGTAGTTCTAGAAACTACCCTTTGTACAAATTTGGTTCGTACATGTGAAGGGTGAAAAGGGAATTTAGTGCAATGATGGTTTTAACCTAAGATAAAAAGTTTAGGCATTACCATGTATGTACGTAGTCTTTTTGAAAATGAAAACCATGATTGAAAAAGAATCAATGTTAATAATGGTTCCTTCTCAAATGAGGAAATCAAAGAATATTGTAGTTTATTGTCGTACTGGACAAAAGTGTTGTATAGTTTAACGTCATATAACAAGGAAGAAAGTGAATCAATGTAAAGATATTGATTCCAAGGGTGGTTTCACAAATCATCATCATATGAGATTGTGGTAAACCAATGTGAAAAGATTGTTTTTGGGCTTGAACCTTTGGGAGGTTGCCTACATACCCAGCCTGGAGGGCAAGGATCAAAGTCTGTGTAGTTCAATTAAAGAATGAATTAATGATCAAGTTGTTCTTGTGGACAATGATCTAAAAAAAATGTTGTTGGGACTTACACATGGTTAGTGGCCCAAAGGGAGTGTTATGGTTGATGTTTGCTCTAAGCTCACGTGAGTCATACTCGGTGTGAGAAACAAGAGGTAATAACAACCTTAACGATGCACAGTTTAATGTCATGTAGGACATATCAAGGATTTTCTGTACAGTTTAGCGTCATGTAGTTAGGACGATGGGGACAATACAGTTTAACGTCATATTGGACGAAAGGGGGATTGTGCAGTTTTAATGTCATGCTGGACTTTTGATGATTATATAGTTTAACGTCTTTCCGGACGTGAGAGACTTTTATACAGTTTAGCGTCATGTAGTTAAGACGTCACAATTTAACGTCTTGCTGGACATATTTGCAAATAGTTTATGGTCGTATACATGGACCAAGAATGATGCAGTTTTAAGGTCATGCTGGACTGTTTATGGAACTTTTTCACAGTTTTAATGTCGTGTGGGACGAAGTTGCAGTTTAAAGTCATACTGGACCATTGCTGTATAGTTTTAGCGTCATATAGCAAGGACGAACTGATGCTGTACAGTTTAAAGTCATGTAGCTAAGACTAAGGTGAATCAATATGAGGATATCAGTTCTGATCTTTTTACAGTTTATCGTCATGCTGGACGTTGGAAGTGCCACACAGTTTAATGTCATGTTGCTAGGACACAATATAGTTTAATGTCATCTCGGACAGAATACAGTTTAGTGTCATGTAGGACAATAAGGGACTTAACACAGTTTTAACGTCATGCTGGACGATGAAAGTGCCACACAGTTTAATGTCATGTCGCTAGGACAAAATATAGTTTAATGTCATCTCTGACAAAATATAGGAACTTCTATACAGTTTATTGTCATGTAGGACAAAATCAGGGACTATGCAGTTTAAAGTCTTGCAGTTAGGACTATTCGTGCTGCACAGTTTAATGTCATGTTGCAGGGACAAAATTTAGTTTAATGTCATCTCGGACATTGAAGGTGACACAGTTTAACGTCATGTTGGACGAAGTTGTAGTTTAAGGTCATACCGGACCTTGGTGTAGTTTAAGGTCATACCGGACCTTGGTGTAGTTTAAGGTCATACCAGACCTTGGTGTAGTTTAAGGTCATACCGGACCTTGGTGTAGTTTAAGGTCATACCGGACCTTTGTGTATGAACCAATTGTAAGTCTTGGTTCTAGGAACAATATTTTGTGTTTATACAAAATACTTCTTCAGAAATCTGGCATTAGTTGGAGTCGTGATGTGTTCTCCATCCATTGAAATCAGAGAATACGCTCCATTGGAGTAGACCTTATGTACTGAATAAGGTCCTTCCCATTTTGGTTCAAGCTTGGGAGGTTTCTTTCCTGGTATCATTGGTGTTCTGAGAACCAATACCAATTCTCCCTGAATGAATGAACGAAGACGAACTTTTTTGTTAAAAGCTCGTGCTATTCGATTATGATAGATTTCCAAGTGGTGCAAAGTGCACAATCTTTTCTCATCTAACTGTTCCAATTCATTCAAACGCTTTTGGGATTGCTCATCTGTTGATAACTGATCACAAATGGCTATTCTGAGTGAGGGCAATTGAACTTCAATTGGCAAGACTGCTTCTGTTCCATATACCAATGAATATGGAGTAGACCGCGTTGCATTGCGAGTGGTAGTCCGATAAGCCCATAAAGCATGATAGAGTTTATCAGGCCATGACCTCTTATCTTTATCCACCATCTTTTGTAGTATATTTGAAAGAGTCTTGTTGAAGGCCTCTATCTGGCCATTAGCCGCTGCATGATATCGAGATGAATGGTTGGACTTAATGTTGTATTCTTGATACAATCTCTTTACCTCAGAAGAACAGAAGTTTGTGCCGTTGTCTGTCAATATGGTATGAGGGACACCAAATCTAGTAATGATGTTAGACTTGATGAAGCTAACAATGCATTTAGAACTGACTTCTTTGAGAGGTACTGCCTCTGCCCATTTGGAAAAGAAATCAGTAGCAGTAAGAATGTACTTAAACTGCTTGGCCGTAGCTGAAGGGTAAGGTCCCACCACATCCATTCCCCATGTGGAAAATGGCCATGAGTATTTAGCTGTATGAAGCAACTCTGGAGGTTGATGAATGAAATTGGCATATTCTTGGCATGAATGACACTTCTTTGTGAAATTAACACAATCTTGTATCATTGAAGGCCAGAAGTATCCAAGTCTTCGAATTTGATCAGACAATCTATGTCCAGACTGGTGGGCACCACAGACTCCTGCATGCACTTCTTTTATGACAGCCATTGTCTCTTCACCATCAATACATCTGAAGAGAACTCCATCAAAACCACGTTTGTAGAGAATTTTCTCGAGGTGGTTTGGACCATCATAAAGAGTAAAATTGACCACACGTCGCCAAATTTGTTCTCTCTCGGCTCTATCAGGTGGAAGTGTTCCATTTTGAAGGTATTCCCTGATAGGTGACATCCATCCTGTAGTATGACCATATGGTTCAGGAATGGGACTAATTTCATTAATTTCCTCTGTTCTGACTTGAACATAAGGTGAAATTGCACGACGGTGGGCAATACCGATGGTTGTCTCGTCCCGATTTGGATCTGCTAAAGCTGTGGCTATATTAGCCAGTGCATCAGCTTGAGCATTTTGTGATCTTGGGACATAAGAAAATGTCGGTTCTGAAGGGAATTCCGACATTAACTCTCTGACGTAATCATACAAAGGGATTAATTCTTCTTTTCTGATGGCATAATCCCCATTGACTTGTTTGATTACCAGGTCTGAATCACCTTTCACCTTTAAGTGATTCACTTGTGCTTGAAGTGCTAACTCCAAGCCTGCAATGAGAGCATGGTATTCAGCTTCATTATTGGTACCACCTTCCCACAACAAAAAGGAATAAGGTAACACTGCCTTTTCTGGAGAAATGAGCACAATTCCTAAACCAACTTTGTTGAATTTAGGATTTTCCATTTTCTTCCCTGTTGGACTTCTAGAAGCACCATCAAAATACATTTCCCATGTTTGAGGATTCTCTTGAATAGAAAAAACTTCCTCATCAGGGAGTTCGATATCTGAATATGTGTCTTCCACTGAAGGGTGTTCAGCCAGGAAATCAGCCAGAGCTTGGCCCTTAATTGCCTTTTGAGACACATACTGAATGTCGAACTGCTGTAGAATAACCGCCCACCTTGCCAGACGTCCTGTAAGCATTGGACGACTAAGGATGAATTTGAGTGGATTATTACGAGATACCAATTGGACCTCGTGATGTTGCAGGTAGTGTCTCAGTTTCTGAACTGCAAAGATTAATGCTAGGCAGCATTTTTCAATACTCGAATACCGGGTTTCTGCTTCAAGCATAGTTCTACTGAGATAGTAGAGACTATTTTCATTCCCAGCATCATTCTTTTGAGCGAGAAAGGCACCCAATGATCGCTCTAAAGCTGTCACATAGAGGATAAGAGGTCTACCCTCAACAGGTGGCATGAGTACTGGTGGACTTAAGAGGTATTTCTTGAGAACATCAAATGCTTCTTGACATTCTTTAGTCCACTGGTAAGTGACTCCTTTCTTCAATAATTTGGTAAAAGGTAAACTTTTGCCTGCCAAATTGGCGATGAAACGCCGAATATAGGCTAAGTGTCCTTGAAGTCCTCTTAATTCTTTCAAATTCTGAGGAGGTGACATACCAAGGATTGATTTGGTCTTCTCAGGATCGGCTTCAATACCACGATGGCGTACAACAAAGCCGAGGAATTTTCCTGAGGTTACCCCAAAAGCACATTTTAAGGGGTTCATCTTCAAATTATGTTGTCGAAGCTTGTGGAATATGATTTCCAAATCAGCCAAGTGATCAAAAAGTTGTTTGGATTTAACCACCAAATAATCTACATAGCATTCAACAAATTTCCCTAGAAAAGGTTTGAAGATACGATGCATGGCGCGTTGATATGTTGCACCTGCATTCTTTAAACCAAAGGGCATCACCCGGTAACAAAACACACCTTGAGGAGCTCTGAAGGCTGTATATTCCTCATCTTCTGGGGCCATTCGGATCTGATTATATCCAGAATATCCATCCATGAAAGAAAGTACTTCATAGCCAACCGTCGCATCAATTAAGAGTTCTGTAATCGGAACTGGAAAATCATCTTTGGGACAATACCGATTAAGATCTCTGAAATCGATGCAAACCCTAATTTGTCCGTTCTTTTTCTTTACTGGGACAATATTAGCCAACCACTTGGGATATTGAACTTCTCTGACGAAGTTAGCTTTGATAAGCTTATCCACTTCAGCCTCGATTTTGGAAGCATAGGTTGGGTGTGTTCTTCTCGCGGCTTGCTTGAATCCTCGATGTTCTTTTGGCAAACCCAAATGATGGGTGGCAACATCAGGATCAAGGCCAGGCATCTCTGTATAATTCCAAGCAAAAATATCTTTATTTTGCTTTAGAAAAGAAATATACATCTCTTGTTCTTCAAGGGTCATGGCCGCACTAATTAAAGTGGGGCGTGGATCTTTCTCTGTACCCAGATTTACTTCTCTGAGTTCATCCACAGTGGTAGAGATACCCTCTTCAAATGCTGGAGGAGCATCTCTAAGATCTTCCTCTTCCTCTTCATCATGTGTTATATCTTCCGTTTCTACTTGCAAAGTAGATGAAAAAATGAAATTCTCATGATCATAAGAGATGTCAAAATTTTCACATTTTTAAGAAGAAGCTTCCATTTCCGTCCCTATTGATGAAAAAGGGTCTTCTTTGGGAAATAAAGAGGAGATGATGGATTGAGAATCGACATCAACATTCACCTCTGGTGTTGCTATAACTTCTTATGGCCTGATTAGCGAAGTATAGACTTGTTGGATTTCAGCAGACGAAATGAAAACGTCACCACTTATGCTTTCATCATTGCTTGGTAAGTTACCAATTTCTCCCATGTTGTCTGGCTCGATTGCCGTAATTGACATTATGGATCTTTCCATAAGAGTATTTTGATTTGGGCCTATTTTTTCAATTTGACTGATAGGTAACTCATAATCTGTACTCACATGTGAAAATGGATTTATTGGAATTTTTTCCAAACCATATGGAGCATTAACTTTGGTAATTTCCTTCATTGTAGATTTTTCTCTTCCCTTCATGTGATAAAATTCCGCCTCAATGTATTGAGACTCACATGTTTTGAACGGGGCCTTATCACCATATAATGTTCCAACTTGACCATCGAAACAGTATTTGAGACATTGATGGTATGATGACGGAATAGCTGCATGCTGATGTAACCAGGGTCTTCCAAGCAAAATATTGAAAGCTGAGTCTTGATCAACAATCATGAAATCTGAATTGGAAACAAGATCTCCAAACTGAGTTCTGAGCGTAACTTCTCCCAGTGGTTCTTGTTCATTTTTATCATATCCTTGCAACATCATGGTAGAAGGAGATAAATCAGATTCCGTGAGGCCCAATCGACGAAGTGTGCGAATGGGCATGAGGTTGACTCCTGAACCATTGTCAATAAAAGCTCTTCGAACATCTATACCATTGACTTTGCCAGATAGGTACAAAGGTTTTATGTGCCCATGCACAACATCATCTTCATCTTTATCAGTAAAAGATATCACTGCATGGCATTCTGTAGGATTATTCTCTATGTGATAAATTTCAGCTGCAGCAATTTCAGCTTCAAACTCCTGAGGACTTGACAAAGCTTCGATGAGTGCTTTCCGAAGATCTTTTGATAGATTCAAAGCATCCAAAATTGATAATTTGGCTGGTACTTGGGCCAAGTGTTTCAATATATCATACTTTTGATCTAGAGGCCTGCGTTTCCCAATAGGAATATGTGGTTTAGCAGGTATCTTGGAAGCAGATGCTTTGGAAGTTGATGCCTCTTGTATTGAAGTTGGCAACATCTTTGGTTTTGGAAAATTAGACTGATTAGATCCATTTACTTGCTGAGATAAAGAAGATGGAACATTTAATCGGTCTTCCAAAATAACTGTGCCGAAGCTGAGTTGGCCATTGGCAGAAGAACTTGCTTGTTCATTTTGAACTCGCTGAAGGGCTCTACCACGAGTTTCTGCTGCATATACAGTGCTAGCAGGGGTAGAATTAGAGTAGTGGCTTCGAAAAGATCCACGTCTTCCCCTATATCCTGAACCTCTAGAACTTCCTCGGGTTCCTTTATTTGATATAGGGAATTCAGGCTCATCAAGACTGGAATATGAATCTGTTAATTGAATCATATTAACAGAACCAAAGATCAATTCTTCGTCTGATAAAGACTCTGCCAAGTTAGCCTGTTTAGGCTGTGCCGTTTGGTGGGACGGTGCCCGTTGCTTTGAAGTAGATGGCATGAAATCTGCCAGAGTCAAAGACAATTTAGGCTTTGATACATACTCATCTTCTCCTGATTCCTCTTTCTTCTTTGAATTGCTCTGCCCTTTTGAGGATTTGTCTTTTGATGGAGGCTTTACTGCAGCTTTTGTAGGAGACACAATTGGCTTCTTCAATTGTGTTCGCAAAATGGAATGGGTCCGATTGATTGTCTTTCTGACCATCCAATCATCATATTTTTTCGCAGTTTTGCTTTTGACTTCCTGCCACTCGCCTCCTTCCTCTGGATCTATAGCGGTAATACACGCTACATGAGCTGAAGAACCCTTCAATTTGACTTGTCCCAAGTCGACCATCTTTTGTAGGAGGTCTTTAAAGACAAAACACTCCTGGATGGGATGCCCCAACATTTGATGAAAGGGACAATAATTGGGACGGTCTTCATCTCCTTCCTTGTTTGGTCTCTTCGGCACTGGTAATTGAACCAAATTATTCTCCAGAGCTGAAATGAAGTAACCAGGAACTTGCTCACTTCGGAAAGAGTATGTTTTACTCTTCATATCCTCAAATTGTTTTCGTCGTTGATCTTTTTGATCATTTGGACGAAACAGCCTTTTTTGTTGGCGTTCAGGAGGTGGAGCCCTTCGAGAAGATGAAGGTTTTGAAGTAGAAATAGGTACAGGTGCCTGTTTAAGCACAACTGTAGCAGTTTCTGCTTTACCCATTCTTCTTCCTGGAGCTGATGGAATTACACGAGATTTAACCTTAGCCTGCATAAGGGAATCTTCAATCTGTTGAGCAATTGAAGCAAGGTCTCGAAACCCTCCTGTGTATTTCACATGGATCAATGGCGTGCGTAATTCATCACGCAAATTTGCCACACAGATTGGCAATAATTCCTCCTGAGGGAGTGATAAACTCAAGGAATACGTTAATCCCTTCCAACGAGCAATGAAATCAGAGACTCTTTCATTCTCCCTTTGCTTGCAGTTTGTAAGATCGAAAACTGTCGTTTTTGGCAAAGTTGAGCTGAACTGAAGAAGGAATTTTTGACGAAGATCCTCCCATCCGATGACTGACCGGGATTTCAAGCTTGTATACCAGACAAAAGCTGGTCCTTGCAAAGTTCGCACGAAGCATCTGAGTTTCACTGCTTCTTGTTGCTCTGGAGTTCCCATCATAGGATCACAACAAGACACGTAATGCGTCAAATGTTGTTCAGGGTCACCTGATCCATTGAAAGTAGGGGAAATAGGGTTTCCAAAACTGGATGGAGGAGAAATTGAATCTACCCATTCAGGGTAAACTTTCTTTTCAGGTTGAACTTGCGCCCGTTTCCCTTCCATAGTTTCTAACCGAGCTGTTAAGGACTCAATAGTAGTTATTAACTTTTGAGAAACGTCAGGTTGAACTTGGTTTTGGGTAGGTGCAATGAATGGAGCTTGGACAGCCGTGGAGGTTGGTGCTGCAACTAATGGTAGTGCTGCCAACCGTTGTTGCGTTTGACCCGTAGGATTAGACCTCTGTGGGTGTACTGATAAAGGAGGATATTCCTGATCCATCTCAGTAGTTACAACAAATTCCTTCGGCTGTCGGACTTCAGCATTCTTAAGAAGAAGACTACTCTGAAGTAGTTCTGCATTCAACCTTCTTAATTCTTTCATTTCTTCCTCCTGTTGTGCAAGCCTTTGCTCTAATGAGAGCGATTGACCTCCTTCAGAGGAAGGGTGAGAAGTAACCTGATTCTTTCCTTTCCCCTTATTGGATCCTTTTTGGAGAGGGGGAAGTGGGTTACTTGAAGGAATACCCAAATTTTGGGTAAGCCTTTGATTACGTGTGCGCACACCTTCTTCATTTAGGTCTGTGTGCGCAACTTCTTGAGCAGGAACCTCTTCATCTGATCCCTCTGATTGAGCCTCATCTGGTGAATCAGCAGCAACGGCAGTGATGACATTAATGGATGCATATTTCATGGAATCCTTTCTATCAGCATTTCTGTGATATTGTCTCCTTTTATGTCCATGATAAGACATGGCATTCCGTTGACTTGACCCCTCAGGAATTTCTTTGTGAACCGTCACTTGGAGAGAATCTCCTGACATCTTGGCTCTTCGTTCCTCTTGAGGTTTATTCCCTAATCGAGAGAATACTGACTTTCTCTGAGGGAGGGATTGAAGATTTGAAAAAGTCCCCAGTCCGGTGGACTGGGGATGTTCCTATTGCTTCCGCTCAACTCCTCGAATCCCATTCGTTGATTCTAAGGGTTGGGTTAGAGAAGTCCCCAGTCTGGCAAGCTGGGGTGTCTCTTGACATGCTATGTCTGAGATCTTCTTGAAATCTCTCTTGATCTTGCGGATCTTAGTTCGAAAATTAGCTGGATGCATTAACCTGTATCCACTTTTATCACCTGGTTCAACAGACCGTTGGATGATTTCCGAAACTTCTGTCATTTGATGACGTGTTTGCTCCAGACGAGAGGCTTGTGCAATATTCTCGCCTGCTTGGTGTAGGAGCAATTCAACAACCTGTTCTCTATATACTTGATTTTGAGAGGAACTAGTTGAAGATTGATCTCGAGCAAGATTTTGATTATGAACAAAGCCCATTGACTGTGGCCGGCCATGGGCAATAACATTGCATGAGACCATTTTCGGCGGGCTTTGCTGATCGGAAAGCACTGTGAAATGTAGTGCTCCATGAATACCCCATCCTCTGATATGAACATTAGATGGAGCATTGGAAATTAACTGACGCAATCTTCTTAGTGCGCCAAGGCATGAACGTTGAAGGGTTCTCTGTTGCTTTTCAGCCTTCGGATACCGAGAGACTGATAGAGATGCCAAATCAATCTGGCGTTGTAACCCTTCTATTATCATAAGATGATTTTCATATTCATCGTAAGATAATACCTTCTTCTTTAATTGACAAAGAGTTTTCCATATGTTAAGACGAATATCATGGATTCCATCATCCGTCAACATCTTTGGAATGTCATACTGTGAATCAGCCAAAGGCCAAAACATGACTGGTACTTCACCTTTTGCCAGTTTTTTCCTCATGTTCATCATTTCCTCTTTATCATTAAATGAAGATTCTTCTACCTGTTTGGACCAGAGTTGGTGTTTCTTTGTTGCTTCATCGGATTCAACAAGATTGGTAGAGGAATCACTATTCATGCTAGAAGATGAATGACCCAGGGAAGGTTCGGAGAATAACCTGAACCCCAAGCTATCTTCTGATGGAGAAAGAGTTTCACCTGCCGATAGTAAAACTTCAGACATGACTGGTTTTACATTTGCAAGTGCCTCGAGATAGGAGGGCTTTCTCGTCACTACATTGCCTTCTGAAGAATTTTCGAGACAATGTGAATCACTACTGCGGAGAGGACTTTCGCAGCGAAGTTCATCACCATGAGGAGGACCTTCATGATGGGTTACAGCAAAAGATGAAATCTCTTGCTCCTTGGTCTTCTGACCACACAGAGGGTTCCTGTGGTTCTCATCTGAAGAAGAAACTTCAAGATTGACCGAATTTTCATGAAGCAAGTCTTCATGAGGAAGTGTCTGTTGAAGACCTTCGGGATTAATGTTCCTGTTATTGGGAACTGAAGGAGTAGAATCTTGAATTCCGACAGATAAATGTCTGAGGGCTTCAAGAACTCCAGCATTGAGCAAGGCCTTGTTGCAGATTGGCCTTTGATCTCCTGACTGTGCTGGGCGGATCTTTTTCTTAGATGCCTTCTTACTCGCTTTAGAAATCACTTGATGACGAAAGTGATTGCTCTGAGCAGGTGTATGTGCCTGATCAGGAAAGATGGTCAGGTTAGGCTGACGATCATCGCTCAAATCAGGTGTATGTTCCTGACTTGGTTGTCCATATGATATGGGGGAGTAGGCCCCACAACCCTCTTGGACTGGAACAGATGTGTGTGTCTGTTCCGGAGTGAATTGTTGATGTGTCACTCCACTGCTAGGGATAGATTTATGTGTCTGTCCCTGAGATGATGCTGAAGCTGTTATGATATCCTGGCAAGCATCCAGAATATGAGCAGGAATTTGCTTCTGCTCTTTCACCATTGACAAAATATGTTTGGTGACATCAGCCGCCGGAACAGGGATATACGTCCATTCCGGGCTTGGAGTAGGTGTTTGTGCCTGCTCCTGTCCTCCTTTTCCTGTCAGTGAATCCTGACAGTACTCAAGTGTGGAGGCAGAGAGTTTAGTCTGCCTCCTGTTTGTCGTCGGGGCTTTCCGACTGACTTCTCTGTGCGCTACCAAACGAGACTGTTGGTAGGCATGATTAGTATTAGCAGGTGTATGTGCCTGCTGATTACACTTCGCCAAACGCTGTTGACGAGATCCATCATATGTAGTCAGACGAGCCTGCTGACTAACTGCTGATGTATAAGCAGGTGTATGTTCCTGCCTATGGTACTCCGCCGGAATTGCCTGGCGGGATCGGCTTGATGCTGCCAGACGAGTCTGCTGGACAGCGGGATTAAAACGAACAGGTGTGTATGCCTGCTCGTTATTTGCCACCAAGTTAGGTTGGTGGACTTCTCCGGAGATGGCAGGGATGACAACCTGCCTATAATTAACCGGATTCCGTCTCTGGTGATTCATCTTGCCTGCTCGGGTTCGAGGAACCTGAGCTGAATGCCTGGAGCCGGTACCCTCATCGTGTTGAGGGCGCACTACCGCACGAGTCTGGCGGCGATTGTTGATGGGAGCCCTTGAGAAGGACTCCTGTCTTTTTGAATTAAGGTCCTTCGGGACCTGCTCATTCACTTCCTCGGAGTAAGGGAGTGAATGGAAATTGCATTCCGGGGATAACGACCCGAAACGGTTGGAGACGGTAGTCAGCACCGCCTGCTTCTTGATTGCTGGTCGCCTTTGTCCGGACAACCAGGTAGAATTGTTAACTTGGAGGGCTTGACGAGCGGCCTCCAGAGTTGGGATAGTACCGTTGCGACGGTACTCCTTAACCAGTGCATTAGAAACACAGCGTTGAAGACGCTGAGTTGGTGATGTCATCCTCAGAGCGGATGACGTTCCAGCAGGAGTAGCAGCATTGGTTTTCACAGCAGCAGACCTCACAGTAGAGGTGTTCCCAGCAGCAGTATTCACAGGGGTGAATTTAAGGAAAGCCATTTTTGTAGAAGATCTTGAAAAAAAAAGAGTGCATGTTCCATGTAACAGACATAATCAAGATGAATCCGGCCACTGCATCTTTTGGATGAGCACATGTCAATGATTGCCTTGTTGGCCCAAAGGGCCTAACAGATAAGAAGAACATCACTTTAACTTGGTTAAGGATTCACGTCGGGTTCACCATTTTTGTTTCGCGCGGAATCCGGGGATGACCTCCTGGACGGGAGATTCAAACGTTCCGATCGGTTTCTAACGGGTTTGTTCGTAGAACCGGAAACATCCATAGATTCCACATCCGTTTGGACCTACTTTCCAAAGGCAGGCGCTCATTAGCTTTTGGGCTAATGAGGCTTAGGAATTTGCATTGGTCGAGAGGATGGGAGGTCGGACTCATCACACCTTTTTGAGGGGAATTATTGTCTACTCCGGGACTCTCTTTATAGATTTAAGTTAAGTTCGTGAATCCTTATTACATTACCAAGTATAAAATGAGCTTTCCTTTAGTTTTAACAATCAATGATTAAATATGCAAGAAATTTAGAGAATCTTTTATATGTATTTGAGGTTCTTCATCAATATAGAATCATCTATATTTGTTTAGAGATTCTTGGTCAATGGTATCCTTCAAAACATTTATATAAAAGTCTCTTGGTCATTTTGGTGACCAGGCTGGTTTTAAAGCCACTCAGTGGGGCACTTGAAGTTTATCGTCATTCAGAAGGACAGAGATTATTTCAATGTTGGGATCGAACCCATAAATGGGCTACCTACGTATCCTTTGTTTTGAAAAAGGAATCAGAACCCACGTAGGTCGAGGAATGGGATATGATGTTTTATGATTGATGGCTCAAAGATGAATGTCATAATTACTTTTACACTCTAAGCTCACGTGAGTCATGCTCGGTGTGAGAAACAAGAGGTATTGGTAAAATTCAGACAATTGTTCCATAAAAGATGCAATCATAAGAATTTGTTTTGGGGCTTATGTATAGATGACTGCCCAGATAGACAAAAGTTTAGGATTTACTTTTAGGGAGAAAATCCAAGAACAGGGTCCACAAAGTTATATGTGCTTCATGGAGATTTGAATACTCTAATCTTGGGGCTTACTCCTAAGGAGGATGCCCAAGTTAGGAGGGGACTTATGATTGGGTTTTATTCCTAAAGAGGAAACCCAAATCAAAGGAAATTTATGACTGGTTAAGAGAAATTTTAAGAGACTTGGGGCTTACTCTTAAGAAGGATGCCCAAGATTTATGACTAGGACTTATTCCTGAGAAGGAAGCCTAGGTTAAGGGACTTGGGGCTTACTCCTGAAAAGGAAGCCCAAGGTTATGACTGAGTCTTTATTCCTGAAAAGGAGACCCAGGTTAGGGATTAAGGTTTGGGGCTTACTCCTGAGGAGGATGCCCAAGATTAAAGGACTTGATTGGGGCTTATTCTTAAGAAAGATGCCCAAGATTTATGACTAGGACTTATTCCTGAGAAGGAAGCCTAGGTTAGGGGACTTGGGGCTTACTTCTGAAAAGGAAGCCCAAGGTTATGACTGAGTCTTATTCCTGAAAAGGAGACCCAGTTTAGGGATTAAGGTTTGGGGCTTACTCCTGAGGAGGATGCCCAAGATTAAAGGACTTGATTGGGGCTTATTCTTATGAAAGATTCCCAAGATTTATGACTAGGACTTATTCCTGAGAAGGAAGCCTAGGTTAGGGGACTTGGGGCTTACTCCTGAAAAGGAAGCCCAAGGTTATGACTGAGTCTTATTCCTGAAAAGGAGACCCAGGTTAGGATTCTCTCATCTTAAAGGATGAGGTTGAAATGAATGAACTCTCAATCTTTGGTGACATAAAGATGTTTAAATCACTGGGTGTTTGAGAGGTATTTCACAGAATTCCTTTCAGATAAGGATGTCAAATCAAGAAATCATGCCATAAATGGCTTTTGAAGAGTATCTTGAAGACTGAATCTTGAATAGGAAGGGTGAAATGGCTTAAGAGGGGTAAAAATGGGCAAGATGGGCACCCAAAAAGCTAGGGGCGCACATGTCTTGAAGGTCGCGCAAGTCCTGCGTCGGCGCGCAAGTGTTGGTCGCGCAAGTATACTTGCGCGACTTGAGGGATACTTGCGCGATTTTCAACCAGAGTTGAATTATACTTGCGCGACTTGAGGGATACTTGCGCGATTTTCAACCAGAGTTGAATTACTTGAGCGACTCTTTATTAAACCCTTTCCCATCCTCTTGAGGTTCTTCCAGAGAAGGGACGCGCAAGTTATATTGAAGGAATTAAGTTGGCGCGCAAGTGTTTGATAAGTTTCAACACTTGGGCCTTCCTTCTTCTCTTTAGATCTTCCATTCTAGGTATGAAATTACCTTAGAAGTGTTCCAGAAGCTTTGAGAAGAGACTTGAGCGTCGGGAGCTTTGATCCGAGTTTCTGGAAAAAGATCCTTAATGGGGGGCCCACAGGGTCTATTTATAGGCAAAATAAGGCCCTGGGCGGTTACCGAGCGGTTACCAAGCGGTTACCACTTAGGTCGTGCAAGTCACTTGCACAACCATAAGGCGTCGCGCAAGTACTTGCATGACTACTAGGCGGCGCGCAAGTGTACTTGCACGACCATAAGGGAACTTGTCAAGACAGGGACTTACTCCTAAGGAGGAGGCCCAGGTTGAGGGAATTGAAAAGTATTTTGGAGACTTGGGACTTACTTTTGAAAAGGAGGCCCAGAGCATTTAAGGAATTATGGATTAGGGCTTAATCCTGAGGAGGAGGCCTAAATTAAAAGATTCTCTCATCCTTTGAATGATGAGGTTGAATAAAACCTTCCACATAATTCCTTTTAGAGAAGGAAGTCAATCAAGAAAACATGCCAAAGATGGATTTGAAGAATGTCTTGAAGACTGGATCCTTGAAAAGGAGAGGTGGAATGGTATTAAGGAGATGACTTGGACAAGGAGGGCACCCAAAAACATAAGGGCGCGCAAGTCTTTAAGCGGCGCGCAAGTCCTTAAGCGGCGCGCAAGTCCTTAAGGCTACGACCTCATTCTTGCACAAACTTAAGGCTACGACCTCTTCTTAAATTGCACACACACAATGAGTGTAGTATTCACTTGGTGCACACACAAGCCGTGGGTATGTTCTTCATTTGGTACACAAGTGAGTTTGAGCCTCGGCATTTTACTTCTTCTTGCATACAATTCTTTTACTTTTTTGCAAAAAAGTGAGCTTGGCCTCTTCCACTTGCTTATCACACACAAACTCAAAGTGTGCTCTTCACTTTTCACCCACACAAGATATGGCCTCGGGTTCTCCTTCAATGTGTGCACTCCTTATGCACACACTCGGTTCACCATTTTGCACACATAGGGGCATACAGCCTTCCCTTCTTCTTGTATATACAAGGGCCTCTCAGCCTTCACCCTTTGCACACCTTCTTTCACTCTTACACACACACTGCCGCGTAGGGTCACAAGCAAGGGCCGCACAAGTGGTGCTTCTGCCTTGGGCACAAGAAGGGCGCGCATGGTGTTACAACACCTCGGGTACGCGCAGGGTGCAAGGGCACAAGGCAGCGCGCAGGTGCAACCGCCGCGCAAGGGTGCGGGCTCATCTTCCTTTCTTCAATCGTGCAAGTCCAATAGACAAGACAGCCGCTAATCATCAAGTGTGCAAGGCACCGCGGGCGCTCAAGGTGATGCTTGGAGTGCGGCCTTCTTCTTCTTGTCGCGCAAGGGGTAGCATGCAGGGGGTCTTCTCCATTTCTTCTTTCGTGCATGGAGTCTTCAAATGGAACAAAACGAATCCAAAAGGAGGCTTCGGGATTCTGCTACGCAAGTGGTGTGCACAGGGGTATTCTTCGCGAGGCATGTATTCTCTCATGAGACTTTAAGTTTTCGGCCAAAACTTCAGCCCTCTTCTCCATCCCCACGGCCTCATTTTATAGGCAAGGTAGGGTTAGTTCATCCGCGTGAGAGAACAAAAAAAACTGAACCACCGCGATTTTCGGATCTTAACGGTTTCCTCCAAATTTTGAAATATCCTCTGTTGTTGAACGTGGGTTCCTTTTATTATTTTTCCTCCTTCACGTGCATGCGACTTAGAACGCATGCACGAACTTCCTTTGGCCCAAACCATGCAAAACACAAACCTTCATGGCCTCGGAACTTTGTTTGCCTCGGCCAACCTCGAAATTCTCCAAACATTGCATGAAAACTTATTTTTATGCATGGTTGTGTTCCTTAGGTCCAGACGAACCGGATGGAGGTCTTAGTTTGTTCGGAAGTGGCCGGATGCTCGAATACCGGCTTCGGGAGGCGCCTGGTACACGGCGAGGCCGTGGGTGGCACGGGGTGTCCTCGGCTTGAGCTCGAGGTTGAAGACATTCGGGGAGCCGTCGGATTGGCCATTTAATGAAGGCGGACGGCTGCGATTAGATCATCTCGTGCGAGATGGATCGTGCGGCCTGGATCGACGCGGGATGAAGAGGACGGCCGGGATTAGATCCCGGCTGAAAATCCCGCGTCCCACATCGAAGCGGCCCTCGGTTTTTCCGCGGTTTATCAAAGTAGCGCTGCCCGCTACACCTCGATTGAACTCCCAACCTCCACGGTGCCGCCCCGCACCGTGTTCTTCTGCGGGCGCGCTCTGCGCCCACCCCTGCCTCTGCGGGCGCGCTCCAACCGCCAACTATGCTCCTCGGGCGCGCTATGCGCCCACCATGTGCGCTCCTCCGGGGGCGCGCTGCCTCAGGGTGTCGCCTTGGCCTTGAGGACACCCCTTGAGCGCGGTTGACCCTCGTGTCCCGTATGAGCTCTAGGTGGTTGTCCTCGGCTGGCCTCCTTGATGGCTTAAATTTTTTACAAAGTAATTCTTAGGGCTTTAATATTAGGGCTTTGTATAAAACAAAGTAACCAAGTTTCCAATGCCAAATTCCATTTCCACTTCATAAGCTTGAATCACTTTGACTTCAAATCTTTCTCAATTTTCTTCCCCAATTTCCTTGTTTTAGACTCTGTGACGAAAGGAGCGTCAACAGTAGCTAATGATGTGAACAGAGAGAAGACAACTGAAAATTCTCCACCAACACTTCAATGCTTCAAGTGAAAGGAAATGGGGCATTATGCTAATCAATGCCCTAATCCAAAGGTTAATTATAATATACATGAGAAACCTCTTAAGACAAAGGAAAAAGGGAAGTCACATGCGATCACTATTTGTAATTTTGAGTATGACAATGATGTTGTGGAATGATTAAGTGTTTATGTAATGGGATTTCAAAATAGTATCATGGAATCTCATTTATGGTATCATGGAATTTTGGAATATCTATGTATTTTTTTCAATAATTATATGATACTGGTAACCATGAAATGTAATTCAAATATTTTGGAAAGTAGATGATATGAACATAATGAAGGGATAAGGAGAAAATAATATGTTTATACTATTAATGAGCTCATGACTAATATAAGGACAAAGTGATATCATGTTTTGAGTATATAGAAATTTTGGGATTTCGGTTTGTGGAAAGAGTTACCATTTGACAGCATTCATGTTTTCACTATGGTTCTATGTTAATTCATGTTGCAATAGAATAAAAGATTAAGGTATTAACATTTTTGGAATGCGATCAACAAGATATATATTATGATATATGGGGGATAAATGATGGTATTCACATGCTTGGTTGATGACATTTATAGTAATCATTTTCTCTATACTATGAGATTGGATAGATGTATTTTGGATAAGTCTAAAGACAAGAATGAATTATGTCAGACATCCGATAGTATTGTTTAAGGATAGAACTTTTTTCGATATTATTTCTGTAATGTTATAATAGTAATGTTTTAGAAAAAAAGACAACTTTTAAGATAGGAGACAACCCGTCGCGTTGGACAAGGTTGCAGGAATCAAACACACAACCGAAGTGCGACAGGCCTTTAATGCCTACCACTGGCCTACAAGAGGTCCCTGGTTAGTAGAAACCAGTTTTATTTTATTAAGCGGTATGATAGATGAATTATAAGTCCGTTGTTGGAATCATATATGATTAATCTCACCATAGATGTGCTTATGTATATTTAATAACTTATTCTAACCTTTTTATGATAGAAACAGATGGAATGACTTATCATTCTATCGCATGATCTGCTAACACTTCATAAATGAAAAATTCAACTTCTTTTATTTAAATAGAGATGATGTGGAAATTGTTAATTGAATGACCAACAATGATATTTCAATAAAATCAAGTAAGTCTTTCTCCTCCTGTAAAAGTTCATCAACATTAGGGAAAAGATCTTGAAAACCAAAAATGTTTTCCATGTTATCTCATATCTAATGAATCATATGGTACCTTAGATCATCAAAAATTTATGGATTTGTGATTGTTGGCTTTTTCATATCCATGTTCTCTACCACTCTCCATCAGAACTAGACGATTAGATTTCTCTTCCATATCCATATTTTCACCTATGTTCTCCTATGTGGAAACAAATGGATAAGTTAATTTGGTTAATTGTTACGTTTCATACATTAGTTTTTAAAATTAAGTTTTAGTATTCCTTTTTATGATGCGGGTTTCAATGAAAGAAAGTTTCAAGTAGTAAACGATTTATAACCCCGATGAATTTCGAGGGACAAATTCATTTTTAAGGGGGGTAGAATGTTACACCCCATGATTTTATGAGAAATATTTTTTTAATTTTTTTGATGTCTTATGTTGTACGCTAAACCAAGATTGGATTTCACTATATGAAACAATGTATTAGTTTGCAGTATACGCAAAAACTATTCTAGGCTTGTGTTCCACGCCTGAGCAACATTCCTAGATAGCGTGTGTAGTACGCAATACCGGGTTTCACTAAACAATGATATATTGTTATAATATTAATATGGACTAGAAGTTATGAATAATATTGAATAAATTTGAATTTTATAACATTAATATTCATCTTACACATTTTATAGAACAAGATTTGAGAACAAAATAATTTTTTCATGTAAAATATGTATTTTTCAAAAAAATGCAGTTTTGCCGCCTTTTGATGGCACACCCACTTTAAATATAGTTTTTGACATTTTTTAAGTTAAATTTGACAAAATAAAAATCTTATTTGGAATCAGGATATAAAAATTTACTTTTGATACATTTTTCATATTATTCTGATAAATTTCATATTTTAATGAATTGTAAAGACAAGCTATATTTTAATTAAAAACAACTTTTTTTCATCTCAATAATTTATATGGTTAAATTATAATATTTAATGATTTTAAAGAATTAATAGAATACATTTTTATCATTTAATATAATTTATGTCATTACCATTAATTTTACATTGAATTATTAGGTAAAAAAATTTCAATCATTGGCAATGTTTTAACTTTTAAAAACCCTTTTCATAACAACGGGATTTAGATTAAATTAATTACAAAAACTTCTCTATTTTGAGTTTTGAAAAATGGATTCCATATTTGAATTCAGTGGTCCAAATTATGTTAATAGATTACATTTATTTATTTGATATTATGAATAGTAACTACGGTAATTTTTATTTACTGCAGTTATTGATAAATCGGGAAATTAAGGATACAAATAAGATTATAAAATTACCCTAAAACCTACCAAAATTCTATTGGATGACTAAAAGTCTACCCATATCACCTAAAGGTCGGATTAGATTCATTTTATTGACTTGTGACCAAGAAAATAATTTAATTATTATTAAAACCAATGAAAGTGACAACATGTCAATCTCTTAAATCTTATAAGTATAATAATTTTAATTTAGTGACAAAAGTAATGAATATTTGAACATGAATAGTATCCATAAAGATAATAAAATTATCTACATCATTTGAATTTATTTAAAATTTGTAGGGATTAAATAATTATCATTAAAGGGGACACAATAGTTATGTAGAAATTATTTTATGGATTGAAATTTCAAATAAATGGTTTTAAAAATATTAAAATAAATAATATATGAACTATTTAATGTTGTCCGCGAATTTTCTAGACAAATATGAGATGTTATGAATATATTTTATCTTTTATTTAGAAAAATATCTTCTTTTTGTATTTTATTTAAATTAAAATAAACTAATAATGTCAAAATTGACACTTGTTATTTTATAAAAATAACATAATATAAAATTGTTTAAAAATAAGAAAAATATTTAAATATTATAAAGTAAACATTATATGGTCTAAAATGTCATATATTATCCAATAATTTACAATTCACAACACATAAGTAATTATTTATAAAAATTTAAAATTTATAATCTTATTACCACAAATAGAATTAAATAGATTAAATAACTATAAATCAAGTTGATAAGGTTTAAAATGAATTTTCAACATGTCTAAATTTTATTGTATGATTTGATTAAAACCGCATCTCATATAGTCTTAGAATATGAGTCATTTTTGGAGATTTTTATGAGGGGTTTTATTTATTATAAATTAATATTTTTGAGGTTTTCTAAGGTGCCCCTCTCCTCCCTTATAAAAAAGAACCTCCTCCCTCTTTTCTTTACACAATTTTGAGCCATCAAGCTCAGCCAAAACCGGCCCATTTACCATTTCAACTTCCATATAAACATTATATTGGTTCTGGTATCCTCAAAAGACCAACTCTAGTTCCTTAAGAGGAAGTTTAATGGAGGTGCATCGAAGAAGAGTTAATCCCTTCTTCCGATTCATTCAAGTTTGTTTCTTCTTCAACTTATTATTTTTTTAGTTGTTTCAATATAATGTAATAACATAAGTATAACTAATATAATGATATGTTATTATAAATATGAAATAACCACATTTCACCTTTTATCCCTCCTGCGGAAAATGAAATCACCGCGTGTTCGTACGTACAGAATACCATCTCCACGCCGTGGTGTAATCTGTTTTTCCTCCACCACAATACTTGGATGGGTATAATGTTGTAAAGAATAACTATATATGGTTATTATAACAGCATAATGATTCTTAGATATTATATCATCCACTCCAATTCCATTCAATAATTATGGGAATGATATCATCGCTTGTGCGTTCGTAAGGATTACCGTCTCCACGACGCGATGAGATTCATTCTCCATGTTGACAATTCAAGAATGATTATAAAGTATATATAATGAATAATAATGAAATATATTCCATAATTAAACTATATTATATATATATATATATTTCATCTACTTACATCCATTCAATTCAATAAGGAAAGGAAAACAACGTTCATGCATACATACGACCTACCGTCTCCATGAATGGTGTATTTCATTTCATTCATCTACATATTATATATATATAATGAATATAAATGAAATATAAATCATTATTTAAATTATATATGTAGGTAAATCATGATATAAATAATAATAATTTCATGAACAACAAGTCCAAAGTCGTACGATAAATAAAATGATTTTTCCCAAAATGCTGCTTTAGCATGGAATTTACAAAAGAACGGGTAATATAAAGTCATAAGTGAACCATTATGATATAATAAAAATAAATATAATTATGTAATAAGTAAATTACATTATTTAAATCATTATA
This sequence comes from Viscum album, assembly GCA_963277665.1. NCBI lineage: Eukaryota > Viridiplantae > Streptophyta > Magnoliopsida > Santalales > Viscaceae > Viscum > Viscum album. Next base: position 1,812,742,912 of record OY728127.1, read on the forward strand.
CAGGAGGTTAGGACACGTACGAAGCATATCGGACCTAAGGTAAGGGATAATTTTTTAATCTCATTTTTATCTGAGATTGCTTATATGTAAGTATTTACTGGGGTTATATTTTTCGTCCATGACCATAAAATGTTTTTCATAAAGTGTTTAATATTCTTCCATGTATGTTTAATGTCATTTTTAGCCCTATTTTACTTTTACTTTGTGTTATGGAAGGAATCTTTCTTTTGTTTAGAATACGTGGTACTTTTGGACTTTACTATTAAAAGTATGGGGAGAATGATTTTTTAACTTATACAAAATGAACGGATTTTTACTGTTTCCTAATGCCTTATTTACATGAATATTACTCTACAAGATATAATGATTATTTTCAACAAAAACCATTAGTTTTAAAATTTCATGGAATTTTGTGAAGAGAAAATGATTTTGAAGAAGAAAGGATATTTTCATCAATAATTCATTTCAAGTGTTTTATCAAAACCATTTTCCATATAAGATGACATTATTTCATATGTGTTTGTTTCAAGTATAATGTCTCTATGATTTACATGGTTTAAATTTTATTATGATGAAATGATATCCATTTGTTTTATATGGATTGTGATCTGATAGGATGATGTTTATGAAAGCCATTTTATTCTACGGGTTATGATGAATGATTTATGTTTATGATGCGGCACACGTAAGAATGATTCCATTATGAGATGGGTGGGATCTATATCTCCCTCTAATTCATTGGGTAAAGATTTATATCTCATGAGATATACATGGATGGAACGACAAGTTAATCTGGTTCAGTGATACAGGACTGGAACGAGGAGTGAACTCGATTCAGTAAGGGACTTTGTCCACTATGATGGTATTGGCAGCAATGCCTTTGATAGTATGGAAATAATATCTTGTTATTAATGGTTTACCAAAATTACATGTTTTATTCCCATGCTATTTTATCATGATAGATGATCCATTATGATCTATGCCTTATGTACTGCCATATTTTATTTCATTGCACAAGATTTTGATGTTTAAACATTATGTTCATGTTTGTATGTTCAAATTTATATGGTTTGTTTTATTTTCTCCATTATTAAACTTACTCAGAATTTGTGCTCACCCTTTATATGTATTGTTTTCACCGGGATATAAAGAATGGTTTTAGTTAAAAAACAAAAGGGGAAGATCTTTATGGGAGATATTGAAGACCTTTAACCATGATTAGAAGATTATGTTATGAGTTACCAAAGACACTAATATATTACGGTCCTTTGGTGTCTGTTTTTGTACTTATTATGTTTTCTTCAAAAGAATTTTAATGTCTATGTACGAAAATATTGGGTCTCTACAGGGAGCTCGAAATTGATGATGGGGTGATGTTTACGGAGGTTCCATTAGATATTGAGGATTGAAAGTAGTGGGACCTTCATGGGCAGTCAATACATCTGGTGTGCATTCGCTGGTAGCACGGGCACCTCAAGGAGAGAGCATGGGAGTGGGAGGCACATATTCAATCTCAGAACCCCTATTTGTTTAAATAATATATGTTTTGGCGATTGTCACGACCCGTCCTCGGGGCCCGTGTCGTGACTACCCCAATCCCGCCTTCCATAGGCCAGGGGCTGGCGACTAGAACCATGGCGTAAATTCCCGATAAAAAGGGAAGGCATTTCCTTTGGAAAGTAAAAAAACACCATAGAGCAAGCAAGCAGTAGAAGTAAACAATAATTAAAAACTGAGTACAACAGTAAGTGCGGAAAGTAAGTGGGCCAATATACAAACCCAAACTGAAAGTATGGTACAACTGGAAAGGGAAAACATCAGTTGAAAAGTAAAGCCACAATGACGAGCTGTCCACTGGGAATCCCACCTGAAGGGTGGGTACAGATAGCTACACTGCTCCTCGGGTCCCGCCGTCCGCTACGTGTACGTCCCGCCCAGTTGTCCACCTCCAGGTACCGTCCTGCTCTGCAAGCCTCAACCACCATCAACACTGTCCATCGTCTGCAACCAACACAATGTAGTGCAGGCATATCCCTTGTATGTGTGAGTATAAGTTACTCAGTAGGGACCTCGATACGCTCTAAGGTCTCCCAGAATCCACAAATGATAATCCACAAAGGAAAGATACAATCACGAAGTAAAATCTGACACTTCTTAGGTATATACCCATACAAATACCTAAGTCATCAATTATCGTTCGGCTCTAACATCCGAACCCAAGTACAACCCAGTCCACACAGGAAAGCAAAACGTAAATCCACATAGGATAGCACAACACAATCCACATAGGAAAGTAAAACAGGATTCATCTCACACAGCTATACTTCTTTGAATGACGATATAGATGATCACTGATCCATCCAAGCCGTCGGACCCACAAATGATCGATAGGTACTAACCCCCGCAATGACCCACAAAGGATCGATAGGAAACTAACCCCCGCAATGACCCACACAGGATCAGACCCACACAGGATATGTAGGCGCTGGCTCACACAGAACCGTTGAGCGCTGACCGACACAGGATCGGACCCACACAGGATCGGTATCAATAATCCACATAGGATCGCTGAGTGCTGAAGTCGTCACCGTCGAATCCACTGAGGATCTCTGTACAGTCGTCGTCGTCACAGTAGCAGTCATAGCCAGCTCTAGGATTCCCGCACACAGAAAGCTCGTTCGGGAGAGTCCGCTCCACGAGCCGAGAGGCTGATACATCAACTGACACATAGTCCAGAGTTGATTCATCCAGAAGTTCCATATCACCAACAGGAACTCAACGTCGCAGACGGCGCTTCAATCGGACGTCGGGACTGAGAGTTATTGCCTTTTTCGTCCTAGGGGCCTGGTTGGTTTTTAAGGAACAACCAACCTGACCGTACTCCACCTGCGTCAAAAACTCGAGCAGAGTAAGCCAAGAGATCCTTTTCACTTAGAGGAATTCAACAGAGTCGACGGTAGGTCAATCGGACGTCTGGATCGTAAGATATGAGCGTTTTCGCTCCGAGGGCCTGGTTGATTTCTTGTACGAACCAACCCGGCCAAACCCAAAGTATTAGAAACCTTGAGTTCAATATACCGAAATAACCATCTCGATCCAAGGATTGCATCGCAATAGACGGTGCGTCGATCGGAGGCACGTAGAACATGTTATGGGCAAGGGACCGTAGACGGTCCGAAACGGGGGTTTCGGTCCCGGACCGACCCGGCCCGAGACCCCCCGGTCGGCCCAAACTGGGTCGACCCGACCTAGGTTCGGCACGTCCTGGCCTGGGCACTGCGCACCCAGCGTGCTGGGCAGACGCACGGCCAAACGACCGAGCCGTTTGGCAAGGGGGGGAGGGCGCCTACCCCCGCTGGTGTAACCGCGGCCCCCCATTAAATGGGGGCCGTTTTGTGCTGGCTTGCAGGGGGTTTGAACCCCCAGCTGCACACCTGTCTGTCCGTCCCTCCCCGGCCAGCCGGTTTCTGCCTCCACGGGACCGGAGATAGCCGGTCCCCTCCTTGCTCCTACACCAGCGGCCCGAAACCAGCCGCCGGTCACACTGCTCCGCCGTGGCCCGGAACCGGCCGTGGTTTTGGTTCGACCGTCACGGCGTGATGGCGCTGCGCCCCTCCGCTGCGGCCCCGCTCCGGCCGCGGTGTCTTTGGTTTTCTTTTACGCGGTGCGACAGCGTCGCGTCCTTGTTCAACTTCACGGCGCAACACGACGGTACCGCACATTACTTGTCGTACGATCCCATGTGGTGCGACGACACCACACCATTCCGTTCCAACCAAAATAGAAAAACAAATTGGAGGAGGGTCGGCCGTGTTTGTGCGGTCCAAACCCCTCTCGTTAATTGATTGCAACTGGTCGTAAATTCACGAAGGACAACAAAGTAGAATTCACGAACGAAAATAAATAAATAAATTAAACCCCTACCTTGAGCATAGCTAGAACGTGGTTCTCTGTAGAAAACAACGTCGCGAGGTGAAGCTCTGTAAAATGACGGAGAACGCCCGGGGAGGAAGTGGTGTCTCCTTTTCGTTGACACGGGAAGAAGACCGAAAGAGGGTGCATCTTCGATCTTCAAAAACACACCAGCTGCGAAGAGGACAAGAGATGGCACGCCGCTCTCTTCTTACGGTGACAACATTCTTCGTTGAAGTCTTGGTGTTATTCGTCGAAGTCTTGGTGTTCTTCATGATGAAGATGAAGACACCCAAGAGTTCTCTCCTCCAATGTCCACACACAACAACCAAGCAACATAAAATAAGGCTCATCCTTATTTTATTAACTCAAGCCACAATTCAAAAATTTCAAAACTTAAATTAATTAATTTAATTGGGTGTTGGAATACTTAAGGAGAGGAGAGGTAAAGTCAAAAAGGGTTACAAAACTTAAAACAAGAAAACACAACTCCAGAAAAGGCGCTACTAATCAATTAACGGCGCTACGGTTCCATCGGTGCCCTCGAAATTCGATTCTGATCACCGGTTCAAAAGATAGGAATTCTCGATCATTCGTTCACTGAATGAACCCGAGCTAAACTTAGGATAGAAATTCTGGGCACACCAGGCCTCGGAATAAAGTGCCATCTGAAACTGCATTCTTGTAAAATCCCAAAGAAAAATTAAGAAAAAATTTCCCTTGAATTTTACGGGTCTTTACATTACTCCCACCTTAGGTCTTTACGTCCCCGTAAAAATACATCGAAATCTAGGGAAATAATAGTGGGTACTAAGCACGCATCTGAGCCTCCCGCTCCCAAGTGCTCTCCTAGAGGTTCCCGTGCTGCCATCTGATGCGCACTAGAGGAATCGACCGTCCACGTAGGACCCACTCCTGTCGATCCTCGATCTCCACTAGGACCTCCGCAAAAGTCGCCCCTTTATCAATGTCATGCTCCCCATGGTCAATGATATGCATCGGGTCGTGCACGTATCTCGTAAGCTGAGATACGTGGAAGACGTCGTGCACCCGGTGCAACTGAGGTGGTAGAGCCAGGCGATAAGCCACCTCGCCAATCCTGCTGAGGACCTGGAATGGTCCGATGAAGCATGGAGACAACTTGCTGCCTTAGTCAAATCTCCGTAATACACGTCGAGCTGAGACACGCAAGAAGACGTGGTCACCATCCTCGAACTCTAGTGGCCTCCGCCTCCTGTCAGCATAAGACTTCTGCGGGCTCTGAGCTTTCCTCATCCACTCCTAGATGACCTGGACCTTCTCTGTCATGGCCTGGACCATCTCTGGTCCCACAAGTGCTGACTCCCCTGGGTATGTCCAGCACAAAGGAGATCTGAAAGGTCGGCCGTACAATGCCTCGAATGGTGCCATCCCGATGGTGGAGTGGTAACTATTGTTGTACGCAAACTCCACCAAGGGTAGGTGGTCCTCCCAGCTATGACCAAAGTCGAAGTTAAATGCACGTAGCATGTCCTCGAGAGTCTGAATGGTCCTCTCCATTTGACCATCCGTCTGAGGGTGAATAGCTGTGCTTAGACGTAGCTGCGTCCCGAACGCCTCCTGCAACCCCTTCCAAATTCGGGAAGTAAAGGGGGCATCTCGATTAGAGACGATAGATGATGGAACACCATGAATCCGCACAATCTCCTGAATTTAAAGTCGTACCACGCTCTCCACTGAGCCCTGCTCTATGATGGGTAAGAAGTGAGTCGACTTAGTGAGTCGGTCGACAATCACCCAAATGGAGTCGTGACCTTTGGAAGTGCGTGGATGTCCAGTCACGAAGTCCATAGATATCCCATCTCACTTCCACTCCAGGACCTATAAGGGATGTACCATGCCTGCTGGTACCTGGTGCTCAACGTTCACCTGCTGGCAGTTGAGGCATCGAGAAACGAACTCTGCCACAACCTTTTTCATGCCCCTCCACCAGTGTTGTCGTCTGAGATCCTGGTACATCTTCGCCACTCCGGGATGTACCGCCAAGGGAGAGGTGTGAAACTCTCTCAGCGCCTCCTCCCATAATGCAACTGGTACCAAGGTACGTCCTATGAAAAGGATATAGTGCTCTGCTCCAAAGGAGAAACCATCAGGTTCCTGTCCTGAGGATATCTGTGAACACCGCGTCTCACAGTCAGCGTCCCAACGGCGCGCCTCTCTGACCCGCTACAGTAGTGGAGGGGTGACTGTGAGATACTGAAGGAAGGTTGTTCCATCTCTATCCATGATGGATACCTGCAAAAAGGCTAGCTGCTCTGTCGCCTCCTGAAGTAGCTGAATGCCCGTCCTCCTACTGAGAGCATCGGCTACCACGTTCCCCTTCCCAGTATTATAGACTATCTCAAATTCATAGTCCTTGAGGAAATCGAGCCTTCTCCACTATCTCAAATTTAGTTATTTATGAGAGAAGATGTATCTGAGACTCTGATGGTTAGAAAAGACTATAAAGCGATCACCCATCAGATAGTGTCGCCTTGTCTTCAGAGCGAAGACCACTACTGCTAACTCCAGGTCATGGGTAGCGTAGTTTTGATCATGCGGCCTCAACTAACGTGATCCATAAGAGATCACGGCCCACTCCTGCATCAGAACACATCCGAGTCCGGTCCCTGATGCATCGCAGTAGACTACGTACCCTACTCCCTCCTCAGGCAACCTCAAGATAGGTGCGCTGATCAATCTCTGTCTCAGCTCCTGGAAGCTCTGCTGACATATTTCTGATGACACGAAGGGTTTTCCCTTCTTCGTCAAAGCTGAGAGTGGTGCTGCAACTCTGGAGAAGACTGCAACGAATCTCCAGTAGTATCCATCTAGTCCCAAGAAAGTCCACACCTTCGTCACTCTCCTGGGTGGCTCCCAAGCTAGCACTGCCCCGATCTTCGCAGGATCCACTACAACTCCCGCCTCAGAGATGACGTGTCCCAAGAAGAAGAACTCACGTATCCCGAACTGGCACTTCGAGAGATTACCATATAGTTGGTGCTCTCGGAGTGTTTCTAGTACAACCCATAAGAGGTAGGCGTTCTCCCCCTCAGTCGTCGAGTAAGTCAAAATGTCGTCGATGAAGACTACGACAAATCGATCGAGGTATGGCTGAAAGATCATGTTCATGAGGGCCATGAGCACTATTGGAGCATTGGTTATGCCGAATGGCATAACCGAGAACTCATAGTGGCCATACCGACACCTGAAGGCCGTCTTCTGCACGTCCTCATCTCGAACTCTGAGTTGATGATAGCCTGACCTGAGTTCTATCTTCGAGAACAACCGTGCTCCCTTGAGCTGATCAAAGAGGTCATCAATCCTCGGTAGCAGATACTTGTTCCTCACTATCACCTAGTTCAGGTGACGATAGTCGACACAAAGTCGCAAGCTCACGTCCGCCTTCTTGGCGAACAAAATCGGGGAAGCCCAGGGTGAAACACTGGTTCAGATGAACCCCTTGCCCTACAAGTCCTCCAACTATACCCGTAGCTCTCGAAGCTCAGCGGGGGCCATCCGATATGCTGGAGTCGATATCAAGGTTGTCCCAGGATATGGGTCGATATAAAAGTCTACCTCTCTACGAGGAGGTAGCCCTAGAACGTCGTCGGGAAAGACGTCCGCATACTGATCCACCACTGCAGGAAAACTAGGACTCCGCACGTCAAAAAACTCTTAGGATGAGGCTAGCCAACTGATGAGTGATGGGCTGTCCTCTCCTCTACGGAAGTCTATCCTGTGCTGCAAAGGCTCCCTTCTTGCCGGTGAAGGTGAACCTGCTCCCATCGGTGCGTACACATCGCACCTTGCGCATAATACAGTCTATCTAGGCATGAACCGTAGATAACTAATCCATCCCCAATATGATGTCGTAAGGCCTTGACGCCGCTACAAGAAGATCACAGCTAAAGCTCTCGCCTCCTAGAGTAAGCTCACACTGTCGGCACCAGTGCGTAATCATCGAGTCTGCTCCCGTAGGAGTCTCTAACTGTAAGGATCGAGCCAATGGCTCTGTCGGAATCTACGAGCTTCGAACAAGGGCAGCAGAAATGAAAGAGTGACTCGATCCTATGTCTATAAGAACTGTAGAAAGGGTGGAATAGACACAAATAGTACCTCAAATCATCTCGGGCACGCCATGGTCGTAGGCCTCCGCTGCTTGGAGCTGTGCCTGTCTCTACCCGCCAGCTCCCTATGGTCAGGGTGGAACTCCTGGTGGTGGTGTTGGTGGTGGTGGTAGAGCCTCAAAGCCTCGCCCACCACCTGCTTCTCGGCCAGCTCCTCTGCCTCATCCACCTGCTCCCTGTGGACCACCACGGTCAACCCTCTGCCTCTGCCTCGGTGGTCCCTCAACCATCTGCTGCTACTCGGCACGACGGGTCGGGAAATCACGAGCCATGTGGCCCTGCCCGCCGCATGAGTAGCACTGCCTGCCTCTCGAAAGACTGGCTCCGCGCTGTGTGCCCCGCACTACTGATCCAGTGTCCTGAGGTCGTCTGCCTGAGGGTCTGGTTTGCCTGGACCCATGAGTCATCCGTCGACTGCCTGCAGCAGAAGACTCTGCTACCTGCCGCCCTACGGTGGGTCTCGGTGCTGGTGTAGACTCAGCAAGAAACGTCTCGATCAAAAGGGCTCGCTCCAATACTCCTGTCTGAGTCGGAATGCTGAGGGAGATCAGCGATGCCCTGATCTCATGTCTCAATCCCTGCTCAAAGGTCCGAGCCCAGAAGAATGGGTCTTGTACCATGTCTGTAGTTTAGCGCGAGAGATCGGTAAATCTCGCTGAGTACTGGGCGACCGTCATGCTGCCATGTCGCAGCTGAAAAAGCTCCTGAATGCGCACCGCACAGAGGGTGGCTGGGACGAACTCCGAACGGAAGAGGCTCTCAAAGTTCGTCTAGAGAAGAGATGCCTCATCGTGCACCTGGAGCATCACGCTCCACCATCTGCCTGCTGCTGCGTGCAGTAGGCTCGCTGCGAGGATCACCATGTGGTCTGCTGGTGCCCTTAATAGCTTGAAAACTCATACCACTGCCTCCAGCCAGTCCTCAGCTGCCTGGGGGTCTATTTCCCCGTGGAACCTGGGTGGTCGCTGGCACTGAAACTCATGCAGTGCACTAAGGCGACGTGCATCATCAGCGGCTGGGGCTGGAAGCATCAGTGGCTCGGCGGGTAGAGCTACCGCCGATGCCATTGCTGACAAAGGGCCCTGCACTGAGGCCTCGTCGCTTGGTGGGCTGTCCACATTCTCAACAATCGGAACCCTAGCTGGATGCCATCGTGGGGCCTTCCTGAAAAAGGAACAGGTGTGCCATGGTCAGAACAGTATACTTGGTGAGCTGATATAAAGTAATCACAAAGAAAACGTGAAACACACATGCAATCAATATTTTCGTGCATTAAGTCAGAAATCAGAAGTCAGGGTCCTGGTGTACGGATACGTCGGCCGCCGCACAAACACTAGACTCCCGGAACTGATAACTACAACCAATACGCTAAACACTATTGCTTCACATCAAAAAAGATCAGAGTCCCAAGTTCTTCGGTAGAACCGAACTCCTCTGATACCAATTTGTCACGACCCGTCCTCGGGGCCCATGTCGTGACTACCCCAAGCCCACCTTCCATAGGCCAGGGGCTGGAGACTACCATCAAGGCGTAAATTCCTGATAAAAAGGAAAGGAATTGCCTTTGGAAAGTAAACAAACACCACAGAGCAAGCATGCAGTAGAAGTAAACACTAAGTAAAAAATGAGTACAATAGTCAATGCAGAAAGTAAGTGGGCCAGTATACAAACCCAAACTGAAAGTAATGTAGAACTGGAAAGGGAAAACAACAATTGAAAAGTAAAGCCACAACGATGAGCTATCCACTGGGAATCCCACCAGAAGGGTGGGTATAGATAGCTCCATTACTCCTCGGGTCCTGCTGTTCGCTCCATGTACGTCCCGCCCAGTGGCCCACCTCCAGGTACCGTCCTGCTCTACAAGCCTCAACCACGATCAACGCTATCCGTCGTCTGCAACCAACACAACGTAGTGCAGGCATATCCCGTGCATGGGTGAGTATAAGTTACTCAGTAGAGACCCTGAGACACCTGAAGGTCTCCCAGAATCCACAAAGGACAATCCGCAGAGGAAAGATACAATCACGAAGTAACATCCGACGTTGCTTAGGTATATGCCCATACATATACCTAAGTCATCAATTCTCGTTTGGCTCCATCATCCGAACCCAAGTACAACCCGGTCCACATAGGAAAGAAAAATGTAAATCAACACAGGATAGCACAACACAATCCACATAGGAAAGTAAAATAGGATTCAACTCACACAGGTATACTTCTTCGAATGACGATAGATATGATCACTGATCCATCTAAGTCGTCGGACCCACAAAGGATCAATAGGTACTAACCCCCGTAATGACCCACAAAGGATCGATAGGAAACTAACCCTCGTAATGACCCACACAGGATCTGTAGGTGCTGGCACACAAAGAACCACTGAGCACTGACCCACACAAGATCGGACCCACACAGGATCGGTAGCACTGATCCACATAGAATCGCTGAGTGCTGAAGTCATCGTCTTCGAATCCACTGAGGATCTCTATACAGTCGTCGTCGTCACAGAAGCAGTCGCGGCCAGCTCTAGGAATCCCACACACAGCAAGCTCGTTCGGGAGGGTCCGCTCCACGAGCCGAGAGGCTGATACATCAACTGACACATAGTCCAATGTTGATGTATCCAAATGTTCCGTATCGCCAATAGGAACTCAACGTCTCTGATGGCGCATAAATCGGACGCCCGATCTGAGAGTTATTGGCTTTGTCGTCCCAGGGGCCCGGTTGGTTTTTAAGGAAAAACCAACCCGGCCATACTCCACCTGCATCCAAACCTCGGGCGGAGTAAGCCAAAAGATCTGTTCCACTTATAAAAATCCAACAAAGTCGACGACACGTCAATCGGACGTCCGGAGTTTAAGATATGAGTGTTTCCGCTCCGAGGGCCCGGTTGGTTTCGTGTACGAACCAAGCCGGCCAAACCCAAATTATCCGAAACCTTGAGTGAGATATACCGAAACGACCGTCTCGATCCAAGAATCGCATCTCAACTGACAGTGCATCGATCGGAGGCCTGTAGCACATGTTATTTGCAAAAGACCGTAGACAGTTCGAAATGGGGGTTACGGGCCCGGACCAACCCGGCCCGAGACCCCTCGGTCGGCCCGGCCTGGGCGCGGCCCGGCCTGGGAACAGTGCTCCCAACGCGCTCTCCAGGCGCTCGGCCAACCGGCCTAGCCATTTGCCAATGGGGGGGGGGGGGCTGCCCCCCTAGTGTAACCGCGGCCCCCCATTAAATGGGGGCTGTTTTGTGCTGGCTGGCCGGGGGTTTGAACCCCCAGCTGCACACCTGTCCAGCCGGCCCACCCCGGCCGGCCGGTTTCTGCCTCCACGGGACCGGTGATGGCCGGTCCCCTCCCTGCTCCGACACCAGCAGCCCGAAACCGGCCGCCGGTCACTCTGCTCCGCCGCGGACCGGAACCGGCCACAGTTTTGGTTCGACTGGCACGACGCGATGGCGCCACGCCCCTCCTCCGTGGCCACACTCCGGCCGCGGTGTCTTTGGTTTTCTTCAACACGGCGCGACAACGTCGCGTCCTTGTTCAACTTCATGGCGCAGCGCGACGGCTCCGCGCATTACTTGTCGTATGATCCCGCGTGGTGCGACAACACCACACCATTCCATTCCAACCAAAATAGAGACAACATTCAAAATGGAGGAGGGTCATCCGTGTTTGTGCGTTCCAGCCCCCTCTCGTTAATTGATATCAACTGGTCGTAAATTCACGCAGGATGACAAAGTAGAATTCACGAACGAAAATAAATAAATAAATTAAAACCCTACCTTGAGCGTAGCTAGAACTGGGTTCGCCACGGAAAACGACGTCGCGAGGTGAAGCTCCATAAGTTGACGGAGAACACCCGAGGATGAAGTGGTGTCTCCTTTTCGTTGACACGGGAAGAATATCGAATGAGGGTGCGTCGTCGATCTTCGGAAACACACCAGCTGCGAAGAGGAGAAGAGACGACACACCGCTCTCTTCTTACGGTGACAGCGTTCTTCATTGAAGTCTTACTGTTCTTCGTCGAAGTCTTGGTGTTCTTAGTGATGAAGATGAAGACTCCTAAGAGTTCTCTCCTCCAATGTCCACACACAACAACCAACCAAAAAAAAATAAGCCTCGTCCTTATTTTATTAACTCAAGACACAATTCAACATAATTCAAAACATAAATTAATTAATTGAATTGGGTGTTGGCATACTTAATGAGAGGAGAGGTAAAGTCAAAAAGGGTTATACAACTTAAAACGAGCAAACGAAACTCCAGAAAAGGCGTTCCTAAGCAATTAAAGGCGCTGCAGTTCCATAGGTGCCCTCAGAATTTGATTCCGAGCACCAGTTCAAAAGATAGGAATTCCCGCTCAGTCGTTCACTGAACGTACCCGAGCTAATCTTCGGATAGAAATTACGGTCACACCCGGCCTCAGAATCAAGTGTCGTCTGAAACTTCGTTCTTTTAAAATCCCATAGAAAATTTAAGAAATAATTTCCCTCGAATTTTACGGGTCTTTACAGCTATGAGGAGAAAAAATCCATTAGGTGGGGAGAATTTAAAGACCTGGATATTCCATGTAAATTTTTTTAATGATATGTAATTATTACGAGTCTGCAAAAATTGATGGTGCGTGATTCTAAGGCCCAGAGTGCCCAAAATGAATTTTGGAATTTTTTTAAAGGTATATTCAGTAAACATGCCACCGGTATTTCCTAACTTTTGAACTGGTTCTCGGATTAAAAATCCAAGGGGGTCGTTGAATCCGAAGTGTCGATCCTATGTGTTTCATCATCCAACGATCCTGTATGGGTCAACATATGTCGATCTGGTGTGCTTCAACTTCTATCAGATCCTATGTGGGTTAGTGATCAGAGATCCTGTGTGGTCCAACGTATACCAATCCTGTGCGGTAATAATCCTATGTGGGACAATGGGGGTTAGTACCTATTGATCCTATGTGGGTTAGTGGAAGTTATTCTTAATAGAATAATATGATCTATTCTTAAGACTAACAATCTATATTTATGTACTTAAGTTATACCTGATTTTGAGCTGAGTCATTAACTAAGTGGATCTTTTTTTCGTGGTGTCACATTTGTGGTTCTTCTAAATTCTTGGTGATTTTTCTTATTGTTATCTATGTGGTACATCAATCATCGTGGTGGAACCTTTGTAGTTCTTTTATCCTAATGGTGTTACCTATGTAGTACTTATATCTTCATTGTGTGGTCTTCATGGTGTTACATGTGTGGTAGTTCAATCTTCATAGTGTTAACTGTGTTTTACTTCTATCGTTGTGGTGTTACCTTTTTGGTTTTCTACCCTCATGTATATGATGAGTATATCTTGATAACTTAGGTATATGTATGGGTATATACCAAAGTAGTGTTGATTTCTATTACTTTTTTCTTGGATATTGAGGTGTTGCTTTGTGGTATTTCCTTTGTGGAATTCTTGGAGACCAATGAGTGTTCCGAGGTCCATACTAAGTATCGTTATGCTCACCCTTTCACAGTCTATGCCCACACATTTTTGTGTCTTGTACAGCCAATAGAAAACATTGACCGAGGCTGAGGGAGTCAGGACGTGAAAGTACTCATAGGTGGACCATTTGGAACGATGTGAAACAGGGAATAATGTTCATGAATTGTACATCCCCTTCAGGTTGGATCCTTAGTGGATGATCGAGGAGCTATTTGTACTTTCCAGTTGTATTTTTACATTTCAATTGTACATGTACTATCCAGTTGGGATTGTTTTTCAGTCCCTATACTTTCAGCACCCTTTTTACTACTGCAGTTTACTTGTGGTTGCTTCTTGTTTTATTATTTTACTATGTGTCTGTATGGGTTAAATGTAAATGCCTTCCCATTGTAGAGATAGAACTTTTCGGTGCTAGTCTCCAGCCACTGGTCTATGGATGGCGGGCTTTTTGGCAGTCATGTCATGGGCCCTGGGGGACTGGTTATGACAATCTATCCCATTTACATTTTTTTTCTCTTGTCGTACTATATTGTTGGTATCAAATAGTTATGCGTGCTTGATTACATTGTGTTTTATATCATCACATTTATGTGGAGACATGTGTGTATGTACAAATACATAGTAAAATACCACCCATTTGTGGGATTTTTCTACTTGGTGCTTGTTTCTAGCCCCATTCCTATTGGAGGCAGGCATAGTGTAGTCACAACACATGACCTAGGGGATGGCTTATGATAGATTGGTATCAGAGGATGATTGTTCTATCTAAAAAACCAAGAGTGTGTGATATAGGGTAGGGGAAACCGTATCAAGTGTTTTGAGTTAGGCTTTCTAGGTAGGGAATCAATTTTTCGTGAAGCGACCATTGTTCCCATGCACCAAGACACTGAATTTTTCTTTTGGACTCAGTACATTAAAACAACAATTCTAGGGAAAATAACATTACATGGATCATATAAGAATGAGTAAATTTTCATGTCCGTCAAGATTCAGGTTCAACTCAGCAGTTATACTCTAATGATTGTCGACATCATGATATATTTAATTATTCATCAATGTAGTCATCTAGCATGGATTCTGATGCTTGATCATGAGGATGATCCTACTAGTATTGAGGCATTAGCATAGGGACTAGTAATGAAGATAGAACCTATGGGTGGTGGTCTAGTGATATGACCACCAAGAGAGTAGCAGTTACTACAAGTGTTACAGATAAATGATTCACCTAGGTTGTGTGCATTTCATGATTTCCAGAGGCAGTAACCTCCTAGGTTTATCGTTTATCAATACACTAAAGAATCCTAAGATTTGAGGGAGGTGGTTATTTGTGTCATCCCCTTAGGGAGGATGCCTCTCGATTAAATACTAGTCCTATCCATGAGGCCTATATATGTCTTTGAGGAGGGATGGTAGTGCTTACTAATCCAGATGCATGATGAGACAACCCTATATTAGTTGGACATTGAGAGTATCTTCAGGGAAGAGTTCTTTCTAGCAATGTTATGTTGTCTGCGTATACCGGAGCTACCAATTCTGCAATAGGGCAGTAAGATGGTAGGGGAGAACTCAACAAGATTTATGGATCTATCTCAATACTACATGGATATGGTGTGGGACACATTATTTAGGACCCGAACCTTTTAGAATGGAATATGTTGGGGGATCAAGGAATCCCTGATATCCCTTATCATTTTGAAATATACTGGGGTACTAGAGTGAGCTCTTCTAGTAGAGATATTCATGGAAGAGAAGAAATTGGTAGTGGGAGCTTTCACAGGGCATCACGTAGGTGAGTCTCTGGTAGTAGGTAGCTGATGGATGAAAGAGGCATCCATATAGATCAGACAGCTCAGGGGAAAACCCCAGGAGATGGGGTTAGTGTTACAGTATAGCATGTCATTTGAAGGATATGATTTACTACTCATGCGGTCCTTGGGAACACATGGATCATGTTTTATTGACTCACCATATGGATGATCAGAAAATGATTGATGGACTACTGATTCATATGAGATGGTAGTAACAAAGTGGTATTCCCAGAATTACACATGAAAGAGGTACTAGAAGAAGAGCAGGAGGTGGTCTGACATTCAAGGTACTACCCTCACCACCCACAGGCAGTCCACAATGGGCTTAGCGAATTGGTGGACAGGGATGATACCAGCTTTAGGTGATTGAGGTTTATGACCCCAATGCTCAAGAGACTATTATAGGTATAGTCGATGAATTTTTTACCACATATATAGTTTTGATAGATAGAAGTTTCAGTCACTCTTTTCTTACTGTGGCCATTGTTCGAGACACAATGATTCCTGTGGAACCATTGACTCAATCGTTGAACTTAGAGACTCTTACAGGTGACATTTGACACCACACATTGGTGTCAATAGTGTGACCTTACTCTTGGGAGCGAGAGTTTTAGTCAGAATCTCTTCGGGATAGCATTGAGAACATATAAATTCATTCTTGGTACGAGCTGCATATCCATAGTGAATGCCTAGATTGAGTGTTTTAGGCACATAAAATGGTGTGTCCATTAATATGGGAAAATGTTTTCCTTTGTCAATAAAAAGGATACCCCAGAATCATAGGATGAAATCACATGTAGGAGTGTGTAGCTGATCACCCACTAGTCGGTACCATGACCATCAGTTCAGTATATGAGATGAGTACTCAGTTTCCTGTAGAGGTGGATGAGTATGATGTCATATTTCCGAAAGAGGTACCGAGATTAGAACCTCCTAATGAGGTGGGTTAGGCATTTATCTATACCCTGGGAGGACACTGATTTCTACACATACGTATCGGATGTCTCCTCCAGAGCTTCATGATTAAAGGGTACATTTGGATGAATTGTAGAGGAAGGGCTTCATCAAGTCTTGTGCTTCACCTAGGGAACCAGTTTTGTTTTCCAATAAGGCAGAAACGAGCATGATATTATGTGTATACATATGGAGCCTATACCAAGTGACTGTGATGAACATGTATCCACTAACAAGGACTTATTACCTTATAGATCAAATGAAGGGAGCTCAGTGGTTCTCGAAGATAGACATCATATCTGGTTATCACCGACATTGTGTATAGGATGAGGATATACATAAGACAACATTCAGATGACGTTTTGGATACAATGAGTACCTAGTAAAGTTTTTGTGTGTGAAGAACACCCCATTAGTGTTCATGGGTCTCATGAATAAGATCATCCAATGTTAAATAGAACAGTTCATCATGACCATTAATGATTACATCATGGTGTACTCGTCATCCAAGGAGGGGCACACAGTATACTTAAGTACGGTCTGGGAAAAAAATCCGACAGCACAAACATTACGGGGATTACAAAGAGTGTTAGTTCTAGATTCAGGAGGTCCACTTTCTAGGACACATCATTTCATTGTCTGGAGTTGCAGTATATCCAGTGAATATTTAAGAAGTAGTTTCTTAAGATCCACATATGAGTGTTACTGAGGTGAAGAGTTTCATGGGTTTTTCTAGGTACTATCGAAGGTTTGTACCCAACGTTTCTAGTGTTGCAACACCACTGGTAGCCTTGACATAGAAGGGGAAACCAATCATGGGGAGAAATAAGTTCATGTAGTGATTTCAATAGCTAAGGTGGGGATTGAAAAGTTCTCTTATCATGATGTTACTATAAGAGGGTGTTGAGTATGTGGGGTTCTATGATGCATCAGGTACCAGGCTTGGTTGTGTCCGGATGCAGGGGCAAGAAGTGAGGGGATATGTTTTGGGCTAGTTGAGGCCACATGAGTAGAACTATGTGACCCATGATGTTGACCTTGTAGCGGTAGTCTTCACATTGAATATGTGGAAGCACTACCTAATGGGAGAACAGTTTACTATCTCCTCTAACCACACTATTATCTAGTATATCCTTACTTAAAAGGATCTGAACATGATACAAAGATAATGGATAGACTTCTTAAATGACTTTGAATTTGATATTATCAATACTCTTAGGAAGTGGAACTTTGTCGAATTCATTATTCATAGGAGATCCAACTTACAGTTGTTGAGTGAGGGGTCAGAGTAGTTGGCCACATTATATATTTTCATTGTGGATGGAGATGGAACATCTTATATCCAGTAAATGGATGTTACCACTACTAACTTAATGAAGGTTAGGGATGCACAACTCCGAGGCACTGACTGTGAGCCTATATATTATTAGATCAATTCAGGGTATGACCCTGATGGATATTTTAAAGGTGGGGAGAACATCGTTCTTTTTAGAGGGCACACAATTGTAGCAAGGATTCTTCAGGAGGACATCTTGAGGGAGTTCTATAATACCCCTTTGGTGGTATATACAGGAGTGGAAATGATGTATTTGGACCTCCGATGCCTATTCTGGTGGATGGGGATGAAAAAGTTAGTGGCATAGTTTGTTTCCCATAGACTCATTTGTTTTCAAGAGAAGGTTGAGAACCATGTTCTAGAAGGTTTGAATCTACTATGTTGGCTGAGAGAGTGAATATGGTATGATACATCAATGGATATTGTGATAGGATTATTGCACACATCTAGGAGACACAACACCATTTGGGTGATTGTTGACCAACTCACCGAGTTGACCCACATCCTACCGATTTGTGACCATAGCTTAGTACAGTGCTTGGGACGCCTCAATGAGCACAAGATAGTTCATATCAATAGATTCCCATTGATTATTTCCATAGATTATGATGCATGCATTACGTCCAGGTTGTGGAAGGGATAAAATGAGGTGTTTTGGATTCAGTTTCTCTTGTGCACTGTGTTTCATCCCTAGAAGGATGGCCACGATCAAGGACAATACAGGTTATAGAGGACATTCTATGTTCTTACATACTAGACTTTGGTCACTATTTTAAGGACTACCTACCACTAGTATATCATTCATATAAAAACATCTAATACACCACCAATCATATGAAATCTTTTGAGTCCTCGTACGGGTGACCAAGAAGGTCACCACTGTGCTGGATAGACCCTGAAGAGTCAGCACTCATTTGTCCAAAGTTGGTATGGGAAACTACTGAGAAGTTTCATATCATCCAAGATCAAATGTGGAATAAAAAGAGCTTAAAAAAGACCTAAGATGATAGAAGTTGTAGACCTCTGGAGTTTCAAGAGGGAGACAATGTTTTCCTTTAATTCTCACTTTGATAGGGATTATATAGATTTGTATGGGGTATCATGTTATCTCACAGATAAATCGACCATTTTTATATTTTGGGAATAGTTGGTGAGGAGGTGTATTGCCTATCTATATCTATATAGTTGTGTCCGGTGCATGATTTCTTTCATGTTTCATAGATGAGGAGGTACGTGGATGATCCATGGAACTCCATCCACTGGGGAGAGCTGGAAAATGATGATTAGTCGACTTCATTAGAGTACCGAGAAGATATTGAAGATCGATATGACCGGATCCTTCATGTGAAGACAATTTCTATGGTTTGTGTTTAGTGGTTGCATAGGAATCTCCAGGAGTTTAAATGGGAGTAGGTGTCTTAGATTCGCACTCAGTACCGTCATATTTTTGATGAGTATCCCTTCTTAGGGATTCCAGGGATGTACATCCTTAAGGTGGGGAGAATGTAATGAATTTGAATTTCAGATTTTTTTTATAAATTATATGGAAAATTTATGAGTTTAGGTGCTATGATGACGTGATATTCTGAGGGCTGATGTTCCTAGAACAATTATTTCAAATATGTTATGTTTTTAATAGCACACACATGCATATTTTATAAAAAAGTTATGTAACTCTTAAACATGTTCTGAGAATAGAAATCTGAGAGCACCATTGATCTTAGAGTAGTGGCTTTACCATAGGAACAACCTAGCATTGGTCAGTGTGAGTCATCTATAGAAAAATTCCCCTGGTGTATAATCGTAAAAAAATTATTTTATTCTGAAATCCTATTAACTCATAAATGCTAACTCAGATTGAAAATCCATGAACCCTGTTCAGTTCACAAGGGGCTATATTTTCTAGGTGAGGCCTAACCTTGACTGATGTGGTTCAAGGGTGAATGTTATCTTTTGGACCTTATCATTATTAAAATATTTAATAAAAATATTTTATTGAATGTTACGTGTTGATGTAGTTTATGTTTTCCATTTTAATAAGACATGTTAGAGAATTTAAGGTTTTTAACATTAGCCTATAATTTCCCTACGGAAATGAGAAGGAAGCTGTCACGCGATGATGAATTTAAGCGGTCTAGGATCAAACACAGACCTCCATTCTTCGTCAATGACTAGTCTAATCATCGAGGTATTGTTTCAATATCTTCGTGATTTCATTCCACATCTTATATTCAATGATGAATGTGGAACAACCATATAACTAGCTGATATTTGGTTTTATCATTCTGGTGGGATATGTTTTGTTTCTATAATTAATAGGATGATAGATCATGGTGATTATTGTTTGATTTGTCTTCATTAAAAACCTTCTAATATGAAGAGATCAAGGCCAAAGCGAACAAGGGAATGATCCATCAATTAGGAAGTTTTTGTGCTTTCTCTTTTTCCCTAATTTACTTAATTCTTTATGATTTATGATCAAAGGATCATGGCACGTTTGATCAATGGATAAAAAAATTTGGACATGGATCTGAAAATATTGTTGTGAAAGATGAAGATACCTTACAGAGGTTTCTAGAGGTGTCAACTCCTTCCATTTCAGGAGGAGTGCGCCAGGTTGGGGCTGTTGTTGGGGAAACCATCAGCGGAGGCTTGACTGTTCTAGGAAGGGATGCCATGCTAGGAGGATATCAATAAGAAGAAATTAAAAAGGGAGGCCTATGGCTATGGCATAACACAATTAAATGAGATCGTGTGGGAGTTCACTGTAGAAGGGGCTGCAGGCGGCGATTGGGATGAAGAAATAGGGGGACGACACAATGATGGGGTCCATATCGAACCCGCAGTGGCTGAATTCATGGGGAAGGGGGTCAAGACGTAGTGTCATCTATGTTGAATAAAGTGGCCACATTGACTGGGAGCACACAACCGAGCTGATCACTGAATGAGCTGGCCCACATGCGGTAGGTCGAGATGGATCGATCGGGCCCCGTTAGTGACCTAGAAGGTTGGATCTCATGGTCCATCAAATACATCCCAATGACCCAGTATCTATGGCCCAACGGGCTGGGCCTAATGATTCAATAGGCTAGTTCGTAGTAGGTCCTGACTGACCAGGTCAGGTCTGGTCGGCTGGATCAGGTTATGTCAAACATGGACCAAACTAGACACTTTTTTCTAAATTGGCCATATCATTCAAAATGTTTGTTTTTTTATGAGCCGTTTATTTTGTAGGGTCCCTTGAGACAATATGGTCCATTAGAGATACTATAATTTTGTTTTTTTTGGAATTTCGAATATGGACTAATGGATCGTGGTGTAGGTCCTCCCAAAATGAGTGTGCCACTAGTGGAATCACGTAGTTATGTAACACAGCATGCTTCCACCGTATGTTTTTCTTTGAATAATGTAATATCTTACGATGTACGCAACACTGTGTTCATGCACACCACGACCAATAAAACAAGGCATTTAAAAAGATTTTATGAATATTAACACTAACTTATTGAAATTTTATATATTTTATTTTGGAAATTGGACTTCTTTTTTGGAATCAGAATATAAAAATTATATTAGGGTTAATTTTTGGTATTTTTATGAAATCATTCAATTTTTGATGAATACTGAAAAACATTCAGTTATTTTTTAAAACCAAAATATTATTCAAACAATTAATTTTTTAATTTAAATATAAATTAATGTCAAAATAGATACATAATACCTATATTAGTCCAATATAATTCCTTTATGTCATTTAATAATAATTTTAGATACATAAAATTTTATTGAAATTTTTACTTCCTTTTACTAATCTTCTAGGAACATTAGGAAATTTTCATAAAAAAGTAATTTTACCACTTCTGTGAATTGAAATTCAAAAATCAGAGAGACATTGTTGACAAAAAAAATTAAAATGTCATTCAAGAGGATGACAATATTTTTTTTGCTGAATTGTAACTTTTGAATTATATTTACCATTGTTAAAAGTAAATAGTGTAATTAAAGTTAAAAACCAAATTATAATTACCCTTAAACATGTCCTAATTATATTGGAAAAGTGTATATCAACCAAAATCAGCCTTAGGAAAATAAATATAATCCTTTTTTATCCACATGGATTTGATTAGAGAATTTATTATATTTTATTTAAAGAGGTGTTAAAAGTGTTAAATTATAATTTTAATAAATAAAACATTTACAATATAGGGTTATACATAAGATAAATTCAAAATTAAATATTCATTAGAAATAAAAAGAGATTGAATACATCCTG
This sequence comes from Viscum album, assembly GCA_963277665.1. Lineage (NCBI taxonomy): Eukaryota > Viridiplantae > Streptophyta > Magnoliopsida > Santalales > Viscaceae > Viscum > Viscum album. The sequence goes on from OY728127.1 coordinate 1,812,764,823, forward strand.
GAATATTATTTATAAATTTAAGACATTAAATAAATAAATTTTTTTAAGACCCAATGATGATGAAGTAATTACTTTATTAATGAAAGACTACATTAATTGATGTTATTAACAATAAAATAACTGTAAATTGAGTCTTTTAGTGCATTCCCAGAATTTTCATGTTTAATATGACATTTTAGGGTTTATTCAATTAATTTTTTTCAATGTAGTCATGTTTTTATGACATTTAAAACACCCCAATAATAAACAGTGTCAAAATTGATATAAATGATTTTTTAAAACCAATTCTATTTTATTAAATGATGTAATTTTTCAAAAAACTTAGGATCATCCAAAGGATTTATATAATGTTAGATATTTCATTAATGGCCCCTTTTTTGTTCTCTTGGAATTTTATAGTATGTTTATTACCCATGTATTATAACAATACAAGAAGACATGGTAAAAGTTAAACGATTTAATTGGAAATTAAATCTAAAAGGTACGGTTAATATGGTAACCTAAACATGTCTAAAACCTATTGGTTAAGAGTATTACAACACATCCCCACATTTTCCGTGAAATTAATCAATTTAGAGCTATTAGAAACTGAAAATGATTTCATAATATAAAAATATTTTATGATTATCTTAATGTTCACATCGCCTCTCTTATATATGGGAACTTCCCCTTCTCTTAACATCACTCATCCAAATCCATTTAGCTCGGCCAAACGCTACTAAAATCACCTCCCATGTACCCTGAATTTATCCTATAAGCCTTAATTTTATCATAAATCCAACCTAATGAGCACTTTTTTAAAATCAAATGGAAAGACCCGAAGAAGAGGTAATTATTTCATCACATCTTTCATTGTTCTTTTCTTATTCCAGTTATTTTTTCATTTTTTTTCCATACCAAAATAATAAATCAAGTTCCTTCTACATACTGAGATGTTATTATAGAAAAGGAAAAACCATATTCACTATTCTATCCATATTATGAATGACAAATTCACAATACATTGATATGTATGGCTCACTGTCTCCACGTCGTGGTGTAGTTTGTTATTCAACATTTCATTATATGGACAATTATATTTATGATTATAATTATTTTAAAAAATTAATATAACATGTTAGTGATTTTTTATATATAATATACCATTCAATTACATACGATTTCACCATAAATAGAATAATATTGCTTCTAGTGTGTACGTACGTCTTACCATCTCCAGGACAAGATGAGATTTCATTCCCCATCATAACTAGTCAATAATAATTTCCATTTTATGATTAAAATTATTGTTTAAGAACATTATATCATTATAGATATGAATCAAATAAATCCAATCCATAACAAACACAACTTACATAACAAAAAATATTCGGGAAAACGAATCAGTTAACACCTGAAAAAATGATACTACTGAAATATCCTTATCAAAACTATATTATAGGATCATATATGATATCATATTTATGTATATGTATCTTTTATAATTTAGTAAAAATTATTTAACAATTATACATGAGGTTAACCTACCCATGACTAAATAAAAGTACTAGGTAAGGGTTAATTTTACAACCTCTTTATTATCGGAGGTTGTTTATACGTAAGTATATACTAGGAATTTTTATTTAACATCCACATCCATGTTTCTTAAAAATGTATTTCAAAACATTATTAAATTATGTTATAATATGAGTTAAAGTCATTTATTTTGTTGTTTGATGTAACAAACTAACCCCAGTTACCTAGAGTCGGTGCATTATTTTAATACATTTCCATTACTACAACGAACCAAGTCTCGAAGGACCGATCTGTTTAACAGTCTTAGAAAATTGATTAGATACATGAATGTTACATTACACTTTATAACATACCAAGAAACATCAATAATCCATTATGAAGACCATTATTCCCTTGTCTTAACCCTTCATATCAATCATAATACACTTCTTGGAATCTTGGAAAAAATAAATCCTAGAAAGGGGTGAGTTCAGATGCTCAGTAAGGATAACAATACAGCGGAAACTTTCATAAATAAGCATAAATATTTAAGGCAATGTATAACTAAAACAAAAGCCTTTTAAACATTAACTTCATCATAATATGTAAAAAATATAATGATGTAATTCCATTTACTTATTCACATGGATATTCTACTATTAGAATAATCACATCAATCTCATTAACCACTTTCATAATGATGGAATGCATAATTCCAGACTATCATAACCACATAGTCAAGGCCTTGTGCCAAAACTACAAATAATATTTTGTCAAGGCCTTATTAGAAGACAGTAGTATGTCTCATGAGACCTACCGATGCATCAAGGAGCTATAGTGGGCTCAACCTGTCACTTACTAAGTCCAATGCATTCTTCATATGAATAGGTTTAAAAATAACATCAACATTCAAATTAAAACTAGAATATAAAATTTAATAACATTATCCCTAAACCATGAATGGTATAAAAATAAATCATCAATATTCAAACATATCACAAAACCTTCAATACAATATGGATAATTTGTATTATAATAAATCAACCTCAGTCCAAAATAGTATCCAGTAAAGGATGCTGACATAGTTTGAAATGATGAGTAAACCTTTTTGAGAGAAATATGATTTTCTTAAATTCATTTAAAAGTCACAAATTTATAAAGAAAGTAATTCAAATGAAATTTTTTGAATCAATGTTTCACATAACACTTTGAATCTTTTGTAAATAATTATGATTTCAAAACATTCATGTCCATATAAATAAATCCTTAAAATCATTTTTGAAAACATGGACATTAATTAAAAAGGTTTAGGAAGATAAATCCTTAAAACATTTAAAATTATGATCTTGATAAAGAGTAATTTTCAAAAATTCTTAGAAAATTCATTTTTAAATATTTTTTTTGAGAATGGACATGGATGATAAAAATTTCCCAGTAAATACTTACACATAAACAATCTCAGATATTAATAAGATTGAGGAATTAACCTTTACCAATTTGGTAACATACGAAACATACACCCCATGAAAGAGGTATCATACAATGAATATGTAAATACACATAAATTGAAGTTTATTACACAAATAATAAAATTATGGGAAGTACATAGACCACACAAATGGTAATAGTGGCAATATGGCACGAATCTCCCGGGAATAAGGAGTGGGATGAAAACCATTTACCTTGCACTTTCCTTTAGTCGAGGGTATGTTTAACATATTTTATGAGGACTATAGTATGTTATTAAATTATAACATAACCATATTAATATTTATGATATCTTATGTTATTCAATTATGACATTATTCTACCCATTTAATAATAATTTCCACGTTATATTAATATTTCTGGTAATAATTGCTTTCTATATCGTACGTGTTTTAACTTTTTACTCTTGATTGTATCACTTACATCATGATTTAAATACTTCCAGAATATAAATAATGATTTATATATCATATATATTTAGAATATTAATATATATAATAGACATATATATGAAATGGAAAACACCGTTTACGGAGATGGTAGTCTGTACGTACACATAAATGTTGTTTCCGTATTCATATAGTATTGAATGGAAGTAAGTGAATAAGATATATGTAAGTAAATAAATACTTAGATATATAAATATATATATCTCCAGAAGAATTATTATTTCATATATTACATACTTATTTGTAATATATATTTTTATAATCATCGATGAATGGTGAACTTGGAAATGAATTTCATTGCGTCGTGGAGACGGTAATCCATACGTATGTAGGAGAAGAAATATCATTCTTTTGATATTTAAATAATATATATTTGGATTCTATATCATATATACCGAATCCTTATCATGTTATATTTATTATTTTCATCAAATACACATCATTATTATACCCATCCAAATAATAATGTATTGAATAACAATTACACCATGACATGGAGACGGTAAGCCTATGTACACACGTATGGTGACATGTCATTCAATGGGTGAATAGAATAATGTATTTGGTTGTAACATAATTATAATAACATCATATTATATAGAAGATACTGGAGTTAATATTTTATAATGAAAAAAATGAAAAAGGAAGTGGAAAATGAAAGAAACATGAATGAGGGTGGTGAAATCATTACCTCTTCTTTGGGTTCTTCCTTTTGATTTTATCAAAAATGGATCCTTAGGTTGTATTTATGATCATACTAAGGCCTCTAGGATTAAATGAGGATATTTGAGAGGGTATTTGGGCATGGGTTGGCCGAGCCAAATGTTTTAGAAGGTGTGAATTAGAGTGAAAGAAGAGTGTCCTTTTATAAGAGGGGTGAGGGGCCCCTTACGAAAAACATAAAATATTATTTTATAATAAATTCATATTTGGTTTATAATGGCTGAAAATTGATTTATTTCTAGGATAAGGCCGGGGTGGTTCAAAACAAACTCATCCAATTGGTTTTAGACAGGTTTGAGTTACTTTATTATCCTAATCTTTTAGTTTTAACTCTTACTTAATTAGTTTGACATTTTCCATTCCTCTTTGTATTTTTATATTATATGGTCAATAAACATACTATAAACTTCCAATCGACCCCCAAGAGGTCCATTAATTATAAAACTATCTTGAAATATGTCCTTTGTCTGAACCATATATTTTTTGGAAAAGAATAAAAATTAATAATATAATATTTGTTTTATAAACACTTTAATGTCAATTTTGAAACTATTGGGTATTTTGGTTTTGATAAATTCATAAAAGCATTATTAGTTAGAAAAAAAATTCATATAAATAATCTAATATGTCATATTAACCTATATAATTATTTTATTTCATAAAAAGTCTCAAATTACATTTATTTTGGTATTTATGATATTAATTATCGTAATATTTCATTAATATAGTAATTACTGCATCATCATTGTGTCATAAATAAATTAAATTATTTAATTTATAAAAATTATAAATAAAATTCCTTTATGTAGGAAAGATTTTTATCTGTCTAATTAATATTTATAATCGAATTAATCTTATGTATTACCCTATATTAATATTGTTTAGTTATTAAACTTTGATTTTAACACTTAACTCTTCTTTGAATTAAATAATAATAAATGCCTAATCTAATAAAAGTGTACCTAAATGATAATATTTTATTTATATGGTTGTTTTTGGTGGATATAAACTTTTAAAATAGAATTAGGACATGTGTTATGGTAATATTAATATCATATTTACCCTTAATTACCCAATTTACTTTTAACCGTGGTAAATAAAAGAAAAAAATACTATTCACAGAAATTTTTACATATCTTATTGAACCACATTTTACTCATTGATATTAATCATGACTCTTAGATTTTTGAAATTCCACTCATAGAAGCTGTTAAATTACATTTTATGTGATTTTGCAAATGCTCCTAGTAGGTGGGTTAAAGACAGTAAAACATTCGATAAAATTTTTATATATCTAAAATTATTTTAAATGTACTCCAATGGATTAAATTTAATTTATATAGTAATTATGTATATTTTTTTACCTAAAATAGATTTCATTAAAATAAATAATAATTTAAATAAAAAGTTGGTTTTATCCAATAACTTTGTGTTTTCACAATTCATAAAAAATTGTAGTTTCTCAGAAAAATACCAAAACATTAGCCTAAGCTATATTTGATAGTCAAAATTCAAAAATGATGTATATTTTACCAAATTCAAAAAATATATCTTGCATTAATTAATTTAAAATTAATTCCCGGTATCAAAACCAAAAGGCGTATTTTTAAGAAACAATATCTATCAAAAGATAGACACTTGTTTGTATCCAATATCAAAGCTAATTTACCTACAATGACAAGCATTGGACTAAATGGTAAAAATATAATCTAATTTTACTTCCAAACCATTAAAATGTACAATTTAACACTATAAATTATTTTGATTAAAAAAAATTTCAGTTAAAATATAGTATTTTTCACTATTCACCCAAATATAAAATTTATCAGAAAAACACCAAACATTTACTGAAACTAAATAATTATGTACTGATTGCAAAAAATAAGTTTATTTTGTCAAATTGAATATATCAATGTTTCAAATATTGTATTTAAAAAGGTTTCACCATTAAAAGGCGGTAAAAGTGTATATTTTGAAAAATACTTCTTTTATCTGAAAAAATGAATTAGTTCTTACATTATGTCTAAGAAAATCATAATATGGATTATGAAATTATAATTATAATATATAGTTTAAAATTAAGTTAATACTATTCATAACTGCTTTTGAATGGCTAGTTTGGTAAGTTATGGTGCGCTTCAACTCGGTGTTGTGTGTAGTGCAACATATTGAATTACTTCAAAGAAATAACATTCTATGAAATATTGGGGTGTTACATTATTCCCTCCATCAATAAATTGCATCCTCACAATTTGAAATGGTTCTTCAAAAATAAAAGGTTGAAAATAATAAATACGTTTGTGTGAAAACCCACATCGGAAATTGGGTTAATAAAATATAGTCTTAATAAGAGGAAAAGGGGAATGAAAAAGTCACCACCAAATTATGATCTCTATTAAGAGAACATTGGTGAAAATTGGAGACACATAATTGGAGGAAAAATGTAAATATTTATAGGGAGTGATTGAGGTCATCAGTCACAAGAAATTGTAGAATTGAGGGCCTGAAAGCTATCAATCTATGATGATTTAAAATATCATCGGTTCAACAAAACATAAGGTATTAGGATAACACATTTTTGGTTTTAATATTCCTTCCCTAAATATTAAGAATTAGTTTTTTCATAGAATAAGAGAAAGATATATATATATACTTGACATGTAGTGTTACATCCTTCAACTAATATCTACCACAAACTCATATTTCACTCTAAAAGATAAAAGAACATTAAAATAATATTATATTTATCTTATTAGTATATGGTTCAGAAAAAGGAATTTATAATTAATCTACCAGATTTTTTTAAAAAAAGACTACATTATTCTATCCAGGACATTACGTGGTCCAGTGGTAGGTGATACTCCCTTGTCACCCTTCGGTTGCAGGTTCATGTCTCGTGACCTTGCCGGACATGACAGGTTGCCGCCCAACCTCTGGGTTTTCCTTTTTATGGAAATCCAAAAATAATCTCAAACTGGACTTATCCAAAATACTTCTGACAAAACTCACAATCCAAAATTTATACGGAATTTAAACACAATGAAGATCATTTTTTTCAATGTAATAACATGTGAACACCTTCATCATGTATTCTTTTAAAACACTACAATATCCTGAATTTCCATAAAACATTATTGATTACATTCCTGCTCCCTTATTCATTATAGAATACTGGATTACTCCGTCTATCAAAAAATGTTTTAAACTCAAACAATGATGGAATTTAAAAATCATTAATCACTTTCATGGTATTAAAGAATATCCAATATTATTTATCCAAATCAATCATGTATTATTCCAAAAACACTACCTCGGTATCAGAACCATATTATGGTTTATCATTCTCTCAACCATAAATTTTATAAAAATTTAATCTTCTATTGAGTCACTTTTCTTGGTTCTACAGAATCTCACGTCCTTAATGAAATAGTACTGCAATAGAATATTTATATACTCCATAATTATTATAACCAGTACATCATTGATACAACACTCAAATGACATAATTCATTAATAACAACATAAGAACTCTAATAATTCATTCTCAAATGTGGTAGTATCATAACAGTATTATTATCCAATAGCATCATTTGGGGCATACTCTAAAGATTTCGACATTGGTTCGTATAGTGTCACAACACCTTGCAGATGAAGCATTTTACATTTGTAATCATTTTCTTACCCTTGCAATCACGTACTTGGTTTCCTTATTCTCCATACTTATAACAAACTCTCATTTCATCCAAGAATTTACAAAGGTGATTATTTTTACATTTATCACATAAGGGAAAATACTTCATTCCCCTATTCCCTTTATCCATATTTCCCTCTACTGTCCTTTTCTTCTCATGTGACCCATCAAAGCCATAGGACTCAGAGAAATCTTTACTTATCTTACTAACACATGATATTATTGCTTCATATGTGGAGAATACTTGGGAGACTATATCACTTTTGATTTTTTTCTTAATACCATGAATGATATGACCCTTATTACTCTTTTGATCATACGTATTGCTGGAGTTCACATCCCTTCTACTTGGCGCATTTCTAAAAAATGGCATAAACTAGGTCATTTTATGAATCACAATTCATAATTCCAAACATGTAAAATACCTAATGTAAATTTAATAGTTTATGGATATAATCCATAATCACAAAGATGTTTGCTTTGAAGAGATATATACTCATAATCCCTTCAAAGTTGTTTGTAATGAAAACACGAATTATCCTAAGCATATCCACTGGGAGTGTCGTAACCAAGAGTGTAGTAAGGCCCGTTGTCCTACACCAGTTCCCATTCGAGTCTAGGTCAAAGCGGTGCTTTCAGGTTTTACCCCTAGGTACATCGGTGCTAGAGCCGCCTCTACATGCTTGTATCCATACAGGGATATTTTTTTTTTGAAAACTCCAAAAATCACCAAAGTACCAAAATTCTAAGAAGTTCTTCTATACTAATCCTCAAAGTCTATCTTAGGGTAATGTTCTCTAATCAGAGTTTATTTAAATCTAGTTTCCAAGGTTATTGATAAAATTACACATATAACATCTGTAATTCCCCAACCCCAGTTACCCAGTGTCGGTGCATTATTTTAATACATTGTCATGATTACAAGGAACCAAGTCCAGAAGGGCCGGTCTATTTAGCAGTCTTCGAAAATAGATTAAATTCATGAAAGTTACATTACACATTATAACATACAAAACAACCTCAATAATTCTTTATGAACTCCATTATTACCTTGGATTAACCCTACATATCAATCACAATGCACTTCTTCAAATCCTGGGAAAAATAAAACATAGAAAGGGATGAGCTCAGATGCTCAGTAAGGATAACAATACAGCAGATTCTTTCATAAATAAGCATAAACATTTAAGGAAATATATAACTAAAAAAAGCCTTTTAAACATGAACTTCAGCGTAATAAGGAAAAAATAAAATGAAGAAATTCCATTGACTTATTCACAGGGATACTCTACTAGTCGAATAATCACATGCAATATCACTAACCACTTTCATAATGATGGAATGCATAATGCCAGACTATCATAACCACATAGTCAAGGCCTTGTGCCAATAGTAAAAATAATATTTTTTCAAGGCCTTGTGCCAAGACACTAGTTTTTCTAATGAGACCTACCGATGCATCGAGGAGCTATAGCGGGCTCCACCCATCACTTACTATGTCCAATGCATTCCTCATATGAAAAGGTTTAAACATAACATATACATTCGTATTAAAAGTAGCATACAAAATGTCAATAATTTATCTGTAAACCATGAATGGTATAAAAATAACACATCCATAGTCAAACATATCACATAACCTTCAATACAATATGGAAGATTTGTAATATAATAAATCAGCCTCATTCAAAAATAATATTCAGTAAAGGATGCTGACATTGTTGAAAATGATGAGTAAAACTTTTTTAGAGAAATATCCTTTTCGTAAAATCATTTAAAAGCCACACATTTATAAAGGAATAAATTTAAAAGTGATTTTTGAATCAAAGTGTCCCATACCACATTTAATATTTTGAAAAGAATTATCATTTCAAAACATTGATGTCCATATAAATAAATCCTTAAAATCACTTTTGAAAACATGAACATTAATTATAAAGGTTTAGAAAGACAAATCATTAAAACATTTAAAATTCTGATCGTGATAAAGAGTAATTTTCAAAAATCCTTAAAAAATTAATTTTGAAATCATTTTTATGAAAATGGACATGGATGATAAAAATGTCTCTATAAATAGTTACACATAAACAATCTCGGATAATAATGAGATTGAGGAATTAACCCTTACCAATTTGGTAAATTACGAAACATACACCTCAGGAAAGAGGAATCATACAATGAATATGTAAATACACATAAATTAAAGTGTATTACACAATGAATACAATTATGGACACTACATACCCAACACAGAAGGTAATAGTGGCAATATGGTATGAATCTCACATGAATAAGAGTGAGATGAAAACCCCTTACCTTGAAATTTCCTTTAGTCGCGGGTACGTTTAACCTCTTGTATGAAGACTATTGTATGTTATTAAATTATAAAAGAACCATAATAATATTTATGATATCATACATTACTAATTTATGACTTTATACTACCCATTTAATAATAATTTCCATGTTATATTATTATTTCAGGTAATAATCGCTTTCTTTATCGTACGTGTTTTAACTTGTTACTCTTGATTGAATAACATAGATCATGATTTAAATACTTCTAGAATATAATAAATTATTTATATATCATGTATATTTAAAATATAAATATGTATAGTAGACATATATATGAAATTGAAAACACCGTTTATAGAGACGGTAGTCCGTATGTACTCATAAACGTTGTTTCTGTTTTCATATAGTATTGGACGGAAGTAAGTGAATAAAATTTATGTAAGTACATAAATTCTTATATATATAAATATATATATCTCCAGTTGAATTATTATTTCATATATTACATAATTATTTGTAATATTTATTTTTAATCGTCGATGAATGGTGAACTTGAAAATGAATCTCATCGTGTCGTGGACATGGAAATCTGTACGTACGCACCAGCAAAAATATCATTCTTCTGATATTAAAAAAATATATAATTGGATGGTATATTATATATACATAATATTTATCATTTTATATTTAATATTTTCATCAAATACTCATCATTATTAAACCCATCCAAATAATAATGTATTGAATAACAATTACACCATGACGTGGAGATAGCAAGCTGTACGTACACACGTATGGTGACATGTCATTCAAAGGGTGGATAGAATAATGGATTTAGTTTACCATAATTATAATAACATCACATTATATATAATATAATAGATTTATTATTTGATAACGGAAACAATAAAGAAAAAGTAAGTGGAAGAATAAAGGTACTTTAAAGAGGTTGGTGAATTCATTACATCTTCTCCGACTTCTTCCGTTTGATTTGATTAAAAGGGCTCCCTAGTTTGGCATTCTGATTGAACTAATGCCTCTAGAATGAATGGAGGATATTTTAGAGGGTATTTTGGCAGGTTTTGGCCGAGAAAATGGCTTATAATGTGTGAATTATAGTGAAAGGGGAGTGCCCTTTTATAAGAGGGGTGAGGGGCACCTTAGAAAAAACAGAAAAGATTAATTTATAATAAATACATATTCGGTTTATAATGGATCAGAATTGATTTATTTCGAGGCTAAGGTGGGGATTGGTCTAAATCCACTCAACCAATAGGTTTTAGACATGTTTGGGTCACTTTATTAACTATATATTTTAGTTTTAACTCTTAGATAATTAGTTTGACATTTACCATGCCTCTTTGTATTTTTATATATTATGGTTAATAAACATACTATAAACTACCAATATACCTCCAAGTGGTCCATAAATTTTAAACCTATCATTATATAAGTACTTTGTCTGATCCTAATATTTTTATGAATAGAATTTAATTTTATAATATATTATTTTTTAAAAAACACTTTAATGTCAATTTTGTCACTTTTGGGTATTTTGTGTTTGATCAGTTCATAAAATCATTATTAATTTGAAAAAAATTCATATAAATAATAATAATATGTCATATTAACCTAAATAAATAATTTATTTCAAAGAAATTCTCAAATTACATTTATTTGCGTATTTATAATATCAATTATCTTAATCATTCATTAATATGGTAATTAACGCATCATCAATGTGTCATAATGAAATTAAATTATATAATGTTTAAAAAATATAAATAAAATACCATTATGTAGGAAATAGTTTTATGTTTATAATGAATATTTATAATCGAATTTGTCTTATGTATAAACATATATTAAAAATGTTTTAGTTATTAAACATTGATTTTAACTCTTTTAACTCTTCTTTGAATTAAATAATAATAAATGTCCTCATCTAATCCAAGTGGACCTAAATGATAATATTTTATTCCTAAGGTTGTTTTTGGTCGAGATACAATGTAAAATAGAATTAGGACATGTGTTAGGGTAATATTAATATCATTTTTATCCTTAATTAGAGTTTTTACTTTTAACTGTGGTAAATAAAAGTAAAAAGTTACTATTCACCAAAAATTATTTTTATCTTATTGAACCACATTTTAATCCTTGAAATTACATGTGTATCTAGGATTTTCAAAATTCCACTCAGAGAAGCGGTTAAAATATGTTTTATGTGAATTAGCAAATGCTCATAGGAGGTGGGTAAAAGATGGTAATAAGTTTGATAAAATTTTTTATATCTAAAATTATTTTAAACTGGCCCCAATGAATTAAATTGAACTTATATAGGTATTGTGTATCGTTTTTGAGTGAAAATAAATTTAAATAAAATAAATAATTATTTAAATAAAAAGTTGGTTTTATCCAATAACTCAGTGTTTTCACTATTCATTAAAAATTGAAGTTTCTCAGAAAAATACCAAAACTTTTGCCTAAGATATATTTGATAGTCCAAATTCAAAAATGATGCCTATTTTATCATATTAAAAACATATAAGTTTCATTAATTAATTTAAAATTAATTCTCGTTGTCAAAACCAAACGATGTATTTTTAAGAAACAATATCTATCAAAAGGTCGACAATTGTTTATGTCCAATCTCAAAGTGAAAATACATACAATAACCAGCATTGGATTAAATGTTAAAAATATAATCTATTTGTACTTCCAAACCATTAAAATGTAAAATTTATCTCTATAATTTAATTTGATTAAAAAAGTTGTTTTCAGTTAAAATATAGTATTTTTCACTATTCACCCATATATGAAAGTTATCATAAAAACACCAAAAAATTTATTGAAACTATATTCTAATGTCATTATTCAAAAAAAGAAGTTAATTTTTCCAAATTTTATATATAAAAGATTCAAATATTGGATTAAAAAAGGGTTCACCATTAAAAGGCATTAAAAGTTCATTTTTTGAATAATAATTCATTTATCTGAAAAAATGAATTAGTTCTTACATTATGGATAAGAAACTCATAATATGGATTCTAAAATTATAAGGATTATATATAGTTCATGATTCAGTAAATACTGTTCATAACCTCTTTTGAACGGCTAGTTTGGTAGGTTATGGTGTTCTTGAACTCGATGTTGCGTGTAGTGCAAGTTATTAAATTATATTGAAGAAATAATGTTCTATAAAATCATGGGGTGTTACATTTTACTTTTTATAAAATGGTTTCAAAAGAACCCATCCATCATTTTCCAAACAAGGTTCTTTCTGACCACTTCAAAAAATTATGGAAAGTATATTTTTTAACTTATACAATGGGTTGCAGTCATTTTCTACTATTATAACACCCTCGATTCTTCCATTACATGATTATATGAATATTTTCAAAATAAATGTTTCCATTAATAATTATGCAAAATTTAAATGATTTCAATGCAAAAATAGATATTTCTATGAAATATTTTTTGGATTGATTTTATTTCTTTCAATATCTATTGTTGTAATTTATGTTTAATTGAAGTTGATTTACTATAATAGACTATTCCATATTGTATTGGTAGTAGTAAGATATGATAGACTGTGTATGTTCTATTTTTATATCATTCATGGTTTATGGTTAAATTATTAATATTTCATATTCTAGTTTTAATATGAATGTTTATATTATGTTTCAACCTCTTCATATAAGGAATGAATTGGACATAGTAAGTGAAAAGAAGGGCCTGTTATAGCCCCTCGATGTATCAATGTGTCTAATGATACAAAATAGTATTTTGTCACAAGGATATGACAAAATGAATTTTTTTCTTGGCATGAGGCCTTGAATATGTGGTTATGATATCCAACATTATGCATTTCATCATTATTAAATTAGTTATTGATATTAAATGTTATTATTCTACTTGTAGAATATCCCTATGACTAATTAAATTGAATTATTTGATTTATCATTGCTATATAATGCAGAATTTTATGTTTAAAAGGCTTGTGTTTTAGTCTTATAATATACCTTAAATGTTTATGATTTCTTATGATAGTTTTTTCTATATTGTTATCCTTACTGATCATCTGAGCTCAACCCTTTATTATGTTTCATTTTTTCTAAGATGTGAAGAGGTATATTATGATTGACCTGTAGGATATGCTATGGTATATGAGTGTGTTCTAATGAGACACAATGTTTTTATTTTAATTTCATAATGTAATGTAAGACTTATGTATGTATATAGTATTTCCAAGGATACTAAACTAATTGGTATTTTGGGACAAGATCTCTTGATATCATTACAATGTTATGTAATAATGCAACGACTCTGTGTAACTTGGGTCAGGGAATTAAAGTTGGTATCAGAGGGAGGTTTAATACATAGCTTGGAAACTATATTTTGAAAAACTCAGATTAGATAACATTACACTAAGATAGATTTTTCGGATTAGTATAGAAGAACATCCTAAAAAATTGTATTGTAGATATTATGTGGGGTTTTGAAGAAATAAATACCTTTATAGATACTACAAGTGGACATGGTTTTGACACAGATATACATGGGAGTGAAAACTCTAACACAGTGTTTCAGGCTTCACCTGAGGTATCATGGTACAAGACAACATGAAATACTATGCACCAGGCTTTACACACTCTGGGGATATGCTTAGTATAACTCACATTTTCTTTAAAACCATTATGAAGGATTTATGAGTAAATAATTTCTCAAGGAAAACATATTTATGATTATATATTATATGTATAAACAATTCAATTTAGGTAAGGTAATTTACTTCTTTGGAATTATGTTTTTTGATTCATAAATTAATCTAGTGTATTCTACTATTTCTAAATAGTGCATAGTTGAAGGAATGAAAATCTTATCAACGCACATAATCCATGTAAAGATTCCCCTCCTACTCAAGAAAATTATTTTAGAGATGGTGATGAAACTGGTGGTGAACATATTATATCCATGTTTTGACAACTCACTCAAGTTATGAATAATAATCTTACCCATTTGGACCACATAGATCCACAACGTGGAGGACCAATGTTAGACCACATCATGAGGCAACCACCACCATCATTCAATTTCACTACCAATCCATTTTGAGATGAGTAATAGATAAGTTTCATAGAGATATTTTTTCATGATTTTAGGAGTAGAGAAAGGGAAAATGTTTTCCTGGTAGTTTATCACCTCATAGGAGATGCATATCAACGGTGGTTATTAATTAAAAAACAATGGATGATGAACATGTATCAAATATATAATTGATGGAGTTTAAAGAGCTTTCATTAGGAAAATAATTTCCCTGTTAACATCGAGAAGATATGGAAAGGTAATTTCTGAGTCTGAGGAAAAATAAGGATGTGAGTCTCACAGAGTATGAGCCTAACAATACAAGGTTATCAGGGAATGCTATAGATTATATACGTAACCCAAGGAGAATAACTGATTGATTATTTTATGGGTTAAAACCATTCTCTATCGAGCCTTAGTCTCATAATCCTCCTCATAATACGAAGATATAGTCTCATGTCCTATCAAGACAGAAAATGAATTCTCTATGTCTTATGACTTTAAAGCAATGAAAGTGAAGAAGATATCTACTGAACACTCTGGAAATGGAAATAAGGGGAAGAAGGTAAATATAGAATTTCCACCCAGCAGTAAATGTAGGATGAAACACCCTGGTGCTTTCCTGAATGGAATGAGAGTATGTTAAATGTGAGGAGTAAATCGACACCAAGGTTGTGATTTTAAGTGGATGAATGAGGTGATAAATGTTGAATGCTACAATTTTAAAGAAATAGGTAATTATGAAAATTTATTTCCTATGTATCAAGGAAACCTGTCTTAGAAATGTCCAAGGAGGCAAGGCCAGGCTTATGCAATCACAACTGATGTGGATGAAGTTCTAAATGACATGGTGGAGGGTACATTAATTATTTCCTCAAATTTATACAATCCAATTTTTTATTCTAGATTATCTCATTCATTCATGTCTTCCTAGATTTCCAAGAAAATTACCTTTTTCAGTTTGATTGAATAAGGGATTTTTCAATATAAACTCCTAAGGGAAGTATCATTGCAATAGTGTTTTGTGAATCAGTTACCATTATGTAATATAATGATGCTTTATCTACTGATCTCATCATCATAACCATGATTTAATTTGATATAATACTCATTATGGATGGGATTTCGGTCAATGATGCAAAAAACTTTTATAAGAAGAGGGTGGTTACAAATTTTTATGATGATAAAAAATCACTTATCTTTAGAGTAGAAACATCACCATTTGTATCTCATCTAGATCCACCATTAGTTTATCTACTAAATTCTATTATTAGGGAGGAAGATAGTGAAATAACATTGGGTGAGGAAAGGAATATTCAAACAGAGGATGTACCTATTGGGCACAAATATGTTTATGTGTTTTTAGGGGATTTACTTGGAAAACCTCCAAAATGAGAAATTGAGTTTTCCATTAAAATAATTCATGGTTGAAGGCCCATATCAAATAACAATTATAGAATGTCCATGATGGAATTAGTTGAACTAATGAAAAAACTAGTGGAATTGAGTTATATTAGATTTATTCACCCTATTGATTGTCCAAGGGGATCCCCTATTCTTTTTTTATCAATAGATATGGATCTATGTGGTTGTTCATTGAGTACAGGTATATCAATGCTATAAAAATAAATAACAATTATCCCCTACCCTGCATTGATGATTTATTTTACCAAATTCATATAGCTTTATATTTTTCAATGATTGACCTTCGATCTGGATATAATTAATTGTTAGTGAAGAAGGAAGACATTCCAAATACAACATTTGGAACTGGGTATGTGCATTATCAGTTTAGAGTAATGCCTTTTTCACTGACTAATTCACCCTCTTTTTTCATTGATCTAATGAATAGAGTTTTCAAGGAATATCTTGATGACTTTCTTGTGGAAGTTATAGATGGTATATTGGTATACTCCAAAACCATGGAAGACAAAGAAAATCACATGATTACTATTCTAAAAACTCATATAAGTAATGAAATATATTTTAAGTTTATCATGTATAAATTCTGGAATCAGGAGATTTCTTTTCCAAACCATGTTGTCTCCAAGGACAGAATATCTGTTGATCCTTCAAAGACAAGGGTAATTCATGAATGGCCAGCACCAACGAGTATAACTGAATTACACAGTTTTTATGGTTTAGCAGGTTATTATTAGTGTTTCGACTATAAATTTTTCTAATTTGGTAAACCATTAACCAAGATCACATGTAAAGGGGTTAAATGTGTTAGGAAAAAAGAGTGAGAATATTGTTTTCAATAATTGATGAAAATATTATTCATTTCTGTTATCATGACTATACCGTCAGGGAATGGAGGGTTTTTTATTTATAGTGATGTTTCAAAGAAATGATTTGGTTGTGTCCTTAAGAATAATGATAGAGATAAAGCATATTCACCAAGACAACAAAAAATTCATGATCAAAACTATACCACTCATGATCCTGAGTTAGTAGATTTAATATTTGCAATAAACATATAGAGACACTACCTATATGGTAAAAAATGTGAGATATATACTGATCACAAGAGTTTGAAGTATATTTTATCATAAAAAGAACTCTAAATGAGGAAAATATGATGGCATTATGTATTCAAGGATTATGAATTCACAGTAAACTACAACCCAGTGAAGGAAAATAAGGTAGAAGATGCTTTGAGCAGAAAGGATCATGGAGTTATGAACAAGATGAGAGTAGAAATGGATCCAACGTTCATGAATCAAGTAAACATGGATATAGGAATAATCATTGAAGGTGAAACATAAATACCTTTTTAAATGGTTTACAATCCATATTTACTAGAAAAGATAAAATGATTTCAAGCTAATGTTGAGGAATTAAAAAAAAAAATATTTTGAATGATGGGAGATTGATTGACTTCATATATGAAGATGGAATTTTGAAATTTGGGAAGAGGATTTGTGTTCACAATATACCTTCTCTAACAATGGAATAGTTGGATGATGATCATATATCCAATTTATCTATAGACGATTATTTCACTAATATATATAAATATTTGAAGGAAAATTTTTGGTGGGACAACATGAAATGGAGGATTGTTGATTATGTGTGAAGATTTTTGTTTTGTCAATAGGTGAAGGTAATAAGAAAACAACATTGAGGAGTTATGCAACCTCTTTCCATACCTATGTTGAAATGGGATGATATTTCGATGGACTTTGTCATGGGGCTACTAGAGACTCAGAGAAGGAATGATGCAATATGAGTCATTGTGGATTGTCTTACCAAGTCAGATCATATTCATATTATAAGAAAAGATTAATCACTTGAACATTTAGAAAGACTATATATTAATGAAGTTGTAAGGATCCATGATGTACCCCTATAGATTATTTCTGATCATGATCCATGTTTTACATCAAGATTCTGGAAAAGTCATCAGAAAGCCCTAGATACTGATCTTCATTTAAGAACAGCTACAACCCTCAAACTGATGGACAACCAGAACAGACTATTCAAACCTAAGAAATTTTTTTGAGATCCTTCTCACATTACATTCAAGGTATGTGGGATTAGTATTTACCACTAGTAGAATTTTCCTATAATAATAGAATCTATTCAAGTATTCAGATGGAACCATATGAAGCGTTATATGGAATGAGAAGTCGCACACCAAATTTTTGGGATGATGTTGGTGAATGAATTCTCATAGGACTAAAACTTTTTGTGGAAAAAATGAAATACATGGAGATTATCCAATCCCACTTCATATCATCTCAAAGTATGAAAAAGGAGAAATACCAATGACCGAAGGAAGGATTTGGAATTTCAAGTAGGAGATCATTTTTTTGATGGTATCTCCAAGGAAGGGGCTTATATGATTCGGTAAGAAAGGAAAATTAAGTCTCTGGTAAATCAGACCTTTTGAAATTCTATAATGAATTAGAGTTGTTGCTTATAGAATGGAAATGCTACCAAGTCTCTCCAAAGATCATTATGTTTTCCATGTAACATTGTTGATAAAATACATGCTTGACCCAATACATTCAATCACCTACGAAGAAATAGAACTGGAACTCGATCTATCTTATTATGAAGAGGATGTCTGGATTCTTGATACCAGTGAACAAGGGTTTAGAAACTAGACGACTTTTCTGCTAAAAGATATTTGGAGAAACCATAAAATTGAAGAGGCAACATGGGAACTGGAGGAACATATGATGAAAAACTACCCAAATATTTTTATGCACTAAAACTCTAATAATTGCAAGGCCAAAATTATTTGAAGGAGGGAAGAATGTAACACCCCATTCTCCCACCGTACGATTCTCTTTCAATAATGAAATAGCTTTCATTGTATCTAACTTTGAGTTCAAGCACACCATGACCAATCAATCTAGACATTCAAAAAAGAAGTTATGAATAGTAATACCCACTTTGGGAAATTTTATAAATTTTATTTTTGAAATATGACATAATTTTAGGATTAATAATATCAAAATTATCTTATGGGGAATTTTTTGTATTTTACTAAAAACATTCAATTTTTGATGATTTGTGAAATACAGTTCTATCTTTCTTAAAACCGAGTTTATATATAAAAAAATTTAATTAAATTTATTTTAATGTCATAATAGACACATAATACCTATATTACTCCAATGAAATTCGTTGAAGTCTTTTTATAATAAGATTAGATATACGAAATTTTATTGAACTTTTTACCATCTATTACCCACCTTCTAGGGAAATTTTTAAATTTTTCATAAAATGTAATTTTAATTCGTCTTTGAATTGAATTTACACAACCCGAGTGAAACTGTAGACAAAAATATGTAAACTTTCATTCAATAGGATGGAAATAATTTTTTTGAATAGTAACTTTTGATTTTTATTTACCGCTCTTAAAAGTAAATACAGTTATTAAAGGAAAAAATGATATTATAATTACCCTAAAAAATGTCCTAATTCTATTGGATAAGTTTATATCAACAAAAATCAACCTTAGGGATAAAATATGATCCTGTTTGATCCACATTGATTATATTTTTGCACATTTATTATATTTTATTTAAAGATGAGTTAAAAGTGTTAAATTATAATTTTAATAACAAAACCATTTATAATATAGGTTTATACATAAGATAAATTCTACTCTAAATATTAATTAGAAAGCTAAAACTATTTTCCTCATATGGTATTTTATTTATAATTTTTATAAATTAAATAATTAAATTTATTTATGACACAATGATGATGAAGTAATTAACTTATTAATGAAGGACAAATATAAATGATGTTACAAATATTAAAATAAATTTAATTTTATACTTTTGATGCATTAGACTAAATTTCTAGGTAAATATGACATTTTAGGGTCGCTTCAATGAATTTTTTTCAAAGTAATAATTTTGTTATGGCTTTCAAAAAAAACAAATACTAAATAGTGCAAAATTGACAAAAATGAGTTTTTAAAACCAATATTATTTTAATAAATGATATTGTATTCCTAAAAATTTAAGGATCAGAAAAAGGACTAATAAAATGATATATATTTCATTTTTTAACCACTTGACGTTCGATTTTCATTTTATTGTATGTTTATTAACTATTTATTATAATAATATAAGAAGACATTGTAAAAGATAAAAAATTTATCTAAGAGTTAAATCTAAAAGATATGGTTTATATAGTGACCTAAAATTGTCTAAAATATATTTCATGAGAATATATAGATAGATCCACACCTTATCCTAAATATTAATCCATTTGGAGATATTATAAACTAAAAAAGATTTTATAATAAAATAATATTTCAAGATTTTCTAAAAGTTACCCTAACCTCTCTTATAAAACGGTACTTCCCCTTCTCATAACTTCACACCTCCAAATCCATTTGACTTGGTCAACCCCTGATCTAATATTCTCTAAACTACCTCACTTCAACCTAGATTCCATATGTTGATCATAAATCCAACCTAATGAGCCCTTTTTCACTAATCAAGAGGATACACCTGAAGAAGAAGTCATTATTTCGTCAACTCTTTCAATGTTCTTTTATTCTTCCACTTCCTCATTATTTTTTTCCATAAAAAATTAATGACTCTAGTACCTTATACAAACTAATATGTTATTATAAATATCTTACAAAAATTTTCAATATTTTATCTAACCTATGATTGATAATGTCTCCATACGTGCATATGTTAAGCTTACTGTCACCATGTCGTGGTTCAGTTTGTTATTCAACACATCATTATTTGGATGGATATAATAATCAGTCTAATTGATGTAAATAATAAATATAATATTTTAATGACATTTTATATATAATATACCATACAATTATATATTATTTCACCATAAATAGAATGATATTGTCTCTCGTGTGTACATACAGCTTACCGTCTCCACAACCCGATGAGAATTTATTCCACATTGCAACAATTCAAGAATAATTTACATTTGATGATTAAAAATAATGCTTAAGAAAATAATATCATTCTGTATTTGAATCAAATACATCATATACATAACTAACATGACTTTCATTGCAAAAATTATAAATGAAAATGAATCAGTTAACAATTGAAACAATGATACTGCTGAAATATTATAAATAATGAAATATTGTAGGATCATACATGATATCGTATTAATGTAAGTGTTTATTTTATAATTTAAAAAAAATTATTTATCCATTATACAGGAGGTTAACATTCACTATACTGAGGAAAAGTACAAGTTATGTGTTAATTTTACAATCTCTTTATTATCCGTGGTTGTTTATATGTATGATTATACTGGGTCTTTTTCTTTATCATCAACATCCATGTTTTATAATAATGTATTTCATATTTTTTTTAATATATCCTATACTATGGTTTAAATTAATTTATAAATTTTTTTTTACTTTTTATAAAATTGATTGAAAATAATCTTTCCGTTTTTTTTCAAAAAGGGTGCTTTATGAACTTTTCGAAAAATTAAGGAAAGAATGTGTTTTTAACTTAGGCCGTATGTACAGATATTTTCTGCCATTATAACACCATTGATGCATCGCTTACATGATTATATGAATATTTTCAAAATAAATGTTTTGTTTTATAATTTTTACCTTTAAAATGATTTCAATGTAGAAAGAGATATTTCTCTCAAATAGTTTTTTTATTGATTTAATAAATGTAAACATCTATTGGTTGGATTTTTTTTATAATTTATGTTCATTTATTATGATACCATATTCCATATTTTATTGATATTTTTATGATATGTTGGACTATTGATGTGATATTTTTCTGTCACTAATGGTTTCTTTAAAGTATTAACATTTCGTATGGTAGATTTAATACAAATTTTTATGTCATGTATCAATATTTTCAAATGAGGAATTAATTGGAAGTATTATGTGATAAGCGGGGCCCAAAATAGACCCTCGATGCATCGGTAGGTCTAATGAGACAAACTAATGTCTTGGCATAAGGCCTTGACAAAATAATTATTTTTTTTCTTGGCACGAGGCCTTGACGATGTGGTTATGATGTCCAACATTGTGTATTCCATCATAATGAAATTTGAAATGGATATTACATGCAATTAATCAACTAGTGGAATATCAACCTGAATATGTAAATATAATTATTTGATTTATATTTTCTATATTATGCTGAAGTTTATCTTTAAAAGGATCGTGTTTTAGTTTTATACATTGCATTATATTTTTATGTTTTCTTATGATAGTTTCTGCTATATTATTATCCTTACTGGGCATCTGAGATCACCTCATTCTTATGTTTTATTTTTCCTAGTATGTGAAGAAGTATATTATTATTGACTTTTAGGACAAGATAATGGACATGAGTGTATTCAAAGAAGACATAATGCTTTTCTTATTATTTCAAAATGTAATATAAAACTTTAGTATATATAGAGTACTTACTAGGATACTAAATGGATCGGTCATTTAGGAATTGACCTCTTGAGATCAGGCCAATGTTATTTAATAATGAAACAATTATAGGTAATTGGGGTTGGGTTATTACTTGATTGGTGTCACTATGTGATCTTGGTGACTATATGACTTGGGGGAAAAGCTGACCAATTGACACTCAGTTTTCCATTGAGGTTCCGTGCTATATCGATGCACCATGAACAATCGACACTCAATGCACCATAGAAGATCCATGCACTATCGACATCCCAAAAAATATGACCACCCCTGCTGTTACTGATGTTCTGTGCACTATTGACACTTCGTGAACCACCGATTCTCCACGCATCATTGACACTCCATGCACATTTGATGATATATGCTTGTACGACACTTCTATTGTCATAGTAACTGAAATACATGTTTACTACAATTGGAAATCCTTCTATTCCTGGTTTATACTTATACAAGTGTTGGCTGGCCGTATTAACATTAATTCATGTGCTTCCTTTGTGGTGTAATTCAAGTGTTTCATTTTTGTTGTACCATTGTGGTTTTGGGGTCCCTACTGAGTATTTTTTTACTCACCGTTGAATGAGATATGCCCATACATATCATGTCTTGTGTAGAGGTCCAATGTTTTGATATATAACGTGGTAGAAAAGTGCCAGGTGGAGAATAGAGATAGATCTGATAGACGAGGTTTGGTTCAGCGACTTCAGACATCTGTTTCTGTACCTACCCTTCAGGTAGGGTTTTCAAAAGATGAATTTCTAGGGTTTCTACTTTTCCTGTTGGTTGGGCTTCTATTCTGGCCCCATTTAATTTTCAGTTTTTTATTAGTTTACTCTATTGTTCCTATATTAGAGTTACATATCCTTGTTTTTTTGTTTTTTTTTGTTTAATAATTTTTATTGGAGACATGTGGATATGTATAAATACATAATAAAATGCCTCCCATTTGAAAGATATTCCTACTCGGTGATAGTCACCAATCCCTAGCCTAATGGAGGAAGGCTTGGGGGTAGTCACAGTACTGGCCCTAAGGGATAGGTCGTGATAGACCTATCCTAGAAAAGCATATAACCCTAGATATTGGGGGTTTGGGTGGTTGTTTAATGGTTTGTCAGACTATACACACAAAAAGGAAAAACCATTCACCCCGAAGATGATGTTTATGGTAAATCCACACGGTTTTGGGAAATATTGCACCCTATGAAAAATACGAGGTGTAAAGTATTTTAATCCCCCAGAAATAATTTTTTAAATTTACCAATCCCCCATTTGTAACTCTATTCCAACATAAATTCAAACCCTAAAATCTTTTCACCATTTTGGAGACTCTTGAAAAAATTATAAGGGATTTTGACAACGTCCTATATGATCTATAGCATGGATTGAAGATCTACACCCTCCTGGTAAGAAGATCTCATCTAGTGTGATTTTCTTTGTCTTTAACATTCCTCTTCCATCCATTGAAGGATATTTTATCATAGTTTTTGGTTAGATATAGATCTAGTATTGGGGATCTGGATATGGAATTATAGGATCTTGATTGTTCGATCAAGAATTATAGTTTAAGATCCATATCTTGTTTTACATCATTGGGTTACACAAATTGGAGGATTCAATTGGATAATCACTCATCATAAAATTTAGGATGGTAGGAAATTATTAAAATCACTTAATCATGATTTCAATTAGATGTATGTAATTGTATAATTTATATTGTTTATTTATAAATTAGATTTTACAAATTGAATTAATTAATTAGTGGATTTTGGATGAGGAATAATTATTAGTTGAATCAATTATTAGATTATTAAAATTATTGTTTTTGGGGAATAATTAATTATTGAATTAATTATTTTTATATTTTCTTTGTTTGGGATTAAGTAATTGCTCAACTGATTAATGGAATGGACATAATTAATTAATTATTCAATTAATAAATGGAATGAATGTAATTAATTTTTTCATAAATTAATTATGGATGTTTTTTGTGATTTGGAAATTGATTTTAGGGATTAATTAATTGGCTAATTATTTAATAGAATTGATGTGGACAATTAATTGGTAAATTAATTTAAGTGATTTATGTGATAAATTAATTGTGAAATTAACAATGTTATATTGTGATTCATGTAACATTTTGATACATGTGATATTTTTCTACAACTGATATATGTGATTGTTTGATATACGAGTGTGGGACACAAAGTTATTCTCTGAATACCCATGTGTGGTGAATGACATAAAAGTGTGGGAAAAAGAATAACACTCCATATACCCAAAGATTTTCAAATTCAGGCATCAAGATATTATAGTATTAGACATGGAATGATTCTATAAATACACATGGGGTGTTGGACATATACTGACACACCAAATACCCACATGGATCTAGACAGGACGTTCTACACCAATTGGATTGGATTGGAATATGGGTCCAATTTGATGTTGTGAAAATTGAATTTATATGTCTAATGAAAGACCATGTTATATAATGATTTTGAATTGTTTATGTGGTAGGATTCAAGTAATGACATAGTCTAAAGCAGGTATTGAGAGTTTAAGTGTCCATGAGATCCTAGGGGATTAGTTCGTCAAATAAATAATAAATGAAAATGTGATAAGTCCTTACTTATTCATTTAAAATATTTCATTATACAATTTCATTCATAATTATTGACTATATATTGTTTTATATTCCAATGGTGGTAGCCTAATGTGTTCTACACACACCCGACTCCGTCTTCCTGATCGGTACCCAATTATATTTCATGGTATCATGATAAGATAATGATAAAGTCCCCATGATAGATGAATGATTTTGGGATGGAGAATAGATGAGGGAACCATATATGGTGTTATACATACATGGGAGTAGTCAGTCCATTTTCTAATTTTGGGTTTAGCATGTTGACACACGACACATACATTGGATGGGTTACTATTTAGTATTGAATTTGCATTTCCTTATTTGGTCTCGTGATATTGGTTTTGAAATACGTATTTATGTCATTGTTTCTTATTTTTTTTAAAAATGATATTACATTGATAAAGATGGTATAGTTTCCACATGATCGATATTTGGCCCTCGCTACATGTCGTAACCCTTTAGTGTAAAATGAGTCGTGCATGAGTTCATGTGACTAATCGGCTTGGTGCACCAGCGTCTGTCATCTAGGATATGATGTTTCATGGTCTGGGTACCATAATTGATATTATTGGATGTTTTAAATAAAATTTCTTATTTGGTTGATATTGATTAAGGTGGTAAATGTCATTAAATGGTGATAACGTATGTTTTATCATAATTTCAAATGTATAGATTGCCCTTTCGATTATTGAAATAATATTAAATATTTCTGGGATTAGGATAAGAGAAACATTGTAATAACCACATGAATAGGTCTTAATGAAATGTATAAGTATAGGATAGCTCCTGAAATTTAGTTCAAGTTGATACTTTGTGTTTATGCATGGAATTACATCCCTCTCAGGATACTAAAACTGGATACTGGAACTGAATCTAATTTACATAAGGTGACCAGGCCCAAAAGGGTTGGTTTGGTGTTAAATTTATAATATCCCAGTGGACAAAAAGGAATCCAATATCCACATCTTATTTGAAACATCCAAATTATTTTCCTTATTTAATTATATTCACATTTCAATATAATAATATGGATTTATTATGACAATAAATTTTTATAAAAAGTAATGGAGAACCCAAACTAATGATAATTTTATTGAATAGAATGTTATTTTTGATAAAGAAAATTTATTGTATTAATTTTTAAAATTAAAAAATTTTCATGTTAAATAATTTATTTAAGAACATAAAATTGTTATCATATTATGTTATTTATTTATCAATGTGGATTTACTTCTTACAAATTTAGTGATGGATGAATGCCTATGGAACCCAGAATTAAATGTATTCCAGGGATTTGGATGAGATTCCCTAAATATGAAAATAGTTGGATTGGAAATAGCATGAGAAATCATGTAATTACTTAAATTCTTATCTCATGAGTCACGAATAACAATGTGAACATATTTTAGTTTTAACAAATTTTAAATAATACATAGATGAAGTACCATGGATGTCTAGATGATGGAGATGATGAATCATAGAATATTTAAACTGTTTGATGTTAAAAATATAAGAAGAGACATCCAAGGGAATGTATTCAATAAAAGGAGATACTAAATGCATATAAAATAACTTAAAATATAATGATATTATAGGGAACAAAATGAATAAGTCAATTAACTTGGTCAATAGAAACTATTGGTTTCTCAGTAGTAATAACATATTATGTTCAATTCCTCAATAAAAAATATATATTGTGTTATGTTTTTTCATTTAGATTACCCGGAATAAATATTAAATAATAATTAAAATTGTGTGGACATAATTTATTTAGGGTTGGGGGGGATATAATTCTTGGAGATCTGAAATTATATTTTTTATTTAAAAAATAAATAGTCTTACTATCTTGATTAATAAATACCATCAAACCAAATCAAAATATAGAATATTATATAACCATTAAGATGTATCTATAGAATTTGAGAAAATAATTAAATGTTTCTAATGTTTGAAATATATTTTAAAATAAAAATAATTTTCCATATCATTGCCATGACATTGATAAATTAAAATTGTACAAATAAATAACTAATAAGACTAATTTATTTAATAAAATTATACCCTTAAAAATCGTTCATTCATGAAAATTATATGATGAAACTATGGATAACATGTATTCTTCGTATTAAAAATATATTAACACAATTTTTTTTGTAATTTATAAGAAATATGAACCTTAACATTTAGTATATTTAAAAGGTTATTTAACTATAAAATTAACGTTCATTATATATTTATGTTTTCATTTAAGAGTTATGTTTTCAAATTTTTGAATTAAAATTTGAAAGAATAAAATTCAACTTTAAATATCACCATGTCAATACTACATTATAAAGATTTTATGAGATATTTATGAGATAATTAATTTTTAGTGAACAATGGAAATTATTGTTTTCAATAATTCTAAAAATTTTATGATTTTATAATTATATATGTAAGAACTATAAATATATTCAAAAATGAATTGTTAAAATATTGGACTTATGATTTAAAATATTTATTTTAAATACCATTTTTGAATGTATAATTTTTTTTATTGTCTAAAAAAAAGTATTATTTTTCAACAAAGGAATCTATTTATAGTTTTATTAATTTAACATTATTTTTTTTAAAATCCAGTTTTATATTTATTTTAAATGAAAATAAAATTAACTTTATTTATATTAAATAATTTTACATCATGAAAATAAAATAAAATGTTATTTTTATACTACACATAAATTTAAAACCATAAAAATAAACGTTTTTTTTTAAATTTTAGTTTTTGTGTTACATTTAATGATGTAAAAAACATTTCACTACATATATAGATTTAATATGATAAAATAGAATTAATATTTTAAATTATTATTTACAAATTATTTCTTAACTTCCATTTTAAATTTACGCATAAATAATGACTTCGTATGGTAAAGGATATTAATTGCGGTAAAAGTTAAAATTGTAAAAGTGTAAAACATAATGGTAAAGAGTTGATAAATATTTAAAAAATAATTTAAATTTAATGTTAGTGTATTATTAACATTTTATGTTCTCTCATTTAATTATTTATCTAATTTTTATCAAATTTCCTAGAGTATGACTTCCAATTATTAAAAATTTATTGGTATTTAAAACAATGTCATCCCTTTTAAAAACAAAATTCTAAGAGAAAAAAATAAATTCTATGTACTAGGAAAAAAATAGTATTGGTTAGATTATTTTTATAAATATATAAAATTATGATACAAGAAAAATTTAATCACTAAATAATGTCACTATGTTATCGTTATAGTGATATTATAACTAAGGAACTATATAATCACTTAATAATCATGGTATGCTCATGTTCGGGACAGTTAAACCGAATAACTAAAAAATTCTATCATTTTATCTCATGGAGGGATATGTGAAATTAATTACCTGTATAATGTGACATAAATATTTATATAATGGATTTTTCCCTAATGGGATAGTAAAAGTATTATCAAACTGATTAATTATCAAAAAATCATTCATTCATTAAGAATCAACGAAATATGACCACAATCAATTTCATATTCCTTTTTTATAACAAAAACTAAAATTGAATTAAATTATAAAATTATAAATATCATGGAAAATATATTAAAATACATTTAATTATATTTTAATGATTATTATTTTTAAATAATTAATTATTACACAATTTCTAAGGAACTATTACAAATATTCAAACTATATACACTCGAAGTGAGAGAGAATATTTAAACAATATAAATGGAGTTAATATAGAGTA
Source organism: Viscum album (assembly GCA_963277665.1). NCBI lineage: Eukaryota > Viridiplantae > Streptophyta > Magnoliopsida > Santalales > Viscaceae > Viscum > Viscum album. Next base: position 1,812,794,367 of record OY728127.1, read on the forward strand.
GGACTATATATTAATGGTAAAAATTAAAATTAATGTGATTACAATTATTAATTATTTGTTAATATATATATATAATTTGATTATAAATTAGGTCAAATTATATTTTTTTAAGTCATTTCAAGATGTAATGTTTTTTAATGTCATATTTTTTCATTTTTGACATGTTTTGTAATATGAGTATAAATTAATATCCAAGACACACTTTCCTAATATTTTATATATCATATCATAAATTATATTTTAGTAATTATATATTATATTCAATTAAAATCCCTCTCTTATAACGGGTTTTGATAAGATTATTAGAGAGGATTACATTTTTTTCTCAATCCTTAATTCATTGAGAAATGTTTAAGTTAATCAATATTTATTTCAAAATAGGATATATTTATATCCCATTAATGTATATGATAATTTATTTTCATAAAATACTAATCCAAATCATCTCCTTTTCATAAAATGGAGTTTGAATCATTTATTTCCCCATTTTCAAGGATTTTCTGTAACTGAATTATCATTTATTGAGATATAATGTTTCATCAGAAAATTTTATAAGGTTATTCCAATATCATTTTTTACTATATGATATTTTATATTCTTATTTTATAAATGTTTGATTTTATAAAAAAACTATGGTCACTATGTTGGGTTTCAATAATGGTATGCTCGATGTATTAAAAAGGTTCCTATCCTTTAATTATTAAATGTGTATTATGTGGCTCCACATTTCCAATATAATTTTTTTCATATTCAAGGATTCAATATTGGAGATAATTTTTGAAACTATATTTTTTCAATAAACTTCACTTGGCTATTTAAAAATCTATATTTGAATGTGATGACTTGGGCATGACATTATATAGCCCCTTGATGCATGGATGGGTCACATGAGAGATATATGTTTGGTTATTTGGTCTCTTCATTCCAAATTCTGAATGATGACTTCACTATTGTCTTGAGGACATGAATGATGTATTTTATATGACCGTTATGGTGTGAATGATATAATATATAATTCCTTGATGGTAAGATCATGATTTCAATCAATATAAATTCCATTACTATGAATACAAGTATTATTATCAATGTGATTTATTTACTTTCACTATTACCTGTGGATATATTACACTCTAAATTTCAGTTGATTATAAAATTATTATTATTAATTATTCCCTCTATAATAAATATTCCATTATTACCAAATTTATATATTTTCCCTGAATTAATGTTTTAGCTCACCTATTATAATGATTCCATTACCTAGGGTTATGAAGAAAATTATTACACATGGAATTTCTAACATGATATCATGTGAGGAGAATTGGTTGAAGATGATGAATAATTTTACTGGATTAAAAAGTTTATTACGATGGGAAATAATACTTTACTTTGTTCAAAATTACGTGGGGTTGTTTAGTTTATTCTTTTTTGAAATACATTAATTATTTACACCATAAAAGATCTTTGGGATATAAGAGACACATTAATAATTATAGATTTTATTAAGGATGGTTACTTTTATACTTTTACAATTGGTATCAAAAAAGTTATTAATGTACACATTTATGAGAGTTGGCATGGGATTGAAGGTATATGGTGTTGTAGGATGACATGTTTAATTAATAAACAGGAAGTAATATCCCCAAATATATAACTCTATCACATGGACAGAAATGGTTGGTTTTGAGACCTCAAGAGCCCCTCCCCATACACTAGGGGCTACTAATTAGCAGTTGTGATGTTAATAATATGACAGAGAGACTATACCACCAAGTTTGAAGTGTCATATTAGTATAAATAAAATGAAATAAAAAATAATAATATGAGTAAATATGTAATATGGGTCAAAAATTACATCCAATTGAATAATCAAATAAAAAAATAAGGAATAATGTAGTGACATGCATGTATGTAACTAAATTCAATGCAATAAAAACTCAATAAAATGACAAGAAGACTGAAATAAGAGTCTCAATGTCTTGGGTCCCAAACCCCATGTTGGTCGCATAACCAAACTCTATCCAAATAACAATCAATCAAAAAATAGAATGGTCCATTTCCTTTTTCTAGACATTTATCCATGAAAGCATCCCAACTACCAAATGGAAGAAAGAATAAAATATGATTATAACTTAGTAGGTCGAAACAACCTTGTCTAAAAAACCAATCTACCTTTAAGAGTATCAAAGAAATAAATAAATGGTTTTATTAATTAATACAAAAATTATTGAAATTCAATAATAAATTTATTCATCTCTATTCCAGAGTATCTCTGAGCATGTCTTACAACTATGCCAACCACAAAAATATCGCCATGGTAGATAAACTGATATCGATAAGTATTATAAAATCATTCATCATGTCTTATGACCATGAAAATCATAACCTTATATCCATGGTATAGTCACATTAATAAATTTGTGTAAAATCCAAATAGGTATTAAAGCCTTCCATGTCAAATCCTTATAATCCATACATCGTGAGATTGATACATTCCCACTCTCTATAAGAATTAATGAATAAGACTCAGCCGAGCCATCTCAATATCATCATTACAACATATGCATGTACCTTGCCTATAGATGAGCCTGATATATAAGAATTATCAATTGTAACACGATCCCTATCATACAACATAGATATCTTAATATTAAATTAATATTATCAATGATTAAATATATAAATTTCCATTATTTTTTCAAAAACCACATGATTTTTTATAAAAAATTATTAACAGTTCTCTCAATAAGATTTAAGATAAAAATTAGGCATTATATAACATGAAATCACCTTGGGTCATATGTCATGGAATACATACCTTAATACATTATCTAATTAAATTATTTTCAAAGGTTTCTCACCCAACAAGTAGCCATAATTTAGATAATAAGACAATTTAATCAAAAGGTCTTCAAGGAATAATATCATTTTTCATAAATTAATTTTGGAACTCAAAAATATAGATTAATGAAAATATTTCCAAAACATAGATATTATCAATGACTAGGGTTAAGATTTAGCCCCTACCTTTATATGATGATCTAACAACATTTACAATAGCCAAAAACCAAGAGTAAGAAGGTGTGGATGATTGAAAATGGGTTCCTAGATCATAAAAGATAATGAAATGAAATCAACAAAAAGTTTTTATTCAAGGGATTTCTCAATAATGGTTGGATATGAAGGAAGAGAAGAAATAATAATAACTAATAAATACTTACCAGGTATTTATCACATATTCGGGTTTCCCGGATGGGATATTGGAACCTAAATGTATCATAGAGTATGACCTAGGGTTTTGAGAAGAGAAACTACATCAGATTTGAATTAATTTTAGTGGAAAACAAATATAAAATAGTAGTTTGGGAATTTACATATCACTTAATGTTATTACATGTCTTTTATATGTTACTAATAGACTTAACCAAAATACCCATCACCTAGAATTTATTTTATAAAAAGCCTCAAATAATTACATGATATGTAATCCCTTTACACGATGTGTAAATGTTCTGTAATTTATTTTTCATCACATGTTCCATTTAAATAACTCAACCCCTATTTAAAACATGTCAACATATTAATAACATTGGAACCACTTAATCCATCACACCAAACCTCCATTAATTTAAACAATAACATATCCCCAAACATTAGGTAACATTCTCCAATAAAGGATACACATCTCTAAATAAGACTCGACCACAAATTCTAAAAAATTCCATGAGAGGCATACTGGAAAAAATATGGAATCTTATAACCTTATAACATTATAACAGACCATCCCCATGATTCTCCAAGCATCACATTGTGGTATCAATGATCAATTATAGACACTTTGTTTGCATATCAGGCTCACTCTCCCTGGTTTCCAAATGAATTCTTCCATGCTTCCACAACACCCAAATAAATGGTATAATCCTAACTCAAATATATTTCTCACTACAATACACAACCCATATTGGATTCTCCTCATTGGATGAATCAGCCCAAATCTCAACACTTGATACATAAATCACATGGGAGGGTTTTGGATGATTTCTCTACAAATAAGACATGTGAAACAAACAGTGCATAGAACTATAATGTTGTGTAAGGGATAAACGATAATCCATTGTACTGACACTTACCACTATTTCAAAAGTCCCAACAATCATGGGGCCCAACTTTCATAGTTTCCTGACATAGTTCTTCCAAAAACGGGGTGACACCACAAGGAAAATATTTTTACCAACGTCCAATCACATTTTTCATATCTGATGGTTATCATACGATTTAAGCCTAAACTTTGCATTCACCAACCAATATCTAATCAACTAAACTTCCTCATATGTCTAAAACATGATAATAGGGCCAAAAGTACTGTATGACCAACCTCTATCCAAAATATTGGTGAATAGTGTGAATTTTCGAATAAGGACTCAAAATTCACCATTAGGATCAATTTCTGGAAGTTATTATTATATGAAAACATAATATTAGATATATGTTTCACTCAAGGACCAACAGAATCCCAAACATTGGATTGTAACATGTCATCAAGATCCAAAATAGTCTTCTTATATTAATCATCAGTCTATGAATGATAGGTTATTCTTAAATTATCTAATGATCACAAGGATTTTAGAAGACCCTCCTAGAAGCATGATGTGAAACGAGGAACTCTTTCAGAAACTATACTCCAGGAAACACCATAAAATTGAAACACCTCAAACACAAAAATATTACCTATATCACTAACTAGCATGGTTTCCCTAAAATGAAGGAAGTGGGATTCCATAGTTAATTGACCAAGAACAACCCATACAACATCATTCTTCTGGTTCTCCATTGTAGTCCGGTAAAAAAATCCACTGTGAAAACATCCCACCTCAAGTAATGAATGGGTAAAGGATGCAAATTCCTAGATCACATATGATGATCAACATCCATTTCTAGAAAAGTAAATAATATATAAATGATGCTTGAAAAATCCTGCTACATTCTTGACCAGTAATACTACCTATAAAGATCGGAAAACATATTTGTGAAATAAAGATTCACCACCCATTTAGAAGCATGAAAATCCCTCATAATATCATTGTTCTTGCCCATATGAACCTATATTTTTCCATGTAAATAAATATAATTATAAGGACCCAGCCATAAACATTTCATAATCTTGAATTAAATGAATAATTCACATTGAGGATCTTTTCAGGTTTACAATTTTAGAGAATTAGGCCATAACTATTACATTACATCTCAAAAATTACAAGGTAGAAACTTAAACTCAATTTAATTTTTTTCATAAAATAAAAACTCTTGAAAAAAGAGTCATGTCTAGTCCCTTGTTTTAGATAGCATGACTTTTCTTTGACCCCATCCTTGACCCTATTCGACTTTACATCCTGCAAAAAACATTTCAAAACGAGGGATGAGCATAAAAAACTTAGTAAGGGTTATAAAATAAAGAAAGAAAACCTTATTCCATCATTACATACATAACATACACTCTTTAAAATACCTCATGAAATCAGTATATTTATGAATAACATATAGAAAACATAAATCATATAATAAACCTATGGAATCCATATTATACATACATTGTATATATCACAAATATGTAGGGAGTTACATTTGAAATACCCATCACACTATATTCCATAAATAATTTAGGAGAAACACTCCTATTTAACTCTGTCACATTACCCAATGCATTGGATAGATAGCTCGGGTCATCTTCCCGAGGTTTATCACAGAACCACCCATATACATAAACAATGCCCAAGAACTATAATATATTCCTAACACATAAAACCAAAATAATTGAAATATAACATTTATACATTTCAATCATGATATATCATTTAAATATATTGACATAAAAAATACATTATCAAAACCATTTTCAGAAGAAAAATATGTAAAAGATCATATGGTATTTTTTTTCTTTTTAAAAACATTACCACTTGTTAATGAAGCCAAAGATACAATATTACTCGTGACAGTGGAATGGTCGTCATCACTGCGTATGTTAAAATAAACATATTTTTTTTCATTTGGTAAAATTATTATTAGAGAAAATATTCCTTTTTAATAAAATTAAAATTCAAAGGTGTTTATATAGTGTATAAAATAATTTCATGTATTAAAACAAAATATGCCTCAATGAAAGAACATTGAGAAGAAGTCCCTTACCTCCTGTCCGACCTAAACCGTTCATTCTATAATCTCTTGAATAATAAAATAAAGTTAATTTCTACTTACATAAAAACAATTTTCAATTTTATTATTCCTTTTATCACTTATTACCATGTTATAAATATTATGTAATCATTGAAGTTAATAATGATCATTTGGTAGATATTTGGAACTTGAGTCAAAAAGGGAATTCTTAAAATTAATAGTTGTTCACGTGAAAAAATGTCCATTATATCTAGGATGAAATTAATGATTTAGATATCATATATATCTTATATATCCAATATATACATGTATTTATAATAGTACATAACATTTGGAGATAAGAAATAAAATGCACTGTTCATGGAGACGGTAAACCGTACGTACGAATGCATGCTACTATTATTTATATTTCTTATTTTAATGGAATTAAAACCTAATGATACATAAGTATTTTATAATACCAGTATAATATCATAAATAATATCATTATATCCATCCTTTATTTGTCCCACATATGACATTAATGAGTCATATCACATTGAGGGGCTAGTAGTCCGCACATCCTCAAATGATGTTATCACATTTTCCCATAACAGATACAATAAAGGTATTCTATAAATTGAAAATACAGAATAATAAAGGAATAATAAACATAATTTTTATCATATATAAATATGGTTCCATTATAATGGCCACCATGAGAGGCTGTAAGAGATAATCGAACAATCACCGTTTCGTGAGGTGTTAGTTTTCCATCAACAGAAACAATATGTTATTCACCCATTAGATGGATGTGTGTGTAAGTGTAGTTAGAATACTTATCATAAAAACATCATAGTATGTTTATTATACTATTTTTGTTATAAAAGAATGAAATAAAAAGAGTTTATGGGTTTGAGAAATAAAATAAAAGAAAAGAAGTTAGAGAAACAATTACCTTTAATTTGGGTAACTCCCTTTGGTTTGAACAATAAGGACTTATTGAAGTGACTTCTGCCTAAGGTGAGGATTTTAGGTGGAAGAGAGGTATTTTGATAGATTATTTGGGAAGTGTTTGGACGATCCAAGGGGCTTGGTAGGTGTGAGGAATTAGTTAGAAGTGAGGGCTTTTTATAAGGGGGAGGAGGGGATCTTTAGAAATGTGTGAAAATATTATTTTATTAGATAATGATATTCAGTTTTAATGGTCCAAAACTAATTAGAATAAAATATATGATGTATAATGGTTGAAATAAAATCATCCAATAAGAATTGGACAGGTTTGGATATTTTTTTCAATATTTATAATGTTATTTATTTAAATCATTTATTAATGTGGCAAACACTACATCAATATGGTGTCATAAACAATTAAATTATTTGATGTCTAAAAATTATTAAAAAAATACCATAATGTTGGAAATATTTTTATATTTTCAATGAATATTTATTGTATAAAATATAACTTATATAACTCTATGTAAAAATTAATTTACTAAAAGATATTTGTTTCTGTCATTTTTGTCTTTACTTTAAATTAATTAATCTACGGTGTCATTATCACTCCCAAGTGGATCCATGCGGTCCCAAAAATGACCTATGGATGACCATGTTCTACATGACTCATCCAAGAAGGATAGGAAATGTGTTAAGATAATTTTTTAGTATTATGTTATTATTTTTACCTTGAATTACCCTATTAAACTTTAACCGTGGTAAAAAAAGTCAAAAGTTACTATTCACATAAAATTAATTTTTATCTTATTGAACCACATTTTACATAATAATAACAACCATGTATGTTGTAATTTCAAAATTAAATTCATAGAAGTGGAAAAATTTTATTTAAATGAAAAATTCCATTTTTTAACTACTACTAGGTGGTTTCACAATTCATCAAAATTTGATGTTTTCCAGAAAAATACAAAAAATTAAGTCTAAGATTTATTTGATATTATGAATTCAAAAATTATGTCTATCTTACCAAATTCAAAACAAATGTGTTGGATTAATTAATTTAAAATTAATTTTTTTTTCAAAACAAAAGGCTTGTTTTTAAGAAATATTAAATATCAAAAGATTGACACTTGTTTATGTCCAATTTCAAAGTAAAATTAAATTCAATGACAAAAATTAGATTAAAAAGTAAAAATATAATCTAATTAAAAATTAAATCCAATTAAAAAGTTAATCTAACTATATAAATAAATTTTATTAAAATGTATTTTTGAATTAAAATACAGTAATTTTCACTTTTCATTATAATTATAATTTTATGAGAAAAATAGCAAAAATTAGACCAAAGTAAATTTTGTTGTCCCGATTCTAAAGAAGAATTTTATTATGTCAAATATAACATATAAAAGTGACCAAAACTATATTTAATGTGGGTTCTCCATTAAAAGTCAGTAAATCATCCTTATAAAGTAAATTATGTTTAATATTATATACATTAACATTTTAAGCCTCTAAATTTTATTGGATAAATGTAAAAAAATTAAAAAATATGTATAATAATATTATAGTTAGTCCAGTTCATTCATTCCAATACAATGTCTAGGCGTTATCTACCATATAAAAAAATAATTTTATATTATGAAGGTGTAACCTATGATTTCAAAGATACTCGTTGTTGCATATCATGTACGACATCGAGCATATCGACCCCATTAAAGTAAAATTAATATTTAATTAAAAAATATGATTAATTATGAAAATGTATTATTTCTTTTTTTTACCTGTGATGTTACATCCTTCCCCCTTTTGGAAATTTCACCCTCCAAATTTTATTCACTTATCAAATACATTTGGGTATTTATCCCTCATAGCATTATTAGATTCCCATGTTTTCTATTCAACCATATGATTTTTTCTCAAACCATTACCTAGTGAATTACCTTATTCTGAAATACTTGCACTCTCCAGTCAAGAATATGGGTGGTTTTTCATCATAAGAGAGATTCTCTTCCAACTAAACTACCTCTGGGATCAAAAAATGAGATGGATTTGGCATATACTGTGTCCACATTGAAACATGTAAAAATTGTGTACCTGGGAAAAAAATGGAGGTAAAGACACTTTGTATGCAGCTGATCCCACTTTCTCTAGGATTTTATAGGGATCAGTGAATCTCGATCTCAACTTTCCCTTCTTACCAAAATGCATCATACTTTTCCATGTAAAAACTTTGGGAAATACATGATCATATTCCTCAAAAAAGAGACTCTTCCTCCTATTATCTATATAACTTTTCTGCCTAATCTGAGCTATTCTCATGTTCTTCTGAATCAATTAAACCTTTTTTCCATGTACTCCACCAATACAAGTCTCATCAACTTCCATTCACCCGCTTCATCCCAAACAGCTGGCGTTCAAAAACAGTTTCCATATAATGCCTCAAATGGAGCCATCTGTATACTGGAATGAACACTGTTATTATATGAAAAATTCAACCAATGAAAGATGTTAGTCCCAACCTCCCTGGTAATCTAGTGAACAATCACGCATCATATCCTCTATGTTCTGAATTATTCATTATGACTACCCATCTGATTGAGGATGAAATGTTTTACTAATATTTAATTCAGTACCCAATGACTTCGGAAGGCCTTTCCAAAATATAGAAGTAAACCTAGGATCATGATCAGATACAGTGCAGAAGGGAACACCATGTAACCTGACTATATATTTAATATAAAACCGATATAGTTGATCTATAGAAAAAGTGTCTCAAATAGGAAGGAATGAGTATATTTAGTCAACAAATCAATAATAACCCATATTGCATTATTTACTGGATATGTCTTTAGTAATCCTAAAACGAAGTCCATGGATAAATTTTTCCATTTCCACTTTGGTTCTGGTAATGACTGAAGCATCCTGTTTAGTAACTACTGCTCTTCTTTAACCCGCTAACAAGTCAAACACTTCACATTAAAATCAGTAATATCACTATTCATTCTATCCCACCAGTAATACTCCCGAAGATCAATGTACATCATAGTACTGCCAGGATGAATTGACAATGGGGAACTATGAGCTTCAAAAATAAACTCATTCTTCAACTGTGAATCATAAGGAACACATAATATTTTCCCAAACCTCAAAAAAAATCATTATCAATATTAAAATCAGGCAACTTACCCTTCTGAACCAACTATACATTTTTCTATAACTCACTGTCTTCCTTCTATGCTTGCTTAATTCTATCTGATAAAGATAATTTTATTAAAACCTAAAAAATATAATAATTTCCTGCACCAAAAAATTCTAGTCCAAAGTTCATCAAATAAAAAACCAATGGATATAATTCAAAATGTAGCTTGGTCAATGAAGAATTACTTTTTTGACTCAAAGCATCAGACACATTATTATCCTTTCCAAGGTGATAATGAATCGTGCAATCATAATCCTTGATTAATTCCAACCGTCTCCTCTGTCTCATGTTCAATTATTTATGGGTGAATATATACATTAAATTTTTTGGGGTTATCATATTTTTCACATTTCACTCTATACAAATGAAAGCTCCAGAATTTTAAAGAAAAAAACAACATTATCTATTTAAAAATCATGTGTGGGTTAATTTAACTCATGAGGTTTCAACTGACTTGATACATAAGAAATTACCTAATCATTCTTCATAAGGGAACAACCAAATCCTTTCAACAAAGAATCACTTTAGATAACAAACTCACTATTTCTGGAAGGCATTTCCAAAACATGAACATTAACCAATATTCCTTTAAATTTTAAAAAACAATCATGACATTATATTTTCCAAATGAAATTAACACCTTTCCAAGTTAACTTAGTCATTAGACTAGATAAATAGGCTGAATTCTCAAAAACCATTTGGTAATAACCTGCCAAACCAAGAAAAATATGAATCTCGGTTATATTTGTGGTTCTTGGCCATTCTTCAACAACGTTTGATTTAACAGGATCAACAATTATGCCATTTTTAGAAACAATGTGACCAAGGAATGAAATTTGTTGTAATCAAAATGCACATATGCTGAATTACCCATACAATTTCTTTTCTTTTAAGGTTTTCAAGACAACCCTTAAATGAATTTCATTCCCCTCTTTAATTTTATAAAAACTAAAATATCATCAATGAACACAACCACAAACTTATCCTGGAACTCATGGAAAATTCTTTTCATAAGATCAATGAATACAGTAGGTTCATTGGTTAAACCGAAATGCATAACTAGAAATTCATAATTTCCATATCTAGTACAAAACACAGCCTTTGAAATATTTTCTTCTTTTACTTTCAACTGATTGTACCCCTACCTCATGTCTATCTACGAAAAATACTGAGCTCCCTAGAGATGATCAAACAAATCATTGATATGAGGAAAAGGACACTTGTTCTTAAAATTGATGTTATTCAATGCTCTATAATCAATGTAAAGTCTCATTGAACCATATTTTTTTTACAAACAAGATAGGAGAACCCCATAGTGATGAACTAGGTCGAATGAAACCATTAACTAATAACTCGTGAAATTTATTCTTTAACTCTAAATTTTCAATTTGCGAAATTTGATACGGGGGTTTTTAAATTGTCTTAGCATGAGGATTTAAGTCAATAGTAAACTCAACTTCCCGATCATGTATAATACCAGGAAACAAATCTATAAAAAAACAACAAGGTACCCATTTACCACTAACACATCAATAATCTGAATAGTTCCTTTGTTTTCTACAATATGTGCAAGGTAACATTCATTTCCATCTTTTTCTAGTTTCTCAGCTTTCTGATATGTTATCAAATGATAGTGTTCATTCATGTACACAAACTGAAAATATTTCGGAAAGAAACCACTTTATCTCTACAGTGAATCATATCATGATAAAAAAAATCCAATCCATAAACAAAATAACATCAAACACTACTAGAGTAAAAACAATAAGATTTGTTGGTAGATTCTTCTAGTAGACAAGGAAAAGAATGTTCTTATGTTTTCTCTTTGTCTCAACATTTTTTTTAGGTGTTTTTACCATAAGTTCTGTATTCATATATTGATATGGAATTCCCTATTTACTAGGAAATTTCTCAGAAATGAATGACTGTGTAGACCCTGAATCAAAGAACACATTGTCATAATATGAACAAACAAAAAGTATAACTGATAGTACTTCATTTGATGGCCCATCATCTACAAAAGTAGTTGAAAAAGATTTCCCCACTCCATTATTCTTGTATTCTTATTGAATTCCCTCAGTTGAGTTCTTCGTTGGACACACATTTTCATAATGAACTATTTTATTGCACTTAAAACATTTTACTAATTGTAAATAAGATTTTTACTTAGCATTGCCCTGCTCTTTTTCAGTGCAATTACCATCTGTATGTCCCATTTTACCACATCAGCATCAATTACCGGAATTTAAAAGACATTCCCTAGCATGCTTTTTACTACAATTTTCACAAACTATAATCTTAATTTTTTTACCATTAGAATTTTTGAAGACATATTCCATATTTCCTGCCATCTTGAACTCTTATTCTTCTATTTGTAAAAAAAATCCTAATCATATACAAAATCCATTTCCACCTTCTCTGCACAATGAAAACATTTCTCATAACTTTTGAAATCACAAGAATATAAAAACCTTATATACTTTGGATTTAATCCTGAGTAAAAACAGCTTATTTTACTTTCAAGATATCATATGAAATTTGGAGCATACATTTCAAGTAGAGTGAATTTTTCTTCATAATATGCCACAGAGACATCTTCCAGCATCAATTATAGGAATTTTTTTCCATACTAAGACTAACCACCTAATGAAAATATTTCTCAAGAAGCATACCATTGAATTAATCCTAATCAATATAATCAATCTCCCCACAATCCCTGATATTTTCCACCACCAACCACCACTGATTAGATTCACCTTCAAAATGGTAAATAGGGAGGCAAGACTTTTTATGTTCTAAACACCCCAAGACATGAAAATTTTTCTCCATTCTTTAACCAACCCTTCTTCTAGAACAAGGTCGGATGATCCTATGAATAGTGGGGAATGTTGCCTCATGAAATTCTCCACTACTGAAATGTTCCACTATGGGTGATATGGCTGATCTCGTGCATGGATACCACATCCATTTATATCATGAGTCAACTGCTTCATCACTACAACAAACTATTCAGTTCCGATCCCGACCATCTCCGGTTACTGATTTGAAAGGTTGTCTTCCTCTTGATGTCATCCCAACAGAGGTACCATGTTTCCTCTACGGAAAACCACTCTGATCATAGAAATATCTTAGGCAGAGAACATGGTATTCAGTAAATGCTATATCATTTCAATATTAACATAATGTCATTTTGGGATATAAATTTAACAATACCTTAACTCCTAAATTTATCTATACCAATCTATGATGCCAACTATAAGGACCCGAACATAAACAGTAATTTTTTTTGAATTACACGAATAATTCACATTGAGGATCTTTTTAGGTTTAGAGTTTTAGAGAGTTATTCCATAACTATTACAATACATCTCAAAAATAACAAGGTAGACTCTTCTAATCAGTTTCATTATCGGTTCATAAAATAAAAACTCATGAAAAAAAGAGTCTTGTCAATTCCCATTTTTAGGCTGTATGACTTTTCCTTGATCCCATCATTGACCATGTTCATCTTCAGGTCCTATGAAAAACATTTCAACACATGGGATGAGCATGAAAATATCAGTAAGGGTTATAAAAAAAGAAAGAAAACATTAGTCCAACATTACATACACAACATAATATGTTAAAAATTACTCAAGAAATTATTAGATTTATGATTAACACATATAAAACATAAACATAAAGGAAACTTGTGGAATCCATATAATACATACATTATAGCTATCACAACTACATAGGGAGTTAGATTTTGAATACCCATCATAGTATATTTCCTAAATCTCTAAAGAGAAAAATTCACGTTTACCTACATCATGTTACCCAATGCATTGGCGAGCTATCTCGGGCTCACCTGCCCAAGTATTATCATGGAACCTCCCATATACGTAATCAATTCCCATGAACCATAACATTTTAATAACACATAAAACAATGAAAAATTAAAGATAGAATTTCCACATTTCAATCAAAATATCAAATATAAATATATTGACATAACAAATCTATTATCAAATACATTTTCAAAACAAAAATACATAAAAGAGTATATGGTATTTATTTTCTTTTTAAAAACCTTACAGCTTGTAAAGGAATCCAAATATCAAATAATACTCATGGAGTCAGAAAGGTCATTGTCACCGCGTACATTGAAAGAATAATTATTTTTTGTCGTTTAGTAAAATTCATAGTAGAGAAAATATTACTTTGGAATAAAAGTAAAAGTAAAAGGTGTTTATATATCATATAATATAATGTCGTGTATTAAAACAAAACATGCCTCAATGAAAGGAGATTGAGATGAAGTCCCTTACCTGATGTCCAACTCTACCCGTTCATTCTTTAATATCCTGAATAATAAACTAATGTTAATTTCTACTTGATTAAGAATATTTTTAAGTTTATTAATCCTTTTATATCACTTATAACAATGTTATGAAAATTATGAAATCATTTATTTTAATAAAGGTCATTTTATCGATATTTGGTACTTGAGTCAAAAATGGACTTCTAATAATTACAAGTTGTTCACTTGGTCAAAAGTCAATTATATCCAGAATGATATTCTTGATTTATATATAATATGTATCATATATATCCAATATATACATTTATTTATAATAGTACATAACATTTGGAGATAAGAAATGAAATGTAGAGTTCATGGAGATGATAAGTCGTACGTACACATAAAGGCTACATTCATTTATATTTATTATTTTAATAGAATTAAAACAAAATGATACATAGGTATATTATAATTCCCATATAATATCATATATAATATCATTAACTCAATCCTTTATACGTCCCACGTTTGGCATTAATGGGTCATATCACTTTTAGGGGGCGATAGTCCGCACTTCCTAGAATAAAATTATTGCGATTACAAATAATGAAAACCATAAAGGTATAATATAAATTAAAAATAAATAATTATAAATAAAAAATAAACATAATATATATAATATATAAATACAGTTCTATCAAAATGGCCATCACAAGAGGCTGTTGGAGATAATTGAACAATCATCATTTCGTGAGCCGTTAGTTTTTTATCCACAGAAATAATACGTTCTTCACCCATTTTATGGAGTTGTGTGTAAATGTAGTTATAATCCTTCTTAGAAAAATTTCTTAGTATATTGAGTATATTAGTGTTGTTATAAAATAAATAAATAAAAAGAGTTTAGGGGTTGGGCAAGTAAAATAAAAAAAAGATGTTAAGATAAACCACCACCTTTAATTTGGGTAACTCCCTTTGCTTTGACCCAAAAGGTCTTCTAGAAGTGGATTATGACTATGGTAAGGCTTTCTGGTGGAAGATAGGGATATTTAGAGATTATTTTTGTAGGGGTTGGTCTATCCATGGATTTAGAGGTGTGATGAATGACATAGAAGAGAGGGATTTTTATAAGGGGGATGAGGGGTTCTTTAAGAATGTGTAAAAATGTTGTTTTATTATATAATTATATTAGGTTTATAAAGGTAAAAAACTAATTAAAGTTAAATATATGATGAAAAATGATCGAAATAAAATCATCCAATATGAATTGGATAGGTTTTGGATATATTTTTTAATATTTTTAATCTTCTTTTTTAAATCATATACTAGTGAGATAAAAACTACATCATTATTGTGTCATAAATAATTTACTTTATTTGAAGACTAAAAATTAAAAGAAATACTATAATTTATGAAATATTTTTATCTTTCAATTAATATTTATATTCGAAATGTTATCTTATATAACCCTATGTAAAAATTAATTTACTAAAAGATATTTATTTGTCATTTTTGTCTTTATTTTAAATTAATTAATCTAAAGTGTCCTTATCACTCACATATGGCTCCATGGGGACCCATAATCGAGAAATGGATGCCCATGGTCAACCATGACTCATCCAATATGGTTAGGACACAAGTTAAAGTAATTTTGTATTATTATCTTATTATTTTTACCTTGAATAACCCAATTTACCTTTAACCATGGTAAATAAATGTCAAACGTTATTATTCAGAAAAAATTATTTTAATGTAATTGAACAACATTTTACATACTAATAACAATCATCTATGTCGAATATTCAAAATTCAATACACATAAGCAGTAAAATTTCATTTAAATGAAAAATTCAGTTTTTTAACTTCTACCAAGTGGTTTCAGTATTCATCAAAAATTGGATTTTTTCAGAGAAATACCAAAAATTAAGTATAAGATATATTTGATATTTAAAACCCAAAATTGATGTCTATTTTACCAAATTAAAAAATAGATGTTTGATTAATTAATTTAAAATCAATTAACATTGTCAAAACAAAAGGCGTGTTTTTAATTAATATTAACTATCAAAATATTGACACTTGTTTATGTCAAATTTCAAAGTAAAATTAATTTCAATGACAAAAATTGGAATAAATGATAATAATAAAATATAATTACACTTTAAAAAAAAATTAAAATATAATCTACCCAAATAAATAAATTATAATAGATGGTAGTTTTTAATTAAAATACATTATTTTTCATTTTTGATTAAAATTCAAATTTTATTAGAAAAATTAAAAAAATTTACCTAAGTAATTTTTGATGTCCCAATTCTAAAGAATAATTTTAGTTGGTCAAAAAGAATATTTAAAAGTGGCCAAAACGAGATTTAAATAGTTTTTTCCATTAAAATGAAGCAAATCAACATTTTAAAGTAAATTATTCTTAAAATTATATTCATTAACATTTTAATCCTCTAAATTTTAGTGGTTAAATATAATTTTTTTTAACAAATATGTATAATAATATTTTAGTTTGTTCAGTTCGTTCTCACCAATAAAATGACTATGTGTTAAATTCTATTAAAATAAAAATATTATATTATAATTGTGCAATATAATATTTCTAAGAAACTCGTTGTTGCGTATCGGGTACACCATCGAGCATATTGACCCCTTTAAAGTAAAATTAATATTTAATTCACAAATATGAATAATTATGAAATTGAATCATTTCTTTATTTCCCAGGTATATTATAATAAATACAACTAATGGGAGACAATCCTGGTCGAATCTACCCACCAAATAAATTACCTCTCAAATCTGATTCCTTTGGATCTGAAAGCTACTTGGCCATAATCTATTTGAAAATAATCAGTATAATAGGTGACGAAGTAAATGCTACACATTCTCGGGAATCTAGAACATCTAAATGCATGTCATTAAAGAGGCACATTATCCACCACTCATCACAAGTCTCCCATACTTCGTCTATCTATGTCGTTCGACACAATGTGTGAACAAAAATTTTGTGCTTTATTTATATATAATAAAATTCAACTTTGAAAGACTGCAAATAGTTAACCCACCTTCTCTACTAAAGGCTTTGGAACCACTCAGAAATGATGTGAATGAGGATCTTGGGATTCTCATATAAGACAAACCAATCACACATGAGATAGTATCTCCAAAAAATCACGACATCTTCCACTGTGACTAACCTCTCTAATGTGAGTAGGGTTACTCCTCTCATTATGTCTTACTTTCACGGATCCATAAGGAACCAAACAATCCTTATACAATAGAACTTTTCTGATTCCAACTCCAAATGCATCACATTATATAGTATATATATTACATTGAACAAATAATGTGAGGATATGTGCTGAGGTCATCATACATTTCTTCCCTTTAAATTTCTCTTTCAAGCATCAGACCAAACAAACATCACCCCCTTCATTGTTTTCCCCATCATTAGTGCTACCAATAAAGATAAATCTTGGTTAAATGTAGGTAAAACCTATTAAACCTAAAAATCTCAAGATTTAAAATAAGTTATTTGGGTTTCCCCATGATAATAAGGAAAAATATTTAGTGGGTCCACTAACACTCCTTCTGAGATGACATGGACCAAGATTTTCATTGAATTTATCTAGAAATTTCATTCAGAAAGCTGAGCACAAATATGATGCTCCCACGATGTACTCCAAAAAAAGTAAGTTTTTGGAATGACCATCTAGTTACTATGAGTACAGAATGTTATATTAAATGAAAACAATGATAATATGAACTAGAAAAATATGAAATATCAAATTCATTAATTCCATGAATTCCACATGCACATTAGCCAACCCAAATGGCATCACTCTTAATTCATACAAGAAACACCCCCAAAAATAAGTTCATGGTATGTTTGAGGGTATGAGACATAACGAATGATATCCAGATCTCAATTAAATATTAGAGAAGATATTAACACCTATTAACTGATCAATAATATCACCAATGCATGGAAGAGGATACTTGTTTTCAACCTTCAAATGTTTCAACCTCCGATAATCCCAATATATGTGAAATTATCCATCAAATATCTTTAAAAAGAGAACTAGAGAATCACAAGGAGATATAGTATTATGTATGAAACATTTTGATTATAGATCATCTAACTTAACCTTAATCTCTCAAATCTTTTGTAATTCAAATTTGTAAGGCATGATTGAAACTAACTTTTCTCATGGAAACAAATTTATTGTGAATTTGATCTTGTTCTCATATGGTAAGAAATATAAATCACTACCAAATACATTCTTAAAATCATTTACCACTAGAGGATAATAATCATGTTTCATTAGACTATTATCTAGAGTAATACCGACTATTTATGAATGGAGACAATCCAATATGCACTAATGTTTTTCTAAATGACTATCATGAAGGCACCAATCACCATGGTGAGAATATATTCTTCCTTATAGATATAGGAAAATAAGTATCCTCTTGTAATAGTTCATATATACCTGGTATAGAACAATCAAATTCATTTCATGAATCAAGTTAAACACTGTCATTTACAACATGAATGTTCCCAAAAGTTATGGTAACCTCTAATCTCTAGAGAACACACCAAGAAATTTTTGATAGTTTCAGACCACACTCCCAATGATGTTTTAATGGACAAATCACCATATAATCATTACACATCCAGTCCAAATTTTTTTAAATAGACAAAATAGAAAATAATGTGATTCCCATATGTCAAAAAAACACAAGCTAAGTTAGATGGTAAAAGAATCATACCATTAAAGGTAGATAATCATGCATATACATTAGTATTAGTAGTCTGTATAATGTGAAAATGAATATTACCATTACCCTAGACTACAGTCATACTAAGATGATATATTTTACTTTCCTAGAACTATTAATATTGAATTGGGGCATCATGTCTCATGCATCAACCTGAACAGCCTATGGGAATCTATCTATAGGCCAATAGAGGGGTAGTTGAGCCCCTTCCCAATTCCAGTGCATGTCATGATCTTTTGACACTGGTATAATAATTTTTTTCACTAATACTATGATTATCATAGATTATATCATAATTACAACACTCAATGATGGGTGAAGGACACTGTGGAAGATTATGTGAAATCATTCCACATAGATAGCACTAGAAAGCAACATGATCTCGAGATGGTTTTATAGTGTTATGACTACTCTTACCACTACCGATTTTGAAGAAACTATAATAATGATGCTTCATACCACTCAAAGATGAACCACCAAATAACAAAATTAAAACAACCTAGATGCTATGTAGGGCCTCTCTAATATTCCATTCATGTCCTTAAAACAACTCACCCTGGAGATCTAATCAATATCCAAAGATTGTGAAAGTTACACTAGGTCATCAAAACATCCATCTTAGTCCGGTACAGGAAAAAACTCTTGAGATAAATGCATGAAATCATGATATTTTTTATCCCTCCAGTTATCGAGATAAAAATATCTCAGAAACATCATCACAAAGTCTATCCAAAATAGGGTTTCCTTCTTCCCGTGTTATCACAGAATTTTACACCACATTATGGAAGGTCCAAATATCATATATGCAGTAATCTTCACCCTATTATCTGTAGGTGTATTGATATGTTTTATGATCTTCTGGACTAACACTGTCCAGAACTCAACATCCTAGGGTTCCACTTCCCCAGATAAAAAACATTGATGTTAAAGATGAAAATATCTTGTCCGCTCAGACATCAAAGGAACTATTTGAATAATATCTTTTTCTGTGGATCATATACACTGAGGAATCTTTCACAAAACTAGATATCCATATTATCTTCATGAATTACATGATGTTCTGATTCCACTATGTTAGGATGGTGTTGATTTCCTCTCTCATAATGCAATTGTTGAATACATTAAGGAGACATTTTCAATAAAATAAAAACACACACCTTAGAGAATTAGCATTCAAAAAAGTCAACCCAATAGGTTATAGTAATTTAGAACCACTAAAAATTGGTCTCTATAGGCACACCATTCAATTATATTTACAAGACATAAAAAAACAATTAATTTATCCATTAAAAGAGATATATCATATCTCATTTCAACAGGATTTCATATATCACATGAAAAAAATATATGACCCTATTATGGAAATTGAATGAAAATATATCCCTATGTACCCATTATGATTCTTTTATTCTAATCATGCATGATACTAATCCTGGAGTACAAAATTAAATAAAAATTAAAATCATAAAAGAATAACTGCATACATCATATTAATCACCAATGGTGAAATGACACAAACTGAAATAATCACATCGAAGAAACTATAATCCTATCCTTGGATACTCAAATTTTCCCCCATACAAAGGATAGTTACTCTGACAAACAAGTTCATTACCAAGTCCCAACAAATTCTAGTCCCCTTTATAGCTTACCTAAATAGTAATGAAAATAAATAGAATCCATGCTATTGCAATACAAATTTTTAATGTTTCCCAATATATAACTCTCCCACATTGATGAAAAGTGATGGTTATGTGACGTCAAGTGAGTCTCCCAATAGTCTATAGGTTTTTATCTAGTAGTAGGGGAGTGAATAGAATAGCGGGCATAATATACCCTCGGGTATGTCATATCATAGAGTTAGAAACAGTACATAATAGAATAGAAATATTAAAAGTAAAGGCATTGGGGAGTGAAATAATAAAATCCATTGTAATAATCAAAAAATTAAATGAAAATTATGTTAGGATGTGTTGTCATGTAACAAAATTTCATGCTATAAAAATAAATTAAAAGGATTGAAGGATCAATTAAATGACTCAATTTCATATATCCTGATCCTCACCATGGTCCCATCCCTAAACTCCAGCCCAATAGAATCATGAAATCAATAAAAAAGTCATTTTCCCTTGTCTAAAATGCATCAATGAAATATTATCAGGTACCAAAAGACATCCCGAAAAGGGTGAGAGTATAACTCAGTAGGTTGACACCACCATGTATAAATTGAACCAGTCTGATAAGAAGTGTAAGTGATAAATTAATAAATTAGTGTGTTAATTAATTCCAAAACTAATAAAATATAGAAACAACCTATATTTGATTAATGTTGGAATATATCTAAGAATGTCTTACTACCATGACAACTAAAATCATATAAAAAAAGCCAGATAACCTGCTTTAGAAATGTGATGGAATATCTTTTTGCAAGTCTTATGAGCATTCTAACCACAACCATATTAACATGGTATAGACACAACAGTCAATCTGAGTCAAATCTATATATGCATTACAACATTCTCAGAAAAATCCATATACATAGTATAACATTGGACTGGGTATAATACTCTCTATATAAGAAATAAAGCAGGGTATTGGTTCGAGCTCACCCAATATCCGTATTAAATCATATAACTATGAAATTTTTAGGGTCGAGTCCAATATATAAGCATTAAAGAGTAGAACAAAATCACTATCATAAAACATGAGTATAAAAATATCACAATATAATTTTTAATGGCTAATTCTATTAATTACCACTATTATTTATAATACCACATTCATTTGTATCAAAATTGTTTAATAGTTATATCAACAAGAAATAATCCACAATATAGGGATTCTAAAATTAGAAATCAACCTAGGTAAAATTTCATACAAACCATAAATTAAACCCTTTTAAAATTCAATTATTTTCTTGGGTTAGTCCCCCAAGGGGTACAATAAATTTATTTACTGTCCAATTTAAATAAAATCTCTTCAAGGAATAATTCCATTTATTTATTTAATTCATTTGAACACAAAAAATGATGGTAAATTGACAATATTTCATAATCATGAAAATTATAAAACCATTGAATTAAGATTTAGACCCCATACCTTTTTCATACCATCCGAAAATACAAACAACAACCAACTCCTAGGAGGAATAAGATTCAGATGATTGAAAATATCTTCCTAGATTAAAACTGATCTAGATCAAAACTAACAACACAATCAATCAAAGGATTTCCCCATAAATATTAGGGAAGAAGGGAGAGAAGAAAGAAAACAAATCGACCAGGACTTTTGAAGAAGTTCTCACATAATTGGGATGTCCATAAGTGATAATGTCACCCCAAAATAACCTTGAAAATAGTTAAGGAAAATAGGAGAGAAGATACGATGAATTAGAAATAAAATTATCCACATGTCATGTTTACAATAGTTAGTTGGTAATTTACACATCATGTAATGTGATTACACATCGTGTAATTGTATTTAATGAACTTTTTCAAAAAAAAAGTTAACTGAGATATATTTTATTAAATACCTCCAAAAAATTACATGATGATTAATCCATTTACAAAACGTTTAAATGTTACGTATATGTTTTTCATCTCATTTTCCAATTAAACTATCCAAACCCACTTTAAATCTATTCAAAATACCATGAACCCATGAAACAATTATCCCATTATACATGGACTCCATTAATTAAAAAATGAATACATTAATAAATATTTGGTCAGTTTCTACCAAAATGCACTCGGTATCCGAACAAGACTCATCCACCATGGCTAAAAAGTACTTAAATATAGACTTACTTAAAAAACGGATAGGATCATACACCCGACAATAAGAAAAAACTATAATTGAAAATTATTACCACTTCTTTTAGTATTGATAAAAAGTGTGAGGATTTAATTTATAAAAGGAGGAAGAATGTGATAACCCAAGTGATGTTATTAATAAATAATTTTCATATCTTATTAATGATCAGAAATAAATTTAATGGATTTTTATATGATAAGATGTTTTTTATACATTTTAAGTCTGAATGATAATGGTATTATTCTACATGAAATCATTTACATGAAATATATGTTTTAATTTAAAAGTAATATTTCAAAATGATTTATTTTTAAATTGATAAAACTGGGATAATTTTTATATCAATATATCAAATATAACATATGTTGAATTTTTTAATATTTCTGAAATTATTTTTTATTGTGTAATTAGTAAAAAATAATGATTTCATTAAAATTTACATTTAATTTCAAGTATTTAAAAGGTAAAATTATATTTTGTATTGGTTTTAAGGTTAAAAGAGTCCAATTTATCTAAAAATAATCAAATTAATACTATATTAATCATAATTACACAAGATATTTATATGAAATAATTTATATTGTTAAAATGTTATTTTTATAATAACTATTTTATTTTCGGTTTTTGTATTTATATAAATTTTTCCACTTTTAAAATGCAAATATTGACAATTTTATTTCATATTTTTAATTAGGAGTTTAAATTATTTTGAAATTTTCAATTCAATTTTTGTTCATTATGAATAGTAAACTTGGTAAAACATTATCTTTATGACAAATGAAAAAAGGGTCAGTGGTGGTGGTAGGGGTGGGTGTAAATGAAGAGATTAGTTATCAAATATCTCTATATCATGGATGGATATTATTAGTTGAGTGGATATATATAATAACCTATACATTATTTATAATTTCGAAATTTTGTTCCACATTACATATAAATATATATATATTATATTAAAAAGTTGTATGTATTTACATGTGGTACACACTCTGCACTTACAAAAGGGAAGCCAGTATCCTCACTTATTAGAGAACATGTATAAAATAAAAAAAAATATACAGAAATATCTTCCTAAAATACATCTCCAGGTCCGTTAGGTTATAGTATCACTAAAATAGCATCATAAGAATAATTAATGTTTAAGCTCAAGGAGGTTTCCCAAAAAATATGTAAAAATATTATCATAGGGTTTCAGGATTATTTCTTCTTATACCTCTTTAAAATACTTTTTAAAATATTTTAAAATAATAGAATCAGTAAAATACATATAATGAAATGTTATTATGATTACGTTAAAAAACTTTTTCATTCCCATTTTCATCATATAAGAAAAAAACATTACTCATACATACGTGTGGACTACTACCTTGAAGAAGCAATTTTCTTCATCACTGGATTATATAGATTGATACAATTATTGATAAAATGAATATATATGATATTTTTTAAATAATTTTGACATTATAAATATATCATATTACATAGCTTTTAATACTACCATTCATTGTAAAATGATAACGTCACTCGTGAAAACATGTGGATTACCACCTCCACAAAGCGATGTGATTCATTTTTCATTATCACCAAAAATGGTATTTATAAATATAGTCACCATGAATAAATATGAATTTTAATCAATATTTTTTATTGTTTCAAATTAAAAAATATATAATTTTTTTCATATCCTCTAGGTAGAATAATTAAAATTCCATTCATGCATATGGATGCATTACAGTCTCCATGGAATGTTGTGGATCATTTTTCATGAATTCCTTACATGGTCAATTTTAAGTGTATATATTTTTTAAATATGATAATTACAAAAATATTATTACTTTTGATTGAATTAAACTATAACCACTATTACCATGATCAGTGCCCTAATGTTATTTTGAGGTTACAAACTAAAAATCACCAAAAATTCAATGTGAACTTATACATTTCTGTTTCTTAACAAAATATGATAAAAATGATGTTGATAGTATAATAATGGACAATAATATTTTTATTAACCAATTAGAAAAACAAAAAAAATAATTTTTCATATGATTATTCATATTACTTAATTGAGTGGTGGCTAATGGAATGTTATTTCTCTTTAAAATGATATTTTAAACATTTTAAACTCATTTTTCTCCATATCCATGTTTTTTAATTGATTGAATAGAATTTATATTTTTGTTTAAATGGATAAAAATTTTAGTTCCTAATATACTTTAATTAATTTACGAAATTCTTCAAAATGATTCATTTCAATTTTTTCTATATATTTTTTTTGGAATTTTTTAAAAATAAAAAAAAAGAATGTTTATGGAGAGTTACAAATTGATTGAATATTTTCATATTGAAAGTTGTTATAAATTATATATATTACAGAAAAATTCATAATGTATTTTCATGTATATCATATTCCCACACTTATAGAAATTATTCATTTTTCTGATATTTCAAGGGAAAATTATACTTCCCTATATGATTATGTTAAAATGGAAAAATATCATTATGTTTTTATTTTGTTTTAAAATGAATAAGTGAATACTTAAAAAATTATTACCAATGATATTCAATTCAATAATTATGTACGTTGCTAAGTTTTCCTAATATACATTATGATAGTTGGTGAGCCCAACATAGCTCTCCACTCTACTGGGTAATGTTATAGTTTTAGAAGATGAATATGTTAGTGATATCTAGGATGGTTTCTACTATTGAATTAACTAGGAGTCAGTAATTATGAAACGTGTTATACCTGAGTAAAAATGAGGTATGTATGTGATTCTATAATACACATATATAATTCTTTAAACAAAATTATATTTTTATGAAAATAATTTGATTTAATGTGGGAAGGAATGTTTTAAACTTCTAAAGGTGAAAGGTTTTGAAATTTTATCATGAGTTCCCATGTGCCTAAAAATACATTAAAGAATTTACTATACTTAATTTCAATTTGTCAAATTTTTTATTTTAAAAAAGGTTTAACCTCTTATTTTTTAAATGATTCATTTATGTACTAAATTTTTTATGGTGAACATGTAACCTTTCTTATGAATTTTCATCATTTTGACTAGTTTAAAAAAATTACATTATTTTAATGGATCATAATGAAATTTTTTCTATCTTATTAAGTTTTTAAATCATTTTCAGTGGATTTAAGGATGCATCGGAATTTTAGAAAGCTCAATAATTAAACTATAGGGAAATATATTAAAAGAAAAGTGGTGCCTTTAATGAAACCAAGGTTTAAACATAAAGGCATTTTTTTGAGAAACTAGAAATTTTATAAAAGTTACCACTTTTTTCTATAATTCATTGTGTAATCCATGAAAATTAGAAATTAAAAATATAGTGGAAAATAATAATGTAAAAAACTTGTTATAAATCATTTAATTAATATATTATTATGTTACAAGTTGTTATAATTATATTTATAGTTAATGGATATTCTTGTTCTATATCATTACGAGATTCTATAATAAAAAAATTGGCTATAGATCCCTTATAATTATTTCACTAAGTTCTCAAACTCAATAAAACCATAATAGAAATTCCAAAATCAATCCCTATGACTATAACCATTCTGACACCATTAAAACAAAACTAGACACATTGACAATAAACTACAGCCGATGGTAAGTTGAGTCTTCCAGCCCAATCCCATATCCAACAGGCTAGGGTCATGATAATATTACGAAGGCATAAAACCATGTGATTCCATAACCTAGAACAAGCATTAATATAAATATGTACCTCCAATAATATTTGTCAAAAAATCACCAATAATTTAGAAATAATTAGTTGTAATAAGATATATGTATGCATTAAAAACAATACATTAAAATTACTCATATGTAGATAAAAAACCAGTAAAGAAATATCACATGAACAATAAGAATATATATAATCTATGGAAATAAAAAACATCACTATAATAACTCCATGAATGATATCATCAATAAAACATATCATTTTGAAGCACCAGTAATTACTATTATGCATCAATAAGAAAAATATGCACTTGAACCTCTGCTTTCAATATCGCCATCAAAATATGTGTTATCTATATAGAAACAATATGTGTGGGAATGAAACCATTTTATGGGTGAATATAAACATTTTCTATATGACACCACATGAATAAAAAGTAATAATAGAAAAATAAGTAAGATAAAAACTCAAAACAATAGTTAAACATTTATTGAACCACAAAATTATATATAGAAAGAAAACTCTAAAAAATTTGAAATTCTTAGTCATCTAATCTGTTCTCAACATAGGTTTTTATCTCTTATGACACCAAATATTCATGGAATAGAGTAAGAAAAAAATCTAAATTTGGAAGCCTAGGTATAGGTTATATCATGATGTCATTGAATACTTTTCATCATGTAATCATTCCTAAAAAACATGAACAACCGATCTATCATAACATCTACATTACCACTTTGTACGAATTTCAGTAGACCCAGACCTCACTAAAGAAATTTTTTTCAAGGGGATTACTAATTCCATTGATAGGGTTACTAAATCCCATAAAAAGGTCTGGTAAATTAATCTATTTATAATATAGGTGCCGTTAAATTATTGGGGGTAGAATATATATTGAACGATAGATTTAACGATAACTATGGAGGAACCAATAGTTATATTTAAAGTGGGTGTATTGAATCCATACCATAAATGACTATAATATTTTGATCAAACAAAAATTCTATGAGGGGGTATCAAAGACATGGTGGATGTGTAGGAAGAACTCGATATAAACTATGTGTCCCCTCAAGGGTTACAAAAAAATTTCTTACCCTAACTTATCCATCACTATTGGATCAATATATAGATATATATGTATATTAGATGGAACAATACAAGAGTTGGGTGAATTGTAGGATAAAAAACATTGTGTTTAAAAACTAAAGACAATTATTTTAAATTAACTTAAACTAATGAAATTCACAATAAATACAATTAACCACAAATGTATTGAATATAAAGGTGTGATATGATGTAATACTATATGAATTGTAAGGTGATTGTATTCAAAATGAATTCAATAATCAGAGTAATACAACAGTGAAGGATTCTACCATAAAACATATAGAATCTATCAATACAATATAGAACAGTACACTTGTAATTGAAACAATTACAAATAAATATGAAATGAAGAGAGGAAATAATACAATTTTCTTTCTAAAACAAGCAGCAGTGGAAATGTAAATATATTACAATTCTTTTATCCCAAAGATAAGGGTATCATTTCACCTAGGATAAGAGGTCTGTCTTACCACCACCTTGGTATGCCGTTGATACGATGATCGGTATGTCTATATGGCTATTCCCGCAAGCCCTCGATACGATGATTGGTACGTCTGTCTTGCTATCCCTACAAGCCCTCGATATGATGATTGGTAGCACCGTCTGCCTATCCTCAGCAACCCTCAATCGTTATTACATGATCGGTCATAGAAAGAAAAACAAAGCACTTATAGAAATACAAAAACTAAGAATGAGCCATTCATGTTTTGAAATTTCAAGGCATTCGCGCGAAGCAAGAGAGAAGTCACACCATCTCTCTCTAGAACGTGATAGTATCAAAGTATGATCAATCTCTCTTAGTTGTTCTTCTCAGCTTCAAATGACCTCATATTTATAGGCCTCAGGTTCCAACGGTAACATTTCCTCCAACAGTCATATTTCTCCAGAGAACTCAGAGGGACTTGGACACCAGGAATTATAACGGTCATTTTGAAACGGAAAACATGACATCATTTTGATTATTTTATAACTAACTCAACGACATCATATTGGTTAAAGATAATGGTTTATGAAGATCATAAACATGAGTACGATTGACATGTGTTGATAAAGGATAACAAAAATCATGTGATAAAAAATATGATTACAATAAGTATTACATAGTGTTGTGTATTGATATGATACAAGTGAGTATGATCCATAGAATTTTGTATGATTGAAAGAGTCAGTATGATTGAGAGAGTCAGTACGATTGCTAGAGTCAATACAGTTGACAGAGTCAGTACGATTGTCAGAGTCAGTATGATTAACAGAGTCAGCACGATTGACAGAGTCAGTACGATTGACAGATTCAGTACGAGTCAGTATGATTGAGAGAGTCTGTATGATTGACAATGTCAATATGATTGACAGAGTCAGTACGATTGACAGATTCAGTACGATTAACAGATTCAGTATGATTGAAAGATTTAGTACGATTAAATGATTCAGTACGATTAGAATATATGAATAGATTTGTGATTTCCAAAACAAGATATAATGTCAAAAGAGGACTATTGACTCAACAATCTCCCTCTTTTTGGGAATCACAAAACATAATGTAAAAACAGAAAGAAATATTAATCTCCCCCTGAGTTATTGAAAACTTATCTGAATATGAAATTTAATAAAACTAACTCCCCCTTAGGTATGTACTTTCCTATGGATTGTATTCATAAAATTTCCTTGATTTAGAAGTATTTGATTAAAACATTCTCCCCTTATAAAACATTCTCCCCCTTTATTATTTTCAAAAAGAATGTTTTAATCATGTGTTTCCTGAAAGAGTTAGAGACAATAAATTCAAGGCAACAGGAAAGATAACATACATCTCATTGAGATAACAAAAGTCTATATAATTCTATAAATGAACAAATAATGATACAACAACACTTATTTGTTTTCTCTTTCCTTTTTATTCTTGATCAGCTCATGAAGAACAGATTTCATCTTTTTGATTTCTTTCTTGTCTTAAGAGATAGAGTCACCCTATGATTTGGGAAGCACTTGTTGATTGGAAAAAAGATTATCCTAATTCTTGATAGTCTCTTATTGGACTCTAATTACTTCTTGAAGAGTCACAATTCTATGTTGCAAATTCTTATTGTCTTTAGATAACACATTATTTTGCTACTTCAACAAAACGAATTCATCTTTGAAAGATGAAACCATCGAAAACTCTATCTAAAAAGAATTCATTCTCTCTTGAAAATCTTTTATTGAAGGAATATCAGCTCCATGAGTTATTGAAATCTGATTCATCCTTTCAATGGTTTCTTTCTCAGGCTTATTGAAAGTAATAGAAAGATCATTTGAAAGCCTCCTTACATATTCAATTGACATTTCATGATCATTAACTGAGGATTCTGTTTTGTATGAACACATTTTCATTCTATTGCAATTCATTATTTTGAGAAGCCAAACTTTCAGATAGTACATTTAAATCAGCTTCAGTTGACAATACTATCTTTCTCAATTCTCTTACAGAACCAAACTTATTCCTTTGATTTTCAGTGATGAAATAAATTTTCCCTCCAAGTCTAGGAAAATAAGGAATGGTCTTCTCAATCCTTCTCAAATAATGAAAAATGTAATCAACCTTCTTGAGATAAATTGTGTGTTCTGAATCAGTATCATCATCATAAAAATCCAGTTCATTTGATCGGATTGTGTCTTCAACTTGCTATTTTCCTTTTTCTTTTTTCATTCTTCCTTTTTTTATTCTTCCACTTTGTCACTGATAACAATTAATTTTTCTGTATGAAAAGATTAAGAACCTTTCTTTTCTTGGGAAGGAATTCTATCTGGAGTTTTAAGAGATTAAGCCAATTCTTGATCGGCATGAAGAACATGTTGAATACATTCACTTTTCTTTTGAAATGATTCTTATCTACTATTTTTTTAACTCTAAAGAAATTCCAAAATAAAATATTCTTCCTCTTTTTCAACTTCATCAACAAACTATACTTATTACAAAAAAAATTCCCTTTCTCTTTCTCTGGAATACTCTGTATGATATTTTCTTGATGAACATATTCTGTTTGTTGAGGACTAGCTTCCTCAACCATTTTCATAATCTTAGAAACATAAAGAGTCTTGATCTTTCCTTTTCAAAATAGTATTCTTTTTCTTTTTAGCCGGAAGGGTATCCTCTACCCTTATCCTCTCAGCAAAAGCTTCAGCTGGATCAAGACCAAACATAGGATCACTTTCTTTTATTTGTTCTCTATCTTTCCTTCATATGGCCACAAACCCCTTGCTATATTTATGTTTCTTCTTTGGCTTAGAACTGGTTTGTAGATCTATCTTTTGAGAAGCAGAAACAGTTGGATTATCATCCATTGGAAAAGGTACTGATTGATTTGGTGCCAATTGATTTTGTGTCGATTCAGCTTCTACATCTATGAAAAAATGCTTTGAGTTTTCATCGAAACAAAAATACAACCTCTTCAACGTATTATTAATTATACAGGAAGGCTGCATCTCTATAAATTTCCCTTTCAATTGAATATTAGAAAAATTCATGCTATCAATAATGAACTTTGTAAAATTAGAGGGATACATAATCAAATAGGACTTGATTTCACCTGACATGACATTCTTGACTGTTTCAAAAAATACCCCATGGGACATAACATTCTCATGTTTACAAGATAGAATAGCATAAAAATATAAGAGACTTTAAGGGTTTCTCTATCCCTTTTCATTGGAATTAGAAACCCTTTCATCCAAAGCACCACAAACCTATTATCTAGAGATAAATGAGCTACTTTTCTCTTCTCTTCATTTATAAGAAATAACTATATTTCCACACATTCCTTATTAAATGTACCAACTTCCTTTGGTAGTTTATGAGATGTACAAAAGGAATCACCTTATGTTGAGACATTTATAAAGTTGGATGCTTGTTTCACAAACATTGAGATTTTTCTATCATACACAGCAACGTTGATTATCATATTTTTGTCAAAAGACATGATTTCATAGAATTGAATATCTTCTTCAATAAGAAACATATCTTAAGATACATGTTTTTCAACACAAAGATATTCCACGCCATGAAACAAAATGATCTTTTTGATTGTTGATTCATAAGTGTCAATGAAGTCCCAAGAATCTAAACGTTCTCTTAAAAAGCCTTTCTCTGAAAAATTTTTTAAAGAAATTTCGGCTGCTGTGTTGGAAGAGGACTGAGACATATAGATGCAACAAATGGAAGATTGTAAGGATTCTCAAAACAACGAGGCAGAGCTTCGCCATGAGATCTGAAAAATAGTTTTGGGTTTGGTGAGGTGAAGGTCTGTTTATATGATAAAAAATGATAACCATTGATATTCTATGGTTGAGATTAGAAGGAAAAAATATCATAGGATATGATTTACAGTGTTTTTTTAAAAACGAGAAACAATAAAAAGTAAGAAAAACAATACAAAGTAAGGAAAGATTGTAACTATCAGAGATTATAATGAAATTTTTAGTTTAATAGTATTAACCTAGTGAAAGAAAATACAAGTGTACGAGGAGAAATAATTCAATTGGTTGTAAGACCAATGGAAATCAATGTCATTAACATAGGTTTTCAAGCCGATGGAAAACAAAGTCGTTACCATGGTTGTCAAGCTGATGAAAAAAATACATACCATAGGTTTTCAAGACAATGGAAAACAAAGTCATTACCATAGGTTATAAAGCCGATGGAAAACAAAGGCATTAACATAGGTTGTCAAGCCAATGGAAAAAAAATTCATTACCATAGATTTCCAAGACAATGGAAAACAAAGTCATTACCATAGGTTGACGTGCCGATGGAGAATAAAGTTGTTACCATAGGGTGACATGTTGATGGGAAATTCTTTTGTTACCATAGGGTGATGTGCTGATGGAAAACAAAGTTGATAACATAGGGTGATGTGTCGATGGAAAACAAAGCTGTTACCATAGGGTGACGTGACGATGGAAAAAATGTTGTTACAATAGGTTAACGTGCCTATGGAAAACAACGTTGTCACCATAAGTTGAAGTTCCAATGGATAAAATATTCAATACGATAATTAGACAAACAGGATGACAATCATATGGTTAAAATGATACCCAGATAGTCGAGACAATAATAATAGTAAACCAATAGAATAAAAAATTAATGAAGGAAAATTTAAGAAACATATAAGATAAAGAAAAAAAATGTTCTCCCCATTTTAAGATGAGTTTAATGTAAGGAGAAGTGTGAATCCTGAAGTAGATATGAATGATTATTTTAATGAAATCATTCCAAGCTTCTGTTTTATAAACTCAAATCTATCGGAAGGTATTGATTTTGTAAAAATGTCAACATGTTGTTCTTCTGTTCTGATGAATTGTAAAATAATATCTCCTTTTTGTGTGTGATCCCGAAGAATATGATGAATAATATATAGGTGTTTTGATCTAGAGTGATGTGTTGGATTATTACTAAAAGATATAGAACTAGTATTGTCACATAGAATTCAAGTTTTGAAAAAACTAAATCCATAGTCAGTGAATGTGTGTTGCATCCACAACACATGAGCACAACAACTTCCAACTGCTACATATTCTGCTTCAGCAGTTGAAAGTGGTACTGAGTGTTGTTTCTTACAGGACCAAGTTAGCAAGTAATCTCCAAATAAATTAAATGTTCTAGATGCACTCTTTCTATCCATTCTACAACCACAAAAGGCAGCATTTGATAAGATTTTTAAAACAAAATCATTTCCAGAAGAATAAAAAAGACCTAAATCCAGATTTCCTTTTAAATACCAAAATATTCATTTCACATCTTTTAAATGAGACACTTTTGGATTAGATTGGTATATTGCGAAAAAGCATTTGGAAAACATTATGACTTATAGACTACATGTCATGTATAACAAACTTCTTATCATACATCTAAAGATTTTTTGATCTATGGGTTTCCCAGTTTCATCATGATCAAGTGTATTTGAGGTATCAATTGGAGTGATAATAATTTTAGTATTGTCGTACCCATACATTTTGCATAAATATTTAATATACTTATATTGAGATATATATGTCCCTTCTTGTTTTTTTGAAATTTGAAAACATTAAAAGAATGCTAACTCACCCATCATACTCATTTTAAACATATATTTCATTAAATTCGCAAAAGAATTAGTTAATGCCTGATGAGTTGATCCAAATAAGATGTTATCAACATAAATTTGAAGAATCAATACATTTTTATTTTCCATTTTTATAAAAAGGGTTAGATCCGCTGTACCTTTTTCATAATTGTTTTTTAAAAGAACTCATGTAAGTCTATTATAACATGCACCAGTGGCTTGTATAAAGCCATATAATGCTTTGGTATGTTTAAAAACATGATTATGAAATTTTGAATCTATAAAACTAAGAGGTTGTTCAACAAGGACATCTTCTTGAACAAAACCATTTAGATAAGAACATTTAACATCCGTTTGAAATAATTTGAAATTAAGGTATGCTGAAAATGCTAATAGAATACGAATAGATTAAAGTCTAGCTACCAGAGCATATGTTTCTTCATAGTATATTCCCTCTAATTGATTCTATCCCTTATCATCAAGTCTTGCTTTGTTTTTTATAATGATTCCATTTTCATCACATTTATTTCTGAAAACCCATTTTACACCTATTACAGTTGTTTCTTTAGGTCTTTCAACTAAATTTCAGACTTGATTCCATTCAAATTCATTCATTTCATCTTATATTGCTTCAATCCAATATTCATAACCTAAGGCACCACTTGTACATTTAAGTTCAAATTGAGAAATAAAGGCGAGATGTTTTATTTCATTTCTCAAGAAATTTATGGTTTTTACATGTTGATTTACATTGCCAATGATGATGTCACTGGGATGATTCCTAAGAAGCAATTGGTCTAGGTTTTTTAAAACCTATTCATCTACGTATAGTAGAAAATATTATGTGGTAAAAGATTCAGAAATACTTTCTTGAAAATTTAAATTATCAGAATGATCTTCTAATAGAGGTTGATAAACATTTTTTTAAAACACAATAGAAGATGTAGGTTGTGGTTGCTTGAAAAAAAAAGGATTAGTTTCATCAATTTTAACATGTACTATTTCATTAACAGTAATAGTGTCTTTATTGAAACTCTATATACATTAGAAGTTGTTGAATATCCTAGAAATATTCCTTCATCAGAATTTGGTGTGAATTTGTGTAGATTATCTTTATTATTAATAATGAATACTTTACATCAAAAAACATTGAAGTATGAAACTTTTGGTTTTCGGCCAGTCCACAATAAATAAGGTGTTTTATTAAGAAATGGTTTAGTTAAAACATGATTTATAGCATAACAAGCAGTACTAACAGCTTCACCCCAAAAGTGCTTAACAATTGAGTATTCACTCAACATGGTTTTTTTCATTTCCGGAAGAATGTGATATATTCTCTCAACAACACCATTTTTCTGAGGATTTCTTGGAGTTGAGAAATTATGAGTAATACTTTTCTTTCTACAAGAAGTTTCAAAATCCGATTTTTGAAATTCACCACCATGATCACTATGGATAGTTATCAATGGTAGGTTTGTAAAGACCCGTAAAATTCAAGGGAAATTTTTTCTTAATTTTCTTTGGAATTTTACAAGAGCGCGGTTTCTGACGGCACCTGATTCTGAGGTCTGGTGTGCCCCGAATCAATTTCTAAAGTTTGGCTCGGTTACATTCAGTGAACGAACGAGCAGGAATTTCTAACTTTTGAATCGGTGCCCAGAATTGAATTCTGAGGGCACCGATGAACTCGCAGCACCGATATTCATTAAAGGAGACATTTTCCGAGGTTGTGTTTTATGCGGTATGAGAGTTAGTTTTGGGGGAAATTAAATGAAGTTAAATAAATTGTTGAAACACAATTTATTTTTATCCATGTTGGTTATTTCCTCCCAAAGGGAGTTAGAGGTGGGACCCACACCCACATAACCTCCCTTTAGAGGATTTAGTGTGGTGGGGCCCACACGAACCCTAACTCTTCAACTCCCCTTAAAAATCCCAATAACTCCTCTCTTTTTTTAATTTTGACAACTTGAGTTATTAATTGAGTTGAGTTCTTAATTTCAAACTTTTGAAATTAAAAGTGGTTTAGTTGTGTAAATAAAATAAACCTTAGACTTATTTTATTTTGGTTAGTTTCTTTTGCCACCTTGAGAGGATATGGAAGATTTCTTCATCTTATTCAAACCACGACGAAGAATGCGAAGACCGCTTAGGATCCGACGAAGAACGCCATCACCATAAGAAGAGAAAGATGTGTCGTCTTTTCTCTTCTTTGCAGCCGGTGTGTTTCCGAAGATCAACGACGTCGTTTCTTTCGATCTTCTTCCCATGTCAATGAAAGGAGACGCCGATTCCTCCTCAGGCTTTCTCCATCAGCATACAAAGCTTCTCCAGCGACGTTACCTCTTCAGACGCACCTCGACGTCAACGGAATCGACGTACGATTACCGCGACACCCGACCTTCGCGATGCTTGTCTTCCACGGCTTGTTGACGTGCTCCGCTCTTGAAACCGAGGTAGAGGAATTTTGTTATTTATTAAATTATTCCGTTCTTGATTCTAGCATGTTGAACTTCGTGGTTAATAGAATAAATGTTATCGTTTAATTAGAGGGGGTCGGACCGCACAAACACGGCATAACCCCCTCCTATGTTCATTTTTGTTCCCTTGCGGATGGAACAGAATGGCGTGGTGCCGTCACACCATGCGGGAATTATACGACAAGTATTGCGCAGCGCCGTCGCGCCACGCTGTGGAAAGAAATTCAAGAACGTGACGCCGTCGCGTCACGTCGAAGGAAGTCGAAGGCGCCACGGCCGGAGCGGGGCCGCGGCGGAGGGGCGCGGTGTCGTTGCACCGAGCCAGACGGCAAAGGCCACGGCCGGTTCTGGGCCGCGGTGGATCAAGATGACCGGCGGCCAGTCGGGCCGCCGGTGTCGGAAGCCGGAAGGGGACCAGCCACCGTCGGTCCCGTTGTGAGAGAGCCGGCCGACCAGGTCGGGCGGGCCGAAAGGGAGCAACCCGGGGGAATTAAATTCCCCCAGCCAGTTGAACGCCCCCCCCCCCATAATGAGGGGGGCCGCGGTTCAGAAGGGGGGGCATGCACCCCCCCTCTTTTTCAATCAGCTCAGCCGAAGTCGAGCTGGCAGCGCGCTGGGAGCGCTGCCCCCAGCCGGACCGGGCCATCCGCGCCCAGCCGGGCCGGGCCGTTCCGGGCCGGGCCGACCCTGTCTGGGGTAGGTCGACCCGGTTCGGGCTAGCCGGGGGGGGGGGGGGGTCTCGGGCCGGGTCGGCCCGGGCTCGAAACCCCCGATACCGAACTATTTGGGTTCAAATGCCCATAACTCGGGCTACGGACCTCCAAACAACGCGCCGTCAGTGGCGATGCGATCCTTGGATCAAGACGCTCGTTTCAGTATATTACACTCAAGGTTTCGGAATACTTTGAGTTCGGCCGGGTTTGTTCGTACACGAAACCAACCGGGCCCCCGGAGCGGAAACGCTCATATCTTGAGCTACGGACGTCCGATTGATGTGCCATCAGCTTTTTTGAATTCCTCTTTGTAAGACGGATCTTTTGGTATACTCCGCCCGAGGTTTGGAAGCAGGTGGAGTACGGTCGGGTTGGTTTTTCCTTAAAAACCAACCGGGCCCCTGGGACGAAAAAGCCAATATCTCTCAGACCGGGCGTCCGATTGACTCGCCGTCTGTTGCGTTGAGTTCCGGTTGACGATACGGAATTTTTGGATGCATCAACTTCGAACTATGTGACAGTTGATGTATCAGCCTCACGGCTCGTGAAGTAGACCCTCCCGAACGAGCTTGCTGTGTGCGGGAACCCTAGTGCTGGCTGCGACTGCTACTGTGACTGCGACGACGATTGTGCAGAGATTCTCAGTGGACTGCGACGATGAAGACAGCTGGTCTT
Organism: Viscum album; assembly: GCA_963277665.1. Lineage (NCBI taxonomy): Eukaryota > Viridiplantae > Streptophyta > Magnoliopsida > Santalales > Viscaceae > Viscum > Viscum album. The sequence continues at coordinate 1,812,832,317 of OY728127.1, forward strand.
GTATCCTATGTGGGTCCTAGCTGTGCTGGTCTTGTATCCTATGTGGGTCCCAGCATAGATGATTCAATACTGGTCTTGTATCCTATGTGGGTCCCAGTATAGATGAATCAATGAAGACAACTGGTCTTGTATCCTATGTGGGTCCCAGCTTAGATGATTCAGTACTGGTCTTGTATCCTATGTGGGTCCCAGTATAGATGAATCAATGAAGACAGCTGGTCTTGTATCCTATGTGGGTCCCAGCTGTGCTGGTCTTGTATCATATGTGGGTCCCAGCTTGGATGATTCAATACTGGTCTTATATCCTATGTGGGTCCCAGCTTCGATGATTCAATACTGGTCTTGTATCCTATGTGGGTCCCAGCTTAGATAATTCAATACTGGTCTTGTATCCTATGTGGGTCCTAGTATAGATGAATCAATGAAGACAGCTGGTCTTCTATCCTATGTGGGTCCTAGCTGTGCTGGTCTTGTATCCTATGTGGGTCCCAGCCTAGATGATTCAATACTGGTCTTGTATCCTATGTGGGTCCTAGTATAGATGAATCAATGAAGACAGCTGGTCTTGTAACCTATGTGGGTCCTAGCTGTGCTGGTCTTGTATCCTATGTGGGTCCCAGCTTAGATGATTTAGTATCTATGTCCGATCATCTCTTTCACCTTTTCGATGATGTATACCTGTGTGAGCTGAATCCTGTTTTCTTTCCTGTGTGGATTGTATTGTGCTATCCTGTGTGGATTACGTTTTGCTTTCCTGTGTGGAATACGTATACTTTCCTGTGTGGACTGAGTTGTACTTGGGCTCGGAGGGTGGAGCGTATTGGAATTGATGACTTAGGTACATGTATGGGAATATACCTATGCAGTGTCGATTGTTACTTCGTGATTGTATCTTTTCTTTGTGGTTTATCCTTTGTGGATTTCGGGAGATCTTCAGGGGTCTCGGGGTCCCTACTAAGTAGCTTATACTCACCCCTGCACGGGCTATGCCCGCACTACGTTGTGTTGGTTGCAGACGACGGACATCGTTGATCGTGGCTGAGGCTCGTAGAGCAGGACGGTACCTGGAGGTGGACCACTGGGCGTGACATGCTCGGAGCGGACGAAGGGACCCGATGAGTAGTGGAGCAATCTGTACCCACCCTTCAGGTGGGATTTCCAGTGGATAGCTCGACATAGCAGCTTTTACGTTACAGTTGATGTTTTCCCTTTCGAGTTGTACTTTACTGTTGGGCTTTTATTTATGGCCCCTTTTACTTTCTGTACTTACTGTTGTACTCGATTTTTTTACTTAGTGTTTACTTCATCCTCTTGTAATCTTTGGATCTTGTTTACTTTACAAATTCAATGCCTTCCCTTTTTACCGGCATTTACACCATGGTGCTAGTCACCACCCCCTGGCCTATGGAAGGCGGGCTTGGGGTAGTCACGACAAGGGCCCCGAGGACGGGTCGTGACAAATTGGTATCGAAGGAGTTCGGTTCTACCGCGAACTCTGATCTTTTCTATGTGAAACAATAATGTTTAGCGTATTGAGTGTGGTTCTTAGTCCAGGGAGTCCAGTGTTGGTGCGGCGGCCGACGTATCCGTACACCAGGACCCTGACATCTGATTTCCGACTTAATGCACGAAAACGTTGATTGCTTGTGTTTTCAAGTATTCTTTGTGATTACTTGTGTCCGCTCACCAAGTATACAGTTCTGACCGTGGCGCACCTGCTTCTTTTCAGTATGGCCCCACGACGGCAGCCAGCTAGGGTTTCGAGAGTGGAGCGTGATGACAGCCCACCGAGCGAAGAGGCCTCGGTGCAGGGCTCCTTGTCAGCAGAGGCACCAACGATACCTTTACCCGCCGAGCCACCGATGCTACCAGCCTTAGCCACTGACGATGCACGTCGCCTTAGCGCGCTGCACGAGTTTTAGCGTCAGCGACCGCCCAGGTTCCGCGGGGAGACGGACCCCCAGGCAGCTGAGGGCTGGCTGGAGGCAGTCGTACGAGTTTTCAGGCTAGTGAGGACACCAGCTGATGGTGTTCCTCGCAGCGATCGAAATGCACGCAGAAGTGGGCCGATGGTGGAGCTTGATGCTCCAGGTGCACGACGAGACATCTCTTCTCTGGACGGACATTGAGAGCATCTTCGGCTCCGAGCTCGTCCCAGCCACCCTCCGTATGGTGCACATTCAGGAGCTTCTTCAGCTGTAGCAGGGTAGCTTGACAGTGGCCCAGTACATGGAGAGATTTTCTGATCTCTCGCGCTACTCCACAGATATGGTATAGGACCCGTTCTTCCGGGCCCAGACCTTTGAGCAGGGACTGAGGCATGAGATCAGGGCTTCGATGATCTCCCTCAACATTCCGACGCAGGAAGAGGTGTTGGAGAGAGCCCTTCTAGTAGAATGTTTTCTCGCCGTGCAGGCTCCAGTGACAGGGCCCTCCGCAGGACGGCCCGTAGCATGGTCTTCTGCAGCTGGCAGTAGACAGGTGACGTAGAGGTCCAAACAGGCCAGACCATCAGATGGGTAGTCTCAGGATGAAGATTCGGTTGTGCAGGGCACCCGAACGAGAGCCAGCTACACAAGGGGAAACCATTGCTACGCATGCAGTGGGCGAGGTCACATGGCTCGAGACTGCCCGACTCGTCTTACAGATGAGTAGCAGGTGGTAGAGGGACCTCCCAGACAGATGTTCGGTCACGGTGGTCTGCATGGTGCAGGCGGACGAGGCAGAGGAGCTGGTCGAGTAGCCGATGGTGGGAGACACTTCGAGGTGTTTCCACCACCACCACTAGGAGGCCCACCCCGACCGCAGGGAGTTGGTGGACATGGGAGAGCTCAGCTTCAGGAAGCTGAGGCCTTCGATCATGGAGCTCTGGGAGAAAATGGACAGGAGCGGAACTAGTGGATACGTCCTTTGTACTTCTAGTTCCTTGTTGCTATTGTGTAGCATCTTTGTATTATGAGATGCAATAATAGAAGACGCATACCTTTGGGATGTTTTCATTCCTATCCTCTTTTATGTTGTTACTAAGAGGTTCCAGTTTTGACTGTTGACTTGACCCTCACTTGTGAGACATCTACTGGAGGAGACCCAGTTACCACACACTGATGCCGACAGTGAGACTCAACCCTTGGAGGCGAGAGTAACAGTTGGATCTCTTGGTAGTAGCGTCGAGGCCTTACGACGTCATCCTTGGTATGGATTAGTATCATACATGTCAGGATTGACTTTATTAGGGAAAGAAAGTGGTTCATCCAGGGGATGAGACCAGATTTCTCTTATCGGAAAAGAAGAAATCACAGCAGATCTTGTAGGAACAGTGAAGGTCCAGGTCATCCAAGAGCGGATGAGGACAGCTCAGTGCCGGCAGAAGTCATACGCTGACAGGAGGCGGAGGCCACTAGAGTTCGAGGATGGCGACCACGTCTTATTGCATGTCTCACCTCGACGTGGTTTACGGAGATTTGGCCGAGACAGCAAGTAATCCACGCGCTTCATCAGACCCTTCCTGGTCCTCAGCAGGATTGGCGAGGTGGATTATCGCCTGGCTCTACCACCTCAGTTTCACCGAGTGCACAACGTCTTCCACGTATCTCAGCTGAGGAGATACGTCCACGACCCAACACACATCATTGACCATGGGGACCTTGACGTTGATGATGGGGCAACTTTTACGGAGGTCCCAGTGGAGATCGAGGATCGACAGGAGCGGGTCCTACATGGACGGTCTATTCCTCTAGTGCACATCAGATGGAAGCACGAGAACCCCCAGGAGAGCACTTGGGAGCGGGAGGCTCAGATTCATGCTCAGTACCCTCATTTGTTTCCCTAGTTTTGATGTATCTTTACGGGGACGTAAATCCCTGAGGTGGGAGTCATGTAAATACCCGTAAAATTCAAGGGAAATTTTTTCTTCATTTTCTTTGGAATTTTACAGGAGCGTGATTTATGACGGCACCTGATTCTGAGGCCTGGTGTGCCCGAAATCAATTTCTAAAGTTTGGCTCGGGTACGTTCAGTGAACGAACGAGCGGGAATTTCTAACTTTTGAATCGGTGCCCGAAATTGAATTCTGAGGGCACCGATGAACTTGCAGCAACGATATTCGCTAAAGGAGACCTTTTCCGAGGTTGTGTTTTATGTGGGATAAGAGTTAGTTTTGGGGGAAATTAAATGAAGTTAAATAAATTGTTGAAACACAATTTATTTTTATCCATGTTGGTTATTTCCTCCCAAAGGGAGTTAGAGGTGGGACCCACACCCACATAACCTCCCTTGAGAGGATTTAGTGTAGTGGGGCCCACACGAACCCTAACTCTTCAACTCCCCTTAAAAATCCCAATAACTCCTCTATTTTTTTAATTTTGACAACTTGAGTTATTAATCGAGTTGAGTTCTTAATTTCAAACTTTTGAAATTAAAAGTGGTTTAGTTGTGTAAATAAAATAATCCTTAGACTTATTTTATTTTGGTTAGTTTCTTTTGCCACCTTGAGAGGATTTGGAAGATTTCTGCTTCTTCTTCAAACCACGACGAAGAACGCGAAGACCGCTTAGGCTCCGACGAAGAACGTCATCACCATAAGAAGAGAAAGATGTGCCATCTTTTCTCTTCTTTGCAGCCGGTGTGTTTCCGAAGATCAACAACGCCGTTTCTTTTGATCTTCTTCCCGTGTCAACGAAAGGATACGCCGATTCCTCCTCAGGCTTTCTCCGTCAGCTTAAGAAGCTTCTCCAGCGACGTTACCTCTTTGGACGCACCTCGGTGTCAACGGAATCGACGTACGATTACCGCGATGCCCGACCTACGCAACGCTTGTCTTCCGCGGCTTGTTGACGTGCTCCGCTCTTGAAACCGTGGTAGGTGAATTTTGTTATTTATTAAATTATTCCGTTCTTGATTCTAGCATGTTGAACTTCGTGTTTAATCGAATAAATGTTATCGTTTAACGAGAGGGGGTCAGACCGCACAAACATGGCTTAACCCCCTCCTATGTTCGTGTTTGTTCCCTTGCGGATGGAACAGAATGGCGTGGTGCCGTCTCCCCACGTGGGAATCATACGGCAAGTATTGCGCAGCGCCGTCGCGCCGCGCTGTGGAATGAAATTCAAGAACGTGATGCTGTCGCGTCGCGTCGAAGGAAGTCGAAGGCGCCACGGCCGGAGCGGGGCCGCGGCGGAGGGGCGCGGTGCAGTCGCACCACGCCGGACGGCAAAGGCCGCGGCCGGTTCCGGGCCACGGTGGATCAAGATGACCGGCGGCCAGCCGGGGCGCCGGTGTCGGAAGCCGGAAGGGGACCGGCCACCGCAGGTCCCGTTGTGAGGGAGCCGGTCGGCCAGGTCAGGCCGTCCGGAAGGGAGCAACCCGGGGGAATTAAATTCCCCCGGCCAGTTGAACGACCAACCATAATGAGGGGGGGAGGGGGCGGTTCACAAGGGGGCATGCGACCCCCTCTTTTTCATTCAGCTCGGCCGAAGCCGAGCTGGCAGCGCGCTGCCCCCAGCCGGACCGGCGCCTGGCCAGTCAGCCAGGCCGGGCCGGGCCGGGCCGACCCTGTCCGGGGTGGGTCGACCCGGTTCGGGCCAGCCGGGGGGGGGGGGGGGGGGGGGTCTCGGGCCGGGTCGGCCCGGGCCCGAAACCCCCGATACCGAACTGTTTGGGTTCAAATGCCCATAACTCGGGCTATGGACCTCCAAACAACGCGCCGTCAGCGGCGATGCGATCCTTGGATTGAGACGGTCTTTTAGGTATATCGCACTCAAGGTTTTGGAATACTTTGTGTTCGGACGGGTTTGTTCGTACACAAAACCAACCGGGCCCTCGGAGTGGAAACACTCATATCTTGAGCTACCGACGTCCGATTGACATGCCGTCAGCTTTGTTGAATACCTCTTTGCGAGGCGGATCTTTTGGCATACTCTGCCCAAGGTTTTTATGAAGGTGGAGTACATTCGGGTTGGTTTTTCCTTAAAAACCAACCGGGCCCCTGGGATGAAAAAGCCAATATCTCTCAGACCGAGCATCCGATTGACGCGCCGTCTGTTGCGTTGAGTTCCTGTTGACGGTACGTAACTTTTGGATACATCAACTTCGGACTATGTGACATTTGATATATCAGCCTCACGGCTCGTGGAGCGGACCCTCCCGAACGAGCTTGCTATGTGTGGGAACCCTAGTGCTGGCTGCGACTGCTACTGTGACTGCGACGATGATTGTGCAGAGATCCTCAGTGGACTGCGACGATGAAGATAGATAGTCTTGTATCCTATGTGGGTCCTAGATGTGCTGGTCTTGTATCCTATGTGGGTCCCATCTTAGATGATTCAATACTGGTCTTGTATCCTATGTGGGTCCCAGTATAGATGAATCAATGAAGACAGCTGGTCTTGTATCCTATGTGGGTCCTAGCTGTGCTGGTCTTGTATCCTATGTGGGTCCCAGTGTAGATGATTCATTACTGGTCTTGTATCCTATGTGGGTCCCAGTATAGATGAATCAATGAAGATAGCTGGCCTTGTATCCTATGTGGGTCCAAGCTATGCTAGTCTTGTATCCTATGTGGGTCCCAGCTTAGTTGATTCAATATTGGTCTTGTATCCTATGTGGGTCCCAGTATAGATGAATCAATGAAGACAGCTGGTCTTGTATCCTATGTGGGTCCTAGTTGTGCTGGTCTTGTATCCTATGTGGGTCCCAGCTTAGATGATTAAATACTGGTCTTGTATCCTATGTGGGTCCCAGCTTAAATGATTCAATGCTAGTCTTGTATCCTATGTGGGTCCCAGTATAGATGAATCAATGAAGACAGCTGGTCTTGTATCCTATGTGGGTCCTAGCTGTGCTGGTCTTGTATCCTATGTGGGTCCCAGCCTAGATGATTCAATACTGGTCTTGTATCCTATGCGGGTCCCAGTATAGATGAATCAATGAAGACAGCTGGTCTTATAACCTATGTGGGTCCTAGCTGTGCTGGTCTTGTATCCTATGTGGGTCCAAGCTTAGATGATTCAGTATCTATGTATGATCATCTCTTTCACCTTTTCGATGATGTATACCTGTGTGAGTTGAATCCTGTTTTCTTTCCTGTGTGGATTTTGTTGTGCTATCCTGTGTGGATTACGTTTTTCTTTCCTTTGTGGAATACGTATACTTTCCTGTGTGGACTGAGTTGTACTTGGGCTCGGAGGGTGGAGCATATTGGAATTGATGAATTAGGTATATGTATAGGCATATACCTAAGCAGTGTCGATTGTTACTTCGTGATTGTATCTTTTCTTTGTGGTTTATCCATTGTGGATTCTGGGAGATCTTCAGGGGTCTCGGGGTCCCTACTGAGTAGCTTATACTCATCCTTGCACGGGCTATGCCCAGATTACGTTGAGTTGGTTGCAGACGACGGACAACGTTGATCGTGGCTGAGGCTCGCATAGCCGGACGGTACCTGGAGGTGGACCACTGGGCGGGACGTTCTCAGAGCGGACGAAGGGACCCGAGGAGCAGTGGAGCTATCTGTACCCACCCTTCAGGTGGGATTTCTAGTGGACAGCTCGACATAGCATCTTTTACTTTATAGTTGTTGTTTTCCCTTTCAAGTTGTAATTTACAGTTGGGCTTGTATTTCCGGCCCCTTTTACTTTCTGTACTTACTGTTGTACTCAGTTTTCACTTAGTGTTTACTTCTTCCGCTTGAACTCTGTGGAGCTTGTTTACTTTACAAAGGCAATGCCTTCCCTTTTTACCAGGATTTACGCCTTGGTGCTAGTCGCCAGCCCCTGGCCTATGGAAGGCGGGCTTGGGGTAGTCACGGCACGGGCCCCGAGGACGGGTCGTGACAAGGTTTTTCTCATTTTTTACTTGGGCTCTAAATATTTTGAAATATAAAAAGGCTTCTTATTTCTTTGTTAGAAAATAAACCCATGTAAATTTAGTAAAGCCATAAACTAAAACAAATACATAGTATTTTCCTCCAATGCTTCCAGTTTTTGAAGGACCAAAAATATCCATGTGCACTAGCTGTAATACATTAGAAGATGAAACATCATTAATTTATTTAAAGATAGTTTATATTTCTTTCCAAATTGACAAGGATCGCAGACCTTTGGAGAATCATATCTAAGATTCGGTGGGCCCTTTACAAGTTTTTTCATTAAAAGTTTACAATGGTTTCTAAGGTTGTGGTGTCCTAGACATCTATTCCATAGAAATGATTGGTCATGTATTGCACTAAATTAGAGTAAATTTTGGCTCCTAAGGTCTTCTAAGTTAATAGTGTATATATTCTCTTGCCTATGGGAAGATAGAATGAATTCATCCATGGAATTGTGAACTAAGCATTTATCAATTCTAAAATTCACAAGGTATCCTTCATCACGTAATTGACTTATGGTGATGAGATTGTGCTTATGACCTTTAATAAACAAAACATTTGAAATAAGAACTTTTCCAAGAAAAACAATATTACATATTCCAACAATCTTTCATTGAGTATTCTCTCTAAAGGTAACCTTTTCACCTTTTGATTCTATAATCATTTCAATGAAATCATTTTTTTCAGTCATGTGTCAAGAACAAACACTATCCATGTACCCAATATTATTGTTGGTACACTTCTTATTTTCTTGAAAAAGAAACAATTAGTTTTTTGAAATCCAAACATGTTTGAATCCAGAAGGGTTAAATAAATGAATTCTAGGAATCCACATTTGTTTTTCAAAATGAACTTTATGAAATCCTAAAAATTGAGTTCTATTAAGAGAAAAATATCTTTTCTAGTGTCCACCACATTGACACTTAGTACAAAAAGGGTTACTTTGAGGAACTAAATAGTTATTACTAAAAATCAATTTCGAATGATTATAACCAAAACCAGAATGATTTCTCAATGGTCGAATTTGAAAAAAAAATTTATCAATGTTTTCTTTTCCATATGTAATTATTAACAAACATTTATTCAAGGAAAAAATTTCTGATATAGTTTTAAAGCTATGTTTTTATCCTCTAAAACATTTGAGTTTGAACTACAGTTAGGCTCGAAAACATTTTTCCTAGAAATTACATTTTTAAGATCCTTATAATGTTTATCCTTATAAGATTTGACTTTCTCAAGGGTTTTTAAAATACTTTCAAAATCAGATGTTTTCATATCAAGATCATTAGAATGATCTGATACTTCTTTAGTTAAAATTTAAATTCTACAATTTTCTTTATCATGTTTCTTCTTGATTTTAGAATATTCATTCTAAAGTTGTTTAGAAAACCTAGATACATCTTCATAAGAAGGTAATGTATTATCTTGCGATGATGAAGACTCATCATTTGAAGATTCATAATATTTATTATTAGTAGAATTTGCATTCAAAGATACATTTTTAATAGCTTAAGAATTGTGTACCTTAGCCATGAAACAATGATCTTCAATTGGTTTTTGGGTTATAAGTCCAATAATCCTTTTTCCCGAGGATTCATATTCTAAAGAATCATCGGATGAATCGATACCACTTTCACTAAATGAATAATTTTACTTCAAGAACTTTTTTTTTCTTTTTCATATAATACTTTTTCTTATTTCTTTCAGAATCTTTATCCTTTCTATCTTTTTTCTTCTGTAATGGAAAATCAGGCCTTATATGACCTACTTTTTTACATTAATAACAAGATAACTCTGAATCATTCTTATCCTTTCTATATTTATTTTTGAATCTTTATTGGAAGTGTTTCATTCCCACAATCTTTTTCATCCTTTGAGAAAGATTGGATAACTCATTATCTAAATGATCACAATCAATTGATTCTGATAAAACATCTTTCATAGCTTTGGATCTTGTTATCCTTTTAGGTGTTTTGGAGTTGAATGTAGTAGTAAAATGTACACTCCCATTTCCATTTTTATTCTTATTGAAATCAACATATCTTCTCAAACTTGTCTCATTCTTTAGAAGAGTTCCAAAATTTTCATCAAGAGTAATCTGGGAAACTTTTATGTTTTCATCAATAGCTCTCCTTTTTTACTCCCATTCATTTGGCATTATATAAATAATTTTGTCAACAAGAGAATCATCATCAAGACCTTTGTTTCCCATAGATTGTAATCTATTGAAAATTGTCATAAATATTTGTAGCACATTACATACTGGTTCTCCATAAGGAAAAAGAAATCCATGATACTCTGCTCGAAGCATTGATCTTCTTGTTTCTATAACCTTGGATGTACCAAAAAGTGTGACTTCCAATTTTTTCCCAATACAGTTGGCTTCTTCACAAGATTATATCTAGATATATATATTCATGGTCATAAAGCATACAAAAGTATTGTGTACCTTGTAATTCAATTGATATTCTTTCTTTTCCGGATTTTTGAAAGTACTGATTTTTTTTCCAGGAATTTTGTTACCTCCAGTAAGCTTAAAAAAATTGTCTATAGTAGTATTGATAACTAATGTCTTCATTCAATCTAACCAGTACTCATAATAATTCCCATCAAATATTGGTGGTCTATTTGGAGTTAGATTTTCAATTGATCCAATATTCATTCCTTCCATCTAATAAAACAAAATATTTTCCACACCACATGTTAGTGTAGTAAATAGTTGAAATAGAAATTTGAATGAAATAGAGCTAGTAATACATATCAGTGAAAACCTCTCTCTGGTACCAATTTTTGGATCGATATATAGATGTATATGTATATTAGATGGAACAATACAAAATGGGGGTGAATTGTAGGTAAAAAACATTGTGTATAAACACTTGAGAAAATTAGATTAAATGATCTTAAACTAATGCAATTCATAACCAATACAATTAACCAAAAATGTATTGAATATAATGGTATGATATGATGTAATACTATCAGAAGTGTAAATCAATTGTATTCAAAATGAATACAATAATCAGAGTAATACAATAGTGAAGGATTCTACCATAAAGCGTATAGAATGTATCAATACAATATGAAACAATATACTTGTAATTGAAACAATTACAAATAAATATGAAATGATAAAAGGAAACAATACAATTCCCTTTATAAATTAAACAGTTGTGGAAATGTAAATGTATTACAATTCTTTTATCCCAATGAGAAGGGTATGCTTTCACCTACGATAAGAGGTCTATATTACCACCACCTTGGGAATCCCTTGATACGAAGATCAGTACGTCTATCTTGCTATCCCCGCAAGCCCTCGATAGGATGATCGGTAGAACCATCTGCCTATCCTCAGTAACCCTCGATTGTTATTACCTGATCAGTCGCATAAAGAAAAACAAATCACTTATTGAAATACATAAACTAAGAACGAGCCATTCATTTTTTGTAATTTCAAGGCTTTCGCATGAAGCAAGAGAGAAGTCATAACGTCTCTCTCTAGAACATGATAGTAGCAAAAAATGATCAATGTCGCTTAGTTGTTCTTCTCATCTTCAAATGTCCATTTATTTATAGGCCTTAGGTTCCAATGGTCACATTTCCTCCAACGGTCATATTTCTCCAGAAAACTCGAAGGTACATGGACACCTGGCATTATAGCGGTCATATTGAAACAGAAAACAGGACATCATTTTGATTAGTTTATAACTAACTCCATGACATCGTTTTGGTTAAAGCATAAGGTATATGAAGATAATAAACATGAGTATGATTGACATGTGTTGGAAACGGATAAAAACAAGCATGTGATAAAATATATGATTAAGATAAGTATTACATAGTGTAATTTAATTATATGATACAAAGTGAGTATGATTCAAAAAAGTCAGTATGAGTGATAGAGTCAGTACGATTAACAGAGTCAATACGATTTGTTGAGTCAATAAGGTTTTCCTTATGATTTTTTTTTCATTCCTTATTGTTTTGGAAATCAAAAATACCCTAAACTTAAGCATATCTACATTTTACTTATATTAGAAAAATTTATTTCTCAAAGGAATTTACCCCTACAATGTTTTCATTGTTCATATCAATAATTTTCTTAAGTATAAAAATCGGGTTCATACCTAAATCCTCAAAATCATATAATACATAAATATGAAGAATTATGTTTTAGGATCCGAATTCTGGATGTGATCTGTAATGAAGTTCCACTCCCAATTCTGGATGTGAACTGTAATGAATTTCCACTCCGAATTCTGGATTTGAACTGTAATGAAGTTCCACTCCGAATTCTGGATTCAAACTTTAATGAAGTTGCACTCCGAATTCTAGATACGAAATCTAATAAAGTTCCACACCAAATTCAGGATACGAACTCTAAAAAAGTTCCATTCCAAATTCTGGATAAGTACTCTAACAAAGTTGAACACTGAATTCTGGACTCCGAACATCTATTAGTTCGACTCCAATGTTTTACTAGTTCGACTCCGAACATCTATGAGTTAGACACCAAACATTTACTAGTTCGACTCCAAACTTCTATGATTTACACTCCGAACATCAATGATTTTGACTCTGAACTTTTATGAGTTTGACTCTGAACTTCTACATGTTCGACTCCAAACTCTGTAAGTTCAGATTCCGAATTCTGGTAAAACCAGACTCCGAATATCCCTAGAAATTCAGACTCTGGATTTCTACAAAATTCAGGTTCTGAATTTCATTAAAACAGTATCTGAATATCTCCTTATTATAGACTCCGAATTCCTTTTTTGTTAGACTCTGAACTTTTATTTACACAAATTCTGTACTACATTTTTGCTTATGCATACACTCGTTTCATTAAGAAATGATGTCGTGGTTTCAGTTACACATGTTTTGTTATAAAAAGATGTCTTCCATTCTGTTACTAACTAACCGGTGGTTGAGTGACACGTGTACAGGTCCCTGCAAAATCTAAGAAAAAATATGACCATTAGAGGAGGGAGCCGACCGTTCCAACCGAGCCTATAAATATGAGCTCATTTGAAAGAGATCAATATAATGAACAAGTTGATCACTCTAGATACCACACGCTGTTAAGGTGATTTCAAGAGAGAGAACCTCTTAATGCCTTATGCATACTGAACTGCTCATTCAGATTGCTTCGTGTGACTCCAAATGTTGGTGATTACATTTGAGGGCTTTTGGGGATAGGAAGACATAGGTGCCGACTACCTTGAAGTTCAAGGGCTTCCTTGTTGAGGAAGACAGAGGTTCCAACTACCTTGAAGTTGAGGGCTTGCGGGGATAGCAAGAAAGAGACTCTAATCTTTATATCGAGGGATTACCCAAGTGTGGGTAAGACAGACTTGCTTGAATGTATAAATCAAGGGACCTTTATCCAAGGTTGTTGGATACCCTTCTCTTTGGGTTAAAAGAGTTATTGTTGGTTACTTGTAGTTTTACTACTTGTTTTTCCACTGCATTTCGAATTGTAAGGAAAGTATAACCTTCTTATATTTCCTTACAGTTGTACTCTGTTTAATTTAGATTCTATATTCATTAAGGTAGAATCTCCTATTATGAACTTTGGTTATGTTTCAATTTCCGGATCCATATTTCCGGAACCAGTTTTTTGTAATCACTTTCTAGATTTAAGATAGTGTATAGAACTTGATGTTTGTAACTTCATACATTGTTCCAATATTTCAATTGGTGTTATAGATGTTGTAAATTTTCTTAGTTTAACTTTGTTAAACATTGATCTTTCCTTGTATAAGGAAATTTTTAATGTGTACAACTCACCCCCCTCATGTATATTGAGCATCCACATCGTTATTTCGATCCTCCAATTGGTTTCAGAGCATGTCTCTGAAACACTTATACTCACATATAACTTTTTCCTTGCTCAGTTTTCATTGTTCTATATTTTATTTGCTTAGGAATATTTTCCTTGAATCCGAATATTTGTTATTAACAAGTTTTTATGTAGAATGATTTGTTTAATATGGAAGGTTTAAATGTTGGTTGCATCGACAACCTAAATCCTACAAGACCAAAAATTTCTGATGGAAATTATTATGAATATTGGAGAGATCGAATTAAGACATTCATCATCAATTCTGAGGTAGATAACATTATCATGCTTACCGGTAGATATAAAATTACTAATAAGGAAGTATGTGCTTTCACAAACCAAGAGAAGCATGATTATCAATTAAACTATAAGGTACGTAATACTCTACTATGTTAAAAGACTAGGAACATATATAGCCAAATTTCTTGTTGTGAAATAGCTAACTTTATATGGAAGAAACTTGAATCTACAGATTTTGGTATATCCAAATTCATAGAGACTAGAAGAGCTATGCTGAGAGCTGAGTATCATGGTTTTATCTTTACTTATAGAGAACCTATAATACAAGTACACCGAAGGATTATGACTATTGTGAATATCATACAATCTATGGGAGAGAAAGGACTAGATGATGAAGCTCCTGTTGATAAGATTATTGATATTATGCCCAATGAGTGGGAATCAAAGAGAACAACTATTAATGAGAACCAGAATGTTACTCAAATTTCCCTTGATGAGATGTTTGGAACACTCCTCCAACATGAAACAAGGGTGAAGAGAGATGCTGACAACATCAAAAAGAAGAATGGGAATGGTAATGTTTATTTTACTACAAAGTCAAATCACATGAAAGCTAAGAATAATGAGTGAGTAACTAGATCCAAGTCTAAGAAGGTTACTATAAAATCCAAATCTGGTGAGAGTGAAGTCTCAGAAAATGAGTTAGCTAATCTTGCTCAAAGAATGAACAAGATAACTGGTCAAAGAAATTTCCAATCAAGGTATAATAAGAATGAAAGGAAAGATAAGAAAGATTCAGAGGTCACATTCTATGAATGCAAGAGAAGTGGACACATACGACCTGATTTCCCTATGCTTAAAATGAATTAAAGAAAAGAGAGGCATTTTGAACAGAAAAGGAAGAAGTTTTACAATGACAATGCTACGAAAAGTCTGAACGGTAATACTACTTAGAGTGATAGCTGTGGAGACCCTTCAGAAAGTGAATCCTCAGAATATGACTCATCAGCTCAGAAGAATATGGGATTCCTTTCCAATACTTCTTTTCATCATACATGTCTTATGGAAAAGGTACACTCTGCCGAGGCTTCAATAAATTTATCTCTTGATAACAATTACTATTCTGAAAATAGTACTTCTAATGAAGATACCTCATCCTCAGAAAATGAAGAACCATCATATGAATAAGTATCTATATTTTCCAAGTTACATGAAGCAAAAAATGTAACATTTCTATGAAATTAGAAAAGGAAAATACTAGGGAATAAGTTCTTATAAAAGAGATTTCAGATCATTCTTCATATCATAAAGATAAACAAGATCTTTTAGAAAAACTTTCTAAAGACCTTGAGAATGCAAATTCTGATAAGGAAGAACATTCTAAAGAACTTAATAATGCTATTTTGAAGATGGAAATTTTTGGGGAAAAAATCTAACTCTAAGGAAATGATTCATGAGGATAGGAATTTAGTCGTTTAACTAAAATCTGAAATATTTTCACTTAAAAAGCTTCATGCAAAATTTACCTCTGGGAAGGAAAATTTTTACAAGATGTATTATCAAATTAAACCTCAAGGAAACACTACTGGAGTAGGTTGTACTCACCAAAAACTAGTTTCCAAAAACAATTATTTTGTTCCTTCTAGAGCCCCTTTTTGCACTAAATGTCATAGTGGTGGGCATTGGAAGAAAGTATGTTCTTTGAATAATTTTCAGTATCTTTGGTTTCATAAAGTATATTTCTCTAAAGAAATGTGGATACCCAAAATTATTTTATCTAAAAATCTCGGATCCAGACAAGTTTGGATTCCGAAAGTCTAACTTGTTTCTTATTTTCAAGAAAATATGGAAAGTACCAACAACAATACTTGGTACATGGATAGTGGATGGTCCCAACATATGAATGGTAACAAAAACTATTTCGAAAATATTATAAAGATGAAAGGATGAAAAGTAACTTTCGGAGATAATTCTTAGGGACAAATTGTTAGTATAGGTAATAGTGTTATTCTTGGTAAAACCTTGATTTCAAATGTTTTGTTTGTTAAGGCTCTTAAGCACAATCTCATTATCATAAGTCAATAATCTGATGAAGGATAGTAGCCCTCTCCACTACAGAAGCTAAATATGTAGCAGCTGGAATTTGTTGTGATCAAGTGTTGTGGATGAAACATAGACCCCCAGACTATGGCTTGAGTTTTACAAAGAATGAAATTTTGTGTGGTAACCCAAGTGACATTTCCCTTAGTAAAAATCTCACATATCACTCTCGTGCAAAGAACATATATATTAGGAATCACTTTCTTAAGGATCACACACATAAAAGAGATATCATTCTTCAGTTTATCAGAACGGAAGATAAACTTGCTGACATTTTCACAAAATCTTTACCGTCCGATATATTTGAATACATTAAACAGAAGATAGGACTGAAAACTGTACGGTAATAGTTCTTCATTTACTTCTTGTAGAACAATTCTCCTTACAGTAATAAAATCATTTTCATAGGGGGAGTACATTTTCTTGTTAGTGTAATCAATATTTTTGTAGACAGTTTTTGTTAAAAAAGTCTTTTGGAATGTAATTTTCGTACTGGAACATTGGTAATGAAATTTTATTACTGGAACATTCATAATGAAATTTTCATTCTGGATCTTTCATAATGAAATTTTCATACTGGAAATTTCATAATGAAATTTCCGTACTATAACATTCGTAATGAATTTTTCGTACTTGAAATTTTTGTAATGAAATTTTTGTACTGGAACTTTCGTAATGAAATTTACATACTGGAACTTTCATAATGAAATTTTTGTACTGGAACTTTCGTAATGAAATTTTTGTAATAGAACTTTTGTAATGAAATTTTCATACTGGAACTTTCCTAATGAAATTTTCATACAGGAAATTTTCGTAATGAAGATTTCGGAATAGAAATTTTCGTAGTGGAAATTTTCAGAATTGGAACTTTCTTAATGAAAATTTTTCATACTCATGCATTTCGTACAGGAGTTTTTGTTACTCAAAATAATTTCAACATTATGTTGTTTGTAGTTAGTTTTTCATAGACAAATTTTTCTTCAAGAAGAATATCACTTATTACGAATAAACTTCCTGGCTAATCCGAAAGGTAATATTTCCATACTTAAAAATTCATAGACATATTATTCTTGCAGGTATTTTACTATGAGTTTTGAAATTTCTCGGATTCTAGTTTTCATAAATCCGATTGTTTTTCGTAAAACCTCAATAAATCGAATTTGATATTTCATTGTGGGTATGCTTTCAACTGTCAGATTAGATCAGACAGTTTTTTAATAGTTAGATGGTTTTTTGAAGTTCAAATGTCAACTTCATCACCTATATTAAGGGCACCTCCACTGGTTGTCACACATTGATTTCAATCTCTCGCGTTTCGAAGATCTGCATATGTTGTTAAAGGTCGTTCCGAATCCTTCAGAGCTCCTCCATTAGGAATGTATATTGAAGCTAATTCCCAAGATATGTCTACCTCAAAGCCAATTTTAAAATAGAAAGTGTACATAGAAAGACTGGTTCATCTGAACTTTTACATGTACGATTCTATCATCTCCAAGAATATCAAGCTAAATATTTGGGAAGATGTATGTGTATCCATGATAAGTGATCAAGATGTTGTCTATCCGATGTTACTTGTAGAATTCTATGAATCAGCAAGTTTTTATAAGGAATATGGAAGATAAATGTTTTCTTTCAAGTCTTATGGAAAGACTTATAGACTTACATACACCAAGGCGGCAAGCTTGGTGGGGCTAGCATATGAAGGAGAAGCTGATTTTTTTTCACAAAATCTATTGGATGCTCAAGGTATTTTTGTTAAGGTTAAGGCCTTACAATGTCTTGGACATGCTGATTTCAAGACTGCAAAGATAACTCACTTATCTCCTAATAATCAGATTCTTCAGCTTTGGGTACATGGTTTCTTGGTTTTGAGAAATGATGATAAAGATACCCTGAAGAAAAGTGAAATACATTTCTTAGACTTATTGGGGAATCGAAGAAAAATAAATATGATGGGGAATGTCCTTGTGACGATCAAGAACATCAAGGAAGAAAATTTAAGAGCTCAAATCAACATGTACCCTTCTTTAATATCAAAGGTGATAGTTCGGTGTCTGGATTCATTCAAGATTTCATGTATGTATAATGTTCGGAATCGCAAGATTATGCTTGTCAGTGATGACACGATGAAAATAATGAATATGACTTTTGCTAAGGAATCATGAGAGTTTTATAGTATTCTAGAGGAAGAGGCTGAAATCATTCTGGAAAATGTGGAAAAAGCTAAGGCAGTGATGAAAGTTACTAAGAAGAGGAAGCTTAAGGAAGTGGCTGTTGAAGACAAGACCCCCAAATCTAAAGAAACCAAATATTCCCCTCCAAATCCGAAAAAAATAAAGCATATCCAAATGAGGTATCTGCTAAGTGAATATACGAAAAGGAGAAAAGGAAAGAAGGGGATCCAAAGTTTGGATTGGACCATCCTGAGGCTAAGGCCTTAAAATAGGAAGCTTCTGATGAGTTAGAGAAACAAGAAAAAGAGAAAAAGATGATGAAAAATATGTCTAAAGCTGAGCTTGTACAATCTCTGTTGAGAGATACTGAAATAGCCTATGAGAAGATTCACATTCTGAAATCCATTGATGTACAACCATTACTAGATAATCCTGGGAAGAAGTACTCCACTCCTGAAAATTCTTTGGGTAAAGAGGTTGTTAAAGAAGTAGAAAAAGAAGCAGGTGAAAAAATAGAGGAAGAGGTTGTTGAGGAAGAAGAAGAAGAATAATAAAGATGTGTTGATCTAGATTACCTAATTAAAAAAGTTGAGGATTATCATAAAAAGGCTAAATTAGAAAAACATGACACTCTGGGAAAGGGAGTAGTGAAAAAATGAAGGAAGGATGATGATAAGGAAGAAAAAGAGAAGGAAAAGGTTTTATCTGGTGAGGAAGTAATCTATGAGAATCATAATCATGAAGAAGGAACAGAGAAGGAGAAAATTGATGAAGACAAGATTTTTCAACTATCAGAGAGTGAGAAAGAATCTCTAGATGATCAACACATTCCGAAAACTGATAAAGGTAAGAAAGTTCTCATGGATACACCAACAAAAGATATCTTCAAGAAGAAAGAATTTGGTGGTTCTTCTAGAAGAATTCTGGTTCAAACTCAAGAATAAAAATCCATAAGCAAGTTATCAGATTTGGAATCATTAGCACAGGGTCATGATTTTGTTGTTGAATCTTTGAAAAAGTTGATGGAAACCATTTCGATATTTCCCAACATAGAGTCAAGAATCCAAATACTACAACACAATCTGAATCAGAAGGCAGAATCCTTATCCATGGTAATGGATAAGTGTGGGAAGATTGGGGCTGATCATAGAAATTTTCATATTAATTAAGATTTTAACAAAAAATCATGCAGCAAAATCACATTGTCGTCTAAGAATGTTGAATAAGAGATGGCTGAGTTTTATCATTTTTAGAATGATGTTAAAGATGCTTTTGACACTGAGGACTCCAATATTAAGAATCTTTAGGAGGAGATAATAATTGAGAAAAGTTATCAGAATCCAAAAGTAAATCCCTTGAATGAGATAGTTAACTCTGTTGTTCAAAATATTAAAAGGGATAGAGATATTCAGATTGGGTTTGATGAAAAGATTGTAAAGCAAGATGAGTTATTGAAGATGTAGGAAGAGGCCATGATGGATCAAGTAGAAGTTCTGAAATCTCAATAAGAAAAGATCACAACTTTGGAGAGGCAAGATAAGGAGGATCAAAAATATTTAAAGAAGCTAAAAACCTTGATGAAGAAGCTAATACCGAAGGAAAAGGAAGTCAAATAGACTCAATCTGATCTTTTGTTGCACTTGTCTTTCCTAGTAAAATTATTTCAACTCTAATGAAATTTTTGGTTGGTTGTATCTTGTGTTATCATGTACTAATGATTCAAGTACATTATTTCTTTTCCATTCTATTATATTCTTTTTTAAAATCAAAAAGGGGGAGAACGAAAAAGATCTACTCAAAAGAGGGAGAAGTAAAAATTCTATGTCATGAACTATCCTTATGTAAGGGTGAGCTTATCTAAGTGGGAGTTCCTCATTACGGAGTTTTTAATTTCAAATGGTAATTAAAACTCTATTCTGGAAATTCAGAATACAATCCTTATAGTTCCTAAGCCTAAGGGGGAGTTAGTTGTATTCACTATCATCCAAAAACAAAGGGAGATAAGCTTTAATTTCAAAGTCTAGAAATTTATTCAAATCTTTTATATTATTTTTCGTAAGGATGACAGTGCTTTCCAAAAAACGGGATATTGTTGAGTCAATAAGGTTTTCCTTATGTCTTTTTCTATTCCTTCTTGTTTTGAAAATCACAAACACCTTATACTTAAGAAAATATACATTTTACTTATATAATGACAATTTCATTCTCAAAGGAATTTACCCCTACCATGTTTTCATTGATCATTTCAATATTTTTCAATAGTGTAAAAATCAGATTCATACCTAAAACCTAAGAATCATATAATACTTAGATATGAAGCATTCTATTTTAGGATCCGAATTCTAGATGTGAACTTTAATGAAGTTCCACTCCGAATTCTGGATGTGAACTATAATGAAGTTCCACTCGGAATTCTGGATGTGAACTGTAATGAAGTTCCACTCCGAATTATGGATATGAACTGTAATGAAGTTCCACTTTGAATTATGTAAAAAACACTAATAATGTTCAACTCTGAATTCAGGATACAAATTCTAATAAATTTCCATTCCGAATTTGGGATACGAACTATAACAAAGTTAACACCAAATTATGGACTTCGAACTTCTATGAGTTCGACTCTGAACTTTTACTAGTTTGACTCTGAACTTCTATGAGTTCGACTCCTAAAATTTACTAGTTCGACTCCAAACATCTACGAGTTCGAGTCCAAACTTCTATGAGTTCGACTCTGGACTTTTATGAGTTCGACTATGAACTTCTACAATTTCGAATCTGAACTCTATAGGTTCATATTCTGAATTCTAGTGAAACCAAACTCCAAATTTCATTAGAAATTCAGAATCCGGGTTTCTATAGAATTCATGTTCCGAATTCCCTAAAAATAGAATCCGAATATCTCCTTATTATATAATCCTAATTCATTTTTTGTTAGACTCAGAACTTTTATTTACTTAAATTCTGAACTATAGTTTTTCTTATGCTTACACTCATTTCATTATAAAATGATATCGTGATTTCAGTTACACATGTTTTTTTATAAAACTATGTTGTCCATTCCATAACTAACTAACCATTGGTTGAGTGACATGTGTACAGGTCCCTCCAAAATATAAGGAAAAATATGACTGTTGGAGGAGGGATCCGACCATTCTAACTGAGCCTATAAATAGGAGATCATTTGAAAGATCTCAATATAGTGAACAAGTTGATCACTCTAGAGACCACATCTATTAAGTTGATTTATAGAGGGAGATGCTTTTGATGACTTGTGCGTACTGAACTTATCGTTTAGATTGCTTCGTGTGACTCCGAATGTTAGTGATTACATTTGAGGGCTTCTGGGGATAGGAAGACAGAGGTACCAACTACCTTGAAGTTCGCGGACTTCCTTGCTGAGGAAGACAAAGGTTCCAACTACCTTGAAGTTGAGGTATTGTGGGGATAACATGATAGAGACTCCGATATTCATATCGAGGGCTTACCCGGGTGTTGGTAAGACAGACTTTCTATAATGTATAAATCAAGGAACCTTTACCCAAGGTTGTTGGATAACCTTCTATTTGGGTTAAAAGAGTTATTGTTTGCTACTTGTAGTTTTACTACATGTTTTTCCGCTGCATTTAGTATTGTATGGAACGTTAGACCTTCTTATATTTCCTTACACATGTACTCTGTTTAATTTAGATTCTATATGCTTTAAGGTAGAATCTCATATTTTAAGCTTTGATTAAGTTTCAATTTCCGGATCCATATTTATGGAACCAGTTTGTCAGAATCACATTCCAGATTTAAGCAAGTGTATAGAACTTGAAGTTTGTACCTTCATACTTTTTCCCAATCTTCCAATTCATGTTAGAGGAGTTGTGAATTTTCTTAGTTTAACTTTGTTAAACGTATATATTTCCTTGTTTGAGGAATATTTTAAAGTGTACAATTCACTCCCTCTTGTATATTGAGCATCTACATCGTAATTTCGATCCTACACGAATGACAGAGTCACTACGAGTGACAGAGTCAGTATGATTGATAGTGTCAGTACGATTGACAGAGTCAGTACGATTTATTGAGTCAGTACGATTGACATATTCTGTACAATTAGCATATAAGAATTGATTTCTGATTTCCAAAACAAGATATAAAAGTCAATGTTTACTTTTGACTCAACAATCACCTCTATACAACAATAATACCCAAACTACCCACTGTCTCTAACAAAATTGCTTGACTTCTAAGTTAGATCATACAATCATTATATACATGAAAAAAATATAAATATAAAATTTTACAGACTATATATGTAACATTGGAGATATAATACTAAATAAAAAAACCTATAACTTGTACCTAACATATATTTCACTTCACACAACATGAATTCTCTTTATAGAAGGTGAGAACATACTATAATCAAATTTTTCTATGGTATCAAACTAAAACATGTGTTTCTATGGTAAAATGATTAGTGGAGATCATGGGTCAAATAGGTGTGTTCCTTAGAGACATGTTTTGTGTTTTAATTTCATACATGGAATGTTTTCCAACAATATATAAAATGTTATGCTCAAGGGTTAGTCAATGTGTATTTACAAGATCCATGAAATTTTCCCATTGTCCTTCATGAATTGATTATTATCCCACATGATGTGTATGGCCTAGTAGAACATTGGTATTATAATCAAATATACACTAAGTTTATTAATTTTGAAATACTTGTTTTTTATCAATAATGTAAAAGTAGTATAATATATGAATCTGGAGTGAAACACTAGATTAAATCCCAAATTTGACAAATAATGTTTTATGTAGCAACACACCATTTTATATTTTACTACTCCATGGAAAATAAAGTAGGAATGCGCACCAAGACACAATATTTGGTTTATAGACTACACACCATGTAGTTGGATTTCCCTCACAAGATCTATAATTTTTTCCAAAATCTCCCTTATTTCAATTATTTTTGGTCATGTCCATTGATATAGTATGTCGTTTGGACATTACCTCCATGATGACCATCCATGCGGTCATTGACTGTTATCTCACGATCTTTTAATCTTCACACCCACCCATAAGGAACCATCATTCATATATGATTCCACCTAACAATATTACTCATGTAAAATTATCAAGCCTAAATGAACCTGATATCTTATTACTATGCAATATACTTTCAAGACACTACTAGTCTGCCTCTTCTAGTCTATGGTACATCACTCATATTTCCTCTCAATCTCTAACAATTATACAATCATTTTGATTTACTAGTCATCATCATTGAACTTCCATCCATTTCAATGGTTGGTCTTGACCATTTTTCATTTACAGGGGTAAAAAAATAGGTAAAAAGTAACCAATGAAAATTTTGATATCAGCCACATGGAATTTTTTTAATTATTCATTGATCAACAAATTTATATATTCTAGAGACCAAAATGTGAAATGTAGATAAGATGAGAGAATCTAAAATCATTTTAGTGAGAGGATAAATGTGATGAATTTCCATCAATGATATATCATAAATATAATAATTTAATATAATCATAGAACACCCATTTAACAATATATGGGACAATGAGAAGACCAAATATGACTATTCATAGATAATTCACTAGAAATCCATTATAATTAATAAATTAATTGAATATCAATGAAATATGATATTTCAAAAAAAAACATCTATAATGTGGATACTATAAAAATATTAAAAATAATTAGGTAAATAATAAAATTAACATTCCTACATCAATGGAATGACATTTTTTACATTGATTTTTTTGATAATGCATTGAGTTTGGATCATTATCTACAAACTAATATGATGTTGGTTCCTAATCCTCTACAAAGAATTAATTTTATTCTCTCTACATTGATACTAAAAATATAGTTTATTTTATGGAATAAATGAATTTATATAGTCACCCTAGAATAACATAAATAGATAGGAAATCATTTTGATGAATGTTTAATATAAATCCCAGATACACATAGATGAGAACAAAAATTGTTTAGTGTAAATTGATACTATATACATAATCATCTTATTTAAGTACTATATTTATCATCTGAATATAATTTTATTATATATTGTACCCTTATATTAAGACAATACATAGTATATATCTTCATAACTTGGGGGAAAATTTAAAACAGAAGAAGGGTTGATATTTGAGACATAATAGGGGAAATAATGGGATATATCAATCAGGGATAATATGTATGTATATAATGAAAGTATGGGTTTGAGAACATGTGATTATAATTACTAAATAATAAACAAAAATACATATATCATAATCATCACTCATAGAATACAAATGTTTTATATCATAATATTCATGAATAATAAAAAATTAACCACAGTCCATGATATTAAATAATCATCATATAGACATTTCATAATATTGTGGAACCATCATAGGTATCGAATCAATATAATATATCATGATTAACTACATAGACCATCATAACATAAGGGATTGGGAATCAATATATTTTACTTATATCATTGCGGAGTAGGAATCCATGTTGGAGTTAATACCCTAGAACCAAAATTTATGTGCTTTATGATAACATGTATTCCAATTTTGGAATATTAATAATCTCCTTGAAATATCATGATTTTTCATTTACATGACAATGTTTGTGATAATTTTTTAAGTGTAGCTATCATACTAAAAGGTCATAGTAGTTCCCTTCTATGAGGAGAAACTAAATGTTCTACAACATTATTCTTTAATTTATATTCTATAGTTATATGAAATCATTTTATGGAAACAAATGTTACAGGATGTCAATGACGAAGTGTCATAGTATGTTGAGTAAAAAGTGTCATGGTTTGTGCCTGTAGTAATATATAATGTAGGATATTATAAGAATGAGACTTGTTAGTAGGAAATCAAAATTGATATGTGTTATTGGATGTTCCTATATGTGGATATGTCTATTGTTCATTAAACATTGATATTATTATTATGGAATATTTTATGTCATGTACATTGATGTATTAAAAAAATCTTGATGATATATGTTCAAGTTGAGGATGGATATGTAGGTGGAATCACTAGTAATATTTCATTAATGAATAACGAGAGAGGGTATTTGTACCCTGTATTATTTAATGGATGTTGATATCTCAAGACCGTTGATGTAAATGATATATCCAAAATTAATTCTTTTACCTAATGTTTTATTGGCATGTTCGATTTCCAAAATTTTATAGAAAGAGACATCTAACACATAGGTTGATGACAACAACATTCAATGTGTATGATTATATATATCATGATAAAGGGATTATATCACATATAAATTCTCCGTTTGATTTATTCTATCATTGGAGAATTATTTTTTTCTATATGGGTACCTTGGAATTTTGGTATATGCTATCATTGGACATCAGACTCCTTTGCCTAAAGCCACTATGAAAGATGCTTAGAGAGTCACACATAAAATGTATCCAGAAAATTAGTAAAATTATATATTACTATTTATAATTTAAAAAATTGAATAAATATTATTCTTAAACATGGCTTAATAATTATTTGATTATTCTTTATCACATATACTCTATCAAGAATAATTAGGTAGAATATAATGGTAGTTGAATATTTAATGAAATATTAATTTCTATTTATGGAATATAATATTTATTTATTTATTGGATAAAAAATATATTGATATATATTTGTTAAATAAATATTTATTTTTCATGACCTGAATAATTTTATGGAGGAATGGTTGACTGATTTTTTAGGACCGGTGAGAAATAATATATACTGAATATTATATTATCAAATAATATTTAATTTAATTATCAAGATTTGTGCTTATTGAGGAAGTAATAAAATAATTATTATTTTATTCAGGGGGTTATATAAGATAAAAACATATTAAAGGTAACTTGTTGGAATATTTATTTCTAAAACATTTTGGTATATACATCCAATTATTTTTTTTTCTAGGGAGAGAATTAATTTTGTGTGGTTAAAAAAAATTGATAGAGAGAAACCTCTCATTCCCTTGAGATATTTCCCTCGAAGTGAACTACCATGAACATAAAGATATCATCCTCCACCACCGACTCTTGATGTTAGAGAGATCACGGAGAATACTTAGGAAATTATTTTCAAGGAGAACAAAGGAAAACAACTTATAAAATAGGATCTACTATGCTAGCACTAAGAGATTCCTATGGAGATGTTTAAATATATTTGGAACATGTGTGAATCAACCCTAGTGGGAATATACTCTTGATTCCTATAATGAAATGATATTAAAACATAGACATATTTTCATCTCCATCAACAATGAATGAATTCACGCATGGTAATTATTAAATTGATTAAATTTATCATAAATAACATGTGATGCTTCTATGATTCATTTTGTTATTATATGCATGTCATGATTTCACTTATTTAATTCCATTGATCACGATGTTCACCATCATCTAAATCATGGATTGACAATCAATATTTACAAGAAGAATATTTTCCAATAACCGACCTCATTCATATACTACCCCTAGAACCTACATGTGGTATCAATTGGATCCCATAATTATTTATAACTATATAAAAAAATTGATTTATTTTATCATTTTCTATTTTATTTTCAATTAATTTTTAATCATTCCTTAATATAAAATTTGATAACGGTCTCTTCCAATTTCATTTCTTATAGATCTAATAAATTCAATTGATTTTATAAATTAAATTAAATATAATTCCTTATTCAGAGGTGATGAGGATTCTGGCCTGATAACACAAGATTATGCACTGTGTAACTGAAGTTACACACTGTATACTAGTGTTCGAAGAACTATTAATTGATTTGGAATTAATTCAATTAGTGTGAATTGATTAAATCCACTGAATTTAATTCTATACATCGCATTTTTATCGGGACATTCGGTCATATGAACAGACGATGAACATGAAGTGTTTCCCATATACATGATATATAATCCATTAAAAAGTATAGATGTCATGTATTTTTATACACAACCAACCAAACTAGTGATCATGTAGCTTAGAGACCACATTCCATATATCTCTTGTACACACTACATATTATTAATTTTTTGAGGCACAATTTACACATCGAGTCCCTAGGCATGTGCCTTAGATAGATATTGAGTGACAAACATGCTATTTAGATTTCTTGTACTTTTTTTCTACTTAAAAAAAATTAAATAGAATTAAAATTAATATGTTATACAGCTAAACATTATCGACTTGTGCTTATTGTATCTATTAATTTGATACAAAATTCCATGTGATGGGTTATAATTTTTATATATAAATGTTCAATTAATTTCTGAGTAATATACAGTTACGCATATCTTATATGATACACATAAATATTATTACTCTACATTCATTGAGGAATATCATGTGAATAATAAATCATTTATTTAAATTTATTATTACACTGATAGTTCACATAATGAATGTAAATAATAATGCATATATGTCATATGTCAAAAGAGTAAACTATTGATGAGTTTAACACATGTTTTAGAGATTCAGACGAGTATTAAATGTATTTCATCCAAGGTAAATTTTTATAATAACTAAATTTTAAATAAATTTATTTATTTTGTTTAAAATTAATATGGATGATAATAACAAGGAATTTTTGACAATAATTAGAATAAAATAATTTATTTATTAATAAGGATAAATAATTTATTTGAGTGTGATTTTTCTTAAATAAGAACAATTTAGAATTTAATGGTATTTAATTTAAAATATTACTTTTGTAATTAATATGGATGATCATGAGAATATAATAGGACTGTGTATGTGATTGGTTATATTTAGTTTATTATTAAAATAAATTTGTAGCATGCATGTCAACTCTCATCTCATTATGTATGGGCCTGCAAGTCCATGGGTTCTTTTATGTAATCTCTTTTCCCTCACCTATGTGTGAGTAATATAATATGTAATGGATAGAGATCCCATTCTAGTGGACGAAGGTCTTGTTTTCATTCTAGGAGAAACAAATCCATGAAAGATACATAGGTTGATAGGTGGAATGCCATAACACGAATGATTATTGGTTCGATGTTTTTTCCCATAGGTCATTGGTTAGTTTATCAACAGCTAAATAAAATAATTATTGGAAATATTTCATAATCATATTGCTTTATTATTTTATTTAACTAAGATTCATGGTTAATTAAATATAAATTTTTTCCTTGATGACAAAAATAAAAAAATTAAAAGAATTAAGGATAAAATTAAAATAGATTATATTTTGTGTAATTATTATATATAGCATGGTTAAT
Organism: Viscum album; assembly: GCA_963277665.1. NCBI lineage: Eukaryota > Viridiplantae > Streptophyta > Magnoliopsida > Santalales > Viscaceae > Viscum > Viscum album. The sequence continues at coordinate 1,812,860,834 of OY728127.1, forward strand.
TAATTATTTAAATCAACTTAATATTATCAATCATGTGACATGAATAAAAATTTTAAATTTACCCAAAATGATAAAATTCCTCAATTATATAATATGTTGGCAGATCCTTCCACTATGTTAGTTAATATGAAAACATAGTTCAACACGCTTCACCAACCAATGTTGGGGTGCATTGAATTATCAGGAAAATATATTATGATGTTTTTGGTTGACATAACATAGTTCACATCAATGGTTCACTACCAAAGTAGTACATTGATTAATTTAGTGTTAAGGGATGGGTAAATCCAATTTAAGTATTTCAATATTTGGGATTCCACAAAAATGATCAAGGAAATGTGAGTAAATGCCATTTTCATTTGAAATGCATACCTAATAACATTCACATTTACTGACCAACCATGTTGGGGTATCATGAATGGGAATAAGGATATTTTCAATTAGAATGTTAAAGAAATATGATATTCTGATGCAAATTGTGAAGGCTATTAGTTTTCAATAAAATAGTTGGAAATTAATAAATAAAATTTGTATTTATTTATATAAATTATATAATAAAATGTTCTAAAATTATACTATTATTATATTTAGAAACAATAGAAAAATGAATTAAAATATATCACCATGATCAGTACTTGAGAAGTATAAAATTCTCACCAACCCAAATTTACAATACTTGCAAACGTGCATACAAATTATCCTTCAACATGAAAGGAAATTTCATGTGTTGGATGAAAATATTCTTGATGTTATTTTTAGAAAGGGTAGTGATGAAGATTTAATACTCATTGATAAAATTTTTAATTATTATTTTGATTTTTAATATCTCATACTATTATACATGGCCAAAGAAATTTTAATGAAGCATGAGGACATGGATGCATATAGAATGGTCTCTCACCTTCTGTATGTCTATCAAGAAAAGGGATGAAAATAGTGATTTGGGATCCTCAATCCATTTTTTACAAATAATGTAAGAGAGTATACTCCATATGGGCCTCATGTAGTCAATCATGTGAGATAATTTTATGTTATAGACATCATACTGATTAATTTCATATATGAGTCATGTGCAGACCTCATAATTTCATCACTTCCGAAGACCTTATTTCATTTTATTTTTAATTATAACTTTATAAACTAAGATAATAGTATTTTTGAACATCTTTCAGTGATTATCCAAGTAGTTAATGAAATTGTCCGTGAGAAACCCACGGTATTTATGGTGAAAAAGAAAAGGATGAAAAATTAAAAGGGTCCTAAGACTGATTAAAATTCTATTTCTCCCGAGACCTGTCTTTCTAAAAAGAAGAATATCCAAAGGTAGAGAATTGAAAAAGAGGATGTATGTTTTTCATGTGGCAATAAAGGCCACTAGAATATGAACTTCACCCAAAATAAATTATAATCTAAAGTTATAATCATTGTTGAGAGTAATTATTAAATATCTAGATATTCATTATTATATACATATTTTGGTTATCACATATGTATCTATTTGTAGGAACCAATTAGATTCCGAAATATTTCTAGATGATATGAGGATTTAAGAGATGATAATTTTGCATGTTTGGATACTATATCCATTGGTGACTACCACATTTCATTTTAATCAATAATTATTTTAGTTTTAAAATATTGTTATCATGTAAATATGGTTACCATGAAAAAATTTCGGTATCATTCCTAGATGAAGATGGGATTATTTTTCGGTTTTTAAATAATATTAATTTCATTTATAAAGACACATTATTTATGGTATGAAGAATTTAAATAACTATTTTTATGTATTAAATTATAAAATACAATTAATAAAAAATAACAATGATTTATGTTCCCTTAAATCATATAAAATGTATTTTTGGCATCACCATCATGGTAATGTAAACAAGAAATTTTGGAAAAATAATTGTCAAGGTGGTTATTTAGACTCTTCTAATATAATGTAACATAAAATATGTCATACTTGTATACAAAGAAAAATTACAGAAATTACTATTCAGTGGACTCGCTGAAATGGACATAGAGTTTCTAGGATTTCCATACAATAATGTTTGTTGAATTTTTTTAGTAAAATCTATAGGTAGGTATACTTACTTCATGACTTCTATATATGACTTTATTAGAGGTGGTTAATGCAATATGATGATGTATATGTTTGATTCAGTTGATAATTTCCAGCAATTCAACAATTAGGTAGAGAATAAAATTTTAAATAAGATAAATAATAATCAATCAGATCAAAGTGGTGAATATCTGTACATAGAGTTTATCAAAATTATATAGGACTTTTGGATTCTATCTCAACTCACTCTACCATATACAACATAGTATAATGATGTTAGTAAAATTATGGTCATACCTTATTAGACATGGGGAGGTCTATGATGATCTATGAAGGTATTACAATATGATATTGGAGACATGAATTAAAAAATGAGACATACACACTAAAATGGTAACAAAAAAGCATAAAATGGAATTCCCATCGAGCTGTACAGTGGAAGGAAAACTGTTTTGTCACATACATGTGTATGAGGTTGAAAGGAATTTTTTATGGCATTCTCTTGTAACAACCGAGAACCCTTTGGAAAAAAGAGAATCTATATAGGTTATCCTAAGGAAACAAAGGAATATACTAATAAAAACCCTCATACAAAAAAATGAAACTTTCCAAACAAGTCATATTTATTGAGACTTATCACATCCTCAAATAATGAAAGGTTGAGTAATATTTATTTTGATGAAGCTGATGCTCAAGATACAATAGAGTTGGCAGAAGAATAGATTCCAATTTTCACTATGGATTAAGTATCTATTAAAACACAATTACTACATAGGATCACAATAGAGTTAAGATAAGAAGTGAGTTATGGTTTTCTAGTCACTGATGATGTTGACTCATTATAGGTTGACAATGATGAAAATCCCTCATGAAAGCAGGAAGTAGAGAGCTCAAAATCTACAAGATGGAATGAAACAATGAATTAAAAAATGGATTACATGTATTAGATCTTTTTTTGGATTCTTGTTGATGCACCAGTTGATGTTTAGTCTATAGGGTCCAAATGCGTATTGAAGAGAAACCATTACATGGATGGTAATGTAAATACCTAAAATGATCTTATAGTTTATAGAGGGCTAAATAACATGATGAAATGAAATAAAATGAAACATTTTCACTATTTTATAAGTTAAAATACATCAGAATAATATTTTTAATAGAAAATTACCAAGACTATGAAATTTCTCATATGGATTTCAAAACTACATTATGTAATGGGAACCATTAGGTAGATTCCTATATGAAAAAACAAAAAGGTTTTTTTTGTCCTAGTGGATGGCTAAAGTATTTTTATATTCCATAGATCCATTTATGTATTAAATCAAGAAATAAGGTCGTGGAACATTTGATATGATGTAGCTATAAAATAATTTGGTATCATTATTAATGATTGTGAACAATGTGTTAACAAGATGTTATAGAGAGTTATTTTTTTATCCTAGAATTATATTTTGATAAAATATTACTTATTAGAAATAATATAGTAGTCTTGTAGTATATATATGAATTGTTAAACAAGTTCTCCTCTATGATGGAATTAGGTGAAGGAGCCTATATTTTAGTGATCAAGATCATTTGGGACAGATCCAAGAGACTGGTTGGAGAAAACAATGTATATACATGACCTTTTACTAAAGAGATTTTCTATGAAAAAATCTAATAGTGGGTTGGTTCCAATGTCGCATGTTTTTCATATTTGTGTAAATTTTTTCCTCATTCGCAATAGGATAAATAGAGAATGAGTATGATCCCATACGTTTCAATCATACGATCAATCATGTATACCATGTTATAAAATGCACTTTATATAGCCTATGCAATGAAAATTTTATTTAAATAGTAAGAATATCTAGGAAAACATCATTGGATTACTATTAAATTTATCGTCAAGTATCCGAGAGGAACTAAGGATATACTCTTAGTGTATGCTGGAGATGAGGAGATGGTCATATGGATTTATACTAATACTAGTTTTCAAACAGATCAGAATCTCATGAATTCATTGTTCAGATATGTTTTGTATCTCTAGAGGTATTATACTGTTGATTTGTACAACATAATGACCGTAAAATACAGATCTATTGTTATATCCTTCAATAAAGAAATAAATCACTATTGGTAAATCATTATTTGATTAAAATAATTATAAATAATATGTGATGATCTTATTATTGGTTATGAAATTATACACTTTTCTTATTTATATGATTTAATTCTAGTAATAATGATTTTCATTATCATGAAAATCATTGATTGATCATCAATCATGAAAAATAGAAAACATGGGCCGGATCCATTTCTCTCTTCTATTTCAATCATAAACAAAAATTAATATCTATTTACCATAGTGGATTTAGGAAATAAAATCATTTACCCCAATTATCACATACCATATAGGGCTTCAATAATGGCATTGAAGGGCTGTATAATTTCAGGCCCACTCATTACCTAATTAAAACCGTATATATCGGTGCAATAATTTCATAATAAATCCATTGAATCTTCATAGAATAAAAAATACAAAATAAATGGTTATCAAAAATATATATTCACTATAATAATAAACAAACTTAGGAAAATATAAATATAGAATCACTGGATCATACCTCTAATAATGAATAAAAATTATTAATGTATTGTTGCATAGCTGGAAAAATATTTTAAAATATATTTCAACTATTTAATTAAAAACATGAGAAGATTTAATTTTAATTTTATAATAATTAAATTAAATATTTCCTGAATTTTGAGGTAATAATTTTATTTAAAATTATTCAAGGACAATTTTAAAGGAAGATACAAATAAAGATCACGATTTTGTGGAAATCTATTCATATTGTAAACTCCTTTCCAATTTTTATTAACAATTAAAATTCCCATGTTATTAATTCTTTAAAAATGATTAATTTTAATACTTTTTAAAATATTACTAGGTGGTGAAGTATTTACTTTCAAAAAAAATCATGTAAAGGTAATAAATTCCATAAAATTATTTTTATGTGTATGTACATTGAGGAAAAATATAATCAACCAAAGAAAAAATGTCATAGAATTTTCCTTAAAAACATATTCACAATAACATTAAATAGAAAAGAGATATAAATCAATGAATTACATGTAAATTCTAAGAAAAAACATAGGATATGAAAATATATGTTTTTTAAATTATAATTTCTAAATAATTTCATTTGATGAAAATTAACATAGAAAATATCAAAAAGAAAAGAGATTGTAACATAAACCCTTACATAATGTTTGACTTACTTCCTAAGAACTATGTCCTACTATATAATAAATTTAAATTTTTAAAATTTCTATACCAAAATTATATAAAATTATATAACATAATTTTTTTTACACTGATAATGTTTTAATGCTAATTTATAAGTAATTATTAATTAATATAATTAATTTAATGTTATAAATGTTTTTTTTTTCATGTATGTTTTCGGTTCAGAAATTCTAGTCCTTGAATATTGATAATGGTCCAATAATATATATAATTTTTATATTAATATAAATTTATATATATTACTTATATACATACATATTTCCATCTATAAATGGTAGAGAATAAAAAATGAATTACACAGTTCCTAGTGACTTTGGACCATACATACACCTGAATGACATTTCCATCCTCTAGTGAAAATAAGTATAGAATGTTAAATAATATTTTATAATTCGAAAATAATAATTACTTTATAAGTATAATATATTAATTAAATTCCTCTCTATAAACATCCTTACGTGGTGATGATGTAAATTCAACCACATCACTTTGTGGAGGCTGTATTCCACACATACGTCTGAGCGGTACTTTTAGTTTTGATTTGATGGAAATAGAAGGAAAATTATTGTAATATCATATTAATAACATACCATTATATTTATTATAGAAGATAGATCACTTCATAATGGACATAACATTTTTTGAGAAGGTGAAAGAGGGAATGAAATTGAATGATCTTTGTAACGATTTATACCTATTCATTGAGGGTCCTCATTTGGATTAAAAATTAGGCCTTGAATGTTTGATCGTAAGAGTAGAAAGGTTATCTAGAATGAATGTAATGTGGCTAGTAATGTATGTTGGTAGGTATAGTATGATATTTGATACTATTTGTGTATGGAAAATAGAGACTATGTGGTGTTCTTTTATAAGTGATGGATTTGATGCATGTGGAATTTTTCAAAATATTAAATACATTAATTTATTAAAAAGATAAAGGTCTCCAAAATAACTCATTATATAATATGAGATTATATAGGGTCAAATTATTACTATATATTATGATTTTGAGAACATTATTAGATATTTTTACCCTTATCATTTTAGTTTTAACCATTTTTCCAATTTTATCTTTTTCCATAGTAGTTGAATTTTTCACAAAAGTTACTATAAATAATGGAAAAAAGCTACCAGAATATTTATTTTTGGAAATTATTATTTTCAATATGGCATAAATTTTGTATTTTCTAGTTTATATATTTTTTATAAACTATTTTTGGAATAAACCCTAAAAGTGATGAATAACGATTTACCATAAATTATTATTTTTAAGAATAAAAATGTTTTTATAGAAAATTTATTAATAATTTATATTTTAATGAAATTAATTGTGTGATCTTTAATGAAATTAATCTATTTATTTTTAAAAATTAATTAAAATCAAATTAAATCTTTTTAATGTTCTTGTATGAAAATGGTTGTGATCGAGAATATTGGTATTTGTTCACTATACAATGAAATGGTGACCACCTTAGAAAAATCAAAAAATTTCACATTATGATAATTTTGATATTTTGATTTTTATAATTTTATTGTTTTTATAAATTATATGTTCTATAATTTTAATGGATTAATTATAATATTTATTTAATATTTAAAATAGAAACCATTTTAAAATAAAATGACGTTTTGAAGCACAAAATGAACTTATTCATTTTCCATTACTAATAACCATAATTAATTGAATGATAATTTTTTTAATGAATATATAATATATTAATTTAATTAACTAAATAATTAAAAAAATATTAATTTAATGTTTTATGATAATACAAAGTATACACATAGAAATATTTTTTATGGAAAATTACTTATCTTACCTCTAAATGAATTTATATTAATTCATAATATTTGTATGACTAATCTGTGTATAATTATTAATATATTGAAATAATTTTATATATATTTAACTGAAATAATTTATAAATAGTGATTTACATAATTTGTTTTGATAAAAATATATAACATAGAGAACAGTCCAGTTTTATGAGAAATATACCTTTTAATTAATAAATGATTTTATTAAAATACACGGTGCTTACCAACACATATTCGAAAAATATAATACATAAATTTCATAATTTATTAATTCTATTCATACAAACCAATGCAATAACTAGGTTACAAGGGAGTATAATATTTTTGTTAATTTGGACTGGTGGTAGTGTATAATGAATGATCTTTAATAATTTTAGTTTATTTCAGATAAATATATTTAAAATGTTGGTTTATTGAAATATTCCCCCTTAAAATGAATTTATCCATATAATTTCCATTACTCAAATACAAAAAAACGAATATATCCCATTTTATTCATATCCTAGAGTTCCCATGTAGCTTCCTAAAATTTCTAATTCCTCTAATGAATCAGGTGATTAGTCTTGTTGCATAGATCCTTATCTTTATGAACAAATATTTATAGAATTTTTTCTTTATTGGAAAAGAATGATCTATTGGAACTAACATTGAGTTTAATATATTTCAAGGATATTTTTCTACTTCCTTAGTAGAGATACATGGAAGACATCGTGATATTGAGATAGGTTCAGTGGAAGGAAAAAATGATAAGAAACCATCCAAATATGTTAAATAGTTTTATAGGGAAATATCTATATAGGGATCAACTAACCACTATATCAGATTCTGAAAACAATATTCCAATGATATTTTTATAAAAATAAATTATCCCTGATTATTTACTCTATATCTATGTTTTTTTCAGTATAATGTTTCTATTGAATATAAGCTGCCCTAGTCCATTATCGAATATATCTAACATTACCCACCATTTCCTCAATTAGAATTAGTCCCAATTACATTAACTCTCTAACTTCACCTCCACATGATGTATTTATTCACATCCTTTTATAGAGGGATTCATAAAATATTATATAAATTCTCAAGTCAATGATATAGTAGTAATAAAATTCTATCAAAGGAACGAGTTGATCCCCACATCCCATACAATCTATAAAATATTATCTCAACATATCCTATGGGATTTTAATGGTCATCCCAAAATAACCATATTTCTAGGGATTATATGTAGTTTTAATCTTCAACTCAATATTTAATACATGTTGAAGGCATCCTGGGAACTCTTAGTTAAAAAATTAAACCCTATAAGACACAATAGAATGTGGTACTCCATTGAACCCTACCAATTAATTAATGTATATTTTCAAATATGATTTTGGGAGAAATATTTTGGGATGTTAAATAAATGTGGTAATTTCATATAGTGATCAAATCAACGAAAAATATCATTATTCCCTTTAGTTTTTTTGGAGTCTATTGATTAAATCAGTGGTAATGATTTCTCATTTACCTTATAAAACTGGTAATGGTTGTTACATCCCCTCAGAATTATATCTTCTAAAACTCTACATGCAGACATTCTAATAATTGAAAAAAATACATAGTAATATCCCATTTCATGTAATTTCTCATGAAATACACTTTTAGATCTCCCTAAATCATCATAATTCAATAATAAATAGAGAATGGTGAACAATTTTCACAATCCATTAACTCCATGATTTCTATTTTTTACTAGACACAATTTTGAGTCCTAAACCATATTATTCTATCATAATAATTTTTTACATAGGAACTTCCCTCACATTTTTATATAGTTCTAGATCAATATTATATACCTCAATAGTCCTCACATATAATGATTGATAGACACTCATCTAATAAATATATTATTTTCCCCCTTTCCTCAACATTTCAATATCTATATTATTTAAATCCCAAAATATTGGATCTTTTTAAATACAAATCATAGAAAAACTAGCCCTATTTTACTAATCCATAGTATTATCCACCTTATTCACCTTCCCAGGGTTGAAATTTCTTTCACTGCCATAATCTTTACATAGTTTCAACCATATTCTTTATAGTATATTCCACTTTTAATATGTAAATATATACAAAAATATTTTATGATACCTAAAGATGTCATGCTATTAGCCATATACATAATTTCTCCATATCATAAATTAAAAAATTCAACTTCCAACTCTATATCATTTTTAAGATAATTATTTTATTCATTTTCAACAGGTAAGAGAAATATGAAATAAATGTATCATTTTATATAAAGAAATATCTCAGTCCCGTCTTTGATGCATTACAAAAGATCACAATCCCTTCTCAAATATAGATTCATGTTTGTACAGTTGTAATGACTATCATTATATTCAAATACAAGAAATTATCACCATGTTCATATTATTGAAATAACATAACTCTATTCAAAGTCAACATTGTTTGTTAATTAGATAGACTTGGGAAATATCACAAAATGTGTCAATAATTTCATATTAACCCTTGAAAACTATGGATCTCATTTGTAATGATCCAAAACAATACCAATGAAAATTCCCTTATTATAATTATGACATTAAATATAAATTACATAAAATTACATTGAGAACATAATAAAAATATTATAAATTATAAATGAATTAAATAAGAGGATTTCTAGAAATTAAAAATCATATCGTAATGGAATAGTAACCTGACCCTTGAATAGTAACATGGCCTTTATGAACAGTAATTAGACAAATAGAATAGTAACATCATCTATGGAACTAGAAATAAAAATTACTCCTCCTATAAATGAAAATATGATATAATTATATCATTATATAAGTAATTAATATTATAAAAATTTTATTTATTTTATGGTATTTTTATGAAACATAAATGTTTATTTATAATTTATTAATTAATATAGTTATTTAAAATCAAATTTATTTTCCTAAAATATATTAAAAAATTTATATTTTATTTTATTATTATTATATAATTATTTTATGATCCTTAATTAATTTTTCAATGCTTTATAAACTCACTGAGAATTTTTTAATCTGTACTTTCCAACTTAAGGATTAGTTTAATTAGAAATAAAATTTCTCATTTTGAAATAAATATTTCCTAAAATGGAGTCCATTTTTGAAATCATTAAGTCAAAATGTTCCAGGGGTGTGTATTTTGTTATTTTCTGAAATACATTAGTTGTCTAACGAATTATAAAGAATACCTTTCCATGTAACTATTGTTACTAGAATTACATAATTAATGATATAATATAGACATAATTATTTATATAAGATCATGTTCAGAAATTTTATATTTAATTTTAAAAAAATTCATTAATATACAATAAAATTAATTTCCAAACCGAAAAATAACATTCCAAAACCTAAAGTCAATATTGATTCTTTAAAATGTCAATTCTTCATTCATTCCACATTCCTTTTGAAAAAATTAATGAATTGTAATTATAAAAGTGTATTAAAGTATAAAAAGAATTATAATATATAAATATATTATTTTTATTTTTTAAAATCCATTATTAAAAATCTAACCTTTCATATATTATTTTATTTAATATTTTTTTATAAAAAAACACCCCTCTTGAAGAATAATTAACACTTCCCCCTACCATTGGTAAAAACACACTTCCCTTCCATTACAATGGATAATATATACCCATATATTTCCTATTAATCCTCTTGGAATACATATGGACATTGTGGGGAAATACACTCTAATAACCTTGGGATTTATTGTATCGTGCTAGAGAAGCCACAATGTGGAAAGAGCATGTCTCTGTTAACTGTAGCTTCTTTTCATCCTAACCATCTACTTTAGAATCTCTATTCAAATATAAATAATATAAAATTATTTATGTAGTAATTTATCATTAAATAAATAATTTTAACCTTCATAAAGTATCATATAAATGAAACATATCAATTTTTACTCCCTTTTCCTGCACTTTCAGCAACATCATGTTGGAGGTTAGTTAACCACCAATAGATACATTTCATAAATGAGTCTTATAACCACCATTATGGATGGAAAATATAGATTATAAATAATATATAAATATTTAATTACATGAAATATGTTCATCTATAATTAATTACAATATTTAATAATTTTCATTGAACATAATTGTGAAATCGATTGAAAAAATAAATATTCAAGTAAATAAAGATATTAAATTGATTAAATTTTTGTAAAAAAATTAAGAAATAAAATAAATTCATTATAATTTATAAATATTTTAATTAAATGACTATAATCCACTTATGTATCATCTTTTTGATAAATATATTTTTGTTAATTACGAGGCTCAAAATCGGCATAATTAAGAGTGAATTAAGGTATATATATTCTCTAACAAAACAATATTTCTTTTTTGTTTTCTCTCATTCAATCAATTTTCAGTATGTTTGTTCCTTTAATGTTCCTTAAATATAATTTTTTTTGTATTTCTTTTGTGGGATATAAATATTTCAAATCTGGTTTTCTAACAAATGCAGTGATTTTCTGAAAGAACTCTCCTTTTCCAAAATACACATTTTATTTCATGTGAGATTGTTTCTTCTTCAGTCATGATTGATGATTCATATCCCAATAATGTTATTCCCTATTTCTATCATGAACCAAATTTTTATTCACGAATGTATTTTTCTTTAAATGAGACCCATTATTATAAATGAGTTATTTTATTTCCAATATTAATTTACATTTTATCTAGAAAGCATGCTAAAGTAAATGTAATTATTTTATGGGTCCACTAGAATTATTTAGAAATTTTATGTGTTATGATATAATGGGAGAACCAAAAATTTAATATCATTCCAATGAAATTTGGTATTGTGATGTATTTCATGAGATAAAGTGAAATATGATTGAACATGATGGTATTTTTTTCACTAATATGTGATGTAGTTTACCAATAAGACAAGATCTTTAATTTTTATTCATTAGAACATAAAAAGGATTTACCTTATACATCATATCAAGTTTTTTATGGTGATCCTTTTCTTATGTTATGATGATGATGATTATACACAACCATGTTTCATGTCTCAAATTTATCCTCCTATTGGGTTTTTAGCTCTTCCATAATTTTGATGTGTATACTCAGGTGAATACTTGTACAAATGAGAACATGAGAGCCACTATGAAACTATAGAAGGAGTAAAATAAATTTCTAGGGTTTATTATATAAATGTTTTTTATGGTCCTAATTTTCATAAGATATTAAACCATTGGATCTTTATTGTGTAACAATTGTATGGTTTTTATCTTTAAAATGAGGTAACAATCATTTAAAAAATGTAGGGTCACTATAGTTGGTATCATTGTATGGTTTAGTAAATTTAGGAGTTAGAATTATTGAACATTCGATAAAACCCTTAGTATGAGAAAAAGTATATGAAGGATCCCAAGAATCGTTGTTTTTGGTAAAATTATAATTATCGAGATCTTATATGATAGACTTTACTAGTTACTTTGATAATGGAATAAATTATTTCATTCATGATTTATTGACTTTATTTTTTTTGAAAACATTAATATTTTATAAAATTGTGGGAAATAAGAGAAAAAAGGCAAACAACCTATGAGAGTGACAACACAGTCATTTCCCAAACAACACCCCCAATGCATTGCGAGGTGGAGTTAAAAATTTCCTAGTAATTCTTAAACAGTATTTTTAGTCTAGGAACAAAACTTGAATAATTTTGAAAATCATCCTTCACCTAAGAGAGACAAACTAGCTATTGAGCCTTTTCTCAGGCAATATAAAACAAAAATTAGTGGATCTCCTGATCCCCATGTCATGTATTAGTGGGTCTACTCAATGGAGATGATATAATATTTATATCACTATTATGCGATGGATAAGGTGTCACTATCCATTTATCATCTAGACGAGAGGCCAAAAAATTCTGGGCACCTATTTAGTACACCTAGCCAAAGGAAGAAATTGAATAGATAGAGTGGTAAGACTATATGATAAGCATTATCAACAATTATATATCTAAAATTATATATAAAAACATGGAGTAAAAATTCGTATAGATGAAGAAAAACAAAAGTCAATATGTCATGGATTATGAAGAAAAATTCAGAAGGCTTCTATGGTATGCTTCAGGTTTCGTTATCCATAATGATAGAAAAATGATAGATTCGTTAGTTTATTAAAACCACACCATTGAATGGATCTATAAATCATAAAATCTGGGAGTTATTAAGAATTTGTTCTATATTCTCTCAATATATAGATGGATTGTAGAGAATGGTCCCTATAAAATGGTGATAAGAAAAGAAATATGGAGTTCAAAGATGGGGGATCTGTTGGAAACATGTAAATAATACTCAACCACACCCATGTCCAAAATTTGGGAAGAATAATCATTGGAACCACCTCAATGGGAATTGAGAAATTATATATAAGTGTGGGAGAGAAGGTGACCAAAATCATTAATTTCAAAGGGAAATGGGGTAGTTGGAAAATATTGAGGAAGAATGGAGACCACCATGCATGGTTTAATTTATCCACTGTAGAGAGAATATGAACTATGGAATCTTGTGCACTAAACCATAAATCCTTGAAGGAAATATTTGTCAAAATCTGCCAATGCCACAAGCATAAGGGAAATATTATTCTATCACTACTACTAAGGTAGAGACAAATAATAATTTGGTGATATGTATGCTCGTTATTCTTTTAATAATAGAAAATGTACTATTTGGTTCCATTTCTACATATTCTTCCATATCATTCATGTTTAGTAGAACTATTCAAACAAACCCTCAAAATATAGATGATATGTTTTCATTGAGAACAAAAAAAGGGGAAATTATTGAATCCAAATTATATAACTCATCCTCGGTTAATTTTTTTGGATAAATCCACATAGAACATATAGTATTAATTAATTTTGTGAAGATTGAGGCAATATTATTCATAGAATGTATATCATTATATAAATCCTACATAAACATCCCGGAAAGGGAGATCACCCATCAAATCCGAAGACATCCTCTAATTCTATACATGTGTAGGGATATGGATGAATCTACTTCATAGTCATTATCCCTTGATTGTATATTATATCTTTATGAGAACCATATCTATCTCAAATAATTGGGGAAAATTTTAGAATCATTATCGAATACATTCTCATTAAGAGGGACTACAGAGATGTGTTTAATGAAGAACATCAAGTTCATCCTTATGATTTAGAGGTTGAGTTCTCAATTGAAATTATTAATAGATCTATGCCTAAATTCATAGAATATCCAGAATTGTATTAGAGGTACTAAAAAACCAATTACAAGATAATCTTGAAAATGCTTTTACACACTAGAGTGTTTGACCATGGGGTACACCAAACCTTTTCATCAACAAGAAAGGTTTTATCAATGTTCCTATACATTGATTATGGTGAGCTCAAATGAACAATGAAAAAGAACAAGTACCGCCTTTCATGAATAGATTGTCCAATAAACTGTGTTGTTCAATGTACTTCTCTATGGAGGACCTTTGGTCAAGAAATCACTAATTAATAGTGATAAAGTAAAATATTCCCAAGAATACCTTTCAAAATAGATATGGATATTATGAGTTCATAGTAAGGTAGTTCAGACTAAAGAATTTTTCAACATTATTTTCTGACATAATGAATAGATTCTCTAGAGATTACATCAACAGTATTTAGGTAGTATTTATAGATCATATGATGATATACTACAAGAGTAAGGATGATCATGAGGATAATTTTAATACTGATATATAAATATTTAGAATGGCGAATAATTATGGAAATTATAGTAAATGTGAGTTCTGGATGGAGAAATTATAATTCACGGGACATGTTATCACCAACAAAGGAATATATGGGGACCCTACAAAGATAACGGCAATCAAAGAGTGTCTGATGGAATATTTTTTAATGAAGATCCATAGTTTCATTGGTCAAGATGAGTGTTAATTCCTATTTTTGAATAACTCATCATGAATTTAAATTCTACTATCTATGATAGATCAGAAGGGAGAAAAGTTTTTCTTGAACAATGAATGTGAATATTTCTTCAAAGAGTTAAAAAAGAAGCTTATTACAACACTAGCACAAACAATTATAACAAGAGGTGAACACATCGTAGAATATAGAGATGATTAAAGAAATTATTATTATATTTATTGATGATAAATGATAATGTGATATCATACTTCTCAAGCCAATTGAATATAAATTTGTAAAACGGTCCCATACATGATATAGAGTGGGCAGCTGTGAACTCTCTGTTGAAAATTTGGCTATATTAACTCTATGGGGAGAATATTGAAATATATAATTATAATAGGAGACTGAAATATATATTCATATATATGTAGATTAATTTATTCTTAAAAATACGGTCAGTTCTAATCTTGTATTTGGAATTCTCAATTCACTACTATCCTGGAAAAGGTATTAAATTGGCAGATCCACTAAGTATTAACGTTCCACCACCATTATCATTTATGAGAATTTATTAGGATCCATTATTCCTATATTTTCATATAATAAACATCTTAATCAATAATTAATTTACATCATAAATACATTCTCAAATTATTTATCAACCACCCCTCATAGGGAAAATAAAGGATGGTCAAAGAAATGATGTGGAAATTTAGAAAAAGGTGGATGCTATGAGAATAGGGAAATCCTAGGAGTATAAAATTGACGAGGAAAGATATGTAAGATATGGATTAAGACTATGTATACCATTCAATATTGATATAATGAAATAGATTATTATGGATTCACATAGATAAACCATCTATATTCAGTTAGAGTGTTCAATTATATATCAAGACCTTCTGTACAACTATTGGAGGGACAATATAAAGTATAAGATCACTGAATATACATATAATACCTTGTATTTTAGAAACTGAATGTTGAATGGTAAAATATAAAGGGGAGTACGAAACAGTTTAAATAAACAACATTGAAATGAGAAACTATCACAATTGATTTTTTCTCCGGACATCTGAAGGCAATTTTGACTCAACAATAATCTTTGGGTTGTGGTGGATTATCTTAAAAGGATATATAAGTTTATTATGATTCTAGAGGACTTATAACTGGATAAGATTCCAATAATACAAATCATATAAGTGGTAATGTTACAATGAGTACCACTATCAATTGTATACAATCGAGATATATGATTCACCAACATATTCTAGATAATTTTCCAAAATGATCCAAACAATGAATCGAACATTAGTGCAACATAAAATCTGCAAACCGTTTCGTAATTTGAGTTAATGATTAAAACACTATATGATAAGTTGACATAATGTTTAATTGATTTTATAGGAGGTTGGGAACAAAATATACTTCTGGTTGTATTCTCTTACAACATCAGTTTTTACCAGAGCATACAAATGGCTCCATAAGATGCACATTATGGGATAATATGTAGAACACTAGTGTGATGGAATGATTTTGGTGAATGGAAGATTCTAGGAACTGAAAAGGTCAATGAAATGGTGGAAAATGTGAATTCCATATAGAATAACATCAAGGAAAACCAAAATCCATTATAGAGTTATACAAAAAAATCATAACTGGGACATTGAGTTTGAGTCTAGAGACATTTTATTATTTCACATGTCTCAATGGAATATGATCATGAGATTAGAGATGAATAGAAAGATGAGTCCCAGGAACATCTAAACCATTAAGATTCTAGATCATACAAGAGTCATTGACTATTGGTTTTCACATCCAGCTAATATGAATTATGTACTAGATGTTTCCCCTATAACCATCATCATGAATTAGATACCACATCCCACATATGTTATAAATCTATAGGTGGTACAATTGGAAAATGATATCCCTTACAAGGATAATCCAGTGATGATCTTGGATTATAGAGATAAAATCCTACATCAAATGACTAATATCTTGGTCTATGTACGATGGAAAAACGAAAATAATAAAGTGGAAACATTGGAACTATAGGTTGAAATGATGGATTCGTACCTTGACTTTTTTTCACCAGAGTATGAAGACAAAATTTTTTAGCACGAAATTTCATATGTGAAAAAATGTAATGACCCAAATAATTATCCATGAGAGTACCATTCATATAATTATGTGATATAAAAAAACCACATAAAATCAAATTGATAAAAATATAAAAACATTATAAACGATGGAAGAATTAAATAATAGGTATTTTAATAAATTAATGTACATATCCAAATGGAATAGTAACCCGACCCTTGGAATAGTAACATGTATATTTGGAATCATAACTTGGATAATAGAATAGATACCTAATATATTCAATTATAAATAATATTTATGAATCTGAACATTTACAATATGATATTATTATACCATATAATAAGAAATTAAATATTCTAAAAATTAGTAATTACGTGTCGGTATTTTCATAAAAAATAATTTTTATTAATAATTTTATAGTTTATAAAAATATTTAACGTATTTTTTTATAGAAAAGATTAATAAATTATCAATTCATTCTTATGATTATAAGATAAGTTTATGAGACCTTAATTTAATTTTTAAACTGTCCTAAAAAAAGTTATAATTTAAAAATCAGAGTCCAAGTAAATTATGATCATAGTTTCAAAATAAATTCATCATATTTAATATATTATTTTCATAAAATTGATTCCATTGTTGAAATATTTTTTTTTAAATTATCCAAAGGTTATTTTTTTGAATTTCTTTGGAAATACTTCAATTTTTTATTGAATAGTAAAAATATAGTCACTACTGGAAAACTAACCTTTACCAACGGTTCGGAAACGTTGGTATAGGCCTCCAAACCGTTGGTATGGCCTATACCAACGGTTTGGAGAACTATAGCCAAGTAAGCCATTGGGATAGGTCTATACCAACGGTTTTGGAAATCGTTGGTATAGGTAATATGAAATCTATACTAACTGTAATGGAACCGTTGGTATATAAATTCCAAAAATAAAACATTCGGTGAGATTTGATCCCATGACCCCTTGTTTATCATTGAACGACTCAACCACTAACCTAACATGACTTTTTTGATCATAATTACATAAATATATATATATGTATTCTCATAAATATTTTAAATTTTTATATATATAATGTTCTGGGTACAAAGGTCTGATAAAAAATGGAAGTACCTATACCAACAGTTGTGAAAACCGTTGGTATAGACCTATACCAACTGTTTTAACAACCGTTGGTATAGGTATTGGTTGTGGTTTTGATCCTGTTATGTATGTTGATTTTTTGGCCCACTTTTCCCAACGGCTTGGACAAACCGTTGGGAAAGGTAGACTTATCCCAACGGTTTGGCCAAACCGTTGGGAAAAGTGGCATTTTTAGGGACCTTTCCCAATGGTTTGGCCAAACCGTTGGGATAGGTCTACCTTTCCCAACGGTTTGGCCAAACCATTGGGAAAAGTGGCCAATTTGGGGGGCCTTTCCCAATGGTTTGGCCAAACCGTTGGGATAGGTCTACCTTTCCCAGCGGTTTGGCCAAACCGTTGGGAAAAGTGGCCAATTTGGGGGCCTTTCCCACCAGTTTGTCCAAACCGTTGGTAAAGGGGACCTATACCAACAGTTTTTTCAAACCGTTGGTATAGAAGCGTTGGGAAAGATCTAATTTCCAGTAGTGAGTATTTATGTAACAAGTGTGACTAAAATTATGTCATTCAATATATAATAGTTAAATAATTATTTCTAGAACATTAAATATATATATATTATCATTAATTATAAAAAATACTAATCAAAATAAAATAAACTATGTTCAAAACCTAAAAAGTACGTTAAAAACTAAATATCAAAAAAGATTCATTAAAATTTCAATATCTTTTTCCTTCCAATTTTCTATAAAATAAATTAATGAATTAAAATTATAAAGTCATTTTAAAGTCTATGAATAATTATATATTATTAATATTGGATATATATTTTCATAAAAACACTAGTACAACAACATCCTTTGATATATTATTTTATTAAATATTTTATCCTAAAATTATCCCTCTATTCAAGTATAAACTGTAGAGACCCGAAGCATGACGTACATTGACATTACATTACATTTGCGGAATACTTAGTACATAACAAAAACACACACACAAGGATCGTAATAGTTTAGTGTCTTTGGAAACTCGGAATATATTCTTCTAATCCTGGTGAAAGATCTTCAACATCTCCCATAAAGATCTTCCTTTTTTTAATACCTAAAACCTTTCTTTATATCCTGGGGAAAAGAAAACATAAAAGGGTGATCTCAAATTCTCAGTAAGGTTAAACAAAAGAAGTTTCAATCACATCATATGCATAAGAACATAACTTTTGGAAATCTTAACTTGTAAAAGAGATCATAATTTCATAACCTGGGATAACTCATGGTAGTGATATGTAATCACAATAATCATAACATAAAACATTAAACATTGTGGCATGCACACATAATCATAGATAATCATTTCTTGTTAGTCAAGACTCATTGCCAAGACTATCTTAGTGGACAAAGTCCCTTTCTGAACCGAGTCACCCTCGTTTCGGTCCTGTTTTACTGAACCGGTATAACCTACCATTCTAGCCATGTCTATCTCATGAGATATAAAATATTTACCCAATGCATTGGAGGGAGATATAGGTCCCACCCATATCATAATTATACCATTCTTATGTGTGCCACAAAATCATAAATCATACATCATTTCATAACCCATGTAATAAAAATGGGAATCTTAAACATCGTGACATCATAAAACAATTCATATAAGATAAAGAATTCATAAAAATATAATTCCATCATAACATAATCAAATAAATGTAATAATAGGGATAAAAACAGAACCCTTTATTATCTTAGATGGAAAATAATTTTGATAAAACACTGGAACTCCATTCTTGAGGAAAATATCCTTTCTGCTTCAAAAACACTTTTCCTTTCTTAACATGTCGTACAATTACAAACTAAAAGAAGTTGATTAAAAATAAACTTGAAAACTTTTAAAGTAATATTCATTGAAATAATGTTTTAAAAATCCATTCATGCCGTATAAGTTAAAAAAACATTCTTCGTACTTTTGTCGAAAAAGTCAAAAAGTACATCGTACGAAAAACGACAAAATATTCCTTTCATATCTTTTACTAAAAACTCTCCGAAGGGTAAAATTGGATATAAACTATTGTATAAGGATATAAATATTACATTTTGAGGAAACATGGATGTGGATGATAAAATACACCCCAGTAAATACAATAGTATAAACAATCTCTGATAAAAATGAGATTGTGAAATTTTCCCCTACCTTAGGTCCGATTTGCTTCGTAAGTGTCCGAACCTCCTGTATAATGATTTAAATAATGTCATTGACTTATTACAGAATCATATTCATTGTTATGATATCATATATGTTTCACTTATGACTTTATATTACCCGTTCTTTTGTAAATTCCATGTTAAAGAGAGTTTTGGGTAAAATTGTTTCATTTGTCATCAGTGTTTTGACTTTTAATTATTCATATGATTACTTAGATCATGATTACTTAATTCCATAATATAAAACATGATATATATATACATATATTGAGAATATACATATATATAATAAATCAGTAAATGGAAAGAAATACACCGTTCATGGAGACGGTAGGTCGTACGTACGCATGAACGTTGTTTTCGTTTCCTTATTGAGTTGAACGGAATTAAGTAGATGACATACATATATACATAAATCCAGTAGCTTTATAATTTCATATATTTCATTATTATTTCTTATATATACTTTATAATCACTCTTAATTGGTTAACATGGAGAAAGAATCTCATCGCCTCGTGGAGACGGTAGTCCGTACGTACGCATGAGCGATGATATCGTTTCCATAATTATTGAATTGAATTGGAGTGGATGATACAATATATCAGAATAAATATGATGTTCTAATAATTATGTATAGTTATTCGTTACACCATTATACCCATCCATGTAAGGTGGTGGTGGAAAATAGATTTCACCACGGCGTGGAGACGGTATTTCGTACGTACGCACGCGTGGTGATTTCGTTTTCCGTAGGATGGATAGATGGTGAAATAGAATTTTTTCATAATTATAATAACATATCAGTATATTAGTGATAATTATGTTATTACTTCATAATGAAACAACATATTAAGAAGAAGTGGAAGAAGAAATAAAGGTGAAAGAATCGGTAACGGAAATTACCTCTTCTTTGAAGCGCCTCTTTGAGACCTCCTCTTAGGTAACTAAAATTGGTCTTTGAGGAAGACCAGAACATCTAGGATATTTCTAGGGAAGTGGAGAAGAGAATTTGGCAGGGTTTGGCCGAGCTTGAAGGCTCAAAGTTGTGTGAGGAAGAGATGGAGGAGGTGCCCTTTTATAAGGGAGGAGAGGGGCACCTTTGGAATAACTAAAACTATTATTTTACTATAAAGTCATGTTCGGTTTTAAATAGCTCCAAATTGATTTATTTCGAGGCTAAGGTGGGGATGGGTCGAATTACTCTCATCCAATAGAATTTAGACAAGTTTAAGTGCTTATTTTAACCTTATCATTTAGATTTAACATTAAGTTAAATAATTTTACTTTTACTGTGTCTTCTTGTGTTTTTACACTATAAGGTTAATAAACTTACTATAAGAATCCAAAAGAACCCCAAATCATTTATTATTAATATATATAACCTTAACTAAGTCAGTTGGCCGAACCTTAGATTTTTAGGAATAAAATAAGAATTAATAATATAATATTTGTTTTAAAAACTATTTTATGTCAATTTTGACACTATTTAGTAATTTATTTTTGTGAATCTCATAACAGAATGATAAGTTCGAACAATGTTAATTAAATTAATACTAACATGTCATATTAACCTAGAAAATTATTGGAATTCATAAAAAGTCTCAAATTATATTTATGTGGGTATTTGTAACATCCATTATGTCAATATTTCATTAATAAGATAATTACTGCATCATCGTTGTGTCATAAATAAATTTATTTAATGTATAAAAATTACAAATATAATACCATTATGTAGGAAATCATTTTAGATTTCTAATGAATATTTATAGTCGAATTTATCTTATGTATAACCCTATATTAAAAATGTTTTATTAAATAAACCTTGATTTTAACTCTTTTAACTCTTCTTTGAATTAAATAATAATAAATGTCCTAATCTAATTCAAGTGGACCTAAATGGTCATATTTTATTTCTAAGTTTGTTTTTGGTCGAATTACACTTATCCAATAGAATTAGGACATGTGTTAGGGTAATAATAATATCATTTTTACCCTTAATTACCCTATTTACTTTTAACCGTGGTAAATAAAAGTAAAAAAGTTACTATTCACCAAAAAATTATTTTCATCTCATTGAACCACATTTTACATACTGACATCAACCTTGTCTCTCTGATTTTTGAAATTCCACTCACAAAAGCGGTAAAATTATGTTTTATGAACAATTCAGTTTTTTTAACTATCACTTAGTGGTTTCACTATTCATCAAAAATTGAAAGTTTTCAGAAAAATACCAAAAATTAGGCCTAAGCTATATTTGATATTATGAACTCAAAAATTATTTCTATTTTACCAAATTCAAAACATACCAGTTGCATTAATTAATTTAAAAATTAATTCCCGTCGTCAAAACAAATAGTGTGTTCTTAAGAGATAATAACTATCAAAAGATTGACATTTGTTTATGTCTGGTTTAAATGTAAAATTACATCCAATTACAAACATTGTATTAAATTGTAAAAATATATTCTAAATATACTTTAAAACCACTCAAATTAATAATTTATCACTATTAATTATTTCAATTGAAAAAGTTGTTTTTAATTAAAATTTAGTAATTTTCACTATTCATCAAAATATGAAAGTTATCCGAAAATCACCAAAATTTCACCCGAAACTAATTTCGATATTACGAATCCAAAAATGAATTACATTTTGAAAAATAAAATTACAAAATTTCAAAAGGTGGTTATTACTATTCATAATGGCTAGTTTTAATAATATTTTAATAGAATATTGTTGTTTAGTGAAACTCGTTATTGCGTACTACACACGCTATCGAGGAAGGTCGCGATTGCGTGTAATGCAAGGCAAATCAAGGATACGTGTTGTGCAAGCTCCTTTTGGTGTAGCGTACAACACAAGACATTAGTGAAATTAAAAAGAATATTTTTCATAAAATCTCGGGGTGTTACATTCTACCCCCCTTAAAATGAATTTCTCCCTCGAAATTCGTCGGGGTTATAAAGGGTTTACTATCCGAAAGTTTCTTTAATAGATACCCACATCGTAAAAAGGTATAACAAAACCAATCTTTAAAAACGAAAGTATGAAACATAACGGTTACCCAAATAAACTAATCACTGGGTTTCAACATAGCTGAAAATATGGATATGGAAGAAAAATCTAACCATCATGTTCTGATGGAGAGTGGTAGAGAACATGGCTATGGAAAAGCCAACAATCACAAATCCATAAATTTGTGACGATCTATGGTACCATCCGATTAATCATATATAAGAGTACTAGGAGAACATTTTTGGTTTTCAAGATCTTTTCCCTATTGTTGAAGAATTTTAATTAGATTGAATACTTACTTTATTTTGGTACATTCTCACTATTGTTCGTGCCTTGAACAATTTCCACTTCATCTCTTAAATAAATGAAGTTGAATTTGTTATTCGTGAAGTGTTAGCAGATCATGTGATAGAATGACGGGTCATTCCATCTGTCTCAAACAAAAGGTTAGAAAAAGTTATTAAATATACATAAGTCATTCTATATTGAGATTAATCATATATGGTTCCTAAAATGGACTTATACTTCATATATCATACTGATTAATATAATAAAACTAGTTTCTACTAAACAGGGACTTCCTGTAGGCCAGTTGTAGGCGATAAAGGCCAGTCGCACTTCGGTTGTGGGTTCGATTCCCATGGCCTTGTCCGACGCGATGGGCTGTCTCCGTCCTGCAGGTTGTCCTTTTTCTAAAACTATATTACTATAACATCCCATCAATAATATCGAAAAAACTTTTATCCTTAAACAATACTAACTTATGTCCAACATAGTCCATTCCAATCATTAGGCTTATCCATAATACTGCAGTCCACTAAAATAATATAATGAAAACGATTAACAGAGATTTAATACCATCGTTGATCCCCATATATAATAAGATATGTCTTGTTGGTAACATTCCAAACATTCAAAGGCCTTAATCATGTGTTCTCTTTAATACCCATTGAACCTTAGTGAAAACATGAATGCAGTTAAAAGTTAACAATTTCCACATACCAAAATACTCAAAATTCTATATACTCAGACCATGATATCACTTATTCCTTATATCAATCATGAGCTCATGAATACTGTTAAACATTTTATTTTCTCATTTTCCCTTCATTATGCACATATCATCTTATTTCCAAAAATATCTCAATCACTTTGAATACCACATTAGACCAATACATAAATATTCCAATACTCCATGATACAACATTATTTTGGAATCCCATTACATAAATACTTAATCATTCCACCACATTGTTGTCATATTCAACATCGCCAATAGTGATCGCATGTGAGTTCCCTTTTTCCTTTGCCTTAAGCGGTTGCTCATGTTGATCATCACTAACCCTTGGATTAGGGAATTTATTAGCATAATGCCCCATTTCCTTGCACTTGAAGCATTGAAGTGTTGGTGGTGCGTTCTCTACAGTGTTTTCTTTGTTCTCATCATTAGAAACCCTTTTTCCATTACTTCGACACTCAGCTGCTCGATGACCTTATTTTCCACACTTAAAACATTTTCTAGTCCCTTTAAGACAATCTACACCATGCTTCTTTCCACACTTTGAGCATAAGGAAACATTCATCTTCTTTTCACCATTATTTTGAGATTTCTCCTTGAACTCCATCTTTCGTTTCATGTCAAAACCATGAGATGTATATGTAACACCAACTTCCATTTCTACCTTGATAGCACAACGCACAATTTCTTCATAGCTACTGAAGTCTCTTATAGCTAATTCCCTTCGAAGACTTGGTTTTAAGCCACTGAAAAATCGATCAACTTTACTTTCAGGTCGGATGATAATGCCAAATTCATACCTTGCAAGTCTTGTAAAATTTTCTTCGTATATACCAATAGATTCATCATCCTTCTTCTTCAGCTCAAGAAACTCATTTTCCATCTTTGTTCGAAGAATACGAGGGAAGTACTTACTGAAAAACAAGTTCTTGAACTCGTCCCATTCCATGGACTCAATTTCATCTCTTGGCCTTGTATTCTTGATAAAATTCCACCATTGATCAGCTTCACCTTCCAAACGATATACTGCTAAGATGACTTTATCATGCTCAGAACATTGAAGAACTGAAAATATCTTTTCAGTGGTACTGATCCATTGTTCAGCAACAAGTGGATCAGAAGACCCACTGAAAGAAGGTGGATGTTGCCCCATGAAGGAATCAATAGAATATTGTTCCCTTCACTGCTCATTTGGAAGCCCAGAATGATTCTTAGCTTGTGTAAGTATAGCAATAAGTTTTAGCACTCCATCTCCCATAACATTTGTTTGTTCGGGAGGGAAATCATTGCATTGTCCATTGCATTGATCAACACGGTTCCTTCGGGTTCCATCCATCGTCTAAAACCCAAAAAGAATAGTGTGAGAGGAAAAAATCATGCTAGGGAAAACAACATAATAAAGGGGGAGTACCTTCAATATCTAACATCATAGGTTTAATTCTATGATCGTTAGAGTAATTCTAGTACTATAACCTATACGTAAACTTAACCTTAGGGACATCCCTAGACATACCATAGAAATATCTCTAGGGATCTCACTAACATTTTCGCATCCTAGTTTCCAAAGGTTGACTAAACCTTTCCTCTGATACCAACTGTAGAGACCTGAAGCTTGACGTACATTGAAATTACATTACATTTGTGGAATACTTAGTACATAAAAAAACACACACACAAGTATCATAATTGTTTAGTGTCTTTGGAAACTCGGAATATAATCTTCTAATCCTGGTGAAAGATCTTCAACATCTCCCATAAAGATCTTCCTTTTTTCAATACCTAAAACATTTCTTTATATCCTGGGGAAAATAAAACATAAAAGGGTGAGCTCAAATGCTCAGTAAGGGTAAACATAAGAAATATCAATCACATCATATACATAAGAACATAACATTTGGAAATCTCAACCTATAAAAGGGATCATAATTTCATAACCTGGGATAACTCATGGTAGTGAAATGTAATCACAATAATCATAACATAAAACATTAAACTTTGTGGCATGCACACATAATCATAGAGAATCATTTCTTGTTAGTAAAGACTCATTTCCAAGAATATATTAGTGGACAAAGTCCCTTTCTGAACCAAGTCACCCTCGTTTCAGTCCTGTTTTACTAAACCAGTATAACCTACCATTCCAGCCATGTCTATCTCATGAGATATAAAATCTTTACCCAATGCATTGGAGGGAGATATAGGTCCCACCCATATCATAATGATACCATTCTTATGTGTTCCACAAAATCATAAATCATACATCATTTCATAACCCATGTAATAAACATGGGAATCTTAAACATCGTGACATCATAAAACAATTCATATAAGATAAAGGAATTCATAAAAATATAATTACATCATAACATAATCAAATAAATGTAATAATAGGGATAAAAACAGAACCCTTTATTATCTTAGATGGAAAATAATTTTGATAAAACACTTGAACTCCATTCTTGAGGAAAATATCCTTTCTGCTTCAAAAACACTTTTCCTTCTTAACATGTCGTACAATTACAAACTAAAATAAGTTGATTAAAAATAAAATTCAAAAATTTTAAAGGAAGATTCTTAGAAATAATGTTTTAAAAATCCATTCATGCCGTATAAGTTAAAAAAATCATTCTTCGTACTTTTGTCGGAAAAGTCAAAAAGTACCTCGTACGAAAAATGACAAAAGTTTCCTTTCAAATATTTTACTAAAAACTCACCGAAGGGTAAAATTGGATATAAACTATTGTATAAGGATATAAATATTACATTTTGAGGAAACATGTATGTGGATGATAAAATACACCCCCGTAAATACAAAAGTATAAACAATCTCTGATAAAAATGAGATTGTGAAATATTCCCTTACCTTAGGTCCGATTTGCTTCATAAGTGTCCGAACCTCCTGTATAATGATTTAAATAATTTCATTGAATTATTACAGAATCATATTTATTGTTATGATATCATATATGGTTCACTTATGACTTTATATTACCCGTTCTTTTGTAAATTCCATGTTAAAGAGTGTTTTGGGTAAAATTGTTTCATTTGTCGTCTGTGTTTTGACTTGTAATTATTCATATGATTACTTAGATCATGATTACTTAATTACAGAATATAAACCATGATTTATATATATATATATATTCAGAATATACATATATATAATAAATCAGTAAATGGAAAGAAATACACCGTTCATGGAGACGGTAGGCCGTACGTACGCATGAACGCTGTTTTCGTTTCCTTATTGAGTTGAACAGAATTAATTAGATGAAATACATATATACATAAATCCAGTAGCTTTATAATGTCATATATTTCATTATTATTTCTTACATATACTTTATAATCACTCTTAATTGGTTAACATGGAGAATGAATCTCATCGCGTCGTGGAGACGGTAGTCCGTACGTACGCACGAGCGATGATATCGTTTCCATAATTATTGAATTGAATTGGAGTGGATTATAAAATATATAATAATCAATATGGTTTTCTAATAACTATGTATAGTTATTATTTACACCATTATACCCATCCATGTAAGGTGGTGGTGGAAAATAGATTTCACCACGGCGTGGAGACGGTATTCTGTACGTACGCACGCGCGGTGATTTCATTTTCCATAGGATGGATAGATGGTGAAATAGGATTGTTTCATACTTATAATAACATATCAGTATATGAGTGATACTGATGTTATTACTTCATAATGAAACAACCTAAGAAGAATAAGTGGAAGAAGAAATAAAGGTGAAAGAATCAGTAACAGAAATTACCTCTTCTTTGAAGCGCCTCTTTGAGACCTCCTCTTAGGTCACTAAAATTGGTCTTTGAGGAAGACCAGAACCTCTAAGATGTTTCTAGGGAAGTGGAGAAGAGAATTTGGCAGGGGTTGGCCGAGCTTGAAGGCTCAAAGTTGTGTGAGGAAGAGATGGAGGAGGTGCCCTTTTATAAGGGAGGAGAGGGGCACCTTTAGAATAACTAAAACTATTATTTTATTATAAAGTCAAGTTAGGTTTTAAATAGCTCCAAATTGATTTATTTAGAGGATAAGGTGGGGATGAGTCGAAATCCTCTCATCCAATAGAATTTAGACATGTTTAGGTTCCTATTTTAACATTATCATTTAGATTTAACATTAAGTTAAACAATTTTACTTTTACCGTGTCTTCTTGTGTTCTTACACTATAAGGTTAATAAACATACTATAAGAATACAAAATAACCCCAAATTTTTTATTATTAATATATATAACCTTATATAATTCATTTGGCTGATCCTTAGATTTTTAGGAATAAAATAACAATTAATAATATAATATTTGTTTTAAAAACTATTTTATGTCAATTTTGACACTATTTAGTAATTTATTTTTGTGAAAATCATAATAGAATGACAAGTTCGAACAAAGTTAATTAAATCAATACTAACATGTCATATTAACCTAGAAAATTAGTGGAATTCATAAAAAGTCTCAAATTATATTTATTTGTGTATTTATAACATCCATTATGTCAATATTTCATTAATAAGATAATTACTGCATCATCGTTGTGTCATAAATAAATTTATTTAATGTATAAAAATTACAAATAAAATAACATTATGTAGGAAATATTTTTAGATTTCTAATTAATATTTATAGTCTAATTTATCTTATGTATAACCCTATATTAATTTTTTTAAAATAAACATTGATTTTAACTCTTTTAACTCTTCTTTGAATTAAATAATAATAAATGTCCTAATCTAATTCAAGTGGACCTAAATGGTCATATTTTATTCCTAAGTTTGTTTTTGGTCGAATTACACTTATCCAATAGAATTAGGACATGTGTTAGGGTAATAATAATATCATTTTTACCCTTAATTACCCTATTTACTTTTAACCGTGGTAAATAAAAGTAAAAAGTTACTATTCACCAAAATATTATTTTCATCTCATTAAACCACATTTTACTTACTGACATCAACCGGGTCTCTCGGATTTTTGAAATTCCACTCACAGAAGCGGTAAAATTATGTTTTATGAATAATTCATTTTTTTTAACTACCACTTAGTGGTTTCACTATTCATCAAAAATTGAATGTTTTCAGAAAAATACCAAAAATTTGGCCTCAGATATATTTGATATTATGAACTCAAAAATGATTTATATTTTACCAAATTCAAAACATATCAGTTGCATTAATTAATTTAAAAATTAATTCCCGTCGTCAAAACAAATAGCGTGTTCTTAAGAGATAATAACTATCAAAAGATTGACATTTGTTTATGTCTGGTGTAAATGTGTAATTACATCCAATGACCAATATTGTATTAAATTGTAAAAATATATTCTAAATATACTTTAAAACCAATCAAATTAATAATTTATCACTGTTAATTATTTCGATTGAAAAAGTTGTTTTTAATTAAAATTTAGTAATTTTCACTATTCATAAAAATATGAAAGTTATCCGAAAATCACCAAAATTTCACCCTAAGCTAATTTCGATATTACGAATCCAAAAATGAATTCCATTTGGAAAAATAAAATTACAAAATTTCAAAAGGTGGTTATTACTATTCATAATGGCTAGTTTTAATAATATTTTAATAGCATATTGTTGTTTAGTGAAACTTGTTATTGCGCACTACACACGCTATCGAGGAAGTTCGTGATTGCGTGTAATGCAATGCAAATCAAGGATACGTGTCGTGAAAGCTCCTTTTGGTGTAGCGTACCACACAAGACATTAGTGAAATTAAAAAGAATATTTTCATAAAATCTCAGGGTGTTACATAAATAACCACTCTCCCCCCTTGGGTAAACAACATTAAAACACATTTAAAAGAATAATATCTTCCAAAATACTCCCACTAAATCCTTTAAGAATAAGAAGGGACGTTCTAGTGTAGTACACCCCAATCACCAATGGAGTTACCATTTTTTGTACGGGAAGCAACAATCAAGAAAGAGTAAGTCTCCATTAAGTCTTTCCTCTTTTCTTCTTGTCCATTTTCAATTAAAAATTCATTTCAAAACCAAATAATATAAAATTAATTATTAAATAATTTAATATTACAGTAATGATTTTAGTTGATTGAATATATCATATATATGAAAATTATAATTTTTTTGCTCACTTATCTCCGTCTTTTGGAAATGTCAAGTTGGAGGTTAGTTAACTATGTAAATAGGCATTTCCAAACCAATTATTTAAACCAACATCATGGATATAATGTATGTATTATAAAAAATATATAAATTTTTAATTACATTTATTCTTTTATTTTGTAATTAAGTAAAATAATTTATTATTTACATTTAATGAAATAGAAAAATCGATGGAAAACAATTTTTTAAGTAAAACGCGATTTCAAAAAGCATAAATTTCATAAAAAATAAAAAATATTATACAACTATCATAATTTATAAATGTTTATAGAAATTAAATAAAATTCAGACAAGCATCATTTTTTTAATAAATATCGATATTTCGGTATGGAGGTGCAAAAGCGGAGTAATGAAGTATGAATTAATGTAAGGGGATTCTAAAACACAACTATCATCATTTGGGTTTTTTCATATTTCACTAAAATTTAATTAGGGATATTGCATTAATATTTCATAAATATAATACTTTTTATTTCTTTTTATTTTCTAAGATAAATATGATTTCAATTTATTTTTTTAACAAATGAAATTACTTTTCCAAATGTAATCTTTTTCCAAAAATACAACTTGTACTTATAAATAGATTATTTTTTATTCACTAAAGATATACGATTCTTTTACAATTTATTTTATTAACATTTTATTTTGAAAAACCCATTGTATATTCTAGATTGTATTAATGGTGAAACAAAATCAATTATTTTCCCTTTTTTATCCTATGTCCAATATGGTTATATGTTCTATTTGGATTTCATGAAAATGTAAATGTTATGATGTGACTAGTTCTCTTGGAATTATGAAGAATTTGTAAATGTTATAATGTGATGGGTGAGACTATAATTATATATCACTGTGATTCCTTAAATAATGTGATTCATCACATGAGATATAGTGAAATATATTTGAAGGGAATGCTATATTTCTTCAAAACTATGGGTGGTTGTTGGCTACTAAGACACGATTTTTCATTTTTATGTATTTTGACATAAAATTCCATTATCTAATTACACATATCATTATTATGATTATGATACTTTACTTTTGTTATGATGGTGGTGATTATTCACACCCATGATTCATATCTCATATTCATCCACTTACAGGGCTTCTAGCTCAATCCTTCTTTCGATAAACATACTAAGGTGAATACTTGTAAAATTAAATCATTAGAGACACTA
This sequence comes from Viscum album, assembly GCA_963277665.1. Classification (NCBI taxonomy): domain Eukaryota; kingdom Viridiplantae; phylum Streptophyta; class Magnoliopsida; order Santalales; family Viscaceae; genus Viscum; species Viscum album. The sequence continues at coordinate 1,812,892,748 of OY728127.1, forward strand.
TGAAGCTAGAAATTATGGAATTAAATAAATTATTATGTTTAATTTTGTAAAATTTATATATGGTCCTAATTTTACATGATACCAAACCATTGGATTTGAGTTTTGTGGTTCCTTTTTGTTTTTTATATTTAAAATGTTGTAATATTCAAGTAAGAAAAGTTTTGTACCAATATTAGTTATAATGGTTGTTAAAGGAAGTCACTCAAAGAAGATTTTTTATTTAACTAATCCATTATCATTTAATATATTGAGATTACATGACCAATAAATTTACATTTTATATCATAAATTTACACTAGGTGGTTTATTTTCCAAAAAAACAATTATATTTACATAGGGTCTCTATTGAAATTACAATGAAATTGTCATTATCTACCATTATATTGGAAAATATTTGAATATAATATATAAATAATTCTAAAAACAGATCAATGGATTCTATAAAGACTATTTTAATTTAATCAATGAATACCATATGGGGGGATGTGTATGTCTACATGGAATCATTATAAATTCATAATACCTATACATCAAATAGAAGGTTTTCATTGGTATTCCACCCTCTTTTACCCTCAATTTATGATGTTAAAATAAAGGAAAATGTTTTAAATGTTTTGATTCCATCATAGTTGATCAAAAAAATAATCAATACAAGGTAGATGATACTTTTTATTGATATTTATCATGTTATATTCTAATTAATTGTTGAAAAGAATCAATGTCAAATCATTCATATAAAAAAGTTGTTATCCCTAATTTGACACACTAGAGACTATGGAATGACTATCAAGATTACCTTAATGGTTATCCCTTATTTAATAAAAATAAATCTTGTATATTCTATATGGTTTCTTTGAAATATTTTTATCACGAGGTATGAGTTATTTTTAATACTGAACTTTATGATTTCACTTAATACTTGGAAGGTATTTTGGAAATTAATTAGAAAAATCAAAAAGATTAGGAATATATTTTATGCTTAGTTTCTCCTAAAAAATTTAGGATATATATCTTCCATAAATAGTTTATAATATCCATATAATGTAACAAACATCCTCTAGAAGTTCATATTCATCCTCGAACAAAAAATATTATCATAGTCTGATTCGGTATATCCAATTTCGTCTCCTAATTCTAGAAATTTACACTGGATCTATGTAAAGAGATATAATCAATTCTAAAAATCACATAAAGATGCAGTAAATAGAGAATAATAAATTTTTTCATAGGGACCAATTTTATAAAATTTACCATCAAATCATCAATTCTGTATTGTTTTTTAGGTTTCTTTATATATTATGATCTAATTAATAGATTTACATATGAGGGATCATATCTCAGTCAATGGGTAAGCCCGTAGATTGGTGCATTATCTTTGAAAATTATGAACATCCCAATATATATGTCATTAAACTATAAACGATAATATATGATGCACTTTACAAACCTCCATCATACTCTTCATTTTCAATCCAAAATTAATTACCCTATGCCATTTTTTATATAAATAATACATTTTTCCATTCTTTTGAGACATTTTCTACAGTGAATCTTCCCACATTTTTGATTTATAGGAAGATACATATTTATTCATCTAATGTATTTATCAACAGAACTCAAATGAAACTATATTTTTATCTTATTTAATGTATTAAGAAACTATGAAAAGTTAAGGATGATAGTTATATATCGAGATATCTAATTTTACAAAACCATAAGTATTCAAATTATATTTTCGATATTGTTTCATTTCTCATAATTTCATTCATTGTATTATTTTTCACATTTAAAATTCACAAAATTCATCACTGTTATATTCATTCACAAATATCATGATTTTAAATGTTGAAAATAATAATCACAGTGAATAATCATGTAATGATGAAAAATTATTAAAATAATATCTAAATATCAACCCAGTTTTTTCAATATATAACACCTTAAGATTTACATATATCATTCATAGTAAGTATCAATTTAAATCCTCCCAAATGGTTGAAAAGGAAAATTTGATTTAACCTATAAATATCCCCTGAGAGTTTCTAGTTAGGTGTGATGTCTTAGGACCACTTATTTTTTCCTGGTGATGATGGAGTTAATTCCTAATCAATCCATTTTAATGTCGTTACCCCTTTGTGTATATGATTTATAATATAATTCACATGGTAGTATCTATACAGTGATATATTTTCTAGGAAAATAAAATAATCTCTACCTTAAAAATGATTCATCATGTGATTCTATATTTAGAATTATAAATATTCTTTTTGAGGACATTATCCAGTCTTAATATCAAAAAATAACTATACAAAACTCTGATACCAACTATATACACCCATTCATATCATATATAAATATTACATTGTATCAATGAAAATTTAATATATCTCCTAAATAAATAATTATATGAACTATAATGGTTTATTGTAATGGAATATATATGAATAAACATCTTATTTATATACAATCTTCATTATCTAAGACAACTATCTTGACGTTAGGTACCCATGTATATTCAACCGGAATAATACCCTTCATTATAACGTGAGGTAAAACTTAAAACATATAAAGGGGATAGTATAATGGGCCATACATTAAAAATATATATTACATCAACATTGAATAATATTTATTATATAACATAACAAAAACCATGTCAGGACTGTAAATAATTAGTGTCTCCAGAAATTGAGAAACATAAATAACCTCTTCATAAAACCTACACATTATCTCTTGCTTATTTATGAATATCTAGAATCATTTTGGAAATATCATACTTAATACCCATCTTCATGACTCGGGGAAAAGAAAAAAATGAAATTTTGAGATCAAATGCTCAGTAATGGTAAACAAGTGAAACATCAATCATATTATAATCATTGGAAGATAACATTTGAAAATCGAATCCTGCATATAAAAGATCATTTTATCATGTAAAGGGGTAATTCATAAAATTGAAATGTAATACCAATAGTCAAATCATTAGATGTGAAATCCTTGTCTTACACATATATCCATAGAAAATAATTTCATATTAGTGATGTCTCATTGTAGAGAGAATCATAGGAGACTAACTCCATTACTAAAGAGAGTTCTCTCCTCATTCCAAAAATGTATTACTGAACCAAATTTACTTTTTGTTCTAATCATATCTTTATAATGAGATATAAATATTTACCCAATTCATTGGAGGTTGATATAGGTCACACCCATCTCATAATGAAACCATTCATACATGTCCCACAAAAACATAAAAACATTCACTATAGAAGAACCCATGAAATAAAATGTGTTTCTTAAACATCATTCAATAAAAATTGATATAAAACATATGTATCTTCAAGATAAAAGAAAATAAAATCATATTAATAATAGGGTTAGAAATATTAACCAATTTAAAGAGGGTTATATTATATGGAAAATAATTTTTAGAAAACACTTGAAGTTAATTCCTGAGGAAAATATCCTTTCTTTTTCAAAAACGTTTTCCTTCCTCAAAATGCCACACAATTTTAGATGAAATAATTTTATGTGAAAATAAACTAGTACGATTGTAGGAATGCATCAATGAAATATGTCATTATTAATGTGTAAAAATCCGTTCATGTTTTACAAATAAAAATCATTTTCCTCATACTTTTTCCATAAAAATCAAAAAGAACCTCGTATCAAAAAATGACAAAAGAATAGTTTAATAAATTCTAATAAAAATTAACCATTGGGTGAAATTGATTTAAAAAAATTGTAGAATAATATAGATTATATTACATATTTACGAAACATGGACATGAATGGTAAATATGCCCCAACAAATACATACAAATAACAATCACGGATAAAAATGAGATAGAAAAATTATCCCTTATCATAGGTCTAATACACTTCATATCTATCAAAAAATACTATATTATGATTTATGAATATTAATAATTTATTTTAGAATCATTATAATTTTTATGAAAACATTTATGATAAAATTTTCATCTGTTTTTGGCATCATTTCATTATTACACATTATTTTTTAATTAAATGCTTTGTGTTCTTATGCATGTTTTGTCGAATATGTTCTTATTTATTTTTTCAGGATATATTAATAACTTTTAACACATTTAATTATTATAATATATATAATATTTATTAATTCAATTTATTTATATAATAATTCTTTAATGATGATTATGTAGAACGAGTCACATCGTGCTATAGAGATGGTAAGTCGTACGTACGCACGAGCGACAATATCGTTCACATAATTATTGAATTATATTCAAGTGGATGGTGTATAGTATCTCAGAATAAATATAATTTTATATTAATCATAAATATATTTATTAATTATATCAGTATAACCATCCCTGTAAGGTGGTGGTGAAAAGCGGATTAACCCATGTTGTGGAGACGGTAAGTCTTACGTACACCCACGCAGTGAATTCATTTTTCATATGATGGGTAGAAGGTAGAATATGTATTTTCAAAATAATATTTTCTCTTATTATAGACATACTACTGGAGTTATTACATTATAATGAAACAAATCATGATGATGAAGTAGAATAAGAAAAAAGTTTCAATGAATTGTAAAATGACATTACCTCTTCTTCAACATGCCTCCTCTAAATCTTCTCTGGAGCAAATAGAGTAGGTCTTTAAAGAAGACCAGGACCTCCATAATGTTACTAAAGGATTTTATAATGGAAATGGTGGGTCGAGTATGGTTAATATTGAGGGCATCAAATGAAATAAAGATTTGAGGGAGGAACATCCCTTTTATAATTATGATGAGGGGCACTTTTGGAAACCACACGAATTATTAATTTAAAATAAAATTAAAATCCCCATAAAACCCCCATAATGACCCAATATCAAATATGAGATGATACATGGTTTTAATATAATCTACTAATAAAATTTGGAAAAGTTATTTTTCCATTTTAAACCACATCTTTTTAATATACACTTAGTTATTCTATAAAATTCTAATGGTGTTAATACTATTCTAAATATTTAATGGTTATAAATATTTATATATATTGTCTTAATTGACCATTAATAGATATTTTATGAAATTTAAGATCTATTAAATATCACAATGTAATATTTAAATCTTTTTATGATTTTTAATTATTTCAATAAAATGTTATTTATATAAAATATCAATAGTGTCAATTTTTCCACTATTCAATTAATTTACATTAAAATACATCCATAGAGAAGATAAATTCGAATGAAAATTTTAAATACACTAATAAAATGTCATATAATCCTAGAAAATTCATTAAGAATGTTAATTAGTTCATATGATATTTCATTTAATATTTTTAAATCCCTTTATTTGATATTTCTTATTATAAAATAACATTTACATCACTGTTGTGTCATCATATAAAATAATTATTTAATATCAAAAAAATATAAATAAATTTATATTATTTAGGAAATTATTTTAGATTTCTATATGAAATCTATATTAAATATTATACCCCACTTATAAATATAGTAAAATTAATATACTTATATAAAATCAGATTGTGACATTTTGTTAGATATAATAGTTTCTATTATATTCAAGTCATATTCATAGGTTAGTGGCTTCAAAGTGATTTAATTTCAAAAAAAGATGATAAAGGTCTAATTTAGTCATCCAATTGTAATTTTTTAGGTGTTATGGTAATTTTATAATATTATTTTTACCATTAATTATCTTATTTAGCTTTAACTATGGTAATAAAAATAATTAAAAAAATTAATATTCATAATGCCTAAAAAATAAATTATCCTATTAAATAAATAAGAACCTACTGATTCTAAATATGTTGTACATTTTTAAAATTTCAAAAAAAAAGATTCATTAATTAATTTAAAACCATCCCCATTGTAATAAAAAGAAAATAAGTATTTTAAAAGATAAAACATTGCAAAAGATTGAAATGTTTTTATATATGAATTCAATGTAAAATTAATTATAGTTATATAAATAATATTTACTGATAAAAATATATTTCATTTATACATTAAAACTATTCAATATTATAATTTATCCCTATAAATTTTATAGATGAAAAAAGTTATTTTCAGTTAAAATTTAGTGTCTTTTTACTATTCATCAAAACATGAATGTTATTAGAAAATATCAAAATTTCAACCAATGTAAATTTTCATATCTTCATTTAAAATAAATTTTTTATTTTTTCATATAAAAATTAATAATAATTCAAAATTTTAATAAAAAAGGGGTTCTCCATTCAACGGTTTTAGACTACACTTTTTAAATAAGTAGGTTTCTATCCAACCAACAGGGTTTATTCACACCATGTGATTAAAATTTACATTGGATGAATAAAACATATATTATTAATTATAAAACATATATATCTCATTAATTTCATTACCAATAGTAATTCACTCAAAAAATAAAAATATCTAATTAATATTTTTCATAAATAATTGATAGCCATTGAATTCACAATATGTTTTCATAAGTTAGTTATAAATATTCCTTTTAACATAATGGCTTTGCTATAATGGTAATTTTATATTAAGGGTATCTCATTGTTCATTTAAACTACTGATTTTGTGCAATGCAAGATACTGATGAATAAAAATTATTTATAGAAAATATTTTATAAAAACATCATGTTGTTACATTCTACGACCCTTAAACTGAATTTCTCTGAAAATAAGTGTCACATGGAAATAAACAGATGAGGAAACCTCTCCCTCATCATATCATAATGTTCCCAGGTAACTTATTCAAATTGATGGTTCCTATATAAAACATTATCCAATATAGAGTTGTTGTTTTGTAGAACATTTTCGTTACAATCGAAAATCTCTATTGGTTGTTCTTCATTAGAAAGATCTAGCTCCAGATGTAAAAACATTGAACATAGTAAATGTGAATGATCCGGTATGTACATTCGTCAGAGAGATAAATGAAATAGATCATCAACTAGAGATAGATTTGGTGGAAGTTCTAATTACATATATACCATCCCAACATGATCTAAAATTTCAAAAGAACCAATATACCTAGGGCTATAATTTCCCTTCTTTCCAAATATCCTTACTCCCTTCTAGGGAGACATTTTTAGAAACATCTTGTCACACACTTCAAACTCGAGTTCCTGTATTCAGTTGTGGGAATAAATTGATTGATGAATATGAGATGATATTATATGTTTTTTAATATATCTAACCTTTTCCAACATTTCATCAGAAATAACAAGTCCTAACAACATTATTTCCCCAACATCATCCCAGTAAGTTGGAGTTCTGTTCTTTTTTCTATATAGGGATTCATAAGGAACCATCTAAATATTTGATTGAAAGCTATTATTGTACAAAAATTATAACAAGGACTGGTGTTGTCACAACCACCATTGAAATACCAAGAGAACTCTCTCAACATTTCTTATAGAGTTCGAATTTTCCTCTCAAACTGACTGTCTATCTAGGGATAATAAGAATTACTGAAACAGAAATCTATATCTAGAGCATGCTGAAGATATCACAAGAACATCGAGATAAACCTTAGATCCCAATCAGATATAATAAAAAATTGTACTCCCATAAATCATAAAACATTCTTTACATATATCCTGGAAAGATAATCGTGAGAGAAATCCTCTCGAATATCAATGAAGTGTGACGAATTCATAAGGTGATCATCTATAACCCATAGAGAATTATGGTCATTAGATGTTATGGGAAGAATGAAAATAAATCCTATATTAATGTTTTCTTATTTCAAATCTGGTATGGGTAATGGGTGTACCATAGCCATATACATCTATAACTCACCCTTAACTTACTAAAAAACCAGGCATCGAGAGACATAATCGGCGACATGAATTTTCATGCCACCCTCCAAGAAGTAATATTTCTGGTCACTATAAATAATTGAGCTTCTAGATTAAAGAGAGAATTAAAAACTAGGAACCTCAACTAATATCTCTTTATTTAATTCTCGTACAGGAGGAATACAAAACTAGTTCCTAAACCTTATTATTTCATCACAATCAATGATGAATTTAGGGAAACTTTCTCACCTTTATTTAATTATGTATTTTCCTTATACACCTCATTAATAATTACTTGTATATATGGTAGAAAATTCATTTGAGAAAGATAATATATCTTCTCTTCCATTAAAATTTCTTGATCCATCCTTTGAAAATCCCCAAATATTGGATCATTCATGATCCTCATCAGGGATAAGCTAGTATGGTCTTTCGACACACAGAATATGCCATCATATTTTTTTCCCCGAGAGGTAATGTATTGAGAATTCGTAATCATTAATCAACTCAAACCATCTACTTTGGAACATATTCATCTCCTTTTGTGTGACAATAATGATGAACTATTATGTTCAGTATAAATATCACACCTTTCAACATAAAGATAATTCCTCAAAAACATTAAGGAAATGAATACTGTAGCTAACTCCAAATCATGAGTTTGATAATTTTTCTCATGAATTCTCAACTGATGTGAGGCTTAAGATATCACTATGTCATTTTTCATGAGAACACACAAAATCCCCTTATTGGATGCATCAATGTAGATCACAAACATTTATCCACTTGAAGGCTGTGTGGGAATAGGTGCAATGGCTAACCTTATTTTTAACACGATTAAATTCTCTTCTCATTCCTCCATTCAAACGAACAAAACTCCTTTCGTAGTAAAATTGGTTACTGGATTTGATAATTGTGAATCATATTTCACCAAATGTTTATAATATCCTAATAAACCATGAAAACATTGGATTTTAGTTTCCATTGTTGGTCTCAACCATCTTTTGATAACCACTGTATTTGGGGGATCCATAGATATCCCCTCACTTGAGATTATGTGATCCAAAAAGGAATCTTTTTAAGCCAAAATTCATACATAGTTAATTTTTCATAAATATTCTCCATTATCAGGGTCTTCAGTACAGTTATTCAGTGGTATTCATGTTCTTCCTTTCTCATTGAATAGGCAATAATATTGTCTATTAAGACTGCCAAAAAATGATCAAGATAGTCTATAAAGTCTTTATTCATTAGATCCATGAAGAAATACGGGGAATTAGTAAGACAAAACGACATCACTATAAATTCATATTTTCTATACATTTTATAGAATGTCATTTTTGGTATATCCTCCTTTTAAACCTTAATTTTCGATATCCTAAATGAAGACCAATCTTAGAAAAGTATTGGGCTCTGAATAGTTGGTCCAACAAGTCATCAATGCGGGGAAGAGGATACATGTTCTTGATAGTGATATTTTTAAGTTCTTGAAAATCAATGAAGAGTATCATTGATCAATATTTCTTCTTAAAAAACTAGATAGGTTGACCCAATGTGATGCACTGGGGAGTATGAATCCCTTTTCAAGATTCTATTGGAGTTTCTTCTTCAATTCCTGGAACTCAATTAGTTCCATTCTATAAGGTGTCTATGAAATAGGCATAGCACCTAGTATGAGTTATTTTGATAACTCAACTTAATAATTTAGTGGAAGACCTACCAATTCATCCAGAAATAAATCATCAAACACCCTTACATTGAGTTTATTCTTAATCATGAGTTTCTCAAAAACCATTTGAGATAAATAACATTCATTTATAGGAATCAAGTCCCATAAGATAGAATAAATTTCTATTGGAAGTTTGTATTCATACTGCCATCGATAGATGATAATAGATTTATATGAAATATGAAATGTGACATCCATTATAAGGAAATTGATATGAGATACATTGATATAAAGAAAATTCAAGAGAAGAATCACATCCAATTCTAATATATAAAGGACCAAAAAATTTGCAGGAAGCAGTTTCCCAGAAATATATACCATAGAATAATTATAAACATTGGATGTGACCATTATTACATTAGGAGTTGTCACATCTATCTCAATATCTAATTTTTTAAAAAATATTGTGATACCAACAAAATATTATTTGAAAATAAAATAGTATGTCAATCTAGAATCAAATAACGCATTTTAAACATTAGAGGGGATGGTATGTGTGCCTTTCACCACTTAATTATCATACTCCTCATCTCTAATAGTGATGGCATGATACTTTCCATTGTATTTGGCCTTAAGAGTTTGTTGACATCGATTATCATCAATAACCCTTGGATTAGGGAATCGATTAGAATATTTCCCCACTTCCTTACACTTGTAACATTAAAGTGTAGATGGTGCATTATGTGTAGAATTTTCTTTATTCGCATCATTAGACATATTTTTCCCATTAAATATACATTCAAAAAATGATGACCTTATTTTACAAAATTAAATGATTTACTATTACCTTTAAGACAATTCCATCCATGTTTCTTTTCACAAATTGAGGATAAAGGAAAAGTCATCTTATTTTTAGTGTGGTATTTATATTTTATTTTGAATTCCATTATTATCTTCTTATCATACCATTATGACTGATGGGTTACTCTGATATCCATCTCAAACTTTAGTGCACATCGGAAAATTTCTATGTTGCTATTGAAGTCCCTTATGGCTAACTCCATTTAGAGACATGATTTTATGACACTAATGAATCAATCAATTTGACTCTTAGGTCGGATTATAATTCCATAATCATAGATTGGAATCCTTGTAAAAAAATTACTTAGGTACCCATAGGTTCATCATCATATTTCTTATCACCATGGAACTCCTTATACATATTTTTTAGAAGAATACGAGGAAAGTAATTGTTGAAAAATAAAATATTGAACTCAACCCATTCCATGAAAAAAATTTCATCACTTGGACTCATATCCTTGATATGATTCCACTATTTATTAGATTCACCTTCCAAACAATATACTCCTAAGATTATTTTATCATGTTAAAAACATTACAGAACTAAAAATATATTTACATTGGTACTGATCCATTGTTCATCCACAAATGAATTAGAAGACCTGCTGAAATAAGCTAGACGCTGCCTCGTGAAGGATTCAACAGAATGTTACTCCCTTATTTTCCCATTGGAAAGTTCTAGCAATATTCATAGAGAAAGAATGTTTTATGAACATTGCTACAAGATTTTTCATTCTATCTCGCAGAATTTTTTCTTTGATAGGGGGACAATCATTGTATTTCTCTTCACATTCTATATTAACATGTTTCCTTAGAGTTTCATTCATTGACTAAATCCAAGAATCATAGCAGGACAAACATTAATTATAATGGAAAAAACACACTATTCAAGAATAAAATTTCAATTTATGACTCTCTAGGTTTTATCCTAGGTTATTCACAAACAACACTAAAACACTCGCATAAGTTTTTAACCAATACATAGACCTATCCATAAGGTTCATATTGAGGACCTCTCATCCTAGTTTCCAAAGGATAATTATAACTTTTCTCTAATTCCAACTATAAAATCACACTAGTAATAGATATATATATATATATATATTACATCAAAATTGAATAATATTTATTATATAACATAATAAAATCCATCCAGTATAGTATAGGTTTAGGGTCTCTAGAAAAGGGGAAACATAAACCACTAGTTCATAAATCCTCCTCATTGCCTCCCACTTATTTCTTTATAAATGGAATATTTTTTTGACTTGTCATACTTAATACCAATCTTTGGGACCTAGGGAAAAGAAACATTTGAAAGGTTGATCGCAAATTCTTTGTTAATGTAAACAAGATAAATTTCAATCATATCATAATCATAATAACATTACATTTGAAAATCATATTCCACATATAACAGATAATAATATCATGTAATGTGATAAATCATAAAAGTGAAATGAAATCTCAATATTAATAACATACCAAATGGAATTCTCTGAAATATAAACATAATCATAAAAAATCACTTCATTTTAGTCAATGATGATTGCTGAGACCATCATAGTAGACAATGTCCATTACTGATCTTAGTTCACTCCTCGTTCCAGCCTTGTATTATAGAATTGTATTTATATTTTGTTCCAGTCATTTCTATAAGATGAGATATAAATAATTACACAATGGATTTATTAGAGATATAGGTCTCACCCATCTTATACTGTAACCATTCTTACATGTGACACATGTACATAAAATAATTCACCATAACACAACCCATGAAATAAAATGGGTTTCTTAAGATTCATTCCGTCATAATCAATATAAATCAAATGGATTACCTAAATAACTAACAATCAAATCATAGTAATAATAGGTTATAAATAGGAAACTATTTAATGACTATCATCTTAGATGGAAAATAATATTTATTAAACACTTGTAATTAATTCTGGAGGAAAATATACTTTCTTTTGAAAAATGACTTTGTTTAATAAAAATGACATAAAATTTTAGAGGAAACCATTTTTTGTGAAAATAACCTTGTAATATTTTAGTGTAAAATTAAAGTAAGTTAGGAATTATTAAAGCATAAAAATCAGTTCATTCTATAAAAGTATAAAAAATTCTTCTTGTACTTATTTTGGGAAAAGTAAAAATTTTCATCGTATCGAAAAATGACAACATATTCCAGTTATACATTATAATAAAAATTTACCAATGCATAAAATTTATTTTAAACAATTTTATATGAATAAAAATAATATTACATATATAGGAAACATGGATGTGATTGGTAAATATTCTCCAGTAAATACTTACGAATAAACAATCTCAGATAATACTAATATTGCCAAATTATCCCTTAGCTTATGTCCCATATGATTCGTATGTATCCAAAACTCATGTAAAATGACTTAACTAATGTTAATAATTTGTTTTAGATTTATAATAATTTTTATTATAACATTTATGATCATATTTTAATTATTTAGTTAATAAAACTTCATTATTACTCGTTATTTGTGTATTAACTGCTTTATGTTTTTATGCATGTTTTGTCAGATAAGATCTTATTCCACTTTTTAAGATATTTTTATATCATTTAAACCGTGGTATTAGTATAATATATATCATATTTTTTCATTAAATAAATTTATAAAATCATTATTTAATGAATATTATGTAGAATTAATCACATCTTACCGTGGAGATGGTATTCCATACACATGGAAGAGCGGAAATATCATTCACATAAATATTGAATGGTGTTCAAGTGGATGGTGTATAATATTGTAGAATCAATATAATTTTATATTACTAATATATATATTTATTCACTCCATAATTATACCCATCCATGTAAGGTTGGGATGAAAAACAGACTACACCACTGTGCAGAGATGGTAAGTCATACGTACGCACACGCGATGATTTAAATTTTTCATTGGATAGGAAGAAGGTGTTATATGGTCATTTAAAATCAAAATAACCTATCATGATATTATTAGTACTGGCGTATTTAATGTTTAATGAAATTAATCATGATGTGGAATTAGAGGAAGAATGAAATTTTAATGAATTGAAAATTATATTACCTCTTCTTTGACATTTCTCCTATAAATCTCTGCTTCGAGCACTAGAGATAGCCTTTGAAGAAACACAAGACCAATAATTTTTTCTAGGGAAGTTTATAAGAGAAATTGGTAGGGTATAGTAATATTTAAGGCTCGTAAGAAGTGAAAAGTTGAGATATAAACTTCCCTTTTATTATTGAGGTGATAAGAACCTTTCGAAACGAAAAAAATATTAATTTATAATAAAATCAAACCCCCAAAAAAACCTCTAAATTTAGAATTTTCAAATATGAGATGAGATAGGCTTGTAATCTCATAAACCAATAATTTTTTCACAAGATATATTGTCAATTTAAACTATATCCTTTTAATTAGGACTTAGTTGTTCAAATGAATTTTATTTCTGGTAATAACATGGAAAATATTTAATGGTTCTAAATTTTTACTTATATGGGGTTAATTGGACATAAATTGATATTTTATGAAATTTTAGATGTTATGATTATACATTTGTATTTTTTAAATTTTTTACGATATCTAAATAATTTACTAAAATTTTACTTTTATCAAATATCGATAGTGTCAATTTTGACAATATTTATTTATTTTACATTAAAAAATACACACAAAAGAAAAATTCGAACCAAAATATTCAATAAAATCCTAATATTTCAAAGTGACCTAATTTTTTTATAACATTAAGTAGTTCATATGATATTTATTTTAATTTTTTAATCAATTTTTTGATATTTATATTAATAAAAATACATTTTATATCCATAGTGTGTCATCATTATGGTAATTATTTAATCTCTAAAAGATAAAAATAAATTTCTATGATGTAGGTAATTATTTATGATTTTCATATACTATCTATAGTAATTATTACCTCTCAGTTATACATATATTAAAATTAATATACTAATATAAAATGAAATTGTAACAATTTTTCACATTCATTAGTTTTTAATACATTCATGTTATAATCATAAATAAGTAGCAAAAAATTGATTAAATTTCAAGAATTAAAGATAAGGGTCGAATTTAGTCATCCAATAAGATTTTTTCAGGTGTAAATGTAATTTTATAATATTATTTTTATCATTAATTACTTGATTTACCATTAACCATGTTAGTGGAAATAATTACCAAGTTACTATTCATAATTCCCAAAAATAAAAGTTTCCTATTAACATAAGTTGGAATTACTGATTCAAAATATGGAGTTAATATTTACATTTCAAAACATATAATTTTTAGTAATTAATTGAAAAATAATCCCATTGTTAGAATAAAAAAATGGGGTTTTAAAAGACAAAACATTTCAAAAGATTGAATTGTTTTTACATATGAATTAAATGTAAAATTAATTATAATAACATTCCTTATATTTTATGATAATGATTTATTATATTTATAATTTAAAACAATTCAATATTATAATTTATCCATATTAATTATCTGTATGAAAAAAAATTCACTCTAAATTTAGTGTGTCTTTACTATTCAGCAAAACATGAATGTTATCAGAAAATATCAAAAATTAAAAAAAAGTAAATTTTTATGTCTTAAATTAAAACAACATGTATATTTTTTCATATAAAAATTATTAATTTGTCAAAATCATAATTTAAAAGGGGTTCACAATTCAAAATACTTAAGATTAACCTTTTAAAAAATTTAGGTTTTTATACAAAATTTAGGTATTGCTCACAACGTAGTTTTAAAATATACATTGGATGACTAAAAAGTATTTTATTAATTAGATAACATATATATCTCATTATAATTATTAAAATAATAATTCTATAAAAAAATTATAATTTATATTTTTCATAAATAAATGATAACCAAATAATTAATAATACCTTTTCATAAGTATGTTATTATTATTACTGAAAACCTAATGACTAGGATATAATTGAAATTATATAATAAGGGAATCTCATGGTTAGTTTAAACTCATGATTACGTGTAACAGAAACTACTGAAGAATAAAAATTATGGAAGAATCATTTCATAAAAACATCAAGGTGTTACCATGAGCTTATATTCATAGTAAGGGTGAACATGGGAGATATCAATCAATGATAAAATATAGTAACACCATGAATATAAGGGTATGATAAAATTTCAATATTAATAAAAACTAATACCTTAATATTCATATGTCCTAATCGTGAGACATGGATAAAAGCATTAGTATGTCACACGATTGGGGAATAATCATAAAATAAATAATGATCCATGTGTTCAAATCCTAATCATATCAAATTGTACTATTATAATAGAACCATTATATATATATTTACCATAAAATATGTATGTTATTTTAATAGAGGAAATTATATTGTATCATACCAGGAATCACTAACTTTTTTTCTATTTTAATAGTGGATCGTGAATACCAATATATTTTCTATAATAGATTAATCAGAAGAACTCATTTATCATAATTATATTATGAGAGATCTAGATTTAACAAGTGAATTAGGGGGAATATAATTCCATTCCCCCCAATAACATAATAGAAAGCACACATATGCTCTACAAAAGGTTATAAAACATTCATTTTATAATCATAGCATAATGTAGGGAAGAAAATCAGGTTTTATAGGAATTTAATCATTATAACAATAAACCACCTTATGAAATAAAAAAGATGGTATTTTTGGAATACATCCCCTATATATCATAACAATCCATAACAGATGATGTCATAGATGAAAAATACCTCTAAATGACCATTCAAATTTTCTTTTGAAAATTGGAGAAAAAATAATTTTTCATGAATAAAATATTAACTAAAAATTACCAGAATACTAAAAAAATAATTTAATTTTAAAATAAAAAATGTAACCTGTAAATTGAATTTCACATAAAACAAATTTAATAAATATTTAAAAAATAATTTATTATATTTATATAAAAATAAAACATCATTTTCACACTTTTATAAAAAGTAAAAATGACTTATCAGATAACATTTAGGATGAATCATATTTTAAATTTTTTAAATAACGTAATATTTATCGAAACATTTCCCGTTGAAATGTTTCAATTATAGGTAAGACATTTAAATAGAAAATTTTTTATGTTTATTTATATAGATGAAGATCTTCATCAAATAAATATAAAATGATGTTAGTTTTCCATTTAAAACTATTTCTTAATCATTTTAGGCACTAAAGAGGTAAAAAATGGAAATAATAAATCAACAATATAGGAATGACCAGATGTGATTAAAATATATATCATTTAATAGAATAAAATTATATAATTTCCCTCAATGTAATTTTTTTTGACAATTCTGAAACGAAAGTAGATGGTATCATAAAACATTGTGTCATGTTCAACTAGCTTAATAATGTCTCTAGGCTCATCTATAATAAATTTATATTTTCTATAATAATATTATATAACTTTATAAATACTTATAATATCTTATATGGAACTATTATAATATTTTCATATACTTTTTTAATAATGTCTTATGAAAATGGTCATTTCTAGGTGTTTATTACTTCATTTTTCATGTATGTTTTATGTATAATAGTTCTATTACATGCATTTTGGTCAAAGTTAAATCATATCCACAATGTTAATAGCAATTTAAAGATATTATACAATAATTCCATACACATTTATAACTATCTAGAAAATAAATAGTTGGAAAAATGATTAACACCGTTCATATAGATGGTAATTCATACATACTCATGAATATTGTTCTAATCATATAATTAATAGAAATAAAGAAAGATATATAGTATTTTATCTTTAAAAAATAATAATAATTTCATAAATATCAAATAAATTTATTTAATCTATGGTTATAAATATACTTGTGAGGTAGTGAAGGAAAATTAATCGCATTGTTACATAGAGACAGTCGTCACACGTACACATGAGTGATACATTCATTTCCAATTTGATTGAGTGGAGGTGGAAAATAACTGTAAAACCATCATAATAGCATCAATGTATTGAATAGTTTTATAGAAAATAGGAGAAGAAGTATTCTTGAAAGGGAATAGTTAAAATTTATACAACTTCTTTGAGAGACCTCCTTTAGATTACACCATAATCATTTCATGTATACTCATAGAAGAATACTAGAGTCTCTATTAAAAAGAAAAGGAATATTGGAATGGAATTATTTATTTATTCAACAAAAAATGGGATATTTATACATGGATAATATAGGATTGGTTTAATTTTTTATTATGTGAGGGAGTGGATGTACATTGATTTTTTCCAATGAATAAAATATATTATTATCTTACTCAAGAACAATGGATCCAAAATGCCTCATACAAGAAGAAGAAATTATATATGGTACATATAAAAATAAAATTATATTTTTTAATGTTTCTAATAATATTAAATCTTATAATTTTTTAACACATTTAACCCATTTTAACTCTTACCTTGGTAACTAATTTATTTTCCAAAAGTTACTATTTATCATTAAAAAATGAATGTTCACTATTTAAAATTTTTGAAATTCTATATAAAAATATGGAATACATAAAAAAAATTAAATTTTTGTAGGTTTAATAAAAAACTTTTAATGTAACCCAACATAGCGAGGTTACAAACTATTCCCAAAAATCCATAATTAGTATGCAAATATTTTATAACAAAATTAATCATAATTTATATTCCAATGAAATTAATTGATTTATTTTTAATAAAAATTATATATATTATTTTAAAATAAATTCAATATAATGAAATATTTAAATACATGAATGGGAAAATAATATTAAACAAAATATATATATATTTTAATTTACTAAAAAATTTATCATGTTAGAAAAATCCTAAATACTCACAATTAGATTATTTGGATTTGATTATTATAAAAATCATATAATTTTGATAAAATAAAATGTCTGAAATTTTTGGAAATTAATTAAAATATCCAAACATCATATGAAAAGAAACCATTTTAGAAATTAATTATTTTTGATGTATAAAATGATGTTGATCTCATTAAATATTTAATTACCACAATAAAATAAATGTTAATGATATTTATTGATTATAAAATATATTCATTTATTTAAAATCATTATTAAATAATTATTTATTCAATTTATTATGATAAATAAAAATCACGTATATAAAAATTATTCTATACAAAACAACACATTTTACTTGTATAGTATTTTATCTTCATTTCTGACCATTAGATAAATAATGCGTGTTTTTGTTATTAATTTTCTGGTATAAGTAATCAATATATGTAACTAAAATATTTTTTAAATATTTATTCATATAAATTATTTTGATAAATATATACAACATGTAGAAAAATACATTTCATTGAAAAATTTGTCGTTTAATCATTAAATGACATTTTGAAAACAATTAGTTATTGCTAATAAATCATCATAAACCAATATATATATATATATATATCAGAATGTGGTTAATCCAATTCATATATTCTAATCCAATAAAATTGATATAATTTTATACTATATTTGAGTTCATTATGACAAAGGGTAGCATGTATTGAAAGCTATCAAATACATAAATTTATTTTAAAAAAAATAAATTTAAAATCATGGTGTTTTATATTCTATAGATAATAAAAAGAATTATTACCTAGAAATTTAATATCTCAAATTCAAAAATTGATGATATATATATTTTATTACATCAATTACTTCCCTTTAAACTTCCTTAGATATCATATTCCTCCATATAACATTATCTTGGTGAGTTTTCATTCCCCATAGAAAATTACCTATAAAATACATGACTTATACTAGTTTATTTCTAAAGAATGATATTGATCAAGTGGTAGAAGATTTGAGTTCAGTATATATTAAAGATCACATATGTAATTCCATAGTAGTGATATATAGAAAATATCATGAACATAAAATATATTCGATGAATGGGAGAAGAAAGAAGTAACCATTCAAAAATAATGATTAATTTCAAATCGAATGAAATATATATGTTTCAGTATTAATTGTGTTTTAAAAGATCGTAACATTATTTTGAGGAAATATTTATTCATATTCCTTATCACCAACAAGGAACTATAAAACTTTTAAAATATTATTAGCATAAATTTCTATCAAATTTGATATTCCATTCTATATTTCTAGATTATTATAACCTTATAAACCATTTAATATTCTATATCAGGTCCTAATATTATCATTATTTATAATCATTACAACATGTTGGTTTTATATACATCATACCATGGATGACTCCATATGGTTCAATTATAATGAATGAGTGATTACTATTTTTGTATGATAAGTTTCAAAAATGATGTTATTTATCCAAAAACAAAAAAAAATATTAGAAGGAGATATCAAAATCATCTCTAGGATTAAAATAGTCCCCTAGGAATTACCATATATCTTTGGATGATATAAAATATGAAATTCATTTATGTATTCAATTAATGTAAAATTATTCTCTATTAATTCAAGGTAAACATCAGATCTGAATCATATATAATAGAATGTGGTACTCCATGTATTTTCAATACTACTTTGATAAATACCCATGTATGAATTATCAAGAGATAAATTTTATCTAATAGAAATATTATATACTGATTTCATAGGTTGATCAACTAAACCAATAGTTCATATTTCCCATTGAATTTATTAGGGTGTTCGATGATGATATTCATGGTTATGTTCTCCCACATCTATTATGGTATGAGTAATGGTTATAACAACCACTTAGACATCTAACTATCAGCTATAACATTATCACATACCTAGAATAAACATACATACAAATCTATATCTAATTTCCTGTTATCCCACAATAATTAATCTTTCAAATATCTATACATATTCATACTTTTAATATGAATAGATAATAATGAACTATTAGATTCATATAGTAACTCCTTCAACATGTTATTTATTTATAGAAAACATAATCAATTCATGAATCCTTCCATTCTATCATAATAACAGTAAATTTCAAGAATGTTTCTCTCCATATTCAGTAGTTCAACAACCTTTATCTATACCTTTTTAATCCTCATATGGATGGATGGTAAACCATTCTTCTGGGAAATATATGTGTCTTCCATTTTATTATTATTTCAAGATTATTCGTCTATTAATGGATAATTTTTTTATCATTTAAAATAATCATAATAGATAAAATAAAATGGTCCTTTCAATATTGAGCATCAGACACCTGGTTTACCCTCCCTCAGTGGTAATATAAGGATTACACATTAATAATTACATATTATTGAGTTTGATGTTAATAATTAGATAAATTATAATTGAGTATCCATTTATGTTTATAGTTATATATAATTGGACATAAATATAACATAATAAAACTAAATAATAGAATGTGGAATCATTCGATCATTTTCTATTTCCCACCATATAAAACATTTAAAACAAAACATGACATATTCCCTGAAAACTCTTCACAACATTAAACATGACATATAACATTGCATTACCTATCATTAAATAGTATGTTTTAGTAAAGATATGGAATGATAAAAATATTAGTAAGACATGTAAAAATATGAAAATATGATTTCTATTGAAAAATAATATGACCCGTGAAAAAACAT
Organism: Viscum album; assembly: GCA_963277665.1. NCBI lineage: Eukaryota > Viridiplantae > Streptophyta > Magnoliopsida > Santalales > Viscaceae > Viscum > Viscum album. The sequence continues at coordinate 1,812,913,742 of OY728127.1, forward strand.
TTTTTTAAAACACATCTTCTTACCAAGAAAATTAATTTTCTTTCTTTTAAAATTTTAATATATATTAGTATTTTAAAAAAAAAGTTATTTCCATCAATACTCATTAGAATGTAGTGTAAAATCCTATAGGTACCTTATGATATCATCTCATATCACCCTAACCAAACTATTAACATTTTTAATAACCATGTTACGAACTTCTAAAAATCTTTTATAGTGAAGATAATCATTATCCAATTATTTGGATCACTATCTAGGCACACCCATCATATAATCTATAATAGTCTTATCCAAAACTATCTGGGTTCCACCTTCAAATAAAATTTCCACAAATCATAACATGATTAAAACAATTTATGCATTAATATTTTCATCATAAAATGTCTGAAAAATATTTTTAACTCAAATAAAAATCAAAATTGAATAAAAAAATACCATTTTTTAAAATGATTTTTAATAACAAAAATACCAATAAATAAGGAATGTTGTATTTTCATTTAAGATAACATTAAATATTTAAATAGAATCCAACAATTTATTAATTTCAATTAAGACGGAAATATATAACATCATTTAGAATTTAATATTTATTTTTCTTGTCTTTCAACATATTCTGTATAAAATATGTGATAAGATTCAATTTGATTTTTTTAAAATAAATTAAAAGTGACATATAATTTAATTTCTAATTTTTTTCCATATTTGTTTTAATAAAATCATTTTAAAAACCTGGACGTGTAGAAGGTAAATTTTGAAGGAAAATAGTAAAAGAAGTTTTTTTAAAAGAATATTCCCTTATCAACTAGGAAATATTTCAATTATAAGACACATGAAATAATAACATTTAGTAGGATAATAAATAACCTGATATCATATAAAATGTCCAACACGAGGTATATACACTTTATAAAATATTATTAGTGCATAAAATAAAAATATTATTCAACAAATAGAAATATCGATGATTCCCCTGAACGTAATCTGACATATCTAGAGTTTTTTTTGTTCATGAATAAAGAAAATTTTCTATTTATTTAAATTCATGATAAAAATTTTCATTTTTATTATTAATTTTGTTACAGTAAACATCATTTTATATATAATTACATAATCAATTATGAGTACGTTTGATGTTTTGACTACATCTGGCTTATGTGTTAAAAATGATGTTGGAAGATTAACTATATTCAAAGATGTAATTTTTTAAATATATTTAGAAAATAAATTCTTAGATATTTTTCATATGTATAAGTAAATTATAATTTTATGACAAATCATGAAATATGGTCTTGATAAACTATTTATGTCAAAATCATGGAGATAATAGATCATTCATTCACATGAGTTACGTTTTCAATTTTCAACAATCATTATGAAAATTTGTTAAGTAATATTTTATACTTCCATAATGATTAAAATATCATATATATATATATATATATCACATTTTATTTCATTTAATAAACTTATAAATTCCATCCATATGGTTTGGTGATGAAATGAGATATACATAGCTTCAGTAAGGTGATAGTCTACACATAGATGAATGACATTATCATTTTTTAGTGAGTGAAAATGTAAGATAGATAATTATATAATATTTTATAATATGGAAAAATATATCATTAATTGAATAATAATTTCACTTTTATTATAAAAATTTATTATATTTACCCTTATTACCTTGCACCTAAAGTGTTAGTGAATAAAGAATCATATTGCTTCACTAGACGATAGTCCTCCATACACATGGATGACATTATCATATCCCCTATGTAATGTAATGTAAAAAAAGTTTTTTATGATATAATTACTATATAGATAAAAAAAGTTATAAATATCATGTATATATACTTTATATCTATCATCATACACAAATATTAGAGGTGGTAATGAAAAACGAATGACATGGGTTCATTTGGTGGTAGTATGTTGTACCAATGAATAATGATTTAATAACCCATTTTCTGGAAGATGAAAATGATTTAAGTCATTAAATTAACACAATAAAATATTTGTATAAGGAATATATTTATTAAATTATTTAATAATGGTTAAATAATAATTTAATGGGGATTTTGAATGAAGAAATAAAAACAGTCATTTTTGAACATTACTTATTCTTTTGGTATATTCTATTATTTTGAACTAAAACGATTCAAAGCATAGATTTATGACCTAAATAATTCTTATTTGACTAGATTAGGGATTTAGGGATGTAATGTTTGTGGGTATTTGCTGATCCAAATGGCTGTGATGGGGTAAATTGGAGAAAAGAGATGGTGACCTTAAATAATTCAGGTGAGTGGCACACTTGTACTTTCTAAAAAAATAAAAAATAAAATTTTCACATTCCAAAAAGCTAAAAAACTATTATAAATAAATATACCATATAAGGTCTAAATATGGGAATAAAATTTATTTTTTAAAATAATTCATACATTGCAACCCTTATCCATTAATTTTAATCCATGTAAATCAATTTTTACCATCACCGTGATAATTAAACATAATTGTTTTCACTATTTATTGTGGAAAAAAATTAAATTAAAAATATTATATAATATATTTTTTTACTATTCAAAATATTTAATAAATATTACCAAATTATACTCACATATGTTTGAAAATTTAAAATTAAGTCATAACTTGTAGATAAATGGAAAATAAGGTCTTAAATAATTGTACATATCATGAAAAAGATGATTTTATATTAACTCTATTACTAATAATAACAATTTTATGAATTTTCATTAATAAATATTGATATAAAATCCAAAAATTCAATCAATGTTTTTTATCATTTGGAATTATATAAATTAATTAAAATAAAGACACAATATAAATTATAAAACATTTTTTAGAAAACCCATTTTTAAACCGAAAAACCTTAAAATAAAACGAATATAATTTTTATTAAAATGTAATTAAGTGGATTAAATATACATGATAATGTATTAAGTGTCATGCAATATTTATAAAAACATATTGGCTCTTAATATACTCAAAAGAAATAACTTTCAATGATAATATGTATTTTTCACTATTCTCTAAAAACATATTTTTCAAAAAATCTCAATATTTCACCTAAACAAAATACTGATTTTCCATTATAAAAAATGGAGAAAATTTTATAAAATTAAAATAAAAAATTTCTAAATTAAAATTAGAAAAAACATATATGAGAATTATTAAATAATACTATTTACATTTTGATTTAATAATTACATAATTATTTTATAATTAATATAACTATATTAATAACATTAATGTGATTTATTATACATTTCATTTGGTTTTTACATTCTCCACCCTTTTGGAACTTTTTCTTCAAAATTTTATTCATTAACTAATCAATTTAGGATACCATTCCCTCATAAAATTTTTGAATTCCCATGTTTCCTCATCCACTATATAGTTCTTCATGAAATACTTATCCTTGTGAATAAACTTATTCATCAACATGTTTTTTCTATGGTTAATATTATGAATTAGATATTACTCATCAGAAATGTACTCTTCCAAGTAAACAGTTTTCAGGCTCAAAATATTTGATAAATCTGAAACATATTTCATTAACATCGAGACATGAAAAACATTGTTTACCTAGGATAAATTCAAAGGTAATCCCACTAAATAGGAAAAAAATCCCACATTCTCTTGAATTTCATATGATAAAATGAACCATGGACTTTTCTCCCACTTATTAACAAAACAATATAAAAAATGTCAATGGAGGATCTATGAGAAATACATGATCACGTACTACAAAAAGAATATCTTTCCTCATGTTATCCACAAACATTTTCTCTATTCTCTATGATATTATCATATGTTATTGAATTAACTACACCATCCCCCAATTTCCCATAAAAATTTTATATCCATATACTTCATCTCTCCTACATAATCCCAATGTCCATGTTTCAGTTAGAGTTTTCTATATATTATCTTAAATGGTGCAATATGTATCAATGATTGAGAACTATTGTTATATGTAAACAAAAAAAATAAATATGATGACCCAAATTCCCTTGGTAATTAATTGAAAAAGGAAAAATAATATCATCCACTGTTTGAACCCTCTATTAAGACTGTCCATTAGATGGAGAATGATAAGATATAATAAAATATAAATCAGTACCCAATGACTTTTAATTTTATTTTATAAAAATTATATGTGAACCTCAGAACATGATTAGATATAATAGATATAGAAACTCTATATAACATGAGTTTATCATTTACATAAATTTATAAAATAATATCAAAATACATGGTATATTAAATGAGAAGTAAATGAGATGATTTATTTAATTTATGAACAATAAATTAAAAACATTTTAACCTCATGTTGTTCTTGTTAATCTCAACACGAAATAAAGGAATATATTTTTACATTTCCACTCTGTCATATGAAACTATTGATTCACTACCTTTGGTAATTTTCATTCTTCTTTAGAATTTTGAAAAAATAATCACTAAATGGTAAAGATTGTAATATCTCTTTTTTGCAATTCAACCAACCCTAGTGGCCCAGAAACTATGGTTACATTATAACATTGGTACAATATACAAGAAATCACATCCTGATGGAAGGACCATTATAGTATTTATGGAAAACTAGATACATTATGTATCCTTACATTATAATATAAAATATAAAATACAACTATTAGAATCCTTTTGGGTCACCACTATTCTCATAGATTGTTCAAGCATACCAGTCCTAATATAATTCTTGGCCTCCTTGGGAAAAATGAAATGAATGAAAGGGTTGAGATAAAATTATCAGTATGGGTTATGTAAAGTTAAAAAAACATAAATAATTATTAAAAAAATATTAATGGAAAATAACTAAAACACATATTATTTAATGAATTTCATGAACGTAATAGGGTAGGAATAAAAGTTAATAAAATAATGCTACATAAATAATCAAATGAGTTAGGAAACATAGAAATAGATATTATAATAATATAATAATCACATGGAAATCAATTACTACACTTAAAATTTTTTATTGTAGAATAATAATCATACATTCATGGCCTTGACCACGTCATATAAAAATAAATAGGTAAGGCCTTGGCCAAAACCCAATATTTTTGCCTCATTAGACATATCGATGCATTAAGGGGATATAGTGGGCCCTACCCCTCCCATAATAATTATAATAAATTTTATATATGAAAGTGGTGAAATATAATCAACATATAAATTTTAATTGGAACTAGCACAGAAAATGTAAATATCCATCCCCATTAAACAGACATAATCAGAAACCATCGAGAGTAATATGGTGAATGAATCAAAATAATACATCCTAAGACAAACTATTCAATAAACATTTAATAAAATATGTTATATGGTATCATAATATAATAACCTCAATTAAGAATAGGTTCTAATAGTGGATTTTTATATAGAGAAAATACGTTGAATGAGATCTTTGAAAAAATATTGAGGACAATTCACCTTTTTACATTGAAAAAAATATTTTTAAATTGATGGACAATTATAATAGAAAAAATAACATTTAAAATAACAATTTAATCCTTTAAAGGGATATTTAAATCATTTGTGTGTTATTATAGTTGTAATAGCCTCTCACACAATATAAATTAAAAAAACATTCTTATCGTATTCTTATTAGAAAAGTCCCAAACAACATTGTCTATAAGACAATAAAAAGAAAATTTTAAAAATTAATTTAATAATTTCATATATGAGTATAAATAACATAAAAAAATTATTTTTATAATATAAAAGGATAAAATAGAATAACGTGTTTTCATATTTGTTAGTATTCATGATTTACATAGTAAAATTTATTATAGTAAGTAATTTTTAAAATAAATAATTTTATTTTACTAGTTTTTATATGGTAATTTTTAAATGATTAATTTTAAAATTATAGATTTTCAATATGTCAAATATAATTTAATATTTTAATACATATTTACAAAATTATCTTAGAAGTAATTTTTTAGATATTTATGAAATTTTTTATTTTTTTGGTGAATAGTAAAAAATACACTTTAAAAAATGAAGAATTTGATTGACACCAACAAGACACAATTATGATTCATGATATATTAAAATTATATAATAACTAAATAATTATATTTTATGGAAATATTTTACTAAAAAACCTAATTACATTTAAATTTGAATTTTTTTCATGATAAGTACAAAAATAATTATTTTTGCTCATTCAGGGTCTATACAGTGTTGATAATGTCAAATTTTATTCCATTTATATAATTGAGTGATAAAACATATATTCACATATTATATATTAATTATTTTTTATAATTAATGTTTTTGGATGATATTTTCCAATTTTAAGAGTTATATTATATGAATCTTATCCAAATGCATGTGTAACGTTTGTATAAGTCACGAAAATAAGAATTCTCTAATTAAATATGTTTTGTAGATGTGGATATAAGTAAATATACATAATCAAAAAATATAAAATATTTTATTAAACATAATTAATTTATTTTTTTAATATTATTTTTTAATATATATAAATATATATGAAATAATTTACATTAATGCTTCTTTAACGCTGATGGAGTGCTAGTGCAAGTATAATAGATATCAAGAAAATGATTTTACGTAAAATAATATTAACCATTAAAAACCTAAAAATTGTAATAAATATTTTTTTATGAGTAAATATTTCCTATTATATTAATTTTTTCATTTTTGGGACATTTTGGGTGCATAACGATTAGATTATACCACATATTATATTTTGTTTAAAATAAATACATTTTTGTGAAACTATATATTTTATTTAGTAATATATTTTATTAAATGGGTTTTCAAAAGATATATTCAACCATAAATAGTGATTTTTAATCTCTGAGATTTATCATATTCATTTGATTTTTATAAAAAAAATTTCGAATATATAATTTCATTTATGTCATTTACAATGATTTTGTAGTAAATATTCAATTACAGAAAAAAATAAAATGAATGATACTAAAAAATTAAAATTAAATATAATTCGATATTTTTATGGTGATCTATGAATTATTAAGACGAATGATATATATATAGTATACATAAAACAGATTGGTTTTAGAGTTTACACACGTTTGAGTGTTTTAAATACATATTTATGACTAATTTCAAATTGGAAATAAATTATATTTCTTGAATAAAATATTTTAATAAATTATACAAAAATCCATAAAATATTGAATAAGGATAAATATGATTATATTATATCAAATGTGGGATATAATATGAATTTTATGGATCCACTAGAAAATGAACTTATCCCCATCCCATTACATATTCTAGTGTTTGTGCTCTTACAAACAGACCAATTCCAAGAGCCTTAAGAAGGTTCTCAAGGAGAAATATTCAATACATAAATTCCACCATATTCACTTCTAAATTATTTATCACTTCTACCATAGTCAACCCTATCCATTATTTAATCATATCACTAGTATCATATATATACTGGATATTTATTATTTTAAATGGTATAATCATCATTAAATATAAAATTTTCCTCTTTTATCCTTAAAAATGAAATCGACGTCCATGGTGTGTCAATGAATCGCATTAATGGATGATGAGTTTTGGTTTCCCATTACCGAAATCATGGAATGTTTAAAATTACTTATAATTGTATAAAATTACATAAAAATGTATGTATGTTCTCTTTTTTTAGTATTATTTTCATTATAGAATTAATACCTTAAATAACTGATTGTGAATCCATAAAGCGAACAGACATGAAATAATGAAATTTACAAAATATTATAATAAAATGCATGGAATTATGTTATATGAAGATCATTTAAAGAATCATAATTATGAATATATTTATATAATTAATTAATAATTCTCATTAAACCATTATACCAGAGTTGTAATCATATTTAAAGGAATTTTAGCATGAGGTATGAGATTTATATTAAAAAAATCATCTTTTAATTTATATTTTCACCCAATTACAAATGAATTTTTATTAACATATACTGCATGAATAAAAAATTGAAATATATAAATCCTTAATTCTTTAAATTCTCATTTAAAATATTATATTATTATAATTAAATATATTTTTTCCCTCTGAATCCACATAGTATTCTTAAAAAATAAGCGATTTCCATCATGGGATGTTTTTAGGATTCATGTTTTCTTATTTTAATATTATGTTCTAGTTAATGGATTTTTTTTGATAATGTTTGGTTCCATTATAATACAAAATTCGGTCAATTATTTATATCCATCTAATTAATTGGTTGTGTTTGATATTGACAATTTTGGATATTCGAAGTGTAACTACGATAGATACATTATGAGGCAGTCGTGAGGGTTACATTGTACGGTAGTTGTGATGGTTAGAAATCATATGGTAGTGATGAGGGATACAATCATAAGTAAGTATGGTAATAATATGATTAACCAAATGACCTTAATTTTTTATTTAGGTTTTCTGTGTTTTATAGAAATATCTAGTTTTTACTGTGTAATTATATGAATTTTAGGGGTGAGAAGTATATATTTTTGAAAACTATTTCATTCATTTATAAATATTTATGGACTTTCATTTTATTTCCTTATTTTTATATTCCATAAAAAACAGTTTTTAATAATACCATGTTTTAAAAAAAATGTCATAAGGGTTAAGGTTTGGTAAGAGATTGGAAGAATCCAACTGAATGTTCTGATGATTTTTTTTCTTGAAAGGGAATTATGTTTTTTGAAGACAATAGTATTATGAAAAAATTGATACCAATTTATTGTAATCTACTATGAATGTTTTTGTATAGTTATGTATAAATTATGGACGGATTCTCTAAAATTGTAAATAAAATAGATCATTGGGAATGTGTGATAGTGAATTGTAGTTGAATTTTATATATTATATTTTTCATAAAGCCAGGTCAATATAGTTTGTTTTAGAGAATTATCTAGATATATTTTGGGGAAAGAATGAAGTCAATATGATACCATAAATTAATTTCCACTTTATTTTTAATTTGAACTGATATAATATTTTGATATTACCATACAGATTTCTCTAGGATATGTCTGTTCAAAATGGTTTTCCATAGATGAAACTAGGAAGATGAATTAGGAAGGATCCAAGAAGATGATAGATTTTTAAATCCAAAACCCATAATTAATGGAATTTGAACAGATCAATTTGTGAAAGTAATGGGTCATATTATGTAGGAAATAAATGGTGGTGGAATCTAGGCATGTGATCATCTAGATCTACAACAATAGAAAACGATGATAGTGGAACATTTTATGATGATTCATCCTCCTACGTGTAGTGGATATTTAAAACATAGGGTGGCAGAATGGTGGATTAAATCAATTGAAAATATATACCATCTCATGGGGTGTTCATATAATAAAAAGTATAGTCTTAATATTTATCATTTTGGAGGTTATTTCATTCAATATTGGTCAATAGTCAATAATATTAGAGAAAGAGTGGAAATTGATTCCTTGGAATGTGATGAATTTAGGAATATTTTCCATGGAAAAATATTTTTCTCAGACAGATTGACATGGTATGGAAAAGAAATTACGTACATTGAAGTAAAAGGAGGAAGAGTCAGTGGCCGTGTATAAATAAAACATCATTCATTCCTCAAGGTACACTCTAAACATTTTTGAGGATAATGATAATAAAATAAATAGTTTTTACTAATTATTGATGTCATGATATCAACGAGCATTGGACTCTTATGAATTCAAAATTTATGAGAAACATTTTCATTCTGATGAGAGAGTATAATTGGTTTTTTTTATTATAACATAAACATTGTAATCAAGAATAAGGAAAGGCCAAGATGTCATACAATGGGTAATAATCAATCAATTAAATTTTAAGGTAAGAATATATAGTTTGTACATTATTGGAATTTGATGTAAAAATAACCATGGGGAATGCTTTAACAAATCTAGGAACTATTTCTAATATGGAATGTTTGTAAATATGGATAGAGATTTAAATAAAAAATATTATAGTGTTCATATGTTTAATTATCATCAACAATATGTAAATTGTTTTAAATGTGGTGTGATGGGGAATTGTGCAAATAACTGCCCTAATATGGATCATAATGATGAGTAACAGTCATCCTATAACCAGAAATGTGTAATAAAATCCATTAAGACTATATAATTTGATATTGGGGTATCTAACAATGTGGTATTAGGTCTATTGACAGCTTAATTATAAATTTTTTTTTTTATATGGGTCTTAACATTCCATTATTTTTGAATAATTTTCATGTAAATTGGATATATCACCCCACGAAATGAAAGTAGAATTGATTGTAAAAACACATGAGGGTAATATTAAAGTATAAAACGAATTTCAATAATATTTTTCATTATTTTCTATAGAAAAAATTAATTGAAACCCATGTCTTTTTTCCATTATTATATATTGATGTTATTATAGGTTTGGATTGGCTTTCATTTTTTCATAATAATATTGATTGTAGAGCTAATTAGGTTGTTTTTTAGAAATATTTTCATATTAATATACAATAAAGAAACCATGAAATTTATAACATATCTTAACGATGAGAAATTGTTAAACGAGGTAAAAGAAATTTATCATGAACATATTGTTGAGAATAAGGGAACTATTCAGATTATTGATTTTCAAATGGTAAATGAATACCTGGAAGTTTTTTGATGAGTTTCCCACTATTACACAAGATTCAGAAGTTGAATTTATCATCGACTTAGAACAAATTTCTAATCAAATTTCCATACACCTCTTATATAATAGATCTTTTGGAATGTATAGAATTGAACGAACTGTTGTAGAAGTTGTTTGATAATGGTTTAATTCATCCTAGAACCTCACTATGTGGTGCTTCTATTTGTTTTAATAAAAAAAAATGTGAGTCCATGAGGCTTTTCATCGATTAAAATGCTTTTAATGACATTAATATTAAAAATACATATTTATTGTAACTAATTGAAAACTTATTAGATCTTCTCTATGAAGATAAATATTTTTCCCATATTGACCTAAGATTTTTTTTAACCTTAGCTGAAGGATATGGAGGATGACATTCTAGAAATAGCATTCCATACATCATATGTTTATTATGAGTTGTTTTATTCTTTTTGGTTTGAAAAATTATCATGTTGTATTTATAGTTCGTAGGAATATAATCATCTATGAATATTTAGATAATTTTTATTGATGATATTTTTGTAACACCCCAAGATTCCATGAGATGATTATTGTTAAATAAATCAATAGATTGTGATACATGCAACACTAAGTTCCAGGGCACCATTACCTATCATACTAGTTGTTTGAAATTTTTTTGGGAATAGTATCAAACAAAGTAATAAATATTTAAATTTTTTTCAAAATAAACCCATTTTTAATTTGGAATATCAAAATGAGATTTTTATGATTTTTAGGAACTACTCTGAAAAGTTTCAATTTTTACTAAATAGTTTAAAATACTTCATTTTTTTAAAACATTAAATTTAATTTAAATAATTATATTAAAATAAATAGATTGTAATGTCACAATATATAAATAATACATATAATTTTTAAATTTAGGTAATTGAATTCATTTTTATAATAGTATTATATATAAATATTTATTAAACTTGTGAACACCTCTTTTACCTAACTTCTAGCAACTTTTGAGGGATTATCACTAAATGTAATTTTACCAATTATAAGAATAGAATTTTGAAAAATAGAAAAAATGGTTGTAATTAAGAAGAAATGTGTGGTCTAATCTGATCAAAATAATTTTTGGTTAATAGTAAATGTTGAATTTTATTTTCCATGATTAAAAGTAAATTTGGTAATTGATGTTGAAAATAATATTATAATAATATAAGAGTACCCTAACACATGTAATAATTTGATTGGATATTTATTTATTTAATATAATAATTTTAATTTCTAAAATGTGATCCTTCTTAAGAAACATGAGTTAGATTAAGAAATTTAATTAATTATATTTAAAGAAGTGTTAAAAATTTCATATCATAATTTTAATAACTATATAATTTTTAATATGATATTATATAATTGATATGTTCGACTATAAATAGCCATTATAAAAATAAAATTTTTATATACATACTGGTTGATTATTTACAATTTTAGGAAATAAATAATTAAATTAAATAATGACACAACGATGATGAACCAATTCTTTTATTAAATGAAGAATCAATTAGTTGATATTAATAATATTATACAAAATATAATTTGAAATATTTTATGACATCCACGAATTTTATGGATGAAATTTACATGTTATGGTTGATAAAATGTAGTATTTTGACAGGAATCAAGTAGTTATTACTTGAACAAAAATCATCTATTTAATAGTGTGAAAATATTCATAAAAGAAATTTTTTTAAAAAATGATTATATAAAATGATATAAATGTATTAAAAATAAACTGTTCATCCAAATAACACTTTTATAGTGTTAAATATGTAAAATATGTTATTAATAGGATAACCCTATAGCATAGGAAGGCTAGTAGACATGGTATGAATTACAAAATTTAACTAAGGGTTATTCCCAAAAAAGTAGGTTCATTTTGTGAACTAAATTTTTATAAAAATCATTATATGTGATTATTTAGGCCCATACTCATCTTATACATGAACTAACTCACTTCTAAGAAATTCTAAATTGAAAATAATTTTTAAAAAATTAATTATTTTCGAGTTTCCAAAAGATCCTCTTCCCTCTCTTATAATTGGGAACCTCTCCTAATTTATTAGTCACACCTCTAAAACCCTTTGTATTTGCCTAAACATTCCAATTAACCTCCCAACATCACTCAATTTATCTAATATGTCATAATTTTGGTATAAATCCAATATAAGTAGTTATTTTGTTCAAATAAAAAAGATATACCCAAAAAAGTTGTAATTGATTAGTCAATTAATTCAATGTTATTTTTTCACCTAATTTATCTTCTTCAGTAGTTTATATACTAATGAAATAAATATATTGACATATAAATTCTATGATGTTTTCATAATTATGATATTGTAACATCCTATTATGGTTTTAGGTATTGATGAACCCTTTTCTGTTAAATTATAAATATCCTATGTGAAAAAATGGGTTATTAGGGATTTTTTTAATAAATATGTTAAAGGAAAAAATGTTAGTTAACTTCATTGGTTGTCCAAATATATATTTTGGGAGTTCTACACTATGTTATTTTTATTATATGAGGCATGAAAACCCTCAATGAGGATTGAATAAAAAAATTAATTAAATTATATTAAGCACACATTTTTTGTTCATAATAATTCAATGACTCTAGAATTTTGTGTTGTATGAGAAATATGATACCACAATTATGTTCTAAATATGGCATTTACCACAGTAAGGGTATAAAATTCGAAGTGTCCTATAGGTTAGATTTTTTTCTCTTGAGATAAAGTTATTAAATAATATTAATTATATTACTATTATTCAAAATAACTAAATATATCCAAAATGGTGCATTATATAGAAAATATGAGACCACGAATGGTTTTGTAATTTGTTGTTTACAAAATACTGGGTTAAAATTTTGTATAAATTAGACATTTGGACGTCTTTATTCTAATAAAAAAAATTATTTTTAATTTTTTTACTTATTCTAATTTTTAAATAATAGATCATTAATATCTCTCAAATGGGTCATCGTTTGAGAAATATGATACCAGAATTTGGTATGAAATGAGGTGTTTACCTTAGGTAGGGTATATATATTTTACGTTCAATGGGAGTTTGATTACATTTAATATATGGGTTAGATAATTAAATTTATTAATTTAATTAAAAACAGATGTTATTGTTCATCCTCTTCCCAAAATAGCATTTATGCCATTATGACTGATTAACTTTCTAAAAACTCCATTTTCAACTATTTTCAATATTTTCAGTCCCCAATTCATTAAATGGGTGAAATTAATGACTCTACAAATAATTCAATGTTTTACTGTTGTTTAAAATATGGTTTTAATTTTAGTTGAACCCATACACTATTGAAAGTTTTTTAGAAAAGAAACTCATTCCATTTGGTCGATTAAATTGAGTCATGTTATCTAAGACTCCTTGGGTGATTATAGATCCTGTGATGATCAAGTAGTTGATCCCCTCTCGAAAAAAACATGTGACATGAGATCAATGGGGAGATGCATGAGGTTGAAGACAGATCTGTTTTAAATATCTATTATTTTTATTATTATAAAAATCATCTAAAATCAATATCTTATATGTTATTGATCGTATTTACACACCAATTGTTTCATTGGACACATATCAACAATAAGAACCTAAATCAAATTTTCTTATTTGAAGGAAGTCGTGTATTATTCAATATTTTTTTTCCACATTTTAAATGTTTTTTTTAAAATATGTTTACCATTCGATAATTTCTAAGATTTATGTAATTATAATTGAAACAACTTATCAAATATAAATTTGAAAGAAAATGTTGGTGACAATTCTTCAACAACTTTATCAAAGGATAAATATGATAATTAAAAAATATGTATATAATTTTAATAAATCATTAATGGATGGACACACAAATTATTCTAATATATGTAAATAGTCATATAAGATAATTATTAAAGATAATTTGTTATGATAATTGCATTAAATTACAAAAAATAATTGTAAATAATTATCAAATTATAATGAAACATGGTTATTCAAAGAATAATATCGTAAAAGAATCATTTGATTATTTCTTGAAATTAACTAATAAAATTACAAGGGTTTATCAAGGAATAATTATTAATAATTGTCAAGTGATAATTAAAATAATTATCATAAGGATATTGAGAAATGATAATTCTAATAAATATAATTATTCATTTTATTAAATTGATTATTATTACTTAATAATATAGAATTTACATAGGATACATATGTTTTTTTTGTCAAAGGAAAATTATTATAATTATAAAATGGTAATTATAAAATTATCAAAGTGCAATAAAACTTTATCACATGTAATATTTTTAATAAATTGTTTGAAAATTATCCAAGAGTATTAAAATATTATCTAATTTAATGTTTTTTAATAAAAAAAATTTAAAATAATTCAGGATAAAGAAACTATCATCACATGTGATATTTTATTTCATTTTGAAATACGATATTTGTTTTTTGTTATTGGAAACCATGAAGAACATGGAGCATTGGTGTGTCGATGATTATGATAATAAGGATGTGAGGAGGTGTATTAAACCACATCGGGTGGTTTATCATTGCTGCTAACATCAATAACCTTAAGGTAGTTGGTTCCATCTTGTTTTCCCAAATTCATTAGCTCTGAATTTCATGATTTATTACAGGTATGGATTTAAATTCAATTTATCAAAATATTATTTCTATTAAATTAATAAAAACTCAATTCCAATGAATCAGGATATTTGAAATCGTTTTGGATGGGAAATTTGGAAATCCCCAAATCCCATTAAATTGGGGTGGGTTTATGGAAATTGTCAGATTTTCATTTTTGAATTTAAATGGTGGAGTTTGGTGGAAATTTATTCAATTATTTTTTTTTATTTTACTTTGAAAATGATTTTTGAAAAGTATAGAATTGGTTTTCAATGTCTTTTAATCTGATGGAAATGGAATAGAATGATTTTATAGAAACCAAGTTGTTTTATCTTGTGAAAATTCATCCTCTTTAACAAAACTTGTTTTGGTTTTAAATGAAAATAAATTTTTGTCTTTGAAATTTAAGAATGATATTGATAGTATTTTAAGATGTCTCAAATTAGTTCACCCATCATGTAAGAGTGCATGAAATCCTTAGTTAGTTATCGAGTTATTTGGATACACTATAGGGTTTTACAATGCTTTAAAGCATACTTATAGTGGGTCACATCCTTGATGGGATGGTGATGAGTCTCCTTTGGCCCGTGTCATTGGGACATGTGTATACACATTTTTCAATGTTCACATAGAGATTTTGGAATCTTATAACTAGTTAATACTATCGTACCATTTAGACGATGACCATGTTGCTCGCTTGTTTATTTATTTTTGAGATATAAATGTATACCAATGTTTTGGTGAACTGGTTTATATGCTTGATGAAATAATATAATGTTTTATTTATAATTGTTTTACATAATATATTTTGTATGAAATTTTCCATCTATTATAAAGTTAATCTTGTTCTTTTAATTTAATTTCAATCATTTTGAAATTATATTGCATGTTTTGTTAGAAAATTATTTTAAATTTTAAATCCTATTTATCATTTAAAATGGAATGAATAATAATGGAGAATCTATATTTTTCATCTTTTATTGATTATTTGGTGGTATCCTACTTGTTTTTGGCCCACTCCCTACTTTTTCCTTCAGGTGTTTGTAGAATTTGTTCTTCTAAATTCATGAAATGGAAGGGATGTTTTAGAGGTGAATCTAGTTATTGAGTTTTGGACATGGTGAGTTGTGTCCTTAAGGAATTTGAGGCTATTTTGCATTATAGTTATTTGGTTATAGTCATTTGAGATGGATTATGCCTAGATGAATTCAGGTACATTACTCACAAGGGGGTTTATTTTGTTTATGAATACTGTCTTGTTTATTTTCTTATGTATTTTTTATTGAAAAATAATCCCCTCTTTCATATTGTGTGACATCAGGTTCTAGTAGCCAACTCATGGGGATCAGGAACTCCCTTCTAGCTATGTCAAGGTCGTCACTATTATCGGGTTACTAGGGTACCCGGGTTAGTTCGTGTAAAAATGGTATCAAAGGGGGGTTGAGCCTTTTTAATGAATACAACAAGATATTGGGAAATCTTGTTGAGACATATGAGGTATTTATGATCGAGTTCCTAGCCATATCTCACCACAATAAACCCTATGTCACTAGGGGTGGTTAAGGAATGACGTCTAGAGGTGTAGTTCTAGTATTTCCAATATTCTGTTTTGAAAAGAGTGAAATCCAAATATTGTTTGTTACTTTTGTTGAGAATAAATTTTCTGGTTACTCATTCATAGTTTTAATTTAATGTCATCCTATTGAATGATGATGTTGTTTAACATTACAACCCATAGAAGTCATGTGAATTGAATCTAGGAGGAGGCTGATGTTGAACCTCAGTGAGAAAATCTTATTGTAGATCCAAATCTTCTTGAGGTGATCGTGCGTACAATCCAAGAATTGGGGAAGACAGGACTACCGGTCCCAATTCATGATCCATATGTGGATCACTAGGTTAATTTTATATGAAATCAGTTTTTGGAGTTACTTTTATAGAAACCACCAATTTTCCATGCTCTATTGATCCTCAGAATGATGAGTAATGGTTGAGCATGATATATTGTCATTATGAGTTCTTGGAGACACCCAACGAGATCAAGTTTATGTTTTCCACCATCGTGATGGAATTACGGAGTTTGAGATGGTGGGACACGATGGTAAAAACAAATGAACTTTAGAAAAACGGGTATAAAGATAGAAATGGGTATAAAGAGATTTTATATTTTTTAATCAATATTAATATACCCCATGGTATAAAGAGATAAATGGGTCTTTACAGTCCGGCTTGTATCTTATCTATATCAGATGTCGAGTTTTCCTGGAGATTTTTGGTTCCTGACATGGCATATCATGACATCATATTTGGGATGGATTTCATAACTACCAATAATGATCACATTAATTTTTATCTTCAATGTGTTTACCTTAATACACCATGTTTTGTTCCTCTTGTTTTTATGGAGAATGGGACATAAGGTCAAGCAGAGTCGGACCTTCTAATATGGAGTTAGGGAATGTGATATTACTATTTACTTTTGATATCAAGTGATATTCATTGTTTGGTGATCTCCCTCCAGTTTTGTTGAGTTTCTTTCGGTGTTTCCGTCATCCTTTTCGGGTTAACAATCATTAAACATGGTTGAGTTTTTTATTTAATTGATTCCCAATACTCAACTACTTTGAATTCCCTCAAACCGCATGGCACCAACAAAAAAGAAAGAGCTGATGTCCCAATGTGACGATCATCTTGAAGATATCCTTTTATCCTGTGTTCTCGACTTTGGTGGTCTTGGGATGATCATTTCGGGATTTTTGAGTTTATAATAACAAAAATTAACATTCCACAAATAGAATGGCTTCGTTGATGCCTTGTATGGTCATCCATGTAAATCTCCATTGTGTTGGTCAGATATTGGTGAATGTTCCGTGATTGGAATGTGTTTGTCTATGACATGACATTTATGATTCAAATTATTCATCAAAAAATGTTAATGACATAAAGATAATATAAATTCATTGTTAATTTTTTTTATAGACCTTAGGAGTTCTTAGTTAGTGAATATGTGTTCTTGAATGATTCACCCCGATTGGGTCATCGACGGTTTGGGAGGAAAGAGAATCTAGATTCTCATTTTGGGGGACCGTATATGGTTGTTAATCAGGTGGTTAAAGTTTATCACAATTTATAAATACCACCATAGCTCATGTAGATATATAAAGTGTTTCATATATCACAGTTAGGAAAATATATATCTAGACAATTTCACGTTTTGAGATGAAGTGATCTTGATATGGAAGCTGATTTATCAGTGACTAAATGACCAATCATGGTTGTTTATTCTGAGAAAAAGGTAATTTTTGGGGGGATGATACCTATGGTTCATGTGCCATATCAACGAGGTTTATATTATGATATGAGGTGGGAGAGGAAGAATCAGATGAGAGAGTAGTGAGCTCATCTTTTTGATATAAAGGTTTCTTCATAGGATTTTTAGAGACAGAACGTTATTATGGTGGAGAGGATGTAACATCACATGATGTTTTAGGTATTGATAAACACTTTTGTGTAAAATTATTAATATCTTAAGTGGAAAGAAATTATTTCTCATAATTTTTTTGCTAAGTATTATAAAGCCCTTAAATTTTAGTTAACATCATGGGGTGTTTAACTAAATATATTTAGAGTCTGACACTAAGATATATTGATGTTTTGAGCCCCAAAAATCATCGTAGAAGGATGAATAATAAAAATAATTATATAATATTAAGCATACATTTTTTCAATGATTTTGAATAACTCTAGTATTGTGTTATGTATGAGGATTTTGATACAACATTTATGTTGTAAATATGATTATTACACAAGGAAGGGTATAACATTCGATGGATAAAAACATTTGGAAGTATAGATATTGAGATAATGTAATTAAATAATATTAATTAAATTAGTATTTGAAAATAATTAAATATATCCAAAACAGTTTGCCATAAGAGACATCTAATATCACTGATGAGTCCAAAATGAGTGGATTACCCTATAATGGGTATAACATTTGTATGCTTCAGACGTTTGGGTGGCACTCTCATGATAAAGACCATTTTATTTTTAATTATTTATTTAGTTTGATTTTCAAATAATAAATCATTAATAACCCTTAAACGGTTCATCGTTTGAGAAATACAAGACCTCAGTTTGGTCTTGAAAGAGGTTTTTACCATAGGTAGGTTATAACTTTTATATAAAAGGGGTGTTTGGAATATTTTAATATTTGGGATAAATAATTCAATTTATTAATTTATATAAAAACTAATGATACATCTCATCCTCTCCCCAAAACTAGGTTTCTTCGATTAATGACTGATTATCCTTCTAAAACCCTAATTTTTTAACAGTTTTCAATTGTTTCAGTCACCAACGCATTAAATAGGAGAAATTAATGGCTAGAACTTTAATTTTTTGTTGAATCGGTGTTTAAAATAGGGTTCTATTTTGGGTCTAACCCATATGTGGTTGATGGTTTTTTAGCCAAGTGACTCCTAAAAATTGGTTGATCCAATCGAGTCATGTTTTTTGAGATTCCATTGGTGATTGGAGAACCTCCATTGATCAACTAGTTGATCCCCCTCCAAAAAAAATGTGTGACACAATCAATGGGGCAACACATGAGATTGAAGAATGATATATTTTCAATATATTATATTATTATTATTTTTCTTATTCTATAAATCTTATAAATTCAAAATATTCTATGTTATTGATCGGATTTACCCACCATTTTTTAGTTACACTCAGATCGACAAGAAGAACATAAATCCAATTTTTTTATTCGAATGTAGTAGTGTATTGTTCAATATTATTTTCCATCGATTAAATGGTTTAAAAAAAATAAATTTATCAAAAGATAATTATTAAGAATTATCTAATTAAATTTTCAACAACTTATCAAATAATAATTTTAATGGAATTATCATGGATAATTATTAAACAGTTTTATCAAAGGATAATTTGGTAAATTTAAATATATATATATATATATATATAATAGTAATAAATCATTAATGGATGGCAATGAAGATTATTGTGAGAAAGGTAAATAGTCATCTAAGGTAATTATAAGATATAATTTTTTATGGTAATCACATGGAATTAATTTTCATAATTGTAAATAACTATCAAGTGATAATAATACTGGGTTAATTAAATAATAATCTATTAAAATTATCCAAAGATAATTTTATGAAATTATCAAATACTATTATTATGATTTATTATAGAATAATAATTAATAATTATCAAGTGAAAATTTACACTAATAATAATAAGGATATTGGGAAATGATATTTTATAGTAATATAATTATACATTTTATTAAATGGATAATTATAAAGTAATAATTTATAATTATCACATGATAATTTTGTTTTTGGACAAATGGTAATTATTATATTTAAAAAATAATAATTTAATAATAATCAAATAGAAATAAAAAATGATCACATATAATATTTTTAATATATAGATTGAAAATTATGTTTGTGTAATAAAATATAACCGCATGTAATGTTTTTAATTGACAATATGAAAATTATTCAGGGAAGAGAAATGATCACCATATGTGATATTTTATTTCCTTTTGAAATAAAATATATGGTATTGGTTCTAGGAACCCGTGATGAATGTCGAGCATTGGTGTGTCAACTCTTAGGATGACAAGGATGTGAGGAGGTGTATTGATACACACATGATGGTTTATCATTCTTGCAAAAATCTATGACCATGAGGTAGGTTGTTCTGTCCTAATTAGCCAAATTGATAAACATTGTGTTTCATGATTTATTTTGATTATTGATTTAAATTCAATTTATCAATATTTCTATTCAATTAAATTGATAAAAATAAAATTCCAATGAATTGGGATATTTGATATGGTTTTGGCATGTAAATTTGGAAAATCCCAAATCCTATTGAATTATGGTGGGATTATGGAATTTCACTGATTTAAATTGTTTAATTTAAATGGTTCATTTTGAAATAAATTATTTTATTTAAATTTTGAATTTAATGTTGAAAATTAGATATGAAAATGATTGAATTGGTTTTGAATGGATTTCAAACTCGTGAAATTGGTTTAGAATGATCTGATATAAACCCAGTGGTTTTATCTTGTGTAAAGGAATGTTTTTGAATAATAGTTTTTTATGTTTTCAATGTAAAGAATTTGTAATTTTTGAGATGGATGAATGAGATTGATCGTATTTTAGGAAGTCTAAAAATAGTTTTTTGGTCATGTTAGAGCCCATTCTATCCTTTTGTAGATAGTGAGTGATTTGGATACACTATACATTATTACAACATTCTAAAACATACATTCAACGAGCCACATACCCAATGAGCTTGCAATGACTCTTTTCTTGCCAGTTTCATAGGGATGTGTGTATATACATTTTACTATGTTCACTTAGAGTGTGTGGAACCCTATAGATGGTTAATACTATCGTACCTTTTGGCAGATGACCATGTTGCTTTCTTGTTTTTTTATATTTGAGATATAAATATATGTCAATGTTTATGTGAACTGATTTACATGATTTTTGAATTTATATAATCTATTTTATATACATATTTAACACAATCCATTATTTTAGAAATTTTTTATCTCTTGAAATGTAATGCATGTTCCTTTAATGTAATTTCCATCATTTTGAAAAATTTTAACATGTTTTTGATTAAAATGATTTTTAATTAAAAAACCTTTTTATCATTAAAAATTGAAAGTATTAAATTTGATAATCTATATTTGGCATCTGTAATGAAATCTTTAGTGGTATCCTAATGGTTTTAGCCTCACAACCTACTTTTTCTTTCGTGTGTTTTTACACATTCTTCTTTTATGTTTGAGAAAAGGGAAGGGATCTCATGGAGTTTATTCCAGTTGTTGAGATTTGGTTATGGTGAGTTGTGTCCATAGGGACCTTAGTGATATTTTCCCATTTTAGTACATTGGTTGAATTGTTTTTGGATTGTTTATTCCTTATATAATTTAGGTACATTACTCCCCATGGAGTTTCTATTGTTTATGCATACCGTTTTCTTTGTTTTCATCTGCATTAATGCTTTCAAATTGTTCCCACATACATATTATGTGTTACTTGGTGCTAGTATCCAGCACAGGGGATAGAGAATGCCCATCATGCTATGTCAGCGCTGGCTTAGTTATCAAGTTACCCAGGTAGCCTAGTTTTTTCCAGATAGGGATAACCATATTCCTCCGTATATCTATCCTATGAATCACAATATCACCATGTGTGCGTACGTACGATGTATTATCCACCACCTGTGGTGTAATTTTTCATGCAACACTAAATTATTTGGATTTGTATAATTGTGTATATAATGGATATATATTATTTATATGAAATGAAAATGAATTGTTATGTTAAATATACCATACAATAATTTCCATTTAACCATCAAGGGCATGATACTTCCTCTCATGTCTACGTACGTTCTACTGTGTCCACGATGCGATAATATTCATTCTCCATGTTAACCATTCAATAATTTTTACAAAATATATATTATGTGTAGAAATAATTGTTTTAATATTAATTTCATTCGATATATGATTTAAATACAAGCCACGCATAATAAACATGACTTACATGACAAAATATAAATGGAAAATAAAGTATTTAACACTAGAAACAATTGTAACACTAAAATATTATTTACAATTCCATATAATCGGATCATATGTGATATCATAAATATGGATATGGTTCTGGTAAGATTTAATAACTACATTTATCATTATACAGGAGGTTAACTCACCCATTACTAAAGAAAAGTATAATGTAAGGGATACATTTTCACAATATCATTATTATCCGATGTTGTTTATATGTAAGATTATTCTAGGTCATCTTTATCATCCATTTCCATTTTTCATAAAAATTAATTCAAAACATTATCTACAATAGTTTAAAGTCATTTACCCATGTTTGAATTTTTATATTTTTTTAATGATTTCATTCCATCATTTTCCAAATGATGTACTTTATGTCTTTTAAAAAAAATTGAAGAAATAAGTTTTTTATCGTAGTTGGAATGAGAGAATATTTTCTTCCATTAAAATTCCTTACAATTTTAAATATTCCCTTATAATATAACATTGTTACATTAAAATGAATATTTCACTTTTAAAATTTCAAGGCATTTAAATAATTTCAAATTAAAAAAATTACAATTCTCTCAATGATTTTTAATGAATATATTAGACTTTTTTGAAGTACGTCAAAAACGATTTTGGATTATTTGATTGATTGATGTTTATTTTTTGATATAATATGCCATTTTTATTGAATATTATATGATATTATGACTGTGGATGTGCGATATTTATACCATTCAAGGATTATATTTATAGTATTAAAATTTCGTATACTTATTTTAATATGAATGTTTATGTTATGTTTAACCCTTTCATAAGTGGAATGCATTGGACAAGGTATGTCATGGGAGGGGCCCACTATATCCAGTCAATTAATTAGTAGGTCTAATGAGATAAACTAGTTTGGGTTTTTAACTATTTATATGTGGCCATGGAATGAGGCCTGGATGGTATGTTTATGATGTATGTCATTATGAATTTGCTCATTATGAGATTAGTTATTGATGTTACATGTTCTTATAAAACATGCAGAATATCCCTATGAATGTATAAAGAGAAATATTTGATTTATTCGCGCCATAATAAGCAGAATATTATGTTTTAAAATAATTTTGTTTTTGTTTTATAAAATTATTTATATTTATATTCTAATTTATGTTATATTTTTCTATATTTTTTTATCCTTTTTGAGAATCTAGTATTACTCTTTTCTTATGTTTCATTTTTCTCTAGTACATGAAAAAGTATCTTATAACTAATCTATACGGCTTTTCTAAGGGGTATGAGTGTTTTAAAATTAATCATATGTTTTTTTCATATCAATATGTAAATTAAAAAATTATGTTTGCCTCTATTTTTTTCAAGGCTATTATATTGATCCTCCCTTTGGGGTTTTATTTCTTGTTATCTTGCTAATGTAATAATATAATGCCCTGGATCTGGGTATCATGGGTTATGGTGTTATACATGTTATCAAAGGATATTTAGAATAGAAAATGGAAACTAGATTTAGAATATCATTGATTAGGTAACATTACCCTATTATAGACTTTGAGAATAAATATAGAATAAAATCATAGAATTTTGGAAAGATAATGATTATGTGGGCCTTCCACACAATAAATCCATGTCTAGATACTACATGTGGATGTAGTTCAAGAACATATGAACCTAGGAGAAACAAATCTAATAATTGTTTCCTTGCCTAACATAGGGTAACATGCTACATGACAACATGCCTTACTACACACCTAGTTTAGCACACCCGGGGGATATTCTTATGATAAGTCATATTTTCTTATCAAAGCATTATAATGGTTTTATGATTAAATCTATCCCCAAAGATACCATCTTTATATTTTTTAATTAGATATTCAAAAATGTGTCAACATATGTTACATATAATACTAGTTTGGAATTATGAATTAGGATTCATAGCCTAACATAATTTATTCTGTTATTTATAAATGTTGTCCTTTAGAAGGAATTAAAACCATATCAACACACATAATCCATGTATGGATTGACTGATTATTCAAGATAATGATAGTGGATTGGGTGATAAAACTGGTGATGAATAGCTTATTGACATACTCATACCACATACCCGTGTTATGAATATAACCTTTCCTTTACGGAGCATCCTGATCCATAACATAGGGGATCAATGTTATAATGCTTGATGAGACAAAAACCTCCAACATCCAATGGGACAAAAAATCCATTTGTAGATGATAAAATGAGTTGTTCCTTTGAGAAAATATTTCATTATTTAGGGGTAATGAAACCTAAATTGTTTTCATGGTAGTTTATCATCTATCATGAGATAAAGATCAATTTTGGTCATTAATTCAATAAATTAATAAAGAATATGAAGTAGAAAATATTGAATGCAGAGAGATAAAAAACATTTCGAAGAAAAATAAATTCCTCGTGAAAGGCATGTTGCGGACAACATATTTAACCTAAGATGTATGATTTATTGATTCATTTATTGGTTAAAACCATACCACCAAATGGAATTGGTCTAATAATATTTCTCATCGTATAATGATATATTCTCATATACTATCATGAATGATAAAGAAATTAGATATGTATTTTGACATTAATGTTAATCAAGAGAATAAAAGGGTAGGAAAACACTATGGAAAGGGAAATAAAGGGAAGAAGGGAAAATTTTACTTTCCACCATGCAAAAATTATGGGATGAGACAACCATGTACATTCTGAAATGGAATTGAAGTTTATTACATGTGTGGAGAAAAAGGCCACCAATATCATTATTGTAAGGGGAAGAAATTATATTTCAATATTCAATGATACAATTATAGAAATATGGGACATTATACAAATGGTTTTCCTAAGAATTAATGAAATCCGCCCCAATTTCAAGGGAACAAGGCATAGATTATTTGATATGAATATTGATCATCAAATTAATTTATATCTTCCCACTTTTCATTAAAATATAGATACTTCCAATTCACATTAATAAGGGAGTTTTCAGTCAAAACCCATATGGGATGTCTCATTTCAACAATGATGTGATAGTTAGTTCCCAATATGTTATATAAATGTGCTATATTTCATAACATTATCATCATACCTATGGTTGAATTTTACATAATCCTTGATATAGATTGGACATCAAAATATTACATGAAAATATATTACAAGAGGAAGGAAGTTATGATTTGTTAGGAAGATTATAATCTAGTATCTTTAGTAAAGAAACATCCTCATCTGATTCTTACGTATATCCACCCCCAATTTCTCATAGGAATGATATTATTGGCGATGAAGAGAAAACATCAACCATGGGTGAATAATGAATTATTATAATTGAGTTTTTACTTATTTTACATGAATACATTGATCTATTTCTAGATGATTTACAAAGACATAATCTATAGAAGGAGGTTGAGATTTCTATTGATATAATCACTGATACAAGACCAATATGAATGATTCATTATATAACAGACACTATGCAATTAGTAATGATAATTAATCAACTATTTTTGTTGATTAATAAGAGATTGATTTTCCCTAGTGTTCCTCCATGTGGAGCCCCAATACTTTTTGTTATGAAGAAAGATGGATAAATGTTTTTTATTGACTATAGACAAATCAATTCTATTACAATAATGTACAACTATCCTCTGCGTCATATTGAAGACTTGTTTGATACTAATCATGGAGATCAGTATTTTTAAAATATTGAACATAATTATATATATCATAAATTTTGTATAATGAAGGATGATATTCTAATGAAAACAATTCGATCCAGGTTTGGGCATTATGAATTTAGAATAATTCTATTCAGACAGAGTAATGAACCCTCTATTCTCATATATCTATCCAACCAATTATTTAAGGAATATCTTGATAATTTTTTGATTGTATTAATTGATTATATCTTATTACAATTTAAAATCTATGAAGACCCTTACAAATACTTATAGATTGTTCTAACGACTCTTATAGGAAAGAAACTATATTGGACTTTAAGAAAGTGGGAATTATAGATTCAAGAAATTTATTTTATTTCTTGTATTGTTTTGAAAGATAGAATACAAGTTGATACTATATTGAAAAAGGCAATCCTTGAATGGAAAAAACCGAAAAGCACAACTAAGGTATGTAGCTTTATTGGGTTAGCTGGTTACTATCAATGTTTAGTCCATAATTTTTCTTGATAAGCTAACCCATTATGAAAGATCACACATAAAGGCGTTAAATTCATTTTGATATAAGGGTGTGAAGAATGTTTTTAATTATTGATGTGATGATTAGCTAATCGTATAATATTGACCTTACCATCTCAGAATGATGGGTTTTTTATTTATAGTGATTCATCAAGGAAAGGATTTTTCATTTTTGTTATGCATAATGATAGGTTTATTGTTATATTCATCAAGATAGATAAATATTAATGGAAAAAAATAAAACTCATGATCTTGAGATAACTGTATTAATTATTTCCTCGAAGATATGGATACACCATCTCTATATTGAACGATGTGATATATATACTGATCACAAGAGTTTGATATATATTTTCTAATATAAATAACTCAACATGAGACCCTGGAGGTGGCCTGAGATACTCAAGGATTATTATTTCAAAATATACTACCACTTAGGTATGGAAAATAAGGTGATGGATCATTTGAGTAGAAAGGACCATGAATTTATAAAAAAATAAGAGTTGAAAAGGATCATATATTCATGGAAATAGTAAATATTAATATGGGAATTATCATTGAAGGTGAAACATAACTACTTCTCAAAATGGTTTCAAACCCATTTTTACTAGAGAGGATAAAAAGTTATCTGACTGACATCAATGAGTTTTAAAAGAAATTTAATCATGTGAATGTTGAGATATTGATTAAATTCATATATGAGTATGACATTTTTATATTTGGGAAGAGGCTTTCTCTTTCCTCTATTCCCGAGATAAAAAGGGAAATTTTTGATGATGCGCATAGCTCTGATTTCTCAATACACCATGGTATCACTATGTAGTATAGAGATTTTAATGAACATTTTTGTTGGGACAACATGAAGATGTTTATTTGTTATTATGAGTCAAGATGTTTGGTTTTTCGACAGTTTAGGCCTAGAAGACAACATCCAAGGTGAGTCGTTCAACCGCTTCCTATACCTATGTAGACATGGGATGATATTATATAGGTATTTACATGGGTATATCAATGAAACCTTGAAGAAATTATGGGATATGGGTTATTGTTTATCATATTTCATATCAGAACATTTTAATTCTATAAGATATGTTTTATAACATTATTGTTTAGAAAGACTATTTATTATTGAAATTTAAAGACTTCATGGTGTACCCATATTGATTTTTTCAGATGTTGATCCCCATTTGACATTACACTTCTAGAAATGTCTTTAGAAGGCCCTATATACTAATCTTCATTTGAGTACTACCTTCCAACTCAAACTGATATAAAATAAAAAAAAGAGTATTAAAAATTAGAAGCCATGTTGAAATGTTTCCCACTTCAATTTAATTTTATGGGAGATCAGTTTTTACCACTGGTTGAACTTTCATAAAATATTATATTCTATTCAAGTATTCAGATGGCACTATATAAAGCATTACATTGAAAGATATTGTGTACACCAACTTGTTGGGATGATGTTTTTGAATGAAAACTCATAGTACATGAAATTATCAAGGAAATTATGAAACAATTAATGTTTATTCAAACCCATATCAAAACTGTTCAATATAGGAAAAAAATTTATAATATTAACCGAAGGAATGATTTGGACTTTCATGATGGAGATCATGTTTTCTTTGAAGGTATCTACATTGAAGGGTGTTATACGATTCAGTATGTAGGTTAAACTATGTTGTAATTACATCGTACATTTTAATATCTAAGAAGGTAATATAGTTGTAGATTACCATTTGGAAATACTACCATTTCTCTCCAATGTTCATGATCTATTCCAAAAAAAAAATTTAGGGAAATAATTGCAAGAACTCACACATTCAATCAACTAAGAAGAAATTTTAGTGGAACTCGATAAGTCTTATTGTGAAGAGTTAATCATGATTCTTGACACTGGAGAACATTATTCGATGAATCTAATGACACAACTGGTAAAGGATTTTTGGAGAAATCATAAAATGGAAGAGGCAATGTGGGAAGCTGAAGAAAATATAATGAAGT
Organism: Viscum album; assembly: GCA_963277665.1. NCBI lineage: Eukaryota > Viridiplantae > Streptophyta > Magnoliopsida > Santalales > Viscaceae > Viscum > Viscum album. Next base: position 1,812,942,936 of record OY728127.1, read on the forward strand.
ACAAGGAAAATATTTTGATGATTTGATATTATATAAATTTCAAGGATAAAATTATTTGAAAGTGGGAAGAATGTAACACCCCAATCATATAAAGTACATTTATTTTTAAATAACTCTATAGCTTGTTCTGTAGAGAACACAGAGTTCAAGAACACAATGAAATATCAAACTAATAGTTTAAAAATATGGTATTAATCTTATTAACCCCATTATGAAAATTATATGTTTTATTTTTCAAAATAGATCTCATTTTTGAATTTGGACTACTAGAATTAGATTATGTCGAATTTTTTATTTTTTCTAAAAAGCATCAATTTTTTATGAATAATGAAAAATACTACATTGTTTTTAAAAACACATATTTTCATTTAAATAGTTATTTTAATATAAATTGATTTTAAATTCACATTATATGGAAAATAAATATATTTTTTACAAATTATCTTATTGTAATCATTTAATAGTTGAATTATATATTATTATTTATTGATCTTTTTAACATCGCTTTTACATGCCTTCTAGCCACATTTGCGAGACTGACAATAAATATAAATTTACCACTTATGTGAATGTAATTTTGAAAAATATATATACATGGTTGTAATAAGTATGAAAAATGTGGTCTAATAGGATCAAAATAATTCTTAGTGAATAGTTACTTTTGAATTTCACTTACCATGGTTAACGGTAAATATGGTAATTAAAGGATCAAATAATAATATAATAATATAAAATTACCAAAATACTAGTCCTAATTTAATTGGATAGGTATTTTTTCACCCTAATCAATCTTAGGTCAAAAATATGATCCATTTTATACCACATGTGTTACATTAGGACATTAATTATATTTTATTTATATAAGAGGTAAAATGTCATATTAAAATTTTAATAACTATGTCACTTTAATATGAGATAATATAAGATATAATGTCAAATATAAATAGTATTTAGAAATTTAAAATTTTTATCCACATAATGTTAAATTATTTATAATTTTTCTAAATAAATAATTAAATTAAATTACGACACAATGGTGATGGAAAATTTCATTTATTAATGGATGACTAAGTTATGTTTTATTAATAAAATTAAAATTAAAATATCTAAATATATCTTCTGACATAAATTGAATTTTTTTATGATATATACATGTTATGGATGAATCCGTAAAGGTTTTTTGAAAGAATTGAGTTGTTATTACTTTAAAAAGAATGTATTAAATAGTTTCAAAATCGACGTAAATGAGATTTGAAAATAAATAATATTTTATGAAATGATATAAATTTCATAAAAAATAGAAATTTTCTAAAAACATTCATAGTATTAAATATGTCATCAATGGACTAATTTGGGTTCATTTGGAATTTAATGGTAATTATCTTAACCTTATAGTATAAAAGCCAAGTAGACAAGGTAAGAGTTATACTATTTAAGTATGGGTTAAACAAAAAAGATAAGGTTATTTTTTTGAACTAGTCTTGTGTAGAAATAAATGTTCTATAGTATTTAAAAATATCCTCATCATATACATTAAATTTATCACTTTTTTATATTTTAAATTGAGAATAATTTTATAATAAATTAATTTTTTGGGATTTTCCAAAAATTATGCTCCCCTCTTTTATAAAAGGGAACCTCTATTTATCTTTTATTAAATATTATAAATGCATATGCTTCCACCAAAAGACTTCCCAATTATCATCACAATTTCCCTATCTTCATTTTACTGTCAATAATATTTTCTGAAAGCCATCCTAATAAGTCTTTTTGTTCAAATTAAAAAGAGATATCAGAAAATAAGTAATTGTATTTTCAACTCTTCTAAAGTGCTTTTCTTCTTATAATTCTGATTCCTATGTTGTTTCTATACCAATGTAATAACTAAAATATCATATAAATACTTATATGTCATTATAATTATGATTTAACCATATTTATCTTTTTATCCATCCTACAAATAACAATATCACCATGTGTACATACATATAACTTATCATGTCCATACAGTGATGTAATTTGTTATTCAACACTAAATTATTTGGATTCATATAATTATGAGTATAATAGTTATAAATAATTAATATTAAATTATAATTATTTTTTATAATTATCCTTCCATACAATTCCATACCATTTAACTATGAATAAAATGATATCGTTGCTCATGAATATGTATGGTCTACCATCTACCCGATGGGATAAGTTTCATTCTCTATCATAGCCACTCAAGAAAAATTATAAAATTATATTATGAGTTATAATAATAAAAATTAACTTATTATAAATATATATATTTTTAAAATAGATCATAATCATAATAATAGATGAATTACATGAATAAATAGGAATAGAAAACAAAGCAGTTGACACTCGAAGCAATGGTAATACTGAAATATTATTAAAAAATAGATTTAAGAGGATCTTATATGTTATAAAAAATATCAATATGGTTTTTCCTTAATTTAATAACATATTTTAATAATAATAAATGAGGTTAATACAACCATGACTAAAGGAAAGTACAAGGTAAGGGTTAATTTTTTACATACTCATTATTATCCGATGTTATTTATAAATATGAATCTATTCAGACATATTTATCATCCCTGTCCATTATTCACAAATTTTATTTCAAAACATTATCTACACTTTTTAAAGTCCATTTTTAATGTTTTTTTGATTTTTTATAAAATGTTTTGAATGCTATATTTACATAATTATCTATATGTGGTTCTTTATGACCTTTTTGAAATAATAACAAAGGAATTTTTTTAACTTATATTGACTAAATTGCTATTTTCCTCCATTATAAAGCCTCAAAATTTTGAATAATAAATTAAAAACATAAAAGGTTATTTGAAAATTAAATTTTTCCTTTTATAATTTTGTAACATTTAAATGATTTTACTGTAAAAAATGTATATTTCCCTAAATGAGATTTAATGAATTTATTAGACTATTTTCATCTATGTTAATATCCTTTTTTGTATATTATGATTGATTGAGGTTGATTTTATATGATACAATATTCCATGTGGAATTGAAGGTTATATTATATTTCTGGCATTACAGGTTCAATTTTTAATCCAATCATTTTTTTATGTTTAAAGTATTAACATTTAATATAATATTTTTAATATGAAGGTTTATGTTATGTTTCACCCATTTCAAAATATTAATGCATTAGACAAAATAAGTGATTGGCATGGCCCGCTATAGTCTCTTGATTAATTAGTAGGTGTCTTTAGACAGTCTAGTTTGACTTTTTACCCATTTATTTATCGTATTATAATGTGACCGTGTTGGTATGGTTATGATGTCTGAAATTATGAATTTATTTATTTTGAGATTAGTTTTTGATGTTACATGAGATATTTCGAGTTGTATAATATCTATGTGAATGATTAAATAGAATTACTTGATTTATTCCTTGAATAATATTCTGAATATTATGTTTTAAAAGGATTTTCATTCAGTTCTATAACTTTTATTAATTGGTTATTCTTATTTATGATAGATTTCTCTATATTGTTGATCTTTACTGAGCATCTGAGCTCAAACCATTCATAATATATAGTTTCCCCATGATATTAAGAAATATATTATGAATGATATATATTTATAGTTTAATGGATATGAGTGTTTTCAAATGAGACATTATGTTTTTTTCATTTCAATATGTAATGTAAGTCATATTTCTCTATGTAGTTCTTCAAAGGCTACTAAACGGATCCGTTCTTTGGGATTGGATTTCTTTTGATCATAACAATGTAATAAAATAATGCACCGGCTCTCAGTGTCTGGCTTTATGCCATTACAATTTTGGTTTTTTCAAAATTTTATTAGAATCGTGAATAATATCTAATGATTTTCTTAAAAACTCTCAATGATATGAAGTCATGTCGGAATTTTTGGATTTTTTTTGTTACAACTAAATTCTTTCCATGGGAAAATTGTCAATATGTATTGCTTAATATTTGATCCATTCAAAAAGAGTAGTTGATGAATATTCAATACCTAATAATGTAACAGGTATATATAGATTTCTTGTATTATAATGACATTATTGATGGTTTGTTAAGAACCTTTAATGGTTATCTTTCCTATTAACATGATAAAATTAAAGGTTATTAAAATTAATTATATATAAGAATGTGATTTTTGTTTTTAGGAATTATATATGAGATTGCTGAATGTTCTTGTTTTGGGTTGGCCTTCTAGAAATTTTATATTTTTCTTCTATTGAGATGTTTCGTTGATGTTAATTGGTTGGGTTATAATGTAGAATGATTAGGTAATTTCTTATGATTTATGAATCTAAAATGTCATTAGTTATATTATCCACCACATGATTTGGAAATTGATTTTCTCATTTTCTATTTGAAAGTTTGGATGCATCATTTATATGGGTCCAAATGTGAATTATAAAATGACCATAAAAGTTTGAAATATATATTTAGAAATAATTAATTGATCTTTAGGTAGATAAGATGGATGGAATTGATTTTGTATTATGATTGCACATTAAATTACTATCCTAGAAAAAAACCATGTGGAAAAACCTTGATTCAAAAACATCTTACTACATTAACCGTGTAATTTTTGAAACATTACCCCTTAGTAAATGATTAAATGAATTTTTTCATGGATGTTTTTGGTGCAGGAAATTACACAGTTTTTTTAGTTGTTTGTGTAATCATCTATCTTAGATATAATTAAGAATGTGTAGAATGAAGACTGTGAGTTATAGAAAATGGAATTGTTAGTCCAGAAAGGTATGTATCTAGAGTTTAATGATGATATATATTGTTTCTTGATATTTTAAAAGTGATTACATGTATGTTTTGATTCCCAGCTATGGAAATAATTTTTCGATGATGCTCATATATCTATTTTTCAGTTCATCCTTGCTTCACAATGATATATGAAGACTTTCTGGATTATTACAGGTGAGATGGAATGAAAAGATATATTTCTAGGTTTTAACATGAAACAATTTCCTTATAAAAGGATTTAAAGGAGTGAAAAAAACCAATGGGTATTCTTTATCATTTACCACTGCCTGAGTGGAAATGGAAAACTATGTCCATGGAAATTGTGGTGTGGCTACCGAATACATATCATGTTAACATTGTTATTTGGTTTTTTTCTTGATCGACTGACCATATCTACATATTTTATTCCTATCCAAGACAATCATTCTCTAGATAAAAATTATCATTAATATCATAAAGGATTCATGGAGTTACTCTCTTCATTGTATCTAATCATATTCCCAGGTTCACTTCTAACTTTTGTAATTTCCATAAATATTATTTGGGAATTGAATTAAATTTGGGCATAAAATTTTATTTTCAATCTCTGGGAAATGTAATGAAAACAAATAAAAAATTAGATGAAATATTATATTTTGTTCAATGTATTATCAGGGAATTTAGGATCAAAATATTTCATTATATGAGGTTTATTACCTTTATAATTTTCTTTAGAATATAGATGGAACATTTTATGGTATGATGTGAAAATTGTTGTCGAAATCCAGAATTTTGGGATGCATTTTGGTAAAGGATGTTGATGGGACTATGATTATTTGAGTAAGTGGTTGAGAATGTAATGAGGTTACAACAATAAATATTAAAATCTCATAGATGGAAAAAATGTTTTTAAAATAACATGAATAAATTCTATTATTTCGAGGAAGGTGATCATGTTTTCTTTAAAATATATCCCTGAAAAAGTGTTATTCGTTTTGGTTTGAAAGGGGATTTATATATATGGTTCATTGGAAATTATGAACTCTTGGATAATTTTATTATAGTTTCCTAATGAGTATATTTTCACCCAAGTTTATCCTAGGTTAATAATGTTTCCATGGTTTAATGTTAATAATGTATGTTCTTGATTTATCTCTTGTTTTTATCCTTAATTATGATTAGATAGAAGATAAAATTTATTATAAAGATAAACTTATTCATATTTTTTATCATAGAGAGAATATATTATAGAAGAAGGTAATTCACTAGGTTAGGGTTTTGTGGAGAAACCACAAGGTTGAAGCAACAATATAGGAATCTTAAAATTCTATTAGGGAAAGGTATCACATTATATTTAATTTCTGAATAAATTGTGAGAAAAAATTTTCAAGGGGGAGGTGGATGTGATAACATAATTAGAAAACTAATATTTTTTATATATTTATTAATATTTATGAATTAAAAAGTGAAATACATTATTTTAAGCAATTTATAAAATATATATTTATATTATAATAATTTCCTATATTTTTATATTTAAATGATTAATTTTGAAATTATTGAATTTTAATTTGATAAAAATAAATTAATTTTTTATTTAATAATGTAGTAATGACCTTAATATGTAATTTTAGAAATTTTATGAAAAAGATAATTATTTGGAGAATAGTTAAAAATACAGTTTTATTAATAAATATAGTATTTTTTGTGACATATACAATAATTAGTTAAGATATAATATTTATTATACTTATGGAGTATCTAAATTATGATATAATAAAATAAATATTTGATAAAAATAATTCCAAAAATTTATATAATAATTTTTTCAAGATAAGAAGACAACTATTTTTGAGTATCGATGGAGTTCCTAAGTAGTGTTGGAAAAGTAAAAAAAAAATCCTTATGGATTAAAATTTTATGATAAAAATTATATTCATGACATATTTATTAATTATTATATATAATTTCTTTTTATATAATAGTTTAAAATTTTACTATTATATGACATAAATGTTATCCAATGTATATATAATGCTTGCGTAAGGAAAGAAAACAAAATATAAATTCGTAAATTTGTTTATGCGTAATGGATATGTGTATATACTCATAATCTACTAATATAAATAGTTTCATTGAAACTAAATCATTTATTTTTAATTTTTATACATGAAATAATTATCTTTAATTCTTGTATAAAGCTGATGTACCTCTTATGAAACCAGAAGAGAAATCTATTTAAACATATTAATTAAAATTATAATAACCATTAAATGACATAAAATTTTGATTAAATAATTTTGGTTCTCATATTTTCAGCCATTATATTATATTTATTATAATTTTTGACCCTTTGGATCCACATGTTTCAATTTATTACAATTAATATAATTTATTAAAAACAAAGTCAAGTTGTTATAATATTTTAATATATGGTTTTAAAGAAGACATCTTTGACCAGAAATTGTAATTAAAAATATAATAAATTTTTCTTCTTCATGGGAATTTTTTTTAATATTTAGGAACTAAGTAATTACATTAATGGCCTACAAAAAAATGATTCTGTAATTATTCAATTAATGAAAATATCAAATAAATGATATTAGTAATATTAAAATATATACTAATTTTCATTTTTATGAAATTCCAGGAATTCTATAGTTTAATATGACATATATTGGATATAATAAAATATTTATATTTTAATTTAATATTTTTTAGGATTTTAATGTCATATTTATGAACATTGGTAAATTTAAAAAAATTGTATTTCAAGAATTTAATATTTTATTAAATTGTTTAAAAATAAAAAAATCATGAATAATGATAAATATGAAAATATTATATCTAAAATGAGATCTCATATGTTTTTATACCACATGTAGTTCTTTACCACCATATTAGACATATTATATTCTAATATTTTATGTAATTCAAAAATTTGTCATGACCACAATTATAAAAATAGACTTATTCCTTCACATAGATTCATAACCATAAGATATACTCCATGACTATCCTCCCTCAAATTACATTCTCCTCATACCTTTCCACATTCTAGTGTTGTTGTTCTCATAGAGAGATAATTTCTTTGATCCATAGGGAGGTTATCAAAGAGAAATAATCAAGCGATAAAGTCATCCTTCTTCTCTTCAAAATTATTTCTCACTTCTACCATTCCCAACAACTATACTAAGTTACATGATAACACCAGTATAATATATATGTATATATATTGGAATTATATTATTTTAAATGTTATATACATCATAAAATATACTATATTATTTTAATTTCATAAAAATTGAATTGGTCGGCCATGGTGTGTCATTGCACCACCTTCAGGGATGAAAAGTTTTTATTTCACTTTACCACAATCATTTAAATGTAATATTCACTTATAATTTTTTAAATTTACCTAAAAAATATATATTTTACCTTTCTTATGGATTATTATTTATATTAGAAAATAAAATACACAATGAACCAACCATCAATCCATGATTAAAACATACCCGAAACAATGGAAGTAACAGAATATAATTAATAAATGAATGAAATTATGTTATTAAATGATGATTTAAGTTATAAAAAAATATGTAAATAGTTCATTAATAAATTAATAACTGTCTTTGAACAATTATACAGGAGGTTTGATCACATTAGAGGTAAGTCAAACCTCAGGTAGGAGAATTTTATTTAAAATCTTCTTTTAATTTATATTTTTATAAAAATTAAAAGGAAATGTTTTAAAAGTATATGGAATGGGAGACCTATCCCACATTCATGGCTATATTATTTTTTAATATTTTCGTTACAATATTACATGGTTTTTATAAAATAAAATGTTTTCCTCTTTATGGGTGTAGTTTTCTTATAAAATAATTTATTTTTCTAAAGCAATGTTTTTATAAAAAAATTATTAATGTTTAATGATAATGTTATGGTTATTGAGAATAATTAATGGTTATGGGTGGTACTATATTTATTTCTAATGAATTTGGTATGTTGTAATTTGACTGCAATGGTTATTATATGTGTTACTACAATAGTTAAATTATAAGTTAGTCATGAGGGTTACATTGAAATGTATATGTGAGGGATGAAAATTATATTCTACCCATCTAGGTTATAGTCTTAATTTAGTATGGTAAGATAATGATTCCCCAAGTTACCTAAATGGTTTATTTATATTTTATATGTGTTATGGAAATATTTTCTTTCAAATTATATTATAAATTAAATTTTATAATTATATATTTGTCACGATGATTCATATGTTTATAATTATTCATGGACTAATGGTTTATTTTATTCTTTTTTGTCCCTTACTGAGAATTTTCTTCTCAACTAATGTATTAAAATGTTTTTCACAGGGTATATGGTTGGGTGAGTGAAAATAAGAACCCATGAAAAATGTGGTGATGATTTTTTTCATGAAAATTAATATTGATTATTTTATAATGTCTATTGTATTATTAAAAAATGGACTCTAATTTAATAGAATACACTACGTATATTTTTTTGTAGTTATGTATGAATTTTGACAAAATTATCTTCTACTCTATACCAAGAAGATTTTTGCTAATCTTGAAGAGTGAGTTATACATGAATTAACTAGATTATGTTTTGTTTATGTTTGAGTCCTTATAATTATAATATTTAGAAAAATAGGATAAAAATTTATAAAAAAAGGACATGGATGAAAAATTTAGTTTTAAGGGATATTTTAAAAGATATTTTTTTTCAAAATAGAGTCTCTTATAAATATCATATCATTCAGGTGAAAATTAATAATATGAGTCTAATATGTGTATCCGATGAAAATAGATATTATTATTTTGAAATAAAACATAATTTAATCAATTTTAAATTCAATCAAAATATTGGCTTGAGGTAACCAATGAAGTTGGAGTTTATCCCAGTGAATGAAAGTTGAGTTAGAAATTCTATTACCACTTTGTAATCGATCTATTTGTATACCCCATAAAATAAAAAATTATTTAATGAAACAATTAATACCATCTCGATAATGAGATTCATGGTTTGATATATAAATGGGTCGTATATATTCACCAAATGAAATAAATAAATACTTACTGGGCATATATCTCACAAAAGTAAAAGTGAGATGAGAAAACTATTACATAACACATTCCCTTTGATTTACGTAGTTTATCCTACAATATATTGGTTTAATGAATTTTAATGACTAATTAATTAATATATTCCTATTATTAATACCATATATTATGAATTTACAATATCTTACACCCCATTCATTAATAATATTTCATTATTATCATTTTTTTGGGTGTTCTAGTCTCCTTGATTCAAGAACAATTCATTTGAGTATAATTATAAATGTTCTTGTAAAATTGTAATAAAACTATAGAATTTGAAGAAAATATTATTTATTCACATAAAAATGTATAACCCATCCTATTTATCACTTTTCTGAACATAATGATTATTCATTTGATAAAATGTTCAAGATAAGCATTTGGTTTATTTTAGCTATTTTTCTAAACACAATGAACTGGATTCATTTTATTTACTATTATGAGTATATATTAGTCCCAAAACACGATATATGTTATAATATACGTAGTATTATATTATTTAACCAAACCAATATTTTTGTAACCATACATGAATGTTGTAATGTAAAAATAGTAAAACAATTATTTACAAAGGAATTTAATCAGAAAATTTTGGGCACCATTTTCATTTTTAGTATAATATGATGAAATAAAAGGGATCTCTATAAGAAATTTCATTAGAAAAATAGAAATAAAATATTGAAATAATTTATTAATTTTTATGTCTTGATGGATGGAACATACGAGGATAAATTATAAGAATAAATGAAAAAGAGGTTTTTTGAGAAAATTTACTCTTCTATATCACGTCCTTGGAGGACCCCTTTAAGAAAATTAATTTGATATTTTGATGAAACCATGAAAACTAGGAATTAGTAACAATTATGATCAATGTGTTTGGTAGATATTTTTGGATATTCGAGGAATTTCGGTCAAAATACGGGGTGTGGTGGTATTTATACTTAAGGAAGGGTGGTTTAATTGATTAAAATAATCATAGTTTTATATTTAACTCTAACCAAATTAATGTGGACTTATTTTTTTTATGACTTCAATGTTTTTTTCTTTAACCCGTTTCATTTGTTTCCTATACCGTAGTAATTAAGTTTTTTACCTTCAGATTTTTTATTTATAAATATAAAATTGGCTTTAAAACCTAATTTCTATATTCTTATTCCAAATATGGAATACTTTTAACCATATTCAAATTACATAATTTCAAATAATAGGTTTTATATTACACCCACTTACACAATGAAAAAGATATTTTTCAAATAAAAATGTTCAAAAGATTGAAATGTTTTGATATCCAATTTTATTGTGAAATTGATTCCAGTTACCTAAATTGGTTTTATTTATTTATTATTTATTTAATTATACTTTAAACCAAATTTAAAATATAATTTAACAAGGTAATTAAATAAGTCACAACAACAGTTTTTAATTAAAATTTAATATTTTACAATATTCATCAAAAAATGAAACTTATCAGAAAAGTACAAAAATTAACCAGAAGATAATTATGATATCTCAATTAAGATTTTTTTTAATATTTTTTCAAATAAAATTTTTAAACATTTACAAAATTAATTATAAAACTAGTGCACTATTAAAATGAGAGTAATATTTTTATCAAAATTTAATCCTTTAAGGTTAAATTTGGAATTACTTCCTATATTACGAATATAAAACTTATTAGATAAATATAAAAAATTTAATTAATATATTAATTATAAGTATTATAAAAATATTTTAATAATTTCCTTTAATTTAATTTATTAATATAAAAATCATTTATGGGCATAAAAATAGTTTATTCATAGAAACACATCCTTTATATTCAATTGTATTATATTTTCATTTCTAATTTATTTTAAAAAAAATTAATTAATTTTATTTACCTGAATAAAATATATTTTCATAATTAATCTAATCTCATTCACTCCATATATTCTAGGGATTATAAGATAACTATCCAAATTAAACAATTTATAATTATTTACTTATGTTTAGGGTTTTGTGTTATGGATGCTGTCAATGAAATTTATTTGGTTTATGTAAAGACCTAACATAAAATCTTATGTTGTTAAATTTTTCCCTATTGTAATAAATTTTTTCCTATCAATTTGAATGTTCCCTTCAAAAATGAATTTTTGTACTCAAAAATATGTTTGTGGGAAACCAATATAGAAAACATGGTTAATAAAACAAACCATTAAATAAGTTGTAATGGGAAATGTGATGGTCACAAAAAATTATGGATTTTTATTAGGATGATATTAGTGATAAGGTAAACCCTAGAAATTAAGATAAATATATATAACATGTTCATATCTAGAATGATAAAAAATATAGAAATTAGAAGGATAATGACCCCAAAACGAAATGCCAAATAGGTCTAAAAAGTTCATTTATATTATCAAAACTTATGTTAATTGGATTTTTTTATTTCCAAATAACATTAGAATATTTAATTTCTTGATTTCATATCAAAAGTATATTGTCACACTTTTGTTGTGCATCGATATAACTCCACTTCATTTTCCACTGTATGAGATGGATTTTCATTATGATTTTTTCATGCTGGATGCAATTGTTATGAATCATAAGATTCACATGTCATACATAATGCCGATAAATATTTAGTAAAACCAAAATTGTTAAGACACGTTATAATGAAACCATATTGTTAAAAGATCAATATAATCAATTACATATGTTGTTAATCTGAAGACTCATCCAAAACATTACTATAAACATATAATGAGCAATTGATTTTTATAAATAAGGTCACTAATTTAAAAAATTCAATATAAAATTTTACTATAAAAACATAATGTAGATTATAACCACTTATACCAAATATATTAATACGTTTATCATAGTAATAATATAATGAAAACATGCATACTTCTATATCCTTAAAAAAAGTATTATAGTACAACATTTTATCATACATAACTTTTTTTACTAATACATCATTTATATAATCACATAATTCTATGATGTAATCATGGTAACATGAATCATTCATCTTCTTTTTTGGTAGGTTCATAAGCTTTACCATGATTGATTAGGTTCTTTTGAGGCATATTCCATTGACGCTTGAGACATGGATTTTGGTAGTGTACCATCTCCTAGTAGTTAAATAATTGTACATTGGAATCCTTTTTAGCACCCTTATAATAAAAATAATGATGATTCCTCTCTATACACTTGTAGGAAAATCCCATTCCATTTAATCAAGTGCCATGGATTTTCTATCCAAAACTATCACATTTCGGAAAATACTTCATTCTCTTCTTTATTATATCCACCATTTTCCCAAATGAACTCATGTTCTCATTCTTCCCTTCAAAGTCATATTACATATAAAATTATCTATATGTCTTAATATAACATTATACAATTTACTCATATGACATGAAGTATTGGGAAACTATCCCCTTGTAAATATTGGATTAATCCCATCAATTAAATAATCTTTATTAATATTTTTACTTTTAACATTGATGTGGCTACCATTAATTCTTCTGTGGTCTATTTCTAAATAATGTAATATACTCGATTAGATCACAACATTGTGAACGTAGATATATAATATCAGAAATAGTGAATCAGATATCCTAAAAAGAAAATTTATGAATAAATAATCTCTAAATCAAAAGCATGATTTGTTGTGGAATATTTAAAAATTATGCAATAGGGTTTCATTATGTAATATATGATTTCCTAAATGTGGATCCCAAGATTTCTACTAAACTTGTTATGATAGAAATGGAAACACCCCATCCCAGATGGCCCATTGTTAATGGTTAATTTTTTACATTTGTAAAAATAAAAGGAAACTAATCCCAAAGGACTAAACAATATTGTAGTCTTGGAAAACTAGACAGCAAATTTTACCTTAAATTGCATTATAAAATGTAAAATAGAACATATTAAATCATTAATAAAATAATTTTTATCAACGATTATCCCTACAAATTAGCCATATTAAACATCTTAGCACATTGAGTAAAAATTAAACATAGTAATTGGTCATATTAAATGCTCAGTAAGGGTTAAGAATACCATAAGAAATCATAAATATGTTATTAAAATTAATGAAAATTAAATAACTAAAAATATCAATAAAATCAATAGCATGAATTTTTTTTTCCAAAATAAATTATGATCAAATTATGCCACTCAAATAATCACATGATCTATAAAAAACCATGGATATTCTACTAATAGAAAAATCACATAGAAATGAATAACTAACCACATTATTATAGAATGTATAATTACAAACATTAGAAACATATCATCTAGGACTCAACTATGACATATAAAAATAAATGGGTAATGTTTTGGAAAAAACTAAATATTATTTGCCTAATGAGACATATCGATGCATATTTGGGATATAGTGGGCCCCACACATCACATTCTAATAACGATACATTAAACATATAGATTTAATGAAATAAAATCAGTATTTTTATTTGTATTGAATCTAGAATACAAAATTTATATAACATTCCCTATTAAGTAAACATAATAAAAAATAATCTAGTGTAATATGGTGAATGTAATCTAAATAATAAATCCCTAGTTAATCTAATGAATAATAAATTAGTAGATTATTCTAGATGGTTTCGTAATACATCATCATAAAATATTAAGATTATTCAATAATGGATGTTTACATAGATTAAAATATGTTAAATGATATCATTGAAAATTTCTTGAGATAATTACCTTTTTTAACGTTAAAACAGTTTATATTCCAATTTCTTCACAATTATAAAAATAATTATTTAAATTAACTATGTAAACATTTAATGGGGTAATTAAATAATTTAGGAGTTATGATGGTGAGAAAATGTAGTTAATCAGTATAAGTAAAAAATTATTCCTTTCTTATTTTTGTCAAAAAAGACTGAGAGAACCTTATCTAGAAAATTTTATAAAAATAATATTATAAAAACATTTTTTAGAAAGTAAAACACGAGTAGAAAATAATTGAATCAATCATTAGGGAATATGAAAAAATTATTTAGGAAATATCATTATGAAAAATGAACATGGAATAAAGATGGAGTTTAAAGGGATATTTTAAAAATATTTATTTTTTTTAAAATGTCTCTGATAAATATCATATCATTCAGGTGATGATTAATCAAATGAATTGAATATGTTTATCTTATTTTAAACCATATAAAATAATACTCAGTACAAAATATGGTAATAAATATTCATTTAACGCATAATATTAGAATGAAAAAACCAATGAAGTATGAGTTTATCCAAGGGAATTGATGTTTAGTTAAGAAATATTTTACAACATTTTAATCAGTTGAGTTGTGTGCCACATAAAATTAATAAGTATATAATGAAAATCTTAGTTATGATTAATTTATCCCAATTTAAAATATTTTAATGAATATTATTAAATCATTATATAATTTATTTTTATATATAAAACCTTATATAGACATTCAAAAAGGTCTTATTAACCATTCATTAATAATATTTAATTATTCTCATTGTTTCGTGTGAATTCGTTTCATGGATTCATGATCAGTTCATATTTGTATAATTGATGATGTTCCTGTTAAATGAGAATTAAACTAACAAATTAGAATAGAATATTTTTAACGAAATTTAAAAGTTATGAATGGTCCCATATATCATTTTGGTTTCTAACACAAGGTTTATTAATTTGAAAAAATATTAATGATAAGAGTTTAGTTTATATTGGTAGTTTTTCTGAACACCAAGACCTAGTTTAATTTATTCCCTACTATGTGTATTTATTAGTTCCAATGAAATAATTAGTCTATAATATACTTATTATAATCTTATGTAACCATGAAAATTATTTTATTACCATCAATAAAGGAGGTAATGGAATATGGATAGAAACAATATTAATTATTTCTTTTAATAACAATAATTTGGCCAATAAATTCGTTTCATTGAGTAAGTGGAGGTAATATAAGGGATGGGTAGAAGATAATTCCTCCAAAACATAAAATTATTGTTTTTAGATGATTTTTTAAATATTATGTCATGGTGGAGGAATGATATAGGGAAATATTAGAAGAATAGAAGAATATAAGGGAGGTGTTTTGTGAAAATTACCTGTTGAATATCCCCTCTTTGAGGACCCCTTAAAGACCATCAATTTGGTGTTGAGGGGAGACCATCAGAATTTTGATATGTATAGAGTGATTAAGTGAGTGATTTTTTGATATTTGAGGACCAAAAATGATTTTGGGTTCAAATGGGGTGGTGAGGTGTGAATTTTATACTTGATGAGAGGGAGGATTAATTGATTAAAATAATGATTATTTTATATTTAAAGTTAACCACACTGAGGTGGAATTAATTTCCAAAAAATTGGATGTAAATTAATTTATTAATGAATTTTTGGGTCGATAAATTCTTAAATTGACCATTACATGTTTTATTTTGTATATATTTTAATCATTTACTCCTTTTAAACTTAACCTATTTCATTTTTTCCTATATCGTTGTAAATAATTTTAGTACCATCATTACTTTTTTATATGTATAAAAATTAAATTTAACATAAAAATTAATTATTAAATTTATATTCTAAAAATGGAATCCATTTTACCAAATTATATTTATACAATTGGAAAATAAGATTTAAAATTAATCACATATAAATAATGAAAAAGCAGTATTTTAATTTGAAAAGTTTAATAGATACAAAAGTTTTTTTATAAAATTTATATGACAAATAGATTCTGATTACCTAAATTGTATTTATTTATTTATAAAATTAATTATTAGACATTACACCCTATTGATCATATAATTTTACTCAATATATAAATTATCTGAAAAAAAGTTTTTTATTTAAATTAAAATTTTTATATATTCCCCAAAAGTGAAACTTATTCGAAAATTAAAAAATATTAACTGTATGAAAATTATTATATAAGTAATCGAAAAATGAAGTTTATTTTTTAAAATAAAATATGTAAATGTGTAAAAATTTAGTTTTAAATCATGTGTTCCATTAAAAGGAGGCAAATTATCTTTTATAAAAATATAACATTGTTTGACTAAAATTGGATTTATTTCTTTTAATAAGACTTTCAAAAATTTTCTATGAATATAATAACATATTATTTAATATTAAACATATAATTATAATGAATATATTTCAATAATTTTTAATTCATTAATTTATTAAGATAATATTTTTTAGGCATACAAATATTTTTTTAAAACACATCCTTTATGATCAATTTGATTTTATTTTTACTTATAATTAGTTGGATACCAATGATTACATTTTATAAACTTCTGAAAAATATTTTTCAAAATTTTGTTAATCATATTCATGATCATCATTTTAACAACTAGGTGATAACTATCACAAATAAATAATATTTAATCATTTGTTTAATCTGAGTGTGATTTGTAATGTATGCTATCAACAAAATTGAATTTATTTATGAATAGACATACAAAAAAAATTGGGGTGTTAAAATTTTCATTCTATCCCACCAGTAGTACTATAAATGGATTCTATACATCTTATTGATTCCCAAATGAATGGAAAATGAAGAATAATAATCTACACAAAAAAACGATTTCTTGGAATGGGAATCACAAGGGAAACATATTATTTTTACAAATCATAAAACAACATATTCATAAATATTATTATTTATAAAAATACATTTATTAATGGATTATTCCTTTTTAAAAAATATTGATCCTCATTATGAGCTTGCATATTTGTTTAAAAAAATAGACTGCATTGAAAAATGAAAACAAAATAGAGGATTTCTCATTATCTATAACTTCTAGGAATATTTTTATCAAATAATTAAACAAAGGTCCACCTTACAAACATAACACAATTATTGTAGAATTATTTTCTCAACTCTAATAATCTGCCACTTTTTCTCTTTTTCAGGATGGTAATGAATCATGAAATCATAATTCATAATCAGTTCCTTGCATCCTCCATGTTCCGTGTTTAATTCCTTTTTGAGTTAATATATACATAAAAAATTATTATAATATTATTTTTCACACTATAATATATATTGATGATGTGTAAACATTTTATGGGAAAAATCACCAAACCTAAATTCATATATTGTGCTGGGTAATTAAACTTTGTAGGTTTCACCCGACATAAAAAATAGACTATTACCTAACCATTATATTTTAGGATAAAACCATATCCTATTAATGAAGAATCATTGTATATAGAAACATTTCTATTTCTTCATACAAGGGACAGAAATAGTGAATTCACCAATCAAATTTTAACTCTAAAAAATAATGATCACATAATATTTTCCATATCAATGTTACTCTTTATATAGTTAATATAATCTATGGGATAGAAAAATGATATAAAATTTTAGTAAACGATCGGTAGTAACTAGATAATCCAACAAAAAATTGAATTTAGGAAATATTTTTGGGTCATGGTCATTATTAAACAACTTTTTTTAGTAAGTCCAACAATTATCATATATATATATAATATCCTTGTAAATAATTTTTTTAACCAAAATCCATACTTATTAATTTTACCATATAGCTTATATTATATTAATGTTTTCATAGAAATCCATTGGTTACATTCATGTTTCTCATAACATTTATAATATACTGAAAT
The DNA here is from genome assembly GCA_963277665.1 of Viscum album. Classification (NCBI taxonomy): domain Eukaryota; kingdom Viridiplantae; phylum Streptophyta; class Magnoliopsida; order Santalales; family Viscaceae; genus Viscum; species Viscum album. The sequence goes on from OY728127.1 coordinate 1,812,961,460, forward strand.
TCCACCAATAATAAAACCACAATCTTTTCCAAGATATTATTAAAATTTCACTCATAATGTCTATACATACAATAGATTCATTGGATAACCCTAAGTGAATTACTAAAAGTAATAGTTCCCTGTTTTAGAATGAAATGACGTATTGGTAATGTCATTCTCCTTCACCATTATCTATTGGTACCCAGACCTCAGGTCATCCCTTGAATGACACTATTCTACTTGCTGCTAATAAAACAAATTATCAAAAGCATGCAAAGTCAATTTTTTGATAACAATTAATTTATTTAAATATCAATGTCTATTAAAATCATCACTTAACTATATTTCATTTTTTAAATCAAAATAGGATACCCCATAATAATGTACTAGGGATAATCAAACCTTTATGTAATAAATCATGAAATTTATTTTTCAGTTGTAAATGTTCTACTTGAGCATTTGATAATAGAGTTTTGAAATAATATTAACACCAATACCAAAATCAGTAGTAAAATCAATAGCTTGTTCATAAATAATAGTATGAAAATTATCTATAAAACATCCACATATTCATTCACTATAAGAACATTACTAATTGGTATAGTTACATTCATTTCAACAATAATATCTGGGTAAAATTCACTAACATCTATAATAAATTAATTATATTCTTGGTACATTATCGAAGTCATGAAATCATTGAATAAAACATTCTTGCCTCTTCAATATATCTTAGTTTGATAAAATAAATTCAAATATATACCAAAATTTTTATCTATATTTATTTTGTCTACATCAACATTATTTTATAGAAAACACGATTACACTAATAAAAATATAAATCTTCCTACAAATATTTATTTATTTAATAATTTGATACATAGTTTTCTTTAAATGTACTATCATATATTAATGAAGTGATATTTAAAATTTACATAAAAAAGTTTTTTAAATAAAAGGATTTGAATATCCAAATTAAAACTTGTTAATATAATAATTTAAATACACACGTTACATACCAATCACCACTTCATTTTATATACCAAGATTGATTGTTGATGTGTGTAATATAATTTTTTTACACCCTTTATCATCAAATATTGATGACTTCAAACCTGAGTTATTGGATTTCATAACTGAATTCCCCACAATTAACTATTTCATTGTCCCCCATACACATTATGTTAAACTTATTTTGTATTGAAATGTATAAAAATAATAACACATTTAAATTAATGTTTTATTCTATTATATTGTATTTATAAATTATAAAAAGGAAATTTTTACATTTTTGGATAATTGCATTGAAGGTGGTGGTGATTTGGATGGCCAATTTCGAAGTACCAGAATAATGGGTGAATCTGTATTGGATCCAAACACACTAGTTTACTAAGACGAATACGGCTACATATCGTACATCCAAATGGTATGAAATTTTGTTGTATGTTTCGATAACCTAACATTACCATTACATTTATTCTCATTTTTATAGTCCATTCGATCTTGTGCAATTTTTTTCTTCATATCCACCATACATACCCAACACCTTATTCCACACAACATTTACATGGATTTTAATTTCATAATTTATTGAATTTTTATTGTGGTGGGAATGAATTAAATATTTTTTTCCTTTTATTTATTTTAATAATTTAATCATATGATTAAGGGAAACAATTTATTTTAGTGTGGGGTAGAGGTTATTGTTTGGTGATTTTTGGAAACAATATTAGTTTTAAAAAAAATAAAAAAAAATTAATATGAAAAAATAGGTTGGGTAATGGGAGGGTCAAAAATCACACTTTCTAAAAATTTTATGTTGTTATAACTATTAAAAATTGTGTCTATATGATATAAAAAATGGTTTGGAAAATGAGTGTGATATGTTTTTAATGTTCATATTATGAAAAAACGAAAAAAGAAATATAAAAAAGGAACATTTAGGTCATCAATATAAGTTTTATGTTTTTACAATATTTCATATTCTCATCCCCATAAAATTTTATTCCACTTTTTTTTGCCTAACATAGTCAATACCATGTAAATATGTTTTTTCATTTCTTCCATGTTTCTTTCAGAAAACATTTTGATCCATAATACCAATAATGGTGTTTAACCCCCATGATCCTCTCTTTTAGACACTATATTAGTACAATCCCATAGACACTAAAAATAAAAAAAGAGTAAAATATTCTTGTATAAATTGGGATAGTGAATGTAAAGTGAGAGATATTTCCAAATCTATGATTTTCAATTTTGTTTGGTGAATGAGTGAAGCTGCAAAAATAAATTTTTATCATCTTCAGTTGTGTAATTTATGAGCACCTACATTTTCATTTTCAAATTATGAGCATGAAAATTGAATTATTTTTGGAAAATTTATTCTGTAACAATTTATGGAGGAATTCAATATGGATGAGTGGAATGGTAAAAACCTCCCATTATAAGGGAAATAAAAAAAATTTATCTGTTGGGGAGTAAAAATGATTTATTTATGTATTTATATTTGTTGAACATGAGGAAATTAAAAACACTATGTGTGGACGAGTTTATGTTATTAATTTCTTCATAAATTTCTATTTTCCAATATCAATGATTTTAATCTAAAAGTTCATAATTGGTGTGAAATATTCATTCTTTAATTTTAAATATGATTTTTGATCCTTAATTTAATTAATAAATAATCAAGTAAAAATAATATTTTTATTATAACTCACATTATACTGATCCAAATTGTGTGATACATATTTTTTCTGGGTTAGTTATTTAATACACTAAAAATTATTAGACAAGAATATGGATCAATTAGGCCACTGGTTGGGTAATATGGTCAACAAAAGAAGGCTTAATAAATCTTTTAAAAAACTGGACCATCAATGATAATTGAATTTATGTGATCAATATAGAATCCAAAATTTGATGAAACTTCGTAATAAGTTATTTATTACACAAAAAATTAGGTATAATTATTTCAAGGCCAAACCCCATGACAACATGGTATAATATATGTTTTTATTCCTAGCTCACAATTCTATCAAGGAATTAAAACTAGAACACAATAATTGACTTTTCTCCTGATAAAAACATTCAATTTATTTGTAACTTTGTAGAGAAAAATCAATGATATCTAATCCTGGAATTTTTTATTAAATGGATGCGATTGGGGTAATCTTTTAATTCAATAACCCATTCACCTTATTGGAATAAAAAAATTTCGAATAAAATGGAACGATGAAAATTGATTATAAAAATTTCCATAACATTAACCCCAAAAGTCCAAAGACCACAATGTTTTAGGGAAAACTGTAAAAATTAATATCTATAACTTTGAAGAAGAATATTTATCCTAATTCAACTATCTATATTATCAAAATGTGGAGAAATCGTGAGGAGATGATTTGGAATGAAAACATCCCACCACCATGGGCTATAAATATATCCCCATATTCTTTTGTGTCAATATCATTTATAATCACGTAAGTTTTTTTCAATTTTTTTTTTCATTTTAATGCTTGTTTATTCTTCATATTCTCTTTCAATCATCTAACATATTTTATTAAATATTAATGAATTTGAAAAAGTTAAAATATAGTTTATAACCCTTCCCTAGTTTTTCTATATCATTCAATAGAAATTCATTATTTAATTTTATACTTTTTTCATGTGTTTATTCAAGGAACAAATCTTTTATTATCCTATTCTTTTCATTATATTTATAATTCCTCACCATAAAACATATTATTAACAATATCAATTGATGGGTAAATATACCATTTGGTTGAGTTATAATTTGGTGATATTGTGTAATTGTTAGGTTTTGGCCATTGAAAATTATATAGGTTTAAATTAGTCTTATTGGACTAAAATTTCCAGAGATTAATGACAAAAAAAAATTAACTTTTGGATTTCAGGGATTTTTTGAAGCATAAAAACAATTCCATTATCATGTTTTGATTTAGAATATTACCCTATGTTAATTTAATAGTTTGATTAATGCCTCAACACAATGGTAATTCCGATCAAAATCAACTTGTGAAGTGGGTGTTATTTTATGAAATATAATGAAAATATTGATGATATCATAATCTATAATCCCCAACAATGATATCACCAAAATATTTATAAAATTTATAAATAAAACAACATCTATAAATCTATTTAATTAAGATATACAAAAATATAAACCCCCATTATAAATCCAAAAAAACAAATATAATCAACTCTAAAAAGTAAAATCATCATGGATTCAATGTTAGTACCATTATACACATTAGTAGTGCACAAGAAACTTGAATGGTCAATAGATGATAACCATTCATGCTTCATTTTTTCATGAAATTGTAATTTACTTTATAAAATCAAATGATATGATGATATATGTAAACATTTTATGGCTTTTCCAGTTTTACACTAGATTAACATATTTTCATACTTGTATGCCCCATACTGAGATTTTGTGTACTATTCCCACATTCTAAAATGATTCATATAGGGTTTTGGAATTGTTAATAATAAATAGAATATCAATATGAATGTTATAAATATTTCTCATGAAAAAAGACATATATATTTTTATATGTTTTATATTGTGGAGAAAATTGATACTAATTAGAAGTGTCCACATTGTAATAAATGAGTCTAATATGATAGTGTTATTAATTAATTATCTAAAAAGTTAATCCATAATGATCCAAAATAATGTGAAAAAAGGAATTATGGATTAATAACATGCAATGGCTCAGAATGCCTATGTAATTTTTATTAATTATATGGAATTATTTCAGGACTGCACGCTTTGACGGTAGGTGAATATGAGGGAACCATTGAACTCGGAAGACCGAGATTCTCCTAGAAAGGATTTAACATCGACTCATAAGGGTTGGATGAAAATTTTAATTTTTTGTAAATTTTAATGAAAATAATAAAATACCTTTTCCAATGTTAATTTATTTTTCACACTGTTGAGAGGAAGATGACAACGAATTGGTGAAAAGATAAGGATCATTAATGGAGGTTAATTAATATCTCATTGGTTACCATGACACTGTTATATTAATGGACCATTAATGGATCATTATATTTGGGTCATTAATGAGAATGATTAATGAGCACTGCGTCACAACACAAGTTTATTTTATTTATAAAATTAGATCGATTTTGGGAATGAATAAATAGGGAGAATCACTAACAAACCACGTGTGGAATCCATCTCAAATGAAGAACAAATAATGAAGTGATGGAGGTTGGAGGATCAGAATTGAAGGTCATTGAGAAGTAGAGAACGCAAATGATCACATATCAATGATGATACAGAACTCCTCATTCTTCCTTAAGGTATCATATGTATCTAGTTTGGGGTTATTTGATTTTAAAGTTGCCCAATTATTATTTCAAATGATGCATGTGAATTAACCCACGATCAGGTTAATCCACAGATCATGCATTCTTGCGGGAGGGTGATTTTTTTTTTATTTTCACTATCTAATATTTATTTATCACTCATGTTGGTCAAATTAAAATCCCTGAACCTCCCCATATTTTTAAACATCTAATGAAGAGGGCGTTGGTCAACTAAAACAAGGCATGAACCCCTCTGCATGGCTGTTATTCAAGTATGATTTCTCAAGACGATGTCAAAGAGAGATTTAGGCTGCCGCAGCAAAGGTGATGGTCTAAATATTCCATACATGTAGACCGATCATGAAACAGACCACCAGAGCAGCTTCGGTGGCCCGTAGAAGAAACTGTTGGAGGTGGTCTGTAGTGGTGACAACAGCAGCGGTAGGTGGCATGTTGTAGCAGTTGAGGGTCATGGCCAGCCAGTCGTAGTGTCATGGAGAGCGCAGCCTATGTGCGGGTTTCCATGGTGAATTGAGGAGGCCACAGTCGCTTGACCGCGACATTGGATATCTACAACACCACCCTGGAACCACGTAGATATAATTCAACCTACGAACTCATATTGCAGGTGACATGGGGGACATGGACTCGTCGAGGATAACGTGTTATTTGGCACGCGGCAGGCAGTAGTCTCTCGACCATGATATCAATGAATCTTGAGATAGCTCCCAGCCACATCCCGGCTTGTCTAAAGGCTTGTCCGCCTCTACTGAACTGGGAGAACATGCTGGCTGGGCATGCGGTAATGGGTCGGACTGGCAATACCGGGCCGAACTGCACTATAGGGTCGGACCGACGCCACTATGCTGGACTAGCACATTCAGGTCGGACCCATAGTCCAAAAGGCCAAACCTAGTCGGGTCGGGTCAGTTCCACCTGGTCATACTAGACCCATATCGTATCGGCCCCCGTTTCACTAAAATGCCAGAATATGTAAAATTGGGCATCTGATTGACATAATGTCAATGGATTTCGGACACCTATGGTGAGGCAACCCTATTGAGATAATCAAATTGAGTTTCGGTGAAAGTTGGAGTATGGCCAAGTAAGATTGGACTCGAATGTAACCAAACACATTTTATTGATAAGCCTATAACAGATAGACTGGTTTTCTGATCGACGTGTCGTCTACTGCGTTGGGACACTTATGACAAGGCGGTACATTGGGGTTACTCTATATGGGAGCTCAGGGTAGTTGAGATATGACCAATTTTTAGAGGAACGATCCATCTAGAATCTAGTGTGCTATGTGCGGGAATCCAGTAGCTGGCTCTTATGTGATTAATGAATAACGATCAGGTGTGGGTCAACACCAAGCGATCCTCTATGGGTTAGAACCCTGCGATCTAGTTTGGGCCAGCACCTAGTGATCCTGTTCGGGTCTGCACCTAGCGAGAATCTATGGGTATGCAAATAGAGACCCTATGTGGGTCTTGAATAGAGCCTATAGATAGAATAAGATGATCTAGATTTACGACTAATAATGATTACAATTGTACTGATGTTATACCTGGTGTGAGATGCATATTTTACTTTAGGCTATGTTTTTGAGATAATTCTTTGTGGTATTACCTCTATGGTATTTCAATTGTGGTGTTATCATTTGTGGATTAATAAGAGACCTTATAGCGTCTTGGGGTCCTTAATGAGTATAGTTATAATCACGCAAGCAGGGGCTTCTCCCTCACATGTTGTTTCTTGTGAAAACGATGGAAAGCATTGATCGAAATTTTTGGGAGCCAGGACTAGACATTCCTCAGAGGTGGATCAATAGACGTGGTGTGCTGATGCAACATCCAATAGAGAGTTATACCTACCCTTCATGTAGGATCCTCAGTTGAAGACCTCCATATCCTATAAATTTTTGGTATGTACTTTCCATTTAGTTGGTCTTGTATTCTGGCCCATTTACATTGATTTTTCACCCCTTACTCTTAGTGGTGGTACATTGTGGTAGTGGTATTACTTTACATTCCTTCTTTGTTAGCTTCGTGCAGTTTTTCCTATCTGTGTGTTTAAATGTTTAAATCTAATGCCTTAATTTATTGGGATATTCCTTTACAGTGCTAGTCACCAGCCCCGAGCCTATAGAAGGCGGTCATGGGGTAGATACAGAATGGGCCTTCAGGGATGGTTCGTGACAATTTGGCATCAAAGAGTAGGATTGGCTTTACCAGAAGAACTATGAGTCTATATTTATAGTTTTGAAAATAGTTTTATTTTTCATGAGTCCGAATTTTAGTCTGTGGAGTCTAGTTTTAGTGCGGTGGCTGACGTATCCATACACCAGCACGCTGGATTCTATTTTCTGACTCGCTACATGAAAAAAATTGTTGCATGTGTTTTGAATTTTTTTCTCATTATCTCTTTTGATTCAGGTCACCAAGTTTAACTTACTAAAAATTGCACATCTGTTTCTCTATAGGTTTCCTTCAAAAAGGCATCCATCCAAGATTCAAGTGAGGGATCACGATGAAGGTCCACTAAGCGGTGAGGCATCGGTGTAGGGACCACTTACAGCAGTAGATCCTTCGAGTGTGGTACCTGCAACACCACCACCCAGAGAGTAGCAATTTCTACTAGCCCCACTAGTGGATAGTGCACGCTGACTGAGCACACTGAACAAGTTACAAGGATAGAGTCCTCTGAAGATTTTAGGAGAGACATATCCTTAGTAAGTTAAGGATTGGCTGGAGGTAGTTACTCGGTGTATTCGCTTAATATAGACTCCTACAGACCAAGTGGTAGTTATATCCCCAAGACTTTTGTAGGGCATGATAATGAGGTGGGGGATATTGATTCTCCCAATAGAGGATAGGGAGACCCTTGTTTAGTAGGGCGTCAAGATTCTCTTCCAGGTGGAGTTTGTACCAGCCAAACTACGCTTAGTGCGTATTCAAGAGATACTACAACTACACTAGTGAAGCCTGACTATGGCCTATTACTCAGCAAGGATTACCGACCTCTCTTGCTGTTTCAATGACATTGTAAGAGACCATTTCATAAATTCCCAGAACTCTGAGAAGGGACTTAAATGAGTTATTAGGGCATAGGTGATTTTTCTCAGCCTCTTGACATTGGCTGGAGTGCTTGAATGTGACCTACTAGTGGAGAGATTCCATGTCACATTGGCACTGATAGTGGGAGCACCAACCAGATCACAGGTGGCCAAGTCATTAGCACCAAGTAGTAGGAAGTTGATATATAGGCCCAGACGGGACAAACCATCTAGAGGATTTCCCCAGGATGCAATGTCAGAGGTGTCGAGCTCACGAAGTATATATGGTCATCTGAGGGATAGAGGTTGTTACTCATATAGAGGATAGGGGATCATGGCCCGTGACAGTCTGACTCCCTGGATGGATGACCAAAAGGTGGTCTTGAGAAATTTTGAGTCATTAATAGAGGTTCGAGTGAGGAGGTTTGATGGATGATAGACGTGGTAGGGGAAAAGGGAGAACAGTCTACGATGAATGAAAGTTCGAGGTCCTACCACCACCACCCACATGAGGTCCACCACGAGCTCTGGGAGTTGGTGGATAGGGGTGGGGCTAGCTTCAGGTGATGGGGGCATAAAACCATGGTGCTCTAGATATAATTAGAGGTATGATCTATGTCCACTCTACCTAAGCTATAGTTCTTATAGACACAGGTTTCAGTCACTATTTCCTCTTTATAGAACTTGTTTTAGGATCATTGATTCCAGTGGAGTCATTTCCTCGTTCCTTATGATTAGAGACTCATATGGGAGGGTATTCTACAATTACACACTAGTGTCGGAAGTGTGAGCTTACTCTAGGAGGCGAGATATTCAGCTAGAATATCCTAGTATCAGCATCGAGGCCTTACAACATCATCTGTTGGTATGGATAGGTTATCTACAATTCGTGATTAGATCGACTCTTTTAGGTGTAAATTATGGTGTGTCCCTAAGGATGGGATCATGTTTCCCTTAACCGAAAAGAAGAAAACCATTATAAAATTGGATGAATTTTCATGGACGTGGGTGTAGACAATCACTCACAATTTGCATATCCTCACCCTTGATGCAGTAGGGGAGGGTAGTTCGAGATTTCCATTAGTGGTGGATGAGTATGACCATTCCATTACAAATGATTTTTCATTACTACCTCTTCATATTGAGTTAGATTTTTTCATTGACTTATACCAAGGGACAACATCGATATCTACAGCTGTATAACATAAGGATATCATAGATCATTGTGAGTTTAGGTTATAGCTGGAGGACTTACCAAGGTAGGGGTTTTTATGGCCTAGTGTTGCTCCATGGGTATCCCCATTATTGTTTTCCAAGAAGGAAGACAAAAGCTTGAGGCCATGGGGGGACTTCCAGAACCTAAACCAGGTGACTGTGAAGAACTATTATCAACTTCTAAGGATTGATGACCTCTTCGATCAGATGAAGGGAGTATTGTGGTTCTCGAATATTGACCTCATATTAGGCTATCATCAGTTTTGGGTACGTGATGAGGATGTACCGAATACATCCTCTAAATTTTGGTATGACCACTATGAGTTTTTTGTAATGCCTTTCAGTGTAAAAAATGCCCCTACAGTGATCATTGGAATCGTGAACAAGATCTTCAAGCCCTACCTTGATCATTTTGTGGTATTCTTCATTGATGACATCTTGGTGCATTCAACATCCAAGGAGGAGCACGCATCACACCTGCTAATAGTCCTAGATACACTATAAGAGAACCAGATTTATGGTAAGCTCTTGAAGTAACATTTTGAGATTTGGGATCTCCACATTCTAGGACACATCATCTCGGAGGCTAGAGTTGTAGTGGATCTTGTGATGGTATAGGAAATGCTTTCTTAGGAGCCACCCAAAAGTGAGAATGAGGTATGATGTTTCTTGGGATTGGTTGGATACTACCGTATGATCATCCTAGACTTCTCCAGAGTAGCAGTAGCTATAAAATATATGATGAAGAATGGAAAACTCTATGAGTGGAATTTGAAATTATAGTAGAGTTTCGGTGAGCTGAGGCAGAGACTGACGAGTGCCCCCATCTCGAGACTACCAAAGAGGGAAATTGGTATATTTTCTACTATGATACATTGGGGGCCATACTAGGTTGTTTCCTATTTCAGGAGCGAATTGCAATCACCTACAGATCATGGTATTTGAAGAATAATTCGTAGAACTACATGACCCATTACCTAGAGTTAGCACCACTGGTCTTTTCCTTGATGATGTGGAAGCACCTCTTGATGGGTGGACAGTTTACTATCTATTCTGACCACAAGTGCATCAAATATATCATTTCACATAAGGACCTGAACTTGAGACATCAGTGATGGTTGGAGTTCCTCCAAAACATTGAATTTTAGATATTCTACACCCCTTGGAAGGGTGATGTGGTAGAAGAAACACTCACTATGTGGTCTGGTTTATAGCTACTATGTGAGGTAAAGGATCAGTTGATCACGATGCCGATATCCGTCAATAATAGTGATTGAGTAGAATTAATCCAGTCTATGAAAATCACTCCCTAACTTCATCACCGAGCTAGGGAGGTACACGTTGTAGATATTGACTACGTGGTACAATGTGCTCAGAATTCATCACGATAGTCTCATGATGGGTTTTTGATAGGTGGGGAGCATGTATTTCGTTTCAGAAGACGCACCATGTTGCCTGGTACATTAGGGAAGGAGGTGAAGAGAGAGTTCTATAAATTCCATTTTGTGTTACATCCTAGTGTGGAAAAGATATATCTGGACTTACGGGGTTAGTACTGGTGGCCAGGGATGAAAAAAGCAGTGGCAAAGTTCATTTCATGATGCCTCAATTGGATGCAAGTGAAGGCTGAGAATCAGATTCCAATAGGCTAGGAACAACCACTTGAGATACTAGAATGGAAGTGGGTTGGTATCTCCATGGATTCATGATGGGGTTACCATGCACATCCAGGGGCCACGATTCCATATGGGTGATCGTTGACTGACTCACCAAGTAATCTCCCGTACTACCCATCCAGGAGTAGAGATCTGTAGTGTTCTTGAGGTGCCTCTATGTCAAGGAAAATATTTTGATCCATGTGGTTCCTTCTTCGATTATCTCAGTCCTTGAAGAGAGATTTACATACCATTTATTGAAGGGGTTGCAGGAGGCATTCTGGACACAACTGTTCTTGAGCATAAATTTCCACCCTCATATGGATGGTTAGATGGAGCAAACCATACAGACCATGGAGTACATGCATTATGCTTGTGTTTGAGATTTTGGTCACAACTGGGAGGACCACATACCACTTTTGGATCTTTCATACAAAAAAAATTAACACTACACCATTGGCATGGCTCTGTTTGAGGCCATCTATGGGCATCCATCTAGATCAACTCTATGCTAGAAAATCCTAGGCGAGTTAGCAATCATGGGTCTAAAGATGGAATGAACTACCATTGTGAATGTGTAGATCATACAGGAGTTCATGAAGGCATCGTATATTAGTCATAATTATTATGTTGACAAGAGATGAAGACCCTTGGAGTTCAAGGAGGGAGACCTTGTTTTCCATTGTGTCTCTCCCCGATGGGGATTGCAGATATTTGGTAGGGGTGCCCAGCTATCTATGAGGTTCAGCGGATATTTCCATATTCTCAGCAGATTTAGTGATTTGGCATACCACCTATATTTTCATGCATAGATGTCACATGTGCAAGATGTTTTTTACATATCACAGTTAAGGAGGTATGAGAATCATCCATCACAAGTCATTGACTGGGTCGATCTGGACATTGATATGGGGGGACGTTTTGGGAGTTCCCAGTTGAGATAGATGTTCGATAGGTGTGGGGCGGGTATTTCGTGGATGATATATTCCCATGGATCACATTTGGTGGCTGCATAAGAACCTCCAAAATATAACAAGGGAGTGTGAGACTCAAATTTGTTCTTAGTACCCCCATATGTATGAAAATACCTTGATTTGTCATCTAGGATGTAAATTCATAAGGTGAGGAGAATGTAATGAATTTGAATTTCAAGGTATTTGTTAATTATATAGAATTATTATGTGACTTCACGCATTGACGGCACGTGAATCTGAGGCCTGCAGTTCCCACAATTTAATTTTGATCATTTTTTAAGGTGTGTTCAGTAAACGTGCAAGCTAGATTTTCTATCTTTTGAACTGTTGCTTGGATCAAAAATTGGAGGGCACTGTTGAACTCAAAATTCCAGGATTTTCATAGAAAAGACATAACATAGACCATAAAGGGTCTGAAAAAAAGTTAATTTTTGGGATTTTTTTAAGAAAATAGTAACATAAAATTTCCAAAATTATATTATTTTTCACACCATTGACTGGTGGACTCTGATGCAGCGGTGTAACGAAAAGGACCTTTAACGGAGGGTCATTAATGGATTTTTTGTAACTATATCATTTTTTTCTAAATGGTTCATTAATGCCAAATTAAATGTGGGTCATTAATGAGCGTCATTAATGAGCACAACGTCGCTACACATGTTTGTTTTACAATTAAAACATGTATGAGTTTCGGGATGAATAAATGCAACAAATCTCTGATGAACCATGGGAGGAATCCATCTCTAATGAAAAATTAATAATGAAGTGACAAAAATTGGTGGATCAAATCTAGAGGATAGCGAGCGGTGAAAAATTCCAAAAATAACATATCGATGATGACATTGAACTCTTCCTTCATCCTTAGAAGATCAAAAATATATAGGTATGATTTATTTTATTTAAAATTTTCCCCATTCATAATTGAAATGATGAATGTGGATTATCCCAGAAACAGAATAATATGGAGAAAGTTCTTTCTTGTGGGAGGGTGAATTTTTTGGTTTTTCTCAATCGAGGATTATACTATCACTTATGTTGGTCGAATTAAAATCCACGAACCTCCCCGTATTTTTAATCATCTATCACGAAGGATGCGGGACAACCCAAACATGTTTTGAGTCCTATCTAATGTGTGTTCTTCATGGACAATTTCTTGGAACGGATAAAATGTGAGATTGAGGTTTTTATAGCGACGATGAATGAAAAACTATTCCATAGACGCAAGAAGATCGATAAATGAACCACTAAAGAAACTCCAGTGACCCTCATAGGATATCTTCGGCACGCCAGAAGTGGCCACAAGCTGAGGGAGGTGGTTTCCCAATTGTTGCGCAGCAATGGTAGAGGCTTGTGGCCAATTGGCCATAGTGGCGTGTAGATGGAGGGCCATGTTTGGGCCACCTGGGCGAATGGTGGATGCCATAGTTAGTCGACCATGGCGTTGGAGCTCCACGGCACCACACTGACATCATGTTTTCCAAAGTCATCCTATAGACCCATTCTACAGGTTATGTGGAAGATGTGGCTACTCGGCAATGTTGAAGACTACATGTGGAGTGACACATGGTTGTCTGCGGTCGCTCGACCATGACAACAAAGAAGCTAGACGCGTCTCCCAGCCATGTCCCGACTAGGCTCTAAGCCATGTCTAGGCCACGCCGAAGGCCGATCCACCTCAAGAGGACTGGGTGAACCCAAGGGCCGGACCAACACTACCAGGTTGGAATGGGTCAGGTCAGGTTGGGTCGGGTTGGGTTGGTCCAACATGGTCAGACCACATCTAGACCCAATCATCCCCTGTTTCACTAAAATTTCTATATCTCTCAAAATGGGTGTCTGATTGATGCATCATAGGTGGTTTTGGGACCCTTGTGGTGATGAGGTACATTTGAGATACTCTAAAAGGGTTTTGGAGGAAGATAGAGTATGGATGAGTTGGATCAGACTTGAATCCAACCATGAATTTTTTATTAAAAATCCTATAACTTACATATTGGGCGTCTGATCGATGCGCTGTCTCTCTCGTCTGGAACCATACAATGTAATATTCCTTTGGGGTTACTATATGTTGGACTTCATGGTAGTTCAGGTATGACTAATGGATTGGGGAGAAGATCAACCCAAAATAAAGTGTGCTAAGTGTAGGAATACAATGATTGGCTGTGATTTGGAGAATTAATAGTGATCCTTGTGGGTTAGCACCAACAGATCCTATGTGGGTCGAAACCTCGTGATCCTAGGTGGGTCAGCACCTAGTTATGCAGTGTGGGTTAGCACGTACTGATCCTTTGTGTTTCAACACCTAGAGACCCTCTGTGGATTAGTATTAGAGTTCCTCAACAAAATAAGATCACCTAGCTTTAAGATGAATCATCATTACTTATGTACATAAGTTCTACCTTGTGTAAGGAGTGTCTTTTACTTTTCCACTATGATTGAGATCTTGCATAGTGGTATTACCTCTATTTTGTTTCCTTTGTGGTTTTTTCCTTCATGGATTACTGAGGGACCTTCATCGGTCTTGGGGTCCCTATAAATTATTGTTATAATCACCCCCGCGCAAGCATCACCCACACCTGTTGTTTCTTGTGAAGATAATATACATCTTTTACCACGACAGAGAGTTATACCTACCCTTAAGGTAGGATCCTCAGTGGAAGACCTCCTGAGTTAGTAATTCTTTTAGTGTACTATAATTTTAATTGGGCTTGTATTATATCCTATTTACTTTCCTTTTACACACCTTACTCTCTGTGGTTGTTCATTATGATATTTTTATTAATTTTCTTTCCTTCGTGGTTAGATTTGTGATGTTTTCATAGTCTCTGTGTGTACAGGTTTAATGAAAATGAATTCCCTTTTTGGGATGTGCAATTCTGGTGCTAGTCACCATCCCCTAGCCTATAGAAGGTGGGTGTGGGTTAGTTATAACCCGGGCCCCGTGGGATAGGTTGTGAAAAAATGCAATATTATACATTGTTTTAATAATGTTTCATTACAATAGATAAAACAAATATACACTAGAATATAAAAAATATGAAAATGTGTAACTTGTGATGGTTTTTTCCATTTCGTATTGGTATAAACAATCATTAAATTTAATCAAAATTGTTTTGATCAAATATAGTGAATTATATTGTCTATAGTTATGTCATGGGTTTTTATGTTTTATATGTTTTTTTTGAAATTTTCATAAAATAAAAATTTCAAACAAATTCTATCATTTTAAGTGATTTTTATGGTTCTTTATTTGGACTCACCAATAATAAGTTGTTTATAACACCTCTAAATTTATTAATTATTTACAGGCAATTTAAGAAAATATGAATTAATGGACATTATATAGTGGTGTTTTAATACTTCCCACCTATGATTTTTTTTAAATTTCCAAAAAGTAGTCCAATGAAAAAAAAATTCAAATGGTTGCTCCCCCAAAAACAAAAAAAAATTGAGATGGCCTTAAAAATGAAGTACATTATAAGATAATGAGATTATTACTTAATAAAATAAATAGACTCTCTATAATATCAATTTTAAAAACCAATTACATATTAACATAATTTTTATAAAACATTATAATAAAATAATGAAAATAAATAATCCAAACATGAAAAAACCACACCCTCCACTATAACATGGAAGCCTTGTGATATGTGAAAGATAATTATATATACACTATATAATAATGAAAATATATACCCAAAAATAGTATTTGATCATGAATAACATTATATTTTTTTATGTAATGGAAACATGATATATTTTTGTGTAGTTGTGTTCATAAATATTCTGGACATCAGAGTACACTGATTGAAAAGTGCTTATGTTCAATAATTTGAAACATAGTACTCATTTATCTATGAATATTTACATGGAGAATCCTAAAATACCCTTGTTGTAACGCCCCGACCCCAGCTACCCAGAGTCGGTGCATTACTTCGTAACATTGGCATGATCACAAGAAAGATCAAATCTCGAAAGACCGATTGGTTTAGTAGCCTTGGAAACACTAGATATATTCATAAGTTTTACATTACATCATAAAATGAAAAACTACTACAACAACATAATGTTTCCACAATCCACACTATTAACCCCTCATAAAATCCCTGCAGGTCATTCATAACTTACTTCATCACATCCTGGGAAAAATAAAACATAGAAAAGGGGTGAGCTCAAATGCCCAGTAAGGATAACAATATAGCGGAAACTTTCATAAATAAGAATAAACATTTAAGGAAATGTATAACTAAAACAAAAGCCTTTTAAATATGATCTTTCAACATGGTATGGCATAAATAAAATGAAATAATGCCATTTACTTATTCACATGGATATTCTACTAATCGAATAATCACATGCAAAAATCAATAACCACTTTCATAATGTTGGAATGCATAATGCCAGACTATCATAACCACATAGCCAAGGCCTCGTGCCAAGACTACAAATATGATTTTGTCAAGGCCTTGTGCCAAGACACTAGTTTGTCTCATGAGACCTACCGATGCATCGAATAGCTATAGCGGGCTCCACCCGTCACATATTAAGTCCAATGCATTCCCATATGAAAAGGTTTAAACATAACATAAACATTCGTATTAAAACTAGCATAAGAAATGTCAATACTTTCACCATAAACTATGAATGGTATAAAAATAGCACATCCACAGTCAAACATATCACAAAACCTTCAATACAATATAGAAGTTTTGTATCATAATAAATCAACTTCAAATAATCTTAAAATCCATCAAAGGATGTTGACATAGATAAAATCAAAATTCTTTTTAAAGAAATATCTCCTTTTATTTTGAAATCATTTAAGATCCATATAAAATAAAACATTTTCTTTGAAAATATTCTTATAAGCTTGTAAGGGAAGCTTTGAAGATTTTATAACGGCGGAAAATAGCCGCACCCTCCGTATAAGTTAAAAAAAAGCATTCTTACCTTAATTCTTTAGAAAAGGTTAAAAAGGACCTTGTTTTGAAAACGACCGAAAGATTCCTTTATAAACCACTTATAAAATTCAAAAATGGTATAAATGACTTTAACTCATATTCTAGTAAATAGTAAAAATGTTTTGAAATACATTTTTAAGAAACATGGATGTGGATGATAAAGGGATCCCAGTAGATTATTACGTATAAACAACTTTGGATAATGAAGAGGTTGTAAAGTAAACCCTTACCTTGTACTTTTCCTTGGTTGGGGTAGGTTAACCTCCTGTATAATGGTGAAATAATTGTTATTAAATTATACAAGAATCATATATATTAATATGATATCATATATGATATTTTAACATTGGCTTGTTAATAATATCTTAGAATTATCGTCGTTTCGGGTGTTAACTTACTCATTTTATTTATATGTTTTGTTACATAAGCCATGGTTGTTGTATCTTATTCATATCCAGAATGATATCTAGTCCTTAAAAATTATTTTTAAATTATCAAATGATAATTATAATTTAATGGTTACGATGGAGAATGAATCTCATCGCGTTCGTGGAGACGGTAGTCCGTACGTACGCACGAGCGACAATATCATTCTTTTGATATTAAAATAATATATAAATGAATGGTATATCGTATATACAGAATCATTAACATGTTATATTTATTATTTACATTAGTTACACATCATTATTATACCCATCCAAATAATATTATATTGAATAACAATTACACCACGACGTGGAGACGGTAAGCCGTACGTACGCACGTATGGTGACATGTTATTCAAAGGGTGGATAGAATACTGAATATGGTTGTACCATACTTATAATAACATCACAGTATATGTGAGATACTGGAGTTATTATTTTATAATGGTAAGAACAAAGGAAGAAGAAGTGGAAGAAGAAATGAACTTGGAGAAGGGTGGTGAAATCATTACCTCTTCTTTGGGTTCTTCCTTTTGATTTGATCAAAAGGGCTCTTAGGTTGGCTTTCTGATCAAACTAAGGCCTCTAGGTTGTAGTGAGGGATGTTGGGAGAGTATTGGGGCAGAGTTTTGACGAACCAAAAGACTTTAGAGGTGTGAAGAAATGAGAAGGAGGAGTGCCCTTTTATAAGAGGGGTGAGGGGCACCTTTGGAAAAGCTAGAAATATTAATTTATAATAAATTCATATTCGGTTTCTAATGGCTCCAAAGTTGATTATTCAAAGGCTAAGGTTGGGATAGGTCGAAAACCACTCAACCAATAGAATTTAGACAGGTTTGAGTACTTATATTAACCTTATCTTTAAGTATTAACTCTAAGTTAATTAGTTTCACTTTTACAATGTCTCTTTGTATTTTTATATAATATGGTTAATAAACATACTATATACATCCAAGCGACCCCCATTTGGTACATTAATGATGAACCTATCATGATATAAGTCTCTTGGCCGAACCTTAGATTTTTAGGAATTTAATATCAATTAATAATATAATATTTGTTTTAAGAACTCTTTTATGTCAATTTTGACACTATTCAATAGTTGATTTTTTTGAAACTCATAACAGATTGATTACTTCGAACAAAGTCAATACAATCAATAATAATATATCATATTATCCTATAAAATTATTTTAATTCATTAAAAGTTTCATATTATATTTATTTGGGTATTTATAATATCAATTATTTTAATTTTTCACTATTATAGTAATTACTGCATCATCATTGTGTCATAAATAAAATACATTATTTAATGTCTAAAAATTATAAATAAAATATAATTATGTAGTAAATCTTTTTAACTTTCTAATGAAAATTTATAATCTAAAATACAACATATATAACCCTATGTAACAATTGTTTTTCTAAACGATATATGCTTGTGTCATTTTTGTATTCATTTTAACTTAATTAAAATAAAGTGTCATTATCACTTACAAGTGGATCCATGGGGTCCTAAAATAGACCCAAAGATTCCCATGGTCGACCATGTATCAACCAATAGGGTTAAGACACGTTTTAGGGTAATTTAGTATTATTATAATATTATTTTTTAACCCTTATTTACCGGATTTACCCTTAACCATGGTAAATAAAATATTTACGGCAGTAATTATTCAAAATGTCTAAAAATAAAAGTTACCTATTTACACAATTTGAACATCCTGATTCCAAATATGGAATCCATTTTCCTAAATTCAAAACACAGAAGTGGCAGAAATTAATTTAAAATTAATTCCCGCTGTCAAAACAAAAAGCGTGTTTTTAAGAGATAATAACTATCAAAAGATTGACACTTGTTTATGTTCGGTTTAATTGTAAAATTATGTCTAATGACCAAAATTATATTAAATTGTAAAAATATATTCTAAATATACTTTAAAACCACTCAAATTCATAATTTATCACTATTAATTATTTTGATTAAAAAAGTTGTTTTTAATTAAAATTTAGTAATTTTCACTATTCATCAAAATATGAAAGTTATCCGAAAAGTACCAAAATTTCACCTTAGGCTAAATTCGATATTCCGAATCCAAAAATGAAGTCCATTTCAAAATATAAAATATATATAATTTCAAAATTTAGGTATTACTATTCATAACGGCTAGTTTGATCGGTTGTGGTGTGTGTTCAAAATCGACGTTGCGTACAACACACGCTACTGTTTTATTCAAAGGAAAGCGTACCGTGGAAGCTTGGGATGTTTCATTCTAAATTTTTTGATGTCTCCATTTAGTCAAAAAGCTTAAAATATTGTATTTAAAAAGGTTTCACTATCAAAAGTTGATAAAAGTGCAATACTGAAAATGAATCTGTTCTTGCATTATGACTAAGAAACTCATAATATGGATTCTAAAATTATAAGGATTATATAAAGTTAAAAATGTAGTTAATGATATTAATGACCTATTTTAATGGCTTTTTTTTGGTAAGTCATGGTGCAATTGAACTCGGTGTTGCGTGTAGTGCAAGTTATTGAATTATTTTGAAGAAATAACACACTATGAAATCTTGGGGTGTTACATTCTCCCCTCCTTCAATAAATTGCGTCCTCGCAATTTGAAATTGTTCTTCGAAGATAAAAGGTTGAAAATATATAATATATTTGTGGGAAACCCCACATCGGAAATTGGGTTACTAAAATTTAGTCTTAATATGAGGAAAAGAGAAATGAAAGAGTCACCACCAAATTATGATCTCGATTAGGAGAACATTGGTGGAAATTAGAGACATATAATTGGAGGAAAAACGTAAATATTTATAGGTAGTGATTGAGGTCATCAATCACAAACAAGTATAAAATTGAGGTCCTTAAATTCATCAATCTATGATGATTTGAAATACCATCGGTTCAACAAAAAATAGGGTATTAGGATAACAGATTTTTGACGTTTCAAAATATCTTAGTTGAAATCCCACATCAAAAAATGAATTAATGAGGCCTCTATTTAAAATAAAGAGTCGAAAGTATGAAGATTACCGA
The DNA here is from genome assembly GCA_963277665.1 of Viscum album. NCBI lineage: Eukaryota > Viridiplantae > Streptophyta > Magnoliopsida > Santalales > Viscaceae > Viscum > Viscum album. The sequence goes on from OY728127.1 coordinate 1,812,982,122, forward strand.
AAATAACACATACTAGGGTTCCATGTAGTAAAATATGGATATGGAAGAAAAATCTAACCATCAATTACCTTATGGAGAGTGGTAGAGAAAATGGCTATGAAAAGGCCAACAATCCCAAAGCCATAAATTAGTGATGATTTAAGGTACCATCTAGGAAAACATTTTTGTTCTAATTTGCTTTTCTTAATATTGAGGAATTTTTTATGAGATTGGCTAAGATCATATGGAGATATACTTACTTTATAATTAGAGTTTTATCCATTAATAAATTTCTACCATATACTCATCTTTCACTCTAAAAGATAATAGAATGTAAAAAAAATTCTATTTACACTATTCGTATAGGGTTCCAAAATAAACGAATTTATAATTCATCTAAAAGATATTTTCATAAAAACTACATTATTTAATCCAGGACATCTCGTGGGCCAGTGGTAGGTGATACACCCTTGTCGCCCTTCGGTTGTGGGTTCATGTCTCGCAGCCTTGCCGGACGCGACGGGTTGCCGCCCGACCTCCGGGTTGTCCTTTATGGCAATCCAAAATAATCCAAACTAGAACTATCCAAAATACTTCTTTCCAAACTCACAGTCCAACATTTATAAGGAAGGTAAACATAATGTAGATCCTTTTTACCCTGTAATAGCATTTGAATACCTTCATCATGTATTACCATATTCCTTATTGATTACATTCATGCTCCCTTATTCCATATAGAATGCTGGATATACTTCATTAATCCAAAAATGTTTTAAACCCCAACAATGATGGAATATACAAATCATTAATCAGTTCCAAGGTAGTCAAGAATATCCAATATAATTTATCCAAATCAATCATGTATTATTCTAAAATCACCACCTCGGTATCTGAACCATATTATGGTTTATCTTTCTCTCAACCATATATTTTCCAAACATTTAACCTGCTACTGAGTCACTTTTCTTTGTTCCACCCCATCTCAAGTCCTTAATGAAATAGTACTGCAGTACAATCCTTATATACTCCATAATAATTATAACAAGTACATTGTTGATACAACACTCAATTGATATAATCAACATAATAACTCTAATCATTCCTCTTAATCTGTGGTAGTATCATAACTTGATTATTATCCAATAGCATCATTTGAGGCATAGTCTGATGACTGGGACATAGGTTCGCGTAGTGTCCAAACTCTTTGCAAATGAAGCATTGTACATTTGAAACCATTTTCTTACCCTTGCAGTCATGTACATTGTGCCCTTTTCCTCCACACTTATAACAAACCCCCATTCCTTTCTGGCAAGTTCCAGGGTGTTTCTTTCCACAGTTACCACATATGGGAAAATTCTTCTTTTCCCTTTTCCTTTTATCCATCTTTCTCTCTTCCATCCTTTTCTTCTCTTGATTCCCTTCAAAGCCATATGACTCAGTAAACTCTTTACTTATCTTATCAACACATGATATTATTTTTCTTCATATGATGATAATACATGGGAGACTATTTCTCTTATAAATTCTAGCTTAAGACCATGAAAGATATGATCCTTCCTTCTCTTTGAATCATGTGTATTTCTGGAGTTATCATTCCTTCTACTGGGCACCATTTCTAAACAATGGCATAAACTAGATCAGTTTATGAATCAAAATACATAATCCCATACTTATAAAACACTTAACAAAAATTGAACTATTTATGGATATAATCCATAATAATAAAAATGTTTTCTTTGAGGAAGTATATACTCATAAACCCTTCATAATGATTTGTAAAGAAAATGAGAGTTATCCTAAGAATATCCCCCGGGAGTGTCGTAACCAAACGTGCAGCAAGGCCCGTTGTCGTGCACTAGTTCTCGTTCGAGTCTAGCTCAAAGCGGTGTTTTCGGGTTTTACCCCTAGGTACATCTGTGCCAGAGCCGCCTCTACCTGCTCGTATCCAGACAGGGATGTATTGCTCGGAAAACTCACAAAATCTCTACAATACCAAAATTCTAGGAAGTTCTTCTATACTAATCCTCAAAGTTCATCTTAGGTCTACGTGCTATAATCAGAGTTTATCTAAATCTAGCTTCCAAGGTTTGTACTAAACTTCCTCTGATACCAACTGTAATGCCCCGACCCCAGCTACCCAGAGTCGGTGCATTACTTCGTAACATTGGCATGATCACAAGAAAGATCAAATCTCGAAAGACCGATTGGTTTAGTAGCCTTGGAAACACTAGATATATTCATAAGTTTTACATTACATCATAAAATGAAAAACTACTACAACAACATAATGTTTCCACAATCCACACTATTAAACCCTCATAAAATCCCTGCAGGTCATTCATAACTTACTTCTTCACATCCTGGGAAAAATAAAACATAGAAAAGGGGTGAGCTCAAATGCCCAGTAAGGATAACAATATAGCGGAAACTTTCATAAATAAGAATAAACATTTAAGGCAATGTATAACTAAAACAAAAGCCTTTTAAATATGAACTTTCAACATGGTATGACATAAATAAAATGAAATAATTCCATTTAATTATTCACATGGATATTCTACTAATCGAATAATCACATGCAAAAATCAATAACCACTTTCATAATGTTGGAATGCATAATGTCAGACTATCATAACCTCATAGCCAAGGCCTCGTGCCAAGACTACAAATATGATTTTGTCAAGGCCTTGTGCCAAGACACTAGTTTGTCTCATGAGACCTACCGATGCATCGAGGAGCTATAGCGGGCTCCACCCGTCACATATTAAGTCCAATGCATTCCCATATGAAAAGGTTTAAACATAACATAAACATTCGTATTAAAACTAGCATACGAAATGTCAATACTTTCACCATAAACTATGAATGGTATAAAAATAGCACATCCACAGTCAAACATATCCCAAAACTTTCAATACAATATAGAAGTTTTGTATCATAATAAATTAACTTCAAATAATCTTAAAATCCATCAAAGGATGTTGACATAGATGAAATCAAAATTCTTTTTAAAGAAATATCTCCTTTTATTTTGAAATCATTTAAGATCCATATAAAATAAAACATTTTCTTTGAAAATATTCTTATAAGCTTGTAAGGGAAGCTTTGAAGATTTTATAATGGCGGAAAATAGCCGCACCCGCCGTATAAGTTAAAAAAAGCATTCTTACCTTAATTCTTTCGAAAAGGTTAAAAAGGACCTTGTTTTGAAAACGACCGAAAGATTCCTTTATAAACCACTTATAAAAGTCAAAAAGGGTATAAATGACTTTAACTCATATTCTAGTAAATAGTAAAAATGTTTTGAAATACATTTTTAAGAAACATGGATGTGGATGATAAAGAGATCCCAGTAGATTATTACGTATAAACAACCTTGGATAATGAAGAGGTTGTAAAGTAAACCCTTACCTTGTACTTTTCCTTGGTTGGGGTAGGTTAACCTCCTGTATAATGGTGAAATAATTGTTATTAAATTATACAAGAATCATATATATTAATATGATATCATATATGATCTTTTAACATTGATTTGTTAATAATATCTTAGAATTATCGTCGTTTCAGGTGTTAACTTACTCTTTTTATTTATATGTTTTGTTACATAAGCCATGGTTGTTGTATCTTATTCATATCCAGAATGATATCTAGTCCTTAAAAATCATTTTTAAATCATCAAATGATAATTATACTTGAATGGTTACGATGGAGAATGAATCTCATCGCGTTCGTGGAGACGGTAGTCCGTACGTACGCACGAGCGACAATATCATTCTTTTGATATTAAAATAATATATAAATTAATGTATATCATATATACAGAATCATTAACATGTTATATTTATTATTTACATGAGTTACACATCATTATTATACCCATCCAAATAATATTATATTGAATAACAATTACACCACGACGTGGAGACGGTAAGCCGTACGTACGCACGTATGGTGACATGTTATTCAAAGGGTGGATAGAATACTGAATATGGTTGTACCATACTTATAATAACATCACAGTATATGTGAGATACTGGAGTTAGTATTTTAGAATGGTAAGAACAAAGGAAGAAGAAGTGGAAGAAGAAATGAACTTGGAGAAGGGTGGTGAAATCATTACCTCTTCTTTGGGTTCTTCCTTTTGATTTGATCAAAAGGGCTCCTTAGGTTGGCTTTCTGATCAAACTAAGGCCTCTAGGTTGTATTGAGGGATGTTGGGAGAGTATTTGGGCAGAGTTTGGCCGAACCAAAAGGCTTTAGAGGTGTGAAGAAATGAGAAGGAGGAGTGCCCCTTTATAAGAGGGGTGAGGGGCACCTTTGGAAAAGCTAGAAATGTTAATTTATAATAAATTCATATTCGGTTTCTAATGGCTCAAAAGTTGATTATTCAAAGTCTAAGGTGGGGATAGGTCGAAAACCACTCAACCAATAGAATTTAGACAGGTTTGGGTACTTATATTAACCTTATCTTTAAGTATTAACTCTAAGTTAATTAGTTTCACTTTTACAATGTCTCTTTGTATTTTTATATAATATGGTTAATAAACTTACTATATACATCCAAGAGACCCCCAAGTGGTACATTAATGATTAAAATATCATGATATAAGTCTCTTTGCCGAACCTTAGATTTTTAGGAATTTAATATCAATTAATAATATAATATTTGTTTTAAGAACTCTTTTATGTCAATTTTGACACTATTCAATAGTTGATTTTTTTGAAACTCATAATAGATTGATTACTTCGCAAAAAGTCAATACCATCATTAATAATATATCATATTATCCTAGAAAATTAGTTTAATGCATTAAAAGATTCATATTATATTTATTTGGGTATTTATAATATCAATTATTTTAATTTTTCACTATTATAGTAATTACTGCATCATCATTGTGTCATAAATAAAATACATTATTTAATGTCTAAAAATTATAAATAAAATATAATTATGTAGGAAATATTTTTATCTTTCTAATGAATATTTATAATCTAAAATCCAACATATATAACCCTATGTAACAATTGTTTTTCTAAAAGATATATGCTTGTGTCATTTTTGTATTCATTTTAACTTAATTAAAATAAAGTGTCATTATCACTTACAAGTGGATCCATGGGGTCCTAAAATAGACCCAAAGATTCCCATGGTCGACCATGTATCATCCAATAGGGTTGAGACACGTTTTAGGGTAATTTAGTATTATTATAATATTATTTTTTAACCCTTATTTACCAGATTTACCCTTAACCATGGTAAATAAAATATTTACCGCAGTAATTATTCAAAATGTCTAAAAATAAAAGTTACCTATTTACACAATTTGAACATCCTGATTCCAAATATGGAATCCATTTTCCTAAATTCAAAACACATAAGTGGCAGAAATTAATTTAAAATTAATTCCCGCTGTCAAAACAAAAAGCGTGTTTTTAAGAGATAATAACTATCAAAAGATTGACACTTGTTTATGTTCGGTTTAATTGTAAAATTATGTCTAATGACCAACATTATATTAAATTGTAAAAATATATTCTAAATATACTTTAAAACCACTCAAATTCATAATTAATCACTATTAATTATTTTGATTAAAAAAGTTGTTTTTAATTAAAATTTAGTAATTTTCACTATTCATCAAAATATGAAAGTTATCCGAAAAGTACCAAAATTTCACCTTAGGCTAAATTCGATATTCCGAATCCAAAAATGAAGTCCATTTCAAAATAGAAAATATATATAATTTCAAAATTTGGGTATTACTATTCATAACGGCTAGTTTGATCGGTTGTGGTGTGTGTTAAAACTCGACGTTGCGTACAACACACGCTACTGTTTTATTCAAAGGAAAGCGTACCGTGGAAGCTTGGGATGTTTCATTCTAAATTTTTTGATGTCTCCATTTAGTCAAAAAGATTAAAATATTGTATTTAAAAAGGTTTCACTATCAAAAGTTGATAAAAGTGCAATACTGAAAATGAATCTGTTCTTGCATTATGACTAAGAAACTCATAATATGGATTCCAAAATTATAAGGATTATATAAAGTTAAAAATGTCGTTAATGCTATTCATGACCTCTTTTAATGGCTTTTTTTTGGTAAGTCATGGTGCAATTGAACTCGGTGTTGCGTGTAGTGCAAGTTATTGAATTATTTTGAAGAAATAACACACTATGAAATCTTGGGGTGTTACACTTGTAGTTACTAAAAGGCTGGTTTATATTTAAGACCTTAATACTCCCAAATGAGATGAAACATTAATTAAAAAAATATAAAACGTAAGTGTGAATTTGTCACAATTATTTATTTTAATAAATGGATTGAAGAGGTTATGGTTGTATATAAGGATGTATAAAATGAAATTGTGTAATATTGTAACTTTTCTATATTTCTATTTTAATTTTGTGAATGAAATACATATTTATTAGAATGTTTGTGGTAGACATTTGCGGTAATATAAATTTCCAATAGAAAAGGGAATAACTTTTAATAAAAATATTTCATTATCCCTATATATGGAAATCCAAGATAAATTTTGAAATAAAACATTCATAAAATAAGTGAATATCATTTGAAATGATATGAATATAGAATATTAAAAGGAAAATAAGTGTTATTTTTTGGGTTTTTAATGAAATTAGGGACCAAATAATTTCCCATAGCTCGATTTGAAATGTTTTAGAAAGAGACTCTTTCTAAAATAAAATTATTCTAAAACAAAACATGTTACTACCATATAAAATTTAACATTTTTAGAAGACAAAAATCATAATTTAAATAATTTGGAAATTAATGCCCAATTTTTATTAAAATATCTCTAAGGACATGATATATGAATTTAAAAATATAGATTAAATATAATATAGTGAAGAATTGATATGGAAATATATGTGGAAACATATAAAAATATGTTACATCTTAAACAATATACAATAACACGTACAATAATTTTAACTATGAAATATAATTTTAAGGTACTCAACATACATAGATAACCTAACCAATAAAAAATTCATAATATATCCATACATTTATATCCTCTTTATAACTGATTGCAACAGTCACTATTTATACTCTCCACTACCAAAATATGTATTAGTATATATTTGAAATTAAACATATATATATATATATTGACATAAAATAAAAAATTATTGCTCTAAATAATAATTAAATTATTAGAATTACCCACTGACTCTATATATCCCATAAGAGAATATCATTAGGAAAATTTCTGGTTGTCTTATGATATAAGTGACAAATTCATCTTATATAGCAATGAGCATAATATCAGGAATTTTTATATGACTAGTATGATCCCATATTATGATCCTATGCCTGTTGATTTTTATTTCATATTAATATATATACTATGAGAATATGAAAGGAGTGGATTACCATAATATGAAGTAGATTTTCTTATAATAAATGACCATCATAACCTTCAAAAGACATTAGATAGGAATAGTTCATAACCCATTATGAATACATGAACATGATGATCCTTCCCAAGGAATTAACTAATATAATTATCTTTGGAAACAACATGAAGTTGAATAATGTTGGAAAAGATAAATTAATTTATTGTTATATTCAAATTAAAACATAAATTAATTTAATTTCAAAAATATTTAAATAAATAAACAAATATATAAAATCTTGTACATAAAATTCATTGGATGGTTCACTAATATAACATCAACCATATTTTATAGGGAAATATATTTCATTATATATATGATTATCTACCCACATAGTCCCATCATCTACCTAAAAAACTGAGAAATCAATTTTTTATTATAAAAAAAAAATATTGAAAATTTAAATATTATAATTCTTGAAAATAAAAAAATGTTCATCATTTTTCATAAAATGATTTTCAATCTATATGTGTGATAGTAGATCATTTTATCTCCAATCACTGCATTATTCTTATAGTGTTCATGAAATAATTTTTTAAAAATTTGATAATATTTATATAATTATTTATAAAATTTTATTATTATAATATTATATCATTAAATACCATATATTTCTCTTCTTAGTTACTATAAAAAAAATTTACATTTTTCTTGACGTACCAAATCAGTTATCATATCATACATATGATATGTAATTAATAATGAATTATAGAACTTCTTTCACGATCACCATTAAAATTATAATCATTTATTAAAAAACTTTTTAACATTAATTGATGTGAAATTGAATCAGGAATAATAAAATAAATTAATGTATAAAAAATATTCATTCAAATTACCAGTATTTTATTACATATCATCGTTAAATTTAATCATTAATGATAAATGTATTAAAAATAAATATATATTAAAATAAAATTCTTTATTCCTCTATAAAAGTGGATTATGTATCAATTTTAAAAAGTTAATTATTAGGGCCACTAGATCACATGAAAACTATCATAATATTTAATCAAATAATCCCCTTGGATCCCCTATTGGGACCAAAATCTATAAAATGTTACCACTATTTTTATACAATTCAGATTCAAAACTTATAAACTATAAATGACTTCCTATAATTATTATTTTTTGTATATTTATGGAATAAATATTTTAGTATACAAAATGTAATATGTTCTTTTCATATTAAAATCTATTTTTATAATCATGAACCTAAAAAACACAGTGAAGTAATTGAAGTGATCACCTACTCCCTCGACACACGAACATTGTCAACAAAATCTCTCCATGAATCACATTAATATTGGGTAGATATATTTATATGAAGTATTCCATATGCTATTTATAAAGACCTAGTGGGCATGCTAGATGGTTTTGGGATTCTGAAAGAAGGCACGTCAGATACCATTAAGTGGGATCGAGAGTAAATTCTAGATACATATTGTTATGAATCAACTAAAAATGTTGATAATTTCTTTTGGGTGGGATTTCTCTAAGAAATTGATCGACTACTGTCAATAATGTGTTTTCCATTGGAATACCGATAAAGTCCTATGTTCTAGTCATTTAATTTTAGATAATCATGGGGGTCTAAAATAATTATTATTTGAGATAAAATAATGTTTTCCATTCTATATTTTCTATGGGTGTTTGAGTATAAATTATATGATTTTTTATGTTGTATAATATTTTATTTAAGGCTTGGAATTGAAGATAATGGTCCAAGTGTGTTTTGAGGTAGGAATAAAAAGGTTGTTAGTGTCCTGGGAATATCCAAAACATTTGTTTGAGTCCACTATAAGTTTAGAGGGAAATCAATGGCTACGTAGTCACTAAAAAACTATTGAAGTTATGATTAGGGGTGACCAGATATATAGTGGATACCTAGGTAAATTTTATTAAAATATTTATTTATGGAAAATATATACTATAAATTTTCCTCCTTAGTCCCACAATTTTCATTCTCAATTTCCTCAGTTTTCTCTTCTAAACACCCTCAACAGGAACTCCCTTTAATCTCTTCATTAATATTTCACCCATATTTAATATTTATAATGAATTGGGTGTATTTTGTCATGGTTAAGTCCATATAATCTCACTTACATTCCCAAAAATAATATTTTAAATTAAATTCTTTTTATACAGTCTGTATAAGAGGTATTTGTAATGGGATTTCCCAAATTTTGTAGTGAAATCCATTAAAATATATTTTTATTTAGAATTTGAGTTATGATTTACCAAACTGGTTGATTATAATACCTTGACCAATATTTTTAAACAGTAATTATATGAAATTATTTATTTAGTGTTTCCAGGATTTTAGACCTGAATTTATGTTATCCTCAGTCTGATTAAATTAAGAATTCATCCCTAACAGTTATTTCAAAATTATTTTTTAATTTTACATCGTTTTCCATGGAGTTCAAACATCATATAATTTAATTTTATATATGAATTGGGTTCCTTGTTTAATGAGTTTTATATTGGATTTTTAATTGTGTTAATGTTTGTTGTTGATAACATGTAAGTAAATCTAATGGTACTAGTATGTGGTCCCAATACACCTTGTTATTATAGGGATATTCCTATAAAATTAATATTTTTTATTAATTGTCAATAATGATTAGATAATATTTTCCAAATATAAATAGGTGGTTTCCCAAATTTTATTAATTAATAATAATTTTATCATTTTAATGGGCTTTAGGTAAAATTATATATGAAATCAGTTTATCATTTTTGTTTTATTGAAACATAGTGTATATATTTTTTTATGTATACACCATATATGTATTTAAAATTTATAGTACACTCTTTATTGAGTATGTATGGTTGGGAATCCATAATACATATCGGGGATAATTATGCTGAATACTCTAATAACATGAAGATTATTATTTGGGTGGGAAAAGAAATTTGGGACATGAACTACATACATTTTCAAAAATATCTAGGATTTTTATGTAATCTACTTTGATTTATTTAAAAACTAAAAGTTAAACTTGTTTTAGGTTATATTATAAATCAATAAATAAAAAACTAATTCCATAAAAAACATATGATTGGAATCTTCCTTCATTCATTTTAAATAAAACTCTTGGGGTTTTATCTTATATCATATAATACATGGAAATTAAAGTAATATTTTATATAAAAAAATTATATGAGGTGATAAAAATAATTTTTACACAATGTTAAATAGGATTATTAATCCTTATATATAGTTATGTTTATCATGGATATATTTTTCCATAAATGGTTTGAATAAATAATAAGTCAAACCATGTTATTTCTTTAAAATAATTTACTATGACCATGATCTAGAGGAAGTTTCATACTTACCCCTTAAATGTATTAATCCCATAATTATTGGATACAACTTATAAATAAATTTAAATCATAAAATTTATTTTATCGCAACTAATAAGTGAAATTAACATGAGATTAAAATTATTTTTATTGTGTCAAATTCATTAAAGGTGATTAAAAACAATTTAAACAAACAGAAATTGATTCCTAATCTATTAAAGTATGGTTAATGATGTGGTTCCTTAAATAAATCACAACCATATATATTTAAAATAAAAAAACTTATACTTCTTTTTTTATTATATTTTCTCTCTATATTATGTATTCCCTTTCAATTGGAATGCTATCCATATAGTTATTTTGTTTAATTTTTATGATAATTCCCACTATTTCTTTTGTTTTTCAGATATCCTTGCATTATTTTTCGATAGTTATGTATAAATTATTAATATGTCTTGTTTTGTTATTTTTTTGAGTAAAATTTTGTTATTTTGTTACTTTATGGTTGAAATTTTGGTTACATGATTATATGGACATTTACTACAGTTAATGATCATGGTTACTGTTGATGATGGGTTTGATTACTATATATAATGAACATTATTTCTAATAATATAAAGTACGTTTACTATTTCAATGGAGTAGATTAATTTATATCATTAAATAAAACTTATAAATGTTTTATAGAAACCATCTATTGTATATTTTTGTTAGGTATATATATGATTAATGTATTTAGAAGTTTCAATTTCATTGTTTCATATGGATTGTTTTTATTTTTATATATATTTCATGTATGATATAAGCGACTTTTTTGTGGGTAATAACATTATCATTTTGTAATGGTTACACATGAAAATATATCTATATGTATATCTAGTTACTCAATTTGAGGAGAGAAGCTAATAAGTGGAAGATTTATATATATGTATATGATTATATATATATACAAATACATATTAAAATTCCATCCTTTGATAATATGAGTCCTCTTAAGTTTCTATGATATACATAGAGTTCCTTTTGATGAGGAGATGAGTTGCCTACTAGGTAGGTTAGATATTTACAAACACACACAAGCACATAGTTCCTATTGACTAAGAGAGAGTTGACCTTAGGGTGGTTGTATAAGGACTCAACCTTAAACATTACATAATCTTGAATTAAATGAATAATTCACATTGAAGATCTTTTTAGGTTTGGTGTTTTATAGAATTAGGCCATAACTATTACTAATCAACTTGAAAATTAAATATAGACACTACTACTCAGTATCTATTTTTTCATTAAATAAGAACTCTTAAAAAAATGTCTAGTTCCATGTTTTAAACAACATGACTTTTCCTTGATCTCATCCTTGACCGTATTCATCTTTATGCCTTGTGTAAAAAAATTCAAAAACATGGGATGAGCATAAAAATTTCAGTAAGGGTTATAAAATATAGAAGGAAAACATTAGCCCATCAATAAATAAAAATCAATGAAACTAATACTTTTCAATCATAACATTCCTTACGCGATCAAAAGATTTATGAATAACACACACAAATAAAAAATCACAATGGTAAACTATGGAATTCATAACATTCTTACATTGTAGTTATCACAATAAAAAATGGAGTCACATTAGAAATACCAATCACAGTATATTTCCTAAATCTCTTAGTAGAAACATTAACATTTACCTCCGTCACAGTACCCAATGAATTGGAGAGCTATCTCGGGCTCACCCGCCCTAGGTTTATCATGAAACCGCCCATATATGTAATCAATGCCCAATAACCATAACATAATCATATCAAATAAGATAATCCAAATGGAAAGACAATATTTCCACATTCTAATCACTATATATCAAAATCAGGATATTTAAATAAATAAAGATTTATCAAACCATTTTCCATTCCATTTAAAACATTTAATAATTAGATTTTTTAATCAAAATTTCCCATTCCACATTGAAACATTTAAATAAATTTCTTTTCAAAAAAATAATTTCCATCTAAATAAATATCTAAAACTATTTTTAAAACATGTAGAATAATGATAAATATATAGAAGAATAAATTCTTAAAACATTTAAAACTATATTTTAGTTAAATAGTTTTTAACAAATCGAGAGACTCTTGAATGCGAATAATTGAGGAATAACATTGAATAGTAACATTATAATATCATTATAATAAAGAAATTCATGATATAATATTTCAAAGGGTATTATATACACCATATAAATGTGATTTGGAGTATAACAACAACGAAGTCTCAATGGAATGTAAATTGACAGAAAGTCCCTTAAAAGATATTTTCCTTATATTAAGGATAAATCCCTTACATAATTATGTGTGACATATAAGAATGAAACTAATATATGTTCATATTAGGTGTAAAATAATCATAGGTCATTCAAACATATTTATAGCCTTACATAAATAGGAAGAAGATGTTTAACCCAAAGAAATCAAATTGGGTAAAGAAGTTCCCTTACATGAAATCGATATCCTAATGGCGTCACTTTAAAATTCATAAAATTAGTTGATGAGAGAAGGAAGGGTATATCATCACATAGAAATAAAATTTTCATCAATAAGAATATATAATAACATATCCCAACAAATGAAGTTGTAAATTAAATGACCCAACAAAAAGAAGTCTTTTAAAAAAAGGAGGGTGAATAGTTCTTTTACCGATTTGTTGCAACTTACAAAACATACACCACATGAAAGAACAAAGATGTAAATAACCATTAATTAAATTATACTTAACAATTAATGAAATAATGGGTATTACATAGACAACAAAAAAGAAATAGTGGCAATATAGCATGAATCTCACGGGAATAAAAGTGATATGAAAACCCCCAACCACGTTGTAATTAAATCGAGCCGTATGAAAAAAAGTTAACAAAAACCAATAGAATCATATAATACCATGAATATAAATATAATAATGATAATATATATATCAAATGGCAGTAAAAAATACACCACTTACAATAAATAAGTGGCGAACAATGGAAATCTCAGAGAATTAAAAGTGAGATAAGAAATCCCTTACCTCTGGTCCAAATTGACTTCTTTGTTCCTTATTCTTCCTGAATAATAAACATAAGTTAATTTATAAATTATTAAGAACCATTTTCAATTTTTATTATTCATTTTATATCAATTATTACCAAGTTATAAACATTATGTAATCATTAAAGTTAATAATGGTCGTTTTGTCGGTATTTGGTACTTGAGTAAAAAATGAACACCTTATAATTACAAGTTGTCCATGTGGTAAAGAGTAAATTAACTCAAGAATGATATTAATGATTTAGATATAACATATTTCACATATATCCAGTATATATATGCATTTCTAACAGTATATAACTTTTGGAGATAATAAATGAAATGCACCGTTCATGGAGACGTTTAGTCGTACGTACGCATGAATGCTACATTCATTTCTATTCCTTATTTTAATAGAATGAAAATATAATGATAGATAGTTATATTATCATTATAGTATAATATCATATATAATTTAAATAACACCTTCCTTTATATGTCCCACGTATGGTATGAACAAGTCATATCACTTTGAGGGGCGGAAGTCGACACTTCCTCAAATTAAATTATCGCATTTACACATAATGGAAACCATAAAGGTAGGATATAAATTACAAATATAGAAGAATATATAAAAAATATATAAATATAATATAAAAATGCAGTTCCATCTTAATTCCCACCGGAAGTGGTGGTAGGAGATATTTGAACAATCATCGTTTCGTGAGGTGTTAGTTTTCAACCCACAGAAATGGTATGCTCTTTACCCTTTATATGGGGGTTTGTTTAGGTGTAGAATGAATCCTTTACATAAAAACATACTAGAATATTTAGGATACTGGTTTTGTTATCAAATAAAGGACTGAGAAGAGTTTTGTGGTTGGAGAAGTAAAATAAAAGAAAATTATTTATAAGAAATTGTTACCTTTAATTCAAGTAACTCACTTTGATTTGAGTCCAAATGACTTCTTGAAGTGTCTTATTTTTTAATAAGAGGATTATATGAAAATTATATGGATCTTTAGAGATTATTTTGGTAGGGTTTTGATGAGCCAAAAGGCTTGAGATGTGTGAGGAATGGGTTAGAAGTGACAGATTTTTAAATGAGGTAGAAGGGGTTCTTTAAGAAAGTGTGAAAATATTATTTTATTATATAATGATTTTCTCTTTCTAAAGGTCAAAAATAATTTAGGATGAAGATAAGATTACTCATGGTTGGAATAAATTCATTGAATAATAATTTGAAATGTTTTGAATGTTATTTTAAAAATTATAATCATATTTGTTTTTATCATTTCTTAACGATGTAAATACTGCATCATTTTTTTGACATAAATAATTTTATTTATTTGATATCTAAAAATTATAAAAAAAACTATCATTATGTAGGAAATAATTTTATATTTCCAATGAATATTTATATTCAAAAGGATAACTTATATAACCCCATATAAAAATTAATTTACCAAAAGATATTTGATTGTGGCATTTTTTTCTTTACTTTAAACTAATTATTCTAAAGTGATATTATCACTCTCAAGTGGCTCAATGGGGTCCTGATATCGATCCAAGGAAGCCCATGGTCGTTCATTACTCATCCAATAAGGTTAGTACAAGTGTTAAGGTAATTTTGTATTATGATAATATTCTTTTTTTCCTTAAATTTCCCTATTTACGGTTAACCGCTGTAAATTAAAGTCAACAGTTATTATTAACTAAATGATTCTTTACGTCTTATTGAATCAAAATTTACATACCACTTACAACCATGTATGTTATATTTTTGATATTTAATTCAAAAAATCTGTAAAATTTCATATAAATGAAAATGTCATTTTTTAACTAATACTTCGTGGTTTCACTATTCATCAAAAATTCATGTTTTCCATAAATATACCAAAATTTCAGCCTAAGCTATAATTGATAATATGAATTCAAAAATTAATCCAATTTTAAAAAATTAAAAACATAATAGTTGCTTTAATTTTTTAAAATTAATTCTCGTTGTCCAAAAAATTGGTGTGTCTTTAAGAAACAATATCTATCATAAAATTTACACTTGTTAATGAACAATTTCAATTTGAAATTTCTTCCAATGACCATCATTGGATTAAATGTTAAAAATATATTCTAATTACACTTTAAACCCAATTAAATAGATAATACAACCATTGAAATAAATTATATTACAAGGTAGTTATGAATTAAACTACAGTATTTTTTACTATTCATCAAAAATTGAATTTTTTTAGAAAAATTTCAAACTTTTACACAAAGTGAATTTTGATGTTTTGATTGAAAAGAAAAAACTTATTTTTTCAAATAGAACATATAAAATTGGCCAAAAATTTATTTAAAGTGTGTTCTCCATCAAAAGGTGGTAAATCAACCTTTTAAAGTAAATTATACTTAAAATTAGATTCATTCATATTTTAAGCCTCTAGAATTTATTGGATAAATGGTAAAACACATAAAAAATATGTATAATCATATTGTAGTTTTTTCTATTCATTACCTCCAATAAAATATCTAGTCATTCATTACAAATTAAAATAATAATAATATATTATTTTTCAGTATGACTCGGCATCGTTTGCAACATAAGACTTCAGAGAACCCCATTGTTTCGTGTCAAGAACTCCTATGAATATAACATCCCCTATAAAATAAAATTAATATTTTATTCAAAAATATTAATAAATATTAAAATTTTGTATTCTTTATTTTCTTGGGCTGTAAAATCCTTCCCCCCTTTCGGAAATAGTGTCCTTGCAATTTTAAAATTGGGCATGGAAACTTCATTGAATTTCCCGCATCAGAAAAAGGGTAAATAAAACTGTCGCTTTAAAATAATGAAATAGAAGTACAAAGGTCACCCGAGATATCCCATACTAGTATTCAATGTAGTAAAACATTTATTTGGAATAGAAAATAAATCGTTAAGTTCTGATGGACAATGATAGAAAACAAGATTAGGAGAAAGTTAACCACCTGAAAATCACATTCTCATGATGTGTTAAATGGTCATTGATTACCCAGTAGGAAATTTAAACCATCAAGGATTTTTTTCACATTCCATTTCATAATTTTTAGTAATTAATTTACAACATAGAATAAGAAGATAATGATATATACTTACCTTCATGTAGAGTTTCATATTTTAATAAGTTTCAACCAAAAACTAATATTTTCTCCAAACCATGAGCATTCAAAAAGACATGGTCACATATAAAGCACAAGAATTATCTTCTAGAGAATTACATAATCCATAAAAGAATAACAACATATTTCCCTTTTCATTAGACATCAAATAAAACCAAAATGGTTAGTATGAGATCATATAATCCCAAAAAAGGATAATCCTTTATAAAAATAAATTATACTATAAATCAAAAAAATTAACCAAAAAAGTAACCAGAGATCAAGAAATACCATTCAATACAAAATTTTCCTTAAAATTATTTAATATAATCCAAAATAAGATTGAAACCCAAAACACAGAAGGATTTTATCACATAGTCTTACACACCAAAGCTTAACATTTATCTACAAAAACATCGACTACTATTAAAGTATCTTTTTTAAGTGTAATTAACCTAATCATATATTCTTCATGAAAGTTTAATCATTTCCATAAATAACCCAAATCACCATTTTTTTAGAATATAAACATGGATTCTTCCAAAAATATCCACCATTAATCATCATTGTTGAGTCAAAAGTCCTATTTTGACTTTTATGTTTTGTTTTGGAAGACACAAATGTCTTATTAATCCTATTAACCTTGTCTATCGTATCGTATTGATCATGTTCATGGTACTGACTATGCGTATCGTACTGATCATACTGATCGTACTGACCATGCCAATTGTACAATGCTGATCGTACTGACCATAATTATCGTACTGATCATACTGATCGTACTGACCAGGCTAATCATATTGATCATGATGATCGTACTTACTATGCGTATCGTACTGATCATATTGATCGTACTGACCATGCCAATCGTACAATGCTGATCGTACTAAATATGGAAATTTCATTAACTTAGCTTCTCATATCTTTTATTACATACTTTTTTTGGTACTTTGTCAAAAAACACATGCTTCATTTAAATCGTACTCTTTATTATCTTATTCATACATATTCTTCTAACCAATATGATGTCATTGAGTTAGTTACAATCTAAACAAAACTATGTCGTGCTTTCTGTTTCAATATGACCGTTTTGATGCCAGGTGTCCAAGTCCCTCTGAGTTATTTGGATAAATATGGCTGTTGGAGGAGATGTGACCATTGGAACCCGAGGCCTATAAATAGGAGGTCATTTGGAGCTGAGAGAAGAAATGACCCCTGAGAACAAGAGTTATACAACTATGATACTTTGCTTCAATCACGATTCTAGAGAGAGATGTAGTGACTTCTCTCATGATGTGTGCCTTGTGCGTCTGATCATCGTATCAAGGAATTTCGAGTGATTGAAAGACAGAGGTGCATATTACCTACAAAATCGAGGGCTGCCGGGGATAGGCAGACAGACGTCTCGATCATCGTATCGAGTGCTGCCAGGGATAGGCAGACGGACAGACAGATCATCATATCGAGGGCTTCCAGGGATAGGCAGACGGACAGTTCGATCATTGTATCGAGGGCTCACCAAGGTGTTGGTGAGACAGACCTTTTATCCTAGGTGAAAGGATAACCCTTCTCTTTGGGTTAAAAGAATTGTAATTATTTTACATTTACGCTTCTATTTGTATTAGAAAGGAAATTGTTTTTGTTTCCTTTTCTATCTCTTTTATATTTTTAATTTTTTCAATTGAATCCATTATATTACATATTGTATTGATTGATTCTATACGCTTTAAGGTAGAATCATTCATCATTATATTACTCTGATTATTGTGTTCATCTTGAATACAATTGTTTTACATGTCATTAGTATTACATTATATCATACCTTTTATATTCAATACAATTGTGGGTGTTTGTATTTGTATTAGTTTAAGATCATTTAAACTAATCTCTTCAATGCTAAAACTCAAAAAATTTTTAAACCTACAATTCACCCCCCCTCTAGTACTGTTCCATCTAATAGACATACATATCTATATATTCGATCTGACAATCATAATAAAAGATAATTATTCCTTGAATAACATTTTCAAATATCAAACTTTATGGTTTCAGATACTATAAAATGTCTTCAAATGTAATCCCATCATCAAAAGATCCTTAATACTTTTAAGCAATTCGTTACCATAAAATCTACCATAACTCTCGAATCCCTTATATGATGACTTCTTACTCATTCAACATTCTTCATTATCCATTAACCATTCTTTACCAACTTATTCTGAAATACATCTTTCCTACAAAAAAATTCATAAATCACATCCTCAGACTCAATAATATCAAAACATATGTTAATAAATAATCCATACCTTTCATTGGGTAGTGTTAGTTTCTTCATCCACAATAATAATTGTATTAGGTATTGATAAAAAAATTTGTAAGATCTTGGTGATCATATTCCCGAAACATCTATGTAGGACATCTTTTTGTATAATGACCATGCACACCACATTTAAAACAATCAATTGATCCCTTATAAATAACATATTTTATGTTCCTAGAGTAAAATGGATGATTCCTTTTTCCGTGGAAGGTTCTTTCTTTGTGACCTTCATTCCCACATCTAATGAATCTTCCCGTCCCTTTGAAGAATTTTACTATGCGTTTCTTTCCACATCCTTTACACATTGGTTTTTGAACATACTTACTTTTATGATTATTACATGAAAATACCGAGGTATTTCTTTCTGGCATATATGATGCCATATAAAAATCAAAATGGTTCAGGTGGTCAATCATGACACCAGATAGTTTTTTGAGAATAACCACAAGAGTTCTCATTGCAGCACCCATTTCATTGAGTTTCTCATTCAGAAAATGGTCACAGTTTTCTTCACATCCACTATTACATTGGTTCCTTCTAGATCCATCCATTTACTAAAAAGAAAAAGGTTAGTGTGAGTATATCAGTAAAATAATCATATAATATCTTATGAGGAGGGTAAATACTAAGACTTATTCTTGTTATAATAAACACATTCACTTTATCTAAAAAAACTACGACTCTTTCCAATATTCCAACCATTATGGTTATGGCTCTTATGATTAAATGACACCCAAACCTTTAAAGATATCTAATCTGACTAATGATACCAACTATAAGGACTCGACCTTAAACATTACATAATCGTTAATTAAATGAATAATTCACAATGAATATCTTTTTTGGTTTAGTGGTTTAGAAAATTAGTCCATAAATATCACATATCAACTAGAAAATTACATGTAGACACTACTACTCAGTATCCATTTTTTCATAAAATAAAAAATATTAAAAAGAAACATGTCTAGTTCCATGTTTTAGAGAACTTGGCTTCTCATGATCCCATCATTGACAATATTCATCTTTATGTCATGTGGAAAAAATTTCAAAAACATGGGATGAGCATAAAAAGCTCAGTAAGAGTTATAAAATAAGGAAGGAAAAAATTTTCCCTTCAGAAAATAAAAATCAATGAAACCAATAATTTTAAATCATACCATACCTTACGAAATCATAAGATATATGAATAACACATAGAAATCAAAAATCATAAAGGTAACTAATGGCATTTATAACATACTAACATTGTAGCTATCACAGATACATTGGGATTCAGATTTGGAATACCCATCATAGTATATTACCTAAATCTCTCAGGAGAAACATTAACTTTTACCTCCTTCACGTTACCCAATGCATTGGAGGGCTATCTGGGGCTCACCCGCCATAGATTTATCACGGAACAACTCGTATACATATTCAATGCCCAATAAACATAACATAATCATAACACATAATAGAAGCACAAATGAAAGATAAAATTTCCACATTCTAATCACTATATATCAAAATCAAGATATTGAAATAAGCATTTCTTTATCAAACAATTTTCCAAACCATTTAAAACATTTAATAATGATATTTTTTAATCAATGTGTCTCATACCACTTTGAAACTTTTAAAGAACTTATCGTTTGAAAACATTAATGTCCATATAAATAAATCCTTATACACAATTTTAGAACATGGAAATTAATTATAAATATTTAGTAGAATAATTCATTAAAACATTTAAAACAATATTTTAGTTATAGAGTTTTTAAAAAATGATAGACTCTTGAATAAAAATAATTGAGGAATAACATTGAATTAGAACAGTATAATATCATGAGAATAAAGAGATTCATGATATAATATTTCAAAGGGTATTATATACACCATATAAAATAGAATTTTTGTATAACAAAAAATAAGTGTCAATGGAATTTAAGTTGACACAAAGTCCCTTATAAAGATTATATCCTTCGATTAAGGATAAATCAATGAAATAATTATGTGTGAAAAATAATAATACACCAAATATAAAGAGATATTACGTGTAAAACATTAATAGGCAATTAACACATATTTATATAATGACATAATCAATAAGTAGAAGTTTATCCCAATGAATTCAAATTGGGTAAAGAAGTTCCCATACAGAAATTCGACAGCCTAATGGAGTCCCGTTAAAATTCAGAAAATGAGTTGATGGGAGAAAAAAAGCGTATCTCATCACATGGACATAAAATTTATATCATTAAGGATATAGAAGAACAGATCCCATCATAAGAATATGTAAATATAATGAAATAAGAAACAAAAAGTCTTTCAAAAAAGGAGGGTGAAAGGTTCCTTTACGTTTTTGTGTTAACATACATAACAAACACCACATGAAAGAGGGAAGATGTAAATTCCAATTAATTAAAGTATATTACACAAATAATTAAATCATGGGTATTAGATAAATCACAAAAAAAAGAAATAGTCGAAATATAGCATGAATCTCACAGGAATAAAAGTGATATGAAAACCCAATACCGCATTGTAAATCAATCCACTCATATGAAAAAGAGTTAATAGCCACCAAAGGAATCACAAAATATCATGAATATAAAGGGAATCATGATAATATATATCAAATGGAAGTAGAAAATAAACCACATTCCATAAATAAGTGGCGTATAGTGGAAATCTCATGGAATTAAAAGGTTGATAAAAAATACTTTACCTCATGTCCAACTTGAATTGTTTGTTCCTTGTTATTCCTGAATAATAGATATAAGTTAATTTATACCTGATTAAGAACCCTATTAAAAGTTTGTTTTTCATTATATATCACTTATTACCATGTTATAAACATTATGTAATCAATGACCAATAGAATGATCTCAGATGTCTGCTATGATAAGTAAAATTCTAATAGATTTAGGTTTACTGACTTGGTATAACCAGTAGTGCCTTATTGGTACCATACTTATACCATCCATGTATCATTTCATTTGAATACCCACCACAATATTTAATTTACAAGCCCCTTTTAATTTTGATCCATGAAATCCATTATTGAATTTTAATTGATCTTGTCAACATTAGATAATTCCCATATACAACATACTTGTAGGAATGATTATTTTCAATGAATAATATATCACTGACCATGGTGAATATAAAACCATCACCACAATTTCATTCCTCCTACGCAGTATGTGTCATTGGAACATGCCTATTCCACATGTACTTATAGAACCTGTTCCTATGTCAACCATTTGTGCATCTCGAGCATTGACTAAGTCCAAGTCAATTCATCTTCCACTATCTGTAATCGAGATGTGAACCCTTATATAGAAATGTAGTCAAAAGCATGACTAAATATTTTATATCTTATGGATTTATGTAATATCCAATGAAACTGGTAGGATAATTACTTTAGATGAATAATGTGTTTAGATTGTTTCATGTTGGTTTTTAACAAACTCTTTTCATCCTAACACATGATCTATTGAATAATGGATTTTCTTCATACTATGACTCATATGAATTATATTTTTCATTTTAGTTAGCATATTGGTTATGGGTTTATACCGTTATTTTCAAATCACATCTTGAAATATAATGGATGTTTCTGCAGGTTGTAACATTAATACAACTTGAATCATAACTTTGATATATGAAATGTACGTTTAAGAATTGATCCACACTAAATTTTTGTGGATCAACGTTAACATGTAAGACATCATCATCGATCCTTCTTATGATCATCAATATGGTGATGTTGATAAGGTAACATGCATTTTGGAATTTCTCCAGATACATATTAATCATCGATGATTGAATAGTTAATATATTATTCGGCATGCCAATCTTAAGAAACTCATATCTTTTGACAATGAATATACTTCACTATTACATTCCATAATAAATTAAAGGAATCTTGTGATGTATTTTTACCACGAGATTTCTTTGGAATAGATCACAATGTCTTTTTGAACAATCCTAAAAAGGTTTGTGGCATAAAATATTCTTTGTCTAATCTAAAGATGCCAATAATACCAATGGAGTTTAGTTTTACTGAGCCTAAATAGCATATTCGGTATATTCGTGAAAACCACTTTTATTATTACATGGAAAAAAATATTCTTTTCACAACTGGATAGGTATTACATTTTATATTCATCATGTACTGCCATTGATTCAAATATGTTGAATCTATTTATCGAGTATGATACCACAAACAACATTCATTCCAAAACATAGAATAATTTCTCATCATGTCCAAATGGTAACATGAGATAAATGTTTTTTGTTATAATTTACAACTTGTTCTGTTTGAGTCAATTACATGTCAAATTGAAGTGATGTGTTTCTCACAACTGACTTTGGAATCAACCTTTCTCAACTTCATGGAGAAGACACTTTACATCCTTTAATTTTTCAATCCTTTCTTGGTTACTGTATTTAAATACACATATGTTATTAGCATATTATATTCAATACCCAAGATCTATGTTATAATCATTAATATATTTTATGAATATAAACTAAATGAGAAGCATGTACTTCCTTCTTGTATTTCAGTTTTTAAACTTCCATGAATTTATATCATTATGTGATGAAAATAACCTGATATTAAATTACCAACCACTTTTCATTGAAGGAAATTATGTAGGAGCCTTTGGAATTACCTTCCGTAGTCCTTTTCTCTTTTCCATTCAATTTATTTTCCATAAGAATAAAAGATGGAGTTATCTCCAATATTCATATTACATGGAGAATGTTTCCTTAATGGTAATAAAGCACTTACTCTAAACCATTCGTTTTTACCCTTAAACGAATCTAGAGTAAATGGGTGTAGAAAGTATAATGATGGGATGAAAGATTGTAAACTATATTTCACTTCACACAAACTGAGTGAGACAATCACATTCAAATCTTTCTTCACATTCTCCATGAAACGGTCTTGGATATGAGACTACATGTAACATCATCCATGTCAGGATGTACTTTCCAAAACTAACATCATACCTTGATGTTATCATTATGATTGAACCATCATATGCTTTGTTCATGAGTCCTCTGTAAGCAATTTTACACCCTTCTCTTCTTGAGGTGGCTTAAAAGGTTTGGACACAAGCACCTTGAATTTCTATTATGGTATTAATGTGTGCAAGGGGATATAGTAAACATGGAATTTTGTGCTTGTTGAGACATTAACTTATTCCAATATTTATCATAGTTTTTATTAGGGTATTACATGCCATTTTGTACAAATAAACTTTACCAGATTGTAATTTATGTGATTACCTAATATTACATTACAGATTATTTAATGATTAAATCTCTCTCCCCTCCCCCCAATATTTGGAATACTAGGAACCCACTATACAAGAATAGGAATACTCATGAGTATTCTAGTGGAAAGGATCCATGAACCTCCCTCGTAGTCTACAAGATATGGATACACCACTACTAGGAGGTCCCAAAATAGGCTTTTTGGCATACCAACCGCATTAACTTGTGGTTCCTTGATCTGTTGAGTGACGTGCAAGCATCAAAAACCAGTTACTGATTTACTCAATGATTGCCTCTAAAATTACAACAAGATATATATGGATATTTATTTACTGCAATTTTAGTTAAGTCGACCCACCACAAAAATAATAACTCCCTGGTTGTAAGAGGCACCCTTAGCTATGGCATGACCAGCAGCTTGAACACCTAGTTTTGTTCAAACATGAATGATTGAGGGGAGTTTGTGAATTAATATTTTCTTTTAGGTTTTTATTGGTTTTTATCTCTCGATGAATGTAATCCATTTCAATTAAACTCATTCATCTAATATGTCACGCTCACAACTAAACTTTAATATAAAAACATACAATGCTTCTATATACACTTTATTATGTACTATTTTAGGTATTTTTCCCACTATTATAAAATGAATAAATTAATAAATTAATGCATAAAGGTAAACTATTACCTGACTCGTCTTGAGCATCTAAATGACCTATGTTCGTCGTACCTGAGTCAAGGCTTTACTCAAAATGAAACTAACCCTTTTTCTTGTACGTTTGCTTCACATCTGGTATATCACCCTCTCTTGGAAGGTTCCACGTCACGTCTTTGATTAAGGCCTCTTCTTGGTGGGGTCCACATCGCTCATCGTCTTCATCTGAAGTGCAATAATACTTGCGCGTAGGAAAGAGGAACTAATGTGATAAATATACATCGGGTAAAAATTGGGAGGGCATGAACTTATGAATTTTAAACAAAAAATAATTTTGAAGCGTAGACCATATATTTAATTATTTAAAATCATCGCACACAGTTAAATAATTAAATAAATAAATAAATAAATGCATACATATAGGGGTCGATGCTCAAGACTATAGAGCGGGTAAAGTAAAGTGCGATAAAATTTAAATGGATTAATAAAGTAAGAGGTTTATCTAAATTAAATAAAATGAATTTAACAATTCTAATACTTTATCTATTTATCAGTCTACTAATTACTTTAATTAATGTGACCAAATTTAATTAATTAATTCTTTTAATTTAATTGCAATTTTAAATTAATTTAAATGATTAGGAATTAATATAATTATCCAAAATTAATTTTAATTAATTTAATTTAGATACTAAAATTAATTAATTAAATTAATTTATTTTGATTTATTTTAATTGGTCGGTCTCCTAAACGTCGTTGTAGGGCCTGTGCGGGTCGGGCCAAACCCACGCATGACCCTACAAGGCCATATTGGGCCGAACTAGGCCGGACCAATCCACCCCATCTCGTTCCGGGTTGGGAATGTCCACCTAGAACATTTTGGGGAAAATATTTTTCATGCGGAAAGGCTTGAAAGAAAAATAGAAGTACCTCCCAGATCATGACCGATGGGGCGGCGACGCGCAGTGCATCTACTCCCAATCCATAGGCGGCGACGACGGGTGTAAGGCTGTGTGCCCTACCGCGGGTGGTGGCCTAGTGGCTGGTGGCCTAGGGATGGCCATATGGAGGAGAGGCCACCACTATGGCAAGGCCGCGACTATTGTGTTGCAGCGTGCTACATGGTAACAAGGCCAAGAGACAACGATGAAGTTGGGAGGGTGGATGGTGGACATTGCGGGGTGCGGCGCCTCAGCCTTGAGCCGTCTGAAATGAGAGGAGGCCAGCGAAAACACAAAGAGGAGGCAAGCCATGCTGGGTGAGGCTGGGGCAGCCGGGGCACATCGTTGTGTCTACTGCTACATTCGGGGGATAGGAGACTAGGAGGGCAAGGGAAGGCTTATTGGCGGATCTATTGCGCTTCAAGCGGAGCGGTGCCGGAGAAGGCCAACAATCCTTCACCAGGTCGAGCTGGAGGCAGCCAGAGGTGTCGGAGGTAGGTGCCCAGGGTGCGGTGAGTCCCACTGTGTGGAGGTCTATCATGGCCCTGGCGGCGAGGAGGACTGCGAGCCGGTCGGTTGGTTGGAGGAAGTTGGGATGGCGGGGAGCCCATGTTTAGGGGCATGGTTCTGAAGAAGGCGGCGAGGCTCCTGCTGTGCGTCGCACTGGGAAGAGGAGCCAGTGACTACCTTCCCACCTATGCGGCATGGGTGAGCCGTGCTTGACGACAGAGGGGGTCCACTCAGACCCCCTGCAATGCCACATTTTTTTGTTTTGTTATCCAATGTTTTGTCTCTAATTTTTTATCATTATGACTTCTTTTGAAGTCTTTATTTTCCTTTTTTTTAAATTTACAACTTGTTTCTGATGTCTCTTCCACCACTTCATTTATTTTTTAATTATGATTCAAGTCTCCAAAAACTTTTATTAAATTCCAAAGGCTATCTAATAGCCTTTCAATTTAATGGTAATAAATTAATTATATTTAATTTATAATTTATTATTATATTATTATTATTATACTAATATATATATTATTATAATAATGAAACTAATATGCAAATTACTAAATTATAAAATTTAAAATTTTCACAATTAAATTTATTTCAGATGAAATGATAGAAACATAATCAAATCACCCAGATGAAATAAAAAATAGAACCCGATATCAGACCACACATTTGAACCAATCTGGAAAATTAAGCTGGCCATAACATGGCCGTTCCAGATATGATCAACGCACAGTTTGAATCGATGAGACCATTTTTGAACCCTCTACATTATTTTATGAAAATTAATTTTATTTGGCTCAAAAAATTTACACGATCCCTCTGATACAACTGTTAGGGTCTGGGGACCACAACAGATGTTGGTGGGATGGGGATATTAAAATTTTCATCGTCGGGAAGACAGAACATGTCATCTTCGATGATCTCATCCCTGTAGAGGTATGCAGATCTCACGTAAATTGTATGGAGCACAATTCTAAAATGAAAACCTACCCATTTCAAATCCGAAGCTGTGATCGACTGAA
Organism: Viscum album; assembly: GCA_963277665.1. Lineage (NCBI taxonomy): Eukaryota > Viridiplantae > Streptophyta > Magnoliopsida > Santalales > Viscaceae > Viscum > Viscum album. The sequence goes on from OY728127.1 coordinate 1,813,009,755, forward strand.
ACTAGTCGATGGCTATCGTCCAATGAAGGATCCAAATTAGTATCCCTCTATATCATCCACACGCATATCAAAAATAGGCTGGAACATCGATCATTGAATTCCAGGTGCTAGTGCGGCGAACCGACGATGCTTTCAATGTACCGATGATCACCACATCAAGATCTCTACCATGCTTGAGGATGAACATGATCCAAAATCATGGATCATTAGCTTCTCTCTCTCTAGGAAGTGGGAGGAGAGAGAGGCTCTAAATTTTCATTGCATAAAAATGAATGAATACTGAATTTCCCACAAAGGGAGAGAGCCTCCTCCCTTATTTATAGGGGAATTCCAAAAATTCCCAGTTGGGTTCCCCATCCCCCGTTTATTTCAATGTCCACTAAATAAATAATTTTGACGAAATAAACTATGCCAATAATATTTTATCACAGACCTTTAATATATATATAATATATTACGTGATAAAACTGAGTCATTTAACTCGACTCGTTGTCCCGCTTAATATTAAACAAACCTTTAATATTAAAATAATATTCATTCGATTAATATTTTCCCGTATTTACTAAACATGTAAATGTATTAAATAAATTCGATCCCAATTATTCATAACTTGAATAAAAATAATTTTATTTAATTTATCAGTGATCGAAAACTTGGACAACGCTCATACATCGTGGCGTGGACCACTATATCCACATACTTGTTAATCTGAATATGGAGGATTCTTGAATACTCTAATGTGTGTGACCCTTAGGCCCTTATCTCAATAGCAGAGAATAAAAATCCACATACCAAGAGTGGTGTATAGCAACCCATCATGGCCCTTATAGAGATAATGATAGTCATAGAAATGACTACCATCATACAAACACTAATTGTGTACTATAATATCATTGTAATTAAATATATTATAACGTAGGATGCACTCTTGTGACATCATCCTTGCCTTTATTTATTATTTGTTAATCTATCTAGGTGGATTTTTTCCTTTCTACTGCTTTCTCAAAGACTTATGAATCTGACACCATCCTATTCAATGAGGCCCGGGATATTCAACTTCCCGAACATAGAAGAGAAAAATCCTTTTTTGACCACTCAGTAAACATCATACCATCAACAACGCACCTAACATAAACTACCTCTCCATGAATTCATTGCCATGGTTTTCTTCTTGTATCTATGTATGTAATCAAATATTACTCATTGGTAATGGTCTCATGCCAAGAGACCAATACACATGTTCATAGATTTGAACAACCGATGACACCCAAAACATGTGATGTCCCTATTGGCGGGTCTGTCCTCATGATCTCACTGCAAGAGATCACCAAGTTCTATCTTCATGAGAATAAGTCTCAATGCTTATGAGCCCCCTTCACCTGATAGTAATAAATCTTCTATGTCTAGTTATTAAAATGAATCTATACAATAGAACATATATTTAAGATTAATGTCATTGTCTATCAAGGTTCTCATTATAGCCTGGGATCTTCTATAACCTCTCGACATGAAGGTTAACCTTTGGACATTACCATTATTATAGTGGACTCCGAAAAGTATGAACTGCAATGGTAAGATAACATCATGTATAGTTGTACACATGATATGGTAATCAAATGTGATGCATAGTTGGGTCTAGGGCACCGACTATTTCAGCATATATACTCATTTTCTCATTTAATAGACATAATGAAATAGAAATGTTACTAAATATATAATGAGACTAAATTATTCATGAATTACTATATAATTTTTCAATTAATTCATAATTGTAAGACTCAATTTTATTTAATTTATTAAAAAATATTAATCTATCTTGGTGAGAAGACATGTTTTGGCTTTGTTATAAAAAAATATTATACATTTCAAAAAATAGCTACCAAGACCAAAATTTTTATGGCTACTAATTTACATGTAAATTAAGTGGAATTTATTGGAAAATGAATATAACACTTTTTGTATATTGAGATGAGAAAATATTAATTATATATATAGATAATAATCCTCTAACAAATATTTTATCTTGTAAATAATGTTTTTTATACCAATTTGGAAAAAATATGAAAACTTGTTTAATAAAGGGAATTATTATGTATAGTTTTAACAGGAATAATGCAATGAGTATAGAAAAATTAAGAAATCATAGAACATATGATTGGAATTTACCTAATCCAATTTCGAATCACAAAAAATAATTATTTTATATTAATTTTGGGTTGGGGGAAGTTATAAATCATGTAACACCAAAAAAAATTATGGTATGTCTCTTTTAAAATTGATATCATCGATATTTTACCAGTAATGAAATATTATTATTTGATCATTATCTCTAGGAAATTTGAATGCTGGGAATGAAATATGTTATGTAAACTCTGAATATTTTGTTTATACATTTTTATAAAATTAATTGATTTGTTACAAATAAACTATAAATTAAAATAAAAACCAAATGAATATAAAGGATGTGTTTTACAAAAAAATATTTTTATGACCGTAATAGAATTTCTATTTATAAATTATGTTAATACAAATTATTAAAATATAGTAATTAAATTTATATATTAAATATTAATTCAAATTTTTTAAAATCGAAATAATATGTTTTATTGGATTAAGATAAGTATAAATCCAATTTTATGTATAAAAATATATATTTTTAAAAATAAAATTTTTCCGCCTTTTAATTTTGTGCTGGTTTAATATCTTAATTTCATCTCATCGATAAATTATACTTCAAAAAAATAATATTTATTTTTAAAATTATAATATATAAATTATCTTAGGTTTATTTTCTTATATTTTATAGAATATATATTTATTTTTTATTGAATAGTGAAAAATAAAAAATTTTATAAAAATATAATTTTCATTATAATAATCAAACATTATGTTTTTAATTTGATATAAATGGAAATTAAGAAAAATTTAGCTATAAAAAATCTAATACATTTTACATTAATCATATTTATATCCTATTTTGGTCTAAGCACATTTTATAGCTTAAAAATACATTTTTCTATAAAGATGTTTTCACTACGTTTTAAGGGATTAATGTGATATATAATTCTAAAACTTTTGTCTTATGAGAAGTTAAAATTTTATATAATATATGGAATAATAATTTTGAAAATTTAGCAAATATTTTTTTGACAGATATTTATAGTAACATTGGTACATTTGGTTACCATGATAAATGGTACTATGAGTATATGGGTTAAAAATTAAATTATTAGTATAAGAACGTTACCCTAAACTATCTCAAATGTTATTGGATGATTATATTAAAAACATAAAACCTATGTTTGAATTTTTTTTTTTTGATATTTGAAAATTGTCTCATGAGTTTGACTGCTATATTTTTAAGTTAATGAAAATCATGAATGTGACATTCTTTATCATATATAGCTATTATGTGTCTACATAGAGAAAAAGGCATGTTTTGAAAGAATATAAGTTTCTATTTTATTAAATTTTTTCTCAGGGTAAAAAGTATTTAATATTTTTGGGAACCATTTGGACAAAGTAATGATATTTAAAAAATATTATACAAGTAAAATAAAAAAATAAATCATTCATATTTTAATAATAATTTTTTTATTGTGTTGACATTATAATGATATGTTTGACTATAGGTATTATTTTGAAATCTTAATTATTTTTATAGATATTAATATTTTATTTTTAATTTTTAGTTATTAAAGTATTTACCATAAATATTTATACAACTATGAAATACTAATTATCTTATTTAGGAAACAATCAAATAAATGATATTAACATATTAAAATAAATATAAATTTATTTATTTAATGTTACCACTAAAATTTATTGGTTAATCGGACATATTAGGTGTGTATTAAATATTTTTTAGAAATTATATTAATTTATTGACTTATTTTAGGGAAAGCTAATGAAGAGTATCTAAATTGACAAAAATGGTATTTTTATCAAAATAATATTTTATTAAATTACATAAAAATTATAAAATTTCATAAAAAATAAAAATATATTTTGATTTTGTCAGAAAACTTCATAGATTATTTATTAAGGATACACTTGGTATTTTATAATTATAAATTCCACCTTATAATATAAAATAAGTTGATACCATAATTAAAATTTCATAATTTTAACTAAAGTAAACCGAAATAGTATGGTTTAAATTAAAACAAAAAAATATCAAAAAATTTATTTTCTAATGGTATTTCAATCTTATCTCATCTTATATTATAATACATGTAAATTTTGTTGTATTTAGAGAGAAAAAAATTAATTATAATTTATTAGTTTGAAGATTTCCAGGGGTTCCCTCACCTCAATTTAAAAAGGGCGTTCCTTCCACCTTTTCATTTCAAGGATGTCCAAAGGTTCCCTCATCTCAATTTCTCCTACATGAGACTTATATATCAACAAAAATATAAAACCTTATCCTTATTAAGTCATTATCAAATCTCCCAATTTTGTTATACTCCATGAAGACAAACTCAATATCACTTTCTAAGAGATATAAAGGATTCCCTTCCAATAAGAGGTAATTGTTTTAGTGACTAATTCAAAATAATTCCCTCGTTTTCTTCATATTGATATGCTATTTCCTATTAAAAACACTAAATATAAAATAATATATGTATAATGAGATGTTGTTGTTATTATTATCAAGATAACACATTATACATTTTATCCATCCTAGGAAAAACCAATGCAAAACATGTGTGCAAGTACGACTTACCGTCTCTATATAGTGGTTCAATACATTTTTTAGGATAATCATTAAAAAATGGTTATAAAAATGTTTCTAATGAATAAATATGATATTTATGAAACTAAAATTATTCCTTTAATATTTTTTCTGTACCCTATGGAAGAGAATAATAAAATTTATGACAAAATAAGCACGGGAAACAATCAAATTAACACTATAAAATCCGAAATAAATAAATATTTTTCAAATAAGAGTGGAAAAAAATTATAAGGGTATACTATATGATATAATAAATATTAATATCATTTAACTATAAGTTTATAATATTTTTAAATCCACTATATAAGGCTATGGGATATTTACAGTGGAAATCAAACCTAAGATATGGGTTTTCTCATTTCTCTTTTATTTCGAAGAGATATGGCTTATTCACCACTTATTTCATGTTTATGTGAATGTATATGGCCCTTTGGTATATCATATCAAGAATTTATCAATATTAATGATATTAAATGTTTCATTTTATTAGTATTAGTTTTATAGGGAATACAATTCAATTAACTAAAAGTGGTAAGTGAATCTCCTTAAGCCTTCAAATTACATTCGGGTTACGCTACCCCATTAATTAAACCAGTATATTTATTCATTATTCTTATATACATATTATAAATTATATTTATATGATCCCAAATTATATATCAAAATAAATTCATCCTTCATTTATAGATAAATACATATATTATAAAGTTCCCTTCTAAATGTCTCCCAATATAAAAGTCCGATTAAAGATATCTCCCAATTTCATACACATTTTCAAGTACAATCCATAATTTTTTTCAAGATAAAAATATTTTAACTAAAAATAAATGTTTTATAAAGAAATATTATCTTTTATGACATATTGTTTCCTGAAAAAAATTATTCTTTATTCCACTTTAAATACACATTTATATTTTTCCATTAACCACAGCAAAGTGGATCATTTATATTTTTTTATTAAACACTATTTTTTCATGAAGACTAAATTTCTTGGGGAATCCTTTAGAAGATCAAAATTTAATTTCAGAATAAATTTTTTTCTTTTGTTATTTTAATTCTTTTAATATAAATTATTATAATGTAAAATGGTTATTTCTCTCTAGAAATTATCAATGATTTTAATTAAATATTTTCATATATGTCGACACCCTATATTGATTATTGTGCCTAAATGAGGGTAATCTATTATAGTACCATATTCCATTTTTTATTGAATATTTTATGATCATTTTGTATAGGGGCATACGATCTTGATACAATATTAATCGTGATAGTTTCTCTTTTTATTCACTAATTAAAAAAATTATTTACATTTCATTGGATAGTTTCAATATGAATATTTTTATAATATTTAATCATCATTAATGAGATGAATTAATTGTCTTTTTAAGTCTTGTGAGTGTCCCGCTATTTCCCCTAGATGAATAGGTGGGTCTCGTGAGAAAAAATCGACCTAGTTTTGGTTGAGGCGTTACTTATTAATGTAGAATTCTTGGACATGACCTTGATGATATATTTTAGACACCTGCATTTTTCATTCCCTCATCTAGAGGTTATTTATTGATATATTATATTATTATTAAAATAGAAGAATATACTTAGTCAGGTTTCATTTTCATATTATTATTTAAATGGAATTGGTTGATAATGTTTTATTTCTTACATATTATTCTCAAGTTTATGGTCTAATGGAATTTTGTTATTATTTATTAACCTTACCTTCTTTTTTATCCATACAAATGTTTGTTTCTATTTTATTATTTCCTATAATAGGCATTAATTGTCACCCATTTACTATGATTTATATCCCCCCAAGAAACTATGATGTGTTTTATGATGGATAATAGTTGATGTTACTGAGGAGATAATGCAGTTATTAAGAAAATATTTTTTAAATTTATTTTTTTAAATGATATTTTAATTTCATTAATGAATCTAGTTTTCTATGACTACTAAAAAGATTGATTATTTTAAACTTGAATCTGGAATGTATACTATTTTTAGAAATTATGGTATCATCTATAGGATATTGTGTTGTGGGTATATAATGTGGGAATTAGATAATGTTTAGTAGAATCCCTAGGAACTATATTTAATAACAACTAGATTGGGTAATATATCCAAAAAATATACATTTATGATAACTCTATAAGAAAATCCAAAAAACAATTTTTATATGATTAATTAGGAATAATTTTTTCAATTTTAAATATTTCACCGATTTTGAGATTATACACACTTACATGGCATCATCTAGTGTGCATTATCATTTAGAAATTTTTCCATGCAGAAGTAATGTGAGCTTCAACAATGAACATTATCTAGAGAGTGAAAATGATCACAAATTTTATTATCTTATTCTAACCAATGAAAACTGACTAGTGTACCAAACAATATCATTTTATAAGGGAATAAAATCATGTAATAACAAGAAAAAGAAGTAATTATGTATGTTTTATGTGTTAAAATGGAAATCATTAGAATAAGAGTGCTTTCAAGTAAAATATGGATAAGGGAAAGAATACAAATAATTATTTTCTAATATGTGATAATTTTAGAATAAAACACCATAGTACATTGTTAAATTGAATGGGGGTTTGTTATAGGTGTAGAGAGAAATTTCAAAATGATTGAGATTACAAGGGTAAGAAAAAATATTTTCATATAAAATCCTTCAACATTAATTATATGGGATACTATGAAAAAAAATTAAAACATCAAAGGAATATTCCTCGAAAGAGGATAGAAGATAATAGTCAAGATTAAGACACGGTCGCATACAAAGAGGAATTCCTAATATACCTATGATTGTATTCAAGAATTATTGTTTTTTTTTACTTTTTTTATATATAATGATCTTGTTATATAAATCATTATATATATCAGTATTTTATAGTAATAATTATTATTTTCAGATTGGAAATCATATGTTTAATATTACCATGAAAAGTGATTCGATGGTAAGTTGAACTTCTGGAAAATTGATGGTTAAGGAAAATATAACAATTAATATACTCTTAATGTTGTGATAATAATTATAAATTAATATTTAGTGAACCGTGTTGGTGACCACGAAATTTTTGAGTGATATGATGGTTTATTTTCTTTTTATAGGGTTTACTACATGTTTGTATTTAATTAATATATTCAACAACATAAGAATCTATTCTTTTAAGAAATACAAATTTAATTAAGTTTTTAGGGTGATAATGTTATTAATTTATTTATTATGTGTGATTATGAGTTACATAATGTTGTTTGATGTGTCTAATTATATATTATGTTTCGAAAACTAGTGACCATAATTCTAGATTTTTGGTCATTGAATTTTGACATGGTAATTTTGGATGAGTATAACGGTTAAATACATATATAATGGATTATTGATATTAATGATTAAGATTAATGTGTTATTTATTATATAGGATTAAATTTAATAACTTTTTTGGATTTAGTTATCATTTAAAATCTGAATGAATGACATGTAGATCTTATGTTTCATAAAAGTGCTTCAGGAAAAGGAACTTTTCATGAACATCCTTCTCCAGATTTATGAAAATAAGTGGATATAGATAGATGCACAGCCAATGGATGATATTTTTTCATGGAATGGAATAAAGTTTGGATTTTTTCACAAGTTCGTCCATGGATAGTAAAATAATACCTAAATTCTAGTTAATTTATTTTGGAAAAAATTTCTTCTATTTAGTTTTCTTACTAATAAATAAATTGTCTTGTAACCCATCACTAATTTAAGTTTTTTATAGTAGTAATACTAATTAATATTGTATATATAACTATACGTATGATATTTATAGTTATGATTCTCTTCAAGGACTATATTTTCATGAATGTTCTTCTATTTCAGAATTATTGTTTTGTGGTGTCTTTCCCATTTATCTTTAACTCCTTTTTAAGGGGGTATTTTTTAAAATACATTCAATGATGTGGGATTTAGAAAATCTAATTTTAATGACTGAAAATTTAATTTTTTTAAGTGGGATATAAATTTAAAGGAATTTATTTATTTATTGAGGGTATAATTTAACACTCCCTGAATTTGTGGTATGTCTCTTTTGAAATTTAATCTCTTCGATATCTTAATAAAATGAAATATTTTTATGTGATCATTATAAAATAGCCATTGTAATTGATTGAATGAATGTTATTCTATAAATTATAAAAACATAGTTTACACATGTTTTAAAATGAGTTATTTAGTCACAAATAATGTATAAATGAAAATAAAAACCAATTAAATATAAAGGATGTGTTTAATAGAAAAAGATTTTTTTGACCACAATAGTATTTTATCATAGTATATTAAATTAATCACTACTAGTGATATATATTAATGAGATTTATATGTTTCATATTAAATTATGTGATTTTAAATTCAAATAACAATTTTTATATTCTTAAGATAACAGTAAATCTAATTTTTGGAATAAATATATATATTTTCATAAAGGAAAATTTACCTCCTTTTAATGGCACAAATATTCAAAATATATATTTTTATGATTTTAGAGATTATATTTGACAAAATAAAGTTCATTATTGATATATAAATTAAAAAAAATTATGATGATTTTTTTGTATTTTTTATAAAATATTTTTTTTCCAGTGAATAATAAAAAATTCCAAATTCTATAAAATAATCAATTTTATTATATTGAATAATTTTTATGATTTTAATTTGACATAAATAGAACATAATAATTCATTATATATAAATAATATAATCCACTTCATTTTAGTTGTCCATATATAATATATTGGTATAAAAATATTTTGGGATGACAAATACTTTTGATAAAAATATCGTTTTAGGAATTTCAGAAGGTTAATTTTAAATTATATTTTAATTTTATATTTTTTTTGTTGAATAATTGGTTTCATATTTTTATTCATAGTTTAATATTTTATTAAATTGGTATGTTTTATTTTTTACAAATATGAATTGTAACAATTGAATTTTTTGTTACTACTTTAAAGGGTAAATTAGGTAGTTTTGGTTAAAAATAAAATTATATTGATTATAAAATTAACATTAAAAACCATATTTTTATTAGATTATTTATATTAGACACTTAACACATAAAGATATAATTTACTATATTTAATGGTCACTTTTCTAGGATAATGTATTTTATATTATTTATGTTAATGAAAATACCAATTGTCACTTTATTGGTCATATATATATATATCATATGTGTCCTCACTATTTAAACGGTTGGTTTTGAAAAAATGTATGTTTCAAAATTAAAAATAATAAATTTAATTTTATTGTAAAAAATGGTTTATTGACTTTGGGAACTATTTGGATGTGGTTATGATACTTATATTATTTTATTTATGCAAAAGGTAAAAATTACACATTCATATTTCAATAAATATATTATTTTAACAATGGTGTTATTCATAAGATATATTTTAATATAAATATTATTATGAAATATAAAATATTTATCTACATCATGATATTTTATTTTTAATATTTAGTGAATATATATTTTCCTTAAATAATTATACAAAAATGGTGGAGTAGATATTATAATAATGAAACAATCAAATAAGTGATATTAAAAATATTAACATAAATATTATTTGAATTTATTAAAGTGATAAATGAATTTAATGGATTACTGCGAAATATTAGGGAAGTGTTAAATAATTTATTCATTATTATATTGATGTATTTTTCCCTTGAGGACATTGTAATGAATATTGTCAATATTGATACTAATGATATTTTTTTGAAATATTATTTTAATAAATTTCTTTAAAATGATAATAAATAATTTAATATGTAATGTGAGAATATTATTTTCCAAAAATTCATAAATTATTCATTAATGCATCAATTTATAGTTCATAATTAAAAACTACCACATTTTAATATTAAATAAATTGTTAAAATAATTAAAATTAAATTATGCAAACAAAAGTTAATCAGAATGATATGGTTTAAAGTAAAAAAACATTTCACAATTTTATTATATGATTAGATTACAGCCTTACCTATTTTTATATTCCAATAATTGTTCATTTTTATTTATATGGATTGAAAATAATTATATTATATTTAAATATTTTTATGATTTCCAAGGGTTCTCATCACCACAAATTTTAGAGGGATATCTTTCCTTTATCTAATTTCATCCCATGAGCCTTCAATATATATATATATATAATGTAAATATATATTAATAACATGATTATTTATGTTTTTAGGTCTTGGTACCAAAAATAATCTACTATAGATACCATGAGAAGAGATATGAAGGGCACCCGCTGAAGTAGAGGTAATTATTTTTACCAACTCATTCAAATTCACTTATCCTTTACGATATATTCATGTGATATATATATTATAAAATAGAAAAACCAATATAATCTATACATTTTTATGTTACTATTTTTATGGAACAACCATATTATTCCTTTTATTTATCTTATTATGATTAAAGTACCACTCGTGAAAACTCACGGTTTACTATCACCACAGAGTTGTGTAATTCATTTTTTTATTATCAACATTCCAAATTGTTTATAATTTTTTTTATAATAATTTAAAATAATATTTATGAAATTAAGGTTACTTTATAAATTTCATATCTATACCATATTAAATATATTCTATTTCTCTATGACAAAACACGCATGAGAATGATGGAATTAATGCCTCAAATAGTGAAATGAATAAATATTATTTATAAAAAAGTGGGAAAATGTAATAAGGGTAAAATATATGATATAATAAATATTAATATGAATATATTAACAATTAATAATATCTTTTAAATCATTATATTTTATATTTGGACACATATAATGGAAATCAAACCTCAGGTACAGGTTTTCACATCTCAATATTAATTCTATGAGATATACCATATTCACAACTTCTTTCTCATGTGAGGTGTATTTAGACTACCCATTGATATATAATATCCTGAATATATATATATATATATATTGTATAAAATGATTTATTTTATGATTAGTTTTTTATGGGACGTATGGTTCAATTGATTATAAGGGGAATGTGAATCTATTCAAACCTCCAAATTACTTTTGGGTCATGTTTTCCATTTCCATATAGAAATTTATTTCCTCATTATTACTACATAAATCTCTTCATTGAATTTATATATTAAAAATAATTATAATGATCCATTTATTGTTATTTTATTGGTAAATACATATTTTACAAGGTCCCCCCATTACATTTCTTATGACAAGTGAGCACGATTAAAGGGAACACCATGTTTCATAAACATGTTCATGTATACTATATAATCAGTTTTAAGCCAAGAATATTTTTCTAAATATAAATATTTTTATCATGAATTACTATCTTAATTCATTTATTGTGTCATTCAATCAATTATTCCTTTCCTCTTTTATGACCATTTTATGTTTTCCCTTTAACCGCACCAAAGTGGTTCATTTGTAATGTATCTTTAACACCCATTTTAAAGGATGAAATAATTTACTATGGAATCATTTACCAGTTTAAAATGCATTTTAAAATAAAATTATTTATTTAATAATTTTTTATATTTTTAAATAAATGATTACAATGTAATGATTGGTATTTCACTCAATAAATTTCAATGATTTTGTTAGAGTATTCTCATCTATGTCTATATCCTACATGAAATATTATTCATAATTGAGATTGATATCTTATGATATAATATAACAGAATTTATTGAATCATTTTTTGATTATTTGTACTGGGTACATACAATATTGAGACCACATTACTCGGGATTGTTTATGATTATATTTACTTGTTGGGGAAATTATTTACATTTTATATTCTATTTTAAGCATGGATAAGTTCATTATGTTTCACCCATTTAATATGGAAAATGTATTGGACTTAGTAAGTATTAGGTGGGGGAGATATAGCCCATCGATTCATCGGTAGGTCTAATGAATCAAACTAGACTATGTTCTCTTTGAGGCCATACCCATTTATATAGATTTCATCGACGAGACCTTGATGGTATTTTTTTAGATGTCTCACATTATTTATTCCTTCATTATGAGATTAGTTATTTATATTTTTTGTGAATTTTCAACTGGTATTATATTTATAGTTTAGTTTCATTCTCATGTGATTTATTATATGACATTATTTGATAAACATTTATTTATTAAATTTTATTCTCAATTTTACATTTTAGTGGAATTTGTATTTAGTTATTCATCTTTCATTATTGGTTATTATTATTTACGATATCTTCCTCTTTATAATTACACTTAATGAGAATCTATGCTCACACCTTTCCCATATTTTACTTTTCCTCTATATAGTAGGATGCGTATTATGACTGAATATATAGTATTGTAATAAAGGGGGTAATGGTGTTCTCAATTAAAATACTTATAGTATATTATATTGGAAATATACTTTTCATTTCATGAACGAATCTAGTTCTCCAAGACTACTAAAATCATATGAACATTGGAATTAAAATATTTTAAATGTTCCATTGTGATAAATTATGGAACATGCTATAGAATATTGGGGTCTAGGTCCTTACAAAACATATAATCCATATTATACAATATGTTCTCGAAATTTAGATATCAAATATAAAAGGCATAAAACACAAATTTGTATGAGAAAATATTTATAAGAAAGTAATTGACATATTTTTGTCATGAATATTTATTTTTATAATGTTCGTAATTTCAATATGTTATTACCATATACATCATCATAAATGTTTAATGATATGATCATGTTTTTTATTAAATACCCAAATTATTATTCATTATTTTATGCTCTTTCATGTTCATCAAAAATATTATGAATGATAGTGTAATATTTTTTTAAAAAAAATTGGTTAAAAATTAAAAATACAAACAAGAATCATAGATCAAAACTAAAATACCATGTTTAATAATAGTTTATTAGTTTTATGTAAGTGGAATTCTAACACAGTGAAAAAAATTATCCCAAAATAATTATGATTGTAATATATTTTAAGATTCCAATATAAATAACTAAATTTATAATAAGAAAAGTTGTTAGATACCTCCACTAAAATTTATTTATTTAACCTATAAGAAATAGACATGAGTAAAGAAAACATGGATAAAACTTATTTGAAGATTTATTATTTTATATACTATAATGAAAAAAAAATCATTAAATTAAATGAATTTCAATTTTATTATTGATATATCAAATGAAAATTCATTTATTACATCTAAAATATTGAACACATTTGAATAGTTGGATAAAACACTTCATGCTGGAAAAAATTTCAGAATAATATATAAGTAATTGGATTATAAGTTTTTAATTCTCTATGTTATAAGAATAAAATATATTATAAGTAAAGGGGTGAAAAAATTTAATTGAACCTCAAAACCAATATATTTTGGGTTTAAAAATTATGTGTATATATATATATATGGATAATACTATCATCATATGTAAGAAGAATAAATCTCTAGTAAACTCTTACATTATTGAAAATATCACACCCCACCAAAAATCACTCATACCATTGTAAACCCCACAACTTAAGGTAGAACTCGTACCTATCCATATGGAAGCTAATTTAGAGGAAAAATGATGGATTGGGGTGGGATTGGATGTTCAGTGATATAAGATGAAGGGAAATGTTTTATATTTTTTATATATTTAATTTTAAATATATTTTTTATAGAAAATGTAAATAAAAATATATTAATTTTAAGGAATTCCCTAATTGAGTACTAAAAAAATTCCTATTATAAATCAAAGTATTTATAGAGAATGAAGTGACTATACTATGAAAATCCAATGAAATAGTCCCTATAAATGAAATTTTTTTCCTGTTATATCCTAAGAATTAAACCACACAATGAAATAAGAGTTTATTCATATTCAACTTTATATCTAGTAGATTTTTCACTACAAAAATTTTGGGTCAAACACAATGTCAAATCTCAATTTATGGACAATGTACATATATCAAAAAATTAAATAATATATATATATATATATATATTTATTTATCTAATATATTTAGTAAATAACCAAAGAATATCCTCATGAATACTTATAACATTTATGGTACTACTGTGAATGTTTTTACCCCAACTAGGTTAAATACTCTAGTGGTAAGGGTGAATGAGGGTATTATAGATTAAAACACCTTTCTAATATATCATGTTTCGTCATTAAGAAATGAAAATTTTATTCCTTTTCTAGTAGAAATGTATTGGAAACAATTAAAAAATGAACAAGACACAAAAATTTAGTTAGGTCCACCAAAAATGGGATAAGTTCAAAGAAGAATACACAGAAAATGTGTAAATGTACCAAATCCACTCATGTGAACATCTATTTTAATGTAATTAGTGGACTCAATTTCCCTCCACCTTAACTAAAAATTTCAATTTGAAATGTCTTCTATCTCTCAAAGGATAAGTTCTCATAAATAATTTAAAATATTCTTCCATTGAGAACCAAAATCTATATTATTTACATTTGATTTCATTTAAAATGAATCCCTACATTCATCCACTTGATGAATTTAACATAACCACATATTATTTATAAAATTACATTTGGTAATCATAATATTATATTTCATTAAAAATTGTTATCATCTTTCAGGAAACATTCTAATGATTCTTGGAACATCATAATTTCATGAAACCAACAATTATTCACAAATATTTCTATGGAATCAAAAAACAATCTTGGTTAGATTAAAAATTTTATTTCTCCACTAAACTAATTTTTTATGAAACCTTTCTCTATGAAAATATATCATGAAACTATTTCATAAATACATAGTTTTTTATTAATCATTAATACTTGATCTCATAAATTGAGGTGAGTACCCAAAAATATAGAGATTATGATTCCATTTCATGAATTGTTTTCCCTATCTATTTTATTGTCATGAAACTCTTTAATATGTTTTCAAAACACACATCCATCATGAAGCTTTATGTGGTAATTTTTATAGTCATGAAAAATTCTATCTCTTATAAAACATAACTCCATGAATCCCCAATATTTTGTGAAAGATAATACATGTTATTTATTCCATTCTTATGATATATTTTCATCACACAATCCTTAAAATCCATCTTTTGGTAATGTTTTCCATTTTTATAAAATGTAGTCCCCATATTCCATGAAAATAATTTGGAATTACCCACCACGTAAATTTTATTTTTTGAACAACTTCCAAATCTAATATACATTCCTAATAAAGGTTTTTTAAAATACATTGTTAAAAATAACACATGAAATCCACACCTATGATTTTAAACCTACATTATCAACCCAAAAATCAAACGAATAACATTTCATTATCATGTTGATGTATATTATCCTTGCAAACTCCCCTTTGGGTTTTTTGAATACTCTACATCCTCTACATCAAATTTGTACCTTATGTTTCCAAATTTATAACAAATCATTGAAATATTAAATTTTTACAATAATTATCTTCTTCTAATTATATATAGTGAATAATTATTTACATAAAAATTATAGAAGCCTGTATGAGCAGTGATTGACATGTGAAACAAGAGTAGTTTGAAAATCTCTTCAATGTGTTACTTCATTCTCTTAACACCGTTTTTGGAATTTTTCATTCATAGTAGAACCATTTCATAACACATGAGGAGATACAAATGATAGACAAGATGAAAAATTCATCAAACCCATTTCAATACTATATGGAAACTCCTTTCATCATTAATCCCCTTCATTAGAGAATAGTGATATATATACCATGAATGAACTCATTAAGCATCATCATATTTGAAACACTCCCCTTATTTCTATATTCCACCTATCATAACCACAACTTATCCCCTTTAGGAAATGAATGTAAAGGATGATCCATTTATCATAAAAATAGTATAGAAAAAATATTAATACAATGGAGAAAAACATCATACCTCAAAGATCATGCATTAAATATTCACTAATATTGATGTGTGAGGATTCAAACAAACTAGACGATCCATATAATGACGTTAAAACACATCTCTTGGTAAATTCATCATTAGAATATCTATATCTTGTAGTTCTATAGACATATACTCCAACTTCACAAGCCCATGCTCCATCTTCTCTTTTATAAAATTATAATTTCTTACAGTTCCCTTAATCTATGAATGATGGAATGGATTCTCTCTTCAAGTTATAGAAACTAAATTTTACAAATGATTCTATTCAAATACATTACTTCAACTACCATATCATCAATCTAATATATCATCTACATAATTTTTTTACAGGATTTAGTTTCCACAAAATATTCAGATTCTATAGAGCACAATGAAATTGAATCTTTTTTCTTTTTTATTTAGGAAATGCATAATAAACGAAGATATAATTCCACACCATCCACTGACTTTATATCATCTAGTTAACTGGACCAATATGTATCTGTATAACGAAATATCTCTTATTAATTTTTCTTATTGTATAAAAAATCAAAATTTACCATTACCTTGGTACACTGAATTATAATTTTAATACATACTAATTTTCATTTCTTGGGATTTCATTAACACTGCACCACTTGGTAAGTGGGAAAGTTAATATGGGGTCATGTTTTCATTAATTACAATATACATTCAATGATCTTCCTATATTCTATGAAATTATTATATTTTTTTATCATGATATGTCAGTTTAGTATTGGTAACCACCAGATTCATAATCTTCTTGAAATCAACCATTAAAAATATTCAATTAACATCATTGGAAAATTTTAATTGATAAATGAATGTTTTGTTCCTTCTTTTCATCAACTATAAACTACGAAAAATTGTTTGTTCAAAAATTATTAAAATTTAAAAATAAATTTTCATTAATTCTTTGAATGTTTTACATTGGGATTCATTTGATCCTAAAAATATTATTAAATTGGAATACAAAAACACAATCATCCTATGATTACTCTCATTGATAATATAGATATTATAATCAACTACACCATGATGTAGATCAAACATATTTAATAACTGATGATGTTTTCAGTACCTTTCTTTTGGTTCTTGATTTAACATATATAATTACATACTCAATTGAAACTATATTCATATATTAATGAATTATAAACAAAATTGGATAGCCGATATGCAATTCTTCTTCCATAAACCCATTTAGAAATTATTAAATGATATTAATCAATATGTGTTTGACCATTCATTACATTCATATAGACAGAATAAGAGAATAGTCTCCATCATTGAAATAGGTGTGAATATCTCGTCACTAGTGATGAATTTGATGTGATTATATCCCTTTCACACTAGCCATTGTTTTCTTTTATTTTTAATTTTTTGTTCAGGATTCATTCAGTTTGTTCTAAAATTCTAGCTTAGTCAGAACGAAATTATAATATATAAACAGAAAAAAAATCTCATTCATTAGATTGTTCAGGACATAGTCATTCTTTTCATTAACAGAATGGTCATATTTCTTATATATATATATTTATCCCAAAAATTTAGGTTCTTATTGAGATATAAATTATATTTGATAATAATAATTCATTCTTCATTTTAAATTGGAATTTCATAATCACTAATGATGTTATATTATTAAATTTTCTCTTCAATCATAAGTTTTTGTGTAGATATGGGTCTAGCTTCATACCTCTCATCATTATAATTTTCATATAAATCATAATTTTACACATCTAATACTCCTACATCAATTGTCTCCTCATCAATATCATCAAAAAACTAATCTCATTATTATTGAATAATCTGTTCAATGTATAATAGAGTGCATCATTCCATTCAATCACATTTCCAACATCTTTTCCAATCATTAATTTCCTTTTCTATTCCTTGAGTAGAAATGGAATGTACCCTCATCTTCATATGATTCAATTTTCAAGGGATTAACCTTATTAAGAATAAAATATATACCACTAAATACTTGAAATTACTTAAATTCGGAAAACCTTCCATTCCATAGCTCATTAATATTATTTATTCTTCTTAAAAACAAAAATAGTCCTATGGATATATAAGATAATGAAAAGATAGTTTCCTTCCATATTATCTCTTATAGACCCTTCTTAATAAGATTGTGTATGGTCATTTTGTTATTATATAATTTCTACCCTCAACAGCTAATGTTTTTTTGACAAAGTCCCTATTGGAACCAAAATTTTATGCCCTGGAAAAAATCAGAAAAGGGCCTAATTTTTTTTTTAAAAGGGTCTCCATCACGAAGAAGATTAAAAAATTCTTCTTACATGGTGACCCCGGTAAAGAAACATGGATGGAAGCTCTATGACTGCCACAATGGTAGTGATAATAGCCTTCGCGAGTCAGAGGAACATTACCAGAGCCTCTATTACAATCTCAAAGGCATGGAAAAAATCCTATTTGAGTCAGAGAAACATGAAATGTCTGCCTATGACTGTGAAACATGATTTTCATTGCAATTCAACTTTATAATATAGTGAATACCCATTATAAATAATCATCCCACACACACTCCAAGGTATCGTAACACTGACATTTCACCATCTATGATCTAGTTTATCTTTTGTCCCTTTTCCCTTCTAACCATTGAGGATGTAAACCATCTGAGGTATTTGAGCATTACAAACTTTGTTTCTCATTGCTCCATTTTACCTCAACTTCAAGTAGGGATTCCCTTAGTGAATCCTTTTGGAATCAATGAAGGAAGGATACCCCTTGGGGTACATAGAACTTCATGTATCACTTAGTATTTAAGAAGTACCCTCCAAGAACATATTTATCCGATGCCCCAAATGGGAGACTATGTATCACGAAGGACCCAACTTTTCAAAGAACATTAATATTTTCAAGCACCATAGATTCTTGAATACACTCTCTATAAGTCCATATGCTTCGAAAAACCTTCTTACATGTGTCCCTATAAGAATGTATATAGTGATTTCATGGTCCCCTATGTGGTGCATAATGTTTCATTTCCCTAACTTATACATCATTTCATAGGCACTCAAATGACTATTTCAATTTTTCATAGACACAAAAATGTGGACCCCCAATGGATAACTCCAAAACCCTATTAATCTATGGATTTAATTATGCCTCCCCTTCCCAATGTGTGGGATGGTATGAGTTATGTATGTCTAGGGGGAGGAGAAAGTCCTCAACATCTAAGCTATTGGATTTTAATCATCCAAGAAACCACATTTCCTTAACACAGGATGTTACAATGTGATCACCGCATGAGTGAAAAGTCAGATAAGACTGTGAAGCTGATGTGCACCATCTCCCTCTCACTCCTCCACTCTCACTACCTTTTTTCTCCATGTGCACACTGAGAAGCCCTTGCATATTCCCTAACACACCTTGGTAGGGTGACCCGTGTATGATGGCCATATCCTCCTCATACATCTAGACACCCTTTTAGTGTTTCCAAATCTTCCTCTCCATGGGCCATTGTCCATTTTTAATCCCATGTTTCCTCGTTTGGATATCAATCACATGTTTGAGCTGATATACTCGCCGCTGATGCACTTTTTGTGATTCAATCATCAAGTCTATTACTTCTTGACATTTCCCACACAGAGCATGAATCATGTGTGATTAGAGTTAGCATTAACCATGACATCCACATTGGGTTGAAAATCAAATGAATGAATTGTTCTGAAATTTATCAGACAACGTGGACTTTGACCCTTGTCATTTTTAATCAATGTATGTTAGAAGCCTCCCCGAGTTTCAAGCCCATCACCCATCAATCCTGACCACTTCACGTCAGTTTACACTCATCCTGCATGATGTTAAAATGTATTCCCCTTTCAACCCACTGGGTGTTAAACTGTATGATTTAGAACAAAGTCATTTTTGATCCTTCACTTATAGACATGGTATATGGGAAGTCTCCCAAAGGATCAACACCAGGTACTGGTAAACATCAGTGTCCCCTTCATTGGGACCCACATCATCAGTCATCGCCATAGTAATGTCACGACAGTTCATGGCCCTTCATAGTGCATAAAACCCACAATCAATCAATACTCATCCGTATATGAGTTTCCCTCTTACAATGGGCTACCAAATGTGTGTAAGAAACAGTATGTATTTGGGTTGATATCCATTGTGTACACTAGATTTTATGCCCCATTCTGGAACTAAAAGGACATTGATCATTTTCATTTTTGATAATGTTAAGTAGGAAGCCTCCCTAAGGTTGAAGCCCAACCCACTCCTCAGTTTGGTCTCTCCCTCAAGACTTGGTGTCTCAGGAAGATCATTCCTTAACCCATTTCTTCCATTTCCTTTTGGTCCCCATCAATGCACCCATTCTCATGAGCCACATGATTAGGTGACTTGTTTCCCTACTTACATAACTATGTGAACACTCATTACCTACCATAAGGATCCATCGGAGAAATTCCTAAGTTCTATTACCAATACCATCACCTTCACATAGAATCTCATTTTCATCAGCATTCATTACAACCTTCTATACTACATCCATATCCATCCTGATTTCCCTCTATCTACCACATCCTGGTGAAATAATTCCATCCATATGGGAATCATAACAATGTTAATCCCTATTCATCTCATTACACATTGTAGAAACCATGTTGTTAACCACATGTAATACCAAGATTGTCTCTAGGTTGTAATCTATTGTGCACACCCTGATCCCATGACTCACCCTCTCGAAATACATGTTTTTTGATCCATACCTTCTAAAGAAGGAAGAAAAGAATCTGGATCGAGGTTCAATCCCTATTAATGGTAATACATGTTGTCCCATTAGTTTGGACCCATCAACCTCATCGATTCAGCTTTTGTTGTGACCTAATCAGTTTTCATGATGTGAAACCTTCCCCTTCATGGGACACGCCATCCTTGGTACATTCTTATTAGGTGTTCTGACCCATCTATCCTGTAAACATTCTAGGTCCTCCCTCCTACTGATGTACCCATCTGATCCACTCCCATCAGTGTTCTGATCTATCTGATATGTCTCCTCCAGACATTAGTCATATGGAATACTCCATGTTAAACATGGAAAGATGAGGAAAACATCTGATATGTGCCTCTGGAATAAAATTCTATGTAATCGATTTGGGATTATTCGAGAAACTACACCCTCGAGAAACCCTCTGAAAAGGGAAAAGCCTGCTGTACTAGTGTTTCTACGTTCATACACCATAAATGCCCAAAATGACTACTCTCCAAACCGAATATCACTACCCTAACATGAACCATGTGGAATTTTCTAACAGAAGTAGCGTAATTAACCAACATCCAAAAATATATGGCACCAGGAAGAGATTCACGAACAATGACCTAATCATTAATGGAGACTCAGACAAGGTGATAAATTTTGAGGAGGAATCCATGAAAGGAGATATCGGCATCCAATCATCCTATTTTCTTCTAGGAGAAACATTCCCTCAAGAGGTGACCAATTCCACCTACATTTAGCGAGATGGAATGCAAGGAAACAACATGGCCTTCAGTGGGTGTCCCAACAAAAGCCACGACGAGGCGCGGCTAAACAAAAAGGCATTGGAAACAGAAAAGGTGAACCAACATGAAATTATTCTCCTCAAAATGGAGATTAGTAGCATTTGGGGAATTAATAGAATTAAATGTAACAAAATATAGCTATCATGTGCCAGCTCTCACTATGAATATAGTGTTCCTAGATTGAATCTTAGTAGGATTTGGGGAAGTTAATCGTTTGGCATACCGATCTATGATATTGTTAGAGTGGATATTTCAATGAATCCCTAGAAGACTGAATGACACTAGGGAATTGGGAATTTCTTTCTAACAATCTGTACAAATGGATGAATATTTCTGCTTTATTGGACCCAAGAAACAACTGTAAGAAACCAGTCACCTCCCACCCACAAATGCAGAAGTAGGGTGAGAGGAAATATAGATTGTAACAATATTTCATGACTCCACCTTTACCAAACAATTATCCACTAATAAAATTACATGAATCCCATGGCACATATCACCTTCAAAAATTCTCCAGAGGAGGGTTATGGACATTCATGTCCATCCAAAAGAATTGGAGGGGTCATCCGGATTATGGATATGGCCCGTTAAGATATGGAGGCCTCAATGCTCCGCCATCACCACCACCCCATGTGATGTGTAGGGATCCAATGCTTTCTACTCTAATATTTAATAGTTTTGATATCCTCTCCCTATAATGTTCTTATGAATCACTCCCTTAAATCGATGAAGTACGGGGTATCAGAGTCATTCCAAATGTGACATCAGCCACGGGGCTAACGTGGATGGCTCCCACCAGGACATGAAAACACCACCATATTTTCCATCAGGCCAAGGAGCAGGTGGTCCATACCTATAAAAAGATGACCCTTGGTCAGTTGACATGATGCCAATTTTGAGCATAGTCTCATGAGGATGGTCATCATGGGGCATCATCTTCTATTTCTTCAATGGGATGATCCACCACCAGCGTGTACAATCACCTCCTTATTATTACATAATAGGGGAATATCTACAAGAGATATGGTTTGAGGCCTCAAACACCCCATGGGTAGGCTAGGTTGACTCCCTCGGTCGTCGAAGTAAGTAGTAGTCATTGCCGGTGAACCCATGATGATTATATTCTATATAGAGTCCCTCCCCGTACCATCATTAGCCAGAGTGGAGGTCCTGCCCACTCCCACATTTATCATGGAACGCCTCCCCATTCCACCATTACCAATCACAACAATGATCCTCCCCATGTTAATGTTCCCAGGTACGGATGTTTTCCCCATATTTTAGGTCTTCAACTCAATGGTCCTCCATGCATCATCACAAGCTCAATTAGGGCCCTTCCCCATGGTGGCACTAACCAGAGCAGTTGTCTTCCTCACCCTTTCACCCATCAACATGGAGGTCTTCCCTGTGTTCCTTTCAAAATTTGTCCGAGTACCCCCGCACCATAGCTCATTCATGAAGAGGTCCTTTCTACTCCAATAGAAACATACCAGGAAATATTCCCTATGTCAAAGATCTAACATTCCTTGATGAAAAATCCCTCAAAACGAAGGCAGGTCATCACCACTAAAGGAAAAGCCCTGAGAAACCTTGGATCATGTTTAAATCCATCCACTTTATAGAGTTTAAAATTGTGTGTGAATTGGTGATGGAACCCTCACCCCGATTGTAGGTATTGGGGTCTGGGAACGAACTCACCAAATAGTTTTTCCCACCAAAAAAGGGAGATGCAGCAAATCCTTGAATCCCTCCAAGGATACATAAATGAGGTGGAATATTTGTCTCTTTATAAGGTCATACTATGGTATCATCTTTTTAATCACCTGGATCATTCTCTATTTCAACAAGAGAACATAGAAATTTATTATGGGGACAGTTTGATGTTGAGAAACGACCTGATACACAACCAATGACAGCCCACTCTAGAGGAAGTAGTAGTCACTACACCTTTCTACAGGGATGTTCTAATACAACTAGTACATTATCTCAAATATAGCCCAACATGTATCAGTTTTTTAGTTCATGGACCATAATCTCCATCGACTAGTCTACCACTACTACATTGCACAGTAGTTCCTTTACTGCTTCCTCAAATGCTCCCAATCGAGGACAATGGAATCCAAGAGCTAGATATTGTGTCTGAGATGAGACGTTTCTTAGACATTCTCACAGTGGACCATCTCTCTGAGATTTTATTCCTAATTTCAATGGCATGATTCAATATTCTGGAGTGCCTCTCCTAGGATGAAGTTGTTTGATTCCACCTAACCTTGGGGAGGACACATTTCCATATCCATTATTGATGTTTAGCTTACCCCAAGAGCTAGGAACACATAGAGGACATTGGCCATCAGTGTCATATAGTTGGAGTGGCTGCCCATCCTATTTCTTAGCACCCAATATTCCCAATTTTTCATCAGACCTTCGAGGAATGATGCATTTAGTGATTTAAATCCCCCCAAGAGTTATTAAGGAGAATTCCCCACATTTCCAATTCCATGTCTTGGGGAAATATGCTACCCTAAATTTTTGTCCTATTGGGTTCGAACATGGTTCATTGGGTGATATTGAGGATATGATTTCGGGTGTCTCTATAATAAAAATGTTCTTTCCTAATATATACCAGGAAGGGGGCATTGGTATAGGATTTTGAAATGTTGAACAATACACTGGGGAAAAAACATGTGGTAGACCCTGTACGTGTCTACACTCACCAACCATGAATGATATATTTCCATCCTAATCCTTCCGAATCATTGACTTTTGGTCAAGATCATAAAAAGTGGGAAGCACACATGGGAACTATTAAGCCATCATTTATTTCTAGATAAGTGAAACAGATAGAAAAGTATACTAAAATGGTCCCGCCACGTCCTCATCTCAATAAATAGAAGAATATTGTTGATTAACTCCTTACTAAATTCATGGTGTAATGATGAGCATATTATGGTAAGCCACGACCAGGACAACATGGGAAAAAATCGCTCCCCCTCATCAAAGTGCCTCCTAGACATCTCAAAAACCCTACCCTTTTAGATTTGGTAGAACCTTGAGTTTATTGAAAGAGGGAATGATAGGGATCGTTGAATCCCACTATGTTTCATGATAATCCTTCAAAGAACCCAGATCGTGTTCCACTTACTTCTATGAAGGTTCCACCAGCCATTTTGTAGGTTCCTCCAATATCCCCACAGGCCTTTCCACTAGCTTTTGAGCTAGCTTACCATGATGATGAACCTAAAAATGCTCTAGTAGTTGGGAATCCATTCCATGATATTAATCCTCATCAAGAATATCCAATGGACACTCTAATCACTTGCCTCAATGATCATGAATCCTGATAGGTGGAATTCCCACTAGATGGAAAAACAAATATTGTATGTGTAGATGATATACCAGAACCCTCAACCTTTTGAAATCCTATATTATCCCCATTCAATCGAATGGGTGACCCGCAACAACATTTGACCCACTTCATATCAAGATGTGTTCCAATGAAAGGAACTCCAATATAGTAGGATGTCATTTTACTCCGACGTTTCAAACATACATTGGAAGGGCCCGAATTCATCTCATACAACCATTTACCCATTGGGTCCATAGTTGGCTGGGAGGATCTCCATAGCTAGTTTCTATATAATTTCATTTCCACCACCCCCAGGACTATTATTATCAGCCACTTCAAGTGTAAGAAATGTATGGATGAGTGAGTGGAAGAAATTATAACCAGATGTAAGGGCCTCAATTATTTTATCGGCAAGACGTTAACTTGGGAACTACTAATAACAATGATCATAGGAAATGTGATGATTGAACTGGTCCCATTAAATATTTCAGAACATCCCCGATGGATTTTAGGATTTATTTGATATGTATTAGCATATCGAGGAAGCCTTAGTACAGTAAAAGACAACTGTTCTTGCATAGATAGAGGCCCCATGATAGCTGGATTGTTTTTTCTGACAGACCTACTTCAATAGCCTCGCCGAGGTCCGCTGACTCTGCCTCAAAATTTCCCGCCATAGAACAGGCATACACTACCACATAACTAACCATAATTTCATAGGTGAGTCAACCAGGTTCCACGACCTCCCCATGCTCTTTCCACACATAAATTCTAGGCTCCCAGAGCCCCAATCTTGAATTAGAGAAACTGGGACTACACATTATATGATTCTCAGGTCCCCAGCTATTTCTAGAGTTCCTTGGACTATATAATCCGGTAGTTTCTATAATTAAGGTGGCATAAAGAAAAAAATCTCACCGATCTCCCCAATATGTGATTTCATGGAATCAATCTAAAGAATTTCAATGTGTTCAAATACTAGATCCAAGACAAATTCAATAACATTGTAGTCAGATTTTTTCTGGCCCGACACATGTGGCATGTGTGTCTGCAATGCTTGATAGAAATTGCGAGGGTGAATGGAATCCTACCTATCATCACAGATCTAAAAAGTATGATTACCTAATAGCATGAAAGGATTTTTCTAGGGACCATGGTATTATTTGGGCCGATTTGAATCTACCCAAGCCATCTGAATTCGATGTAAAATATTTAGCTACTACTTCTGCTTTGATATTCCATCTTATCATCTCCGAGAAAGGTCGGTGCCAACAACACAAAAGGATATCATAGCCCTCCTCTTATGCAAAATAGGTCCCATACTCGAGTTGAATTCATGCCCCTAGATATGTTTATTTTCCCTAGGATTCACCCAATAATGGTGTGATCCTTATGTGACGATCAAGAGTATGCCTTCGGGAACATCGTCGTGCTAGTGGACCCATACATGGTCCACGAAGATGTGGAATTCCACTTAGACCATCCCAATGTCCCTATCTAGTTCCAGTTTCAATGATATCAATGATATGTGAACTATCAAAGTGCATCATCCATCACTTATGACAACGTTGTGTATGCCACAGATAGGAGATAACTGGCCTTGTCTAGGACGTAAAATGTTCATTCCCCTTATCCTATTTCATCGGATCCACATTTCCTGGATTTTTTGTAGCTCGACCAGGAATATTCATCAAGACTCTGTTATGATCAACCACTTATTGATGAGGATAGGCCACAATCATTCGACAATAATATAGTAGTCATTTTTCATGGTTCAACTAATGAGAGGTGGGATGTCCCTAACATAACCTAAAATCCAACGGCTCAACATACAATATTATATATTCCTCATTCAATGGATAAATCTCATGTTAGAAGAAAGGTGTTCCATATAAAAAATTACAATATATGTGAGGAAATATCTAGTACTCTTGAAAGTCTGTCAATCATTCAGTATCACTTCCAATCCGCAAATAAGTGGGAATCCCTCATAGATGATTTAGGAAGACCCCACCAGCTTCAAAAACAGGTATTAGTCATAGAATCCTTTCGTTTGGAGGAATTTGAACATGCAGATTGTCAATCCATAATTTTATTATCATGATAAGATGAAGGTTATCCTATACTAGGGAAAATTCTTCAGCTGTACATCTTTGGTCATTTCATTTCCATGGAAGTTCAATGATGTCTCGTCAACATGGCTTCTGGGATCAAACCTATCCAAACCCAAATTCCCCGCATGATTGGGCTGTCAAAAATTGATCTAGAACCCTCTAACCAAAAAATTCAAGGTTATTTAAGGACATATTAGACCCCAATTGGAAAAATCAACTTGATGACCCAATTTGGTGGCCTGATTTACAATATTGAGTTCATGGTTGTCTCATTGGAATCCTCTTTAAATTTGTTGATGGGTAGACTCTGGCCCCAATTACATGTAGCAGTCCCCTCCTCATATCACCAATGCCTTAGGTACTCCCTTAATGGTCGAGTGGTAATGATGCAATATAATTTGTACCCATTTTCCTCTTCTGAATTTTTCTATCTAGATGCTGACTAATACAAGATAACGGACAAGCAGATTCAAGACTTGGAGGATGAGCATACTACCATTTTGTCCGACCCATGGGAAGACTTGGATCATGCCTAAAATTTCCCAATTCTCCGATTGGAGGCCACAACTCAGACCTGGGACACATATTTTTCTTTTTTGGGTCAAATGGAAATCCCTTTCCATGGGGTAGAGAGCATAGGATGATCACTTCGTACATCGACATGAAACAGGCTAGAGTAATCCCAAAGCACATTACCCTTGTATGGTATCAAGATGTTCTCCCCATGGAAACAACAATAAGGCATACTTTAATGTTCTTATGGGATGGTTTGAACCTGGTGAAGCCAACGTTCCACTATTACTTTAATATTATCAAGCATGTCCCATTGGGTCGAACGCCTGATGGAATCAGATACATAGTTGTCAGCACCATTACATCAGCAGCACAAGAGTTCCCAAATGAATATTCTACTACTGCTCAGGTTGGAACCATTGTTTTTTCAAATTCTTCAAATTTACATGAATTTCCCCTTGTCAATGATCATCTCCCTACAAACGATGAAGAGAATTTGGTGAAAACCCCCTCCGCATTTTGGGAGAGTTTCTCCACCACCGTCGGTGATATGTTATAGGTGAACCTCGGCACCCGGATAGATCTAAATCAAACAATGGTATCTAAAGCCATATATATAGAGAAACAACAATAGTATGCGGGTTTCAGGAAGCCTCATTGAGATGTATTTTCCTAGAGCTATGGTGAGATTCTAGGACTAGATCCTTAGTTTTTCATCCACCTCCTTATTTTCAAAATGAACCATCATTGGTTCAAATAGCTTCCATGAAAGATGATCCCTTCTCATAGATCCATGGTTGAGGCCAAGGTTGACAATCTCATCAGTGATTACATCATCAAGGGAGTACAATACCCAAAAGTTCTAGAAAACATCGTTCCATTCTAAAATAAGAATAGAAATCTAAAAATATGCACCGAGTTCCAATATCTCATCCTTCAATGATTAAAGGATTATTTTTCCATTCTTGCAATAGAGACATTGATCGACACTGCCGCTCAATTCCACGATCTCTATATAATGGACATGTATTCTAGATATTATAAAATAAAATGGATCCAAAGGAAAAATATTCTACCAACTTCAGTGCGCCACGAGGTTCTTTATGAAACCAAGTAATTTTTTAGGGTATCAAGATTACAGGCACAACATATTTGTGCTCCATGAAACACATGTTCACGAAAATCATCAAGACATTGGTTGAATTCTATGTTGATGATTTAGTGGTAAACTCCTACAAGAGTCAGGACCATCTCAAATATATTGAGAATGTTCTAGGCTTCTTCCGCTCTCAGCATATGATGATAGACCCTTTTATGATTACATTTTTTTTACTTCTGATTTTTTTGTAGGCTTGGTCGCTTGATATGGAGACATCGAGATTGATCCAGAGAAGATCAAGGCCATAGGTCAGATGCCTCCTCCATGAAAAATTTGGGAGCATTGAGGGTTTTAATGACACTTAGCCTACATACTCTAATTTTTTTCAAAGATAACTAGAAAGTGTAAGTCGTGTTTTTGAGTCACAAAGAAAGGTTATGACTACAAGTGGGATTAAGAGTGTTAGACTATTTTTGAAGTGATCAAGAAGCACCTACTATAGCCTCTATTTCTGATGCCACATATCTCCAAAAATAGGCCAGTATTTTTTATGAACACTATAGAATTGTCCCTCGACACCCTTCTCACTCAGATGAACAATCAAAGAATAGGGAAAATTTTATACTATCACATCCTCATACACCTTGATATAGAGAGCAGATATTACTCTATCAAGAATATCTACCTTTCATTAGTATTAATATTCTATCTGCTGCGACATTACCTGTACCACCCTATGATACAGCTGGTGTCCCATGTATACCCACTAAAATATATTCATAACCACCCCTTATTGACATATAGTCTATCTCGATGGGACGTTATCCATCATTATATTGACATCAGGTTTATTACACAAAAATATGTCAATGGTTAGTTGATGGTAGTATTTCTTTCAACCCATCTAGATACCAAAAATTTGTTATTCGATCATAAATTCCCATATGAATCCATCCTTTCGGTGGATCAAGCCATGCCATATTGGCATATTCACATTGATGGAAGTTCTAGAAGCCCGAAAAGTGGGAGACTCAATGATACGAGGCATTAAAGAGTGATCCTGAGTATCATCTTCACGATGTCTACATTGGCAGTCCTAACATTTCCATTCATATTGTTAGAAGGCTACACCAATAATGTGGATGAGTTTTAGTCCCTCATTACTGGTCTTGAGATGGACATTTTAATTTATGTTCCATAATTTCATGTGAATGGGGACTCAAGACAAGTCATAAAGAAGATCATCGATGACCACTTCATTAAGAAGCATGTGCTTGTACCCTTGTTTGAGCTCAATCGCCAGATAATGGCTCTGTTATCTTCCTAGTCTGAGTTCATTCATGTTCCTTGATCCCAAAATCGCTGAGTTGATTCCTTCGGTAGCCTTTCTTCATCTCTCACAGAGCCTGACCAGGATGATTTTATCATTCTTGTGTAACATTGGAGAGTCATATCTCCCGCCACTTCTGACGATGATGATATCCCCTAAGTAGTCCATCATATCACGAGTGCATCAACAATATGACTTCTTGTTCCCCCTACTACAATAAAAGAATAGAGACCTAATTAGATATCTCCATTATTCAAGTTACACCAACCTGGAAATATCCTGAAAGATAGAGATGAACGTGAGAGCTTATGTTAGCATGTCATGAAACTCACCATATAGAATGGTCCAAACCTCGAAAATATCCTCTACAAACATGGGATCATTGGAGTTATAATCTATTTAATTCAAGGAGATGGGATTTCCTAGGATATGTAGAAATTCCATGTCAGTACCTATGGAGCCCATCAGGAAGTGGTGATCTAAATATTGAGCTACTTTTGGCCCACAATGATCCATGACTATATCATGTTTTCCAAGTAGTTCCATACATGCTGGATCCATGCTAAATTTGTCCATTATATTCCAGAGCCCCTCTATACTACCAAGTATAATTGGCCCTTTGTAGTATAGGAAATTGGTGTCATGTGTCCATGTCCACCAACAACAGCTCGACAATGCAGGTTCTTCCTGATCACTATGTAATTCTTTTCCAAGTTGTCAGAGGATATTCAGCTTAGTGAAGTAAAGGCACATTTTTTTATTTAGTTCATGATCTCCAATATCATAGACCGATTTAGAGTCCTTTACTCCATCTTTTTTGATAATGACACCAACATCCTTGTGATGACCCAGACCCCCCTTGGTCCCTTCCTTTGCCAAAATCCGAATCCTTAAGGTGTACGGATCGGTGAGACCGATCGGTGATGCCGATCGGTGCGACCGATTGGTGAGACCGATCGGTGCGACCGATCTGTGAGAGCGATCGGTGCGACCGATCGGTGAGACCGATCGGTGCGACGGATCAGTGCGACCGATCGGTGAGACCGATCGGTGCGACCGGCTGACGTCACCCGACCTTGCCAAGTTGTTCCAGTAACGCTCCTTTTTTGCAAATAGGGTTTTAAACCCTATTCTGCCTCGTTAAAAATGTCTTGAAAACCCGAAACGCGCACAAAAGTTTTAATTAAATGCTTCATTAATTCATGAGTCGGTTTAAACCACCCAGCACCTTTAATGATGAGTCAAGCCGCGTGGTCAACCCGCGACTACCACGTCTTACGCGGTTCGGCGTTTTTATCTCAACCGTTCTCGGCTCTTATAAATTAAGGGTTAGGCCGTGGTTTCCCCCCTTCTTCGATCGTGGCTCTTATGGTGCATCGGGACCGCCGCGTCGTTATCCGTAATGTTCCGCGCCCCTGGCCTAAACGTCGATCATCTATCAACAAGTAGGGAATTTTCTTTCGTCTCTCACTTTTGTGTATCATGCGGGGTGGGCGTTATTTTTGTTCTTATGGAACTTGTTGAACCGAACCCTAATGAAGATAATAAACGAAGTTCTAAAGAAAGAAGGGGAAGGGGTTGTGATCGTTGTTATGATTTATCTTGTGATCATCCCTTTTGTTGTACTGGTTTATGTTTCTGAAAATTGAGGTCGTTGGTGGTCGTTGTATGTGCACTGATGAATCCCCTCGTGATGTTTAAAATGGTTTGCTGAATTTGGGAACTCCTGCTGTGAAATTGGTTAATCACGTATATCCGGCTGAATAAGTTGAAAGCACCAGGATCAACCCTTCTGTGATAACTCCCGGTTAGAACACACGGAATTTGAAATCATGGAGTGTGTTAAGTCTTTTAAATCTGAAAATCCCTGACTTGTGTTGGTAGTGGTAGTTGGTTGTTTTCCCTTCGGGCCGATTGCTGGAAATGTGGGAGGGGATGGGATCCCCTGTTCTTTTTATACTCTCGGTGGCTGTGTGGATTTGGGGGATGGGATCTCCTATTGGTATGGATTCAGTGGTTTTGAGTTTTAAATCCGGGTGGTTACTTAAAATATCACAAATTGGGGAGAGATCCTCTGTTAACAGAACCGGGTGTGAGTGTTTTGGTTGATCCTTGCTTTGACGCTTTCCTTGGTTATGCTTATGATATTTGCCCAGTATTGCTTAAAATTAATTGAATATTTTGACTGAACGTGAAACAAGAATGGGAGAAATGGTTTTGTGGGCAAGGGTCGTGAACTGTGACTTGGGTGCAGTGGTGTTGTGTTCTGTAGGTTGGCTAGGAAAACCTAAGCTTTGGGTGAGTGTTTGTTACCTATATCTATACTTGTAGCTTTGTGTTTCTTATTCGCGCCCCACCCAAGTTGAGCACTCAGTGCCGAACACCCCCATTTATGGGGGAAGGGTGTTTTTCCCAACACTATCCTTAGTGGCTGGTTATTATCTCCTTTTCTGCTCCCTTTCCCGGATAGCCCAAGTATCTTCGGGCAGGCTGTGATGTCCTGAAGTCCATTATTAGCCCAAGAACCTCCGGGCGGGGTGTTGTGGTGGTTGGCCAGGTGTGTGCGGCAGGTGGTTTCCCAAGTGTCTTCGGGATGAGGCCCAGGTGTCTTCGGGCGTGGCGGTGGTTGCTCTGGCCTAGGTGTTTGCAGGCATGGTTACATATGACAGTTGAGGCCCAGGTGTGTGCGGGCAGGATTTGGCAGTGGGACTGTGTGTGGTTGCGGCCCAGGTGTGTGCGGGCGGGTGTGGCAGTGGGACTGCGGTGAGAATGGCGAGATTGGTCCGATGCGTAGGATGTCTCAATAGCCAGTGGGAAAGTGGCGCGGGGTACCCAAACATCGATGTGCTCTTATATATATATTACTTGACTTGCGTTATTTGGGAAGTGAGCCTTGGTGAGGCCTGGGATGGATAGTTTGCCTTGTTAGTTGTTTGGTTTACTCTTTTCTCACGGGACTTTAGTACGTTCCCCCACTTGTGCACGAGAGTCTTGGTTTTCCCTACTGAGTATACTTGTATGCTCACCCTACGTTGTTTCAGGTTTTCAGGAGGACTACCAGGGCTGTGCGGGACCCTACTAGTCAGGCAGTGGGAGCTGTGCAGTTGTTGTTTTCTTGTTTTTCTTTTGGTACTGTACTCACTTGTACTTTCAGCTTATTTGTACTTGTACCTGTTTCAGTTTATTTATAAATTCATATGGGACTGGTTTGAGTTCCTTTTCATCACCTTGTTCATTCTCTTTTGGTGGTTGACTTGTCCTATTTCCCGATCCAAAATAATAAAAAGGGTAATGCCTCCCATATTTGTGAAAACTCATACCCTTGGTGCTAGTCGCCAACCCGGGGCCTACTGGAGGCAGGACTCGGGGGACATTATCTCCCTTTCACCATTGCCAGCTCAGGAGGGGCATCTTTGATGGAAGGGGGTCGTGACAGAATGGTATCAGAGGGGAGGTTGAGAGATAGGATGAAGTCTGGAGTTAGGCACAGTGAGGATTGCATGGGATGGTAGGGCAACAGCGTTGGATGACCTTGGTGCGTGAATTAGGCCAGGGAAGACCGGCTAGGACACGGGATTTTAGGGCCCCCCGTGATCCGATGCAAGGACTTTGGGCCTACCGAATGACCAAGTGAGGCCACACTGATTGCGGGGTAGAGACCCTAGGAAAGGTACATGCATCATAATGACTTGTGTTCTTGTGTTTCTGGGATGTCTTGGGAAATTATGAATAAATTAAATCTTAATAAGTTTTAAGAACGATTTTCTTTGCACTACTGGGCTTAGGCATTCCTTGTTTACCTTGCAGCTATGGCACCTGGAAGGCGACCACGTGTGGTACAGGTGAACGAGACTCCTGAGACTACTTTGGCCAATCGGCAGAGGGCTGATCGAGAAGAAGAGGACGACCAGTGGCAGAGGACTCTTCGAGCCTTCCAGCGACAGGCCCTCGAGAAGTATGAGGGCAGCACCTCCGATATGAAGACGGAAGGCTGGCTAGAGGAGCTAGTCATAGCCTTCGGCCTGATTCGGGCCCCGACTGAGTACTGGGTTCCTCTGGCTGTTAGCCAGATGCAAGGAGCGGCACGTCAGTGGTGGATGCTTCACCTGGGGAGTAGGAAAGAGTCTGAGGTTGCCTGGGTAGATTTCGAGAAGGAGTTCTGGGCGGAGTTTCTCTCCTCGACAATGAGGGCGGAGAAGAGGCAGGAGCTACTCTCCCTCCAGCAGGGGAGCATGTCCGTGAGGGAACTTGGAATCAAGTTCAAGGACCTCCTGCATTTTGCTCCGGACCTCTTTCCCGATGAGGAGTCTCGGGCAAGACGTTTGGAGGAGGCGCTCCGACCCTCCCTCTAGTATGCTGTTACCCCCTTTACCCTTCCGACATACTTAGAGGTTCAGAAGAAGGCCGATGTGGTGGAAAGGATGCATGCTCTGGGCGGAGTGTCACGAGAAGGGATCCAGCTGGGACCATCGAAGGGGAAGGCCGTCACCAGGCCTACAGCATCGGGACCCTCCAGGTTCCGACCTACAGGGAGCAGACCGCAGCAGTTTCAGTTTCGATCCCCTGGCCCACGTTCTTTTCCTTCAGGTTCGGGACCACGGTGCTTCATCTGCGGGAGCCCTGGACATCTCCGGAGTCAGTGCCCCGATCGGGTGCAGTACAACAGTGGCAGTCATCCCCAGCATCCGCCGCAGCAGCAATTTCTAGCCAGACCCTTCCAGCAGCAGCAGTAGGGACAGCGAGTTCCCGCTCCTCCGCAGGCAGACGTTGGAGGAGGAGGCCGACCTCAGGGCGCTCCCCAGGGACCTCGACCAGGGCGTGGTCGGGGAGGTGTCCGATAGCCTAGGGGTAGGGGAGCTGGGCGTGGACAGTTACACACCGCAGAAGCAACAGTTCCAGCAGGGCCAAAGGTTGTTCGAGGTACGATAAGTGTGTTTAGCACTCTTGCTTATGCTTTGTTCGATACCGGAGCCTCGCACTCCTTTGTTGCACCCAGTCTAGCCCGCGCCTTGGGTCTAGATGCCGAAAGACTTCCAGTGCCCCTGGTGTTGAGCACACCAGTTGGAGGTCAGACCGACTTTCTGTTCGTTTGTCGGGGATGTAGACTGATGTTAGGACCACATCAGTTGGTTAGGGATCTCCTTCTGCTACAGATTCAGCCGTACGATGTCATCCTAGGCATTGACTGGCTATATTCTGTGTGCGCCGTCATCGACTGTTTCCAAAGAAGGGTGTTGTTCTCCGGTTAGGACGGCCAGCGTGTTACTTTCACCGGCGAGTGGAGCTGTCCGAAGGGAAACAGGAGGGAGGAACCTCTCTTCTCCTTGTTGACCGAACTGACGATAGAATCAGTAGATGCGGAAATGGTGGAAGTACCAGAGATCGTTCGTGAATTTATGGACGTCATTCCTCAGGAGGTGACGACTCTACCCCCTCGACGCGATATCGAGTTCGGGATAGACCTACAACCAGACGCTCGTTCGATCTCGATGGCTCCTTATCAGATGGCACCTTCAGAGCTACGAGAGTTGCGGATACAGATTGACGATCTGATGAAGAGGGGTTATATCCATC
The DNA here is from genome assembly GCA_963277665.1 of Viscum album. Taxonomy (NCBI): domain Eukaryota; kingdom Viridiplantae; phylum Streptophyta; class Magnoliopsida; order Santalales; family Viscaceae; genus Viscum; species Viscum album. The sequence continues at coordinate 1,813,045,971 of OY728127.1, forward strand.
CGAGTGCGTCACCATGGGGCGCTCCAGTCTTATTTGCAAGGAAGGACGATGGTGGCCTCAGGTTGTGCATCGATTACAGGCGGCTGAATTAGGTAACGATCAAGAATCGCTACCCTCTTCCGAGGATAGATGATCTTTTCGACCAGCTGAAGGGGGCAGGTGGTTCTCGAAGATCAACCTGCGATCCGGGTACCACCAACTGAGGGTGAAGGATAGCGACGTCCCGAAGACGGCGTTCAGGTGCAGGTATGGGCACGTCGAGTTCGTGGTCATGCCCTTTGGTGTTACGAACGCCCCGGCCGTGTTCATGGGGCTTATGAACTCCATCTTTCGGGAGTACCTGGATCAGTTTGTGGTGGTATTCATCGACGATATCCTAATCTATTCAAGGTCAGAAGAGGACCATGCAGAGCACCTGAGGACAGTTTTGGAGGTCCTCCGACAGCACCATCTCAATGGGAAGTTGTCAAAGTGCAAGTTCTGGGCACGATAAGTGCACTTCCTCAGACACGTAGTGTCTGAGCAGGGAGTAGCAGTCGACCCATCAAAGGTTGAGGCAGTTTTTTCTTGGGCAGCACCCAAGAATGTGGCGTAAGTTCGGAGTTTCCTCGGACAGGCAGGCTACTACCAGAGATTCGTACCCAACTTCTCCCGGGTAGCAGCCCCTTTGACGTCTTTGACCAAGAAGGACCAGGTTTTCATGTGGAGCGAGCAATGTGAGTCTTCCTTCAGCTACCTAAAAGAAAAGCTGGTTAGTGCCCCAGTGTTGAGATTACCAGAAGAAGGGATGGCCTATGAGGTATTTTGTGATGCTTCAGGACAGTTCCTGGGATGCGTGTTGATGTAGCAACAAGGGATGATCTCTTACAGGTCCAGGCAGCTACGCCCCCATGAGCGGAACTATGCCACCGATGACATGGAGCTTGCAGCAGTAGTGTTCGCATTGAAGCTGTGGCGACACTGCCTTATCGGGGAATGCTTTGTGGTCTTCACCGATCACAAGAGCTTGCGCTATATCTTCTCCCAGCGGGACTTGAACTTGCGACAACGGAGATGGGTAGAGTTCCTCCAGGACTACGACTTTGAAATCTCTTATACTGAGGGCAAGGGCAATGTTGTGGATGATTCCCTAAGCAGGAAGCCGCATCAGGAAGTGGTTCGGGAATCTGCTGATGCTTGGAAGGCGATGGGGGAGTTGGCTGCCTTGCACTTGGATGCAAGGGTGGAAGGTGCTAGAGGCTGCTTGTTTCAAATGACGGTACAGTCCTCTTTGTTGCAGCAAGCGGAAGAGTCTCAGTGGGGAGATCCAGAGGTGGAAGTGTTGCGGGATCATGTCGATCAGGGGAACGCTCCGGAAGGATGGTCGGAGGACAGCCGACATCAGATGCTCTTTCATGGGAGGTTGTTTTTTCCAGAGGTGATGCATGATGAAGTCCTTCGTGAGTTCCATAGCTCAGCCTTGGCAGTACATCCAGGTGTTTCGAAAATGTACCAAGGCCTGAGGGGACAGTTTTGGTGGCCCGGAGTGAAACGGGAAGTGGCAGAGTTTGTGGCTAAATGCGTGGTGTGACAGTAGGTGAAGGCCGAACACCGTGTTGCTGGTGGTTTGCTGCATCCTCTAGATGTTCCCGAGTGGAAGTGGGATGACGTCTCGATGGACTTCGTCACAGGACTACCCAGAGCTCAGGGTGGGCATGATGCTATCTGTGTAGTGGTGGATCGATTGACAAAATCTGCTCACTTCTTGGCTATCAAGGAGTCGGGACCTGTGAGTACCTTAGCACAGAGGTACGTGGATGAGGTGGTGCGTTTGCATGGAGTTCCGAAGACTATCGTCTCAAATCAGGACACTCGGTTCACCTCACGAGTCTGGAAGGTGTTACAGCATGCTTTTGGCACGCAGCTACTCCTTAGCACTGCTTTTCACCCTCAGACTGATGGACAGATAGAGCGGACTATCCAGACATTGGAGGACATGCTGCGAGCATGTGTTCTAGATTTCGGGGATCATGGGTACGACACTTGCCTTTAGTAGAGTTTGCCTACAACAACAGCTTCCACTCTACTATCGGCATGGCTCCTTTTGAGGCTTTGTATGGGAGACCATGTCGTTCACCCTTCTGTTGGGAAGAGGTTGGTGAGACTGGTACTCTTGGACCAGAAGTAGTGCAGAGCACCACGGAGAAAGTCCAGCTAGTGCGGGAGAGGATGAAAGCAGCTCAGGATCGGCATAAATCTTATGCTGATCGTCGGAGGAGGCCCTTGGAGTTCGAGGTGGGAGATCATGTGTTCTTGAAGGTTTTCCCTCGACGGGGGCAGCGGAGGTTCGGAAAGGGGGTAAGCTCTCCCCTAGGTTCATCGGACCTTTCGAGGTGCGGAGGCGAGTTGGCGGGGTGGCATATCAGCTGGCCCTACCACCTCAGTTGGAGAGGGTCCATGACGTCTTCCATGTCTCCCAGCTTCGTCAGTACTTACATGATGACTCTCATGTCATCAACTAGGGAGAGCTAGATGTGGGAGAAGACGCGACCTTCGAGGAACGGCCAGTTAGGATCGAGGATCACAAGGAGAAAGTGCTCCGTGGACGAACCATCGGCTTGGTTTGTGTGTTGTGGAGGCATGGAGGCCTCGAAGAGAGTACGTGGGAGAGGGAAGCACAGATGCGTGCCCAATACCCCGAGTTGTTTTGATCTTTGTACCTTTTGTGCCTGTTGTGATAGAACATTTGACTTTTGGCTATGAAATGTACTAGTCCCTTTCCTCCGTTATGTGTGAAAAGCCCCGGCTAAAGGGAAGAGGGAACCCGACCCCTAATCGAGACGCATTAAGGTGGATGCGATTAAACCCGTGCGGGCGAGTTAGTGCCGCCCAAAGCGGATAATATCTTGACATGGGGGAGGGGAACTCCCCAAACCCACATGACCGGTCGGTTTGGCGCGGTATGTTGCTTGGTTCTTGGCAGGGGAGTGTTTTTAGTTAGCAGGGGTTCACTCCTAAGAGGTATCTTTGGAAGATGGTTGTTCGGACCCTCTCTTTCCTTCTGATTTGTTTTGATTCTTGAGGACGAGAATCGTTTAAGAGGTATCTGATGTGATGAACCAGACCCCCCTTGGTCCCTTCCTTTGCCAAAATACGAATCCTTAAGGTGTACGGATCGGTGAGACCGATCGGTGGGACCGATCGGTGCGACCGATCGGTGAGACCAATCGGCGGAACCGGCTGACGGCACCCGACCTTGCCAAGTAGTTCTAGTAATGCTCCTTTTCACAAATAGGGCTTTAAACCCTATTCTGCCTCGTTTAAAATATCTTGAAAACCCGAAACGCTCACAAAAGTTTCAATTAAATGCTTCATTAATTCATGAGTCGGTTTAAACCACCCAGCACCTTTAATGATGAGTCAAGCCGCGTGGTCAACCCGCGACTTCCACGTCTTACGCGGTTCGGCATTTTTATCTCAACATTTCCCGGCTCTTATAAATTAAGGGTTAGGCCGTGGTTTCCCCCCTTCTTCGATCGTGGCTCTTCTGGTGCATCGGGACCGCCGCGTCGTTATCCGTAATGTTCCGCGCCCCCGGCCTAAACGTCGATCATCTATCAACAAGTAGGGAATTTTCTTTCATCTCTCACTTTTGTGTATCATGCGGGGTGGGCGTTATTTTTGTTCTTATGGAACTGGTTGAACCGAACCCTAATGAAGATAATAAACGAAGTTCTAAAGAAAGAAGGGGGAGGGGTTGTGATCGTTGTTATGCTTTATCTTGTGATCATCCCTTTTGTTGTACTGGTTTATGTTTCTGAAAATTGAGGCCGTTGGTGGTCGTTGTATGTGCACTGATGAATCCACTCGTGATGTTTTAAATGGTTTGCTGAATTTGGGAACTCCTGCTGTGAAATTGGTTAATCACGTATATCCGGCTGAATAAGTTGAAAGCACCAGGATCAACCCTTCTGTGATAAATCCCGGTTAGAACACACGGAATTTGAAATCATGGAGTGTGTTAAGTCTTTTAAATCTGAAAATCCCTGACTTCTGTTGGTAGTGGTAGTTGGTTGTTTTCCCTTCGGGCCGATTGCTGGAAATGTGGGAGGGGATGGGATCCCCTGTTCTTTTTATACTCTCGGTGGCTGTGTGGATTTGGGGGACGGGATCTCCTATTGGTATGGATTCGGTGGTTGTGAGTTTTAAATCCGGGTGGTTACTTAAAATATCACAAATTGGGGAGAGATCCTCTATTAACAGAACCGGGTGTGAGTGTTTTGGTTGATCCTTGCTCTGACACTTTCCTTGGTTATGCTTATGATAGTTTCCCAGTAGTGGTTAAAATTAATTGAATATTTTGACTGAACGTGAAACAAGAATGGGACAAATGGTTTTGTGGGCAAGGGTCGTGAACTGTGACTTGGGTGGAGTGGTGTTGTGTTCTGTACGTTGGCTAGGAAAACCTAAGCTTTGGGTGAATGTTTTTTACCTATATTTATACTTGTAGATTTGTGTTTCTTATTCGCGCCCCACCCAAGTTGAGCACTCAGTGCCGAAAACCCCCATTTATGGGGGAAGGGTGTTTTTCCCAACACTATCCTTAGTGGCTGGTTATTAGCTCCTTTTTTGCTCCCTTTCCCAGATAGCCCAAGTATCTTCGGGCAGACTGTGATGGCCTGAAGTCCATTATTAGCCCAAGAACCTCCGGGCGGGGTGTTGTGGTGGTTGGCCAGGTGTGTGCGGCAGGTGGTTTCCCAAGTGTCTTCGGGATGAGGCCCAGGTGTCTTCGGGCGTGGCGGTGGTTGCTTTGGCCTAGGTGTTTGTAGGAATGGTTACATATGATAGTTTAGGCCCAGGTGTGTGCGGGCAGGATTCGGCAGTGGGATTGCGTGTGGTTGCGGCCCAGGTGTGTGCGGGCGGGTGTGGCAGTGGGACTGCGGTGAGAATGGCGGGATTGGTCCGATGCGTAGGATGTCTCAATAACCAGTGGGAAAGTGGCGCGGGGTACCCAAACATCTATGTTCTCTTATATATATATTACTTGACTTGCGTTATTTGGGGAGTGGGCCTTGGTGAGGCCTGGGATGGATAGTTTTCCTTGTTAGTTGTTTGGTTTACTCTTTTCTCACGGGACTTTAGTACATTCCCCCACTTGTGCACGAGAGTCTTGGTTTTCCTGACTGAGTATACTTGTAAGCTCACCCTACGTTTTTTCAGGTTTTCAGGAGGACTACCAGGGTTGTGCGGGACCCTACTAGTCAGGTAGTGGGAGCTGTGCAGTTGTTGTTTTCTTGTTTTTCTTTTGGTACTGTACTCACTTGTACTTTCAGCTTATTTGTACTTGTACCTATTTCAGTTTATTTATACATGCATATGGGACTGGTTTGAGTTCCTTTTCAGCACCTTGTTCTTTCTATTTTGGTGGTTGACTTGTCCTATTTCCTGATCCAAAATAATAAAAAGGGTAATGCCTCCCATATTTGTGAAAACTCATACCCTTGGTGCTAGTCGCCAACCCAGGGCCTACTAGAGGCGGGACTCGGGGGTCATTATCTCCCTTTCACCATTTCCAGCTCAGGAGGGGCATCTTTGATGGAAGGGGGTCGTGACATTCATTGTAGCTGAGATAAATAAATTTAATTCCATGTACAATATCTATTCAAATCACACATCTTGCTATCAAATGCAAGAAAATGGGAATATCAAGTAATTAAAAAATCCCTCTCTATTATATTGAATGAAAAAGTTGGTCAGAACAAGAAGAGATGGACAGAAAATCTTCCCAATGATTTCAGGGCTTACCAGATGATGACTTCTAATTCCACCCAGGTGACCCCATATTCCCTGATGTATGGAATAGAGGAAGTACTAAACATTAATATTTATTCTCTATCACTCCTCATATTCTTCTACGATCAGTAGACATCAAACAATGTAGCAGAAGTCCATCATCCAAAACTAGAAGCCCTGAATGGGGAAGAAATTCAAGACATTCACAATCTGGAGAGGATTTTGAACAAGATATCCAGTGTCTTCAATTAGAATGCCTGCCTCTTTAACATACATTCATGTGACAGGGAACAAGCCTTGAGAACACCAACTATTCCTAGTATGAAACTCCCAATGATGGAACCCAAATGGGTATAACCCTATAAGATTCATAGGGTTTATCCCAATGGTGCATACTCCCTGGTCACCATGGATGGTGAGCATATCACGCATCCCACTAATGTCAAATTCCTCAAGAATTACTTCACATGAGTGGTCCCCGAAACATGCATGATGATTAAACTACAAATAGTCCATGATCTATGTCATTAAACTATGATCCCTTTCATCATGCATCACAATAAACTGTGATTGGTGAATATGACTTAAGGTCTGAGCACTACGATCCCAAACAAAGATCCCTTTCATCCTGCATGATGATAAACTACAAGCGGTGAACATACCTCATGGTATGAGCTCTATGACATTAAAATATGATATTTTCCATCATTTATTTGGATTAAAGTTATCCCCATCCTACATGATGATAATATTTACAATGGTCTAATATATATAACCTTAATCTAAGATCTATATCATCTAGCACGACCCTAAACTAAAAATGGAAAACATTCCTCCTGTTCTGAGCTTTACGACCTAAAACAAAGATAATTTTCATACATTACATGATTTAAAATTAACCAAAACCCTTGTTCTGCATGATTATAAACTGCAAGCAGTAAAAATACGGTACGAGCCTTGTACTACAACCCAAAACTAATATCTCCCTCATCCATACCATAAGATGTTAAAAAGAATGAGTAAAACCATGATTCAAGTGCCCCTATTTTGTATTTTCATCATCATTCACATCTGAATGGACCCCTAGGGTCCTGGTCTCATGCAACCTAGGTTTGCCTACTGTTTTGGTGCATTATTCCAATAGATCTCAAAGGACAGTTTGATACTAGTCCCATGTTATGAATATGATCACTGGTTGATGTTCAATTGTTTTTTCTCATTTCATGTCACATGATATGGATTCTGTGTTGTGATCATGGTCAGTACTTATCCAATATCATTCACACTATTCCAATGGTGTCTCGAGTATTGAGTGTAGTATTTCACCTTTTTCTTCCCTTCTGTCCCAGGAACACAATATTAAATTTGGAATCTACGATCTAATCTCTAAGATAATAAAGAAATTTATTTTCTATCCATACCACATGTCATTAAACTGTAATTATCCTTAATAACTTTTTTTGGCTTGATTCCTTTCCTTCTAGGATACATAGGAACACCCAAACTATTTGCCTTCGAGTCTAGCCCTAGGTACCCAAAATTCCGACTTCCTTCTGGGATCTCAACCTATGTATCCTAGAGAACGTCATTCCATGTGGTCTTATTTTGTCCTTGTTCACTTCAAGATTACAACTACCACTCGCAAATCCCCTTAAGGGATCTCCTTTCCTCAACATTTTTGATGCATGACATTAAAAGACATGGAATTTTTAGAACATTGTATGGGTTGATTCCTTCTATTTTATGATATAGAGGATGACCAAAATATTTTTTCTTTGGGTCCATCCCAACAAATCATTCCATCTCCTTGGTTCCCACTACGGGTTTAGTTTTCTTCAAGGTCTGTATACGGTACGATGTGGAAGTCTTTTTTCACCATTCATGTTAGTTTTATAATTGTCGCACCATATTCTCATCCCTCCATAATATCCCCTTTTAATTTCTTCATTACCACAAGACCTTAAACCACACGACACATCAATAACAGTATATGGTTTGATTCCAATATTTATGGGATACGTTGGAATGGCCAATCATTCAATCTATAGGTCCAGTCCCTGGTCCTTCAATATTATCTGGTCCCTCGAACTAAGGTACCTTTTGGGATTGTTCACAGTGTCGTGTGGACTCCTCCTGTTCACAATCATGATGTGTATGCTTTATCTGGTCGTGATCATTCCCTTTAGAACCAAATTCATCAGTATACATCATTACCATTTGACGTTAATCTTCATGGAATTAAATAACTAAAAATTTCTTGATCCCCATACAAATGGGATATGTAGGAACACACAAACATTTTTTCTTCGAGTGCATCCCCAAGCATCTATATTTTTGGTATTATAACCTAAGATTCCTACTTTAAGAACATGATATAGTGTGGACTTATCCTATCCTCATTCAAGTTAGGTTTAAAATGACTTCACCATTTTCCTCCCTTAAGAATAACTCATTTTCCTCCATATAATTACCGTAAGACACTAAACCAAACTACACTTCCAGAACTACATATGTCTTCATTCCCATCCATACAAGATACATAGGAATGACCAAACATTTTTTCCATGGGTCTATCCCAGGATCTACAAGTTATCACTTTTGTTAGGCCTTTTGGACCTAATTCTTATAGGATTACATAGTGGGGACTGTCGTCTATAATAGTCCAAGCATGTACTCCACCGTATGGAATTTACCCTTTCTATATGCATCCTTACTACATGATTTTAAACTACATATAATTCAAGAACTATGTGGGGCTTGATTTCCATCCTTACGTGATATGTAGGATTGCCTAGACATATAGTTATTGGGTCCAACCCCTGGTTCCTCAACATTTTTGGCCCTTTAGACCCCTAAAACAATGTTTGACTTCCATGTTCATTAACTAATATCACTATCATCCAACAATACATTAAAATATTATTTCCTACTTCCAAGATGTTAATATTCCTAGAATTTATGACCCTTTCTCTGAGAATATTAATGGAATGTGCCCCTCCATTCTACACAATGATAAACTGCACGACAATTTATTGATTTCCCTATCTTTCATCATTTTCCCTGAGTTATCTCTCAAAGTGATGCATTGTAAACCATAAACTTCTTTTCCTTCATTTGTGATGGGATCTCATAAACATACCATACACACCCCCATAGGTACCTCATCAAATTTTTTCTATACCTCATGATGTTAAATTGCACAGAGCATCAAGATATATGTATGGCATGATTCCCATCCTTATGGGATACATATGAACTCCTATAAATTCTTTCTTTGGGTATATTCCCAAGTATATAAACTTATTTTTTCCCTTCCACCACTCTTATTATAATGTCTTCCTCTCTTAACGAGGCCTCTCATCATTTTATACTCCCATCAATGCACTCACATGCACTCTGGTCTAGGACCTAGAGTGATGGATTACGTTTGTACATGCTCTCATTCTATTTTCATGCTTCCTGTGTCCACTTTTTTGGGTCTCCATAATCTATCACTTCTGAATGGACCCTTGGGCAGTATGGATGCTCTTCCTTATTGATCAACTACCATTTTGGGATAATATCCCATAAGATGTTGAACAATAGTTCATAAAATTCCTACATCATGAATATGGTCAGTAGTCCACCCTCACGTGTTTGTTTCCATCCCAATTCACACGATATAGATATTGTGTTTCAAATAAAGTCAAAAGTTATCCTTCATCGTTACGCCTTCCCATTTATAAACTAAATTCTGGTTTTTTGATTCAAATTTCATTCTATTTTACCATGATCAGAAATAATCTTAACACCCCCAGTGTTAATCCTCCATGATCCTTTGTGCATAGATAGGATGAAACAACATAATTGGGTCATCCATGAATCCACACCTTCGTTCCCAAGAATGTACTTCACCGTGTAGTAATGATACTCTCATCTATTGTTTTACACACCAATCATGCCTTACATGGTCTTAGGGATATGGGTTTGGTTTGTGCCTTCATAGAAGAATCACACTTTCCCTTGGCCTGAGCATTATGACCACATACAAGGATATCTTACAACCATATTGTATAATGTTAAAATACACCTTTTACATCTAGATTGTGTACTCCTAAACTACCCATCCATATGATGTCTTCTTTTGAAAATTAATTTCCTTTTTGAATTGGCCCTCAGCCCTGCCACATTTTAGAACTATGTGTGGCATGATTCTTCATCTGTGAGATATGTAGTGATGCCCAGATACTTTACCTCTAGGTCCAGCAACATGGAAATGATCTTTTCCACCCCCTTCTTGATCCTAGTTTTCCACTTTTGAAAGGTTCAGTTTTATGTGGGAATATTTTCCCCAATTTTAAGTGGGTTACCACAAGTTTTTATAGTACACCTCTCCACCCCATGTGGTCCGATCTCTATTACCATTAAACTAAGACTTTCAATGTCCATGTTTGTATGACATTAAATGAACTAATAACTATTATTTTACTCACCTCAGATGATATCCTTATTTTTTGTACTATCCATATTCAATACTATCCTCATAAACTACATGTGGAATGATTCACATTTTCATGACAAACATAGTGACTCCTAGAATCCTCATCAGTGGTTCAGCAACAAACCCTTTCTTCATTCCGGAACATTAGCCCTATCCCCATTTCAGAAACATATTGTTTAGTGTGGAATTATATTTTCCTAATTCAAGTTAGGATTATATACTTCGCTGTATATCTCTACTTTGGGTTCTCATGTCCTTCAACGAATGACCATAAACTATTTCCCCAACCTGTATAAGTTCATGATGCCCCCTAATAATTATGGGACACTTCAGTTTCTTAAATAGAGAGGATTACACCCCAAAAGTGTTGTTTTTTATGATTATACGATTTAATAACTACATTATTCTTGATTACTATGCTCACAGGATACGTAGGGACTCTTCATAACCTCCCCTTAGTCCCATCCACAAGTTCATTAACTCTTCTGGCTCTTTTCCCCTAAGTTTGGTCAACAAATATCAGACATGAAATTAGAAGACCCCACTCTATGAAACACGACTCTAAAACAATTTTCCATGGTCTATTAAATATGACCTTAAACTATGTGTATCTTCTTGAGTATATGATTATAAATTATTTCATGCATCGTCCTCACTATATAATATTAAAAATGTGTGTTTATAATCTTCGTTTTCATGATGTCAATGTACATGGTATTCTAGGACTTCACTAGAGAGGTCCTGTCTAAATATAGGTTTGATATTGATTCATGGTGACACACCCACCCAATTCAATTTTGTCATGGTAGTGTATTTTTCAGTGTTTTGGACTTCATTCGAACATCCCATCACCCCATTTACATGCTTTTCATTCCCATTATTTTGGATCCTCATCCTCTTCAACATCTGATGGATCCCCCCTACATTATAGATGCTCCTATTCATGGCTTGCCTACTATGTTGGGCTAATGTTCCATAAGATAATAGACAACACTTTGAGATTCTTTTCCTTGTTTCTAATTCGATTAAGGGATTGGACCTTGTTTTTTCCCCATTTTAGGAAAATATGATGTGGATGATGTGTTAAAAATATGGTCAACAGTTATCCTCCATCATCATGTCAGCCCTCACTACATTCTGAATTTTGGATATCATGATTCATAGTTTCCATTCTCCTTTGTTCTTATTTATTCCAATACCCCTGGCATTCTCCCTCTTGTGTATAGGAGCATGTTGGGAAAGAACAGTTTGACTATTTTGAGAAATCTATTCAGTAGCCACAACCACCCTATTTCTTCCCAAAAGCTCGGTGTGGTCATTATAACCATGGATATTTGGTGATTGGTTCAAACTGTCATATTCAAGATGAATAAATACATGGTTGTCCCTTGTTCCTCATACCGGGAACAACCCATGTGAGGTTGGGGATTGATTGCTAGTTATTTCACAGACGTGATTGAGCTGAAATAATCACTGTAGATGATGAGACTCATGTATGCAACCAAAATAAGTATGAAATCATGAATGCATGATTGTGTGTTCATTATGATTAATTTCTATAGGTAATGTCCCCTCTGATAGATGGGTTGATATATTCAATGGAGCATCTCAGCTCCACCACTCTTTGTATTATGACCTCCAGGATTTGATTTCACCTATTAGGCTACCTCTCTTCTTCATTGGATTTCCGGAACTATCCATTGACCCTGATTCGTGTTCAATCATCATGATAAAGGATGTTTTCAATCTCATAGGATGTTCCCCTATTCTTCTTGTCTTACTCTACCAAATATACCTTTAATAATGATATGCATTTCAATTTTGTGTCAATGAAAGAAGAGTGTGCATTCACCCTCACCCTCAAATGTTATACTTCATACTCATCCTCTGGATGTTTCGGGATATTGACTGACTTCCTCCACTTCTAACCAACACTAAGGTCGTTAACATTATCCTACACCTTCTTTTCAAAGAAATCTCAAGGGATCATATGAGTGTGTTGATCATCCACTCCTCTGATGCATAGTTCGCGTAGCTTGTAATGATGTTTCCCAATCTAGATTCCCTAATTTTCATATGGGGTGTATATGATGAAATGATTAAACAGTTTCCATGACTGTTGTTGGATATCCTTGTTATCCCCTTCCTCAAAATTAGTCTCATCCCGCTCCTCTGGGTAGGAATGTTCATATTTCGAGAAAACTTCTAGAGGATTGGTATTGATATCTTCCTCTTATTTCATGTCAGAAAGACTGGGATCCTCATCATGTGGTTGGTTTTCATCATTGTATCCTACCTCGATGATTTACTATTCCATCCTTACAGTCACCCTACCCATGGTTAAATCTGCCATTATTTTTTTATCTTGGGCATACAATTCCATCACAATTGGTTTTCCCATCGGGAGAGGAGTGCTAGGAGCCCCAACCAACCTCTCTAGTATGGACCACAGAATTTAATGGACTATTCAGATAGAAATAAAAAAAATTCAGTTTCCATAGTTCAATAGAGAATTGTTAGGGATTCTGTGAGGTTGAGAACATCCAAATATCATATAATTTGTATCTCCTTCAATTCACATCCATCAGAACCCTAGTACGTGGCCCTCCGTATATGATTAGAATCTCTGATGATTCTGGAAGGTTGACCATGGTTATCATATCCCTACTAGATTCTTTACTCACCATAGTCCCAGGAATAGATCCAAATTCCACATCCACTTTCATACGAGAACATGTTTTTCATATGAGGTTCTCTAGTATATGATAAATGTCAGTTTTTCAAATCCTCTATGGCATGATTATGTGCCATAGTGGAATGGTTTGGAGCTTCAATAATGATTCTTGGAATACTCTTCCATCTCCAAGTTAGAAACCTCACTATCCATCGAATGTCTCCCCCTATAATCATCCTCTCCCTTGGAGGGATCCTTCAATTATTTGGGTAAATGGAAGCATTCCCTCAGCTCAGAAGTTAATATTTGTGGCAGTGATGTTAAATTGAGAAGCACATTCACCTGATCCTACATTGGACTTGGGGTGCCATGAGAATGCAAAAAAGATGTCATCTTAGCCAAATATTGTTCCATTTATTCATGAGACACCATAAAACAACCCTTTTCATGACCGATCTCTAATAGATATATCCCAATATGGTTAATGTGGCCCCATATTTCAAAGGTATAGAGAAATTTTCTGTAGACGTCCCGGGTATCCCAATCCATTGGAAGACAGTCATCCTTATGCATGTCTATGTGGCACATCTGCTTCCTAGGATCATGAGTGGATATCCTACGGACCCCCATTGGTGGATTCCATTCATACTGGCTCTACTCTTCTAGGATTTCTGGGTCCTTCACTCATGCATGTCTCATGCCCGGTGCATGCCCTGGAATTACTTTCCATGTCACTGTCATAGCCCCTCCACCAGGACGTGTTGTTAACATTTTTTTACTATAGCCTTGAGGATGAGGAGGCATGTCGTCATCAGCATGAATATATAATTACTTTAATATCTCCCCTAGGTAGGATACCTCCCATCTCATTGGATACACTTTATGCAGACTATAAATAGTTGTTGGTGGAGGAAACTCATTCTATATTTTCACATCCTCCCACAAAAACATAAGACAAATATGACTCATCATGCACGAAATATCCTTGTGGAATACCTCTATGTTGACTTTTGGGGTCAATATCTGCATGCAATGAAACTATCTCACAATTTGTTACAAGGTATATGCCTTGTATATGGGATAATGGTCCACCCGTGCCACCGGAACTCCATCCCGGAAGGCCTAGAGATAGGACCAATGCTCCTTAGTTCCCTAGAAATCATCAGTGAATACCCCTTCTAGAATATGATTTTAAAGGGTGATGAAATCCTCTACCGTCCAGAACGAGTTCAATGAAAGAGATGAAGTCATCATGGCCAGAAATCTCCCCAATTTATTTCTTATGGTTTTCCACACTTCTGACTCGGGTGGGAAATAGTTTTAGGATATTCGTCGGAATTCATGTGCTCCACTATCCAACCATACAGACTGTGGAGCTATCTACAAAACCAATGTGGTTTCATCCCCTAACTAATGTGAAACATCACCTTATACAATTTTTCCCATTCCAGGATCTAAAGGTTGACATATTTCCCCACTACCAGCGTGGATTCCATAATGAAGGTTCTAAGTCGAACTCCCATGTTCGTATTTATTCATGGAAACATCCATCCACAAATAATAGTATAAATAAATCCATCCAACCTGACTACTGGTTTCTTCTCTTTGTTGACACTCTACCCCCATATATTACATTGGATATCCTTTATAATTCTCTAGTAGAATATTTCTTTGTTGAAATGGTCTCCCTTCAGACAACCAAGAGTCCTTACTCGTAGCTTCTTATGTGTTTCCTCACATTCAAAGGCATGATTTGGGTGTGATGTTTTTCAAAAATCTAAAATAAAACTTGAAATGGATGTCCCTCACCCACTATTTTTCATTACTCGACCCCATGTCCATGAGAAGATTTTCCAACCCTGACATTTTCTCCTAATACTTCTGTATGTTCATTAAAGGAATCAACTTTAATTACATATACCATATAATTGGAATACATAATATTTGATGGATTTTCAATAGGTTGATGCTTACCTCACCATGATGGAGTTGGAAAGTGTTGGTCCTCAATAACCACCTACTCAGTAACTCCAACATAATAAGTCTCAGCTAGTATAAATTTATTTGGGAATCCAAAACAGCTTCATACATGACTACCCACTATAGAAATGTCCCTATTTCATCATAGGATGAAATGACCTAGTAAGCCTAGGCCGTGTCATTGATGAAGTTTCCTCCCTTGTGCGTGTCCAAATAATTGGTCCACCCTTTCATCAGGTTCCCTAAGCCTGCATTGAGAATGGTGAGGTAATTTGGTGGAGGCACCTCTAGTTTCAACACTTTACCATAGACATTATTGATGTGATTATATAAGAATTTGGTGACTACAGGCTAGTGTTCTTCCCATGTATATCCATCGGCAACCCTATACCACTGCCACTGACATGGAGTCCTCCTGAACCAGTAATCTGGTTCATCCCTAATTTCTTTCGGGATGAAAACATCATCCCTCACACCAACTACATACAGTTGGACTCTTTTGTAGAGTGATTAGTTCATTTAACCTTATATCAACAGCTCCATCGGGGACTCAGGATCCATATGGATTCACCCATATTCTCTTATCCACAGTTTCCCACTACATATTCCCTTCGATTAACATATTCAAGAACCTCCCAATTATCTTCCTAGTTGACCATTTTTTTGTTACTTCATTACTTTTTAATTTCTATTCACAGAACATGATCATAGAGCTCCATCATAGAGCTTCATATCATAGAGATTTTATAGAGCACATAGTCAAAGAACCTATGTACTTATTGTGCGGCGTAGAGTTATAATGGATTATAGTGAACGAGTTCTCTAAATAGCATTTACAGATCACCGATATTTAATTCTCGGTTTACATAACACAATCATGAAGTGTAGAGCTTCATGATTAATGTTCTCATGCACATGATCAGATGAATATATGTGGAAAAAAGAGGGGTCCCGATTTCCTATGTATAGGTGAAGACCTCCCATGCTTCGTGGGGCACATGGTCGTAGCGAGCATAATAGTGTTGTATACCCATGTGCCACATTCCGACTCTATGATTCAGCTTCATGATCATCAAATGTTTCAGTGACTTACCCTCAGAATCCAACCCTCATTTTCTCCATAGATCCCATTTTGATGGGGGAATTTGAGGACACCCAAATTAAATTCCTTTGAATAAATCATGAAATGGATCAAAAATAATAGTAAAAGGGTCTGCATTGGTAAGATCCATTGAAAAGGCCTCCTACATCGTAACAACCACAAAGATGCATGAGTGGATTCTCTACGACCGCCAAAAATGCTGTGACATATGCCTTCACAAGTCCATGGAACTTAATTGGATCCTCTACGACCACCAAAAAATGCATGGATGGAATCCTTCGCGAATCCGAGAAACATGACAGATATGCCTCAGATTTTGAAGTACAATTTTTTTCACAACGTGTTTTCATAGAATTTTTGTGCCCATTGTCTATAAATTCTCAACCCACCTCCACTCTAAAGGATCAAAACCTATAATTTATCCTTGCATGCTATAAATTTCATATACACCTTCTATTGTATGAACCATTGAGAAAATTAAACATCTAAAGGATTTTAACATTGTGAAACCACATTCCCTATGCTCCATTTTACCACTCCTTCCTGTGGGGATTCCCTTCGTGAAGAATTTTGGCTTTTACGAAGAATGGAGGGCCCTATGGGTACTTATAACATCACAAAGCACTCTATTTTCACAAATCACTTAGTCTTCTCAAGGAACCCTCTACAAAAATATAGACTTAATGCCTAGGCTAGTTCATTATGCATGTTGAAGCAACCTCCTTCATGAAATCCATCATTTCGTGAAGCTCTATAGCGTCGCAAATAACCTCTATGTGAGTCCATCTATTTTGTGAACCCCCCCTCTATTTTTCCCTCCAAACAAGAACGTTGCGATTTCATGGTCCCCCGACTGTTGCTTCATATTGTGATTCCTTACCTCATGAATCATATCATTGGCATGTATCAGATATTTATTTTTTACATATCCATGCTAACGTGGACCCCCCCCCCAATTATATCACTTCGTAACCCATTGAATCAATGGTATCAATTGTTCCTTCCATTCACTGTGTACGAGCTGGTACAAATTATGTAAGTCCTAGGGGTGAGAAGCGAGTACTCACCGCCTGATCTGTATGACTATAAACATTCTGCAACCCCACATCCTCAACAAAAATTGTTAAAATGTGATCACCGCATGAGTGGAAATACTGAGATGACCATGAAAGTGATGGGAACCAGTGCCCTCTCACTCATCTACTCCTATTGTGCTTTCTATCCATGTGCACTACATGTATCCCTTGCGCAATTCCCAACACGCCTTGGTAGGGTTCCCCATGTACGGTGGAAATATACTCCTCGAACATCCATAAATCATCATGGAGTTTCTAAATATACATCTTTCTATGCCTCCATCCATGTGTAAGCCCCTTTTTCCACTTTGGGATATTAATCGCACATAAGCCCACCTCTACTCCTCACTGATTCACATTTCTCAACATGATCATCATGTCTATTTTTCCTTTTATTCCTCACAATGAGAATGAATCACATGGGATTTGAGTATGCATCAACCATGAAATTATCTTTTGTTTTCCAATCATGCGTAACCACCATGCCTCTCTTTACAGAACTATGTGGACATTGATCAATTCCATTTTCAAGCATGGTACATAAAAATACTCCCTAAGGGTCAGGCCTATATCACATCAGACAAGACCACTTCACGTAGGTTTACCATCATCCCATGTGACATTAAAATGTATTCCATGTTCATCCCATAAGACGTAAAACTATATGAATTGAAACTAAATGGGTTTTGATCCTATTATTCTAGATAAGGTATGTTGGAAGCCTCCATGAGGATCAACCTGAAATGATGGTAATCATCAGTTTCCCCTATTTAGGGTCCCACATCCTTGGTCCTCCCCATATTGGGCTCAGACCACTTCTGCAGTCATCTTAGTGCCTAATTCCATCTCTATATCCTTACTTATCCAACCAAGTGTGTCAATCTTACAATGAGATTATAACCATGAGTATTTCCCAGTATGAATTCAGGTGGTTATACTTTATGTACAACTAATTCTATCACACATTCCTAAACTATGTGGTCTTTGATCTATTTTCTATTTTTACATGCTACATTGGAAGCCTCCCCATGCTGCCAGCCCAACCCCCTCCTCATCCTATTCTCGCCCTCAAGAATTGGTTTCTTGGTACGATCATACCCTAACATATTGGTTCCATTTTCTTTGGTCCCCCATTCATGGGTCCATTAGCACGAGCCACCTCCTCCAGTGACTCATCAACCCACAACCAAAACAATGTGGACTGTGGATCCCTACCACTGGGATTTTCTGGAACTCTCCTGAAGGTTAAAGCCCAATACCTTCACCTTAAAATTGGATATTAGTTATATCCCCATTCATTATACCCTTTGATACTTCATCCTTATCCGTCCAGATTTCACAAAGACCGTGACATCCCACTGATATCATTCCATCCTTATGGGCAGCTAACCAAGCGTACAACATATTCCTCTTAGTGTTATTTGTTTCTCTCGGGCCGCTATCCACATTTATGGACCGAAATTTCATAGTGTTGGTATCCATTGTGTAAATACTAATCCCATGACTCACCCTCTGGAACTACATGAGTTTCGAACCCTATATTCTAAATATGATACCTAGGAAGCCTATTCAAGGAAAAATACCAATCAGTGGTAAACCATGGGGTCCCCTTTGTAGGAACCATTCTCTTATATAATGAAACATTTATTATGTTGAAAACATTATTCATAATGTGGAACCTTCCAATTCATGGGAATGACCATCATTGGCCCATCCTTGTTTGGTGTTTCGACCCATCCATGAGGTAATCATTCTAGGTCATCCTTCCTCAGTATGTACCCATCTGATCTACTCTGATCAGGGTTCTGATTAATATGATCAATCTATTCAAGATGTTAAACTCATGGAATACACCATGATAAACAAGGTATGACGAGGAAATCTTCGAAGACATCCCATGGGAATAAAATTTGATGCTTTTGATGTCGAATTCCTCATGCATCGATGCCCTAAAAATCCCTCTAATAATTGAAACTCTAGGTGTACAAGTGGTTTATTGACCAGACTCCCCAACGATGCCATAATTACTACTCTCTTAATTGAAGGTATATTATCCAACATGAACCCTTTGTAATATCCTAACAGAAGAAACATAATTAACCATTATCCAAAAAGATATCACATAAGGAATATATTCACGAACAACATCTTAATCTTTAAGAGAGACCTGGAAATGGAAAATAATTATGATGAGGAATCTATTTAAGGAGAGACTGACATCCCATCATCCCATTTGGATCCAGGAGGCAATGTCCCTCAAGAGGTGCTAGATGCCACCCACCTATGGAAAGAAGGATTACGGGGCAACAACATGACCGAAAAGAGAGAATCCAAAAACATGACACGACAAGGCGTGCTCTTTTGATAGAGTTTTTTAAAAACATTTTCACTACTAAAACACGGTGCCCTGTCCCATATTTTCTTATATAATAATAAATGTGGTTGTTTCAATGTTTACTACCATTATAGGTTCAGAACATCTACAAATTATATGCAAAAATCCATTCATCTTTACTCTGATTGTGCGTTATTAAACTAAAACCCACATACATGAAGGTGATGAAAAATATCCACGATATCCATCTAAAATATTAAATTTAATGAATAGAATACCTCTTTTCATCATTGGATCATCATTATATAGGTCCACACACATATTCATGAAAAATATCATGAATAATTGTAGACTTATGTTCATTTTCCTCATTCACTTTTTGAATTATATTCCCCTACTAGAAATCATAACACATGTGTCTATAATCCTTCAATAGATTGGGATATCATTATTGTTTTCACATTTTATGAGATATACAATAAATGGTTGGAGAAAATTCATATGTAATTTGTTCCCAAACATTTCTTCTTATCCTTGTATGAAAATAAAAAATATTATTGACCACATATAAGGTAATGATACTCCTTTTTTTAGATTACCTATAAAATTAATACACTATATTTTCCATTGATGATAATCAAATTCAGGGAACTCATTATAGAATACACTGAGTCACGTGGCTGGATAACACAATGAAAATTGTGATTGAGACCTTCAACAACCAAGAAATAGACACATATCATATCTTTTCCTCCATCATATCTTTTCATGAGCGCATAATCTAGATGACTTCATCATTGAAAAATATTATGAAATATTCCTTATCATACTAGATTATTGTCATGAAATCGATGATTCATGTCATATGATATGTGTATCCACTCTCAATGATCCTTATTCTAGTATGATATGATACATAGAACGAAAATTTATAACCACTAATTCCTCACCTCATTCCTTTTTTATAAATATATATAACATTACAGATGAATTTGAATAGTGTTCTTGATATTCATTTGAGTATAACAGACAAACATTACCTTTCATGGATAAAAATAGAAATTTTATTTTCTGATCATTCATTGTATCCTTGAGATACAACTTATGACCCCATTTATTCGACATTAGAATATTCCACTACATTGTTGATAAGAAATATATCCTATTGTTTCTGAATCCTCCACACTATAAACATTTTCTATAAAAATCATTATTGGTATGTTGATCACTCTATGGTCTCTTTTGTTTCTCTAATTTTGTCTACAAACGTTTTTATTTAGAACATATATATTTATAATTCTCCAATAATCCATAATAACAAATATTAATATTGGGTGTATTCCTGTGTTTCATTATCAAAGGATTAGTTTTTCTTTTTTTATCTCTGAATATTCTATTTTGATATGAAAAGAAATAAATTTTTATACTTGTAATGGGGACTTTTGGTGTGAAATAGACCATCAAAACCTTAATTTTTTTATAAAACCACATACCATCCTCATAATTTTAAAAAAAATTCGCTTTCAGTTTTGTTGGAACTCAATTCACCACATCCAATATTTGTGTCTCCTGAGATATCATCATTCCCAATGCCATTCTAGGATTCATGATTCTATCTGGACCTTGTATAATTCCTCATATGATGAAAACTTATTCTTCATGTTCATTGATACATTTTATTTGATCCAAAAAATTTTCTAGTCAAATAATTTATCAATATAATCTATTAATAAATTTAAATCTTTTAAGGAAAAACATTATATGTGTTCTCTATAATTGATGACATATGAATTTAAATTTTTCCATTTTATTATACTTATATTATTCTTAAAGCTATATATAGAGTTTTCTATCACGAACCACTCTGTCAGTCTTCTTTTTTTGGATCTCAAAACATATTTCTCCTCATGAGTGACATATAATTAAACTTGTATATTAAAGCTTCCTAAACTTCTCTTTCTTATTTATCATTATATTTTTTTGTTTGATAATTTCCCATATCTTGAACTATATCATTTTCCATATAATCATTTTCCCTGAATTTCATCTTCTATAGTCTATTTGGACCATTCATTCTATTTTAATTGAAGTTTATTATTCTTGGTGAAATTTCTATAAACATTTTTCTGACCATTAAAATAGATTTAAGACATCTTCATTGTAATTTCATCATCTTCATCATCATCGTCTTGTAACTTGTTGGGGGGAACCTTTTAGTATGATGTCAAACCTTTCCATATTGAAAGAAAATGATTGGTTGTTTCCATTTGATCTTTACATCTCTTCTTTTTTAATTTTTGGACAGGAATCACATAACTCATCCACCACTTCTTCTTCTTATCCATCATAAATAGTTATCTCCTTCATGGCCCTAAGTTCGACAAAGGATTTCCATTTTCCCATCCTAATTATCATCATTTCCCATCTAGTACAAAATAGGTTTACTGTGTAAACTATCTAATAAAATTTCATTTGTATATATTTCATCTAGTATATAGGCTTTCATAATGAATCGAGGTTTTATTATATTTACGACATGCTTGATGATATTTATATCATGAAGTATTTCTCCAAGAATATAAATGTATTCCACAAAAACATTCATCCATTCATATATGGAATCACCTTACATTTTAAGGTTCATTCGTAGGTCATCATACTTATTCAAATGAACCTGTAATATGGCTTCATGAACATATGAGTTTCCCTCAAACATATTTATACACATTTTTCAAAAAAAATGTGATGACTTACATGAAATCACCTAAAATATATTTAATTGGATAAGGATCACTATAAAACAATGATTCATATTGAACAATCATCGAATTACCATCAATTTGATTCGTAAAAATATCTAATAACCACAGTGGTAAAAATACCATGAATCTCTATTGATAATAAACTCATACCCAATGCCAGTAGTAGTGTTTTATCTTATTCATACACAACAAATAATTGTTCTTATTAATGATCAGAATCCCTTTATGATAAAATGATACGATTGAAGCAATATAGTTAAAAACAAATTTGAGTCGATCATTTTCCTATAGTAAAAATTATTACCCAGTACTATTTAAAAAATCCGGGGGGTGAATCAGTATATGAAGGATTAAAAAAATTTCCTATTTTGATCTTATTTCATCATAAAAAACACCCTTATCTCCCATTATAATATATATATATATAAATATATATATATATATTTAAAAAATACCATGGGAAACATAAATTGTTTTGAGTTCCCACACACTAGGATAAATCCAAAGAGAATATATAAGAAATATAACTATTAATAAATTATATTAAAGTGAATTTCATTAAAATGTCTAGAGTAGAATCATTATCCCTCCTGGTTCATTAACATTCACAATTTGAAAGATCACTTCTCTGTCAAATAAAGTGTGATCAATTCTCCTTCAGAATAACATTCATTAGGCCACCTAAATCAATAAATTGTTACACCTAATATTTTGGGTAATTAAGCTCAAAATTATACCACTTTATGAATATTAGTTTACCACACAATGTTTTGTTGATAACATTCAGTTCTTGTTAGACACTATTTAATGAAACTACTTTGAAAAAATTCATGAAAATTTGTAATCCTTCATAAATCATCTCACATTTTAGAAACTAATAAAAATTAATTTATATCCCTATAAATTTTAAAAACTACCTTTTCCAAATGTAGAACATTTTTTTCCATTATTAAATTATTGATATTATGAAACCATCTCACTATAACATCATTCATGGAACTCTTTAATATATCTACATCCTTTGAATAGTCATAAGTCTTGATCTATAAAAATGAAGGGGTAACATACTATTTATATATGTATCCCCCTCCATAAGAAATTCTCACCTACTCAATGACTTTTCATCAAAATCATCAATATTTTCATGAATCTCACCACCTTCGTTAAACATTCTAGGCCATTTTTTAGTCATGAGTCTTACCTTCTTTAATGAAGCATTCATTCATGAATCACAAATATTTTTTAAAATATCATATCATTCATGAAATGTAACAACCCAAGCTTCCACGGTATGATTTTTTTTGAATAATACGGTAGTCTGTGTTGTACGCAACTTCGAGATTCTAACACACTATGACCAATCAAAGTAGTCGTTATGAATAGTAATACCCAATTTTTAAAACATTATAAATTTTTTCTCTCAAAATGGACTTCATTATTGTATTAAGAATATCTAAATTAGCCTAGGGTGAAATTTTGGTACTTTTTGGATAACTTTTATATTTTGATGAATAGTGAAAATTACTAAATTTTAATTAAAAGAAACTTTTGTAATAAAAATAATTAATAGTGATAAATTTTTAATTTGAGTGGTTTTAAAGTACATTTAGAATATAATTTTACCATTTAATACAGTTTTAGTCATTGGACATAATTTTAAAATTTATCCGGACATAAACAAGTGTCAATCTTTTGATAGTTATTATTTCATAAAAACACTCTTTGTTTTGACTGCAGGAATTAATTTTAAATTAATTTCATCCCATTATGTGTTTTGAATTTTAAAAAATATATTCCATAATTGGAATTAGGATGTCCAAGTTGTGTAAATAGGTAACTTTAATTTTTAAAATTTTTGATTAATTTCTTCGGTAAATATATTTTTTTACCATGGTTAAATGGTAAATCCGGTAAATAAGGGTAAAACATAATATTATAATAATACTAAATTACCCTAGAACATGTCCTAACCTTATTGGTGGATACATGTCCGACCATGGTCATATTTGGGTCGATTTTGGGACCCCATGGAGCCACTTTTAGATGATAGGGACACATTATATTAATTAAGTTAAAGTAAATACAAAAATGACATAAGCATATATCTTTTAGCAAAAAAAAATTTACATAGGGTTATATATGTTATATTTTCGACTATAAATATTAAATAGAAAGATAAAAATATTTCCTACATAATTTTATTTTATTTATAAATTTTATATAATAAATAATTTAATTTATTTATGAAACAATGATGATACAATAATTCCCATATTAATGAAAGATTAAGATAATTGATATTATAAATACCCAGATAAATGTAATTTAAGACTTTTTATGAATTATAATAATTTTCTAGGTTAATATGACATATTAGGATTGTTTATATAAATTTAGTTTGAAGTAATAATGCTGGTATGAATTTATAAAAAAAATACCCAATAGTGTCAAAAATGACATAAAAGAGTTTTTAAAGAAAATATTATATTATTAATTGACATTCAATTCCTAAAAATATAAGGATAGGCCAAGAGACATATATAATGATATGTTTATCATTAATGGACCACTTTGGGGTCTCTTGGATGTATATAGTAGGTTTATTAACTATATAATATAAAAATACAAAGTGACATCGTAAATGTTAAACTAATTAACTAAGAGATAAAAGCAAAAGATAAGGTTAATATAATGACCCAAACCTGTCTAAATTATATTGGATGAATTTATTACAACCCATGCCCACCTTAGAATATTAATAATCCACTTTGGAGCCATTATAAACCAAATATGAATTTATTATAAAATAAAATTTCTTGCTTTTTCAAAGGTACCCCTCACCCCTCTTATAAAAGGGAACTCCCCCATCTCACTAATTCACACATTCAGAGCCTTTTGACTTGGCCAAACCCAACCCAAATACTCTCTCAACTTCTCTCAATTCATCCTAGAGGACATAGTTTGATTCAAAAGCCAACCCAAGGAGCCCTTTTGATCAAATCAAAAGGAAGAACCCGAAGAAGAGGTGGCTAAACGTACCCTCGACTAAATGAATGTTCATGGTAAGGGGTTTTCATGTCACTCCTTATTCCCGTGAGATTCATGCCATATTACCACTAATACCTTTTTTTGTGGTGTATGTACTTCCCATAATTGTTTTCATTGTGTAATACACTTTAATTTATGTGCATTTACATATTCATTACATGATACCTCTTTGATGGGATATATGTTTCGTAAGTTACCAAATTGGTAAGGGTTATTTCACAATCTATTCATTACCTGAGGTTGTTTATATATAATTATCTACTTGTTCCTCTTTATCATCCACATCAATGTCTCTTAAAAATGTATTTCAAAACATTTTTACTATTTTTTAGAATATGGTTTAATGTCATTAATACCCTTGTTTGTCTTTTTACAAGAGGTTTATAAAAGAATCGTTCCGTCGTTTTCCAAATAAGGCCCTTTTTAACCTTTTCGACAAAATTAATGTAAGAATATTTTTTTTAACTTATATGGTATGTGTGGCTAATTTTCTCCATTATGAAGTCGTCGAATCTTCCATTAAAATATTATAAGAATGTTTTCAAAATAAATGTTTTCTCTATAATTATGTGACTTTTAAATGATTTTTAAAAAATCTCTCATATAGTGATAAAATCGAATATTTAACCGCTTATTTTTCTTTAGTGGTTCATCATTATTATATTTAAAATTATCAATAGTGATAATGAAGTTACCATCATTGAATCTGATATGTGATGACATGGTCCCAATGATATTCTTTCCACTTGGAAAATTTTAAATGTTAAATTTTCCTCTTTACCTATAGTTATCAAGAATAAAAATTTTTATCTAAAAATAATAAGTAATATCATAATTCTGAAACTAAATCTCTAAACATGTCAGAGTGAATTGAGGTTCATCAACATATTCAATTTACTAATTTCATAAATATTATTGAATGAAAACATAGTGGATACATGGTACTTACTAACTACACTAATCTTGGGTTCCTCTCCACTCCACGTGCCCAACAATCTGAAACCCATGTTTATTCTTTGCGTGACTTCCATGAACCTTCATCCCATCAATCCCTTCCTCTCTCACCCTCCCTCTTCGGCATACGGTTTACCTCATATTTTCTTCATGCTCAGGGTTCATCTCTTATCGACCTAGGGTTTTTTGTCTTATTTTGTGTCATACCATTTCTTTTGCCTCACTCCCTCTTCTGTACGTTGTTTCCTCAGTTTCTCCCCATACTCGCAATTTTTCCTCCTATCAACCAATGGTCCCCATAGACCATGGTCATCATCTTCCTCCTAATCTCAGTTCCCGTCCACTCCTCAGATTCCCACAAAATAAATCCGCTATTGTACACCAATACCATCCTTTGAATCAATCCACCTTAATTCATTCTATTGACTGTGACACCACCTTATTTTTCTGGCTCCAGAATATGTTCACATCAATGCTAAGTATAAATTTCCCTTTGTTTCTCCTCCCGGTCCATTATCACCTCATGTCGAGCTAGAGTTCCCGCCTACCCCGGTCGACATCTCCCACCATCACCCCGTTCCCCTCCACTCCTCCAGGTGTTCCCTATATTATCTGTCTCCTATTAGATCTACCTCGGTGAACCACTCCCTTTACTCACTTCATGTTTCCATTCATAGTCACCGAAACTTTTTACTTTGTTCAATATTCTTTCCTAATGTTGCTTCGTAGAAATAGATGAGAGGGTAGAAATGTTCCCTATGCACAAATTCATCCAGCTCCCGATGAATCATGCATATTGTATTTTCTCTACTGTAGCATCTCAGTATCATTTTTCTCTTCTCTATAGTTTTACGTTTCTCTATGTTCATAATAATTTTTCAGGATGTAATACAACATAGTGCTTCAGAAATGGTGGGTTCTCATAAGATTCTTGAAAAAAATTAAGTTATCTCTAAGATTTTTTTCCCAGCTACATATGGATTTTTCAAAAAAAAATACAATATATCTCCTGTTTTGATTCACCAATTACTACATGTACTTATTTATCTTATTCAATATTTCTTTTTCTAAAATTTCTTCCATGTTTGATCAACTTTTAAGTTATTAGGATTTTTTCTTAACACTGAAACACTTTTCATTGTAGCTCATAAGTGTTTTACTTTCTTTGTGCTTTCTTATTTCTCACATTCTAAACATTTATGTTGAGGAAAAATGGTTTTCTCTTCTTTTACATGTTTATTATTGTTTGAAAATATCATATTCAATTGAGATATTAGTGAACACTCAATGTTTTTCATTTTTTTGTTTATCCTTTCATAACTCATCAGACTATATGATCAGACATTCTTTCATATCATGTTCAACCTCATTCATAAGTGTGCCTCCATTTTTTGTTTTAATATATTCAATTTTAATAGAAATTGTGTCCTCTAGTAAACTTTTATTATCAGGTGGGATAATAACTTGTATCGAACAAAACCAAAATAAGCTGAAACTTAAGCCAAACTAATTATATACCATTAATATGAAGAATAACTGTTAATTAATAGGAATATACTATTTGATACTATCATTTTGAAACATGGATTTATCTTCCCCATGCATCCAGGAATATGATATGACCCATGGGGCATTGTGGTTCTTATATATTGTGTGGTGACGTGTATAGTCATAGGAGATATGTATGTTTTAGTTTTGTTTTTAGTTTATTTTCTTTATAGCATTGGAGACTTATGTCTTTTACTTCTTTCTATGGAAAAAAGGTAATTATATTCTGCGAATGGGGGAAATGGGGTTCATATTGATTCAGTCTTCCTGCTTTGATCCACGGTAAGATTATATGGTTACTACTTGTCTCACACCTCATGTATTTTGGGATTACAGTTTTTTTACTCCATATTATGTTTCCAGTAGGGTGTTGGATCATTTTGTGTTGGTTCGAGTGGATTTGGTTCTCCAAACTGAGGTATGAATTTAATGGTGTTGGTTGGTTTCTCACCGGTCATGTAGCATCCTTTATGTGTTTTAATGTTCCTATTATCCTTTGTGTAGTGTGTTGATCCCTGCTCGATGGTTTGGAGTAGCCATGTTAAGGGAGACTCGGCTGCATGTGCATAGGTAATAAATTATATGTATATGGGTTCCCCCGTTACATGTATAGTCAACCATGGAAGTGATTTTTCATGTATGGGGCTATGTGTTCCCAGGTATATATATATATAAATGCACACACATGTTGGTGGAGACTAGTATATGCATATAAGAATATGTGCAAGGATCCCCTTTCACAAGCTCATGGCCATGCGGGTGTGTGCATAAGGGCTAGGTGTCCATGCATGTGTGTGAAGTTGCATATACCTAGTGGTGGAGTAGCAACATTTAGTGAGAAAGATCCAAGAGCCGAAGTGGATGGTTTGGTTATACCTTGAGGTAGGATCCCTCTTCTAGCCACATTAATTCAATAATGCTTTAAATTTAATTTAGATTTATAAATTCTTATTAATTATATTTAATTGCATAACTTGAATAAGTTTTATTTTATATAATTATTTCATTTGATAAATAAAGACATGTTTTTATAATAAAACCCATCCAAAAGAGGTGTGTTGTCTGTGAAAACTCACCGTGATTGATATGTTTATCTAGTTTCTTAAATTATTGCATTTGATTTGTGCTGAATGAGTTTTATAATAAATGTTAAATATAACTAAATGAATTGTGTGATAAATCAATGCCATGATTTTATAATAAAGCATCACCAACAGAGGTGGGATGTCATTTAAACCAAATAGTATTGATAGTTATTTGTATCATATTTAGAATTGGTTTGAGTCTTTCATATGCCTCTTATTGGTGTTTGTTTTGTGGCTAGTTAGTTTTTTTCTTTGAATTATATAAATTTGATTATCAAACTCGTTTAACTCAAATGAAATTGTCCGAGTAGGCATATGCCATGCCCTGGCACTTTCCTTTTCACATTTTGAATATTACCATTAAAATTTCCATGTGTAGGGAAAGTGAATGAATCTGTAAATGGTTTGTGTAGGGTGTACGGTTCTTTTCCATCATTTTGTTTCCCATTAGACATTGCGTCATTATGCCGCTCGCTACAACCTTCACTGGAATTCTATTGTTATAACATATTAAATAGTTGATCTGTTCTATCATCTTCCGGTGGGGCGACGACCAGAATGTTGCCCTGCCTCCTCCTGCTCTCTTCGCTCCTGGTTGGAAGATGATTCCCGGTGGATGTCACTGGACCAGGCCAACACGTCGCGGTCACGTTGCGGTCACACTGCGGGCACGCCGCGATCACGCCTCGGTAATGCCATGATTTGGCCATGATCCAGCCACATCTATCCCATAACACCCCCTTCCACCTTCATTTCAGCCCGCTGTCACCAGCATTCCAGCCCGCAACAGCCCCTTCCACCTTCGAATCATCCCGTACCATCCACCCAGCACCTACAACCTACCCTCTTCCACCATTATTCCAGCCTCCTCCCGCTCCCTTCACTCCTGGCCAGAATATGTTGCCTTGCGGATGTCACTGGATTGGGCCAACACACCACGGTCACGCAGTGGTAATGTCGCGGTCAAGCCACGGTCATTCCGCGGTCACGACGCGGTCACGCCGTGGTCATGCCGCGGTCATTCCGCGGTCACGTCGTGGTCATGTTGCGGTCATACTGCAGTAATGCCGGTATATGGCCCTGCCCCAGCCTCATCCAGACCACACCCGCCCCCTTAAAACATCATTTCAGACCGCTGCCACCTGCATTCCATCCCGCAACAGCCCCCTTTAAACCTTTGAATCATCCCACACCATCCCCCCAGCACCTGCAACCAGCCCCCTCCCCCCAGCATTCTAGCCTCCTCCCACTCCCTTTGCTCTTGGCTAGAGTATGTTGCCCCTGTGATGTTGTTGGACTGGGCCAACATGCGACGATCATGCCTCAGTCACGCCACGGTCACTCTGCGGTCACGCCGAGGTCCCTCGGCGGTCACGCCTCGGCCACGCTGCAGTCATGCCGCACTCATGCTGCGATTACGCCGCGGTCACGCCGCGGTCATACCTCAGTCATGCCGTGGTCACGCCGCGGTCAGGCTGTAGTCACACCGTGGTCACGCCGCAGTCACGCCACGGTCATGCCATGATAATTCCATGATTTTGCCTAGATCTTTCCACATCCAGCACACACCATCCTCCTTCCACCTTCATATAAGCTAGCTGCCAGCAGCATTCCAGCCCTCAATATCCCCCCTATCACCTTCGAATCAGCACGCACCATCCCCCCAACACCTGCAACCAGCCCCCTTCCACTAGCATTCGAGCCTCCTCCTGCTCCCTTCATACTTGGTCAGAAGATGCGGCCCCGCGGATGTTTCCAGACTGGGCAAACATGCCGCGGTCCCATCACGGTCATGTCGTGGTCATGCCGCGGTCACGCTGCTATCACCTCGCGGTCATGCCGCAGTCACGCCTTGGTAATTTCGTGATTCGGCTTTTCTCCGACCATATCCATCCCACACCAGCCCCCTTCCACATTCATTTTCGCCCAATACTGCCAACAATCCACCACGCAACAACCCCCTTTCCACATTCGAATCATCCCACACCAACCCCCAACACCTTCATCCATCCCCCTTCCACCAGCATTCCATCCTCCTCCTATTCCGTTCGCTCTTGGCTGGAAGATGCTACGCCGCGGATGTTGTTGGACGGGGCCAACACACCTCGGTCATGCTGCAGTCACGCTGCGGTCACGCTACAGTCACCGTTCGGTCACGTCGCGGACACGATGTGGTCACATCGTGGTCAAGCCGCATAAATGTTTTGATTTATCCCTTCTCTAGCCACATCCATCCCACACCATCCCCCTTCCACCTTCATTTCAGCCCGCTGCCACAAGCATTCCAGCCTACAACTGCCCCCCGCCACCTTCAAATTTTCCCGCAACATTCCCCCAGCATATGAAATTATCCCCCTTCCACCAGTATTCCAGCCTCCTCCCACTCCCTTTGATCCTAGCCTGAAGATGTTGCCCCGCATATGTCGATGGACCGAGCCAACACGTCATGGTCATGTCATGGTCACGCCGATGTCACAGTGTGGTCACGCCTCGGCCACGTCATGGTCACGTCGTGGTAATGCGATGATTTGTCCCTACTCCAGCCACATCCACCCCACACCATCCCCCATTCCACCTTCCTTTCAGCTCGCTGCCACCAGCATTCCAGCCCGCAATATCCCCCACCCCCTTTCCACATTCGAATCAGCCCGCACCATCCCCCGACACCTGCAACCAGCCCCTTCCACCAGCATTTCAGCCTTCTCCCACTCTATTCACTCCTATCCGGAAGATACTACCCTGAGGATGTCACAAGACAAGGACAACATGCCACAGTCACGTTGCGGTCATGATGCGGTCATGCCACAGTCACGCTACTATCACGCCGCGGTCACGCCACGGTCACGCCGCAATTATGTCGTGATTTAGCCCATCTCCAGCCACATCCAGCCCACAACATCCCCCTTCCACCTTCATTTCAGCCCGCTGCCACAATCATTCCAGGCCACAACAGCCCCATAGAATCAAGATGGTATCCCCCTAATATTTCCTGGGTAACATGATTCTTAAGATGAATTTGTTTTGGTACAGAAGTTTGATGATATTTTTATCCAGCATTAGATTTATGAGTCTATTAATGTAATTTTTGTAACCATCCTACTAGATGGTCCGATTTATAAGTGGTGGAAGTCTATTATTCAGACTAAGCTAGACAAATAATATTCTTGGAAAAGATTCAAGGTATTGTTCATATATCATTCTTTCATAATGAATTGAAGGTACTGATGGCTATAAAATTATCTAGGATGGTCTGTCCAGGTGGGGTGTCCAAGGGCTATCTAGGGGGGGGGGGGTTCCGGGG
Organism: Viscum album; assembly: GCA_963277665.1. NCBI lineage: Eukaryota > Viridiplantae > Streptophyta > Magnoliopsida > Santalales > Viscaceae > Viscum > Viscum album. The sequence goes on from OY728127.1 coordinate 1,813,078,088, forward strand.
GGTCTAAAGTGCAGGGGAGAGGGTGAAGGTGGGGTGCCTAAGAGGGGTTTTCATGGGGGGTGTTTAAGGGATGTCTGGGGGGTCTGTAGGGAATGGTGTAAGTGGGGAGTCCAAGGGTTGTACGGGGTGCCGGGGGGTCTGCAGGGATGGGGGAGGGTGCATGGTGGGGTATCCAAGGGTTGTCCAAGGGTTGTCCATGGACGAAGGATTATCCCCAAAACACGTTAATCTATGTGTCCCATGTTTATTTTTTCCATTCTGCATTATTCTTTCTTTTCTTGTTTCTTTCGTTGCACCTCCCGACAATTCCACAACAATTGAATCCATAATCCCTTTCCCATTACCTCTTATTCTTTTTATTCTACCATCAAAAATATTGTCATCATACCAAATAGAGCATTGGATTCAGATAATATTGGTTAACCATCCTCAATCAAAGGATTAAATTTAAACTCGAAAATCTTACTTAGAATCCGTTACTGATTATATAACTTATCACTTAAGTTATGTGCCTCTATAAATGTGGTTATAGATTTCTTATTGAAATTTATTATTCTGACACTTATTTGAGTGGTTTTGTTCTGGAATTGGTAGTGGAAATGTTTTTTATAAATAGAATGCAATGACTTTTTTCAAACTCTATATCATAAGTCGTTAGGAATCTATCCTAACAAGTAGTCACACACCAGAACTAAATAGAAGTAAATGATCAACAAATCAACGTCTTTTATTTCTGTAGGAGTAAGCAGAATTATAGATACATCACATCATATATGTCTTCATCACTCATGAAAATGTGTTGTTAAACCCTTCTCTTAGGGACCAGTGCTGGATCACTTCACCAATAATCATAGCCAGTCCATATCTCCATCCTAATATTGTAGTAAACTTAAAAAGATCATTCATACCCACCAAAAAGTTGAGCAACAATACATTTTGCCAAAGATGAATCTTCAGATGCATCTATAATTTCCAAAAACAGGAGTAGCTTTGTTTCCGAAATCACATCCTAACCATTATTCCAAGAAATAATTCCACCCTTTGCTGTTTTGACACCAGCAACATTTTGCATAACACTAACATCTTCGAGACTGTTTCAGTCCTTTCATTGCCCAAGATATACTGACACTGAAACTTCATTATTTTCATTATAGCATCCTTCCACACTCTTTGTCCTGCGCATGTTGATGATAATATGTGTCCTTTTAATACCTTCTCTATCTGTTAGTAATAATGGTCCTATTTGTAAACATCTCTAGGTGAAAGAGCATGTCGTTTATTCAGGAAAATTGGATCAATCTAAGCAACAACAATTAAGGTTGTCATCTCTGCATCTAAAACATCCTCCCCTGCTGAGCCACCGGCATTCAAACACAACGTGATGGAAACCATCACACCTCCGAGGAGACTATTCTAGTACCATTTATAGCTCCTGTTTTGAAAAGTCATACTTAGAAAAAAAAATAAAACTCCCACATGACAAAAAACACAGTAATCTTGCCCACATATACTTTCCTTAGTAGTAATATATCCAAGATCTATCATGCCTAATTGAATAAACTGAAACCCGTTTTTCAGAAGATTCCAACTTCAAATTAACTTTTTTTTCTAGTGAGGAAGCATACTTTCCAACCCTCATGTCCTGTGTCCACAATAGCCTCAACAGCGTTCACTGCTAGTATACTATTACTGTGAAAAAGTTTTAGCAATAAGTCAGTACCTGGAATGGCCTTGACCAAGCTCCATTGAACTATAAATAGTTGGAATAACTCCATTATATGTTTAACAGTTGTGCAAGGGAATCCATATAGTAATTTCAGCTGTGGAATTCCACCATCATGCCACCGACTTGTTGCCAACTCCCTCACATCCTCCACTTATTTAGTATTCAAAACACAATGAGTCTCCTTTCAGTGCGAGGTTACATGATACTATATTCCCTAACTTTTTATGCAACTTTTTTTATCTTACTTTTTCAACTTTTTGAACTATTCGTATCCCCAAACATTCTCCCTTAGCATTTCGTTGAACTCTTTTCAACATTCTGGTCACAAATTCTGAACAAACTGAAACCACTAGAATTTTGTGTCCACATTAACCGCAACCTTCCTTGGCTTTCCTACTCCCACATTTACTCAGATAATATATGGGTGCCTCTCTTTTTCCTCTAGTTTCTGACATGTTTTCCACCTACAACTCTGGCCCTTTATTTATCTTTATTGTGTGATCTACCAAATCACATGACTTGATCGATGTGTTTTTCAGAGTTTGTCGCATCTGTCATTCTAGTAGAAAAAATATGTAGTCATTCCACACCGAATCAGTCTTTCCCTGACGAATCTGGCACAATTCTAAACTTACTACATAAAATTTTTTTCCTTCTCCAAAAAAATAATCTTCACAAACTTGACTATGTTGTGCAGCATGCGTTTGCTCATGTTCGATGCTTCTTACACCCCAATTGGGTCCACGTCCTCTTCAATACGTTCTTAACACACTATAACAAACCAATTCTAGTCCTTGTAACCTAGATTTGTAGGACTGATATCTACTAACACATGATGTTTTTACACCAACGTTGTAGAAATTTGGTGTACTGATTTCAATGGTTGTGCATTGATTTGAGTAGGCTGTTTTTGCACAACCACCTCTTTTTCAACCTCCACTATAATCTTTGTAGCACTTCATACTTCTTATTTCACACATAATGAATGAAATTATGGTTCAAATTGCTTCTCCATACCACCTCCTAGTAATTGTGGACACTAATACCACTCAATATTATTTTCCCACCTTTCCACTCTAATACTATGGTAAAAAATTACATTTCCCTACTATTCTAGAGTGTAAACAAACTGCTCCTCCATTTCACTAGGTTTCTGAAATGGTTCCTTCTCCATCGGCTACCCATAATTTTCCATTAGAGAAGGTTTAAAATTTTCCCATGACAAGTTCAGCGTTTCACCATACTATGACAAAAACCATTAGAGTGTGGTACCAACCATGAAAAGTTGCACCCAGTTTAATTTTATGTGCTCTCTCATCCGAAAAAAAATTGAAATACCGTTCTACTTTGATGATCCCACCATACAGATCATCTCTCATAAAATATGGTAGCACAAATCTTGTAAGACATTTTTTATGGATGTCAACAGCACAGAATAGTTATTCTATATTTTGTTTTTAATTCTCTTCTATTTACAGCATCGTGGATGATTTCCATGTTTTTTTCGTCTCTTTTTCGTTCGTCTACAGCACCAGCGTCGAACATTAACCATGGAAAAACGTTCTCCCTGTCGCGAGCTTCCTATGTTTACTCACTAAATCAATCTGGTAGTGATCCTTCCATTTATGCATGTTCAATATATCTCAGCTATGATGAAGTAGTATAGGCCATAGATGCTTTAGAATTCAAGAGTATGTGGGAATCAGGTGTTGATTCTATGAAATTCTCATGGAATGTGTTAGATATTTCAGTGGTGGTTCATTTAGATACTGGATCAGGTGATAAATTTATTTCTAAAAATACTTCCAAGGTTTCCAATGTAGTCTATAGGCTAACCAAGAAGTTATGAATTGTGCTGAGAGACGGGAATTGACAGTACACATATGGGTTTATAAGGGTGTTATGTGACTATGAAGAATGTTTTTCACTAATAAGGATCACATGATTGAAATAGGTGGACCGTATTTGATTCATTGAATGAATTAGGAAATAATTTTGTTTATATTTTTTGAAAATTATAAACATAAATGAATGGAGTTCATGTGGGATGGCTTAGTGGTGAAACTACATGGGGAGACAAGCAGATACGAATACCACTTGAACTAAAACAAACATTCTGCCCATGGATTCTTCTTTTAGAGTTTTGGTTTTAGTAAACTAAATTTAAATGTTTATTTACCAAGAAAAACCATCATTGTGAAGAAAACCAGTAGAAAATGGAATACTTTATTTTCGAATTTCATAACACATTTTATGATCCAAGACAGTTACCACCTGATATAGAGATCATTTTATTACTTTAATTCATAGTGGAACACCAATGAATATATATGAACATATTATCCAGATCATTCCTTGATTGAGGAGGATGGAAAACAATTATCTGGAAGGGGGATACTGGTGGGTGGTGGGGGTGCTGGTGGGGTGTCTAGGAGGGTTTTCCGGGGGCGCTGCAGGGTAGGGGGAGGGTGTGGGTGTGGTGGGGTGCAGGGGGGGTCTGCAGGGCAGGGGGAGGGTGCAGGTGCGGTGCAAGGGGGTGTCCAGGAGGTGGGGGGGTACCTGGCAGAGGGGATACTAGTGGGTGGGGGCATGGGGGTTTGCAAGGCAGTGGGGAGGGTGCCAGGGGGTGTCCAGGAGGGGGGGACCTGGTAGGGGGTCTCCATGGGTGGATGATGTCTTACATTAATGTCCATTTGTCATGTTATGTGTCGAATTCTTAGATATACACTAATAACAGTAGTATTATCATACATTATCAGAACATGTGTATGAGTGAAACCATTATCTAGCCCTTTGGAAATACCCTAGGATTCTGCTGAGTTCATTTTCAACAGCAAGGACTGCTCTCAGTTCTCGGGCCCATTGCAGAGACTCTTCAATACACCCCTTGGCTGTCCAATACCAGTTCAATAGCTCCTTTATCGATCTAAAAGAGACGTGTAACTGGGTAGTTTTTCCACACCCAAGCTGTAAATAGTTATGGAGCAGTCTGCAGAAATCCCCCTACTACATCAACCAAGCAATCTGTTTCTATATTTCCAGAAATCATTGATGCACCTGGGGGTGGAGGGGGGGCTTCTTGTCGAGGGTCTGTCCGGGGTGGGGGGGGGGGGGGGTTAGTGGGGGGTGTCTAGGGGGGAGGGAGGGGTGTCCAAGGGGTGTCTAGGTGGGAGGGGGTGTCCAGTGGGGTTACAAGGGGGCTATCAAGGGGGGCATGGGGGTTGTCCAGTGGGGTGTAGGGGAGAATGGGGGTATAGGGGGAATAGGGGTCTAGGGTGGGGCATGGGGGTGCATGGGGTTGTTCAAGGGGGATTTCCAAGGGGTGAAAGGGGGTGCATGAGGTATTTCACGGGGGTTGTCCAGGGGGTGTTCAAGGGGGGTGTCCCGGGGCCATGTGGGGGTGTCCAGGGGGTGTCTGGGGGGTGTCCAGTGGGGGTGAAAGTGGGATATCCAGGGGGAATTGGGGTTGTAAAATGGGTTGAAGGGGGGGCATGGGGGTCCAGGTGGCATTGGGGTGTAGGGGGTGTTCATGTAGGATTCCTAGGGGGTGCAAGGGGGGCACGAGGGATGTCAAGGGGGATGTCCAGGGGGTGTTCAAGGGGGCTTTCCAGAGGGGCACTGTGGTCCAGTGGGGGTGTAAGGGGGCTATCCAGGGGGGTGCAAGGGGGCTATAAAGGAGGCATGAGGGTGGAAATATGTTTAAGGGTTGAAATGGGGCTTTCCATGTGGTGCATGGGGGTGCGGGGGGGGGGGGATGTTTAAGGGGGTGCAAGGGGCATGTCCAAGAGGGGAATGGGGGTGCATGGGGCGTGTTCAAGGGGGGGGGGTTATGAAATGGTATGGCCTATAGCCATGGTTTCAAACAGTGGTTATAGGTCTATTGCCATGGTTTTAAAATGTGGCTAAAACCATATATCCATGGTTCTGAACTGTGGAAATAGGACCTGTATGTCTTACTATTCTTCCATGGTTTCAAACCGTGGCTATAGTCATTTAGCCACAGTTTTGAACCATGGCTATAGCCCTTTAGCCACAGTTTGAACTGTGGTAATAGGACTTTAGCCACATTTTGAAATTATGGCAATAGGTCTTTCCCTATAGCCACACCAATACAATCCATGGTCCATTGAACAGTGTCTATAACCTATAGCCATGGTTTTTGGTCTTATAGACACGGTTTGAAACCGTGGATATAGCCTAAATTTCCATTAGGGTTAGTATTAGAAAACCCTAGTGAAAGTGTTATGGATAAGACCAATAATAATAAAAACATCCCTGAATTTTTGTGAGTATTGATTAAGTGGATTATCAGGAAAATACATCCATGTCTGGATAAAAGTAGGTATAGGTAGCACTGGAAAAAATGTATCTAGGGGTAAAACCTAAACACACCCCATTGAGCTAGATAGGAATGAGAACGGGTGCACAACAACAGGCCTTACTACAATCTTGGTTATGACACTCATGGGGGATATGCTTTGGAAAATTCATAAAATTAGTACAAACCATTATTAAGGGAATAAACAATTCCCAAATGAATATATGTTGGATGTTAGATCATAGATAAAATAGATTGAAGCCTAAAAATTCATAAGTTATGGAAATAAATGTAATTTACAAGTCAACCATTTTTGTCTTTGGATTACCCTTAATGTATTACCCATGACATTCCTTTTATTCCTTCCAATGGACAATAATTTGAGGAATTGGGATAACAACCAATGTAATGATAAATGTGACAACAATTATAATGAGACACCCAATCCGATGGGAATGAGAATCATGAACCTTTTCACGATACACTCTAAATTAACTCATGTTTTGAATACAAACATGGGCCAAGAGAAACCTTAAAATCCACTAAGAAAGAACAAGTTGAAATCATGAGATTCATTAGAAAAAGGACTCAAACATTTAATGAATCATCAGATCCCTCAATCTATGAACAATTAATCAACACTCTTGAAAAGATCTTCTATATCCTTCAATGTTCCAAAAAAATAGGTTTTTCTAGATGCTTATCGTATGGAGGTTAAGGATGATCAAATATGGAAATTGATAAAAATAGTAATCCTAAGGAGGATATTGAGGTGTTTTAATTAAATGATATTTGTAAGATGTTTGTCGATAAATATTTTCCATGGACCCTCCGATATAATATTGAATGGGACTTTATTTCAATCATGAAAAAAGGTGATGAATCCGTAAGTGCATACAAGGAAAACTTCAAATGGATTTCACTATATTCCTCCTAAATTGGTGTTACCCCAGAATGTATGGTTGACTGTTTGTTTTGTGCACTAAAACCTAGCCTACAGATTTCCCTGGTGATCTGTGACATCAATAGAAATGAGGAAATTGTCTGATGTGCCATCATAGTTGAAATGGAGATTGGAAAATCTCATGGGTATCATGGGGATATGAAGTATAAGGTGGACTTCAATTCTAGCAGTCTGATGGATATGTCCCAATGTGCTATTAAAATCCTACACCCCAGATAACAAATGTGAAGAAAGAAGCACCCCATAAATTACCTAAAAGGGACAAGGGAATGATTTAGGTGTGGAAGAGAAGGTCACCTGGCAATTAATTGCCTATAATAGAAACTAGTGGCTTCCATAGAGGAAATAAATGCTCCATTCGACCCTCAACGTGTTTTTTATTGTTTCAACTTCATATAAACGGGATACTTAGAAAACTAGTTCCCCAGGACAAGGGTTTTCGGAGGAAACCAACAACCTTCATGGAATCGAGGGTGATCCTTTTCCATTAGCACCGCCAATGTGACCCCCCTATAATGAAGTGATGATAGGTACAATATTTCTCCATTCAATAATAGAGAATGTAATTTTTTATTATGGTTCTACTTATTCTATTATATCATGAATGTTTGTAGAACAATCTAAACACCACCACAAATCTTGGATGTAATGATGTCGGTGATTATAAAATTGGGTCAATCCTTACAACCCATGAGTATATCCCCTCCCCTATCACAATTTATTGATTGAACTTCCTGAAAAACCTCTTCTTACTCCATCTAGTGGAATTCGATGATATTTTTAGAATGGATTGTCTTTCCTTATTAAAATCCATCATAAATTGATGAGAGAGTGAAATAAATCTCCATATTGAGAATCAACCCTCAATTCAATACATGTTCATGGAGGAAGATGAATCTTCCTTAGCATCCTCATATCATGTGTGGATATTTCTGCACTATGAGCATAGATATCATTCTCAGATGATTGAGTATAAGGAAATAACCATCCTTGCATACATGCCTATTGTCTGGGAATTGGTTGAAGTGTTTCCTGATGAATTTCCTGGTCCTCCACCTAGAAGAGAAGTTGAACTCTCAATTGATCTTATACCTGGGATGTTTCTAATATCCCTGAATCCATATATAATGGTTGTTTTAGAGCTTATAGAGCTAAAGAAACAAGTACATGAGAATCTAAATAAAGGGTTTATACACCCAAGTGAATAACCATGGGATGCTCTAGTCCACTTCACCAATAATAAGTATGGGTCAATGCACCCTTTCATTGATTATCGTGAGCTCAATAAAATCATGATAATGAAAAAGTATTCTCTTACCTGAATTGATGACTTGTTAGATCAGAAATGTGTTGCAAAATACTTTTATAAGGTGGATTTGTAGTTGGGATATTACCAATTGAGGGGGAAGGTGGAGGATATCCCAAAGAAAGATTTTTTTATAAGGTACATGAACTATGAATTCATAGTAATTCTTTTTGGAATCACAAATTCTCCAGAAATAGTTATGGACATGATGAATAGAGTTTTTAGAGATTGCCTCGAAATTTTTTTTGATAGTCATTATTGATGATATTAAATATATACTCCAAAACCCAGGGCGAGCATGATGAGCATCTAAGAATTGTACTAGAGTCCTTGTGAGAGGAGAAGCACTATCATATGTACAGAAACAATGTCTTATGGATGAAGGAGTTATAATTATTGGGTCGTGTCATCACAAGAAATCAGATATCTATGGATCCCCCAAAGATAGTTCTAATTCAGGGATGGCCAAGGCCAACATTAGTAATAGTTATTTGTTGCTTCCAAGGATAAGCTGGATATTATCGCTGATTTGAGATAAATTTCTCATGATTTTCAAACCCTCTTAACAATCTATCTTGTAAAGGAGTCATTTTTTCTTGGATTGATGAAAGTGAAGAAATTTTCATGGAGTTTAAAAGGAAGAATATCACAATGACCATGCTCACACTACCCACAAGTGGAGAAGTGTTTTTGGAATTTAGGGATGCTTAAAAGAAACACACGGGTTGTGTGTTGATGAAAACTGAAAAATTCATTGCCTATTCTTCATGTTATTTGAATTTTATTGAGAAAAACTATCCTACACATGATCTAGAGTTGGTTGTAGTAATATTCACTTTAAAAATTTGTTGACATTACCTCATTGGAGAGAAGTGTAAAATATACATGGATTATAATAACCTCATGTATATATTAACATAGAAACAGTTGAATATAAGGCAATGAAGATGGTTAGAGATGATCAAAGACTATAACTACCTAATCCATTACCATCCTAGGAATGAAAAAATAGGGGCATATGCTCTAAGTAGAATGGACCCATTGATTCAATCACTTATGATAATTGAAAAGGTTCCAATATTATTAGATTTGTTGAAGATGGAAATGGAAATCATAATGTAAGGAATATCATAAATTATTTCAAAATTACTGCTCAACCATATCTTTTGGAAATGTTAAATGATTCTCAAAAGGATGATGGATAATTCATAAGAAAGTTGAAACTAATAGAAACGGGAAATTTAAAAGGTAAAATATTAATGATGAAGGAATTGTAATATTTGGGAAAAGACTATGTGTTCCATAAAATATAGAGTCAAATAAATAACATTTGGATGATGAACATAGTTAAAATTTCTCCATTAACCCAGGAAACACAAAGATATATCGAGATCTTTAAGAGAATTATTTGTGGGATAACATGAAGAAGGATATCACTGAGTATACATCAATGTTACTAGTATTTGTGAATGTTAAGGCTGAGAGTCAGAAGTTGAAGGGGATGATGTAAACATTAACCATACCAATATTGAAATGATAGAACATCACCATTGACTTTATCACCGGACAGCTAAAGACATCCAACAGAAACAATTATATATGGGTTGTTGTGGGTTGTCTTATAAAGACTGCACAGTTCAATGACATTATGGGGGATTTATCATTGGATCAAATGTGATGGATACACATCCTATATTTGGTAATGTTTCATGGAGTTCCCCTATCAATTGTATCTGATCGAAATCCAAGATTCACAGATACATTTTGGAAGATTTTTCAACATGCTATGGATACTGAGCTAAACATCAATATAACAAATCATCCTAAAACTGATGGCCTATCTGAGTGGACTATCCAACAACATGAGGACATGTTGATAGAATGATTAATGGACTTCAAAGGATGATGGGATCAACATATTCCTCAAGTTATGTTCTCGTACATCAATAGTTTTCATTCAAGCTTCCAAATAGATCCTTATGAAGCCCTTTTTGGGAAGAGGTGGAGAACACCGTCATGTTGGGATGAAGTTGGGGAGTGAAAAATCTTATTTCTATAAATGTTTGATGAATTGGATGATAAGGTTAAGACCATCCATCACCACATTAGTGTTGTATAGTGTCGAAAAATGATTTATGATGAAAATCATTGATGATACCTATAATATGATGTTGGAGGCATGGTATTCCTCCACATATCACCCTGGAAAAATGTTATGAGATATTGAAAGAAGGTAAAGTTTAGTCCATTGTAAATCGACACTTTTGAGATCCTTGATCACGTTGGAGTAGTGGCCAATCAAATTACACTCCCACAGAAACTATCCAATGTAAATTATGTATTCCATGTATCACTCTTAAAGAAGTACATACCTAACCCATCACATGTACTCAATCTAGAGGTGGAACCATTGGAGAATGACTTATCCTATGATGAGATATCAGTGATGATCTTATATCGTAGGGAATGATTTCTGAGAAATAAGACAATGCCCCTCATCAAGGTGTGTGTAGAATCCACTAGTGTAAATAGGAAACATGGGAATTAGAGGAAGTGATGAATTAGAGTTAACCAAATCTGTTTTAGTGTTGGAAAAGGAAATTTCAAGGGAGAAATTTCATTAGGGGCGAAGATTTTAATGACCCAAACTTTTTTTAATGGAAATTCCTCTTGGTCTAACAAAATGAATTATTATGTAAATTGGTTATATAACAAATGAAATTTTTGGGTTTTAGGATTTTGGATTTTAAAATACCTTTAGTAATTGTGTCAATTGATAATATAGCTGTTGAGCATTGATCACAAGATTATTATAAATATAGGGCTTTAAAAAATCCAATTTACTCAGACAAAGGAAGCGGTGGCCTCATCTAATAGAATTGCTTCATATGACACCCATTTGTCTGATCTCAAAAAGGAGGTGGCATTATTTCTCTTCGATCTTGACCAAGTCCATGATGAGCTTCATTATGTTATGCTTGAATGGAACTACCTACAGATGAAGTGGAAGTTGATTGAGATTTCCACAAGATCGATGTTATCTAAACCCGCCCCCCAAGAGTCTCGCACCATCTCACACCTTACCCTTAGGTCATATTCAGGTGTTATAAGGGGTTATGAAAAAAATACTATAACACTATGATTATGTGAATTATTTTTTTATATTATAAAGAATACACATTCATTTTATTATTGTTACTTTGTAAATAGTTTTCAATGAATAAATAGTATTTTTAGTTAATATTTAATTATGAAATATATATTGATGAATTTATGGATATTTAAATTAATTACTATTTTAATAATATATTATTACTATGTTAGTTTTTATTAAATATAAATGATTGAATATTTTTTATAAATCTTATGGTTTTTACTAATGTTTGAAAGAGTTTTTTTCCAAAACCCATGAATTATCGATAAATGTTAGTTTTTATTTTAAAATTAAAAATTCAACTATATATATAATTATTTAGATAAAACAAATATTTTTTTGGAATCATGATGTTGAAATTATCCAACATGTGTTTTTTATAATTTTTTGAGACAGTTGAATTTTTGGGTAAAAAGTAAATATCGTTTAATTATATAATGTGTTTCATCATATCATAATGACCCAATAGCGATATAATAATATAATATAAAGTATATGTTCGTACAATATATGTTTCATCTTTAAAATAATGTATTTTATATTTTTTTGATTAATTTTATGGTTTTTAGGGGACCCTCCAAGATTTATAAAGCATTTTATCTTTTTAAATTCATTTCTATTAGAGTGTGACTCATCTCCATAATATAAAGCCTAATATTTTAATAATTTCGTCCATTGGAAATATAAAATAGTGTTTTAAACTTCTATTTGGAAAAAACTATGGGAAAAAACCTCGTTTTTTATGTGGTTTGGATTAGTTTAATGTGTGGTGCCCAAAACCTAAATAATAATGAATTCTCTATATTTTCCTATATAAACGAACAGAATCTCCCACATCTGCTTCACTCAATGCCTTTAGAGCTCGACCAAGATCATCCATCATTTCCTTAGAATCCACCTATGGACTGCCAAGCTCTGAAAAAGCCTCTTTCAAGCCTCTACCAAGCCTCTGGAATCACACTTCCATATAAGGGATTTCATCCATTTTCATTTTTGTCTCAATTTCATTATGTTGTTATACCCTTTTATATTAAATTAAAAATGATGGGGTATGATTTATCACCTACCAAATTCATATCTTCTTATGTTTTAATGATGAGAGAACCCTTTATCTATCATTAATTCCTTCCACGTACACTTGTTACCATGACGAAATTCCGTAAGGGATTTCTCTCTCCCCATTTAAATCTAAGAAATTATTTTATTTTATGAATCAAAACACCATTACATATGTTGGGACATGTATCTATAAAACCCACATAACTTAAAATTCATATACATATTATGATACACCATCTCCACTATAATCAATCATTTTTATGAATTATTATGTCATGATGTTATGCTGCTTAAATTGCATTGCGATTTTCCAATCCAAAGACATTGTGTAGTGAATACCATGCACATTTCTATATCATGGGTATTAAACTTTATGAAAATTTACTTATTTATTATATAATTTCATGTATGAATTCCATATTCCTTTATTTTGGAATAAATTATTACGTTTAATGAATCCATGTTATATGATCTAAGTGGAAAAATTATGCATGAAATGAAATGATTAAGAAGGGTTCCCCCTGATAGCGCTCTAATGCATTGGGTAAAGATTACTATCATGATATGTCAATTGAAATGAGGGTTCACTCATTATAATTCATTTGGAATGAGGGTTTTCTCATTCTCCATGTCCAATTGACCTTGAATCATGCTTATAACAAGTTAAATGTTGTTGCCACATTTCTATTTTATGATAAGTAGGCATTATCATTAATTTATGTTAATGTTTCTCTTATTCTACATTGATATGACTAATTCCTAACAGGTACTATATAATTCATGTTATGAATTTTTTACTCCCTTACTTGTATTTATAGCTCACCCTTTTATTATTAATGTCATCTGTTTATTCCATGCAATGAAAAGTATGCTGGAATGATGTGGTCATGTAGAAGAAGTTTTCAATAAGATATTGTGTTTTGGGTTTTATGTTGTTATATAATGTTCCTAAGGCCTAAAGACACTATGAATCTTAATATTCTATGTTTTATCACATGATTGTTTTATATAATATGTGTGAATTAAAGAGTAGTTTTGTTATAATTTGACCAATATAATTTAAGAGTTGAAATATTATAGTGGTGCATTGTGATGGGACATTCTTTGAATAGACGTTATTAAATGATCAAAAAATCACAATAGAAGATGTGACGCTCTACATTCGACTATGCCTAAAAATATGAGGCACCTATCTCTATTCAAAATGAACATAATAATGAAAATATAGAATCACAAGGATGTCACGAAGAAAGGGGTTCTTTACAAATTATGTTTTCGAGGAGATCATGAGATTTACAAAATGGGTATTCTAGTCTTGACTAATGTTAACACATCTATGTGTTGAGTTCATTACAATATGGGATGTTCCACATTGGATCAGTGAGCTTCTCAAAGGTGGTTGTTCTATGAAGGTAGTTTCCTTTGCGATGACAATAGGTTCCACCAATGCAGTAGTGCTTTGAAAAGGTGTTGGTTCTACGAAGGACAGAGCTCTGCGAAGAGCTAACCTCTCTAAAGTAATGTGATCTTTTAAGTGTTGAAATCTGTGAATTAGTGATATAAGAAAAGTATTTTCCTCTACAATGGTGTGTTCTCTAATACTTTCTCAAAGGTAGTGTGCTAGGGGGAGTCAATGTATTTGTTCCAACGGATGCAGTAAGATATCCCTAATCTTTTGTAAAGGCATTTAGTCGAGCACATACTGGCTGTGACCAAACCATTTAATAAACAACTACTGAATATAAGTGTATTTTGTTATTTCTGAAACACTATCGACATATTCTCCATCGACGTAGCGCATAGTGGGGAACAATGTAAAAGTGATGTGTGGTCCCCTTGCATGTGATTTTGTGATTACTCTTCTTATCCATCATACAGATTTAACTAGTTCCTACCAACATGGGAACATGATCCATCTGTTTGAACTGAAAAATTTGACACCCTCATTCACCCTCCCCACGCAGGGTGTCCTAGGGTCATACAAGTGGTATCAATGGGAAGTTCATGTATCTTGTATACTCTATAGTAATACTATTCAGTGGACAATTTGTGCATCCTTTCCTGTGTAAAGAATGAAGATAAGTTTTGATGAAGAGTCAGTACTCTCTAAGAAAAAGTATATATCTATAAAGACCCTCCAAAATGTAACAAGGAAAGAGAAAATATAGTTGAGGAAGTCACTATTATCTAATAATGATGTTTTATCGAGTTCTCCATCCATTTCTGATAATGAAGATACATTAGTCACGGATTGTAATGAGTAGGTGGATCAGGTTTCCATCAAAGGCATGGAAAACATTTCTACTTCATTTAAATCAATATGATAAATTGATCAAGGTTTATGTGTTTACAATTATGAATTTTTTCCTCTGAGAAAAGATTATAGCAGAAGTAGTGGTGATGATCAATCTACAACCACACAACAATTATCAATTGATTTATTAATAAATTTTCAATAGGGAATTCCTAATGAAATAATATATCATGTTTTTGAATAAAATAAATATATATAGGTGTAAATCACACAGTTGAGATAAGAAATAGTCTATATGGTGGTAGATATGGAATGAAAAATTCCAGCATGTTATCAGATCGCCAGAGATGATGGAGCCTTTGTAGAAAAAAATATGCAACATGAAATATGTTCCTCCAAATACTTTAAGGAATTTTAAGAAAAAGATGAGGTCAACAAGGTTATTGAAGTAAATATCCATGTTCTTGAAAGGAATTTGAAAAATAAATCCTATTTAAAGAGTATTCAATTGGATGGAATATCTAAGATGATCATGGAACATGAATCATTGATTTAGAATAATTTTAATCTTCATGAAGATGAAAATGTTAGAATGAAGGATACTTGTGAGTAAAAGATCACTATCATTGAAGATCAAGAAATTCATCCACGATATGAAATGTCTAGACATGGAGGCTTAGTTGGCCAATATAGAGAAGGCCTAAATAAAGACATCAAAAATGATGGAAACAGTTTCTATTGTTTCTCAATGATCATAGGAGGATTCTCAAGATGAATGACTTCTAACATCTGAAAAGAAGGAAAGAATTGATGTCTCTACTCAATGATCACTGAATGATTATAAAGATGAAAAATCTACATCATATGTTTAAAATATGATGAAATCTATTGATAATCAATCTCATACAGCTGAGTAGAAATAAATATTGTCCAAACCATCTAGTATTTATGTTTCTAAATATGTTTCCACAAGAAGTGAAATCTAGATGAAAAAATTCAAAACAAGCATGGTTGTGAAATGGTGGTGAGAAACCTACCAACATGACTAGGGTGGATTGGACAAAGAATGTGGAATTTTACTCCACATAGAAAGCACAACATAGATTGATGAAGTCTAAACATTATTATATACAAGATATCAAGAAATCAATATTTGTGGGTAATTTTTTGTGGTGCAACAGATTTGAGAATTGTGAACTAAATTGTTGGTACAATCTATAAAATGTAAAAGTTAAAATGAATACTATCTCATGGGGTCAGAACCTAGAGAAAAAGAATAAAAATCAATAGTTACAAAAGCACAAGTTAATGGATAATATATTTGGAATGATCCATAATGTTTGTGGTGTTTTTATTAGAAGTGATCACCAGTCTAGTACATGATTATCTCAACCAGAAATCATTGTTGACAAGAATAGATGACCACAAATGTAGGTTATGTATAAAAAATATACCATGGGAATAAACAACAGGAATATTGTGAAAAAAATTTATCCATAGAAGGTATCTTAGAAGTCATGAGGGAAGATCATGGAGTCTAAATCCCTGAAGTTGAAAGGTAGTGCATCCAAGAGAACCAATAAGACGGATGGAACCCAGAATAATCCATGTGGAAGATCCAATCATTCCTCAATGGTTCCTAATGAAATATTATTTATCTGGATAAATAATTTGGAAGTAATTATGTAGCTTTAATATGCACAGGCCATGTTTGGGGAAAAAGGAAAGGATAATATTCCACGTGATTAAGAAAAAGTGCACTAGAGTTTGAAGGAAAATGGAAACTCAGTAGTGAAATTTTTTCTTTGTGAGAGATGCAAGAAATATGGTCATGCTGCAAAAATATGTTTAAGATTAATAAAGGAAACATATGATCTCCATAATGAAAGTATGAAATTTTATATCAATGGTGGATTTTAAGATGATAAATTCTCTACACAAATTTAATGAGAATGTGAAGAGACCCATGATTCCTCAATATAAATCATAACATATGTTCACAAGTGTAAGCATGATTTTTGGATCAAATGGACAAATATGGTTGAGAAGATTGTCTCATCTATGAAATTAATATTTATGACGTAAGGAGGATCCATCTTATTTTCTAGACTTTTATGTATTATAATTTTGATTATTATGAAAGGAATAGATGGTGATTAATGTTCTTAGGGAGCGAACATGAGAATATGACAGGGATGTCAATATTTTATATCCAGGATAAATAAGTTCTAATGTTTTATTTGTTTGCATACATAAATCTCTTGAAATTCATTCATTATGAGATCCTGCATTATGAAGATGATGATAATTGTTTCACTTTATGGGGAGACAATTGAAGACGCTTCCATAATTATTATCTCAATAAGTATAAAATATTTATAATCTAGAAATTTTATAAGGATCCTATAACTGGGAAATGTGTGTCACCTCATAATTTGACATCCCTATTTCCTCAAAATAATGTCCATATTATAAAGGGGAAGTAACTGAATCAATCAGTGACCTATGTTGAATGAATGTTCCCCAAGGTCACAAAACATGTCTATTGCACAGAAATGTTTTCAATCTCTTTAGTAATGTGAGTGTCAGAGTTTCCAGTGGATTGTTCCTAATATGATATCTTATCACATTCATAGTATTCATCCTGGAATGAATGTTGAAACACCCTTGAAGAAAAGTACATGTGTTCTCTTCAGATATGGTATCATGATCAATGGGAACGGGAAAAATTTGTTTCCTAAATCAAATACTATTTTTTTCTAAACTACAAATAGATCATATAGACTTAGAGTGAAATATTGGATGGCACATTTCTTAGGTATGGACAGATAACCTTTTCCATTAACATTGAATTTATTGTCAATAAGGGGGAGAGAAAGTAAATTGAAATGAATGTGTAACAGTAAAGGACAATTAAGATTAAAATATTTAAATTGACACATTATTTGGAAATTGAACATTGAGTATTGAAAATTAATACAAAGTGGGAGATTATTGGGTCCACCTTTATGTATGAGTTTTATTTGGTGTTGAAGGTTTTGAATTGATATCAATGTGGATCAATATCTGATGAAGTATATACAATGTTCATGGAGGTTTGTTTAAGTGATTATTCATGGATAATGGTTATGGAGTCGTATCATTGGATGTCATTCTTGAGCATCTTAACTCCATTGTATTCCATCAAGTGTTTAATGAACCATCATCTTTTGGATGAAGATAGAAGATTAAAAATTGAAGATCTCTTTAATTAATAATTCAAAGATTAATTGAGGACTTGAAGAAGCTCCTAAAATGCTTCACTATGGAATGGGTATCAAGAGAGTGCTTAGTTGAGGATACATGCATTATTTCAGGAGTAATTATTTGAAGATGAAGGATTGAATATATCACTAAAATTATGAGAATTGTCTAAACTAAATGATTCTTCTCTAAATTGTACTTCAAAATTATCATAAGTTGTTTGGAGAACATATTATTCTATCATTATAAAAGAAATTAGGTGAGAAGGTGTCGTCAATATTATTTAGGTCTGATGGGAAAATATTATGATGATAAAGGTGGTCGATCAAAGGATATATATCCTTGTAGAGGGACTTCATGATGAAAGGAGTTGAATATTGAGTGGTGTGGTTCTTCATTGCAAGAAATGGAGTATGGTTTTAGTCTATTATCAATTATATCATGGATATTTAGAGATATTTTAGGGAAAGGGATCATAGAAATAAATCCAAAAGCAAAATTGAAGGTGACATCATTTTATAGTGTTTGAAAAATATATGTGGTCAAATATTTGGAGAATGTATTATATTGAAAAATGTGGTA
This sequence comes from Viscum album, assembly GCA_963277665.1. Classification (NCBI taxonomy): domain Eukaryota; kingdom Viridiplantae; phylum Streptophyta; class Magnoliopsida; order Santalales; family Viscaceae; genus Viscum; species Viscum album. Next base: position 1,813,096,694 of record OY728127.1, read on the forward strand.
CTTCATGAAGGCCTTATAAGAATATGGAAAAGGCTATAGGTTCATAGAGATGGGATTTATGAAGTGTGTTTTGTAAAGTCATGGAGATTGTGATGGTGTGCTCTACGATTCCATGAATTTGAGCTTTGAGCTTTTTTAATGGTATTCATATTCAAATAATAAATTCATAAATATGGAAAAGTCATGGATTTTGTAAAGTATAGCTAGGGGATTTTAAAGAAACAATTCACATTAATTTTAGATGGTGTTACTTCACGATTATGATAACTTTTTCATTATGGTGGCAAGACGGTGTGAAGGAGTCTTTGTGAGAACTGGATTGCACTGGTGTAAATATATATGATGGAGAGATTTGCGGAAAGTATAATTTCCAATGCTGCTTTGAGAAGGGAGATACAATGCGATGTTGGTTTTGACTGATCTTGAAATCACGTTAGAAGAAGTGGAGCTCCGAATTTGAACACACCAATAAATATGAGGCCACCTGTCAGCATTCTATATTATCTTAAGAGAGAAAATATAAAATCTCTATGATTTCATGAAGTAAGGGGAGAACTTCCAAGAATGTTTTCCTAGCGATGTTGAGATTTGAGAAATGGAGATTGTAGTCTGGACTGATATCAATGCTTTTATGTGTGTATTTCTTCGTGAATATGGGATGTTCCACTTTGGGTTAGTGAGATTCACAAACGAATTTATTCTTCGGTGGTAGTGTGCTTCACTCTGATAGTGGGTTTCGCAAAGGTAGTTGTGTTTAATGAAGGTGTTGGTTCTGTGAAGGCTAGTGCTCTATGAAGGGTTGACCTCTACGAAGTAGTGTACTCTGCGATGTGTTGAGATATGTGAAGTAGTTTCCATAGAAAATGTGTGCGCTATGTGAAGTGTTGTGCTCTATGAAGTGTTGTGCTCTGCAAAGGGTTTGGATTTTCAAAGGGGGATCGAAAAGTACATTGTTGGATATTCGGGTAATGTGGATGGGGTATTTGGTGTGCATCTACACTGGAATTTTATTCAAGTAGAGTCCCATGATATGTTATGGATAAATACAGTACTACCAAATCATTTAAGAGTCCTTCATGTCGATAAAATTAGTAATACTTCTCCAAAGATATAGATATTTGGGGAGTCAACAGAAGTTTTCAGAGGAAATAAGTGAGAAATCCCTACACCATTGTAATGGCAGTGCGCCTAGCATGATGTGACTATGATCAAACATTGTAATCCATAACTAGTGAATATTAGTTGAATTTGGTATGACTGAAACAATATCAGCGTATGATTTTTAGATATATCCCTTATTAGTGAACTATGTTGTTGTGTTTTGTAGTCCCCTCGTATGTGATTGTGATTAGTATTCCTATTCATCACATACGTTTAAAAAGTTCTTACAAACTTGCGAATAAGATCCATCAGTTTAAAAAGAAAAAGTTGACACCACGATTCACCCATCCCCTCTCAGGGTGTCCTGGGGTTCTTCAATATTGAAAAAAATGAACAATATTACAATCATGAAGACGATCAACCATACATAATTATGAGTGAAATTTCCATTCTATAACGCTCATTATTGAAAACATTAAAGTTTTGTTTTATATTTATTTATGGATAATTATATCATTTATATCATATTCAATATTTAAATATAGATATATATATTATCCATGTGACAAGGGGATTGAAAACGAATCCCATCTCTTTATGGAGGTGATAGTCCACACATACACACAAACAACTTTATAATTACTATGTTTCTAGAAGTGTAAAAATGTAAATAATACATTATATTTTCATAATTATACATATATCATTAAAATAATATATATAATTATTTCTACCATCCTATCTAGTCTGGAATGATTGTGATAAAAATGAATACCACCAGCTTGCGGGGCAATAGTATGTCATGGAAAAGAATGGTAAATTATTTTCCCATTTAATGGAAATGGTGATGGATTTTAGTTATGGTATTATAATTTAAAAATATAAATATGTGGAAAATTATTCTGTAAATATTTTATAGATATAGAATAATATTTGAAGTATGTGGATGATTAAATAACCCATAAAAACTTGATTAAAAAATATCACTTCTTTAGACGATCTCTTTTTCTTAACACCTTATGATCACTATGGATATTTCTCTATCTAAAATAATATCTCATGAATATGGGGAGGGGTTCTACGAATTTCATCGGACAAGGTATGGAAAAAGGAAATAAGTTATTATGTGTGATAAAATGATAATAATTGGTTCTATTTTGTTAGAGAGGGGTGGGGCACTCATGTAATTATTCAAAAAATGAAATTAATATAATTTAGTTATATATATATATTATAAAAAATAATATTTTTTACAAGATAATATTTTAATGTGTGGAAATAAATTTTTTCAAACAAATTAAGCAATTTTTCATTATTTTCTAATTGTTCCGTTTTTGTTTGAAACATCATTTAACCCCTTTATCCCTTACCTAGATATTTTTTAATAAACATTTTATGGTTAATATAAATAATATAAAAATCAAAATGACCAATAAATGGGTCATTGATGAAATTTTAAGCCTTATCCAAATTATATTTCTGAATTTTATTTTTTTGGAAATTTTATATCTTTAAAAAAAATTTTGTTATATTATAAAATGTCATTAAAGGAAATTTTGACACCATTCATTACAAGAATTTTTAAAATCTCCTAAAAACACAATATATTATAACTATTTATTTTAACACCTCACTAATATGTCAAATTCATATAGAAAATTCATAGTTCAAATTAATTATATCAAATTAAATTAAATTTGATATTTATTTTAATTATACAATTAACTAAAAATTAAAAATTAATTTTTAATGTGAATTTAAATGTTTTATATTTAAAATTGGAATTTATATAAATAATATCCTATAAATAACACTATATTAAAAATATTTAACTAGTTAAAAACTAATATACTACAATGTTGACTTTTCTTTGAATAAAACAATATAAATGGATTAAACTTATATAAGGGGAACCAAGAGCTCATAAAAACATCCTTAGGAATATTTTATAATATCATCACTAATAATATAAAATTTAGATAAATTGGGGGTTAATTTTCAAAAAATCATAATATTATTTTTTACACAAAATTACCTGATTTACAATTAACCATGGAAGAAAATTACTATTGTTAGTCTTCATACAGTACAAAAATAAAATATACCAATATAAAAAATAAGGAAATATTATTTCATATATGTAATCCATTTTCAAAAAATTCAAAGAACTTATTTTTCGAAAATTAATTTAGTTGTAATGCTTTTAACGGGACGAGAAAACGAGTTTTTATGGTGAAATCTTTCTCAATATTAAAATGTTTTTATATCAAAATTCATTATAAAAAAAATAATATAACCAGATTTGGATTAATATATTTATTATTTATATTTGTTTTCATTTAATCCAATATAAAATATAATTTTACATTACAAATAATTTAGATGAAAGTCTATTTTCAATTAAAATATAGTATTTCCCACTATTAATCGAAATAAGAATCACTTCCAAAAAATACAAAAAATTTAAAAAAAATAATATTATAATATTCATATATAAAATAAATATATTATTCATTAAAATATAATTTATAAAAATTAAACATATTAGATTAACAAAAAATCCATCAAAATGTTGGAAAAGTGCATTTTTAGAATAATACATATTTTATGCATAAAATACATTTTATTATTATATCATTTATATAAAACAAATAGGTTGAATTATTAATATTTCATTTAATATTTTATATATATATATGATTAATATAATATCTCAATTGGGAAAATTTTATTTATTGGTATAAAACAAACTTGAGTAAATATAAATACTTTTTCCGAAAAACATTTCTTTTTATTTTAAAAAGTGTTTATTTTCATTTATAATTTATTGTTAAAAATTTATTTTCTATATATTCATGTGTAAACTATATTTTTATAATTCATTCAATATTTTTTATACCCTCTATTCTAATGGAAAGGTTATGATGATATCATTTAGATAATGATATATAGTTCATTTAATCTTGATTTAGCATATCTTGTATGATATCGAATGATGTTTTTCTATTAAAATTACATGAGGATAAATTATCCCCCTTTGAAATATTTAATCACATATTGAAATTGGGCTTGGTAAATAGGGTTCAATTATTCAGGATACCTTTATTGAAATCCCACATTGGAAAAAAGACAAATAAAACATCCACTTAATAAGAGAGAAAAGAATGTACGAAGGTCACCTCAGATAACACATACAAATATTTCATGATGGATAATATAGAAAAAGAATAGAAACAATACTATAATATTCTAATATATATATATAGATAACATTATATTGGGATATGGGACTATAAAAAAACCATTAATGTGTGATGGGTCAAAAGGCCTTTGGTAAAAGTAAATAGATATCATTTATGATTAAAAGTATTTTTCAAATATTTAAAAAATTATTTTAAGACATAAAATATAGAAATACAGAAATATAATAAACTGAAAATTATAGTTTTATCCTTTAATAATTTTCGATAACAAACTCATTTTTTATGTAAACTAAGAGTTTTTAGGATGATTTTTCACACATGATGAACCAGAATCAAATTATAGAAAATCACATAACCCAGAAAGAAATTATCTAAATATTTATCATATCATTAATAAAAAGGCCCATAATTAGTAGGGTAAGATGAGATAATTCACAAAAATAATAATCCTTTAAACAAAAAATACTACTTTAAATCCCGAAAATTCAACTGTAACCTCGGAAGTTCAGCATAGTTCATTAAAAAATATTTATTGATAAAATTGTTCTACAATATTATAGACTATTATTGAAGACCGAAATTCAGAATAATTTTACCACCTTTTATTCCAAGATAAATATTAACATTTATCACCAAATAATATCAATTAATCGTAATTTATCATACAAAAAATGTAATTTATTAATGATCATAACCTCCATGAAATTCTCACATTTCCAAAAATAACATAAAGCCCCGTAATTCCAAAATAAAATCATGGTTTCATCTGAAATATGATAATAGAAATATTAATAAAAAATTAACATCGTAATATATGTACCTCAATCATATTTGTTTCCCAAAACAGTGAATGACATTCAAAATAACACCAATCACTTAATCATCAAAAAAATTTCCAATCCCATGGTAATATAATAGATATAACATGATTTAAAAAAATAAACTTATTTTTAATCCATATGATTGTTTCACTAAAAGTAAAACATCATAATAACTATGAAATCACATAGTCCACTGTTTGGATAAGTACCCTTTCAACCCTTCGATTGTAGGTTTATTTCCTATAGACCTTCCAGACACGATGGGTTTTCACATTATCAATGGGATGTCAATTTTCTAAATCTATATTAATATAATCCTTATTAAATAATTCTCAAATAGTGTGTAATAGACTAATAATTATCCTTATGATGTTTTACCTGGACGATTATTTCATGGGCTTAATATTTCATCCAAAAATTTAATATCCCATTATTACTTCAAAATGAAATATCATATAACCCCTACTGTTTACCAGCACATTTATAATTATTTCCACATAATAAAATATTATTATTCATAAAATGAAATTTTCATATAAAATCATAATGGTTCTATATAACACAAACTAGTAAAGTGTCACGACCCATCCCTCGGGGCTTGTGCCATGACTACTTAGAGCAATCCTTCCATAGGCCAGGGGCTAGCGACTAGTTTGATGGAGTATCCCTAAAATGAGAAGTAATTACATTTATACCTATATAAACACACAATCCAAGAACACAACAAGAATAAAAAATGATTTAAACTGATGTAGTTAAAAAGTGTACTAAACGTAAAGGGGCAGGAATACAACCCCAACTAGTCAGTACAACTACAACCTAAAAAATCAAATAGCTCTTGGAACATCCACCGATGATCCTACCTAATGGGAAGGTACACCTCACAATCAGTAGTCACTACGTCACATCACATTAAATGACTGACCTCTGAGCACCATCTTGTCCTGGCTCTATCAGCCTAAATCAACATTATTCATCATCTGCCCCAGACACAACAAGGTGCTGGTGTAGCCTGTGCATTAGTGAGAATAGAAATACTCGGTATGGACCACGAGACCCCCTAAGGTATCCTATTGTTTCTCAAAAAAAAAATCAATAATCAAGATCCCAATCATAAAGAATGTAGCATTAATCAACTCTACATAGGCATATTCCCATACATATACCTATTTTATCATGATATACTCATCTCATACATGAGTAAACATAAGTATCCAAATTTTAAGCCTTTAGCACAACTAATATATGAGGGAAGAATACCAAAAAGGTAACACCACGATGGTATCACCACAAAGGTAAAAGTACCCCAATAGTAAAACCCCAAAGATAACACTGTGAAGGTAAAAGTACCCCAAAGGTAACACCGCAAAGGTAAATACTTGTCTCACACTAGGTATATAACACTAGTATAAAATTACATATGATTAGTCATAACTCTAGATCAAATTATCCTGTCGAGAGGGTCTGTTTTTCTCCCACATAGGACCAATATATGCTAACCCACAGAATATCGCTAGGTGCTGACCTACCTAAGATCGATATATACTGACCCAAATAGGATCACTATGCACTGACCCGCACAGGATCGATAGATGATGAGCCACAAAGGATTGATGTTCTTTCTTCATGTAATAGCCAACCACAAGATTCTTGCACTATGCACGTTGGTTTCTGGGAGGATCAACTCCATAATCCATCGGTCGTACCTCAACATCCATGATTATCCATGAAGAAGTACCCCAATGTACCTCCATGTTGTAAGGGTTCCAACGTGACAGATGACATGTCAATCAGACACCCATTCTTGGACTTATAATGGTTTTAGTACCGAGGCCCTGGTTGGATTTGGGTTCCATCCAACCCATCCATACTCCAATTTTCTCCAAAACTCATGTGGATTATAACAAAATGACCATCTCACTCCAAGGATCCTAGTGCTGCAGCCTGGGCCGCAGTGTGGTTGGCCCGCTGGGCCATGTACCGGCTTGGCCCGCGGAGCGGTGTGACCCACTGGGCTTGCATGACCCCAAGAGTGGGGCCCACCATAGTTGGTAAGGGGGAAATGGTTTCCCCTCTTTAGAAGGTAGATCATCGACACCTCTTTATACTACATGGTCGCCCGTGGGACCCACTGTGGGTCCCGACCCTCTGTCATGACTTCCGACCTATGGCTGTCTTTAGCGGCATACGACGGCATGCCACTCAACACCAGATCTGGCCTGCCGGTCCCTGCTATTGCTGTCAGCCCTGGGAATATTTCGCGGCCCCCTTTTTTCGGTGGCACGCGATGCGCACTTCCACCTTCTTCGAGGTCATCCGGAACCAGCCGCCATCATCACCTTCCGTGACTAGAGACAAAGTCTTCTCCACCGGCGGCGGGCGACAGTATTCCACTATCTCTTACACATTCTGTGGTTACCCTCCACCACCGTCCACCACCATCCAATGATTCATCTAACAAGAAAAAAACTCACAAAGAACACATCAAAATTTGATCAAAAGGTAGATGGTTCAGGCCTTGTTCATTTTTCCTGCGCCCTCCGTGTTAGTTTGACAACAAGATGGTAGAATATGATTCAACAACTCTTGGAAATAAATGGAAAACATTGTACCTCAAGATCGTTGGAGATCGTCCGTGTTTGTAGAATAGTCAGCGTTCGTCGATTTCACAACAAGCTACGATTGACATCACTCAAACAACGATCTTCTCTTCTCTATTGAGAGATTCATTCTTTATCAAGATCCTCATGATCATCCTCCTCCTTTCTCCAATTGAAACAAACACCCACCCTAGAGGAAGAGTTAAAATAACTCTTAATTTAAGTTGTGATTCAATAATTTAGAATTAATGAATCTTATTAATTAATGGGATTGGTGGTTACACATTTTGTGTAACTAGGCATTTCATTCCCAGCATTAAATGCCTGCTCCCCCCTGGTGGTCACCACCCCTATATCCTAAAGAGAATTAGAAATAAAATAAAATAAAAATAAATTTATTTTATTAATATTCCACAAAAAAACCGAAAAAATAACATCCCTCTCTCAATCCATGATGGTCAAGGTAACACATCCCTTATGAAAATACTGACATTGTATATTCAATGGTGATCTCAGAATTTTAATCCTAGAACCTTTTCAAATGTTAGAAAACTCCACTCGCACGTTTATTGATCAAACCTTAAAAAAAGTTCAGAAATTCATTCCGAGCACACCGGACCTTGGAATCACGTGCCATCAATTTTTGCAGGCTCATAATAATACCATATAATAATGAAAAATTATTAGAAAATCTTGGTCATTACATTCTCCCCAATTTATGGATTTTTTTCCATGAAACCCACAATATAGACTATGGAAACAAATATGGGTACTGAGGACAAATATGAGCGTCGCACAACCATGTGTTCTCTTGATTGTTCATGTGATATCAGCGAACACACAACATAGGTATGGTTTCTCCTTGAAGGAACCACTCTTTTAGATCCCCAATATCCACAGGAACCTCCATAAACGCTGCCTCATCATCAATGGCTCGCATTCCCCAGTCGATGAGGTGCGATTAGTTATTCACATATCTCCTCTGCTATGACACGTGGAAAACATCATGCAATTGGTGCATCTATGGAGAAAGAGCCAAGAGATAAGACACCTCTCAAACTCTGCGGAGAATCTGAAAAGTTCCAATTAACCTCAGAGATATCTTGTTGCCCCGGAAAATTATCCTCAACCCTCATCTATTTGAGAAACATAGGAAGATATGGTCTCCCTTCTATGACTCCAAAGGATATATTCACCTATCAACATAAGACCTCTATCTGCTCTGTGCCTTCTTCACCCAATCCTAAATGATCTGAACCTTCTCATTGTTAGAATGTACCAACTCTGGACCCATAAGTGTTGACTCCGCTATGTGTGTACAACATAGATATGATCTGCAAGGTTGACTTTACAAGTACTCTAACGAAGCCACACCGATGGTGGTGTGATAGCTATTTTTGTACGCAAACACCACAAAGGGAATGTGATCCTCCCAAGTGCCACCAAAATCTAGGATTTAATAACGAAGCATTTCCTACAGTGTCTAAATGGTTTTCTTCATCTGAACATCCATCTGTTGATGGAAGGCGATGATCAAACGTAGTTGAATCCCGAATTCCACCCTTAATCCCTTTCCCAACCAGGATGTAAAAAATGTGTCATGGTCAGAGATGATCGTTAATGTCACCCCATTATGTTTTATAAAATTTTATATGTAGATGTGTCCTAGGCCCTCTACTTATCCCGGATCTCATATGGGTAAGAAGTGGAAAAACTAGGAGATTTGGTTAATGATCACCCAGATTGAATGATGTCACCTGGATGTACATGGAAGATCTGTCATAATGTTCATGGAGATACAATCCCACTTCCACTCTAGCACCTCTAGTGGTTGCGTTATGCCTAGTGGAACTTGATGCTCAGAATTCACTTGCTGACAAGCGAGGAATCATGAAATAAACTCTACCAATTATTTCATTATCCCGGGCTACCAGTGCTGACGCTGGAGGTCTTGGTATATCATTGCCACTCCAGGATGTACCAATAGAAGGGGACATATGGAACTCCCTCAAAACATCCTCCCATAGTTCCATTGGAACCATGGTGCGTCCTCTGAGGAGGAGGATGCACTCCCCACCTTCATAAAATCAATCCAGTTCATGTCCTGAGGATATCTGAGCATGTTGAGCCTCACAGTCAATGTACCAAAGTTGTGCTTCTCCAACTCACTGAAGTAGTGGGGGACTGACAGTCATAGATTAAAGGTAAGATGCTCCATCTCCATCCACAAATGATATCTTTGGCGCGACTAGATGCTCTGTCGCCTCACTCAACAACTGTATACCAGTCCTCCAACTGAGGGAGTCTACTACTATGTTCCCCTTACCAAGAGTGTAGACTATCTCAAAGTCAGAGTCTTGGAGGGACTATAGCCAACGTCACTATCTTAGGTTCATGTCCTTTTGTGAGATTATATACCTGAGACTCCTATGATCTGAGTAAATAGTAAAATGTTTGGCCAACAAGTTCTGTCGCCTAATCTTCAAGGCAAAGACCACTACTGCTAAGTCTATGTCATGGGTACCATAGTTATTATCTTGTTGTCTGAGCTATCGAGATCCATACATGATAACTGCTCTCTCCTACCTCAGAAAAAATCTATGACTGGTCCCAGATGCGTCGCATTATACTACATACCCAACACACTCTTCTGGTAGTCTCAAGATGATGGCACACATCAGTCTTTTCCTCAACTCCTGAAATTTCCACTGGCATATCTCCATCCATATAAAGGGTTGTCCCATCTTCTTCAAAATTAATAAAGTTGTCTCAACTCTATAGAAGTCACGTACGAATCTCCGGTAGTACCCAACCAATCCTAGGAAACATTGCACATCAATCACACTAATGGGAGGATCCCACAAAGGCACAAACGCTATCTTTTCTAGGTCCACTACAACTCCAGCCTCTGAGATAACGAGTCCCCAAATGTATACCTCTCGTATATGGAATTAGCCCTTCACGAGCTTACTATAAATCTAGTACTCTTAGAGTGTATCCAAAACTAAATGTAGATGATATGCATGATCCTCCTCCGATTCCATGTATATCAAGATGTATTCAATGAAGAACACCACAAAGAGATCGAGGTATGCCTAAAATATCATATTCGTGAGTCCCGTGAACACTGCAGGGGTGTTGGTCAAAATGAATGGCATAACTAGGAACTCATAGTGTCCATACTGACATCTTAATGTCGCCTTATGCACATCCTCATCTCGTACCATGAGCTGATGATAGCCTAATATGAGGTCTATCTTTAAAAACCATCGATCTCCCTTCAACTAATCGAAAAGATCATCAATCCTTAGATGTGGATACTTGTTCTTCACGGTCACCTGGTTCAGGTGCCAATAGTCCACACATAGTCTCAAACTCCCATTTCCTTCTTGGTGAACAATATTGGGGATTCCCATAGAGAACAAATTGGCCTTATGAACCCCTTCCTCTGTAAGTCCTCTAGTTGTACCCATAACTGACAATGATCTGTGGGAGCCATCCGATTTGTTGGTGTAGATATCATTTCCATCCTGGGGTACAGATCGATGTAAAATTACACCTCTCTACATGGAGGTAGTCTTAGAACATCATTAGGAAACACATCAGCACACTGGTCCACCACTACATGATAGCTCGGACTCTCAATATCAACTGCTCCGAGGGTAAGGATAACAACCTTAGGTGTGATTGGTTGCAACATACTCCAGGATATTCCATCATTTTCTGCAATGGATCTCTAGTCACTAGTGAAGTAAAACTGATTCCATCCTCACGGACACAATACACATTGTGCCTAAAACAATCGACCTGATCATGGACTATGGATAACCATTCCATACCCAAGATGACGTAGTAAGTCCTCGATGTTGCTAGTAGAAGATCTCATCCAAAGCTCTCGACTCCAATAGTAATTGACACTGCCTACACCAATGTTTTAACATCGAATCCTATCTCATAGGTGTCTCTAGACACAAGGATTGAGCCAACGGATCCACCAGAATCTGCAAGCTCCAAATGAGAGTTGTGGAAATGAAAGAGTGAATGAAACATGTGTCAATAAGTACTATAGTTATTGTGGAATAGACATAGATCATACATATAATCAGTTCTGGAGCACGGTGGTAATAGGACTCTGCTACCTGGAGGTAAGATAATCCCTATCCACCTATACCATGTGGTCAGGGTGGACAACCTATAGGTGGTGGCGGTAGAACCTCAAATCACATCTTAATACCTGTTGCACGACCATCTCCCCTTCCACGTCTTCCACACAGCAGACCCCCTAGCTAGAACCTCTGCCTCTGCCTTAGAGGTCCTTCAACCATATTATGGTCTTCCTTATGGTGGGTCGGGTAGTCGTGAGCCATGTGACCCTACCCGACGCACAAGTAGCACTACCTACTCCTCATCTTCCCTCCATTGTCCCGTGAGCCCAGCACCACCGAAACAGTATCCTAAAATCATCCACTAGAATGATTAGCCTACTTAGGCCCCAGAAAAATCCATCTACTGCCTACTACGGATGGTGTGGAAACCTAATGTCTGGTGGCGTCTCTCGCTGTTGGTGCCTTCTTAGCTAGGAATCTATCCACCAAAAGTGCTCACTCTAGTACCATAGACTAATTCAGAATCCTGAAAGATATCTTCGATGATCTGATCTCATGTTGGTGACCCTAATCAAAGTTCTGGGCCCTAAATAAATGGCCTCGTAACATTTATGTAGAGACTTAGGAGATATATGTGAACCTTACTGAGTACTGGTCCAAATTTATGTTTTCATCTTGTAAGTGTAGTAGCTCTTTTTTATGCACTGAGCCTAGGGTCGCTGTAAAAAAATTTTCCCTAAAAAGGACCTCAAAGCCCGCTGAGGTGAGGGTCACCTAATCATGTATATAATGTGTCATATTCCGCCATCTCCCAGCTACTCTCTAGAAGATACTGGCCTCTATGATCACCATTCGAACAGTTGGGGTCACATTTTTATGAAAAACCCTGGCCGCAACCTCCATCCAGTCCTCAGAAGCCTATAGATCTTTCTCAAATCAAACCCTAAGAGGCCTCTGCCGCTAAAACAAGAGTAATGCGCTCCGTTGGCATGAACCCCCTATGAGTGGGGATAGTGGCATCTGATTCCCAATGGGTGGTGGGGCTACTGGTGCACCACCCAATGCTACTATCACTGTAAGAGGACCCTTCACCAAAGCCTCATCGCTCGGTGGGTCTTCATAGTGTACTCTCTTGGGAATGCTAGCTGGCAATCTATATGGCGGAATCATGAATGAAAACCGATGGTCCATGGTAAATAAGTTATACCTGGTGAGATGCCTCAAGATATCAAATGGAAAACATTAAAAAAATACACAATCAGTGTTTTTGTGCACTGAGTCGGAAGTCCGAATTCATGCTCCTGGTGTTTGGATATTTGGGTCACCACACTAATCGTGGATTCCCCAAACGGAAAACAATACACATAACACATAACACTATTACCACATAGAGTAGATCAGAGTTCTATTTCTTCAGTAGAACTGACTCCTCTGATACCATATTATCACAAACCATCCCCCATGGCCCATGCCATGTCTACCTCATGCATGCCTTCCATAGGCCAGGGGCATGCGACTAGCACTCGAAAATCATTTCCCAATAACTGGAAGGATTTTACTTTAAACCTCTACAAACACCAAATCCAAGTAGACAACAAGAAGTAACCACGAAGTAAATTGTAGCATTAAAAAGTGTACTGAATGTAAAGGGTCAAGATTACAATCCCAACTAGTAATTACATGTTCAACTGAAAGTGAAAAAAATCATAGAACGTCCACTGAGGATCATACCTGAAGGGGAGGTATTACTCATGACCAGTTGTAATTGCGTCACATTACCTAAAATGGTCCACCTCTTAGCACCATCCAGTCCCTGCTCCCTCAGCCTCAATCAACATTGTCCATCTTCTACACAAGACACAACATGTTGCGGGCATAGCCCATGAATAGGTGATTATAAAAATACTTAGTAAGCACCTCGAGACCCTAAAAGGACTCCTAGAGTTCTAGAAAGGAAAAATAAAAAAGCAAGACCTCAATCACAAAGCACGAGGGTCGGACTACGAATAAAATACTCATGAATAATGCACAAAAATTCCATAAAAAGTAGATGGTACATCCTTGTTTGTTTGGCCCATGCCCTTCGTGTAAGCTTAATAGCAATATGGAAGAACAAGATTAAAAAAACTATTGGAACTAAAACCAAATATGAACTCAACCTCAATATCGTTGTAGAATGTCTACATTTGAGGATGAGAGAAAATTTGTCAAACCCTCAACAAGCATCCAATGACGCCGCTTGAACGACGATCTTCAGATCTTGACTAAGAGATCCATTCTTCGTCAGGAGCCTCGTGATCCTCTTCCTCCTTTCTCAAATAGAAAAAAACACCGAACCTAGAGTAATATTTAAAATATATCTCAATTTAAGAGGTGATTAATTTATTTAGAATTAATGAATCTTATTAATTAAAGGGATTCTTGGTTACAAATTTTGTGTAACTGGCCATTTCATGCCCTGCATTAAATTCCATATCACCACCTTGTGGTCCCCAACTCTGAAACTTAAAGAGAGGTGAAAAAAAAATTATTTTCTTAATTTACAATGGAAAACTACGAATAGAAAATCCCTCTCTCGACCCACTATGGTCAAGGTTAATCCTCCCATAAATGAATCATGGCACTGGGTATTCAACGGAGCTCTCAGATTTTTAATCCGACAAATAGTTAAAAATATAGAAAATGCCGCACTCATGTTTAGTGAATATACCAAAAAGAAGTTCATAAATTCATTTCGGCCACACCATGACTCAAAATCACGTGCCATCATTTTTTGCAGACTCGTAAAAATTCCATATAATTAAAATAATATTAAATGAAAGATCTGGGTCTTTACATAAATTCTTACAAATTTAACCCGTTATAAAAATATTGTTAATAATTTTAAATGTTTCATCATCTATAGATCTAAATGAACTCTTGAATTACTTATACAATGACATTTAATAATTCATTATTTTTCATAATCCCTTCACCGTGATTTTTTACCTTATTCATCAATAGTTATTTCCTAAAAACAAATATTTGCATCGTATCAAAAAAATTAATAATGTTTAAACATGAAGGATGAAATAATCTACACATTTGATATGTAATTCTAAATTTTTTCATCTATAATTGTAATGTAATTCTGTATTATTAAACTGATATTTGTATAATCCTTTTGATCGCACTCATGATCCTTCTTCCTAATAAATTGGTTAACAAAATGGCCATACATCCCACATCTAAAACATTCAATTGATAACTATGGAATAACATCACATAATTTAGTCTTGATGATTATTTGTTTATGACCACCTTTAGCACAATTAAAACATCTTATGGTCCCATTTTGATATTTCTCATGGGGATTCATTCCACATCAATAATACATATTTCATTGAATATAATTACAACTATTATCATTATTTTCAAAATTTCCACAAGAATTTATTTATCTCATACGTGATTTTCTAATATCCTCATCAAGGATAAAGTGTTTAATCATATCTCTTAAAAGTTAGTTTGAATAACCATAAGTTTCATCATTGAGGCTCCCATTCCATTTAGTTTCTTATTCATTCAATGATCACATTTTCCATCACATCGACTATTACA
The DNA here is from genome assembly GCA_963277665.1 of Viscum album. Taxonomy (NCBI): domain Eukaryota; kingdom Viridiplantae; phylum Streptophyta; class Magnoliopsida; order Santalales; family Viscaceae; genus Viscum; species Viscum album. The sequence goes on from OY728127.1 coordinate 1,813,112,125, forward strand.
TTAGTGCCTTCTAGATGCATCCATTTACTAAAAATGGCTATTTTGATAAATAACCCATTATATAATATCATATGTGGATGATAAACACTAAAATATCCTTATTTATTTTATCAAAAATACATTACGTTTATATAAAATAACTATGACCCTTTCTACCATGTTTACCATTGTGGTCAAATATAAGTCATAACATTTGATTAAATATCATCCTAACCACTACTGTAGTCTAAACAGTCATATGATACCAATAGTAATAACTTGACCTTACATATTACATAATCATTGATTTTAGTCATGATATGTTCATTATTTCAAATTTTGGATTTAGGGTTTATAGTTTTAGAGAATTGGGAAATATTAAATACATTACAGCAGATATATTACTAAGTAGAATGCTCTCCTTAATATCCATTTCATCAAAAAAAAAAATTAAAATAAAACATGATTATTTTCTATTTTATATCATCCTAACATTCATCTTGACTACCATATTTGTAACTCCTCAACACCAGAAGCCCAGAGTTGGTGCATTATTACGTATCATTGGCATAATCACAAAAGATCAAGTCTCGAAAGACTGATTAGTTTAGTAGCCTTGGAAGTGTTAGATATTGTTATATGGTTTACATTACCTCATGTAATAGAAAACTATAACAACATTGTTTCCATATACAACACTGAGAACCCATAGACTATCCCTGCATGTCAGTCATAATATACTTCTTCGCATCTTGGGAAAAAGAAAACATAGAAAGGTTTGTGCTCAGATGACCAATATGAATAACAATATAGCAGAATCTTTCCTAAATAAGCATAAACATTTAAGTTAATGTACATGACTAAAACAAAAGTGTTTTAATCTTGAGAGTCAGCATAATATAGCAAAGATAACATCAAATAATTCCATTTACTTATTCACATGGATATTCTTCTAGTCGAATAATCATATGCAATATCAATAGCCACTATCATAATGATGGAATACATAATGCTAGACATTCATAACCAAATAGTGAAGGCCTTGTGCTAAGATTACAAATAAGATTTTATCCAGGGCCTTGTGCCAAGACACTAGTTTGTCTCAAGAGACCTACCGATGCATTGAAGAGTTATAGAGGGCTCCACCTGTTACTTACAAAGTCCAATGAATTCCTCATATGAAAAGGTTTAAACATTACCTAAAAATTTGTATTAAAACTGGTATATGAAATGTCAACATTTTATCCATAAACTATGAATGTTATAAAATAACACATCCATAGTCAACAATATCACAAATCATTCAGTATAATATGGATGTTTTGTATCATAATAAATCAACATCAAATTAACTTAAAATATATCAAAGATTATTGACATAGATGAAATCAAAACAGTTTGTAGGAAATAAATCTTTCTAATTTGAAATAATTTAAAATACACGTAATTTTAAATTAAAATATTTATATTTGAAAATATTCGTATAATCTTCAATGGGATTATTTGAAGATGTTATAATGGCCGAAAATAGCCGCACCCGACATATAAGTTAAAAAAAATTCTTATCTTAAATTTGTCAAAAATTTCAAAAAGTACCATGATTGGAAAATAATGGAAACATTTCTTTATAAACATATTATAAAAGTAAAACAAGGGTATAAATTAAATTAAACCATAGTCTATAAAATTTTAATAATGTTTTGAAAAACGTTTTTTAGAAACATGGATTTGGAAGCTAAAGAGGTCCCAGTAGATAATTACGTTTTAAAAACCTCCGATAATGATGAGATTGAAGATTTAACGATTAACTTGTACATTTCCTTGGTCAAGGGTAGGTTAACCACCTGTATAATGGTGAAATAATTTTTATTAAATTATTAAAGAATCATATAAATTAATATGATATCATATATGATCTTTTAACATTGCTTTGTTAATAATATCTTTGTATTATCATTGTTTCGGGTGTTAACTGATTCGTTTTCCTTTATTTGATTTATTACGTAGGTAAGGATTTCTATGGATATGATATATAATATTCATATTCTGAATGATATTAAGTCTTTAAAAATTATTTTTAATTGTCAAATGAAAATTAGTCTTCAATGGATACGATGGGGAATGTATCTCATCCCGTTCGTGGATACGATAATCCGTACGTACGCATCGGCGAGAATATCATTCTTTTGACATTAAAATAATATATAATTAGATGGTATATCATATATAAAGAATCATTATCATGTTATATTTATTATTTTTTATATCAATTAAAAAATATTGTTATACCCATCCAAATAATAATGTATTGAATAACAATTACACCACAACATGGAGACGGTAAGATGTTCATACGCACGTATGGTGGCATGTCATTAAAAGGTTAGATAGTCTAATGAATATGGTTATGAAATATTTATAATAACATCACAATATATATGTATATATAATATTGTGGAGTTATTTTTTTTATAATAGAAGCTACAAAAAAGAGGAAGAAGAAGAATAAAGGAACTTGAAAGAGGTGATGAACTATTTACCTCTTCTTTGGGTTCTTCCTTTTGATTTGAAGAAAAGGGATTTTTAGGATGGCTTTCGGACTAAAGGAAGGCCTATAGAATGAAAGGAGGACATTTGAGATGGTATTTGGGTAGGGTTTGGCCGAGCCAAATGGATTTGATGGTCTGAATTAGAGATTATGGGGAGTTCCCTTTTATAAAAGAGGTGAGGGGAACCTTAGGAAAAGCTAGAAATATTATTTTATAATAAAATCATTTTCAGTTTTTAATGGATCAAAAATGGATTATTTAATGGATAATGTGGATATGGATCAAAAAACACTCAACTAATTGGATTTACACAGGTTTGGGTCTTTATATTAACTTAATCTTTTAGATTTAACTCTTAGTTAAATACTTTGACATTTTCCATGTCTCTTTTTATTTTTATATTATATGGTTAATAAACTTATTATATACTTCCAAGATAACACCAAGTGGTTCATTAATGATATACATATCATTATAAAATTATTTTGGCCGATCCATATATTTTTAGGAATGGAATATCAATTAATAATATAATATTTGTTTTAAAATCTGTTTTATATCAATTTTGACACTATTTGGTATTTTGGTTTTTCTAAATTAATAACAACATTATTACTTCGAAAATCATTCCCCTATCCAACCCTAAAAATTAAAATTATCCTATAAAATTAGTGTAATGCATAAAATGTATCAAATTACTTTTATTTGGATATTTATGATATCAATTATTTTAATATATCATTAATTAGGTAATTACAGCATCATCATTGTGTCATAAATAAATAAAATTAATTAATATCTAAAAAAATACGATTATGTATAAAATAATATTATCTTTTTAATGAATATATATAGACCAATTTAGTTTATGTCTAACCTTATATTAAAAATGTTTTAATTATTAAACATTTATTTTAACTCTTTTAACTCTTCTTTGAATTAAATAATAATAAGTGTCATAATCTAATCCAAGTGGACCAAAGGGGTTCATATTTCATTCCTAATATTGTTTTTGGTTGACTTATACTTATCCAATAGAATTAGGAAATGTGTTATGGTAATAATAATATTTAATTTACCCATAATTGAAATATTTATTTTTAACAGTGGTAAATAAAAGTCAAAAGTTTCTATTCACCAAAAGTTATTTTCATCTTATTGAAACACATTTTACATACTGATATCAACCATGTCTCTAAGATTTTTGAAATTCAACTCACCAAAGCGGTAAAATTATGTTTTATTTAAATTTCCAAATGCTCTTAAGAGGTGGGTAAAATACGGTAAAATGGTCAATAAAATATTTATATATCTAAAATTCTTATACACTTACTCAAATCAATTAAATTGAACTTATTTAGGTATTGTGTATCTATTTTTACCTAAAATAAATTTAAATAAAATAAATAATTATTTAAAAAAATTTGGGTTTAAACCATAACTCAGTGTTTTCCACAATTCATCAAAAATTGAAATCTTTGAGAAAAACACCAAAATTTCACCCAAAGCTAATTTTTATATATCAAATCCAAAAATGATGTCCATTTTTAATGATAAAATTTATAAAATTTCAAAAAGTGGGTATTACTATTCATAACGGCTAGTTTGATGGGTTGTGGTGTGTTAGAACTCGAAGTTCCATACAAACGCGCTATTGTATTATTTAAAGAGAAACATACCTTGGAAGTTTGAGGTATTAAATTATACCCTCATTAAAATAATTTTGTCCTCAAATTATATAGAGTATTACTATGTAAAAAGAATCGGGCGGTTCTTCATCATATGTTCCTCGGGTTCCAATGTTACCTCTTCCATCTTATGGTTTCTCCATTGATCTTTTACCAGACGAGTCATCCGGTTTATCAGCACTTTCTCTGTTGTATCGGGAACATTGACTAGCTCTTCACAATAAGACAGACCAGGTTCCAGTTCTAATTCCTCATTGGTGAATACATGTGTTGGGTCATGCATGTATTCTCTCAACAGTGATATGTGGAATACAACGTTAAACATTGGAGAGACTTGGCATAATTTCCAAACGGTACGTTATAACTCCAATTCGTTCTAGAATTTCAAAAGGTATGATGTACGTAGGACTCAATTTTACCTTCTTACTGAAATGTATAACACCCTTCCATAGATATACCTTCACGAAAATATGATCTCATACCTAAAATTCCAAATCCTTCCTCCAGTTACCGGCATAGCTCTTCTGCCTACATCGAGCTACATTAATGTGGTTTTAGATTACCTTCACATTTTCCATCATTTCCTCCACCAGTACTGTGCCTATGAGTTTTCTTATACCAACATCATCCCAATAGGTTGGTGTGCGACCTATTTTTCTGTATAACACTTCCCATGGTGCCATATCAATACTTGAATGGAAGCTATTGTTATAGGAAAATTATACCAAAGGTAAATATTGATCCAACATAACTTGAATGCCAACTGATCATGATCTCAACATGTCTTCTAAGGTTTGAAAATTCTGTTCTGATTTTCCATCAGTTTGGGGGTGGTAGGTAGTGCTCAAATAGAGTTTAGTATCCAGGGCTTTTTGAAGACTTTTCCAGAGTCTTGATGTAAAATGTAGATCACGATCAGAATTAATCGATATTGGTACTCCATGAATTATTACAAATTCATTAATATATATTCATGCTAAAAGTTCAAGATGTAAATCTTCCCTTTTAGCCAGAAAATATGCTGGCATGGTAAGACGATCAACAATGACCCATATTGCATCATACCTTCTAGGAGTCTTTGGTAGCCCCATAAAAAAGTCCATCGTAATATTATCCAATTTCCACTCAGGTATGGGAAGAGGTTGCAAGCCTCCTCCAGGATGTTTCCTTCAAGCTTTCACTTGTTGACAAACCATACATCTTGACACAAAATCAGAAATCTCCCTATTCATGTTTTCCCACCAAAAAATGTTCCTTCAAATATTTATACATTTTGGTTCTCCCTGGGTGTATAGAGAAATTGGAACTATGATCATCATTCAACAATCTCTTTTTAGATCAGGTATATCGAGAACACAAATATTCTTCCAAAATTTCAAAAATTCCATCTTTATACACAATGTTACTCAATATCCCATCATTCACAGCATTAATCTTCTTTTGATACTACTCATCATCAGTCTGCGAACATTTTACACTTTCTAGTAAAGATGGTTTGGCAACCATTTGAAAAAGAATCGATGTTTCACCTACCATGGAAATTCCCATATCCATATTTATTATATCCATGTATATATGATCCTTTTCAACTCTCATCTTGTTCATAAATCCACGATATTTTCTGCTCAAAGCAACGGCCACCTTATTTGCCTTCCCTGGGTGGTAGTGTGTCATGCAATCATAATCCTTGAGTAGTTCAAGCCATCTCCTTTTCCTCATATTGAGTTCTTTCTGTGATAAAATATACATCAAACTCTTATGATCAGTATAAATCTCACCTTTCTCACCATATAAATAGTGTCTCCAATTCTTCAAAGCAATGGTTACAGCTGCTGACTCAAGATCTTGAGTAGGATAGTTTCTCTCATAAATTTTCAGCTGTCGTGATGCATAGACAATAACTCTATCATTCTGCATAAGGACACAACCAAGACCTTTCTTTGATGAATCACTATAATTAACAAAACCATCATTTTCCGATGGAAGATTCAAGATAAAATCTTTGAATAATATTCTCTTAAATTCATCAAATCATTCTTCATCTTCTTTTTTCCAATCAAAATTTCCCCTTTATGTGTGAGCTTTGTTAATGGGTTAGCCAACCATGCAAAATTCTGGACGAAACATCGATAAAAACCATCTAAACCAATAATACTGTGTACCAAAATTATACTCATTGGTGCTGGACATTATTGGATTGCCTTGGTATTATAAGGATCAACAGTGATTCCATCTTGGAGACAATATGGCCATGATAAGAAATTGACTGAATCCAGAATTCACATTTGCTAAAATTTCCATATAATTCATGTCTTCTAAGAGTCTTTAGGATAATGCACAAGTGATTTTCATAATCATCGTAGATTTTGGAGTATTCCAAGATATCATCAATAAATACCACTACAAATTCATCATGATATTCCTTGAAAACTCTATTCATTAGATCCCTGATTAAAGACGGTCCATTAGTCAATCCAAAGGCATTACTGTAAACTCTTAATGCTCGTACCTAGTTCAAAATGATGTTTTCGAAATTTCTTCCTCCTTCACACACAACTAATGATATCCATATTGAAGTTCAATCGTTGAAAAGTATTGATCTCTATGAAGTTGGTCGAATAAATAATTAATTCGAGGTAGGGGATACTTGTTATTTATTGTTTTCGCATTGATATCCTTGTTGTCAATGCACAACCTCATAGATTTATCTTTCTTATTATCAAAAAGGAATGGGGCTCCCCATGGAGAAAAACTATGGTGATGAAATACCTTATTACTCAATTCCTCTAGTTTTTTCTTTAGTTCCACTAATTCTACACTGGCTATTCAATAAGGGGTCTTCGATATGGACCTTGATCTATGAATTAAATCAATGGAAAACTCAATTTATTGTTCAGGAGGATGTCCACGTAAATCGTCTGGAAACACATTAAAATATTCTTTCACAATAGGTACATCCTCTATTTGAACATTATTTTCCTCACCTAGAGTTATTTTATTCTCTTCCTCCCCAATAAATGAATTTTGTTGAGCTATTGGGGTGGATCTAAATAAGAATTAGGTGTTTATGATTCTTCTCTGAAGATAAGGTTTTCTTTATCATCACCATCTAAAATAGTAACCTCCTTCTTCTTACAATAAATTCTTTCATCATTTTCTGAAATCCAATCCATACTAAGGATTATATCAAATTCAATCATGGGTATGATGATGAGATTAGTAGATAAAGAACATTTACATTCCTTAATGGGGACTGATTTACAAAACATTGTTGCAATGATACTTCCCGAAGGACTTTTGACTGAAAACTCTCTTGTTATGTAAAATTGAAAATATATAATTTTCTTAGAAAACTAGGAATATATGAAACAATGAGATGATCCAGAATCAAATAATTCATTTTATAAACATGAAGAAACCAATAAATTACCTACCACTACATCTGTGAGAGCTTCAACCTCAGTAGTAGTGATAACATAATCTTGTCCATGATCCCTTGGCCTTTTCTGAGGTACGTTCCCCTGACTCTTAGTAAATTAATTCAAATAATTCCACCTTTCTCTGCAATTGTAGCATTCAACATCGAAAACCTCTTTCTCCCCTTGAAATCATGAGCTTGGTGGCCTTTTCCCCACACTTATAACAGACTCACATTCCATTCAGGCAAGTACCGTGGTGTTTCTTCCCATATATACTATAGGATGGAGATTAAACATTTCCCTTCTTCCCCATATTTCTGTTTCTAAAGTGTTCAGTAGATCTCTTCGTCTCTTTCTTTGCTTTAACGTCGTATGGCATAGAGAATTATTTTTTTGTTTTGATAGCACATGAGACAATTTATTCATACAATGAGAAGGATTGTGAAACTAATGCTCTATAAAGAAATAGTTTTAACCCATCAAATAAATGATCAATAATACTTCTTGTTTTACATATATAATCTGAAACATGCCTTTCTACCCTTGTAATGTTAGCCTCATACAATGCGACATTCTCATCCTCCTTTCTCCTCAGACTCAAAAATTGTCTTTCCATATCTGCTCGATGGTCACGAGGAAAGTAATTTTCTATGAAAGTAACTTTAAACTCCCACCATTCCATATTTGATTGTTCATAATCTTCCTTTGTGTTTTGAATCAATGACCACCATTGATCAAAAGCACAAGTGAGGTGATAAATAGCCATGAAAACTTTTTCCCTTTCACTACTCCTTTAGGAATGGAATATTTTCTATAAGGAATTTATCCATTGCTCATCTAATAATGGATTTGGACCCATATTTAATATTGGTGGTTTTTGCATCATGAAGTGATTTAACATTGATCCTCCATGTTGTGGATTAAGGTCCTCCATACAGGTACGATTATTATTCATAACCTGAGTGAGTTGTCCCAGTATAGTGATTAGCTGATCAGCACCAGTTTCATCATGAGCTCCACTAAAATTATCTTGAGTAGGAGTGAAATCCCTAAATGGAGTGACTTCATTGATACCGTTTCCATTCCTTCCAGAATTCACCATTTCTAAAGAATGGCATAATCTAGATTAGTTTGTGAATCGAAATACATAATTCAAACTTGTAAAACACATAACATAAATTGAACAGTTTATGGATATAATCCAGAATCATAAAAAATGTTTTCTTTAAAGATGTATATACTCATAAACCCTTCATAATAGTTTGTAAAGTAATTTATAATTTTCCAAAGCAAATCCCTTGGGAGTGTCGTAACCAAAAGTGCAGCAAGGCCCGTTTTCGTGCACCAGTTCCTGTTCGAGTCTAGCTCAAATAGATGTTTTTGTGTTTTACCCCTAGGTACATTTGTGCCAGAGTTACCTCTACCAGCTCGAATATAGATAGGGAAATATTACTTGGAAAACTCACAAAATCTCTAAATTACCAAAATTATATGTAATGCCCTTACACCGATTACCCAGAGTCGGTGCATTATTACATAACATTGGCATGATCACAAAAGATCAAGTCTCGAAAGGCCGATAAGTTTAGTAGTTTTGGAAACACTAGATATATTCATATGTTCTACATTACATCATAATGTAAAAAAAACTACAACAACATAGTGTCTTCAAATCTCCTCATACTATCCCTGCAGGTCATTCATAAATTACTTCTTAGAATCTTGGGAAAATTAAGACATAGAAAGTTGTGAGCTCAGATGCTCATTAAGGATAACAATATAGCGGAAATGTTCATAAATAAGAATAATCATTTAAGGCAATGTATAACTAAAACAAAATCCTTTTAAATGTGAAATTCATCATAATATGGAAAAGATAAAATGAAATAATTCCATTTAATTATTCACATGGATATTCTACTAATTGAATAATCACATGCAATATCAATAACGAAATTCATAACAAGGGAATGCATAATGACGAAATTTAATTTCTTTTTCAAGGCCTTGTTCCAAGTCCTATGGGATAACTATAACTGGAACCCAACCCGGATATCCTCTGTAACTGGACTCCAACCCGGAGTGCCTCTAATAACCGGACACCAACCCGGAGTTCCTCTAATAACCGGACACCAAGCCGGAGTGCCTCTAATAACCGAACACTAACCCGGAGTGTCTGCTATAACTGGACCCCAACCCAGAGGGATTACTTTTACTAGTCCCCAACCTGGAATATACGAGTCCAACACATTCATCTTAAGAAGAGTATGAAATATAACATAATCATTCGTATTAAAAATAGAATACAAAATGCCCAAATATTAATTATAAACCATTAATGGAATAAAAATAAATCATCCATAGTCAAACATATCACAAAACCTTAAATACAAAATGGAATATTTGTATCATAATAAATAAACTTCAAACATGTGTAAAATTTATCAAAGGATTTTGACATAGATGAAATCAAAACTATTTGAGAGAAATATCACTTTTTGTTTTAAATCATTTAAAAGTCACATAATTATAAAAGAAAATATCTACTTCGAAAATATTCTTATAAGCTTGTTAGAGAAGCTTCAAAGATTTTATAACTGTGTAAAATAGCTGCACCCGCCGTATAAGTTAAAAAGGCATTCTTAGCTTAATTCTGTCGAAAAGGATAAAAAAGGACCTTGTTTGGAAAAAGATGGGAATATTCCTTTATAAAATTCTTATAAAAAGTCTAACAAGGGTATAAATGACTTTAACCCATATTTTGTAAAATATTAATAATGTTTTGAAATATATTTTTTTGAAACATGGATGTGGATGATAAAGAGGTCCCAGTAGATAATTACATATAAACAACCTCAGATAAGGAAGAGATTGTGAAATAACCCTTAACAATTTGGTAACATACGAAACATACAACCCATGAAATAGATATCATACAATGAATATGGAAATACACCTAAATAAAAGTGTGTTACACAAAAAAGGCAATTATGGGTAGTACATACACCACACAAAAGGCAAAAGTGGTAATATGGCATGAATCTCATGGGAATAAAGAGTTAGATGAAAACCCCTTACCTTGTAATTTTCCTTGGTTGAGGGTAGGTTAACCTCCTATATAATGGTGGAATAATTTTTAATAAGTTATACAAGAATCATATACATTAATATGATATCATATATGATCTTTTAACACGGCTTTGTTAATAATATCTTCTTATTATCGTCGTTTCGGGTGTTAAATTACTCATTTTATTTTATATGTTTTGTTATATAAGCCATGTTTTTTATGGATAGATTTGTATATAATTCATATCCAGAATGATATCAAGTCCGTAAACATTATTTTTAATCATCAAATGAGAATTATACTTGAATGGATACGATGAGGAATGAATCTCATCGCGTTCATGGAGACGGTAGTCCGTACGTACGCACGAGCGACAATATCATTCTTTTGATATTAGAATAACATATAATTGGATGGTATATCATATATACAGAATCATTATAATGTTATATTTATTATTTAGAGGAATTACACATCATTATTATACTCATCCAACTAATAATGTTTTGAATAACAATTATACCATGACGTGGAGACATTAAGCCGTACGTATGCACATATGGTGACATGTCATTCAGAGGATGGATAGAATACTGAATATTGTTGTACCATATTTATAATAGCATTACAGTATATAGAAGATTTTGTAGTTATTATTTTAGAAAGGAAATAACAAATAAATAAGAAGTTGAAGAAGAAATGAACTTGAAAAAGGGTGGTGAAAACATTACCTCTTCTTCGGGTTCTTCCTTTTGATTTGATCAATATGGCTCCCTAGGTTAGCTTTATGATCAAAATAAGGCCACTGGGATGAAGTGAGGTAACTTGAGAGAGTATTTTGGATGGTTTTGGCTGATCCAATAGGCTTTGACGGTGTGATGAATTGGTTAGAATTGGTGTCCTTTTATAAAGGGGAGGAGGGGCTCTTTAGAAAAAACATAAAGTATTAATTTATAATAAATTCATATTCGGTTTGTAATGGCTCCAAAGCTGATTATTAAACGTATAAGGTGGGGATGGGTTGAAAGTCTTTCAACCAATAGATTTTAGATAGGTTTTGGCCATTATACTAACCATATCGTTTAGTTTTAACTCTTGGTTAATTAGTTTAACACTTACCATGTCACTTTGTATTTTTATAATATATAGTTAATAAAAAAACGATATACATCCAAGAGACCCTAAAGTGGTACATTAATGATATAAATATAATTTTATATGTCCTTTGACAGAAACCTTATATTTTTAGGAATATAATATCAATTAATAATATAATATTTGTTTTAAAAACTATTTTACGTCAATTTTGACAGTATTTAATAAATGATTTTTGTTAAAGTCTTAACAACCTTATTAATTAGAATAAAATTCATTTAAGAAATCCTAACAGTTCATATTAACCAATAAAATTCGTGGATGTCATCAAAACATTCAAATTATTTTTATTTTAACACTTATAATACAAATTATTTGATTTGTTCATTAATAAGGAAAACATTTCTTCATTATTGTGTCATATATATTTTTTAATTTAAATGCCTAAAAATTATAAATAGAATACCATTATGTAGGAAATATTTTTTTCTTTCTAATTAATATTTATAGTGTAATATATAATATATATATCCTTATGTAAAAATTGTTTTTCTAAAAGATATATTCTTTTGTTATTTTGTATTTACTTTAACTTAATTAATATAAAGTGTTATTATCACATACAAGTGGATCCATGTGGTCCCAAAATAGACCCAAAGATTCCCACGGTCAGAAATGTATCAACCAATTTGGTTAAGACACGTTTCAGGGTAATTTATTTTATTATAATATTATTTTTTACCCTTATTTATGGATTTATCTTTTAACCATGGTAAATAAAATATTTACCGAAGTAATTATTCAAAATGTCTAAAAATAAAAGTTAACTATTTACACAATTGAACATCCTGATTCAAAATATAGAGTCCATTTTTCCAAATTTAAAACACATAAGTGCCAAAAATTAATTTAAAATTAATTCCCGCTGTCAAAACAAAAAACGTGTTTTTAAGAAATAATAAATATCAAAAGATTGACACTTGTTTATGTCCAGTTTAATTGTAAATTTATGTCCAGTGACCAACATTGTATTAAATGGTAAAAATATATTATAAATATAATTTAAAACCACTAAAATTCATAATTTATCTCTATTAATTATTTTGATTAAAAAAGTGGGTTTTAATTAAAATTTATTAATTTTCACTATTCATAAAAATATAAAGGTTATCCGAAAAGTACAAAAATTTTACCCTAGGCTAATTTTGATATTAAAAATCTAAAAATGAAGTCCATTTTGAGAGATAAAATTTATAAAATTTTAAAAAGTGGGCATTACAATTCATAATGACTACTTTGATTGGTCGTTGTGTGTTATAGTCTCAAAGTTGTGTATAATGCAAGCTATTGCTTTATTCAAAAGGAAAAGTGTCATAGAAGATTGGGGTGTTACATTCTACCCTCCTTCAAATAATTGCGCCCTTGCAATTTTAAATTGTTCTTTGAATATAAAAGTTTGAAAATAGAAATTACCTTTGTGGAAAACCCACATCGAAAATAAGGTTCATAAAATTCAGCCTTAATAAGAGGGAAAGGGAAATGAAAAAGTCGCCACCAAATTATGATCTAGATTAGGAGAACATTGATGGAAATTAGATACACATAATTGGAGGAAAAACTTAAATATTTGTATGGAGGGATTGAGGTCATCAATCAGAAACAAGTGTAAAATTAAGGGCCTCAAAGCCTTCAATCTATGGTGATTTAAAATATCATCAGTTCAACAAAACATAAGTTATTAGGATAACATAATTTTTTTATATACAATTTGTAATGTTTAAGAATTAATTTATTCATATAATAAGAGAGTTGTATATATATATATATATATATACGTGATAAGTAGAGTTTCAACATTCAACTAATTTCTACCACAAACTCATATTTCACTCAAAAAGATAATAGAACTAAAAAATATTATATTTATCCAAATAGTACAAGGTTCCAAATTTTAACACAAACCATTTGGATTAGGAAAACTATTTTGTAATAACAAATGACTTCTTGTAGGCTAGTGGCGGGTAATAAAGGCCTATCTCACTATTGTTCTGGGTTCGATTCCTGTAGCTTTATCCGACGTGATGAGTTATCCCCCGACCTGCAGGTTGTCCTTTTCCTAAAACTATAGTATCATAATATTCAAAAAATTGATCATAAGTATTGTTTTAACCTTAAATAATACAATCCAAAGTTCAACTTAATCCACTCTAGACATTAATGTTATCCAAAGTACCACTATCCAGACTCTCTTTAAAAGGTATCTAAATTCCGAAATCAATTGTCAAATCAGATTCCTCAGACAATGTAATGTTTAACTTATTGTCACATACTAAAAATATGAATACCTTATTCATATTAGAACCTTAATGAAAACAACAAGTACTGCAGTAGAATCCTTATATATATCACATTATTCTCATAAACAGAATATAATCTTTGAGTCCAAAAACACAAATACATTAATTATTCATCTTCAAATGTAGTAACAGCATAAGCTTGGCCTCGATCCCTTGGCCTTTTCTGAGGTAATTTTCCCTGACACTTAGGAAATTCATTTTCATAATGCCCCATTTCTCTAAAATTGTAGCATTCAACATTGACAGCCTCCTTCTTTCTCGTGCAATCACGAGTCTGGTGACCTTTTCTCCACATTTGTAACAAACTCCCATGCCTTTTAGGCAAGTACCGAGGTGTTTCTTCCCACAATTTTCACATAATGGAAAATACTTCTTTCCCTTTTTCCCTTTATCTAACTCTTGATCCATCGTTCTCTTCTTCTCTTGCTTTACTTTATTGTCATATGATTTAGATAATTCTTTTTCTTGTCTTGATAGCACATGAGATTATATCTTCGTACGTTGAGAAAGATTGTAAGACTAATTCTTGACGAAGAAATGGTGTTAAACTATCAAAGAAATGATCAATATTACTTCTTAGGTTATATATATAATCTGTATCATGCCTCTCTAACCTTGTAAAGTTAGCCTCATACTTTGCGACATTCTCATCCTCCTTTTGTCTGAGACTCAGAAATTGTCTTTCTATATCTTCTAGATGATCATTAGGAATTTATTTTTCTAAGAAAATCTCTTTGAAATCCCTCCATTCCATATTTGATAGTTCATCATCTTCCTTCATGTTTAGAATCAACAACCACCATTTATCAGCATCTCTAGTGAGGCGATAAACTGCCATGAAAACATTTTCCCTTTCACTACTCCCCAAAGCCTGAAATATTTTCTCTAGGGAAATTATCCATTGCTCAGATACTAATTGATTTGTACTCCCGTTGAATGTTGGTGGTTGCTTCCTCATGAAGTGATCTAACATTGATCCTCTACGTTGTGGATCAGGGAGCTTCACACAAGTATGGTTATTATTCATAACTTGTGTGAGTTGTCCCAGTATGGTGATTAATTGATCAGCACCAGTTGCATCACCATATCCACTATAATTATCTTGAGCAGGAGGGAAATACCTACATGGAGTGCATGCATTGATACAGTTCCCATTTCTTCCACTCGGTGCCATTTCTAAATAATGGAATAAACTAGATCAGTTTATCAATCAAAATGCATAATTCCATACTTGTAAAATAGTAAACATAAATCAAACTATTTATTGTTATAATCCATAGTCAAAAAAATGTTTTGTTTGAGAAATTATATACTCATTAATCCTTCATAATTGTTTTTAACGAAAATTAGAATTATCCTAATCATATCTCTGGGGAGTGTCATAACCAAGAGTGTAGAATGGCTCGTTGTCGTGCACCCGTTCCCATTCAAGTCTAGCTCAAAGCGGTGTTCTTGGGTTTTACCCCTAGGCACATCTGTGCCAGATCCACCTCTACCTGCTAGTATCCAGAAAGGGATATGTTTCGTAGAAAACTCACAAAATTTCTACAATACCAAAATTCTTGGAAGTTCTTCTATACTAATCCTAAAATTCCATCTTAGGTCTGTGTGCTCTAATAAGAGTTTATCTAAATCTAGCTTTGAAAGGTTTGTACTAAACCTCCCTCTGATACCAACTATAATGCCCCAACCCCAGTTACCCAGAGTCGGTGCATTATTACATAACATTGGCATGATCACAAAAGATCAAGTCTCGGAAGACTGACTAGTTTAGTAGTCTTTGAAACACTAGCTATATTCATAAGTCTTACATTACATCATAAAGTAAAAAAACTACAACAACATCTTGTCTTCATATCTCCTCATACTATCCATGCAGGTCATTCATAAATTACTTATTGGAATCCTGGGAAAAATAAGACATAGAAAGGGGTGAGCTCCGATGCTCATTAAGGATAACAATACAACAGAAACTTTCATAAATAAGCATAAACATTTAAGGCAATGTATAACTAAGAAAATTGCCTTTTAAACTTGAACTTCATCATAATATGGAAAAGATAAAATGAAATTATGCCATTTAATTATTCAAATGGATATTCTACTAATCAAATAATCACATGCAATATCAATAACCACTTTCATAACAAGGTAATGCATACTTCCAAACATTAATTTCTTTGTCAAGACCTCATGCCAAGACCTTAGGGATAATTGTAACCAGAACCCAACCCGAAGACCCTCTGTAACCGGACTCCAACCCGGAGTTCCTCTAATAACCGGACACTAACCCGGAGTGCGTCTAATAACGGGACACCAACCCAGAGTGCCTCTAATAACCGGACACCAACCCAGAGGGTCTGCTATAACCGAAACCCAACCTGAAGGGCTTACTTTTACCAGTCCACAACCCGGAACATACTAGTCCAACACATTCATATTAGGAAGAGGATGAAATATAACGTAAACATTTTTATTAAAACTAGCATACGAAATTCCAAAACATTAATCATAAACCATTAATGGAATAAAAATAACTAATCCATAGTTAAACATATAAAAAAACCTTAAATACAATATGGAATGTTTTTATCATAATAAATCAACTTCAAAAAAGTGTAAAATTTATCAAAGGATGTTGACATAGATGAAATCAAAACTATTTGAGAGAAATATATATTTATTTTGAATCATTTAAATTTAACATAATTATAAAGGAAAACATTTACTTTGAAAATATTCTTATAAGATTGTAAGTGAAGCTTCAATGATTTTATAATGACAGAAAATATCTGCACCCGATGTATATGTTAAAAAGACATTCTTACCTTAATTATGTTGAAATGGTTAAACAATGACCTTGTTTGGAAAATGACGGAAGGATTCATTTATAAAATTCTTTTAAAAATTCAAAAAAAGGTATAAATGAATTTAACCCATATTCTATAAAATAGAAAACATGTTTTGAAATACATTTTTAAGAAACATGGATGTGGATGATAAAGAGGTCCATGTAGATAATTACGCTTAAAAAACATCGGATAATAAAGAGGTTGTGAAATAACCCTTAACGATTTGGGATCTTACGAAACATGAAACCCATGAAAGATTTATCATAAAATTAATATGTAAATACACATAAATTAAAGTGTATTACACAAAGAATACAATTATGGGCAGTACATACACCACACAAAAGGTAATAGTGGCAATATGGCATGAATCTCACGGGAATAAGGAGTGAGATGAAAAACCCTTACCTTTTACTTTTCCTTGGTTGAGGGTAGGTTAACAACAGGTATAATGATGAAATAATTGTTATTAAGTTATAAAATAATCATATACATTAATATGATATCATATATGATCTTTTAACACTGCTTTGTGAATAATATCTTTGTATTATCGTCATTTCGGTTGTTAACTTACTCGTTTTATTTTCTATGTTTTGTTATATAAGCCATGTTTTTTATGGATAGGTTTGTATATTATTCATATCCATAATTATATCAAGTCCTTAAACATTATTTTTAATCATCAAATTAGAATTATACTTGAATGGATATGATGGGTAATGAATCTCATCGCGTTCATGGAGACGGTAGTCCGTACGTACACACGAGCGAAAATATCATACTTTTGATATTATAATAATATATAATTGGATGGTATATCATATATATATATAATAATTATAATGTTATATTTATTATTTACATGAATTACACATCATTATTATACCCATCCAAATTATAATATTTTTAAAAACAATTACACCACGACGTGGAGACGGTAAGCCGTACGTACACACGTATGGTGAAATGTCATTCAAAGGATGGATAGAATACTGAATATGGTTGTACCATATTTATAATAAGATCACAGTATATAGAAGATACTGGAGTTAAATATCAACAAAAGAAGAAGTTGAAGAAGAAATGAACTTGAAAAAGGGTGGTGAAAACAATACCTCTTCTTCGGGTTCTTCCTTTTGATTTGATAAAAAGGGATCCATAGGTTGGCTTTCTGATCAAACTAAGGCCTCTAGGTTGAAGTGAGGTAATTTTAGAAAGTATTTGGGAAGGTTTTGGGCAAACAAAAAGGATTTTAAGGTGTGAAGAATTGGTTAGAAGTGGTGTACTTTTATAAGGGGGGAGGGGCTCTTTAGGAAAAACTTAAAGTATTAATTTATAATAAATTCATATTCAGTCTCTAATGGCTCTAAAATTGATTATTAATAGTATAAGGTGTGGATGGGTCTAAATCCTTTCAACTAATAGATTTTTCACATTTTTGGGTCATTATATTAACCTTATCATTTAGTTTTAACTCTTGGTTAATTAGTTTAACACTTACCATGTCACTTTGTATTTTTATAATATATAGTTAATAAACTTACTGTATATAACAAAAAGACCCCCAAGTGGTCAATTAATGATACACATATCATTATATAAGTATATTGGCCGAAACATAGTTTTTTAGGAATATAATATCATTTAATAATATAATATTTTTAATAAAACACTTTTATGTCAATTTTGACAATATTTAATAATTGATGTTTGTTAAAGTCTTAACAACCATATTAATTTGAATCAAATTCAATTAAGAAATCATAAAATTTCATATTAACCAATATAATTTGTGGATGTCATAAAAACGTTCAAATTATATTTATTTTAAAATTTATAATACCAATTATTTGATTCTTTCATTAATAAGGAATATATTGCATCATTATTGTGTCATATATATTTTTAATTTTTCATTATATAAAAATTATAAATAAAATACCATTATGTAGGAAATATTTTTAACTTTATAATTAATATATATAGACTAAAATATAAAAATATATAACCCTATATAAAAATTGTTTTGCTAAAAGATATATGCTTATGTTATTTTGTATTTACTTTAACTTAAGTAATATAAAATTTCATTATCACCTACAAGTGGATCCATGAGGTCCCAAAATCGACCCAAAGATGCCCATGGTCGGAAATGTATCAGCCAATAGGGGTAAGACATGTTTTAAAATAATTTACTATTATTATAATATTATTTTTTTACCCTTATTTACCAGATTTATCTTTTAACCATGGTAAATAAAATATTTACCGATGTAATTATTCAAAATGTCTAAAAATAAAAGTTACCTATTTACAAAATTTGGACATCCTGATTCCAAATATGGAGTCCTTTTTTCCAAATTTAAAACACATAAGTGGCAGAAATTAATTTAAAATTAATTCCCACTGTCAAAACAAAATGTGCGTTTTTAAGAAATAATAACTGTCAAAAGATTGACACTTGTTTATGTCCGGTTTAATTGTAAAATTATGTCCAATGACCAAAATTTTTTTAAATGGTAAAAATATATTCTAAATATACTTTAAAACCTCTAAAATGCATAATTTATCACTATTAATTATTTTTATTAGAAAAGTTGTTTTTAATTAAAATTTAGTAATTTTCACTATTCATCAAAATATAAAAGTTATCCAAAAGTACCAAAATTTTACCCTAGGATAATTTAGATTTTATGAAAGTAAAAATGAAGTCAATTTTGAGAAATAAAATTTATAAATTTTCAAAAAGTGGGAATTACTATTCACAATGACTTCTTTGATTGTTCGTGTGTTAGAGACTCACAGTTGCGTACAATGCAAGCTATTGCTTTATTCAAAAGGAAACGTATCATGGAAACATGGGGTGTTACATTCTATGTTTTTCTTTTATACTAATCCTCAAAGTCTATCTTAGGGCTATGTGCTCTAATCAGAGATTATCTAAATCTTGTTTCCATGGTTTGTACAAAACTTCTCTAATATCAACTATAATGCCCCGAGCCTAGAATCCCAGAGTCAATGCATTATGACGTATCATTGGAATGATCACAAAAGATAACGTCTCAAATGAACGATTTGTACAGTATCCTTGGAAATGCTGGATACATTCATAAGGTTTACATTACATCATGAAATGGTCAACTAAAAAAACATTGTTTCCATAAAAACACATAGATCCCATAGGTTATCCCCGCAGGTCAGTCATAATATACTTCTTCATATCCTGGTAAAAATAAAACATAGAAATGGGTGATCTCAGATGCTTAGTAAGGAAAATAATATAGCGGAAAATGTCATAAATAAGCATAAACATTAATGGAAATGTATAAGACTAAAATAAAATCATTTCAAACATGAAATTCAGCATAATATAAAAAATATAACATCAAATAATGCCATTTACTTATTCACAAGGATATAATACCAGTTGAATAATCACATGCAATATCAATAGCCACTTAAATAATGGTGGAATTCATAATCCAAGACATTCATAACCACATAGTCCAGGCCTTGTGAAAAGATGACAAAAAATATTTTTTCAAGGACTTGTGCCAAGACAGTAGTTTTTCAAATGAGACCTATTGATGCATCGAGGAGTTAAAGCGGACTCCACCCGTCACATACTAAGTAAAATGCATTCCTCATAGGAAAAGGTTTAAACATAAAATAAATTTTCATATTACAAATGGCATAAAAAATCTCAATACTTAATCCATAAACCATGAATTTTATGAAATAAAACATCGACAGTCAAACATATCACAAAACCATCAATACGATATGGATGTTTTGTATCATAATAAATAAAATTCAAAAAAACTCAAAATCCATCAATGGATGTTGACATAGATGAAATCAAAACCTTTTTAGAGATATATCTCTTTCTATTTTGAAATCATTTAAACCTAACGTAATTATAAAAGAAAACATTTTTATTTGAAAATATTCTTATAATCTTGTAAGGGAAAAATCGAAGATGTCATAATGATAGAAAATAGCCACACCCGTTGTATAAGTAAAAAAAATTCTTTCATTAAATTTGTCAAGTAGGTAAAAACGTACCTTGTTTAAAAGACAACAGAAAGATTCTTTTATAAACAACTTAAAAAAGAAAAACAAGGGTATAATGACTTTAAACAATAATCTATAAAATAGTATGAATGTTTTGAAACACATTTTTAAGAAACATGGATGTGGATGATAAAGAGGTCCTAGTAGATAATTACATATAAACAACCAAAGATAATGAAGAGATTGTAAAATTAACCATTACCTTGTAATTTTCCTTGGATGAGGGTATGTTAACCACCTGTATAATGGTGAAATAATTGTTATTAAATTTTATAATAATCATATACATTAATATGATATCATATATGATCTTTTAACATTGTTTTGTTAATAAAATCTTAGTATTATAGTCGTTTCGGGTGTTAACTGATTTTTTTTCTTTTATATGATCTGTTACATAGGTAATGGTTATTATGGATAGAAAGAATATTGTTCATATTCTGAGTTATATTAAGTCTTTAAACATTATTTTTAATCTTCATATGAAAATTAATCTTGAATGGATACAATGGGGAATGAATCTCATCGCGTTCATGGAGACGGTAATCCGTACATATGCACGAGCAACAATACCATTCATTTGATATTAATATAATATATAATTGGATGGTATATCATATATATGCATAATCATTATCATGTTATATTTATTAATTACATTAATTAAACATCATTATTATACCCATCCAAATAATTATGTATTTAATAACAATTAAACCATGACGTGGAGACGGTAAGTCATACGTACGCATGTATGATGAAATGTCATTCAAAGGATGAAAAGAATAATGAATATGGTTATTCCATATTTTTAATAACATCACATTATATAGAAGATACTAGATTTATTATTTTATAATGGAAACAAAAAAGAAAGAGGATGTTGAATAAGAAATGAACTTGAAAGAGGTGATGATATATTTACCTCTTCTTCGGGTTCTTCCTTTTTATTTGATCAAAATAGACCCTTAAGATGGATTTATGACTAATTTAAGGACTCTAGGATGAAGGGAGGACACTTGATAGTGTATTTGGGCAGGGTTTGGCTAAGACAAATGGATTTTATGGTGTGAATTTGAGAGAAGGGGGAGTTACCTTTTATAAAAGGGTCGAGGGGTACCTTAGGAAAATCTAGAAATATTATTTTATAATAAAATCATTTTTGGATTATAATGGCATTAAAATGGATTATTTAGAGGATATGGTGGATATGGGTAGAAAACATCTTAACCAATAGGTTTTAGACAGGTTTGTGCCACTATATTAACTTTGTCTTTTAGAATTAACTATTAGTTAAATAGTTTGACATTACCATGTCTCTTTGTATTTTTATATTATATGGTTAATAAACAAGCTCTATACTTCCATGAAAAACCCAATTGGTTATTTAATGACATAAATACCATTATATATGCATTTTGGATGAACCATATATTTTTAGAAATAGAATATCAATTCATAATATAATATCTTTTTTAAATTCTCTTTTATGTCAATTTTGACACTATTTGGTATTTTGTTTTTTCTAAAATCATAAAAGAATTATTACTTCGAAAACAATTCCTATAAACAACCCTAATATGTCATATTAACATATAAAATTAGTTTAATTCATAAAAAATTTTAAATTACTTTTATTTGGATAATTATAATATCAATTATTTTAATATTTCATTAATTAGTTTATTACTGCATCATCATTGTGTCATAAATCAATTAAATTACGTAATGTATAAAAAATATAAATAAAATACCATTATCTAGGAATCATTTTATCTTTTTAATTAATATTTATATTCAAATTTATCTTTTGTGCAACCCTATATTTAAAATGTTTTAGTTATTAAACATTTATTTTAACTCTTTTAACTCTTTTTTGAATTAAATAATAATAAATGTCCAAATCTAATCCATGTGGACCAAAGAGGTTCATATTTTATTCCTAAGGTTGTTTTTGATAGAATTATACTGATCCAATAGATTTAGGACATGTGTCAGGGTAATAATAATATCATTTTTATCCTTAATTACATTATTTACTTTTAACTGTGTTACATAAAAGTCAAAAGTTACTATTCACCAAAAAATCTTTTCATCTTATTAAGCCACCATTTACTTACTGATATCAACCGTGTCTCTTGGATTTTTGAAATTCAATTCACAGAAGCTGTAAAATTATGTTTTATGTAAATTTGAAAATACTCTTAGGAGGTCGGTAAAAGACGATAAAATGTTCAATAAAATTTTTATATATCTAAAATTATTATAAACTGAATCCAATGAATTACATTGAACTTATATAGGTATTATGTATCTATTTTGACCTAAAATAAATTCAAAGAAAATAAATAATTATTTAAAAAAATTAGTTTTAAACTATAACTTAGAGTACTTCAATATTCACCTAAAAATTGAATGTTTTTAGAAGAATACAAAAATTTCACCCAAACCTAATTTCCATATTCTGAATAAAAAAATTATGTCCATTTTGAAAGAGATAATTTATAAAATTTCAAAAAGTTGGTATTACAATTTATAACGGCTTGTTTGATTGGTTGTGGTGTGTTAGAACTCAAAGTTGCGTACCACACATGCATTGTATTATTCAAAGAGAAGCGTAACGTGAAAGCTTGAGGTGTTACAATATTTATATTTTCCAACATTCTGCCATGTGAAATTTTTTTAAAAGTTGGTATGACCCCAAAAATCTTATTACGGGATATAAGATAATGAAAAATGTCAGTCTGGTAAAAATTGATATTTTTTTCTTGAAAAAATATATTTTTACATTAAAAATGAATCTCTTATCGAATAAGATCATTATCTTAAATTTTCATAATTATGTTATTTTCATAAAAACTAATAGGATATATTTTATTATTTAATTAAAAAATTGGGACATAATTTTACAAATATTCTTTACATATAATATATCTATCTTTTCCCCATATGTGGTAACCATCATTGTTACATTTGTATTTGTGGAGATAATATACTCCATTAATCTCTTAGGAGAAACCCTATCAGTTGACTCCAAATCATTACCTAATTCATTGGGGAGTTATAATAGTGTCCCCAATCCATAGATTATCATGGAACCACTTGTAATTATAAACAATTTCCAATAACCAAAAAATAGGAATAATAAATAAACCATTCATAAAAGAAACATTCTTGGGGAATAATCTTTTTATTTTTTAAATCATAGACCATTTTTTCAAAGTCGCACACTCATAAATGAAAACATTATATATGAAAATATATTTGTAAACATGGGATAGAATATTAAAAACATTAAATCGTAATAAAAGTGAAAAATTACATTCATAACTTATATGATATTGAATCATTTATTTTGGATATAGTAAAATATATTGTAAGGGTAACTACAAAAGTGGACTTTAAAAGAAAATCCCTTCCCTTGACCCCTACTCATCTTGTAAAATATTTATATTCCTAAATAGTAAAAATAAGTGAAATATTTATTTGTTTTATAACTTTTTAATATTTTATTATTCCTTTTATGTCACATATTATCTTGTTATGATAATTACATAATTATTTAATTTTATGTCATACATTTTGATGAAATTAGGTACATGAGTCCAAAATGAATTTGGTATGATGTAAATAGTCAAATTGATCATTATTTAGTTATATAAAGAATAATATTTATGAAATAATTATCAGTTTTATTTGATAACTTATATATAAAAATAAATTTATTACATAGGGATATGAAAAATTAACTACATCACAAGTATAGAGACGTTATGTCGTGCATACACATGAGTATTGTTTCCATATTTCAATTATCATTATGGAAAGAAAGTTGGTATTATTTTATATCTAAATAATTATAATAAAATTATCAATATCATATTAATCATTTAAAAATATTAATATATATCATCAATGTGATGCGGTGCTGAAAAATGAATCACATTTCTTTGTTGAGTTGAGAGTGCACATGTACGCACGAATGAGATTTTCATTTTTATGTTCATGGAAAGGTAATACAATAAATGGTAAATTATCATTATATAATGATAAATATATCATTAATATAATATATCAACATTAATTCCATCATTATAACCAGTCGTGAGAGAAATTGACGGAAAATGAAATTTATCGCTACATGAGGCAGTAGACCTCAATACACAAGAAAAATAACTTCTTTTCCCATTTCGTGGAAGTGAATATAGATATAGTTGATGATATTATAATATTAAAATATAATTATATAGAAGATAATATATGTATTATTTATACATGGTTTAAGAATATTTTAATGAGGTGGATCAATAAAACCAACAGAAATACTTGATTAAAGAAAAACATGTTCCTCAGATTATTTATTTTTGTTAACACATTAGGACAACTGAGGGTGGATTTATACCTAAACTAAGAGCTCTGTAATGAGGTAAGGGATTCTAGGATGATATGTGATGATATCATGGCCAAACCATAATGGGTTTTATGTCTGATGAAATAATAAGATGTGGTTCCCTTTTATAAGAGAGGGGAAGGGAACTCTTTGGTTCTAAAAAATATTAAAATAATATAAATAATTTTTTTATTAAAAAACACTTAAAAAAGATTAATTTAAATTATAGGATGTAAAAATACAATTAATCCTTTAATATTTAACAATTTATGATTATTTTTAAAATTTATCTATTTTTACCCATTTTAAACCCCCTTAAATATTACATTGATGTCATTTAATTTAACATTTTACGGTTAATATAATTTCTATAAAATGAAAAAATAATAAATGATTCATTAATTTTTATAAATATAATTAATAAATGATATATTAGAAGCAAATTATTTAGGAAAACATTAAAATGTCAATTTGATATATAAACATCATGTCTGAAATTAATTGTATTAAATTATGTTAATTTTAATATTTTTAATAACATTTACTTGATATTTCCAATAATTAAAAAATTACTTAAATATTAAAAATAAACTTTCATGATGAAGATAAATATTTTTTCTTACAAAATACTATTTATAATTGAAAGGTCCTCTTAGATAACCACATATTGAAAATTTTTCACTTATTATAAAAAATTATGATAATGTTTTTGTCATTGAATAGAATACTATAAGTAGATTTAGTAATTCCAAGTGGCGCCAGGACCTCATAAAATCATGACGAAGAAGATTTGGGTTGATAATCACTCTTAATATAAAATTATTACATGTTTTATGGTAATTTTACAATATTTATAATATTATATATACACATAATTATAATAATTATACTTAAACATGGTAAAAGAAATTACTAATGATACTAATAATATTGTAAACAATAAAATAGTTCTATTTACTTAATATAGACCCTATGTTTATAGATATATTATAGATTTTTAAAAATTCAGAACACATAGTTTTATTAAATTTATTTAAAATTAATCACGTTGATTGAATTTGAAAAATGTGATTTTAAAGTGAAAATGTTAAAAATATTGAAATATTTTTTATCCGAATTCAATATAAAACAAATACAATAACAATAAATTTATTATTAGTTTTATTATTTATACAATATTACATTAAAACCAATTAAAAATATAGGGTAACATTTCAAATTATTTTTTGGAATTTTTTCAATTAAAATTCAGTATTTTCTCTGTTCATCAAAACATGAAACATATTAGAAAAATACCAAAAATGTAACTAATGAAATATTTATTATTATTGATTAAAATAATATATTTATATTTGGAAAAATAATTTGTAAAATATAAAACATTATATTAAAAAACAATTGCTGCCTCACAAGGTAGCAAAACTACCAATTTAGAAAAATACATATTTTTTATGTAAAATCAAAATTTTCAAATTTATGATATATAAATAATCACATAAAGTGAATGAAAAAAATTATAATTAATATATTATATTTAAATTTAATTAATATTATCCATGAAGTGTGATTTTTCTATTGGTATTAAACACACTTCCTAACATTTAAATAGTTTTTCATTAAAACATTAACATTCATTTTAAAAAATGGTTTAATTTTAATTTATAAATATATGGTCATAATATTATTATTGTTATATTTATGTGTACAATATATGGTAATGACTCCATTAATCATGTTCATATCCATCATTCCTATAGCTGAATTTTAATTGTACATTTAAATAATAATATATAGTTGTTTGTTTAATATTGGTGTGGCATATCATGTAAACTATTGAAAAGAGTACTTCATTACTATATTCAGAGGATGTAAAAAAGAAATTGGCTATGGAATTGTAAATATAAAATCCAATGAGATTAACCTCATCATGTAATATGATAAACCTTCTATGTTTGGACAATATATCAGATATAAAAACCCTACAAATAACACACTGAGATTCTAGTGAGTTGAGTAGTGGGGTAGATCCACATCCCTTGCAATCCTGAAGACATGGTAGGACACCATAATTTTTATAGTGGTATAATATTAGGGTATTAATGAAGTTTGAACTCAACTTCAAGTATAGTAATTTTAGTTTTTCATGGATGTTCATTTTATACCCAACAAATGATTAATTTCAAGACAACATCCTAGAGGAGGTGTGGTGGGTAAACTATTGGCCATATAATTACTCTTCATGTTCTATTATTTTCTATTATTATTATCATAGTCTAGTTTATCGGTTGATAATTAATTTCTCTTATCATGCCTCCATTTATTCTTATTTTTTATTCTATTGGGATTTGAGTTCATTGGTTTATGGATTAAGATGTGGTTTAATAGTATAATGATAAAGTCACTCTTTTATGATAGTGATTCTATAGACGATGGATATTAGAGGTAAAAATAAGATTAATTCTTGATATTGTTTCACTACATTGGGATAAAAATTCCCCTAATCTGTTTTTATTTGGATCATTATCCACATTAAGTTAAATTATTGATGAATAAGATTAAAAAGTTTTTGTAGTTTCTCATAGAATGACCGTGATTCAATTGTGTATTTTTTATAATATATGGATTGAGGATTAAACATAGTTACTCATATTAGTGATATTTTTTATGTTTATAGTTGTTTTTTCTTTTTGTAATGATTTAATCAATTTTGAATTTTTTTTTCTTTTTATATTTTATGTACTCATTAGTGTCAAGGATGAGTTGTAAAAAATTGGATTTATGAAGGGATAATTGTACAAGGTTAGTAGACTTTATTTACTGTGTAATTTTTTATTACTAGGTGTCATGGATATATGACTAGTCATTTTATTCTCATGAGTGATAATATTATTTTGAAAAGATTTTTTGTGTGACATTTTATTGATCTATAACATGTAATTGAAATTGTTTATCTTAATACTATAAGAGAAACGCCATTTAGTGGTGGTTTAAACCACCGCTACATTGTTTGGTAGAAATTTCTGTAAACCGCCACCTAATAAGGTTTCTCCAATCTATTAGAGGTGATTATTTCTATTTCAATGCGGATTAAGGAAAGCATCGTAGCTGCCGCATTTCGTAGCGGTTTTACTAAGTTTAGCGGCGATTTCTGTAAACCATCGCCTAATATGGTGTCGCCAATCTATTAGTGGCGGTTAATTCTATTTCGATGCATTTTATGGAAAGAATAGTATCTTCCTCATTTCGTGGTGGTTTTACTGAGTTTAGCGGTAGTTTTTTACGAGCACTTCATATCACTTTATTCGTGGCGGTTATAATCACTGTTAATAAACTCAAATCCAGCGGCCATAAAACCACCGCTGAAGTCACGAGAACCATCGCGAAATGAGGCAGCTACGATGTGACTATGTAGTGGCGGTTAAAATGGATGTGAAATGTAAAAAAAATACGCTTAGCGGTGGTTTTCACGATTTAATGGTGGTTTAAACCACCACCAATGTACATTTCACGGTGATTTTAACCGCCACTAAAAGCTGACCGAAAAAAAAATTCATGCTTTCACTGCACCACTACCCTGAAAAACTAATCAAACCAAAAATACAATATTTTACATACCAACAGACACCAAGAAACATCAACCTAAGAAATTAGAATAGAATAAATTGAAAAAAATTA
Source organism: Viscum album (assembly GCA_963277665.1). Classification (NCBI taxonomy): domain Eukaryota; kingdom Viridiplantae; phylum Streptophyta; class Magnoliopsida; order Santalales; family Viscaceae; genus Viscum; species Viscum album. Next base: position 1,813,141,276 of record OY728127.1, read on the forward strand.
AACATTGAAATTTTATATAATAATGAACCATATTGTACATACCAACATACAACATGAAACATTAACCTAGGAAATCCGTATATAATAAATTGAAAGAAAATATATGATAGAATCAACTATAAAACATAAGTCCATTATTTGAATACTCTACAAACATACATCTAGATGATCCTTTTTGATCCCCTATAATATATATCACTTGAAAATGAATCATTAGATCTACATGTGTAATGGTGTTCCCATATAGGGAGTGGGCATAAAACACAGTTGGGTATCACATAGTGAACCTCGTATCACCATCCTATAAACTGTATACATGTATTTTAATATAAATTATTCATCAATATATATCATGAAAACAGTAACTTTTGGTTATTGTGTGCTAACTAAAACACAAAGATTCTAGACCTCACATTCATCATCCATTAATGAAAGAGAAGGCATCCAAATATACAAACCCAAACGGGTACCCTATAACTTAGTGTAGGGTCCCATCACGGAGTCTCAACCTCTACCCTCTCACTTAGGGTACATTCTCATACAAAATAACTATCTCACATCATGTCTCATTCTAATGTTGTCACACTCAGTGTAAGGTCCCATACAATATCTCAAACTAAATCTCATACCTCTACCTTTCCACTTAGAATGGGGCCATAGAACAAGTAATGTATTACATCTCACAGCTTTAACCTACACTAAAGGTTATTTCATACATTATATCACAAACCTCATCTAAAACCATATCTCATTATAACATGATCTCTCATAGGGTGAGGTATCATCCCATACAACATTCCACATCCAAACTTAGATTTCTCTGAGAGGGTAACACATACAACAAAAAATAACCACCCTTACAAATCTCATCAACCAAAATCATTAACATAATATATAGCTACACAACAGTACCAGTCATCCAAGGTCCATATTTCATACCCACAAAACTAGCATGACCCACAGCTCACACCTAGAAACATTAAAAAAAACCGATCATGCAGATCAATTTCTACTCACAAGGGCCTCCTAGTAAGAAAAATTACAAGGGACTCACCAATGTTTCCACAACACTATCCCCTTAATCACTATAAAATGACCCAATTTTTTCAACACATCCACAATGGGTTTAACTCCTAGTCATCCAAAATCTCGACTACCAATTCAAAAACCGACCTAAATGGAATGATGCATACCACACTCGATAAATCAACACATAAAAAGAATCATCAAGAATTAATAAAATGAATAAAAAGAAACATGTGAAATCGAGGAAATTTTAGGACATGAAAATGTTTTATAGAAACTATGTGCCACAAATGATACATATAAAAACTAGTTGTTCCCATATTTGTTCAACACATCAACAATAAAACTAATCACGGTTCGATGATGCATCGTCACCCTCTCCACATTCATCTCCACTTTCTTTTGTCACCTGTAAGAACATTATATTGAAAAATAAAAATGGTTCCATATTAATAATAAAAAATAAAACCAATAAAAGTTAGAAAACTAAATGATTTTGATTTTTTGTAATTTACCTACATACCACCAGTCGATGCACTACCACCTGGGCATATCTTCTCATCTGCTGACCTATTTCGGTCAAATCTTTCTGCAAAGAAGATATCTAATCCCCCTTCTGCTGAACTGTGTTTCGTAGAGAAACAATCTCTTTCTTAGCATCTCTGAGTACGGGCTGACTAAAGCCAGGAGTAGATACAGCTACCATCCCTGGTGGACTTCTAAAAACCCCAGTTGGTATGGGACCCAAACCCATCCTGCGAACACTACCAGGATGCTTCTTCCCAAATACTTTCGCAATCGGGACATCCTGGGATACTGAGTAGGACAACATAGGATTTGAATCCCATAGTTTGTTAATTTTTACCTATAAATCAAATTTTAATATATATTAACACATTAAAAACTGATAATAAGTTATTATAATAAAAAATTTACTTCATACCCCAACTTCTTTAGTAGGCCCATTAACAAAACTTCCATCTGAATTTTTGTGAACATCCAAACATAGTTCACTTCGGGTTTTTTTGTGCCCTAAACTATGTGACTGCATTAAGCTAAGATAAATCTACATTTAAATATATTAAATAGATAATATTGTCTTCTAAAATATTTAAACTAATTAAAAGATCACCAATGTCGTTCAGCTTCTAGAAATGCTTTTTGAGCCAGTAGTGTGATGGATGACTTTATTAGACCGGTTTGATGCATTTTGTCATGAGAGATCCTGAAATAAATAAAAATCTAATTTAATAGTAATGTATTAAATGTCATTTCCTCTACATATACATGTATAAATGTAAAATTAGGATAATATAAAAATATATTTTTCAATACCATCCGCTTCTCATCACGATTTCTGTTAACAAAAACTATCCACTGTTCTTTCGGTTCCCCATTGGGTAGATTCTCATACATTTTTTCCCTGTTCAATGAAGAATCATTGACATCACACCACAATATCCATTTTAAATCTTCCCATTTCATACCTTGATTTTTCAACGTCCACTTCCATTCTATCACATCAGCAATTGTAAAGTGGAAAAATATTTGAATACAGAAATACATTTTGAACATATTAGTCACATAACATTCAATTGATCCATAATGTAATAAATTTTCCTTTATTTGAGAATAAATTTTTTCATTTTTCCTGCTTGGAGGCATATCTCTCAAATCATCATACAAAATTGGAAGAGAAATGGGCTCCATTGCCAGCTGTCCTAGAATCTGGACAAGTAACCCTACAGTGTCATCTGTAGGGACCCCATAAGAATCAAATGACCGGACTATCTTCTTGAGAGTCATATTCCAAACATCTGAACTTTTTATGTTTTTCTCCACGGTTTTATTTTTTTCAACTTCATTGAGAAAATAATTAGTATACACAATATGCAATAAATTTATTTAATTAAAATTTTTACCTATGACAGTGACAATCTAGTATGCCCGTGATGAACTGGAAGGAGCGTGTCACTGCCCCACTACTGAGGCTCTTGAAGGGGGAGTCGATGACTCAGCCTATAATGGGACATCTATAGATGGTGTGAGAGATGGTGAAGGAGGAGATGGTGCAGTGGTGTAGGCAGCTGGTGCCTCAGATGTCGTGGTGAGGGAGCCAGATGGATCGTCATCTATCGTAGAACTAGATGAAATATTGAACCACTTCTTCCATGGAATTATTATCATTTAATAAAATAAAATTATGTTCAGAATATATATTTCAAAAAAATTATGCAGAAAAAAAATTAAAAATCATAATAGATGCCCTGTACTAACAGACAAAATATATATAACAATGATAATGAATAACTGCAGAAATTAAACAAGTGGTCGCTGAATAAATAAATATTTGTTCATAAAATAATTTTCCCCTTCAATCATGTCACTTTCTTGCTCCATTTCTTCATCCACATCATTCATCCTTTCTAGACTAATATTTTCAATATCATGATGGACAAATAATTCTGCTTCTTGTTGTTGATTAAATTCAATTTTAGAGGTCAAATTTTCCACTTCATCACCCATATCATACAAATCTCTTTGTATTACGTGATAAAATACACTATAACCTTCCTCGAAAAAATCATTCACATGATATACCAATTTTTTATTGAGATACTAAGATATATGGATCATGAAATTCCTGATCACCAACATTCATCAAGCGAGAGAATTTCACAGAAGTAAATTGCAAAGAATCTCTTTTAATACCTTCGATAATATCGACCCATTTTCATTTGAATAAAACAACATAAAAATTTCCATGGTAGATTAATTAAATAATATCATGCATCATTACATAGTATTCCACGTCAGTAAATTTAAATATAACACTATTTTGTGTTTTCAAACCCAATACTCGATCGACTGTATAAAATCTAAATCCATTCACATTATAACTGTTGAACGTTCTAACTTGTTTTAGAGGACCACTAGTAAGAAAAATTAAATCTTCATGACACCTCTGCTCGAGTATCATTATTCATGATCTAAAAAAATAAATATACTTTATTAGGTTTACAAAATGTATTTGTCAAATTAATATTCGTATTTATTGCAATATTTATGAACTTAAACGTCGTGAAAACCATTCCACAAGCTCTTTATTAACAGATTTTGTTATATCATTCTCATATCATGTTCGGCCTCTCATTTGGATCTTTGTTTGTATCCTCAACTCTTCAATAAATGGATCTTCAATCTCACTATTCAGTTGCACATATCTATGTGCCTGTAATAATTCCAATTCAGTTAGAGTCACATTTGAGGTCCTCCCAACTGATCGGCCAATAGTAAGACATATTTGGAATTTATGATGTATTTGAGATTGAGCCGATGTGTCGTGAACATTTCCAACTCAATTAAATATTGTCTCAATATAATCAATGTATGATTAAAAAAAGGTAAGACACCCCTCATCCAAATAGCCTTCAGCAATAGAGCCTTCTGGTTGAGCTTTATTTCTCACGTATGATTTCAAATTCCCAATATATCTGTGAAAAAAATAAATATAATTATGCATTTAATTATGTACCAAATTTTTTTACTTAACCGAAAAACATATAAATAATGTACATCTGAATTGGATACATCCATCGATAATGAACATTCCTCCTAATTTAGCTTCTTCAACCAAATGCACAGTTAAATGCATCATTACAATAAAAATGATGGAGGAAATATCATATACCTTGCACAAAGGGTCAATAAAAACATCTCCTAGAGGTTGTCAAGATGAAATGGATGTAGATATTTCTCACATAGTTTTCAGATAAATGTGTAGAATTTTAGTACAACAACTTTAATTTTTTCAGATAATAATGTACGTAATGCAAATGGTAGTAAATATTGTAACAAAATATGTGAATCGTGACTTTTCAATCCATGTAACATACAATTATTCAAGTCAACACACCTCGATATGTTACTTTCATAATCTTCAGATACCTTAACATTCTTTAAAATTCGAATTAATGCATCTTTAACCCTATTTTTCATTGCAAAAATTGCTAAAGGATGCTTTTCATTCTCATCTGGCCAGAGATCGCGTTTTATGTTCATTTTTTGTATGTCTTTGCAAGCATTGAGATGATCCTTTGACTTTCCATTCTCATTAAGAAATGTCAAAATAAAATTATCACAAAAATTCTTCTCAATATCCATCACATCAAGATTATGCGGCAACAAAATAAATTCCCAATATGGTTGTTTGAAGAATGTACTTTTTTTCTCCCATTGTTTCGTTCCGATTTCGCTTGATGATGAACTTTGGATCAATTTTCCAAAATCATCCAAATGATGAAAGTTTCCAAATTCGGTTTCAACATTTTCATGCTTTGACAATATTTCAGAACCAGTTAATAGCTTTGGAGGTGGTCTACGATCAATGGAACCATTAAATTTTGATCTATTCAGCAAAAATCTATGAGATGCATCGAGAAATTTTTGATGACACAAGAAGAACCATTTTCTACTATGTGGTAGACATTTGGGATCAAAATCAAAGTAAAAAATGGGACAAACCAAACCCATGTATGTGTTCTAACCAGATAAATTTCCAAGCCTAGTTAAGTCACTAATGGCCCACATTAAAGCATCATGCATTTTAAACATTATTTTAGAAGAAGCATAAAATGTCTCAACACTATTGCTCCATAACTCCTAAAATTAATCAATCAAAGGCTTCAAGTATACATCAGTATCATTTCAAGTAATTTGTTTTCCAGGAATAATCATCAAGAGGATAAAATATGTTTGTTGCATACACATCCATGGATCAGATTATAAGAGATCAAAACGACTAGCCAAATGCTATAACTGGTACTCAAAGTCCCAAAATGGGTTGAATCCATCGGTATCCAATCTCAATCAAACATTCCTAGGATCATTTGAGAAATATAGATTAATGAATAAAATGTCTTCCAACATTGGGAATCTCGTGGATGTCTCATTAACCCATCATTGTTGTTATCTATAGAATGAAACTTCATGTATTCAACGGTTTTCGATGACATGAATAAATTTTTCAATCAAGGATTCAAAGGAAAGTAACACAAAACCATTGTAGGTGTGGTCCTTTTCTTCTTATCCATGATATTTTTTTCTTTCAGACTTCAAAAATCACCATTTTCCTCCCATCTAGAAGAAGAAAATTTCTTAAAATTCTGTCTACTTGATTCCTCTCCCCAATAAATCATACAATCATTGGGACAATCATGTATTTCTGTATAATTCAGACCAAGCTTGTTAAAACATTTTTCATATCATAAAAAGATTCTGAAATTTTAACTTCAGGAAATGCATCACGAATCAATTCCAATATCATGGTCATTGATTTATTTGTAATTCCACATAGACATTTAATATGGTACAACTTCAGCAGAAATAAATGCCCTGAATATTTGAAACACCTAAAATACAATTCTTGATTTACATCGTCAACTAAATCATGAAAATTATTTTCCTCAGTGAAGGATTCCATTACATTTGTCTCCATTAATCAAGAAGAGGATCCAATGATATGTTACAATCTTGATATGCTCGTGTTATTGTCTCAAAAACATCACTTGTCACGTTTCTATTTGTAGCACCCTCTTCTGGTTGTTCTGATCTGTTTTGATGCTGATAGTGGTGTCTTGCTGTGCCGAATTCATCATTTATGAGGTTTTTCATTTCATTTTCCATTGTAGGCGAACTTGGGACCTCATTCTGTGGATTAACATCAGTGCTCAATCTTTCTGTAATTTTCAATTCTCCATGCTAAATCCAACACAAATATTGACAAGGTAATTTCTTCAGTTTTAAATGTTCATAAACCTCATATCTCTTCAACCATGTTCTTAATATACATTTAGAACATGGAAATTTTATTCTCCCTTCAACGGATCGATTATAAATTTCAAAATCTAAAAAATCATTCAAACTACTTAACATACAGAGGTGTATTCCTCGGTAATATGATTCATCTTTTATCCATGTATATCAAAATGTTCCTAGAAAATAATAATAAAAATGAAAACACATAGTTACTACTAAATAGAAAAATATATTCATATATACGATAAAATAATATTATTGAAACATAATATAATAAAGATGATCCCCTGAGTTAGATATGAATCCTCTAGTGTTTGGGATAGGTTAAGTTTATTTGGTAAAGAGAAATTGTCTGCTTACAACATGGTAGCTACTTTTCTATGAAAACAAAAGAACATTGTTAATTTGGAATAAACCCAACCTATTTTCTCTATAGAGTCTTCATATAAAACTCTAATATCGAATAAATTTATTATAAATAATGTTTAGGGAAAACCTTATGATGATTACAAAACTCAACACATTGTTAATTTAGAGTGACAAGAACCAAGTGAGGTAAGGTAGTCATGAGGCATGATAAGTGGTGGAGTTCGTGGAAATTCCTGATGAAATAACTTTGGAGATTAGGTTTTGAGGTCCTACGAACCTTGTCTAGATTGAATTCCTAGACCACTCTTTGGTGTATTCGCATAGAAAATAGTGGTGGTGTTACATGAGGGTTATTTAAATAATATATGTGTTAGTGCTCATGAAGGGAGAATTATAGTTAAATGGGGCGATCGAGGATCTGAACATGGAGTTGAACTAAGAGTCAGATTCAGACTTCAGTGTGGGAATTAAACATTTTTTTTATTCCTTGAGTTTTAAGGCATAGTGGTCGGGATATGATAGTGAATTGGTGGGTGGGATTGAGAGCCTTTGGTAGGATTTATCTAGAGAAGGACTTACTAGTCTTGTTGCTTAAAAATTGATGTGGAAAGGTGGAGACCACATCATAAATGGCATTCAAGATGCGGCTGATCTAGTTTGGGGATCAAACTAGGGTATTTGAAGAATAGTTGATGTGTCTGGGCTTGGTGTTTGGTGTTTCAAAGTATAATCATGTTTGGAATTTGGAGATGAAATGTTGGGTGTTGGTACTATCATCAATGACAAAATTAAATGATAATCATAATCAAATAGGTGGAAATATATCCCAGAAGGAAATCCCTCTAAACTTTATATTCGGGAACATGGAAGAATTATATTCATCCAAACCACTACAATATGTTAGAATGAATTCAATTCCATTCACTTCAACACATAGAAGAAATTTCTGCAAAGTAAAGGGATTCTATGCTTGAGTAACCCATGTTTGGTGGACTCCATGATCGAGTATCAAAATTATAAGGAATTTTATACCTAAGTGTCATAATTCATTATTGTAAAGTAGGCCTTATAAATAAATAGGTTATACATTTCAAAAAATAATGAAAAATACAAAGATATGAATTCCATGAAAGTTATTACATTAATCTAAGATAATACATATAAATGAAAAATAATCTAGTTTGTATAACATATAGAGAATGAAATACAAATAAAATTTAATTACAAAATAATCCTAGTTGAACTATCTCACAATAAAATTTCCCAAAAAAGTCACAACCATATTCACAACTCAAAACATCTCCATGTGATCCCCAAAAAGTCACAACATACCAATATGATATGGAAACACTTTTTCAATATCACATTTATTTATAAGTAAGGCATCACATAAAATCTTTATCCTATAATGAGTAAGAAAATAAATATCCTTTTAGTAAAATTGATGAATAGAGATTGATAGAAAAGTGGGTAGTGTGATTTAACAAACCAACAATTATATAAGGAAATGTTTTAGAATACATGAATTTATTATGATGATGTGTAAAAAAATAATCTTAAATTACCATTTAATGTCTTGGAAAGTGAATCTACAAAGAGATTAATTCATAACTTGGAAATAAGTAGAGGCCCCTCATACTCATTTACCTTGAAAATTTTCAGATCATCTTCATGATGAATCCAAAGTGGCACTTATATAGGTGTAAAACTAGTCATTTTTAGGTCATATATTCACATAGAAGTTTTCTACAAGATAAAATATCAATTATAAAAGAAGAAAAAAATATCAGTAGGTTCAATATAGAATAAAAAAATCATTTAGAATATATCATTGGAATTCCATGACTATCTACCCCGTTGTAGTTCATTTATCACATGAAAACAAGCACAAATATCAAATCCTGATCACTATATAATGCTTTCACTGATCCAATAGTAGTATATAATTAATGAAATAAGTACTCATGTTAGACAATATATAATTAGTGTCCTTACATAGGAATGAATCAACTATCATGACATATACTGGATTATCTATCCTATAAGGCTATACTCTAATTCCTCTAACACCACTACCCTAGTTTTAATAAAACAACCAAAATAACATTATTAATTAACTGTAATACCTCTATCATGACTCGATTCTTCAGGAACCCAACCTGGGTTGGCAATGAAATTGAGTTTATAAAGGATTCAAAAAACTTATTTCAAACCTTATGGTTTATATAGGTAGTCAGGGTCGCGGGGGGCCGGGGGAAGCGGTGCCTCTGGGGGAAGTGGGGTCACATGGTCGCTGGGGTCACGGGGGGCTGGGTTCACAAGGGGAAGCAGGGTCGTTGGGGTTGAGGGGTTCTCGGGGTCGCGAGGGGTCAGGGTTGCGGGGGAAGCGGGGTTGCAGGGTGAGAAGGGTGGTTGGGGTGGGGGGAAAGGGTCGGCGTTGTAAAAAAATGTTTCACGGCGGTTCTGGGAACTTCCGCTATAGTAAATTTTTTTTGTACTGTAATATCCACCATTGGTTAAAAAATCATTTATACACTATTAACATATGGTTCCCTAGTTGAATTAGCACTATTATCCAATCATATTTATTGTATAGAGGGGTTGGTTTATGATTAAACTCTTTTTATAAGATGAAATTTGTTGAATACTAAAAGGAAATTTTTATGAAATTAATACTTAGAAATATTTATTTGAAAACTGAGGTGTACATAATAATAATGGCCATAAATGAGATTTTATTGAGGAAAATGAGATAATTGTAATTTTGGTTTTCAAAATAATTTATAACAAATAGTAGTTTTGTAAATCCAACATAAAATTAATTTTAATAGATTATAGAGGATCTATCTGACTAATATTTTAAATAACAACTAATAACGAATGTTTTGAGAAATGGTATCAACAAATTGGAATTTTGTGGGTGGGGTCTCTATTTTAAAATCATGTATTATTTTTTACTCAACTTATTTAACTTATTTTTGTTTTGGGTCCAATAATTTCATGAAAATGAGGGATTCAATATATTGAGTGAATGGTCATGAGACCTTGAGGGTTAACCTATTTAGATTTTTATGGTATATAACTGTGGTTTTCTGTAGATAATTGGTGATTAGTTATAAGGTTAATAGTTGAAATTAATGGAAATTTTATCTCGGTTGTGTAGTGTAAATGGATTAGCTATTATAATGGTGAGAATAACATAATTTTTTACAAAATATGGAGAGTGAGTTCACCATTTATATTTTGGGAAATATTTCACAAATATTTTGTTATACATTGTGTTATTGTGATATTCTAATGAGGAAAGGATCTTGATAGAATTGTATAGAAGGATTCATCATTTGTGTGATCTATATAGGATCCACATATTGGATCGTAATATTGGGATCATCAAACTAATGAAAATGAATTTTTTTTATGGAATTTATCTATGTTAAACATGATGAATTTAAAATGGATCGAGGAGTTAGAATTTTTTTTGATATATCACCTGGATGGATAAATATAAATTCATTTGATGATCATTCCACACCATGTGGTGCTCCTTTCTATTTGAAAGTAAATATAGTGAAATAAAATATTATTATATAAGAAATAAGTGTACACTGAATGGTAGATGTTTTCATACATACATTAGATGCAGTCTGTCTTCTCTATGATGTGTCTCAGTAAGACCATGATTATGAGCATGATAAATTAATGATGACATTTTCCATTTTATCCATGTTATTACTGTGATCCTATTTATTTATACCACCATACAATGAGATCCATTATTTTTTAAGGTATTAAATTTATTTGAAAAATCGAGATCTATTTTGTTGGTACTCTAGAAGATATCATTGGGGGGTATGGGTTACGTGAGATGGGTCATGTAATAAGAGATTATTTCTCTATTAATTTTTTTTAACTGGGACACATTATTTATTTCTCAATTTTTCATGAAATAGTTAATTGGTTTTTATTTATTTCTTTTATCTCTCTTTAACCAAGATCTTATTTTCATTTTCAATTATGTAATCAATATTGGAAGTTGGTCCCAATTTTTTTAATGTGGTTGTACTTCTAGTTATAATTATAATTTATCAGGATATTAAATAAATTGATTATTAATTTTATGTGTGATTATCAATTTGTGACACAAGACACTGGTGGGATGAGAGTGTCATTGTTTTATAGTTTTTAGGCATTATTTTTTTTATGTGTTTTCTGAGATGGTTGATAATAACATATTTTTTACCAATTAATGGATCATTATAGGTGTGTCTTCGAAATATAGGATGGTTAGGCCAGAAATTAAATTAGGTAGTATTGATGGGGTGTTCGTATTTTAGTCTAGGTGTGCATAAGTCTTCAAAATATTGATAGAGAATATGTTTGATTATATTATATTTTCATATATAGTCTATATATGTTAGGTGGTTTGATTGTAAATCACTACACACCATTATATGTATCCAATTGATCTTTATTCTTAATAAGTTATAATTTGTAGGGGAACCCGGAAGATCCGTTTTAGATATTGCATACCCATAAAAATGAAATGGATTTCAATGTATTGTGTATACCTTAATGATTTATTATATGTTCAGGTATTATACTAGAGTAGTAATTACGTCTCAATATTTACATTTTAGTGGATTTAGTGGATTCAAAAAGTTATAATTTAAGTGATAGGATATTTTACAAAAGACCATAATTTGTTAATGAACAATATATGTATCATCCATAGGGTAATGCTGATAATTTACTCAAGGATTTTGTATTACTATTATTATATAACTATAATGTGGAGATATATACTATATATATTTTTATAATATATTTAATACAATGTGATTCTATTATTGGATATTATTTTCTCTTCTATAGGATATGCATATTGAAATATGGAATCTCCTTGTTGAATATTAAATAGATTCGAAAATGAATAATATTTATTACCGTGATGTTATAGTCTATAACAAATTGATTTGTTACTTCCCCCCTTGTTGGAAGATTGTATCTTATGTTAAGTCTCACATTATTCCATATAACATCCCATGTCTTGGGAATTCTGTGGGTATATGGGCACTGAGATATTACATTCTCATTACTTACAATACACTATGTCATATTACTCAATTTTTAGGGGGCTATATCATATGTCTAAAATAAACTAATCTTTAGACCATGACCATATAAATATTTATTTTATAACCGTACCTATTTATTATCCCCCATAAGCTTCACTCATTTCCTTGAACAACAATTAACACAACCAAATTTTTAGTTTAAGCTAAATAGAAGCCTAATGGTGAACATAAGTATACATAAATCAATATTTTAATCATTAAAAAAAATCAATTAACTAAATTATCAAACAATAGTCCAAAATTATTCAATGATACACAACCTATAAAATTAATATATATATATATATAAATAATTTTATAAAACGATAAAAATTTCATCAAAAATTACAAAGAAAAGAATATTTTCCCGAAATATTAAAGAAAATTAATATTTAATCGTATATTCAATCATTAATAGTTAAGTTAAACTTTTATTGAAAATATCCCCTCATTATAAAAATTATTAAACATATATTGTTATGATTTCTGACATGCTATGTTATATTTAATAAACCAAGAACAATTTCTCATATTTTTTCATGAATTTAAGAATACCTTAATTAATATAGAAAATCATGATGTAATATGATTTAATTCCACATTATTACCATATATACATTATATTAATCAATCCCCATAAATAAAAATTAATTTTAAAGTAACTTTTTTTAAAAAAATATTTAGAAAACAAAAATTAATTATTTGAATATTATCATAAATTCAGTATATGAGAAGGTTTTGATACAAAATAACACAAAAAAAATATTTTAAGGAGACCCTATTTGATTATGTAATATTATGAACCAATAATTTATATATTTATCATATTATAATCTTTAGAGGGAAATTTATGGCACATTCATGAGAATAATAAACCATTTATAATAAATTTACAATAAATTCATAGTATAATAAAAACATAAGAAATAAAAATGTATTTGAAGAACTCAAAAATCACACCCCATGAAATTATTTTTATTTTAATATAAATATATAGAAATTATTTTATTAAATTGTATGTAATATTTTATGTCAAAAAAAATATCCCTCTACATTCAAAATTAATGAAACATCAACTATAAATTCACAAATTCGAAACTAATGATTTTAGGTGAAATTATATCTTCAATAGATTAATAAATTTTAATCCTATAAATTATCATTAAAAAAATAAGGGGGAAATATTTCAAATCATAATATAATAAAAAATTAATATATATGTAATAAAGTTCCAATATACATACAACAATCTAAACAAAAAATTGAAGGCGCAAGATAAAAAATAAAACAATTCATTATATCATACCATTGTAAAATAATCCCACTAAATGTTATTTGGCCATTCCAAGTGTTCCCTTGCAGCACTCACAAAAAGGTAGAGGCATTATCACATAGAACCTACTCTCACATTCTTGGTGAATGAACATATTAATTCAATATTTTTTTAAATTTAGAAAATATATAAAAATGCTTATTATATATATAAGGATCATTCAGTTACTAAAAATTTCTTAAATATAACCCAACAAAACCACATAAATTTTAATATTATATAATTAATATTCTCTTTAAATATAACATAAACTACCAATCAATGAGTGAGTGATAAATCAGCATGTGACAAGGATTCTGTGGAGGATTATAAATTTTACAAAGGAATAAAGGTATTTTTTTAAAATTCAAATTACACAAGAAAATAAAATCACATCACCTATAGAACCATATATATAATAATTTTATTTAGAAGGGTATTGGGGATCGAAATTTTTTCTATCCACTAAAAATTCAATTGAAATATTTTCTCTATTTTTTTAACTTATTAAACATATTTCATAGAAATTATCACATTACAATACCAAGAAAAGCAATTCAACTATTTTATACAATTTTATAGGTTTTGTAGCCTATTAAATATCATATTAATTATTTAAATAATAAATAATAAATAATATATATTATTTTTCAAACACATATAAATATTTACAATTGTTTAAGACATCACTTGTAATTAAGGATCCCATATCATTGTAAATTAACAAATTTAACAGTAGAATTTGAAAATTCATCTTTCATCATTCACATTTTACAATAATCCACATTTTTAATACTCTTCATGTCACTAGTTGGACCTTTTATATAATTATTAGAGTATATCAATAATACATGAAAAAATTTATTTCATGTAATACAATTATTCATACCAAAAAATCAGTGATTTTGGTTTGATCTTATAAACCATTGTGTACATAGAAAATGTTTATAAATTCCATAATTCTAAACATTCAGTTTTTGATCATGACATGGGATATTTATTCATGAAAACATCAAAGAGTGTTATATTTAATAATAAGAGTTTAAAATTTTTTCACATATTTATCTGTCTCTTATAAATATATTTTAATTCCAATTAATTAACATCGCCCATTAATTTTTAACTATAATATAGGTTAATAATACTATTTGTATCCTTAAAATATCCCCATCATGATTAGTTGTCTTCCCAGCAACTCTCTACAACATTTAACTAAATATTGACATTTAATAGGTGTACAATAAAAAAATCATGTTATATGTCTCTAAAATATTGGATAATTTTACAATGACTAGTGTACAATATAATATAACTAAATATTATTATATAAAATCCCATGTTAAGTAATTACATAGGGTATAATGGTACATGGTCAAAAACATTATTCTAGTTATTCAACTCATCACTTCTCAATAATATTTTTTTTTACAAAATAAATTATTTATCTTACACTACAACCTACAATGCTCCCCGATGTTTATATATTAAGGACTAATCAAAGGAATGATTCCATATGATGTTATTTTATTTACATATATTTAAACATAAAAATAAGGAATAATAATTATTTATTACTAGTATTGTTAAATAATATATGAATCATGAGTCAAATTTCTCAAATCCATCATCACATGATTTTTTGTATGGTATATATTTCTAAAAACATAATTCTTTTTAAAAAAACAACCATTAATGTAAAAAATTTTATGATATTAAATAGGAATATTATGTTTCTAATATATCAATTGTTTTATTAGTGAAGCTACCAAACTATACTTTTTTAGTGACTTCCATATATTTAGATAAATTATTTAAATTGAATTATCCAAGGGATTAAATATAATTAGGATGTATTAGGTTTTATAGTTGTAATTATGTTAACTAAATTATGTATTAAAACTATTATAGTTTTGGTGGAGCTCAAATAGAACTAAAATATTAAGAAAAATATATTTTTTCTAATGAAATCATTCCACTAAAAAATATATTTTTTCTGTGTAGTGGTACTTATATATTCTTTATTAGTTATATAATCCACCAAATTGGATTGTATGGAAACATTATCGAAAACATTAAAAAATTTATGTTTAATATCAATCCCAATTTATACATAACATTATAATTTATTTTCTATAAATAATCAGCAAAGAAACCTAGTATAAAGAGTTTAAATTTAATTATATAATTACTAATTAACCCCCAATTCTTATTATACACTTAATGATTATTCAATGAAATAAGGTTAATTTTAGTACGATTATATTGGTACCAACCTATCATGTCTAAATAAAAGAAAACATATAGTGTAATTCCCCACATGTAAAACAAGAACACACCAATCACTGATGAATAAGGTATCAAAATCATTCATTTCAATTATTTAATAAAATACAAGAATCAATATTTCCATATACTATCATAATATATAATTTGTTTGAAACATGAATACTAATTGGTGGAAAATATTTTCAATATATATGTTTATTTGAGTCCATGAATCCATTTATATATCTATCTTTGTAAACACACACCATTAATTTATATATAATAACATTAGTCGTTCATAGAGGAGTAATTCCTCAATAAACTAATTTTAAATTTTAGTTTGGAAATTTTATTCAAAATATATTTTATATTATGTACTTAAAATATTAATATTATATGGCCCTCATACTAAACTATATATATATAAGGGATTAATTTATATATTGTGAAACAAAATATTATTAAATGTTGGTTGAAATGGGAAATAATACATTTAGAATATTTATAAAAACAATAAATGGATCATTGAATCTTGAAAACATTTTTATCATTCCTTAACTATAAAAAATATCAAGTTGTTTCATTTATACATCCTCATATAGGGTACCATTAATGAAAATATTAATAACTTTGTGATATATATTCTAATTATAGAAAACTGTAATTGAATTAATACTTTTAATGGGTTTAAAAATTATAATTCAATACAAGGTTAAATCATAGTTTTCACCATGATTTAATTTTTAACCCGTATCAACTAAAATTTACATATAGATAAACTATTTAAAAACTAGTTTAGTATTTCATTTAATGTCCCACATGATCTCTATGGATTTGACATCACTGATTTGATCATTTATGTTCATAACATTATTTTTAAACATGTATTCTATTTTAAGATTAATGAATTCTTAATATTTATAGGATTTTATATATATATTTACATCATGGTTGGAAATTGTTTCATCCTCAATGAATAAAATGTAATTATCATTTGGTGTGACATTTCTTGTCACTCTTGTTCAAGAAAAATATTAATTCAATATCATGGTTCATTAATAATTATATTTTCTCCTAACTCTAAAATTTATATGGAACCAACTCATTACCAAAAGAGAATTAATATAATTTTTAGTGGTAAATATATTTTATAATCATGAATATACTCTCAATAAATAGCTGGAATCAAATTATATCTTAATAAATTTTATTAATTTATGAAAAAACACATTTTAATCAAAACAAAAATTAAATTTATATTACACACATATTCTAAGAGATCTAATTAGTATGAGTTTAATAAGTTTGGTTACCAATTTGTAATAACTATCATGGAAAATATTATTTTCATCAACCTAAATATTTATTATAGGAAAATTAACATTTTCAACATTCCATATATTATATAAGGCATTTTATATTCCATTAAAGGTTACATGGTTTAATATACATCTTTATATTTCAAAATAAAATCCCCAAAATGAGGTTATTTTTTAATATATCTCATCATCAATAATAAACATTCTAATATGGTTCAATTATTAAATTCACACACACCATTACATTATAGATAATCAAATGAAGTGATTTATGATGTAATAACAGAACCCTTTAGATAGTTAGATAAATAATGGGTATATTATTCAACATCACAATCTTATCCACGAGATTTAATACCATAAATTATTTTATTATTTATTTTCTTTTTCAATTATTTAATATTTTCTATGAATTCATCATAATGGTTCACTAAAATCATAAGAAAAAATACAAAAAAATAATCATTTCAACTAGAGGTTTTTTGGTTATATTTTTGACCAATCTAGAGAATTTGGGTTTGTTTTAAATATGAAGATATTATACGATTGAAATATTTAATGTTCATACATAATGAATAAAGGGTTATATTAATTATTGGAAATATTATTAATGTTTAAATATGTATACTATTGAAACCACAATATTATTAACCTAGGGAATGATGATGATCACATATTACTTAGTAATAGTGGAAGGTAATTAAAAGAAATTATATGAATGGTTAGGAAGAGAATAATATATCATATATATATAAGACAAAGTTTATATACAAGGAATAATAAATTTAATAAATGTACCATGCATATGATATGAGTATGATATCATTTCGAATATCAATAAATCATTTATTAGAGACATCACAATAAATATTCAATCTAAGGATTATGAGATGTAATTGAATAATTATTTCATATTATGTTATTAATATGGAAGATATATAGAGTTTGGAATATAAATTTCAAAATTCTATATTTATTTGAATGAAAAAATGGTTATAAATATGTGTTATATAATATTTAGTAATTTGGTAAATTATTATACTCAAAATATAATTTTATAAAGGATGGGTTTTCACTTAAATTTTTTATAAAAATGCACTATGGATGGAGGTTTTTTACAATTTAGGGTATGTGATATATATTAAATGAAAAATAATATGGAATTACCACATCATGATTCAATATACTATATTTTATTTTAGAAACCAACATCACATAAGTAATTTTTTAGGATAATTTTATTTTGATTAATCATTTTTCATCATGTGGTGATAAACCATGTCATGGTCATCATCCGGGTTTAGAAAAAATAACAAAACTACACCTGGTTTTTGGTGAAGTGGTGTGTTTTTTATTTGGAGTCTCAATAAAATATTATAGAATAAAACATTATTACAATAATGACTATGGTTCAAGTGGAAGAATGAAAAATGGTGTGATCAATAAAACCAAAAACTATTGTCTTTTATTGTTGATTGTATATTTATGGATTTTCTATCTGTAGAGAGACTGTTTTCTCCTTGTAATACATTGAAATGTGTGATGTAGTATTTTAGAAACCAGGCTTTGAGATGGTGAATGATTCTAAGGCATTGTGTGACAGGAATAAATTTTATAGGAATATTAAAAATACATTATATCACTCATACTTATTTATTCATAAATAATAATGTATCATCTAAAGAAAGTCTAAAAATGGAATATGAGGCCATGGCTAAATCTGGATAATGTGATTTACCCTAGGTGGGACCTAATGTTGGTCATTTAGTGATGTAGGGTACAAGCGACCATTGGTGGGTGTGTTTAAATTAAATTTATTTATTAAAATATTTATTTAATTTAAATGAGCTAAATATAAATTCTCTATAGATATGAAATTATAGTAAATGACTAGGGTGAGATAGATAACCATATGATCTTTGATAGAAGAATTCCGCATTTTTTATTGGTGTATCGAGATCAGATGATTATCAAAAATTTGACAAAGGAAAATCACGGTGAGGAAAAAGATACAGTATATCCACATCATTATTGGATGCAATTTTTACCATCATATGACCCAATATCAATGTATAACTCTTCATTTATGGTTTCTGTGATCATGATAGAAAAATTATACATGACCAAAATTGTATTCCTCTATAATTTTTTATTATGATGGATGGTTGTGTGCATACACGAACATAAAGAAATGGCCACCCATATTAGTTATTCCACTCAAGAATGTTCTCTAGCCCCAAGACAATAAAATTGGGATTGGTTTAGTTGTGGAACGATTGTTCTTTTCACATGGGCGCCCTTGTGGGTAAATTATTGACAGATATGTATGAAATGTGATTCAACACTAGGATATGTTTTTTAAGTGTTAACCCTTACGATGTTTGGAGGGAAACATAGGGAAACAATGTCAAATTGTACTATTTATTGATTTCAGGTTAGTGAAACTAGTTTTGGTGTCGTTGAAGAGGTATCTATTCACTAGGACTCTGAGTATATACTTTTTACCTTATAATACTAATAAAATGGTTGAATGAAATATTTGTCCATGAATCATATATAATTTAATCTTTTGACAATCTTTATTGATTCATCAACACATGAATATATTTTCATATGAGAGTTATAAAAATTGATTGAATTTTCTGTATTCCACAAAGAAGATAGAAATCCAGGCTTCCAGTTCAGTATTGTGATGTAATGGGATGAGTGATGTGGCCTCCGTTCATGGTCTATCATGTGATTAATTTCCTCTAGAAGGGAATGTTGAATCACCCTCTACCCATCAATTATCAGATTATAATAATATATTAGGATGAGGATGCCCATTGGATTAGTGATTTTTTTTTTGATTTTTAGATCCATAGTCCATTGAAGGTTCAATGGTGAGCCAGATCCCCAATCAATAGGGGATTTTCAAAATTAAATGATCCATTTTTTCTTACTAGATTTTACCACGACTGATCATATGGTTTTCTTTCCAAGAAACCATTTCCATGGATCATTTGGGTGCAGGTAGAGTTTGGTCCCATAGACATAGTATGTACTGAAACTCTCATGTAATGATTTCTAGTATCTTTTTCATGAGGTTTACTACACCTATGTTTTCACTCAGTGCAAATTCACGATATTATGGAGTTGTAGCAGGGATTGATAAATATAGTCAATTCTTCCATGAGGTTTAAGTACATTATGATGTAATCCCTCAACATGATTTGACATGGATATATCCGAGAAAAATAATTCATGAAGGGATTCAATAGAGAAAACTATTCTTCTGTGGTACCCTTTCAAAATCCCACATATAATGGATTGATAGATTGAGAACATGTGATGAGAATATTACTATTTGAGGGATTCCATATAGTTTGTGCCTTTAGTAGGAATTTTAGTGCAGATTCATATACAACATAAGGTAAGTGATAAGAGGTGAGTCACAATAGGTGTTATCATGCATATAGTCATGCATGAGATCATATGTAATAGGGGAAGTGAATAGGACTATGGAAACATATATAGGGGTTATTGTATTCATGTGACTGGTGATTTAACAAAGAAAATGATTTCCCAACATAATGTGTTGTGTAGGTATATAAGATTCAAGGTGGAAATCCATGGTAGATGATTTTCTTTGACGATTGTTCTCCTAGTTGGGGAACGGAAATCCCCCATGAAGGAAAAACATGAATATGAGATGGTGTTTCTCTCTGTGGAGGATATTTTGGTGTTGGAGATGTTATTTCTCTCTTCCACCACCAACACCACCACAAATTGACACACGTCAGGCCCACGGAGATGGTGGTCGAGGTCATGAGTAATTGTAAACTATGGATACATATAAGCAACAAAATGCATAATATTATTATAGGTATTATATATTATAATTATACTCTTTATTCAGAACAAGTATACATGGGATCATGTTATTTACTTATATACTTATTCCTAGTATGAGAGTCAGAGATCCTAGTTAAGGCTACATCCCAGCAGCATTGGAATTATATTCTCAAATTGAATGTGTCATAGATATTGTTAATCTGATAGAAGTGTGATATATCAATTTGTGTATAGATTATCTCGTGGGATGCCATTTCCATTAGGATGATATCTTATGATGACATCCGAAGTATGGACTGGTTTTCTATTATCCAATCTCAGATTGACAATCACCACAGGCATGTCAGATGACATTGGACCAATGGGATGACATTCTCTACTATGGATGAGAGAGATATCATGGCAGAGTTAGTGGGACATTCGAGTAGGATACTGCATCCCAACTCTCATCAGTTGTAGAGTCTATCACATGACACAATGAGCTCATCAATATTATAGATTCTTTCATTTTTAGAATATTGTAGGTATTTTTTCAATGAGGATGTTCTGATAATACCTCAAAGGTGGGAGTTAGGGATTTCCAATTACCTACACTAAATGAATGATCAGATATTTTCAGGGATATATGAGATGTCCCATACCGAGATCCAAGAGTTGAGGGTGTAGATGCCAGACCATCAAATGAAAGGTTTTGTTAGACCCAATGTGTCCCCTGGATGATCATTGTTTTTATGTGAAAAATGTGTATGGGTTCTAGTGGATATGTATGGATTATTTTCATCTAAACCATGAATTTATTATATCAATTGGTCCTTACTGATGATCAATGATAACACTGATCAATTTCAAGCTACATGATGGTTCTTCAAGATCGATATATGGTATGCCTACCAATATATGAGATTTTATGATGTTGATATTTTGATGATGGTATTTTGGTGTCACAAAATACACATTGATTTCTTGGTGATTCTATTCAGTGTGAAAAGTTTCCCTAAAGTCTTGATATATTTTATGAGCATATCTTTTATACACATATGGAGTAATTTTTGGTTGTCTTCACCGATGGCATACTACTCTACTCTATGGTAGGGGATGAGTATGCAGTCCAATTGAGGATGATCCTAAACATTCTAAAATATAACTTGAATTATGGTATTCTCTCAAAGTTGTAGTTCTAGATTCACGATATTCTCTTTTTGGGACATGTCGTTTCTAAGAATGAATTATCTTTAGACCCAATGGAGATTTATGTAGTGATTTAATGGGAGCTACACATGAAAATTTCATAGCATAGAGGTTTTAATTTTTATGAAGAATAATACTACAATATTTTTGTAGAATTATGTAAGATTGTATCCCCTTTGGCCTCCCTAATTTGGAAAGGGAATCCATTTTCCTAGATCGAATAGTGATGGAGAGCCTTTTAGGTGTCTATGCTATGATTGAGCAGTTTTCCGATTTTTTGACTATCATAGGAGGTCGTGGAGTACATAGTATAATGTTATACCTGTGGAAATGTGGTCGACTACATTTTGATGCATAGGTAAATGGTGATCTTATAATGGTTGACGTTGTTATGACCCCAAAAGACAAACTATGTTAGTCATGACCTAGAGATATAAGTGGTATTCTTCACTCTAATGAAGTCGATGAACTATCATCTAAGAGAGAAATTTTTTGTTTACTTGGTCCAATTGAGTCTCACTTAAGTATTCATATATTGATACATGAACCTCATACTGAGGCACTGGTTGGAGATCCCACAGGTCTTTGTCCATTAGATATTATATACTATAATAATGGAATATTTTATGTAATATTTCCTTTATAGGAAGTCATATGTTGTGATAGCAAACGTGGAATTTGAGAGGTTGTCCTAATTATTGTGTACCAAGGATGAAGAGGGGGTACATGCTTTATTCAATCGATGGTGTTAAATAATAGACAACATATATATGTGAGGGAGGTACAATTTTGTGACATTGACTATGAGGTATTATAGGACCAAATATCCTCAGGATATTCATTTAAAGGAAATTCAGACATATAGAATCACATGAAACTATTATAGGTATGAATAACACTCTTATTCATGATATGAGAGGATGTGATGAGGTATTTTTACACTTAACCTCCTTCTATACATATCAATATGTGGCAAATGTACGCATACCTTGAACAGTAGTTTGGTGGATTGGCCTGAGGTGCATCATGGCCATGTTTGTCTCTCGGCACATCACATGAAAGTAGACGAAGGTTGAGCTCCAGGTTATGGGCGGTTAGTCGAAGCCTCCTAATATCCTGAGGTGGAAATGGGATGACATACCTGTGGACATTGTGATTGGGATTCTAAGGAAAACTAGTGTCTAAGTTGGCATGAGGGTGACTTTTGAACAACATGTAAAGTTAACACACTTTATTTCTATCAGGGTTAATTTTTTGCGGAGTGTTTGGGGAAGTTGTGCATGTGAGAGATCATATTACATTAAGGGTTACCCCAGACTATTTCCTCTTACCATGTTTCGTGGATGATGTAATAGTATTGTAAAATATTTAAGCGGCATATGGGACACAATTAAGGATAAGTACATCATTCCACCCCCAGACAGGTGCATATATTGAGCCCACAATCTATGTGCTAAGGAATATGCTGAGTGATTGAGTGTTATTCTATGTCCAAACCTAAGAGGATCAGTTACCTTTGGTAGATAATTCATATAATAATATCTATCACATTACTATCTACATGGAAACAATTGAGGCCCTGTAAAGGATACCTTATAGGAAACCCTTATATTGGACTAAAACTGGTGATGCATCTATTGTTAGGATACACATTGTGTAGGGAGCATTGAAGAGGGTGAAGGAGTTATGTGAGTATATTTGGATATAATATAGAATGTAAAAATCTAATACAGATCTACATCATAGGCCTATGTAGTTCATGAAGTATGACCACGTTTTCTAGAGTGTCACCTCTCGATGAGGATCAAAAATAATCATTCAGGGAGGAAATCTATCCCTATGGTAGATAGGTTCATTTGTCATCTAGTGGAGTATTAAAAAGGATTCATACTACCTATTCTAATACACATAGTTGGAGAGTATTATTGAAATCTTCCATGTTCTGCAGCTGATGAGATACGTGCATGATCCTTTTAACGTCATTGACTAGAGAAATATGGATATTGAGAACTGATACACCAGAAATTAGCACCCAAAGGTTATGGGGATTGGCATGATAGATACTACACGGAAAACCCATTCTCCTGGTTCGTTTACTATGGAGACATTGAAGAATTCAAGAGATCTCATGTGACCGGGAGAGTAAGATTCAGGCTCATTATCCTCACATTTTCTCTTAGTTTCACTTTTTGAGGATGAAATTCATGAAGTGGGAATATCATAAATACCTTTTTACTTTTTAATTTTAACAATCATATCAATGAATATTTTTATATCCAGTCATTTAGATAGTGTGTAATTCCAAGGAATAATGGCCTCAGAATTAATTTTTTCAAAATATTAAATATATATTATATCACATATACGTAGTTTTTATTAATTATATATATATATAACATAAATAAAGTAGAAAAACGGTAATATGTGTCCACTATTTAATTTAGATCACAGGATTTACCCTAGGTGAGACAAAATTTTGTTTGGCATCGGATGTCCAGTAGTGATGTCTATTGGCTAGTGCATTTAAATAAAAATAATTTATGAGGATAATTATTTAAATTAAATTAACTATAAAAAATAATCAATAAAATTTAAATTTTAGAAAATAAACATTGATAGTCTCATTACCTTAATACTGTATAGTGGATAATTCTTTGTTAATCATGAACATATTGATATTAGGAAACAATCAACAACTGGCTCTTGGAGAATCAAGGTACAATGGATAAAACAGATCATCCACATCATTATATGTTTTGATCATCACTGACAAAAAATCCAATATCATGGTAGAAATCATCATTTTATTATCATTCCATTATGTATAAATGATAGTGAATGGTAAAAACTCAATTCTTTTATCTCAGTTTGATTAAATCTATTCTATGAGGCTGTGTATTGGATTTCAATTGTTTATTCATTTTATCGATGTTTTTTCATTTTTCTGACCCTAGAAATCCACTATTAATATTCTTTATTTGAGAAAACTTTTCTCACTATTTTAAAAAAAAAGTGATTTCTACCATCATTATTTACATTCTTTTTCATTAGAAAACAGGGCCATGGTTTGTCATATCTCAGTTGTTTTGAGCATGATTGAACCCACAAATTTACATCAGATTTACGTGTGATGAAACTTTTGTTGATATAATGACATGCTTAGATGTGGTGTGGGATATGGGAGATTCCAACATGGATCAAGAATCCATTGAGGCAATGTGAAGCACCAAGTGAAAAGGATGGTGTTTATGAGTGAATCAGAATTTGATTTTATTCAACATGTGGGATAGAATCAATAGACAGAAGTTTTTATCAACGATTAATGTTTGTAGAAAGATTTAATTTTATGAAGAGATTATGGATATTGGTATTCAAATTGGTATTCAATGTGATATGTAATAAAACCCTACTAAATTCGATTTAGTCTGAAGAAAACTTCATGTTTTTTTACCTAGATGGGTTAGCCTAGGTTATCACGTGACTATAAGTATTAAAGACCATGTGCTACCCCCACCCACCTTATAAAAATGTTATTGTAGACTGATGTGTGCGTAAGGAGAATAAAGACACTGGCATGATGAGGTACACGACTTGTACAAGAACATGGAATGTATACACAGACATGACCAAGTGCACATGTCTAAGACCACATGTGGGAGAAAAATACATACACTATAGTAAACTGGACCATGCAGAACTACTTGATATAGATAATAGAACATGGATCTAACCTAATTGGATACGACACATAGTGTATCACACATACCATAATTGTAGTACTACATGACCAATTAGGTGTGTGCTAGTGAGGACATGACATGGTAGTTGAGATGGACCACACACTAATTAATCCCATTACAACTACTGTACTTCCTTCTCTATGGAACAAATGTATATATTATCTCACTATTGGGATCATATTTTCAGCTTCAAGTAGCATATCCTGAATTTTTTCACACATAGAACATGTTAGTGGATTTCTTAGTGGATTTTGAGATATGTTGCCAAATTTTAATAGTGATACACTTCTTTCAGTAACAACCCATGATGAAATTGATCAGAATGTATCCGCAAAAAGTTCATATCGAGATGTCACTCCCTTGTCATATCAGGGTGTGGGTATTCTATCTAGGGATATAGTACTCCCCAGTGGCACCAGGGTGTGGGTTCTCCATACATGATATACAAATTGAGTTGGGGAATACCCCTATCAAACCAGGAAGCATGTCCTCTATTGACTAAATATAGATCTCCCATAGGGAACTAGAGTGTGGGTCCTCAATGCATTTCATGTATACATAGAGGTGCAACTACTTTATGACACCAGGGTGTTGGTCATATATCAATGAAGATAGTACTCCCATATGGTACCAGAATGTGGGTCCTCAATATGAGTTGTATAACTACATATTTTGTATCCCCAATCACACTAGGGGGTAGGCCCTCATTAAATGTGATACAACTATGGAGATGGTACACCCCTATGATAGCAGAGTGTGGGTCCTCCATATGTATTCATCGAAATGATAGATGATATTTTGTGGATTGTTGATGGAATATTTGGTAATGTTGTTAGAATCATCATTATGGGAAGAGATGTGAGACAGAGACCCCTTTATTTCTAATATGTGTTTATTTTATAGTTATATATATATATATATGTTTTTGTATTTCATTTTACATTATCTATGATTATTTATTCACTTATTTCATGTAACATATTTATCCTCTAGATTTCAAGGCTCAAACTGGGTATGTTTATACTCAAACTTGCCTATCATTTTCATACACATCTATAGTAAATATAACCTTTTATAGTGGTCAGAGAATGTAAATTTGGAGTTAGGATCACTTAATATTATTATTTTAGTTATTTTTAGGTTAGAAATCTTCTATATTTGGGAAAGTATTTATCTCATATCCTTTTCAGATTACACTATCAAACATTATTGTATTCCCTATAGGCTTTTTAAATAAAATTGTATTATTGTATATTTTATTTTAATTTCTATTTATTCTAATACACTTCGATATGGAGATGGTTGAGTGCAAGAATATTGGTACATTAGCAAAAGGCATATGATTTTAGTTATTCCATTAAACGTTGGTCACTATCCTCGTTCCAATGGAGGTGGGATTAGGGTAGTTACATCTTGAAATTATTGTGACTAGGCGGGAACCAGTTGTTGGAATCAAGACACTATTTTATATGAGGATTAAAAGTGTTCTAGAGGTTGTTTTATGTTATTTTTAAGATATGTGGGAAAATAGGTCAGGGTAATAACTGTATCCCATGTTATTTTTGATGGATTTGGTTCCCAAGAACTATAATTAGTGTTATCTGCGATAACATATATTCATTGATTTTAATTTTAATAAACTCTTTATAAGATAATGATTTATCTTCTGCATAACATAAAATGTGATAATGTACAAAGAGTACATGTCACTTTAAAATTCCATATTAGTTCCCTACAAAGATGATAACCTAGAAGTTCCATGAAAATATTTGAAAAATGATGTTCTATATCTGGATTAAATCATTTTAGGGGAATATATTATATTTTATATCAGTGGTGGGGACTCATAGGATATTGATGATCATTATCATGGTGTATTCACATGGTAATATATAGAGTAAGATATTATAATAATGAGACCATCAAATAAGAAATCCAAAATTAATTTGTATCATTGGTGGTTCCTATATATGGACATGTGTATTGAAATGTAGATATTATTATATTTATTATTGGGTTTCATAAGTCACATACTATGATGTATTTGAAAAATCTATGGTGATATATGTTTGTGAAAAACTAGCATATATTGGGTGCATCACAGGTAATATTTAATTAATGAATAATGAGAGACATTATTTTTCCTTTTTAACCATTATGTGATTTCAATATCTCCTCCTACTTGAATGAAATGATATATGATAAACAAATCCAAGTCCATTATATTCTATAGGCATGATCTATTTTTTTATCTCATAGAGCGAAAAATCCAGCACATTTGATGATGGAATTAGTAGGAAACCTTATTTTTTACTGATATCATGATAATGGGATTATATTCCATAATAATCATTTATATGAGTTATTATTTCATTATGGAATTAACTTCATCCTCTATGGGTGACATGGCATGTTGTCATATTCTATCCTTAAAATTTTTTCTTCTTCAATTAATTTCTCTACGAAAGTGTTCTATAGAGTCACACACTTAGTGCATCAAGAATATTGGTTAAATAATAATTTTAATTTTTATGTTGAATAAATACAATTCACACAAGTAGTTAAGTAATTATACATGTTTTAGTGAATTCATATATTCCATCACATGTTATTCAAGATAATTTTATTTGAGAAGAATATTTAACTATTATTTTATTTTTATTTAGAGAATATGGAATTAATTTATTAATTAGTGAATAATGATTTGATATTTATTTAATAAATAAATATTCATTATTCATGTTCCAAAAAATAAATTGGACGAATGAAGAAGTGCTTTTAATGGTCTAGTGAGACATAAGATATATTGAATATTAGATGATTAAATAATATATAATTTATTTTGAGATTTTAGTGAAGGTCAGGAAATAATAATAATAATAATATATTAGACATAGGGATCTTCTGGGTTTAAATAATTAATAAATTGATCCTATGAAATTATTTATTTTATATCCTAGTCGTATATGAACCCAGTTACATTATTTTTCATGTGATATAATTTCATCTTGGTTGGGATAAACATGAACTATATAGAATCATCTCAATGACCTTGAGAGATCCCTCTCTACGAAAAATCTCATAAAAAGTGATTAATCCTTCCCCAACACCACTCTCAATTCTAGAGATATAAAGGAGAACACTTTCATGAATTTATTCTTTTGTGTGATCAAAGTTTAACATTTAATGTGATTGGATTTTAAATTATAGTACCTCAAGATCCCTACAGTGACATTCGAATGTTCATGGAACAAATGTGGACTAATACTGGAGGAAACATGTTATTGATTCCTATAACACAATGATGGTACAATGTAGATTTCACATTAGATCCATCATTGAAGAAATAATTAATTGAAATATAACAACTTAAAAAATTAATTTAAATATATATAATATGTAATGATCTGGTGTATAGTTTCTTGAATTTATCCATTTCCAATGTTATTTGATACAATTTCGATGATCATTAAATTTAGTGTCATGAAAATTTTGGATGGATCATTAATCATATTAAATAAAATGTTCTGTATGTCTTTTCATATCTCTCTCCTATACCCAAAACCATCAGGTGGTATTAGATATATTGCATAATAGTTTATTATTATTTAAATATCAATTTTTTATTTAAACATATATTATGGGTTTTCAATTCTATTTTTATTATTATTTTATCCTAATTACAAAAAATGTTTTCCATCCTTTTACAATATTTATGAGGAAGTCAAATAATCATATTAGAGAACAAAATTTGAAGATCTTGTCCAGAGGTTCCAAGGAGTTTGGAAATATAAAAAGAGGGTACACATCATGTAACATGTATGTACATGCCATGTACTAGTGCTTAATTCACAATTATTTGATTTAGAATTTATTGAAGGAATGTTCATTTATTACACAAGGTTAATTTAATTAAAAACCATGTGTAGACCAGGTTATCTTTTTTCATGATTAGTCAATGTACATGTCATGCATTTTTAGTAAATTACATGTAGTCCCTTAGTCATGTACATAATGTGTATCCTCTTAAATAGTGTACATGATTGTTTTTGTTATATCTCATGGACCACACAACACGTATCCTATGTATGTGTCATGTACTCAAAATATTTATGTCAATGTTACTCACTGAGTCCCTGGGCATGTGTCGCAGATTGATGGGGAGAATAATACACCCCATGTAGTGTTAATGTACATGATATTTACTTTTAAAAAATTATGAATAATTAAAAATTAATTTATTATACCATGAAAACGATATCAACATGTGTTCTCTGTGGATATAAATTTGATATTACATGCCATGTGACATGTATTATGTATATAAATATCTAATTAATTTGTATGTAATTTTTCCATCCTTTTATAACGTATAAATTTCATTATAGTTTTAAACCAGGCACATAGAATCACATCATTCAATTTAAATACCATATATTTTATATGGTCATTATGTTGGTAATATATTCCATAATGTTATGTGATATTTCATGTATTCCATATATCGAATAAGAAAACAATGTATGAGTATAATTCACATCGGGTAGTATGGATGGGTACTCACTATGTTACCTCCATGGTAATTTTTTATACAAAATTTGTATTAAAGAATATTATTTATTAGAACCAAAATTATGATGGGTGTGAATATCCATGATATTTGGATGATGACTATGATAAAATAATTGATTATTTAAAATAGATAAATAATTGATTCAATAATTATTTACCTCAAATAATAATGATTTTAATTAAATACTAATATTATTAAATGCATAATTCATTTAGTGGATATGACTAGATACGATTATAGATAAGATCATTGAATGTGATTATTTGAGATAGTTTATAATTAAATTAAATGCCCATCATATGTGTCAAATCTACTCTCATTATTTAATGCCATGTGTGCCAATTTTTTATTTTATCTAAAATTCATTATTATCCCTTTATTTTTCTTCACCTATATGAGAGTGAAATAATATGTAATGGATATAGCTCCCATGATCGAGGAGGAATTTTATGTTTGGAGTTTATGGGAAACCAATCCAAGAGAGAGACACAGGTAGGAAGGTGGAAAGCCGTAACATGAAACATAAATGGTTTGTATTGTTCTCACATATGTTTTTAGTAACTTAATCATATTCTAGATAAACTATCCATTGTTAATTTCCAATTACTATATAAATTTATATTTTATTTGTATCAAGGTTCATTATTATTTCAATATGGATATTTTTTCATGATCACATAAATTATCAAGAATACAATATTCAATTAATATAAATTGTTCTATGCATAAATATAACGTAACAAATTGTTAATAACTAATGTAATTTAACTTAATATTAAATATCATGTAATAATTACAATAAAGTTCATTTTATTCATAAAATATAAAAATAATATATTTATATATATTAATTTGTTATAGACATGGTCTCGTCATAATTTATCCTAGTTTTTAGGGTTAAGCGGTCAAATGTAGAGTAGCCTAGGTTGTCGATTACTCAGAGACCTAAGAAGAAACCTATAGACACAAACATTTAGTGAATTTTTTTTGGCTATGAAGGGTCCAACATGGGTTGATTTTAGATTTTTTTAAATGATTTATAAGAGACATATGTGAATTCAATCTAAAAGAATGAGTTGACCCTAGGTTATAACTTTGTGTGAATTGGATGAATTCCTTTTTTTAACAATATCAATTTCATTAACTCAAGACAGATTCATTTAATGAATTCAATATATCCTCATCAAATTCTTGTTGAAAACCGTCACATACACATGATAATAAAATATACACTTGTAGGATAAATTTAAATAGAAGTCCAGGGTAAAGTATCTTAATAGAAAATATAAGTTGTGCGATTAAATTAAATAAGGAAGGGGAAGAGACAAAATCCTGGATTAGAAGAAACTCAAGTAAAAGAAATCAATAACATTTATAGATTGAGAAGTAAAATCCAATAAATCCTATTTATACTACCTTGGTACAAACCTTAAAATATTTATCCCTATATTGATGATATGTTCTCAACGAAAGTGGGAAGTAGACTCATAAGGGTGAAATTGAAGAAGTAAAAAAGCAACAAAATAATGATCACTCCACCGTTGTGTGGAGAATATCACAATGTATGGTGTGAATAAATTCACATATTATATAAACGATATCATTGTGATATAATGAAATATATAATAAGTGTATAGGAAGAAATTTTATTATGAACTAAGGTGATTCAAACAACATACATGAGAAAGAAGAATGTTAGAAAGAAAAATTAGTGTAATCAAATTACAATGAAAACAAAGATAAAAGATGACTAAATCCTTCAACACCACTGCCTTAAATAGGAATTTTAGGATCCTGGGTTCAATCTCCCATATGTCCATATATCCTCAATTAATGGTGGTAGGCCTAGGGTGGTGGAAAGTAAGGGAGATGACACCTTCCACCCTTGACAAAAAGTTGCAACCAGCTAACATCCAACGAACAGAGGTTGCTAGATGACCTTATCGATGGCCGAATTGGAGTGAGATGTTGAAGATAAAACTTAATCTCATGATTTTTTCTAACTCTCTGTAAACATTCATCCCAAAAAAATTTGTGGTGTCCGAGATATGATTAAATTGGTGGGTTGTTTTTCTACATCACAGTATCTCGCCCATATTTTCATCTTCCACTTGGGCTACCTAGAACACCCATAAAAATTCATAATTTTCTCTTATAACTATTTGATTAAATGTTCCCCATGATGTCTCATATCTCTATATAATGTTCGAGAGTCATTGGGCTTGTATGTTGGCCTCTAGTGTCTCTTTATTGGGCTGATGTCTTGTTTACTTTTCACAGAATGTGTTGTCATGAAAGCCCATTTTTGTGTTCTTCCAATGTGTATCATCAAGTGATCCAAAATAATTAATTTTTAATTATATAATAGTATAACTAAAAATAAAATATGAAAATAAAATCAAGAATATTTTTTATTTTAGGATGTGTTCTAAATGGACCATGTAATAGTACATTTTAAGAGGGAATTATTGTCATAATATGAATTAATTTTCCAAGTGTAAAAAGATCTAAAGTGGTATATATGAATAATTAAGCACATGAATATTATATATATTAATAATGAATATTATCCTCATTAAGTGGCTAATCAGACCCCCCAACGTGAGTTTTTCTAGTCCGAAGAAAAATGTATCTCTACAATATAAAATTAAAATTTTCTTTTCCAAAAGTTTTTAATACACATTGATCACAAATAACCCTTATAACAAAAAATAATGAACCCAATTAAATTAATTTTATAAAATATAGATTTATACTAATATCCTAATCCCAATCCTGTTATTTTTTTTTCAAATTCACCCCCACATTACATGCAATTTAAATAAAGAATAATGATGTGTTGTGGGTCACAAAAGACACGAGGTTCATTTTTATTCAAGGGGAAAATGATGAAAGTGCTAGGTGGAATCACATTTCTATATTAAGATGAGTATTAAATTTTTTTATATAAATTTTTATTGTTTTTTTCAATTTGTCCCTGGTAATTGAAATTGCGCTCAATAGAGCCAACCAATGTAGTAAGACATTGATGATGACTCCGAAGCCCAATGTACTTTTGGCACCAAGTGAAACCCTCATACTCGGGCATCATCTTGAGTTAACATAGTCTATAAAAATTCAAATGACCACATATAGGGATAAAATTACAAACTCTTTTCTTGACTATTATGGATTCACAATCCCCAAGTGCCGAAAACCAAAAATGAGGTCATTTCATTGCTCTACATGAAAATTTATTTATTTTTATTTGTATTATTATTTAATACTCATATTAAAACTAAAATGATCAAAAAACCTATGATATTTATTTGGGGGACCCCATGAACTCGAACTAATACCCCAATATCCAAAGGACGGGGGTTGTGATTTTTTTTGGATGAAAATATAAATGATGAAATTTCACATTTGACAGCCACGCATTCCAAAATCTATTCTTAGGAAATTATACATGGATTAAAATCTGAATCCGGTAATACTATTTTATTTTATATTCAGTTTCAATGTGTGCAATGTTTATTATCATGTTTAATGTTAAATTGTTTTTCCTTCCACATAATTTTTTTGCACATAGAATTAATTGTTATTTTTTCTTTTCACCCAACAACACAGAATAACAAAGTCCCTTGTGTTTAAAGAAAATAAATTTGAGAAGGGGGTAGATGTATATGACATGAGTTCTAAATGGAATTTTTAATATGATGATCATCGAATGAAGTCTTATAGTGGTTGAAGTTGACGTTCTTGCTACTCCAATTTAGTCCTTTGATATCCATGTCACTTACAAAGTTCCCTAGTGGAAAATAGAAAAAACTAACAAACAAACAATAAAATAAAAAATATATAAATATTAATATTTATTAATATAATAAAAAAGAGAAAATAAGTATATATATGAAAA
This sequence comes from Viscum album, assembly GCA_963277665.1. Classification (NCBI taxonomy): domain Eukaryota; kingdom Viridiplantae; phylum Streptophyta; class Magnoliopsida; order Santalales; family Viscaceae; genus Viscum; species Viscum album. Next base: position 1,813,175,731 of record OY728127.1, read on the forward strand.
ATATAGAATAAGGAAGAACTATTAGTTGTAGGTCAGTGGTAAGCGTGCACCCCTGTCACCCTTCAGTCCTGGGATCAAGTCCTCATGGCTTCGCTGGTTGTGACGGGGTTCTACCTATGACCTACAATGGGTCCTTCTATTTTTTTATTATAATTTTTTTTCTTTAACAGTAAAACACATAAAAATAAAATTAACTGATGATATATTGTCTTCTTTTTTATATTTCTAGGTAAGGTATTACTCAAGGACCACACCACCTGACAGATATGAATATGGCGCTTCCCTTTCATCCCCATCCATTCTCATTATATAAGAACATGTCAATAGTCTCTATATTTTTTTAAATATCAAAATTATTCATTAATCCTTTTTGAAAAATAAAGATGATTTAAAATGATTGGAAATATGAAAACCACATGTTGCCTCATGTGCAACCCTTTTGTTTATCATTGCTAGTTCGACATAGACCCCAAATTGTTTATGTATTTTCCTTATCTAAAGATGGTTCACAGAAGTCTTCATCTACATCATATTTTTGGAATGGTTAAATGAATGGTTTGACTGTATGACCATTATGTTTAATGGATTTACCATTTGTGTGATCATGAATTTCTACAGCCCCATGGGGGTACAACTTATACACTATGTATAGACCCGACCATCTAAACCTATACATTCCTGGGTGTAAATGAAGTTTAGAGCTACACAAAAGAATAGATTTACCCAGTACAATGTGTTTGGTTTTATGATTTCCTGATTGGTAGGCTGGAACTCTAGATTTATTTACCCTTGAATTTTCACAAGCCTAAATCCTAAGTTAATCAAGTTCATTGAGATCTAATTTCCTTTTTGTTCCTACCAATGAGAGGTCATTATTCATTTTATTAACAGACCAAAAATACATATGTTCAATTTCAACTAGTAAATGGCATACTTTTCCATAAAACAACCTATATGGGGACATTCCTAAACGGTTTTATATGTTGTTCTATATGCCCAAAGAGAATCTAAGAGTTATCTTGACCAATCCTTCCCAAATGGATTAACCATATTTTCATGAATTTATTTTATTTCTCAATTGGTGGACTCATCTTGACCATTGGTCTATGGGTGGTATGAAGTGGACACTTTGTGAGAAATTCATTACATATCCATGAGTGCATAGAATGGACGATTGAAAAAATGTGTTCCCTGATCACTAATGATATCTATAGTAATTATAATTCTCTAGAGGATGTTTTCCTTGAGAAATATAATCATAGTTTGATGATCATTAGATTATGCTGGAATGGACTCAATCCATTTGGATAGATAATTGACAACTAAAAGGATGTACAGATATCCACTGGAGTTTGCAAAGGGACCCATGGAATCGATTCCCTAGCAGTCAAGGATTTCAATCACTAAGATGGGAGTGAATGGAATTTTATTCCTTTTTCTGATGGACCCTACATGTTGACACCTAGGAAAGAATTGTCATAATGTTTAAGAGTCCCTTTAGAGGGTGGTCTAGAAGAGACCACCCATAAGTACCTTAACATATGATTTTAGAGGAAAAGTGACCTCCACATTCCTCACTATGACAAAATTTAAGGATGGAATATTGTTCATATTCTGGGACACAACTCCTTATGAATTGGTCTGGGATGAACTATAGAGGCATGGATCATCAAACCCATAGTTCCTAACATCATATAGGAATTTACATCGAGAATGAGTCCCTAATAGTTTTTGAATGAATCGTTTAACTATGATGTTGGTTATGCCAGCATACCTTTAGAAATCACTCACTAAATAGAGGTTCTCATTGGTAAATGAATCATACATATAACGGTGATTTGAGTTTTCTTTTAAATTCATCGTAGATAGATGATCAACTACACCATTTTCAACACCCTTTTTATCCTTGATTGTGAGGTCAAATTCCGGTTATACAAGGAACCACCTAATCAGTCTAGCCTTGGAATCTTGTTTTTTGAAGAGGTATTTTAGTGTATAATGGTTAGTGAACACAATGATGGGGTATCCTAAGTGGTATGACCTAAAATTCTCTAAGGAAAACACAATCACAAGTAACTCCTTTTATTGGTGGTTTAGTTTATTTGTGTATCATTTAAGGATTTTATTTTATAAGAAATAATATAAGGAGTTTTATCACAACATTGTCCTAACACAGATTCTACTGTAATGTAACTGGAATCAAACATAAGTTTGAATGGAAGGATTTAATTTGGGGATTTTATAATGGGAGGAGAGGTGAGAGAGGATTTGAGGGTTGAGAATAAAACCACACAAATTATTTTCCGAACAAATGGCGCATCCTTTACTACGATAGCACAAAGGGTATGTGATATTGAACTAATGTCCTTGATGAATATTATATAGAAACCAACATGTCATAAAATTGACCTCACATCCTTAACAGTTCTGGGTGATGGAAGGTGATGAATGACGTCACATTTTGCTTTATCGACTTCAATACCCCTACCAGAGGCTATATGGCCAAGGAATAACCCCAATGTAACCATGAAAAAGCATTTTCCCAGTTTAGGACTAGTTTCATTTCATTTCATCTAGACAAAACTATCTCCGCATTTCTAAGAAATCCCACAAATGTATACCCAAAGACATAGAATTCATCCATGAAGGCCTCAACAAAATCCCCTACCATGTCTGAGAAGATTCACATCATGCACCGCTAGAAGGTTCCACGAGAATTGCATAAACCGAACAGCATATGATTGAAGGATAAGGTGCCGAATAGATAGGTGAATATAGTCTTCCCTTGATCCTTTAGGGATACCTCTATCTGATTGTACCACGAGTATCCATCTAAGAAACAATATAAATCGCGACCTTCCACTCTCCCAAGGACTTGGTCAGTGAATGTTAAGGGGAAGTGGCCCTCCTTTGTGAATGTGTTTAGATTTCTATAGTCAATGTCGTCCCTCAATCCACTACTCACCCTATATAGTATAATCTATCCATCATTATAGGTTATCAATGCAATTCCTACATTCTTGGGAACCACATGGATTGGGCTCACCCACTCACTCTCATCAATTGGATAGATGACACTAGATTTTAAAAATTTCAGAAGTTCCTTTCGTATTAACTCCATGAGATTAGAATAGTGTCTCTGTTGATGTTGATGATATGAGTTTGAATCAGATTTTAGAACAATCGTATGAGTCCCGATTAGTGGGATAATCCCAGGAATATCTTACAGGGTCCAACAAATGGCTTTCATATATTTCTTAAGGACATCTAAATACATCCTCAAATTATTGGATTCAAGAGAAGAATAAATGACAATAAGTTCTGTTTGATAGTCTTCTAGGAAGGCATATTTGAGTGTAGAAGGATGTTCCTTCAATTCAATATCATTTTCGTTAATAATATCAGTATAACATTGGGAAATTGGATCAAGATAGATTCTGTATTCTAGTGGTTTAGATCAAATTGAATCCTCATGTGTAGATGTTTCATCTACAAGATTGGTTTGATCAAATTTAGGTAAGGAAGTTTTATTGGTCTCCATGGAAGTGGTTTCCAGAAAGGTTTAACTAATTGTTATACCTAATACTTCATCATTAGATCAATTTGAAAATGATTCAATCCATGGAGAAAAACTTCTTTCATGAGAACAAAGGAAATCAATCTCATCCTGACATATACTTCCATCAAATATTTCATGATATTATATGGTTCATTACCAATACTTCCTATCACAATTACTTCATGAATTTCCTCATCATCCACTATTTGTGTTATTTCATTATAGATCTTCAAGTATAGACTCATGTTTCTAATGGTGATGGTCAAGTTCTTATTTTGAACTTGGATAACATAGTTGATTGTTTCATGGAAATGATGACCAAGGATGTTGGGATATTTTACACATTTATTATTTTTTGGATGGTTGTCAAGGACAATGAAATCAATAGGGTAGATAAAGTTTTCAACCTTTACAAGAACATCCTTTAAAATCCACTTTGGAACCCTAATGCGACGTTCAGTAAGTTGAAGTGTGACAGATGTGGGTTGGAGCACTTCTAGGCCTAACTTGTAGTACACATCATAGGGGATAATATTGACACTAGCACCTAGTTCATCCAAGTCCTTGAAAACCTTTCTCTCTCATAGTTAACCATTGATGTATGGGAATCTCGGGTCATTCAGCTTAAGAGGAATGGTCCCTTGAATGGTGATACTCACATTAATATCCAAAAGGACATGGTTTTTAGGTGAAAATGTTTTTTTAATGATCACAGGTACCTAACATACATTGAGTAGGAATGTATGATTTGGATTGAATCTAGAAGGGGAATGTTCAACATGTCTTGTGAGAATATTTCATTCAATGTTTAACTCAATTCAGGCTAGGTTTTCCCATTCATACATTGAGGAAATTGTGCAGGTTGTGGGGTTTTTTGTTGAAGAGTTTTTTCGATGATAATGTTATCATGTTTTAGAATTTTATCATTTTGTTCATTTGAATTTGCATACGAGTTTTAATCTTTATATGGGTTCTGAATTAGTTGTTCAGGTTTCTCTATTGATTTCCCACTTCTTAAAACAGTCACATCCTTTAGTTGTTCATGAGTTGTTTGAGTGAAACATGACTCTCCCCTTACTGTTTTTTGTGAAATGGCTTGTTTTGGCATTGGTTCCATTCCTGTTTGATGGTTTTAAGTTCTTTTTTAATGGAAGATACTTACGAGTTCATCCTTTCCATTTTTCAAACTGTTGTTCAATTAGGATTTTTGGAACAGTTTCAGTTGGTGATTCAGAAGATTAGTTAATCCCAGGTAAATATTTTAGGGGTGGGATGGTTTGTTGAAAATTGACTGGTGGATATTGGGATTGGATAGGTTGGGTTTGGAACTGGTTATGGGTTTGGTAGTTCTGATGGGGGGAAAAAATTTGTCCCTGTGGTTGGATTGGTTGTTTGTTATCCTTCCAGCGGAAGCAAAGGTGGTCATTATACCTTGGGATGAAGGTGTTTTGATATTGAGGCTTTTGAAATTTCAAATCATTTACTTCAACTAGGGGTCCTCCTAAAATAACTTCCTTTATGGTTGGAATGGTTGGAATGTTTTTTCCTATGGTCAGGTTTGTCAAAAATTGTGCAAATAGGGTCTACAGTTTGGATTTCATGGACTTTCTTATGGTATATCTATTTAACAATCATAGAGAATGTTGTGAGTTTAGACCAAAGGCTTTACTATTCTCTATGTTTATTAATTCTAGTAGTTCATTGTGGATTTTAAGAATATAGTGATGTTCCGCATTTTTTGTTTTTTTAGCAAGGCCTTCCAGATACTCATAAGCATCATTTGGGATTGGTTTTTAAAAGTTCCATTACACATCATATCAATGAATTGTTTGTTCCCCAGACCCAACCCATCATTAAAAACATGAACTTGTAATGGGATTGAAAATCAATGGAGAGGTACCCTATTGACTGTGTCTTTTAACCATTCACATGTTTCATTAAATGACTCTCCTTGTTTTTAAAAAATGTTTTGTATTCTCATTTTATGTTTAATTGTTTTGTGGTGGGGAAATAAGATTTTGTAGAATTATCATTTTATTTGGTCCCAAGAGTAGATGGATGAAGGTCTCAAATTTTTTAGCCAATTTTTAGCTCGATCCCTTGATGAAAAAAGAAAATAACCTCATCTTATCTGAATCTAGTTGATGTGGGGGACACAAGGTTTCTACAATGTCATTGAACTCATTGATGTGAAGGTAGGGAATCTCGGACTCATTTCCATGGATTGTGGGAAGGTTGATTAAGACAAGGGGTTTAAATATATTGTTTAAATATTATAGTGAATAGTGTCTATTGGATGAGATGGCATAGGTTCAGGTATGTGTGAGGTGGTCATTCATGGTTTGATCGATTGCATTTCCCATGTTTGGGGCTGCCTCATTTGGATTTCCATTTTGGTTCCCACCCGGGTTTATGAGTTGGTTTCTTTGAAGAACTTCTATTGAAATGCGATCAATTGTCTCTAGATTATTCAGAACATTAGGATCTAATTTAAAGAGTTCCCTTGGTGTAATTAAATCCCCAACCTCAGGACTATCCACCATAACTAGATGGTTTGATTGGTCACGAGTGTTGGCGGACATGCACCAAAAGAGAGAAAAAAATGAGAAAGAGAAAAGATTAGATAATTTGGATGACAATAGAAGAAGCGTGGGAGAATACAATTTTTGTTTAGATGACTTACTTGTGTCCCTGTCAACAGTACCAAAATTTTCTCTTGCCATAATTTACCCTTGTTTTTTGTGTTATGTGGTCATATGTAGAGTACATTGGGTTGTCGATTCTTTAGAGACCTAAGAAGAATCCTATAGACTAGGACATTATATGGAATGATTTTGGATATGAAGAGGATAATGTTGGTTGATTTTAAGTTTTTTAGATGAATTCTAATAGACTTTATTTAATTTAAATTAGATTAATTAGTTGATTCTAGGTTATCACTTTGAGTGGATTAGATGAATTATTTTTTTTAACAATTTTAATTTCATTAACTCTAGAAGGATTCATTTAATGAATTAAAAATAAACTCATCACATATAGGTTAAAAAACTTCAAAAACACATAATAATCACATATAAACATGTAGGATCACATTGATGAGCACTCCAATGTAAAGGATCATATTAGCACATAAATGTGGGGCAATAAAATTCAATAAGGATGAGGAAGAGGGAAAATACTTGATTATAAGAAACTTAATTGAATGAAATAAATAGAATTTATATATTGAGAATTAACATATAATTTATCCCCTTTATACTCCCATGTATCAACCCATAAATGATTTATCCCTCCATTGATGACATGTTCTCAACAGAAGTGGGAAGTAAACTGATAAGGGTGAAATTGAATAAGTAAAAACAAAAAAATAATGATCAATCCACCATTGTGTGATTAAAATCACAAGGTATGGTGTGAAAAAATTCACACCATAAATCAATGGTATTAATGTGATATAAGGGATAATATAATAAGTGGATGGGATGAAATTTTATTAATATCTATGGTGATTCGAAAAACATACATGAGAAAGAAGAACGTTACAAAGTGAAATCGGCCTAACAGAATTACAATGAAAATAATGGTCAAAGATGATTAATTCCAATAAAACCACTGCCTTAGGAAGGTATTTTTGGATACTTGGGTGGATCCCCCATCTGTCCATATCTTCTCAATTAATGGTGGTAGGCCTAGGGTGGGGGAAAGTAAGGGAGAGGAGAATATTCCACCCTTGACCTGAAGTTGGAGCCAACGTGAATCCACCGAACAGAGGCACCTAGATGACCTTCTAGATGGAATAATTCAAGTTGGCCGTAGAAAGAAAAAACTCATGCTCTGAATGTATTCAAACCCTCTATATAGTTTCAGCCCAAAATAATTTGTGGTGGCTGAGATTTGATTAAATAGTTGGGATGTTTTTCTAGGCCCCAGAATATCACCCCGAATTTCATTTTCCACTTGGGCTTCGTAGAACTCCATTAAACCAAAAAAATTAGCTCTTGTAACATTTTTATTAAATGTTCCCTATGATGTCCTCTATATTTGGATAAATGTTTAGAATCATTGGGCTTGTATCTTGGACTCTACAGTCTCGTTATTGGGCTGATGTCTAGTTTACTTTCTCCAGAATGTGTTGGAATGAAAAACCATTTTTGTGGTCTTCAAATGTAAATCTTCTTGTGATTAAAATAATTAATTATTCCTAATATAATGGGATACCAGAAAATAAAATATGAAAATAAAATCAAGACCATTTTGTATTTTAGGAGGTGTTCAAAATGTACCATGTAATATTGCATTTTAGTAGGTAATTACAATCATATTGGGAGTAATGGTTCAAAGTGTAAAATTCACTAAAATGGTGTTTATGAATACGAAAGCACATGAATATTATATATATTAACAATGAATATTTTACTCATTCAGGGGATAATCAATACTTCCAGTACTTTAGTTAAAATCAAACCATAATTCAAAGTTCTTGATTATCTAATATCACGGTGCATTCAATTATCTTGGAATTATAAAATTAATTCATGGGTTGATAGAACAATTTTGACATCAATGTTAGTCCACCAAAGTATGACTTAATGTATCTGAGTGGTAGTGGTAGAATAAATTCAATTTAATGATTTTAGGATTGGGTAGCCCACTCCAAAAATAACGGAATTGTGAGTTAATGAAGTATAAATTTAGATGGCCTACTTATAACCCTTAAAAGTTATTATATTCCATAATTTGGGGTGATGAGAAGGGGAATATATATAATTTACAAAATAATATAAAATTAACTATTTAGTCTACTATTAGTGGTGAGGACCGTTTGGTTTTTATAAAATAGTTTGATATTAGTAAAAATAAAATTTCTTTTCTGGGCTAAATTTTATCAGATAAAGTATTATAACTCATATCAAATTTTTTAGAAAATTCAATAAAATTACATAAAACATTCCACGATGATCTATAATTGGGATATATATGATTCTCACTGGCATAGATTTCCAATAATGGAAATGGAGCTTATGTGTTATCCTACACCATGAAAGGACATTATATATGATGGAAGATCATGTTATTGTTGTTCCTGATATTGGGGCTAGTGAAGAAGGATTATCATTGTATGATAAAAAATTTAAAAATTCTCTATATCTTAAGTGCTTTATGATATCAACCATGAACATTGAGATTTGAAGAAATATAAGGGAACATGTTTGTATAGCATAGTGTATCAATATTGGGATCTATATGAAGATAAGGGGAAACAATAGATATACAAGAACTCTCAATGCTCCATTTACAACTAATCATTGAGAGTTTTTGCCTATTGGACCTCATGTAATCAATATTATTGGCCACATTGTACTGAAGAGAAAATTTAAATTTTTATTATCAAACACTTTTAAGGACGAATGTGAGAAACCGAGTCAAGCACTGAAAGATAAAAAAAAGTCACGAAAGTGAAATTGCAGCCTGCCCGTTTTAACCTCTCTAAGTAGTTTCCAATATATGGTGTTTACCTGGATGTCTGATTGCTCCATCAGAAGATCTTCAAATCTGAATGCCAGATTTCCCCAAGACTGGATGTACTCCTCTACATTGATCATTCTGTTGTTAGATCCCCAAACCAGAATGAAATCCTGCTTGTCCATCCAATCACTCTGCTCATCATTGGTTTCCACATTATGCGTCTTCTTTATCATTATTTCTGCCTCCTCATTAGGAGAGTAGATAATTAGACTAGTTTCTATTATAATCTCATCCGAACTCATAAGCATCTCAAGAGGATTATCATCACTCTCCCATTACTGGCTTTCCCCCTTTGGGGGAGAGGGTCACAATCCTTCAGTTTTTCCTTCATCTTCTTCACCCACTGGGTCTCCATCGGTAAGTGTAAATATGAATAGTCATTTTTCTCCTTCTGTTTGCCCCTTCTATTCTTTCTCTACCTCGGACTAGGATACCTTCTCTCCTAGTCCTCAGCCTCTGTATCACCAACGAAACGGCTTGAACGGTCATCACAGGATGCTCCCTCTGAAGACGTCTCCATTTTTACCACATACTCAGGATCCTCAACAACCAGAGCATCAAAACGGTTTTCCATCTCCATACCATCAACCTCTACAGAGCCCCCCTGAACGCAACCGTACTCTTTCCAGCCTGTTCAATGAGCTTATCACCTCTATCACTATTACCACCATCCGATCTTAACACCTTAGCATAATATGCCTTGCCTTGCAACATGCATACTCCCTAATCCACCAATTGTGGCACCTCCTGGTTGTGGGAACCTCCAGATATATCCTCTGCCTCACCAGATCCCCAAAGCCCCAAAATGGCCATCAACTCATGTAGATCATTCAGCAATCCCCTTTCATCAGCACATGCAGCCTCCACACCCAAAGGGGACTGCTCGGGATCCTTAGCCACAATGGGAACCGCCACTCACAGTCCACTCAGTGAACCCCCTACATCTGTACTCTCAGGAACCTCACCCACAATATTCTGCTCAGGTACCCCAGGCTCAGCAGAGGCTTGCCTCCCCATACCACAATCAGTGGTTTTCTCCTTGGTGGAAGTCGGTTCCCCCCGATGATAGAGAGGTTTCGAGTGACCCAAATGCTTGCATCCCGAACAGAACTCAGACCATGCTTCATAAAACACCGACTGCTTACACCTAAATTCTTCACCCACTATAATCCACATGTACTCGAAGGGATTCCTAGACACTTCAACCTCTACACAGACTCGTGGAAAAACCAGGTGGCACAAGGACTCCATTCAGCTATCAGAACAGAGATATCCCCCGACCAAATTGGCCAACATTCGAATCATAGAAGGATTTTGAAAAGGTAGTGGGAGATTAGGGAAACTCACTCAAACCGCCATCATCGGAGAATCTTTCCGCATATGTAAATCATACGACCAATGAAGAAGGTAGAAGCAGGTGTCGTTGAGGCTTCGAGGGGCCCCTGGCCAGGATTTGATGAGGTCTTCCTCTGACGAGAATCATATCATAATATGCATGCTATCGAGAAAACCCACTGTCGATCGCTCCTTTAAATACCACTCCACGAAAATATGACTGTCAAATGAATCAACTGAGAGGCGTCGCTGTTTGAACTGAGCGATCAAGGTGAGATTTAGAAGGGAAGAGGCTCCATGAAACTCCGAAAGTGAATGAGGAAGATTAGGGAACCCTTCGTGAAGATCTGGGACCTTCAGAAATAGAGGGGCTTGGGGAAAGGGAGGAAGTAGATCTGGGTTCTAAAAGGGTGTGAAGGGGGACCCCACACCCTTGCGGCTCAACGAAGGCCCCTCCCCCGCCGGGGGGAGAGGGACCGGCACAGCGGTCAGTGCTGTTGCTGAAACCCTAGGAGAGGTTCTGCGCGCAACGTCCATGGATCAGTGTTGGTTTGGCTACATTGAATTTGTTTACATCTTAGGGATTAAATTATCAAATGATTTGTGTGAGGATATCATAATTTAATCAATAACCAATAACATATATTATTTCATTATTAATTATAATATTTTATATAATGAGAAGAGTATATTAGAAATACGTACAATGATATTCTATATGTATTAGAACATGGTGTTTGAGAATCCAAATGTTCATATGGTGAATAAGAATAGAAAGAAGATAGAAGAGGGTCCAAGTCCTCATAATAAATCTACAGCTCTTGAACATTATCCATCCAAGAATAGGATTTTCTAAAGACAAGGAATGGAAATGAAGGGATTGTGTTTTTTATGTGGAAAATATTTCCACTAGAAGAATAAATACACCTAATTGAAAGGCTAATATAATGTTATGTTCATTATAGAGTGTAATCATTAAATATGTATACATTGGGTCATATATATAACATCTAGTTGTCAAAACATTATCAAATTGTATGAACTATGAAGATTTTGAATTATTTTTATAGGATTGGTAAATTTTTGATCTACTAATGGCGTGAGGCAAGATTCTACAAGCACTAGAGACTACCACAATTAATTATTCTAATATGAATGATTATGGTTTTAAGGGATTTTTAATTTGTACCCACTTTTACCATGAACACAATTTCTTTATAATTGATATATTTTGATGGTTTTGTTCCCAGGTATGGAAATAATGTGTGTTTATTTTCTAAAAACAACCTATGATATAGTATGTCACATTTCAATAATGGTCAGTATTTACTAATTTATGAATATCATGCATAGAACATAGATACTGAATCTTCAATAACATGACTCACATGACACCAATCTATGAAAAAATTCTTTCTTTTATCTAAATGAGAATAATTTTAAAAGGATTTGACTTTATAGTTATTAATATTGTATTAATCTAAAAACCCTGAATGATGAAATTTCTTTTTACAAGGAAAAATGACTAAAAACCATTCAATGGATAGGGTAGAAGGGCCCTAGACCTTTTAGGATTAGTACACACTTATGTGTACGGACCATTTCAAATAGAATCTGGAGTTGTATATTCTAACTTCATAACATTAATTGATGAATTGATCAGATATGGGTAATTCTAAATGATGAGGTATTGGTATGAGTGTTTTGAGATATTCAATGAATTCATGAATTGTGTAGATAATAAAAAAGTAATGATGGTCAATGAATCTTCAATCAGATCAAGATAGTGAATATCTTAACCAATAGTTTATTGAAATTTTATGGTAGTTCAAGATTCTATCACAAATCAATCTATCTTACAAATCCTAGGGAATGGTTTTATTGAAGGCTGGAATCATAATTTTTTATATAGGGTAATCATGATGATGATTCATGTAGATCATTGAATATCCTATTTTGGGAAATTAATTACAAAATTTGATGTACATACTAAACTGATTACCAACTAATGTTTAAAATGTAGTTCACTTAGATTTATGGAGTCGAAAGAAACACATATTATCGAATAAACCTATATAGTGTTGTGAGAAATTTGTGAATGACTTCTTACGATACAAATATGCACCATGGGAAACAATGTTTATCTTTATAGGTAATCCTAAGGAAACAAAGGGATACTATCTTACAACCCCTTTGAAAAGTAAGTGATTATTATTAGATAAAAAATAATTATTAATAGGGAGAACATCCTCAAAAATAATTATGGGATAAAGGATTACATCGATAAAGTTGATACACAAGATACACAATACATGTTATAAGAGTATATTACATAGTTTCCCATTAAAAAAGTAGTTTAAAATAAAAATTTATACATATAAGAATTAGAGAGTTAAGAGAACTAGAGATATAAGGTTTTAGAGTCCCTAAAAATTGTGACTAATTATTATAGGCATTGACGAACCTGTCTCCTAAAAATAGTAATTAGGAGATCATGATTTACAAGATGGAAATAATACCTAAATTATGAAATGTATTACATATATCAAATCAATGACTGGGTTTTAGTCGATTCTCCTATTGATGTATAGCATGTAGGGTGAAAATTGTTATTCTAGAAAAAACTATTACTAGGAGGTAATGTTAATACCTATAAATTTAAACAAGTGGATACAAGGTGTAATCAAAATCATTGAATGTAACATTATGAAATCATTTGAGTATCTTCCATTCTTAAATCCATCATAATTATACATTCTATATAATATATCCATGAATACGAAACATTTATGATGGAAGTCGAAATAGAATTACATAACGTGACCATTCCTGATGATGTCTACATGAAAAAACCATAAGGGTTTGTGAATCCCTATGATGCAAAAATTATTTTAAATTTATATAGATCGATTTAATGATGTAGGAAAGAATCCATTCCATGTGAATTTCAGTTTAATGAAGCTATAAAAGAAATTTGTTTCATTATGAATGAATGTATTCCATGTGTTTACAAGTTGTATTGTGGGAATGTAGTGTTTATCTTTGTGGTATATGTTGATGCAATATTACATGTTAGAAACAAAATACTAGTCCTTTAGTCAGTTTGGTACTAGTTGAAGAACTATTTCTCTATGAGGGACTTAGGTGATACAATCTATGTTCTAGGTATCAATATCATTCATGATATATCCAAAATGATTCATAGAGTATGTCAAAGAACCTAAATTAACATGATACTAAACAGATTAATTATTGAACATTTGAAGATATTCTCGATTAAATTTTCACATAATATACAACATTAGATGAAAATATGTCCTCAGAAACATTTTTAGAAATGGATAATGAGTAAGATCCCACAATCTCAAATGGAATGATCAATAATGTCTACCTTTTTATGTAATAGATATGATATTTCCTACACATTGTACATGGTAAGAATATTTAAATATGATATCTAAGAAATTCATTGTTTTACTATTAAGGATATCCTTAAGTATTTGATATGTACTAAGGATATGTTCCTGGTGTATGTTGGAAATGAGGAGCTAGTCATTTTGGATAACACTAATGCTAATTTTCAAACTGACCAAATTTATCTCATGTTAGAAACATGATACTTTTTATTCTTTAATAGTGGAGCACTAAGTTGGAAGAGTTAAAAAATAACCCTTTTCACTAATTCTATAGTAGAATCTATGTTTATAATGGATTATGATGAAGGAAAATAATCCATATGGATATAAGTCTTTTTAGGAGAAAGATGTGGTATCTAGTAGTAATGAACATGTGATAGTGTATTGTGATAATTCTACATTGTTGGTTTTGAAAAAAGTTCCCTTGTTAAACGAACACACTAATAAAATACACAATAAGTACAATATCCTAAGTGGATCTAATCAAAGGCATGATGTTATAGTTAAGAGAGTCCCATAGAAGATGTCATGGTAGAAAACATGATCAAAAACCAATCTCAATAGAATTAATAGTACCAAGTGAGATCTAGAGGAGTGAAGGTTATTAGTAGTTGGCTCCACTTCAAATGGGGTTATATTGGAATTTATACCCTTGATTTTTTTTAATTTATGATAATATCTATAAATTGTTTTTAATATGAATAATCATATTATCAAATCATTATTTCTCATATGTGTAACAAGGTATGTGATTATTTTTTAATAGTAGTTGTCAGATTGAATGTTCATTGTAGTTCCCAACTTTTATGTAAACTCATAAGCTCCATGAAAGTATTCTTAAATAAATTTTCTGTAGACCAATGAAGTCATTTGAGAGAAACAAATGATTTTATCTATCATGGTGGGATAATCATAGTACGTTGAAGAACCTTTTTATGGGTTACACCCCTGTTAATATAAACTATTGGATAATAGGATAATGAGACCCAAAACTCAAAAATCCATATTTATAAGTGTAAATATGTATTCTAATCTATGGAAATTGGTATTGAAGCCTATACTACAAAATAATTATTAATTTTTGTTACATGTTTCATGATTTTATTTATTAATAAAAAAGTTATTACCTATGTTACAATTGATGTAGTATGCATGGATGCATCAAAAATAATATTTCAACAATGATTATGGTGAGAATTTATTTATAACTTTGTAATTTGCTGAAGGATGATATATTCGGCCCTTTTAAGGAAATAAAATAACCTAAATAATTCTATTTCAAAGGTTTTCAATAGGAATGAATGATTTTCTTAAAGTCAAAGATAAATACCTCATGAAAATAAATTGATGAAATCAGTATGAAAATTTATTGATTAGATATATCACGATAAAGGGATTATATTAACAATTAAGCATTATTATGATCTATTATATTGTTTACACATTATATTATTTTTCTATGGGTGACTTACCTTGTTCCTAGATGCTATCCTTGTAATTATGGATACTTAACATATTCCTATGAGAAAGTGTCCAAGAGGGTTACACACTAAGTGTATCCATAATTTCATTCAAATAATATTATTATTTAAAATTTTGAATAAATATTATTCCGCCACATGTTTTAAAATTTATTCATGGCTTCTAGATCAAATTTATTCTTTAACTAGTTATTTAATAGAATATTATCTGAAAATAAATATTTAACAAATATTTAAATTGAATTTAGTGAATATAATATTTATTATTTGTTAGGTATTAATGAAATGATATTTAATTATAGAATAAATAATCATTTATCAAGGCAGAATAATAATTTTGGAGGAATGGAGGATATCATATAAAGGTCTTGTGAAAAATAATATATATTGAATATTATTAGATTACAAAATATTCAATTTAATGAAGGGGTTTACCACATGTCCAGAAACAATAATAATAATATAATTATAGACGTGGGGTTCCATATAGAATAAATAATCAAAAAGGAAACTTCTGAAATTATTTATTTCTAACCCTAGTGGTGTATATGCACAATTATATTATTTTTTCAGTGAGAAAATTTAATTTTTGTTATGAAAAAAAATATATAGAGGGAATTCTCTCAAATCAATATTGATATCCATCTCTAATAATTCTCCTAAGAATACAGGTCTATCCCCTTCCACCACCACCCTCATGTATAGAGAGATCTAGGAGAAACCTTTCTTGAAGCAGTTATCTGGGAAATAAATGAAGAATGACATAATCAATTGGATCTATTATGATGGTTATTGAAAATTTCATTGATTATGTTTAGAGGTTCATGGAAGACATGTGGATCAAAAATAGTGGGAATATATTCTTGATTCCTAAAATTCAATAATGATATGACTTATATACAATGTCAGATCCATCAATGAAGAATTAATCCCATGCAAGGTAATTTTTTAATTGATAAAATAATTTTTTAATAATAATAAATTATCCCATACTTATGTTTCTACATTTATTCATTTCCTATATTCTATGATTCAATTTCTTTAAAAACAATATATATCGACATGTAAATCATGGACTTATCATTGATCATGATAAAAAGAAATTCTGAAATTATCCCGTATGAAACATCCAATACACAAAAAATATTTAATTTTTCTACAGAATTAAAAAAAGTATGGCTTGTTCTTAGTATAGATTAATAAACATGTATTGAGTTAAAAATTACATCCGGATATACATGGTATATGAAATTCATTTTATTTAAATTGAAGGATATATTAGGAAGTGGAGATATAAAGGATTTGGTTTGTTGGGTCAATTTATTTACATCAAAACCACACCATGGTTTTCTATCCCATACGATGGTTTATATGTGATCTATGTTTTTTAAAATTTTGATTGAATTTAATAATGGAATTATAGGACTCATGTTTTATATAAATTATTCATTTTTTGGTGATAATTTGACCATATGTAAATGTGTCTAACACTAATAATGAATATTGTAAATCAAGAAGAATATTTGGAAATATATTCTTTTTTAGTACTTTTAAAAATCATAGTTTTCTATTTATTCTATTATTGATGAAATGATGATAATTATCAATAAGTGGTAGATCCATTAAAATTACAGTTGTTAATGGATCTGGTCTATGAGATGCAAGGCTATTCATTAGTGGAAGAATAATGACCACATCTATTTGACTGGTGAATAAATTATGGAGTGTAACAATTTCAATTAAAATAACATGTAATTTATATTATATAGAATATTTTAACAAAATAATCATGTTTTTTAATAGGAAAAGTAATAAAATTTCATTCAAGGAATTATTTATATTTTTTTAGATCAGATAATGGTGGTGAGGTGGATGGTATTGAAACATCACATCTAGATATTTTTGGTATAATTATATTAATTTTTATAACATTATTTTAGATGAATCAATAAATTTATAAACTATAAATATCCACCCTTTTTGTATTTCTGGGAGAAGGCGGAAGATGATGAAAACCTGTAATGTGGTAAGTCATATATAACCATCTTATAATGGTTTTTAACCTTAGTGGGGTGTTTCATTTCACAAATCATTGTGTATAATAATAAATAGTTCATCATAAAAGATTTTTGGTAAACAAAAATAGTTTCAAGTTATTTATTCATGTATATATCCATGTATGGGTGGAACAGGATAAAACATGAGTCAATTAATGATTTTCCAACTTTTTATATATATATTTGTTTTGGTTTCATTTGGAGTTTGATTGATTAAAACAATTTTTCTACAATCATGATAAAAATATCACAAGATGGGTGATAGTTAAAGAAGTGGTGTTATTTTTATTCCAATCTAATTCATGACTTTTCATGATGTCCTATGGTTGTGGATGTCACCATGTAGCAGGCAAGGTCCACCACTTTACCTTTTTGATTTGACAATGGATGGGTTGTGATTTCAGGATGTAGATAAATTGGTTTGGATGCTTGGGCAATTAACCTTATTGGGATCCCATTGCAAAAGTTGGATGTGATGCTTAAGCATCTTAAGGGGATCTTCAAAGATTGGGGTAAGAAATATTTTCAAAAACTGATGATGAAATCAAGTATTCGGAGGAGGAACTTGCTCTCATACAGATTAGAAATGTGCACCAGCCCACCATTTCGAGGGATGAAATCATTGCTCATAACAAGCTAGATGAGCATCTAATTGTCAAGGAAAAGCTGGATAAAAACCATCTAAATGTTAGATGTTTAATAGATGGAGATAAGAACTCTAAATTATTACATTTATTGCACAAGGAAAATAGAGCATCTGTAGGTGACAAAGTCATCAGCATCAATAGGCACTGGTACTCTACTGAAAATGAGATTGCAAAGGTTGTTGTTGAGCACTACAAAGGGATATACATCAATGATGGGAAGGATAATTCCAAAAATATGGCTGACAATATCAATCATTGTGTTGATGCACTTATGACCCAGTTACTAACATCCTCTCCAAGCATGGAGGAAATCAGGGTTGCCCTCCTATACCTTAATTTAGAGAGTTCCCTGGGCCCAGATGGGTTCACTAGAAAATTTTTCATGTTCTATTGGGATATTTTGTAGGATGACATCATTCAAGAAATTAAGGATTTCTTCTTGCACTCTTATTTTCCACATGGAATGAACTCTTGTTTCCTCACTCTCATCCCTAAAAAAGAAAATTCAATTGAGATCAAATAATTCAGGCCAATTGATCTTGGGAATTCTATGTCCAAACTTATCTGTAAAATTCTGGTGAACAGGATTGAGGGAATGGTCGGTGATATGATCACTACAAATCAATTTTGTTTTTACATGGGAGAAGCATTCAAAGGTGCCTCTTCATGGCCTCGAAAAGTGTCAACCTAATGAGGAATAATGTAAAGGAAGGAAATTTTTCTCTCAAAATTGACATCTCCATGGAATTTGATACTCTCAAATGATGATTTTTACCTGATGTTCTTAGAAAATATAGTTTCTTTAGATCCTTCATCAACATGATTAGAACCATTCTCGAATCATCTAGGCTATCCATTCTCATAAATGGTGTTCCTAGAGGATTAATTCCTTTCACAAGTGGTGTGAGGAAAGGTGATCCACTTTCTGGCATTCTCTTTGACATAGCGGAGGACTACCTAAGAAGATGCATTAGTGACCATGCCCACATGGACCTCTACAATAAAATTAAGTCTGGAATAAATTTTCATGCTCCATCTCACCTTTTGTATGCATATGATATCCTAATGTTTGGTCAATATTCCAAGAGGTCTGTATCCAAAATTAAAGCCTTATTCAATCACAACATGGAGGTTGCGGGACATGCAATCAGTTGGGATAAATCCTTCATGGTATTTGGTTATGGAGTTGTGGAAAGGAAGAGAAACAAGATCATAAATTTTCATGGGGTAAAGCGGGGATCCTTACCATTTAAAATCTTTGGTGTCCTTTTGTTCTGGGGGAAAGTTAAGAGGAAATACTTGAAGAATATATGTGCAAGAATTACACGTCAACATTCTAGTTGGAAATGAAAGGCCATGTCTATGGCTATCAAGGTTTTCGTGGTAAACTCAATGATCACCACTAAATTTTTCTACTCCTTCTCTTTGTACAAATGGCCCAGAATCCTCAGCAAAGAAATTCAAAGCATGATTCGTAACATCATCTAGATAGGGTCAATTATTGTGAAGAAATTGGTAACTGTTGCATAGAAATATTCCATCAAGCCGGTTGAACTGGGAGCCCTTTGTTTCAAAGTCATCAGAACCTTAAATGATGGAATGATTGGGAAATTTACCTAGAGTCTGTTATCTGAGGATTGTTTGGATGACCTCCTTTAACATAGATTTGCAAGAAGACTATGTGATGGGTACAAATACCATCGTTCTTCATCAGTCTGGTCGGCCCATAAACATGAATTCGTGAATATAATGCAGAACAAAAAATGGTTCATTACATAGAACCTCCACCCTTATTTGCAGGAATACGAATTGGCTTGATCATCCACTTCAGGATATGGCTGTGAAACTCGATATTGCATGAATCTCCTTTTCAAAGCTCCTCCTTCATTTTACATATGATGAAATTATAATTCCCCCCCAATAAGAAAATTAAATTTTGTCCTACAACTTCATGGATTGTGATAATTTAATAGGGATACACATTTGAACTGGGATTTTCAACTGTCGTGACTATTACTGGCTTGTATGTGGGGGTTCCTCCCACCCCCTTGCCAGACTGATGAAGTTCAGAATTTGATGTATCCATCCTTCTATATTCATGCTGCTATAGAGAATCTGGAAAGGTCAGTCCCACTCTCAACATATCTCTTGCGATCTAGTCTCTACCTGGCCTCGGTATGGACTTTCTTGTTGTGTGCCGAGGAGACAATGCTACACATGTTTCTGGAATGTGACCATACCAAATGGAATTGGTCATACATTGGCTAGCTGTTAGGATTTAATATGATCCAGTATACATCGGTTACTAAGTTGCTGGTAGTTATGCCTATGGCACACTTGAGTGAGAAGGTCCATAAACTTCTTCTTTGGGCTATTGATACAATATTCGTAGCACGATGGGAAGCCCTGAACTTGACCCTCTTTGACAGGGCGTACAATGCAGTGTAGCAAGGAATTGTGTCCATTCAAAGAGATGATTATGCAGCTTCCTTTGTCTAGGAATGTATATTGTTTAATGAAGTTACTGACATACAGATTCATAGATCGCTTGGTGTTGTTGGGCAGTCGTGAAGTCCACAGATTCTCATGTTTATTCGATGGATACCTCCAATTGCACGACACATCTAAGTGAACGTTGACAGAGCTATCTCAGGCTCACCAGGTCCATCGGGCTACGAAGGAGTATTCCGCACATGCCATGACATCATGAATGTATTTTTCTTCCATTATGTTGGGGTAAGCAATGCATACGAAGCAGAATTATGGGTTGTCATTCATGCGATATGGTATGCAATACAATAAAATTAGAGAGAAATTTTGCTAGAATATGACTCCAAAATGGTGACGCATGCGCTACAAATGGGAAAACGTCGTGTGCCCTGTATATTTCTACCTCAATGGGTTGGTTTTCTAGATAAATTATCTCAAATTGATATGGTTGTTTCGCATGCCTTCCGAGAGGCCAACCATGTGGTGGATTCCCCGTTGAGACAAGTGGTAATTGAAATGGGGGAAATGTGGTCTTTCGTGAAGTCGAACTACTGTGAATCGTTGGTTGAGTGTGGTATATGTGGTGATATATACTCCTTCTATTGTAAGAATCCCTTGTTTATCTCACTTCTTTTTATGTTTTTATCTAATAAATTTCTAGGGCCGGCTTCTGCTAGATCCTGGGCTTTGGGGGTAAAATTATTGATCTAATTATTAGATTCGCCATTTCCTATAAGGGTCAAAAATATTAATTAGGAATTATATATGTGATGATGATAATTTTAGAATACATATTAAATTATTTTATAATGTAATTAAATAATGGATTATGATTAAATATTTGATAAAAAATATATCTAAGATAATATTTCATTTAATTCCTGTTATTTTAATATGAGAGACCATAATGGATTTATATAAATAATTGACAAATGTATAAAGTATAATAACTCCCTCTTTAGGGAATATGTGAAAATTGGGTGATGGTTAGAAAATTATAGATAAAATTAAAAATAATTTCCTTAATTAAAATGGAAAGATGAAGAAGGGGAATAAGAATATAATGGATTGGAAACAGTGTAGGAAACATTTATTGAGATGAAAGATATCGAATTCATAGATATATTAGAAACTAACATATCATTTGATATTAATTTTTGAAAATTGGAAAGAATAAAATGGCGATTCAATTAATGGAAATGAAGCTATATTAAAACATTATATTAAGTAATGTTATTTTCGAAATCAATAAAGGATCCCATCATAAAAAATAATGATCACCCTAAAATCATAAAAGGTGTGGATTCAATATTCATATTAAAATTGAGTTTATACAAACAAAATAAAAATTACTAATATTTATCCTTTAGAGGATCCATTGAAATGAAATAGGAAAAGATTAAGGGGAAATAATATTTTATGTGAAAAAATTCTCAGATAAGTGGTTTTTTATGTGAATAAGAAAATGGAACACATATATATTATTTAATTTCTTAGAAAATTCCTTCGAGGGAAGAAATTTTTTTGAATTTTTTTTGGTTTTTAAAAATTACTATATGGTTTTTTGGTTGAATAAAATATTTTTTTATGATTTATGTTAATGAAGAGCTAGAACCCCTAAATAAAAAGTGTAATCCATAGATTCAAATAATGAAATCAAAAAAATTTGGAGAATGATAAGGTAAGGATAACAAATCTGTGATAAAAGAAATATTCTTTTTAAATGATGAGAATATATTTATCAAAAGAAAATAAAAATGTACAACTTATATAGAGAACATTGAAACAACATGGATATTTTATAAATCCAGTTTATATGGAATTGAAGAATAAATTCTATAATATTTCTTATAATAACATAGAACATGTGGTATTATTTATTTATTGTATGTTTCATCAATTTCTAAATATAGTTAAATGGAAATGTATTTCAACGTAATATGAAGAGAAAGTTTCATATTTAAATCCATTATTACCATGTCCAAGAGAAGTTTAGTATAAAAGGAGTTGAAATTTTTTTGGATAAAAAATAGAATCATTGGTCTAGAGGAAATTAATTATCAACATTGAAGTATTTTTAATTAATAACTAACTTGTGATTTATCATAATAAATATTATGGAATGAAAAAATAATAAAATAATTAATAACAAAGATTGAATCCCATGACCTATCAAAGGGGGATGGCATATTCCACAACTACTGACCATCGATAAAAATATATATTAAACTCACAATGGAAGAAAAATTTGAGAAACATTAGGAATTCTATAATCATAACATAAAATTATATATAGGAAAATGGTGGTAGATTGTACGCATTTAAATCACAATATTTAATAATATTAAAAGGGAATAATGGAAAAAATAATCAACGGGGAAATTTGATTTAGTGATATTAATTTTCATGACTCATCCTTATTGGGACATCACATAAGAAAAAAGTATGTTATAGTGTGACCCCAATGATCTTCATTATTAGGCCATGATTTGATTAATAACACCAAGAGTATATCATCATACATATTTTGAGGGAACATACCATTATAAATTCAAATTCACATAAAATTAAAAAATATAAATTCAATTTCCATATATTAATAAAGGTCAATCCATATAAAGTCAATCCACCAAAGGTAAAATAACCAAAAAATATACCGTATCCTACCCACATATTGTGAGGTATAATGAAATCCAACACTAAAAAAATGTTCCTTATACCCAAAGAAAAATTCCATCAAAATACCATTAAATCTATATGTATAGTTTGATAAATAATATATTTAATATAAGGGCGAAAATATATATATATTTAATAGGTTCCTGTATAGAACTATCATATTTCCAAGAGAATGAATAATAATAATCATTTAATGGAATAAAAACACATTAAAATATTTGTCTATCTAATGTGAATCATTATACAAGCCATGTATATTCCATAACTCTGAATCCACATATATTCCATCACAAAATTATTCACAGAACTACCCTCATGAAAAACCACAATCACTTTTCTATAGAAAAAAACCAAGTTGTTTTCTACTTGTATGGATCATATAATGATTTATGATCATTGTTTTCCAACAACACAGACCTCTCCATAATATCCCCATACACATATCAACCCATAAGGATACAAAAATAATATATTTATATATTTTTCTACCAATATAGACCCATTTGAATTTTTTTTGTTATTTTACACTCACAAGGATTGTAGTGATTTCTTGGCTGTCACAGATAGGGACTCTATCCCACCAAAACATGCATTAGTTTGGTAGCTACCCACCCTCACGGAATCTCATAGTATTGTTTGGTGATCATCCCAAGAGACTGCTCCACAAAATGCATTGTAACCACCAATCATCACATGAAAAGCATCACATATCACAAACCTATTCCATATCCTTTTATGATTTATATATCATTTTTAAGTATTGCAAATTCATTAAGACCCCTACCATCCATTTATTTTCCAACCAATGGGATAAAAAATAAAATTTTATAGGGAATAATACCCACTATAAATAACATAATCACTACTACTAATGTGTACATGTATTCTAGATCCCATATTGTAAATAACTATATCAAGAATATTCGTTAAATCATAGGCCTAATGATGTGTAAAATCACATAACTAGCCAACACATAAAACACACTAATCAACCAAGCCTCGTCATCCTCAAATTTTTTTAATTTTAAACCCAATATATATTTACACAATTGTGATTTATCTATTGAATTTTATGATATTTGGGTACCATCATCATCATCAACTGTGACACCCCACCATTATATTAGAATTACATTTTAATAAATTCTGTTTGGGACACACAACACCAAGCATAGAAGGGAATATAATATCCTGATACTTTATGATACATTTACTATTTTAAATACAATAAATCTACTCCATATATTTCAATGATAATAGTATTGAGTAACCTTGAGCTACAAGAAACAACAAGTTTTTTCAGTAGCTTGAATTACCCACAAGGCAAAGTTTTACTGAATAACAACACACCATTAATATTGTTATTTAATATTATTTCATAGCCATTGTAATGGTATATATGAATAAGACTAACATAAAGATGAAATATATTGTTTAAATGGGGTAATTATTTATCTATGTATTAGTAATAATATAATAAACATGTCAAAGAAAAAGAAATACTTTCTAGAAATAGTATATATCAAAAAGGCTGTTTAATAATTCTTGTATGACATGAATTAAAATTAAGTATTACCTCTTTTATAAAATTTATATGAAATTATAAAATTAATTCATGAAATTGGAATATCAAAAATATCTTAGGGTCGATATATTTTTCTTATGAGTAGTAGAAGTTTTTTGATGATTACAGAAAAATATGGATTTTATTTGAAAAATTCATTTTCATTGGAATAACTTATAAATTTAATATATATAATGAATTGGTTTTAAATTCATAACTATTCAATTATACATCAAAGAATCCAATATAGTCCATTCATAATTAAATTTTATATAATAAAATTTTAATGTTTTAAATATTTTCATTTTAAATACCCCATTTCCTACAACATATGTGTGGTTAATATTATGTTTTAATCTGACAATTATACGAGTTGAATCTATCAAAATTGATTCCATATTTTTAATTAGAATAATTTATAATACGGTTTAAATAAATATTGAAAAATTTATTAGTTAAACTAGTTAATATTAATAATATTATTATGGTAAAAATGTATACTTTGTAAATAAACATAGAATAAATTGTTTAAAAGAACTTATATAATAACTTATGTTATGAAACATATAAAAAGGAACCTTAATTAATTTAAATATATATAATGATTTGTGATATGGAAAATAAATCTTTGTTTAGTTATATGTATTCCTTTTAAAAAGGAATGAGTTTTTTAAGATAATAGTTTATATTTAGTTTTTTGGATGAAATATTTACATAAAATGTTTATAAATCACCAATTTTTTTAATTCTTTAGTTGATAATTATATAAAATAAGTGATTATAATATTTTTAAATGTTTTGTAAACAGAATTTATTAGTATCTTACATTTTTTTGATAAAAATATCATGATACATTTGTTTTTACATTATGTATTAGAATTATATCATTATCTAACTATATTAAATTTAAATTAATTAAATAATGACATAATTGACATTAATGTAATTCTACAACTAAATGTTATTTTATTAAATTATTTAAAATAAATAAAATACTAACCTCTAACACATTATTTTTAAATGATAATTAATATCAAATATTTTGAAAGTGTGTACCAATTTATCATTTATAATGAACAGATTAACCCAAAAATATAAAAAATTTGTTTGCACGATTAGGGATAGAGTAGTATTTTTATGTCATTACATGTAGTTCAGTTAAAAATATTCTCGCACACAAATATGGTTTTTATTTTGTGAATATATATCTTTTTAAGCATCACTGTTCCTAAAATTTATAATATTTTTTGATTCATTTTTTTTATAATTGAAAAATCACTATGGATAGAAAACTAGTTACCATAGTCGAAAACAAAAATAGTATTGTGGGGAAAAATAGATGTTAAGGAATGATTTTCAAGAAATGAATTTATTGTTGTGTTACGAAGATGTGTAACAATAATGTAAACCCTTCCCACATTTATTATTCAGTTATATATAATCATTAGTTATGGGAGACCTCCTAATAGAGAATAATTTAGAGTATTTACAAGAATGACACTCCTCCTCAATTATAAAATTGAACTCAATTTCCCTCATTCAACACACTTTCAATTATCGTTTTCTTAGGAAATACCATCACAAATAACTCCCCAAAAAAACTTTCTTAATCATATCATCCATTTTTTGGAATAAAAACATCATAGGAAGGGTTTAATTCACCATATATAAAGATACCTAAAGATGTGGTAATGTTATTCAATAAGCATCTTCATTTTATATCTTTATCCACATCCATAATTTTATATTATTATTTTTTTATATAATAAACCAATTATATTACAAATAATTATATGTTATTATGTTAATTTTGTGCGGAAAAAAAATCTGAAACATCCATTAAATGGGTTATGAAAACATTGTCCGTGTGTATAGAAGTCCGCCGCCTTTGGAACCGAAATCGTTTGTTTTTCAATTACCAACATTCATGCATGAGAATAATGATGGATTTATAAATTATATGTTTTATATATTATATTAATAAAATATTAATAACTATATAGAAATTAAATGAATAATATATTATTACCTTCTATTCTAATGTAGATACAATAACATTATTTGTGTGTAAAGAAGACTACCACATTTTGAAGCGATGTATTTCTTCTTTCCCTAACGCCTAACATTAAAGGTAATAATTATAAATTAATGGATTGTATGTGGAAAATTACATAATTATGATATTAATAACATATTTATCATTTAATGAATTTAATATATATATATATATTTCATTTTCATCGATTTCATTTCCCTCACATAATTAGGATAACATCTTTCGTGTATATGCGGAATACCACCTTCATAGAACAACATGAAACTCTTTTAATCACCAAAAAAATGTATTATATATAAGTATTATAAATGATTTAATATGATTACTATTTAATTATAATTTTTATTAAGATGATACAAAATTATAATTTGAAACTGAATAAGAATATTCATTATGACACACACATGAGAATATAAGGAAATTAATACTCGAAACAATGAAAACAAAGAAAGAGAATTAAATAATGGGTGATTATATGTTATAAGAGGATTGTATATGCTATTATAAATATTAATATTTTTATGTAAGATGTTTATTAAATTCCATTATACTATAGGTTAACTACTATTCAACAAAAATGATTTGTAAATTAGGGTATTTCATCTCATTTTCATTTCAATGAGGCATATTGTAAGGTTTTGGAATTATTTTCTTTTAGACAATGTATATAATAAATCTTTGACATGTAATGACACGAATAATTCATTATTAATGGTATTTTATATTTAAATATTAATTATGTTTTAACATGGTATTTTAATTAAATGTTTTTAAGTGGTAATGATTTTTATAACTCGGTTTCCAATCATTTGGTTATATTAATTCATCGTTGTTATTGATAGTAAGTGATTGTGTTGAAAATAACTTTTTTATCTAATTTTGTAATTATAATTTTTTAATATTCGTTAAGAACTAATGCAAATAATAATTTCATTAACTAATTATCACATTAATGTTATGATCACTTCAAGGGGTTATTTCACAATCTCACTTTATTCAGAATTATTTACACAAGAATTTCCATTAAAGGAAATTACATGATGTTTTTAATAGAAAATAAATTTTATTATATTATTTAAAATAATTATATTATTCATGTAATTTTATATTTTCTCTACTATTATTAACAAAAAAAAATTATAAATTTTTTTCTTGAAAATATGACTTCATTTCTCTATTCGGTAGGAAATATTCATTCTTACAAAACCATGTTTTCGAAGAATGTTTAATTTTTTTAAGCTTATAAAAATGAACTATAAATTTCATATTCACTTATTTTTAATCATTATTTTATTAATATAATATAATTTAATTTTAAAAACAATTCCTATTTAGCATATATAAATTTTATGAAAGGAATCATCTTATCATTTTCGGAATGTTGAACTATCCTATCATTTATTCATTATATTATTAATTTTATCATTTTTCCTTTACATAATTTCCCTCTATTTTTAATATAATTTATTTGAATCTTCTTTTTCATTTTTTACTATGTTATTTTTAAATAAAAGGTTCTTAAAAGTGAATTTCAAATATCATGATTTTCAAAATGAAAAATATAGTATCCATAGATATTTTAAAGGGTATTTTTATTCTATTTATGTCAAAAAACAAATGAAATTATAAATTTAATCTAATGGTTATATATTGATAGCATCATTATTATTCTTTAGGAAGGATAATGATAATTTTTACCAGGGTTATTATTGACATTCAATTCTGTATTTCATTTTGTAGTCATCATCTTCCAATTAAAATATTAACATCCCTATGATGATTAAATTTCCAATATCCCCAAAATATCCCAATTATTTCTGATTGAAATTATTATTTCTTAAGGAATATAAAATGTATATACACGGTGTTTCTCTTTCAATGATATTTTATTAACTAGGGAAATATCGCTAAATCTTTATCATTTTCTCATTAAGTATACGCTGATAAGATATATTGTTCACGAATTAAATATATTAATCTATATATGTAGAATTCTTTTGGAATGTATTGAGTGGTGTGACCTAGAAATAAAATATCCCCTAGATGGATCGATAGATCTCATGAGATGAATCATTTTTTCAAATTAAAAGGGGTTTTATATGTAGTACTAAATTGTCAGAGGATAGATCTAAACAATAGAGGATTTCATGTTCCTGATACATGAAGTCTAATAATTATGAATTTCATTCATTGAGAATTCATAGATTATTATCTATTACATTTTCTCTATGATAATATATGTGGATGTATTTCATTCAAACTATATTGGTTAAATGACATTAGTTTTCTGTTATTTTTATTTTCATATTGATTATTTATTATCTATTCATGTAGTAATGTTATTTAAATCGAATCTGAGTTCTATAATATACCATTACTTATTGAATGTGATTATAAATTCATAATAGGCTCTTTTGTACTTAACCCACATTGAATATTTTATATCACATTTATTTTCTTATCTTTCTCTAGGATTCCAATAAGATAACTATGACTGATATTCAAGGATATACTAGAGAGAGTAATGATATTCTTGAAAAAAAAATTATGATTCTATTTTTTATTAAATTTTAAAATAGGACTCATGGATGTATATTTTTTACCAACATTTCTAAACTATTAGGTCCTTTGGGATGAAATTACATGTATATTTTTCCAATGTAATGGTTTGAGGCACCAGCTTTGCGATTTTGGGGTTGGATTCCTTATATATGGTATCAAAGGATTATTAGTTGAAACAATGGTGACTATATTGAGGTAATAATATATTAGGGGACCTAAAAATATGTTAGAAATTCAGAATATGTATATATAGAAAAAACAAATGTTTTGAGGTGTATAAATTATATGGACCTTTCATGTAATATATCCCTCTATGTACACTAAATGTGGACATGGATCTCTTATAGAGGTACCTAGTGGTAATAACACTATAATTAAAATGTCAAGCTTGAATCAATAATCACATAGTACATGCCAATGAGACTTACTATGCCATTTTTTTTGACTCTCTCAAGGGATATTCATAGAAAAATTAATTTTATATTTATATTCCATTATAAATGATTTTAATAGTTAATGATAACAAATGACCTAGGTCAATCCATATACCAATTAGAGAACAATGGTGTAATAAAAAAGGATAAATTATTTATGTATTTGAATTCAAGAACTAAATTTTATATGTATGATTTTCCAATGGTATTTTACTATATGAATAATGAAACATATATATATTGTGTAAATGTTATGAAAAATATATTTATTAACATATGTGTTATGGATATGATAATGGGTTATGATATTAGGGTCATATTTCTAACTTCATAAACATACCATTAAAAAATTATTGTGGTAGGAATATAAAATGATATTTTTTGAGAAATTAATGCCAATACAACCCATTGGATTATTTTATGTTTTAGTGCAAAAATTATCTGATGAATAATGTGTTTACATTTTATAGGTATAAAATTATAGTTATTAATTTCACTTAGATTATTTATAAAAATTAATTATAATTTGTAATATTTTAGATAAAGGATAAACAACATTTCAGGGAGTTCTTAGGGTATAGCCTCCTTGGCATATTAAATGAGTGTCTTTACATGTTTTATAAATTTATTTGTAGTTCTACTTCCATGAAAGTTATTAATAGTTAATTAAATGATAAACTGCATGTTGGGTGACATCCAATCAGGTCTATAATTCTATTGAGTCTTGAACCCATACCAAAGGATTAAAATGGGTTCTTTACTACTACTTCCATATATAATGACCTAAGAAATATTTTATTGTTTTTAGTCAAAGGATTTCGAATATAAATATTAAGGATGAACTAGTAATGTTTATTTTGAGGTTTAGATATTAATTTTCTATAACCTATGATAATAATATTGGTTTGGGAAATTACTTAGAGACATAATGAATGAAATTTTATGCATTTATTAATCTTATGATCTATTTAATGAAAATTTTAGTTCTTCTGGAAAAACAAAATATTTTTTGGATACTAATTTCATACATTAATTGATATATATAATTCAACTAAAGATTGAAATTATGTTTATATAAATGTATCATGTTATTAAATTTACATAAATTCATATATATTAAAATAATTCCTCTACATTAGTAAATGATCTTAATATAAAAAATGTTACCCTATTACAATAATATCTAACAAATCAGATGGAATTTTAAATGATCACATGTTTTAATTTTTGAAACCCTAAATATTCCATTGATCAATAAAATGTTTTTTATCAGTTACCTCAACCAGTATGATTATTTTTTACACTCTTTAACCATGTAAATATCATCACATTCCACCATGGTTCTCTTACCTAGAAACATATTAATATGTCACTCCATGTTACCTTTTTATATTTTCTTCCCTATAATGATGTGTATATTTTATTAATTCTTTTACAATGTGGGTTTTTTAATAATTATATTGAATTATTTAAAACCATTGATTACCCTGATACTATTTAAATTCTATGTGAACAATTTATTTAATGTGGGGATAATGTATAACTTCAAAATAAAAAATGAATAACATCTAATTTAATTGTATGTTTGACATGAAACACAAAGCATATAATAGAAGATAAAAAACCAATATATTATGTTATATTTAATATGTTAAATAAATTAAAAGTGTACTATATTATTTAATTCATGAAATACTGAGTTAGTTAGTGTTACAAAAAACCATGAGTTTCTTATATTGCTAATATTACATGGAAAGTCAAGTTTTACCAAACAAAAATTTACCATTACTATAATTATTTAATATTATTTCACACCTTTTGGAATGATGGGTTTGAAATGGATTCACTAAATTATAAAAATATTTAGTTCAAACGTGTTTATTAGTCATCCTTTTATAATTAAACAATAATAATAATTTTAAAGAGAAAGAAATGTTTTCTAAAAAATGACATTTTCCTAAAAGGCGGTTTAATAATTCCAGCCACGCATAATTAAAAATAAAATTTTATCTCTTTATAAAATTTTATAAAGAAATAAACCTAATATTAAAAAATCAAAATATAAAAATTATATTTGGTTTAGTTTTTTTAATTTAATAATTTTTTATTATTTTTTGATGAATAGTAAACAAATACAGATTTTTTATTGAAAAGTTCCTTTTTGAAAATATAATTTTTAAAGTTAAAATAGATTTCTAATTGGTTTTAAAGTAAAAAGTGGTCAATTATAAATAAATAAATTAAATTCAGTTCGTTTTAAAAAAATTCAAAATGAATGTAGATATAAAAACATTTTAATATTTTCAATATTATAACTTTGAAAACCCACTTACTTTCCAAATCTATGGGATTTATATTATATTAAAAATATAAAATATATGTCCATTTAATATATCCAAATTGATTTAATATATGGAATCATAATAATTTATAATTCCTAATATGGAAAAATAATTTTTTTTCTAGAATTTTATGTGAAAACCATTAAAATTAATAACAATGACTAAGAAACAAAATGAGTTTACACAGTAGTTAAACATATAATATAAGGTTTATATTGACTTAACAACTTGTAAAAACCAATTTTATCGAATTATATGGACTCATTAAACATTATAATATATTTGTGTTGTTTTTTTGGATAATATTCCATGAAATCGACCATAATAATAAGCTATGTGATGAAAAATGAAAAGAAGAAACCTTCCATTATTTTAATATATATATATTAATTTGGAATATAGAAAAATAATATTAGTTTTGTTATAAATATAATTTTGAAATATAAATTAGTTTTTTTTCATAATAATTTATAGTTAATTTTAAGAGATTATTTATTTACATCATATTGTTACCAAATGAAATGTTGTAATTATATAGTTGATAATTCTCTTTAATATTTGATAATAAAAAAATTAAAACTAAATAAAAATTTAATGAATTATTATATTAGAATATTTTTTAGATTAATATATTACAATATAATTTTTTACATTAATATATTTAAATTACATCACTTTATATAAAATTTTAAATTTCTATTAAATAATTAATGTGAATATTGAAATTAATGTTGTTATGCAATAAATGATATTTTATTAACTGTTATAAAACAAAAAAAAATCCTATCCTCTAACAAGTGATTTATAAATGTTAATAAATATATGATATATTCTATTAATGTACCAATTAATATTTTATAATGAACATTTTGACACATAAATTGCAAAAACATTGTTAGATTAGTTAAGGTAAAAGTATTGTTTTTTTGTATTACATGAACTTTATCTGAAATAATTCTCCAAAAGATGGATATTTTATTTTATAAATTTTATATCCTATTAATAATAATTATTTAAAAAAATTATAATAATAAGAACTTTTATTTATTCATAGTGGATAAATTACAAATGTAAAAAAAGAAAATACAATAGTATAAAAAGAAAAATGATTAATGTAGGGAAACATATATGTTGAGGAAAAATATTATAAAAATTAATTTATACTTGTGTGGTGGAGGTATATATTTACAAAATAAACCATAAAAGAAATTATTAATGAATTTTTTAGTTGCACTATATAGGGGAGACCTCCCATTAATGACTACTTTTGAGTATTTACAAGAATGGAACTCCTCCACAACAATAATTGGTAACTTACTATCCACCCTTCTCCACACATACATACCTCATTAGATCCAAGAGAACCTACCAAAATAACACCCCAAAATCACTTCCATCAACAAAAAGCCTTATTTTTGTAAATAATTCATCATTATATAGGGTTACTAGAATCTAAAATAATATATATGATTTATAGGTAATGTTGTTCAATAGGATTATTTATTTTATTTCATTCTCCATACCATTACATTTATATTATACCTTGATTATAAAATTATATTTGAATAAAAAAAATAATTATATGTTTTTTTGCTAATGGTAAGACCTAAAACCACCCAAAAATCAATCAAATTGGTTATGAAATCATTTTCTTATTAATGTGGACTACCACCTCATGAACTGGTGTCATTCTGTTTCCTATTACAACATTTCAAGGATGGGAATAATTATGGTTTTATATTTTATATATTAAAAACATGATATTTATAACATATTAATCCATCTACAATAAGTATATATTACATATATTGTAACCTTACATTCTTATGAGATCAGAAAACATCGCCTGTGTGTAAGGCCGACTACTGCCTCACGATGAGATGTGATTCATCATACACTAACGCTTCACATGGAAGGTGAAAAAGATAAATGTAATGATTAAATATGATATATAAGAAATAATATTGGTATTAATTAGATATTTATTATTCATGAAAGAAAATATATATGAAATATACTTTTTTCAATTTCACTCATGTAAATGAGTAAAATTGTTTGTGTACATGAGGACTACCACCTTCAGAAGGCAATGTGACTCTCTTTTCATCGCCATGCTAAATGGATTATATATAACTAAAATTAATTGTGTGGTATAATTATTATATACTTTTTATAATTACATATATGATAGAGATATATAATATTTTTAATAACATGTTTTTTATTTATGATACACACATGATAAAACAAATAAATTAACACATAAAACAATAAAAATAATGAAGAAGTATTAATGAATGAGAGATAATATTATATAATAGGATAAATTATGATATTAAAAAAATTATATGATTATTTAATAATATAATAACATGACTATTACCATTATAAGAGTTTAATTATTATCCAACCAAGAGAAAAAGTAAGGTAATTTATTTCAACTCAATTTAATTTCTAGGGGGAATATTGTAATTTTAGGAACATAAATTATTTTAATGATGTATATAGTTACACATTAACATGTAATAAAATTAATAAACCATTATTCTTATTATTTTATGTTTCGATTTCATTTATTTCTATGAAATGGAATTTATTTAAAAATAACATAGTTGTAAATAATTTTATAACTCAATTTCAATTCATTGGGTTATATTACATTTTTTTATCATTGATATTATATGATAATATTTATAATATGTTTTTATTATTTTATGTTTTATTTTAAATTTTTTTTACTATTGACATATAACTCACATAATTTATTCATTGAATAATTCTCACTTCAATTTTATAATATTTTCCAGAGTTTACATTTCTATCTCATTTTATATAGAAATTTGTATAACTGAATTTAAATCGATGGAAATTATTTAAAAAATGATTTATAAACCCATTCATTTTATTATAATATTAATATTAATGATCTTTTTCATGCAATAGAATCATTTTGAAACTATTTGGTAAATAAATTGTTTTCTAATTATTTTTAAATAGTATTTTACTTCATATCTCTCTTAAGTAAGAAATTCGTCTTCTCCCAAAATAATATTTTATAAAAATATTTTTAAAATTGTTTTTAAATTTTTCAAAATTATTTATCAAAGTTTATTTCCTCAATTATAACTCGTTAATATTTTTCAGTGGAATCTTATTTCTTTTTCAAAAAAATTATGTTTATATTTTACATAAAATGTGAATGGAATATTATTTTCTCATTCTGATCAAGGGATATTCCAATAAAATTTAAATTAAAAATGTAGAAGAAGTGGAGAAAAGAAATCATAGATCATGCATAGGGAAGTAAGAAGATCCTGATAATTCATTAATATAGAAATACAAGGAAACTATATATGAAGTTGAGTAGGATGATACGTGAAAATATTATTATGTCATGTGTTGGATAAATATTAGTGATTATAGAATATATGGAATATGAAATATAATGTAACATTGATCGACAAACATATAAAGGAAAATGAAAACATATAGAAAATGAATAATTGAATAATATAATTTGGGTTTTTGGAAGGTTGAAATAATTTATGATATTAATTCATTAATTTATATAAATATTGTTAATCCTGAGAGTAAATTGAGTAGTTTCATTAATGATAGAAGATAATTATTAGAGTATAATAGATCCACATCAAGGATATAGGCATATTATAGACTATTGTATATTATTTAGAATTATAGAAAAAATAATTAATATCTATGTTCATGTTATATTCATAGTTTGGAATATACCATTATATTGAATTGTTTTTTGGGGATTCAGTTTACTCGTATCTGGAGTCACCATGGGATTATAAACAATGTCACTATAATCGTTATGTTCTAAAAAATGAGTAAATTTCTAATAGTTTTAGATACAATGTTGATATTTTTGTAAAAATATACTATTATATGTTTCCATATCAAATCATTCCATAGTAATGATTACAATTCTACAAAAGTTATGAAAAATGAATAGATTAATGAATCCAAAAATAGTGGTTTTAATAGTAAAATTTTAGAGTTTGTTAATGATTCAATTCAAATATAAGAGTAGAATAATTATTTCCATGGCATGATTTGTCTCTATAGAATAATGGGAATATATTTCCTGAATAAGATCATAATATATGTTATTTTTAAGATAATTCAACTAAATATTGTAGGAGTATGTTTTCATTGTACCATGAATTAGAGCATTGAAGAGTTAAAATATTGAATCCATGGGATGTGAAGTACCATCTATAAACAACTTGTAAATGTAGTGACCCTTGGTAATGAGTTACCTTAACTAAATATATTCATATCCACCAATAAAGTTCAATATAGTTTATATTTGATATAATAGCACATCATTATGTGTATTGTCTAAGTATATAATGTACTATTGGTAAACAAAGTAGATCGACATATCCATGTGTATTTTAAATTTCTTATCTTATAAAAACATTATTTTAATCATTAATATCTTGATTTTTTAAAACACCATTCTTGCAAAAACAAGACAAACAATTAATAAATGATAAGGGTTAATTGAAAAGTGCTATTTAGTTATTACATTGATTCCCAAAACCTATCCATCTAAAAAATTCCTATATCATGCTTCATAACCTAGTAGTCCCAGTAATGTGTGATTAAGTATCAATATACCACATGATGTTAAGTACCCATTGTTTCACATACATATAAAGGTATTACAAGATTAACTCAAATTAAAACACATTCCCTATAAGAAACTCACCCCCCCCCAAAATAAATATTGTTTGTATCCATTCATCTATATTAAATGTATTTTATAAGAATATTAATATCTACTTTTTCATTGAATTGGTGCCTTTGAAATTTTATATATCCCATTTTGGTATTTTATTTGTTAAATAATACTAATATTTATCATCATATTGTATTATTTCTTTGTGTAATGCTTATTTTGAAATTTTGATCTATTGGATACGGATTATGAATATGTTATCTAAGTTAACTTCAGAGTGCCTAATATAATATTCTTTTTATGAAAATAACACATTGGATATTGGTGAAACAAGATTTAATCCTTCATAACATTCATATTATTCTATTTATTGATAAAAATTATCAAATTTAAATTCTAGTTGAGGATTTTTGAAATATTAATATTATCCCCCTAAAGAATATTTCAGATGAATATATATAGTAATTGTTTTATTATGAAATATATAATCAAATTCAATTTTAATTTCTAATATATATGAGTATTTTTTTGACAATTAATTTGGCATAAATACTTTTTTCATTACAATATCACAAACAATTCTTAAATAGAAAATATATAATTTAGTACTCATTAATCAAAGAGATGTTGATCCCTTAGTACAAAACTATATTTTTAAATAACTATTTTCAATTGAAACTCGTATAAATATTGTATCATTTGGTGGAATACTATTATCCTATTATATAAAAATTAAACATAATCAATCAAGAAAACATTATTATTCGATATCAATGCCAATTAATGTCAACTATTTTCCATTAAATAAATCAAAAAATATTATTGACCAAGGATAACAATGAATGTAGATCCTACCCAAAAAAATTATTAAAATTTTATCATATCCAATATGCCTTATGAAGCATAAATAAAAGTATATATAGAATTGAATCTTATCCATAAAATTCATCATTATATTGACAAGTTTAACTATCATAATACAACTAGTGAATGGATATAGTAATATTAGGATTCCTATTGTTCTCACTATTATATTATAGGAATATAATGCACCCATTATATAAATTAATTCATTAACATGTAAAATATTTTGATTGATATTGTCACTAAAATATCTATTTCTCCTTATATATAGTGATTACTCAAATGTATAATAGAATAATAATTAAATATCATATAATATTTAAAATTTTTGTTAAAAAATAACACATAAAATAGTATTACATGAATATATTGTCTTTATAAAATATGAGAAAGGATCAACATGTTTTATTAGTTAAATGGATTAAAAAATAACATCTACTTTTCTTAGATAGTATAAATGTGCACAAGTTAGGCATAGAGTCTTCATAATCACCCACCTACCTATAATGTCTGTTTAACCAAACCATTATACCACATTATTTCATATATGTATTTGTGTATGTATATATTTAATTTCACACATGGAACTTAGTATGACATCATTAAATCAATGTATTTGTCTAGGTCTCTTCTAAATTATTTGTACATCATTCATTTTAATTAATTGAAATACACAATCACTTATACATATATAATATTCCATACTAGGTATAATTTGAGTTCTTCAACTTGAACATGATTTGTTATGAAAAAATTTAGGAATATCGTACCATTAAATCTATATGACATGTGAACATGCCATATCATGCATTGATATAAAAAATTTATCAAATCACATAGTTACGGAAAAATATAATTTATATTAAATGTTACACTACCATGGAGGTTTTGGAATAAATTTCCCTAGTATGAGGTTTTAGGATTTCGTATATTAACAAGTTGGATGTTAAAAGTTTAATTTTTTGATATAAAATATTTTTTTTCAATAAATCAAAATATATTTTTTATATATTTATAAAATTATTACTAAAATTTTAGTTAAAATAACAAGAGAATATTTATATAAAAATCAAAATATTTTAAATTTAACATCAATCGTTAAATTAATAAAATTTTATTTTAAAATACTTGATAATCATAAATGAACAGAACATATTTTTAAAATGGATATTTTTAAAATTATTTCCTTGATTTTATTTATAATAACATTAAAAATTATGTTTTTAGATAATTATTCACAATATATGTACGTAATAAAAAATTAACTTTTTATTTAATGTATACACATTTTATTAATATTTAAATATATAGTAGTTATTTTATTAAATTTTTCCCATCATCATCTCCGAGAAATTTATCAAACACAAAAATACTATTAATAAAATATATATGATATCAATATCCAAAAAGGATTCATATATAAAATGTAAATATACTTTTTCACATATTTTGATATATATTATGAATAATTTGGAAATGTTTAGGATAATAATTTTTCTCTATGAATTTGGTAAATTATTTTATTCTATTATTACTAATAAAAATTGAAGAAAATTATCAAAACATGAGTAATTTTAACTCATACAGGAAAAAACTAAAATATTTAATAATCTCATATCATCTGCAGTTGTAATAATGCATGAAAGAAAAATATTGAAATAAAAAATAACTTGTGGGGGCCTACTTTTTTATATTCATTGGATTATGTATCTTTTTGTTAAATCAGCAGAATATATGTGACTTTACTATAAAATACATTTCAATATAAAAGTTTTCAAATAATTCATGTCCCATAATTTCAATATACTAGTATAAAACAAATGTAATGTGTATAATTTATAATAAAAAACACAATTTGGAATGTAAAACACATTAAAATATGGGAAAAATGATTATCGTTAACTATAGAGGATCACATCCTACTGTGATTAAAAAATAGAAGATACATTGCTATTATAAAGAAAAAATGGAATTGACATGATAAGAAAACATTAAAGGTGAAAATATGGACTTTATATAATTTATTATGGTGTATTTAAAATGGGTAATGTGGTCATTGAAATGTTTTGTTTACTTTTGGAATAGATATATAGTAATACGACCATTGTAAAAGCAATGAGACTTTTAAATATACATGTTTCCAATGAATAACATGATATATTCTTTAATAGTATAATTCATTATTAAAAAATTTATATGGGGTACTGATAATAATTTATTCAAATATACATCTTGGAAATATATTAGAAATTATAAAAAATTAATTAAATTTTTATAGTGAAAGGAATTTGTAACAACCCATAATCAAGACACATATATCAAGTAGTTATATAAAATTATTAGTAAAAAATACCAGAACATACATATGATCCAAAAACATAGTTTCATTGGGTCACTAAATATATACATACAATACACTTCAATATATAATATACAATATGAACACAATTAGAGAACATTATTTTACCCTTCATTACATCTTATAAAATTACACAATGTTCTTCACATGGTTTCATTTGTAATTTTAAAAATTAGGGTGATATCAAATACCCAATAAAAAGTAGAAAATAGTGGAATATATCATAATATAAACATGACCAAAGTGATATGGATGGTATGAGTAAATAAAATGAAGCAACAATAAATTAAAACATGGGGAGTACTATATCCATGATATTAAATGAAATTGTATATAAAATTTTTTATTGGTATCTCAATTATAGAATTCAAAATTCCAAACATTAAAAAAATTTGTGGCCTTATTCAAAAAAACTATAAATATATAAGGATATGTATACACCAAAATACATGTTTTAATGTCTCATGAGACATGTCGATGTATTGTGGGGCTATTTAATGTTGCGCCTTAGTATTCAATTGATTATGTCCAATAAAATATCAATATGATTAAATTAATAAATGTAATCATAAAAATAATTTCCCATAATATTCGATATTGGTTTAACAACATAGAAATTAAAAATAAATTCCCTATTTCAAATAATAAGAATACGATCATAACTTAAAATGAAACAGGATATACATACCTAAATTTCAATTTTTTTAGATGAATATTCAATAAATTTCTTAAAAACATACCCATGGAATGTAATTGTTTATAATATTCTAATCATAGATTCAAAATTTTATTATTACTTGAATGATTAACAACATATACAATAGGGATATTCATATATAATATTATACACATAAATACCCAACAGAAATATTTTCTTCATAACCAGTGGAGAGGTAAAACACCAGAAAACAGGAGATTGTATTATCACTAAGGGTAAACAAGGGAGATATTAATAACAAAACAAGAATATCATGAACCTAATGGTTTTAAAAAATTATAGTAACATTTTAAAACCATACAATATATAATGTAGACTATAATATTGATCCATGGAATAAACCATGTTAGTTTATAATACATGAATCATAATAGAATCAATGAAAATGAGAAATGGGAGAATAAAATTTTTATAACTTATAGAATTGTTGAATAAATATATGAATAGAAACCAATACAATTAATTGTCAGAGATCATTGAAAAAACCCTCATAGTGGGATGATTTCACTCTACAAACCATAATTATACACAACGTTCAATCCCAAAACTATCATAGTGTAAAAAGTACTATACTGACCATGGCTAACTCCCCCATTACATTCTTAATTATCTCATGAGAAACAAATATTTACCCAATTAATTGGAGGTGAAATATGTCTCACACATCATGTAATCCAAACATCTATATTCTTTAAGGTCATAGAACATTCATTATATCATATCCCTTGAAAAGGGATGGGTTTCGGAAAACCTTCATAATAGTATTACTGATGGAAAGAAATAGGTTTTAGAAAAATAGATTCATCACAAGCATCATCCATCCATATAGATAAAAAATATGTTCTCATTGGATAATATCTCTGGTATGGATTATATAATTTCAAACAATACTATCATAAAAAGTGAAGGATTTTTTATGAAGTGTCACATGGAACATGGCTTTATGATTTTTTTTAAATATTCTTTTATAAAAAAATGAAATTCATAAAATATTTCTAAAAAAAATTGTTAGAAAAAAACATAAAATATTATAAATAATGATTTAAAAATCATTTAAAATATTTCTTAATGAAAATATTGTTTCCCCATTGAAATTGTTTTTTTAACAAAAAATCTTTTTGAAAACCTTTTATTTAAATATATCATTTGAAAATTATATTATGATCCTTATTTCAATTAGAGTTCATGATGGTGTGAAATTTCAAACATGTTAAAACAATTATTCCCTTCATATTTTTAGTTAAATAAAACCATGCCTTGTTTTGAAATAAAAATGATAATTCATTTTTTTAAATAAAAAAAATTGAAAAACGACTCTAAAAATCATCTAGGAACATTAATGTTTTTTTAAAATATATTTTGATAACATGGATATGTAATAACAAGGATTCTTACCAAATGTCGGAAATAAAGTCAATTTTATGTAAAAACATTCTTCTTCAATCGTGAGTACATGAAGAGAGGAAAATGAATGAAAAAAGGTATTATCATTAAATAATTAATGGAAATAAAAATTTGTGAGTTTATTGAGATATGTATCATATTCATTCATCCTAAAAAACATAGTGATAAACAATCTATTTAGACAATAAGATCATAACATCAAACAATTAACTATTTTATAACTTTTGAATCGTAATCACCATGAAAAAAATAAATATTGAATATCATGAATAGATGCATATTCATGATATAAATTGTTAAATTGGAATTATATTCAACTCATAAAAGAAGAGCGGTTGATAACATGACATATGTCATAGTGAAGATAAATTGATATAAAGGTACTTTATATCTTTGGCATCATTTGAACCAAAACCCCCAAAAAAGAGTTACCCTTAAATGTATTGTTAAATATCTATTTTTTCATGAAAATAAAATTAAGAGAACTAAATGGGATTTATATAAACCAAAAAGATAAAATATGATCTGAATATGATGTTTTTCTGACAAAATTTAAAATTGACATTAATGCCTATTAACATATGTATTGAAATCATTTAAACAATATCAATCCTCATATGTAATAAAATTAGATTTATTATAAATCTATTATAGAACCACACACACACAAACAGACATTTATATTTATATATATAATACCGCATATTATTTACTTATGAACTTTTGATAAATATTTTTTAAGAATTGCCTGTTAAAATTTCATTTCGGGTAATAAATTCTTTATTTCACACGTTTATTTTTGTTTGGTTCATTTAGGGATCTTAAATTGATCGAAATTTTTTCATATCCCAAATATTATCCATGATATAAAATTAAAGTACATTTATTATACTTATTTATAAAACTCTATAAAATGACGACATAGAAAATGAAACAAATCATTCAATGAGACGTTATGCCGAACACATGCATGACCACAATTCCAATTTTTTAAATGATGGTATGAAATAAAGGTAACTATTATAATAACCTTAAAGAATAATTTTTTCCTATTTTTCACATAATATAATTATACTTTTTCAAAATAACTTCAATGGAATGAATTAGAGAAAACTGAATCACATCAATTTGTGAGGAGGTAGTCCGCCATAAACAAGAGTGATGATATTGTATCCCCCATTGATTGGAATGTAAGAATGAATATGTAGTATTATAAATATTGATTTGTAATTATATTTTAAATTTCACTTATATTCATTTAATCGGTCCTTATTAACATACTGGTAAAATTTAAATGAAAACACATCACTTCAGTTCATGTAGCTATAGTCTATCGTACATAGAAGTGACATTATTATATCCCAACAGCCACAAATATAAGAAGGTATATGAGGAATTATAATTCATTATATATAATAATATAGTAATTATATGAAATTAACATTAAATTTATCATTATATACATCGTAGGGAGCTAGGGATGTAAAATTAATAACATGGGTTCGTGAGGGGGTAGAACACTGTTCAAATGAATGAAGATAGAGTAACCAATTTGATGGATGAGTAGGGGGTTTATGTAATTACATTTTCAAAACAAAAATCAATTATATGGATTATAATGATGTTATTATATCATCCATGTTTAATTTTAATTGGAGGAGGTGGAGGAACAAAAAAGATAAAAAGCCAGGTTAAGGATGTTACCGATTTTTAGAAAACATCATTTGTTTTGCACAAAAAGTATTTTTATGTTTTATTTACGAAAACAAATAAAAATTATAGGATTCCAGGATGGACATAAAGAATTTATTTTGGTATTTATTTT
Source organism: Viscum album (assembly GCA_963277665.1). Classification (NCBI taxonomy): domain Eukaryota; kingdom Viridiplantae; phylum Streptophyta; class Magnoliopsida; order Santalales; family Viscaceae; genus Viscum; species Viscum album. The sequence goes on from OY728127.1 coordinate 1,813,219,757, forward strand.
AAAAACTAATGGGTTTCAGAAGTGAGTAGGGGAGACGGTATAGGGTGGGGGGCTTTTATAAGGTAGGTGATTGGTACAATTGTATTATTTTGAAAATAAAAACAAGTTCCTACATTCTTCACATGAAAAATGATCAATAATGGTCCATTATCAGACATTATAAGTGATAATGTCAGATTATATCCATATAATTGGTGTTGGACATACATTATAGAGATTTTTACTTAATATCTTTTTTAGTTAGACCCTCGGTAAGCGCATTTACAATGTAACCACAATGTATTAATTTATTTACTTCGTTAACTATTTGTAATTTTGTAATATTATGTTTGACGTAATATAATATATAAATATTTATGATTCCATATATTTAAAATACCATTCCAAATTTTATCCATAAAACTAGAAAAAAGTATTTTAAAATTAATCTTGCAGACCGGACGACAAATATGTTTTCCAAAGAGAAATGTATGAAAAATAAAATAAATTATACAATAATTCAACATGAAATTTATTCTAATGTACTAAATTATATTAAAATATATAAAATTGATCTAATTTTACATTTAAATTTTTATTAAAATAAAATTCTGCATGTAAATTCATGAATTAAAAGGCTGTTTTTTAATAAAAAACATTTTATTTACTACTCACAAAAAAAATTATTTTTAAAAAAAATTATTAAAGAGTACCAAGAAAATTATTTTTAAATGATGATGTGAAATATGAATTTATTTTTTAAAAAAATATTTTTAAGTGGATGAAATTTATTTTAAAACATGTGCAAAAAATGTGACAAAACAAATTCATTGAAAATATAGTTTTATGCTTAAAATTTTATTTATTCTTATCTTCTTTATGTATAACACATAATTGAATATAAATTTTTTCAATAAATATATAATATATAAATTTTATCAAAAATATTTTAAAAAAGTTATTTTTTTTGATTTAGAAACCATGTTTTTGAGCAAGAAGATGTATTTTTAGAATGTGATTTCCTTTTTCTTTATTTTTGATTATATGTAATTGGTGAAAAATGAATTATTTATATACACATGTGAAACCCATTTACTTTCATAAATTTGTTAATCCTATTCATACCTTCTATTTGAAAATTTATTTGATAACTATCACATTAAAAAATAATCTTTTATTACAACGTCATCTTTGGTTTAAAATCGTTGTTAAGTGTAAATAATGTATACATAGTGTTGTGAGTAACACAAGATAAACCATGTGTTACCTTCCAAAAAATCAATACATAGTGTTTTGTGTAATGAAAAATACTATATTTATTATATTTATTTGGATGAAAATATTTAACAAAATATTCGGGGTTACATTATACACCCTTAAATAAATTACATCCTATAAATTTTTTATTTCTCTCTGTAAAGAGGGGTTTAACATTTGAAAATTCATTTGTATGTAAATAATATCATAAAAATATTTAGTAATTAGTCATCCTAAAAAGAGTGAAAGTGGTGCATAAAGGTCATCTAGAATAATACACAATGAGATTAAAAATATAATAATATAGGTGTGATGTTATGATTTAGACCTTGAAGAAAAATGTAATGTCTATATAATGATTGGGAGTGATAAAGATCATTGATCATAATAATGTGAATGGTTATTTGAACATCAATGACCAAAATACCATAAAACCATAATTTATGAAAAGGTTCTTTGATATAATCATAAATGATGGTAATAAGATATATTTTTTTCATGACCCCTTTTCCTATTATTGGGGAATTTTCAAGAGAATTTATACTAATAGACCAACACTTCCCCAAGAAATGATCATGTTATCTGACCACATAGTTTTCCATTAAAATCTCGGTCTCCTTCCATACACACCATAACATATAACTTAATGGGGTCTCTTATCCGACTAACTCCTATTTACCAAGGCTAATGTTCTTTTTCCTCACACGCACACACCTAGGGAAACATCCCATAAGGTCACCATACCTGATCCAAACTCGGAGACAAGAATTATTAACATTGAAGTTCTAATAATGTATGCTCCCATAAAATATTCACATTTTTGAAATTTTTATTTATATATAGCCTTTATGTGTCACTTTTAATGGGGGTTTACACTCTCTAAATAATAATGGAATGTAATAGAGATCATTGATCAAACTAAAGTGAATGGTAGTTAAGAAGGTGAAAAACAAAAATCTATAAATGAAATACGTATAAAATAGGTCATTGATATAATCATATTTTATGGTAATTGAATAAATTTTTTTTTCGATACTCATTTACAAATGTTTTTTAATAATCAAGAAAAATATATTGTTAAATTGTAACCATCACAAATCCATGAACCTAGTCATCTGACCCCATGGGTCTATTTTCATATCATGGTTTTCATCCCTACAAACAATAATCTATTACTCAATGGGGTCACTAGTTGCATAATTGATTGTCCCAATAGTAAAACACATGTTATTTCAAATATGATTTGTCCTCACACACACAGACCATGGGAAATTTCCCAAAAGTTCACCCACACTAATCACTACTCATGGTCAACCATTCTTAAATATGGAGTTTAAATCAGGTAGCCTCCAAAGAATAATGGAACCTCTTTGTTTACATGTTTAGTAACATTTAGTATTTTATATCACAGTTTTATCTATTTGTTACACTCTCAACATCTTTAAAGAAAAACACCCTCATTCTGAAATGGGTTGTAATGTGATATCATCTAATTTCATGACCATCTTCCTAATGTTGTAGAATTACCATGATAATATTTGTTTTCATGAACTGGTTTTCCTAGTGCTACGAATCTAATTATATGACCCCATGGGTCTCCAATAATATAATGGTTTCCTTCACTTCACACCACTAGATACTAATCACTAGGGTCGCATATATCGACCCAAATCATGATGAATAAAATTCCACTTTTTGATTTAATTACATGTATTATGGATTTATAAGTCACATGAAATTATTTTTTTATTATATCGAATTGGATTTAAATTACCGTAATGTATCATTACCATTGATAATATATTTATTGAAAAACGATCAAATGACTAGTATTTTTATAGGGTTTTAACATATTCATTTGTTAGAGACAAAGAAATTTATTGTGTCAACTAGTAGTATCATTCCACATCAATCCAATTTATTGGAGCTTTCAATTGAGATAGTATTTCAATACATTGTCCTAGACCAATCCCAAGATGATATCCAACAACGTAATCCCAAGAGAATCAATTTAAAGGAGAAGTTCAAGCTCATTGACATCACAACCCATACCATCTTCACCGAACGACCACAAGAAACCCCATCATCACACACCATAATCTTATGGAGTATTCTGGTATAATAAAGGGATATGTGATAATACCCTTGCTTTATGATTATGTAAACTTTTATATATAATAATGAATATACTTTAATTTTATTAATTTAACTTTTTAATAGATTTTAGAGAAAAAAAGCGTTTTGGTTAATATTAAAATTAAATTATGAAATCTATTTTTAATGAATTAATGGATTATTGAAATTAATAATAGTCTAATAAAATATTAATTTTTAATTACTTTTAGTAAATTTAAATTATCATATAAGTTTTACGAAGTCAATTATAATTTTTATTGTTGTTTAAAAACTATATTTTTCAAAAACCATCAATTTTTAATATATGCTGGTATTTATTATATAAGTGAAAATTCAAATATTTAGTTTTTAGTTGAAAAAAATAATATTATTTTTGGAATCATAATATCTAAATTATCCAATGGTGACTTTTTCATTAATTTCTGAGACAGATAATATTTTCGACGAAAATAAAATACCATATAAATATATAGTGTGGTTTATGACATCATAATGACCCAATAGTGATGTAATAAATACTATAAAATGTATCTTTTAAAAAATATATCTTTTAATGTTAATATATATATTTTTTTAATTTTATTCATTTTATAAATCACTAATGAATCCTCTAAAACATATAATATATTTTATGTTTTTAAAATAATTTCCTAGAATGTATGATTCACCTCCACATAAGGAAGGGAATTATTTATATATCTTTAGACCATATCATTGTAATATAATGTATAACTATCCATTTTTTTAGAAACAATGGTCATGAACCATGTGATGGTTTTTGGTTTTGAATATTTCATTGTATAGAGTCCAAAACCAAAATTATAAAGAAATCCTCCTTCTTTCCTATATAATCCCACCCATGATCCCATTTCACTTCTTTAAAACTCTTTGAAGCTCCACAAAACATTTACACTTACTCCCTAAAGACCCCCTTGTTTCCCCAAGCTCCCAATAAGCCTCTCTTAACACATTGGTGCCACACATCCGTTTAAGAAATGTTCACCACCTATCTACTTTTCAAATTTAAAACCTTTATTGAAATATGTCATTTTAATTAAAATTGATTATATTATCATGATATTATAATAAATTTTATATCTTCAATTTTATTTTATTTTGATTAGGGATTTTTTTATCCTATATTTTAACGCTTACCGAATCTGTTACTATGAAAAAAATTCCATAAGGGATTTCTATCTTCTTATTTCCATTCATGAATTTATTATATATTATGCATTAATAATTACATTTCATATATCTCTATATTATGTTACATGAATACCTTAATGTCCGTTAAATTTATAAATTATGAGATACCCTTCTCCCTCTAGTAAACCCATTTTATGAATTTCTATACAACGTCATTATGCTGCTGAAATTGCACCATGAATTTCCATGACAAATTCATACAATAGTGAATACCATACCCATTCCCCTATCAAAGGTATTCTTTTTTATGAACATAAAATTATTGATTGAGGATATACATATATTTATTACATATTTTTTGATCATGGAATAAATCATGAAGTTGAATGAATACATGTTATATGATCTATGTGGGACACTTAAGAATGATATTGAAATGATTATGAAGGGTGAACCATAGTAGCTCTTTAATGACTTGGTTAATATTTAGGGTGATGATCTACCATTTTTTGAAGGGGTCTAACTAATTTCTTAATGTGACTTGTTTCCACCATGTTGGGTAGGGTCTTACCTGATTTTGTTTTGTTCATGATGTAGAGTTTTATGTTGATGAAACATTTCCATGTTATGATTATTAGGTTGTATCCTGACTTTTATATTCATGTCAAATTTATGCTCCATTGGTATGACTATTCTCTATCCTGAATTTTCGTCCCTATGTTATTCCATTTTTATTCCCATACTAGGCTTTATAGATCACCCTTTAATTATGTATGTCCTTAGGTTATCCCATATAGTGTTAATTATGAAAGAATAGTGTGGCCATGTTAGATCAGTTATCAATAAATGTGATGTATTTTAGGTGTTAAGTCATTATGTAATGTTCCTATACCAAAACTCCAATAAAACAATTTATCTTATAGGTTGTATTATGTGAAAAATTATGCAATAAATCATTTTTAAATGTGTAATAAATAGAAGGGTTGTTATAGTTTGTATCAGAGGATGGGTTCAGATATTTCAGGTAATAATATTAGAAAACCTAGTGAAAACCCTTTGGGATAAGACTCAGTATATGAAAAACATAATTAGATTTTAGTAGAGTATAGAGTAAGTGGTTTATTAAAAAAATACATCCATGTATGGATACAATCAAGTTGATGTGGATATGGCACCAATGTATCAAAGGGGAAAACCCAAAAACAATTTTCTGAGCTAGTCTCGAATTAGAACTAAAGAATGGAAATGGGACATAGTGCACTCTTAGTTTAACACTCTTAGGGGATATTATTTGGTAAATTTATAAGACCAATATGATCAATTATTTGGGGAACAAAAAATTCACCTAATAATATATATCAGAAGTAGATCATTTAGAACATAAACTAAAGCCTATAAAATCCAATTTTAAGGAGATAAATGTAATTTATAAGATATATATTAAATTTAATTAGATTCAATTTTTCTATTTTAAATTTTTAGCACTCATCCCAAATTTTAAATTTATAATATCCTATGGAATGTAATTTGTGGAATCATGTTAACAACCGATTCAAATTGTAGTATGAGGATTTCCCCAATGAGATGCCAAACCCTATGGGAGCAGTAATAAAAATATTTGTTATGATACTCTCTTAGTTAATTCATTCTATGAATCAAAACATGGATCAAGTGGATAACCCTACTCCAACCAAGGGAGAGAAACCCATAGTCGAAAGCTTCATGTGACAAAGGCCTCCTACATTCTACGGATCATTTGATCCATTAATGTTGAAAAATGGATCAATTACATTGAAATGATATTCTCTATCCATTAATGATCAAAAAAACAAAAGGTTCTTCTGGTTATTTATCATAAAAATGGTCAATTTGATAGGTGGTTTAAATTGGTCTATAATATGGAGAAAGATAAAGAGATCGAAGAAATAGAGTGGACGGAATTCCAAAAAATGTTTTGGGATTAATATTTTCCCCATAATGTCCGTCATAAGAGGGATAAATATTTCCATGCACTCATGAAGTAGGCCGAATAACTTTTTTTTAATACGATGAAAACATCTAAATAATTTCTTTATATGTCTCCAGTTTTATCATTACCACAAATTGAAATATTGACTTATTCTTTGGTGAGATAGATCATAGCCTACAATAAGCCATGGAAATCCATGACTTTGATAGCTACTATGAAATTTTTTGAAGTTTCCTAAACATTGAGATAGAGATTCGTGAGTCTCCAGTGTGTCTTGGGGATAAGAAGAATAAAGTTAAATTTAACTCTAATGGTCCTATGAATAAATTCAGTAGTGCTAAGGAAATTTTAGAAACCCACTTGTCAATGTTTCAGTGAGACGAAAACCAGACATTTCATAAAGGGAATGAGGAAATGCTTCAACTATGAAAAGAGAAAGGAAACTAGACATTAATTGTAGATAGGATCAACTGTCTAATGTTTCAGAGGAAAGGAACATTCAGGTCAATCGTCAATTCATTTTACCTTTCTATAACTACATGTTAAAAGGGAAATTTTTGAACCAGTTGCCTAAGACAAGGGTTTTTGGAGGCAACTAACAACCACCATGGTTTCTTGGGAGAGCTTTTTACATCACCAACAATGTAAATCTGGACAATCAATTTTTTATTGGTATTCTAGTTATTCATAAATGAATAGTGAACAAAATTTTTTATAGTTTTATGCATACTTTTATATACTGAAATATTAGTAAAACAATCCAAACACCAACACATAGAATGCATGCAGAGATGTTGATGAATGTAGAAAATGAAGAAATTGTTGCAACCTAAGAATACCACTCCTCCCTATCACCATTTGTGGATTGAAGTTCCCAGAGAACATTGTTTTACTTTCCTTGGTTGAGTTTTTTGCAATTTTGTGCAGGGATTGGGTTTCCCTATATAGATCAAACATAAATTTTTTTCAGAGGAATATCACTATCCATATAGAATATCAACCACCAATTCCATAAAAGTGAAAGGAGGAAGATGAATCTTTCTCAGCCCCATTATCCCTATCAGGTATATTACTACCCAATGAATATGCATATCATGATCAGATTTTTGAGTCTAGGGAACGAATCATCCTAAAAAACATGCATATTGTGAGGGATTTCGCTGATCTGTATCTAGAGGAATTACTAGGTCTTCCTCCTACTAGAGAACTTGAATTCTCCATTGAACATTAAACGAGGGTGTTTACAATATAAAAGACTCCATATAAAATGATTGTTATTGAACTAGACTAATTAAAGAAAAAGCTATAGGAGAATCTGGATACAGGTTTTATACAACAATGTACATCACCATAGGGTGAACCAGTCATCTTTGTCAGGATGACAGATAGGTAAATGTTCCTTTTCATTGATTATGGTGAGATAAATAAAATTACATTAATGAACTAGTACCTTTTTCCATTAATTGATGAATTCTTCGATAAGATAAGTGGATAAAAATAATTTTCCAAGGTGGATCTGCTGTTACGAAATTACAATGTAATTTTGATGAAGGATGATATCCCCAAGTTGATTTTTCATACTTGTTACGGGTATTAAAAGTTCATTGGATTTCCATTAGGACTCAATAATTCTCCATCAATAACCATGGACATTATTAATAGAGTGTATAAAGAAGACCTAAAAAATTATTGGTAGCATTTATAGAAGAAATTATAATATACTATAAAACCATGGAGAAGAAAGAGGATCATCTATGCACTGTTCTAATGACCTAGAGAAAGGAGAATCTATAAGAAAATTATAGAAAGTGTTAGTTTTCGTTAAATTCAGTATCATTCATGTTTAATATCATCACTATAAATGGGATATATATGGATCCTTCTATGATAAATTCAATTGAGGGATGGTTGAGGCCATCATCTATAATAGATATCTGTATATTCCTTGGGATAGCTGGATATTCTAGCCAATTTTTGATAATTTTATCATGATTTTCATACCCTATTACCAAGATAAATTAGAAGGGATTCAGTTTTTATTGGAATGATGAATGTGATGAAGGCTTCATAGAGTTGAAAAATAGTTTTATCACTACCCATGCCCTAACACTACCCATATGTCGGGTGATTTCTGAAATTGTTAGTGATGCTAGAAAGAAGGGATTGGTATATTTGTTGATGAAAAATGAAATTTTCATTACCTATGACTCAAGGTAGTTAAAAATACACTATAATGACTATACCATTCTTGATATGGAGTTATCAGCTGTGATCTTTTAAAAGAAAACATGGATGTATAATATCTTTGATTAAAAGTCTATATTATATATGGATCACAAAAGTCTCAAATATATATACACACAAAAAGAGATGAATATGCGCCAATGAATATGGTTAAAGCTCATCAAGGATTAAGACTGGTCCATCCACTACCATCCTAAGAAAGAGATCAATGTGGATGAAGGTCTATGTAAAAAGTGTCCATCAATTATATAATTGATGAAAATTTAAAAGGATACTATCTTCATGGAAATGATGAAGATGGTCCTAAGTATCATATAGAAGGGGATATCATCAATCATTTCATAAATGATTGCTCACCCATTTCTTTTGGAATGGATAATGGATTCTAAGATTGTTGATGAGGGAATTCAAAAGAATATAGAAACTATCATTAAAGGGAAGTCCTCGTGGTTTAGTGCTAATGAAGAAGGAATTATATGATTTGTGTCGATGAAATGAGGTCCATAATATCTAGAGGTAAAGAAAGATCATTTGGATGATGGACACAGATCGAATATGTACGTCCACAAGGGAAAGAGAATGATGTATCGAGATCTATGGGAGAACTATTGGTTGTCTAACATGAATAAGAGGATCACTAAATATACATCAATGTTCTTGGTATGTCAAAAAGTGAATGATGAGATGAAATAGACTATAGGGATGATGCAACCATTACCCATTCAAATGTGTAAATGAGAAAAGATCACCATAGAAATTGTCTCCAGACTTCCAAAGACCTCGTAATGGAACAATGCTATCTGGTTATTGTGGATCATATAACCAAGAATTCACACTTCGTTACGATCAAGAAGACTTATCACCAGATCAACAGGAACATATATACATTACATAATTGGTAATGCTACATGGGGTACCACTATTGATTTTGTATGATCGAGATCCAAGATTCACCAGTATTTTTTTGAAAAGTCTACAACATGCTCTAAATAGTATTATGAATTTCAATACAATTTATCACCCTCAAAATAAATGTTAAAATTAGTAGACTATCGAAAAACATGATGACATGTTGAGAGCTTTATCAAAGGACTTCAAAGGTAGATGAGGCCAACATATTCATTTGGTGGAGTTATTTTACAACAACAGTTTCCATTAGATCATCCAAATGTCCCCATATGAATCCCTTTTTGGGAAGAAGTCCAAAAAACCAATATGTTTTTATGATGTATGGGAACAAAAAAAGTCTAGTTCCGGAAATGGTCAAATAAATGGTATTGAAGTTTAAACCATCAAAAATCACTTTGAAGCTACTCAGAGTCAATAAAAGATCTATACTGACAAACATCAAAGTTACATTGTGTTTGTTGTTAGAGATAAGTCATTCCTCCACATATCTCCACTAAATTGAGTAGTGATATTTTTGACGATGGGAAATCTTTGTCCAAGGTACATCGACCCATTTGACATCCTTGATCGCATCAGAGCAGTGTCATATCAACTAGATGTCCCATAAAACCAATATTAATAGAATGTTGTATTCTATGGGTCCCTCTTATGGATTTACATCTGTACCCATTTCAGGTACTCAATAAAGAGGTGGTACTTTTGGAGAATGACCTTTCGAAAGAGAAGAAACCATTGAATAATTGAGATTTTATATAGAATATTCTATAATATAAGACAATGACCCTCTTAAAAGTGTTGGAGAGTAACCAAAAGATATAAGAAGAAATGTGTGAAGCAGAGGAGGTGATTAATCATAGTTACCCACATCTATTTTTTGTTGGAAAAGGAAATTTTGAAGGTAAAATATAATAAGGGTGAAGCATTTAAGGACCCAAACTGTTATGAATGAAATTACACATTTTTATTTAGTTAAAAGTCTAATGGATATATTAGACACATGAAAATATTGTTATTATTATATCTTGTTGGATTTAAATGACTATTATATATCATTACAATGGGTAATATTGATGTTGAATATTTATCACATAACTAGTATAAATACAAGGTTTTAACAAATGCTTTGGAAAAAGAAAAGGGAAGTGATGGAATCAACTATTAGGATTGTTCCCTGTGATGACCATTTATCAGAGATTCCTATGGAGATAGTATTTATGGTATTTGACCTATACCAATCCCATGAAGGTATCCAATAATGTAATCACTATTAATCATGATTATATGATAAGTTCATGCTCATCAAGATTACTACCCAAACTTGGTTCAATGAACTATCCCAAGAAATCCCCACTATCACACACCATACTATTAAGTCATATACTATTGTAATAAAGGGTTGTGTAAAAATACCCTTAAATTATGTTTATTAATATTATTTTTTATATAATAATCAATACATTTTAATTCTATTATTGTTACATTGTTCATGATTTTAAAGCACAAATTGTATTTGTTAAGATTCAAATTTAATTTAGAACCAAATTTTTAATGAATTATTGAAAATTTTAAATAAATAATATTCTAATAAAATATTATTATTATATTACATTTATTAAATATAAATTATAATATAACTTTTAATATGTAAAAAGTAATTTTCAATAAGGTTTAAAAATTATTTTTGTCAGAACCCATCAATTTTCAATAAATGATGGGTTTTTACCTTAAATGTAAAAATTTACAAATGTATAAAATTATTTAAATTAAATAAATGTTATTTTAGGAATATTTACATCAAAATTATCTAACAACGATTTTTACATAATTTTCCATGGTAGTCGAATGTTTGGTTGAAAATTAAATATGATATAAATATATAGTGTGTTTTATGACATCATAATGACTCAATAGTGATGTAATAAATACTATTAAATTTATATTAAGAGCAATATATGTTTTATAATTATAATAATGTAATATTATGTTTAATTTTTTTATAAATCCTTAATGAATACTCCAAAACATAAAATTTATTTTATGATTTTAAAATAATTTCCTTGAGCGTATAACTCACCTTCAGATAAGAATGAGAAATATTTTAATATATTTGTACCGTAGCTTTATAAATTTATTTATAACACTCCATTTTTTTTTGAATCCATGGTAAAAAACTATGGTATGAATTTTATTATGATTATTTAATTGTGTAGTGTCCAAAATCTATATAATAAATAAATCCCCCACGTTTCCTATATAAACCAACCCATGTTCCCACGTATCATCACTCAAACTCTTTGAATATCGACCACCCTATCTCTCTTTCATTTTAGAGTCCTCCCAAGGTACCTAATTTATCATAAGAAGATTCTCAGAAGCCTTTGGATTCATACATCCATTTTAGGTATCCTCACCTCCTCTCTTCCTTTCAATTCACAAGCCCAGTTTGAAAATTGTATTTTTAATTTCAATTGGTTATAATTTCATCCCTTTATAATAAATTATCTACTATCCATTAGATATTATGTAAATGGGGGATCATTTATTTCCCCCAATTTGGACCCTTACCTAATTTATTTCTATGCCAAAATTTGATAAGGGATTCCTCTCTTCTCATTTCTATACAAGAACTTCTGGTATCTTATTTACCACAAATTCCATTTAAGATGTTGTGATTTTATGTTCTATGATCACCATACTATAAATTTCATGATTAAATGTTTATATAAACCTCTTACTCTCATCAACCCATTTAGTAAACGTGATTTTCCATGAAAAAATAATCAAGTATTAAATAACATACCCATTATCCAATCAAGGATATTCAACATTATACACATATAATTATTGATTGAGTAATTCCATGTATATATTAAAATTTACTTGATTTTTTAATTAATAATGATGTTGAATGATTCACTGTTATATGATATATATGAAACACTTATGAATGAGATTGAAATGATTATGAAGGGTGCGCCCTGATAGTGATCCAATCCATTAAATAATGTTTAGTATCATGATATACCATTTTCGAAAATGGTTTTACCTGATTTCATTTATGAGGTGTTTTTCCATGATGTTGGGACAAGGTTTTACTTGATTCCATTTTGATTATGATAATGTGTTTTATATTGATTCCATATTTACATGTTATTATTATCATGCATTATCATGAATTTATATTCATGTTCCATTTATGATACATTGATCATCCTATTATATAACATGTATTTTCTTTCTCATGTTATTCCTTTTTTATTCCTTTAATGGGATTTATAACCCACGGTATTCATATGTATGTCCTTTCGTTATCCCATACTATGTTATGTATGAAGGAATGTTGTGTTCATGTAAATTATGTTTGTGTTTAAAGATGTTGTATTTTATGTTTTTTTGTTATGTTATTTTCCTAAACAACACATTCACTCAACCACTTGATATTCCGGGTGGTATTGTCCCAAACATTATGTAATAGATCATTTCTGAATGTGTAATAAATAGCGGGGTTGTTGTATCGCTTATAAATATAATGAATGTTCCCCCAAGACAACACATGTTCATTACTATTGTCATTATCCTCACAATCACACACCTTAGGAAACATCCCAATGGGCCACCCATCCTAATCACTACTCCAATTCAATAATGTTAATCAATATAGTTATAACCATTTAGGAATCCAAAAAAAAAGCGTGTACCTTCATGATATTGGTAGTTACATTTATCGTTTTATGTTTGACTTTCCCTGGGGTGTCACACTCTCCTCCCATTTATAGATCAATATCCTTGTTATAGACCTCATGCTTCAGAGCCAGGTATTGACTATGCACTTCCAACTGTGTGTTGGGACTAAATTTTTTTTACAACAACCCAAATTTACTGATACATAAACTTTGTAATCTAACTCAATGGGTATCATGTAATACCAAGGTTTCCTTCCCATCACTCCACAAGCTATTACTCAATAGGGTATCTTATTAGACTAATTTTTATCATCATAACAACCACATGTTCTTTCAATGGTTTTATTTATTCTCTTGCACATACCCCATGTAACATCCCACAAGGCCACCCATCCAGATCACTACTCCTAGTCAAGCACAGTTTAATATAGATTTCAAATTAGGTAGGCTTCCAAAAAGAATAGTGCAACATATTGAAATGGGTAGTTACATTTGGAATTTTAATTATTACATTTCTAAGGGGGTTACATATACTTAACAGATTTTTTCCATTTCATAATCTGAATTTAATTATTATTTTTTCATTATTCAATGCGTTCATCATCTCTTACATTAATAAATGTTGATGCTTTTTTAGGCTTAAAGCACTATTGGATCATAAGATACATAATATAATGATAATTCATTTCTTCTATATATAGTTATTATAAATAATCAAATTTTTTATAATAGGTTATCCAAAAATATATAATGTTCAACTTAGTCAATTTCACGAATAGTTAAACATTAGTGTCCACCATGTCTCAACAAAATGGAAATCCAATATTTTATAAAAAAAATCACTAAATTTGAAATATCAAATTCCAAATAATCCCCCAAACAAAATGAAGTATCTGTTAACATCACATTCCAAATGTGTTAATACATTTTTGATATATTTTTTTGAAACCTGGAAATAAAAATAATTACTATTAACCTAATGAAATCGTACATACTTCACCATTCCATGAAAAAAAACAAATATTTTTTAATATATTCTACAAATACAATAGTGATATAACCTTCATTAGTGATTACATATATCACATTTTCACAAAATGATAAATCAGTTCCATGGTCATTAAAAACATTCATTTTACATTATTCATACCCATATAATCTTTATCCAAAAATCATTCACTGAACATCAAAATAATATTAAGGGTTATATTCAATTATTCATGCATTTTCCATAAAATATCACATTTACATTAAATAAAAATTCTATGTCATTAGAACCATTCCACATATTATTGATTATCATTAATGAACATCTTATAATGAACAATAATAATTTATTTAATATTTCTTGAATCCCAATACATACAAAATTGAATCAATTTAATTAATTTTGAAACAGTTAACATGGATTCATTATCAAATTCATAAATTCAAACTTCAATTTAAATTCCCTCTGTAGTCACTTCATTACAAAAAAAATTCATTTACCTATTTTCTTGTCCACATCATGATCCATCCCCCTATTAAATTGATTATTATAATTCACATACATTACACATCTTTAACATCCATCCATGAATGATTCCATAAGTATCACGTTATTCTCATTCCTTTTGTTATTTAAAATTAAAAATTTTCCGTAGAAATAAAATACTATGTTTGATTCTTCAACATAAATAAAACATCTTCTTGTTCCATTGGTATATTAAATAGAGATATCGTTCCCAAATTATTAAAATATATGAGACTGAATTTTCAGTCCACTATGGAATCTGCCACCCAAAATCTAAATGAACTCTATCTTTATCATCTACGTTGAGTATTTGAGTGAGATAAGGTTCTTGTTGTTAATCATATATCTTGATAACTGGTTAGGAATAATCATAATACCCTTTACTCTAGTCCTCATCCCATGTGGTTCCACATCCATAGATTTTCTTTCACAGTAAATGTTACTGTAATTCATTATTGTTCATGTCATTTACTAAAATCAAAATCATTCTATGAGTAACAATATTAATAGTTTCAAACCATATATAATTGAACAATCACTTGTTTTTTTATAATTGGTGTAATATTGGGTTCCTAATATCCTACATATTAATAATTTTAAATTTCCATAACATGTATAATTCTATAAATAAATTATATACACTAACCATTGTAGAGTTGATATTTCTACATCTAATAAATAAATAATGATTTCAATATAATAGTTTTTTATTAATTAGTTATAGTAGTTCCCATTCTATAAATTTAATGTTATGATACTATGAAATTTTTCATAATCATATGTCCTATAGTCGAGATATCATATGAACTGGAAACAATCGATGTAATACTATTAGGTGTTGGGGGATTATAATCATTGAGACTTATTTTCATTATGTTAAAACATGGCGATCTCTAGTAAGTGAGATCATGATGACAGAAATACCAATTGGAATAGCACATGATTTGGTGTCATTAGTTGTTCCTATCTATGTTCATGTGTATTGGTCTCCTGAATTGAGATCATTATTAATGTGTACCATTTGAACATAAAATTTGATGTATGGAATAAACCATAAGATTCAATCCATTATGATTTATTTTTTGTTAGGTAAAAAAATTTTGGTATGACATAAGCTAAGTGTTCAAGATATAATTTTTCATTTATGAGTTAAGGAAATGAAATCTTTGGCCTAGTTGACCTGAATGGTAGAACCATCATAAATCTATGTAAAAGGTTGTCAAAGGTAAATTGAACATGTTATTTAAATAAATGGTAAAAGAATATTGGATGATGAAACATGGTGTGCATCTTGCTTTATGAGATATTAGGAGGCTATGATATAAAATTACAAAGTATGTATTCATTGGAATGGTTGTCATTACTATGATTTTCCATCTATATTTAGGGGCCTTTTCAATTTTATAGGATCTTCTATTGGTCTGTAAATATTATTCACTTGTATTTGAAATATGGTCTTAAAGGTTTGAACTCAATAGTGTTTTCATGATTCTTCCCTATTCTGATGAGCAAAACTAATAACCTGGAGGGTCATGTTGTGGGGGTTTGAGAATTATCTATGTATAAAAAATCAAAAACAATAAATTAATTAATTTCTTATTAAAATATAGAATAATTGGGATGTATTTTTTTATTAATAGTATTCACAAGGTATTTTTGTAAATATTAAAAAAATATTATATGAACAAATATATTTTAATATTGAAGGATCATTTAATATTACATGAATTAATAGTCATGTCAAAGACATGGGTTTATCATGTAAGGTATTTAATATATTTTACATGTTGGTGAAAAAATATATATGATGTCAATGACGTTGTACATTCCAGATAATTTTTCATTTATTATTTATTTAGCTGTTTTTTAATATATGAGGGTCGGGGTCCCGTACTAAGAATTTTTGTATATCTTATATAGAAATAGTGGAAAAGCTAATTCCATGGACTATTTATTAAAATGGAATGAGACTCACACACTCACCGAAATTACTAGAGAGGGAAAGTCTCTCTCTTACTAACCAATCTGAGAACTCTTCCAAAATACATAAGGGACATCATTGAGGGGATCTTCACAAAATTGATGGATTTTTTTGGAACTCTGTACTTGCACACATAATTTGACTAATGAGTATTATCCATATTCATAATGTTGGATTGGTTTTTTTGAGGTATCTACGAATAAATCCTTCGAGCATCAGATATTAGAGATGAGTTTTAGTTGATTTATCTATGATTAGAACAAAGAAAACTGTCTATTTTATTTTTATTATTATTAAATTATAGGGAGATCCATAGACCTCTAATTGGGCTCATATCAACGGAGAAAAAATATTTTCATCACATCGATGATGAAAAGTATTGAATATAGGGCCCACAGCCTTCAACTGTGCGCCCTAGTATCATTAATTATTTTTGAGGGATCATGAAAATTTATAAAAAATGGAAATTAAAATTTCCATAAATCTAATAAGTGGGATTTATATTGCACCCAAAAAAAAATATTCCACATGTTTCCGATATTTTATGAAAAATTCATATAAATCAATTCAATTTAATTTGGATTGAACTAAATTTTTATATAGATATAAATTTTTGAATGAATATTTTTATGTGGTTATCATCATTTCAGTTAATTAGATTCGATGTCCATGGTTTTTAAGAAAGTGCGAACCAAATTGAAGGGGAAATATATGATCTATATGGAAAGGGTAAATTCCATCGATTGTGTAATTATACATAAAAAAGACATAAACATAAAAAATATATGATTTGGAATTTTTTTCATAATGGTTATTTAGTGGGGATGTTGACTTAGGGTAAAAAAACTAAATGGGATAGTATTATTCATGATGTTAAATTATTTTAAAAGGGATATAGAGGGTTTATTATAATAATAAATGGTCTCTAAATGAAATCATTCTCAACACCACTTTATTTAATTTATTTAAATATAATATAAAAGGAAGCAAGGGAAAAGATTCAGTATAAATACTTCTCATTTGAAACATCATACACACAAGATCATGCAGCTCACCCAATATTGTTTCCCACATACCTCACTTGACATCTGCACACATCTTTCCTTAGTTCCATATCCATGTAGTCCACATGCAATATGTCGAACCACCGGTGTAAAATTCCACTACCTTAGTGGAACGTCATCTTGAACACACACTCCACACATACCACATAACTGAGGGCCTATTGAGTTGCTACCAAGCATGGCTTGTGAAACAACCTTATTGTGTTGATCATGTGCATGTGAATTACCTTTGGTGAATCATGACACATTGGGATCTCCATGAAGATCCCCAATGTCCGATGAAGTGCCCAGATTAATCATAAACTAGGTCCGTCTAATGTGAAATGGGTACGGGAGGGTCTTCATGAACTATAATGAGTCATTGTGGGGCTATATGGCCCATAACAACCCTACAAATGGTATGTCCATCATGGAATGAGGCCATGTGGGGTCAGCCTAAACCACAACAGAACAACATGTGTTTTTCAGGTCCATTGATATTTTAATATATTTAATATATTAATTTCATTATTAAAAGACTGATATTTTTATAATTCAATTTTTTTTATTTTGGAATTAAATGATGTTATATAATTAATATAATTTTTGGAAAAAATGAAATTAATTCTTGCATGAACGAAAAATTAAATAATTTATTTAATTTACTCAAATTATCTCACAGAAAAATTTATTTCATTTCATTTTAAAACATACATTACGTTTATCTATCGATCGTCCTTTACTTGTGAAAACCCTTTTATTAATTTATATTATTTTATTTAATTATTTATTACTTTTATGAAATCATTACAATAAATAATTAGTTTTATTAATAGTCTTCACATCATCATTTTATATTGAACATGTATAAGGTATCATGCATCCATAATTATTTGTATGTATATTTTTCTTCTTAAGATCCCCCCATCCACATGTGGGAATTGAAGTACTTTTGAGATGGAACTATAAGTCGTAGAACAATTCATATTTAAGAGAAATTCAATCAAGAATTTTAAAAAATGCAGTGGGGACTATATGAATTCGTAGTCAATTCCTAACTAATGTACAATTACCCTAGGTTATGGTTGATCCATTTTATTTAAATGGATTATGGAATATTATATTATAAGGACTAATAATGTCATTTTATATTTATTATGCATTATTTATTATTTTATGAATATTGAAGTTTGTGGGAAACACATAAAATTATAAATTTTAAAATTTATAATGATGTGATGAATGAATTATATTCATAGAGGTTTAGTTGTCATAATTAAAACATACTATAAACATAATTATGTCTAAGAGAATTCGACTATTGAGATATATTAAAATCCCATCCACATATATTAAATTTCAAACACCTTCCATCATTTTAACTTAAACATCACCTGGAGAATGGGGTAATTGTCATCCAACGTAGAGGTTGACTTAAATTACTAGGGATTTATTATGATGGTGATGGGTCGAATTAACTGAATTTTGAAGAAAAGGTGAAGAAAAACAAATATTTTTTAACATTAGAGAGATGATTGGAGTGAATCATGTTTACGATGTTATAAGCAGGGACTTCAATCAACATATGATGGAGATGAAATGTAATGTTATTGTCCGGTTTAATGCCTAACATGAACTCTTTGAGTTGTGGTTTACCCAAATCATATAGAACATGAGTAAAGGTTTCAAGGATCCTTGTTCCTATAGTAATCAAGTGAAAGAGTATCCTGATTCTTGTTCTGTGGGTTGAGATAGTTTGATAAAATAGTGGGAGACAATTAATAATTAAATTAATCAGAAATGGTCATTCAGTAATCAAGGTAAATGTACTAATATGGTGATCTATTTTTTATGAAAATTTAAAGTAACACCACATGTAAATTTTGATTAAAATTTGACAAATATGATGTTCAAATTCGAATTAGTTTCTGAATATTAATGTATGAAATTTCACAATGTACTACGACAAAGGAAATTCATGGAGATGGAGTTCTCAATACCCATTGAGCTATATAAAAAAGGGAGTAAGAAAAATTCTTATTGGAGACTCATGAATGACACATAAGATGGTTATTCCATAATTATATTATCAATTTCAAACTTGATTCATGGATAAAAAATAATGATACAAATGATTTCACACGTTGTTTCATTTGAGACAATATTATGAGGAGGGAGTGATGCGAGATACATGTAAGTGATGATTGAACTAGATATATGAAAATTGGATGATGGAACATTATCATTAATTACGTCCCATTATTTAATAATTTTCACTATATAAACCAGTTTAATTTAATATTTTAAAATAATTTATTCATGGAGAAACCAATTCATTACCATTTGGGTATGTTTTTGTCAAGAAACCATGAACTTATAGATTGTTTAAAATTTAGTTATAATTGTGATCAATTTTAATTAAAATTTAAAAGGGATAACAAAATGTTTGAGCCGAATGGAATCATTAAAAATTCTTTCAAATAGAGGTGGAATTACATTAAAATAAGTTATTTCCTTCACATCAGTTTTTTGAAGTATAAATTCATGGAATTGAATAAGAGATTCATAATGTTTATTTTTATTCAGGTATATTAATCAATAGAATATAATGATTTTTATATTTCGTGAGTATTAAATAAAATCGTCCAATCATATATATCTATTTGAATACTATATCCAAAACAGAAATTAAATGTCACACAAACTAAGGTGCGTTCTATTAGAGATCGATAATGAGAAATCTATGCCATTTTTTGATATGTAAAGAACCAACAATTTCTAATACTAATGATTATAGTTGAAAATTTATTGATAAATACCAAACAAATTAATCTTACGTGTCCAATTGAATCACGGATGCATTATTCGACTTTTGTAATAAATGTAGTTTAGGGTTATTAATACTCAAAAAAAATTTCTTTAATTCTTGAAGCCTTAGCAGTAATTGATGAATATAAAATTATAGACTTATATATCCAATTGTATAATTATAATACATTTTATAGAAACTTATGTATTTTTCATTAAAATACATAGTATGGGTTTGGAAACATTGGTGTCAAAGGCCATATGTAATATGAGCAATATTATATCCATATTTATGGGAAAATAAGCCTTTATAAATGATGGTCATCCACATATCATTCATAACAATTTTTTATAGATATAATTATCTACTCTAAGGATATTTTAGTGGTAAATATAATTCATATGATTTCATAAAGTCTTTTTTATTAAGGAATGTGAATTTAAAGTATGGTATATACATGGAAAAATGATATGAGTTGCTTCACGATGATGTGACAAAGAATATATTGACAAATCATTAATTGATCAATAAAATGTTGCATAGTGTAATTCATAAATGTATTTTAGATTATAAACATAAAATAAAATATGTTTATAAAGAGTACCAATGATAGGTATTATATGTTAACATTGATTAATATAAATTCTCATTGAGTAATTCATAATTGAACATTTCTATATACACATCAGAGTAATGATATATGTTAATGGGGCATCAATTTTGATATTTATGATAATTTTAAAAACTTCTATTTTCAGAGAGTCGTCACAAATAGTTAAATTATTACATAAATAATACCAACTATCATTGAAAATAGATATCATATGAGTTATATTATGATGTAAAGTCACTATTTCTAATGAAAATGTGTTTTGAGGAAATGTGTTTTTTGAGGATATAATCAACCCTAAATTAAAAAAACATTTTCCATCTAACGTAATAATCCTAATGGTTTCTATGATATTAAATAAATTCCTAACATAAAATATAAATATTCAAGTTGTAGTCTAAATTTCTATAAATGGGTGCACATTTCTAATTTAGAAAATGGGAGAAATAATTCCTTTTATTTTTTAATACTACAGATGCATAAATAGTTGACATATAAACATATTGTAAAAGAGCGTATTAAAAGAGAATGTTCTAAAGGCACAAGAATCATATGAAGGATAAATCCGGGGAAAAGGTTTTATATACTCCATAGTTGTGATACATTATTCATTGAGAATAATGAATCATACAGGTTATAAGAAAATGGATTCAAGATAAGATTGAAATGAACTATTAAAATTTAATTATCAATTATATCTCTCAAAGTGAAGTTGATTGTTTTTTTAATATATTTGTATGTATGAAATTGATCTATAAATGGGTGGTACAAACATGGTATCAATAATTCATGATTCAAATTACCAAGGGGTTATTCAAAAGTATATTATAATTTTACCTTTCACAGAGACATTATATAAGCATTTTTACTAATAAATGGATGTCAGGACCTCTAATTAAGGAAGTTGTTTATATGATGAAAATAAAATATGATGTTGGCACCGTAGAATTCCAATAAGGGATACAAGTCACTAAAATCTAGTTCATGATTAATGTAAGAAATAATGTATTATAATATACATCTGAGGGGAAAATTTTCCATGTATCTATCAACTATTTGTGGGAGAACCTTATTTTTTAAACTAAATTATGTTTGGTACCAAATGGAAAAAAACAATTGGCCTTACTATTAATAAGGATCAGAATTAATAAATAATTATAATGTGTGTTATATAGTATCATCGTATGTAATAGGGAACCATATCCACTGAGGTAGATCTAATGATAATTTACACTTTGTCAATAGCACATATTGTAAGATGTTATTGAAAAATAAATTGTTTAACCATTATAGAGATAATTTTGAACAATCTCACATGACATAAATCTCTCTAAGAAAATATTCTCTGAACATATGATGAGATTAATGAGGGGAATTTAGTCACATACTCTTATAGTATTGATCAATCTTATATTCCATAATGTGTATGAGAAATTATATTACAAACAAAAACATTATTTTTTTGAAAAGACTAGTAATATCAAGGATAATTTCATTGGAGGCAATCAGAACTGTCCAAGTGTACATGCATATGTAAAAAGGATATGTTCCTAGTATATATAGGGGTAGGGATAGTAGTTACACGGGAAAACTAGTCTTTCTATAGGTAAATAACATCTAATATCACATTTATGATAATGTAATGAACCCGATAACCACATTCAAAATAGTAGTAACAATGTCTTGAAAAAAATGAGAATCTGGTAGTTTCTTATATATATGAAAAAGTACTGTATAATACCATATGAATTATTCTAATTCTTATAATTTCACCAACTAAATAATATTTAATCAATATGTACGATATTATCAATAAACTACTAGTACTAGCCATGATATCGTGTTTTGATAGTGGAATTGTGATACACTCATGTATGTAATCTGTTAAGGGGTTTTCCTCAAGGAGTTGATGTTTCACATTGTAAATGATCCCTGAAATTTAAACAGGGAAGGCTGAAGCCTATATCTATAACCAAGAAGATATATTTTCTTATCATGTGAGAGGGAGAAAATATTGCTAACAAGTTGGGTCTACTGAAAAGTGGATGTGTTATAAGAGTGGGTTCCCTAGACCCAACATAAAGAGTAATTGTTTAATACTATACCAAGTATACACTGAATTATAGATGAAGTAAAAATACCATAGATTGTTTACATTTTTACATCCACTATTTAAATATTAATTTCTATAGATTATTATTCACATCAAAAGGTTATAAAATTTTATATTTTATAATGAGAACCTAAAAAAATATTACACTAATCGAAAAACATATTTAATATTGTATTGATAAATCACAATTAATGGATATAGTTTATGTATGACTATCAGGTGCTAAAAACTCATAAATAATGATAATTTTTCAAAATATATTCAATGTTTGGGATCTATCGTAGTTGAGATCATGAGGGAAGACCTGGAAATTGTATCACCACATGTTTTGGGTTGTATTGGATGTCATTATCTATGAACATGTGTATTGGTATCTTGACATGATATTATTATCAATGTGTACCATATGATCGTGTACATTGATTCATGGAAAAAATAATGAAATTGTAGTCATTGTGACATTGATTTTGTTTGGTTTATGATTTTTGGTATGAAATTGGATGAATAGTAATGATATAATTTTTGACTTCCATGTTGATGAAGTGATATCTTGGTGTAAGTTGACCATGATGGTAGTACCATCGTATATCCTTGGAAAGGGTAGTTGAAGTTAGGCATGTAAAGTTGGATCAATAAATAATAATGAATGAATTTATGAGGACACAACCTATGCATCCAAATTCATGAGATAGCAGGTGTATAAGATACTATATTACACAATACTTCTGTATAGAAAAGGTATTCATTGTTATGACTTCTCCTTTTCTCTTTTGGGGAATTAATGTGTTTCATAACATTGCACATAGACTATAAATAATATTCCCTTCTATCATGATATGGTACTATAGGGTCACAAATAATATTTTATTCAGGAGACATCTCTATTCTAATGAAAATGAATTTTTCAAATACTGGGCCCCAACATGGGGTCCTAAAATTGTCTTAGTATTAACGATAACCAACAAAAGGTCAACATTATTAGGGTCTAGAATAATTATTTTTATATATTTTATGAAAAGAAATCAAAAGGTATTGAAGTTAAATTTTGAAAAATATTATAAGAAGAAATATTACATAAATATTCCTGGTTCATATAGTAGTTCTATAATTACATGTCAAGATAATGAGTAATGTTTACCACATAATATATTTATTATATTCCAAATTTAGATGATTGAATAATATTGGTTTTAAAGACATAATTAATTTTTCATATAGTTTCATTTAATATTCATTTAGGGAATGTTAGATGTACAAGGGATGTGAAAACCATACTAGGTATTTTGGATATCAACTACAGTAACAAAGAAGAAGATCATTACATTGATAATCCATTCAAAAGAAAGGAGATCATATATCTATGTTTTCTTCATAGAGAGGTAAATTATCTATATTAGTTATCCATCCAGAAACTCCTTCGACGAGTAAAAACGATGAGATCATGATAATCGCCATGATGATGATGTATTTTTCAGTCCTCCACACTAGCACATAATATTTAAAAAAAATGAAAACACGATTTCTTGAAGTTTGTGTGGATGATCTATAAGGATACAATATCAAATTAATCAATCATTGTCCTCTGGATATGAGATGAAGCTAATCCTACTTTGATTAAAATAAGGAAAAAATTATATTTTATTTTATGCGTATTATATTCATGATAGATACTCAAACCTGTACAGGGGATTTTTATGCTATATTACATTGTTTTGTCAGTTGGTAATTATAAATTATAAATTCCCAGCCAACTAACTTATGATGCATCCGCTGGTTTCAAAAAAAATCATCAAACATTTTTTTCAATCGAAGACATGTTAGGCATAAATTATGTCACTAATGGTTACTATTTTTTCCCTTCTTGAGGGTTCATAACATGTCTGTGATTTTTGAAAGGATACCCCCCTTGTCTGTCGAGGCAGGTGTGTATTAATGCCCATTTTCATGCACTAGCTTCCAATTGGGTACAAATAAATGCACCCTTTTTGGAGACATAACCATGAGGTATCTTTTCTCTAGATCCACATATACATGTAGAATACATACAGGGATGAAATTTCATGGAAACCACTAACACTATAATATACCAAAATTTCTATAATTTTCAGTATACTTTGACTCATTATTAGAATTAAAAATAAAGATTTCCCTATACATATAACTAATATATATATACATATTCATATCCCTAGATATCTCACTAATGATTTTCTAATCATCATTTCCTAATATTGATTAAAACATTCCTCTTATACCTAAATTTAAAAATCCACGATTTTTATACATTATTTTAATATCTTTTTAGATGAATATCCAATAAATTTCATAAACATGAACACCTAAAGACTATAATAGTGTAGTTTATTCGGATACTATATACACAATATTCTTATTTATTGAATAACATTATACATAAAAAATAATGATCTTCCCACATTAAAATCTACAATGAAATACCCTACATAAAAATTTCTTTCTTAGCATGGAGATTGGGAACATAAGAAAGGGTAAGATCAGATACATATTATCTCTAAAAAGGGATATATGAATTATCAAATCTGCATAACATTACCAGAAGGATATAAAAAATAATAATAAAATTTAAAAACCATTCCCTTGATATCATAGATCATAAACATGATTGATAGCATAAATATTGGAAGATCATAATACAAGAATCATAAATGAATCCAAGAACATGTGTAATAAGAGCATAACATTTGTATATTATAGGAAATTTTGGTATAAATAAAATAATTTTATTTTTTTCATAGTAGTGACATATCATTTAAAATATTATAATATTAGAATGAGTACACTTCTGAAAATATCATAGTATTCAAGGTTCCCTTCCAAGACTATCATATTTTAGAAAGTCCATTTTTGGTCCTTATTCACTCTCATATCAAATCCTTTTTTATACAAGGTGATATCAATATTTACCCAATGAATATGAGGGATACATTGGTCCCACTTGTAACATAATCTATTCATATATATTCCAAAAGATCATAAAACATCAATCATATAATAAACTGTGAAATGGGGACTTATTTTAGAATAATTTAATTATAGTATAACCAATAAAAAGATATAGGTTTCAAAAAAAATATTTTCATCATAATAATAAAAAATCAAGAGAATTATTAAAAATGGAATAATTGGACCATATCCCCAGTATATATTAACAAATTTCAACGTATGTCATATTACAAAGAGAATGTTTTTTTATGAAAAATCACCAAGAACATACGTTGATGAAAATTTAATTTCATTGAAAATAACCTTTCTAAAATAATAAATTCATATAATATTGTGGTAATTATTTTACAAGAAAAATAACCTTGGGAATATAGTATAATGATTTAAAATTAATTGAAATTATTTCCAAAATAAAATAAAATTTTCACTTTTAAAAAACAATTCTTAATCATAAGACATTTTAAAAATACAATTCTATCAAAATATCTTTTGAATCCCTGAATAAATATTAAAAAACATGAGTGGTTATTATAGAGGGAAATGTGGTACCCAATAAAAAAATATTCCTTCAAATTTGTACCAAAATACAAATGATCCATGTTATTAATTGTTAATAAAGATTCTATTTATCAAATTACTTAAGAAACCAAAAAAGTGTAAGAAAATGACATTAATAAATCTTAGAGGAACATTAATTTTTTTTAGAAAACATAGATATGGAAGACGATATGGGTTTTGACCGAAGATAGAAATAATATGAGTCTTTATTAAATATTATTTATGAGTCATGAGAACATAAATAGGGGATACTGATGTAAATTATGTATTTCCATGTCATAACCAAACCATAATAAAATTCATGAGTTTTTGAGAAAATTAAAATAATATTTCAACATAAAAATAATAATAATAAACATTCATGATGAACAATGAGATCATTACATCAATCCTCAACCACAATAGAGAAATTTGAATCAAAGTTACCACTAGAGTGTTTCATAATAATAAACAGTAAATATAATGAATATAATGAGAATCATTATATATAATTTTTATGGGGTGTTTATATGGTCCTCATAAAAGTGTATCGGTGTATAACATAATGAGTGTCCCAAATAATTAAATTTATAATAAAAACCCTTACCTAATTAGAAAAAATAGAAATATAAACTCCATAAAATAGGGATAATAAAATGGACATTTAAATAGACATGATTTTCAGTAAAATAATCATAAAAGTAATTAATTGGTATCATATGGACCACCTAAAATAAATAGGTCCTGGGTATTTCATGTGTCTAATATAACAAAAAATTTAGATTGATATCCCTTAACATATGGATTAAATCCATTCATAAACATTAAAACATACAATATTATTAATATATTCTTATTATACATCTAATAAATGACTAATATTACATATATCATAAAAAATATAATTTATATATGTAATTTTATTACCTTTTTATTAAAAATTCCTTATCAAATTATGTTTCTCATAATAATTTCATTATTTTCAAATATGTTTTATTTTTGAATTTTATGTCCTGTTATAATGATAATATTTTTATCATCTCATGAGTGTTAAAAATAATATAAAATTAATTTATAATTTATAAATCCCCAGCCTTAAACATTAAATATTCTTGATTTAATTTGACAATTCACATTTAAGTTCTTTTTAGGTTTAGGGTTTTTGAGAATTTGGCCATAAGTATTACAGTACAACTCAAATATTAGAAATTAGACACTTCTACTCTATATAATTTTTTCATGAAATATAAAACTCCTTA
Organism: Viscum album; assembly: GCA_963277665.1. Lineage (NCBI taxonomy): Eukaryota > Viridiplantae > Streptophyta > Magnoliopsida > Santalales > Viscaceae > Viscum > Viscum album. The sequence continues at coordinate 1,813,247,930 of OY728127.1, forward strand.
AATAAAACAAGAGTTATTTTCTTGATATAAATCATCATGATTTCTTCCATTATCTAACCCTTCCCTACACCCTGTGAAAAACTTTTCAAAAAAATGTGATGATCATAAAAAGCCCAGTAAGTGATATAAAATAAGGAAAGAAAACATTAGTCCATGAATACATTCAAATAAATGAAATCATATTTTTCAATCATCTATACAAATTCTCTTTAACATAACTCATGAAATCATATGATTTATGAAATACCCATTGAAGTTTTAAATCATAATGATAACTTGTGGCTTCCATAACATACGTACATTGTATCATTAACATCTACATTGGGAGTTGCATTTCGAATACCAATCCCAGTATATCCCCTAAATATATTATGGGAAAAATTAATATTTTCTACCATCACGTTACACAATGAATTGAAGATATATCTCACGCTCACCCACCGTTGGATTGTCACAAAACCACCCGTATACATAAACAATTCCCAATAACCATTACATATTAATAACACATAAAACAAACATAAAATAAATATAATAGTACCAAATTGAAATTACATTAAATATTTTAAAGATATTGACATTATTTGTTCTTTATCAGAAAAATTTTCAGTACCAATGTATGTAAAAAGTTTATTGGATATTTATTTTACATTTTAAAAAATTACGGCTAGTTAAGGAAGCCAAATATGAAATAATACTCATGACGATGGAAAGGTCGTTGTCACCACGTACATTAAAATGAAACATTCCCTTTTTCAATTAGTAATATTCTACATAAGAAAAAATATTCCTTTTCAAAACCATTTAATGAAATCAAATGAAAAATAGTATAATTATCCCCTGTATAAAAGAAGTTTATGTATAAATCAAAATATGTCTCAATGAAAGGATATTGAGACAAATCCATTTACCTTATGTCAGACTTGTCTGGTTCTATAAATATATTCTTAAATTATAAACATAGGATAATTTTAACTTGATTCAGAAACATTTAATGTTAAAATTCATTTTCTTTTACTTTTTATCATGTTATAAAAATTAAATTATTATTTAAGTTCACATCATTCATTTTCTTGATATTTGGTAGTTAAGTTGAAAATTAACTTTTTTTATGTAAATTTTCCATGTACTCAGAATTCCATCCTAACTAGAGTATATCATTCATGATATAAGTATCATATATTTCCATTATATATATTTTTATAATATTCCATAACATTAGGAGATATGAAATGAAATGCACTATTTATGGAGACGGTAAGCCGTACATACGCATGAATGCAACATTAATTTCTTTTTATATTTAACAATATGAAAACTAAATGATAAGATGGAATATTATAATTATACTATAATATAATATTTTATATACATTAGATATATTCATTATCATGATCATTTATATGTTCCATGTATGGCATGAATGTGTCATATCACATTGAGGGGGATGTAGTCAGCACTTTCTCTAATGAAATTATCGTATTTACACATTATGGAAAGATTAAAGGATTTTTGTAATTGTAAGATAAATAAAAATAGAAACAATATTTAATATTTAATATACCATATATAAATAATGGTCCATCATAATGTTCACCATGAGAGGTGGTAGTGGAAAATTGTACAATCATCATTTCGTGAGGATGTAGTTCGATGTAAAAAAACTGTATGTTCATATCCATTAGATGAAGGTGTGTGTAAATGTTGATTCAATAAATATAATAAAAACATCCTAGTATATTTTCATATATCTGGATTTATATAATATAAGTATAATATGATCTTATGGATTAGAGAAGGAAAATAAATGAAAGGAACTTGAGAGAAGACTTTACCTCTATATCATGTAACTTGTTTTGATTTGAGCCAAAAGGATTTCTTTTATTGTCCTGTCCCCAAGGTAAGAATTATATGAGGAAGGTACGGATGTTGGGAGATTGTTATATCAGAATTTGGATGATAAAATAGTCTTGATAGGTGTGAGTAAGTTAGTAGAGGTGGTGTCTTTTTATAGGAGGTAAGAGGGGCACATTAGGAAGGTCTTGAAATGTTATTTTTTTATGAATTGATTTTATGATAAAATGGACAAAAAAGACTTTATTTAAAAGATAATATAAATTTTTGTCGAAAAACACTCAACCAATTGTTTTTAGTCATGTTTATGTCACAAAATTACCCATATTTTTAGATATAACCCTTAGTTTAAAACATTAAGTCTTGAAATGTCTTCTTGAATATTCATAATATATGGTAACTGTAGTTACTATAAAATGCCATAATAATCATAAGTGTATAATTAATTAAAATTTTGACATTATATATGTCATTTGTATGAATCATAAATTTCTAATACTATTATATAATTTAATAATTTTGTATTTGTTTTATAATCTCATTTAGGTCAATTTTGACAATATAATGTAATTGATTTTTTTTAAATTCATAAAAACATGGTTTCTCAAATAAAAATGTATTAAATCAAACATATTATGTCAATATCATCTAAAAAATTTTGGGATGGAACCAAAATATTAAATTACATTTATTTTATTATTTATAATATCATTTATTTAAATCTTTAATTAAGGAAGCTATCATTACTTCATCATTGTTTCATAATTAAATTTATTTATTTAATGTATAATATTTATAAAGAAAATACCCAACTTTATGAAATACTATTATATTAATAATTAATATATATAGTAAAATAGAGAAGTTATATAACACTATATAAATTTTTTTAATAAAAGATTCATGTTTTTGTTATATTTCTCTTTACTTAAAATTACATCTTATAAATTCTCATTTTCACACCCATGTGGCTCTATGGGGTCCCATAATACACCCATCCATTCCCATGGTCATACATATATCAACCAATAGTAATAGGACATGTTTTAGGATAGTATAATTTTATTTGAATATTATTATTTACCCTTATTTACAAGATTTACCCCATTAAACATGGTAAATAAAATAATTACTGAAGTTATTATTCATGTTGTCCAAAACCAAAGGGTACCTATTCACACAATTTGGAAAATCGTATTCCAAATATTGAATCCAATTTTCAAGATTAAAAATATACAAGTTTCAGTAATTAATTTAATTATAATTCATGTTGACGAATCCATAGAGGGTTTTTAAGAAATAAAATCTATCAAAAGATTGACATGTGTTTATATCCAATTTAAATGTGAAATTACACCAAATGAATAAAATTGAAATAAATGATAATAAACAATTACAATTACACATTAAAACCAATTAAATGTACAATAAATATATATAAATATATTTTAATAAAAGGTAGTTTTGAATTAAATGAAGTATTTTTTAAAATCCATTAAACATGAACATTTATCAGAAAATTACCAAAAAATTATCCAATGTCAATTTTAATGTCATGTTTCTATAGAAGAAGTTTATTTTATCAAATAGTACATAAAAAAGTGACAAAAACATTATTTTAAAATGGTTATCTATCTAATGGAGGTAAAATGGCCTTTTAATAATATTTGAGCATCTCCTATATAAAATCAGATTCATTCTTATTTTAATACTCAAAAATTTATTGGATAAATTTAAAGAAAATTAACAAACATGTATAATCATATGGTAGTTATCTCTTTAAATTTTGGACAATTCAATGGCTAGGATTTAACTACAATTTAAAATAATAATATTATTATAAGATTTAAGGTAAAACTGAATGTTGTGTGCAACGTAGGATTTCAAATAAACCCTTTGTTGCGTGTTGACTACGCTATTGGAAAAGAATCACCCTAAATGTCAAAATAATATCTTATACATAAATATTAATAGAAATTTAAAAAATTATTCTACCAATACCTGGGATCCTACATCATTACCCACTTTTTGGAATTATATCCTCACAATTCTATTCACATAACAAATAAGTGGGGATATTTATCCACAATAGAATATTTATATTCCTATATTTCCTCTTTAACAATATTGTTTTTAAAAAAAAACCTTTACCTGATAAATTACCTTATTCCACAACACTTACTCTCCAGGGTCAGAAATGTGGATTAGTTTTTTTTCATAAGAAATATTCTATTCCAACTAGACTACCACTATACTCAAAACCTGAGATGGATCCGACATATAAATTATCCCTATAGAAACATGAAAATCCTTATATACCTCAGAAAAATAAGAGTTAAATCCACTCTATAGTTAACTGATCCTAATTTCATCAAGATTTTTTAGGTTCTAACGAAAATCAAACTCATCTTTCCTTTCTTACCAAAATTCCTCACACATTTCCAGGAAGAAACATTGAGAAATAAATAATCACCTACCTTGAAAGAGAGATCCAACCTTTAGTTACCATCATATCATTTCGTCCTACTATAAGCTGTTCTCATGTACTTCTAAATTAAATGAACATTTTTTCCATAACATATAATAATTAAGGTCCCAATAACTTCCTTTCTCATACTTCATCCCAAAAAGTTGGGTTTTGATACCTATTTCCATATATTTCTTCAAATGGAGACATATATATACTAGAATGAAAACTGTTATTGTATGAAAACTCAAAAAAAGAATGTTTTTGGTCCCAACTTCCTTGATAATCAATTGAACAAGAACATAGCATATCATCCAATTTATGAATTATTCATTCTAACTATCCATCGTAATTTTATTGAAAGGTTGTAAAAAAATTTAATTTCATACCCAACAACTTCTGATGGCTATTCCAAAAGTTAGAAGTGATACATAGATCATGATCAGATATATTAGAGAGAGGAACTCCATGTACCATGACTATCTATTTAATATGAAATAATAAAATTTTATCTAGAGGAAGAGTGTCTCAAATTTAATGAGAATTGGTATATTTAGTCATTCGATCAACAATTACCTGGATTGTATTATTATCTCGAGATATCTTTGGTAATAATTCTTTGAAATCCATCAATATATTTACCCATTTCCACTCTAGAACTAAAAATGGATTATGAATCCCTTTCAGTAATTGTTTCTCTACATTAACCTGTTGAAAAATCAGTCATCTCAGAGTAATGACAGAACAATTCATTTCATTCCATCCCACCTATAATACTCCTGATGATGTCTGCACATCTTAGTACATTTAGGATGAACATAAAATGGAGATCTATGATCTTCACATGATTACTCTTTATTCAACTAGGAATCACAAGGAACACATATTCTCTTCAAAAACCACAATACACAGCCTTTGTTGATGTTAAATTCAGGTAACATACCCTTCTAATCCAATTATACCTTTTTCTGAAACTCATTGTCTTTTTTCTGTGCTTCCTTTATTCGGTCTACAATAGATGATTGTACCAAAACATTATCCAAAATAGGTGAATTTCTTGCAGAAAAAAAACCATCACAATTTTCATAAAATCATTAACCAAAGTGTCACATTAAAAACATAACAGGATTAATGTAGAATTACATTTCGGACTCAAAACATCAGTCAAATTATTTTCCTTTCATGGATTGTAATGATTCGTGCAATCATAATTCTTAATTAATTCCAAACATATTTTTTGCCTCATGTTCAATTCATTACATTTTGTTATATATTTCAAAATATTGTGATAAATATATGTTTCACATTTTACACCACATAGATTATGCCCTTATATTTTTAAAGAAAAAATATAGCAACTTATTCTAAATAATGTGAAGTATAATTTAACTCATTAGGTTTCAACTGACATGAAGCATAAGCTATTACCTGATCATTCTTTATTAAGAAACATCCATGTTCTTTCAACGAAGAATCACTATAGATTAGAAATTCAATTTTTTTTAAGGCAGTTCAAAAACTGGAGCATTCACCAATCATTTTTTCTATTCCTGAAAACATTCATCGCATTCTTTTTTCAAAATTAATTTTACACCATTTCATGTCAACTTATCTAGTGGGCTAGATAACCGTGAAATTTTTCAACAAACCTCTACTAATAACATAAAAATAAATGAAAAATATTTATATAGGTTATATTTTTTGTTGTTTTCCATTCATTAAGAAATTTTGTTTTATAAGGATCAAAAATTATTCCATCTATAGAAATTATGTGACCAAATAATGATATCGATTATAAAAAAATATCACACTTACTGAATTTCCAATATAGATTATTTTACTTTATGGTTTTCATGAAAAAACATAAATAACATTCATGGTCCCCTCTAATTTTATAATATACCAAAATATCATCAATAAAAACAACCAAAAACTTATCGAATAACACAAAGAAAATTCTATTCACAAGATACATGAATGTAGTAGGTTCATTGAATAACCCAAAAGTCATAACTAAATATTCACAATAGCCATATATTGTAAAAAATGTGGTCTTCAGAATATTTGCATCCTTTACAATCAACTGATTGTACCTAGCCTCAAGTCAATCTTTTAAAAATATTGTTCTCCCAAGAGTTGATCAAACAAATAATCGACATGATACAAATGATATTTTTTCTTAATAGTGATGTTGTTCAACATTTTTTAATCAATTCAATGTCAAATTTAACCATATTTCATTAAAAAAACAACACAAGAGCACCCAATGGTAATACAATAGGTTAAATGAAACCATAATATAATAACTCATGCAATTGGTTCACTAACACTAAATGTTCAATTTGCGACATTCGATAAGGTGGTTTTGAAATTGGATTAGCATTAGGAACAGAGTGAGAAGTAAATTCAACATCTCGATCCAGTATTTCACCAGGAAACTAATCTAGAAAAACAAAAAAGAAACACATTTACCATGGGAACATCATTAATTTCAATATTTCCTTGATTTCAAAAATTTGTTCAAGGTAACATTCATTTCCATATTTTTATAGTTTTTCAGCTACCTGTGATGTTATCAAAAGTAAGGGTTCATTATTGTACACAAACTGAAATTATATATGAAAATAAACTTCTTTAGCTCTTAATTAAATATTATCATAATAAATAGAAATCCAATCGAAACCAAACATAACTTCAAACTATACTAGTGTAAAAACAATTGTCTTTGAAGTTATATTTTTTCCACACATAAGGACAGGAAAGTTATTCTTATTTATTTTTTCTAAACATTTCCACCATTTTTTAATTACTAAAAGTTTAGGATTCATTTCATAAAATGGAATTTCCAATTTACGAGAATATTTCACAGAAATTAAGGAATGTGTAGACCTAGAATCAAATAATAAATGTCAAAATTTATATAATTAAACTATGTACATGATAACACTACATTGGATAGACCAACATCTTCTGAAGTAGTTTCAAGTATTTAACCACCACTTTCTGCTTTTATTCTGACTGATTTAAATTATATGAGTTATTTTTCAGACACTAATTTCAATAATGACCCATTTCATTTCACTTAAAACAATTTAATAACAGTAAAATTAATTTTGTCTTACCATTACCCCGATCAGTTTCTGTGAAATTATGATCCATATGTCCCATTTTACACATCAGAAGAACTTACTAAAATCAAAGGACATTCCCTAGTGTTATTTTTACCACACTATTCTCCAATTGTAATCTTATGTTTCATACCATTATACTATTTTTAAGAGTTATCCCCATTTATATGCCACCACTACTTCTTATTTTGTTTATTTTCCATATAAAATGTGATCATCAGGAAACCCCATTTCCACCTTCTCATCACATCGAACATATTTATAACAAACTTTAAACTCTCGAGAGTCTAATGACCATCAATACATTGTATTTAATAATGGGTAAAATAGATTGATTTTACTGTTAATATATCTTATGAAATATGGAGTTTACCATGTTAGTGAAGTGAATTTTTCTTCATAAGTAGCCACTGATTCATCCACCTACCACAATTCTCTGAAAATATTTTCCTTCCCTTGTGAAACCGACATGGGAAAATTTTTCTCAAAGAAATTACCTTTGAATTACTCACAATAAATAGCATCAATTTCATCATTATCCTTGATATGTTTAACCATCGACCACCACTGACCAGCTTCACCTTCAAAATGGTATATAATAAGAATAATATTTTAATGTTATAAACACCCAACGACATTAAAATTATTTTATTGTGTTTCAATCCACCGTTCAACTAGAAATGGGTTATATGATCCTCTAAATGATAAGGGATATTGCCTCATGGAATGCCCCACTATTAATATGTTACATTGTAGTTGATCTCACTTATCTCTTTCATGCATACCACAAACATTTATAGCCTAATTCAATTATTCCATCAGTGCAAAAAACAATTATGTTCTGATTCTGACCATTTCTTGATAAAAATTTGGTATGTTGTTTTCTTCTTGATATCTTCTCACCATAGCTATCATGATTGCTATGTGAAAAAACATTTTGAATAGATAAATAACATAGACTAAGAAACATTTTAATCATCAAATTCTATATCATTTTAATCATCTAATAAAATAAAAATAATTTATGTATATTATATTAACAATATACGGACTCTTAATGTTATCTCAAGTGACCTATGATACAAACTGTAAATCCCCAGCCATAAAAATTACATAATATCAAGATAAGTCAATAATTCACATTTAGGATCCTTTTAGGTTTACAGTTTTAGAGAAGTAGTCCATAACTATTACATTACATTTCGAATATTTAAAATTGGACACTTCTACTCTATCGAATTTTTTCACAAAAATAAAACTCCATTTATAAAACAAGAATTCATATTTTGATAGAAATATTCTTGAATTATTCCTTTATCTTACCATTCCATATACCCTATAAAAAATCAAAAACATGGGATGGTCATAAAAATCTCAGTAAAGGATATAAAATTGGGATTAAAAAAATTAGTCCCTGAATACATAAAAATAAATGAAATCAAACATTTCAATCATAAAACTTAATATATTTAACATAGGTCATGAAATAATAAGATTCATGAATAACACATAGAATTCATTTATCATAACGGTAATTTTTGGCGTCCCTAACATACAAACATTACATATTTCTTTTCTACATAGAGTGTTATGTTAGGAATAACCATCACAGTATATTCTCTAGATCTGTTATGGGAACCATTAATGTTTACCTCCATAATGATATCCATTTCATTAGAGAGATATCTTGGGTGAACAAGACCTTGTATTATCATGAAACCACCTGATAAATAAGTAATTACGATGACCCATAATGTACTTGTAATATACAAAACAACCATAAAGGAAAGATAACATTACTCATTGGAATAACAATATATCATTTCACGATATAAAAAAAACACTAATTTCTCAAATCCATGTTCTATTCCAAAATACATAAAAATGGTATATGGGATTTCATTTTCATTTAAAAACATTATGTCTTGTTAAGGAATCCAAATATCAAATAAAACTCACATTGGCAGGATGTTTTTTGTCACCGCGTACATTTAGAGGAAACATTTCCTTAGTTTTTTAGTAAAATTATTCATAAAACAAAATATTACATTTGAAAACTATTTAATTAAATTAATAGAAAAAGGGTAAAATTATACACCATATAAAATAAGGTCATGTAGAAACCAAAATATGCCTTAATGAAAGGAGATTGAGACGATGTCCATTACCTTGAGTCTGACATGTCTCGGCCATTCTTTATATTTGTGAATAATAAACATAAAATTATTTTTGAATTCATAAAAAACTTTTTCATTTTTATTTTTAATTTTATATTCCATATAATCATGATATAAAAAATTCATAATTATTTAAGTTCATATCGGTCTTTTTGTCAATATTCAGTACTAGATTCGAAAATAACCATGTTTGGATGTAAATTGTCCATGTATTCAAAATTGCACCATCAAAAGAATATTATTAATGATTTAAGTATAAGATATATAATTTATATATGCATTTAAAATAGTCCATAACATTTTAAGATAATAAATTAAATGCACCATTCATGGAGATGGTAAGTCGTACGTATGCATGACCGATACTTTCATTTCTTTTTCATATATAAAGGAACGAAAAATAAATGATACATAACTATACTATCATTAATATATAATATCATATTTAATATAGATTACATAGTTTCACTAACTCCATCCTTTATACGTTCCATGTATGGAATGAATGAGTCATATACCTTTGAGGGGGTGGTAGTCTACACATCGTCAAATGAAATTATTGTATTTCCACATTATGGAAATGATAAATCTATGACGTAAATGATAAATAAATAACCATAGAGACAATATAAATATAATATATATCATATATAAATATAATTTCATCATAATGTCCACCATGAAAGGTGTTAGGGGAAAAATGAACAATCATCGTTTTGTAAGGGACTAGTTCGTCGTACATAGAAAAGGTATGTTTGTATCCCTTTGATCGAGGTGTGTCTAAGTGTAGTTTGAATAATTCTCATAAAAACATCCTATAATATTTAGCATTTAAATTTTTTTGTAATAAAATTAAAAGAATAGAATAGGTGGAAAATAAGGAAAATAATGGAATGGAACTTATGTGAAGATGTTACCTCTATATTAGGTATCATCTTTTGATTGGAGCCAAAAGGCTTTCTTGAATTTTCTTCTACCCGAGGTATGGCTTATAATAAGAAGAAAGGGATGCTTGAAGATTAATATAGTAGACGTTGGATGTTCCATGTGTCTTGAGTGGTGTGAGTTGTTGGGAAGATTTTGGGGCCTTTTATAAGTGGGAGGTGGGGAACTTTAGGAGGGTCTTGAAATAGTATTTTATTATAAATTTATTCTCGGTTTCTAATGGTTCCAAACTAATTCATTTCAAAGATAATTTTATTTATAAAAATATCAATCAATAGTTTTTGGACATGTTTATTTCGAAAAATTATCCTCATCTTTTAGCATTAACCCATAGTTGGAATAATCAAATCTTACAATGTCTTCTTTCATTTTCCAAATATATGGAAACTATAGTTACTGTAAAATTTCAAGATAACCATAATTGGATAATTAATGAAAATTTTAACATTATATATGTTTTTTGGGAGAATATTATATTTTGAGAAATATTATATTATTTAATGAAATAGTATTTTGTTTTAAAAACTTATTTTTGAAAATTTTGACACTATAAAGTAATTGATTCTTGTAAAAGTCATAACAACCTAATTATGTTAAAATAAAAGGAATTAAATGAAATATATTATTTCAATATCATCCATAAAATTCATTTTTGGCACCTAAATAATCAAATTTATTTTATTTTGATATTTTTAATCTAATTTATCTGAATCATTCATTAATGAAGTATGCTCCACATCATCATTGTTTTATAATTAAATTTATTTACATAATGTCTAAAAATTATAAAAAAAATATAATTTTATAGTAAATAAAATTATATTTCTAATAAATATTTATATTCAAATAAATTATTTATATAACCGTATATAAAAATTGTTTTATTAAAAGTTACATGTTTATGTTATATTTCTCTTTACTTGAAAATAATTCTTATAAAAGGTCATTTTCACACCCAAGTAACTCCATGGGGGTCCCAAAATTGACCCAAATATGTCCATGGTCTGAAATAAATAAAACAATAGGATTATTACTTGTGTTATGGTTGTTTAGGATAATAATAAAATTATTTTTATCCTTATTTACCATATTTGCACCTTTAAGCATGGAAAATAAAATTATCACTAAAGTTACTATTCGTAATGTCCAAAAATAAAAACAATTATGCACCCAATATGGAAATTATTATTAAATATATGGAATATATTTTTCCAAATTATAAACAACGATGTTGATGTAATTAATTTAAAATTAACTTCCGTTGACAAAACCATGAAGTGAGTTTTTATTAAATAAAATCTATCAAAAGATTGACGTGTGTTTATAAACAATTTAAATATGAAATTACTTTTGATGACTATAATTTTATTAAATGATAAAAAACTTAATCCAAATAAACGTTATAACCAATTAAAATAACAATCTAACAAAAAAAATAAAATATATTTAAAGGTAGTTTTGAATTTGAATGCTTTATTTTTCACTATTCATAAAAAATGAACATTATCAGAATAATACAAAAAAAATCCAATGTAAATTTTGATCTCCAGATTCTAAATAAAGAAGATTATTTTGTCAAATAGAACATTTAAAACTGATAAAAATAGATTTAAAAAGGGTTCTCCATCAAAAGGCCTAAAAACGACCTTTTAAAAATATTAGTGTATTTAATGTTTAAAATCCGATTCATTCTTATTTTAAGCCTCTAAAATTTATTGGGTAAATGTTATGATATTTAAAAAATGTATAATAATATTGTAGATAGTTCTGTTCATTACTACCAATAAAAATATTCGGCATTAACTACCATTTAAAATATTATTATTATTATATTATTTTTTGGTATAACTCAATGTTGGGTACAACATATGATTTCAATGAAACCCATTATTGCGTGTTGAGTATGCTACTGGAAAAATAATCCCCTAAATTGTAATTATAATATATGATTCATGACTATTAACAGAAATGAAAAATTATTATTCCATAAATACCTCATATCCTATATAATCTTTATATATTTTTTTTATAGAAATTCATAAAATATAGATATAGAAAAAGTTGTACACCGTTCATGCAGATGGTGGGCTATATGTTTAGAAGATAACATATTCCATTTTATCGATGGATGAGATGAAAGTAATTTAGAGTATATATTAAAATGGTATAATAATTTTCATTTCATATATATCATATATATTCATTATAATTTCAGTAATTATCATCAATGCAACGCGTTAATGAAAACAATCACATCGCTTCATGGGGAGGTAGTCCGATGTGCACACGGATGATGTCATCACCTCCCCCACGGAATGGAAATTAAAAATGCATATTTGATATAATAATATTTAATATTTAATTATTTTTATAATATTATATATTTTCATTTAATATATCATTATTACCATCCAATGGAAAAAAATGAAAAACACATTCCATCAGTTCGGAAGGAGGTCATCAACTGTACAAACAGGGGATATTATTTTCATCCAACTGGTTGTGAGCCAAAATGTTCTATGTGATATAATAATTATATAGGTATAAAAAAATCATTAATAGCATATTTAAAAAAATAAAACTAGCAATATATTGAGTCGCGATAAGAGGAGTAGAAAAACAAATAACATAGGTTTGTGTAGCGGTAGTCCTCCATACACATGAATGATGAAATCATATACCATCTAATAGAAGGGGATATTTAAATATGTTATTAAATTAACATAATACTATATAAATTTATTTTGGATACGTACGTTATTAAATCATCATATTCTTATTATAAATGAATGATGTGTATAATCATTTAAAATAAAATGTTTGGATTTGAACGTCACCCCTAATTCAGATATCTTATTGTTGTTTGTGGAATAATATATAATTGGGTATATTTCTAAAAATAACAATGGTTATATTATGAGAGAATGAAATTTAAGAAGTTATTTTCAATTATATTTCATTAACCAATCGGTTTTTGGTGATGTTGAGAGGATAGGGGTGGAAATTTATATGTGCGGTGAGAGGCACACTTGAAATTATGAAACTAAAAAGTTTTTCTGAAGCTATTAACAATATAAAATGACCAAAACTTTTTAATTCTACAAAATTATTGTTTATAAGGTCTAAATATGGAAGTACAATTAGTTTTTGTAAAATTTTATAGTATATTATACCCTTAATCATTTAAGTTTAATCACCTAGGTAAACACATTTTCACTTTAACAATAGTAATTTAATTTGTTTAGTATTTTAATTATAAAAAATTTTAAAAAAATAAGTTTCAAATATTATAAATAATTAATTATTTTTATTCCAAATAGAGAATATATATTTTTTTCAAATTACAATCATATAATTGTAATAGTGTTTTTTAAAATATATCATATTGGCATTATGAAAATGATGTTTTTGAAAAACAAATGTTTACAAATCTTGAATAGTTTTCATATAAAAATAAATATTAATATTATTCCAATGAAATAAATTTAATTAATATATATATATATAATTGAACTAATTTTAATTTTTAAATAATATATAATTAAAATCTTTCTTGTAAATTATTTAATAGAAAATGAAGTTTTATAATAAAAAACATTATTTTAAATTATTCACTAAATAGTTTTAAATTTTCGACACTTATAAAAAAGTCACTCAAATATTTTTGTACAAGATAATTTAGAATAATAATTTAAATCTTTTAAATTAATTTTCTAAAATTATAAAAAATAATTGTAAATAAAGTGTGAAAAATGTGAAAAAAATACATTATATATAAATATTGTTCTTATGAAAAATTTTGGATTTATTATTATCTATTTTCTAGAAAACACATAAAATGAATGTTAGAAATTTCAATAAATATATAATAACTAAACATAATTATAAAAATTCAGTAATTTGTTTTTCATAATTTACATAGGTGAAATGTATTTAATTTGAACAAAATATTTCTTTAGAGAATTATTTCATTTGATTATATATTTATCTACAATTTTATGGTCAAGAAATAATTCATTATATATTATTGGGTAAGCTATATAGGTTCATAATTTGTTTAATAAAATTTATGCCATAAATTCTAATGGATATGTGATAAATCTCATATTAAATAATAATATTTTATTATTATGTCATGTTACTTTTAAATTATATTTTATGTGTTATTTAAACATAATACAATTTTGGGTGTTATGTAAGATAAAATCAATGTTATGTGAAAAAAATGATAAGATTGTTGTTTTGGGTAATAAAAAATTTCGAAATGATTAAATTTATATGAAAAACAATATTTCCTAAAATATTAGTGTGTTATATATCCTATCATAAGAAATAAGATAGATGGTAAAATAATACATAATCATCATACCTGAGTAGTTAATAAAATTCTTTATTAGAAAAAGAATATTTTTATATTATCAATATTCTCGTAATCACTATGTGTAATATCATTATATAAAATCATTCCATTAACTAACACCATAATGCATAAGGCTATTACAGTTATGTCAATAATTCCCCCAATCAATATAGATATGGAATATTGGTGAACACATTTCAATCAATTAAATAAAAAATATGGATTTCACAATGTACCAGGTTTTGATGATATGACATAACTTTCAAGATGGTTTTTAATACAAGTCAAAGGTATTAATTTATCATATCATTGACTGAAATAATGATATATAATCCATCTAGAGAAAGAAGTTTGATATTTTAACAAATAAAAATAAACAATGAAAATATATTATAATATAAATGTTAAACGAAATAACAATATAATTAAAATATAGATATGGTAGTTTTAAAGGATAAATTTAATGTGTTAAATTATTAAAATAAAATAGTAATAGATATCATTATTTTTTAAATTTAGGGTACAATAACATTTTTTGTAATAATCTTTCACCATGGATTATAAAGAGATTTTGAATATTCCAGAGCATATCCATGTAGATTTTCTATAAAGGTGTATTGTTTAATACTAAAAATCATGTATTATATAGATGGTTTATTCAACTCTATAAAAAACTCATTTCTGGTTGATTATCCCTTGGTTAATATTTCCACAATTGTATCCACTTTATAGTATCCAAGCAGGGATGTCATTGTTAACGGAACCATAGACTCTATAATATCCTTTAATTTATTATTTTCATGAAATATTATGGATTATAAAAACTAATTATAGAGATAATATATAATTTTAGATATAATATATTTGTTAAATTTACATAAAATCACATGCATAATTATGTTAAAATAATGGTTTTGAAATAAAATCGAATGATGTGCAATGTGATCTTTAATGTAGGCAGAATTGCACCTTATGAAAAAAGGTTATAATGAGGGGGTATAAGTATTATATATCAAGAATAATATAAAATTTTATTAAATAAAATGAAATTATAATCAAATAAATATTAGTAAATGATTTTATAACAAAATAATTTTAATTCAAAATTAATGTGATGGATCATAAAGTCTTACATTTCTCTGAAGCATCATAACTCTTGGAAGGACTCGATAAAGCCATATAATATACATGGTAAAGATTTAAATTGGTATAGGAAAGGTAAATTCACGATGAATTATTTTATTTTGTAATGGGATTATCTAATAGGTGGGAGTGATCTTCATTTTATAGGTGAAAAAGAGTGGATTTGACATGGGAACTAATGTTTGGTAGCTGGTAATGATGGAATCACAAGGATGTTAGGTGGGTTATAAAGTTTGGAGATCTTGGAGGATAAATAGTATGAGTGATATTTGGGTATGAAATTTATTATTAACAAGTATATCTATAAGGTGTATGTGACATTTTGATTTTTATGAATTCAAGATACTTCATTTTCATTTTTACAATTATTAATCATGATACAAAATTAAATATGGATACTATTTTTTCATTATAAAGAAAATTAACTCTATTATCATATTTTAAAATTATGAATCAATATACATAATTTAGATAGTCTAAATCAATTTGAAAATATGATAAAATAAATGTATAATATAAAACTTATGATCTTTGGAAAATTATTTTTTAAGAAAAATGTCTTTTCATGTATCAAATGTTTTTAGTCTTATTTCATATTAATTATTAATTGTATTATTATATATATTTTTTATATGTTTAAAATTAATTTTTTACTCATAATTTAATATATATTAATAAAAACTACATATATAAATTTTATACAAGTCTTATAAAATAATTCTTCGTAAGAAATACTTTTTACATCTATCATGGCAATTAATCCTTAATCTATGCAATTTAATTTTAATTCATAAATATAATTGTTGACATGTTGAGTAATTTAGAATTAATTATTGTAAATATATATTATATTTTGTATTATTATATTATCGTTTTTAGGAAAATTCAACTTTAACAACAATACACATGAAAAACAATTTTATGAAAAAAAATTATTCCTCAGTATACAAATTACATTTAGAACACAATTATCATTGATTATTATTTTCACATAATTAATTATCTAATTATAAAATAAATATATTGTTTCTAAATAATTGAAAAAATTAATGTCAACAAAACAATATCTAATTAAAATTAATTTCGAAGAAAATTTACTTTTATTGGAAAATATTACTTTTTTTCATATAATATTAATCAATAGCATTATAAAATGAAAATATTTCATAAAAATGTATGGTTGGAGTATATAAATATATCATTTATCATTTTAAATGTTTTTTTAAATTTTTTTAGCTCTTATAAAATGAGAAACAAGTCAATGTTTTTATTTTATTAAAATATATATATTATTATTATTCACCTAAAAATCTACTATTTCAGAAGAATCAAAAAAATTAAACATATGATAGGTTCTTTTATAAAAAAAACATATAATTAAAAAATTAAAAATTTAAATATCCTCATGAATAAAATATATTTTTAGTGCTCATTCTTTGGTATTTAGAAATATGGTGTTTTAATGTAACAGTTTGATCTGGATAATTAAAATATACTGAGTTAATAATTGTTTCCAGGAAATTGTGCGTATATATTAGTTAATAATATTCTTATATTCCTTCCCAATGGATACATTAGGGTACATTTTATCCTTAAATAGTTTTTCTTAATTCCCTGAATCACATTAAATAATTGATTTATCTGATTCTGTAACACTACCTCCTTAGTTTCAATAATCTTGATACAACATTCATTATAGGACCAGTAAAGATCCAAATCAATTTCATCAGAGTAGAGATAATGAAATGGATAAAACATTTATTGATTTACTTATGAAACTTGGAGTACATCTTGTATTTTAAAAAGGTTATGTGGCATAAAAAATGATATGAAATGACTCTATTTATTTTTAATATTTCAAAATCCCAATCTAACTAGGCCATAAATTTTATTTCATAATAAATAATAAAACTACATTCCATATTGAGTATTTAAAAAATAAATTAGTCCACACTCTAAATTGAAATTCATTCAATCAATCGTTATCAGAACACATCTTCCTACATGGAACTTTTCTTAAACAACGATGAATAATATTCCCTTTAACAATTATTTACTCTAAAATCTCTTGAAAAACAATATCTCTTGCTCACAATTATTTCAAACATGTTGGATTATGACACCCATTCACAAGAAAATATTATGGTGTCACCTGGATATTATAATAGAAGGTATGATTGTATAGAAATTCCACCATTGGATGATATATATATCCCATATATTGGATGTCTAGACAACATGACCTCAATTTCTAGAGGTGTTTTAATACTTTTGAGTATTTTGGAGGTGAACTGAGGATCATGTTATGATAAAAGTTATCATGGTTTCCCATGAATAATAATAAATTTGTTGATAACTGTTTTGGAAATGTGATCATGGGGTAGAAATTATGTTTTCACTATGAAATAAAAAGACCTAATAAGGGGATGAAAATTTTTGTATAAAAAATCATTATTCATTAGATTCATTGAAATTACACTGAGAAAGTCCATTGGATTGTTGTATAACATCAATATAATTAAAGGAATAGGTTTTATGACTCTATTTTGATGTTAACATCCAAACATTACATGCCATCATACTATCCATCTTGACATATAGTCTATAATTTCCCTTTATATGGCATTACACTAGAAATTCTCTCTTAAATACACATAAATCTTCATGAAATAATGGTGTATAGAGAAATTTAATCTCTATTGATCATTACGAAATTCAATTTGAATCTATGGTATAGATATAACACATAAAATCTTTTCGAACTTCCATAATCCATCACTGTTGATAATTTCTATCAGCATCCCATCATTCCCTTATATAATCCTCCTTTTTATATCCTTTTTATCTTATTGGCACATCTCTCTATTTTCTAGTAAATATTTATGAATCAATTTTAGGGAGAATAAATATTATCTCCCCATTTTTTTAAATGACTATAGAAATCTTTACTATATATATGTATGTGATCCTTTTTAATTCTTATCCTGATTATAAGTCCCTTGTCCCACTGAATGAATTCATCAACCAGCATTTTTTTCATCATATGATGGTAGTGTGGAATTAAATAGAAGTCCATGAGTAGATCCAACTGAATTCATTGCGTCACGTTATTCTCCATACAAGTGAATATATAATTTAATATAATTTTATCCATATATATATATAACACATATTTTATCATAATAGTAATTTGTTCTTATATTCAATGAAAATATTATTCCTTCTAGATCAACTTCACGATAAAATTTTTTTTGATGAATTTTCAATTGTTGTGATACATGGGAAATGTTCGTATCAATTTTAAAATGGGAATATATATTTAATTTATTCGATTCATCATTATATATTAGGAATCCATCCTTAGAAGATGTTAAAATTAATATTGTTCTATTTGTCAGTATCACACTCAGCTCCTCATGTAAATTCACACATTCCATTATCTATTTGAATTTAATCCCTTTATTTGTTAATTTGGTTAATGGTTTGTACTGGAAAGTGAAATCATATACAAAATACATATTTTAACCATTTAAACTAAAAAAAGAGTAGATCAAAATTATTTTCATCAATCTAGGACATAGTTTTTCTAAACTATCATTTAATGGTCAAAGGATATTCCATCATTGGATAAAATATGGAAATTAAACGAAATATCATTGATCCAAAATCCATGGGTACTATATATCATATAAATAATTTTCTATGGTATCAATAATTATATGTAGAAGAGTCTCATTCTCCCCATACCACTTATAGTATATCAAGATATCATCAATGAATAACCCAATAATGTATTCAGGATAATAATTTGAAATAGTATTCATTGTATCTGTAAATTCAGTAGGTGAATTAGTCAATCCAATGGAAATTACTATAAACTCTTAATGTCCAATTCTTGAAAAAAAATTATATTCAGTATATTATCCTTGATTACCCATATCTAGTTATAGCCATTGCGAAGATCAATAAATTAAAGGTATTTTTTCTGTGATGATTTAAAAATAATCCATCAATGTGTGGTATAATATACTCATTCTATATAGTTATGTAATTGAACTCCTTGTAATAATTTCTAAATGTCATAGTACCTTCCATCTATTTTATTAATAAAATAAGTGATTGACTTAGTGAAACACTATTTCATATAATTACCTTATCTCTATACTCCAACAATTATCTTTAACCACTTCTAAATATATGGGATCCACTCTATAGGGGGTATTATATATAGGAATTTCTTCAGAAATAAGTTCACTAGAGAACTCATAATCTCACTAATGTAGATGTAGAAGTAATTCTTCTGAAACACATGAATGGATTATTATCACATGTGAATACCCCAAATTCTAAGGATATCATCTTTATCCATAGATCATTATTTAACTTCCACTATCACCATATTATAATAATGTAGTGCTACTATGGATAGATCTTAACATGATTTAAATGATGGAGTATCACCTGTATATATAATATAACCCCTCGAATTTTTGAATAATAATATATTTCTATTGAAATTATTGTCATTATACATTGAAATAAAGTGTAGGATAAGTATAATTTCAAATTCAACCATATTTATAACAAAAAATATTGAATATTGGGAACATTTATGTATCATAATTAGAATTTATAGTCTTATTGTTTTCATAATAATATTTCTACCAAGTTTCATAATAGATAACTCCTTCATTTGGATGATATGGATATATTTACTATTTTTCTGGAAAACAAAATGGATAGAGGAGTGAAAATATAATGAATCAAACAAAACATCATTTAAAATTGTGTATTTGATTAACATACATTCCACCACATCATTAGTAATTTTGACTTCATCTCTAGAAATCATATAAACTTATCCATGTCCCATTTTGAGGTAACTTATATTGGCATTTGGGAATTAGATTTCCAAATTTCTCAACTCTTTAAAGTTCATGAATTTATTATCAACGAATTATTACATTCCTCTATATTCTTGAGGTTGATGGCCTTTTTTAGGAACTTGTAAAAATATCCTATTACCCCACTGAAGGAACTTGCGTGCTTCTTCCTAGAGTTATCACAAGTTGTAAATATCAGCATTACATTCATACTATTTCATCACTTTATTCTTATGAAGATCATGTGGACTTTTCAAGTTATTTTTATGATTATTATCTGATTTATATGTCCTATATTATTCTCAATATATGTTAATGGAACATAATATGATATACTCATAAAAAAAGGTATGAGTGACCAATTCTCATCGAAGGTTCGCTTATAAACCATAAATACAATTATTTATTCTATTAGGCCTATATACATAGTCTAAAACATGTATAGATATCCTTTAAAAGTTTAAATCATACATAGAAACATAATACTTATACTTTTACATGACATTGTTGAACTATCATTCCGGTTGATCTCATCACTCGTGAGGAATTTATATTACAAAGAATATATCCATTAAAGCTCCTTAATAAATTAAAATTATCTCATATTCCCCTTTATTAATTTAGATTAGTTGTCACCATTGTTCCATATGTCTCTTAAAATGATTGTACAACATCATTAAATTTATTATTCCACAACATTGTAATCCAATAAAGATATTCTCTTGGGGTTGGATTTTTTTATGAATACACTAGTAGTTACACTAAATTTTGGAGTTTTTTCTAATGAAGTAATCCAACATTGTATCATCATGTTGTAGATAAACATATCATTATATGTGGGTGATATTATTTCAGGCCCCCCCACAAATTGTACCCCACTTAGGGCTGAAATTGGAGAATATATATAATGACACCCAATTCCCGCCTCCAGTGGGCCCCATGTTCGGAGAATTGCACAGAGTGTATAGTAAACCTGTAAATTAGAGGCATTACCCTCTAAGAGAAAAAATGTTTAAGATATAGAAAATATAAACACCAACCAATTGTACCTCATATACCAATGTAACTAAAAATCATGTTAACATATTTAATGTCAGGAATGAACTACTACAACTGAAAGGGAAAACTAAAAGTACAGAAAGAATGTAAAATAACATAGACCAAAAATCCCAAACCGCTCCTGCAAACCATAAGCTAGTAGTACACAACCTGACCTCCAACATACTTATAATGACCTGAATAATAGATTATATATGGGTAGGGTTATTATTACATTATAAATAGAAAGATCCTCCCTGAAGCCTCTTGTGAAAAAGTAAATAATCAATGGTAAAGAATAGTTAACATAATGTGAAACTAACTCCACACATAAACATGTACACTATAATCCCATAATCACCATGTCTATTCTCACCATTTATCTCATAAAAGATCATACTTTATAATAATTAATATCATTGGTACCCTGCTACTACTTCCCCACTAGTTTTATTCTTTTCCACAAAGCCACACGTCCTAAGTATCTCTCCCGAATAGGCTATCCTAATTAAAACTAGGCTATGTACCACAACATTCACCACATTAAACACACCACCGCATCCATATATCCAAACGTAACATGGTAGTTTCTATGAGCCACCACATATTTCATAATGGTTATCAAAGTTCTGGTAATATACCTCCAGCCATCACTAGCAATACACCATGCAGAGATCCTTAGGACATCAGAACCGGTAATAATTATCACTGCCCTTAGGAATATATATTTAGAATATATGTTCATGAAATTACCTCAATCTATTACATCCCCCTACACACATATATAGGTAAATCAAACCACTGTGCATACTAGCACAAGTAACTACCTTGAGAATTGAGTAGAGCCATAGGGGGTAGTCAACTACCCATCCTCCCACTGAGATGTCAGGGAGAACACCCCCATGGCTCGGAGTCCCTAGGGTGCTAGTTTCACTTAATGATTGGGTGTTGTAGAGTATGGGAACACAAAACGTATAAGATAAAATATACCTCAAAACCACACTATCGGAAACACCTAGTCTCAAACTCAACTGCATCTAGCATCTCTTGGACACCCCAACTTCTGATGCTAAGACATGATATCTTATAGTCACACTTTAATTTAAATAGATATATTATGTTACTTGATTACTTTTTTCCATTTCACATTAAATTATTTAATTCATTAAACCGTAATTAACTATTATAAATTCCATAATACATTTTATTATCATTCTAACTAAGATATATTCCCTATAGACATAACAAAACTGAGTCTATAGTTTCTAAAAAATATAACTTCAGTATTACATCCCTACAAGGTCTAACCCCATGGGTTAAAAATTTATTCACATATGAATAACATTATATCATTCATCATTTCCATATTTCTAGGTTTTCTAGGAAAATATTAAATGTTACCAAACAAAAGTTTCCCAACACAGTGAGTAGATGAGCTACCCCTTGAGTATTTTTCACCTATATTAGGAGCATAGAACCATCTATCTCGGAGAATATAAACATGGAAATAACATGGAATACCCCACACATATTAACCACTTTTTGAAGGAGAATAATAACTAATAAATACATAAATATGTGGGAAAGTTAATTTCGATAAATAAACAATAGATTTAAAAAGAATCAAACATTCACATCAACAGGTATGACTAGATTCAACCAATTCCATCCTCTTCAGTGTCCTCCCTAACACAGAAATGCATCAACAAATGAATCTCTCCAATATTGGAATCAACTTCAACCACAACCACTAGGCCTCCCTTGTAACGACCTGAAATTTTGAATAAAGTGTTTCCCTAATTTTGTGTGATATTTTATATTATTATCAACAAAACTATAATCTTTAATTAACGAAGTGAATATAATTAAATGAGTCTTTTGGGTTTATACTGTTATATGAACATTGGAAACAAAACTCTTAACATTCAATTATTGTTTATAAATAAAAATGATCTTGGTTAATTAATGCATAAAGATGATTTGATGGCCTCATCCAGTAGTCTCGTGCCAATTGAAGCCCATCTGATGAAACTTGGGAAGGTGGTAGCACCACTAGGCTTTTCTCTGGAACAAACCCAAATCGAACTTCATCGTGTGATGTTGGAACAGATTCCCCTTCAGGATAATTTCATGCTAAAAGAAATTACCACTAGTGAAATGTTGGCTCAGCCGCCCCCAGATTCTATCACCTTTGCACACCTTACACATTGGTCATATGCTGTTGTTATAAGGGGCTATGTTACAAGACCTTATATGCCTTATGTATTCTTTTTATATAATTAAAAATTTTGATTTATTCTTATGGTGAAGTTTTTGAATTTTCAAATGTCTGGAAAAATATAGGATATATATTATTTAGGCATTTTGGAAAAAAGATATTTTAATATATTTATGTAAACATTAAATAATTAATAATGTGTAATGATTTTTAAAAAATGGTCTTCTACAGTAATATTCAGTAAGAAATTTACTGTCTAATAAGATCAACATAATTTTTGATGAATAGTAAATTAAGAATAGTTATTTTATGCTTATGATTTATAATGTGACCAAATGGATTTTGTAAAATCTCTTAAGAAAGTATTAATATAATTTGGGCACCTTGATTATCTAATGTGATTCAATTAAATAGTTAAATGACTGTTTCAAAAATTATTAGTTAAATATTATTTTTTTCATGGGAATAATGTTTTTTATTTAAAAATTAAATTAAAAGTATTCAGATAATTTTTTTTAAATGGAGATAATTTTTCAATTCAGAGCATTGATATTAGGTTAACGAAATTTTTTGTGGATTTTTCTAAAGAAAATGTATTTTCGGTGAATAGTGAAAATACAGTTTTTAGTTTCGGGTGTTTAATGACGTCATTAAGGATATAATAATTTTGTAATCATTAAAGTAAAATTTTGAATAGTAAGATAAGGTATGAGGTGATCCAAGTGGCCAATACCATGGGAAAATACCTTGGGAATTCCATATTTTTTCCAATACCACCGATGAGGTGTCCCTTGGCCATTAATGCTTTGTTCCCTCTCTTCTCTTATATATATCAAGCCATTCCATCATTAATTTCATTTCAAAATACTCCCCAAGGAAGTCGTGGTCTCCTTACCTCCGAAGAAGTCTTTCCATGGTGCCCTTATTTATCCCATGGTCCCGACCTTCAAGCTTTCGATGTTACCCTTCAAGGTAAGGGAATTCATAACCCGATTTCCATTCTTTGGGTTAACCTTCTACTTCATTATTTATGTGATATTAAAATTGTTTGTGTGATGATTTTTTTATATTATGTTGGATAATGTGTAGTTACAATGTTTAATCATATTTAATCCACTATATTAAGTCTCATTTCAATTATTTGATTTGTGTAAGGTGTTTTCCCTTGAAATCATTTTTTTAAATTATATTTTACAAAATTGTAATATAATGTTTTTATGGAATAATTCATGATTTATGATTTTTATTTGGATCTAGGGAATTTTTTATGATATAGGGGGACCTATAATTCCCTCAAATTCATTGGGTAAGGAATTAATCTCTAGAGATGACAGGTTTCATGATACCTTGCTGAATAACATTGGTAATTTTTATGACACCTTGGGGATTGACCCTGGTGATATATTCATGAATGTATAAATGAAATGTAATAGCCACATATTCAAGTTGTGTTTCATGTCATTTTCATTGTGATATTTTTATACTTCCAGTTCTCATGTTATTGTTTTTTTATTCATGTTCTTATTGATATAACATGTACATTGATTCCTTTGTTTACCCTTACTGGGCCTTCTACTCACCCTTTACCTTGATGTATGTCTCCAAGATAGGAGATGTTATAATTGTACATCGGATGTGTAAAGACCCGTAAAAATCAAGGAAATTTTTTTCTTAATTTTCTTTGGAATTTTACAAGAACACAGTTTCTGATGGCACCTGATTTCGAGTCCCGGTGTGCCCGGAATCATTTTCCAATGTTTAGCTCGGGTACATTCAGTGAACGAACAAGCGGGATTCTCTAACTTTTGAACTGGTGCTCGAAATAGAATTCCGAGGACACTGATGGAATCGCAGCGCCGGTATTTTCATAGAAACGCTTTTCCGGAGTTGCATTTGCTCGGGTGTGGTTTTTAGTTTTTGGGATTAAGTTAAGAAATAAAATAAAAGTGGTGCGACACATTATTTTATTTAACTTAAAGCCACTTAAGCTAAGTTAAGAGGATAAGGTGGAACCCACAATATCCTACCTTGGTAGGATATTTGTGAGGTGGGGCCCGCACGAGCCCCACCATTTCTTCCCTCCTAAATAACGCACCTGAAAACCCCCTCTTTAATGAAAGTCAACTGTGCGTTTTTCTAGTTAAGAAACACCCCATTAAATTGGGCAGTTAAATTGTTACAATTAAATCTTCGAATTAATTGTTTGTTTCTTATCTTTTGAATTTCAAAATATTAGGATGATTATAAAATAACAGTTGGACTTATTTTATTATGGTTGGGGGTTGTGTTTTGATAAACCTTTGGGATAAAAAGAGAAGATTCTTCATTTTTCGATGAAGAATGTGAAGAACGCACCACCACCGATGAAGAACGCCAATCTCCGATGGCGGACGACGGCGAGTGACGCCTTCCTCAGTGATCACCTAACGCCAACTGAGATTCTCTTCTTCCGCGGAGATTTTCTTCTTCCACGGAAGTCCTCTTCTTCTGCGACGGTTAATTCTGTGACGAACGCTCGTTTGACGATAGCCTTGAGGTAGGGATTTATTTTTATTTGTTAGTTCATCAAATCTTTCGTCGCATCTCCTTTTCTTTGGACAGCCTATTATCATGATAATGGGAGGAGATCGGACCGCACGAACACGACCGACACTCTTCCCCTTTTTTGGTTGTTGGTATTGTCGCGGAGAGCATGGAAACGCGGTGCCGAAGCACCGCACAGAATTTTGATAAGGAAAGGGGGAGAAGTGTGGCGCCGTCACGTCGCGCCGTTGAAGACGATCCAAGACACGGCGCCATTGCGTCGCACCGTTGAAAATGAAAAAAAAGATTCGGCGCCGTCGCACCGCACCGGAGAACCACTAAAGAACCGCGGCCAGAGTGGGGCCACGGAGGAGGGGCGCGGCGCCGTTGCGCGCACCAGAAGAACCAAGGCCGCAGCCGGTTCTGGGCAGCGGCGGAACTGCGGAACCGGCGGCCGGTACCGAGCCACCGTCTTCGGAGAAAGGGGACCGGCCTTGCCGGTTCCGTGGTGGTAGACAACAGCTGGCTGGAGTGGGCCGGCTGGACCATGGAGGAACCAGGGGTTTGAAACCCCCGGCGAGCCGGACGAAGCGGCCCCATTAAGGGGCCGCAGTTTTCTTCACGCGGGGGCAGCGCCCCCCGCCCCGAATGGTTTGGCCAAACCCCGGCCAGCACGCCGCACGCCGGGCTGGCTGCCCGAACGGGCCGCGCCGGCCGATCCGAGCTGCTACCAAGCGGGCCGGACCCGGACCCGGGACGGGTCGACCAGGTTTGGGCCGACCATGGGGGTATTAGGCCAGGTCGGACCTGGCCCGAACCCCCTATTACCGAACCTTATTCGGTCTGTTGCCCATAACATGAGCTACGGGCCTTTGATCGACACAAATTATGTTGTGCTGTGATACTTGGATCGAGACGGTCATTTCGGTATATCGCACTCAAGGTTTTGGAATACTCTATGTTCGGCCGGGATGGTTCGTACACGAAACCAACCAGGCCCTCAGAGTAGAAACGCTTATAACATGAACTCCAGGCGTCCTATTCACGTACCGTCGACTTTGTTGGATTCCTCTAAGTGAGACAGATCTTTTGGCTTACACTGCCCTAGGTTTCGACTTAGGTGGAGTATAGTCGGGTTGGTTTTGACTTAAAGACCAACTGGGCCCCTGGGGTGCAAAAGCCAATAACTCTCAGACCGGGCGTCCGGTTGACGCGCCCTCTGTAGCGTTGAGTTCCCATTGATGATACGGAACTTTTGGATACATCAAATCTGGATTATGTGTCAGTTGATGTATCAGCCTCTCGGCTCGTGGAGCGGACCCTCTCAAACGAGCTTGTTGTGTGCGGGAAACCTAGAGCTGGCTGCGACGATGATGATGATGAGAACTTTATAGATATCCTCAGTGGATTCGACGACGATAACTACATCACTCAGCGATCCTCCGTGGATCAATGCTGCAGATCATGTGTAGGTCCGATCTTGTGTGGGTCAGCGCTCAGCGGTCCTATGTGGGCCATCCCCTACAGATCATGTGTGGGTCTGATCCTGTGTGGGTCATTGCGGGGGTTAGTTACCTATCGATCATGTGTGGGTCCGATCCTCTGTGGGTCATTTTGGGGTTTAGTTACCTATCGATCATGTGTGGGTTTGAACCTGTGTCGGTCATTGCGGGGGTTTGTTACCTATCGATCATGTGTGGGTCAGATCCTTTGGGGGTCATTGTGGGGGTTAGTATCTATCGATCCTTTGTGGGTCCGACGACATAGATGAATCAGTGGAAGTATCTGATCATCTCTATCGTCATTCAAAAAAGTATACCAGTGTGAGCTGAAACATGTTTTGGTTTCCTATGTGGATGGTTTTGTGCTATCCTGTGTGGATTTATGTTTTTCTTTCCTGTGTGGATTGGGTTCTACTTGGGCTCGGAGGTTGGAGCGAACTGGAATTAATGACATAGGTATAAGTATGGGCATATACCTAAGTAGTGTCGGATGTTACTTCGTGATTGTATCAATCCTTTGTGGATTATCCTTTCTGGATTCTGGGATAACTTCGGGGGTCTCGAGGTCCCTACTGAGTATCTTATACTCACCCCTGCACGGGCTATGCCCGCACTACATTATGTTGGTTGCAGATGACAGACAACGCTGATCGTGGTTGAGGCTTGCGGAGCAGGACAGTACCTGGAGGTGGGCCACTGGGCTGGACGTACTCGGAGCGGGCGACTGGACCCTAGGAGCTGTGGAGGCCATCTGTACTCACCCTTCAGGTGGGATTTCTAGTGGACAGCTCGACGATGCGGCTTTACTTTGATTTTTTTCCCCTTCCAGCTGTACTTTACTTTCAGTTTGGGTTTGTATTCAGGCCCACTTACTTTTCCGCACTTACTGTTGTACTCAGTTTTTACTTAGTGTTTACTTCTTCTTGATTTCTCTATGGTGTTTGTTGTTTACTTTACAAAGGCAATGCCTTCCCTTTTTACTAGGATTTACACCTTGGTGATAGTTGCAAGCCCCTGTCCTATGGAAGGTGGGCATGGGGTAGTAACGACACGGTCCCCGAGGACGGGTCGTGACACATTGGTATCAGAGGAGTTTGGTTCTATTGTAGAACTTTGGAATCTGATCTTTTTCTAAGTGAAGCAATAGTGTTAACTGTATTGGGTGTGGTTATCAGTCGAGGGAGTCCAGTGTTGGTGCGGCGGCCGACATATCCGTACACCAGGACCCTGACTTCTGATTACCGACTTAATGCGTGAAAACATTGATTGTAAGTGTGTTTCTTGTTTTATTTCTGATTACTTTGTGTCAGCTCACTAGGTATACTGTTTTGACCGTGGAGCACCTGGTCCCTTTCAGGATGGCCGCACGATGGTAGCCAGCTAGGGTTCCGAGAGTTGTACGCGACGACAGCCCACCGAGCGACGAGGCCTCTGTAAAGGGCCCTTTGACAGCTGAGGAACTGGCGGTACCTCTACCCGCCGAGCCACCGATGCTTCCATCCCCAGTCGCTGACGATGCACGTCGCCTTAGTGCACTGCACGAGTTTCACTGCCAGTGACCTCCGAGGTTCCGCGGGGAGACGGACCCCCAGGCAGCCGAGGATTGGCTGGAGGTAGCGGTACGAGTTTTCAGGTTAGTGAGGACACCAGTAGACCTCATGGTGATCCTCGCAGCGAGCCTACTACACGCGGCAGTGGGCCGATGGTGGATCTTGATGCTCCAGGTGCACGATGAGGTATCACTTTTCTGGATGGACTTTGAGTGCCTCTTTCGCTCAGAGTTCGTCCTAGCCACCCTCCGTGTGGTGCGCATGCAAGAGCTTCTACAGTTGCGGCAGGGTAGCATGACGGTTGCCCAGTACTTGGCGAGATTTACCGATCTATCGCGCTACTCGATAGACATGGTACGAGACCCATTCGTCCGGGACCAGACCATTGAGTAGGGATTGAATCATGAGATCAGGGAATCACTGATCTCCCTCAACATTCCGACTCAGGCATGAGTACTGGAGCGAGATCTTCTCATCGAGATCTTTCTTGTTGAGTCTACACCAGCGGCGAGACCTACCGCAGGGCGGCACGTTGCGGAGTCTTCTGCGGCTGGAAGTAGACAGTTGTCGTAGAGGTCCAAGCGGGCCAGGCCATCGGGTGGAAGACCACAGGATACTGGCTCGGAGGTGCGGGGCACACGCATCAGAACCAGTCTTACTAGTGGATGACATTTATATGCATGCGGCGGGCAGGGCCACATGGCTCGTGACTGCCCGACCCTCCATGTAGAGGAGCTGCAGACGGTTGAGGAACCCCCTAGCCAGAGGCAGAGGTTCGACCGTGGTGGTCCGCAGGGAGCAGGCGGACGAGGCAGAGGAGCTGGCCGAGCAGCAGGTGGTGGGCGACGCTTTGAGGCTCTACCACCACCACCACCAGGAGGTTCACCCTGACCTCAGGGGAGAGCACAACTTCAGGCAGCTGAAGCATACGATCACGGAGCTCCGGAATCAGGTGCACAAGTGCGGGTATAGCTCTAGGAATAGAGTCCTTTTCCCATTATGCCTCTATCTTCGTTGTTTGTGTTGCCTTGTGTCCTTGTACCTTGAGTTGAAGTAATAAAAAATGCTTACATTAGTGACGTTTTATTTCTTGTCTTTTGTTTGTTAATACTAAGAGGTGATGGTTAAAAACTGTTGACCTGACCCTCATTTGCGATATTCTTATTGGAGGATACCCAATGACCACACACTGATGCCGACAGTGTGACTCAACCCTTGGAGGCGAGAGTGACAGCTGGATCTCTTGGTAGCAGCGTCGAATCCTTACGACGTCATCCATTCCATGAATTAACTAATCATGACGGGATTGACTGTATTAGGCAAGGAACGTGGTTCATCCAGGGGATGAGACCAGATTTCCCTTTTTGGAAAAGGAGAAATCGTCGCATCTTTGCAGAACATTTAGGAGGAAGGGGAAACCCTTCGTGTGGTCAGACAGATGTCAGCAGAGCTTCAGGAGCTAAGACAGAGATTGACTAGCATGCCTATCTTGAGGTTGCCGAAGGAGGGAGTAGGGTACGTAGTTTTCTGCGATGCATCAAGGACCAGACTCAGATGTGTCTTGATGTAGGAGCGGGCCGTGATCGCCTATGGATCATGTCATTTGAGGCAACATGAGCAGAACTACGCTACCCATGACCTGGAATTAGCAGTAGTGGTCTTCGCTCTGACGATGTGGCGACACTATCTGATGGGCGAGCACTTTACAGTCTATTCTGACCATCAGAGTCTCAGGTACATCTTCTCGTAGAAGAAGCTAAACCTGAGACAGCGGATATGGATCGAGTTCCTCCAGGACTATGACTTTGAGATAGTATATACTCATGGAAAGGGGAACGTGGTAGACAATGCTCTCAGCACTGGTGGCCGGGCATGAAGAAGGCTGTGGCAGAGTTCGTTTCTCGGTGCCTCACCTGCCAGCAGGTGAAGGTAGATCATCAGGTACCAGCAGGCTTGGTACAGCCCTTGGAGGTCCCGGAGTGGAAGTGGGACGGGATATCTATGGACTTCGTGACTGGTCTTCCACACACTTACAGAGGTCACAACTCCATTTGGGTGATTGTAGACCGACTCACCAAGTCGGATCACTTCATACCCATCAGAGAGCAGGGATCAGTGGAGATCTTGGGACATCTCTACATTCAAGAGATTGTACGGCTTCATGGTGTTCCATCATCTCTCGTCTCTGATCGAGATGCTCTCTTTACTTCCCGACATTGGAAGTGGTTGCAGGAGGCGTTCGGGAAGCAGCTACGTCTGAGCACCGCCTTTCCAACTCAGACGGATGGTCAGATGGAGAGGGCCATCCAGACTCTCGAGGACATGCTCTGCGCCTGTGTCCTCGACTTTGGTCGCAGCTGGGAGGACCACCTACCCTTGTTGGAGTTCGTATACAACAACAGCTACCCCTCCACCATCGGGATGGCACCATACGAGGCGTTGTACGACCGAACTTGCAGATCTCCTTTGTGATGGACAGACCCTAGGGAGTCAGCACTTGTGGGACCGGAGATGGTCCAAGCCACGACAGAGAAGGTCCAGGTCATCCAAGAGCGGATGAGGACAGCTCAGAGCTGGAAGAAGTCTTATGCTGACAAGAGGCGGAGGCCACTAGAGTTCGAGAATGGAAACCACTTCTTCTTGCAGGTCTCACCTCGATGTGGATTACGGAGATTTGGCCAAAGTGGCAAGTTGTCTCCACGCTTCATCGGACCATTCCAGGTCCTCTACAGGATTGGCGAGGTGGCTTATCGCTTGGCTCTACCACCTCAGTTGCACCGGGTGCACGACGTCTTCCACGTATCTAAGCTGAGGAGATACGTGCACGACCCGATGCATACCATTGACCATGAGGAGCTGGACGTTGATGATGGGGAGACTTTTGTGGAAGTCCTGGTGGAGATAGAGAATCGACAGGAGAGGGTCCTACGTGGATGGTTGATTCCTCTAGTGCGCGTCAGATGGCAGCACGGGAACCTCCAGGAGAGCACTTGGGAGCGGGAGGCTCAGATGCGTGCTCAGTACCCACTTTTCTTTCCCTAGTTTATGATGTATCTTTACGGGGACGTAAATCCCTGAGGTGGGAGTGATTTAACGACCCGTACTATTTAAGAAAATTAGTTTTCTTAATTTTCTTTGGAATTTTACATGAACGCAGTTTCTCAAAGCACCTGATTCCGAGAACCGGTGTGCCCGGAATCATTTTCCAAAGTTTAGCTCAGGTACATTCAATGAACGAATGAGCGGTTTTTTCTAACATTTGAACCGGTGCTCAGAATCGAATTCCGAGGACACCGATGGAATCACATCACCAGTATTTTCTTAGAAACGCCTTTTTCGGATTTGCGTTATCTCGGGTGTGTTTTTTAGTTTTTGGGATTATGTTAAGAAATAAAATAAAAGTGGTGGGACACTTTATTTTATTTCACTTAAAGCCACTTAAGCTATGTTAACGGATAAGGTGTAACCCACAATATCCTACCTTGGTAGGATATTTTTTAGGTGAGGCCCCCATAAGCCCCACCGTTTCTTCCCTCCTAAGTAACGCACCCACAAAACCCCTCTTTAATGAAAGTCAACCATCCGTTTTTCTGGTTATGAAACGCCCCATTAAATTGGGAAGTTAAATTGTTACAATTAATTCTTCGAATTAATTGTTCATTTCATATCTTTTGAATTTCAAAATCTTAGGTTGATAATAAAATAAGTGTTGGACTTATTCTACTATGGTTGGGGGTTTTGGTGTGATAAACCTTTGGGAGAAAAAAAGAAGATTCTTCATTCTTCGACGAAGAACGCGATGAACGCACCACCGCCGACGAAGAATGCCAATCTCCGACAGCGGACGACGGTGAGTGACACCTTCCTCAGAGAGCACCTAACGCCAACGGTGATTCTCTTCTTCCGCGTCGATCTTCTTCTTCTACGGAGGTCCTCTTATTCCGCGACAGTTAATTCCACGACGAACGCTCGTTCGAAGACAGCGTTGAGGTAGGGATTTATTTTTATTTGTTAGTTCGTGAAATCTTCCGCCACTTCTCCTTTTATTTGAACCGCCTGTTATCGTGATTATGGGATGAGGTTGGACCGCACGAACACGACCGACACTCCTCCCTTTTTTTGGTTGTTGGTATTGTCGCGGCGAGCACGGCAACGCGTTGCCTAAGCACCGCGCAAAATTTTTATAATGGAAGGGGGAGAGGCACGGCGTCGTCGCGCCGCGCCGTTGAAGACGAACAACGACACGGCTCCATCACGCCGTGCGGTTGAAAACGAACCAACGTTGCCGCACCGTCGCACCGCACCGGAGAACCACTAATGCACCGCGGCCGGAGCGGGGCCGCGGAAGAGGGGCACGGCGCCATCGCACGTGCCAGACGAACCAAGGCTGCGGGCGGTTCCGGGCCGCGGCGGAACAGTGGAACCGGCGTCCCGTACCGGGCCGCCGGCGTCGGAGTAAGGGGACCGGCCTTGCCTGTCCCATGGCGGTAGATGTCAGCCGGCCGGAGCGGGCCGGCCAGACCGTGGAGGAACCGGGGGTTCGAAACTCCTGGCTGGCCGGACGAAGCGGCCCCATGAAGGGGATGCAGTTTTCTACACGCGGGGGCATCACCCCCTACCCCGAACGGTTCGGTCGTTCGGCTGAACCCCGGGCTAGCGCGCCGCGCGCCGGGCCGGCTGCCTAGCCGGTCCACCAGACCGGGCCGCGCCTGGCCGGGCCACGCCCAAGTGGGCCGGACCCGGACCCGGGACGGTTCGACCAGGTTCGGGCCGACCCTGGGGGTATCGGGCCGGGTCGGCCCCGGCCCGAACCCCCTATTATCGAAGCTTATTCGTTCTGTTGCCCATAACATGATCTACGGGCCTCCGATCGACGCACCTTTAGTTTCGATGCGATCCTTGGATTGAGACGGTCGTTTCGGTATATCGCACTCAAGGTTTTGGAATACTTTGGGTTCGGCCGGGTTGGTTCGTACACAAAACCAACCGGGCCCTCGGAGCGGAAACACTTATAACTTGAACTCCGGACATCCTATTGATGTACCGTCGACTTTGTTGGATTCCTCTAAGTGAGATGGATATTTTTTCTTACTCCGACCGAGGTTTGGACATAGGTGGAGTACGTTCGGGTTGGTTTTGACATAAAAACCAACCGGGCCTCTAGGGCGAAAAAGGCAATAACTCTTAGACCGGGCGTCCGATTGAAGCGCCGTCTGTGGCGTTGAGTTCCTGTTGACGATACGGAACTTTTGGATATATCATCTCTGGACTATGTGTCAGTTGATGTATCAGCCTCTCGGCTCATTGAGTGGACTCTCCCGAACGAGCTTGCTGTGTGCGGGAATCCAAGAGCTGGTTGCGACGATGACGACGACGACGACGACTGTACATAGATCCTTAGTGGATTCAATGGCGATGACTACAACACTCAGCGATCCTCTATGGATCAGTGCTACAGATCCTGTGTGGGTCCGATCCTATGTGGGTCAGCGTTCAGCAGTCCTGTGTGAGCCAGCGCCTATAAATCCTGTGTGGGTCTGATCCTATGTGGGTCATTGTGGGTGTTAGTTACCTATTGATCCTGTGTGGGTTCGATCATGTGTGGGTCATTGTGGGGGTTAGTTATCTATCGATCATGTGTGGGTCTGATCCTGTGTGGGTCATTGTGGGGGTTAGTTACCTATCGATCCTGTGTGGGTCCGATCCTGTGTGGGTTATTGCGGGGGTTTGTTACCAATCGATCCTGTGTGGGTCAGATCCTTTGTGTTTCATTGCGGGGGTTAGTACCTATCAATCCTTTGTGGGTCCGACGACTTAGATGAATCAGTGTAAATATATGATCATCTCTATCATAATTCGAAAAAGTATACCAGTGTGAGTTGAATCATGTTTTTCTTTCCTATATGGATGGTGTTGTGCTATCCTGTGTGGATTTACGTATTACTTTCCTGTGTGGATTGGGTTGTACATGGGCTTGGAGGTTGGATCGAACTGGAATTAATGATTTAGGTATATGTATGGGCATATACCTAAGCAATGTCAGATGTTACTTCGCGATTGTATTTTTTCTTTTGTGGATTATCCTTTGTGGATTCTGGGAGACCTTCGGGGGTCTCGGGGTCCCTACTGAGTAGATTATACTCACCCCTGCACGGGCTATGCCCGCACTAAGTTTTAATGGTTGAAGATGACGGACATCGCTGATCATGGTTGAGGCTTGCGGAGTAGGACGGTACTTGGAGGTGGGCCATTGGGCGGGACGTACTCGGAGTAGACGGCAGGACCCTAGGAGATGTGGAGGCCATTTGTACTCACCCTTTAGGTGAGATTTCTAGTAGACAGATGGATGATGCGGCATTACTTTTAGTTGTTGTTTTCCCTTTCTAGTTGTACTTTACTTTCAGCTTGGGTTTCTATTCTGGCCCACTTAATTTTCTGCACTTACTGTTGTACTCAGATTTTACATAGTGTTTACTTCTTCTTGCTTTCTCTGTGGTGTTTTTTGTTTACTTTACAGAGGCAATGTCTTCCCTTTTTACCAGGATTTATGCCTTGGTTCTAGTCGCCATCCCCTGGCCTATGGAAGGCAAGCATGGGGTAGTCACGACACAAGCCCCGAGGATGGGTCGTGACTGGATGAACATATTATGAAGCCTTAAAAGTGTATTAGAATAATGTTTTATGTTGTTTTTATGTTTTATGTACCTGATTTCCAAGACACAAGACTTTAAAGTTCCTCTGTTTGTAAAATGTAATGAAAAGTTATGTAATAAAAAGGTGGGATGTCACATTTGGTATAGAAGGATAGTTTAGTTATTTATGGAAATTAAGCTATGAAAATATTAGGAAGAACCCTATAGAAAAGTTTTAATATAGGAAAACTTCTTGGTATTTTGGTGATTATTGATTAAGTTGTTTATCAAAAAAATACATCCCTGACTGGATTTGAGCTTGTAGAGGCGGCTCAAGCACAGATCTATATGGGGGTAAATCTCGAAAACAATGATTTGAGGTAGACTCGAATGGGAACTGGTGCACGACAATGAGCCTTACTGCACTCTTGGTTACGACACTCCTGGGTGATATGTTTGGTTTATTACAAGCTTTATATGAATCATTATGATGAAATTATATAGAAATGTAATTGTTTAAGAATGAAGTTTATTGACATAAAATCTTTTATAGTTAAAAGATTCGTTAATGAAATAAGTTTCCCATGAAGGATTTATTCTTTTAGAAAATGGAGGACAATAGGGGGAACCGTGAAAATGGGGACTGCAATGAACCATGCGCTGACGACCCTCTGATGGAAGTCGGAATGGAAACATTCATGCGAATGATGAACCAAATGACTCAAGTTATGGGAAATAACTTGAATCAATCTTAGAGACCAATCTCACCATGAATGGAATAAAATTTCATTGAGACCATTATTCACCAAAGACCACCAACCTTCAATGGATCGACTGACCCATTGATTACTGAGCAATGGTTCAGCTCCATTGAAAAGATCTTTTCTATCCTATGCTGTTCAGAGCAAGAGAGGGTCACCCAGGGTATCTATCACTTAGAAGGAGAAGCTGATCAGTGGTGGGATCTGGTCAAAACCATGAGGCAAATAGTGGAAGTTGATGATATGGAGTGGGAAGAGTTCAAAGGGATCTTTTTTAGTAAATATTTTCCTTGTTCCATGAGAATATAAATGGAGAAGGAGTTTCTCGAGATGAAGCATAAAGAGAATGAATCTGTCAGAATCTATGAGATGAACTTAAATGGACATTCACGATATGCCTCGAGCATTTCCATGGATCAAAATGTTATGGTTGATAGATTCGTCGGTGGACTGAGATCTCATCTACAGAAGAATCTATCCAATCGAGTCTATGATAACTATGAGAAGATTGTGCGGAGTTCAATGAAAGTCAATATAGAGTTTGGTGAGACACAATGGTATCATAAATGAAATGACAAGAATAGATTGATGGAGCCAGGAATAGTGAGGAACTTAAATCAAGGAAGAGGAGGAAATATTGTACAACATCCCATATGAAATAAATTTGGGAAGAAGCATTCGGGGAACTACCTACACGGGAGTGGGAAGTGCTACAAGTGGGGAAGATATGGCTATATTGCAAGGAATTATCGTAGTGAGGAGAAACCTCATCTTCTAAACACAAATGATAAGGGGAAGATTGTGCAAGGCCTACATGATGTCCAGTACTTTATGTTTGGACATCATTGGGACTTTGACAATCACTGTTGAAAGGTGAGGGTAGTAGACGGGAACCACCATCAGCCTCAACAAAGGACAAGGTATCAAAGTTGCGCTTTTTCTATCATGATAGCTGAAGTTGAAGCTCAAAATGATGTGTTAACAGGTACTCTTATTGTCCCCTCAAATCTAGAAAATAATTTGTTTGATTCTGGTTCTACTCATTCCTTTATTTCTTACATGTTTTGATTGAATTTAGATTCAACCCCCAATTTTCTAAAAGTATAATTTTCAGTCAAGATTCCAGGTGGGACTATCCAAGCATCGTCAGTGTTTAGAAACTCTTTTATTTACTTTAGTTAGCACAATCTTATCTCAAATCGATTAGTCATTCCCATGGTAGAAATAGACATTATGCTTGGGATGGATTGGCTCTCAAAGTTTAATTCTATGAACAATTGTAGAAGCCAAGAAATATCAATAGCCTTGAATGGAAAACATATAGTTTTCTTCAAAGTATAGATATCTCGACTGGATCTTGGTCTAGAAAAACCTCCTATATTAATATTTATGAAGTTGATCGGTGAAGAAGAACAAGAATATGAGAGTTTAAGGATAGAAAATGTCCCCATAATCTAGGAATACATTGATGTATTTCCTAAAGAGTTACCCATACCTCCCCCAGGAAGAGTGGTAGAGTTCTCAATTGAACTCGTACATGGATATCATATGATATCAATGACCCTGTATAGGATGGGAAATGTGGAGATCAAAGAATTATTGGAAAAAACTCCAAGATATTTTTTAGAAGGGGTTTATTCGACCGCGGGTGTCTCATTGGGGGTCACCTATTCTCTTTGTAAATAAGAAGTACAGATCGATGTGGCTATTCATAGATTATAGAGAACTGAACGGGATCACAGTGAAGAGAAAATACCCTCTTCCAAGAATTGATGGCTTATTTGACCATCTTCATGGGGCTCAATTCTTCTCTAAGATTGATCTTAAATCTGGTTATCATCAATTATGGGTGACGAATGGAGATATTCCAAAAACTTCCATCTGATCAAGATATGGGCATTATGATTTTGTTTTTATGCCCTTCAGACAAACTAATGCACCTGCTATATTTATGGATGTGATGAATATAGTCTTTAAGGACTACCTTGATAACGTTGTAGTAGTTTTTATTGATTATGTTCTGATTTTTTCCAAATGTCACAAGGAGCATTAGGATCACCTATGGAGTATTTTAAAAACTCTATGTAGGAAAATGATTTTTGGAACGTTTAGAAAATGTGAATTCTAGTTAAAACAGGTTTCTTTCTTAGGGCACATTGTTACCAATAAAGGAATCATAGATGACCCTACAAAGACAAAATTTGTAGAGGAGTGGCTTAAATCTACAACAATAATTGAGATTTGAAGTTTCCTTGGATTAGAAAGATATTATAGTAGGTTTGTGAAAAAAATTTCATGACTTTCTAATCCATTAAAAAAGTTATATCGAAAATGGGTGAAGTTAATATGGACAAAGGAGTATGAGGAAGGTTTCCAAGAGCAGAAGAAGAGATTGGTTACTGCACCCATGTTAACTCTGCACTCAGGTAGAGTAGGTTTTGTTAATTTTAGCAATGCATCTCTGAAAGGGCTTGGGTGTGTCCTCATGAAAAATAACAAGGTCATTTCTTATGAATCTCTACAGTTGAAGACTCATGAGCAGAATTATCCTATGCATGATCAGGAGCTTTCTATGGTCATTTTTTTACATTGAAGATATCATGAAACTATCATTATGGGGAGAAATGTGATATATACACAGACTATCAAATTTTGAAGTATATTTTCAAACAAATGTAATTGAATATGATGCAAATGAGATGTTTAGATCTTCTTAAATACTATTATTGTTTAATTCATTATTTCCTGGAAGAGAAAACAAATTCGCTGATGCATTAAGCAGGAAAGAACAAGTTCTTCTTTCCAAGATGCAGATTAAAATAGATACATTGTTAAATGACCTTGTAATGTTGGACATGGGAATTATAAGGTAAGGTATATCAACAACCCTAACCCAAATTATTTATCAATTGTCATTACTAGAGAATATCAAGAAATCTGAGAAAGATGATCCTTTGTTACGGAAGATGTTTGAGTATTTGATGAATGGGAGGTTTCTTGTGTTCAATACTGATCAGGAAGGTGTATAGAATTTTCTTAGAAGACTATGTGTTCCATCTATTATGGAAATAAATAAGGAGATGATGGATGAGGCTCATAGCTCTACTATCTCCATATATCCTTATAGCACGAATATGTATGGGGACCTTCATGATTATTATTTGTGGGATAATATGATAAGTGAGATTGCTGACTACACTTCAAGGTGACTAGTATGTTAGAAATTGAAGGCAGGGTGACAACATCCTAAGGGGGTATTGCAACCACTACCCATACCAGCATGGAAGTAGGATAATATCACTTTGGACTTCATCTCTAGTCTCCCATGATCTTCCAAAGGAAACAATGCGATATGAGTTATTGTGGATTGTCTCACCCAGACTGTCCATTTTATCTCTATCTGGGACGATTTATCTCTTGATCAACTTGCCAGGATTTACGTGAAGGACGTGGTAAGGTTGCATGGAGTTACACATTATATTATATCTAATAGTGATCCAAGGTTCACATAAAAATTCTAGAGAAGTATTCAACATTCTCTGAGCAATAAATTGAATTTTAGTACGACCTATCACCCCCATACTAATGGCCAATCTGAAAGGACTAACCAAAAACATGAGGACATGCTGAGAATATGCTCAATTAAATTTAAAGGTGTATGGGATAAACACCTACCTTTAGTTGAGTTCTCTAACAACAACATCTTCCACTCGA
Organism: Viscum album; assembly: GCA_963277665.1. Taxonomy (NCBI): domain Eukaryota; kingdom Viridiplantae; phylum Streptophyta; class Magnoliopsida; order Santalales; family Viscaceae; genus Viscum; species Viscum album. Next base: position 1,813,288,825 of record OY728127.1, read on the forward strand.
GCATTCAAATGGAACCCTATGAAGCTCTATATTGGAATAAAAGTATAACTATAACTTGTTGGGTTGAAGCTAGTGAGAGAAAGCTTCATGGGCCTGATCTTGTGCATGAGATGACAGAAAAGGTCCATGCCATCCAACAACACATTAAGGCTACTTAGAGTCGGAAAAAGAGATATGCCGAAAACCGTCAAAGTGACTTGGTGTTTGATGTTGGTGACAAGTTCTTTCTTTGAATTTCACCTAGGATGAGAGTCATGTGGTTTGGGAAGTAAGGGAAGCTCATCCCTAGGTACATTATCCCCTAATAAATCCTTGATCGTGTGGGAGCAGTGGCCCATCAGCTTTCACTTCCTCCAAATCTAGAAAAAGATCATGATGACTACCAAGTATACCTCTGAAGAAAGTACATACCTGACCCTTCCCATGTACTAATCACAGACGTGGTACAACTAGAACCTGACCTATCTTATGAGGAGAAATCTAGGGAGATCATGGATCGTAGAGACGAGGATATATGCAACAAGACTACCCACCTTGTTAAGGTGTTTTGGAAGAACCACATATATAAAGAAGCCACATGGGAACCAAAGTAGTCAATGAGGCATAAGTTCCCACACCTTTTCCCTTCTTAGGGTACAAGTTAAAATTTCAAGGACGAAATTCTTATAGAGGGAAGAATGTAATGACCCGAAATTTTGAATAATTTTTGTTTCCTACTATCATTTGTTATTTTATTTTATAATAAACAAAACTATATTCCTTAATTAACGAAGTGAGTATAATTAAATGATACTATTGGGTTTCGACTATTATATGACAGTTGGACAATATGACCATTGGAAACTAAACTCTTAACATTTCAATTATTGTTTATAAATACTAGTGATCTTGGTTAATAAATATAGAAAATAGATTTGATGACCTCATACAGCAGTCTCGGGCCGATAGAATCCCATTTGACGATTCTTGGGAAGAAGGTAGCACCATTAGGCTTTTCTCTGGACCAAACCCAAGTCAATCTTTATCATGTGAAGCTGTAACAGAATATTCTTTAGGAGAAGTTCAAGAAGATAGAAATTACCACTCATGAAATGTTGGTTGAGCCGCCCCAGGATTCTCTCACCTTTGCACCCCTTTCTCATTGGTCCTATGCTGGTGTTATAAGGGGCGATGTAACAAGACCTTAGCTTCCTTATGTAATCATTTGATATAAATAAAAAATGTGATTTCTTCTTATGGTGAAGTTTGGGAATTTTCAAATGTCTGGATAAATATAAGATGTAAATTATTGATGTATATTGGAAAAAGGATATTTTAAAATATTTATTTAAAACTTAAATAATTAATAATGTGTAATTGTTATCAAAAATTGGTCTTTTATATTTATGTTCAGAAAGAAATTTAGAGTCTAACATGACCAACTTTATTTTGATGAATACTAAATTATGAATAGTGATTTTAGGTTTATGACTAGTAATTTGACCAAATTTATTAATTAACATCGCTTAAGAATTTGGAAATATAATTTGGGAACCTTGATTAAGTAATTTGATTCAATAAAAAAGGTAAATTACATTTTTAGAAATTAGTAGTTAAGTATTATATTTTTCGAGTGAATATTGTTTTTTATTTAAAAATTAAATTTAAAATAATTAAAAAATTAATTTTATAAAATGGATTTCATTTTTGAATTCAGAGCATCTATATTAGGTTATGGTGATTTTTGGGGATTTTTCTAAAAAAGTTGAATTTTCGGTGAATAATGAAAATACATTTTTTAGTTTTTGGAGTTTAATGACATCATTGAGGATGTAATAATTATGCAATCATCATGTTAGACTTATGAATAGTAATATAAGGTATGGGGTGTTCCATGTGGCTAATACCATGGGAAAATACCATGGGAAAGCCCCTGTGTTTTCCAATACCACCGATGAGGTGTCCCTTGGCCATTAATGCTTTGTTCCCTCACTTCTCCTATAAATACCAAGACATTCCCTCATTTATTTCTTTTTTAATCCTCCCCAATGAAGATCTGGTCCCCTTACCTCCCCAAGAGTTTTTCTAAGGTTCCCTCAAGCCTCCCAATGTCCCGATGTTCATGCTTTCAAAGTTACTCTTCATGGTGAGGGAATTATTAACCCTATTTCTATTCATTGGGTTAACCTTCTACTTCGTTATATATGTGCTATTAAAATGTTTTATGTGATTAGTTTTTTTAAATTATATTGAATTATGTGTATTTACATTGTTAAATCTTATTCCATCCACACTAGTAAGTCTCACTTCAATTATTTGATTTATGTAAGGGGCTTTTCCTTTAAATTATTCTTTATAAATTTCATTTTATGAAATTCCAATGAAACGTTTTTATGGAATTATTAATGTTGTATAATTATGTTCTGGTTCTTGGGAATTGTTTATTATGAAGGGTGGGACCTATATATCCCTCCAATTCATTGGGTAATGAATTAATCTCTAGAGATGAAAAGTTTCATGATACCTTGGTGAATAACCTTTGTTATTTTTATGATACCTTGTGGATGGACCATGTTGATATGTTCATGAATGTAAAAATGAAATATCATAGACACATATTCAAGTTTTGTTTGAAGTTCTTTTCATAATGATATTCATATACTTCCATTTCTTATGTCTCTTTGTTTTTATTCATGTTCTTATTGATATCACAAATACATTTATTTCCTTGTTTACCCTTACTAGGGATTTTTCTAACCCTTTACCTTCATGTATGTCTCAAAGATATGAGATAAAGTAATTGTACATATGATGAACATATGATGAAGCCTTACACGTGGATGAAAAGAATGTTTTATGTTGTTTTCATGTTTTATGCCCTTGATTTCCAAACACACTAGACTTTAATGATCCTCTATGTGTAAAATGAAATGAAAATTTATGTAATAAAAAAGGCAGGATGTCACATCCCTACCCCTCACATACCACAATTTCCCTTGAAGACTAGTTTCCCTAGGCTCATATCACATCACAAGAAGAAAGAAACAAAAAATCATAAGAACTGGTCTCTTGGCCCAAAATAGGGATTTTATGCTTCACAAACAACTAGTTATCAGTGCCTCATCGCAAAATGGATGTTTCCTTACAAGAATGCAACAAACTCAAACCCCGTAGGGAATTAACTTTTTTCACCAAATGAGTTATTTATTTCATATCGACTTACCGATTCATTCTTCATAGGTTCGAACTATGGGAAACCTAAGAAAAAATTTATCATAGGATATCATATATTAAATAAAAAATTAACATATCATTACTTTTATAATTTATTTAATAAGAATCAACATGATTCAGTTTCATTGACCAATTTAGTTAAACATACATATCTGCATCAATTTGATTATTAGAAAATAACAATATTATCTAGATTAATTAATATTACCCTTTAAATAGTTAGTCAATTAATTTAAAATTAACACCATCATTACATTCATTTCATATTTCCATCAAGAATTCCATTCTAAATAAGTGAAGCATAGATATCCCACTATCATGAAATTAAGAGGCTATAATATTTCTCTGTATTTGATACCAATTCATTAATCTAGTTCAAGTATATATTATGTAAATTCCAATGTGATCCAATGAACAAAATCATGATAAATCTATGATTAAACATAAATAAAATAGAGAAGAAATGAATCCCATACATAAAATGATTTCAACATTCTTTTCACGAGAAGGCCCAACAAATAGATCACAATCACCTCACTCCCAAGAACTGCATCCACCTGAGGATTCCACGAAACCACATTGCCAACCAAAAACTGAGAAATATATATTAAAACATAGAGATCAAATACCATCATATAGAAATGATAATTTAGAGAAAAATATAGTTAGATACCCAGAGAAATATAAGTAGAATATACCATATATCGAAGACTGATCGACACATCCTCTCTTGCACCAAAACAGTGGGTTCACATGAAACATGAAACTCGAATGAAATATTATCCAAGGATTAATGTTTAATTATTTTACTCTTATGGGAGGAAGTACTCAGAGTATCCCATACCAAGGAAAAAAATGAGGAACATGCACTGAAGATATCTCAACACATTTGAATATCTAAAGGGAGAAGTGATTTAATATACCGTTTATATTTTCCATTAAGGACGGATCTGGTGAATCTTACTTGTTTTTATTGAGTAATAGAACCGAGGCCATTAGAAAAATTTCTATCGGAATAATGGGCATTTTATCATCCTTAAAACCTTCAAAAAAATAATTTCAATATGTTTTACATGAAAGATAACAACAATGGGGTGAAACTATATGAACATGGAAACACTGTTCCCAAGTCACCAAGTCACCATTGAATGGGTCACTGCTTGAGAAGTTCCCATTAGACAAGTCACCATTGGACAAGTAAAGATTTAGTTATATATCATTCAATGAGAACTTATTGGCAATTCACTATTCATGAGTCACCATAGGAAGAGTTGCGGTAGTAAAAGTCACTTTGGGAACACGCTATCGTTTGAACGATCTACAATTGGAAGAAGCTACACTTTGAACAAGAATACATAAGAAGGTGATATCATTTGAATAAGATACCATTGGAATTAGATACCATTGGAATGATTTATAAATGTAATTAGTTACCATTTTAATTAGCTACCATTCCTAACTCACTGTTCTAAAAACATTGTTCACAAAACTAGAAATTTTTTAAAAGTTTTAAAATAAGTCACCTTGACTATCCAGAACACATCAATAACTATATTTTGACAATGGAAGGTTCCAGAGTGTCCTCAGAAATTACATCATATACTTATATAACTATTCCATCAATTGAGAATCCTGAACCACCCTAGAGAGTAAACTTAATTGGGGTCTAAAAAATACCTTGGGAGACACCTCTCTAATATTTCACCCCCAAAGGAGCTCAAACACTTAAAAATATGAATACTGTGAAACCACACGACAACCATTACTAGATATTAAATAGTCTCCCTGAAAAATTACCTCTCAAAAATAGACAAATCCTGGTCAATAAAAAATAGAAATCCATATAATAAATATAAATGGGTCAACAACTACATAAAGAATGCATTTATAATAGGAGAGATAAACAAAAAAATGTTTAGGGTACTAAGCACGTATTTGTGACTTAGGTCCCCATGTACTCTCATCCGTGCCACTATACCTCAATAACTCAAGATACAAGGGGATATCCTTACCACACAACACCTTATCATTCTGGTTCGTGATCTCTATAAGTAAATCCCTGAAGGTCACATAATCATCAACATCGATATCTCCCCCATCGATGTTGATAAAGTGTTCATGATGATAATGATGGATCTATGACACATGGAGAACATCATGTATCCTTCTCATCTACAGAGGACATTTGACATAATACAACATGGATCCATCATGAGGAAACACCTTGAAAGGCCCAAAAAACTGGTGAGAAAGCTTAAACCCATAACCAAACCTTTGATAACCATGATAGGGATTAACCTTTACAAACACATGATCGACAATGTAAAACTATAGAGGTCGCCTCCTAAGATCAATATATGACTTATGGCGATCTTTCACTACCTTTATCCACTAGAAAATGACCTGACCCATCTCTATCATTCTCTATACGAGTTGTTGCCCAGAATTGCTGTCTCAATTACCCCAGTCGAGCACAACAAAGAATGGAAAGGTTTTCCATACAAGGCATCACACAATGCCGTACCAGTGGTGTAATGAGACATATTGATGTAAGAAAACTCTACCATGTGTCGGTTCCTCACCCACAAAACCCCAAAATCCTTGACATAGGAACACAAAATTTCATCAAGATTCTGGATGGTCCACATTGTCTTGCCATATGTTTGCTGATGGAAAGTAGTACTATGACATATATCAGAACCAAAATCATGTTGGAGGCCTCTCTACACCCTAGAGTTAAAATGATTACCTCAATTGGAAATGATATTCCTGATGGCTCGATGGATTCTCACCACCTCCTTCAGAAACAAATTCAAAAAAAACATCCACTGAGATTTATTCCATGATTTCTATAAAGTGAGATGATTTTTTAAACTGATCCACTACAAAAAATATCGTATCATAGCCTCCCTGAGTTTGAGTTAAGCATGAAGTATGTAAATCTCTGATAACCAACTCACACATCACCAAAGGAATGAAAATCCCTCACAAATACAACACCTGGTGTTGTTTATACTCAATTAAACCATCAAAGGCCTCACTATATACAAATTTTTCTCCCCGTACCACTACCATATGATTCCCCAATAGTGACACTTCTACCTGCATCATTTGATATGACTACACCGTCATCTGAAAAAGACAACCACTATACCCCTACTTCTGTAATATCTAGATGTAATGTCGATGGTTCATACATTACTCTCCAATAATCACTAGATTCACACACTTCATTGTTAAGAGACTTCCTACTCTGTGCATTGTTTAAAACATTACGCTTTCTATATGTATATTATATTTCAATTTCATAATTCTTAACTACATACACTGATGATTTCATAATTTCATGTCACACATGGATAAAGCACACTGTAGGATCTTATGACCGATGAAGACCACAAAATGATCCCCAATGAGTTAATTTCTCCACATCATAATGGAAAACACCACTATCACCAAATCAAGAATGTCAGTGGAATAGTTACATTCATGGAGACTCAACTGCTGAAACACATAAGAAATGACTGATCTCTTCTTCATTAAAAAACAATCTAACCCTAGATAATAATTATCATAGAAAAAATCAAACTGAACGTTATCTGCTAATAGACAAAGCAGAAGAGAACTAACTAAATTCCAAATTAGAAACTAAAATGATTCCTGACACTGATTAGTCCACAAGAATTCCTGATCCATCCTGGTCAACATTATATGAGGAGTCGCCACCTGAGGGAAATTGGTTACGATCCTCCTATAATAGCCTGAAATACTAATGAAGCTTTGAAATTATACCAATATCATCGTGGCTTCCAATGTCACAATATCATATACCATTGATAGATCCAATAATTTTCTCTATGGGGATACACCATTCACCATGAAATGGAAATATTGAGCCCATAACCCACACTTCGACATCTTCCAAAATAGTTGTTGATGATGAAGAACGCCCAAAATGGCATAAAGATGCTCTGCATGCACCTCCTTGGGAACAAAAGTAACAGATCCAGCTTCCATGGTACATTTCCTATTGAATAATACAATATCTTGTGTTGTATGCAACTTCGAGTTCAAACACACAACAACCAATCAAACTAGTCATTATAAATAGTAAACACCACTTTTTGAAATTTTATAAATTTTATCTATCAAAATGTACTTCATTTTGGGATTTGTAATATAATAATTAGCTTATAGTGAATTTATAGTATATTTCTAAAAACATTATATTTTTTATGAATTGTGAAAAACAATGCGTTATTTGTTAAAACCGAATCTTTTATTTAAATAATTGTTTATTTTTTAAATTTATTTTATGTCAAAATAGATAAATAATACTTATATATGTTCAATGTAATTCATTGGAGTTGTTTAATAATAATTTAAAATATATAATAATTTTATTGAACTTTTTACCGTCTTTTACCCACCTCATAGAAGAATTCACAACGTTTCTTAAAACAAAATTTTATCGCTTCTATGAGTTAAATTTTAAAAATCCAAGAGATATGTTTGATATCAATATGTAAAATTTTGATCAATAAGATGAAAATAATTTTTTGTTAATAGTAACCTTTGACTTTTATTTACCATGGTTAAAAATAAATTGGGTGATTAAGGGTAAAAATATTATCATAATTACCGTAACACATGTCCAAATTTTATTGGAGTTGCATAATTCGAAGAAAAACATGTTTATGTATAAAATATGATTCTCTTTGGTCCACTTGGATTAGATTTGGACATTTATTTATTTTAATTAAAATAGGAGTTACAAGAGGTAAATTAAATGATTAAAAATGAAATCATTTTTAAAATATGGTTACACAAAATATAATTTAGACTATAAATATTCATTATAAAGCTAAAACCTATTTCTACATAATGGTATTTTATTTTTAATTTTTATAAATTATGTAATTTCGTTTATTTATGACACAATGATGATGCATTAATTATGTTATAAAAGAATGATTAAAATAATTGATATTATAAATATCCAAATAAATGAAATTTGAGACTTTTGATGAATTACACTAATTTTATAGGTTAATTTTTCATGTTAGGGTTGATTAAATAATTTTCTTTCGAAGAAAAATGATGTTATTATTTTCACAAAAATCAAATACTAATAGTGTCAAAATTGACATAATTTAGTTTTTAAAACAAATACTATATTATTAATGGATATAATATTCATAAAAATCTAAGGATCCTCCAAATGACTTATATAAGGTTATATATATTAATAATTAACCACTTTTTGTTCGCTTGGAAGTTTATAGTATGTTTATTAACCATATAATATAAAAATAGAAAGAGACATGGTAAATGACAAACTATTTAACTAATAGTTAAATCTAAAACAAAAGGTCAATATGGTGACCTAAACCAGTATAAAACCAATTGGTTGACATGTTTTCTACACATCCCAACTTATCATAAAAAAAATCTTTTTCGATCCATTAGAAACCTAAAATGAATTTATTATAAAATAATATTCCAATATTTTCATAAAGTTATCATCACCTCTCTTATAAAAGGTCACATCCCATTCTCTTAATTTCACACTTACATAGCCTTTTGGATTGTCCAATCCCTCCCCAAATATCCTACCGTCATTACACTCTTCATCATAGAGTCCTTTCTTAGGTTATAAAGCGAACCTATGGATCCCTTTCGATCAAATCAAAAGGAAGAACCTGAAGAAGAGGTAAATTATTCATCAACTCTTTCAAGTTCTTTTCTTCTTCCTCATCATCTTTATTTGATGTTTCCACTCGTAATTCATATCTCCAGTATCTTCTATATTCTATTATGTTGTTATAAAAATGTTATAACCATATTCATTATTCTATCCATCATATGAATGACAAAGTTACCAACCTTTTTTACGTACAGTTAACCGTCTCCACATCACGGTGTAGTTTTTCATTCAAACACATCATTATTTGGATGAGTATAATAATGAGTATAACTAATGTAAATAATAAATATATAATGTTAATTATTCTTTATATATGATATACCATTCAATTAAAAATTATTTCACCTTCTATTGAATGATATTGTCGCTCATGTGTAAGTACAGATTACCGTCTCCACGGATGTGATGAGATTCATTCTCCATCGTAATCATTCAAAAATAATTTTCATCTGATGATTAAAAATAATTTTTAAGAACATAAAATAATTATGTAAATTAATAAAATATATCCTATCCATAACAAACACAACTTACATAACAAACCATATTAAGGAAAACAAATCAGTAAACACCAGAAATGATGATAATACAAAAATATTATTAACAATGTAATATTAGATGACCATATATGAAATAATATTTACTTATATGGATCATTTATAATTTAATAAAAATTATTTATCTATTATAAAGGTTCTTAATGTACCCTCTACCATGTAAAAGTAAAAGGTAAGGGTTAATTTCACAATCTCTTTATTATCTGAGGTTGTTTTTACGTATGTTTCTACTAGGACCTCTTTATCATCCACATCCGTGTTTTTATAAAAACGTTTTTCAAAACATTTTTTACAAATTACTAGAAAATGTGTTAGATTCATTTATAACCTCATTTTACCTTATATGTTTTGATAGAAATATTATTGTCATTTTTCTAAAAAAGGTACTTTATGAACTTTTCGACAAAATTATGGTAAGAATGTTTTTTTACTTATACGGAGGGGGAGGCTATTTTCAACCATTATAACATTGTTGAAACATCATGTACAAGCTAATAAGAATATTTTCAAAATAAATGTTTTCTTTTATAATTATATTACTTTTAAATGATTTCAAAATTGAATGAGATATTTCTCTAAAAAAATTTATGATTTCACCTACGTCAACATCCTTTGATAGAATTTATGTTTGTTTGAGGTTTATTTATTATGATACAAAACATCCATATCGTATCAAAGGTTTTGTGATATTTTTGACTGTGGATGTGTTATTTTTACACCAATATTTTTTTATGGATAATGTATTGACATTTATTATTCTAATTTTAATACAAAAATTTATGTAATATTTAAACTTTTTCATATGAGGAATGCATTGTACTTAGTATATGACGGGTGTAGCCTGCTATAGCTCCTCGATGAATCGGTAGGTCTCATTAGACAAACTACTGTCTTGGCACATGGTCTTGAAAAAATCTTATTTTTAGTCTTGGAACAAGGCCTTGACTATGTGGTTATGAAGTCTGGCATTATGCATTCCATCATTATGAAAGTGGATATTGATATTGCATGTTATTATTTGACTGGTAAAATATCATTGTGAATATGTAAATGGAATTATTTGATTTTATCTATGCCATATTATACTAAAGTATCAGTTTAAAATTCATTTATTTTATACTTATACATTTAATAAAATATTTGTGCTTATTTATAAAAGTTTCTGCTATATTATTATCCTAACTGAGCTTCTGAGCTCACCCATTTCAAATTTTTATTTTTACGAGGATGTGAAGAATTATTTTTTGGTTGACCTGCATTGATAGGCTAAGGATATAAGTCTGTTAAAATGGGGAGAAATGTTTGTTGATTTTTTATGTCATGATGTAATTTAAAACTTATGAATGTATATAGTACTTCTAAGGCTACTAAACTGATCGGTCTTCCAGGACATGATTCCTTGTATCATGCCAATGTTATGTAATAATGAACCAACTCTGGGTTACTAGGGATGGGGCATTGAAACAATTTACATATGTATGTTGTCAATGAAAAAAAAACATGAACATATCTAGGAACACCGGGAATACATATTTTAGAATCCCCATAAAATAGCTAGAGCAATTGTCACACCGAACGATGTCAAAACAAACTTTTAATTCCCACGAAGAAAACAAAAATCAGTATTCAGGATATCCATCTTATTTTCACGCATCTATTGATATCTTAAAATTAAATACACATTCAAGAAAAATATTTATCCAATCATGTGATTGAATAAGTCATTAATCTGTATAATAGGATAGTGTTTCTTCACTTTCACTTTATTCAAGAGATGATAATTGACACACATCTACAAAATAGTTTTAGCCTTTTTCATGAAAAAAACTCGGGCACATATAGTGACACACTAAACTAAGAAAAAACTAAAAAATACCATTGAGTTATATACATAGATTTCACAGATCATAATTTTCTATCCTATACGGAGTCATCGAGATAGGGGAATCCCCTGGCTGTATTTTGATCCGAAACATGATCTCCGATTGAGGGGGTAATGATACAATCTCTTCTGGAAAGACATCAAGGTACTCTTCGATGACCATAGAAAACAATGACGCTTGAACCTCTAAAAAACTCAGAATTATCTTATCCATTGAGGATGATAAGGAAGGAATATGCCTCAGACTCAACTGAGGATCTCGCCCACCGACAAACACCACTGGCTCTCCATTCGGATCAATGAACACCACCTGCCTCCATATGCAATCCAGAATTTCCTGAACCAAATAAATCCAATCCATGCCTAGAATAAAATCATAGGGATTTATTCATAGACATAGGAAATATCCCCACTAGCAGTCATTCCACGGTATTATCTCATTGTCCTTACATACTTCAAACAAGTCAGCATGAACTCCAACTGGTATAGTCAATAACAAGGGCACTATAATCATATCCAACACATGTCACAAAGCGTAGTCCATGGAATGTGATATGAAGGAGGTTTTCAATATTTAATCAAAAAAGGAATGCTGACACATAAAAAACAAACAATGGGAACCTTTAATGACATTTGGATCACCTGGGGATAACAATGCTAATTCATGAAGAATACCATGACCAGCTCCACGACATCTTTTTCCCTGCTGATGACCACATTCATGAAAACACACAATTTTATGAGGGTGGGTAAAATCCTTGGGTTGTACTATACCTTCCATCTCTTTTATATATTGATCAAAAATTGGTGGAACCTGTTGTTGGTGCCTCTACTGGAACTACCCCAACAGAGGAACCTAGAGTAGAACACATGATGCACATTCATTGCTTAGAAATATCATGCACTCTTGCTACTATTTACAGAGGACCAATAATAAAATCTAGATATTGATCCCTTATCATAGACCTAAGACCCTCTTCCCATCGGATAAATGAGAAAATTTGGGCTAGGACCTTCCTCCAATAGAGTGGAAAATCTTTTTCTAGAAAACAGAGATCCCAAGACCAATTCACAACATCATGATGAAACTGGGTGACTCTTCTCTCATGATGATCAGGTTATGGAATACAACATCTTAATGACCAATATCATTAGTAGCACCATGATATATTTTTTCAACATAAGTTTGGTGACCAGACGATAGATCTCTAGACGCAAAGGATCCTTGAAATGACATGTAATAGCCTTCTAATTATGAAATTGGTCCAAAAATACCACATATGGTTTCGAAAATGGATCCCAAACTCCCATAAACATTATCTCCCCTACTGAAGGGTAATAATCTCCTGGATACTTTCCACCTTTTCAGTAGAAGAAGTAAATGTAGCTCTAAACTACTCTTGTAATTTCCACAATGAGAATAATAACTCATTGTGATCCTGGAAGAATAATAACCTCCACTATCTTTCTTCCCCACACAACATCATCACAACCATTGATATAGAGTGATTTTTCCATGCACTGATTAAACTGAAGGAATTCTCTACCTCCTCCAATGAGTCTTACATGACTACATCTCGAATGGATCCCTCATTCTTCTATATAATATCATGATAATAATCTCAGTGTGTCCTCATCAATGTCCCATCATCATCAGCATAAAATATGTGTCGATCTACTAGCACAACCTACTGAACATATTATCTGTGAACCTGATGAGGACATTAACTTGATTTAATACATGAAAAAGGAAAAAAAGGTAGAGATCATAAAATTAGAATATGGAAGACTTATAGGTAATTATTTTTTTTCCTTTTATTCATTTTATGTTTACCTACCCCAAGTATAATACAATCAAACACTATCCCAGAGCATAATGATGCATTATTCTTTCCAAGGCCTCTACTCTCTAATACATATCACCTCATTTAGAAGCCATGTAACCTTTATGGTCTGTGAGTCAGATCATAGGGGACCCTAAATACCCTTGTCTTAGTTGGTATAACAAGTATAGAATGCTTTCTAATATTAGTTGAATATGTCTCCCTACTAACACATGGGACCTCACATGTTCCTATCTCCAAACCCCATCCAATCCCACATCCTGAACTCTGATACCACCTTATCATGACCCCCAACCCACATAGTGTACCCCACCTAGGAAATAAAAGGGAGAAGAGACAAAACAACACATGATTCCTACATCATGTAGGCCCTAGGTTGGAGACTAGAACCATGGGTACCGTGAACACCCAGATGAGAGGAATTATCTTCTATGAGAACACATATGAAAGAGAGGGATAAGATAGACACTAACCAACTCCTACTCAGACAAAAAAGTAACAAAAACACACGTTTAATTATGTAATTTCATGAAATAACTACTACGATGGAATAGAAAAACTACAAGTATGCAAAGAAACTTACACATTAGTGATATGAAATCAAGAACAAAACCAAAAAACACCAGGATATTTGTAACCTTCCTGATCTCCATCCTGATACATCTAACATGAATAATATTAACTATATACATAATTTTATTATAACAATATAATCACCAGGATCATCTTTAGATCCTCTCATATAAATTTAAAGAATGCAAGTTAAGAAACAGTAAACAATAAGGGAAACTAACTCATCGCCTAAATAGATATACAATGTTTCTAGCCTCACCAAGGATACTCTCACAATGTATCTCATACAATAGAATATTATATAATAAATATATCAAGAGTACCACGGGACCACTTCCCCACTAGTTTTCTTCTTTTCCCCCTCATCACACGTCCTGAGAATCTCTCCCCAAAAAGGCTTCCAAGAAGTCCCCAAGGAAAAGAACCGCAACATGTACCTCATGAAACACACCACCACATCCATATAACCAAAATTAACTAGGTAGTTTCTATGAGCAACCATAGCTCACATAACATGTAACTGACGTCGAGTATTATACCTCCAGACATTGTATCCCTTACACTTTGTAAGGATTATCAAGCCATCACAACCTATACATGTCTTACCTCTAATAGTCCTTATAAAACTATATCCAGAATATATGTGACTAAAATATCTTCAAGATTTTACACCACTCTATCACATATATGGGGAATATTTATCACCATTCATTCTAGCACAAATAAATACCATGAGAATAGAGTCAATCCAAAGGTTGTAGTTAGTGATCAATACTCCCACTAGAATGTTAGGTAAAAGTACCCCAAGGTTAAGAATAATGAGGATGTTAGATTCCCTAAACGAAAAGGTGGTGTAGCATCTAGAAACAAAAAAACTATAGGATATAATATATCTCACAACCACACTATGGGAAATACCTTGTCCTATAATCAATTGCAGCTAACGTCTCTTGGACTCTCGACTACCACTACTAACAATAGATATCCTAGAAGAAAAACAAATCAGATGAAGATATATATTAAGTTAATTTATCCATTTTTATCTATTTTACATCATATTAATTGATTATTTAAGAATTAATCAACACTTATCAATTAAACAAAACATTTCATTAGTGTTTTAACCAGGATCCATGTCCTCCCGGCTTAACCAAACCATTCCATGGATACTAAAAAATATTACCTTAATATTTACTCTCATAAAGATCAATCCCCATGGGTTGAACATTTATAATTTTATTATAAACCTTAAAACATTCCAAATTTTCATATTTTCATGTATTATAGAAGAAAATGAAAAGATACCAAACATAAGGGGCTCAACATGGTGACTATTAGAGCTACCCGTCGAGTCTTTTCCACCTTTATCTGGATCGTAGACCCATACATTCTTGAGAATATAATAGTGTAAATCATGTAACATACCACACATGTATTTTCCTATTTGGAATAATAGTAAGCAAGAACACATTTCTAACGTATTTTGGAAGGTAATATAGATAAACAAACAAAACATTTAACAATAATCCAACTTTTACATTAACAGGTAACCCAACTTCAACTCGTACCATTATCTTCGGTGTCCTCACTAACATCAATAATAAAAAACCAAAGAATCTATCAATAGAATGCATCACCTACTACTATATCCAATGGACCACTTTTCCCCGCATAAAACAAATTCCCTACATAGTCATCCATCACAAGTTCACGTGACATCAGAAGCAATAAAAAAACAAACATAGCCACTCTTATCCTGGCCCTAAACAATAAATTAATACTCACAAAAAATGATCTCTCATGACTCCAAAGCAGAAGGTACTTGACCTTATAAAGAAACATGTGACTCAATCCCCAAAATACATTAAATGTTATCTCACTACCTATTCATTATTCCATCATAATATTAAAAAAATAATTATTCACAGGTTCTAACTATGATAGAACTTAACAATAATTGATCACATGATATCAAAAAATAATTAAACAATTAACATATCATGATTAAATAATTTTATCGACAATAATAAACATGCTTCAGGTTCATCAACCAATTAAGTTAAACAGGAATATCTGCATCTATTCAATTATCATCAAATTATAACGGCAACTAAATTCATTAATATGTGTTATTGAACAGTTATCCATTTAATTTACATTTAATCCCACATGTATGTTCTTTACCAATTACCATCAAGAGAGACATGAAAAATAAGAAAATAATAGACATCACACTATCAAGAAATATAGATGGAATTACATATCAATGAAATTGATACTGATTCTTTAATGTGGTTCAAATATCTATTATCCCATTTTCATTGTGAACCCATGGTATAAATCGTGATAAATCTACAATTTTACAAAAATAAAATAGAGAAGCATTAAATCAACTATTTAAATGGTTTTCAACATTCTTTTCATGATAACAACCATCAAAATGGATAATGATATCGTCTCCAGCAATGACTATATCCACCCTGAGGATGTCGTGACACCACTACACCAACCAAAAATGGAGAAGTATTATTTAGATTCATGGATATAATATGCATCATTTGAAAAGGAGAAAAATGTGGTAAATATATTGAGGATCCAAGAAAATTAAAGGTAGAACAAACTATATATCAAATATTGATTGACTCATCCTCTTTTCACCAAAATAGTGGGTACACATTTAGTAGGAAACACCAAGGGAACATAATCCAAGAATTGTAGTTTGACCAGACATCTCCTGGGGGAGGAAGATGTCAGGTCATACAATACAATGTAATAAAAGAGGGAAGAACATGCACATGAGATATATCAACACTTTTGAAAATCTAAATGGAGAATTAGTTTATGATATTGTTTAGATTTTTAATTAAAGGGTGATCTAGTCAATCATATTATTTTTGACCGAGTAAAATAATATATACACTTAGGAAATTAATATAGGACGCATAGGATTTGAATAATCCTTAAATCTTTTAAAATAAGGAATTTAATGAATTTTATATCAATGATATCATAAATTTTTCAAAATGGTAGAAAATTAGTCACACTATTAAAGATTCACCATTTAAGGAGTCCCTATAAGATGAGTCACCATTTGGTCTGTTACCATTCAGAGATTCATCGATCATGAGTCACTGTTGGATGAGTCAGCATTGGACAATTCGGTATAGGAGTGAGATATTATTGGAATGGGAAATTATTGAAATTATCTATCATTGGCATAAACTACCATTGGAATGATATAATATTTGAAAAAGAAACCATTGGAGTGATCTATTGTTCCTAACACTCTTTTCTAGAAACACGGTTCATAAAACAAAAATTTTTGGAGGAAAAGTGTTGAAATAATTCATTTTAACGTCCAAAAAACTCAAACACTAAATTTTGAAACAGTAATGGAACAGAGAGGTCCAAGACATTTGACATAAATTTTTATAAACTTGTTTAAATACTATAATATGGTAATGGTTGGATTAGCCTCAACTCCAGGATTATTGTCTTTATTTGGGGAATCATCCCTACATTGAATAAGGGATTTGATTTGGTTCCCATTTCTCCCATTATTTTTTGTCTCCTAATATAATTATCTCATTATATAATATTGTAAAATTAAAAACATAGTATATTATCTAGACTATTACTTGGAAATTTTATTGATTTTTCTTAGTACATATCATATCTGACAAGATTCGTCTAATTATTTTCCATAATATTCATAATGAGCGTGCTATAAGAACAAATATAAAAACCCCACTAAATAAATATGAAATAATATATTAATATTAAATTTTTTTTATTGAATAGTTTTTTTTAAATGATCTATTATATTTACAGTATTTCAAAAATTGAAAACATGTATAAAAAATTCAATACTCTCATAAAAATGAAATGAAATGTTTCAAACATGAAAAATTGATTTCAATGATTTAATATAATTTACTATACTGATATGGCCATAGGAATACACCAAAACACAGGTCATGTTTTTTCTGAGAGATCTCAATGCAGCGAGAAGATATATAATGTTGTGACAACCCAATAGTTGACAATGTTCAATCCATTATCGATTTCATAAAATAAATAAATCAATACATAATCCAATTATCCTATAATCATATATTTTATAATAATAAAATATGGATGTTACTTACTTTTCCTTGTGTCAAAAAGTTAAAAAATAATCATACCTAATCCTGAGAAAGAATGTTGATGTTTAAAAATACCTAATTGACATTCCTGAGTAACAAATAAACATTCTGTCATAATAAAATATATATAGATGTTCAATATAGTCCCAAAAAACATTATGAATATATTTTTATGTATAAATCCTTAAAACTAGAAGTAAATGAAGACATTAGTGTACAACAATGTCAATAATTTCACTATTAATTAAATTTATAGAATCATAGTGAACACCCATCATTCAAATAAATAAAAAATAGGTATTAAAAAATAAAATCCATATAAAATATATATATATATATAACTAATCATTACACATTTTTAGACAAGGAAAATGTAGTTTTGGATAATATTTTTGAGAAAAAGATATATTTTCCATCAAAAGAAAGAAAATGGGTGGATAAACAATACACAATCAACATTAAAACAATGGTTTATTCTAAATGAAATAGAATGTTCCATTATCAAATAAAAAAATAATCTATATCAGTGAAGGATACATTTAATATTCATACTTATTAATATAAGATAATAATTGAGTTATATAGATTTCACTCGTAGGAGATGGAAACAATGGTAAGAAAAATCCTTAAAAATGGTGTATAATGAGGATGTGAATATCCCAAAAATATTTTTCTTATGTGTTACTATATGTGTATAGTATTAGGCCCACTAAACATGAATATGACTGATTATTGTTTAATTTCATCAACTATCCATTTTCATGATGATTACCCCAGCGTGAATATGTGCCACAATTGAATCCATTCCCTTTCATCCAGACATGGATACCACTGTTTTGAAAAACAGACACTACATAATTTCCAAAAAATATAGTATTCCTAAAAATTATAATGAATTATTAATATAATTTCATGTGATAGGATATAATTTTAGATATGTTAAAGGAATGGCAATTCCATATAATTACAACCACTGTGACATTACAAAAAAGGTATATAATTTGAAATTAAATATGTCGATTAAGTTCCATTATGATAGCATAACAAAGATATACGAAAATTTTTATCATAAGTATGGATAAGTGTTATATCAATAAATAAATATCTAATGGACTATAATAACAAGAAATTACAATGAATGTTTTACTTGAAGTGGTATTAAAAATATATTCCAATTAAAATGGAAAGAGAAGGATTTGAAATGCATACCTTTCTAAGTAGAATCAAAATTCATTTAAGGACTCCATAGATCCTTCAGAAGACATTTACAGTCCATTATAGAGTGAAACAAGGTGAAATTATTTTTCAATTCATCTATGTAGGACTGGTATGAGTGAAGGGGTGGGAGTGAGATTCATTTATATTTGAGAACGAGGGGTTTTTCATTGAAAATAATTTTCGTTAAGATGTATTAATTGAATCACATGGGTGTTAGGTGGTGTAAGATGAGAAATGGTTTTTCATATTTGTTGGTATGGAATTAAACCCTAAAATTATCTCTAGAAGGATTAAATGACTTTTTAATTATTGAATGATTAGACTACATCATTTATACATTTTAAATCTTATTAATCATGATTAAAAAATAAACCATGGTAAATATTCTATTAATAAAATAGACGATAGATCATAATACCACACTATGACATTATAAATCCATATTTTGAGTGAAAATAAATTGTATTAAATATATATGTCTATGAAAATTAGCATGTAAATTAAAAAAATAATATATTAGAATAACCTTATTTTTAGAAACATGTATTTTTATATATTAATTATTTTTATTATTCATATTAATTTCTTATCTAATGTTTAATTTTATATTTAATTATATATATAATATTATTTCATATTCATAATATTGTATTTATTTATAAAATTTATTCAAGGGAAATGTAAATAACTCTTATAGAATTGATTCTATAAAGACCCCAAATTTACTTATGTTGTTGTAATTAATAATTAATCTAAATAATTTACTTTAAATTAATATTCATATGGTTATACATATTATATAATTCTTTATAGCGATTATAAATATAAATCAAATTATATTCAATAGTTTTTATATGTATAAAAATTTAATTTTTACATTATCACATCAAACACTATATTTATAAAAAAATTTATTCTTAAGAATAAAAATAATATTTTTTGTAAAATATCAATGTTTTTTATTTAAATTAAATAATTTTTTTTACAACTTAAAAACATATATATCTGAAAGTTGAAAATTTTATATTAAGCTAATATAACAATGTAGTGTTCTTATTTGAATTAAATTATTTAGAATTATGTTCTAAAATTCTAAAATACAAATTATATATAGTAATGAAAAAATTATTTTTAGAGTGTGCATTGTATGATAATTCAATATATGTTGTTTTCCACCTATAGAATGGTATGTGGTATTATAGATAAGAAATTAAAATGTGTTAATTTTTTTATGTTATATTTAAATTTATATTATTTATAAAATTATTTTTATAATAAGATATTATCATTAGGATCATCACATCGAAATTATCCATTGGTGATTATTTATTAACTTTCTAAAGAATATTAATTTTTTGGTGAACAAAAAATTATGATATATATAAATATTATGAATTATTTTTTTATATAATTTATTTAGTAGATAATATAATTTAATAATAGGCCTAAAATATGATAATTTATTTATATATACTATTTTAATGTGTTGAAATATATTTTTAAATATATAAAAGATTTTTTGGATACAATAATGGGGAAAAGGTTTTGAATATAATTATTTATAGGAAAATAAAATATTTTTGAAATAATAATAATAATTAATGGAATTCAATTTTCTGAAGAAAAATATTTAAAATAAATCCTTAAATTTCAAATTATATGATCTACAACACTACGTAAGGTAATGGTATTGAATTCTCAATGTCCAAGATTTCCATGTTATGTGTTCTAAAAGTAATAAACAATCACTCTGAAAATTATATAAATACAAACCTATCCTTATATTTTTATTCAATATAAAATAATTAATCCTAGTTTGTGCATCCTTTTAACGCAAATGATTCATTTCAAGAATATCATAATGATCATAGTATTTATTTCCAATGTTCTTGGAAGCTACATAGAAAGGAAAGGGTTCATAATATCCTCTTTCAATTTCCATTTTAGTATTTATATGTGAATAAATATCTATATTATATGTGGTTATTCACTATTATTCAATACCAATTATAATAATATTAATAAGCTATTATTGTTCATTAACACTATTTTACCTTTCAATTTTGTTTTCATTCCGTAGTATTTCCATAA
Organism: Viscum album; assembly: GCA_963277665.1. Classification (NCBI taxonomy): domain Eukaryota; kingdom Viridiplantae; phylum Streptophyta; class Magnoliopsida; order Santalales; family Viscaceae; genus Viscum; species Viscum album. The sequence continues at coordinate 1,813,310,055 of OY728127.1, forward strand.
AAATATGTATTCCCTGAATTTGTGGTATAATGAATTTATTATTTAAAATAATGGGACTTTCTCTTGAGAATGTTGATTATTCTAGGAAATACGGATCCACTATATAGACTATTATGAGTTAACTTCAATTTTCCAAATGTTCAAAATATTCTTCAAATCATGCTAATAAACTAGTTTCTTCTTAAAAAATTTCTTCATACCTATAGCATATCAAAATAAAGTTTCTAATACTATTTCATTTAAAGTGACGTTTTTAAAATTTATATTATATCCAATAATTTAAAAAATTTATATTAAATTATTAATAATTATAGATATCGTAATAAAAAAATGTTTCCTACCTTAATAAATTTGTAATATGTATTTCAGTGAGAGTAACTTTCATTAAATGGATAATATCTTATATTCACGTAAATTAATTGATGGATACTCACCTAGAAATAAATATTATTTTATTGATTTAGAAATACGAATGATACACATATCCATTAATTATATATGGATGACTGTATATTAATTATCCATGTTCATCTAATAGGTTCCTTAGGAAATATTTTGATATTAATTATTTACCATTATCTTTTTTTATAGGTTCAATGGAATTATTAAATAATGAATGGGGAATATAATTATATAGTTCCTATATTTATAAGTAGGTCACCTGAGGGAAATTTTTTTGGTCATATATTGTATGCCTACCAATTTTTTTATGATGTAATTTATAATTTCCACGAAAATTTGGTTATGATAGTTTACATTTTTCATTCCATAATTATGTGATAATTTATTTTTATCCAAGTGATTATTTTTGTCAACTCTATCATTATCCAGGGTTATGTTATTCTAATATTATATTTAATATAACATATTTTATTATTTATTATATCATTGTTATGCATTTAATTTTATACCATGATAGAATGTGATTTATGCTACCTCATATAGAGCATTTTAGCTCACCCATCATATTGATTCACTATTTACCTAGAAAAACATTTAAATTATAACATGTGACTTATTTTTAAGAAATGATAAATGAAAATATTTTGTATGTCATTATAATATAAATTATGAACCCACTAAAATATAATGTTCACATAAGTATCTTTCCTCTAGAGAATATTATGTTTTTATAACTTATGTATTGAGATCATGTATATTCTATGGCATTAGAATATATAAATACTGGATCTCAGTTTCTAGAGTTTAGGAATATATAATTTATTTTGGAGGAAGAATAGGAAAAATTATTAGAACCAATTTTTTAGAATCATAGATAGAGTACATAACCCTATGAAGAAACACATACAATATTTTTGAAAGGATAAAATATATGATATATATTTGTTATAAATGTATCTAAATTATATACTATTATTCATAATTCATATATTTAATTTTTTAATTAAAATAATTATATTATATTTTTTAAAAATGTATCCAAATAAAGGGAATGAAAAAATTGGCAACAACCCTAATCAGTGTAGGGATTTCCAAAAAAGCTAATAAATATGGAATTAGAGTTTATAATATTATCACTATATTACTTTTGCAATATCATGTTATTTTTAATAACCATGACTATATGAGACAACCATTTTCTCAAAAATATAGTGTAAGCACATTTGATCATTTCAAGTTGTTATAATAACTATCATTTAGTGGAACTATAAATACTCTAGTTAACGAGTAATGGATCATGTATTTTGATAATATTCCTCTTACATTGAAATATAGTGAAAAAAGTTTGTTATAATTTTCATATATCATCTATGTAGAAGTGACGATCAATAGTGTTCACTCATTAAAAATAAAATTAATAAATAAGTGGTATAATAAATGTAATGTATTTATTTTAATGTGAGGTTCCTCGAAATGTTTTTTTCGTTGATATCAAAGTGTTTACATTGTAATAAATATCAAAATTTTAAAAAATTAAGAGGAAACAATAATTTCATGCAAAGATAACATTTCTTGGTTGACAATTAATTTTACAAACCAAAAAAAAAACAAAAATTTAATATTTATCACTTATTTAATGTGATAATTCTATAGATTTGAAAGTCATTAATCTATTTAAAATTTCAATCGCATAACAATATATTGAATAACTATTCTAGGAAAAAGTAAGAGTACACTATTTCTAAAATTTTTTGAGTAAAAAAAATAAAATTAGTTTATTATTTCAAAATATTTGAAGAGAAATTTGGAAATGGATAAAACAAGAATGGTTATAATTATAAAATATCATATTTATGGACCGAAAAAAATTGGGATTTCTCTATGTGATGGGTATTTTATTGAAGGTGTGTAGATAATTTCCTTCAAAATCATTGGTGAAAAGGAAAGTGATAAACTATCATTTTCCAATTCATTAATTTTCATTATATGGGGAAATATTCAAATCAATGACCGATGAATCAAGATAATATTCTTAACAAGGGACTGAGGGGGAAGGGAAGGATTTTTCAATTACTTCATGGAAATATAATGTCCCAAATGATGTCATATCATGTACAATGGTAATAAAATCAATGTTTTCTAATATATAACTTGATTTTAGATCTAAACACTCTTTAATATTTTACATGTTTTCTAAGAATATTCAACCATTCCCTAATAAATTAAAGAAAAAATTTGATAAAAGGATATTTAAAATAATATTGTAAAAAAATTATATTTGGTATATTTATAGGAATGAATTGTTGTTTTATAGATTTACTTTTTCTTATAATATAAATATTTTACATTGAAATAATTCATGTTATGTACTTCCTGTAAAATTATAATTCAATCATTAATTTTTTAGATAATGTTATTACTATTTTTGAGGAAGGTATAAAATCAATTATTATCAACAGAGAGACCTTGTTATAGTAGTCTATTTAATAAAAACTTTTAGTTATTTATCTTGATGTAATTTTTAGAGAGGAAGAGGATAAAATATAATCAATAAATGTAAATTACATTCTATAAATAGAATATATATCTATTTCAAAAGATTACATTAATTTATTTTTTAAGGATTTACAAGGATATCTGGCCCAAATGAATTTTATTCTCCATTAACCTTATCCATGATTGAGAACCTTGATATATTAAAAACCATATTACAATCCCAAAAAATGTGTGTAATTAAACAAAAAAATATATTATTTGAATAACAAGGGATTTATATGACCTTGTTTCGGTCATTAGGGAGTACCATTTTTATGAATATAGATGAATTTATGACAATTTAGATCGATTAAATAGAAACTAATTACATTAATATGATGAAAAATATACCTTTATATTAAATTGATGTAACTCTCAATAAAGTTGTTGGGGATGTATATTTCCCAAAAATTGATCTTCTTTCTAAGATCATAAATTAAAATCTATAAGTGATGGAATAATAATGATATATTAATTACATATAGATAAATTCACCTTATTTGTTTATGATTCGAATAAATAGAGTGTTAAAGAAATACCATGATACATTTATCATAGAATTTATTTATGATATATTAATATAAAGTAAGTGATATGATAATAACTTAACTCCTTTTTAATTATTCTCGATACCTTTGGATAATATTAGTTGTGTGGAATCTCATATGTATTACAAATAGTTATAAAAAATTAATTTTCAGATCTATCTTTTATGTAAGGATATAATATATATTTACCCTTCAAATAATATGGTGTTATAATAATGTAAAAAATAATATGAATAATTCAGAGAAATATTATTCTTTTAATAACTCGTTACTATTAGTGAATTTTAGAAAATTTCACCATAATAGATATCCTGTTACACTATTTGATAGGAAACATGGTTATATTATTTTTGGAAAATGATTCTAATGAATTTTTTTATTACTAAATAAGTTAGGATTCAACACTCTGGTATTAACGTTACTAATGATAATAAAAGAGTTTATTATTTATAGTGATTTACCCAATGTTGGACAGGGGTAAATTCATTTGAAAATGGATATTATTTACACTTATGAATTATGAAAATTAAATATCCATGAACAATAATTGTCCAATACATTATATATATTTAACAATATTCATATTTTACATAAAGATACGGTTACACTATCAATATATTGAAAGGTGTAAAGAAATGTGATGATCAAAAGTTTTTGAAGTATATATTCACATAAAAGAACACAATATTAGATTAATGAGATGAATTGTAGAACCAACGTACTATTAATTTTCAATACACTTCACTCCAAGGAAGGAAAAAAGGTTTATGATGCATTGGAAAAGATGGATCATTATTTTAGTTCAATGATTTTAATTGTAAAGTGTGATATAATTATAGATTAAATTTTATTACCTAGAAATTATATTTGGACGGGGAAACACTATTTAATATCCATGTGATTTTCCAACCAGAATTTATAGAGAAGATTAAATTGTATCAATAATATAACAAGTATCAATAAAATATGATTAAATATGTTAAAGAATAATTATTTACCAAATTTTAATATGACGATAGATTTTTTATGTTTGTGAAGTTACTATGTGAACTATCAGTACCTAAGAAAAAAAAATTATTTCTATATGAATCTAATAGATCATCCTTATATATATATCATGATTAAATCATGATGTGATCAATATTCATGTATCAAATCTTATTTGGAAACATGATGAAGGTAACTATTAACTATTTTCCATGTTGCATTGCATGTTATCAAGTAAAGTTATAGTGATAAATTCAAAAGGGTTTAACAAAATATATACAACACTACTGTAGATGTAGGAAACTTTTGTAACTGAAATTTTTTCTATGATTCCAAATATATCCAATGGAAACTATACAATATTTCTCTCTATGGATCATATTATAATTATTAAACATTTCAAATATTTAGGGGAGGATCTAGCCCTATATTTACTTTCCAAATTCTTAATTAGTTATTTTGAAAAGAATCATGATCCACCTATATCAATAGTATATCATTATTATCTCTATTTCACATAAAATAATTAAATGAAGCTTCAGATTTGTATTAATGTTGATACACATTTGAGCACAACCTATCATCCTCATACTGATAGGAAGTACGAAAGGGATGCAAAATATTGAAGGAGGTTTTGAGGTTATACTAACATCATATCCAAGTAACTTATTACCATTATCACACTATGGTCTACATTATATAAAAAAATGAAATTCCATTGAGTAAAAAAATTGAATATTATGAATCTTTGTAAAAGGAATGTTATTTTACTCTAATAAAAATTGATGAATTTGGGGATATGAGGCATGTTGGAATATAAATAATTAGTAAAATAATTGAGAATGTATGATCTATCAAGAAACATATCAATACATATCAAAATAGATTGAATAATTTCCTTGATAATCAGATACATAGAGTTTCTGAAAAGAGAGCAATTATTTTGTAAGGTATACCAATGGAACAAAATTTCAAGGTTTACTATAAATGAAAAAATAATTCAAATACAAAATAGAAATTTTGAGGTGTTTAGAGATAATTAGGTCTATGTATTATCATTATGAATTTCCACCAATCCTCTCTATAATGGATGATGTATTTATTGTCACACTATTAAGTATATGTTATATCCAACACATATCGCCACCACTCATGAAATAGAAATCCATATTTATTTTTATTATAATGAATAACATATTATGATTATTTATACTATAGAAGAGGTGTTTTAGAATTAAATAACTCAATCGGTGATGGTAATTTAGATGAGTCACATGACAGAGGAAGCAACATGGGATCCAAGGGAATTGATGAGGAAAAATTATTTCTTGATTGATATGTGTCTAAAATATTGATGGTGAAATTATTTTAGTGTGATAATAAAATAATAGAGATTCAATGATAATAAAAATTTAATTAAAACAACCTATAAAAGTACTGGTTCTTTAGTTCGTCATTATTTTTTCACAAAAAACCAGAGAGTGACATTTATAAAAAAGGAATCAATTAGTGCAATTGAACACATTAAATTATAATGAAACCCTATAATATTCAATTATAGAGGTTCATATTTTGAAAAAAAATAAATATATAATATAACTAAAAAATAACTAATTGAGTGGACATGATAGTGTAACAAAGAGTGTGAAAGAAATGATTTTATAGGATACATGTAGTTGTGTTGATAATGGGTTATAAGACTACAAGAAGGGTAATGTGACTATCAGAATAGTTATATAGTTATATGACTTTTTCAATAGTAATGAGAAAAGGTAATATATATTATTCAAATAAATTACAATACACAACATGATATATTATAATTAATAATTTATATAATTCATTTATTAATGTTAAAAATACAGTTACAAAAATATGATTATAAAAAAATTATAAATTATTAATAAACATTTTAAAATTTTTCCATTTATGGAATGAATTTGACTTATATTAATAATTTTATATAATAATTATATTTATCATAAATATATTTTATTTTAATGGAAATTATTTAAATTTAGAATCATCATTTCTAAATTCGGTAATGGCATGTTCATGAAAATTTTCTAAAATTTTTTATTTTCCATGTGAATAATAAAATATGATATACATATACAATATGTATTATGCCTTAATTTTCATGTGGAAATTATTTATAAAATTATATTAATGAAAAAATTAATTATAATATGATAATTTATTAAAATAATTTTTTTAGAATATTTTAATAAATTTCAAAAACTATAATCCATTTCTAAACGATTAAATAGAAATTAAGGTTTAAATATATTTTTTTATTAAAATTTTATTTTCAAAGTCAAAAATTATAAAATTAAATGTAGTTAGGATATATTACATATAAATTAAAAAACATATTCATTAAATACTAAATTAATTTATCATAAAACCTATATAATTAAATGGTTTTATATTTTCAACAAAATATAATTTTAAAGACAAAGAAAAACAAAATAGGCAATTTCATTACATTTTATATAAATACTAACCCATAGTCCCATCAATCATCACTAAAAAACCATTGAGAATGTTTATCTGATCTATATTATCTCAAGAGTCTTATTTAGAATATATGAAGGATCTATTGGTTATTTTCTCATTTAATAAGAATATCATTTGTAACCTAAAGGTTTATAATATCCTCTATTCATTTATGTTTTTCAATCCTTTTGAACTATATAGATTTAAATATTATATGTAGTTATTCAATATTATTATAAATCCATTATTTTAATATTACATAGAAATTACTATTCATTTTTTGGGACATTTCTTCTCTTGGAACCCCTCCCACGATTGTAGTTAAGATGATGTTTACCTTTGAAGTCCATCTCTAATCGCACTTGGGATAGCTACTAGAAAAAAGGTCATAAGTAATTAAAATTAGAGGCATTACCCAAAAAAATCATAGTTATATATATATATATATAAACAATCAATACAATACATAAATAATAAATATGAAATCTATGATAGTATCATGTAATTTAATATAAATACATAGTCTCCAAAGAATACCAAAGTATATCCTAAAGTAGTGGCTTCCACAACAATCCCAATCTCCAAGCTAGAATTTTCTAGCCTGGTAATAAAAACCTTGTATACCCATAAAACAGATTTTTATATATATGGTTATGATATATGTATACATAGTGGGCTTCTCCTCTATAATACTAGTGTAAATGTGTAATATGTATACTAATGCTTCATTGAATAAATACTAGAACCAACGAGCACAAAAATAGGAAGATATCATTGGCCCCCAACAAGGATCACGTACCAAATATCATATCCAAGCACAACAGAAAAATTTGTTAGATAATTTCATAAAGGGAATCTGATAATTACATTAACACTACCTTTTAAATATCATTTTCCAACGACAGACATGGTGGAACACCCATACCTTCTATGTCTTCAAAAAATATGCATAAAATATATATACCAAGATACATACTACGTGGGTTGCACTATGGGCCTATCATCCCTAACTCAGGATGAGTGAAATATATTAATTGAAACCAATCCAATTACTCATGTCTCTTATAATGTGGGTATGATCCCAACTCAACTATTCCCAAGTCAGGTAGGGTGAAATGTACTCATTTGAACTGGTCTACTAACATTACCATATGACCATATCCATCACCACAGGGTATTATGAACATGATGGACATTAATCCCATTCCCCCATCCATCCATTCTTGACCCTCCCCATTGCCATCGTCTGATTAAAACAAATCTAGAACATAATGTGGAGAAGTGGTAGAATTCTAACATCTATTTCATTTCCATCCGAACTATATAGTGAAAAAACAAAAAACATAAATCCGTTTTGAAATGAAATGGGTATCTAAGCTTATTAGTATTACCAATTATATAAAAATAAATTATGTTCATAATGAAACAATAGAAAATAATACCCGATATTTTTCTAATAAAAACTTCTCCAAAAAATCCATCAACAGGTAGCACATTCCCACAAACACAAATTGTAATCACTTCAAATTATGTTCCATGAATTTATTACCACATTCAATATATAATGACCAAAAAAACGATGTATGATTTCTTATTTAAACAAATAATTTTAAATAAATATATATTTACCATTATAAGATAAATTACATTCATTATTCCATTAATTCCATATTTAATGAAATATAATCATTACCCAAAAACTGCATTCAATCAATAAATTATACATTCAATTCACGTGTTTTCAATTTCATTAAAATTACATCGGTTTTTTTCTCCATTCATACACATATAAAAATTTTGTTATTATTAATCACATTTTATTTCTACCACAAAATGTTAAAACATTCATGCAACATTGAACCACCCATCAAAGTTTCTATATGCATCTCCAGACAACATACATATCACCAAACACACATCACATCCTCTCCCTAAAAAGAAACTCTACCACTATTACTCACCAACATCCATGTTTTCTATATCATACAATGGTATGTATTTTATTACCCAACTATGTAATAGACACAACTATCCTAAAACTAGCCACAACTATCCACTTCCAAAATAATAAAATCAAATAAAAATATAAACCTACAACAAATTCAACCCACAAAATAATAAATTCATGCAATAATAACTACAAACATCACACCTTTCAAAACATTCTTATAAATTAATTAATTTCCTACACACAAGTAACATAACAAGAATTCAAGATAAGAAAAAAATTGGGTTGTCTTCCATCTTCATATTATTAGGATTTTAGGAATGTTAATCCCATAATTTAATACATGTAAGTAAGAAAATAAATATATACCCCAAATTTTTGTTTATCAACAACATTTTCCAACAAATAATATATTTATAAAATCAAAATATCATGTAATGTCTTTTTTTCTTCACTATGTGACCTTCTATTTCATTAGTCTAGTTCATTAGATTTATTAAGAAAAAATATACCATCATCCTAGAGAATTAAATTGAATTAAATGTCCAAAATTGACACATCAATACATAGTGGTCTTGAATCTCCCACTACAATCAAATATTTTACAACCAATGTGTAATAATAATTTTTTAAAATAGTATCAAAAAGAAAAAAAAAGAAAAAGGGAAACACTATATATAGTGAGCACATCAACACAAATCAATTAGAATAACTATAATGAAATAAACCATTTCATAACCACTCCATTATAGGAGAATAGGGAGAGATAAATTAAAGAAAAACTGACCATAAATAACTAATAGTGTATCTCTAGAAATAAAGGACCAAGGATAAGAAAGGGAACCAAAAGTTCTACCTATGTCTCACATAAGCTCATCCATGGACAAGGGAAATAATTTTAAAAAATGATATTCAATGATGCTCGCATATTTTAATCGTGACAATAAAACCTCACTGTTATGTGACATGACATAGTCATGCCACATATATGACATCTGGAACATCCATAAAAACTGGTATCATGTATTACCACATACCACTCCAAATTAAATTCTTTCAACTTTATAAATTGGGTATGATAGAAAGGGTCACATCATAACCCAAGAACTACAGTTTGACTTACACTTCATAAGGCCTTCCAAAATCATCCTCCAATCCCTCACATAAAAACATATAGGAACAAAATGTGATTCTTATCCTTTGAAAATATTAGAAAAGACAAAATAAAATTCCACATAATGAACCATACCTACGTGACATGAACATAACAATGGGAAATGAATTTTTTTATTATTAACTATACATATTAAGGATTTTATCCTAGATTGTATGGTTTTTCACCTTACAACACACCTAATCACATCAAAAATATTTTTCTTATCAAACAATGACCATAGCTATCCAGGTGTCACATTGTGACAACTCCATAATATCGGCATTCACCACCAGCAGAATCACCTTGTATTTTCTCAGGAACCTAGAGACTTGACATATTATCTATCCCATGAAATACTTCCCCCAACTAGGATCTTAGGTCAAATATCTCCCCTCATCTAAAAATCACCCCTTAAAACAAATACACTAGAATCACACATAGTATCATATTGGAAGGTCCCAGTTGGTAAATCAAATAACTCTAAAAAAATTTCTCATCCTCCAAAGTAAAATAAATACATAATAAAACCACATTATGAAAGACCAAATCTAAATTATTGATATATCATAAAATTTTAAATTACCCCCCTAATCACATAACAACAATAGAGAATGAAAAACCTCAAAAAAAAATTATAAACAGTCATCAAATACATTATAAGATAAAATGTTTAAAAAATCATGGGATTCTTAGTGCACATCTGTGAATCACATTCCTATGTACTATCCCATATGATAACATTACACCATAGAACATAAATAAATAGAATAATTGATCTATAGAGAACATTTTCATAGTTATATGGTATCTCATTCATCCTTTCCACATAAATTGTGTAATCCTAAAAATCTTTCTCCCCTAGTCAATAACATCAGAATAATTAGAATGATATAAACCGAGTTATGATATGTATTAAATTTCATATATCTATTCCATCTATGGTGACATAACTTACCAATATGAAACATTTCTGACACTCCACAAAAACTAAAAAGTTTTAATGAACTAGGGAGGAAGAATACTCCCCTAGTTAAACAAATATTTTCATTGAAGAGGTGAAACCATAATGATTAAATTATCACTAACCATGAACTCAATAGGTCCCCATATATGGATATCATATGTGTAATAATTTTCATATTCCCCATTCAATGTAACATATATCATTTATATCTTCCATATATTTCTCAACACCACATTGGTACTATGAACTATAGACTCCTCAATCATCTTGAAGAATAATATATATCGAAAAGGCAACCTATACATGCCAAAAATATTTCAATAAAAATCGATAGTGAAAGCTACTATTATTTAGTAACTCAACCAATGGTAGTTTCCTAACACAAGATCTATAGAAAACAAAAAATGGTTTCAAAACATACCATTACTCATATAAATGGTGTGCTCCTTTACCCATCCATCTATGGATTGAAAGTAGTGGTGAGATGTAGTTGTAAACCAAATGTAAATTGGAGACCTCCCCAGACCCATTTGGTTAAATTAATATAATAATTAGTGTTGTTAGACCATGGTAAAATATTTATTATAACTCTATACGACACACATAAAATCAAAATGAAAATCCTTAATGGAAAACTTCCTAATGGTTATGAAATTTACCAACATATGTAATAAATAAATAATAAACAAAATAACACCACATCCTCCAAAATTTTGAGATAGATTTTTGATATAATCAATTAAAATTTCCTCTCAAATCTACTTACTGACATCCAAAAAATATAAAAACCACCAAAACCGAAGGTCATAACTTTACCTACTAACAGTTCAACCATCATAACATGAACTCTATCGCATACTACTATGTCCTAGGACACCAAAAAAACCCCAAAATGTAACACCCAGAGTTTTATGCGATAGTTTATTTTTCATTTCTTTGATAAATTGTGTTGAACGCAACACCCATATGTTACTATACACAACACCATATTATATTGTGGTATATGAAACAGTATATTTGTCTTGAATTATACACAATTCCACATTATTTTGATAGAATTCATTTCACACAACACTGGGTATAGTTTTTGTTCAACGTATAAATGATTTTTATGGATTTTTTCAAATGCAACAACAAAGGAATATTTCACTAAACGCAACACTGACGTGGCTTGGGTAACACACACGAACAACCTCCCTTGATACCTTTCATTGTACGTATTACGGAGATTCACTAATCAATGATATATTATAAAAATTTTATTTTTTAATGGGATATAATCAAGAAATTATGAGTATTATTATTATTATTATTTTAATTTTATATAACATTAAAATTCATATTATGTATTTTCTAGATTGGATATAAATGAAAGATAAAATTTTCAAATAAAATATGTATTTTTCATTAAAACACAATTTTATAGTCTATTGATGGGGAACCATTTTTAAATTCAATTTTGATAATTTTAAATGTTCTAATTTACATAATAAACTTATTTATTTGAATCGGGAAAAAATATTACGTTGGATAAAATTTTTTAAATTTTCAAATGAAATTCATATTTTAATTAATATTGAAAAATATTTCATTTTAACTGAAGACATCCTTTTCTTCTAATTTATTTATATAGATAGATTATAAATTTTAATTGATTTTAAAGTGAAATTATAATTTTTTATCATTTAATCAACTATTTTTCATTGAAAGTAATTTCCAATTTAAATTGGACATGTACATAAGAAAATATTTTGATAGTTTTTACTTCTTAAAAACTCTCTTTCGGGTTTTGACAATGAGAATTAATTTTAAATTAATTAATGAAACATATGTGTTTTTAATTTTAAAAAATGGATTCCATATTTTGAATAATTTGGTTTAAATTATGTTAATAGATTACTTTTATATATTGGATATTATGAATAGTATCTATGTAATTTTTATTTACCACAGTTATAGATAAATAGGGTAAATTAATGTAACAAACAATATGATAAAGAAAATAAAAATATTCAAGCACATTTCAAAATAATATTGGATAAATTAAAGTCGACCAATATCATGTAAGGGTCGGAATTGATACATTTAATATATTTTTTAAATGAAATTGATGTAATTATAATTTAAATAAAAGAAAGTGACAACATGACACTTTCTTTTATCTTATATGTTTAATAATTTTAATATAATGATAAATATCATAAAATATTGAAAATAAATAGTCAGGAAAAATATAATGAAATTATGTACATCATGTGAATTTATTTAGAATTTTTTGAGAGAAAAAAAATCATTATTAATTACTCAATATTGATATAGAAATTATTTTGTTAATATAAATATCTAATAAATACTTTTAAAAATCAAAAATAACTATGATATGAAAGAATTAATATTCTCCAAAAATTTTGTATTTTAATATGACATGTTAGGAGAGGATTTAATATTTTTTTTATAATTTATCTTCTCTATGGAGTTTATGTAAATTAAAATAATTTAATAGTGTCAAAATTGACACTATTGATATTTTATAAAAATAACATATTATTAAATTCATTAAAAATATTAGAAATTACCAAGTGAAAACTATATGGTTTAAAATTTCATAAATTACACAATTAAGGATAATTCAAAACACATAAGTAAATATTTATAAAAATTTAATATATAGAATATTATTACCACAAATAAAATAAAATAAAATAAATAAGGATAAATCAAAATGATAAGGTGAAAAATAAAAAAAAAGATATATCTATTTTTTTTGGTTTTGTGTATTTATACCCATACTCATATTATTTTTGAAATAAATATGTTTGGGTACAGTATAAATGGAAATTCATTTTATAATAAATAAATATTTTTTGTTGTTTCAAAAGTGCTCCACCTCCCTATTATAAATGCCACAACCTCTACCCACTTAATCACACATTTGAATCATTTTGGATTATAAAAACTATGATAAAATATGTCCTTAAAATATATCCCTCCTTGAATCATCAATTTGCGATGAAATCCATCCTAAGAAGACCTTTTTTCATATAAAAAATAGGTACTCTAAAAAGAGGTAATTGTTTTATCACCTCTTTCAAAATTATTTTCTTTTTCTACTTCCTCTTCTTATGTTGTTTCCAAAGACAAATTAATAACTCTAATATCTTCTAGATTATGAGATTTTAATATAATTATGGGACCACTATATACATGATTTTATAAATCCTATAAATAACAATATCATCATGCATGCATATGTACGGCTTAATATCTCCACACTATAGTGAAATTTCTTAATAAACAATACTTTATTTGGATAGTTATAATGAAGAGTATAATGGATTTAAATAATTAATATATCATTAGAATTATTCTATATACTTAATATACCTTAGAATTCTATACCATTTAACCTCTAAATGAATGATATCGTCGCTCGTGCATATGTATGGCCTACCGTCTCTTTGACACGATGAGATTCATTCCCCACATTTACCATTTAATAATTATTATAAAGTATATAAAATAAATAAGAATAAAATATATGAAATAATAAAGATACTCCACATATATATATATATATATATATATATTTCATTTACTTTCTTCCATTCAATTCAATAAGTAATTAGAATCAATGTTCATTTGTATGTACGGCCTACTGTTTCCTTGATTAGTATATTCCATTTAATTTATCTATATATTATATGTGTTTATATACTGAATATATATGATATATAAATCATATTTACATTCATGATGTAATTAAATCATGATATATTTAATAATATCATGAATATCATGTCAAAACACATACGATAAATAAAATGATTATTACCAAAAACATTACTTTAACATGGAATGAAAAAATGAATAGGTAATAAAAAGTCATAAGTTAATCATATATGATGTCATAAATATTATTATGGTTATTTTAAAAGTTAATAATAGGATTATACCATCTATATAGTAGTTTTTGACACATATGGACGAAATCAGATCTAATGTAAGGGATAATTTCACAATCTTCCTGTTATATGAGATTATTTATATGTAGGTATTTAATGTTCTATATTTAACATCCACATACATGTTTATTAAATATGTAATACTATTTTTATTCTTGTAAAAAAAATTAATTTAAATTTTATACATTGGGAAATTTAATTAAATGATATAAAAGGAATCTTTTGGCAATTTTCTATACGACATACATTCAGATTTTCTAGAAAAATTACGAGGAGAATGTTTTTTTGGACATACACGGTATGAAAAAGTTTTTATTCCTTAATAACTCCTTATTTCCATGATTATTATTTTACCAGAATTCATGTATATTTTAAACTAACTTCTTTTCTTTAAAAATTTCGTGGAAATTTAAGAAAATAAATTTTTTTTGAAAAAGAATGTATATTTCCCTCCAGAGTTATGTTTGAGTGTTTAATCAAAACTATTTATTTTCTAAGATTAAATTTTTCAATAGGGTTATGTTTATATCACTATTATTAATATTATAAGATTGTGATAAGGATTGAATTATATTTTTAAGGATTATGTTATGATGTAATGATGTTTATGAAACCCATTTTATTTCATGGTTTATGCTATGATGAGTGATTTGTGTTTTTGTGGAACGTGCAAAAAATATTTCATTATGATATGGGATGGTCCTATATCTCATTCCAATGCATTGGGTAAATATGTTATCTCAGGAGATAGACATGAATAGAATGGTAAGTAAATATGGATCAGTAACATAGGTATGGGATGACAAGTAAATTAAGTTCAATAATACATGGCTAGAACAGCCTGTAAACCTTGTTCATTAATGGACTTTTTCCACTATAATGGTCTTGCAATCAAAGACTTGGCTACTATGGAAATAATTTTATGTTCTTATATATTTTACATAATTCTATTTTTTATACCAATGCTATTTTTTAATGTCTTGTGATTCCATTATGATTTATGTCATCTGAAAGACCATTATTTATTTCATGATTCTCGTTTTTGGTATATGTTAAATCTGGTATGTTTTTTTTCAAATGATATGTTTTTGTTTTTACAATAACATCATTATCTTTTGTAAGATAATTTCCATGCCTACCCTTACTGGGCATTTGAGCTCACCCCATTTTATTTTATTCCCCTAGGATTTGAAGTAATGTATTAAGTATGATTTTTCTAAAATGGGATCTAGTTATAAATGATAAATTAGGAGACAAATTAGATTTTTTATCAATTATTTGTCTATATTTTCAAGTTTCCATGGGCACTAATATTATATTTTATTTGGGTATCTAATTGTTTTACTTATAAAGTATTCTGAAAATGAAATATAATGTCTTTGTATGTCATGTATGGGTTATTACAGTTGGTATTAGAGCAATGGTTTAGTCAACCTATGGAAATTTGGATGAAAAAACATTATTGAAATTCATATAGATATTTATAAGGATAGTTATAGGTATTTCATAAGGATAAGTCAAGTATAGATTAATATCCTAGATTTTTTTGATAATCATGAATAACCTTGGATTAAACCTAAGATATCATCGATTGATATATTATAATTAATTTACCTTACATATGTCATTTTAATCACTAGTATGTATTTATCACACTTTTCTTCAATGTCTTAGTCAATATCTAGATCTACATCGATCATGGTTAACCATTACATGTTTCATTATTGTAAATAATGGGAATAATGAAGATCAGTTTCTTGTGTGGAAATATCAAGAAGAGAATCAGGAAGATGGTATGAGTATAGGTAATACTATTGAGTATAAAGAGATTGTAAACAACATGTGAAAGGTATGTGATGTTCTCCCAGAATTTTTTACATTAAACCTACGAATCTTGAGACAGAGAAACCTCTATATATGATTCATATTTTTGGAAATATGAAGATGGTGGATCATGAGTAATAGTTTTGGAATATAGTTGAATGATTGTGTTGTATATGTTTCATATTTCAAAGATTATTTTATATGAATGATAAAAGATATAACATTTTTAGAATAATTAATAAATTAAGTATTAGAATGGATATATTGAATATTTTAAAGGAGAAAAAATTTGATTTTATTTTACGATGATATATTTGGAGAATACAGGATTATGGGGAATATTACTCTTAATATGTTCCTTATGTTTAGATATTGATGTTTGGATAAAGATATGATGCATTTGAATAAGTAAAATGGATGATACTAGTGTCTTGGGATTTAATTATGGGATTATTGACGTGTGAGATATGCTATCATGGATGAAGTTTACAAATTTTGGGACTTATGGAATATATCTAATAAATTTGCAGAAATGAAAGATTAATGTTTTAAATAATTATATATGGTAA
This sequence comes from Viscum album, assembly GCA_963277665.1. Taxonomy (NCBI): domain Eukaryota; kingdom Viridiplantae; phylum Streptophyta; class Magnoliopsida; order Santalales; family Viscaceae; genus Viscum; species Viscum album. The sequence goes on from OY728127.1 coordinate 1,813,327,449, forward strand.
TTTTGGTTATTACCATAGCATAAGCGAATGCATGATTAATTTTCTAAAATTCATGGAATGTGAACAACACGATATATCATATGATATATGGGGGATAAATGATGGTATTCACATAATTTTTTGATTCCCTTTCAGATAATAGTTTTTTTGGTACTGTGAGTTTGGAAAGAAGTATTTTGGATAAGCCAAATGCTCATAATTGATTAAGTTGGACATCATATAGTATTTTTTAAGGCTAAAACATTTTTTTATTATTATTTATAGAATGTTATAATAGTATTGTTTCAGAAAAACGATGACCCATAGTACAAGAGAAAACACATCGCATCAGAAGAGGGTACAATAATCGAACCCACAACAGAAGTGCGATAGGATGTTATCGTCTTTGACTAGATTACAGGAAGTCCGAGGTTAGTATAAATTAATTTTATTTAATTTAAGAGGTATTATAGATGATGTATAAGTCCATTTTTTACACCATATAAGATTAATCACAACATAGATGGACTTATGTATATTTGATATCTTCTGATAAACTTTTTATGATAATGATATATGGAATGACCTATCAGTATATTTATGGATCACATGATTAGATAACACTTTATGAATGAAAAATTCAACTTTATTTCATTGAATAAGAAATTATGTGGAAATTGTAAAAGGAACAACCAATGATGATATTTTAATAAAATCATGTAAGTATTTTTTATCAGGTTATTAATCTTTAGGAAAATGATCAAGAAAACAAAAAAAATTATCCAAGTACATTTTTATCTGATGAATCAAAAGTCCCCTTAAATCATCATAGATTTTAAAATTTCTAGTTGTTAAAATTCTCCAAACCTTATACTTTATCATGATCCATTAGAACATTATGGTTATATTTTTCTTCCAAATCCTTGTTATCAAATCCCACGTATATTCTCCTATGTAGAAACCCAATGATGAGTTACTTCGGGTAACCCTTAATTTTCTATCATATCATTGTTAAAATAATTTTTTAGTATTCCTTTTTATAATGTAGGTTTATATGAAAGAAACATTCATGCACTAAATGTTTTATAACCCTGATGAATTTCATGGTAAAAATTCATTTTTATGGGGTATAATGTAACACACTATTATTTTATGAGATAAATTACTTTTAATTTCATTGACATATTGTTTTGTAATCTACACCAAAATTTTCATCCACTATACTTAACACTGTATTCACTTGAAATATACGTGTCACTATACTTGGCTTGTGTTACACACAATTTCATGTTCTTCTGATAGAGTTCATTTCAAGCACCACTGAGTATTGGTTTTGTTCAAAATATAAAAGAAGTATGTTTGGATTGTGTTATCTGAAAAACCAATTTAATCTTTCACTAAAATCAAAACATAATTGTCCTGTGTTACACAAAAGAGTGACCTTCTTCTATAGATTGTGTTGTAAGCAATACCGAGTTTCATGAAATAACAATTTATTATTAAAATATTTTTATTCAATGGGATATAAAATAGCTGTTATGAATAGTATTAACCAAATTTTTAATTTTATATAACATTAAAATTCATCTTATTTATTTTTTAGACATGATATAAGAACAAATTCAATTTTCTGTATAAAATAAAAAAATTCAGTGAAATGAAATTTTACAACATTTTGATGGAAACCGCTTTTTAAATTTAGTTATTTACTACATTAAAAGTTATATTTTAAAAAATAATATTCCTATTTAGCATCGGGACATGAAAATTTACATTGTTTGAAATATTTTTATTTTACTAATGAAATTCTTATTTTAATGAATAGTTAAAAATGCTGTATTTTAATTCAAAACTGCTCTTTCTTATATTTTATTTATATAGATAGTTTATATTTTTTATTGCTTTTAATGTGTAATATGATTTTTTATGACTTAATCCACTTTTTCTCATTTTATGTAATTTCAAATTTAAATTGGACAAGAACTCATGTCAATATTTTGATAGGTTTTACTTCGTAAAAAACTGCTTTCAGGTTTTTAACAATAGGAATTAATTTTAAATTATTTAATGCAACTCCTATGTTTTGATATTTGAAAAATGGATTCCATATTTTGAATCATTGGGCCAAAATTATTTTAATTTTTTACTTTTATTTTTTCGGTATATTATTAATTGTAACTATGGTTATTTTAATTTAACATAGTTAAAGATAAATCAAGTAAATTTGGGTAACAAACAATATGATAATGATAATAAATATATCACTACACCTTCCAAAGTCCTATTATATGAATTAAAGCCAAAAAATATCATCTAATAGTATTAATTGACCCATTTAATGTATTTTACTCCTTAAAGTGATGTAATTATTATTAAAACAAAAGAATGTGACAACTTGTCAGTCTCTTATATCTTATAAGTATACAAATTTTAATATTGTAGTAAACATCATAAAACATAGAAAATAAATTGTCCCCAAAAATATAATGAAACTATGTAAATCGTGTGAATTTATTTTCAAATTCTATAGACTAAATAATTACCATTAATGATGAAAAAATAGTGATGTAGAAATAATTTTATTTATAGAAATATCGAATAAATGGTTTTTTAATATATTAAAATAACTATCATATCAACTAATTAATGAGATCCATGAATTTTTTACATGACTATGACATTTTAGGAGTTTATCAAAATATTTTGTTTTGAATTTATTATCTCAGTGTATTTTATTTAAATTCAAATATATCAATAGTTTCATATTTTTTAATATTTATATTTTATAAAAATAACATATTATTACATTATTTAAAAATAAAAAATATATTTAAAAATTATAAAGTGAAAATTATATTGTCTAAAATATCATAATTTATCCAATTATGTAAAATTTACAGCACATAAGTAAATATTTATAACTATATAATATTTAGAATATTATTACAAAAAATAAAATTAAATAGATTAAATAATGATGAATCAAAATTATAAAGTTTAAAATAAAATCAAGAAAAGTATGAATTTTATTATTATGGTGCATTAATACCCATAATCATATTATCTTAGAAAAAAATTTGATTTAGAGCATTATAAACAAAATATCAATTTATAATATGTTAATATATCAAGACATTCCTAAAGTGCCATGCCTCCCCCCTTATAAAAGGCCATTACCACTACCCACATACTCACACCATTAAAACCATTTGTCTCATCAAAAATATGATAAAATAAGATAAAAAAATACAACCATTATTCCAAGTGGAACAACATTTGAATGAAAGTCATCCTAGGGACACCTTTGGTGCAAGTCAAAATGAGATACTTGAAAAGGAGGTAATTGTTTTATAACCACATTCAAAAATATATTCTTATTCTACTTCATCTTATTATGTTGTTTACATTATTATGTAATAAATCCAGTATATTCTAAATTCTGAGATGTTATTATAATTATGTTATATCCTTATTCCTCTTTTTATCCATCATATGAATAATAATATCACCACACATACGACTTACCATCTCCACAATGTTGTGTAATGTTTTATTCATGAATAATGAATTCAGATGGGTATAATGTTGAATATAATGCATTTAAATAATTTATATAACATGATAATTAATTCTTTTACTTAATATTCCATCTGATTTCATACCACTTAACCATTAAGTGAATGATATTTTCGCTCATGCGAACATACGACCTGCCGTCTCTATGATGCGGTGAGATTCATTCACCATGTAAACCATTCAAGAATGATTAATATATATATATATATATATAATAATTATGAAATATATGACATTTTAATTCTACAATATTTATGTATATATATATGTGTGTGTGTCTTTTACTTTCTTCATATCAATTCAATGGGGAAACATAAAGCACATTCATGCGTACATTAGACCTATCATCTCTATGAACTTTATATTCCATTTCATTTATATTATATTATATATATATATATAATATATGATATATAAATAGTGTTTTAAATTCTGGAAGTATTTAAATCATGATCTATGAAATAATATCATGAATAAAAAGTCAAAACACATGCGATAAATTAAATGATTTTTACCCAAAACATCAAATAAACATGTAATTGATAAATGAACGGGTAATATAAATCATAATTGAATCATATATGATATCATAAATATTATGATTGTTCTATGACAAGTTCATAATATAATTAAACCCACTATACATGAGATTCATGAAAATTAAAATGCAATCGAACCTATGGTAAGGGATAATTTCACAATCTCATTATTTTTTGAGATTATTTATATGTAACTATTTACTGGATTATATTTATCATCCGCATTCATGTTTCAGAAATATTTAATATTGTTTTTATTCTTTTATAATTTTTTATAGTCAATTTTACCCATTGGTAAATTTTATTTAATGGTATGAAAGAAATATTATGGCATTTTTTGATACGAGTTACTTTGGACTTTTTCATAAAAAGAAATTGTAGAATGTTTTTTTGAATTACATAGAATGAATAGATTATTATTTCATCCGAACAAGATATTTACAAGAATATTCCATTACATGATTTCATTTATATTTTAGACTAAATTCATTTCAATTGAAAATTTTCTTCATTTTTAGAAAAGTAAATGTTCTTGATGAAAAAAGTATGTTTTCCCAATGAATTAAGTTTCAGCGTGGTATCAAAATTATTTTCAATCAATGATAATTCTGATTAAAAATATTATTTATCTATCCATATTATTACTATGATATGATTATGTTAATTGTAACGTCCCAGATTCGGGTGCCACTCAACGGGTGCCCTGAACCAAGTTGGTCACATGACCTCAAAGCGCATTTCCCCAAACACTAGAGGCTACCAACTACCAATGAGGTCCTAGGTCTCATAGTGTGGAAACGATGTCCTCATTTCTCAAAGTGTATCGTAGTATAAATAGATATAAAATACAAAAGTGGAAGCCATAAACATTACCCAACTGAAATAGATAACAATACCGAAGTAAAATATATCAACATTCATATATATATATATATATATAACAATCCATTATGTCTCTAAGTCTAGGAAAGAATCCAAAAAAGGATACACAACATTATAGAATACAAAATAGAACATGGTATAAGTACAGAAAAAAACAAGATCAATGCAATAGGAACTCAGCAGCATCACAAGCCTAAGCTCGGTCCCATGCTTTCTTACTTCTATTCAACATTCATGTACCTGTGTAGGGACCCATTCCCTTATCGACATCTTCAGTAATATAATATTTTAGGGCCGAAGACATGACCCAAATAGGGTGTGAGAAATAAATCTCAATAGGCAATAACCAAAGGCTCATGCCCAACTGTCAGTGAAAATGTGTAACATCAGTGTGCAATAATAAAATGCACTAAACTAGGAAGTACTCAAAGTAACTATCTCTTCCAGTTCCATTTAAATTTTAATAGTTATTTAACGATTCCAATAATGTAATTTATCTTGGAAGGTACAACATAAGAAATTACCATAGTGATTATTCAATGTATATAGTTTCCTCATACAGGAAAATCCTTACCATCAAGTAAGAAGAATCAAAACCCACAGGTGACTTCCCACAGGCATAATGAATATTTACCTCAGGCATACGAGATATTTCTCATAGGCACAGAAGTTACTGCCCCCATGCATAAGAAAAGTTTCCCACATGATAAATAAAACACTTCCCTTAGGCTAAAAAAACACTGTCCTCAAGCATTGTATAGGTGAAAAAGTAACAGGGCCAAGACCAATGCACAAACAAGAAATCATATATGTTTCCTCTCATGAAAACTCAGAACATACTATAATCACGACATACCCACAGTTATCTTGGTCAAATGGATAAATAAGGGTAACACACCCACAGGGTGTCCCTGGATCAAGTAACGATCTCGGACAACATTTCAGATTTATTCATTAGATCACCTATGCAATTCTTTGTATATCAACACTCAAGGTCTCAACCATGCGACACCCCGAACATGGGCGCATGGAACAACGGTACACAAAATCAACTCGACAGTTGTAATTAAACACCGACCACCAACCTCGATCTCCTCTGATCGATATACGTGAATGGCCCCTCCCAAAACGACCAAGAACGAGGTATATCTGATAAAAATAATTACTAGTTAAAACCTAAATAACATCCCCAAGGTAATGAATTGGATGGAAAGACTCAATGAGACCAAAGGCTTTACCAGCGTGGTTCAAACGAGATCATCAGTAGAAGAATCAGAGTCCCGGCGTGCGATCAGGACCTCCTCTAATCCTCAACCTCCTCTCCCAAGCTCCAAATGAGTGTTCTGTCTCCGCTGTCGAATGAGGAGGCTACTGACTATTTTTAATGAAAAAAACATGACTACATGGCATGTAAATTCAAGTGCAGGACATGTACTATCCTTTTTAACTATTCCTCTGGCGGCCGCTTTTCACCGCCACCCAGTTCATCTAATGACTAATTACACGACATGTATTACTAAGTACACGACATGTTGGTAGTTATTACCACCTTAATCACTGACAAGTCTACACGTCCTGTGTTTTTGTCCCACATGTAAAAAGTACATGGCGTGGGTACAGAAGTACACAGCATGTAGCCAGTAAATTTTCAATTTTTCCACATTTCCCTTGTTTTCTCAAAAACAGTTAAGAAAAAAGGAAAAGAAGAAACTCGTACCTCACGAATATAAAATGGGTTCTTAAAAACATCTTCCCTTAATGAAATCCATCCACAAATTTCCCTTCCAATGGTGGTGAAGATAATGATGTGAAAAATTATATCCACTGAGCACGTACGTCTATCTCCTGCTCCTAGGTTTTATCCTACACTAGGCCATACTGCCATAACACCCATACAAGAGGAACTGACCGACCTTAGAGAACCTTCATGTTCTTATCGATAATAAGAATCAAATGCTCCTCAAAGGATGAATCAACCTAAAGTTCAACCTTATCGGGCAGAAAAATGTGAGATGAGCCTGAGTGAAAACAAAGTAGCTGAGATATGTGGAAGACGTCGTGCATGGCCTGGTACCATTGAGGTAACTACAACTGATAGGAAACCGGCCTAACACACTCCAGAATCTCAAATGGCCCTACATAACTCGGGGAATGTTTACCCTATCTCATGATCCTCCTGTGTCCCAACGTTGGTGAAACACGCAAGAAGACCTTGTCCCCAACCATGAACTCCAAGGGTCATCTGCGGTGATCAGCATAACATTTCTAATGAGACAGTGATTTAGCCATTCGCTTTTGAATCTACTAGACCTGCTCTGAAGTCTCCTACACGAGACGTGGTCCCAGTAAAGATTCCTCACCTGCCTCCAACCAGCACAAGGGTGATCGGCATTTCCTACCATATAAAGCCTTTTAAGGTGTCATCCCAAGAATTGATTGTAATCTATTATTGTATGAAATATCAACTAGGGGTATGTGCATCTCCCAAGATCCCCCAAGGTTCAGGACACATGCATGCAACATGTCCTCTAGCACCTGCACTGTATGCTCTAACTGGCCATCGGTCTGAGGCTGGTATGATGTGCTCAGAAGCACCTGTGTACCCAGTGCCGTCTGAAAACTCTTCTAGAAGAGAGACATAAAATAGGCATCCCTATTTGAAATGACATAACAAGGGACCCCATGAAGGCATACCACAACTTGGATATACAAATTCCTGAGCTCGTCAACACCAAAGGACTCATTGATCAGTAAAATGTGGGATACCATTATAAGTTTGTCCACAACAACCCACACTACATCACTTCCTCGAGGTGACCATGGTAACCTGGTCATGAAGTCCATAATGACATCATCAAATTTACACTCCGGAATGGGTAACTGTTGTAACATTCCAGCTGGCTACTGATGCTTTTCCATCACCATCTGACAGGTGGAGAATATCACAAGACAACTAGCTACTTCATGTTTCATACCCGGCCACCAATACTGATGTCTCAAGTCATGGTACATTTTGGTAACTCGATGATGTACTAACCAAGATGAAGCATGAAACTCCCACATCCACTCCTCATGTATATCTTTTGTAACCCACACTCATCCATGGATATGTAGTACCTCGTCATCGACTATCATCCAACCAGGAGGAGGGTCCTCACTTGCCACCGATTCCCATAGAACGGGGCCTTATGAATCAGATAGTTGTCTCATCCTCACTCTATCCAGTGGGATAGAAGTCATAGTAAAGGAAGAAAGATAGGCTCGCCCCAGACTATCGTGCAAATCCAAATGCATCTCAGAGAACAAATCCATGAGGTGTGACTCACTACTGGCCTCCTGCAAAGCTTGTATATGAGTCCTCCTACTCAGTGCATCTGCAACGGCGTTACCCTTACCTGGTGTATATGCAAGTTCAAATTTGAAGGAATGAAGGTATTCAACCCACCTTCACTGTCTCAAGTTAATGTTTTGCTGGTTAACAATATATTTCATACATTTTTGTTCATTAAACACCATAAAATGTTCTCCATGGAATAATGTCTCAAATAGCGTAATGAATGAACAACTGAAACCAACCCGAGATAATGCGTCGGGTAATTCCTAACATGTTGCCACAACTGCCAATACCCGTACATAACTACTCGATTGCCCTACATGAATAGTTCTACCATCAAATTACATGATGCATCATAGTAAACTTTATAGATCTTCCCTTATACTAGAAGTATCAGGACTGGAGCTGATGTCATCCTTCCCTTCAGCTCTTGAAAGGTTATCTCGCAAGCTTATAACCAAAGGAACTTCCCACCCTTCTTTGTCAAACCCTTCAACGGAACTTCTAAGTGGGAGAAGTCCTATATAAATACCCCATAGAAACAATCCAGCCTCATGAAACTCTATATTTCAAATGCGTTATTAGACTTCTCCCAGGAAACTATTTCTCTCAGATTCTCTGATTCTACTGCAACTCCTGCCTCTGAGATAATATGATCCAGGATGTGTATCTGGTCCATCCAAAAGTGGCACCTTGAGAGCATAGCATATAACTGATGCTCTCTAAGTGTACTCAGAACAATCTCAAGATGGGTAGCATGGTCGTGTAGATTGTGAGAGTACACCAAGATATCGTACATGAATACTATCACAAAATAATCCAGATAAGGGTGGAACACATGATTCATGAGATCCATGAAAACTACTGCCACGTTTGTGAGTCCGAACGGCATGACCAAGTACTCGTATTGACCATATCTACTCCAAAAAGATGTAAGCAGTATGTCTGATGGCCTAATACATAACTAATGATATCTGGATCTCAATTCAATCTTCGAGAACACTCGCGCTCCTCGAAGTTGATCAAAAATATTTTCAATCCTTGGAACAGGATATCGGTTATTCTCTGTCAACTGGTTCAACTTTCGATAATACACACAAAGTATAAGGGTACTGTCCGCCTTCTTTGCAAATAGGATAGTCAAACCCTAAGGAGATGTACTGGATCAGATGAAACCCTTTTCCTGCAACTCCTCTAACTGTCCCTTGAGCTCATGCAACTAATTTGTAGCCATCCTATGAGGAGGAATGGACATCAGTGCTGCTCCTGGCACAATCAAATAGAGAAATACACCTCTCACTCTAGAGGAAGACCTGAAAAGTCATCTGGGTAGAACTCCCTGAAATGATCAACAACTGGAGGGAAATACTTCTAAAAACTTCCCAGGTAATCCATTTATAAAATCACAATATGGGTTCTCAATCCACCTCGCCCACATTTCTCGGGTCCAGCTCAGCTCACCTGGACATCCCATTCTCCCTTGAATAGAAACTCTCCATCCTCTAGTGATGTGAATCTCACCCTACAAGGATAGAAATCCACAAAGGCAAGAAAGGGTACAGACCAATCCATCCTGATAATGACGTCATAGCTTATCATCTCTAAGACATAGAGGCCCCATAAATAGTGTAACCCACCAACCATAAGGGGGACCTCCCTGCACAGTTTCACACCAGCCATTATAGTCCCCAACGGATTGCCTAGCATCATAATATGAGGAGTAGAAGAAACAAAGGGCCCAATGCTCTCCAAAACGGGCATAAATATAAAGATATGTGTATCACTCGTATCAAAAAGTATAGAAGATAAAATAGAAGCAACTATAATAGTACCTCTGACCGTGGAAGGTCTGGGATCCTGCTCATGTTGGGTCTCTTGTATAGCATATGCCTGCCTAGTGTCGCGGGCCTGCGACACAGCCTGGCTACTCTGAGCTGACCTGCCTTGCTATCTCTGAGATCCTCGTGTCTGGCTCCCACAACCACGACCACCACCTTGGAATGTATGTCCTAACTTATTCCAATTACTTGACTGGTAAGAAGCTATTGGCCCTGATCTTGAACGCGGAGTATGAACAGAACCCCTCTCACTGGTCACTGGTGGAAACGCCTGACATAAAAGTTATAGATGAACCGTACTACCGAAATATAGGTACTCCACTAGGTCATGTGCGTACTGAGGTCCCTTGTTCCCCTCTTTACCACACTAGTATAAAATGACCTAGACACCTGAAAAATTCTACAGGCTAGTACTTCCACCATGAGAGAAATCCATCTCCCTCTTCCTGTTTCCAGTTGAAATAGTACCAGAAACGGGTGTCAAACAACCTTGGTTCACAACACTAGCTACGCGCATGTTTCAATCGGTAATCAATGCATAGTTCACAATTGCATGAACATTAGGAAACATGAAAACTTTCAATAGTGATCAGATGTCATATCGAAGACCATCCACAAAGCGTATATCCCTCAATGTCTTGTAACCCACCAGAACAGTTGCAAAACGTTGTAGCTCGGTGAAGCAGGCAGAATAGTCCATCACTGACATGGTGCCATGCTGCAGATTCATCAAATCTCGAGTTCTATCTTCCCTTAGTATCTTCAAAAAGAAAAATTCATAGAAGAATAACATAAAATATTCCCTTTCCATGTCTCAGTGATGCTCAGTCTGGGTGGCAACATCCCACCATCTCTTGGCAGAATCATGTAGCATGTAAGTAGCGAGCTTGAACCTCCTCCCAGAAGCCGTATCTAGATGCTTTAAGATCATCGACATAGAACCCATCCATGACTCTACATCATGTGGTCCATCATCCCATGAAAACGTAGGTGAATAGTGCTAATGGAATATACATTTCAGCTCTTCCATAGATGTGGAACCATGTGGTGCTCCCTAGAAGGTCTGCATGAAGCCTTCACAGAACTGTGCATCAATGCATGCGTCTGATATAACGGTCGACACCACATTTGTCACTACAATAGGATCCATCAGTATCCCATGGCCTATCATCCTTGAAGTATAATCATCGTCACTCTCTTTTTGATGAATTTGTGGTCATCTCGGCAGCATGACTCTACAAGCTGAAACACAGACCTTAGTTTAATTTACTATCGTGGTTCATTTGTCCGTTTAAAAGTACCCACCAAAAAAGGGTAATTAAAAACAAAAGAACTATAAAAATATACTACACATCATGTATAATGTCCACACAGCGTGTACCCTTAAGCCCTTATAGGGTCATGTTCTGATACTGGCATGGGTGTGTATCTACCCTAGATACACGGTGTGTTACACTTGCACCTAGTGTGTACACCGCTTTGTTTCCCCAGCCACACATCCAAATCCACATAGTATATCACCAATCATGACTACACGGTGTGTCCCATAGGTACACGATGTGTAATAGAAAATGAAACAAAACCCCATGTTGTTAGTGACACGACATGCGTACCCAGGTTTCACTACACGGTGTGTTCTAGACGTACACAACCTGTACTAAAAATCCCAGACCGAACAATTTTGTAAGCTGCATGGCCAGCCACATACCTGACACTACACGATGTGTTCCAGAAGAGCATGGTGTGTATGAGAAAGGATAACACTTACCCATGTTTTTAGTGACGCGGCCAGGTACCTCGGTCAGACTACACAACCTGTTCAAGGTAGACATGACGTGTATAAACTAAGGTTCCTCTGTCCATATTTTCAATCACATGGGCTGACACAGGGTCTACGCTACATGGAGTGTACAAACGGTACAAGGCATGTTCCTGTAGGAAATTCTTTATCCCATGTCTCTGCCCACACGGCTTACGAAATGGTTAGAGACTACATGGCGTGTATAAGGTCTAAACGACATGTACATAATTGTTTTTTCATTTCTTCCATAACAGAAGAGTACATGGTGTGTATTAAAAATACATGTCATGTATTCTATGGGTTTTTGGATAGTAATCCTCAAAAACTACTTCGGAGCCCAAGAAAAACATTGAAATGAACACCAAAGTGCCAAATTTCGATCTGTGAGGGCCCATACTCCACGCAAATCAAAGCTGGAATTTTATACAAGTCATAAACAAAGTAAACAAGTCTATGATCCACCAAATTCTGGTCAATGAGAGCCAATAACTCTCAAGAACCATTGTTTGGTATTCATTCTACAAGACTTCACACAAAAAACCTTATCATATATAAGGTATCTTTATCATGGAAACTACCACAAAATCATTCATTTTCTAGTACAACATCTATGAATACATCATGCTATTTCTAATGAACCTACATGGTACAGAAATTATGCATGAAATATGATTCTAACATGGGCCTAAATGATGAATGGGATGGCATACCCTCATTTCATTAGGTTGCAACTAAATAGAACCCATGTATAAAATATAATCAACACACCACAAGGGAGTCACCCAATGCTGAAAATCAGATCAACTGTAATAATCATAAACAAAAAATAACAATTTAATTTGATGCATTCCATCCTCTACATTCACATGGGGTAGCGAATCATGCGAACAATTTATTTCTAAATCCCTTATCAATCTATCTATTTATTTTGTCACCAAATAATAAAACAAACTACAGAAAATAAATTTCTATTATACCACTTTGTAATGTCCCGGATCTGGATGCCACACCACGGGTGCCCCGAACATTATTGGTCACATGAACTCATGTGCATTTCCCCAAATTCCCCTGGATGCCGACTAGCAGTGAGGGACAAGGACTGATTGTGGGGAAACTATTCCCTAATTTGACAATGTGTAGCACAGCCGAACAAAGCATAAATATAGAAAAGCGGAAGCAGTCTATAATCATAACAAAAAATGGACAACAGAAGTAAAAGATAACTAGCAGCCATATTTATAATGATGTAACATGTCATTAATTCTAAAAAAGCATCCAAAACAGGATATGCAAAAATCGGATACAAAATAGCACAAGGTATCAGTACAACAAACAAAAACCAGAAAAATGCAACATGAACTCAGTAGAATCGCAAGCCTTAGTTGGGTCTCATGCTCTTCTACTCCTCTACAACAATCATGTGCCTATGTAGGGACCCTTTCCCTTATCTACATCTGTTGAAATGTAATCTATTTGAACCAACGACATGACCCAACGATGGTGTGCGCAATAAATTGCAGTTGGGCACGAGCCATTGGTGGTTGCCTACTGGGATTTATTTCTCACACCATGGTTGGGTCATGTCTTCAGTCCAAAAAAATTATATTACTGTAGATGTTGATAAGGGAAAGGGTCCCTATATAGGTACATGATTGTTGAAAAGTAGTAGGAGAGCATGAGACCAATCTTAGGCTGGCGATGCTGCTGAGTTTCTATAGCACTATTCTGGTTTTTGTTTGATGTACTTATACATTGTGCTATTTTGTATCTAATTCTAGTGTATCCTATTTTGGATTCTTTCTTAGAATTAATGACAAGTTGCATCATTATACATCTTACAACTAGTTATCTTTTACTATTGTTGTCCATTTTTTAGGATTGTTGATTGCTTTTGATTTTTTATGATTATATTTTGTTCCACTGCACTACACTTTGAAAAATGAGGGCACAATTTCGCCACTATCAGTCCTTGTCCCTCACTGCTAGTCAGATGCCTCTACTGTTTGGGGAAATGCGCTTGAGGTCATGTGACCAACCGGGTTCAGGGCACCCGTGGTGTGGAATCCGGATCCGGGACATTACATTAAATATGGAATAGCATTTTTATGGATTATGTTATGAGGAAATGATGTTTAAGAAACCCATTTTATTTCATATGTTATGCTATGATGAATGATTTATGTTTTTTTGGATCATTTAAGAATGAATTAATTATGATATGGGTGGGTCTTATATCTTGTTACAATTAATTGGATAAAATTTCACATCTCATGAGATTGACATGACTATAATGGTATGTAAATCTGGTTCAGTAATATAGGGCTGGAATGGCTAGTAAATCTGCTTCAGTAATATATGGAGGGAATGACATGTTATCCTACTTCAGTAGTGGAGATTGTCCACTATGATGTTCATATAAAGTCAACCTTGGATATTATGAAAATAATATTATGTTCTTACTTTATCCATAATTCCAAGATTAATACCAATCCTATTTTCTCATGGGTCATGATTCCAATCACATTTATGCCCTATGACCTTCCATGATTTTTTTATGAATCACGATTTTCGTATATGTTAAGTGTGTTATGTTTATTTATCAACAGTTATTTTCATGTTTTTACATTCTTATTTTTATGTTTTTTAATATTTTCCCATGAACACCATTACTGAAAATTTGATCTAACCCCATTTTATGTTTTCCCCATTATTAAAAGAAGGGTACTAAATAAGATGTGTCGGAAGGGCTTCATGTTATTAAGGAAATTGTAGGAGAAAAATTAAATGTTTTACGAACAAGATGTTTATGTTTTCCAATTTCAGAAGGAACTAAACTAATATGATCTTTGGGAATCTATTTTTTTAATGTATTATGTATTCCACAAAATAAATGTAATTTCCATGTACATCAATCTTGGGTCGTTACACCAAAAGTGATGATACATTTGAATATACTGAGATGAACTACCAAGGATATGATATGAAAATCATGAATGACGTCCTAATTCATCACTTATTAAATAAAAACATTCATCAATACCATATCTAATATTGATCATCATCAAATCATCCCCTCAAATCATCACCCTAATATAAACGATCCCTCATAACCTCCACCTCTGAGTCCCCCCCCCCCACAAAGACTCAGTGGCCTACTGTATCAATGACCACTCTACTATAATCCAACAAAAGAATCTTCTCATACTAGTTCGATATACAACAATATGCATCGTTAAAACAACCTACACTAATATCCATGCTTCTACAAACCCTAAAATTTCATCTTCTAATGTTTTTCTAGACAAAATATTATCATGTACATTCCCTTTACTCAGTGTGAATATGATCTCAATGTCAAAGTAATATTTGTACAATATCAACCTTAATCAATAAAAATTTGGGTGCCAGTAAGATAATATATACCACAATATGCTATTATCTGTAAAGACACTGAATCACTTACTAATAAAATAATTCATTCAATGATTCAGTGAATACTACTATTATTATAACATCATATCATAGGTTGTGTTGTTATTCTCATGGGGATGTAACTTCATATTCCCAATAAATATTACTACCATATTCCACATCAAGACACATCATAAGATAATTTGAGAGGCATATTAAAAAAACTAAAATAGAACTCCCTCTTTTAGGAATAGAATGATGTGAGAACTGATCAATATCTTATTTAGGATGTCCAAATAAGCATATCGTTGATTATATCGTATAACAATCTGGTATTCCCCATTCAATGCTATAAATTGGGATGGAATCCTTATGATTTAAGATATTTGACTTCAATAATAAAAAGTTATAAAAATTAAAATGTAGAAATATTAAATTTTATTGTGTGTTTTTACAAAAAAAATACATTGTTCCTCAAAGGATTGACCACCACTCCCTAAAAGGAAACAACATATCTTTGAAAATAAACTACCCACAATAAAAATATTCATTTTTATAATTTCTTATACAATCAGTGGTTCCAACAAACCTATAAAATATTTGTATACTGGTTGTAAAACTCTTATTCATACAAAGAGTATATGTGGATGTTTTTTATGAAAGCTTCCATGCACTTATTCATGATCTCATGAAACACAATGTTCATGAGTCCCATAAAAATCGATTTTGATTCACGATATTGAATATAATAAATATTAACCTAAATGAATGACGATATAATTGTTTAGATATATTACTCATTCACCATGATATGGTTATATATATAATACTTATAAACCATTGAAAACTATGTGGATCCCTTTTAACTAGTTTTAAAAATTAGAAATCCTTCAAAGGGGGTAGTGATTATTGATGGTCACATGGTGAATCTTCTAATACTATATATACAATCTGATACAAACATTTTCTTTCATTAAAATCAATTTTTTGGCACCCTAAAATAATAAAATTGGATGGATTAAACCCTTTTGATTTAAATTATCAATATAAAAACTCAGTGCTCACAGATTACAAGATTCCTTCCAATTTGGTGTTTTTAAAATATGAATAAAACTCGAATCAAACTTTGTAAAAAATCAATTTCTTTTTGATCAGTTCAATTATAAACTTCTTTGGTGATTATATTTTGGAACTCTATGATACTATGGAAAATTCTAACAACACCACCTTTGCAATATCAATTTAAAACTATTCCAATTTGGACAAAAGTAGCTCTAAAATCCCACTATCCATCTAATAATCTCCCTACCCAATGAATACCAGACAATGATCCATTTCATTATATAAAACCACTCTACCAATACAAAAAATTTAATAATGTGATAAAGGTAATATAACTAGTTGATTCTAATAATGGAATTGAATAGTTGTATATAAAGAAAAGAAAAAATCCTTATATTACTAGTTTTCCCTTTTAATTACATACAATCCTATAACACATTAAGAAAACTCATTTGATCACCATCATATGTGATATAATCAATGAGAATTTTAATTATCCAGATTTTAATTCATAATGAATAAAAAAAGTTAGTTATAGTAATGGAGTGTAATTCATTGGAACTAAATAGTGAATAAGCCAAGTTAAATGATAAATATATGGTACGTCATAAAATATCTATCCCATCTACTATCAACATCTCTATTTCTTATAATAGCCACATCATCATCCTCACCCTAATTAATGATGACCACCTCCATGATTTTTTTTAACAATACACCTAGTGGTAGGTAATATCATAAGGCTATGGTAACTTCCTAGGTAAATAAAGAATATGAATTTTTCATATTTATTAATTTTTTAATTAAATGGGTTGCTATGTTCGATAGCGTACTCGATACGCAACAACGGGTTTCTTTGAAATATTATGTTTCACATTAAAAATATATTATTATTTTAAAGGGTAGTTAACTTCTAGATGTTGTATTGGAGAGAATGAAAAAAACTAACTACAATATTATTATACACATTTTTTAAATGTATGTACATTTATTCAATAATAGTTAGAGGATTAAAATGTTAATGAATCTATTTTTAAGCATATTTTACATTAAAAGGCTGATTTATCGTCTTTTAATGGAGAACCCCTTCTAAATAGAGTTTTGGTAAGATTAATACATTATATAGGACCAAGTTAAATCCTTCTTTAGAATTGGGACATCAAAATTTAATTTGTGTAAATTTTTGGAATTTTTCTGATAAAGTTCATTTTTAATGAATAGTGAAAAATATTGTATTTTAATTCAAAAGAGTGTTTTATTATAATTTATTTATATGGTTATATTATCTTTTTAATTGGTTTTAAATTGAAATTAAAATACATTTTTACCATTTAAACCAATTTTGGTCATTGGAATTAATTTCACATTGAAATTGGACATAAACAAGCATCAATCTTTTGATAGTTATTGTTTCTTAAAAACGCCCTATTTGTTTTGATAACGGGAATTGATTTTAAAATTAATTAATTCCACTTATATGTTTTGAATTAGGAAAATTAGACATCATTTTTTAATTCAGAATACCAAATATATCTTACGCTAACTTTTTGGTATTTTTCTGAAAAAAATATAATTTTTTTGATGAATAGTGAAACCACTAGTTGTAGTTTAAAAAACTGAATTTTTCATTTAAATGAAATTTTACCACTTCTGTGAATTGAATTTCAAAAATCCGACAAACATGGTTGTTATCTAGATGTAAAATTTGGTTAAATAAGATGAACATTGTTTTTGTTGAATAGTATCTTTTTACTTTTATTTACCGCGGTTAAAGGTAAATAAGGTAATTCAAGGTAAAAAGAATATTATAATAATTTTAAATTAACTTAATATTTGTCCAAACCTTATTAGATGAGTCATTTACGACCATGGTCATCTTTGGGTATATTTTGGGACCCCATTGAGACACATGGGAGTGATAATGACAATTTAGATTAATTAACTTAAAGTAAAGGAAAAAATGAAAAAAGAAAATATATTTTAGTAAACTAATTTTTATATGGTGTTATATAAGTCGTATTTTAGACTCTAAATATTCTTTAGAAAGATAAAAAAATTCCTACATGATAGTTTTTTTAATAATTTTTAGACATCAAATAATTTAAATTATTTATGACATAATAATGATGCAGAGTTTACCTCATTAATAAATCGTTTAAATAAATAAGATTATAATAATTAAAGTATTATCCAAAACCAATCCAATTCCAATTGTATGATTTTATTTAGACATTTAGTCATCCTATCTTTGAGTATAATTATTTTTTTACCATTATAAACCAAATATCAATATATAAAAAAATAATGTTTTCACACATTCCTAAAGAGCCTCTCCCCCCCTTATAAAAGGAGACCATTTCTAACCAATTCATCATACCACTAAATCCACATGGATTGTCCAAAATCTACCCAATTAAGCTCCATACATTCCTCTCCACCTCCTAGAAGCCTTACCATAGGCAGAAGTCACATCAAGAAGTCCCTTGGTTCAAACCAAAGGGAGTTACCCAAATTAAAGGTAACGATTTCTCTTAAATTTTTTTCTTTTATTTTACTTCTCCAACCCCTAAACTCTTTTTATTCCTTTATTTTGAAACAACACAAGTATCATAAATATACTTGTATTTTAATATTATAAATATCATAACTACACTTACACACACATCCATAAAATGTATGAAGAACATAATGTTTCTACTGATGGAAAACTAACGCCTCACGGAACGATGATTGTTCAAATATCTCCAACCACATCTCATGGTGACCATTATGATGACACTTTATTTATATATGATATATATTTTGTTTTTTCTTTATTCTTCTCTATTTTCCATTTATAGAAATCCATTATTGTTTCGATAGTTGGTAAATACGATAATCTCATTTGAGGAAGCGCGAACTACCGCCCCCTCAATGTGATGTGACTCATTAATGCCTTATGTGGGATGTATAAAGGATAGAGTTAATTATATTATATATGATATTATACTGTAATTATATTATACCTTTGTATAATTATATTTTAATTCCATTAAAATAATAAATATAAATGAAAGTAGCGTTCATGCGTACGTACGGCTTACCGTCTCGTTGAACGGTGCATTTCATTTCTTACATCTAAATGTTATGTACTATTATAAATACATGTATAAACTAGATATATATGATATATAAATCATTAATATCATTATATATATAATTAACCTTTGACCACATGAACAACATGTAATTATATGAAGTCCATTTTTGACTCAAGTACCAAATATCAACAAAACGAACATTATTAACTTAAATGATTACATTATATTTATAACATGGTAATAAGTGGTATAAAAGGAATAATAGGAATTAAAATGTTCTTAAGAAAGTATAAATTAACTTTATTTTATTATTCATGAGATTAATGAAGGATCGAGGAAAGTTAGACATGAGGTAAGGGATTTTCTCATCTCATTTTTAATTCTATGAGATTTCCATTGTTCGCCACCTATTCATTACATGTGGTGTATTGTGTAATGTAATTTGATATATATTATCAGTATTATCATTATATTAATTGTATTATGTGATTCATTTGGTTGTTATTATCTTTTAGTAATATGACTTAGTTGATTACAATGTGGTAAAGGGTTTCGTCCCAATTTTTTATTCCCGTGAGATTCATTCTATATTTGCCACTATTTATTTTTGTGTTGTGTATGTACTACACATGATTGAACTTATTGTGTAATATAGTTTCATTTATGAGTATTTAAATCTTCATTTGATGATCCTTCTTTCATGTGGCGTATGTTTTGTAAGTTACCAAATCAGTAAGGGAACCTTTCACCCTCCTCTTTTTAAAAGACTTATTTTTGTTATGTCTTTTAATTTACATCTTATCATGTTGGGATATGTTCTTCTATATCTTTATTGAGGTAAATTTTATGTCCATGTGATGATATAACCATTTTTTCTCTTCAACTCTTTTTCTTAATTTTAAAGTTATGTCGTTAGGGTGTCGAATTATTACAAGGGAACATCATAACCCAATTTCAATTCATTGGGTTCAACTTGTACTTATTAGACATGTCATCCTCTGAATATGTGCGAATGACCTATGATTGTTTTACACTTAATATCCACTTATATTGGGTGTATTTATATTTTTCACACATAATTATGTGATTGATTTATCTTTAATTTAAGGATACCATCTTTATAAGGGATTTTATCTCAATTTACATTTCAATTGATACTTCATTGTTGTTATGCACCAATTCACTCTTATGTGGTGTATATACTATCCATTGGAATTATATATCATGAAGACCTTTATTCTCATGATATTATAAAGTTTTGATTAAATTTTATTCCTCAATTATTTGTATTCAGGTGTCTCTATTTTTGTTAAAAAACTCTTTAACTAAAATATCATTTTAAATGTTTTAAAGATTTATTATTCTGAATATTTCTCATTAATTTCCATGTTTTAAAAATGGTTTTTAGGATTTTTATATGGGCATTAATTTTTTCAAATTATAATTCATTTAAAATATTCAATGTGTTATCGGACACTTTGATTCAAAAATCTATTTTTAAATGGTTTTGAAAATGATTTGATAAAACATTGTTTATTTAAATATCATGATTTTATATATTGGATTGTGGAAATGTTATCTTTCCTTTATACATGTGTTATATGTTATGAATATGTTATGTTTATTGGGCATTGTTTCCGTATATGGGTGGTTCTGTGATAAAACTTGGGCGAGTGAGCCTGAGATAGCTCTCCAATGCATTGGGTAAAGTGACAGAGGTAAACATGATGTCTCTCATAAGAGATTTAGAGAATATATTGTGATGGGTAATCCAAGTGTAACTCCCTAGGTAGCTGTGATAACTAAAAAGTAAGTTTAATATGGATGCAATAAGTAATATTTAAGATTTATGATTTGTGTGTGTTAATCATAAATCTTATGATTTCATAAGGTATGTTATGATTGAAATGTATGGTTTCATGGATTTGTATTTATTGTTAGGATAATGTTTTCCATCCTTATTTTATAACCCTTACTGAGATTTTTATGATCATCCCATGTTTTTGAAATTTTTCCACATGACTTAAAGATGAATAGTTTCAAGGATGGGATCATGGAAAATTCATGCTGTTTAAAACATGGAACTGGACAACTGTCTTTTTAAGAGTTTTTATTTTATGAATAAAATTGATACTGTGTAGTAGTGTCTACATGTAATATTCAAGTTGTTATGTAATAGTTATGGCCTAATTCTCTAAAACTATAAACCTGTAGAGATCCCCAATGTGAATTATTTATTTAATTCAAGATTATGTAATGTTTAAGGTCAGGTCCTTATAGTTGGTATCATAGGTTGATTTAGATAACTTTAGAGGTTAGGGAATTCTTTAAGCATAAGTGACATTACTATAATTTTTAGGTCTTCAGAAAGAGTCATAGTGTTTTTAGATAATGTGAATGTGTTTAAGATAACATGAATAACTATATCATATTAATTACCCTCCTCATAAGATATTATATGATGATTTTACTGATATATTCACACTGGCCTTTTTGGTTTTAGTAAATGGATGGATCTAGAAGGCACTAAAGTAACAATAGATGAGAAGAAAATTATGACGGTTTTCTGAACGAGCAACTGAATGATATTGGAGCTGCAATGAGAATACATGTGGTTATGCTAAACCAACTATTTGGTATCATGACTGACCACATGAACCTTAGTGATCTTTATAAGGCATCATATGTGCAAGAAACAAATCCCTACGGAATATCAGGTAATAATCATAATGGTAAGTGTGTTCAAAAACCTATTTGTCAAAGATGTGGAAAGAAACACCTAGGAAAATGTTTCAATGGGACAAAAAGATGATATAGATGTGGAAATGAAGGTCATAAAACAAGAACCTTCAATGAAAAAAGGATGCATTTAGTTGACTCTAGGAAAGGGAATGAATTCCATTCTGAGGGATCAATTGAATGTTTTAAATATGGTGTGCATGGTCATTATGAAAACAAATGTCCTACGAAGATGTTTTGGGAATGGGATCACCATGATCATACAAATATTCATTTACCAATACCTAATTCCATTCCGATTGAGGATGAAGAAACTGACAATGACCAATGAAAGGAATAGATTATTTCTTAACATATCTTTTCCTATTATTGAAATCATAGGATATGATTCATGATTTTGTTTGTAGGAAAGAATTATTTCATAATATGATGGAAATTAATGGTTAATGGATCATGAAGAATGTTGAATGAGTAAGTAGTCAACATATAAGGGATACAATATTTGTGGTAGAATTTAGGATGGTGAAATTCATAAAAGTCACTACAAGAGAATCACCGTTTAGTGGCGGTTTTTTGCATTTAGCGGCGGTTTAAACCGCCGCAAAAGGGTTTGGTGGCGGTTTAAAGAAACTTACGCCTAATATGGCGTCACCAATCTATTAGCGGCAATTATTTCCGTTTTGTGGCAATTTATGGAAAGCGTCATAGCTGCCACATTTCGCATTGGTTTTATTTAGTTTAGTGGCGGTTTTTATGAGCCGTGGAAATAAGTTTATTCGCAGTGGTTATAACCACCGTGAATAAACTCAAATCTAGCAGCCATAAAATAGACGTTGAAGTCACCAGAACCACTGCGGAATGAGAACCTACGATGCGACTATGGAGTGGCGGTTAAAACTGCCGCAAAAAGTAATTTTTTTTACAATTCGCAGTGGTTCTCACCATTTAGCAGCGGTCAAAACCGCCCTCAATATATATTTAGCTACGGTTTAAACCGCCATGAAAAGCTGACCAGAAAAAAAAAAATTGTTTCCGCTGGACCACTGCCCTGAAAGACAAATCAAACCAGAAATACCATATTCTATATACCAACAGAAAACAATAATCATCCACCTAGAAAATTAGTATAGAATAAATTGAAAAAAATAAGTAAACATTGACATGCTATATAAGAATGAACCATATTGTACATACCAAATTACAAAAAGAAACATCAACCTAGGAAATTAGTATAGAATAAATTGAAAAATATATATATTATAGAATCAACTATAAAACATAGGTTCATTATTTGACTAATCTCCAAACATACATCTAGTCGATCCTTCTTGATCACCCATAATATATATCACTGGAAAATGAAACATCAGATATACATGTGTGTCGGTGTTCCCATATTGGGAGTGTGCATAAAACACAATTAGATTTACCATTTGTGGGCCTCCTACATGGTTTAATACCCCAAATATACCATCACCACACACATCTACTATACCGGGTGTCTTAGAGATGTTCGTGTGTTAGTCTAACCCAATAAATTATTGTGCATTTTTATGTAACACTACAAATCTTTTATTTACTTATTTCTTAAAAAAATCATGATCCACAAAAACATTATGTTCTATTTGATCATAATTTAAAATAATTATTGAGATACATTATAGAAATCACCTTCTAATCCTGTTAGGATGACTCTAAAACTCATTACACCTGTCATTTCAACACAATTTTAATCTATGATAAATCATATCACATTACCTTAAAATTCATGCCTCTAATTATATTGTATTTTATTCCTCTTAACTATGATGTAATATATTCCCCTATGGAGTTCAATACCAACATCAAGAAACATGATATTATTCTTATGCGATAAGAATAATATGAATCACCTTTACAAAATACCTTAGTTAAATACTATAGTATTAGATTCTTTATATAGTCCTTAATTTTAGATACCCCTCCTAGTATCACAATATCATATCCCCTTTCAAGTTGTATTCCCCAGCCTCTTAATAATTAATCAGTTTTCATCATACCAACATTTATGATATCGAAAACAATATATGGGCCCTCTAATAGCTGTAATCCAAAACCATACCTTCTCCAAATTATTTATTGAATACCAAGATGAAACTGAAATGGAAAGTCATGATAAATTTAAACACTATCTATTTCTAGGTACCTTTCACAAAGTGTTCCCCTTCACAAAAGTTATGATTCTTGAAATATTTCTATTTAAATTGATCATAAATGGTATGTTGTATCCCACTAATCATTAATGAACTATGTGTGTTGTGATTCTATTTATAGAGATTCATATGATGCTCATCGCATGGGCCTGATCACAACAATGTAAACACCTATTACCTCTTGGAATGGCGAAAATTGAATATTTTCCTAACTATGTGGACTTAAAAAAACGAGTCATAAACATGTATTATATGTATTCTTAACATAAAAATCATATATTTTCATATCTACACAGATTCAGAGAAATCATAGGAATAGGGGTAACTCGTTAAACACTATTATTTGGATATTATTCATTAATAATCATAAATATATAAGGGAATCCAATAATTCAATTGATTCCACACAACGGTTATTTGATGATCCCAAAATCTCACACCTTTTACCAATACCTATTTTGAAGAATCTATAGTACATGAAACACTAGTGAACACCTTTCATTGTAATTTAGTTCTAAAAGTACATCCATACCAAATATTCACATACATGGAATCCCATTGGAGGTTCTCATCAAAAAATAGATAAAAAATGTGAATCCATTAACATGGAATTTGATTGATAAACTATGCACTCTTATATTTGATGATGTATTGATGGGTTCCTTCATTGTGTTTCCTTTTCATTACCTTCATCACGTCCTTCAATTAAAATTGAATCACCAAATGCACCAATTATTTTGAAGGCCAAAAACAAGATGATAGTACCCATAAGGAACACAATGGTGAGGCATGAAAATAATTGATATGTCATACATAGGAGTGAATTTCTATGAATATATGTTCCCCATACCCTAACATACATTTTCTCCTACCATTTTAAAATGAGTGCATGATGGTTCACACCTTATTTTAGGAATACCATCTAAATGGATCTATCCTAACATTATATGACACTCATGGTAATCTATAGGGAATAATGCCCCACAGGTTGTCCAACTAAAAATGTTCTATGGAAAATCCATTGGTCCATAATTTCACATCCATCCTTTTTGTATCCTTTCAATAGATCATGAGAAAACGTTCTTCTCATATCATATTTAATTGGAAAAAATTTCCACCGTAAAGTAGAAATCACCTTAGAACTTCATTATGAGTATCATGTTCACTAAAGTCATTCTAATTAACATGTGACCTTGAGTACTCAAGAAGATATATAGGGTGTTTTTCCTTATTGTCTATACTCAAGCATATAAAAGTTGATCCCACTTGGGTTATCCAACCACTGACACTCTAGAGTATATTTATACCCCTACTAGTTTAAACACCCTTGAGGCCCATTAGAATATCTAGATAATATACTAGGGATGGTTACGATGCTATAATATCTAAAAGCATCCAAATCTATCCTATGTGGAGTTTGTGACTATAAAATTACAATGGAAAACATAACCCACATGGGTGGGGGAATTTTTTATCATTTTTTCCTCATCTTCATCACCAGTATGATTCATCCCATGGAATCACACCCAAATTAATGATATCCCTCTTACAATGTAAATATGTGTTTCTTATTGGTGGTAACAAATTAGTATATTTCTTCAATATTAACCCAATTGATGTTGGGAAACATGATTCTATTGAGTATGAAATAGGTTTGGATTAATCCACTAGCCCCTAACCACTAAAAAATAGTAAAACCATCTCTACATAAGTGAATATTACTTAGTTCAAATTCAAAATAATATAACATGTGAAATGAGCCAATTTGTTCAACACATCAACAATGGGTCTAACTCCTAGTCATCCAAACTCTTGACTTCAAATTCAAACACAATCCTAACTAGAATGTTGTATACCACACTTGAGAAATCAAGACATAAAAAGAAACATCAGAAATCAATAAAATGCATAAAAGGAAACATGAGTAATCAAGGATGTTTTAGGACATGATAATGTTTGGTGGAAACTATGAGCCACAAATGTTACATATACAAACCAGGTATTCCCGTATTTTTTCAACACATGAACAATACAGCTACTCCTGGTCTAATGATGCATCATCACCCCCACCACCTTCATCCCCACTTTCTACTGTCAGCTGTCAGAACATTATACTGAAAATTAGACATGGTAGCATATTTATATTAAAACTTTAAACCAATGAAAGATAGAAAACTAAATAAGTTTTGTTTTTTGTGATTTACATACATACCACCGGGAGATGCACTACCACCAGGGGCATATCTGCTCATTTGGTGATGTATTTCAATCATCTCTTTCAGCAAAAAAGATATATGATCCCCCTACTGGTGAACTTTGTTTTGTAGAGAAACAATCTATTTCTGAGCATCTCCTAGTATGGGATTACAAAATCTAGGAGTAGATGCAGCTGCCATCCCCGGTGACATGGTAAAAACCTCAGATGGTATGGGTCCCAAACCCATACAGCACACTATACCAGGATGCTCCTTCCCAAGGACTTTAGAAACCGGGTCATCCTAGGAGACTGAGTAGGACTGCGCAAGAATGGAATCCCATAGTTCTTTAATTTTTACCTATAAATCAAATATTAATATATATTAACACAATAAAAACTGATAATAAGTTATTATAATAAAAAATTGACTTCATACCCCAACTTCTTTTGCAGGATCACTAACAAAACATCCATCTGATTACTTGTGAACATCCAACCACAGTTCAGTTCGGGATGCTTCATGCCCTAAACTCTGTGACTTCATTAAGAAATGATAAATCAACAATTCAATATATTAAACAGATAAAACTTTTTTTATAAATATTTAATCTAATTAAAATATTACCAATGTCATTTGGCTTCTAGAAAAACTTTTTTGAGTCGGTAGTGTGAGGGATGACTTTCTTAGCCCGGTTTGAAGCATTTTTTCTTGAGAGATCCTGAAATAAATAAAATGAAACTTAATAGTAATGTATTCAATGTCATGTCCTCTTCATATACATGTATAAATGTAAAATGAGGATAATATAATAATATATATTTCAATACCATATGCTTCTCATCATGATGTCTGTCAACAAAAACATTCCACTGTTCTTTTGGTACCCCACCGGGTAGCTTCTCATACATTTGTTTCACATTCAACGAGGTATATTTGACATCACACCACAATATCCATTTTAAATCTTTCGATTTCTTACCTAAATTTTTCAACGTCCACTTCTGTGCTATCACATTAGCAACTGTAAAGTGGAATAACATCTGTATACAGAAATTCATTTTGAATATACTAGTAACATGACATTCTATTAAACCATAATGTAATAAATTTACCTTTATTTGGGAATCAAAAGCTTCATTTTTCAATCTTGGAGGCACATGTCTCCAATAATCATATGAAATAGAAAGGGAAATGGGCTTCACATCCAACTGGCCTAGAATATGGCCAAATAACCCCGCATCGTCATCCGTCGGGACCCCATAAGAATCAAATGGAATGACTATATTTTCTCCAGTCATATTACAAACATTTGCACTTTTTATGTTTGTCTCCACTGTTATATTTTTCATCTTCAATGAGAAAACAAGCAGTAAAAACAAAATGCAATAAATTTATTTAATTAAAATTTATACCTATGACAGTGACACTCCAGTATGCCCGTGATGAACTGGAATGTGTGTGTCACTGCCCCACTGCTGAGGCTCCTGAAAGTGGAGTCGATGACTAACCCTCTAATGCTATATCCAAAGATGGTGTGAGAGATGGTGCAAGGGGATATGGTACATGAGTGTAGGCAGCTGGTGCCTCAGATGTCGTGGGGAGGGAGCCAGATGGATCATCATCTGTCGCGGAACTAGATGAAATAGAATACCGCTTCTTCCTTGCCATTCCTGTCATTTAATAAAATAAATTTAAGTTCAGAATATATATTTCAAAAAAAATTCAGAAAAAAAATTAAAAATGATAATAGATGCCCATTACTAACAGACAAAATATATATAACAGTGATAATAAATGAATGCAGAAATGAAACAAGTGGTTACTGAATAAATAAATAATTGTACATACAATCATTTTCACCTTCAATCATGTTGGTTTCCGGCTCCATTGCTTCATACACTTCATTCAACCTTCTTAGACTCATATTTTCAATATCATGATGGAAAAATAATTCTTCTTCCTCTTGTTGATTAAATTCAATTTTAGAGGTAAAATTATCCACTTCATCACCCATATCATACAAATCTTTTTGTATTACGTAAGCAACTACACTCCACCCTTCATCGACAACATCATTCACATAATATACCATTTTTTCCTGAATTACTATGATATATGGATCATGCAGTTCACAATCACCAACATCCGTCAAGTGATAGAAGTTCACAGACCTAAATTGCAAGGAATCTCTTTTAAAACTTCTGATAATCTCGACCCATTTTCATTTGAATAAAACAGCAGAAAAATATCCATGGTAGTTTAATTAAATAATATCTTGCATCTTTTCATAGTATTCAACTTCAGAACATGTAAATATACCACTATACTATGTTTTCAAACACACTTCTCGATCGACTATATTAAATCTAATGCCATTCACATTATAAGAGTCGAACTTTCTAGCTTTTTTTAGAGGAATCAAGCAAGAAACATCAAATCTTATGACACCTCTACTCGAGTATTAGTATTCATGATCTGAGAAAAGATATATAATTTATTATATTTAAAAAATGTATGTGTCAAACTAATATTCATACTTATTGCAATATTTATAAACATACACATCGTGGAAACCATTCTACAAGATCTTTATTAACTGCTTTCGTTATATCATTCTCGTTTCATTTTCGGCCTCTCATTAGTCTCTTTGTTTGTATCCTCAACTCTTCAATAAATGGATCTGCAATTTCACTATTCATCATCACATATCTATGTGCATGTAATAATTCATATTCAGTCAGTGTCACATTTGAGGTCCTCCCAACTGATCGGCCAATAGCAGGACATATTTTGGATTTATGATGTATTTGAGATTGAGTTGATGTGCTGTCAACACATCCAACTCGATTAAATCTTGTATCAATATCATAAAAGTATCGAGAACAAAAGGTAAGGCACTCCTCACCCAAATAGACTTCTGTAATAGAGCCTTCTGATTGAGCTTTATTTCTCACGTATGATTTCAAATTCCCAAGATATCTGTGAAATAAAATAAACATTATGTTATTCATATTGAGAAGACTGTTTGTGATAATTTTATTTTCACATTGTGTAATGAGCATGGAAAGTCAAGCATTGGGATGATCCTTCGACTTTCCATGCTCATTACACAATGTGAAAATAAAATTATCACAAACAGTCTTCTCAATATGTATAACATAATGTTTATGCCGCAAAAAATTAAATTTCCATTATGGAAGATTGAGGAATATACTTTTTTTCATCCATTGTTGCATTCTGATTTCGCTTGACGATGCACTTAGGACCCGTTTTCCGCTATCATTCAAATGATGAAACTTCCCAAATTATATTTCAACATATTCAAGCTATGTCAATATTTCCGAACCACTTAACAAATTTGGAGGTGTTCTACGATCAATGGAACCATTAAATTTTGATCTGTTCAGCCGAAATCTATGAGATGCATCGAGAAATCTTCAATGACACAAAAAGCACCATTTTCTACTATGAGGTAGCCGTTTGGGCTCAAAATCAAAGTTACAAACTATAACATCCAAGGTAAACAAATAATAATACATTTTCATACTTATTAATATTTACAAATTAAATATTAATTTTACTTTAAAAGGGGTTTCTATGTTTGATAGCGTACCCGATACGCAACAAAGAGTTTCTTTGAAATCTTACGTTAAACAGTAGTAATATAATAATATTATTTTAAATAGTAGTTAACACGTAGCCGTTGTATTGGTTGGAATGAATATAAATAACTATAATATAATTATATATGTTTTTAAATGATTTTACACTTATCCAATAAAAGATAAAGGCTTAAAATATGAAAAGAATTCAATTTTAGGCATAGATACTCTAATATTCACTAAAAGGTTGAACTATCTCCTTTTGATGGAAAACCGTCATTAAATATTGTTTTGGTAACTGTTATACATTCTATTGGAACAAATAAAATGCTTTTTTAGAATCGGGACATCAAAATTTACTTTGTGTAAATTTTTGGTATTTTTCAGATAAAGATCATTTTTAATGAATGGTGAAAATGTTGTATTTTCATTCAAAAACTCTTTTTAATATAATATATTTATATTATTAGATTATCTTTTGAATTGGTTTTAAAGTGAAATTAGAATATATTTTTACAATTTAATCTAATAGTTGTCGTTGGAATTAATTTCATTTTGAAATCAGACTTAAACTAGTGTCAATCTGTTGATGCATTTTGTTTCATAAAAACACGCTATTTGTTTTGACAGTGGGAATTAAATATGAAATTAATTAATGCAACATGTATGTTTTGAATTTTGTAAAATAGACATCATTTTTGAATTCGGAATATCAGATATAGCTTAGGGTGAATTTTTGGTATCTTTCTGAAAAAACTTCAATTTTTGATGAATAGTGAAACCACTAAGTGGTACTTAAAAAACTGATTTTTTTCATTTAAGTGAAATTTTACCACCTCTGTGTTTTGAATTTCAAAAATCCAAAATAATGGTTTCGATTAATAAGTAAAATGTGTTTCAATTAGATGAAAATAATTTTTTGTTGAATAGTAACTTTTATGTTTTTAGAGGTAATTAGTGTAGTTTAAGGTAAAAATAATGTTTTAATAATATGAAATGACTTTTAAACGTGTCATAACCTTATTGGATGTGTCATGTTCGTCCAAGACTATCCATGTGTCAACTTTAGGACCCCATGGAGCCACTTTGGTAGGAAAATGACATTAATAACTTTTTATTTAATGTTAAAATAAAAATGTCACAAACATGAGTTGTTTTACTAAAAAAAATTAAATGGGGTTATACAAGTCCTAATTTTGACTATAAATATTCATTAGAAATCTGAAAATATTTCCTACATCATCATATTTTTTTTATAATTTTTAGAGATGAAATAAATTAAATTATTTATGACATCATGATGATGCAGCGATTACCTCATTATTTAACGATTTAAATAAAATGAAAATATAATGTAAAATCTAAGACCTACACATGTCAAAAACCTATTTTATGTGTTGATTTCGAACTATTATCACCTTATCCTCGAAATATAAAATTTTTGGACCTTTAAAATCCTAAAATAATTTTATAATAAAGTAATCTTTTAAAACTTTCAAAGAGTGCCCCTCCTCTCCTCTTATAAAAGGCCCCCACCTCTACCACCTTTCCCACACCTCTCAAGACTTCGGCTCGGCCAACCCCTGCTCATTTAATCTCTAAACATCCCTCTCCTCATCCTATAAGCCTTACCTTGTGCATAAATCTCTTCAACAAACCCTTTTGGTTCAAACCAAGAAGAGTTCCCCGATTTTAAAGTAATGTCTTCACTTGTGTTTTTTTGTTTTATTTTTCTTCCAAAAACCCTCGAAAAACTTTTTATTCATTTTTTTTGTAACAACAACAGTATATTCATTATATTAGGATGTTGTTATGAGAATTATTTGAGCTACACCTACACAAACCTCCATCTAATGATTAAAGAACATACTATTTCTGTGGTTGGTGAATTTCTGCCTCACGAAACAATGATTGTTCAATCTCCTTTAAACACCATTAATGGTGGACATTAATATGTAACTATATTTATATATGATATATATTATGTTTATGTTTTCCTTATGCTTCTTTATTTTTCCTTTGTGGTATACCTTTATGGTTACCATTATGGGTAAACACGATAATTTCATTTTAGGAAGTGCGGACTACCGCCCCCTCAAAGTGATTTGATTCGTTAATTCCATATGTGGGATGGATAAAGGAAGGGGTTAATGTTATTATATATTATGTTATATTGTAATTATAATATACCCTTATATAATTATGATTTCACTCCATTAAATACTAAATAGAAATGAAAGTAGCATTCATGCGTACGTATGGCTTACCGTCTCCATGAACAGTGCATTTCATTTCTTACCTCTAAATGTTATGTACTATTATAAATACATGTATATTATGGATATATATGATGTATATGATATCCAAATCAAGAATATAATTCTGGATATAATGAACCATTGGCCACATAAACAACATGTAACTGTATGAAGTCCACTTTCGACTTAAGAACCAACCATCGACAAAAAAAACTTTTTTAACTTAATGATTACATAATGTTTATAACATGGAAATAAGTGAAATAAAAGGAATAATAATATTGAAAAAGGTTCTTAAGCAAGTATAAATTAACACTAGATTATTATTCAGGAGATTAAATAGCATTCGAGTCACGTCGGACATGAGGTAAGAGACTTCGTCTCAATCTCCTTTCACTGAGGCATATTTGTTCTAATACAAGGCTTTCTTTTAAACGGTTTATAAACCCCTTTGCCTTTTAATTTTATACAAAAGGAATCTTTTTCTACGAAGAATTTTACAAAACGACAAAAAATAATGTTTCTTTTAACGTATGCGGTGACAAAGACCTTTTCTACCGCCCCGAGTATTATTTTGTCTTTGGCTTCCTCAACAAGCTGTAATGTTTTTAAAATAAAATAAATACCATATAATCTTTTATGTTTTTTGGTATTGAAAATGGTTTTTATAATGGATTTGTTATGTCAACATATTTAAGTGATATATTGTGATCAAAGTGTGGAAGTGTTTTCTTTCCATTATATTTTTTTATGTCTTATGATTTTATAATGGTACTTGGACATTTTACGGGTGGTTACGTGATAAACCATATGACGGGTGGTGCCGTGAATACCAGTATGGGTGGTTACATTATAACCTCCAATGCATTGGATATGGAAGTCGGCTGTATGGCTATTCCATTTAAGTATGTGTGGAAGTCGACCGTATGGTTATTCCATTTAAGTATGTTTATGTCCCAAGTTACCTTTATATGTTATGTGTTCATTATATGGGTTTTATTGAAATCTTTTGATTACAAAAGGGTAAGTAATGATATTTTATTCAATGAATAGTATTTTCTTCTTCATAAAGTTGAAAAGTATTACTTTGCTAAAGTATGCATGGTTTACTAGTGGTTTTGAAAAACTAACAGATTTCCTTCTTTGTGTATCCCTTACTGAGCTTTTTATGCTCACCCCAAGTTTTTGAAATGTTTTTCCCAGGATTTAATGTGTAATAGGGTCAAAGATGGGATCAAGGAAAAGTCATGATATCTAAAACATGGAACTAGGCATGTTTCTTTTTAAGAGTTTTTATTTTATGGAAACTTATTAGAAGTGTCTACTTTGTAATCTTTTGAGATGTAATAGTTATGTCCTAATTCTCTAAAACTCTAATCCTGAAAAGGTCCTCGATGTAAATTATTTATTTATTTCAATATTAAGTAATTTTTAAGTTCGGGGCCTTATATATGGTATCAGAGGTCGGTTTAGACATCATTAGGAGTTAGAAAATTGTTAAATTATAAGTTAATTTATGGTATGACTGAAATGATATAGCATTTAAAGATTACCATGTTTCTTCGCCTAAGATAGTTCTGTGTTCAGAATGGTTTTCCGTAGAGGAAACATGGCAGTTGTGTTTGGACGACATCAGGAGGAAGAAAAACATCCATATCAGCAACCTGAGATGGTCAGAATTGGAACTGAACAATTTGTTGCAGTGATGGAACAGTTGACTCAGGCTATAAATGCTGGTGGTATCCATGCACGAGATCAGCTAGATCAACCACAGAGGAACATGTCAGTGGTGGAACATTTCATGAGGCAACATCCCCCATCATTCAGAGGATCATTTGACCCTGTGCTAGCTGAAGGGTGGATTAAAGAACAGGAGAATATTTTTGATGTCATGGGGTGTTTAAAACATCAAAAGGATAATCTTTATGTTTACTATTTTGTGGGTGAAGCAGACCAGTGGTGGTCGATGATGAAAAATATCAGAGATAGTGATGAGATTGATGATCTTCACTGGGATGAATTCAAAGGTATGTTTCATGAGAAATATTTTCCTAAGGAGGTTTGTCTTAGGATGGAAAAAAATTCCTAGAATTGAGGCAGGAGGATGACTCAGTGGCTGCTTATGAAGAAAAGTTCACTCGACCGGCAATGTATGCTCCAAAGTTCAAACGAGATCTTGATAGTAAAATAGACCGTTTTTACTCAGGGTTAAAGCCAATGTATAGAAGGGATTTAGCTTCTCGTGAGTTCAAATGTTATGAAAAACTTGTTTGATTTGTGGAGAAGGTGGAAATGGAGTTTTCTGATGATCAGGTGTTCTTTGACAAACTACAGAATAAGAGGTCCAGTTGGCAGGGAAAAGGGAAGAATTCATCAAAGATGCAAGGAGGTAAGAAAACCAAATATCCATCCTATGAGAAGTGTGGTAAATGCATCTTAGAGAATGTTTATCCAAGTCTGTAATGTGCTTTTGGTGTGGTAAGTCTGGTCATATTGCTAGTAACTGTAAGGAAGATGATCAAGTAGGAAATGAAAAGTCAGCGGTAAGATGTTTTAAGTTTAATGAAATGGGTCATTATGAAAATGAGTGTCTAACGAAGAACTCAACTGGGGGAAAGCAACAAGACTAAAATTAGAAAGGTGTGGTGAAATACATTGAAACTACTACAACAGATGTTTGGCCATCGAATGAAGTATTATCAGGTACACTGTTTGTTTTTTCGGATTATAACAATGTTTGGTTTGATTCAGGTTCTACACATTCATTCATTTCTGAGAAGTTTTATAGTAAATTGGGAATTCCATCTCAAGATATGAATCTTGATCTTTTGGTAAAAACACCCGGAGGAAACATTGAGACAAAAAGAAATTATAAGAACCTTCCTATCCTTTTGTGCGGAAATAATCTACCAGTAAACCTTATTGTTTTGGCTCTAGTAGAGTTTGATGTTATTTTGAGAATGGATTGGCTTTATGTTTATCATGCTAAGATTGACTGTAGAGCTAATATGGTTCCTTTTCAGAAAGATTTTCAGTTTGTTTACAAGAATGAACCCTTGCTTATGATAACATATCAGGAAGTTGTGAAACTAGTAAAATATGGAAATGAATGTTATCTTGCACATATCATTGAAAACAAGAGAACTGTTCAGAGTAATGATGTGCCAGTGGTAAATGAGTATCTTGAAGTTTTTCCTGATGAGTTGCATGGTATTATTCATGATCGGGAATTTGAATTTACAATTGACTTAGTTCCTGATTCTAATCCAATTTCAAAAGCCCCTTATCGAATGGCTCAAGTTGAACTTTTAGAGATAAAGAAACAATTGCAGGATTTTTTAGATAAAGGTTTCATTCGACCTAGCACATCACCATGGGGTGCTACTGTCTTGTTTGTTAAAAAGAAAGATTGTTCAATGAGACGTTGCATTGATTATAGAGCCTTGAATAATATCACTGTTAAGAAAAAGTATCATTTGCCTCATATCGACGATTTGATTGATTAGCTTCAGGGAGCTCAGTATTTTTTGAAGATCGACTTGAGGTCGGGGTACCATCAGTTGAAAGTAAAAGAAAAAAACGTTCCAAAGACTACATTCCATACTTGATATGGCCATAATGAATTTTTATTTATGCCTTTTGGGTTAACCAATGCACCTGCTATATTCATGGACCTTATGAATAGAATTTTCGATGAGTTCTTGGATATGTTTGTGGTTGTTTTCATCGATGATATTTTGGTGCTTTCTAAAAGTAAAGAGGAGCATGAAAGTAATTTAAGGGTTATCTTGCAAACCTTTAAAGAAAATAAACTGTATGGAAAATTACGCAAGTGTGAGTTTTGGTTATAAGAAATTTCATTCCTTGGTCACATTGTTTAAAAAATGGCATAACTGTTGATCCTACTAAAACAAATGTTGTTGAAGAATGGCCAAGACCCAAAAACATAGCTGAGATCCTTAGTTTTCTTGGTTTGGTAGGTTACTATAGAAGGCTTATTGAAAAAATTTCACGGTTATCTAGTCCAATGACTAAGATTACTCGGAAAGGTGTTAAGTTTATTTGGACAAAAGAATGTGATGATTTTTTTCAAGAGTTGAAAAGAAGATTGGTGAATGCTACAGTTTTGAAACTTCCTTCCAGGAATGGTGAGTTTGTTATCTACAGTGATGCTTCATTGAAAGGACATGGTACTGTTCTTATGCAGAATGATCAAGTAATTTCATATGCTTCATGTCTGTTGAAAAGTCATGAGGTAAATTACCCTACACATGACTTGGAATTAGCTGCTGTTGTTTTTGCTCTAAAAATTTGGAGGCCTCATTAGTATGGAGTAATGTGTGAAATATATACTGATCACAAAAGTTTAAAGTATATATTCACTCAGAAATAATTGAACATGAGACAGAGGAGATGGCTGGAATTAATCAAGGATTATGATTGTACAATTCGTTACCATCCAAGAAAAGCAAATAAAGTGGCTGATGCTTTGAGTCAAAAAAGTAATTCTTCATTAACCATGATATGTTTGGAACAAGATCCTTTGGTTTTTTATTTGATGAACTTTGGCATAGAAGTTTTTGGTGCATGACTTTCTTCTGTTTTGTTTCAGGTATCAGTGAGATCATCCCTATCAGATAGAATTAATCAAGCACAGCGGGAATACAGTTAGTTGTAGAAAAAGGTAGAGATGATTCAAAAGGGTATGTTTCCTGAATTAAACATTGATAATGATTGTTTTTTGAAGTTTTCGAAAATATTATGTGTGCCTTGTGATTCACAGTTGAAGGGTGTGTTGTTATGTGAGGCTCATAGTTCCCTGTTTTCAGTTCATCCTGGCAGTACTAAGATGTATAGAGATCTGCCAGAGTATTACTGGTGGGATTGAATGAAAAAAGATATTTTTGATTTTACTATGAAGTGTTTGACATATCAGTATGTTAAAGTAGTGCGGCGGTTACTGAAAGGGATGATTCAGCCTTTACCAGTGCCAGAGTGGAAATGGGAAAATATATCTGTGGACTTTGTTGTGGGATTACAGAAGACATCTAGAGATAATAATGCAATCTGGGTTATTGTTGATCGATTGACTAAATCTGCTCATTTCATTCCTATTCGAGATACTTTTCCTCTAGATCAACTATCTCGGTTGTATATTAAAGAGATAGTCAAGTTTCATGGAGTTCCCCTCTCTATTGTATCTGATCGTGATCCCAGGTTTACTTATAACTTTTGGAAAGGCCTTCAAAAGTCATTGGGTACTGAATTAAATTTTAGTACATATTTTCATCTGCAATCAGATGGGAATTCAGAACGAACAATTCATACCTTGTAGGATATGATACGTGCTATCTCTATGGTTTATCAGGGAAGTTGGGACCAACATCTTTCTTGGTTTGAATTTTCATATAATAACATTTTTCTTTCTAGTGTACAGATGGCTCCGTTTGAGGCATTATATGGGAAGCTGTGTCGAACTCTGGATTTTTGGGATGAAGTGGGTGAAAGGAAGATGATGGGACCAGAATTGGTAGAAGAGATGGAAAAAAAATTAGTTTATTTAGAAACATGAGAACAACTCAGATCAGGCAGAAGAGTTATGTGTATAACCGGAGGAAAGATCTATCTTTCGAGTTAGGTGATCATGTTTTTCTCAAAGTTTCACCATGGAAAAGTGTGATGCAATTTGGTAAGAATGGAAAGCTGAGTCCAAGGTTCATTGGACCATATGAAATTTAGGAGAATGTTGGACCAGTTTCTTATCGAGTGGATTTACCTCTGATTTTATCTCAGGTACACAATGTTTTTCATATTCTGATATTGAGAAACTATATACCATATCCATCTCAGGTTTTGAGCCCAAAGTTAGTTCAGTTGGAAGAGAATATCTCTTATGAAGAATAACCAGTCCAGATTCTTGACCATAGGGAGAATGTGTTGGGGAATAAGGTAATTTACCAGGTAAAGGTTTTGGGGAAAAACCATATGGTTGAAGAGGCAACGTGGGAATCTGAAAATGCTATGAGGGATAAATACCCCCACTTATTTTGATAAGTGAATAAAATTGCGAGGATGCAATTCCCAAAAGGGGGGAAGGATGTAACATCCCATGTAAATAAAGAATAATAAATTTTCATACTTATTAATATTTACGAATTAAATATTAATTTTACTTTAAAAAGGGTTTCTATGTTCGATAGCGTACCCGATACGCAACAAAGAGTTTCTTTGAAATCTTACGTTGCACAGTGGTAATATAATAATATTATTTTAAATGGTAGTTAACATGTAGTCATTGTATTGGTAGGAATGAATAGAAATTACTATAATATGATTATATATGTTTTATTGAATGTTTTTACATTTATCCAATAAAAGATAAATGCTTAAAATATGAAAAGAATTCAATTTTAGTCATAGATACTGTAATATTCACTAAAAGGTCGAACTATCTCCTTTTGATGGTGAACCGTCATGAAATATAGTTTTGGTCACTCTTATAAATTATATTGGACAAAATAAAATTCTTTATTATAATCGAGACATCAAAATTTACTTTTTGTAAATTTTTTGTATTTTTCTGATAAAGATCATTTTTTAATGAATATTGAAAAATGTTGTATTTTAATTCAAAACCACATTTTAATATAATTTATTTATATGATTACATTATCTTTTGAATTGGTTTTAAAGTGAAATTAGAATATATTTTTACCATTTAATCCAATAGTGGTCGTTGGAATTAGTTTCACTTTGAAATCAGACTTAAACTATTGTCAATCATTTGATACATTTTGTTTCATAAAAACACGCTATTTGTTTTGATAGTGGGAATTAATTATTAAATTAATTAATGCAAATTATATGTTTTTATTTTGTTTATAAAAGATATCATTTTTGAATTCTGAATATCAAATATTTCTTAGGGTGATTTTTTGGTATTTTTCTGAAAAACATCAATTTTTGATAAATAGTGAAACCACTAAGTGGTACTTAAAAAACTGATTTTTTTGTTTAAATGAAATTTTAACACCTATGTGTTTTGAATTTCAAAAATCCGACATACATGTTTGTAAGTAAGAAGTAAAATGTGGTTCAGTGGGATTAAAATAATTTTTTGGTGAATAGTAACTTTTAAGTTTTTAATCGTGGTTAGAGGTAATTAGTGTAGTCTACGGTAAAAATAATGTTTTAATAATATGAAATGACATTAAAACATGTCCTACCCTTATTGGATGTGTCATGGACGACCAATAAAATCCATGGGTCAACTTGGGGACCCCATGGAGACACTTTTGTAGGAAAATGACATTAATGACTTTTTATTTAAAGTTAAAATAAAAATTTCACAAACATGAGTTGTTTTACTAAAATAATTTTTAAATGTGGTTATACAAGTCATATTATTGACTATAAAAATTCATTATAAATTTAAAAAGATTTCCTACATCATGATTTTTTTTATAATTTTTAGACATTAAATAAATTAAATTATTTATGACATCATGATGATGCAGCGATTACCTCATTATTTAACGATTTAAATGAAATGAAAATATAATGTAAAATCTAGGACCTACACATGTCAAAAACCTATTGGATGTGTGGATTTTGAACTCTTATCACCTTATCCTCGAAATATATAATTTTGGGACCTTTAAAATCTGAAGAGCATTTTATAATAAATTAACCTTTTAAAACATTCCAAGAGTCCCCCTCCTCTCTTCTTATAAATGGCCCCCACCTCTACCACCTTTCCAACACCTATCAAGCCTTTTGCTCAGCCAACCCCTACTCCGTTTATCTCTCCACATCCCTCTCCTCTTCCTAGAAGCCTTAACCTGGGCAGAAAGCTCTTCAAGGAACCTTTTTGGTTCAAACCAAGAAGAGTTACCCGATTTTAAGGTAATGTCTTCACTTGTGTTCTTTTGTTTTATTTTGCTTCTCCAACCATCTAAACTCATTTTATTCATTTATTTTGTAACAAAACCGGTATATTAAATATACTAGGATGTTTTTATGAGAAGTATTCGAGCTACACAAACACACACCTCCATCTAATGGTTAAAGAACATACTGTTTATGTGGTTGGCGAATTTCTGCCTCACGAAACGATGATTGTTCAATATTATTTTAACACCATTAATGGTGGACATTAATATGTCACTCTATTTATATATGATATATATTATTTTTATGTTTTCCTTATTCTTCTGTATTTTTCATTTGGGGTATACCTTTATGGTTTCCATTATGGGTAAACACTATAATTTCATTTTAGGAAGTGCGGACTACCACCCCCTCAAAGTGATTTGATTCGTTAATTCCATATATGGGATGTATAAAGGATGGAGTTAATGTTATTATATATGATGTTATACTGGAATTTTAATACACCCATGTATCATTATTATTTCACTCCATTAAATATTAAATAGAAATGAAAGTAGCGTTCATGCGTACGTACGGCTTAACGTCTCCATGAACAGTGCATTTCATTTCTTACATCTAAATGTTATGTACTATTATTAATACATGTATATGCAGGATATACATAATTTATATGATATCCAAATCATGAATATCATTTTGGATATAATGAACCTTTGACCACATAAACAACATGTAATTGTAAGAAGTCCACTTTTGACTTAAGAAACAAATTTTGACAAAACAAACTTTTTTAACTTAATAATTAAACAATTTTTATAAAATGGTAATAAGTGAAATAAAATGAATAATAATCTTGAAAAAGTTTCTTAACAAATTAGAAATTAACACTAGTTTATTATTCAGGAGATTAAAGAGAAATCGAGTCACGTCAAACACAAGGTAAGGGACTTTGTCTCAATCTTTTTTCATTGAGGCATATTTTTTTCTAATACAAGGCTTTCTTTTATACGGTGTATAATCTCCTATGACTATTATTTTTATACAAAAGGAATCATTTTCTATGAATCGATTTACAAAATGACAAAAAGGAATGTTTCTTTTAACGTATGCGGTGACAACGACCTTTTCCGCCGCCTCGAGTATTATTTGGTCTTTGGCTTCCTAAACAAGTTGTAATGTTTTTAAAATGAAATAAATACCACATACTCTTTTATGTATTTTGGTATTGAAAAGGGTTTTTATAATGGATTTGTTATGTCAATATATTTAAGTGATATATTGTGATCAAAGTGTGGAAATGTTTTCTTTCCATTATATTTGTTTTATGTCTTATGATTTTATAATGGTACTTGGACATTTGACGGGTGGTTACGTGATAAAGAATATGACAGGTGGTTCCGTGAATACCAGGATAGGTGGTTACGTTATAACCCCCAATGCATTGGGTATGGAAGTCGGCCGTATGGCTATTCCATTTAAGTATGTGTGGAAGTCGACCATATGGTTATTCCATTTAAGTATGTTTATGTCCCAAGTTACCTTTATATGTTATGTGTTCTTTATATGGGTTTTATGGTAATATTTTGATTACAAAAGGGTAAGTAATGATCTTTTATTCAATGAAGAGCATTTTCTACTTCATAAAGGTGATAATTATTACTTTGATAAATTATTCTTGGATTACTGGTGGTTTTGAAAAACTAACAGATTTCCTTCTTTGTGTATCCCTTATTGAGATTTTTATGCTCACCCCAAGTTTTTGAAATGTTTTTCACAGGACTTAATTTGGAATACGGTCAATGATGGGATCAAGAAAAAGTCATTCTATCTAAAACATGGAACTGGACATGTTTCTTTTTAAGAGTTTTTATTTTATGGAAACATAGTAAAAGTGTCTAATTTGTAATCTTTGAGATGTAATAGTTATGTCATAATTCTCTAAAACTCTAAACCTGAAAAGATACTAAATGTGAATTATTCATTTAATTCAATATTAAGTAAGGTTTAAGGTCGTGGCCTTATACAAACGGGACAAGCAAAGACCGTGTAAGTGTTCCAACCAGATAAATTCCCAAGCCCAAAGAAGTCACTAATGGTCCACATTAAAGGAGCATGAATTTCAAACATTGTATTAGAAAAAGCATCTAATGTCTCAACACCATTGCTCCATAACTCCGAAAATTCGTTAATCAAAGTCTGCAAGTATATATCAATATCATTTCCAGGAATTTGTTTTATAGGAATAATCATCGAAAGGATAACAGATGATTATTGCATACACATCCACAGAGGCAGTTTATAAGGGATAAAACAACAGGCCAAATGCTATAACTAGTACTCTAAGTCAAAAATGGGTTGAATCCATCGGCATCCAATCCCAATCGATGATTCCAAGGATCAGCTGAGAAATCTAGATGTAATGAATCAAATGCCTTCCACGATTGGGAATCTCGTGGATTTTTCATTAACCCATCATTGTTATTATCTACAGAATGCCAGTTCATGTATTCAGCGGTTTTTGATGACATGAATAATCTTTGCAATCGAGGCTTCAAAGGAATGTAATGCAAAACCATTTCAGGTGTGTTCTTTTTCTTCTTCTCCATGAAACTATGTTCATTCAGACTTCCAAACTCACACTTTTCATGCCATCTAGAAGAAGAACATTTCTTGGAATTTTTTCTACATGAATCCTATCCCCAATAAAGCATACAATCATTGGGAAACGCGTGAATTTTTGTATAATTCAGACCAAGCTTGTTAACATCTTTTTTCATATAATAAAAATATTCTGGGATTTTCGATTTAGGAAATGCATCATGAATCAATTCCAATATCATGCACATTTCCTTATTTGTAATTCCACATAGACAGTTGATATGGTACAAATTCAGTAGAAATGAAAGCTTTGAATATTTCAAACACCCACTATACAACTCTTGATTTCTGTCATCAACTAAATCATGAAACTAATTTTCCTCAGTGATGTTTTCTCGTACATTTGGCTCCATATAATCAAGAGGATGATCCAATGATATGGTACAATCTTGATCTACCTATGTTACAGTCTCAAAAACATCACATATCACCTCGCAATTTGTAGCACCCTCTTCTGGTTGTTTTGATAGTGGTGTCTTGTAGTGCCGAATGCCACATTTATGAGGTTTTTCATTTCATTTACCATTATTAATGAACTTGGGACCACATTCTGTGGATTAACATAAGTGCTAAATCTTTATGTAATGTTTGATTCTCAATGCCAAATCCAACACAAATATTGACCAGGGAATTTCTTCAGTATTAAATGTTCATAAACTTCATCTATCTTCAACCATGTTCTGAATTTACATTTAGGACATGAACACTTTATTCTCCCTTCTACCGATCGATTAGAAATTGGAAAATCTAAAAAATCATTCAATCCCAAAACATATAGAGGTGTGTTCCTCGGTAATGTGATCCAGCTTTTATCCATGTATATCACAATGTGCCTACAAAAAAAATACGAGAGTGTATGATTACAGAAACATAATATAATAATGATGACCCATTGATTATAATGTATGAATAATATAATAAACATGATTCATCGATCACATTTACCACTTCGGACCAACCGAACAAGTCTGGTCCATAGGAGACAGTGTCAAAACCTCATTGAGGAGAAGTAAGAATATCTGGTCACACACTTATCATAACACTGTCGATCACACATTTATGTTGCTTCAAATAACACCCCATTGACATGTGATCAAAACCGATCATAATTCATTTTAAACCCGAGACATTATGTGATTGTTTAGGCTTGACCTTAGATGTCCTCCAAGTGGAATGATGATTCTCAATGGTTTCATACACAACCAACCAAATCAATGTCGTATTTACAAGCAATAACTGAAGTGATTTAAGACATGAGAGCTCAAAAGAAATTCTAGAAAAAATTTCCATTTTTCAATTGACATCTTAGGTTGTGATCATTATACCGGGAATGACACATGTTTAAAAAAACTGACAAGATTCTCCCCACCTTTGGAGTGTCTTAGTTATC
The DNA here is from genome assembly GCA_963277665.1 of Viscum album. Classification (NCBI taxonomy): domain Eukaryota; kingdom Viridiplantae; phylum Streptophyta; class Magnoliopsida; order Santalales; family Viscaceae; genus Viscum; species Viscum album. Next base: position 1,813,371,881 of record OY728127.1, read on the forward strand.
AAAATTAGAGATATATCAGCCACAAATAAGTTATCTATATCATATTCACATCAAATATACAATTGATTCTCCCCTTAAGCACACTCATTATATTATAACAATAATAAAGGGGGGAAAACCAAACCGACCAGCTTTCCAAAATGCCTTATTCTTTTTGATGTCCTCCAATGTTTTGAGACATAGTTGATTATTTAATTCATAGGTCACTCCACTCCATAGATGACCTGACACCTTAAAAAATAGTCCATGGTTCAATGATTTAACCAAACTCCATACATTCATTACAATATTTAGATCTTGACAGGAAAAACATAGATGTAAGCATGTTACCATGGGTTCTATAAGAAATTAGAACATCATGATTACTATACTTAGTTTTTCCACCCTATGCATTAAAGAATTAGAAGGTAAATAAAATAGATTTAAACCAACATCTTATTGACTCATACGACCATCAACATGAATGAAATAATACAATGTTGTCCAACAATGAGGAAAATAAAGGGTCATGCGACCTGAAAAGCAGATGACAATGCTTGAGGTAAGTCTATCCTAATGAAACTGAGCATTTATCGATAATCATGAAAATAAAAATGTCCAAAAACACAATAACCACCCAAAAGGGTTTAATTAGAACTAAAGAGTCATGTGAGGGGCAATGACACTTGAACCAAACCGAGCATCAGAAAACTCCTTGTAATACAATGGTATTAATGTTCTAAGGGCACTACCTACCAAAGTATATCAACATAAAATGAGAATGCATCAAATCTAACACCATGTTATGATTACAAAATTCATTAGGCTCAAAATAAAATCAACTAATCCATTATTAAAAAGGATATCTATAGAGAATGCATGTGGTTAAATTCCAAGACAACTCAAAAAATTCCCATGTTACCCATTCATAAGAGTCTCTACCAAGGACACCACTAAAGGTTATATTTCCAATAAATAATGGGAAATCACAAACTGATTTTAAATAAGTTTTTTTGTTAAGAAATTATCCTATATTTTAACATAATAATGGGATATCACATGTTCAACCCATTCCATCAATCCCGATACACCATGCATATCACCATGAATCCACCATATCAGGTGCCAACTATATCCAAAAACCCATGTCTTATTAACCATATACCTTCATTCTTCATCTATACCAATATAAAAAAGAATCATATAAAAATAATCAATTTAAAATAAAATATATAAGTAAATAAACAATAAAAACAGTCAATAGGGAATATAGACCCTAGAAACAATGTATCTGAACATCAGATGAAAATAGGCTCGCTCGACCCAAAACACTTATCTTTATCAAACAACCAGTTTTATTTCTATTTTGGATTAACTAATTCATTTATTATAGGTTAAAACTATGAGAAACTTATAGAATTTTCTACCATATCCGATTAATTATTTAAATATTATCTCAATCAAAACTTCATGTTTCATTGTATTTTAAGGATGAAAATTTCCAACAACATACCCCATTATTATTGTCATTAATAAATATTTCCACATTTATTTTCATTATCCAATTCCATTAACACATGGAATAACAATTGCAATTAAACCTGAATTAGTTATCAAATTAACAATTTTCTTCAAATTAACATTCTAAAACTTGGAGTAACAAACATTCTAATGAAATAATAAACATATATTGAACAAAATCTTTTAAAAAAAAGATGAAAAATGTTATCACAATGGAAAACTCAATTTGGGGTCGTGGTCGCAGTGAGAAGGGTCGTCGGGATAAGGGGGGTTGTGGGTCACCGGGGTCACCGGTCGTGGGCTCCGCCGTAGAAGCTGGTCATGGGGTCACCGGAGACGGAGGTCACACGTTCTCCAGAGACATCGCGGGGTCGCCAGGGGGGGTCACGAGAAGAAGGGATCGAGAGGGGTCGGGAGGGTTGGGGGAAAAATGGGTTGGGGTAGGGAAGGGTCAAAAAATTTTAAAAAAATATTGGTTTAGCGGCAGTTTATTAAAAACCTTCGTGAAAACTTTTTCGGAAAATGTTTAGCAGTGGTTTTGTGAACTGTTGCCACAAAACCACCGCTAAACCCTATTTATGTTGTAGTGAGTATTAAGGTTCTTATGAAGATGATATTACATTAGAAGACTTTTTATTGTAGGTGTAACCCTGATGTTTGAAATATTAAAATTTTATTCAAGGAATAATTATATTCCCTTTTGTGGATATAGTTTTAACGAACCATTTGGATTTATATGATACTTTAATTTGTGACAATTACTAGTGAATACATTTTTTGATGAAAAATGAATGTTATTAGATAAACTTTGTGGTTAAAATATTTTATATTAAAATTTTATATATTTAACTCTTTTTGGGAATGTTATAAAATTATGTAGTTTTTGAAAAGGGACAACACACAAACTGTGTGACAACCCGTCACATCAGACAAAGTTGTGGTAATTGAACCCACAACCAAAGTGTGACTGGTATTTATCGCCTACCACTACACTACGTGAGGTCCCTAGTTAGTATGACTAATTATTTTTAGTTAGATGATCCTATGAATCAGAAGGAGTTTATTTTGGGCTATCTATGGAAATGATTAACCTATCATGGAGTATATGTGATTAGGTTAATTACATTTCAGTAAAAGAAATTAAGAGAAACTGATGTTATTTGGAGATAATTGTTTAGATTTTCCTTGGAAGACTATGTGATTAAATCCTTAAGAGATTTGTGTTTCAATCTTACTATGGATTACTCTGAATAGATTTAAGGATAACTTTTTATTTAATGGTCTTTCTTGAACCTTGGGTTCTTTTTGTTGAATTTTGGAGATTAAGAGTAGTATTTCTTTTAATAATGATTATCCTTTTGGTGATTATCAGATTTTATACTATCAATTTTGGTTTTAGTTGATGTCTATGTATAAGGGAAACCGATAGTTCCGATTTTGTGAATTATGTGATTCTCTAGAATGTGATTCTGGTGCTTTTGGTGTGACCAAGTCTTTTTGAATGCTCATCGCTTATAGAAATGATTAGTTTTGTTAGAAACTTATTAAAATATGAAACTCTACTTGAAGGTAAGTATATTTCATTATGTTTTTATTCTTTGTAGATGATTAATTCCTCAAAATTATGAAAAGTAACCTAAAAATCATTATTGGATTATGTTCCCTACTGGGTAATCAAAGACCGTTTACACACATCTTATGTTTGTGATTTTCATGTGGTTAACTTTCTCCTAATTATGGTTTCTATCACAATCCATCCGAACATAACCCTTTTCTCTTCCATATCCATGTTTTCATGGAATATTAATATGGGTTTACTCGGGTGAGCATTGTAATTTTATTTCTTTCTTCTAAAGTGATAGTTTTACTGACTATTTTTTGCGATATGGGAATTTTAATAAAGATTCCGAGCTCAAACATTAAAATTGTGCGGACGCAATTCCCAAAAAGAGGGAATGATGTAACATCACAGGTAAATAAAGAATATGACAGTTTCATATTTAATAATTTTTTAATTAAATATTAATTTTACTTTAAAAGGGTTTCTATGTTCGATAACATACCCGATACGCAACAACGGGTTTCTTTGAAATCTTACGTTGCACACTAATAATCTATTATTATTTTAAACGGTAGTCAACCGCTATCCATTTTATTGGTGATACTGAATTAAACTAACTACAATATTTTTATACATGTTTTCTAAATGTATTTACATTTATTCAATAAATGTTAGAGGCTTAAAATGTGAATGAACCTATTTTTAAGCATAATTTACATTAAAAGGCTTATTTATCGCCTTTTAATGGAGAACCCTTTCTAAATCTAGTTTTGGTCACTTTAATAAATTATAAATGACCAAATAAAATCCTTCTTTAGAATGGGGACATCAAAATTTACTTTGGGTGAATTTTTTGAATTTTTCTGATAAAGTTCATTTTTTAATCAATAGTGAAAAATATTGTATTTTAATTCAAAAGTGACTTTTATTCTCACTTATTTATATTATTAGACTATATTTTTAATTGGTTTTAAAGTGAAATTAAAATATATTTTTACCATTTAATCCAATTTTGGTCATTATAATTAATTTGACTTTGAAATTGGACATAAACAAGCATCAATCTTTTCATAATTATTGTTTCTTAAAAACAAGCTATTTGTTTTGATAACGGGAATTAATTTTAAAATTAATTAATTCCACTTCTATTTTTTGAATTTGGAAAAATAAACATCATTCATGAAATCGGAATATCAAATATATCTTAGGATTAATTTTTGATATTTTTCCAAAAAACATCAATTTTTGATGAATAGTGAAACCACTTAGTGGTAGTTAAAAAATAGACTTTTTCATTTAAATGAAATTTTACCACTTTTGTGAATTGAATTTAGAAAATCTGACATACATGGTTGTTATCAAGAATTCAAATGTGGTTCAATAAGATGAAAATAACTTTTGCTGAAGAGTATCTTTTGACATTTATTTACCGCGGTTAAAGGTCAATAAGGTAATTTAAGGTAAGAGGAATATTATAATATTTCAAAATTAACATAAAACTTGTCCAAAACTTTTTCTTTGGGTATTTAACCACCATGGTAATATTTGGATCGATTTTTGGAACCCATTGAGCCACTTGGGAGTGATAATAAAAATTTATATTAATTAACTTAAAGGAAATGAAAAAATGACAAAAGAAAATATCTTTTAGTAAATTTATTTTTAAATGGTGTTATATAAGTCATATTTTTGACTTTATATATTCATTAGAAATATAGATAAATTTATTACATGATAGTATTTTTTTTATTTTTTTAGGCCTAAAATAATAAAAATTATTTATGACACAATAATGATGCACTGTTGACCTCATTAATAACTCATTTAAAAAAATAAGATTATAATGATTAAAATATTATACTAAAACTTTCCAATTCCTATTGGATTATTTTTTTTACCATTAGTCATCATTTATTTGACTATAATGTTTTTTTGACCATTAGAAACCGAATATAAATATATAATAAAATAAGTTTTTCACACTTTCCTAAAGAGCCCCTCCTCTCCCAAATAAAATAAGACCATTTCTAACTAATTCCTCACACCTATCAATCCTTTTGTATCATTAAAACTCTGCCAAATTAATCTCCTTACCTTCCTCTACTCCTCCTAGAAGCCTTAACTTTGGCATAAGGCACTTCAAGAAGTCATTTTGTTCAAACCAAAGGGAGTTATCCAAATTAAAGGTAACAATTTCTCTTAAATTGTTTTCTTTTATTTTACTTCTCCAACCCCTGAACTCCTTTTATTCCTTTCATTTATAACAACACCAATATCCTAAATATACTAGGATGTTGTTATGAGAAAGAGTAGAGATACACTTACACACACCTCCATTTAATGGATGAAGAAGATAATGTATCTGTGGATGGGAAACTAATGCCTCTTGAAACGATGATTGTTCAAATATCTCCAACCGCCTCTCATGGTGTCCATTATTATGGAAATTTATTTATATATGATATATAATTTGTTTATGTTTTCTTTATGATTATTTATTTTCGATTTATAGCATGCCTTTATGGTTTCCATAGTGGGTAAATACGATAATCACATCGGAGGAAGCGCCGACTACCGCCCCCTCAATGTGATGTGACTCGTTAATGCCTTATGTGGGATGTATAAAGGATAGATTTAATGATATTATATATGATATTATACTGGAATTATAATATACCTATGTATCATTATGTTTTAATTTCATTAAAATAATAATTATAAATAAAAGTAGCGTTCATGCGTACGTACGACTTACCATCTCCATGAACGGTGCATTTTATTTCTTACCTATAAATGTTATGTAATAGTACAAATACATTTATATAATGGATATATATGATAAATATGATATATAAATCGTTAATATCATTATGAATATAATGAACCTTTGAACACATGAACAACATGTAATTATAAGAAGTCTATTTTTTACTCAAGTACCAAATATCGACAAAATGAACATTATTAACCTAAATGATTACATAATGTTTATAATGTGGTGATAAGTGATGTAAAAGGAATAATAAACTTGAAAAAGGTTCATAAGAAATTATAAGATAATTTTTTATTATTCAGGTGAATAAAGAACGATTTAGTCAAGTCAGACACGAGGTGAGGGATTTTCTTATCTCATTTTTAATTCTGTGAGATTTCCATTGTTCGCCATTTTTTCATTTCATGTGGTGTATTTTGTACTACCATTTGATATATATTATCATTATTATCATTATATTCATGTTATTATATGATTAATTTGGTGTTTATTAACTTTTGTTCATACGACTTAGTTGGTTACAACGTGGTAAAGGGTTTGGTCTCGCTTTTTATTCCCGTGAAATTCATGATATATTTTCCACTATTTATTTTTGTGTTGTATATGTACTACACATTATTGTACTATTTTTTCAATATAATTTCATTTATTAGTATTTAAATATTCATTTTATGATCCTTATTTCATGTGGTGTATGTTGTGTAAGTTACCAAATCGGCAAGGGAACCTTTCACCCTCCTCTTTATAAAAGACTTCTTTTTGTTATGTCTTTAAATTTAAATATTATAATGTTGGGATATGATCTTATATATATTTATTGATATAAATTTTATTTCCAAGTGATGAGATACCCTTTTTATATCATCAACACATTTTCTGAATTTTAAAGTGACGTCGTTAGGGTGTCGAATTTTTACAAAGGAACTTCTTAACCCAATTTCAATTATTTGGGTTCAACTTGTACTTCTTGAACATGTCGTCCTATGAATATGTGTGAATGACCTATGATTGGTTTACAATTAATATCCACTTATATTTGGTTAATTTATATTTTTCACACAGAATTATGTGATTGATTTATCCTTAATTTAAGGATACCATCTTTATAAGGGATTTCATCTCAATTTACATTTCCATTGAGACTTCATTGTTGTTATTCACCAATTGACTCTTATGTGCAATATATACTGTCCATTGGCATAATATATTATTAATATCTTTCTTCTCATGATATTATAATGTTTTGATTAAATTTTATTCCACGATTATTTGTATTCATGGGTCTCTATTTTTGTTAAAAACCGCTTTAACTAAAATATCATTTTAAACGATTTAAAGATTAATAATTCTAAATATTTTTCATTAATGTCCATGTTTTCGAAATGGGTTTTAGGATTTATTTATATGGACATTAATGTTTTTAAATGATAATTCATTTAAAAGATTCAATGTTGTATGGGACACTTTGATTCAAAAATATCTTTTTAAATGGTTTTGGAAATGATTTGATAAAACATTGTTTATTTAAATATCATGATTTGATATATTGGATTGTGGAAATATTATCGTTCCTTTATACATGTGTTATATGTTATGATTAGGTTATGGTTATTGGGAATTGATTACATATACGGGTGGTTCCATGATAAACCTAGGGCGGGTGAGCCCGAGATATCTCTCTAATGAATTGGGTAAAGTGATAGAGGTAAAAGTGATGTTTCTCCTAAGAGATTTATGGAATATACTGTGATGGGTATTCCAAGTGTAACTCCCTACGTAGTTGTGACAGCTACAATTTATGTTTAATATGGATTCCATAAATAACCTTTAAGATTTATGATTTGTGTCAGTTATTCATAAATCTTCTAAATTCAAAAGGTATATTATGATTGAAATGTATAGTTTCATGGATTTGTATTTATTTTTGGGATAATATTTTCCTTCATTATTTTATAACCCTTAATGAGATTTTTATGCTCATTCCATGTTTTTTAAATGTTTTCCATAGGACTTAAAGATGAATAGGTTCAAGGATGGGATCATGGAAAATTAATGATTTATAAAACATGGAAGTAGACATGTGTCTTTTTAAGAGTTTTTATTATATGAAAAAATGGATACTGAGTGGTACTGTCTACTTGTAATATTCATGTTTTTATGTAATAGTTATGCCCTAATTCTCTAAAACTCTAAACCTGAGAAGATCCCCAATGTTAATTATTCATTTAATTCAAGATTATGTAATGCTTAAGGCCGGGTCCTTATAGCTAATCTCTACTATAATAATATAATCTCAATGTTACATAATCCCGAATTCCCAATATATGATGAATCCTTTTACGAAACTACTTTGAAGATAAAATCATTACTACTCACCTTTATTATACTTATCACTAAAATTGATCTACCAATAATATTTCTAGTGGCCATAACTTCATTAAAAAGCCATATGGTGTTGAGCTACTATTGGTTTCATGTTAACTAGTATATCTAGAATATTAAGACTAAAATTATTGACATAAAATTCTCACTAGTTTGAAACACAACCTCTTAAGAGCATGAGATTATCATCTGGAATCAATAATTCATTAGGATATCTTATGAATATAATTTCGAAATGATCACAACAATTAATGGATCATATTAATCACCTCATCGTTTCTATGAACATCCAAATGCATTGGTAGCATAAATGGGGTGATAAAATATCAAATAACTGGGCGTAACACCACCTTAAAAGGTCATGATTTGTACTCATTTCATAAAAATTAGAAAAAAATGTAATGAAAACGGTTATTAAACATGATCCTGACCTATCACATGATTAGGCTTCACTACTAAATGGAGATTAGATATTTCATCTTCAATGAACTCATTATAAATGATATAAAAATGTTACGGAACTAACCATATAAGTAATCCCATGAACTTTTCAGCACATTCCACTCCCAATACATAATATCGACCTCTAGAGAGCTTCTCCCAAAATATAATTTATCACCAATCAATAATGATAATATTCATTTTCATTGATAATGGAGAATGTGAACTCAATAGCCATTAATAACTAATCAATCTACAAATCAAATACACTCCCCTCAAAATTCATTTTGTTATGATGCTAGAACATTAAAAATTCATCCATCTATGACTCACCCCCCTTAACAAAATCAACTCCCTAACATTCAATCAGACCTTCCAATTGAACATCTCAAACCTAAATAAAAATTTGATGATAACCAGTAGTGATCATTATATAAATGGAATAAAAATATTAATCACAATATAATTTAATTGAATAAATCACTTTTTAATTAAATTCATTTTAAATGTATTATTTTTATCTCAAACAAATATCCTTAAATTCTAACACTAGAACATAAAACCATGAATCATGTACCCATTCATGGTATCTACACCACAATCATCATTATCACACCTATTATCTTAACTATTCTTATGGTGATTGTCCTTGATCATTAGGATCCCTAATAACAAGTTTACTAGATGGTATCCCTTGCAACATCGCATACTTTGAGTGAATAATGATTTTTTTAGCCCGAATGGAATGAAGGTCTTCTTTTTATTTTATTATAGATAATTCACCTTTTAAAGGTTGAAGGGGAACACGTACATGACCCTTAGGCCCAAGTCACAAGGCCCGACATGACCCTTAATACATGACCCGAAGGCCCAGAGGCATACCATGCCCAATACATGACCCGTAGGACCAGCCAACTAGAACTGCCCCTCCCCAGCTTCTACATCATTGATTGTGTTTAGCGCCTAACCTACATTTATGTTCGTCTAGCATTTCTCCATACAAAGATGAATGGTGCCTGGTCTTGATGGCGGTTTCCATACCCTCTCATTCTTCCAATCTGGTTACCTCTGCTTCTTGTGACTTCTACTGGTGCTCTGATCCTCATCTATGTCATGCTCTGTGTGAACTGGGCTACTTCATGGTCTTCAATGGCCCGAAGGCCCTATCTCCTGAATGAATCTGATGGACCGAAGGCCCTAAGACCCGTAGGCCCAAACTGGTGGCCTGAAATCCCAAATCAGGTGAATAGTCCATCTGCTATAGTACTAAACATTGCCTACTACAATGATTTTGTAGTTCCTACTATAGTAATGCTACAGTACCCGAAAATTCGCCTCCACCATGTTTTGAACCTGGGTCTCTTGGATGACAAGAAGGATCCCTTACAACTCAGGTACGGGCTCATTGGCATTTGAGTGAATAATGATATTTTCCTACCAGTACCACACAATTCTAACTAATTACTAAATCTGGTCTCCATCTAAAAACATAACCATATATTTTTAATAACTTTTCCCTGATCCAATCCTAGAGGGAACCCCTATTAAGACTATAGAGAAGATAAGACTAACCCTTGAAGCTCTCCTCTCATAGGTCACATGGTGATAACTAGATCTGAGGGAATAAGGCCAAGAAATTGGATTCATTTCAATTATAAATAATATATATATATATATATATAAACCCCAAATAAAATATCATTAAATTAATGAAAACAATGATCCCATAAATGAATGTGTATTTTTAGAAATACAATGTCTCCAAACTAAATACAAAATAAAATATAACTGAACTGGTGTACATAATAGTCTTGGGATCCAAGCTAATGTTTTGTAGCCTAGATACCAAAACAATGGAAATCACTAAAAATATTTATATATATATATAAAGGGAATAAATGTATACTAAATATTATCTTCATAAATAATACTCATGAAAATGTGGATCGAGTAAACTATTGTATCTATGAATTAACATACAATCGAATGAGCACCTACCTTGGGCACTATCACACATACCTAGCAAGAAAATATAACATAATATAACATCAAAGTATAATAAAATAAAAATTATGGAATACAACCTAAATGGAAACTTTAAACCACTCCACTAATGGTTTTAAGATCTGATTCCCTAATGATAAATTTCATCACACTCCCATCCCATACACACCATCAAATTCATATCCACACAATTTATATATCAATTTACATATATTGTGTGTATGATCAAAACCTCACCTACTATAATGCATATAATTTCAAATGTATTCCCTTTGAGAATCAAAATTTCTCATGTTCCATCCAATTTTTGGTGGACCATGACCCCACCAACCCAAACCATATAAGTTATAATAAAGACATTGGCACCGGTCCACCAGCACATGTTTTTTAGAATAACTATCGTAGTATGATATCATAAAATATTATCCTATCAACCTCGTTCCTATATCATAACATATATGGACCCCACTATGTACCATCATCACTATTATACCACTTTAAAATAGATTGTGGGGAAGATTGAGTAATTGTCAATATGATCCCTCTTCAACTATTGTGTATTGGGGAAACCCTATGAACCCAAAAAAAAATGGGGGTTCATATGTTTATCTGACTCAGGTGGGTGCATAAATTATCCACATGCATGATATTACCAAACAAAAGCCCAAATTATAATGTTAATATCATATAGTCTCTATCACAACCCACAATCATCACCACATAACCAGTTTCACCCAATACTGCTTTTGAAAACATTGAACCATGATGTAAACCCCATATTCTATATAAAACAACACCAACAACAAATTCATGGGATTCCATTTAAACACATTAGTTGAAAAATTCTGGTTTTACGATTACCCAACATATTAAATTAATTGTTACATTCATTGAAATATTTACTAAAAAACAATTCTCTTCAAACACCTATATCTAATACATCTCAATCACATTCAAATATGGTGATTTCAATTTCATTTAAAACACGTGGTTATTCGATTTTATCCAAACCTATTTAACATGGTATTCATTTATAATCGAATTCCATTATTATTGGAAAAGTATAAAAAACCCACATCAATGAACAAACCATCAAAAAATTTCCATGAATATCATTTAAATAATAATCAAAACAACAACACATCACTTCCACCTCCTCACAAACATGTGTGGAACCATTCTGTATTAAAAACCATATTCCCTATTATTAATCATGGAATGGTAAACACATATCCACTAAAAATAACATATCAAAACAACATCACATTGAATCCAAATTGAAAACTTCCAGTTTATTTACAATTTTTTAGTTATTAACCATTTATGAATGCTTATGGAACCCTATATATAATCAATGAATTACAATAAATATCTCTATAACAAATAATTTTCAAAAAATACATTTTACATCTAATAATGTACTAAATAAATAATTTGATCATTTTAAAAAACATGTATCATAATATTCATAATAATTTCATATGTTTGATTCACTCTATTAATTAGAAAAATCATTGTTAACAATATAAAGAATAAAATCTAATTAAAACTCATTAATTGACACACTAATGATGTGTGTTTTTGAATCCACAACCCAAACTGAGGCTTTAACAAGAACTAAGAAATGGTAACAAATGAATAGATTACTACAATTCCATATCTACCTAAAACAAATTGAAATAACACAGAGTTCATAAAACACCAATAATCACTAAACCCAATACCCAAAAAACCATTTTTAAAACATTACATGATGAGTGAACAAGTAAAGAACCAATAAGAAAGAAAGGGAGTCTTTCATCAAATCACTACTTATTTATCTTCAAATGAAAAGTATATAATCTAAGAAAGGGTATCAAAAAATATCCCAAAAATTAAATTATGTATTTCCAAGGTCATGATATATAATTAAAAAATAATTAAATTTTAGTTTACTCTCAAATTCATAACAGAGAATGAAAACATTTTCTCCTAGAAAGAGATGACATCATCAAACAGTGATGAGGCGAATTGGAAATACCCTCTAAAAATCAATCCCAATATCCCCTCCTATCAATCCGTATTAAATGAGAATGTATGTTCTAAATAAATATTTCATATTAAGTCCAATGTTGTAATAGAAGGATCATATTCAGACATCTCTCATCACACTACCATCAAAACATTGCCTCCAAACCATCATGTGTTGACATATATGATAGTTATGTGAATCTCATTTGTCTAAAATATCATAAATTTCACTATAAAACACCCCACTGCAAATCAAACATATATATAATAACTATTTATATAGTTGAATAATACTTTTAATTCATAAAAAATTATAAGAAGGTTAATTTCCGAGATCATAAGGTTTAGCCACACCATAAAATACCCCATCATTCACGAACAAAATTCTTGTATCAACACAATATTCAGTTACCAAATCCTCTTGTCATTACATCTTCTCCATACCTAGACTCACCGTCTAAAAAATTACTATCTGATACAACATTTTATGTCCCATTAAAACACTATATTCATGCCATACCATCCATCTCCCATTTGAAATATCAAATCCAACATTACCTAGGCTACCATAAACTCCACATGTCACCTCCCACACTGAAATCATTATATGTAACGAGTTGAAAGGTATGAGTTGTTACATTACATCTCATCATAGTTCATTACTAGGTCATTAAGACACTAAAAAATTATATATCCACAATTAAAATCTCATTGTAAACTATATACACAGGGAATTATAGATGTATAATTTTTAATAAGTGGAATTTTATAAGAAAAGATGATAAGGTTGTTCATAGTGGATCATGTATCATGTATTTAGTGGATTAACATTTATAATTATACAATTTTACCATTGGAATATTCTCATGTTAACCAAGAATATTCTCCTAATAGACATGTATCGTTCATAATTTTTGTTGAATTTGTGATCACATTCTCCTAATTTAAGAAAAAAAATTCTATAATTTATTTGGTCTCCTAAACTAAAAGAATATTTTAATAATTTTTTAATACATACCAATACATTTATATAATGATGCTACTATAACAAAGTAGTACATTATAATTCCATTGATAGGGGAACCTTCCATTATGTTATTAACATTATATAATTTATAAAAAGATTGATTTTTATTCACCATGATAGTAATATTATTTCACTAATAGGGTAATAGTGATGATCCATTATCAGTAATTTTTATTCTAATAAAATTTTATTACATGCTGAGGTTTATATGATTGTTTCCTTAAGGAAAACTGTAATATTTATTGTTTTTTATTCTATTTATATGATGTATATAATGTTGTTATTAAGTCATGGGTGGGTAAAAAAATAGAATACATATGGATTCAATAGTATGATTCATAGGACAATAATTTTGGTGAAATTTTTAAATAAAAGAACATTTTTGAATGATTTCATGGAACAATACCATGAAAAGATGATTATGATGTACAATATTATGTATTCACTCGAAATGAGATAAAATAATTTTATCAATGTCATTATTTATTTCCACCATTACATCATAGATGGATATGTAATGCCAATTTTATCATTTTTTAGAATAATTTTATAATTTCTTCTGACCATATTAAATATTTCATCATTACGCCATGTAATGTTATTTTGTATTATACCATTTATTGATAGTTTAAAAAACTTGTTTTATTGATTTATTATTTCTGTAGGAAACCCTAAGATTATTATATGTGCTCTATGGATATGTATGGATAAATAATAGTGTCTAATTTATTTATATAATGTAATCTTAGTTGTCACAGTAATTTTATGTTTACATATGTGTCAAGTATATTAAGACTAATAAATTTATTTATCTAATGTATTGTGTTATTATATATTCTACACCACTATAATAAAACATACCTTGGTCCTAGGAATCCTTCGATTGGTCCACAACAGGGTAACTAAATGACCTCAAATGCATCAACCGAGATGCAAACAAATGTTGAATATATGATCAATGTTTGGGAGACTATACTCTCAATATCAGAAACATTTAATAAAATAAATTACCAAAAATCAGTGATGAATATAATATTAGTGTAAACATATAAAATTTTAACTAAAATAAAACCATACAAAAATCAAAATACAGATATTATATAAATAATTGATATATAAGTCATATATTTAATGAAATGTTAAAGAATTGTGAAAATTTAAAATGAAAAGGATATATATAATAATTAATCCAATAGTATCCCCTATAAATCTGGAGCCTCACCTATATCTCAGTACCCAATCCCAGTGAAACGCCACCTTCCCGATCCTCTGTGAAATATTTGATCCAACGCATATATGATAGATAATATCGAAATATCCAATAGGGTGATTTAGGTATGAGGAATAGATCGATGTAAGCTACCACTAACACGGCCCCTAATGATTAAACCAAACCACAAGTGCATGCAAGAATAAATAAATAGATAAATATTAATGACATAATATATACAATAATTCATATTAGGTCATCACTTTCTATGTAGGACACATTGAAAACTGAGCATATTTGTTTATTCACAATTGGTGTATCACGTCCAATATATCATAGAAGAAAAATATTTTCATATGGAATCATAATTAAACACATATTTTCATATATTATTCTTTTTAATTTGACGAATTATTTCCTATTATTTGAATTCATATAGATAAATATTATGTATATAATTTATATAATTTTTGGCTAGTTATTAAAAAACTGATAAAATATTAGTTTATAAAGTATTTAAATCATATTAAAATTATTTTTTATATTATTATATAAATTTTAATATAAATTGAAATAATGAAAAATATTAATGTTAATATATCATTCTTTCATAATGAAAAAGTTAATATTACATATAGGATAGCATTGAAAAACTGATTATGTTCGTAATATTATGTATGTTGATTTTATTCATATTTATCGATATTTTATTCTAAAATATTTTTTTTAATATTAAATATTGATAATTTAATATAATATATATTGTTGTTGTTAATATAGATGGTTAAAAAATCATAAATCTTAGAAATTTATCTATATTATGTATTGGTTGAACACTTATATTTGATAATGTTTTTATTATTATATAATAAAATAAAATGTGACAACAATAGATAAAATCCTAATATATCATTCAATATAATATAAAATATCTCGACTATAATTGAGATAAATTATATTAAATCATAAATTTCAATTTCAATGTTAGATAAATTTTTACTTGTTCAATAATAAATTGTCTAAAACAAAGGCTTCGAAAAAATAACATGGGTGGATGAATGTCCATTATATGATTATATATATATATATATATATATTACACCACATAAAATTATTAAAAAATAATACCTCTATTTTTGGGTTGTTCCCCAATTAATTATACAACATCACAATATATATGATCCTCCATGATAAATGAAAATTCAAGGTGACAACATGTTTTTATATCATAAAAATTTCAAATTGTACCCACCCAATATTCATGGAATGAATTCTATAATTTTTTTCTAAAATATATTTCCATATATTATCTTTAACTATATGAATCAAAAATATAGAAAAAAAATGAAACAAGTTAATTGGGGGATACTAAGAAGTTTGTTTAATAAAGGAAATAATAAAAAATCTTTCTATATGGATGAATCTTTTTTCTATTTTCAATCTCGTTATAAAAACATTTTAATCAAATTAAATTGTTCAAATGTCATACATTTTCTAATTTAAAAACATATATACTCATTTGTTCATAGTTTTAAACCTTCTCATCTTGTCCTAGTGAATTATGTAGTTTGGGTGTATTCATTTTTTAATTTTCTTCATATATATATTTTAAAAAATGTTAATTCATTTATTCACTTTGTTTCATCAGTTTTTTCCACCACAATTTATGTTTTATAAATCATTGATGAAGGAGATTTAATATATGTATTCAATTATTTTTGGGGTTCTTATGTCCCAATTTCGAATTTGGATAATTTTTATCACATTTAGAGTGTGTAGTTTGAATATGAGGTTTTAGGTTGTGTATTTTCACCGTTAGCTCCTAATAGGATCATCTCAATTTCATAATTTAAATGATATTTCTCAATTACATATCACATACCAATATTTATATTTTGGATATTGGGTTAGTTATAAATTTAACGACTTATAAAAGATCCTTATATTTGAAATGTTTCATATTTTGTTTGATATATACTGTATCATTTCATTATGGAGGAGCTGAGGCTTGGAATGAATGATTGACCTCCCATGTGTGTTCTATCCCATACCACATAGGTAAAGAATGTAATAAATAAATATTCTTTAATTAATTATTTAAATGAATTAAAATATATAAATAGTATAATGATCTTGTTTGATTCATAGATCATTCCACTTTCCTTTTGAAAATTATGTTTCCTTTTTTCATCAATTTTTTCCCATTCATTAGAAATACATAAAAAATACATAGATATTATCTTATTATTTATAAATATAAAATCATAAAAATAGATATAATTTGATATGAAAATTTTTTTTAGGTTAAAAATTATCCTCAAGATATTACCAAAGTCATTCACAATGTTAAAGTAGTAGTGTTATAAATATATATTTGGAATTCCACAAAAAAAGTGTGTTATGAATTTGGAAACATTTCTTGAAATCAAATAAATCTCTCATTAATCATTCATAATTAATAAATATATTATATTTACCATAAAATTTTCATATAAAATGGATACTATTTTCAATCATCTTATCTTATGTTAAATATATATTTTTATTTTCTAGACATAGTACGTTAGTATTTGACTAAAGTTTTATAGAGTTGGTGTTTATAGTGATCATAAAGGCTATTAAATAAGACCTTGAATATCCAATTCGAGAATCATTTATCATAGAACTGAATTTGTTCTCACAATAATTTATAGATTTCGTTCAACATGTGGTTTGATGAACCTTAATAGTCTTTTTTATTCTCTCTCACATTTTCAGAAGACAATAATGTGGTTTGAGAGACACTACAACTTAGGATTTACTTCAAACTAAAATTTTTGTCATAGTGTCATTACAAGAAGCACCAAATCTCCCATATGACCAATATATGGGAGGTGACATAAACATTGACTGAATTATTTTTAATCTTAACTTAATTATCAAAACAATATAATACCATTATTTTAATTTTATATAACCAATAGGTTTTATGGGACTGGAAAGTGCCAAAGAAGAATAAGAAGTAGAACATACCATCAATGAGGAATTTAGGGTGTTGTAAATTGAATAAGAATAATTCCCAATATATTTTCATGAATAAATAACTTTACAATATATAATTATTAAGGATGAAATTTCATAATTAAAATCATAATGATTTTATATTATTCAATTTTCATTTTAAATATACTCCATTGTGATTTTATTTTATATATATAACTAATAATTTAGGATTTGTAATTTTAATGTAAGCCACAGAAGTAGTGGTTGAGTGTAGGACGTGTACATTATTCTATCCATATGAATGATGATATCATTCACCACTAAGGGGGTTAAAAAAGAATACAAAAAATTTGGAACTTTAATAAAATAATATGATAAATTTTGGAACCACAATAATGAGGTTTTTCTTATCATAGAAACCGAATCATCATATTGATTACAGATAAACACTAGACATCCTCATTATAAGTAGAAGAACTTTTTTGGGAATTAAAAAATATCATTGTAACACCCATTGTTTTTTGGAATTATTATTTATAAATAATGTAATTTTTTTGATATATTGAATTAAATGAAACACTAATTTTATCATGCATTACACGTAAAATTCAAAATGTAATTTTTTAGTCATTTTAAATATTTATAACAAATTTAATTCATTTTTGAAATTAATAAATCAAAATACTATTTAGTGAAATTTTGTGATTTTCAAAAAATATTTTTCAATGAAAATAGATAAAAGACTAATTGTTATTGAAATATGAATTTTCATTTATAAATTTACTATGATTCAATTTTTAAATGTTTTCAATTAAAATTAGTAAAATTATATATCTATTTATCCGATTTATTTTATTAGATTAATTTTTATATAGAAATTTTGAAATAAATACATTTTAAAATGTTGAAAATATTTACTTTGAAAATCTATTTTCTAGTCACATTCATAGAATTAATTTGAAATTAAATCATTCAACTTATATTAAATGAATTTGGAAAACTATATTCAATATTGGGAATCATAATATTATATACAATATAATAATTTATCATTCATTTCTCACCATAATGAATAGTAAAAAATGTAAAATTATCTTAATGTGGTTATGGTAAATATGTGTTTACTTGGGGTGATAGTAAAACATTATGTGTAAAAAATGACACAAAAAATCTAAAAACCCATTTAGATGAAAATATTTAAATTTTAATTATTCTAGTTTTTAAAATTCCTTATTTTTTCATTTGGAATTCGAATGATGTGGGTATATCTTTTTAAAAAAAATTACATGTTAGGAACTCACCTCACTTATAAAAGGTCACTAATATCAATTCTTCTTCACACATACAAACCCATTTGGTTCATATAATTACATACCAAACCACTTCCTTAATTACCTCATATCATCTTATAAATATTATTATTTCATAATGGATATATAGGATGGATTTTGGTGTGAACCTAAGGGGGATACCTGGACAAGAGGTAATGATCATCAATAAGCTTATTTGTTTTATTAAATTATCCATCACCTAAAATAATTTTAAATCTATGGAAATATAATATATATATTGTGTTAAATATAATATATTTTTTAAAAGTTAATGGTATGACGTAAAAATACATCCACTTCCATCAAAAGGGGTATGAAATCATTATTCTTGTGTATGGAAGAATAACACCTCATGAACCGATGTTATTAGTTTTCCATCACCACCTCCCATATGTGGATATAAGGATAGATGAACGTGTAATATAAGATATTTATATTATTATTATTCTTATTAAACCATAATTTAAAGTGTTACTTCTTGATTTTCATTCCAAGGGAATATGATAACATCTTTCGTGAGTACAATGGACTACAACATCACAATGAGATGTGATGAAATTATTATTTATATATAATGAAATAAGGACTAGTTTATTGAACAAATTATATAATTATTTGAAATGAATATATTATGTAAAAAATTAACAATGTAAAGGGACTGAAACTAAAAATCTTGTAACATCCTGACCCAACTCACCTCTAAGATGGTGGCTGGACCAGTGAGTCACATAACCTAAAGCACATCTCCCCGAACGCCAGAGGCTACTGACTAGAATCAATGTCCCTTTTTGTTTCTGTGGGGGAGACTATGCTCTCATAGGCAACAAATAATATCACAGCAAAAGTAAATGGAAACAATTAAAAAATAGCGAAATCACATGAGGGAATAAACTACAGTAGATGTAATATAAATAAATCCAATTGAAAGATAAAAACCAAGTTCAGAAACTCACAAAAGAGTGTCATGACATGATATGAGTCTAAATTGAAAGTACGGAAAATAGAACTCAAACACACAATCAACTAAAAGAAAAAACATAAGCAGCAACTGCATCACGAGAAAGTCCTGGTCCGTCGCCCTAGTCTCTATCCTTTGTAGTAATGAATATTCTATCATCAAAAGTGACACACTTCCCTTTGACAATAACTCTGATCATCTAATCTACTCCATTGTCGATGACACCTGAGCAGTGTGTGAGATAAAATCTCAGTAGGCTGGGACCCACAATGTCTAAACCTTTCCATTTCGTGCTGCAATATAAATGCGTTGTGAAATTACATAATAATTTCAAATAATTTATTTAAAGGAAATGAAATAAATAAGACGACTTGGGATTCAAATTACACCCATGCCAAATCACCTACTTCAGCATAAGCTGGTAGTCTAAAAGGGAACCTATAAGCAAAATACATGAACACACATATATATATATAACCTGGAAAATCAAGGTAAATAAGAAATAGGTGTACCCCAAGTTTATTCTTGGACTTGGCATCTGCGTCATGTGTCAAATAGGTGCACTTTCACATAACATAAGGATTTTGCAATTTTCATGAAACCTCAAATGGAAATCATATAAACATTAAGTTCATGTTTATTACGGATTATGTTGAGAGTGGGATTCTGAGCCCATACTGATGGTATCACTACAGAATATCTTTCAATTTAATCAATGCCAACAATGCTCGTCCATGGAAATCTTTTGAAAGACCAAGTATCTCCCAAGACATGGATTTACCCTGATTCTGTCCCGATCTCGCTAAAAGGGGTCTAGTTTCATGAAAAAATGGCTTAGCCACATTGCCATCAGATCTATCCCGATGGGCCCATTTGGAATCAGTATCACTCAAAATTATTATAATGTCTACGGAAGTCTCAGTCCGAAAAATCCAAAAACACCGCCCCCGACACCTAGAGGTAACCCATTAGGAACGAAGGATCTTAGTGTGGCTCTTAATACCAGACTTTCCCTCTTACCATGCACTGAATTTAATTAATGTTTTCATGGCAGCAGATAAGAAATAATCAGCATATAAAGTCACAGATTCAAAACTAACCAGATTCACCTGCATCAAAAGACATAAATCTAATAGTATAGCATAACAACTTTAAAGAAAATATACATATCATATCAACCTTAGTGAATAATGCACATTTAAATAAACAATAGTTAAACATAACAACTTGCGAGACAATATACATATCATATCAACATCAGTGGATAATTCACTTTTTAAATAATAAATTGTTCAGAAAAACAAGTTCCAATGATCCCATAATTCATGTTCATGTTCAAAGAAATTATTTATTTAATTTAATTATAATAAAAATGGGATTCGCAACACATTAAACTCATCAAACAGTAACTTGGCTAATAGAAGATTACACTGATCATTTCATCACCCCCAAAGGGGTTTCCAAATTTGTTTCAATAATTCAAACAACTATTCATTTACTTTAAAAACAATAAAAAGGGGATACGCAATACCCGCAACATTTTAAATTAATATCTTAGATAACAGAAAAATACACTGTCAATGTCAGCACACCCAAAGAGGTGTCCGATCTTGTTCCAAACATTCAAATATATTTATTAATGATTAATAATGCTACAATAATTATTCAAAACCATTAAAGTAATTAAAATTTGTAAAATTGCACAAAGATGGTAGCCACCGACTAATGGAACAATGGTGAATTTTTTTTAAATTGCTATTAAACAGAGGGAAAGCGAGTAGACACCCTACACAGTAGTCATATATTACTCTATGATCCACAGTAGGTGTCTATTTGACAAAAAAAGTATGAAAACAATGGGTTTTAGTAAAACCCCAAATTAGGGTAACAATCTTCTAGGACTAACTGCACACAGACTACTCAACGAAAACGCATGATTCCAATTGAGAAATGTTAGACTTTCAATATAGTTTATTGTTCAACTGAAGGACATGGAATCAGACATCGGATAGAGGAGTGGTGGCCCTTAGAAGGGGCTTCTGGTTGGTGTGATGGGATTGAGGGGTGCGACATGATGAGTGGGAGAGGGAGGAGAGGAAAAAAAGAAAGAAAAGGAAAAAAAGAATATAAAATAAAAATAAATGTAAAATAAAATATATGGGAAAATTTATATAATATAAAAATATATAATAAAAGAAATGAATTTAAATGAAAATAATAAAAATAATTAAAAACAAAAATCCACCATTTTAATTATTTTCATTTTTCCCGTAACACCCTCATTATTTTATTTTTGAATTTCTTTTTATCCTTTATTGATTTATATTAAATCTTCTTTACATCGCTTATTATATTTTCTAATTCTTCATTAATTATTTGAAACATAACACTGCACCAAAGAGTGACGTGAAATATTTCCTGAAACGTCTGCAATTCTTTAAATTAATTAAAAAACTGCACTGGACCCGTAGCAAGGTGCGCGGGCACACAACTATGCTCTCTTAATTAATCAAACTACAAAAAGTAAAAAGGGTTCATACCTGATTAAGACTGGGACGTTACAACCACAATTCCTTAAGACAACTCATCCTCAAGATTCCATTCTGAGGGTAGTGGAATGTCACTATAGAAGTGTTCCAGCCACTGCACATGTACATCCATCTCTCACTCCTAGGTCTTTCCCTGAATGTGTAAGTGTTGCAACTACACCCAGACCAGAGCGACTGACTTTACTCATAATAAGTTCATGCTATGGTCGAAGTTATGGATCAGATGCTCTGCTAAGAATGCATCAGCGTCAAGCTTTATGTCGTCAATGTCAAAAGAGAGAGACGAGTCTAGATGATATTATCAAAGATGAGATACATGGAAAATGTCATGCATGACACAGTACCTTTGATGTGGTAATAAACAATAGGCTATCATCTCAACTCTATCCACTATCTCAAATGGACCAATGTATCTCAGTCATAACTTCCCCTGTATCATGATCCGCCTGTGACCCAACCTCGGAGAAACACGTCGAAAGACTCCATGTCTCACCTTGAACAACAAAGGTCTGTGATGACGATCGGTATAAGACTTTTTCCTGGACTGAGTTGTAGTCATATTCTTCTGAATCAACTAAACTTTCTCAGAAGTCTCCTGAATGATATGAGGACCCAATAGAGGTGCCTCACCTGCTGCGTGATAGCGTAATGGTGAACGACATGGTATAGCATATAGTGCCTCATACATAGCCATTTGGATTGTCTCCTAGAAGCTGTAATTATAGTTAAACTCAATAAGAGGTAAATAGTTCTCTTAGGAAACACCAAAATAGAGGATACATGACTGTAACATATCCTCTAAAACTTGTATAGTTCTATCGGACTTCCCATTGATCAGAGGGTGATATCCAGTACTCAGAAATACATGTCTTCCTAGTGCCTTTTGCAACAGTTTCTAGAACCGTGAAGTAATGTAAGCATCCTGGTCTGAGACAATAGAAAAAGGTACACAATTTAGTCATACAATTTCCTAGATATACTGCCTTCCCAGTTCATCAATCATAATGTTCTCTGTGATAGACAAGAAGTGTGCAACCTTGGTCAACCTATCGACAACCACCTATAATGCATCACTGCTTCAAGGGGATATTTTCAAGCCTATAAAGAAATACATGGTGATGTAATTCCATTTCCCTTCATCAAGGGATAGAGTCTGTAGGAGTCCAGCAGGTCGCTGCTGCTCTGCCTTCACATTTTGGCAGGTGGAGCACCGAGTGAGGAAACCTGGTATATAATTTGTCATACCAGACCACCAATATTGTCGACACATGTCTATATACATCTTTGTCAGCCCAGGATGAACTTCCCAAACATAGGTGTGAGATACATTCATTATCTCTTCCCATATACCTTAAGGTACCCATACCCGGCCATGGTAAAGGAGAGTTTTACTGCCATCAATAATCCAACCAGGAGGTGGGTTATCTCCTATAACACTTTCCCTCAACATGATCCCCTTAGGATCAGTAAATTTTACCCTGCAGACAAGCTCTAGAAGAGAGGATGTAATAGTTAGAGCTGCTACAACAGGTTGTCCACTCTGCTCCTGAACCTCCTGATGCATCTCTGAAAACAAGGCCATCATCTGCCACTCACTACTGGCTACCTGCACGAAATGTTTCTATGTTTGGTGGCATAAAGTTTATTCCATGACATTACCCTTACTAGGGGTATAAGAAAGATCAATGTCAGATTACTGTAAGTATTTGACCCACCTGTGTTGCATTATGTTCAATTCTCATTGAGTGGAGATATATTTCAAGCATTTAGGATTTGTTTAAACAACGGATCTCTAACCCATAAAATAGTGTCTCCAAAAACATGGATCATGAACGATAGTTTCCAGCTCAAGGTCATGTGTAGGATTGTTCCACTCATGAGGTCTCAACTGGAGGGATCTATAAGCCACGACTTGATCACACTACATCAAAACAGTTCCTAGTCCAGTCCCTAATGAATCACAATAAACATTATTGCTCTTACCTAGTTCAGGAAGAATCGTGATTGGGGCTAAGTCGAGTATTCCTTTCAACTCCAAAAAATTTATTTCACATGATTTTGACCAGATGAACAGTACACCTTTCTTATTCAATGTCGTAAGAGGCGCTTCTAAGATGGATAAATCCTAGATTAATTTTTTGTAATAGCCAATAAGTCCCATGAAACTTCAGATGTCGAAGACACTCATGGGATTATCCCATGAATCCATAAAGGTCACTTTTTCTAGGTCAACCAATGCCATTGATTCCGATATAAAATGACCCAAGAAGTGCACCTTATCAATCCGGACGTGGCATTTGCCGAGCTTAATGTATAGCTGGTGCTCTCTTAGTGTACTCACCATGATTTTAAAATGGGTGGAAAGGTCATTTCTTGAACAAAAATAAACTAAGATTTCATCCACAAAGACTACCATAAAAAATCAAGAAACAGATTAAAACCCCTATTCATCAGAGCCATGAAGACTGTTGGAACATTCATGAGGCCGAATGGAATAACAAGATATGCATACGAGCCATAAATACTTCAGAATGTTATACATGGTATGTCATATGGTCGCACACACACCTGGTGATATCCCGACCTCAGATCAATCATGGATAAAATAGATGATCCCCGGAGCTGGTCAATGAGATCATCTATATGAGGAAATGGATATCAATTTTTTATTGTGAGCTGGTTGAGTTGATGGTAATACACACATAACCCTAGGGTACCTTCTGCCTTCTTGGAAAAAAGTACAGGTGAACCCCACAGTGATGTGATAGGTCTGATGAAACCCTTAGCCTCGAGGTATTCATGCTTCTTTTTTAGTTCTTGTATCATTTTTCGTTCCATCCATTAGGGAGGAATAGACACTGGTGCCACACCTAGAAAGAGCTTGATAGTGAACTCCATGTCTCCCATAATAGGTAATCTAGAGAAATCTTCGGGGAAGATTCCCCTGAAAAGATCCACCACTTGAGGGAATTCATCTACCTGCATTCCCTAGTCACTCATAAAGAGACCTGCCAACTAACCTGTCACTCTTCCCAACCCTAAAAAATTAAGATTATATTGGATTGCCTGCATATACTATTTTACTTTGTGAAGATATGTGTCACCCTCAGAAGATTTTAAGGACACTCGATGAAGATACCAATCTACTTGAACATGTTAAGGGGAAAGCCAGTTCATACCAAGAATGACTTCGATGCTAGACATATTGAGGATATAGAAATTGCAAACCAAACATTACCCACCTATCTTGAGGGTGAAATCACGGGACTGGTGTATGCCCTCGGTTCTGACCCAATGTGGAGTGTCAAGAGATATGCCACTGCAATGTTACTCCCTTTAAAAACCATGAATTTCAACAACAGTAGCAGATATAATGGACTGTGATGCACCAATATCAAAAGAGGAGAAACTAAAGTAAAGGCTACTGGACTAGAATATCTAAATTTTGATAATAATGCACTCTGCTCCTCTAGTGCTGACTGAACTGCATACATGATACCTGAGCCATGACCCTGATGCATTTCCTGGTTGGCCTGAGCAGGTCCACTCTGTTGTGGAGTCATGGAGCATGTAGACTGCAATCTTGATTCTTCACTCTGGAATCATCTCAAGATGGTTGAATATTGACCTTATTTCTTCTATCCATGACTCTATAGCATGAGGGCCGCCACTGCCTGAGAAGGTGGGTGGTGTAGCTGCAAAATGTCCTGCGTAAGGTCTGCCATAGATGGGGCAGGTCTAGGGATGTTCTGAACTGACTTCATAAACATGAGGATATTATCCCTGAACTGAGCATCAGGGTCCCTCAGAGGATCAATAGGAGGTAGTACCACGGGAGTCTGTGTGAGAGGAACCATTGGTGGTTTAGGACCCCCCCATCTCTAGAATGTTCTCATATCCACTCTCCGGTGCAAAGAACGAAGACATAGTAGTGGAATTTTTCTACAACAGACAAACACAGACCTTTAGACAAGGTGTAAAGAAGGTGAGAAGAAAAAGTAAGGTGAAAATAGGTTACATACATAGCCTGCCTCTGAGTACTAAACCACAGACAACCTACCTCTGGGGTTGGGTTTTGATATGGAAGAGACAACTCAAAAGGACTAATAAACATGTTCTACAGTCCACTCATCGTTTAAGTCAGGCCAACATTTATTTAACTATCACAACTTTATATTCCAGAAACCAGCATTTCAAAATTATACCACTAGGTAGAAAATCACTGACCTTCAAACAGGAAAATTCATGCTAAAATTAGATATGGAATGGAAATATGCATTTAATTTAAATCCTATAGTACCTATTATGATGCATGAAATGTATTTCCCTCATATCATCGGGCTATAATGGTAAACCCATTTTCTAAACAATACCACCCCAATAACAATGCAAGACAAATGATCCAACCTACAAGGAAATCATATCAGTAGTAAGTGGAATAATCAACAACTGCAATACCAACTTAGGAATTTGGGTTTCACCTACACATGGGTTAGCTATGTCCAAGAACAGGGTACATTACAAATCCCTATATCCTAGTATTATATATAACCCAAAAATTAAGACAAAAGGAAAAACCACCCTCTAATTCCACTTTGTGACATTTCGACCCGGATCACATCTATGAAGGTGGCCAGACTGGTGGATCACATAACCTCAACGCATATCCCTGAATTCCATAGGTTTCATACTAGTAGTGAGGTCCCTTTTTCTGTCTGTGGGGGAGACTATTCCCTCATAGGTAATAGATAATATCACAGCAGATGTAAACCACAACAATTAATAAATAGTGGACGAACCTAAATGAATAAAATGCAGTAGAAGCAATATAAATAAATTCAACTTAAATATAAAAATTAAGTGCAGAAACTCACAAAAGAGTTTCATTCCATGATATGACTCTAAACTGAATGTACGGAAAACAGAACTCAAACACACAGTGAACTAAATGAAAAGGGAAAAGCAGCAACTGCATCGCGATCATGGCTCGGACCTCTGCCCCAGTCTCTATACTATGAATTAATGTACAATCAATAATCAGAAGAAGCATGCTTCCCGATGTCAATACCTGCAAGCATATAATCTACTCGGGTGTTGAAGATTCCCGAGCAGGGTGTAAGATAATATCCCAGGAGGTCGGAACCCATTATGTCTAAACATTTTCATTTTGTGCTACATTAAAAATGAAATATTCCATTACATAATAATTTCAGACAATTAATGTAAACACAATGAAATAAATAAGACAGACTGGGTTCCAAACAGAACCCACGCCTAATCACCTGCTTCAGCAAAATTTGGTATTCTAAAAGGGAACCTGTCAGTAGAATACACAAACATGTATATATATATAACCTAGAAAAGAAAGGAAAATAAGAAAGAGGTGTACCAAAAGCTTGTGCTTTGACTTGGGGTCTAAATCAAGTATCAACTAGGTGCACTCTCACACATTAGAAGGATATATCAATTCTAAGAAAAATAAAATGGAAATAATATAAACCATAAGTGCATCATTATTAAGGTTTAGGTTGATAGATGGAGTCTGAGCCCTTCCCGAAGGTATTTCTACGAAACATCTGTCAATTTATCCATTACCACCTAGCTTGTCCAAGGAAATATTTTGAAAGACCATGTATCAACCGAGGAATGGCATTACACTGATTATATCTCGATCTCGGAAAAAGGGGTTGAGTTTCATCTGAGGATGGCTTGGCCACATTTCCAACAGATTTCTCCCGATGGGCCCTTTTAGAACCAGTATCACCCAAAATTATTAGAAATTCCTAGATGTTCTCAGTCAGTAAATTCCAATGACACCGTCCCCAAACTACTAGAGGCAACCTGTCAGGAAAAGAGGATCTAAGTGTGGCCCTTAATATGGATCCCACCACTTTCCCGTGAATTTATTTAATGTTTTCATAGCAGCAGATATGAAATAATCAGCATATAAAGTCACAGTATGAAAACTAACCATGTAAAACTGCATCACAATGCATCAATCTAAAATTATAAAATAACTATTTGCAAGGAAGTATACATATCATATAAACCTCAGCGGATAATGGACATTTAAATAAACAATAGTTCAGCATAACAAGTTTCAAGACAAAATACATATCGTATCAACATCAGGGAATAATGCACTTTTTAAATAATTAACAGTTCATCAAAATAAGTTCCAATGATCTCTCAATTCATGTTCATGTTCAAAGTAACTATTTATTTAATTTAATTATAATAAATAGGGGATTCACAACACATGCAATTAATCAAACAGAAACTCATCTAATGGAAGAATACACAAATCATATCGGCCCACCCAAAGGGGTGTCCTACATTGTTTATGTGATTAAAATAACTATTCATTTAATTTAAAACCAATAAAAAGGGGTTGTGCAATACCTGCCTCTAATTAAATTAATAACATGGATAATAAAAAAATACACCGACTGTGCCAGCACATGCAAAGGGGTTTTCGATCGTGCTGCAACCATAAAAAAAAATATTTAAGATGAATAAGGGTGAAACAATTCAGTAAAACCATTAATGGATTTAAAACGGGTATAATTGCTCAAATCCAGAAGGCATCGACTAGCGGCACAATGGTGCGTTTTAATAAATAACAATGAAACACAGGGAAAGCCATTAGCCACCCTACTTTGTAGTGGTAGATAACTCTAATATCAGATGTAGGCTTCTATTTGACCTAAATTAGATGAAAATGGATTGTATATGAATAACCCAAAATATTGTAACAATCTTCTACAATGAACTATGCGAAAATTATTCGACGGAAATGCACGATTCCAATTGAGAAAATTTACCCTTTCCCTACGGTTTACATTGAACCTAACAATGAAGAAATCAGATGTCAGACGTAGGAGAAGTTGCTTTTTTATTGGGTTGATGGTTGGTGTGATGAGAATGAGGGGTACAACATGATGAGAGGGAGAGCGAGATAGGAGAGGAAAAAAATAAAAGGGGGAAAATAAAGAAAATGAAAATAATATAAATATGAGGAAAAAGTATATGATAAAGAAAAATGAAATAAAATAAGAAGAAAAAATTAAACAACAGAATGGAATGGAAAATAATAAAAATAATTAAAAAAAGGAATCCACTAATTTAATTATTTTAATTTTTACTATAACCCCCTCGTCATATTATTTATGAATTTGTATTTATTCTTTATTTATTTCTATAAAATATTTTTCAAATTTATTATCATTCTTTTACAATCCTTAATTAAGTATTTAAACCCCGAACACCGTGACAAAGCACGACGTGCCGTTTTTCCGGAAACGTCAGCAATTATTTAAATTAATAAAAAAACTGCCTAGGACCCGCAGTGAGGTGTGTAGGCACGTTCCCTAAGATGCTTAATTAATTATACTGTAAAATGTAAAAATAGTTTGTACCCGATTAAGGCTGGGATGTTACAAATCCAAACATTAAAAAATTTCAATTTATTGCCTAAAACAAGACATTAACATCGAATTGATAATAAAAACATAATACAATGACATAAGTAAATAATATCATGTATGATATATAATTATATTTTATTAATATCAATATAATAAAATTGTGATTTTTATATATGAGGTTTGAATGTGTAAGAAAGAAGTCATGATTTTTTGTATCTGATTTTTCTCTCATATTTATTTTCTCTAATAAAAATTCAACATTTACCACATGGTTCATTTATGTGGTTTATATACTAACCATGTATGTATTTTGTGATTTTTATGGTGTAAATTTTTTATATATGAATCTCCACATTATGTTCTCTCATTAACTGTGATTACAATTTGAATGTTCACATTGTGGTAAGGGATTTCTATCTCAATTTTCCTTCTTTGATACATAAGTTATGTTATAACATATCTAATTTTATGAGGTGTATATAGAAAATAAATGGCATGTAATATAATGAATTTATATATTCTCAAGATATTTTTAATAATTTAATGTTTGTTTTTCGTGGAACTTTGGATTCAATGTCACCAATGTGGTAAACATTTTGTAGTATTATATCATTGTTTTTCAATATTGGTTTTGTTAATTCATCTGATAATGAAGTATTTTGATCTGTATCTCAATAAATCACAGATTTTATTATTTTATGGTTATTTCATTATAATACAAGTTTCCCATAATTTTCCTCTCTTTATGTATTAAATATTTAAAAATAATTATTTTAAATCAAACCTACTTTATTTTCCCTATTCCTCCAAAAACTCCATATTCTTCAATAGCCATATATTAAAAAAATTGTTTCAAAATGTTTTATCATTTTAAAAAGTATCTATTATTGGAAATTCTATCCATTTTGTAATTTTTTTTAAAAAAAATTACATGGATTATTCTCATTATTCTAAAAACAATTCCTTTTTAGATTTTAACAAATATGAAAATGGAATCACTATTTTAAGTATCATAACATTAATTCTACATTATACATTGATGACCACTAAACTTTTTAAATAATATATAATAATATTAAAATATAATTGTTTTGATATATTTTATGATTTATATTTTTTTTCTCATAGTTGAAGGGATATGTTCCTCAGGAAACATTTCATGTGATTTTCATTAAAAATAATTTTGCATATAAGATCAAATCCATTTGGGTTACTTATAATTTAAATGGGATTTGATCCTGGGATAGAAATTTTATTCTTTCATTGGATGTTTCATGTTTATGATGAATATATATTTATGAAACCCATTTATCTTCTATAGGATACCCCTTGTGGAAATGATTATAACCCCCACTAATTTTTGATGAGTATTTCGTTGAGGAAAT
Organism: Viscum album; assembly: GCA_963277665.1. Lineage (NCBI taxonomy): Eukaryota > Viridiplantae > Streptophyta > Magnoliopsida > Santalales > Viscaceae > Viscum > Viscum album. Next base: position 1,813,403,421 of record OY728127.1, read on the forward strand.
TATGAAATGATTATAAAACCCATTTAGTTAAATGGGTTATAACATGATAAATGTTTATGATATTCATGTATGAATTTAATCTTTTAATTGGAGGGGCCTATATCTCATTACAATTTAATAGGAAGTGATTAATATTATATGATCTCCAATGGTACACATGTGATTATCCAAATCTCCAAATATGGAACATATGAGGATATCCCAATTAATCATTGGTACACTAGAGGTAAAATCTAATGAGGTTATATATGAGGAAAAAAAGGTGAAAGGAGATACATATGTAGTTATCCCATACACATGTTATTATTAATTTCTTTCTGGGTTTCCTTGACATATGATTTCCCATTACTATATCGATTCCACAAATATATGTCATTTTAAAATATTATGTTATCATTTATCATATTATTTGATTCCAATTCTGTTCATATCTTATGAACGTAAATATTTAATGATGTGAATAGTTTTTATGATATATTATATGAAGATTATCATTTTAATATGTTATTCACATGTTGTTATACACCAATGTTCAGGTTATATTAGTATCTACCTTTTTGACCATTACTGAAAATATGAGCTTAAAATTTCGAATTTTTCTTTTCGCCAAGATATGAAGAAATGTATTGGGTAAAAAATTTCTATAAAGGGTTTTAGTTTTTAAGAACATGGATGGAGAATAAGTATCACACTTCGGGACTAATTTTTTTTGTGTCCATGTTTCCAGAGGCTCTATAACATATTGATACGACAACATGTATTTTTTTAATGAAATAAATTTTCTTCTTTAATGTTGTAATACATATGTATGATATTTCTGTTCCATTGTATTTGATATTTTTGGATTGGTTTATTTAATCATTGGAATATGTGATGAGATGAAAATTGTGAGAAATCATGGATAGGTTAAAGGAAAAGTCTATGAATGATTTAGAGTATATGAAAATGTATTAGAATTATAGTAATGAATAGAGTGATTTTTTTGTAGTAGTTAAATAATATTCGAGATAGTATAATTTTTTTGAATATCATGAAAATCTATTCCTAAGTGTATTAACTCTCGAAAGGGTGAACTGAGTTGGTCTTAATCATCACCACATTCATGATAATATGTGTTCTTAAAAATATTGTATAATACTCTGTGTGGACATTCATTGGATGTTTACAAACTCTTTATGAACAAACATATGACTTTAAATTGAATATGATTATGTATAACCTAGGATTAACATATGGTTTAGTAGATTAAAAATAATGAGACATTATTTAGACATTTTATAAGTTATATATCATTATTATTTTCATATACAATTTAATTTTTTTTACACTATTGTTTTTGGTATTAGTCACTCACTATAAACTAAAATAATAGGATTATTTATTATTTTAATGAATAAACCAATGATTATATATCCAAGAAACCAATTTTTATGGGAGGTAGAATGAAAATATTCATTTCAATACTTAATTTTTTTGATGAAATGAATAATGCTAAACATTGAAATTAAAAAACAGAGAATGATGTCTGGTTGAATCATTCAGGAGGAAACACCAACATTATTTCAACAAAATTGTTGATCCTCTAGTCATTATAAAATGTATAAACACATTAGAAAAGTTATTTCCAATTTTTATTTCTTTTTTTCATGAAAATTCATATAATCTAACTACCATTTGGATGGTGAAGTAGATTAATTTTAGACTGTCTTCAAGAATAAATGGGAACATGAAAAAATTTAATCCATGGAGTGGAATGAGTTTAAGAGATTATTTTTCATTATGTAATTCCCTCATATACATTGTATGAAAATAGAGAATGAATTCATTGTTCTTTAGATCCTTTGAGAAAAATCTTTCAAGATTTTGGGATATGATTCAATAATTATCACACATTATTAATGTAAGGTTGATAAAGTTTTATGTGGATTAAACGAAATCCTAAAAAGGGTTTGATCCACATAATACATCAGTATATATGAATAAATCATTAGTGTTACTATCATGATGTAAATATACATTTAATTGACCCCTTAATCACATGGTATTGATAAGAAAAGAAATATGGAATTCAAGGAAACTCTTAAAACCATATATGAAGGAATGTGATATTTATGGTATGCTTTGTATATGGAAAGACACATAGTAGAAATTTTATTAAGGGGACCACTAATGGATTTTTGGGTCGATATGAAAGTAATTGAGTAGTTGAATGCTGATGTGACTGGATAATGTTTGTTAATGGTTTTAATAATTATAATTATCAATAAATTTTACCACCCATATATAAATGTTTCAATTGGATAGTGTTTTGGAATTATATTAAATGTTATAAAATGTGATGGATTGGGAAAATGATCTAAATATGATCCCTTTTAATCTAATGGTAATGTTGAAATATAATTTGATAACTATTTCATAAAAGGGTTTCAGTAACAACATTGTGTATGGTACGCAAACCATCCAATCTAGAAATAATAACATATTATTTGACTATAGATCTATTTTTTTGAATGATTTTGTATGGGTATCTTGAAGAATACAATATGATTAGATGTAAATTTTTTATGGAAATCCCTTAATTGAATTATGATTACATCTCATGTATATGAATCCTCTCCATTTAATGTTTATGGTAATTTTATTCCTAAAAATATTTCTTTTCATCCTATTGTTGAATTTGATTTTATCATATGCATGCTTTATCTTTATCTTAATAAATTTGACATCAATTTTCATGGAATGTAAGTCATTTTTGATATTCTAGTACAACCTATTATCATCAATCAAATTGACAATAAGTATTTTCATTAGATAGAGATCTCATTGAATGTATGTGTCTTGATTACCATGTAGAAGTGGTGATTATTTCATATTGTTTAGGAGAATCTTAACATCCTTGGTATGCCTATTGCGTAAGAGTTTGTTGATTCCTTTCTGTATGATCCTTTTAATCTTATATATAATAATGATTTTTAGTTTCCAAAATAAAAAATACCTGGTACTACAAAAATTTAAAAAACTCCATATATAATGGACTTGATTAAGTTGAAGGAATTTAATTAGAAACCCAAAGATAATATTATAAAACAATTCATTTTTATATTCGTGTAACCTTGGGGTGCACCTTTTCATTTTGTTGAAAAGTAATATGGATCGATGAGTCTGTACATAGATTATCATGAGATAAATAATATCAATTCACATAAAATTATCCTCTACCATGTATTTATGTAATATTAGATTAAAAATGTGAAGAGAAATAATTATCTAAGACTGGACATCTTTAAATATTTCATTAGTTGAGGGTCAAGAAGGAGGATATACCCATGAAAACATTCTGTAAGAGGCATGGGAAATCTGAATACATAGTGATGACATCAGTATTAAAAATTCCCATGTTATATCGATAGATTTAATGAAAACTATTTTGAGATATTACATTAATCATTTTGTTATAGTATTTATATATTATGTTATTATCAATAAAAAGTGAAATGGATATCCTTAAGATCACATAGTAATTAAATTAAATACCCTAGTGAAGGATAAAATATATGGAAATTTTAATTTTTTTGATTATTTATTACAAAAGGAATCATTTTTGGGTCATATAATCTCATGAGTAGGTATATCAGTAGAGCCATAAATGATAGAGGCTATTTAATGTTGGCCAAGACTAACCAAAATGACTATGATTTATAGTATTCTTGTTTTAGAGTGATATTATCAATGGTTTGAGGAGATTTCTTCATGCCTATATAATCAACTCAATAATTTAACCTAAAAGGGAGGAATGTTTTTTTCAAATTATAAATGTCAGTAAAAATTTAATCAATTTTAGAAGATATTATTATACACACTAGAGAATAAATTAAGCCTCATTGAATAAGGTTTTGTATTATCTACTTACCCTTCCATAAAGGTATTTGGATTCATTATCACACAAAATTGCATGTTAATAGATTATTGGATATGAAAATTTATGGTTCCTGATATAATTTACCCATCTAAATATTTGGAGTTATCTATGGTAATTTTTTCAATATAAGTTGTGGACGCATTATCTTTATAAAGAAAAGTGTTATATATATTCAATTAAAAAGTTTAAAGTATATTTCCATATATAATGTCCTGGATAAGATGTATAGGATATGGTCAAAAATCATTAAATATTATGACTACTCAATACTGTACCACTCGAGGAAATTGAACAAGGTGGTTGATTATTTATGTTGAAAGGATCATGCTAACTTATATGTGATGAGGGTCACAAAATATAGAATATTTATAGAATCAGCATGATGGAACTGAAAATCATAATTGATGTAGATAAATGAAACAACCCAATATTTTAAATGAACAAATTTACATTCAATAGGTTATATGATATGAAACACATACTTAGCATTTGTTGCATGAAACAACGAGTTTCTTCAATGAAATGTTTTACAAGAAATTTCATGTTATACAGAACAAAAATATACAGTTAATACTATTATTTAATGTGAAAGTTATCACCTAGGCATTGAAATAGAGGGTATCAATAAGAAAAAATAACTTATAAAAATATATATTTGACACATTTTTATTAATTATCAATTGGTAGTAACAAAATAACATTCATTTAAATAAAAAGAATTTTTTTCTAATTTTTTTTTCTTTTACATGATTATTTATTCATTATTGGGGAACACAATTTAAAATAATTTATTTCCGCTTTCAGAAATTTTTTATGAAAAAATAAATTTCATTTTTTAAAATGTAATACCGAATTTATATAATTGGTAATTTTATGAATTTTTCTATGATGTTTCTTTTTTTGATGAATATTGAAAATAATAGATTTTAATTGATATTTTTTTTTCATATAAGTATTTTTTAATGTTAAATTTGGTATTTTATTTTTTTAATGTCAAAATAGTCCAATAGTAAATCTATAAATCCAATATGAGTCATTGTAATAATTTCCAAAAAAAATCATGGATATAAAAACATTGTAATCGTTCGACCTTTTCACTTTTAAAACAAGATTTATCATCACGTCTATGACATTATTTTTAAATTAAATCCACTAAATAATGATAATTATATTTTTGAAAATGGATGACCTATTTTCAATTATAATTATTTATATTATATAATAATATTTCCATTATTTTCAACATAATTATTAGTGAAAATAATTGAAAATAATTATAGTGATTGAGGTAAAATCATGTTTACATAGTAGTTAATATTAAAATATAAGGATTAATGTGTCAAAATATTTTCAAAACCCATTTTATGGAATTCTTTCTACATTTTTAAATCTGGGATCAATTTTTTTGAGTTATTAAATACTATTTTGTGAAAGTGACCTATATAATAACTCATGTAAAAATATTCACAAAAAATAGAATTGTCCATGATTTTAATATCTATAATGAATTAGGATATGTGGAAAAATTATGTTCAGTTACAAATATTTCCGTAAATGATAAATTATTTTTTGTTTTCAGAATTATTTATATATAATTTTTACTGGTAAAATAATTTCTTAAATGTCTTGTGAAATGAAAATACAGTAATTATTTTGATAATAATTTGAAAAAAATATGAGAATTTTTTTAAAAATAGAAATAAATTTAATATGTTATTTTCATAAATTAGTTTTGTGATGAATATATCTCGTAAAATATGTGTGAAAATAATATATAAAAATTACATCACTGTACTATTTTTTATTTTTATCATAAATAAATAATTTCAAAATTCCCAATAATAATTTTTTATAAGAAACTATATTTTATTAAATAATTAGAAATTTATAAAAAACATATATTCTACCATGTTATTTTTATAATTTAATAAATATAAATTTCATTTTATTTATGGATTTATTTATCATTTATATTGAACATATTTACCTTTAAATAGTAAAAACTGTATTATTGTGTTTATGATTACTGTAACATCCCGACCCCGCTCAACTCAGAACCTGTGGCCAGACCAGTCACCACAAGACCTCATGTGTGTCTCCCCGTATGTCAGATTCTACTTACTAGCAGCGAGAGTCTAAGGATATTAATTTTGGAGAATATACCCTCATATCATTTAAAAAATAGTGGACAATATTAACAAATTGGAGAAGCAGTGTAAATAACGACAAAGTTGTAGAGGACATAATTTTATAAATCTTTTCTAAAAAAATGGTCAACGCCTATGTATACAATTCATGCATGTTTTGGTGGTAAAAATATTAAAGAGATAAAAAAAGATGATTTACATATTTATAATGAATCAAATAAATAATGATTTAATGCCCCGAGGGTGACCTCCTTAAGCATCCCAGTTGTTGGCTCGGTTCGCTGCTACTATCTACCATGTATATAAAAACAACACAATCCTCCAACCAAATAGAATCTACTCATTTACCCCCATGAAATAGTAGAAGGAGTAGGGTGTGAGATATAAATCTTAGTAGGACGGGACCATCTGTGTCTACCCCAAATCCAAAAATTCAATAAATAATTTAAATAGTATGAATGCATGCATAAATAACATTAACAATACAATGTAACTATATATCCAAGTACCTGATTCATCCCTAAGCTGGTGTCTGAACATAAATTATACAATTTTCATGCATACACAGTGGTCATCACACGTTCATTTTCATTTATCAAATATTCATGCCTCATTAAATTATATATGACTTGAGACCCGACCCATGCCCGACATCCCCCATTTATGTCACTCACAATAGATGTCTCTAAATACCATGTTATGCAATCAAAGAAAAGTCCAAATACAAACTTGTGCTTTGTCTGGTATAAGGAGCCATAAAATATTAAATTTAATACATCAAATACTATGTCCAATCCCATACACTAAAATAGTTATTCTCCCAACCAATACCAAATTCCGAGCTCGTTCACTAAGTAGAGTGATCTTCTCCACCCAATACCAAAATACAAGCTCATACACTAAATATATAGATTCAATCAGGGGTTTATCCAGTAAAAACTATTAAACCTAATCATTAACATGTATGAACCTATCCACTGAAGCAATGATTCATCCATGACATTAACAATTAACATGCACATTATAGACATTTCATTTAAAACAAGCTGAACAAGGCTCAAATATTGAGCAACCATATCTATTGGAATATCATAAATTTGAACATTTCTATCATAATAATTCTAAGGCATGGAAAAAACCATGCTTAAAAATGAATTCTTGGTCTAATCAGCCATAACCATCCATTATAGGAAAGCACACCCATGGGGTGTCCCTAATTCAAGGTAAGAACCTTAACCATTATAATTCCAAATTGAATCAATGGAAGATAATTAATTAATTCCAAAATTAATCAATTAAAAAATATATCTTAACCAATTCATAAATTGATAAGGAATTCCTCAATTAGCATGTAATAATTTATCTATCCATTAATCATTAAAAGTTTCCAATTTATCTTCCAATAAATAACATGTTACGTATTTATTCCATATCTATTATTCTCATTATACAATAATTCCACAATTTCCCAATTCACATCTTGATAATTGATTCTTCATTTAATTACCCCATTACTCATCCAACCCCATTGAAATCATTTAATTAACAAACTGACATACACTCAATTTCATAATTAATATTATTTGACATGGGGTAAATAGTCACACTTAAGGGTGTCTAATTCCAAGCGACATTAAAATATCATTTAATAATAATACCCATGATTAGTTCTTGTATAATCATTTAATGCTTCAGGCATAAAATCAATATATTCACAAGGTGGAAAATAATTATCCATCCATACATTCTTACAACCAACACCTAGTTATGTCCAAATTCAACTCACATGGATAGCATCACTCAACTACATCAATGGGGTCATGCATCTCATAACTTACATCAACACTATAAATAAGACATATGAAAATCCAAACAACAACAAGCATGATATGACATTACAACTAACCAATAGTTTATCTTTAATTACCATTTCATGAAAACATAGAACTTCCATAATCATGGAAGTTAAAATTATCAATTTATTTAATTAAAAAAATAGGCATTCTAAAATAAAAATAAAATGATTTGGGACCTAACAAGGGGTGGAATCAGATTATATATTAAAAAAATTGATATACGTCGACAACTAATCCATAACTGGTCATTAGTCACATGGGTTCACACTATCACATATATTTATACCTACATATATATGTGTGTGTGTGTGTGTGAAAATTGTCTACACTAATAAAAAAATCAATCTATTAAAAAGACACCTAGAAACAATTCAGAAATTCCCAACGTACAACTAACTAGGTACTAGGAACCCGTATACATTATAAAACCCTTAATTTTATTATTCGAAACACAAGAACAGTGTATAAGACTTACCCAAAATAAAGTTATCAAAACAATCCAAGCTCAACCACCTTTACCTTGGTTATGGATGAAGTATTATAGATCAAAGGGCCAAAAACCACCATTTACACAGCTTAATGATGGAAGAACATAAAAACATTGTATTTTAGTCAAACCAAAAAACCGACCAATCCAAATCGGGTATAGAAAATGAATAGAATCACCTATGTGATAAAGAAAAATTAAATATAATATCCCACCCTGCATAATCGGATTAATCCCATGGATGAATCAGAAGAAAACACAGCGGAAGGAGGGGTTGGGAAGGGTGTGGGGTCGTATGCTATAGTGGTTTTTCTAGGGGGGGGGGGATCGTGCACAATTGCTGGGGGTCTAGATGAGGGAGTTTCACACTGTTAGAGGTCATGCTGTAGAGAGGTGCAGGTTTGATAGTGGAAGATCTAGACATAGGGGAGGAGGAGTGTGGTGGAGGCACTCGAGTATGAGGTGCACACCTGGTGGTTCAGGCGCCAGGGTTTTTTCTCCTTCCCTAGTCCATGTCACACTTCAAGAAGATTAAGAAAGGGTATTCCACCTTGGGTTTTCTAAAAACATAAAAAAGGATGACCCCACTTTTATTAATTCTAATAATTATAATCAATATAAAAATAATAATAAAAATAATAGTAATAAAAATATTATTATTATTGTTTCCCTTAAACTATTTTTAAATTAGTAGATAAATCCCTATAAAAGGAAATAAAATTTTCCTTTTTATTAAGTCCAACCTCCCCATTTAAATCCACATAAATTATTTAATACATTATTACCTTTTATTTTTTTGAAACCATAACCCCCAATTTAATTACCATTATTAAAAATAATAATAACTGTCATAGACCCATAATAATAATAATCTCACTATTATTATAATTCTAACATTGGATAATACCAAAAACCATTATTTAGAAAAATCTTCTTCATTAAATCTGAAACACCTCATTTATTAAACGTTTCATTGAGATACCGAAAATTCACATTAATTTCACATAAATGATAGACCCCACTAATCCTCAAATTAACAACTCTTAACATCCAAATAATTTAATAAAAGTCATCATAATAATAATCACATTATTATTATTGTTAACACTTTCATTTATTTAAACACAAAACTCCCATTTTAATCTTATTTAATGAAAATAAAAATAATATTTAACTGGGTAAATTGCACGAGTTGGACTGCAATCCTATGCAACTCGTGTAGATCCATTAAAGTAGACTATTCTGAATCTAGTTCTCCCAATACGTATCGGGACACTTGTGTAAATTATCAGGTATACCCCAAATCCCATGAAACAACACCTTAAAGTGTTCCAACAATCAAAATAATGTTCTGAAGACTGGTTTAGAAAACTAACTGATCGATAAATGGAAAAAAATAAAAAATCACCATATATAAAGTCATTTAAAAAGCAAGGGACCTTAAAATCATCCAACCTTAAAAACCTCTAATCCCCAAGAAGCCATGAGAAACTATTTAACTATTTTTTGATTTTCCAAGGATGATAATATTTTTCATTTGAACAGCCTTTTTTTTGAAATTCCAAATAGACATTCCACTAAAATGTAAGTCCAACATCTTAATTCTTTAAAACCCAATCCAAAGGTCAACTATGTCCTTACCCGTCCTCCGGTGACATTCCCAAGTCAAAACATCACATGGATATTTAAAAAAAACTACCATGACCCAACATGAATAAAGGAATAGCCCCAAGAAACCACACATCCAGGGTACAATCAAGATAAAAACCCTCATCAAGCCCAACAACATTTAAAACATTAGCATGGTGTAAGAAAAAAGCTATCATAGTGTCTCCATGATGAGGTCATGATAGGGAACATTCTAGTCTCATTTGAAATATCAAACTAAGTGCAACCTAGGTCACTAAAAGATTAGTTGTACTCATAGTAGATGACTATTTACACAAAATTCTCAACTTATCCTACCGACACATCATAATCCAAACCTCTATGCTCATATCATCAATAATATTTATGTTCTTACGAAGCTTGGTAGTGCGTCACTACCCACCATAGGATTGTCTATGTCATTGCATTAAAATGATCATCTGCTAACCATTGTGCTATTTCATAACTCCTTAAATCATATATGTCATTTTACATGAACCACGATCACCAGGTCAAACAATGATCATAATAGCCATATCATAAACCTATCGGCATGTCTTGACACTCGAGTCCCAAAAATTCATCATGGGTAGTGGGATGAACACACCTTAATTCCCAATACATTCGAAGGGTTCTACCTACCACATGTTATCCCCTTACAAAATATGTCTGTCGAACCAATATCTTTGTCATTCAAAACTTAAATAATGAGGTTCAAAATCCCCTTTTCCATTTTATCCATTTTCATTAAATTTTTTCAACCTTTTAACATTTTAAATAATTTCAACTAACACACAAGTACTTTTCGCAACTAGTCACTTGGTTTTCAATCAAATACCCCTAGGAAAAATAGACATGCTACAACAAACATCCTTTTTATAGATTTCACATATAGTGTTATACAAATATAAACAATAAATTTATCATCTAAATTCCTTTTACCAAAAAGGTAACCTCTAAGGGCCCCACTTATTTAATATAGGTTCTTTAAAACCCACCCCCAAAACAGTTTAATTCAATCTAAACTCATTAGATTTACATTTATATCCATTTCCAACACATAGTATAGTTATATAAGGTTTATTAACAAGGGTGTCCATCTACCAATCGATAATTCACCCATAGACCTTGTCGTTGGAATTTGGATCACAATTACAATATTCAATTTGAATTTAACATTTTAACTTTAGCAATCATTTTCAATTATTTGAAAACATGGGTTTCCCATTTCATGGTTATATGGTGCTCATACACCTTACAACTAAACATTATCTTGTTATACATGCAACAAATCAATTTTTCACTCATGTTCCCATTTACACATCAAAACAACTGTTGCATTTTATCATAAGCTATAGCACAACAACATGTTATAATACAGAAGCATGGAGAATTAACAAAACATTATAGTAACAGATGATTCATTTCATATAAACACACCAACATGTTAAATATATCACCAAAAAAAGTTATCTAAGGAGTCATAATATAATAGATCAAAATAATGAATTCCACATAAGGCAGACAATCAAAATTGTCATGAATACTACTAATGTGACTACATGGTATGTTATATGCATGCCATTTGAATATCCATGTGTTTAATATGATGAATTTATGCAACACCCTTACCTTATCATGCCAATATAATTTTAAAATTCTCAAAATCAATATGCACTAAAATATACAACTATCACATGAGGTAAAATCATATCAATAGTTACCTCAAATAGTATAATCAACAATTCCCATCCCTACCCACATGGTCCTTTCCCATAAATGAAATGATCAGTCCCAAGAAATACTATTAACCAAGTGTTGACATTTTCCTAGTATCCTATCTACCTAACAAAATCAGAGTGACATAAGAAAGATAAAGAACTACCTTTCCACTCATACCACTTTATAACATCAAAATAATTTAATAAACGTCATAATAATAATTATAATAACATTATTATATTATTTCAAAATTCATGTATTTAAATAAAAAAAATTAAACGTGTTTAATTAAAATAAATAATATATTAAACACGGTAAACTTCACAGGTTGGACCGCAATTGTATATAGCTAGTAAAGATCCCTTAAGGTGGACGTTTCTGGATCTTGTGCTCCTAGACTTATCGAGACACCTGTGAAAATTATCAAGTATTCACCAAAGTCCCTGAAAAATTAACGTAAAGAGTTCGAACACTTGGAATAATGTTATTTATCTTGGTTTAAAAACCGACCCATCGATAAATGGAATTGTTTTTAAAAACCAATATATTTAATCATCTTTCATGAATAAGGGACTTTACAATGAATGTAGTTTTTTTCCGCATTAATACACTTCTGTTAAAATTTATTTAAAAAAAAGATTTATTTTTATTTTACAAATCAGATATAATATTTATAATCACTCAGTATATAGTTTCGAATTTTTTTAAATTTAATTTATCCCTAAAAAATAAATTAACTATGATAGAAAACAAGTTAATATTGTTAAATAACCATGGGTAAAATAGACTCAATCTAGAGACTAAGTAAAATATGATAAAAATCATTATTTTTTCTGGAGTAAGTCTGGATAGACCATAAATTCCCAATAATCCATTATTTCTCAATGTTTTTAATAAAATTATGTATATAAGACCTCCAAAAAGTGAATAATGTATGGTTTTTAGTATAATTCCACTCTACCTTATCTATATAATAACACGCACTATTCACACCTCTCTACACCTATCAAGACACAACATCATATAATAAAACCTCCTCAAATCACTCCAAAACTTCCATAAACTCATCCTAGTATCCATATTTATTAAATAAAACAATCCTAGTAAGGATTTAGTTAATCCAAAGAATAATACCCAAATAAATGGTAATTTTATTCAACAATTTTTTTTATCTTATTTTCTTATCCACATCCTTAAAATCTTTTTATACCATGATGACATAATAAACCCAGTATATTACACACACTAATATGTTGTTATGTAAGTGGTTCTACCCACAATCACACTCACTTCCTTCATATGTGTTATGAAATCATAATTCGGGTGTATTATGGACTACGACCTAAAGGAATTTTGTTAGTCATTTTCCATTACCTCCTATAACAGATGTGTATAATGATAGATATAAAAATTAAATATGATAGTAATAATATAATTATAACTCTAAGGTCATAATTTCATATATTTAATTTTCAAATTCCTTGGTTAAGTGATTTAACAACATCATTCATGAGTATTGTGGACTATCGCCTTGGAAATCGATCTAATATTTTATACCATCATTTTAAATGGAAGGAAATAGGGTTAATGATTATTAATATATGGGATATAAATGAAATTTTATAATATTAATGACATATAAATATTTATATATGTATAATTTAACATTTATTTCTTACCTCTTAACTCACTAAAAATTTGAGAACATCATTTGTAGAAGTGTTACTATAGCCTCCACCAAGAAATCAAATTCCATTTTTCATCAACATATCCCAAGAATGTTATATAAAAATATATATAATTATATTAATGGTGTTTATTATATAATAATAATTATTGAAATATAAATTTCACTTACCATCTATCCATATTGATCATTAATTTTTTTTTAATTTCACTCATGTCTACAAAATACTTACCATCTCTATGATTGCAATGTTGGTTCATTTATCAAAACCATCAGTCATGATTGGTTATACAAGTATAGTTTTATTAAACCCATATAAGGGGGAAATTCTACATTATCATAATGGTTTAATTAATTTTAAATAACTGGTTAATAATGAAAATAAAATTAATAATAAAATATTAAATGGTTCTCAATAAATCAAGTCATTAACATAAGAGTATTATTCAATAAGATAAATAAACACATGAAAATAAAACATAAGGAAAGACACTTATTCTAAATTTATATTTATTGAGTCATTTTTTGGATGTTATTTAATTTTATTAGTTTATAAGGTGTGTATATAGACCCTTATATTTTGAAGTTATATATTCTTGGGATATTTAATGATATTTAATGTTATTATTTAATGAGGTTTAAGATAAAAGTCATTCCCATTTGATAATATAATTTTCATTAAGAAATAATCATTTAGTTATTTTAATAACAAATTATTCTCTTATATATCGATATTTTCAATTGATTTTATTATTGTTTTTATATTTAATGAGAAATGTTAATTAAGTAAATTTTACATAACTTTTGACATAATTATAAAATATTATAAGAATTATTTAATCATTTTTTATAAAGTCAATTTTGAAAAATTACAAAAAGTGTTTTATATTATTAATGTGCATGGTGATGGTTCTTTCTTATTAGTGGATGTTCTGCTTCGTCCTTTGTTGAATATATGGCTCTTCTAATGTGGACCCTAGTTGTGTGGATTGGATTACCAAAACCCCCAATTTTAGTCGTACTGGGATTCATTTTCTTTTGGGGATTTCTCTCTCTAGTGAATATATCTGATAACCACATGAATGCCTTCTACATCATCCTTAGATCAGAATCTAACCACATATATGAATGTTGAAGGCCCCTCACTCATTTTGGTGGGGTTTTATTTAACATGAACTACTGGTCACTCGATGTCGACTAGGATAAATCAAGTTACCAACAGACTATTTGGATCATCCTCTTTTGCATCCCAATGCCTTTTCAGAAATTTTTCCTCTCAAAGCTTTTGGAGACTCTTTCTCTAGATTTCACTACTCAGATGAGTGAACCCAGAGGTTTTTTTATTCTGTAGTGTCACATATATGTGTCAAATTGGATATCTCACAACCTCCCCCATATAGGAACTAGTCCCGGGGGAAGAAGTCTTTCTAATTGTCCCATGATATCCTCTATAATGTCTTACCATGATACTACTCATTTGACCTTCTCTAGGATCACTATCAATATGTTTTTATGAAATAAGATGAATTTGGTCATCATCATCCCCCTAAGGCAGCCCCCATTCGATACATGTCTATGACAATCCATTTCCTTTAGGAAGGCTCTCAGGATGTACCTCATTTCAATGAAACTATCTTCATGTTAGAGCATTATGATCATATTAATATTATTTAACACCCCAAATTTTCCCTTTCCTAATTGTGAAGCACCAACTAGAACTGTGGTACCATTCTTTCAAAAGATCCCGCATGCCCCTACAGATGGGCCTTCTACTGCCACATTTTTATCCTCCTAATGGTTAATGATGTTGGAATTGTGTAGGGAATGATGGGTCTTCCATTAAGTCCCCCAGCTCCCATATATCTAACTTTTTTACATTGTTCCTTTCCCTAGGCCCACCATTATTCAATAGCTAGCAGTTACTGAGGTTCATCCGCTCCAAGATACTCCTTTAGTAGTGTCTAGGCCTAATATCACCTCTTATTCCCCTCATTAGTCAGTGGTTTACACCCCAGTTTGAGATGTGGGAATCAAAGGGCCTATACTTCTTTCCTACTTATGTGATAGAAGATTGATTTCTCTCTGCCCCTTTGATTTTTCAACCCCCACATCATCAAACCCTTCCAAAACTATATACATATACATGAGATCTCAAACAAAGAATCTATGTGAGATACCCTCTTCCTATCACAAAAAGTCTATGAGTCCAAATTCCAATACAAGGGGGTGATTTTTTAATGATTCCCTTTATTATATGAACCTATCATGGACTTGGATCCTTGGGTATAATGGATTTCATTTCAACTAAAATCTACAATCATAAGGCCTTCCTCCTTGCAGTTATTTAGCACAAGAAGAATCTCTCCATAATCTGTTAGTTTACTCAATGTATTCAGATTCATGCATCCATGCATATGGATCCCACCAAATATCATATTTGTATCTTTTGGAACAACTGCATATCTATGGATTTAACTCAGTAAGGATTTCAACATATCCCTGCCATGGTCATCCATGATAGAGGATACTTCTATTCTTCCTTTATATATGGGATCTGTGATACCCAAAGTAGAGAAGCCTTATGGAATGATCCTAATGAATTTGAACAATTCTACTATCCTTGGATTAGGGGGGGAGAATTCAATTTCATCTCGGATTCATAGGATAATAATTGAAGAGGATCCTTCCCCAGGAATTCCATCATGCATTTTAGTAACATAATGGTAAAAAATACCTCATGGACCTTGGTTACATAGGTGATTTTTTCTCTTGGTGCATCAATAATCATGTGGATCACCACTAATGGAGTAACCTGAGTTGATTCAATACTAACATCTAGACAGTATATTTTTACTCCAACACCAAGGTTAGACATCTAGTGCATTGAATCTCAGAAAACCCTATGCTTCCGGTTTCCCTTTCTTCTTGTCAGGGTATTTATGATAGCTTTAGATTCTACCAGCACTAGAAAAAGTGTCCAGGATATCAAGAAATGGTTAGACTCATGGAGAGATCCAACCCATGGGAGACTTTGGATTTATATTAATAATAAATGTAGGATTCATAAAACTATGTTGTATTCTTGGGAGAAATAAATTCCTCCTATTTATAGGGACATGGATGTTTCTTGGCATATATATTTAATGTCTTGAAACTAGTATCAAGGGGGCCTGGGATGATCTGGTTTTTGAGGAAAATTCCAATAAAAAGGTCATATTAGATTAAAATATCCATAAATAGGAACACATGGTGATAGAGACTCCAAATATAGAATGGTTTGGTGGGGGTGATAGGAACACCGCTTATATTCATGCTTGTATTAAAGAGATTTAGTGACCAGTTCAACACATTAATTTTATTGATGAGGGTTCATATTCTAATGATAGGGATGGTGTGGGGATCCTTGATCACTCCTTCCTCAATCATATTGTTGCTGGTATGAACCCTCATATGACAAATGATTACCTCGGAGGAGATGAAGAGTTCTTGGAAGTCATTTCAAATCATGTTTCCCTCTAGGAAAATAAATCACTAGGGGTCATACATGAGGGGAAATAAATTTTTGAGATATTTAATAACATTATTAAACAGAGTTTTTCAGGACTAGATGGTTTTGTTTGTATTTTATACATAAACTCTTTGGATGAGGGGAAGAAATAAATGACTCATACTTTTCAAGATTTATTCTAAAGAGGATTCCAATCAAGAGTTTCTCGTTCCACACCCTAGTACTGATTCCAAATATCAAGAACCAATACTATATATTTTAATGTAAACTGGTAATCTGGGGTTATTTTCTAGAATAAATCCTTATAGGAATCATCAATCCTTGTTTATGAGTTCCCCTCTAACAATTGGTGTTTATTGGGCAACCTTCTTTTGTGAAGGACTGCTCAATTTAAGGGGCTATTGTATTGGTCGAGGAGATATTTATGGAAATTAACACCATAACTCATGGCTCAAAATAGTAAATTAAAATGACAATGAATTATCATATAGTATAATTTAATGGAGCTTAATCAACAAGGTTTTATCAGGTATGGGTTTCTCCCCTTGGTCTACTGACCACATTTTATATGTGTTTCCTCAACATAGATGGTAGTTATTTTTATGGAGATGTACGACTGCTTCTTTAAGGAATCCCATAGTTTATATTAGGGTGAACCCATCTCTTATATCCTCTTCATCCTCAACCAGTACATCCTTAGCCACCTCATTCACAGAAGCATGAACAATTGATAGATTCTGCCACATCGAAGAAAGTTGAACCTTTACTTCATATCCCACCTCATGTTTGGAGAAGACACCCTTTACATGATGAATGAAAATAGGAGGATGATCTGAGGACATTGTAAGGGTTTATAAGATTTTTTTTCCATTATAGTGTTTGGTTCATCAACATGTCTAAGAGTTACCATTACATCTCTAAAATATGTGCCTTTGGCCAGGCCTCCTCCCTATGTAGCTTCCTTGAATTGAAATAATGACGTTTTTTGATGGATTACATGGGTGACCATATTTCCAAAGATAGTATTTTAATTCTAAAATTCAATCATATCATTAGTAATATCACAGACCATGCCCTAAACTGGATGAATATATACCATTCCTTTGGGTTAGGACTATGTTGGTTAGTACTGTCCACATGGTCACTCAGGTTCATGCCCTCTCTTCTATCAAATTGACAAAATGAGTCATCACCAATATGGAAAACTTCCTTCATAATTTCATTTGGGATTCTCTTACTGATGGTAAACTCAATTGGGTCTCTCATGGTAAGAGGTTGAGGCCCATATAGGAAGGATGGATCAATATACTTTGCCTAGCTGACACCTCCTCTTCAGGTATTCCAAGTAGCCTTGGGAAATTCAAGAACAAAATACCTTATGCGATAAGGTCATTTGATGATATTTTTTAGGGATCATGATGATTTTTGATGAAATTATATGTCATTTCTTATCCATTATTTCACTTATTTACTCAACTATTGAACCCCACACCCACTAGATTATCAAAGATGGTGATTTGTAATTTTGGAATCTAAACTGGTTAGGCATGGTTATTAGTTTTCTGTGGATAAAAACCCACCAATATGAATTTCATATATGCCATTATATTCCGAGACATCATAAAATAAGTTTTTAAAAAGTTTGAACAAGACACATTTAATATCATTGAATTTACCCTAGATTTAGATATGTGTGTGTTTACTTCTTCAATCTTATGGACCATCTCCGCAAAGTACATTCATGGGACTCTTGATCCCAAGGCCCATGGTGATATCTGGAATGATGTATTATGGTTTAATAAAATTTCAACATTGAAAAACATCCTAACATAGAGGACACGAAATAATTGAGTTCCCACAGATGATAACATGAGATGATGTGGTATTAACATGGTGTCCTGATTCTCCAAATGTAACAACCACAATGAGAATAGTGCATAACATTATTTCATTGAGGAGAATGGGCATGTGATGTCTACAATATATTTGAGTGTTTATTGCCTTCTATTCCCAAACCCAACTTGATTCACCTTTTCTTTTTTTGGGGTTTCATAGATTAGTTGATAAAGGTGTAGACAGAATGGTGAGGACTACTGTCTTCCATGTGGGATGCTATTGTTTATAGTAGGCTACAAATAATGTGAGGTATGAGGGGATAAAATATACATGGAGGGGATTTTTTTATAAAACAAGGAACCTCCTTCTCAACTTGGTGGGGGCTCATTAGTAATTGGTGGGAATCTCCAACCATTTTTCTTTTACAAAAGTACACTCAAGGCAACATAACTTGGTTTCACCTTATCAGGATAATGGGTTAGATGGAGTCCACCATCCATCAGTTTGAAATAAAACATTAATGGGTATAGTATCAAGGGAGTCATGAGAGATGGAGTCACTATCTGTGAATCCAAGGGCTCAGTTATCCTGGCATTCACTACCCACATTGGAATGATTTTTTCTCTAAGGGAATTGGCTCACACATTTCTTTCTGAACTTAATGTATGCCAATAGTGGGTCTTTTTTTAATAATGATGCTGAAACATACTCTATGATCCTTCTCAAATCCTATTATAGAACCATTTATAATCCTGGTCAATTACCTATACAATAAAAAAATGATGAGTTAGGGTTTCCAAAAACACCTAAATGGGTTACACTTGGCTCAAGGGGAATAAAGATATGAACCATATTTCTTCTCTAGAGTTTCAAGAAATCTGTGTTTCTTTTATTTAGAATATGAACTGTCTAAAACCCGAGGGGTTAATATTATTAGTTGGTATTCCCTTGGGATGCACTTTTTTAGTCCCCCAGGTTCATAATTTTTTTATTGTATCCCATTTCCGTTCATTCTCATATTTAATAAACATATAATAATGATGAATGATGTGTTTAAAAGTGTTTTTAAATTGGATTTGGTGATGACTGTGTTGTATCATGATATGGTACCTTGGAATTATATAACACTAGTGAGCCCAAAAAACTTATAGGTTTGTTGACCCTCATTATTGATTATTAGTGATCTTGATATAGATTATATAGATAGTTGAGCATTATTATAGCTTATGAAAAATCGGTTATCTTCATATAAATCATACAACCCATTATAGCTCATGTGTGAGACCGATAATTCTTTTATGAATGGTGAACCCCATTATAGATCCCTAATTCATGGGTAAATTATAATATTAGAGGTGGGAAATATAGTTATTCTAATTAAATTATTTTTTAAATGGTTTTATGATTATGTTTATCAAAGTGTCTGAAAATTTTTTTCGATTTCATACTATAGGTTTTAACAAAATTTATGGAGAAAAATATGTGTATATTTTTTATTTAAAATTTTTAAATCAATTACCCCAAATATAATTACTGTAAATGTAAATATTTCTTGGGATTTATTATTATTAATGATAAAATGATTAAAAATTATTTTATATCCCTTGATGAGTTTATGTGATCATCCCATTTTTTTAAAGTTTTTTTCATAGATTTTAGGGATGGGTAATGGAAATGATGAAATTAAGATGAAACTCGTGGAGATTTTACATGGAAATAAATCAAGAATTATTTTATTTTTTTGGGAATAATGAATACAAATAAGATGTTTCTACTTTTTATTTCCTAGTTCTGTTATCTGTTAGTTATTTCATTATTTTCTAAAAAACTAATCTTGAAAATATCCTCAAATGAATGACAACGAAATCTTTAATTAAAAGTGAAGAAATGTTAATACTTAATTTCCTTCACTATAGTTGGAATAAAAGGATTTATTAAAAACAATAGTGGTTAAGATATTGTAAATAACATTCCCTTATAATATTTTACATTATAGTTAAGTTGAAATGATGTATAATTTTCATATCTTCTTGTTGATTAATCTAAAATGTGTTCATTCATAATATTTTATGGGAGATTATGTAGGAAATATTTAGTGTGATGGTTTTGAGGGTAAAATATCCTTTCATTGAAAATCCTAATATGATTTTATTTGGAACAATAAACATGTTTTAGTGATAGATTAGTTGAAATAAGCTATAAATGGTTGTGGTATACATACCAGAAAGGAACATGAAATTTCTTGAAGGAACGTGTCTATAGTGGATAATTTCTTGAGGTAATAACACCCATTATTTAATGAATATTTAATCCTAGTGTTTTATGAAGGACAGATCAATTCTATATAGATGATATTTTATATAATGGGATGTTCAGAACATCAATATGTAACTCTTACAATTGATAATTATGAAGGTGAATGTGAGTGATGGTGTTCTTTGGTAAGAATAATAAATAATATGAAAATGACGATTCTATGGGATGGAACACATTTTAAAATATTTTTCATGAGAAATATGTTCCTAATTTTTTTCAACTAATGATGGATAACAAATTACTATAATTGAGGGAAAAAAATTTATTTCACTTCATATAAAGAAAAAAATATTCTCTAGGTATTTCCTAGACATTATTTGAGGAAATGGTATTAAAATAAATTTTTTTACTCAAGATTAATAACATTCATATGAAGAAAATTTTCCACAATATAATTAAAATGTTATAATAATGTTGTTCATTGTGATTAGAATGTTGAAATATAATTTTCTAACAAAGATGATTCCCAAGAATAAATGAGTAAGAAATGGTTAATATGGTAGTAAATGGTAAATAAATCTATTACTAATACTGCAGGTAAGCCCAAAACATGTTCAAAATACAGTGAAATATATTTTGGGGAATGTCTGTAACAATATAGAAAGTGTAATTAGTGTGGTCTGTTTGGTCAAAAATTTGGTGGATACAAAGAAAAGAGTCCTCAAAATACAACAATCTTATAAAAGATAATATGTGAATAGTATGATTATTAAGGTACAATGAGTTTGGAAAATATGCTAATATAACTCCATAGTAACTTACATAAGAAGTAGTCATAATGGTGACATTAAAAGATGGATGTGAAATTAATTTTGAACTTCTATAGTTGATTATTATTCATTGGGTGAGGAGGAGATAACTCCATGGATACCTATATTTTTCTAATGTTCATCAAAATATCAATGACTTATGTACACACATTTTGATGTTTCGCATAATAGATTTACATTTTGAGAAAATTATTGAGTTTTATGCTATATATATTATATATTTTAGAGGAACATTTATTTGTGGAGTCATGTGTTAACCAGTTATAGACATAATTTTGAAGGTATTAATTACATTAAGGGTTCCTATGAACCTTACTATAATGGGATTTAGTTAAAATATTTTCCATAAATAATAATGATGAACTAATTGTGTTACTTTTGATGTTAATATACTACGTTATTATAATGTATTCTAATAATTTTGGTTTTGTAAAAGAGATATTGGCATAAAAAATACATTGGCACTCTTTTCTAGATCTCATCATCCGTAAAATGTAATTTATAGTGATTCAGTAAAGAAAAAACTATTTTTCTTATATTTTGTTCATGAATTAATGTTTGAATCGGATATTTATCAACGAGAAATCATATGATGAAACCATTTTAATGAAAGAGAACAATATTATATATATTGATTTAGATTCTAAAATAGTTTCTCAAACATAATAAAAAGGATATAGAAACAAAATTATTATCACATTAAATTATTATGATTAATCATATAGTATTTTATATCATCAAATATTTATGGTTATAAGGCCCTTAAATTCCTATTGATCATTCACCTACTTATGGTCAATGACCTTAGCCACTATTAAAAAATATTTATATTGTTCTTCAGTTTACCACATATGTTATCATACATGGACAACTAGGAATGCACTATTCAATATGACAATTGTGACATAACTTCTCTCATATTAATATGATGTTTTAATACACTTTTTTATGATGTGGGTTTATAAGAAGATTATTTTGAAATCTACATTCCTTGATTAGCGAGATAAAGTTAAAATTAAATGGTTGAATGTTATTAACTAGAATTTAACACACCAATATTTTAAAAGAAGAAAATAATTTTAAATAGATAAAATTATATGAAACAGTAAATTATATTTTGTTTTATTAAATAACATTTTTTGGAAACGTATTACATTACACACAAGAACATGTTTTATCGAAAAACAATATACTATTAACATTTGTACTTAATATGATATTTTTTCCCGTAGATAATGGAATGGAAGGAATTAAAAAATTTAAATAACTTTTGAAATTATATAGTTTACACAATTGTTTTAATTATATATTTATTGTTTAAAAAATAATATACATTATAATGAAAAAAGAATGTTTTCTGAAAAACATTTTTTTTTCTTAAATATAGTTTAATCTTACCTAGTGCACATAATTTAAAATTAATTTCCCCAAATTTCAGAAATTTTATATGAAACAATAAAAAGGTTTTAAAATAAGAATTCCAAAATTACCTAAGGGTTATTTTTTGAGTTTTTTCTATGAAGATTCATTTATAATGAATAGTGAAGAATAATGGTTTTTTATTTAAAAACATTTTCATCTAAATATTTTATATTATTAAATTTCATTATTAATTGGTTTTTAATTAAAAATTGATAAAATTTTCATCTTGTAATCCAATATATTAAATTGGAATAAATTTCATGTCGTATTTGTTATTAAAAACATTGTAAAATTGTGATCATTTTCATTTAAAAATATTCAATCTCATCATATTTATATGATTAATTTTATATTAAATTCCACCACATATATTAATTGAATATGGAGAATGGTTTAAATATTTTGAATCAGATTAATTTAAATAAAATAATAAGGTCAAAAAACATTTTGACCAAAATTATTAGTCAAAATAGTTAAA
The DNA here is from genome assembly GCA_963277665.1 of Viscum album. Classification (NCBI taxonomy): domain Eukaryota; kingdom Viridiplantae; phylum Streptophyta; class Magnoliopsida; order Santalales; family Viscaceae; genus Viscum; species Viscum album. Next base: position 1,813,427,216 of record OY728127.1, read on the forward strand.
AAAAATTCAGCGTCTATGGTCAAAATAATATTACTTAGTGGTTAAACATTGAAATTTAAGGGGTAAAATGGCATAAAAACTGCTCCAATACCACCATTATGGATACATTTATACTCACATAACCTTATTATAGATATATATGAGTTATTTGGTTAAACTTATAGGATATTTGTGTATATAATAAGTTATGTATAGAAAAAGACAAAAAAGGATAATCCTAGATTTTAATACAAATAAGGCTTTTGGATGGGTACAAAAACAACGTAGGATCGGTTATACATATATTCTTTTGAAATAAAAATTAATTTTTTTATCATAATAATATCTAGTTAATTCTTATATTTTATATAATTATTTTAAATTCTTATGAAATTCTAACACATTAATTATTTAGTTAATAAATTTCTAAAATAATAATGCAATAAAATTAAAATTAATGTTAATTGAATGATTTATTCTCTCACAAAAATTTCAAGGATGGGTATATCATGTTAAATTTTATTGGTCTTAATATATTAAGATTCCATCATTTAATTTATTTTTTTAAAATTTAACTTCAATAAATAATGTTAAAATTGGCATTATTGTTATTTTTTAATAATTCATGTTTTATTAAATGATTTTAACTTTAAAAAAATAATGAATTCAGCCAAGATTTTTCTAAATTTTTATAAATATTAAATATGTTATATTCACATCAAAATTGATATATTAAAAAATATATTGAACTCCCAAAATTGAAAAACAATTTAGCACAAGTATGGTCAAAGCAGTGTTTTGGCGCATTACAAGCGCTTATATTATAATTAACATCCAACACACAAATGAATTTTAGTTTCAAAATATATTAAAATATTTAAAATCAGGGGTTCTAAATTTTCATGTATGTCTATTTTTATTGTTTTCCTTGTAGATAAATTACCTAGGATAAAAATCTAGATCTTTTGGTAAATAAAAGCATGTAAAATTGATTAAACATAATGAATAAGGAAAAAAAGATTAAAATGATCTTTCTTTTATGGTTTAATATTATATAATCCATAATTTCCATAAAATAAATTATTTTTCTATTTTTTGAGAACATTTTTTAAATATAGACCTCTCAATATTGGATACATTGGAGTATTGACAAGACTTTCACTCCCCAACTATAAAGCAGAACACACTATCTCCACTTCTCAAAACAAATCAAGCCATTTTTATTTTAAAAAAAAATCAAAATCAAACCCAAAATTTCTTCCCCTAATCCTAGAATACTTATTTTGGGGGTAGTTCTATCGTAGGAAGGGATTAGTGATAACCAAAGAAAGATTCCCGAAGAAGAGCTAATGTTCTTCAACACGAGTATTTATTTTATTTCCTTCCCCACATCATTAAATTATTATTATTAAACATTTATATATAAAAAAGTAATTATACATAAAAATATATATATTTTTATGTTTTTGAATAAAATATACACATACTTCCAACAAATGGGTTACGAAAAATCCATTCCTGTGTTCGATAACCTACTTCCTCATGAAATGATGTCATTCATTTTTTCATTACCAGCTTCTATAGTTCTGTATAATGATGGATATAATATTTATATATGATATTTAAAACATAATTATATATATGGTTTCATTGTATAATTTATACCCTTTTATATTATTATATGCAAGGGATACGATGATATCATTGTTTGTGTGGAAGAATAACACCTCTTGAAGCGATGTGATTCATTTACACTAATGCATTTCATGGAAGTTAGTAATGGTAAATATAATAAAAATATGTGAAAAAAATGAAATATAATGATTCAAATGAAATATTTATCATTTTTTAAGTATAATATACCCTCTTTTCTTCTATTTTTACTCAGATAAAATGTTATAACTTCATTCATGTATATGTGTAGTACTACCTCCAAAAAGTGATGTGATTCCTTTGTTTCATAAACTCATTCACAATAATGATTTATATTAGGTTATATAATTATATATTTTGATATTATAGGTATAATTATATTCTAGGATTATAAATGTAACATACATTCTTTCTATAATTATCATCGAAAATGTAATCATTTCTCAGGCGTATATATGACTAAAAGTCTCCATGATAAAAAACATAGTACATTTTTAAAAAAACTCATTCTATATTAGGTTTTAAATTAAAATTTCCTTATTAATATGTTAATTATATAATGATTATTATTCATTAAAAATTTAATTAATAACCCATTTGATCATAGTCAGCCTACCAAATTGATTTTAACACATAAGGTGAATATAGTGAAAACATAAAACATATACTTAATTGATTAAGTAATTTTATATAAGTTTATAATAATGGAAATTAATGTAGTAATAATAATGAAAAATATTTCATGTAATTAAATAAATAGCATAATATTATTTTCATTATAATAAATAAACTCATGTTGAATCATACTGAAGGTAAGAAACTTTATCTGAATGTCAATTAGCTGAGTAATTTTGTTTGATGTTATGACGCTATATTATTTTATATTGCATAAATAATATTTTTCACATAATATATCAGTAATTAAAATATTTTCATTATATTTAAATTTTTAAAAATTATTATTTAAGGATATTCATGATTCAAGTGTTTCTCAAATAATAAGATACTTTACCTAAAAAATTGTTTTTGTAATGTTTTCCCATCCAAAACATTTTATTCCGCATCGAAATTTTATAATGATTTTATGAATTTTTTATGTTGAATAAATTATATATAATATAAATTTGATATCTATTTTTACATTATTTTCATATATAATGAATAGTAATCTTTTTTCATGTTCTATACATAAATTTTTACAAATGATAAAAGGAATTTTATGTTCATAAATTTCATTGGGACAATAAATTTTTCCCTTCCAAGATCATTATATTATGTCTAGTTTCCATTGGAACATTACATGTCTTCCTAAAAAAAATTATTAGTATTTTTATTTTGAAAATGTATTTTCAAATGAGAAATTTATTTTTATCTGGAAGATCTTTTCATATGAGTATAAAAACATTTTTAAAAGGTCAATATGTTGAATATATTTTAATAATTATATGGAACTTTCTTATTATGTGAAATGGGGGAGAGAGATAATAATTATATGATTGGTTCAGCCCCATTATTTTTTAAGGATGAGCTTGTTATAGCTTAAATAAAGGGTTATCACTTATTATATATCATGAAAAATAGGTGGGGTTGATTTAAGTTATAAGATTTGGTTGATCCCGATTACAAATCATGAGAATTACCAATATATCATATATAGAGGGTTATCCCCTTTACGTATCTCTAATGCATTGGGAATCGATTATATTGGAATTAAGTGGAATGGTTAATCGAATTTAAAGGGTTTTGAAATTATTTTATAAATATGATGATTTAAGCCAAATAAAATGAGTTTTAATTTTTTACTTTTGGTGTTAAAGTATATATTTGAAAAAACATTTGAATTTTTCATCTGAAATGGTTTATTTATTTCATTTAAAAATAATCGATATAATTTTCATTTTTTTGGGTTAATTTTTATTTTTATAAGAAAAATTATTTTTTACCCCTTTTATAGATTTTATAAAAGTTTGATATTAATAAAACCATTTTCATTGTTCATAATAATGTGAATAGGAACGGAATAATTCAATTTGAAAGTCATGGAAACTTCCATTAAAATAAATATAATATTGTTATGAAAAATTTTCATTTTGGAAAAAATGGATACTAATAAGATGTTTCATTATTGAATTTTATGGTTTTGTTATGTGTGAATTACATAATAATTCTATAAAACATGAAACATTAAAAGATTATATAATGTAATATAATGATTTAATTAATTAAATCTCTGGACAAAATAATTTTGAAGTCCAATTACTTAAAATGAATCATATCATCATCAATTTAATAATTAACCATCTATCCATATGAAAATTAATGTGTCTTAGAGGGATGTTGTCTAACTATGATAGAAGGTTACAAATGTGCCTAAATTTAACATTGATCATTATGGAGTGAAATTTATGAGGAACAATGTATGTTTTCTGTACATTGTTGATACAAAGAATGATTTTTTAGTGAAATATCATATTTATTCATTTTATTGTCATGATGATTGGAAAATTAGGTATCAATATTTGAAAGAGTAATTGTGGAGGTATGGAGTGAATAATGATATTACTGAGTTTGTATCTTATTTTATGGTAGGTCAGAATCATAAAAATTTATGAAAAATGTATATGGGTATGTTAAATCCATTAGCTACACATGAATAGAAATTTGAAAACATCACCATTGACTTTGTTGTTGGACTCTCATAGAATTCTAAAAGTAATGAAAATATATGTGATTTATTGGTTCTTCGTTAAACTCCCGCACACATCATCACTACTAGAGAAAATTTTTATATATACAATTTATATATGATATATATTATATTTGTTTTATGGTTTCATGGAGTACCACATTAAATTGTATCTAATCCGGAACCAAGGTTAATCTTGACATTCTGGAAATGTTCTTAACAATCTATTGATATGGAGTTGAATTTAGACAATGTGTATCTTCTTCAATTAGATGTTGAGTATGAGAGAATAACTAAAAACCATAGGATATTTTGAGGTCTTGTTTTAGGGACTTTAATAATGGTAGGGATCAACACCATCCTCAAGTTCATTTTTCTTACAAAAATTTATTTCACTCATGCATTCAGATGAATATATATAAATACCTATATGTAATGAATTATAGTACTCTAACATAATAGAAGGAAGATGAAGAATAAAAAATATCAGAACATTAAATATCTGATGAGATTTTTGTGAAGTCAAAATCCATTTAAGAATACTTAAGGGAGGCATAATTTTGACAAAAAGATATATTGATAATTGTTGACATGATATGAAATTTGATATCGATGACAAGGTTTTTCTATGACTATTTACATGTAATAAGGAAATTATATTTCAAATGAATGCAATACCATGACCTGGATATATCAGTCACATATAATTTATTGAACCTATACTGATTTTATATTATTGGATAGTTCTTCTACCAAACCTATATAATTTTTTTTGTGTTCACGTATCTCTCCTAGAGAATAACATTTCTAATCATTCACATGTAATTAATTATGATGTCAAAATAATATAGTGAGATATTTTTTATAAGGGACAATCTATAAATATTTTAGATAATACAATGAGTGATATTTGTAAAATAATACTCACCTGGTCAAAGTTTTTTTACAGAATCCACGTGTTTGATGATGCTCCAGGGGAACATAAGGATGTTATTTGGAAAATGAGTCCTCATTTGATTTCATTCAAGTGAAACAATTTTCGGGTGAACCCTGAGTTATTATGAATTATTATTTTTGAGAAAAATAAATTTCCTCAGTAGTTTATGTTACATGGGGAAAGAATTTTAACTTGAATTACACACAACACAGATTTTAGATTGTGTTACACGAAACACTTAGATTATACAAACATTGATATATTAATAATGTTATTCTCTAAAAAATACTATTATAACAATGATATTAAAATTAGAGGTATCAATAAAAATAAATACATATTAAATATTATGTATACCAGTTTTATATAAATAGAACATATTGATAAAAAAATATATAATTTTTAAAAATGTCTTTATATGTTTTGAAAATACTATTTTCCCCAAAATTTTATTATTGAATTTTATGAAAATATTTTATATTTATAATTTTACACAAAAATTAGATTAATTTTAAAAAATTAAATTCATATTTTAAATCATAATATCATTGTTATATTAGAGTTTTTTGGGGATTTTTCTAATATGATTATATTTTCTATGAACAATGATTTAATTCATCTGTTTATAGTATACAATGATTTTCTCTTAAATAATTTATAAGGATTAATTCAATTTAAAATGGTTTTAAAATAAAATTATTTTCAATGATATATCTATTAAGCCATGTTATTTCATTTTAATCATTTTCATTTTGAATTTTGATATAAAAATAATTTTGATCGTTAGAAAATTTCCTCTATGTAAACCAGTATTCTTGTCACCACTATGTGATGAATTTAAAATAACATTTTTCCTCATATATGAATATAATGTTGAATAAAATGTATACCTATTTTCATTGAAAATAATTTATATTATCTATTAATTTGGGAAAAAAAATTGACCAAAATGAATAGTAAAAATAATATAAATTATTTCTAGTATGTAATTTAAATGTTGGGTTTATGGGAGTGGACCAAAACAATAAGGGAAAAAATAACCCAAAACTTGTCTAAAAGTCATTGATTGAAAATATTTCGAGCCAATTATTATATTTTTAATAATAGAAAATCTTATTCATTTTTTAGGTTAACAATTTGGCCAAACCATTTTTTCCGAAAATTATATGTGTTAGACTCACCTAACTTATAAAATTCCAACCCGGTCATCTACACTTCATAGATAAAAACCCTCTAGATCTAAAACATCCATCTAAAATAAGATAAATAACTCAATACACTCATCCTAAAACACTTAGTTTATTCACAAATCTGATCAATGAAGGATTTTGATGAAATCCTAAGGAGGTTATCCAATAAATAGGTATTATTTTTCAATGATTGATTTTATTTTTTTTCTCATACACCTCCATTAATTATTTTAAAAAAAATTATAATATAGTTAAATAGTTATTGTAAATATATATATATATATATATATGTTATTATGTTACGTTTAGATCCTAAAACCATATACACTTATATCAAATGCATTATGATATCATCATTCATGTGTTCGTCAGACTACATCTTCATGAACCATTGTAATAAGTTTTTTTTCACCACCACTGAAGAATCGATAAGGGAATCTCATCTTGTTGATCTAATTCATACATATGTATGTGGCCCGATAAATATTGTCAGAACTCATGGAGAAAGGTAGTTTGTGCTCTTCATAGATGATTACAGTAGAATGGCATGTGTTATGGTCATTCACAGGAAATAACAAGTGCTTGAGAGCATGAAAACATATCGGCAAATCGCCGAGAATGATACTGTACAAACAATCAAAGTATTGTGATCTGAAAATGGAGGGAAACACACATCCATTGAATTTGAAAATTACCTAGAGAAGAATGGGATACAAAATGAGGTATCTTCTATGATAAATCCACAAAAAAAATGGAGTTGTTGAACGTAAGAATCGACAGGTGAACAACATGAAACGAACAATGCTGATTGAGAGTCTTATTCCACGACATTACTAGAAATAGGTTGTTCACGATGTAGTGTGTATTCAAAATTGAAAAAGACTTCATATGGGTGAGATGATGACACCATATGAATTGTTTCATGGAAGGAAGCACTCGATGAAATATTTTTGTGTTTTTGGAAGTAAATGCTTCATCAGGAACAAAAAAGGAAATCAAGGGAAGTATGGTGACCATGTAGATGGTGGAATTTTCCATGGATAATCAATGAATAAAAAATCTTACAAGTGTTTCAAAAAAAATTAGGAAGGATTGTGGAAAGCAGTTATGTTATGATAATTTTATAGAAAACCACAAATGCTTCAAGGACGTCATATGAAAATGTGATAGAAAGTAAGAAAGTGAACGTGGAGAAAATACAAATATAGAAATGGATGAAGTTGTATAAAACACTCAGAAGTCTCATCATGAAGTTGACTCAGAAGAAGAATCTGAATATGAAACTATGGCTGGAGAGAATTCAACTGAACCACACAGGAGAAATCATAGAGCTAAGATTGATCCATATAACATAATTAGGGACAACAGTGCACCCACTCAAACAATGAGGATGAGAAATAACACACATTCTGCATTTCCGTCAGTTGTGGAGCAATCCTCATTCAAAGAAGCTATAAAGGATGAATCTTAGGTGAAAGCCATGAATGAAGAGTTAGATTAGATTGACAAAAATCTGATATGAGATCTTGTCTAGATACCCGATGGTCAAAATGTGATTGTTACAAAATGGATCTTCAAGAACAAGTTTGATGATCATGGAGGTGTTATTAGAAACAAGGCTCGACTGGTATGTAATGTATATTCCCAGATTGAAGGTGTTGATGTTGAAGAAACCATTGTACAGTGGCAAGACTAAAGTCAATCTGGCATTTCCTTGCTATGGAACTCCAAAGAGGATATAATGTATATCAAATAGATGTCAAGATAGAATTCTTGAATGGTGTTCTCGAAGAAGAATTCTACATCGAACAACCAATGGGTTTTTTTCTTGGTACTGATGAAACAAAGGTCTACAAACTGAAGAAACCTTTATATGGTTTGAAGTAGGCACCACGAGCATGGTATTCCCTACTGGACTCTAATCTCAAGAAGCTGGAATTCAAAAGAGGAGGGGGCATCTGTAGACCCCACTATGTACAAGAGGATAATTGGGAGCCTACTGTACCTAACAGCTACATGACAAGACATTGTCTTTGCAACTTATCTACCATCCCTCTTTCAGATTATTCCAATGGAGGAACTTATGAACTCAGTAAAAAGAGTCACGATGTATATTCAAGGTACTCACAGTTTTGGGTTATACATTGCTGCAGGAAGAGACAGTGAATTATCAGCATTTTTTTAAGCTGACTGGGATGGTGATTTAGTGGACAGAAATTCCACCAGTGGTGGAGCATTCTATATTGGGAATAAATATGATGGCTGGTTGAGCATGAAATAAGAAATTACTTCTCTTAGTACTACTAAAGCTGAATATATCTCTTCCACAAAGGAATGAACTCAAATGGTATGGATAAAGAAACATCTAAACGATATTGGGGATGAGGTGAAGCAACCAATGGTTATTTAATGTGATAACAAGAGCGAAATTGATCTTACGAAGAATCAAGTTCAGCATTTTCGTACAAAACATATTGAAATCAGGTATCACATTATCAAAGAAAATGTTGAGGATAGAGTGATTAGAATTGACCATGTGGGAACTGATGAGCAAGTGGCTGATATCCTTACCAATCCACTGTTAGTGGCGGTGTTTGGGAAGCATTGGTTGAACCTCAGTGTTCGACCACCTCCCAGTGCATAAGGAGGTTATGAAAATCTCCTCTCCCCTATTATATTAATTGTTCTTAATCTGTTTATGGATGCGATACAAGTTTTTGGGGGAGATACTATCCAGGGGAGTTTGGTTTGAGCTGAATAATGAATAATTACCAGTCTTTGGATTTATTGTCAATGGTGGAGAAAGGAATAATTTCAGATTGATAAGGAATTCAATTCACACTTTCTCTCTGATTTCTACACCAAGAATTCCTCACATAGACATAGAGTGATGGATGAGTTGATTCTTGAATTTTTTGGTTTTCATGTGGACGGTGATCTATTGAATTTGTTTACTGATTTCCAACAAACCCAAAGGGGGAGATTTTTGGAACCATGGTCATCTATGCATGAATTGGAGTATGGTTTGTGTTTGTCAACAATCCTTAGAGGAAGTTCATAATGTGTGCCAGCAAAGGACTCATACAGTTCAATCAGATAACAGTATTGAAGGTGTCACAGTTTTTTAGTGTTTTCCAAATTTCATTACCTCAAAACTGACAAAAATGGAAAACAATACTTTTTGGGAAAGGAACTTGCGGTCCAGATATGTTTTGCACAAGTGACGTGCACGCTGGTGATTATGAGGATTGGAACATTGAACTCCATATGTTTTTGTAGATCAGAACATCAAAATATGGTAAAGGAATGAGTGTCATGCAAGTATTGGTTTGGTCGCTCAAGTGATTAGCGCGACGGTGGCTAGGGTGGTTGGAGTTCCACACCAGAACATGCACGCCGAGAGGAGGCTTGTGCGCCACCGTGTAGGGTGTCCAGTTTTCCTATATATAGAGGACACCCACCACATTAGGAACGAAGTTCAAGACTTGGGGAAATTCAGTTCTCCCATCGCGCAGGTGTAGTGGTCGCGCAAGTGGTTGTAGATCGCTCAAGTATAAGCTGCGTGACATTTGTTTGTTGTGCACCCAAGGTGGTTTTGGTGGAAAATAATGTGCGTCGCGCAAGTTTGGTATTAAAGAAGGTTGAGTCGTTCAAGTGTTTGAGGTGGACTTGTGCGCCAATTATAACTTATGTGTCATCCTTGAATCTTGTGTGCCAGCTTGGAGAAGCACGCCAGGTGTTGTTGAATTATGCCCATCTTCTGGAAGCTGCACGAAAGCTGGAAGACTACCCGATACCTTTGGTGCAAATTGATATTACTCTTCTGGTGAGATTTGGACTTCAACAGAGCATCTATAAGAAACATAGGATGCATTGTTTTGCAATGACGAAGAGACGACATCTATAATGTGAGTGGGACTTCACCAAAGGTAGTGAGCTAGGGGGAGTCAACGGGAGTGACCTGAGGGACGCAGTGAGCTATCCCTAAACCTTTGTAAAGGCAGTGAACCTGGGATAGAGTGATTGTGCCTGAACCTTTGTAATACCCAACTAGTGATGTTTAGTGGAATTTGGTATGACCGACAACCTGTCGGGGTATGCTCCTTGTCTGGAGCCATTAGTGGTGAACCATGTAAAAAGTGTTGTTTTATCTCTCTACATGTGAATGTGGGATTTTTGGTCATATTCATCATACTAGTTTGACAACTTCCTACCAATGTGGGAACAAGATCCATCACATTAAAAGAAAAAGTTGTCACCCTGATTCACCCCTCCCCTCTTAGGGTGTCCCGGGGTTCTACAGTTATGAATGTCTTAGGTTATATTTTTGGAATAATATTTTCTATGTTAATTTATATGTCAAAAACACACTTTTTATGACAATGTTATTCTACCATGGCCCATATTATATTATTCCTTTTTGTTTCATGCCATATTAACTCCCCAAATTTATGTCGTGACTCATGTTTATGATATATGATATTTAGGTTGTGGTTTTTATATGTCATTATCATAATCTAATACATATATTCCCATGTTATATTCATATCTCCCTTATTTACCATTACTAAGAATATGAGATCACCATTTATTATGTTTCATTTCCATACTATATGATGAAAGGTATTATTTATTACAAATATATAAATGTTATTAGTTATGAAGAACATAGTGGTAGATGGCGTTGTTAACTTATGGACCAGTTGTTTAAGTGTCGAAGTTTAAATGAAGTATATCATTAGGATACATAGGCATGTGTTTGTGTAATGTCATTAATATTCCAATATTACTATGTAATATCTATGTATGAGATGTTTCGAACAATAAAATTTTATTAATTTGTTTATATACAATCTTCATTAAATGTTTATATAATTATAATGTCTATTTTTTTTAAATTTATAGGTTATAGAAGGATGAATTTAAAATCATAACTGAATAAATTAGAGAAAAAATTAATATGAATATAGATTCATTTTACACATATTATTTCATTATATTGTGTGTAAACATCCATTAAAACAACTAAAGAATCGTAAAAACCTGGTGTCATTATAAGACTATGTTCAAAAAATATCAATGTGATATTAAATAAAAACATTTTATTTTAAAATCAAGAAATTGTATGTAAAAAATTTAGGTCTCATAATGTATATTGAATAAATTTTTTAATACATAAATAATGGGATGAGATAAAAGTAACTATAACAGCATAAAAATGAAAAGTATACATAACATGTGAGTCGATGGTATAATATGATATAATAAAAAAAATAGAAGGATCATGAATAATTCCATGGAAGTATATCATAAAAGACAAGGTATCATAAGATCATTTAATCATTGGAAATGTGAAAATAGTATATAACCTGGCATTATCATGAGTCAAGGAAAACATCCAAAACAATATAACATGGCGGAAAATATCCAATAATATATTACATTTACTCTATAACATCATACATGATACCTCAAGAAAACAAATAATTACCCAATGCATTAGATTACTATATGGGTGCAACCATAATAACATTTTCATGATATATGTGTGACATATAATGAAAATCAATAAAAAAATTAAATGAGAACTAACCATGGAAATAATGGGGGTTTTATATTCATGGATCTTACAATAATTTATGGAAATGTCATATTTATAGAATTACAGAATTGATAATAATGAATGTATTACCCCATCATATGAATGGTGAATAAACTAGGAATATATGTGAGAGATATATATACATAATAAATATGAAATAAATAATATCAATGGTTATTTTAATTTATAAAAATACTTTTAGAAATATTATAAACATTATTGAGGAAAATAACCATTTCACATTGAGTAAGACCAACTGATGTCAACATAGATGAATATTTATATTGAAATAATATTTTCAAAATATATAAAATTATCAAATAGTAAATATTTTTTAAATTAAAAATTAAAACATAAAAATTTAGTTTCTAAATATTCAATGGTCATGGTGGAGGAAAAGTTCTATTCATGATTCATATGTTAAAAGAAAACAAATATTCCTTCCACATTTTTGTAAGAACATTTAAAAAAATACCTTATTTGGAAAAAATTATGAAGATTAAATTTAGAATTTTTTTTATCATCTATTAATGATAAAAATTTATAAAAATTCATAATAAAACAATATCTAAAACAATTTTAGAAAACATGGATTTTGATGAAAATATATTATTGACTGAAGATATAAATGAAGTAATATTTTATTTAAATATATATATATATAATTATTTGAACAACTAAGAAGATAATGTTACTATTACTTATGTAAATCATGAATAAAATGTGTTAAATAAAATTTATGGGCCTTATTATCCAATAAAAATGAATTTTCATTAAGGAAATTAAATATTAAATAATCCTGATTAAATTTAAAATAAATCATAAACTCTTTTAAATTATGTAAATATTGAATAATAACTTTACGTGAATGAATTATATGAAATAAAACAAAAAATATCATTATTTAGGATGGATTCCAGATACATTTTTAAGGGGGTGGGGGATATATATGCTATTTAGAAAATATTAGGATCATAAAAGAACATGTGTCTGAATGAAGAATTTATTGAGTGGAATCCATTAATAATATAAAAACATTGAAAATTAATGAAACATAGGCTTTAACTAAATTTATATTAAATATTTTTATAAGAATTTTCAATTCCTTACACAAACACATGATTTAGGAAAATGACTTTTTACATTATATGGAGACTAGGTACACAATCATCTTATCTAGAACAAGATCTTAAATGTTTCTCACAATTATCTTCCTAATTTGTTATCTTCATAGAAATACCCAACAAAAAATCATTATGCATAATCCTGGGAATAAAATCATGAAAATGAATGAAATAAAATTTTAAATAATGATAAACAAGTGAAATATGTAAACATAATGTGGGAATAAGGGAATAAGGATATGAGAATAACATATACAAACAATAGCATGCATAAAAAGATAAAAATATTTATTCAAAAAATAAATATTGGAATCTCATAAGACGTTAATCATAATGAAATTAAATAACATGTGATGTGAGATTATAAAATTTGAACAAGAAAACTAATAATGTTTACACATAAGCATAGAAAATCATTTCCTTCATTGGAAAGGTTTTTTTTCAAAACATTTTTGGGCAATCCATTAGAGTATACACTTATTAAGTGGGGTAAAACATCTTCCCTAGTGGAAAACATTTCTTATAGTAGAATGAATTTAATCCACAAACAATCATGGTAGTCATGGTTCACTCTTTATAACGTCAAATAAGACAAAAACCTTCACTAAATTGAGTTAACTCCCATTTCTTGTCCTATTTATATCATGAGATATAAATCATTACTCGATTCATTAGAGGGAGATATAGCAACCAAAAGTATTATTTTATAATGTCACCACAGTACAAGGATTCTACATAACAACCATAAAATAATGTATATCATACATATGAGTTCCAAAGTATCATAAATCAGTCATCATATAAAAACCCATTAAATTAAATGGGTTACATGAACATATCATCATAACAAAAAATTTGTAAAAGAAACACGTTTTATAATGATTTCATTATTTCAAAAAAAACTAACCCATGTGTAAATAAATATATTTAATAATATTTTTATAATGGTAAAACCCATTTAAGAGAAATGGTTTTCTTAAGTTTCTTTAATTATAAATATAAATCATTTTAAAATGAATCAGAATGATATCCTTGGATCTTATCTCCTAGAAATCAAAAGTGTCATCAAAGGATGTCATATTTGGAAGAATATGATTTTCAAAGATTACATGGGACATTTAATTAGAAAAATAATCTACCCTCATTAAAAATAAAATTTTAAAAACCTAACATATTTTTATTACCCTTTTCTTTAAGAATAATATCTTAATCTTATATAGGATGTTTTATAAATCCTTTAAAAAGATTCTTAGTGAAAATATTATTTCTCATTGAATAAACTATTTAAAACATATTCATTTTTGGAAATAATTTTATTGGAATATAAGAAGGAAAAAATATATTTTATGCTTCCAAGAAATTAAGACTCATGAAGGTCAGAAATTCTGTTCATGTCATACATGTTACAATAAAGATTCCTTCCATTTTTTTTATAAAATATAAATGATAATTGTTTGGGAAGTGTCATGAATATTCATTTTCAAAATAAATTTTTTAATTTATAACATGTATATAATTTAATTATAAATATAATAATATTTTAATAAAATATTTTTTAATTTCATCAGTAAACATTGTTTTAGAAGAAAACAAATTTCTGAAAGAAGAGTGAAATAATGTTTTATTTTAATAAACAAATATCATTTATTTTATCTAAAAAAAAGTGAAAATATTTTATATTCTTCTAAATTTCATCATTTATAATTGGATAATAAATTTAAATAGTTTCTTGATTAGTAGATCATAATAATTAATAATTTTATATTTAATCATGAACAATCCCAATAAAAGATTATATTCTTACAAAAAAACAGTTTTAACATTGGCCAATTTGATTTATATTTCCCATTAAATAATGAAATTAAATGATAATTAGTATATCATGAGAATAAATTTATACATGATATAAAATTTAAAATTGGATTTATATAAACCTAATTAAATATGATAGGTGTTGAATATAACATATGTCTCAAAATAAGAAAATTCAGAAAAATATTTCATAAATGCTTGGTAAATTTGATACCGCAAACCACATGAGTTAGGGATTATATTATTCATATGTAAAACAGAATTATTATGAGAATAAATATTGTAAAATACATTAATTAGAATAATATATAGTACAGAAAATAAGCATGTAGTGAATATGGAATGTGTCTTAAAAATAATATAATGTAAGATGGAAATCATCTGTCATACTAGTTCAAACAACCTAAATATTAAATTTACCTTAAATTATATATTTTTTTTAAATAAAAACATATACATATATATATATATCACACCATATATGACGAACTTATGTCCCTTTATTAAAAATTTATTAACAATTTAAATTTAATGTTATCTTTCGTGTAATTACTGATTTATTTTTTCGTACATGTTTTGATTTCTTATTTTTGTTCCTATAACTTTTAACATTATTCCATAATTCCTAAAAATTATAATGATGAACGAATTATAACATTTATAAATTAAATATATTTTTAAATCAATCGTTAATGTTGGTTTTGAAAAATGATGTTTATTATGATCATAAAGACAATAGGCCATACATACACATGATTAACAATTTAATTTTTAAATTATCATTATAGAAAGAATGTATCTAAAATTTTTTAGGTACTAAAGGGGGCTATATACCCTGAGAGGGGGTGAATCAAGTTATGGATATTCTTTTCAAAATTTTTCTAACCCCACAAGATATTAACCTCTTAATTATAAGGGTCACTTTGTTTTCACGTGTGTGTTTTGGATGATAAATTCAATTATTCATTATTGGATGTTGATTCATTGATTTCAATACAAGGAAGAAAGTAAGAAAACTTATATATTTTTACTTGGTTCACCCTCACTGGGCTACATCAAAGGAGTATACAAAGGTGATGTGCCACTATACCGAATCCACTGAATCTAAATTACAGTTACATTTTTGATAGATCCTTTATATGCCTAGGCTCACTAACTTTACAATATTTAGGGTCAGATCACCACATTCCAAAGGAAAAATACCTATTTATCTCACGCTTGTTCACTGTAGGTAGAAATGAAAACCTTATAACTCTTTCTTCACTTACTGCACTTGTAAGGGATCCAATCAACGTTTATGAACTTATAGGTCCATTCATTTCCTAGAATACATGCATACTCAACTGTAGATAGATTCTAAGTTTATTTTCCACATTCATCAAAAGTTGAATACCACTTTGCACTGAACAATGGGAAATCCCTTTTGAGAATCTTTCACAATTTACATTTCTATTGCAACGCTCCCACTTTTTCAAAGCTCAAATAAGCCTTCACAGTTCTCCATCCTTTTTGCAATGCTCATAGGTTCACAGTGCTCTTATGTTCGAAAAGTCCACTAGTTCACTGAGATCTCTAGATTACAGATCTCACTATTTCATAAATATCACACTGGTGATTGAATTTTTGAAATGAAAAACAAGCCTTTGGGATGTGCATGTCATCCAAAAAGCCAAAATGACCTTTGTTCCACACCTTCTTATTGTAGATCTCAACTACCTCTACAAATTCCCTTTTCTTTCGCAAAGATCCTTGATTCACGAATATCATTCGCAATTCAAGAGAATAATGTTTTTTTAATCATTCTACTTATTTCAATGGGGTCGATGTCTATTTATAGAATAATCCACTAACTTGAGAACCTTCCCCACAATGTCAGCACCATGTTTTCTCAAATCACAAATCTTTGAAATTTCCGCCAAAATTTTCCATATACCATGAAGCATCATTGAAATTTTCAGATCATGGCTCTCAACCTATTCACATAGCATTATCTAAATTCCTTTGTGTTTCCACCACAATTTTTCACCACTATTCCATTCAACTCTTCTATTTGTGAAGCTCGTTGTAATCACAGATCTCACCATCAACATTTTTTTCCATCTTCCTGAAACCCAATTCATGAAGCCCATATTCCCAAAACTCATTACTTTCCCAAATTTTGATGAAATATTCAATAAAATCCACTTTGCACGATGCTCACCAAATTTCATATTTTGGACCCAAACAAATAGGCTAACACTAGAAAATTGTGTCACCTGATATTTGTTCTTTTGTACCATATATGGATCATATCATCCTTTTTCTGGGTTCTTTTTCAACCTGGATTGTCAAGAACATCTCAAAAATTCATCAATTCAAAATGAAAACATGAATTGTCAAAAAACACAACCAACTCAAAAAAAGTATCAATGTTACCCTGAGGGATTTTTTCCCAACAATCTCTCCCTTTGGGTTTGTTGAAAAAATTTCTCAAAATGATTCTCTACACTATAATACCTCAATGAGGATCCTTCCATCATCTACTATTATTTTCATCTTGCAAATTAGATAGTGACAAAATATTACCTCACCACATACTATGTACTGACATGATCAATGCTCGACATGAAAAATAAGAGTAGTATGAAAATTTCATTAATGATTCACTTCATTTCTGAAAATAATTGTTGATACCATAGTGATAATAATAAACTGATATCATCACAAACCCCATCTTTTTTATATCTAATATTTGATATATCACTTCAAGTATCGTCCTATTTAAAACACATAATCCCCCTATCTTGTTGCTCTCACCCTATCATGCTTTTAAGCCTGTCACCTTCTTCACATGTCTTTGACAAATACAGTTTCTCCACTCATTAGCCATATTTTCTACCCCTTTATGAGTCACACATTCTCTCCCTTTAAGAAACACTATTTCTCCCCATTTTACAATGAACCCAATGGTCACTCCTTGATGGTACGTAATAGAGTACAGAATATAGATTAGCGTAATAGGGAAAGATACACCAATCCTCATGTAGAAGGGGTCCCTCATCAACACTTTCTCATGTACGGGAAGTCGAGTGAACTCCTAGAGCCATTTCATGACTCTCAAAGGCTTCATCAGCTAAGGAATTTTTCAAAATGTCTGCAACATATAGGTATGTAGACTGATACTCTGACTTTATGATTCCCTACTCAAAAATCTCCTTGATAAAATGATACATTGTCTAAATTTTCTTTGTCATAGAATGATTGATGGAATTTTTTGTGAGATTTATAGCACTTGAGTTTTCCCACTGGATTCTAATTGAAGACTTCATTTAAACATCCATATCATCAAGCTACTACTTTATCCACAATGACATTGTGGATGCTTGGGTGGCCACAATATACTCAGCCTCCTTGGTGGTCAATGAAATGTAGTCTCTCTTCTTGGTTAGCCATGAAATACCAAATACACCAAGATAGAAAGCATATCCTGACATTGATTTCTTATCATCAATTGAACCGGCCCAATGTGCATATATATATATATCCCAACAGATCCAGCTGATATTTTCATTATACATGAAACCAAAATCCACAATTCTGTTTTTATATCGAAGTATCCTTTTTACTGCATGCATGTGGATTTCCATGATATTTCATTGATATCTTGCTTCTTGGCTTGTGGAAAAAACAATATTAGGTATCTTCACTATTATGTAAAATAAACTCCTTATAGTCTATATGTATTCTGAGATATTAACTACCTTTTCATCATAATCATTTGATAATTACATAAGGGTAGCAACTGGAGTCTTCATCTCCTTGGAATTTTCCATTCCAAATCCTCTGAAGACCACCTTAGTATATTTGGATTGAGAAATAAATGTTCCATTCCTTCCTTGGGACACCTGTAAACCAAGGAAAAATGTTAGCTCTCTTATTATTGACATTTCTAACTCACTTTTCATAAATCTGGAAAACTGTCTGCATTGAGAACCATCTGATTCATCAAATGTTATTTCATCAGCATAAACATGCACCATCGTCGTTTGATTACTATCATTGTTGAATTAGAGATTGTAATCAACTACACCATACTGGAAACCAAGATTCTTAAAATATTGATCTATCATTAAGTTCAATGCTCTTGGACCTTGTTTTAGTCCATATAACACATTATTTATTGGACAAACCTTGTTCACATCCTCATGAATGAGAGATCCAGCTGGCTTCTCGATATACTTTTCTTCCTCTAGAACTTGATTCATGAATTCAGATTTGACATCCATCTGAGAGACTTTGAACCTCTATTTTACTAAAATGGCTATGAATAATCTGATTGTCTTTAGCCTTGTAACTGGTGCAAATGTCTCTCCAACATCTATTCCATATTTCTAGGAGTATACGTTTCACACAAGCCATGCTTTGTTTCGAATAACTGTACCATCTTCATTCATTTTCTTGTGATAGACCAATTTACACATGAGGGAATTCTTATCTACTGGCCTTGAAATAATATCTCATATATGATTCTTCTGAATTTTTTCAAGTTTATCATTTATAGGAAAAATCTAATTTTTATTTTCAGCTTCTTGCTCTTACTCGTTATCTTTTCATTCATCTAAATCAAAATTTTACGCATTTACTTTCCCTGAGTCACTCACCTTCTCATTACTTCCATAAGGAAACTTTTCACTATTTCTTTAATGATTCGGTTCCTCCTCTACTATAGTGATATCATTACTTATCTAGTCATATTTATTTTATCAATTTTTGGAGTCACACCACCTTCTCTTTTTGGGGTTGAGTTTTCCAATGAATTTACCTTCTTCTTAATTACACTTGGGGAATCTCATCCTTTTTAATCAAAGATTGACCACCTACATTCTAGGGGTGTTTTGTGAGTGTAACAGAGGAGGTTATTGATACACATTTCATTGAGATCCTTGTGATTATCTTGAGGCTATATACCTATTTTCCATCTCCATGTGATATCTTTCAATATAATCCATATAGTTATACATTTCATGTGTTAAGGATATTTTTCTATGTTCATTTTTATTCCCCACATTCCTCTTGCTTCATTTTCATTCCAAATTCACATTATTAGAATATATAGAACATTGTTCCTTGAAGGAATTCCTAATTTCATTATCTCTCGGTTGTAATGTTGATGCAGTTTGATTTCTTCTTCTGACATTGAGATCCTGAGATTCATAACACATACTCATGGTGTATCCCATTATCCCATAATAGAATCACTTCAGGGATAATCTATTCATAGAGAATTTTTTTTAGATATGTCATGAGAATTATTCTTATTCTTATTTTTAGATATATTTATATCATCATAGTATGAAATGTATTCATGATCCTCTGAACAATAGCTTTATTTATGACAATGAATCCCATAAAATTTGCATAGATTGTCACTAATTCTCGTAAATTCCCCATTAGGTCTGTCTCCATCACATACAAAATTTTCTCTATATCTGGACCTATGCACGTCACTCTTTTTTTCAAGCATTGGAGGGGATTTATTGAATCGATTAACAGTTTTTCCCAAACTCAATAGTCATTGAGATGAGAAAATGTGCAGTTGTTTCTCTTCAGAAAAGGCATATTTTATCATCCCATCAAAACTTATTAAAGGATAATCAGATATTATGTATAGGGTATCCTTAATATTAGGCTTTTCATTTGGTATTGAATTTATCTACTTCTTTCTTCACGAACTCACGATATTCTTACAACTTTTGAATAGTCAGATCCCTTTCTTTGAATTGAGCATTGAGTTATATCTTGATATTCTTCCTTCCACTCGTCACATCCTCTAACACATGTGTGAGTTAATAAACCATGTCCCGTTTCTCCTTCACATTCAATTTTTCCTCAGTAATAGAATAATCATAGCATGCACTCTTTTATTGTAGTCAGTGATTCTCATTAACATGGTTGGATAGTCATGTAAAAGTATCATCATTTATGGATTTTAGATTCTGAATTTCTTCTATGTTAATATTAATTTCCTTGACAATAGCTTTGATATTTTCTCTCTTTATAGACAAATTATTCAGTTATTCATCTTGAGAATAATTCTTCTACATCAGATCAATGGCCACATAAATAAGCCTTTGATTTAATCCTCTTAACTTTTTAACCTGAATTTCCATTGCCTGGATCAAGATATCTTTAGATTTAATCTCCTCATCCAACATCTGATCCAATTACTTGGTTTCATAGACAACTTCTAATTTTATCATTCTAGTACTTCCATAATCATTATTAGTTCCATCATCACTTGGAATATAAGGTTCTTCACTCATTCCTTCTACATCATCGAATGAGTAAGTATTTTCCCTGTATGATTTATCTAAATCATTATTATGTTCCCTCCTTGATTCTTTCAACTAAATCAAAACATTAGCATTCACAATTCTACACTGGGGAATCTGACAATACTTCTATTTCTTCTTTGAAGTTCTTTCCATTTCCATGGAACACAATGATAATATCATACAAAATATTTAACATAAAAAACCGACTGAACCAAGTCAAAGTAAAAAACTGTAATTATAGTTACTTATCCCTAGGATACCAATTTTCAGTTCCAATATGGGCCTATATACCCAGAGATGGGGGTGAATCAGGGTATGAATATTCTTTTATAAATTATTAATGCCCCACTAGATCATGACCTCTTAATTATATGGGTCACATTGTTTGCACATGTGTGTTTTCATGATCACACCCTTTATTATTTATATAAGGTTGATTCATTGAATTCTATACAAGGAAGAAATAAGGGACACATAGAGATTTTTAATTGGTTCACCCTCACTTCCTTAAAAATTATTAGGGTCAGATCACTACTTTCCCATTTGTAACTCGCTATTTCTCTCTCACTGGATCACTGTAGGTAGATATGATAACCTTCTCCCACTTCCTTCACTCGCTGATCATGGAAGGGATCCAATCATAGTTTATGGAAATGTAGGTCCTTTCATTTCCTAGAATACATTCATCCTAAATTGTTGATATATTTTCTATTGATGTACCATTTTCATCCCCAAACGAATACCATTTTCCCACTAAACAATGTACAACCTATTATTAAACTATTTCGCAAAGAACGCAGCCTTTGCAAAGATCCCTCTTTTTAAAAGTTCAAAAAAGACTTCAGAATTCCCCATGCTCTTTGCGAGGCTGACAGGTTCGCAGGGCACACATTTTTACAAATATAACTAGATCACCGATCTCTCTAGATCATAGAGCTCACACTGGTCTTTTCAATTTTTCAAAGCTAAAAAAGCCTTTCTGAAGTTCACTTCCTCCAATAAGGTAAATTAGTTATCACGACGTTCCATCCTTTGGCAGAGGTCAAAGGACTCTGTGAATTACCTTTTCATTCATGAAGCACCTTTCTCCATGAATATCATTTGTAATTTGAGAGTTTAATGTTTTTTTTGATATCTCTACTTCTCTCAAGGGGGTCAAGGTCTATTTATAGGTGATTCCACGGAATCGATAACCTTACGTGTAAGGTCAGCACAATGACATCTCAAATCACAATGCTCTGAAATTTCTACTAAAATTATCTCTATATCGCAATTTCCCATGGAAGTTTTTATAACGTGGTGCTCATCGTAATCATGGAGCATTCTGTCCATTCCTTTGTTCCACTTCTGCAAAGCTTCACCCTAATGATCTTCACCTCTACTGTTAGCGATTCTCGTCATAATCAAAGAGCTCACCATCAAAATTCATCTAGTGTTTTCAAAATACACTTCAAGAAAGCCCATATTCATGAAACTAATTCTTTTTCTATATTTTGATTATATCTTTAAGGAAATCCACTTTCAACGATGCTTACAAAATTCGAAATTTGGGGCCCCACAAATTTGACAGACACTAGAAAAAACTGCCACCATGTACCTACTCTTTTATACTGCCAGCAAATCATCTCTTCCGTTTTCACGGTTCTTTTTCAACATCTATTGTAAGCAACATTTATAGAGCTCGACAATTCACTTTAAAAATCTGCATTGTCAACAAACAAGACCAACCCAAATATGATGCAAAGTTACATAGAGGGATTTTTTCCCAACTATATTTTATCATTAAAAAATGATAAAAAATCATAGAAAATTATTATTGATTTAAATATACTTATACATATCATCCATATGGTGTGGTGGTGGAAAGAGTGTCAAATCGCATCATGAAGGCAGTATTCCACATGTATATAAATGACATTATCATCTATTAGTGAGTGAAAATGTATGAAAAAATGATATATTATCTATTAAAAATTTAAATATTTAATTAATATCATAATTATTTCATATATATCACAAATATTTTCTTCATTATCATCCATTTTATGATTTATTGAAAATAAATCATATAACTTCGTTGGGCGGTAATCCACCATACACAAGAGAGACATCATTCTATACCATACTGAATGAAATATGAAAATTTTATATATGATAAAATTTATAAAAAAAATTATTAAATTATAAATATAATATATATACATTATATCAATCATCATATCAAACCGACATATGAGATAATTGAAAATGGAATGGTATCGGTTCGTAAGGTAGTAGAACATCGTACACAAGATTGGTGATTTTATAACCAATTTAATGGATGTGGTTATGATTTTAGGAAGTTAAAATTACATAAAAACATATCATTATATGAAACAATTATGTTAATTTATAATAGGTGATTAATAATAATTATACGATTTTGGAGGAAGAAAAAAAATAAAAATGATCATTGAATAATGTTACGTCTTTTTCAGTTACCCTCCTTAGGTTTTCACCAAAATTCATAATGGGATGGATTTATGATAAAGTAATTATTCTAGTATTATTTTAGGAAATATTATAAGTCATATCTGTAGTGATTTTCCAAACCAAATGGGGTTGATTATGTGATGATGATAGTATAAGGGGTGTCCTTTAATATGCGAGGTGAGGAGCATTCTTTTAATATTTTGAATGATAAAGTAACACCCGGGTTTTTCTCATGCAAGATGGATCCAAAACGCAGTATTAAAGAGTATATTGAATATAGGGTCTAATTATGGAAATAAAATATAGTTTACAATAGTTTATATGTCATTTGAACCCTTGTCAATTTAGTTTACGAACTTAGAAAATTTATTTTACCTTAACTATGGTAATTAATTTTTATTCTTCCCACTTTACATTTTTGTAAGAAATTATGTTTAACTAATTAAATAATTTAAAATTTTCTAATTTTAAAAACGAAATTAAAATTTCCATTTTCAATTCAAGGAAGTGAGAAATTATAATATTCAAATTAATCCCAATAACATGATGAGAATGATAGTTTGGAAAGAGAAAATGTTCAAAAGGTCGTAATATTTTTATATCCAATTTGAATATTGAATTGGATCTAATAACAGAAATTGTACTAATAGATATATAATTGAACTAATATTAATTAAAAATCAGTTTAATATATAATTTATAATTATAAATAAAGTAGTTGAAAATTATGTTATTAATTAAAATTTAGAATTTCTGAAAATTCATAGAAAAAAAATTATTATAAAAAAATTATAAAAAATCACTCGTTAATAATAGATACATAATTATTTAAAATTTAAAATTTATTTTTTAAAATAAATTTCCTAAAATAAGAGGAAATAAATTTGAGTAATTTCGACAGAAAAATAGAAAACATTTTTTGATAAAATAGTTATTTTAAAACACATAAAGACATTACAGAATCTAATATAATTTTTTAATCAATATGATTCCGTTATATAAATTCATTATAATTAATATTTACAATTTAGTTGTTACTATTCATATCGTTAAGATTAATATAAAGGTTATAATGGGTGGTTGAAACTACTATATTAATAATATATCTTGATTTTTTTAAACTCGGTGTCAGG
Organism: Viscum album; assembly: GCA_963277665.1. NCBI lineage: Eukaryota > Viridiplantae > Streptophyta > Magnoliopsida > Santalales > Viscaceae > Viscum > Viscum album. Next base: position 1,813,452,118 of record OY728127.1, read on the forward strand.
TGAAATGAAATATAACCCGCTTTTTAATATAATTAAATCATAAATTTTTGGCTTCGTGTAACATATTATTTTAAAAAAAATTATTTTATGTGAAAAAAATATCTCATAAAAACTCAAGGAGTTATTAAATGAGAGTAAATAATTAAATTCATAATGTGTAAAAAATGAAAATCAACTACAAATACATGTGGAAATACAACTGTAAATAAATCATGCGTCATTTAACATGTAATCATGTAATGATATATTCAAAGATGTTGAAATATAGCCCAATGTATAGAAATTTAACCAAGAAACCTCGTGCGACACAATTAATTTTATTTCGAATCTACTTAACCACTCATATAGAGGTTTTAAACATATAATTAAATATTAGATGAATTATATTATCATTTATATATCATATTTAAACATTTTATAACTACTTATTGCCTATTCATTAATAATATAACATTATCACTAGGGTGTTAATTGCATTATTTTCCATTTCATGTTATGTTATAAAATTTATGAATTTTGGACCTAGGTTATAGTAATATCAGTGAAATTGTAAGAATGTTGATTGTGAGTAAATTATCCAGAATAAATTTCATGTCATATATATCACATATATTATTTAAATATATCATTATTTACCTTCCATTTAATATCTTAGTGAAAAAAATCACATCACATCATGTGATAGTTGTTCTCCGTACACCTGAATTACATTATCATTTATTCAATGGAAGGTATTTTAAAGAAATAGATTATATAGTTATTTTTTGTAATTAAAAATATTCCATGAATAATATATATGAATTTATAATTAATCCTTATTACATTCCATGTAAATAATTTGTAAAAAATGAATTAAATCTATTTGAAATGAAGTAGTCGATCATAGACACAAGTGAAATTAAATTATTTTATATAGAATTGAAATTTCAAAGTTATATGTTATATTTTTATTATAATAGTATAACTATATCATAAAAATATTATACAATTACTATATAAATCATTATATCCATCTATGATAAGTGATGATTGATAAAAAATTACATTAGATCACATGGAAATAGTTCACCATATAGAAGATCAAAAGTTCCACATCCAATTTTGGAAGGTGGATATGGATTTAGGTTAGTCAAATAACATGAAAACATATTAATATATATAAGATATTTAGGATATTATATCACCATGGTTAGATATTATTTATTAGAGGTAGTGTAAGAAAAATAATAAAATATTCAGTTATGGACATTACCTCTTCTTCATAAAATTTCATTTGGTTTGGAAAAAATTCCATCATAGGTTGCATTTATTGAAAAACCATGGATTCAATGATGTGGGGCGGTATTTTGGGATTTTATTTGGGAATTTATTTACGGAACTAATAGTTATTTGAACTATGTAAAGGAGAGTAGAGGGGGTGGAAATTTTAAATAGGAGAGAGGATATACATGAATTTATGAAAAGAAATAATTATCCACATGTTATAATAATGAAAAAAGACATTAAAATTTACAATTTTATAATATTATAAGTTAAAATGTTTAAATATTACCAAAGCATACGAATTAGTCATGTATTTTTGACATTTTATCAATTCTCTTTTAAGGGTAACCCCCACAAATAAACCTATCTTTAATATAACTGAGGTAAATAATTTATGTTGTTTTCATAATTGTAAAAAAAATAAGGCAAAATTATTAGATATTATAAATTATTAATATTGAAAATATTTAAATAAATTTTAAAATTTCAACTTATATTAGTGAAAAAATTAAATGGATATGAAACTGGTTGACATTTTTTAAAAACACATTATCATGTAATGAATTCTTAAATGAAAATCTTATATCATATTATAAAATTGAAAATAAATCATGATTATATGAAATAAAACTAATATTTATTTATATATAGTATATAAATTTTATTTAAATCATTCATATTTTAGGGTTATTTTAAATATTTATTATGTATGAGCAGTATAAACTTTTAAAGAGTTATTAGAAAAAAACTTAATTAATGCCTAAAAATACATATTCTAAAATTTTCTATAAATATTACTTTCATTTATTTAGTTTTATTTAGATTCAATAAATAAATTATACTTTAAATTTAAAATTAAATTCAAATAATAATATGACATTATTTATTAATAATAAATGTCAATTTTATAACATTTTGTGTATTTCACTATTAATCGAAAAACTAAATTTTATTGAAAATTCGAAAAAAATTACCCTATGTTCATATTCATATGATGAAATCTACAAAATTTTCAAATTTAATTCCATAAATTTTATTTAATTTTAAAAATTAATTTTAAATTACATGCGTAATGTGTGACTAAACAACCTTCTAGAGAAATAAATTACCCTAAAAAATTACTCATTACATCAAGGGGTTATTGTCTTATTTATATTCAATATATAACCACTGAATATATTTTTTACATGTTAAAACCTTATAATTTTCATAATTTATTAATTCTTATTCATACCAACTAATTTTACAGTTTAGTCTTAATGATATATTATATGTTGGTTCATTTTGATTCAGGGGTTTGTATACTATTATCAATCAATGTGATTGAATTTATTTAGAAATAATTATATTATAGTTCCATTGGTTGATAAATTCCCTTATAAAAATATTATTTCATTGAATATATTATATTTAACACGATGTTCCTTTTTAAAAATATAGTTTTGTGACATTCGTCCATCCTTAATGAAATCACATCCTCATAATATAATATAAATCTTAAAAATATAGGTGATGCCATTTTATGAATTATTTATCAAAAATATAACATCATAAAAATAATTTCTAGGGAATTTTTATTAAATTTATGGAAATGGAAATGTAAAATTCATAGAAAATAGTATTTAAACATATGAGAACATTCATCATTAGAACAAATATATACATCGAAAAAATAATTTATAATTATGGAGATTGTTAGAGATAATTTTTAATAAGAATGTGAATGATCGAGGGAAATTTAAGGACACCAAAAAAATATGTTATTAGATAAATTATTGTTGATTCCATATACATGAAGATAATAGATTATCATTTTTAGTTAAAACTCCATCTCCCAATGTTGGGGGATTCATTTACAATCACGACTAAGTGAAAATTAAATTTACTTACATGTCTTGTATAACTTTAACCCTCAACTAATTTCTACCACAATAAAATATTTTTCTCTAGAGGATTAGTATTCAATTTGGATTTTTCATTCCTAATTATCTATAAAAATTTTCTAATTGATCATATATTCCATAGAAGAGAAAACATATTTTCCTTGTATTTACTAAAACCAAAATGGTTATCATGAATTTCCCCATACATAAATCTATAATACCTAAATAGTAACTCTTAATGATCAACTTAATCGATTTATAAATTATCTATAATTAAAACCATTATGATTATATCTCAAAAATCCTAATCACATATATCATAAAAAATTGATAAATTTAAACATCATTGTTATATATAAATCAACCAAATATAATGTCTCTTGAAATATCACTAATCACATAAAATTATTTGATTTGAATAATATTAATCAAGAAATAGTTTAAGTAAAAATAATGTCATACATACCAGTATGCCACATAGTTTACTGTCAGGTTTTTTACCCTTACCGCCATTCGATTATGGGTTTAATCTACACAACCCTTCCTGAATAGATGGGTTTCAACCCAAAATTCATGTTTTTATTATTCTAAATGTATGTAGAAACATATATGAGGATATTATACATAATTTACCATGATCATATAACATTCTCATGAATATGATAACCATGGTTATAAATAACATTAGTTATCATATTTCTTTTTATTAACCACGGCATTTTTATATACAACCCAAACATTATCACAAAGTCAACTAATTACGAAAACATCAAGAACATTTCTTAGAATATATTTTCATCAATTATGAATTTTCAATCTTGTATCACAGTACAAATAAATCACCATTTTAGGTCATTAGTATCATTCAACATATTCATTAAATTTTTTATCAATGTCGTCTATAGAAAAATCATTACACATATTTCACAAATAAATAAATTCTTAAATTCTAGTACATATACATTTAAATAATTCCACTTTATTAGTAATCAATGTAAAGACCTGGAAATTTCAACGAAAATTTTTTCTTAATACTTTCTAATTTTTTGAGTACGCAGTTTCTAATGGCGCCTGATTCCAAGGCACGGTGTGCCTTGAATCAATTTATGAAGTATTGTTTGGGTACGTTCTCTAAACGTATGAGCGAGTTTTTCTATATTTTGAACTGTTGCACAGAATTGAAATCCGAGGACACCGATGAACTCACAGTGTCAGTATTCATCTAAGGGGAGCTTTACCGCAGTTGCATTTGAACGGGAGGAGATGTTTTATTTTGGGGTTCCTGAATAATTTAAATAATTTATTGTGTTACACAAATTATTTTATGTGGTGGTTATTTCCTCCAATGGGAAGTTGGAGGTGAGGCCCACACTGCACATAACATCCCTTGGGAGAATATAACTAAGGGTGGGGCCCACATGAGCCCCTAACCCTTCCACTCTTTCTTTAACTCCCATAAACCTTCTTTTAACCTATGGACTTCCACTAAAATGTGAAGCCTCTCCATCTCCCTCCCATTATTATTTCCAAAACAAATTCCTTAATTAATTCAATGGTTATTTTGAATTGATTTGAAAAATGAGGAAATGTTATATTATGGGAGGGCCTTATTATTATATTGGTTGGAAAATATTTTTTGGGAGAACTAAGGAGAGGAGGAGGTTTGTTCATCCAGCAAGGAACTTGAAGAACACGAAGAACGATGTTCTCTCCATGAAGAACTTCATCCTTTTTTATTCCTCTACGTCATGGGAGAAGTCATCGCCCGCCGAAGTGGCCCTCCCTACGCATGTTGCAGTTCCTTCAGCCCGGTCGGCTACGGATGGATGGTTCTTTTTCAGCCGAGCGGCCGACGGTTGCAGGTCGCGGTTCTTCCGCACACGGCCAGCACGCGGCCTCCATTATCTTCAGTTGTTTTAACTTCTGGTCACCGTCTCCACTCCCGACACCACTTCCATTGCCAATATAAACATGGATCAATGGAAGGTCTTCGGGCCATGTTTGTTTGACCCACGCCCTCCGCGTTAGGTGATATCAAGGGCCTAAGACGATCGCATTCATTCAACAATGAAAAGAGTATAATTTTATCAAAATAAAATTATACAAACCCCCTACCTTGTATATGATGTTGCACATCATCGAGCCGTGGAAAGAGGATTTGAATGTGACTTCGGGTGTGTCCGTGGAGGAAGAATATTCAATGTTCCTCACGGGCGATGTCTTCTCCTTTGACGCGGAGGAAGAAGAAAGGAAGAAGTTCTTCATTTTCTTCACCTTCCTCGCTGGATAAACAGACTTCCTCCTCTCCTTAGTTCTCCCAAAATTATCCCCACAAATATTTTCCAACAAATATAATAATAAGTCCCTCCAATAATATAACATTTCCATATATTTTTAATTAAATCAAAATGAAAATTTAATTAATTAAGACATTTTTGTTGGCAAAATTAATGGGAGGGAGATGGATAAGCTCCACATTTAAGTGGAAGTCCATAGTTTAAAAGAGGGTTTAAGGGATTTAAATAAGGAATTAAAAGGTTATGGGCCCATATGGGTCCCAAACATAGATAGATCCTCCCAAGGGTTGTTATGTGGGGTGTGGGCCCCACCTACAACTTCCCTTTGGTGGAAATAACCACCACATTAAATAATTTGTGTAACACAACAAATTATTTAAATTTTTAAGAAACCCCAAAATAAAACACCTCCTCCAATCCAAAAAAAATTGTTCTAAAGGTCCCCTTAGATGAATACCGATGACACGAGTTCATCGGTGTCCTCAAATTTCAATTCCGAGCACCAGTTCAAAAGATAGAAAAACCTGCTCGTATGTTTACTGCATGTACCCAAACAAAACATCATAAATTCATTCCAGGCACACCGGGCCTTAGAATCAGGCGACGTCAGAAACTGCGTACTCATAAATTTCCAAATTATTTATGAAAAAATTTCCATTAAATTTTCCTGTCTATAAATTACCCTCAACTCAGGCCTTTACGTCCCCATAAAGCTACAAGACACACTAGGGAAACGATTTGGGGTACTGAGCTCGCATCTGAGCCTCCCGCTCCGAAGTGCTCTCCTGAGGTTCTTGTACATCTAGAAAATTCACACCAGAAGAATCAATTATCCACGTACGACACGCTCATATCGATCCTTGATCTCCAACGGAACCTCCATGAATTTATATCCATCATCGATGTCTATCTACCCGTGGTTGATGATGTGGGTCGGGTTGTGCACGTATCTCCTCATCTAAGATACATGGATGACATCATTCACCCAGTGCAATTGAGGTGGAAGGGCCAGGCAGTAAGCCACCTCGCCTACTCTGTTGAGGACCTGGAATTGTCCAATGAAGTAAGGAGATAACTTGCCCCCTCGGCCAAATCTCTGCATACCTCGTCGAGGTGAGACTCATATGAAGGTGTGGTCTCCATCCTCAAACTCCAGTGGTGTCTGTATTTTATCAGCATAGGACTTCTACCTTCTCTGTGCAGTCTTCATCTTCTCTTGGATGATCTGCACCTTCTCTGTCATAGCCTGAACTATCTCTGGTCCTTCAAGTGCTGACTCTCCAGGGTCAGTCCATCATAGAGGTGACCAACAAGGTCGGCAGTACAATGCCTTGTAAGAGGCCATCCCAATGATGGAGTGGTAGTTGTTGTTGTACACAAACTCCACCAAGGGCAGGTGATCTTCCTAGCTGCGACCAAAGTCAGGGACGCATGCATGAAGCATGTCCTCGAGATTCTGAATGGTCCTCTCTGTCTACCATCCGTCTGAGGATGGGAGGTTGTCCACGAGCGAAGCTACGTGCCAAAAGCCTAATGTAACCCCTTAAATAGTCGGGTAGTGAAACAAGCAAATCGATCAGACACCATAGTCTATGGCATTCCATGAAGCCATATGATCTTCTGAATATAGAGGCGTCCCAAGCTCTCTACTGAGCCCTACTCTCAGATCGGTATAAAGTGGGCCAAATTGGTGAGTCGGTCTATGATCACCTAGATAGAGTCGTTTCCTCAGGATGTACATGGAAGTCCCATCACTAAATCCATGTATATCCCATCCCACTTCCACTTTGGGTCCTCTAAGGGTTGTACCAAGAATGCTGGTACCTAGTGCTCCGCCTTCACTTGCTGACAAGTGAAGAATCGTGAAACGAACTCTACTACTACCTTCTTTATACCCAGCAACCAGTATTGTCGTCTGAGGTCCTGATACATCTTCACCACTCCTGGATGTACCACTAGAGGGGAATTGTGGAACTCCCTAAGCACCTCCTCCTATAGTAAAACCGGTACCATGGTACGTCCCCTAAAGAGGATGATGTTATCTCCACCATAAGAAAATACATCAGGTGCCTATCCTGTGGATATTTGAGCACCTCGCGCCTCGCAGTCAACGTCCCCACGATGTGCCTCTCTGACTTGCTGCAGAAGTGGTGGAGTGACTGTGAGAGACATAAGAAAGGTTGCTCCATCTATATCCACAAAGGATATCTACAACACGGAAAGCCGCTCTGTCGCCTCTCCCAACAGCGGAATGCCAGATCTCCTGCTGAGAGAATCACCTACAACGTTCCCCTTCCCAAGATTATAGACTATCTCAAAGTGATAGTCATAGAGGAACTCGAGCCATCGCCACTATCTCATGTTCATGTCCTTCTGCAAGAAGATGTACATGAGACTCTGGTGGTCAGAGTAGACTGTAACGCACTCTCCCATCAGATAGTTTCGCCACATCTTCAAGGTGAAGACCACTACTGCTAACTCCAGGTCATGGGTAGTGTAGTTCGGCTAGTTCTGCCTCAATTTCTGTGAACTGTATATGAACATTGCTCGATCCTGCATTAGGACACACTCGAGTCCGGTCCCTGATGCATCACAGTAAACTATGTACCCTACGACCTCCTCTGGTAGCCTCAAGATGGGTGCACAAGTCAATGTGTGCCTCAAGTCTTGAAAGCTCTACTGGAATCTCTCTGACCACACGAATGCTTTACCCATCTTTTTCAAAGCTAAAAGCGGTGCTGCAACTCTCATGAAGTCAGGAAAAAAACTCTGATAGTATCCAGCCAGGCCCAGGAAACTCCGAACCTTCATCACACTCCTGGGTGGCTGCCATTATCTTCAGTCACCGTCGCTTCTGGTCGTCGTCGCCCCTCCCAACACCACTTCCATCGCCAATATAAACGTGGATCAATGAAGGTTCTTCATGCTGTGTTTTTCAGCCTGCAACCTCCATGATAGGAAATATAAAGATGCCAATATAATCACTTGCATTCAACAATGAAAAGAGTATAATTTTATCAATCTAAAATTATACAAACCCCCTACCTCGTATATTACATTGCCTGTCATCGAGCCGCGGAAAGAGGATTTGAAGGTGACGTCAGGTGCATCCGTGGAGGAAGCGTAGTCGATGTTCCTCGCAGGGGATATCTTCTACCTTGACATGGAGGAAGAATAAAGGAAGAATTTTTTCATGTTCTTCATGTTCCTCATCGGTTGAACAGTCCTCCTCCTCTCCTTAGTTCTCCCAAAATTCTCCCCACAAATATTTTTCAACCAATATAATAATAACGCCCTCTTATAATATAAAATTTCCATGTATTTCAAATTAATTCAAAATGACAATTGAATTAATTAAGGCATTTGTGTTGGAAACATTAATGGGAGGGAGATGGAGAGGCTCCCCATTTAAGTGGAATTCCATAGGATAAAAGAGGTTTTAAGGGAGTTAAAGAAGGAATTGAAGGGTTATGGGACCATATAGAACCCACCCTCAGTTAGATCCTCCTATGTGAAGTTATGTGTGGTGTGGTCCCCACCTCTAACATCCCTTTGGAGGAAATAACCACCACATTAAATAATTTGTGTGACACAATAATTTATTTAAATTATTATGAAACCCGAAAATAAAACTCCTCTTCCCATCCAAATGTAATTGGGCTAAAGGTCCCCTAATACGAATACTGAGGCTGTGAGGTCATCGGTGTCCTCGTAATTCAATTCCGAGCACCAGTTCAAATGATAGAAAAACTTGCTCGTATGTTTACTGAATGTACCCAAACAAAAATTCAGAAATTGATTCTGGGCACACCGGGCCTCGGAATCAGGCGCCGTTAGAAACTACGTAGTCATAATATTCCTAAGTATTTAAAAAAATTCCTTGAAATTTACAGGTCTTTAAATTACCCCACCGCAGGGCTTTATAGCCCCGTAATGCTATAACACACACTAGGGAAACAAATGGGGGTACAGATCTCGCATCAGAGCCTCCCGCTCCCAGGTGCTCTGATAGAGTTTCTCGTGCTTCCAACGAATGTGCACCAGTGGAATTCACTGTAAATGTAGGACCCACTCTAGTCGATCCTCGATCTCCACTGGAACCTCCGTGAATGTCTCCGCTTCATCGATGTCCACCTCCTTGTGGTCAATGATGTGGGTCAGGTCGTGCACATATCTCCTCATCTAAGATATGTATAAGACGTCATGCACCCAGTGCAACTAAGGTGGAAGGGCCTGGTGGTAAGCCACCTCGGCAACACAACTGAGGACCTGGAAAGGTCAGATGAAGCGCAGAGATAACTTGCTGCCTTAGCCAAATCACCGCAGACCTCATCCCGGTGAGACCTGTTTGAAGACATGGTCCCCATCCTCGAACTCCAGTGGTCTACATCTCCTATCATCATAAGACTTTTGTCTGCTCTATGCAGTCTTTATCCTCTCCTGGATGATCTGTACCTTCTCTTTCATAGTCTGAACCATCTCTGGTCCTTCAAGTGTTGACACTCCAGGGTTAGTCCAGCACAGAGCTGACCTGCAAGGTCGGCCGAACAATGCCTCGTAAGGGGCCATCCAGATGGTGGAGTGGTAGATGTTGTTGTACGCAAAATCCATCATGGGTATGTGATCCTCCCACCTACGACCAAAGTCAAGGACACATGCATGAAGCATGTCCTCAAGAGTATGAATGATCCTCTCAGTCTGACCGTCCGTCTAAGGATGAAAGGCGGTGCTCAAGTGAATCTGCCTTCCAAAAGCCTCCTGTAACCCCTTCCATAGTCGGGAAGTGAAACAAGAATCTTGATCGGAGAAGATAGTCGACGGAACTACATGAAGCCATACGATCTTTTGAATATAGAGGCATCCAAATATCTCTACTGGACCCTGCTCTCTGATCGGTAGGAAGTGGGCCGACATGGTGAGTTGGACTATGATCACCCAGATAGAGTCATGTCCTCTAGATTTTCGTCGAAGACCCATCATGAAATCCATGGATATCCTATCCCACTTCCTCTCTGGGAACTCTAAGGGTTGTACCAAGCCTGCTGGTACCTAGTGCTCCACCTTCACTTGCTGACAAGTGAGGCATAGTGAATCGAACTCTACTACTTCCTTCTTCATACCCAGCCACCAGTGATGTCGTCTGAAGTCCTGATACATCTTCTCCACTCCTAGATGTACCGCTAGAGGGGAAGTGTGGAACTCCCTCAGCACCCCCTCCTGTAGTGAAACTGGTACCATGTTATGTCCCCTAAAGAGGATGGTGTTTTCTCCACCTTCATAAAATCCATCAGGGGCATGTCCTATGAATATCTGAGCACATCGTGCATCATAGTCAACGCCCCCATGCTATGCCTCTTTGACTTGTTGTAGAAGTGATGGAGTGATTTTGAGAGACTGAATATAGGCTACTCCATCTATATCCACAAAGGATATCTGCAACGTGGCTTGCTGATATGTTGCCTCTCCCAACAGTTGAATGTCTGATCTCTTGCTGAGAGAATCACCTACAACATTCACCTTCCCAGGAGTATAGACTATCTCAAAGTCATATTCCTGGAGGTACTTGAGCCATCGCCGTTGTCTCAAGTTCAGGTCCTTCTACGAGAAGATGTACCAGAGACTCTGGTGATCAGAGTAGACTGTAAAGAAATCTCCCATAAGATAGTGTCGTCACATCATCAAGGAAAATTCCACTGCTGCTAACTCTAGGTCATGGGTAGCGTAGTTCTGCTCATGTTGCCGTAACTATCGTGAACCGTATGTGATCATTGCTTGCTCATGCATTAGTACACACCCGATTCTGGTCCCTAATGTGTCGTAGTAAACTATGTACCTGAAGACTTCCTCCCGTAGCCTCAAAATGGGTGCACTGGTCTATCTCTGCCTCAGATCTTGAAAGCTCTGCTTTCATCTCTCTGACCAAACAAAGGGTTTACACTTCTTCGTCAAAGCTGAATGCAGTGTTGCAACTCTCGAGAAGTCTGGAACAAATCTCTGATAGTATCCATACAGGCCCAAGAACCTCCGAACCTCTCTCACACTCCTGGGTGGATCCCAAGAAAGCACTACCTCGATCTTCAATGGATCCACTACTTCCCTAGCCTCTGATATGACATTTTCCAAGAAGTAAACCTCTTGAATCTAGAACTGGAACTTCGAGAGCATACCATAATGCAGGTGCACTCGGAGTGTCTCCAGTACTACCCATAGATGGTAGGCGTGCTCCTCCTCTGTAGTCGAGTAAATTAGTATATCGTCGATAAAAAATATGACAAACTGATCAAGGTAGGGCTGGATGATCTTGTTAATGAGACTCATGAACACCGCTGGAGAATTGGTTACACCGAAGGGAAAAACCAAGAACTCTTAGTGACCATATCGACACCTGAAGGCCATCTTCTAAACATCCTCATCTCGAACTCTGAGCTGGTGATCGCCTGATCTGAGATCTATCTTAGAGAACCATCGTGCTCCCTTGAGCTAATCAATGAGGTTGTCAATCCTCGGGAGTTGGTACTTGTTTTTCACGGTCACCGGATTCATGCAACGGCATTCGACACATAGTTGCAATCTCCCGTCCGCCTTCACGGAAAACAAAATCAGAGATGCCCAGGGTGAAACACTGGGTCAGATAAATTCCTTCCCCTGCAAGTCCTCGAGTTGTACCCGTAGCTCATGAAGCTCAGCAGGAGCCATCCAATATGCTGGAGTAGATATACATTTTGTCCCAGGTATATGCCAATGTATAATTCTACCTCTCTGTGAGAAGGTAGTCATGGAACGTTTTCAGGAGAAATGTCTACATACTGATCCACCACAATAGGAAAACTCGAACTCTGCACATCAACCACTCTGAGGATGAGACTAGCCCACTGATGTGTGATTGGATGCCCTCTCTTCTGCGTATGTCCATCCTGCACTATAAAGGCTCCCTTCTAACCAGTGAAGGTGAACATGGTCCCATCCATGCAGACACACCGCACATTCCACCTAATGCATTCGATCTGATCATGGACTGTAGGAAACCAGTACATACCCAAGATGACATCGTAAGGCCTTGATGCTGCTACTAGAAGATCCCAGCCGAACCTCTCGCCTCCTAGAGTAATCTCACACTGCCAGCACCAATGCATAATCGTCGAGTCTTCTCCCATAGGAGACTCTAGTAGTAAAGATCGAGCCAATATCTATGTCAGAATCTCTGAGCTCCGAACAAAGTCAGCAAAAATAAAATATTGACTCGCACTTGTGTATATAAGTACTGTAGTAAGGGTGGATTAGACATAGATAGTACCTCGAATCATATCAGGTGCGTCGTGGTCATAGGCCTCAACATCCTAGAGCTGAGCCTTTGCCTATCTGCCAGCTCCATGTGGCTAGGGTGGTCCTCCTAGTGGTGGTGGGGGTAGAGCCTCAAAACGTCGTCCACCACCCACTGCTCAGCCAGCTCCTCTGCCATGTCCTCCTGCTCCATGCAGACCACCACAGTTGAACATCTTCCTTTGCCTAGGAGCTATCTCTTCTGTCTTCTACTCATCTGCATGGCGGGTCGGACAGTCTTGAGCCATGTGACCCTGCCCGCCGCATGCATAGCACTGCCTGCTCCTCGTATAGCTGGTTATGTTCTGTGTTCCATGAACAACCATACTTGTATCCTGAAGCCACCCACATGATAGAATGGTCCACATGGACCTCTGTGACATCAGTCTATTGTCGGCTGCAGATAACTCCGCTATATGTCGCCCTGTGGTGGGTTTCACTACTAGAGACTACTCAGCGAGAAAGCTCTCAACTAGAAGAGCTCACTATAACACCCCCGCCTGTGTCTAGATGCTGAGGGGAATCGTCAATGCCATGATATCATGCCTGAGTCCCTACTCGAAGGTCTGGGCCCTGATAAACGGGTCCCATACAATATCTGTGCAGTAGTGTGAGAGGTCAGTTAACCTCGTTGAGTACTAAGCTACTGTCAAGCTGCCCTACTGTAGATGAAGTAACTCCTGAATCTGCACTGCATGAAGGGTGGGTAGAACAAACTCCAAGAATAAAAGACCCTTGAAGTCTATGCAAATTAAAAATGCCTCTTCATGCACCTGCAACATCAATCTCCACCATCTACCTACTGATGCATGCAGGAGACTCGCTGAAAGGATCACCATAAGGTCGGTGGATGTCCCTACCAATCTAAAAACCCTAACGACAGCCACCACTCAATCCTCAGCTACCTATGGGTCTATCTCTGTGCAGAAAATGGGCGTCCTATATCGTTGGAACTCGTTCAATGCACTCAGGAGGCGTGCACTCTCTACTGCTAGGGCTGGTGGTATCGGTGGACCAGTGGGTAGTGGTACCACTGGTGCCTCCGTTGTGATGGGGCCATGCACCGAGGCCTCATCGTTCGGTGGGCTACCATCCCGTACGTAACATGGAACCCTAGATGGCTGCCTTTGAGGGGATATCTTGAAAAGAAACAGGTGTTCCATGGTCAAACAGTATAGCTGGTGAGTTGGCACAAAGTAATCACAAAGAAAACTTTTCAAATGAAACACACACGCAATCAGTGTTTTTCGTGGACTGAGTCCGAAATCAGAGGTTAGGGTCCTAGTGTATTGATATGTGGGCTGCCACACTAACACTGGACTCCCAGGACTAAAAACCACATGAAATACTCTAAACACTATTTCTTCATAGAAAATAATTATCAGAGCCCTACATATTGTGGTAGAATCGACTTCTATGACAATAATTTGTCACGACCCGTCCTCGGGGCCTGTTCCATGACTACCACAAGCCCGCCTTCCATATGCCAGGGGATGGCGACTAGAATTAAAGGTGTAAATCCTGATAAAAATGGAAGGTGTTGCCTTTATACAAGTAAAAAAACACAACATAGTACGCAATAGAAGAAAGAACTAAGTAATACTGAATACAAAAGTAAGTTCTGAGAGAAATGGGGCTGGAAATACAAGCCCAACAGTAAGTACAGTACAATTGAAAAGCTAGTACAACTACAGTAAAGTAAAACAGAAACCATGAAGTCGTCCTCCGGGAATCCCACCTGAAGGGTGGGTAAAAATGGCCACCTCAACACCTCGGTTCCATCTGTCTACTCCGTGTACATCTCTCCAAATGATCCTCCTCAGGATACCGTCCAGCTCTACCACTCTCTACCTATATTAGTGATGTCTATTGTCTACATCCAACAGAACATAGTGCGGGCGTACCCCGTGCAGGGGTGAGTATATGATACTCAGTAGGGATCTCGAGCCCCCCGATGGTCTCCCAAAATCCACAAAAGATAAACCACATAAGAAAGATACAACCACAAAGTATCAACCAACTCTACTTTGGTATATTCCCATACATATACCTATGTTATCAATCACATTTCGGCGCCAACTCTCAAGCCCAAACACAACCCAGTCCACACAGGAACGAAGTCAATCATATTGATGATAATGATTGAATGTCACAACTCATCTAACACAGGTATACATATTTCGTATAGTGATAGTGAAGATCAGATGTAGTCATTGATTCATCTAAGTTGTTGGACCCATGTAGGATACTAGACCAGCTAAGCTGTCGGACCCACGTAGGATACTAGACCAGCTACTCTGTCAGACCCACTTAGGATACTAGTAGAGAAGAAAACTATCTGACCCACTTATGATATGAGTACAATAGTCATCATTGTCGAACCCAAAGAGGACTGCAGTACAGTTGTCGTCTTCGTCGAACCCACAGAGGATTTCAGTACTGTAGTTGTTGTAGTCCCAACCAGCTTAGGGTTTCCGCACACAACACGCTCGATTTTAGAAGGGTCCGCTCCCCAAGCCAAGGGGTCGATACATCAACTATCTCGAAGTACATAGTTGATGTATCCCGAAGTTCCGTCTCATAAAAAAACCCAATGCGATAGATGATTTGTCAATCGGATGCCCGGTCTGAGAGTTATTTCCATTTTCATTCTAGGGGCCCGGTAGGAAATACGATCCTTCCAAACCCAGACATTTTCAAAAGACAGCCAAAACTCACTTAGAGTATCTCAAAAGGACGACTTCGTCATGAGGGTCCCATTACCGCAGACAATGCGTCTATCTGACGCACGGTCATGATGTAATTCGGGTTTTAGCGAAATGGGTCAGGCCCGTCTAGCCCGGTGGGCTGGTGGGTTGGCCCGTCCTGACTCGGCAAGTCCAACCTGACAAAGGGGTCATCCCAGTCAGATGGGGCATGGCCCGGCCTTTTGGGGCATGGCCCAGCCTAGTGGGGCAAGACCCGGCCTGGCGGGGCCCTGCCCGACCTGATTGGGCACGTCCCGGCCCACTGCGGGGCGCGGCCCATCCTGACCAGCTGTTGGTCGTGGCTCGGCACACTGGCTAAGTGACGCATAGCGGGGGGGGGGGGAGGCAGAACCCCAACTTACGAAACCAGTGGCACCATGCAGTGCCGCCCTCCAGTGTGGTCGGTCTTCCCGGCGCGAGCGGCCAGCTGTCCTCCAGTGCGGCACCTGCGGGTGCCGCAACCACCTCCAACCCGGCCGGCTGATGTGCCATCCTGTTCTCCCACCGAAGCAGCCCACCCCTCATGGGTCACAGTTCTCTGCAGTTCAACGCCATGGGGCATCACAATTCCTTCAGACCGGCCGGCTACGACCGGTTGGTTCCTCTTCGGCCGAGCGGCCCGCAGTTACGGGCCGCGGTTCTTCCGCACGCGGCCGGCTTGCGACCACCAGTATCTCAGATCCCTGTCACATCCTGTTTTTTCCGCCTCTCCTGACACCACTTTCTTCGCCAATATAAACGTGGATCAATGGAGGGTTGGTGGGCTGTGTTTGTTCGGCCCACACCCTCCGCGTTAGGTGATATCAAGAGGCCAAGACGATCACTTTCATTCAACAATAACAAGAGTATAATTTTATCAAACTAAAATTATACAAACCCCCGACCTCGTATATGACGTTGCATGTCTCCAAGCCGTGGAAAGAGGATTCGAAGGTGACGTCGGGTGCGTCCGAGAAGGAAGCATAGTCGATGTTCCTCGCGATTGATGTCTTCTCCCTTCACATGGAGGAAGAAGAAAGGAATAAGTTCTTTGTTTTCTTCATGTTCCTCACTAGATTAATAATCCTCATCCTCTCTTTAGTTCTCCCAAAATTATCCCCACCAATATTTCCATCAAATATAATAATACGGCCCTCTCATAATATAACATTTCCATGTATTTCAAATTAATTCAAAATCACAATTGAATTAATTTAGGCATTTTTGTTGGCATCATTAATGGGTGGGAGATGGAGAGGCTCCACATTTATGTGTAAGTCTATAGGTTGAAAGAGGTATTAAGGGAGTTAAAGAAGGAATTGAAGGGTTAGGGGCTCGTGTGGGCCCCACCCTTAGTTAGATCCTCCCAAGGGATGTTATGTGGGGTGTGGTCCCCACCTCCAACTTCCCTTTGTAGAAAATAACCACCACATTAAATAATTTGAGTAACACTACAAATTATTTAAATTATTAAGAAACCCTAAAAAAACTCCTTCTCCCATCCAAATGAAAACTGTGGTAAAGGTCCCCTTAAACGAATACCAACGTTGCGAGTTCATCGGTGTCCTTGGATTTCAATTCCGAGCACCAATTCAAAAGATTGAAAAACATGCTCGAACAATTACTGAACGTACCTGAAAAAAATATCAAAAATCGATTCCGGGCACACCGGGCCTCGAAATCAGGCATCGTTAGAAATTGCGTACTCAAAAAATTCAAAAGTATTTAAGAAAAAATTTTCCTCGAAATTTCCGGTTCTTTATATTACGCCCACCTCAGGGCTATACATAACCTTAAAGCAATAATACACACTAGGGAAAGAAATGGGGGTACTGAGCTCGCATATGATCCTCCCGCTCCCAAGTTCTCTCCTGGAGGTTCTTGTGCTACCAGCGAATGCGCACCAGAGTAATCGACCATCCACATATGACCTACTCGTATCTACATCGATCTGCACTGGAACATTGGTGAATGTCTCCCCATCATCGATTTCCAGCTCACTGTGGTCGATAATGTGGGTCGGGTTGTGCACGTACCTCCTTAGATAAGATACATGGAAGACATCACGCACCCGGTGCAACTGAGGTGCAAGGTCTAGGTGGTATGCCACCTCTCCTACTCTTCTGAGGACATAGAATGGTCTGTTGAAGCACAGAGATAACTTTCTCCCTCAGCCAAGTCTCCACAGACCTCGTCGAGGTGAGACCCGTAGGAAGACGTGGTCACAATCCTCAAACTCCAGTGGTCTCCGTCTCCTATCAGTATAGTACTTCTGTCTTCTTTGTACAGTCTTCATCCACTCCTGGATGATCTTAACCTTCTCCATCATAACCTAAACCATCACTGGTGTTGCAAGTGCAGACTCTCCAGGGTCAGTCAAGCATAGAGATGACCTAAAATGTTGGTCGTACAATGCCTTGTAAGGGGATATCCCAATGGTGGAGTGGTAGCTTTTGTTCTACGCAAACTCCAAAAGGGTATTTGATCCTTCAAACTATTACCAAAGTCAATGATAGATGCAAGAAGCATGTCCTCAAGAGTCTGAATAGTCCTCTTAGTCTGATTGTCCTTCTGTGGATGGAAGGCAGTGCTCAAGTGAAGGTGCGTTCCAAAAGCCTCCTGTAACCTCTTCCATAGCCGATAAGTGAAATGAGCATCTCGATCGGAGATGATAGTCGATGGAACACCATTAAGTAGTACAATATCTTGAATATAGAGGCATCACAAGCTCTCTCTTGAGCCCTGATCTCTGATCGGTAGGAAGTGGGCCGCCATGGTGAGTTGGTCTACAATCACCCAGATAGAGTTGTGTCCTCTGGATGTATGTGGAAGACCCATCACGAAATACATGTATATATTATCCCACTTCCCCTCTACGACCTCTAAGGGTTTTACTAAGCCTGCTGGTACTAGGTGATCTGCGTTCACTTGCTGACAAGTGACTAATAGTGAAACAAACTCTTCTACTTCCATTTTCATACCCGGCAACCAGTTATGTGGTATGAGGTCCTGATACATCATCACCACTCCTGGATGTACCGCTAGAGGGGAAGTGTGGAACTCCCTCAGCACCACCTCCTTTAGTGAAACTGGTACCATAGTACGTCCAATGCAGAGGATGATGTTCTTTCCACCTTCAAAAAATCCATCAGGTGCATGTCCTATGGATATCTGAGCATGTCACTTCTAGTAGACAACGTCCCCACATTGTGAATCTCTAACTCACTGAAGAAGTGGTGGAGTGACTGTGAGAGATAGAAGAAAGGCTTCTCCATCTACATCCACAGTGTTTATCTGCAACGCGGGTAGCTGCTCCCTCACGTCTCCCAACAGCTGAATGCCCGATCTCCTACTGAGAACATCAGCTACAATGATCCCCTTCCCAGAAGTATATACCATCTCAAAGTCATAGTCCTGGAGGAACTCGATCCATTGTTGCTATCCCGGGTTCATTTCCTTTTGGGAGACGATATACCTGAGACTCTGGTGGTCGGAGTATACTGTAAAGCACTCGCCAATCAGATAGTATCGCCACATCTTCAAGGAGAAGACCACAACTACTAACTATAGGTCATGGGTAGCGTAGTTTTGCTCGGGATACCTCAACTATCATGAACCGTAAGTGATCACTGCTCCCTCCTACATCAAGACACACCCGATTCTGGTCCTTGATGCGTAGCAGTAAACTACGTACCCTACGCCCTCCTCCGGTAGCCTCAAGATGGGCGCACGGGTCAATCTATGCCTAAACTCTTGAAAGCTCTATTGGCATCTCTCTGACCACAGAAAGGGTTTCCCCTTCTACATTAACACTAAATGCGTTGCTAAAAATATTGAGAAGTCTAGAAAAAATCTTTGATAGTATCCAGCCAGGCCTAGAAAACTCCGAACCTTCGTCACACTCCTTGGTGTCTCTGAAGCAAGCACAACCCCAAGCCCACCTTCCATAATCCAGGGGCTGGAAACTAGAACCAAAGGCGTAAATCCTGATAAAAATGGAATTCATTGCCTTTATAAAAGTAACAAAACACAACAGAGTAGGAAATAGAAGAAAGCACTATGTAATACTGAATACAAAAGTAAGTGCTGAAAGGAAAGGGGCCAAAAATACATGCCCAACAGTAAGTACAGTACAACTGAAAAGTTAGTACAACTAAAGCAAAGTAAAACAACATCTACTGAGTCGTACTCTGAAAACCCCACCTGATGGGTGGGTATAGATGGCCTCCTCAGCACCCCATGTTTGTCTGTCCACTCTGTGTACATCTCCCCAAGTGGTCCACCTTCGTGTACCATCCAGCTCCACAAGTCTCCTCCTTTATCAGTGTTGTTCGTCGTCTGCATCAAACACAATGTAGTGCAGGTATAGCCCATGAAGGGATGAGTATACGATACTTAGTAGGGACCCCGAGTCCCCCGATGGTCTCCTAGACTCCACGAAGGATTAACCACAGAAGAAAGATACAATCGCGAAGTATCAACCATATTTACTTATGTATACTCCCATAAATATACCTAACTCATCATTCCTAGTTCAGCTCCAACTCTCGAGACCAAGCACAAACCAATCCACAAAGAAAGAAGTCAATCATATCGATGATAATGATTGAAAGTCGAGACTCAGCTCACACAAGTATACATATTTCTTATAGCGATAGTGATGATCAAATGTAGTCACTAATTCAACTAAGATGTCCAACCCACGTAGGATACTAGACCAGCTATGCTGTCGCAGCCACGTAGGATACTAGACCAGCTACTCTGTCAAACCCACTCAGAATTCTATTACAGAAGTCAAACTATCGGACCCACTTAGGATACCAGTATAGTAGTCATCGCTGTCGAACCCACGGAGGATTCCATTTTAGTTTTCTTCGTAGTCGAACCCACAGAGGATTCCAGTACGGTAGTCGTTGTAGTCACAGCCAATTCTGGGGTTTCCGCACACAACACGTTTGATTCCGGGATGGTCCGCTCCTCAAGAAAAGTGTTCGATATACAAATTATCAATAAATCCAGTTTTGATGTATCTTGAAGTTCTGTATCATCAAATGAAACCCAACGCGATAGATGATTCATTAATCGGATGCCCTGTCTGAGAGTTATTGTCATTTTCCTTCCAGGGGCCCGGTTGGAAATATGCTTATTCCAAACCTGAACATTTTCCAATTTCATAAAAAACTCACTTACAGTATCGCAAGAGGACCGCTTTTTCGTGAGGGTCCCAGTGCCATAGACGACGCATCAATCAGATGCACGATCGTGAATTAATTCATGTTTAAGCGAAATGGGCTCGGCCCATCAAGCCCGGCGGGCTAGCGGGTCGGTCAGTCCTGACTCGGCGGGTCTGACCCTACTAAGGGGTCGGCCTAATCCGATCGGGCATGGGCTAGCCCGGTGGGGCGTTTCTAGGCCCATTGGTGTACAGCCCGGCCCGGTTGGGCGCGGCCCAGCTAGCTCTAGGTCACGGCTCGGCTAGCTAACTGAGTGACACGGAGCGGGGGGGGGGGGGGGACTTCCCGAACCAGCGGCGCTGCCCTCCTGTCCGGCCGACCGAAGCTGGCCGGTCTTCCCGGTGCTAGCGGCCCGCATGGGGGGGCCGCTATACTCCCACATGGCACTTGCGGGTGCCGCAGCTTCCTCCAACTCTGCCGACTTTTAGCCAGTTGGTTTTCTCGCCGAAGAAGGCGGCCCAACGCGGGTCGCGGTTCTCCGCATCACGGAGCCATGGGGCACCACGGTTCCTTCATCCCGGTTGGCTATGGCCAACCAGTTCTTCTTCGGCCGAGCGGCCCGCAGTTTCATGCCATAGTTCTTCCGCACGCAGCCGGTGCGCGACCACCATTATCTCTGGTCGCCATGGCCTCCCCCGACACTGCTTCCATTGCCAATATAAATGTGGATCAATGGAGGGTCATTGGTCCTTGTATGTTCGTCCCGCACCCTCGGCATTAGGCGATATCAAGAGGCCAAGACGATCACTTGCAATCAACAACGAAAAGAGTATAATTTTATAAAACTAATATTATACAAACCCCCTAGCTAGAATACGATGCTCGCTTGTGTGGGCACCACCACTCATTATCCTCTCATGATAGCTTATGTGGGTGTGGACCAAACCTCTAAATCCCCCTTGTAGGAAATAAAAAACTCTTAAATAATAAAATTTCCTAAAAAAATTTAATTTAATTTAATATAAATCCACAAAAATTTACTTTTCCACTAGAGCAAACACAACTGTCGTAAAGTTCCCCATAAGCGAATACCAGTGATTCGAGTTAATCGGTGCCTCAGACTTCAATTATGAGGACTGGTTCAAAATATAGAAAACCCACACGTATATTTAATGAATGTACCTGAACTAAACTTCAAAAATTGATTCTGGGCACACCGGGTCTCATAATCATGCGCCGTCAAAAACTGTGGCCTAGTAAAATTACAATGTATTTAAGAAAAAGTTTTCCTTGAAATTTTTGGGTCTTTAAATTACTCCCACCTCAGAAAATTACATCCACATAAAGCCTACAACACACACTAGGGAAACAAATGGGGGGTATTGTACACGCATCTGAGCCTCCCGCTCTAATGTGCTCTCTTGGAGGTTCCCGTGATGCAAGTGAATGTGCACCAGAGGAATCGACCGTCAATGTAGGACTCACTTCTATTTATCCTTGATCTCTACATGGACCTCCATGAATTTCACCCCATCATCGATGTTGAGATCCCCCTGGGTGATGATGTGGGACAGGTCATGCACATATCTTCTTAGCTGAGATACGTGGAAGACGTCATGCACCTGGTGCAACTAAGGTGGAAGGGCTAGGTGGTAAGCCACATTGCCTACTAAGCTGGGGACCTGGAAAGGTCCAATGAAGCTTGGAGATAACTTGCCGCCTCGGAAAAATCTCTACAGACCTCGTTGAGGTGAGACCCGTAAGAAGATGTGGTCGCCATCCTCGAACTCCAGTTGTCTCCTTCTCCTATCAGCATAGGACTACTGTTTACTCCGTGAAGCCTTCATCTTCTCCAAGATGATCTGCACCTTCTCTTTCGTAGCCTAAACCATCTCTTGTCCTACATGTGATGACTCCCCTATGTCAGTCCATCACAGAGGTGACCTTCAAGGTCGTCCATACAGTTCCTCACAAGGGAGCATCCTGATGGTGGAGTGGTAACTATTGTTGTACACAATCTCCACGAAGGGTAAGTGATCCTCCCAACTGCGACCAAAGTCAAGGACACAAGCACAGAGAATATCCTCAAGATTCTGAATGGTTCTATCATTCTGGTCGTAACTTTGAGGATTGAAGGCGGTGCTCAGATGTAGTTGTTTCCCAAAAGCCTCTTGTAACCCCTTCTACAGCCGGGAAGTGAAACAAGCATCTTGGTCAGAGACAATAATCGATGGCACACAATGAAGCCATACGATCTTCTAAACATAGTGGCATCCAAATCTCTCTAATGACCCCTCCTCTCTGATCGGTATGAAGTGGGCTGACTTGGTGAGTCAGTCAACGATCACCCAAATAGAGTCATGTCCTCCTAATGTACGTGGATGCCCCGTCACGAAATCCAGGGATATCATGTCCCACTTCCACACTGTGACCACTAAGGGTTGTACCAACCTAGTTCGTACCTAGTGCTCTATATTCATTTGCTGACAAGTGAGGCATCATGAAACAAACTCTGCTACTGCCTAATTCATACCCTGTCACCAGTGTTGTCGTCTAAGGTCCTGATACATATTCTCCACTCGTGGATGCACTGCTAGAGGGGAACTGTGGAACTCCCTCAGCACCTCCTCATGTAGTTCAACTGGTACCATGGTACGACCACTAAAGAGGATGACATTCTCTCCACCTTCATAAAATCCATTAGGTGCCTATCCTGTGGATATCTGAGAATGTTGCGCCTCGCAGTAAATGTCCCCACTCTTTGCCTCTCTAACTCTCTATAGAAGTGGTGGAGTGATTGTGAGAGACTGAAGAAAGGATACTCCATCTATATCCATAAAGGATATATGCAACGCGGCTAGCTGCTCCGTCGCTTCTCCTAATAGCTGAATGACCGATCTCATGCTGAGATCTTTAGCTAAAATGTTCCCCTTCATAGGATTACAGACTATTTCTAAGTCATAGTCTTGCAGGAACTCGTTTCATCTCAACTATCTCAGGTTTATGTCATTCTGCGAGAAGATGTACCTGAGACTCTAGTGGTCAGAGTAGATTGTAAAGTGTTCGCCCATCAGATAGTGATGCCACATCGTCAAGGAGAAGACTACTGCTTATAACTTCTGTTCATCGGTAGTGTAGTTTTTCTCGGGGTGTGTTAAATGTCGTGAACCATAAGCGATCACCGCTCACTCCTACAGGAGAACACACCCAAGTCCGGTCCCTGATGCATCGTAGTATACTATGTACCCAACGCCCGGCTCTGGTAGCCTCAAGATGGGAGCACTGGTCAATCTCTAACTCAGCTCCTAAAAGCTCTGCTAACTTCTATCTGACCACAAGAAGGGTTTCCCCTTCTTCATCAAGGCTGAAAGTGGTGTTTCAACTCTACAGAAGTCTGACAAAAATCTCCGATAATACCCATCCTGACCCAAGAAACTCCGCACCTCCATCACGCTCCTAGGTGGCTCCAAAGAAAGTAATGTGTTGATCATCGCTTGATCTAATGCAACTATAGCCTCCGAGATGGCGTGTCCCAAAAAGTGAACCTTTCGAATAAAGAACTGGTACTTCGAGAGCTTACCATAAAGACGGTGCTCTCGGATTGTATCTAGTACAACTCGCAAGTGGTAGGCATGCTCCTCCTCAGTAGTCGAGTAAATATGTATGTCGTCGGTGAAAACTACAAAAAATCATTCAAGGTAAGGCTGGAATATCTAGTTCATGAGGCCCATGGACAATGATGGTGTGATGGTTATTCTAAAGGGCATAACCAAGATCTCGTAGTGGCCATACTGACACCTGAAGGCCATCTTCTGCACATCCTCATCTCGAACTCTGATAAGGTGATAGCCGGACATGAGGTCTATCTTCAAGAACCAACATGATCCATTAATCTGATCAAATAGGTCGTCAATCCTTGGTAGTGGTTACTTGTTCTTCATGGTAACCTGATTCAGGTGACGGTAGTCGACACATAATCGCAGGCTCCCATCCAGCTTCTTGGAGAACAAAATTAGAGAAGCCCAGGGTGAAACACAGGGTCAAATGAATCCCTTCACCTACAAGCCCTCCTTTTGTACCCGCATCTCATGAAGCTCAGTGGGATCCATCTGATATGCTGGAGTAGATATCGGTGTTGTCCCGGAGTACAGGTCTATTTAGAAGTCTACCAAACTGGGAGGAGGTAGTCCTGGAAAGTCGACAGGAAAAACATCTGCATACTGATCCACCATGACTGAAAAAATCTGACTCCGCACATCAACTACTCTGAGGATGAGACTAGCCAACTGATGTGTGATCGGATGCCCTCTCCTCTACGTATGTCCATCCTGCACTGCAAAGTTTCCATTCTCACCAGTGAAGGTGAACCTTGTCCTATATGTGCGGACACACCACACTTTGCGCCTAATGAAGAAGCTCTCACCTCTTAGAGTAATCTCACACTACTGGCACTAGAGGGTAATCGTCGAGTCTACTCTCGTGTTTGTCTATAACTGTAAGGATCGAGCCAATGGCTCCATCATAATTTACGAGCGCCGAACAAGGGAAGCGATAATAAAATAACGACTCACACCTATGTCTACAAGTACTAAAAAAGGGTAGAGTAGACCCAAATAGTACCTTGAATCATCTAAGGTGCTCCATGGTCATAGGCCTTGACTTCCTGGAAGGTCCCTCTACTATCTGCTGCTCGTCCACATGGTGGGTCAGATAGTCTTGAGCCATGTGACCCTGCCCACCACATTCATAGCACTGCATACTCCTCGTATAACTGGCTCTATTTCATGTGCCCCGCACAACCAAACATGTATCCTGAGGATTCCCACCTGATGGCGTTTTCCTCTTAGACCTCTGTGACATCTGTCTACTTCCGGCTGCAGAAGACTCCGCTACGTGTCGCCTTGTGGTGGGTCTCACTTCTGGAGACTATTCAGTGAGAAAACTCTCCACTAGAAGGGCTCGCTCAAGCACCCCCGCCTGTTTCGGGATCATGAGGGGAATTGTCGAAGACCTGATCTCATGCCTCAGTCCCTGTTTGATGGTCTAAAACCTGAATAATGGGTCTTGTAACATATCCGTGGAGTAGCATGAGAGGCTAGTGAACCTCACTGAGTACTGAGCTACTGTCATACTACCGTGCTGTAGATAAAGTAACTCCTAAATCTGCACCGCACGAATGGTGGCTGGAACAAACTCCGAGCAGCAGAGACTCTTGAAGTCTGTCCAATGTAAAGACGCCTCGTCATGCACCTGGAACATCAGACTCCACCATCTTCCTGCTGCTACGTGCAGGAGACTCGCTGCAAGAATCACCATATGGTCGGCTGGTGTCCCTAACAATATAAAAACTCTAACGACAACCTCTAGCCAGTTCTCAGTTGCCTGTGGGTCCGTCTCCCCATGGAACCTAGGCGGACTCTGTCCCTAGAACCCGTGCAATACACTCAGGCGTCATGCACTCTCTATTGTTGGGGCTAGTGGTATCAGTGGCCCAGTGGGTAGTGGTACCGATGGTGCCTATGCTGTGATGGGGCCTTGCACCAAGGTCTCATCACTTGGTGGGATACCATCCCATACGTAACTCGGATCCCTATTTGGATGCCTTCATGGGACCATCCTGAAAAGAAACAGGTGTTCCATGGTCAAACAGTATACAAGGTGAGCTGACAAAAAATAATCACAAGGAAAACATTTAAAAAGAATCACACACGCAATCATTGTTTTCATGCACTGAGTCAGAAATCAGAGGTCAGGGTCCTGGTATATGGAAACCTCGCCCACCGCAACAACAATGGACTCCATGGACTGAAAAAAACACTCAGTACTCTTAACACTGTTGCATCACAATAAGATAGATCTATGTGCTATGTTTTGTGGTAGAACCAACTCCTCTGATACCAATTTTTCATGACCCGTCCTCGGGACCCGTGTCGTGACAACCCCAAGCCCACCTTCCATAGGTCAGGGGCTGGTGAATATCACCAAAGGTGTATATCCTGATAAAAATTGAAGGCAATTCCTTTATTAAAGTAAAAAAACACAACATAGTATGCAACAGAAGAAAGAAAAATGTAATACTAAATACAAAAGTAAGTGTTGAATGGAAAGGGGCCAGAAATACAAGCCCAACAGTATGTACAGAAAAACTGAAATGCTAGTACAACTGCAGTAAATTAAACTAGCAACAACTATGTCATCCTCTGGGAATAACACCTGAAGAGTGGGTATAGATGGCCTCCTCGGCACCTCGGGTCCGGCAATCTTCTCTGTGTACGTCTCACCAAGTTGTCCACCACCGGGTACCGTCTAGCTCCATAAGCCTCCACATCGATCAATGATGTTCTTCGTCTGCATCCAACACAACATAGTGCAGGCATATCCCATGAAAGAGTTAGTATATGATACTCAGTAGGGACCCTGAGACCCCCGAAGGACCCCTTGAATCCATGAAAGATAATCCATAGAAGAATGATACAATCACGAAGTATCAACCAACTCTACTTAGGTATATGCCCATACATATACCTAAGTTAACAATCACAGTTTGGCTCTAACTCTAGATCCCAAGACCAACTCAGTCCACATAGGAAGGCAAGTCAATCACATCGATGATAATGATTGGAATTCCGGACTCAACTCACACAAGTATACATCTTTCTTATAGCGATAGAGATGATCAGATGCAGTCACTGATTCATCTAAGATGTCAGACCCACGTAGGATACTAGACCATCTACTCTGTCAGACCTATTTAGGATACTAGTACATAAGTCAAAATGTCGGACCCACTTATGATACAAGTACATTAGTCATCGCTGTCAAACCGACGTAGGATTCCAGTACAGTTGTCGTCATTATCGAACCCACGGAGGATTCCAGTACGGTAGTCATTGCAGTCGCAGCCATCTCTAGGGTTTCCGCACACAACATGCTTTATTCCGGGAGGGTCCTCTTCTCAAGAGAAGGGGTCGATACATATACTATCATGATTTCCAGATTTGATGTATCTCAAAGTAATGTCTCTTCAAAAGAAAGCAAAAGCGACAGAAGGTGCGTCAATCGGATGCCTGGTCTGAGAGTTATTAGCATGTTTGTTCGAGGGGCCCGGTTGGAAATACACTCATTCCAAAACCGTCCATTTTCCAATCCTTCCTAAACTCACTTAGAGGATCTCAAAAGGACCACTTCGTCATGAGCATTTCAGTACTGCAGACGGCGTGTCGATCAGATGCACGGTCGTGAAGTTATTCAACTTTATGCGAAACGGGCCCAGCCTGTCATGCCCAGTAGACTGGCGGGTCGTCCCGTCCTGGCTCGGCGTGTCCGACCCGGATAAGAGGATGACCTGGCCAGATAATGTGTGGTCCGTCCTGATGGGGCACGGACAGGACCATGGCAGGAAGCCCAGCCTGACCAACGGCGTGGCCCGGCCCGCGCCTGGCTGCGACTCGGCCTGCCGGCCTAGTAGGTGCGGGGGGTGTGGTCTCCCCAACATCCAGAACCGGTGGCACCGAGTGGCATCACCCTCATATCCATCCGGCCATAGCTGGACGGTATTCCTAGCATGAGCGGCCCACACGATCGGGTCGTTGTCCTCCCACGCGGCACTTTTGGGTGTCGTGGCTTTCATCAACCTGGCCAGCCTCCTGCCAACCGGTTCACCAGCCAATGCAGCCCGCCCAGTGCGGGCCGCGGATTTCCACAGTGCGGCTCCATGGGACACCACAATTTATTCAGCCCAAATTGCTACAACAGGCCGGTTCTTCTATGGCCGAGCGGCCTCAGGTTGCGGGCCACGGTTCTTCGGCACGGGGCTGACGCGCGGTCGCCGTTATCTATGATCGCTGTCACTTTCAGTCAATGTCCCCTCTCCCGAAACTGCTTCCATTTCCAATATAAACATGGATCAACAGAGGGTCATCGGGTCATGTTTTTTCGTCCCACGTCCTTTGCGTTTGGAGATATCAAGAGGCCAAGATGATCACTTGCATTCAACAATGACAAGATTATAATTTTATCAAACAAAAATTATACAAACCCCCTACCTCATATATGACGTTTCACGTCATCAAGCCACGAAATGAGGATTTGAAGGCGACGTTGGGTGCATCCGTGGAGGAAGTGTAGTTGACGTTCCTCGTGGGAATTTTCTTCTCCCTTGACGCGGAGGAAGAAGAAAGGAAGAAGTTCTTTATGTTCTTCACACTCCTCGCTAGATGGACAAACCACCTCCTCTCCTTGGTTCTCATAAAATTCTCCCCAAAAATATTTTCCAACCAATATAATAATAATGCCCTCTCATAATATAACATTTCCCTATATTTAAAACAAATTCAAAATGAAAATTGAATTAATTAAGGAATTTGTGTTGGAAACACTAATGGGAGGGAGAAGAGAGGCTCCAAATTTATGTGGATGTACATAGGTTAAAAGAGGGTTTAAGGGAGTTAAAGAAGGAATTGAAGGGTTAGGGGCTTGTGTGAGCCCCACCATTAGTTAGATCCTCCAAAGGAAAGTTATGTGAGGTGTGGGATCCACCTCCAACTTCCATTTGGAGGAAAAAACCACCAAATTAAATAATTTGTGTAACACAACAAATTATTTAAATTATTATGAAACCCCAAAATAATACTCTTTCTCCTGTCCAAACGCAACTGCGGTAAAGGTCCCCTTGGACGAATACTGATCCTGCGAGTTCATCGATGTCCTCAAAATTCAATTCCTAGCACTGGTTCAAAATATAGAAAAACCTGCTCCTACGTTTTTTAAACGTACTAGAAAAAAATATCAGAAATTGATTTTGGGCACACCAGACCTCGAAATCAGGCACCGTCAGAAACTGCATACTCATTAAATTCCAATGTATTTATGAAAAAAAATTTCCTTGAAATTTAGGAGTATTTAATTTAACCCCACATCAGGTATTTACATCCCCATAAAGCTACGAGACACACAAGGGAAACAAATGGGGGTACTGAGCTTGCATCTGAGCCTCTCGCTACCAAGTTCACTCTTGGAGGTTCTCGTGCTGCCAGCGAATGTGCAC
Organism: Viscum album; assembly: GCA_963277665.1. NCBI lineage: Eukaryota > Viridiplantae > Streptophyta > Magnoliopsida > Santalales > Viscaceae > Viscum > Viscum album. The sequence goes on from OY728127.1 coordinate 1,813,481,827, forward strand.
CAGAAGAATTGACCATCCATGTAAGATCCGATTTTGTCAATCCTCTATCTCCACCGGAACCTCCATGAATGTCTCCCCTTCATCAATGTCCAGCTCCCCATGTTCGATGATGTGGGTCAGGTCGTGCACGTATCTCCTCAGCTAAGATACATGGAAAACGCCATGCACCCGGTGCAACTATGGTGGAAGGGCCAGGCAGTAAGCCACCTCACCTACTTTGCTGAGGACCTAGAAACGTCCGATGAATTGCAAAGATAATGTGTCGTCTCGCCCAAATATCTAGAGGCCTCGTCGAGGTGGGACCCGTAGGAAGACATGGTCACCATCCTCGAACTCCAGTGGTCTTCATCTTCTATCAGCATAGGACTTCTATCTGCTCTGTGCAGTCTTCATCCACTCCTGGATGATATGCACCTTCTCTGTCGTATCCTGATCCATCGCTGGTTCTAAAAGTGATGATTCTCAAGGTTTAGTCTAGAATAGAGTTGACCTACAAGGTCGGCCATACAATGCCTCATAAGGGTACATCAAGATGGTGGAGTAGTATCTGTTGTGGTACGCATAATCCACCAAGGGTAGCTGATCCTCCCAGCTGCAACCAAAGTCAAGGACACATGCACGAAGCATGTCCTCAAGAGTCTGAATGGTCCTCTTATTCAGATCATCCGTCTGAGGATGGAAGGTGGTGCTCAAGCGAAGTTGCATTCCAAACACCTCTTGTAACCCCTTCTATAGCCGGGAAGTTAAACGAGAATCTCGATCGAGGGAGATAGTTGATGTAACACCATGAAGCCATATGATCTTCTGAATATAGAGGATTACCATGCTCTATACTGATCCATTCTCTTTAATCGGTTAGAAGTGGCACGACATGGTGAGTCGGTATACGATCACCCAGATAGAGTCATGTACTCTGGATGTACGTGGAGGACCCATCAAAAAATCCATAGATATCCCATCCCACTTTTACTTTGGGACCTCTAAAGGATGTACCAAGCCTGCTGGTACCTAGTGCTCTGCCTTTACTTGCTGACAAATGAGGCATCATGAAACGAACTCTGCTACAACCTTCTACATACCCGGCCACCATTGCTGTCGTCTGAGGTCCTAATAAATCTTCACCACACATGGATGTACCACTATATGGAATGTGTGGAACTCCCTCCACACCTCATCCTGTAGTGTAACTAGTACCATGGTACATCCCCTGAAGAGGACGACGTGCTCTCCACAATCAGAAAATCCATCAGGTTCCTGTCTTGTGGATATCTGAGCACGTCGCGCCTCGTAGTCAACGTCCCCACGTTGGGCCTCTCTGACTCGCTGCAGAAGTGGTGGAGTGACTATGAGAGATTAAGGAAAGGCTTCACCATATATATCCACAAAAGATATCTACAACGCGGCTAGTTGATCTATTGCCCCTCCCAAAAGTTGAATGCCCGATCTTCTACAGAGAGAATCAACTATAGTGTACCCCTTCCGAAAAGTATAGACTATCTCAATGTCATAGTCCAAGATGAACCTAAGACATCGCCGTTGTATCAGGTTTAGGACTTTTGTGAGAATATGTACATTAGACTCTGGTGGCCAGAGTAGATTATAAAGCACTCTCCCATCAGATAGTGTAGAAACATCTTCAAGGTGAAGACCACTAATACTAACTCTATGTCATGGTTAGTGTAGTTTTTCTCATGATGCCTCAACTGCCATGAACCATATGCGATCACTGATCTCACCTACATCAGGACACACCAGAGTCTGTTCCCTGATGCGTCGCAGTAAACTACGTACCCTATGCCATCCTCCGGTAGCATCATGATGGGTGCACTGGTCAATCTCTCTCTCAGCTCCTAAAATCTCCGATGGAGTCTCACTGACAACACGAAGGATTTAGCCTTCTTTGTCAAATCTGAAAGCGGTGTGGAAAAACTCAAGAAGTCTGCAACAAATCTCCTATAGTATCCAGTCCGACCCAGGAAACTCTGAAACTCCATCACACTCTTGGGTGGCTCCCAAGAAAGCACTTCTGCGATCTTCGCTGGATCCACTACAACTCCAAACACTGAGATGATGTGTCCCAACATGTGACCCTCTTGAATCCAGAACTGGCACTTCGAGAGCTTACCATAAAGTTGGTGCTCTCAGAGTGTGTCCAGTTCTACCTGCAAATGGTAGGCATGCTCCTCCTTAGTAGTCGAGTAAATCAGTATATTTTCGATGAAGACTACGACAAATCCATCGAGGTAATGCTGGAAGATCCTATTCATGAGACTCATGAACACCGTTGGAGCGTTGGTTACACCGATGGGCATAACATTGAACTTGTAGTGGCCATACCGAAACCTGAAGGACGTCTTTTGCACATCCTCATCTCAAACTCTAAGATGGTGATAGACTGATCCGAGGTCTATCTTCAAGAACCATCGTGCTCTCTTGAGCTGATCAAAGTGGTCTTCAATCCTCAAGAGTGGGTACTTGTTCTTCACGGTCACCTGATTCAGGCGACAGTAGTCGATAAACAGTTCCAAGATCCCATCCGCCTTCTTGGCCAACAAAATCGGAGAAGTCAAGGGTGAAACTCTTGGTCGGATAAATCCCTTCACCTGAAAGTCCTCCAGCTGTACCCACAGCTCGGGAATCATAGCGGGAGCCATCCGATATGCTTGAGTAGATATCGGTGTTTTCCCAGGGTATAGGTCAATGTAGAAGTCTACCTCTCTGTGAGGATGTAGTCTTGGAATGTCGTTAGGAAAAATATCGGCATACTGATACACCACAATAGGAAAACTCAGACTCCACACATCAACCGCGCCGAGGTTGAGACTAGCCAACTAATGTGTGATCAGCTGCCACCTTCTCTGCGTAAGTCCATCCTGCGCTGCAAAGGATCCCTTCTGTCGGTGAAGGTATACCTAGTCACATCCATGCGGACACAACACACTTTGTACCAAATACAGTCGATCTGAGCATGGACTATAGGAAACCAGTCCATTCCCAAGATGACTTCATAAGTCCTCGAAGCCAATACAAGAAGATCCCAACCGAATCTCTCACCTCCTAGATTAAGATCACACTGCCAGAACTCGTAGCTGTGTCTATAAGTACTTTAGCAAAGGTGGAGTGCATACAAATAGTACCTCGAATCATCTCAGGTTTGATGTGGTCGTAGGCCTCGACTGCCTAGAGCTGAGCCTGCCCATGTCTTCTAGCTCCCTTTGTTCGGGGTGGTCCCCCTGGTGGGTGTGGTGGTAGATCCACAAAACAACGTCCACCACCCACTGCTCGGCCAAATCCTCTTCCACGTCCGCCTGCTCCCTACGGACCACCACGGTCGAACCTCTGCCTCTTCCTGGGAGGTCCCTCTAGTGTCTACTACTCATCTGCATGGCGGTTTGGATAGTCTGGAGCCTTGTGGCCCTGGCCTCTGCATGAATAGCACTTCCTGCTCCTCTTATAGGTGGTTCTGTTCCGTGTGCCCCGCACAACCGAACATGTATCTTGAGGTTTCCCACCTGATGGAATGGTCTGCCTAGACCTCTACGATATCTGTCTACTCATGACTGAAGAAGACTCTGCTACGTGTCGGCCTGTGATAGGTCTCGCTACTGGAGACTGCTCAGTGAGGAAGCTATCCACTAGAAGGGCCCGGTCTAGCACCCCCGCCTGCGTCAGGATACTGAGGGGAATCATCGGAGCCCTGATCTCATTCCTCAGTACCTGATCGAAGGACGGGTCCCTGAAGAACGGGTCCCATACCATGTCCATGGAGTGGTGTGAGAGGTCAGTGAACCTTTCTGAGTACTGAGCTACTATCATGCTACCCTACTACAGATGAAGGAACTCCTGAATCAAAACCGTACGAAGGGAGGTAGGAACAAACTTCGAGCGGAAGAGACTCTCGAAGTCTGTCCAAGGTAAAGATGCCTTGTCATGCACCTGGAGCATCAGGCTCCAGCATCTACCTGCTGATGAATGCAGGAGTCTCACTGCAAGAATCGCCATAGGTTCTGCTGGTGCCCCTAACAATATGAAAACTCTGATTATAGCCTCCATCCAGTACTTTGCTACATTTGGTTTCATCTTTCCGTGGAACCTATTCGGCCTCTATCGCTGGAACTCATGCAACACACTTAGGCGGTGTTCACTCTTTGCTACTTGGGAGGGTGTTATCAATGGATCAGTGGGTAGTGGTACTGATGGTGCTATGCTTTGATGGGGCCCTACACCGAGGCCTTGCCGCTCGGTGGGCTACCTTCCCGTACGTAACTCAGAACTTTATATGGCTGCCTTCGTGGGGACATCCTGAAATGAAATAGGCTTTCCACGGTCAAACATTATACCTGGTGAGCTGACACAAATTAATCAAAAAGAAAACATTTCAAAGGAAACACACACGCAATTAGTGTTTTCATGCACTGAGTTGGAAATCAGAGGTCAGGGTCCTGGTGTATGGATATGTCGGCTTCCGCAGCAACACCAAACTCCCTGGACTGAAAACCAAACTCAACACACATGACACTATTTCTTCACAGAAAATAATGATCAGAGTTTTGAGTTCATTAATAGAACTGACTCCTATGATACCAATTTTTCACGACCTGTCCTCAGATCCCGTTCCGTGACTACCGAAAGCCCACCTTCCATAGGCTAGGGGCTAGCGACTCGCACCAAAGAAATAAATCCCGATAAAATGGGAAGGCATTTACTTTATAAAAGTAAAAAAACACAACATAGTATGCAACGGAATAAAGAACTAAGTAATACTGAATACAAAAGTAAGATATGAAAGGAAAGGGGTTGTAAAAACAAGCACAACAGTATTTACAGTACATCCGAAAAGCTAGTACAATTACATTAAAGTAAAACAGCAACCACTGAATCATCCTATAGAAACCCCACATGAAGGGTGGGTCTAGATGGCCTCCTCAGTACCCCAAGTCTATCTATCCACTCCGTGTACGTCTCGGCATGTAGTCCACCTCTGGGTACCGTCTAGCTCCACAAGTCTCCTCCTTGATCAGTGTTGTTCGTCGTCTGCATCCAACTCAATGTAGTGCGGGAATAGCCCATGTAAGGGTGAGTATACGATACTCAGTAGGGACCCCGAGACCCCTGCAGGTCTCCCTGAATCCAAGAAGGATAAATGACAGAAGAAAGATAAAATCATGATGTATCAACCATCTCTACTTAGGTATATTCCCATACATATACCTAAGTCATCAATCTCAGTTCGGCTGCAACTCTCGATCCCAAGCACATACCAGTCCACATAGGAATGAAGTAAATAATATCAATGATAATTATTGAATGTCAAGACTCATCTCACACAGGTATACATCTTTCGTATAGCGATAGTGATGATCAGATGTATTCACTGATTCATCTAAGATGTCGGACCCGCATTGGATACTAGACTAGTTATGCTATCTGACCCACGTAGGATACTAGACCATCTACTCTATCGGACCCACTCAAGATACTAGTACAAAAGTAAAACTGTCAGAATGACTTGGGATACAAGTACATTAGTCATCACTGTTGAACCCACAGAGGATTCCAGTATAGTTTTCGTCATCGTCGAACCCACGGAGGATTCCAGTATGGTATTCGTTCCAGTCACAACTAGCTCTAGGGTTTCTGCACACAACACGCACGATTTTGGGAGGGTATGCTCCTCAAGCCAACGGATTGATACATCAACTATCATGAAGTACAGAGTTGATGTATCCTAAAGTTCTGTCTCGCCAAAAGAAACCCAACGCGATAGATGACGCGTCAACCAGATGACCGGTCTAAGTGTTATTTTCATTTTCATTCTAGGGGGCCAGTTTGAAATAAAGTCATTCCAAACCTGGTCGTTTTCCAAAGACAGCCAAAACTGACGTAGAGTATAGAAAAAGGACCGCTTTGTCCTGAGGGTCCCAATGTCATAGACGGCACGTAGATCAGATGCAAAATCCCAAAGTAATTCGTGTTTAAGAGAAACAGGCCTGGCTCGTCAAGCTCGGTGGGCTGGCGGGTCAACCCGTCCTGACTCGGCGGGTCCGACCTGACTAAGGGGTTAGGCCGGTCTGATGGGGCGTGATCTAGCCCGGCGGGGCGTGGCCTGGCTAGCTAGTGGTCGCGGCTCAGCCCGCTGGCCGAGCGACGTGGAGCGGGGGGGGGGGGGGTGGGGGCTGGGTGGCCCCCTCACTTCCTGAACCGTTGGCGTCGAGCGACACCACATTCATATCCATCCAACCTAAGCCGGCCGGTCTTCCCAGCACAAGCGGGACACTTTCCTCCCGCGTGGTACCTGCAGGTGTTGCGACCTCCTCCAACCCGGACGGCTGACGAGCCGGCCAGTTTTCCCACCGACGCGGCCCGACCTGCGTGGGCCATGGTTCACCGCAGTGTGGTGCCTTGGGGCGCCGCTGTTCCTTCAGCCCGGCCTGCTATGGCCGTCCAGTTCTAATTCGGCTGAGGGGCCCGCGGTTCTTCTGCAAGTGGGCGGTGCACGACCGCCATTATCTCCGGTCGCCATCGTTTCCGGTCATCATTGCCTCTCCTGACACTGCTTCCGTTGCCAATATAAATGTGGGACACCGGAGGGTTGTCGTACTGTTTTCATTCGGCATGCGCCCTCCGCATTTGGCGATATCAATAGGCCAAGAAGATCACATGCATTCAACAAAGAAAAGAGTATAATTTTATCAAACTAAAATTATAAAACCCCCGACCTCATTTTTGACGTTTCACATCGTCGAGCCACAGAAAGTTAATTCTAAGGCGACGTCGGTTGTGTCCACGGAGGAAGTATAGACGGCGTTCCTCGTGGGCGATCTCTTCTCCCTTGACGCAGAGGAAGAAGAAAGTAAGACATTCTTTATGTTCTTCATGTTCCTCGCTCGATGAAAAAACTCCCTCCTCTCCTTAGTTCTCCCAAAAATTCTCCCCACAAATATTTTACAACCAATATAATAATAAGGCCCTCTCATAATATAACATTTCCATGTATTTCAAATTAATTCAAGATGAAAATTGAATTAATTAAGTCATTTTTGTTGGAAACACTAATGGGAGGGAGATGGAGTGGATCCATAATTAAATGGAAGTCCATAGGTTAAAAGTGGTTATAAGGGAGTTAAAGAAGTAATTGAAGGGTTATGGGATTGTGTGGGCCCCACCCATAGTTATATCCTCCCAAGGGAAGTTATGTGGGATGTGGGCCCCAAGTAAAACTTCCCTTTTGAGGAAATAACAACCACATTAAATAATTTGTGTAACACATCAAATTATTAAAATTATTAAGAAACCCAAAAATAAAAATCATCCTCTCGTCCAAACGCAACTGCGGTAAAGGTACCCTTAGACGAATACTGATGTTGCATGTTCATTAGTGTCCTCAGATTTCAATTCTGAACACTGGTTCAAAAGATAGAAAAACCCTCTCATTTGTTATCTGAACGTATATGAACAAAACATCCGAAATAGATTCTGGGCACACCTGGCCTTGGGATGGTAGTCCACCGAGAGACGACGTTTCAGTGTAGGGCCCCATCACAGTGGAGGCACCAGCGGTACCACTACCCGCTGGGCCACCGATACCACGAGCCCCAGCAGTAGAGGGTGCACGCTACCTGAGTGCGTTGCAAGAGTTCCAGTGACAGAGGCCACCAAGGTTCCCAGAGATACGGACCCACAGGTAGCTGAGGATTGGATGGAGGCTGTTGTCAGGGTTCTCAGATTGGTTGGGACCCTAGCCTACCTCATGATGATCTTTGTCATGAGTCTCCTGCGTGCAGCGGAAGGAAAGTGGTGGAGTCTGCTGCTCTTGGTGCATAATGAGGCATCTTTACTTTAGATAGACTTCGAGATCCTATTCAGCTCGGAGTTTGTTCCACCCACCCTTTATTCGGTGTGAATCCAAGAGTTACATCATCTATAGTGGAGCCGCATGACAGTAACTCAGTACTTAGAGAGGTTCACCTACCGCTCGTGCTACTCCCCAGATATGGTACGAGACTCGTTCTTCAGGGCCCGTACCTTTGAGCAGGGATGGAGGCATGAGATTAGGGCTTCGACGATTCCCCACAGCATTCCAACGCAGGCGGGGGTGTGGGAGTTATCCCTTCTAGTCGTGAGCTTCCTAGCTGAGATGTCTATAGTAGCGAGACCCACTATAGGGTGACACGTAGGGGAATCTTCTACAGCCGAAAATAGATAGATGTCGTAGAGGTCCAAGCAGACTAGGCCATCAGGGGGGAGACCTTAGGATATAGGTTCGTTTGTGCGGATCACATGGAACAGAGCCATCTATACGATGATCAGGAAGTGCTATGCATGCGGCAGGCAGGCCCACATGGCTCGAGACTGTCTGACCCTCCACACAGATGAGTAGAACACAGTAGAGGGACCTCCCAAGCAGAGGCATATGTTCGACCGTGGTGGTCCGCAGGGATCCGGCGGACGTGGAAGACGAGATGGCTGAGCAGTGGGTGGTGGACGACGTTTCGAGGCTCTACCACCACCACCAGGAGGACCACCCCGACCATAGGGAGCTGGTAGATAGGGGCAGGCTCAGCTCCAGGCAGTTGATTCCTATGGCCACGATGCACATTATATTATTCAAGGTACTATCTGTGTCTACTTAACCCTTGCTGCAATAATTATAGACACAGATGAGAGTCATTCTTTTAATTAAGATACCCTCGTTTGGAGCTTGGAGATTCTGACGGTGCTGTTGGCTCGATCCGTACGGCCAGAGACACCTACAAGAGGAGAATCGACGATTATGAATAGGTTATGGTAGTGTGAGCTTAGTCTAGGAGTCATGAGTTTCGGCTGGGATCTTCTTATAGCAGTATCGAGGCCTTACAACGTCATCTTGGGCACGGACTGGTTATCTTCAGTCGACGCTCATATTGACTGTATTAGGCACAAAGTGCGGTGTGTCTGTACGGATGGGACCAGGTTCACCTTCACTGGCGAGAAGAAAGCCTTTGCAGTGCAGTATGGACTTACACAGAGGAGGGGGAAGCCGATCACACATGATTTGTCTAGTCTCATCCTCGGAGCAGTTCATGTGAGGAGTTTGAGTTTTCCTGTTGTGGTGGATCATTATGTAGACGTTTCTTCTGACGATGTTCTAGGACTACCTCCTCGTAGAGATTTATACTTATACATTGACCTGTACCCCGTGACGGCACCGATATCTACTCCAGCATATCGGAAGGCCCCTGCTCAGCTTCGTGATCTTCAGGTATAGTTGGAGGACTTACATAGGAAGATATATATCAGACCTAGTGTTTCACCCTGGGCATCTCAGATTTTGTTCGCCAATAAGGTGGATGGGAGCTTGAGAATGTGTGTCGACTACCGCCGCCTGAATTAGGTGAATGCGAAGAACAAGTACCCACTCCTAAGGATTGAATACCTCTTTGATCAGCTCAAGGGATCACGATGGTTCTTGAAGATAGACCTCAGGTCAGGCTATCACCATCTCAGAGTTTGAGTTGTGGATGTGTAGAAGATGGCATTCAGGTGTCGGTATGGCCACTACGAGTTCATGGTTATGAACTTCAGTGTAACCAATTCTCCATCGGTGTTCATGAGTATCATTAACAATATTTTCCAGCTTTACCTCGATTTATTTGTCTTATTTTTCATCGACGACATACTGATTTACTCAACTACTATGGAGGAGCACACCTTCCACTTGCGGGTTGTACAAGATACACTCTGATAGAACCACCTTTATGGTATGCTCTCGATGTTCCAGCTTTGGATTCAAGAGGTTCATTTCTTGGGACACATCATATCGAAGGCTGGAGTTGTAGTGGATCCATTGATGATCGAGGAAGTACTTTCATGGGAGCCACCTAGGAGCATGATGGAGGTGCGGATATTCCTGGGTCTGGATGGGTACTATCGGAGATTTGTGCCAGAATTCTCGAGGGTTGCAGAACTACTTTCAGCTTTGAAAAAGAAGGGGAAAACCTTCGTGTGGTCAGATAGATGTCGAAAGAGCTTTCAGGAGATGAGACAGAGATGGATCAGTGCGTCCTTCTTGATGCTACCGGAGGAGGGCATTGGGTATGTAGTATACTGCAAAGCATCAGGGACCGGACTTGGGTGTTTCCTAATGCCGGATCGAGTGGTGATCACTTATGGTTCACGGTAGTTGAGACAACACGAGAAAAACTATGCTACCCATGACCTGGAGTTAGCAGCAGTGTTCTTTGCCTTGAAGATGTAGCGACACTATCTGATGGGCATGCACTTTACAGTCTACTCTAACCACCAGAGTCTCCGGTACATCTTCTCGCAGAAGGACCTGAACCTGAGACAGCGGTAATGGCTCGATTTCCTCCATGACTATGACATTGACATAGTCTATACTCATAGGAAGGGGAACATTGTACCAGATAATCTCAGTAGGATATTAGGCATTCAGCTACTAGGAGAAGAGACAGGGTAGCTAACCGCATTGTAGATATCCTTTGTGGATAGAGACGGGGAATCTTGTCTACAGTCTCTCAATGTCACTCCTCCACCCCATTAGCAAGTTAGAGTGGAAAATCATGGGGATGTTGACTGTGCGACGTGACGTGATCAGATATCCTCAGGACAGGAACCTGATGGATTTTCTGAAGGAGGGGAGCACGTCATACTCATCAGGGGACGTACCATGGTACCAGTTGCACTACAGGAGGAGGTGTTAAGGGAGTTCCACACTTCCCCACTAGCGGTACATCCAGGAGTGGCTAAGATGTATCAGGACCTCATACGATAGCACTGGTTGCCGGGTATGATGAAGGCTATAGTAGAGTTTGTATCACGATGCCTCACTTTTCATCAAGTGAAGGCAGAGCACCAGGTACCAGTAGGCTTGGTGCAGCCCTTAGAGGAACTAGAGTGGATTTGGGGTGGGATATCCATGGATTTCATGACGGGTCTTCCACATACATCTAGAGGGCATGAATCTATTTGGGTGATCATCGACCGACTCACCAAGTCGGCCCACTTCCTACCAATCAGAGAGCATGGCTCAGTAGAGAGATTTGGATGCCTCTATATTCGAAAGATTGTAAGGATACGTGGTGTGCCATCAATAATCATCTCTGATCGAGATGGTCGTTTCACTTCCCTACTATGGAAGGGGTTGTAGGACGCTTTAGGCATGCAGCTTTGCTGGAGCACCGCCTTCCATCCTTAGACAGACGGTCAGACTGATTAAACCATCCAAACTCTCGAGGACATTCTTCGTTCATGTTTCCTTGACTTTGGTCGCAACTGGGAGTATCACCTACCCTTGGTGGAGTTTTCATACAACAATAGCTACCACTCCACCATCGGGTTGGCCCCTTACGAGGAATTGTATGGCCGACCTTGTAGGTCACCTCTATGCTGGACTGACCCTGGAGAGTCAGCACTTGTATGACTAGATATGGTTCAGGATTTGACGGAGAAGGTGCAGATCATCGAGGAGCAGATGAGGACTGCACAGAGCAGACATAAGTCATATGCTGATAGGAGACGGAGAACACTGAAATTCAAGGATGGAGACCACATATTTCAATGGGTGTCACCTTGACGAGGTCTTCGGATATTTTTCCAAGGTGGAAAGTTGTATCCATGTTTCATTGGACCATTATAGGTCCTCAACAGAGTAGGTGAGGTGGCTTACCGCCTAGCCCTTCCATCTCAGTTGCACTGGGTGCATGCCGTCTTCCATGTATCTCAGCTGAGGAGATACGTGCATGACATGACCCACATCATCAACCATGGGGTGCTAGACATCGATGATGGGGTGACATTCATAGTGGATCTAGTGGAGATCTAGGATTGGCAGGAGCGGGTCCTATGTGAACGGTTGATTCCTCTGGTGCGCATTCATTGGCAGCATGGGAACCTCCAGGAGAGCACATGGGAGCGGGAGGCTCAGATGCATGCTCAGTACCCCCATTTGTTTCCCTAATTTGTGCTGTAGATTTATGGGGATGTAAATCCATGAGGTGGGGGTAATGTAAAGACCTGGAAATTTTATAGAATTTTTTTTATAAATACTTTAGAATTTTATGAGTATGTCGTTTCTGAAGGCGCCTGATTCCGAGACCTAGTGTGGCTAAAATGAATTTTTTAATTTTTTTCAGGTACGTTCAATAAACGCATGAGTGGGTTTTTCTATCTTTTGAACCATTGCTCGGAATTGAAATCTGAGGACACCAATGAACTCACAGCGTCAGTATTCGTCTAAGTGGACCATTATTGAAGTTGTGTTTGGACAGGAGGAGAAGGTTTATTTTAGGGATTCTTAATAATTTAAATAATTTGTTATGTCACACAATTTATTTTATGTGGTGGTTATTTTCTCCAAAGAGATGTTGAATTTGGGTCCCACACCCCACATAACTTCCCTTGGGTGAATCAAACTAAGGGTGGGGCCCACAATATCCCCTAACCCTTCAAATCCTTCATTAACTCCCTTAAACCCTCTTTTAACCTATGTAATTCCACTTAAATGTGGAGCCTCTCCATCTCCCTCCCATTAATGTTTCAAAAACCAATGCCTTAAATAATTCAATTGTAATTTTTAATTAATTTGAAATACATGGAAATTTTATATTATGGGACAGAATTAATATTATATTCTTTGGAAAATATTTGTTGGGAGAACTAAGGAGAGGAGGAGGTTTGTTCATCCAGTAAGGAATGTGAAGAACACGAAGAACGACATTCTCTCCATGAAGATCTTCATCCTTTCTTCTACCTATGCGTTAAGGGGGAGGAAATCGCCCGCAAATAACATCGGCTACGCTCCCTCCTCAGACGCACCCAACGTCACCATTCAATCCTATTTCTGCGGCCCGACGATGTGCAATGTCATATACGAGGTAGGGGGTTTGTATAATTTATTTTGATAAAATTATACTCTTTCCATTGTTGAATGCAAGTGATCATCTTGGCCTCTTGATAATACCTAACGCGGAGGGTGTGGTCTGAAGAAACACGATCCGAAGACCCTACATTGATCCACATTTATATTGGCGATGGAAGTAGTGTCAGGAGAGTCGATGATGACAGGAAGCGATGGTGACCGAAGTTAATGGCGACCACATGTAGAAGAATCGCGGCCCTCAATATCTGGCCGCCCAGCCGAAGAAGAGTCAGCCGGCTTGAGTAGGCCGGACCAAAGGGACCATGGTACCACGAGGGCGCCACACTGTAGAGGACCACAGATAGCATTCTACGGGCTGCTTCATGGGGCGAACCGGTCGGCTCGTCAGCCGCCCGGGTTGGAGGAGGTCGCGGCACCCGCAGGTGCCCCGCGGGAAGACAACCACCCACCCTTGCGGGCCGCTCATGCCAGGAAGACTAGCCAACTTTGGCCAACCAGATAGAAGGGTGGTGCAACTCGACGCAACCATTTCGGGAAGTCTGGGGGCTGCCCCCCCCCCCCCCCCCCCCCCGCTCCGTGTTTCCTGGCCAACAGCTGGTCGGGACGCGCCAACCAGGCCGGGCCGCGCCTAGCCGGACTGGGTCGCGCCCCACTGGGCCGAGACATGCCCCACTGGGCCGGGCCATGCCCCATCAGACCAGGATGTCCCTTGCTGGGTCAGACCTGCCGATCTAGGTCGGGCTGACCCGCTAGCCCACTGGGCTTGACGGGCCGGGACCGATTCACTTAAACGTGCATAACTCTATGACCATGCGTCTGATCGACGCGCCGTCTGCAGGACTAGGATCTTCATGATGAGATAGTCCATTTGAAATATTCTAAGTGAGTTTTGGGTGAATTTGTAATATGGACGGGTTTGGAATGAGCATAATTCCAACCAGGCCCCCGGAACAGAAAAGCCAATATCTCTCAGACAGGGCGTCCGATTGACATGTCTTCTATCGCGTTGGGTTCCTTTTGACGAGACAGAACTTCAGGATACATCAATTCTATACTTCATGATTGTTGGTGTATCGAACCATTGGCTCGAGGAGTGGACCCTCCTGGAATCAAGTGTGTTGTGTACGGAAACCCTAGAGCTAGCTGTGACAGCAACGACAACTGTAATGGAATCCTTCGTGGGTTCGACAGTTTGACTTCTATACTTGTATATTGATTGGGTCCGATAGAGCTACTATGGTCTCATATCCTATGTGGGTTCGATAGCATAGCTAGTCAAGTATCCTACATGGATCTGACAACTTAGAAGAATGAGTGACTACATCTGATCATCTCTACCACTATTTGAAAGATGTATACCTGTTTGAGATGAGTCATGACTTTCAATCATTTTCATAGATGTGATTGACTTTCCTTCCTGTGTGGACTGGGTTGTTCTTTGGATTGAGAGGTGGAGACGAACAATGATATATAACATAGGTATATGTTTGGGCATATACCTAAGTAGTGTTGGTTGATACTTCGTGGTTTTATCTTTCTTCTGTGGATTATATTTTGTGGATTCTGGGAGAGCTTCGGGGGTCTCGGGGTCCCTACTATGTATCGTATACTAACCCCTGCACGGGCTATGCCTATAATACGTTGTGTTGGATGAAGACAACGAACACCACTAATCGAGAATGAGACTTGTGGAGCTGGACAGTACCCGAAGGTAGACCACATGGTGAGGCGTACATGGAGTGGACGGTTGGACATGGGGTGCTGAGGAGGCCATCTGTACCCACCCTTCAGTTGGGGTTTCCAGAAGACGACTAAGTGGTTTCTATATTACATTACTGTAGTTGTATTAGCTTTTATGTTGTACTATACTTACTGTTGGGCTTGTATTTCTGGCCCCTTTCCTTCCAGCACTAACTTTTTTATTCAGTATTACATAGTGCTTTCCTATGTTGCGTACTCTGTTGTGTTTTTTTACTTTTGTAAAGGAAATGCCTTCCCTTTTTATCGGGATTTACGACTTTGGTGCTAGTCGCCAAACCCTAGCCTATGGAAGGAGGTCTTGGGGTAGTCACGACACGGGCCCCGAGGATGGGTCATGACAAAAAATTAACAAGCATTCAACATATTTTTACATAATACCTCTTAAATTTAATATAACTTTTATATTCTCTTCATAATAAACAGAAAATAATGTACTCATACAACCTTTATGATCATCTTCTTTATCTTTCCTTACAAGACATCAATTTGTATAATTCCGATAAATTCCATATTTATAAATTTCAACAATTATAGGTGGCATAAAAAAAGAATTATTCTCATCCATTTTTTTATGTGAACATTCAATTTTCCATAGAAATCACTTTCTCTACGTCGATATTCTCTACCCATAAAGAATATTCTCATTCCATTAAGACATTCCCTAGAGTTCTTTATCGCACATTATTGAAATTTATGAAAGTAAATTTCTATCTTCTGTGGCCTCCACCACCATAGATATTAGAAACATCTCTCCACATATTCCTTAGTGAGTATGGGAGTTGATTATGGTGAAAATTGTTATTCATTATTTTTGATAACTGATTATCCACAATCCAAATATCCATTACTCCAATTATCGCCCATATTTAAATATCATCAATACATTTTCAATCACATTAAACACTAAAAAATATCTTTTTAGATCAAACCATTAACTAGTATAACAAATGAGAATACATTATCTACTAAAATCTAGAGAAACATATAATCAATGGGAGGAATAAATTATAAATGATAAGTAAATCCAAGATTTTGAGACTCTTGGTTTCATACAAGGATATTCAATGTAATT
The DNA here is from genome assembly GCA_963277665.1 of Viscum album. NCBI lineage: Eukaryota > Viridiplantae > Streptophyta > Magnoliopsida > Santalales > Viscaceae > Viscum > Viscum album. The sequence goes on from OY728127.1 coordinate 1,813,497,540, forward strand.
TACCAATAAGGTTTAATGACCGAATATTTTTATAATTTCCTTCATATATGTTTATAAATATTTTGGGGAATTAAAAAAAATATCCCCCAAGCATATCACACCATGTGCATAGTATAAATCACAGTGTTGCACTAGGAAATGCATTTTTGATGATTGAATCAACATTTCTTTGTTATTACACCTAAGACAATCTGTTCCATATCCATATCCACTTTTATTATCTTGGAAAGGATGTAATTTTTTAGATAATACACTTTTTTACACCCCGAGATTCTAGGATATTTTTCTATTATTATAACTGTCCTAACACTTATCCTTAGGTATCACATTAAAATTTTCCCATCCTAATTTCCATTTGTTAACTATACTTTTTCTATGATACTTAATATGGTGATCTTAGTGTTTAACAAATATTTTTCATGATTTTTAACATAACCCTCACTTTACACAACACAAAAATAATAAATACATATTAGATTTGGATGACTAGGTTCAAAAAACATAAATATGGGGCTATAAATAAAACAATTTATTTATTTATCCATAATGATATCCTTAATGATGTTGATATCCAATAACTACTTGGATAAACTAGGGAATACATAACAAAATGGGTGCGATAAATATCCCAGTAAGGGAATAAACATGATAAAGAGACCTAAAATGTGAGTCATAGTTATATCATGATATCAGAAAAAATAACTATTACAGTAAATATTGTAGAATAATATCATTAATAAATGATTTCATATGAATATTAAATAATAAGAAATGTATAAACATTTTATAACATGACATATTCATGAGTCAAGTAAAACTTCTTATAAAATAACACTTGGTAGAAAAAGACACATATTATATTAGGATTACTCCCTAATCACATACATGATACATCATTAAAATAACTATTTACCTAATGCATTTGAGAACAATCTGGGTACACCAATCATATCATGATCATTATATATGTGTGCCACATAAATGATATCCATCATAAGGAATAGGAAGAAAATAAACCATGAAAATAAAATGGGTTTCCAAATATTTCTTTTCATCATATTCAAATGAAATTAAATAATTAATCCAACCGAGGAATGATAAGGAGGAATGTATTACCCCATAAAAGGATGAGAGAATAAAATAAGATTATATGTGAGAGAAATGTACAGATTAATTTGAAGTTATTGTAGACATCCAAATATTTCATCTTTCATGAATGTAATTTTAATAATATTATAAACATTGTTTTGAAAAATTATTTTTTCAATTTTAATAACCCCAACGAATTTAATCATAGATGTAAAGTTATTTTGAAATATCACATTGAACATTTCAATAAGAAAATTTCCATTTAATTTTAAAATTATATAATTAAAATTTAAAAAAATTATATATATATATATATATATATATATATTTAATTAACCATTGAATCATAAAAATGATGATTAACACATGCGTGTTACAGGGTGTGGGAAAATTGAAATCTTTTTCCTAGTGCAAACCAGAGGTAGACATGGGTTGTCTCAATTGACGAGCTTCTAAGTTTTCCTAATCACTTATTATAATTCACTTAAACTATTTCAATTATTTAGTTATTTTAAAAAAAACTAATAAATATATTTTGGTTTTGGTTTTTATTTTCTAAAATAATGAAATAAAATGGTATATGAGAATTAAATTTTTAAAAAATAAATTAACAATGAAATTACATGGTATTGAGTTTGGTATTGGGTTCATTAATTATTATATTTTATTTATTTTATTTTTTGTTTGATAATGAAAATATGATATATGAGGGTGAATTATTGTTATTTTATTTAGAAATTACAGAATATTTCAATTGTTAAGAAATCTCAATTCCAACACCTCCTATAATCAAGGTTGATGTCATACATTGGTCGAGGGTGTTCCACCCTCTAGGACACGCCTCTATCAATTCCATTTCATCCATTGATTTACTCTACTACATCATGTGAAGAGATAGTCAACAAAGAGATGGAAAATAAATTAAATTAAATAATAGAAATATATTGAGTCGAATGTCATAGAGGATGGTCAACACACTAGGGATATTCATCAACCCATGTATGTGGCTCATATATACTAAAAAAATATAATAAAAAAATAATAAAAACTAAAGAATACCTTGACATCCGATAGGCCAAACCATTGGTAAACCCCCATTATTGGGAGTAAGATATCATATTGATGGAATGGTATATTTAGAGAAAAATAAAAATAATAATAGAATGAATAAGAAAAAAACATTGGTATAGTCTAATAAATAGATAATTTTAAAATATGTTGGTTGAGGGAGAGATAGAATGTAAAAATATAATGAAATAGAAGAAGAATATAGAGAGGTAAAAATAAAAAAAGTAAATGAATAAATAAATAAAATAAAATAAAATAAAACTAATAATTTAAAATGAATAATAAGAATAAGAATAAGCTTAAGAATAAATTAAAGAAGTTGAATTAGAATAAGACAAAAAATAATAATATAGTTTATGGGTAAGGAATATAATTTAAAATAAATTTCATTAATTTTTTAATCAAAAGAAAAATAAATTTAATTACCTTTAAAATATATAAAAAAGAAAAAAATAAATAGGATTCAAGAAATAGCAGCTTGATAGCATCCTCCTCCAGATGGTACAACTAAATGTTGTTGTCAATAGATCCTTATGTAGTGGTGAAACACCTTGCATTTAAATGAAAAAATGATCCTCTATGGAGGCCTCTTTCAATAGTCAATGATGACCCCTGGAAGAGATCCTATGGGATCTCATTCAATTCAAAAAATCCCCAATACTAGGAGATTCCTTATATATGAATACATATATACCTTCAGTGACAAGCTGTTAAAAAATATGAAAATACACAGAATGATAATTTTTTTAAATTTGATCATGTAATGGGCTATGGAGTGTGGTGAATATCCGTGTATCTGTGTCTTAGGATGTTTAAAATCTGCATGGATGAGATGCTCGGTAGCTATATTAGTTGTGATATCCTATATGGGATGTTGGAGTGGTGGTATGTGCTATCTCAACAACTCAGGCCATCATAGTGGATGGAGGATATCCAAAATTTTCCTCATTGGGTGTTTGAACTGGTCCGTGAAGTTCAAAAAGGTGATCTTGAAATTAAGCATGTTGAAGAAATGGTCTACTCTATCTCAGACTGTATAGACAAGGCAGTCCTATGTTATTGTAGTGGTGACCAGTGAGAGATGTGTGCGAGAGGGTGGAAGATATGAGTGGTGGTGGAAGTTATGTTATAAACATGTGGGTCAGTAGAGTGGGAGAAGGAAATAAGTAATTTTTCAAAAACGAAAAAAATGAATCCCCCATCGAAATTTCAACACGAGAAATGTGTTCTTATATACCAAGATGCATGATCATTATGGAAACGAAGTCGGACTAGTGGTCGAAGGACACCTGAAACTGCATTGAACCACCTCGTTCCACCAAGGCCTTCTTCCCCATTACTCATAAAGTATCCGCATGTTCTTAAACTCAGTCCATGAAGTAGCTATGCACCCATGGGAATTGGCCACCCACGAGCCACTATGGATGAGAATGATGTTTCCATGCCTCGCCATAATAGGCTAACCACCATAGGGGATTACATAGCTGGCTTGGCCCTTGGGATGGTTATGGGGAGTGATTTCCTATGGTTGAGGGTTATCATAGGCTCAGACCCTATTATTATTGTATAAGGAAAACATGAATGAGTTATGGAAATTTATTATTTAAACCTCATACAAAATGAAATTATGAATATCAGAAATCCATCATTTTTATTTTTTAGAAACCATTTTCATTACAGATTTAAAATAAAACATTTTTAATAAAGAATATATTTATATGGTGATTAAAATTTAAAATATTAAATAAATAATTAACAAATTTTTATAAAAATAGTTAACATATTTATGCCTTTCAAATTCATCCTCGAATAAACCATGCTTTTATTCAACCATAAAATCACAATCAGAACTTTTAGAGGGAAGTAATATTATCAACATTTAAATTTTCATGTAATAAATTCAAAAATTATGAATCAAAAATCAAAATATCAAATTACTATTAAAATATCAATTCAATTTATAAATTTTCCATGAAATATTCAAACTAGTCAGGTTACTTTGCCCTATTCCAGTAAAAGGAATGTATCTTCACATTCATTCATTATCCTTAGATCATCATTATTTAATCAGGTAAAATCATGATTGACCTCACATAATAATCTTTTTAGTCATCCCTTATGGTACAAATTTAGGTAGAGTTAAACTCATTCATGCATACACTATCATTATCCATAGGATTTTAAGTGAACTAATTTCTCAGCATTGTAATAAAAAAAATCATGAGGTATTTAAATTAATGTTCAAATGTTTCTATTTCTTATGGTTGAGTTTAATTCATTAAAATAATTAATGCCTACAGAATTTTTTAGTCTCCTAAATCATAAAACACGATATTAAAATTAAGAGTGTTATGAAATTATCCCATTCAAATTTTAAAAACTCACAACATCCACAAAACACAATGTAAAGAGCATAGTCAAATTATGATTAATGAATTCTTTTTATACCCTCCTCAAATTTTCTCTAATTTCATAATTTTTATCTTATTCAAATAATATTTTATACTTTTTTGAATGTCATATTTATACTAATCCTCACATCCTCCAACTAAGCTCATATGAAAACATTATAATTCTACTAAGTTGGATTTTTTTTTTCTAAAACCACAACCCATTTTTTTTTGTTTTTCTGGGTTCTTTTTATTTTTTCCCCTTTTTTTATTCAATAGGGGAGAAAAATAAAGTATCATGAGTTATTAAATAAACATAATTTATTACCACAACATGAACGCCCACACTGTTCCCTTATACTATAAAGCTACCGCTTCCCCAAAATCTATTCACCCCCACACTCAAATATTAAATTACCAGGAAAATATTATGATTAGTGTGGTAAGAGATAAAAATGGATTGAAATGTTGGTGATTCCAAACATGGTCATTAATGGCCTCAATTATTTAACAATGATTGATTTAAAGGAGGTCTTCAAGGATAAGGGATTTTCAAATGATGGATCAGACATTTCAAATGTGTTTTTCCAAATTCATATCATTGAACACATCAAGTGAATGTTCATTAAGGTGGAATGTCCAATGATCTCGCTTGAAATATGTTAAAAAATAAAATAGGAAATATGTGTTCCTGAAATAGTGTATGGAATTGAACATTTTATTTGGGAAAATCATGTGATGAATGATTAATAATAAAAAATCATTTCAGATAAATTTCAGGAATTAAAATACAAAAAAATGTATAGGAAATTTCATTTATATGAATCAACTTATTCCATCAAATCATGAGCACAAATTTTAATATCCCCTCTTCACAATAATTATCCAATTTTACAGTTTTACTCATTCAATATTTTTATAATAGAAATAAAAAAAATGGAATCATAGGATTAAAAATAAACTCATATCTCCTAGATAATTCATGTATATAATAAAATAATCATGGGAATAAAATTCGTGTATATGTATATGAAATAAGGCTTCTGAAAAAATGTAGATATTTTATAATATAATAATAAAATATGAAATCCCATTCACATGAGTCATATTCCTCTTTACTATATCACATTTTGGGATACCTTCTACGATATTGTTCTAATAATAGTAAATTAAGAAAATAATTAGAATGATTATTCAATTTAATCTCCTAAAGAATGGATTGAGTGGGGCTACATAATGGACTAATTCTAAAAATGAAACTGAAATATAATAAATCATGTAATGATAAATCATGATATGATCCCACAAGTGTGACATTAATTATTTTTTTCATCTAGAGGGTAGTAAATGATATTATTCATAGTCTGATGGTGATTGGATATTTTTTGACTTGATCCAACACAAGTGGATTTCCACAACATCCACTATTTTTGGTGATAAATGATCAATGCATAGAGTATACCACGTCATACCTCATCTAATTTTGTATAACTTTCATGGATGGATTAATATGAAGAACAAATAATATTCAACTATGGTTAATAATTTTGAAAACATCTCTTTTAATGAGCTTGCTCATAAGGGGTTTCAAGATTGTAATGACCAAAGAGAATGTAGAAATGAAATTATAGTTAAACAAAATATGAATATAATTATTGAAAATGTGACGTTTTTATTTTAATATGAGAATATTTTGTCTTGTATTCCTCATGATTAGATACTTTTTAGTGTTTATAGGAATCTTGTAATGCATGTTTAATAATTTATAGGATCTCATATCTTTCTCAATCGATGCATTTCCAATTTCTCTAGCATCCTCGTATGTATAGGAAGATATTGTATGAATTGGTATAATAAAAATAGTATTGATGGATGGAAAATTCATTATCAATATAGTATGATTCTATAGAGTTAAATAATTTTTCAACTCCCTTAATTGGTTATGCATCAATATCTTCTTCATTGGGGTTTCCCTATTAGAGTCAGATGGTGGAATGTTGAAGTAGGTAGTTAGTCTCCTCCAACATTACAATAATGTCTACCACATGGGCGGGGGGGGGGGGTTCCCCATTACTGGTTCAAGGTATTACTATATGATTTTTATTGGGAGATCATGTAGTTCATCAAATTCATTAAGAAATTTATTTAGATATTTTTGATCTCTAACTTGTTGCTTAGCAGACAACTCACCACCTTGACCTCCATAGGATATTAGGGATGATAAGCTTCTCACCTCCTGGTCAGGTTCATGTGGATTCGATTATTCTTCAAAATATGTTGTTATATAATAAAATTTTCTTTGTGTTCCTTTCACTATATCTTTGGGAACAAGAATATCATAATTGAGTTTGTGGTTAGCCGAATTCTCATGGAAATGTTTTGGGGGAACATCTTCAAATGTGTTGGGAGAAATTATGGAACACTCTTCTTGTGTCCTGGACACTTCTTTATAAAAATATTGGGATATAATCAAATAATTCAGTTAAATATCAACCTAATCCTTCAAACACTAGTTTCTCTACGATCTCTTTGAGGTAATGAATAAGGTCCTTGAATTCCTCCTCTATGCTAATTTTTATATATGCTCCCCTGATCTGTCTAGCCTATAAAAAACAATTTCTTCTATAGAACAAGACTATTCTTCCATGACTCCTTATAACTATGAGTAATCTTCATTCAATGAATAATAATATTAATTTAAATATATCATTTCAATTTATTTTATGGATTTTAAAAAAAATTAATAACTATTAAAAATTTTAAAGATAAAAACTTCATAAAATAATAGATTGGATATTCAGAAGGTGTGAAAGGTTTGAGTCACACATATCATAGGTCATGAAAAAAGGAAATTATTTTCCTTGTGCAACAAAATGGCTGACAAGTGTTTTCTCACATGGGGATCATCTCATTTGGTTTATTCACTAATTGTAATTCACATAATATGTTTCATTTTTTTGTTTTAATTATATTATAATAACACTAATAACCCTATATTGAATTTGTTGTGTATTTTGAAAAATAATGAAATAACATGAAATATTAGAATATAATTTGAAATTTAATGTGTTAATAATGAATGAATTTGGTTTCAGAATCATTCATTATTCAACAATTTTTTATTTTATCTTGATAATCTGAATATTATGCCTCATAATTAATTAATATTATTAGATTTAGAAATTGTAAAATCATTGAATACGTATGAAATATCAGTTCCTCCACCTCCTATAATCAATGATGATTACATATCATGGTATGTGTTGTTCCATTTTCCAGGACCTTTCTCTGATAATGTAATTTCATTCATTAATTTTCTCAACTCTATCATGTGAAGATAATGTAAATTTAGTGATGGAAAGTGATTACACAAAATATAGAAATATATTGAGTTAAATTTCACCAAGGAAAAACAACACACCTTGGAAATTTATCACATCCATTCATTCTATTCATATTTACAAAAAACATGAAATAATCTTTAATAAAAATTCAAGAATACCATGACCTCCCCTACACAAACCCTTGGGATAGACTCCCATTATCAAATATATTATATCAATTTTGTGTATTGTGAGAATACGTGTATAATAAACTAAGAATAATTATATAAAATAACTATGAAAATAATAAGAACAGAGAAGATAAAAAAAGTAAAAAAAAATAAAAAGGTGTTAGATGAGAGAGACAAAGAGTAATAATAATATGAAATAGAAGAATAAGAGGGATAATAAGAATAAAAAAGAAAAGAAAATAAATAACGAAGTGAATATAGGTAAAAATGTAAAATGTATAATAATAATAATAATAAAAATTAAAATAATATTAATTAAAAGAAGAAGACGTATAGAGTTGGTGGGTGGAGATATTCATTGAATAAAAAAGTATGAATTTTTTTAATAAAAGAAAACTAAATTATATAATATTTAAAATAAATATAATTAAATTAAAAGATAATTATTAAAAATGAATACAAGAAATAGAAACATAATTTCCTCATCATCCCCAGGTTTCCCCTACCATGATTTTTCATAGATCCATATTCAGTTTTGAAGAAGACTCGTTTATAAGAAAATAAGGAGACAGGCGAGGACACATTCAATGGTCAATGAAAAAAAACAAACAGGATCCCATAGGATCCCGTTCTATTCACAATCTCTCCTATGACTCAGGGCGTGTTCATATATTCAAACATTCAAACCACCATGAGATAATCTGTTAAAAAAGATGACAACACCAGATTAATTAGGATTTTGAAAATTGAACATAGAGTGGACAAGGAAGAATACTGAATGGACTTGTATTCATCACTTGGGATGTGGTTGCTCTATGTAGTAGGGGTGAATAGGAGCTACAATGGTTGGGGTATCATGTATGGTTAGTGGCAGTAGTGTTTCGTGCCCCATCAAATCCCCCGACCTTCAATGTGGTTGGATGAAATTTGAATAATTATTCATGGATGAACAAATATGTACAAAAAGGTGGTCTATGTAATCAAAACCTTCCAAATGGAGAATGAAGGTCATGCTCGAGCTCAGCATGCTCAACTTAGGTGATCTTGATTGATTATAGTGGCTGTAAGAAATAGAAGTGTAAAAGAGTGTTGTAGAAACATACAAGAGTAGTGAAGATGTTATAAACTAGTGGGGAGAGTGGAGTGGGAGCGATATAAAATTATTATAGTTAAAACGGAAAATATTTGTCCCATTTTATAAAATTAATATGGGTGACATGCACTTTTATACAAAGGCTCATGCTAATTTGGGAAATGAGGTCAGACTGGGGGCCAGAGCACCCCCAAAGCTTCCACACACCACCTATGCCAGCAAAGCCTTCCTCCTAGCTCTACATGGAGTTTCCTCATGGATTTTAACCTTACATTTCCTCTTTTCCCATAAGATATTTATGATCCTACAAGATTTCACCACCCCGAGACCTAGTGAGTAGGACTAAAGCCTTATTGCACCATCGGCCAAGGCTTGTACCTCAGTAGACAAACATGGGTAATATGAAACATAATATCATTATGTGGGCTAGATTCCTAAGGATGAGCACTATAATAGGTTTAGAAAAAAAATTGTAACGAAAAAAAAGAATTATTTAGGTAAATTTAATATTAAGATATTACTAACAATGATATTGGTAAATTCTAAAATATATCATTTTTAAATTTTTTGAATCCATATTTATCCCTTATTTGAAATTAGCTATCATCGAATAAAACATTGATTTATATGGGAATTACTATAGAAAAAAATTATTTAATAATTTAATTATGATTAAAAATATGTACCAAATTTATGTCTATGAAATCTTTTGATCATCAAGTGTTCATCATATCGACGAGTTCCAATCACATAAGGTACTTTAAAATATCATGAATCCACTCATATATTTTTAGTTAATATTAAGATGTATATTGTTCTAAAAATTAAATAATGATTAATTTTAAAACATATTGAAAAAAATTAAAATTAATGATAAAAATTAAATTAAACAATCATAGTTAATACTTTTTGAAAACAAGATTTTGGATGAAAAATCATAGTCCAATGAATTGTGAAATAAAGTGGGATTATCATAAATTGTTTTTTAATCATTTAATTTTACATGGGGAGGATAATTCTAATATTACCTAAAAAATCAAGAGTAAATATGGGAGAATAAATTAGAATTATTATATGAATATATAAAAATTTATAGCATTGGTAAATATAAGAATAAAAATCGCATTAAAATGAGATGAAAACAAAAACCCTTACCACATGGGTAAATTTTGATTCATGACATAACATGAATTAATTAGATCAAATACAACATAAATTTCTATAATTGTGAAGCATTAATGATATAAAATGTAAAGTTTCACGACAGACACTATTTAAAATAGATTAGGTGTGTGAAAAACATGAGTCTCATTGAACAGTAATATAATATAAATCCCTCACAAACATTATATCATTGAAATGAGAGATAATAAATTAATTTACAATATTTAAATGATTTAAATAAAAAAAATATCTAAATACTATCAGAAATAATTCAATGGACAATTAAAAAAAATCTATTTATAATTGTAAAGACCCGGAATTTCTGTGGAAATTTTTTTCATAAATACATGGGAATTTTATGAGCCTGTGAATGCTGACATCACATGATTCTAAGGCCCGGTGTGCCCGGAATCAATTTCTAATGTTTCTTTCTAGTACGTTCAGTAAACGTGTGTGTGGGTTTGTAAAAACATTTGAACCAGTGCTCAAAATAGAAATATGAGGGAATCGTTGAACTCGCAATGCCGATATTCGATTAACAAGACTTTCACCTTGATGGTAGATGGTCGGAAATAAATGATAGTTTTTTGGGATTTTAATGAATCAAATAAAAATAAAGTTGTATAAAATTTATTTTTATTAGTTGGCTAGAACCTCCATATAGAGGTTGGAGGTGGGGACCACAAAACCTTAACCACCCATGAGAGGTAATGGAGGTGGGGCCCCCCGATATTCATGTTTAATATGGTGGGGTCCACCCTAGTATGAAACCTCTTGAACTCCCCATTAATTAGGGAGAAACCCTTTGAGAACCCCACCTTATGGTGCCAAATCCACTCAATTGATTAATTTAGAATCAATTAATTAATTTGAAATTTTTTAAATTATGTGGAAACAATTAAATAATAGGTTAGGATAATCTATTATTTTGGTTTGCATTTGTCTTTGGGCAGTACTTGGTAGAGGGGAGAACATGGGAGATGGATTCGGAAGAAGAACATTCCTACCGACAAAGAACATCAACCTCGATCACATCTACGAATTCCTTCCTTGGAACCTCCTCGACATAGGACGCATTCGTCTAAAATGAATCGACATCCGCCTTTCTGTGAATTCATCAATGATCAATGAACAAAGGTAGTGGTTCGAGCTTTGTCTCTTTTCTCATAGTTCATTTTCTGTTGTGGATTATAAATCGAAGTTGCATGATATATCCAAAATGTGGGGGGTCCTGGCGAAAAAAACACGCCTGACCCCTCCACCTTCTTTGTGGATTTTGACGTTAAACACGACATGATATTGGGATGAGTGACTCTCATCAACACTGATTTCAGATCGAAGGAAACGTCCTTAAGAGTGTGTGGATTCATCTGAAATGAGAATCAGGCCACCAGAACTCATTCAATGACACAACGAAGGTTTGTTGGTGGATGGATCCAATGAATGAAACTGCATGAATGCGGCCGCGCAACTACGCCGCCGGAGGAGTAACCCACGACCGACGGGCCGCAGCAGTGCAACGGCTGCCGGCGCAAGCCTGGTCGCAAAGAAGACCAGAGGCTCGAGCCACTGGGTTGCTAAGGAAGGAGTGGTGAAACTATGCCGCATTGTGGAACCAGAGCGGGGACGTGGCCCTTGGTCATGGCAGCTGGCGTGAGGCTGACCGCGAGGAGGACTGGTGAACCGAGTCGCCAGGAAGCTAGAGGTGGCGCGGCGCAACTGCACAGCTCGAGAGGCGGCTAACCTCTTGGCCAGATGGAAATAGCGGGACCCCACCATGAGGGTCCCTCTTGATGCGGACCAGTTCCATGGTGCGCAAATTTTGGATCTCACCCAAAGGCTAAGCCATTCGGGATAGAGGGGGCGCGACCACCCCATAGGACGCAGCTAGGGTAGACCCCACGGGCCACCCGGCCGGACCCAGTGCGGGCCGGACCCAGCGTTGGTCGGGCCATCCCCATGGGTCGGGCCACCCCTATGGACATGGTTGTACCCGTGGACTGGGTCAGACCCCATTTCGGACCCTGGTGGGGCAGGGATGGTCCGACAGGGCCGAAACGGACCCAGACCCATTTGACCTGTTTCCACTCTTTTTCTAGTAACATGACCTAAGATAATCTGATTGATGAACCGTCTGTGGAGACAGAAACCTTGGGAGGAGATTGATCATTTGTAAAACCGCACGTGATGTTTGGACATAGTTGGGGTACATCCGGGTTGGATCGAACGTAAATCTAACGGGGCCCTCGGAACAGAGATACCAATATCTCTCAGACCAAGCGTCTGATTGATACACCATCTGTTGTGTTATGTTTATTATGGAAAGATGGATATTTTGGATACATCCACATGATACTTTGAGGTATTTTATATATCAACACTTTTATTGAGGATAGGACCCTACCAGAATCAAGCATTCTTTGTGAGGAACCCTGTGGCTGGATGTGCACTGATTTCTATTCTTGGATCATATGTGAGTTCGAAAACTCTGACAACTATTCTCGTATCCTGTGTGGGTTCGGCAACTTCGAAAACTGTTCCTAGATCCTATGTGGGTTCAACCACTACATTTATCATTCCTGGATCCTATGTGGGTTTGACAGTTCTAATTTCTGTTCCTGGATCCGGTCTGGGTTCGATAGCTTCGATGACTGTTCCTGGATCCTATGGGGGTTTGACAGCTCTGTTTAATATTTCTCGATCCTGTGTGGGTTCGACATTTCTGATTTCTGTTCCTAGATCCTGTATGGGTTCGACAGAATAGATGTTTCAGTAACGGACTTCTGTCTGCTCTGTGCAGTCTTCATCCACTCCTGGTTGATCTGCACCTTCTCCATCGTAGCCTGAACCATCTCTGGTCCTACATGTGCTGACTCTCCAGGGTCAGTCTAGCATAGAGATGACCAGCAAGGTCGGCTGTACATTGCATCGTAAGGGGCCATCCCAATGGTGGAGTGGTATCTTTTGTTGTACAGAAACTCCACCAAGTGTGGGTGATCCTCCCAGCTGCAACAAAATCCAAGGACACATGCACGAATCATGTCCTCGAGAGTCTGAATGGTCATCTCAGTCTGATTATCCATCTAAGGATGGAAGGCGGTGCTCAAGCGAAGCTGCGTGCCAAAAGCCTCCTATAACCCCTTCCATATGCAGGAAGTGAAATGAGCATCTCGATCGGAGACTATAGTCAATGGAACACCACGAAGTCGTATGATCTTCTGAATATAGAGGAATATAAAGCTCTCTACAGAGCCCTGCTCTCTAATTGGTAGGAAGTGGGCCGACATGGTGAGTAGGTCTATGATCACCCAGATCGAGTTTTGTCCACTTGATGTATATGGAAGACCCATCACGAAATCCATGGATATCTCGCCCCAGATCCACTCTGGATCCTCTAAGGGTTGTACCAAGCCTGCTAGTTCATGGTGCTCCGACTTCATTTGCTGAAAATAGAGGCATCGTGAAACGAACTCTACTACCGCCTTCTTCAAACTCGGCCACCTGGACTGTCGTTTGAGGTCCTGATACATCTTCACAACTCCTAGATGTACCTCTAGAGGGGAAGTGTGGAACTCCCTTGTAACCTCCTCCTATAGTGAAACTGGTACCATGTTACATCCCCTGAAGAGGATGACATGATCTCCCCCTTTAGAAAATCCATTAGGTGCATGTCCTGTGGATATCTGATCACATCCTGCCATGCAGTCAACATCCACATGCTATGCCTCTCTGACTCACTACAGAAGTGGTGGAGTGACTATGAGATACTGAAGAAAGGATGATCCATCTATATCCACCAAGGATTTCTGAAACGCGGATAGCTACTTCGTTACACCTCCCAGTAGTTGAATGCCCGATCTCATGCTGAGAGGATCAGCTACAACGTTCCCCTTCCCAGGAGTATAGACTATCTCAAATTCATAGTACTAGAGGAACTCGATCCATTGACGCTATCTCAGGTTCAGGTACTTCTGGGAGAAGATATACCTGAGACTCTGGTGCTCAGATTAGACAGTAAAGCGCTCTCCCCTCAGATAGTGTCGCCACATCTTCAAGGTGATGATCCCTGCTGCTATCTCTAGGTCATGGGTAGCGTAGTTCTGCTCGTTCTGCCTCAACTGTCATAAACCGTATGCAGTAACTACTCCCTCAAGCATCGGGACACACCCGAGTCCGATCCCTAATGCATCTCAGTAAACTACATACCCTACGCCCTCCTCTGGTAGCCACAAGATGGGCGCACTGGTCAATCTCTACCTCATCTCTTGAAAGCTATTCTGGCATCTCTCTGACCACACGAAGGGTTTCCCCTTCTTCGTTAAAGCTGAATGCGGTGCTGCAACTCTCGAGAAGTCTGGAAAAAATCTCTGATAGTCTCCAGCCTGGCCCAGGAAACTCCGAACCTTCGTCACACTCCTAGGTGGCTCCCTATCAAGCACAACCCAAAGCCCGCCTTCCATAGGCCAGGGGCTGGTGACTAGCACCAAAGGCGTAAATCCTAATAAAAAGGGAAGTAATTGCGTTTATAAAAGTAAAAAAACCCAACAGAGTACACAATAGAAGAAATAACTAATTAATACTAAATACATAAGTAAGAGCTGAAAGGAAAGGGGATGGAAATACAAACCCAATAGTAAGTACAGTACAACTGAAAATCTAGTACAACTGTAGTAAAGTAAAATAGTAACTACTAAGTCATACTTTGGAAAACCCACCTGATGGGTGGGTACAGATGGTATCCTCATCACCCCATGTCCGTCTGTCCACTCCGTGTACCTCTCACCAAGTGGTCCACCTTTGGGTACCGTCCAACTCCACAAGTCTCCTCCTCAATCAGTGATGTCCATCGTCTATATCCAACACAACGTAGTGCTATCATAGCCCATGTAGGGGTGAGTATACGATACTTAGTAGGGCCCCCAAGACCACCGAAGGTATCCCAGTATCCACAAAAGATAAACCACAGAAGAAATATACTACCACATTGTATCAACCAAATCTACATAGGTATAGGTCCATACATATACCAAAGTTATCAATCACAGTTCTGCTCCAACTCTCGAGCCCAAGCACAACCCAGTCCACACAGGAAATAAGTCAATCATATCAATGATAATGATAGAAGTCAAGACTGAGATCACACAGGTATACATATTTTGTATAGCGATAGTGATGATCTGATGTAGTCACTGATTCAACTATGCTGTCGAACCCACGTAGGATTCTAGACCAGCTAAGCAGTTAGAGCCACGTAGGATACTAGAACAGCTACTCTATCAGACCCACTCAGGATAATTGTATAGAAGTCAAAATATCAGACCCACATAGGATACATGTATAGTAGTCATCGCTGTCGAACCCACGAATGATTCCAGTACTATATTCGTTGCAGTCGCAGCCAGCTCTAGGGTTTCCGCACACATCACGCTCGATTTTGGGATGGTGGGCTCCTCAAGCCAAGGGGTTGATACATCAACTATCTATAAGTCCAGAGATGATGTATCCCAAAGTTATGTCATGTTAAAAAAAACCCAATGTGACAGACGATGCGTCAATCGGACGCCCGGTCTGAGAGTTATTAGAATTTTCGTTCCAGGGGCCCGGTTGGAAATACGCTCATTCCAAACCAGGTTGTTTTCCAATGACATCAAAAACTCACTTAGAGTATAGAAAAAGTACTGCTTCGTCTTGAGGGTCCTAGTGCCACAGACGGCGTGTCGATTAGACGCACGGTCGTGATGTAATTCGCGTTTAAGAAAAATTGGCCCGGACCCTCAAGCCCGGTGGGCTGGCGGGTCGGACCGTCTTGACTCGGTGGGTCCGACCCAACTAAGGGGTCAGCCCGGTGGGGCGGGGCCCGACCCGGTGGGGCGTGGCCCGTCCCAAATGGGTGGGGACAGGCCCGGTTGAACACGGTCCGGCCCAGCAGGCGCGGCCAGGCGCGACCGGGCGTGGCCCAGCCAGCTGTAGGTCGTGGCTCGGCAAGCCGGCCGAGTGACACATAGCGGGGGGGGGGGGGGGACTTCTTGAACTGGCGGTGCCGCCCTCCTGTCCGTCTGGCCGTTGTTCTCGAAGTGAGTGGCCCGCACGAGCAGGCCGATGTCCTCTCGCGTGGCACCTACGGGTGCCACTGCCTCCTCCAACCGGGCCGGCTGATGAGCCGACCGTTTCGCTCGCCGAAGCGGCCCGCCCAGCGGGGGCCGTGGTTATCCACAGTAAGGTTCCATGAGGTGCCACTGTTTCGTCAACCCAGGTGGCTACAACCGGCCAGTTCTTCTTTGGCCGAGCGGCCCGTGGTTGCAGGTCGTGGTTCTTCTAGATGCGGCCGGTGCGCGGCTGCCATTATCTCCGGTCATCGTCGCCTCCCCCGACACCTCTTCCATTTCCAATATAAACTTGGATCAACAGAGGGTTGTTGGGCTGTGTTTTTTCAGCCCGCACCATCAGCGTTAGGCGATATCAAGAGGCCAAGATGATCACTTGCATTCAACAATGACAGTAGTATAATTTTATCAAACTAATATTTTACAAACCCCCTACATTGATTCCGATGATCACTTGTCTATGTCACAGAAAGAGGATTTGAAAATGAAGTTGATTCATTGACGTCGGGATGCGTCTGAGGATGAAGCGTAGATGACATTCCTCACAGGAAGAGTCTTATCCCTTGACGTGGAGGATGAATATTGAAGAAGATAACAGTCGTGGGCCTTGAGTTCTTCATCGGTGAGAAAAAAATTCTTGGTTGGAAGAGAGTTCTCTCTATTATCCAAAGACACCCCAATGTATAATATCCAACCAGACATAACTTAAAAAAAACCACCTATATAAAAGAATGGATTATGGATTTAAAAATTCAAACACTTAAATTAATTTATTAATTGTGGATCAATCAATTAATTAAAAGGTGTTGGAAAAATTTAATAGGGGGAGAGGGAGGTGAAGAGATCCCATTAAAAGGGGAATTTTCAAATTAATTTAGGGGGTGTTAATGGGGAGTTGAAGGGTTAAGGGATCATGTGGGCCCCACCACACATTTTCCTCTCATGGGAGGTTATGTGGGTGTGGACCCCACCTCTAAATCTACCTTGTAGGAAATAAACAACTATTAAACAATACAATTGTGTACACCAATTTTATTTAATTTAATATAAATCCCCAAAAATCAACTTCTCCGCCCGAGAAAACACAACTACAGTAAAGGTCCCCTTAAGCGAATGTCGGTGCTATGAGTTCATCAGTGCTTCTGATTTCAATTCTGAGAACCAGTTCAAAATTGAGAAAAACCCGCACATACGTTTACTGAATGTACCCAAAAAAACTTCAGAAATTGATTCCAAGCACACCGGGCCTCGTAATTAGGTGTCGTCTGAAACTATAGACTCGTAAAATTACAAAGTATTTAAGAATAAAATTTCCTTGAAATTTCCAAGTCTTTACATTACTCCCACCTCAGGGCTTTACATCCCTGTAAAGCTCACAACACACAATAGGGAAACAAATGTGGGTATTGTACACACATTTGAGCCTCCCGCTACCATGTGCTCTCCTGGAGGTTCCGGTGATGTTAGCGAATGCACACTAGAAGAATCAACCGTCCACATAGGACCCAATCCAGTCGATCCTTGATCTCCACTGGGACCTCCGTGAATGTCTCCCCATCATCAATGTCCAGCTCCCTATGGTCGATGATATAAGACGGGTCATGGAAATATCTCTTCAGCTGAGTTTCGTGGAAGACGTCATGCAGTCGGTGCAACTGAGGTGGAAGGGCGAGGCAGTAAGCCACCTCACCTACTCTTCTGAAGACCTGGAAAGTTCGGATGAAGCACAGAGATAACTTTCCACCTCAGCAAAATCTATGCAGACCTCATCGAGGTGATACCCATAGGAAGATGTGGTCGCCATCCTTGAACACTAGTGGTCTCTATCTCTTATCAGAATAGGACTTCTGTTTGCTCTGTGCAGTCATCATCCATTCCTAGATTATCTGCACCTCCTCCGTCATAGCCTAAACCATCTCTTGTACTACAAGTGATGACTTCCCTCGGTTAGTCCAGCATAGAGGTGATCTGCAAGGTCATCCATACAGTGCCTTACAAGGGGCCATCCCAATGGTGGAGTGGTAATTGTTGTTGTACGCAATCTCCACTAAGGGTAAGTGATCCTCCCTGCTATGTCCAAAGTTGAAGATACATTCACGGAGCATGTCCTCAAGAGTTTGAATGGTCCTCTCGTTCTGGACATCCATCGGAGGATCGAAGGTGGTGCTCAGACGTTGTTGCTTCCCAAAATCCTCTTGTAACCCCTTCCACAGCCGGGAAGTGAAACGCGCATCTTGGTCAGAGACGATAGTCGATGGCACACCATGAAGTCATAGGATTTCCTGAATGTAGAGGCTTCCCAAGCTCTCTACTGAGCCCTGCTCTCTGATCGGTTGGAAGTGGGACAACATGGTGAGTTGGTCTACTATCACCAAGATAGAGTCATTTCCTCTAGATGTGCGTTGAAGACCCATCAAGAAATACATGGATATCTCATCCCACATCCACTCTAGGACCACTAATGGTTGTACCAACCCTGCTGGTACCTAGTGCTCTGCCTTCACTTACTGACAAGTGAGGAATTGCGAAACGAAATCTGCTAATGACTAATTCATACACGGCCACTGGTGATGTCGTCTAAGGTCCTGATACATCTTCTCCACTCATGGATACACCGCTATAGGGGAAGTGTGGAACTCCCTCAAAACCTCCTCATGTAGTGCAACTGGTACAATGGTACATCCACTAAAGAGGATGACATGCTCTCCACCTTCAGAAAATCCATCAGTTTCATGTCCGGTGGATATCTAAGCACGTCGCTCCTCGCTGTCAATGTCACAATACTGTGCCTCTCTGACTCACTGTAGAAGTGGTGGAGTGACTATGAGATATTGAAGAAGGGATGATGCATCTATATACACAATGTATATCTGCAACGTGGCTAGCTACTCTGTCGCCTCTCCTAATAGCTTAATACTCGATCTCCTGCTGAGAGAATCAACTAAAACATTCTCCTTCCCATGAGTATAGACTATCTCAAAGTCATAGTCCTGGAAGAACTCGAACCATCACCACTATATCAGGTCCAGGTGCTTCTACGTGAAGATATACCTGAGACTCTGGTGTTCAGAGTACAATTTAAAGCTCTCGCCCATCAGATAGTGTTGTCACATCTTCAAGGTGAAGACTACTATTGCTAACTCCAGGTCATGGGTAGCATAGTTCTACTCATGTTGTATCAACTGCTATGAACCATAAGAGATCAACTCTCACTCGTGCATCAGGAAACACCCACATTCGATCCCTGATACATTGCAGTATACTATGTACCCTACGCCCTCTTTTGGTAGCCTCAAGATGGGTACAATGGTCAATATCTACCTCATATCGTAAAAGCTCTGCTGGAATCTATCTGACCAGATGAAGTGATTCCCTTATTTGTCATGGATGAAAGTGGTGCTGCAAATCTAGAGAAGTATAGAAAAAATCTCTGATAATACCCAGCAAGACCCAATAATCTCCGCACCTTGGTCATGCTTTTGGGTGGCTCCCATGCAACTACTGCCATGATCATCGCTGGATCCACTGCAACTGTATCCACCAAGATGACGTGTCCCAAAAATTGAACCTCTCAAATCCAGAACTGGCACTTCAAGGTTTTACCATAAATCTAGTGCTCTCAGATAGTATCCAGCAAAAACCACAAGTGGTATGCATGCTCCTCCTTAGTTGTCGAGTAAATGAGTATGTCATTGATGAAAACTATGACAAATCGATCGAGGTAAGGCCGGAAGATCCTGTTCATGAGACTCATGAACACTTCTGGAGTGATTTTTATGCCGAATTGAATAACCAAGAACTCGTAGTGTCCATACCGACACCTGAAGGTCGTCTTCTTCACATCCTCATCTCAAACAGTGAGATGGTGATAGCCTGACATGAGTTCTATATTCGAAAACCAATGTACTTCGTTGAGCTGATCAAAGAGGTCGTTAATCCTTGGGAGTGGGTACATGTTTTTCACGGTCACCTGATTCAGGAGATAGTAGTCGACACATAGTCACAAGCTCCCATCCGCCTTCTTGGCAAACAAAATTGGAGAAGCCCAGGGTGAAACATTAGGTAGGATGAATCAATTCCCCTAAAAGTTTTACAACTGTACCCACAGATCACAAAGCTCGGTGGGAGCCATCCGATAGTCTAGAGTAGATATCGATGCTATCCTGGTGTATAGGTCTATGTAGAAGTCTACCTCTCTATGAGGAGGTATTTTTGGAACATTGTCAGGAAAAATGTCCGCATACTAATCCACCATGACTGGAAAACTCAGACTCCGCACATCAACTACTGCAAGGATGAGACTAGCCAAAAGATGTTTGATCGGCTGCCCCCTCCTCTTCATAAGTCCATCCTGCACTGAAAAGGCACCCTTCTCGCCGGTGAAGGTGAACCTGGTCTCATATGTGCGGACACACCACACTTCACACCTAATGCAGTCGATTTGATCATGGACTACTGACAACCAGTCCATACCCTAGATGAAATCGTAAGTCCTCGACGCTGCTATAAGAAGATCTCAGCCAAAGCTCTCACCTCCAAGAGTATGCTCACACTAACAGCACCAGTGCGTAATCGTCGAGTCTGCTCCCTCAGGAGTCTCTAGCCTTAAGGATCGAGCCAATGGATCCATCAGAATCTCTGAGCTCTGAACAAGGGCAGATATAATAAAATAATGACTCGCACCTGTCTCTATAGGTAATACAACAAGGGTGGAGTAGACACATATAGTTCTTAGAATATTTCTAGGTGTGCCGTTTTCATAGGCCTTGACTGCCTGATAGGTCCCTCTACTGTATGCTACGCGTCTGCATGGTGGGTCGGACAATTTTGAGCCATGTGACCTTGCCCGCCGCATGCATAGCACTGCCTGCTCCTCATATAGCTGGCTCTGTTCCTTGTTCCCCACAAAACCAAACCTATATCATGAGGTTGCCCACCTGATGGCCAAGTCCGCTTGGAACTCTACGACATCTGTCTACTACCGATTGTAGAAGACTCTGCTACGTATCTCCCTGTGGTTGGTCTCGCTTTTGGAGACCGCTCAATGAGGAAGATCTCCACTAGAAGGGCTTGATCTAGCACCCCCTCCTGCATTGGGAGGATGAGGGGAATTGTCAATGCCTCGATATCATGCCTAAGTCCCTGCTCGAAGGTATGGGCCCTGAAGAAAGGGTCTCGTACCATATCCATGGTGTAGCGTGAAGGGTTAGTGAACCTCGCTGAGTACTGAGCTACTATCATACAACCCTCCTGCAGATAAAGTAACTCATGAATCCACACCGCACGAAGGGTGGCTGGAACAAACTCTTAGCGGAAGAGGCTGTCGAAGTCTGTCGAATGTAAAGATGCCCTGTCATGCACCTAGAGCATCAAGCTCTACCATCTACCTGCTGCTACGTGCAGGAGACTCACGGAAGAAATCACCATAAGGTCGGCTGGTCTCCCTACGAATCTTAAAAATCTAAAGACATCCTCCAGCTCATCCTCAACTTCCCATGGGTTCGTCTCTCCGTGGAACCTAGGCGTCCTTTGTCGCTGGAACTCGTTCAATGCACTCAAGAGGCATACAATCTCTCATGCTGGGGATAGTGGTATCGGTTGCCTAGCGGGTAGTGGTACTGCTCGTGCCTCTGCTGTTATAGGGCCCTACACCAAGTCCTCATCGCTCAGTGGGCTACCATCCCATACGTAACTCGGAACCCTAGCTGGCTACCTTCGTGGGTCCATTAGGAAAAGAAACAGGTGTTCCATGGTCAAAAAATATACCTGGTGATATGTCAAAAAATTATCACAAGGGAAACATTTCAAAGGAAACACACATGTAATCAGTGTTTTCATGCACTATGTCAGAAATCAGAGGTCAGGGTCCTAGTGTATATATACGTCAGCCGCCGCACCAACACTGGACTCCCTAGACTGAAAACCACACTCAATACTCTTAATATTATTACTTCATAGTAAGATAGATCAGAGTCCTAAGTTTTGCAGTAGAACCGACTCCTCTGATTCCAATTTTTCATGACCCGTCCTCGGGGACCGTTCCATCACTTCCCTAAGCCCACCTTCCATAGGCCAGGGGCTGGCGACTAGCACCAAAGGCATAAATCCCGATAAAAAGGGAAGACATTGCCTTTATAAAATTAAACAAACACAACAGAGTACGCAACAGAAGAAAGAACATTGTAATACTGAATACAAAAGTAAGTGCTGAAAGGAAAGGGGCCGGAAATACAAGCCCAACACTAAGTACAGAACAACTGAAAACCTAGTACAACTACAGAAATGTAAAACAACAACCATTGTGTCATCCTCTGGGAATCCCACCTCAAGAGTGGGAACATATGGCCTCCTCATCACCTCAGGTCCAGCCATCTACTCTGTGTACGTCTCGCCAAGTTTTCCACATCTGGGTACCTTCCATATCCACAAGAATCTACCTAGATCAGTTATGTCCATCATCTGTATCCAAAACAACATATTGCGGGCATAGTCTGTGCAGGGGTGAGTATATGATAATCAGTACGGACCCCAAGACCCTCGAAGGTCTCCCTGAATCCACGAAGGATAATCCATAGAATAGTGATACAATCACAAAGTATCAACCAACTCTACTTAGGTATATACCCATACATATACCAAAGTTATTAATCACTGTTCGGCTCCAACTCTCGAGGCCAAACACAACCTAGTCCGTACAGGAAATGAAGTCAATCACATTGATGATAATGATTGAAAGTTAAGACTCAACTCACACAGGTATACATATTTCATATAGCGATAGAGATGATCATTGGTAGTCACTGATTCATCTAATCTGTTGGACCCACGTAGGATACTGGACTAGCTAAGCTATCGAATCCATGTAGGATACTAGACCAGCTACTATATCGGACCCACTCGAGATACTAGTACAGAAGTAAAACTATCAGACCCACATAGGATACGAGTACAATAGTCATCGCTATCGAACCACTAGAAGATTCCAGTACAGTTTTTGTCGTCATAGAACCCATGGAGGATTCCTGTACGGTAGACGTTGCAGTTGTAGACAGCTCTAGGGTTTCCAGACACATCACGCTCGATTCTGGGAGGGTTCGCTCCGCAATCCAAGGATTAGATACATCAAATATCACTATGTCCATAGTTTATGTATCCCAAAGTTCCATCTCGTCAATAGAAACCCAACGCGATAGACGGTGCGTCAATCGGACGCCCGATCTGAGAGTTATTAGCATTTTCGTTCCAGGGGCCTGGTTGGAAATACACTTGTTCCAAACCCAGCCATTTTCCAAGTTGTCAAAAACTCACTTAGAGGATCTCAAAAGGACCACTTCATCACGAGGGTCCCAGTACCACAGACGGCGCGTCGATCGGACACATGATCGTGAAGTTATTCACATTTAAGCGAAACGGGCTCGGCCTGTGAAGCCCGGTGGGCTGGTGGGTCAGCCCGTGCTAGCTCGGCAGGTCCGATCCAGCTAAGTGGTCAGCCTGGCCAGCCCACGGCTGGTCGCGGATTGGCCAGCTGGATGAGCAGGTTCAGGGGGCGCGGTCCCCCCAACTTCTCGAACCAGCAGCCCCGAGGGCGCCGACCTCCAGTCCGGACGACCTAAGCCGACTGGTCTTCTCAATGTGATAGGCCCCCACTGGCGGGCCACTATCCTCCCACGTGGCACCTTTGTGTGCCACAACCTTTATCATCTCGGTCAGATGCCAAAAGGCTGGTTCGCCTTCCAAAGCGGCCCGCCTAGCACGGGGTGCGGTATTCTGCAGAGAATCTCCATGGGGCACCATAGTTTCTTCTGCCCGACCAGTTATGGTGGACCGGTTCTTCTTCAGCCAAGAAGCCCGTGGTTTTAGGACACGGTTTATCCGCATGCATCCAGTGCGTTGCCACCATTATCTCTGGTCGCCATCACTTCATCTCGCCATCACCTCTCCAAACACCGCTTCCGTCACCAACATAAACGTGGATCAACGGAGTGTCATCGGGCCATGTTTTTTCGGCCGTCACCCACCGCGTTAGGCGATATCAAGAGGCCAAGATGGTCACTTGAATTCAACATTGAAAAGAGTATAATTTTATCAAACTAAAATTATACAAACCCCCTACCTCGTATATGACGTTTCATATCATCAATCCGCGGAAAGAGGATTCGAAGGCAACATCGGGTGCGTCTGTGGAGGAAGCATAGTTGATGTTCCTCGTAGGCGATGTCTTCTCCCTTGATGCAAAGGAAGAACAATGGAAAATTTTCATTGTGTTCTTCATGTTCCTCTCTGGATGAACAAACCTCCTCATCTCCTTATATCCCATAAGATTCTCCCAACAAATATTTTCCAACCAATATAATAATAATGCCCTCTCATAATATAACATTTCCTTGTATTTCAAATTAATTCAAAATGAAAATTGAATTAATTAAGTCATTTGTGTTGGCATCACTAATGGGAGGGAGATGGAGAGGCTCCAAATTTAATTGGAAGTCCATAGGTTAAAAGAGGGTTTAATAGAGTTTAAAAAGGAATTTATGGGTGAGGTGATCGTGTGGGCCCCACCCTTAGTTTGATCCTCCCAATGGAAGTTATGTAGGGTGTGTGACCCACCTCCATCTTCTATTTGGAGGAAATAACCACCACATTAAATAATTTGTTTAACACAAAAAATTATTTAAATTATGAAGAAACCCCAAAATAAAACCCCTCCTCCCGTCCAAACACAACTACGGTAATGGTCATCGTAGATGAATACTGACACTAGGAATTCATCGATGTCCTCAGATTTCAATTCTGAGAAAAGATTCAAAATATAGAATAACCTGCTCATACATTTACTGAACGTACCAAAACACAACTTCAGAAATTGATTCTGGGAATAACAGGCCTCAGAATCAGGCGTCGTCAAAAACTGCGTACTCATAAAATTCCAAAGTATTTAAGAAGAAGAATTTCCATGAAATTTATGCGTCTTTACATTACCCCCACCTTAGGTATTTACGTCCCCATAAAGCTATGACACACACTAGGGAAACAAATGGGGGTACTGAGCTCGCATCTTAGCCTCCCGATACCAAGTGCTCTCTTGGAGGTTCTCATGCTGCCAACGAATGCGCACCAGAGGAATATACTTTTCATTTAGGACCCGCTCCTATCGATCCTCGATCTCCCGGGGATCCTCGGTGAATGTCGCCCCATCATCGATGTCCAGCTTCCCATTGTCAATGATGTGGGTCGGGTCATGCATGTATCTCCTCATCTGAGATACATGGAAGACATCAAGCACCAGGTGCAACTGATGTGGAAGGGCCAGGCGGTAAGCCACCTTGCCTACTATGCTGAGGAATTGAAAAGGTCCAATAAAGAACGATGATAACTTGCCGCCTCTACCAAATATCCAAAGACCTTGTCGAGTCGAGACCCATAGGAAGACGTGGTCGCCATCCTCGAACTCTAGTGGTCTTCGTCTCCTATCAGAATAAGACTTCTGTCTAATCTGTGAAGTCTTCATCCGCTCCTAGATGATCTGTACCTTCTCCTTTGTAGCCTGAACCATCTATGGTCTTACAAGTGATGAGTCTTAAGGTTCAGTCCAGCATAGAGGCAACCTGCAAGGTTGGCCATACAATGACTCGTTAGGGGCCATCCTGATGGTGGAGTTGTAGCTGATTATGTACGCAAACTCCACCAAGGGTTGGTGATCCTACCAAATGCGAATAAATTCAATGACACATTCATAAAGCATGTCCTTGATAGTATGAATGGTCGTCTCAGTCTGACCGTCCGTCTGAGGATTGAAGGTGGTGCTCAAGCGAAGTTGCGTTCAAAACACCTCTTGTAAACCCTTCCATATAGGATATGTGAAACAGGAATCTCGATCAGAGATGATAGTCAATGCCACACCATGAAACCATACGATCTCCTGAATACAGAGGTGTCCCAAGATCTACACTATGTCCTACTCTATGATCAGATGGAAGTGGTCCGACATGGTGAGTCGGTCTACGGTCACCCAGATATAGTTGAGTCATCTAGATGTTTGTGGAAGCCCCATCACGAAATCCATGGATATCCCATCCCACTTCCATTCTGAGACCTCTACGTGCTATACCAAGCCTGCTGGTACCTGGTGCTCCACCTTCACTTGCTTAAAATTGAGGCATCGTGAAATGAACTCTTCTACTTCCTTCTTTATACCTAGCCACCAGTGGTGTCGTCTGAGGTCCTAATAGATATTCGACACTCATGGATGTACCACTAGATGGGAAGTGTGGAAATATCTCAGAACCTCCTCCTGTATTGCAACTAGTACCATGGTACGTCCCCAGAAGAGGATAGTGTGCTATCCACCATTAGAAAATCTATTAGGTGCCTATCCTATAGATATTTGAGCACGTCATGCCTCGTAGTCAACATCCCCACGCTGTACCTCTCTGACTCGCTACAAAAGTGGTGGAGTGATTATGAGAGACTGATGAAAGGATTCTCTATCTATATCTACAAAGGATATCTGCAATGTGGCTAGCTACTTTGTTTCCTCTCCCATCAGTTGAATGCCAAATCTCTTGCTGAGAGCATCAACTACAATGTTCCCTTCCTAGGAGTATAGACTATCTCAAAGTCATAGTACTGGAGGAACCCAAGCCATCACCACTATCTTAATTTCAGGTCCTTCTACGAGATGATGTACCTGAGACTCTGGTGGCCAGAGTAGACTCTAAAGCGCTCACCCATCAGATAGTGTCGCCACATTTTCAAGGCAAAGACCACTACTGCAAACTACAGGTCATGGGTAGCGTAGATATGCTCGTGCTAACTCAAATGTTGTGAACCTTATGTGATCAATTCTCTCTTCTACATCGGGACACACCCAAGTCTAGTCCCTGATGTGTAACAGTAAACTACGTACCCTATGCCCTCCTCCGGTAGCCTCAATATGGGAACACTAGTCAATATCTTCCTTAGCTCCTAAAATCTCGGCTGGAATCTCTCTGACCACACGAAGGGTTTCCACTTATTAGTTAAAGCTGAAAGCGGTGATTCAACTCTCGATAAGTCTGGCATAAATCCTCGATAGAATCCAGCCCGACCCAGGAAACTCCAAACCTCCATCACACTCATGGGTGGCTCCCAAGAAAGCACTGCCTCGATCTTTACTGGATCAAATACAACTCCATCCTTTGAGATGACATTTCCCAATAAGTGAACCTCTAGAATCCAGAACTTTCACTTCGAGAGCTTACCGTAATGCGGGTGCTCTTGGAGTGTGTCCAGTACTACCCGCAGATGCTAGGCGTGATCCTCCTCAGTAGTCGAGTAAATCAGTATATCGTCGATGAAAACTATGAAAAATAGATCGAGGTAAGGCTGGAAGATCCAGTTCATGAGACAAATGAACACCGCTGGAGCATTGGTTATTCCAAAGGGAATAACCAAGAACTCGTAGTGACCATACCGACACCTGAAGGTCGTCTTCTGCACATCCTCGTCTCAAACACTGAGATGGTGATATCCTGATCTAAGGTCTATCTTCGAGAACCATCGTGCTCTCTTGAGATGATTAATGTGGTCTTAAATCCTTGGGAGTGGGTAATTGTTCTTCACGGTCACCTGATGCAGGCAATGGTAGTCGACACACAGTCGCAAGATCCCATCCGCCTTTTTGGCCAAAAAAATTGGTGAAGCCCAGGGTGAAACACTAGGTTAGATAAATCCCTTCCCATGGAAGTCCTCCAGCGGTACCCATAGCTTACAAAGCTCTATGGGAGCCATCTGATATGATGGAGTAGATATTAGTGTTGTCCTGAGGTACATGTCAATGTAGAAGCCTACCTATCTGTGAGTAGGTAGTCCTAGAACAATGTCAGGAAAAACGTCTTCATAATGATCCACCACAATAGGAAAACTAGGACTCTGCAGATCAACCTCTCTAAGGTTGAGACTGGCCAACTGATGTGTGATCGGCTACCCCCTCCTCTGTGTAAGTCCATCATACACTTCAAAGACTCCCTTCTCGCTGGTGAAGGTGAACCAGGTCCCATCCTTGCGAACACACCACACTTTGCACCTAATTTAGTCGATCTAAGCATGGACTGTAGGCAACTAGTCCATACCCAAGATGATGTCATAAGGCCTCGACGCCACAACAAGAAGATAAAAGATGAATCTCTAGCCCCCTAGAGTAAGATCACACTACCAGCACCAGGGAATAATCGTCGAGTCTATTCCTGTAGGAGTCTCTAGATATAAGGATCTATTCAATGGCTCTATCGGAATCTCCAATCTCCGAACAAGGGCAGAGGAAATAAAAGAATGACTCTCACCTATGTCTATAAGTACTGCAGAAAGGGTGGAGTAGACACAGATAGTAACTCGAATCATCTTAGGTGTGCCGTGGTCATAGGCCTTGACAGCCTGGAGCTGAGCCTGCCCTTATTTTCCAGCTCCCTGTGGTCGGGGTGGTCCCCCTGGTGGTTGTGGTGGTAGAGCCTCAAAAAGTCGTCTACCACCCACTTCTCGGCCAGCTCCTCTGCCATGTCTGCCTGCTCCCTACAGACCGCCATGGTCGTACCTCTCCCTCTGTCTGAGAGGTCCCTCTACTGTCTGCTGCTCATTTTCATGGCGGGTTGGACAATCTTGATCCATGTGGCCCTACCCACTGCATGCATAGAACTGCCTGCTCCTCGTATAGGTGGTTCTGTTCTGTGTGCCCCGCACAAACGAACCTGTATCCTGAGGTCGCCTACCTGATGGCCTAGTCCGCCTAGAACACTATGACATCTATCTACTGCCAGCTGTAGAAGACTCAGCTATGTGTTGCCCAATGGTGGGTCTCAGTACTAGAGACTGCTCAGCGAGGAAGCTCTCCACCGGAAGGGCTCACTCAGCACCCCCACCTATATCGGGATACTGAGGGGAATCGTCGAAGCCCTAATCTCATGCCTCATTCCCAGCATGAATGTCCTAGCCCTGAAGAACGAGTCCCGTACCATATCCATGGAGTAGCGTGAGAGGTCCATGAACATTGCTGAGTACTAAGATACTGTCATGCTGCCCTGCTATAGATGAACTCATGAATCCACACCACTCGATGGGTGGCTGGAACAAACTCCAAGTGGAAGAGACTCTCGAAGTCTTTCCAAGGTAAAGATGCCTCATCAGGCACATGGAGAATCAGGAATCACCATATATATGTTGTTGTGTGTAGGAGACTTGCGTTAAGAATCACCATAAGGTCGGCTGGTGTCCCTAACAATCTGAAAACTCTGACAACAGCCTCCATCTAGTCCTCAAGTGCATGTGGGACCGTCTTTCTGCAGAACCTGGGTGACCTCTGTCATTGGAACTCATGTAATTCCCTCGGGTTGCGTGCACTCTCTACTGCTAGGGATGGTGGTATCGGTGGCCCAAGGGGTAATGGTACCGCTGGTGCCTCCGCTATGATGGGGCCCTGCACCGAGGCCTCGTTGCTCAGTGGGATACCATCCCGTACAGAAATCTGAACCCTAGCTGTCTGCCTTCGTGGGGCCATCATAAAAATAAACACATCTGCCACGGTCAAAAAGTATACCTATTGAGCTAACACAATGTAATCATAATGAAAAAATTTCAATGGAATCAATCACCCAATCAGTGATTTTGTGCACTAAGTCGGAAATCAGAGGTTAGGGTCCTGATGTATGGATACGTCGGCCGCCACACCAACGCTGGACACCCTGGACAGAAAACCACACTCAATACTCTTGACACAATTTCTTCATAGAAAATAATTATCAATTTAATGATTTTTACGGTAGAAATGATTCCTCTAATACCAATTTGTCACAACCTGTCCTCAATGCATGTCCTGTGACTACCCCATGCCTGCCTTTCATAGGCCAGGGGCTGTCGACTAGCACCAAAGGCATAAATCCCAATAAAAAGGGAAGTAATTTCCTTTATAAAAGTAAAAAAACAATAGAGTACAGAACATAATAAAGCACTAAGTAAAACAGAATACAAAAGTAATTTCTGGAAGGAAAGGCGCTGAAAATACTCTCCCAACAGTAAGTATAGTACATATGAAAAGTTAGTACAACTACAGTAATGTAAAACAGCAACCACTGAGTCATCCTTCGGAAACCCCACCAGAAGGGTGGGTCCAGATGGTGTCCTCAGCACCCCAAGTCCATCCGTCCACTCCGTGTACATCTCTCCAAGTGGTCCACCTCCAGGTACCATCCAGCTTCACAAGTCTACTCCCCGATCAGTGATGTTCATCGTCTTCATCCAACCCAACGTAGTGCGGGCATAGCCCACGCATGGGTGAGTATTCTATTTTCAGTAGGGACCCCAAGACCCCCAATGTTCTCACAGAATCCATGAAGGATAAACCAAAAAAGAAAGAAATAATCCCGAATTATCAACCATCACTACCTAGGTATATGCCAATACATATACCTAAGTCATCAATCACAATTCGACTCCAACTCTCAAGCCCATGCACAACCTAGTACACACAGGAAAGAAGTCAATAATATCGATGATAATGATTGAATGTCAAGACTTAGCTCACATAGGTATACATATTTAATATAGAGATAGTGATGATCATATGTATTCATTGATTCATCTATGTTGTTGGACCCACATAGGATAAAATACCAGCTAAGCTGTCAGACCCACGTAGGATACTAGACCAGCTACTCTACCAGACTCACTCTGGATACTAGTCCAAATGTCAAACTGTCGGATCCACTTATGATACAAGTAAAATAGTCGTCACTGTTGAACCCCCAATGGATTCTAGTACATTTTTCTTCGTCGTCGAACCCACGGAGGATTGCAGTACGATAGTCATTGCAGTCGCAGCCAGCTCTAGGGTTTCCAAACACAGCATGATCTATTCCTCAAGGGTCTGCTCCTCATGCCAAGGGGTCGATACATCAACTATCATGAAGTCTAGAGTTAATGTATCCCGATGTTTTGTCTCGTCAAAAAAAAACACAATGTGATAGACGATGCATCAATCAGACGCCCTATCTGAGAGTTATTAGCATTTTCTTTCCAGGGGCCCGGTTGGAAATACCCTTGTTCCAAACCCAACCATTTTCTAAAGTATTCCAAAACACAATTAGAGTATCCCAAAAGGACTGCTTCATCGTGAGGGTCCCAGTGACAGTGATGGCATGTCGATCAGACGCACGATTGGGATGTAATTCGCGTTTAAGTGAAACGGGCCCGACCCGTCAATCCTGTTGGGCTGGCGGGTCCGCCCGTCCTGACTCGTTGGGTCTGACTAGACTAAGGGGTCGACTCGGTCTGATGGGGCGTGGCTCGGCCATCTGGTGGCCATGGCTCAGCCAGCAGGCCGAGCGACGTAGAGCGGGGGGGGGGGGGGGACTTCCCGAACCTGCGGCGCCGAGCGGGGCCACCATCTTGTCCGGCTGGCTTCAGGCAGCCGGTCTTCCCGGTGCGAGCGTCCTGCACAGTTGGGTCATTGTCCTCCCACACGGAACCTACGAGTTCCGCATCCTCCTCCAACATAGCCGGATGACGAGCCGGCCGGTTCACGTGCTGAAGTGGCCCACCCAGTGTAGGTCGCAGTTCAACGCAACACGACGCTATGGGGCACCGCGGTTCCTTCAGCCCGGTCGGATAGGACTGGCCAGTTCTTCTTCAGCCGAGCGGCCTATGGTTATGGGCTGCGGTTCTTCCTCAAGTGGACAGTGCTTGGATGCCATTATCTCATCACCATCGCTTCCGGCCGCTATCTCCTCACCCGACACCGCTTCCATCACCAATATAAACATGGATCAAGCGAGGGTTGTCGGGCCATGTTTGTTCTACCCACGCCCTCCATGTTAGGCGATATAAAGATGCCAAGAAGATCACTTGGATTCAACAATGACAAGAGTATAATTTTATCAAACTAATATTATACAAATCCCCTACCTCGTATATTATGTTTCACGTCGTCGATCCACATAAGGAGGATTTGAAGGCGATGTCAGGTGCGTCCATGGAGGAAGCGTTGTTGATGTTCCTCGCGGGCATTGTATTCTCCCTTGATGAGGAGGAAGAAGAAAGGAAGAAGTTCTTCATGTTCTTCACGTTCCTCACTGGATGAAAAATCTTCCTCCTCCCCCCAGTTCTCCCAAAATTATCCGCACATATATTTTCCAGCCAATATAATAATAATTCCCTCCCATAATATAACATTGCCATGTATTTCAAATTAATTCAAAATGAAAATTGAATTAATTACAGAATTTGTGTTGGAAACACTAATGGGAGGGAGATGGACAAGCTCCATATTTAAGTGGAATTCCAGATGATAAAAGAGGTTTTAAGGGAGTAAAATAAGGAATTGAAGGGTTAGGGGCTCGTGTGGTCCCCACCCTTAGTTAGATCCTCCCAAGGGATGTTATGTGGGATGTGGGACCCACCTCTAACTTCCCTTTGGAGAAAATTTCCACCACATTAAATAATTTGTGTTAAAAAAATATATTTAAATTATTAAGAAACCCCAAAATAAAACACCTCCTCCCGTCCAAATGCAACTACGGTAAAGGCCCACTTAGACAAATACTGATGCTGTGAGTTCATCGGTGTCCTCGAATTTCAATTATAAACACCTTTTCAAAAGATAGAAAAACTCACTTGTACATTTATTGAACATACCAGAACAAATCATCGGAAATAGATTCTGGGCACACCAGGCCTCAGGATGGTAGCCCATAGAGCGATGAGACCTCTGTGTAGGGACCCATCACAGCGGAGGCACTAGCGGTACCACTAACTGCTGGGCCACCGATACCACTAGCCTCAGCAGCATAGAGTGCACACTACCTGAGTGCGTTGCATGAGTTCGATTTACAGAGGCCTCCCAGGTTCCGCGGAGAGACGGACCCACATGCAGGTGAGGATTGGATGGAGGCTGTTGTTAAGGTTTTCATATTGGTAGGGACACAAACCAACCTCATTATGATCCTTTCCATGAGGATCCTCCATGAAGCGGCCTGCAGATGGTGGAGCCTGATGCTCCAGGTTCATAATGAGGCATCATTACTTAGAAAGACTTCGAGAGCCTCTTCAGCTTGGAGTTTGTTCTAGCCACCCTTTGTACGGTGCAAATCCAGGAGTTACTTCATATGCAGCAGAGCAGCATTATAGTAGACCAATACTCAGTGAGGTTCAACGACCTCTTGTGATACTCCACAGATATGGTACGGGAACCGTTCATTAGGGCCTATACCATCGAGTAAGGACTGAGTCTTGAGATCAAAGCTTCAACAATTCCCCTCAGCATCCCGACATAGGCGGGGGTGTTGGAGCTATCCCTTGTAGTGGAGAGCTTCCTCGCTGATTTTTCTCCAGTAGCGACTCTAACCACAGGGTGACATGTAGCGGAGTCTTCTACAGCCGATAGTAGACAAAGGTCGTAGAGGTCCATGCAGACCAGAACATCAGGTGGGAGACCTCAGGATACAGGTTTGGTTGTGCGGGGAACACGGAACAGAGCCAAGTATAAGAGGAGAAGGAAGTTCTATGCATGCGGCGGGCAGGACCACATGGCTCGAGACTATCTGACCTGCCAAGCCGATGATCAATAGACAGTATAGAGACCTCCCAGGCCGAGGCAGAGGTTCGACCATGGTGGTCCGCATGGAGCAGGTAGACGTGCCAGAGGAGCTGGCCGAGCAGTTGGTGGTGGACGACGTTTCGAGGCTCTACCACCCCCACCACTAGGAGGACCACCCCGACTACAGGGAGCTGGCAGAAAGGGGTAGGCTCACCTCTAGGCAGTCGAGGCCTACGACCGCGGTGCACCTGATATGATTCATGGTACTATCTATGTCTACTACACCATTTCTAGAGTACTTATATACAAAGGTGAAAGCCATTTGTTTATTGACGTTGCCTCATTAGGAGCTCGGAGATTCCGACAGAGCTGTTGGCTTGATCCTTATGACTAGAGACACCTACGGGAGTGGACTTGACAATTACGCAATAGTGCCGGCAGTGTGAGATTACTCTAAGAGGTGAGACTTTCGGCTGTGATCTTCTTGTAGCGGCATCGAGGCCTTACGACATCATCTTAGGCATGGACTGGTTATCTATAGTCCTTCCTCATATCGACTGTATTATGTTCAAAGTTCTATGTGTCCACATGGATGGGACCTAGTTAACCTTCACTGGCATGAAGGGAGCCTTTTCAGTATAGGATGGACTTACACAGAGGAGAGGGCAGCCGATCACACATCAATTGTCTAGTCTCATCATCGGAGTGGTTGATGTGAAGAGTTCGAGTTTTCTTGTTGTTGTGGATTAGTATGCAGATGTTTTTCCGGACGATGTTCCAGGACTACCACCTCGTAGAGAGGTAGACTTCTACATTGACCTATAACCCATGAAAACACCGATATCTACTCCAGCATATAGGATTGCTCCCGTTGTGCTTCGTGAGCTGTGGGTACAGCTGGAGGACTTGCATGGGAAGGGATTTATCTGGTCCAATGTTTCACCATGGGCATCTTTGATTTTGTTCCCCAAGATGGCGGCTGGCAGCTTGTGACTGTGTGTCGACTACCACCACCTGAATCAGGTGACAATGATGAAAAAGTACCCACTCCCAAGTATTGAAGACCTCTTGGATCATCTCAAGGGACCACGATGGTTCTCGAAGATATACCTCATGTCAGGCTATCACCAGCTCAGAGTTCGATACGAAGATGTGGAGAAGACGGCCTTCAGGTGTCAGTGTGGCCACTAAGAGTTCTTGGTTTTGACCTTCGGCATAACCAATTATCCAGCGGTGTTTATGAGTCTCCTGAACATGATTTTCTGGCCTTACCTCGATCAATTTGTTGTAGTTTTCAGTGATGACATACTGATTTACTCGACTACTGTGGAAGAGCACGCCTACCACTTGCGGGTTTTACTAGATACACTCTGATAGTACTAACTTTATGGTAATCTCTCTAAGTACTAGTTTTGGATTCGAGAGGTTCATTTCATGGGACATGTCATCTCGGAGGCTGGATTTGTAGTTGATCATGCAAAGATCGAGGAAGTACTTGCTTGGGAGCTACCCAGGAGCACAACGGAGGTGTGGAGTTTAATGGGTCTGGCTAGGTACTATCATATATTTGTGCCAGACTTCTCAAGGGTTGTAGCATAGCTTTCATCTTTGACGAAGAAGGGTAACCCTTTGTGTGGTCAGATAGATGTCGGCAGAGCTTTCAAGAGCTGAGACAGAGATTAACCAGTGCGCCCTTCTGGAGGATAATGGATGAGGGCAATGGGTATGTAGTGTTCTGTGACACATTAGGGAGTGGACATGGGTGTGTAATGATGCAGGATCTAGTAGTGATTGCTTATGGTTCATGGAAATTGAGACAACATGAGTAGAAACATGCTACCCATGACGTGGAGTTAGTAGCACTGGTCTTCACCTTGAATATGTGGTGGCACTATTTGATGGGTGAGCACTTTACAGTCTACTCTGACCACCAGAGTCTCAAGTACATCTTCTCGCAGAAGGACCTGAACCTGAGACATGGGTGATAGATTGAGTTCTTCCTGGACTATGGCATTGAGTTATTCTATACTATTGGGATGGGGATGTTGTAGAAGTTTCTCCCAAAAAGAGATCAGGCCTTCAGCTACTAGGTGAGGCGACAGAGCAGCTGGCCACATTGCATATATCCTTTGTGGATAGAGATGGAGAATATTTTCTAAAATCTCTAACACTCACTCCTCCACTCCTTCATTGTGTTAGAGAGGAACATCATGGGGATGTTGAATGTGAGACACGACCTTCTTAGATATCATCAAGACAGGAACCTGATAGATATTCTGAAGGAGGGTAGCATGTCATCCTCTTTAGGGGATGTACCATGGTACTAGTTACACTACAGGAGGATGTGTTGAGGGAGTTCCAGACATCCTCTCTAGAGGTACATCCAAGAGTTGAGAAGATGTATCAGGGCCTTAGACGACAACACTGGTGGCCAGGTATGAAGAAGTTTGTAGTAGAGTTTGTATCATGATGCCTCACTTTTTAGCAAGTGAAGGTGAAGCACCAAGTACCAAAAGGATTGGTACAGCCCTTAGAGGACCCAAAGTGGAAGTGGGACTGGATATCCATGGATTTTGTGATGGTGATTCCACATACATCTAGAGGGAACGACTCTATTTGGGTTGTCGTAGACCGAATCACCAATTCGGCCCACTTCCTACCGATCAGAGAGCAGGGATCAATAGAGAGACTAGGACACCTCTATATTCAGGAGGTCGTATGACTACATGGTGTGCCATCAACTATCGTCTCTGATTGATATGCGCATTTCACATCCCGGCTATGGAAGTGGTTATAAGAGGCTTTTGG
The DNA here is from genome assembly GCA_963277665.1 of Viscum album. Taxonomy (NCBI): domain Eukaryota; kingdom Viridiplantae; phylum Streptophyta; class Magnoliopsida; order Santalales; family Viscaceae; genus Viscum; species Viscum album. The sequence goes on from OY728127.1 coordinate 1,813,534,330, forward strand.
AACACAGACTTGCTTGAGCACCGCATTCCATCCTCAGACTGATAGTTAGACTGAGAGGACAATTAAAACTCTCGAAGACATGTATCATGCATGTCTCCTTGAGTTTTTTCTCATCTGGGAGTATCACCTACCCCTGGTGGAGTTTGGGTACTAAAATAGATACCACTCCACCATCTGGATGGCCCCTTACAAGGAATTGTATGGCTGACCTTGCAGGTCACCTCTGTGCTGGACTAACCTTGGAGAGTCAGCACTTGTAGGACAAGAGATGGTTTAGGCTACGAAGGAGAAGGTGAATATCATCCAGGAGCAGATGAAGACTACACAGAGTAGACATAAGTCCTATGCTGATAGGAGACAAAGACCACTGGAATTCTCGGATAGCGACCACGTCTTTCTACGGGTCTCACCTCGACGAGGTCTGTGGAGATTTGGCCACGGTGGCAAGTCGTCTCCGACTTTTATCGAACCTTTCTAGGTCCTCAGCAGAGTAGGTCATGTGTCTTACCACTTGACCCTTCCACCTCAGTTTCACCAGGTGCATGATGTCTTCCACGTATCTCAGATGTGGAGACTCTTGCATGACCCAGCCCACATCATCGACCACGGGGAGATGGACATCGATGACGGGGCGACATTCATGGAGGTTCCTACAGAGATCGAGGATCCATAGGAGTGGGTCCTAAATTGATGGTCAATTCCTCTGGTGTTCATTCACTGGCAGCATGGGAACCTCCAGGAGAGCACTTGGGAGCATGATGCTCAGATGCGAGCTCAGTACCCCCATTTGTTTCCCTAATGTGTGTTTTAGCTTTACGGGGACGTAAATCCCTGAGGTTGGTGTAATGTAAAGACCCAGAAATTTCAAGGAATTTTTTTCTCTTAAATAATTTTGTAATTTTACTAGTATGAAATTTCCGACGGAGCCTGATTTCGAGGACCGGTGTGCCCGGAATCAATTTCTGAAGTTTTTTTCGGGTACGTTCAGTAAAGGTATGATTGAGTTTTTTTTTCTTTTGAACTAATTCTTGGAATTAAAATCTGAGGACACATATGAACTCACAGCATTGGTATTCGTCTAAGGGGACCTTTACCATAGTTGTGTTTGGATGGGAGGAGATGTTTTATTTTGGGGTTTCATAATAATTAAAATAATTTTTTTACACAAAATATTTATGCGGTGGTTATTTTCTCCAAAGCGATGTTGGAGGTGGGGCCCACAACCCACATAACTTTCCTTGGGAGAATATAAATATGTGTGGGGCCGAAACGAGCCCCTAACCCTTCAACTCCTTCTTTAACTCCCTTAAACCCTCTTTTATCCTATGGACTTCCACTTAAATGTGGAGCCTCTCTATCTCCCTCCCATTAATGTTTCCAACACAAATGCCTTAATTAATTAAATTTTCATTTTGAATTAATTTTTAATACATGGAAATGTTATATTATGGGAGGGAATTATTATTATATTGTTTGGAAAATATTTGTTGAGAGAACAAAGGAGAGGAGGAGGTTTGTTCATCCAGCAAGGAACGTGAAGAACATGAACAACGGCGTTCTCTCCACGGAGATCTTAATCCTTTATTCTTCCTCTACGTCAAGGGAGAAGACATCTCTAGTGAGGAACGCCGACTACATTCCCTCCTCAGACACAACCAACAATGCATTCGAATCCTATTTTCACGCCTCGATGATGTGCAACGTAATATAAAAGGTATGGGTTTGTATAATTTCAGTTTTGTAAAATTATACTCTTGTCATTGTTGAATTAAATTGATCATCTTTCCCTCTTGATATCGCTTAATGTGAAGGGAGTGGGATGAACAAAAATGGTCTGATGACCCTCTGTTGACCCAAGTTTACATTGGAAATGGAAGCGGTGTCGGGAGAGGTGATGATGACCGGAAGCGACGATGACCGGATTTAATGGCGACCGCGTGCGGAAGAACCGCGACCCTCAACTGTAGGCCGCTCGGCTAAAGAATAATCGGACAGCTCAAGCTGGTCATACCAAAGGGACAACGGTACCACAAGGGCACCACACTACGAAGGACCGTGGCATGCGTTCCGCGGGCCGATTCGGCAGGCGAACCGGTCGGCTCGTCAGCCGTCCGGGTTGGAGGAGGCCGCGACACCCACAGGTGCCGCGCAGGAGGACAACGACCAGCCCTTGCGGGCCACTCCCGCAAGAAAGACTGGTCGGCTTTGGCCAGTTAGATTGGAGGGTGGCACCACTCAGCGCCGGCGGTTCAGGAAGTCGGGTGCCGCCCCCCCCCCCCCCACTCCTCTTTGCCCGGCCAACAGTAGGCCAGGCCGCGACAGCCGGGCCGGGCCGCAACAAGCCGGGATGGGTCGCACCTTAATAGGCTGAGCCACACCCCACCGGGCCGGGCCACACCCCATCGGATAGGGATGACCCTTGCTGGGTCGGACACTCCGATCCAGGTCGGGCCGACCCGGTAGGACACTGGGCTTGATGGGCTGAGACCGTTTCACTTAAACATGAATAAAATTAAGACCACACATCTGATCGACGCGCTATCTGTGGCACTGGGATCCTCATGATGAGACAGTACTTTTTCAATAATATATGTTAGTTTTGAATGACTTTGATAAATGTCCAGGTTTGGAACAAGCGTAATTCCAATGGGCCCTCAGAACGGAAAAGCCAATATCTCTCAGACCAGGCGTCCGATTGACGTGCCATCTATCGCGTTGGGTTCCTTTTGACGAGAAAGAACTTTGGGATAAATAAACTCTTGAATTCTTGATAGTTTATGTATCTAACCCTTGGATCGAGGAGTGAAACCTCCTGGAATCGAGCGTGATGTGTGTGGGAACCCTAGAGATGACTGTGAGAGCGACGACAACTGTACTTGAATCCTCTGTGGGTTCGGCAGCGATGACAACTATACTGTAATCCTCAGTGGGGTCGACATTTTGACTTATTTACTTGTATCCTGGGTGGGTCTGATAGAGTAGATGGTCTAGTATCCTATGTGGCTCCGGAAACATAGTTGTTCTAGTATTCTACATGGGTCTGAAAAATTAGATGAATTAGTGACTATATATGATCATCTCTATCACTATACGAAAGATGTATACCTGTGTGAGCTGAGTATTGACATTAAATAATTATCATCGATGTGATTGACTTTCTTTCCTGTGTGGAATGGTTTGTTCTTGGGATCGAGAGTTAGAGCCGAACTGTGATTGATAACTTAGGTATATGTATGGGCATATACCTAAGTAGATTTGGTTGATACTTCGTGGATGAATATTTCTTTTGTGGTTTATCTTTTGTGGATTCTGGGAGACATTCAGGGGTCTCGGGGTCCCTACAGAGTATCGTATACTCACCACTGCATGAGCTATGCCCGCACTACGTTGTGTTGGATGCATACGAAGGACCACACTGATTGAGGAGGAGACTTGTGCAGCTGGATGATACCCAAAGGTGGACCAATTTGCCAGACGTAAATGTAGTGGAAGGAAGGAATTGGGGTACTGAGGAGGCCATCTGTACCCACCGTTCAGTAGGGGTTTCTGGAGGACGACTCAATGGTTGATGTTTTACTTTACTACGGTTGTACTAGCTTTTCAGTTGTACTGTACTTACTGTTGGGCTTTAATTTCCGACCCCTTAACTTTCAAAACTTACTTTTGTATTCAGTATTACATAGGGATTTCTTCTGTTTCATACTCTGTTGTGTTTTTTTACTTTTATAGAGGCAATGCCTTCCCTTTTTATCGGGATTTACGCCTTTGGTGATAGTCTCCAGCCCCTAGCCTATGGAAGGTGGGCTTGGGGTAGTCACGACATGGGCTCTGAGGACGGGTCGTGACAAACAATTAACTAGACATAAAAATATTTTTACATAATACCTCCTAATGTTAATATATCATTTATAGTATCTTCATCATAAACAAAAAATAATGTAATAGTACAACCTTTTTGATCATATTCTTTGTTATTCCCTACAAGACATCAATTTGAATAATGCCCGTATATTTGATATTTATAAATTTAAAACATTTTTGATGACATAAAGAAAGCATTATTCTCATCCATTTTTTATGTGAACATTTCAATTTTCCTTAGAAATCACTTTCTCTATGTCAATATTATCCACCCATAAAAAATATTCTCATTCCATTTATACATTCCCAATAGTTCTTTATCACACATTATTGAAATTCATGAAAATAAATTTCTATATTCTATGGCCTCTACCACCATAGATTTTGGAAACAACAATCCATATATTCTTTAGTGATTCTGGGAGTTGATTAAGGTGAAAATTATTAATCATTATTTTTGATAACTGATTATCCACAATCAAAATATCCTTTACTCCAATTATCGTTCACATTGAAATCTCATCAATACATTTTCAATCATATTCAACACTAACCAATATCATTTCGGATCAAACCATTAACTAGTAGAACAAATGAGAATACATTATCTAAAAAAATCCAGAGAAGCATATAAACAATGGGAGGAATAAATTATTAATGATAAGTAAATCCTAGCTTTTGAGACTCTAGGTTCCATCCAAGGTAATTAAATGTAATTTACCAATAAGGATTAATGACCTAATATTTTAATAATTACATTCATATATGTTTATAAGTATTTTGGGGATTTAAAAAAATACCCCCAAGCATATCACACTATATGCATAGTATAAATCACTATATTGCACTAGGTAATGCATTATTGAAGATTGAATCAACATTTCTTTGTTATTACACCTAATAAGAACAGTTTCATATCCATATCCACGTTTTTATCTTGGAAAGGATGTAATTTTTTATATAATACACTTTTTATACATCCCCATGATTCTTGGATATTTTTCTATTATTAGAATTGTCCAAACAGATATTCTTAGGTATCACATTAATATTTTCCCATCCTAATTTCCATTTGTTAAGTATACTTTTCCTATAATACTTACTATGGTGATCTTAGTGTATACAAAATATTTTTACATGATTTTTAACATAATCCACATTTTAGACAACACAAAAATAGTAAATTCATATTGTATTTATATTAATAGGTTCATAAAACATAAATTTGGGGCTATAAATAAAAATAATTATTTATTTATACAAAATGATATCCTTAATGATGTTGATATCCAATAATTACTTAGATAAAATAGGGAATACATAACAAAAAGGGTGAGATAAATATCTCAATAAGGGAATAAACGTGATAAAGAGACCTAAAATGTGATTCATAGTTATAGCATGATATCATAAAAATAACTATTACGGTAAATATTGTTGAATAATATCATTAATATACGTTTTCATAAGAATATGGAATAATATGAAATGTATAAACATTATATAACATGACATAGTTAGGATTCAAGGATAAATTCTTATAAAATAACACTTTCTAGAAAAAGACACATAATATATTAGGATTACTCCATAATCACATACACGATACCTCATTAAAATAACTAGTCACCCATTCTATTTGACAAAAATCTGGGTGCACCAATCATAACATGATCATTATATATGCATTACACATAAATGAAATCAATCATAAGGAATAAGAAGAAAATTACTCATGAAAAGAAAATGGGTTTCCAAATATTTTTTTGATCATATTCAAATGAAACTTCATATTGAATCCAAATCAGAAATGATTAGGAAGATTGTATTACCCCATCAAAGGATGAGAGAATAAAATAATATTATATGTTAGGGAAATGTACTGATAAATTTAAAGTTATTGTGGACATCAAAAGATGTTATCTTTGATGAAAATAATTTTAATAAGATTATAAACATTCTTAAGAAAAATAATTTTTTTTCAATTTTAATAACCCCAAAGGATTTAATCATAGATGTAAAATTATTTGGAAATATAAATTTGAACATTTATATAAGAAAATATCCATTTCATTTTAAAATTAATTAAATATAAATTAGAAATATTCTAAATACTTACATACATATATATATATATATTCTTAATTAATCATTGAATCATAAAAAGGATGATTGACACATGCATGTTATAGGGTCTGGGAAAATTGAAATCTTTTTCTTAGTGCAACCCATAGGCTGACAGGGGTTGTCTCACTTGATGAGTTTCTCATTTTTCCTAACCACTTATTCTAATTCACTTAAACTATTTCATTTTTGCAGTTATTTTAAAAAACACTAATAAATATGTTTTGGTTTTGGTTTTTTTTCTAAAATAATTAAATAAAATGGTATATGAGAATTAAATTATTAAAAAATCAATTAACAATGAAACAACATGGTTTTCAGTTTGGTATTGGGTTCATAAATTATTTTATTTTTTTGATAATAAAAATATGATATTTGAGGGTGAATTATTATTATTTTATTTAGAAATTACGGAATATTTCAATTCTTAAAAAATCTTAATTACACCACATCCTATAATCATGGTTGATGTCATACATTGGGCGAGGTTGTTCCACCTTCTAGGCCACGCCCCTATCGATTCCATTTCATCCATTGATTCAATCTACTCCATCATGTGAAGAGATAGTCAATAAAGAGAGGGAAAATAGATTAAATAGAATAATAGAAATATATTGAGTTGAATGTCATATTGGATAGTCAACACACCAAGGATATTCATCAACCCATGTATGTGGCTCATATATACTACAAACATAAAATAAAAAATAGGAAATACTAAAGAATACCTTGACATCAGATAGGCCATACCATAGGTCAACCCCCATTATTGGGACTAAGATATCATATTGATGGAATTGTTTATTTAGTGAATTAGAAAAAAATTAAAATAATGAATAAGAAAAAAACATTGGTATAGTCTAATAAAAATATAATTTTAAAATATATTGGTTGAGGGAGAGAGAGAATGTAAAAATATAATGAAATACAAGAAGAATGTAGAGAGGTAAAAATAAAATAAGTGAATGTATAAATAAATAAAATTAAATTAAAAAAATTTAATAATATTAAATGAATAATAAGAATAAGAATAAGAGTTAGAATAATTTAAAGATGTTTAATTACAAGAAGAATAAAAATAAGAATATAATGGTTGGGTAGAGAAAATACATTAAAGTAAATTTCATTAATTTTTTAAACAAAAGAATAATTAATTTAATTACATTTAAAATATATAAAAAAATAAATGGGATTCAAGAAATAGTATCTTGATTTCATCCTCCTCTAGATGGTACCACTAAATTTTGTTGTCAATCGATCCTTATGTAGTGGTGAAACAACTTTCAATTAAAATAAAAAATGATCCTCAATGGAGGCCTCTTTCCATGGTCAATGATGACCCCTGGAAGATATCCTATGGGATCTCATTCAATTCAAAAACCCCATCGATACTAGGAGATTCATTATATATGAAAACATATATACCTTCCGAGACAAGACGTTCAAAAATATGAAAACACATAAAAAAGTTCGTTTTTTTAAATTTTATCATGTAATGGGATATGAAGTGTGGTGAATATCCTTGTATTTGTGTCTTGGGATGTTTAAACTCCGCATGGATGAGGTACTCGGTAGCTATAGTGGTGGTGATGTCCTATATGGAATGTTGGAGTGGTGGTATGTGCTACCTCAACACCTTAGGCCGTCATAGTGGATGGATGATGTCCAAAATTTTCCTCATGGGGTGTTTGAACTGGTACATAATGGCTAAAAAGGTCATCTTGAAATTAATCATGTTAAAGAAATGGTCTATTCTATCTCATATTGTATGGAAATAGACTTCTCGAGTGATTACAGTGGTGACCAGTGAGAGATGTTTGGGAGAGGGTGGCAGATATGAGTGGTGGTGGAAGAGATATTATAAACATGTGGGGTGAGAAGAGTGGGAGAAGGACGAGAGTAATTTTTTAAAAAACTGAAAAAATGAATCCCACATTGAAATTTCAACACGAGAAATGTGTTCTTATTTAACAAGATGCATGATCATTATGGAGATGAAGTCAGACTAGGGGTCTAAGGACACCCAAAACTGCATTGAACCACCTCGTTCCACCAAGGCCTTCTTCCCAATTATTCCTAGAGTATCCACATGTTCTTAAACTCAATCCATGAAGTATATATGCACCCATGGGATTTGGCCTCCCACGTGCCACTATGGATGATCATGATGTTCCCATGCCTTGCCATACTAGGCAAACCACCCTTGGGTCTTACATAGCTGGCTAGGCCCTTAGGATGGTTATGGATAGTGTTTTCCTATGGTTGAGGGTTATCATAGACTCAGAACCTATTATTATTGTGTAAGGAACACATGAATGAGTTATGGGAATTTATTATTTAAACCTCATACAAAATGAAATTATAAATATCATAAATCCATCAATTCTATTTTTTACAAACCAATTTCATTCCATATTATAAATTACCAATTTTTAAGAAAGAATTTATTTATATGGTGATTATAATTTAAAATAATAAATAAATTATTCACAATTTTTTAAAAAAGACTTATTATATTTATGCCTTTCAAATTCATCTTCACATAAACCATGATTTTATTCGACTATAAAGTCACAATAAGGACTTTTACATGGAACACATGTTATCAATATTTCAATTTTAATGTAATAAATTCAAAAATTATGAATCATAAATACAAATATAAAATTACTTATAAAATATCAATTCAATTTATCAATTCTCAATGAAATATTCAAACTAGTCATGTTACTTTCCCCCATTCCAGTAAAATGAACTTCTCTTCTCATTAATTCATGATCTTTTGATCATTATTATTTAATCAGGTAAAATCCTGATTGACCTCACATAAGAATATTTTTAGTCACCACTTATGATATAAATGTTGGTAGAGTTATACTCATTCACACATACACTATCCTTATCTATCAGATTTCAAGTGAACTAATTTCTTAGCATTGTAATAAAAAAATCATGAGGTATTTAAATTAATATTCAAATATTTCTATGTCTTATGGTTGAGTTTAATTCATTAAAAAATTAATTCCTACAGAAGTGTTTAGTCTCCTAAATCATAAAACATGATATTAAAATTAATAGTGTTATGAAATTATCGCATTCATTAAAAATTAAGGTGAAAATTTTTAATCATGATTTTTGATAACAGATTATCCACAATCCAAATATCCTTTACCCCAATTATTGTCCACATTGAAATCTCATCAATACATTTTCAATCACATTCAAAACTAACCAATATCATTCTGGATCAAACCATTAACTAGTAGAACATATGAGAATACATTATCTAAAAAAATCCATAGAAACATATAAACAATGGTAGGAATAAATTATAAATGATAAGAAAATCCAAGCTTTTGAGAATCTAGGTTTCATACAAGGTTATTCAATGTAATTTACCAAGAAGGTTTAATGGACGAATATTTTTATAATATCCTTAATATATGTTTATATGGATTTTGGGGAATTTAAAAAAATATCCCCCAATCATATTACGCCATGTACATAGTATAAATCACAGTGTTGCACTAGGTAATGCATTATTGAAGATTGAATCAAAATTTCATTATTATTACACCTAAGAAGATCTGTTCTATATCAATATCCTGTTTTATTATCTTGGAAATGATGTAATTTTTTAGATAATACAATTTTTATACATCCCCAGTATTCTAGGATATTTTTCTATTATTAGAATTTTCCAAACACTTATCCTTAGGTATATCATTAATATTTTCCCATCTTAATTTCCATTTATTAACTATACTTTTCCTATGATACTTACTATGGTGATACTAGTGTTTAATAAATATTTTTACATGATTTTTAACATAATCCTCATTTTACAAAACACAAAAATAATAAATACATATTGTATTTGGATGACTAGGTTCATAAAACATAAATGTGGGGCTATAAATAAAACAATTTATTTATTTATCCATAATGACATCCTTAATGATATTGATATCCAATAATTACTTTGATAAACTAGGGAATACATAACAAAATGGGTGAGATAAATATCCCAGAAAGTGAATAAACATGATAAAGAGACCTAAATTGTGAGTCATTGTTATAATATGATATCCGAAAAAATAACTATTACGGTAAATATTGTAGAATAATATCATTAATAAATTATTTTATAATAATATGAAATAATAAGTAATGTATAAACATTATCTAACATGAAATAGTCATGATTCAATGATAAATTCTTATAAAATAACACTAGGTAGAAAAAGACTCATATTATATTAGGATTACTCCCTAATCACATACATGGTACCTCATTAAAATAACTATTTACCCAATGCATTTGAGAAAAATCTGGGTTCACCAATCATATCATGATCATTATATATGTGTGCCATATAAATGAAATCCATTATAAGGAATAAGAGGAAAATTACCCATGAAAAGAAAATGGGTTCCAAATATTTCTTTTCATCATATTAAAATGAAATTTCATAACGAATCCAACTGAGAAATGATCAAGAGGAATGTACTACCCCATCAATGGATGAGAGAATAAAATAAGATTATATGTTTGGGAAATGTACAGATTAATTTGATGTTATTGTGGACATCAAATGATGTTATCTTTCATGAATGTAATTTTTATAAGATTATAAACATTTATATGAAAAAGGATTTTTTTTTCAATTTTAATAACCCCAAAGGATTTAATCATAGATGTAAAATTATTTTTAAATATCACATTGAACATTTCTATAAAAAAATATACATTTCATTTTAAAATTATATAATTAAAAGTAAATAAAATTCGATTTATATATAAATATATTCTTAATTAAACATTTAATGATAACAAGGATGATTGACACATGTGGGTTATAGGTTGTGGGAAAATTGAAATCTTTTTCCAAGTGAAACCTAGAGGCTGACATGGGTTGTCTCACTTGACGACCTTCTCAGTTTTCCTGATAACATATTCTAATTCACTTAAACAATTTAAATTTTTTAGTAATTAAAAAAAACTATAAAATATATATTGGTTTTGGGTTTTTCTAAAATAATGAAGTAAAATGGTATATGAGAATTAAATTATTAAAAAATCAATTAACAATGAAACCACATGGTTATAAGTTTGGTATTTTGTTGTTAATTATACTATTTTATTTATTTTTTTTTGTTTGATAATAAAAATATGATATATGTGGGTGAGATATTTTTATTTTATTTATAAATTATAGAATATCTCAATTCCTAAGAAATCTCAATTCCCCCACCTCTGATAATAAAGGTTGATGTCATAAATTGGTCTAGGGTGTTCCACCTTCTAGGACACGCCTCTATCTATTACATTTCATCCATTGATTCACTCTACTTTATCATGTGAAGAGATAGTCAATAAAGAGAGGGATAATATATTAAATAGAATAATAGAAATATATTGAGTCGAATGTCATAGAAGATGGTCAACACACCAGGGATATTCATCAACCCATGTATGAGTCTCACATATACTTCAAACATAAAATAAAAAAATAAGAAAAACTAAAGAATATCTTGACATATGATAGGCCATACCATAGGTCAACCCCAATTATTGGGAGTAAGATATCACCTTTATGGAAGGATATATTTAGAGAATAAGAAAAATAAAATAAAAGAATGAATAAGAAATCAAAAAAAAAATTATAGTCCAATAAAAAGGAAATTTTAAAATATGTTCGTTGAGGGAGAGAGAGATAATATAATTATATAATGAAATAGAAGAAGAAGATAGAGAGGTAAAAATAAAATAAGTAAATGAATAAATAAATAAAATAAAATAAAATAAAATAAATAATTTTAAATGAATAATAAGAATAACAATAAGAGTAATACTAATTTAAATATGTTGAATTAGAAGAAGAAAAAAAAGAAGAAGATAGTGGATGGGTAGAGAAAATATTTGAAAATAAATTTCATTAATTTTTTAATCAAAAGAAAAATAAATTTAATTACCTTTAAAATATATAAAAAAGAAAAAAATAAATAGGATTCAAGAAATAGCAGCTTGATAGCATCCTCCTCCAGATGGTACAACTAAATTTTGTTGTCAATAGATCCTTATGTAGTGGTGAAACACCTTGCATTTAAAAGAAAAAAATGATCCTCAATGGAGGCCTCTTTCAATGGTCAATGATGACCCCTATAAGAGATCCTATGGGATCTCATTCTATTCAAAAACTCCCTTGATACTAAGAGATTCATTATATATGAAAACGTATATACCTTCCAAGACAAGCCGTTCAAAAATATCAAAATAGACAACAAAGTTACTTTTTTAAAATTTGATCATGTAATGGGCTATGGAGTGTGGTGAATATCTTTGTATGTGTGTCTTAGGATGTTTAAACTCTGCATGGATGAGGTGCTCGGTATCTATTGTGGCGGTGATGTCCTATATGGGATGTTGGTGTGGTGGTATGTGCTACCTCAACACCTAAGGCCATCATAGTGGATGGAGGAAGTTCAAAATTTTCATCATGGGGTGTTTGAACTGGTCCATGAAGGTTAAAAAGGTGATCCTGACATTAATCATGTAGAAGAAATTGTCCACTCAATCTCAGAGTGTTTGGACATGGTGGTCCTAAGTGATTGTTGTGGTGACCAGTGAGAGATATGTGGGAGAGGGTGCTAGATATGGGTGGTGGTGGAAGATATGTTATAAAAATGTGGGGTGAGCAGAGTGGGAGAAAGACATAAGTAAATTTTTAAAAACTGAAAAAATAAATCCCACATCGAAATTTCAACACGAGAAATATGTTCATATTTACTAAGATGCCTGATCATTATGGAAATGATATCGGCTAGGGGTCGAAGGACACCCAAAACTGCATTGAACCACCTCGTTCCACCAAGGCCATCTTCACCATTATTCATAGAGTATCCACATATTCATAAACCCAGTCCACGAAGTAGCTATGCACCCATGGGATTTGGCCTCCCACGATCCACTATGGACCAGCATGATGTTCCCATGCCTTTCCATACTAGGCTAACTACCATTGGGGCTTACATTGCTGGCTAGGCCCTTAGGATGGTTATGAGGAGTGTTTTCTTATGGTTGATGGTTATCATTGGCTCGGAACCTATTATTATTGTATAAGGAAAACATGAATGAGTTATTTAAATTTATTATTTGAACCTCATAAAAAATGAAATTATGAATATTAGAAATCCATCATTTTTATTTTTTACAAACCATTTTCATTCCATATATAAAATTACAAATTTTTAATAAAGATTTTATTTATATGGTGATTAAAATTTGAAATATTAAATAAATTATTCACAATTTTTTTTAAAAATACTCATCATATTTATGCCTTTTAAATTCATCCTCACATAAACCATGCTTTTATTCAATAATAAAATCACAATAAGGACTTTTAGAGGGAGGAAATATTATCAATACTTAAATTTTCATGTAATAAATTCAAAAATTAGGAATCATAAATCAAAATATAAAATTACTTATTAAATATCAATTCAATTTATCAATTTTCAATGAAATATTCAATCTAGGCATGTTACTTTCCACCATTCCAGTAAAAGGGACTTATCTTCTCATTAATTCATGATATTTAGATCATTATTATTTAATATGGTAAAATCATGATTGAACTCACATAAGAATCTTTTTAGTAATAAATTTTGATAAAAATTTAGGTAGAGGTACACTCATTCACGCATACACTATCCTTATCCATAGGATTTCAAGTGAACTAATTTCTCAGCATTTAAATAAAAAAATTATGATGAATTTATATTAATGTTCAAATATTTCTATATCTTATGGTTAAGTTTAATTCATCAAAAAAAATAATGCCTACATATGTTTTTAGTTTCTTAAATCATAAAAAATTATATTAAAAGTAATATTTATATTAAATTCTCCCATTCAAATTATAAAAACTCCCAACATCCACAATACTCAATGTAAAGAGCATAGTCAAATTATGATTAATTAATTCATTCTATACCCTCTTTAAATTCTCTGTAATTTCATAATTTTTATCATATTCAAATAATATTTTATAATTTTTTTGAATTTCATATTTAGAATAATCCTCACAACCTCTACCTAAGCACATATGATAAACATTATAATTATAGTAAGTTTGATTATTTTTTCTAAAACCACAAACCATTTTTTTTATTTTTCTGGGTTCTTTTTATTTTATCCACTTTATTTATTCAATAGGGGGGAAACAATAAAGTATCATGAGTTATTTAATAACTGTACTTTTTTAACAAAACATGAATTCCCACACTTTTCCCTTATACTATAAAGCTACCGCGTCACCAAAATCCATTCACCCCCACACACAAATATTAAATTATCATGAAAATATTATTATTAGTGTGGGAATTGATAAAAATGGATTTAAATATTGGTGATTGCAAACAAGGCCATTAATGGCCTCAATTATTATACAATGATTGATTTAAACGAGTTCTTCAAGGATAAGGGATTTTCAAATGAGGGATCAGAAATTTCAAATGTATTTTACCATAGTAATATCATTGAAAACATCAAGTGAATGTTCTATAAGGTGTAATGTACAATGATCTCTCATGAAATATTTTAAAAAATAAAATAATAAATATTTTTTTCTTAAAATAGCCTATGGAATCGAATATTTTTTTTGGAAAAATCACGTGAATAATGATTAATAATAAAAAATCAATTCAAATAAATTTCAGGAATTAAAATACTAAAAAATGATTAGGATATTTCATTTATATGAATCAACTTATTCCATCAAATCATGAGCACATATTTTATTATCTCTGCTTCAAATTAATTATCCAATTTAACAATTTTACTCGTTCAATATTTTTAACATATAAATATAAAACATGGAATCATAGAATTCAAAATAAACTCATATCTCTTAGACAAGTCATGTATATAATAATTTAATCATGGGAATAAAATTCATGTATATGTATATGAAAGAAGGATTCTGAAAAAATGTAGAAGTTTTAATATATAATAATAAAATATTAAATCTGATTCACATGAATCATAGTCTTATTTACTCTATCACCTTTGGGGATACATTCTACCATCTTGTTCCAATAATTTCAAATTAAGAAAATAATTATCTTGATAATTCCATTTAATCTCCAAAGTAAAGGAGGGAGTGGGGCTAAATAATGGACTAATTCTAAAAATAAAACTGAGATCCTATAAATCATGTAACGATAAATCATGATATGATCCCATCAGTGTTCTTTTAATTATTTTTTTCATCGAGATGGTAGTACAAGATATTATTCATAGTCTGGCGGTGATTAGATATTTTTTGACTTGAACCATCATAAGAGGGTTTCCACAACATCCACTATTTTTGGTGAGAAATGATCAAATGGATAGAGTATACCAAGTACTCCCTCATATACATTGGTATTACATTCATGGATGGTTTAATATGAAGTACAAATAATATTCATCTATGGTTAATAATTTTGAAAACTTATCTTTTAATAAGCTTGCTCATAAGGGGTCTCATGATTGTAATGACCAAAGAGAATGTAGAAATGAAATTGTAGTTAAACAAAATATGAATATAATTATATAAAAAGTGAATTTTTCTTTTTAATATGAGAATCTTAGGTCTTGGATTCCTCATGATTAGCTACTTGTTAGTGTTCACAGGAATCCTGAAATGCATATTTAATAATTTCAAGGATCTCATATCTTTCTCAATCGATGCATTTTCAATTTCCCCAGTATCCTCATATGTATAAGAAGAGATTGTATGGATTGGTATAATAAAAATAATATTTATGGATGGAAAATTCATTATCAATATAGTTTGATTCTATATATTTAATATTTTTTCAACTCCCTTAATCGGTTATACATCAATATCTTCTTCATTGGGTTTTTCTTATTATAGTTAGATAGTGGAAAGTTTATGTAGGTAGTCAATATCCTCCAACAATACAACAATGTCTACCACATGGGGGGGGGGGGGTTCCCCATTATAGGTTCTAGGTATTACTACATGAATTTTATGGGAAGATCATGTAGTTACTCAAATTCATTAAAAAATTTATTTAGATATTTTAGATCACTAACATGTTTCTTAGTAGACAACTCATCCTCCTTGACCTCCATAAGATAATTAGGGATGATATGTGGTTCACCTTCTTGTCAGGTTCATGTGGATTTGATGATTCATCAAAAAATATTGTTATATAATCAATTTTTATTTTTGTTCCTTTCACTATATCTTTTGGAAAAAGAATATCATAATTTAGTTTTTGGTTAGCCAAATTATCACGGAAATGTTTTGGTGGAACATCTTCAAATGTGTTGGGAGAAATTATGGAACACTCTTCTTGTGTCCTGGACACTTCTTTATAAAAATATTTGGAAATAATCACATAATTCAGTTAAATATCTATCTAATCCTTTAAACACTAGTAGCTCGATGATCTATTTGAGATACTTAATAAGGTCCTTGAATTCCACCTCTATGCTAATTTTTCTATATGGTCCCCTGATATGTCTGGCCTTTAAAAAAAATTTCTTCTATAGAAGATGATTATTCTACCATAAGTCCTTATAAATTTGAGTAATCATCATTCAATGAATAATAATATTATTTTGAATATATCATTGAAATTTATTTTATGGATTTTAATTAAATTTAATAACTATAAGAAATTTAACGATAAAAACTTAATAAAATAATAGATTGGTTCTCCGGAATGTGTGAATGTTTTGAGGCACACATATCATAGGGCCTGAAAAAAGAAATTATTTTCCTTGTGCAACAAAATGGCTGACCAAGGTTTTCTCACTTAGAAATCATCTCATTTGGTTTATTCACTAATTCTAATTCACCTAAAATATTTCATTTTGCTGTTTTAATTATATTATAATAACATTAATAAATCTATATAAAACTTTTTGTGTATTTTTCAAAAATAATGAAATGACATGCAATATGAGAATCTAATTCTAAATATAATGTTTTAATAATGAATGAATATGGTTATGGAATCATTCTTTATTCACTATTTTTTTATTTTATCTTGATAATCTGAATATTATGCATCATAATGAATTACTATTATTATATTTAGAAATTTTTAAATCATTGAATACATATGAAATATCAATTCCTCCACCTCCTATAATCAATGATGATTAAATAACATGGATTGTGTTGTTCCATTTTCCAGGACCTTTCTCTGTCAATGTCATTTCATTCATTTATTTTCTCAACTCCATCATGTGATGATCAAGTAAATTTAGTGATGTAAATTTATTACACAAAATACAGAAATAGGTTGAGTTAAATTTCTCCAAGGAAAAGCAACACACCATGGAAATTTATCACATCCATTCATTCTATTCATATCTCATAAAAACATGGACCAATCATTAAGAAAAATTCAAGAATACCATGGCCTACCCTAAAGAAACCCTTGGGATAGACTCCCATTATCAAATGTAATATATCACTTTTTTGTAATGTGAGAATAAGTGAATAATAAACTAAGGATAATTAAATAAACTAAATATGAAAATAATAAGAACAGAGCAGATAAAATAAAAATAAAAAAATAAAAAGGTTTTGGATGAGAGAGATAAAGAGTAATAATAATATAAAATAGAAGAATAAGGGGGATAAGAAGAATAAAATAAGAAAATAAAATAAATAATGAAGTGAATATATTTAAAAACGTAAAAAGTATAATAATAATAATAATAATAATAAGAATTAAAATAATATTAATTAGAAGAAGAGGAAGTAGAGAGTTGGTGGGTGGAGACTTTCATTGAATAAAAAAGTATGATTTTTTTTAATAAAAGAAAACGAAATTATATTATATTTAAAATAAACATAAATAAATTAAAAGATAATTATTAAAAACGAATACAAGAAATATCAACTTAATTTCCTCCTCATACCTAGGATTCCCCTACCATATTTTTCGATAGAACCATATTCAGTTTTGAATAATACTCATTTATAGGGAAATTAGGAGACGGGCGAGGACACATTTATTGGTCAAGGAGAATAATCATACAGGATCCTATGGGATCCTGTTCTATTCACAATCTCTCGTATGACTCAGGGCGTGTTCATATATTCGAACATTCAAACCCCCATGAGAGAATCTATTAAAAAAGATGACGACACCAGATTAAATCAGGATTTTGAAAATAGAACAAAGGATGGACATGTGAGAATAGTGAATGGAAATGTATTCATAACTTGGGATGTGGTAGCTCTATGTGGTAGGGGTGCATAGGAGCTACAATGGTTGTGGTATCATGTATGGTTAGTGACAGTAGTGTTTCTTGGTCCCTCAAATCCTCCGACCTTCAATGTGGTCGGATGAAATTTGAATAATTATTCATAGAGGTCTAAATATGTCCTAAAAGGTGGTCGATGTAATCAAAACCTTCCAAATGGAGAATGAACGTCATGCTCGAGCTCGGGGAGCTCAACTAAGGTGATACTGTGTGATTATTGTGGTTGCTAGAAATAGAAATGTAATAGAGGGTTGTAGACTCATACATGAGTGGTGAAGATGTTATAAAATTGTAGGGCAAGTGGAGTGGGAGCGAGATGAAATTATTATAGCTAAAACCTAAAAAAAGTTTCCCATTTTATAAAAATAATATGGGTGACAAGAACTTTTATACAAAGGCCCATGCTAATTTGGGAAATGAGGTCAGACTGGGGGCCAGACCACCCCCGAAGCTGCCACACACCACTCGTTCCAGCGAAGCCTTCCTCCAAGTTTTACATGGAGTGTCCCCAAGGAGTTTACCCTTATATTTACACTTTGTCTATAAGATATTTATGAACCTACAATATTTCACCACCCCAGGCCCTATTAAGTAGGCCTAAAGCCCTATTGCACCACCAGCCAAGGCTTGTCCTCTAGTGGACACACATGGGTAACAGGAAACATAGGATCATTATGTGGGTTGGATTACTAAGTATGATAACTATAATAGGTTTAGAACAATTTTTTTTGTAACGAAATAAATAATTTTTTAGGTAAATTTAATATTAAGAGATTAATAACAATGAAATAGGAAAATTCTAAAATAAATCATTTTTTAATTTTTTGAATCCATCTTTATTCCTTATTTGAAATTACCTACCATTGAATAAAACATTGATTTATATGGGAATTATTGTTTAAAAAAATTAATTAATAATTTAATTATGATTAAAAATATGCCCCAAATTTATGCCTATCAATGCTTTGGATCATTAAGTGTTCACCATGTGGATGAGTTCCAATACAAAAAGGTCCCTTAAAATATCACGAATCCACTAACATATTTTTAATTATCCTTAAGATGTATATTGTTCTGAAATTAAAATAATGATTAATTTTAAAACATATAGACAAAAATAAAATTATTGATAAAAATTAAATTAAGAAATCATAGTTAATATTTTTCTGAAAAAATATTTAGATAACAAAATTTTGGATGAAAAAGCATAGTCCAATGATTAGTGAAATAAAGTGGGATTCTCATAAATTATTTTTTTAATAATTTCATTTAACAAGGGGAGGATAATTCTAATATTACCTAAAAACATCATGAGTAAATATGGGAGAACAAATTAGAATGGTTTTATTAGATAAATATATAAAAATTAATAGCATTGGTAAATATAAGAAAAAAATCCCATTTAAATGAGATGAAAACATAAACCCTTACCACATTGGTAAATTTTGAATCATGACACAACATGAATTATTTAGATCAACTATAACATAAAATTTCCATAATTGTGAAGGATTAATGATATAAAATGTAATGTTTCACTACAGACACTATTTAAAATAGATTAGGTGTGTGAAAAACGTGTGTCTCATTGATCATTAATTTAATATGAAGCCCTCACAAACATTATATCATTGAAATGAGAGATAATAAATTATGTGACTCTATGTAAATGATTTTAATACAAAAAAAATATCTGAATACTATCATAATTATTTGAAAGGAAATTTCAAAAAATAATCTATTCATAATTTCAATGACCCGGAATTTCTTTGGATAATATTTTCTTAAATTCATGGGATTTTAATGTGTCCGCGAAAACTGACGGCACATGATTCTGAGGCCCGGTGTGCCCGAAATCAATTTCTAATGTTTTTTTCAGGTACGTTCAGTAAAAGTTTTAGCATGTTTTTATAACTTTTGAACCAATGCTCGAAATTGAAATATGAGGGCACCGTTGAACTCGCAGCACTGATATTCGCTTAGAAGACTTTCACCTTGATGGCAGATAGTTGGAAATAAAACTTAGTTTTTGGGTTTTTAATGAATCAAATAAAAATAAAGTTGTGTAAAATTTATTTTTATTAGTTGGTTAGAACCACCATGTAGAGGTCTGAGGTGGGGACCACCACACGTTAACCCCTCATGAGAGGTTATGGAGGTGGGGCACACCCGATCTTTAGGTTTAATATGGTGAGGACCACCAGATTTTGAAAACTCTTGAACTCCCCATTATTTGGGGAGAAACCCCATGATCTTCCCACTTTATGGTGCCAAATCCAATTATTTAATTAATTGAGAATCAATTAATTAATTTGAATCTTTTTAAATTATGTGGCAACAATTAAATAATAGGTTAGAATAATCTATTATTTTGGTTGGCATTTGTCTTTGGGTGGAACTGGGTAGAGGGGAGAATATGGGAGAAGGCTTCCGAAGAAAAAAGTTCCTACCAACGAAGAACATCAACCTTAATCCCGTCTATGAATTCCTTCCTCAAAACATCCTCGATGTCAGACACGTTTTTCTAAAATTAATCGACATCTGCCTTTCAGTGACTTCATCAATGATCAACGAACAAAGGTAGGGGTTCAAACATTGTCTCTTTTCTCGTTGTTCGTTTTCTGTCATGGATTATAAATCAAAGATGCATGATATCTCCCAAACGTGGAGGGTGCGGGTCGAAAAAACATGGCCTGACACCTCTTCCTTCTTTGTGGATTTTGACGATAAACGCGGCATGAGATCAGGACGAGTGACTCTCATCAACAAAAATTTTAGATCGAAGGAAACATCCCTAAGAGTGTGCGGATTCTTCTGAAATGAGAATCAGGCCACCAGAACTCATCTTTTGACCCGGAGAATGTTTTTCGGAGGGAGGAACCAACGAATGACACTGCATGACTACGGTGGACCTACTACACCACCAGAGGAGTAACCCACGACCGAAAGGCCGCAAAGGTGCAATGATGGTTAGCACAAGATTGGATGGGAAGAAGACCGTCAACTCGAGCCTCTCGGTTGCTGAGGAAGGCACGAACAAACTACGTCGTGGAGTGGAACCAGAGGGGGGCCGCGACCCTTGGTCGCAGCGGCTGACATGAGGCCGATGACGAGGAGGACTACTGACCCGAGCCATTGGGTCTCCGGAGCAGGAGCGGCGCAACCGCACCCCTCGAGAGGCGGCTGGCCAATCTGCCAGCTGGAAATAGCGAGACCCCACCATGTGGGTCCCTCATGATGCAGATCAGTGCCACGTGGCACCGGTTTTGGATCACACCCGAATGGATTATCCATTCGGGATATAGGGGCGCAACCTCCCAAGAGGACGCGGATATGGCGGACACCACAGGCCGCTCGACCGGGACACCCCCATAGACATGGTTGGACCTGTGGACTGGGTCGGACCGGACCCAGACCCATTCGACCTGTTTCCACTCTTTTTCCAGTAACATGAGCTACGAGCATCTGATTGAAAACCCGTTTGTGGTGATAGAAAACATGGAAGGAGATGGTTAATTTAGAAGAACACACTCAATGTTTGGAAATAGTTGTGGAAAATCTAGGTTGGATCGAACGTAAATCCAACGGGGCCCCGGAACGAAAATACCAATTACTCTGAGATCGGGTATCAGATTGATACACCGTCTGTCTCTTTAAGTTTTTTATGTAAAAGACAGATATTCAGGATACATCAACATGGTAATTCTAGGTAGTTGATGTATCAACACTTGGCTTGAGGAGAGGACCCTTCTGACATCAAGCATGCTTTGTGCGGAACCTTGTGGCAGGCTGTGCACTGATTTCTGTTCCTGGTTCCTGTGTGGGTTCGAAAACACTGACAACTATTCTTGGATCCTATGTGGGTTTGATAGCTTCGACAACTGTTCTTGGACCATATGTGGGTTCGTCCACTCCTTTTACCATTCTTGGATCCTATGTGGTTCGACAGCTTCAACGACTGTTCTTGGATCCTATGTGGGTTTGACAACTCCATTTACTGTTCCCGGATCTTGTGTGAGTTCGACAGTTCTGATTTTTGTTCATGGATCCTATGTGGTTTTGACAGAATAGATGTTTCAGTGGCGACATTAGATCATCTCTATCTCTCTACATAAGTTTTATACCTATTTGAGCTAGGTCAGTAAGTTTTTTGTTTACATTATGATTGAGATAGATTACATGATAACATAGGTTTATGTATGGTCATATACCTAAGTCATGATATATGTTGATTTCATAATTTGTGGTTTATCCTTGTTGGTTTTTGTTAGACCTTGAGGGTCTCGAGGTCCCAATTGAGTATCGTTATACTCACCCCTATACGGGCTATGCTAGCACCTCATTGTGTTGGTTACAGATGACGGACAGTGCTGACTGAGGCTGAGAGCACGAGGACTGGATGGTTCCCGGAGGTGGGCCACACGACAAGTTGGTACCCGATGGAGACTAACAGACATGGATTGTTGAGGAGGATATCTGTACCTACCATTCAGGTAGGATCTGTGGTGGATGATCTAGGAGATGCTTATCATCTTTTAGCTGCTTTTTCCCTTTTCTATTGTACTTGTACTTTACAGTTGAGCTTGTATTTCCGACCCCATTAAATTTTAGAACTCTCTATTTATACTGTTTTTCTTAATGTTTTGTATCCAACTATGTTCTCTGTTGTGTGTGTTTATAGTTATAAAGGCAATACCTTCCCAGATTTAGGGAATTACACTGTTGGTGCTAGTCGCCAGGCCCTGTCCTATGGAAGGAGGGATTGGGGGTAGTCACAGCACGGTCCCTAGGGGACGAGTCATGAAAAATTGGGATCAGAGGAGTCGGTTCTATCGCATAACATAGGACTCTGATCTTTTCTGTGATGAAATACTGTTAAATATGTTGAGTGTGGTTTTCAGTTTACGGAGTCAAGTGTTGGTGTGACGACCGAAGTATCCATACACCAGGACCCTAAGTTCAGATTTCTAACTGAGTGCACAAAAACACTGATTGCGTGCGTGTTTCGAGTGTTTTCTTAGTGATATCTTTGAGTCGTATCATCAGGTATAACTTATTGATCATGGAAATCCTATTTCTTTTTCAGGATGGCCTCACGCTGACAACCTTCCAGGATTCCTGGCTTTGTACAAGATGGTATCCCACCGAGGGACGAGGCCTCGATGAGGGGTCCTATCACAGTGGAGGCCCCAGCGGTACCTCTACCTATTAGGACACTGATTGCACGAGCCCCAGCAGTAGAGAGTGCATGCTGCATGAGTGCGTGGCATGAGTTCCAGTACCAGATGCGGGCCTGGTAAAGGGCTGAGACAGACCCACAAGCAGCTGAGGATTGGATGGAGGATATGGTGAGAGTCCTCATACTTGTAGGGACACCATCCGATCTTATGGGGATCCTTTTCGTGAGTCTCCTTTAGGTAGCAGCAGGCAGATGGTGGAGCTTGAGGCTCTAGGTGCATGATGAGGAGATAATTCTCTAGGATGACTTCAAGAGCATGTTTTGGGTGGAGTTTGTCCCACCCACCCTACGTGCAGTGTATATATAGGAGCTACTGCATCTACAACACGTTAGCATGATAGTAGATTCGTACTCAGCGTGGTTCACCGACAACTCGCGCTACTCCACATATATAGTATGTGGCCCATTTTTAGGGCCTAATCATTCTAGCTGGGGATCAGGCGAGAGATCAGGGCTTCGTTGATCCCCCTCAACATCCCGACACAAGAAGGGGTGTTGGAGAGAGACCTCTTAGTGGATAGTTTCCTTGTTGACCAGTCACCAGCAGCGAGACCCACCACCGGGCGTCACGTCACAGAATATTAAAGAGCAGGAAGTAGACAGATGTCGTAGAGGCCAAGAGGACCAGAAAATTCGGTGGACAACCTTAGGACACGCTTTTGGTTGTGTGAGGAACATGAGACATAACAAGTCATTTGAAGAACATGTAGTTTTTCACATGCGGCGGTCAGGTTCAAATGGCTCATGACTGTCCGACCCTCCGTTCGGATGATCTATAGACAGATGGGGGAATTCCAAGGCAGAGGCAGAGGTTAGATTGAGGTGATTTGCAGAGCACAAGCGGACGTTACAGAGGAGGTAGTCGTGAATATGGCAGTGATTGACGTTTTGAGGTGTTACCACCACCACCACCAGGTGGTCCACCCCGACTACAGGAAGAAGGTTGGCAGGCGAGATCTCTGCTCCAGGAAGATAAGGATTACGATCATGGTGCTCCAGAGATGATTCAAGGTATGGTCTATGCCTACTCCACCTTAGCTAATGTTCTTATAGACAAAGGTGCCAGTCACTCTTTCACTGCCACTGCACTCATTCGGAGGTCACAGATTCTGACAGTGTAGTTGGAAAGATCCTTAAATCTAGAGATTCTCACGGGAGAATATTCGACGATTACACATTGGTGTCAGCAGTGTGAGAATAATCTAGTAGGGGAGATCTTCGGCTAAAATCTACTAGTAGTGGCATCGAGGACTTACGACATCATATTGTGTATGGACTGGTAATCTACAGTCCATGCCTAGATAAACTGTATTAGGCACAAAGTGTGGAGTGTCCGCATGGATGGGACCAGGTTCACCCTCACTGGCAAGAAGGGAGCCTTAGGAACGCTGGATGAACTTACTCGGATGAGGTTGTAGCCGATCTCTCATCAGTTGGCCTGCCTTACCATCAGAGAAGCTGATGTGGAGAGTCCGAGCAATTCTATAGTGGTGGACCAGAACACGGATGTTTTCCCAGATGATGTCACAGGACTACCTCCTCGCTAAGTGGTGTACTTGTACACTGACCTGTACCCAGTGATGGCACTGATATCTACACCAGCATATCAGATGGATCCTATGGAGAAATGCGAGCTATGGGTTAAACTGGAGGACTTTCAGGGGAAGGGATTAATCCATCCCAGGGTTTCTCCCTAGGCAGCCCCAATTTTGTTCGCCACAAAGGAAGATGGGAGTTTGAGGCCTTGTGTCGACTACCGTCACCAGAACCAGGTGACCTTGAAGAGCAAGTACCCACTCCTGACGATTCACAGCCTCTTTGATCAAATGAAGGGAGAACGATGGTTCCCTAAGATAGACCTCAGATCAGGCTATCACCAGCTCATAGTTAGAGATGAGGATGTGAAAAAGAAGTCCTTAAGATGTTGATATGACCACTACGAGTTCTTGTTTATTCCATTTAGAGTAACCAATGCTCCATCAGTGTTCATGGCAATCAAGAAAAAGATCTTCCATCCATACCTCGAACGATTTGTCGTAGTCTTCATAGACGACATTATGAACAACTCGACTATTGAGGAGGAGCATGTCTACCATTTTTAGGTAGTACTAGACACACTCCGAGAGCACAAGCTTTATGGTACGCTCTCAATGTTCCAGTTCTAGATCCGAGAGGTTCAATTTTTTGGACTTGTCATCTCAGAGGCTATAGCTGCAGTAGATCCGGTGAAGTTTGAGGATGCAATTTCCTGGGAGCCACCCATGAGTGTGATGGAGGTACGGAGTTTCCTAGTTCTGGATGGATATTAGCAAAGGTTCGTACTGGACTTCCGCAGAGTTTCAGCACCACTATCAGCCTTGAGTTAGAAAGGGAAAACCTTTTTTCTGATCGGAGAGATACCAACAAAGCATTCAAGAGCGGAGGCATAGGCTGAATAGTGACCCCATCTCGAGGCTTACAGAGGAGGGCATGGGGTATGTAGTCCACTGAAACACATCAGGGACAAGACTTAGGTGTGTCCTGATATAGGAGAAAGCAATTATCACTTATGGTTCTCGTTAGCAGAGACAACATGAGATGAACTACGCCACCCATGACCTGATTTTATCAGTAGTGGTATTCGCCATGAAGATGTGGAGACAATATCTTATGGGTGATCATTTCACAGTCTACTCTGACTACCAGATTCTTAGTTATATATTCTCTTAGAAAGACCTGAACCCAAGACAGCAGCGGTGGCTTGAGTTCCATCAGAACTATGACTTTGAGATAATATATACTCTTGGGAAGGGGAACGTTGTAGCATATTCTATCTCCATGAGATTAGGTATTCAACTGATAGGAGAGGAGACAGAACTTCTAGATTCCTTACATATATCACTTGTGGATAGGGATCAGTTATCTTTCCATCAGTGCCTTATAGTCACTCCCCCAATTATTCAGTGATTCAGGGAGGTGTAGTGTGGGGATGTTGACTTCGAGAAACGACGTGCTATGATTTCCACAAGGCAGGCACATGATGGATTTTTTGAAGGTGGGGAGAACGTCATCCTCTTCAGAGGATGTACTATGGTTCCAATGTCACTTCAACACATCTCCTCTAGCGGTACATCCAAGAGTGGTTAAGATGTAACATGTTATCCAACGACAGCACAGGTGGCCGGGAATGAAGAAGGATGCTGTAGAGTTTGTCTCTTAGTGCATCACTTGTCATCATGTGAAGGTAGAGCACTAGGTACGAACAAGAATGGTTTAGCCTTTAAAGGTCCAAGAGTGGATGTGGGATGGGATATCCATGGACATCATGATAGGGAATCCATGTAAATCAAGGGGTCATGACTCGATTTAGGTGATCATTGACTAACTCACCACGTTGTCCCACTTCCTACCGACTAGAGAGCAGGGTTTAGAAGAGAGCATGTGATGACTCTATGTGTAGGAGATTGTGCAGCTACATGGATTACCTTATTCTATTGTATCTGATCGTGACACACAATTTACTTCCTGGATATGGAAGGGGTTGAAGGAGGATTTCGGGACACAACTTCGTCTGAGCACCGCCTTTCATATTCAGACAGATGGCTTGACTGAGTGGACCATTCAGACCCTCGAGGAAATGTTGCATTATTTTTTCCTTGACTTTGGTCTTAGTTGGGACGATCACATTCCTTTGGTGGGATTTTCATACAACAAACATTATCACTACACCATTGGGATGTGACCTTTTTAAGGTGTTATACGGGAGACCTTGCAGATCACCCTTGTGCTGGACTAACCCTGGGGATTCAGCACTAGTGGGACTACAGATGGTATGAGCTACCACGGAAAATGTGCAGATCATACAAGAGAGGATGAAGACTTCACAGAGTATACATAATTAATATACTGACAGGAGATGGAGACCTCTGGAGTTCGAATATTGAGACCACGTCTTTCTAGAGGCTCACCCCGACGAGGTTTAAGGAGATTTGGCCGAGGCGACAAGTTATCTCCATGTTTCATAGGACCATTTCATGTCCTCAATAGAGTTGGTGAGGTGGAATACCGCACACCTCTTCCACCTCAGTTGCACTGGGTGCATGAATTCATCCATGTATCCCAGATGAGGAGATATGTACATGACCCTTCTCACTTCATCGAGCATGGGGAGTTGGATGTCGACGATGGGGAACCTTTTTCAAATTTTCTAGTGGTGATTGAGTATCGACAAGGAGTGGGTCCTTCGTGGACAGTCGATGCCTCTGGTTTGTGTTCGTTGGAATCACGGGATCCTCCTGTAGAGAACATGGGTGTGGGAGGCTCATATGAATTCTTAGAACCCCCTTTTATTCCCGTAGTTTGATTTTTAGCTTATGGGGACATAAAACCCAGAGGTGGGGAGAATGTAAGGACCTAGAATTTCCAAGGAAAATATTTTCACAAATACATGTGAATTTTACGAGTCCCTAAAAACTGATGGCGCATGATTACGAGGGCCAGTGTGCCCAGAATCAACTTCTGATGTTTTGTTCAAGTACATTCAGAAAACGTACGAGCGGGTTTGTATAACTTTTGAATATGTGCTCGGAATTGAAATATGAGGGCACCGTTGAACCCGCAGTACTGGTATTTACTCAAGAATACATTCACCTCGATGGAAGATGGTTGTAAATAAAAGATATATTTTTTGGTTTTTAATGAATCAAATAAAAATAAGACTGTGTTAACATTGTTATTATTAGTTGGTTAGAACCTCTATGTAGAGGCTGGAGGTGGGGACCACCACACCTTAACCTCCCATGAGAGGTTATGGAGGTGGGGCCCTCCCAATCATCATGTTTAATATGGTGGGGACCACCTGAGGCTGAAACCTCTTGAACTCCCCATTATGTGTGGTGAAACCCATTGAGGGACCCACTTTATGGTTCCAAATCCACTAAATTAATTAATTGTGGATTAATTAATTAGATTGAATATTTTTTAATTATGTTACAATGATTAAATAATAGGTTAGAATAATCAATTATTTTTGTTGGTATTTGTTTTTGGGTGGAACTTGGGAGAGGGGTGAATAAGGGAGAAGGCTTCTGATGAAGAATGTTCCAACCAACGATGAACGTCAACCTCGATCCCGTCTATGACTTCCTTCCTCCGAACCTCCTCGATGCAAGACACGTTTGTCTACAATGAATCGATTCCCACCATTACAAGACTTCATCAACGATCAATGAACAATGGTAGGGGTTTGAACTTTGTTTTGTTTCTCATCCTTCATTTTCCGTTGTGCATTACTAATCAATGCTTCATGCTATCTCCCAAACGTGAGGGGTGCAGGCAGAACAAACATGGCCGGACCCCTCGGCCTTCTTTGTGGATTTTGACGTTAAATGCGGCATGAGATCGGGATGAGCGAATCTCACCAACACTGATTGTAGATCGAAGGCGATGTCCTGATGATTGTGTAGCCTCTTCCGGAATGAGAATCTGGCCACCAGAACTCATCTGGTGACCCACGGAAAGTTCACCGGTAGATGGAACAGATGAACGACATTAAATGACAGTGGTGGTGCAACTAAACTACCGAATGAGTAACCCGAAGGCGACGGGATACGGTGGTGTAATGGTGGCCGGTGAATGCTCGGCCGCGAAGAAGACTGGTGGCTCGAGAAGCTTGGTTGCGGAGGAAGGCAAGGCGCAACCACGACACGTAGTGGAACCAGGGGGGCCACAACCCTTGGATGTGGTGGTGAAGCAGTGGCCGATTAGAGGATGACCGCGGGGAGGACCGGCGACCTGAGTCGCCAGGTCGCTGGAGGACGCGCTATACAACCGCGCTGCTCGAGAGGTGGTCGGCCGCTCCGCCAGCCAGAAATAGCGGGACCCCACGACATGGTTCCCATGTGACTCGGACTAGAACCATGTGGAACCAGTTTTGGATCGCACACGAACGACTAAGATGTTCGGGATAAGAGGTGGTGCGACCTCCCCTTGAAGCGCCTAGGGCGGACCCCACGGGCCACCGGGCCAGACCCATCGTGGGCCAGACCCAACGCGGTCCAGACCCACCGTGGGCCAGGCCACCAGCGAGGGCTAAGTCGCCCCTGTGGGCCAGGTAGCCTCTACGGACCGGGTCAGACCTGCAGACCGGGTCGGTCTGATAGGGTCGAACATGACCCGAGCCCATTTTGACATATTTCCACTATTTTTCCCGTAACTTGAGCTATGAGATTCCGATTAACGAACCATCTATGGAAAGAGAATCCTTGGAAGGAGGAAATTCTATTGGTAAAACCCACTCTATGTTTGTACATAGTTGGTGTATGGATGGGTTGGAAAAAAAGTAAATCAAACCGGGCCCTCGGAATGGAAATAAAAATAATTCTTAGAACGGGCGACCGATTGACGCACTGTCTATTGCGTGGAGTTTATTATGAAAAGACGGGTCTGTTGAATACATAGACATGGGAATTTGTGGATGTTGATGTATCAACACTTGGCTTGAGGAGCGGACCCTCCCAGAATCAATCATGCTATGTGCGGAACCCTGGGGCTTGTTGTGCACTGATTTCTGTTCCTGGATCCCGTATTGGTTCAACAACAATGATGACTATTCTTGGATCCTGTGTTGGTTCAATAACATCAACGACTATTCCAGGATCCTTTGTGGGTTCGACATCTCCTTTTACAATTATTGGATCCTGTGTGGGTTTGACAGTTCTAATTTATGTTCCTGGATCCTGCGTGGGTTCCACAGCTTCAACGACTATTCGTGGATCCTGTGTGGGTTTGACAAATCCATTAACTATTCCTTGATCCTATGTGGGTTCAAAAGTTCTGATTTTTGTTCATGGATCATGTGTGATTTCGAAAGAATAAATTATTCAGTGGCTACATTTGATCATCTCTATCTCTCTACAGAAGTTGTATACCTATGTGATCTGAGTCAGAAACTTTTGTGTTTACCTCATGATTGAGATGGATTACTTGATTACTTAGGTATATATATGGTAATATAGCTAAGTGGGGTTATTTGTTGATTTAATACGTTGTTTGTTTTCCTTGTTTGTTTTTGTGAGACATGGAGGGTCTCAGGGTCCCTACTGAGTCTCGTTATACGCACCCCAGCATGGGCTATGCCCGAACCTCAATATGTTGGTTTCAGATGAAGGACAATGCTGAATGAGGATGATAGCAATAGGAATGGATGTTACCCGGGGGTGGAGAACACGACAAGTCGGTAACCGGTGAAGACTGCTAGACGTGGAGTGCTGAGAAGGCTATCTGTAGCTACCCTTTATGTAGGATCTGTGGTGGATGATCCTGGAGCTTCTTTTCCTCTTTAAGATGTTTTTTCCCTTTTCAGTTTTACTTGTACATTATAGTTGGGCTTTTATTTACGCCCATTTTACATTTTAGCACTCTCTTATTATACACTTATTCTTAGTGTTTTGTATCCACCTGCGTGCTCTGTTGTGTGTGATTACAATTATAAAGGCAATGCTTTCCCAGATTTAGAGAATTTCTACTTTGGTGCTAGTGGCCAGCCTCTGGCCTATAGAAGGCGGGCGTGGGGTAGTCACTATAGGGGCCCAGGAGGGACGGGTCATGAAAATAATATAATCAATGAAGTAGACAGATATCCCAATGTATAGAAATTTAATTTAGAAATCCGTTACATTATGCATTATTTTTGTTGAGAACAATTTTACTTCTTCTAAAGTGGTTTTAAACATATTATTAACATATTTCATAATCATATTATTATTTATAATATTGTACATGAGACTTTTACATCATTAAATTACATATTTATTAATATTAATAAATTATCACAATTGTTTCATTTTTAGGTTTTATTGTTTCATCTTGTATGATTCATCATGAATTTTTGAATAATAAATATAAGTTATAAATCCATTTTATATATAATGATATAAATTTTATAAAAATCAATTTTCATTTTATAAGACTTCAAAATCATTATTTAATTGTGAACAATGAGAATGAATCATATCACTTCGTTGTGATGGTTAGTCATACATATGTACAACTGACATTATCATTTATTTATATGGTGAATGTTTAAAGAAGTGGATTGTGTACTATTTCTATAGAATATATATAATTTCATATATATAACATATATTCATTAATATTATTCTTTGTTACATTCCATTTAAAAATTAGTGAAAATGAATCACATCACTTCACGAGGAGGTAGTCCACCGTACATGAAAATGACATTATCATTTTTTAATGGATGGTATTATAAGAATGTATATGATATTTTTAAATGATATAATAACTAATCTTTTATTAGTATGATAAATCATAATAAAATTTTTCCTTATTACCTTACATGTAATGCACAAGATAAAAGTGAATCACACTACGTCGTGAGGTGGTAGTCTGACATACAAACCAGTGATGTAATAATATTATCACTGAAATAGATGGTACAAAGGTATATGTGATAATATAATTACAGAAGTATAATTATACAAAAAATATCATACATATCCAATAAATGAATAATTATATCCATTCATGATAAGCTGTGATGGAAAATGAATTTTTTCAGTTCTCAATGTAGTATTCTGCTAAACACATGATCACTGGCTTCATTTACCTTTAGGGGGGAGGAGATGTTTTTAGGTCATGAAACTAAGATAAAAATATCTATGTATATTTAAGATAATTTTTTTTATTATCATGTTTTAATTATATTTGGTGAAGGTGGATGATGAAATAAAATAAAATGCTATATTAGGGAAGTTACCTATTCTTCGGAAAACTTATTTTGGTTTTCACAAAACCCTTTCCAAGGATTTATTTCTAACCAAATAATGTATTCTAGTTTGAGGGGTGGGATGTATAGAATTTATTTGTGTAGTTTTTTCCAGCACACTTACTTTTGGAGTTATCTAATGGAGAGGGGATGAGGTTTCTAATTATACATGGGACAGAGGACACACATTGAATTTTTGAAAAGAATTATTTAAAACCTTCTTTAGCATAGGCCAAATAGAAAAAATGGACCATTATAGAATCATAAATTTTATAAGGCCGAAATATTACCATCCAATATGAATTTGACATGTTTTTCTTACTTTTAACACATATCTGTTAAACATAACCCCCATCTAATGTCATTTTTATCTTAATTTCGATAAAACATTTTTACTACATTTAACTATTCATTATGGTAAAAAATTATATTTAACCTCTTAGATAATATAGATTATTTTGAATAAAAATAATATATACATTTTTATATTTTAATATTATATAATATATAAAATTTAATTATAAAGTAAACCCAGATACGTGTTGAAAAATGAATTTTCATGAAATGAATTTTTGAGGAATAGTTGATCACATATTGGCTATTTGAAAAAAAAAATACATTAATTAAATTAATTTAAATTCATATTTATAAAAATTTAATTGTTAAATTTTCATTAAATCATTCATCATAAGGTTTTATCTTATTTATTTAAAATTTATTAACATTAAACACTTTAATATAATTATCCAGAAAACTGTTTTTTATATCCAAAATTGTTTTTCTAACATATAGTATTAAGATAATTTAAATCTTTTTAATTAGATTTTATATGATTAAAATATAATTATTTTAATTATAAATAAAATTAAAAAAATATTTCTACATCATTTATATGAAATAAATTAAAATATTATATATGTTGGTATTGTCAATATTTATTGAAATATTAATATTTTCAAAAATAATCCCAAAATTTCACCCTATGTTAATATAAGTATTCTGATATCAAAAATTATTATTACTTTTTTAAAATATCCTTTACAAAATTTTAAATTTTAAATTTTGATTTAGGTGCACAAAGTTTTTCTAAAATACTTTTGAAACACATATATTTTTTAAGATAACATTTTATTTTCATGAAAATTGATGTTACATTATTTATAATCAATTTATAACTGTTGAATAATTTTCTATATCTTTAAGACATATAATTTTCATAAATTTGTTATTATTATTTATAAACCCCAATATAATATATATGTTATGATTGTATATTATGTTACAGTTTACATAGATCAGGGTTTTGTGTTCCATAATCTATCTAAGAGATACTGTTTTTCTAGAATGCAATATATTTTAAGGTATTTTTTGTTTCATGATCATTTTGATTGGAGTTTTATGTCATATATCACATCAACCCTAATTTTAATATTTTAATTTTTTTTTATGTTATAATAACCTAATTTTATTCCCCATTCTTTTTATGTATGTGACATTTATTTCATATACAACCAGATTATGACTCATTTAAAATTGGTAGTATCATTTATGTGTGGTGGATAATTTACTAATACTTAAAAGTTATAGTTTTTTTCTATTATTTTCATTTAATATATTTTTAATTATCTAATATAACATTAAATTAAATGTAAAAAAAAAATTATTTTTCAGACATGAATGGATTATGATAAAAAAAATTTCATGAAAAATGGATTTTAACTTATATTCATTGTGAATGTATTTAAATGAATATTATTAAAAAAATTGTACATATTTTTAAATCCTTTTTTATGAAAAATATAAAAATTTATATTTTCCTCCGTAAGATAAATCCTAAACCATTTTGAAACCATATTTCTTAATAATATATCTTTATTTAGAGAAAAACAGAACTTTTGTGAGTAGTAATCCAAAATATTTTTTTATTTTTAAAAATATTAAATTCATGAAATATTTTTAATATGATTTGGGAATAAATTTCTATACCATTTAAATGTTCATGAGACATACCTTCCCCATAAACTTTTCTCAAGAAATTTGAGAACCATGACTTCCCATATAACATTATTCGGCATTATAATTCTACCATCCATTACAAACCGTAATTATTAATATAGATTCATGATCAGTCCAGGTTTGATAGTGGGAGATGGAATTTCAGGTTTTTTCTTTGGGAAGTATTTTTGAATTGGGTAAATACGATGGTGAGGTCATCAATTTATAAATTTCGAAAAAAAATTATGAGTAATAGCTACTTAATACTTGAATTTATCATTACATTCCCCTTGAAACGTTCATATTTATATATATATATATATGAATGTGAAAATATTTATTATATAAAAAAAGTTAATATGTGGACATAATAAAAAAGATCGAATATAATTATTGGAAATTTATCATATTTCCACAAAATTATTTCCATGGCCATCCTTGGCCATGGATATTGGTCACATATAAAAATGGCCACAATTAGACTGTGGTTATAACCCTTTCTACTCTGTCCCATGGGAAAATAATTTTCAAGGGATGAGTGTATGAATGGCCTAAGACCATGTTCATCCAAGTATTGTAACTGTATGACCTCCTTGGAAAGAATACTTCTATAATATTATGTTAGCGGTTTCCATTGGCCCAACCCATGATATGTATCACAATGGTCAACCATAGATGGTCTTAGTAGGCATCCCAAGTAGGTCCTATGTCCATAGTCACCCTTTTATTGTGGTCGTATGGCATAAAAATCCATGACCATATGGAATATCTTGATTTATAATAATAATAATAGAATATAGTTATATTTATGTACATATTTATTACTATGTGTGCGTTGTAAAGAGTTATGTCAGTTCAAATGAGCTTTGGGATTTGGAATGTGAGGAATTATATATTCCAATATCAATTGTCATAGTTAAAATTGATTGTAGTTGAAGTTTACAAGAGGGTACAAATGTAACACAAGGACAATGACCGTGATCATCATCCTTAGTTATAGAGATACACATACCACAACACTAATAGCCTCTATTAGCATGGTGACCATGATGATTGCTTATGGACAAGGTCATGCAACATATATATATTGTCTCTAAATATAGTAATATAAAAAATTTCTAGTGGTGTCTACTTATATAATAGAGAGCTAATGAGGATTGTAATTATTTATTTTTCATTATTTTATCTCATGACACAGAAAAGGGAATTAAATTGTAGTCACATTTTAAAGGGTAATTGTGTGAGATATTTTTAGTGGAAATAATTAATGTTTAATATATTGTATTTAAAGAGTAAAAAAATTTCTTTGTAACCTTTTTAATTTAAATGATTTATCACAAAAAACAATTTCTATAAAAATCATCATTAAAATATGACATGATTAGAAATATTATTTATTTTTTATGGTGTGGGAGAATTATAATTTTTACCGTAATATATTTATATATGTATTTTTCTTATCCCATAACAATATTAATATTATATTATAATGAGTTATGTGTGGAACGAATTTCCTTGTGAGGTAGGTCGTGATTGGGTCTTGGATGGATTTATGGGGATAAAATATATCTAATTATGAGAAGTGCGAATGAAGGGAAATTAAATTAAAAAATGATACATGATGAAATTAGCATTTAATGTTATTAATAAATTTTCCAATTATAAATGATTTTGTTGATATTGTACATATATAATTTTTTTTAAAATGTGTAAAGAGATATGTACAGGAGTAAAGAAATACATTTTTAAATATTTTATCTATTTTATACAATATCATATTTCCAATTAATTAAATAATTAATTGGAAATTGTCACATATTTAGTTTATAGGATAATTTTTTATTTTTATTTTAAAATGGATTGAATTTTGGGTCTTTATTGATTTTATTCAAATTAGATTCTTTAGTAGTAATCCATCCAATGTTTTCAGCAAAATTGACAAATGGAAAATTTTGAAATTTAATATTATGATCTAGAAAGTGGAGAGTGTTAATATGACATTATCCATATTGAAAACCCCGTTTAATCTCATATTATTATATATGATGAATTTATTACTATTTTCGAAAATATTTTGTAATCATATTTAATTTTAGTCTTATGTATGGATACTAAGATATTAATTATTTTAGATTTATTTTTACAAATCGATAAAAACCCAAAAAATTAGAAAACTCATGATTCATTAATATTGGGATAAAATTTATGTCTGATAATGTTTTTATTCTTCCACATAAGTTTTAAATGATGATAAATTAGATAAAATAAAATCCACTATTTATATATATGATAAATTCATATGAATTTAGTTGAGGAACATTAAATTATATTATCAATTCTAGTGGCCATGTTAGAATAATTTTAAATTTCAGTTGATTAACTAGGCCAGATCTAAGGCGATTCAAGAACAATTTATGTGGATCGATTATCTAATACAATTAACAAAAAGAGAAATTTAGTTCTTCTGAATAATAGTTACTAATATCATTATTTCATCGATCAATCCTAAATAATTGAGATCATTATATCACATATGTACTTCTATACTACATGAATAATCTATATCACAATGTTCCATTATTTCTAATGAAATGTCATGTTACACCTACCCATGATTTATGGAGTGCATAATTTGATTTTTTAAATATGATATTTTTATATATTTTTAGTAAATATCTAAATTCATCAGAGATAATGAACAGTAATATGATACATGGGGGATATTGGAAAGAATCATGATTGAAAAAATAATATTCCACCTTTATAACTAGAAGAATCCTCTTACTCACTCATTTCCAATGAGGATCCATCGCCATGAATGTTATGGTATATTAATGATTCCCTATAACTATTTGAAAATTTATCCCCTCCATGGCAGTGATTTATAAACCATATACTCTTATTTAGGAATTAATATAGTATTAATTTACTTATATTTAATTTTTCATCAATAAGTTATTAATAGAAAACTTATTTATTATATCTCTTTCTTATCTAAAATTATTTATGATAAGATATTATGATTGTCTAGAACCTTGATAGAGGGGAATGAATTAATTCTTTTGATCCTTTGGGTAATGTTGGCATACTTCATTTCCTTTTTTAAATTTATTAAATGTATTTTTTTCATATTTTTGTGGGAAATGAGAATGTGAATTCCTGTGTATGTAATTTTCAAAATTAGAACACAATATCACTAAGTTAATATATATCTTTTTGTATCTCATATAGCTCCCTTATAATGAACATATATTTATATAATGGAGTTACATTATTCATTAGATGAATGAATTAGGACAAAACAATATTTTTAGAAGGTGTTACATGCTCAATTGAGATGTGCCCTATCGTGGAAATATAAATGAGATGGGTTTTTCCATGAATATGGTATTTTAAATTTGTTATTATACAAACATATTTATGTAGTGATAATAAAAAGTAATTAATATTTAACTTATTACTGATATAAATTACAACAATGAAATAGTATAATAGATAAACTGAATGCACCCTTACAATCATTCCCCTTTCCTGTAAATAATTTGTTTCCTTTCTTGATTTAAAATTTATTTGAAGAAATTATCCACAAAAACACAATATTTTTCATGTAATTCTTTTCAAATGAAATACTAATTATATAATTTAGTCGATAATAATGGAGTTTTGTTGATAAAAATACCTTTGGAAGTCAACCCTGGACATCCAATATACTATGATAGGAATATTAAATATTCTTGTTCTCAAACACCACGTATTTTGTTCTTCTATTAAACTATATTATAGTATGAAAATAAAATAATTGGAGGCCAATATATAATACTAGGATCTTTTCCAGTTTTAAAATGGTTGTTATGTTCAACATAGACATAGACTCAACTGATCTATTTATAGGCGGTAAATTCCCAAAGGTGTGTTGGATTATTTAAATTTATAAGCTTGGGAGCAAAATTAAATGTGGAATATTGGAATATTAGTTGGTCTAACCAAGGGTTCAAAATTATTGATGTTATTTCAAAAATTAATTAGTCTAACAATTATAACTAAATGATATAAAGGATTCTGAACACTTTGAATGTTTACCTATATGTGTGAAATTCCATGTGGAATCTTTAAATATCTACAAGTATAACCATAGGAAGTAAATTTAATATATAATATCTAACAATTTAATTTTATAATCATGGAAACTAGTGAATTTATTTGAGGAGATCAGTAAAATGATATAGACTGGGAATACCCAAACGGTTCCCAAATTTGTAATATACCACTCAAGGAGCGGTACCCAATCTCCTTGGGTTGATGGATAGTTCCATTTTCCTTTTTTTAATATTAGTGAACGGTTAATATCTTGAATATAATAATGTTAATACAAGGATATATTTTTCCACATGTATCACATGACTTATCAATGTATTAGATGTTTCCATATAGAAACATACAACTAGTCAAAATAGATGAAAAAACAAAAAAGGTGTGTTGACATATATGTATATGAATGCAACCAAATCAACCAATCAGACTAAATATACCAAAATATTAGAGTCATATAAAACCCAGTAGTCAAAATATTCCATATGTAAATAAGTGAAATGGAAATATAAAATTACAAAACAAAATTTGGATTATTTACCCTATATAACATAATTATAAAATATCTCCTACATCATCTTAAATCAATCAAACCACAAAAATCTATTTCCAAGTGATGTACCTTTCTCTACAAGAAATATTTTATGTGCGAATAAATTTCCACTAAGACATTCATGTATTCTATGTGAATAAATACATAGTTGGTAACCACCTATTTTTTATAAAATCAATCATGAGTATGTTGACGTATTAAAAACATGTCTACTAATATACATAGACATTCTGAAATAGTATGACATGAATTAATTGAAAAAAAACATGGAAATAATGAATAATAGAAAAACTGAGAGATTAATGTAAGGCTATAAAAAAATTTCAAAAAAATGAGGTTATATAAATATATATACTTCGTTAGTAGCCATGGATAAATATCTATAATATAGAATCATTTTCCACTTCAATAATTGGGATTATACATCGATGTATATATATTCCCTGACACACATATATTAATGTAAATTTGATCAATTTAGATTTCCGAAAACATATCCCCATGGGAAAATGAATTTTTTATATATAGTTAAAAAAACATATAGTTTGATGCATGAGTTATAAGGAATAGATTATATGATTAAAAAGTAAAACATTCATCCAAACCAATTTTTTATAAAATATATAGGATTTTTTAAACCTATCACATTCACTGATATACATGAAATTTTTACCTACACATATTTTATGGAATAATATAATCCACTTCAGGATGATCATATAAAAATAAAATAAGTATCTATCCTCATGATAAAATTTGTTACTAGGTCAAATATAAATGTCAAAAAAAATATGGACATGAATCTAAAAAATATTTTGAATAAAATTTCCCCTAGGGCATTCGATTTGATAATCTTGAAAAATAATAATATAATGCGTTGGTATAGCTTATGTTTCCAAAAGTCCCTAATATTATGGATCTATATAGGAAATTGTGAAAAAAATTATGTAATAGAGGTGATATTGTTATGTTACCAAGTATCAATTTTATTATAACCAATTCATTCAAATAAAACACAACTAAGTATAAATATGTAAATAAATAATAATTAATTTCACAACAAAAAAGTAATCTTCACTAAATAATTAAGACTCCCAAAGTGAAAATACATAATATGAAATGGTAACTACGAAACAAGAATAAATTAATTTGAAAAATATATACATTATGTAACATCCTTAGTACTGAAAAAGAAACAAAATTTTTGATAACGTATCTGATATGCAACATCTATCCTAAATTAATAATTATATATTGATATTGTAAATTTTCCATTATAACATATCCCTTATAGTGGTTGGTGAAAAACATGTTTATATAAATTTTTTTCCCATTTTATATATAATTCATTATTAGGTGACCCATTAATCAAAAAGGAAAATAAATCCCATTTTAAAATAAAATTAAATCATCTCTAGAAAACTATTTAAATGCACACAAGTGTGTTTTATACTAGTAAAATAAAAACTATCAGATAGTAGAATATATTAATTAAATAAAAATATAATATATTTAATATAATGTTTAAAACTCATCTAATTTATTTCTAGACTTTCTATATAAAAATAAAGTTTTATATTTAAAAAAATCTATTATTCAAAAAGTAGTTTTACCACCTTTTGATGAGGAATTTGTTTTATATATAGTTATTGATACTTTAATAAATTATAATACAAGAATAAACTTATTATTTTTATTATTAATATAAAAACATACTTCTACCTAATTAATTTCTTTTCAATTATATGTTTCATATCCATATGAATATGAAAAAATGAAACTTTAATCATAAACAACATTTTTTTCAAATTAATTTAGAGAAGTAAATTTTATATATGATTAGTTTTAATATATAATTTGAAATTTTTTTATAATTCAATCCAATTTAGGTTATTATAATTAAATTCATATTTAATTAATATATAAAAACATTGTAGTTTTTTGAACGTTTTCTCTTTGAAAATTCATATTTTCATTCCATCTACAGGATTATTTTTAAATTAATTTCATTAAAATAGGTGAATTTTATTTATAAAAATGGATTCCATATTTGGAATCTGAATATCCAAATTTATTTATATTTCCTTTTTATTTTATCACAATATTAATAGTAACTTTTGTAATCTTTTATAAACACGTTTAAATTTAAATCAAGTAATTAAGGGTACAAAAATATTATAAATATTAGAAACATACCCTATAACATGTCTTAATTTTATTTTAATAGTGATTAAAAAAAAAAGGGAATATATGGATGTATTTTAGGAATAGTTGGAGACACTACTATATCTTTAATCCCTATATAGTATTTTTTTTTAAAAATATCAATGATGTCATACTTATCTTCTAATAACTACAATAATATTTTTATAGTGTAATTTGGAATAAAAATTAAACTATAATTATAAATTTTTTCACTAATATATTTATCTATACCATGTTAATTTATTTATAATTTATACGTGATAAAATAATAAGGAAATATAAATAAACATGAATGATATTTTAATTATAGTTTAATAAATATAACATGAAATAATTAATGTCATAGAATAATTTTTTATATCATTTTGATATGTTTTAAATGTTTTATAATATTTTTTTCCAATTTAAATTATTTTTATTATATATTTAAAAACTCAAGAAATTTATATTGTGAAAATAAACATGAATGATATTTTAAAATAAATATTATTTAAAAAATATAATAAAACTAAAATTAATAAAAAAACCAAAATATTGGGATATGAATTATAATTTCTTGAAAGATCCATTTATAGTTGGTTTTGAAGTTTAGAGTAAATATGTTAAACCTAAATGTGTAAAAACACATGACTTATTAGTAAATGTTTAAGAGGTCAAATAAGAGTAAAAAAATTTAAGGATTAAAAAATAGAAAAACAATGAATATTATTCATTGAGTGAGTGTATTTAAACCCTATAATCATCATAACATTTAAATGATTTAGTTTGGATCCATTTATAATAGAAAGTTAATTTACATTAATTTAATATTTTGATGCATTCCAAGAGTGCCCCATATATTTCTTATTAAAGGAAACCGCTTACATTCATTTATTCAAACATAAAAAAATATATTTGTCCAATATGTACCCAATTAGATTAATATAATATATATATATATATTCTATAACAATTATTTTAGTCATAAAATCACCCTAAATGATTTTAATGTGTTAAAAAACATTCTGAATAAAATTAATTGCTCTAAGTCATGTGTTTCTGTTTTATATTTTCTTCCACATCATTCTAATATTATTCACCCATGATGAAATATTAAATTCATTATCATAAATATAATGATATGTTTTTTGTTTTATATCATCTCCAAAAATCATCACAATTTCCATCAAATGGAAAAATAAATAATCGTTCGTGTGTACGATGAACTACTATATTGTGACTCGATATAGATTTCATTTCGATCAACCTCTCTAAAGGCTGATAAAAATTATCAAATTAATTTTTAAATATGATATTAAATATATATTTTTAATTATTAAATTAAAATATATCATTTATATTATTACCTTTCCAGTCATAAAAAATGATAACATCATTAATGTGTACAGGTGAAATATCGCCTCCAAAGAGTGATATGACTAGCTCTTTATCAACAAGCAACATGGATTAAATATATAGTTATATTTAAATGATTAATATAATATTAACTATAATTTTATCATTATTTTAGGATGTAATAGCACTTACCTTCTTTAAAAAATGATCATTGTCAAATCGAAATATTGCTCATGTGTGGGTACGACCTACCATCTCTATGATCGTAACAGTTGTTCGATTTTCTTAACAACATATCAGTATTGGTTTTTAGAAATATAATTTATATATAATTATGATAATTATTCCATGATTATTATTTTTGAGATGATGGACCAATTATCAAATTCCCTACTGATATAAAAAAAATGTCTTTTTCGACTCACGTTCCGAATATCATTAAAACATCCTACATGAACATAAATAATTGATTAATTTTTATAGAAGTATAGTAATTTTTATAAAATAAATAAAAATAATTAATAATTTCATAGATAAATAAAACTATTAAACTAACTATATTATTTAGGAATATAATTATTATACTTTATGATTCAGGCTCAAGGTAAGGGACATTATCGCAATCTCCATTCATTGAGGCATATTTTGATGTTATATTACCATCTTCTTTTATGTGGTGTATATAAATAACCATTTTCATATAATATCATTAATTTATTTAATATAAATATATTTAGTGTTTTTTTATTTTATTTCTCCATGGGTCTTGTTATTTAAATGTTCAATGTGGTATGGAAAATTGGGAATGTTTAAAGATTTAATTTCCAGTTATTTTTCCCCTCATCAATATTTATGATATTACATTACATATTAATTAAATGTATATTAGAGAAATATTACGTATAATATATTTTTATTATTAATATCATTTAGTTTATTTCAATTCAAATATTTATACATTTTTATAAGGAATGTTATGAAAAATGATAAGAGGAATGTTCTGTTCTTAATGTACATAGTGACAGTGACAATTCTAGAATAATGGATATTATTTATATTCTAGATTTCTATTCAAGATAAAATGATATCTACAATTAAAACCCATTTATTTGATTTTTGTTAATGAAAATGGTTTTGTGTGGAAAAATATGTTTGGGTATTGAAATTGGGGTATTAAAATACATGTGTATTTTTATCTGAATGTGGTTTTCATATAGGTTGAATTAGATCTTTTCAAAGGGTATTATGATTGAATTGTTTTATTCATGATTTTTTTTATATTAATTTAAAAAATGTGAACTATATATAGATTATTGGAAGGTTTGTGACCCATTATTGATAATTGGTTAGCTTAATATTCCATATACTAAGTGTTGTGGCCCTTTATAACTCAAGAAAAACTGGTGAGCCCAATATATATTATACAAATAGTTTAACCCCATTATAGCTCGTAGGTGAGAAAGATACAACATACACAAAGGGTAATCCCCATTATAGATCACCAATGCATTTGGGAATAATAATCATGGGAGTCGGCCATATTGTTATTATAATTCAATGGGTTTTGAAAAGGGATTTATATATATGATTATCTTAGTCAACTAAAATAGTATTAATTACTTTCTATTAGTTGTAATGATTTATTGTGAGTAACAAATTTGAGTGTTTTCTTGTGAAAATGTTTTGATTAATTTTTTCAAAGAAACTTAAATTTGATTCCATGTTTTTTAATGTTTTAATGGTTTTCAATCATTTTATTTATCGTGCAACGATTTTGGTGGTAATTTGTAGTTTTAAAATGTTTTTATAGGGACAGTGGATATATATGGAGAAGGGTATAGACATGATGAAAATTTTTATTTTATATAATCAAAATAAACCATGTTTTATTTTTTATTTTTTTTAAGAAAAATAAAAATGAATAAATTATTCTACTTATAATGAATGGGTTTACATTACAGTACATTATCCTATATATA
Source organism: Viscum album (assembly GCA_963277665.1). NCBI lineage: Eukaryota > Viridiplantae > Streptophyta > Magnoliopsida > Santalales > Viscaceae > Viscum > Viscum album. The sequence continues at coordinate 1,813,578,778 of OY728127.1, forward strand.
TATAAATTTAAATGGAAAATATCCTTAATTGCGAATTATAGGTAAAAACACTAGAATATATAATGTTTGAGGATGGGTCCTTACATTTAATATCAAATTATGTTTTAGAAAACATTAGTGGGTGGGATAGTGTTAATATAATTTTTTTATAATATTTTATATTTTGGATAAGTTGAAATGATTTTGAATTTAGGTATTAAAAATTTTCATAACATAATGAATGTTGGTTGAGAATATTTTCCCCTTGAAGAAATAAAGTGGGTGAAGTGGGAAGTCATTGAGAGGAAAATATCCTTCTAAATCTGCATTATGATATTGTTGGAATGCGAATATTTTTTTTTCAGGGATGGACTAGTTGATGTATGATGTAAATGTTTGTGGTATACAAGGTAGAGAGAAACCTTGTTTTTTATGATGAAGCATATCATTAATGGATAATTTCATAATGATTAACCCTTAATCCTTTAATGGATCATCATACCCACAAGAATTTGAAGGATGGATCAATTCCCTTAAGATGATATTTCAAATCATGATATTTTCCCAATTATATAAGGATACTATTTCAATCAATATTTTCATGGTGAAGCTAATCAATGGCTATCATTGGGTAAGAATAGAAACGAGACGGATAAACATGATTCCATGAACTGGTAATCATTAAACTAATATTTACTTGATAAATATATCTATAAGGCTATTCAAATGTGAAAATGAAAAGAGATCATAGATTTTAGGATAATAGATGAATATTATTTTTCTTCCTATAAATAATGAATAAAAAGATCATCCAGGTATGTGTAAAACATTGCGCGAGTAATTGATAATTAATTTAACATATTTTACTGAGGATTAAGACCATTTATACAAACAGATTTATCCTCTAATGAATTTAGAAGTTGTGAAAAAAGAGGTCAATTATGATGATAATGTTGAAATGGAGTTTTTTAAAACATATTTTCCACAAGATGACATGTGTATAAAATGGATATGTTTTACGAAATAGATAAGAAACCTAATAATACAAAAGGTATTCTGAAAAAGTATTCCATCTATGGTATGAAAATTTGGGGAAGTTATATCAAAATTTGTAATGTGTTACCAATGTGGAATGTTTGGTTAGAATTTTTTTGATTGTATGGAAATGTTTCATGAATAATCATACAATGTGATAAATGATATTCATTCAACACTAAGAAACTTTATATCTAATTATTTAGAAAACTATGCTAATATGTTTCTAATGTTACTTAATCTGGGTGGAAATAATCATGAAAAAAAATGTCTGGAAAAATATTCTTCTACTACGGTTGTTGATATTGAGATTTATGGTGATGTAATGGAAGCTCTAGGGAGAACTGTTTATCAAAAATCATATCCATAAATTCAAGGCTTTAGAAAATTATTCTATGGTTTTTTCCGATTTGATCATAAGTGATGTAAGACCCTTTAGGAGATGATTTTTTGGGATTATATTTATGTAAGGATTTTATATAAGGACATGTTTTCCTCTGGTTTTGTACATGAGTTTTAAGGTATTGAAAATCATTATTGTTTATATTATCAGAGATGATTTTGTTTATCTTTTGGGAGATACATCACTATTTAGAAAATGTTATGAGAATGGAATTGTGCTGGTAAAATATAAAAATATCCATTAAATATATTTTCTTATATCAATAGTTTGTAAATGAATTTATCAATCCTAGGAAAATTATTTTTAATGACAAAAATTATTCAATTAATTTTCTTACTAAGAAACCAATGAATTTTTTTCCTATAATAGACTTATGGTTTTTTTAATGTTAACATTACCCGGACAATGTTCTTTATCACTATCCATCAAAACATGATAATAAATTTCCTCTTCAATTTCTATGTCTTCATACATGGAATAAGAGATAGTGTTATCTCTGTTGAACTTAGTACATCACATTATTTTAATGTGGATGTATCTTAAGTACATTTTGCATTGTGGGACCTCAATCAAAGATATTTTGAAATTTTAAACCCCTATTTTTCATTCCTAAGTTCATATATAAATTATAATTTTTAATGGGTATAAAATGTATTATAAATTGTTTTAAAAATAAACAACTATGATCTATAGTGTATATGATTTTCCAAAACGAGCTTAAAATAGAAATTAAATATTTTTATTTAAATGTTACCATTTTAACATATTTTTTAGAATATAGGGTATGAAAAAGAATAACTAAACTATGAAAATATTCTTCAAAATTGAATATATAAATAATTATTTTTATAATAATTAATTTTAATAGATAATGAAATTGTGTTTAATTTAAACAAAAATATTTTCTAGAAAAAATATTTCAATTCGCATAAGTGTGGTTTATACAAAAATACAAACAAATCACATTTTTTTGGATTATATTATTAATATATATATATATATAATATTTTCAATATAATGATTAACAGTCATCATATGTATTTTCTAGACATTATATAACAATTTATCATATTTTATACTAAAAAGATTTATTTTTCTAGAATGAATTTCGATCACCATTTGATGGTTCACTCATTTTAAACATAGATTTTCTAACAATTAGAAATTATATTTAAAAAAATAAACGTATTAATTTAAATTGGTATATCAAATTTTACTTTGGTTGAATTTTTTTTATTGTTTATAAGTTTCAAGTTTTGATGAATATGGATAATTACATAAATTTAATTGAAAGCAATGCTTATAAAAATAATTTATCATGGTAAATTATATATTTGAATGATTTTGAAGTATAATTAGATTATTTTTTTAACATTTATTCCAATTTTGATTATTGGAAACCATTTCACATTGAATTTGAAAATAAAATGATTTATATCTTTAAAATGTTTCCATTTTAAGAATGTGGTTTTTAATACATCCATGTGGTTTTTTAATTAATTAATAAACCATTTTTTGAATATAATTCTGAAAAATGGAATCCATATTATGGATCATAATGTCCATATTTAATAAATAAATCAATTTTTTTTAAATTATGAATAGTGAATACTAATGTGTTGTAAACATAGTTAAGTGTAAATCTGGTAATTAAGGGTAAAAATAATATTATAAATATATTAAAAATAACCTAAAAAATGCCCAAATTTTATTGGATGGGTGATTTTTTATGATAATAATTCTTTGGAAAATATTGGACCTCCTGGATCAACATTGGGGAATATACTTTCTTTATCGTATTGTTTAATGAAAATTCAAAGATGTCAAACATATATTTTAATTAGGGTATCATTTTTAAATAATGTTATTTTAAAAATATATTTTACTATAAATTTTAATTTTAATGATAAAATATTTATATGCATCATGGTAATTTATTAATAATTACTATCTGATAAAATATGTTTTGTAAATATTGACACAGTTGTAATGCAATAATTTATTAATTAATGAAAATATCAAATAAATGATATTAAAAACATTTTAATAAAAATAATAAGAGATAATTAATGTAATACACGAGTTTTAAATACAAATTAGATCAAACAGCTATGTGTTTGAACAACTATTTTTGAATTTATAATTTTTTATTGATGTGACACTAGTAGCCCATAGTTTGTGTCTAAAATAGATAAATGGGCATGATTATAATGAAATGAATCCTAAAGGACTAATAAAAATGGTAGTCTTTTTAAATAAGATGAAAATAATATTTTTTTATTAAAAATGAATAAAATTATTTCAATTTAATTTTTTAGGATAACATTACTCCCACTAATCACATCCTTGTATAAATTTCATAGTACAAATTTTATATTCATGGGGAAATGAAATAAAATGATGGTGATAAACATAACTGAGTAAGGGTTATATACAAAGGAATAAATATTGAATCAATGCGAATAATCAATATAGAATGGTAATAATTAAACACAAATTACATATATTCAATAAATTGTGTGGATACACAATATGGAAATGTAAAAAACATAAGCCCAAGAAAGTCAATAAATTAATTGAGAATGAAATCTCTCCATAGATAATGTCAAAGGAAAAATATCATGGATAATAATATATCAATATAAATTATGGAAATGTATATTTATTGCACTACATGTTTTATTGGTACATGGTACCTTTACAATCAATACCAATCATATGATAGTTTGGTATACTACTATCAAGATCGCTCATAAGATAGTTTAGAATGTTATTAGTTACAAACTCGATGGGTTTGTTACTAATTTTTTTCTGTTTCATGAGGCTACCGACGTATCGAGGGGAAAAATATAATTGTTTCCCATCCCCTATTGTACAATTCCAAATCATTACTCATATATTGGTTAATTAAATTAATTAATTAATGACATACCATATCATATATTTATATTGATTAGAACATACATATTTATCAATATTTTTCAATATATGAAATAATTTTCAAAGTAAAAACCATATGTAATAATGGAATACAGTTTTGGAAAAAATCATATCCATGATAAATGATATGAATATTTATGGGAAATTTAATGTTCAATTATCACTAAAAATTGAATATTTCAAGGGGAATAAAAAAAGGAATCCAGTAAGTTAATGCTAATAAAATCCATAGATAATTCAATAAAAACCCATCAATACAAGAATATAGATGGAATCAATAAAAAACATTAAAACTTTACAAAGGATAATGTATTTTTTCTTTGAATAATGGAAATAATTTAAAAATATTTTTTAAAGTCATTCATGAGAAAAAATACTTGTCATTTTGGAAAACATTTTGAAATCCTATTAATTGAATATAACATTTCAAAACAAAATTTTTTATAAAAATTAACCTTTTAAACATGGAAGTGAAACATTAAAAGGTGATTTTGGGTAAATCTATTCATTCCATACAAGGTAAAAGGAATATTATTTTTCTACGGTAAAAAATTCTAGAAAAGGTCCTTGTCATGAAAGTTAAAAGAGGATTCCTTTGAAAAAACATTAAAAATAAAATAATTTAAAAATATATATAATAAATAATTTGGAATGGTTAAAATATTTTTGAAATACTTTGTAGAAAAAATGGGTTTTAAAAGGAAAATTGGTTCTCTAGCTAATGTAAAAAATGATGATATTTTTTATTAAAATCATTTTCTAAAACATTTTCAGAAACTAATTGTGTAAAAAATGGTACATTTACATAGAAAATATCATGAATAACTATACTAGAATCAAATTAAATGTTTTATCAAAAAATGATCACATAAATTCTTCAAATGTAATTTCATTAATATGTTATCTCGAATCGAATGAGATTTTGAAATAAACACTTAAAATGATTATAACATAGATGTGAATAATGTTGAATGATTTAATTTAGTGTATCAAATATAAATGTAACAATAATATGTTAAAATTAATAAATATTTATTATGTGTAATTATAAATAAAATTATATAATATTAACAACACCAAAGATGTAATACTACCTAATGAAAAAGTAATTGAGTTATAAAAATTTTTCGGACATGGTAATATTTTGGTCAAACACCCTTTGATAAAAAAATTCCAATGGAAACCAGAAAAACAATATATAAATAATTGTTAAGGTTATTACATGAAATAGTTTTAAAAATATACTATATATAAGAAACTAGGTGTGTAATGATAAAATATGCCATAAATAATGGAAATTGAAATGAATCCCCTTACTACTAGGTAACATTTTAAATATAATACCTATGAAATAAATAATGTCAAATGATTATATTAATAATGTTAATATATATTTATTCATGATATAATATCATATAGGGGTAGTATATATGCCACCCAAAATAAATAAGTGGAGAACATGGTGTATACCTCATTGAAGAAAAGGTGAGATAAGAATCCCTTAACATGGATTTCCATTTGTGTGAATGTCTATTAACATCATGTATAATTGTTTTAAATTTCTCAATAACTTATTAAATGAACATTATTATATTTATAATATCATATATTATCTTATTATAATATCTTACTAACCATTAGTTAATAAACATTCAATTTTTTCACTATTTCAAGTGTTAATTTCCTATTTTTATTACAGTTTTATTTGTTAATTGTTGTTCATATTTATGAGATCTTTGTATGACCATATTAATAAATTAAAAAATTATATAAATTTCATATATTTTAAATTATATATTCTTTTATTATAATTCACATTATATGGGGATAAAAAATGAAATTCATCTATCATGTAGATGGTTGGACATACGTACACATGAACACTAAACCATTTCTCTTCCATATTAAAATAATGATCAGCATATAATAACTATTTATATTATAATCATAGTATCATTTTTATGTCATATATGTCACATATTTTTGTTTAAAATATACTTTTTACGTTCCACAAATAGTATGAATTAGTCACACTAATTTGAGGAGGTGGTGGATCACACTTGCACAAGTGCCTCAGCCCAGTTGGTTGGGACTCAGCAAGTACTTCCAAGAGAACCTAGTTCAAAACCGAGTGGAGATATACTTCCAGGTAATGTAGAAGTACAATAGTATATACTATTCACTACTGTAGCAATAGGAACTATTCATCTTTTTGGTCTTTTTGGCAACCGGTTTGGGTCTGGGGTTCTTTAAGGCCTTCGGCCACCCACGACCATCGGGCCACCTCAAGGCCTTCAGGTCACCTCAAAGACTATGACCACAAAATAATTGTTCTTGATGATCAGACTGACTCTACAAGGAAAAAATTATAGATGGGGATTAGAGTAGCTGCATTCACTATAGTAGAATCTAATTGGATTGTTAGAGAGGGAGGATATGTCATTTCCATCCAGACAAGCTTTTTCTTGCATGGGAAGGCTAGATGAACACCTAGGCCAAAGGTAGAGAGATGTTTTCACAATAAAGAAGTTGGGATGAGAAGTTCCAAGTATACTATGTATAATTCCAATATCCCATGGTTATTGTAATATCTAAGCCTATGGGAATTTTAAGGGCTCCCCCTCATCCCATTAAGTGGATGTTATCAAAAATCAATAAAAAATAAGGACTTCGGGATATTCGGGATAGTCCACACTTTTACAAATTATGTAATCATATTTACATAATATGGAAATAATAAAGGTCTGTGTTATAAAAAAATTAAATAATAATGTATAAATATTAAATATCATAATTAAATTATGTAAATAATTTTTCTAACATAATTCCCAAATATGAGAGGTGGTAAAGGAAAAAAAGACATTGTTTCACGAGCCTATAGTTCGTCTTACACAAATTGTATGTTCACTACCAATTTGATGGAAATGTTTATATGTTCTGGTAAAACCCTTAAAATAACAACTTATAAGTATATTTATGATACTTAGGTCAATATATAATCATTATATAAATTTTAATTAATTTATTTTATAAGGAAATGAAATAAAAGTGTAGGATGAATTAAGTTAACTCTTATTCAGGTTACTCTTTTTTATTTATACAAAAACACTTCCTTGAGTGGATTTATGCCTAATAGAAGTATTATAGTATGAGGGTGGGGCTGTTATATTATTTTTTTTCATATTTTAAATGATACAAATTTATTGGGAGGGTTGAATAAGTTATTCGGATGAGTGCATTTTTATAGATAAGGAGGATTGGAATCCTTATAAATATAAAAAGGTAAACATTGCTGATAGGTCCCATTATCATAATGTGCCTCCCATAAGGGCCAATATTAAATAAAATGATATTATATGTTCTATATATGGATATATAATGTATTTTTTTTTGTAATTTTAGCCCTTATGTATTAGGATTAATCCCTTATTACGCAAATGTTTCTCTTAATCACTATAAATAATTTTAATTACTACCAATAAAATTTGGGTGAAAAACTATGTTGAAAATATTAAAAATTAAAAATTATTATGATTCAATATATGAAATATATTTTCCAATATTCTAATCTTATGAGTGTATGAAATTAATTGAATATTAATCATGTAGATGGTACAACAGAGCTAGGTATTAAAGTGAAAATGTTTAAATGATTCAACTGCTTTAATATCAAATTTTAATGAAAAATAGATTAGAATGACCTAAATATGACTAATATATATATGTATATATATAAGTGAAATAAATATAATTAAAATAAAATTTAAATCCAACTTAAATATATAATTAAATTATAATAAGGATAAGTTTTCAATTAATATTCTTTAATTTTCAGTATTCAGAAAAATTGAAACTTCATATCAAAGTTTAAAAAAATCACCATATTCTAATTTTTATAATCCCATTTAATAAACAACGTTTTTAATATATAATATTTATAAAAATTCCTTATAATTTTATTAAAAATATGTCCTATATTAAAAAGAGGTCGACCTTCATTTATAAAAATAAAATTTTCAATCATAGAACTGGTTTAATTATTATCATATGAATATTAAATCTATTGGATGAATATAATAAAATTTGATTTAATAAGAAATATATATATTTCATTAATATCACTATGTAATTTTAATCAATGTTGGGTTTGATTCAATAACACACATTATTTCATTCATTGAAAGATAGATAATTTATTAAATTTATTTAAAATATGAAACATACCATAATTTTTAGAGATCTCATATCCCATTTCACATTTGGTGTTGTGTGTCATTGACACTTTTGAATAAAAATAACTAATTTATAAATTTCGGTGTGTTACATTATCCTGAACATAAATAAATATTCTCATCTTAATTGTATAAAAACTCAGAAATGTTGTTATGGATGTTTGTAAATTACATTATTGAAATCCCATATCATTAGAAGGGTTGGAAAAACATCCTCTTGATAGGACTGAATGAGAAGAACCAAGGTCATATTAAATAACATATAACTAGGTTTCAACATTTGAGAACATATTTAGAATGTAAAAATATAGTTATCGAGAAAAGATTAAATATTTATAGGGAGTAATTTAGTTCATCAATAAAAAAATGTCAATTATCAATGAAATATTGAGGGACTCAAAGATTTAAATTAATGATGAATTAGAATACCATCAGTTCAATATAATTGATTGTATTAGGATAAATGTTTTCCTTTAAAACCTATTTCATAATGTTGAGGAAATCTTTTCCTGACCATGTATTTATGGAAATTTACAAACATGATATGTTTTAACATCATAAAATAATTTCATCTTTTGATTGTGCTTTTATAAAATTATTATTCATCTTATACTCCTTTATATGGATATCTTAAAATGAACATCATTATTATGAAGCAAAAAGTATACCTCTATTGGATCGTATGATCCATAAGACAAGTCTCAATGTTTTTCTCAAAATATTTTCCAAAAAACTAATATGGTTAATAAATTAATCTCTTATCATTAATAGTTAACCAAAATGGTTCATCATTAATATTTATTCCTCAAATTGATCAATTAAATACCATTTCACATTTACTTGGACATCATGTAGGATTTTGGTAGGTGTGGAACCCTTGCCATTATTCAGTCATGGGTTCATATCTGACAGCCTTGTCAGACTTTAGGTGTTGTTACCCAACATATAGGTTAACCTTTTTCTAAAACGAAATTTTTATAATATAAAAAATCACAAATATTCACCTAATTGAAAAAAGGTTAATCCCTAAATATCCATTTATGTAGTGTTTTCAATGCAAACTCAATACATAAATACATTCTCAATTTATTTTTACATTGGTCTTTCCACAGAATATAGTATATCATCAGTAAAAAGGAATTGAATCATACAATCATGAGGATCCTTATAGTTAATTCAACGAACTACATACGGATCTTCAGGATGATAATTATTTCTTTCCTTCATACTCTTAATTTTCCATCACCCATAATTTTCTTTTATGTCCTTTTTTACAAGACATAAATCATTTCCCCATTCTATTGAGACACATTTCTAGGTGTATCCTGCCAATTTTTGTGTGTGATTGAATTCAATCCCTTTTTCTTCCATTACTTCACCACACTAGCTCTTATAAAACATCATTATTCTTGTATTTTTCTGTGTCAAGGAGTTATTTTAGTTTTATTTTTTTAATCACTAAATAGGAAATTATATTAAGAATTAAAATGATATATTTCACTCCAATCAACATGTGATTTGGATGCTCAATATCAAAACATTTCCCTTCATGTAAATTTTAACATGAATCCCTAACAATCAAGAAATTAAATAAAACCTGAAATAATAATGTGAGTAAAAATAACCATAATGAGAAAAATGTATAATAATTTTTATAATATCAAAATAATAACATATTATCGTCAATCTAACACACCATAGGATTAACCAAGGTTATTTATTTTCATACTATATTCAACTTATTGAATTTTTTTGGCTATATAATCTCAATAATCTTATTAATATCCCTAAGAGTGTCAAACCATTTGTATAGTAGGGATCATTGTCATGTTCCAAGGTATGCTCAAAGAGGCACATTGCACTAGATCAGAGTGTTACCCCTATGTACATATGTTCTAGAACAATGTCCACATGCAGTATAATGAAATATATGTATTACTATTGTGGCCATAAAACTTTTTACTATATTAAAAGTCATGAATTTTATTCTTTATATATAATAAAAATATACATTAGTTTTATGTTATAAAATAAATATTTTCCTAAAACGTTTCCCATGCTTTAATCTATGCTTCATCTGGTACCAATAATAGTAACTTTACCCCTTTAACCATAGTCTTAGAGTCCAATAACATACATTATCATAAATATAGGGAAATTAAACTTGGAAGTCCAATAATTTTAGTAGTCTTTGGTAAACAAGAATAAAACATTATTTTTATATTACAAGTGAATACACTCATAAGAAAATCTTTTTTCATGGAATAAATTATTCCCAGTAAGCATATCATTGAATATCATTTTTACTACAAATATTATATTCCTGAGGAATAAAAAAAATAATGATGTGATTAAATTATTAGTAATGGTTATGTAAAATGGAATATGTATCAAATCAATGAGAATAATTAATTAATAATGTAATAATTTTCTACAAATTCTAAATAATCAATAAGATGTGTGGATATAATATATGGTAATGTAATAACTGGAATAATATTTCATCTAGTCATCGAAATAAGAATAAAACCCACACATTGATAATGTCAATGCAAAAATCTCAAGGATAATAATAAATGAATCCTAAGGAAATTAATGATTATTTATTGGATTTCACGTTTCCCAGTTATATAGTACATTTACCTTTTAATAACATTCATAAGAAAACATCAAAGTATACTATCATGATATTTCAAAAGATAATTTATAATGTTCTTAGTAAAAACCTGAATGTTTTTCCCAACTGATTTCATTAGATGAAACTACTAATAGATCGAGGGGTTCATATTAAATTTTCCCCATCCCGTGTCGCCTCTATCAAACTATTTCTCATATATTGAGTAATTGATTTAATTAATGAAGATTTTCCATATCAAATATATGTATTATTTAAATGACATTTATTTATCATCATTTCTCGAGAAATAAAAAAATTCAAAGTAAAAACCATATGTAAAAATGGTATATGGTTTATACAATAATCTTATGAATGATAAATATATGGATTTTAGTTGAAATTATTTCTCAATTATAACTGAAAGTTGAATAATTCATTTTGACTACAAAAAAATAACCAAAGAAGTGAATTTTAATACACTCCACGGAAAAATCAGTCAAATATCATTTAGAGGAATAATATGGATGGTATCAAAAAAAATCTAATGTGGAGTATGTAAAAGGGGTTGTTGTCATTAATGAATGGAGGTACTATAATAAAAAATTGTGAAGACTTTATCAATGAAAATAATATTTTGATTTTGAATATATTTTTGAAATAGTTTTCAGGTAAAATAATTTATTAAAATTGTTTTCCATAAAATATCCATTTAAATGATCAAATAAAACTTGAATGAAATGGTTATGGTTACTTCCATAAATATCATACAATGTAAAAATAACATTCCTTCATATGAGGTAAAATGTTTATAAAATTTCTGTGATTGAAAAATGGAAGGAAGATTCCATTGAATAACATTTTAAAAAGAAAAAATTTTAAAAATTTCTTTAATCAATCCATTGGAATGGTTTAAATATTTTTGAAAACCTTTTTAGAAAATAGGGAATTTATAATTAAATACGTTATTCTACTAAAGAGAGAAATAAATTCCAATTTTCTTTAAACAAATATCTAAATAATATTGATGACCAAAGAGAGAATAATTATTACTGTTACATGAAAAATAAGTTATGAATAACAAGATGATAATAAGGTAAAAGGTTTTAAGAAATAATGACTGAGTAAATTATTCTAAATTAATTTTCTGAATAAGCATTCTTGATTAGAATGAGATAATGAAATAATCCCTTAAAATGTTTATAATATTGTAGTGAGACTTAATAAATATATTTATTATGAGCATCCAATATATTTATATATATACAATATGTTCAAATAAATCAAAATATATTCCATGTCCGAATACACATAAACAAATACAACTAACAATAATGTGGAAGTAATATAACCCAATGAAAAAGAAATGGTGTTGTTAAATTGACTTCCAAATCTTAATTTAAAGATAAAATAACAATAGATGAAATAATTAACATGTAGAATTAAAATACCTTATATAATTAATTAATAATGACATTATAAGTATAATATTCCTTATTTACACCATATATAAGAAATTATGTGCATAATGATAATGTATACCACACGGAAGGGAAATTGGGACGAAGTCCCATACACCATTTTTTGAAATGTAAACCCTATGAAAGAAATAACATCATATTAAATCTTAAATAACATGAATATAAATTAATTAACTATTTTAAAAGAAATATTGGTAGTATATACACCACACAGAAGAAATATGATATGAAAATAGTGTATGCCACATTGAAAAAAAGTGAGACAAAAATATTTAACCTAGTGTTTCCTTTAATATTAACATTATTTAAACTCATATATAATATATATAAACATGGATGTAAATTATACAACAAAAATAACTATATTTATAAGATCATTTATAGTATTCTCATAATATGATAAAACCCTTTCTTAAGTATCATTCAATATTTCCCCCAATTTATGTATTAATTGCCTAGTTTTTCTAATATTTTTTGACACGTTACATGTTGTTCGTATTAAAGAGTTAGTTATTTGATCATAAAAATAGATATAAACATTATTTAAATATCAAAAATGTCAATTTTTTATGTATTTATAATAATCCAAAATATTTGGAGCCATGAACTGAATTGCACCATTAATGGATATGGTAGTTGGTATGTACGCATGAACGCTACTTTCATTTCATTTCCATATTAAAATAGTTGAAATAATTGAAATAATATGATATATATATAAATATATTATAATTATAGAATCATATTTATTTCATATATTTAAAATATGTTTATTTAAACCATATTTCATACATTCTATGTATAGTGTGAAGGAGTCACATCACATTAACGAGCTAGTAGTCCACACTTCCAAAAAATGATGTTATTGTATTTATAAAAAATGTGGAAAGTGTGAAGATATTATTTAATTTAAGATTACCAAAGTATGAAGAATAAATTAAAACAATATATATCATATATAAATATATTGTCTATCAAAATTCACATCCATGAAAGGTGGTAAAATAAAATTTAATGACTTCCCTTATTGAAGATGTACTTCACCATACAAAAATAGTGAGTTTGCTACCCATTTAATAGAAGTGAGTTTAGGTAGAACACATAAAAAACACCTCATTATATATGTGAATGTAATTTATTGTTATAATCATGATATAAATTAAATTTAATGTTAGGGAGAAGAAATAATAATAAATAATGAATGTTGATAAAAGTTACATATTATTCGAGTTACTCATTTTGATTTATACCAAAAGTAATCCTTGGATTGATATATTTTTATGAATATTATTCTAGGATTATTTGATAGATGTTGTGAGATTATTTATCATGGTTTTGAATAAGCCTAATAGATTGATATGTGTGAATATGTGGATGGGGAAAGTGCATTTTTATAGTAGAGGAGGAGTGTCATTTGTGTAAAATATAAAAAGGAAAAAAAATTAGATATCTCTCTAAAATCATGTTCCTCCACTGGTGAATTTTATTCTATAACGGGAGGATATTTTTTATATATGTACATAAAATATATTTTTTTTCATGGTTTATAGGTCAATTTGGTCCTTATGTTTAAGTAATAATAACTTGTTACAATAATTTTTCCCTAAATCACATAAAATAATTTTAATTACATTCAATAATATTTTTAGTCAAAAAGTAAGTGTAAGTAATTAGAAACTATAAATTATTATGAATAAAATTATGGAATCATTTTTTCCATGTTCCAATAATATAATTGGATGAAATGAATTTACAATTAATCCCACAAATGTGACGATAAAGCTGTTCATAAAAGTGAGAATGTCAATATGTTTGAAATAATTTTTTTTATCAAATTTAAATGTGAAATTTGCTACAATGACATAAATTGAATTAATTATAGTATTATTAAACTAAATATACATAACAAAAATTAAATATTAATATTAAAATTTAAATAAAATACATAAAAATTGTTTTCATTTATAATTTAATATTTTTCACTATTAATCAGAAAATGAATCGTCGTAGAAAAATACAAAAAAGTCACCCTAAGATAAATTTTATCTTCTAATTTAAAAAAAGTATTTATTTTTACATTCTAATTTTACAAATTTTGGAAAAATATTATTTAAAAAAACGTTTTCATTAAAATGTAGTAAATAGGCCTTTAGGAAAATATAATTTTTAAGTGTAGAATTGGATTTTTTTCTTATAATATTCTTATCAAATATATTTTGAAAAATAAAAAACATATTTTATTGAATATATATTATGTATACTTATCTAATATTATTCTATAATATTAATTAATTTAATTTATAAAAAACCCATAATGAGCATTAAATAAATTCCATTATATTGATTTGGTTTTTATATTCATTTCTAATTAATTTATTTCCCATGAAATAATTATATATATATTTTCACATTATTCTTAATAATTATCAAAACCTTTTATTTAATTTCATGGTTATAGTTTATTATATTAAATAATAACATTTAAATAATAATATTTTTCGGTAAAATATGGTATTGCATATCATGCAGACCATTGAAGAAACATGTTGTTGATTGTGATAGAAGATAACATAGTATTGTGTGAATTGCATGATTTATAATATATTTAATTTATTTAAAATATTTAATATACCATAAAATATCTAGAAGTTTTATACCATTTTAGGCATAGCACCAACCTTGGTGGTCTTAAGGTGTTATGAAAAAGAAATTGTTCGGAGAAAATGTATTGTTTTTAATTATTCATTTTTCGTTTATTTCATTTTCTACATCCTTAAAATATTCTTCAACCATCGTGAAAAATTAAATCTAGTTTTCTCAGTATACTAAGAAATTGTTTTTTTATCATCACCTAAATCATTCTCTATTTCTAATAAATGGGAGAGTAATTAATCATTCATTTGTATAGTGGTGTACCACCTCATGAACCGATATAATTTTTTTCCCATCACCATATATCAAGTGTGGTTATAATGAACTTATTAATGTTTATTTATTATATTCAAGATATATTTCTAATTATTAAATAATAATATATAATTTCCATTCTTACCTTTCCATGAACATACAAATGATGATGTCTGTCATGCTTACGTGTGAACGACAACCTCTACAAGGAAATGACAGTCATTTTTCATCAATAAATAACATGGATGATATACAAAAATATTTATTTTTATATTATTAATTTTATTATTATTATTTTATTGTCATTCCACAATGAAAAACTAAATACATACCTTCTTTCCATAATTATCGTTGAAAAATATAAATGTTACTCATGTGTATGTCTGGATTTCCGTCTCCATGATCATAATCATGGTTCATTAAAATAATCATTGACAGGTTTTAAATGAACATTTTATAAGAAAATATGATTTTTATGTAATTATAATTATTCTAGAGATGATAAACTAATGACAACATTGATTATGCACTTCAAACCAAAGTCATTTTGTATTCAAGTACTGAAAATCACCACAATGTTTGATGTTAACATATATAACTATGTAATTGGTATAACATGGTAATTTGTGATATTAAATAAAAAATAAAATTTAAGAAGTATATAATGAAAGTCAAAAATTAATTTTTTTATTATTCATGAAGATAAATATTTTACGTGACGAGTCGAAATCAAGTTGATGGACCTCATATTAATCACTTTGCATTGAAGAGTATTTTGATGTTATACACTAAAATTCATTTATATCATATATATATAACTCATTGGACATATTATATAAATAATTTATTTTTTATATTGTAATTTTATGATTTTATAATGTTTTTTCATTTCATTTGGATTGATATTTAAATGTTCATAATAGTAAGGGATACTATTCATTTTTAAAGAATAAATTTCAAAATCTTTTACTCCATGTTAATATTATTGATGTTTTTTTACATATTCAATTATATTGATATAAAAGTGTTATAGAGTAAATTATATTTATACTTTTATTTTCTTTCAAATGTTTTCAAAAAGTGCTTTTTAATGAACTGAACCGAGTTTCCATCAAACCTGCAACCCACCTGATCTATCACATAACCAAAGGGTGTTCTTAATCCCCATGGTATGGTGACAAGAACCCATTCATCAAATGAGAAGCTAAAGAAAAAGATATAACCCAACCTAAACTAAACAGATTTCATATCTATTCTTAATGCAAGAAGAAACAGTGGAGGGTCCATAGATATATTCCTTAAGAGTAAGAAAGATAGTAAAAAAATGACATGTAAAAGTATACAAAACTAAAATGGACTATCTCAACTGGAGAGGACAAAAAAAACTACTCCATGTAATGAAATGGAAGAACTCCCATCATCTATACAAAAGACACCTAATTCAATAGAAATGAAACCTCACTCCCACGCTATAGAACCAAGATTTTCCATGCATTGGAAGTCATATACGAGCCAACACACCACCAAATTTGTGCAGAGGGCGTGATATAACAATTTCAATGGGATCCAAGGTAGGTTATCAGGAGAAATCATTTAAATAACAGTAAAAATTATGACATTTTAAATAAAACACTCCATGATTATAAGTAAAGCTGTTTTAGAAAAAACATAGTAACCATTTAACTTTTATCACAGTTCTAAAAAAATGAATCTATGTCAATTTAAAAGGACATTTTTTCATAGATTCATTCTTAAAAATAAACATGTATATCAATGATAAATTATTTCAATTATATGTAATAATAAATAATAGTAAAAAATGAGGAATCAAAATCCAATGAATACCATAGGTCACGTAGTAGACTTCTCGTACCCATAAATCTATGAATAATGCAATTTAGAACCTGATTCAAATGATCAACACAATACAACAATGGAGACCCCAAATAAATTTAAACACCAACAACATATACATAACAATATCAAAAAATATACACTATAGAACAAGAGGAACACCCCATAAATTAAACTCCCGCAATGAATGAGGACCTCATGCTAAACATTCCTCCTACTACCCAAGGAAACCAATGTGATCTTTTTAGAAAATATCTCATTATTTGAAAAACCGTTTAAAATACTTTTAATAAATATATTTAATTTTAATAAAAAAACATTTTTCATTCAATTAATAAAAAATTAGGGAAACCCCATTTTTTTAAACACATTCACACCCACCCATATCACTCAGGCCAATTCTGTGTATAAATTATCATATAAAGTAGGAACAAAACAGTTCATTGTCATATGATAGATATGGAACAACCTACCCTAAAACTATTTTCATAATGGTATCAATCAAAAAAAAAGAAAAATTTCTACAAAAGAATTATAGTCAATTACACATCAGAAGACTAATCCAATTTATGAATTAAGATGTCAGAAAAAAGGAGGTATTCCACATACCTCAAGAATGAACACCATCAAAACCACAAAAAACATTGTTATTTCCATCGAAATGTGATCGCCAAATGGATCTTGAAATAAGTTTATTGAAAACATCAATTTAGACAAGGTGATATGTTAACAAAATCCATGGGTTCTACCACAATCATATACAATGATGGAGAGGAAAGATCAAACACCTAGAGAGACACACTACAACTGTTTTAATGATCATATGCTGATCATATCGTTCTAGAAGGATTACAGTCTCCCTAAATCACCTAGGAATTTCCCTAGGTTGAGATGAAGATGCTATAGATAAAGAACATAATCAAAATATCTTCCCACCTACATTAAAAACATTACGTCGTCTGTTACATGACATGTAACTCGATTGCGTTCCATAAATTCATCAATGTACTATATACACATGAAAACCCGTGTCCTCATATTAATATTTTTTTTTGAAATATTCACAATTTGAAACATCTATTCACAACATTTATCCTTTCACATTGTGAATTCTACCATGATGTTAAGCCAATAACCCTTACACGATGTGTAACCTAATTACACGGTGTGAAATTCTCCTGTTACATGCATCAAAATATTGTTAAATATAAGATTCCATTAAATCATTGACTTCACCAATATAGGTATCCTCCAAATTCTTTCTTGGACCGATATGGAATAAAATAAAAAGAAATCCATGATGAGGTTGAAGACATACATGATAGATCTATAATAGGATGTTACAGACATCAAACCATAAAGACATCCCATCCCTGGGAAGACATGTGGTAGGAGTAATCCCTGAAAAAATGATGATGAAATTGCTACCTCATAATTGAATCATGTTCCAAAGTCTCATGATAATATGATTGATGTTTGCATAGTACTCTATCCAAAATAATCCACTTTCCACCAAAGACTATGACATGTGTATCAATGATGTCAAATGTTTTATCCAAAATATAAACATTTGGATCAAACTAAATTTCATCCCAACTCAGAATATGAGTGGGATTTGGATGGAAGTACATAATATGATATATATGAAAAAAAACATGAATAAAAATCAATTGAACTGGAAATTCAATCCGATAAGCATCATGACAGAGTCTCTCAGCAAATACAAATTTTCTACCATATCTCAAAGAATATTTTATTTATTTTCCAATCCGACAATGACCCAAATGTGGAGAAACATCCAATAAAATCATTTCACCAATCGAAACCTACAAAGGATGATGTATATAATACACATGTGATTTATTTCAAATAAATACTGTAACCAGACATCAATGTATCTCATGAATATTTTTGACTTCTCCTAGACCAAACATTGTCAAACTAATGATACTACGCCCACCTCCACCCCATAATGTGATGATACTCATAGGCAAAAAATCATTGTCTATGAGGGATACATTCTTATCGACCCTTGATAAAAAAATTATAAAAAATATAAACGAGCTCCAGATGCTTTTCCCATGATCCTCTGAAATCCAATAACTAGACACGAATCTTATCCTCAAGGATCTAAATAAAACTCTTGGTCTAACAATCTGTTTTTGAATTGCTAGTTGAGACCAACATGAAATCAATTCACATTAAATCTTCGAGACTCCTCACAATCCACAAGTAAAACCTATGATTCCATAATGAAATAATAGTAGATAGAATCCCATGTAACCTCATAATCTCTTATATATAATGCTCACTCATATATTCAACCATACTGGTTCCTTAATTGGAATGAAATCAGTATAATTCATCCAATGATCAACAAAAACCTAGATATAATTCCTCCAATGGTATGTTCATGATAATAAAAAAAATAAATGAATTCCTCATCCAATTTTTAGAATGACAATAAAATAATATAATTTAAAACATAGGGTTTTCAGTGTTATGCCTTTATCTAACAGTAGGTGTAACAATAGATTACAAAATCTAAAATATCATGATTCATACATGGGTACCAAAATCTTCATCTCATGTCAAAACACATTTTTGTATTTCATGAATTAATGACCCAAAATGATTTGTGATAATTAAACAAAACTATACACCTCGTGGATACTAAGAAGAAAACCTACATCCCAATGTTTTGTATACCACCTGATGGGAGAGACCAACCAGAAATGGGTTACATTTCATAAAGTATTTATAAAAAATTAATAAAATCCTCCCCCTTCTATTTAATCTACAATAAAGATTCTAAGGGAGATGATTATAATAAAACATTGGTCAAAACCATACCTGAAACATCCTCCTGATCATCAATGGGAAATTGAGAGAAAATATCAATATAGTTCCACTCCTCTATCGATTTTAAAATATCTTGGGATGGTAACATCATACAAAGAGAGTCTTCAACAACATTTTTATTCCACCCAGTGTAGTAGACACTGATGTAAAATTTTCGATGGTATTAAACACATCCTCTCTATTTGAGATATATGTCCTTCTGATAAATTATTTAACTCAAAATCTTAGGATCATTAAAACCTGTGAATCTCTCTTAAAAAATTTAGTGCCACCGTTATTTTAGTGCATGAAAAATAGAAGAGAGCTCTAAATCCTGAGTGGGGTAAATATTCACTTGTGGTGAGAGCTGACAAGAACCATAGGCTACTACATTGTCATCCTGCATAATCATGCATCCATAAAAAATAATTGAATCATCAAAAAATACAACATACCCCATACCATGATCAGGAAAGAGCTGAATAGGATCTGAAGTTTGATGTCTTCTCCATTCATTGAAATATTATTTACACTTCACATTCCTATTTAATTTCATGGCCTTTATAGTATGAGTAATAATGGGGTCATTAACTAAGTGAAATCCTTAACAATCAATTGGTAGTATCCATAAAGGCCAAAGAAGCTCCATTTATCAAAGATATTATGTAGTTCTTTCGATGAAATTACATCCTTTGAACTTTTATAGATCAACTGATAATCTATGTTTTGAAATTTTTTTCATTAAGAACATCATATTATTATTCATGAAAATATATTTTGAAAATTTTCAATATAAATGTTGAATTTTCAGAATTTGTAGATCCAAACTGAGATAGTGAATATTCTCACACATTGATTTTCAAAAAACAATATTTGCATCCATGAACACTTCCAAAAAAGTGTCAAAAAATTAATAGAATATCTTTTTAATCAAATCTAAAAAATCCAAAGGAGCATTAGTCGGGACCCAATTCATCACAAGATATTCATAATGACATACTTACTCAAAAAAGTTGCCTTCAGTAAATCAGACTCTCATTCTCTACGATGATGATAACCCAACCAAGTATCAATCTTTGATAACCAATTTTCCTTGATTAAATAATTACAAAATAATTAACATGAGGAAAAGGATATTTGTATTTTCTATAAAAATTTTCAACATACATTAGAACACCAACAACTAAATTAAACCGTTATCTTTCTTGGAAAATGTCTCATAAAACGCCCACGGGGAAACACAGGGGAAGAAAACATGTTTCTAAAATTCCATCCAATTGAATCATGATATATTTTAAATCGGTATGTGACATACAATAATATGGTCTCAATATCAGATTCATTACTAGAATCAATTTAATCATAAATTGTGCCTCTATCTCTAGATGAAGAACAAAGAATTAATCTTGGAAAACACCACGAACGTCTCGAAAAACAATGGGAAGGTCTACAATAGGAAAACCATATTCGGTATCAAATTACATGGAAGGAAACAAACTCTTGATCTATGGATGTTAAAGCCCTAAACATCCTAATTTCATGTCCCACTTCCCTTTAAGCACATCAGAGCTGTCATAGACATGAATAAATGATACAATCCAATAATTCCAATCAACCTCATCATAATGACAGAAAATACAATCCATACTGACAAAATGGTCAAATATATTTAGATCATGAATGTGAAAATCCCATACCAACGCCATATCAAAAACAGATAATGAAAAATTAGGCCACAAAAACCCCAGTCTCTCCACATTCCAAGAGGTGTAACTAAATCCATTAAAAGGAAATATATTCCATTGGATGTTGAATCGTATCAAAAAAATCTATTGATATAAACAAGTTGGGTAAACCCGTATCAAATAAATAAATTTCTACTGAAGACAAAATATGGATAATACCTCTCACTATTTCTAGACCTGCATCAATTTCCATCAGACACTCATCTACAACATTATTGTGACTCACTCTTGAGGCCTATGGCTGGAGCCCTGTAGTATTTCAAGCATCTGAATGAATTGTATTAGTGTTTAGAACTAATGATCCATGTCCATAATAGGGAGAAGACATAGCCTGATAGAAGAAATGTATAGAAATGAAACGTCTATAGTTTTTGGATGTCTTTTTGGAAAATATAAAAAAATTCCCAGGGTGTCTGATCCTACTACACTAATAGAAAGTCACATGCACATTTCTAGATGTAGTAGACATTTTAGAGTAGTCTCACTACTAAGAAGAACCACCACGACTTCAACGATTATACAAAAACATCCACTTCTTCCCATGTATGAAACTAAAAATTTCACATGATGGAGGGGAAGAGTTGGGAAAAGTAACATTTCCTTCTATAAACATATCAACCACCATATCTTTGTTGACCATCTATGAATGGGTCGAATGTATCAACATTTATACTTGCAATCTGACACCTCTTCACAAACACTAAAGGTATTCCGTGCCTTAATCTGATAATTCTTCATCAAGTCCAGATAAAAACAGACAAGCTCATCCAACTGAATGGTGCATGTTGACACCAAAAACACTCCCTAATGCAATCATTCGATCCATATAGACATTTCCAATATCACTAATCTGTAAAAATCCGCTAGAAGAATAGGTTTTTGAAACCCTTCCAATCCACATACATGTGTATGTCTTCTTGGACTATATAATCCCCCATCGCTTTCCAGAACCCTTGATCCAGAATGATATAAACATTTCACAAAAATTTCTTTGATGTCCTTGGGAGTAAGATGATTTGATTAATCTTATCCATCAATATTATACATCTTGAGGTTCATTTGTTCCATTAAATGATGGTGTATTATCATGAAATAAAATCCATTGTCATTCTCTCTCTCCTACAACTCCTAGATGTACCACAAAACCTCATTATGAAATAATGGAACAACATGATCAATTACAATATCTAAAATTATTATATTCTATATAATATTTTGATCCACTAGTTCATTTACTTCTATAACATTAGCTACAATATTTATAGAAAGTCATGGAAGATTTCTTAGAGGCATACTATTGCACAATAAATTAGAAGGTATAAAAAGACAAAAGAGTAAATATCACTTTAAACCAGAAAACCCATAATCAAAACCTTTTATTTCTCATGATGCCCAAAAATATTGACACATATCCCTACATCTGATGGTAACATGAGTCTCATTATGACATGATATATATTCGAAATTATCAAAACATACCTTACAAGTCATGAAAATCCAATCTGTAGTCTAACATATGTCACAAGATAAGGACTCTTTAGGATAAGCCTCATTTGATAAAAAATAGTACTGAACCAACCTAGGTTTCCCTGAAACATAGAACCCAATCCATTCCCTCACATACCCAAATGGAGATTCTGATCCCCACGGGATGGCAACAAGCACCCCATCATCAAAAAACAAACTGGAGGGAACGATTCCAAACTTGAAAAAAACACTTGCTTTATATATACATAATGAAAGAAGAATCAGCAGAGATCAACTAGATATTTTCCATAATGGAAAGAAAGATAAAAAACAAACAATAGAAAAAGTATCCAAAAAACCAAGAAGAATTCCCTACTATAATGGACCAGAACAAAACATCTACTCTATTATATGGAATAGATGAACTACCAAAATCTCACAACCATCTTACCACCTCACCTGATATGAATTCTTTCCACCTCACTATGGATCCATTCATTTCCCTATATTGTAAGACAAAAAAATGACTATAGACAACCGAAGTGGTGCGCAAGGTGTGAGCTAACATGATCAATATGATTCCACCCTAGTGTTCTACCACAAGTATATATATATATAATGTTTTTAATTATCATTTGAAATAAAAAATGGCATCATAAGATATAATGATGTTTTATAGAAATCATTCTAAACATTACCCTTTTATCACATTTCAAAAATAAATATAGTTATATAAATTTCTGATAATAAATTTCCATATCATATTTCTGAATAATAAACATTCATATTAATCCTAAAATTGTACATTGTCACACGATACAAAAACAATAGTTGATGCATTGGAATCACAATAATAAGGAGTTCAAATTATTAGGAAACCCAATTCTCATACCCATAACCTTATGAACAGTTCACTATAGTACCTAAAGCCAATAATCTACATTCTGGGACTAGGTAGACAGCCCAAAATGTGAAACCCCTATATCAAATACATACCTATAGCCAATAATATACCCTCTAGGAAAAGAGGAACACCCCAAAATCATAACCCCCATAATAGATGATAGTCTAAAGATAAACCTTCCACCTAGTACCCAAGGTATCCCATGAGATATCTTTCACAAACATCTCATTATTTCATAAATAATTTCAAAACCATTTCACAAATCCAATTAAATGCTTTATATTTTCCCATTTTCATTCCATGGGTCAAAAATTATGGAATACCATTTTTCTTTTAAAACATTTTTCAAGACACAAAAATCAATTATGCTAATAACTTGTATAAATCCATCTATAAATCAAGAACAATAATGATTACCAACATAATATAGAGACATAACCTCCTAATTCGAAACTTGGGCCACACAGACCCACAATAAGATTCCCTAATAATGAAAACCCAAAAAATAACAATTAAGGACCTACAATAAAATAAATATCACAAGACTGATAAAATTTTGGAAATAAGGGGTTGGAGGAATGAAGGAATCCCACATTTCATAAAAATGAACACCCACCGCAGCAGTACCAACAATGGAATGGTCTATGTAATATTATCACCCAAGAGATCTAGAAAAAAGATGATATAAATCATCCAATTTAACCAATGTATATGATAACACAACCTAGGTTTTCCAACATGATCAAGGCCTACAAAGAAGTAGAATTATCAGTGACATATAGAGATTCATAACAACCGTAACGATGATCTTTTGAGGATCAGATCATACTAAATTGAATGAAGTGTAATAAAATCACATAAGAATATCCCTATATTAAAAAAAAGCGATCCTGGAGAAAGAACAAAATATTAACAGTGACGTGCTTATTTTAAAATCTGTACAAGGGACGTTACACATCATGTATCTCAGAAACATGCCATGTAATAGTTAGAGTCCCACATACATTTGAGATCCTATCGCCTCCGATTTAAATCCATTAATTGAAACATCCTGACATGTAACATAACATCATGTCATGTAACATTTCACAGCATGAATCCATTCAAAATGTGCACCAACAAACACATACGTGATTTGTAACGTTATCACACGGAAGGAAATCCTCTTATAGGAAGTAAAAAAGGTGGTTAAAGCTAAGAGTCCAACAAATATATGACTTCATGATTATCGGTATCATCCAAATTCATTCCCAACCATATATAGACAATGGTAAAAGGAATAAAATTATGAATTTAAATATATACAAGATAGATTAGTAACAAGATGTTATAAATTTTTAGGTATATTGAATGGAACATTTTTATAAATTAAAAAAGTAATTTTATATTAATAATGGACATAGTGAAAAATAATTTTCAATAGTTGTGACTATTATTAATTTTATAACATCCTTTAAAAGATTAAATGTTTTTTAAATAAAATAGACTCTTAATTTTTTGGTTTTTTTGTTTTTGAAAATTTATTTTCAATGAAAATGGTGTTTTGTTTTTAAAATTATGTTTTTAAAAGGAATTGGTATTTTTATTTGAATGTGTTTTTCATATAGGTTTAATAAGTGTTCATAATAGGATTTTGTGATGAAGTTTTTTTAATTTATTAAATGTTACATCCATATTATGGGAAACAGTTGAGCATGATATACCTTATAAAAAGTTTTTAGCCACATTAAATCTCATGGGTGACCCCGATATAGCTTATAAGAAGGTTTGAGATCCATTGCATCCCTTGATAAATTTGTGAGATTGTTATAGATTATACAAAGGTTTGAGACTCATTATATCTTAGTATTAATCCCAATATAGTTATATGTTGGGTGATAACCATTATAGATCTCCACTTCTTTAGGTAATAAAAATATGGGAATTCACCTGTATGATTATTCTAATTAAAATACTATTTAAATTATTTTATGTATATGAAAATCTACATCACCTAAAGGTTAATTAATATAATTATATTAGATTAGATTATTTTATTTGAGAAAAAAGTATGTGTGATTTTCATTTTATTTTTTTGTTGTCTCTTTCCCTCAATGATAATTAAATGGATTTTCCGGTTTTTCCCAATACTAATGTTTTTCATACATTTTATATCTCTTAATGATCTTTATTCCCATCTAGAGATATAAAATGTTTTTCACATGTTTTACGGTTGAGTAGAGACAAGGATGGGGGTAATATCAAAATTTATATATTTTATCATCAAAAGAAACATTGTTTTATTTTAGATTGTTTTTTTGGAATAATTGATAATTATTAAAATTTTACAGTTTTAATGCATTGGATTACATTATAGGAATTTTTTTTAATTATATTTAAATCTAATTATATGTAAATGTAAAATTGAATGATCATCACATGTAAATTATAGGTAAAATGTACTATAATATGTAATGTTTAATGTTCTATCCTTACAGTTATGTATAATAATAATATAATTAAACATGTTCTATTTAAATTGAAAGGTTTTATATTATCAGGTAATATTAAATAATATCTTTTGGTAAATCATATTTCAGAAGAAAATTACATTGTAAGGTAAATTTTCATAAAAAGATAAATTTTAAAGAATTATGATTTTTTATGAAATTAATTGTATATTAGACTATTTACGAATCAAAATAAAATATTGTTTCAAAATTTATGATTTTTTATAAAACCATGTAATTTTTTTGGATAAACTATTTCCATCTACTAGATTGGCCCACACATTATCTCACAATCAATTTAATAACATAATTACTATTTCATTTTGAATTATGATTTTTAATTTATTTAGGATACCATAGAAATAAATTTTCTTATATTATAAAATAATATATAGTTTCAGGAAAATATGTTCCATGAATACAGCTTCATATTAATAGAAATATTAATTTATTAGTTGAAATTTTTCGATGATTACTCCAGTAACATTATTAATTGAACTCATTTACTAATTTTGGATGCATGATCCAGACTCATTATTATTAAAAAACATAAATAAGGACATAAAGTATGATCTATATTCCTTATAAACGAAATAAACATATAAATTAGTTCATTCGAGTGGATTTTTAACATAAATTTCTTAGATCATTTAATTAAAAAACATATATGATATAAAAAATTATTTACAAAGTAAATAGTGATTCAATGCATTGACAAGTTTTCGTTGAAAAAACTTTAAGAATTCATAAATTGAAATCTTAAAATAATGTTGAAATACCATCTATTAATACATGTAAAATAAATGGTTATAATTTATATTTATTTCATAATGATAAGTTATGGAGATGTAAAAAATACAATTTAAATTCACAATGAGATTTGAGACCAACTATCATGTAACGACCCAAAGTTTTTCAATGGAAAATTCCCTTCTTATATTTATGTCATAAAAACACAAAAGAAAGAACTAATAAGTGGTAAGTGACCTTTAAACATAATTTTTTCACCCTGATGTTTGGAATTTTGAAAATCCGACATATACGGTTCTGTTCAACATGATTTTTGGATTCGAATGAAACAAACATAATTTTTGGTGAATAGTAACCTACCCTTATGAATAATAACCTACCCTTATGAATATTAATATGACCCTTATGAATTGTAAATAAGACGAAAATTACCTATGAATAATAAAATAAAATTTAGACATCTTAGAAAGTGACAATTTAACTTTAGTAAACGTTTTGGTATTTTGTAAGTCATAAATAATTAATTAATTAATTTAATAGAATATTTATTTCAATAAAATTTATTCATTAAATATTTAATAAATGTATTATAGTTTTTAGATAATTTTATAAGACCCTATGTAATTTTTGAATGAACTATAAAATCAGTTTTAATCTTAAAAACTGTTTTTAAGTAAATTATGATTTTAATTAAATATTAAATTAATAATATTTATAAAATTATTTGTGAAAAATGGACATAATTTTTGGATTCTACACGTTGAAAAATTTTTGGGGTATATTTTTGGTATTTTTCTGAGATACATGAATTTTTGATGAATAATAGAATCTGATAATTCACAATAAAAGCTAAATAATGTATTAGTTGAGTCATTGATGATGTTATGATGATGTAAGCACACTTGGTTCGGGATTACATTATAAAATTTATATTCTCGGTCGTTCAAGACTCGCTATTCTTTTTCTTAGGTGAAATTAATAAACTAATCAATTTTATATTAAGGAAACCCCTCTCCCCTCCACTATAAAAGCCTCCCTTCACTCCCTCTTTTCCTCACACATCTCAAGCTCCATGCCTTCTCTAAACTCTTCCCAAACTCCTTATCTAGACCCTACCCAATGTCCAAAATCTTCTGGTCTCATCAAAAGACCATTCTTAGGCCCTTAAGGAGGCTCTCAAGATGAATATTCTAGAGATAATTTCTCTCCCTCTTCTCCTTTAACTTCCTTTCAAGTTCATGTTCCTTTCTTGATCTCTCCCCACCTATATTCATCCAAATTTTTTGTAACTCCATTATAATACATATACTGTAATGTTTTTATTCTAAATGGATATTATATCACCCCACCCCCTTTCCCTCTTCCTTTTATTTTATTAATGAAAACATTGTTATTGAGGTGTTAATTTATCACCTTCAAAAACGACATGCCCTCTTCTTCCATTTCTACCTTCAGATATGGTCATGAAACCATTTTTATGGTTGAAACAGAATATTTTATATGTATTATGTTCTATTTTATGTTATGAAAATAACCTATGACCATATTACTAAGTGAAATGTTAAAACAAGTTTGTTGTGATATAAAAACTGCTCAAATTAACCCAAATAACCATCAATAAATTATTATCTAATGATTTGTCCACATGGATCTAATATAATTCATTATAAAATAATTAAAACTCCTGTAATATCATTAATAACATGTAATATATGTTCTATATTTTTACCCATGATCTACCCAAACATCATTTTAAGAATACAAGTGAACAACTCAAGAAAACCATGAAAACGAACATCCCCGAACAATGTTTTTAAACTCTATAAGTCATCAAAAGGAACATAATATAAAATAATGAAACCAGAATGAACCATATTAATGTATAAAGGTTCTGGAATTTATAATTAATAAATATAATGTCATTATACAGGACATTAAAGAGAAGGAGGCATTCGAGTACAAGGTAAGGGGAAGTCTCGAACCCAATTTTCTTCCTTCGGGTTCTACCTATTTCACTCCATTTTTTATATGGTAACTCCTTAAAGATCATTTTTTCATCTTTTTTTTCCTTTTCTGGGATATAAATGTTTTATACTGATCTTTATGTCAATCCAAATGTTTTCCGAAAGAACTCTTCTCTTAAAAACTAAACATTTACCTCTCATCCAAGGTTGATGATTCTTGTATCAAGTATGATGTTCCCTCTTTATTTTGGGAACCCAAAGTTTATGAATGTGTTATTATGATATGAAACACATTAATTTTCATGAGTTAGTTATGTTCATTTATGTTATATGTTCATTATGGAATTCATGATAAATGATAATGTTATGATGTGATGGGTGCGCCTGGAATTATATAGCGCAATATGAATGTTTAAATGTGACCGGTGCGCCCGGAATTATATAGCTCTCCAATGCATTGGGTAAAGTGATGAGTCTCATGATTAAATGTTCAATGATTTGTGAACAAGATTCTAGCTAAGCTCACAAATATTTTTGGTAGTAACCACTAAGACATGATGTTTCATTTTTATGCATTGCCACATTTCAAGTCTTTTATTTATGCTCCTTTCATGTTCATGATCTTTTTCCTATGTTATGATTATGCTCACCCCATGCTATATTATTCTTATCTATCCTCTTAATGGGTTTATTGCTCACCCCTTTTGATGTATATCCTCAGGTGTCTACATGTACTAAGGAGAAGACAAGTTCCACTAAGAAGCTAGTGAACAAGGAATTAAATAAATGTTTATGGTTGATGTTGTATTTGTTATGTATGGTCCTAGTTTTTCCAAGACACTAAACCTCTTGATCCTCTATGTGTAATACTATTATGTTGTTTATATTTTAAATGATTTAATAGTAATGAAATAAAAGGCTGGGTCGTTATAGTTGGTATCAAAGGAAAGGTTTTGTTAATTTGGGTATTAGGATTAGTGAACCCTAGAGAATACTTATAGTATGAGATTAAGTACAAAATGCACACAGGAATATTTACCTAGGGACCCCATATGTTAGGTTTTTGGTATAATTGTTTAAATGAATAAGTTATTCATGACTTTTTTACTTATGTTTTGTTCTATCCTTTTCTATTTTAGAAAATGGTGGGAACCAGGAGAAATTAGGCCAACAACTCTTGCGAGGGCCAATGCAACGATTTCCCAAACAACAACCCCAATGATTTGGGAGGTGGAGTTCAAAACATCATGGAAATTCATACCCAATTATCTCAGGTTATTAAAAATAACCATAATAATGGGGAATTTCCTCCTTCACCAAAGAGGGAGAAACTAGCTATCGAATGTTTTATACGGAAACGACCACCGACGTTTTGTGGATCTTCTTATCGACTAGTTGCGGAATAGTGGGTCAAATCCATGGAGAAGATCTTTTCTATACTTCACTGTTATATGATGGAGAAGGTGGATCTAGAATTTTATCGTCTAGATGGAGAAGCCAATCAATGGTGGACTTTGATTAAGAACCCCAAGCCAAGGGAGGAAATTTAAGTGATGGAATGAGAAGACTTTAAGATAATGTACCTTAATAAGTACTTCCCACGAAATCTTCGCACGAATATAGAGAGATAATTAATAGAGCTCAATAAAAAGAAGGAGAATCTGTCACAACCTATGAAGCAAATTTCACAAGGCTCGCAAGGTATGCTTCGGGTTTTTTTATCAACAATGATAGAAAAATTGATAGATGCTTTAGTGGATTAAAAGAACACCTTCGAATGACTCTTGCAATTCGACACTTTGGGAGTTATGAAGAAGTTGTTCAGGGTGCTCTCAAAGGGGATATGGGGTTTGGAGAATGGTCCCATGGATATGGTGATATGAAAAGAATGATGGAATTTCAAGCCGGTGGATCTAGTGACAAAGGTGGGAAGAAAAATCAACAACCCACATGCCAAAAATGTGGGATGTTTCACCATGGGAACCTCCTCAAAGGTACGAGGAAATGATTTAAGTGTGGGAAAGAAGGACACCAAGCTCAAGAGTGTCAAAAAGAAATGAAAAGGAAGAAGAATGTAGTTGATGAAAAGAGATAACCACCCAAGGGTCAATGCTACAACTGTAGGGAACTAGGGCACTTTGCAAACGAGTGCACTAAACCTCAAGCTCTCGAGGGTAATCAGCATCAGCAGCCACCAAAGACAAAGGAACAAGGGAAGGCTTATTCCATCACTACTGTGGAGGTGGAGCATGATAATGAAGTCATACAAGGTACACTTCCTATTCACTGAAGAACGGAAAAATTATTATTTGATTCTAGTTCTACGCATTCCTTTATATCTTGCAAGTTTCCATGAACTATAGAATCAATGCCTCGAAAACTTGATGTACATATATCTATAAAAACACCAAGTGGTGCAATCATTTCAACCCAAGTGTTTGACTCTTCTCCTGTTGACGTATGTGGAAAGATTCTTCTTGAAAATCTCATAATACTTCCATTGGTGGAATTCGATGCTATAATGGGAATGGACTGGCTCTTGTTATATAGGGCACATATCAACTGTCAGGAAGAGGAAATATCTTTTCATATTTTGAACCATCCCATTCTTCTTTAAAAATGCAAGGAAGATCATGAATCTCCTTTGGAAAATCCTTCAGTGGTGTGGGAGTTGATTCCCTATGAAGAAGCATACGTCGCCCAAATGGTTGTGTCTAAGGAAAATGCCTACCTTGAAGAAATAGCCATCGTGAGGGAATACATCGATGTATTTCCCGAAGAGTTGCCCGGAATTCCCCGGATAGTGAGGTAGAGTTCTCAATTGAACTAATACCTGGAGCTACTCTTATCTCGAAATGTCCCTATTGGATAGCTCCTATCGAACTGGAGGAGTTAAAGAATAAGCTGCAAGAGCATATGGATAAAGGGTTCATACGCCCTAGTGCATCACCTTGGGGTGTGCTAGTGCTCTTTATGAAGAAGAGGGATGGAACAATGCGGCTGTGTATCGATTATCGGGAACTCAAAAAGATCACCATATTAAACAATTATCCTCTCCCAAGGATTGATGACTTGTTCAATCAGTTAAGCGGAGCTCAATACTTCTCAAAGGTGGATCTTCGTTCTGGATAACATCAGGTAACGGTGAAGAAGAAATATATTCAGAACACTACCTTCCGTACAATGTATGGGGACTATTTGTATTTGGTGATGCCCTTTGGACTTACTAATGCCCCTAAAATCTTCATGGATTTGATGAATAGTGTCTTTAGACATTACCTCGACAAATTTGCGGTAGTTTTTATCGATGATATTTTCATCTACTCCAAGAGCACGGAGGAACATTAATAACATCTAATACTTGTGTTAGAGACATTGATAAAGGATAATTTGTACGCCAAGTTCAGAAAGTGTGACTTTTGGATGAATCAAGTCACGTTTTTGGGACATGTGACCACATGTGAGGGAATTTCTATGGATCCTTCAAAGAAAAAGGTGATCGAGGAATGGCCCAGGCCCTCTAGTGTCACAGAAATCCGTAGTTTTCATAGATTAGCTGGGTACTACCGATGTTTTGTGAGAAACTTCTCACGATTATCAAGCCCACTAACTAAGTTAACCAGGAAAGGGGTAAAGTATGTTTGGACGATAGAATGTGAGGGAAGCTTCAAAGAGATAAAGAGAAGGCTGATCACTGCACCTGTACCCACACTACCAAAAAGTGGAGAATGTTTTGTGATATAAAGTGACGCTTCAAAGAAAGTATTGGGTTGTGTACTCATGAAAAATGATAATGTGATATCATATGCCTCACGATAGCTGAAGATCCCTGAGCATAACTACCCGATGCATGATCTAGAACTGACAACCGTGATTTTATCATTGAAAATATGGCAGCACTACCTTTATGGTGAGAAGTGTGACATATACACCGACCACAAGAGCCTAAAGTATATATTCACAGAAAAGGAGCTCAACATGTGTCAAAGGAGATGGTTACATCTAATCAAGGATTATGATTGCTCTATTCACTATCATCTTGGAAAAGAAAACAAGGTAGCTAATGCTCTAAGCAGGAAAGAACCTGCTACTCTATCCATGTTGTGGATTGAGAAATACCCAAACATCTTGGATATGAAAAGGATGGATTTGGAAATCATAAGGGTAGGGGATATATCCTACCTTTCCCAAATGATTGCGCAACCATCCATCCAAGAGAAGATTAAGGAAGAACAAAGGGATGATGAGGAGATACAAAAGAGGGTGAATGCAGTAAAGGAAGGGAAGCTGCAAGAGTTCCATATCGACGATGATGGTGTGATTCGGTTTGGAACGCGGCTTTGTGTGACTTCATAACTCGGGATAAATAATGATCTATTAGATAATGCACATAGCTAATCTTTATCTATCTATCCTTGTAGTACCGAGATGTATTGTGATCTCCGAGAACACTTCTGGTGGGATAACATGAAGAAGAAGATTGCAGAATATATATCAAGATGCTTGGTATGTCAATAAGTTAAAACTGAGTGACAAAAGTTCAAGGGTATGATGCATCCATTGCCTATATCCATGTGGAAATGGGTAAATGTTACTATGGACTTTGTCACGGGTCTCCCGAAGACGTCAAAGGGAAATAATGAGATATGGGTTGTGGTTGAACAACTCACCAAGACTACCCATTTTATCACTATTCGGGAAGACCTCTCGCTTAAAAAACTTGCAAAGATATATGTGAAGGAAGTGGTGAGACTGCACGGTGTTCCACTCTCAATTTTCTCTGACCATGACCCAATGTTCACATCTAAATTCTGGAGGATCCTTCAACATGCTTTGAGTACCGAATTAAATTTCAGCACGACCTATCACCCTCAAACTGATGGCCATTCTGAAAGGACTATTCAGATGCCTGAAAATATGGTAAGAGCCTTCTTTCTAGAATTCAAAGGTGGTTGGGATCAGCATCACCAATTTGTTGAGTTCTCATACAAAAATAGCTTCCACTCGAGTATTAAGATGGCTCCGTATGAAGCTCTTTATGGGAAGCGATGTAGAACTCCAACCTGTTGGGATGAAGTTGGAGAGAGAAAGCTACATGGGCCCGATCTTGTTCAAGAGATGACCGAGAAGGTTCAAGTCATCTAGAAACACATCAATGCTTCTCAAAGTCAGCAAAAGATCTATGCTGACAATCGTCGAAGGGACGTGGAGTTTGACGTTGGAGATAAAGTCTTCCTTCAAATATCTCCATGGAAGAGAGTCATGTGATTCGGGAAGAAAGGGAAGCTAAGCCCAAGGT
Organism: Viscum album; assembly: GCA_963277665.1. Taxonomy (NCBI): domain Eukaryota; kingdom Viridiplantae; phylum Streptophyta; class Magnoliopsida; order Santalales; family Viscaceae; genus Viscum; species Viscum album. The sequence continues at coordinate 1,813,613,682 of OY728127.1, forward strand.
ACATTGGCCCCTTTGAGATCCTTGACCGCATAGGAGCGGTGGCCTATAGGCTTGCACTCCCAAAAATTATGGCTCAAGTTTATGATGTGTTTCATGTATCACTACTGAGGAAGTACATACCAGACCCCTCACTTGTATTAAATTCATAGGTGGTGCAGCTGGGAGATGATCTATCCTATGAAGAGCAGCCAGTAAATATTCTGGACCGAAGTGATAAGGTTCTACGCAACAAGACAACCCATCTTGTAAAAGTGTTGTGTAAGAACCCTAAAATTGAGGAAGCAACTTGGGAACCAGAAGAGGCAATTAATGAGAAGTACCCTCACCTGTTTCTGTAAAGTGAAATTTCGAGGGCGAAATTTCATAAGGGGGGAAGAATGTAACGACCCGATGTTTTTCAATGGAAAATTCTCTTCTTATATTTATGTCATAAAAACACAAAATAATGAACTACTATGTGATAAGTTATCTTTAAACATAATTTTGTCACCCCTATGTTTGGAATTTTGAAAATTTGACATACACGGTTGTGTTCAAGATGATTTTTGATGTCTAATAAAACAAAAATAATTTTGGATGAATAGTAACCTACCCTTATGAATATTAACCTACCCTTATGAATATTAATATGACCCTTATGAATTTTAAATAATAGGAACATTACCTATGAATAATAAAAGAAAATTTAGACATCTTAAAAAGTGACAATTTAACCTTGGTAAACGTTTTGGTATTTTTTAAGTCATAAATAATTAATTATAATTAATTATTTAATTCAAAGTAATATTTATTTCCATATAATGTATTCATAAATTATTGAATCAATGTCTTATAGTTTTTAGATAATTTTATAAGACCCTATATAATTTTGAAAGAACTATAAAATCAGTTTTAATCTTAAAAACTGGTTTTTTAATTAAATTATCATTTTAATTAAATATTAAATTAATAATATTTAGAAAATTATTTTTGAAAACTGGACATAATTTTTGGATTCTACACGTCGAAAAATGTTTGGGGTAAATTTCTGGGATTTTTCTGAGATACTTGAATTTTTGATGAATAGTAGAATCTGATAATTCACAATAAAAGCTAAATAATGTATTAATTGAGTCATCGATGATGTTATGCTGATGTAAGCCCACTTTGTCCAGGATTAATTTATAAAATTACTATTCTTGGTCATTCAATACTCACTATTCCTTATTTTAGGTGAAATTAATAAACTAATCAATTTTATATTAAGGAAACCCCTCTCCACTCCACTATAAAAGCCACCCTTCACTCCCTCTTTTCCTCACACCTCTCAAGCTCCAAGACTTCACTAAACTCTACCCAAACACCTTATATATACCCTTCCCAACGTCCAGAATCTTCTGGTCTCATCAAAATATCATGCTTAGGCCCTTAAGGAGGATCTCAAGAGGAAGATTCTAGAGGTAATCTCTCTCCCTCTTCACCTTTAATTTCCTTTCAAGTTCAAGTTCCTTTCTTGATCTCTCTCCACCTATGTTCATCCAAATAGTTTTTTAACTCCAGTATTATACATATACTGTAATTTTATTATTCTAAGGGGATATTATATCACCCCACCCCCTTTTACTCTTCCTTTTATTTTATTAAAGAAAACGTTGTTCAGGAGGTGTTAATTTATCACCTTCAAAAACGACATGCCCTCTTCTTCCATTTCTACCTTCAGATCTGGTCATGATACCATTTTAATGGTTGAACCAGAATATTTTATATGTATAATGTTATATTTTATGTTTTAGAAATAACCTATGCCCATATTACTAAGTGAAATGTTAAAACAAGTTCGTTGTGATCCAAAAACCACTCAAATTAACCCAAATAACCATCATTAAATTATTATCTAATGATTCGTCCACATGGATCCAATATAATTCATAATAAAATCATTAAAGATACTTTAATATCATTAATAACATGTAATATCAGTTCTGGATGTTTACCCCTGATCTACCCAAACATCATTTTAAGAAGACAAGTGAACCACTCAAGAAAACCATGAAAACGAACATCCCCGAACAATGTTTTTAAACTCTATAACTCATCCAAAAGAACATAATAAGAAATAATGAAACCTGAATGAACCCTGCTAATGTATAAAGGTTCTGGAATTTCTAATTAATTAATATATTTTCAATATACAGGACATTAAAGAGAAGTAGGCATTCAAGTACAAGGTAAGGGGAAATCTCGAACCCAATTTTCTTCCTTCGGGTTCTACCTCTTTCACTCCATCTTTGATATGGTGACTCCTTAAAGAAATTTTTTCATCTTTTAATTTCCTTTAATGTGATATAAATGTTTTATACTGATGTTTATGTCAATACAAATGTTTTCCGAAAGAACTCTTCTCTTAAGAACTCAACTTTTACCTCTCATCCAAGGTTTATGATTCTTGTATCAAGTATGATGTTCCCTATTTATTTTGGGAAACCATGTTTATTAATGTGTTATTATGATACGAAACCCATTCATTTTCATTGGTAAGTTATGTCCATTTATGTTATATGTTAATTGTGGCATGCATGATAAATGATAATGTTATTATTTGATGGGTGCTCCCGGAATTATATAGCGCAATATGAATGTTTAAAGGTGACAGGTGCGCCCAGAATTTTATAGCGCTCCAATGCATTGGGTAAAGTGATGAATCTCATGAGTAAATGTGAAATTATGTGTGAAATATATGTTATCATGGTTCGCAAATATGTTTGGTAGTTAACCACTAAGACATGATGTTTCATTTTTATGAATTTCCACATTTCAAGTCTTTTATTTATGCTCCTTTCATGTTCATGATCTTTTTCCAATGTTATGATTATGCTCACCACATTCTATATTGTTCTTATCTATCCTCTTATTGGGCTTCTATCTCACCCCTTTTTATGTATATCCTCATGTGGCTACACGTACTAAGGGGAGGAAAAGTGCCACTAAGAAGCTAGTGAACAAGATATTAAATAAATGTTTATGGTTGATGTTGTATTTGTTATGTATGGTCATAGTTTGCACAATACACTAAACCTCTGCATCCTCTATGTGTAATACTATTATGTTGATTATCTTTGAAATGATTTAATAGTAATGAAAGAAAAGGCTGGGTCATTATATACCATATCATTATGTGATATTTAACATCTCTATAGGGCTCTATCCATATTCTCATTGCTATAAAAAGAAACTAGAATTAATTTAAGTAGTAATTCATAACCATTGTTTCCCATTAAAATATCTATTAAAAAATGGAATTATATACACCAAAAAATATTTTTAGAATAAATAAAAAACTTAAAACAAGGAAATAGCTGACTCCATCAACATTTTTGACTTCCAAATCATATTCTAATCAAATCCAAAAAACATAAAACATTAAAAATATAACCATAAAAACATAGAATCTATATCATAAAAACAAAAGGATATTTTAAAAGCCAAGTTATTTGAAATATATTTTAATGTTTTTTATTCATTAAAATATTTAAATCTTACACTTAAAATTAAATAATTATTATTAAAAGTTAATATTGTATATTATATTTGTTTTAATAGATACTATGTTATTATTTGATCTTATATATACTACATTGATAAAATTAATTCAATGACATTATTAAAATATTTTCATCAATTCTATCCTATAAATGTTTATGAATTTTTCAAAAAATTATTTAAAATATCTAGTTATGTTTTCTTAATAAATGATATTTTTCAAGGTATTTTATTTATTCTTTGAAATATTTATCTTATTTAGAACTGTATTGAAGACGTAATGGATGGATAGTTATATTAACTAATTCTACATAGATTGTCATTCATAATTCCATGTGGTGAATTTATATGAGTTATTTTATACCATATTTTTATAATATTGGAATGTGGTATTTTGTGGTATTTCTCCCTTATCTATTTTGTGTATACCATCAAAATTTTATCCTTTTATAAGATGTATTAAGGTGATTTATTTGAATCATTGATGTAAATATTTTCAAGAATACCTATTCATTGAATCAATGAGCATTGAGTTCTCATTTTCTGTTGATCATAATAAATTTTGAACAACTTATTCAACCAATTGGTTTTAATGATAAAATTAACTTACACTATAATTTTTTAAAACATCCTACCAATCATGGAATTGGGATAATGTTATGACTAAATTACATGGTTGGGACCCATCTAGTTAGATCCACAACAGAGTTGACTTCGTGTCCAATTATCACACCAAAAAATATATATACAAGTTTAATTGTCTATATTAAAACAGTATATGTATTAGTTTAGATTCCATAAAAATGTTAATATTTGGAATAAGTGGAAAAATATAATAAAAATAATAAATTGAAATTAGAATTAAAAAATGGAATCCCAATGAAATATTGAAATTTATTAAACAATAATATAAACCAAAATGAATTTAATAAATTTCATGAAATTTATTATTTTATTTATGTATTTTATGACTTTAATCATCCTTGAAAACATTAATTTTCAATTGAAAACATTAGATTTAATTTGGGGTTCCTTAATTGAAAATTCATTACTATTTAAACCCTATACACTACCCTCCTAATGTATATATACCAACCCTATTAAAATTATCCCACACCCAATTATATGTTGTATAATAATAAAACATCCATGGATTATATATCATTAACCACTCTTAAAAAATGAAATGTTTTATTTTTCTTATGGTTCATCTCTAATTATGTAAGACCAAGAAAGGTAAGTGTTTCTCCAATCTTGACGTCCAATTTTCAATTGAATTTTTTATATTTTATATTATGAATCATTTTTATATATTGAGATCATTTAAATTCCATGTTTTTACCATCAATTATATTTATTTAAAATGGTAGATTAATAACTGCATTCCATTATAACATTGTCAATGATTTCATAAATATCAATCTATCCCATAACTATAAAAACCACCTTTTATTTTTGTAGTGCACTGTTTTTAGGGTTTTATTAGAAATAAAATACCATTATCAATACTAAATGTTGGTTCCACACAAGAAGAGTATTATCAAGTATTAATAACCCAAAAATGGTGCATTGGGATTTTTATCATCAGATGCATGCCAACATGCCTTATTCCTGACCTAGTTTGATACTCCTGGGGGGGATATTCGTAGATTTTATACATGATACATAAAAATAATTATAAAATATTTAAATATCAATTAATTTTTCTCGTAAAATTTATAATTTATATATACATATTGATTTTATATTATGGGGAAAATGTTTGTAGCACATAATTCATTATAATATATTGGAAAATATTATACGAGATTCTTCAATGAGTAAATTTGATATGATTCCATGGTGTAATTTCCTTTAAAATTATTCTATATAAAATATTTATTTGTGATGGAATTCAGATAAAAATTATGTGAACGGTGGGACTAATAATTATACATCCCCTTAGTGCACAATGAGGACTCATTATAAAATTTAGATATGGAAAGTGGTGCATCCTCACCCTTTATGTATGATGTCATAGAACAGGTCCTTCATGGGTTTTTAGGTTGTCTGAAATTATCAATTTACATCATTATTTCATCAATTATTTTTGTCCAATTTTTTGATATTTTTTGGTTGTCCATGGATTTATTTTTTAGTTTCTTTTTATATAGCATAACTCAATTTATATATTTATTCCATAATGCATTATTTTAAATTATATACAATGTATGCTATCATTAAAAAGAATATGATATCATCCCATTATACTATTTTATATCCCCCACTAAAATCATTAAAATTATGTCATATAATAAATGTGTATAAAGGGTAATAATCTTCTTTTCTTGTTTCTCATAATATAAATTATTATTTTTCATAGTAATGTAAAACCCATTAATTTATCTAGTTTTCTTGTGGCTAAATTATTGAATCCTATTTATTTCTTCAATTTTAACAATTTTTCCACCTTCTCTAAGTTATATAAGTGATGGTTGACTAAAAAATTAAACCATAGTAAAATATTTTCAGATAGTGTAGTTAAAACCAATTATTGAATTGTGATTTCACAAGGATTGTTTGAAATCAAAAAAAAGTTTTCGAAAACTCAAAAAGATATAGAGAAGTTGAAATAAAATAGGATTGTATGATAATAGGGATGTTTTAACTTATATTTTCATCATGATTACTCCAGGACTATCAAAAGATTATGATTCTAGGTGAGGGAGTAGTGAAGATAAATAGAGATCCACGAAGGCACTCTCGAATAACTCTAGGTAAATGAATTTGAATCGAAAATGTAAGGGGATAATGTAGTTTAAGCTAAAATTATCAAAAATAAAATATTTAAAAATTAATATTTACCAAGGGTTATCATGTGCACATTAAAACCCACTGGGTACTAGTAAGATTACCTCCAGATCCAACCACAATACCATGAATTATTGGGTACCCCGTACCTCACTAAAAGTACACACATCCATCTAAAATTATAAACTATAGGCTATGAAACCTTTGGTCAACACAAGAACACCCATGATGACCATCAAAACAAAAAACTAATAAAATATATTCAAACCACAAAAAATATTATTCCAATGTTAATACAAAAAGGAATATTTCTATTTCCCTATATCCAAATAATCATATAGATCAAAAATTATCACCCCAATATCAAAATAAATCTAAATAGTATCTTTAAAAAGTTAATGTAGGGGATATATATTTAGAAACACCAAAATATGAAAACATTCACCCATAAAATGACGGAAAAAATTTATTTGAAACATCAAAATGCCATTAAATTTAAAAATATAGGTTTATACGACAATACATTACATAAATAATCTACCCCAACCATTAAATTTACAAATATAGGGTTATACGACAATACACTAATTAAATAATCTACCACATTTGTGATGTATAACTCCCAAGGATTTAAAATTAAAAAATCTAGAACTAAGAATAAGCAAAATAATGTAAATAAACATAAAAAATCATAATCATTTTTTCAAAAATTGATCCCATGATTCCATAATCACAACTAAATTCCATGATATTATAAAATCTAAAAGACAAAATTATCATAAATTTATTGTATGTAATCTAAACATTCACACAAACACTAATAAAGATTATAAAAAGAAAAAAACTATAATATAACTAAAATGTGATCCAAAAAGGATTATAATAATTTATTAAAAAAACAAGAATACTTATAATACTCCCCACAATTATTTTTATCCTTATTTTAAAGATTCTATGAAATTTACCAATTATTTCTATACAAACGAATTCTACGTCATCAATAAATATGAAATTAAAAACAATTTATCTAGGGATACATTACTCTGTCAGAATGAAAAGACAACTTCATATAAAATAATTCCAAATTTCTCAAATTCATTTTATTTATACATTCAATGTATCACCCCAAAGTTATAACGTAACCCATTTCATTCGATTGCTCATAACACATGCATCCCTAACCACGTGAGACAATATAATATCCCAATAACATATAGTTTATTGACTATAATAATAGATCCAATGTTATATATATATATTTTAATTCATTCAACACTGAGTTAGCTTGCATTATATGCATGTGTGACCTTCCTCGATAGATTTCATTAAATGTTACATCGAGTTGATGGAAAATAAAATGTATTATTAAAATATTATAATAATATGATAAAATATAGATATTTTTTTAGTGATTATGAAAAGTATTAACTATGTTATTAAATCTCATGTTTTATATAAATGTTTTTCATGGGATACCTATTAATAAGAAACTAAAATAAATACCAATTGGATATAAAAAGAACTATTTTTTATACATACAAATGGGATTTTCCTTAATAAAAATAATTATTTAAAAATATTGAATAATTTTATATAAATAAATATTTTATTTATTCACAAATTATTTTTTATATGAAACCATTACTTTTTATATGAATAATATTAGAACAAACTATATTTTACACATAAAAATATAAATTTTTATAAGGGAAAGTTTACAACGATTTAGTAGAGAACCCATTCTAAATTTCAATTTTGAATCATTAACTAATTTAATATCTCCAAATAAACTTTATATTTTTGTTTATATCATAAATATTATCTTAGGGTTAATTTTTATTATTTCCCATTTGTAATTTATTTTTTATTTAATAGTGAAAATAACGAATTTTCGATCAAAACTGCATTTCATATAATTTATTTATGTGGAGAAATTATGTTTTATAATGGTTTTAATTTCTAATTAGACAAATTTCTTATCAATTAATCCAATTTAGGAAATTGGTATTGATTTCAATTTTAAATTTACAATAAAATCATAGTAATATGTTGAATGTTTTTACTTTAGAACCACACATTGTCATCCCTCCTGTAGGATGAATTTTAACATACTGTCTAACAATTATATTTTTCTAATTTGTAAAAATTGATTCAATATTATGATTATGAATAATTTATAATTTATAATAAGTCAAATTATTTTATTTTCTACAAATATTACTGAATGTAATTAAAAATAATTATATTTATTAAGAAAAAATAATCATAATAAAAGAATGATATTTAACTTAAGGGACCAAATTACATATATGTTTTTCCAGAACCTATTTTATGTCCAATTATAGAAAATAAATATTCAATTATTGGTATTGGTTTTTTGGGTAAGAATTTATTATTTAATAACATGTGTTCATTAACTGGTTTCCAAAAATTCAAGTTGAGTCATTTTCCTTCTCTATAAGGGTCACCACATATCCACATTCCTTAAACAACTCAAACCCCTTATTATTGTAAAATATCTAATAATATCACTTCACAAAATCTCTCCCCTTGACCATGAAATGTACCTTTGGGTAGAATTCCATCCAAGGATTTCTTTTGGTACAAACTAAAAGAAGTTACTAGATTAATATTTAATGGCATCTCTCAAGCTCTCTAATTTCATTTCAATTCTCCACCACCAAAACCTATTTATTTAATGATTATGTAAAAAAATTAATAGGAATAGTTGGGTTTTTATGTAAATTGTTTGAAATATAATTAAACACATCTCCATATAAGGGATAATAATAAAACTCTTCTGTCTAAGAAAAACTACAGCCTCACGAAATGATGATTGTATATTTTTCTTTTCTGACCTCTCATGGTCAAAATAATGAAGGAAAATATGTTTAAATATGTTATATATTATACTTATAATGTGTTTGTTTTTCCTTAATTTTTTTTTTCAATCATACCTTTATAAATTCAATCTGGTATAAATACAATAATTTCACTTGAGAAAGTGTGGACTACTACATCCTTAAGACGATATGACTCATTCATGACATATATTGAACATATAAAGATGTTCCCATAAACCTATATAAAATATATAACATTAATGTGATACTATTATTATAAAATACTTATATAATTTATTTATATTTGTTTTAATATAATAAATAAATCAATGTAGTGTTTAAGCATTTGTACGAAATACCTTCTCCATGAACGATGCATTTCATTTGATATATCCAAACATTATAGAATTTTATAAATACATATATAATGGTTATATTATATAATAAATTCATTGATTAAATTCAATTTATTATGGTACCATAATGCAATTAATGAGAACAACAAGTAACAAGTCAATACATACTTATGAAAACTAGTCAATTAACCCTGAAAATTGTGAAAATAATTAAATTTTTTAAAAAAATAGGTAAAACGATATTATAACAAAACAATATATGATATTATTAATTTTTTTATGGTAATTGAATATGTTAGTAAAAAAAATTAATTGAAAATAAATTAGGATAAATACTACACTAGAAAAATATGTTTTAGGAAATAAAATTTCATCTCAATTCACATTCAATTGATACTTAGTTTTCATTATATGCCGTCTCACTTTTAATTAGTGTATATATCTTATTTTTCATGTCATAACATGAATCCCATTATTTTATTGATATTATAATTTTCATTTAATACCATAAAATCATATAAATTATTATTTAACTATTTCTATGTTTTATAGGATACTTCAGAATGATTAAAGATTATTTATAAAAAAACGTTTTAATGTCAACAACCCTTATTGTTACATATATTCCTTTGAGGTATTATTTATGAATACCAATTTTCTTTTAAAACAATTTTTAACACACCCAAATAAATCATGCTAATTACTTGTATTAATCCATTTATAAATAAAGAACAATAAGTATTATCATCATAGTATAGAGACATAACCTTATAATTCAAAACTTGGGTCACACAGACCCACAATTGGATCCCCCATTAATGAAAACCCAAAAAATAACTATTAATGACCTATAAAAAAATAAGTATCACAAGACTAATATAATTTAGGAAATAAGGGGTTGGAGGAATGGAGGAATCCCACATTTCATAAAAATGAACACCCGCTACAGTACTACCAACAATGGAATGGTCTATGGAATAGTATCACACAAAAGATCTTGAAAACATATGATATAAATCATCAAATCAAACTAATATATATGATAAAAAAACATAATGTTTCTACCATGATTAAGGAATATGAAGATTTATAATTATCAGTAACCTATAGAGATGTATAACAACCTTAACGATGATCAATGGATGATCAGATCATACTGAATTGAATGAATTGTAATAAAATCAAATAAGAATTTCCCTATATTGAGAAAAAGCGATCCTATAGAAAGAAAAAAATCTTAACAGTGACCTGTTTATTTTAAAAATTGTTCACAAGACGTTACACATCATTAATCATAGAAACATGACATGTAATTGTTTGAGTCCCACATAATCTTGAGATCCTATCGCCTTAGATTTAAATCCATTAATTGAAACATCCTGAGATATAATATAACTTCATGTAATGTATCATTTCACAGCATGAACCCATTCCTAATGTGCACCAACAAACACATACGTGATTTTTATCTTTGTCACATGGAATGAAATCCTCTTATTGGAAGTAAAAAAGGAGGTTAAAGTTAAGAGTCCAACAAATCTACGACTTCATGATTATCGGTATAGTCCAAATTCCTTCCCAACCTTATATAGAAAATGTTAAAAGGAATACCATTAAGATTTTATATACATGCATGATAGATTAGTAAAAATATGTTATAAATCTTTATGTATATTAAATTTAACGTTTTAATAAATTAAAAAAGTAATGTTATATTAATAATGGGCTTGGTGAAAAAAACTTTTCAATAGTTGTGACTATTATTAATTTGATAGCATCCTTTAAAATATTAAATGTTTTTTTTAAATATAATAAACTCTTTATTTTTTGGGTTTTTTGTTTTTGAAAATGTATTTTCAATGAAAAAGGTGTTTTTTTAAATGGTTTTTAAAAGGCATTGGTATTTTTATCTGAATGTGTTTTTTATATAGGTTTAATAAGTGCTATTAATAGGGGTTTGTGATGAAGTTTTTTAATTCATGAAATGTTACTACAACATTATGGGAAACAGGTCAGCATGATATACCATATAAAAAGGTTTGAGCCAAATTAAATCTCATGGGTGACCCCGATATAGCTTATAAGAAGGATTGAGACACATTACAGCCCTTGATAAATTTTTGATATTGTTATAGACTATATGAATGTTTGAGACTCATTTTGTATTATTATTAAGACCAATATAGATTATATGATTGGTGATACCCATTATAGATCTCCAATGCATTATGTAAAAAAATATGGGAAGTCAGTTGTATGATTATTCTAATTAAATGACTATTTAAATTATTTTATATATATGAAAATCTGCATCACCTAAAGGGGTTTTAATTTAATTATAGTATATTTGATTATTTAATTTGAGAAAAAAGTATGTGTGATTTTCATGTGATTTTTTGTTGTTTTATTCCATAAATTCTAATTAAATGGGTTTTCCTATTTTTCACAATACTAATGGATTTCATACATTTTATATCTCTTAATGATCTTTATCCTCATCTAGAGTTATAAAATGTTTTTCACATGGTTTATGGTTGAGTAGGGACAAGGATGGGGATAATATCAAAATTTATATATTTTATCATCAAAAGAAACATTAATTTTTTTTAATTTTTTTTTTCAGAATAATTGATAATTTTTAAAATTTTACACTTTTATTGCATTGGATTACATTATAGGAGTTTTTTTGTAATTATCTGAAACTCTAAAATTAAATGATCATCACATGTAAATTATAGGGAAAATGTAATATATTATGTAGTGTTCAATGTTCTATCCTTACACTTTTGTCTACTAATAATATAATTAAACATGTTCTATTTAGTTGAAAGCTTTTATATTATCACGTAATAGTAAATAATATCTTTTGGTAAAACATATTTAAGAAGAAAATTACTTTGTAATGTAAATTTTCATAAAAAGATAAATTTTATAAAATTATGATTTTTTGGTGAAATTAATTGTATATTCGACTATTTACAAATCAAAATAAAATATTGTTTCTAAATTTATGATTCTTTTTAAAACCATGTAATATTTTTGTCCAAACCATTTCCATCCACTAGACGGGCGCACACATTATCTCACAATCAATTAAATCACATAATTACAATTTCAGTTTAAATCATGTCTTTTAATTTATTTAGGATACCATGGAAATAAATGTTCCCATATTATAAAATAATATATAGTATTAGGAAAATGTGTTCCATGAATACAACTTCTTATTAATAGAAAATTAATGTATCAGTTCAACTTTTTCGATGATTACTCTTGTAACATTATTAATTGAACTCATTTACCAATTTGGGATGCATGATCCAGTCTCATTATTATTAAAAAACATAAATAAGGACATAAAGTATGATCTATATTCTTTATAAACTAAAGACACATAAAAATTATTTTATAACATGCTAGAAATTTTTTTAGGTAAAAAATAGAAAAATGTTTAATTTTTTAACAATACTCATTCAAGTGGATTATTAACATAAATTACTAGGATCATTAAATTAAAAACATATATGATATAAAAAAATATTTAAAAATTAAAGAGTGAATAAATGCTTTGACATATTTTTGATGAAAACAATTTAAGAATTACTAAATTAAAATCATAAAATAAGGATGAAATACCATCTATTAATACATGTAAAATTTATCATTATAATTTATATTTATTTCATAATGATATGTTGTGTACTTGTAAAAAATAAAATTTAAATTCACAATGATATTTGAGACCAACTACCATATCAATATGTAATATTTAACATCTCTTGAGGGCTCTATCCATATTCTCATGGATATAAGAGGCAACTAGTATTAATTTAAGTAGTAATTCATAACCATTTATTCCTATTAAAATATATATTACAATAATGGAATTATATACACCAAAAAATATTTTTAGAATAAATAAACAACATAAATCAAAAAAATAGCTGACTCCACAAGCATTTTTAACATTCAAATAATATTCTAATCAAATAAATAAAACATAAAACATTTAAAAATATAACCATAAAAACATAGAATCTATATCATAAAAACAAAAGGAAATTCTAAAAGATATGTTATTTGAAAATATTTTAATGTTTTTTATTTATTAAATTATTTAAATATTGCACTTAAAATTAAAAAATTATTATTAAAAGTTTATATTTTACATTTTATTTCTTTTACTAGATACTATGTTATTTTTTTTGATATTATATACACTACATTGGTAAAATTAATTCTTTGACATTATTAAAATATTTTCTTGTTTTATATCCTATGAATGTTTATGAGTTTGTCGAAAAATTATATAAAAAATCTTGTTATGTTTTCTTCTTAAATGATATTTTTCAATGTGTTATATTTTTTCATTGAAATATTTATCTTATTTAGAACTGTATTGAAGAAGTAATGACTGAATAGTTATATTAAATAATTCTACATAAATAGACATTATTGATTTAATGTAGTGAATTTCCATGAGTTATATTATAAAATAATTTTATAATATTGGAATGTGGTATTCAGTGGTCATTATCTCCTATCTCTTTTATGTATACCATCAAAATTTTATCCTCTTATAAGATGTTTTTAGGTGTTTCATTTGAATCATTGATGTAAATATTTTCAAGAAGACATATTCATTGAATCTAGGTGCATTTAATTCTCATGTTCTGTTTATCATAATAAATTTTGAACAACTTATTCCCCCAATTATATTTAATGATAAAATTAAATTACTCTATCATATTTTAAAACATCCCGCCAATCCTGGAATTGGGAAAATGTTATGACGAAATTACATGGTTGGGGCCCTTCTAGTAATATCCATAACAGGGTTGAATTCATGGCCAATTATCACACCTCAAAATATGTATACATGTTTAATTATCTATATTAAAATTGTATATGTATTAGTTTAGATTCCATAAAAAAGTTAATATTTGGAATAAATGAAAAAAATAATAAAAATAATAAATTGAAATTAGAATTAAAAAATGGAATCCCAAGGAAATATTGAAATTTATTAAACATTAATCTAGACCAAAATGAATTTATAAATATACATAAAATTTATTATTTTATTTATTCATTGTATAACTTTAATCATCATTGAAAAAAGTAATTTTTAATAGAAAACATTTGATATAATTTGAATGTAAATTGGGGTTCCTTAATGGAAAAGTCATTATTATTTAAACCCTCTACACTACCCTTCTTGTGTATGTAAACCCAACCATATTCATATTATCCCACACCCTATTATATGTTATCTAATAATAAAACACCCTTGGATTATCTATCATTACCCACTCTTCAAAAATTTAATATTTTATTTTTCTGATGGTTCATCAATAAGTTTGTAAGACCAAGATAGGTAAGTGTTTCTCCAATCTTGACCTCCAATTTTCAGTTAAATTTTATTATATTATATATTATGAATATTTTTTATATAATGATATCATTTGAATTCCATGGTTTTACTATCCATTATAATTATTTAAAATGGTAGATTAATTACCGCATTCCATTATAACATTTGTCAATGATTTTATAAATCTCAATATATCTCATAACTATAACAACCACCTTTTATTTTTTTGGTGCACTGTTTTTATTGTTTTATTAGAAATAAAATACAATTATAGATACTAAATGTTGGTTCCACACAAGAAGAGTCTTATCAAGTATTAATAACCCTAAAATGGTGCATTGGGATTTTTATGATCAGATCCATGCCAACAAGCCTTATTCCTGACCTAGTTTGACACTCTTGGGGGGATATTCGTAGATGCTATACATGTTACACAAAAATAATTATAAAATATTTAACTTTAAATTAATTTTTCTCCAAACGTTTATAATTAATATATCCTTATTGATTTTAGATTGGGGGGAATATGTTTGTAGCACATAAATCATTATAATATATGGAAAAATCTTGTACGAGATTCCTCATTGAGTAAATTTGATATGATTCTATTTTTTTCGTTACGTTAAAATTATTATATATAAAATATTTATTTGTGATGGAATTCACATAAATATTATGTGAACGGTGGGACTGATAATTATATAACCCCTCGGTGCACTATGAGGTATCATTATAAAATTAAGATATGGAAAGTGGTGCATTCTCACCCATTGTGTATGATGTCATGGAACAATCCCCTCATGGTTTTTTTGTTGTCCGAAATTATCAATTTCCATGATTATTTAATCAAATTTTTTGTCCAATTTTTCTTGATTTTGTTTAGTTATCCATAGATTTATTTTTTCAGTTTCTATTTTTATAGCACAACTCAATTTATATATTTATTCCATAATGCATTATTTTTAATCATATACTATGTATGCTAACATTATAAGGAATATGAGATCAACCCATTATACTATTTCATACCCCCCATGAAATCATTAAGACTAGGTCATATAATAAATGTGTATCAAGGGGAATAATCTTATTTTCTTGTTTCTCATAAGATATAATATGATTTTTCATTTTAATGTGAATCCCGTTTATGTATCTAGTTTTATTGTGGCTAAATTATTTAATTCTATTTATTTATACAATTTTAATTATTTATCCACCTTCTCTAAGGTATTTAAATGATGGTTGACTAAAAAATTAAACCATAGTAATTTATTTTCAAAAAGAGAAGTGGAAACTAATTATTGAATTGTGATTTCACAAGGATTGTTTGAAATCAAAAACCAAAATTATTCTAAAAGTAAAAAGGAAATAGAGAAGTTCAAAATAAAAAATTTGTGTATGATAATAGGGATGTTTTAACTTATATTTTCTTCATGAATACTCCTAGAAAATCAATGTATTAGGATTCTAGGTGAGGGAGTAGTGAAGATAAATAGTGAGCCATGAAGGGACTCTTGAATAACTGTAGGTAAATGAATTTGAATGGATAATGAAATGAGATAATTCAGTTTAAGCTAAAATGATCAAAAATAAAATTTTAAAAAATAAATATTTACCAATGGTTATAATGTGCACATTAATCCCCACTGGGAAATAGTTATATTATCTTCAAAAACAACCACAATACCATGAATGATTAGGTACCACATTCTTCACTAAAAGTACCCACTTCCATCTACAAATCCAAACTATAGACTATGAACCATCTGGTCCACATAAGAACACAGAAAATGACCATCAAAACAAAAAACTAATAAAAAATATTCAAACCACAGTCAATATAATTACAATATTAATCCCAAAAGGAATATTTCTGTTTCCCTATATCCAAATAATCTTATAGACCTACAATTATCACTCCAATATCAAAATAAATCTAATTATTCTCTTTAACTATTTCATCTATGGGGCATGTAGTTACAAACTCCAAAATATGTAAAAATTCACCCATAAAATGTTGAAAAAATTTATTTGAAACATCAAAATTCCATTAAATTTACAAATATACAATTATATGACAATAAATTACATAAATAATCTACCACATTTGTGATGTATAACTCCCATGGAATTAAAATTAAAAAATCTAGAATTAATAATCACCCATATAATGTAAATAAACAAAAAAAAAATCATAATCATTGTTACAAACAATGATCCTATGATTTCATAATCATAACTGAATTCCATGTGATTTTAAATTCCAAAAGACAAAATTATCATAAATATATTTTATATACTCTAAACATCCCCATGAAAAGAAATGAAGATTAAAAAAAAATAATAATACAACTAAAATGTGATACATAAAGGATTATGATGATTCATTAGAAAAACCATCATACTTATACCAATCCAAAAAATTATTTTTATCCTCATATTAAAGATTCTATTAAACATACAAAATATTTCCATTCAAATGAATTCTATTTTATCAAAAACAATTTAAAATCAAAAAAAATTTCTATGGATACATTTATGTTTCAGAATGAAAAGACAATTTCATATAAAATAATTCCAAATTTCTCAAATTACTTTTATTTATACTTTCAATGTAACAGCCCAAAATTATAAAGTAACCCATTGCATTCAATTGCTTGTAACACATGCATCCCTAAGAACGTGAGACAATATAATATCCCAATAACATATTGTTTACTGACTATTATAATAGATTCAATATTTTCTATATATATATTTAATTCATTCAACACTGAGTTATCTTGCATTATATGCATGTGTGACCTTCCCCGATAGATTTCATTAAATGCAAGACCGAGTTGAAGGAAATTAAAATGTATTATTAAAATATTGTAATAATATGATAAAATATAGTTATTATGTTAGTGATTATGAATAGTATTAACTTTTTTATTAAAACTCATGTTTTATATTAAATTTTTTCACAGGTTACCAATTAATAAGAAACTAAAATAAATACCAATTTCATATAAAAAACTTTTTTTATTCATACAAATTGGATATTTATTAATAAAAATAATTACTTACAATTATTGATTGATTTTAAATAAATATAAATTTTATTTATTCACAATTTTTTTATATTCACTCATTACTTTTGATATTAATAATATAAGAACAAACTATATTTTACACATTAAAATATAATATTTTATAAGGGATATTTTACACCCTTTTAGTAGAGAACCCATTCTAAATTTGAATTTTGAATAATTAACTAATTTAATATGTCCAAATAAACATCATATTTTTATTTATATCTTAAATATTATATTAGGGTTAATTTTCAGTATTTCTCATTTGTAATTTATTTTTTATTGAATAGTGAAAATAATGAATTTTAGTTCAAAACTGCATTTCATATAATTTATTTATGTGGATAAATTATGTTTTATAATGGTTTTAATTTATAATTCGACAAATATCTTATCAATTAATCCAATTTTGGAAATTGGGAATGATTTCAATTATAAATTTACTATAAAATCATCGCAATATGTTGAATGTTTTTACTTTTAAACAATGCCTTTTCATCCCTCCTGTAAGATGAATTTTAACATAATTTCTTCCAATTATATTATTTTAATTTGTAAAAATGGATTCAATATTATGAATACGAATAATTTATAATTTATAATAAGGCCAATTTTTTTAATTTTCTAAATATACTACTGAAAGTAATTAAAATTAATTATATTTATTAAGAAATAATTAAGCGGAATAAATGATTAATATTAAACTTAAGGGACCAAATTACATATATGTTTGTCAGGAACCTATTTTATATCCAATTATATTAAATAAATATTCAATTATTGTTATTGTTTGGTTGGGTAATACTTTCTTATTTAATAACATGTGTTCACAAACTTGTTTCCAAAAATTCAAATTGAGTCAGTTTCCTTCCCTATAAGGGTCACCACATATCCACATTCCTTACATAGATCAAACCACATAGTATTGAAAAATATCTAATAATATATCTTTACAAAATATCTCCCCTTGGCCAGGAATTCTACCTTTGGGCAGAATTCCTTCCAAGGATTCCTTTTGGTACAAACCAAAAGAAGTTACTATATTAAGATGTAATGGCTTCTCTCAAGCTCTGTAATTTCATTTCCATTCTCCACCACCTAATACATTTTTATTAAATTATGATGTTAAAAAAATTAAAAGAAATAGTTGGTTTTTTATGTAAAGGGTTCGAAATATAATTAAACACAACTCTATCTAAGGGGTAATAATCAAACTCTTTATGTCTAAGACAAACTACAGCCTCACGAAACGATGATTGTACATTTTTCTTTTGAAACCTCTCATGGTTGAAATAACGAGTGAAATTATATTTAAATATGTTATATATTATATTTATATTGTGTTTATTTTTCCTTAATTCATATTTCAATCATACCTTTATAAATTCAATCTGGTATAAATACAATAATTTCACTTGAGATATTGTGGAATACTACCCCCTCAAGGCGATATGACTCATTCATGACATATATGGATCATATAAAGGATGATTTCAAGAACCTATGTAAAATATATGACATTAATGTTATACTGGTATTATAAAATACTTATAAAATTTATTTATATTTCTTTTAATATAATAAATAAATGAACGTAGTGTTTAAGCGTATGTACGAAATAACTTCTCCATGAATGATGAATTTCATTTCATATATCCAAACATTATAGAATTTTATAAATACATATATAGTGGTCATATTATATAATAAATTCATGGATTAAATTCCATTTATTATGATACCATGATGCAATTAATTAGAACAACAAGTAACAAGTCAATACATACTTATGAAAACTAGGCAATTAACACTGAAAATAGTGATAATAATTGAATGTTTTTAACAAAAAGGTAAAAAGATATTATAATAAAATAATATATGATATTATGAATTTTTTATGGTAATTGAATGAGTTAGTAAATAATTTTAATCGAAAATAAATTAAGATAAATAACAATATAGAAAAATAAGTTTAAGGTAATTGGATTTAATCTTAATTCAAATTCAATTGATACTTATTTTCTATTATATGATGGTTCACTTTTAATTAGTGTATATATTGCATTTTTTATGTCATATCATGAATCCCCTTATTTTATTGATATTATAATTTTCATTTAATACCATTAAAATCTATAAATTATGATTTACCTTTTTCAAATTGGTATAGGATACTTAGGAATATTTAAAGATTATCTATCCTAAATAAAGTTTTAATGTCAACAACCCTTGTTGTTACATATATTCCTTTGAGGTATTATTTACGAATACATATTTTCTATCAAAATGGATTTTTTATAAGGAATATTGTTTAATAAATTTATGAATAATGATTTGGAAATGCAATACAAGAATTCAGGACATTTTATGGAAAGCCCTTTGGGGTCGGGACTAGTTAATGCAACACACTCAATGCATCTATAGTTTCATTAGAATAATTAGTTGGATAAATCTTCTAAATTATCTATTGATGATAATGGTATCACATTCCTTGGAAACATTATATCTGATAATTGATAAAAAAATTGTTGAGAATAAATTTATAATTATTCATCCCTAATATTTTGGGCCAACATATCAATGTATGATTTTCATTTTAAGTTCACTGATTAAATAAAATGTCTTATATATTTATTACCTTGAAATATTGATATTGTCTTATCTAGATACTTTAATGACATGTGTTATAAGTTATTTATCATTCCATTTATTGCTAATTTTCATTCATTCATTATTGCTTATGCTTTACCTACCCTTAAAGACCATTTGATATCACTCTATTTGTGTTTCCTTTACCCATGTTATGAAGAGGATATATTTGAATAAATGATTAAGTATGTTGTATATTTATTTTTATTATGTTTCATGTTTTTATTTCTATTTTTTAATTTATAATGGTTATCATGGATATAATTTGTCATTATAATACTCTTAAAATCATTATCCCTTTTGATTTTGATTCATAATAGTCATTCTAAGGTAATAAAATAATTCACTAACTCGGGGCTTCTAGGGTCAGGTCATTAGAATTGGTATCATAGGTTTTTTCTATGGTGCATTGGAAACTAAATTTAGAAAACCTATATTAGGGAGAATAACCCTATATTTTTTTTAATATTTCTATAGAGGAACATAATATAATTTTTCTTTGGAATATATAATGTGTGTATTTCTAGAAATAATTCACAATATGGATACTATAAGAAGATTTGGTTCTGGAACAGAAGTATCTAGGATAAATAACACCTACATGTTCTCTTGAGACTCACTCATGGTAACCTGGTACATCAAAACAGGACTTACTTCATACCTCATTGGACACTCTTGAGGGACACACATAGGAGAATTAACCATTTATATAAAAAACATTATGAATGACTTGATAGTAAAGATATTCCCATAGAAACTATGTTTACAATTATGATATGAACAATTATTAACTTTTTTATAATTTATATTATGTCTTCCACTAGTGTCGGGATGATATATTATTTTATGATTTTAAATAATTTATTCTATTCATTATAAATGGAGCCCATGAGAAGGAATATTAACTCCACCAATGCACGTGATCCAAAGGGAATAAATGATCATATATTTCATGGTATTAAAATATCATTATAAAGGGAAATAGTGTCCAAAGTATTTTAATCATATGAGAAAATAATATCTTGTGATAATAATATATGCAATGAATTATGGAATGCCTATGCCATAAAATGGAAATCAAGATAAGTAGGTTCCATATGAGAATAATTAAAAAGGGATGTAGTTGAATAATAATAAGGGGAAGAAGGATATTACTACATGTGATAATTGTGGAATGAAACACTCTGGTACATTATTTATGGGAATGAGAGTTTTTATCATCTTGTAGGAAATGGAAACCATGTTTGTGATTTCAATGGTAAGAAAATGTTTTCTAATATATAATTCTTCAACTACAAGGATATGGGATGCTATAAGAATCAATATCCCATGTATCAGAAAAATATTCCCCAAATGATGATATTTTATAATTCACAATTTATTCTACTACCATAGATGAAGAGGAATTATTAATATTCCATTCAGGAATTATGCCATTTTAGTATTTTGTAAGAAATGTACTGGTTATTTGAACTATTTAATATATGAGGATTATACTACAACACATTATCATGAATGATGTGAGATAATATGTTTAATGGTACCAAGAAATGTTATTCTATATAATATAAAACGATTTGAGTGAAAGAAAACCCTTAATATGTTATTAATGATTATATAATTATATAGAAATAACTAATTTTGAAATGTGATGACTACCTTATAACTGAAACATTACATCTCAATACGTTGTATAAGAAATCATTGATATAATTTAAAATAATTTTGGATTTTTCAAATATATCCAATATCATGTGTATTAAATTATGAAAAAGGTAGAACTCATGTTTCCAATATAGTTTTATGGTAACTGTAGTTATTAATATTTTTCATGATGATAAATAATGAATTTATTCCCATTTTAGGAATTTAAACTGTTAATGTTTCTTTATTTTAAGTAAAAAATAATGATATGTTTATTTTGAAAACATAGCGAGCTTCTACAGATTTTTTTAGATCACAATCTGTTGGAAAAGTTTACCATTTATAACATTATTTAATATCATATTTGGATTTGATTTTAGAATTAATGTAATAATTCACCATGAGATACATCATGTGCTAAGAAAAAAATTATTAATATTTAAATATAGAGAAAAATTAAAATAATATGTTTATAAAATTTTATATTTAATTATATTATTAAAGAGTGAATGAAGTCCTGAACTCTTGGAAAAGCGGGTTGAAACAAAAATGTTGTCCTAATACCATTTTTTTTAACATATGGGCCTAAAAATCATCAAATAGTTCTGGATTTGAGGCCCGAAAAATTACATTGATCATTCCCTTGTTTTTTATTGATGGCCTCAATCACTACTTATATATTTTTTCATTTTTCATGAATGTATATATTTTTACTTTCCATTAATGATCTCCTACTTAGAGACATTGTAATTTGTTAGTCTATGTGAACTTTTCAAACCTCATTCTATATTTTATATATGTTTTTATTTACCCTTATTAAGATGTTCTAGTTCAACATAGGTAATTTTAGTTAATTACTGAGATCAATTTTAAATTGTGGAGTAGATATTTTATTAATGTGTGGAGAATGTAGCACTAGGAAATTCTAAAGTAAAATATTATTTTTGATTGAATGTATGGAACACATCACGAATAATGTGATAGAATATAATATACCATGAATTTATAGTTTATTTATTAGATGAATATATTAAATATAATCTATATATGTTTCAATTCATGTATCATCGTGTTATCTTGAGTTGCATGAAAGAGTTACATTCCTTGAACGTTTGCATTACACACAAGACCGAGTTGAACAAAAAATGTATTATTAAAATATGATATAACATATCCAATAAGTTAAAGGTTATGAATATTATTAACCATATTATTAAAACCCAAGGTTTATATAAAATTAATTCATGGGGTACCAATTAAAAATAAAATAAATAAGATGAAATTGGATATAAAAAGATATATTATTCTTATTATGTTTCCATAGAGATTTTATCATAATAACCATATTTAATTACATTTATTAAATTATTTTAATGTAATATATATTTTATATATTCAATTAATATTTTTCATCTATCAGTATTTGTTGGCATAAGAAAAAAACAAACTCTATTTTATAAATAGAGACCTATACTCATCTAAATGTAATTTCACTACCTTTAAATGGAGAACCTATTTTTAATTTTAATTTCTCCATTTAAATGGATTTAATATATCAATATAAACATAAAATTTAAATTAAAAACATAAATATTAGACGAGGGTGAATTTTTTTATATTCTGTGAAGATTCATTTTTTAATGAATAGTAAAAAATACTGAATTTTATTTAAAAACATCTTTTTCATCTAATTTATTTATAATGATAAAATCTTTATTTAATTTAATTTTAAATCCAAATTATACAATAGTTTTAAAAATTCAACAAATTTAGGTCATTGGGATCAATTTCACTTTGAAATTTACTATAGAAACAATTCAAACATTGGGATGTTTTTCCTTTTATAACTATAATTAACATCCCGCATGCAGGATGGATTTTAAATTAATTTTTTCCACTTATATTTTTGTAATTAAAAAAATGGTCTTAGTTATTTAAAAAAATTGATTTATTATATATAACAAGGTTACATTTGTTTTTTTTCAAAAATATTTCTGATGTTAATTACAACTAATTACAATATGTATGGAATAATTAAGCTTAAAAAAGGACTAAAACATTAACATAATGGAAACAATGACATAGAAACTTGTAAAACATGTATTTTTTTGTCCTATATAGACTCTAATACTTTTATTATTGAGTTTTGACAGTTTTTTAAGACTTCTTCTATGTAAGAAGATTTGAACACCTAACTTCATTCCATAAATTCCACGTGAGTCATTTTCCTTCCCTAAAAAAGGCCACCACCTCTACCCAATCCTCACACCTCTAAAACATAATATTTTCTTCAATTATATTCCTATATAGAATCTCAAAATCCATCTACTAGGCTTTGAATCCTACCTTTTTGTATAAATCCTTCCAACAAATACATTTGGTACAACAACAAAAAATTATTATGAGGTAACATCTTCTTTCAATCCCTCTAGTTTCATTTCCATTATTGAACCCCCAAAGTATCTTTATTACATAATTCTATAAGAACAATTATAAGAAATATACATGGATTTTTTTATATAATGTATTCTAAATAATATTACACACAACCCCAAGTAATGAATAACAAACATATTTTTACTGTGTAAAACAAACTACTTCCTCATTAAGCGATGACTATTCATTTTTTTGTTACCTCTACTCATAGTGGATATCATGAATTTTTTTAAAATATTATATATATAATTATTATAATTTCTTTATTATTCAATTAATTTTACTTTAAACATTCCATTTTTGC
This sequence comes from Viscum album, assembly GCA_963277665.1. Taxonomy (NCBI): domain Eukaryota; kingdom Viridiplantae; phylum Streptophyta; class Magnoliopsida; order Santalales; family Viscaceae; genus Viscum; species Viscum album. The sequence continues at coordinate 1,813,638,674 of OY728127.1, forward strand.
TTTCTATCTTGTATAAATATAATAATTTCAACTGAGGAAGTTTGGGCTACCACCCTCTCAAAGTGATATTACACATTTATGACATACATAGATCTTATAATGGATTATAATAATAATAACTTATAAACTATATAACATATATATGATACTATAATTATATTATACATATATTATTTTCTTTTAAATCATTTAATAAAATAAATAAATAAATGTGTCGTTTATGCAGTCATTTGACCTATTGTCTCCCTAAACAATGTATTTCATTTATTATCTCAAAAAATTATATATTTTTATAAATACATAAATTATGATTATATATTTTAACACCCCAAGATTTCATAGTACATTATTTTTTGAAAGTAATTCAATAACTTCCACTACACGCAACACTGAGTTCATGCGCACCACATGATTACAAAACTAGTCGTTCAAAAGCAGTTATGAATAGTATTAACTGAATTTTGAACATTATATAATGCTTATAATTTTATAATACATATTATGAGTTTCTTATACATAATGTAAGGGCTAATTCATTTTTTTCCAGATAAAAGAAGTATTTTTGAAAAAATGCACCTTTACTATCTTTTAATGGTGAACCCTTTTTAAATCCAATATTTGAAACATTTATATATTCAATTTGACAAAATAAACTTCATCTTTATAATAAAGACATAAAAATTTAGTTTCAATAAATTTTTTGTGTTTTTATGATAACATTCATATTTGGGTGAATAGTGAAAAATACTATATTTTAACGGAAAATAACTTTTTTAATCAAAATAATTTATAATGTTAAATTATAAATTTTAATGGTTTATAAGAATAAATATTTTATATTTTTACCATTAAATTCAATGATGGTCACTGTAAATAATTTCACATTGAAATTGGATAAAACATGTGTCAAATTTTTGATAGTTATTATTTCTTAAAAATACGCCTTTTGGATTTTACAACGGGAACTATTTTTAAATTAATAAATTAAACTTATATGTTTTGAATTTGGTAAAACAGAAATAATTTTTGGATTTAGAATATCAAAATTATCCTAGGGTGAATTTTTGGTATATTTCTGAAAACATTCAATTTTTGATGTATAGTGAAAAACACTGGGTTATAGTTTAAAACTGAATTTTTATTTAAATAATTATTTATTTAATTTAAAATTATTTTAGGTCAAAATAGATACATAATTCCTATATAATTTCAATTTAATTCATTAGATTTAGTTTATAAAAAATTTAGATATATAAAAATTATATTGAACTTTTCACCGTCTTTTACCCATCTCCTAGGAGGATTTGAAAATTCACATAAAAAATAATTTTACCACTTCTATGAGTGGAATTTAAAAAATCCGAGAGACACAGTTAATATAAAGGAGTAAAATTTTGTTCAATAAGATAATTTTTTTGTGAATAGTGACTTTATACTTTTATTTAAAACGGTTAAAAGTAAATTGAGTAATTAGGGTAAAAATTATATTAATATAATCCTAAAACATGTCCTAATTCTATTGGATAGGTGTATATCGACAAAAAACAACCTTATGAATACAATATTATAATTTATGTCAACATGGATTAGATTCATACTTTTATTATTATTTAATTCAAAGAAGAGTTAAAAGAGATAAAATCAATGTTTAATAAAAAAACCATTTTTAATATAGGGTTATACATAAGATAAATTCAATTATAAATAATAATTATAAATATAGATATATTACCTACATAATGATATTTTATTTATAATTTTTAGACATTAAATAAGTTAATTTATTTATGACACAATGATGATTCAATAATTACCGTATTAGTGAATGATTAAGATAATTGATATTATAAATACCCAAATAAATGTAATTTGAGACTTTTTATGAATTAAAAAATTCTATAGTTCAATATGACATATTAGGATTGGTTATATGAATTTTTTTATAATTAATAATGCTGTTATGAATTTATCAAAAACAAAATACCCAATAGTGTCAAAATTGACATAAAAGTGTTTTTAAAACAAATATTATATTATTAATTGATATTCTATTTCTAAAAATCTATGGTTCCTTCAAGGAACTTATATCATTATAGGTGTTTCATTAATGGACCACTTGGGGGGTCTATTGGAAGTTTATAGTATGTTTATAAACATATAATATAAAAATACAAAGAGACATGGTAAATGTCAAACTAATTAACCAAGTGTTAAAACTAGAAGATAAGGATAGTAAGGTGAACCAAACCTATCTAAAACCTATTTGTTGAGATTATTTAGACTCATCCCCACCTTATACTAAAAATAAATAAAATTTGAGGAATTATAATCCGAATATGAATTTATTATAAAATAATATTTTAAAATTTCCCTAAGGTGCCCCACACCCCCTCTTATAAAAGGGAACTCCACCTTCTATCAAATTCATACCTTCAATTCCATTTGTCTCAGACAAACCCTGTCCAAATATTCTATAAAATTCCCTAACATAAACTTAGAGGCCTTAATTTGATCAGAAAACCAACCTAAGGAGCCCTTTTGATCAAATCAAAAGGAAGAACCTGAAGAAGAGATAATGTTTTCAACACCCTCTTTCAAATTTCTTTCTTCTTCATCATCTTATTTATTTGTTATTTCCATTATAAAATAATATTTCTAGTATCTTATATATACATTGATGGTATTATTAATATGGTATAACCATATTTAGTATTCTATCCATCCTTCGAATGATATGTCACCATAAGTGCATACGTATGACTTACTGTCTCCACGTCGTGGTGTAATTGTTATTCAAAACAGTATTATTTGGATGGGTATGATAATGATGTGTTATTGATATAAATAATAAAGATAACATGATAATTATTCTTTATATATTATATACCATCCAATTATATTTTATTTTAATATAAAAAAGAATATTGTCGCTCGTGTGTACGTATGGACTACCGTCTCCACGAACATAATAAGATTAATTCCCCATCGTATCAATTCAAGACTAATTTTAATTTGATGATTAAAAATAATTTTTAAGGACTTGATATCATTCTGGATATGAATAAGATACAACCTATGGATAATATACATGGCTTATGTAACAAAACATATAAAAGAAAATGAGTAAGTGAACACCCGAAACGACAATAATAATAAAATATTATTAACAAATAAATATTAAAAGATCATATATGATATAATATTTATATATATGATTATTGTATAATTTAATATCAATGATTTAATTATACAGGAGGTTAACCTACCCTCTCCCTAGGAAAAGTACAAGGTAGGAGTTTATTTCACAATCTATTCATTATCTGAGGTTGTTTATATGTAATTATCTACTTTGACCTCTTTATCATCCACATCCATGATTCTTAAAAATGTATTTCAAAACATTATTACTATTTTATAGAATATGGGTTAAAGTCATTTATATCATTTTTTTAATTTTTATGAGATTCTTATAAATGACTCTTTATGTTGTTTTCCATACTAGGTCATTTTTAACCTTTTCGAAAAAATTATGGTGAGAATGTTTTTTTAACTTATACGGCAGGTGCGGATATTTTCCACCATTATAAAATCATCAAAGAATCCCTTAAAATATTATAAGAAAATTTTCAAATAAAATGGTTATTTTATAATTATGTGACTTTTACATGATTTAAAAAAAATATTTCTCTCAAATAGTTTTTATTTCATCTATGTCAACATCCTTTGATGGATTTTAAGCTTATTTGAAGTTGATTTGTTGTGATACAAAACTCCCATATTGTATTGATGTTTTTATGATATGTTTGACTATGGATTTGTTATTTTAATACCATTCATGGTTTACGGGGAGATAATTGACATTTCGTATGCTAGTTTTAATACGAATATTTATGTTATGTTTAAACCTGTTCATATGAGGAAAGCATTGGAATTAATAAGTGACAGGTGGAGCCCGCTATGGCTACTTGATGCATCGGTAGGTCTCACGAGACAAACTAGTGAATTGGAACAAGGCCTTGAAAAAATCTTATTTATAGTCTTGGTACAAGGCCTATACTTTGTAGTTATGATAGTATGGTATTATGCATTCCATCATTATGAAAGTGGTTATTGATATTGCATGTGATTATTTGACCTGTAGAATATCTATGTGAATAAGTAAATGGCATTATTTCATTTTATTTTTTCCCTATTATGCTGAAGTTAATGTATAAAAGTCAATTGTTTTAGTTATACATTGACTTAAATGTTTATTCTTATTTATGAATGTTTCTGCTATATTGTTATCCTTACTAGGCATTTGAGTTCACCCCTTTCTATGTTTTATTTTTCCCAAGATGTGATGAATTATTTTATGAAGGACCTCCAAGGATATTATAAGAGGATATGAGAGTGGACACAAGATGTTGTTGTAGTTTTCACTTTATGATGAATTGTAAACTTTACGAATGTATCTAGTTATTACAAGGCCCCTAAACTAATCGGTATTTCAAGACATGATATTTTGTGATCATAACAATGTTATCTAATAATGCACCGACTCTAGGTAACTAGGGTCGGGGCGTTTAGTTGGTATCAGAGAAAGTTTAGTACAATACTTGGACGATAGATTTAGATAAACACTGATTAGAGAACATATCACGAAGATAGACTTTGTGGACTAGTATAGATGAACTTCCTAGAATATTGTTACTGTAGAGATTTTGTGAGTTTTCCAAGAAATACATTCCTGTCAGGAAATGAGCAGGTAGAGGCGGCTCTGGCACAGATGTACCTAGGGGTAAAACATGAAAAAACCGCTTTGAGCTAGACTTGAATGGGAACTGGTGCACAACAACGGGCCTTGCTGCACTCTTGGTTACGACACTCCTGCAGGATATCTTAAGCTTATTCTCATTTTATTTTCAAAACATTGTAAAGAGTTTATGAGTATATACTTCATCAAAGAAAACATTTTTATGATTATGGATTATATTCATAAAATGTTCAATTTATGTTAAGTTTTTTACAAGGTTGGATTTATGTATTTTGATTCATAAACTAATCTAGTGTATGCCATTGTATAGAAATTGTTCCCCGAAGAATGAATGTGAACTCCAGAAATACGTTTGATCCAAAGAGTAAGAAGGATCATATCTTTCCCGGTATTAAGCCAACATTTAGACGAGAAATAGTCTCCCGTTCATTATCAACATATGAAGAAATAGTATCATGTGTCATTAAGATAAGTAAATAATTCTATGAGTCCTATGAATTGAAGAAAAGCAAGAGAAGAAAAGGATGGAAGATAGAAAAATGTATAATGGGAAGATGGAAAAGAAGAATTTTCCAATATGTGATAACTATGGGAAGAAACACCCTGGAACTTTCCTGAAGGGAATGGGAGTTTTTTATAAGTGTGGAGAGAAATGAAACCAAGTACATGACTGTAAGGGTAAGAAAAAGGTTTCAAATGTACAATTCTTCACCAACAAGGAGTTGGCACACTATGCGAACCAATGTCCAAATAATCAAAGTATGCCCCAAATGATGATATTGGATAATAATCATGTTATGATACTACCATATATGGGGAGGAATGATTATAGTTCTTACGTTTTTATTAAAGAATTATGTCATTTGAGTGTTGTATCAAAGATGTACTGGTTATAATAATTATGGATTATATAAGGATTGTACAACAGTACTATTTTATTAAGTACTTGAGATTGTGTGGAACCAAGAAAAGTGATTCAATATAAAGTTAAATTTTTGGAAAATATATGGTTGAGAGAAAGATAAACCATAATATGGTTCTGATATCGAGGTAGTGATTTTAGAATAATAGATGATTGATTTGGATAAATTATATTGGATATTATTCACTACCTTGAATTTCATTAATGATTTTTATATTCCATCATTACATGAGTTTAGAACATTTTTGGATAGAAGGAGTATATCTAGTATTCTATAATGAATAAGGGAGCATGCATGTAATAAATAAGGTTTTATGGTAATTCAGGATGTTGTAGTGTTTTAAAAGAATACATGATGAAGGTTTTCACATGTTATTATGTAGCAAAAAGGATCTTCATTATAAATTTAATACTGTGAGTTTGGAAAGAAGTATACTGGATAATTCTAGTTTGAAATTATTTTTGGATTGCTGTAAAAGGACAAACCAGAGGTCGGGTGGAAACCCGTCGCGTCCGGCAAGGCCTCAAGACTTGAACCTGCAACTGAAGAGCGACTAGGGTGTATCACCTACCATAGAACCATGTGATGTCCTAGATTGAATAATTTAGTTTTTTAAAGGTTCTAGTAGAGGAATTATAAATTTTTTTTTGGAACTCTATACGAATAGGATAAATAGAATATTTTTTTAAGTACTATTATCATTTAGAGTGAATGATGAGTTTGTGGTCAAAATTAGTTAAGGGATGGAATTATACTTGACAAGTATACATTTTTTTCATCACTTATTCTATGAAGAAATAAATTCTTGAAATTTAGTTAAGGCATTCTAAAACCAACAATGTGTTATCCTAATACCTTACATTTTGTTCAACCGATGATATTTTTAATCATCAAAGATTGGTGGCTTTGAGGCCCACAATTCTACAATTTTTTGTGATTAATGACCTCAATCACTCCCTATAAATATATACTTTTCCCTCCAATTAGGTGTCTCTAATTGCCACCAATTTTCTCCTAATTGAGATGATAATTTTGTGGTAACCTTTTCATTCCACTTTTCCTCTTATAGAGGCTAAATTTTATTAACCAAATTTCTGATGTGGGTTTCCCCACAAAGGTATTTTCTATTTTCAACCATTTATTTTAGAAGAACTATTTCAAATTGCAAGGAAAAAATTTAATGAAGGAGGGAAGAATGTAACACTCCAATATTTCATAGTACGTCATTCCATCAAATTAATTCAATAACTTGCACTACACGCAACACCGAGTTAAAGCGCACCACAAGATTACCAAACTACCCATTCAAAAGCAGTTATGAATAGTATTAACTGAATTTTGAGCATTATATAATCCTTAAAATTTTAGAATCCAAATTTTATTTTTCTTAGACATAATGTAAGGATTAATTAATTTTTTTTAGATAAAAGAAGTATTTTTCAAAAATTGCACTTTTACAATCTTTTAATGGTGAACCCTTTTTAAATACAATAATTAAAACATTTATATATTCAATTTGACAAAATAAACTTCTTCTTTAGAAATTGGACATTATAATTTAGTTTTAATAAATTTTTTGTGTTTTTCTGATAACATTAATATTTAGGTGAATAGTGAAAAATACTATATTTTAACTGAAAACAATTTTTTTAATAAAAATAATTTACAATGTTAAATTATACATATTAATGGTTTATAAGTATATATAGATTATATTTTTACTTTTTAATATAATTCAGGTCATTGTATGTGATTTCACTTTGAAATTGGACATAAACAAATGTCAATCTTTTGATAGTTATTATTTTTTAAAAATATGCCATTATGATTTGACAACGAGAACTAATATTAAATTAATAAATGAGACAAATATGTTTTGAATTTTCTAAAATATACATAATTTTTGGATTCAGAATATCGAAATTAGTTTAGGGTGATTTTTTGGTATTTTCCTGAAAACATTCAATTATTGATGAATAATGAAAAACACTGAGTTATAGTTTAAAACTGAATTTTTATTTAAATAAATATTTTTATAATTTAAATTTATTTTTTGTTAAAATAGATACATAATAACTATATAATTTCAATGTAATTTATTGGAGCTAGTTTATAATAATTTTAGATATATAAAAATTTTATTGAACTTTTCACTGTCTTTTACCCATCTCTAAGGAGAATTTGGAAATTCACAAAAAACATAATTTTACCGCTTCTGTGAGTGGAATTTCGAAAATCAAAGAGATATGGTTAATATCAAGGAGTAAAATGTGGTTTAATATGATAAAAAATAATTTTTGGTGAATAGTAACTTTTTTATTTTTATTTACCACGGTTAAAAGTAAATAGGGTAATTAAGGGTAAAAATGATATTAATATTACCCTAAAACATGTCCTAATTCTATTGGACAAGTTTATATCGACCAAAAACTCACTTAGGAAGAAAATATTATCATTTAGGTCCACTTGGATTTGATTAGGACATTAATTATTATTTAATTCAAAGAAGAGTTAAAAGAGTTAAAATCGATGTTTAATAACTAAAACATACTAAATATAGGGATATATATAAGATAAATTCAATTATAAATATTTATTAGAAATATAAAACGATTAACTACATAATGGTATTTTATTTATAATTTTTAGACATTATATAATTTAATTTAATTAGGACACAATGATGATGCAGTAATTATCATATTAATGAAAGATTAAGATAATTGATATTATAAATACCCAAATAAAAGTAATTTGAGACTATTTATGAATTAAAATAATTTTATAGGTTAATATGACATATTATTATTGGTTATATGAATCATTTTCGATGTAATAATGCTATTATAAATTTATCAAAAACAAAATACCCAATATTGTCAAAATTGACATAAAAGTGTTTTTAAAACAAATATTTTATTATTAATTGATATTATATTCTTAATAATCTACGGTTTGTCCAAAATAATTATATCATGATAGGTGTATCATTAATGGACCACTTTAGGGGTCAATTGTATGTTTACAGTTAGTTTATTAACCATATAATATAAAAATACAAACAGACATGGTAAATGTCAAACTAATTAGCTAAGAGTTAAAACTAAAAGATAAGGTTAATAATATAACCAAAACATATCTAAAACCTATTGGTTGAGTGGATTTAGACCCATACCCACCTTATTTTCTAAATAAGTCAATTTTGAGCCATTATAAACCGAATATTAATTTATTATAAAATAATATTTTAAGTTTTTTCCTAAGGTTCCCCTCACCCCTCTTATAAAAGGGCACTACCCCTTCTCTCAAATTCATATATTCAATGCCCTTTGTCTCGGCCGACCCCTAACTAAGTATTCCCTCAACATCCCTCACTTTAACCTTGAGGCCTTATTTTGATCAGAAATCCAACTTAAAGATCCCTTTTGAAAAAATCAAAAGGAAGAACCCGAAGAAGAGGTAATGTTTTCACCAACATCTTTCAAGTTCCTTTCTTATTAAACTTCTTCTTTATTAGTTATTTCCATTAGAAAATAATAACTTCAGTATCTTCTATATACTGTGATGTTATTATAAATATGGAACAACCATATTCAGTAATATATCCAACCTTTGAGTATCATGTCACCATACGTGCGTACGTATGACTTACCGTCTCTACGTCGTGGTGTAATTGTTCTTCAAAACATTATTATTTGGTTGGGTTTGATAATGATGTGTAATTGATGTAAATAATAAATATAACAAGATAATGATTCATTATGTATGATACACCATCCAATTATATATTATTTTAATATAAAAAGAATGATATTGTCACTCGTGCGTACGTACGGACTACCATCACCACGAACTCGATAAGATTCATTCCCCATCGTATCCATTCAAGACTAATTTTCATTTGATTATTAAAAACAATTTTTAGGGACTTGATATCATTCTGGATATGAATATGATATAACCTACAGATAATAAACATGGCTTATGTAACAAAACATATAAAAGAAAAAGAGTAAGTAAACACCCAAAATGACGATAATACTAAAATATTTTTAACAATGCAATATTAAAAGATCATATATGATATCATATTTATGTATATGATTATTGAATAATTTAATAACATTGATTTAATTTTTATACAAGTTTTGTACCTACCCTTGACAAAGGAAATGTACAAGGTAAGAGTTTATTTCACAATATCTTCATTATGTGAGGTTGTTTATAAGTAATTATCTAATGGGACCTCTTTATCATCCACATCCATGTTTTTTTAAAATGTATTTCAAAACATTCTTAATATTTTATAGAATGTGGGATAAAGTCACTATACCCTTGTTTGAATTTTTATAAGATATTTATAAAGGAATAATTCTATCGTTTTCTAAACAAGGTCCTTTTTAACCCTTTCGACAAAATTAAGGTAAGAATGTTTTTTAACATATATGGTAGGTGCGGTTATTTTCAGCCGTTATAAAATCATAAAAGATTCCCTTACAATATTATAAGAAAATTTTGAAATTAAATGTTTTATTTTATAATTATGTGACTTTTAAATGGTTAAAAAATAGATATTTCTCTCAAATATTTTTGATTTCATCTATGTCAACATCCTTTGATGGATTTTAAGCTTATTTGAAGTTCATTTATTGTGATACAAAACATCCATATTGTGTTGAATGATTTGTGATATGTTTGACTGTGGATGTGTTATTTTTATAAAATTCAAGGTTTATGGAGAAAATATTGAAATTTCATTATGCTAGTTTAAATATGAATATTTATGTTATGTTTAAACCTGTTCATAGGAGGAATGCATTGGACTTAACAAGTGACGGGTGGAGCCCGCTATAGCTTCTTGATGCATTGGTAGGTCTCACTAGACAAACTAGTGTCCTGGAAAAAGGCCTTGACAAAATCTTATTTATTTTTTTGGCACAAGGCCTTGACTATGTGGTTATGATAGTCTGGAATTGTAAATTCCATCATTATGAAAGTGGTTATTGATATTGCATGTGATTATTTGACTAGTAGAATATCCATGTGAATAATTAAATGGAATTAATTGATTTTATTTTTTCCATATTATTATGATGTTCAAGTTTAAAAGGAATTTTTTTATTTATACATTCCCTTATATGTTTATTCTTATTTATGAAAGTTTCCGCTATATTGTTATCCTTACTGAGCATTTGAGCTCACCCCTTTCTATATTTTTTCCCAGGATGTGATGAAGTATTTTATGAATGACCTGTAAGGATAGTATAAGGGGATCTGAGTGTGGAGATAAGATATTGTTGTATTTTTCTCTTTATGATGTAATGTAAACTTTATGAATGTATCTAGTTATTCTTAGGCTACTAAACTAATCGGTCTTTCAAGACTTGATCTTTTTTGATCATGCCAATGTTATGTAATAATGCACTGACTCTGGGTTACTAGGGTAGTGGAATTACATATATGATAGTTAATTCATTGTTTAAATTATTCAATGATGATTCCATGATCTAATTAATGATAAAACCATGTAACAAGTGAAGGCATATTTGTGAAAAAAAAGAAATTGACACCCGAAATAGTGAAAATATTGAATGATTTTTAAAAAATGATTAAAATATATATTATATAAATTTAACATATTGTATTAGGAATATTATTATGGTTTTCGTATAATTTAGTAATTTTTTTTAATTAATAAAAAAGAGGATAAATACTACAACAGAAAAATATGGTTAACTAAAGGTATTTTCATCTCAATTTACATTTCCTTGAAACGTACTTGTTATTATATATCAGTTCATTTTTCTTTGGTGTATATAAATAATTTTTAATGTTATATCATGAATCCCATTTTTATAATTATATAGTAATTTTCAATTAGTGTCATTAAATTGGGTAAAATATGATTTAATTGTTTTCAAGTGGTATATGAAGCTTTGGAATGTTTAAATAGTATTTATCCCCAAGAATGTTTTAATGTCAACAACCCTTGTTTTTACAAATTGTCTTTTGTGGTATTATTTATTAATAGATATAATTTATTCAATATTAATATTTGATAATGAACATTTTTATTCAATATATAGGTAATTTGTTGGACATGTAATATACATGTTGGGGTCCATTTAAGGAAAGACCTACAGGGTGGGGAGCGGTTAATGAAATACCCTTGATGCATCAATTGTCTCATGAGATGAATGAGTTTTAAAAATAGATTAAACTATCTCTTTATGTTAAAGTTATCACGTTCCTCTAAAACATTATGTTTGAAATTTAATCATTTATTTTAATTTTGAATTCATTTATTATTATTTATTTATCATACTTTACATCTATATATATCTGGATGAATTTCACTTTCAGTTCATTGATTAAATGTAATGTGTATTGAATTTAATACTTTCCTTACTGATATATCCCTATAAAATTAGTTTAATTCCATGTTTTATCACTTTTTTTCCTTTTATTGTTTATTTATTTCTATTTATTCACAATTTCTTTCTCTTTAAATTCCCTTACTGGTCATTTGAGCTCACCCATATTATTTTTACTATCCCCAAGTTAATAAGATGAAATATTTGAATAAGAATTCAAGTAATATGTTCATCTCTATTTATTATGTATCATGTTTTTATTTCAAAATTCCAAATGTATTATTGAAATCAAATATGTTATATGGGTTTTGAAGACTGCTAAACTAATAAGTCCTTTAGGATTTGATTCATTATAATCATGCCAATGTAAAAATTTACTACACTATCTCCGGGAATCTGGGGTTGGGGTTTTGCATTCAATTAAAAAAACACACCTATCTATTCTAATTTATGCACATTATGAAATAAATTTCATAGGAAACTAAATTTTCATTTCAAATTAGATGAGAATTTTTTTATAAAACATTATATTTATAAAATAAACACAATTGAAAATTAAATTAATGAATACACTTTAACGATTTTGCATTACCAAATAGGTATAATTTACAAATATATATTAATTTATAATCCTATTTCCTATCTACATGATAATATTATAATTTATATAATTTAATAATATCACAATAAAATTCCAATTAAAAACAAGAAACTTATAATAAGAATGACGTGAAATCAATATCATTCAAGATTATAAGAATTATTCATAATATCTGTATTAATAGATTACCAAATAGAAATTAAGATTAATGATTAGAAGAATAAAAACAATCAGGGATTGTGTTTCCTATAGGAAAACTAGTTTTCTAAATGAATTTTTTCTATAGATGACCAAATAAATAATAGACTTCATAGTCATAAAATTAAAATATATCACATTTAAAATTATTAAAAAAATACCACTACCATGTACATGAGTAAATAAACATGAAAAATAATAAAAATTCTATGAAATCCAAATTACCCATCAATTATATAGTACATTAATTAACAGTGAGTAAATCATTAATATTTAAAAGGAAAAATATTTACGGTTCATTAAATAATTAGACGTGACATAAAATCATAATAAATAGAAAAATAAGCACTCTATTAGTTTTTATTTAATTAATTAATTTTATTCACATATAATGAAAATAATATAATGGAAATACATATGTCCAATTGTTCCAATTAATTATATGATGTAGAAATTAATACTAAATATGGGTACTATATGAGCCCTATAATCTCTTTTAAAATATTTTAAGAATCCTATTTTTAGATTATTTGAACAATGAACCACCCATAACTATAATTATTAGAGAGGAATCCTAGACAGCCCTAGTAACATAGTTTTCTTCTGTTTCAAAATAGGGAAGACATGCATAATTTATACCCCATATATCCTGATATTTTAACACCTATCTATAAAATGAAACCCTAGAAATCCCCAGTCACTCCTCAGATTCCTTTTATAACTACATAGACATAGAATACTAGGATAACAGTCCAATAATGTCATATCCACCCTAGAAGTGTTGTGAAAACCCTATGTCCAAAAGACAAATTCAAGAAGTCATAGAATAATGATGTAAAATTATTTTCCCACATAGGACTAAATAATAACTCATGGGATGAATTTATCACTTTTCATTCATGATTTTTTATGTAATATAAAATAAAACAACATAACATCAAAACTTTAAGATTTTAAAATAAAAAAAGGAATTTCTTAATCTCAGTATAAATGAAACCAAAACATATAACCAAGAAAAAATATACAACACTACTAGAGTCAAATATGACCTAGTCGATTGGAAATTCAATCAAAAATTTTTTTTGTTCAAATATATTATTAAAATCAAAATTAGGTTTCCATCATCCAAAAAAACAAATATACAACTAGTTCTTATGACATCAATAATCAATCAATCCAAGATAATACATTTACTAAATTTGTTCGCGTATATAAAAAAAATACGTTATGTGTGATTGCATGTCCACTACAATGTCTGTTTTGGGTGTGAAAATGAAATATTTATTGGGGAACAACCATTGATTTCCCAACATAATAGTGAATAATCACATGTAATAATTTATATTTTTACACATTTACATAAATAAACTAAAAATATTTTACATGAATTTACCCACCAATGCAATGAAAAATGTACAAAAATGCAGCAGATAGATGAATGAAAAACTACAATAAATAACTACATACACATTAAGGGATACAGTTAATATATGCTCATTCATGGAGCAATGACTCAGTATCAGAAATATTTTATTATATCTACCCCAAACAGGATTAATGGGACAAGCATGTATATATATGAAACCATACAAACACCTATATGACTATTTTGAAATTTTAGTATTCTTGTATCCTATCCAAGTTTGAAAAGTAATCAAGTATATATAGTTGAGGTATTCCTTTAGGTTATCTCTATGAGAATATGGTATAGGGGTACAAGATTATAAAATAATTCAACACAATTATTCTATATAAAAGCATCGAGACACTAATATCTAATTCCATTGATTAAACCTTATAAAATATATACTTATTTATACTTTACACTAAATAATACACACCTTCTATCACGATCATATAAATATCAAAGTAGAAGACATGGTCAAGATAACATTATTGACTGTGAAAACCATCATGGTTAACACATCAAAAGATTAACATGAATCTATACAAGATATATATTATATTCCCCTTAAAGAATACAAGATAACAAAAGAGTCCATATATAATATTATGTGTTGTTACAACCCATTTTCACAAATTTATAGATATAAATCAACATTAAATGATAAGGACTACATTATTTTTGTATTAGTAATAATATAGGTAGGTTAGAATAGAATTTTCCACAACAAATTAATAGTGATAATACCTTATCAATGTAAATATAGATATAAATAGAAATTAGAATTTAATAATTAATGAGTAAAATTGTTGATATAATTCTGTATCAATAACATAAAATCTATATATAAAAAAGAATATTATTAAAAGAAGAGAAATTATTTAACAAAAAATATATACTTTTTTCAATTACTAAATTTAATGAATATGTTATTTTTATATTAAAAATATGTATATAAAAATATAGTATTAATGAATGTGTTTTGAAAAAAATAAGAGGGAAAAAATTTAAGGAAAAAATAAAAAAAATAAAAAAATTATATCATAAAGGCCTTTATGTAAAATTAATTCTAAACAGTACTTTTTATAAATCAAAATATTTTTTTTGAAGTTTAGGGACTGCTACCATGTTTTTATTCATCCTCATGTGACATATTATTGCAATATATTTTACACTACAGGATAATTGATCAATGCTCATGTTTGAGAAAAGTAATTTCTAATACATAAAGTATGTTCTATGTAATTTTTAAATGAAAACCCACAAAAAAATTATTTTATAGTGTTCATTACATGTTTATATAAGGAAATAAATCGAAATAATCAATAGTATTTCAAAACAATACTCATACTTGTAGATATTTAAAATAAAATTATATTCTATTTCAAAAAAATTGCTTACATGAAACCATAATTAGGATCTATCAAAAAATAAGGCTGATTCAATGAAACAATAGAGTTTAATTTAAAATTTACAGAGAATTAATAACCATGTATATAAAAATATAATTGATATTATACCGATTTAAAATAAAAAAAATTAAAATTAAATAAATCATTTATTTTATGAAAACATGTGGTAGACATGGCACAAGAATATTTAAGAAATTTTAATGAATGTTTTAAACCACTTTTCATATCTAGATGTGAGATTTGACATTTCCAAGAGCCTCTAAGAACACTAAAAAAAGTTCCATAATCACAGAATATTAATTAAAAATAAAATATATAACAAAAGGATCACATTTAGACGTCCATTAAAAATAAATTTGGAAACCCATAGTAAAACCTAAACTAAAATCTCCAAAAATAAAATAAAGTTTATAACACGCATTGGGCTCTATTTAAAAAATTTAAAAAAATCAAATTATAATCTAAAATCAGGAAAAAAAATTAATAAATAAATCCTCATTAAAATTTAAAAAAATTGGGATAAAAATAGGAAAGTAACACATGGAAAATTTAGTTATACTCATGTGGAGGACACCCAATGTTAATATGTGAAATCATAATGAATGAAAATTATTTTTTATTTGATTATAAAATCACTTTTAAGGAGACAGTGAGAAACCACCATATTCAGAAAAATATCCAAATAAAAAGAAAAGCAAAACCAAATCAACATACCGGTTCCACCTCTCCCTAATAACTATAACAAGTGAAGGCCCTCCACCAAATCATGAGCACTCAGCATACAGTCTCATGCAAGGATGCACGGGCACAGAACTGATGGTCAAGCTATACCCTCTCAGTATTCCATTCCAAGTGACATGCTGAAGTGACGACCTCATGCTCTGAACCCCATCTAACGTGGAACCAAAAAACAATATTGAAACAAAACAGCCAACACATCTCGAAACACATAGACTGATTATGAAAATCCCACTTTCAAATGCATAATGAAAAGGGAAACCAATAATTAGTCAGAACTGTCTATGGGAGAATCATTAAAGAAAAACAAATTCTACTGGAAACTGTATCTCTAAACAACGTCCAGGATATATCGGTTACCTGGATGTGCTACTATCCACATAAAAGATATTCAAATGAATGTGATAGTGTATCCCAAACCTGATTATACTCCTCTATGCTGATCAAACCCTTGTTAAAACCCCAAACCACAATTGAATCCTGTTTGTCAACCCAATAATATTGTTCCTCATTCAGATACATTTCAATGGCTCAACCCATCATCTTCACCACACCCTCTTTGGAGGCATTGAGAAACAGCACCTGCTTTGTCAAATCATCATCCGAACATAGGATCCGATCCTAGGAAAAAACGAGCTGACCATATGGTTTCTATTGACTCATGGCGTCCTTTTCCAACTTCTCCTTGATTTTCTTTTTTGATGTTCGAATATTCAAAGGAGGTGGAAAGGAAGAGTAGACCTTCATGCCCGTACACTTACTATTACTCCTGTCAAACCTTGGGCTAGTTTCCCTAGTAGAATTATTCTAACTTTTTTCAATGATTTCCCCCACCTGGTCCCCCAGGTTGTCTTTAAAATTCTTCAATGACTGTGTCTCCATAAGTAGTGTAAAGTATGTGTATTCCTTTCTCCGTTTCCTTTATCCATTCTAGGTACTACCCCTCCTTGGACTTGAGAGTCCTTCACCCTGAACCTAAACCTCACCCTAAACGTCATCTACAGGCTGACTATATTTGTCATCAATGGACTTGAGGACCTTTTTCCCATCCCTGGGCTACTCCTACTCATCCAGAACCAGGTCTGCATTATGTAGGCCATCAAACCAGTTTCCCAACTCAATAACAGCCACCTCCTTACTAGGACTGGGTCTGAAATCCAAAAACGTACCCTCACCTTGTTCATTCAGCGTCGCTGTCAAACATATACCACTACTTGAGCACACCGCATTAACATTCAGGTCACCTAGGAGGTCCATGAGACCTCCCTCTCCCACCCTTGGAGACTGATCTCTACATCGATCCTGGGTACCCCCATTTCTATCCCCCATTCCCACTTCTGGTTGCTTCACCGAGACATCCAAAACAGTTTGTTTAACTCCCAAATGACTGTCTTCCCGGGAATGGGCCACCCTGGTTGTGACCTCCTCATCTGAAGGCTTGACACTGTTTTCTACATCCCCATCACTGTGACAGTCTAAAACTCTAGAGCCATGCCTATAGGCCTCAGATGATTGGACCATGCATTTTCAATCTGAACAGAAATCATACCAAGATTCATAAACAACCTGCTATTTACAATGGTACTCCTTAGCCATTATGATCCAAACAAAGTCAGGAGGCACCCTTGATTCATCAAATTCCACACAAATTCATGGGTTAAAAATATGAAAAATTTAATTGGTTCGGCTATCTGAGCATAAATACCTACCTACTAGGTTGCCAATCATCCTAACTGTCAAGGGATTTTTAAACGATAAAGGAATGTTGGGAAGACTAACCCGGGCCATAACAGAAGGTGAACAGTGCTTCATGTGGAAGTCATAGGTCAATCTGTGGAGAAAAAAGTGAGAGTAGTTGCATCGGTGGGGGGAACTAGACCATGATTTAATCAAGTCCTCTTCTGAAGAAAAACAGACCCTGATATTCTTGTTTCCAATCAGTCCCACAGTTTCCTTATCATGTAAATCCCATGAGCCAAAGACAAACCTGTCAAATGAATCCACCGAAGGCCTTCATTGAGAGAATAGAATGATTAATGCATGGTTATGGAGAGAAGAATCTTCCTTGAATTCGGCAATCGAAATCAGAAGTTTCGGGTGTCCTTCGAGTAGCTCCAGAACTTTGGGGCACAAAAAACATTGAGGGAATGGGGGAAAGAGATTTGGATTAGAAAAAGGGGAGGAGGAGGTCCCTGCTCCCTCAGAGGACAGCGGAGATCCCTCCCTCGGTGAGCGAGGGACCAACCCAGAGGCCGCTTCCATCATGGAATAGTAGAGGAAGACCTAGCATGCCGCCGTCATCTCAGCGCCGAAATATCCCTTCACTCCATCAATAAGTGAAATCATCATGATTAGGATAAATAATAGCCCCAAATTTATGGTGAATACAAAATGAAATAGTGGAGAAAAAACAAAATTTTCTGGGAATATAATATTTAATAATTAACATATATTTAATATAATTATCATCCTTACACCATCATTCAATTATATTTTAATAGGAAGGGACGAACATGAATAAAATAGATCAATAATTTGGATCTCAAATAGCCGGGTGAAAATGAATTTATAGCAAGGTTGAATAGGGGAAAAGTGATTAAGTGAAAATGAATTTTTTTTAAAATGACATAGGGTAACTGGGTACCCAATATAGAGCTACTAGATAACTGTTGGAACTTACATATTACCTTCCTCACTTCCCATCAACATCAATTCATGGTTCTGTAAAAAAAATGTAAAAATCAATGTGTTACTACTGCTATTCCACACCAAAATAAGTTAACATACTAGTGAAACATAAAATTGAATTAAAAATATTTATTATTACATAAAAAATAAATATTTAAATTAGAATAATTGAGTGAAATATGACCCTCACACTAGGTCATAAAAAATTTTTAGACGAGAATATCATCATAAATGTTACCATAGAAATGAAATAATTATCTATAAGTAGTTCACCAAGGGATCATGATGTTACACAAGTTATTGGTTAGTGTATATCTATACCCTAGTTCCCATGTCCCCATGTTGTACTCACATATATTCCTATATCATCATATTTATTGAAAAATAAATAAATATGAAAACATAGATGAAAATTCCAGCTTCGAAATATAATCGTATACATACATTACACCCCCACCGTAACTCATAGCCTTTATCAGATATATGACACATGGAATGATAAGCCACACTAATATATATACACATCTTTCTTAAATAATAAAAAAATAGACCTCATATAGTTAGCTTAGTCCTAACCCTCTAATACCAACCCACATAATACACAACAACAATTATCCCACAACCCAAAGTTCTTGTATTAGCCTTCCAATAATATGGATATGAAATTCCACTGTCAATTTTCCAAATCACTAACCTGGTAAAGATACATAATAAACAACATAATATTAACACTATTGTGGCCACTACTAAAAACATTTCTAGACTATAAAAACACATTACCCACATCCCATTCGTGGTCTCCCAAAACATCCTTTCAAGGAAAGATCAAAAATAGTAATTCAAATTTAGTCTTCATCATCAAACCATACTGTATGCCATAGGGAATTTATTATTTTAGAAGGAGACAAGAATGACTCAGCATTGGGTTGGTGATCTCAACCAATAATTAGACGAGTTGTCATCTCATAAATCACCCATTTTTCTAAGCATAAAAATATTTATTGAAAAAATAGGGATTACACAATTCTCCACTAAAAACTCATCTTGATACTAAATACCAATATCAAAACCCTCATGAATAAAACTATCATCCTACCCTCCTTTGTAATGAAGTGTATGATTTATTCTATTTTAGTTGATAAGTAGTGTAACACATTCTTCAAGAATATGGTACCTAGGTATGATATTGATCTATTCCGGTATTGTCTTTGGATTAGATTCAGGTACTAATTTTTCCTTATTTGATTAATTTTCTTTGGTTATGGAATGATATTTTTTTAGGTGGAATTTTGCAAAAAATAAAATTTATTGGTATGTGAACGCTTGCCGAATGGTTTCCCAAGTCATGCGAACCTGCCTAGATAACCATGCAATCCTAGGATAAGGGGAATTGAATTTTTAGAGAACATTTTGGAAATCCATGCACCCTAAAATGAGTAATCATAAACCCCTATAAAATAATGGGATGGTTCAGACACATGGTTAGGGAAAACCATTCACCCCTTCTGAGTAAACCATGTGTTGTAATTAATTTAACCTGAAAATTAGTTTTAAACATTCCTAAAGCCCCTTTTAATCCAATATTGACCCCCATTATTTTTAAGGTATAATTTTGGTATTTTAGACCACTATTATGAATTACTATCCATCCTGGCCAAAGTTATTACCAATTCGAAGACTATATTAATTATCCTCATCCCCCAACAAGTGTATCTTATCCTGTTGCATTCATATTCATACTAATCACTTCTATTGTTATATTAGAGGGATTGTTCACTATTTTTTCTTGATCTAGATCCATATTTGGTGAATCTAGATCTTGGATTATTTTTCAAGATCTATGATTATGAGATCTTGTTTTTCTAATCACGATTTAGGTTTTTAAATTTTGATCACAATCAATGTCATTGTGCTACTAAATTTGGGGGATTTTTAATTGGGTGATCACCCATCAACGAATCAAGGTAGGTGGTATAATATTCAAATCCCATATTATTGATATCAAATATGTGTATGTGATTGTATAATATCTAGGGTTTGTGTATCAGTTACAATTCACACAATTTGATTAATTAATGTTTTCAATAAAAAATGGGAGGAGTTTAGGATACGATTGACTACATGAATTGTGGAATTGGGAATATTAATTCATGAATTAATTATAATATTATTTATTTTGGGATTAGGAAATAATTAACCATTGTGTTAATCATTAAATACTATAATTTTTGAATTTTAAATTGAGAATAATTAGTTTGTGAATAAATTTTTTTATTATAATATTGTTAGATGATTAATTAATTATTAAATTAATTAGTAGAATTATTATGGTCATATAACTATTGAATTAATTAATTAAAAAGATATGATTAATTAATTGTATAATTAATTAATGGGATATACGTTGTTAAATAATATTAATGTTAATTTATGGAATTTGATTAATTAATTAATTAATTAATTAATGGATGTTTGTGGTGGTTAATTGTGAAAATAATATTAATGATAATTAATCATAGTTGAAGTGATAACATGAAGACATATGATAATGAGATATATGTGATACATCTGATATGTTATTATATATATTTATGATTATGAAATGGTGTACTGGACCTTATGTTTTATAACCATGACATAAATGTATGATTGAGAGATGGGGTGCTAGACTTGAAGATCTACACCACTGAAATATATGTAACATTGATAAATGGGGTGATATAAATGATTTTCTATGATTGATTAATAATCAGGGTTATAGGCATAAAATTATACACCAATGAATGATAAATGCTGTGATAGAATGACAGATGCTCCAAATACTCATGGGGAGAAACACATAGTGCACTACACCCAAAACATTTGTCATTGGACTATGGTTACAAGTGGCCATAGTAATGGAATTCATGTGGAATGTATAATGTAGTCCAATTTTCTGAAATTAAATGATAATTTAATATGTAACATGGTTCAAACCTGATGTGGGATGATGAAGGTATTGTGGTATAGATCTCTATTACAATCTGATGGTCTATGTGGTTTAATAATTATTAAATGATAATATGATAACTCTTTACTTTTTCATTGAAATTATTTCTTGATACAATGGAATACACTTGTTATTGACTACATTATTTTTAGAAACTATTACCAGTGCCCTACTGAGTTGTAATCACAACCCACTCGGGCTTCCTGGTCGGTACCTGAATAGATTTCCTAGATGCAGGAAAACATTGGTGAAAAGGCCCAGTGTTAGATGGATGAGTCTGGGGGAGAACGATTTAGGGAACTATACATGGTTCGAGGCCTTATGGGAGTCATCAATGCCTTTATTTTGTGTTTTCATTTTAGACACATGTCTTATACATTATCATGTCATGTTTTCTTCTTTAGTATAGATTTTTTATCTCATTCATCGATTACCATGAGATATTGGTTTTGTTAGTGTTATATGTTATTCTAATATAGAATATATATTTTTTGTACTATATTAATTTGATTATTGAGGGTATAGTCTCCCTATGGTGTACTTACCAGACCCTCACTACTAGTATACATCCAATGGCATACCGAGAGGCCCGTACTAGGGAATGTGACCGATCAACTCAGGGGCATTTGTGCATGGAACTCTGGCCAAGATGTTTCCACATATGCCACCCAATTCATCACATTGATAAAATTCAATCTCTCTTAATTATATAATAAATATACACAAAGTATGCATGAATAATAATACAATAAAATAATATTATCATGTATCTTTAATACCACCAAATTAAAAATGGAGTTATGCTCCTTAAGACTAGAGCATGATTTATCGTCCTAACATTCATTGAAATAAATATAAGAAAAAATTAGATATATTATACTTCAATTACAATGGGATTAATCATAATCATTTTTAAATAAAAATTTAATTTATTATAAAGAGTTAATAACCATAAAATATCACTTATCACTTCCACATCACTAATATTGTGAGGGATAATTCATGATAATTTCTAGGGTTCCACTTTTCTAATCCATTTATGAAAATATCCATTTTTTACACATGATCAACCTCTAATTTAATCTAAATAAACTAAGCATACCTCATAAATATAAACGTTTTTTAACTAAATAATGAATAAATAATAATGGTGTTTCTATTTTTCTTTGGCATATGCTATCAACAGCATGTAAAATATTATTTTTTTTAGAAAATTTTCCCAGGACTCAAAGTAATTTTAATCCAATACATGACCCAACAAATAATAAATACGAAAAAATATATATGAAAAATATTATGTGAATTATGGGATGAATCACACACTATATTCAATGAATCTATAATATAAATAGACCCTTTCCAAGGGGGAGAATGGGAGAGTATGGAGGTAGAAACCATAAAAAAGGACATTATTATTCATCTCATAGGGTTGTATCATCATTTCCATAACCCCACTATTGTTAAGGGAATATGAGTTTCATTTAGATTCCATAATTATTCTATTGTTGATAGCCAAATTATGTTATACGTGGCGATTTCCAGGAGCAACATATATATGTATCACTCTGAGAAATTACCCTGATGCATCTTCCAGAACATTTTAGCCAACATATAATGTTGTAAGAAGACTATACACTACAATAATGTTAGTTTATATTTATTTTCTCCACATGAAAGGTTACATAGATTCAATATATATAATTTAGGACTATAGAAACCTCACTCAAAAACCTGTTATAGGTGGAGTTAGATATATGGGGGAGAAAACATCGACTCACCTAAGAGGGAATATTCTACGTTCTCTATGATTTCACATGAAGTATCTATTACCATAATGAGATACGATCATCCATCCTAATGAATAATTGGTTTGTACTTCAGGGATTCCTATTGGATGGGGCCATTTTTATTTTGTATAAGGACTATTATTATATATTATTGTGTGATTCCTATTATAAACCACCATCTATAGAAAAATGTTATGGATCAGTCCTAAAATCACTTTGAATTTTCGAGAAATATACTATTATATCCAAACACAGTTATTATTGATGATTTATTGGATCAAGGAAATGATCATAAAAAATTGGTAGCGGTGGAGATCTCAAAACATCCCTAAAACAATACATGGCTTTTAGGGGAAGGTTATTATATGATCTAACCCTCTTTATAGGTGGTTGTTGGAGGTATCCTTTTCAGGACCCATCCTCAAGACCCATGTTGTGACTACCCCAAACCCACCTTCCATAGGCCTGGGGATGGAGACTAGAACCAATGGCGTAAATCCCTGATCTGGGAAGGAATTACCTTTATAAAAAGAAAACACACACAAATAGAGTACACAACTGGAAGAAAAACACTAAGTAAAATAGAATATAAAGGTAGTGATGAAAGTAAATGGGCCAGTATATAAACCCAACTGATCAATAAGAACAAGTACAAGTAAAAAATTGAATAAAAACTCCTGGATTGTCTACTGGGGAATCCTACCTAAAGGATAGGTACAGAACTCACACAACTCATCCCTAAGGTATGTATAGTCTAGTCCAGCACCGAGCAGCCTCTCGTCAGTCACCCTCAGCCTTGATCATTGTTGACCATAATCTGCACAGAACAAAACAAGGTGCGGGCGAAGCCCTTGCAGGGGTGAGTATAACAATACTTAGTAAGTGACCCTGAATCCCATGAAGTCCTCCTAGAATCCAAAAAGGATAAACCACATTAGTAAGATACAATCACGAAGTATCAACCAAACTTACTTAGGTATATGCTCATACATATAATTACCAAACACAGTCCAGCTCTTACTCTCGAGTCCAAGCACAACCTATTCCACAAATGAAGTAAAGTCAATCATCTTGATAATAATGATTGAATGTCAAGACTCAGCTCACCCAGGTATATAAAATTCGTAGAGTGGTAGAGATGATCAGATGTAGTCACTGATCCATCTAAGCTGTCAGACCCACACGGGAAACAAGACAAGATAAGCTAGCAAACCCAAACAGGATACAAGAACTGCTATTCTTTCTACATCTAAGTTGTCAGACCCACATAGGATATAGGACAAACTATGCTATCAGACCCATACAGAATACAGGATCAGCTATTCTACCGAACCCACATAGGATATAGGAACAGAAGTCAAAACTGTCGGACCCATGGAGGATCCCGGTACAGTATTCATCACTGTTAAACCCACGGAGGATTCTGGTACAGTAGTCATCGCTGTCAAACCCACGGAGTATTCCGGTATAGTAGTCATTGTCGTCGAACCCATAGAGGATTCTAGTATAGTATTCATCACAGCAAGCCCTAGGGTTGCCGTACACAACACGCTCGATTCCGGTAGGGTTCGCACCTCGAGCCAAGTGTCGATACATAAAATATAATGATGTCCTGAGTTGATGTATCACATAGTTCTGTCTCATCATAAGAAACCCAATGCGACAGATGTCGCATCAATCAGTTGCCTAGACTGAGAGTTATTGGAATTTCAGTTCTAGGGGCCCGGTTGGTCTTTAGGCTCAAACTAACTCGGACATGCCTAAACTGTGTCCAAACATCATGTGGATTATGGAAAAAGTATAGTCTCGCTCAAAAATTTCCATCACCGCAGGTGGTAAGTCTATAAAACACCCATAACCCAAGATATGGTGGGATAGGTAGAAATGGACATTGCGGGTCCGGGTCCGGTCTAACCCATTCGGAGTGACTCGGCCCGTCCCGGTCCGGACCAGGGTCTGACCCGGTCTGAGGGTTTGACCCAGTCTGAGGAAACTGCCCAAACCAAGGCGATGGCTCGGCCCAAAGGGGTGGCCCGATCGGAGGGTAGCCCGGCTGTACATGGCCCGACCTGTGGGCCGCCCGTCCGAGGGCGGCCCTACCTAGGGAGGCCCGGCCGAGGGCGGCCCGGCCGGTGGCGGCCTGGCCTGCCGGAATACATGGCCCGACCGACCATGCGTGTCCTGCCCTTCTCCATTCCCTGCGGCCCTCCCAGCAATGGTTCCTCTCCTACGCAGTGCGATGGAACCTTTCCCCTTCAGCACTGCCAGGGCCCACCTGGCCACGACTCGGTTCCTCTGCGCTGCATGGAAGTGTTATGCCCTTGTGGTGACCCGGCGGCCTTGTGTCGCTGACTCCTTTTTGCGGTCAACCTACATCGTTATCAAACAAAAGCAACGAAATGGGTGAGAGTCGGGCCGTGTTCATACAGTCTTAACCCTCCTCATCATACGATATCATTTTCCTTTCCAAACTAGAAACATGTTTGACGAAGAGAAGATACAAGAATTCAAAACCCCTACCTCATATTTGTCATTCGTTAATGACGACGTCATTTCATTGACGTCAGGGAGCATCTGAGGAATAAGTTTCATCGGCGTTCTTCATGGGAGGATCCTCTTTTATCTTGGTCAAAGATCGAGGATGGTGTTCATCGTTCTTCGGAGATGAGATGTGTTATTCGGAGAAAAGGAGTGTTTTTCATTGGGAGGATGTCAATCTCCAAGAATTCTCCCAAAGCTCTCCCAAAGTTTCACCACTAATGAAAGTTTTAAAATATCCAAAATAAAACAATAGGATTAGTCTATTATTTTATTGTTGACATGAATTTCAAATTTTTTCAAAAAGACTAATGAATTGAGTCATTAATTAATCATTAAGTGTTGGTACCATTATGTGGGAAGGAGGAAAGGCTCTGTAAATTTATGGTCGAAGTGAAGAGTTCATCCACATTAATTGGGGGTTCAAGGGGAGTTAGAGAGGTTGGGTGGACCCCACCTAATAATCCTCAAAGGGAGGGTATGTGGGGGGTGACCCACATCCACAACCTCTCATGGGAGGTTATGCTTTGGTGACCCCCACCTCCAACCACCACATGGTGGTTTTAACCACCTCTCATAAAATAAATTGAATACTTTATTTTATTCAACTAAATTTAAAAACTCAAAAAAAAATTCATCCACTCACTACAAAACAAAACTATGGTAAAGGTATTATTAATTGAATACCGGCATTACAAGTTCAACGGTGCCCTTAGATTTCAATTCCGAGCATCTGTTCAAAAGATAAAACATGTCGATCGCACGTTTACTGAACGTTCTTGAAAAAATGTTCAGAAAATTATTATCAGCCACCCTTGACCAACCGTGGTCAAGGATAGCCTCCCCGACGTGAAATACTCCCAATCGAACCCAACAATACCCTCTAATTTCCAATCCGAGTAACCATTTAAATGTTATTAATTGTATAATAAAATAATTGTCACTTAATTATTTTATTTGCGGGAAAAAACTAACTTTTTCTGTTGGGCCTCGCCAACCCAAGTAAGTATCTACATAATGAAATCCAAACCTCATGAGTTCAATGGTGGTCTCAGATTTATAATCCAAGTTACTGTTTGTGAGTTATAAGAATTTTAAAAATAAAATAACTTTATTTAATTATTTTATTTACAGTTTTGTCATTTTTGGGTTTTCTCACAGGAGGCCCGTGCCGACAAAACATAAGTCATGAATAGTGTAAAACTGCCATCCTGAGCGTAATAGTGGGATTAGATTCATGATCCAAGTATTCTTTTAAGATTTATTCCTCTTTTTCAAGAAAACTACACACGCACGTTAATTTAAGTCTAACAAAACTTCGACGGGTCATTTCGGGCACTCTAGGCCTCAGAATCACGCGCCATTAAAAACTACATACTCGTAAAATTCCCATGTATTTAAGGAAAAAAAATTCCATGGAATTTCCAGGAATTTAAATTCTCCCCACAAGAGGGATTTATGTCCCCGTAAGCTAAAACTCACACTAAGGGAACAAATGGGGGTACTAAACATGCATCTGAGCCTGTCGCTCCCATGTGCTCTTCTAGAGGTTTCTGTGCTACCAACGAACTTGCACCAGAGGTATCAACCATCCACATAGTACCCTCTGTAGTCAATCCTCTATCTCTACGGGAACCACTATGAATGTTTCCTTGTTTTCAACGTCCAGCACACCATGGTCGATGATGTGGGAAGGGTCGTGCGCGTATCTCCTCAGCTGGGAAATATGGAAGATGTTGTGGCCCTTGTGAATCTAAAGTGGGAGAGATAAGTGGTTAGCCACCTCACCAACTACGCTAAGGACCTAAAAAGGTCTGATTAATCTCAGAGATATCTTTCCACCACGGCCAAATCATTGTGGACCTCGTTGAGGTGAGACCCATAGAAAGACGTGGTCGCCATCCTCGAACTCCAGAGGTCTCCGTCTCCTGTCATCATATGACTTTTTTCATCTCTGTACAGTCATCTTCTTCTCTTGGATGACATGCACTTTCTCCATGGTAGCTCGTACCATCTCTGGTCAGTAGGAAGTTGGCCGACTTGGGGTGAAGGTTGACGATTACCCAAACAAAGTCATGTCCCTTGGACATATGTGGAAAACCCGTCCCGAACTCCATGGATATCTCATATATCATCCACATTGGGACCTATAAAGGATTAACCAAGCCTTATGGTACCTGATAATCCCCCTTCACTTGCTGACAAGTGAGGCATCAAGAGACAAACTCTACTACTGCTTTCATCATACCTAGTCACTAGTGTTATCGGCGAAGGTCCTTGTACATATTCTCCACTCCTGGAAGTAAAATTAATGGGGATGTGTGAAACTCCCTCCACACATCTTCTTGAAGTGAGATTAACACCACCTACAGCCTCTGAATAGGATGATGTGCTCCCCACATTTATAAAATCAATCAGGTGCCTACCCTGTGGATATCTAAGCACGTCGTGTCTCGCAATCAGCGTCCCCACACTGCGCCTCCATGACTTGTTGAAGAAGTGTAAGAGTTACTATATGAGACTCTAGATACGCTGATCCATCTCTGGAGAAGTCTGGAACGAATCTCTGATAGTATTTAGCCAATCCTAGGAAACTCTGTACCTCCCTCACACTCCTAAGTGGCTCCCAATGAAGTACCTCTTCAATATTCCCCAGATCTACTACTATTACAGCTAAAGAAGACATCCCTACATCTTTGGGTGGGTTATCAGGGAAGAATCTTTTGAAAAGATGTCCCCGTGTTCTGACACTCTTGTTTGGAACTGAAAACTCAATTCTCCTGCTGCCACGAGGGTAGGGCAGGACGACTCATGAGTGATTGGCTGCACCCTCCTATACATGAGTTTGACCTGTGCGGCCTGGGCTTCCATTTTCATTGACTAAGGAAAAACTCATCCCAACATTGTAGATAAACTAAAACCTTTTTACCTAGTATAGTCAATCTGTCTATGAACTGTGGTTTCCCAGTCCATACCCAATATAACGTCGTAAGGCCTCAATGCTGCCACTAAGAGGTTCCAACCGAAACAATCGCCTTAAGGGATACATTACACCGTTGGTGTAATTGTGATTATCAAGTCTCCTCTCAAAGGTATCTCCAGACGTGAGGGTCTTGTCCACGGCTTAACCAGAAACTCTAGTTATAGGACAAGATTCATGGAAGGAAGGAATGATTTGTATCTATTTCTATTAATATCGTAGCTAGTAGTAGACACATATCGTACCTCAAATCATTCTTAGAGCCCTTGGGTCACAATCCATGACCGCATGCATCTATTCTCTTCCCCTGCCCTCCAGCTCCCTGAGCCTAGCGGGGACAACAAAGGTTGCCGGTTGTAACAAGTCAAAATGTATACCACCTCATGCAGCTCTCCTAGCTCTGCTTCTACATATGTTGCCCTACAGATTCATCTTTCCTTAAAACTTCCTCTACTTGAAACATTCTACACACTCAAGTCTTTGAGACTGGTTCCAGTTTCATGCTTTCCAACTACTAACATTCACAATATGTATCTACTCAGCCAATGAACAATCAACAACAAAGGTTCTCTCTAGTACCCTAACATAAGTAGGAATTCATAGAGGGAAAATTTATAGCTTGGATATCCTTAAACACTCCTCGCTCTGAGGTCCAATCTTTAAATCACTGATCGTATCATATTAATCGAGTACCCAGAAATATCTGTATATCTTAATGAATACTCATCTACTGACATGTCGTCCGGATGAAGCAGTATAAGCTCTAGAAAACACTCATCCACCTCCTCAAGCCGGTCCTCAGATGCATGTGGGTCAGGCTCACCTCGGAACATGGGGGATATATATTGTTGAAACACATGTAAGGCACTAAGCCTACAAGCTTCCTCTACCGGTACCACCGGTACTGTATGTTGACCAACAGGTAGTGATATAGTTGGCACACTGCCCAAAGGTACCATATTAGAAAATGATCCAAGTGACAAAAACTCATCACCATGTGGACCATCCTCATGGTTACTCACTGATAAAGATTAGTAGCTAAGATCAACATCTGCTCCACTAGTGTCTCAAATAGGCATAAAACTCCAGTAATCGCCTCTATCCAGTCCTTTGCTGCCAGGGAATCTATCTCGCCTAGAAACCTAAGAGGCATCTGTCGCTGGAACTCGTGTAACACGCTCAGTCGGTGTGCACCTCACTCTAGGGCACCAGAGGGTATCTGCTGCCCTACGGGTGGTGGTGCTGCTGGTACACCACCTGATGGTGCCAACATAGAAAGAGGGGACTAAACTAGAGCCTCATCGCTCGGTGGGCAATCATCTCCTACAAAACACAGAAACCCAAGCAGGCTATCTACGCAGTGAAATACTAATAAGTAAAAAATCCGCCACAGTCAATAAGTTATACTAGGTGAGCTAACTCAAAGAGTTCACAAATAATACACTTGAAAACACACTCGCAATCATTGTTTTCATGCACTGAGTCAGAAATCAGAAGTCAGAGACCTGATGTATGGATATGTCAGCCGCCGTACCCACACTGGACTCCCTAGACAGGAAACCACACTCAATACTCTTAAATCTATTTCTTCATAGTAAGATAGATCAGAGTCCTATGTTCTACGGTAGAACCGACTCCAATGATACCAATTTGTCACGACCCGTCCTCGGGACTCATGTCGTGACTACCCCAAGCCCGCCTTCCATAGGCTAGGGGCTGGCGACTAGAATACAAGGTGTAAATACCTATGTTGGGAAGGCATTTCCTTTATAAAAAGAAAACACACACAATTAGAGTACAAAATTGGAAGAAAAACACTATGTAAAACAGAATATAAAGGTAGTGCTGAAAGTAAATGGGCCAGTATACAACCCCAACAGAACAACAAGAACCAGTACAAGTAAAAAGGTAAAACAGTTCTTGGATCATCCACCAGGGAATACTAACTGCTGGGTAGGTACAGAACTCAAAAAACTCATCCCTGAGGTATTTCTAGTCTAGTCCAGCTCCGAGCGGCTTCATGTCCATCACCCTCACCCTCAGTCACTGCTGACCATCGTCTGTACAAACCACAACAAGGTGCTGACGAATTCCGTGTGAGGGTGAGTATAACAATACTCAGTAGGGGACTCCGAGACCCCCGAAGGTCTCCCAGAATCCACATAAGATAAACCACAGTAGTAAGATACAACCACAAAGTATCAACCAACCTTACTTAGTTATATTCCCATACATATACCTAAGTTACAAAACACAGTCCAGATCCAACTCTTGAGCACAAGCACAACCCATTCCACAAAGTGAGTAAAGTCAATAACCTCGATGATAATGATTGAAAGTCAAGACTAAGCTCACACAGGATTAGAACATTTGTAGTGTAATATATATGATCATATGTAGTCACTAATTCATCTAAGCTGTCGGACCCACACAAGATACAGGACCAGAAAAGCCGTCCGACCCACATAAGATACATGACCTTCTATTCTGTCTACATCTGAGGTGTCAGAGCTACACAGGATAAAGGACCAGCTAAGCTGTCAGACCCATATAAGATACAAGACCAACTATTCTGCCGAACCCACATAGGATCCAAGAACATAAGTCAGAACTGTCTGACCCATAGAGGATCCCGGTACAGTAGTCATCTATGTCAAACCCACAAAGGATTATGGTACATTAGTCATTGATGTCGAACCCATGGATGATTTCGGTACAATATTCATCGATGTCGAACCCACAAAGGAATCTAGTACAATAGTCATCGCAGCCAGCCCTATGGTTCCCGCACACATCATGATGGATTCCGGGAGGGTCCACTCCTAGATCCATGTTTCGATACACAACTATCACGAAGTCCAGAGTTGATGTATCCCATAGTTCCATCTAATCATAAGAAACCCAATGCGACAGATAACGCATCTATCAGATGCCTGGTCTGAGAGTTATTGACATTTCCATTCTAGGTTCCCGGTTGATCTTTATGCTAAAACCAACTCGGAAATACCAAAAATATGTCCAAACATAAAGTTGATTATGCCAAAAAAATCGACTCGCTCCAAAATTTCCATATCCGCAGGTGGTATGTCGATCGGACACCCATAGGCCATGATATGGGTGGAAAGGTGTAAATGGCCATTGGGGGTCCAGGTCTGGTTCGGCCCTATCGGAGTGACCCGACCCTTCCCGATCTAGAACAGGGTTCGACCT
Organism: Viscum album; assembly: GCA_963277665.1. Classification (NCBI taxonomy): domain Eukaryota; kingdom Viridiplantae; phylum Streptophyta; class Magnoliopsida; order Santalales; family Viscaceae; genus Viscum; species Viscum album. Next base: position 1,813,671,273 of record OY728127.1, read on the forward strand.
GATCTGAGTGTTTGACCCGATGTGAGGAAATGGCCCAGCCCGAGGGGATGGCCCGACCCGATGGGGTGACCCGATAAGAGGGTGGCCAGGCCGTAAGCGGCCCGACTCGTGGGCCACCCGTCCGCGGGTGGCCCGGCCGAAGGCGGCCTAGACATGGGCGGCCCAGTCGAGGGAGTCCCGGCCAGTGGGGTCCCGGCCAGCCGGCAGGCATGGCTAGGCTGGCCATGCGTGGTAGGTGGTGGCGCACCCCCCTGTTTTTCTCCGAAGAAACCGGCGCTAGGTGCCTGTTTTGTTGACCCGCAGGACCCGAAGGGTCTCGCCTCATCGTCCAACACCACGGTGGGCCGCCAGGTGGGCCGCCTCCGCACCTCCACCGTGGCAAGATGGTGCCACAATCCTACTGCCCTCTGTATGGTACGATGGTGCCGCACCACCACTGATGCGGCCCGACCTGGCCGCGACCTTTAGATCCATTGCGCGGCGCGACGGTGTGACGCTTCTCCAACCTCTGCGGCCCTACCAGCAGCAGATCCACTCTGGCACAGTGCGACGACACCATGCCCCATTGGCACCACCACAGCCCAGTTGGCCGTGGCTTCTTCCTCTGCATGGCATGGCAGTGTTGCACCCTTGCGGTGACCTGACGACCTTGCGTTGCCGGATTCTTTTTGCGGTCCACCTCCATCATCATCAAATTGAAAGAAAAAACGGGGGGAGGGTCAGGCCATGTTCATGTGGTCTGAACCCTCCTCTTCATATGATATCAATTGGATTTCCAAACCAAAAACATTTACAATGGAGGAAGGATACAATTATTCCAAACCCCTACCTCATATTTGTCATTCGTTGATGACGACGTCTTTTCGTTGACGTTGGGGAGTGTCCAAGGAAGAAGCGTCGTCGACGTTCTTAACGGAAGCTCTGTATCTTTTAGATAGGTCGAAGATCGAGGAAGGTGTTCATCCTTCTTCGGATATGAGAAGCGTTCTTTGGAGATGAGGAGCGTTCTTTGTTGGATGGATGTTGACCTCTAATAATTCTCCCAAATCTCTCCCAAAGTTCCACCACAAATGAAAGTTGTTAACCATACAAAATATACTAATAATATTAGTCTATTATTTTATTGTTGTCAATTATTTCAAAATATTTCAAAAAGACTAATTAATTAAGGCATTGATTAATCCTTATGTGTTGGAATCATTATGAGGTAAAGTGGAAAGGCTCCACAAATTAATTGGGGAAGTGAAGAGTTCATCCTCATTAATTGGGGTTCATGGGGAGTTAGAGAGGTCGGGTGGGCCCCACCTAATAATCCTCTAAGGGAGGTTTTGTGGGATTGGTCCCCACTATCATAACCTCTCATGGGAGGCTATGTTGTGGTGGCCCCCACCTCCAACCACCACATGGTGGTTTTTACCACCTCTAATAAAACAAATTGAATACTTTATGTTATTCAACTAAATTTAAAACCTCCAAAAAAATATATTTCACTCACAACAAAACTCAACTATAGTAAAGGTCTCTATAAATGAATACTGGCGCTGCGAGTTCAATGGTGCCCATGGATTTTAATTCCGAGCACCAATTCAAAAGATATAAAACGTCGCATGCACATTTGCTAAACGTTCCTGAAAAAAAGTTCAGAAAATTATTATCAACCACCCTCGACCCACTGTGGTCATGGTTATCCTCTACCTAGGTGAAATAATCTCCAAAGAACCCAACATTACCCTTGTATTTCTAATCTGAGTTACTGTATAGATGTTATGAATTTTACAATAAAATAATTTTCACTTAATTATTTTATTTGCGGCCAAAAACTATCTTTCTCTAGTGGCCCTCGCCGAACCATGTTAGTATCTTCTTAAAGAAAGCCTACACTCACGAGTTCAGCGATGGTCTCAGATTTTCAATCTGAGTTACCATTTATGGTTTATATGAATTTAAAAATAAAATAACTTTATTTAATTATTTTATTTACGGTTATGCCATTTTCGGTTTTTCTCACATGAGGCACGCGCCGAATAAACATAAGTCACACCTAGGGTAAAACCGCCATCATGAGCGCAATGGTGGCCTTGGATTTCTGATCTGGGTAATCTTTTCAGAGTTATTCCACTTTTTTAGGAAAACATCATACGCGCATTAATTTATGTTTAACAATACTTCGACAGATCATTCCAGGAACTCTAGGCCTCTTAATCGTGCGCCGTCAGAATTAGCAGACACGTAAAATTCCTATGTATTTAAGGAAAAAAAATTTCCAAGGAATTTCTAGGTCTTTACCATCCTCACCTAGTGAATTATTATGTTCATGTTTATTCTTTGAGGTATTACATCCCCTAGAGTTCTGGTGCTTCTTTTTATTCTTGGGATTTCTGACTTGTTTCCATGTTAATGTCTAATAGTTTATTTTTTTTAACCATAGAATATGTTTAAATGCTTTTAGGTTCTCTAATCATTGGGGTTTTATCAAAGTGAACACCCTCTATGATGTTGAATGTGGAATAATGTAAGGGTTGTGTCCAATCAAAACATATCTAAATGATATGAAGGTGAACATCCATTATCTCATGTAGTTAATATTTTGATGGGATTAAATCTAAAAATGTAGTTTTGATGATATATTTAATTATATGAAATAACATGGAACATTAATCCTTAGCTGAGGTTAATATATATTCTTAAAAATTAGATCCTCATATAGGTACCTTATAGACATTTATAGACTAATATCATTAAGGATATTGTCTATGACAGTGGAAAAAATAACAATGGATTTTATTTTAATGGAATGTCTAAAAAAGGAAAATATTTTTATTTTTTAGGACTATTATATTATATTGATTGAAAATATCTCTCTACAAAATATCATTATTAAAACATATTGAACAAACACAAATGTCTTCATATCTTTTACCCTAGAAATATTATATATAAATAATAAAGAATAAATTTTTTATAAACATTCATATTTTTATATGGGTTAAGAAACATGGTTTAACATAGGGTAATTTAATACTATAAATTAACCATAAATAACGATGTAGTATGATCATTCATTAAAAAATATTTACAAGATATTAATAATTTTCATATAGGGATTGGCCTCATCATATATGGATTTTATGATGAACAACAAACATGAGTTAAAAATAGGAATATGGAAAAGAGAGCATAGTGCTGATTGTACAAATTCTTCTCCATCCCCCATGGTGTAAACCATATTCCAAAAAACATACTGATAATATAGTCACATAACAATATATAAATCATTTGTTAATTCATATATCTAATATGATCTATCCTAGACTCAAGAGACATCATTATATCAATAGTGAATCTATAGAATCAGAACCTATTTCAAGAATCTCAGGGATCAAGGGAAAAACATATTGTGGTATTACATTTTTTGATGCATCAAAATATAACCAGATGTTTGAGGAGTGATTAATATGATTATTTAAGAAGGAAACCTACAAAAATTTATAGATAATATATAGAATGAAATTAGAGTGATTAATTATATCGTTGAAGAAACATAGGATGACTATTTTTTATAATAGTCATCCTCCTATCTAATTATAATATTAAATTTTTTATTGCACATAGAGAGATGATAAAAAGAAATTACTTCAATTATTTTCCATAAATTGGGAAATAAAAAACACTAGGTTTTTCCTATCATCTATCAAAGAGATGAAATTTATAGGTATCCTAAACATCCTTATTGAAAATATACTTTATTATAATTAAATAAACATAATAAGACCCCCAAGGTGATAATTGTTCCTCTATATTAATATTTAAGTTATCAAGTAATAGTGGATATCCCAAAGTAATTGAGGAAGCATATTTCATCATTATTATTACATGAACCATTTATTCACATAATTTTTTTAGTTGGGGTTCTCCCAATCATATATAACATCCATGAATCTAGAAATGGTGTAATCCGTTAATTTTCACCAGTACTTGATGGGATGAATGGTTATTTTTATATTATTTCATGAAACATGGTCATTTAGTAAATTATTGATGCTATGAAGGATAATTCCAAATATGGTTCTCTACCAATAGTTTCATGTGATACTTCGATTATCCTCATTACCTAGGTTAAATAAATAAAACAATTCCACAATTTAAATATCAATAGAAAATGAAACATTACATTTAATATTTAGTTTTTGATATTAAATGATAAACTCTCTATGTTACCTTCCATCATGGTATCCAGGGAATATCAAGGATTTATCAAAGAGAGAATTATCCATGGAGAATTTGATTTAGTGATGGAGATGATGATGACCTTTTGTAGGAATATGTTTTTAAATATTATTATTGAAAATTTCCATATAAAGAAGCCAAATGAAAATATTAAATGAATTTTTACCATAAATTTCATGTGATGTTATGGAATCTTGATATCATTTCTTGTCTTTTTTAAGATGTTACTCCAGTACTTGATTTTCAGATTTCTTAAATGGTAGAAACTTATTTTTTCCATACAATCTAAAGGATTGAGTCAATTTTACCTTAACTATAGAAGTAACATTTTCATTACATAATATTAATTGAGAATAATATGTGCATTTCTGTTATCACTAGTTTAGTGTAAGATTTCATGTGAATGTTTGGGGATTGTCGAATCTCCCAAAAATTTTGTTTGGATGACATACTATATTTCATGAAATGAAAAACTAGATCCTCTAGAAATTTAATTTTGATTATATTGGTTCATAATAGATAAATATTATATAATGAATCCCATTTAAATGTATCACATTTTTATCTTCGAAAAACAATGAGTGGTCATTTAAGAAGACTTAGTATTGGGTTTTGTAAGGGAATATTTTCAATAAAATACCAATTAGAAACCCTAATAAAATGGAAAATATAAATTAAAATATTGATAACTTGGTTCTTAAAACATTGGGAATATAAAAAATGTGAAGATTCAGTTTCTATCATTTGGTTATAGATCAACTCTTATCAACTATGTCATGATATACATTCTTATACATATCCTCTCAATTACTGGAGTTCCAAAATTGTCTTATCCATCCTAGGTATTTATTTTAATGTATTGAAATTTATTTATAAAGGACATGCGTGTGATAACTAAATCATATAGAATCTATTTTCCGATCATTTTTTAGATAGATGTATCATCCTTAAGAAACATGGATAGCCTATCCAATTCAAAAATGAATATGTTGATATTGTAGGAGAATTTTTCTTAGAAATTTTTATTTGATAAAATATGAGTGTGATTTTTATTCTATCAGGAATGATAAGAGAACTTGTTCTTTGCATTGGTATATTATCATCTTGACCACTCCTATTATATTAAAGGATAATGATGCATCATTTTTTTGGATAAAATGTGTAGGTGATATTCTATTCATCTCCAGTTTTCAAACATGAAATCTCACCATCAGAATTAAAGATTAATACCCATGATTGATTAATATTTTCAAATACACAAACCCACAAAGGGTTTGAAGAAATATATCATGCTTAATTGGGGGACATTTTTTCTTAATTATCCCATCCAACTATGTTAAGTCCTATATAAATGATTGTTATTAAAATAGAAAAATTAAATTAGTCTAGGATCAATAGGTCATGGCCTTATAGTATAGTGGTTTTTATATTAATTATAATTAATTATAGTGAAATATGTAACATGGTTGTTGAAAAACTAAAAAAGTGATCTTATTTATGGGTATCTCATTAGTGTTCAAAGAACAATTTTTCAATAATCAATAGATAGAGAAAAAACTAATCTGTAGTTTGAATGAGATTGGGTAATATTATTAACAAATCTTCTTGTTTAATATTAGAGTATTTAACCATAACTCACTATTCACAATCAGTTCTATGGTTTTTGTTTTAAAATACAGATCCAATGTTTTCTAATGGAAATATTAATAGTTCTATTTTTGTGTTAGTATGATAGATTCTATATGTTTTATGTGAAAAATAGACACCACACATATTCAATCATTAATTAATGTATGAAAATACTTTTTAATAGTATTCTCAATCATCTAATTCCACATTTTATTGGATGTAATAATTTCTTTGATTATCATTCACTCCACATTCTCATATTATTCCACCTAATTAATTAAAGAATTTATATTTGAGGATAGATGGTCGAATAGAGACTCCCAGATGATGTCTAAAAAGTTAAAACATTTGGTGTACAAATACATAGTGAAATAAGATGTGAGGCCATCATTCATGACTCTATGTTCCTAATCCTCCATGCCTCAAATAATGTTTTAAGGCACTAAAAATCAACTAATTTAATATAATATATATTATTTCAATAGAAACTTCCAATGAAATAATCCCCACATTCCATTATACATTATTGAAATTATATTTAATATTTATTTCAACATTATATCATAACTGATTACACCAAAATAGATGGCTGTGTATATGATGAGATAGTGAAAAATTAATATGGAACACAGATTGATGATCCAACAGACATATTTGTAAGGAAATGTGTCATTATTGATTCTAGTGGAGAAGGGTGACCTAATAATGGAAATGAAAGTTTACTCCACTCAAGGTACCCACAACCTAGAATGTAAAAGCATTGTGGTTAGTGATACACATGGACAATATTATCATAACACCCCAAACATTCTCTAATATTATTGTTGAATAGGTGTTAACCATGAAATTATGGTCATGATACTATTAAAAATATTAGTCCATGTAGAAAACCCGGTACACAATACACTCCAATATGTTATCAATAAAAGGTAATATATTACCATCTTATCTTGGTCACCTAATGGGTACATATATAGCATGAACTAGTAATACTATTGTTTCTTGTACCATTAATGGGTACAATACCCTAATATAATCCCTACATTATCTCTCATAAAAACCTCACACACATGAAAATACATAAATATAACATTTAATCCATTCACAAAATCCAATAATCCTCTTAAATTAAAATATTCAAACATAAACGGACTCTGAATCTCATAATTATTTAATGGTTCCAAATTATCCCACCTTCAATAATGTTGGATAAGAAACCCCACCCTAGGTATTCATGTGTATTGACTAAGACATTATAACTAGTTGTTATTTCATTAATCAATGTGTGCTATATAATATTGTGTGTTGTTATACAAGTACAAAACATAATAAAAAACCAACAACACATTATTTAATTAATGTTGATCATTATTTTGGTAAATAATTAAACCGAGGAAAATTGGAAATATTAAAATAGGGCCAAAAATAAAAAATTGAAAATGATGAATCAGTGTTTTTTTATCATCCCAATCTATTAGACTTATATAACCCTTTAACAAAACTATAGAGAGAAAATAAAATAATAGCAAAAGAATAAATATTTTTTAAAACGAATATATAGAAGCCTAAATGTTTTTTATTTTAATTTTTCAAGATGTAATTAAATGTTATATATTAGAAGGAATACGACAATTATAAAAGTAATACAAAAATTCGAAAACTGATATGTCTAATAAGAGTTTTACGATGACCCTTTAGAATAGGAACATAACCATTAGAATAGTAATTTTTCATGAAACAATAAAATGTAATATGAATATTATTTATCAGGAATAATTTGAAAAAATATAATTCTTTTAATTTCACAAAATATATACCTTGATTATAATGTTAATGGAATTATAAGAACTATTTATAAATAAATTACATATTAACGCATTTCATAAAAATCATTATTTTTATATTTAAATTTAAAATTACCTATGAGAAAGATTTAATTTTATATAATTAAAATCATTTATGAAATACACATATCAAAATTATATATGGTATATTTTATATCTATCATTTAAAATACTATATTTTTTATGTAAAAATTTAAAATACAATTTTAAAATAACATGTGTGTTTTAGTTACTTCATATAAAAAGTAATAATAACCTAAATGAATCTTTAATCCATGGCTCGATGAAAAAAACATTGAATAAGATGAGTCATTCATTGATAAACAATAAACAGAAGAACGAAACCCAAAAGTTATTTCCCATTTTCTACAATGATAATGTGTTCATTTAAAAAAAACAATTTGTCATTCATCCAAATTCTTCTTTAATAAACTATTGAAATTAGTATTAAAAAACATAAATATTAAAAAATAATTAAATTTTATTAATATATGACATATATTTCATGAATATAACTATTACAATTTTGATCGTGATAATTATATTTTTACTCAAAATGACCCTCTCTTTATGAAAAAGTTTCCAGTCACCCACCCCATAGAAAAACATGTATCCCTCACATACCAGAGATAATGAAATAACCAAATTCGATATCGTAATCTACTTGTAGTAAATATAAAAATTTAGACGTAACCCAATTCCAATAATTCATGGTGTTTTTTTGTAAAAGATAAGAAATGCTTGAGGGTAATGTTTTATCAACTTTTCTTCTAATTTTTCTCTCATATTCCATATTCATTCAATTTAAATAAATCAAAAACATTTTAATTTATCCATTTAATATTTTAACACTATATGAATTATATTAATTAATATAATTATTATATGGTTGACACATTACTTTATAATTCTTCTCTTTCCTTCTCTTTTCACAATATCTCATCAATGGTAGGTTAAGCACTGATAAAGAAATTTCCAAAGCTGTTCATGTAACCAGGATTATTGATGGTTATTATGAATTATATAAAAAATTTAAAAAATAAACAACATTTCTTTTATTTATCATTAATTAATTTTAATTTTTTATAAATTACATTGATGAAAATAAATTTTATCGATACAAGACAATATAATTTTATTAAAATTGGAGATTAAAACAATCCATATTTAATAAAGAGTATTTTAAAATTGAATAAAATATTTATAATAGATCATTATTTGGAAAATTTAATATAATTCATTAATTTTATCGTGTGTTAACAAATTTTTTTTTATAAAATGATGTTTTAGCAAGAGAAAAATTATGGAATTTAAGGTAAGGATAACTATTGAAACCCAAATATTTAATTTTAGGTTATATCCTCTTTAAAATTATTTTCATTATGTATATTCCTTCAATGTCCTAAAATTTAATTTTAAATATTTTTTTCATTCATTTTGTGTGATATACATGAATACACATTGTAAAAATTAATGGTATGCCAATTACTTGATTAATGAATACTACGTTTCTTTAAAAAAAACTCATTGTCTCTTCTTGGTTTTTTTCTCCATCAAGAAACTGTGATATTTTGTGTTATAATATGATCTCCCATATTCATATAATAAATATGAAGATTAATAAAAAAAGTATATAATATCAAATCCTTATTGAACCAATTCTTTTAAATGGGTCTATTTTATTTCTATCATTGATATATTTTCCTTTTAAATATTGAATACTTGATTTTGATTCTTTTATGATGTAACATATGGGATTAGAATTATTAACCCTCTAATTACTTTTTCATGTGATTTATCTCATGATATTATGTGTAATATGTAGGAACATGATTATATCTTTGTTTAAATTTGTCGTTTAATAATTTATGAACACATGTTATGTGTGAAAATGATTGTTGATTTTTTTAACAAATATGTGTTACATTTTTCCAATGTTAAATGTTGAATCATTAGTTTGAATATCAAATATTTGTTTCCACTTTCGCATTTTTCATCCAAGATTGTTAATATTATCTCATTCTTATGATATGTCGATGCTGTTTGTTTCATGCAAATAATATTGATTCATGTCTCTTATAATTTCATTGTTATTCCTCAACTTCATGGGTTTTAGATCACTACTTTATTAAATGTATATCCTCATGTGTATATACATGATAATATGAACAATTGTGAATTTCGGTGGATATAGAATGTGGATTTAAATATTATTTAGGTTTTAATTATTAATGATGAATAAACCTAATTTTTCTGAGATAATAAAAAAATTATAATTCAATGGATTCTTTATATGTAATTCTATAAAACATTATGTAGTAGTGAGTCATTATAATGTTGGTTCAGTATAGTTTGTATTAAAGAATGATTTAGTTAATTTTAGAATTACGACATGGAATAGATAGTAAATAACATAGGTATAAATATGAGTTCTGAAAGGAAACAAAATGATGCATTTATAAATTATAAGAATTTTTAGTTTATAAATAATTAAATCAATTTATAGATAATAAAATTGTATTTTTATCTAGAAAATACATACCTCAAGGTAATTAACCCAAAAGGTAACATTTAGTATTAACTAGACAAGTACCTAGTACCAGAAAAAGATTTCATGCTCCTTATCTTATTTGAACCTTCTGGGTATATGTTTTGGTTAATCAAAAGATATATACAATTAATTATGAAGGATATATATATAATGAAATTATGTATTATAATGTTTGAAATGATTGATGTAGATAATCCAAGATGAATTGTTTTAGAATAAAGCTATACTACACATAGGGATCCTCAAATATATAACATTATAATTTATCTTCACCCTAGAATAAATTATAAAACCATACCTTATTGATATATTGAGTGATGAAACATCTTCTAATTTCGAAAATGGTGGAAACCAAGAAAAACTAAATCAAAACCCCTTATGAGTGACAATAAAATAAATTTTTAATTACATTCTCAATTCCATGGGATATAGAGTTAAAAACATCTTAGTGATTCTTACCAACACTGTACTAGATATAACCAATAACAAGAACAATATTGAAATAACACTATCACCCAAGAAAGAGAAATAGCTGCAATGTCCTCAATGTAGAAATTAATACTGATATTTAGTGGATCATCTAATAAATATGTCATAGAACAATGGTTTAATTCAATGGATATTCTATTTTTATTCATTATTATTATGGTAAGGTTAAATTTACACAAAAATTATAATTTTTAGAATTTGAGGCTACCAAATTGTGGACACTAACAACAAATATGAAACTAAAATATAATGTGGAAGGAGTGAAGTGGGAAGACATTAAAATGATATTTTTTTAATTATTATTTCTCACTACCTATTTAAAAAAAAATTACATAGAGATTTTATAATGAATATAAAAAATCGTAGTGGATGTATCTTGGACTATAAGTATTATTTAAGAAGTATTTCAATGATTTACAAAGATTTTTCAATAAAAAATAATAAAAATAGATTGATTTTTTCATAGATTAAAGCCACACCTTCAAAAGGATCTTACAAACTAATAAATTATAATTTATAATGTTGTAAATGATTTTCTCTCAATCCAGAGATAGATTATTCAAAATTATCCCACAGATTTATAGATAAAAAGGGAAAAACTGGTTTTCTTATAGAGAGATTGAATGAAAAAGGATGAATGAAAATCCAACCACCTACATGTCAACTATTTTGAAGGAATCACTATGGTGATTTACACAATGGTTAAATGAAATTCATTATACATGGGATAGGAGGCATCCATATTCATTTATATTGAAGATACATAGAAAAGTCTACCATCATATTATAGGAAATTAATGAGCCTATTAATACTAAAAAAATTGTTCAATGATTCAACTATAAAGCGAAAGAGAATATATAATCCACATCACTATACCACAGTCATATTTGGTAATTAGTGTCACCTACGAGTAAATTTGATGTTATAATGGAATGTCTATTCAATCACAAACATGAAGGTTGAACATGAAAATTATTTCGTATGGGTTCAATTCCTTTTTGCTCAATACATAATTTTTTTATTCTGGTTTTACACATTACATTATATACTAATATATTATTAGAAATACTAAATTAAATCAATAACACTTTAATGTCATGGTACCTATAAAAACACATACTGGTGAGATCATTGTAACCCAATTTTGAGACTCTATTTTAGTAGAACAAAATGGGATATTAGTCTAGTGAATATGAATATTTATTCACTGGCTGAATTTGATAATATAATTTCGATTGAGTGGAACTCATTATATTGATCTAAAGTAAAATATCAAGAAAATAAAAGTTATTTTCATGTTCTAAACCATATAATGCTCCCATTAAAATTAATTGATGAACAATATTAACTTTTAAAAATACATCAATTGTTTGGGTGTATAAAACCATCAAAATAAATACTATTCCAAAATGGTTATGTATATTTAAATAATAAGACATGTGAATTTTTCCATTTTGAGGGAATATATTGATGTATTTCCCAAAAGAGTTTCTCATGCTTCCCCAAGAACATGAGGTTGATTTATTATTTGAACTCAAACCCATGCAAAATATTACCTCCAAAATTTCTTTATAGGATATGTGTAATAGTATTAGGAAATTTCAATATGAAACTATAAGAACATTTTAAAAAATTGGTCATACGACATAGTGAACCACCTAGGGACACGCATACCCATGTTCACTTTTTCAAGGAAATAGATGGATCTATATGTAATGACCTGGAAATTTCAAGAAAATTTTTTTTCTTAATTTTCTTTGGAATTTTACAAGAACGCAGTTTCTAACGGCGCCTGATTCCGAGGCCTGGTGTGCCCGGAATTAATTTCCGAAATTTGGCTCGGGTACGTTCAGTGAACGAGCGAGCAGGAATTTCTATCTTTTGAACCGGTGCTCGGAATTGAAATCTGATTGCACCGATGAACTCGCAACGCCGGTAATCGCTTAAGAGAACCTTTACCGTAGTTGTGTTTTTGCGGGAGGAGAAGTTAATTTTTGGGGTTTAATTAAAAAAGTGAATAAAATTGTTAAATCAAATTTTAACAATGTTAAGTTGTTAACTTCTCCCATGGGATGTTGGTGGTGGGCCCACATCCATCCAACTTCCCATGTGTGGATATTTGAAAGGGTGGGGCCCACATGAACCCCCCACGTTTTCAAATTCCGTAAACTCCCTAACCCTCTTAACCCCTCACTTTCCATCTCCCCATTAACTCACATTCTTTAATATTTGACAACTTGATTAATTAATGAGGTGAGTTAAGTATGGTTTATTTGAATTTCAATCTTATGAAATTCTTGCCAACACTTTGCAATTAATTAATTAAAACAACATAATTAATTATTTTGAGTGTTTGAATTCTTTTGAATTCATTTTTCCAACATTAAAAAGAGAGATTATATTCTTCTTTTTTGGGTTGGCATAAACCTTGTGTGGAGAACTAAGGAGAGGAGAAGAACTCTTGGAAGATCACCAACCTCTCGAGGAAGAACGTTCCACGTTTCCGAAGAACGTGAAGAAACACCTCCGACCATCTTCAACCGGAGTAAATAAGGGAAGCACCGCCGCCTACAAAGTATACAGAGGGTGAAGTCTCGGCTCGACTTCACCGAGATCATCTCCCACCAACCTAGATGGAACGACGCCCGACCTACGTGACGCTTGTCTTCCGCAGGTCGTTGAAGAACTCCGTTCTTGAAGCCGAGGTAGGGGAATTTATTTTGGAATTCTCTTATCTTTTGAGAAAAAACGACGAGCGCTGACCAACCAATACCGGGTTGATCAGCGGATCGTCCGATCAAGCGGTTGATGATTGAGGGTTTTTATTTATTTAATTGTTTGTGAATACAAACTTGGTAATGATCGTGGATTAAAACCCTTTTTGTTATCGAATAACGCGAGGGGGTCGGACCACACAAACACGGCCGACCCTCCTCTGTTTTTCGTGATGGTTTCATGAAGATGATACGAGAAAATGTGGTGCCGTCGCACCACGCGATTTATTGCGGAAGATACGCGTGGTGCCGTCGCGCCGCGCCGTGGAAAGAAATCCAAGAACGCGACGCCGTCGCGTCGCGTCGAAGAAAGTCAAAGGCATCGCGGCCGGAGCGGGGCCGCGGCGGAGGAAAGCGATGTCGTCGCATCGCGCCGAACGACATAGGTCACGGCCGGTTCCGGGCCGCGGCGGAGCAGGAGGACCGGCGGCCGGCACCGGACCGCCGGTGTCGGAGAAGGATGGATCGGCCGTCGCCGGTCCTTGCTGACGGAACCGGCCGGCCAGTGCGGGCCGGCCAGGCAGTGGAGACCGGGCGAATTAATTCCCCCAGCCGGGTCTTCAAGCAGCCCCAATTAAGGGGCCGCGGCTTCACAAATGGGGGGGGGAAGCTTTGCCCCCCGCGCGCGGCACCCGAACGGCGCCCAGGCCGCGCCGCCGTGCCGGTCCGCACCGCCGCTCCGGACCGCGCCGCCGCACCGCCGGCCGGGCCGGGTTTTCCGAGCTAGGCCGGATCGTCGGGTCGGGTCGCCGCCCGTGGCGGGTCAGCCCCGTTTGGCCGACCCAGGGGGGGTCGGGCCGGGTCGGCCCAGGCCCAGACCCCCAGTCCCGGACCACTATTGGTCAAATGCCTGTATCTTGGGCTATGGGCCTCCAAACGACTCGTCGTCAGCGGCAACGCCATTCTTGGATCGAGACGGTCGCTTCGGTATACTATACTCAAGGTGCACCTTCCTTTTCGGGAGCCTACGTGGTTAAAACTTCATAGTTAAGCGTGCTTGGCCTAGAGTAGTGATCAGGATGGATGACCTCATGGGAAGTTTCCCAGGGTGGGTGTGAGACGAAAAGGCCAATAACTAACAGACCGGGAATCCGATTTATGCGCCGTCTGTTTCGTTGAATTCCTCTTGATGAGACGGATCTTTTGGCATACTCCGCCCGAGGTTTGGACGCAGGTGGAGTACGGTCGGGTTGGTTTTTCCTTAAAAACCAACCGGGCCCCTGGAACGAAAAAAGACAATAACTCTCAGACCGGGCGTCCGATTGACGCGTCGTCTATTGCGTTGAGTTCCTGTTGACAATACGGAACTTTTGGCATTCTCCGCCCGAGATTTGGATGCAGATGGATAGTGTCCGGGTTGGATCGCACATAAATCCAACCGGGCCCCTGGAACGGAAAAGCTGATACCTTTCTGACAGAACGACCGTTTGACGAACCGTCATCGGCGTTGGTGGTCTCATTGAAAACGGTCCCTATGAGTATACCCTATGAGTATACCCTATGAGGGTTCGGGGTACAGATGAGATACAGCCGGGTTTGGTTTGCTCACGAAACCAACCAGGCCCCTGGGACGAAAAAGCTAATAACTCACAGACCGGTCGTCCGATTGACGCGCCGTCTTTTGTGTTGAGACCCCTATGACGAGGTGGTTCTTCGAGATACTTCTTCGTGGGACTTTGAGATACATGGTGTATCGACTTTTAGCTCGTGGAGCGGACCCTCCCAGTGACGAGCGTACGGAGACCCTGTAGCCGGCAGAGACCTGAAGACTGCTTGTCCGAGTCGATTCAGAGTGACTTACGTAGCCCAGTGGGGAGCACTACTTTGTGAGGTTGCAGACCCACAGCAGAGGATCACTACTATGTGAGGTGGCAGACCCGCGGTACTCGACAGGAGGAGTACCTCTGTAGGCTATGAGGGGGGAGCACTACTGTGTTGGGTGGCAGACCCCGGCGGGAAGCACTACTGTGTGAGGTGGTAGGCCCGCGGTACTCGACCGGAGGAGTACCTCAGCAGTCTTAGGTTTGTGAGCAGTACCTCGGAGTCGTGACATGACCATTTTACACTCCAGAGACGGAGCTCTTCAGCAGTTACGGTTTCGATAATGAAAATCCTGGTTTGAGTTAAGACTTTTGACCTTTGTGTATACCTCATGATAGAGATGGGTCACTTGATAACTTAGGTATATGTATGGGCATATACCTGGGTAGTGGTTATCCGTTGATTTTATGATCCTTGTGTTCCCTCATGGTTGAGATGGTTTTCTTGATAACATAGGTATATGTATGGGCATATACCTAAGTAGAGGTTATCTATTGAGATCTTATTTGTGGTTATCCTATTGGTTTTAGAGAGACCATGAGGGTCTCGAGGTCCCTACTGAGTATCGTTATACTCACCCCTGCACGGGCTATGCACGAACCTCATTGTGTTGGTTGCAGACGACGGACAGTGCTAACAGAGGCCGAGTGTTCGAGGACTGGACGGTACCCAGAGGTGGACTACACGACGAGTCAGTACCCGGAGGTGGACTACACGACGAGTCAGTACCCGGAGGTGGACTACACAACGTGATGACTCACAGAGGAGGTCGACGGACGAGAGCGTGGAGGAGGCTATCTGTACCTACCCTTCAGGTAGGATCCGAGGAGGAAGACCCATGAGATGCTTCCTTCTTCCAGCTGTTTTTCTTTTTGCTCTTGTACCTTGTTCGGTTGTAGTTTTACTTTCTTTTGGGTTTGTATTCTGGCCCATTTACTTTTCAGAATTTCTTTTTTACTTAGTGTTTTGCTTCTGCTTGTACTCTGTGGTGTTTTTTTACTTTTATAAAGGCAATGCCTTCCCAGTTATTGGTATTTTCTCCTTTGGTGCTTGTCGCCAGCCCCTAGCCTATGGAAGGAGGGCTTGGGGTAGTCACGGCACGAGCCCCGAGGACGGGTCGTGACAAATTGGTATCAAAGGTTTTCCCTTAAAACAGCTCAAACCAGGTCAGCTCACCAGGTATAAACGTTTGACCGTGTCACGATGTTTCTTCCAGGATTCCTTTTCACGGACGACCAGCTAGAACCCATAGGGATGTGCGTGCTGACAACCTGTCGAGCGACGAGTCTTCGGTACATGGCCGTCTTGCAGTTGAGGCACCAGCGGAGGCACCAGCGGTACAGCTACCCATTGGGCCTCCGATGCCACCAACCCCAGCAGTAGGCGATGCACGACGCTTGAGCGCGCTGCACGAGTTCCAGCGCCAGAGGCCACCCAGGTTCCAGGGAGAGACGGACCCGCAGGGGGCTGAGGTTTGGCTGGAGGCTGTGGTGAGAGTCTTAAGGCTACTGGGGACGCCGTAAGACTTTATGGTGATCTTTGCTACCAGCCTCCTTCAGGCAGTAGCAGGCAGGTGGTGGAGCAACTTGTTCCAGTTTTGCGATGAGATGAACTTCGCATGGGAAGACATCGAGAACTTCTTCAGGGTGGAGTTTGTGCCAGTAGCTCTAAACCCCGAGCATGTACAAGGGATTCTGCCTTTTCCGCGTATTTTTCGATCAGTAGCCGAGTCATCTGTGGTCATTAGACAGATGATGCAGAGGTCCAGGAGGACCAGAGTAGCAGTTAGACGATCTCGGGTTTTAGGACCAGTGGTGCGGGGCACCTGAGGTGGGGTCAGATCCATTCATGCTAGAAACGGACAATGTTACTCCTGCGGCGGGAAGGGTCACCTGGCACGTGATTTTCCGACACCTCGTACAGTTGATCAGCGGGTGTTGGAGGATCCACCGAGACAGAAGCAGCAGTTGGTGCTTGAGAAACAACCGAGCAGTGGACAATGAAGTAGAGCTCCGAGAGAAGGTTGGCAGGAGAGGAACTACTGGATACGTCCTTTTTACTTCTAGTTCCATGTTGCTTTTGTATTCGTGTCATTGTACTATGAGCTGCAATAATAAAAAGACGCTTATCTTTGTTTGCTTTCCCATCCTTTTGTTTGGTTGATACTGAGTGGTCCCGGTTAAACTGTTGACTTGACCCTCACTTTCGAGATTTCTACTGGAGGGGACCCATTGACCTCACACTGATGCCGACAGTGTGGCTCGACCCTTGGAGGCGATAGTGACAATTGTATCTCTTAGTAGTTACGTCGAGGCCTTACGATGTCATCCATGGCATGAATACCTCATTCATGTCAGGTTTGACTATATTCGGCAACGAATGTGGTTCATCCAGGGGATGAGAACAGATTTCTCTTATCGGAAAAGAAGAAATCATAGCAGCTCTTGTGAGACTAAAGGAGGTGCAGTTCATCCAGGAGCGGGTGAAGACTACACAGTTCAGTAAGAAACAGGGAACCGGTGCCAGTCTTAGAGACTCGGGCATGTTAAATGTTTCATGAAGAGGAAGCTTTAAATAAAGATGAGTCTGCGAAGCGGCAGACGTAGAGGCAGAGCTTGGAGAGCAGCATGAGTTGTTGTACATATTAAACATGCTACAACCACCCGCCTTAGTTATCCCCGCCAAGCTCAGGGAGCTGGAGGGCGGTGGAAGAATGCGGCTACATGCGGTCAAGGAGTGTGACCCAATAGCTCTAGAAATGATTCAAGGGACAGTCTGTGTCCACTACTAGCTACTGTAGTAACAGACGTCGATATGAATCATTCATCACTTTCACAAATCTTGTTCCAGACCTATAGTTTCCGGTAAGCCGTGTACATGACCCTCACGTCTAGAGATACCTTGGGTGGAGACTCGATAATCACACTTACGCCGACGGTGTGGTCAGAACCTCGAGGCAAGAGTTTCGGTTGGAATCTCTTGGTGACAGTGTCGAGGGCTTACGACGTTAGTTTGAGTATGGAATGGGAAATAACTATTCATACTCAAATTGACGGTTTTAGGCAAACATCGGGATGGGTTTTCCTTGGTCGGCGGAAAAGGAAACCCCAGGCAGCGCAGGGTAACTCTTGCACAGGAGGGTGCGACCGATCACTCTTGAGTTGGTCAACCTTACCCTCGTGGCAGCAGCCTTTCGAGTTCCAGTTCTAACAGAAAATGGAGATTTCTGGAGTTCGAGGATGGCGACCACGTTCTTATACGGGTCTCACCTCGACGAGGTATACAGAGATGTGGCCAAGGCGCAAGTTATCTCCAAGGTTCAGCGGACCTTCTTAGGTCCCCAGCTGGGTAGGCGGGGTCATTTACCGCTTGACCCATTCACCGCAGTTGCACCAGGTGCACGGCGACTTCCACCTATCTCAACTGGGGAGATACGTGCTCGACCCTTCGCATACCATCGACCATGAGGAGCTGGACGATGGATATGGGGTGTCTTTCATGGAGGTTCCAGTGGGGATCGAGGATCGATAGGAGCAGATCCTATGAGGATGATCGATTCCTCAGGTGCACTTTCTTTGGTAGTACGGAACCTCCAGGTAAGCACATAGGAGCGGAAGGCTCAGATGCGTGCTCTGTACCACTTTTGTGACCCTAGTTTGTGTTGAAGCTTTACGGGGACGTAAAGCCCTGAGGTGGGAGTAATGTAAAGACCCGTAAATTTCAAGGAAAATTTTGTCTTAATTTTCTTTGGAATTTTACACGAACACAGTTTCTGACGGCGCCTGATTCCGAGGCCTGGTGTGCCCGGAATTAATTTCCGAAGTTTGGCTAAAGTACGTTCAGTGAACGAGCGAGTGGGGATTTCTATCTTTTGAACCAGTTCTTTGAATTGAAATCTGATTGCACCGATAAACTCGCAACGCCGGTAATCGCTTAAGAGAAACTTTACCATAGTTGCGTTTGTGCGGGAGGAGAAGTTAATTTTTGGGGTTTAATTAAAAAAGTGAATAAAATTGTTAAATCAAATTTTAACAATGTTAAGTGGTTAACTTCTCCCATGGGAAGTTGGTGGTGGGCCCACATCCATCCAACTTCCCATGTGTGGATATTTGAAAGGGTGGGGCCCACACGAACCCCCCCCCCCCCCACCTTTTCAAATTCCTTAAACTCCCTAACCCTCTTAACCCCTCACTTTCCAACTCCCCATTAACTAACATTCATTAATATTTGACAACTTGATTAATTAATGAGGTGAGTTAAGTATGGTTTATTTGAATTTCAATCTTTTGAAATTCTTCCCAACACATTGCAATTAATTAATTAAACCAACATAATTAATTATTTTGAGTGTTTGAATTCGTTTGAATTCATTTTGCCAACATTAAAAAGAGAGATTATATTCTTCTTTTTTGGGTTGGAATAAAACTTCTGGGGAGAACTAAGGAGAGGAGAAGAACTCTTGGAAGATCACCAACCTCTCGAGGAAGAACGTTCCACGTTTCCGAAGAACGTGAAGCAACACCTCCGACCATCTTCAACCGGAGTAAGGAAGGGAAGCACCACCGCCTACAAAGTATACAGAGGGTGACGTCTCGGCTCGACTTCACCGAGCTCTTCTCCCACCAACCTAGACGGAACGACGCCCGACCTACGCGACGCTTGTCTTCCACGGGTCGTTGAAGAACTCCGTTCTTGAAGCCGAGGTAGGGGAATTTATTTTGGAATTCTCTTATCTTTTGAGAAAAAACGACGAGCGCGGACCAACCAATACCGGGTTGATCCGCGGATTGTCCGATCAAGCGGTTGATGATTGAGGGTTTTTATTTATTTAATTGTTCGTGAATACAATCTTGGTGATGATCGTGGATTAAAACCCTTTTTGTTATCGAATAACGCGAGGGGGTCGGACCGCACAAACACGGACGACCCTCCTCCTTTGTTTTTCGTGATGGTTTCTTGAGGATGATACGAGAAAATTGGGTGTCGTCGCACCACGCGATTTATTGCGGAAGATACGTGGGGCGCCGTCGCGCCGCGCCGTGGAAAGAAATCCAAGAACGCGACGCCGTCGCGTCGCGTCGAAGAAAGTGAAACGCGCTGCGGCCTGAGCGGGGCCGCAGCGGAGGGAAGCGATGCCGTCGCATCGCGCCGAACGACATAGGCCGCGGCCGGTTCCGGGCCGCGGCGGAGCAGGAGGACCGGCGGCCGGCACCGGACTGCCGGTGTCGGCGAAGGATGGACTGGTCGTCGCCGGTCCTTGCCGGAGGAACCGGCCGGCCAATGCGGGCCGGCCGGGCAGTGGAGACCGGGGGAATTAATTCCCCCGGACGGGTCTTCAAGAGGCCCCAATTAAGGGGTCGCGGCTTCACAAAAGGGGGGGGGGGCTTTGCCCCCTGCACGCGGCACCCGAACGACACCCAGCCCGCGCCGTTGTGCCGGTCCGCGCGGCCGTGCCGGTCCGCGCCGCCGCGCGGCCGTGCCGGTCCGCGCCGCCGCGCCGGACCGCGCTGCCGCACCGGACCACGCCGCCGCACCGCCGGCCGGGCCGGGTCGCCGCCCGAGGCGGCGCGACCCGGTTCGGCCGACCCAGGGGGGGTCGGGCCAGGTAGGCCCAGGCCCAGACCCCCAGTTTCGGACCACTTTCAGTCAAATGCCTGTATCTTGGGCTACGGGCCTCCAAACGACTCGCCGTCAGCTGCAACACAATCCTTGGATCGAGACGGTCGTTTCGGTATACTATACTCAAGATGCACCTTCCTTTTCGGGAGCCTACGTGGTTAAAACTCCATAGTTAAGCGTGCTTGGCCTAGAGTAGTGATCAGGATGGGTGACCTACTGGGGAGTTTCCCAGGGTGGGTGTGAGACGGAAAGGTCAATAACTAACAGACCGGGCGTCCGATTTATGCGTCGTCAGTTTCGTTGAATTCCTCTTGATGAGACGGATCTTTTGGCATACTCTGCCCGAGGTTTGAACGCAGGTGGAGTACGGTCGGGTTGGTTTTGCCTTAAAAACCAACCGGGCCCCTGGAATGAAAAAGCCAATAACTCTCAGACTGGGCGTCCGATTGATGCGACGTCTGTTGCATTGAGTTCCTGTTGACGATACGGAACTTTTGGCATTCTCCGCCCGATATTTGGATGCAGATGGATAGTGGCCGGGTTGGATCACACAGAAATCCAACCGGGCCCCTAGAACGGAAAAGCTGATACCTTTCTGATAGAACGACCATTTGACGAACCGTCATCGGCGTTGGTGATCTCGTTGAGAAATGGTCCTTATGAGTATACCCTATGAGAGTTCGGGGTACAGATGAGATACAGCCGGGTTTGGTTCGCTCTCGAAACCAACCGGGCCCCTGGGACGAAAAGGCTAATAACTCACAGACCGGGCGTCTGATTGACGCACCGTCTGTTGTGTTGAGACCCCTATGACAAGGCGGTCCTTTGAGATACTTCTTCGTGGGACTTTGATATACTTGGAGTATCTACTTGTAGCTTGTGGAGCGGACCCTCCCAGTGACGAGCATACGGAGACCATGTAGCCGGCAGAGACCTGAAGACTGCTTGTCCGATTCGATTCAGAGTGACTTACGTAGCCCAATGGGGAGCACTACTTTGTGAGGTGGCAGACCAACAGCGGAGGAGCACTACTATGTGAGGTGGCAGACCCGCGGTCCTCGACATGAGAAATACCTCTATAGGCTATGAGGGGGGAGCACTACTGTGTTGGGTGGCAGACCCCGGCGGGAAGCACTACTGTGTGAGGTGGCAGGCCCGTGGTACTCGACAGGAGTAGTACCTCAACAGTCTTAGGTTAGTGAGCAGTACCTCGGAGTCGTGACATGACCACTGTACACTCTAGAGACGGAGCTCTTCAGCAGTTACAGTTTCGATAATGAAAATCCTGGTTTGAGCTGAGACTTTTGACCATTGTGTATACCTCATGATAGAGATGGGTCACTTGATAACTTAGGTTTATGTATGGGCAAATAAATGGGTAGTGGTTATCCGTTGATTTCATGATCCTTGTGTTTCCTCATGGTTGAGATGGGTTACTTGATAACTTAGGTATATGTATGGGCATATACCTAAGTAGAGGTTATCTGTTGAGATCTTCTTTGTGGTTATCATATTGGTTTTAGAGAGACCATGAGTGTCTCGGGGTCCCTAATGAGTATCGTTATACTCACCCCTGCACGGGCTATGCCCGCACCTTGTTGGGTTGGTTGCAGACGATGGACAGTGCTGACGGAGGCCGAGTGTTCGAGGACTGGACGGTACCCAGAGGTGGACTACACGACGAGTCAGTACCCAGAGGTGGACTACACGACGGGTCAGTACCCGGAGGTGGACTACACGATGTGATGACTCACAGAGGAGGTTGACGGACGAGAGCGTGGAGGAGGCTATCTGTACTAACCCTTCAGGTAGGATCCGAGGAGGACGACCCAGGAGCTGCTTCCTTCTTCCAGTTGTTTGTCTTTTTTCTATTGTACCTTGTTCGGTTGTAGTCTTACTTTCTTTTGGGTTTGTATTCTGGCCCATTTACTTTTCATCATTTCTTTTGTACTTAGTGTTTTGCTTCCACTTGTACTCTGTGGTGTTTGTTTACTTTTATAAAGGCAATACCTTCCCAGTTATTGGGATTTACGCCTTTGGTGCTAGTTGCCAACCCCTGACCTATGGAAGGCGGGATTGGGGTAGTCACGGCACGGGCCCTGAGGACGGGTCGTGACACTATATACTTTTGTATCAATTAATATAATCTCAATAAGATCACAAAAATGAGTTGTATCCCCTATAATGGTTTGATTTCTTGTTCATTAAAATTCATTTATCTCCATACATCACAAAGGTGGATCTTTGTTTTGGATAACATTATTTTAAAGTGAATAAGGAAGGTATTTAGTAGAATTCATTCCATAAAATCTATAGAAACTATGATTACATTGTAATTATATTATGTATTATTAATTTCCACAAAATATTCATAGATTTTATGAATAAATCCCTTAGATTATAAATTAAAAAAAATTATTACTGTTTTATGATGATATTTTCATTTAGTCGAAGAGAAAGGAGGATCACAAAGAGTATCTGATGATTTTTCTAATAAAACTATGAAAATAATAATAGTAATAAAAATTTAGTATGTTATAATTTAGGATAAAATAACTCACATTATTAGATAGCATGATAAAAAATGATGGAATTTTTAATAACCCATCAAAAAATGATATTTAGGAATTCATTAGACTCTGAATTGTCAATAAAATTCGTAGTTTTCATTGATTAGTTTTTTACTAATTATTATTTGTAATGAAATTTTCATCATTGTAAAAACCATTAACTATGTTATCATATAATGGAGTTTTATCTGTGGATTGAAAAATTAGAATAAATCATTATGGTGATTGAGAAGAGGCACTAATTGAAATTTCACTGATAGTACCTGATGTCACTCTAAAAACACACAGTTTGGTAGATCACTTAATTTAATTGTAATAGATATAATTAATTAATTTGAAACTTTTTACAAAATATATGCAGTTTTGTAACATAGTATTTAAATTTAATTATAAATCATTGTTTAAAAAAATCATGTATTTTGAGGATTTTAAAACACTTTTTATGTATTATTTATCTGATTAATCAATATTTATTTTATGTTTTTTTTCTTCTTCAAATAATATTAATTTTGTGTGTTTGTATTTAATAACTAATAAAATTTTCTCCATAAATTAATTTTTTTTAATTTAGAAAATTTATATAATAATCGTGATTAATTAAAATAATTTATCTTTTATTATTATTTCAATATAATTATTTGATGGAATTTGATACATTATAACATTTTAATTTAATTCAAAATTTCTTTTTATATTTTGTAATTTCGTTAATCTATTTAATAATTTAGTTAATTTATAATATAATTTATGAAATTAAGTATAGATTTATTAAAATTAAATGTTTTATATATTGTGTCTTCATATTTTTCATTAATTAATTATTTTAGATAATTATATATTTAATTTCTTTAATTAATTTTTTTCTGAAATTTTTGGAGATAATTTGAAAGTCAGTTATAAATTGTTGGATTGTCATTTAATTTTATTTTTATGTTTTTAAATTACTTAATCAATTAATTATTCTATTTAATTTATATAAATCCAATTATTATTTATTTTATTCTTTATTTTGGCTTTAATTTCAGTTCAAATAATATTAGTTCATTTATTTAATAAATTGGTTAATTATAACATATAAATTAGATTTGGTTTTAATTTATGTTTCTTATGCAGATACAACTTTGGAGTCACCGAATTTTTTTTAACATTTAGTTAGACATCATACACTAACGCATCCATCATCCTTTACATCATTCAGCGATACATAATCATCCCCACTTCCCCGTCCATTTTATCTTCTACCAACACATGAATCTAGTTTGTGAATTTCACCACCTTCTATCGTTGTCTCGCACTCACTGACACACAAGCTTGTTTTTTTTCCTGTAGTTGGTCCCTCATCTGCACACTGACACCGACAGTCATCCTCATCTTCCCCCACACAACCACATAGGCCAACACTACCTCATCTTCTTCATACTCACATCATATTTGTACCCTACATCAGTTTTTGATGATGCTGTATCTGACACACACCTCAATTATTCTAGCATACACTTTCTTCGCCAAACCCAATTGAGCTATTGCACAATCAAACCAGTAAATTCTCAAGATCAAACTACATTTAAATAAATAAAAATGAAAAATTACCCAATTACAGTTATTAAATCACTTCATACAGTTTGATAAATCCTGGTTTCGAACAACTTCGCACAGTCGCAAGAAATTGGAACCACAAATCTATGGATGTGGAGCTTCGTCCCACTGTTGTTGGAAATGCTAGGGCCACAAAATCATCAACCCAGAGAGCCACCCACCACCATTGATAACTATTTGAAATGGAGCCTTGAGGATATACCACCACTAGAAGTAAGCGAGATCAAACACCATTCGCTGATGGATCTGTGCCACCGCTGTGGTGTACTCGAAGCCACCACCATCCAGATTATGATGTGGAGGAGTTGATGAATCTTCTGGCTATTGAAGCTACAGGAGGAAGGAGGTGTGTTGCATCTTCTCCATGTAGGGAACCCCAACACCCACCCCCAACGTGCAACACAACAAGAATGGTTGCGGGAGGATTAAAAAAATTTAATTTAATTTAATGAATATAGAAAATTAAGACAAAACAAAAACAATATAGTAAATTAATCTAAAAATTAAAATTAAAATTTGAAACAATTGTTACCTTTTAAAATAATATAAATAAATAAATAACAATACTATTAAATAAAATATTAAATAAATTAAATAAATAATTTTTTTAAACTAAAATATTAATAATTATACTATATAAATAAAAGTAATCATTAATATAAACCATTAAATTTAAATATATAACACTTTAATTAAATGCATTCATAAATATTATAAATAAAATTTATATTTTGAAATAAAATAATTATAAAATTAATAGTTAAAATAATTTAATTAATTAAATTTAATAATTAATAATATAATTTTAAAAAATAATAACTAATTACTAATAATACCAATTTAATACCATAACCTGATAAATAATATGAAATAAAAACAATAATTATTTTATATAATTAAAGACTTAATAATAAATTAAAAACTATGATAACAACATTTAATAAAATAAAATAATTATCTTAAATAAATGTTAACATTATGTTATTAAAATATTAACATTAGTTAAATAATTATAATAATAAATTTGAATTATTAATAATTAAAATTGAATTCAAATAAAGAAGATATTTTATGGAAATAATTTTTTAATATTTTTTAATGTATCATGTAATTTTTGATATTTAGTTTTCCTCTTATAATGATACATGGAGGAGTCGAAGACACGTCTAGATATATTCCACCTACTATATGGGAGTTTGTTATGTTGGAGATGATAATACGACAATTGTTGCAATAAAAAAACCCACATGTGTGGTACACAACATGAGAAAAGATTATGTTAGTAGAGAATGACTGTTATATTGAAGTAGATAGAAGATGGTTTAAAAAATTAGAGTAGCAACAGGGTAAATAGGGGACACTCATTGACTCTTAGGTAGAGAAAAAGAGTAGATCAAGGAGACCTAGAGAGCATAATGACTTGGATTTGAAGGAGCCCAAGAGTAAATCATCATTTCAGGAGTTCTTTATTCCCCTTCTTTAAATTCTTGTACTATATTCTATGATGTTTTAAATTTCTATAACGAAAATTATAGTTAGCCAAATAATTAGAGTTCATTGAATTTATACATCTATTGGCTATCTTTTTTATCTTCCTTTTCACAGTTTCATTTTAATTTATTTAGAGTTGTTTAATGATTTCAACTATGAATTAATTCAATCACATCATGCCACATGATTTTAATTTTTAATTCCATGATTATTCATTGAGACTTATCATGGATACATTTTCTAAAACATTAAATTTTGAAGACATCAAAACATACTATGAGTTTATTTAGTCATCACATTGAAATATTAATCTCACAGTTGATCTTTATAAGTGGGGAAAACTCCAAGATTGATCAATCTGTAAGCCTTAGATCCTGGCAAGGGAAGTACACCATTCTTTTTTCAGTGTTACATTACATCCACATTTGAGTGATTAAGTAATCTTTTCAAAATCATCTGAATATATTTTACCTAGGAATTTATCTTTATTCTTCATCTTAGCATCTATTGTTTTGTTTTTTATCACTGTTGTGTCTTAGTTTACATACCCCTTAGTTCATCTTAGATTAGTTAAGACTTAGTTTAACTATTACAAAAATATACAAAAAATAGAAATGATTAAAAATGTTTGTCCAATACTGACACTATGGGGCATTTTGAATGGGTTTTTTTAGAAAATTGATAGTTCTACCTTCCTTGTGGGTTTGAAACTACTCTCCATATTATTGTAGTTTGAATGAAATCATAATTAATAAACATTTACTAAATTTCAATGATAGTTGGGCTTCAGTACCCTCATGTGGAGATGGATTGTTGATATAAAAATATTTTTTAATGAAAATCATGGGATGTTTACTATTGATGAATAATTACATTTTTTGCCTAAATCATAGTATTATTGATGATCCAAGAGATAAACTACATGATAAAAGTCTTAGAGGTTGATCTATATATATTTTCCTTGAATATTATCTATTATACAACTATACTGAGAAGTGGTACATATATTAAGAACACATGAGTCTAATGTATATAATCTCAATGAATGATCTCATTATAAATCAATGATGACTTTTTGAGATGATAAATAAAAATGATTGGACTATTCACTACCATCCAACAAAGGTGAATATTGTAGATAATTATATATCAAAGAATGATATGATATAATATCCATGGTGTGGATCAGGAAAGAATTTATTATCATGAATATAATAATAATTGATCATAATAGTAGAGAATATATCCTACAATTAAAAAATGGTTTCCAAACAAAATATCCATTATAATACCAATTAATGGAATTATACTATTGATTTTTTGGTATTTTTCTGAGAACTTCCAATTTTTTATGAATAGTAAAAAATACTTAAAAACAACTTTTTAAAAAAAAATAATTTATAGTGATAAATTATACTATTGATTGGTTTTAAATTATAATTAGAATATATTTTTACCATTTTATCCAATGGCGGTCATTAGAATTAATTTCACTTTGAGATTGGACATAAAAAATTGTCAATCTTTTGATATATATTGTTTCTTAAAAACACGCTATTTGTTGTGACAACGAGAATTAATTATAAAATTAATTAATGAAACATATATGTTTAGAATATTGTAAAATAGACATCATTTTTGAATTCAGAAAATGAATTATAGCTTAGGGTGAAATTTTGGCATTGTTCTGAAAAACTTCAATTTTTTATGAATAATGAAACCACTAAGTGGTAGTTAAAAAACTGAATTTTCTTTAAAATGAAACATTACCACTTTTGTGATTTTATTTTCAAAAATCCAACATACATGGTTTTCATTAGGAAGTAAAATTTGGTTCAATGGGATTAAAATAATTTTTTGGTGAATAGTAACATTTAAGTTTAATTAATCGCGATTAAAGGTAATTAGTGGAATTGAAGGAAAAAATGACATTATAAAAATATGAAAATACCCTTACACATGTACTACCCTTATTTGATGAGTCATGGACGACCATGAAAATCCATGGGTTAACTTGGGGACCCCATGGAGCCACTTGGGTAAGAAAATGACATTAATAACTTTTTATTTAAAGTAAAAAATAAAATTGTCACAAACATGTGTTGTTTTACTAATACAATTGTTAAATGGGGTTATATAAGTTAAATTTTGGACTATAAATATTAATTGGAAATATAAAACGATTTCCTACATCATGATATTTTTTTTAAAATCTTTAGACATTAAATAAATTAAATGTTTTATGACACCATGATGATGCAGCGATTACCTCATTAATTAACGATTTTAATAAAATGAAAAGATAATGTAAAATATAAGACTTACACTTGTAAAAAACATATTGGATTAGTATATTTAGAACCCTTTTCATCTTATCTTAGAAATATATAAGTGTGGACCGTTTAAAATCCGAAACTCATTATATAATAAAGTAACATTTCATGACTTTCCAAGAGTTCCCCTCCTCTCCTATTATAAAAGGCCCCCACCTATACCACCTTATTCACACCATCAATCCATTTGGATCAGAAAAACTCTGCCCAAATACTCTCCCAAATTCCTTCTATTACTCCTAGAAGCCTCTATTTGGGCAGAAGTCTGCCAAAGTAAGCCTTTGGCTCAAATCAAAAAGAGTTACCCGATTTTAAGGTAATGTTTTCTCTTGTGTTCTTTTGTTTTATTTTTCTTCTCCAACCCCATAAAATGTTTTTATTACTTTATTTTGTAACAACACAAATATACTCAATATACTTGGATGTTTTTATGAGAATGATTTTATTTACACTTACACGCACCTTCGTCTAATGGTTAAAGAACATACTATTTCTGGGGGTGGCGAATTACTGCCTCACAAAACGATGATTGTTCAAACATTTTTCAACACAACTCATGATGGTCATTATGATGAAACTATTTTTATATATGATATATATTATGTTTTTGTTTTACTTATGATTCTGTATATTTCATTTATGGCATACCTTTATGATTTCCATTATGGGTAAACGTGATAATATCATTTTAGGAAGTGCGGACTACCGCCCCCCTCAAAGTGATTTGAATCGTTAATGCCATATGTGGGATGTATAATGGATGTAGTAAATGATATTATATATTATATTATATTGTAATTATAATATAACATTATATCATTATGATTTTATTCCATTAAATATGAAATAGAAATGAAAATAGCGTTCATGCGTACGTATGGCTTACCATCTCCATGAACGGTGCATTTCATTTCTTACCTCTAAATGTTATGTAATACTATAAATGCATGTATATACTGGATATATATGGTATATATGATATATACATCATGAATATAATTCTGGATATAATGGATATTTCACCACATGAAAAACTTGCAATTATAAGATGTTTATTTTTTACTCAAGTATAAAAGATCGACAAAATGACCATTTTTAACTTAAATAATTACATAATGTTCATAACATGGTAATAAGTGATATAAAAGGAATAATTAACATGAAAAAGGCTCTTAAGCAAGTATAAATTAACTCTAGTTTATTATTCTTGGGGATAAAGAACGATCGTGTCAAGTCGGACACGAGGTTAGAGAACTTCTTAACCCAATTTCCATTCTTTGGGTTAATCTCCTACTTTCAAATTATGTTATGATATTATTATGTCCTATCTTGTATTTGTACATTATTTATTTGTACTTATATTTAATACACATAATAGATCTATTTTATTTTAAAAAATTGATCTTTGTAAGAAATTTGTCTCAATCTCCTTTAATTGAGGCATATTTTATTTTATACACAACTTTTTTTATACGGTGTATAAACCCCTTTGACTTTAACGTTTATTTAAAAGGAATATTTTTTATACGAAACTTTTTACTAAATGACAAAAGGGAATGTTTTTTTCCATACGTAAGCGGCGACAATGACCTCTCCACCACCGTGACCATTATTTGAGTTTCGGATTCCTTTACAAGCCATAACTTTTTTTAAATGAAAAATAAATACAATGTTTTAATTTTAGTTTATTTTAGTATTGAAAATGGTTTTGAATGTGTTTTTATTATATCAATGTGTTGTATTGATATCTTGTGATTGATATGTGGATGTTTTATGTTTCCTTTATGCATGTTTTATGTGATACGATTATGTTATGGTTTATGATATGTTTAAACATATTCATATGAGGAATGCATTGGACATAATAAGTGACAGGTGGAGCCCGCTATAGCTCCTTGATGCATCGGTAGGTCTCATGATACAAACTAGTGTCTTGGAACACGGCCTTGACAAAATATTATTTGTAGTCTTGGCACGAGGCCTTGGCTACGTGGTTATGATAGTCTGGAATTATGCATTCCATCATTATGAATGTGGTTTTTGATATTGCATTTGATTATTCGACCAGTAGAATATCCATGTGAAGAAGTAAATGGCATTATCTCATTTTACTTTTTCCATATTATGTTGAAGTTCATGTTTAAAAGGCTTTTGTTTTAGTTATACATTGCCTTAAATTTTTATGTTTATTTATAAAAGCTTCCCCAAAATTGTTATCCTTACTGAGCATCTGAGCTCACCCCTTTCAATGTTTTATTTTTCTCAGGATGTGAAGAAATATTTTCTGACTGACCTGAAGGGATAGTCTGAAGAGAATATGGGTGTGGACTATGGAGACTATGTTATTTTAGTTTTTCACATTATGATGTAATTTAACATTTATGAATGAATCTAGTGTTTCCTAGGCCACTAAACTAATCGGCATTTCGAGACTTGATCTTTTTTTATCATGCCAATGTTACGCAATAATGCATCGAATCTGGGTAACTAGGTTCGGGGCGTTATAGTTTATATTAGAGGCTGTTTAGTACTAACCTTGGAAGCTATATTTAGATAAACTTTGATTAGAGCACATAGCCCCAAGATAGACTTTGAGGATTAGTATAGAAGAACTTCCTAGAATATTAGTATATATGTGATTTTTGTGAGTTTCCAAGAAATTCATCCCTGTCTGGATACGAACTGGTAGAGGCGGGTCTGGCACATATGTACCTAGGGCTAAAACCCAAAAACACCTCTTTGAGCTAGACTCGAACGAGAACTGCTGCATGACAACGGGCCTTGTTGTAATCTTGGTTACGACACTCCCGGGGGATATGCTTAGGATTATTCTCATTTTTATTACAAACCATTATGAAGGGTTTATGAGTGTATACTTCATTAAAGAAAACATTCTTATGATTATGGATTATATCCATAAGTAGTTTAATTTATGTTAAGTGTTTTGGAAGTTTGTTATTGTGTATATTGATTCATAAACTAATCTAGTTTATGACATTGTATAGAAATGGTGCCTAGTGGAAGGAATGGAAACCGTATCAATACACGCACTCCATTTAGGGATTTACCTCCAGCTTATGATATTTGTAATGGAGCTAGTGATACAACTGGTGCTGATTAGATTATCACCATACTGGGACAACTCACTCGGGTTATGAATAATAACCGTACTCGTATGGAGCACCCTGATCCGCAACGTGGAGGATCAATGTTAGAATGCTTCATGAGGTAACAACCACTAACATTTAATGGGGGTACAAATCCTTTAGTATCTGAGGAATGGATAAAATCATTAGAGAAAATATTACATACCTTGGGGAGTAGAGAAAGTGATAATGTTGTCATGGAAGTTTACCGCCTCACTGGAGAATCCGATCAATGGTGGTCGCTGATTCAAAACACAAAGGAAGATGATGAAGCATTAAATATGGAATGGAGGGATTTCAAAGAGATTTTCATAGAAAAAATACTTCCCTCGTGACCATCGAGCAGATATGGAAAGGAAATTTATGAGTCTGAGACAAAAGGAGGATGAGAATGTCGCAATATATGAGGCTAACTTTACAAGGTTAGCAAGACATGTAGCAGATTATATACATAACCCAAAAAGTAAGATTGATCGTTTCTTTGATGGGTTAAAACCATTTCTTGGTTGAGATTTATTATCACAATCATTCTTAACATATCAAGATATTGTCTCATGTGATATCAAGACAGAAAAGGAATTATCTAAGTCTTATGACAACAAAGTAAAGCAATAGATGAAGAGAACGGAGGAACAAGAGACAAATAAAGGGAAAAAGGGAAAGAAGGATTTTCTATTATGCGATAATTGTGGGAAGAATCACACTGGTACTTGCCTAAATGTTATGGGAGTTTGTTATAAATGTGGAGAAAAAGTTCACCAGGCTCGTGATTGTAAGGGAAAGAAAGAGACTATCAATGTTGAATACTACAATTGTAGGGAAATGTGGAATTATGCAAATGAATGTCCTAAGATTCAGGGAAACATACCTCAGAAAAGGCCAAGGGATCAAGGCCAATCTTATTCTGTTACTACAGTTGAAGTGGAATAATTAATATATTGGTGCTTTTGGACTCAAGGATTATCTTCGGGTTATAAGAATAATGTGATATATATAAGGATTGTACTGATGTAATTGTTGTTTAATTAAATTTTTAATATGATGAATGTAATCATATTTTTAGTATGTGACAATAAGAGAAACATTAATTTGTTTGGGGAATATGATGTTACAGTTGATTTTGGAATTTAGAGACCTTTTAGAGAAAGTCTGTATAGAGGTATTTTGGATAACAATAAAGGTTGGAATGGATTGAGTTGAACCTTGGATCATATTGTTTATGGTTAAAACATTTTTTATGATTATTTTTGGAATATTATAATAATATAGTTTTAGAAAAAGGACATCCTGCAGGTTATGGAATAACCCATCGCGTAGGACAAAGCTGCAGGAATCAAACCCATAACCATAGTGTGATTGGCCTTTATTACCCACCACTAGCCTACAGGAAGTCCATGGTTATTAGAAAATAGATTTCCTAAACTAAATGATATCTGTTAATATTTTGAACCTTGTACGTTTGTGATAAATATAATATTTTTGAGTTCTATTATCTTTTTGAGTGAAAGATGAGTTTGTGGTAGAAATTAGTTGAAGGTTGAAACTCTACTTTTCAAGCATAAATATATATATACCTATCTCTTATTCTATGAATAAATTAATTCTTAAACTTTATTAAAGGGATATTAAAACAAAAAATGTGTTATCTTAATACCTTATTTCTTGTTGAACTGATAATATTTTAAATAAACATAGATTGAAGGCTTTGAGGCCCTCAATTTTACACTTGTTTGTGATTGATGACCACAATCAATCCCTACAAATATTTACATTTTTCCTCCAATTATATGTCTCTAATTTCCACCAATGTTCTCCTTATCAAGATCATAAATTGGTGGTGACTTTTTCATTCCCCTTTTCCTTTTATTAAGGCTAAATTTTATTAACCTTATTTCCGATGTGGGTTTCCACAAATGTATTTTCTATTTTCAACCTTTTATTTTCAAAAAAAAATTTCAAATTGGGAAGACTCAATTTATTGAATGAGGGGAGAATGTAACACCCCAAGCTTCCATGGTACGCTTCTCATTGAATAATAGAGCAGCGTGTGTTGTACACAAGTTCGTGATTCTAACACGACGCTACCAATCAAAATAGTCATTATGAATAGTAATACCCGCTTTTTAAATTATATATATATTATATTTCAAAATGGACTTCATTTTTAGATTTGGAATATCTAAATGATCCTACGTTGAATTTTTTGTATTTTTCTGAGAACTTCCAATTTTTTATGAATAGTGAAAAATACTTAAAAACAACTTTCTTAATCAAAAAAATTTATAGTGATAAATTATACAATTGAGTGGTTTTAAATTATAATTAGAATATATTTTTACAATCTTATCCAATGGTTTTCATTAAAATTAATTTCACTTTGAAATTGGACATAAACAATTGTCAATCTTTTGATATATATTGTTTCTTAAAAACACGGTATTTGTTGTTACAGTGGGAATTAATTATAAAATTAATTAATGCAACTTATATGTTTAGAATTATTTACAGTAGAAATCATTTTCGAATTTGGAATATCAATTATAGATTAGGGTGAAATTTTGGCATTGTTCTGAAAAAATCAATTTTTGATGAATAGTGAAACCACTAAGTGGTAGTTAAAAAACTGTTTTTTCATTTAAATGAATCATCACCACTTCTGTGATTCGATTTTCAAAAATATGACATACATGGTTGTCATTAGGAATTAAAATTTGGTTCAATGGGAATAAAATAATTTTTTTGGTGAATAGTATCTTTTATGTTTAATTAATCGCGATTAAAGGTAATTAGTGAAATTTAAGGTAAAAATGATATTATAAAAATATTAAAATACACTTCCACATCTCCTAACCTTATTTCATGAGTCATGGCCGACCAATAAAATTCATGGGTCAATTTGGGGACCCCATAGAGCCACTTGGGTAAGAAAATGACATTAATAACTTTTTATTTAATGTAAATATAAAATTGTCACAAACATGTGTTGTTTTACTAAAACAATAATTACATGGTGTTATATAAGTTATCTTTTCGACTATAATAATTAATTGGAAGGATAAAAGTATTTCCTATATCATGATATTTTTTCTATAATTTTTAGAAATTATATAAATTAAATTTTTTATGACACCAAGATGATGTAGTGATTACCTCATTAATTAACCATTTAAATAAAATGTTACAATAATGTAAAATAAAAGAATTAAACATGTCAAAAACCTATTGGATGAGTATATATATAACCCCTGTCACTTTATCCTCGAAATATAAATGTTTTTGACCTTTAAATTCTGAAACTCATTATACAATAATGTAACATTTCATGACTTTCCAAGAGTGCCCCTCCTCTCCTCTTATACAAATCCCCCACCTCTACCACCTTATTCACACCTTCGAGAAATTTGGCTCGGCCAACATCTACCAAAATACTCTCCCAACTTCCCTCTATTACTCATAGAATCCTCGCTTTGGGCATAAGTCTTCCCAAGGATGCCTTTGGCTGAAATCAAAAAGAGTTACCCGATTTTAAGGTAATGTTTTCTCTTGTGTTCGTTTTTTTATTTTTCTTCTCCAACCCCCTAAAATATTTTTAATAATTTATTTTGTAACAACACCAGTATCCTCAATATAATTGGATGTTTTTATGAGAATTATTTTATTTACACTTACACACACCTTCGTCTAATGGTTAAAGAACATTCTGTTTCTGTGGGTGGCGAATTACTGCCTCACGAAATGATGATTGTTCAATATTCTTTTAACACCTCTCATGGTGGCCATTATGATGACAATATTTTTGTATATGATATATATTATGTTTTTTTCCTTAAGATTCTGTATTTTTCATTTATGGCATACCTTTATGATTTCTATAATCGGTAAACGAGATAATTTTATTTTAGGAAGTGTGGACTACCACCCCCTCAAAGTGATTTGAATCGTTAATGCCATATGTGGGATGTATAAAGGAAGGAGTAAATGATATTATATATTATATTATACTGGAATTATAATATAACATTATATCATTATGATTTCATTCCATTAAATATGAAATAGAAATGAAAGTAGCGTTCATGCGTACGTATGGCTTACCGTCTCCATGAACGGTGCATTTCATTTCTTACCTCTAAATGTTATGTAATACTATAAATTCATGTATATATTGGATATATATGATATATATGATATCTACATCATGAATATAATTCTGGATATAATGGATATTTCACCACATGAACAACTTGTAATTATAAGTAGTTTATTTATGACTCAAGTACCAAAGATCGACAAAATGACCGTTATTAACTTAAATAATTACATAATGTTCATAACATGGTAATAAGTGATATAAAAAGAATAATTAACATGAAAAAGGTTCTTAATCATGTATAAATTAACTCTAGTTTAATATTCAGGAGGTTAAAGAAGGATCGAGTCAAGTCGGACACGAGGTAAAGGAACTTCTTAACCCAATTTCCATTCTTTGGGTTAATCTCCTAATTTCAAATTATGTTATGATATTATTATGTATTTTCTTGTATTTGTACTTTCTTTATTTGTACTTATATTGAATACACATAATAGATCTATTTTATTTTAAAAAAATGATCTTGGTAAGGACATCGTCTCAATATCCTTTCATTGAGGCATATTTTATTTTATACACAACTCTTTTTATACGGTGTATAAACCCCTTTGACTTTTACGTTTATTCAAAAGGAATATTTTTATACGAAGTGTTTTAAAAAATGACAAAAGGGAATGTTTTTTTCCGTACTTATGCAGCGACAATGACTTCTCCGGCGCCATGACCATTATTTGAGTTTTAGCTTCCTCTACAAGCCATAACTTTTTTTTAAATGAAAAATAAATACAATGTTGTAATTTTCTTTTATTTTGGAATTGAAAATGGTTTTGAAAGTGTTTTTATTATTTCAATATGTTTTATTGAATTCTTTTGATTGAAATGTGGAATTTTTATGTTTCCTTTATGAATGTTTTATGTGATACGATTATGTTATAGTTTATGACATGTTTAAACCTATTCATATGAGGAATGAATTGGACATAATAAGTGACGGGTGGAGCCCGCTATAGCACCTCTATGCATCGGCATGTCTCATGGTACAATCTAGTGTCCTGGCACGAGGCCTTGACAAAATATTATTTGTAGTCTTGGCACGACAGCTTGGATACGTGGTTATGATAGTCTGACATTATGCATTCCATCATTATGAAAGTGGTTATTGATATTGCATGTGATTATTCGACAAGTAGAATATCCATGTGAATAAGTAAATGGAATTATCTCATTTTACATTATCCATATTATGTTGAAGTTCATGTTTAAAATGCTTTTGTTTTAGTTATAAATTTCCTTAAATGTTTATGTTTATTTACAAAAGCTTCCGCTAAATTGTTGTCATTACTATTCATCTGAGCTCACCCCTTTCAATGTTTTATTTTTCTCAGGATGTGAAAAAATATTTTATGACTGACCTGCAGGGATAGTCTGAAGGGGATATGGGTGTGGACTATGGGTACTATGTTATTGTAGTTTTTCACTTTATGATGTAATGTAAAATTTATTAATGTATCTTGTGTTTTCTAGGCTACTAAACTAATCAGTCTTTCGAGACTTGATCTTTTGTGTCATAACAATGTTACGCAATAATTCACCGACTCTGGGTATCTGGGGTCAGGGCATTATAGTTGGTATCAGAGGATGTTTAGTAGTAACATTAGAAGCTAGATTTAGATAAAATCTTATTAGAGGACATAGCCCTAAGATAGACATTGAGGATTAGTATAGAATAACTTCCTAGAATTTTGGTATTATAGGGATTTTTGTGAGTTTCCGAGCAATAAATCCCTGTCTGGATACGAGTAGGTAGAGGCGGCTCTGGAACATATGTACCAAGGGGTAAAACATGAAAACACTGATTTGAGCTAGACTCGAACGTGAACTGGTGCACGACAACGGGCCTTGCTGTACTCTTGGTTACGACACTCCCGGTGGATATGATTAGGATTATTCTCATTTTCTTTACAAACCAGTATGAAGGGTTTATGAGTGTATACTTCCTTAAAGGAAACATTTTTATGATTATGGATTCTATCCATAATTAGTTTAATTTATGTTAAGTGTTTTGCAAGTTTGTTATTGTTTATATCGATTCATAAACTAATCTAGTTTATGACATTGTTTAGAAATGGTGCCTAGTGGAAGGAAAGGAATCAAGATCAATGCACACACTCCATGAAGGGATTTCCCTCCAGTTTATGATAATTATAATGGAGCTGGTGATACAAATGGTGCTGATCAGCTTATCACTATACTGTGAAAACTCACTCAGGTTAGGAATAATAACCTTACTCATATGGAGCACCCTGATCCGCAACGTGGAGGATCAATGATAGACCGCTTCATGAGGAAACAACCGCCAACATTTAATGGGGGTACAAATCCATTAGTAGCTGAGCAATGGATAAAATCCATAGAGAAAATATTACATTCCTTGGGGAGTAGCGAAAGGGATAAATTTGTCATGGCATTTTACCGCCTCACTGGAGATGCCGATCAATGGTGGTCGTTGATTCAAAACACAAAGGAAGATGATAAAGCATAAAATATGGAATGGAGGGAGTTCAATGAGATTTTCATAGAAAAATAATTCCCTCGTGACCATCGAGAAGATATGGAAAGGCAATTTCTGAGTCTCAGACAAAAGGAGGATGAGAATGTCGCAATGTATGAGGCTAACTTTACAAGGTTACCAAGGCATGCAACAGATTATATACGTAACCCAAGAAGTAAGATTGATCATTTTTTTTATGGGTTAAAACCATTTCTACGTCGAGCTTTAGTATCACAATCTTTCTCAACGTATGAAGATATTGTCTCCTGTGCTATCAAGACAGAAAATGAATTCTCTAAGTCTTATGACAACAAAGTAAAGCACGTGAAGAATAGAACGGTGGAACACGAGACAGATAAAGGGAAAAAGGGAAAGAATGATTTTCCATTATGAGATTATTGTGGGAAGAATCACACCGGTACTTGACTAAAAGGAATGGGATATTGTTATAAATGTGGATAAAAATGTCACCAACCTCGTGATTGCAAGGGAATGAAAGGGGATATCAATGTTGATTGCTACAATTGTAGTGAAATTGGGCATTATGAAAATGAATTTCCTAAGCGTCAGGGAAACTTACCTCAGAAGAGGCCAAGGGATCAAGGGCAATCATATTCTGTTACTATAGTTGAAGTGGTATAATTAATATATTGGTGCTTTTGGACTCATGGATTATATTCTGGTTATATAAATAATGTGATATATATAAGGATTGTACTGCAGTACTTTATGTTTTTTTAAAGTTTTTATATGATGAAGGTAATCATATTTTTAGTATGTGACAATAAGAGAAACATTAATTTGTTTGGGGAATCAGATGTTACAATTGATTTTGGAATTTAGAGACCATTTAGAGAAAGTCTGGAAAGAGGTATTTTGGATAACTATAAAGGTTGGAATGGATTGAGTTGAACCTTGTATCGTATTGTTTATGGTTAAAAGATTTATGAAGATTATTTTTGGAATATTATAATACTATAGTTTTAGGAAAAGGACAACCTACAGGTTAGGGGATAACCCATTGCCTAGCACAAAGCTGCAGGAATCGAACCACCAACCATAGTGTGATAGACCTTTATTACCTACCACTAGCTTACAGGAAGTCCCTGGTTATTAAAAATTAGTTTTCCTAATCTAAATGGTATGTGTTAATATTTTGATCGTTGTAAGATTGGGATAAATATAATATTTTTGAGTTCTATTATCTGTTTGAGTGAAAGATGAGTTTTTGGTAGAAATTAGTTGAAGGTTGAAACTCTAATTTTCAAGCATAAATATATATATACCTATATCTTATTCTATGAATAAATTAATTCATAAACTTTTGTAAATTGATATTAAAACAAAAAATGTGTAATACTAATACCTTATGTCTTGTTGAACTGATAATATTTTAAATCAACATAGATTGAAGGCATTGAGGCCCTCGATTTTACACTTGTTTGTGATTGATGACCTCAATCAATCCCTAAAAATATTTACATTTTTCCTCCAATTATATGTCTCTAATTTCCACCAATTTTCTCCTTATCAAGATCATAATTTGGTGGTGACTTTTTCATTTCCCTTTCCCTCTTATTAAGGCTAAATTTTATTAACCTTATATCCGATGTGGGTTTTCCTCAAAGGTATTTTCTATTTTCAACCTTTTTTTTCAAAGAAAAATTTCAAATTTCGAGGATGCAATTTATTGAAGGAGGGGAGAATGTAACACCCCATGCTTCCATGGTACGATTCTCTTTGAATAATAGAGCAACATCTGTTGTACGCAAGTTTGAGATTCTAACACACCGCGACCAATCAAAATAGCAATTATGAATAGTAATACACACTTTTTGAAATTATATATATTTTATATTTCAAAATGGACTTCATTTTTGGATTTGTAATATCGAAATAAGCTGATGTTGAATTTTTGGTATTTTTCTGATAACTTCCAATTTTTTATGAATAGTGAAAAATACTTAAAAACAACTTTTTTAATAAAAATAATTTATAATGATAAATTATAATATTGAGTGGTTTTAAATTATAATTAGAATATATTTTTACAATCTTATCCAATGGTTTTCATTAATATTAATTTCACTTTGAAATTGGACATAAACAATTGTCAATCTTTTGATATATATTGTTTCTTAAAAACACGGTATTTGTTGTGACAGTGGGAATTAATTATAAAATTAATTAATGCAACTTATATGTTTAGAATTTTTTAAATTAGAAATCATTTTCGAATTCGGAATATCAATTATAGATTAGGGTGAAATTTTGGCATTGTTCTGAAAAAAATCAATTTTTGATGAATAGTGAAACCTCTAAGTGGTAGTTAAAAAACTGATTTTTCATTTAAATGAATCATTACCACTTCTGTGATTTGATTTTCAAAAATCTGACATACATGGTTGTCATTAGGAAGTAAAATTTGGTTCAATGGGAATAAAATAAATTTTTTGGCGAATAGTATCTTTTAAGTTTAATTAATCACGATTAAAGGTAATTAGTGAAATTTAAGGTAAAAATGATATTATAAAAATATTAAAATACACTTCCACTTCTCATAACCTTATTTCATGAGTCATGGCCGACCAATAAAATTCATGGTTCAATTTGGGGACCCCATAGAGCCACTTGGGTAAGAAAATGTCATTAATAACTTTTTATTTAAAGTAAATATAAAATTGTCACAAACATGTGTTGTTTTACTAAAACAATAATTACATGGTGTTATATAAGTTATCATTTCGACTATAATAATTAATTGGAAAGATAAAAGTATTTCCTATATCATGATATTTTTTCTATAATTTTTAGAAATTATATAAATTAAATTTTTTATGACACCATGATGATGTAGTGATTACCTCATTAATTAACGATTTAAATAAAATGTAACAATAATGTAAAATAAAAGACTTAAACATGTCAAAAACCTATTGGATGAGTATATATATAACCTCTGTCACTTTATCCTCGAAATATATATGTTTTGGACCTTTAAAATCTGAAACTCATTATACAATAATGTAACATTTCATGACTTTCCAAGAGTGCACCTCCTCTCCTCTTATACAAATCCCCCACCTCTACCACCTTATTCACACCTTCGAGAAATTTGGCTCGGCCAACCTCTACCAAAATACTCTCCCAACTTCCCTCTATTACTCATATAAGCCTCTCTTTGGGCATAAGTCTTCCCAAGGAAGCCTTTGGCTGAAATCAAAAAGAGTTACCCGGTTTTAAGGTAATGTTTTCTCTTGTGTTCGTTTTTTTATTTTTCTTCTCCAACCCCCTAAAATCTTTTTAATAATTTATTTTGTAACAAAACCAGTATCCTCAATATAATTGGATGTTTTTATGAGAATTATTTTATTTACACTTACACACAACTTCGTCTAATGGTTAAAGAACATACTGTTTCTGTGGGTGGCGAATTACTGCCTCACGAAACGATGATTGTTCAATATTCTTTTAACACCTCTAATTGTGGCCATTATGATGACAATATTTTTATATATGATATATATTATGTTTTTTCCTTAAGATTCTGTATTTTTCATTTATGGCATACCTTTATTATTTCTATTATCAGTAAACGCGATAATTTTATTTTAGGAAGTGTGGACTACCGCCCCCTCAAAGTGATTTGAATCGTTAATGCCATATGTGGGATGTATAAAGGAAGGAGTAAATGATATTATATATTATATTATACTGGAATTATAATATAACATTATATCATTATTATTTCATTCCATTAAATATGAAATAGAAATGAAAGTAGCGTTCATGCGTACGTACGGCTTACCGTCTCCATGAACGGTGCATTTCATTTCTTACCTCTAAATGTTATATAATACTATAAATTCATATATATATTGGATATATATGATATATATGATATCTACATCATGAATATAATTCTGGATATAATGGATATTTCACCACATGAACAACTTGTAATTATAAGAAGTTTATTTTTGACTCAAGTACCAAAGATCGACAAAATGACCGTTATTAACTTAAATGATTACATAATGTTCATAACATGGTAATAAGTGATATAAAAAGAATTATTAACATGAAAAAGGTTCTTAATCAAGTATAAATTAACTCTAGTTTAATATTCAGGAGGTTAAAGAAGGATCGAGTCAATTCGGACACGAGGTAAAGGAACTTCTTAACCCAATTTCCATTCTTTGGGTTAATCTCCTACTTTCAAATTATGTTATGATATTATTATGTCTTATCTTGTATTTGTACTTTCTTTATTTGTACTTATATTGAATACACATAATAGATCTATTTTATTTGAAAAAATGATCTTGGTAAGGACATCGTCTCAATATCCTTTCATTGAGGCATATTTTATTTTGTACACAACTCTTTTTATACGGTGTATAAACCCATTTGACTTTT
Organism: Viscum album; assembly: GCA_963277665.1. Lineage (NCBI taxonomy): Eukaryota > Viridiplantae > Streptophyta > Magnoliopsida > Santalales > Viscaceae > Viscum > Viscum album. Next base: position 1,813,714,424 of record OY728127.1, read on the forward strand.
ACGTTTATTCAAAAGGAATATTTTTTATATGAAGTGTTTTAAAAAATGACAAAAGGGAATGTTTTTTTCCGTACTTATGCAGCGACAATGACTTCTCCGGTGCCATGACCATTATTTGAGTTTTGGCTTCCTCTACAAGCCATAACTTTTTTTAAATGAAAAATAAATACAATGTTGTTATTTTATTTTATTTTGGAATTGAAAATGGTTTTGAAAGTGTTTTTATTATTTCAATATGTTTTATTGAAATCTTTTGATTGAAATGTGGAATTTTTATGTTTCCTTTATGCATGTTTTATGTGATACGATTATGTTATGGTTTATGATATGTTTAAACCTATTCATATGAGGAATGAATTGGACATAATAAGTGACGGGTGGAGCCCGCTATAGCACCTCGATGCATCGGCAGGTCTCATGATACAATCTAGTGTCTTGGCACAAGGCCTTGACAAAATATTATTTGTAGTCTTGGCACGACGCCTTGGCTACATGGTTATGATAGTCTGACATTATGCATTCCATCATTATGAAAGTGGTTATTGATATTGCATGTGATTATTCGACAAGTAGAATATCAATGTGAATAAGTAAATGGAATTATCTCACTTTACATTATCCATATTATTTTTAAGTTCATGTTTAAAAGGCTTTTGTTTTAGTTATACATTTCCTTAAATGTTTATGTTTATTTAAAAAAGCATCCACTAAATTGTTGTCATTACTATGCATCTGAGCTCACCCCTTTCAATGTTTTATTTTTCTCAGGATGTGAAAATATATTTTATGACTGACCTGCAGGGATAGTCTGAAGGGGATATGGGTGTGGACTATGGATACTATGTTATTGTAGTTTTTCACTTTATGATGTAATGTAAAATTTATTAATGTATCTTGTGTTTTCTAGGCTACTAAACTAATCAGTCTTTCGAGACTTGATCTTTTGTGATCATAAAAATGTTACGCAATAATGCACCGACTCTGGGTATCTGGGGTCAGGGCATTATAGCTGGTATCAGAGAAAGTTTAGTACTAACATTGGAAGCTAGATTTAGATAAAATCTGATTAGAGGAAATAGCCCTAAGATAGACTTTGAGGATTAGTATAGAATATCTTCCTAGAATTTTGGTATTATATAGATTTTTGTGAGTTTCCGAGAAATACATCCCTGTCTGGATACGAGTTGGTAGAGGCGGCTCTGGCACATATGTACCTAGGGGTAAAACATGAAAACACCAATTTGAGCTAGACTCGAACGGGAACTGGTGTACGACAACGGGCCTTGCTGTAATCTTGGTTACGACACTCCCGGGGGATATGATTAGGATTATTCTCATCTTATTTACAAACCAGTATGAAGGGTTTATGAGTGTATACTTCCTTAAAGGAAACATTTTTATGATTATGGATTCTATCCATAATTAGTTTAATTTATGTTAAGTGTTTTTCAAGTTTGTCATTGTTTATATCGATTCATAAACTAATCTAGTTTATGACATTGATTAGAAATGGTGCCTAGTGGAAGGAAAGGAAACAAGATCAATACACACACTCCATGAAGGGATTTCCCTCCAGTTTATGATAATTATAATGGAGCTGGTGATACAAATGGTGCTGATCATCTTATCACTATACCGGGACAACTCACTCAGGTTAGGAATAATAACCTTACTCATATGGAGCACCATGATCCGCAACGTGGAGGATCAATGATAGACCGCTTCATGAGGAAACAACCGCCAACATTTAATGGGGTTACAAATCCATTAGTAGCTGAGCGATGGATAAAATCCTTAGAGAAAATATTAAATTCCTTGGGGAGTAGCGAAAGGGATATAGTTGTCATGGCATTTTACCGCCTCACTGGAGATGCCGATCAATGGTGGTCGTTGATTCAAAACACAAAGGAAGATGATAAAGCATCAAATATAGAATGATGGGAGTTCAATGAGATTTTCATAGAAAAATAATTCCCTCGTGACCATCGAGCAGATATGGAAAGGCAATTTCTGAGTCTGAGACAAAAGGAGGATGAGAATGTCGCAATGTATGAGGCTAACTTTACAAGGTTACCAAGGCATGCAAAAGTTTATATATGTAACCCAAGAAGTAAGATTGATCATTTTTTTTGATGGGTTAAAACCATTTCTCCGTCGAGCTTTAGTATCACAATCTTTCTCAACGTATGAAGATATTGTCTCATGTGCTATCAAGACAGAAAATGAATTCTCTAAGTCTTATGACAACAAAGTAAAGCAAGTGAAGAATAGAACGGTGGAACAAGAGACAGATAAATGGAAAAAGGGAATGAATGATTTTCCATTATGAGATTATTGTGGGATGAATCAGACCGGTACTTGACTAAAAGGAATGGGAGATTGTTATAAATGTGGATAAAAATGTCACCAGGCTCGTCATTTCAAGGGAATGAAAGGGGATATCAATGTTGAATGCTACAATTGTAGTGAAATTGGGCATTATGAAAATGAATTTCCTAAGCGTCAGGGAAACTTACCTCAGAAGAGGCCAAGGGATCAAGGCCAATCATATTCTGTTACTATAGTTGAAGTGGTATAATTAATATATTGGTGCTTTTGGACTCAAGGATTATATTATGGTTATATAAATAATGTGATATATATAAGGATTGTACTGCAGTACTTTTTGTTTCATTAATGTTTTTATATGATGAAGGTAATCATATTTTTAGTATGTGACAATAAGAGAAACTTTAATTTTTTTGGGGAATCTGATGTTACAATTGATTTTGGAATTTAGAGACCTTTTAGAGAAAGTCTGGCAAGATGTATTTTGGATAACTATAAAGGTTGGAATGGATTGAGTTGAACCATGTATCGTATTGTTTACGGTTAAAAGATTTCTGAATATTATTTTTGGAATATTATAATACTATAGTATTAAGAAAAGGACAACCTACAGGTTAGGGGACAACCCATTGCCTAGCACAAATCTGCAGGAATCGAACCACCAACCATAGTGTGACAGACCTTTATTACCTACCACTAGCTTACAGGAAGTCCTTGGTTATTAAAAATTAGTTTTCCTAATCTAAATGGTATGTGTTAATATTTTGATCGTTGTACGATTGGGATAAATATAATATTTTTGAGTTCTATTATCTGTTTGAGTGAAAGATGAGTTTGTGGTAGAAATTAGTTTAAGGTTGAAACTCTACTTGTCAAGCATAAATATATTTATACCTATATCTTATTCTATGAATAAATTAATTCATAAACTTTAGTAAATGGATATTAAAACAAAAAATGTTATATACTAATACCTTATGTCTTGTTGAACTAATAATATTTTAAATCAACATAGATTGAAGGCTTTGAGGCCCTCGATTTTACACTTGTTTGTGATTGATGACCTCAATCAATCCCTAAAAATATTTACATTTTTCCTCCAATTATATGTCTCTAATTTCCACCAATTTTCTCCTTATCAAGATCATAATTTGGTGGTGTCTTTTTCATTTCCCTTTCCCTCTTATTAAGGCTAAATTTTATTAACCTTATATCCGATGTGGGTTTTCCACAAAGGTATTTTCTATTTTCAACCTTTTTTTTCAAAGAAAAATTTCAAATTTCTAGGATGCAATTTATTGAAGGAGGGGAGAATGTAACACCCCAAGCTTCCATGGTACGATTCTCTTTGAATAATAGAGCAACGTCTGTTGTACGCAAGTTTGAGATTCTAACACACCGCGACCAATCAAAATAGAAATTATGAATAGTAATACACACTTTTTGAAATTATATATATTTTATATTTCAAAATGGACTTCATTTTTGGATTTGGAATATCGAAATAAGATGATGTTGAATTTTTGGTATTTTTCTGAGAACTTCCAATTTTTTATGAATAGTGAAAAATACTTAAAAACAACTTTTTTAATAAAAATAATTTATAATGATAAATTATAATATTGAGTGTTTTTAAATTATAATTAGAATATATTTTTACAATCTTATCCAATGGTTTTCATTAATATTAATTTCACTTTGAAATTGGACATAAACAATTGTCAATCTTTTGATATATATTGTTTCTTAAAAACACGGTATTTTTTGTGACAGTGGGAATTAATTATAAAATTAATTAATGCAACTTATATGTTTAGAATTTTTCTAAATTAGAAATCATTTTCGAATTCGGAATATCAATTATAGATTAGGGTGAAATTTTGGCATTGTTCTGAAAAAAATCAATTTTTGATGAATAGTGAAACCTCTAAGTGGTAGTTAAAAAACTGATTTTTCATTTAAATGAATCATTACCACTTCTTTGATTTTGTTTTCAAATATCTGACATACATGTTTGTCATTAGGAAGTAAAATTTGGTTCAATGGGAATAAAATAAATTTTTTGGCGAATAGTATCTTTTAAGTTTAATTAATCACGATTAAAGGTAATTAGTGAAATTTAAGGTAAAAATGATATTATAAAAATATTAAAATACACTTCCACTTCTCCTAACCTTATTTCATGAGTCATGGCCGACCAATAAAATTCATGGTTCAATTTGGGGACCCCATAGAGCCACTTGGGTAAGAAAATTACATTAATAACTTTTTATTTAAAGTAAATATAAAATTGTCACAAACATGTGTTGTTTTACTAAAACAATAATTACATGGTGTTATATAAGTTATCATTTCGACTATAATAATTATTTGGAAAGATAAAAGTATTTCCTATATCATGATATTTTTTCTATAATTTTTAGAAATTATATAAATTAAATTTTTTATGACACCATGATGATGTAGTGATTACCTCATTAATTAACGATTTAAATAAAATGTAACAATAATGTAAAATAAAAGACTTAAACATGTCAAAAACCTATTGGATGAGTATATATATAACCTCTGTCACTTTATCCTCGAAATATATATGTTTTGGACCTTTAAAATCTGAAACTCATTATACAATAATGTAACATTTCATGACTTTCCAAGAGTTCACCTCCTCTTCTCTTATACAAATCCCCCACCTCTACCACCTTATTCACACCTTCGAGAAATTTGGCTCAGCAAACCTCTACCAAAATACTCTCCCAACTTCCCTCTATTACTCATAGAAGCCTCTCTTTGGGCATAAGTCTTCCCAAGGAAGCCTTTGGCTGAAATCAAAAAGAGTTACCCGATTTTAAGGTAATGTTTTCTGTTGTGTTAGTTTTTTTATTTTTCTTCTCCAACCCCCTACAATCTTTTTAATAATTTATTTTGTAACAAAACCAGTATCCTCAATATAATTGGATGTTTTTATGAGAATTATTTTATTTACACTTACACACACCTTCATCTAATGGTTAAAGAACATACTGTTTCTGTGGGTGGCGAATTACTACCTCACGAAATGATGATTGTTCAATATTCTTTTAACACCTCTAATTGTGGCCATTATGATGACAATATTTTTATATATGATATATATTATGTTTTTTCCTTAAGATTCTGTATTTTTCATTTATGGCATACCTTTATTATTTCTATTATCAGTAAACGCGATAATTTTATTTTAGGAAGTGTAGACTACCGCCCCCTCTAAGTGATTTGAATCGTTAATGCCATATGTGGGATGTATAAAGGAAGGAGTAAATGATATTATATATTATATTATACTGGAATTATAATATAACATTATATCATTATTATTTCATTCCATTAAATATGAAATAGAAATGAAAGTAGCGTTCACGCGTACGTACGGCTTACCGTCTCCATGAACGGTGCATTTCATTTCTTACCTCTAAATGTTATGTAATACTATAAATTCATATATATATTGGATATATATGATATATATGATATCTACATCATGAATATAATTCTGGATATAATGGATATTTCACCACATGAACAACTTGTAATTATAAGAAGTTTATTTTTGACTCAAGTACCAAAGATCGACAAAATGACCGTTATTAACTTAAATAATTACATAATGTTCATAACATGGTAATAAGTGATATAAAAAGAATTATTAACATGAAAAAGGTTATTAATCAAGTATAAATTAACTCTAGTTTAATATTCAGGAGGTTAAAGAATGATCGAGTCAATTCGGACACGAGGTAAAGGAACTTCTTAACCCAATTTCCATTCTTTGGGTTAATCTCCTACTTTCAAATTATGTTATGATATTATTATGTCTTATCTTGTATTTGTACTTTCTTTATTTGTACTTATATTGAATACACATAATAGAACTATTTTATTTGAAAAAAATGATCTTGGTAAGGACATCGTCTCAATATCCTTTCATTGAGGCATATTTTATTTTGTACACAACTCTTTTTATACAGTGTATAAACCCATTTGACTTTTACGTTTATTCAAAAGGAATATTTTTTATACGAAGTGTTTTAAAAAATGACAAAAGGGAATGTTTTTTTCCGTACATATGCAGCGACAATGACTTCTCCAGTTCCATGACCATTATTTGAGTTTTGGCTTCCTCTACAAGCCATAACTTTTTTTAAAATGAAAAATAAATACAATGTTGTTATTTTCTTTTATTTTGGAATTGAAAATGGTTTTGAAAGTGTTTTTATTATTTAAATATGTTTTATTGAAATCTTTTGATTGAAATGTGGAATTTTTATGTTTCCTTTATGCATGTTTTATGTGATACAATTATGTTATGGTTTATGATATGTTTAAACCTATTCATATGAGGAATGAATTGGACATAATAAGTGACGGGTGGATCCCGCTATAGCACCTTGATGCATCGGCAGGTCTCATGATACAATCTAGTGTCTTGGCACAAGGCCTTGACAAAATAATATTTGTAGTCTTGGCACGACGCCTTGGCTACATGGTTATTATAGTCTGACATTATGCATTCCATCATTATGAAAGTGGTTATTGATATTGCATGTGATTATTCGACAAGTAGAATATCCATGTGAATAAGTAAATGGAATTATCTCACTTTATATTATCCATATTATGTTTAAGTTCATGTTTAAAAGGCTTTTGTTTTAGTTATACATTTCCTTAAATTTTTATGTTTATTTACAAAAGCTTCCGCTAAATTGTTGTCATTACTATGCATCTGAGCTCACCCCTTTCAATGTTTTATTTTTCTCAGGATGTGAAAAAATATTTAATGACTGACCTGCAGGGATAGTCTGAAGGGGATATGGGTGTGGACTATGGATACTATGTTATTGTAGTTTTTCACTTTATGATGTAATGTAAAATTTATTAATGTATCTTGTGTTTTCTAGGCTACTAAAATAATCAGTATTTCGAGACTTGATCTTTTGTGATCATAACAATGTTACGAAATAATGCACCGACTCTGGGTATCTGGGGTCAGGGCATTATAGTTGGTATCATAGAAAGTTTAGTACTAACATTGGAAGCTAGATTTAGATAAAATCTGATTAGAGGACATAGCCCTAAGATAGACTTTGAGGATTAGTATAGAATAACTTCCTAGAATTTTGGTATTATAGAGATTTTTGTGAGTTTCCGAGAAATACATCCCTGTCTGGATACGAGTTGGTAGAAGCGGCTCTGGCACATATGTACCTAGGGGTAAAACATGAAAACACCAATTTAATCTAGACTCGAACGGGAACTGGTGCACAACAACGGGCCTTGCTGTAATCTTGGTTACGACACTCCCGGGGGATATGATTAGGATTATTCTCATTTCCTTTACAAACCAGTATGAAGGGTTTATGAGTGTATACTTCCTTAAAGGAAACATTTTTATGATTATGGATTCTATCCATAATTAGTTTAATTTATGTTAAGTGTTTTGCAAGTTTGTTATTGTTTATATCGATTCATAAACTAATCTAGTTTATGACATTGTTTAGAAATGGTGCCTAGTGGAAGGAAAGGAAACAAGATCAATACACACACTCCATGAAGGGATTTCCCTCCTGTTTATGATAATTATAATGGAGCTGGTGATACAAATGGTGCTGATCAGTTTATCACTATACCGGGACAACTCACTCAGGTTAGGAATAATAACCTTACTCATATGGAGCACCATGATCCGCAACGTGGAGGATCAATGATAGACCGCTTCATGAGGAAACAACCGCCAACATTTAATGGGGTTACAAATCCATTAGTAGCTGAGCGATGGATAAAATCCTTAGAGAAAATATTAAATTCCTTGGGGAGTAGCGAAAGGGATATAGTTGTCATGGCATTTTACCGCCTCACTGGAGATGCCGATCAATGGTGGTCGTTGATTCAAAACACAAAGGAAGATGATAAAGCATCAAATATAGAATGGTGGGAGTTCAGTGATATTTTCATAGAAAAATAATTCCCTCGTGACCATCGAGCAGATATGGAAAGGCAATTTCTGAGTCTGAGACAAAAGGAGGATGAGAATGTCGCAATGTATGAGGCTAACTTTACAAGGTTACCAAGGCATGCAAAAGATTATATATGTAACCCAAGAAGTAAGATTGATCATTTTTTTTGATGGGTTAAAACCATTTCTCCGTCGAGCTTTAGTATCACAATCTTTCTCAACGTATGAAGATATTGTCTCATGTGCTATCAAGACAGAAAATGAATTCTCTAAGTCTTATGACAACAAAGTAAAGCAAGTGAAGAATAGAACGGTGGAACAAGAGACAGATAAGGGGAAAAAGGGAAAGAAAGATTTTCCATTATGAGATTATTGTGGGAAGAATCAGACCGGTACTTGACTAAAAGGAATGGGAGATTGTTATAAATGTGGATAAAAATGTCACCAGGCTCGTCATTGCAAGGGAATGAAAGGGGATATCAATGTTGAATGCTACAATTGTAGTGAAATTGGGCATTATGAAAATGAATTTCCTAAGCGTCAGGGAAACGTACCTCAAAAGAGGCCAAGGGATCAAGGCCAATCATATTCTGTTACTATAGTTTAAGTGGTATAATTAATATATTGGTGCTTTTGGACTCAAGGATTATATTCTGGTTATATAAATAATGTGATATATATAAGGATTGTACTGCAGTACTTTTTGTTTCATTAATGTTTTTATATGATGAAGGTAATCATATTTTTAGTATGTGACAATAAGAGAAACTTTAATTTGTTTGGGGAATCTGATGTTACAATTGATTTTGGAATTTAGAGACCTTTTAGAGAAAGTCTGGCAAGAGGTATTTTGGATAACTATAAAGGTTGGAATGGATTGAGTTGAACCTTGTATCGTATTGTTTACGGTTAAAAGATTTCTGAAGATTATTTTTGGAATATTATAATACTATAGTATTAAGAAAAGGACAACCTACAGGTTAGGGGATAACCCAGTGCCTAGCACAAAGCTGCAGGAATCGAACCACCAACCATAGTGTGACAGACCTTTATTACCTACCACTAGCTTACAGGAAGTCCCTGGTTATTAAAAATTAGTTTTCCTAATCTAAATGGTATGTGTTAATATTTTTATCGTTGTACGATTGGGATAAATATAATATTTTCGAGATCTATTATCTGTTTGAGTGAAAGATGAGTTCGTGGTAGAAATTAGTTTAAGGTTGAAACTCTACTTGTCAAGCATAAATATATTTATACCTATATCTTATTCTATGAATAAATTAATTCATAAACATTAGTAAATGGATATTAAAACAAAAAATGTTTTATACTAATACCTTATGTCTTGTTTAACTGATAATATTTTAAATCAACATAGATTGAAGGCTTTGAGGCCCTCGATTTTACACTTGTTTGTGATTGATGACCTCAATCAATCCCTAAAAATATTTACATTTTTCCTCAAATTATATGTCTCTAATTTCCACCAATTTTCTCCTTATCAAGATCATAATTTGGTGGTGACTTTTTCATTTCCCTTTCCCCCTTATTAAGGATAAATTTTATTAACCTTATATCCGATGTGGGTTTTCCACAAAGGCATTTTCTATTTTCAACCTTTTATTTTCAAAGAAAAATTTCAAATTTCGAGGACACAATTTATTGAAGGAGGGGAGAATGTAACACCCCAAGCTTCCATGGTACGATTCACTTTGAATAATAGAGCAACGACTGTTGTACGCAAGTTTGAGATTCTAACACACCGCGACCAATCAAAATAGCCATTGTGAATAGTAATACACACTTTTTGAAATTATATATGTTTTATATTTCAAAATGGACTACATTTTTGGATTTGGAATATCGAAATTAGCTGATGATGAATTTTTGGTATTTTTCTGAGAACTTCCAATTTTTTATGAATAGTGAAAAATACATAAAAACAACTTTTTTAATAAAAATAATTTATAATGATAAATTATAATATTGAGTGGTTTTAAATTATAATTAGAATATATTTTTACCATTTTATCCAATGGTGGTCATTAGAATTAATTTCACTTTGAAATTGGACATAAAGAATTGTCAATCTTTTATATATATTGTTTCTTAAAAACACGCTATTTATTGTGACAGCGGGAATTAATTATAAAATTAATTAATGAAACTTATATGTTTAGAATTTTGTAGAATAGACATCATTTTTGTATTCGGATTATCAATTATAGATTAGGGGAAAATTTTGGCAATGTTTTGAAAAACGTCAGTTTTTTATGAATAGTGAAACCACTAAGTGGTAGTTAAAAAACTGATTTTTCATTTAAATGAAACATTACCACGTATGTGATTTGATTTTCAAAAATCCAACATACATGGTTATCATTAGGATGTAAAATGTGGTTCAATGGGATTAAGATAATTTTTTTTTGAATAGTAACTTTTAAGTTTAATTAATCGTGATTAAAGGTAATTTTTGAAATTTAAGGTAAAAATGATATTATTAAAATATGAAAATATCATTAAACGTGTCCTACCCTTATTGGATGAGTCATGGCCGACCAAGAAAATCCACAGGTCAACTTGGGGACCCCATTGAGCCACTTGGGTAAGAAAATGACATTAATAACTTTTTATTTAAAGTAAAAATAAAATTTTCACAAACATGTGTTGTTTTACTAAAACAATTATTAAATGAGGTTATATAAGTTAAATTTTAGACTATAAATATTAATGGGAGAGATAAAAATATTTCCTACATCATAATATATTTTTATAATTTTTAGACATTAAATAAATTAAATTTTTTCTGACACCATGATGATGCAGCGATTACCTCATTAATTAATCATTTAAAAAAATGAAACGATAATGTAAAATCTAAGACTTACACATGTCAAAACATATTGTATGAGTACAGTTAGAACCATTTTCACCTTGTCCTAGAAATATATAAGTTTGTGACCTTTAAAATCCGAAACTAATTATATAATAAAGTAACATTTCAAGACTTTCCAAGAGTGCCCCTCATATCCTCTTATAAAAGGCCCCCACCTCTACCACCTTATTCACACATTAAAGCCATTTGGCTCGGCCAAACCCTGACCAAAGACTCTCCCAACTTTTCTCTCTTACTCCTAGATGCATCACTTTGGGCCGAAGTCTTCCCAAGGAAGCCTTTGGCTCAAATCAAAAAGAGTTACCCGATTTTAAGGTAATGTTTTCTCTTGTGTTCTTTTGTTTTATTTTGCTTCTCCAACCCCCTAAAATCTTTTTATTACATTATTTTGTTACAAAACCAGTATCCTCAATATACTTGGATGTTTTTATGAGAATTATTTTATTTACACTTACACACACCTTCGTCTAATGGTTAAAGAACATATTGTTTTTGTGGGTGGTGAATTACTGCCTCACGAAACGATGATTGTTCCATCTTCTTTTGACACCTCTCATGGTGTCCATTATGATTACACTATTTTTATATATGATATATATTATGTTTTTGTTTTCCTTATGATTATTTATTTTTCATTTATGGCATACCTTTATGATTTCCATTATGGGTAAACGCGATAATTTCATTTTAGGATGTGCGGACTACCGCCCCCTCAAAGTGATTTGAATTGTTAATGCCATATGTGGGATTAATAAAGGATGGATAAAATGATACAATACATTATATTATACTTGAATTATAATATAACATTATATCATTATTATTTCCATCCATTAAATTGGAAATAGAAATGAAAGTAGCTTTATGCGTACGTACGGCTTACCGTCTCCATGAATGGTGCATTTCATTTCTTACCTCTAAATGTTATGTAATACTATAAATGCATGTATATACTTTATATATATGATATATATGATATCTACACCATGAATATAATTCTGGATATAATGGATATTTCACCACATGAACAACTTGTAATTTTAAGAAGTTTATTTTTTATTCAAGTACCAAAGATCGACAAAATGACCGTTATTAACTTAAATAATTACATAATGTTCATAACATTGTAATAAGTGATATTAAAGGAATAATTAACATTAAAAAGGTTCTTATACAAGTATAAATTAACTCTAGTTTATTATTCAGGAGGTTAAAGAACAATCGAGTCAAGTCGAAACACGAGGTAAGGGAACTTCTTAACCCAATTTACATTCTTTGGGTTAATCTCCTACTTTCAAATTATGTAATGATATTATTATGTCCTATCTTGTATTTGTACATTATTGATGTGTAATTATATTGAATAAACATAATAGATATATTTTATTTAAAAAAATGATCTTGGTAAGGACTTCTTCTCAATCTCCTTTCATTGAGGCATATTTTATTGTATAAACAACTTTTTTTATACGGTGTATAAACCCCTTTGAATTTTAAATTTATTCAAAAGGAATCTTTTTTATATGAAGCATTTTACTAAATGAACAAAGGGAAGGTTTTTTGTCCATAAGTATGCGGCGACAATGACTTCTCCACCGCCGTGACCATTATTTGAGTTTCGGCTTCCTCTACAAGCCATAACTTTTTTTAGATGAAAAATAAATACAAAGTTTTAATTTTATTTTATTTTGGTATTGAAAATGGTTTTGAATGTGTTTTTATTATATCAATGTGTTGTATTGATATCTTTTGATTGAAATGTGGAAGTGTTATGTTTCCTTTATTCATGTTTTATGTGATACGATTATGTTATAGTTTATGATATGTTTAAACCTATTCATATGAAGAATGAATTAGACTTAATAAGTGATGGGTGGAGCCTGCTATAGCTCCTCGGTGTATTAGCATGTCTCATGAGACAAACTAGTGTCTTGGAATGAGGCATTGGAAAAATATAATTTGTAGTCTTGGCACGAGGCCTTGGATACGTTGTTATTATAGTCTGGCATTATGCATTCCATCATTATGAAAGTGGTTATTGATATTGCATGTGATTATTCGACCAGTAGAATATCTATGTGATGAAGTAAATGGGTTTATCTCATTTTAATTTTTCCATATTATGTTGAAGTTCATGTTTAAAAGTATTTTGTTTTAGTTATAAATTTCCCTAAATGTTTATGTTTACTTATAAAAGCTTCCGCTAAATTGTTATCCTTACTGAGCATCTGAGCTCACCCCTTTCAGTGTTTTATTTTTCTCAGGATGTGAAGAAATATTTTACGACTGACCTGCAGGGATAGTCTGAAGGAGATATGGGTGTTGACAATGGAGACTATGTTATTTTAGTTCTTCACTTTATGATGTAATAAAACATTTATGAATGTATCTAGTGTTTCCAAGGATACTAAACTAATCGGTATTTCGAGACTTGATCTTTTGTGATTATGCCAATGTTACGCAATAATGCACCGTCTCTGGGTAACTAGGGTCGGGGTGTTACATGTAGAAATATGGTAATATTAAATTCAATATCATCTCATCAAAAGAATAAGGTAAAAAACATTTTTGGTATTCAACTATTATCATACTAACTCACAATGTCATCAAAACTGGGCAATGGTACCAACTATAATACACCACCTTAAACATTACATAATTTTTTTTTTATTCTAGATTCCTCTTATTTACATTCCAAAATAACTCTTAGGATTATATTTTTAAAAATTTATTACACAAATCATTCATATAAACCCATATCCATACAATGTTTATAAAACTAAAACAATATCCATTTCTTTCATAATAAATATGTTTTTAATAAATCATGAAATTTTTTCCTGAAAACTCTTCACTAAATTCATCTTCTCTTATCCATTTCAAAAAAACATAATTAATCATGTCAAAAACATTTTAAAACAAGGGATGATCTAGAAACCACTTTAGTGGATATAATACTATGAAGATAAACTATTAGTCCATGAATAATTATAAATATATAAAATAATTTTCACAAAGACATTCTTCTCACCCATAATGAATCCTAAACATACTTCTGAACCATGATATTTACAATAGTAATAGAAAATATTAATAGAAAATAAGGGTATATTTTGGAAATACATTGTTAATTTGTTAACCCTCGTGACCAATATATGATTTTCAACCCTCATGGCTACCTTAAAATTTTACCCTAACGACTACCTTATAAAAAAACCATCACAATTGCACCTGGTGTAACCATACAACCAACCTAAAAAATACACAAACCCATTGAAATGAAGGAAAATATAATTCCCACACCTCATCATGAATATTGTGCACAAACCATAATATAATCATAAAAAATGAATAATTTCATATATGCATTTATTTTTATTTTTGAAAAATATAATTTTTAAACGGGATTAAGAAAATCATCTTACAAATATCATATAATAGATGCGAGAATAAATATATAGAAATTATTATGTTTATATAATATAAATAAACATAATAAATCATAATTTTAATGAAAATAATGACACAAATAATCTCATTAGGACATAATTAATGATGGAGAAGGATAACCTAAAGAATTGAAATAGGGTAAAGAATTCCCTTACCTCGGATTCTCCATAATTTAAAATTGTTTAAACCTACTTATTAATGGATAAAAATTGTTATTAATATCTTAATAAAACATATTCATGTTTATATCACCTAATATGATCATTTTATAACATTATTTCACCCATTATTTGTTTATATTTTGTTCTTTTCATTTTTTTAGATGCATTCTTTACATGATTTCAATTGTCAGTTCGTAACAGACTTCCTTATTTAATGGATGAGAATTACCAGAAGTGGAATGGAATGGTATTAATATGTTTAATTAATATAAAATTATTCTATATATCATTTTTTATATTTTATTATGATGAATCATTAGATAAATCAATTTTGATATCATTTTTGGTCATTTTGGCGGCACTATGATAATCATAAACTATTATCATTTTATAACATAATATTATGTTTATATGTTAACTAAAAAACATTAAAGATGATATATAATAAAAATTAAAATTTATTTCAACAAATAAAATTGTTTTACAACCAGTTCATATGGGAGTAATGGAAATTTAAAACACATCGTCTACGATTTTGATTAATCAACGTATCACAGACGGTGAATTTGTTTTAGAATAAGTGTAATTAGAGAGTGAGAATGATGATTAATAATTTCATAAACCTGATAAAATTAATAATATATAGGATTATATAGATTTTGTGCCACTTGGATAAGGGGAGGGGATAATATTATAAGAATGGAAAATGAATTTAAATGAAAAAACTGTAAATTGAAAGATGATTCTTACCTCTTGATTTCTTCTCATTTTGATCCTCTTTATGGCTTTTCGTTTTGGCCTTTTTGTGAGACTAGAAAGTATTGGATGCATTGAAGATCCTTGGGAAGGGGATTGAGTAAAATTTCAACAATTTTCACTTTTTTAGAGGTATGAGAGGAAGATGGTGTGAGGTTTGTATTAATAGAGGAGGAGAAGATTGGTTTACCATTATTTTATATAGTATATTAATATTTTAATATAAGACAATAAATAGTTATGTTTAATTGATGAAATAAAGAAAAATTTTATGTTTTTTAGAGATAATGGACTTACATAATTACTAAATAATATTTATGAAAAATGAATTCAAGTATTTATCTTAATTTGAAAATTATCATATCTCACTATTCAACAAAATTTCAAATATTTTAGAATAATATAAAATTTCACCACTAACATTTATAGAATTGTAGAATTATAAAAGGAACAAAAATTTTTTAAAATAATTTTCAAAAAATGATTAATTATATTATTAAATAAAATCATAATTTATTAAAAAATTATCAATTTTTAAATTATAACTCGTTTTATATTTCCTTGAGAAGTTAATCACGATATCATTATCATATAACCATAAAAAAATAAAATAATAATACGATTTAAAATTCATATAGGTCATCTCAATATTAATAAGGGTATGTTATAATTCACCAAAAATAATGTTGGTTCAATTAGTCTCCAAATAACATACTAATTGTAATCATAGATATATGTTTTCCAAAATTCAAATCATATAAATAGAAAAAATACTATTTAACATTAAATTTATAACTATATTCATAAAAAAATGTTGTTTCACAGAGTCTTATTGTTTCTTACATTTCATTTAATTTTTTTAAACCTAGGTGTGTTACACTCAATAATATAATTTTCTAGATATCATATGTTTCATCGAAAACCCTTCTAATTTTTTTTTCTCCCAATTATAAATATATTTACTCTCATAATCAATGCAATACAATCATCAATTTTTAATCCCTATAATATTTATTCTTAATTAATAAAACATTAATATCATTAAATAATATTAGCATTTGACCCAATAAGAGCTCCCTAATAATTTTCTTACAATAGATTCCAATCATTGTAAGAAAATTTTCTTGAATAATAAACATTCCTTTTTTATCATTAAGCATCCATCTCAAAAACATCATATGGGTTTTGGATTCATATTATTCTTGAGATGTCACATTGACACTTATGATAAATGTAAATTTATATACATTACATAAAACATCTTCATATTATTCATCTACATGAACAAAACTCGTTCATTTTTAGCCTTTAGTATATTGAATATTTTCTAATTAAAAAATATTCACTTATTCGAATGAATATATTAAACCAATATTACATTTCAATATCATCATATAGAATCGTCTTCAAATTATCCCTTCTCCTGATAATCATATATTCTAGGAAACTGAACTTGAACCACCATTCTTCTTCCTCTAATGTATTTTCATGACATTTAAGAGTATCAGAAGCATCATTTGAATGATCTGACGGAGTATCCCATGATAACAGTCTGACTCATCTTTCTTTTTTTTATCTTCTAATAATAACAACCCTTAGATGTATTTTGTGATGGTATTTTGATAAAATCACTATCATCCAGTAGCAAATTCTTATCATCCACTAGATCATGTTGTTCAGTTGAACCCTTATCACTCATTGAACATGTGAATGTATATAGAATACGATATCTAGACATAAAATATTTTACTACACAACTTAGAAATATTTATCCCAATTGGGTTGAAAATAAATATAATATCATTATAATCCAAGGGGAACATCAATGATAAATGAATGTAACACCATTGAATTTTCGCATAATTTCAACTTGTGACTAAATCATTAAAAAAATATTAAAAATAAATATAACTACACAATTTTAGTGGATTCAATGAAAATGTAATCATAATATAATTATTTAATTCATATTTTAATAATAATGATTTAATATATTTAATTTAACCATATATAATTTTTTTTGAAAACATAATGCATCAAATGAAATTAAATAATTATATATGATATTGGAATAATAAGTTTAGTACAAAAATAAATTATTCAATATTAAATTAATCAAAATTACTATTATTATTCATTTCAATTTCACTTTGTTATAATATTTTTTCCATTTATGATATTAGTGGTTATATATAAATACTAAATTTAATATGACTTGACCAAAAATAAATATATAGAACCCAAAATATATGTTGGTTTTCATTTATGTAATCAACAGACATATACACACAAAGAGGTCAAATTTTACCTTGTTGTTGACATTGAGTATGAAAATTAGTCATGAGACATGAAGTCTACAAATAAACACATCACAATATATTGATTAAAATGCGTAGATTAATAATGAGTTTATCTTTATATCTTATTTGAAAATTTATTTTTAAAAATTTACCTCATTTATTTAACCTAAATACATTCACCTTTTGTTTAATAAAATCATAGCCTAATAATTTATATTTTCTCCTTCAAATGACTAGTAGTGCACCTAAAATAACTAAATTATGGAGAAAACATGAACAACAATTTTTTTGTCAATGTTTATAAATATTCTATTTAGATATCCATCTATCCTCAAATACATGGAAAAATTATATCTATACACTAAAATTTCCTTAAAATTACTCATTGAAAATCCCTGTTATTTTTATGGGGTTCTAAGAAATATTAAAAAATGAATTAAAAAGATATAACTAACCACATATATATATAATATTCAATATATTAGAATATATAAATTTCATCACAACATATGATACTCAATGATGTAAATTTATTTTGGATAAATCTGGAGAATATTTTAATAGATATTATTAATTATAAATAAAAAATAAGTAATAAATAATAAATGATAACATGATATTTAATCTATAAATGAATAATATTTGGTACAACAATAAAAATTTCATTATTGAGAATGAAATTATTGGACATATATTTTACAATTATAGCACATGGATCTTCACTGGATAATCTATACATGTTTCCTCAAACTCTAAATCCAAATCAATAAATTTAAAAACCTGATAATGACCCAAAACAATTTTATGAAGATGTTATTGTTAAAAAACGTAATTTTATCAATCCAGAATGGATGATGTTTCATTTTGATTTTAAGTATCACAAATATGATAAAAAACCAAAAAAAAAAATAAATATTTTTAGATTAAAATTTCTCCAAATCGTACAGTACCAATATTGTGGATAAATTTACAAAAACACATAGTAAAATACTAAAAACTGAAATATACCATATCTATTTTCAAAATAAAATATAATTTTACTCCACATAATTATAATTTACAATTTATCAAATAAACATATTTTTAGTTCTTTTGATAGTATTATTCCCAAGGGTGATTATATTTATAATATCCTCCAATATAATGATGATCAATAAGGTTGCTCATATTATTCCTCTTATGGATCCATCATATCCATGGAATGATAAAGGGAATATGTTCTACCAAAAATTCAAAAACATGTAAAATTCATTATATAAATATATCCTCTAGAGTTGGAATCCTTATATTTAAGGAAACATTTATATACAAGTGAAAAAAATGATTAGATAAAAAAGGTAACAATGCTATTCCGGGAAACACTATAGAACCTTGATGTATAAAAATAATATTTTTTAAAAAATATCAATAAAGAAATTTATTGATAATAATCTACCACGACCATATAATATCTTTAAAGGCTATCCACTAGCTTCCTTTACATAATCAGAATATATTTAATTGTGTTTAACAATAAATAAATGATAAACTAACATACATTAGGTCATTTGGGTGATCCATGAATCCAATGAAAAAAATAATCTAAGTATCCTCCCATATCCAATATAATATACTAAATGTATTCATATGAAAAACTAAAAAATGATTATTAATATTAATTTACTCATATTTCTGCATTCTTTCATTAAAATATTATATAAAACTCTTGAAAAATTACAAGTATAAATTTTATCATAAATAATTATATATCATCTCTACACATTTATTAACAAAAACTTATTAAGCATAAAACTCATGTTTTACCTCCCCACACATTTATTACAAAATAAACAACCACCCTTTAAACACAATCATTTGATTTCAAACTTTTATGCAATTATTTATCGAGTCTCCTTAACTAATGGGGTCTCGTTTTTCCTCTATATTAGGCCCTCCTAAATGAGACTGATCCCTCTTCAACACAGATATAAATGATAGATACATTTGATAAAAATATCCCTGATCATAAAATTCTCTATGTTTCAGATACAAAATAGTTATATTCATCATCATCATCCATCATCACTAAATTTTTGGGAATAAATCACATTATAATTTATTCAAGAAAAAAATTACACATAATTACCCATTAAAATGGTATATTAAATCTTCCAAATTCATACCTATAGAAAAAATTATATGTTATATAATATAAAATTATATCTTACTATAAAAAGAAATATATGTGTCTCTAACAAAATTATATAATCTTAAATGATTAATTATTTAAATAATTCCAATAATGTTTTATAGAAAATATCATCACATAAAGAATTAAATAGTGGGTGGAGTAGTTTTTCGCATGGGAATGTAACATCTGTGACCTATAGTAAATTACCAAAAATTATTTTACTAATATGGAATATATTATGGAATGTGACTATTTAAAATAATTCACATATAGAATTCATGAAATCTATAATTGATTTTTTTGAATATTTTTGTTTTAGGCACCCAAAAGATTCATTAAATTAATATAATAATAATAGACATGAATCTTCATGGTCTAGTATGATAAAACAGTCAAAAGATAAGGTAAATCACATATCATCCTCTTATAAGAGTATTAAAATCCTATAAAATTATAAATCATATATATTTATACCTAACTTCCAACAAACAAAGTACTCAATATTCACTATGAATATATAAATATTACGTTACTATATGATACAAACTTGGAAATGGAATGAAAATTCAAAAAATGTATCGTACAACTAATGGCCTAAAAAATATCAACAACATACATAAAATGAAAAAAATATCCCTATATGATATAAAATATAATATTATAATATCAATGAAAATTTATATAATTTTTTTCATATAAGGATTTCATATATAATATATCATTCAAAAAAAAATTGGTCTGAGTTTAAATTCAGTCTGAATCGCCACATACATAATACGACCATAGCGAAATAAAACCATTTCAATTGAGATATGCACATCCCATATTATTAACAATGAATATTCATATTGAATGTTAGTCATTAATAACCAAAAAACTATCTTGAGAAGACCGAAGAGAGAATTAGTTTTTTAATAGTGGTAAATGGTTGTTCCCTGTCAAATCAAATAGTTGTATCTATATGGTACATTATTATAGAGTATAATTCTATTTATTCATCGAAATAACTTGTATACCCCATAGTGATGTGCTAAGACTAATAATTCCTCTTTAGGGGAAATCATTTACTAAATCAATTAAATTATAAAGTGTTTTAACATCCCACCCTAATATGACCATGTGATTTAGTCGAAACACTATACGGTCATAAGAGAACAACAAGATCCAAAATGGACTGTGACTAAACCCAAGATATTTTTTTTGTAATAGCATTAGGAATGTTGTACCTTGAAATTCATGATTACATATGAAATAAAAAATGCCTTGAAAAAATCACCATATAGTAGTTGATATAATTAATAATATTTTAGATCAAATTAAAAATTATATTTCAAAAAATTCAAAAGATAAAACTTATCCAAGAAATATAAAAATAAAACTCATGATGGTAAGTCATAAAATTTTACAATTGTTGTGTCTTGAAAATAGTGAAACAATTTACTACAAAAGGATCTAAAATAAATAGAAATATATAAACATGAATTTCACCATGACCAAATACAATATCGGAATGGATCCTTCTCATTCCATGAATTTTCAATAATAAAACCTATAAGTGATCATAGAGTGTTTGTATAATGTCGGGGACTAATCTCAAAAAAATAAAATATTTCCCCAATCATGACCTAGAGTTAATCTTATTCATAAATGAGTGGTGAAAATATAATTCATGATTTATAAAATCATTAAGGCACAAAATAAAAAGGTCTCTTGTTAATGGTAACACCCCAATACAACACATATGTTATAATCCCATTGATGATGAATGCACTAAATGTATGTCAAATTATGTTAATGATAAACATTGGAATTAATAACAATAATTCCAAACAATTGGAATATATACTCTCCCATCAAACCCCTAGATTTCAAAACTTCTCATCCATAACCATATATAGGCATGTAATATAATAGAACGAAATTCCTAGACAAAATCTTGGTTATCTTTATGTCACATCATAACCCAACTATTACTGTTATGTTACCTAAACTAAAGAAATTTTCAAAAGATATAAAAAATCTAAATAAATCCAAATTTTCTAAATGAAATTTAGAATTTTTCACATAAAAAAATTCAAAAATTATTATTCCATGAATTCATCATCATTTAGCGACTCATTTTAATTTAAACACTAATATTTACCTTTATCTCTTGATATAATCATTCAATATAATTCATTTTTATTATGTATTCAAATATGATTTATTCCCCAATGTTTATTCCCAAAACAAATCATTAAAATTTTAATTCCACATGTAATTTATCTGTTTCTTATGAAATTCAAAAATTACCATCTATTCTTATTACATTATTAATACATATTTTGGAAATAATTTTTCGATTTAAAATTTACCTCACACTAAATAAATCATCTATTATTTAATTAACACCCAATCACAAATTCATTTAATAATATTACATTCTTTTCAGAAAAAAATTATTTCAATAGAAATTGTGATATCCCAACCAATGTTAATAATACTTAACAACAAATTTATCTTCATTTTATCTTAATAAAATCATATATATTGATACTAATTTCGTTTGAAAAAGATTTATCTGATATACCAATTCAAAAAATCATAATATTATAAAATGTATATGTTTTACCTTATAATTATAAATTATTATTACTTATAAAAATAATATAATTTTTCTAATTTTTCTCACAATTTAATTCACAAGTAGTCAGTGTTTTTATAAATTATAATACAATACCAACTTTTGAACATATGGAAAATACTTTTAAAATAATTACTACTCCTTATTATACTTAGTATAAAAATAATTTAAATTTAAAAAACATTTAATAAACTCATTTAAAAAATTACCAATTAGAAATTATTTTTTGATAGGAATATGATAAGGATTCAAAAAAATGATGAGGATAAAGAGTAAAAATAATGGGATTAAAATTTTTATCCCCAAAATAATTTTGATTCCAGTTAATGAACTAAATAAAACAAAATATATTAAAAGAGTATAAGATAGAAAATGTAAATCATAAAAGACAAGATATTTTTATGAGGTTCACTAACACTTTTTATTGTAATATTCTTTAAAGAGTGAATAGTTATTGAATCCCACTGTAAATGTTTTTGATTTTATATCCAAATTGAATAGAGGATATATTAAATTAATATTGTCTTCAAATCAACTAAACTAATTATAAAAAAATTGTGTCAATGGTTTTTATATTTCTTTTTTAATTGTTTTCAAGTTCCTCTAGTGATAAATCATGAATCTACCATCATTTTCTTTTCTAAATCAACTATTATATCTTTATTATTGACATTATAATGTTTCAGATATAATTTTTATGCTTCAACCTACTTTATAAATATATTATACACATTTAATTAATGTAATCCAATACCATGTCTTAATGATATTATCCATAGTGTGTGTTTTATTTTCAATACCATATTTGAAAACAATGAGTGAGCATAATTATACTTCTAAAATAATAAGTGAAAATTTTAATTGTTGTGTATATATTTTACTTTTTGAATAATGATGTTGTTTCTCAGCTCTGGATCCATAATCATCTTGACACAAGTTGTTCTCCCTGACTACATAATCAATGAAGTTATTTTTAAAACCATATTTTTCTAAATTTACACTTTTTTACGTGATGACATGGTGACTAAACAATAAAATTACAATTTTTTTCATTTATTGACTTATATCTACACCCTTAAAATATACAGGAATCATTACCATTTTACCAATATATGTTTACTAAAAAACAATGATGTAATGCGAGTTAACACAATATGATGTTCCTTTTCATAGCCTCTTGGTAGACATTTAAAAAATCCTTAACAATATAGAAAACATTTAAATAAACTCTTTATAAGGTATTTTAAATGATAATGACTAATTAATATTTTAATAACCACCATGGTGACATATAATTCATTCAAATATTTTATTCCATTCCAAACACATTTTCTACAATGATATCCCACTAATCCATGATAATTTTATCTTTATATAAAGCATGATGACATATGTAAATTTCATGAAGAATCTTATCAGGAAACAATTAGTTTTAATATCAAAAACCGAAAATTTTAGAATCCCAACTTCATTGGATTGAATAATGATTTTGGAAGTTCAAAAACCATGAATATTAATGATTGATTATTTAGATTCTAGTTGGATCATAACTGAACACTGATATTGGTGGATAAAATCAGTGTACATAAATTTTAACAAAGATGAATTTCATTTCAATTATCCTACATAGAGTCAAACCTGTACCATAGTAATAGGAACATATACGATGTGTGATCTCAATAAATATAGAAACATTAAATGAAGGAAAAAAAAGAGACAATATATCAAAATAATTTTTACAAGGTCTGGTATAGAGCCCTGCTCATCGAAATGATTAACCTATGGTTCTTTGAAATGTCATCTTATCAATTTTTATTTGAAATCATTAATAAATTCTAGAAATTTTTCACAATAATTATGCTAGAAACAACATTCTTATGGATTTAGTGGTGTACATTATATTGGTACCACCAGTATTAAATGTTGTTGTTATACTAGAACCACCATTTAATTAAATTTAGGCTATATAAAACTTGTAAAATGGTATTCTATAATACAATGGATTCATTTGGATCAATTGAATAATAATTTCCCTAAAATATAAAACAGAAAATTTTAAAAATTCATCAATATCATATGAATATCAGCCCTATTCTCTTCAATCATTAGAAGATATAATATGCCCTCAAACACAATACATTTTAAAATATTTAACTAAAAAATATTTCCAAAATCTGAATATTTACTTCTTTCACAACATATCAATTGATTGAGTGGATTCCACTTCATTCATTGATGTTCCTGAGAAAAATTATATGTATTAATGTGGTTCACCAACTTTTTCAATAATATTTTATGAAATAAATATCTTAGAAAGTATCACCTGAATATATATTTGATAATTAAAAAACAATTTCCTCACAAATAAAATCATTATAATTGTCTTCCCTGCTTCCATCTCAAATTAAAAACAATTCAAGAAATTCTTCAATGGCATAAAAACTAATGAACACTAATTTATGAACATTATTGTTTTATGTCCTATTATCAAATGTGATTCAATTATCCCTACTAAACACACAAATTATTCATTTTTTTCATGGGATTCGTCTACCTTTTATATATATCACTTGAAAACAGTATCATACGGAGAACATCAGCAATACAAATTTATCTTATTTTACCAATTCATTTTTATGATCCATTTATGTTTCGACATCTATCTTCTCATAAGAATATAAGTTCATTTAAAAAAATATTGTTCTTGTGATTATTTTTTAAATAAGTAAGAAAAACTTTCTAGGTGTTTCTATTTCTTATATTTATGTAACAATGAAGACTTGCGGGATCTTCCTCTCCTTCCAATTATATTTTGAAATAGTGTTACATGTATCTTTAATCCCTTCTCATGACACATGTGGTGTATGTGGGAGATTAATAAGCCAAGAGCTGTTGTATGAAGTTGTATTATCATTTTCATTAAAAGAAATTGTGTCTCAAGAGCTTCTATAATAGAATTTGGAGAATACATGCATGTCATATAGGTTTCAACTTAATAAGGCTATAGATATTTAAATTTTAATACCTTCATGAAACAATATTTTCTAACAGATATCATTCTCAGAAAAAACATTGTTAGGATGAAAGATAGTGTGTATGAGATTTCCTTTTCATTAATAGGTTTCTGTAGAGAACTTTTCTTCCTCATAACCAGCTTTGTTCAAAAGATACACATTTATGTGATCTAATAATGTGAGTTCACTTTTTTTAATGAGATCTACCCCTCTCATTCTATCTATATTTCAGTGTAGTTTTCATTTAATAATGCGTTTTTTATATAGTTTCAATTTTCAAATTTTCAATTATTTATGTGAACATTATAATAATATCCATATGATCTAAGGATATCATTCATTTCCAAATAAATGAAAACATTTTCTTCATTGAAATCATGGTTGGAATGATCACATGATCACATGATTGCATTCCAATGATCACATCATTGATCATG
This sequence comes from Viscum album, assembly GCA_963277665.1. Lineage (NCBI taxonomy): Eukaryota > Viridiplantae > Streptophyta > Magnoliopsida > Santalales > Viscaceae > Viscum > Viscum album. The sequence continues at coordinate 1,813,740,554 of OY728127.1, forward strand.
TGATGTCTAGTGAAGCACCTCAAAATAAACCCAAATAAATAATTCATTAATATCTTCCTTAAAAAGAGGTTTTATGTGACGAGAAACATATTATTCTTCAAGTGAATAATTCATTTTTTTCTTGCTTCTATTAATGGTTCTTGCGACAAATTCTCAGGATGTCATAATATCATACAATAACTAATTACTTTTTCTATAATGAATAACAAGATCTAATGAAAATTATAAAATGACCAAATGAGATTTCATTACGGTTATGTGACACATTCTCAAGATTGTTTCACCTTCAATAGGCATATTTAACAATCATTGGATGAATACATCTTCGAATCAAAAAATGCATTCAATACATAGAGTGCTTGCATCTTCTAGATACCATCGAGTTTGTGTTAATATATTTTGGTGTTTGGATGTATCATGATCCTAATAACCACCCTCATATGACTAATGATAATAGGAATGTTTTATTAAAATATTTACTATGGATGAAAATATTTTAATTCCCGAAAGTGTGAGATTTTAATGGATGGATCAGATTTAGTTGATCTAGCGATGTTGGTTATGTACAACATTTTTAGGACATTGTAATAATACCCACGCAATGTCCATAAAACATAAATTATTTTTATTATCTCCTATATTAATTATACATATAATAGTGAATTTTTTTTTCTCTAGATAGCTAATAGGTTTGGTAGTTATTCCAGCTACAGACACCGACTATCGGGCATCATTCCTATAGGATTCTTTCCCACACTATGCATGCCTATGAGCACCTATCAATGCATATACACGATCCATCCCCAATACAATGGGTTATATTCATACATACACCAATTGGAATGTATTGGATGGTCTCTCATTGGTGTGGTTGACCCCTTTGGGTCCCATAGGTTCCTTAGATGAGTTAGGCTAAGGATGCCACTTTGGTTGGACTGTATTATAATATAAGTCCCATTATAAAAATACCTAGATAAATACATATGTAATGATATATAATTAAATTTTTTTTTGTAGATAACAGTAATAGCCATTATTCTTATCATATACTTTTATTATCATCTTGAAAATAAATATTTTCATGGTATTTTTCTAGTTGAGGCAATATGAAATCTCTTGAGAACACAACCTAGGAAATTATAATTTGAACAAAAAATCATCACATTTACAAATAACATTTTCTATAAGGTATATGAAAATAATTTACATGAATAAAAAATAATAATCTAGGAATCATCACCAATCATGGATAAATTTCATTACAAATAACAAAAAGTTCTTTAAAAAATATTCTCTAAGATTAATCCCCCTTAGAATACATGAATATATCTCAGACTCAATCTATTATTAATCAATAGTCATAGAGGACATCCTAATACAATGAATTCAGGTTCGTCTTTATAAATTGAAAATATAAAAAACATAATAATCACCATCCAGTTGGATTTTTAGTCTCCCCACCCAGCTTTATTGTCAATACATTTTTCATTATATAAATATCCCTTCTCACCCACATTTGAAATAAATGAAATGGTTAAAATCTTGAGTTTGATTTTATACATTAATTACATTGGAAATTAATTATTATTTTAATAAATAATGATGGTGTCATATGGTTCCCTTGGAAAAGCCACTTTAGTTGTGGTACATTTTTACAATGGGGGCTATCATAGTGTAGAAAATATGATAGATATAACCAAAGTTGTATATTATGTACATTAAAAACTGTTAACATGTTATCATGTGTATATTCATTTCTCAAAGAGGAGGATATATGAAATATACATTTAATGTAATATATTCACCGACACATGTTAGTAAGACCTTATAAATTTTGGGAGAAACAATATTTTACTACCCCAATGAATGATCTTACTCATCAACGAACACCCCCCCCCCCCCTAGTGAACATAATTTTAATAACTAGGAGAAGGTAAATAAATGCAATTGGGTTACCACTATCTTCAAATTATGTAAACTTCAAATGAATATCTAGATATTAATTTAATAATCCTTATGTTCCACTCATTTATATTCTCCCTCCCACAATTGGTGCACTCCCATCCATTTTACCTATTGGAAAATTTCATTTTATATTCTTCAATATACTCTTTTCCATGACTTTCCAGCTTGTTTTTATCAGATCTATAATAATTATTTCAATCAAATTTCTCTACATTGATAATATTGTTCTCCCCATTTGACATATCTTCACCATTAATTCCATATAATTTAATAATAAATATAGTTCATAAGAAATAAGGGAATATGGTGGAACACTTGTGATCTGCATCATAAGTGAAACATGTATTATAAAAACATCTCAGCATAATAACCCTTTCATTTTTAGCTCTAACATTTCTGGTATTCTTCATGATTTTTCCACATTACATTTTACATTTTTATATTTTTTTGATATCATGGAAACATTCATTCCATTAAAATTTATCTTATGTGTATTATATATATTTACATATTCCAATAGTGACAAAGAATCAAATGGTTCTTATTTTTTATCATTAAAAACATTTTTTAGTTGTTAGAATCGTGGTACAATTATCTGCATTATTTCCATCATGATTTCAGCTTCTATGATTTTTTTTTTGAGAAACAACATTTGACATTATGTGAATATATCTCATGAGATACTTACCATATTTCATGTGCAACAATATTTTTTCCCTTTAACATTTCAATATCTAGTTCATCATCATAAGATTTTTGAAATTCTCAAGAAGATTGAAATTTCAATTATAATATTTATTAATAATTAATTCATAACATATAATAGTATATAACATGTCCTTGTAATCATAAATTTCTTTGGGTTTCCTTTCATAAGTAACAAATCAATTACTTATTTATGAATTTCTTTAATCAATTCAATCTTTTTTTCAATTATGGTTTGGTTTTATTCCTGTTTTATGATTTTTTCCATTCATATACATGGCCTATTTTCATTTTCAATTATTTGAACTATCATTCCATTAAAGAATAATCATTATTTTATTGAAATGAAATTTTTGGCATCCATATTATCATTATTCATGATAATATCTTGTTTCATAGTGTTCTTGAAATCCCTCATCTTCTTATTCATTAAAAAAAATTAATAATTTATTTATTTTCTTCTAAATTTGATGTGTAATATTCTTATTATCAATATATGAATATTGTATAGTTTGTATAAATCATGAATATTCCTAATTATGTCCTATTATATTTTAATTATCAAGAAATTTTTCATGACACACAAATATTCATTGAAGATAAAATGTTTATTATCTCTGTATTTCACATCAGTTTTATAGGATATCTCTACTTATCAAATATGATACCCTTAATTCAACCCAAATGTATTTTTTATATTCTAATACATTATTCCTACAATAAAAATACAAATTCAAAAAATTCTAGAAGCAACAATAGTAGCCAAATAATGTATATACTATTGTTGTAGGGTCAACCATACTAGTTTTAGTGTCTATCTATTTCTATATTTTCCACTTATTATTTCTACAATCATTTGGTTGTTTTTTATCATCATAGTTTATAGATATAGTGTTTTTTGGATTTATTATAAATTTTATCACCACATATATTCCTAGTTATTATATTTCAATCTATACTATTAGATGATACTTCATTAGTATAAACATAATTAACTAGGTTATGAGTGAATTTCTTACCTTATCAGTTATAAGGATTAAAAATAAATGATTTTTATTCATTATATCTTCCAATATGAGTCTCTTTAGATACATGAGTCTCATATGTAGTATTTATATAAACATCCCTTTTGAGGATTAAATCTTTTTATATGCATTGGTAAAATAGTGCTTCTCAGCAACATGGGAAGTTTATTAATGGACAACTTCAAATAAATCAATTCAATATCTAGTTCATGATATTAAATGCTACATGAAAACATCATATTTTCAAATTTTATCAGTTTTCCTTCCCATGTAATTTATAATTTTATAAATTGATCTTATTTCTCCCTACTAACTTCAATAACATATTTTTCAATGACTTGTATTTATTTTTTGTCTTTAACTTCTAGTTGTGCTTCTATTACACTCATATTAGCATAATGATATTATTTTAAATAATGTATCTTATAGATATACCCATAATTATTATGGTATCTTCATCCAATAACATTTTATTACCATTGAAATAGAATGTTTTTTTAATGATGAGCATATTTAATAATCATGGACTAAATGAACAATGAATCAAGTTCATGAAATAATTCACCAAAAATTTGATTAACCACAGCTCTCTTAAAACAATTCCATTGATTTTTTTTTTCAATTATCGAAATATTATATTTGAAAAGTCTCACATGTTCTTCCATTAATAATTTTATTTCAGTGAGAACATTACAAATTTTGAATTGTTTAGCAAGGTCTTCCTATTATTCATTTATTTCTTCATTATGATGTGATCATTAAACAAAAATAACATTTTGTGAGAAATATATATATGAAATAACTTCTTCTAGAATATTCTTAATATATCTATCAAATCATGTGTATAATCCTGGAAAAATTTGTCTTGTTTTAAATTCCCCACACTATCCATATCATGAACTAGTTTCATAAAAAGAATCATTATAAACTGATTTGAAAAGGGTGAAATAATTCTTCCCTTCCATTATTGATATTTTTCACAATATGTTTTCTTCCTTATTCCTACATTTTTTTATAATCATAGAAGATAGCATCAATTTTTATTCAATATGAGTGTGGAATTAATTTTACACATGAGGGGCATGAGAATCGACTTTAAAAATACACATCATATAATCTATTTAAAAAAAATAGAACAAATAATTTCTTTTAATTAAAAGAAGTAGTATACACTGATACCCAATTCACTTCCTGGATGGATATTACATGAATATTTAGAGTGGGTGAATCAATACACCTATATTTTTTTTATCAAATTTATTTTATTTTCAACAAACCCATCTTTTCTAAATCCAATTAACATATAAATGGATTTGTTGTGTGCTATTAGAAAAATATAAAAAATTAAATAGTTGTAATAAAAGTGACAAGAATAGACAATGTTCATTATATGGTTTGGTAAAAATTCCTAATGATTTCAATGATTAACCTATGGTCATTTCATGGATTATGATTTCAATGTTTATTTTCAAGGATTTCAAAGACATAGAATTAGAACACAATTATTGTATATGAAATAAAAAATATTCTTAAGTTAGAGATCTTCTTAATAATTTTAACACCATTATTCATTGGTTTTTTATACTGGAACAACCATTTCATTATAAACATTAAATAAATACACCGAACAATATCTTCTCTACTTCACTGGATAGATTTGAATTAATTGAATAATCGTGTCCCTTAATATTATTTATTTGATTTATGATGAATCAATTAGATGATATTCAATTTAATAAAATTGTCTTCAATAAGTGAAGTTACAAAAACCACTCCAACACAATGCCTTTCAGAATGATGAATTGAAAAAAATAAACATGCATCAAGTTGTATAATAAATAAATATATCAATTTATTTGGAATATAATACATCTTTCAATGAAGTTCCCAACTCCAATTCAATGTGTGAATGTCGTTCCAAAAACATATTAATAAATATTATATGAATGAATGATCTATAACTATGTCATCCCAATATAAAAATTATAATTCTAAAACACTATCAATATGTATAAAATCTATTCATAGATTCAATCATGATTCATTATCAAATTATTCAGACTTAATTCATTTTTCTCATGAATGGAAGACCCTTACCAAATTCATTTCCAAACCTCATTATTTTATTTTTTATTTTCAAATTTGTTTAATTTTTCTCTTCTATTCACACCAGTGTTGTATATATTTCATGGGTTTTATATAATTTTGGTTTATCTAACTTATTCAATGTATCATGGAAATCACATGAACTATACTTGTTTATGTGGTTTTATCAATGATTTTTTTGATACAATCATATTTCACTAAGTTTCATCTCCTAAGAAGACATGTTATTTAAAAAAATGATTCTTTATGTGCATGATTTCAAAAGATCCAGAAAATACTATATGTGGGTTCCTATTTCATGCATTTTTGTACCCAAAATGAATCTTGATATATTCCTATATATTAGATAATACTGGATAGAAGTGTTAACAAAAATATTCTACCCTACACATGATACCAGTGGTGTTTGTGGATCATTTTTAAGGAAAAAGGAGTTGTCACCGACTGTCTCAACTTTTATATTGAAAAACTAGTTAATTTCATGCCACTATAACAATATATTTACATGACCTATATATATTTTAGATCACTTCATAATGAAGAAATTAATATGTCTCTGGGATTATCTTCACATGAAATATATTTCATTATGATACATTTTTAACAACACAAAATGTCTAGATGAAAATAGTGTGTGAAAGTTTTCCTTCACATGAATTTGTTCATGATGACTACATATCCTTTATATAAGAAGTGTGGTTAAAAATATACTACTTCACATGAAAAAATAATTTGAAAAATATCTTTTCAAAACAACTCTAAATATACCATTATTTATATATTTGATCTGAATTTTCCTTTAGAAATTCCACTGTTTATATTGTTGAATTCTACCACATTTCATGTCATGATGATGACCTATTCAAAAACACATATGTATCTAAATGTCAAATTTCTGTGAAAATGAAAAAAAACATTGATTTTTTGACAATATCGTGGGAACGATCATGAAATCCCATGATATATTTTTCATGATCACTTCTTTGACTAAGGGTTGTCTCGGTGAACATAATATGAATGAGCCTTAATAATTCATGAATTTATATATTCCACAGATAGAAGGTACATGTAATCAGTTACTGATTCAACTTTATTTGATGCCATCACAATTTTCATTATTATTTGCTTAGTTCATGAAATATATTCCTACAAGGTTTAATGTTCTTAGGATATCTAATGGATTTGTTTCCAATAGATCACATGATCTTATGGTCACAATGTGATCACATCATGTGATGATACTGATCATACGACATATTCTCAAAATGGATTCTCGTCCATGAAATTGATTCAATAGTGATCATATAAATCCTTATTTGAATCATAACATGAATTAAATAAATCAAATTTATGAATTATAATGATAAAATGTAGTTTTTTCAATAGATTTCATTGTATGGATGTCTTAGGATTGTGTAGAAAATCAATGTATTGTAGAAGGAAGAAGACAAGAACATTTTCCCATTATGCGATGTGTGGGGTTTGATTTTAATTAATACTGAATGAGATTTAAATGGAAGGATTAAATAAATTTGATCATGTGATGCTGGTTATGTCTGACTTTTTTAATATATTGGAAATTTCATTTCCTATTATTCAGTCCACATAAATATCTTTAAGTATATACTCTCTACTTTATAATATTAATGGTGAAATTAGTTTTCTTTAGCTATCTAAGGTGATAATAACCTATTCTAGGTACACACACCCACCACAATGCCTAATCCCTATGGAATATGATTCCACACTTTGTGCACCTACATAAACCTCCATGTTTATATACATGGACCTACCCCTACGTAGTGTTATACATGATAGCTACATCATGAAATATAGTCGTGGACATGCACCTATGGACATCATTGACCCTTTAGTTCCCAATGGTTCCTTGGGTGATCATGGATAAGGATGTCTCATTCTATGGAATAATTTCTGAATTATGTACCTTTTTAAATATACATATAAAAATATATGGTTATTAAATGAACATATAATTCATTCATTGGATAAAATTACAAGCCATACTCATCATTCTCTATTATTCTTAAAATCAAGAAAATAAAAATATATTTAGTAATCCAAATGTTAAATCAATATGAATACTCATTTCCACACTGCCTTCATAATATAGAATAGTAGAAACAATCACCACATTTTCAAAGATAATTTCTCAAGCATGAAATCCAATTCCATTACAACAATCCATTACAAATATCATAGAGTCAACACCAATAATAAAGAATTTTCATAAAAAATTAATCCTAATGGTTCTACAATAATTCTCTAAGACTCATCACGTTTAGCCATCCTGGATATATCTCATACCCATTGAATGAATAAAAACTAGTCATAGTGGAGATCATCATATGTTGAATTCTAAATCCCTATTATATATTATAAAAAACTAAATACATATTTATTACTCATGCACATTGGATTTTAAAATTTTATATTCAGTATGTATCAATTATTTTATTTATAAATACATGTTTATTAATTTAAATCTTGAATGTTATTCAATCATTAGGGGTCTTTAAACTAAAATATTTCAGTGGATTGAAAAATGATAATATACTTTTTTGGTCTCCACTTCTGGATAACAACATCTTCATGTTTGTAATAACCATGAATCGAGTATCCCAAAAAAATTCATTATTTATTACAATGTTATATAGTATATTTTTCATAATACAAATGATATGATGTTTAAAAATCATAGGAGACTTGATGTACAAAACATAAATACAATAAATCTTAAAAACCATAAAAAATTTAATTGTTTCTCTTACTATTTCTTATCCTTATATCACTAATAGTTGTTTTTATTTTCCATGCGAAAAGGATAAATGATATGAATATGTTTGTTTAGTTTCTCATAAATGGGTTATATAGAGAAGTTACTATTATAAAACTAGAATTAGAAATATAATATGTGTTGATTTTATTATCAAATAATACCAAATAAATCACAATATGATAATAATATATTAATTTATTCTTATATGAATTAAAATATGTGTTTGTTATAATTTCTATGAAATCCATTACATGTCACATCTTCAAAAAACACAAATAAATTTATTGTTGAAAAGGATTATTTTTCATTAAAAATAGGAAAATAGGATCCCCGTATTGCCTATTATTTTCCAAACATCGAGTGATGGATATTTCAAAAATATTTTTCTTTTTATGGTGATGTGGCATTGAGAACCTTTGATTAAGAATAAAACATATGTATTATATTGTTGCAAATCATTCTTTACATGTTTATCTCCTTTATATTCCATGTATATTGTGATCCAGATCATCCACCCATGATTTATCTTCATAGGTTTATACTTGGTCATATAGACTCCATGAGTAATGACATCGTACATAATCTATTTGTGAAAATAATAATACATTAAAAATAACACATATTTTTCATTATTCATCACACTGTTACATGAGTGAGCTTCCCTATAAGACTAGGCCTTGTCCACTCTAGTGTATTGTGACCTATAAATAGACCAGTTTGGCTCCCCATTTATGATGTAAATGAATATTATATGAAAGATGAAGTTACCTGAGTCACATGTTTTCTCCTGTCTCTAATTCCTTTCAGTTGAATTTATGTTTCCAAAAACCTATATAATTTTACTAAAAGTATGGTTAATTAGGTCATTTGAATACATAAATAATTTTAGCCTTTATGAAAACCCAATAACTCTATGATCCTCATTAAAAAGGGAATAGTACCAAAACCTATATTAAACACTAGGGATCCTTCCACAGAGGACTTTTTTTCAGACCCCACCTCACTAGGGTTCTATGTTCCTAGAAAATCTCATACATTTTTAATTTGGGTTCCATGCATCCAACTCTCCCAATGCAATCATACTATGGGAAATGTTTTCCTTGAAATATATTATAGGAATATACTTCAATATATGTCTAAAAATTCACCAAACACAATAATAAATGGAATGAATTTTACCATCCCTAAAACCAAATTGGAGCCTATACCCATGTCTTCACTAGGGTTAACCTTCTCCCCATTTCTAAGGATGGACGAAATATTATACATAAAAACATTTTTGTGTTAATGACTTTTTAGGTATCTTACTTCGGTTACCAACTACACGAAACTCCTAAATGGCCTCCTGATTCAAATGAATATGAACCCCCTAAATCCAAAAGTTCATCATATCGATCTTGTATTACTTGGATAAGAATGATCAGTCCACAAGTGAGGTACCTTCCCTTAGTTTTCCACCATGTATGATATGATTTTTAGGGTAATAAAAATCAGGAATTATCTATCTAATCCGGGTCTCTATCATGGGAATACCCATGGAACATCACCTAGCTATTTTTCCCTTGTTTGACCAAAAAGTGTGGATTCTTCTAGACTAGTATATTAATTAAGAAATGCATGATTTTGTAAATAACTGCAAATTACAAGGAATATTTTTTTAAATACATTGGAATTTTACGAGTCTGTGGCTTCTGACATCACTTGATTCCGAAGCCCGGTGTGCCTGGAATAAATTTACAAAGTTTAGATTGGGTATGTTCAGTGAATGAACGAGTGGGTTTTTCTATCTTTTGAACTACTGATCGGAATTGAAATCTGAGGGCACCGATGAACTCGCAACCCCGGTAATTGCTTAAGGGGACCTTTACCGCAGTTGTGTTTTATTCGGGATGAGAATTATTTATTGGGGCTATAATTAAGAAGTAAATAAAATTGTTGTACAATTTTATTTCGTATCTAAGGAGGTTAATTCCTCCCATGGGTAGTTACGGGTGGGACCCACAGCCACATAACTACCCAAGTGTGGATGTTAGAGAGGTGGGGACCAAATGATCCACATCCATTTATTTTCCTCTAAACTCCATAAAACCATTCATTAATTTGGAAACCCCCCCTTTAATTACCAATCTCTCCACCTCCCTCACTCCATTAATCCAAGTCAACGCATTTAATTAATGAGGATCTTTCCTCTCCCTTTCCACTCCCTTTCCTCCCACTCTCTTTAATTAAATGCCAACACATTTATTTAATGATTATCTTTCCTCTACATCTCTTTAATTAATTTCCAACTCATTTTATTAATGAGGTGATTTGAATTTTGAAAGGTAAATTTCATGTGCAATAAAATAATAGGAGGAGCCTATTATTTTATTTTGGGGGATAAATTTCGTAGTGCGAAGGATGTTTTGGAGTGCTCTTGATATTTTGGAAGAACACCGGCCTCCGAAAAAAATGACGTCTCCTTCGAAGAAGAATGCCGGTTTCACGAAGAACGACAATTCACCTCCAATTTCTTCTCCATCACAAGTGAGGATGTGCCGCTTCCACCTTGGATGCACTCCGCCTACATCTACGAATCCTCACCCCTTGATACTGTCTTACACGACACCAATGTTCAACACCATTTTTTGAGGTAGGGGTTTATTCTTGAAAGTAAATGTTTTCGTACCCCATTCTTTGTTGGGAATCATTGTTTAAATATGGCCAATTGATATCGCACTATGCGGAGGGTGTGGGCCGAATGAATACTTACAGACAACCCTCCGTTGATCTCATTTATTATTTTAGAATTGAAAACCGACGGCGGAGGAGGCACGACATCGTCGCACCATGCCAGAAATGCGACAAAGGAACCTGGAGCCGGCATGCCGGCTGTGCGGGAGGAACAACGGCAAGCAACGCGGGCCACTTCGACAGAAGAACTGGGTCGGCCATTGGCTGGCCGAGTGAAGGGAAGTCGTGGCGCCAAGCGGGCGCCATGCTGGAAAAACCGGTTGGCCTGTCGGCCGGCCAGGTGGAGCTGGGCCGCGGTGCCAGGAGGGCGCCACACTGAAGAAATATGCGGCCCTCCATGCAGCCCACGTGCGCTAGAAGGCCGGTCAGTTCGGGAAGGGTGACGCCGCTTGCTGCTGCTGATTCAGAATGATGGGGGGCCGCACCCCCTTCGAACTGCTTGGCCTTCGGGTCGCACCACCCGGCCAGGCCGGGCCGAGCCGGGCCGTGCCACATCGGGCCGGGCCGCTCCCCTTCGGGTCGGGCCTCGCCCTTCCGGCCGAGCTATGTTTCTCCCTCTGACCGTTCTGACACCCCTGCTGGGTCGGACCCGTCAAACAGGGTAAACCCGACCCGTCGACCCACTATGGTAAACATGTCAGACCCGTTATTAACTTAAACGTGAATAACGTAAATACCGCGCGTCCGATCGACGCACCGTCTGCGGTACAAGGACTATTTCGATGAGATAGTCCTTTTGTGATACTCTAGGTGAGTTTTGGGAATCTTTGGAAAATGGACGGATTTGGAATGAGTATATTTCCAACCAGGCCCCTGGAATGGAAATGCCAATATCTCTCAGACCTCACATCCGTTTGACGCGCCGTCTATCACGTTGAGTTCCTTTTGATGAGGCGGGACTTCGGGATACATCAACTCTGGACATTGTGAAAGTTGATGTATCGACCCCACTTGGCTCGAGGAGCGGACCCTCCTAGACTCGAGCGTGCTATGTGCAAGAACCGTAGAGCTGGATGCGACTCAATGACTATTGTACTGGAATCCTCCATAGGATCGACAACGACGACTACCATTCGGGGATCCTTCATGGGTTCGACGGAGATGACTACTGTTCTTGTATCCTGTGTGGGTATGAAAGTATTGACCTCTGTACTTGTATCTTGTGTGGGTTCGGCAGAGTAGCTGGTCTTTTATCATGTGTGGGTCTCACAGCTTAGCAAGACTTGTATCCTGTGCGGGTCTGACAGATTAGATGAATCAGTGACTACATATTATCATCTCGATCACTATACGAATGATGTATACCTGTGTGAGATGAGTCTGGATTTTAAATCATTATCATCGATGTGATTGACTTGCATTCTAGTGTAGACTGGTTTGTACCTTCTTGTGTGGACTGGGTTGTGTTTCTCAATGTGGACTAGGTTGTGCTTGGGATCGAGAGTTGGAGACGAATTATAACTGATGACTTAGGTACACGTATGGGCATATACATAAGCAGGGTCATTTTATACTTTGTGATTGTATTTTTCCTTTTTGGTTTATCCTTCCTGAATTTTGAGAGACCATTGGGGGTCTCGGGGTCCCTTCTGAGTATCATATACTCACCCCTACATGGGCTATGCCCACACTACATTGTGTTGGATGCAGATGAAAGATATCACTGATCGAGGTGGAGGATTGTGGAGCTGGATGGTACTCAGAGTTGGACAACTTTCCAGGGAATACACGGAGCAGACTACCAGACCCACAGAGCTGAGGAGACTATTTGTACCCACCCATCGGGTGGGATTTTCGGAGGATGACTCGATGTTGTTGTTTTACTTTAATGCTGCTGTACATTATTTTAAGTTGTATTGTACCATCAGTTGGGTTTGTATATTGGCCCATTTACTTTTCAGAACTTACTTTTTTACTTAGTTTTACTTACTTCATACATCACTAGCATACTCTGTTGTGTTTGTATACATTATAAAGACAATGCCTTCCATTTTTTTGGGATTTTTGCCTTTGGTTCTAGTCTCTAGCCCCTGGCCTATGGAAGGCAGTCTTGGGGTAGTCACGACACAGGCCCCGAGGACGGGTTGGGAAAAATTAGTATCAGAGGAGTCAGTTCTACCGTAGCACTTAGGAATCTGATATTTTCCTCTCTATGAAGCAATAGTGTTAAGAATATTGAGTTTGTTTTTCAGTCCAGGGAGTCCAGTGTTGGTGCGGCGACCGACGTATCCATTCACTAGGACCCCGACTTCTGAATTCTGACTCAGTTCTCGGAAACACTGATTGCATGTGTGTTTAAAAAGTTTTCATTGTGATTACTTTGAGTCAACTCACCAGGTATACTGTACTAACTGTGGCACACCTGTTTCATTTCAGGATGGCCCCACAAATGCTGGCATCCAGGGTTCCTAGTTACGTGAGATATGGAAGTCCACCGAGCGACGAGGCCTTTGTACAGGGCCCCATCACTGCGGAGGCCCCAACAGTACCACTACCCACTGAGCAACCAATGCTACCAGCCCCAGCGGCGGAGAGTGCACACCGCCTGAGCGCATTGCACGAGTTTCAGCGAAAGAGGCCCCCCAGGTTCTACGGAGAGTCGGACCCTCAGGCAGCCGAGGATAGGATGTAGGCTGTTGTCAGAGTCATCAGATTGGAAGAGACACCAGCTGACCTTATGGTGATCATTGCTTCGAGTATTCTGCACGTAGAAGTAGGTAAATGGTGGATCTTGATTCTCCAGGTGCACGAAGATGCATCTCTACTTTAGACGGATTTTGAGAGCCTCTAACACTCAGAGTTTGTTCCAGTCACTCTCGGTGCGGTTCATAGACATGAGTTAATACATCTACGGGTGGGTTGAATGACAGTAGCTCAGTACTCGGCGAGGTTTACTGACCTCTCACGGTACTCCACCGACATTGTACGGGACCTGTTCTTTAGGGCCCGGATCTTCGAGCAGGGACTGAGGTAGATATCAGAGCATTGAATATTCCCCTTAGAATCCTAACACAGGTAGGGGTGCTAGAGAGAGCCCTTTTAGTAGAGATATTTCTCGTTGAGCAGCCACCAGCAGTGAGTCCCACCACAGGGCGACACGTAGCAGAGTATTCTATAGCCGACAAGAGACAGGTGTCACATGGGTCCAAGCCGACGAGTCCATCTGGTGGGCGACCTGAGGATTCAATTTCGGTTGTGTAGGTCACACAAAACAGATCCATCCATATGAGTAGCAGACAGTGCTATGCATGCGGTGGGAAGGGCCACATGGCTCGTGACTACCCGAACGGCCATGCAGACGAGCAGCAGACAGTGGAGGGACCTGCCAGGCAGAGGTAGATGTTCGATCATGGCAGTCTGCAGGGAGCAGTTGGACGAGGCAGAGGAGTTGGCTGATCAGTGGGTCGTGGACAATGTTTCGAGGCTGAACAACCACCACCCCCAAGCGGTCCACACTGACCACAAGGAGCTGGCGGGAAGAGGCATGCTCACCTCTAGGCAGCGTAGGCTTATGACCATGGTGCATCTGAGATGATCTAAGGTACTATCTATGTCTAATCCTCCCTTTCTGTAGTTCTTATAGACACAGGTGTGAGTCATTATTTTATTGGATCTGCCCTTGTTCGGAGCTCGGAGATTCCGACGGAGCTGTTGGCTCGATCCTTATGGCTAGAGACTCCTACGGGAGTAGAATCGATGATTAGGCACTAGTGCCAGCATTGTGAGCTTACTCTTGGAGGTGAGAGCTTCGGCTGAGATCTTCTTGTAGCGGTGTCAGTGCCTTACGATGTCATCTTGGGTATGGACTGGTTATCTATAGTTCAGGCCCAGATCGACTGTATTAGGCACAAAGTGCGGTGTGTCCACATGGATGGGACCATGTTCACCTTCACCGGCAAGAAGTTAGCCTTTGCGGTGTAGGATGGACTTACGCTGAAGAGAGGGCATCCAACCACACATCAGTTGGCTAGTCTCATCCTCATAGATGTTGATGTGCGGAGTCCGAGTTTTCCTGTTATGGTGGATCTGTATGTGGACATTTTCCTTAATGACGTTCCAGGACTACCTCCTCGCAGAGAAGTATATTTCTACATAAAACTTTATCCCGTGACTTCAACGATATCTACTCCAGCATATCGGATGGCTCCTACTGAGCTTCAAGAGCTTTGGGTACAGCTGGAGGACTTACAGGGAAAAGGTTTCATCCGACCCATTGTTTCACCCTGGGCTTCTCCGATTTTGTTCACCAAGAAGGCGGATGGGAGCTTGTGACTGTGTGTCGACTACCATCGTCTGAACCAGGTGACCATGAGGATCATGTACCCCCTTCCAAGGATTGATGACATCTTCGATCTGCTCAAGAGAGCACAATGGTTCTCGAAGATATACCTTAGGTCAGGATATCACCAGCTTAGAGTTCAAGATGAGGATGTGCAAAAGACGGCCTTCAGGTGTCGGTAAGGCCACTATGAGTTCTTGGATATTCCCTTATGTGTGACCAATGCTCCATCAGTGTTCATGTGTCTCATAAATTGGATCTTCCACCCTTACCTTGATCGGTTTGTCATGGTAGTTATTGATGACATACTGATTTACTCGACTACCGAGGAGGAGCACGCCTACCACTTGTGAGTTGTACTGGTTATACTCCAAGAGAACCATATTTATGGTAAGCTCTTGAAGTTCCAGTTCTGGAATCGAGAGGTTCACTTCTTGGGGAACATCATCTCAGAGGCGGTAGTTGTAGTGGATCTTGCGAAGATCGAGGAAGTACTTTCTAGGGAGCCACCCAAGAGTGTGACAGAGGTGCGGAGATTCCTAGGTCTGGATGGGTACTATTAGAGATTTGTTCCAGACAACTCCTGTGTTGCTTCACTACTTTCATCATTGACGAAGAAGGGGAATCCCTTCGTGTGGTCAGACAGATGTCAGTAGAGATTCCAGGAGATGAGGTGGAGATTGACTAGTGAACCCATCTTGAGGCTACCAGAGGAGGTCATTGACTACGTATTTTACTGCGACGCATCAACAACCGGACATGGGTGTGTCCTATTGAAATAGTGAGCAGTGATTGATTATGGTTCATGGTAGTTGAGGCAGCACGAGCAGAACAATGCTACCCATGACCTGGTGTTAGTAGCAGTGGTCTTCACCCTAATGATGTGGTGGCACTATCAGATAGGTGAGTGCTTTACAGTCTACACTGACCACCAAATTCTTAGGTACATCTTCTCATAGAAGGACCTGAACCCGAGACAGTGGAGATGGCTCGACTTTATCCAGGACTATGACATTGAGATAGTCTATACTCCTGGGAAGGAAAACATTGTGGCTGATGCTCTCAGCAGGAGGTCGGTCATTCAACTACTTGAAGAGGCGACAGGGCAGTTAGCCACTTTGTAGATATCCATCATCGATAAAGATGGGGTATACTTTCTACAGTCCCACATAGTCACTCCTCCACTACTTCAGCGGGTCAGAGAGGCGCAACGTGGGGATGTTGACTGTGAGACGTGACATGCTCAGATATCCTTAGAGCTGGCACCCGATGGATTTTTTGTAGCAGGAGAGCACGTCATCCTATTAAGGGGACGTACCATGGTAACAGTTGCGCTGTAGAAGGATGTGCTGAGGGATTTTCACACTTCACCTCTAGCGGTACATCCAGGAGTGGTGAAAATGTACCAGGACCTCAAACGACAGCTTTGGTGGCCAGGTATGAAGAAAGCTATAGTAGAGTTCATTTCAGGATACCTCACATTCTAGCAAGTGAAGTCAAAGCACTAGGTACCAGCATGCATCGTACATCCATTAGATGTTTCGGAGTGGAAGTTGGATGGGATATCCAGGGATTTCGTGATGGGGCTTCCACATACTTCCACAGGACACGACTCCATCTGGGTGATCATAGACCGACTCACCAAGTCATCCCACTTCCTACGGATCAGAGAGAAGGTCTCAGTAGAGAATTTGGTACACCTCTACGTCTAAGATATTGTACAACTTCATGGTGTGCCATCATCTATCATCTCTGATCGAGATGCTCGGTTTACTTCCCGGCTTTGGAAGGTGTTGTAGGAGGCTTTTGGGACGCAGCTACGCCTGAGCACTGCCTTCCACCCCCAGACGGATGGCCATATGGAGAGGACCATTCAGAAACTCGAGGACATGCTCTGTGCATGTGTCCTTGACATGGTTCACAGTTGGGGGGATCACCTACCCTTGGGGGAGTTTGCATACAACAACAACTACCACTCCACCATCGGGATGGCACCTTACGAGGGGTTGTACAAATGAACTTGCAGATCACCACTATGGTGGACTGACACGGGGGAGTCAGCACTTGTAGGACCATAGATGGTCCAGGCTATGACGGAGAAGGTGCAGATCATCCTGGACTGGATGAGGACTACACAGAGTAGGCAGAAGTCCTATGCTGAAAGGAGATGGATTCCACTGGAGTTCGAGGTTGGAGACCATGTTTTCTTACGGGTCTCACCTCGATGTGGATTACAGATATTTTGGTAGGTCGGTAAGTTATCTCTGTGCTTCATCATACCATTCTAGGTCCTCAATAGGGTAGGTGAGGTGGCTTACCATCTGGCCCTTCCACTTCAGTTGCACCGGGTGCATGACGTCTTCCATGTATCTCAGCAGAGGAGATACATGCACGAACAGACACATATCATTCATCATGGGGTGTTGGACATTGATAACGGGGCTACATACATAGAGGTATTGGTGGAGAACAAGGATCGACAAGAGAGGGTCCTATGTGGATTTTCGATACCTCTGGTGCACATTCGTTGGCAATACAGAAACGTCCAGGAGAGCACATGGGAGGGAGAGGATCAGACGTGTGCACAGTACCCTCATATGTTTCCCTAGTTTATATTGTAGCTTTACAAGGATGTAAATCCCAGAGGTGGGAATAATGTAATGACCAGGAAATTTTAAGGAATTTTTTTTAAATACTTTGGAATTTTATGAGTCTGTGGATTCTAACGGCAATTAATTCTAAGTCGCAGTGTGCCCGGAATCAATTTCCAAAGTTTTGCTCAGGTATGTTCAGGGAACAAAGAGCATGATTTTCTATATTTTTAACTAATGCTCGGAATTGAAATATGAGGGCACCGATGAACTCACAACGACCATAATTGATTAAGGGGACCTTAACCGAAGTTGTGTTTTAAGTGGGTTGAGAATTATTTATTGGGGGTTTAATTAATAAGTAAATAAATTTTTTGTACAATTTTATTTCTTATATAAAGAGGCTAATTCCTCCCATGGGTAGTTAAGGGTGGGACCCACATCCACCTAACTACCCATGTTTGGATGTAAGAGAGGTGGGGCCCACACGAGCCACAACCATTTATTTTCCTCTGAACTCCATAAAATCACTCATTAATTTGGCAATCCACCCTTTAATTTCCAATCTCTCCACCTCCCTCACTCCATTAATCCATGTCAACAGATTTAATTAATGAGGATATTTCCTCTCCCTTTCCTCTCCCTCTCTTTAATTAAATTCCAACGCATTTAATTAATGAGGATCCTTCCTCTACCTCTCTTAAATTAATTGCCAACTCATTTAATTAAGGAGGTGATTTTAATTTTGAAAGCTAAATTGGACGTGCAATAAAATTAAAGGAGGAGACTATTATTTTATTTTGGGGGAGTGATTTCGTTATGCGAATGAAGTTAGGGAGAGCTCTTGATATTTTGGAAGAACACCAGCCTCCGTCAAAAAATGTCGTCTCCTTCAACAAAGAACGCTGGTTCCAAGAATAAGGATAACACACCTCCATTCTCTTCTCTGCGACATGTGAGGAGACACTGCTTCCACCTCAGACACACTCCGACGACGTCTATGAATCCTCACCCCGTGACGCCGACGTTCGAAATCGTTTGTTGAGGTATTCGTTTATTCTTGAAATTAAATTTTTTCTTACCCTGTTCTTTATTGGGAATCAATGTTTAAATATGGACAATTTCTATCGCATTACGTGGAGGGTGAGGGCCAAACAAACACGGCCTGACGACCCTATGTTGATCTCATTTATTATTTTAGAATCAAAAACCGAAGGAAGAGGAAGCATGACATTGTCACGCCATGACGGAAATGCGGAGAAGGAATCTGGTTCTGTCGCGCTAGCTATGAGGGAGGAACCATGACCTGCAACGCACACCTCTTCGGTGGAAGAACCAGACGGACCGTCGGGCGGCCGGGCGAAGGGATGTTGATGCGCCAGGAGGGAGTCGCGCTGGAAAAACTAGTCGGCCCGTCGGTCGGCTGGGCGGAGCCAGACCGTAGCACCAGGACGGTGCTGTGCTGAAGAAATCTACGGCCCGCCGTAAGGGCCATGTGTTCTAGAAGGCCGGCTGGCCTAACGACCATTTCGGGAAGGGCGGTGCGGCATGGCACCGCCGGTTCGGACAGCCAGGGGGCTGCGCCCCCCTTGGAACTGCTCGGCCAGCCTGGCCGCATGCCTAGCTGGGCCATGCCACTTCCGGCCAGGCCAAGCTGCATTTCTCCATCGGACCGGTCCGACCCCCTTTTCGGTTCAGACACGCCAAACTGGGTTAACCCGACCAGTTGGCCCACCGGGCTAAACGGGCCGAGCCCGTTATTCACTTAAACGTGAATACCTTAAAGACCGCGAATTCTATCGATGCGATGTATGCGGAACTGGGACTCTATCGATGAGACGGTCCTTTTGAGATACTCTATGTGAGTTTTGGGCATCTTTGGAAAATGGCCGGGTTTGGAACGAATATATTTCCAACCGGGCCCCTAGTACAGAAATGCTAATATCTCTTAGACCGGGCATTCGTTTGACGCGTTGTCTGTCATGTTGAGTTCCTTTTAACAAGAAGGAACTTCGAGATAGATAAAATCTCGACATTGTGATAGTTGATGTATCAACTCCCCTTGGATCGAGGAGCGGACCCTCCAGGAATCAAGCATAATGTGTGCGGGAACCCTAGAGATGGCTACGACTAAACGACTACTGTACTGTAATCCTTCGTGGGTTCGACAGTGATGACTACCATATTGGGATCCTCCATGGGTTCAATGGATATTACTATATTTCTCGTATCCTCTGTTGGTCAGGAAGTATTGACCTCTGCACTTGTATCCTATGTGGGTCTGGCAGAGTAGCTGGTCTTGTATCCTGTGTGGTTCCGACAACTTAGCTGGACTTGTATCATATCTAGGTCTGACAGCATAGATGAATCAATGACTACATCTGATCATCTCTATCGCTATAAGAAGAATTCATACCTGTGTGAGCTGATTCTTGATTTTCAATCATTATCATCGATGTGATTGACTTGTTTTCCTCTATGTACTAGGTTGTGCCTTCCTCTGTGGACTGGGTTGTGTTTCCCTATGTGGACTGGGTTGTGCTTGGGCTCGAGAGTTGGAGCCAAATTGTAATTTATGACTTATGTATATTAATGGGAATATTCCTAAGTAGAGTCGGTTGATACTTTGTGATTGTATTTTTCATTTGTGGTTTATCATTCGTCGATTCTGATAGACCTTCGGGGCTCTCGGAGTCCCTACTAATTAATGAATACTCACCCCTGTACGTGCTATGCCCGCACTAAATTGTGTTGGATGCAGACGACAGACAACACTAATCGAGGTGGAGGCTTGTGGAGCTGGACAGTACCTGGAGGTGGACCGCTTTGTGGGGCATACACGGAGCGGACGACCGAACCCAAGGAGCTGAGGAGACTATCTATACCCACCTTTCAGGTGGGGTTTCCGGAGGATGACTCGGTGTTTCTATTTTACTTTACTGCTACTATACTTTCTTTTCAGATGTAATGTACTTTCATGTGGGTTTGTATACTGGACCATTTACTATTCAGCACTTACTTTTGAACTCATTTTTACTTAGTTCTTAATTCACTTACATACTCTGTTGTGTTTGTTTACTTTATGAAGGTAATGCCTTTCCTTTTTTTGGGATTTACGCCTTTGGTGCTAGTCTCCAGCCCCTAGCCTATAGAAGGCGGGCTTGGGGTATTTATAGAATGGGCCCCGAGGATGGGTCTTGACAGATTTAGAATCCTCCATAAGTATAATTTCCAAAATCACCCCTCCATTATCTCATTCTTTTAATCATCAATCAACTTGTTATATAAATATGTTGCCATCCTACATGGTATTATCCCCAAACCACACCATTACCATAGTAATTTACTAGTATAGGTGATTTTTGGAGTCATTTTTCATAGGAAAAAACATATTTAATCTACTCCCATGGGATGAAAAATGCCTTATAATTGGTCTAATCCCCAATAAAATCCACCTTTTCATTATTACTAACAATCATGATGAATCATAATATGGATAACATGCATAAACATCATTAAATATCTTTTTTCTTATATTTTCAATGAAAATATTCATAAAACCTAACATTAATCTACATGGAATGATAATTTCATATAATTTCGAACAATAAAACATGAACTACATGAGATTTGTTTCTAATTAACAAGGATAAGTAGAATAAAGCATTGACAATCAACCCCATCAATAAAAAGTATACCCATATTAAGAAATATTTCCAATGAACTTCACCCAAATTGAGACAATTTCCCTATGAGTATAATCATACCCAGTATGATTTAGTTTACCATTTATGAGATGAGAACATATGGGATAATAATTAATTGGTCCCATAACATCCGTTACTAGAAACCATTCACCTATTATTCCATTATATTTGACACTAAACGGGTTATCATGTGTCCTAGATGAGTGAAATAAAATTGAAAAAAACATAGTACTGAATACAAGACCTTAAATTGAATCACATTTTCCTATCACATTACTAGATGATGATAAATTTTACATATAGTAGATGAGTATATTTTAACCATAAGACATTCAAATTATTTGATAAATACATAGAAGACTTATTATAAATATATATCCTCATCAATTAATATTGATGGTCAACCATTGGAATTATGGAAACCATTCATGTGCTAGGATTTTGGAATTATTCATGAATAATTAATAGATTATTAATAGAGTCCCTCCTTAATAGATAGTTACACTCAAAATGTGTCATATGATCCTAAACTAACATCCTATTTACTAAATGGAAACCCAATATTTGTTATTGAATACTTACTGACAACCTACATTTGGAAAGAAGGATCATGTTGGCTCAAAACAGACATGATTCGAATCTACATTGTAAAATTAATGGTTAACGGAACATAAATAATTTAATAATAAAAATGATTGATTTAATATTATTTCACTATATATTTCTCAATAATGGGTTTCATGTTTGTTTTTATTGATCCCATTTCGGCTATAAAAACATCTTGTAGAGATCAAATTAATCGATATATTTAATCATCCAGTGTACCATATCATGTCAATCTATTAGAGTTGACCAATGACCAATAAAAAGATATCCATGCTACCAACCACCACCCGAAAAGAATCCCAATTAATGATTTACCAGAAATAAGTTTATGGCCCCAAAGAATAGTGGATCATTTCACAAATCCAACTTAAATAAGTTTTGGTATTAGATTCCTTGCTAAATTCATAGCTACACAATAGTTCTATTAATTTGTTAGAGGAATCATGTGAACACCGCCATGTGAAGACGCCTCATTGGGTACCCCATAAAATAAAAACCATAAATATTTCAGTGGTTCCTACCACCACATCAGATCGCTTCATGATACTCTCCCCTAATCATGTAAAACCATAGATATATAATTATAATAATATAGAGAATTATTTGGATAATTTCAGTTAAACTACCAAGGAATCTTATATGATGGATATATCAAATAGATATTGTCATCAATTCCATATATCCCTATCCCCTTGGGACCACACTATAGAGGAAACATAATAGATATCGACTTGAACCACCATACACGGTCACATAGTTTAATGACTCACTGTAGTAGTTAAAACATTAATAATAGGGAAATTTTATATACTCCAATTCACATTGAGGATTCTCAATTTAATATTTTGGTGGTTAACATAGTCTAGGCATGCATCCATAATCGTACACGCAAGGTCTTCTACAATACCATGGGTGTTATAAAGGGAACACATTAGTATATTATGGTGACCATTTGGTGTAAATCTTATATAACTATACTATTCGCCACCAAGAGAGATAATTGTAATAAGATACTCATTAGATTGACAATATTCATTCAATAAATCATTGGATATTGTTTATATCATAGAAAATAATGAAGGACAAGGGTTGAGTCATATCCTTTTTCTTACTAGATTTCACCAAAATATTTTGATTTTAAATTAATGATATGTCCATTTCACTACATCTTCAACTAGTGTTCCCTATTTTGTACCGATAGTAATGGAGGGAAGGTCTTATATCCCAATTCTCATGAAGGAATATCAAAATAGTATATTGATGAATACAATGGGTCAAGATAACAACATTTCACATTAAAATGAATCCATTCAAAATAGTATTGTCATATTCATTCAATAGTATTCACATATTCCAATCAGATTCTAGGATTCCAATTAGAACAACCCGACATTGGGTGATTACCAGAAGAAGATTCATATCCTTATTTCCCATATTACATGTTAATCATATTGGATACTATGATGACCATCAAATGAGGTTTTCTATATAATTAGTTTGAAGTTAGAATGGGTTTAGGAGGTATTATAAACTCATGTCTTACAATATTATATATTGGGATCAAATCATGATCATATTTCTAACATCAACCATTTTTTATGATTATATAGAATGTGAAAACAAGGGAATCAAATAATCCTACAGTAGGTTGGTACTAGGGTGAACATCAAATCCCTTTAATATAGTTTGACAGTGGATTATAATTCTATCAAATCCTCAATACCCAGAGAATAAAGTTACAATAATGGATATCATTCCCATCATACCATGATCATAATCATATGCATTATTTCCTATAGTAACCATCAAGATGTTCCTCTTCAGGATGATATGAATTTCATCTACAATGTATCTCCTTTTACCACCAGTTACAAAGGTCCTATATACTATGTCAATATCATATGTTGAGGATGTTATCACATTCCCAACTCATTATATATTGGAATCCATGAAGGCCCACCCCATTTAAACCATACATATATTCCTGGAGGACCTCTCTAGTTTTTTTGGTAGATATTATCCTATTAAATGGAGATTAATACCAAACATAGGTCTTCAACGTGATAGAAAATTTGATGTCACCTATTTAGGTCATATATATAATGATCATTGTAAATGTGCTTCCTAAAATGATATATCATCGAAGAATGAGGTTCCTAAAAAATTAAAAACAATCCTAAGAATTCCATTATAGTGAGAGCCAAATGATTATTTGAGACCAATAACATTAAGTTCCTCATCATTAACCAGTCATGTGTCACTCACACTAATTTATGATTTTAGGAGATAGACAGCATCTATACATCCCCTAGAGCACACATCATTTTATATAGATGTGTGGATTCTGAATGATCACTACCACCTAGGTAATGTATCAGGAAACAAAAAACAATGTTCAATATTATATATGTATCCACTCTAAAGATGATTAATATGACATGGTAATTTTTGAGGAACTCATTAAACACAATATACCATTCACATTTTAAGCCATGTACACTCCTCTCTAAGGAATTATGAAATAAATATATGTTTAATTCATATATTATATATTTCATATCATAGGAAAAACTATTTAAAATATTCAAAAAAAACATCATTCATAGTTGGTTTTCACTAACTATATCAGTTAGATGTGGGAGATCATCCATGATGTCTAATTAGTTATCTTTTCAAAAGAAATAAGCCTAATGTATGGAAAAAATTGAGAGCCTCTATGTTTCTTCCTAAAAAGAATAAATTTTATCAACAAAATAATCATCGATTATCCACCTGATTTATTCATTATATGGCTATGTGAATAAAGAGTTATACACTATAATCTAGATAATGAGAAGATGTTTTTGTAGAGAAATTTAAAATGTAAATTCATTACCATAGGGAATGTATAAAGCCCTTTGTTTTCTTATTTTAGAAATCTTATATATTGAAATAATGATTCTATTAAATCATATACGTATCATATTATATTGGAGTTATCTATGGATAGAATACTACATCATTCCACCAAAATGGTGGAGCTGGTGTTCCATTTACGGTTGAAAATAGATTAAAAATAATTAAAAAACATAAAATAACAAATTTATACCCATAATGTGTGTTACATATGAATATTTTTTATATAAAGGATAAAAATAAATTATTTCATTAATATAAGATACTGTATAAGCATTAAAATACATACACCATCATGTAGGTCCAAGATAACTTTAACCATGAGAACCACCCATAGGAAAATCAAATATATAACAAATCCAATGAATGATGATAAAATATACATGTAAACCATATAGAATTAGTCTCAGGTCATTATAACTCTATCATCCTTTATAAAAATAATTTATATTCATATTACGATCAGCATCAATGGAAAATTCTTCATAGATTCATTACTAATTTGATCCATCGCCCTCATTAGAGAATCATTCATTGAAATATACAAGTGACTCCATTTGTTTCACCATACACAATTATCTTTAAAGAATACATAAAAGAGGTAATGTGGAGCCTCACACAGCTAATATAACAAAATGTTCTTCCAAGAAGGTAAATTTTATTGTAGATTATGATTTTTCCATCAATGGGAATCAGAGGGTGAAAAACCCCTATATCATTTATTTGGGTATGATTCATATTTAATGCTTTAAATTGGTTTACATCATATGTTTCTTCCCATATATGGAATTTTAAAAGTCATTAACACAAAATATCATGATGAGGATACATCTTTTTGAAGTTATTTTACTCTTCAAAAGATAAACAATATGTTTATATGACATCATAGGTAGACTCATGATTTTGTAACTATGCCAAATAGTCCTATATTGTTGAATAATTTTTTTTGTCCAAGTATTTGGGTAATATAGTGGATAAATAACACCCCAAACCATGTAATATAATTGAATAATTATTTAGAAGAAGTTATCCTAATATGAAATTGAGTTGTTTTAATTTATGTAGCATAACTCAAATTACTGTGAGGATATATTTTCTGTAACACCCCAGGATTTCATAGTGTGTTATTTCTTCAAAATAATTCAATAACTTGCACTACACGCAACACCGAGTTCAAGCGCACCATGACTTACCAAACAAGTCGTTCAAAAAAAGGTTATGAATAGTATTAACTAAATTTTAAACTTTATATAATCCTTATAATTTTAGAATCCATATTATGAGTTTCTTAGACATAATGTAAGAACAAATTCATCTTCAGTATTGTAGTTTTACCAACTTTTAATAGTGAACCCTTTTTAAATAAAATATTTTAAACTTTTTGACTAAATGGGGACATCAAAAAATTTAAAATAAAACATCCCAAGCTTCCACGGTACGCTTTCCTTTGAATAAAACAGTAGCGTGTGTTGTACGCAACTTCGAGTTTTAACACACACCATAACCGATCAAACTAGCCGTTATGAATAGTAATACATAATTTTTTGAAATTATATATATTTTATATTTCAAAATGGACTTCATTTTTGGATTCGGAATATCAAATTTAGCCTAAGGTGAAATTTTGGTACTTTTCAGATAACTTTCATATTTTGATGAATAGTAAAAATTACTAAATTTTAATTAAAAACAAATTTTTTAATCAAAATAATTAATAGTGATAAATTATGAATTTGAGTGGTTTTAAAGTATATTTAGAATATATTTTTACCATTTAATATAATTTTGGTCATTGGACATAATTTTACAATTAAACCGAACATAAACAAATGTCAATCTTTTGATAGTTATTATCTCTTAAAAACACGCTTTTTGTTTTGACAGCGGGAATTAATTTTAAATTAATTTCTGCCACTTCTGTGTTTTGAATTTAGAAAAATGGATTCCATATTTGGAATCAGGATGTTCAAATTGTGTAAATAGGTAACTTTTATTTTTAGGCATTTTGAATAATTACTGCGGTAAATATTTTATTTACCATGGTTAAGGGTAAATCCGGTAAATAAGGGTTAAAAAATAATATTATAATAATACTAAATTACCCTAAAACGTGTCTTAACCCTATTGGTTGATACATGGTCGAACATGGGCATCTTTGGGTCAATTTTGGGACCCCATTGATCCACTTGTAAGTGATAATGACACTTTATTTTAATTAAGTTAAAATGAATACAAAAATGGCATAAGCTTACATATTTTAAAAGAACAATTTTTACATAGGGTTATACATGTTGGATTTTCGATTATAATATTCATTAGAAATCTAAAACGATTTACTACATAATTATATTTTATTTATAATTTTTAGACATTATATAATATATTTTATGTATGACACAATGATGATGCAGTAATCACTATAATAGTGAAAAATTAAAATAATTGATATTATAAATACCCAAAAAAATATAATATGAAACTTTTAATGAATTAAACTAATTTTCTAGGATAATATGATATATTAGGATTGATGTAATTGACGTTTTTCGAATTAATCAATCTGTTATGAGTTTCACAAAAATCAACTATTGAATAGTGTCAAAATTGACATAAAAGAGTTCTTAAAACAAATATTATATTATTAATTGATATTAAATTCCTAAAAATCTAAGGTTCGGCCAAGAGACTTATATCATGATAGTTTCATCATTAATGTACCACTTGGGGGTCGCTTGGATGTATATAGTAAGTTTATTAACCATATTATATAAAAATACAAAGAGACATTGTAAAAGTGAAACTAATTAACTTAGAGTTAATACTTAAAGATAAGGTTAATATAAGTACCCAAACCTGTCTAAATTATATTGGTTGAGTGTTTTTCGACCTATCCCCACCTTAACCTTTGAATAATAAGCTTTGGAGCCATTAGAAACCGAATATGAATTTATTATAAATTAATATTTCTAGCTTTTCCAAAGGTGCCCCTCACCCCTCTTATAAAAGGGAACTCCTCCTTCTAATTTCTTCACACCTTCAAAGCCTTTTGGTTCGGAAAAACTCTGCAAAAATACTCTCCCAACATACCTCAATACAACCTAGAGGCTTTAGTTTGATCAGAAAGCCAACCTAAGGAGCCCTTTTGATCAAATCAAAAGGAAGAACCCGAAGAAGAGGTAATGATTTCACCACCCTTGTCCAAGTTCATTTCTTCTTCCACTTCTTCTTCCTTTGTTCTTACCATTCTAAAATAATAACTCCAGTATCTCACATATACTGTGATGTTATTATAAATATGGTACAACTATATTCAGTATTCTATCCACCCTTTGAATAACATGTCACCATACGTGCGTACGTACGGCTTACCATCTCCACGTCGTGGTGTAATTGTTATTCAATATAATATTATTTGGATGGGTATAATAATGATGTGTAACTCATGTAAATAATAAATATAACCATTTAATGATTCTTTATATATGATATACCATCCATTTATATATTATTTTAATATCAAAAGAATGATATTGTCGCTCGTGCGTACGTACGGACTACCGTCTCCACGAACGCGATGAGATTCATTCTCCATCATATCCATTCAAGTATAATTATCATTTGATGATTTAAAAATGATGTTTAAGGACTAGATATCATTCTGGATATGAATAAGATACAACAACCATGGATTATGTAACAAAACATATAAAAGAAAATGAGTAAGTTAACTCCCGAAACGACGATAATTCTAAGATATTATTAACAAATCAATGTTAAAATATCATATATGATATCATATTAATATATATGATTCTTATATAATTTAATAAAAACTATTTCACCATTATACAGGAGGTTAACCTACCCCAACCAAGGAAAAGTACAAGGTAAGGGTTTACTTTACAACCTCTTCATTATCCAAGGTTGTTTATACGTAATAATCTACTGGGATCTCTTTATCATCCACATCCATGTTTCTTAAAAATGTATTTCAAAACATTTTTACTATTTACAATAATTTGGGTTAAAGTCATTTATACCCTTGTTTGACTTTTTATAAGAGGTTTATAAAGGAATCTTTCCGTCGTTTTCAAAACAAGGTCCTTTTTAACCTTTTCGACAGAATTGAGGTAAGAATGTTTTTTTAACTTATACGGCGGGTGCGGTTATTTTACGCCGTTATAAAATCTTCAAAGCTTTCATTACAAGCTTATAAGATTATTTTTAAAGAAAATGTTTTATTTTATATGGATCTTAAATGATTTCAAAATAAAAGGAGATATTTCTTTAAAAAGAATTTTGATTTCATCTATGTCAACATCCTTTGATGGATTTTAAGATTATTTGAAGTTGATTTATTATGATACAAAACTTCTATATTGTATTGAAGGTTTTGTGATATGTTTGACTGTGGATGTTCTATTTTTATACCATTCATAGTTTATGGTGAAAGTATTGACATTTCGTATGCTAGTTTTAATACGAATGTTTATGTTATATTTAAACCTTTTCATATGGGAATGCATTGGACTTAATAAGTGACGGGTGGAGCCCGCTATAGCTCCTCGATGCATCGGTAGGTCTCATGAGACAAACTAGTGTCTTGGCACAAGGCCTTGACAAAATCGTATTTGTAGTCTTGGTACGAGGCCTTGGCTATGTGGTTATGATAGTCTGGCATTATGCATTCCATCATTATGAAAGTGGTTATTGATTTTTGCATGTGATTATTCGATTAGTAGAATATCCATGTGAATAAGTAAATGGCATTATTTCATTTTATTTATGCCATACCATGTTGAAAGTTCATATTTAAAAGGCTTTTGTTTTATTTATACATTGCCTTAAATGTTTATTCTTATTTATGAATGTTTCCGCTATATTGTTATCCTTACTGGGCATTTGAGCTCACCCCTTTTCTATGTTTTATTTTTCCCAGGATGTGAAGAAGTAAGTTATGAATGACCTGCAGGGATTTTATGAGGGGTTAATAGTGTGGATTGTGGAAACATTATGTTGTTGTAATAGTTTTTCATTTTATGATGTAATGTAAAACTTATGAATATATCTAGTGTTTCCAAGGCTACTAAACCAATCGGTCTTTCGAGATTTGATCTTTCTTGTGATCATGCCAATGTTATGTAATAATGCACCGACTCTGGGTAACTGGGGTCGGGGCATTACAGTTGTTATCAGAGGAAGTTTAGTACAAACCTTGGAAGCTAGATTTAGATAAACTCTGATTAGAGCACGTAGACCTAAGATGAACTTTGAGGATTAGTATAGAAGAACTTCCTAGAATTTTGGTATTGTAGAGTTTTGTGAGTTTTCCGAGCAATACATCCCTGTCTGGATACGAGCAGGTAGAGGCGGCTCTGGCACAGATGTACCTAGGGGTAAAACCCGAAAACACCGCTTTGAGCTAGACTCGAACGAGAACTGGTGCACGACAACGGGCCTTGCTGCACTCTTGGTTACGACACTCCCGGGAGATATTCTTAGAATAACTCTCATTTTCTTTACAAATCATTATGAAGGGTTTATGAGTATATACTTCCTCAAAGAAAACATTTTTATGATTATGGATTATATCCATAAATAGTTCAATTTATGTTAAGTGTTTTATAAGTATGGGATTATGTATTTTGATTCATAAACTGATCTAGTTTATGCCATTGTTTTGAAATGGCGCCCAGTAGAAGGAATTAGAACTCCAGAAATACACATGATTCAATGAAAAGGAAGGATCATATCTTTCATGGTCTTAAGCTAGAATTTATAAGAGAAATAGTCTCCCATGTATTATCATCATATGAAGAAATAATATCATGTCTTGATAAGATAAGTAAAGAGTTTACTGAGTCCTATGGCTTTGAAGGGAATCAAGAGAAGAAAAGGATGGAAGAGAGAAATATGGATAAAGGGAAAAGGGAAAAAAAGAATTTTCCCATTTGTGGTAACTGTGGAAAGAAACACCCTGGAACTTTCCTGAAAGGAATGGGAGTTTGTTATAAGTGTGGAGGAAAAGGGCACAAAGTACGTGACTGCAAGGGTAAGAAAATGGTTTTAAATGTACAATGCTTCATTTGCAAGGAGTTTGGACACTACGCGAACCTCTGTCCTAGTCATCAGACTATGCCGCAAATGATGTTATTGGATAATAATCAAGTTATGATACTACCACAGATGAAGAGGAATGATTAGAGTTCTTATGTTGATTATGTCAATTGAGTGTTGTATCAACAATGTACTTGTTACAATAATCATGGAGTATATAAGGAATGTACTGCAGTACTATTTCATTAAGGACTTGAGATTGTGTGGAACAATGAAAAGTGACTCAATAGCAGGATAAATTTTTGGAAAATATATGGTTGAGAGAATATAGTTCTGATACTGAGGAAGTGATTTTGGAATAATATGTGATTGTTTTGGATAAATTATATTGGATATTCTTGACTACCCTGGAACTGATTAATGATTTGTATATTCCATCATTGTTGGGGTTTAAAACATTTTTGGATTAATGAAGTATATCCAGCTTTCTATATGGAATAAGGGAGCATGAATGTAATCAATAAGGAATATGGTAATTCAGGATGTTTCGGTGTATTAAAAGAATACATGATGAAGGTATTCGTATTCTATTACGGGGTAAAAAGGATCTATATTATGTTTACCTTCCTTATAAATGTTAGACTGTGAGTTTGGACAGAAGTATTTTGGATAGTTCTAGTTTGGATTATTTTGGATTGCCATAAAAGGACAACCCGGAGGTCGGGCGGCAACCCGTCGCGTCCAGCAAGGCTGCGAGACTTGAACCCGCAACCGAAGGACGACAAGGGTGTATCACCTACCACTGGACCATGAGATGTCCTGGATTAAATAATGTAGTTTTTATTAAAAGATCATGTAGATGAATTATAAATTCGTTTATTTTGGAACCCTATACGAATAGTGTAAATAGAATTTTTTTTACATTCTATTACCTTTTAGAGTGAAAGATGAGTTTGTGGTAGAAATTTATTAATGGATAAAACTCTAATTATAAAGTAAGTATATCTCCTTATGATATTAGCCAATCTCATAAATAAATTCCTCAATATTAAGAAAAGCAACCTTGAACAAAAATGTTTTCCTAGATGGTACCTTAAATCATCACTAATTTATGCCTTTGGGATTGTTGGCCTTTTCATAGCCATGTTCTCTACCACTCTCCATCAGATAATTGATGGTTAGATTTTTCTTCCATATCCATATCTTCCTACATGGAACCCTAGTATGTGTTATTTTCGGTAATCTTCATACTTTCGACTCTTTATTTTAAATAGAGGCCTCGTTAATTCATTTTTCGATGTGGGATTTCAACTAAGATATTTTGAAACGTCACAAATGTGTTATCCCAATACCCTATATTTTGTTGAAACGATGGTACTTCAAATCATCATAGATTGATGAGTTTAAGGACCTCAATTATACACTTGTTTGTGATTTATGACCTCAATCACTACCTATAAATATTTACGTTTTTCCTCCGATTATATGTCTCTAATTGCCACCGGTGTTCTCCTAATCAAGATCATAATTTGGTGGTGACCCTTTCATTTCTCTTTTCCTCATATTAAGACTAAATTTTAGTAACCCAATTTCCGATGTGGGTTTTCCCACAAATATATTATCTATTTTCAACATTTTATTTTCGAAGAACAATTTCAAATTGCGATGACGCAATTTATTGAAGGAGGGGAGAATGTAACACCCCAAGATTTCATAGTGTGTTATTTCTTCAAAATAATTCAACAACTTGCACTACACGCAACACCGAGTTCAAGCGCACCATGACTTACCAAACAAGTCGTTCAAAAAAAGGTTATGAATAGTATTAACTAAATTTTAAACTTTATATAATGCTTATAATTTTAGAATCCATATTATGAGTTTCTTAGACATAATGTAAGAACAAATTCATCTTCAGTATTGTAGTTTTACCAACTTTTAATATTGAACCCTTTTTAAATAAAATATTTTAAACTTTTTGACTAAATGGTGACATCAAAAAATTTAAAATAAAACATCCCAAGCTTCCACGGTACGCTTTCCTTTGAATAAAACAGTAGCGTGTGTTGTACGCAACTTCGAGTTTTAACACACACCACAACCGATCAAACTAGCCGTTATGAATAGTAATACTTAATTTTTTGAAATTATATATATTTTATATTTGAAAATGGACTTAATTTTTGGATTTGGAATATCAAATTTAGCCTAAGGTGAAATTTTGGTACTTTTCGGATAACTTTCATATTTTGATGAATAGTAAAAATTACTAAATTTTTATTAAAAACAACTTTTTTAATCAAAATAATTAATAGTGATAAATTATGAATTTGAGTGGTTTTAAAGTATATTTAGAATATATTTTTACCATTTAATATAATTTTGGTCATTGGACATAATTTTACAATTAAACCGAACATAAACAAATGTCAATCTTTTGATAGTTATTATCTCTTAAAAACACACTTTTTGTTTTGACAGCGGGAATTAATTTTAAATTAATTTCTGCCACTTCTGTGTTTTGAATTTAGAAAAATGGATTCCATATTTGGAATCAGGATGTTCAAATTGTGTAAATAGGTATCTTTTATTTTTATACATTTTGAATAATTACTGTGGTAAATATTTTATTTACCATGGTTAAGGGTAAATCCGGTAAATAAGGGTTAAAAAATAATGTTATAATAATACTAAATTATCCTAAAACGTGTCTTAACCCTATTGGATGATACATGGTCGACCATGGGAATATTTGGGTCAATTTTGGGACCCCATTGATCCACTTGTAAGTGATAATGACACTTTATTTTAATTAAGTTAAAATGAATACAAAAATGGCATAAGCTTACATCTTTTAAAGGAACAATTTTTACATAGGGTTATACATGTTGGATTTTCGATTATAAATATTCATTAGAAATCTAAAAAGATTTCCTACATAATGATATTTTATTTATAATTTTTAGACATTATATAATATATTTTATTTATGACACAATGATGATGCAGTAATTACTATAATAGTGAAAAATTAAAATAATTGATATTATAAATACCCAAAAAAAATATAATATGAAACTTTTAATGAATTAAACTAATTTTCAAGGATAATATGATATATTAGGATTGATTTAATTGACTTTTTTCGAAGTAATCAATCTGTTATGAGTTTCCCAAAAATCAACTATTGAATAGTTTCAAAATTGACATAAAAGAGTTCTTAAAACAAATATTATATTATTAATTGATATTAAATTCATAAAAATCTAAGGTTCGGACAAGAGACTTATATCATGATAGGTTCATCATTAATTTACCACTTTGGGGTCTCTTGGATGTATATAGTAATTTTATTAACCATATTATATAAAAATACAAAGAGACATTGTAAAAGTGAAACTAATTAACTTAGAGTTAATACTTAAAGATAAGGTTAATATAAGTACCCAAACCTGTCTAAATTATATTGGTTGAGTGGTTTCCTACCTATCCCCACCTTAACCTTTGAATAATAAGCATTGGAGCCATTAGAAACCGAATATAAATTTATTATAAATTAATATTTCTAGCTTTTCCAAAGGTGCCCCTCACCCCTCTTATAAAAGGGCACTCCTCCTTCTCATTTCTTCACACCTTCAAAGCCTTTTGGATTGGCCAAACTCTGCACAAATACTCTCCCAACATCCCTAAATACAACCTAGAGGCCTTATTTTGATCAGAAAGCCAACCTAAGGATCCCTTTTGATCAAATCAAAAGGAAGAACCCGAAGAAGAGGTAATGATTTCACCACCCTTCTCCAAGTTCATTTCTTCTTCCACTTCTTCTTCCTTTGTTATTACCATTCTAAAATAATAACTCCAGTATCTCACATATACTGTGATGTTATTATAAATATGGTACAACCATATTCAGTATTCTATCCACCCTTTGAATAACATGTCACCATACGTGCGTACGTACGGCTTACCGTCTCCACGTCGTGGTGTAATTGTTATTCAATATAATATTATTTGGATGGGTATAATAATGATGTGTAACTCATGCAAATAATAAATATAACATGTTAATGATTATTTATATATGATATACCATCCATTTATATATTATTTTAATATCAAAAGAATGATATTGTCGCTCGTGCGTACGTACGGACTACCGTCTCCACGAACGCGATGAGATTCATTCTCCATCATATCCATTCAAGTATAATTATCATTTGATGATTTAAAAATGATGTTTAAGGACTAGATATCATTCTGGATATGAATAAGATACAACAACCATGGCTTATGTAACAAAACATATAAAAGAAAATGAGTAAGTTAACTCCCGAAACGACGATAATTCTAAGATATTATTAACAAATCAATGTTAAAAGATCATATATGATATCATATTAATATATATGATTCTTGTATAATTTAATAACAACTATATCACCATTATATAGGAGGTTAATCTACCCCAACCAAGGAAAAGTTCAAGGTAAGGGTTTACTTTACAACCTCTTCATTATCCAAGGTTGTTTATACGTAATAATCTACTGGGATCTCTTTATCATCCACATCCATGTTTCTTAAAAATGTATTTCAAAACATTTTTACTATTTACAAGAATATGGTTTAAAGTCATTTATACCCTTGTTTGACTTTTTATAAGAGGTTTATAAAGTAATCTTTCCGTCGTTTTCAAAACAAGGTCCTTTTTAACCTTTTCGACAGAATTGAGGTAAGAATATTTTTTTTAACTTATACGGCGGGTGCGGTTATTTTACGCCGTTATAAAATATTCAAAGCTTTCCTTACAAGCTTATAAGATTATTTTTAAAGAAAATGTTTTATTTTATATGGATCTTAAATGATTTCAAAATAAAAGGAGATATTTCTTTAAAAAGAATTTTGATTTCATCTATGTCAACATCCTTTGATGGATTTTAAGATTATTTGAAGTTGATTTATTATGAAACAAAACTTATATATTGTATTGAAGGTTTTGTGATATGTTTGAATGTGGATGTGATATTTTTATACCATTCATAGTTTATGGTGAAAGTATTGACATTTCGTATGCTAGTTTTAATACGAATGTTTATGTTATATTTAAACCTTTTCCTATGGGAATGCATTGGACTTAATAAGTGACGGGTGGAGCCCGCTATAGCTCCTCGATGCATCGGTAGGTCTCATGAGACAAACTAGTGTCTTGGCACAAGTCCTTGACAAAATCTTATTTGTAGTCTTGGCACGAGGCCTTGGCTATGTGGTTATGATAGTCTGGCATTATGCATTCCAACATTATGAAAGTGGTTATTGATTTTTGCATGTGATTATTCGATTAGTAGAATATCCATGTGAATAAGTAAATGTAATTATTTCATTTTATTTAAGCCATACCATGTTGAAAGTTCATATTTAAAAGGCTTTTGTTTTAGTTATACATTGCCTTAAATGTTTATTCTTATTTATGAAAGTTTCCGCTATATTGTTATCCTTACTGGGCATTTGAGCTCACCCCTTTTCTATGTTTTATTTTTCCCAGGATGTGAAGAAGTAAGTTATGAATAACCTGCAGGGATTTTATGAGGGGTTAATAGTTTGGATTGTGGAAACATTATGTTGTTGTAGTAGTTTTTCATTTTATGATGTAATGTAAAACTTATGAATATATCTAGTGTTTCCAAGGCTACTAAACCAATCGGTCTTTCGAGATTTGATTTTTCTTGTGATCATGCCAATGTTATGTAATAATGCACCGACTCTGGGTAACTGGGGTCGGGGCGTTACATTTTCACTGAGACAAACTGATAGGAATTGGAAAAGGTATCTTGTATGGTACATGTTAAATATCTATTTGGTTCTTAGATACTAATATCATGATCTTGGATGCTTATATGTTCTAGGTTCATTGAACTTGAAAATCCAGAGCTGATGGATACATAATTTCAATAATTTTCCCTACTGGGGAATCTACTGAAGACACATCAATAGTTATCCCCCCTATTGGATACAACTAGATAACAATAACATAAATAGTTGACATATATATATAAATCTTCAATTATTGACTATATAGATTCATCAAAATAGGATGTAGTCTTGACATCACTCCTTGACTACATTTATTCATTTTCCAATCGAATAGAAGATATATAAGGGATATGTTAACTCGTGTAGCAGAAGAGAAAGACATGTCATGATTGTGTGGAAATACCTCCTAAACAAAAAATGATGATCCCACCATAACAATTTTAAAGGTAATTTGATATCCAAAAAATATATATTAGAAACATTTAATTTCAAAGGGGACCCATGACGGAAACATTTGATAATTAATAGGTGATAAAACTATAGTGATTTTTACATACCCAAGAAGGACTAATTTTCCTATAGTATAGAAAATATGTTGATGGTATATATTTAAAATTTGTAAGAACTATAAATGATTTTTATATGAATTTATTTCAATGATGAATATGAGAAATGTCATAGATGATTATAACAATATGAAACATGAAATGTAGTGGGTTAAAAAGTCATTAGCATTTTGAGTGTTCTGACTTGTTCACATATAATGAATCTTTCATTAGATTAGAATCTAGAAAATAGAATAATGAATATATTGTATGAATTTTATATTATGATAACATAACTGAATTATCCTGATATATTTCAGGTGTTTTGTAGCTATTGAAAATCATTTAGTATACTTTATATGATAGTCTCATTCCATGTATCAATTGACACCATTCACTTAGGTTAATGTGAAATTAAAAAGAAGACCATGATTTTTGTGCTCAAGCTCTCACTAATTAAACCTACCACTATCATGCCTGTAGAATTTCAAGAAGTACCTAACTACAAAAGGAATAATATCAAACCCCACACCCTAAAAGGATACATAGAATGATAAAAGTATCACTACGATTATTTATTTTAGAAATAATGTTTATTCATTCAAAAGGGTGAAATACATAAGAAATTTCATCATTTAGATAGAAAATAACCATATTATAAAAAATATATAACAAATATCAATGATGTAAGTATAAATAACAACCCTAATTACATACCATTCCAAAAATTGATGAGGAAATATTTCCAATAATTCATTATTCTCATTGTTATGTAACAAAATATAGTTCATTTAAGCTATTTCATGTTTGGTAAACCACTATAATAGCAGGACTATGTTTTTCTACCTCACCATAGTAAGAAAGGGAATGGAATAACCATATAAATAACTATTTGTATAATTTTAAGGGTTGTATTAACATATAATTGTTTAGTCATCTAGAAAATATAATCAACGATTAACTATAATATTGAGTTATAAATGAAGAAAAATATGTGAAACTAGTGGAAAATTAAATATAATTTCATTCCAAATTGATTATATGAAATATATATTGATTGAAGAAAGAATAAAAGGATGAATTATTACCAATACATTTTCCAATTTAAATATTATTTGAATTATTTATACCATCCCTGGTATAATGGGAATTATCCCACCAAATAAAAAAAGTGTAACTACCAAAACAAATGAGATTAGAATTTGACTAAGAGTCCCAATATGGTTGTATCAATGTTATCCACATGATAAACCCCTCATCTGATGATGAATACACATAAAAATTTGAATTCCCATCCCAGAAGGGATAAATTAGTTGTACATGCCGAGAATTTCAATGAAGATAATTTTACAATATAACCGAACACATAGGAATCAATTTTTCAAAAGACACATATACCATACAAACCAAGAAATAGATTCTACAACAATATTAATAGGGAAATTGATTTTATAATTATTAATATGTGGCCTATTCATACCCTATCAAACTAGAATACCATATATTTGTTATAAAATTGATTGGAGAACATAAGAGTGGTAGATAAGAAAATTAATTGTATTTAAGGCCACAAAAATTCCCACAAAATAATGGTCATGTAAAGGATCAACTAGTATAGTTAGTATCACCTTCTTAACTAGAAGGATTGGAGTAGACATGTGGAATGAAATGTTTTCCCTAGGTATAGATGTATAAGAACTTGAATTATTTCCATATCATCCCCTAAATATTTCAATGAAGTTTTACCTTAACTTCTCCACCTAATTTTGAGAATCAATCAATGAGGTTGTTTGAATCCCTCATGATTTTTTAGGATGATTTTTTTATAGCATAGAAATATTGTTGATATTTTTTTCTACTATGTGAGATAAATTAAATTCCATAACAGAAAAATACCACGAATAATCCATATTGGGAAACATGAAACACCTATATATATAATTGAAAATATCAATGATATTGTTATCCATTAGGAACATACTGAAAATTTCTATAGGATTAATCATATGCCAACTCAAACTCTCAAACTCTTCAGAAACTATAAAGCCACATTGTCCAATTCCAACTTGAAATCCAATTTCATTATGATATTTACTCCAACGAAATCAAAAAGATCAAGATCAAATCCCAATGTAGGGACCAAATTTCCATCATTTTTCTCAGGTTCAGTTTCTATGACATGAATTTGATAATATTTTTTGGAGAAACTCATGGATTCCTATCCACACAAATGTTCCCTTATCATATAAAAATTTCTAATGTAATACGAAAATTCAAAAAATGGGGTAGTATAAAAATATAACACCCATATAAATATATCTAATATCAATATATAGAGAAATTATTCTAAAAAGGTATGTTAAGTGTTTATTTCCAGCAAAATATATGTAGATTTTTATATCTAATGGTTGTGAAATTGATCCTACCAATCCATTGATTGGACATGACACAAAAAAAAATTCTACATCACCTACATTGATGTGAAAATACAATATTTTTTATTTCAATAGGTCATGTGTGTTCCAATAGATAATAAAAGAAAACATATATTTACTTTTCACTTATATATTGTATGAGAGGATTACCCCACTAGTTTACCATCACAAAAAGTGTATAAGCCCCACGTATCATCCATTATGATCAATTTTTACATATAGTACATTCCTTAGAGTTATACTTAGAACAATATTCCGACCACAAAATTAAGGGTCGTGGAGAAAATAAAAATAAATAATTAGAGAAGATGATGAGCATTGGGCATATGGATATTTCAGTCCATCCTCATGATATTAGTTGAATCTTCCAAAAAACACATGAAGTGGAGTAGTGTGATTGTGATGATGATAATAATGCCAATGGTTATAATGTCCCAAAATCCTCTATGAAATCATAGGATATAATTGAATCTTATAACAATGATTATTATGAATAGTAATGACGAGATATCATGTATTAAAATACAATAATTTAGTAAGGGGTTTCAAAATTTGTTGATGATCTTAATCATGTTAATTTGGGCGTAGATGAGGATCCATGACCTTTGTTGATCAACTATATCATGACCCCAAATGAATAAGAAAAAAACCCTCTCATATGGAAAATAATTTGGATATAATCACATTATATATGATTTTATATATTGGATCCTTATGTGGATACCCATTATTTGGGTATGATTGATAATCACAGTGACAATAAGAATATTATATGGAAAATACATACAACCCATTTTGACAAGGTAATATCAAAAGTTGAAAATTTCATAAAAGGAAAAAACTCATTAATATTATAATAAATAGTGTTCTAACCATTATATCTACCATTAAAATAAGGAATTAGAAAAAAAATCAGTATCAACTATTTAGACCCCATTCAACATTTACTAATGAGGGATTACCTAGTTTGAAACAAGGATTAATTGATTGAAACAAATTATAGAATCAAGGAAATATCCTCTTTGGATGGGTAGTAAATAGACAACCATAATAGGAATAACTCTAAATATGAGGTGTCCACTACCATCCTCGAAAAACAGGTGGTATACTAATTTCATGTATTACCCTTGGGATGGAAAAATTATGGTTCTAAATATGAATTCAACAACAATAAATTTATCATGACCAGTCTTGGGAATCCATAGAATTACACATGGATAATATTAGGGTAATGTTATGAAAATTTTGATAAAATCTTCACTCCTGAAATATCATTCATGAAACCATGACAATGCATATTGAAGTTAAATCCCATAAAATGATGTTTTGGGATAATATCAAGACAATTTTTCTGATTTATATAATGATTCCAAGATGTAAAATTTAACCTATTAATGTTCATGGAGGTATTAAATATGGACCCCACTTTGAGCCGCATAGAGTTAAGAGTACATTAGGAACACCTCATTTATATAAGATATTTTATAGAAAAACACACTAGTAAATACCCACCATTTATAATGTTAATGAAGAAGAAATTCAATTTTCTATGGGATGATAATTTTCCAGAATCCTGTAATGACATCAAGAATTACTCATATACCTATCAGTCTTTATTTCACATCTCCAAGGGAATCAATATGTGGTTCACATAGAGAGATATGTAAACATTCTATTTTATTAGAAGAACATTAAATGAAAAAACTAGAGTCTCATCATTATCAATATAGAAATATTTTAAATTGATGCATAATAATATGATATTTTGAAGACCTACGATGAATTTATTTTCATAATATAAATGAGGAGACACTGCGTATATAATCTTAAGATTTATCGATTTTGTCATGTCAATATGCTGATGTATGTCTTCAATTAAATGATGTTAAAATTGATTATTGTATAGTTTTAGGTCCATCATTTGTAGTTAAATATCTAGTACCTATATAAAAATAGGTTTAATATCCAAGAAGTAAAAAAAATAAATGGGAGTGCATCAGAATATTTAAATATCCATAATTAATAGGTTTTATCCTCCTATAAAACACCCAAAATATAGGTGATGTACCTCTTTGGTACCTCTAGTATCCTGATACGGTGAAGAATAAAAAATACAATGATCAAACATTTTGTACATGGGATTATAAAAACCACCAAAGAAAATAATTTTCTTCTATTTTATATTCTACTATCAAAAGGATTCATCAACAATGATGTGGAATATCATCCCCCCATTGATGTTTTGGAGCTATATTTACATACACTTGTTTCCCAATTAAATACCTATGGTTAATAATAATTTTTAAATAAAAAAACTAATGTTGAAATATATATAAAACAAGATTAATCATTCCCAATACTGGTTATGCACAAGGGTTGATGGTGGAATTTCTATTTTAGACAACATTCTTCACATTCCAAATTCACAAAATTCATGTTCTGAAGAATTGTATAATAAATCCACAACTATAAAATATCTAGATGAAAATGGATTGGTAATTATTATTATTCACTTTAGGGTTGTCTCACCAATCATCATCAATGATATAGAATATTTCAATTTAATCAACACTACCAAAACCATACTGATCTCATTTCCTAATAGGATGACACCCGATCTAGATATATATCCATTATAGTATATTACAAAAAATATTTGATTATACCATTTCAAAATTCCATTAATGTGTATATACTTGTGTAAAAAAAATAAATTTTTTATCTATAATAGAATGAATTCCCGTTATATTTTTTACAAACAACGCTTTCATGGGAGCTACTCTGGTGCATTACCTGATTAGGTAACATTTCTCTACAACAAGATTTTTTTATTGGTACCTATGGAACCCAATCATCAGGAGACAAAATCATCCTTAAGATCAATAG
This sequence comes from Viscum album, assembly GCA_963277665.1. Lineage (NCBI taxonomy): Eukaryota > Viridiplantae > Streptophyta > Magnoliopsida > Santalales > Viscaceae > Viscum > Viscum album. Next base: position 1,813,783,694 of record OY728127.1, read on the forward strand.
ATATGGGTACTTATATCTATAAATTATACATGAATATATTTCATTTACAATTATGTAACATTCATTTTAGATATATTCCAACTTCATCCATGGAATCATATAAAAATTTAATATAAATAACGCTTCAGTAATTAATATTGGAAATAGATATAATGGTTCCATTTACCGAACTAAATCTAGTTAGTTTAGTATATAAGTTATTCCACTAACATATAATCTAAATTCATTAAGGTTATGTGACTCAATGAATCCAAAAAAAATCTATCTGTAATATAATAAAGTAAAACATCATCAACATATTTTGTATCCCTGACATGAAACATGTTTCCAATGATACCAATTTCTATTATTATGAATTTAAAAAGTTATATGAAAAATATAATATAAAATACTAAATTGTTAAACCTATTATGAATCATGGAACAAAAAAAATTCCTTCAACAAAATCAATCAAATATACTTTAATCGATGATGTATAAATATAAAAATTTATGCCCTTAAAAATCATGAATGAACTATCATATTATTAAACAAAATCAATCCTTACACAAGTGAGACCCCATATATGATTTAATTTAGGATAGAATAGGTCATTATTTTTTAGGTCATTCCATAATAGATTCACATTACTATATTTAATCCATTATTTGACGATGAACATTCAAAAAATCAACTCAGTGGATTTGAGTGACCTAATGAAAAAAACATATATACACTAAGTAACTTAGAGATTAATTATAATTACATAAAAATGATTTTAATAAAATGTTTCTCCTTCAAACAATAACTCATGAATAAATGGATATTTCACATAAATCCTCAAAGATACCTTGGAAAAAACATCAAAAGAATGATTCAAGATGGGAGAGACCATAAACCACAAATAAGGAAGACTTAAATAATGATTATTTATTACTTATTCATGATGGATGCTAATAATATCAAGTAATATAATAATAAAATATTATAGATAATTTAAATTAAGTAAGTCCTAATGGGAATTAGTCATCCTTGTATCATGATGTTAAACTATAAAGAATAAATTCCAATACATGTTAATATAAACAATATAGTACAAATGTTCCAAATAAATTTCTATATAAATATAATATTATAGTCGTTGTCGCATGATATAAATTTTTATTACATATGGTATACCATGCCTAATGTACCACACCATTAAAGATAGTTTGTTGGTGATAAGTTATTTCCATAGAGTATATAGATATTCAGGAAAGAATCTCCAATGATTGTTTTCTCTATTCAGTAGGTTTCACAACAAATAAAAATTCCCCAATATCATATAAACTATTTTTGTATTGATTCTTCTCATTTTTGGATATGTAGTAATTCCTGTGAATCCGATATGAGAAACGAAAATAAATATTCTTCTATTATAAATTACATAATCATGGTATGCGGTACATAACCTATAAAATTAAGGTTTCATACACCAACACAACATTGAGATTAACCCATTTGATTTCTTTTCTTAAGCCAAATCTATTTAAAATAACCTCATTGTACAACCCTAAATGTCATGGACTCTAATATATGTTTTATTATTTGGAACTACTGGATATGTTTTATTTCTTGAATAAATTTAGAATATTTATAGTGTTCCGTCCTATATGTCTTGGAGCTAATAAGAGTGGCCCTTCCCATAAGACATAATTTCATTACATGCCACATAGATTTACATAAGGGCCCCCCACATATGAATACTTATACATATATGTAGTGTTAGAATAAATAACCTTACACTATATAATAACACGATCTACATAGGGATCCAATTTTTTCCTTGGGTATTAAATGGTTATGACTATACTGGGAAACCTCAATTTCATTTCTCACATAAAAACTGACCAAAATTTAATCATTTTTACAAATTTTTATAGATTGATTCTTCCTACCACATGTTACATACTGTCATAGATAAATCCTATCCATGGTTGAGTTGTAGCATCAATTTTCCTTCCTAATGATACTCTGGTAATGATTCTAAAAATAATTCACATTGGGTTTCTTCTATTTTCACAAAAGGATCACCATTCACTTCATTTCCATCTTCTCATGTACAAGAGTCATCTATATATATAATATTTCAATAATAAATACATGTGGATTGAATCCAATTATCATTCAATATGCAGTGATTACCAGATAATTTATAATGTGATAATCTATAAATTATAATCAAATCCCTAACCTCATCATTATTTATAAACACTGATTAAATTATATTGGTCCTACATTCCATGCTTCAAAATAATATTTTTATTTCTCTTTTTCATGAAAATATATATTTAAGAAAATGACCAATATAGAGTTCTTCTTCATATAATATTAAGCTAAAATAAAGCTATGCATTTTTCTCATGATGTTAAACTAAATGAGATATCATTCGCCATTCATGAACATCTATTTCATAGATTATTTCATAAATGAATAAAGGCCATATATTAAATTATGATACATTTATTGGTACTTGGGATATGGTTATCATTTTTAATATTTCAATATGGTTAAATTACACATTCAAAAGAAATTGGGTAACTCAATTCAGTGGAAAATCTATAGAGATCCTCCTAGTTCCAATTATATACAAGGATAGAAAACAAATTCTCAAAAATGAGATTTATCTTTTAGGAGATCTAAAAAAACTACATTTTTGTGGAAACCAATTATTTATATATACATATTTATATCTAGACCATATAGATTAGACCCATCCACTAACATTCATCAACTTACACTCCTTTTTAATCGTCTATTAAAACCAAACCATGATTAATTTTTGATTAGAATTTATCAATCACAGAAAAGAGTTTCCTATAATAAATAAACCAAAATTTTTATCTAGAGTTGTTTTAATCATCAAAATTTATTCATGAATATTGGTACTAAGATAATTCATCACAAAGGTACTCCGATTCTTGGTAATGATAAATGTACTTTTATATTAAATGCTTCTAACTAAAAAATATTTTTTTATCATTAAAATAAGGTATTATAAACCCATGTTCATTGAGAAACATTTTTTTGGAACATATAATTAATATTTTAGTCACCATTCATCCTAACAAATGTATTTTATTACATTTCATCGAGATTAAAATCCCATTGTTATGGATTTTCAATATCCTTATTCCCTATAATATAGGTGTTGGGTACTCCAAGATCATGTAACACATATAGGTTGTCATATCACATCCCTATATTTGTTATGAGAACTATGATCCTAAACAATATTCAATTATCAATGAGATGGTCTATAATTGAATTGGATTATTCATTCACATATGAGTTTACCTAAAACATTATATATATATTGTCTCATTATTTTTTTAATGTTGTGTGAACATAAATCTTATAAATTTCTATGACTGAAAACTATGATCACCCCTCTATGATGTTGTAAATAAATGTTTATAACTCCCCATTAAAGATAATATTGTTTTTTCATAGATATACAGAAAATATCACCCATGGGTCGAAGTGGAATAACCTTAAACCAAACAATTGCTGCTAAATGTTGTACAACCTTCATCCCAAACAATATCTTGTTTAACATATATGACCATAAATGCAAATAATATTATTACAAAACTACAAAACCCTAATCTTCATCTACAAGTGGTCTAAATTTAATGTCCTTTTATTTGAAAATGTAAAAGTACATGATACTTATCATGATGAAAACCTCGAATAATTTCCAGAAAAAAATAATGTATTTTCTTAGTAAGTCATTCCATTTCATTAATAAAGATACTGTGTGATTCAAAAATTGTTTATAAATCTTGTAGTGTACACCGTATTACCCTATTAAATGTGAAGTTATGTTCCCAAGGCCCACTGGTCCAGGAAATAGAATGAACCAAACTCCTATATTATCTCATAAAATTGGGATCATGTAATTTCATATTAAATCCCATTAATGAATGAAGATGTTAAATACATGGTTGAATAACAAAAATACTCATTGATCGCTTATTAAATGTAACTTTTTCAATAATTATATTATTTTTCCCTAATTATTGTATCATTTGTATCCTTTTATGAAGATCCTAAATGATCAAATTCTATTATATGGGAATAATTTGTTTAGTAATGACATTAGTGTTAAAATATTTGGTGCATCCAACCTGTGTCATGTTTTTATCCTTAGGAGAATTTACTCTAATCTCTATATACCCCTAATAAAATAATAGTAGGTCCTATATTTTAAAATATTTTAATATTAATACTTGGAATAATAGTTTTATCACATCTTTTGATGATTCAAATGTCTCAATTTATGATTTACACATTCTATAACTCAAATAATCAATTGGAATTAAATACCAAAGATGTTAAACACGTTTTCATCATTTATTTTTTCAAATAAATAATATGAAATATCATTCTTTGAAATTAAATAGTACCGTTCAAATGAACATAACCTAAATAATGAGATGGTCTGGGAAACATAACCATAAAAAAATATGAAAATAGCCTAGATGTTTCTTATGTTTTTTGCATACATAGTTAATTCAAGTCTATATAAAATCTCCTTTTCTACTTGGTATAGTTAAACATATTTTGGTAAAATTCATCTATCTTTAACACCATTGTCACTAGTCTTACATGTAAGACCCTAAACTGCATGAGGAATGATATACATTAATCATGAGGTTGAAAACCCAGAACATATTCCCAATAAAAAATTACAATTTCTTCTATATAAGAATTCACATATCCATGATTAAAAAATATCATGATTTGAAAAATAAAAAACACATATCTGGTGAAAAATCTAATAAATTTTAACTTTATTAGAATCTGACATATTTTCCACTAAGCCCAATAACCAAAGTCTTGGAATAATTATGTCATAATGAGAAAATTAACAAATATTTAGTTCCACAATATATTATAATAAAAATTAAATCATTGTTATTTTTATTTAATATATTTGGAAAAATACATATCACCCTTCATTACAAGTATATTCATTATTATTATTATTTTTGAAAAACACTAAAAAAGGAGGATCATTGATCCATTATAAAATTGGAATCCACATTCAAAAAACTATCCGCCCATATTTTCAATATTAATATTCGTTATTTTCCTACCCCCAAATGGAATAACCTTTGTGTATATTGAATTTTTTTATCATTATAAATATACTTCTTATAAAATTCCATTAATACTCATCCAAGAAGAATCTATATCTAAAATTTGTGTAAGAAAACCATGTATTATGGTCACTGGGTATGTTCCACCTTATCAAGTATAAAAATATCTATTTAATGGTACATGATTTGTACGAAACCAGAGTTCCAATGTACTTATCTGAAAAGAATGACATTTTATTACAATGATGGTATAAAAACATCTATTTACATCACACCTAAATCCATTTGATGGAGTATTTCATAAATGTTATATTTTGATTCATATACCATCATTATCTCAAAAATATGTGGATTATGGTATAATCTATATATTACCACTCGATTTTAAAATAAACTTTATTATCAGGATACATCCTTTTTTAGTTTCAATGGTTATAATGTAACACCCCGAGATTTTATGAAAAATATTCTTTTTAATTTCATTAATGTCTTGTGTTATACGCTACACCAAAAGGAGCTTTCACAACACACATCTCTGACCTGGATTGAATTACACGCAATCGCGACCTTCCACGATAGCGTGTGTTGTACGCAACACCAAATTTCGCTAAACAACGATATGCTATTAAAATATTATTAGAACTAGCCGTTATGAATAGTAATAACCACTTTTTTAAATTTTTTAAATTTTATTTTTCAAAATAGACTTCATTTTTGGATTTGGAATATCGAAATTAACTTAGGGTGAAATTTTGGTGATTTTCGGATAACTTTCATATTTTGATGAATAGTGAAAATTACTAAATTTTAATTAAAAACAACTTTTTCAATCGAAATAATTAATAGTGATAAATTATTAATTTGAGTGGTTTTAAAGTATATTTAGAATATATTTTTACAATGCAATACAATGTTGGTCATTGGATGTAATTTCATATTTAAACCAGTTATAAACAAGTGTCAATATTTTGATAGTTATTATCTCTTAAAAACACGCCTTTTGTTTTGACGACGGGAATTAATTTTTAAATTAATTAATGCAACTGATATGTTTTGAATTTGGTAAAATAGAAATCATTTTTGAGTTCATAATATCAAATATAGCTTAGGCCTAATTTTTGGTATTTTTTTGAAACATTTCAATTTTTGATGAATAGTGAAACCACTAAGTGGTAGTTAAAAAAACTGATTTTTTCATAATACTTAATTTTACCGCTTCTGTGAGTGGAATTTCAAAAATCCGAGAGACACGGTTGATGTCAGTAAGTAAAATTTGGTTCAATGAGATGAAAATAATTTTTGGTGAATAGTAACTTTTTACTTTTATTTTATCACGGTTAAAAGTAAATAGGGTAATTAAGGGTAAAAATGATATTATTATTACCCTAACACATGTCCAAATTCTATTGGATAAGTGTAATTCGACCAAAAAAAATCTTAGAAATAAAATATGACCATTTAGGCCCACTTGGATTAGATTAGGACATTTATTATTATTTAATTCAAAGAAGAGATAAAAGAGTTAAAATCAATGTTTATTTACTAAAACATTTTTAATATAGGGTTATACATAAGATAAATTCGATTGTAAATATTCATTAGAAATATAAAACGATTTACTACATAATGGTATTTTATTTTTAATTTTTAGACATTATATAATTTAATTTATTTATGACACAACGATGATGCAGTAATTATCTTAATAATGAAATATTGACATAATTGATGTTATAAATACTCAAATAAATATAATTTGAGACTTTTTATGACTTAAACTGACTTTCTAGGTTCATATTACATGTTATTGTTTATTTAATTAACTTTTTTCGAACTTATAATTCTGTTATGATTTTCACAAAAATCAATTACTAAATAGTGTCAAAATTGACATAAAATAGTTTTTAAAACAAATATTATATTATTAATTGTTATTTTATTCCTAAAAATCTAAGGGTCGACCAAATGACTTGGATAAGATTATATATATTAATAATAAACAATTTGGGGTTCTTTTGGACTCTTATAGTAAGTTTATTAACCTTATAGTATAAGAACACAAGAAGACACGGTAAAAGTAAAATTATTTAACTTAATGTTAAATCTAAATGATAAGGTTAAAATAGAAACATAAACTTGTCTAAATTCTATTGGATGAGAGGATTTAGACCCATCCCCACCTTAGCCTCGAAATAAATCAATTTGGATCTATTTAAAACTGAACTTGACTTTATAATAAAATAATATTTTTAGTTATTCCAAAGGTGCCCCTCTCCTCCCTTATAAAAGGACACCTCCTTCCTCTCTTCCTCACACAACTTTTAGCCTTCAAGATCGGCCAACCCCTGCCAAAATCCCTTCTCCACTTCCCTAGAAACATCCTAGAGGTTCTGGTTTTCCTCAATGACCAATTTTAGTGCCCTAAGAGGAGGTCTCAAAGAGGTTCTTCAAAGAAGAGGTAATTTCCGTTACCAATTCTTTCACCTTTATTTCTTCTTCCACTTCTTCTTATTAGGTTGTTTCATTATGAAGTAATAACATCAGTATCACTCATATACTAATATGTTATTATAAGTATGAAACAATCCTAATTCACCATCTATCCATCCTATGGAAAATGAAATCACCGCGCGTCCGTACGTACGGAATACCGTCTCCACACCGTGGTGTAATCTGTTTTCCCACCAACACCTTACATGGATGGGTATTATGGTGTAAAGAATAACTATACATAGTTATTATAACATCATAATGATTCTGATATATTGTATCATCCACTCCAATTCAATTCAATAATTATGGAAATGATATCATCGCTCGTGCGTACGTACGGACTACCGTCTCCACGACGCGATGAGATTCATTCTCCATGTTAACCATTTAAGAATAATTATAAAGTATATATAAGCAATAATAATGAAATATATGACATGGTGAATATACTGGATTTATTTATATATATATTTCATCTACTTACTTCCATTCAAGACAATAAGGAAAGGAAAACAGCGTTCATGCGTACGTACGGACTACCATCTCCATGAACGGTGTGTTTCATTTCATTTATCTATATATATTATATATATATATACTGAATATATATGATATATAAATCATATTTTATATTCTGGAAGTAAGTAAATCAGGATATAAGTAATAATAATGTCAAGAACAACAAGTCCAAACACCTACGATAAATGAAACAATTTTACCCAAAACGCTCTTTAACATGGAATTTACAAAAGAACGGGTAATATAAAGTAATAAGTGAACCATATATGACATCATAACAATGAATATAATTCTGTAATAAGTAAATGACATTATTTAAATCATTATACAGGAGGTTCAGACACTTACGAAGCAATTCGGACCTAAGGTAAGGGATAAATTTTCAATCTCATTTTTATCTGAGATTGCTTATACATAAGTATTTACTGGGGTTATGTTTATCATCCAGGACCATGATTTCTAAAAAATGATTTCATAAAATGTTTACCATTCTTCCATGGATGTTTAAAGTCATTTTTACCCTTTATTTACTTTCTACCACATTGTATGAATGGAATCTTTCCTTTGGTTACCAAATAAGGTACTTTTTGACTTTTTCGACAAAAGTATGAGGAGAATGTTTTTTTTAACTTATACGGCATGAATGTATTTTTAAATCATTATTTCCTAGAAGCTTCTTTTACATATTTTCAATTTTATTTTTAATCAAATTCTTTTAGTTTAGAATTGTACGACATGTTAAGAAAGGAAAAGTGTTTTTGAAGCAGAAATGATATTTTCCTCAAGAATGGAGTTCAAGTGTTTTATCAAAATTATTTTCCATAATAGATAATATAGGGTTCTGTTTCTATCCCTATTATTACATTTACTTGATTATGTTGTGATAGAAATATTTTTATGAATTCCTTTATCTTATATGAATTGTTTTATGATGTCATGATGTTTAAGATTCCCATTTTTATTACATGGGTTATGCAATGAGGTATGATTTATGATTTTGTGGCACACATAAGAATGGTATCATTATGAGATGGGTGGGACCTATATCTCCCTCCAATTCATTGGGTAAAGATTTTATATCTCATGATATAGACATGGTTGGAAAGGTAGGTTATACCGGTTCAGTGAAACAGGACTGAAACGAGGGTGACTCAGTTCAGAAAGGGACTTTGTCCACTAAGATAGTCTTGGAAATGAGTCTTGACTAACAAGAAATGATTCTCTATTATTATATGTGTATGCCACAATGTTTCCTGTTTTATGTTATGATTATTGGGATTTCATTTCACTACTATGATTTATCCCATGTAATAAAATTATGCTCTATTTTTGCAGGTTATGATTTCCAAAATGTTATGTTCTTATGAATATGATGTGATTGATATTTCTTTTGTTTACCCTTACTGAGCATTTGAGCTCACCCTTTTATGTTTTCTTTTCCCCAGGATATAAAGAAAGGTGTTAGGTAAGAAAAAAAGGAAGATCTTTATGGGAGATGTTGAAGATCTTTCACCACGATTAGAAGATTATATTCCGAGTTTCCAAAGACACTAAACTATTACGGTCCTTGTCTGTGTGTTTTTGTAATGTACTAAGTATTCCAAAAAAGTAATGTAATGTCCATGTATGATAAGCTTCGGGTCTCTACAGTTGGTATCAGAGGAAAGGTTTAGTCAAACTTTGGAAACTAGGACGCGAAAACGTTAGTGAGATCCCTAGAGATATTTCTATGGTATGTCTAGGGATATCCATAAGGATAGGTATACATATAGGATATAGTCCTAGAACTACGGTAACGATCTTAGAATTTAACCTAAGATGTTAGATATTGAAGTTACTCCCCCTTTATTATGATTTTTGCATCTCACACTATTCTTTTTGGGTTTTAGAAAATGGATGGAAACAAGATGATTCATGATAATGGAGGATATGATGGACAATGGAATGATATTCTTCATAAGAAATCAAATGAAATGGGATTTTGAAGTCCAAACATCATTATTATGCCGAATCAGCAATCTCACAATATGATCAATAAATTAAAATTTGGTATGTTTCCAGACTCGGCTAATAAGAGAAAGATGGAGTTTCATGATGATCATAGAGGAAAGAAAGTTAAATTTCCCCTATGTAAATCATGTGGGAAGAGGCATCAAGGAGAATCTTTCAAAGGAACTGGAGGATGATTTGGGTGTGGAAAAGAAGGACACAAAGCCAGTAAGTGAAATGGAAAAGTTTCAGTTAACACCATGGATGAGGTTAATGGTGTTGCTACGACATCAACAATGGTTAAATGTTTTAAATGTGGAATGTACGGGCATTATGCAAACCAATTCCCTAAGGGAATGTCTCATGAAGAGAATCGGTATGGTCGTATGGGTAGTATTTTTGTTGATGATTATGAAGAGACTACAAATGATATGTGAGATGAAAGAATTGTTGAAGCTCGATCAATGGTTTAAGAAGGTAGTGGAATGATTACATGTTTATCAAGTGTAATGTTGTACTATAGAATAAAAAGACATCTAAGGATTGTTACACTGTTGTCTTTCCTTAAGTTTTGAATGTTTATGATGAATGGTATGAGTAAAAATGAAAGGTTATTCATATATTTTTTGGAAAGTGGATGATATGCGCATAATGAAGTGATAAAGAGAAAATTAAATGTTTGACAATATTCATGAGCTCATGATTGATATAAGGACTAAGTGATATCATGGATTGAGTATATTGAATTTTTGGATTTTGGTATGTGGAAAGAGTTAACTATTGACAGCATTCATGTTTTCACTAAGGTTTAATTGGTATTAATTTTTCAAGAGAATACATGATTATGGTATTCACATGATTGGAATGTGATCAACAAGACATATCTTAGGATGTATGGGGATCAAAGACGGTATTATATATCTGGTAATTGTTTTCACTATATTATGAGTGTGGACTGTAGTATTATGGATAAGCCTAAATATTGGAATGGATTATGTTGGACATAAGATATTATTTTTTAAGGATAGAAGTTTTTGGATATTATTGATGGGATGTTATAGTAATATAGTTTTAGAAAAAGGACAACCTGCAGGACGGGCGACAGCCCCTCGCGTCGGACAAGGCCGTGGGAATCGAACCCACAACCGAAGTGCGACTGGCCTTTATCGCCTACCACTGGCCTACAGGAAGTCCCTATATAGTAGAAACTAGTTTTATTTTATTAAGCGGTATGAAATATGAAGTATAAGTCCATTTTAGGAACCATATATGATTAATCTCACTAAAGAATGACTTATATATATTTAATAACTTTTGCTAACCTTTTGTTTGAGACAGATGGAATGACCTGTCATACTAACACTTCACAAATAACAAATTCAACTTCATTTATTTAAGAGATGAAGTGGAAATTGTTCAAGGCACGAACACCAGTGAGATTGTACCAAAATAAAGTAAGTATTTATTCTAATTCAAATTCTTCAACTTTAGGGAATCGATCTTGAAAACCAAAAATGTTGTCCTAGTGCTCTTATATCTGATTAATCAGATGGTACCTTAGATCTTCACAAATTTATTGATTTGTGATTGTTTGATTTTCCATAGCCATGTTCTCTACCACTCTCCATCAAAACATGATGGTTAGATTTTTCTTCCATATCTATATTTTCACCTATGTGGAAACCCAGTGATTAGTTTGTTTGGGTAACCGTTACGTTTCATACTTTTGTTTTTAAATATTCGTTTTGGTATTCTATTTTGCGATGTGATTTTCTATTAAAGAAACTTCCGAGTAGTAAACCATTTATAACCCCGACGAATTTCGAGGGCGAAATTCATTTTATGGGGGGTAGAATGTAACACCCCGAGATTTTATGAAAAATATTCTTTTTAATTTCATTAATGTCTTGTGTTATACGCTACACCAAAAGGAGCTTTCACAACACACATCTCTGACCTGGACTGAATTACATGCAATCACGACCTTCCACGATAGCGTGTGTTGTACGCAACACCAAGTTTCGCTAAACAAAAATATGCTATTAAAATATTATTAAAACTAACCCTTATGAATAGTAATAACCACTTTTTGAAATTTTGTAAATTTTATTTTTCAAATGGACTTCATTTTTGGATTCGGAATATCTAAATTAGGTTAGGGTGAAATTTTGGTGATTTTTGGATAACTTTCATATTTTGATGAATATTGAAAATTACTAAATTTTAATTAAAAACAACTTTTTCAATCGAAATAATTAATAGTGATAAATTATTAATTTTAGTGGTTTTAAAGTATATTTAGAATATATTTTTACAATTCAATACAATTTTGGTCATTGGATGTAATTTCACATTTAAACCAGTTATAAACAAGTGTCAATCTTTTGATAGTTATTATCTCTTAAAAACACGCCTTTTGTTTTGACGACGGGAATTAATTTTTAAATTAATTAATGCAACTGATATGTTTTGAATTTGGTAAAATAGAAACCATTTTTGAGTTCATAATATCAAATATATCTTAGGCCTAATTTTTGGTATTTTTCTGAAGACTTTCAATTTTTGATGAATAGTAAAACCACTAAGTGGTAGTTAAAAAAACTGAATTTTTCATAAAACATAATTATACCACTTCTGTGAGTGGAATTTCAAAAATACGAGAGACATGGTTGATTTAAGTAAGTAAAATGTGGTTCAGTGAGATGAAAATAATTTTTGGTGAATAATAACTTTTTACTTTTATTTACCACAGTTAAAAGTAAATAGGTTAATTAAGGGTAAAAATGATATTATTATTACCCTAACACATGTCCAAATTCTATTGGATAAGTTTAATTAGACAAAAAACAAGCTTAGGAATAAAATTTGACCATTTAGGCCCACTTGGATTAGATTAGGACATTTATTATTATTTAATTCAAACAAGAGTTAAAAGAGTTAAAATCAATGTTTATTTACTAAAACATTTTTAATATAGGGTTATACATAAGATAAATTCGATTGAAAATATTAATTAGAAAGATAAAGAGATTTACTACATAATGGTATTTTATTTTTAATTTTTAGACATTATATAATTTAATTTATTTATGACACAACAATGATGCAGTAATTATCTTATTAATGAAATATTGACATAATTGATTTTATAAATACTCAAATAAATATAATTTGATACTTTTTAGGACTTACACTAATTTTATAGGTTAATATGACATGTTATTGTTGATTTAATTAACTTTTTTCGAACTTATAATTCTGTTATTATTTTGACAAAAATCAATTACTAAATAGCGTCAAAATTGACATAAAATAGTTTTTAAAACAAATATTATATTATTAATTGTTATTTTATTCCTAAAAATATAAGGGTCGACCAAATGACTTGGATAAGATTATATATATTAATAATAAACAATTTGGGGTTCTTTTGGCTTCTTATAGTATGTTTAATAGCCTTATAGTATAAGAACACAAGAAGACACGGTAAAAGTAAAATTATTTAACTTAATGTTAAATCTAAATGATAAGGTTAAAATAGGAACCTAAACTTGTCTAAATTCTATTGGATGAGAGGATTTCGACCCATCCCCACCTTATCCTAGAAATAAATCAATTTGGAGCTATTTAAAACTGAACTTGACTTTATAATAAAATAATATTTTTAGTTATTCCAAAGGTGCCCCTCTCCTCCCTTATAAAAGGACACCTCCTTCCTCTCTTCCTCACACAACTTTTAGCCTTCAAGATCGGCCAACCCCTGCCAAAATCCCTTCTCCACTGCCCTAGAAACATCCTAGAGGTTCTGGTTTTCCTCAATGACCAATTTTAGTGCCCTAAGAGGAGGTCTCAAAGAGGTTTTTCAAAGAAGAGGTAATTTCCGTTACCAATTCTTTCACCTTTATTTATTCTTCCACTTCTTCTTATTAGGTTGTTTCATTATGAAGTAATAACATAAGTATCACTCATATACTAATATGTTATTATAAGTATGAAACAATCCTAATTCACCATCTATATATCCTATGGAAAATGAAATCACCGCGCGTGCGTACGTACGGAATACCGTCTCCACACCGTGGTGTAATCTGTTTTCCCACCAACACCTTACATGGATGGGTATTATGGTGTAAAGAATAGCTATACATAGTTATTATAACATCATAATGTTTCTGATATATTGTATCATCCACTCCAATTCAATTCAATAATTATGGAAATGATATCATCGCTCGTGCGTACGTACGGACTACCGTCTCCACGACGCGATGAGATTCATTCTCCATGTTAACCATTTACGAATGATTATTAAGTATATATAAGAAATAATAATGAAATATATGACATGGTGAATCTACTGGATTTATGTATATATATATTTCATCTAATTACTTCCATTCAAGACAATAAGGAAAGGAAAACAGTGTTCATGCGTACGTACGGACTACCGTCTCCATGAACGATGTGTTTCATTTCATTTATCTATCTATTATATATATATATACTGAATATATATGATATATAAATCATATTTTATATTCTGGAAGTAATTAAATCATGATATAAGTAATAATAATGTCAAGAACAACAAGTCCAAACACCTACGATAAATGAAACTATTTTACCCAAAATGCTCTTTAACATGGAATTTACAAAAGAACGGATAATATAAAGTCATAAGTGAACCATATATGATATCATAACAATTAATATTATTCTTTAATAAGTAAATGACAGAATTTAAATCATTATACAGGAGGTTCGGACACTTACGAAGCAAATCAGACCTAAGGTAAGGGATAAATTTTCAATCTCATTTTTATCCGAGATTGCTTATACATAAGTATTTACTGGGGTTATGTTTATCATCCATGACCATGATTTCTAAAAAATGATTTCATAAAATGTTTACCATTCTTCCATGGATTTTTAAAGTCATTTTTCCCCTTTATTTACTTTTTACCACATTGTATGAATGGAATCTTTCCTTTGGTTACCATATAAGGTACTTTTTGACTTTTCCGACAAAAGTACGAGGAGAATGTTTTTTTAACTTATACAGAATGGATGGATTTTTAAAACATTATTTCCAAGAAGCTTCTTTTACTAGTTTTCAAGTTTATTTTTAATCAAATTCTTTTAGTTTAGAATTGTACGACATGTTAAGAAAGGAAACGTTTTTTTGAAGCAGAAATGATATTTTCCTCAAGAATGGAGTTCAAGTGTTTTATCAAAATTATTTTCCATCTAAGATAATATATGGTTCTGTTTCTATCCCTATTATTACATATAATTGATTATGTTGTGATAGAAATATTTTTATGAATTCCTTTATCTTATATGAATTGTTTTATGATGTCATGATGTTTATGATTCCCATTTTTATTACATGGGTTATGCAATGAGGTATGATTTATGATTTTGTGGCACACATAAGAATGGTATCATTATGAGATGGGTGGGACCTATATATCCCTCCAATTCATTGGGTAAAGATTTTATATCTCATGAGATAGACATGTCTGGAATGGTAGGTTATACCGGTTCAGTGAAACAGGACTGAAACGAGGGTGACTCGGTTCAGAAAGGGACTTTGTCCACTAAGATAGTCATGGAAATGAGTCCTGACTAACAAGAAATGATTATCTATGATTATGTGTGTATGCCACAATGTTTCATGTTTTATGTTATGATTATTGGGATTTCATTTCACTACTATGATTTATCCCATGTTATGAAATTATGCTCTCTTTTGCAGGTTAAGATTTCCAAAATGTTATGTTCTTATGAATATGATGTGATTGGTAGTTCTTTTTTTTACCCTTAATGAGCATTTGAGCTCACCCTTTTATGTTTTCTTTTCCCCATGATATAAAGAAATGTTTTAGGTAAGAAAAAAAGGAAGATCTTTATGGGAGATGTTGAAGATCTTTCACCACGATTAGAAGATTATATTCCGAGTTTCCAAAGACACTAAACTATTACGGTCCTTGTGTGTGTGTTTTTGTAATGTACTAAGTATTACTCAAAAGTAATGTAATTTCCATGTACAATAATCTTCAGGTCTCTGAAATTGGTATCAGAGGAATGGTTTAGTCAAACTTTGGAAACTAGGACACAAAAACGTTAGTGAGATCCCTAGAGATATTTCTAAGGTATGTCTAGGGATGTCCCTAAGGATAGGTATACATGTAAGATATAGTCCTAGAACTACAGTAACGATCTTAGAATTTAACCTAAGATGTTAGATATTGAAGTTACTCCCCCTTTATTATGATTTTTGCATCCCACACTATACTTTTTGGGTTTTAGAAAATGGATGGAAACAAGATGATTCACGATAATGGAGGATATGATGGACAATGGAATGATATTATTCATAAGAAATCAAATGAAATGGGATTTGGAAGTCCAAACATCATTATTATGCCGAATCAGCAATCTCACAATATGATCAATAAATTAAAATTTGGTAAGTTTCCAGACTCGGCTAATAAGAGAAAGGTGGAGTTTCATGATGATCATAGAGGAAAGAAAGTTAAATTTCCCCTATGTAAATCATGTGGGAAGAGGCATCAAGGAGAATGTTTCAAAGGAACTGGAGGATGCTTTGGGTGTGGAAAAGAAGGACACAAAGCCAGTAAGTGCAATGGAAAAGTTTCAGTTAACACCATGGATGAGGTTAATGGTGTTGCTACGACATCAACAATGGTTAAATGTTTTAAATATGGAATGTACAGGCATTATGCAAACCAATGCCCTAAGGGAATGTCTCATGAAGAGAATCGGTATGGTCGTATGGGTAGTATTTTTGTTGATGATGATGAAGAGACTATAAATGATATGTGATATGAAAGAATTGTTGAAGCTCGGTCAATGGTTTAAGAAGGTAGTGGAATGATTACATGTTTATCAAGTGTAATGTTGTACTATAGAATAAAAATACATCTAAGGATTGTTACACTGTTGTCTTTCCTTATGTTTTGAATGTTTATGATGAATGGTATGAGTAACAATGAAAGGTTATTCAGATATTTTTTGGAAAGTGGATGATATGAGCATAATGAAGTGATAAAGAGAAAATGAAATGTTTGACAGTATTCATGAGCTCATGATTGATATAAGGACTAAGTGATATCATGGTTTGAGTATATAGAATTTTTGGATTTTGGTATGTGGAAAGAGTTAACTTTTGACAGCATTCATGTTTTCACTAAGGTTTAATTGGTATTCATTTTTCAAAAGAATACATATTAAGGTATTCACATGATTGGAATGTGAACAACAAGACATATCTTATGATATATGGGGATCAACGATGGTGTTAAATATCTGTTAATTGTTTTCACTATATTATGAGAGTGGACTGCAGTATTATGGATAAGCCTAAATATTGGAATGGATTATGTTGGACATAAGATAGTATTGTTTAAGGATAGAAGTTTTTTTATATTATTGATGGGATGTTATAGTAATATAGTTTTAGAAAAAGGACAACCTGCAGGACGGGTGACAACCCATCGCGTCGGACAAGGCCATGGGAATCGAACCCACAACCGAAGTGAGACTGGCCTTTATCGCCTACCACTGGCCTACAGGAAGTCCCTGTTTAGTAGAAACTAGTTTTATTTTATTAAGCGGTATGATATATGAAGTATAAGTCCATTTTAGGAACCATATATGATTAATCTCACTAAAGAATGACTTATGTATATTTAATAACTTTTTCTAACCTTTTGTTTGAGACAGATGGAATGACATGTCATACTAACACTTCACGAATAACAAATACAACTTCATTTATTTAAGAGATGAAGTGGAAATTGTTCAAGGCACGAACAACAGTGAGATTGTACCAAAATAAAGTAAGTATTTATTCTAATTCAAATTCTTCGACTTTAGGGAAACGATCTTGAAAACCAAAAATGATGTCCTAGTGCTCTTATATCTGATTAATCAGATGGTACCTTAGATCGTCACAAATTTATGGATTTTTGATTGTTGGCTTTTCCATAGCCATGTTCTCTACCACTCTCCATCAGAACATGATGGTTAGATTTTTCTTCCATATCCATATTTTCACCTATGTGGAAACCCAGCGATTAGTTTATTTGGGTAACCATTACGTTTCATACTTTTGTTTTTAAATATTGGTTTTGGTATTCCTTTTTACGATGTGGGTTTCTATTAAAGAAACTTCCGAGTAGTAAACCATTTATAACCCCGACGAATTTCGAGGGTGAAATTCATTTTAAGGGGGGTAGAATGTAACACCCCGAGATTTTATGAAAAATATTCTTTTTAATTTCATTAATGTCTTGTGTTATACGCTACACCAAAAGGAGCTTTCACAACACACATCCTTGACCTGGATTGAATTACACGCAATCACGACCTTCCACAATAGCGTGTGTTGTACGCAACACCATGTTTCTCTAAACAACGATATGCTATTAAAATATTATTAAAACTAGCCATTCTGAATAGTAATAACCACTTTTTGAAATTTTGTAAATTTTATTTTTCAAAATGGACTTCATTTTTGGATTCGGAATATCGAAATTAGCTTAGGGTGAAATTTTGGTGATTTTCGGATAACTTTCATATTTTGATGAATAGTGAAAATTACTAAATTTTAATTAAAAACAACTTTTTCAATCGAAATAATTAATAGTGATAAATTATTAATTTGAGTGGTTTTAAAGTATATTTAGAATATATTTTTACAATGCAATTAAATGTTGTTCATTGGATGTAATTTCATATTTAAACCAGTTATAAACAAGTGTCAATATTTTGATAGTTATTATCTCTTAAAAACACGCCTTTTGTTTTGACGACGGGAATTAATTTTTAAATTAATTAATGCAACTGATATGTTTTGAATTTGGTGAAATAGAAATCATTTTTGAGTTCATAATATCAAATATAGCTTAGGCCTAATTTTTGGTATTTTTCTGAAAACTTTCAATTTTTGATGAATAGTGAAACCACTAAGTGGTAGTTAAAAAAACTGATTTTTTCATAATACTTAATTTTACCGCTTCTGTGAGTGGAATTTCAAAAATCCGAGAGACATGGTTGATGTCAGTAAGTAAAATTTGGTTCAATGAGATGAAAATAATTTTTGGTGAATAGTAACTTTTTACTTTTATTTTATCACGGTTAAAAGTAAATAGGGTAATTAAGGGTAAAAATGATATTATTATTACCCTAACACATGTCCAAATTCTATTGGATAAGTGTAATTCGACCAAAAAAATCTTAGAAATAAAATATGACCATTTAGGCCCACTTGGATTAGATTAGGACATTTATTATTATTTAATTCAAAGAAGAGTTAAAAGAGTTAAAATCAAAGTTTATTTACTAAAACATTTTTAATATAGGGTTATACATAAGATAAATTCGATTGTAAATATTCATTAGAAATATAAAACCATTTACTACATAATGGTATTTTATTTTTAATTTTTAGACATTATATAATTTAATTTATTTATGACACAACGATGATGCAGTAATTATCTTATTAATGAAATATTGACATAATTGATGTTATAAATACTCAAATAAATATAATTTGAGACTTTTTATGACTTAAACTGACTTTCTAGGTTCATATTACATGTTATTGTTGATTTAATTAACTTTTTTCGAACTTATAATTCTGTTATGATTTTCACAAAAATCAATTACTAAATAGTGTCAAAATTGACATAAAATAGTTTTTAAAACAAATATTATATTATTAATTGTTATTTTATTCCTAAAAATCTAAGGGTCGACCAAATGACTTGGATAAGATTATATATATTAATAATAAACAATTTGGGGTTCTTTTGGCTTCTTATAGTAAGTTTAATAACCTTATAGTATAAGAACACAAGAAGACACGGTAAAAGTAAAATTATTTAACTTAATGTTAAATCTAAATGATAAGGTTAAAATAGGAACCTAAACTTGTCTAAATTCTATTGGATGAGAGGATTTCGACCCATCCCCACCTTAGCCTAGAAATAAATCAATTTGGAGCTATTTAAAACTGAACTTGACTTTATAATAAAATAATATTTTTAGTTATTCCAAAGGTGCCCCTCTCCTCCCTTATAAAAGGACACCTCCTTCCTCTCTTCCTCACACAACTTTTAGCCTTCAAGATCGGCCAACCCCTGCCAAAATCCCTTCTCCACTGCCCTAGAAACATCCTAGAGGTTTTGGTTTTCCTCAATGACCAATTTTAGTGCCCTAAGAGGAGGTCTCAAAGAGGTTCTTCAAAGAAGAGGTAATTTCCGTTACCAATTCTTTCACCTTTATTTATTCTTCCACTTCTTCTTATTAGGTTGTTTCATTATGAAGTAATAACATCAGTATCACTCATATACTAATATGTTATTATAAGTATGAAACAATCCTAATTCAACATCTATCCATCCTATGGAAAATGAAATCACCGCGCGTGCGTACGTACGGAATACCGTCTCCACACCGTGGTGTAATCTGTTTTCCCACCAACACCTTACATGGATGGGTATTATGGTGTAAAGAATAGCTATACATAGTTATTATAACATCATAATGATTCTGATATATTGTATCATCCACTCCAATTCAATTCAATAATTATGGAAATGATATCATCGCTCGTGCGTACGTACGGACTACCGTCTCCACGACGCGATGAGATTCATTCTCCATGTTAACCATTTATGAATGATTATTAAGTATATATAAGAAATAATAATGAAATATATGACATGGTGAATCTACTGGATTTATGTATATATATATGTCATCTACTTACTTCCATTCAAGACAATAAGGAAAGGAAAACAGTGTTCATGCGTACGTACGGACTACCGTCTCCATGAACGATGTGTTTCATTTCATTTATCTATCTATTATATATATATATATATATATATATATACTGAATATATATGATATATAAATCATATTTTATATTTTGGAAGTAATTAAATCATGATATAAGTAATAATAATGTCAAGAACAACAAGTCCAAACACCTACGATAAATGAAACAATTTTACCCAAAACGCTCTTTAACATTGAATTTACAAAAGAACGGATAATATAAAGTCATAAGTGAACCATATATGATATCATAACAATGAATATTATTCTTTAATAAGTCAATGACAGAATTTAAATCATTATACAGGTGGTTCGGACACTTACGAAGCAAATCAGACCTAAGGTAAGGGATAAATTTTCAATCTCATTTTTATCCGAGATTGCTTATACAGAAGTATTTACTGGGGTTATGTTTATCATCCATGACCATGATTTCTAAAAAATGATTTCATAAAATGTTTACCATTCTTCCATGGATTTTTAAAGTCATTTTTACCCTTTATTTACTTTTTACCACATTGTATGAATGGAATCTTTCCTTTGGTTACCATATAAGGTACTTTTTGACTTTTCCGACAAAAGTACGAGGAGAATGTTTTTTTAACTTATACGGCATGGATGGATTTTTAAAACATTATTTCCAAGAAGCTTCTTTTACTAGTTTTCAAGTTTATTTTTAATCAAATTCTTTTAGTTTAGAATTGTACGACATGTTAAGAAAGGAAAAGTTTTTTTGAAGCAGAAATGATATTTTCCTCAAGAATGGAGTTCAAGTGTTTTATCAAAATTATTTTCCATCTAAGATAATATATGGTTCTGTTTCTATCCCTATTATTACATATAATTGATTATGTTGTGATAGAAATATTTTTATGAATTCCTTTATCTTATATGAATTTTTTTATGATGTCATGATGTTTATGATTCCCATTTTTATTACATGGGTTATGCAATGAGGTATGATTTATGATTTTGTGGCACACATAAGAATGGTATCATTATGAGATGGGTGGGACCTATATATCCCTCCAATGAATTGGGTAAAGATTTTATATCTCATGAGATAGACATGTCTGGAATGGTAGGTTATACCGGTTCAGTGAAACAGGACTGAAACGAGGGTGACTCGGTTCAGAAAGGGACTTTGTCCACTAAGATAGTCTTGGAAATGAGTCTTGAATAACAAGAAATGATTCTATATGATTATGTGTGTATGCCACAATTTTTCATGTTTTATGTTATGATTATTGAGATTTCATTTCACTACTATGATTTATCCCATGTTATGAAATTATTCTCTCTTTTGGAGGTTAAGATTTCCAAAATGTTATGTTATTATGAATATGACGTGATTGATATTTCTTTTGTTTACCCTTACTGAGCATTTGAGCTCACCCTTTTATGTTTTCTTTTCCCCAGGATATAAAGAAAGGTTTTAGGTATGAAAAAAAGGAATATCATTATGGGAGATGTTGAAGATCTTTCACTACGATTAGAAGATTATATTCCGAGTTTCCAAAGACACTAAACTATTACAGTCCTTGTGTGTGTGTTTTTTTAATGTATTAAGTATTCCGTAAAAGTAATGTAATGTCCATGTACGATAAGCTTCGGGTCTCTACATATAATCAGTTGATAAGTAAAGGATATATAATAATACTACATTTTGATTCAATTCTTTATTCTAAAATACTTGATTAGAGATCCTCTATGAAATGAATTCCCATTCAATGTAGAGTTAGCTTTTAAGACTAACAAATGAACTATTAATGAATTTGAGTTCCTTATATTAATAAATAATCTGATTCTTTTCATTAAAATAAATGAAATTCTATGTGGTTGTTAGTTTTTTGGAATTAGAAAATGTATTCCAAGAAAATGTCTAGGGAAACAATGATATAGTCCGCATTAAAAAAACAATACTCAAGTGATGGTATAAATAAACATAATTGAATGGAGATTATGGAAAAGGGATCTCCATGTTACTCATGATTACTCAATGAAGAGAGGATTATGGTTTATTGTAAAAATTTTCCATCCTAATGGGATGGTTTTGGGAGTATCCCATTGGTCGTTGGGAATTAATTCCATTTTTTGTTGAAAAAAATCGCGGTACTAATATTAATACCCATTTTGATGGAAATTTTGGAACATTTTGTCCTCATAAAACACATTGTATTTAATATCCACACATCCAGTTGACTATTTTTGTTAATATTATTTTATCGAAATACATGGGGTGCCATAATTTACATAAATATCAATATTTATATTCATTTGATGTTGGAAAAATCATTTTTCCAAAATATTGTCTCATGAAAATTTGAAAAAAATCATACTTTATATCATAGTGTTCCATTCCCTATGGTGGAAACTAATATGAATGTGATTCCTTCACACACCTACCATTTCACACTTAAAAACATTAATTAACCATGATTTAGACACACAATATTCATCATGGGTATATATATCAACACTATAAAAAGTATCTATGTGCATAGGAGTTTTTCTAAGGACAGGTTGAATGGGAAAATCTATGCATACATATTTTTTTCCTTTGTTAATTTTTGGTCCACCATATACCCTAACATTTTTTGTTATTTTTTATATAGAAACCAATAAATAGCCTCCTTTCCTCACCAATTCAATGAGGATGTACATGGTCGAGTAGATAAACAGAGTAATGTCACCTAACCCAGTACACCCATTTTCAATTAGGTGACTTTATAAAGCCAAAAATAAGGAAAACCACCATAATCTAGAGTAATTTGGATATATGATGAAGATAAAAAAATTCAAAAAAAAGATGATCACTATTGATATTTAAAGATGAAGTAGAAGGAACCCCATACAGAACAAACACTAGAGTTCTATACACCAAGGATAGATATAGAGGATCCCCCACACTATACTGTCAAATTCATATATTAACATCAAAATTAATCATTATGGAAACATGAAAACCAATCACTCAAGGCCTCCATTATAAGGTGAAATTTTTTTATAGGCCTCTATGATATAGTGAATATACACTCATTTCCCAATAATAGAGAGACTCATATCGCTTCTCTTTAATTAGGGTGAATTATTCTACCAAACATCCACTAGGGATAAAATCATCCAATTCATATTATATAACTCCAAAATATTAATTGTTCCATTAAAATTTTTATATTCTCCATGGAATCGTACATGGGAGGTGAATTTCCCGAGCCTCCTCATTTTCTTCCAGACTCGCATGATCAAGACCCCATTCATGCTCGAGTACCATATACAAGTCATGTATTCCTTTGATAGGATATATGATTAATCTTATAAGATACCTCCCCGAAGAATTCTTCATATATAGATAGGACCCATTGGAAAATAAAAATAGTATATTCCCATAAAACGTTGTTCAATATAAACTATATACTAGTAGAACCTCTCATTCCTAATTCAACACATACTATGTTCCCATGTTTCATGTTTTCTACCATGGTCTAATCAATGAACATGTAATTTTAGGAATTATAATATAATTATAACCTCCAACTATCCCCACAATGATGATATTATTTCCATTACTCATTAATGAGTTTAAGATATCTATATCAATTCCCCATAATAGGTGAATTCCAAAAACATTACAACACAAGAATTTATTTCTTGTACAGTGACCTTTGAGAAGCTCCTACGTAAGAACCACACATATTATTCACGTTCCCTAGGTACAAATTGAGCCTATCAAGAGGCCTAAATATAATTAACTTCGTTTCATAAATATTCTATAATAAAAAGGACGAATCAGAAAGGGATTACCATGTGCAAGACCGATTCAATTTCATATTTTTTCACCTATTAATTTTAAAATTTACACAACATATTTAATTAAAATTCATTGTATATTCATTATAAATAACTATAACATTGTGACTCAATCAAATTAGAAATCAGTTGTTTCTGACTAAAATACACATGATTATTATCTTAGGATTAAATCCCATATCCAAAATGACAACCTCAATAAGTTATTTTCTTAATTAACATTATCCTGAATGTGATGTATCCCTTATGAGACCCTCTCTTTTTTATTTATCCATAAAATAAATGATCTTGAATGTGTTTCTAATTCAATTGTACTAACAAAAAATTTCTAATCACCTTCATCCTAGTAGTAAATTCTATATAACTCCAAATTTCTCGATATATGTTTTGGAAATATGACCATAAAAGACACATCACTTGGTCATGGATTCATAAAATTAAAAGGAAATACATTAGTCCTTATTGTAATAACCTAAAAGATTTTATGTTTTTAATTATGTGGAATAAAACTATTAATTTTTATAGACATTTTATTGATTTACATAGGAAGAAAATATCAATAGATTGATCAGTACTCAACCATAAATACTTCTTCCCAAGATGGAGAAAAATTTCATACTATCCAACTATAAAGATTTAATACAAGGAATAATCAACTAATTAAGGAAATATTTTTAAATATATATATATATATATATATGTTCATAGTAATGAATGTAAATGAATGATCACTAAAAAATAGGTTACCAACCATACACCCGAATTTCAGAAGTATTCACATATATGCTATTTACATTTAACATATTCCTTGAGTAAGAAACACTTCCTCCAAAAAATGGTGATATTGGAATACCCTACCATCCAATTGAATTTTTTTTACCAAAAGAATAATTTTTAAATCCTCAGTGGTCTATTATAATTGGAAATTAGTTTTGCATTGGCTGAAAAAATGACTATGTGTGAAACACATTGAAAGTAATGAAATAATTGTTGGTATTAAATAACATTATGGATAGTAATATATAATTTATTAGAAATTAATAAAAATTATGATATACAACATATCTATAAACTAACTTCCATTACTAATAAATTATATATAATTGTGTTTTTTCACACCAAATACCTAATCCAGTTTGTCCCATGATACCTACTAAGGTATCAAGGGGTTATGTTTTCCTAGGCACACTAGTAAATAAGAAAATTGAGATCATAATATAAAATGATTATGTGGATAAAAAATAAAATAAATTATTTTGAATAAATAATAATACAATTTTCTATATATAAAAAATTATCTATAAAAATTATTAGAAATATATATTTTTAATATTTTTATAGCCTAAATATTAGAAAATTATCTACATAAACACTCTTCATACCTAATAATGAAAGATAGGGTGTTCATAAAATATATATATAATTGTATATGGTTAATTAAATATAAATAGATCATATGATGAAAAATAAATCAATCAGATGAAAGTAAAAAAACATGGAGAAATAATTAAATCTAAGATTGAGAGATGGTGATAAAAAACATAGTTAAAATAAAAAAATGTAATAGAAGTGGTACCTAAAATTAAAATGATATAAAGAGACTTGAAAAAAAATAACTATATTAAAATGGTATACTCCTAGTTCCATAGTGATAATACATAGATAATAAATTGTACAATATAAAAATATTATAGTGGTAAAATGAGATTTCTAATAGAAACCCATTCCTCAAGTCCAAAATTTCATATAGATCCTTTATCATTTTGGATAATATAATTTCTTATGTAAATATCATAAATTAAAAATATATTAATTAATTTTTAATATATTATAACCCATTTATTATCTTATTTCATTAATTTATTAGATTTTTTCTCATGTTAATTTTTTAGAGTTGTTTAATGCATAGTTACACAATATATTTGGTATATCAGAAATGGTTGGTTGGATTTCACAATTGATAACATGTTTTTCAAATGTGTAATGTGATAAATTTTCATGGAATTTAAGTATTATATATTTTTCATCTTTTATGAATAGATTATTTTTTATATTTATAAATCGTGACTATGAATTATTGATTTTAAGATATTAAAAAAATCTATATTGAATTGTTTTTAATATAAATAATATAATTAAAATATTTTCATTTAAAATTAATAAAAATAAAATAATTTTAATATAAGTATTTTAATTGTTATTGAAAAATATTTTTAAAACATTAATTGTTAAAGAGTAAAGAAAAGATGCATCACCCTAATAAGGGTTATAGACCCATGGTGGCATAAGAAATGTTTTTAATAGTGTTTTAAAAATAAATAAGAACAAGTTAATATATGTATTTAATAAATACATTGGTGGTCTATTGAAATCATTTTTTCCTTGATATAATGATTATAGGTTTATAGAATTGAATGATTAGAAATAAAAAAAACATCATTGGAATTTTAAAGTCTTTCAATAATCATCGAAGAATAACATTTGGTATTCTCTAAGGCTTCGTAGGGTGGTCTCATGGTAATTCGTGGACATTTTAACAAAATATGTAATGTTAAATGAATTTTTTGTAGGATATTATGCTTGTTAATTGTTTTTTTGTGACGATGAATGGGTTTAGGTGGGGTGTATTTACAAGAGATATTGGGATTTTTTTCAATAAAATATAGATTCATATTTTTTTCATCAAGAAAATATTTATTTTATATAATAATGATTAGTTATAGTTTTTGAGAATAAAATCACTTTATTAAATTAAAAACAACTATTTTTATAATTTTCATTAGTAAAATGTGAAAAATAAAAAAATTGTTTTATTATAATGTGAAGTAACAATTAATTAATAAATTCATTTATATGATTTTAAATTATACTTATAAATTTTAAAACTATTATTTCAGACATTAAATATATTTTATGTCATGTATTTTTTTATAAATTATTGGATTATTTTTAAATCATTATAATGCCATGAAACAAATATTATATGTAAAAAAATATATTTTATATTAAAAAATTCACATTGGAATAAAAAATATAAAAAAAACTCAACATAATATAATTTAATTAATTTATTACCATAATGAGTTCTATTTTTTTATATAATAGGTAAATATATTATTTAAATTTTAACAAAAATGTTTCCGTTTGAAATATGTTAAAAATAAATTAATAAATAATTTAAAATTATAGAGACATTAATTTTTATAATTTGAGAAAATATTTTTCAATATTAAAATATTAATATTTTTATATTGTACATGTTAAACATTACTTATTAGATATTGCAATATTCCCTATGGGTGGATAATTTTTCAAATATTGGTTACTATTTCAAATGTAATGTCACTAGTTTAAATGTCATATAATACTTATACATCATTCAAAACCATTTATTTTTTATTTACTAAATTAATTAATATACTCTTAAGTTTTTATTTTCAACAATTAATAAATAATGGTTATAATTGTAATAATTTACTTATATATTTCTATTTATTAATAGGTTTGATAATTATTGGAGAACACGATATAAGTTCAACATTTTTGAAACAATTTCTATGTAGTATTATGAATTGAGATAGAATTTTCATTCCTGTAAAAGTGACACTACAACATAATTTTACTAGTCATTAGTACATGTGTTGTTTTTTTCATGAAAATGATTTGGAATGAGCCTTGCAATACATTATGTTCATGATATATATTTCATAGAAATATGAAATGATAATCTTTGAAACAAATTATTTCACAAAAATTTAATGGAATAATATTCCATTGAATAATATATATATTCATAGAAAACCTCATTTGTGAAGGGATTTGGAACACCCTCAGAGGGGATGAGTGAATCAGGTTTTCAAATTTTTATTTTAATGTTACGAAACATGTTCCTATATTGGTAGGAACTTTTTAAATATAACTGTTTGTAATGTGTAGTAATTTAAACATTCACACACAATTGGACCACACAACAATTTTACATGGTTCACGAAAATGGTCTAGTACAAGGAGAATACGAAGAAAGGCTATCAGTCTTATCAAAATACTTTAATAATCCCTTGTTTTTTATTACATAATTTCAGAACAATCACACTTTTCTAGGCACTCTACCATAACATGGTTTTAAGGATAACACAGTGTGCCCCTCAGATAACTTTCATTGACCCCCCTTACTCACTGTGTTGGGAAGAATATAAACATAATTTATTGACATGAAGGTTTTATTAATGGGTTGGAATAAAATCATGAATCCTAAACTATATATATATTGTATTAAAGTATAGTTTCTACCTGTAGGCCTAATCCACCTTAATGCACACAATTTGTTCATAATTCATTCCACCGTGAACTAAACTTTTCTGTATAGTGCATATGTAAAAAAGGACTATGTAATGACTTTGAAAATAGTGAACATATACATCCTTTACAAACTGAATCCACATACATTTTATTCTTTCTGGACCAAATCACCCTCTACGAAAAGTCTTCCATGAACAGGATTCCCTGAACCATCATCTGTGAACCATCTTCCATAAACTTTCTTCCACAATCTATTATGTTCTTCACTAAATTCCTTCAAAATTTCTAATCACAGTAACCAATGTTGGGTTGTCTTCCCAGAAACCACTCTAGACTTCACTAAATTACTCATGGGTTTTAATAAATCTTTTAATCCCTGAAGAATGGATTAGTTCTAATTATATATGAAAATATATCCACATAATCTGTTAAACTATGATGTACCAAATCATTGTTATGGAACCACATTTACCATGTATTTGGAATTTCCTACGAATTTTTTCCCTAAGGGGTCCTCATATCACCACTCTACCTTTGTGGCATCCAAAATCTTCTGAGAATTTCTCTGCACCTCATTTTCGCTAAAGATAAGACGTCTAGATTATTGGCTCTTACACAAACTGATATTTGCCTCATTTTCAGCAATGTAAATACATCATGTGAACTAATTTCCTTCCTCATAATGGGAACCATTTAATCGACCATGAATATCCCATGAACCCTTTTATTTCATGATATACATACTAAAATTCCTGGCCACATGTCACAAGTAAATGGAAATACGACATTTTTTGTTTTTCCTCACCAACCCGCGTACCTCCTATGCTATCTACGAACTATCCAACATGGTTCATGAACCATGATTTGTAATATTATTTCCACAAAACCTTCCTTTTCGAAAATAATAGACTATCGATTTTGAGGCCCAAAAATTTGGCAATAACCGGTATACTACACCACTTTTAACACCTACTTCGGTATGTTATATAATATCACCTAACATGAAAACCACTTGATGAACTCACTGTGTATTGACAAAAAACAAAAACAATACTTCTTTTCTAGAAATTAACATTAATGGTTTCAATAATATCACCCTTACTTTGTGATAAGTTAAGGAATATTTTGAACCTTAGTTAAAATTTCAATTACGATATTTAATTTTAACCATAATATTTATTTCTAATTTGATGTGTCATGATATATATATGTATTAAAACCAATTTATTAATTATCACCAAAACTAATTATATACCAATTATCTTTCATTCCATGAAATAATCCCATTATGATTGAATATGAAATCAATTCCCATATGAAATATTATTATTTTTATATAGAAATAATAGAATTAAAAAAATAATTTCATGTTAAATAAACTATAGATAATTACATATTGAAACCCAAAACATTCGTACATGAATCTTAATATCATTAAGAAAATAATCATACCTAATAATATAATAAAATAAATAGTTTTAGTGTCTTATGAAAAGTATGTTAAAACAACATGAATATATATAATCCATTAAAATAATTTTTAAATAAGTTGACATAATTATCCTATATTGTTTTAAAACCAGCTTAGGACATGTAATCACATTAAATATTACGTTATAGATTGAGTGGGAAAAAATCCATGAAATGGGTGGGATAATGGGGATGGAACATAAGATGCAATATATATAAACATATCATAATAATAAGATCATCATTGTAAAAATAAGGAAATAATTTGATGGAGACATGGAATTAATCACATGTATAATAATGAAACATCATAAATATTTTGGTAAATTCCCATACATTGAATGTAAATATTCCTAAGAACATGTTAACACATAATAAAAATGTTTAAATATTAATGTACATAATTTAGAAAAATATATAATAATGTTAATGAATAATTATCTCACGAAATACATAAATTTAGTCAATTTATTAAAGGTAAGTATAATTTGGATGCAACAATCAGATTATAATTTTTCCATGATCATGAATCCCACATGGAACAGATTTACATATCCATCATAAAAATTAAACAAACACATGAGAAACAAATGATATCCATAGTGAGGATATTAAACATTATTTAACGAATAATATTGTATGATAAAAAAATTTGAATAGAAATCATTTAAGATACACAATAATGACCATTATAAAGGTAAAATAAAAATTAATAAATACTATAATAATATTCCTATGAGTAATAAATGACTGAATTGATGAATATGGTGTTTTTAAATAATCATGGTTATTTATTAAAATGAATTAAAATGAATTATAAACATGCATACAACCAAAATTAAAAAATTAAAAAAATTAGTGTATGTTTTTAATGGGTATCTTAAGATTTGTGGTTAAAATATATGAAGAGGGAATATACCAAAAAGGATTTCTTTGGCTCAAAGTCCCCCTTAGTTACATTGAAAAATAACAATACATAATCAATCAATGAGAGAATATATAATATCTTTGTAAATATCTATAAATTAATCAATAATTGTTAATTACACAATAAAATATTTGTACTCCCTAAACATAAAAGATGTCATATCCAGAAGATACATTTCCCAAAATTGTTATATTGAGAAAAGAATCCCCGTACCATATATCCCATTTTCTAATTTAATGTTTATAGGCCTAATATATGTAATAAATATTCATTAAAATAACATTATATAATGTTATTATATTGATTTATACAATTAACAATCAAGTCTACATATTTTAATTTATTTATTAACAATTAGTTGAAGATACAATGGTCCAATGTCGTGATTTTTAGAATTATCCCTACTAATTTTGATTTTATGGGTTTTATTTACTTTTATTTAAAAAATAGTAAAAAATACACAATATTGTTAAAAATACATAAAAAATTTATTTATTATATTATAACAACATTATTTTATACATCCATTAGGGTGGGTGTAAATATAGAATTGATAATGCACTCGTAAATTGTTGAGTGATCATTAATAGTACATTCCAACAGAGAAAACTAGAATAAATCTATATATATTTAATATTGTTCATTATAATTATAAAATAGAATAATTAACATTACTGAAAAGTAATCCATACTAATAGAAGATATAGGTGATGATATATAAATCAATGATTCATCCTTGTGGGTAGTATATCATTAACTAAAAAAACATTATGAAAGATAGTGGATGAGATAATATACATAATATAAATAGTATTTTATAAATATCCCTTAGAATAATAACATTTATATAATTTTTTAAGGAAAATAGTTATTTTATTAAGGTTTTTTTAGAAGAGTGAGTGGAATAATTACTAATGGAATGAAGTAGTGTGAAATGAAAATGTGATAAATGTTATCCCTACATTAAAGGTTCTATTTTCTTATGATTTAATATGATTGATATGATATTTATGTGTGAAAATAATTACCCTTGGGCTAAAATAATAATTAAGAGTTAATTGGGTGGATCAAAAGTAATAAGAAGTGTGTGACAAGTGAAGTTTCAAATGGAGGGAGATTTGGTATTTATACTCCATGGGAGGAGTGTTTATGCTTTAAAATATTTAGTACAATATTATTGAAGGAAAAATTCATATAAAAGTGGTCACATTTTCGACTATAAACACTATTTTATTGATAATTAAACATTTTATTAGTTTATATACATTTAAGTAAAAATATAATAGTTTCTGTAAATAAAAATAATGAAAAAATATTTTTTTATTTCCACATTATCTTCTTAGAGAATAAAAATTATGTTTAGGTTTATAAAATGAGATTATTATTTTAATGTAAATATTTATTATATTACTTCTATTTTATGATTTTATGATCAATTTAAAATTTATTATCTCATTATTAAATCACTATAATTTGATAAAATATTAAGTCTTTAAGGAACTATATTTTCTACTATTTAGAACAGAAATTATTTTTTATGAATTATTATAATAAAATCATGACTAATAAATTTCTACAGGTAGAATTTTAACAAATTAAATTTAATATATCAAAATAAATTTATAACATATGTAATTTTTATATTTAATTATTATTTAAAAAATTTATTGTATTTACCTAGTAATATTATACAAAACTTATTAAAAACTCATAGATATAATTTCAATTGTTAGATATTTATTCTACCAACTAGATTAATATAAAATAGTCATACTTATAATTCATATAAATGCCTATTATATCATTCATTATTTTTTCATATATATTTTTCTCATAATGTTCTATATATATTATATAAAATACCAATCATATTCATAATGTTTTTTTTCTTTTTTTGTGTTGTTTACAATTTTCATAATTCAAGGGGACTACGCTGACCTTGAATTTGAATTTTTTTTATTTTTCTATTTTATTTCCAAATATTAATACTTTTTATTTCAATTTATATATCTAATATCCCTAAATTTGACTCTATATTTATGAAATAAATATTTATTTTGTTTTTATTACCCGATGCATGAATTTTATAACAATCAATATTTCATTACATGACACACAAGTATATTTAGAAAAAAAATTAATATTTAAATGTCTGACTAATTTCAGTATTGGCCCCATGTTCCTTGTAATTATGGGGGGTATCACTTTAGCATGTACAATAATGATTGGATAAAAATTTATAAGAACCAATTAGTTTTAGGATGATATATGATGCTCAAATGAATATTAGTGTTTAGATCCTTTTGATGAATCCTCTAAAATATTTTGGATTAATTATAGTCATAATCATATAAAATTTATATTGTTTCACCACGAAGCTTCCTAACATCAATCATGATGTGTTGTAATTTATTCTCAAGGGGTAGATCCCCACTTATTTCTATGAAATATTAATACATTATATAGCGATCATTAAAAACGTATATTATATTATTCCACATAGAATAATTGAGAGTACCAATAACAAATCCCATTATAATATTTTCCCTTATCCACTTTAGTATAGGGAGATGTTTTGTTACACCCTTATCTATTTTCCTTTTACCTTTTTCATTTAATTCACTACATCTCAATACATAATAAACAACTTCCACCGTAATGTTTTCCCATCATAAATATTGTCTTAAATCCCTATATGAATTTGTGATACTATCATCTATATTTAAATTAATGATTTGATCTTCATCATGTAATTCCATAATTTTTCATATTTACTTATTGAAATAATAACATCATTAATATTTTGAAATACTTACATTCATAGAAGGAATCGATCAATATCTCAACAGTTAATGTATTAACCCTCTATTAAAGGACAATTTTAGGTTTATATAACATCTTAATCATCTCTTGTAAATATATTTATGAAAATCATGTAAATTTAATGATGTTTCCCCTTCTTTAGTAATTAAAATAACCAACATTAGTTTCTCCCTTCATATTATATCACTGTCTATTCATTTCATGAATAATAATCCATGAAACATCCTAATATATTTATATACAACCATATTTTCCTCCGTAGGGTAGTAGTTTTTTTCAATTACAAACTCCTTGAGTAATAATAATAGTCTCCTTTTTTCTCATTAGATGGTATATTTTAGGTAACATATAATTAAAACACTAGAGGTATTATATATATGTCGAATTTTTATATATAAACATAGTATCCTTATATCATTAAAATGATATTATTGATGTTATATCATGATCTGGAAATGAATATTTTCTTATGGGTATTTAATATAATCAATTAATAACCAAAAACTATATCATTTTGTATAAAGGAATTTCCCTATTGTTTCATTAATGTGTCACTATATTGAATAAATACTTTTAGACCATATAAAAAGGTTAAAACTAATATATTGGTTAATATTTACTTCAAATCAGCTTATCATTATTCATATACCTATTACCATGTGAATTTGTCTAATTTTTACCTATTAATATGTATCGGGGTAGCTAATAGGGTAATTTTTAAAATAACACACCGATAATAAATAGCAATGCTACGAAAACAACATATCTCACTTATATTTTTAGGTCAAATCAAATCATTAAAAACATTTTTACATAAAATTTTCATATATATTCTATCATTGTGAAAATATATATATATAACAAATTCATGATAGAAATAATTCACATTTATTGAACATTATATATAACTCATTTTCATATAATGTTTCAAGAATAATTCCCATGTGGTTTACATTATCTTCATGTTTTTAGTGTATATCAATATGTTATTATCAATCAAACAAAATTATCATGATAATAAATGATTTTTCTATTCATCTACCTAAAAACATAAAATGGGATTTTTTTTATACAAACAAGAACTACTATAAAATCAAAATTCTCACACATTTTATAAAAATATTTCATTTTTATATCATCCTTATTAGATTTTAGTAGCCTATAACGAGAAAAAATGTTATTATTTGAGATGAGATTACATTCCTGAAGCTGATCACATAGATCATTGATACATAGAAAATGATAATTGATCAGAAATTTAAGGGGATTTATTTTTTATAATCAATTATAGACATTATAGACAAATCCTATTTATTTTGGAATGTTATATGTTATCTACAGGCTGATTTATTAGAGTGATTGAATCCATTATCTCACAACTAATTTATTTTCATTATTAATTCAAATAGTTACACAAGGGCCATATTATATGTTTTCTTGGATATGGGATAGACATAAGGAATGAAATTAACAGATTTTTAAACATAATGATGTTTGGGAAAACTATGTAGTCCATCTAGTAATACATTAATTTCATCATTGAAAATCAATAAATCTTCAAATATTAGGACAATATAAACATTTATTTATTGAATATGACATTCTTCTTCTCCAAATAATTTTATTAGGATTATCCAATAGAGGAGGTCCCCCACATAAATCTTGTAATAAATCATATACAGAAAAAAAGATGATTATATGCTTAATACAAAAAATTTAATATTCTAATCTCTATCAAAAATTGTATTATACATTCAGAGTTGATCCATCTTATGAATTTTGTCAGTTTCAACTAATGTTAATGTAATTAACTATGAAACTATAATAAAATAATGAATTTTATAATAAATATTATTTAATATTTTAAGGGAAATAATATTTATAGTGTGTTTTTTAAATTTAAAAATACATTCTTGATAGATTATTGGGATATTCATTGTCCATAGATTACAAAAATGATATAAATGATTACAAATATCTATAATCAAATAATTTATTATCTATCTTTTTAATTATGATCAATGTACTTAATATCATATCGTTTCTAACTTCAAGGTATATTTTTTAAATTTTATAAGTCCATCCAAGATTCCATAGAATTTATTATGGTTGATTAACAAGATCCCATGGTAATTTATTAGAATATATTCTCATATCCTTGAAATTGAATAAATTAAAAATTGATTGATTATTTATTACCTTTACACGCATGACACTAGAACAAAAATTGACTATAGCGTTGGTTGTTTAGTGGCGGTTCTGGAAACTACCAGTAAACCTTTTTTAAAAATGGTTTCTCGACAGTTTATAATAAACTGCTGCGAAACATTTTTTTACAACGCCGACCCTCCCCCCCCCCCCACCCCTCCCCCCTTCTCACCCCGCGACCCCGCTTCTCCCACGACTCTAGCCCCCCGTGACCCCGGCGACCCCGTGACCCCGGCAACCCCACTTCCCCCGGTAACCCCGGCCCCCGCGACCCCAAATACCCCGTGACCCCGATGACCCTGATTCCCTCAGCTACCCCTCTTCCCCTAGCCCCCCGTGACCCCGACGACCTATACGAACCCTATGGTTTGAAATAAGTTTTTTTGAAACTATTTTAAACTCAATTTCATTGCCATGCTAGGATGGTTTCGTCAATAATCGAGTCATGATAGAGGTATTAGAGGTAATTAATAATGATATTTTGGTTGTTTTATTAAAACTAGTGTAGTGGTGTTATAGGTATTAGAGTTTATCCATATAGGCTAGATAATACAGTATATGTTGTGATAGTTGATTCATTCCTATGTAATGGCACTAATTATATATTTTCTAACATGAGTACATATATTATTAATTATAGAAAACTATTGGATCACTGGAATCATTATATAGTGATCAGGATTTGATTTATGTGCTTGATTTCATGTGATAAATGAACTACCACGGGATGGATAGTCATGGAATTCCAATGATATATTATGAATGATTTTCTTTATTCTATTTTGACCCTATTGAGATTTATTTCTTCTTTATTATTTGATATTTTATCTTGTAGAAAACTTCTATGTGAATTTATGACCTGAACACAACTAGGTTTACACCTATATAAGTGCCACTATGGATTCATCATGAGGATGATGAGAAATTTTTCTATGTAAATGTGTATTAGTGGCCTCTAATTATTTCCATGTTAGGAATTTATCTCTATATAGATTCAATTTCCATGACTTAGATGATAATTTAAGATTATTTTTTACACATCATCATAATAAATTCATGTACTCTAAAACATTTCATTATATAAGTATAGGTTTGTTAATTCACACTATGTACTTTCTGATCGATCTATATTCATTAATTTTACTAAAAGTATATTTATTTTATTCCTCATTATAGGATTAAGATTTTATGTGATGACTTAATTCTAAATAAATGTGATATTGAAAATGTGTTTCACTATTATATTGGAATGTTGTGACTTTTTAGGGATCACATGGAGATGTTTTGAGTTGTGATTTTGGTTGTGACTTTTTTGGGTAATTTTACTGTGGGATAGTTCAACTAGGTTTATTTTGTAATTAAATTTTATTTGAATTTTATTTCTCAATTTTTTATCCAAACTAGATGATTTTCCATTAATATGTATAGTCTTGGATGAAATTAATCACTTTCATTGAATATGTGTCTTTGTATTATTCATTATTTTTTGAAACGGATAACCTATTTATTTATATGGCCTACTTGACTATAATGAATTATGACACTTAGGTATGGAGTTCCTTATAATTTTTATACTCGATCATGGAGTCCATCAAACATGTGTTACTCAAGCATAGCATCCATTTAATTTGCATAAATTTATTTTGTGTGTTGAAGTGAATGGTATTGAATTCATTCTTACTTATTGTAGTGGTTTGGATGAGTATAATTCTTTTATGTTCCCAAATATAACTTTTAGAGAGAATTCCTTCTAGGATCTATTTCCAGCTATGTGATTCTAATTATCTTATTATGTTGTTCTGGATGATAGTACCAATACCCCACATTTCATCTCCAAATTCCCAACATGATTCTACGATGAAACTCCAAACACCAAGACCAGACACATCAATAATTTTTCAAATACCCATGTTTTATCCCCAAACCACATCAGCTGCATCTTGAACACCATTTTCAATGTAGTATCCACCTTAACACATCAATTTTTATGCAAAAAATCTAGTAAGTCCTTCTCTAGATGAATTATATTATAGGCGCACAATCCCACCCACCAATTCACTATCATATCCCAACCACGATGCCTTGAATCTCAAGGAATAAATAAAATGTTCAATGCACACCGCAAAGTCTGAATCTGACTCTTGGTTCAACTCCATGGTTAGATCCTCGATCATCCCATTTAACCATAGTTGTTCACTCATGAGCACTAACACATATATGATTCAAATCACCCTCAAGTCACACCACCACTCTTTTCTATGTGAATACACCAAAGAGAGGTCTAGGAATTCAATCCACACACGGTTCATAGAACCTCAAAACCTAATATCCCAAGTGATTTCATCATGATTTTATATTAATACCACCACTTATCATGCCTCCAGACTACCATCCCTCATGTGGTTCTTGTCACTCCAAAGTAAAAATGTGTTGAGTTTTTTAATCATCATAAGGTTTTTCGTAAAAATTATTTATAAAAGATTTATTTGATATTAGAGTTTTATATGAAGAATCTATAGAGAACATAGGTTGGGGATATTCTAAATTAACAATGTTATTTGGTTTTCATGGTAATGTAGATACCATGTTGTTAGAAAATTGTTTCTCTTTAACAAAGAAACATCCCCTACCCCAAACAGTAGAGGGTTCATATCTAACATAGGGGATCATCTTTATTATATTATGTTTTGATAATATTATACTTTAGTATATATGAATATGATTCTCTATTTAGTAGTAACTATGTATTTTAATTTTTTTTATTATTGTGTAGGAACATTTTGATACACATGGATAAATGATGGATTACATTACCGAGTAACAAGCCGTAGTATGTTATGGTTTTGAATGAGTTTTTAGATTTTAAAATTTCTAATCAATCCGTTGAAGGGAGAATAAAATTTCCATGTCCTGAATGTAAATTTAGAAAATGGTTCATGAGAGATGAGGTTTATGAATATTTAATACTGAACAATTCCCTTGTCAATATTTGTGTTGGATATGGCATGGAGAAAAAAACGTTACAGAAAGATTGATCACTGATGTTAATCCACATAATGAGGTCCCAAGTTCGTCGACAATGGAAAATGAAATGAAAAACCTCATAAATGATGCATTCGGAACAGCTAGACACCACTATCATCATCAAAACATACCTGAATCTCACAGGGGGCTTCTGGCTCTCAATTTACACTAGCAGCTTCATTATTTGAGCTCTTTATTGATTCAATATAGATTATATTATTCTCTATACACAAAGTCTTGTTGAATTACACATTCGTGTGTATCTATTCAAGAATCGTCATCATCCTTTGGTATGGCCTGTTGGCCATGCTCAATAACTCTGATCACTTTTCAGATCAGTCCTTTGTTTGAACAATGCTCACAAAAATCATTCTTTTTCTGATGAAGACATGGCCTCCCTAAGATATGTGTCAATGGTGAAAAGAAAATTTTCAAGAATATAATATTCAGGAATGATATTTCAAAGTATTATTAATGTCTTTATTTTTGGATTCTATAACATTATCAACTCAGATAAAAGATCTTCTTTAACTCTGTCTGGAATCAGTTTCAATTAAAATCAATAACATGCAAATATTATATGGAATCAAAACTTATTTTAATTGATATCTCAGTTAATTAATCTACATGCATGAGTTGTATGGCATTTCTTCTTCTAGTTTACACATGTACACTTACAATCATGATTCTTAGTTTTTAGTGGCTTCGTGTTTTAATGTGCAAGAATGCATTCATAGACTATATCCTTTTTCTCTGCTACCTATGCGAGAACCCCAATTGGTGTAATATTTTGGTCACACACTTACCCTTTATTATTTTCAAGTTTTCTTTTACCCTTTTTGTTCTTAGCATATACACAAACATGTACTTTTAATTTGTCTTCAATGAGTCTCATGTAAGTGCATGTACTTCGGATTTTCTGTAGCTCCAATATTCTTCCTTATTTTCATTTTCACCCACTTTTAGTGAGATATTCTTATGCATAAATACATGAATGGATCACATAGGTTAATCCTCTTATTCCTATTTTCACACACCTCGAATTCAAAAAAGGTGTTCAGGGGTTTTTCTTATTCTTGCACAAAAATCCCAATTGGGTATTTGTTTTGTGTGATATATTTCATATTCTAAATATGTAGTGGGTTATGATTGTGTTTTCTTCTTTAAAGAATAATATTTTTGTTAAAACCTCACATGCACACTTTTACTATTTGTGTTCTCCTTTTTTTGCACACATACAAACTTGGGATTATTCTTCTTTGCACAAACCAGAGGGCACATGGTGTCTTCTTCTTCTCCCATTGAGTGCACAGATTCTTCCCATTCACGCACAGAATTTGTGTAGATATCCTTCACAAATTAAATGACGTTCCTGGTTTTTTCATCGCAAGCGCTCAATAAGGGTGTCAATCACCTGTTGTTTTACCCAGGGATACGCCTCACAAAGACACGAAGAGGGTTCAATGAACCTATCAAATTACTGTGGGTAACATCTCACAGATGTGTGAGTTGTTTTATGAACCATGGGGTTCTCGGTTCTTCTCTTCATGCAAGGGATGCGCGAGACCACTTCATGCTACAGATAAAGAACTCTCCTTTGCACAAGGGATGTGTATGAATCGTCTTTTCGATATCTACAGTGGTTTTCTTTATCTCTAATTCTTCATAGAAATAAGACCTCCTTTATTCAAGAATTGAAGTAGCATGTTTTCATCCCAGGCTCATCCTTTTATAACTGATGCTGACTCCTCATTCCAATTTTAAAATCCTTGAGATATGCCATGGGATTCTGGATTGGAATGGACGATATATAAAGAATTTTGAAATCTTCATATGTGGGATAATTGTTACATCTATTCTCTTGGTTTGTTACTATTCAACGTGGGTTATTTTTTATTGAATGATCATCACAAGAATGTATTTATAAACACATGTCGAGCTTCTTCTTGATTGCTTGACCAGCATGATGTGCCCTCACACCTTCGATTTCATCGGACACATAATTTCATCTTCATTTGTTTCATGCATGTAAATTTTAATGAATGCATGATATCATGTTTCTCAGACGATCATACAGTAGTATAAATCATCATCAACAGTGTTCGGAATCTCAATCATGGTGGATTGGCAGTGGATTTAGCGAATAGTATCATCGGGTGGCTCTCCAAGCAGTTAGAGATTGATGATGATTCCACAACCGCTAGATCAGGTCAGATCGATCACAAATGACATCGATTATAAGGTATAGCACCGATGCGATGATAGTTTGAGATCAAGTGCGTGAATAGATGGATGACATGACTCGCATGGCAGGACACGGGATGCGATGTGTGGTTGCGATTTCGCATGTGATCAGATGGATGGTGGAGACTATGTAAAAAAATTTTAATCTCGTCCAACATCGAAACGCACTATAGTCTACAGATTCTTTAAATAACAATCCACAACACACTCCGATCAAAATCCCCTCCTCATAGTTCTGCCCCACACTGATGTTCCGTGGGGGAACTTTTTCACCAACTCTCTACTCCTAGTTCATGTTTCTAGCACTTACTATGCATCCTTGGGAATAGGTTAATCGCAATGGGTCCTATTTCAAGCTTATACATGGACCACACTCCTCCATCATGTGTGGCTACCCTTGAGGGCTTTTCTCTGTCAGATTTGACCCTCAGGTCTTGCACGTGATTGAGGATGTGGTACTTGGTTGGCCACCTTCATTGGAATATATTTTTTATGTAAGGCCCTACTAGGTTAAAAACCAACTGTACAAGAGTGAATGACCACTTTCTTCCCACTAATCCATTCTCATGAACCTTTCCTTTTACTTTTCTCTTTTTTATTTTTTATTAGAACATGAATCCCAAAACTCATTACTCATCTTCCTTCTTCGAACCGTTGATATAATTCCACTTCAACTCTTCATGCATTGAAACGCAATGAATGGAATCATTATTGTAGAAAATGTTATGTCCTATACACATGTATTGTTCTAGGAAGATAAGAAAAATTAATCATCCAATGTGATTCACAACCTTAATTCTAATTAGAATTCATTCAATGGATCTTCCACATTTATCATGAAATAAAGTATTTCATGGACTTCTTGAAGTGTTGTAATAATGTATCACCTTTATACAAGTCATGGAACTTTTGACTAGTTCTACAATCATCATATTTTTTCAAAACCATCATCCATACTAAAGGTGGGACATTCGGTGATTGATAAAATCAATTTAATCACCAACACATCAATAATTAGAAAAACATAAATAATCAACCTTCCATATACATATTTACAAATTCTTAACTCATGAGACCTTATTGAAAACAAATGAAACACCATGTTATATGTTCTCCCCCATTTTATTTTTTTGTCAATATTACTTATGCACACATTGAATGGGTCAATATCTATGCCAATATTTTATCCCCCTTATTTTCATTCAAATGAAAAGCTGTTGTGGGGACTTTTCAAAACATGTTCTCATTCCTTTGAATAACATATTATCAAATATTTAAATTAGAGGAAGGATGTCACATTATTCACATAGAAAAGTTCATTTTGATGATCAACTCTAGGTCTACTTTGGCTACACTGGTGTAAAAAACAAGAGAGATATGACCATGTTATTCAATGTTGTCTATAAACAACCATACTTGTAAAACAATGCACAAAAGGTTTCAATTATTAACCATGGTGTAGAAAATAATCATATGTTTCCATGAAATGCTAAATCCAACAAATAATTCAATTAACATATTAAAAAGTTTATGTTAAATGATAAAGATCCCCCTTTCATCCCATATTATCATCAATAATAATCTCCCTCTTAATTGACATGATAAATAAAATTATGAACAACTGATGAAAGTGTTGTTGGAATAACCCAACTTTGACTTCGTGAGATGAAATGAATATCAACGTTTTCCTTGACATAATCCTTGATATCATCTCCTTTTTGTTATCCCCCTCAAGGGGTA
Organism: Viscum album; assembly: GCA_963277665.1. Lineage (NCBI taxonomy): Eukaryota > Viridiplantae > Streptophyta > Magnoliopsida > Santalales > Viscaceae > Viscum > Viscum album. Next base: position 1,813,827,239 of record OY728127.1, read on the forward strand.
CACTCCCTTTTACTTTCGTTGGTGGAAAATAATCATCAAATGTCCTTTAATATATTCTGATTGATAATCTTCCACTATCGAACACATTTAGTAATTATCAAATGATGAATAATGAGTACACATTGTTGTTCACAACATTGTTAATCCAATATTCATATTTAGGGTGACGTTCACCTTTAATTAACTGAAATGTAAGCACATGTATATAGAAATATATAATGGAATCAGATAGAACACTTGTGAGCTTCATAATAGATGCATTGGGGCTGATAGTTTTCTCTAATCCCAAAAAATCCTTTGAATGCAGCTCTAATGTCTGTGGTACTCTTCATGTTGGCGTTTCCTCTACGTTTGAAATTTTTATCTTTAATTGTTAGCATGTACCATTTAATTCCATATACCTTTAACATGAGAGTATTTTGTGTCTTTACTTCTTAAATTAGTGAAGCATCTCCCACTAGTTCATGTTCTTTAACTTTCATCATCTCCATTAGGCCTGGTAAAATAGTTATTATTTTGTATTAAAGATGTAAATCCATCTTGCACCTTCCACACAGTAGTTCTGAGACACTTTGATTTTTGTTTACTAAAAACCTCACCTGAAATTCAAATTTTCCTTAATGTGAAATAACCTATTTAACTTTTTTCATTTCTGTAGTTAGTACTTCATTTTATGCTCTTTGTATTTCTCTATAATTTTTTAATAGATTATACCAGATAACTAAACACTCATTTTAAATATTTTCTGATTTGGAGCTTTATATTTAGGAATATATTTTATCAATCTTATCATCTTTTGGATGGATTCTCCTTTTAGTTTCAACTTTCTTCCATTCATTTCCATAGATTTTTTTTCTAGTGATCCATGGTATGTCCTTTTTATCAGAACATAATATAATTTTTTTTATTGAGATGAAATTATTGAAATTTTGGTTGAACTTATTCTTGGGAATAATTTATTTCACTATTTTCTTGAATTCATTGTATTATTTATTCCCAATGGAATACTTTTCAACTTCTTTTTCTTTTCCCTACTTTTTTGTGGTTTATTCTTTTTATGAACATATGCCTAATGCATGGTATTAATTAACCAACAATAATCATAACTGTGACCACTTATGTTATAGTTATCATAGATGCCTTCAAGATAGTCAAATCTGTTCTTGAAAGATGGATTCTTCTTCATCTATGTTTTCTGCATTTTTTTGCAGGACGCGTAATTTTTTTACATCAACATTCCCTGAATGAATGCCTTTCATAATAATCATATTTTAATGTAGTATTCCAGAAATAATTATACTGATGCCCAAACATCCAGAAAGACCCAAAATATATAATAAATCTGCTTCTTTTTCATGTAGTATCAGAATGACTAAATTCAGTGCTTTTTTGTTTATTGGATTTTATTTCATTCGTTGGAGCATCCATTTGGGATTTTTTCTTCATAATTATCCCAGTATCCATCCTTCATGTTTGTATGGATATATTAACCATTTAATCAATCCACATCTTCCTAACTTGTAGCATTGATCATGTACATGGAGATGCAACTACAATTGTAGAAACCAAAATAACTGGGTTATGGGATACCTTCATCTTTGTATATGTGTCCATTGAATTATAGTATTATATGATGTTCCTTTTGGAATCATATTACATAGTGAAATCTTTATTGGAATCATCTCTTCTTTCAAATATTTGGGAAGATCGAGCATGGAGTGTTTGTTGATTCTTCAATTTCACCACCAGCTCAATACACATCATGTTGAGGGAGTTCTTCTTATCCTCAACTAATCTCACATTTTTTTTCCCAATTCACCATAAACATTGTAAATTGTTCTTCATGCATATTTTTTAATTTTTATAGTGATATTTAAATCTTCTTTAACGTGTTGGCTATGTCTTCAAGTGGATCATCTTTGACAACCATTGAGACTTTGTGAAAATTTTCAAATTCATAGAAACCATATACAAACACATTATCAAATAATTTTTTCTCAAAAATACATCCCTATATATCTCTAGTAACATGATCACATACTTAATTGAAAAGAAAAAAAATTTCTAGTATTTTTTTCACTAGTTTTGTGAGAGTGTATGATATACCTACCCTTTTATCCAATGATTCTTCAATGGAATTATCTTCTTCTTTCATCAGTAAATTTCCATCTTGAAGAGTAATAATGCTTGTAATAATATCTCTAGATACATATCTAGGGGAATTATTTAAATGATCTCAATGTATTTTTTAAAGATCTCTAATTTATCTATCATCATCACAGCTTGAACTAGATTCATCTAAATAATTTTAAGTATTATCAAATGTTTTACCTTCCACATTACCTTTAGTAGAAGGTGTACTCCCATTACTAGTAAGCTTAATTATCACCTCCCTTTCCAATTTCTTCAACCAATTCTTTTGAGTCGTGGAAGATATCTCTATTTGAGGTTTTTTACTCATCTCCACAAATATGCACTTCATAAAGACTCAATTTGACCTCATAAAGGTGAAACTCCCTATGATACCAATTGTAGAGCCCATATGAATGTGAATCACTGAGGGAGGGATGGGGTGAATCTGTGATCCCATTAAACAATTTTAATAATTTATTATTTTCAATTAAACCTCTAAGGCTGGAAAAATCATCAATACACTATTCTTGTCTCTATCTCCCATACCTCGAATGGTTACATAAATGTAAAGGAACTGAACACAAGGATTTAAACTATTCGGTTCAAAGATATAGTCCTTGATGTGTCAATTACTCCCCCAACACAGATTCTCCATTATAAACTTGTTATCCATTACAACATTCAATAGAAAGTCCAACTATATCTCTCCTGAGTCCTATAGGATGGTCTTTATACTTCATTAGACAGTGTTACCAGAGTCCACTTTCCTGCATCATAGTACCATAGAAGACTTATTCTCCTCCCTGAATCCCACAGGGGTCTTCTAGCTCTTGAGTAAAATGAGAATCTTCTTTCCTTAAGATCATTTTGGAATTAATATATATGATCTTATAATATCTCCTCTCTGGCTAGATTAATCACTTGTTCCATTGTATCTCTTCAAGAATCATCAATAGCCTTTAATAAGGTCAGATGGACTTTCTAAATAACTCAGATCACTTTTCGGATCAATCCTCAGTCAAAAAATGAATGGGAAATTTTTTTCATCATCTAATGAAGAGTTGGAATCATTAAAATGGGTGTCCATGTTGCAAAAAGATGAATCACGAATATAATATGAAATAATGATAATGCATAATATCAGTTCTATAATTATTCTTGGATTCTAAAACACTGTTAACTTAGATAAAATATATTCTTTAAATCATTATAACTTCAGTCTCAAATTGAAATCAACTTCATTAATGGATTTCATGGAATCCAAAAATAATTTATTCGATATCTAAGTTAATTAGGCTTTATGCATGAGTTTCATGGAATAGTATATTCTTGTTTACACGCGTGAACTAACAATCATGAATGCTCATTTTAAATGAATTCACATGTGCATGTACATGCATGAATGAATACAAAATATCTTTTTCCTCTCTTGATTACGTCAAAAACCAAATGAGTAAAATATTTTGGGAAACTCACTTCTACTTTCTTATTTTCCATTGTTCTTCTTCCCTTTTGGTTCTTATAAAACCCACAGGCATGTTATTTTAATTTGGAAACAATGTCTGTCATATATGTTCATGTACATAGGATGGTGTGTAGCTTTAATACCCTTCCTTCTCTATTTTTTCACCCACTATTTGGTTAGAGTTTCTTACGCATAAATCTAGGAATGGATCATGTAGGTGAAATTTCTTATGCCTCTTTGCACACAATGAAAATGGGAAAGAAGGTGTTCTCTTCTTTTTATTCTTCTTGCACACAAAACACAAATGTCTATTGGTTTTGTGTGATAGAATTATTTTCTCAATATGATGTTAGTTATGAGTGTGTTTTCTTCTTTACTGAGTCAATGTTTGGTTAAACCTTCCCCTGTACACTGTTCTTGTTTGTTTTATCCTTTGTATGCACACACACACACACATGGTATTGTTATTCTTAGTGAAAACTAGAGGGCACACAAGGTCTCATTCTTAATGAATGGAGTGTGGGTATTCTACATATTCAAACACATGATCCATATGGATTTTCGTAAAAAATTCAAGGAGTTTCTTTGTTCAATATTCCAAAGATAACAACAAGGGTGTCAACCACTGGTTGTTTTACCCATGGGTTGATCCTCACAATGACACGAAGAGGTCTCAAGGAACCTATTGCACACTAGTGTGTAACTTCACACAGAGGTCTGCGTTATTTCACGAACCAAGGGGTATGAGGTTCTTCTCTTTGCATATTGGATGCTCTGGACTTCTTCATGAAAGAGATGCACTACACTCCTTCCCACAAGGAATGTCTGGGTCTCTGCCTTTCGCAAACCGGATAGGTTCGGTTTAGCTCTATTTGTTCAGAGAAACAAGAGCTCCTTTCTTTGAGAATGGTAACAACAAGTTTTCATATCGGGATCTTCCATTTATAGGTGAGGGAGAGTCCTTCTGCATTTAAAATCCTACATCTAGGTCATGGTATTAATAGTTTTAATTCACGAGATATATGACATTCTGAAATCTTCAAACTCTCGATAATTGTGACACCGAGTCTCTCAGTTTGATTCCATTCAACAGAGAATACTTATTTATGTGATGATCCTCATGTGCATGCATTTATGATCATATTCAAAGATTCTTCTTGATCACTTGAGTGTAATGACATGGAATCGCACCTTCGGTTTCTTTAGCCACGTTCTATCTTCTTCATTTGTTGCATGAATTCAACTTTTAATGAATACATGATATCTTGTTTCATAGATGATCAACATGTAGTAGACATAATCACTAACATTGGCCAGGAGATTGATCAAGGTGGATAAGTGGTGGTGATAGCAAACAATGGCATTTGTTGGATCTCCATGTGGTTGGCGGTTGAAGACAACCCCGCGGTCATTGGATTGGATCTGATCAAAAACAGAAAGCAATGAATAGAAGGAATATAGTGAATGCAATGAGTGGTTGAGGTCAAGTGCTGGATAAGATGGACGACATGGATCGGGTCGTGGGATACAAGATGTGATTTGTGGTTGAGATTTCATACAAGATCAGATAGATGACGAAGATTACTTTCGCATTTTTAAATATCATCCTATATCAAAACTCACCACAATTTGTAGATTCATTAAATAACAAGTCGTAAAAAACTCGGCATAAAAATATCATCCCCCTATCATGGTGCTTCCCCTCACCGATGTTCTGTGGGTACACTTCTATGCCCACTCTTTACCCCTTGGGATTTCTCCTAGCACCCACTATGCATAATTTCTCACAGGTTGATCACCATGCATGCTCATGCAGGCTCATACACGCCTACACTCCTACCTGAAGCGAGGCTGTCCTTGAGGGATTTCATCAAGAGTAGTTGAACCTCATGTCCCACATGTTCTTGAGGATGAGGTCATTAGTTGGACTCCTTAGTTAGCCACTATTTTTTATGCCAGTCCCTACTTGGTTTAAAACCAAGTGAAAAAGAGTGCATGGCCACAGTCATCCTACTAAGCCTTCACCATGCCCCTTTCCTTCCCTTTTCTTATTCTTTATTACATTTTGGAAAATGAACCCAAAAACAAATTATTCCTATTACTTCTAATAATCGTGGATTGAACTCTTATTCAACTCATCATGCATTGAAACACATTTAATGAAAACATTTTAGTAAACAACATGTTGTCATTAACACATGTCTCAGTCCTTGATGATCAGCACAATCAATTACATTATTTGATTCACAGCCTTCATCCAATAAAAATTCATTGAATTGATCTTCCACATTCATCATGAAATAAAGTATTGCATGGAATTCTTCAGGGGTTGTAACAATGTCTCACCTTGATACAAGTCTTGTAAAATAAGACTAATTCTATAATCATCCGATTTTTTCACAATATTCCACAATCAATTTTGAATCATCATTGAATTAATAACATCACATTAAGAAAAACCACATTAATCATTGTAAAAACATCCAAAATCACAATTCCATTCAAATATTGACCACTTATTTACACTTGAATATTTATTGACAACCAAATAAACACCATTCTCTACACATGTAAATTTATCCTCTAAAATAGAAATAGTTTCAACAACTTTTCATCATAAAATGAAGAATTACATTACCATATAACCCTGTTTCTCTCAAGATTATTATACCTAAAGGAATAACACCTTAAAACTATTCCATTCAAATATATATTTAAATTTTTCAATAGTTATAATATTTTTAATCAAATAACATTATTGATTTTTATCTCCCCTGATATGATATATATCTATGAATTTTTTATCATTTAACTAAATCCCAAAACAATGTATATAATTTCAATAAAATTTATCCATCAGTATCCCATTAATTAATTAATAGTTAAAGTAAAATATTGTGTTTAAACCTTAAAAAATAATTTCACATAATTATACCTTATTGATGGGAAATTGGGTTTTCTATATGGGTAATGTTGGTTATAATTCATAAGTAAAATACCCTATTAATGATATATTTTTAGCTTCAATAATAATATAATTGTTTTGAGAAGTAAGCACATCCCTATTATTGTTATAAGGGTTGATATGGTTACCACTTCATTAATTTTTTTTATTTTCTACCTAAAACAAAAATTTTAATTCATTTGAGATGGAACCATTACAAGGTCCAAAAACCTAGAATATATTGCTAGATTTCCAAGAGGCACAAACAACATAGATAAGTGGAAAAGATGCACAATAGTAAAACATCACACTCATTCTTACTATAATACTACCACATCATATCACTACTAGGATGATAAATCTAGGCCCCCATCATTACATTACTTAGAGGTTTTCAAGGCATGAACCCTATTTAACTGTTTCTGCACTGTAGATAGTCCTCCATGTCTGAATCACTACTTCACTAGTGAGTAACATTCCCAAATCATTCAATCCATCGATCTGAATCTTGAATTATACAATGATTTAATGGACCAATAATGGGGGATAAAATCTTTACTGGCACAATGGCATGTTACATGGTCTAAAAGCCCAAATTAGATGAATAGTTCAATTACCTTAGTAACTATTATAGTACCCACCTTACTATTGTTTATTACTAAAAATAAAATACTTATTTTTATCCTCCTATTATATCTCATTTTAAAACCATGGAATATAATTTTTCTATATCATCAATAACTCAATATATTATGTATCATAGAATCTAATTTATATGAATTTAACTCAAATGTATCTCTAGTATCATATCAATATTAAAGACATTTATATAATTTATAATTTTTTTGGTTTTCATTATATCAATATTTAATTCCTAATCAATCTCATATGGTTTCTAGGAAACAGGTTATGATCCTGAGAATAATGACAATGAATATGGTAATGTTGAGTAAATGGTTATATATCATATTATTATAGAGTATATAGATAAAAATACCAATGATATGAATTTTAATAATCAAAAGATACTAAATGAATATAATAGAAATAAATTAATTTGGATACATAATTAGAACACAGGAAATGATATTATTCCTCCTTTTCATATACATAATTCCTTTATTTTGTTCTCAAGGTATTCTTAGGGAGAAAGGGAAAAATAGAAATGAGTGATCATAGAAACATAGTAAGGGATAATATACAATATTTTATAGCATTTCATTAATATGATAAACATAATATGGTAGAAATTAATTATCAAATTATTCCATATAACTAAAAACATGTTAATAATGTATCCATGGGTGGAATGACAATTTTAATAAATAATCACATCTATTCTAGTAAAATAATCAAACAGTGGTGAAATGTTAGTGTTTCATATCATAAAACAACATTAAAGGCCAGGAGAAATACATAAATCATAAATGGGATGTAATATAACAAATACCTAGATTACATTGTCTAATGACACCTACGAATTCATAAATGAGAAATATAATTTCAATTTGCACTCATCACTAAATATAATGAATTCATCAAATGAAAATAGTATATATATATATATACACACACACACACACACATAATTTTCCCTATGAAAACATAAGTTTGAATACATTATCAATTATTATACATATGGAAAAAAACAAGAATTAATATTTTCAATCATTCCCCTGTCAAATTGTTAAAAATAATTATAGATAAACCCCCTTCAAATATAATTATAAAATATATTGTTCTCATAATAAATATATTAGGGGTATAAGATAAAGTAAATATAAATGAATATTATGGTATAAAATAAATTAATGAGACGGATAATATAAACATGTATGAATAATTATATATCATGAGAGAGATAAATTTGATATAGATCATAATCACTAAAAATGGAAAAGGAGGGGGAGAGATCCCCTAAATCAAAAGAAATTGTAAAGAGTTAATAATAACTCAAATATATTTTAAAACCTATATAGTATACTTCATGTACATTAGTAAAAATTCACTCTATACAAATTAGAATGTATAAAATTAAAAAAATGATGGAATTAGGATTCATATGTTATACCCTTACCATGATCCCAACTCACATAGTTGGTCGTATAACCACAAAAATATAATAATTTCATAAATTAATTTCATAATTTAGTACTATATTAATTTCAATTTTATATATTGTAACCCTTGTAATTCCTTATTTCATTTATTTTTTGAATTTTTTTCCCATGTCCGTTTTTTTCATGTAATTTGGTCCACAATTACAATATTTCAATATATAAATGTTACTGTTGGTGGTCTTTATTAAATGGGTTTTCAATACATATATGGGTCTTGGAAATTATTCTGAAAATATTATAATTGTGTAGATGTTACATGTTAAATATATATATATATATTTTTGAGTAATGTATTCATAAGCTTATTTTTATGAGATTAAATTAACTTTTATAGAGTTATTGTTTAAATTTTGTGATTTGAAAATCAAGAAAATTAAATATTTTTTTATTATATATTATTATTCAACAAAGATACTATTTTCAAAACTAGAAATTAATATTGGTAATGAAAAAACTTATCTCTCACAAAGGTGGTTTTGACTTACCACAGTGTTAGAAGTGTTTTTCATATGTTTTTGACAAGAAATAATATCTATTAAACATATGGACATACATAATACAATAGAGTGTGATTACACAATTAATTTAAATTTTTATTTTATTTAATTGTGTGTAAAAAATTAATAAGATGAAAAAATGAATGAATTTGAATTTTAATCGATTACCCTGTTATTTAAGACAACTATATTGTTGTTCACTTTATGAATTCTAAGAGTGGAATTTTGATTTAATCATTGCTTCAAAACATGATAAATAATGTTTATAAGGATCCTTTTTATGGAAATTAATTTATGTAATAATTTTATATGAATTGAATAATGGTTAGAGGTTGGTGCGTGTATTGGTGAACAAAAGGGGAGTTTATATAAAAAAAGAATTATATTATAGTTTTTCTTAGGACCTTGAATTGTTTATATTATTTATAATAATATTACAGTTTAATTATACAATACTTACTTTATTGATATATTAAAATAATTTATAATAAATTGTATATTTTGTAAATTTAATTCAAAGTAAAAAGTCGAAGAAGTTTTAAATAAGAATAAAATATCATTATACATTGGAAGTTAAAATCTCAGTTATGAAATTCGTTATATTATTTTAAATTAGATAATTTTACCTATTAAATCAACTCTGATTCATGAAAAAAATAAAATTATTTGGTCATTTTTACATCATTATGATTTCATAAAAAATTGGTATTTGTAAAAATAGTACTTTTTTATATTCATAAAAAATTAAATTTTTTATAAAAATTATAAAAAATTACCCTAAACTGATTTATTACCATATCCCAAAAAAATAACATTCTATCAAAGAGTATTTTTAAAATAGGTATGTCATTCCATTAAATTTAAATATTAATATTTTTTACTGGACCCATTAAAAATTCTTCAATAATGAATTTACACAAGAATATGAATTTTGTTATAAAAATTGAAAAATTATTTTACAATTTTATAATATTTATATTTACTTGTATTTTTAATGATAGAAAGTAATTGTTATATATTATACTATTTCCATATGTGGAATACATTTTATAAATGGTAGTGTATTTCAGAAATATGGTTATAATTCAAAGTGTCATATTTTTATGGCCCTATAGATATTATACTTTCTATAAATACATGTTATTTACATCATTTATGATTTTAAAAAATTTATCCTGTGGTATTATATTGTCCATTTATAAAATATTTATTATATTTTTAATTTTTTTATATTTTTTTTATAGGTTTGATATTTCAAGGAGACTGTGATGTTTATATATTTCAAATTCTTGTCATTTTATTTTCATGTATTTATTATACCATTTTATGTTAATTTTTATGATATGTATTCATTTTGAATATATAATTTTATAAATTAATATTTTCTTCTATTATTATGAATTTTATTATGTAGTTTTATTGTAATTCCAAAATGAAATAAGAATGTCACATGAAATAATTAATATTTTAAAATTGAGTATTAGGTCATACAATGTATCCCCTTGACAGAAAACATTATTTCTCCCTGAAAAATCTAATTCCCTTATTATTATAACCACTTCCAATTTACAATAAAAACACCCAAATAATTATTCAATTTACATAAAATATAAAACAATGTATGTTCGAAAATAATTTAATGAAATTTATTGAATTTAGGAAGAGAATGTAAACCTATTGTGTAAGGGAAACCCAATGACTGAAAAATTTAATGTTTATATAATTAAAATAAAATTGGAAATAGGATAAACATCACGGGGTATGAATTTGTGAAGGAGAATGTACAAAAAATTAAAAATGGATTTATATTCCATAGTTAATGAGTCAGTTGTCAAATATGATTCCAATTCTTCCATTTTGGGTTCTTCTGATGATAAAAAATATGTTGCAAAATTATCCATTGTCTATGTAAAAATAAAATTTTTTCCTTGATTGAAAATTCCTCTATTTTTTATAATAATATCATAGATTCTATAGGGACCAAGGTAGAGTGATGACAGACCCCAAACAACCAAAGATGAAACAAAATTGATTGCTAAAGTAAAGTGTTCATCCAAAAATAGAGAGTCACACCAATTAAAAATTCCAAAAAAATCATTATTGTGATATTTTTACTCACATTTATGTATCAAGAAATAAAAAATTCACATACACCTATGGACTCAAATAAGTCATAATTTATAAATGATTCATTGGAAAAATGTTCTATTTGAGTGTATTTAGTGTTCCTATATAGGATCACTCTAGGTCACCTAGTTTATGACTACTTGTAGTACCCCCGGTTTTTGGTATGTATCCCTTACGTGATTCTTTTCACGGTTTTAAAGTTAAGGGTGTTGAATAAGAGAGTCGAGATAATTTAGAATGATGTTTTGAGGTAAAGGGAAAGTTGCACGGGAGGCGCACGGTTTGTCTAAAACGTGCGGCCAAACCGTGCATGGCTGACTGAGGAGGTAGTTTCTTCCACACATTCGGCGCATGGTTTTTCTAACCTTGTGGCCAAACCATGCGAGAAGGGTGGCTGAGGCACTAGCTTGCGCACAGTTAGTGCATTGTTTTTCAAATCGTGCGAAATAACCATGCAGTCACTTAAAATTAGATCCTTAAATTGTGGATCTAAATAGTTTTGCCTCTAATTGCCTCATTAAAGCTCCTAAGTTGCCCTAACTCGGGATTTTGGTTCTCTTAAGGTAAAAGAGGGTTCTTCTATCGTTCCGGAGGTGATCCAAAGCCTTCTATTTGTGAATCGAAGCCATATTCGTGAGGAATGTGATCATTCTCCTCAATTCTTGAATGGTTTCATAGATCTACATAGATCTACTTCTCGTGTTCTATCAGTTTCTTAGATCTACACTCATTATGTGTAGATCTAAGTGTGTGGATGCCATATATGACGAGATTTTCTCTCGGTTGTGTTAAGAGAAAAGATCTACGGAGGATTCTTGAATATTTGAACAGGTGTTCTTGAGCATTCTTCGTCCGTTGCTTGGTTTCAACTTTTTTTCTGAGGTAGGGGGCTTCAAACTTGACTCCTCTTATTATAATTGGTTGGCTCATATTAAAATTGGCTTTTTGAATGAAATTGATTATGAAAATCACGGAATAAATATTTTTTAGTGATGATTTATGGTTTTGATCAAATTGTGAAATCGTTGTGAATTGTTGTGCAATGTGATTTGGCTTCATGATTTTAAAAATAGATTTTAAATTACAGATTTTCTGGAATGGTAAATGGTTTTATGAAATATGGGTATTCAATAAAAAGGGGTGTTTTAATGAAATGGATTGGTATTGAAATGGATTCATGAAATTGGTTCATTCTTTAGTTTTCAATAAAAGTACGGTTTTATTGAAATGGTATTAGATGGTTGAACACATTTGGTTTTGATGGAAATTGTTTTCAATAAATGGTGTTTTATTGAAAGGATGGTTTTGGCATGATTTTACTGAATATGTGGTGTGTGATCATGTGGAATATACGTGGCATGGTTGAAAAAAGACCTTGTGCTCGGTGTCAAACGTTTAATGGAACACACGACTTTTAAGTATGAGGCTTGGTTGAAATGTGACCTTGTGCTCAGAGCCAAAGGTGTAATGTCCCATGGAAAAAAATTACTTTGTGACTACTTGGTAGATCGATGTGAAACTGTTCATGAGTATGGAACAGTCATAACGATGCATCTATGGTTGATTTCATGGGTTTGTGTAATGGTTGAGAATTCCAAAATGGGATGTTTGTGAAATGGTTTGGAAATTTGTTTGGTTATTTTTCTGAAAAAATAACATGTTGTAAAAGATGGTTTGAATTTCACTTTGATTCTTTTGAGCCTTGATGGTTTTATAAAACATGTTTATATTTAGTTATAAACTACTTTGGTGAAAATGTTTTATATAAACCATTTTTATATAAATGTGGCAAACTATTCAATCCTAGTGGCATGAGTAAGGATGTCATTGGGAAAACCTACTGAGTTTTGTACTCACCCCTACATTGGAACTTTTGTGCTTTTGTAGATGTTGTATTCTAAGACACAGGTAAAGTTAAAGCATCTCATTACTAATGGCTCGTGGTGATGTTTGGAAGATTCTTTGGAGCTTGGAGCTTGTGAACCATGGAGTTATGATGTCTTTTGAAAGTCTTATGTTGTTCTTCTGCTATGTACCTTGATGTTTGGTTTGGTCTCCCGCTGTTTTGTACTCTTATGTGGTTTAATATAAATGAAGTTGTGATTTGTTCTTTCATTGTTTCATGCATCATATAGTGTATGGTTAATGGATGGGTCTTTTTCATAAAAGTTAAATCATCCCCCAATTGTTTTTGAAACCCTTCAGAATTTATTTCTAGCCTTTGGCGTCTTGGGGATGTCGCTTAAGGCCTAGTAATGACTTGTTGAACTTTCAAGACAATGAGAATTGGTGGGTCATTACAAATGGTATCGGCCTTTTCAGTCCTTGCCAAGAAAGTAGTCATCGATGTTCCTGGTCATGGAGTTGAAATTCCTTCTTGTCTATTCCTTCAGTTAAAATCATAGACAGGAGTAGGATTGTCGGAACATGAAAGGTATAACATAAAGGGACGCAGCGAACCTATTTATGCTAAACTTCAAGTTAACAGGGTGTTGGGTATATAAGTGTTTTGGATACACTTCAAGAATGTTGGAAATCTCATTGTCTTGAGTTTATCCAATGAGAGGAGTATGACATGCATTGTAGACGAATGACATCCCACTAGGATTGCATATCGCATTGTGAGGAATGTGTAAGGATTTTGTGCATGGTGCTAATTTTTGAAAAATGCAGAAATTGTTTTCAAGTGAAAACTTTTGAAAACAGAGTATTTGGTGTATTTTGAAAATGGATTTACTTTCAAAAAGTATGAAGAATGTTTTCAGAAATGGTTGTACAAGGAAAAAGAATATTTTAAGAAAAATTTTGTGATAGTTGATGTGATATAATTTGAAATTCTAAGCCAATAGTTTATAGAGAGTGAGATTGAAGGAGTTTGTTGTGGGATTAGAAAATGGAACCCAGTAGGCGTTGTCAAAACCAACTCGAAGAAGCTGTGGAGAATGCGGTTTCACCTGAACCACGTGTGAACCAAGAGATGGTTCAGAGTAATGTCCAAGCCTTTTAAGATGTGGATACAAGGAACTGGAGGAATGAGCCACGACATGTGGATCATACCATCCAGTTCATGAAGCAGAATACACCGAACATTAGGGGTGATGCTGAACACGGGAAGGCAGAGGTGTGGTTAAGCAAGATGAATCGTATATTCGATTTAATTGGCACACCAGTGGAGCTGATAGTAAAGCTGGCAACATATATGCTCTAAGATCTTGCACGTCAGTGGTGGGATTTATCGGTGCGTGCTAAATTGGATGAAGGCCTTACATGGGAGGATTTTTTATAATTTTTTAACAAAAAATTCTATCCTCAAACGTTCAGATCCCGAAAACGAAAAACTTCTTCTGTTTGAAACAAGAAAGCCTCTCTGTCATAGTGTGTGTAGCTACGTTCATGAATTTAGCCCATTTTGCAACAGAGGTTGCAGAAAGTGCTTCTTTGAAGGCATGCGTCTTCGAATATGGACTAAGGCATGATATTTCATCGAATATTGTGGTTCGTTGTATTACATATTATACAAAGATTGTGAACAGAACAACAGTTTCTAAACGTGATATCTTGGGATCAATAGGAGAAAGTATGATGATTCCCATGAGAACGGGTGGGAACTCTAATGCTGGAAACAAGCAGAAGAGGGACACCTACTTCCAAGGTAAGAGTGCGAATTAGTACCAGACAACGGGATCAGTCAACCTTTCTCCACGACCTCAGAGCAAAGAAGGTGGCTTTCAATGTGGTTTGACTGATCACATGAAACGAGAATGTTTCATACCACCGAGAGCATGCCACAATTTCAAGCAGATGGGACATCTACAGTGCTGTTGTATGAATGCTCCGAGGTCGGGTGCGTGTGAAACTTCCCAGGCGTCGCAAGAATCATTTTCTTTGATAGGGTGAGGACAGAAAATTCAGTCTCGCCAGCAGAACAGAGCTTGTTATGGTGATTTCAGGAATACCATTACTCCATAAGCATGGCAATCTGAACAAGGCAATAAAGAGAAAAGTGCCGCAACAAAGAAATTGTATGGAGCCGAGAAGATGATGGTAGATAATGAGTCTGGACTGTCTATGGTGAGAGGTGCGATTCTTTTGAATTCTACCATCATGAACGTGTTGATCGATACTGGGGCATCACATTCCTTTCTTTATTCTATTACTGATTTGTTGTGTTTAAAACTGGAAATGACGCCTTCTGTCTTGAAACTACTAACTCCTCTTGGTGAAAGAGAATGCCAAGCCTTCGTTTGTAGAGTATGTGCTATAAATGTTTATGGAGATGAGCTGAAATGAGATTTCTCTGTGCAAGAGATGGATGTCTATGATATAATCCTGCATATGGATTGGTTGAAAAGGATTAAGGTTCACATCAATAGTTATAGGATAATGGTTAGATTCAAGACTGAGGATGGTATCGACCATCTCTTTAGAAGAGATAGAATGGTATAGAAAGGTGAAAAGATCTTGTTGGAACCAATGGTGGAAATGATCTCTTACCAATTGGCAGTGTTGACATTGGAAACATTGGAATAGAGTGAGGAAAATAGTTTTCCAGCTGTGGTGGATCAATTTCCTGGTGTTTTTCCTCAAATCTTCTCAGGATAAGAACCTGTAAGAGAAGTGGAGTTTACGATTTATCTCCTTTCCAGGGACTAGTCCTATCTCACTTCCATATTATAGGATGGCACCAACAGAGTTAAAGGAACTGAAAGTGAGGTTAGAGGATCTGGAAATCATTGGTTTCATTCAGCCAAGCATGTCTCCATGGGAAGCACCAGTTTTGTTTGTAAAGAAATAATATGGAACTCTTTAGCTATGTGTGGATTATCGTAAACTTCTCCAAGTTATGATAATGAATAGATATCCACTTCCATGCATTGATGATCTGTTCGATCAATTAAGGGGAGCTCAGTGGTTCTCTAAAATTGACTTGCGATCAGGATGTCATCAACTACGATTTCAGAAGGAGGATATTCCAAAGATAGCTTTCTGAAGCAGATATGTCCACTAAGAATACATAGTCATGCCTTTTGGTCTTACGAATTCACCAGCGGTCTTCATGGAATTAATGAATCAGATATTTCAGAAATATCTTGATTCTTTTTTAGTGGTGTTTATGGATGATATATTGGTGTATTCATGAACAATGGTTGAGCATGAGCAACATTTGGTGATAGTGTTGGCAATGTTGAGAGAAAATCAGTTGTATGCCAAATTATCAAAGAGAAATTTTATGATATTGGAAGTATGTTTCCTTGGCCATGTCGTTACCGAGAAATGAATATCAGTTGATCCAGAAAAGATAGAAGTCGTTATCTCTTAGAAACCACCATGGAATGTGTTCAAGATACGATGTTTTCTTGGTCTGGCTGGTTACTACCAATGATTTGTGCATGATTTATCACGACTAGTGTCACCAATGACATCTCTGACAAAGAAGAATGCTCCATTTCAATGGACAGAAAAATTTCAGAAGTCTTTCTGGGAACCAAAGGTTCATCTCACATCGACACCTATTTTGATCTTTTCAGAATCAGGAGAGGGCTATGTGGTGTTTTTTTATGCTTCAGGAATAGGGTTGGGTTGTGTTCTCATGCAAGGAGACCATGTTGTTGCTTATGGTTCAAGGAAGTTGATAGTGCATGAGAATAATTACCCAACACATGATTTGTATTTAGCTGCAGTCATCCATGCTTTGAAAACATGGGGAAACTATCTATTTCGTGAGAAATTTACTGTGTTTATGGATCACAAAAGATTAAAAAACATTTTCTCACAGCGCGATTTGAATCATAGGGAGAGGAGATGGATGGAGTATCTTTAAATGTTCGACATTGACTTAATGTATACATCAGATAAGGGAAATTCGGTGGCTAATCCATTAAGCGGGAAGTCGTATGATCGGTTGGAAAAGGAAGCATCCAACAAATGGAAGTTGATGTTGGTCTTAGCCGACATGCATGTGGAATGTGAAAACCGAGGTGATGTTGCGGTTTTTTCAGCTATGATTGTTCCTGATCTAGTAAAAGTTGTCAAAGAGGCACAACCATCTGATGCTGAATGTCTGGTAATGAGTTCAAAACTCAATGGTGGAAAGACCATTGATGGATGGAAACTGGAAGAGAGCTCAATTTTGTGTTTCAGAGATCTGATGGTTGTGCCTATAGTTTTTCAATATCAACTCCATAATGCATACTACCATTCACGATGAGCTGTACATCCGGGTACATAAAAGATGTATAAGGCACTAAAGGCGCAGTTTTGGTGGAACGATATGAAAAGGAAGGTGGTCGAGTTCGTCTCACGATGCTTGACTTGTCAGTATGTTAAAGCAGAGAATCAGAGACCAGCTGGTATGTTATAGTCATTAATAATCCTAGTGATGAAATGGGAGCAGATAGAAATGGATTATGTTACAAGTCTTCCAAGAATGGTCCGAAACATGATTCCATTTGGGTGATAGTGGATCGCCTAACCAAGTCGTCCCATTTCATCCCGATTCGTGAAACCCATATGGTGGAAGATCATTTAAAAATCTATATCTGGTAAGTAGTAAAGAGACATGGTGTACCGGTGTCTATAGTATCAGATAGAGATCTGAGGTTCACAACTCGTTTCTGGAAATCCATACAACAGGCCCTTGGGACTCAGTTGACTATGAGTACGGCGTATCATCCCTAGATGGATGGATCATCCGAAAGGACGACACATACATTGGATGTCATGTTTTGGTCTAGTGTAATGGATTTTGGTGGCTCATGGGAGGATAATATACCCTTAGTGGAGTTCTCATAAAATAACAGTTATCAGGCCTCGATACACAAGGCTCTATTTGAAGCATTGTATGGGCGTCCTTGTCATTCTCCACTATTCTAGGTGGAAACTGGTGAAAATTTACTAGTTGGGCCGATCCTTGTCCATGAATCAACAAAGATGATTCAGTTCATTAGAAATAGGATGGAGACAGCTCAGAGTCATCAAAAATCTTGTGCAGATCACCGTCGAAGACAATTGTCATTCAAAGTGGGTGATCATGTCTTTTTTGAGAATATCTCCAAGGCATGGACATCGTCATTTTGGGAAGAAGGAAAAATTACCTCGTTGATATATAGGACCTTTTGAGATATTGGAAAGGGTTGTAGAGGTGGAATATCGGTTGGCATTACCACCACGGTTCAGTTCGGTGCACAATGTGTTCCATGTATCTCAGTTGAAGAAGTATCAACCCGATCCCGACCATGTGATCAGATGGGATCACGTTGACCTAGAGCTGGATGCTTCATTGGAACATATCCTGGTGTGGATTGTGGATAGGCAGGATAAAGACTTTCTTGAAAAAATCATCAGTCTATTGCAGGTTTTGTGGAAACATGGTCCAATTCGGGAAGAGACTTGGGAATGCGAGAAAAAAAATGAAACAGCAGTGGGAAGAACTATTTCAGGAAAGCGATGGATTTATACTTTCCAGGGACGGAAAGATTAATGGTGTACAGAATGTAGTACCCCGGTTTCTGGTATGTAACCTTTACTTGATGCTTTTCACAGATTTAATGTTAAGGCTGTTTAATGGGAGAGTCGGGAGAACTTGGAATGATGTTTTGAGGCAAAATGGAGGTCGCATGGGAGGCGTACAGTTTGTCTAAATCTTGTGGCCAAATCATGCGTGGATGAATGAGGAGGTAGTGGCTTCCGCATGTTCGGTGCATGGTTTGTCTAACCCTGTGGCCAAATGTGCGAGAATGGTGGCCGAGGGAGTATCTAACACACGGTAAGCACACGGTATGTCAAACCGTGCAGAGTAACTGTGCGGCCACTTAAAATTAGATCCTTAAATTGTGGATCTAACTCATTTTTTCTCTAATTGCCTCATTAATGATCCTAAGAGTCCCTAACTCGGGATATTTGTTCTCCTATGTTCAAATAGGGTTATCCCATCATTCTGGAGGCGATCTGAAGTCTTCTCTTGGCGAATCGAAGACGGATTCTTGAGTTATGTGGTCCTTCTCCTTTATTCGTGAATGGTTTCTTAAATCTACATAGATCTACTTCTCATCTTCTCTCGGTTTCATAGATCTACACCCGTTATGGGTAGATCTATATGTGTGGATTCCAAATATGATGAGATTTACTCTTAGTTGTGTTAGGAGAAGAGATCTATGGAGGATTCTTGGAGATTTGACTATGTGTTCTTGAGCGTTCTTCGTCCGTTTCTTGGTTTCGCCTTTTTGTTGAGGTGGGTTGCTTCACTCCCGACTACTCTTGTTAGAAATGGTTGGATTAGTTTCAAATTTTTTTTTATTAAAATTGATTGTGAAATTCATGGAATAAATATTCATTAGTGATGATTTATGGTTTTGATGAAATTGTGAAATCATTTTGAATTGTTGTTCAAAGTGATTTGGCTTCTTGATTTTAAATTGTTGATTTTAAATTATGGATTTGCTGGATTGGTGAATGGTTTGATGACAGATTGGTTTTCAATAAAAAGGGGTGTTTTATTGAGATGTTTTTGTATTTAAATGGCTTGATGAAATTGGTTCATTCTTTGGTTTTCAAAAAATGTATGGTTTTATTGAAATGGTTTGAAATGGTTGAACACACATGGTTTTGATGGAAATGGTTTTCAATAAAAGGTGTTTTATTGAAAGGATGGTTTTGGCATGATTGCTGTGAATATTTAGTGTGTGTTAATGTTGCATATAAGAGGCATGGTTGAAATATGACCTTGTGCCTGGTGCCAAACATTTCATGGAAATGTGACTTTTAAGTATGAGGCTTGGTTGAAATATGAACTTGTGCTCGGTGCCAAAGGTGTAATGGCACATGGGAAAAAATTACCTTTTGAGGACTTGGAAGATCGAAGAGAAACTGCTCATGAGTATGGAACTGTCATAATGATGAATGCATGGATGATTTCATGTGTTTTTGAAATGGTTGGGAAATCCAAAATAGGATGTTTGTTAAATGGTTTGGAAGTTTTTTTGGTTATTTTTCTGGAAGAATAACGTGTTAGAAAAGTTGGATTAAATATCACATCGATGATTTTGAGCATGGATGGTTTTGGAAAACTTGTTTATATTTAGTTATAAACTTTGGTGAAAATGTATTATATAAAATGTTTTTATATAATTGTTGCTAACTCTTTTATCCTAGTGGTGTGAGTAGGGAAGTCATTGGGAAAATCTACTGAGTTTTGTACTAACCCCTACTTTGGAACTTTGGTTATTTTGCAGATGTTGTATTCCGAGACACAGGTAAAGGTAAAGCATCTCATTACTAATGGCTTGTGGTGATTCTTGGGAGATGTAGTGGAGCTTGGAGCTTGTGGACCACATAGTTGTGGTGTCTTTTGAGAGTCTCATGTTGTTCTTCTACTGTATACCTTGATGTTTGGTTTCGTCTTCTACTATTGTGTACTCTGACGTGGTTTAATATAAATGACGTTGTGATTTGGCCTTTCTTTGTTTCATTCATCATATAATGAATAGTTAATGGACGATTTTATTTTCATAAAGGGTAAATCGTCCCCCAATTGTTATTGAAACCCTTCGGCATTTATTGCCATCCTTTGGCATCTTTGGGATTTCGCTTAAGGCCTAGTAATGACTCGTTGCACTCTCAATCCAATGAGAATTGGTGGGTCATTACACTCCTTCTCTGATAGTTGATGTATATAGTCGGGGAGACCAAGGGATCTCACTCTTGATAAAATATGGGATTCCAATTACTATGTCCCTTGATTCTCATAATTAAAAATTACACAATTTTTGGGGAATAATGAATACATTACACAATAATATGACTATGAACATTAATTTTTAGGGTATTCAGAAAATATCTACACAATCGTAGATTTTCATAAAATATCTTCCACATATCCCAAATATTTACTCCCCTTTAGTTATTTTTTCATACATACCATACTAAAAAGCATTCATCATAATGTCGTGAAATGAATCATATGAATGGGTGAGATCAGATTCTCTATATGGGTAAACAGTGGATATATATAATAACAACATGAACATAATGATATGAAAAAATGATAAAAACAATAAAAAACCATACCGTTCATATCAAAGATCATAGTATTGATTCAGGGAATAAATATATAAAGTTTACAAGATATGAAACATAAGGAAATCAATGACCATGAGTTGTAAGATCATAACATTGGCATATGACATTGATCTATAGAGATCACATAATCATTGAAAACTATATATCCTGGATACCAAAAAAAATATTCATTACTTGTTCTTATTGGGGAAACCACATGTTTTATGGATTCATGATAGAAGGCCAACCATAATCCCTATTTTTACGCTTGTGCTAACCAGCCATGTATCATCTGACATCATAGATTTTTGTCATTTAAAAATTCATTGAAGGGATATATAGGTCCCACCCATTACACAATATCAATAATACATATTTGTTAAATAGTATCTTAATACATTCCTCATTCCATAACATATGGAATAATATATGTTTTAGAAACATCTTCATAAATCATAACATTTTTGAAAGAGACATGTTTAATAATCTGAAATCCATCATTAAAATAAATCATTCATATTAATATTTCAAATGGTATCGATGGTTCATATCCAAAATGAATCGTAAGTTAAATCAAATGATTATATGATACATTGAGAATTATTATGAACATTCAACTAAATATTTCCAATGTAAAATATTTTTTCTTTGAACATAAACTCATATAAAAAAACTATTTTACATTGAAATGAAATTTAATACTTATATAGGATTCTTTATAAATCATTTAAACTATTTATTGAGGAAAATAACATTTCATCCTTGATTTTTTTAAATAAATAAAACATGTTGAAATTAATTTTCACTTTGAAATCATTTTTTTAAAATATAAGAATTTACAAATATATTGGAATGATATTTTTGAATTTATCATTGAAATAATATAAGGGATGCATGCAATCATAGAATAGTGAATACATAGGTAAATCATATTGATGTCATTCATGCATAAAATATTGATTTCACTACTATTTTCAATAAAATACACCTGTGAACTATTTAGAAAATTACTTGATGATTCCTATCAATTATTTATGAAAAAAAAGAACATGTGTAAATATGTTTTTAATATTTAATTTGATATCTTCTGAAAAAAATATTTCATTACATTTTATGAATATATGGGTTTAGAATAAAAATGTTCTTCGATTGAGAAGACGATTATTCCTTAAAAAAATATTTGTGAAATATTGATTACATAAAGAGGGGGAAATAAATATGATAATGATTTATATTGAAACAAGCATATGTGTATAAAATAAATTATTTTATTCATATATAGATTATGGGATTATTCCATTGGAAATATAATCATATTCTATCCTGATAAATTATGAGGTTGTAAAATAAAATATTTATGACTATGTTATCTGTTAGATTTAATCCCCATGAAGATATAACATTAAATTATATATAATCAATATTAAAAATTAAAAAATTAATTACATAACATTTCAATAGTATATATATACACCTCATAATAGAATATTGGTTCATAACATTACAACATAACTCAATGAAAGAAAAATTGAGACAACATGGCTAACAGATTTGGTAACATTTGATTCACAAACCCCCTGAATGAGTGCTCCCTAAGTTGATGTGAAAAAATTATGTATAATAACTATTAAATATTGTAATTGAAATTATATATACCAAATTAATGAAACATGTGGTGAATATGGAATGTGTCTCATAGAAAATTAAATAGAGAATGAAATATCTTACTGCTTCTGTAATCATTTGAATTGTAAACCCAAAAAAATTATTACATAAAAAGAATCATTAAATACATTTAAATTAAGGAATTATATTATCCACACATGAGATACTATTAAAGAATTTTCATATGTATCCATGAAATAAAATAGAGTCTATAAATCACTTACATTATGTCGTGACTTCAGTCATACTCATTCAAAACTACATCATAATAATAAAAATTATTATTAATTTATTAAATAACCATAAATACATATATATATATTTATATTCATTTATTTATCACCCCCTATATTATTTACTTATGTCTTTTTATGAACTTTTTATTAGGAATTCCATGTTAAAGTCACATTTTCAGAAATAACTGCTTAGTTTTTCATATTTGTTTTGATTTTATTTTGTTATAAATAATTTGATAATTGTTACAACATATTCATAATAAAAATAATGAAAAAATTATAGTATATATGACTAAATTTGACTCTTACTAGAAATCATGAATGATTATATTAGTTAATGAAGTATGTAAAATTCATTGAGTTTGTAGGCCGTACATATGCATGCCTAACATTTTCATTTTCCAAATATCAATATGGAAATGAAAAACGTAATATATTACCATAAAAAATTAATTATATTATCATAAATAACATATTAGTTTTTTAATATTATTATTCATAACAATAATGTGGTTTGGGGATCAAAAGAGACTAACATTTCTTCGTGATGGCGGAAGTGCACACATACAAGGAAATCATTATTATCCTTCAATGAGTGAATATGTATTAAAAAAACGGTATATTATAACTTATAAATAAAAAATATTCCAATAGTGTCATAAGTATTTAATTTATATCACATATATTAATCCTTATTATATGTAAATAATTAGTGGAAAATAAATCATATCTCTTAGTGAGGCGGTAGTTCAACGTACATTGGAGCTACGTTATCATATCCCATATTGAATGGAAAGTAAAAAAAAATAAGATTTAAATAAATAATAAATTGGTATAATAATTATATATATATATATATATTATATTCATCATCAAACCCAACCGTCTTATATGGTAATTGAAAAATGAAGGGCATTGGCCCGTGAGGACGTAGTTCGACGTACACACGAACTATGATTTTGTTAACCATTTGATTGATTTGGGTATTGTTTTGGTCACGAACATAACATTAAAACATAAAATATATGGAATAAAATATTTTTATAATATTTTCATATTTTATTATTAATTTATTTTGTTGGGGGAGTAAATAAAAAAATGTCCGTTGAAAAAAAGATACATCATATTTGGGTATCCTACTTAGGATGAAAGTTAAAACCATATTAAGATGCCATTAAAACAAGAATAAGACTTCTATTATGAGAGAATGGAATATATAATGTAATTTTTTATGGTATTTAGTGTTCAAAAAGGGGTCTGCTGTTTCAATATGATAGGAGATGGGTGGGATTTAACAATTGTGGGGAGCGGAACATCAGTAATTTTTTGAAGGATTTAGTTGTACCCATGGTTTTCTAATGACACAAGGCTCCAAAATGGATTATTGTAGAACATTGTACATTATATGTTCTATATATTTCAATAAAAAAATTAGTTGTTTTTAGGTCATTTTAACACTAATATTGTTTTATTAACCCCTATTATATCCATTTTTATCTTAACCCTAGGAATTTATTTTTATCATCTTCACTATTAATTTTTTTCAAAAGATATATTGAACCTATTATAAAATATAACATACTATGATTCCAAATATGGAATCCAATCTTAAAAATTATATTCACATAATTATAAAATGGAAATTAGAAATAAATCAGGAAGACTTTATGAGAAAGAAGTGTCTTTTTGATAAACTTTTGAAATGTTTAACGAGTTTTAAAATCAATTTTAAATATAAAATTGATTAAAATCACATAAATTGGAATAAAAAATATAATTTTGAAATTTTAATTTTTAAAAAATTTAAATTACAATTTATCAACATAAATAATTTAAAGGAAAAGGATGTTTTCAATCAACATTTAGTATTTTTCAATATTCAAAAAAAATCAATTATTCATACAATTAAAAAAAATTCACCCTAAGATAATTTTGTAATGATAAACTAAAAAAGTAAATTTATATGTTCTAATATATTATATCAATATTTCCAAAGAAATTTATTAGAATATTTATGTTAAAAAATTACACAAAATAATTTTTTAATATAATTTTAAGCTTAATATTGCATTTATTCGTATATAATGTATAGAAAAAAATTTAATATTGATTTTAAATATTTTATTGAATATGTAAAATATATGATATATATTAAAATAATTCAAAAAAATCAGGTTTTTAAATTTATTTAGATGAAGCACATCTATTTGCATAAAAATGGTTCATTAAAAAAAGGATTCCACTATTTTCATTTTTAAAGAAATGGTCACTAAATATATACTTTTATATACATGTTTAAATAATATATTTACATAATTTAGTTAATACTATTCATACATTCCAAATCAGTCAATTTATTATATCTAACATATTAAATAATAACGTTTTAATAATAATTCAAGTTTTATCAAAACTCAGTGTTCCATGTAACTCAACCTAAATCTATTATTATGCGACACACAAAATATAATAAATACTATAGATTTTAGAAAATAATATTTCAAATAATATTGGGGTGATACATTCTACCCCCCTTAAAAAGAATTTCACCTTAAATATTCATCTTGGTCATCAACAGATCATCTTTTTAAAATTCCTTCATGGAAACCCAAATAATAAAAATGAACTATAAAGCCTTAATTATGTATGTAATGATGGAAACATATTGAATACCGAATTTAACCCATAACATGGTTTCCAAAAAGGATAACATTGGAGTGAAGTGATGATTTGGACGTCGACGATGAGTGTAAATATTTATAGTGAGTGATAGAGATCCTTGATCATAAAAAATTATGTGATTCAAATAATGTTATGGGGGATAATAACAAAGAACAATGAGCCATAAAAATGTCATTATTATCATAAATAAAATATTATAGTTATAAATTTTTTTATTTGACAACTGTTTTCTTAAATATAGTGAATTATCCCGAGAATATATACTTCACAGATTTTATTTATCTTCATAATCCCAATAAAATCCTTTTCTTGTTCAAATGTCAATTTTTAATTCATATATTAATCCAACGAATGAAGGTTAATATTTTATGCCAAATGAAATAATGGACCTTGATATTTGTAACTATTATGATAAGTCATTTTGTCTCTCTTTAGTTATCATCACAATTAAATGGTTAGAATATGTCATCCAATATTCATAAATAATCATTCGGTGACGTAATAGACTGATATCTAATGACATATCCAATGTTAAAAATTAACCTTTCTATTAATGGATAACCATATAACCCTTAATAAATTTAAAATTACAAAAATTTCACTTAATTTATCAATATTAAGTTACCATTAATCCTAAAAATATCAAAAAGTGTCTCTTTATTTTCCGATAACAAATATATTAATATATTATTTGTCTATTATATTAAAACATAGTAACAACCAAAATTACCAAAACCCATATTTAAAAAAAATACAGGCATCATAATTCCTAACATAAAATAGATATAATTGGTTATATTCCATAAATCCATAATTTATTTATACTCCAGAAATAAACAACATTGTATACAAATCATTAATCAGTTCCAAGTTCATCAATACGATCCAATTAACATTATTGATATAATTAATCAATTATTCACAATATCATTATTAGGATCATATTACATTTTATAATTCCCTTCAGAATAGTGTAACCATTCTATAAAATAATTTTTTAAGATCATCCCCAAAATTCAATAATTTTTTAAAAAACAGTAACTAAAAACTGATAATGAACAACCTATATATATTAAAATATTTATGTAACATAATTCATGAATTAAAATGAATAAAATATTACATCATAAAACATCAATCACAATCCATTAACTAGGCGTCATCATCCTATTATTTAGAACCACATTCCTTTAAATTTTCATTTTTATTCTCCTAATCATCATTAATATAACCATTTGTCATATAACCATGAAAATTATCTTCTTGATAATCTCATTTAGGAAATATATTTTTGTAATTATTTAACATTATACACATAAATAATGAAACAATAGATGGTACATTAGTTAAACTATTATATTCATCTATTACATTAACCAAAAAATTAATTTTTCTATTGTAGTAACTTGATTTTTTTATTTTTTCCACAACCAAAAAATCATCCCATACATTTGAGAAATCATATTTAGTTCTTTTTTATTCATACTTGATATATAGGAAACTGATTCCCATTTTCCAATATGTTTTCTATCACCCATACTCTAACTGAACTCTATAATAATCATTATTGGTTATTTAAAGGGTTGGTTATGCTATAAATTATAAATCAGATATCATGATAATTGGTTAGGAATAATTAAAATATCTTCTAGAATATTAATAAACCAATTTTTCTGTTCATAAAAAAATGTCCATCATACTCAATTTTTAACTAGGTACTCCTGGTTCTCACAGTTTATTAATGGAAAATATAATAGTGTGAACATGAGTAATAATAATATATAGCCAACTAATTTTGGAAATCGGTTTTTGGATGTATAAATCAAGAATCCTTCATTTAAATATATTACAACGAATTTTTATTAAACGTTAATAAATGATATCATATATATAAATCCTTATTTATAATTCATATTGAATTTTTGAATTTCTGTGCATTTCCACTCATTGTGTCAAAACAGTTGTGAAAACATGACCATTTTTATGCACTAGGTAACACTCAATTGTAAAAAAATGATCCATTTCCAAAGTTATTTCTTTATTAGTAGATCTATACCAGATCCACATCAACATTTTTTATCTCGATAGGGATTCAATTTCATAGAAACTACATTCTCTATCCATTATAAATATTCTTAATCATTATTATGTACATTGACTAATCCATAGATACATCCTTAGTTAAATCCATAAATATCACCATAGAAATATCCATAGGGATATCACAAAAGATTTATAATTAAATTTTTAAATGGTTATCTAAAAACATCATTTGACACAATCAATAGCGAACTATTCACATAATATATAGATAATTAATATTATTATATTAATATTTAAAACATAACACAAACAAATTAATGGGAGTATTATAATTTTGTCTTTTTTTAGAATAGTTATATTATATTCAATTATATTGAATGATGTTTAACATCTACCATAAATATCGTCCCTTTTCAGTACATTACACAAATATACCCTCTGAAAACCATTCATAATATATTGGAGAATATAAACAATAGAAATAGTGAGATCAAAAGATAATTAAGGTTTATAAAGGGAGATAAATATTTATAACATGATCATCACTCTATGAGAACACAAAAATAAAATATGAAAACCATATGATGCATATCTAATATCATAATCTCGATTCATGGAATAAAAATTTCTATCTTATATGATATGAATCATAAAAAAAATCAATGAACATGTTTCACAAGATCATAACATTGGCAAAAGATATATATTTCTAAAATACATATAATAATAGAAAACCATATATCAAGGATACTAACCATGATACTAATAAAATTTTTTGATTTTTCTAACCACACATATAACTACTGTTGATATGGGATAAACACCCTTGTATCATATTTTTTGGCATCACCTAAACAATTTTTCAACCTTTTTATATAAATGGGATGACCACCCATGTCTCATACATTGAATGTGTACCATTAACCAATGAATTGGATGGAGATATAATTTACACACCTCACATTACAAAAATAATATATATGTGTGCCAAAATATCATAAAACATTAATTATATCATAACCCATGAAATAGAGTGGGATTAAAAAAAATAATCATTAGTACCTTTGAAAATGATAGTGTTTTAATGATCATCATGATTTAATATGAATAAAACATTCATATTAATAGTACTTATGGTATATTTGGTTCATATAAAAAATCAAAAGTTAAAAAAAGGATGTCATCTTATATAGAGAAAGATTTGGAAATATTAATTGAATATTTTTAAAGGGGAATACATTCTTTAAAAATAATGTCGTAAAAGCATAAATTTATTGAAAGCACATTTCCTTGAAAATTACATCAATAATATAAAATGGAATATTTAAAAATCAGCACAATCACATTTTCTGTAAAATAAATTTTCTTCTTTGAAAAAACTTTTCATAAAGTGAAAAATTTTAAAAACCCTTTTCGACATGATATATTTTATTTTTGATCGAAAAATATTTCAATTATTAAAAAAATTAAATTTAAAACAAATTTTGTTATATATAAGGGATTCCTGAAATCATTGAGTGGTTATGACTGCTGGACATACATATATTGTTTTATATGTTCAAAAAATATTATATTATTTTTTTTATAAAATAATAATTGAAATAGTATGTAAATTGTAATGAAGATAGAATTAAAATAATTTTTAAAAATTTAAATACGAATAAAAATATTTTTAATAAATAATGTTATGAATTATAAATGAATTGGAAATGATTGGGATAAATAATTATTTTTCAAATGAAAAAGTTTATTTGTCTAACAAGATAATCATTATTAAAAAACATATTATTGAAATATTGATTCCATAAATATAGTATTATAATCTTAAAACATATATTATCACTAAAAGGAAAATAAAATTGTTGAATTTCATGAAGGTTGTATCATTATATCCTTTAATCAGAAACATAATTATAAACAATATCGACAAATGTTGAGATTATGTTATAAAATTTTCATCACATTGGAAACATTGAAATGAAATCCCCTTAAAGTAATGTCATTAAATGAAACATTAAGAGGAAAAATAAATTCATGTTTCTAAATTTATAATGGGCTGTATATACCCATCGTATAAGAAGATACAAGAAAAAGATAATCATAAGTCTCAAAGAAGTAGAATTGAGACAATAATCCCTTCTCGATTGCATAACATTTTGACAATAAACTGCCGGAAAAAGAGATCCTGAAATGGATATATAAATATAAAAATATTTAATGATATGAATCATAAAAAATATTTATGTTTTTTATGTAAACGACATTAAATAAAAACATGTGTAATATGGCATATCTCTTATATATTAATTATACTGAGACAACAATTTCATACCACATTAATAATAATTGTATTAGAAATGAACAATAAAGAATAAAGAAATGAAATTTTAAATACCATTAAAAGTATTAGATTAATGATATAACATATCAATAAAAAAGTATATACCCCACTCTAAATAAATGAGTTGTGAATATTCATATGTTTCCCAGAAATAAAATAGAGACTATAAATACCATACCTTAAGTATTGACTTTTTCATACATCATCAAACCTCACGTATGATAAGTATACATTTATTATAAATATATTAAAGAACCATATATATATATAACCATATATGATTAAATTATGAAATTTTATTACACGTTTATTAAAAATTCAATGTAAAGGCACAATTCTGGTAATAACCATATTGTATTTTGTATATGTTTTGTTTTGTTCTTTTTTAAACTCATAAATTTATCATGGTTCCCTTATCTATATAATAATAATATTTACAAAATTATTATATTTCTATATCAATTAATATCTTAAAAAATAATTTAATATAGTTTTTAGAAATAATTTTTTTTATGATAATAGAGGCAGTATAATGTTTTTACACATGAGTAACATTTCCTTTTTTTAAAATCATTATAAAAAGAACGTAAGTAACATATTATCTATCTGAAATGATAATAATTCCATAAAATAAAATATTATTTCTTTAAATATTCTTATATATATCATCCATGTGGTGTGGTGAATGAATGAGAGTCATATCACTTTATGAAGGCAACAATACACAAGTGCATGCACGTTGTTATTATCTATATATGAGGGAAAAGGTATTTATGTCACATATATTTGTTCTTGTAAAATATAAAGCATTAGTGAAATATAAATCACATTAACCTACGTGGAGGAAGTCCACTGTACACATGAGCGACATTATCATATCCCCCATGGAATTGAATATAAAATTTTATATATTATACAATAACCATGTTATATAATTATGTATTAAATATCTTATAAATAATTAATATCCACTGTCATACCTAATCATGGGTGGTCATATAGAACAAACAAACGGCTTTAGTTCGTGATTCGGTAGTCCACCGCACACCCTGTAAAATCCTAGGTAAATAAAGAATATGACTTTTTCATATTTATTAATTTTTTAATTAAATACAAATTATACTTTAAAATGGTTTCTATGCTCGATAACTTAGAAGATACACAACAACAGGTTTATTTGGAATCATACATTGCACACTAATAATATATTATTATTTTAAACGGTAGTTATCTCATAGTCGTTTTATGGGAAGGAATGAACGAAACTAACTAAAATATGATTATATATGTTTGTTAAATGTATTTACATTTATTCAATAAATGATAGAGGCTTAAAATGTGAATAAATCTAATTTTAAGCATAATTTACATTAAAAGGTTGATTTATCACCTTTTAATGGCGATCCCTTTTTAAATGTAGTTTTGGTCAATTTAATACATTCTATATGACCAAATAAAATCCGTCTTTATAATGGGGATATCAAAATTTATATTGGGTAAATTTTCGATATTTTTTCCGATAAAGTTCATTTTTTAATGAATGGTGAAAAATATTGTATTTTAATTCAAAAGTGTCTTTTAATATAATTTATTTATATGGTTAGATTATCTTTTAACTTGGTCTTAATATTAAATTAAAATATATTTTTACCATTTAATCTAATTTTGGTCATTGGAATTAATTTCACATTGAAATTGGACATAAACAAGTATAAATCTTTTGATAGTTATGGTTTCTAAAAAACACGCTATTTGTTTTGATTACGGGAATTAAATTTAAAAGTAATTAAATCCACTTATATGTTTTTAATTTGGAAAATTAGACAAATTTTTTTTATTCAGAATATAAAATATATCTTAGACTTATTTTTTTGTATTTTTCTGAAAAACATCAATTTTTGATGAATAGTGAAACCACTTAGTGGTAGTTAAAAAACTGACATTTTCATTGTAATGAAATTTTACCACCTCTGTGAATTGAATTTCGAAAATCCGACAAAAATGGTTGTTATCAAGAAGTAAAATGTGGTTGAATAAGAGGAAAATAATTTTCGGTGAATAATAACTTTTGACTTTTATTTACCGCAGTTAAAGGTAAATAAGGTAATTCAAGGTAAAAATATTATTATAATAAATCAAAATTACCATAAAACATATCCAAACCTTATTGGATGAGTCATTTACGACCATGGCCATCTTTGGGTCGATTTTGGGACCCAAATGAGCCACTTGGGAGTGATAATGACAATTTAGATTAATTTACTTAATGTAAAGGAAAAAATGACAAAAGCAAACATCTTTTAGTAAATTAATGTTTATATGGTGTTATACAAGTGATATTTTCAACAATAAATATTTTTTAGATAGATAAATATATTTACTACCAGATAGTATTTTTTTTAATAATTTTTTAATAGAAAATAATTTAAATTATTTATGGCACAATAATGATGCCGTGTTTACCTCATTAATAAATAATTTAAATAAATAAGATTATAATGATTATTATATTATCCAAAACCTTTCCAATTCCTTTTGGATGATTTTATTTCGACCATTAGTCATCTTATCTTCTACTATAATTATTTTTGGACCATTAGATACCGAATATCAATATATAATAAAATAATGTTTTCACACTTTCCTAAAGATTTCCTCCTCCCCTTATAAAAGGAGACCATTTATAACCAATTCCTCACACCTCTCAAGCCTTTTGGATCATCCCAAATCTACCCAATTAATCTCCCTAGGTCCCTATCCACCTCCTAGAAGACTTACCTTAGGCAGAATGCACTTCAAGAAGTCCTTTGGTTCAAACCAAAGGTAGTTACCCAAATTAAAGCTAAAAGTTTCTCTTAAATTTTTTTATTTTATTTTACTTCTCCAACCCCTAAACTCATTTTAATCCTTTATTTTTTAACAACAAAAGTATCATCAATATACTAGGATGTTGTTATGATAATTATTCGAAATATAATTACACACACCTCCATCTAATGGATGAAGAACATAATGTTTTTGTGGATGGAAAACTAACGCCTCACGAAACGATGATAGTTCAAATATCACCAACCGCATCTCATGGTGGCCATTATGATGTAACTGTATTTTTATATGATATATATTATGTTTATGTTTTCATTATTCTTCTTTATTTTCAATTTATAGAATGCCTTTACGTTTTCCATAGTGGGTAAATATGATAATCTAATTTGAGAAAGTGCGGACTACGGCCCCTCAAAGTGATGTGACTAGTTAATGCCTTATGTGGGATGTATAATTGATAGAGTTAATGATAATATAATATAATTATAATATATCTGTGTATCACTATGTTTAAATTCCATTAAAATAATAAATATAAATGAAAGTAGCGTTTATGCGTACGTACGGCTTACTGTCTCCATGAACGGTGCATTTCATTTCTTACGTATAAATGTTTTGTACTATTGTAAATACATGTATAATATGGATATATATGATATATATGATATCTAAATCATGAATATAATTCTGGGTATAATGAACTTTTGACCACATGAACAACATGTAATTAGTAGAAGTCCATTTTTGACTCAAGTACCAAATATCAACAAAATGATCATTATTATCATAAATGATTACATAATGTTTATAACAAGGTAATAAGTGATATAAAAAGGAATAATAAACTTTAAAATTTTTATTAAGAAAGTATAAATTACCTTTAGTTTATTATTCATGAGATTAAAGAACGGTCGAGTCAAGTCAGACACGAGGTAAGGGATTCAACCTCTCTCTTTCATTTCAAATACTCTATTTTATGTCTTTTCTTTTATGATCCATGTTATTATTTTTTAGGATGTTATTTTATATTAAAAAAAGGTAATTTCTATTTTCATATGATTAGAACCCCCTCTTACTCTCATCAATTCATTTTAATAATTTTTATGTGGCGTCGTTAGGCTGCCGAATTTTTGTAAAGGATTTCTTATCTCACTTTTAATTCCATTAGAGTTCCATTGTTCGCCACTTATTTATTGCATGTGGTTTATTGTGTACTGACATTTGATATATATTATAATTATTGTATTTATATTCATTTTATTCTATGATTCATTTGGTTCTCATTAACTTTTGGTCATAGGACTCAGTTGATTACAGCGCGGTAAAGGGTTTCTTCTCACTTTTTATTCCCTTGAAATTCATGCTATATTTGCAACTATTTCATTTTGTGTGGTGTATGAACGGCCCATTATTGTAATCTATGTGTAATATAATTTCATTTATGATTATTTACACTTTAATTGTATGATTCTTCTTTCATGTGGAATATGTTTTGTAAGATACCAAATCGGTAAGGGAACATTTCACCCTCCTCTTTTTGAAAGAGTTTATTTTCTTATGTCTTTTAATTTACATATTATTATATAGGGATATTTTATTAAATATAGTTATTGATGTAAACATTATTTCCCTATGTTGAGATACCCTTTTTAATGCATCAACTCATTTTCTGAATTTTAATGTGACGTCGTTAGGCTGTCGAATTTTTACAAGGGAACTTCTTAACCCAATTTCAATTTTCTGGGGTTCAACTTGGAAATCATGAATATTTCATCCTATGAATATGTGTGATTGAATTATGATTGTTTTACACTTAATATTCAGTTATATTTGGTGTATTTATATTTTTCACACATAATTATGTGATTTATTTATCCTTAATTTATGGATAACATCATTATAAGGGATTTCATCTCAATTTACATTTCCCATTGAGACTTCATTGTTGTTATGAACCAATTCACTCTTATATGGTGTATATACTATCCTTTGACATATTATATCATGAATACCTTTATTCTCATGATATTTTAAAGTTATGATTAAATGTCATTCCTCAAATATTTCTATTCAAGAGTCTCTCATTTTGTTAAAAACACTTTAACTAAAATATCATTTTGAATGTTTTAAAGATTTATTATTATAAATAATTATCTTTAATGTCCATGTTTAAAAGATGGTTTTGAGTATTAAATTTAGTGGATATTAATGTTTTAAAATAATAATTCCATATAAATCTTCAATGTGGTATGGGACACTTTGATTCAAAAATAACTTTTTAAATGGTTTATGAAAATGGAATGATTATTTCAATACCATGAAATTACTTCTTGTGATTTAAAATGAAATATTATTATTGAAATTTTTATATTTTCAATATTTTATGTGTTATGATTGTACTTGGACATTTGATGGGTGGTTACATGATAAACCAAATAACAGGTGGTTCCATGTATACCAGGACTAGTGGTTACATTATAACATCCAATGCATTGGGTATGGAAGCCGGCCGTATGGATATTCCATTTAGTGATATGTGTGGAAGTCGACCGTATGGTTATTCCATTTAAATATGTTTATGTCCCATGTTACCTTTATATGTTATGTGTTCTTTATATGGGTTTTATGGTAATCTTTTGGTTACAAAAGGGTATGTAATGATCTTTTATTTAGTGAAGAGTATTTACTACTTAATAAAGTTGAAAATAATTACTTAGGATAAAGTATTCATGGTTTACATGTTGTTTTGAAAAACTAAAAGTTTCCTCCTTTGTGTATCCCTTACTGACCTTTTTATGCTCATCCTATGTTTTTATAATTTTTTTCACAGGAAATAATGTGGAATAGGGTCAAGGATGAGATCAAGGAAATGTCATGATGTCTTAAACATGGAACTAGACATGACTCATTTTTTTCAAGAGTGTATATTTTATGAAAAAATAGTAAGTGCGTAGAGGTGTCTACTTTGTATTTGAAATGAAATGTAATAGTTATGTCCTAATTATCTAAAACTCTAAACCTGAAAAGATCCTCAATGTGAATTATTTGTTTAATTCAATATTATGTAATGTTTTAAGGCTTGGTCCTTAGAGTTTGTATCAGAGGTTGGTTTAGAAAACTTTAAGGGTTAGTAAATTCCTTATGCATAAGTGACATTACCATAATGGTTAGGATTTCAGAAAGAGTCATTGTTTTTTTAGATAAAGTGAATGAGTTTAAGATAACATTAATAAGTATATCTTAGTGATTAGCCTCCTCATAAGGTAATATTTGATTATTTTACTGATATAATCAAAATGATCTTTTTGTTTTTAGTAAATGGATGGATCTAGCAATCACCAAAGTAACAATGGATGTGAAGAAAACTATAACGGCTTTCTGAACGAAGAACTGAATGATATGGGAGCAGCAATGAGAACACCTGTGGTTATTCTCAACAAAATATCGGGAGACATGATTGACCACCTGAACCTTAGTGATCTTTATAAGGCGTCATATATGCGAGAAACAAATCCCTACAGAAGTTTAGGTAATAATCAAAAAGGTATGTGTGTTAAAAAACCTTTGTGTTAAGATGTGGAACGAAACACCTAGGAAAATGTTTCAAAGGGACGGAAAGATGCTATATATGTGGAAATAGAGGTCATAAAGCAAGAACCGTCCATGGAAAAAGGAAGAATCTAGTTGACTATAGAAAAGGGAATGAATTCCTTTTCGAGGGATCAATTGAATGTTTTAAATATGCTGTGCATGGTCATTATGTAAACATTGGTCCTAAGAAGTTTTTCTGGGAATGGGATCTCCAGGATCATTAAAATATTCAATTACCAATACCTAATTCCATTTAGATTGAGGATGAAGAAACTGACAATTGACAATGAATGGTATGGATTACTTCTTAACATATGTTTTCCCATTATTGAAATTTTAGGAAATGATTCATGAGGTTTTAGTAGGAAAATAGTATTTCAGAATAAGTAGGAAAGGAATGGTTAATTGATCATGAGGAATGTTGAATGAGTAAGAAGTCAACATATAAGGGATTAAAGAGTTATAGTAGAATGTAGGATGGTGAAATTCTTAAAAGTATGAAGGCTCTTCTGAAGATGTGATTACATTAGAAGACTTTTTATAGTATGTGTAACCCTGATGTTTTATATATGAAAATTTTATTCATGTAATAATTATCTTATATTTTGTGGATATATTTATAAAGAACCATTTGGGTTTATATGATCCTTGAATTTTAGGAAATTACCGGTTAATACATTTTAAGATGAAAAACAAAAGTTATTAGATGAGCTTTGTGGTTAAATTATGTTATGGTTATTTTTGATGAATTTATCTCCTTTTGAGAATGTTATAAAATTATGTAGTTTTTGAAAAGGGGAAACACGCAAACCGTGTGACAACCCGTCATGTCGGTCGAAGGTGTGGGAATCAAACCCAAAACCAATGTGCAACTGGTATTTATCACCTACCAAGAGAGTAAGTGAAGTCCTTGGTTAGTATAACCAATTCCTTTTAGTTAGATGATCCTATGAACCAGGAATAAGTTTATTTTGGGTTATCTATTTAAATTATTAACCTATCATGGAGGAAATGTGATTAGGTTAATTACTTTTTAGTATGAGAATTTAAGAGTAACTGATGTTATTTGGAGATAAATTTTATGATTTACCTTGGAAGACTTTGTGTTTAAATACTTTAGAGATTTGGTTTTCAATATTAGTTTGGATTACTTTGAATAATTTTAAGGATAGCTTTTTATTTATTGATATTTCAAAAACCCTGGGTTATTTTTGTTGAATTATGGAGAATAAGAGTTGTATTTATTTTTATAATGGATTATCATTTTGGTGATGATCTGATATCGTACTAATAATTTTGGTTTAAGATGATTTCTAAATACAAGAGAAATATATAGTTATCAATTTGTGGATTATGTGATTCTCTAGAAGATTATTCTTATGCTTTTGATGTGACCATGTCTTTTTGAATGCTCATCGTTTAAGGAAGTGATTAGTTTTGGTAGTAACTTATTAAAATATGAAACTATACATGAAGGTAAGTATATTTCCTAATGTTTTTATTCAATGTAGAAGATTAATTCCTCAAAATTATGAAAAGGAAAGTAAAAAAAAGTTGTTGGTTTCCATTTCCTACTGGGTAATCAAATACCGTTTACATACATCGAATGTTTGTGATTTTCTTATGGTTAACTTTATCCTAATCATGTTTCTTATCACTCTCTATCATAAAATGACCTTTTGCTTTCTCCTTCATATCCATGTTTTGATGGAATCTTAGTATGGGTTAACCCGGGTGACCATTGTACTTATCTTTATTTCTTTTAATGTGATAGTTTTACTAACTCTTTTTTTCGATATGGGACTTTCAATAATGTTTTCGAGACCAAATTTTAACATTGCGAGGATGAAATTCCCCAAAGGTGGGAAGGATGTAACATCCTATGTAAATAAAGAATATTACTTTTTCATATTTATTAATTTATTAATTAAATATTAATTTTACTTTAAAAGGGTTTCTATTCTCGATAGCATACCTGAAACGCAATAAAGGGTTTCTTTGAAATCTTATGTTGCACACTAATAATATATTATTATTTTAAACGGTGGTTAACTCATAGTAATTGTATTGGAAGGAATAAATGAAAGTAACTAAAATATGATTATACATTTTTGTTAAATGAATTTACAATTATTCAATAAATGGTAGAGGCTTAAAATGTGAATGAATCTAATCTTAAGAATAATTTACAATAAAAGGTCGATTTATCGCCTTTTAATGAAATGCCCTTTTTAATTCTAGTTTTGGTCACATTAATAAATTTTATATAACCAAATTGAATACTTCTTCTGAATAGGGATATCAATATTTACTTTGTCTAAATTTTTGTTATTTTTTCTGGTAAAGTACATTTTTAATGAATAGTGAAAAATATTGTATTTTAATTCAAAAGTGTCTTAGAATATAATTTATTTGTATTATTATAATATCTTATTAATTAGTTTTGAAGTTAAATTAAAATTCATTTTTAACATATAATTCAATTTTGGTCATTGGAATTATTTTCAGTTTTAAATTGGACACAAACTAGTATCAATCTTTTGATAGTTTTTGTTTCTTAAAAACATGCTATTTGTTTTGATAACGGGAATTAATTTTAAAATTAATTAACTCCACTTTTATTTTTTGAATAATAAAAATTAGACATCATTTTTGAATTCGGAATATCAAATATATCCTAGGCTGAATTTTTGGTATTTTTATGAAAAACATCAATTTTTTATGAATAGTGAAACCACATAATGGTAGTTTAAAAAATTGACATGTTCATTTAAATGAAAATTTTCCACTTCTGTGAATTGAATTTCGAAAATCCAACATACAAGGTTGTTATGATGAAGTAAAATGTGGTTCAATAAGATGAAAATAATTTTTTATGAATAGTAACTTTTGACTTTTATTTACCGCGGGTAAAGGTAAATAATGTAATTAAAGGTAAAATGAATATTATAATAATTCAAAATTAACATAACACTTGTCCAATCCTAATTGGTTTAGTCATTAACAACAGTGGACATCTTTTGGTCGAATTTGGGACCCCATTGAGCCACTTGGGAGTGATAATGACAATTTAGATAAATTAACTTAAAGTAAAGGAAAAAATGACAAAAGAAAATATCTTTTAGTAAATTAATTTTTATATGGTGTTATATAAGTCATATTTTAGAATATAAATATTATTTAGAAATATAAAAATATTTCCTACCTCATAGTTATTTTTTTAATAATTTTTAGAAATTAAATTATTTAAATTATTTATGACACAATAATGATGCAGTTTTTTCCTCATTAATAAATCCTTTAAATAAATAAGATTATAATGATTAAAATATTATTCAAAAACTGTCCAATTCCTTTTGGATTATTATATTTAGACCTTTATTCATCTTATCTTCAACTATAATTATTTTTCGACCATTAGAAACTGAATATCAGTATATACTAAAATAATGTCTTCACACTTTCCTAAAGAGCCCCCCCTCCGCCTTATAAAAGGAGAACATTTCTAACCAATTCCTCACACCACTCAAGCCTTTTGGATCGTCCAAACTCTGAAAATAAAATCTCAATACATCCCTATACTCATCCTAAAATCCTTACATTAGGAATAAGGAACTTTAATAAGTCCTTTGGTTCAAACCAAAGGGACTTACCCAAATTAATGGTAACGGTTTCTCTTAAATTGTTTTCTATTATTTTACTTCTCTCACCCCTAAACTTTTTTTATTCCTTTATTTTGTAACAACACAAATATCAGAAATATATGAGGATTTTGTTATGAAATCTATTCAAACTACACTTACACACACCTCCATCTAATGGATGAACAACATAATGTTTGAGTGGATGGCAAACTAACACCTCATGAAATGATGATTGTTCGGATATCTCCAACTGCCTCTCTTGGTGGCCATTATCATGGAACTGTATTTATATGTGATATATATTATGGTTATGTTTTCTTTATGATTCTGAATTTTCAATTTATATCACACCATTATGGTTTCCATAGTGGGTAAATATGATAATCTCATTTGAGGAAGCGCAGACTACCGCCCCCTCAAAGTGATGTGACTCGTTAATGCCTTATGTGGGATGTATAAAGGATAGAGTAAAGGATATTATATATGATATAATACTGTAATTATAATATAACTATTTATCATTATGTTTAAATTACCTTAAAATATGATATATAAATGAAAGTAGCGTTCATGCGTATGTACAACTTACCGTATCCATGAACGATGCATTTCATTTATTACCACTAAATGTTATGTAATTATTTAAATACATGTATATTCTGGATATATATGATATATATGATATATAATTCATGAATATAATTCTAGATATAATTAAATTTTTACCACATGAACCACATGTAATTGTAAGAAGTCTATTTTTGACATAAGTACCAAATATCTACAAAATGAACATTATTACAATAAACGATTAAAAAATATTTATAAATTGGTCATAAGTGGTATAAAAAAGAATAATAAACAAGAAAATTATTTTTATGGAAGTATAAATTAACTTTATTTTATTATTCAGGAGATTAATGAACGATCGAGTCATGTCGGACACGGGGTAAGGGATATGACCTCTTTTTTTTTCAAGTACTCTCTTTTATGTCATTTTTATGCTCCTTATTATTATGATAGAGGATGTTATTTTATATTCACCATAATTTAATTTTTATTTACATAATATGAGAGACCCCCTATTACTCTCATCAAATCATTTTATGAATTTTTATGTGGCGCCGTTAGGCTGCCTAATTTTTTTAATGGATTTTATATCTCACTTTTAATTCCCTAATATTTCCATTGTTCGCAACTTATTTATTTCATGTGGTGTATTGTGTACTTAAATTTGATATATATTATAATAATTCTATTTATATTTATGTTATTATGTTATTAATTTGGTTCTCATAAACTTTTGGTCATACGACTCAGTTGATTACAATGCGGTAAAGAGTTTCATCTCACTTTTTATTCCAGTGAGATTCATGCTATATTTGCCAATATTTCCTTTTCTGTGGTGTATGTTGTAACATCCCAGGTAAATAAAGAATAATAAATTTTCATACTTATTAATATTTATGAAAGAAATATTAATTTTACTTTAAAAGGGGTTGCTATGTTTGATAGCGTACCCGATACGCAATAAAGATTTTCTTTGAAATATTACGTTGCACAGTAGTAATATAATAAAATTATTTAAAATGGTAGTTAACACGTAGCCGTTTTATTGGCGGAAATGAAAATAAATAACTATAATATGATTATATGTGTTTTTTAAATGTTTTTACATTTATCAAATAAAAGATAAAGGCTTAAAATATGAAAAGAATTTAATTTTAGGCATAGATACTCTAATATTCACAAAAAGGTCGGACAATCTCATTTTGATGGAGAACCGTCATTAAATAATGTTTTGGTAACTCTTATAAATTCTATTGGACAAAATTAATTTTATTTAGAATCAGGACATCAAAATTTACATTGTGTAAATTTTTTGGTATTTTTCTGATAAAGATCATTTTTAATGAATAGTGAAAAATGTTGTATTTTAATTCAAAACCAAATTTTAATATAATTTATTTATATTATTATATTATCTTTTTAATTGGATTAAAAGTGAAATTAGAATATATTTTTACCATTTAATCCAATAGTGGTCGTTGGAATTAATTTTACTTTGAAATCGGACTTAAACTAGTGTCAATCTTTTGATACATTTTGATTCATAAAAACACACTATTTGTTTTGACAGCGGGAATTAATTATTAAATTAATTAATGAAACTTATATTTTTGGAATTTTTTAAAATATACATCATTTTTTAATTCTAAATATAAAATATATCTTAGGGTGAATTTTTTATATTTTTCTGAAAAACATCAATATTTGATTAATATTGAAACCACTAGGTGGTACTTAAAAAACATATTTTTCTCGTTTAAATGAAATTTAACCACCTATGTGTTTTGAAATTAAAAAATCCTACATACATGGTTGTCATTAAGAAGTAAAATGTGGTTCAATGGGATTAAGATAATTTTTTGCTGAATAGTAACTTTTAAGTTTTTAATCGCGATTAGAGGTAATTAGTGTAGTTTAAGGTAAAAATAATCTTTTAATAATATGAAATGACCTTTACATGTGTCCTACCCTTATTTTATGTTTCATGGCCGACAAATAAAATCCATGGGTCAACTTGGGGACCCCATGGAGCCACTTTGTTAGGAAAATGACATTAATAACTTTTTATTTAAAGTTAAAATAAAAATGTCACAAACATGAGTTGTTTTACTAAAACAATTATTAAATGTAGTTATACAAGTAATATTTTGAATATAAATATTCATTAGAAATTTAAAAAGATTTCTTACATCATGATATTTTTTTATAATTTTTAGACATTAAATAAATTAAATTATTTATGACATCATGATGGTGCAGCGATTACCTCATTATTTAACGATTTAAATAAAATGAAAATAAAATGTAAAATATAAGACCTACACTTGTAAAAAACCTATTGGATGGGTGGATTTAGAACTCTTAACACCTTATCCTTGAAATATATAATTTTGGGAACTTTAAAATACAGAAATCATTTTATAATAAAGTATCATTTTAAAACATTCCAAGAGTGCCCCTCCTCTCCTCTTATAAAAGGACCCAACCTATACCACCGTACCCACACATCTCAAGACTTTGGCATGGCCAAACCCTGCTCATTTTATCTCTCCACGTCCTTCTCCTCATCCTAGAAGCCTTACTTTGGGCAGAATGATTTTCAAGGAACCCTTTTGGTTCAAACCAAGAATAGTTACCCAATTTAAAGGTAATGTCTTCACTTGTATTCTTTTTGTTTTATTTTGCTTCTACAACCCTCTAAACTCTTTTTATTCCTTTATTTTGTAACAACACATGTATCTCAAATATATTAGGATGTTGTTATGAGAAGGATTCGAGCTACAACTATACACACCTCCGTCTAATGGTTATGGAACATATTGTTTCTTAGGTTGGCGAATTTCTTCCTCACAAAA
The DNA here is from genome assembly GCA_963277665.1 of Viscum album. NCBI lineage: Eukaryota > Viridiplantae > Streptophyta > Magnoliopsida > Santalales > Viscaceae > Viscum > Viscum album. The sequence goes on from OY728127.1 coordinate 1,813,871,034, forward strand.
CGATGATTGTTCAATCTTCTTTTAACACCATTAATGGTGTCCATTAAGATGTCACTCTATTTATATATGATATATATTATGTTTATTTTTTCCTTATTCTTCTGTATATTTCATTTGTGGTATACCTTTATGGATTCAATTATGGTTAAACACGATAATTCCATGTTTGGAAGTGCGGACTACCGCCCCCTCAAAGTGATTTGATTCGTTAATTCCATATGTGGGAAATATAAAGGATGGAGATAATGTTATTATATATGATGTTATAATGGGATTATAATATACCCTTATATCATTATCATTTCACTCCATTAAATATTAAATAGAAATGAAATTAGCGTTCATGCGTACGTACGTCTTACAGTCTCCATGAACGGTGCATTTAATTTATTACCTCTAAATGTTATGTACTATTATAAATACATGTATATTCTCGATATATATGATATATATTATATCCAAATAATGAATATAATTCTGAATATAATGAACCTTTGACCACATAAACAACATGTAATTGTAAGAAGTCCACTTTTGACTTAAGAACCAAATATCGAAAAAACAAACATTTTTAACTTAATGATTACATAATGTTTATAACATGGTAATAAGTGAAATGAAATGAATAATAATATTGAAAATGTTTCTTAAGAAAGTATAAATTAACACTAGTTTATTATTCAGGATATTAAAGAGCAATCGAGTCATGTCAGTCATGAGGTAAGGGACTTCATCTCAATCTCCTTTCATTGAGGCATATTTTGTTCTAATACAAGGCTTCTATTTTATACGGTGTATAAACCCCTTTTACTTTTAATTTTATAAAAAAGGAATCTTTTTCTACGAAGTGTTTTAAAAAACGACAAAAAGGAATGTTTCTTTTAACATACGTGGTGACAATGACCTTTTCCGCCACCGCGAGTATTATTTAGTCTTTGGCTTCCTGAAAAAGTTGTAATGTTTTTAAAATGAAATAAATAACATATACTCTTTTATGTATTTTGGTATTGAAAATGGTTTTTATAATGGATTTTTTATGTCAATATATTTAAGTGATATATTGTGATCAAAGTGTGGAAATTTTTTCTTTCCATTATATTTGTTTTATGTCTTATGATATTATAATAGTACTTGGACATTTGACGGGTGGTTACGTGATAAACCATATGGTGGGTGGTGACGTGAATACCAGGACGGGTGGTTACGTTATAACCTCCAATGAATTGGGTATGGAAGTCAGCCGTATGGCTATTCTATTTAAGTATGTGTGGAAGTCGACCGTATGGTTATTCCATTTAAGTCTATTTATGTCCCAAGATACCTTTATATGTTATGTGTTCTTTATATGGGTTTTATAGTAATCTTTTGATTACAAAAGGGTAAGTAATTATCTTTTATTCAATTCATAGTATTTTATGATTCATAAAGGTGAAAAGTATTACTTTGATAATGTATTCATGGTTTACTGGTGGTTATGAAAAACTAAAAGATTTCCTTCTTTGTGTATCCCTTATTGAGCTTTTTATGCTCACCCCAAGTTTTTGAAATGTTTTTCACAGGACTTAAATTGAAATAGGTTCAAGGATGTGATCAAGGAAAAGTCATTCTATCTAAAACATGGAACTAGAAATGTTTATTTTTAATCATTTTAATTTTATGGAAACTTAGTAGAAGTGTCTACATTGTAAACTTTTGAGATGTAATAGTTCTGTCCTAATTCTCTAAAACTCTAAACCTAAAAAGATCCTCAATGTGAATTATTCATTTAATTCAATATTAAGTAAGGTTTAAGGCCATGGTCGTATAGTTGGTATCCGAGGTCGGTTTAGATAACTTTAGGAGATAGAAAATTGTTAAATTATGACTTAATTTATGGTATGACTGAAATGATATAGCATTTAAAGATTCACATGTTGCTTCACCTAAGATATTTCTGTGTTCCGAATGGTTTTCCCCAGAGGAAACAAGGTAGCTATGTTGGGACAACATCTGGAGGAAGACAACCTTCTAAATCAGCAACCTGAGATGGCCGGAATTGAAACTGAACAATTTGATGCGGTGATGGAACTGTTGAATTAGGCTATAAATGGTGGTGGTATCCATGCACGAGATTAGCCAGATCAACCACAGAGGAACATCTCAGTGGTGGAACATCTCATGAGGCAACAACCACAATCATTCATAGGATCATCTGACCATGTTCGAGCTGAAGGGTGGATTAAAGTACTGGATAAGATTTTTGATGTCATGGGGTGTTCAGAACATCAAAAGGTTAGTCTTGCTGTTTACCGTTTTGAGGGTGAATTAGATCAGTGGTGGTCGATGATGAAAAATATCAGGGGATAGTGATGAGATTGATGATCTTCACTGGGACAAATTCAAAGTTATGTTTCTTGAGAAGTAATTTCCCAAGGTGGTTCATCTTAGGATGTAAAAACAATTCCTAGAATTGGGAAAGGAGGATGACTCAGTGGATGCTTATGAAGCAAAGTTCACTCGACTGGAAAGGTATTCTCCAAGCATCATACGAGATCATGATAGTAAAGAAAACCGTTTTTACTCAGGGTTAACGCCAATGTATCGAAGGGATTTAGATTCTCGTGAGTTCAAAAGTTATGAAAAATTTGTTCGATGTGCAGAGAAGCTGGAAATGGAGTTTACCGATGATTAGGTGTTCTTTGAAAAACAACAGAATAAGAGGTCCAGTTGGAAGGAAAAGGGGAAGAATTAATCAAATAAGGAGGTAAGAAAGCCCAATATCCATCCTGTGAGAAGTATGGTAAAATGCATCCTGGAGAATGTTTATCCAAGTCTGGAAAGTGCTTTCGGTGTGGCATGTCTGTTCATATTACTCGTAACTGTAAAGAAGATGATCAAGTAAGAAATGAAAAGTTAGCGGTAATATGTTTTAAGTTAAATGAAATGGGTCATTATGCAAATGAGTGTCTAACGAAGTACTCAACTGGGGGAAAGCATCAAGACTACAAGAAGAAAGGGCTGGTGAAATCCTTTGCAACTACTTCAGCAGCTGTTGGTCCATCAAATGAAGTAGAATCAGGTACACTGTTTGTTTGTTCGGATTATGCCAATGTGTTGTTTGATTCAGGGTCTACACATTCTTTCATTTCTGAGAAGTTTTCTAGTAAATTGGGAATTCCAACTCAATATATGAATCCTGAACATATGGTAAAAACACCCGGAGGAAACATTGAGACAAAAAGAAATTATAAGAACCTTCATATCCTTGTGTGCGGAAAGAATTTACCAGCAAACCTTAATGTTTCTCCTCTAGTATAGTTTGATGTTATTTTGGGAATGGATTGGATTTCTGTTTATCATTCTAGGATTGACTGCAGAGCTAAAATGGTTTCATTTCAGAAAGATTTTCAGTTTTTGTACAAGATTGAACCCTTGCTTTTGATAACATATCAGGAAGTTGAGAAACTAGTAAATAATGGAAATGAATGTTATCTTGCACATGTCATTGAAAACAAGGGAACTGATCAGATTAATGATGATCCAGTGGTAAATGAGTATCTTGATGTTTTTCCTAATGAGTTGTCTGGTATTATTCACGATCGGGAATTTGAATTTACCATTGACTTAGTTCATGATGTTAAGCCAATTTCGAAACCCCCTTATCGAATGGCTCAAGTTGAACATTTATAGTTAAAGAAACAATTGCAGGAGTTATTAGATAAATGTTTCTTTCGACCTAGAACATCACCATGAGGTGATCCTATCTTGTTTGTTAAAAAGAAAGATGGTTTAATGAGACATTTCATTGATTATAGAGGCTTGAATAATATCATTATTAAGAACAAGTATCATTTGCCTCATATCGATGATTTTTTTGATCAGCTCCAGCGAGCTCAGTATTTTTCGAATATTGACTTGAGGTCGGGGTAACATCAGTTGAAAGTAAAAGGAGCATACATTTCGAAGACTTCGTTCCATACTAGATGTAGCCATTATGAATTTGTAGTTATTCCTTTCGGGTTAACCAATGCACCTGCTGTATTCATGGAACTTATGAATATAACTTTCCATGAGTTCTTGGATAAGTTTGTGGTTGTTTTCATTGATGATATTTTGGTGTTTTCTAAAAGTAAAGAGGATCATGAAAGTCATTTAAGGGTTATCTTGCAAACCTTAAAAGAAAAGATACTTTATGGAAAATTCAGCAAGTGTGAGTTTTGGTTACAACAAATTTCTTTCCTTGGTCACATTGTTTCTAAAAATGGCATAACTGTTGATCCTGCTAAAACAAAAAGTTGTTGAAAAATGGACAAGACCCACAAATGTAACTGAGATCCATAGTTTTCTTGGTTCGGCAGGTTACTACCAAAGGTTTGTTGAAAAATTTTCGTGGTTATCTAGTCCAATGACTAAGCTAACTCGGAAGGGTGTTATGTTTATCTGGACAAAATAATGTGATGATTGTTTTCAGGAGTTGAAAAGAAGATTATTGAATGCTCCAGTTTGAGAACTTCCTTCTAGGAATGGTGAGTTTGTTATCTATAGTGATGATTCATTGAAAGGACTTGGTTGTGTACTTATGTATAGTGATCAGGTAATTGCATATGCTTCACGTTAGTTGAAAACTGATGAGGTAAATTACCCTACAAATGACTTGGAATTAGCTGTTGTTTTATTGCTCTAAAAATTTGGATGCATCATTTGTATGGAGTAAAGTGTGAAATATATACTGATCATAAATGTTTAAAGTATATATTCACTCATAATGAATTGAAAATGAGACAGAGGATATGGCTGTAATTAACCAAGGATTATGATTGTACAATTCATTATCATCCGGGAAAAGAAAATAAAGTGGTTGATGCTTTGAGTCAAAAAAGTAATGCTTCATTAACCATGCAACATTTGGAATGAGATACTTTAGTTTTTGATTTGATAAACTTTGGAAAAGAATTTGTTGGTGAAGGAAGAGTTTATGTTTTGTTTCATGTATCAGTGAGATCATCCCTATCAGACAGAATTAAGCAACCACAGAGAGAAGAGAGTGAGTTGTAGAAAATGGTAGAGTTGGTTCAGAAGGGTAAGTTTTCTGAATTCATCATTGATAATGACTGTGTTTTGAGGTTTGGGAAGAGATTATGTGTACCTTGTGATTCACAGTTGAAGGGTGAGTTGTTATGTGAGGCTCATAGTTCCTTGTTTTCAGGTCATCTTGGAAGTACTAAGATATATAGAGATCTATGGGAGTATTACTGGTGGGATGGAATGAAAATAGATATTGCTGATTTTACTGTGAAGTGTTTGACTTGTCTGCAGGTTAATGTGAACGACAGTTACCGAAAGGGATGCTTCAGCCTTTACTAGTGCCAGAGTGGAAATGGGAAATTATATCCATGGACTTTGTTGTGGGATTACCGAAGACATCTAGAGGTAATAATGCAATCTGGGTTATTGTTGATCGATTGACTAAATCTTCTCTTTTACTTCCTATTTGAGATACTTTGTCTCTAGATCAACTTGCTCGGTTGTATCTTAAAGAGATAATCAGGTTTCATGGAGTTCCCCTCTCTATTATGTCTGATCGTGATCCCAGGATTACTTCTAACTTTTGGAAAGGCCTTCAAAAGTCGTTGGGTACCGAATTAAATTTATTACATCTTTTCATCCAAAATCAGATGGGCAGTTATAATGAACAATTCAGACCTTGGAGGATACGCTTCATGCTTGATCTATGGATTATCAGGGAAGTTATGAACAACATCTTTCTTTGGTTGAATTTTCATATAATAACAGGTTTCATTCCAGTATACAGATAGCTCTGTTTGAGGCATTATATGGGAACTGTGTCGAACTCTGGATTTTAGGGATGAAGTGGGTGAAAGGAAGTTGATGGGACCATAATTGGTAAAAGAGATGGCAGAAAAAGATCAGTTGATTCAGAAACACATGAGAACAGCTCAGAGCTGGCAGAAGAGTTATGCGGATAATAGGAGGAAAGATCTATCTTCCAAGGTAGGTGATCATGATTTTCTCAAAGTTTCACCATGGAAAAGTGTGATGCGATTTTCTAAGAATGGAAAGATGAGTCCAAGGTTCATTGGACCATGTGATATTATTTATAAAGTTGGATCAGTTGCTTATCGAGTGGATTTACCTTAGAGATTATCACAGGTACACAATGTTTTTCATGTTTCGAGGTCGAGAAACTATATGCCATATCCATCTCATGTTTTGAGCCCATAGGTAGTTCAGTTGGAAGAGAATCACTCTTATGAAGAACAACCAGTCCATATTCTTGACCATAGGGAGAAAGTGTTGCGGAATAAGTTAATATACTAGGGAAAGGTTTTGTGAAAAAGCCATATGGTTGTAGAGGCAACGTTGGAATCTGAAAATGCTATGAGGGATAAATACCCCCACTTATTTTGATAAGTGAATAAAATTTCGAGGACGTAATTCCCAAAAGGGGGGAAGGATGTAACATCCCTGGTAAATAAAGAATAATACATTTTCATACTTATTAATATTTACGAATTAAATATTAATTTTACATTAAAAGGGGTTTCTATGTTCGATAGCGTACCCGATACGCAACAAATAGTTTCTTTGAAATCTTACGTTGCACAGTAGTAATATAATAATATTATTTTACATGGTAGTTAACATGTAGCCGTTTTATTTCCAGGAATTAATAGAAATAACTATAATATGATTATATATGTTTTTTTAAATGTTTTTACATTAATCTAATAAATGATAAAGGCTTAAAATATAAAATTAATTCAATTTTAGGCATAGATACTCTAATATTCACTAAAATGTCGAACTATCTTATTTTGATGTCGAACCATCATTAAATATAGTTTTGGTCACTCTTATACATTGTATTGGACCAAATAATTTTTTTTAGAATCGGGAAATCAAAATTACATTGTGTAAATTTTTGGTATTTTTCTGATAATGATCATTTTTTAATGACTAGTGAAAAATATTGTATTTTAATTCAAAACCACTTTTTAATCTAATTTATTTATATGATTAGATTATCTTTTGAATTGGTTTTAAAGTGAAATTATAATATATTTTTACCATTTAATCCAATAGTGGTTGTTGTAATTAATTTCACTTTGAAATCGGACTTAAACTAGTGTCAATCTTTTGGTACATTTTGTTTCATAAAAACACACTATTTGTTTTGGCAGCGAGAATTACTTATTAAATTATTTAATGAAACTTATATGTTTTGAATTTTTTAAAATAGGCACCATTTTTTAATTTGGAATTTCAAATATAGCTTAGGGTGAATTTTTGGTTTTTTTCTGAAAAACCCAAATTTTTGATGAATAGTGAAAACACTAAGTGGTACTTAAAAAACTGATTTTTTTTCTTTTAAATGAAATTTTACCACCTCTGTGTTTTGAATTTCAAAAATCAAACATACATGGTTGTAATTAAGAAGTAAAATGTGGTTCAATGGGATTAAAATAATTTTTTTTGGTGAATAGTAACTTTTAAGTTTTTAATCGTGATTAGAGGTAATTAGTGTAGTTTATGGTAAAAATAATGTTTTAATAATAAGAAATGACATTGACACGTGTCTTAAACATATTATATGTGTCATGGACGACCAAGAAAATCCATGGGTCAACTTGGGGACCCCATGGAGCCACTTTGGTTGGAAAATGACATTAATATCATTTTATTTAAAGTTAAAGTAAAAATGTCACAGACATAAGTTGTTTTACTAAAAAAATTAAATGGGGTTATACAAGTCATATTTTTTACTATAAATATTCATTAGAAATATAAAATGATTTCTTACATGATGATATATTTTATATATTTTTTATACATTAAATAAATTAAATTATTTATGACATCATGATGATGTAGTAATTACCTCATTATTTAATGATTTAAATAAAATTAAAATATAATGTAAATCTAAGACCTAAACATGTAAAAAACCTATTGGATGGGTGGATTTCGAACTATTATCACCATATCATCGAAATATATAATTTTGGGACCTTTAATATCTGAAAGGAATTTTATAATAAAGTATCCATTTAAAATTTTCCAAGAGTGCCCCTCCTCTCCTCTTATAAAAGGACCCCACCTCTACCACCTTACCCACACCTCTCAAGCCATTGGCTTGGCCAAGACCGGATAATTTTATCTCTCCACATCCTTCTACTAATCCTAGAAGCCTTACCTTGGGCAGAAAGCTCTTCAAGGAACTCTTTTGGTTCACACCAAGAAGAGTTACCCGATTTTAAGGTAATGACTTCAATTGTGTTCTTTTGTTTTATTTTTATTCTCTAAACCTATAAACTCTTTTTATTCATTTATTTTGTAAAAAAGTATCTTCAATATACTGGGATGTTGTTATGAGAAGGATTCAAGCTGATCCTACACACATTTTCGTTTAATGGTTAAAGAACACACTGTTTCTGTGGTTTGTGAATTTTTGCCTCACGAAACGATGATTCTTCAATCTTCTTTTAACACCATTAATGGTGGCCATTAAGATGTAACTCTATTTATATATGATATATATTATGTTTATGTTTTTCTTATGCTTATTTATTTTCTATTTGTGGTATAACTTTATGGTTTTCATTATGGGTAAACACGATAATTTCATTTTAGGAAGTGCGGACTACTGCCCCCTCAAAGTGATTTGATTCGTTAATTCCATGTGTGGGACATATAAAGGATGGAGTTAATGTTAATATATATTATGGTATACTGGAAATATAATATAACCTTATATCATTATGATTTAACTCCATTAAATACGAAATAGAAATGAAAGTAGTGTTCATGCGTATGTACGACATACCATCTCCATGAACGGTGCATTTCTTTTCTTACCTCTAAATGTTATGTACTATTATAAATACATGTATATTATGGATATATATGATATATATGATATCTTAATCATGAATATCATTCTGGATATAATGAACCGTTGACCACATAATCAACATGTAATTGTAAGAAGTCCACTTTCGACTTAAGAACCAAATATCGACAAAACAAACTTTTTTAACATAATGATTACATAATGTTTATAACATGGAAATAAGTGAAATAAAAGGAATAATAAGATTGAAAATGGTTTTTATGAAATTAGAAATTAACACTAGTTTATTATTCAGGATATTAAAGGGAAATTGAGTCACGTCAGACATGAGGTAAGGGACTTCGTCTCAATCTCCTTTCATTGAGGCATATTTTGTTCTAATACAAGGCTTTCTTTTATATGGTGTATAAACCGCATTGACTTGTAAATTTATACAAATGGAATCATTTTCTACGAAGTGTTTTACAAAACGACAAAAAGGAATATTTCTTTTATCTTATGCAGTGACAATGACCATTTCCGCCGCCGCGAGTATTATTTGGTCTTTGGCTTCCTCAACAAGCTATAATGTTTTTAAAATGAAATAAATACCATATACGCTTTTATGTATTTTGGTATTGAAAATGGTTTTTATAATGTTTTTTATGTCAATATATTTAAGTGATATATTGTGATCAAGGTGTGGAAATGTTTTCTTTCCATTATATTTGTTTTATGATTTATGATTTTATAATGGTACTTGGACATTTGATGTGTGGTTACGTGATAAACCATATGACAGGTGGTGCTGTGAATACCAGGATGGGTGGTTACATTATATCCTCCAATGCATTGGATATGGAAGTCGGCCATATGTCTATTCCATTTAGGAATGTGTGGAAGTCGACAGTATGGTTATTCCATTTAAGTAAGTTTATGTCCCAAGTTACCTTTATATGTTATGTGTTCTTTATATGGGTTTTATTGTAATATTTTGATTACAAAAGGGTAAGTAATGATATTTTATTCAATGAAGAGTATTTTCTTCTTCATAAAGATAAAAATTATTAATTTGATAAAGTATTCATGTTTTACTGGTGATTTTGAAAAACTAACATATTTTCTTTTTTGTGTATCCCTTACTGAGCTTTTTATGCTCACCCCAAGATTCTGAAATGATTTTCACAGGACTTAAAGTGGAATAGGGTCAAGGATGGGATCTAGGAAAAGTAATGCTATCTAAAACATGGAACTAGACATGTTTCTTTTTAGGATTTTTTATTTTATGGAAACATAGTAGAAGTGTCTTCTTTGAAATCTTTTGAGATGTAATAGTTCTGTTCTAATTTTCTAAAACTCTAAACATGAAAAGATCCTCAATGTGAATTATTCATTTAATTCAATATTAAGTAAGGTTTATGGTTGGGGACTTATATATATACTGCCCATGATTTTACTCTTTGTGTAATATACATTCATTTATGAGTATTTACAACTTCACTGTATGATTCTTATTTCATGTGGAATATGTTTTGTAAAATACCAAATCGGTAAGGGAACCATTCACCCTCCTCTTTTTAAAAGACTTCAGTTTGTTATGTATTTTAATTGACATCTTATTATGTAGGGAAATGTTCTTATATATCATTATTGATGTATACTTTTTTTCCAAGTTTTTAGATACCCTTTTTATCTCATCAACTAATATTATGAATTTTAAAGTGACGCCGTTTGGGTGTCGAATTTTTACAAGGGAACTTCTTAACCCAATTTCAATTTTTTGGGTTCAACCTGTACTTCTTGAATTTGTCATCCTATGAATATGTGTGAATGACCTATTATTTTTTAACAATTAATATTCACTTATATTGGGTGTATTTATATTTTTCACACATAATTATGTGTTTGAATTACCCTTAATTTAAGGATACTGTCTTTATAAGGGATTTCATCTCAATTTACATTTCCATTGAGACTTCATTGTTTGTATGTACCAATTCACTCTTATAAGGTTTATATACTATCATTTGACATAGTATATAATGAATCCATTTATTATAATGAAATTATAATGTTCTGATTAAATATTATTCCTCAATTATTTCTATTTAAGAGTCTCTCATTTAGTTAAAAACTCTTTAAGTAAAATACTGTTTTGAATGTTTTAAAGATTTATTATTCTAAATCATTACCTTTAATGTCCATGTTTTGAAAATGATTTTGAGTATTCATTTTTATGGAAATTAATATTTTAAAATTATAATTCAATTTAAAGATTCAAAGTGGTATGAGACACTTTGAATCAAAGATCTCTTTTTTAAATGGTTTATGAAAATTGAATAATTATTTCAATACCTTGAAATTACTTCATGTGATTTCATATGAAATGTTATTAGTGAAATTTTTATATTTTAAATATTTTATGTGTTATGATGGTACTTAGACATTTTATGGGTGGTTACATTATAAAAAAAATGATGGATTTTTCCGTGAATACCAGGACGGGTGGTTACATTATAACCTCCGATGCATTGGGTATGGAAGTCGATGGTATGACTATTCCATTTAGTGATATGTGTGGAAGTCGATTGTATGGTTAGTCCATTTATGTATGTTTATGTCCCAAGTTACCTTTATATGTTATGTGTTCTTTATATGGGTTTTATTGTAATATTTTGGTTACAAAATGGTAAGTTATGATCTTTTATTCAATGAAGAGTAATCACTACTTCATAAATGTGAAAAGTATTAATTATGATATAGTATTCATGGATTACCTGTTTTTTTTTAATAACAGTTTTCCTTCTTTTTGTATCCATTACTGAGGTTTTTATGCTAATCCCATGTTTTTGAAATGTTTTTCACATGACATAATGTGGAATAGGGTCAAGGATGGGGTCAAAGAAAAGTTATGTTGTCTTAAACATGGAACTAGACATGAATATTTATTTCAAGAGTTTATATTTTATGAAAAAATGGAAATTATGTAGAAGTGTCTACTTTGAATTTGAAATGAAATTTAATAGTTATGTCCCAATTCTCTAAAACTCTAAACCTAAAAATATCCTCAATTTGAATTATTCATTTAATTCAAGATTATGTAATGCTTTAAGGCTGGGTCCTTACACACCAAAACATTGATTCTGGAACCCATTTAATGTGTTTTTGAGATCGTATTCGATAATTACAGTAACATAATAAAATATATGAATGATTATGATACTATTTTTTATATCAATATTTTTAATAATAATATTTTGAGGAGGAATAATAAATTATATAAAAACACTCATTGATGATCATTACCTCTTCATCATGCATACTCCACAGTATTGCACCAAATTTCATACAGTGTTTGTTTACTACCAAAATAATTTCTCTATGATGAGATAAGGTAAATTTGGATGTTATTTGGTATTTTATTGACCATTTAATTTTTTCTGGAGACAGGGGAGTGGTGACCTTGTATAAGAGAGGTGTGTGGCACACATGTAATTGTTTTGAATGAAAAAGGTATTCCCACATTTTTTTCATTCCAAAAGGATCCAAAATTGAGTATTCTACATAGTTAGAAATTAGGGTTTAAATATGGTCATATAAATGTATTTATACTAGTTCATAGGTAATTTTAACAATTATTTTTTTATTTTATCTTCTTGGAAAATCCTTTTAACCTCATCCATAGTAATTAATTATAACAATGTTCATTGTAAATATTTTCAACTAATTATGTTGATCATATTATAAAATATCAAATATTATTATCCAATATTTGGAATCCACTTTTTCTAAATACATTCATGTATGTGGGAAATTTTGATCTTAAATTTATCTCCTAGAGTTGATAGAAAAGTAGGTTTTTAAAGTGAGAGTTTTGAAAAAAATAATATTTTTATATCATATTACAACATTAAATTGATTATATGTAAATAAATTTTCTTAATAGATATATAATTTAACAAATATATGTCTTAAACATGTTTAAAATATAATTTAACATTATAAATAAATTTAACAAAATATATTTTTTCAATTAATATTCTGAAATTATCAGTATTCATTAATTATTCAATTCTTTAGAAAATTCCCAAAAACACAAGAAAATATATTTTGGATATGTAGATTTTAAAAAATTATATTTAATGTTACATTGATTTTTTTTATTTTTTGAAAAATTATTATTAAAAGAAGTGTAATAAAAAATGTGTCAATTAGATTTTTTCGAAAATAAATTATTAAAGCAGAAAGGTGGATTTATTCTTTTCTCATAGAAAGAAAACACATAACATGAATGATAAATAGGTGAATAAATTTACATAATTTCTTAATTTATGTAAAATCATTCAAATTTTTTTATTTATTTAGGTGAAACATGTTTTCTTTCATAAAAATAGTTTTTTTGTATAAATATTTCATTTATTTTCATTTATTTAATAATGAATTGTAATGTTTTTACTTAATATAAATACATAAACAATTTAATTTCATATTTTTTAACCATATTCATAACCTCCATTTAAATATATATGTGATAATTATTATAACAAATAATTATATTTTATAATATGTCATGTATAATGTAAAATCAATTTTCTATTTAATAGAAGCTAAACTCAATGCTATGTCAAGTAAAAGCAAAATAAGTTGTACATTTTCAAAAATAGAAAATAGTAAATTAATTTGAATAAAATATTTCCTGAAATAAAAGGGTGTTACACTGGTTTTTTTTAATGAATAATGGGAGATACAAAAAATAATAACCTTTCGTATTGAGGTGTCCTTCATATGTTATAACTCCACTATGAAATTCTGTGTTGTGGGAATCCCATATAACAAAATAACCATAGAAAATGTTGATATAATAGACATGCGAATCCAATAAACAACCTACATTGATATAAAAATATAAATCCATAAAATTTTCATGATTAATTAATTGATAATTCCCCACCCCCACGCATCATCTATGTTGGAAAATGTTATAACTCTCCCAGGAACCATTGAAATACAAGTGGGATATTTATTTTTGGTTCTCCCATATTTCACAAGTATTTTGATTCTAAATGGGTAAATTTATTCATCATATTTGTATTAATGGGCATTAGTTGATTATAAACCAGGTGCAAAAGGATTTTTATCAACAGACGAATAGATATTCAATGAAGACTAGTGGCCTTATCATCCACACCACGTTTCACATGAATAAATTTATAGAGGTTTTACAAAATATATAATCATGAAAAATATGGATTGATGATCCATAAAATAGGATCCTAACCAATTAAAAAGGAGGAATTTAATTACCTATGATTGTTATCCAATACTACTTTAATTAAATTCAATTGAGAAGCTATATAGATGATCTAGATGTTTGGAACCGGGTACCATTGGAAGAAGTCATAATTTCTAGACCAGTTATCTCTATAGAAATTGCTTTCATCAATACGATGAATCCATAATGATTTCTCATGGATGATAAAAATTAGGTCATGAATGATATTACTAAGAGGATAAACCTTACCATTCCACTCTAATAATGAATAATTATGAATTTTAGTACATTTTTGAAATTATTTTTTCACAATTATAGTGTTTATAATACAATTTTAGGGATATTATTTCATACATTCATTTATATTCTCATTTATTACACTATGATTGATACCACCAACCTCAATGTGTTTTTATATAATTGAATTATTTTATGAGTTAAAATAAACTACATGTTCTATATTATACACCATGCAGTGTTATATGACTTCGATATGTTTCAATAATTAATATTTTACTAAATAGATGAAAAACAAATTTTACCGTCATTGTGAAACCAAATTATTAAGGGGCTTGTGACTTAAACCCTTATATTCTTGAGTTGACATCTTATGAAGATAACTCGAGTTACATATTATGATATTGTAATAAATACAAAACATATTATTATAATTGTTTCTGAATTTAGATTCCTGTGGTGATATGAAACATACCCTCCGCTAAAAATGAATGCTCTTATGTTTTTTGTGTTATAATCATTTTTGGTGCCTAAATAATCACATTAAAAAAATTATAAACATATATGGGTTTTTCATTATCATAACATAATCAATATTGCTGATTTCCATAAATATATTCCATGATATATTTCATTATCATCATATAAAACATTTTCCGTTTACATTATAATTATGCAAATCATAATAGGAAACTAAATGTACAACAAGAAAAATTTTAAGTAGTTTTGGAATAAAATAACCCATATAATATCTATTTAATCCACTATCCTCATTTATTTATCTTAACATAACATATTACAATTTGAAATAAGATTTTAAAATTTTATTTATTCTTCCACTCCAATGTTAATTTAGAACTTAAAAACAAAACTTTCATATAAAATAATGTTATCATCAAATGTATTTTAAAATTTTAAAATTAGAAATAATTTCATATAATATATACTATACATTTTATTTAAAAATTATCATTTAGATAGAAATACATTTATAAATATATATTATTTAATATCAAAAAAATCTTTTAATATACAACATCAGAATGAGTGAGTTTTCATTTTCCTCATTGACATGAATATTTAAATCCATTTTATTTAATTACAAGAAAATGAATAGGTTGTTAATCATAGACCTCCAAGATATATGTATGTGTTTTAGAAAATAATGAACATTATTTTTTCCCCATATTCGACTACTATAATCTTTAAGGAAAACCCCTTATGTAGTTCAATGTACACCCCATCCTAGTGTTCTCAAAACAAGAATTATAAATTTCAATCCATTTTAAAATAATTATAAATTATTATATCATATATCATAAGGATGATTAAAATAATTTCTATCTTTTTGAATGGATAAAAAGCCTCATCAAATTCAATATCCTCAATCATAGAGTAATATTTTAAAAGTTGATTTTATTTTTTCTAAGGTATATTTCCTTTATCATTTAATTTATTCAAATATTATTTCCTAATTATAATTTAAATCTGAAAATATGACACCCATTTCCATGTGTCATTCGTCATAATAAAATATAACTCTTCCCCCATAACTAAATTAGAATCCCAATATTTTAAGTATTATTTTACACAATCATGTTTAAAAGAATAAAGAAATAATGTATGGTTGTAATTTCTAAAAACTATTAATTTTTATTACATAATATACTATATATAATAATTTTTTTAGGATAAATATGTTTCAGATGTTTTCTGAGGATAGATCATCCTTATTCTTGTATTTTATCATCTCTAGAAACTACTCATTGACAATGGGACCATTACACAAATATTAATATAATTAAATATTCCATTTTTATCCAACACCATAACCTCAATATTAATGAACTATATAAACCATTGGAATCCATTTTCAGGAATAAAAATGATAAATGGTGTAAAAAAAATCAATTATTATTTTTAAATACATAATGAAACACAATTATATACTTTAACATTATGTTCATTGAAGATATATTCCTTAAACTTATCATCCAAAGAAAACACCCATGTGAAATACATTAACATTGATGCAATAATTTATAAAAAATAACTCTTATATATGAAAGAAAAGTAGAAATAAAAAATTAAACTAAATAGTACATTAATCTCGCTGCCCCAATGCGGAGACCCACGGTTCGTGGGTCTTTGTCCGCCGAGGTTGCGTCGCGCCACGACCCCGGGTCGCCGCCCCGTTCCGGCGAGCATGGCCCCTGCGCCACCACGATGAGGAGCACCGCCACCAACCGCCACTACCAAATAGCGCCACTGCGCCGTTGTGCTGAGGAGCGCCACCGCCGCCGAAGCCCCTACCGCCGTGCCTCGGACCTCTGGAGCACCCAAACCGGCCGGGATCACCTTCAAAACCCGCAAACTTTGGTGATCACCCCGGCCATCTCAGAGCTCGGATTTTGATTCCGAAAGATGCGTTGGAGAGAAAAAAACGTATAATACGCATATATGGGAATTTTTAGAAGATAAAACCAAAAATATACAGATAAAATTTAATTAAAAAGGGGGTTCGGAAATGAAAACGCAACGGAAACCTCCTACCTCTTGGGCGTTCCCCAGAGCTTCATGGAGGATCTGCCACCGCGTCGTCGACTTGCCAGACCTGCCTCGCCGGAGGGGAGGTGGAGAGAAGGAGCTTCTCCTCCTTTGTTAAACTCTTCTTCCAGGGGGTGCAAAGGGAGGATGAGGGGTGATTAAGGGTTTAAAAAAGAAAATTAATTAAAAACCCCCAAATTTAACCCGCGTCTGAAACACCCGACGGGGGAGAGGTTAAGCCTCCCCTAGGGTAAACACCACTTCCCGAGCACAATGGAGGTCTCTTAATTTTAATCCAAGACCACATTCAAAAGTTATTTAACTCCACGCCTGAGACTGCCAAATTACGTAAACGCCCATGGGACCATTTTTCACAAACGAGCCGCGCCCGCAAAACTTACACAACTCCTAGGGTAAAAGATACATTATGAACTCAACTGTGCACTCGATATTCCAATCCGAGCCACCGTTTACGAGATACTTGTGTTTCAACATTAAACGAATTAATTAATTAATTAATTAATCTGTTTAACGTTCCAGAAGCGGATGAGGGGTCCAAATGTCCTGCACAGACAAGTTTTATGTCGCTCCTAGTGTAAAAAAAACATTATGGACCCATACGTACACTCAGATCTCTGATCCGGATCACCGTTTAGGAGTTATCACATTTATTTGGCGTTTCTAGTGTGAACGCACTGAAAATTTAATTTCGGCCACTCCGGGGCTCGGAATCGCACGCCGTATGAAGGCGCTGCTCTGGAATATCATAAAAAATATTCCAAAGACTTTTGTATCAAAAACCGGGTTCTTACATCATTTCCTCCTTCGTGATTTTCATCCCCGAAAAGAAAAACTAGGGAGCAACACAGGGTACTAAGACCACACCCAGCTCTTCCGTACCTAGATGAATTCTCGCACAGCTCTGCTTCGCTTTATGTAGACCAAAGGATTGATCTGTTCACGCGAGGTCAGCCCTTGCTGATGTCGTGTACCCACTCTAGACTTTGGGGTTAGGGAAAGTTGTTAGGGTACCTCTCCATCCCTTTTCATGGTCTAAAATGGACCGAAGGCCCTCGGGGGTAGCTCACCTCCCCGAACGAACCTCTGTGTCACACGCCGTGACTGGAATCACTGCTCGCACCTGGAACAAGGCCCTGTGATTCCCTCCTTCAGAATATCCATATGGTGGAACACCCAAGGATATCTGGTCACACAAGATTCCAAAACCGAGGCTCTCTTACATGCTCGGTGAGCGATGGAGTCGACACCATCGGCTAAAGGAAACGGTCCAACACATTTTACCTTACCGACACAGGGTTACACCCGACGCCCTGCGTCACCATGGTAACACCTCAAACAAGGAGGAGGGAGGAAGGTATTTCACAGGCACAATCTAACAATTCTACAGAAAAATGTAGAAGAGTCGCAAGGGGTACCTCTCTTCATCCCAAGCTCTGCAGGATCGTAGACATCCAAAGCTCGCGGCTGTCAGTGGTCCCAACTGTCAGCTCCCGGAGCCTATCGTGGACCGCCTAGTGGTGATGAGAAGACCTCGTAATGTCGTCCCCCACTACCAGTTCCTCCCACTCTTCTTCTAGCACAACCTCGCTGGGCACTACTCCGATCACGACGTTGCCTCCGTCGTGGTGGTCCACCTGCTGCCTGCCCGGGGCACTCCGCATGCCTGGTCGAGCAGTCCCGTGCCAGGTGACCTCGCCCATAGCAAGAATAGAACCAAATCTCTGGGCTGACCTGGTGACCTCCGGCGCCACTGTAGTGTACGACCACGCCTCTGAGTCCGGTTTTCAGAAATCCACCTGCGTCGAGGTTCTGCTTGCCGACGCCCACTAGTTGCGGCAGACGTCTCGGCTCCAACATGCCTGCTTCCACCACCATCTCTAGAACGTGACATGAATCTCACTATCACCAGCGCCTTCTCTAGCACCCTGGCATATATGGAAATTCCCAAGGGTACTATGACAGCACAAATCTCTCGGCAGAGACCCTGCTAAAACTTCCATGCTTGGAAGTTGTCATCGTGGAACATGTTCGGGTAAAATCGTGCACGGTCTTCGAAACTAGCCACGTACTCGGCCACCGTCATCCCTCCCTGCTGAAACTGTAGGAGCTCCTGAATCCGAACGAAGCGCAAGAAGGATGGGAAAAACTACTCATGGAAGAAAAAATTAAAGTCTCCCCATGAAAGCGATGACTCGTCAAGAAACTGAGTCACCAGACTCCGCCAACGCCAAGTTGATCCACGGAAAAAGGCTCGCTGCCAAATGCACTCTCTGATCTGTCACCATCTGCACAAGCCTGAAAAGGCTAACCACTACCTCGAGTCAAGCATCTTCTTCCTTAGGGTCTAGATCACCACTGAACCTCAATGGTCTCTGCCGCTGGAACTCATGGAGCGCGCTCAACCTACGCTCAAGCTCAGCCTACTCTGCTGAATCTACCTACTGCTCAATAGGCGGGGGTGCTGCTACCGGCCCACCCAGAGAAAAGGGTCTCACATGATGGGTTCTGAACTGTGGCCTCATAGCTCACTAGGTCGTCGTCACGAACCAAAGCTGGTATCCTGGCTAGCTGTCTTCGTGGAGACATCCTGAATATCATCAAGGAGTGCCGCGAGCAGATGATCATAATCTATATACCGATAACATAAAAGATGGGGAGCAGACTCAAGAAAGACAGTCAGGACTCAATCCTATGTGATGCACAAACAAATTTTCCCTGCAACAAGTGTCTCAGCATATCGAGTCGACAAGCAGGTTATCAAGGTCCTGGTGAATGGATACGTCGGCCGCCGCACCATCACTGGACTCCCTGACCTGAGAGCCGATCTCGAGACACGTTAACACTGTTGCCCTAAATCCCTACCAATTCCTCTGTTAGGGATGTCCGCACAACACCCCAAGGAACGAACCACCTTTGATACCACTTTGTCACGACCCGAAACTACCTGGGCTCAAGCCACAACTACCCCATGGCTGCCTCCATAGGCCAGGGGCTGGCGACCAGTGCCGAAGGCACAACAACTCGGGGAGGCCTTTGCCTAAGTACCTATACACACACACACAACACACTCAATGAAAAAGTGCAGAGTAAAAAGAAAAGCAAAGGGAAACTACTATAAATAACCACAAGAGTGGATCGACTTCTAAACAGTACAAGAAAAGTGCTGAAAAGGAAAAAGGGGAAAAACACGCGCCCAAGCAGAAAAGTGCCACAACCCGGCAATAGGTGAACCAAAAGAAATTTCCAACCGGTCTCCCACCTGGAACCCGGCTACGACCACCGCACGCGGTCCGGCTCCCAAGCTCCAATGCTTTTATGCTCCACTGAAGTCACGACCAACCTGTTCATATTCTGTAAGCACACACCAAGTGATGGAAAATTCCAAGGAGGAGTGAGTATGAAAATACTCAGTAGGATACTCCGAAGGCTCGAGGGAGAGAAAAAGGAGGTACCGAAGGGTGATAAGTATAGAGAACAAAGATAAGTAAGGGAGTACAACCGAATGTGAAGTAAGGAGTACAGTAAAGAGTCCAGCTCAACCCAACAAGAGGCAAGAAGGTAGACTCGTCCAGAAAGAAGGTGCTGGAAACAGTGAGAATATGAACTTCTTGTTGAGTCTTCGCTACCTATAGCAGGAAAGTAGACTCGTCCAACCGTGAGAAGCTAGACACAGAAAGCAGTGGCATATCCCGTTTGTCTTTGCCTCACCTGGAAGGTGATTAACCAAACCGAAGAAGTGGGTACTAGAACAGGGTATATACAAGTCCATATGCTCAATCAAGAAACCAAAACAAGATCGTAAGGGGATCTTCATCCAGTAGCTCAACCCAAGAAAGTGAGTCTCCAATAGTCCCACCAGTAAACTCCATCGATGTCCAACATCCCGCACGTCTTCCCCGTACTACAAGTCAAGGGCTCAATCACCGCACCTCGACACTATCTTCTTTGGGCGACACTGATTCACCCAAACTGTTTTAGGTCGCGTCGCAAGGATGTGTCTCGGTGGGGGAAGTGCCCCTAGTACTTGAGAGTTCTAGGGAAAGTCAAAACTCACCTCGTCACTGCCCTAAAGTCGAGAGGACTCCTCAAAGTCAAACCGTCAAAACGCTCACCCTTATACCCAAGGGTCCCACTCCGGTAATCATAGAGGAAAGCCACAGGCTAGCCTAGTAGAAAGGACTGAGCCTAGAATGCCAACAGGTGTCCCACTACCCTACCCAGCTGGAGGGTAATTCATAACCATATATCGGGTGACCCGCTGCCCAGCCCTGCTGGAGGGTAAACCATAATACATCATCAGGAGACCCACTGCCCAACCCTGGAGGAGGGTAAACCTTAACAGATCATCAGGAAACCCACTGCCCAGCCCCGCTAGAGGGTAAACCTTAATACATCATCAGGCGACCCGCTGCCCAGCCCCGCTGGAGGGTAGACTTGGAATAAGTCGACATGAGACCCACTTCCCAGCCTTGCTGGAGGGTAGACCTGGAACTAGACGATGAGCGACCCACTGCCCAGTCTCTGTTGGAGGGTAGACTCTAATGAGTCGTCGGGTGACCCACTTCCCAATCTCTGCTGGAGGGTAGACACTAAGAGCGTCGGGTGACCCACTGCCCAGTCTCTGCTGGAGGGTAAAGCCTAGAAGTCAGTTAGAAACCCACTACCCAACCCTGCTGGAGGGTAAACCCGAAGAATTCAGTGAGCAACCCACTTCCCAGCCCCGCTGGAGGGTAAAACTCAGAACTGCTCTGGCCATCTCTACTGGAGGGTACAACACTGGACAACCGAATAGAGAGTGGGTATCGCGCAACCACCCAACTCCAGAACAACTCACCAAAAGAGGTTCAGTGCCTCTTCCATCACCGGGTGTCACTAGCACCGCTACTGGCCGATCCATCGAGAACGAAGCTAGCGGGAGGCCACTCAACCATGCTGGTCAAACCAAAGAGCACCGAACCAGAGTAAAACTCCACCCTGCTAGTCAAACAAACAAGAATAGAGGGACCCTATCTGTCACGAGAGGTCAAAGTATGTAAAGAAAACCCCGACACGCACGTGTGTCCCACACAATGTGTGGCCCCATCTCAACCCCAACCAGGCGTACAAATTTCCTCAGGTACAAACAACCATATGTACCTACAAGGGTTCCCGTAAACTCCCAGAGTATACCACGTTCCATCCAAAAAGCTATCGTGCACACGACCCCCAGCGTCAACGCGAAGGCATGACATAACAATTCCACCTCAAAGGCCCAGGCATGGCCAAACACATCTCATGAACCACTTATATCACACTCCCAAAAGTGCGTGATAACACGCCAAGGGTCCACTAAAAAAAGGTAGGGTGAACCACCACTGGAGCACCTTTCATGATTCCACATTTAATAAGATCGTGCAAGAGGCTCCGTACAGCCAAACGGATCACACTGTTGTAATTGTCGTGGAAAAACATGCGAGTTAGACTACTTACTTGCCTCTTACGGATATCAGATGGAAAAGTCTTCAACACTACCTCACACCCGAATGGCGTCTCGTGATCCCAAGCATCAACCCCAAAACAGACGGGTGCATCGCACCATTGTGATCCCCTCGGGAAAACACATCGAAAGCACTACTCACTTGAGTGCAACAGATATCCGGAGAAAAAGATGCATTCCGGCGCAACGAACATGAGCTGTGCTTCGTGGGACCCGCAACCCGGTCCCGAAACTCAACGAACGGATCACACTGTTGCGATCCTCTCGAAAAATCACACAAGATGGACTATTCACTTGTCCAAAACGGTTGCCCGGTGATAATGATGGAAAACAACCATCGACGCCCAAATGGGCCTCGTGGGCCCCTCACCATCGTGATGAATTAGAGCGGGTGGATTTCACCATTGCAATCCCATCAGAAAAACATGCAGAATCGACTGCTCGCACGCCCCGAACGGAAACCCGGTGAGAAAGGCACGAAATGCAGCACGCAGCTCGAAAGTTGGGTCGTGGGGCCTATGCCTCAAATCTAGTCTCAATGCCCGAAACTTCCCTGGAAACCTTTGCCCCGGAGCTAGGGTCCGAATGCAACTGACGACACTCAAAGCGGACGTCGGATGCGTCTGCGCCGCTCAAAACATGATTCCCGGAAAAATGCCCATCCACTTAAAGACAAGTCGGGCCACCATAGCCCCACGTTTCGGGAATTAAAATTTCCCAAAACCATCTCAGAAGGCCCGCCTCTGTGTCAGGTCAGCGCTGCCATAGACGACGCGAAAAATGGACGTCCATAGCGAAAGATACGGGTGTCGGAAATTAAAAGGGGGGGACCCCCTTAGGCCGGACCGGCCCGCGGGCCGGGCTCACTTCGACGCGGGTAGCTGGCCGTGGCCTGCCCCCACCTGACCGGCCCGGACGGCCGGTCTCACTGCCCCCACTTGGAGACCCGCGGTTTGCGGGTCTCTGTTCGTCGAGGTCGCGCCGCGCTGCGACCCCGAGTCGCCGCCCCGTCCCGGCGAGCACGGCCGCCACGCCGCCACGCTGAGGAGCGCAGCCGCCAACCTCCTCTGCCGAAGAGCGCCGCCGTGCCGCCGCGCTGAGGATCACCACCGCCATCCGCCACCGCCGAAGCCCCTGCCACCACGCCGCGGACCGCCGGAGCACCCAAACTGGCCGAGATCACCTTCAAAACCCCCAAACATCAGTGATCAACCCCGGCCTCCTCCGTGCTCGGAATTTGATTATGAAAGATGCATTGGAGAGATAAAAATGTATACTACGCAAATATGGGATTTTTTTCAAAGATCAAACCACAAATAGACGCATAATACTGAATTCAAAGGGGGGTTTTGAAATGAAAATGCAACAGAAACCTCCTACCTCTTGGGCGTTGCCCAGAGCTTCACGGAGGATCCACCGCCGCGTCGTCGCCTTGTCAGACCCGCCTCCCCGGAGGGGAGGAGGAGAGGAGGAGATTCTACTCCTTTGTTGAGATCTTCTGCCAGTGGGTGTAAGGGGAGGAGGAGGGGGTGATTAAGGGTTTAAAAAAGAAAATTAATTAAAACCCCCAAATTTAACCCGCGTCTGAAACACCCGACGAGGGAGAGGATAAGCCTCCACTAGGGTAAACACCACCTCCCAAACCCAAAGGAGGTCTCAGAATTTTAATCTGAGACCCCATTCAAATGTTATTTAACTCAATGCCCGAGACTGCCAAATTACGAAAACGCCCCTGGGACCATTTTTCACAGATGGGCCGCGCCCGCAAAACATACACCTCTCCTAGGGTAAATGGCACACTCCAAACTCAATGGTGCCCTCAGTTTTCCAATCTAAGCAACTGTTTAAGAGATACTTGCATTTCAACGTTAAACGAATTAATTAATTAATTAATTAATATGTTTAACGTTCCAGAAGCGGGCGAGGGGTCCAAACGTCCCGCACAGACAAGTTTTATGTCTCTCCTAGGGTAAATACCACATTACAGACCAATCTGTACACTCGGATATCTGATACAGATCACCATTTAGGATTTATCACATTTATTTGGTGTTTCCAGTGTGAACGCACTGAAAATTAAATTTCGGCCACTCTCGGGCTCGGAATCGCACGCCATCTGAAGGTGCTGCTCTGGAATATCATCAAGAATATTCCAAAGTATTTCGTAGAAAAAACCGTGTTCTTACAGGAGAGTCACCATGTTACATTAAAGATTGAGAAACATTATTTCATAATTTATAGGATTCTATGGTCTATTGGTACGCTTTTTTAAACTCATGTTAAATCATTTTTTTAAAGGTGGATGCTATGAATCATTTATTAAAATAAAATATAAGATAGTTTCCATGTAGGGATTATAGGAAAAATGGGAAAACCCAAAACAAAAAAACTATTTGTTTATCATTTTCAACAGCCGGTTGGATATGCTTTGTTTTCTTCTATAATTACATCCATATCTACTCTTCCACGCCCTCAATACTGGACTATCCATCTCTATCTTCTTCCACTTTCCCATATCAAGATAGATTGAATTGTTTTATAATGTGTCTCAACATCAGTTCTCTCTATGGCTGAGCTATCCTCTTTTTCATATTATTTTTTGTTCGGAGAAGAATAATTTTTCCACTAGAATCTTCATTACTCCTGTAATCAGAATCTCATCCACCATTGGTAAAATAACTGTGTGTTGTGTCTTCTTATAAGAAATAAATTAGAATCTTTCTTTATCCAAAATTGTCATTAATGAATAACGAAAAACTTTAGAGATGAATGAGGAGTAAGATTATAAATTTGATTATCATTTCAATTTACTGAGGAAACCATAATTTCTTGTATGGTTTGTTTATCAACATTGAAATGTGCGTTTTATTCTATTAATTGGTCATTTGATTTACTAGGAAAATCAAAATAGTGGAAATTTTCCTCTTCCATAAAAATTTCAACCCAAGACTTATTCTTATTTTTAGAGGTGGAAGCACATACCTTGGGAGAGTCTATGTGGTCACCCATTTTGACAACATTAGATGCCTCTTTATGTGCGGCACCATGCTCCTCTTTCTGAAGATTTTTAGAAACTGTGCTAAGATCATCTAAACTCCTAGAAAAGTCTTTCTCTTCCTCTTGGAACAATTGTGGGTTTGTTTTTCAAGTCGATGTGGTTTTGTTTCTCTTGAGAAAATTATTCACATTATAACCAAGCAATCAACAGAAGCTGAAAACTATAGAACTCCAAAAAGATGATAACTATTGACCAATAATATTATAGTCCTGGCCTAATTTAGGCATTTTTTCTTAAACAGTCTTATGCTAAATATTATCATCATTAGTTGCATGCATTACCTTGTACACAGGAGTCAAACCTAGGTCAACCACAACCATAAACCTAGTAAATTTTCCAAAATGGGAAACATCTGTTTCCTTATAAATTTTAATTGCGATAATAGTGGATAATACTATATCATACAATATTTTTTGATGGTAGAGTATCCATAATGACACATCTAACCCTTATTTGAGTAGAAATGATATCATCCTCCAAGGGATTATAATTTTTATCCCTTTTTCGCAACTAAATAATTCTTGATTTGAGCGCAATGGATCTAGGGCTCCATGCGTGAAATCTTAATTCATCTATGGGGAAAATATTTTTATAGTATCCCAAACCAAGAAAAAAACAATTCCATGATGAGAAACCCCAAATCAATGTGATATTTTCCTTGATTTCATCAATTTTCACAGGTTGTGAACCTTTGGTTTGGAAAAGTCTAGAAATAAATGAGAACTCAGCCATTTAAATATGTTTGAAGAATGCAATGGGATCCTCTTTGATGAAGGATATATTTAATTTTCATAGGATCAAAGAAACATTCCTGACATTGAGACAAGAAATGGAGCTGGCACCACTACCATCTTTGAGAGAAATCATAGGAGAATCTGTTTCTAGATCAAGATTAACTGCTCCCGCAAAAATAGATCCTTATCCCATTGAGTGTATATGAACTTTATTTGTGTCATTATTTCCAGCAGCCACTACCATGGACATTCCTTTGAAGCCACCCACTACAGGTACCACAGCAGCGTAGCCATTCGACACCTCTATAAATGAGCTCGTTCTACCTGTATTTTTTATCAGAACCAGAGAATGCATCCATGTATCAATCTCCTTACCCGCAACTTCAAACATCACCATTAGGGTGACTTCTTGATTCAAATCTACCCTTATAGTATGGGATGAATACATACCTCATCTCGTTGCATCTGTGTCATACCTCACCATTCTCACATTTCCAAACCGCAATGCTTCCATGCCTCTAGTGCCAACCGCATCCACCGATATCCTACCACAATCAAATCTCAACATAGTTGTCAATTTATACAATTCAATGATTTCACCGCACACACCAACTATAGAAAATCAATAACATTCGATCCTACCATGAGGAATAAGATCCACAACTTACATATCAAATGAATTATAAACACATGAAAACTCACCATAATATCATAAAACTATTTATTATAATATGTGAATGTTTCAATTTATATTTAGAGGATCCTGTCTCTTAGGACATAAATATAATTGATATCATCAACCATTCTCATGAATTTTTACTCATTATTTATATTTTCATTAAAATTTTATATATCAATGGAACTGTTTATGGATTCATTATGTTCTTTCAAATCCATTTTTTACATTTCAAAATTAAAATTTTCTATAAAAACCCATGTGTTTTATTCTCTATCTGAAAACATTTTTTATTCTTCTCATGTATCATCTTTACTACTTTTATCTTCTTTTTAAATGAGTTTATTAAAATATATTGGATATTAGATGAACATATTAACTTAAACCTATGTTTATTAATATTTCATTTCAATATCCATAACCAAATAAGAAATCTCATGTTTTGAAAAAAAGTCACTTATTTTATGGATTTTTATTTTCCATTCCTTTAAGGATTTTTATCCACCATAAATATGTGACACCTTTTTTCTCTTATTTGATATATTGGATTAATCATTCTATTATTATTTTCATTTATTATTTTTGGGAGAACCTACAATGAAATATAAAATCATTATATAAATGGAAAAATTAAATTAAATATATAATATCTTGAACCCATTAGCTTAAAGAGGAATGCTACTTTTATAATGAAAATCGATATAATGAATCACATACTGAAGGATCAAATAGTATTATAGTATTTTTAACATTGATACATATTTCATTACCAAAATAAATTTTCATGTAAATATTTATGTGTTATTTTTCAATAATATTGTTATTCTCCTTGCATAACACTACATATAAACTTATATAAACTTCTTCAAATGTTATGGAAAATGAATCATAAGAAATAGGTGAGCTAATATGAAATTTATCAATATGTTTTCAATATAAGGAATAATAAATATTCCTAAAAAATATAAAATGGTAAATAAATAAAACACATGAACTATAATCAACAACATGAGCATAATATGGATTAAATAAAAGTTGATAAAATAATTCCATTTAAATAATCACATGATCTTGGAATCTTATCCATGTATATTCTATTAATTGAACAATCACATAGAAATCAGTAACCAATGTCATAATAAACGAATTAGTAAATCATTAAATAAAAAAATTACCAATGGTGATTTATTCCATGAATCCAGTACCATCATGACATATTTACAAGAATCAAATAAATTGATAAGTCTTTGGCCAAAAAAATGATCTCGTTTGTATCACGGGACATACCAATTCCCGATGGAGCTATAGCGGGCCCCACCCAACTCATTCCAAGTATAATTAATTCATCATATGAATAGAATGAATCAAAATTAACATATAAATTATTATTTACACTGGTTCATTAAAAGTAAAATACATTCCCCAATCAATAAACACACAAAAAAAAGAGGTTAATATATAAAATGGTATCGATTTAGCACAACCATAGTAAAAATGATCATAACCTATGAAAAGAAAGAATATATATTATATAAATATAACACATAACTAGAAATTGATATGTAAATTTTTTTTCTAATTTAATTAAGGAATATAAATTCCATAAAATTAACCATATAACATTTTTTAGGAAAATATCCATTTAATTTTTAAAATTAATTGTTAAAACTACACTCTTAAAACTTTTTTTTTGAAAATAAATATATTTGATGAAATCCATTGAAACCTAAAAATAAATAATTAAAACATTTGATTGGTCATGAAGGATATCTTTTTCTTTCATTCAAAACATATTAAAAAAAATATTCCTTTCATATTTTTAGTAAATTCCAAAAATGATATGTTTATATATGATATTAAGATTCCTTTTAGAATAATTATTAAAAAAATAAAATATATTTGAAAAATAATTTCAAATTTTAGGATATTGTTATAATTTTTTTTAAAAGACATTTATAATATATGTAAATGGATGAAAAATATTCCGTAACAAAAATAGAAAAATAAACCATCTGGAATTAGATTGTAAAATAAACCATTTCCAACTCAGGGGAAGGTTAACCCAATGAATGGATATTGAGAAAAGATATCCATTAACTCACACATCCAATTATTTTTTAATACATAAACCTCAATTAGAATTGTTTATTGAATTTGATTAACTTATTACATAACAATGTTTATTTTTATAATAGATTATATTATTCTATAATGAATTATTACTACACTTTCGTAAATAATATTTCATTAATTTCCTTATTCAGGGTGCTTTGATTTCATGGTTATTGGGTCAGTTCACTTTTTTATAATTTCCCATGTTCTTGTAAAATGGAAATAAAAATCCAAAATAGAAATTAATTTGTATTAGTGTACATATTTCTATTTGAATTTTCTCTATATCATTTATATTTATCACATGATGATGATTTATTTGATAAAAAGTTAATGATAAATATTTCTTTGTGGCTCTTCAAATATCACAAAATAGTTTCTTTTATTATATATTTTTTATATATATGAATATTAAAAAAACAGGTTATAATATACCCATTAAAATATTACATAACTATAATATTAATTTTATTACCATCCTAGAATGTGGTAATAGAAAAAAAACATTAACCCCGGTGGTGGTTAACCACCACAGTTGGTACAATAGTTTGGATTCTTTCATTAAGAGGAGATTTGAAAATGGTTTGATATAAGATGTTCAATTAGAAATAAAATATTTCATTATATTAATTATAATGTAATTTTTTCTCTGATGGATGAATGAGGTGA
This sequence comes from Viscum album, assembly GCA_963277665.1. NCBI lineage: Eukaryota > Viridiplantae > Streptophyta > Magnoliopsida > Santalales > Viscaceae > Viscum > Viscum album. The sequence goes on from OY728127.1 coordinate 1,813,900,666, forward strand.
ATAGATGGTATAACAAGATAAGTAAATAAGCGAGGTAGTTTGATAAAACTACACCATGAATATCATTTCCTTGAAAGTAACCATAAGTAACCTTGATGTGGAAATTTGGGGAGAACCAATAAAAATGGATATGGGATGTGAGGAAGATATGTGTTTTTAGAGATATGGAAATATTAATATCTTGTGAGTATAAATTTAGTGGTGAGGGATGATATTTATGCATGGGTAGGATTCGTTTTTACATTTTAAGGACTATTTTATATTAAAATAAAACCTTATTAGATTTAATTAATTCCATAGAAATTGGTTTTAATTATTATTGTAATGGATGTTTACCTTTCATAAATTAATAAAAACCCATTTTATATTTTTAAGTATTTTATTCTTTTACCTTTTATCTTTCACCCACTATTTTATTTTACCTGTACATTAGAAAATTATTTGTAAATGGAATCGTTTTTATGCATAAAAATGAAATCGAAATTATAACCTAATATTAAAATCGTGATTAAAAATATGGAATCCATTTTAATTTATTAAATTTATATAAATGATAAACATCTATTATAAAATATATGAATGTGTAACACATATAAACATTTTTAATGGTCAAAATCACTATTTGAGGAATTGATAAGTATATCTTTATAAATTTAAAAACATATGTCTTATGTGATAAATTTTCATCATGAATAAGGGTATTAATTTTTAAATCATGATTATATAATAATTATCTAATTAGAATTTTGGTATTTTTAAAAATTAATATTATCACATTTTAACCCAAAATTCAGTATTTTAATTCCATAAAAATTATGTCACAACCAGACATTGGATACTTATTTACTTTATTCTTATAGTGAACATATCCTTGGGTTATGGTTCATGTTGAGTTCCTGAAACAAATGTTTCATTCGTTCTATTTTGTGTGAATTTTGGCATATGCATGGGTGGCACACACCTAGTGGAAACCGTGTGGCCCATCCTTGGTTACCGTGTGGAAATTCCTACAGTTGGACAAGAGATACCACACTGTTTCAGCAAAGTAAATCAAACCATGATCGTTTTTCCTGTGTTTATTCTCCACTTGGGATATATCTACTACATGGTTGGCACACGATTTGGTTAATAGTGTGGCCAAACAATGCTAGCTACCTAAAAATTTTTATATATTTAAAACCATATTTCCCACTAACCAATTTTAATCCCAAAATCAAGACCGTCTCAAAATGGTAAATTTTGAGGCATGAAGGGGTCCCAAAATCCCTCTATCTTGGATTCTCATCCCTCCATTCGGGCTCCTCCATGTTTTTATGGTACATTTTTAGTGTTTTTGGCATTTTTTTCTCTATTATATCTTAATATCTCTGTATCCTTTAGCATCCTTATTTTCCTTCACTATTGGATGAACAATAATGTATAGGTTCTTATTGGGGGGTTGTTTTTATAATTATTTAAGCGTGGGTTGATTGTCTGTGGGGCTTGATTCTTCATTCTATTGAAGTGTCATCACATTCAAACACCATTGAGCTAGGTAACACTATACTTTTCATTTTTGATGCATTATATTATTTCTTGGGTTCTTTAAATAAATTTATAGACATAATTCACATAATTAGGGTACCTTTTAGTAGTGTATAATTCTGTTTTCTTGTTGGTAAAAAATGTAAAAAATGGGTTTTCAAGTGACTCTTCATATATTCCAATGTATATAGGAACCTACTGTGTTTAATGAAATATAAATTTATCTTTTAATGTAAAATTTATAGATTTGAGTTGTATTTCCCATTATATTAATTTCATTATATTTAATATCTTGTGATTATTGTTTGATGTGTGGAATATAGTAATTTTTATACTATGGTCTTTGTGATTATTGTAAAACATTTGTTGTTTCTTTGTAAATTGTTTGGTGAAAAACTACAAGTGGTATGTTATTTGATGTGGTAATAACCCAATGTGTCTGGTCTGAACACATGTATAGTCATAAATATTATGATATTCATGATTAAAATATGTCCTAGTTGCCAAAATTCTAGTGTTCCCCTTTTGATCTCGTGGTTTTTAACTAAACACCCTTTATTTCTAAATTAATCAAGTGTTTTTTTCAAATGATTGGTTTTATATTATAGTACATTTGGTATTTTATAAAATTATTCTTGGTTTATAAATGAAATTGAATCACATTTGGAATCTTTATGTGTGGTTCATGTATTCATATTGGTCTTGAAATAAGGTTTGAAATGAATTTTTATTTCCTATATGGTCTCATTTGGAATTTCACTAATAGAAGGGGTTTCTTATTATGATGTTGAAAACTGTGTGGAAATATTTTGAAATTGTATTTTAATTTTAAATTATGTATGTATTTGATGAAAATTTACAATGTTTGATAAATGAATGTGGTTTTTGAGATAATGTATCATATTTAGAACCTTGATATGTTCACGAAAATGTTTTGAGACATCATGTGATGTAATATTCTATTTGGAACAATTGAATGGTTTGATATATGAAAGAAATTTTTATAGAGGTATTTACCCAAGTGGGATATCTTATAGGTGGTGTTAGTGTTTGCTTTATTGATGTTTAGTAGAGAAAAGTATAGTGAGCCACAACTGAGAGGGCCTCCTTGTTACACATTATGTTGTTGGTATTGGATTATTTTTAATTTTTTGAGGGATCAGTGATGGTTACATATCAACCATGCTTAGATGGGTAGACACCCATTGGATGGATTTAAAAGGACATGTATGTGGTTCCACTGAATTGGCTAGTTTGTGGTCGAAAATTGGTTATAGACCATGGATATTCAAAATATGACCATAGGTGTTTGCGAACCGATAATGTAAGGGGATCAGTCTAGGGATATTTAGGAAATGTATATGGTTAATTACCAATAGTTAATTTTTTTTTTTTTATATTTAAATTGTTTCTAATTGGTAATACTTATTTATTTTCATCTTGTCCTGATACTACTTTTTTGACACATAGGATTGGGTTATGGTTTAAAAATGGAAATCTATTTTTAAAATGGAAACATGGTGTGTAATTTTTTAAAAAAGAAAAAAAATGTTTTTATTTATTAAATTTTTTTAAAAAAATATTAATATATGTATTTAGAACTTCTTTTTATGGACTATTTTGGGAAAGTAAATGTATATAATTATCAGGGTTACATACTGAGCGAATAGGCTCACACCCTACATATTCTATTTTCTTTCAGTAGAATAGTGAAATTCCACAAGTTTAGGATTCTTGTTCATGTTCTCATTGTTGGAGCTTTTTGGTCTTGTGGTTGGTGTAGACTAATAGGTCACACTGAGATTCTGTGGTGTAGTTCAATTTTAGTTTCTATTATGTTTTTAGTTCGTTCTTCAGTTATATTTTTATATGGATTAGTTTATAGGTTTATTTATGATTTTTTATAGAGTTTTTAGGAATTATCTATTTGATATTTTTTATCTTGGTTCATTGGGAAATTATTTCCCATATTGATTACACTGATTCCCTACATCATTTGTTGTCCTGTGGGGATTAGGAATGTCATCTATTCGATGACCACATATTGAGTCGGTTGTTAGGTTAGATGGAATCCGGTCCTGGTTCCTGAAATATTTTATCATATGAGGTTATTATTTATTTGGGCTATCAGGGAGTTTTTGACTATGATTTTCAGGACATGGGAGGTAGGTACATGAATATGGTCGTGAACTCTTACTCATTCTTATCATTGAGTTATTAGGAATTGTTTGGGATTTGAGTCTAATTTTTTGTTTAGGATTAAGGAATGAAAATATAGGCAAGTCAGTTTCATTTTATGATTTTACATGGAGTTGTGACCCATGTGAAGTCCAATTTTATGATTCAAGGTCCTCTTGGTAGTTATTACTTATATAGGGCATAACCCAGTACCATGTAAATGGATTAGGAATGACTAGTAGCCCCTAATTAAGGTGATTTAGATTGAGTTGTGTTTTATTTATGTCATGGTTTCTATGAGTAATCATTTAAAATGAAATTAATTTTTAAATGGAGATAATTTTGGTCAAGTCATTTTGTAATTGTAAATATTGTTTTTTAAATGGAGGTGTTTTGGATTGAATATTTGTTAATTTATAGGGTTTTGATAATGAAATGAAATGTGTGAACATTGGAATACTTTATGAACATACACATATGTGAATGTATGTATGTAAAGTACATTATGGCACATTTTCATGTATGATTCATGTGGGAGTTTATGGACCAAAATGTGTCGGTTCATAGAGATTCATAATTGAGTATTTATAATTAACATAGATTTCAGATTGTTTTTTCTTTGAAATTCGGTTCTTATTTTGTAATAAATAGATTTTTGGTATGTGGAATGTGGAATTGGAAACAGGATCTTTTGATATTAAAATGGAATTTATGATTTTTAAATGAGGATTCCTTGTTGAATTCTTATATGATTTTTTTGTGGGCCTTTGTTTTGGCTTGGGATATTCTTTTTATTGTGCCTTGGATTGATGTTGGTTTTGAATTATTTTACTTTTTTTGTTTAGAATATTCCACCCATAATGGTCCCAAAATATTCATGTCATTCATTCCCAAATATTGAAACTTCTATAGTGTTACCTAACATTCATAGTGATCGTGGATCAATAGTGTTGGTGGAGTGGAATAAATAGGTTGAGTGTGTCTTCAGATTGTTGGGAACTCCAAAAGCTTCCATTGTAAAACCAATGCTAGTTTTTTTTGAAGGTCCAAACTTGGATGAATTGGAGTGGTTTTCACCACCTTTAATGAATGTTGGGATATCATTGCATGTGTTTCATTATTTCATTTTATAATTGTTTATACATGAGGAGGTGATGAAAATGAAGATTAAATAACTCATTATTGTTCAACAAGTCCAGAAGAATGTGAATTTCTATGTTGAGAACATTAATAAGCTTATCTCCACTTTTATGGAGTTAGTGTCATAGATTTTGATGAAGGATTATCTTTTCATTTGGGGTATTTATTCTAAGATCAAGGAATGTGTGCTCTCTTTTAAGGATCTTTGTTTTGAGATGTTAGTGAATGAAGCATTATTACATTAGTTAGTTTTAGTAATATAGGAGGTTGGAAAACTGGGGTCTTTTGTTTCTTATAAGGGTCCCCCATCAAGTAAGGGTGTTCTAAAAGAACTTTTTATCGAGAATTATCTCTTGTTGGATTTGTATTCTAATTCCTTCGACTACTCTCTAGTGTGTTTTAAGTGTGTTCGGTTCATTCATTCAAATACATCCTCTCACAATCCTCTGAAGTCATTCCATGATTATGGTGGTTTGGTATTCTTAGGAAGTATTGTAGGAAGCCTTTTCAAAATATGATTCCCTAATTAGAGGATTTAATAGATAGAATGTGAGGTAAGAGATTCTTTAGTCACTATGGATCCAGCCACATGCATCAAAGTGATGCTCATGTGAAATCAACAATCACTGAACGTGTTTCAAACCATGGACAAACATTGTTCCCCGTGTTTGGACGGATGCATTTAAATAATTTTGTTTTAGTTTTGACAAATGATCGATGTTCATATTTCCATTTTAAATGTGTAATGAATGTTCTCACTCATAATACGTGTTTTGGTGTTTATCTAAATGTGGGTATTTAATATCTTTTGTTATTCCTTGAGTGTAATTATCCCTTTTGTGGGATAGCGTTGGTATGAGTATTTCTCATTTGGCGGTGCTTGAGATGTATGGAATTTATGGGTGGTGGTTTAGGTTCGCTGTTGGGCTCATCTTTTATTCAGGGGGTTTCCCCATATGTTTGGGGCCTAATGTGCATTGGGTATTTTTAGTTTTGGAAGTTGTTTCTCCTCACACATGTAAAATGGGTTTATTTTAGTTGAGTTACATGTTCCCATTTATATTTTTCCCTATATTGAGTTTTCAATAAATGTCTTTGTGGAATTGTTTAGATTTTACTATTACCATGCTAGTTTTGTTGTTATGGTGTAGAGTACCCCTTCTTGTTATCCACTCATTATGATGGTTTTTTATTGAATATTCATACATGACCTGTGGAGTGAAATCTCACCACAAGTATTTTTAATTCATTCAGTTTTGATAAAGCATGGATTCATGTTTTGGTTAACAATCTGCTGTGTGATTTTTGGGGATGAAGGTGTATGTGGAATGGATAGCTATCACAACATGATAGTGGATAAATTTTTATTTTAATACTATCATTATCATGGATCCATGGGTTGAATTTCAGGATCAACTACCATCTTAAATTTTTTAGTTTTTGAGTATCAGGTGAATTTTTTGCATGTTCATGGGCATCACATGGTTAGTGGAAACCGTGCAGCACATTCTAGGTAACACTACAACAAGGTATGGACATGGATATAAGATACCACGTTGTTTTAACATGGAAAGTACAAACATGTGGTTAGTTCATGTCATCCATATCATCTTGTGTGGTAGTTACCGCATGGTTGATGCATGGTTTGGTGAACTGTCTGTCCAAACGAAGAGAGCTGCCCAAAAATAAAAAATATTTCATACCTAATTTTTCTATATCTTATTCATATACTATAAATATTCCCCTCCACCCTTGGTAAATTTTTCCCAACAATGGGATACCAAGACCCCTCCCAACATTATTCTCCCCCATCCATTACTACTCCTCAAAGATTAAAGGGTATGGTTTTTGTGTTTTTCCATTTTTCATTCTTTTTTTCACTCTCTATTTTGGATTCATTAGATTTACCTATGGTGTTGCTCTATTGAATAAACCATTATGTAAATGGATTGTGTGTGGGTTGTGTTTATATGGATTTTAGGGTAAGAGGATCATATGTGGGGCTCCATTCTTCTTTCCCTTAAAGATTCACAAAAAAAACACACACCATTGGGACATGTTTCCCCATACATTCCCTTTCAGATGAATTAATTTTATCCATGGGTTCTATAAATAAATTTATAAATATAATTATAATACTTAAGGTAGTTTTTTATTTTATTACAATGTTTTATTATTGATAAAATTAAAAAAATATGGGGTTTGAAGTGATAATTCATACATCCATATATATATATGCAGCTATTGTGTTTGATAAAATTCAAATTGATCTATTAGGTTACGATTTAGGGATTTGAGTGGTATATTACCTTATATTAATATTTTTAGATTGATTGGATTGTTTTTGGGATTGATATATTGAATGTCGTGATTTTTTAGTGTGGACGTTGTGTTAATTGGAAAACATGTGATGATTCATTGTAAAGGATTTTGGTGAAATTCTACTAGAGGTTTTTCATTCTATATGTAAACATCAATGTGTTCTTATAGTTAACATATGAATTGGAAAAATTGATCATTTCAATGTTTAACATAAAACCTGGTTTCCAATACTCTTGGGCTTCCCTTTGGATCTCGCGGTGCATAACTAAAATCACGGTGTTTTTAAATTAATAAAGTGTGTTTTCAAATTCATTGTTTAATATTATTTCATTCTTGTTACTTTATAAAGATTGGTTGGTTTTTAATTGATATAGAATCCCATTTTTTATATGGGTATTGTGTGTTTCATTCTTGGTCTTGAAATAAATTATTAAATGATGTTGGATTTGGTGTAATGGTTTTTTTGGAATTACACTATAATAAGGGGTTTCTTATATTCTTTTTTAAAATATTTTTAGAATAAAATTAATGATTATTTGGAACGTACATGATGTATGGCCCGGTTGGTTCTTTATAATGTTGGAGAAACAAATGTGTTTTTAAAATTAAAGATACATATCTAAAACCTTGATAAGTTTCCGAAATATTTGTGGAAGATAATGTTATGTGACCACCTTGTTGGAACTTGTTAATGGTTTTTCACGTCATGGGAACCTGTATATAAGAAATTACTATTATGTTTTATCACATTGTTGGTTTTATTTTTGGATTTTGAAGGTGATGTGGGGGTAGGTAAGCTATGCCACACATGTGAGGGCCTCCTACTTATACACAATTCTATTGTTATGGGATTCATGAAAGTATTTAAAGGGTTGAGTTATGGTTTCTAATAAACCATGATTATATGGGCTGACACCCCATAGATTTAATTAATAGATGGGTGGGTAGTTTCCTCCGATTTTATTGTTTAGGATGACTAATTGGTTATAGACGTTGGAGTTTCACCAAACATCTGTGGGTGGTTCTGAACTGAGTATATATAGGGATCACATTTGGGATGTTTAAGAAATTTCCATTTTTTATTATCTATATTTTCAAATTTATATTCTACTTCATCTAATTTATTATTATTACAGTGTATCTATTTTAAGTATATCATGGTATTGTTTTTCTTGGGACTTGTTTTTGGGATCCATTTTAAAAATGTAATGTTTTTTGGAAATAGAAACATAACGTGAAGTTCTTTAAAAAAGGAAAAATTGTGTATATTTATAAAAATTTTGAAAACCAATTTTCATATAATTATTTCAAATGTGTTTTTATAGACTATTTATGAAAATTAAATTTTTGGATTTTTTGGTGGCTGCCTATTGTTCTTTTATGTTGACACACTACAAATATAATTTTGTGTTAGTAGAACCAATATATTTTTCATTTTCAGGTTTCAGGTTCATGTGAACATTATGGGAGCTATTTAGTCATTTTGATAGACCTGACTAAGAGGTCACATGGATATTTCGTGTTTTAGCCCACATTTAGTTTGTTTTATGTTTTTAGTTCATTCATTAGTTAGATTTTTATTCAGATCAGTTTCTGTATTTATCTATGATAAATTTTTTCTTTTTGTGGCATTTTATGTTTGATTAGTTTATTTAATTGATCGTGGTTAATTGAAATAAACTGTTCCCATAATGATTACTTTGATTCCTATAACAATATTCTAGTATTGGGGGGATTGATAAGTCCCTTCAAGCCATGCCACAGACATGGTCTGGTGTTCGGTTAGAAACACTCCTGGCCTAGTGTGTGACAAATATCCTAAATTAAATCTTGTTTTTTGGAGTAAAAATATGAAATTTATTTTGTGAAACAAATTTTTTTTTATGTTCGAAAAAATACATTTATTTACTCAAAGAGTGTAATAAATTTCTATTATTTAAGAAATCATATATTTGGATAATAAAATTTATTTATTAAAGTTTATGTTTTAATTATTTAATAATAATATAATAATTATTTTATATTAACTGAATAATTATTTCATAATATAGATAATTCTATTGACACCCTCATATTTAAAGCCTTGTTCATAATGGTCATGTTAAAATAAATTTTTTTTGAGTTCGTTTAAGCTCGGGGTTCTATGAAATGTAATGTATCAAACAGTGTGTTCATTTAAAATCTAGGGGAGTTACATACTACCCTAATTCAATAAATTTATTCCACACAATTAAAGTGATTGTTTTGTAAACATGTATTTGAAATTTTAAAACACGCTTGTGTAAATCTGACAGCATAAAAGGTTTTAATAAGAAATCATTTTAAAAAGAGTGAATGTAAAATGATATGGTCACAAAAAAATTATGCTTCTCTTTCAGAGGACATTAGTGGGATGTGAAAATATGGACTTGGAAAATAAATATAACAATAATGTTTTAATATATGTTTATAGGTAACCTTGTCCCTAAATATTTTACCATCACAAGCCTACAAATCTGTGATGGGTTAAATTACAAGTTATTTCTCAGTAAGAAAATTAAATGATTATAATTTTCATTCCAAAATACATTTCCTAATGTGGATTAATTTTTCCCTATCTAAATAATTCACTTATTAATTAAACATACTTGATTTTTAAGAATAATATCATACTTCAGTTGTTCTTTGATTTACTCCCACTTAAATTCTTACACCATGAAATGGATATTCAATGTGACTTTTTCATTCTAGAATCCCTTTTTATGAATCATAGGGTCTGCAAAACATTCACACTTATATTAAATATAAAAAAATAAAAATGGGGTCTACATGTTATTAACTAACATTAATATCCAATGATCATCATAATCTACTGCATAAGTAGTTAATCTGAAATATCATCCACAATATGTCTATCAGAATTATGACCACAAAATTAGAAGGAAGGTTACAAGAATTTAAAATATATTAATCCTTAGATAACCCAAATAAAATAATGTAACTATTAATCTCATATACCAAATAAATGAATACCATTATAAATAAAAACAATAACTAAAATATGAATGCATCACAAAATAAAATCATATGTCATCAAATATAATTCTTAAATCCAATCAGTTAGTATACACTACAGTGATGAAATAAACCATAAAATCAATAAAAAATATAATTTTTACCAATAGTATCCAAATTATTATTATTATTATCTCATCAATTGGATAATATTTTTGGTTACCATATCCAAATCATATAATTGCCAAATATTCAAATTTCTAGGGAATCGCTTCTCAATGTTGTTGGTACTATTCACCAAATGGTTCTAAATCCATTGTTAAAAATTATTATTGGAAAATCTGTATAAATCTATTTATTCCTAAGACAATAATAGCATTTCTGATTTTAATACCTAAATCTTGATTCAAAATACACTATATATTAAACCTTCCACTTCATTCTCAGACAATTAACTATGATTCATCATCTTATAACTCATTCCATATATAAGTTATTTTTAGTCTCAACATCTTCAATAGAATAACTATTAATCATATATCCATATAGATTCTCAAATATATTTTCCCCCAAGGAAATTGATTTTCATAATGTTCATTTTTCAACGTTTGAAGAGTTAAACCATCAATAATAGCATATTGATACAATTATTCAAAAAATATAACTTTTTCTCAAAAATTACCAACATTATATATATCATTCCACTAAAAAACAACTTTATATTCTTCTAAGACATTAATTTGGGTATTTCTTGTCTCATTCTTAACATATAGAAAACTAAATAGTTTTTCCCAATGCCCACCACCACCCGAGATCTTAGTGATCTATGTCATTATCATCATTGGTGAGTCTGAGAGTTGGTTATGGTTCATGTTTATTAATCATAAATCATTATAATTATTTAGCAATAATCAAAAAATACATTACACTAGTAATCATCGACTTTGGTTTCCCAAAAAAACAATGTCTATAACATTCTGTAGTAACATTGTTCATTTTGCTTCCCACCATTTAAAAGAAACAAAATGAAAAGGGTAAGCATAAAACTAAACTATTTATAGTGAGTTATTAATTTTCAACATATTTATAAATATTTACATATTATAATAAATATATTTGGCCTTATTTTATCCTTGGTTACCCAGGGCCATCACCAAATCAATAGTATAATATTGTATACTTAAACATTTCCTCAAAGTCAATCATAGGGTTATGTTTCGTCATCTATGTTTTCATAAATATTTTCGGAAATGAATGTAAAGTGTTTTCTCTGATTCTAACTGTAATGACCCACACCTGTTACCTCGTATCCCGTTGTTACTTTCTTACATTGTAATGTCATTTAAGCAATCGTATTACAAGGGACCAAATATTTCTTTTTGTCTTTTTAAAATAGATACATATATGATTCCTGAATTACATTTTAAAACTCATATCAAAACATATTTTTTTATTACACCATTAGTATTTTTGTTTATTTCTAGAAACCAATCATAATAAAAATCTTCACATATTGGGGAAAAATAAAATGTAAGAATGCAGTGATCTCAGATGATTTGTAACGAAATGAGTAAAAATATATCATAAATTAGAATAGACCATATGAAAAGGTAAATAAATGAATCATATTCCACTTAATTAATAACATGAGAATAATACGATAGAAATATATATTGATCACACAATTCCACTTAAATAATAACATGATAATAGAATCATTTACATGAATATTATAGTAATCGTATAATCCCATGGAAATAAATAACAAATATCATAATGAGTGAATACATATTTCTAGACATATAAAACATACCATCCATGACTACTTTTATGACTCTAATACTATCATGGGTTTTTCAATTAACAAAATAAATAGGTATAGACTTAGCCAAAACCCAATCTATATTGTCTCATGAGACCTACTGATTCATCCAGGGGTATATCATGATTTTCCACAGACATTTTAAGTCTAAATCCTCATATTAAATGGGAAAATATAATAAAAATATACATTGGTATTGAAACTAACACACATAATGTAAATGACATTCCGCATTCAGTAAACATAAACTCCAACCATAAAGAGTAATATGGAAGATGGTATCAAAATTGCACATCCATAGTCAATTTAATAATAAACCATCCAAGGAATATTATAAATGATATCAATAAAAAATATCCACAGTTTCTTATATGTACAATAATTGGTTTTTGTCACAGATGAGTAGAAATTCCATACAATTATCCTTAAAAATATTCCAGAAAATATCCATTAAACTTTTTTGATCAAATTTTACAAATAATGGTGTTTGGAATATATTTAGAAAACAAAATTCATTGAAAATATAATTGGAAACATATGAAAGTATAATTAAATCATTTTATGGGTTGGTAATTCTGGTTGTTTCATTCATTTTTTACTTGTAAAAATAGCGATTCCTTTAATTTATTTAGTAAAATAAAAATTGTCATTATTTATTAAATAAAATAAGGATTCATTTTTATTTTTTAGACATAAAATGTGTGTAAACTATACATCTAAATTTTTTAGGATAATGTTAATATAAATATAGAACACATGGAAATGGAAGAGAAATATTCCTTATTGGACACATAAACAAAGACGATCCCGAATGATATTGTGAAATAATCCCTTACCAATTTGTTATCAAGGGAATCATATTTCCCATAAAATAATATGGTTTAATTAAAAAGAATATATCATTATAATATGTAAATTAAATATTTAAAACATCAATGGGTTGTTATATACACCACAAAAAATATTACTATTTCATAAAATAAAAATATGCCTCAATGAAAGAAAATTGAAATGAAGACCCTTATAAAAATTATATATCTGAAGTGAGTGTTATTCAAGTGAATATTTTTTTTGAATACATATTAAATCCATATAATTTTTTTTGAAATGAAACAAAATATAATTAATGGTAACTTAAAACATAAAATATCTTGATATAATCAATGATGTATATTATTATGATAGGGAATGTAAATTGAGTTAAGACAACGATTACTTCACTTTTTCCTTTAGTTTTGTGTAGATTAACCTCATGAATAATGATTTATGGAATTTTATTAATATTATTTTGTATCTATATTGATATTTATTATAAATTATATTTTCATTTTATAATATCTTACCACCAGTTCAATAATAATATTTCATTATTTACATAGTTTTATGTGTTTTTGTTTAGTGGTTTCATGTTAAGATCACTATTTTATAATTATGTGTGTTCATGTCATAGAGAAATAAAACACTGGAAGTGAAATTAAATGTCATTAACTCAAATAAATATGTTTAAAATTTCTCATTTATCAATTTTTTTACATGAGGATGATTCATTTGATTAAAAAGTTTAAAAAAAGATAATGTTTTTGGAATGTTTTTCTTACCATCATCATCATGTTTCATTTTATTTAAAATTATTTAGATATATTAATTCCAAAATATGAAATTGGTTATAATATTTGTATTAAAATATTATTTAATTAGAATTATATTATTTTAAATATCATTGGAGGAGGAAATAGAAAAAATTATTTATCCACAGAAATGGTAACTTCCATAATTTGGAAAATAGATTCATTTATTTGAATATGATAATATGAGAAAAGGGTTGGTAAAATATATTCCACAATAAATATAAAATTCTAGAATATATGTTATAATGGATTTAGTTTTCTTTTATAGATGAAGGGTGAATGTAAATGAAATACAATAAAATATTTTACGAGACTTTGATTGAGAAAGTTACCACTTGAATATCATGTCCTTGATGAGACCCTTAAGGGACATGAAATTGATCATTAGGTGTCCCAAGAATAAAATATACATGAGTACTATAAGATGGAAAGGTTTTTGAAGAGATTTGGAAATATTCAAGGCCTGTGGCGAGAAAGGGTGTAGAGAGGGGTGTTACTTATTCTTGAGAAGGGCTGGTTTGAAGTAATTAATTTATGATTTTATTTTATATTTAGATACAACTACATTTTGGAGAAATTAAATTCAAATAAATAATTCAATATTTTATTTTTTAAAGGTAGTTTATGTTTATGAAAAAATATCAACCAATTTAAATTTTTTAGGTATTTTATGATTTATCCTTTTAACATAAACCCACTAAATTACTTTACCTATAATAGGTTAAATAAATTTTTACCATATTTTCCTTTTTATTCATAAAAATGAAAATCATATTATAAACTAATTTATATATCAGAAATACAAATATGGAATCAATTTTACATTATTAAATTTAAATAATTGATAAATATCATTTCTAATTTAGCTACATGTATATCTAATCAAAACATGTTTTTTATATTATATCACGGTCATCATAGTTGATAAGCATAACTTTACAAATGAAACAAATTATTTATTAATTCCAAAACATTGATTGTGAATAATGGATAAAAAATTTAAATCAAGACAATAAAATAACTATTTCATAAGAGTTACAATATTTTTAAAAAATAGTATTTTTTCTTTTAAATGAAAAAATAATATTTTTTTAAAAAAATTACCAAAAATATCCTATGATAATTTTGAATACATATGTCCAAAATTGTTTCATGTTTTGTAAAATAAAGTTTCTAAAATTTTTAATGGCCAGCTATATTTATTTTATTCATATAAATAAATAAAAATAACTTTTTGGAGAAAATTTATATGGGAGTAGTAAAAAGTCATTAATAAAATAATTGATCTTTTCATAAAAATAATTATATTATTATAGACTATGAACATTATAAATACCACATAATATAGAGAATCTTATTTAGACACTCAAACATAACGAATACATTAAAATGGTAATGTTAAAATAGTAACATTTTTGATTTATTTATGTTTTATGTTTTGTGGAATATATGCTATCAAAAGTAGTAGGGTTTTAAAATTTCGAGGTATTACATACCCCCATACATAAATAAATGGAATACAATAAATTTAATATTTTTGTTTGTAATTAATAAGTTATTATTTTAAAATTCCCTTGTAGAAATCGATGATCATAAAATTGGTTAATAAAACATATTTTAGAAATGAGGGAATGTAAATTGTGATGCCCTCCACAAAAAATTTGTGTGATTATAGGAGAAAATTATTATGATGTTAACAATGGACATGAAAAAGTAAATAAAACTACATCGAACTTATTTGGATTTATGGAGAACATGGTTATTAGAATGTTACGATTCCAAAAGTGTAAATATGTGATGTGATAAAAGACGAGTTATTTCTTTGTAATAATATTAAATAATTAATGACTTTGTTTTAAAGTACTTTTCCTTGGGTTGGGTAACTATTTTACAATATATATAAATCAGACAACAAAAGACCTTATTTATAATCTTAATCTGGCCCTTCGGTTGTGGATCATTTAATTTCAACTTCAACTCTGACACTAGAAAATACATTTTTAAGGTGAATTTTTCATGCCATCATCCAATTTAAAATATCATAAGATCCAAAAATCATTCCTTTTGCATCTAAATATATATGAAAATAATTTTTATCAACGGTTAAAAAAATATTAACGAATATTGAACATAATTAATTCTCTGTGTAGTTAATAATAAGACTCATCCAAAATATGTTTGTCCAAATTCAACGGTCATAAATTTAAAAGTAAGGTCACTAAATTTATAAATAAAAATAACATTATATTCATTAATCAAAATCATGGAAAAATTATTTAAAATAAAAAAATATATGAATACCATGACCATTGTAATACTTTATTGAATATATTAATACTTCCAAAAATAAAATCCTAGATTAGTTAATATATTCATTAAATCATATCATGTAGTAAACACCACATTGATTACACAATCCCTAAAATCAATAACCTAATTAATGTTCACTAATAGTATAACATAAATTCCATTGGTAATTCATATCTCATCATTAGGAAATAAATTACGATTATCTTCCCAAAATAATAATTTTTCAAAAATTTAAACATTCTACAAATTCACTTCTATTGGATACTGGTACTAATCATATCACATCATAAAATCCTTAAATATGAATTAACGTAATACAATAATTTTATATCTATCAATTCATTAAAATTTTAATATCCTCGATAACATTACATCATAATTCTTAAATCAAAATACACATTAAATAAATCATTCTACTTCATATATAAAACATTAACTATGGTTCATCTTCTTATTCATCATTCTATTTATATGTAATTTATAGTCTAATCGGCATTAGTATTATAACCATTACTTATATAACTTTAATTATTATCTTCACATGTTCTCCCCATTAGACATAGATTTTCATAATATTTATACCTTCTATATTTAAAACATTTAACTATCTATAAAACTGTATCGATACTATTATTCCAAAAATTTATTTTTCCTCACAAATTACATTATTTTCATCATTCCCCTCCCAAAACATATTTATATTCACTTTAGGCATTCACATGGGAGTTTCTTCTCACATTATCAACATATATAAAACTAAATCATCATTTTTCCATGATCTCTACAACATTATCTCTTTGAAAATGCTAACTATATATTCATTAGGGAGTCTAATTGTTGGTGAAGCTTCATATTTTTTAATTATATATTATAATAACTAACAAGGAAAAAACACAACATCAATCACTATTGTAATCAGCCAATTTGGGTTCCCAAACACACAGTCTCTATAAAATTAAATGATAACCTAGTTCCATCTAGTTCCCACCATTTAATAAAACAAACAAAAACAAAGTGTAAGTATCAAAATACACATATTAAAATGATATAATTTTGTTCAAATTATATATAAATAGTGTAATATTATTATAAGTCTATGTGTCTGTAGGATTAACATTTGTTATCTAAGGACATTAACAAATGAAAAGAGTATTATAATTTACAGAGAAATATCATCAAATTCATTCATAGGGATATTTTACATTATATATATATATATTTAAATATAGTTCCCATGAATTCTACTATACTTTAATTGATACCAACTGTAATGACCCGAACTCAGTATCCTATAGCCCGTGGTCACATTTTTTACATTAGAAAATGATATATGGAATAGTATTTGTATGGACCAAATACTTTAAAATTCATGCTAAAGTATATTAATATATAATTCCAAAATGAAATTTAAAACACCAAATAAAAAATAATTTCTTCAAATCATTTTTATTCTCTAATATATACCACACATATAAATCAAAATAAACATATATTCATATTATGGAAAAATAATATTTATGAAAGTGTTGAGATCAGATTCCATGTAAGGGAAAGGGTACAATGAAACTGTCATAAATAAGTATAATAATATGGGTATATAAATAACTAAAACACATTCTACATAATCAATAACTTATATATAATTTGGATATAATAATATATGATAAAAAAATTCCATTTAAATCATCACATGAACTTGGAAACTTGACCAGGGATACTCTATTAATTGAATAATAAAATGGAAATTAATAAATAATATCATAATGATAGAATGGATAATTCCATGCATCTAAAAAATTAAAATTGTGTATTTTTACCATGAATCTAATACCATGACGAATTCTCCTTAAGAATCAACTACATGTGCAAGTCCATGTCCAAATAAATGATCTAGTCATTCACATGAGACCTATGAATTCAATAAGGGGATATAAATGTCATTTTCCTTTCATTAAAAATTCCAATTCATTCCTCAAATAAACTAGGTGATATATAATCCACATTTACATTTGTATTGATAGTATAAAAATAAATGTAAATAACCTTACCAAATTAGCAAACATAATCAAAGTCTATCAAGTGTAATATGGAAAATGGTTTCAAAATAACACTACCATTGTTAAACATATCATAAAACTACCATATAAAGTATAAAAATGACATCAGAAGAGGATTTAGACAATTTATTATATGTAAAATAATGGGAAGATGGCATATTTTAAAAGATATGCCAAACAAATACCCATAACATATTTTTTTGGAAAAAGACCATTTCATATTGAAAAAAAAATCATATTAAAGAAATTATTTTGCAAAAAAATTTAAAAACAAATGCCTTTTTGAAATATCCATTGAATCATATAAAATAATAATAATAATATTTTAGTGGACATGAAGGCTTCAAATTGAGTTCCTTTTATAATCATTAAAATAACTACTCATTTTAATTTTTTAATAAAATAGGACTATTCATTATTTATTCAATAACTTGTATATTATATTAAAAACAATTATAAAAAATTAAATCATAGATAAAAATTACATTAACCTATTATATTTTATTCTTTATGAAATTTATAAATAGATTTCTACAAAACATGGACATTGTAGTGAATTATTCTGCAGTGGATACATAAACATAATACACCCCAAATGAGAATGTGAAATAAAAATTTACCACATTATAATCTGTATAATATTATTCCCTATGAAAGAAAAAATTTCAATAACATTAAATAGAATTATATTAAAAAATTTCATGATGTAAACATTCAAGGGTACATTATATAGACCTTATAAAAGATTTTAGGTTCAAAACATCAATATATTCCTCAACAAAAGATAATTGTGACAAAGTCCCTTATTAAGAGAATATCACTAATTTGAGAATTAATAAAATTAATATATTATGTTTACCAAATTTAATTACAAATAAATAAGTGTAAATACATCATAATATAAGAAAAAATAATTTTGAACATAATATCATAATCCCATAATCAATGTGGTATAAGTTTAATCCAATGAATAAATTGTGTTACGAAATCCATTATCTGACACTTCCCTTCAAGATTTCATACATAAACATACTATAATATGTTTTAACGAATTTTATTAAATTATTCATGAAAAATATTAATATTTATAATACATTATTGGATCATTTTATAGCATATTTCCACCTATTCATTATTAATATTTCATAATTTTCATTAATGTTGGTGCATTCTTTTCAGGGTTTCATGGTAGGTTCACTAGAGTATAATTTTGAAAGATATATTTAAATTGAAATTAAACTTCATAAATAAAATAAAATGAGATTTATTTACATGAATATATTTAAATAGTCTGATATATTAAATTTATTTCCAGCTTTTGGATGATTCATTTGATAAAAATTTAATTAAAAAATTATAGTTTGTTTTGGTGGGTGTTCTGTCCAGAATAATCTAGTTTCATTTAATTTAATATCATATATATATATATATGTATGTGTGTCTCTGTGTGTGCGTTTCAGTGTTTGTGATGAAGAATATGAAAAAGGATATAATATAATAATTACAATCTAATTTAACCAGAATAAAGTATTTTTGATGTGTCTTGAAGGTGGAAATGGAGAATGAAAAATCATTATCCATTAATACAGGTAACTAGAATAACTTGGTCAATGGTTTTTTTCACTAATTAATAAGGGAGTGAAATTGTACTAGAAGAGGTTATTATAATAAAAATTTTACATTCCAATATTTTATTTATATTGTATTTATTTTTCCATTTATTGATGAATGGGGTGAAGATAATCTAGAAGAATTAATAAAATTTAGAGAGTTTGTTTGAGAATTTTATGACTAAAAAATCACCTCCTTTATGAACACCTTAAAAAATATGTAATTTGTTTTTAGATGATCCCAAAAACACATAGACTTGTGGAGAGTGGGGATGATAGGTTTTTTATGATTTTTTAAAATATTTAATTCTTTTTAGGATAGAGGGGTGGAGAGTGGTGGTATTTATAGTTTAGGAGGGTCGGTTTTGAGTGATAAAGTAATGATTGTTTTATATTTAATTAAAAACACATTTTGGTGTAATTAATTCCAAAAAACTCTTGATAAATAATTTTTAAAATTCTAGTTAGTGTTTATTGAAATTTTTAACTATCATTTAATCTAGTATTTTTTGGTATTTTTTTCTATTAACTCGTATCTTGGACCGACTATGTTATTTTATCTATACTATGGTTAATATTATTTTTCCATGACCTTTCTTAATGAATAAAAATGAAAATAAAATTTTATAATATTTTGGAACTCCCCATTGAAATTATAGAATAAAATTTACATGATTAAATTTATAACATTTATGAAAATTAATTCTAAATATTTTTTATGTATAACTAGTAAAAACTGTTTTTAAGGTTAAAATAACTATTTTTAGAATTTCTAGTGATTTCTTTGAAAATATAAAATATATTTATTTTTTCATAAATTAGGATGAATTATAATGGTTCATAAATTTTTAATAATTATTATATAATAATAACTTCATAAAAGTTGTTTTATTTCATTAAGACAATATATCCACTATTTATCCTAAAAATTATTTAAATAAATATTACAAAAAATTAACTTCTGTAATTTGGACGTAGTGTGTCCAGAAATTAAATAGTTTTTTCAAATAAATTTTTTAAATTTTTATTAATTAATTTTATATAATTTATCATATAAATTAATAAAAAAATGTATTTTAAAAAAACTTATATTTTAAGTATAAAATGAAATTACAAGAAATTATATGTTCATTTCTTTACAGTTATAATATTTTTATTGAATGTTAACATAATATTTACTTCATAATATGGAAAATATTATCCCCCCCTAAAAAAATTAAAGGGATTGTTTTAAATTTTCATATTAACAAAATATTTTTCTGATCATTTATGCGCAGTATTCTGTGCAACATAAGCTATCAAACATAATGTACTTTTAAATTTCATGGTGTTATGGAAATTTAATATTTTACATAATTTTTCATATTTCCATTCCATTAGAGGAAAGTAATATGAACACATTGATGTTCATTGAAAAGATTTTACTTATAATTTATATTTATGTTTCCTTTTAAATTTAACAGAATTTTCCATGATTATTGTTTTTAAAAACTATAGCCCTTTCGAAATTCTTTTTTCTAAAGTCAGACTTATTCTTATATAATAGGATATAATGATATTTTTCATAATATAAATGGTAAAACTACCCAACTTTTTAACCTTAAGAGTGAAAATTTTGGAATAAAAATTTCATTGTTGATACCGAATGATATTATTTTCAATTATAGAGTGTTTTATAACTTCTATAAAACATTATATCAATCTAAGTAAATTATCCATAAAATGAATAATTATTGCATCAATTAAAATCTAACTAAATATATATTCAATAATTTTTTTTGAAATATTTATTTTCAAACTTCTTTTTTTCTTTAAAAATTTCATACACATTCCATTATATAGAATTTAATTTTTAGGATGCCCAAATTTAAACAAATTCATTTCTGGAAAAGTAAGTGAGATTAAAATTATACAATCTCTTATCAACTTCTATGTTCATCTTTTCATAGAATATAAGTAACATAATAAATTTTTTGTAGAATCAAGAAATTCTAAATGTTTTCAATAATATCATATCCTAGTGATTAAATAAAAATAATTATCCTCCACTTCCAAAGGAAAAATAAATTTTCTTCTACCATAGATCCTCTATTATTATTGAATGAATGTTTACTCTTGATAAAAACTATACAGTAAAAGGTTCTATTTGTAGAGGAAAAACACAAAGTCAATAGGAATACCTTAAAATAATATATTATAACTAATATTATAAAAGAGTATTGATTCCAAACTCTTATATAATATCCAAAAACATGTTTTTACACATCTGCGAATATACTTTAAAATCTGAAATAAATCATTCTTTGATACTCCATAACAGGCCCATATAAAATATGTCCCACCTCGGATGGTGAATCATTTGGTTTGGTAAATATATAAAAAAATATTCACATGTAAGTTACCGAGAGTAATAATGGACAACACATTACATAATTAATATTATAATTATTCACTAACCCTTTTTATCATGTTTCTATATCAATTTCAAATGAAAGTTATAATCCCAATTCACTTATTTTTTTATAATTTTTGAAATATATATATATATATATATATATGAATATCTAGTTCCAAAAACATATTAAAATAATGGTAAAATGGGATAATCAGGTATGGAGAGTGATAAATAAAAACATGCAAAATACGTTATTTTTAAAAATTTCACTAATTAATTATGGCAACCAAAAAAACTATGATGATTATTGGTCTAAATCATGGTTCATATATCTTTTATATATTACCAATAATTAATGGAGGATATAGAAAATTAATATGGTTCTATACATTTGTCTAAGAAAGATCAAAATATATTTCATTAATATTTGTCCATTTTTTATAATCCTTCTCATATGTGTCTAGTGATGAATCAATTATGAAACATAATTCTTCTCGAAAATCAATTCTAATATAATTAAATAACACTCTTCAATTTTATTGAAATTATGACAAAGTTTCATCACAGCAATGAAACTGAATCTCTACTTTTCATTAATGGTATCCAAAAATATTGAATTATGAAGTTATCCATGATATAGTTTATATAGAAAACTCCATAAGAAACATGGCTACAAGTCCATATTTTCCCTACATCTCAGAAATTGATTTTTCCATTCCAAAACATATTTTTTTCTATTTACTCAATGTGGTTTATGTGAACCCGGACATTGTTTATCAACAATAGTACCATTATTATTTAGATAATATTGGTTTCAATTTATTATAGAAACTATGAATATATATTTTTTAACATTATTTATGAAAATTCAGTTTTTAAAACCAAGATGTGTTGAATAGCACATTTTATTTACAGTTGTAACATCCTAGGTAAATAAAGATTAACTAATATTTCATATTTATTAAAATTTTTGAATTAAATATTTATTTTTCCTTAAAAGGGTTGCTGTGTTCAATAGCGTACCTGATACACAACAACTGGTTTCTTACATTGCACACTAATAATATAATATAATTATTTTAAATGGTAGTTAACTCCTAGCCATTGTATTGGCGAGAATGAAAAAAACTAACTAAAATATGAATATACATGATTGTTAAATGTTTTTACATTTATCCAATAATAAGTTAGAGGCTTAAAATGTGAATGAATCTAATTTTAAGCATAATTTACATTAAATGGCCAATTTATCACCTTTTAATGGTGAACCCTCATTAAATCTATTTTTGTCCACTTTAATACATTATACGTGGCGAAATTAATTCCTTCTTTATAATGGGGATATCAAAGTTTACATTCTGTAAATTTTTGGGATTTTTATGATAAAGTTCATTTTTTATGAATAGTAAAAATATTGTATATTATTTCAAAAGTGCCTTTCAATATAATTTATATATATGGTTAGATTATATTCTTAATTTTTTTTAAAGTGTAATTATAATATATTTTTTACCATTTAGTCCAATGTGGGTCGTTGGAATTAATTTCACTATGAAATTTGACATAAACAAGTGTCAATCTTTTGATAGTTATTGTTTATTAAAAACATGCTATTTGTTTTAACAACGTGAATTAATTTTAAAATTAATTAATGACTCTTTTATGTCTTGAATTTGTAAAATTAAACATCATTTTCGAATTCGAAATATCAAATTTAACTTAGGCTGATTTTTTGGTATCTTTCTGAAAAACATCAATTTTTGATAATAGTGAAACCACATAGTAGTAGTTAAAAAAACCAACTTTTTCATTTAAATGAAATATTACAACTTCTATAAATAGATTTTCTAAAATCAAGCATAAATGGTTTTTATCAAGAAGTAAAATGTAGTTCAATATGATGAAAATGATTTTTTGCGAATAGTAACTTTTGAATTTTATTTACCGCGGTTAAAGGTAAATATGGTAATTCAAGGATAAAAAAATATTATAATAAATTAAAATTACCTTAACACTTGTCCAAACCTTATTGGACTAGTAATGGCTGACCATGGGCATATTTGGGTCTATTTTGGGACCCCATGGAGCCACTTATGAAAGATGATGACACTTTAGATTAATTAATTTAATGTACATGCCAAAATGACATAAACAAAAATCTTTTACTAAATTAATTTTTATATGGTTTTATATAAATTATATTTTAGACTATAAATAATCATTGTAAATCTAATAATATTTCCTATATAATGGTATTTTTTATAATTTTTTGACATCACATAAATTAAATTATTTATGATAGAATAGTGATGTAGTGTTTAACTCATTAATAAACGATTTAAAAATTAAGATTATAAATATTAAAATAACAGCCAAATCCTGTCCGATTTTTATTAGATGATATTATTTGGACTATGACTCATATTATCTTCGACTTTAATTATTTCTAGACCTTTAGAAACAAAATATCATTATATAATAAAATAATATTATCACACTTTCCTAAAGAGCACCTCCTCCCCCTTATAAAAGGAGACCACTTCTATCCAATTCCACACACCTCTCGAGCTTTTTGGCTCATCCAACCTCTGCTCAATTAAGCTCCCTACATCCCTATCCTCATCCTATAAGCCTTACTGTAGGCATAAGGAACCTCAAAAAGTCCCTTGGTTAAAATCAAATGGAGTTACCCAAATTAAAGGTAATAGTTTCTCTTAAATTGTTTTATTTTATTTTACTTCTCCAACCACTAAAATATTTTTATTACTTTATTTTGTAAAAATACCAGTATCCTCAATATACTTGTATTTTTTATGATAATAATTTCAACTACACTTACACACACCTCAATCTAATGGATGAAGAACATAATGTTTCTATGGATGGCAAACTAACACCTCGTGAAACGATGATTGTTCAAATATCTCCAACACCCTCTCATGGTGTCTATTATTATGGAACTGTATTTATATATGATATATATTATTTTTATGTTTTGTTTTTTCTTATATAATTTCCATTTATATTATACCATTATGGTTTCCATTATGGTTAAAAGCGATATTTTCATTTGGGGAAGTGCGGACTACTGCCCCCCTCAAAGTGATATAACTCATTCATACCATATGTTCTATGTATAAAGGATATATTTAATGATATAATATATGATAAAATTTTGGAATTATAATACTACTATGTATCATTATGTTTTAATTCCATTAAATATAAAATACAAATGGAAGTAGCATTCATGCGTACGTACGGCTTACCGTCTCCATGAACGGTGCATTTCATTTCTTACATCTAAATGTAATGTACTATTATAAATACATGTATATGATGAATATATATGATAGATATGATATCCAAATAATGAATATCCTTCTGGGTATAATGAACATTTGACCACATGAGAAACATGTAATTATAAGATCTCCATTTTTTACTCAAGTACCAAATATCGACAAATTGAACATTATTAACTCAAATGATTACATAATGATTATAACATGGTAATAAGTGATATAAACGGACTAATAAACTTGAAAAAGGTCCTTAAGCAAGTAGAAATTAACTTTAGTTTGTTATTAGGTATATTAAAGAACGATTGAGTCATGTCGGACACGAGGTAAGGGACTTCGTCTCAATCTCCTTTTATTGAGGAATACTTTGTTTTAATAAACGACATTATTTTACACACTGTATAAACTCCCTTGACATTTCAAAGGGATTCTTTTTCTACCAAGCATTTTACTAAACGACAAAAATGAATGTTTCTTTTAACGTAAGTGGTGAAAATGACATTTTACCTCACCATGAGTATTATTTGATCTTTGGCTTCCTCAACAAGACGTAATATTTTTAAAAGAAAATAAATACCATTTACTATTTTATGTATATTGGTATTGTAAATGGTTTTGATAATGGATTTTTTATTTCAATATATTTAAGTGATAATTTGTGATTGAAATGTGGAAATGTTTTCATTACTTTATATTTGTTTTGTGTCTTATGATTTTACAATGGTACTTGGACATTTGACGGGTTGTTACATGATAAACCAAATGATGGTTGGTGTCGCGAATACTAGGACAGGTTGTTACGTTATAACCTCTAATGGATTGTGTATAGATGTCGGCCTTATGTCTATTCCATTTAGTGGTATGTGTGGAAGTCGACCGTATGGTTATTCTATTTAAGTATGTTAATGCCCCAAAGTTACCAGTATATTTTATGTGTTCTTTATATGGGTTTTATGGTAATCTTTTGGTTACAAAAGGGAAATTAATAATCTTTTATTCATTGAAGAGTATTTACTACTTTAAAAAAGCGAAAAGTATTACTTATAGTAATGTATTCATGGTTTTCCTGATGTTTTGAAAAACTATCAATTTTCCTTCTTTGCGTATCCCTTACTGATCTTTTTATACTCATCCCAAGTTTTTGAAATTTTTTTCACATGAAATAATGTAGAATACAGTCAAGGATGGGATCAAGGAAAAGTCATGCTATCTTATACATGGAACACGTCATGACTTTTTTTTTCAAGAGTTCATGTTTTGTAAAAAAATAGAAATTGTGTAGAAGTGTCTACTATGTAATATTTTATGACGTAATAGTTATATCCTATTTCTCTAAAACTCTAAACCTAAAAATATCCTCAATGTGAATTATGCATTTAATTCACTACTATGTAAGGATTAATATCGGGTCCTTATAGTAGGTATCAGAGGTCAGTTTTGATAACATTAGAAGTTAGGTTATTGTAAAATTAATATCCATAAAGTAATTTATGTTAATATTGAAATCATATAGAATTTAAAAATTACCATGTTGCTTCGCCTAATATATTACAATGTTTAGAATGGTTTTCTGTTGACGAAACAGGGCAGATATGTTGGGAGGAAATCAGGAAGAAGAAAACCTTCCAAATCAGCAACTTGAGATGGTCAGAATCGGAACCGAACATTTTGTTGCAGTGATGGTACAGTTGACTCAGGCAATAAATGGTGGTGGTATCCATTCAAGAGATCAACCAAATCTACCACAGAGGTACATGTTAGTAGTCGAACATTTCCTGAGGCAACATCCCCTATCATTGTGAGGATAATCTGACAGAGTGCTAGAAGATGGGTGGATTAAAGCACTGGAGAATATTTTCAATGTCATGGGTCATTCAGAACATCAAAAGGTTAGTCTCGCTATTTACCTTTTAGAAGGTGAAGCTAACCAGTGGTGGTCGATGGTGAAAAATATTAGGGATATGAAGGAGATTTATGCTCCTGATTGGGATGAATTTAAAGGTATGTTTCTTGAGAAATATTTTCCTAAGGTGGTTCGTCTTAGGATGGAAAAACAATTCCCAGAATTGAGGAAGGAGGATGACTCAATGGATGCTTATGAAGAAACATTCACTCAACTGGAAAGGCATGCACCAAATTTTATCCATGATCTTGATAGTAAGATAAATCAATTTTACTCAGGATTGATGACACGATTTCGAAGAGAGTTATCCTCTCGTGAGTTAAAAAGTTATGAAAAACATTGTCGATGTGTGGAGAAGGTGGAAATAGAGTTTGGAGATGATCAAGTGTTCTTTGACATACAACAGAATAAGAGGTCCATTTGGTAGTCAACTGAAAATAATTCATCAAAATAATCCTGGAGGTAAGAAAATTAAATATCCAACTTGTCAGAAGTTTGGTGAAAACAATCCTGGAGAATTTTTATCAAAGTCTGTAATGTGATTCCAGTGTGGTAGGTATGGTCATATTGCTCGTAACAGTAAGGAAGATGATCAAGAAGGCAATGAACATCCATCAGTAATATGTTTTATGTGTAATGAAATTCGTCATTATGCAAATGAGTGTCTAGAGAAGAACTAAACTGAGGTAAAGTATCCAGACTATAAGAAAAAATGGGTAATGAAATCCTTGGAAACTACTTCAGTATATGTTTGGCCATTGAATGAAGTAGTATCAGTTACACTGTTTGTTTGTTCAAATTATGCCAATGTGTTTTTTGATTCACGGTCTACTAACTCTTTCATTTCTGAGAAGTTTTCTAGTAAATTGGTAATTCCATCTCATTATATGAATATGAAATTTATGGTAAAAACATATCGAGAAAATGTTGAGGAGAAAAGAAACTATAAGAACATTCCTCTCCTTGTGTGTGGAAAGAATATACCTGAAAACCCTATTGTTTTGCCTAATGTAGTGTTTGATGTTATTTTTGGTATGGATTGGCTTTCTGTTTATCATGCTACGATTGAATAGAGAGCTAAAGAGGAGTCTTTTCAGAATGATTTTCATTTTGTAAACAAAAATGAACCCCTGCATTCGATAACATATCTAGAAGCTGAGAAACTAGTAAAATATGGAAATGAATGTTACCTTAAACATATTGTTGAAAATAAAGGAACTGTTCAAGTAAATGATGTGCCAGTGGTAAATGAGTACCTTGATGTTTTTACTGATGCATTTCCTAGAATTATACCTGATCGGGATGATGAATTTACTATTGACTTAGTTCCTGATTCTAAGAAAATTTCAAAAACCCCTTATCGAATTGCACAAATTGATGTTTTAGAGTTAAAGAAAAAATTGAAGGAGTTGTTAGATAAATCATTCATTCGTCCTAGTACATCACATTGGGGTTCTCCTGTATTGTTTGTTAAAAATAATGATGGTTCAATGGGTCTTTGTATTGATTATAGGGCATTGAATAACATCACTATTAAGAATAAGTATCCTTTGCCTCATATCGATGATTTGTTTGATCAGCTCCATGGAGCTTAGTATTTTTCAAAGATTGACTTGAGATCTGGGTACCATCAGTTGAAAGTAAAGGATGCAGACATTTTGGAGACTGGGCTTGATACTAGATATGACCATTATGATTTTTAAGTTATGCCTTTTGTTTTAACCAATGCACTAGTTGTATTAATGGATCTGATGAATAGAATTTTCCACGAGTTCATGGATTAGTTTGTGGTTGTGTTTATTGATGATATTTTGGTTTATTCGTAAAGTAAATAGGAGCATGAAAGTCATGTAAGGGATGTCTTGCAAAAATTAAAAGAAAAAAACATTATGGGAAATTAAGCAAGTGTGAGTCTTGGTTACAAAAAATTTATTTCCTTGGTCACATTGTATCAAACAGTGGTATAACATTTGATCCAACTAAAACAAATGTTGTTGATGAATGGAATAGACTCCCAAATATAACTGAGATCCATAGTTTTCTTGTATTAGAAAGTTATTATGGGAGGTTAGTTGAAATTTTTTCATGGTTATCTAGTCCAATGACTATGTTAAATTTAAATTGTGTTATGTTCATTTGGACAAAATGATGTGCTGATTGTTTTCAGGAATTAAAAATAAGATTGGTGAATGCTCCATTTTTAGCACTACCTTCCAAAAAAAGTGATTTTGTTATCTACAGTAATGCTTCGTTGAAATGACTTGGTTGTGTTCTTAGGCAGAATGATCAGGTAATTGCTTATGTTTCACGTCATCTGAAACCCCATGAGTTAAATTACCCTACACATGATTTGGAATTAGCTGCAGTTGTTTTTGCATAAAATATTTTGAGGCATCATTTGTATGGAGTGAAGTGTGAAATATATTCTGATCAAAAAAGTTTGAAGTATATATTCACTTAAAAATAATTGAACATGAGATAGAGGAGATGGTTGGAATTAATCAAGGATTATGAATGGACGATTCATTACAATCCTAGAAAAGAAAATAAAGTTGTTGATTATTTGAGTAAAAAAAGTAATTGTTCATTAACTATGTTAGGTTTGGAACAAGATCCTTTGGTTTTTGATTTG
The DNA here is from genome assembly GCA_963277665.1 of Viscum album. Classification (NCBI taxonomy): domain Eukaryota; kingdom Viridiplantae; phylum Streptophyta; class Magnoliopsida; order Santalales; family Viscaceae; genus Viscum; species Viscum album. The sequence continues at coordinate 1,813,930,483 of OY728127.1, forward strand.
ATGAACATTGGTATAGAATTTTTTGGTGTGGGAAATTCTTCTTTTTTTATCAGGTGTTAGTGAGATAATCTCTATCAGACAGAATAGTGCAAGCGCAGAAAGAAGACAGTGAGTAATAGAGAAAGGTATAGTTGGATCGGAAGGTTATGTTTCCTGAATTTAACATTGATAATGATATTATTTTTAGTTATGGGAAGAGAAGAAGTGTGCCTTGTGATTCACATTTGAAGAATGAGTTGTTATGTGATGCTCATAGTTCTCCATTTTCAGTTCATCCGGGTAGTACTATGATGTACAGAGATCATGGTGTGTATTACTGGTGGGATGAAATGAAAATAGATATTGCTGATTTTACTGTGAAGTGTTTGAATTTTCAGCCGGTTACAGAAGAGCAGCAGTTAATGAAAGGAATGCTTCAGCCTTTACCAGTGCTAGAGTTGAAATGGAAAAATATATCCATTGACTTCGTTGTGGGATTACCGAAGACATCTCATGGTAAAAATGAAATATGGGTTATTATTGATAAAATTACTAAATCTTCTAATTTTCTTCCTATTCGAGATACATTGCCTCTAGATCAACTTGCTCAGTTGTATGTTATGGAGAGAGTCAGGTTTCAAGGAGTTCCCCTCTCCCTTGTATCTGATTGTGATCCCATGTTTAGTTTTAAAATTTGGAAAAGCCTACAGACGTCGTTGGGTACTGAATTAAATTTTAGTACAGTTTTTCATCCTCAATCAGATGGGCAGTTAGAACGAACAATTAGGACCTTGGATGATATTCTATGTGATTGTTCTCTAGATTACTAGGAAATTATGGACCAAAATCTTTCTTTAGTTGAATTATCATAAAAGAACCGTTTTCATTCTAGTATACATATGGCTCCATTTGAGACATTATATGGAAAGCGTTTTTGAACTCCAGCTTTTTGAGATGAAGTAGGTGAAAATAAGCTGATGGGACCAGAATTTGTATAAGAGATGGAATAAAAAGTTTAATTGATTCAGAAGAACATGAGAACAACTCCGAAAATATAGAAAAGTTATGCAGATAACCAGAGGAAGGATCTTTCTTTTGAGGTTGGTTATCATGTGTTTCTCAAATTTCCTCAATGGAAAAGTGTTATGTGTTTCGGTATGAAGGGAATTTTGATTCTGAGTTTTATTGGACCTTATGAAATTCTGGAGAAAGTTGGATCAGTGGTGTATAGAGTGGCTTTACCTCCATGTTTTTCCTAGGTACACAATGTTTTTCATGTTTCGATGTTGAGAATGTATATTCCAGATCCATCTCATGTTTAGATCCCATAGGTAGTTCATTTGGAAGAAAATCTCTCTTATGAAGAACAACTGGTTCAGATTTCTGACCATAGAGTGAAAGTGTTGTGGAATAAGGTAATTCACTATGTAATGGCTTTGTTGAAAACCATATGGTTGAAGAGGCAACGTGGAAATCTGAGAATTCCATGAGGGATAAATATCCCCACTTATTTTGATATGTGAATAAAAATTGCGAGGATGCAATTTCCAAACAGGGGGAAGGATGTAACATCCCAGGTAAATAAAGAATAAGAAATATTTTATATTTATTAATATTTGTGAATGAAATATTAATTTTTCTTTAAAAGGGTTTCTATGTTCGATAGCTCACTCGATTACTAACAACAAGTTTCTTACATTGCACACTAATTATATAATATTATTATTTTAAATGGTAGTTAACTCCAAGATGTTTTATTGGCGGGAATTAACAATAATAACTACAATATGGTAATACAGGATAGTTAAATGTATTTGCATATATCAAATAAAAATTAAGAGGCTTAAAATGGGAATGAATCTAATTTTAAGAATAATTTACATTAAAAGGCGGATTTTTCACCATTTAATGGATAACCCTCATTAAATATAGTTTTGGTAACATTAATACATCATATATGATCATATAGAATCCTTCTTTAGAATGGGGACTTCAAAATTTACTTTTTGTAAATTTTTGGCATTTTTCCGATAATGTTCATTTTAATGAATAGTGAAAATATAGTATTTTATTTGAAAAGTGACTTTTAATCTAATTTATTTATAGGGTTAGATTATCTTTTTAATTTTTTTAAAATGTAATTAGAATATATTTTTACCATTTAATCCAATGTTGGTCATTGGAATTAATTTCACTTTGAAATTGGACATAAACAAGTGTCAATCTTTTGATAGTTATTGTTTATTAAAAACATGCTATTTGTTTTAATAGTAGGAAATAATTTTAAAATTAATTAATGACACTTATATGTTTTTAATTTGAGAAAATAAACATCATTTTTTAATTTGGAATATCAAATATAGCTTAGGCTGAATTTTTGGTATTTTTATGAAAAACATGAATTTTTGATGAATAGTGAAACCACTTAGTAGTAGTTAAAAACCGACTGTTACATTTAAATGAATTTTTACAGATTTTAGGAATTGAATTTCAAAAATCATAAATTCATTATTTTTATCAAGAAGTAAAATGTGGTTTAATAAAAAGAAAATAATTTTTGGTGAATAGTAACTTTGGACTTTTAATTACCGTGGTTAAAGGTAAATAGGGTAATTCAAGGTTAACAGAATATTATAATAATTCAAAAATTACCTTAATACTTGTCCTATCCTCATTGGATGAGTAATGGATGACCATTTTCTTCTTTCGGTATATTTTGGGACCCCGTGGAGCCACTTATGAACGATAATGACATTATAGATTAATTAATTTAATGTAAAGGAAAAAATGACATAAACAAACATCTTTTAGTAAATTTACAATTATATGGTGTAATATAAATTATATTTTAGACTATAAATATTAATGGGAAAGCTAAAATGATTTCCTACATCATGGTTTTTTAAGTATAATTTTTACAGAAAACATAAATTAAATTATATATGACACAAAAATGATGTAGTATTTAACTCATTAATAAAATATTTAAATAAATAATATTTTAAATATTAAAATAATTTCCAAAACCTGTCCAATTACTATTGGATGTTATTATTTCAACTATGAGACATCTTATCTTTGACATTAATAATTTTTGGTCCTTTAGAAACAGAATATCATTATATAATAAAATAATATTATAACACTTTCCTAAAGAGCCCCTCCGCCCCCTTATAAAAAGAGACCACTTCTATACAATTACTCACACCACTCAAGCCTTTTGGATCACCCAAAATCTGGCCAATTAAGCTCCCTACATCCCTCTCATCCACCTAAAAGCCTTACATTATGATTAAGGCACTTCATGAAGTCATTTGGTTCAAACCAAAGGGAGTTACCCTAATTAAATGTAACAGTTTCTCTTAAATTGTTTTCTTTTATTTTACATCTCCAACCTCGAAACTATTTTTATAACATTCTTTTGTAACAAAACCAATATCCTAAATATTCTAGTATGTTTTAATGATAATTATTCTAACTACACTTACACACACCTCCATCTAATGGATGATGAACATAATGTTTCTGTGGATGGAAAACTAACGCCTAACAAAAGGATGATTGTTAAAATATCTCCAACTGCCTCTCATGGTGGCCATTATTATGGTGATATATTTATATATGATATATATTATTTTTATTTTTTCTTTATGCATCTCTATTTTCCATTTATATCATACCTTTATGGTTTCCATTATTGGTAAACTCAATAATTTCATTTGAGGAAGTGCGGACTACCGCCCCCTGGAAGTGATATGACTCGTTCATACCATAGGTGGTACGTATAATGGATATATTTAATGATATTATATATGATAAAATACTATAATTATAATACTACTATGTATCATTATGTATTAATTCCATTAAATATGAAATTGAAATGGAAGTAGTGTATGCGTATGTACGGCTTACCGTCTCGAGGAACGGTGAGTTTCATTTCTTACATCTAAATGTTATGTACTGTTATAAATACATGTATATACTGGATATGTATGATATATATGATATCAAAATCCGGAATATCATTCTAGATATAATGATCCTTTGATTATATGGATAACATGTAATTATAAGAAGTCCATTTTTGACTCAAGTACCAAATATCGATAAAACGATCATTATTAACTTAAATGATTACATAAGGTTTATAACATGGTAATAAGTAATATAAAAGAAAAAATATACTTGAAAAAGGTTCTTAATCTTGTAGAAATTAACTTCTGTAAAGACCCAGAAATATCAAGGGAATTTTTTTTTCATAAATACTTTGGAATTTTACTAGTCTATGGCTTCTGACGACACTTGATTCCGAGGCCCGTTGTGCCTAAAATCAATTTCTGATGTTTAGATCAGGTACTTTTAGTGAATTAATGAGAGGGTTTTTCTATATATTGAACCGGTGCTTGGAATTGAAATCGGTGGGCACCGATGAACTCGTAGTGCCGGTAATTGCTTAAGGGGACCATTATCACAGTTGTGTTTTTATTCGGGTTTGATGTTATAAATTGTGGTTTAATTAAAAAGATAAATAAAATTGTTAGAACAATTTTATGTATCAAAGGAGGTTAATTCCTCCAATGGAAATTTAATTGTGGGACCCACAACCACCAACTTTCCATGTGTGGTTCTTTGAGAGGTGGGGGCCACACGAGCCCCAACCTCTCATCATCCAAAAACTCCCTTAAACTTCTCCTCTCATTAATTTGTAACTCCACTTACTTTTTGAAAACTCTCCACCTTCCCATCCCTCAATTAATTTTTACCAAACCATATGTTAATTAATTAAACAACTCTTCATTTAATTAATTAAGGGAATTGAATTTTGAATTGGATGTGTTAATAAAATATTATCCAAGCCTAATATTTTTTTGGGAGATTTGTTGTGTTGGAAATGCATTGGGGGAGATCTCATGAGAAAAGAGAGAGAATAATTTTTCTCCTCAATGAAGATCAATGTTCTTCTCCGACGAAGAACACTCAACTTCGATGAAGAACGACTCGGCGAATAACTCTCCATGTTTCTCCAATCTTCTACTTCCTCCATATCAAGGGAGGAAATAAAAATGCAGGGAACTCTCCAATGACGACAGTTTTTTCCCGGTGTTGATGGAGTGATATCGCTTTCCGTGTCTACGACGAACAAACCTTTTTCGAGGTAGGGGTTTTATTTGAGTATGTTTATATTCCCATGTTCTTCCCTTTAAAAACAAAGAAAGGGGATCAACTCATTATCATGTTGATCCGCAAATGTTTTCTTTTGCGGATTGGGAATAGTTATTTGGTGGGGAATTTTAGGGTGGATTGTTTCAATTTTATTTAAATAAAATTGTTTTTCATTCTACGTGAAACCATGATTAACTTTGTCTAATTGATAACGCCTATTGCGGAGGGCGCAGGCTGAGCAAACACGGCCTGTCGACCCTCCGATGTTTGTTCATTTGTGTGCAGATATATGGGTGATGAAAAAAAGGGACTACAACAACGATTTGAATCCATCTCAGTGAAGAGAAGGTCCCAGGAGAGATGAAGACACAGACTGTGGGTGAATCAGACCATCGAAGCGTGTTCGGGGGTCCGCGGAAGGTGGCGGTGGCACGCCACCGGAACATACCACCAAGGCTGAGCTGCTACGGAAGACAAAACAGAAAGGCTCAACCATTCCAAATTTGGGGGGAGTGGCATTAAGCCGCTCCAGCTGGCCGAAGCCAGCTCCTCCCTCCACCCCCCCCCCACGGCCGGGCCGGGGCAGGTCACGCCGGCCAGGGCGCGCCGGCCAGGCCGGGCCGCACTGACCGGTCTGGGCTATGCCAGCTGAGCCGAGACGCCCCCTAACAGGCCGTACCTGAACTTGAAACGGGTTGACCCGGTTCGGGCTGACCCAGGGTGGGTTGGGCCGGGTCGGACCGCGCCCAGACCCCCCTTTTTCAGACCGTTTTCCGTTAAACGGCCATAACATGAGATACGAACCTCCGATCGACGTGGCGTTAATTGAGTAGGATTCCTTGGATCGAGACTGTCATTTCGGTATATTACAATCAAGGTTTCAGCGAAGTTTGGGTATGATCGGGTTTTTTTCGAACCTGAAACCAACAGGGCCTTCAGAGTAGAAACACTTATAACTTAAGGACCGGATGTCTGATTGACGTGTCGTCAATTGCGTTGGATTACATCTGACGATATGGTTCTTTTGGAATACTCCACTTGATTTTTGGACGCAGTTGGAGTACTCCCGGGTTTGTTTTATCTTAAAAACCAACTAGGCCCCTAAAACGGAAAAGCCAATAACTCTCAGACTAGACATCTATTTGAAGAACCATCAGCGATGTTGGTAATCTCATTGAGAAATGGTTCCTTTGAGTATACCCCATGGGTGTTTGGGGTACAGTTGAGATACGGTCGGGTTGGTTTGTACATGAAACAAACCGGGGCCCCGGAATAAAAAGGCTAAAAACTCATAGACCGGACGTCCGATTGACCCGCCGTCTGTAGCATTGAGACCCCCATGACGAGGCAGTTCATTATGAATCTTCCACATGAGATTTCATGACACATGGAATTATCAATCAGTAGGTCATGGATCAGATCTTTCTGGAGACGAGCGTATGGAGTACAAAGACCTTATAGCTTGCTGAGACCTAATGTCTTCTTGTCCGATTCGATTCAGAGTGACTTGAATAGCCCAGTGGGGAGGACTAATATGCTAGGGTGGAAGAACCATAGAGGAAGAGCGCTACTGTGTTGGGGTGGCAGACCCATGGTACTCGATAGAAGGAGTACCTCTGTTGGCTATGAGGGGGTGTGTTTGGTTGTAGCGATAGACCCATGGCGGGGAATCGCTACTGTGTAGGGGCGACAGACTCGCGGTACTCGATAGAGGATGCATACCTCATCAGTCTAAGGTTAGTCAGCAGCGCCTCAGAGTCGCGACATGATCACTGTACTCGACAGAGGAGGATCTCTCCAGTAGTTTTGGTTTCGATAATGAAAATCGTGATTTGAGCTGAGTCATTGACCTTTATGATTTCTTCATGATTGAGATGGGTTACTTGATAACTTATTTATATGTATGGGAATATATCTATGTAAAGGTTATCTATCGAGATATTTCTTTCTGGTTTATCCCTGTTGGATTTTGTGAGAGCATGAGGGTCTCGTGGTCCCTACTGAGTATTGTTATATTCACACCTGCATGGGCTATGCCCGCACCTCGTTGCGTTGGATGGAGATGACAGACAGTGCTGACCGAGGTAGAGTGTACAAGGACTGGACGGTACCATGAGGTGGACACTGGTCATGACATCACACAGAGCAGACCGATATATGCGGAGTATAGAGGAGGAAATTTATACCTACCCTTCAGGTAGGAACCCTTACGACAATTCATGAGCTGCTTCACCATTCAGCTGTTGTCTTTTCAGTTGTACTTTTCATTCAGTTGTAGACGTAACTTTTTGTTGGGCTTGTTTTTCTGGCCCCTTTGTACTTTCATAACTCTTGATATACTACTTTAATTAGTGTTTTCTTCCTCTTGTTCTCTGGTTTTTTGAGTTTATGTTTTATAAAGGCAATTCCTTCCTTGTATAGAGATTTATGCCTTTGGTGCTAGTCTCCAACCCCATGCCTATGGAAGGCGGGCATGGGGTAGTTACGACACAGGCCCCGGCGGACGGGTTGTGACCAATTGGTATTAGAGTAGTTGGTTCAACCACAGAACTTAGGACTCTGATATTTTCTTTCTGTGAAGCAATAGTGTTAAGGGTACTATGTGTGGTTTTCAGTTCAGGGAGTCCATTGTTGGTGCGGGCGGCCGAAGTATCACTACAACTGGACCCTAACTTCTTATTTCTGACCCAGTGCATGAAAAAACTAATTGCGTGTGTGTTTTCATAAGTTTCATTTAAATCATCTTAAACCTGGTCATCTCACCATGTATAGTCTTTTGACTATGTCACATATGTTTCTTTCAGAATGTATTCACCCAGTCAGTCAGCATGGCTTCCATGTGGAGAGCGTGATGATAACCCACCGAGTAGCGAGGCCTCAGTACAAGGACCTCTTCTAGTTGAGAAACCAGTGGAGAGTGCACGTCTCGTGAGCGCGTTGCATTAGTTATAGCAATAGAGGCCTCTGAGGTTTGAAGTCGAGTCATATTTTCAAATGGATGGGTACTAGCTATAGTTTGTAGCATTAGCTTTCCCCACAGCTAGGAAACCCGATGAATTTATGGTGTACCTTGCTTTTAGTATCTTTTAGGGAGAAGTTGAGAGGTGGTGGAGCCAGATGCTCCATTTTTGCGATGAGATGGCCTTCACTTCTGGAAACATCAAGAGTTTTTTCTGGGTGGAGTTTATACCAATGAATCTACAGTCTGAGCGTGTTCAGGAGCTTCTGCCCTTGGTACAGGGTTTTCCGACCGTAGCAGAGTCTTCTGTAGGTGGTAGTAGGAAGATGAGATAGATGTCCATGTGGACTAGGACAACAGGTGGGCGACCACGGGATACAGATTCAGTTGTGCGAGGCACATGAAACAGAGCCAGCCATACGAGGATCAGGAAGTGTTTTTAATAAGGCAGGCAGGGTAACTTGGCTCGAGACTGCCCAACCTATCCAGCAGATGAGAAGCAGGCAGTAGAGGCCCCTACCAGACCGAGGCAGAGGAGCTGGTTGTACAGCCAGGGGTGTACGATGCATCAAGGTGTTTCCCCCACGACCACTAGGTGGTCCACCATGACCACAGGGAATTAGTGGATATAGGAGAGCACAACTTCAAGAAGTTGAATGATACGACTGTGGAGCTCTGGAAGTAGGTGGACAGGAGCGAGACTAGTTCCAAGCATGGAGGCCTTTGTTCTTGGTGCTTCTAATTTCCGTGTTGTTGTTGTTTATGGTTGTTATATGTCTTTGTACTTTGACCTCCAGTAATAAAAGACACTAATCTCTATGATGTTTACATTCATGTCCTTTTTGTATGGTTGATACTAAGACATTTCAATTAAAACTGTTGACTTGACCCTCACCTGCAAGATTCCTACTAGAGGAGACCCAGTAACTATGCACTGATGTCGACAGTGTGACTCAACCCTTGGAGGCGAGAGTAATGGTTGGATATCTTGGTAGTAGCGTGAAGGCCTTACGATGTCGTATATGCTATTATATAGTACAGTTCATGTTATAATTGACTGTATTAAGAAAAGAACGTGGTTCATCCAGCGGATGAGACCTGATTTCTCTTTTCGGCAGAGAAGAAATCTTAGCAGATCTTATAGAACGTATAAGAAGAATGGTGGATATCAGTTCATAAAATTGGCTAGTCATATCCATTGTTCATTGAGATAACTCTTTAGAGTTCTCTCCAACTCAATATTATCTGGTGTATCATCTCTCAGAAGGACGTGAACCTGAGACAACGGTGGTGGCTTGAATTCCTCCAGGACTATGACTTCGAGAAAATTTATACTCCTATGGAGGGGAATGTTGTAAGAGATGCTCTTAGTTGGAGATCGGGCATTCAGCTTTTAGGAGTGGCAAGACAATAGTTGTCCGAATTTCAGATATCCTTTGTGGATAGTGATGGGTTAAGCACGTTTAGGACCAGAGATGGTTCAGGCTACGATGGAGAATGTTCAAATCATCCAAGAGCAGATAAAGACTGTACAGAGTAGACAGATGTCCTATGCTGATATGAGATGAGACCACTAGAATTCGAGGGTGACGAACACATCTTGCTACGGGTCTCACCTCGATGATGTCCACAGAGATTTGGTTAGGGCAGCAAGTTATCTGCACAATTCTTCAAAACTTTCCAGGTCCTCAGTAGAGTAGGCAATGTGGAATACCGCATGGTCCTTCCACCTCAATTTCACTAGGTGCACGATGTCTTCCTCATATCTCAGCTGAAGAGATACATGCACGACCCTTCACACATCATCGACCATGGAGAGCTAGATATTGATGAATGGGCGACGTTGATGAAGGTTTCAGTAAAGATTGAGGATCGACATGAGTAGGTCCTATGAGGATGGTTGATTCCTATGGTGCGCTTTTTCTAGCAGCACGGGAACCTCCAGGAGATCACATTGGAGTGGGAGGTTCATATGTGTGCTTGGTACCCCTTTTGTTTCCCTAGAGTATGTTTTAGCTTTACGGGGATGTAAATCCCTGAGATGGGAGTAATGTAAAAACCCAAAAAGTTCAATTAATTTTTTTTCTTAAATAATTTTGAATTTTACGAGTCTGTGGCTTCTGAATACACTTGATTCCGAGGCCAGGTGTGCCCAGAATCATTTTTTGAAGTTTAGCTCGGGTACATTCAGTGAACGAATGAGTGGGTTTTTCTATATTTTGAAGCGGTGCTTAGAATTGAAATCTGCAGGAACCGATGAACTCACAGCACTGGCAATTGCATAAGGGGGATTTTACCGTAGTTGTGTTTTTTGCGGCTTTGATGTTATAAATTGTGGTTTAATTAAAAAGATAAATAAAATTGTTAGAACAATTTAATGTATCTATGGAGGTTAATAACTCCCATGGGAAGTTAATGGTGGGACCCACATCCACCCAACTTCCATTGTGTGTATATTTGAGAGGTGGGGACCACACGATCCCCAACCTTTCATCTTCACTAAACTCCCTTAAACCTCACCTCTCATTAATTTTCAACTCCTCTTAATTTGTGTAAACTCACCACCTTCCCCTCCCTACATTATTTCTTTCCAACCCAACTCTTAATTAATTAAAAAACACTTCATTTAATTAATTATGTGATTTTAATTTTGAATCGGATGTGTTACTAAAATATTAGCCAAGCCTAATATTTTATTTTGGGAGCTTTGTTGTGTTGGAAATGATTTGGGGGAGAGGACTTGAGAAAAGAGATAGAAGTATTCTTCTCCTCAACGAAGAACAATGTTATTCTCGAATGAAGAACACTCACCTTCGACGAAGAATGACTCAGTGAAGAACACTCTGCATTTCTCCAATCTTCAAATTCCTCCGTATTAAGGGAGGAAATACAACTACGGGGAACTCGCCAACGACGACAGTTCTTTCCCAGCATTGATGGAGAAACATCGATTTCCGCGTCTATGATGAATGAACCTTTTTTGAGGAAGGGGTTTAATTTGAGTATGTTTATATTCCCATTTTATTCCCTTATAAAAAAAATAACGCGGATCAACATATTATCATGTTGATCCGTAGATGTTTTCATTTGCGGGTTGGGAATAGTTATTTACGGGGAAATTTTATGGTGTATTGTTTCAATTTTATTTGAATAATTTTTTTTCGTTCTATGTGAAACCATGATTAACTTTGGCCAATTTATAACGCCTAACGCATGGGTGTGGGATTAGAATACACGGCCTGACGACCCTCCGTTGTTTGTTAGTTTGTGCGCGGATTGACGGGTGACTATGAAAAGGGACCGCAACAGCGATTTGAAGCCGTTATAGTGGAGAGCAGGTGTCGGGTGAGCCGCAGGTGCAGAAGGTCAGAGAATTAGACCACCGGAACACGTTCGATGGTTCGTGGAAGATGGCGGTGGTGCGCCGTCAGAACATACGGCCGCGACTGAGCTGCGGTGGCATACAAAATCGGAACAGCTCAATCGTTCTTGATTTGGGGGGCGCGACATTAAGCCGTGCCAGCTGGCCGAAGCCAGCGCCTCCCCCCTCTGGCCGGGCCGGGACATGCCACGTGGGATGGGCCCCACCATCCAGGACGGGTCGCGCCAGCCGATTCGGGCCGCGCCCTACCTGGCCGACCTAGGGTGGGTTGGGCTGGGTCAGACCGTGCCTAGACCCCCCTTTTCCAGGCTGTTTTCGGTTAAAAGGACATAACATGAGATAAAGACTTCCTATCAAAGAAAATTAAGTTGAATAGGATTCCTAGGTTGAGATGGTCGTTTCGGTATATTACACTCAATGTTTTGGAAAAGTTTGGGTACAGCTAGGTTGGTTCGAACCCGAAACCAACCGGGCCCTCGGAGCAGAAACACTTATAACTGAAGTATCGGACGTCTGATTGGCGTGCCGTCAATTGCATTGGACTCCTTCTAATGAGACAGTTCTTTTGGCATACTCCACATGAGGTTCAGATGCAGTTGGAGTATGGCCGGTTTGGTGTTAGCTTAAAGACCAACCTAGACCCTGGAACGGAAAAGCCAATAACTCTCAGACCGAACGTCCATTTGAGGAACCGTTAGTGGCGTTGGTAATATCATTGAGAAACTGTTCCTTTGAGTTTACCCAATTGGAGTTTGGGGTACAGTTGAGCTACGGTCGTGTTGGTTCGTACACGAAACCAATATGGCCCTCGAAATAAAAAGGTTAAAAACTCACAGACCGGGCGTCCGATTGACGTGATGTCTATTGTGTTGAGAACCCTATGACGAGGTGGTTCTTGGAGATACTTCCACGTGAGATTTCATGACAATAGGAATTATCGAACAGTAGATCATGGAGAGGATCCTCCCAGAGATGAGCATAGAGAGTATAGAGACAAAAGAAAATATATTCTAGTAAATTAATTTTTATATGGTGTTATATAAGTCATATTTTAGAATATAAATATTATTTAGAAATCTAAAAATATTTCCTACATGATAGTTATTTTTTTATAATTTTTAGACATCAAATAATTTAAATTATTTGTGATACAATAATGATTCAGTTTTTACCTCATTAATAAATATTTTAAATAAATAAGATTATAATGATTGAAATATTATCCAAAAACTGTCCAATTCCTATTGGATTCTTTTATTTAGACCTTTATTCATCTTATCTCTGACTATAATTATTTTTCAACCATTAGAATCCAAATATCAATATATAATAAAATAATGTTTTCACACTTTCCTAAAGAGCCCCTCCTCCGCCATATAAAAGGAGAACATTTCTAACAAATTCCTCACACCACTCAAGCCTTTTGGATCATCCAAACTCTGAAAATCAAAGCTCAATACATCCTTATACTCATCCTAGAAGCCTTAAATTAGGCATAAGGCACTTTAATAAGTCCTTTGGTTCAATCCAAAGGGACTTACCCAAATTAATGGTAATGGTTTCTCTTAAATTGTTTTCTTTTATTTTACTTCTCCCACCCCTAAACTTTTTTATTCCTTTATTTTGTAACAACGCCAGTATCAAAAATATATGAGTATTTTGTTATGATAACTATTCAAACTACACTTACACACACCTCCATCTAATGGATGAAAAACACAATGTTTCAGTGGATGACAAACTAACACCTCACGAAACGATGATTGTTCAGATATCTCCAACCGCCTCTCTCGGTGGACATTATCATGGAACTGTATTTATATGTGATATATATTATGGTTATGTTTTCTTTATGATTTTGAATTTTCAATTTATATCACGCCATTATGGTTTCCATAGTGGTTAAATATGATAATCTCATTTGAGGAAGCGCGGACTACCGCCCCCTCAAAGTGATGCGACTCGTTAATGCCTTATGTAGGATGTATAAAGGATATAGTAAAGGATATTATATATGATATAATACTGTAATTATAATATAACTATTTATCATTATGTTTAAATTTCATTAAAATAAGATATATAAATGAAAGTAGCGTTCATGCGTACGTACAACTTACCGTATCCATGAACGATGCATTTCATTTCATACCACTAAATGTTATGTAATTATTTAAATACATGTATATTCTGGATATATATGATATATACGATATATAAATCATGAATATAATTCTGGATATAATGAAATTTTTACCACATGAACAACATGTAATTGTAAGAAGTCCATTTTTGACATAAGTACCAAATATCTACAAAATGAACATTATTAACATAAACGATTACATAATATTTATAAATTGGTATTAAGTGATATAAAAAAGAATAATAAACTTGAAAAGTATTTTTAAGGAAGTATAAATTAACTTTATTTTATTATTTAGGAGATTAATGAACGATCGAGTAATGTCGGAGATGAGGTAAGGGATCTGACCTCTTTTTTTTCAAGTACTCTCTTTTATGTCATTTTTTATGCTCCTTGTTATTATCATAGAGGACATTATTTTATATTCACCATAATTTAATTTTTATTTACATATTATGAGAGACCCCCTATTACTCTCATCAAATCATTTTATGAATTTTTATGTGGCGTCGTTAGGCTGCCTAATTTTTTTAACGGATTTTATATCTCACTTTTAATTCCCTAATATTTCCATTATTCGCAACTTATTTATTTCATGTGGTGTAATGTGTACTTACATTTGATATATATTATAATGATTCTATTTATATTTATGGTATTATGTTATTAATGTGGTTCTCATAAACTTTTGGTCATACGACTCAGCTGATTACAATGCGGTAAAGGGTTTCATCTCACTTTTTATTCCAGTGAGATTCATTTTTTATTTGCCAATATTTTCTTTTTTCTGGTGTATGTTGTAACATCCCAGGTAAATAAAGAAAAATAAATTTTCATTATTATTAATATTTACGAAAAAAATATTAATTTTACTTTAAAAGGGGTTGCTATGTTCGATAGCGTACCCGATACGCAACAAAGAGTTTCATTGAAATCTTACGTTGCACAGTAGTAATATAATAATATTATTTAAAATGGTATTTGACACGTAGTCGTTGTATTGGCGGGAATGAAAAGAAATAACTATAATATGATTATATGTGTTTTTTAAATGTTTTTACATTTATCCAATAAAAGATAAAGGCTTAAAATATGAAAAGAATTCAATTTTAGGAATAAATACTCTAATATTCACAAAAAGGTCGGACTATCTCCTTTTGGTGGAGAATCGTCATTAAATATAGTTTTGGTAACTCTTATAAATTATATTGGACCAAATTAATTTTATTTAGAATCGCGACATCAAAATTTAAATTGTGTAAATTTTTGGTATTTTTCTAATAAAGATCATTTTTTAATGAATAGTGAAAAATGTTGTATTTTAATTCAAAACCACTTTTTAATATAATTTATTTATATGATTAGATTATCTTTTTAATTGGTTTTAAAGTTAAATTAGAAAATATTTTTACCATTTAATCCAATAGTGGTCGTTGGAATTAATTTTACTTTGAAATCGGACTTAAACTAGTGTCAAACTTTTGACACATTTTGATTCATAAAAACACATTATTTGTTTTGACAACGGGAATTAATTATTAAATTAATTAATGCAACTTATATGTTTTTAATTTTTTAAAATAGACATCATTTTTGAATTCGAAATATCAAATATAGCTTAGGTTGAATTTTTTGTATTTTTCTGAAAAACATCAATTTTTTATTAATAGTGAAACCACTAGGTGGTACATAAAAAACAGATTTTTTTCGTTTAAATGAAATTTTACCACCTCTTTGTTTTTAATTTCAAAAATCCTACATACATGGTTGTCATTAAGAATTAAAATATGGTTCAATGGGATTAAAATAATTTTTTTTGAATAGTAACTTTTATGTTTTTAATCGCGATTAGAGGTAATTAGTGTAGTTTAAGGTAAAAATAATGTTTTAATAATATGAAATGACCTTGACACGTGTCCTACCCTTATTTTATGTTTTATGTCCGACCAAGGCAATCCATGGGTCAACATGGGGACCCCATGGAGCCACTTTGTTAGGAAAATGACATTAATAACTTTTTATTTGAAGTTAAAATAAAAATGTCACAAACATGAGTTGTTTTACTAAAACAATTATTAAATGTAGTTATACAAGTAATATTTTGACTATAAATATTCATTAGAAATATGAAAACATTTCCTACATCATGATATATTTTTTTATAATTTTTAGACATTAAATAAATTAAATTATTTATTACATCATGATGATGCAGCGATTACATCATTATTTAACGATTTAAATAAAATGAAAATAAAATGTAAAATATAAGACCTACACTAGTAAAAAACCTATTGGATAGGTGGATTTAGAACTCTTAACACCTTATCCTTGAAATATATACTTTTGGGACCTTTAAAATACGAAAATCATTTTATAATAAAGTGTCCTTTTAAAACCTTCCAAGAGTGTCTTTCCTCTCCTCTTTTAAAAGGACCCAACCTCTACCTCCTTACCCACACCTCTAAAGACTTTTGCATGGCCAAACCCTGATCATTTTATCTCTCCAAATCCCTCTCCTCATCCTATAAGCCTTTCATTGGGCAGAAATATCTTCATGGAACCCTTTTCGTTCAAACCAAGAATAGTTACCCGATTTAAAGGTAATGTCTTCACTTGTATTCTTTTTGTTTTATTTTTCTTCTACAACCCTCTAAACTCTTTTTATTCCATTATTTTGTAATGACACCTGTATCTTAAATATAGTCGGATGTTTTTATGTGAAGGATTCTAGCTACACCTATACACACCTCCGTCCAATGGTTAAGGAACATATTGTTTCTTAGGTAGGAGAATTTATGCCTCACGAAACGATGATTGTTCAATCTTCATTTAACACCATTAATGGTGGCCATTAAGATGTAACTCTATTTATATATGATATATATTATGTTTATTTTTCCCTTATTCTTCTGTATATTTCATTTGTGGTATACCTTTATGGATTCAATTATGGGTAAACACGATAATTTCATTTTAGGAAGTGCGGACTACCGCCCCCTCGAAGTGATTTGATTCGTTAATGCCATATGTGGGATGTATAAAGGATGGAGAAAATGTTATTATATATGATTTTATACTGGGATTATAATATAACCTTATATCATTATGATTTCACTCCATTAAATTTTAAATAGAAATGAAAGTAGAGTTCATGCGTACGTATGGCTTACCGTCTCCATGAACGGTGCATTTCATTTCTTACCTCTAAATGTTATGTACTATTATAAATTCAAGTATATTCTGGATATATATGATATATATTAAATCCAAATCATGAATATCATTCTGGATATAATGAACCTTTGACCACATAAACAACATGTAATTGTAAGAAGTCCACTTTTGACTTAAGAACCAAATATTGACAAAAAAATTTTTTAACATAATGATTACATAATGTTTATAACATGGTAATAAGTGAAATAAAAGGAATAATAAGATTAAAAAAGGTTCTTAATCATGTATAAATTAACACTAGTTTATTATTCAAGAGATTAAAGAGCAATCGAGTCACGTCGATCACGAGGTAAGGGACCTCATCTCAATATCCTTTCAACGAGGCATATTTTGTTCTAATAAAAGGCTTCTCTTTTATATGGTGTATAAACCCCTTTTACTTTTAGTTTTATACAAAAAGAATATTTTTCTATGATGTGTTTTAAAAAATGACAAAAAGGAATGTTTCTTTTAACGTACGTGGTGACAATGACCTTTTCCGCCGCCGCGAGTATTATTTAGTCTTTGGATTCCTCAACAAGCTGTAATGCTTTTAAAATGAAATAAATAACATATAATCTTTTATGTATTTTGGTATTTAAAATGGTTTTTATAATGGATTTTTTATGTCAATATATTTAATGATATATTGTGATCAAAGTGTGGAATTGATTTCTTAACATTATATTTGATTTATGTATCATGATTTTATAATAGTACTTGGACATTTGACGGGTGGTTACATGATAAACCATATGGCAGGTGGTGCCGTGAATACCAGGACCGGTGGTTACGTTATAACCTCCAATGCATTGGGTATGGAAGTCGGTCGTATGGCTATTCTATTTAAGTATGTGTGGAAGTCGATCGTATGGTTATTCCATTTATGTCTGTTTGTGTCCCATGATACCTTTATATGTTATTTGTTCTTTATATGGGTTTTATGGTAATATTTTGATTACAAAATGTTAAGTAATGATCTTTTATTCAATTAATTGTATTTTATGCTTCATAAAGGTGATAATTATTACTTTGATAATGTATTCATGGTTTAATGGTGGTTTTGAAAAACTAAAAGATTTCCTTCTTTGTGTATCCCTTACTGAGCTTTTTATGCTCACCCCATGTTTTTGAAATGTTTTTCACATGACTTAAATTGGAATAGGGCAAGGATGTGATCAAGGAAAAGTCATGCTATCTAAAACATGGAACTAGAAAGGTTTCTTTTTAAGTGATTTAATTTTATGGACACTTAGTAGAAGTGTCTACATTGTAAAATTTTATGATGTAATAATTATGTCCTAATTCTCTAAAACTCTAAACCTGAAAAGATCCTCAATGTGAATTATTCATTTAATTCAATATTAAGTATGGTTTAAGGCCAGTGCCTTATAGTTGGTATCCGAGGTCGGTTTAGACAACTTTAGGAGATAGAAAATTGTTAAATTATAAGTTAATTTATTGTATGACTGAAATGATATAGCATTTAAAGAATAACATGTTGCTTCACCTAAGATATATATGTGTTCCGAATGGTTTTCCCCAGAGGAAACAAGGCAGCTCTATTGGGACAACATCAGGAGGAAGACAACCTTCTAAATCAGCAACCTGAGATGGTCGAAATTGTAAATTAACAATTTGATGCGGTGATGGCACAGTTGACTCAGGATATAAATGGTGGTGGTATCCATGCACGAGATCAGCCAGATCAACCATAGAGGAACATGTCAGTGGTGGAACATTTCATGAGGCAACATCCCCAATCATTTAGAGGATCATCTGACCTTGTGCTAGCTGAAGGGTGGATTAAAGTACTGGAGAATATTTTTGATGTCATGGGGTGTTCAGAACATCCAAAGGTTAGTCTTGTTATTTACAGTTTTGAGTGTGAAGCAGATCAGTGGTGGTCGATGATGAAAAATATCAGGGGACAGTGATGAGATTGATGATCTTCACTAGGTCAAATTCAAAGGTATGTTTATTGAGAAATATTTTCCCAAGGTGGTTCGTCTTAGGATGGAAAAACAATTCCTAGAATTGAGGCAGGAGGATAACTCAGTGGCTGCTTATGAAGAAAAGTTCACTCGACTGGAAAGGTATGCTCCAAACATCATACGATGTCATGATAGTAAATAAAACCATTTTTACTCAGGGTTAAAGCCAAAGTATCGAAGGGATTTAGCTTCTCGTGAGTTCAAAAGTTATGAAAAACATGTTCGATGTGCGGAGAAGGTGGACATGGAGTTTACTGATGATTAGGTGTTCTTTGAAAAACAACAGAATAAGAGGTCCAGTTGGAAGGAAAAGGGGAATAATTAATCAATGAAGTAAGGAGGTAAGAAAACAAAATATCCATCCTGTGAGAAGTGTGTTAAAATGCCTCCTGGAGAATGTTTATCCAAGTCTTGAAAGTGCTTTCGGTGTGTTAAGTCTATTCATATTACTCGTAACTGTAAAGAAGATGATCAAGAAGGAAATGAAAAGTCAGCGGTAAGATGTTTTAAGTGTAATGAAATGGGTCATTATGCAAATGAGGGTCTAACGAATAACTCAACTCGAGGAAAGAAGCCATACTACAAGAAGAAAGGGCTGGTGAAATCCTTTGCAACTACTTCTGCAGATGTTGGGCCATCAAATGAAGTAGTATCAGGTACACTGTTTGTTTGTTCGGATTATGAAAATGTGTTTTTTGATTCAGGGTCTACACATTCTTTCATTTCTGAGAAGTTTTCTAGTAAATTGGGAATTCCATCTCAATATATTAATCATGAACTTATGGTAAAAACACCCAGAGGAAACATTGAGACAAATAGAAATTATAAGAACCTTCATATCCTTGTGTGCGGAAAGAATTTACCAGCAAACCTTAATGTTTTGCCTCTAGTAGAGTTTGATGTTATTTTGGGCATGGATTGGATTTCTATTTATCATTCTATGATTGAATGCAGAGCTAAAATGGTTTCATTTCATAAATATTTTCAGTTTGTGTACAAGAATGAACCCTTGATTTTGATAACATATCAGGAAGTTGAGAAACTAGTAAATGATGGAAAGGAATGTTATCTTTCACATGTCGTTTAAAACAAGGGAATTGTTCAGATTAATGATGTGGCAGTGGTAAATGGGTATCTTTATGTTTTTCTTAATGAGTTGCCTGGTATTATTCATGATTGGGAATTTGAATTTACCATTGACTTATTTCCTGAATTTAATCCAATTTCAAAACCCCCTTATCGAATGGCTCAAGTTGAACTTTTAGAGTTAAAGAAACAATTGCAGGAGTTATTAGATATAGGTTTCATTCGACCTAGCACATCACCATGTGGTGCTCCTATCTTGTTTGTTAAAAAGAAAGATGGTTCAATGAGACTTTGCATTGATTATAGAGCCTTGAATAATATCACTGTTAAGAACAAGTATCCTTTGCCTCATATCGATTATTTGTTTGATCATCTCCAGCGAGCTTAGTATTTTTTGATGATTGACTTGAGGTCGGGGTAACATCAGTTGAAAGTAAAAGAAGCAGACATTACGAAGACTGTGTTCCGTACTAGATATAGCCATTATGAATTTGTAGTTATGCCTTTTGGGTTAAACAATGCACCTGCTGTATTCATGGAACTTATGAATAGAATTTTCTATGAGATATTGGATAAGTTTATGGTTGTTTTCATCGATGATATTTTGGTGTTTTCCAAAAGTAAAGAGGAGCATGAAAGTCCATTAAGGGTTATCTTGCAAATCATAAAAGAAAAGTAACTATATGGAAAATTCAGAAAGTGTGAGTTTTTGTTACAACAAATTTCTTTCCTTGGTCACATTGTTTCAAAAAATGGCATAACTGTTGATCCTGCTAAAAAAAAAAGTTGTTGAAGAATGGAAAAGACCCACAAATGTAACCGAGATTCGTAGTTTTCATGGTTTGGGAGGTTACTACCGAAGTTTTGTTGAAAATTTTTCATGGTTATCTAGTCCAATGACTAAGCTAACTCGGAAGGGTGTTAAGTTTATCTGGACAAAAGAATGTGATGATTGTTTTCAAGAGTTGAAAATAAGATTAGTGAATGCTCCAGTTTGGGAACTTCCTTCTAGGAATGGTGAGTTTGTTATCTATAGTGATGCTTAATTGAAAGGACTTGGTTGTTTCCTTATATAGAATTATCAGGTAATTGCATATTCTTCAAGTTAGTTGAAAACTCATGAGGTAAATTACCCTACACATGACTTGGAATTAGCTGCTGTTTTTTCTCTCTAAAAAATTGGAGGCATCATATGTATGGAGTAAAGTGTGAAATATATACTGATCATAAAAGTTTAAAGTATATATTCACTTAGAATGAATTGAAAATGAGATAGAGGAGATGGCTATAATTAATCAAGGATTGTGTTTTTACAATTCATTACCATCCGGGAAATGAAAATAATGTGGTTGATTCTTTGAGTCGAAAAAGTAATGTTTCATTAACCATGTTACGTTTGGAATAAGATCCTTTTGTTTTTGATTTGATGAACTTTTGCATAGAATTTGTTGGTGCATGATGTTTTTATGTTTTGTTTCAGGTATCAGTGATATCATCACTATCAGACAGAATTAAGAAACCACAGAGAGAAGACAGTGAGTTTCAGAAAAAGGTAGAGCTGGTTCAGAAGGGTAAGTTGTATGAATTCATCATTTATAATGATTTTGTTTTGAGGTTTGGGAAGAGATTATGTGTACCTTGTGAATCACAGTTGAAGGGTGAGTTGTTATGTGAGGCTCATAGTTCCCCATTTTCAGTTCATCCTGATAGTACTAAGATGTATAGAGATCTGTGGGAGTATTACTGGTGGGATTGAATGAAAATAGATATTGCTGATTTTACTGTGAAGTGTTTGACTTGTCAGCAGGTTAAAGCAGAGCGACAGTTACCGAAAGGGATGCTTCAGCCTTTTCCAGTGCCAGAGTGAAAATGGGAAAATATATCCATGGACTTTGTTGTGGGATTACCGAAGAAATCTAGAGGTAATAATGCAATCTGGGTTATTGTTGATCGATTGACTAAATCTACTCATTTCCTTCTTATTCGAGACACTTTTTCTCTAGATCAACTTGCTCGGTTGTATCTTAAATAGATAATCAGGTTGCATGGTGTTCCCCTCTCTATTGTGTCTGATCGTGATCCCAGGATTACTTCTATCTTTTGGAAAGTCATTCAAAAGTCGTTGGGTACCAAATGAAATTTATTACAGCTTTTCATCCGCAATCAGATGGGAAGTCAGAATGAAAAATTCAGACCTTGGAGGATATGCTACATGCTTGATATATGGATTATCAGGTATGTTGGGACCAACATCATTCTTTGGTTGAATTTTCATATAATAACAGTTTTCATTCCAGTATACAGATAGCTCTGTTTGAGTAATTACATGGGAACTGTGTCGAACTCTGGATTTTTGGGATGAAGTGGGTGAAAGGAAGCTGATGGGACCAGAATTGGAAGGAGAGATGGCAGAAAAAGATCAGTTGATTCCGAAACACATGAGAAGAGCTCAGAGTAGGCAGAAGAGTTATGCGGATAACAGGAGGAAAGATCTATCATTCAAGGTAGGTGATCATGTTTTTCTCAATGTTTCACCATGGAAAAGAGTGATGCGATTTGGTAAGAAAGGAAAGATGAGTCCAAGGTTCATTGGACCATATGATATTATGTAGAAAGTTGGATCAGTTTCTTATCGAGTGGCTTTACCTCCGAGATTATCACAGGTACACAATGTTTTTCATGTTTCGAGGTTGAGAAACTATATGCTAGATCCATCTCATGTTTTGAGCCCACAGGTAGTTTAGTTGGAAGAGAATCTCTCTTATGAAGAACAACCAGTCCATATTTTTGACCATAGGGATAAAGTGTTGCGGAATAAGGTAATTTACTAGGTAAAGGTTTTGTGAATAAACCATATGGTTGAAGAGGCAACGTGGGAA
The DNA here is from genome assembly GCA_963277665.1 of Viscum album. Lineage (NCBI taxonomy): Eukaryota > Viridiplantae > Streptophyta > Magnoliopsida > Santalales > Viscaceae > Viscum > Viscum album. The sequence continues at coordinate 1,813,953,293 of OY728127.1, forward strand.
TATGAAAATGCTATGAGGGATAAATACCCCCACTTATTTTGATAAGTGAATAAAATTTCGAGGACGCAATTCACAATAGGGGGAAGGATGTAACATCACTGGTATATAAAGAATAATACATTTTCATACTTATTAATATTTATGAATTAAATATTAATTTTACTTTAAAAGGGGTTTCTATGTTCGATAGCGTCCCAGATACACAACAAATAGTTTCTTTGAAATCTTACGTTGCACAGTTGTAATATAATAATATTTTTTTAAATGGTAGTTAACACGTAGCCGTTGAATTTCTGGGAATTAATAGAAATAACTATAATATTATTATATATGTTTTTTTAAATGTTTTTACATTTATCCAATAAATGATAAAAGCTTAAAATATGAAAAGAATTCAATTTTAGGCATATATACTCTAATATTAACTAAAATGTCGAACTATCTCCTTTTGATGGCGAATGGTCATTAAATATAGTTTTGGACACTATTATATATTGTATTGGACCAAATATTTTTTTTAGAATCGGGAAATCAAAATTAATTTGTTTAAATTTTTGAATCCTTCTGATAAAGATCATTTTTAATGAATAGTGAAAAATGTTGTATTTTAATTCAAAACCACTTTTTAATATAATTTATTTATATGATTAGATAATCTTTTGAATTGTTTTTAAAGTGAAATTAGAATATATTTTTACCATTTAATACAATAGTGGTTGTTGGAATTAATTTCACTTTGAAATCGGACTTAAACTAGTGTCAATCTTTTGGTACATTTTGTTTCATAAAAACACGCTATTTGTTTTGACAGCGTGAATTACTTATTAAATTAATTAATGAAACTTATATGTTTTTAATTTTTTAAAATAGAAATCATTTTTTAATTTTGAATATCAAATATAGCTTAGGGTGAATTTTTGGTATTTTTCTGAAAAACTCTAATTTTTTATGAATAGTGAAACCACTAAGTGGTACTTAAAAAATGATTTTTCATTTAAATGAAATTTTACAACATCTGTGTTTGGAATTTCAAAAATCCAACATACATTGTTGTCATTAAGAAAAAAAATGTGGTTCAATGGGATTAAAATAATTTTTGGTGAATAGTAACTTTAAAGTTTTTAATCGCGATTAGATGTAATTAGTGTAGTTTAAGGTAAAAATAATGTTTTAATAATATGCAATGACCTTGACACATGTCCTAAACTTATTAGATGTGTCATGGCCGACCTAGACAATCCATGGGTCAACTTGGGGACCCCATAGAGCCACTTTGGTAGGAAAATGACATTAATAACTTTTTATTTAAAGTTAAAACAAAAATGTCACAAACATGAGTTGTTTTACTAAAAAATTAAATGGGGTTATACAAGTCATATTTTTGACTATAAATATTCATTATAAATATAAAAAGATTTCCTAAATCATGATATATTTTATATATTTTTTAGACATTAAATAAATTAAATTATTTAGGACATCATGATGATGCAGCAATTACCTCATTATTTAACGATTTAAATAAAATGAAAATATATTGTAAAATCTAAGACCTAAAAATGTAAAAAACCTATTGGATCGGTGTATTTCGACCTCTTATCACCATATCGTCGAAATATATAATTTTTGGACCTTTAACATCCGAAAATCATTTTATAATAAAGTATCCTTTTAAAATTTTCCAAGAGTGCCCATCCTCTCCTCCTATAAAAGGACCCCACCTCTACCACCTTACCCACACCTCTCAAGCCTTTGGCTCGGCCAAGACCTGATAATTATATCTCTCCACATCCCTCTCCTCATCCTAGAAGCCTTAACTTGGGCAGAAAGCTCTTCAAGGAACTCTTTTGGTTCACACCAAGAAGAGTTACCCGATTTTAAGCTAATGTCTTCACTTGTGTTCATTCATTTTATTTTTCTTCTCCAACACTCTAAACTCTTTTTATTCCTTTTTTTTTAAAAAATATGTATCTCCAATATACTGGGATTTTTTATGAGAAGGATTCGATCTGCACCTACACACATCTTCGTTTAATGGTTAAAGAACATACTGTTTCTGTGGTTGGTGAATTTATGCCTCACGAAACGATGATTGTTCAATCTTCTTTTAACACCATTAATGGTGGCCATTAAGATGTAACTATATTTATATATGATATATATTATGTTTATGTTTTTCTTATTCTTCTTTATTTTTCATTTTTGGTATAACTTTATGGTTTCCATTATGTGTAAAACACGATAATTTCATTTTAGGATGTGCGGACTACCTCCCCCTCAATGTGATTTGATTCGTTAATGACATATGTGGGATGTATAAAGGATGGAGTTAATGTTATTATATATGATGGTATACTGGGAATATAATATAACCTTATATCATTATGATTTAACTCCATTAAATACGAAATAGAAATTAAAGTAGCGTTCATGCGTACGTACGACTTACCGTCTCTATGAACGGTGCATTTCATTTCTTACCTCTAAATGTTATGTACTATTATAAATACATGTATATGATGGATATATATGATATATATGATATATTAATCATTAATATCATTTTGGATATAATTAACCTTTGACCACATAATCAACATGTAATTGTAAGAAGTCCACTTTCGACTTAAGAACCAAATATCGAAAAAACAATCTTTTTTAACTTAATGATTACATAATGTTTATAAAATGGCAATAAGTGAAATAAAAGGGATAAGAAGCTTGAAAAAGGTTTTTAAGAAATTATAAATTAACAGTAGTTTATTATTCAGGATATTAAAGGGCAATTGAGACACATCGAACATGAGGTAAGGGACTTCGTCTCAATCTCCTTTCATTGAGTCATATTTTGTTCTAATACAAGGCTTTCTTTTATATGGTGTATAAACCGATTTGACATGTAATTTTATACAAAAAGAATCATTTTCTACAAAGCGTTTTACAAAACGAAAAAAAGGAATATTTCTTTTTACTTATGCGGTGACAATGACCTTTTCCGCCGCTGTGAGTATTATTTGGTCTTTGTCTTCCTCAACAAGCTATAATGTTTTTAAAATGAAATAAATACCATATACAATTTTATGTATTTTGGTATTGAAAATGGTTTTTATAATGGATTTTTATGTCAATATATTTAAGTGACATATTTTGATCAATGTGTGGAAATGTTTTCTTTCCATTATATTTGTTTTATGACTTATGATTTTATAATGGTACTTGGACATTTGATGGGTGGTTATGTGATAAACCATATGACAGGTGGTGCCATGAATACCAGGACGGGTGGTTACGTTATAACCTCCAATGCATTGGATATGGTAGTCGGTCGTATGACTATTCCATTTAGGTATGTGTGGAAGTCGAAACTATAGTTATTCCATTTAAGTATGTTTATGTCCCAAGTTACCTTTATATGTTATGTGTTCTTTATAGGGTTTTATGGCAATATTTTGATTACAAAAGGGTAAGTAATGATCTTTTATTCAATGAAGAGTATTTTCTGCTTCATAAAGATGAAAAGTATTAATTTGATAAATTATTCATGGTTTACTGGTGGTTTTGAAAAACTAACAGATTTTCTTCTTTGTCTATCCCTTACATAGCTTTTTATGCTCACCCCAAGTTTCTGAAATGTTTTTCACAGGACTTAAAGTTGAATAGGGTCAAGGATGGGATCTAGGAAAATTAATGCTATATAAAACATGGAACTAGACATGTTTCTTTTTAAAATTTTTTATTTTATGGAAACTTATTAGAAGTGTCTTTTTTGAAATCTTTTGAGATGTAATAGTTATGTCCTTATTTTCTAAACCTCTAAACATGAAAAGATCCTGAATGTGAAGTATTCATTTAATTCAATATTATGTAAGGTTTAAGGTTGGGGTCGTATATATATACTGCCCATGATTTTACTCTTTCTGTAATATACGTTCATTTATGAGTATTTACACCTTCACTGTATGATTTTTATTTCATGTGGCATATGTTTTGTAAGATTCCAAATCGGTAAGGGAACCATTCACCCTCCTCTTTTTAAAAGACTTCAGTTTGTTATGTCTTTTAATTGACATCTTATTATGTAAGGATATGTTATTATATATCATTATTGATTTAAATTTTTTTCCAAGTTTTTAGATACCCTTTTTATCTCATCAACTAATTTTTTGAATTTTAATGTGACATCGTTTGGGTGTCGAATTTTTAAAAGGGATCTTCTTAACCCAATTTCAATTTTTTGGGTTCAACATGTACTTCTTGAATATGTCATCCTATGAATATGTGTGAATGACCTATGATTGTTTTACAATTAATATTCACTTATATTAGGTGTATTTATATTTTTCACACATAATTATGTGATTGAATTATCCTTAATTTATGGATACTATCTTTATAAGGGATTTCATCTCAATTTACATTTCCATTGAGACTTCATTGTTTTTATGTACCAATTCACACTTATATGGTGTATATAATGTCATTTGACATATTATATAATGAATCCCTTTATTCTAATGAAATTATAAAGTTTTTATTAAATATTATTCCTCAATTATTTCTATTTAAGAGTCTCTTATTTAGTTAAAAACTCTTTAACTAAAATATCGTTTTGAATGATTTAATGATTTATTATTCAAAAACATTACCTTTAATGTCCATGTTTTGAAAATGGTTTTGAGTATTCATTTTTATGGAAATTAATGTTTTAAAATTATAATTCAATTTAAAGATTCAAAGTCGCATGGGACACTTTGATTCAAAGATCTCTTTTTTAAATGGTTTATGAAAATGTAATAATTATTTCAATACCTTAAAATTACTTCATGTGATTTCATATGAAATGATATTAGTGAAATGATTATATTTTCAATATTTTATATGTTATGATGGTACTTAGACATTTTATGGGTGGTTAGATGATAAAAAAATGATGGGTTTTTCCGTGAATACCAGGAAGGGTGGTTACATTATAACCTCCAATGCATTGGGTATGGAAGTCGATGGTATGGCTATTACATTTATTGATATGTGTGGCAGTTGACTGTATGGTTATTCCATTTATGTAAGTTTATGTCCCAAGTTACCTTTATATGTTATGTGTTCTTTATATGGGGTTTATTGTAATATTTTGGTTACAAAATGGTAAGTTATGATGTTTTATTCAATGAAGAGTATTTACTACTTCATAAAGGTGAAAAGTATTACTTATGAAAAAGTATTCATGGATTACCTATTTTTTTAAATAACAATTTTCCATCTTTGTGTATCCCTTACTGAGGTTTTTATGCTCATCCCATGTTTTTGAAATGTTTTTCACAGGACATAATGTGGAATAGGATCAAGGATGGGATCAAAGAAAAGTCATGTTGTCTTAAACATGGAACTAGACATGACTATTTTTTTCAAGAGATTATATTTTATGAAAAAATGGAAATTATTTAGAAGTGTCTACTTTGAATTTGAAATGAAATTTAATAGTTATGTCATAATTCTCTAACACTCTAAACCTAAAAATATCCTCAATGTGAATTATTCATTTAATTCAAGATTATGTAATGTTATAAGGCCGGGTCCTTACACACCCGAACTATGATTCTGGAACCCATTTAATGTGTTTTTGAGATAGTATTCTATAATTACACTAACACAATAAAATATATGTATGATTATGATACTATTTATTATATCAATATTTTTAATAATAATATTTTTGAGGAGGAATAATAAATTAAATAAAAACACTCATTGATGATCATTACCTCTTCATCATGCATAGTCCATAGTATTGCACCAAATTTCATATAGTATTTGTTTACTACCAAAATAATTTATCTATGATGAGATAAGGTAAATATGGATTTTATTTGGGATTTTATTGACCATTTAATTTTTTTTGAAGACAGGGGAGTGGTGACCTTGTATAAGAGAGGTGTGTGGCACACATGTAATTGTTTTGAATGAAAAAGGTATACCCACATTTTCTTCATTCCAAAAGGATCCAAAATTGAGTATTCTCCATAGTTAGAAATTAGGGTTTATATATGGTCATATAAATGTATTTATACTATTTCATAGGTAATTTTAACAATTATTTTTTTATTTTATCTTCTTGGAAAATCCTTTTAACCTTATCCATAGTAATTAATTTTTACAATGTTCATTGTAAATATTTTCAACTAATTATGTTGATCATATTATAAAATATTAAATATTATTATCTAATATTTGGAATCCACTTTTTCAAAATACATTCATGTATGTGAGAAATTTTGATCTTAAATTTATCTCCTAGAGTTCATGGAAAAGTAGGTTTTTAAGTGAGAGTTTTGAAAAATAATAATATTTTTTATATCATATTACAACATTAAATTGATTATATTTGAATAAATTTTCATAATAGATATATAATTTAACAAATATATGTCTTAGAAATGTTTAAAATATAATTTAACATGATAAATAAATTTAACAAAATATATTTTTTCAATTAATATTCTGAAATTATCAATATTCATTAAATATTCAATTCTTTAGAAAATTCCCAAAAACTATAGAAAATATATTTTGGATATTTAGATTTTAAAAAATTATATTTAATGTTACATTGATTATTTTATTTTTTGAAAAATTATTATTAAAAGAAGAGCAATAAAAAATGTGTCTATTTGATTTTTTCACAAATAAATTATTAAAGAAGAAAGGTGGATTTATTCTTTTCTCATAGAAAGAAATGACATAACATGAATGATAAATAGGTCACTAAATTTACATAATTTCTTAATTTACGTAAAATCATTCAAATTTTTATATTTATTTAGGTGAAACATGCTTTCTTTCATAAAAATAGTTGTTTTTGTAAAAATATTTCTTTTATTTTCATTTATTTAATAATGAATTGTAATGTTTTTACTTTATATAAATATATAAAAAATTTAATTTCATATTTTTTAATCATACTCATAACCTCCGTTTCAATATATATGTTATAATTATTACAACAAATAATTATATTTTATAATATGTCTTGTCTAATGTAAATTCAATTTTCTATTTAACAGAAGCTAAATTCAATGCTATGTCAAGTAAAAGCTAAATAATTGGTACATTTTCAAAAATAAAAAATAGTAAATTCATTTGAATAAAATATTTCCCGAAATCAAAGGGTGTTACAATAGTGTTTTTTTAAAGAATAATGGGAGATACCAAAAATAATAACCTTTCGTATTGAGGTGTCCTTCATATGTTATAACTCCACTATGAAATACTATGTTGTGGGACTCCCATATAACAAAATAACAATAGAAAATATTGATATAATAGACATGTGAATCCAATAAACTACCTAAATTGATATAAAAATATTAATCCATAAAATGTTCATGACTAATAAATTGAAAATTCCCCACCCCCCACGCATCATCTATGTTGGAAAATGTTATATCTCTCCCACGAACCATTGAAATACAAGTGGGATATTTATTTTTGGTTCTCCCATATTTCACAAGTATTTTGATTCTAAATGGGTAAATTTATTAATCATATTTGTATTTATGGGAATTGGTTGATTATAAACCAGTTGCAAAGGGATTTTTATCATCAGACGAATAGATATTCAATGAAGACTAGTGGCCTTATCATCCACACCACGTTTCACATGAATATATTTATAGAGGTTTTACAAAATATATAATCTTGAAAAATACGGATTGGTGATCCATAAAATAGGATCCTGACCAATTAGAAAGGTGGAATTTAATTACCTATTATTATTATCCAACACTACTTTAATTAAATTCAATTAAGAAGCTATATTGACGATCTAGATGTTTGGAACCGGGTACCATTGGAAGAAGTCGGAATTTCTAGACAAATTATCTCTATAGAAATTATTTTCATCAATAATATGAATCCATAATGACTTCTCATGGATGATAACAATTAGGTCATGAATGATATTACTATGTCGATAAACCGTACCATTCCACTCTAATAATGAATAATTATTAATTTTTGTACATTTTTGAAATTATTTTTTCACAATTATAGTGTTCATAATACAATTTTAGGGATATTATTTCAGGCATTCATTTATATTCTCATTTATTACACTATGATTGATACCACCCTCCTCAATGTGTTTTAATATAATTGAGTTATTTTATGAGTTAAAATGAACTACAAGTTCTATATTATACACCATGTAGTGTTATATAACTTCGATATGTTTCAATAATTAATATTTTACTAAATAATTGAAAAACAAATTTTACCGTCATTGTGAAACCAAATTATTAAGGGGCATGTGACTTAAACCCTTATGTACTTGAGTTGTCATCTTATGAAGATAACTCGAGTTACATTTTATGACATTGTAATAAAAACAAAACATATTATTATAATTGTTTCTGAATTTAGATTCCTGTAGTGATATGAAACATACCCTCCGCTAAAAATGAATGCTCTTATGTTTTTTGTTTTATAATCATTTTTGGTGCATAAATAATCACATTAAAAAAATTATAAACATATATGGGTTTTTCATTATCAAAACATAATCTATATTGACGAGTTCCATAAATATATTCCATGATATATTTCATTATCATCGTATAAAACATTTTCCGTTTACATTATAATTGTGCAAATCATAATAGAAAACTAAATGTACAATATAAAAAATTTTAAGTAGGTTCGGAATAAAATAACCCATATAAACTCTATTTAATCCACTATCCTTATTTATTTATCTTAACATAACATATTATAATTTGAAATAAGATATTAAAATTTTATTTATTCTTCCACTCCAATGTAAATTTTGAACTTAAAAACAAAACTTTCATATAAAATAATGTTATCATCCAATGTATTTTAAACTTTTAAAATTAGAAATAATTTCATATCATATATACTATACATTTGATTTAAAAATTATCATTTAGATAGAAATATATTTATAAATATATATTATTTAATATCAATAAAATATTTTAATATACTACATCAGAATGAGTGAGTTTTATTTTTCCTCATTGACATGAATATTTAAATCCACTTTATTTAATTACAAGACAATGAATAGGTTGTTAATCATAGATCTCCAAGATATATGTATGTGTTTTAGAAAATAATGAACATTATTTTTTCCCCATATTCGACTACAATAATCTTTAAGGAAAACCACTAAAGTAGTTCAATGTACACCCCATCCTAGTGTTCTCAAAACAAGAATTATAAATTTCAATCAAATTTAAAATAATTATAAATTATTATATCATATATCATAAGGATGATGAAAATCATTTCAATCTTTGTGAATGGATAAAAAGCCTCATCAAATTCAATATCCTCAATCATAGAGTAATTTTTTAAAAGTCGATTTTATTTTTTCTAAGGTATATTTCCTTTATCATTTAATTTATTCAAATATTATTTCCTAATTATACTTTAAATATCAAAATATGACACCCATTTCAATGTGTCATTCTTCTTAATCAAATTTAACTCTTCCCCCATAAATAAATTAGAATCCCACTACCGAAGAGCGCCACTGCGCCGCTGCGCTGAGGAGCGCCGCCGCCGCGCCTCGGACCGATGGAGCACCCAAACCGGCCAGGATCACCTTTAAAACCCGCAAACTTTGGCAATCAACCCCGGCCACCTCCGAGCTCGGATTTTGATTCTGAAAGATGCGTTGGAGAGAAAAAATGTATAATACGAAAATATGGGATTTTTTTAGAAGATCAAACCACAAATCCACACATAAAATTGAATTCAAAAGGGGGTTTGGAAATGAAAATGCAACGGAAACCTCCTACCTCTTGGGCGTTTCCCGGAGCTTCATGGAGGATCTGCCACCACGCCGTCGCCTTGCCAGACCTGCCTCGCCGGAGGGGATGAGGAGAGGAGGAGCTTCTACTCCTTGGTTAAGCTCTTCTTCCAGGGGGTGCATAGGGAGGAGGAGGGTGTGATTAAGGGTTTAAAAAAGAAAATTAATTAAAAACCCCCAAATTTAACCCGCATCTGAAACACCCGACGAGGACAAGGTTAAGCCTCCCCTAGGGTAAACACAACCTCTCGAGCACAACGGAGGTCTCATAATTTTAATCCAAGACCACGTTCAAAAGTTATTTAACTCAACGCCTGAGACTTCCAAATTACGAAAACGCCCCTGGGACCATTTTTCACAAATGGGCCGCGCCCGAAAAACATACACCTCTCCTAGGGTAAAAGACACGCTCCAAACTCAACTGTTCCCTCAATATTCCAATCTGAGCCACCATTTAAGAGATTCTTGCATTTCAACATTAAACGAATTAATTAATTAATTAATTAATTAGTTTAACGTTCCAGAAGCGGGCGAGGGGTCCAAATGTCCCACGCCGACAAGTTGTATGTAGCTCCTAGTGTAAACAAAACAATACAGACCCATCCATACACTCAGATCTCTGATCCGGATCACCGTTTAGGATTTATCACATTTATTTTGCGTTTCCAGTGTGAACGCACTGAAAAATTAATTTCGGCCACTCCGGGGCTCGGAATTGCACGCCGTCTGAAGGCGTTGCTCTGGAATATCATCAAAAATTTTCCAAAGTCTTTTTTAGAAAAAACCAGGTTCTTACATCATTCCCTACTTCAAGCTTTTCGTCCTCGAAAAGAAAACCTAGGGAGCAACACAGGGTACTAAGCCCACACCCATCTCTTCCGTACCTAGAAGAACTCTCGCACAGCTCTGCTCCGCTTCATGCAGACCAAAGGATTGATCTGTTCACGCGAGGTCAGCCTTTGCTGATGTCGTGTACCCACTCTAGACTTTGGGGTTAGGGCAAGGTGGTAGGGTACCCTTCCATCCCTTTGCATGGTCTCAAACAGCCCGAAGGCCCTCGGGGGTAGCTCACCTCCCCGAACAAACCTCTGCATCACACGCCGTGACTGGAATCACCGCCCACACCTGGAACAAGGCCTGGTGATTCCCACCTTTAGAATATCCATATGGTGGAACACCCAAAGATATCTGTTCACGCAAGATTCCACAACCGAGGCTCTATTACATGCTCGGTGAGCGATGGAGTTGACACCATCGACTAAAGGAAAAAGGTCCCACACCTTTTACCTTACCAACACAGGGTTACACCTGACGTCCTGCGTCACCATGGTAACACCTCAAACAAGGAGGAGGGAGGAAGGAATTTCACAGGAAGAGTCTAACAATTTCACAACAAAATGTAGAAGAGTCGAAAGAGGTACCTCTCTTCATCCCAAGCTCTGTAGGATCGTAGACATCCAAAGCTCGCAGCTGTCCAGGGTCCAAACTATCAGCTCCTGGAGCCTGTCGTGGACTTCCTATTGGTGATGAGAAGACCTCGTAATGTCATCCCCCACTACCAGTTCCTCCCACTCTTCTTCTAGAAAAACCTCGCTGGGTGCTACTCCGATCACGACGCTGCCTCCGTCGTGTTGGTCCACCTGCTGCCTGCCCGGGGCACTCCGCATGCTTGCTCGAGCAGTCTCGTTCCTGGTGGCCTCTCCCATAGCAAGCATAGAACCAACTCTCCGGGTTGACCTGGTGACCTCCGGCGCCACTTTAGTGTACGACCATTTCTCTGAGTCTGGTTTTCAGAAATCCACCTGCGTCGAGGTTCTGCTTGCCGACGCCCACTAGCTACGACAGACGTCTCAGCTCTAACATGCCTGCTGCCACCACCAACTCAAGAACGTGACATGAAGGTCTCTGTCACCAGCACCGTCTCTAGAACCATGGAATATATGGAAATTCCCAAAGGTTATATGACAGAACGAATCTCTCAGCGGAGACCCTGCTAAAACTTCCACGCTCAGAAGTTTTCATCGTGGACCAAGTTCGGGTAAAATCATGCACGGTCTGCGAAACTAGCAGCGTACTCGGCCACCGTCATCCCTCCCTGCAGAAACTGTAGGAGCTCCTAAATCCGAACAGAGCGCAAGCAGGAGGGGAAAAACTCCTCACGAAACAAAAACTTAAATTTTCACCTGAAAGCGATGACTCGTCAAGAAACTGAGTCACCAGACTCCACCAACGCCAAGTTGATCAATGGAAAAAGGCTCGCTGCCAAAGCCACTCTCTGATCTGTCGGCGTCTTCACAAACCTGAAAAGGTGAACCACTACCTCGAGTCAAGCCTCTGCTGCCTTAGGGTCAGGATAACCACTAAACCTCAGCGGTCTCTGCCACTGGAACTCATGGAGCGTGCTCATCCTACGCTCAAGCTCAGCCTACTCTGCTGAAACTACCTGCTTCTCAATAGGCGGGGGTGCTGCTACCGGCCCACCCAGAGAAAAGGGTCTCACATGATGGGTTCTGAACTGTGGCCTCGTAGTTCACTGGGTCGTCGTCACGAACCAAAGCTGGTATCCTGGCTCCCTGTCTTCGCGGAGACATCCTGAATATCATCAAGGAGTGCTGCGACCAGATGAGAATAATGTATCTACCAATAACATCAAAGATGGGGAGCTGACTCAAGAAGGACAGTCAAGGCTCAATCCTATGTGATGCACAAACAAATTTTCCCTGCAACAAGTGTCTCAGCATATCGAGTCGACAAGCAGGTTATCAAGGTCCTGGTGAATGGATACGTCGGCCGCCACACCATCACTGGACTCCCTGACCTGAGAGCCGATCTCGAGACACGTTAACACTGTTTCCCTAAATCCCAAACAATTCCTCTTTTAGGGATGTCCGCAAAACACCCCAAGGAACGAACCACCTTTGATACCACTTTGTCACGACCCGAACCTACCCGGGCTCAAGCCGCAACTACCCCAAGCCCGCCTTAATAGGCCCCGGGCTGGCGACCAGCGCCGAAGGCACAACAACTCGGGGAGGCTTTTGCCTATGTACCTGTACACACACACACAACACACTAAATGAAAAAGTGCAGAGTAAAATGAAAAGAAAAGGGAACCTACTATAAATAATCACAAGATTTCATCAACCTCTAAACAGTACAAGAAAAGTGCTGAAAAGGAAAAAGGGGCAAAACATGCGCCCGACCAGAAATGTGCCACAACCCGGCAACAGGTGAACCAAAAGAAATATCCAACCGGTCTCCCACCTCGAACCCGGCTACGACCACCGCACGCGGTCCAGCTCCCAAGCTCCCAAGCTACCAAGCTCCTAAGCTCCAATGAAGTCACGACCAACCTGTCCATCATCTGTAATGACACACCAAGTGTTGGAAAAGCCCAATCAGGGGTGAGAATAAAAATACTTAGTAGGATACCCCGAAGGCTCGAGGGAGCGACAATGGAGGTACCAAAGGGTGAAAAGTAGAGAGAACAGAGATAAGTAAGGGAGTACAACTGAAAGTGAAGTAAGGAGTACAGTAAAGATTCCAGCTCAACCCAACAAGAGGCAAGAAGGTAGACTTGTCCAGACACAAGGTGCTGGAAACAGTGAGAAGATGAACTTCTTATTGAATCTTCGCTACCTATAGTAGGAAAGTAGACTTGTCCAACCACGACAAACTAGACACGGAAAGAACGTGGAATACCCCGTGCATCTTTGCCTCACCTGGAAGGTGAGTAACCAAACCGAAGAAGTGGGTACTATAACATGGTATATACAAGTCCATATGATCAATCAGGAAACCTAAACAAGATCGTAAGGGGATCTCCATCCTATAGCTCAGCCAAAGAAAGTGAGTCGCCAACAGTCCAAGAAGTAAACTCCATCGATGACCAGCATCCCACATGTCTTCCCCGAACTAAAAGTCAAGGGCTCAATCACCGCACCTCGACACTATCCGCTTTGGGCGACACTGATTCACCCGCACGGTTTTAGGTCGCGTTGCAAGGATGCATCTCGGGGGGGGAAGTGCCCCTCGTACTTGAGAGTTCTAGGGAGAGTTAAACCCCACATCATCACTGCCTTGTAGTCGAGAGGTCTCCTCAAAGTCAAACTGTCACAACTCTCACCCTTATACCCAAGGGTCCCACTCTAGTAATCACGGAGGAAAGCCACAGACTAGCCTAGTAGAAAAGAGTGATCCTAGAATGCCAATAGGTGTCCCACTACCTAGCCATGCTAGAGGGTAATTCATAACCAGATATCGGGTGACCCACTTCCTAGCCCTGCTGGAGGGTAAACCATAATACATCATCATGTGACCCAGTGCCCAGCCCTGGAGGAGGGTAAACCTTAACTCATCATCAGGCGACCCACTGCCTAGACCTGCTGGAGGGTAAACCTTAATACATTATCAGGCGACCCACTGCCCAGCCCCGCTGGAGGGTAGATTTGGAATAAGTCGACACGAGACCCACTTCCCAGCCTTGCTGGAGGGTAGAACTGGAACTAGACGACGAGCGACCCACTGCCCAGTCTCTTTTGGAGGGTAGAATATAAAGAGTCGTCAGGTGACCCACTTCCCAGTCTCTGCTGGAGGGTAGAAACTAAGAGCATCGGGTGACCCACTGCCCAGTCTCTGCTGGGGGGTAAACCCAAAGAATTCAGTGAGCAACCCACTTCCCAGCCCCGCTGGAGGGTAAAACTCAGAATTGCTCTGGCCATCTCTACTGGAGGGTACAACACTGGCCAACCGAATACAAAGTGGGTATCGCGCAACCACCCAACTCCAGAACAACTCACAAAAAGTGGTTCAGTGCCTCTTCCATCACCGGGTGTCACTAGCACTGCTACCGGCCGATCCATTGAGAACGAAGCTAGGGGAGGCCACTCAACCATGCTGGTCAAACCAACGAGCACCGATCCAGAGGAAAACTCCACACTGCTGGTCAAACAAATGAGAACAGAGGGACCCTCTCTGTCACGAGAGCTCAAAGTACATAAAGAAGAACCCGACACGCACGTGGGTCCCACACAATGTGTGGCCCCATCTCAACCCCAAACAGGCGTACAAACATCCTCAGGTACAAACAACCATATGTACCTCTAAGGGTTCCTGTAAACTCCCAGAGTACACCACGTTCTAGCCAAAAAGCTATCGTGCACGCGACACCCAGCGTCAACGCGAATGCGTGACATAACAACTCCACCTCAAAGGCCAATGAACGACCAACCACATCTCATGAACAACTTATATCACTCTCCCAAAAGTGCGTGATCACACGCCAAGGGTTCGCTGCAAACAAGGTAGGGTGAACCACCACTAGAGCATCTTTCATGATTCTTCATTTAATAAGATCGTGCAAGAGGCTCTGTATAGCCAAATAGATCACACTGTTGTAATTTTCATGGAAAAACAGGCGAGTTAGACTACTTACTCGCCTCAAACGGATATCCGACGGAAAAGTCATCAACACAACCTCACGCCTGAACGACGTCCCGTGATCCCAACCATCAGCCCCAAAAATAAACGGGAGCATCACACCATTGTGATCCCCTCAGAAAAACACATTGAAAGCACTACGCACTTGAGTGCAATGGATATACGGAGAAAAAGATGCATTCCGGCGCACCGCACATGAGCAGTGCTTCGTGGGACCCGCAACCCGGTCCTGAAACTCAACGAACAGATCACAATGTTGTGATCCTCTCGAAAAAGAACAGAAGTTGGACTATTCACTTGTCCAAAACGGTCGCCAGGTGATAAAGATGGAAAACCACCTTCGACGCCCAAACGGCCCTCGTGGGCCACTCACCATCGTGCCGAATTAGAGAGGGCAGAGTGAACCATTGCAATCCCCTCAGAAAAACATCCAGAATCGACTGCTCGCACGCCCCGAACGAACACCCGGTGAAAAAGGCACGAAACGCTGCACACAACTTGAAAGATGGGCCGTGAGGCCTATGCCTCAAATCCAGTCTCAATGCCAAAAACTGCCCTGGAAACCTTCGCACCGGAACCAGGGTCCCAACGCAACTAACGACACTCAAAGCGGACGTCAGATGCGTCCGCGCCGCTCAAAACAAGATTCCCAGAAAAATGCCCATCCACTTGAAGACAATTCGGGCCTCAGCGGCCCCACAATTTTGGAATTAAATTTTCCCAAAACCATCTCAAAAGGCCCGCCTCTATGTCAGGTCCGCGTCGCCATAGACCGCGCGCAAAACGGACATCCGTAGCGAAAGCTACGGGCGTCGGAAATTAAAAAGGGTGGGGGGGACCCCTTAGGCCGGACCAGCCCACGGGCCGGGCTCACTTCGATGAGGGTAGCTGGCTGCGGCCTACCGCCACCCGACCGGCCCGGACGGCCGGTCTCACTGCCCCCACTTGGAGACCCGCGGTTTGTGGGTCTCTGTCCGCCGAGGTCACGCAGCGCCGCGACCCCGAGTCACTGCCCCGTTCCGGTGATCACGACCACCGCGCCGACGTGCTGAAGAGTGCCGCCGCCAACCTCCTCAGTCGAAGAGCGCCGCCGCGCTGAGGAGCGCCGTTTCTAGCCACCACCGCCGAAGCCCCTACCGCCGCGCCTCGGACCGCCAGAGCACCCAAACCGGCCGGGATCACCTTCAAAACCCCCAAACATCAGCGATCAACCTCGGCCTCCTCCGAGCTAGGATTTTGATTCAGAAAGATGTGTTGGAGAGATAAAAACGTACACTATGAAAATATGGTATTATTTCGAAGATCATACCACAAATCGACGCATAAAATTGAATTCAAAGGGGGGTTTGGAAATTAAAACGCAACAGAAACCTCTTACCTCTTGGGCGTTGCCCAGAGCTTCACGGAGGATCCACCGCCGTACCGTCGCCTTGTTGGACCTGCCTCACCGGAGGGGAGGAGGAGAGGAGGAGCTTCTAATCCTTGGTTGAGATCTTTTGCCAGTGGGTGCAATGGGAGGATGAGGGGGTGATTAAGGGTTTAAAAAGAAAATTAATTAAAAACCCCCAAATTTAACCCACGTCTGAAACACCCGACAGGGGTGAGGTTAAGCCTCCCCTAGGGTAAAACCCACCTCCCAAGCACAAAGGAGGTCTCAGAATATTAATCCGAGACACTGTTCAAAAGTTATTTAACTCAATGACCGAGACTTCCAAATTATGAAAACGCCCCTAGGACAATTTTTCACAGATGGGCCGCACCCGCAAAACATACACCTCTCCTAGGGTAAACGACATTCTCCGAACTCAACGGTACCCCCGGTTTTGCAATACGAGCGACTGTTTAAGAGATACTTGAATTTCAACATTAAACGAATAAATAAATTAATTAATTAATCCGTTTAACGTTCCAGAAGCGGGCGAGGGGTCCAAACGTCCCGTGCGTGCAAGTTTTATGTTGCTCCTAGGGTAAATACCACATTCTGGACCCATCCATACACTCGGATCTCTGATACGGATCACCGTTTAAGAGTTATCACATTTATTTGGCGTTTCCAGTGTGAACGCACTGAAAATTTAATTCAGGCCACTTCGTGGCTCAGAATTGCAGGCCATCTGAAGGTGATTCTCTGGAATATCATCAAGAATATTCCAAAGTCTTTCGTAGAAAAAAGCGGGTTCTTACAGGATAGTCACCATGTTACATTAATGATTCAGAAACATTATTTCATAATTTATAGGATTCTATGATCTATTGTTACGCTTTTTTAAACTCATGTTAAATCAATTTTTTAAAGGTGGATGCTATGACTCATTTATTAAAAGAAAATATAAGTTAGTTTTCATGTAGGGATTATAGGAAAAATTGGAATACCCAAAAAAACTATTTGTTTATCATTTTCAACAGCCGGTCGGCTAGGCTTCTTTTTCTTCTATAATTACATCCATATCTACTCTTCCACACCCTCAATACTGAACTATCCATCTCCATCATCTATCACTTTCCCATCTCAAGATATATTGAATTGTTTTATAATGTGTCTCAACATCAGTGCTCTTTATGCCTGAGCTATCCTCTTTTTCATATTATTTTTTGTTCGGAGAAGCATAATTTTTCCATTAGAATCTTTATTAATCCTGTAATCAGAAGCTCATCCACCATTGGGAAAATAACTGTGTGTTGGGTCATCTTGTAAGAAATAAAATAGAATCCTTCTTTATCCACAATCGTCTTTATAGAATAATGAAAAACTTTAGATATGAATGAGGAGTATGATTCTAAATTTGATTAACTTTTCAATTCACCGAGGAAACCATAATTTCTTGTATGATTTGTTTATCAACATTGAAATGTGTGTCTTCTTCTATTAAGCGGTCATTTGATTTTCTAGGAAAATCAACATGGTGGAGATTTTCCTCTTCCATACAAATATCAACCCAAGACTTATTCTTATTTTTAGAGGTGGAAACACATACCTTCGGAGAGTCTAGGTGGTCACCCATTTTGATAACATTAGATGCCTTTTTATGTGTGGCACCATGCTCCTCTTTCTGAGAAGTTTTAGAAACTGTGCTAAGATCATCTAAACTCATAGAAAAGTCTTTCTCTTACTCCTGGAACAATTGTGGGTTTGTTTTTCATGTCGATGTGGTTTGGTTTCTCTTGAGACAATTATTCACATTATAACCATGCAATGAACAAAAGCTGCAAACTACAGAACTCCGAAAAGATGATAACTAATGACCAATAATATTGTATTCCTGGCCTAATTTAGGAATTTTTTCTTAAAAAATATTATGCTTAATATTATCATCATCAGTTGCATGAATTACCTTGTACACAAGAGTCGAACCTAGGTCAACCTCAACCATAAACCTTGAAATGTTTCCAAGATGGGAAACATCTGTTTCCTTATAAATTTTAATTGGGATAACAATGGATAATACTATATCATACAATATTTTTTGATGCTAGAGTATCCAGTATAACACATATAACCCTTATTTGAGTAGAAATGATATCATCCTCCAAGGGATTATAATTTTTATCCATTTTTCGCAACTAAATAATTCCTTATTTGAGCACAATGGATCTAGGGCTCCATGCATGAAATTCTAATTCATCCATGGGGAGAATATTTTTATAGTATCCCAAACCAAGAAAAAAACGATTCCATGATGTGAAACCCCAAATCAATGTGACACGTTCCTTGATTTCATCAATTTTCACAGGTTGTGAACCTTTGGTTTAGAAAAGTCTAGCAATAAATGAGAACTCAACCATTTTAAGATGTTTGAAGAATGCAATGGGATCCTCTTTGATGTAGGAATTATTTAATTTTCATAGGATCAAAGAAACAATCCCGACATTGAGGCAATAAATGGCGCGGGCACCACTACCATCTTTATGAACAGTCATAGGAGACTCTATTTCTAGATCAAGATTAACTGCTCCCGCAAAAATAGATCCTTATCGCATTGAGTGTATATGAACTTTATTTTTGTCATTATTTACAGCTTCCACTACCATGGAGATTCCTTTGAAGCCACCCACTACAGGTTCCACAGCAGCGTAGCCATTCGACACCTCTATAAATGAGCTCGTTCTGCCTGTATTTTTCATCAGAACCAGAGAAGGCGTCCCTGCATCAGTCTCCTTACCCGCAACTTCAGACATCACCATCAGGGTGACTTTTTGATTCAAATCTACCTTTATAGTATGGGATGAAGACATACCTCATCTCGCTGCATCTGTTTCATACATCACCATTCTCACATTTCCAAACCGCAATGTTGTCATGCCTCTAGTGCCAACCGCATCCACCGATATCCCACCACCATAAAATCTCAACATAGTTGTCAATTTACACAATTCAATGATTTCACCGCACACACATACTATAGAAAATCAATAACATTTGATCCTACCATGAGGAATACGATCCATAACTTACATATCCAATGAATTATAAACACATAAAAATTCACCATAATATCATAAAACTATTTATTATTATATGTGAAAGTTTCAATTTATATTTAGAGGATCATGTCTCTTAGGACATAAATATAATTGATATCATCAGCCATTCTCATTAATTTTGACTCATTATTTATATGTTGATTAAAATTTTATATATCAATGGAACTTTTTATGGATTCATTATGTTCTTTCAAATCCATTTTTTACATTTCAAAATTAAAATTTTTCTATAAAAACCCATGTGTTTTATTCTCTATTTGTAAACATTTTTTATTCTTCTCATGTATCATCTTTACTACTTTTATCTTCTTTTCAAATGAGATTATTAAAATATATTGGATGTTAGATGAAAAAATTACCTTAAACCTATGTTTATTAATATTTCATTTCAATATCGATAACCAAATAAGAAATCTCATGTTTTGAAAAAAAATTCACTTATTTTATGGATTTTTATTTTCCATTCCTTTAAGGATTTTTCTCCACCATAAATATGTGACACCTTGTATCTCTTATTTGAGATATTGGATTAATCATTCTATTTTTATTTTCATTTATTATTTTTGGGAGAACGTACATTGAAATATAAAATCATTATATAAATGGAAAAATTAAATTAAATATATAATATCTTGAACCCATTAGCTTAAAGAGGAATGTTACTTTTATAATGAAAATCTATATAATGAATCACATACTGAAGGATCAAATAGTATTATAGTATTTTTAACATTGATACATATTTCATTACCAAAATAAATTTTCCTGTAAATATTTATGTATTATTTTTCAATAATATTGTTATTCTCCTTGCATAACACTACATATAAAAAAATAGAAACTTCTTCAAATGTTATGGAAAATGAATCATAAGAAATAGGTGAGCTAATATGAAATTTAACAGTATGTTTTCAATATAAGGAATAATAAATTTTCCTAAAAAATATAAAATGGTAAATAAATAAAACACATGAACTTTAATCAACAACATGAGCATAATATGGATGGAATAAAAGTTGATAAAATAATTCCATTAAAATATTCACATGATCTTGGAAACTTAACCATGTATATTCTATTAATTAAACAATCACATTGAAATCAAAAACCAATGTCATAATAAAAGAATTAGTAAATCATTAAATAAAAAAAATTACCAATGGTGATTTATTCAATGAATCTAGTACCACCATGACATATTTACAAGAATCTAATAAATTGATAAGTCTTTGGCCAAAAAAATGATCTTGTTTGTATCAGGAGACATACCAATTCACGCTGGAGCTATAGCGGACCCCACCAAACTCATTCCAAGACTAATTAATTCATCATATGAATGGAATGAATCAAAATTAACATATAAATTATTATTTACACTAGTTCATTAAAAGTAAAATACATTACCCAATCAATAAACACAATAAAAAACAAAAGAGGTTAATATATAAAATGGTATCGAATTAGCACAACCATAGAAAAAATGATCATAACCTATGAAAAGAAAGAATATATATTATATAAATATAATATATAACTAGAAAATGATATGTAAAAAAATTTCTAATTTAATTAAGGAATATAAATTCCATAAAATGAACCATATAACATTTTTTAAGAAAATATCCATTTAATTTTTAAAATTAATTATTAAAACTAAATTCTTACAATTTTTTTTGAAAATAAATATGTTTGAAGAAATCCATTGAAATGTAAAAATAAATATTTAAAACATTTGATTGGTCATGAAGGATATCTTTTTCATTCATTCAAAACACATTTAAACAAATATTCCTTTCATATTTTCAGTAAATTCCAAAAATGATATGTTTATATATGATATGAAGATTACTTTTAGAATAATTATTAAAAAAATAAAAGATAGGTGAAAAATAATTTCAAATTTTAGGATATTGTTATAATTTTTTTAAAAGACATTTATAATACATGTAAATGGATGAAAAATATTCTGCAACAAAAATAGAAAAATAAACCATCTGGAATAAGATTGTAAAATAAACCATTACCAACTAAGGGGAAGGTTAACCCAATGAATGGATATTGGGAAAAGATATCCATCAACTCACACATACAATTATTTTTTAATACATAAACCTCAATTAGAATTGTCTAAAGAATTTAATTAACTTATTACATAACAATGTTAATTTTTATAATAGATTATATTATTTTATAATGAATTCTTACTACACTTTCATAAATAATATTTCATTAATTTCATTATTCAGGGTGCTTTGATTTCATGGTTATAGTGTCAGTTCACTTTTTTATAATTTCTCATGTTCTTGTAAAATTGAAATAAAAATCCAAAATAGAAATTAATCTGTATTAGTGTACATATTTCTATTTAAATTTTCTCTATATCATTTAAATTTATCACATGATGATGCTTTATTTGATAAAAAGTTAATGATAAATATTTTTTTTATATATTGTGGCTCTTCAAATATCACAAAATAGTTTCTTTTATTATATATTTTGTATATATATGAATATTAAAAAAACAGGTTATAATATACCCATTAAAATATTACATAGCTATAATATTAATTTTATTACCATCCTGGAATGTGGTAATAGAAAAAAAAAACATTAACCTGGTGGTGGTTAACCACCACAGTTTGTACAATAGTTTGGATTCTTTCATTAAGAGGATATTTGAAAATGGTTTGATATAAGATGTTCAATTAGAAATAAAATATTTCATTATATTAATTATAATGTAATTTTTTCTCTGATTGATGAATGAGGTGAATAGATGGTTTAACATGATAAGTAAATAAGCGAGGTAGTATGATAAAACTACACCATGAATATCACCTCCCTGAAAGTAACCTTAAGTAACATTGATGTGGAAATTAGGGGAGAACCAATAAAAATGGATGTGGGATGTGAGGAAGATATGTGTTTTTAGAGATATGTAAATAATAATATCTTGTGAGGATAAATTTAGTGGTGAGGGATGGTATTTATGCACGGGTAGGATTCATTTTAACATTTTAAGGATTATTTTATAATAAAATAAAACCTTATTAGATTAAATTAATTCCATAGAAATTGGTTTATAATTATTATTGTAATGGATGTTTATGTTTCATAAATTAATAAAAACCCATTTTATATTTTTAAGTATTTTATTCTTTTACCTTTTATCTTTAACCCACTATTTTATTTTACCTATACATTAGAAAATTATTTCTTAATGGAATCTTTTTTATGCATAAAAATGAAATCGAAATTATAACCTAATTTTAAAATCGTGATAAAAAAATGGAATCCATTTTAATTTATTTAATTTATATAAATGATAAACATATATTATAAAATATATATATGTGTAACACATAAAAACATTTTTAATGGTCAAAATCGTTGTTTGAAGAATTGATAAGTATATCTTTATAAATTTAAAAATATATGTCTTATGTGATAAATTTTCATCATGAATAAGGGTAGTAAATTTTAAATTATGATTATATAATAATTATCTAATTAGAATTTTTGTATTTTTAAAAATTAATATTATCACATTTTAACCCAAAATTCCGTATTTTAATTCCATAAAAATTATGTCACAACTATGAATTGGATACCTATTTTTTTTATTCTTATAGTGAATATATCCTTGGGTTATGGTTCATGTTGAGTTGCTGAAACAAATGTTTCATTCGTTCTATTTTATGGGAATTTTGGCATATGCATGGGTGGAACACACCTAGTGGAAACCGTGTGGCCCATCATTGGTTACCGTGTGGCAATTTCTAGAGTGGGACAAGAGATAAAACACTGTTTCAGCAAAGTAAATCAAACCATGATCATTTTTCCTGTGTTTATTCTCCACTCGGGATATATCTACTACATGGTTGGCACACGATTTGGTGAATAGTGTGGCCAAACAATGCTAGCTACCTAAAATTTTTTATATCTTTAAAACCATATTTCCCACTAACCAATTTTAATCCCAAAATCAAGACCGTCTCAAAATGGTCAATTTTGAGGCATAAAGGGGTCCCAAAATCCCTCTATCTTGGATTCTCATCCCTCCATTCGGGCTCCTCCATGTTTTTATAGTACATTTTTAGTGTTTTTTCCATTTTCTCTCTCTATTATATCTTAATATCTCGGTATCCTTTAGCTTCCTTATGTTCTTTCACTATTGGATGAACAATAATGTATAGGTTCTTATTGGGGGGTTGTTTTTATAATTATTTAAGCGTGGGTGGATTGTCTGTGGGGATTGGATCTTCATTCTATTGAAGTGTCATCACATTCAAACACCATTGAGGTAAGTACCGCTATACTTTTCATTTTTGATGCATTATATTATTTCTTGGGTTCTTTAAATAAATTTATAAACATAATTAACATAATTAGGGTACCTTTTAGTAGTGTATAATTCTGTTTTCTTATTGGTAAAAAATGTAACATCCCAAGTAAGTAATGAATAATAGATATTTTTATCTATGTCTATTAATGATAAAGATAGTGTTTTAGAGGCTTAAAATGAAAATAACTACAATCTTATGCATGGAATACACTAATATTCTTAAAAGATTGTTTTAGTGCCTTTTGATGGAAAACCATTTTTGAATCTATATTTTGAAAATTTTATAAACTATTTTTGTCAAAATAAACTTATCCTTTATGATTGGGACATCAAAATTTACCTTGTGTAAATTTTTGGTATTTTTCTGACAATGTTCATTTTTTAATGAATAGTGAAAAATACTGCATTTTACATAAAAACTACTTTTAATCTAATTTATTTATATGATTAGATTATGTGTTGAATTGGTTTTGAAGTGAAATTAGAATATATTTTTACCATTTTATCTAATGGTGGTCATTGGAATCAATTTCACTTTGAAATTAGACTTAAACTGGTGTCAATCTTTTGATACTTATTGTTTTGTAAAAACACGCTATTTGCTCTGGCAGCAGGAATTAATTATTAAATTAATTAATGTGACTTATATGATTTGAATTTTGTAAAATAGACTTCATTTTTGAATTCGGAATATCACATATAGCTTAGAGTGAATTTTTGGTAATTTTCTGAAAAACTTCAATTTTTGATGAATAGTGAAACCACTAAGTGGTAATCAAGCAAACTGATTTTTCAGTTAAATGAAAGTTTACCACTAATGTGTATTGAATTTTGAAAATCCGACATACATGGTTGTCATTAAAAAGTAAAATTTGGTTCAATGAGATTAAAATAATTTTTTGGTGAATAGTAACTTATTAAGTTTTTAATCGCGATTAGTGGTAATTAGTGTGGTTTAAGGAATAAATAATGCTTTAATAATATAAAATGACCTAGACACATGTCCCAACCTTATTGGTTGTGTCATGGCCGACCAATACAAGCCATGGGTCAACTTGGGGACCCCATGGATCCACTTTTGTTGGGAAATGACATAAATTACTTTTTATTTAATGTTAAAGTGAAAATGACACAAACATAATATGTTTTGCGAAAACAATTTTTAAGTGGGGTTATACAAGTCCAAATTTTGATTATAAATATTCAATGGAAAGCTAAAAAGATTTCCTACATCATAGTAATTTTTTTATAATTTTTAGACATTAAATAAATTTAATTATTTATGACATAATAATGATGCAGCGATGACATCATTATTTGACGATTTAAATAAAAGTAGAAAGATAATGTAAAATCTATGAACTACACATGTCCAAACCCAATTGGATGAATGGATTTCGATTCCTTATCACCTTATCCACGAATTCTATCAATGTGGGACCTTTTAAAACCGAAACACATTTTCAAATAATGTAATGTTTCTTTACTTTCCAAAAGTGCCCCTCCTCTCCCCTTATAAAAGGCCCCCACCTCTACCTCATTTCACACACTCTTCAAGCCTTTGGCTCGGCCAACCCCTGCCCATTTGCTCTCTCCACATCCCTCTCCTCATCCTAGAGGATTCCCTTTGGGAAGAATCCTTTCAAAGGAAGCCTTTAGGCTCAAACCAAAAGGAGTTACACTTTTTAAGGTAATTCATTCTCTAATGTTCATTTGTTTTATTTTGCTTCTCCAACCCCCTAATAAAAATTATATATCTGAAGTGAGTGTTATTGAAGTGAATATATTTTTTTGAATCCATATTAAATCCATATAATGTTTTTTGAAATGAAACAAAATATAATTAATGGTAACTTAAAACATAAAATATCTTGATATAATCAATGATGTATATTATTATGATAGGGAATGTAAATTGAGTTAAGACAATGATTACTTCACTTTTACCATTAGTTTTGTGTAGATTAACCTCATGTATAATGATTTAAGGAATTTTATTAATATTATTTTGTATCTATATTGATATTTATTATAAATTATATTTTCATTTTATAATATCTTACCACCAGTTCATTAATAATATTTCATTATTTACATAGTTTTATGTGTTTTCGATTAGTGGTTTCATGTTAGGATCACTATTGTATAATTAGGTGTGTTCATGTCATTGGTAAATAAAACACTGGAAGTGAAATTAAATGTTATTAACTCAAATAAATATGTTTAAAATTTCTCATTTATCAATTTTTTTACATGAGGATGATTCATTTGATTAAAAAGTTTAAAAAAAGATTATGTTTTTGGAATGTTTTTCTTACCATCATCATCATGTTTCATTTTATTTAAAATTATTTAGATATATTAATTCCAAAATATGAAATTGGTTATAATATTTGCATTAAAATATTATTTAATTAGAATTATATTATTTTAAATATCATTGGAGGAGGCAATAGAAAAAATTATTTATCCACAGAAATGGTTACTTCCATAATTTGGAAAATAGATTAATTTATTTGAATATGATGATATGATAAAAGGGTTGGTAAAATATATTCCACAATAAATATAAAATTCTAGAATATAAGTTAAAATGTATTTAGTTTTCTTTTATAGATGAAGGGGTAATGTTAATGAAATACAATAAAATATTTTACGAGACTTTGATTGAGAAAGGTACCACTTGAATATCATGTCCTTGATGAGACCCTTAAGGGACATGAAATTGATCATTCGGTGTCCCAAGAATAAAATATACATGAGTACTATAAGATGGATAGGTTTGTGAAGATATTTGGAAATATTCAAGGCTTTTAGTGAGAAAGGGTGTAGAGAGGGGTGTTACTTATACTTGAGAAGGGCTGGTTTGAAGTAATTAATTTATGATTTTAATTTATATTTAGATGCAACTAAATTTGGGAGAAATTAAATTCAAATAAATAATTCAATATTATATTTTCAAAGGTAGTTTATGTTTATGAAAAAATATCAACCAATTTATTTTTTAGGTATTTTATGATTTATCCTTTTAACATTAACCCACTAAATTACTTTACCTATAATAGTTTAAATACTTTTTTACCATATTTTCCTTTTTATTCATAAAAATGAAAATCATCTTATAAAATAATTAATATATCAGAAATACAAATATGGAATCAATTTTACATTACTAAATTTAAATAGTTGATAAATATCATTTCTAATTTAGCTACATGTATAACTAATCAAAACAGGTTTTTTTAGATTATATCACGGTCATCATAGTTGTTAAGCATAACTTTATAAATGAAACAAATTATTTAATAATTCCAAAACATGGATTGTGAATAATGGATAAAAAATTTAAATCAAGACAATAAAATAACTATTTCATAAGAATTACAATATTTTTAAAAAATAGTATTTTTTCATTTAAATGAAAAAATAATATTTTTTTAAAAAAATTACCAAAAATATCATATGATAATTTTGAATCCATATGTCCAAAATTGTTGCATGTTTTGTAAAATAAAGTTTCTAAAATTTTGAATGGTCTTCTATATTTATTTTGTTCGTATAAATAAATAAAAATAACTTTTTGGAGAAAATATATATTAGAGTAATAAAATGTCATTAATGAAATAATTGATCTTTTCATAAATATAATTATATCATTATAGACTATTAACATTATAAATACCACATAATATAGAGAATCTTATTTAGACACTCCAACATAACGAATACATTAAAATGGTAATGTTAAAATAGTAATATTTTTATCTATTTATGTTTTATGTTTTGTGGAATATAGGCTATCAAAAGTAGTAGGGTTTTAAAATTTCGAGGTATTACATGCCCCCATACATAAATAAATGGAATAAAATAAATTTAATCTTTTTGTTGGTAAGTGATAAGTTATTATTTTAAAATTCCCTTGTAGAAATCAATGATCATAAAATTGGTTAATAAAACATATTTTAGAAATTTCGGAATGTAAATTGTGATGCCCTCCACAAAAAATTTGTGTGATTATAGGAGAAAATTATTACGATGTAAACTATGGACATGAAAAAGTAAATAAAACTATATCGAACTTATTTGGATTTATGGAGAACATTGTTATTAGAATGTTACGATTCCAAAAGTGTAAATATGTGATGTGATAAAAGACTAGTTATTTCTTTGTAATAATATTAAATAATTAATCACTTTGTTTTAAAGTCCTTTTCCTTGGGTGGGGTAACTATTTTACAATATATATAAATCAGACAACAAAAGACCCTCTTTATAATATTAATCTGGCCCTTCGGTTGTGGATCATTTAATTTCCACTTCAACTCTCACACTAGGAAATACATTTTAAGGTGAATTTTTCATGCCATCATCCAATTTAAAAAATCATAAGATCCAAAAATCATTCCTTTTGCCACTAAATATATATGAAAATAATTTTTATATTCGGTTAAAAAAATAACAAAGAATATTGAACATAATAAATTTTCTATGTAGTTAATCATAAGACTCATCCAAAATATGTTTGTCCAAATTCAACGGTTAGAAATTTAGAAGGAAGGTCACTAAATTTAAAAATAAACATAACATTATATTCGTCAATCAAAATCATCTAAAAAATTATTTAAAATATACAAATATATGAATACCATGACCATTGTAATACTTTATTGAATATATTAATACATCAAAAAATAAAATCCTAGATTGGTTAATATATTCATTAAATCATATCATGTAGTAAACACCACATTGATTACACAATCCCTAAAATCAATAACCTAATTAATGTTCACTAATAGTATAACATAAATTCCATTGGTAATTAATATATCATCATTAGGAAATAAATTACGGTTATCTTCCCAAAATAATAATTTTTCAAAAATTTAAACATTATACAAATTCACTTCTCTTGGATACTAGTACTAATCATATCACATCATAAAATCCTTAAATATGAATTAACGTAATACAATAATTTTATATATCTCAATTCATTAAAATTTTAATACCATCGATAACATTACATCATAATTCTTGAATCAAAATACAAATTAAATAAATCATTCTACTTCATATATAAAACATTAACTATGCTTCATCATCTTATTCATCATTCTATTTATATGTAATTTATAGTCTAATCGGCATTAGTATTATAACCATCACTTATACAACTTTAATTATTATCTTCACATGATTCCCCCATTAGACATAGATTTTCATAATATTTATACCTTCCGTATTTAAATAATTTAACCATCTATAAAACATTATTGATACTATTATTCCAAAAATTTCTTTTTCCCCATAAATTACATTCTTTTCACCATTCCCCCCGCAAAACATATTTATATTCACTTTAGGCATTCACATGGGTGTTTCTTCTCACATTATCAACATATATAAAACTAAATCATCATTTTTCCATGATCTCTAAAACATGATCTCTTTGAAAATGCTAACTATATATTCATTGGGGGTGTCTAATTGTTGGTGAAGCTTCATATTTTTTATTTATATATTATAATAACTAAAAAGGAAAAAACACGACATCAATCACTCTTGTAATCAGCCAATTTGGGTTCCCAAAAACACAGTCTCTATAACATTCAATGATAACCTAGTTCCATCTAGTTCCCACCATTTAATAAAAAAAAATATAAGTATCAAAGTACACATATTAAATTGATATAATTTTGTTCAAATTATATATAAATAGTGGAAAATTATTATAAATCTATATTTCTGTAGGATTAACCTTTGTTATCTAAGGACATTAACAAATGCAAAGAGTATTATAATTTACAGAGAAATATCTTCAAATTCGTTCATAGGGATATTTTAAATTATATATATATATTTAAATATATTTCCCATGAATTCTATTAACCTTTAATTGATACCAACTGTAATGACCCGAACTCAGTATCGTATAGCTCGTGGTCACATTTTTTACATTGGAAACTGATATATGGAATAGTATTTGTATGGACCAAATACTTTAAAATTCATGGTAAAGTATATTAATATATGATTCAAAAATGAAATTTAAAACACCAAATAAAAAATAATTTCTTCAGATCATTTTTATTCTCTAATACATACCACACATATAAATCAAAATAACCATATATTCATATTATGGAAAAATAATATTTATGAAAGTGTTGAGCTCAGATTCCATTTAAGGGTAAGTGTACAATGAAACTGTCATAAATAAGTATAATAATATGGGTAGATAAATAACTAAAACACATTCTACATAATCAATAACTTATATATAATGTGGATATAATAATATATGATAAAAAAATTCCATTTAAATCATCACATGAACTCGGAAACTTAACCATGGATACTCTATTAATTGAATAATAACATGGAAATTAATAAATAATATCATAATGATAGAATGGATAATTACATGCATCTAAAAAATTAAAATTGGGTATTTTTACCATGAATCTAATACCATGACGACTTCTTCTTAAGAATCAAATAAATGTGCAAGTCCATGTCCAAAACATGATCTAGTCATTCACATGTGACCTATGAATTCAATAAGGGCATATAAATGTCATTTTCTATCCATTAAAAAGTTCAATTCATTCCTCAAATAAACTAAGTGATATATAATCCACATTTACATTTTTATTGATACTAGAAAAATAAATGTAAATAACCTTACCAAATTAGCCAACATAATCAAAGTATATCAAGTGTAATATGGAAAATGGTTTCAAAATAACATTACCATTGTTAAACATATCATAAAAATACCATATAAAGTATAAAAATGACATCAGTAGAGGATTTAGAAAATTTATTATATGTAAAATAATGGGCAGATGGCATATTTGAATAGAAATTCCAAACAAATACACATAACACATTTTTTTGGAAAAAGACCATTTCATTTTGAAAAAAAAATCATATTAAAGAAATTTTTTTGCAAAAATTTTTAAAAACAAATGCCTTTTTGAAATATCCATTGAATCATATAAAATAATAATAATAATATTTTAGTGGACATGAAGGCTTCAAATTGAGTTCCTTTTATAAACATTAAAATAACTACTCATTTTAATTTTTTAATAAAATACGACTATTCATTATTTATTCAATAACTTGTAGATTCTATTAAAAACAATTATAAAAAATTAAATCATAGATAAAAATTACATTAACATATTATATTTTATTCATAATGAAATTTATAAAATGATTTCTACAAAACATGGACATTGTAGTGAATTATTCTTCAATGGATACATAAACATAATACACCCCAAATGAGAATGTGAAATAAAACATTACCACATTATAATCTATAGAATCTTATGCCCTATGAAAGAAAAAAATTTCAATAACATTATATAGAATTATATTAAAAAATTTTATGATGTAAACATTCAAGGGTACATTATATAGACCTTATAAAAGATTTTAGGTTTAAAACATCAATATATGCCTCAACAAAAGATAATTGTGACAAAGTCCCTTATTAAGATAATATCACTAATGTATGAATTAATAAAATTTATATATTATGTGTATCAAATTTAATTACAAATAAATAAGTGTAAATACATCATAATATAAGAAAAAATCATTTTAAACATAATATTAGAATCCCATAATCAATGTGGTAGAAGTTTAGTCCAATGAATAAATTGTGTTATGAATTCCATTATCTAACACTTCCCTTCAATATTTCATACATAAACATACTATAATAAGTTTTAACGAATTTTATTAAATTATTCATGAAAAATATTAATATTTATAATACATTATTGGATCATTTTATAGAATATTTCCACCTATTCATTAATAATATTTCATAATTTTCATTATTGTTGGTGAATTCTTTTCAAGGTTTCATGTTAGGTTCACTAGAGTATAATATTGAAATATATTATTAAATTGATATAAAACTTCATAAATAAAATTAAATGGGATTTATTTACATGAATATATTTAAATAGTCTGATATATTAAATTTATTTCTTGCTTTTAGATGATTCATTTGATAAAAATTTAATTAAAAAATTATAGTTTTTTTTGGTGGGTGTTCTGTCCAGAATAATCTAGTTTCATTTATTTTAATATCATATATATATATGTATGTGTGTCTCTGTGTGTGTGTCTGTGTTTGTGATGAAGAACATGAAGAAGGATATAATATAATAATTACAATCTAATTTAACCAGAATAAATTATTTATGATGTGTCTTGAAGGTGGAAATGGAGAAAGAAATATCATTTTCCACGAATATAGGTAACTAGAATAACTTGTTCATTGGTTTTTTTCACTAATTAATAAGGGAGAGAAATGAGACTAGAAGGGGTTATTATAATAAAAATATTACATTCCAATATTTTAATTATATTGGATTAATCTTTCCATTTATTGATGAATGGGGTTAAGATAAGGTAGAAGAATAAATAAAATTTAGAGTGTTTGTTTGAGAATGTCATGACTTAAAAATCACCTCCTTTATGAACACCTTAAAAAACTTGTAATTTGTTTTTAGATGATCCCAAAAACACATAGACATGTGGAGAGTGGGGATGATAGTTTTTGTATGATTTTTTAAAATATTTAATTCTTTTTAGGATAGAGGGGTGGAGAGTGGTGGTATTTATAGTTTAGGTGGGTCGGTTTTGAGTGATAAATTAATGATTGTTTTATATTTAATGAAAAACACATTTTAGTGTAATTAATTCCAAAAAACTCTTGATAAATAATTTTTAAAATTCTAGTTAGTTTTTATTAAAAAATTTCACTATCATTTAATCTAGTATTTTTAGTTATTTTTTTCTATTAACTTGTATCTTTGACCGACTATGTTATTTTATCTATACTATGGTTAATATTATTTTTCTGTGACCCTTCTTAATGAATAAAAATGAAAAAAAAATTATAATATTTTAGAACTCCCCATTGAAATTATAGAATAAAATTGACATGATTAAATTTATAACATTATTGAAATTAATTCTAAATTTTTTTTCTGTATAACTCGTAAAAACTGTTTTTAAGGTTAAAATAACTATTTTTAGAATCTCTAGTGATTTATTTGAAAATATAAAAAAATATTTATTTTTTCATAAATTAGTATGAATTATAATGGTTCATAAATTTTTAATATTTATTATATAATAATAACTTCATAAAAGTTATTTTATTTCATTAAGACAATATATCCACTATTTATCCTAAAAATTATTAAAAAAAATATTACCAAAAATTAACTTCTGTAATTTGGACGTACTGTGTCCAGAAATTAAATAGTTTTTTCAAAGAAATTTTATAAATTTTTATTAATTAATTTTATATAATTTATCATTTAAATTAATAAAAAAATATCTTTTAAAAAAACTTATATTTGAAGTATAAAATGAAAATACAAAAAATTATCTATTCATTTATTTACAATTATAATATTTTTATTGAATGATAACATAATATTTACTTCATAATATGGCAAATATTATCCCCCCTAAAAAAATTAAAGGGATTGTTTTAAATATTCATATTAACAAAATATTTTGCAGATCATTTATGTGTAGTATTCTGTGTAACATAAGCTATCAAACATAATGTACTTTTAAATTCTCAGGGTGTTATGGAAATTTAATATTTTACATAATATTTCATATTTCCATTCCATTAGAGTAATGTAATATGAACACATTGATGTTCATTGAAAAATATTTTATGTATAATTTATATTTACGTGTCCTTTTAAATTTAAAAGGATTTTCCATGATTATTGTTTTTAAAAACTATAGCCCTTTCGAAATTCTTTTCTCTAAAGTCAGACTTATTCTTATATAATAGGATATAATGATATTTTTAATAATATAAATGGTAAAACTACCAAACTTTTTAACCTTAAGAGTGAAAATTTTGGAATCAAAATTTCATTGTTGATACTGAATGACATTATTTTCAATTTTAGAGTGTTTTTGAACTTCTATACAACATTATGTCAATCTAAATAAATTATCAATCAAATGAATAATTACTGCGTCAATTAATATCTACCTAAATATACATTCAATTTTTTTTTTTAAATATTTATTTTCAAACATCTTGTTTTCTGTAAAAATTTCATACACATTCTTTTATATAGAATTTAATTTTTTGGATGCCCAAATTTAAACAAAATAATTTCTGGAAAAGTAAGTGAGATTAAAATTATACAATCTCTTATCAACTTCTATGTTCATCTTTTCATAGAATATAAGTAACATAATAATTTTTTTGTAGAATCAAGAAATTATAAATGTTTTCAATAATATCATATCCTAGTGATTAAATAAAAATAATTATCCTCCACTTCCATAGGAAAAATAAATTTTCTTTTATCATAGATCCTCTATTTTTATTGAATGAATTTTTTATCTTTATAAAAACTATACAGTAAAAGGATCTATTTGTAGAGGAAAAACACAAAGTCAATAGATATACCTTAAAATAATATATTATAACTAATATTATAAAGGATTATTGATTCCAAACTCTTATATAATATCCAAAAACAAGTTTTAACACATCAGTGAATATAATTTAAATTCTGAAATAAATCATTCTTTGATACTCCATAATAGGCCCATATAAAATATGTCCCACCTCGGATGGTGAATCATTTGTTTTGGTAAATATATAAAAAAATTATTCACATGTCAGTTATAGAGATTGATAATGGACAACACATTACATAATTAACACTAAAATTAATAACTAACCCTTTTTATCATGTTTCTATATCCATTTCAAATGAAAGTTATAATCCCAATACAATTATTTTTTTATTATTTTTGAAATATATATATATATACGAATATATATATCCAAAAACATATTATAATAATGGTAAAATGTGATAATCAGGTATGGAGAGTGATAAATAAAAACATGAAAAATAAATTATTTTTAAAAATTTCACTAATTATTTATGAAAACCAAAAAAAATATGATGATTATTGGTCTAAATCATAGTTCATATATCTTTTATATATTACTAATAATTAATAGCAGATATGGAAAATTAATATGGTTCTATACATTTGTCTAAGAAATATCAAAATATATTTCAATAATATTTGTCCATTTTTTATTATCCTTCTTATATGTGTCTAGTGATGAATGAATTATGATACATAATTCTTCTCGAAAATCAATTCTAATATAATTAAATAACACTCTTCAATTTTTTTTGAAATTATGAAAAATTTTCATCACAGCAATGAAACTGAATCTCTACTTTTCATTAATGGTATCCAAAAATATTGAATTATGAAGTTATCCATGATACAGTTTATATAGAAATCTCCATAAAAAACATGGCTACAAGTCCATATTTTCCCTACATCTCAGAAATTGATTTTTCTATTCCAAAACATATATTTTTCTATTAACTCAATGCGGTTTATGTGAACCCGGACATTGTTTATCAACAATAGTACCATGATTAGTTATATAATATTGGTTTCAATTGATTATAGAAACTATAAATATATATTTTTAAACATTATTTAGGAAAATTTAGTTTTTTAAACCAAGATCTGTTGAATAGACCATTTTATTTACAGTTGTATCATCCTAGGTAAATAAAGAATAACTAATATTTCGTATGTATTAAAATTTTTGAATTAAATATTAATTTTTCCTTAAAAGGGTTGCTATGTTCAATAATGTACCTGATACGCAAGAATGGGTTTCTTACGTTGCACACTAATAATATAATATTATTATTTTAAATGGTAGTTAACTCCTAGCCATTGTATTGGCAGTAATGAAAATAACTAACTAAAATATGATTATATATGATTGTTAAATGTTTTTACATTTATCCAATAATAAGTTAGAGGCTTAAAATGTGAATGAATCTAATTTTAAGCATAATTTACATTAAATGGTCGATTTATAACCTTTTAATGGTGAACCCTCATTAAATCTATTTTTGGACACTTTAATACATTATTTTTAGCCAAATAAATTCCTTCTCTAGAATGGGGATATCAAAGTTTACTTTCTGTAAATTTTTGGGATTTTTATGATAAAGTTCATTTTTTATGAATAGTAAAAATATTGTATATTATTTCAAAAGTGCCTTTTAATCTAATTTATATATATGGTTAGATTATATTCTTAATTTTGTTTAAAGTGTAATTAGAAAATATTTTTACCATTTAATCCAACGTGGGTCATTTGAATTAATTTCACTATGAAATTTTACATAAACAAGTGTCAATCTTTTGATAGTTATTGTTTATTAAAAACATGTTATTTGTTTTAACAACGTGAATTAATTTTAAAATTAATTAATG
Organism: Viscum album; assembly: GCA_963277665.1. Taxonomy (NCBI): domain Eukaryota; kingdom Viridiplantae; phylum Streptophyta; class Magnoliopsida; order Santalales; family Viscaceae; genus Viscum; species Viscum album. Next base: position 1,813,989,733 of record OY728127.1, read on the forward strand.
ACTCTTTTTTTATCTTGAATTTTTAAATGTAATCATCATTTTTGAATTCGAAATATCAAATTTAACTTAGGCTGATTTTTTGGTATTTTTCTGAGAAACATCAACTTTTGATAATAGTGAAACCACATAGTAGTAGTTAAAAAAACCGACGTTTTCATTTAAATGAAATTTTACAACTTCTGTAAATAGATTTTCGAAAATTAGGCATAAATGTTTGTTATCAAGAAGTAAAATATAGTTTAATATGATGAAAATAATTTTTGGAGAATAGTAACTTTTGAATTTTATTTACCGCGGTTAATGGTAAATATGGTAATTCAAGGATAAACAAATATTATAATAAATTAAAATTAACATAACACGTGTAATAACCTTATTGGAAGAGTAATGGATGACCATGTTCCTATTTGGGTCTATTTTGGGATCCCATGGATCCACTTATGAAAGATGATGACACTTTAGATTAATTAATTTAATGTACATACCAAAATGACATAAACAAAAATCATTTACTAAATTAATTTTTATATGGGTTTATATAAATTATATTTTTGACTATAAATATTCTTTGTAAATATTATAATATTTCCTACATAATGGTATTTTTTATAATTTTTGACATCACATAAAATAAATTATTTATGATAGAATAGTGATGTAGTGTTTACCTCATTAATAAATGATCTAAAAATTAAGATTATAAATATTAAAATAAAAGCCAAATCCTGTCGGATTCTTATTGGATGATATTATTTCGACTATTACTCATATTATCTTATATATTAATGATTTATATACCTTTAGAAACCAAATATCATTATATAATAAAATAATATTATCACACTTTCCTAAAGAGAACCTCCTCACCCTTATAAAAGGAGACCTCTTCTATCCAATTCCACACACCTCTCGAGATTTTTGGCTCATCCAACCTCTGCTAAATTAATCTCCCTACATCCCTATCCTCATCTTATAAGCATTACCGTAGGCAGAAGGCACTTCAAAAAGTCCCTTGGTTAAAATCAAATGGATTTACCCAAATTAAAGGTAATATTTTCTCTTAAAATGTTATATTTTATTTTAGTTCTCCAACCACTAAAATATTTTTATTACTTTATTTTGTAAAAATACCAGTATCCTCAATATACTAGTATTTTTTTATGATAATAATTTCAACTACACTTACACACACCTCAATCTAATGGATGAAGAACATAATGTTTCTGTGGATGGCAAACTAACTCCTCACGAAACGATGATTGCTCAAATATCTCCAACACCCTCTCATGGTGTCTATTATTATGGAATTGTATTTATATATGATATATATTATTTTTATGTTTTGATTTTTCTTCTATAATTTTCATTTATATTATACCATTATGGAATCCATTATGGGTAAAAGCGATATTTTCATTTGGGGAAGTGCGGACTACTGCCCCCCTCAAAGTGATATAACTCATTCATACCATATGTGCTATGTATAAAGGATATATTTAATGATATAATATATGATAAAATTTTGGAATTATAATACTACTATGTATCATTATGTTTTAATTCCATTAAATATAAAATACAAATGGATGTAGCATTCATGCGTACGTACGGCTTACCATCTCCATGAACGGTGCATTTCATTTCTTACCTCTAAATGTAATGTACTATTATAAATACATGTATATGATGAATATATATGATATATATGATATCCAAATAATGAATATCCTTCTGGGTATAATGAAAATTTGACCACATAAACAACATGTAATTATAAGATGTCCATTTTTTACTCATGTACCAAATATTGACAAAATGTACATTATTAACTTAAATGATTACATAATGATTATAACATGGAAATAATTGATATAAACGGACTAATAAACTTGAAAAATGTCCTTAATCAAGTAGAAATTAACTTTAGTTTATTATTAAGTATATTAAATAACGATTGAGTCATGTCGGACACGAGGTAAGGGACTTCGTCTCAATCTCCTTTTATTGAGGCATACTTTGTTTTAATACCTGACATTCTTTTACACGCTGTATAAACTCCCTTGACTTTTCAAAGGGATTCTTTTTCAATGAATCGTTTTACTAAACGACAAAAATGAATGTTTCTTTTAACGTAAGTGGTGACAATGACCTTTTACCTCACCACGAGTATTATTTGATCTTTGGATTCCTCAACAAGATGTAATATTTTTAAAAGAAAATAAATACCATATAATATTTTATGTATATTGGTATTGAAAATGGTTTTGATAACGGATTTTTTATGTCAATATATTTAAGTGATATTTTTTGATTGAAATGTGGAAATGTTTTCATTACATTATATTTGTTTTGTGTCTTATGATTTTATAATGGTACTTGGACATTTGGTGGGTTTTTACATGATAAACCAAATGACGGTTGGTGTCGTGAATACTAGGACGGGTTGTTACGTTGTAACCTATAAGGGATTTGGTATGGAAGTCGGCCATATGGCTATTCCATTTAGTGGTATGTGTGGAAGTCGACCGTATGGTTATTCTATTTAATTATGTTTATGCCCCAAGTTACCTATATATGTTATGTGTTCTTTATATAGGATTTATGGTAATCGTTTGGATACAAAAGGGAAAGTAATGATCTTTTATTCAGTGAAGAGTATTTACTACTTAAAAAAGGTGAAAATTATTACTTATGGTAAAGTATTCATTTATTACCTGATGTTTTGAAAAACTAACAATTTTCCTTCATTGTGTATCCCTTACTGATCTTTTTATACTCATCCCAAGATTTTTAAATGTTTTTCACATGACATAGTGTAGAATAAAGTCAAGGATGGGATCAAGGAAATGTCATTCTATCTTATACATGGAACTAGTCATGACTCTTTGTTTTCAAGAGTTCATGTTTTGTAAAAAAATAGAAACTGTGTAGAAGTGTCTACTATGTAATATTTTATGACGTAATAGTTATATCCTAATTCTCTAAAACTCTAAACCTAAAAGATCCTCAATATGAATTATTCATTTAATTCACTATAATGTAAGGTTTAAGTTTGGGTCCTTACAGTTGGTATTAGAGGTCAGTTTAGATAACATTAGAAGTTAATGTATTGTAAAATTAATATCCATAAAGTAATTTATGTTAATATTGAAATCATATAGAATTTACAGATTACCATGTTGCTTCGCCTAATATATTACTATGTTTAGAATGGTTTTCTGTTGAAGAAACAGGGAAGATATGTTGGGACGACATCAGGAAGAATAAAACCATCCAAATCAGCAACCTGAGATGGTCAGAATAGGAACCGAACAGTTTGTTGCAGTGATGGTACAGTTGACTCAGGCTATAAATGGTGGTGGTATCCATTCAAGAGATCATCCAAATCTACCACAGAGGTACATGTCAGTAGTGGAACATTTCCTGAGGCAACATCCTGAATCATTGAGAGGATAATCTGACAGAGTGAAAGAAGATGGGTGGATTGAAGCACTAGAGAAGATTTTCGATGTCATGGAACATTCAGAACATCAAAAGGTTAGTCTCGCTATTTACGTTTTAGAAGGTGAAGATAACTAGGGGTGGTCGATGGTAAAAAATATCAGGGATTGGGAGGAGATTTATGCTCTTGATTGGGATGAATTCAAAGGTATGTTTTTTGAGAAATATTTTCCTAAGGTGGTTCGTCTTAGGATGGAAAAACAATTCCCAGAATTGAGGAAGGAGGATGACTCAGTGGATGCTTATGAAGAAACATTAACTCAACTGGAATGGTATGCAACAAATTTCATCCAAGATCTTGATAGTAAGATAAATCATTTTTACTCAGGATTGATGACATGATTTTGAAAAGAGTCAGCCTCTTGTGAGTTCAAAACTTATGAAAAACATTGTCGATGTGTGTGAAGGTGGAAATAGAGTTTGCAGATGATCAGGTGTTCTTTAAAAAACAACAGAATAAGAGGTCCAGTTGGCAGTCAACGGAAAATAATTTATCAAAAGAAACCCATATGTAAGAAAATTAAATATCCAACTTGTTAGAAGTATGGTAAGAACAATCCTGGAGAATGTTTATCAAAGTCTGTAATGTGATTCTGGTGTGGTAAGTATGGTCATATTGCTCGTAACTATAAGTAAGATGATCAATAAGGCAATGAAAATCTATCAGTAAGATGTTTTAAGTGTAATGAAATTGGTCATTATGAAAATGAGTGACTAGAGAAGAACTAAACTGAGGTAAAGTAGCCAGACTACAAGAAAAAATGGGTAGTGAAATCCTTGGAAACTACTTCAGTAGATGTTTCTCCATTGAATGAAGTAGTATCAGTTACACTGTTTGTTTTTTCAGATTATGCCAATGTGTTTTTTGATTCAGGGTCTACTCACTCTTTCATTTCTGAGAAGTTTTCTAGTAAATTGGGACTTCCATCTCATTATATGAATACTAAACTTATGGTAAAAACACCTCGAGAAAATGTTGAGGCGAAAAGAAACTATAAGATCATTCATCTCCTTGTGTGTGGAAAGAATCTACCTAAAAACCCTATTGTTTTGCCTAAAGTTGTGTTTGATGTTATTTTTGGTATGGATTGGCTTTCTGTTTATCATCCTACGATTGAATAGAGAGCTAAAGAGGAGTCTTTTCAGAATGATTTTCATTTTTTAAACAAAAATGAAACCCTACATTCGATAACATATCTAGAAGCTGGGAAACTAGTAAAATATGGAAATTAATGTTACCTTAAACATATTTTTGAAAATAATGGAACTGTTCAGGTAAATGATGTGCCAGTGGTAAATGAGTACCTTGATGTTTTCATAATGCATTTCCTAGAATTATACCTGATCGAGAAGTTGAATTTACCGTTGACTTAGTTCCTGATTCTAAGAAAATTTCAAAAACCCCTTATCGAATTGCACAAATTGATGATTTAGAATTAAAGAAGAAATTAAAGGAGTTGTTAGATAAAGCATTCATTCAACCTAGTACATCACCTTGGGGTTCTCCTGTATTGTTTGTTAAAAAGAATGATGGTTCAATGGGTCTTTGTATTGATTATAGGGCATTGAATAACATCACTGTTAAGAATAAGTATCCTTTTCCTCATATCGATGATTTGTTTGATCAGCTCCAGGGAGCTCAGTATTTTTCAAAGATTGACTTGAGATCGGGGTACCATCAATTGAATGTAAAGGATGCATAAATTTTGGAGACTGGGTTTCATTCTAGATATGTCCATTATGATATATAAGTTATTCCTTTAGGTTTAACCAATGCACTAGTTGTATTCATGGATTTGATGAATAGAATTTTCCAAGAGTTCATGGATTAGTTTGTGGTTGTGTTCATTGATAATATTTTGGTTCATTCGTAAATTAAATAGGAGCATGAAAGTAATTTAATGGATGTCTTGCAAAAATTAAAAGAAAAAAAACATTATGGGAAATTAAGCAAGTGTGAGTCTTGGTTACAAAAAATTTCTTTCCTTGATCACATTGTATCAAATAGTATTATAACTTTTGATCCAACTAAAACATATGTTGTTGATGAATGGACAAGACTCAAAAATATAATCGAGATCCATAGTTTTCTAAGATTGGAATTTTATTACGGGAGTTTAGTTGAAATTTTTTCATGGTTATCTAGTCCAATGACTATCTTAAATTAAAATGGTGTTATGTTCATTTGGACAAATTTATGTGCTGATTGTTTTCAGGAATTAAAAATTAGATTGGTGAATGCTCTATTTTTAGCACTACCTTCCAAAAATAGTGAGTTTTTTATCTACAGTGATGCTTCGTTGAAAGGACTTGGTTGTGTTCTTAGGCAGAATGATCAGGTAATTGCTTATGCTTCACGTCATCTGAAACCCCATGAGTTAAATTACCCTACCCATCATTTGGAATTAGCTGCAGTTGTTTTTGCATAAAAAATTTGGAGGCATCATTTGTATGGAGTGAAGTGTGAAATATATTCTGATCACAAACGTTTGAAGTATATATTCACTTAAAAATAATTGAACATGAGATAGAGGAGATGGTTGGAATTAATCTAGGTTTATGAATGGAAGATTCATTACAATCCTGGAAAAGAAAATTATGTTTTTGATGCTTTGAGTAAAAAAATTAATGTTTCATTAACTATGTTAGGTTTGGAACAAGATCCTTTGGTTTTTGATTTGATGAACATTGGTATAGAATTTTTTGGTGTGGGAAATTTTTCTTTTTTGCATCAGGTGTTAGTGAGATAATCTCTATCAGACAGAATAGAGAAAGCGCAGAAAGAAGACAATGAGTAATAGAGAAAGGTATAGCTGGCTTGGAAGGTTAAGTTGCCTAAATTTAACATTGATAATGATATTATTTTTTGTTTTGGGAAGAGAATAAGTGTTCCTTGTGATTCAAAGTTGAAGAATGAGTTGTTATGTGATTCTCATAGTTCTCCGTTTTCAGTTAATCTTGGTAGTACTAAGATGTACAGTGATCTTGGTGTGTATTACTGGTGGGATGTAATGAAAATAGATATTTCTGATTTTACTGTGAAGTGTTTGAATTTTCAGCCGGTTAAAAAGAGCAGCAGCTAACGAATGGAATGCTTCAGCCTTTACCAGTGCTAGAGTTGAAATGGAAAAACATATCCATTGACTTCGTTGTGGGATTACCGAAGTCATCTCAAGGTAAAAATGAAAAATGGGTTATTATTGATCAAATTACTAAATCATCTCATTTTCTTCCTATTCGAGATACATTGCCTCTAGATCAACTTTCACAGTTGAATTTTAAGGAGAGAGTCAGGTTGCAAGGAGTTCCCCTCTCCCTTATATCTGATTGTGATCCCAAGCTTAGTTTTAACATTTGGAAAGGCCTACAAAAGTCGTTGGGTACTGAATTAAATTTTAGTACAGTTTTTCATCCTCAATCAGATGGGCAGTCAGAACGATCAATTAGGACCTTGGATGATATTCTATGTGATTGTTCTCCAGATTACCAAGTAAGTAGGGACCAAAATAATTCTTTAGTTGAATTATCATAAAATAACAGTTTTCTTTCTAGTATATAGATGGATCCATTTGAGACATTATATGGAATGCGTTTTTGAACTCCAGCTTTTTGGGATGAAGTAGGTGAAAATAAGCTGATGGGGCCAGAATTTTTATAATAGATGGAATAGAAAGTTTAATTGATTTAGAATAAAATGATAACAACTCAGAAAAGACAGACAAGTTATGCAGATAACCAGAGGAAGGATCTTTCTCTGGAGGTAGGTTATCATGTGTTTCTCAAAGTTCCTACATGGAAAAGTGTTATGTGTTTCGGTAGGAAGTGAATTTTGAGTTTAAGTTTCATTGGACCTTATGAAATTCTGGAGACAGTTCGATTAGTGGCATATAGAGTGTCTTTACCTCCATGTTTGTCCTAGGTACGCAATTGTTTTCATGTTTCGATGTTGAGAATGTATATTCCAGATCCATCTCATGTTTAGATCCCATATGTAGTTCATTTGGAAGAAAATAACTCTTATGAAGAACAACCAGTTCAGATTTCTGACCATAGAGTGAAAGTGTTGTGGAATAATGTAATTCACTATGTAATGGTTTTGTTGAAAACCCATATGGTTGAAGAGGCAATGTGGGAATCTGAGAATGCCATGAGGGATAAATATCCCCACTTATTTTGATATGTGAATAAAAATGTCGAGGACGCAATTTCCAAATGGGGGGAAGGATGTATCATCCCAGGAAAATAAATAATAAGAAATATTTCATATTTATTAAAAATTTTGAATGAAATATTAATTTTTCTTAAAAAGTGTTTCTATGTTCGATAGCTTACTTGATTACTAACAACGAGTTTCTTACATTGCACACTAATTATATAATATTATTATTTTAAATGGTAGTTAACTCCTAGATGTTGTATTGGAGCGCATTAACAATAATAAGTACAATATGGTAATACATTATTGTTAAATGTATTTGCATATATCAAATAAAAATTAAGAGGCGTAAAATGGGAATGAATCTAATTTTAAGAATAATTTACATTAAAAGGAAGATTTTTCACCTTTTAATTGAGAACCCTCATTAAATATAGTTTTGGTAACATTAATACATCATATATAAACAAATAAAATCCATTTTTAGAATGGATACTTCAAAATTTAATTTGTGTAAATTTTTGGCATTTTTCCGATAATGTTCATTTTAATGAATAGTGAAAATATAATATTTCATTTCAAAAGTGACTTTTAATCTAATTTATTTATATGGTTAGATTATATTATTAATTTTCTTAAAGTGTAATTAGAATATATTTTTACCATTTAATCCAATGTTGGTCATTGGAATTAATTTCACTTTGAAATTGGACATAAACAAGTGTCAATCTTTTGATAGTTATTGTTTATTAAAAACATGCTATTTGTTTTAACAGTAGGAATTAATTTTAAAATTAATTCATGACACTTATATGTTTTTAATTTGAGAAAATGAACATCATTTTTTAATTTTTAATATCAAATATATCTTAGGCTTAATTTTTGGTATTTTTATGAAAAACATGAATTTTTGATGAATAGTGAAACCACTTAGTAGTAGTTAAAAACCGACTTTTACATTTAAATGAATTTTTACGGATTTTGTGAAATGAATTTCAAAAATCATAAATTCATGATTTTTATCAAGATGTAAAATGTGGTTAAATAAGATTAAAATAATTTTTGGTGAATAGTAACTTTTGACTTTTGGTTACCGTGGTTAAAGGTAAATAGGGTAATTCAAGGTTAAAATAATATTATAATAATTCAAAAATTACCTTAATACATGTCCTATCCTCATTGGATGAGTAATGGGCGACCAGTTTCTTCTTTGGGTATATTTTGGGACCCCCTGGAGCCACTTATGAACGATAATGACACTATAGATTAATTAATTTAATGTAAAGGAAAAAATGACATAAACAAACATCTTTTAGTAAATTTACATTTATATGGTGTAATATAAATTATATTTTCGACTATAAATATTAATTGGAAAGATAAAATGATTTCCTACATCATGGTCTTTTATGTATAATTTTTACACAACACATAAATTAAATTATTTATGATACAAAAATGATGTAGTATTTAAATCATTAATAAAAGATTTAAATAAATAATATTATAAATATTAAAATAATTTCCAAAATCTGTCCAATTACTATTGGATGATACTATTTCAACTATGAGACATCTTATCTTTGACATTAATAATTTTTGGTCCTTTAGAAACCGAATATAATTATATAATAAAATAATATTATAACACTTTCCTAAAGAGCCCCTCCACCCCTTATAAAAAGAGACCACTTCTATACAATTACTCACACCTCTCAATCCTTTTGGCTCACCCAAACTCTGTCTAATTAAGCTCCCTACATCCCTCTCCTCCTCCTAAAATCCTTATGTTAGGAATAAGGCACTTCATGAAGTCCTTTGGTTCAAACCAAAGGGAGTTACCCTAAATAAATGTGACAGTTTCTCTTAAATTGTTTTCTTTTATTTTACATCTCCAACCTCTAAACTATTATTATTACATTCTTTTGTAACAATACCAATATCCTCAATATACTAGTATGTTTTTATGAGAATTATTCGAACTACACTTACACACACCTCCATCTCATGGATGATGAACATAATGTTTCTGTGGATGGAAAACTAATGCCTCACGAAAGGATGATTGTTCAAATATCTCAAACTACCTCTCATGGTGGCCATTATTATGGTGATATATTTATATATGATATATATTATTTTTATGTTTTCTTTATTCATCTCTATTCTCCATTTATATCATACCTTTATGGTTTCCATTATGGGTAAACTCGATAATTTCATTTGAGAAAGTGCAGACTACCGCCCACTTGAAGTGATATGACTCATTCATACCATATGTGGTACGTATAATGGATAGATTTAATGATATTATATATGATAAAATACTGTAATTATAATACTACTATGTATCATTATGTATTAATTCCATCAAATATGAAATTGAAATGGAAGTAGTGTATGTGTATGTACGGATTACCGTCTCCAGGAACGGTGAAATTCATTTCTTACATCTAAATGTTATGTACTATTATAAATAAATGTATATACTAGATATATATGATATATATGATATCCAAATCATGAATATCATTCTAGATATAATGAACCGTTGATCATATGAACAACATGTAATTATAAGAAGTCCATTTTTGACTCAAGTACCAAATATCGGCAAAACGGTCATTATTAACTTAAATGATTACATAATGTTCATAACATGGTAATAAGTGATATAAAAGGAAAAATAAACATGAAAAATTTTATTAGGCTTGTAGAAATTAACTTCTGTAATGACCCATAAATTTCAAGGGAATTTTTTTTTCATAAATACTTTGGAATTTTACGAGTCTATGGCTTCTGACGACACTTGATTCCGAGGCCCGTTGTGCCTAAAATCAATTTCTGATGTTTATCTAGGGTACATTTAGTGAACGAATGAGAGGGGTTTTCTATATATTGAACCGGTTCATGGAATTGAAATCGTAGGGCACCAATGAACTCGTAGCACCGGTAATTGATTAAGGGGACCTTTATCATAGTTGCGTTTTTATTTGGGTTTGATGTTATAAATTGTGGTTTAATTAAAAAAATAAATAAAATTGTTAGAACAATTTGATGTATCAAAGGAGGTTAATTCCTCCAATGGGAATTTAATTGTGGGACCCAGAACCACCAACTTTTCATGTGTGGTTATTTGAGAGGTGGGGCCCACACGAGCCCCAACCTCTCATCATCCGAAAACTCCCTTAAACTTCCCCTCTCATTAATTTGTAAGTCCACTTAATTTTTGTAAACTCTCCACATTCCCCTCCCTCAATTAATTTTTACCAATCCATATGTTAATTAATTAAACAACTCTTCATTTAATTAATTAAGGGATTTGAATTTTGAATTGGATGTGTTAATAAAATATTATGCAAGCATAATTTTTTTTGGGAGCTTTGTTGGGTTGGAAATGCATTGGGGAGATCTCTTGAGAAAAGAGAGAGAATAATTTTTCTCCTCAATGAAGAACAATGTTCTTCTCCGACGAAGAACACTCACCTTCGATGAAGAATGACTCGGCGAATAACTCTCCATGTTTCTCCAATCATCTACTTCCTCCATATCAATGGTGGAAATACAAACGCAGGGAACTCTCCAATGGCGACGATTTTTTCCCAGTGTTGATGGAGTGATATCGCTTTCCGTGTCTACGACGAAACAACCTTTTTTGTGGTAGGGGTTTTATTTGAGTATGTCTATATTCCCATGTTCTTCCCTTCATAAACAAAGAAAGGGGATCAACTCATTATCATGTTGATCCACAAATGTTTTCTTTTGCAGGTTGGGAATATTTATTTGCTGGGGAATTGTAGGGTGGCTTGTTTCAATTTTATTTCAATAAAATTGTTTTTCGTTCTATGTGAAACCATGATTAACTTTGGCCAATTGATAATGCTTAACGCGGAGGGAGCAGGATGAGAAAACACGGCCTGATGACCCTCCGATGTTTGTTCATTTTCGTGCAGATATATGGGTGAAGAAAAAACGGGACTACAATGCTGATTTGAAGCCATCTAAGTGGAGAGCAGGTCCCTGAAGAGCTGCAGACACAGATGATGGGTGAATTAGACCATCAAAGCGCGTCCGGGGGTCCGCGGAAGTTGGCAGCGGCGCGCCACCGGAACAGACGACCATGGCTGAGCTGCTGCGGTAGACAAAACAGAAAGGCTCAACCATTACAAATTTGGGGGGCACGGCATTAAGCGGCTCCAGCTGGCCGAAGCCAGCTCCTCCCTCCACCCCCACGGCCGGGCTGGGGCATGCCACACCGGTCGGGGAACGCCAGCTAGGCCAGGCCGCGCTGACCGGTTCGGGCTATGCCAGCCGAGCCGAGACGCCCCCTACCGGGCCAGACCCAAACTTGAAACGGGTTGACCCGGTTCGGGCTGACCCAGGGTGGGTTGGGCTGGGTCGGACAGGGCCCAGACCACCCTTTTTCAGGCCGTTTTCCGTTAAATGGCCATAACATGTGCTACGAACCTCCGATCGACGTGGCGTCAATTTAGTAGGATTCCTTGGATCGAGACTGTCATTTCGATATATTACAATCAAGGATTCAGTGAAGTTTGTGTATGACCGGGTTTTTTCGAACCTGAAAACAACAGGGCCTTCGGAGTAGAAACACTTATAACTTAAGGATCGGACGTCTGATTGACGTGTCGTCAATTGCGTCAGATTACTTCTGATGATATGGTTCTTTTGGAATACTCCACTAGAATTTTGGATGTAGTTGGAGTACTACCGGGTTTGTTTTAGCTTAAAAACCATCCAGGTACCTAAAACGGAAAAGCCAATAACTCTCATACCAAACATCTGTTTGACGAACCATCAGCGACGTTGGTAATCTCATTGAGAAATGGTTCCTTTGAGTATACCCCATGGGTGTTTGGGGTACAGTTGAGATACAGTCGGGTTGGTTTGTACATGAAACCAACCGGGCCCCCGGAATAAAAAGGCTAAAAACTCACAGACCGGACGTCTGATTGACGTGTCGTCTGTAGCATTGAGACCCCCATGACGAGGCGGTTCATTATGAATCTTCCACATGAGATTTCATGACACATGGAATTATCGACCAGTAGGTCTTGGATCATATATTTCTGGAGATGAGCGTATCGAGTACAAAGGCCTTGTAGCTTGCTGAGACCTGATGACTACTTGTCCGATTCGATTCAGAGTTACTTGACTAGCCCAGTGGGGAGGACTACTATGCTAGGGTGGCATAACCATGGTGGAAGAGTGCTACTGTGTTGGGGTGGCAGACCCGTGGTACTCGATAGAAGGAGTACCTCTGTTGGCTATGAGGGGGTGTGTTTGGTTGTAGCGGTAGACCCATGGCGGGGAATCACTACTTTGTTGGGGAGACATACTCGCGGTACTCGACAGAGGATTCATACCTCATCAGTCTAAGGTTAGTCAGTAGCATCTCAGAGTCGTGGCATGATCACTGTACTCGACAGAGGAGGAGCTCTCCAGCAATTTTGGTTTCGATAATGAAAATTTTGGTTTGAGCTGAGTCAATGACCTTTATGATTTCCTCATGATTGAGATTGGTTACTTGATAACTTATGTATATGTATGGGAATATATCTAAGTAAAGGTTATCTATTGAGATATTTCTTTTTGGATTATCCTTGTTGGATTTTGTGAGATCTTTAGGGTCTCGTGGTCCCTACAGTGTATTGTTATAGTCACCCCTGCACGGGCTATGCCCGCACCTCGTTGTGTTGGATGCAGATGATAGACAATGATGACCGAGGTAGAGTGTACGAGGACTAGACGGTACCATGAGGTGGAAACTGGGCATGACATCACACAGAGCAGACCGATAGATGTGGAGTGCGGAAGAGGACATTTATACCTACCCTTCAGGTAGGAACCCTTATGACGATTCAGGAGCTGCTTCACCATTCAATTGTTGTCTTTTCAGTTGTACTTTTCATTCAGTTGAAGATGTAACTTTTTGTTGGGCTTGTTTTTCTGGCCCCTTTGTACTTTAATAACTCTTGTTACACTACTTTACTTAGTTTTTTCTTCCTCTTGTTCTCTGGTTGTGTGAGTTTATGTTTTATAAAGGAAATGCCTTCCTAGTTATAGAGATTTACACCTTTGGTGATAATCTCCATCCCCATGCCTATGGAAGGCGGGCATGGGGTAGTTACGACACGGGCCCCGACGGACGGTTTGTGACAAATTGGTATTAGAGTAGTTGGTTCAACCACAGAACTTAGGACTCTGATATTTTCTTTCTGTGAAGCAATAGTGTTAAGGGTACTATGCGTGGTTTTCAGTTCAGGGAGTCTAGTGTTGGTGTGGGCGGCCGACGTATCTCTACACCAGGACCCTAACTTCTAATTTCTGACCCAGTGCATGAAAACAATAATTGCGTGTGTGTTTTCATAAGTTTCATTTAAATCATCTAAAACCTGGTCATCTCACAAGGTATAGTCTTTTGACTATGTCACATCTGTTTTTTTCAGAATGTCTTCACCCAGTCAGTCAGCATGGGTTCCATGTGGAGAGCGCGATGATAACCCTCCAAGCAGCGAGGCCTCAGTACAAGGACCTCTTCTAGTTGAGAAACCAGTGGAGAGTGCACGTCGCGTGAGCGCGTTGCATTAGTTATAGCGATAGAGGCCTCTGAGGTTTCAAGTCGAGTCATATTTTCAAACGGATGGGTACTAGCTGTAGTTTTTAGCATTAGTTTTCTACACAACTGGGACACCCGATGAATTTATGGTGTACCTTGCATTTAGTCTCTTTCAGGGAGCAGCTGAGAGGTGGTGGAGAAAGATGCTCCATTTTTTCGATGAGACGGCCTTCACCTGTGGAAACTTCAAGAGTTTTTTCTGGGTGGAGTTTATACCAAAGAATCTACACTCTGAGCTTGTTCAGGAGATGCTGCCCTTGGTACTGGGTTTTCCGACCATAGCAGAGTCTTCTGTAGGCGGTAGTAGGAAGATGAAATAGATGTCCAAGTGGGCTAGGCCAGCAGGTGGGCAACCACGTGATACAGGTTCAGTTGTGCGAGGCACATGAAACAGAGCCAGCCATACGAGGAGAAGGAAGGGTTTTGCATGCGACAGGCAGGGTAACTTGGCTCGAGACTGCCCGACCTATCCAGCAGATGAGAAACAGGCAGTAGAGGCCCCTACCAGACCAAGGCAGAGGAGTTGGTTGTACAACCAGTGGTGTACGATGCATCGAGGTGTTTCCACCACCACCACTATGTGGTCCACCCCGACCATAGGGAACTAGTGGATATGGGAGGGAACAACTTCAAGAAGCTGAATGATACGACTGTGGAGCTCTGGAAGCAAGTGGACAGGAGCGAGACTAGTTCCAGGCATGGAGGCCTTTGTTCTTGGTGCTTCTAATTTCTGTCTTATTGTTGTTTATGGTTGTTATATGTCTTTATACTTTGATATCTAGTAATAAAAGACACTTATCTCTGTGAAATTTACTTTCATGTCCTTTTTGTATGGTTGATACTAAGACGTTTCAGTTAAAACTGTTGACTTGACCCTCACATGCAAGATTCCTACTAGAGGAGACCCAGTAACTACGCACTGATGCAGACAGTGTGACTCAACCCTTGGAGGCGAGATTAACAATTGGATCTCTTGGTAGTATAATCAAGGCCTTACGACGTCGTCTATGGCATTAAATAGTACAGTTCATGTCATAATTGACTGTATTAAGAAAAGAACGTGGTTCATCTAGTGGATGAGACCTGATCTCTCTTTTCGGTGGAGAAGAAATCTTAGTAGATCTTGTAGAACGTATAAGAAAAAGGGTGGAGATCAGTTCTTAAAATTGGCTAGTCTCATCCATTGTTCATTGAGAGAACTATTTACAGTTCTCTCCAACTCAATAATCTCAAGTGTATCATCTCTCATAAGGACATGAACATGAGACAACGGTGATGGCGTGAATTCTTCTAGGACTATTATTTTGAGAAAATTTATACTCCTATGGAGGGGAACGTTGTAGGAGATGCTCTTAGTTGGAGATCGGGCATTCAGCTGTCAGGAGTGGGAAGACAATAGTTGTCCGCATTTCAGATATCCTTTGTGGATAGTGATGGGGTAAGCACATGTAGGACCATAGATGGTTCAGGCTACGATGGAAAATGTTGAAATCATCCAGGAGATGATAAAGACTGCACAGAGTAGACAAATGTCCTATGCTGATATGAGATGAGACCACTGGAGTTCGAGGGTGATGACCACATATTCCTACGGGTCTCACCTTGACAATGTCCACAGATATTTGGTCGGGGTAGCAATTTATCTGCACAATCCATCAAACCTTTCCAGGTCCTCAGTAGAGTAGGCAATGTGGCATACCGCATGGTCCTTCCACCTCAATTTCACTAGGTGCACGATGTCTTCCACGGATCTCAGCTGAGAAGATACATGCACGACCCTTCAAACATCATCGACCATGAGGAGCTAGATATTGATGACGGGGAGACATTAGTGAAGGTTCCAGTAAAGATTGAGGATCGACAGGATCAGGTCCCATGAGGATGGTCGATTCCTCTGGTGCGCTTTTTCTGGCAGCACAGGAACCTCCAGGAGAGCACATTGGAGTGGGAGGTTCAAATGCATGCTCGGTACCCATTTTGTTTCCCTAGAGTATGTTTTAGGTTTACGGGGACGTAAATCCCTGAGGTGGGAGTAATGTAAAGACCCAAAAAGTTCAATCAATTTTTCTTCTTAAATAATTTTTAATTTTACGAGTCTGTGGCTTCTGACGGCACTTGATTCTGAGGCCAGGTGTGCCCAGAATCATTTATTGAAGTTTAGCTCGGGTACGTTCAGTGAACGAACGAGTGGGTTTTTCTATCTTTTGAATAGGTGCTCAGAATTGAAATCTGCAGGCACCGATTAACTCGCAACAATGGTAATTACATAAGGGGGCTTTTACCATAGTTTTGTTTTATGCGGGTTTGAAGTTATAAATTGTGGTTTAATTAAAAAGATAAATAAAATTGTTAGAACAATTTAATGTATCTATGGAGGTTAATTCCTCCCATGGGAAGTTAATGGTGGGACCCACATCCACCCAACATCCCTTTTGTGGTTATTTGAGAGGTGGGGACCACACGAGCCCCAACCTTTCATCTTCACTAAACTCCCTTAAACCTCACCTCTCATTAATTTGTAACTCCTCTTAATTTGTGTAAACTCACCACCTTCCCCTCCATACATTATTTCTTGCCAACCCATCTGTTAATTAATTAAACAACACTTCATTTATTTAATTATGTGATTTGAATTTTTAATCGGATGTGTTACTAAAATATTAGCCAAGCCTTATATTTTATTTTGGGAGATTTGTTGTGTTGGAAATGATTTGGGGGAGAGCTCTTGAGAAAAGAGAGAGAAGTATTCTTCTCCTCAACAAAGAACAATGTTCTTCTCCAATGAAGAACACTCACCTTCGACGAAGAATGACTCAGTGAAGAACACTCCACATTTCTCCAATCTTCTACTTCCTCCGTATTAAGGGAGTAAATACAACCACGAGGAACTCGCCAACGACGACAGTTCTTTCCCGGCATTGATGGAGAAACATCGATTTCCGCGTCTATGATGAATGAACCTTTTTTGAGGTACGGGTTTAATTTGAGTATGTTTATATTCCCATGTTATTCCCTTCTAAAACAAATAATGTGGATCAAATCATTATCAAGTTGATTCGCAGATGTTTTCATTTGCGGGTTGGGAATAGTTATTTGCGGGGAAATTATAGGGTGTATTGTTTCAATTTTATTTCAATAATTTTTTTTTCGTTCTACGTGAAACCTTGATTAACTTTGTCCAATTTATAACGCCTAATGCGGTGGTGTGGGATGAGCATACATGGACTGAAGACCCTCTATTGATTGTTAGTTTGTGCGCGGATTGACGGGTGACTATGAAAAGGGACCGCAACGGCGATTTGAAGCCGTTACAGTGGAGAGCAGGTGCCGGGTGAGCCGCAGGCGCAGAAGGTCGTAGAATCAGACCAAAGGAACATGTTCGGTGGTCCGCGAAAGATGGCGGTGGTGTGCTGCCGGATCATACTGCCACGGCTGAGCCGCAATGGCAGACAAAATCGGAACAACTCAGTCGTTCCTGATTTGGGGGGCGTGACATTAAGTCGTGCCAGCTGGCCGAAGCCAGCGCCTCCCCCCTCCGGCCGGGCCGGGACATGCCATGTCGGCTGGGCCCCGCCATCCGGGACAGGTCGCGCCAGCCGAGTCAGGCCGCGCACTACCTGGCTAACCCAGGGTGGGTTGGGCTGGGTCGGATTGTGCCTAGACCCCCCTTTTTCAGCCCGTTTTCGATTAAAATGACATAACATGAGCTACATACCTCCTATCAACGCAACATCAGTTGAATAGGATTCCTAGGTTTGATATGGTCATTTTGGTATATTACACTCAATGTTTTGGAAAATTTTGGGTACGGACGGGTTGGTTCGAACCCGAAACCAACCGGGCACTCGGAGCGAAAACACTTATAACTGAAGGATCCGACGTCCGATTGACGTGCCGTCAATTGCATTAGACTCCTTCTAATGAGGTAGTTCTTTTGGCATACTCCACATGATGCTCAGATGCAGTTGGAGTATGGCCGGTTTGGTTTTAGCTTAAAAACCAACTGGGACCCTGGAATGGAAAAGCCAATAACGCTCAGACCGAACGTCCATTTGAGGAACTGTTAGTGGAGTTGGTAATCTCATTGAGAAACTGTTCCTTTGAGTATACCCAATTGGAGTTTGGGGTACAGTTGAGCTACGATCGTGTTGGTTCGTACACGAATCCAACATGGCCCTCGAAATAAAAAAAGCTAAAAACTCACAGATCGGGAGTCCGATTGATGCGATGTCTATTGTGTTGATACCCCTATGACGAGGTGGTTCTTTGAGATACATCCACCTGATATTGCATGACAATAGTAATTATCGAACATTAGATCATGGATAGGATCCTCCCAGAGACGAGCATACAGAGTATAGAGACCATGTAGCATGCTGAGACCAGATGACTGCTTGTCCGATTCTATTTGGTGTGACTTGACTAGCCTAGTGGGGAGCACTACATTGTTGGGGTGGCATAACCATGGAGGGGGAGCTCTACTGTGTTGGTGCGGTAGACCAATAGTAGTCTACAGAAGGAGTACCTATGGGGTCTATGATGGGGTAAGATTGGCTGTAGTCGCGAAACCATGGTGGGGAATCACTAGTGTGTTGGGGTGACAGACCCGCAGTACTCGACAGAGGAAGAGTACTTCAGCCGTCTAAGGATAGTGAGAAGCGCCTCAGAGTCATGATACGATCACTATACTCGATAGAGGAGGAGCTCTCCAGAAGTTGTGGTTTCGATAATGAAAATCCTGGTTTGAGCTGAGTCAATGACCATTGTGATTTACTCATGATTGAGATCAGTTACTTGATAACTTATGTATATGTATACGCATATACCTATGTAAAGGTTATCTATTGAGATCTTTCTTTTTGGTTTATCCTTGTTGGAGTTTGTGAGACCTTGAGGGTCTCAGGGTCCCAAATGAATGTCGTTCAACTCACCCCTGCACGGGCTATGCCCACACCTCGTTGTCTTGGATACCGACGACAGACAATGCTAACCGAGGTAGAGTTTACGAGGGCTAGATGGTACCTAGAGGTGGAAACTCGGTGTGACAGCACATAGATCGGACTGATAGATGAGGAGTGCTGAGGAGGACATTTGTAACTACCCTTCATGTAGGAACCCAGAGGACGATTCAGGAGGTGCTTCACCATTCATCTGTTGTCCTTCCGGTTGTACTTTTCATTCAGATGCAGCTTTACCTTTTTGATGGGATGGTGTTTCTGGCCCCTTTGTACTTTCAGAACTCTTGTTATACTGATTTACATAGTTTTTTCTTATTCTTGTTCTCTGGTTTTGTGAGTTTATGTTTTACAAAGGAAATTTTTTCCCAGTTATAGGGATTTATACCTTTCGTTCTAGTCGCCAGTCCATGGCCTATGGAAGGTGGGATTGGGGTAGTAACGACACGAGCCCCGGGGGACGGGTCCTGACGACTTTAGTTTATTATTAAAGAGATTAAAGAATGATCGAGACAAGTCAGACATGAGGTAAGGGACTTCGTCTCAATCTCCTTTCATTGAGGTATACATTGTTTTAACACACGAATTTCTTGTATACATTGTATAAACACCCTTGAATTTTAAAAGGGAATCTTTTTCTACGATGCATTTTTTTAAACGGAAAAAAAAGAATGTTTCTTTTAACATAAGCTGTAAAAATGAAATTTTTCGTCACAGTGAGTATTATTTGATCTTTGGCTTTCTCAACAAGCCATACTTTTTTTAAATGAAAATATATACCATATACTATTTTATGTTTTTTTGTATTGAAAATGGCTTTGATAATGGATTTGTTATGTCAAAATATTTATGTGATATATTGTGATTGAAATGTGGAAATGTTTTCTTTACTTTATATTTGTTTTATGTCTTATGATTTTATAATGGTACATGGAAATTTGATGATTGGTTATGTGATAAACCAAATGATGGGTTTTTTCATGAATACAAGGATGGGTGGTTACGTTATAACCTCCAATGAATTGGGTATGGAAGTCGGCCATATGGCTATTCTATTTAGTGATAAGTGTGGAAGTCGACCATATGGTTATTTCATTTAAGTATGTTTATGTCCCAAGTTACCTTTATATGTTATGTGTTCATTATATGGTTTTTATGGTAATATTTTGGTTACAAAAGAATAAGTAATGATCTTTTATTCAGTGAATAGTATTTACTACTTAATAAATATGAAAAGAGTTACATATGATAATGTATTCATGGTTTACCTTATGTTTTGAAAACTAACAATTTTCTTTCTTTATGTATCCCTTACATAGATTTTTATGCTCATCCCAAGTTTATGAAATTTTTCTCACATGACATAATGAGGAATTGGGTTATTGATGGGATCAATAAAAATCCAAGTCAACTTAGACATGGAACTATACCTGACTCATTTATTCAAGAGTTCATGTTTTGTAAAAAATGGAAACAATGTAGAAGTATCTTCTTTTTAATCTTTAGAGATTTGATAATTTTGTCCTAATTCTCTACAACTCTAAACCTGAAAAGATCCTCAATTTTAGTTATTCATTTAATTCAATATGATGTAAGGTTTATGGCCGGGTCCTTATAACAGTTCTGTACAAGAAAAATTAAACTCTACACAGGAATTTTATATGAACCAATCATTCATGATCTATGTGAATTTCTAGTGTAGAAAATTATGTTATAGGATATAACAATATATATTCTTAAATTTAATGGACATATAAATGTCCTAAAAAACTATTATCATGAAAAAAGTACACTCTCAGGTTCTTTAATAGATATATTCTCTTACACCAAATGGATTTAATTTTTTTGAAGAACGTGGTTTGAATTTTTCTTCATCATAATTATTTTATTATAATGTAGTTACTTCATTTCCAATATTATCTTATTAATATACCAAAATATTGATAATGAATAAACAACTAATACATGTGTAACAATAATCAACGATCATCTCAAAAAACTAGTCATAGATATCTCTAAATGTGGTCTTAATCTAAATAGTAGACATATATATGTAATTCTGTTTTTATGATTACACCAATACATAGTGATAAGATGAATATAATAATAAATATGAAAAAATAGTGCTTTTTATAACTACCCATCATAATATTCACTTTGTGATGGATCTTTATTCTCTATGGTCTCATCAAATTTCATATAAAAACTTAATTAAACACTAATAAAACACAAGAGTTAAAATAAAACTTATTAAAATATAAATTACCACTAGTAATAGATATATTACTCCTTTATTTCTACTGAGAATAAATATTTTCATCATAATAGAATGATTATATAAATTTTTATTTGTGAAATAAAGAAAATAGATCCATTTAACATAAGGAAAATGTATAAAAATGTCATATCTTAGTAACAAAAATGAAATGCATGGTTCTTCATTCTGAATTGCTGTAGAAATCACATTAATTCGACCAGGAGGAAGAGCTGGGGTGGCTTTAGATAATTAATCTAGTGATAAATATTTATGGAGGTGTAAATTAATGGATTTATTCTAATTCTTATGATAAAATAGTTTCATATTTTCCCTCATAAAATGTTTCATATAATATATTTTGTGACAAGTTGATAATAATTGGATTCCCAGTTGATACTATCCAACCATATCGAACATAATGTCCACTCAATAGATATTCTAATGATTTATTTCTTCTTTGTTCAACATATGTATACACTGTGAAAGGATACATAATGGTTTCTTTTATTGTATTACTAAAAAACCAACTATTATTCAATCCTAATCACTTACAATGTATATAAAAATTTATAATTTATTCCAAATATTCAATATCAGAACATAAACATATATAATAAAAAACCACAAACCACATGAAATCATAGGGTACTTATAGACTCAGAACAATTGTTTTAATCATCCCTAAGAAGAGTAAATGAGTTTATCCAAAACAAATATTTCCATTTAGGTTTTATGTTTTCTTATTTTTCCCAACTATCATTTTACAAAAAATCATGCTACTATAATACAAGTACCTGAAAAATTAACCTTCCCCTATTTTCGTGACTTAGATCAGTAATATATATTAAATTCTTGATAAAATAAATATTTATCTCCAATTAAACTCCACTATATTATATTAAATGTGATGAATAACATTCATATATCATTAACTATGACACATGAAATACATCGTAAATATTTTATAATTTAATGATGATTATAAAATCTAAAAAACATCCTTAATCCTATGTAGGGTATAAAATAGTTATAAAAATTATTGATCCATATACCTTACCGTACATTAAAATCATTTTTCTTACTAAAATTAGTCAAAAATAATGATATAAATCAAAAAAAATATTTAATGGGTAATCATCTTTTGTATGCATATGATGTTTTCTTACATTGAGCTAATGATTGCCTATTTCATATTAAAGAAAACATATTTAGTTTATTGATATATCATACTAGGTCCAAATAAATCAACCTTTCTAGCCTTCACATAATATAATTTTGATCGACCCAACCATTTATATAATGTATCAAATAGAGGAAATATAATATAAGGTTGGATTATACTAAAATATGATGAAACTTTCCAAGGAACATTTCCTCTCAAATTCCACAAAAACCGATAATAAATTCATGAATAACAACCTCCATAATCTATTTAGTATACTCAGTCTATCTAGAATTATGAGTTGTGTAAGTTATAATCAATTTTATCAATGTTCCAAAATTATTATACAATCCATGCCAAAACAATGATGTAGACCCAATAACATATTAAAAGAATATATTATTGAGTACTCTGTTAAGTATCATGCTTTCATGGAGAAATGTATTTCAATATAAAATTGTAATATGTGTTTCCCAAATTTTTAAAAACATAGAATCTACAATAATTCAATCAATAAACCTATAGTATTATATCATGTTCCTTTATTAACCCTAAAATAAACCAGTCAAAATGAAAAATGTAGTTTGAAACCATTTCAATTATATAATGGGTTAGGACTGAGGAATACATGTTATTTCCAATGTTGTCTGAATGTTACACAAAAATGATATATGAAATATATTTCTTTTATCCAAAATGTTAAAGTTATTTTAATACATTATATTACCTCACAGTTAATCCATAATGAACATTCAACTGGTACATATAAATGTATTTAATCATATTTTACTATAATCCCAATGATAAAAAATCCCTACCTGGATGTATAAAATTAAATTAGTATAAGTTTTAAATTTAGTTATCTTCTACCAACCATATATTCTATCATAAAATAACTGAAAATCAAAATCAAAACAATAAACTCTATTTACTCCCTCTATACCACCAACTCAGGTTCATAGGTATGATATTTCCATATTTATGAACTAATTTTCTATGAACTATATTCCACAACCCATTACACATTAAAAAATAGACACCCTAATTCTATACTGGATGTTTCATATAAACACAAATAGTTCAATCATATATCAGTTAAATTAAGAATGGGTATAAACTCCAAAAATTTCATCAAATAATTAAATATAGTCATAGATGTATCATATTCATATAACATCACTCCTTCCATATTAAATTGAATTATTTATATAGATGAATATGAAATGCCTTCAATAAATTATAGGTAATAACAAGAAAACACTAAGAAACATATAATTTTAAAAAACTTCATAAATATTTCATATGAAATCCAAATTTACACCTTTTTTGGATGCATATATAATTTCAACTCAGTGAAAACATGGCCATGAAATTTCACCTCCCATATCTGGAATATAAAAATTCGCATTTTGTGATGAAATATACTATTTAAAAAATTATCAATTGTTATATCTAAATACTAACCATATTCATTATATGATTTTGAATATATCAATAATATTTCAAATAAAATTTTTAGAACACTTTGAGCCCACATATTGGGAGAGATATCATGTCATACTGGGATTTACATGAGTCATATTCTAGGATTAATGGACGAATCATCAAATAGAGGGTCTTATAATAAAGTACACTATTATATTCTAGATTTAATACTAGTTTTTGAAACAATTCAAAATAAAAATAATAGTTAATTTCATATATTTCTAACAAATAATGGAAAAACTATATGAAATAGTATTCCAATGCTTCATGTATTTAGTCAAACTTCCAAAAAGAATATCATAAACCAATTTATAAACAATATATATATTAATTATTATACAAGGAAGAGTAGTTATGTTATATTTTAATGTTTTATAATAAAAATATTTAGAGATTTCAACATTTGGTAAGGTAAAAGGTCTTCATATTGTTCTTTTTTTCAATTTTGTAATGTATTACATAGGATTTTTTTGACATATAATTACATATTTTTTATGGTGTATTTCAAACCTATTTAAGAATGGAAATCGTTTTACATTGTATTTTTATTCCATATATGCATGAAAATTATTTGATAATAATTATTTGTCTCATATTAAAAGTTTAAATTTTATATTCCTGATTATTATGGAATTTATGATTATCAATAGTTTTATTTTATATTTTTATCATTCATAATAGTGAAATTTTATTCACTAGGTACTTGTGATCTTCAGTAAAGTGTATTGTTTTATAACAAATTATTGTAATCTACATGTATTATAATGTTTTTACATTATATTTTTTCAACAACAGTGATGGTAAAATATATAAAGCTAATTTTTTTCCATTATAGGGAATATAAAATGAAATTGGGATATTATTTCCATCTATGATGGAAGAATTTTTCAGGGATAAATTTGACTCAATCAACTAATTTCAAATTATTTGTTTTCAAAAATCGCAATACATATTAATTTTTTAGATAACATGATCATTTAGTTTATTTTCATCAGTGAACTTT
This sequence comes from Viscum album, assembly GCA_963277665.1. NCBI lineage: Eukaryota > Viridiplantae > Streptophyta > Magnoliopsida > Santalales > Viscaceae > Viscum > Viscum album. Next base: position 1,814,014,889 of record OY728127.1, read on the forward strand.
ATTTAATATTTCTATGATCCAATTCAATAAACCAATCAATATAAACAATGATAAATTTGGATGCAGTATTATGGTGTGATTATTATATTCATTTGACGATAGAGCTGCACACATTGGTAGATAGTGTTCATTCTGAATATGTTTAAGATAAATATGAATAAATCAAAATATGACCATTGATATTTTTTGAAAATGAAACATATGGAATAAAATTTGGATTTATATAATTTAAGATAAAATTAATCCCAACATCACAAATAGTCTTGTTTAAGCCTTCGTCGTCTCATTTATTTTAGTGTTCGTAAAATTATTTTTATTCAATGTGATTTTCTATAATACTAAATTTATGTTGTTTCATTATAAAATATAATTTTCATTTTCTATTTTATATTTCACATTATAATCATTACAATAGATGATAATTTGGGGTAATTGTTTCCACATAATCCAAATCCTGGAGTTTGATAATTTAAACTGTACATAGTCTTACCTTTAATCATGGAAATGAAAGTGGTCGTTGATGCTTGAGCTACATAATAAAAGGATTTATATTATAGAGGTCCCTTAGGTGGAACCTTATTTTATGTATGATAGTTGAAAAAATTCATGTGTTTGGAACATGATGTTACCTCAGATCTTTTCTACCAATCCACATGTCTCGTTTCATTAAATTTGAATAAATCTGATGATTGTATATGTTTTTTAATATTATCCTTTAAATTCTTTTAATATTTTCGTTAAATACTTAATGAATGTAGTTGCATTGATTTTTTATTTTCAGAATGTATTTACTTTTTCAGTTAAGTGATTATATTCTTATAGATTTAATTTTTACGGGATTTTCTGTATTGTATCCTATGTTGTTATTTTATTTAATCCAATTTATTTAAAATTACATCTTCAAATAATGATTAATTTGTGAGCGAGTGAAAAATTTGATGTCAATTTTTGGGCTAAAATTAAACCCATCTTATAGTGGAACTTATATATAGGACAAAAAATGGTACCAAAGATAGGCTCATTGTTAGTTCTTGACTCTTCATTTTTTATAATTAAAAATATCGGTATCTTATTAGTTTATTTATCATAAAATTTCATAGTTTTTAAAAAATAACATATATGTGGGAAGATAATTTTATTTGTCCCATAATAAATCCAATAAAAATTTAGAGGATTTTAAAATGGTATGACCATAGATATTTCACTATGATTATTATGAATACTAGTAATATCAGATGATTATTGTTTTATTAAAATTGGGGTGGATCGATTTTTTCAGATGCATAAAGACTCAATAATTCAGGGTACTAAAATAAAAATTTTTAGATAGTAGTAGAAAGGTAAAGATCATGTTATCTTCCAAGCTCATAATATACTTCAATGTTTATTACCATGGATCATAAACAATGATATTTCCTCATGTGATATAGTGAATGGGAATTTGAAAATTATGATGATTACACCATTCAAAATAGAAAATAGTTTAGAAACCATAATTTTTTTTATTTTTGATAAATATTAGGACAACTATTTTTAACATGATAATTGGGGGATTAGATTGACCATATGTTCATTACATTAATCAATAGTCTTATGTCACTTCTTTAAAATGAAATTGATGATGATATACCTATTTAAAATATCATATAAATTCATTCAACAAATTGGAATGGAATATGAATACTATTAAAAAAACAAATAGTTTAACAAAATATAGTATTTATATTTTGATTGGATATCTTATTAAATATAAATTTAGACATAATAGAGATGATTAGAAATAACAGAAGAATAATAAATCATCATTTTCTATATCGTATATTATATTTTCTTCTAGAACCAATGATAATTATCTTAATACATGTATGATGAAAAAAAATCAAAACTTCTTTCATATTTATTCTTTTTAGATATTGTAATAGTGAAGTATTACAACTTGAAATATGAATGAGAAAATTTTTTAAATGAAGGACTTGTAGAAATATCATTAGATGGATCGAAAAAATGAGTTATTCAAAATGGGATTTAAAAAATATATATGTGATGAGTACGAGAAGCCTTTTCATAATAGAATAGACTATCATGAACATAAGATGATGGAATAGGAATCAAATAGAATTTAAAAAATAATAATGGGATGAGATAAAGTATAGATATGATCAATTATCGATGTTATTGTGAAGTTTCAATTTTTTTCAGAACAACAATTCAAATAGTGATTATTCCTGTGAGATTATTGGATTTAATTATAAAGAATATCAAAATGAAAAGATGATTCATTGAAAAAGTGTTATATGAGTTTATTTTAAAATTTACTTTACGCCCTATATTTTATATTATATTTGTTGATAAGTATTAAACATATTCATTAGAATATGAATATGAATCCCAATTATTTGATGAAATTACTAGATATGTAATATTTTATGTGAAGAAAAATAAAAACTTAAAAAATACAATGACTACAATAATGTAGTATTTTATAAATCCGTTGAGAGGATTCATTATCATAATCTTTTGTTATATAATAAACATAAACTAGTTTCAATTTATGATAATCAGAAAATAGTTGTAAAAATATTTCAAAATTTATTTTCAACATAAATATTTAATTTAAATTTACTATATAAAGAGATGACGTTTATATGAAATTATGAATGTTTAAACATAATTATAAATATTTATTCATAGGTTTTATATTTTAAATTCATATTTTTAGTGAGACTATTATATTAGAAACAATGAACCAACCTATACTAAATATCATAGAGGAGGTCAGTAGAGAAATCATAAATCCATAAATATATTTTTCATTGTAAACACATATAGATTATATTCTATAATATATCAATCATGTACAAAAACATATGTTTGTTAGTATATAGGTTCCTTAGGTATTTTTGTCTATCATTTAGGAACTTGTGAATATTTTTTAGTAAATTTTCACCCTTCAATATTTCATAAAGGAAGGATAAGTGCAGCAGTTAAAATATATGGTATTTGGAAAGTGAATGTTCCTAATACATGATATGAGAAATTTAAAATTCCATGAACATTAAAAAAGTGAATTTTGATCATATAACATTTATAGAAAACACAATTGTAAAAAATTTAAATATTGGTGACGTTTCTTCACATGGAAACTTATTAAATTCTATGTTTACGTTTTATGAATTTGGAACAACCATATAATAACACGTCAATTATGAGATGAGGGATAATCTATTATCCTTGATAATGATAAATATGACATCAAAATTATGGAAGGAGTTCATTTTTTATCTATTAATTGGGAGTAAAATTTATATAACTGAGACCTAAAGATACTTAGTTAATAAAAAATTCCATTTCATTGGGTCGTTGAGGAAGAAATTTTATTTGGAATGATAGTTCAAAAAAAATTAATATATGAACTTAATATACATTTCAGGAAAAGTGATAATGAGGGATCTACATTAACATTAGTCTAATTCTTCCAAAATCTATGATCATTATGATTGTCATGAGAAAAATAAGTTTATTTTTAAATCAAAGAGGGACGTCTCAAAATTTTGTCCATTATAATTAGTGCTTATGGATATATTTATTCATAAAATCTATAAGTATCATAGGGAATCAGTATTTTTATTATATACTTGGGAATTACATTAAGTAGATTCTTGTTTATTTTATATCACAAATATATGATTTTCACTTGTGTTATAATTTTTTTTTTTGAAATTAAACAACATGCTGATTTTCACAATCTAGGGCTTTATTGTTAAAGATCATATATTTTTATTTTAAAATTATTAGTAGTTAACATGGAATTAATCTTAATCTCATGGCATGAAAAACAAAAAAAAATTTGGTTTGGAGAATGAATATAACCCATTTCTAAATTACATGGACTATGTAATGTGATTATTGAATTTGTATATATTTTTTGGGAAAATGATATAAGTTATATAATTTAAAATATAAATTGATCCCTACATTGACCAGGTATTGAAAAAATACATTGTGAAATGTGTACAAGTTGGAGGCTTAATCAAAGATAATTATATTTTTATAGATGAAAGATATTAATCTTGAAAGCTAAATATATCAGTTAAAAATTTGATCCCATAAACGAGGAAAGAAATTTTCTTTGTTACATCAGCACTAGAATCGAATGTTTTTTTCAAATAATGAACATTTATCACTAATGAAATAGTAAAATAAATGTTTTATGAGACATATCCTTTTGAATAGCTAAAAAATATCTAATCTGAATCATATAAAAATTGATCTAGTGTGACTCATTCTGTTTTTTATTGAAAATTAAATCATATCCATAAGATTATAATATACCAGAAGCTATAATAATGAAATATAGGCTAATAGATGACTTCTTAAGGGAATTTAAACATATAATTGTATGAAACAACATTATTTTTTACATATATATCATTCACACTTGAGGAATTATATTAGTTGGAATGACCCACTCCCCCCAAGGGTTCCAATAATGGGTTGTAAGTAATGATTGTGAAATAATGTTTTATAATGTTCTTATCTAATGGGCCACAAGTTATTAACTATTTTTGATTGTATGCATGTCACATACATGAGGACAATTCCACTCTCTATATTGAATGAGTAAGAGATAAGATGCTTACAATTCCATAAAATAATGTGCATAAACCATAAGAATTGTAAGTAAATTTTATTCCATTCATAAACTAAATGGAACACTACATATTCCAAAATTGTACATAACTAGGGACGAAAAACTCCATTATTTCTCGATAGATACTGAACAAATCCCCCAAGATATTAATGCTCACCATAATTAGAAAACTATAAATTCTGAAAGAATAAACAACACACATATATATAGGGTTAACATAATATTTATAGTTTGTAGTATACTCTATAAAACCTCTCCTGGAAAAGGTTAAATAAAATAATAAAGTTGGGTAATCAAATAATGAAACTAACACATCACTCAAGGGTAAAACTAGTTTATTGTTTTCACATTGGATATATCACCAAGAAACAGATTGAATTATGAAATTATATATAAAAATATGTTTTATAATCATGTTGTATTATTGATCAAAAATCATGTTAAACTATTGTAAATCATGTTTAATCACATTCTATAATGTTTTTTTATGCTCATGAATAATTATAATCAATTTTTTGAGTATTAGTTCCTAATAGATATTATGGATATTTGACGAAGAATGATTCACTATCATTGTGACCTCACATTAACCATTTCTATGACCAAACATTATCACCATTTACTCTAAAAATTGGTAATGTATGAGTCATTGTTATAGTTACATCATTGTATTATTCTACAGGATCCAGAACTCCTAATGTTAGAGACACCATTGTATCATGTAACCATTTTATAATTTTTACAATGAATAAAACACTGTTTCAATGGAACCATTTCTAGTGACATTGTTTCTCAAAATTGAACGAACACCATTTCCACGACACCATTTCATATCCTAAATGATTCAAAATTTTAACAATGTTTGACACATTGTAACATCCTAATGTTTTTATGCAATGTTTTCTTTAAATAATTTATAATTTCTTAGTAGCTTGTGTTGCACTAAAATGTGAGTTTATATGAACCACGAGATGCCCTTGGTATATAATTAAAATTGTAGCCTAACCTTTATGTTAGCTGGAATAATTATAACTAATATATGAAAATATATTTTGAATTATTTTTCTATCAATTATTTATTAAAAATTATAAATTTGATATTATTATTTTTGAGTGAAATACTACTAGAAATTAAATTAATTAGATATATATGGTATATACATAATAAAATATTTTCTATTAACCCAATGTATTTTTTAATCATAGGTTGTGAATAAACCCTATTTTTTGTATAAAAACATATTTTTAAGGAGGGTATTCTTACACCATTAAATGTAGAAAACATTTAATTTAATATATTTACATAATATTTTTTTTATATAAATACATAAATATCTTCTTTTAAAAAGGGATATAAAAATTTACATTGGATGAATTTCTGGTATAATCTGATAACATTCATGATTGGATGAATAGTAAAAACACACAATGTTAATTGAAAACACCTTTTTTCATTGACATAATTTATATTGTTAAATTAAAATATTTAATAGTTTTGAAGTAAAAATCGAATTTATTTTTATCCTTCAATATAATTTATATAAATATAAATAATTTTACATTTAATTAATATGTAAAAACATTTCAATCTCTGGAATGTTTTAACTTTTAAAAATCTCGTTTTCTTTTTCCAACAACAAGATTGATTTTAATTAATTAAAAAAACATCAGTTTTTTGAATTTTTAATAATGGACTCTATATTTGTAATAAGTAGTTCTGGGTTATGTAAAAATGATTCTTTTTTTGGGAATTATGAATTGTATCAAAGGTAATTATTTTTATTATCATGGTTAAGGGTAAATTTGGTAATTATAAATAAACATAACATTATAAAATTACCATAACACATGTAAAAATCCTATTAGATGACTAAATTAGACCCTTGTCATCTATCATTCAAAATGGAAGCACTTGGTTGCCTCATGCCTGTGAATATGACATAAATGTAATAAAAACTAATGAATGTGAAAAAATTTCACAATCTAATTTTATATAAGTATATTAATATTAATATATAGATAAATGGATAATAATATCTACAACAGACTTTATATAGATAGAAAAATGAATTATCTAAATCATATATATTAATTTATAATTTTAATATATTAAATATTTACCATAAATGATGACACAATAGTGATATACATTTTTTTATTACTCAAAATATCAAATAATTTATTTTAAAAATATTAAAAAGTATCAAACGAACTAACTAATGTGTTCCAAAAATTCTCTAGGAAAATATGAAGTGTTATTTGTGAATTGATTATTTTTTTTCGTATTTCTCTTCTCTGTATTTTTTTAAATGTCAAATAAATGAAAAGTGTCACAAATGACCATAGATATTTTATAAAAATAACATTATATTATATTATTTTAAAATTATAATTATATTTCAAAATTACAAAGTGATAGTTATAATATCTGATATTTCATAAAATATCCATTTATATTCAATTAAAAACATTTAAGTAAATATTTATAACCATTAAAATTATACAATTTTATTACAACATTAAAAATAAAATAAAATTACTAATTGTATGTTAAAAGGATATTTTTTAAGTTGGAAAAATAACTTGTCCAAAATTTATTGGTATTTGATATTAAAACCTTATATAATATCATCTTTGAAATTGGGAAATTTGTTATTTATTTTTAGGGATTTATTTTATTATAATTTAATATGGTTGAGGATTCCAAAAGTTATTCTAACCTCAATTATAAATGGGAACTCTTTTCCACAACAATTCACATCATTATGAGCCTTCTTTCTCATACATACCCTATAAATTTACCTATTAAACATCACTAAAAACATTCTATAGGTCCTTGAATTCTTCAATGACCAATTCTAGTGATCTAAAATGAGATTTAGAGGTGGCACGTCGACCAAGGGATAATATCATTTTATTATTATTCCAAAATTATTTCTTCTTCTACATCCACCACATGAGTTATTTCAGAATAAATTAATAACTATGTTAGTAATTATATTCTATGAGATATTATTATTATTACAGAAACATATTCCCTCTTATACCCAACCTATGAAAAAATAAATCATTGTGTGTGCGTACGTACGGATTACCATCTACACGGTGTGGTGTAATCCATTTTCCACAACCACCATACATGGATGGGTATAATGAAGGAATATATATATAAATATGGTTCATATAATGTGATAATTATTTGGATATACATAGAATATCTAATTCAATACCATTCCGAAATTATGGGAACTATATTGTCTCTCGGGAGCACGTACGACTTAACGTCTCCACGGTGCGATGTAATTAATTCTACATAATATTCATTAAAGAAAGATTTAAAAAAATGAATTGAATTAATAAGTATGATATATATTATAATTATAAAATATTCGAAATAATATAACTATAACCTAACAATATTAATAAGAACTTATTCAACAAAATATGTATAAGAATATAAAGAAGTTAATAACTAAATAACGAGTTAGAATGAATTGTTACTAAAACGGATTAAAATATGATTGTAAATGTTATCATAAAAATTATAATGATTCTGAAATAAATTGTAATGATTTTTTATTTCATTATATAGGAGATCCAAATACATATGAAGCATAATGGACCAATAGTAAGTGATAATTTTTCAATCTCATTATTATCTGAGTTTGTTTATTCCTATGTATTTAATAGGGAATATCTATCATCCTTGTCGATGTTTCAAAAATATATAATAATATTTTTATTATTCTAAAATTGTTTACACTTTATTTTACCCATTGGTATGTTTTTATTATATGGAAGGAAAAAAATATTTTGTCATTTTTTGATATGAGGTTCTTTTTGTCTTTAAGGAAAAAGTATGAGAATAATGTTTTTTTAACTATACAGAATGCATGGATTTTTACACTTTTATAACTCCTTATTTTCTTGAATATTATCTAAATATTTCACATGGTTATTTTCACATAAAATTATTTCTTCTGAAATTTTTTGGCATTTTGTGGATGATAAATGTTTTTGATGATGAAAGGATATTTTTTTGGGAATTAATTCCTACAACTTTCCCAAAATTAATTTCCATATAAGATGACACTATTTAAATAAGGTCATATATATAACCATTATGTTAAAATTATTTTATTTTATGTAATTTAGGAAATACATCTATATTATATCAATTATGATGGATTTATGTTTATGAAACCCATTTTATTTTTATGGTTATTCTATAGTGAATGTTTTTATTTTTTATGGATCAGATAAAAATGATTTCATTATTATTTGGGTGGGAACAATACCTCCATCAAATTCATTGGGTATAGATTTATATATCATGAGATATACATTAATGGAATAACAAGTAAATATATATCAGTAATAGATGGTTGGAATGAGGATTTAACTCAGTCCAGTGATGGACTTTTTCTGCTATGAATGTCTCGGCAAAGTACATTTAGAAATATAAAATGATTTTCTATTATTATTGGTGAATGCAAAAAAATTTATGATCTTATGTATTGAATATTGGGATTACATTTCATATTTATGATTTATCCCAATACATGATATTATTATCTTTTATTATAAGGATATGATTTTCAAATTTTTTGTTCATATGATTATGATATCATTGATATTTCACTTATTTACCCTTATTGAGAATTTGAGGACAAATTTTCAGATGTTTCTTATACCCATGTCATGAATAAGTTTATTATGTAAGATATTTGATAAAGGAGTCTAGTTATGAAGAAATAGTGGGAGATAATTGGGATGTTTTATGAACGAGTGGTTTATGTTTACCAGTTTCTGGAGACACAAAACCATTATGGTCCTAGCATAGTTTTTATTATGTTATGTAATATATATTATTCAATGGTTATGTAATATCTATATGGAAATTATAGGCCATTATATTTGGAATCAAATTAAATATATTGTTCAAATTTGGAAACTATTAAGAGAGAAACTTAGTAAAAACTCTACGGATATGTCTATGTATATGTTACAATACTATAATAGAGTCATATAGAAGTTCCTGAATAACCTATAGTGTCATAAATTTGAAATGTTTTCTTGAATTATGTGGTATTAAAATTATTATTACTGTTTTTCATATTATGATCCTTGGTTTTCGTCAATGGATGGAACCCGAAGGAACATCATTAATGCCAAATGTGATGGGAAATGCAATAATGGTCCCCATGAGAAACAAAATGTTTTGGGAAAAGGAGTAAAAAATAATGTATCCATTCTCACACATCTTTATCAATTTATGAATCATTCCACGCATTCAACCATAAAAAGGATGGATCAACATTCTGTTTAATCCTTCATGAGGCAGTGTCCACTTTCTTTCAGCAGGTTTTCTGATCTCTTAGTGGTTAAAAAATGAATATGTACCACTGAAAAGATATTTTTAGTTCTAAAATGATATTAACATAATAAATTCATCTTAACATTTTATCATTTCGATTATGAATCTGATCAATAGTGGAATATTATATAGAATAAGAGGAAAAGAGATGAAATTGATTCAATGGAATGAGATGATTTCAACAACATATTCTCTAATAAGTACATTCCTGATATTCTTATACCAAAGAAGGAGACAGAGTTCCATGAACATAATAAATAGGATGATGAATCTATTAGTACCAACAAATATAATTTTAAAAGACTTTCGAGGTACACTTCTAGAATTATTTTCCAACAAAATATTAAAATTGACTTCTTCTTTAGTGGATTAAAACTTGGTCTCCAAAGGGTATTAGACATAAGAAAATTCACTAGATACAAACAAATTGATTGATGTGCTCTCAAGGTTGAGATAGTGATTGGAGTAACCCATCAGTCATATGGGTTTGATAAGAAGAGTAAAATGGAATTAAAATGAAAATATAAACACCAAACTGAATAGAAGATGAGTTTCCATTATGCTCAATTTGTGGAATGAAATATAGAGGGAATTTTATTAAAGGGGATACTAAATTATTAATGTGTGGAAAAGGAGGACATCAGGAAGTTGACTTCATATGTAATGGAAAAAATATATCTATTGATTCGAATGATGAAAAGGATACAAAGAATGAATCTCCAACACTTCAATGTAACATGTGCAAGTAAATGGGGATGTAGTCCAATCAATATACTAATACAAGGGTTATTGATAATGATCAATTTAAACAAAATCTTTGGGTAAAAGACACTATAAATTCAAATGATATCACAATTGGATACATGGAGTATGATATTGTAGTGGTGAAAGGTACACTTACCATCAAATCTAAAGTAAAAAATGTTTTATTTCATTCAAGGTCCACCCCATATAAAATTTGATGAATTTTATAATGGTATATCCATTTTACCTCAACAATTAGATTTTGAGATATATGTGAGAACTCCTAATAGAACAATAGTCACATAAAAAGTATATAATTATTCATAAGTTTTTGTTTATTGGAATTTTAATAAGAAAATTATTCTGATCATTCCTATAGTAGAATTTGATGAGATTCATTGCATGGATTGGATTTCCCTATATGGATCTTATTTCAATTTCCATGAAACGTAATACACATTTCATATTCTGTCTCAGGAAATGATCATCGACTAATTCAAGGATGAATATAACCTTCCAGTAGAAATTACATCCATCATATGGGTCTTTACTCCTATAAATGAAGTTTATTTATCTCAATCGACTGTGGAGAAACTCATAGTTAATAATAGTCCTATTAAAAGATGGTTTGATGATTTATTTCTAAAAGAATTGCATGTTCTTCCATCAAATCATGATGTTTAATTTTCAATAGAACTCATACTTTGTGTTATGCCTATCTATAAGACACTTTATATAATGTCCCCAATTTGTTTTCATTAATTGAAGATGAAACACCAATAGATTCTTGATAATGTATTTATACGCTAAAGTGTATCACCTTGGGGAGAAACTATTCTATTTATTATGAAGAAATATGGATAAAAAAGACTTTGAATTTATTATCAACAACATAACAAGATCACTATCAAGAAAAAATGACATCTTCCCTACATTGATTACTCATTTAACAAAATAATATGTTCTCAATACATTTCCAAAAATGATCATCATTCATGATATCATCAATTAAGCTTCATAAATAAGGATATTCCAATGTTGGAATTCCATACAAGGTACGATCACTATATATTTATAGTGATTCCTTTTGGTCTTACAATTGACCCTTCTAACATCATGATTATAATGAATATTGTCTTTAAAAAATAACTTGACATGATTTTGGTTGTCTTTATAGAAGATATTATTGTATATTCATAAAGCAAGGAAGAACATAATGTCCACTAGATAATTGTACTGAAGACCATAATAAAGGAGAACCATTATGAAAAATTTACCAATTATGAATTATGTCTTCCGAATTTTTCATTTTTGGGTCACATAATCTCATGAGATGGGAAATAAAAAGACCTAGAAAAAAAAGAGGTTGTTGAATGATTTTTGAGACCGATAATGGTAAATGAGATCCGAATTTTTCATTGGTTTGAAGGATATTATTGATGTTTTAGGAAATATTTATACATATTTTGTAATCTAGTAACCAAGTGTACTAGGAAAGGAGTTGTGTTCCATTAGATGGTGGAATGTGAAGATAATTTCAAAGATCATAAAAGATGGTTATCCAGTGCATCTATGTTCACACTGCCATGTAGTGGAGAGTGGTTTGTGATAAAATTTTATGAAACCAAGAAGAGGATGGGATGTGTTCTCAAAAAATTAAATGATGATAAATTATTCCTAAATATAGTTGAAAATTCAGGAGAACAGTTACCCCACTCCAGATTTGGAGTTAGCTATGGTAATCATTACATTAATGATATAGAGGCATTATCTATATGGTGAAAGGTGTGATATTTATATTGATCATAAATGTTTAATGTACATTTTATCAAAAAAGGAGCAGATTATCCACCAAGTAAGATGGTTAACGTTGATTAATGATGATGATTGATCAATACATTACCACCATGGGAAAGTGAATAAGGTGGTAGATGCTTCGAGTTAAAAAGAACCTACTAGCATATCCAAGATGAGGATCACAAATTATATAATATTTATGGATTTGAGAATGATTTATCTATAAATTTTAATTGTAGGGGAGAAATCATGTCTCTCTCTAATTGATGTTCAACCATCTATATAATTGAATATTAAGGAGGCGTATAAGGTAGATGTAGAGTTACAAAAAGAAGGTGGGAAATATTCCTGAATTCAACATTGATTGTGATGAAATAATATGGTTTTGGAAATCAATTTGTATTTCTCCTATATAAGAATTAATGATGATATATTAGATGAGCCTCATAGTTCTTCATTCTCTATTTAGCAGTGAAACAAAAAAGATGTATAGAAACCTGATATTGTACTTCTTATTGGATATCATGAAAAGAGATGTAACATATTATGTCTCACGATGATTGGTTTCTCTACTAGTTAATGCTGAGAGAATGTAGTTTAAGGTGATATCACAACCAGTAACAATACTATATTGTAAATGGGAAAACCTCAAAAAATGGACATTACTATCTTACTTACCAAAAAATCTGAAGGCCATAATGCTACATGGGTTATAGTTGGAAACCTTATCAAGTCAGCACAATTCATTAATATTACATAGGATTTATCTCTGCATCATAATTAATATATATGTATAAGAGATGGTAATATTTCTTGGATTACCACGTTACATTATATATTATATAGATCCAAGGATTTCATCAATTTTATAGTGATTTCATCAGTATGCACTGGATACAGAGGTAATTGTCACCACAACTTATCATCCTCAAAATGAAATTCAGTCAGAGAAGAAAATTAAAACTCTAGAAGTCATGTTGAGTCATACTCTATGGATTTCTTGTGTGGTTTGGATCAACACCAACCTTTGGTGGAAATTTCACACAACAATAGATTTCACTCATCTATTCATTTGGATCCTTGTGAATCATTCTATATAAAGAAGTGCAGAAATCAAACTTACTGGGATGATGTTGGGGGAAGAAATCTATTAGGACCTGATCTTGTTTATAAAATGGATTTAATGGTAATATCTATTAAACAACACATAAGATAAGCTCAGAGTAGAAAAATCAGGATGACAACTAAAGAAAATACCTAGAGTCTGAAGTCGGTGAAAAGGTGTTTATACAAATATCTCCCTAGAATATAGCAATTAGATTTTGAACGAAGGGAAAGTTGAGCCCTATGTATATCGATTCGTTTGATATTATGTATCGTGTTGGGAATGTATAATTCCAATTGGTTCATCCACCAAATCTCACTCATGTTCATGATGTGTTTTGTGTATCTCTCTTGATAATATAAACACTCGATCCTTTATATGTATTGTGAAAAGAAGTCAAACCCCTTGAGCAAGATATTTCATACGAAGAACAACTGATAGAGATTCTAGATCACAACAAAAAAATTCTATAAAAAAAAGACAACTCACTTGGGTAATGTTTTATGGGGGAACCACCAATTTCTTGAAGCAACATGAAAACATGAGGATATGATGAGGAAAATGAGTCCTCACCGGTTAGTTTCCATGTGAGGAATTTCAAATGAAAAAATCAGTTTAAGGTGGGTAGAATGTATCACCCATATGTTTTTGAAACTATTTTCATTAAATAATTTTTATATTTTATAGCTTGATTTGGATGATATATTTAGTTTAAATGAACTCTGAGCCACCTGTACAATAAAATTACAATTATAAATTACACATTAGGTTTGCGAGAATAATTATAACTAACAAATGAAAATGTATTGTGAATTTTTTGGATATCAATTATTTATGAAAACTATAAATCAAATATATGTATTTTTGAGTGAATTACTATTTTTAATGAAATTAATGAGATATATAATTTATATACCTAATAAAATATTTTTTTGTTAATCAAATGGATATTTGAATCCTAGGGTATCAATAAACAATATTAGTTGTATAAAAACCTACCTTTTAAGGGTACTCTTAAACATTTGAATGCATAACCCCTTTTAAATTAAAATTCTGAGACATTGATAATTTTTATATATATAAAATTATTTTAATGAGGTATATAAAAACATAATTTGCTTGAATTTAAGATAGTATCTGATAACATTAATGTTTTGATGAATAGTAAAAACAAAATTAATTATATTTGATTTTTTTTCATTGATATAATTTATATGCATAAATTATAATATATAAAATTTTAATGTTTAAATATATAAAATATGATTCATTCAATATAATTTCTGTAATTAGAATTAATTTAACATTGAATTCATATGTAAAAACAGTTCAATATTTTGCAATGTTATAAATATTATAAACCCAGTTCTCTTATTTCGAAAATGTCTTTATATTAAATTATTTATTGTGACTTCTGTGTTTTAAATTGTTAAAAAATAATTCCATATTTTTAATCAATAGGTCCAAATTATGTTAATATTCTACTTTTATTTTTGTGGATTCTGAATAGTAACATTGGTAATTATTTTTATTACCATTTTAAAGGTAAATTAGTTAATTAGAGGTACAAATAATATTATAAAATTACATTGAAACCTATAAAAATAATATTGGATAACTAAATTGATCCATTATCATCTATTTTTCGAAATGGAATCTCTTTATTTTCACTATCATATGTATACGCCATAAATGAAATAAAAACTAACGAATGTTACAAAAAGTCATAATCTCTTTTTATATAAGTATATTAATTTTAATATATGGATAAAAAGGAAATAATATCTACTATAGATAGTCTCTAGAAAACTAATCTAATTAAATACATCAAAGAATTTTTTTTATATTTTTTTGATATTAAATAATTACAATTAATGATGACACAACAATGCTATAAAAATCATTTTACAAATAAAAATATCAAATAAATGTTTTTAAATATATTAAAAAAAATATCATATGAACTAATTAATGTGATATAAAAATTTTCTAGGTTAATATGACATTTGAAGAGTGTATTTATATGTTTTTATGATTTTATCTTCTATGTGGATTTTTTTTAAAATTAATTTAAATGTTTTGTGAAAAAATTGTCAGTATTCGTATTTTATAAAATTAATATTTTATTAAATTAATTAAAAATGATAAATATATTTTCAAATTACAAAGAGATAATTATAAGATATGACATTTCTCAAAATATCCATTTATGGTCAATTAAAAATATTTATTTAAATATTTATAAACATTAAATATAATAAATGTTACTACTGCAATAAAAATTAATTAGAATAATTATGTGTCAATTGAAATTATATTAAGTAAATTGAACATCTATCTTTTCCAAAATTTATTGGTTGATGATATTACAACTTTATATCATTTCATATTCTAATTTGGGAAATTTTGGTGTTTTTTATATGGGGTATTAATTTTTTGAAAATTAACATTTTTAGGTTTCAAAAACTGCCCCTCAACTCAATTATAAAATTGTACTTCCTCTCCGAAATAATTATTTCATTTAGAGCCTTCATTCTCGACGATACCCTACCCATTTAAATTATAAATTTCATAAAAACATTATATAGTTCTTGGACTTCTTAAAAGACAAACTCTACTGCTCTGAGTAGAGATTTAGAGGAGGCATGTCAAAGAAAATGTACTAGCATTAAAAGATTCTTCCAAACAACTCTATTCTTCTTCAATATCATGATGTTTTCATTATTAACTAATAACTACAGTATTACTTATATAATGAGAGGTTATTATTATTATTAAACAACCATCTTCCACCTTCTACCCATTCTATGAAAATGAAATCACTCACCATGCGTACGTACAACTAACTATGTCCGCACCGTGGTGTAATCCGTTCTTCCCCAACAAATTACATGGATGGGTATACTGCTAGATTTAATATATATATATATATATTATTAATATGAAATGATATTTTTTTTAGATTCTATAAATCATCCAATTCCACACTATTCCACAATAATGGGAACAATATCATAGCTCGTGCGTATGTAGGACATATCGTCTGCACAGTTTGATGTGATTCATTCTATAAAATCATCATTAAAGAATGATTATATAAAGGATATAGATGTGAAAAATAAGATATATATATTTAGATAATAACAACATTTAAATGATATATGGATAATCTAAAAAGTGGAAGACAAATTTATCTGACAAAACATGCATTAGAACATTAAGCAGGTAATACCCGAATAACGAGTAAAAATGAAATGTTTCTAACAAACGAATGAACATATGATTATAAATGTAATCATAGAAATTATTATGATTCTTAAATAAATAATTAATATTATTTAAATCATTATGTATTATTTTTTTATACATACAAATAATATCAGATGCAATGTAAGTGATATTTTTTTAATATTATTATTATCAAAGATTATTTATTCATAAGTATTTACAGTGGAAAATTTATCCTTCCCATCCATGTTTTATAAATATTTAATGTTATTTTTATTATTCAAATAAATTTTACAATAAATTTACCCATCGGTAAATTTTTACTTAATGGTATGAAAGGAATATTTTGTCATTTTTCGATACAATGATCTTTTTTACTTTTCCTGAAAAAGTACAAGAAAAATGTAATTATAAATTGAACGACATGATTGGATTATTACATTTTAAAAATGAATTATTTAATTGAATAATAAATTACAAGATTACATGTTTATTTTCGCATATTATTATTTCTTCTAAAATTTTGTAGCATTTTGTGGAATGAAAACATTTTTGAAGAAGAAATGATATTTCCCTTTGGAAATTAATATCATGTGTTTTATTAAAATTATTTTCCAGCAAAGATGAAACTATTTAAATAAGATTATATTTCTAACCCTATTATTAGAATATTTTTATATTTCATTATTTAGTAAATACATTTCTTTTAGATAAATTATGATGAAATTATGTTTAAGAAACCCATTTTTCATGGGTTATGTGATGGTGAATGTTTTTATGTGTTTTTGGAAAATGTAATAATGGTTTCATAATGAGATGGGTGGGACCAATATCTTCCTTCAATGCATTGGGTATTGATTTATATATCATTAGATAGACATGGATGGAATGATATGTAAATCTGGTCTGTAATACAGTTCTAGAACGAGGAGTGAACTCAGTTAAGTAATGGACATTGTCCACTGTGAGGGTATTAGCAATGAGAGTTGAGTAATATGAAATAATTTTATATGCTTATGTGTGTATGCCAGAAAATTTCATGTCTTATATTATGAATTTTAGGATTTCATTTCACTTTTATAATTTATCCCATGACATGATATTATGATCTTTTATACGCGGGATGTGATTTAGAAATTTTATGTTATTATGATTTAGATATGATTGATATTTCCATTTTTTACCCTTATAGAAAATTTGAACTCATCCTTTCAGGTTTTTCATTTCCCAAGGTCATGAAGAAGGGTATTTACTAAGATATGTAATAAATGAGTCTAGTTGTGAACAAATAAGAAGGAGACAATATGGATGTTTTATAAACTAGTTGTTTATGTTTAGCAGTTTCTAGAGACACTAATCCTATATGGTGTTGGTGTAGTTTTTGCTGTGTTATATAATTAATATTCTAAAATTTTTACTTACAATCCATAATTAATGTATCTTCCATTATAAACACATGTTTGAAGACACCGCTAAGAAGAAAATGATGAGTCACCACCGATAGGGGCATGACTCCTTACTCACTATTTCTATGACACTATTCATTTGTCACCAATGACTATGAAATTATTCCATACATAGATATTTATACCATTACAAATTAAATTAAATATTATATCTAAATTTAATATTTGACTTATTAAATGTCATTGATATTATTAATTATCTTTGACAGAGATGTCAGTAGACAGTACAAGGTATATGGTGTGGCAATCATGACTCATGTCAGCCAAAACAGAAACACAGATGGATTAATATATTATGGTGCCCAAGATAAAAAAAGATTATAGTGATACACACACAAGACCATGAAAAATAGACAAGATAATCCATCATGTATGATTCGATCTAAATAGGAACTCACTGTGAACCATCCCAAAAAACAACCATGTAGTAGAAAAAACTCAAAGAAGAAGATGAGCTATGAAGAGAATGTCATTGAACTAGAAAACATAGAATAGAACTCGCGACACTCTATTTATAATTCTAAATCCATAAGAGGACCCATGGATCACATCTACTTCATTGATAGTGTCTAGAACCACATTGCACAACATTCAAAGCATTCAAAACTCATTCTTCTCATTTTAAACTATGTTTTGTACTGTTTTATTATTCGTCTGAGAAATGTGTCCAATTTTATTAAAATGACACAAAATTTTATTGGATAAACTATGGGATACATGTTAGACTCTAATTATATCCATCTTACACCATTTCATTCCCACAGACAACTGTCAGAGAGGTCCATGTGTGACGTGGTTTTTATAGTTTCACACGAATTACTATGGTAGATATATATCAAGACCTGGACATCACTATATGATACTGTAACCCCTGCTCCAGGGTTTGGATCATGTTTATTAATATAATATACTGGGTATAATGTGATCACATTGTGATGATGATTATGTCTCTTATTGAGACTTAACATCTTGTTTTTTATCAATTTTGTTAAAGTTCACTTTTCTTGCCTTTCTATTATTATTCAAACTAGAAATCATTACACATTCATGATAGTTAATAATAGATAGTATTTGTTCATGAGTTTTTTTATATTAAACTGATTTAAAAATATTAAGTAACATCATAAATTTCATTAATTGTGATTTTCTCTATCAATAAGGAATCCTTCAAACTCTCTAATCATTTAAAATTTTTTCTACATTGGTTAACTGAAATGTGGGAATTTATACTTGGGGACATTAAATATCAAATTTTTAAAAGAAATTTTTTACAAAAATCCTTTCACCTACAACTTGAGAGTCCTACTATTAATTACATTTGGTAACAAAGGAGTTTTTAATATTCATGTTTCAATGTTTTAGATGATTTTTAAACCATTTCAACTGTGATTTTTTTTGTTTTATAGAACTATAAATGTCTGTTATTTCATAAATATTTTCTCATAGAAACCATATTATATAGTATGAATTATTGATTACATAACATAAGGTGATTCTACTAACAAAAATCCCTTTTTCACGAGACTAATTATGCATAGCTGAAAATTAAGATGAAAATTCCTTTTGAATGTATGTGTTTTGAAATTTCTTCTTACATTGTTGATGAATAAAATATTTCTACAAAATCCCTAAATATATAGGAAGATATAACTAAATCATCTTTTAATTATAAATGCAACGATATTAATTAAATACATTTTTCTTTAGGAGATAAATAATATAAGATGTTTTCTGAATGTAAAAGACCCCATGGAATTTGGGATACTCTGTCTATTTCACATAATGTAACCACTAATTATAAAGAGATGTGACATAACTCATTTGATATTAAATATGAAAACTTTATGATGAATCAAAATGAACCTACCTCTTTCATGTATCACATGTTAAATTAAATAATAAATACAATGATCTCTTTGGGAATGAAAGTTACTACTATGGAACAAATCAAGCGAACTCTATGATTTCCACCAGACAGATGGTGGGGAACGTTAGTATTATTTTGAGAATCTTGTGAAATCAATATGTTTCTAGTCAAGGATATGATTTTTAAGATGATGATGAATGAGGAAGAATTATAGGTCAAAAAAAGATGATGAACCAGTAAGAAATTCAGAGTATTTCGAAACCACTACTTGCGAAAATAATGCAAAGGAAAGGGTAAATTCTCATTTTGGCATTAAATTTAACAATGATTTTCCATATGATAGTGATGAAGGAATGTATCTGATAGCTATAACTTCTAAAGAATTAAATACAACAATGTTTTTTTTAGGAATCCCCACTATAGTGTAAAATATAACAATAAGGGAAATAGGAAAAATGATTGGAAGTAAAATGAAAATACAAATGAGATAGTCTAATATGAATGTAAATGATGAGGACATGTGATGTTTGATAGTCATGTGTTAATGAATATATGAAAAAGGGGACAGACATAGGATGTATAAAAATTCAATGAAGACCACCTAGAGTGCTTCTAAGGATAGCTCTAGGGACTCATAGTCATGTAATGAAGAAGTGTCTAATAAAACAAAAATGTGTTTCCTCACAAACACATGTGACATAACCCTAGAGAGTCCATTAATTTTTTTTACTATTCTAGAGATGAATATGCTTTTGAGAATATGTCAAACAATAAATTTTTTTTAAAACTCCAACATGTATAAAGATACATGGAATGAGTTAAAGGATAAATACAATGTTATAAAGAAACAATATTCTATTACCTCTAATGTTAAATCCAAATTACTATGGAAAAATAAAAAAATGATCAATTTTTTAACGATAACAATGATATTATACTATCTTAGAAGATTTTGAAAATGACATAGAATAGATTACCAATGCAAAGAAAACTCTTACAAAAATTATTGGTAATAAAGTTTCCCCAAAATACAGTACTAGTATAGGATACTAAAAAGGGTAAAGGAATCTAGGAAAAAAAATTTCTATAAATATCTAGATAAACATTTTTCATGCCCAAAGTTGAAAATTCAATTGCATGTTCTTGCAATGGACAGTCACTTACTATCTCTAGTTATTATAGGACAAATAGAGTTTATTTTCCAAAAGAGAAAAATCTTTTTATTGATAACCTATCAAAGAATTTTGGGATCCCAACGGTTTTATTGATATTATTATTAAACCAAACAATGATTGGGTTATAAATTTTTTCATACATAAATTACTTTGTTAGGAAATGTACCTTATGATATCCTATATTAGTCAATGGTACACGTATAGTGGATTCTCATGAAATATGATATGGGTTAATTCATGATTCATGAATCATATAAATATTGATGGAGGGAATCTCGCATTTGTGAAAATGCTAAAGGAAAAATAATTGGCCTCGAACGTGTTGGTAACTATAATTCAATTTTAATTTTCTATGATATGTTTATTGATGAATTAATAAATAATCTTCGTAATATCTATCAATTATGTTAAGATGGATTAAATGTTTTATTTTAATACAAATCACTTAATGTGGTTAGATATAAAAATGATTTAGTTATTACTAAATATAGAAATGAAAATTCCAATGCATTTAATATATATTCCTTAATTTCTCAAAATGATTCATGATTTTATGATTTTCAAAAAAAATTTCTTGGATTTGTAATAGTACATCAGGAAAATGTAATAATCAGTCACTTAAAATCATTGAAGGAATGTGTTATTCAAGGATGCAACCCTAAACTAGAATTTCTAAATTATAATGTATGAAATCAATGAGAAAATAATATATCATTCGAACCAAAAATTCAGTTTCAACTTCTAATCCTCGTGTGTTGGTTCACATGGATATTTATGGAACATAAGGAGTTTTAAGAGATAACGGGATGCACTATGTTTATGTTCTATTATATAACTACACTAGAGATATGTGGATTTTAGTTCTTCCCCACAAAAGTGTTGCTTTCTCTAATTTCACTAAAAATTTGAGAATAGTAGAAAACTGAAGTGGTCATAGGATTAAAACCATAAAGGCCAGCCTTAAACATGAGTATGTAAAATGAATGTTGAAAACCTATATCTCAAAAAATGGCTATAGACATAACTTCTCTCCTCTAAAGAGACCATATCAGAATAGAGTTGTTCAAAGAAGGGATATAACCTGATTAGAAATAGCCCAGAATATGATTAATGAATATGATTTACCTATTTCCTTCACTTTGAAGCTATCAATATAGCTTCATATATAATTAATAGAGTCTTGATTAGACAAGTCTTAAGAAATCACCCTTTGAGTATTGGAACAACAAGAAACTTGAGTTTAATTTTGTTAATGTTTTTGGTTGTAAAGTCTATATTCATAATAATATGGATAATATTGACAAACTTACATTCAAAAGTGATGAATTAATCACTATATTTTATTAAACCTCTATAAAATCTAATTGGGTCATTAATAGAAGAACCAAGAATGTGAAATAATATGTACATGTCAACATTGATGAAACAGACCCACTCCAATCTGGACATTACTACCAAATCTTCTAATACTGTTGTTAAAAAACTTCTTCAATCATCTAGTTCTATAAATTCACTAGACACTAGTAATGACGAACCCAACCCTGTTGAAGAAGATGAAATTTCGTACCCTTCTTTTTCTATACCTATAAGAACTCTTATGGAAAATCCTTTAGATACTGTAGTTGGAGACATAGACAAAGGTACTCAAACAAGATATTATCATATAAACAAGATGAACATGAATAATTTTTGTCTTAGCTTGAACTTATGAACATCAATGATGCGATCAATGATGAATTTTGTGTAATGTCTATGTAAGAAGAAATGAATCACTTTGAACAAAATAATTTTTTGAAACTATTGGATAGACCTAAAGACACCATGACTATATGAACATGGTGAATGTTTGGAAAATAATAAGATTATGATTATTTTCTTATAAGAAATAAATATTTATTAGTTGCACAAGGATATAATCAAGAAGAATTCATTCACTGTGTGGAAAATTTTACCTTAGTTTCTATAATTGAATCCACTAGAATAATTTGATCATACGACACACATATAATTTTTAAATTATAACAAATAGATGGAATGAGTGTATTCCTATCTGGGTTTATAGTTTAGGATGTGTTTGTTGAACAAACCCATGGTTTTAGAAAACCTCATTTTCCAAATCATGTTTTTAAAATAACAAAAACTTTTTATGGTTTATAATATGTTCAAAAAGCAACATATACTAAGCTAATTACTTTTCTTATTTTTAAAGGTTTTAAAAAGTATATATTTGATCCTACACATTCTATATGTATAATATATAATGATTTTTTGGTATTACAAATCTTTGTAGATGATTATCGTTTTGTTTATTCAAAAAAATTCATTATGTGTTTATTTATAAAAGATGATGAAAAATGAATATTAAATGAGTTTAACGGGTGAACTAAAATATTTTAATAGATTTAAAATATTTGAAAAATTAATATTTTAAATTAGGGTAAATATAATAAAGATAATATAAATTATTTTAGTTTGGATAGCTCTATAAATATTAAAACTCTTATGTGTACCACCTATAAATTGGATCACGAAGAGAATGAATAATCTGTTTATCTATTCAAATATATATGTATAATTGGAAGACGTGTGTACATGACTGTGAGGCATATAGATATTATTTTTAATGAGTGTATTTGTTCGAATTTTCAAGAAAATCATAAAGATTAACTAGCTCTTACTATTAAAAGAAATCTAAAATACCGCAAACATTCTACTAAATTAGGACTATTTTATCCTAGAGGATAATAATTTTCTTACTTAGTTAATCTGATGCTAATTTTGGCGATTGTACCTTAGATTGAAAAATTACCACCATAACATGTCAATTTTGTGAAAGTCAGTAGTATCCTTGTGTAGTAAAAATTAAAATTATATTGCATTATCTACTATAAAATCTTAATACATAGTTCCTGGTAGTTTGTGTGCTCAAAAATTATGGATGATACAAACATTTCTTGATTATGGATATTAATTTTGACATGTACCTATAAACTGTGATAACATATCTTATATTAATATCTATAATAATCCAATTTCTCATTCAAGAAAATAACATATCGATGTATGAATTCACTTCAAGAGAGAACATTATCAAAATGGTGATATTACATTTGAATTCATTGGAACATAACATTGGCTTGCTGATATTATTATTAAGCCATTAAATTATGAAAAATGAGCCACATCATACATGAATTGGGATTGATCATCCTTAAGAGGTTGTTCATTGCCTCACCATTTACTATCTCACATTTTAGAATATCATAATTTACTGCCTCAACGTTTACATTCTCTCCATTTTTTGTGTCAATAATTGTTGTCCAACCAATCAGAGTAACAAAATTGTAATGCCACTATAACTACACAATCTGGTCTCACCATTATGACTTCATTTTTTATATTTAGTAAATATTTCCATCATTTCTTTTGTAACTATGTCATTTCATTTTTTTTAATTTTTGACTTTTGACATACCTAAATGATATAAACCCATAACTCCAATTCTCTCCAAACCCATTCTCTATACTCCGGAAATAGTATCCCTTTTTTCCTGAACTCATCGATCTCCTTCAAAACCTTACTGCAAGTCAGAAATATCAAGGTTGAAGTGTCCATCAACATCAACTCCATATAACTTCATGTCAACATATAATGTGAAAAAGTCCATGATCAATATGCATGAGAAACCTCTAAACCATTGTGTCAATGATTGTGTATTCATTCCTAAAATGAAAGTATGTGCACAATGTCTTACATCAATTATGTTTCTTGTTCTTAATGTTATGGAAAAACATGTAAGGTTAGAATGGATTTCAAAATAAATATTACCCATATATTCCAATCTAGTTTTAGTACTACTACTATGTCGTGTTTCCATTAAATTATAAAGAAAACATTATTATTAGGAGTTTGTTAAATGGTTACAAGAGGATATTTTCCATAATATTTGTGGAATGTTTTCTTATGATTACCTTATGAAGGTATCAATGAAAACCTCCACCTCCAAATGATATATTAATCCAAGAAGTGGATTCGGTTGACATGACTAGAGATAGAAAAAATGATAAGGCCTATAGATGGTAAATTTGATGAGGAGACAATGTTGTTGTTCAAATATATTCAACACATCATACACTTAAGGAAATGTGACATTGATACTCTAAAATATCAAGATATATTCTTATTACATCTATTTTAGAATAATCATAAGATAAATCTATAAAAGATACTTGTTCTTCACATTTGAGATATAATCAAGAAATATTCATTTTAAACATCCTTATTTTATTCAAGATTGATTTATTTTATGCATCAAGCCTATAGTTGGGTTGGTAAGGATGATAAATGTTGTAAAAGATAATGAATTTTTTCTATCTATCGATATTGGTTAGAAAATGAAAATTATTTAGAATCTATGAAAAAGTTTATTGGTCAATGAAAGTGAATGGTTGTGTGAGGATTTCAATCAGGTTGATCACCCCTAAAGACCTAAGAATATTTGTGATCCTAGTTTGTAAACATATGAGTGTGTGGAATATTAGGATGAAGCAATGGATGTTTATTTTCCTATAGCTAAAAATGTTTTTTTTTCTAAAATCATTGATCCATATATTTCTAAAAGGACAGAATAACTGTCTCATATATCTCAAGAACCATCTTGGTTTTTCGCTTGAGTTATTATATTATATATAATAGAATTGAAGGTGAATTTGATGAAAAGATAGTCAATGATAATGATGATGATAAAGGTGGAACAACTATAGAATCATATGTTTCTAGTAAAAATCTGGAATTTTTTTTATAGAAACAAAGTTCATTTTCCCTGCTAAAGAAAGGATGGACAAATATTTTCAGTTCAAATGAAGAATGTATTAGTCTATTCGAAAAAAATATATTGAATGATTTCATGATATTGAGTCTCTTATCCCTCAAGGGGTATAATTTTTTTAGGGGGATTAGAACACCAGTTTGGAAGATATATATTTACATAATCCTATGGATTCATTGATCATGTTTCCAAGCAAAAATGATGTTAATGAATCTCGGATGTCCTTGGTTAAGGAAATAGACCTCTTAATTTAGATTCCACTTAAACCAATCGCATATAAATAATTCATATATGATAATGAGCCAAACCCTATTTCAATTCCTTCTACTGCTGAAGAAACTCAAAATTATGTAATTCATGGGGATTTTGAATCATTATGAGATAAATAATTATCTGATTGTAGATAGATTATGAAGTCAGGTGTTTCTCATATGACAATAATTAGTGAGGTGGATGTTGGTATGCTTTTACAAAAGTTAAATTTAATTCCTCAACCCAAAATTCTTCATGTTATATATGAATAAATTATTAAAAATCAAATTCATAGTGAAGATATCAAATCCATAAGATCATTTGGTGAGGGAATAAATAAAGTCTTGTAAGAGGATCATGCATAACATTCTATTTCTAGTCTACGTGTGGATAATTATGGCTCGATCTCAGGAAATTATGTATCTTAGATTCAAACTAATTTTTTTTAGTGGGTGAGGATGTGACAAAGAACAAAAAGAAACACGAAAATTATATGTGTGGGATTGTATCTATTATAAATAGATTGAATGATGAGTATAACAGATCTTTAGGAACTGTTTGTAAAACTCTCAATTCCTTTAAATCAGTTTCTCAAGTGAAGAAAGGTTCATCTCCAAAATCTCAACCATTGTAATGGGATTGGATCAGATTAGTGATTATAGAAGAGAATTAGACATTGGTGGGTGGTTCAAGTCATGAAATACTGATTAATAGTTAAATGTATAGTGAGAATATGTATGATATGGTTATATTTTTCACTAGTATTGCAACTAATTCTCAAGAAGATATTTTAGTGAAGGTGGATTCCTATTTCACAATGGTATATACCACGATCTAGCTCCCATGTCATTTTAAATATCTAGTGTTGACATTGAGGCTACCTCAAGTGTCTCAAGGATTCTAGGAGAAATTCAAGAACTTAAAGGATTTACTCATACTCTATAGATGATCAGTAAAAATAAGGATAACACATAGAAATCCATGGAGTATGGTGGTGAAATCATCATAAATTTCAACATCCTATTGAATCCTTATTTTCATTATCAAATCACAACTATAGTTTCTCCGACAGCTGCTACTGTAAGAACCTGGTTACATTCTTATACCACTCATTATTCCTCTACATCTTTTTCTCTAATGACCATGACTCCTTCTCAGGCTCTAATAGAGATAAGAAAAGTCATTATTGAGATCTTGTGACTTATTATTCATCCAGACCAAGACTTACACATTATATTCTTACGAGATGCCTCTTTATTACATCTCTCTTGGCTCAATCTCTTCAACCTATAATACTTATGAACCTTATGATTCTGCAACTATTTTTCTCTAACAACGATAAATGGATGGTCGTTGAATATAAAGAGAAGTAAATAAAGTATTTTTTATTGGGCTATGATGTATTATCTTTTTTGATTTTAGTCTATTATATCAATATATTCATTGAAATGAGATATCTATTTTATTCAATTGTTGATATCATTTAGTTCTGGTTTTTCTATTCTTTACTATATTTTTTATAATCTCAACTAAGGGATATGAACTAGAATTTATACTATTTTTACATATATTCTCTAATAATATAATGGACTACCTTGATTTCTGTTTTAATATCATATAATTTGTGTGATATTTTAATCAAATTGTTATTCCTTCCTAAAGTGGATGTCTTGTAAAATCCATGATTTGTGATCATAAAAAAGGTGTAGATTGTAATAATCCTCTTGTTTTAATGCTCAAAAATCATATTTAACTCGTGTAAATAATGATTAATCTTATTAGATAATGACCTATTATGCTAATGATTAATCTTAATCCATTATGAGAGTCTTACTTCCTAAGATAGATAGTAGATATTTGGCATTGTTTGAGTCGCCATTAAAGTGATCTCACAATTGCCATTACCATGACAAAACCTTCTCAATGGTTAGTATGAACATCGGTAATGTATGATCCACTGTTATATTGAAACTGCTATGTTATAGTAATAGTTTCGAAAATCGAAAATTTCTATACATCATTTTATCATGGCGGCAGTGCAGAATTTTCACAAGGGACTAAACACCGTTTCAATGACACTATTTCCAGTCACACTGTTATATCCCCTAGTATATTCAAATATCGTGAAATGTATGAGAAATTGATCTGAATACACCATGTAGATGTAATGGAAGATTCACTAATGATTGTGGAATTGCTCTTAACTCACCATTTGTATGGAATCGTTATTTTTCCACCACTAACAGGGAAGACATTCCATACATATCCATTTCATCCTTTTCCAATTAAATTCAAAATTACTTCTAACAGTCATTTTTGAGTTATTAAATGACACTGATATTATTTTTTATCTTTTTAAACATACAGGTAGACATTACAATCTATAAGGTATGGATATCATTCTTCTTGTAAATCAAAACCCAAACACCACAATATTAGTATATTATGGAAAAGATGATGAATAATATGAGAATGAAACACACTTTAGAACATGAAGAAGAGCCACAATATTCCATCTCGAATGATGTGAGATAATGATGAACTTGTTGGGAACCATCCAAAAAACATCCATGAAGAATCATCGACTCAACAAAGCATAAGAGCTACAAGGTGCATCTAATTGAATAAGAATTCTGAAAATAGATCTCAAGACACTTTGGTTCAGAGTCAACATCCTGGAGTGGAACCGAACATGAAAACATCTATATTTAAAAGACTCCAAAACCTCATAATGTAACACTCAGAGAATTTTATACACATTTTTAGTACTTTTTTATTATTCCATTGTGTAGTGTGTGTATCTATACTAAAAACACTCATAATCTATTGTGATACACTATTTAAAACAAGATATCCTCTCATTATCTATCTCTTACACAATTTTACACCCAGGTACAACTATGGAAGAGGTCCATGTGTTACTTGGTTATTTTAGATTCCCATGAATAAATGTAGTAGGGGTATAACTTGACCTATACAATACTATATGTTGTTGTAAACCCCAATCAAGGGTGTGGGGAATTTTATTAATATAAACTACTTTGGGAAGGTGATCAACAATAGGAGAGGACTATGTCTCTGCTAATGACTGAACCTCTTGTTTTTGACCACTGTTTTCAAGTCCCGTTATCCTTTTGGTATATTTTTATTCAATTTAGAGAACATTAGATTTCATTGAGAGTTAATATTAGAATTTGTGGGTTCTTGAATTTGTTTGTAGACAAATTTTAAATGATTAAGTAACATCATAAATTTCATTAACTGAGAATTAGTCAATCATTGAGGAATCTTTAAAAATCCCAAAACAATTGAAAATATTATAAATTGGTTAACTGCTCTATTTGATTTTAAATTGGTGGAATTTTATATAAAAACATTTAATAGAAAATTATACAAGAATTCAATTCACCCTGCTCATGAGTTTCCTAATCCAACCAACAATAATATATATATATATATAAAGGTATTTAAATTCAATTTATTTTCATATCTTTCACTCCAATTGGATAATTACTATTAGTATTTCCAATACAAATTATTGATAATTCATCCTTTATGTGAGTCATACCTACACTATATAATCATTATTATAGAATATTGTATTGGTGGTACGTGAACATGACATACTCCTTGGGATGCGAGAGGTACAAAAACAAGGACATATTGATGTTTTTTATGATTATATACATATATATATATATCTGTTTGTGTGTGTGTGTCTGTAAGTATTTTTTTTATTGAAAATGTTTAAAATTTATAAATTACTTGTTGGGAGATCAATGTTATGATTGGGAAAAAATAATTTACAAATATGTGATATGTTATTTTAATTTTTCTATTCATTGAGAATTTGTATGAATCATTATCATTTTCATGGAGATGTTTTCAGGAGGAATTATAGAGTGTACAAGTTATACACACCATAGGAATATATATATATACTATCATTCAAGTTAGTATGTATATAATGGTGATAGAGCTAGATGTTACTAGCTCTGAAGACTGGTTGAGTAGTTCTCATGAGTTATGGAGTACATGGTCACTGCCCATTTTACTGTGGTTGATTGTAGTTTTTAATTTATTTTATCCATGAAGTAAGATATAATATGACTCCATCTTGTTTATGAATGGTGTTTTTTTGATCATTATCATCTATTTTTATACCCCATAGACTAATATGGGGTACTTAATTCAATTTTATTTATTTATATATTATCCATAATAGTTTGCAACTTTTTCTCTATTTGAGGTGAGACATGGGAATAAATATCTCTCCTTCTTCACTATTAACCATGGGGGATTGTGGGGATGAAATAGTAGTATGATAACTTAATCTGTGATCATCATGAACCAAAATAATTAAATTATTAGTACATATATAATTCTGTGAATTATCTTTTTAATCTAGAACATATCCATAGATACTTCTGCAAAAATTCACCCATAGTGCATAACAAAAAACAATATCAAGACATTGGGTACTGATCAAGAAAAAAAAATTCATCCATTTTTCTAATAAGAAATCATATATCAGAAATATAATAATATTTTATAGGCTAATTTCAATGCCCCAATATAGTACCTTACTTTATAGATGGCGTATGACACTATAGTACACAATATAATCATTCCCCTCATTATACGCAAAACCCATCACTATAGCTGGTCCTCCGAAACCATTTCACAACAAACTATTATTAAAAAAATACAATGTACTCTATGCAATTTATCATTATCATTTGTAACATCATAAAATATATTGACTTTTTTTAAAAGTTAACTTAAATGTTTATATATCATTAATTATATGCAATAAATTATATATTTAATATCATGCAAAACACTTGATAGCAGGGTTTGGCGAACCATAAAATAATATTATTCTTAAATTGATTGTTATAACCTAGCCATTAAATAGGATGGTATTAATAGTATATACTCCATTACTAAATTTAATAAAAAAGTTCATATTCTATAATAATTTATTTATCAGTAATTATTAAATAATTAATCAATTATTAATTAAGAAGTTACATTAATTTACTATATGTTATCTATGAAAATGTTTGTTTATTATTATTTGAAAATATTTTAATTAATTTATAGAGATTATAGAAAAACTATTTGATAAAATTATGATTATTTTTTGAAATAATCATATAAAAAATTATATTTGGGTGAGTATTTAGGAAATTTAAAAAATAAAAATAAATTTTCGGTGAATAATAAAAAATACCGACTTTTATTTGAAAATATATATTTGTTTAAATGATTTATCAATAAAAATTATATTATAAATTGTTCTTAAAGATAAATTAGTTCATTAATATATATTTTTATCCAAATTATGTTATTGGAATCAATTTTATATTAATTTTGGATACAAAATCCATATAATCTTTTGAAAAATAATTCATTGAAAAACTACAATCTCATTGGGATTGTAGGATTGATTTTTTTAAAAAAAATTATCCTTATTGAAATTTAGTATGAAAAGAAAATTCAATAATTTTATTAATAATAATTTTAATTATCTAATAAGGTCAAAATATTTTTGAAGAAAATTAATAGTAAAAAATATATAAATTATTTAATATATTAAAGGTTAAAATGAGTTAAGGGAGGATAAACTAAAAAGATAATGCTTAAGGTAATCTAATTAAATTTTTAAATACTTTTTAATGGCCAAAGTAGGAACCTATAATGTCAAATTCATCAATTTAATCCATTTTGGTGCCTATTGAAATTAGACAAATGTGGAAAACCCATTTTATTTCAAAAGAGATAAAATTTTTCAACTCATCTCACTTATAAAAGGCCACCCACATTATAGTATTTTTTACAGAATCAAACTGTTTTTTTTATAAAATCTATTCCGTATTAACATCAAATCCTCCTTACTATCATATCATAAGATTTATTTTTGGAATTAATCCCTCATAGAAAATATGAGAATGAGATGAAGATGAAGAAAAAAAATATTAAAAATAAATAAAAAAATTAGGCAAAAAACAATATAAAATGGGAAAATAGAGATTTTTTTAGAATGAGAGGAGACATATTTTTATTGGAAAAGGGGTGATATTTTTTCCCTATAATCGTTCCTACAAAATATTAGACATTGTAAACCCCTTTATGAAGAATACGAACTAGAATTATTATTGAATGTTGTTAATCAATGTATTTATTTTCTCCCTACAAAAAATTATCATCATCCACCACGATTAGGAAAATATAATTCCGATAAATTGTTAAAATGTATTCTAGCTGAAATTTTCCTAAATATTTCCCAAATTAAAGCATTCAAATACTACTCATATGATTTAATATCTCCATCATATTTATTTGTTGAATTAAAATTGTAATTATTTTTAAATTCAAGTTTGAAAATTATTAATTGGTGGTGTTTATCTTGATTTATGTCTTATTACTTAATTTAGTTCCACGTTCTCACCATGAATAATTTTTCAACATGGTTGTTATTTTAGGTCATATTAATGTTTGAATCAGCTCTTGTTTGAGAATAAGAGGATGAATACCATAAATAAATGAAACCAAAAAATAATCACTCAAATTGGATTCAATTATTAGAAGATATTTTTTAATTACCAATGTTATAACAATAAGTTAAAATTTTAGAATAAATAAATTTTCCCCTTATAGCATAAGATAAACTATATAACCAAAATTTATGAAAATCAGCACAAATTGAAAAATTGTTTTGTATTAAATAATTGAAAAACTAAAGAAAATATGAAATAGATATTGGATATTTCATTTAATATAATATAACCCAGTTAAAACTATAGTTTCATAGATTTTAAATATATTTACTTGAATTAGACATCTTCTTAATGATTTTTTCAAACAATGTGGTGTTTCATTAGGATTTTAATTGCTTACACTATTCTGTTTGGTTTTATTCAATGGTGAGACCTTGAATGAAATAGATTCAAGTTGAATTTTATATATAATATTATGATGAGTAACCAAATGGGATGGTGACTAGAATAAAGGAAAATGGGATTTTACCAAATCATTTATCCTGATATAGGATTAACATCATACAATATATCAAACTAT
Source organism: Viscum album (assembly GCA_963277665.1). Classification (NCBI taxonomy): domain Eukaryota; kingdom Viridiplantae; phylum Streptophyta; class Magnoliopsida; order Santalales; family Viscaceae; genus Viscum; species Viscum album. Next base: position 1,814,048,462 of record OY728127.1, read on the forward strand.
CAGACTCCCCAAATAAGATAATGATATATTCATTCATGTTTTAAGTTAATTAATACCAATTATAGATGAATGTTTGTATTCCTATTTTTTATTTGTGTTTGAAGAAACATGCAAGTCAATGTGTTAGAGGCAGGAGAAGATGTTTTGACTATGGAAGAGAAGGACCCATAGAAAGCTACAAAAAAGGAAAAATGAAAATTTTAACTAACACAATTTTTAAGAATAATGGTCTCCCAAAGGTAACAATGAATATTTAATGTTTTAAATTATGAATGTATGATCCTTATTCAAATAACTATCATAAGGGGAAATATCATGATGAAACTTTTCAAGGTTGTATGAATAATTTTTTCATTGTTGATGATGAAGAAACTATAAATTACTTTCGAAATAAATGAGGAAATATAAAATTATATGAATGATACAAGTAAATTTATTAAGGATTAGGTGAAACAATTGAGCGTATTATGTATTAGAATTAAATAATTATGAAATATATAATTATTCTTCAATGTATGTTTTTTGTTATGTATTTGAAACAATATGTTTAATAATGATGATGACATAAAGATATGGTTTTATAGAAGGGATATATTCATGGGAAAAAATGCTTGTGGAAAAGATAACCCCTAATATGTTCTTATGATTAAAATTACGATTTTTGGATAAATATTTTATTGATTTGGATAATGTAAATTGTATAGTCATAATTTAATTATAACCGATTAATGAATTTTTTACAAAGTGGATTATAATATCATTGATGGAGAATACTGCATTTTTATTTATTTATAGAATATATGAAATAATGTATTTTTTATGTATGAATTGATGATGAATTTCTGTTTTCAATAAGGGATTATTTTAATGCATGATTCAAGAGAATACAAGATTAAGGCATCCACTTGTTTTTTATATTAAAATTAAGAGTTAATGTTTTATGGGGATTAATAATATGTTAATTTTTAATATTTAGTTAAAATATTTATAATTTTTTTATTTTTAATCATTTTTATTAGTCACAAGGCTGAGAGATAATAAAATTGAATAATTTGAACATTGAATGGGCCTTTATAAATAAATTTATTACTTTTTCGTTAGAAGATTTATGTAAATTAGAAAATCTATTCCAAAAATGTTGTTTTGATGATAAATAAAGATAGATCGAATCAGTTATCATTACCTATATAGATCATATGATTTGTTTGTACGTCTAGAATAAAAAATTCACCATTATATTTTTGAGAATGATATGAAGTGGAAATTTTCATGGAATAACCAAATTAAGAGTTATTGAAAATGGAATATAATGAAACAAAGTACGTATAACTTCCAATTAATTTTCGTAAAAAATAGGAAATTTATGTTGAAATAAATTTTTATCCTATTGTCATTATTTTTTGATGATATAAATTACATTTTTTTCTTATGTATTTTATGTCTTTTTGGTTGTTAACCATATCAAGATCACACACTTTTTTTATTAATAATCTCATCACTCTATATAATTAATTAATATTTTCATCCATTTCCATGTCTTCACATCGTGGGAATTTATTACTATATGGAATCCTACTTATCAGTTACTTTAGGTTAAGTTTATGTTTCTAATTATCCCATTTATGGGTAGTTTTATTATTCAGTTTTACTATTTCTGTTTAGCTGAAGAAATTTTGAATTCATAAATTGTTGATTATATAGTAAAATTTGATTAGGTAAATTCATTTTAATAGCGGTATAATGTAACAACCCTTTAATTAATGAAATATATATTTTTTAAATAATTTATCTTCTTGGGATACCTTTTGTTTATATGTAACAGATTATTTCTTTTATAGTGTGCAAGAAATGTGACAATAAGCTTTAGCGAACCATGAAATAATATTTGTTTAAATATGACTATTATAATCTAGAAAATGAATTTTTTAGATATGAATAGAATTAAATAAATTATGAAATACAAATATAAATTTCATGAACAATATATATTTAGTTATATATTCTTAAAAAATAATAAAAAAATTTGGTGTAAGGTATTTATATTTAAAAATAATGTTTTCCTAAATATTAATGTATAGTTATTTTTATTAGAAATAATATTATCAGTATATAGATATTTTTATAAATTCATTTTATTATATGAAAATATTTTTAAAAATAATAATTAAGAAATTACTTTAGAGTGAATTTTTGAGAATTTTCTATAATTTATAATTTTTCGAAGAATTGGGACAATGCTTAATATTTATTACAAATTTCCCAATCGTTTAAATAATTTATAATGATTAATTTAATATGAGTTACATTATATATCAATTATTCCTTTTTTGTCCATTTATATAAATTTCATATTGAAATTTGAAATTAAATCTTTGTAAAATTTTGAACTTTTTCTCACTGAAAACACACTTTCTAGTTGCATTTATATGATTGATTATTAAATTAACATTTTTCAAATATATGAATGGAATTATGGAAAATGTGTTTCATATATTGAATCATAATAATTTATTTTTATTTAATAATTTTATATTAATATCTTACCAAAATTTATGGTTTATATAGTAAATGTTATTTTCCATGTTGATGATATAAATTTGATAACCTGGGTGTTAAAATCATAATATAAGATTTAAAAATAAATATAAAATGATTAAAATTATTTTATGTACATATTTTAAACCAATAATATATACGACTCGTTTATATTCCATTTTGGATCCCTGTGTGATGAGGAAAACATCGGAACAATTTTTTCCTTTAAAAAATACAAGTGTGCCAGTCACATTACAAATATAATGGAACCCCATCTCATATCTTTATCGCAACATAAAACAATTTTTTTTCCAGTACATAATAAAAAAACATCCCAATTTCCAAAATATTACATTATAATTATTCTTACTCTTATTAAGACAACATATGATGGATTTTGTGGAAACCCTATTGAGAATACCCTATGAAGAGGCGACTGTCACAACCCATCCCCCGGGGCCCGTATAGTGACTAACCCAAGACTACCTTCCATAGGCCAGGGGCTGGAAACTAAAACCAAAGGTATAAATCCCCAAACTGGGAAGGCATTGACATTATAACTATAAAGAAACACATCAGAGTACACAACTGGAAGAAAAATACTAAGTAAAATTGTATACAAAAGTAGTGCGGGAAAGTAAATGGGGCCAGAAATACAAGCCCAACTCGAAATTACAAGTAAAACTGAAAGTAAGTACAACTAAAGATAAGTAAAGAAGCTACTGGGTCATCCTTTGGGGTTCCTACTGGTATTTTAGGTACCGATGGCCTCGTTAGTAGTCCTCGTCCATCCATCTCCTCTGTGAACCGTCACACAGAGTGATCCACCTCCGAGAACTATCCAGTCCTTCTACTCTCTGCCTCAGTCTGTGTTGTCTATCTTCTACAACCAACACAATGAGGTGCGGGCATAGCCCGTGCAATGTTGAGTATAACGATACTCTTTAGGGACCCTTATACCCTCAAGGTGTCATTAAATCCAAAAAGGATTAACCAAAAAATATGAAATCAACGGATAACCATTACTTAGGTATACACCCATACATATACCTATGTTACCTAGTAACCAATCTCAATCATGGAAAAAACACAAAAGTCATTGACACAACTCAAACTAGGATTTTTGTAAATCTGAACCCTCAGATGTTGGAGAACTCATTCTCTATCTAGTACAGTCGGCCTTCCATGTCACACAGATCCGTTTCCCACTAACTTGGACTATTGAGGTACACCACTTGTCGAGTACCACTGATCTGATGCACTCACAAAGAGGCGGTCTCCACCGTGGGTCTACTGTGCTCACACAAAGTCACTCCCCTGGTAGCCTACTGAGGTACTGTACGTGTCGAGTATCGTGGGTCTTCCGTGCTAACAAAGAGGTTCTCCCCACCATGGGTTTGCCTCTCTCACACAGAGGCGCTCCCCAATGTGCTAGTCGAATCACTCTGAGTCGAATCGGTTAGCAGTCATCAAGTCTCATCCAGCTACTAGGTTCACATTGAAATTGATGCTTGTCTCTGGAATATCGTCTCCACAATATACTTGTCGATACTCCAACTGTCATGATGTCCCACGTAGAATTATCTCAAACCTCTTCCACGTCAAAAGGTTCTCAACGCAACAGACGGTGCGTCAATTGGATGCCTGGTCTGTTAGTTATTAGCCTTTTAGTCCTGGGGGACTAGTTGGATTCGTGTACGATTCAACCTGACCTTATCTTAGCTATAACCTGAACTCCAGTGGGGTATTCTCAAGGGGACGACTTCCCTCCAAGAATTCGGTCACCCTTGACAGTTCGTCAAACGGACGTCCAATGAAAAAGATATGGCTCAAGAAAGTAATGGGGAAGCAATGGTGCCAGGTCCGGTCTGACCGGGTCAGACCGACTCGGCCCAACACAGTCTGGGCCGACCCGGTCTGGGTCAACCTAGTCAGAATCACTGGGCTTAACCCAACCCATAGGGCGGTTCATCCCATTATGTTTTGGCCCGGTTGGCTCGGACCGACCCAGTAGATTGCGAGGGTGGTTCTGCCCGGAGGTCGCAACCTAGGAAAATCGGTCTGAAGGCTGGGGCCGGTTTGGCCAACACTGCGAGGGTCGTGGCTTAGGTAACCCGAACATGGAGGTCAGGCCGTTTGGGAAACCATCGGGTAGGCAACATGGAGCGTGGGTTACCCTCAGGGGCAGTGGAAGGGCGCCTGGCAGTCCGTGGGGGCACCAGGCATGAGGCGGGGCAGGCAGCGGCAGCGCCAAGCAGGGCGCAGCAGCGGCCGGGCAGACTGCAGGGGCGCCAAGAAGCATGTGGGGGCATCAGGCAGGCCGTGCAGAGGCAAGCCGCGCGACGATCAGTGAGCCGGGCATGGCACGGGTGCACCGATGGACCGCGGGTAGGCAGACCGCATGCCAGGCAGGGCGCTGGGATGCTGCATGCAGGCAGGATGCACACCGGTTATGGCACTAGGAGGCCGCAGGAAGGTGGTTCGGGCACCACATGGGCTGGTGGTGGTTGCTCGGCATCATCGATGCACAATTGGGGGTCGGGATTCGTGGAGGCTACAAGTAGTGTAGCCTTCATCACTGCTGCCTTCTTCGTCGTTTCCACATCGCCATGTCGTAGAATCCACAATAAAGAAGAATCGACAGGGGATGTCGGGCCATGTTAGGATGCCATGCACCCTCCATGTTTAATGTGATATCAATTGGTTCATCAAAATAGGAATGATGAACATCAATTATTTACAACCACACAATGATTTATTTTCCAACAAAGATGAGAAAAGAACATGGAAAAAACACAAGGTAAATCCCCTACCATTTTTTCATCGATTGACGTTCGTCGTTCTTTGAAAGTGTTGTAGAAAGAAGATGATAAGGTTTTTTGTTCACCACGTTCATCATGCACTCCCAACCCTCGAGCAGCGTCTGTCATGGAAGACACTCCACGTCGGTAGGATCCGAGGGAGGAAGTTGAAGAAGGATGTGGGTGACGTTCTTCACGAACCTTGTTCTTCGTTGGGAGAACGTCATTTCTCCCAATTCTCCTCTCATGATCCGACAAAATGAGAGTTTCATAGCCAAAAATAATATAATTTATCTATTAATTTATTGGAACATCAATTTCAAAATGGAGGAATAAATTAAGAGGCTCCCAATAATAAATTACACGTGTTTCCGTAATTTATAACTAGGGATGTTAAGAGGATCCCATTAATTAAATGGCCCACATTGGCACAATTATTTAAAATTGGAAACGTGGAACCAATTAATGGTAGAGGAGTTCAATGGACACCCCCTTCATTAATGAGGGGAGTTGGGAGAATCTCTACCCTCCCATTAATTGGGTGGTTTTAGTCTCGAGTGATCCCCATTACATAACCCCTCACGGGAGGTTATGTTCTAGTGGGATCCACCATCATAACCTCTCATTGGAGGTTAGGGTGTTGTTGTCCCACCTCAAACATCCAATTGGAGATCTTAACTAATAACCACTCACACTTATGTTAGCTCAAAAATAAATTAAAGTGTTTTACAATTTATTTTATTAATATTTTTTCAAAAGAAAAAAAAATAACTTTTATTCTCGACCATCCGTCGTCGAGTTGAAAGCCTTATTAAGCGAATACCAGTGTTATGAGTTCAACGGTGACCTCATATTTCAATTCTGATCACCAGTTCAAAACATATAAAATCCCTCTCATGCGTTTACTAAATGTAGATGAACATAACCTCAGAAATTGATTTAGGGAACCCTGAGACTTAGAATCAAGCGCTGTAAAAATTTGAAAACTCATAAAATTCCCATTTATTGAAGAAAACATTTTCCATGGAATTTACAGGTCTTTACATTTTCCCCACCTCAGGTCTTTACATCCACATAAGTTACAACTTGAACTATGGGAAAAATGGGGGTTCTGAGCATGAATTCGAGCCTCCCACTCCCATGTGCTCTCTTGGAGGTTCCCGTGCAGCCAGCGAATGCGCACCAGAGGTATCGACCGTCCATGTAGGACCCCCTCTAGTCGATCCTTAATCTCCACTGGAACATCCGTAAAAGTTGACCATTCATTAACGTCCATCTCACTATGGTTGATGATGTTGGAAGGGTCATGCACATATCTCCTCATCTAAGATACGTGGAAGACGTTGTGCACTCGGTTCAACTGAGGTGGAAAAGCTACGTAGTAATCCACCTCATCTACTCTGCTATGGAACAAGAATGGTATGTGGAATCGCAGATATAACTTACCGCCTATGCAAAATCTCTATAGATCTCAACTTGGTGAGACCCGTAGAAAGACATGGTCGCTATCCTCGAACTCCATAGGTCTTTGTCTCCAATCAGCAGATGACTTCTGCCTGCTCTGTGCAATCATCATCCACTCCTAGTTGATCTGCACCTTCTATGAAGTAGCTCGTACCATCTCTGTTTCAACTAGTGTTGACTCCCCAGGGTCAGTCCAGCACAAGGGTGATCAGCAAGGTCGCTCGTACAAGGCCTCCAAAGGTTCCATACATATGAAGGAGTGATAGATATTGTTTTAATCAATCTCAACCAAAGGAAAGTGATCCTCCTAGTTTTGAGAAAATTTGATGACACATGCACGTAGCCTATCCTCGAGGGTTTGAATGGTATGCTCAGTCTGACCATATGTCTGTGGATGGAAGGTGGTGCTCAAGTGAAGCTCTGTCCAGAAAGCCTCATGTAACCCCTTCCATAGGTAGGAAGTAAATCGTGTGTCACATTCGGAGAAAATAGAGGTTGTTACTCCATGTAGTCACAGAATATTTCACACATAGAGGCATCCCAAGGTCTCTACTAAACCCTACTCATCGATCGGTAGGAAGTGGACCGACATAGTGAGTTGTTCGACTATTACAAAAATCGAGTCGTGACCCCTGAAAGTACGTGGAAGACCCATCACGAAGTCCATGGATATCTCATAAAAATTCCACTCTTGGAACTGTAAAGGTTGAACCATGCCTACTGGTACCTGGTGATCTGGCTTCACTTGCAAACAAGTGAGGCACCATGAGACAAACTCTGCTACTACCTTCTTCATACCTTTCCACCAGTGCTGTCGTCGAAGGTCCCGGTACATCTTCTCCACTCCTTGATGTACCTCTAGAGGTGATGTGTGTAACTCCCTCAACACTTCCTCCGGAAGTGCCACTGGTACCCTGGAACGCCATCTGAAGAGGATGACGTGCTCCCCACCTTTAGAGAATCCATCAAGTGCATTACCTTTGGTTATCTGAGCGTGTCATGTCTCGCAGTCAGAGTCCCCTTGTTGTGCCTCCCTGGATCACTGATGAAGATGGGGAGGGACAATAAGAGAATGTAGAAAGGATACTCCATCTCAATCCACAATTAAAATCAGAAATGTAGCCAGCTGCTCTATCGCCACTCCTAGCAGCTCTATACCAGTCTTCCTACTAAGAGAATTGAAAAAATGGTTCCCTTCCTAAAAGTATAGACTATTACGAAGTCATAGACCTAGAGGAACTCACGATATAATCGCTGTCTCAGGTTCAGGTCCTTATGATAGAAGATATACCTATGACTCGTGTGATCAGAGTACACGGTAAAACCCTCACCCATCAGATAGTGCTGCCACATCGTCAAGGTGAAGACCACTACTACTAAATCCACGTCATGGGTAGTGTAGTTCTTCTTGTGTAGTCTCCGCTGTCGAGAACCATAAGCAATCACTGCTCCCTCTTGCATCAGGACACACCCATTTCCATTCCCTGATGTGTTGCAGGAGACTACGTACCCTACGCCATACTCCAGAAGCCTCAAGATGGGGGCACTAGTCACCCTCTTCCTTAGCTCCTGAAAGATCTGCTGGAATCTCTCCAACCACACGAAGGGTTTCCCCATCTTCATCAAAATTGATAGAGGTGCTGCAACTCTGGAGAATTCTGGAACGAACCTCCAATAGTATCTAGCCAGGCCCATGAAACTATATACCTCTTTCACACTCCTAGGTAGCTGCCAAGAAATTAAAACCTCCATCTTCACTGGATCCAATGCAACTCCATCATTTGAGATGACAATTCCCAATAAGTGAACCTCTTGAATCCAGAACTAGCACTTAGAGAGATTACCATAAACCTTGTGCTCTTAGAGTGTTCCTAGTACTACCTGAAAATGGTAGGCATGCTCCCCCTCAGAAGTCGAATAGATCAGAATGTCATCGATGAAGACTACAAAAAAGTGATCGAGGTAAGGCAAGAATATCCTATTAAATAGACACATGAACACTGCTGGAGCATTGTATATGGATAAGTGCATAACCAAGAACTCGTAGTGGCTGTAACGACACTTGAATGTCGTCTTCTGTACATCCTCATCTTGAACTCTGAGTTGGTGATAGAATGATCTGAGGTCTATCATCGAGAACCACCGTGCTCCCTTCAGCTGGTCAAAGAGGTTGTCAATCCTCGGGAGTGGGCACTTTATCTTTACAGTCACCTGGTTTAGGAAATGGTAGTCAACACAGAGTCTCAAGTTCCCATCCGCCTTTTGGAGAATAGAATCAAGGCTGCCCAGGGAGAAACACCAGGTCAGATGAATCCCATCCCATGAAAGTCCTCTAGCTATACCCTTAGCTCAGGATGCTCAGCGAGAGCCATCCGATATGAAGAAGTTGATATCAGTGTCGTCCCGGGGTACAGGTCAATGAAGAAGTCCTCCACTCTACAAGGAGGTAGCCTTGGAACATTGTTAGGGAAATCATCTGCATACTGGTCCACCACTACAGGATAAGTAGGACTCCCCACATCAACTACTCCAAGGGTATGGAAACAAAACTGGCGAGTGATCGGCTAAACCCTCCTCCATATAAGTCTGTCATGTGCTGCAAGGTCTCCCTTCTCGCCGGTGAAGGCAAACCTAGTCCCATCCGTCCGAACACACCACACCTTTCATCTAATACAGTCAATATGAGAATGGACTATTGATAACCAGTTCATACCCAAGATGATGTCTTAAGGCCTCAATGCCACTACTAGAAGTTCCAGGCCAAAGCTCTCGCCTCCTAGGGCAAGCTCTCACTGCCGTCACAAGTTCTTAATCATCAAATCAGCTCTCGTAGGAGTCTCTAGCCCTACAGATCGAGACAACAACTCCATCATGATCTACGAGCTCCAAATGATGGAAGTGTAAATGAAATAGTTACTAGCACATGTGTCTATAAGAACTGTAGCTAAGGAAAAGTAGAAACATATCGTAACTCGAATAATCTCTAGAAAACTATGATCGTAGGCCTAAACATCCTGTATTTGAGCTCTCCACTGTCCACCCGCTCCTTGTGGTTGGGGTGGGCCTCCAGGTGGTGGTGGTGGAAACACCTCATAATGTCGTCCACCGCCAGCTGCATGTCCACCTCTTCTAACATGTCTGCATGATCCCTGCGGACCGCCTTGATCGAATTTTTTTCTCTGTCTGGGAGGTCCCTCAACTGTCTGGAGATCATCTCTACGGTGGGTCAAACAGTCATGATCCATGTGACCCTACCCTCTGAATGAGTAACAATATCCGCTCTGGGCATTTTTGTCTCTGTCTCCACTCTAGGTGTCCTGCACAACCAATTCTGAGTCGTACAGTCATCCACATGTAGGTCTGGTCTTCTTGGACCTCTAAAAAATATATCTACTGCCAGTATTATAATACTCCGCTGCATGACATCTAGTAGTGGGATTCACATCTAGAGACAGCTCAGCAAGGAAACTCTCCACCAAGAGGGATCTATCTAGCACCCTCGTATTCATTGGGATACTGAGGGAGATAATTAGAGCTCTGATCTCTCAACTGAAACCCTTCTTGAAGGTCTGGGCCCTGATGAATGGGTCATGTACCATATTTCTGGAGTAACGCGAGAAGTTAGTAAACCTCACTAAGTACTGCGCCACCACCATGCTACCCTACTGTAGGTAAAGTAGCGCATGTATCCACAGTGCGCAGAGAGTTGCTGGTACAAACTCCACCGAGAATAGTCTCTCGATGTATGCCAAGAGTAGGGTTGCCTCATCATGAACCTGGAGCATTAGGCTATACAATCTTCCTACAGATTCCGGAAGGAGACTCATGGAAAGGATCACCGTGATGTTTGCGGGTGTCCCTAATATCCTGAAGACTCTTAGCATAGCCTCTAGCCAATCCTCAGCCTCCTGTGGGTCCGTCTCTCCCCTGAACCCGGTTGGCCTCTAGTGCTGGAACTCATGAAATAGGCTCAAGGGGTGTGCGTCGTCTACAACTAGGGCTGGTGGCATTGATGGACCAATGGAAAATAGTACTACTGGTGCCTCTGATGATAAAGGACCCTGCACTAAGGCCTCATCACTCAGTGGGAAATTAGTACGTACAAATCTCAGTTCTCTAACTAGTCATTCACAGGGAGGCATCCTGAAAAAAACTGATGTGAAAGGGTCAAAATATTATACCTGGTAAGCTGAACTGTTTGAGATGAATTAAAGAATCCCTTTGAAAACACGCACACAATTATTTTTTTGGTGCACTAAGTTGGAAATCCGAAATTAGGGTTCTGGTGTCTGGATATGTCGGCCTCCAGCACCAACACTTGACTCCATGAACTAAAAAACACACTAAGTACCCTTAACACTATTTCTTGTCCGAAAAAAATGAAAGTTTATAGTTGTATGTTTTGTAGTAGAACCGAATCCTCTGATACCAATTTGTCACAGCACATACCCCAGGGCCTATATTGTGACTACCACATGCCCAACTTCCATAGGCCAGGGACTGGCAACTAGAACCAGAGGCGTAAATCCCTATACTAGAAAAGCACTTTCTTTATAATTTTAAACAAACACATCAGAGTACATATCTGGAAGAAAAAAAAACTAAGTAAAACTGTATAAAAAAGAAGTGCAGGAAAGTAAAAGGGGCCGAAAATACAAGCCCAACTGGAAAGTACAAGTACAACTAAAAGAAAGTACAACTGAAGAAAATTAAAGCAACTACTGAGGCATCCATCGGGGTTCCTACCTGATGGGTTGGTACTGATGGCCTCCGTAGCAATCCACATCCGTCCGTCTCCTCTGTGCACCGTCACACCGAATGATCCACCTCCGGGCACCATCCATCCCTGCTACTCTCTGCCTCAGTTAGGGATGTCTGTGGTCTACAACCAAGACAATGAGGTGCGGGCATAGACCATGCTGGGGTGAGTATAATGATACAATATTGGGAGCTCGAGACCATCAATGTATCACTAAATCCAACAAGTATAAACCACATTTTATGAAATCAATGGATAACCAATACATAGGTATATTCCAATACATATACCTATGTTATCTAGTAACCCATCTCAATCATGAGGAAAATAAAAAACTCATTGACTCATCTTGAACATGGATATTTATTAATCTAATCCCTCAGGTGCTGGAGAACTCCTTCTCTATCGAGTCCAGTGGGCCTACCGCACCACAAATCGGCGATTCCCACTAACATGGACTGTTGAGGTACTCCTCCAAAAATGTACCATGGATCTGCTACACTAACACAGAGGAGGTCTCCACTGTTGGTCTTCTATGCTCACACAAAGGAGTTCCCTTGGTAGCCGGCTGAGGTACTCTATGTGTCCAGTAAAGTGGGTCTTCCATGCTCACACAGGGGATCTCCCCACCATGGGTCTTCCGTGCTCAAATAGAGGTGATCCCCACTGGGGTAGTCAAATCAATCCGAGCCAAATCAGTCAGCATTCGTCAAGTCTCAACCAGCTACTAGGTTCCTACAGAAATACATGCTCGTTTGTACATGATCTGGTCCACAATCATCTGGTAGATACTCCATATGTCACGAAGTCCCAAGTAGAAGTATCTCAAAGGTATTCCACATCATAGGCGTCTCAACGCAAAAGATGGTGTGTCAATCAGACACTCGGTCTGTTAGTTATTAACCTTTTAGTCCTGGGGCCCGGTTGGATTCATTTACGATCCAAAACGACCGTATATCAAATATACGCCGAACACTAATGGGGTATTCTCATAGGGATGGATTCACTCCAAGTATACTATCGCTGCTGACAGTTCGTCAATCGAACATCCAGTTCCACAGATATGGCCCAAGATAATGGGTCAGTAATGGGCCCAGGTCCAGTTCGACCAGATTAGACCGACTCTGTCCAACCCAGTCTAGGCCGACCTGGTCTGGGTCGACCTGGTTAGACTCATTGGGTATGAACCTCCCCATTGGGTGGAGTCATCCTGTTATGTTTTGGCCCGGTCCACTGGGCCCAGCCCAACGGACTACGAGGGGGGTTCGTCCTGGAGGTCACCACGTAGGCGACTCGACCCGAAGGATGGGGCCGGTTAGGCCAGCTCCATGCGGGGTGCAGAATGTGCGACCTGACCTAGGAGGTCAGGAAGGTCAAGTGACTAGCGGGAAGGCAGTGCGGAGTGCAGGCTGTTAGCAGGTGCACCAGGTAGGGCACGATAGTGTCCAGGCAGGCCGTGGGGGTGCCGATAGAGCACCGGGTAGGGGCGAGGGTGCCAGAGGGCCGCGGGGACACCAGCATGGCGCGGGGGAGCCGGAGGGCTGCGGGCAGGTGGGATGTGCGCCAGGTAGGTCGCCGAGAGGCTGTGGGTAGGTAGGTCAGGCACCGCACGAGCCGACGGTGGTTGTCCAGAAGCTTCGTTGCGCCATGCAGGCGACATGATTCGCGGAGGCTGCGGGTAGCACGACCTTCATCATTGCCGACATCGTCGTCATCACCTCATCACCATGCCGTAGAATGCCACAAGAAAGAAAAATAAATTGAGGATGTCAGGGGCATGTCAGGTTGGCCCGTACCCTCAACATTTAAACTGATATCAATTGGTTCATTGAAATTGAAAATATGAACATCAATTATTTAAAATCACGCAAGGATTTATTTTCGAACAGTGATGAGAAAATAGGGGGATAAAACACAAGGTAAACCCCCTAATTTTGATTCGTTGATTGACGTTCCTCATTCATTGACAGTGTTGTGGAAAGACGATGATGAAGTTCATCATTTGCCGCGTTCTTCACACAATTTCAACCCCAAGCTGTGTCGGTCATGGAAGTCAGTCCATGTCGGTAGGATCTGAGGGAGGAAGTTGAAGAAGGTTGTTTGCGGCATTCTTCACATTCCTCATTATTTGTGGGGAGAAATTATTTTCTCCCATGCTATCCTATCAAGCTCCCACAAAATGAGAATTTCCATGCCAAAAATAATAAAAGTTATCTATTATTTTATTCGAACAACAATTTCAAAATGGAGGAATAAATTAAGAGGCTCCCCTTAATAAATTACATGTGTTGGCGGAATTGATTAATTGGGAGGTGAAGAGGCTCCAATTAATTAAGTTACACGCGTTGGCACATTTAATTAAAAAGGGAAAGGTGGCAACAATTAATGGTAGAGGAGGTAAAGGGACCCCCCCTTCATTAATGAGGGGAGTTGGGAGATTCTCCGGAAACCCCTTAGTTGGGGTGTTTTAGTCTAGAGTGGTCCCCATGACGTGACCTCTCACAGGAGGATATGTTTGGAGGGTCTGCACCACCATAACCTCTCATGGGAGGTTAGGGTGTGGTGGTCCCACGTCCAACTCCCATGTGGAGGTTTTAACCGACAACCACTCACACTTATGGTGGCTGAGAAATAAAATAAAGTGTTGTACAACTTATTTTATTAGTATTTTTTTTATAAAAATCCAAAAACTAACTTTTATTCTTGACCATCCACCGTCGAGGTTAAAGTCTTTTAAGATAATACTTACGCTGCGAGTTCAACGGTGCCCTCAAATTTCAATTCTGAGCACCGGTTAAAATTTTATAAAATCCCACTCGTACGTTTACTGAACATACCTGAAAAATCATTAGAAATTGATTATGGGAACACATGGATTCAGAATCAAGGGCTGTAAAAATTCACGGACTCGTAAAATTCCCATATATTTATGAAAAATGTTCCACAAATTTTTCGGGTCTTTACAGCGACGTTCTCCAATTTTATTTGTTGTTTTATTTCACCCTCCAACACATTGAATTATTATAAAACCATTATTATATAATAACCACATTATATTCCATATATTTTTTAAATACAAATTATATTAATAAACTAAAAAAATCTCCTATTCAATCAAATGGTTACAAAATCATCATTATTGTGTAGGGGGGATTATCACATCATGAACTAATGTGGTTCTTTTTTTTCCTTACCACCACAATTGACTGGTTATGAGGATGGATCAAAAGAATATATGTTATATTACTATAAAATTATAATTATAGAGTCATTATATCATAAAAAGTTTTCAATTTATTATATGGGGTTTATGAAAACATTTCCCTTGTGTATGGTGGTCTATTTCCTCACAAAGCAATGTAAGTCGTTTTTAATAAACATTACATGGAATTTAATAAGGGATAAATATAAAAAGTATATTTGATATAAAAGAAATAATTATTTTATTAATGAAATATTGAATATTACTAAACGAAAAAATGGCATCTTACTTCTTACCTGTTTATATAATGAAATATGATAACATTGTTCATGTACATGTGCACTACCACATTCATAAATAAATGTACATATCATTTCATCAACACACCACATAGATGATTTGTATAAGGAAATTTATGATATTTATTATATTATGATAATTTTTAATGAAAATGTATTACTTAACAAATTTATATATTGATCATTGAAAAATGGAAATGTTACTCTTCCATCCATACGTCCAACCATCCCAATTATCTTAATTTACTAATTATATTGAAACCATATTTCATTATTGGTTTTAAAAAAATAATTTATCTTTAGATATGATAATTTTTAATGATTTTTATTCTTTAGATAATGGAAACACGATTAATGGATGGAGATAATAATAAAAATTAAAACAATTACGAAAATCAATTAGGTATTTACCCAAAATATGATTTTAAAAATGAATTTTTTCAAAACTTCTAATAAGAGGTCATAAGTATTTAATATATAGTATGATATATATAAATATAATTATATAATATATTTTTAGTAAATATATATTTATTATAGTTTTGTTACGAACAATTCCGATGGATGTTGAGACTTAAGGTATGGGATTTTCATCTCACTCTTATTATCATGGGGAAAAATACCATATTCACAACGTGCCTATTTTATGTGGTATATAATAACCCATGAGTGTATTTTATGAAAATTTTAAAAAAATTATTTTTAATTTAAATGTTATATTTATTAAATCTATTTCATGGGATTTACAAATTCAATGTTATGGAAACAATAAAGGACCTTTCTCCCAATTTTCCTTCTTTGACACATATGATTATATTATACACATATCTTCTTTAAAGAGGGTATATAGTACCCCTTTTACAAGTAATAACATGAAACTCCTATTTTAGTCATATTATATATCTCATTTAATTATATTCTTTTATACTGATTTTAATTCAATGATTCCTAATGGTAAGAGTTTTATGTTATATCTCCTAGTTTAATGGGATTGTTCATGATTATGATTCTAATGTTGATATTATATGATTTATCTCTCACAGGATTCAGAAATGGAATTTTCCTATGGTTATTTCCTTAGAATACATGTTTTCCATTTGTTTTCTTCTCATTATGTACATAAGTGTTCAAAATGTTGTTTCTAAGAGAAATCATCATTATTTTTCAATTCAGTAAAAAAAACATTTTAATTCATAAACACATTTTCTAATATATATATATATATATATGTGTGTGTGTGTTGTAAAAATAGTAAAAAGTATATATTAAAGAAAATTTTACCCAATATTGACATTATTAAATAATTTTTATAAATTAATATTAATGTATTTTGAATGCAGTGACTAATTGGATTCTACCGATAATATGAATGGAATCCTTATTCCACATGGATTAAATTTCCACCTTAAAGACCTATATTTTATAGTAATCATCCTTTATATAATTTTTATGTTATTTTAAATTCAAATTATTTTGAAAATATTTTACAATGTTATTTTTTGAATCACAAATTATTTTTCATCATTAAATGGTTTAAATGCATATAAATCATCCATTTTAATATTTCAGGTCAATTATCAAGGGAAATGATTTTGATAACTTTTTTTCTGTTAGAAATAGTTTTTATAACAAAATTTATCATAACAAATAAATTATTTAAATACCATTCAAAATAACATTCCTTAAATGATGACATCTGTTGATGTTACCTAAGACTTATTAAGGATAAGGTCTTACAATAACATTAATATTATATACATAATGGTATATGATTATAATGAAAAGATGATTATGAAACCCATTTCTCTTCCAATAGTTGGACAATGATGAGATTATATTGAAATAAACATCCTTTTACTTGGCATTCTCTCTAATGAAATGATGAAATTATTATCTAACATGTTTCTATTTTATTGGCTGTGTTATAATGAAATTATTATGAAACAAATTTAATTTCATGTGTTATGATTAGATGAATCATTTATAATCCGGTAGAAGACATATGTTTGATTTTAAATATGTCGAAATGGTTACATTATGTCCAATGATTTTGGTAATGTTATACTTAAGGATTTTGGTTATGTATAACCAAATATAGAGGGTAACTATACCACCATCAAATGAATTAGGTACAAATAAGAATCTTATAATATATATAGACCTAAAACTAGGATTGAACCATGTTTAGTAACAAACAGTGTCCAATATGATAGTATTAGTGGTGACCCTGGACAACTATGTTATTTTTATGGGGGAACCAACTACACAATAATGAGAGGGATTACCCAATGGATGGTTGTGTGTCCCACCAATGTGGTTTATCCACCCATGGAGTGTCCTCATATGTTTTATAAATGTTCCTAAATAAGGGGGGAAATTTTTTTCCTACTTAGGTGTGTGTAAAAGCCTCATGTTGTGTGTATATGTTATGCTATCATGGATCATGATCTTTTATTTTAAAATTATTCATATATTATGAAATAAATATATTAATTATATGTCTTTGGATTATTATCATTAATATGATGTATTTAGTTTTTGAATTTTTACTTGAAGTTAGCATACCCTTATTCTCAAGATATGATTATATATCACCGATGATTACCTATACTAAGAATATATGATCACCCATTCATATGATTTCATTACCCGTGATATGAATAATAGTATTACATAGGATATGTTTGTGAAGAATAACATATGGGCTCATCTTTATGGTATACATTACATAACTTCTATAAATTAAAAAGATTGGATACAATGTTTTTGAAGTTATTGAACTATTATGGTCATCAGGCGTTTTTTTCTATAATATATTGAATATACCCATAAAAATATGTAATATCCTTGTATGAAAAAACTAGGAAACTATATTTTTCCAAACCAAAACAAATTCCTCAAATAAATTAAACACGTTAAATCCCTTGACATCAAAATCATTTCACATATTTTCCATTAAAGGAGATAGACCTATATTCATTAAAATGGGGAATAAATCCTTCCAAAACATATAATTAAAACCTTAAACCACAAACCTGTACTTTTAACAAAAAACCATTTAAATTACATCATAATTTTGTTGGGTTTTAAGAATAGGTTATCAATATTAGGAAAGATAAGTAAAATAGTATTCATTTTGAACCATAAACATACTTCCAAGTATTATTTGTTATAAACAATTAAATTATAAAAAATTTACAAAATACATGTATTTATAACATTAATTATAATCCTCTAGTTATTTTTTTAATATTCATGTAATTATAATTTATAATCAAGATTAAGAACAAAATTTTTTCACATCAAATATCAAAATATCCTAGTGGAATACGAAGGTATCATAAAAAATATACAACATGACATCTCAAAATCTAAATCATTTCATGATTCCCCTCGGGAAATATTATTTATAATTATCAAGACAATTATTCTCATTTCATTTAATTAATTGATATAATTCTAGAGAATTATTATTAAATTTTAAAATGTAAATTACACTGCAACATGTGATACCATCATTTTTCAATTCATTTCTATATTTAAAGAGTATTAAACCATCATAATATTCTATGTAAATAATTTTATAATTCATTTATTTAATTTAATGAAGTAACTAAATTCCTTGGATTTCAATTATTTCTAATAAATAATTTTACAAAATAATTTGACAAGTATTCTTCCCATTATAAATCCTACATCATGGATTATTAATTTAGAATATTATTAATTTTCTATATTAATATTTTATAATGTTAAATTAAAATAATTTATACAAGGAATTAAATCAAAAATAATTATATCATTCATAAAATGGATGAAGATGTAATAGATTACCTATCTCAAATAGTGGTTAAATATTCTATGAGAATTAATGGAAAATAGAGGATTAGCATGAACTTTTGGGAACACCACCATGACCAATAAATATATCTTGGAAACCTAAAAATTAAAACCACCATAAAAAATACATCAAATAATAATTATAAAATATATGAATTCAACAGAAATGTTTTCTTTGGAAGAGAAAAGACCGAGGAATGAAGGATGGTGGGAGACGATGACCGACCCCTTCATCCAAGACATCGATGAATTTTACTACGATGTTTAGACATTTAATGGAATTTTTTAAGGGTGATAGAGGAGTAGAGGTTGGGTATGGTTCAATAGAGGGATTAAAATATATTAAGAAATGGATCTCAAAAACACTTTTAAAAGATTACTCTATAAAGAGTTCACCATGGAATAGTTATCTGAAAAAATGTTCATAGAGCGTAAAATTAACGAAGGATCCACTTTAAAGGTATTTTAACTTCATGAATCATGGGCCATTAATTGAAACATCAAACCATATTAACTAACTCCATGGGCTCCACCATGTTGTCTTGTAGTAACCTAATTCATTTTAACTGGAAATCACCAACAATATGACATGTTGAGATCAAGATCTACTCATTTTGAAAATAGTAATTGGATAGTGACACCTCGGGTATACCTTTATCAAATTACACTACCATGCCATTTCTTAATCCATTTTTCACATATAATGATCCAAATGGAAAAATACCTCGTAAAATGGATATTCAATACATTTCACTTCTTGTGGAACACTCTAAAACCATAAAACCAACCCCAAACCCAATGAAAAAGAATCTAATGTTAAAAATGAATTTCCTCATGCTTAATCCTCGTATAAAATACAAAATAACATTAACTATTCCCACCACCATAGTACAATGTTTCTTTAAATGTAAAAAAACACATTCCTAACCTCCATAACTCCTCCAAGAAAACATTTAAAAACTTTTATATATGATAAAATATAAATGAAATCAAATAATAAATATAGGACCTTACATCATATAACATTCATACAAATTTCATCTTCTATATTTTAAAACGTTACCTAAAAATAAGATATATAATTCCCGATCCTCCACCATGTGTGATAACTCTAATGGATCTCAATATAAAAGGAAGACAACCAACAAAAAATTATGAAACCATGCATAAACATGATATTCAACAAAATATGGAGGTGATTTTTATTTATATATCAGTACAATATCAAACACATCATCATAAAAAATGGAAATCAACATGGAATCATAGAAAACATTGGGAATTAAGTACACAATAAGAAATCCCACTCCAATGTTCTCTCTGACAAGAAACAATGTCACCATTGGATAAGAACCAATGATATGACACACTCATGGGAACAATTATAATGATGGTTTTATATAATCATAGGATAATCCTTAATGGTCACACCTTCATCAATATTTATTTCACATAAACCAATAATGTTATAGTCCTCATAAATATATTGGAGAAGCTATTAGACAAGAAAGATATAATTAATCGGGATCATTTCAAGAGGTAGTGATAATCGATACAACACTACTCCAAATTGAGGGAACACCAGAAAAATCCTGATATTCCTGGGAGAAAAAAATATACCCATGAATAATCATTCTCTACCTAGGATGAGGGACCACCTTTAAGAACATCAGATTTTTGATATTGAACTCTTGAGGTCACCACCTATAATAAGAATATGAATAATATTGATCATGAAATACCTTCATTCCCTTATGGATCACCATAATATTATTATAAAAATATTCAAGAATTTTTTTTAATTGAAGGTAAACACTATGAACGTGGCCTCAACGATGACTTGTTTATAAGGGGGAGGATCACAAGATGTGGTTCTGGATGCTTGAGAGAAAAAAACCAATAGATAAGTGAAAAAATATGAATATATATATTTATACATTTTATTTATAATTGTTTAATGTTATGTTTCACTTGTCGATAGATCCAAGTTAAAATTAAGAATCTAGTATTACCTGTAATATGATGAGTTAATTTCCTTTGTTTATTCCATGGGCTTTAGTATGATTGTTACAAATTTTACAAGAGCCATTTAAGGAAAGATCAAATAAATTTGAAATGATATAATTACCCTATATATATAATGTATTTATTAAGATATTAGGGATAGTATGGTGATTGGTTTATATATTAAAAGCTCATATGAGTGATTTAGAAACTACTGGGAGTTTTTTTTGTAGTCACTTCCTAGTTTTAAATTTGTTACTAGAACATACAAGGTTATTATAAAATAAGAAAATTTCAAATTAATATTAATATTTATGTAATGGAAAATATTTATACCTTAAAAGGGACATTTTTCTAGTATTTTTCCAAATACACTATAATTGGTTTCTCCAAAATCATATGTTCCACACAAGACTATGATATATCAATGTAAAACATATTATTGTTATTGTTATTTTAAATTGTAATTTACTCCTTGTCATTGTATTGGCTGAAATTAACATAAATACCTATATTTTGATGAAACATTTTTGTTAAATATTTTCAGTTTTATCTGATAAATGTTTTATGGTTAAAATGGGAATAAATCCTATTTTAATAATAAAACACTATAGTATTTTTACAAAGATGTGTTAAGGCCTTTAGATGGAGAGCCCTTTTTAAAGCTAGACACTATCAATTTTTTATGTACTAAATGAAAAAATTAAATTATTATTTAGAATAGGGGAATAAAAATTCAGATAGGATGGTTTGTTGTTATTTTTTAAGATAAAATACATATTTTAATTAAAGGAGAAAAATACAGTATTTTAATTCAAAATTTCTTTTTCGTCTAATTTAATTATATAGATATGTTTTTATTTTATTTGGTTATAAAGTATAATTAAATAAATATTTATAATTTAATCTATTTTTTCATTGGATATAATTTTACATTTAAATTAGATATAAACACATATAAATCATTGGATTATTTTTACTTTTAAAAAATCGGTTTTCTAGTTATAAAATTGGGGATTAATTTTAAATTAATTACTACATCTACTATTTTTTGAATTTGGAAAAATGAATTCAATATTAGTAATCATAAGTTCAATGTTATGTTAATTTTCCAATTTTATTTGTTTCAAATTTAAAACAGAAACATTTGTAATTATTGTAAATACCACGGTTAAGGGTAAGTAGAGTAATTAACGTTAAAAATAACATTATAATAATATAAAACTACAATAAAACATTTCCTAATTTAATTGGAAGAGTTTATCATGAACA
Organism: Viscum album; assembly: GCA_963277665.1. Taxonomy (NCBI): domain Eukaryota; kingdom Viridiplantae; phylum Streptophyta; class Magnoliopsida; order Santalales; family Viscaceae; genus Viscum; species Viscum album. The sequence goes on from OY728127.1 coordinate 1,814,070,638, forward strand.
TTATCATCCTTATGTTTATATTAGGACCACAAGGATCTACATGGATGACTTTAATGCATTTATAATACTATATTCAATTAATAGTCATTTTTGTTACACTTTTTTAAAAATTGTATTGTATTGTAATATGGAGTTATAAATGAGATGTCTTAACCTATAAATTGTGTTCATAATTCTAAAAATATTATCATAATTATGGTAATTTGTTTCTAGTTTTTAGTATATAAATAATTAATTTACACTATGACAAAAGGATGATTTAATAATAGATTTATTTATTAAAAAATCAAATAAATGATTATATAAATATTAAATTTAATGTTAATCTACATAATTTATTCTATCAATGAATCTTATTGGTTACTATGTAATTTTATGATTCAACTAATTGTGATTTTTTATGTTATATATTTTGTGGTATTTTATTTAAATCAAATGAAATGAATAGTGTAAAAATTCACATAACTGATATTATATAAAACATTATTATTGAATATAAAAATTCAAAAAATATTATAAAATCATAATTTGAATTTGATAATTCTTAATTTTTATTATTTTTATATTTATTTTAAATTGACTACAAAAAATTAAAATTTACAGCCTCTTAATATTTAAAATGTTGTTACCATAATTAAATATAAAAGAGAATGATTAAGGGTAAAACAAATAGTTATAATTTAAAATATAAACAGTTCATGAATAAAGAATCATGTATGAATGGATTTACAATGATCCAAATCCTTTATTCATTAGATCTGATCTCATTTTGGAGTCATTTCGATTAAAAAATTAATTTATATTAATTTAATATTTTATGATTTTCCAATGCTTACCCTCACCACTCCTATAAAAATGTAACTCATATTATTTAATGATATTACATCAGTAACTATTTGGTTATTCCATTCTATATCCAAACCTCTTACTAGAATTTGACTCATAATTCTTGAGGCCATAGTTTAGGAAGAACACCCATTAGTGAGGTGATATGGTGTTTTTCAATGGTGATGGTTAGATGAAGAGGTATCATTTTTTATGTTTTTCTATTTTATTTATTCTTCCAATTATATTATATCGATTTCATACATGATTAACAAATAACTAATTATCCACAGTATAGTGTGATATAATTTGGATAATATCATCAACTAAATCCACCTCACATTACATCAAACGGGAAATGAACATTTTGTGGATGTGTATGGCAGAATATTTCCTCGTGAACCAATATAATTCATTTTTCATTAACATCTATAAGTACTAGTTATACTGATAGAATAATTTTTTATAAATTATATACACGATTTATTTATCATTTTATAATAAATATATTTCAATTTTTTACATACCTTTAGGGAATAGAAAAATGATAACGTCATTGGTGTGTGTATGTGAACTATCACTACCCCAAAATGATATGAATAAATTTTATTCACCGCATCACAATTTTAATATATATAATTATATTTATACTATTATAATGATTTTAATAATATTATGATCAAGTACTGCATATTGAACAAATGTCTGATATGAACATTAATAATTATGTATGTTTTATAATAGGGTAATTGGTGATAAAAATGAATAATAATCAAGAAAACAGTTATCATGAAGGTTGAAATTAACAAAATTATACTATTTAAGAATATAAAGATTTTATATGGTGAGTCAAACACAAGGTATGGGACTTCTTTACAATATCATTTCACTGAGGTTTATTTTGATTATATACACCACCTTATCTGACATAGTGTATAATAAACCCAGTTGTTGTTAAATTTAATTAAATAGTTTTCAGAAATATTTTTTCTCTATGTTGAATTTTACTAAATTACAACATCGATTATTTTTTAACATACATGGAAATGAATACCATAATACAACCGTGACCATTATTGGTTATTTGGATTCCTCTAAAACAGTTTCCGATTTTAGAAGGTAAATGAATACAATATTCCATTTTCAAGTATTTTGGTGATGAAAAATGATTTGGGAAGGGATTTATTATATCAATATCATGAAATGATATATTTTTATTGCAATGTGGAAATTCCATTTTCCCATTATGTTTGATTCATGTGCTTCGTTTGTGTTATGATTCACAGAAATTTCTTATGTACATGGGTGATTCCATGAGAATCTGAGGGAGGGAGACCCATGATAGATATCCAATACATTGGGTAATGAGGGAGTATTAAATAATAATATTTCATCAAATACATTTAGGGAATATACTGTGATGGGTATTCCAAACATAAAAATAATTCCTAATCACTATGTCGTTGTGAATGCTAAAATGTGAGTATGATATGGATGCCACATGTTACCATTATGATTTATGATTTCTAGGAATTCATTATTCAATCTTAGTAATTCATTTGGTTTTTAAAATAGATTATTTTTTATTATAGTAAACTATGATTTCATGGGATTATAAGTATTCAAAGACTAATGTTTTTATTCCATATTTTATTTACCATACAATGATTTTTTTCTCATAAAATGATTTTAAAATTATATTACAAGGTATAGGGATAGGTAAGAGAAATGTGGATGTCATGCTGAATGATACTAATATGTTTATCATGAATTATGAATCTTGTCTTATTTTAAGCAGTTTCATTTTAAAAAAATTATTTTGAGTCGAAGTGTATATATTGTAATATTTTTTTAGATATGTAATTACCATGGCCTTATTCTCTAAAAAACTAAACCTAACCCAATACTAAGTTTGAATTAATGATTTCACTCAACATTATGTAATTCTTAATTATGGGAATTATAGTTGGTATCAAGGATTATTTAATATAACATTATGTGTTAGGATATTGTTAATATAATTTCCATAAATGATTTTAAGTTTATGTTCAAATTGAAATGATATAGAATTTAATAATTACCATGTTTCTTCATCAAAGATATGTTTTTTCATAATGGTTTTCTACAAAAGAAATAGGGTAGCTATGCAAGGGAGACATACAGAGGAAAACAACTTTCAAAATCAGAAACCTGATATAGTCAAAATCAGAACAAAAAATTTTGATGTAGTGATGGAATAGTTGACATAGGATATAAATGGAGGTGGTATACATCCACAATATCATCCAAGTATATAAATAAGGAAAATGATGGCAGTGGAGTATTTCATGAGAAAACAACCCCTAGCATTCAAATGATGATATATACCCATATAAGCTAAAGGGTGGATGAAATGACTAAAATAGTTTTTTGATTTCATTGGGTGTTTAGAAAATGAAATGGTTAGTCTTGGTGTTTACATTTTTGAAGTATAAGGTGATCAGTGGATGTTTATGGTTAATAATATCTGAGAAAGTGGAAAGATTGATTCCATGTCCTTGGATGGGATTTTGAAAATAATTCATGATTATGATTTTCCTATAACGTTTTAACATATGTAGGAAAAACATTTCTTGTAATTGGGGAAGGAAGGGGATTTATTGGCTGTATATGAATTTAAATTTTCTCAACTGACATGTTATGCCGCAAATTTAATCCAAGATACTGATATTAAAATCAATTCTTTTTTCCAGGATGAAATCCATATTAATTCATGGAATTGAATTATAATAACATCAAAAGTTATTAAAAAATTGATCGACGTCAAGAGAAGGTTGAGATAGAGTTTTTTTTATGATAAGGTGTTCATTAAAAAACATAAAATATAATTGGTCATGGTGATAGGAAAAAGGGTATAATTATTCAAAAATATATAATGGTTAAGAAATTAATTTGTTAAAATTAAGGTCAAAAGAAGAATAGGGGTTTCAATTTGAATTATGGTAAGTGATTCTGGTGTTATAAAATGAGACATAAGACTTGTAGTTGAACTGAAAAATATCATATTAGTTGTAAAAAAAATACTTATTTACAATCATTAAAATGTTTTTACATCAATGAGTTGGGTCATTTTTCAATTGAGTGTCCAAAAAAAATCTCAACTGATTGGATGGAGATACAATATATTCATATGGGTGTGGTACAATCCATTCCTACTACATCAGTAGATGTTGGACCATCAAATTAAAGGGTATTATGTGCATTATTTTTTTATTCTAATTAAGAAAATGTGTTGTTTTATTTAAGGCCTATACATTCATTCATTTTTGAGATATTTAATAGTAAATTGAGATCTCCACCTTAACAAATGAATTCAGAATAGATAGTAAAAACACATAGTGGAAATTTCAAGGAAAATTGAAATTATATGAATCTTCCAATCCTTATTCGTGGAGAAAATTTACCTACGAACCATGTGGTTTTACCTCAAGTAGAGTTTAATGTTATTTGATTAAGGATTGGCATTTTATTTACAATGTTAGGATTCACTGTATAGATAATGTGGTTTCTTTTTTAGAAATTGTTTCCGTTGGTGTTCTAGAATGAACTCTTACCTTTGAAAACATTTTAGGAAGATGAGAAACATTGTAATGATAGAATTTAATGTTATCTTTCACATATTGTTGGAAACAATGGAACTCTTCATATTAATGATGATCCAGTGGTAAATGAGTACCAATATGTTTTTGTAGATGAGTTTTCAGATATTATACATAATCCAAATGATGAATTTAATGTTAAATTAGTTCTTGATAATATCCAATTTCAGAAGCACCGTATTGAATAACTCAAATTGAAAATTATGTGTTAAAAAATCAATTGGATGAGTTATTAGATAAATGAGTCATTAATCTTATAATGTCACTATGGGGTCCTCTTATACTATTTAGTAAAAATAATGATGGTTTAATGAGGCATGGAACTGATTGTAGATCCTTGAATAATATAGAGGATAAGAAAAAGTACCCTTTTACTCAAGTAGATAATTTGTTTATTCAGATCTAGGGAGAACAATATTTTTTGAAGGTAATGTTGAGGTTAGAGTACCATTAGATTAAATTAGTGGAATAATACATTAATAAATCCTAGTTTAATACTATATATGGCTTTTATGAATATGTTGTTATGCCTTTTGGGTTAACTGTTACACCTGTTGTGTACATGGATCATCTGAATAAATTATTCTATGAGTTCTTGGATAGGTTTGTTGTTGTGTTTATTAATGAAATTTTAGTATATTCAAAAATAATGGGGGGGGGGGGAATTAAAGTCATATATATGTTTATTTTTAAAACCATAAAAGAAAAGAAACATTGTGGGAAAATCAGCATGTTTTAGTTTTGGTTTCAAAAAATTTCCTTCCTTGGTAACATTGCTTATAAATATGGTGTAACTATTGATACACCTACAACATAATTTTTTAAAGAATTTCCATGACCTTAAAATATAACCAACAACCATAGTTCTCATTGTTTAACATGATATTATTGGAGGTCTGTTAAAAAATTAGAATGTTTATATATCCCACTTGTAATGTTAAACCAATAAGGTGTTATGTTCCTCTAGACAGATGAATTTTTTGATTTATTTTAGGAATTGAATAGAGGATTGGTGAATGATCAAGTATTTTAAAAACCTTATAGAAATGGTGAGTTTATTATATACATGGATGCTCATTGAATGGTCATGATTGTGTCCAAATGAAAAATTATTAAGTAATTTCTTATGCTTCATATCAGTTGAAAACTCATGAGTTAAAATACCATTTAGATGATTTTGAATTATTTTTTTTAAAATATTTAGGCAACATTTCTATGGTGTAAAATGTAAAATTTATATTGTTAAAAAAAAATTGAAGTATATATTCAATCAGAAAAAATTGAAAATAAGACAGAGGATAAGGATGGAATTAGTTAAGGATTATGATTGCATGATTCATTACCATCAAAGAAAAGTAAACAAAGTGGATGTTTTATGGAGTCTAAAAATTAATTATATTTAACCATGATACATTTGGTATGTGAACCTTTGATTATTTATTAAATTAAATTTGGAAATGATGTTGTTGGTGATGGAAATTCCTCTGTTTTGATTCAGGTTTCGGTGAAATCCTATCTATCATGTAGAATTATTCATGTTCCTGAGAAAGACAATGAGTTTCATAAAAAGGTTTAATTGGTTTATAAGGGTATGTTACTTGAATTTAATCTTGATAAATGTTGTGTTTTGTGGTTTAGAATGATATTATCTAAAAATTTTGTTTCACGGTTTAATAAATAATTTTTATGTGAAGCTTAGAGTTCTCCATTTTTATTTCATCCTGGTAGTACTATGTTTTACAACGACCATCAATAGTATTACATGTGTGATGGAATGAAAAGTGATATTACTGAATTTTACATGAAGTGTTTTACTTTTCAAAAGGTGAAAAAATATCTATGGATTCTTAAAGGGATGCTTCATCCTTTTCCAGTTAAATAGTACAAATTGGAAAATAAATCCGTGGATTTTTTATGGGATTACAAAATAAATATAATGCTAACAATTAGATTTGGGTTATATTTGATCCATTGAAATAATCACCTCATTTTCACCCTATTCTACATACAATATCTCTATATCAACTTTATCATTTGTATCAGAAGGGGATTGTCATGTTACATAGAGTTCCTCTCACAATTATATCTGATCGTGATCGCAGGTTCACAGATTTTTTTTATAAATTCCTTCAGAAGTCATTGAATTCTAAATTAAATTCTTATACAACTTTTCATCCTCATGCAGAAGGGAAAAGAGAATAAACAATTCAGGAATTAGATGATATGATATGTTCGTGTTCAATATATTTCCATGGATGTTAGGACCATAATAATTTTATGGTTGTTTTTTTCTTATAATAATAGTTTTCATTTAAGTATAAAAATGGAAAACTTTGAGGAATTATATTAAATGGGGTTCCAAAATCCATATTAATGGATAATGTATGTGAGAGGAAGTTTTTGGGACCATAATTAGTAGGATACATGGATGAAAATAATCAGACGGTTCAGAAACACATAAAGATGCCTTATAGCAGGCAAGGAATTTATTTAGATAAATAGAGGGAGGATATTTTTTGAGGTAGGTGATCAGGTCTTTTTCAATGTTTCACCATGGACATGCGTGATGCATTGTTGAAATATGGAAATGATGAGGCCACTATTCATAACAACATATTAAATCCAATAAAACATTCCAGTAGTTTCCTAAAAAGTTAATTTACCGGTATATTTGTCTTATGTACACAATGTGTTTCATGCTTCAATGTTATTAATGTATATATCATATTCATATCCTTTTTTTAGTCCAAATGTTGTTCAATTATAAGAGAATATATCTTATAAGGAACAGAATGTCACCATTGTAGATCTAAAGAGAATTTGTTTCGGAATAAGTTAATTCATCAGGTTAACTTTTTTTAAAAATAAGTATATGATTAAAGAGGAAAAATGGGGATCAAAAAAATCAATGATGGGGAAATTACCTCACTTATTACATTGGTGAATAAAATTGTAGGGATGCAAATTACCAAAGGGGGAAGGATATAACATCCTAAGAAATTAATGAATAAGGAATTTTCAAATAAATATTAATATTTCCAAATTAGATATTAATTATAAATTAAATGAGATTCTTTTCCAATAGCATACCTGACACAGAACAATGAGTTTTCACTAAAAACATATGTTTCATAAAATACAGAGATATACAAAAATAATAAATTATTAATATTGTTATTTTAAATGGTAGATATTTTATAGATTTTGTATTAGAGATAATGAAAAAAATACCTCTATTATGATTACACGTATTTAATACTTGTGTTAACTTTATTCTAAGAAATTTTAGAGGCTTAAAATTATAATAAAAAAAATTTAATCATAAAACACTATATTATTTTTAAAAGGTGTTTTTACCTCCTTTTGATGGTGAACCCTTTTAAAAAAATATTTTTCTACTATTAAATGTCATATTCAACAAAATTAAATTTTTATTTTGAATCAGGACATCAAAATTAACATTTTTTGAACTTTTGTTATTTTTTCTGATAAAACTAATTTTTTAAGAAATAGTGGAAAAATAATGCGTTTTAAATCATAACATTTATTTTTTATATTTTAATTATTTATTTATATTACAGTTTAATTTGGTTTTAAAGTATAATTAAATAGTAGTTTTATCATTTAATACATTGTTAGTCACTGGATGTAATTTTACAATGAAATTATATATAAAATCATGTCAATCTTTTCATGGTTTTTACATTTAAAAATCTTGCATTCACATTTAGACAACAGAAATTAAATTTAAATTAATTACTAAAAATATGTCTTTTGAATATGAAAAAATACATTCCATATTAAGAATCATAAGGTCCAAATTAGTAAAATAGGTTCTTTTTAATTTTGGTCATTATGAATTGTAACTTCGGTAATTATTTTAATTACCATGGTTAAGGATTAATGTGGTAGTTATTGGAAAAAATAATATTAAAATAATATAATACTATTATATTCCTTTTCATAATATAATTTTATGAATTTATCCTTACCATGGGAATACTTTGGTTGATATATGGACTACCTGGATCCAATTGGATGAATTTATTTTATTTATAATATAATATTCAATAAATGGTATATATTGTTACACTTTTTTTAAAAGTAATGTTTTTAACGTGGAGTTATACATGGGGTATCATAGACTATAAATTATCTTTAAGAATCTAAAAATATTACATAAAACATTTTAATTTATTTATAATTTTTATGAAATACATGATTAAATTTTATATGACACAAAAATGATGCCATAAAATATTTATTAATTAAATAATCAAATAAATGATAATATAAATATTAATATAAATATTAAAATAAATATTATGTGACATAATTTATTCTTTCCAAGAATTTTCTAGGTGATTTTTAGATGTTATAATTCTATTAAATGGATTATTCTATATTATCCCCCTATATATATTTTATTTAATTTCAATGAAATTAATTGAGTAAAAATTGACCGAATTGATATTTTTTAAAATTAATAATTTATTAAATTATTTAAAAATCTTAAAAATATTTTATAATCACAATGGGTATTTTATAAGTTTAAAAAGTTCATTGAGTGTCCAATTATAGGAAATAGACCCCATATAACTAATATTTTTAGCCAGTTAATATTTATAATGTTGTTATAACAATTAAAATTAGTTGAAAATAATTAAGGGTAAGTAGAAATTATTATGATTTAAATATAATAAATACATATCTAATAATTATCATATAAGAGAATAATGAAATATCGTCATCTAATTCTTTAAATATCTCATGTTGGATTAATTTGGATTAAAAAATTATTTTATATTAATTTAATATTGTAATATTTTCCAATGGTTCCACTCCCCTCTCAAATAAATGTGTTCCCAATATATTCTAATACTCACAACTCATAAACAATTAGGTTCAATAATGGTCTGAAAAAACCCATTTCTTGAATCCCACCCCACATTTTTGTGGACATATTGTAGGTAGAACACCATTCATAGAAGTGCTAATGTGTTCTTGAAATTTGATCAATCAATGAAGAAGTATCAATTTTATGTGTTTCTATTTTATTTCTTCTTCCACATCCTTAAAATGGAAAATCAACATTACGTTCATGTGTATGGATGACTGTTTCCTAACAAACCAATAATGGTTGTTTTTTATTACCATCTATAAATATTGGTTATAAAGATGTAATAAATTTTTATAAATAATATTAATGACATATTTATCATTTTAAATGAATTGAATTTCAATTAGGTCTTATATTACATGAACATAAAAACAATAACATCAATTCGTGTGTACCTGCGAACATTCACCTCCATGAATGGATGTAAATAATTTTTATTCAACACACTAAAATAATAATATATATAAATATATTAACAAATTTATTTTGATATTTTTAACATTATTTTAATTATCAAAATCTAAAAAAATAATTACCTTATTTCAATAATTATCAATGAAAAATGGAAAATGTTACTCATGTTTACATGTGACCTTCCATGTCCATGATAATTTCATTGTTCATTTTTAATAACCGTAATTAAGGGTTATATTTAAAATGTATTATTAATGCATATATTTGATGATAATGGAATGAATACTATTATTGAGATGATTGGATTATGACCACATTGAAAATTTCTTTCATAACAAGTTCATTTTAGACTCATATACTGAATATCAAAAAACATCGAATATGAATGTATGTAATTATATAAGTTTTATAACCTGGTAATAAGAGATAAAAAATGAATTAGATATTTGAAAAATGTTCTTTGGAAAGAATAAATTAACTAATGATTATTATTTACTAATATAATGATTATACGTCCTGATTCAGACTAAATGTAAGGGACTTCTTCTCAATCGACATTCATTTAGAAATATTATGATAAAACACACCACCTTCGATTATACAATGTAAAACAAAACCCTATTACATTAAAGTTCATTAAATGTATTTAAAAATTAATATTTCCATAAAATGATATTCAAGAAATAAAAAAGTGAATGTTTTTTATTATATTTGGTGAAAACGACATTTTTGCCGTCGTGGCCATTATTTGGTATTTGACATTTTTTCTAAGCCTTAATTTTTTTAGGAGGTAAATAAGTATCATATTCTATTTTCATTTATCATGATTTTGAATGCGGGTTTGAGAAGGGATTGATTTCTTCAATATCCTAAAATGATATTTTGTGATTAAAATGTGGAAATGTTATTTTTCCCACAATCTAATTACACAATATGTGGTATCATAATATCGAAAAAATTCATTCAGAAAATAAAACAATTTATTGAAATACCCTCATAAAATATTAATTATTTTAATCATGATAAAAATTATCATTTCAAGTCGTTATTTGACATAATTTTAAATAATTTTTATTATGTGTAAAATAAAAGATAACATTGCAACATAAAATAACATCTTTTTTAATTTGATTTCTCTATGAAATTTATATTATCCCATCAATGTAAACAATGATATTCTTGTTATAATTCTGTTCATGAATTAACAAAAACAACATTATTAACTGGAATGACATCAATTCCAATGATGAAATTAAACATTACCATGTATGAATTCTTCTTCACATTAGAAATTCATGATTATTGATTTATCATTTGAAATGTGAAACATTTAACATGTTTTTATCATACTAAGAGAAGTCACACCGTTTCTGACATGGTGATAATGAATGATTAATTAACAATTTTATAAAATGTTATGAGTACTAATAGAGCCATTTCCATTATTATAAGATCATAATTCTTTTTGAAATTATAGATAATAAATGATCAACCACAATTGAACAGAACATCACAAAGAAAAAAAGAAATGTCACCATAACAATATGATGATAAACTGTAGAAAATCATGCTACAAAACTCATCCAATTATAGAGGAATACAACCAAAAATGCATCATGAAATTAAAATGATAAGGGAAATGAATTTGATGGGAGTAGAGTAAATATACCATTATTTATGACTTTAATACGTCAATAAAAGTTGTTTAGATTAATCGTGGTATTTATGGAGGGTGATGAGATGATTAGGGGGATTCTTGGGTTTGAGAGAGGCAGGAAATATTTAAATCATGGGTGCAAAGACCCGTTAATATTAGAGGAAGTTCTAATGCCATCAGCAAGGTGTTGCGATATCCCTGAATGGCTGTGGTTTCTCTTTTCAAAATGAAAATTTATTTTCCAGGATTTTAAACACTATGGATAATATTCAAATAAAACTAACATAAATCCATTTTAACGTCCACCATGGACACCACAATGGTATCATTTATAATCCTAATACATTTACATTGACCATGGCCAACAATATTAAATTTTAAGCCCCATATTAACCATTTATGATAGTAAGAATCACCATGTTCCTTTTCCATACTGATTCACTAAAAAGTCATTACCAATACATATAACTATCTTAATGTAACACATGATAAACCATAAAATATTTCTTATATAACAGACAAACAAGACATATTACTTTTTGTAGAACACTCCATCATTATGTGAATAACCCCCAATAATTATCAAACCTACAGAGGACTAAATAGCCTACCCCGTGATCAAGAATCCTAGTGACATTAAAAAAACTAAGACCACACCCACATCCATGGAGTGGTGACCTATTAAAATTTATAATCAATTTCATACACTTTAGAGATCCTCTAAAACATATCAATACAGCTTAGAGCATTGTAAAACCATATAGGGAATATAATTTGAAATCTGGGTCATTATAATAGAAATGATATCAATGCTATTGAAGAACAAACAATTAAAAATCAATATCAGTTAATAAATAAATGTGATCTAAAATTAATTACCTTATCAATTAGATCCAAAAAATGAATATGATTACTTATTTCATGAGAGTTGGATAGTTTTTCCATAATATCTAAATAAAATAAAAAATCAATAATTTGGGAATTTAATGAGTAAACTATATATCATTAGACAATAGTAATAAAGTGGGATATGTAAAATTAGGGGAATGAAAACAAAATAATTTTACTAAATATGCAGTCTCTATTTTTTAAGATTTATAGCAACAAAGAGGTAATAAACTATAGAAATATTATTACAACCATTTTAAATACCTATTTAGTAATAGCCTAGATTTGGTGGTAATATTGATAAATTGGAACTAGATATATAAAATAACATACAAATGTCTAAATAGTTTGGAAATATTGGTAAAATTAATACATATTAGAAAATACTATTAAATTTAAAATAATAAATTACAAAAATGTGTTTTTTAGAACACCACCATTCCTCTTCACATATCCCAGCACATGGAACATGAAACGAATCATGGTATGGAAAATTAAACATAATTATTGGGATATCATAGAATATTATTAAGGGTAAGTGTAATGTTGTGTCTATCATAAATAATTATAGATAATATATATATTAAAGTAAATAGTTGAATGGAATTCCTTTTATATAATTAAATGGGAATTATAAAATAAGAATAATGGATGGTAAAATATATCCACAAAAATAAACTCTATTTTAGGATAAATATGCCCATGTACATTAAATTAATATATAATAACATATGCATTAATAAATAATATCTTAATGGTGGAATATATAATTTCATTCGACTAAAACATTCTTTCAAATTCTCGATAAACACATCTGAAAATACCATTATAGAATTGTACAATGACCACAACATAAATGTGTAAGACCTAACCCAAAACCTAATCTAATTTGTCTCAAAAGTCAAATATATGCATAAAGGGGATATATTGGCCCCCAAGAACATACTATGTCCAATGCACTCCCCATATGATGAAATAATATTACTGAATAAGCATTTTTAACACTCAATAACTTTACATATTGGAAGAAATATCTTAGAAAATATCAAAACCTTCCCCATTAAAAATGATCATTAACTATATGAATAAATATGGTCGATGGTAGAATTATATCATGACATTAAAATATTATTAAATTATTTGTATCTATATTTATGAAAATAAAATATTAATAGCATAGGAAATCCTTTTATGGAAGTTTACCTTTTAACTTTGAAGTTATCATACTAAAATCTAATAACAGTACACGTAAAAAATAAATTATTTTCATAAAAAAAAATTTAAAAATTTAAAGGGGGAATCAATGTATTTATTCATAATGAAGGATGGAAATTTAGTCCATGTATTATAAGATTAATACACATTCCATTCACCATTTTTAAAGAAAAGTCAAAAAATACCTCGTTCATAAAATGAAAGGAATATTTCATTGTTTTATTTAATACATAATGAATCTAAAATTTTATTATATAATCCTTTTGCAGATTAATAGAAAAATTATTGAAATTAATTTTAGAAAATATTATCAGGGAGTTGAAGTAATCCTTACTTGAGATGTATAAATACCCAATCTTGAATAATGCTGATATTATTAAATAATCCCATACCACTTGAGTATATTTTGAATTGTAAGTTTGATGAATAAAATATATTCAAATTAAACAGTATATGTTTTTAAAATAATGATATTGATGATAAAAAATATCAAATGGGTAGAATAAATTTCTCAATAAATAAATAAGTGGTCAATATATAATATATCTCATAGATGTAAATGGGGGATGAGAACACCCTTATGTCATGTTTTATTTCCTTTGTACATTATCGATCATCCTATATGATAATTATTGATTTTTAACAGATATATATAATAATAATTATATATTTCCTATGATATATTATTTATTTATAATATTTTGTCACCTAATTATTATCAATTCATTTTTAAAATCACTATTTCATGTGGAAATTGCTTTTATTTTAATATATGATTTGATTTTATAATTTTGGGACTTGTAATTTTGTCAAGGTCAAATATTCTCAAAAATGATAATGATTATATTAATATCATATATATTCCTTATATTTATAATTATATCAATCCATAATATATATAGAGTAAAAATGAATGAAACGATTCCTAGAGGTGGTAGGTTGGTCGTATGCATCAATATTGTTTTCATGATACAATGGATGAATAGAATTAAATCTAAATAATATTTCAAATTTCAGGAATATTTATTATATCTTTTATTTTCATATATTTTCCTTAATTATATCTTTATTTCCATCCATTTGAAATATAACTTAAGAATGAATCACGTCACTCTGTGGAGGGGTGTTGTCCACTCATTTTCCTGAGCAACATTATCGTTTCCCAAAATATTTTAAGGAAACAAGATAAAAATGATATTATCATTTAAAAAATATAATTATTTCATAATTATAATATAAACTAATTAGTTATGTATTTATAACCCTCAATATAATGTAATGATAAAAAATTTATTACACCAATGTTTGGATACAATACGTTGGAGATTGGAACAAGATATATTATCAAATTTTATAAGATGGAAATTATAAGGAATTTTTATTTCCCATTATCATACTAATATATCATTATATTTATAATACTAGACATATTTTTTTAGTAAGTGTAAAAAAAGTGATTAGGAATTTGATTAATAAATAAACGAGTGAGAGTCACTAAATATAATTAAATCTTTTTCAGTACACATTCGTTAGATATCTTTATAATGGAGATAGTTTCATGACTCAAAAAAATTAAGGAACGATCCAAAAATTCCCCAATCCCACCTCTATAGTTCATGGGTCATGATAATCACCAAAACTCATATCTTAATAGGATTTCATTTCTTAATTTACCTTTATTCCCACACCCATCCATCATAATGATTAATTGTGGAGACATAATAATAAAATAGTGAATCAAATTGAATATAAACCATGAATGAAAAATATCTTGGTTGAACAAGAGTGTGATAGTGAAAATTGAAAAAAAAATGGTATAAATTACTTTTTCATCTAGAAATAAATCCCAACATGGAAAATTGAATGTAAAATGTAGATGGGGAACAAATCATAATCTCTATGATATGACCATTGTGTGCAGTCAAATGCACTAAGTATCTATTATTTCATCTATAGTAACAAATGACATGTGTGTTTTCAATATAAGTAATGAAATGTACCGATGAAGACCATAAAAGAGTGATTATATAGATACCCTTGTATGACAACTCTAAATTTGAAGGGCGAGTAATAAAAGATATAATAAGAATAAAAATTTAATATATAGTTAAAAAGGAATAAGTCACTTGACTGAAAACATGAATTTAAACTCATACAACCATAGGGAGATCGACATAATAATGGATCAATAGTTTATACTTTTTCTCAGTAATGGAAGCCCGAATGAGGATGTATTGGGATCTCCATCTCACATCCCTACCCAATATAATAGGTGTCATCATTTCTAGAAGTGTATCAGTGATACTGAGTTTTATTAACGTATGCCTAAAATATCCAGTTTATACCACACCTCACCACTATGGCACACATTTTATGAGAAAGAATCATGTATTAGTGGTTCCATACTCTTGTTAAATATGAGGGTTCTAATCCGAGGGTCAAGGAATAATGAATAAATATTATATAGGGTTCCTCTATTAGAGTATATAGGTTTCCCATTTGCATACCAGCTAGAGGGTTCAACTCTAGTAGTTGATGACCATTTCCCTATCTCCATGGGAGGTGAAAATCGAGTCATTGAGGACCCATTCCCATCCCAGGTGGAAGTTTCTACTCAGATGAATGATAAACCATGCCCTATCTCTATAAGAGTGTCCTACTCATGTCATAAAAGTCCCACAAACAACCTAGTAGGAGGATGAAGCTCAAAATTTTTATGGAACATACCATATCAATGAATGAGGGTTCCTCTCTAGTAATTAAGGAACCATTTCATGCCAATTTGAATCGTTCCACTCTAAAGATTGAGGATCCATACATTGTCTCCATATGAGGGTGTTTCTCTAGTTAGTGAGGACCCATACTTAGACCAGCTGAAGGATGAAACTCGAATGGTATAGGAAATAAGACATTCCTCTTCTAGAGGCTACGACTCTAGTCATCAGGGACCCATACATGTCTTTTTTAGAGGCTGGAACTCGGATGGTAAAGGACCCATTCAATATCTATATAGGTGAGTGCCATAAAAGATCCTCTGGTGATCCTGCCTGATCACTAAAATCACCTACCATCGCCTAAAAATTCCCCATAAAATAAAATATCATATCATATCATAAAAACAAAAAATGAGGTAGCCATCACATTTTAGGTGAAAAAAAGGATTTGAACCACTCACTACAAATATTGATCCCAAATTAAAGATATATGATAGATTGTAGTTCATAAAAAAGAAAATTTAGGGATAATAATGTGTGATGGAACCAACACAATGTTTGGTCCCTCTACATCACTATATCATGTACATAGATTTAAACTACTAATAAACTGTGTAGAACTACATATTATGTAGGGAGTACACGTGGAGTGTCTAAGACACTCCTTGTCCCTACCTATAAACATTGGTCATTTCCGAGTACATAAATATATGGAGTACATTGGCCCTTGTCTTTTTAATTTTATATGAGACATTTAGCTAGACATGTCCTCCCACAATGGTTCATGCTCGGGTTCTCTTCCACATGGCATGCACACTTGATAAGAGATTCATGGTGTGTAGTTGGCTTACTTGTTGGCCCACCTTTATCTTTTCCAAAAACCATTTCCACTATAGCATAAGGGTCACATCTATTCTGTTCATCCAAATACATGTTCATTAATCTATATTTTCATAGATTTTCATAATTTTCTTCGGTTCTTAATATTTTATCAAGACTCTTTTTAATTCAACCTAAGATTCTCCCAAAATTTTTTGGTAAAACATCAATTGGATGATTCTAAACATCCTATGGTTAGAAAATGAATCCTGATTCTTATTGCATGGATTAAATTCCAAATAACATACAAACCTATTTCCATCATGTATTATTTGAATTCATATATACAAATAATTCTCCATAATCCCCCAAAATACTCATGTATATCACTATTTTCGAATACAATTTTTTGTATGAAATTGTTTGATAAATCTGGGGGTGTGTTCATGACCTATATACAAAAAATTGTCAAACCAAAAACCTATAAGATAATTAGTGAGTAAATAAAATAATCAATGGGAAAAAGTTCAAGAAAATGTTATTGACTATTTGTTTCATGAATTATTGTCCTATAAATACATTTTGGGGATCTATGGTGATAAAATATTATTAATCTAATTAATTTCAATACTTGTGTGCATGGAATTTTCCATAATTGGCATAGATAAAATAAATGGATTGATCCTTCTCAAAAAATTAATCAAATGAATAGAAAACCAAAAATAACAAGTCATACATTTATATTTGTTTTGGATTAAGAAGCTCTCCAATGATAGTGGGGGGTTGTTGGGATGGCATCACCTAAATTTTCATTGGTCCATAGATTAATTATTGTGGGAACACAATTTTCCAAGGAGGCTCGATAAATTCTATAGACTATACTAGGGTTTATGCAATTAACCCTGAAAAAATATACAAAATAATTTATTTAAGGGAAAACATTGTGTTAATTGAATGAATGAATTAAATTATTTATTTATTTTATCCATTGGATGTAATGAAATGGAATTCATATTTGAACACCTCATGAAGACCTAATTCAGGTAGATCCTGGGGTAAAAATCGCATTCTAAACTCAACTATAGTATCATGTTTCTATATCATGATCTTATTTATGATTCATCACATCTTATTTATGAAATGGATCTCACATATTATAAAATATATTTATCATTTTGAAAAAATTAATTCTCCGAAAAGTATTCCATAGAATAACATTTCACTTTCTATCCATTGCCCAAAAATATATGTAAAAATAACTAGGTGTCTTACAAGGTAAAAATAGGATCCATACATCATTCATTATATAAATATTTTCAACCCTAAATATAAATAAAAAATTAAAATTATCATGATTCAAAGACAGTATTTTAATATACTTCTCCTAGGAACTCTCCAGAAAAATCATGTTCTACCACAACACTCTAAACCTGGGGATGATTTTTCCTTGTATTTTCCTTTACTTCCAATCATCAATCACCACTAGAACTAAATAAATTATCCCATTATTTGATTCCTTTATCAACCAGAAAATAATGGGTGTGGGGTAGTGCATTTATCTCCATATATATGACATGTGGAAGACATTGTGCACCCACTCAAACTATGGGGGCCTAGAATGGTTTTAAGAAACCTTTCCAACCCTATTAAAGATATTAAATACCCCAATTGTCATTGGGGATAGCTTACCTCCCTCGTAAATCCTCAAAAATCTACATTATGGGGATACTATGATGAATTTTTTTCTCCCTCGTCAAACTCCCAGCGCCTATGGTGATTATCTATGTTAGATTTGTTGTTTCCCATGGACTTCCTCATTTTAGCTTAGATGACCAGGAACTACTCCAATGTTTCTCAATCCATATATGTAACCATAAGTTTTGTCTCTTCCTACTCTATCCATTCCAATGGTTACTTATAGGTTCTCACCAATATGGCCTCAAAAAATTCCATGAGAATTGTAAAGTGGTATGTGATATTCCATGGTAAATCTAAAAAGATAAAGTTATCCACCCTACTCTAGAAAAACACTATCACACAGTACCTAATCATATATCCCAACGCTGTGATTTGTATCATTGTCTAATAATAATTATGGGGGATAAAATCTTATACTCTTCTTCATTTGGGTCATGAAATCTTCATTCATGCCTCTTCAAAAATGTGAAATTGACCACATCTCACAACCATTGAAAATAATCAATGACACAAAATGAAGTATAAATATATTCTGTATATCATCCCTAAAATACCCACCATTATATACTCCTAATGGAATGTAAATGTTTCAACAATGTGAGTTAGAAAAAAATTAACCCAAATAGTGTCATGGCACTTCAATTTTTATGGAGTCCCTCTCACAATATCCATGGATATTCCACCCCCATCTACTTCAGGGTCTCTAGGGGATGTAGTCATCCTGTCAGAACCTAATACTTGTCATCCACCTACTGAGAAGAGAGGCAATGTGAGACAAAAACAGCAATGATCTCTCCCATATAGGGCCACCAAAACTACCACAAAAGGTCTATGTACCACATCCCACCCCCGGATGTATATCTAAATGTGAAATGGGGAACTCTCATAACACCTCCTCTTGATTTGTGACGAGGACCAATGTTCATCCTAAGAAATGGATTACATGATTCTCGAATAATAACAACCATTCGGTGAGTCTTTTATGTATATCTAGTAATGAAATAACTCATAATTGATTTATCCCAATTGGGAATCACTCACATGCATGAGAAGTTGAGGAGTCAACACCATAGACTAATTAAGAGTTTCACCTTCCAACACCACCATAGTTAATATCAAGTTTTCTAAATACTAAAAATCATCCAACACCAAATGATCATTTTTATTCCGAGTAATGTAATATTATAATATGTTTCCTTTCCCTAGATTATAGACTATTCTAAAGACATTTTCCTATAGTAAATCTAACTAGTACCACTATCTCAGGTTCTAGTCTATTTGAATGAATAAATATCTGATAATTTTGTGGTTGAGTAAAACATGAATCTATCTCCCAAAAATATTTTTCTTATATATCCTTATGTAGAATAGTACAATTCCCAAATATTTTACTGAGATGTTCTATTTCTTCTCATTGTTTAAACATCTTCATATCATATGAAATGACTTTGTAAGTATGAATCCACAAGATCTTGAGCCCACCCCCAAGAATCGTAATAAAATATGTACTCAATTACCTACATCTATATTATAGACACTAGAGCACTCATCATCCCCATCATCGTCTCATAGAATAACATTTGTAACTCCTCAGCCTAGGTAAAAGTGTATCCTTTACATTTTAGGCCATCAAATGGGAATTTATCCTAGATATGTCTTACATAATCTCCTTGTAGAACCATATAATATCATGAAAACTCATTGAATATTATGCGATCTTTGGGGGATGAGAATAAATTATTGAATTGATAGTCACTAGGTACTTGGATAAAAAATAATCTGAAATGGAATGCCCTAGGAAGTGAACATAGTGTATTTAGAGATAGAAATTGAGAGCTTACAATATTGTTGGATCCTTTGATGAAAATATATAACCATACTAAATTGACCTATTTTCTCTTCCTCTGTTATATATTTTATGAGTATGTCATCGATGAATAATATAAAAAACAGGTCTATGAATTACTAGATTTTTTTTTCAAGAAAACCAAAAACACGTAAGGGTAATTCATCAAACCAAATGGAATCACCAGGAACTCAAAGTGTCTATTTAGACATCAGAAATCCACCAAAATAAAATGTTACTAATAAACAGCCAAATTTCTATTTCTAGACTATAGAACAATATTTTTGATCTACCTAAAAAATCATAATTTTTTATAGAAGTCATCAATATTCATATAGGGTAACATTTTCTTTATCGTGTCCTAGTTCAGGAGATTATAATCCACCCAAAGATGCAAGAAACTATCCAACTTTTTATCAGAAACAAAGGAGCTGTCTATGGGGAAACCATGGGCCAGATGAAAACCTTCTCTTAAATATCCAATAACATCATCCATAAAACATAGAGCTCGGTAGTGGCCATAAGATATATTCAATATAATATCATAGGGATTGTATGATGCAATGTAGATGAAAAAAAACCATCTCCCAACTCAGAGTTAGTCTTGGAATATCTTCACTGAATAAATAAATATAATCCATCATGATTGAGAGAATTAATATTATCGAAGACCCTAAAAAACCATGTTCTATAATTTTAAAATAATGGTTGATGGTATAGAGTCTCTGAAAAGAATAACCCACTTGTTCCATAATGATATTTCTCTTGTTCATAATGATGAATTTCATCACACCATTATAAATAAATATGAATCAATTGTCATGATTGTCAATCTATGAACAGCCCCAAGAAAACCTATACATACCGAAGATTCTGTCATAGTGTTATCTCACGATAACCAAAATGAAACTCATGAACCTTTCTCCACCAAGTGGTAGCTCACAATGAATGTTGATAAATGAAAATGATTAAGTGTTCCATGTAGTAACATCAAGAAATTATTCCATGATAACACCAAAAGTGGGACCTCTTAATCTCTCAAAAGGAATATAGTGAAGAAGGAATGATTGGAACATGTGTCTACCAATACATAAGAATGAGTAAAATTCATAGTATGTATATCTTATCATATTCAATTTCATTGGGTAATAATCCTCCATAGCATGAATCTATGTACGACTCTCTCCACCAGCTCTCTAAGCCTAACATGGGATTATTGGTGGTAGAGGTTGAAGGGTTTTATATCATCATAAAAAACCAAAAGATCCTCCTTATAAAATACTATCTCCACCACCTTGGGGCCGCCCATCCCATTCCTAGGTAATCCAATATCATTATGTTTTATCTACCATGGTGGTCCAATAGATATCTTCATATTCTTCGCAGCACATTCTTCCCACCATTAATATTATATGCGACCTAACCTATCATAATAATAATTACTCCACCCTCATATATTCTCTAGTCATATTCATTCCCCATAAACATGGTATGAATCATGATCCTGGGAGGACCTCATGTGTTTTCTGATGTCTACATGAAACTATGGATGGATCAACTATCTGATTCCTAGTGCTATCATCATCCTCCTTGAGTACCTATTACATGAATC
This sequence comes from Viscum album, assembly GCA_963277665.1. NCBI lineage: Eukaryota > Viridiplantae > Streptophyta > Magnoliopsida > Santalales > Viscaceae > Viscum > Viscum album. The sequence goes on from OY728127.1 coordinate 1,814,092,864, forward strand.
TCTCTATCACTATCTCCTTCTCCAATAAAATGACATAGTGTGAATTCCCATGTTTTCCACACTATAATAAATATCTTAACATTGACCAAGCTCAAACATCCATACTCTGAATTAGCCATCTCGAATCATGTCATGGTTGTACTACATAAGGTCATTGAACATCACAACATACTTTGCCACCATAGTCACTCCTTTCACATTCTCTTGAAGATCCAATATATGATCTGAGTTCTAATATTTGATGTATTACATATCACGAAATAGCTGGGGATAATTGGATCATGATTGTGTCAACTTTTCATGCATCTACGAAATAAGGCTCAGGTAGCATCCAACTACTCTGTCGATAAATGATATCATCCAATGGAACCAAACTATTGATAATACATTGGTCTGGTGTGGTATTGGGTTTTTTCATGTAAACATTTCATGTTTTTAGTGGGTTTTTGGTATCACATGGTTGCATTCTGGTTTTACCAATCTATACACCCACATATTGAAAACCATGAAGCCCTAGAATATATATTATTTCATAGTTCAAACACAATTTTACATATCGGGTGTTGCCTAGTTGAAATCATAACCCATGGATAGATTCTATAAGATTGGCTCATGTTTAGTGTGCCCTGTTTGTCTAACCGAGCGGTCAGACCCAGCTAACCATGCACATGGAAATGTTATTTATTCCAAAAAATTATAGTTAAATATATGAACCCATGTTTAAGCCACCACTAAACCCTTAATCATACTCTTTGGTTTTCATAGTTGTTGGATTCTCTCAAGAACCCATTCCAGAGCCTCTAAACCCATTCCATGGTGGTCCAAGTCATGGAAAATATTGTTTGATCACTCATCATTAAGTGAATCTCCTCATGTTTTTAATATCTAGCTCACACATTATCTCGTACCTATTTTGTATTACATCTTTATGGTATTTAAGGATCATTTTTTTAAATATTATCTATTCACAGTTTTATATGTGGATCTATATCATAATCTTTCTTCACTGGTGGATCTCATTGTAGGTGTCGTGCATTGGGATTCCATTATCAAATATAGGTCGTTACATCTGTGTTTTTTCATATAATTATACATTAATTTTTTTATTTGATTTAAATCAAATTCAATTTCCCTATGAAAATTGAATTATAGGTGAATTAGGAATTTGAATTTCATGGGAATGGATTTTTTGAAATCCCCCCAATTCAAATTGAATTGGAATTTTTGTTATATATTTGAAATTGGTGGAATTGATAAATTAATTTGATAATTTTTTTTAAAAGGATAAAATTTAATTTTTTAAAACATATGACAGGTTTTATGTTAATTGTGTGAATTTTAGAAAACCATACTTTATTTACTCAAACTGTATTGGAATTTTGAAACTTGAATTTGGGAAATTGAATTTTTCAATGATGATTTATTAGAAATGAAATGGCTTTTTGATTTTATTTTCATTGATTTGGAACATGAGGGACTGTGTAGTAAGGGTGTTATTTTAGAAAAGCATTCTAATATTTTAATTAACAAGCAAAAAATTAACAAAGAAAACTTTAAAAAAACTATAGTTTAGAAGATGTTATCCTTGATCAAATGTCGATAAGACCTAGTCAGTTATATCCTAAGGGACTTATGTTCACATTTTTTCAGGATTGTTGAAATAATAAGGGAGAGTATCATACAACTAAAATCCGTTGTACAAAAGTGAAGATGAAAATGTTTATTATTATGGGAAACTGGATAATTATACAGTTTATTTATTGATATTTTTTAGTCATGGTGTTTATTTATATAAGTTATTTTATATAATATGATTTTTCACCCATGTTTGAAATGTTTTTCGTCATATTGATATGAACTCATTTATTTATTAGTAGAAAATATATTTCCATGACCTATTTTATCTAAAATGTATTCATTATTATTTGATTATTATTATGGAATCTTGTTATGGAACACCTAGTAAGACCCAACATGGATTTATATCCCACACCCAATCATTCCTTTTGGGACTTGACACCATTTCCTCATCTAGGTATGAGTAATGGGAAATCTGCACATTGAGGTGTTCGATATTCTTGATCCACTGGGTTTATAGTTATGTTTCATTTGGGATTGTTATATAATATTGAGTTCATTGATTAGGTCATATTGTAGGTTTTGATATACCTTTTCTATTTCTCGTACTTTCTCTCTATAGATTTCTTAGAATACTAACTTGTATCATTTATTGTCCAATGTTTCGTGGGAATTAATTCCCCATATTATATATTATGTTGTCATTTTGTAGTCATAAATCTATCTTAATTGGGAACCACCATTTTTTCTTGTATGATCCAATGTGGTTATCAGGGTACCAAGGTATTAGAGATATTTTGTGGGATATCTGTCTATATATGTTATAAAAACACAACTTCATTATAAAGTAAATTTGACTGATTATTCCTCAATATAAAATTCTATGAATCCAATAACATAACATTTTCAATAATGAGAAATGAAATTTATAATAAAATTGAAGCTAATATAACATCATAAAGCTCATTATTATCTCATAAAATCAAAATATATTAGCATTTTTTCAAACTAATATGTATATGAAATCTTCATCCATGAAGTACAACTATCTTCATTAGATAAATTCACACTCATTCAAAGGAAAATGAACATTGGTAGTGGTTGTATGTAAATTATGAGAATCATGGAGGAAAATAAAAAAAATAATATTGACTATAAAGTTCAAGGAAAATTAAAAGATATTGGTGATTCATGTTCTTTTATGAAAACCACAATCAAGAATGAACCACATAAATGAAACCATTGAGATAAGAGAAGGAAGCACAAAAAATTCATAAATAGATGGAAAAAAATATAAACAAGAGGGGGAAAATAATGATGATATATAAATTATCCATATTAAAATATCTTATAATAGTATTCCAATGAAATGATACAAAAGGAATGACCCTAGAAAACCACATGATGAAAAAACCTTGTAATCACTTCTATTGATGTAATTTTGTGCTTTTTGTGGTTCAATATAAATATAATTTATTATATTGTAATTACTCTTTTTTTCAATCCATTGTTTTCATAATAGTATGATGATAAGATTCCATCCAAGTAATAAAAACTAATGAGATATACCCACAATATAAAAGGTAATGATATCCAGTAAAATTTATAAATACCATTTAGTACAAAGTATGGGTTATTTTTAGAGACATGTTTACAGTATCTTGAGGTGAAATTTACAATAGGATACTATAATCAACAAAATATAGTGATCTCTTTGGTATATTAGACCACCTTATAAAATTGATAATGCATTTAAGGTGGATAGATAATTTAAAATAGAAAAGATATATAATTCTATATATATAAATCCAAGGTGATATGGATGGTATGTTAAATCTTTTTACTATATGGTTCACCTCATGGGGATAAGGTATAATCTTTTACCAAATCTACACAACATAATTATTATAATTTTATTAACCGTAAAATTCCATTATTAATAAAAATATATTGGATTTTATAGAATGATCTGGAGGGTAAAGTAAGGTTTTTAATTATTATTTTATTCCATATTATTTATGGATTAATTAAGATTAATTTTAACTTTTATGAGTTAAAAAATACAATATGTATCCAGTTATTTCAATGTAGGGAATTTATTTTGAGATTTTTTGGGTTTTTATCAATTTCAATGGGAGCTAATATATCTTGGGTTCTCTTAGAAACCACTCTAAATTATTATATCCTGTATGTGGATATGTTTTAATTGAATTCATCATTGAAAATAACTATTCCATCTATGAGTGGAAATTTTATATTATTTATTTTAGAAATTGTTTACTAGTGTCTTGGATAATTTAATATCCATGTGTTACACATATGTATTGAATAAATTTAAATGTAAATTAAAATTTATTCGTTGCTCATACTTACACCACTAAACTGTTTTTGAGATAAACAACTAATTATGGTAAATGATAAAACTTGGTTAACATTGATTCATATTGAATCCAATGCTAGAATCACATTTCCTCGAGTATTTTTCTCGTTATTATTTATATTCATGAATATTATATGACCTTGATTCTATAATAATGATTCAGTGGAAAAAAATAAAGGGTTACTTGATTATAAAGACGACCAGCATGAAATAGACCCATGTGATATTGATTAAAATGATTATTAGTGGTGGAAAAAATATAAGATTAAATATATCATGTGTTTGATATAATAATGAACCAATTTGATGAAATTCATGAGGCACTCTAGGCCATCTCCCACCTCTATGGACAATTATCATGAACATTTCATTCAATCAAACTACTAATACCAAGTGTATTGTTAGACATGGAACACATGGAGGGTCTAACATTCCACATAAAACATATGAGAATCATTCCAAATATGACTGGATATATCCTGTATTGAGACCATTTCAGTAAATAATTCGATTTATTCTTCTTGATAAAATAATAATTTTAAATCACATAATCATGAAATATAAGTCACAATGTCTCCTATGTATTAAAGTGAAAATCTAGCTCAAAAATATTTCATATTTTTAGTATATTTTAGCCACACTGTTTGAAAAAATTAAAAATTAAAAATATTAAGTGATACATGATTATTTTAAAAATCTTAATTTACATACATATATTGTTGATAATTGCATATCATAAGGTGTATTGATGAAATGTCAATTTTATAGTCCTCTACCTATAATACAAATGAATAGTTTATCAATGCCATCATCAAATCAGAAGATACATTTGATATCTATATTATTCCAACTTGAATGTATGATATAAATTAATAGAGAATTAATAATATAGGTATTGTTTCTACTGGTGGCTCATGTTATGTCAAATGTACCTCCTTCTATAGGGGAATCCTGATGTCGCAATGATGTCAATGGATGTGTTAATCATCTATGTTATAATTTACCATGTATGTGTAGCTATTATACTTTTTTCATGTAATTAATCACCATGAATTCTAATTTTATCCCATTTTCAATTTCAAAATGGATTCTTATATACATTAATAAATACCATATCCACCCATAAAGAACCCACGCCTATCGAGATATGATTTTTTTGTATCGACATTACAAAATTAAAAAGTCTTCCACATATTAAACACATAGATACATAATCATTTATATATAGATCCACATTATTACATTAATATATATATTATGGTTTGTATCTTCAAATTTATATTCCAATTATGTATCCTCTTGGAAAGGATAGAAGAAAACATGAAATGAAATAATTTCTATAGTATTAAGAAAAACACTATTGTTTCTAAAAAATAATACATTACAGGAATTAATTAGTGGAACACATAAAACCATGCTAATTTTTATCTAATAATAAATATTCAAAAATCATAATGAAATGATATATGTGATAGCACCAATGACCATTGGCTTGGCCCTAAAAATGATCAGTGATATTGATAAAAAGGCAGTGGGGTCTAATAATTCCCATAAAGATGACATGAAAAGGCATATGATAAGTCAGAGTAGAGTATTATTATTAAGGTTATCTAGTTCCTATGTTTATCTAAGAAGGTTATTAACATAATTTTTAGATACATATCATTTCTAGGATTTTTAGTTACATTCATGGTCAAGATTCATTACTTTTTAAAGATAGTTTGGGGTCATAGCTAGGGGATTAACTTTTCCCTAGTATTTTTTAACTTGATTCAGGACACTTTCAGTATATATCTAAATAAACACATGCATTAGGGTTGTATACAACATTATCATTATAATTTAAACATTACTGGGATTTATCACCAATTCTATTAAAACTGTTTTCTCCCCTTCAGAATTTTTAAAAATCAGTCCATTAATGAGATATAATGCGTTCTAGGAACATACACCAAATTGAGTATGAATTTTATACACAAATTGAAGAGTATTCTCTTAATATCCAAAAAAATTGCTCGTAAATATAGAGGAAAAGGAATGAGGACTTACTAGGAATTCATATAATACACTTTACAAAGGATTATCTAGGGGTTTCTATCATGCAAGGTAGGACCTAGATCAATAATTATGATGTATTAGTGGATAAAATATTTTAACATTCCAACAACTGGGAATATCAATTTCATTCTTTGGGAGGCAGCATCACCCTTACTAACTATATGATGACATTGATACCCGTGCATGTTCCTTCAATTATCAACGAATCTATAAAAATTTTATTGATAAGTGATTGAATTATTTCAGGATTTATTTGGGATGTGGAGGGCAAGGGCAGGTACCGATGGACATTATGGGATATACTAGAAAGAGAAACTGAAGATGGGGGTTCTAAGGATATAAAATTACAAGAAACAATGCATTTACTAAAGGAAAAAATATAATTTGATTTCATGAAAAATAATTGATTGTGGGATCATTTTATTCATTTGAAATATAGACCATATAATGCTGGCTCTTGAGAAAATTGATTGAAAACACGAGACCCTTTTAGGAGACACCTCCAAGACCTTCATGACAACTCTATATTAGATGTGGTAGAAGGTCCTATTTAATTATAGAGAGACAATTGGGTTGGGAACATTCTCAAATTACCTATAAGTTCAACACTTGGTAAATCTATCAAATATTCCAGTAGGTTTTTGGGACACATCAGTACTATTCTAAATCCTGATCTGCTAGATTTCTAGTAGGGTATTGTTTTCAATTCAAATATGTAACTACATATCTTTATAGGCTCATCCTATAATCTATTATCTTTGAAGGAATATTATCTGGCTCTGTACTCCACCTTCAACTGGGATATATGGGGGTTATCTCTCACGTTCCACGAGTTACCATAAAAACATTATTACTTAGAACTTATGCAACCTAGTTTTTTCAATTAATCATTGGGTGGGACATAAGGGAGTTCAAAATGTATCTAAGTGCTTGTGAAATCAAGTCCCATAGGAAAAATCGGATTCCTATCTATTTTCATGGTATTGTGTGCCTCTGTGGTTTTCTATTTTTTCTTTATTTAATGGGGATTTCTATAGTATCTTATCGGTGATGGCTTCCTTAACTAATAATTTCATGGAAAAGTAGAAAATTATCAGGAATATAATGCTTAAGAATTTTATTTTGGAGTTTTTAGTAGAACATTTGAAATACCCATAATAAGGCTAGGTATAATGGTAAATTGAGCTCATGCATGGATATGGTGATATGGGAAAGGTCCATTGAGGTTGAGATTTGTCTTCTCTACATTCAAAGGGTACTCTCTCTTTAAATCTGACCTCATATCATGAATTTCAATATTATATGACGGTAAAAATATTATGGTAACTCGGTGAGATAGAATACCCTTCCAAGAGTGTGATGAATAACTATGGTGGATCTTTAAGGGATGTTGTGATGTAGGGAGGGGGTTTGATTTATGACTACACTAGTTCTGTCATGCTTTCCTTTATAGGTTTATGATGATATATATAATCCCTCATGTTGGAAGCTACTGCCATGTTAATGGGTCTTGATATTTTCCACTCTCACAGTATACCCCTATAGTGTGTGGGGATATACTCAATTACATTATATAAATAAATGCACAATGAAATTATCACCCCATGGGAGATCTCCTATCCCATTGGTAAATGAATATTTTTTCTCTACACCAACATGGAGATGTCAAATAATTAGTGGTTGGGAATATAGGTGTCTGAAATCTAGGCTGCATGGATAACCCTGGATAGATCTTATCACATTTTTTACATCCCATAGATCTCTCCCTTATGAGCCTGTTAGCATTACCAAGGGTGATTCTCTTGGACATAATTATTTAAGGACCCCATGAACTTATCAGTCATTTCCCTTTTATCACTAAAAATTTCACAACATTAGATGGTAATGATATATGTTATGGTGTATTAGGTTTTATCAACCAGAGTGCTAAAATCCATGGTGAAAATTATTTTATATTCCCCTAATGCTGTAATGATTGGAATCTTACATTTCATAGGGAAATACATTTTCCCACTTTAATTTTGTAGTTTAAAAATCATCCATACGGAAAATCCATCAAAAATATCAAAATGAAAATTAAATAATCATACAATTCCAACTTCACTATAGGTGTTACCAAATCATACCACCATAAGTCAGTGTCAGGTAATATAATTCATTGATTTGGAATGACTGAAATGATGATTGAAGGAAAGTGATGTACTTTTTAGATGAAACATTATTCCATACCACTGACTAGAAAATAATTGTAGAATGGTCATTCTTTCTAGCATGAATTTTTGGAAGTTGAAATTTCAATTCAATCCCAACTTCCTATCCAAAATTTGTATCTGAAATCTATCAAAAAACACATAATAACTATAAATATCAATGTTGTGTACTAGGAATGAACTAGACTAAATATTATTCCTATTTTAATTAGATACATACCGATTTTGGGATCCCATATCATTTTACATGCTAAACAGTAGTTTTTACCCTTTATTTTCCTATCACACATAGGATGAGGACATCTCTCACATAGTAATTCACCATGGAATTAAATATTTCATTAAATCATATTGGATAAGATTATTTCTCTATAGGTTAATGACTGTAACATAATAATTATTCTTTGGAAAAATAATCAACCACATGAAATCATTGTCCATGTTTTATATACATAAACTATGAGAGTTTTTGGGAAACTAAAATTTATGATGTAACAATCTATATATGGTACCCCAGAGATGGTGGTTTCATTATTTCCATAGTTTAACATAAAAATGATCACATGATGTTATATTACAATCATTAAGATAATTGAGAGATTAGATAAATAAATATTTTCAATATTATGTTGGGAACATTGAAAAAAAATGTTCAATTCATGAAAAATTTATTTTTACTTTTTTCACTTCATTGAATTCACAAAATATCCCTTCTTGGTTCATAGAGGAATGAAATTAAAATAATGGGGTGAGGGAAAATTCTCAATAACATATAGCATACAAAGGGAGATATCACAGTATAATCATAACAAAAATAGTATAGCACAAAAAAATAATATGAATAATTTTATAATAAAATGAATCTGAATGAAAAATATATATATGGATATTAAAACAATTGAAATTAATTGATATCAAGGATAAACATAAAAAAATTCATATATATAAAATACATTATGTCAAACATTATAACCTTACATTAAATGAATCAAACCACTAAATCTAGATCTTATCATCAAGGCGATATTAAAATATATAATGATCATATAATTAAGGAAACATTCACGAACATCAGGTTATAATCGATATGGAATATTTATAAGACATAATGATCTAATTTACATTTCTTTATATCAACATAATATTTTTAAATGGGAAGGTATGCTCAAAATAAAAAATCCTTTTCTTCGCATGATACATATTAATGCCATAAGAGGAATATAATTTGAGAAGGTACCCAACAATTATTCTAGTCTTATCCATTTATCATATAAAAGAAATTAATAAAAATACATTCCCTTATAAGTTTTTACAAGTAATAAATAAAAAAAATATTTAAATAAATAACATAAGGGCTTTCAATAATATCAATAATGTATAAATTTTTTGTCAGGAAAAAATGAAATCCAATGAAATAATGTGGATAGTATCATTAGAGAGTATATATATTGAAATACAAGAATGTTAAATGGGAATTAAAAAATAGGAAAAATAAATTTATAATATAAAAAAAAAATTAATGATACAAATATGAAAAAATACCCTTTGATTTTTTTATACCATTTTACGAAATTATTTTATAAATTAAAACGAAATAAAAATTATGTTGTAAAACTTATGAAAACCTATAGAGTATGTTAATTAAATAAAACCAATAAAGAAATCATACAAATTCATTTGAATATAGAAAATTATATTAATATTACATTGAAATTTTATAATGAATGTGAATGTTAATCAAAAATGTATTTAAAAAAATTATATATATTATTTTAAATATGGTGAAAAGGGAGTGTCAAAATCTATATTTCAAAAGATAATAAATGAAATATATAATTTTAAAAGATATAAAGGGTAGTTTCAAAAATGTGGATTTGAAGGAAAAATATATTATCATAAATGAAATTTTATTTTAAATATTTTAATATACCTTTATTAACATCCAATTCTATTAAAAGAGTAATGATGTTATTTATTTATTTTTTTATGGTGAATTATAGGTGTGAAATAAAATAATTCATAATTTTATTTCAAAATAGTGGATGAAATTGGTGGGAATAATAATCTATTTACGAAGGACAATGGTTCTCAACTTCAATGAACTAGGAGCGGAATGGAAGCACATACGAATTTGGTAAAATTCGAATAAAAATTCCATTATAGAGAAAAATATATAAAATATCACATTAAATATAACGAATTAATATATTACATATAAAATATGTTAAATTTGTATTTTATTTTAAAATTAAATTAAAATAGGTTCACAATATTAAATGTGTCTAAAAGTAAATTATTTGATGTGAAGAACCCTCACAACTGTGGTAACATTTAAACATGAAGACATTGATGAAAATGAAATGTAATTTTATTATTTATAAAATTAATTACATGAAATATATAGTAAAATGTATTCATGTGGTTTTATATATACCACAAAATAATTACGGCCGTGAATTAAAATATATCACAATGAATGAAACATCTGATTTGAAAAACACATAAAATTAACTCATGATTTCCATGAAAGATCATTAACCACATGTATAATAAGAAACTCCAATAAAATAACTTATTTTATAACATTATTAATATATATTACAATTAATATTACTTATTTATACTCAATAACTACACATATATTAGTTAATTATTGTTTATTTACATCATCAAATGTCATTAATTTTGATCGATTCATATATGTTTGGAAATTTCTAAATTGTTATATATTAATTAATAATGTTTTCATTATTTCTATATTATTAAATATTTTATAATAATTTTTAATGGTTAATGAGGTTATATTTTCATTTTTTGGATATCATGGATATGTTTTGTGATAATTGAATAAATTAAATTATTAATTCTAGTTATTTACTCATTCCAATGGGTTATATTGTAATGATTACTAATTAGTATGATATCTCCAAGTTATATTATTAATGTTTTTATTACTAATTAAAATCATTTATAACAATTAAATTTATTTTTATAACAATCCATGTGTGGCGGTGGTGAAAAACAAAACTCATCATCCCAAGAGATTGTAGTCTGCGCGTATACATGCCCATCATTTTTATTTATCAAAAGGTGAATAGAAAGTAAACAATGATATTATTTTTCATTATATAATCATAATTATTTCATAAATATAGTATTTAATAATTATATGAATTAATTAATCTAAATAATGGAATAGAAAGAGAAAATATGAGATAATGGAATTTTTCAATACTTATAGAGAAAAATATTTGAACCTTATTTTAATATTATTTTGGTAATATGATAAAACTTATAAATATATATAGCCATTTTTTAATATATTTTGAAATAATTGGTTGATAAAAAATTATTTTTTCTATTGGATAAGTGGGGAGGTGGAGGGACCATTTCAAAAATATATGGGGGTGACTCTTTTTAGAAAATGATAACATTTCTTTTAATGTCATGTATCATTAATAGTATAGTGTCTCTAAATGTAAAAAATAATAGAGAGGAGGCATCCCTTTGATGAGAACACACTTCACCAAAAAATCGGTGAGACGTTTGGAGGAATTGTTTTCCATTTATCTATTGATATATCATTTACCATATCATGAATTCACTTTGGATTATCATTTTCATTCTCATTACTTTATTTTAATGACTATAATTTTTATTGAACGTACTATATATTATAGATATTATTATTATAAAAATTAGAATAACTTTTCAATATTTTTGTTTTAATGGTGAAAAAAATTAAGCTTAAAATATAATGAGTATAGTTCATAAATATACTTTTTAAGAAAAAATACAACATAGGTTGAATAATGATGATTATGTGTTTGTAAATTAGAATTAATATCTTATATGTATAAATTTTCTTATTTAATTTTTATTTAATTATGAAATTTTTTCATTAATTTTTAATTCATTACTCTATCATAATGATGTCATAAAATCCATAGTATTTTTAAACATAGTAAATTGTATTATTTACATGAAAATAAATCATTCCAATTATATCCTAAAAATTAATCCTAAGATAATTTTTATATAATTAATATATAATTAATTTCCTTTTTTAAAAATTATTAAATTTATGATTTAATATTTTATTGGAAACATTATGTATAATGAGAAACTATTTTGATAATAAAATATCATTAGGAAATATAAATTTTTATTCAATTGATTTAATATAAAATTAAAATTTAATTAACTTAAATCCATTTATTTATATAAAAAACATTCATCATAATTTAATTATAATATATTTAATTTTTTACTATATAAATTTATAGGGAATAGAATTTTTTTAAAAAAAATTCATTTCTATGAATATCATGAATATATTCTTATTAAATTTCTAGGAATATTTATGAAATAATTGTTAATTTATTTCTAGCCTATATTATAAATATTGATTTTCAACATCAATATTTAGTAGTGATTAAATTTAATGAAATAATAATTCCACTAACTTTTTAGAAAAAATAATATTTATGAAATATCTATTTTATATTGAATGATATTAACCTAAATGAAATAAAATATATATATTTTAATTATTTTATTTTATAAATCTATGGATGCCTAAATATTTTTTTATTATATCAATATTTAATATTGATATTTTTAAACACTGTTAATATTTCATAATTAGATATTTTAAATAAATATAATAATTTTGGTTTCTTTAATAAATATTTATAAATTATAATCTAAACCGTTTCCAATAAAAACACCCATCTTTAGTGTACCTATCACATACATTTATATACAACTAAATAATTTTCAATAACCATATTTTTAATGAGAATATTGATAATCATCATAATTTTTCTTATATATAACATTAATAGACACATTGATTCATTTCTATATTCTGAAGTCACATATCACATTCATCATAATGAATCATTCTATCATAATTATATTCTTTTTTCAGTTTTAGTAATACTTATGTAAATTCTCAGTGGTGAAGATAATCCAAGAGAACACTTAGTTCTGAAGTTATTATTAATTACTATTTATTGAACAATTTTAATTTATTTAATATTGATGAAATTAATAATCCATTGAGTTCAATTTATGGTTTCAGGAACATTCATTATAATTAATTATCTCAAAAAATTGTATCATGGTATATTTTAGAATGGTGTATCAAAATATAAAATATATTCAACATAGTATTTATCTAATAGGTTAATGAAACTAAAATTTCAAGGACTATAATATTCATTAACCCTACTATATAATAGATATGACCCTAAATATAAGTCACCTCATTTTTGTCCACATGTTATTTAATTAAAATTAATATAAAAAGATGTTGAGAAAATGATATCTTGATTAACAAAAAAGGGAAAACATACCAAAGGTTGAGTCATTTATTGTTAATCATGTTATTACAAGTTAATATTAAAAAATAATAGGGAAAAGTAAATGAGATAAAAACCACAGGGTTCCAATACTAGATTATATAAAAAGATTATCTTCCATATTAGTATCTATTAATATAATAAACTAGAAGGTCTATCCATTAAAATCTAGTAGTTATGGTTACACTAGGTATGAACTCCCCATTTTAGCCTATGTTCGAAGACCTTAAACCTATGGAGATAATTATGGTCTATGATATATTACCATAAACATTATATTCCATTGTTAAGACATTGTATGGCCTTAAACAGAAATAATCATCATTTTCATTCCTGATCAATGAGTTTAATGAAGTACAATTCGATTATTATTGGTAGTATTACCATAAACAATAAATGAATTATCCGTACTCATAACCCATAATGGTTATTGTACTATCACTTGGATTCTCATTCATTTTGGAAAAAACTATCTTAACACCAATAAAATTAACCATACTTTCGTCCAAATTAAGAATCCATAAATATAATACGATAATTTTTTAATAAAAAATATATCCATAATTTAAATTTTTTAAAATTCAAAGTTCTATAACCATTAAATTTAAAAAAACTTGTTTCGGAATGGCCTTTATGACCTTAGGCTATGATATAATAATCGATCTAGGAAATATAAATATAAACATCATACATATTTACCCTCTAATAAAAACCATATTGTTTTTTTCACATATATTTGATACCTTATTCATTTTGGGTCATATATTAGCATTTGTTAAATGGATGTAATGTTTGTGTAATCTCGTGGACCTTAATAGAGATTTAATACTTTGAGTCTAATATAAATGAGAATAAACATGAGAAAATAATTTATTTCAGATATATGTTACATTAATCTTTATGAATACTATTTTGGTATAACCTCTATGTTCCTAGAATAAGAAGAAACCACTATCTAATATAGATTGACATTAAATGATATTCATTTCATTATAAAAAAATATACAACACTAGACATCATTGAATGGGACACAAAGATGATCAGGTTAAAATCCCATTAATGGTGGCTTGATGGGAAATTAAACACTCTACTCACTTATTTTGAATAGTTATTATTCTATGAAAAAAATATTTATTAATAATAAAATATTTATAAATATTTGGACATTGATAGTCAGCCACAAAAAAAGAGCATACATTCGTAGTGATACTATTAATGTATGAAAAATGTAGAGTTCATTATTATTCCTCATAGGATTCAACATTGATTCCCATAAACATGCATACTGTTACCACATAATGAAACCCAAATCCATTTTTTAAAAACCCATACCTTCTTCCAATCTATATTATTATATATATTGTATTAATGCACCATGTACTTCTATGTTCAAAAGGTCGGCATTGGAATATTATGGTGGTTCACATTACATGTATACTTCCCTCTCATACTCATATATACAAAGTTGAATCATCTAGTTCAATATAGAAAATGGTTAACATGGTTAATGGTAAAGGAATAATGTCATACGATCATACAATACCTATTTATGAGTGCACATCATGAATGAAACATTCCTATGAAATATATTTCCTAAATAGAATCACAATGGTTTATGGTATCAATAGTAGCCAATTATTATATATGTGAACATATATGGACGAAAATTTAATGTTATTATAATGTTTCATAGACCAACCATATCGTAGAGTGAATCTTTAATTGCCTTATGCATGAACCAAATAAACCATTTCATTAACAAACCATTTAAGGTTAATCAATATCATATCATTCCCACAATCCATGACTCAATAATTAAAAATTAAAATTTGAAAACCTATTATGTCCATTATTTAAATTTGAATTTTGTTTCATCTTGGTGTTATTCTTGTATAGTCTTACAAACGACCAAAATTAATTAAAATACATGGCCCACAATACTTTAATTTATTTTTATAAATAATGTTTTTGATTTACAATTCTCTCTCACTCTTGATAGTGGCCCACATTTCATCCACTAATGAAATTAATATGTGTGCACAATTATATGATAAGATAATAGTTTTACAATGATCCCATCAAATAGGCATCATATTAAAACATTTCTTATAAAATCCAAAGAATTAACCCAAAATTTAATGGTTCCTAGTCTTTGGGAGTTTTTAGAAACATTAAAAATAATTAAATATTTCATTTCCATCATCATTATTCACCCCATTATATAATCGTAAATGAAATATTGTATCAAAAATCACATGCACCTTCCTAACAACAAGTTGACTGTAGAAATTAATTAAGGGGTAATAATTTGAAACATGATGGTTATAAATCATTAATTAAAAGGGATAATTCATAAGTATTCGTATGAAGGTTGTGTGTAAGTCCTCTATGGGTGTGTCCAAATAAAAAAACACAAAAAATCAATTTATTAATCTCATGTTTTCTCTTATAATGGTGTATTATTATGATATTTATTTATGTAAAACATTGTCTATTTTTTCTTAATTATATAATGGATTTTATAATGTGATTAAAATGAATAATATAATAGAAAAACTGTGTTCGAAAATAATAGTATAGAAGAATGAGAAAAAAATAGAAAAAAATTATTTTTTAAGATGAATAATTCTGAATAAAAAATATCATATTAAGAAGATGAATCCTTATTGATATTCTATTTATGAGATTTATCATATAAATTGATCAATTTTTATGATAATAATTAATATTATATTTTATTTCTATGATTATATACAATGAAATTATATGCTTTAAATTACAGAATATTCTAACACTCATCACAACAAGTCTCATTTATTTTCAATGAGCCTGATAAAATATTTCTATAGTTACCAAATAAATTTCTTGTATTTACAAACTATTCCCAAAATCTCAACTAAGAAATAGAAATTTAAATAATACGAAATCATTGAATTTTCTCTTATTTAGTAAAAGGAAAATTTAAAGGTAATAAAATTCAGGATTTATACAGTCTAATACAATCTTACATTTAATTTATGAATATTGTTCTATAAGATCTATATGAAGTTACATAGTGATACAAAAAAATTGATTTTATAGTACGTATACATTCAAAAAATAGATGATAGTGAGTGAATAAAATATATTTGATTATTTCACACGATCGCTCCAAATGTTATGTAATAGGTTGTTAAGACTTACATAGACTTACAATGATCCATATAGATTATAATTTTCTTCCTATTGATAATCTCAATAATCCATGATTCTTTTCCCTATAATTGAATTCCATTATATATTTTTATATCATTATTAAACATCCATCATACTACTAAAACTATTTTTTTAATATTTACATTATAATTGTTGTTTTTTCTTAGACCAATTTATATGTTTTATATTATTAATATTATTAAAAACAACTTTTTATGGGGACCGCTTCCTTGGGGGATATCATTTGTGATTTTACATTCTATGTTCTGTTTGATCACTGCACCTTGGAATGTTCCCAGTAATCCATCATGGTTACATCTATGGTCATTCATGATATAAATAAACCAAATATGCATGCTGGGATTAGTGATTCTTCGATGTGTTTTTGGATGAATATTTTTTTTGTGATCGACAATTTCACTAAATATTAACTCGGATATTGTTCATCATTTCATCTATTTTTCCAATTATATTATGCGATGAATATTTATCAAATCTTATAAACATCCACAACAATCCACATGTCCCATAAAATATTGGTTTGATGCCTCTTCTACAGCATTATATGTTTTCTCGTAATTTTTAATCCCACATCAAATAATTTTCTAACATGCTCGACTTAATCCATGATAATATCGATGACCTAAATCATTTGTGTGGGACTATTTTCTAAAGGTAATTATTTTTTGAAAAAGAAAAGTACCTATATAATCTCTATAAATGGATTCTATGACAACCAGTTATGATGATATAATCTCTTGGAGTGATCAATCATTGCAAGATTCATTGTAAAAAACAACCCCTTCATGAAGAACCATCACTAATAACCCTATCATATTTTCAAATGTGTATTTCTTGGGATATTATTAAATTCATGAACATGTAATGATATTTTATTATTTTGGTTTTAAATGATGTTATGTATCTTAGTTTTTTGATTTCATCCAGTTTGGGATAGCATGAGTGAGTCAATCTAGGTTTCTTGATAATTCCACATCCTTGGCATGGTTTCATTTCATGTGCTATAGTTACAAGTGTGTGGTCCCTATATTTTTGGGGGTTAATTGTGTTTTCTTTCTATATGAACTATCATTTTTTTGAAATTCCATTATTTTAATAAATAATAAACATGGTTAGTGCTATTCATGTAATGAATGTAGGAGAATCATGTTTTTTAGAACAAATATTCTTTGGCTAATTGTCATTCCATGTTTTATTCCCACTATATATGGTCTTGTTTCTTGTAATTTTATTCATCAAATCATCATTATTCTTAATAATGGATATCATTTATTTAATGAACTATTTTTTATCTAATTTGATAATTTTCATGTTAGGCAGACCTCCCCAGATTAAAATAATTGACATCATAAAATCTCAATTAAGTTATAAATTTATATTTTTATGTTATAATTGATGAATATTTATATCGAATAGTACTTGAATACATGTAGATTTAATATGAGTGTTCAACATTTCTGCACTCAAAGATAATTTTTTTATCATAAAAATTTTGTTTCTTAATTTATTGGCCTATAAAACAATCTATAAGAACTATAATCTAAAATTATTTCTGGAAATTATTTTATCAGTAAATATGTGTTAAAATTTTACACCTTTCGCCCACTATCAGTATTTAAGCGAGGAAATATCATATATGGTGATAATATAATTGAAAAAAATTGGGGAATTGATATATTTTATATCTTCATTAAAAAACTAGCATGTATTTAATTCATGATAAATTCTTAATGAAAAAAATTATATGTATTTACCAATATTGTGATGATGAATATTCTTTGTATTTTCCAAATAATTCTTGCTATATTTTAAAAAGTAATATTTTTAAATGTTGTGCAATAATAACTGAAAATTTTTTAAAATTAGATAATAATTATTTTTAAAAAAACTGTGAAATGGTTTAATTCTAAAATTGATGAATCTGAGATTTGGAATGGAATTTTTGGAGATTATAAGAATTATTCACTGATGAAAATTTCTATGAAGAATATTATCTCTGAATTTCAATAACACATATTTGAAAAATATAATATATTTCATGCATTCCATAAAAAAATTATTTTCACCCAATTAAAAAACTTTCATTACTTATACTAATTTTCTTACTCACATAGATCTATTTATGACTTATAGTTTCGCATTAATAACATAATTTTTTATTTGGCGGTTCATATTTTATCTATTTTGAACTTGGTTCATTTTTTGAAATATAATTGTGAATATTTTAATGAATAAATATTTATTGTGATTTTTTATTTAAAATAAAAATTAATTAAAATTTCATCTATTTAAAGTGATCATTGGGGATAATTTTAGAATATATAATTGAATTAATTTTTATTATTATATGTTAATAAAAACAAATTCTATACCCCATAAGAACCTAATAAAAATGTTGTTGTTGTAATATAAAGTATGACTTCATATGAAAGTGAAATAAAAAATTTCTATGAATATAAATAACGTACTGTAAGTAAGGATGTTGCTACTAACCCATTATAATATTTCATGGATAGAGTTATAATAAGGTCAATATTTAGTAATAATCACAATGATGTTTGGATGAATAGAAAAAATGTTGGATACTATATTGTATTGGGATGAGATGTGTATATCCGGAAAAAAATGATAATCAAGTAGTTTTTAATCCTAGTATGATGAATGAATCTTTATAGGTCATTATATTACATTTAAATCATATAATGTTTTCAATGAATTATCTCGGATTGCAAGAGAACCCCCTCATGTGAAATTCTATGAACATTGTATATTGGGTCAAAAATACACTTCTATGACTAGAGTGATTAAATAGATAACATAAACATGAAAATTTAATTTAATAATAAAATTTATGATTAATTGTAACATAATTATGAACATTAAATTGAAAAAATTGGATAAAAATGATGAAAATAAAATTGTTCCATATAGATATCATGGAACCCTTAAAAGATATCCCCAAAAAATATAAATAGTAATTATTGATAAAAGGGTTATTATTAGATTATGGGTTGTAAATATTACTAATATTTATACCATTTCCCCTAAATATTAACTAAAAACAAAGAAGATCCATATTTGATGATTGTTAAGTGGTTCCTATACAGTAACTGTTATACCCGGTCATAAGAAAATTGCAAGATATATTGTTGATAAACCCTATAATTATCCAATTAATAGAAATAATTGGATGTATATGAATTAGAAGGATAATAAATTTATTATATCAAGGAATATGGCTATATAAGTTGTGAAATGATATAATCAAGAATAATGATTCTATGATGAATACCATTTTCCCTAGTTTCTAGTTTAGAATAAATTATAATTGTCATATGATATACTTCATATATAGATTTTAATATATATAAAATGGATATAAAATATTCTTTTATATGTGGGGTTTTAATGGGTAAACATTATGTTACAAACCTTTATGTTTCATACTCCATTATTTCAAGTATTTTGTTTTAAAAAAGACTTTTGATTAGTATGGTCTTAAGTAGACACAAAAATTTTACTTTGAAAGACAATGTTAATTTATTTTCTAAAATATTACTTACTTTTGTTTATTAGACCCCACCTAATTTATTGAAAATTCATCAAATAATATTTTATTTATGTAAATTTTTGTTAATGTTGTAATTTTTTTCAAGAAAAGAAAAAATATGTAATGATATTTCAACAAACCATGAAAGAATAATTTTAAATGATCATGAAGGGAATTTTAATAATTTTCCATGAATTTTAGATACACCAAAATGATTTGGTAAATGTTTTAGACCATTGTAAATACTTACATGATTCATTAAAAAATATGTGTACTCGAAATTATGAAGATATATTGAACTCCAATGTTTTCTCATATAAATAATGAATTAGATTATGCCCAAATAATAGAAAAAATTAATCTATATAGAAGATTAATTGGTATAATTTTATTATCTATGTAAATATGGAAATATATTTTCTTTTAAAATTATTAATCGGAACAATTTTATGAAAATGCCTTGGAATCACATCTAAAAGCTGCCAAACTAATTTTTTGTTATATAATAGTTAAGTCCCTTTATATTAATTTTTTTAAATTTTTTTAAAATTGATATAAAATTATGATCGGGGGTTTTTTATATGTATCCAATGAAAATAATACATCTGGAGCCTTTGAAACTTTTTTAAAAACATCAATATTCTTATAATAGTAAAAAATAAACTTTCTATTGGATTATCAACTACTGAAGTTGAGTGTATTACAGATGGTAATAGTTGGGATCCTGATTTGTAAATGAAACACACATTAATGTAAAAATATTAAAATATAATCATGGACCCTAAATTAATAAGACATTTTTGCTATCAAAATCATCTATAAATAGTATAAATCATTAATATAATAATCATATTGATATAATTCATAATTTATTTTTTGATCATAATCAATATCGTGATATTTTTATTGAATATATATATATATTGATGGTCAATTATTATACATATTTACTAAACCAATATAAAATACTTTATTATTTCTAATGAAATTTAATTAGGTTGATTTAATTTACAATGTAATTATTTTTATTTTTTCGAAAACCATTGTTCACTTATTCATTTAATTAAAATTTATTGATATTTTTCAATTAATATATTTATGTTTAATGTGAATGATTTATTATTTGAGTAATAATATGAACCATGACCCAATATAATTTTTATATTCATTTATGTGTCATATCACATCACATTTGTAATAAAACATTGTGTTATACATTATAAATAATCACTTTTTTAAATTCATTAATACACCAATAAAAAGAACTAATTCTATACAAAATAGAAATAAATCATGAAAAAGATAAATAATTCAAACTGTAATCATACTAATTTGTTCTAATAATATGAAATATCAATAGGAGTTAAAGAGTTTGGATTATAATTTTTATAGACTGCAAGAGTTTTACATAAATTTTCTAAGCTAAAAAACAATAAGTTTTTCTTGGATAGAAAAAATGTATTTTTTGATGAAAATTATTTTGAACATCCATGTATTAGGGTTTGTGTTTTAAAAGAGAAGATTTTGATTTTATTTATGATAAATGATAATTATTTCAATTAAAATTATTATTTTATCATAGATGACGCTAAATATTTGGCCATTTTGAAATTTCTTGGATGAAATATTCAATATCATTGGTGGAGTTTGTTATGGAGATTTGTTACTCGCATTATAGAATCCTTGAGATTAAATCATTTATAGTTAACAAAGATTATGTATTTTCTACTAAGATAACGAAGTAAATTTTTATATCTTCCATCATAGTAAAAAATACAATCCATAATTTACATACTAAATGAGTGTTTCTAGTTATGTTTATATAAGTTTAGAACATTAAGGTAAATTTTTATTTTTAGATTTCGATAAAACCAAATATGAATCCCCTTTGTATGATAATAGTTGAGAATAGATTAAACATACCATAGTATTTTCATAGATACATGTGTTATTCATACCACGTGTCATGGAAATTTTATACTTATGAAAGAATTATTATCATTAAAATTGGGAATGATTAAATAGAGCTCAATTTGGTTATGAAAACTATGTTCCATGGGATCTATACTCATGAATCATGGATGATTAAAAATATCAGATATTTTTTAGAAACCAATTAATCAATATTTTACCCTTGAGGCTAAATAAATATATCACATCCCGCTTTTAGAAAAGGGGGGGGACTCTTTCTATTTATTACGTTCTTTAAGATTAATTACAAGGCTCACTATATTACGAATCATTAGTTGTGAGAATAAGAAAAAGTGGAGTTCCATTTGATGAAATTATCCATCTTGTTTATTTCTCAATAATAATTATGGAGAAAACAACCGATTATGTAATATATTCATAAGAACCTGGGGATAGATTAAAAATTCAGTTATTATTATTCAATATTAAAATAAATCATATTTTTTTGATGTTTTTGAAGCCTAAGAAAATATAATTGATGATTAAATTTACGATGTTAAGAATTAAATAGATCAATGTAAAGTAATATTTGGTGGTTCTCATTTAATATTGATATGCTGGGTGGATAGTTCTTCAATTACTCTTTCTTTCCTTTTGTGTATGTTTACAAAAAAAATCAAAATCCTATTTTGGAGGTGTTGGACTATCATGAGCAGTTACCAATCAAACAATTTACTTAGGATATCAATGTTTAAAAAGGATAAATTCTTAATGTCACACTTAATATTGGTTTTTAAGAAGAGGATGATTTTAATGAAACATGGTTATTGGATCCTGATGAAAAGGAGCACTAGATTAAATTACTCTTCTATTATTATATATAATGATTGTAAATACTATTGTGAAATAACATGAGAGATCAATTTTTGCTGTAGCCATAAAATAATTAAATATATATTTTTCATGAGATTACAAATAAATATACTGATATCGATTCAATACATTAAAAATTATTATTATTTAAGATAAATTTCAATATCATCATCATATTTTTATATGCTGAATGAAATGGAACTAATTCAAATAGAGATAATGAGATATAATCTATTTATTTACACTGATATTGGTTATTTAGATTAGGATTAATCCATTTCTACAAAAAAAGAAATTTATAATTTAAATATTGATATAATATCAATGCTTGAGTTCAGGATGAAATTTCCATCTATTGGTGCTTCATTATTATTTGAAAAGGAATATGGTGTTACATCTTGTCATTTAAAGGATTTGTCCATATATTTCAAGATTTTATATGGAATAGTTCAATAGATAAAATGTGAAATGTTATCATTGGTTTCTATTCAAGAATTCTTGAAAGATTTAATATCATAAACCAATCTTTTAAAACAAGATTCATAGAGAGCTACATAATGATTCTATTTAATAGATGAACTTGTTTGAGTTCTTAATGAATTTTTTCTTATTTATAATACGACTTAGTCAAAAATAATATTATGACAATGTTTATTTTCACAATAAATTCTGTGTGGGAATTTTTATTATATATAATCTTAATATCCATGAAACAAACCTAACAAAATATCTTGAAAAAATTCAGTAATATTTAACATATAGATTTGAATCGACTAATTTTAATAAGTTAGGTCCACAATTTGTGACGTCTGATAGGCCGACTAATTTTGATATAGTTACAAATATGTTTTTTAATTTACCACTCAAAAGAATGATTCTAATTGTGGCCTCAATGTGATTTAAATTTAAATTAAACTATTTACGTTCACATGAAAAATAATTTGTGTTTCATATAACAACTTCAATGAAAATAATAGAGTCTGCAATGATTTTCTCTATAATCTTGAAAAATACAATGGTGATGACATTAAGAAAGTGAATTTCTCACTTTTATAATTTTCTACAATGTTCATGTATCGCAAATAAAAATACGTGGCAGAGTGTTATTATATCTTCGATGAAAGATATCTCTGGGGAATAATCCTCATATCATTATCATTGATATTCATTAAAGGGTTCAAAATAATTTCTCTTATACTCCATCAATTGTAAGGGACAATACCGCAAGAGATGAAACAATTTAGAAATAAATATATACCTCTACTCCATATTATTCATTTACAAAATTCACCTTCAATTTCCATAAAATAAATAATTTGGATGAGAAAAGAATTAGAAATAATCAGGATTATAATATTAATACATTCATGCAGCCTGCCAGATATAGTACTGGAATTATTTTATATGTTACTAGACATTCATTGTGTATCCCAAACTATGTGATCAATTAATATAATCCTTAATCAATAAAGAATATCTACGGGATATTATATAAATATGTTTTTCTCTTATATTTTGATTTTTCAAACATATAATGTGACATTATAGTTATATTCAATGACATACTGAAATTCATCATATTATGGTTTCTTATTTCATTACATTTATTCAATTAATTACAAATTAATTGTTTTCATATATCAATATGAGAATATTTAATTTTTTTAAATCAGTGATACATGTTATTCCAGATCAAAATGAATTGTTTAATATTGATTTTTTATCACTAATTGTGTCCTACATTATAATAACCAAATCGTGTTTACAATACAGTAAAAATAAGAATTTAATGATTTTCACATTATTCTAAAATAAAAAATATTATGGAATTATGTACACCAATTTATAAGTTTTAATTATTTTTGGTTTTGTGATATGTGAAAAGTGGGAGACTGTAGGGTCTACAAATTTATCCAACATATAACAGTAATCAATATTTTTTTCTCATAATATCAAATTTTTTTACTAATAAAAATATCACTAGTTTTTTAGGAATTAATCATTTTCATATGTAATATCTCATTAAGAATAATTTTGTTAAATATTTTCATTTCATATTCAAAATAATATTTGAAGTAAAATATCATAGGAGATAATAAATTGTCATATGATATTATTGTTTTTAAAATGAGTTGTTAGTTTTTATACACTATAAAGAAATATTTTTTCTATAACAGGAAATTGACATATGAATTGAGTGACATCTTCTAAATTAATTTTATATTTCATAAAATGTGAATTATCTAATAGAAGACTTATATATGATAATTTTATATTTTATAGAAAAATGAATATAATATATGATTTTAGAGGAAGATATTATCAATCAAAGATGAAATTATCATCTTAATTACCAATCTATAATTGTAGAAATGAAATTAAGAATACAATTATTATAAAAATCTTATTATCATACAATGTTTTGAATTATAAAACATAGATCATAATCATAATATGAGGAAATCAATTATCATATAGAATATTTATTCATATTAATTTACCATATAAACATAATATAATCTTATATAAGAATTAAATATCATATGAACATGATTTTCGTAGGATGTTAAAGATTTCATTCAAATCGAAAATGTTCACTGATGTTTCAATTTAGTAATTTCAATTTTTATTATGATGTTATTATGATAAAATTGATCTACAAAGTAATTAATTCCTTTCAAATAAGAATCCATTAAAATCTAATATTTTAAGCGTATACATTCAACCTTTAAGATAATTTATTACTATTGTAATAATTTTATTGATGTCGTTCACTGATAATTTTTTTTTAAATTAAGGTGTCTTGATGTGGAAATAATAATTAAAAAATACGATGATATCCTATGAATATTACAGTTTTGATAAATTCGATGGTTAAAATAAATTATTATCTCTACAGTATCTTTTTAAGAATCGATATGTTTACGCATGAATAGAGATTGATTTTTTTTATTATTCAATCTACTCATAAAGGATTGAGTTCATATATGCAGTATACTATTCACAAAAAAAAATTTAAAATTATATATAGAAATTTTGGGAAATTTTGTATTACTAGAAGAAAATATATGATTTTTGTTTTTCTAATCATAAAAACTATTAATTTTATCAATGGTGAAAAAACATTCTGAACTATTATATGATGAAAATATCAACTATAGTTGAATGATCTTCTTAAAATGATATTAAAAAACATTTATACTCTTCTATAAGAACCTATAAAAATTATCATTTTTCTTATTTAAACTATGAGATGAATCCTTATCTCAAATCAATGACATTATTTTATATAATGTGAAAAATCCTTGCCCTGATTATGCAAAGGATGTGGTTTGGTCTTGTAAAATTACAGAGCCTAATAAAATATCATTAACATTTTGTTAAAAATTTGATGGCCCATTCAACAAACACTATAGGTCATTAATAAAATGATATTAATTGTGAAATTCACCATTCATGTAGAGAAAAAATATGTAGAGTGGAATAGGGGATCAATATACAATATATAATAAAACATTCATTCTGTAAGATTATTCTCAATCATTTTATTCCTATTTATTTATTATATTCTTTAATACTTTTTGAGTGGTTTTAATTGGGGTAAAAACCTTAAGAACCCAATTCATCCCCACTATTTAGTTATAGAGTAAGTCCCTTGTAATCCTAAATATTATTATGATGAAATTGTTAAAGGCTTAGTTTCGTGCTGTTTAAATGGAAAATGTATCCTTATGATTATTATGAAACTATAGATAATAGGGTGTAAGTGTTTATAGTGGTTTATCATTGATCAATAAGATAAACAAACATGTAATGAAGTAACTAGTTGTGTTTTGGCCCAAATAGTAGTATATTGAAGGATATATGAGTCGTAGAACACCACTGGCTATCAGGGAGAGTGACCATAATTTTAGAACTATTTTTATGTTTGTATAGGATACATTTCGTGAACAATATAAATTGGGGGAAATTGTTGTTTTGCGATGACACTTATTTATGAGTGGGATTACAACATTAAGTCCTTACATAGAGAAATGGAATATATATATATAGGCCATATATATATGATCAATTTATTATATAGGTTATTTATGTGATGATACAAGTCATTAGAATCTCATATAGAATTTATCTTTTAATAAGTGCAAAAATAAGATTTTATTGGGTTTTGAGGTTGATACAATAGTTGAGAATCAGATGTGATGTTTTTTAGAGTACATTAATTGGAATTGGGCTCTGGCTGGATTTGATATTATTAGAATTTCAGCCATATTAGGGATATAAAGACTCATAGGTTTAGATTTGGGTAGATATTTTTACTTTTCGGTGATGAAATCATTAAATTACACTATATTTTGGGACTATAAATTCGTGTGTATGTTCAAAATATCATAACATAAAAAAATTAATTATTGTATCTTAATCATGTATTGTGATATCATATCAGCTTATGTGATTGAGTGTTTTTGAAAATGGGAGGCTTACGGTAGTTTGACTAATACCTTTTTATTTAATTTGGTGATGTAGGTTGTAAACTACCACGAGTATGTCACATTGAGTTTGCGAATTAGTACATAGATCAACTTCGTATTTTTAATGGAAACCCAATGTATACAAGGCTTATGTATTGACGGTTGTGGTTCATATGGTTCAATTTATATTTGGTTTAAGGTAGTACTATCATGTTTTTAATAGTTTATTCACGGTTTTTTGGGAAAGGTGTGATGGAATCTATATTAACTGTGTCATTAGATCATTGATAATAGGTTTCAATAAGTGATTCCAATTGTGGGGAGCACTGTGGAACAAGAATTGTAATTTTGGAGTGATATATTAAAATAGGTTAAAATATAAACTTGATGATTACTTAATTTAAAAAATAACTTTTTTAGAGGGTATATTGTTGACGGTTGGTGATGGGATACAAGTGATGTCTTGAGTAATCATGAGTACTGTTCATCACATTTGGAATTTCATAATGGAGCTCATTTACATTTCCATATAAGATAACATTTATTTTTGATTAATTTAATTCAATATAGATTATATTGTGTTTGTTGAATTATTAATTAGAGTTAATAGGGATGAAAATTGTTATATTACTGTGTTTTTAAATACAATCATCTATATATGTTGGGAAATTTCAGGAGTTTGATTTTTTTTTACTAAGAGGACCTTTTTTAATATTTGTATGTTAATTTAATTTCTATGTAATGTGATATCATAATTGGTTTATTTTGGATATGGTTTGAGGCATAGATTGTGGTATGGTTTCTCAAGCCAGTGAAAAAGGATCACATGGTTGAATGGGGGCTATTTTTTCAACTGATTCAACCATTAACCCCTTGAAAATGGGGTTTATCCCATTAATGGGAATATAAGTGGGGTTAATTCCAAATCTATGAGAATATAATAGTGTTAAACATTGTTCACATTTTTAATGGGTTCTTTCTATAGTGACCAGGGATTAATATACATGGATATAACATCATTTTAAAAGAGTATTTTACACAAAACTGAAATTCATGAAAAATGATAGTAATATTTTATATTGATTAAAAACATGGAAAAAATATTCAATCCTAGTGAAATATCTTCAACATCTTCCATAATGATCTCCACTTTTATTACTTTTACCTAAAACCATTCTTCATATCCTGGGGAATGGAAACAAAACAAATAGGTGGGTTTAGATGCTTAGTAAAGTTAAATAATGAAAATTTGTAAGCATAACATTAAAAAATGTTATGTTTCTGTAGAATAACATTTTAATATCATACCCTCTATATAAAGATCATAATAACTATTTTTAGTTAATAAGGCATGATCATAATGAAATAGTGAACATAATCCATTGAAACAAGATAATGGAATAGAATGTGGAATTTTTGCGAACACATAAGCATATAATAAATTGAATTCAAGGTGGCCTACCAAGGACTTTGTAACATGTTAGGATTTGGTTAATCACCTATGTACCTGCACAAGTCAAGGGATTTCCTCCCGTGTAACCTATTTTTTCAGGATTTGGATGTCCTCCCGTGTACCCTCATGTATCAGGAATTTGATGTCCTCCCATGTACCCTTTTGGTTTAGTCTTATTATATCTTCAAATATAACCTCGTGTTTGGGATTTGGATGCCCTACCATGTAACCTATGGTTTTGGGATTAGGATTTTCTCTTTTATTCCCACATTTATTTGTATTATGATGCCCTAACGTGTACCCTCAAGGTTCATAAAAACATTTTTCAATTCCTAATGCATTGTAGGGAGATATACGTCCCACCCATCTCATAATGAAATCATATATATGTGTGTGAAAAAATCATAAACAATCAAATTGTAACCAATAAAATTAAATGGGTATCATTGACATTTCATCACATCATGATTGATAAAAAAATTTATATTTCTTAATAAATACATAAAATCATTACTCGTGAGAAAAAGTATGTTTGAATACAATATAACTGGTGGAAGAAAAATGGATGTCATAAGCACTATTCCCTCAAAACATCAATTATTCATGAAATAATATTGATGGATCATTTGATTAATTTCCATGGAGGGAATGAGTAACATTAATAGATGTTTTCGGAGATGTAAAAATATGGAAGTATATTTAGAAAGCCTCTTTGAGGTAAATATCCTTTTTTTATAAGTCTTTTTAGAACATAATACTAATTTTATGCCATATTTTTCATGAAATTTACTGATTACCATGGTATCCTAATAATAGATCCATCTCTGACCTATCCTATAGGAAATTTTTGATCCCCATGGTTCAATGAATATCACCTATCATCATTATACATGCATGTAGGATTGAATTTTCCACAAAACATAGCACATTAAAGACAATAAATTTAATATTTATGCAATAGAAACTCTACTCAGAGTAGCTTACCATAAGTCCAAATACAGAAAATAAGCCCAATGTACTAAAAATAAATTACCATATTCGAGAAAAACATCCCATGTCCCTATTGAAACAACTCCCCACATCCATGGGATCCTTTCCCTTTTCCCAATCATAGATGGATATAATATATAAGAACTCAAATGAAAAAGTTAGGTTTGGGATAAAATACTAGTATGGTAACACTAGGGATTCAATATCATATTCTAATACATTATCAAACAAAGTAATTCTTTCAATTTTAGAACAATAAATTTTGGTATTTTAAAACACATTTAAAAAAATTATAGTATAAAAATTAAATGATGAAAAAATAGTTTAGGAAATGTATTTTCAAATGATGAAATATTTATTAAAAAATTTACTAAATAACAATTTTATATATAATAGTTTAAATAAATCCATATTCCATGTAATGTAGTTTAACAGAACTTGAATACATTTATATCTCAAATAAAATCAAGTGAGCAACATGGTCTTCATATAGATAGGTACAAAATTTACATGCTATAGGAGAGTACAATCTCTAAGTGGTCATAAAAATAGGTGTGTTCCCACATCCCTGTGAAAATGTCTAAATGTGATACATCACCGTCCCAATTAGAATGTGACCTACTACATTTATGTTTTACATTGTTTTATAATTATAGAGCTCATCAATGTAACTCAAAAACCATCCTATGGATTGAAAATGCTATTTCACAATCAATTTTAGTGAATTTATTTTAACATTTCATAAAATAATATTAAATATCAATTCTCCCATTTAAAATTCTAATATTCCATTTAAAATCTAAAACAAGTTTTTATTCAATAACATTCCTCTTTAATAAGTTAAAACCACATTGTTCCTATAAAAACTTTATAAGAAATTTTCAAAAGTTTCGAATCAATTCAAAAAAAATTACATCAAATTCAAAATCCATTTACACAAATAAAATCAATATTTTAACTCAAATAGTTTCCATCCAATATAAATTTTAAACAAACCATTTAAATAAGCCAATTTACACAAACTCTCCCCAATTCAATAGAATTGGGGGTTTCCCCAATTTTCATTCCAAAACCATTTAAAATCTACCAATTCAATAGAATTGGGTTTTTTAATCCATTTAAAATATTTTTCAAGTAATTGAATTTAAATAAAAAATTAAAATAAATCATGAAATTCTAGGTTAATCAATTTTTCCAAATGGGATGAAACCATGTTCTATTTTTAATAACACAACACTTGAAATGACACCGATTATTGAGTATGACGGTGTATAAGGCCTCTAGACTCAACCTAGATGTGAGATCCATTAGTAAAAATAATTGATCCCACAATTTTTAGATGATCTTTTGAAATCCCAATGGAAGAGAAATATAGAAAGATGATGAACAAGGGAAAAAACATACCCAGTAATCACACCGCTGGTGCAATGATGATATAACATTTTACAAGAGAATCTATAAGGGATAGAAAACTTCAATATCATATAGGTTTGGATTTGGGACAAGTGTAGTAAAATTGGAGATGATCCAAAAGTGATTGATCTGTGGTGATACCTATTTTAGAACCATTGTCGGGGTCTAACATGACATGTAATCACAATAATCGTCGGGAAATAGTTAATTTTTGTAACAACTGGAAAATAAATTTTATGAAATTAAAAATTAATTCTATAAATTAAAAACATTTATTAAATTACCTCATGATATGTAAACAGTCATCACATCCTTTACACATCATAGCATGAATCCTTTTATGACTTGCATCCAACACCATTACACGTCTTGTAACCAAGTAACACGGCATGAAACTCTCGTACAGTCTGCTAAAGCATCTGATTAAAGCTAATATTCAACAAAAAATATAAAATTATAATTATATGTATCCCCCCAATTAATTATAAAACATACTCAGTAATAAAAATGGAAGAACCAATACAAGTTTAAGGATATACTTGTAATATCGAAAATGATATGATACAACCTCCCCAAAAAAAATAAATTTTATCCCTAGAAATCCTATACAAAAGCATACATGGCAAATATATGGGTCCACTACTCTCTCAATAGTGCCTCACATTCCCAAATCTCATGATTATCAAAATTATGCCCCCCATAGCACACAAACCAAAGGTATCATCCACCCATGAACTACCTTGGCCTCAGAATCAACAATCCTAACTTGTCACACAGTCATTGATAAATCATTTTCAATCTTGATATCACTCTATCTGAAAACATGATATGGATTAGAAAAATACATTCTCAATGTTGGTATATACAATATATTATATATTTATGTCAGATACGATGGAAGTTCTAAATAGTATGAAACATTCACCACCAATTCAACAACATTGAATGGTTCGAAAAAATGTGTCGAAAGATTCCTTTTCATCCCAAGCCACTGGTGACCAACTGGGGTATATCTTTCTTGAACAATTGGTCACCAACAGATAATTCGTGTGGTCTATGGTGAAGATCAACATAATAATTATATCAACTATGCATCATCAAAAATCTTTGTTAATTTATCTAAATCATTAATGTCATATGATGCACCAAACTTTTTCCAACCAAGGAATATTCACAGAACAATAACCAAAACAATAGAGATTTATAAGGAAGGCCATACAGGGATACAAAAGGATAAATTCAAATTCTTGAATAGTAAATATTGTTATAAGAAAACTCAACCGACCCCATGTGATTGTCCTAAGATCCACTGATATCAAGAACACAAGGATAGAAAATATCCCCCAGAATCTGTATAGCTCTCTCTATCTGGATACCTGTCTAAAGATGATAGGATATTCTAAAATGGACATGAGATCTGAGTGCATCCGGAAGGCCTCTTTAAAAGTGGTAAGTGAACCAAGGTCCCTATTAGAGAACATCATAGATGGAATTTTATGGAAACATACAATATACAAAACATATATATTTCTAGACTCCTCAACTATGATTTTATCACAAATGGATATGATGTGTGTTAGACTGGTTGAGCCTATCGATCACAACCCCTGTCATATTATTCTATCTAGAGCCAAGAGAAAATCCAAAAAAATTAAATATATATTTCATTCCACATCAATTCTGGTTTTAGATGAGGATGATGGAAAAATGAACGATTCGGGTGCTCGACCTTAACCTTGTTGCATGTATAACAACAGGAAAAAAAATCAGAAATTCCATATTCCATTCCATTCCACCATAACTAAAAATGAATTCCATATATAATCTTTGTGGTTCCTTGTTCTAGAGACCATTATGAATATTGGAATATTCCCATCATATCCTTCCCTACTGATAATGGCACAATGAAGAGATTTTGATAACATAGAAGACAGTCTTTGGGGAATGACCACTAGGGAACTGTTTCCCAACCATTAAGAGATTCTCAAATTAAAAAGAATTCATCATTAATATATTGACCCTGATGAATCATCATGATAATAGAGTATGTCGGGTGAATGTTGTATAATTAATCTCCATACCATTCCTCATAATATCTTACATGTAATTGTGAAAAGAGAGCCAACAAATTCCACTGTTATGAATATTCTTTCACTGTCCTGGTTGGAGAATTCCTGCTCAATGCATCAGTAATGACATTTAATTTCACCAGGATATAGGTGATTAAATAGTAAAAATTATATAAGGTAATTTACCAACACCTCTATAGAATATTTAAATATTTTTAATAGAAAATATAGATCATTATTTAATGGTGTGAATACGTATTAAACAGTTCTCTGAAAAGGAAATGCCGCTAAATATTACAAATGTTCATCACAAATTCATGTTCAAGGTACATGGTAGGATAATTATTCTCATGTGGAATAATATTAAGAGATACATATGAAAACAACTAATCTACATGCATAATAATGAAACCCAAGATTAAGACCGATACACAACAGTACACCATGTAGCCCTACCTGGCCTCTGGAAGTGTCAACACCACCATAGTTGAGAAATGTCATTTAAGATCAATAATATAACTATAAAATTTATCATTCCAGAAAACATCACTCCCATATGAGTTATAGTAGTCATTAGGGAATCCAACTTCAGGAATAAATTCTTGAACTGATGAAAACATCCAGATAAACCTAAAATGTTATGAATCTAAAAAACATTACGTGGTTTCTCTGAATTCATAATAGCCTTCCCCATCTCAATATCAACTAATATACACTATTTAGAAACCAAATATCCCTATAACGGGACTTCCGGAATCCATAAATTAAACATTGAAATATTTCTATAATATAGGTGAGTTCTTAGTAGACTCAGAGTTATTCTCCAATGATGCATATGATCGTGCACAAACAAAGAGTAAATAAGTATGTTGTTCAAAAAGGCTACAAACAATGTAACCAAAAAAACATGTAATATCTTATTCCTCAAGGTCATTAAAACTTTAGGATATTTTTTTATACCAAAAGGAATAAGAACATATATATAATTATCATAATTTCTTAAAAATAATGTTTTATAAATGTCATATTCTTTAATACTCAATTAATGGTAATAAGAACGATGTTTGATCTTTGAAAAAAACGTTTTCCATTTCAATTGATCAATAATATCATCAATACATGGAAATTGATTCTTTTGCATTACCTTAAAATGATATATCATTTTTAATCAATACATAAGGAATGTGAGCCATTATATTTCTAGGAAAATATAACTTTTTCCACCTATGGTCAAACCCTGGGGCCTAAAAATCCATTGTCAAGAAGGCCATCCAATTGGAACCCAAGCTCTTTCTTTTCATTTACAGCCATGTGGAAAGAGGGAATATAATCAAGTTCAATACTAGGTAATATTTCAATGTAATAATCCACATTCCTTACTTGTGGAAAACTGGAGAAGTCCAGGGGGAACATGTTAGGAAGATCAACAAAAACTAGAGGGATATTACCACTCAATGATTCATAATCCAAATAAAAAGAAAATTGTGATATTACCTTACCCAAAATCTAATATGAATGTCAAATACTTTTCATATTTGGGAACCATTCACCTTTAAATAAAAGAGACACACCACTGGGGGTGGAATGGTAGGCCCATCATAGATAACAATCAATTTATGATTTATTGGAAATGAGTAACTCAATTTTAAAAATGATTTCAAGAGGTTTCATGTCAAGGAATAGAAAATTCCAGGACAACTCAACATCAAATAGAGAGAAGATGCAAGTAGTAAAAAAATGAATTGGATCCCTCTTTATTATAACATGTATATTAATATCCATATTAGAAGATAAAATCCCCATAGTAATATTTAGATGATTTAAAATACGGATTGAAAAAAACTAATTAGATGAACCATTATCCAAAATAACTGTCAGTAATGACAATGCTATATTAATGTTAACTCTCACATTCATTGGACTTGTATTAACTTCCTCAAGAGACTCTTACATTCTGTGAAGTAGATTCATTCTAGATGAATAGGGATAAAAACATTTTATACGTGTATAATTAAATTTCCTTGGAGTTCTAGGATGAGATGATGATCATGTTGCACTATGAGGAGTTGAAATATTATTGAAGAATACTTATAAGTTTCATGTATGTCCACATGAGCTATAGTTCATGGGTGATTCAATAAAAACCCACATAGGACATCCTATATCTTGACACTAATAGAAAATCAATGGAATTCCTAGTAGCTCACTAGGAGTACAAGAATTACTCTTCCAATGAGAACTACCATGAGAATCATCACACGAACCCATTCCATTAAAGTATTTTAGACAGACACTAGGATAAAAGGTAACTCCCTTCAACACTCACCTTCCAGTCTAGCCCATCACAACTATCAAATCCCTATCTAGCACATCTGCATAATTGGTGAACTTTAACAAAGAAATATAATAATGGATATCAGATCAACATCCCAACTCAAACTATCAATTCTTTGTACTCTCATTAGATACCATCTCACATGAAAACTACATCATCTCTGCAAAGTTATTTGAATACCCATTCATGGTTTTTTCAGCCTTCACGTGATTGAAAAACTCCACATTATTTGTCCATCATGATAGAATCTGAATATAACTTGTTAGTGAAAAGTGTCTTTAAGTCCTTCCCCCCTAATCCTACATCTTTATTGTTATTTTCCATTGTGTCCCACCATCTCCTACTCAGTCCTTCCATCCAGAAGTGGGGCCACATTACCATTATTGAATCTGGTTACTCCAAGAACTCATAAAAGCATTTTTACCTACCCAAATATTGATCATTATGTTGAGGATTAGTAGATACATGGAAAACTATTGGCTTCTACTAATGGAATTCAATATATTGATTTCAAATATCATCCCCCTTGTGGATCCACATTATGATCATAAACATGGACTGAATGTGGTTCTTTTCCATGACCTTGGAATATGCGCACAATCACCCTGAAAATATTTGGGTCCACTATAGGATTATCTAAATATGGTTCATCAGCAGCTTCCTACTGGATCCAATTTTCACATCTTCTCAATGTCATGATACATAAAAAGGTCAATAAGAATGATAGATGGAATTAAATTAACACTCAGACCAATAAACATGGTAAATTAATACAAACATATATAAGAAACATGATTTGTATTTTTCTCAATCCATATAACTATGGGGAAATAAATGATCTAATATACAAGAAAAATTTCCCTACCCACCCCTGGTGAATTAAGATTTATTATGGTGGGAAATGGAATGAAACTCAACCAAAACTACCTCTTATATACCAAAAAGATTTTAAAAAATCATACTGACTTCAAGAAAAAATCCCAAAACTATCCCTCTGATACCATTCTTCCATGAAACATATTAGGTACCCTTATAAATGAAGAACTATGGGGGCCCTGACATATCCCAAAGGATGATCTTGATCCCCAAGGGTTAGTGACTAGAATGTGGAATTATATAACAAGCATGTGAGAATTCATATTTTTCTAAATATAGTGGAAGAAAGACACTCATGTGAATAATCAAACAAATGAAACTCCGCATGAAGTAGTGTATAGTTATTCAAATGTAATAAACATTCCTAATGATCAAAAACTTAGGTAGCAAAATATGTAAAAAAACAAAATTACTTAAAGCTACAATTCTCTATTTCCAATGTTCAATAGCTGTATCCTACTCCATGTGATCATTTACCATTTCCCAAACATGAAACGACATAATCTAAAATCACTAAAATGTCATATGTAGGGTGTGTGATAAAATACCCATTATGGTTTCACCAAGAATTTAACAGCATATTCAAAAAATATGTTATCCCAGGGAATGATTTCAATTGTAGAAAAAAATTATTTGGCATTTCAAATCATATTTAAATAAATCAAGCTATACAATAGAAATGATGGAAAAATAATTTATGAAAAGGCCATACATATTCATGAACATTTATACAAAAATTCCATATAAAACACATTTATATAAAATACATTACATATATCCATATAAAATGTAATGATGTTTAACAAAATTTGCATGAAATTATATAAAAAATATATTCAAGAGAGCACCATGGTCATCATCCAAAAATGTATGAATTTTCTTGGATATATGACATCACACATTAAATGTGATCATGGTAATATGTGTATACACACATTCCTTTGAAACTAGCCAAATTTGACTCATCATAATCAAATTAGTGATGTGGCCTACTATATTTCTATTTTTGAATGTTGTACAAACATAGAGTGTGTCCAAATAATAGACAAACTACCAAATGCTTACACATTTTCTAAAACAATCAGTGATGTGAAATTTATTTTCTGATTGTTTTAAATAAATTTAAATCACATTCCTCCCATATCAAATTTTAATTTCTTATTTTATAACAACAACAGGTTATAAATAAAAAACCACACATCTTTGACAAGATAACCCCCTAGGATTCTATCATAACATTTTAAAGCATTTTCACAAGTTTTATGTCAATTAATAACAAATTACACCAATTTCATAATCCATTTCCGTATTTAATTTGAAAATTTTAATTGAAATAGTTTCCATAAAATCTAAAATTTAATTTAATAAATTTAAATCAACCAATTTCCAAAAAATTATCCAAAATTCATTGGCATTCACGGTTTTCCATTTTTTATGCCCAAAGACATTTAAAATCTCCCAATTCATTATAATGGGGTTTTATCAAATCAATTGAATGATAATTTGAGATTATTTTTAATAAAATTACAACATAAATAAGTCAAAAAATTAAAGGGTAATAAATTTGTGAAAACGAGATGGAACCACCTGCCCTTTTCATGAAACTCAACAATAACAACCACACCCATCTAAGAAAACGAAGATAAATAAGACCTAGAAACTAAATCTTGAACTATTATATAGTGTTAAAAAGAATTTATCCGTCAATTTCCGAAATATCTATTGAATGAAAAAGGGATGAAAAGATAGAATTATGGACAACGGGTGAGAAATATTTTTTAGGAATCACATAGCCAATGAAACAGTGATCGAACACTGAACTACAGGATACATAAGGGTTGAAGAACAAAAAGAACACACTGAGAAGGTATTGGTTTGATAGGATTGAAATTAAGAATTATTCAAAAGGGAGAGATCATCCATGCTACTTATTATAAAACCAAAATTATGGTATTACCAAATGTGTAATCCTAACACAAAATGTGAAAAATTGAATTTCTATTATTGCTTAAAAGTGATTTCCCTCGAATAAAAAACCAATCCTATGAATTAAAAATTTATATTTAATGAACTCATTATGTGTAAGGTCTCATCACATAATGGTCACATAAATGATTGAAACCTTTCCCGACATGCATTGAGCACCATTATACGTCATGTATCATAGATATATTGAGTGTAACCATCCTACATAATGTAAATATGGACAGTTAAATATAATGTCCAAAAAATCTCTATATTCAACATTATATGTATCCTCAAAATTTATTAGCAACCCTACCTTGCCAATGAATAGGATGAACCGTGACATGGTTAAGGACATAACCTACCAAACAATAATTGAATGTTATAATTTTCATGAAAATAAACATGAAATCTCATAAATGATGCTTTGAAAATAATTTGTAGAAAATTTTAATAGAACAAAATAACAAGAGATTGAAAAAAAATTGAAACATTTTTCCATTATAACATATAAAAGGAAATGATAAAAAAATTTACAACCCATTTTTCTTGAAATCATATAAAGTTATACTCAAACATTAAAAAAATTTACTTTGAAAAAAATTTGAAAACCATAAAAGAAAACAAAAAACATTTTAAAAACATTTCAATGAAAATATTTTTTAAACATATAAATAAAAAATAAAATTTTTTGGAAAACCTTTTCTGATAACATGGATAATAAAAACATATACATTCGACTGAAGACAGTTGTATAGTCATAAATTATTAAAAAAAATTCTTAATAAAATTATGTACAATGAGTATAAAAATTCTACACATACATCTAGATATAGTGAATAAAATTATGATAGGTAATCCCATTAGTGTTCTAGAGATATGGATTATATGATTTAACCAAATGAATAATAATCATAAACAATCACAAAAAGATATGACATTGTTTCAATAAACTCTTACCACTTAGTAAATTTCATACATATTACCCATTTGAGAAAACAAAATTAAATGACATAAAAAATTCCATTAAAATAAGGATATGAATGTCAAATTATTTCTGTGTAGTTATATGTACCTCATATAATAACATAGGTTAATAATATGTCATGTATCTAAAAGAAAAAAATAGAACAAATTACATTACTGATTTGGTAACTTTCAAAACACAATCCCCGAGGAATAAATATAATATTATGGGTTTTTAAATAATAATTATTATATTTATTAGAATCATACAATTAATCCATGTTAAATATTGGATCCACATAATAGTTAATGGTGATGAATAAATAATCTATCTCCCTAAAATATAAAATGACATGAAATTCACTTACCATATGTCATGACTCTCATCGTACTCTTAAAAACTTCTTATATAATAAAAATTATCTTATTATAAATATATCACTAAACCAAATTCTTAATTATAATACCTTATATTTTTTTATTTATTTATATTAACCAATTATTTTTTAGGGTTTCACATAATATAATATCCTCTTTTTTTCTGTGTCTTAATTTGTAATATCATTTGTCCTTAAATTTATATCATTATTTCATGAATTTAAAACATGATATAAATATAATATATATTTAGTAAAATTTTATCATAATAATTCATAGAATATAGACATATGAAACATAATACACTGGTAATGGTGATGATATATCGTAAGTAAAATGAATGATATTTCTGTTTAATTGTCATGTTGAATAAATGAAGGTAAAAGCCATGTTTGTATATAAATATTTATATATAATTATTAAAATATATTTATTGTACCATATATATAATATATATTCACTAAATAAATCCTTACTACATTCCATACAGAGTATGAATGAATCACATCTCTTTGAGGGGGTAGTGGTCTACACTTCCACAGATGAAATTATTATATTTACACAAAATGTAATGTATAATAATAAGTGTTGTAAAATAATAAAATAATAATATTTTAATATTAAATATAATATATAGAATATATAAAAATATTATTCATAATAATTTCCCCATGATTTGTGGTAAAAGAAAAATGAATAATCAATATTTAGTGAGGTGGTAGTTCTCCATACAAGTAAATATTCTATTCGTTACCCATTAGATGGAGGTGTGTGAAAGTGTAGGAAAAACATATAATTAAAAAAAAGTATATTTATGATATTTTTTTATAAATTAATTTAATACTGGCATTTTAGGGGGTAGAGAAGGAAAATAAAATATTGGAGTTTTAGAGAAGAGGTTACCTCTTAATCGAGTAACTCCTTTTGGTTTTTAACAAAAGGCTTCCATCGATTTCCTTATACCCATATAGATGAATCTAGGAGAATGTAAGAGATGTTGAGGTGAATTTTGTTAGATATCATACTAACATAATAGTTTTGAGATGTGTGAATAAGATATATGGGTGGTGGCCTTTTATAGGGATAGAAAGGGACTCACTTGGAATTTTTTGCAATCATATTTGTTCTGCACATGTTATTACAAAAAAGGGTGATACCAAAAAAAATAATTATTATTGAAATGAACATGGTAGAACAATTTCAATAAAATGGGTTTATAAAAATTTTCATGGTCATTTAGGTACCCATGATTATTGTTTAGTGCTTAATTAAGCTCAATTTGAGCATATTCAATGTGATCAATTTTAATTACTTTTAAAAATATTTTAAGTTATAATTTAATAAGAAATAATAAGAATATAAATATTATAATTATTTCAATTGTTTATTTCTGTTTTTATAAGTTAAATTAAATTATGTCAAAAATTAGTTTTAATTATAATCCTACAGACGGGATGAAATAATGGGTTTTTAATGTAGGAAAATTGTTCACAAGTTTTTTCAGTTTTTATATTCAACATCATAGTCAAAATGATTATAATTAACTATATTTTATTTATAGATGTATAATTAATCTGATTTGACCTTAAATAAATTAATCTATAATTTAAAATTAATAATTTTCTAAAAAATGGAAGTTATAACATAAATTCTAGTATTCTTCACTATTCATTAAAAAACGATGTTAATAAGAGAAATCTAAAAAAATACCCCAAATATAATTAAAATATTATAAATTAAAAAATTATTTTTATTTTATCAAATTGTCTTCCTATTTTTTTTAATGATTATTAATTTTCTTTAGAGATGGATTTGAAATGTAGTTAATTCGATAATATAGTATTTTTAAATATATAAAGTCAATTTAAAAAAATTACTTTTCTATATCAATATGATATATTTATATAAAACAATTATAAGAATTTTAGAAAAATAATTATTACTGTTCATATTACCGTTTTTAATGGCTAAGATATAATTAAACTGTATAAATAATTCTAATAATAAAATGATGTTTCAAAGAGAAATTATATTACGTGTAACCTAAGCTAAATCGATGTTGCATATAGTAAATGACATGTCAATATTGTTTTTAGTGGAAGACAAGTCATTATTGCATGTAGCGTAATAAAATTTGGTTTCATTTTAATGTAATGTCTAACTATGTGTTTTAATATATATATATATATATAGACACACACACATATATATACATATAAAACTACATTTAGTGGCTTGTGAGATTCTGAATTTCAAAAATATAAATTAATTCCACAAATATATTTCATAAAATCTCAATATGTTACATTATACCCCCCAAAAAATTAATTTTCCCTCAAATTTCATCTATATTCTAAAATGATTAATAATTGGATTTTCTTATCATAGAAACACACTTAATAAAAATGTATACTATTACTTCCTTAATTAAATTGAATTTGAGAACAAAGTGGTTTCCCAATATATCACACAACTACGATTCCACATAGGAGAAATATGGGGGATGTTAACACAAGGAAATGGAAGAATAATGTAACAATCATGATCTAATGATGATTCAAATGGAAAATTGATCAGTTTAAGTGGGTGATCATAAAATCCTAAATCTGTGATGATCTAAAGGTCTGCCTGATTTATGAGAAATAATTGAGGAAGGATAAATATTATTCAATATCATTTTCCTATATTCGTGAAATTATTTACCTATTTAGGAACCTAAGGAATGATAATTATTTTATTTTTTTCCTTTTCATTTCTATAATCACACCCATTGGTTTTTTCATGATCAATTCCCACATCATCTTCTATTCCAATGAATAATCGTGATTTTTTCTTTCCGGATGAAAAAAATATATCCAGAGATCCATAAATAGAATGATATGTTATTCCATGTATATTCACATAACATCTTAGAGAAGTTTATTTCTTTGGTTATCCAACATGAATAAATTCTCAAAGGGTATGATGATATTTTATTATCACATACTTCATCCAATATTTCAATTAATCTTTCCATAAATTTTTAACAATATTAAAAATTATAAATATTAAAATTCAAATAATTCTAAATAAAGACACGAAATCAGCATAACCTTGATCCCCCATATATCAGAATGTTCTACATGGTTATTAAATTCCAATAATTCCATTAATATAATTGTGTATTTTCATAAAACAAAATTATAATATTAATTATCATACTTCTTTTTCGAAAACATGCATTCTTCTTTATACCTATTAATATAACATATATTATTCCAATCAAATTAGTGGTAATCTTCATCCATGATAAAATAGGACATTTTATAAATAATCCTATCCATGGTAATCTGAACAATCATATTTACTTATTCATATTGAATATGTCATTATCTAAGGATCATTATTTGAATTTAATTCATTAATTAAAGGTTACCATATATTAATCAAATATCAATTTTCCTTTAAATCACTTTTTTATGTATACATCATCATTCAACATTCCCATTCCAACTAATAATAAAAACATATACTAAAATAACATATAAATTTCATGATCCATATAACATAATCATTGAATTCCAAAACATAAATACTTCATTAATCCAACTTCAATAGTATTCTGTTAATCAGTAATTAATAACTTCATCCATATTACATTTTCCCTAGAATATGAAATACGAATCTCACCATAAGGTTCCTTAACCATGATATAATAATTCTTCTTATGATCTATATAAATGATACTAGAAAAACATTATATACCATTCACATTTCATTTGAGGTATCATTATCTTCATATGTATAACAAATATTCATACCAATTTCATGATTATCATTATGTCATTTAGACATGAGGAATCAATTTTTATGATGAACATAATTTCCACATATTAATCATTAAATTCTATCCTTTTTTATTCTAGTTCTATCTGGTGACTAAAAATTGAATGCTTGGTGTGAGAAACAAATATCATATAAGAAAAACACATATTAAAAAAAATTAATTATAGGATGTATAAATCATGATACCTTCTTTTTAGTCGCTGACACTTTAGTTTTATCATATTCTATCAATACTTATATTATATTCAACAGCATTATAATGGTTCATGAAGATCGTGTGAATTTCCATTGCATATCCCCATAGAGTTACAAACTAGGTGTGCAGTAAGGCCCATTGTCGTGTACCAGATTACACAATGCCAGGGATGGGATGTATTTTCAAAGTTGTTACTTCTAGGTATTTTTTACCTTGATCCACATCCTTTTTTAGTATCAATATAGAGATTTATTTATTGGAAACCACTCACTCTA
Organism: Viscum album; assembly: GCA_963277665.1. Lineage (NCBI taxonomy): Eukaryota > Viridiplantae > Streptophyta > Magnoliopsida > Santalales > Viscaceae > Viscum > Viscum album. The sequence continues at coordinate 1,814,137,220 of OY728127.1, forward strand.
TCAATTAACACAATTCTCTGAAATTTATATAATCATTAATGCATCCTTATACATATACTCATAGGCATAGAAATACATATCCATTGAAATATACCTAGGAATATCAGTATTGTTTTATCATCCTAGTTTACAATGTTTGTCTAAACAATAAATTTGATACAAAATATTATGACCCATTCTTAACATACATGGATATTACATAATCATAGATGATTATTAAGAATATAATAAAAATACATCTCCATGGACTATAATAGTTTAATGTCTTTGGATACATGGAAACAAAATCTTTTATTATATAGAAATATCTTCACAATCTTATATAAAGATCTACACCATTATGTCATCAACTTAAAACCATTCATTAAAACCCATGGAAAATAAACATTAGAAAGTGGTGAGCTACGATGCTCTATTAGGGTAAACAAATTAATTTTGTATGACTACCATTGAAAAGGCATGTGACATGAGAATATCATTTGAATATCAAACCCCACATATCAGATATTATAATAAATATGTTCTCTCAATAAGACAATAATCACAAGGAAATAATGAACAAAAGGCATGAAATAATAACATGGGATTAAAACATATAGTTATCTAAAACACATGACCATGTAAAAACCATATGTCATAGAGGAATACGAAGGCCATTGTAACAGGTTTGGCTTTGTTTAATCACCCATGTACTGACTTCAGGCTTGTGATGCCCTCCTATGAGCAATCTTGATTCAAAATTTTGATGTCCTCCCATATACTGCCTTATTCTAGGATTGGGATATCTTCCAATTTTCCCTCCTATTTCAAAATTGTGATTCCCCAATCATTAATCACTTTTTGGGATTGCGATGCCTTCTCATGTACCCTATTTTTTTATGATTGGAATTTCCACCCAAATACCATATTCTTTGAGAAATCTTATTCCACCCCCCACATGTATCCTCTAATCTATTAAAACAATTATTATCACTGAGTTCATTGGATGGAGATATAGGTGCTACCCATATTGTAATAAAATTGTACATACATGTGCCCCAAATTCATATGAAATGTTATCACCACCCATTTGGTATCATTAACCCTTCATCAAATCCTACACTATGGAAAATAGACAGTTTTCATATTAATTCACTCTAATCATATGTCTTGAAAAGAATCATATTTCAAAACCATATAACCCATGGAAGGGAAATGGATGTTAGAATCGTCATTCAGTCAAAATATAAAACATTAATGAAATAATATGAATTGAAATTTTGAATAATTTCATAGATGGGCATTATAAAAAACCCAAGGATGTTATCATAGATGAAAAATAAATTGGAAAGATATGTTAAATCATTTCTTCATGAAAATATCCTTTTTAATTAGAAAAGGCTCTCTAGATCCTAAACCCCTTTTAGCAGCATTTTCTTGAAAATATTCATGAAATCATATAAGTAATTATATGAAAACATTTTGGAAACATTTTTAATTGAAATCCTATAAAAACAAAATGAGTTTTTTTAAAACTATTATTCTTGAAAACATATAAAAGAATCATCAATCCATTTCACAATCAATTTTACTTGAAAAATTATAAAATGAACATCAAAACATATTTAAAAAAATCCTTATCTATCAATAAAAATTGTAAACATAAACAAAAATTCTGAATTTCTTGAAAACTATGTATTTGAAGAAAATTTGAAAACATATAATGAAATCATGAAAACTTTTAGAATCCATTTTAGATAACTTGGGTTTGAAAGAACAATGATTTTTTACCGAATAGACAGGTATTTTAAGAAATTTAAAAAACAATTTTATAATCATGTTATCTAAAAAAATTAGAAAAATAGTACCAATACATGTATATATATTGAATAAATATAGTATATTTAAAAACAAGAGTGTTTTTGAGAGATGGATCATAATATTTAATCAAAAGATGTATAATCATAAACAATCTCAAAATGCGTTAAGATTGTTTCAAAATAAAATTACAACTTGGTAAACTTGAAAAGTAATAAAAATTTAAGAAAATTAAATTAAAAGAAACATGAATTATCGTTCAAAGAATTATATTAATGATATAAAATTTCAATGGAATCATATACACCTTATTCAAAAACATGGTTTCATAACATCCCAGGTGTCTCAATGGTGTAAAATTGAGGCAAAATTACTTTACAGATTTAGAAAATTTTGAAATAGAAAGCCCATCAATTAATTATCATAAAATGGGATTTTAAATAAAAATTAATACAAAAAATAATAATCATGGATTTCATAAATGGATAGTATAAACACCAAATAATATGAATGGGTGGCGAATAAAGTATGTATCTCATGGAAATAAAATGTGAGATGAAACTCCCATATATTGTATCTTGGATATCATCGTACTTAGTCAAACCACATATATAATAAATTTAGTTTTAATATATTGCTATTAATGACCAATATTATTAATAATAATACATTATTTGGTGTTATTATGTCTTTATATTACCCACTTGTTATAATTTATATATTATGGTTTCACTTTAGGTAATATCTTCTTGTTTTTTCCAAGTGTCTTAATTTGTTTTATATTTGGTCCTTATATTTATATCAGTACATCAAAATTGTAAACCAATATTTAAATATATTTTATATTTAGTATATTTTTATTATATTAATCCATATTATATAGATGTAAGAAACAAAATACCATGTTCTTGGAGATGTCAAGCCATACATATGCATGAATGCTCTATATAATTAATTATCATGTTGAATGAAAGATAGTAAATGAAATATATTTATATATAACTATATATATAGAATTTTTTATTATATTTATTATATCATATAAATTATATATTTACTAAATTTAACATCAATACATTCTGTGCATACTGTGAACAAATCACAACACTTTTATGGTTTATAGGCCACACTTCCTCAAATGAAATTATCATATCAACACAAAATGGAAAGTAAAAAAGGTATGTGATATAAAATTATAAAATAATAATAAATACATAAAATACATAATATATAACATAAATAAATATAATTTCCTTACTAATTTCTTCCCTAAGATTTGGTAAAGAAAAAAATGAACAGTCATCATCTAGTGAGGTAGTAGTCCACCATACACATAAACAGTGTGTTCGTTACCCAGTAGATGAAGGTGTGTGTAATTATATGTAAATTAATTTGCACAAAAATATTATACTATATTTAAGATAATAATTTTAATCAAATAATTTAATAAATATAATGGAGGGGGAGTATAATGAAAAAAAACAATGGAGCATGAGAGAATTTGTTACCTTTTAATCGAGTAACTCCTTTTGGTTTGTCCCAAAAGGTATCCAAAGATTTATTTTTTACATGGATGGGACTATAGAAGTGAGTGGGGGTTTTTATATGTTTATATGGAATAATTTGACTTAGACTAAGAGATTATTTATTTGTGAAGATGAGGGATGGCTAGTTTTCTTTTATATCAAAGTAAAATGAATCACATAGAAATTTTTAGAACAATTTAGGTGTACTCATATCTATATATACAAAAAATACCTTATTAACCAATCTAAATAAATTATATAATTTTATGGTTAAAATATTTATAGAAAATGGGTTCTGGATGAGTGTATAGTTAATTTTTTCAATTAAGATTAATGTTTAGTCCACTATTATTATAAATATGACCTTAATCATAGTGATTAATTATAATAACATTTAATACTCTTTTTGGTCGAAAATTAACATGTTATAATTATAATATAAATATTATACTATGTAATAATATTTATGTACATTTTTTTAAATTCAAATAATAGAACCTGTAAAATTATGATTAATGCTAATACCACCGATAAGATGAAATAACCAGTTTTTAAAGTAAAAGTATGTTAAAAATTTTGTTCTATTTTTTAATAAATTTCAAAGATAAATTTATTATAATTACCTAAATATTATTAATATATTTTAATTTGATCTGGTGGAAATTATATAAATTTTCTTTTAAATTTTATCTTTAATAATTATTAAAACATAAATTCAGTTATTAACTAAAATGCCACATTATTAACTATTCATTAAAAATTTATGTTTCTCATAAAATTCCGTAAAAATAACCCTATTCTAATTTTAGATTTATAATTTCAAAAATGATGTAAATTTTATCAAATCTAATATATATGTGTGTGTGGGTGTCTTTGTGCACCTAAATTTTATTTTTTTCTATCATAGAAATGCATGAAATGTAGTTTAATTGAGGAAAATATATTTTAAACATATATGGACATTAAAAATAAATATATTTTTCATTATCAATATTTTTTATATATAAACCCAATATTAAAATATGGTAAAAGTATTTTTTTACTATTCATATTACTATGTTTTAATGATAAGGTTATATCTAACCCATTGAAAGTATTATATAAATTAAATATTGTATGATAGAAACTCTGTATAACATATAACCTAATCCAAATTGGTGTCAAGTGTAGAGAATCACAAGTCAGTGTTGCGTGCATAGAAGGCCAAGTATGTGTTTCATGTATCACAATTCAAGTTGGTTCCATGTGAATGAAATGTTTGAATTGTTTTTTTAATATATATATATATATATACTATTTACAATTTCACATTTAGTGCATAATTTTAAAATGATAAATTAATTAGAAAGTATATATTAAAAACATTCAGGGTGTGACAATTTCCTTGGTGGATTCCCCTTCAAGATGGGTATGCATCGACAATAATTGAGGTTCCTTCACTGAATTTTTTATGGAGGACAGTTTAGTGTTGACAAAATCATGATTCCTCATTCGGTTTTCAATCATCAATTATAAGATGGTGTAGGAATATGGGGGAACCATTTCTGGATAGATCCTCCCTCGTTCATTGTCCCATCATCTCCCTTTGTTAAGGGGATATATTTTTGTGATATTGTCCGATATACTTGAGTTATTGTGTCCATTTCGTACCCACATACTCTTCATCATTTATAGTCCATGAATTTATTCCATTTATAGGATACAGTTGGGTATCAATACCTATATGAGAAATTGAATATGATGATGTGAGGAGAATTTTTTCAATGATTTCTAGATGTTACCCCAATGTGATTTCTTCATTTAATTTCTCAATATTTTGGTTATGAAATGTAACTTTGTGATTATTATTTGGGTTTGCGGTGAGATTAAATTAAATTATATTTTGATCAAGTACTATCTTTTGGGTGTTTTTTAAAATTTGATTTTGAATTTCTCGATAGTAGACCAAACATCATTGTATATGGGTTCTCTAGGAAATGGTTATAGATTGAAATTCAGTTCATTATTCCAAATTGAATTATTTTAAAATTAATTATAAACTATTATAAAAAAATATTTTTTAACAATATTTGTGTATAAATTATTAATCAATGTAATTATTTGAATTTCATATTCAAGTGTTTAGAGAATGGTCCTTGCGATTGGACAATCATGGCTTAGAGTTTATAGGATATTATTTAAAATGGAATGACTTCAAAATCAATGTTTGTGGTCCCCAAATCATTTCCATGCTGTATTTTATTTTGTTTATTTTCAATATTCATATGATACATTTCCATTTACCTATGGGTATTTATCGTTTTTAATTTAAAATAATTTATTAATTTACATTACATTCCCACACTTGAGGTGACCAATAACCCAATTCCATGAATGAACATGGGATTTTTCATTATTTCCTCACCCATCAATGGATATGGCCCATATTATAATTAAATTAAATGTGATATATAGACTATAGGGATTATATATTACTTGAATTGAGATATATGTATTATAAATCATTATATTTTACTTAGTTAGCCTTTTGTAGATGTGGGTATTGAATTGAGATGGGGGGAATATTGATTTTCCAGGGGGAATCCTTGAGATTCATTGAAGCCTCTGAGATTTTTGTGTCGAAATTGTGGGGTGTAATTTCATATAATTAATAAGATTATAATGATGTTATGGAAATGGGAAAGAGTAAATCTAGAAGGTTTTATGGTTCATGATGGGAACTAAGGTGGTTAGGTGGGTACAATAGTTATATATTGACCCTTAAGTGGGAGTGTGTAGAAAATCGGTATTATTGACTGCTCAAAACACCTTATGACTTATATCAATGGTCTGACCCTAGTATGTGGGTGAGGAGGATATGACATGTACATGAGAGGGAGTATTTGACTTATGATATATGTATTGGTAGATTTATGTGCCTTATTATTTTCATATGATGGGTTTATTAAGGTGGGATGCATTACCCACCAATATTTATTAAGATACAATGGATGCCATAGGCTAGCCTTATTGATCTGACCATAATTCATGATATCTATTTTTAATGCCTTCAGAATTATCACAAAAATCATATGTGATATTAATTTGAAATTAATTATACATTTTCATTGAATTTAAAATTTTGTTAGTTTTAAATTTATTGGAAATGCTCCTCAGATTCAGTTATTCTGTATGTTTATAATCCCATAGACATACTCATTGTATTAATATGTTTTTTCAAATTTTAATGACATCGATATTATCCTTGGAAATATTGGTGGTATCAATATGGAATTTTTTTGGCACACTCCTTAGGATTTAAATTTAAATCATTTTAGATTTCATTGTACATTCTTTCTCGTAATAATATATTGAGATTGATGAATTCATAATACCTAGACTGTGATCCTTTTATTTGGCCATGATTATAATATTAGACCACATGTATTTGTGACATGCTCACAGGAACCTAGATTTTGGCTGATGAAGTGTTGATTAGATCCCTATTTTCTGAAGAGAAATCAAGGGTTGATGGTGGTAATTTATTTAGCACTTTTCTCTATGTTTTCTTTATATTATTATAATTTCACATGTATACACCGCATTTACATCTTCTGTAAGGGACAAAAATGGTGGATCCCTATTGAGTTTTATTAACAATATGATCAATCATCCATAACACATGGGTACTAAATCATTCATTTCTAACCACATGTTCTAGGTTGGAAATGGCCTTAATGTATCTTGATTGAGTGGGATTCCTCACACATGATTAAATATTTGGATTTTCTGGGGATCAATGTTATTATTGTTCCCTAAATGACATTTCCTTATTTTATTTATTTATTATTTGTAACCATTTTAGTTAGTTATTAGTGTTGTCAAGTGGCATGATTATTATTTTTTCTAATTTCATAGTATATGATGTACATTATTATAAAATTATTATTTTTCTTATATTTCCTTTAATGGATGTTAAATGTTAATAGATGAAGTTTTCTTATTTATGTTTTTCCACACTCTACTTAGGGGACTATTTTCCCTACAGTTAAACCATATACCCTCACTACTAGTTGGTGGCCTCTATAATATTATGTGGTGTGTATAATGTCCCCATAGAATCACTATTTATTATATTAATCATTGATAATAAGGCAAGTATTTCCCAGATTTATTTAAGGTTTTTTTATCCAATTAGTTTAAATATAATTTCCAAAATAATCACATTGTTAACTGATTCATATATCCCCTTGATCATTTCAAATTAATGGTATTAATAACCCATGGATCCACACATTGTTATAAATTCCATCAATATTACAATGTATTAATGTGTTAAGAGAAATATTTTGTCTACAACCAACAGTGATATTATACTGAAGATACCAAATTTAAATGATCAACATAATGAATTTTATCCTTTCAAGTCCATATATTTTTTTCAAAATTTATAAATAGTCTATGTGTCATTACAAACAATTGTGAAAAATGAACATTAAAACTATTACCAAATGAATGATAACTCGTTATTCATTTCAATGTGAATACATGACTCAAATAGTTGAGTCCTAGTTTTTCTTCTCCAATTATAAAAAATATTAATGTGAAAAAAATAACTGTCATTTATATAAAACATTCAATTAAAATGTTTGAAAAATATATAAATTTTTTTATTTAAATGAGAATATTGATATAATGATATAAAATGGAAACTAATTTTTATATTCAATTATATATGAACACAAATGATTATTAAATATCCTAAAAATATTTATAAAACTGAAAATGAATTGATAGATAATATATGATGACAATTTTAAGAAAAGTTTTTTAAAAAAAATTGATGTGATATTTTTGGAAAGAATAATTATACATTTTATCTCACAAGGATAAACTCTTATCAACATTTATTTTCAATATTTTCCCGAAATTTATGTATAATGGTGGGTCTATATTTCGTGAATAAATATAACTAAATTAACTCATATTTCTTCATAGAATATAACATTTTAATTATGTAAAAAATAAATTAAAATTAATTACAAAAATTATTGAAATTAATATTTGATTTCATGAGGAAAAGGGGATTACTAATGTAATTGAAATAATTAATCCATTTTTGTTGTGTAATATTTATATGGAGTTTATTCTTTCAATACCATATCATTTTTCCATAATATTTTCCATATTTTTACTAAATAAAATATCTATAACAATAAAATTTATGATATTTAAGTTAAGCATTAATATTTAAGAAATATTCAACCATTATTTATGCGAATTGGTTGAAAATTTTATAGCCCTATAATATTCTAAATGTAATATTTGATGAATAAATTTGTATTTATACTCTTAATTCCAAATGATGAAAAATAAGGACATAGATGAAACGAATAATATAATCAAACACATTAATTTATAATAATGAAAATCATAACTAATAGTGACGTTGATCCCTTCAAATAAACATTATTTTTTAACACAATTTAATATATTGGAATATAATATCAGAATTTACCTTCAAAATAGTGAGACAACATTAATATTTCTAGGTTGAAAAGAAATGACATAACCACTTTGTTGTTTGAATGATTCGACAGTAATGTGTCCTTTATAACATTGACTTGTTTATTTTCATTAAAGATATTTATCCTATTCACATTAATAGTAAATGATTTATCATTGAATTTTGTACTTCACTAAATATCATTCAATAAATTATCTCAAATCATAACAAAATATTATGTTTCTATATAATTCATGTTAGTTCTTTAATGTTCAATTAATGAAACCCTTTGACGTTGACGATAGTCATTATTTTTCTCTAATGAGAAAATGATAAAAAATAAATAAATAATTTAAAAGAAAATTTAACCCAACATACAAACTAACAATCTAAAAATGAAAATAATAACTAAATATTAATTTAATATGTTAACAACACCAAAAATGAGTACTACCATAAATAAATTTCAATATAATATCTCAATTTAAATTTAAAAAATAGATACAGAATAAAATAACTATTAGGTTAGTAAACAACATAATATCTCAATGTTTAGTATGATTCAATATAAATTTATCCTCGTTATAATTTTTTTTTTAAAATTTATTTGATTCACCTTGGGTTTCCAAAATTAACAATGAATGATATATCGCTAGTTTCCTATTTAATATATACAATACTGAAATAAATTATTTTAATTAATATAAAATTTCCATAAAATTTTGAAAAATAATTAGCTGGATGGATTATCAATATATATTTTAATTTAAACATTTTTTAACCTTCATTAAATTCTCTCAATATAATAATTTCGTAATGGAAATCATTCTTTTTTCATTAAATTGTTGAATTTTCATGGGCATTCTATTGTATTTCATTAAATTGTATCATGAAATGATTTCTCTATTTTATTTGTAGGGTTTAGATTCAAATTGGAACACTTTATATACACATATTCCACATGTTCTACCTATACTATGATATTACATGATCTTCTATAAATAATTACAAAATATAAAAATTCATTACATTTGTTAAGGGTTTTTTTTAATACCTAATGGTATTAATAAGACATAATATGTAATTATTCCTTTTTAGAGAAAAATAATCATATGAATTTTATTTATATTCTTATTAGTGGGTACAAAAATTCCTTTTCTTAGCGGTTGTAAGGTATTTAAATGTTGTATTCATCCTTAAACTTTTTCGAATATTTCCTTAAGAATTATATTATAAATATTTGTATATTGTTTAAATAGAATTTATATAAGAAATAAAAATATACTAAATAATGTTCTTATGATATACCTAACCACAATCTCAACATAAACGTTACAAATTGGAATGGATACTCCGAACTTAGTAATATCATAAATGAAATGTAAAATGTATAGGAAACCAAATTAATTATTGAATAGAATTTTAAAATCCATACATTTAAATCTAGTACATCACAATAAAGATGATTTTTTAAATTTAACATATCATAGTGATTTATCCTTATAATTTTGCTGTTATTATATATTATTCAATAATCTTAAGAATATTTTGAACTTTTGATTTAAATCTATTTCAATGAAGGAATTTTACTATAATCCACTCTGGTATAAAATAAAAACAACAGATCTACTTATTGAAGAATTTTTCCATGTAAATAAATTATGTATCTGGAATATATATAGTAATTACTTGGATATTCATTAATTAATGGTAATGTGTTTTCCAAAATATGATTTTTTTCATCATTAACTAAATTGTCAGTCTACTTTTTATTGAACTGGCATCATATTTGTCAGTGTTATAATATTTTACATAGTAAAAAAATTCTTAACTATACAACATAGAATAAATTTAATAAAATGGAAATCGTTATTTATTGGGTATTATGATTAAATTTGTATATCTAAATAAGGACAATTTCTCATGTGGTTAAAAATTGATTTCAAAAATTGATTCTAATCACGTCTTCCATCTACTAAAGCATGAAAACCCATTTCATAATGTATTTTTTGAATTATTAATTCATTTTGATGTATCTAATGTATTAGTTTATAGATCCAAAATTGGATAGAGAACATTGTAGGGGGTCTAAATTAGTGGTTCCTTATTCTTTTGTAATAAAAATTATAACATCTTATGTAAGCATTTCTAACCTCAGAAACATGTTATTGTTTTGATCAATTCACAATTAAAATTTCAAGCATAATTTTCATATAAAAAAATTTAAATAGAAGGAATCACATGAATTTTAATGGGATCATTACAAAACCTACTCATTTCAATGATGGATACTCCCACCAACATGGATTCATTTCACTAACTTGTTTCTAGAATAAAAAGGAACAATTAGTGAACAATAATACAATCCCTTTAGGAACATTAACATTATTGTTTTTTATACACTCCTAAAAATCCAATTAAGTATCCAATTTCACATAGCTAGTTTTACACCATAGAAAAAAATAAGTCTTATATTAACTGGTAAGTATACACATTTACAACAATTTTCTTGTTATTAATAACAATTCATAAATTTTTTAACTTCCACTAAAAGTAAAATTAATCTAACATTACCCATATACAGTCATAAAGAACATAAACAATTATATTGTAACACCCCGCCCCTACCTCATTGGCTTGAGGAAGCGGTGAGGGATACTTGTCCTTAAGCAACGTTCCCAAGATGCAAAAGGCTGGAAGTAAATGCCGAGGGCTTCAAGATTAAGTTGGGGAATGATTTTCCATTAAGACAAAACCAACCAAACCAACAACTAATGATGCATGAACTTTTAAACCCAAATATTTATTCCCAAAAGACAACCATGTAGTTCCACATTACAACCCCAACCAATACAACCAACCATATCAGAGTATAAGAGGAAACTAAACCAAAAACCCTATGAGCCGTGACACCACCACAGCTCCAAAACAAGCTCCAACCTCCATGCTCCACCGAGACATCACAATGCACCACTAAAGGAGGGAGACGCCTTAACTTTGCCCACGTCAGGTTATACAACATCTACAAAGAAACCAACATTCCAAAGAAGGGGGTGACTACTAAAACTCAGTAGGTTTTCCCCAAATTACTTCCCTACACACACTACTAGGATAAAAGTGTTAGCACATTTATATAAAACAATTTATATAAAATAGAACACAAGTTTAACCATTTTCACAAGCCTAATGTGACCTTACTAGGCCATCACATACAAACCAAGAAACCAAGGGAAAGGCAACCAAACATGCCACAAAACATTTCTTCATTTATATGTAAGCACAAAAACATCCATCTTGCAAAGAAATGCACAACAAAGAACCCAAATGGTGGGAATTCTGCCCAACCCGTTCTCCCAATCACACCAAAAAAAATGGTGGGACTTCCTCCCAACCTATTCAACAATTCACAACTAGAAGTACATCCCGACCACTACCCATATGGTGGTTTTTCCGAACACTATCCATCACATTTTATAGTGACACTTCTCGCCCACTTCCACACAACATTTCAACCATTAAAAACCATGCATATAACCCACCAATGTCACAGCAACATGCAATTAACCAATTCCATCACATACAAATCAACTTCAATAAATCATCAATTTTTTGAAAACTATTTTCCATGAGAAACCAATTTTCAATAAACAGCATTGTTATTGAAATCCATCTCCATAAATCATCTTCATAAAACAAATCTCAACAACCCATTTTAAAATCTCCATTTTAAAATCCACAATAATAGCATTTCACCATAAAAACCCCTTTTTTCCAAAAAAAATCCTGAAAACATCACCGAAGGGATTTCCAACCAATTTCACACAACAATCAAAATTAATTTTTCAGCACAACAAATTAATTGTAACAATGAAATACTAGTTCTAACCAAGTGGAGTCGAGATATAAGCCACCTACCTTTAGGGTTCCCGAGAAATCGACCCACGAACAACCGTGCCTCAAATCCAGTGAACGAACCAACTAAACCTCTATAGATCCCTTTCCCTAGAATCCATAAGCCTTAAAAACATCATCCATGTCAATCAAAACCCTATATATAAACACAAAAAGTGTATATCTAGAGAACCATGAAAGATAGGGATGTAGATCTAGAGGAAAACACAAAGAAACTATGAGGAGAGACTTACCCGAGAGAAAGCACCGTCAATCCGCCAAGAAACCTCTTCAAAACGCTTCCAAAATGAGTGGGAAAGATCCTCCACCCCCAGATAACCGAATAAACTAAGTGATCTACGAGTGAGAGGATGTTTGGAGTAAAATAGGTTAAGTCTGAGGGAGCCCGGAACTTATAAACCTATTTTTATTTGGACACACGGTTAGTTGTAATGCTTTGGAAAATCGTGCGCTAACCATGCACATGATACTGCCTCAAGATCAAGGGTCTGCACGGTTTCCTCACACTGTTTGGAAAACTGTGTGCTGGACGTGCGAAGCATACTGTCTCCCTTGCACGGTTTCCTGGATAATTTGCACGGTTTCCACTAATCGTGCTCAAACCGTTCCCCCCTTTAAAATCCTCCAAACTCATCCAAAACCATTCCAAACTCTCCAAACATCTTCTCAACTCATCCCATGCACATTAAAAAAATAAAAAAACATAAAAAAGGCCACATAACTCAAAATTTGGGTACTAAATTCTCCCCACTATTGGACATTCCGTCCTCAGAAAGTAGTGAACCCAACCTTTTCCGAAAGAGCTCGGGCCACTGCTTGAACATCTCTTTCTCCCACTCCCAAGTCTCCTATTGAATCTGACCAGGCTGCCACAAAACAATAACTAAACCAAATTTTTACCATGCAACAGTTTATCTTTCCTATCCATAACCCTCATTGGAATGTGCACCAACGAAGCATCTAGTTCTAGCTCAACATGATCCCATCGAATCACATGGTCACGATCTGGTTGATACTTTTTCAACTGTGACACATGAAACACATTGTGCACCGCACTGAACCAAGGTGGAAAAGGGAAACATTAATCCACCTCACCAACCTACTCCAGACACTCAAAAGGTCCAATATACCTTGGAGATAACTTTTTCTGCTTTCCAAACCGACGATGTCCCAACCTTGGAGAGATCCTCAAGAAAACATGATCATTAACCATGAACAACAACAACCAATGATGATGATCCACATACGATTTTTGACGACTCTAAGCCATCTCCATTATCTTCCTTATCAACTTGATCTTCTCCATAGTCTCAAAGACAAGGCTCGGTCCAACCATGGAGTACTCACCTGTTTCCACCCAACATAGTGGATAATGACATGGCCGCCTGTACAATGCTTCAAACGGAGCCATCTGTATGGATGCCTGATAACTGTTATTGTACGAAAAATCAACCAACGAAAAGTTATACTCCCACGATCCACCAAAATTCATAACACTATCCTGCTACATATCCCCTAGTGTTTGTATCGTCCTCTCGGATTGACCATCCATCTGAGGTTGATCCACCGTGCTCATAGTCAACTGTGTCCCACAAGCTTAATGTAATGATTTCTAGAAACGAGATGTAAAAATAAGATCTATATCTGATATAATTGAAACTGGAACACCATGCCTTATTACCACCTACTAGATATAGATTTTGGATAGATCCTCCATCGTATGAGATTCACTAATTTGGATGAAATGGGCCTACTTCATTAGCCGGTCCACTATCACAGAAATTGCATCATGATTTCTGACCATTCTTGGGAGACCTGTAATAAAATCCATCACTCTCTTCTCCCACATCCAAACAGGGATTGGTAAAGACTACAACATTACTGCTGGCCTCTGATGCTCTTCCAAGACCTGCTGAACAGTCAAGCATCCCGAAACAAACTCTATCAGTCTTCTTTTCATACTAGCCCACCTTAACTGTGCCTTCAACACATTATAAATTTTCTGAATTCCAAGATGAATAGCCCACCTGGAATGATGATACGCCTTTAGAAGATCCACCTGACAAGCAACAAGTACAACCATCTGATTCTGGAAACATAAAACTAAATCTCTATTCAGTTTCCAACCCTCAATGGTCTCCCCACCATTGAGTCTCGAACCCATGGTTACACACTCAGAATCAGATATCTATTCCTCTTTAACCAGGCCAACAAAGTCAGGAATCAAAAAAACTGATATCAAAACCGCTCTATCGCCCTGGTCCTCACATTCCAACTGCATATCATCTACAACCGACAACATCTAACACTTGTATGATGCATGTTTTACCACCTAAGCGTATGATTTTCTACTTATTGCATCCGCCTCTAAATTTCCCATACCTGGTGAGTACATTACGTCAAAATAAAACATCTGGAGATATTCTATCCATCTACATTGCCTCAATTTCAAATCCATTTTTTTGAAAATGTGCTTTAAGCTCTTATGATCTGTATATACCGTGAATTTTTCACCAAAGAGATAATTACGCCACGCCTTCAAAGCATGGACCACTACTTCCAACTCCAAATCATGAGTTGGGTAGTCCTTCTCATGCTCCCTCAGTTATTGTTTTCCATATGCAACCACAATTTTCCCTTTCATGATAACACACCCCAACCTTGATCCCAATGCATCACTATACACCACATACCCTTTTACTGGTTCTGAAAAAACCAAGTTTGGTGTCGATATAAGGTGATCCTTCAGCTCTTGAAACACTACTCACACTCCTCATTCCACTAGAATGGGAAATTCTTCCCTTTCAAAGCTATCATCGGAAATTCCAAACATGAAAAATCATGAACGAAACGCTGATAATGCACATCTAGACCATGAAAACTCTGTATCTCAAACACATTCATTGGCGGTTGGCATGACATAATGGCCTCTATCATTTATGGATCCACTGAAACACCACTTTCTGAAATCACATAGCCAATAAAATGAACCTCATGTGTCCAAAAGTCACACTTTGACAATTTGGAATACAACCGATTATCCCTCAAGATCCCTAGCAGTGTCACCAAGTGTTGCTCATGCTCCACCATTGCCTTTGAATACACCAGAATATCATCTAAAAACACCACAACAAATGAATCCAAATATCTCTGAAATATCTGATTCATCAATGCCATGAACACTGTTGGCACATTCGTTAGACCAAAGGGAATAACCACATATTCATAATGTCCATATCGACTTCTGAAAGCTATTTGAGGAATATCGTCCTTCCTCACCCGCAATTGATGATATCCCGACCTCAGGTCGATATTTGAGAACCATTGGGCTCCCATCAACTAATCAAACAAATCATCAATTTGTCGAAGTGGATATCTATTAATTATCGTAACTTGGTTATGTATATGATAATCAACACATAGCCTCAATGTTACATCCTCCTTTGTCACAAACAACACCGGCGCTGCCCACAGAGACGATCTAGGTTGTATAAATCCTTTGTTTTCTAACTCTTACAGTTAGATTTTCAATTCATGCAATTTAGCTGGTGTCATCCGATAAGACGGAAGTGATATATGACTGGTCCCCGGGAGGAGATCAATCGTAAACTCCACATCTCATATGGGAGGTAACCAAGATAATTCTTTAGGAAGAACATCGATGAACTGATCTAGCACTGCCAGAAGAATAGTCTGCTCAACACCCTCTACTGATTCCAACAACAACACCACCAATTGATAGGATAAAGTACCCTTTGCTAGTGCCAACAAACATGTTGCATCATACCTTTCATGCTTCTCTCCTCTAAAGAAATGTATAAATCCATTGTGTGTCGTAAAATCTATTTTTTTCTCAACACAGTCAATGTGAGCCTTAAAATACATGAGCTAATCCATTCCTAGGATTACATCATACCCAGCCATCTCAAGAATTGAGAAATTCCACATTATCTCAACCTTCCCCATAATGATACAACATTCTCTACACAAGAAGGCTCAGCACTCTCCTTGACCTAGAAGAGTTTTATATTTCAAAAATTAGTGCATCATTTATACCCTTAAACCCAGAAAATCAACCACATGTGTAGCAATAAAAGAGTGTGAAGCACCCGTATCAAACAACACTTGTATCAAGGAAGAATTTAAAAAACAATACCTCACATCGTGGATGGTCCGTATTGATCATCCACCACAACCTTCTCACCTCCAAACACATGTTTTCTTGCCACAATCTGCTCTTTATTTCCCTACTCAGGCGTAGTGGTATTATGAGAATCACCATGACCCAATTTACTCTGCTGACAAAGAGTGTTCTTTTGTCCTCATCTCGTTGAAGAAAATGACATCTGCGATCACTAAGGAGTGTCACACGAACCTGAACTTGGAGAATTTTGACAATAATGATACAGATGCCCCATATGCTTACAATTATGACATGCTCGAGGTTGGGCCATACAATCTCGCTTGATGAGGCTCATAAAACCACACTGAAAACATCCTAGCGTGCTCTGTGGCATTAGAGGAAGATTTAGCGATCCTGCCATCAGATTATATGCCATATTCCCGCCTTGGGAAAAAGTGTCCCTCCTTCACATGATCCCAGCATTAGAGTTCCCACTATTCCCCATAGGTACCACCATGCTTCCTCTACCTAGAGCGCTAGACAAATTCTCTCAGCCACTGAGGATCTATTCACCATCTCTGTGTAATCATCTATACACAGCGCCGCTATCTTTGAATGGATTTATTGCCTTAATCCCACTTCAAATATCATTTCCTTCAATGATGTGCTACCCACCACCTCAGGTAAAAACTATACTATGTTCATGAACGTAGCTGCATACTCCGTCACAGACATATGCTCTTACATCAGACTGATGAAATGAGTCGTGCGCTGAATTCTAAATATATGTGGATAGAATTTTTTGTTAAACAATTCTTCAAATCCTTTACACATCATACCCTAGTCTGTCCTCTCTTGGACTACCAACTCCCACCACTGAAGGGAATTATCTTCCAACATATACGTGGAAAAGTTCACTTTTAACTATACCCGTGTTCCAATGAACTCAAATATCTTGTTCATTCTATTCAAGAATTATTTTTCCTCTCCAGCTCTGAATCACCCAAGAAGATGGGTGGATTCTGGATTTGAAACCGAACCACATGATCCACATGCCTTGGTTCATCCGCTTTATTTCCACTTTCCACAGCTTGGAAAGCTTGCACTATACATTACACAAAATATTGGTTCACCTGAGGCTTCAAGTGCTACGACATTCTTAGCATCCTTATCTGGTTGGTCACTACGACGCCTAACATGTGCCATTTCAATAAATAGAAAACAAACAACCATGAGTATCACTTATGTAGACATCAAAAAATCCCATTTCAAATGACATTACACAACACTATCGCACAAGGATTTCCCCAAGTTCACATTTTCCACATTGTCATTGTTTCACCATTTCTGAAAACCAAACCATTTTCAAAATGACCTATTTATTCAAATTACAATTTCACACATTCGCAAAATCATTTCTTAATTCAGACCATAAATCAATATTCCAAATTATATATGCATCCTAGTGGGAATTCATTTCTACCATGCATGTCATGCTCATATCAGTGGTTACACCCACAACAATGGGCTATCAAATGCCTATAAGTGTCTCCAAAACATTTATGTACCCAACTACCTAGTAACTTGAATTTCAGCATTAAAGGGTTAGCTGCATCCTTTTATTCTATACAATCCATGTTCTAACATTCCAACATCTTGCTACGATCCAGAATCAAGGAATTCACCACAACGAATGTCAAAACAAAATCGACGAATCAACTCCAAAGGACTGAACAAATTGATACAACTTGTACCACCCCTCCCCTACCACATTGGATTGAGGAGGCGGTGAGGGATACGTGGCCTTATGCGACATTCCAAAGACACCATAGGCTGGCAATAAATGCTAAGGGATTCATGATTAAATTGGGGAACGATTTTCCCTTAATACAAAACCAACCAAACTAACAACTAATGACAAATTCACTTTCAAACCCAAAAAATGTATCCCAAATGATAACCAAGTAGTTCCAAAATACAAACCAAACCAATAAAACCAACCATATCATAGTGCAAGAAGAAACTAAACAACAAACACTATGACCCATGACACCACCATAGCTCCATACCATGCTCCATGCTCCAGGATCCCCTGAGACATCACAATGCACCACTAAAGGAGGGAGATGCCTTACCTTTGCACACATCATGATGTACAACATCTACAAAGACACCAATATTCCAAAAAAGGAGGTGAGTACCAAAACATAGTAGGTTTTCCCTAAACGAAATCCCTACACATGCTACTAGGATAAAACCGTTAGCACATTTATATAAAACCATTTAAATAAAATAAAACACAACTGATACCATTTTCATAAGCCTAACGTGCCATTACCAGGCCATCACATCCAAACCAAGAAACCAAGGGAAAGCCAACCAAACATTCCACAAACCATTTCATCATTTATATGTTTGCACAAAAACTTCCATCTTGAAAAGCAATGTACAACCAACAACCAAAACGGTTAGACTTCCGCCCAAACTGTTCACCAATTCACAACTAGTAGTACATCCCAACCACTACTCATATGGTGGTTCTTCTGACCACTATCCATCTTCTTTTATACTGATAATTCCCTCCCACTTCCACATAACATTTCAACCATTAACAAACAAGCATATAACCCACCAATGTCACAAAAACATGTAATTAACCAATTCCATCGCATACCAATCCACATCAATAAGACATCCATTTATTGAAAACTATTTTCCATGCCAAACCATTGTTAAATAAAAAACATCTTTATTGAACGCCATTTCCATCAATCATTTTCCCAAACCAATATCAACAACCCATATTAAAATCCCCATTTTAAAATTCACAACAATAGCATTTCACGATAAAACACTCCTTTTCCCAAAAATCCCAAAAACATCAGCCAAGGGATTTACAACCAATTTAGTGCAACAATAAAAATTAATTTTTAAGCAAAAAAAATTAATTGTAACAAAAAAAACTAGTTCTAACCATGTGGAGTCGAGAGAGAAGCCACCAACCATTAGGGTTCCCCAGAAATAGACCCACAAACAACCGCGCCTCAAATCCGGTGAACACACCACCGAAACCTCTCTAGATCCCTTTCCCTAGCATCCATAAGCCTTAAAAACACCATCCAAGGAAACCACAACCCTAGATCTACACAAAAAAGGGTAGATATAGAAAACCAGGAAAGAAAGGGATGTAGATCTAGAGGAAAACACAAAGAAACAATGAGGAGAGACTTACCCGGGAGAAACCACAATCAATCTTCCAAGAAACATCTTCAAAACACTTGTTAAATGAGTGGGAAAGCTCCTCCACCCACTCAGAACCAATGAAACTAATTGATCCACGAGTGGGAGTATGTTTTGAGTGAAATAGGTTAATCCCAAGGGAGCCTGGAACTTATAACCCTATTTTTAATTGGCTACACAATTAGTCTGCACGATTTGGAAAACCCTGCACTAACCGTGTGCATGCTACTGCCTCGAGATCAATGGTCTTCATGGTTTCCTTGCACGGTTTGGCAATCCGTGCACCGGCCGTGCAAAGCCTACTGTCTCCCTTACACGGTTTCCAGAAGAATTTGCATGGTTTCCACTAACCGTGCTCAAACTGTGCACCCCTTTAAAATCCTCCATACTCATCCAAAACCATTCCTAACATTCTCAACCTCTTCCCAAGTCATCCCATGCACTTTAAAAACCTAAATAAACATAAAAGGCCACATAACTCAAACCGAGGGTACTACATATCTCATTAACTTTACATTTGTAAAACAATCTACAAAAATACAATATGTAAAACTCAAAAAGGAAAAGTTGGCCTGATGATTCTCAGTACGGTTATCTCTATATAATGGGCTATATTCAAATTGATTTTTCTTGATTATCCTTTTATTCATCATTCTACAATTGAGATAATACTCATTTATCATCACAAAATTAATTCATCTAACTGAACATGTTTCAATACTGGTCACTCTCATAGATCTATCTCTTTTTAATTTGTTATGATGGAACTTACTCTAATGGGGTCATTCATATGGACTCAAACCAATGAATTAACATTGATTGGTATACCTCAACTTCAACCTGATAATATTATGATTGGAAACTCAGTTTTTTTTCATATTTTCATTGTTCTGTAATATGTGAACAATTCAACACACACAAAGTATGACAATATTATTCCATCCTTTTAGAGATACGTAATAATGTAAAAGGTGAGAAATATAGTTTCACTTTCCTTTCTACAACATTCATAAATCCTTAATTTCATATTCATTTAATACTTCACCATAGACCTTTAAAATTCTGCTACATTATTCTGGGAGTATCTTCAATTTTATTAAATCTACTCAAATAATCATAATTTTCATGTTCACAAACATTTATTCATTTTAAGTATTTATATCAATTTTGCATTATGATTAATTCATAGCATAACTAATGACAACACATTAAGATGACCATATTATAAAAAATAATTTTATTCAAATTCAAATGATCCCTATAAACTGAAAATTGTTTTTAAAAAATTGATGGAATCATGTTGTATTCAAAATATTCCTTCATGAATACATTTTTATCATGTTCACATAGAAAATATGTTCAAGGTATTTATCATAATCACCAATATTTATGAAAAATGAAAATGTGTTTGATGATGGTCACTGTTTGATTAATTTATTAGTGTCTCTATTCATCTGATACATCTTTATATGCTTTACTATTATGAACATTATCTGTACTAGTCTAATGAGTTTTCACCGCTTATTGAGAGTTAATCAATACTTTTATCTATTGAACTAATTGTAATATAATTCAAACTAAGGGCATTGGTTGACTACATTGTTTATTTTCATCTCATTTATCATTCTATGAATACACATATTTCATTGATATCAATAACATATACACCCAATTCCACCTGTATTTGAACAATTTATCCTATGTACCCAATATACAAAAAATTATAAAATGAATCTGTGTTATAATAAATTATATTTGATCAGTGGAACATTGCGTCTCAAAGATCGATGGTCTCCTTGATTTTTTTCATCAACTTGATCAATATTATATCAATTTGATATTGTCAAACCAATTATTCCAATACCATATATCTGCATACTTCTTTTTCATATGATCCCCACATCGAAGAGAAGTTCCCAATATACTTCACATTATATTCTATTGTCTTCCATAAACCCTATATTTTATGATGAAATTAATATTTATTTATGTAAACACTTTGATTATAAAACAAACATCACATTTACATTATAAGGTTCTTTGACTTCAAATTTCTTATAAAACATTCTACCATTCCTAAAAAGCATCATTTTGAGGGAATATATTTGTTGAACCTTGAAAATGGGATGAGTCTGGTTCATTATTTTGATATTTGGGTTTCAAATTTCAGTTTCTAGTGAATCATCATTATTTGTTTGATGGGTTGTGTTGTAAACCAAATGATAAATGTTCCATATTTTTACCATATATCATCTATTAAAAATATATACAACCAAAAAAATAATTGGGCCTACTAATATCCCACTTTTTGATTCTTATAAATACCGACATTAAAACAATGCAAAATGTAGTTTTAATTCTTCACCTTTTTTATCTCCCAATTCCTTTCATTCTCTACCATTTCATATCTATACACCTTATTGATAATCAAACTAAATGGGGAAATCAGGAAAATTTTACGTCATTATTGAAAAAATTTCTTATATCAAAATGCTGACACTATTCAACTCAAAATCATGTAAATATTATTCAGGAGAAAAAAATATCAAATGAGTTTATTCACAATGATCCATTAACTACAAAACTGTATTTTTATATTGGTGAACTCGGTGTATTAAAAAATATTTTATAATAACATGTATTGGTGTTATACATAAAATGAAATTTACGTAAATCATTTTTATATTTCTTGCAACATTCTCATTTATATGGAAATATTTTAGGAGATTAGATAAGATAATAATAACATGAACCAATCTCAAAAAACATATCAGAATGATCAAGTATATAAAAAACATTTGAAAAGAAAAAAAATTTTAACCTAATTACATTATTTTTTCATGAATGTTAGGAGAGTCAATTCCAAGCTTCCATACATCAACTCCTTCAATTCACTACATATTTTTATTAATACAAATATTTTCTATAAAAAGAGAGACCATATTTTTTCTGAGAAGTAAAAATTTGACTGAGTTTCCTCTCACATCCATGATGTTTTCTTCATATTCAGGGAATTTTCATTTTATGCATTTATATCATTCTATTAATCCTTCATAATATTTCTGAAAAAATTGTTTTCATTCAAAGATTATTTTTATATGGATTTGAAGATATTTTCCCCATGGGTAACCTTATTTTAATATTGTGTTTGAAAAAACACATTCATACTTATTTATATTCCGGAAGGAAAATCAAATAATTTTCAGTATAATGACATTCTTGAAATAATCTCTTGCTTCTTTTATGAATTTTTAAACCATAACATATTGATATATTTTTATAACATTTTTTCACATCTTAAATAACATTTTTTCCATATAATTTATTTGAATATTTTTATTATTAAAACATCATGTCAATGTCAACTTGTTATAGAAAAAAAATTTAAGAACTTCATATTTTCTGTCTCAATATGTTTTCTTTTCTCTACTATCATAACATAAATGAATTTATTAGCTTACCATTTTTTTACGCTTCTACATTATTTATCATTAATGTTTTCTTTTTTGGTCCCATAAATATATTAGAAGGATTATATATTATTATGTCATCATAAATACCCCTTGATTCATACATGTTTTCCAATAGAGACGTGTTATACCATATTTAATATGTTTTATGTCTAAAAACTCAACAACACCAATAGTAACGTATGAAACATGATTTTTAGGACTAATAGTGAATTAGTTAATAATTTTTTCTTCAATAATGGCGGAACACATTTATCAGAATGATAATTTCTTGAAGAAATACTATCTTACATGGTGAATGTCATTGTCTCACAACATTGATTTTGTATAAATTTCTTATCACCTTATATATACATTACACCTTTAACAATAACTTATGTGGAATGTTTTATCTCATATTTGTTATCTCACATTATATTTTAAGAATCATATATTATGTTTCAAACAATTAATAATCTTTATCATCAAAATTGTCATTTTAATTGTCTATTGTCTTCTTGTATTTAGTTATCTTCAACTTTTTTTCTCATTTTCTCTAATAGGTGTAGATTCATTCACGTTTAGGTTAACTTTGAGGGATGATATGTGTATATAGATTTTTAATTTTCATTCATGCTCATAAATATCATATTTTTAAATTTAACAATATTGAAATTTGTTTTTTCATTTTTCATCTATACCCTATCCTAAAAAGACATACTATTAATAACTTTTTTTTTTATTTTCAACACTCATTATTGAGTTCATTATTCTTCTAATCTGATTTTTGAAAATTTGTTTTAATAATCCGATCCATTACAATAATATCTTCACTGTAATCATCATCAGACTAATTAATTCTATTTATAAGGTGAGAAATGAAGTTATATTGATGATTACATTAATTTTAGGTTATGAAATAATTATTTTTATTATCCTCATATATATTTTCCATCACATTTTTATTTGATATATTTCCTTATGCATCATCTAGTTTTTTCATCAAGATTTTTCATCATCTTCCTTAAAATGGTATTTTTCAACATTATTCTGAGTAAAATTATTAAAAAATTGACCTTTCCATTTTAAATTCCAATATTTATCGATCATACCTTTATATTTCCCCCATAATACACTATAAAAATGAGGGTAAAAATTGGATTGAAATATTCATCTTTTTTAGTACTTCTGAGTGACATGATTCATAAATAATTAATTTATCTTAATTTTTAAGTCATGAAAATTATATAAAGAAATTTTTTGGATTTACATTTTCTTTAAATTTACCAAAATTTTCTATTATCATTTAATAATTAACAAGGGTACAGTTTTTCTCATCCAAAAGACAGATTTTTTGGATTTCTATATTTGTACGATGAATCCTTTGCATCAAACTAATCTGGAAGAATACTTCAAATATTTTAAACAATAGTTCAATATACAATCTTCTCACAAAGAAATATTATGGGGATAATATAATTATTAACTCTTGTAATTAATACACAAAAATATTTACAGCTTATCCCAGATACCTATGGTAGATCCATCTCCCTTTCTTAAAAGAAACACACTTTTTGTTAGTGATTATATTAATATATTTTTATAAATTTCACGTTCCACAAGATTATTATAATGAGTATTAGTAATAAGATAAATCTCAATATGAGGAGGAAATACATCTTGTAGATTCTTAAAAATTTTACACATGATTCATATGATATGACAGGATTCTAAAAAACTATCTTAATATAGAAGAAGTAAATAGTTGATCCCATAGAGAGAAAGGAACAGAACGATGAAAACTCTCAAACAAAGGTCAGATAACTCAACATTATGGATGATTTTATTAAAATATTGATTAAATTTTAATAAATGTATTCAAATAGTATAATAGAAGAGAGTTGAATCAGTTTCAAGTGAAGGTTTTTTAAAATTAATCAGTTCAACATTACATTAATAACACTTTTATCAATGATTTGGGATAAAAATAATTCTAACAACAGAATAAGTGGTCATTCTCTTGAAAAATACCATAGATTCCAAATTCATAGAGGATATATGATTAAAATCTTATTATTATCATTAATATCATATTACATATATAAAAATAGCAATTCCATTCATTTGTTAGGAATAAATTGTCTTAATCATGTTGGGGTTCATTCGTTATTGATCATATATGGCAACTAAATCAATGAAGAATAAAATAGATATACATAAACAACAATATAATTTTAAATACATTCATGATTATGTGAAAAATAAAATAAAAAATCATAGTATGCGACCCCTTTAACAAATTATTCTCTCCCCAATGTGTTTTAACTAACCATCCTCAGGTGACCGCCAATGACGATTAAACACAAAACCATATGGATGAGAAGACATGAGACTAAATAAAATGGATAATGAATAAAAATAATTTGGAATTTAAATAAAGTGAATCCAATGATTTTGTGATTAAAATATTTTTAAAACAATATGAAAAAACTATCTACTACATAAACCTTACTGAAGCCTCGAAGTGGTTGCACCTCCATCATTGAATGTAATAAAATGACAATCTCTTGGCCATAACACATTTTTATAAGCATTTCATTCATCCGTGGGATCCCCTAGGTTATGTTACGACGTTTAATGGACATTCACCATAGAAATGGATATCAAAACCTCATCAAGGATACACTTGAAATCATCATTTGTTTGGATATTCTTGGGAAATTTCACATCATATAATTATTTACCTGATGTGTAATGTTAGGGTATTTTGACATCATGTAATGTTTACATGAGGTTTATATTTAAAATATTGCATCAAAACATACATTACAACCAATTTCATTCGTTTTTTGACTCTGTATCCTCATTTGTTCACTTTGGCTTTAATCATCATCCCCAGATTCATCATCATTTTCAATTGCCTTGTCGCGCCGCTTGGCAGTATATTGTGAAGTGACTTTGTATTACTCATTTTTCCCTTTATCCATCATATTATTTAAATATAAATCCGTCACAAAACATTAATATCAATGTATTATATGAAATAATATCATTTCCAATCTAGTGGAAACACATAATGTAACCAATATAAAAATAGAATAAAAATTTATATATCAAATTCCCACACACATAAATAATTATCCATCCTTGAGAAAAAAACATAATTTCAAAATCCCAAGTGCATATAAACACACAACGTAATTTAAAAAATATGATGATCATAAAAAAATTTATATATAAATTTATAAAAACTCAAAATGTACCCTATAAAGAATACTAAAATCATCATTCATTTTTAATGATCAATTATAGTTATTTTCCCCTATTCAATCATAGATTTAAAATTTTCATCAAAACCAATACAATATATGACTTACCACACCATTTATTTTTCCACTCATCACATATAGTAAATATTTTAATAGACTTATACATATACCTCAAGTATATTATCCAAACTATAGTCTTACATTAAACCTACATTCTCAACCACATAAAGAATAAAATCATAATTTATCAAGTGGGATTTTTAATTTTGTTGAAATGTCTCGGTGGTTGAGGGTAATATTGTAGTATTGATATTAATTAATTAAGGCTCAAGGATGATTCAAAACTATATTGTACAAATCATGATATTCATAAGACAATTTCAAAAATATTCTCTTAAAAATAATATAATGTCAACTCAAACCCCTAAGAGAAAACAAATGGATCATAAGAAATTTAAACACATTGAATGATAATACTTTATTGTTAAATTCATTTTTTAAAAATATTTGAATAAATATAAAATCCACCACCTTACCACATATGAGAAGAAACATCTTACGATAAATAGTTATTTTGGATGCTCCCAATTGAAGACCGGTTATTTTTATAGATGTGGCCCTATGATAAGTATCACATCCACCATATAACTATATATGATTATGTGATCAGCATTCTGACAATGGTTATTTTGTCCTACCCAAGACACTACCCATTTATTACTTCTACATTTTTTTCATTATTTTAAATCAATTTGGATATACTATGGAATAAAATTACTATAAAAATAAAACTTCCCCCAAATCCCATGGAAAATCCCCCAGTCACATATCATGAACAACATCCCATATCCAACCTGAACAATATCTCAACTATAAACATTTTATTGAATATCATGAATAATATAATGAGTTAGGTAAGAAAATAAATAATGTATTGTAATATCGATCTATCCTAACAAGGTTATCCATGGATTTTTCATGCTAATAAGGATTAATGTAAAAGTGCATCTTAGGATGAAAGGGATGATTAATAAAATTTCCCAATAATTTAATTTTTTTTATTTTTCAATCCATAGAATTGAATACATAATTATAAAATTTCAAGTATATTTACAATCCCCAATATTCATTAAAAATTAAACTTTAAAAATTATGAATTAATCGATCTATAATCCTATAAAGAAGGGGAATAGAATATATGTAAATTGGGTAATGGTGTTATCAATGAAATTTTGTTTACATAATGAATTTTTCTAATAATCCTCATCATTAAAATCAATCAAATCCGAACTCATATTAATGAAATTTAAAATTAAATTAATAATGTGAATTTTATAATTTTCATTTATATATTTTTAATTTATGGGAAGTATATTTCAAAATTTAAAATTCATTGGTATTCTATTCCATGGTGATGATGTCTCATATATCAGTATGAAAATGAAAAAAATAAAAAAAATTTGTTTGGAAAATATAATTAAATTTATTTTGTGTAAAAATTTTATTATTTCATTTTTTTCAAATCATGTGATTTTTAAAAAGTATGGAGGAAAATATATAAATAAGAAAAAAATTGTACCCTCCTTCTATTTGATAATTTTAATTGATTAATCTAGGTTCTATTTGACTAGGTTCATGATGTGAACTTGGAATACATGACCAATAATAAAATAATGACAAAAAATTTCCTATTTTTAGCACTTTAATAACATCATTATTCTTCATTCCATGGGATAGAGAGATAAAAATGGAAACTGAATTTATATATAATTTGAAATTTAAAATAGGTAGATCTAGAAGTTATTGAGGGAATCGACATAGGAATTTTTTGAAACAAAAAAAAATCAATGTTTTGTTAATGATATTTTTAAAATACCGTTAACTCCTAAAAGATTTTATTTTTTATGGTCATTCAACATGACATTTTACCTATTTTAGCTAACTAAAACCAGAAATAATAGTAAAAATCATGGATTTTTTCACACATATTAATCTGTTGTTCGTCTAGTGTAGCATCTCAATTCATCATAAATTTTATTATATTGTTTTTCGATAGGATACAATTTTAATATATGTGATATGAAAATAAAATGAAAACAAATATGACTAGATTTTGTATCATGACTTCTTCGCCACATATTTTTTATTTTATTCCTCTAGGTCGAATTCTTTAATGACATATTCAGTTGGAACCTATGTGTTCTTATATTCTTCTTTCAAGTGGAAGAGGGAG
The DNA here is from genome assembly GCA_963277665.1 of Viscum album. Classification (NCBI taxonomy): domain Eukaryota; kingdom Viridiplantae; phylum Streptophyta; class Magnoliopsida; order Santalales; family Viscaceae; genus Viscum; species Viscum album. Next base: position 1,814,166,254 of record OY728127.1, read on the forward strand.
TCTCATTAATCATTTGAAAAGACAATTATAGTGAGGTTGGTGTATGTATTATTATTTTCATCTTTTTTAACGACCTTGTTCAATTTTATTTTTATAGTATTTCACATCAATGAAATCCTAATCCACATAATTTTTGACAATATAATCATTAATTTCCATCATATTTAAGTCATAATATCCTGATACTTTCAAATACTATCATCTTTCTTCTTCTTGGTCATCTGGTATGCTTAGAAGGGATGCATCAGGTTCAGAACTTTTTTCTAAATCTATAGGTTTATAAATTTTAATTTTTCCAATATCCTCTAGGTAATGCTAATTATTTTCTAACTCCCTATTTTCAACATTTCATTTGGTTTCAATGTACTGACTTCCTCCACCACTTGATCTTCTTAAATATCCAAACAACAAATCCTTGATTTAAATTTTAATGGGACCTCGCATATGAGGGAAATTAAATTCAAAATAAAAAGATAATGGTGGGTAATAAAATTTCAACGTTGACTAAGTGGGGATTAATGGAAATATATATTATTATAAGACATGAGAATACAAATGGTGAGAAATAAAGTTATTTTATAATCTACATTATACTCCCCATGTAGTTGGAAGGAATGATATTAATGGAATGAATTCTATCATGGTTTGGTTAGGCCATCAAAATGAACTTCCTATAACTAATTAAATTATTCTCTAAACTAAACTGTGTCTCCCTAAGAAACATCTGGAATGCTTCTAACTAAAGAATTAAAATCACAAATTATTTGGTCAAGTTGAGTTATAAATTCTCCCTACTCGCTGAGTTCAAATTTATTATACTATAACCTCTTTTCCATCAATTCGATTTATTGAATTAGTAGTCTATTTAGTCTATATTTTGAGTGATTCAAATCCCTAGTTCTACCTTAATATCATTTATAGTTAGTATATACTTTATTGGGATGATTTTATGGTGTCATTCCATCATTGTTTTTTAAATTCATAATACTCATCGGAATATGAATCATTCTGATAATCATTGTTCTATGTCAACCCTTCTGAATTTTGTGCTTCCTATATGGTTGGACACCCTAGATATTCAATGTATTTTGATGATGTAACATCATAAGAATAACATGACATGAAAATCAACATTTTAGAAACTGAATAATCTATGAGTTTAATTTAGAAAAATTATAATAATTTAAGATAATAAATTAAAATAATGATCAAAACTAAAATCAGTAAACATGAATCTAATGGGAAATGTGTTCAACCTTATAAATTTTTCCTGATTCATCTACAATCCAGTGCCAATCCCCAATAATGGAACCAAAATTTGATGTACTCAAATACATCATTAATTTATCTATTCATGTATCAAATTTTAAATTTATATTAACATGAACTACATGAACTAAAACGTATATTACAAGAGAATTATAATTTCACTGTAATCGAAAGGGGGAAATGTAGTGATGAAAACTCTTAACTAAAGGTCAACATGTCTAATTTCTAGTTGATTCTATTAAAAAACTATTCAATTTGATTAAATGAATTAAATTAGAAAAAAAATATAGGAATAATTTTCTTGATATGGTTTTGAAAAAGAAATAAACTAAACATTAATTGGAATCAATTATCAATCATCTATGTAACCAAAGAATTATATTAGTTGATGAAATGGTTGTTCTATAAAAATACACTCTACAATCCCAATTCATCATTGAAAAATGATTTTTAATATCTAATGTGTATTATGATAAAATAAACACTACATGAAGTGTAATTCCTTTCATTTGTCAATAGTAAATCATATCAATAATATTGGGATTTGTTTATTACTAATTGAATTTTTTCAGTGCATAAATGTTGAATTAAATAGATGTACATGAAAAACATGAAACTCTTTAATAAAATAATATTTATGAGAAAAATAAAATCAATCAATGATTTCATTTATTCCCATTAACTGGTTCATGTTTCCTCAATCGATTTTATTTATCCATCATTGTGTGATATCCAATAATGATTAACCCCGAAACATTAGGGAAGATAAATTTGAGAGTGAATGACATGGAGAAAAAATAAAAATTGTTTGGAAGGAAACATTATTGAATCCAACGATTATACCAATGAATAAAAAGAAAAAAATATTGAAAACTAATATAAGGTAGGTTAGAACACAATAGAAGACACCTATTGGAAGCACATCCATCATCAAATGATATTGAATGCTTATCTGTTTGTTGTAACCCCATTTTATAGGATTTTCTGACATCCATGGGATTCCATATGTCAAAATTCCATGTTTTATAGCTATTCCAATTAGACATGTGTATCAATATACCCTAAAAGATATGTTCGATATTATATTTTTTATGATATTCATCGAAAATTCCATGTATTTTAAAGTTTTAAATAAAATGAAATATTGTGACCCTTATTTTTCTTACATATATATTTAATCATTTTAATGATAAGTAATATAAAAGTGTTACACAACCAGGATCCCAAGGTTTGGTGACACATATAAATTAATACCATATATTACTTTTATATAAGAAAACATAATCATTTATTTAATTCATTCTTCTCTAAATTATTACATGCACATGTTTTCTCCTTAGAATAAGTATCCTAATATTTATATTAATCAAAATAAGGGGTGAGATAAAATATTATTGTGAGGATGAATAAGTGATATGAAAAATGGGTGAGAATACTTCTCATCAATATATAATTAGAAATGAATTATAATTATAATCATGAGTGTAATCATTAGATAATGTCATGGAATGTGGAAATACATAAAAATAAATCATAATTTCATAGTGTTCATCAAGCATAATTAAATGTTAACAAACATTGCATAATGTTAAATCATATTTCACATTATCTCATGATATTCATCACATTACCCAATGTATTGGATAAATCAATAATGTAGGGAGAACCCATTACATCCTAACATTTTTATGCGCTATATAATTCCAGGTTCACCCATAACATTATAACATTTATATTATCATGCATGCCACATATAAAGTATATCAATCATGGACATTAAATATACCATGGAAGGGAATGGATATGATTTAATAAATCATAAATTCATAACTAAACATTTCGGTTCCAAATATAAAAATGGAATCACATGATTTTTAGAATAATACTTCATCTTTAATGAAGTGAATTAATCTCACGATTAAGTAAATGACATATTTTAGGGAATAAGAGTTTTTTTAGAAAATATATTTTTTTTTGTAATACCGGGTTGGAATCATTGATATAATAGAAAATAAAATTTCAGGAAAAATAAATGTGATTATTTAATTTTAATGGAACATCCATAAGGAAAATAGGGTGAGAATGAGATATCACAAAAAAATAGTGTTGGGTTCAAGAATCCCCTAACATTATGTCTGAATGCTTTCTTCACTTTAGTATCATTCATAAGGAAATTCAATTCATTAATTAAACAATAAAAAACATATTATAGATTAATTTTATTAATTATATTTATATCATTTCCATTTATAGGATTTCCAATGAGTTTTAATGTTCACATTCTCCATCCAAGAGTGTTCGTTTTCTATGTATTTATGATCAGATCTCATATAAATGTGAATTTAAATTCATGGAAAATCATATTGAATCTATAGAGTTGAAATTTTATGTTATTAATGAGTAAAAAAATTATTTGTTTTTTTATATAATATTGTTTTATGTAATTAGGATGAATAAATAGATAAATAGATAATTAAAATTATTTAATTTATTTGGTGGATTTAATGACCATTATGAGCATGTGTCATTTAATTTAATATTATGATTATATATTCATTAAAAAACATTAGATGACATATAATAAGCCTAATAAAAATTTATTTAACCATAATTATGATTTTATAGCTAGCCCTAAATTCAATATTTAAAAATGAAGTTACATCCTCCATAGTGTTAATAAATCGACACACCATAGATGATATTTGAATTTTTAGGATAAAAAGAAAACGGATGAGAATACATGATAAAATATTCCATTACCATAATAAAATTATACTCTATAAATTATAATAGAGTAATCTTGACTTTTTTTTATAATAGGATTATACAATAAATGGAATTGAAATGAAATTAAAGGAAAAGAAAGTCAGTTTTACCTCTTCAATTTCTCATCCTTGAGAATCTCCTTAGGGATAAGGATTTTGTGTTTTGATAATAACATTATCTCCTAGATGTTGGGGAGGGTATGGGTAGATTATTTTGTAGAACCTATACGTGTATAAATTCATTAATGGTGTAATGAGATGGGGTGGTATTTATAGTGGCGGAGAGGGACGTTTTCTTAATATTTTATTTAGTAGTTTATAATTTTTTATCATGACATTAAATAAATTAATAATTATCAATAAATATATTATGATAATGATTTATAGATTCAGATTTTGGGCTTACATATCCCATACATCATCAATGACCCAATAATTCATGAATTTATTTTTTTTCGTAAATTATTATATTTTACAATTCACAAAAATTTCATGTTTTGTAGAAAAATCCAATATATTTACCATTACCATTCATCAAAATTTATAATTCAAAAATTAACTCCATTTTATTAAATTAGTTTATAAATAAGAAAAAAATTATTTTAATTAAAATCACTAATTACTTGAAAATAATGATGTTAAAATTATAATTTTTTTGACAAAAAATTAAAAAATTGATTCATTTCACATAAAATTATCATAAAATTACAAAAAATTATTATATTATAAATAAATATTTGGGAAATAATTATTATTTTTAATTATTATAATAATTATATGATTTTAATAAAATATTTTTCACAAAAAAAAATACTAAAAATTAATTTATTATATTTAAAAAATTTATTTTCAAAATCCCTGAATTTAATATATCATATTTTTTGTAACATATCTAAATTTAATTTGTAATTTTATTGGTGAGGTTACTATTATATTTTATAGAATACTAATCATAAGGTCTGTATTACTATTCTAAAGTCATGTAAATATTTTATTGATATTGGTTCATTAACATCTAGAAACAACTATTATATCTTTTATTCTTCATTTGTGGTGATTGAATTTTTTTATCCATGTGAATTTATGTGATATACACTATTTGGCATAGTTATAAGAATGTAATTTCTAGTAATCAAATTTTGGATCATTACAGGTAATGTGAGAGGGTTTTCACATAATGTAATGTTTCTTAATGTGAATCAATAACATCAATCATTTAAACCCCCATTTCATCCTATTTTTCGGTTGTGTGCCTATGTAACCTCTATTATTCTATTTGTATTCAATCATAGATCTTGTATTCGTGGTTTTTTATGTATTCTTGTCATTCTACTTTTTAGATCTTAATTGAGTGGATTTTGGATCCTTAATTGCCGATTCATTTTTCAAATTCCCTAAGTTCCTGTCCTAAAGAAAACATCAATATTAGGGCATCATCTCAAATAAAATTAATTTATATCATGTGGAAAAACCTATAATAACCCATGAAAAAATGGATTGAAAATAGAGATATCAATATTAGTAAGAATATTATTCTCAATATGTGGAGGAAATCAATTAGTAGTAGCTTCAAAAAAATCACACCTATGAGGCATAATATATGACATATTTCTATCGTTCCATATTAGATTTTCCTCAACATTGGAAATAGAAATTACAAAATATATCCCATAATGGATATTCTCCATTCTCATTTGTATATCTTTTAGATATAACCTAATCTAAAACTATTTGATATTTCTATATTAGATTGAGACCACTGAGGGGGGTGGGTCATGGTTAGATTTTTATTTTTAAAAAACGTTTCTTAACACCATAAGATTAATTTCATACAAAATAATACTTGTTAAGCTTATGATCCAATAAATTATATAATTTAAACATTATCATTCACATGAAACAAATATAAAATAATGGAAAACATGTTATTTAAATGGTTTGGTTTAATGACCAAACCTTTTCGTGTTTATAGTCCCAAAAATCTAGTATTCTATTAATGATGTTGTTTCCTGGACATAATGTCACATGAATTGAAAATTCAGTAATAAAAATTGGAACATTGCTTCTTTATTTTTATATAAACCCCAACAATCCATTTTGGTATAATAATTATCATATATGGTTTATAAACTATATGAAAAACAAAACATTTTTGACATTTGTATGAAACCACATTTACATGCATCACTTTTCTTCTTTTGTAATCCACATCATAATGCTATTCACTTACTCCACAAGTAAGAGGAAGAAATCATTATATGCAAACAATCTTAAAGAATGTAAAAAATATTATAAGGAACCTATTAGTCCTAAAACATTATGTATAAACTTTTTATGGAAGACATCCTTATCAAAATACATTCTGATCTACCTTGGTCATGTAACCTCTATATGTTCGGATCTATCCAAAGATATTTGGTTTGAATCTCATTTTCCATTCCTTAATCAACTATAAGAAACTCATTAGGTAGTTCATAATTTCTCCTTGTGTTGTAACTCATTCAAATAGATCTCACTCTGATGATATAACTCGCATGGATTAGTTATGATGGAACATTCTCTGATTGGTTCATTCGGATGTATTCACATTTATATATATTCCTTATCTTTAGCATCAAAAACTAACTCCCCTTGGAATGAAAATGCTTACCAACTATTTTTATAGTATTGGTGCATGAGAATAGTTCAATATACGAAAAATTATGAATATATTGTGATATCATTTTATAGGAAACATAAAATAGTAAGGTGGGGAATCCAATTTCACATCCTTCTCAATAAAATTTACAATTCATGAATTTCATTTTAATTTATGTCTTCATCTTTATATTCTTCATCACTTCTCAATAAATCATTTAGATTTTTGAATATTCATGAAAATAATCAATTATGCATACTTTTTCAAGTTAACAAAAATTTAACTAGTCATAGGTTTTATTATGATTAAAATATATGTAAAAATATAGATTTCAAATTATGATTACCATTTGAAATAAATTATCATATTCTCACATATATTCTTCATATAAACTATAAAATACTTGTTAATGGATTTTAATCATTCTATATCACTCAAAAACATCATTTTCAAATATTTTTTAACTAATGAGAAATTATAAATTTCATAAAGGTACTAATCATTTTTCTTCAATTACTCATAACAATTATCTGATGTTCGATGAATCTAAACATCCAATGAATTTATTTGTGTCACAATGTGTTGGATGGATACGTCTCCTCATCAATCGAAATAATTCATTCACATCCATTGTGATGATTCATTTCCAATTCTTGTAAAAAAATCAATATTACTTTTATTTTTCATTTGAAGTAAGTAGAATATAATTCCACTCTTTGATAATGGTCGAATACATTATTAAATTTCAATAGGTATATCTATATATGAATAATTTTATTTCATTGATCTCAATAACAAAACCACTCAATTTTTCTTAAATAGAGCTATGTATCCAATGTGATAATGATACCAAATTTTTTTACAATTAATTGGTGTTAGAATATATAATGATGGATTTGTGGCATACCACATAATATAGAATAATGTCATGTCATGATTTTTTAATACAATCAAGATAAATCATCTAGACTTATAATATTATCACAACAATAATTATCAAACTGATTTTATGCATCCTTCATTATTTGGTGTGCCTCACAAAAATGAGAATCATCTAGAATACTTCACATCATATTCTCACCTCTTCCAAAAAATCTATATGCTATCATTACAATCTTCATGATTAATTAGAACAACATGATCATAAAATAATTTTCATATTTTTAATGGAAATTACTATGACTTCACATGTCATTTATCTCCTTTTAACGTTCCAATTTTTCTATATTCTGTTGGACTGCACTTGTTGACTCATGGAGATGGGTTGAGTCTCATTCCTTATTAAGATAGAATAGTTTTGAAGTTCTATGTCTAGGGAATCATATCTGTCATTCAGAAAGGGTTTTTCTAGAATTCCAAACACCACCCTTTCAAAATTTCAACCATTTATCATCAATTCTCAAACAAATACAACCCAACTCAAAATCTGTCTAATAGATAGTTCAAATATAACAAATATATTTGATCCACAATATGACACATGAATTTTTAAATACTCAAAAAAATGGAAAATAACACCACTTAATCTATGGTATAAATATATTGGGTGAAATCCAATATCCCAGATGTATAGGCAATGGCGTGTGATTTTACAATGATTTTCAGGCCTCAAAAAGCATCAAATGTGTACTACAATTATTTAATTATAACCTCAAAAGAAAAGTCCCATTTAGTAGAATGAATACAATAATTACCAATTACTACTCTAATTCAATAATTGAAATTATTTTAAACTATATTTATATAATAAAATTTATATATATTTTAATAATAATAATGAAAAAAATTGATAGTTTTAAAAACCCTTTTATGAATAATCTATAAAATCGATTATGGTCTAAGAAGGATCATGAAAGTCATCATTTTCTAAAGAATATGTAATGAATAAATGGAATAATGTTTTTATTTTTTAACTTGAATTCCTACTTTTGGAATCATTAGATCTAATTATGATCTCCTTAGCCACATTGAATTTTTTTTCCATGTTTGGTAACATGTATCATTCAATAATAATCATAAATTTAACCCAATGAATATTTTGAGATAAATTATATAAACCTTAATAAATGATTAATTCATTAATGAATACATCATGAACCTATCATAGAACTATGAAATTATACTAACCATAAAATGTTGAAATGTTATAGGAGAACTAAAAAAATGAAAAAAAATCTTTTTATTAGAAAAAATATACCAAAAGGGGTTATAAAATTACTCTCTTATTATTCCTAAAGTGTAATATGTATATTAAAATTATCTGAAAAACCATGAAAAAAATAGTAATGGGGTTTTCTAGTAATTCACTTTATGAAATTTTCTAGATGTGGTAGTTGATTTTTTTTCATATTACAAGGTTTAGACTCCTAAATTCCATTCAACAATTATTTTATTTGTAATATTGATGAGAATGAGTTCCCTGCATTATTTCCCTTCACTGTGAAGAAACATTAATATGGAACAATTTTAACTGGTTACACACTTTTTCTATACAAAATTATAAGGATGATTCTAATAGTAATTTTTATATATTACATTTTATATGATTTAGGAGTGTTGCGTTAACCTTTATCAAGAATTTCCTAAAATTGTTAGGAATTTCCAACAAAATAATTTTTTGAGTACAATTTAATGTGATTATACTAGAAAGATCAAGAAAAGTACACTACATACCAAAATTATTCTTTACAAAATCTTTTAATATCAGAATTTACTTATCAATCGAAATGTAATTTGAAATGATAACATAAATAATATTTTTATCTTATAGAAATTTAAATTCAAAATTTATATGTAATGGATTTATATTTCAATGTAGTGGGTTTTATCGACAATTTTGTTTTGTAATTATTTTATCAAATAAATATTACTCAATACTATACAATATCTCATAATGAAAATATTAAATATATCTTTAATATATATAAAATGTATGCTAATAGGGTGTTTTAGTGATATTTTATGCAGTTGTGGGTGTTCCAAAATACCTGTTTTCATTAAATTCACTAATAATTTTATTATGTTGCAAAAATATTAAATTATTTCAACATTAAGTTTCAATATTTATTAAAATAAATTCAATTTTATTAGTAACTTATATAAAATTTATAAAACAAATAATTTAGTTCTATTATATTCAAAATAATTTGAAATAAAAAGTCATATTCCTATCAAATAGTTTCAAACATACACATTTGAAAAAATATTTTCAGTTTATTTTTCATTGTTGATAGAATTTTAGTTTTTAGGATTCACATATAAAATAAATTCTATCATGCTATAAATTTAATGAAATTTTACAGATTCTTCAAAATATTTAGTTTATAACTCATTTAATCTGAAACATGATTTAAAATTTCAAGTTGAAAACACTTTTAAACATTATAAAATGTTTTGATTCCACTTGGATATTATGAATGATCACAATAAAATTAATTTGGAAATATTTTAATATATTCTCATTCCATTGTATTCACATTGAATAATGAATGGTAATCTATTATATGTTTCATGGATTCAATTTTTTTACAAGACCACATTAATTGCTCTCAGGACCCCCTCAATCCAATGGTACTCTTTAAGGCCTGATAGTGAATAATGGGAGATAACTACACATTAATACCACATACTATATCCAGTGGGTGGATAATAGAACCATGAGTATATATATCCTCACAGTGTTAGAAATATTCATCATAATTAATTTAGAGGATACAACATAGATGAAAATCAACAATGAAACTCCATGTCATAATTAAAAAATATCCCATTATAAAACATGATTAACATGATAAATAAATGTGTTTCAATTCAACTAAAACTAAAATATTAATAATTTTAATCCTCATTATTAATTAATTATATGCAATATTTCATGAATAACCTCTACCTATTAATTCCCAGTTAAGTCACCAATGAACTATAATGAATATGAGAAATAGTTTTAAAATTTTAGGGTATAACATGTATACTCTATATGATCATCATAAAAAAATTCATTCAGTAATAAATAATAGTAAATTTAAGAATATAAAAAAACTCATAACCCAAAAATATAAATCCACTGTTAATAATAACAATGTATTTGTCACCAATTAATGAATATATGTATTCATTTCCATCTGAAATTATATTTGTAATGATAAAGGCACTATTATTATACTACCCCATTGTTTTGTGTCTCTCATAAATCAATGTATCATGTCACGTGATCCTCCATTTAAAAAATAATCAATCATTAATCTTGTAATAAAGGAATAAATCCATACTATACAATATAGATATATAAAAACATTCATACAGAGTGGCATACCACACGGACATCCTCATTATCATTAACTCATCCATAAACAAGTATAATCTAAAAAGATACTACAACCTATGTAAATTTAATATATCTCAAGATTATATAACCTAAGGACATTATCCTATGAAAAAACACAGTTACCCTAACAAGGCAAAACTATTATATAATCCCTTGACATTACAGCCTAAACATATATATGTTGTAATATAGAGATATATCATAGCCCATGTGAGTCCATATCCAATATAATAATCTATCACAACCTTGATATGACCAAACATATTTCTAAAACTAATGGGATAGAGAGGGCAAGGGATAAGTCTTACAGGAATTCACTCACTATCCCAGATGATCGAGAAAACACCCCCTATAATTAAAGTGTCTATTTCCCAACTAAATTGGATGGTTCTTGAAGAGACCCTAAGAATGACGTACATTGACATTACATTACATTTGCGGAATACTTAGTACATAACAAAAACACACACACAAGGATCGTAATAGTTTAGTGTCTTTGGAAACTCGAAATATAATCTTCTAATCCTGGTGAAAGATCTTCAACATCTCCCATAAAGATCTTCTTTTTTTATACCTAAACCTTTCTTTATATCATGGGGAAAAGTAAACATAAATGGGTGAGCTAAAATGCTGATTAAGTGTAAACAAAAGAAATTTCAATCACATCATATACATAAGAACATAACTTTTGGAAATCTTAACCTGTAAAAGAGATCATAATTTCATAACATGGGATAAATCATGGCAGTGAAATGTAATCAAAATAATCATAAGTTAAAACATTATACTTTGTGGAATACACACATAATCATAGAGAATCATTTCTTGTTAGTCGAGACTCATTGCCGAGACTATCTTAGTGGACAAAGTCCCGTTCTAAACCGAGTCACCCTCGTTTCAGTCCTGTTTCACTGAACCGGTATAACCTACCATTCCAGCCATGTCTATCTCTCGAGATATAAAATCGTTACCCAATTCATTGGAGGGAGATATAGGTCCCACCCATCTCATAATGACACCATTCTTATGTGTGCCACAAAATCATAAATCATACATCATTGCATAACCCATGTAATAAAAATTGGAATCTTAAACATCGTGACAACATCAAACAATTCATATAAGATAAAGGAATTCATAAAAATAATTACATCACAACATAATCAAATCAGTGTAATAATATGGATAGAAACAGAATCCTATATTATCTTATATGGAAAATAATTTTGATAAAACCCTTGAACTCCATTCTTGAGGAAAATATCTTTTCTACTTCAAAAACATTTTTCCTTTCTTAACATGTCATACAATTTTAAAATAAAAGAAGTTGATTAAAAATAAACATGAAAACATGTAAAGGAAGTTTCTTGGAAATAATGTTTTAAAAATCCATTCATGCCGTATAAGTTAAAAAAACATTCTTCACGTACTGTTGTCGGAAAAGTCAAAAAGTACCTCGTACGAAAAACGACAAAAGGTTCATTTCATATCTTTTACTAAAAACTCACCGAAGGGTAAAATTGGATTTAAAAAATTGTTGATGGATGGAAATAACGTTACATATTGAGGAAACATGGATGTGGATGATAAAATACACCCCAGTAAATAACAAAGTATAAACAATCTCAGATAAAAATGAGATTGTGATATTTCCCTTACCATAGGTCTGCTTTTCTTCGTAAGTGTCCGAACCTCCTGTATAATTATTTAAATAATGTAATTGACTTATTATAGAATCATATTCATTGTTATGATATCATATATGGTTCACTTATGACTTTATATTATCCTTTCTTTTTTAAATTCCATGTTAAAGAGCGTTTTGGGTAAAATTGTTTCATTTGTCGTCCGTGTTTTGACTTGTAATTATTCATATGATTACTTAGATCATGATTACTTAATTCCAGAATATAAAACATGATTTATATATATATATATATTCAGAATATACATATATATAATAAATCATTAAATGGAAATAAATACACCGTTCATGGAGACGGTAGGTCGTACGTACGCATGAACACTGTTTTCCTTTCCTTATTGTCTTGAATGGAAGTAAGTAGATGAAATATATATATACATATATACATAAATCTAGCAGATTTAACATTTCATATATTTAATTATTATTCATTATATATACTTTATAATAATTCATGAATGGTTAAAGTGGAGAATGAATCTCATTGCGTCGTGGAGACGGTAGTCCGTTCGTACGCACGAGCGATGATATCGTTCTCATGATCGTGGGACTGTATTGGAGTGTATGTATACTATTTCAGAATCATTATCACTTTAAAATAATAATATATAGTTATTATTTACACCATTATACCCATACATGTATGGTGGTGGTGGAAAATAGATTTCACCATGGCGTGGAGACGGTATTCCGTACGTACGCACGCACTGTGTTTTAGTTTTCCGTATGATGGATAGATGGTGAAATAGGATTGTTTAATACTCATAATAACATATCATTATATGAGTGATACTGATGTTATTACTTCATAATGAAACAACCTAAGAAGAATAAGTGGAAGAAGAAATAAATGTGAAAGAATCGGTAACGAAAATTACCTCTTCTTTGAAGTGCTTCTTTGAGACCTCCTTTTAGGGCACTAAAATTGGTCTTTTAGGAATAGCAGAACCTCTAGGATGTTTATAGGGAAGTGGATAAGATAATTTTTAAGGGGTTGAACGAGCTTGAAGGCTCAAAGTTGTGTGAGGAAGAGAGGGAGGAGGTTCCCTTTTATAAGGGAGGAGAGGGGCACCTTTGGAATAACAAAATATATTATTTTATTATAAAGTCATGTTCGGTTTTAAATAGCTCCAAATTGATTTATTTCGAGGATAAGGTGGGGATGGGTCGAAATCCTCTCATCGAATAGAATTTAGACAAGTTTAGGTTCCTATTTTAACCTTATCATTTATATTTAACATTAACATAAATAATTTTACTTTTACAATGTCTTCTTGTGTTCTTACACTATAAGGTTAATAAACATACAATAAGAAGCCAAAAGAACCCCAAATTGTTTATTATTAATATATATAACCTTATATAAGTCATTTTGCCGAACCTTAGACTTTTATGAATAAAATATCAATTAATAATATAATATTTATTTTAAAAACTATTTTATGTCAATTTTGAAACTATTTAGTAATTGATTTTCGTGAAAATCATAGCAGAATGATAAGTTCGAAAAAAGTTACTTAAATCAATACTAACATGTCATATGAACCTAGAAAATTAATTGAATTCATAAAAAGTCTTAAATTACATTTATGTTGGTATTTATAACATCAATTATGTCAATATTTCATTAATAAGATAATTATTGCATCATCTTTGTGTCATAAATAAATTAAATTATTTGATGTCTAAAATTTACAAATAAAATACCATTATGTAGTAAATCTTTTTATCTTTCTAATGAATATTTACAATCGAATTTATCTTATGTATACCCCTATTTTAAAAATGTTTTAGTAAATAAATGTTGATTTTAACTCTTTTAACTCTTCTTTGAATTAAATAATAATAAATGTCATAATCTAATCCAAGTGGGCCTAAATGGTCATATTTTATTCCTAAGCTTGTTTTTGGTCGAATTACACTTATCCAATAGAATTTGGACATGTTTTAGGGTAATAATAATATCATTTTTACCCTTAATTACCCTATTTACTTTTAACCGAGGTAAATAAAAGTAAAAAGTTTCTATTCACCAAAAATTATTTTCATCTCATTGAACGAAATTTTACTTACTGACATCAACCGTGTCATTCGGATTTTTGAAATTCCACTCACAGAAGCGGTAAAATTATGTTTTATGAAAAATTCAGTTTTTTTAACTACCACTTAATGGTTTCACTATTCATCAAAAATTGAATGTTTTCAGAAAAATACCAAAAATTAGGCCTAAGCTATATTTGATATTATGAACTCAAAAATGATTTCTATTTTACCAAATTGAAAACATATCAGTTTCATTAATTAATTTAAAAATTAATTCCCATCGTCAAAACAAATAGTGTGTTCTTAAGAGATAATAAATATCAAAAGATTGACAGTTGTTTATGTCTGGTTTAAATGTGAAATTACATCCATGACCAAAATTGTATTAAATTGTAAAAATATATTCTAAATATACTGTAAAACCACTAAAATTAATAATTTATCACTATTAATTATTTTGACTGAAAAAGATGCTTTTAATTAAAATTTAGTAATATTCATTATTCATCAAAATATGAATGTTATCCGAAAATCACCAAAATTTCACCCTAAGCTAATTTCGATATTTCGAATCCAAAAATGAAGTCCATTTTGAAAAATAAAATTTACAGAATCTCAAAAGGTGGTTATTACTATACATAACGGCTAGTTTTAATAATATTTTAATAGTATATCGTTGTTTAGTGAAACTCGGTATTGCGTACTACACACGCTATTAAGGAAGGTCGTGATTGCGTGTAATGAAAGGCAAGTCAATGATGCATGTTGTGCAAGATCCTTTTGGTGTAGAGTACAACACAAGACATTAATGAAATTAAAAAGAATATTTTTCATAAAATCTCGGGGTGCTACATTCTACCCCCCTTAAAATAAATTTCGCCCTCGAAATTCGTCGGGGTTATAAATGGTTTACTATTCAAAAGATTCTTTAATCGAAACCCACAACGTAAAATGGAATACCAAAACCAATCTTTAAAAACAAAAGTATGAAACGTAATGGTTACCCAAATAAACTAACCACTGTGTTTCCACATAGGTGAAAATATGGATATGGAAGAGAAATCTAACCATCATGTTCTGATGGAGAGTGGTAGAGAACATGGCTATGGAAAAGCTAGCAATCACAAAGCCATAAATTTGTGATGATCAAAGGTACCATCATATTCATCAGATATAAGAGCACTAAGACAACATATTTGGTTTTCAAGATCATTTCCCTAAAGTTGATGAAATTGGAATTAGAATAAATACTTATGTGATTTTGGTTTAGTCTCACCGTTTGTCGTTCTTTGGACAATTTCCACTTCATCTTTTAAAGAAATGAAGTTGAATTTGTCATTCGTGATGTGTTAGCAGATCATGTGATAGAATGATGGGTCATTCCATCTCTTTCAAAAAAAAGTTTAGCAAAAGTTATAAGTCCATCTTATGGTTAATCGTATATGGTTCCAAAAATGAACTTATACTTCATATATCATACCTCTTAATGAAATAAAACTAGTTTCTACTAACCAGGGACTTCCTGTAGGCCAGTGGTAGGCGATAAAGGCCAGTCGCACTTCGGTTGTGGGTTCGATTCCCACAGCCTTGTCTGACGCGATGAGCTGTCGCCCGTCATATAGGTTTTCCTTTTTCTAAAGCTATATTACTATAACATCCCATCAATAATATCGAAAAACGTTTTATCCTAACTTATGTCCAACATAATCCATTCTAATCTTTAGACTTATCTAAAATACTTCGGTCCAAGCTCATAGTATAAAGAAAATGATTATTTGAAAAGTTACAGAACAATCACGTGAATGCCATCATTTATCCCCCATATATTATAATATATATCTTGTTGGTCAAATTACAAACATGTGAATACCTTAATCATGTATTCTCTTGAAGAATGAATACCCATTGAACCTTAGTGAAAACATGAATGCTGTCAAAAGTTAACTCTTTCAACATACCAAAATCCAAAAATTATATATACTCAATCCATTACATAACCTTCTCCTTATATCAGTCATGAGCTCATGAATACTATCAAACATTTAATTTTCTCCTTATCCCTTCATTATGCTCATATCATCTACATTCCAAAAATATCTGAATAACCTTTCATGGATATTGGTAACATTAATCATACAATTTCAAAACTCAAGGAAATACAATAGTGTAACAATCCTTAGATGTCTCTTTATTCCATAGTACCATAAGATTACTTATACAACATTACACATGATAAACATGTAATAATTCTACTACATTCATAAACCATTGACCGAGCTTGAACAATTCTTTCATCTCACAAATCATTTGTAGTCTCTTCATCATCATCCACCTAAATACTACCCATACGACCATACTGATTCTCTTCATGAGACTTTCCCTTAGGGAATTGGTTTGCATAATGCCTGTACATTCCACATTTAAAACATTTAACCATTGTTGATGTCATAGTAATACCGTTATCCTCATCCCTGGTGTTAACTGAACCTTTTCCTTTGCACTTACTGGCTTTATGTCCTTCTTTTCCACACCCAAAGAATCTTCCATTTCCTTTGAAACATTCTCCTTGATGCCTCTTCCCACATGATTTACATAGGGGAAATTGAACTTTCTTTCCTCTATGATCATCATGAAACTCTATCTTTCTCTTATTAGCCGAGTCAGGATACTTACCAAATTTTACATTATTGATCATATTATGAGATTGCTGATTCAACATAATAATGATGTTTGGACTTCCAAATCCCTTTTCATTTGATTTCTCATGAAGAATATCATTCCATTGTCCATCATATCCTCCATTATCGTGAATCATCTTGTTTCCAGCCATTTTCTAAAACCCAAAAAGAATAGTGTGAGAGGAAGAAATCATAATAAAGGGGGATTAACTTCAAAATATAACATCTTTGGTTTAATCTATTATCGTTACCATATTTCTAGGACTATATCCTATACGTATACTTATCCTTAGGGACATCCCTATACATACCTTAGAAAAATCTCTAGGGATCTCACTAACGTTTTCGCATCCTAGTTTCCAAATGATGACTAAACCTTCCTCTGATACCAACTTTAGAGACCCTAAGCATGATGTATATTGACATTACATTACATTTGCGGAATACTTAGTACATAACAAAAACACACACACATGGATCGTAATAGTTTAGTGTCTTTGGAAACTCGGAATATAATCTTCTAATCCTGGTGAAAGATCTTCAACATCTCCCATAAAGATCTTCTTTTTTTTATACCTAATCCTTTATTTATATCCTGGGGAAAATAAAACATAAAAGGGTGAGCTCAAATGCTCAGTAATGGTAAACAAAAGAAATTTCAATCACATCATATACATAAGCACATAACTTTTCGAAATCTTATCCTGTAAAAGAGATCATAATTTCATAACATGGGATAAATCATGGCAGTGAAATGTAATCACAATAATCATAACATAAAACATTAAACTTTTTGGAATACATACATAATCATAGAGAATCATTTCTTGGTAGTCAAGACTCATTTCCAAGACTATCTTAGTGGACAAAGTCCCTTTCTGAACCGAGTCACCCTCGTTTCAGTCCTGTTTCACTGAAATGGTATAACCTACCATTCCATCCATGTCTATCTCATGAGATATAAAAACTTTACCCAATGCATTGGAGGGATATATAGGTCCCATCCATCTCATAATGATACCATTCTTATGTGTGGCACAAAATCATAAATTATACATCATTTCATAACCTATGTAATAAAAATGGGAATCTTAAACATCGTGACATCATCAAACAATTTATATAAGATAAAGGAATTCATAAAAATAATTCCATCACAACATAATCAAATCAATGTAATAATAGGGATAGCAATAGAACCCTATATTATTTTATATGGAAAATAATTTTGATAAAACCCTTGAACTCCATTCTTGAGGAAAATATCCTTTCTACTTGAAAAACATTTTTCCATTCTTAACATGTCATAAAATTTTAAACTAATAGAAGTTGATTAAAAATAAACTTGAAAACTTTTAAAGGATGTTTCGTGGAAATAATGTTTTAAAAATCCATTCATGCTGTATAAGTTAAAAAACATTCTTCATGTACTTTTGTCGGAAAAGTGAAAAAGTACCTCGTACGAAAAACAACAAAAGATTCCTTTCATATATTTTACTAAAAACACAAATAAGGGTAAAATTGGATTTAAAAAATTGTAGATGGATGGAAATAATGTTACATATTGAGGAAACGTGGATGTGGATGATAAAATACACCCCAGTAAATAACAAAGTATAAACAATCTCAGATAAAAATGAGATTGTGATATTTCCCTTACCTTAGGTCTGATTTGCTTGGTAAGTGTCCGAACCTCCTGTATAATTATTTAAATAATGTAATTGACTTATTAAAGAATCATATTCATTGTTATTATATCATATATGGTTCAATTATGACTTTATATTACCCGTTCTTTTGTAAATTCCATGTTAAAGAGCATTTTGGGTAAAATTGTTTCATTTGTCGTCCGTGTTTTGACTTGTAATTATTCATATGATTACTTAGATCATGATTAGTTAATTCTAGAATATAAAACATGATTTATATATATATATAGTCAGAATATACATATATATAATAAATCAGTAAATGGAAAGAAATACACCGTTCATGGAGACGGTAGGCCGTATGTACGCATGAACGCTGTTTTCCTTTCCTTATTGTCTTGAATGGAAGTAAGTAGATGAAATATATATATACATATATACATAAATCCTGTAGATTTAAAATTTCATATATTTCATAATTATTTTTTATATATACTTTATAATAATTCATGAATGGTTAAAGTGGAGAATGAATCTCATCGCGTCGTGGAGACGGTAGTCCGTTCGTACGCACGAGCGACGATATTGTTCTCATGAACGTGGGACTGTATTGGAGTGTATGTATACTATTTCAGAATCAATATCACTTTAAAATAATAATATATAGTTATTATTTACACCATTATACCCATCCAAGTAAGGTGGGGGTGGAAAATAGATTTCACCACGGCGTGGAGACGGTATTCCGTACGTACGCACGCGCGGTGTTTTAGTTTTCCGTAGGATGGATATATGGTGAAATAGGATTTTTTTCATAATTATAATAACATATCATTATATGAGTGATACTGATGTTATTACTTCATAATGAAACAACCTAATAAGAAGAAGTGGAAGAAACAATAAAGGTGAAAGAATCGGTAACAGAAATTACCTCTTCTTTGAAGTGCTTCTTTGAGACCTCCTTTTAGGGCACTAAAATTGGACTTTGAGGAAGACCAGAACCTCTACGATGTTTCTAGGGAAGTGGAGAAGAGAATTTTTCAGGGGTTGTCCGAGCTTGAAGGCTCAAAGTTGTGTGAGGAAGAGTGGGAGGAGGTGCACTTTTATAAGGGAGGAGAGGGGCACCTTTGGAATAACTAAATATATTATTTTATTATAAAGTCATGTTCGGCTTTAAATAGCTCAAAATTTATTTATTTCGAGGATAAGGTTGGGATGGGTCGAAATCATCTCATCAAATAGAATTTAGACAAGTTTAGGTTCCTATTTTAACCTTATCATTTATATTTAACATTAAGTTAAATAATTTTAACTTTACCATGTCTTCTTGTGTTCTTACACTATAAGGTTAATAAACTTACTATAAGAAGCCAAAAGATCACCAAATTGTTTATTATTAATATATATAACCTTATATAAGTCATTTGGCTGAACCTTAGATTTTTAGGAATAAAATATCAATTAATAATATAATATTTGTTTTAAAAACTATTTTATGTCAATTTTGAATCTATTTAGTAATGGATTTTTGTGAAAATCATTACAGAATGATACGTTCGAACAAAGTTAATTAAATCAATACTAACATGTCATATTAACCTATAAAATTAATGGAATTCATAAAAAGTCTGAAATTACATTTATTTTGGTATTTATAACATCAATTATGTCAATATTTCATTAATAAGATAATTACTGCATCATCTTTGTGACATAAATAAATTACATTATTTGATGTATAAAATATAAAAATATAATACCATTATGTAGTAAATATTTTTATCTTTCTAATGAATATTTACAATCGAATTTATCTTATGTATAACCCTATATTAAAAATGTTTTAGTAAATTAACGTTGATTTTAACTCTTTTAACTTTTCTTTGAATTAAATAATAATAAATGTCCTAATCTAATCCAAGTGGGCCTAAATGGTCATATTTTATTCCTATGATTTTTTCTGTTCGAATTATTCTTATCCAATAGAATTTGGACATGTTTTAGGGTAATAATAATATCATTTTTACCCTTAATTACCCTATTTACTTTTAACAGAGGTAAATAAAAGTAAAAAGTTATTATTCACCAAAAATTATTTTCATCTCATTGAACCACATTTTACTTACTGACATCAACCGTGTCTTTCAGATTTTTGAAATTCCACTCACAAAAGTGGTAAAATTAAGTTTTATGAAAAATTCAGATTTTTTAACTACCACTTAGTGGTTTCACTATTCATCAAAAATTGAAAGTTTTCAGAAAAATACCAAAAATTAGGCCTAGGCTATATTTGATATTATGAATTAAAAAATGATTTCTATTTTACCAAATTCAAAACATATCAGTTTCATTAATTAGTTTAAAAATTAATTCCCCTCGTCAAAACAAATAGCGAGTTCTTAAGAGATAATAACTATCAAAAGATTGACACTTGTTTATGTCTGCTTTAAATGTGAAATTACATCCAATGACCAACATTGTATTAAATTGTAAAAATATATTCTAAATATACTGTAAAACCACTCAAATTAATAATTTATCACTATTAATTATTTCGACTGAAAAAGTTGTTTTTAATTAAAATTTAGTAATTTTCACTATTCATCAAAATATGAAAGTTATCCGAAAATCACCAAAATTTCACCCTAAGCTAATTTCGATATTCCGAATCCAAAAATGAAGTCCATTTTGAAAAATAAAATTTACAGAATTTCAAAAAGTGGTTATTACTATTCATAACGGCTATTTTTAATAATATCTTAATAGTATATCATTGTTTAGTGAAACTCGGTATTGCGTACTACACACGCTATCAAGGAAGGTCGTGATTGCGTGTAATGAAATGCAAGCCAATGATGCTTTTTGTGCAAGCTCCTTTTGGTGTAGAGTACAATGAAAGACATTAATGAAATTAAAAGGAATATTTTTCATAAAATCTCGGGGTGCTACAGTTATTTATTTTAAATATATATAATATATATCATGTAGAATGAAGTTATGGAATAAAAAAATTACATAGATGAAACATTACATGGCCTTGTAAAAAGAACCTATCACGAACTACTAAGTTCTATGTATAAAACATGCCTTTTATCATCAAGAATCGGCATAATCTTTTAACCAACCTTGTTATAACCATATGATGACATAAGATGGGTAATCTCAAGAACACAATAATAGAAATGATATTCCATATTGTATTATGACCAAAAAATATAGAAAGAATAATTAAGAGTCATATAATTATATATAATTTAAAACATGAGATTAATAAATCCATAGATAACATAATAGTATAATCCATCACATGGATAATTATAAACGGTTCAATATAAGTAAAATACATAACATAGAATATCTAATTATGGTACCCATGCCATGAAATACGGATCATAGACATAGTTATCTATATTTAAAGACCCTATATCTATTTAATTTGTTTTTGTATATAGGCATACACTAAAATACCCAAAAAAGATTGTCTCTAATTATGTATTGATCCATCAAGAGGCTATAAATATTGGTTCCCACCTATCATAAATCATGTTCAATGCATTCCTCATATGATGTAATTAATAAAGTATTCAATATATATCTAATATTCCTTAGTAACCAATAAACAACCATATTGAAATAAATAGAATATGTAATCTAAATATTTCCAAAAATTTGAATAGTTTTCTATTTAAGAATCCAAAAAACCAAAACCATTTGGAATATTAGTATATGGTTGAATTTAAAATTTTCCAAATAAATTGATATAGAACTGTCAAGGTAAATTCCTTTAAAAAATGTGTTGAAAATAATGTATTCATATAGTAAAGGCATTGGATGGGAAATCATTTCTATAAAAGTTGATGATTTAGAAACACAAAGGAAATGATTGATATAAAAATGATTAATCCCATAGAAAAGCTCTATTTAGAGTAATTATATTATAAAGCAAGGAAATTTTATACACTATAAAAATTTAACAATCGGTTGATAAAATTTAATATCAAGTAAATCAATTGAAAAAAAACATCATCCTGTGAAAAAAGTTTAAAAATAAATATAACATGATAGGGACTCTTTGAAATTAATGTATAATGGAAATAAATATATTCACTAAACATTATTGAAATAATTATTTTAATACAACACCCAATAGATATTATGGTTTATAATATTAAACATGTTTTTTGGAATTGATAATAGAGGAAAACAAAAGATTGGAATTTTGAACCATTTTAATCAAAACCCTTTGAAGGATATAATATCAAGTAAAATCTTAAATAGCATGAATAATGATAGGATATTCAAACAAAATGATAAATTGTAATTTTATACACCGTATAAAATAAAACATGGTGTATAATAAGAAATATATCTCAAGAGGAGAAAACTAAGACAATAATCCCCTTTATTGTAAAATAATCATTAATGTACAAATCATTTGATAATAAATTAATTTAGGATTTAAATAACCCAAATAATTAAAGATGCATTAACTTTAAAATATTTAATTTGGTATAATAAATATACCTTTTAACAATAGAGTTTAGTTTGAATTTTTTTATCAAAATTAAAAAATTGATTCTTCAAAACCCTTACATAGATTAAAAAATTTCACTATTTTTTTGGATATCCAGTATAATGGAAATATCTATCAAAATAATATATTATGAACCCTTAATAATATTTTTATCCTTTTATAAACATAATTTATAATTTTTCTATATAACTATATTACATATTTATTAATTACTCTCATTATAGGTGGTCAGTATTCCGGATTATTTTGAACCTATTTCAATAAAGTTGTGTTTTTATTCATTATTCTCCCATTTTCAAATTTCTTATATAAAAATATTTAAAGGTAAACAATTATATATTATTTTTAATAAACATATAATTTCATTTGGTGTCTAATTTTTGGTAAAATCCGTATAGATGAAATCAGTAAGGAGAATGTTTTGGTGATTTTTAATGAATTGTATTTGGTATATTAGTAGCTGATTTTAACATTTTTTATACAATTTTAGAAAGAAATGTTATTATTCGAATAATTATACTATATATTATTAGTAATTATTTTCTTTTACTTATCTACTATATTATTTTTCATAATTGTTCATGTAGGTGGCTCGATTGAAACAATTGGGAACGTACCATAATCAATGGATTATAATGATTATGAAAGTGAATTATTTTGAAATAATATTATAATAATAGAATAATAATTATATTATTTTAATTTATTAGAAGTGTCTAAAAATATTTAAATTGAATTTTAGTTTAAAAAATGAAACTACATGAAATAAAAGATATATTACATTATGGAACTTGTACTCCAAAAAAAGCACAGTTAATGTATTCATTTCACAACTAATGATAGGGGATGTCGTAGGATTATAATTTATCACTAAAACCCCATAATTAAATTATATATCTCACATTTAATATTCAATTACAAACTAATAATTATTAAATATATATTACGGTGAACAAATAATCTTTCCAGTCATGGAGGTTGTATTTATCTCAACACATAAATGGAATTTTTGTGTCTCATTATATTAAAGAAGAAAGGTCAATAAATTTTATTATCATTTAATTTTTACATCCCATCTTAAAATAAAAATAATTATTTATTTTATTTATTAGAAAATTATATTCTTGAAAGTAACAATGAAATGAATATTAGTTAGGGAAAAAATAGTGCTCACAATGAGGACATTGGCATTCACTTGTTGACTTATTTGAAATTGAGGTCATAGGAAAAAAAATTAACTCAGATTTAATGATAATATCTACTAAAATAAGGGATGTAATAAGGTATTATTTTCATATATGAACATAATTTTCATTGTCATCCTAAGGGGATGTTGAGATTCCCCTTTTATAATGGGTGAAAATGAAAATTTTAAAAATATTTAAAAATAATATAATGATAGCACATGTTTCCCTAGTCAAAAAGACAAAAAATTGAAAAATAATTTATTGGGTGGGATAAGATTAATAATTACAATAAAAAATATACAAAAATGTTATATACCTGCTTCTTTATCTTTTACTCTGATAATTTTAAATTTTACAATTTTTTTAAAAAAAGATAAGAGGTTTTAAATAAATAAATTGATTTTAATATCAATAAATTAAATTATTCTATATTAGATATTTTTTATAAATATAAAATATAATACACATTTTTCTCATATAATATTTCTTTTTTGAGAAAGGAAAATTTTTTCCTCAGAAAGCACATAAATATCTATTAAAAAAACATAAATTTCCATAGTTTTAATTTCTGTGTAGGATAAAATTTTAAATATATGTTATTTTCAGGTATTAAATTTTTTATGAGAAATAAATATTTATTTTGATCTCATATAAAATAGAAAATAAATTTTATGAAAATATGATTTATATAAAATAAAATTCCTAAACTAATTTATTTTATTTGAAAATATTACTTCAGTAAATACAATGATTAATTTAATTTTAATAAATTATTGAATAATATTAATTAATGTTTTATTTTCATTTAAAAAAATTCATTTATTAATTAAAAGATTTTATATATCTACAAGAAATTACTATATAATGATAAATTCATCAATATTACATTTTTTAAATAATATTTTTTTACAATTCACCTAAAAAATATTTTTTAAATATACCAAGAAATCATATAAAGACATCATTGATATTGTGATTCTAAAATTTGGGTTCATTTTCCAAAATGAAATTTAAAAAATTTGAATTTATATTTTAAATCATAACATCAAAATATAATGAATAATTGTTTCATAAGAAGTTATCTATCAAAAAAATATAATATTCTTATTTATTCCAATGAATTACTAATAAAAATGGTGTTAATTTATTATCCATTTTTTAAAATATATTTCACACATAATATGTTCATTTTTTCTAAATTATACATATAATCCAATATGTAAAACTCTTACATTTTATATCATCAATCAATTTTATTAGTAAATTAGCTGCACTAATTTAATTTATAATCACGCTAAAATTGATAAAGTAAATTTTATATTTACATATATTTCATTATTTACATACACATACTTTTGTCGACCAATACTCTTAATGAATTTATTTATTTTATTATATTCTACGATTCGATTTTGTTCGACGTTCTGTATCACTAGTAGTTATATTCACCCACCATAAATAAACTATATCATTGTAATTTTAATTAATAAATAATAATAGATTTTCTCCTAGTTATTTAAATGATTAAAATAACTCTATATATTTATCCAAATGAGTTTTATAACTGAATATCTTATTTATTAATAATTAACACATTTCCCCTTTAATTATGTTTACTAAAGGCTTCACTTTTCCTCAAGGATTTTTTTCTATATTCTATTCTTTCTCACACAAGACACATATTCTTGTTACATTGAAATATTCTATTAGGTGTTTTTCCCTCATATTTGATACTTACGATCTAATAGTAACTATATAAATATAATTTCACATCTATAATTTTACATCCCAATCTGTTGTAAACCCATAATTTATCTCATGTGTACATGTGGACTACCACCTCTCGATAACGATATGAGGTGTCTTCGGATTAATTTTAAATGGATTTTCAAAAGGATGTATTTTTTAATACATGATATTTTATAGATAATAGAGAATTTAGAAATGTGAATTAATATTTATTTTCCTTTTGATATATCCTTCTAGAAAAATGGAGAGAATATTCATATGTACATACGATGTCCCCTCTCAACGAATGGTGTAATCCATTTTCTATATCTATATTTAATAGATTACAATAAATAAATATATATTGATTATATATGAAATTATTATTTTGTTAAAAATTAATTTAATCTCTTAACCATGATATGATTCAAATGAAGAAAAATATAAATCAAAAACACTAATGAAAATTGATGCAATTAACATCAGAAATAGTGATTTTATCAATGATTTTTTAATATTCCAGTGATAAAAAACTGTAATTTAATAATAAATTTTATGCTATAAATTTTTATGTTTATATAATATATTTATAAAAATAATATATATATATTTATATATTATATTATATATTCAACAACATATAATAGAAGGTGTACATTAGTTAAGGGTTTCTCCTTTCACTATAAATTTCGTGAGACATACATTATATTCCCCACATCATTATTTTCATGGTTTATATACTATCACATTGTTATTTACTATAATTAATATTTCTTATTGATAATATTAAATTTTAAATTCGATTATTTTTAAATTTATGGTCCTTTCCATTCAAAAGATACCAATGTGGTGATGGTTTATTTCTTTATTTCATTATTATTACAGATTGTTTTATAATACCCTATTAAGAGAATCATCTAATATTTAAATCTAAAATAAAGTATATTTTATTATAATATATTTATTCTTCAAATTTGTCAATTTATATTACCATTTTTACAAATCTTTGGTACTTTTTTTTATAAAAGATGAATTCATTAATGATGAAGATCGGTAGCCGTACAAATGTGATGCCATCAAGGGAAGTTGTCTAGCTATATTTGGTGGCCATCAATGGGGCCGGAGGCTGACAACTGATGGGCAGCATTGTTTCCTTCCCTTTTGGTAAAGGAGAAGGTGCATCATGCAATGATATGACAGAGGTAGAGGATTCTCATGATGAGGGAGCCAAATGTCTGGAGTCCACCGACGTTATTGTTGATATCATTGATTATGATGAGGCAATCATATTCGAGGTTGATTTATCCCATCCATGATCTTTAGTGAGCATCATACTGGCGATGATGGATGAAGCCTCGGCTACTGCAGGTTCCCAAAAAGCATGGTGAGATTCATGCCTGGCTGCAACGATCTGACCCATATGATCCCGGGCCTAAAGGCTGATGGAAACGGGTCTATTCATGGGGAGAGACGCATCCACATTAATCTTCATAAATCCTTCTATTGGAGGGCACTAGTGGGGGGAAAAGGAAGGGGCTCAAAATGGCTTTTGTTGACCATTGTGAGGTTTCCAGCCCTCGGTCCATGACAAGGCCCGGGAAACCCATTCTTAAGGATGTATTTTTCTTAAACATGATATTTTTTATATGATCACTATTATCTTATTTTTTAATTGACCTTGGATATTAGAATGTGGTTTTATTGGTATATTATGTTACATTTTTTAGGAATAATGGTGTTATCAATTAAAAATAATGGTGCCTTTTATGTTATGAATTTGAATTTGATTTTCATCATTGTATATAGATTACCCGAAATAATAAACTATTAATTCCTTTAGTATGTGATTATTTATATCTTATTCCAATGAAATAAAATAACCACGATCTCTAAGCTACTAGGGGAGGGGTATTTATATCTTTTTTTATAATAAGTTCAATAGAAATGTTGGAAACTACATTTAAGAATATATATATATATATTTATTATAAAATATAACCCTATAATAGACATTTAGGATCTATATAGAAGAATATCCCAAGGTTATTGTAAGATAGTGATTATGCCAGTTTACCTAGAAACAAAATATATATTCGGATACTAAAAATAGGTGTGGTTCTGGAACTATTGTAATTGGGTTAATTATATCTAAAAAGATATGTTTGTATTTACATAATTATTAGCAGGAGTATTATAATGAAATTAACATTCACCAAGAATGAAAAACATATGGAATCTATTTTTTGATTAATTCTCATTTTCATTACGATCAATTATGAAGGATTTAAATTGATGATGTCCGTGAATGATAATGGTTAAATAGAATGTGTCATATATTTAAGATAAGTATCTATGATTTAGATATCATATAAATTATTCTTTAGGACTATGCGATTTACCAATATGATAGGTGTTGCTCACACTATTATTTCTATTTTCAGTCAATACATATTTTAGAATAGAAATTAATTAATTTTGAATAAAATAGAATATGTGATGATGTTAAGCTAAATGGAATTATGATATGGTCAATGGATATTATGAATATGACTAGCACATTATAACAATATATAATAAAAAAATTTCACTTTAACCAACTATCCAACTGACCAAATAACATAAGGATAAAATCTACTATGATATTGAATATGGGAGACCATGGAAGAAAGAAGTCCCAAAATCCATAATTTTCCTATTGATGAAAGATACACATAGGATAATGTATCAATGGAAAAGTAAAAATTTTTATCCGTAGAAAAGGATATAATGATGTAAATTAATGTGGAAAAATAATAATTAATTTAATAGATGAAAATGATGGCTGATTTTTTTTAATATTATCAAAAGTTGACTGTTTTGAATGTGCAATTTATTTAAATTATGTAAATATATTTAATATGGGGAATGATAATGATGATAATTTTTTTTAGGATTAATGGTTATACACATGGTGAGGAAGAGTCTAAAAATGGAATTTGAAACGAATAAGTAGTTAAGGAATAAGAACATTAGTTCAATATTATGGTTAATGATTTTTATGGAATAATATTTGTTCTTTTTATATGAATAAATAAATTTTTTGTAGAATTATTTTTTCTGTAAATTTATTATTATAAAAATACAGAAATATATAAGGATTTTAATACATTAATTTTTCTGTAATTATTTTGATTGAATATGTTTAAAGATATATATGACTCAGAAAACTGATATAGGGGTATGATTATATTTAAAAAAAACATGATTGATGGAAGTTAAACCAAAAAATATTATCTTTATTTAAATAAAATTAATAATTTTTTTATGGGAACAAATTTGTTGCCCAGAAATGTTTTGGTGATTTAATGATCTATATTATCTTTGATAGAAATTATAACATGATTTGATTTATATAATCTAATAGACTACTTATGGTTTTATATTTGGATGATTAAATAATTTAATTATGGTTTATGTAAGATGCCATGTTTTAATAACTTAAAATTATGTTCTATATCACACATGAAACGCCACATCGAGCTGAAAAGATCAACTAAATATTATTATTTAAATGTTACCATAATACCCTAGATGTTAGAAAGGACGTAATGAGTTGTAAAAAATAAATTCTGAAAATATTGTTCAAACTTTTATATATAATTATTCATTTTTTTGATCGATTAATTATAAATAAGTCTAAAACATTTTGATATAAATGGAAATGTTTTAATGAAAAACTATTTAAAAGTGATGAAATGTGTTTTATAAATAATACAATCACAATTTTTGAGTTATATTAATGAAATAAATATTTAATATATTAAATAAAATTTAAGGATTGATTTTTAATATTTTCTAAACATTATATAATAAAAATCTAATTTTATACATAAAATAATTATTTCTCATAAATAGATTTTTTGCCACCTGTTGGCGAAACAACTTTTTTAAATCTACTTTTTGTTGTGTATAAAAAAATTATTTGAAAAAATAATCAAATTATTTGGAATATGGAATTCAAAATATTCTTTCATTTAATTTTTTCTATTTTCTTAATTAAATTCATATTTTAATGAATAGTGAAAATACAACAATTTTATACTAAACAAATTTCCACTCACATTTATTAAAATATATAGCTTATCCATTTAATTTGGATTTATAGTTTAATTAAATAAAATTTATATTATTTAATAAAATTTAGTCAATTTTACTAAATTTCACATTAAAACATGATATAAAAATTATGTGATTTTATGTATATTTTATTTTAAAAACTTCTTTTCTCGATCTTTCAACGTGATTAATTATTAATTATTTATAGTAACTTATGTTAATTGAATTTTTAAACATATAAATACATGTTTATAATCATTATTAAAATTTATGATCGAATAGGTTGAAATTAATTTTTGGAAAATAATATATTTAATATTTTATTTTCCATGGATAAGGGTAAATCAGGGATTTAATGGTAAATATATATATATTATAAAGGAAAATAATCATCACCCAAATATTAATTTCGTTGTATTAGTGGGTTCCTTCCAAATACATTATTAGGATAAAATTATAATCTTTTTAAGACACATGGGTAAGAATATGACATTTATGTTATTTTATATAAAGTGAAATTAAATATTTCATAATCATATTTGAAATAAGTAAGTCAATTTTCATATATTTATATAAATAATAAATTAGATTAGAAAAAGTCATTTTGAATGATAAATGTTTTTTTCTAAATAATAATACAATATATATAACTTTTATATATTAAATAGTTAAATTTAAATATTAAACAATGATTTTGTAGTAATTGATTTATTAATGGAAGAACCAAACTGATGATATTAATTATATGAGAAGAAATATATTTCAAAATATTTGATGCTATGCAAAAAAAAAATATGGTGGAAATTGACATGTTAGGTATGGTTCAATTTAAATTTTTATATGAAATAATTTTTTAATAAAAATTTAACAAAGTAAATATTTGATTAATGTAAAAATAGGTATTTTTGAGATTTTAAAATAACTAATATTTTATCAAATAATATTAAAATTTTAAAAATATAGAATTAATGAAACTGATTATGGTAAATATAAATATGTCCTTATCGATACTTTTTGTTCTTCTGTATTTCATAATATTTATATATACTCTCAATGTCTAAATTACATAATGTCACAGTAAGAATTAATAAGGGTTAAATCAAAAATAAAAAGATAAAAATAAAATAAAATCATGTAAAAATTTAATTTTGAGATCTAAATTTGACCCAGAATAATCCTATATTCGATATAATTTATTTTGGATCTATTTAGAATTGAAAATGAATTTATATTAATTTATTACTTTGAATAATTCAATGAGTGACCCTCCCGTCTTCTATAAATGGGATCCCATTCATCGCTATTCCATATAATTGAAAAAACATTTTTATAATCCATGATCTATCTAAACCCCTTCTTAGAATCCTTCCGTATATGATATAGCTCTTATTTTAGGCAGGAAAATCACCTGAGAGATGTTAATATGTTAATCAACTATCATAATCTAATGGAAATGAAATGTTTTTAATTGATTATTTTTTTATTTATTCTTCCACATCCTTCAAATATTATTCAAACTTGATGAAATAATAAAACCAGTTTCATAATTATATTGAGATTTTATTATTTCAATATCTTCACTAGAATATATATCCAATTTAATCAAATAGAAAAAGAACTTTTCATTCATTTGTACAGTGGACTACCACCACATGAACCGATATAGTTTGTTTTCATTAATGACTCTCCAGATTTGTAATAATTATTTTATTAATTCTTATATATGATATTAAGGACATAAATCTCTTTATAAAATAACACTATATCAACTACACTATTACAATCCATGAATATAAAAATGATTACATTGTTTGAGTGTACGTGTGAACTATCATCTCCATGAAGTGATATGATTAATTTATATTCACCACATAACTTGTATGATATATATAAGAATATATTAATTATTAATATTATTTTTATAATATTATTATTATTCTGGAATGATAAATAACAATAACCTTATTTCTATAATTATGAAATGAAAAATGGAAACGTTACGCATGCACACATATGACCTACCACATCAATGATTATAACATTTTCATTTTTCATAAACATATATAAATAGATATCATTAAAAGTATATTTGATGTATAATATTTATTATTATATTGTGATAATTACTCTGTATATGATTTAATTATGACCATTTTGAATATCAGCATCATTTCAATGTCATTTTGACTCAGGTATCGAATATCAACAAATGACCGATTTGAAAAAAAAGATTTTAGTTATTGTTATGAAATGATAATTGTAATATAAATAGATTAATAAAAATTATAGAGGCTCTAAATGAATTAATTAATTAAACTAATTTTATTATTTAGTATGATAAATATTGTATGTGATTAGTTGGAGTCAAGGTAAGGGACTCTTAAAAAAAATCATTTTTTAAATGTTTAATGATTTTTCTTCTAAATCATTAACATTAATGATCATGTATTAAAAATGGTATGAAGATTTATTTTTATTTAAAATAATGTTATAATCTATAAACTCCTTTCAATAGTTTCAATGTATTATGGGACACTTTTTTAAAAAAAATTACTTTTAAAAATTATTTATTTTGTTTTTAAAATAGATGCACTATTTCAATAACATTGTTTTTTTACATATACATAATGTATTTGTGTTATCACTTTTATGTAAATTTAATGTTTTTATGTTTAATTTACATGTTTAAGATATTATTTTCAAATAATGTGTTCTCATTTCTATGCATATAACATTGTAAACATGAAATGAGATTTCAATGTGGAAATTTTATTTATCATTTTTTATTGTTTTATGATTTATGATTATATTTTGGATCTTGGAATTTTTTATGAATATGGGTGGTCTATAAATAGAAAAACATATGGTGATCATAAATTTTCTCTCTAATACATTGGGTAATGATATAAAGATAACAATCTGGGTTTCATCTTAGAGATTTTGAAGAATACACCTTGATGGGTATTCTAAATGAAACCATGAATGTTACTCACTATGTAGCCCTAAAATATAGAATGTAGGAATGATATGGATGAAACCATTTACAATTATGAGTTATTATTTATATTAATTGTTATGTGAAACTAATGATATCTTGAGGTAATATTCATATTTTATGTTTTATGGGTGAAAATTATTATTTTGGTGAAATGTTTTCAAGAGATTGAAATATTCATGGACTAACAGATTTTTTTCTTATTTTATGTCACTTATAGATATTTTTCATCTCATCCAATTTTTTAAATATTATTTCATAGGTATTAATATGTATAAGGTAAAATTATATTTATTATCAAAATTATCAAATATTTGTCATGAAATGAAGTCATGTTTCATTATATAATTGGATTCCTTTGGTGGAAAAAATGGATACTAAGTATATGTGTACCCATGTAATGTATTGTTTTTATTTCCAGATTTTCCTCCCAATTATCATAACATTAAAACAGAAAAAATCCTCAAATGTGATTTCTAGATCAAAAACTATAGAATCAATTATGTTAAATACATGGTCTTTTAAATTTCTATTAGAGGATGATTTAGAAAAATTTGGAAATTATAATGATTTATAATGACTTAGGGATATCAAAATAGGTTTATTATTTTATTTTTGGTCATATATTTAGTTTCTGAGAATCATTTTTTAGGCTATATGATATAAATTTTTAAGGTGACTAAGGATATATTTGGAGACATTCATTTTTTATGTAATTATGGGTCAATAAAATTTTAATGAAAAAATAATGGTTTGAGATAAAAAATTATCTTAAAATATGTAATGGTTATTTTTTAGTATTTTTTCATTTTTGTAATTATATATTAATTATATATAACCTAAAAAAATTAAAACACACAAGAAGGGTGAAAACATATCACGTACATATAGGTCATGGAAATATAACCCAAAACTGATGGCTGAAAATGGTTCATATCCTACGAATGTCCTATACAAGACTCGATTAGTATGTCGTCATTATTTTTATTAAAACGATTTTATTTATTAATAATAAGAATAATTTACTATCAATTGTTTAATTAAATATATAATATTAGTGTTGGGAAATTATTTAGTGATTAATTAAATAATGTTACTTAGGGAGAAATTCAATATTTTGGAAACCTTATGTGATCAAGGTAAATATAATACATTGTGATTTTATTTTTGGAGTTAAGGTTTATTTATAATTTAGACGATTCTATGATCTTATTTTGGAGTTATGGTGATTCCTTTTATTTATGTAAAGGATTACCCAAACGTGTAGAATATGTTATTATGGTAATTACTTTTTTTATGAGAATTGATGAGTACATGATGTAATTTAGAGATAAAAGTTAAAATTTATCTAGAATGACTATCTTATTAAATCATTATTATTAATCGGTTTTAATTTTAAGGACAATTATATTTTGAATGGTCTATGTATAATAATGGGCATTACTAATGAATTTTGGTTATTAAAAGTTGGGTTTCAATATATAAGGTTTATTATTTTTTGAGAAATGTTTTATAATATAAATAATATATTGGTTATTAATAGTTGGTCTTCATAGTTTTTGTATTAAAATAATTCCTCAACCCTATGAAAAGGATCATGAAAAAAACATTATCCTCCTACTTTTATCGACATACCATTGACCCATCACATTTTTATTATATTGTGATGTTTAAATTTCACATGATCATGTTCTATATCACTGTCTATTAGTCAATAAGAGTTAGTTTTCTCTTCTATTTCATAGTTTTCCTACAAGTAACCCCGGAATTTGTTGTCTCCGGGACCTTCTTACATCACTTTAAATCTTTTAAAATGGATGTTTTATTAACCCTATTTTAAATTTTGGTATTTTATGAAAGGTGTTTTGAAATTACATACCTTTTCTACCAACCTTGAATACAAATTACAAGGGAACAATTTCCAAAAAAGGAGGGAGAATTTAAAATCAAGAGTTTTATAAAAGGAACACTATGTTCGAAAACATACATGATACACTACATCGATCTTAAATAAAAAACTATGTATTATTAATTAAATGATAACTTTATAGCCTAGCCATTAGAATTTAGTAAATGAAAATTATAAACTAAACTATTAAAATATGTTTTCAAAAAGTATATATAATTAATTATCTATTGATCATTTAATTTTAAATGAATGTAATTTTTTTTAAAATATAAGGAAATATTTTACTGAATAACTATTTAAAAGTTAAAGGGTACGTGTTATAGATAATAAAATAACACTATATTGATTATATTAATGAAATATATATTTAATAAACTCAATATATTGTTTAATATTCACTTTATGTGTTTTATATACACTATATAATAGATAATCCAATTTTACACATAAAAGAAGTATTTCAAAAAAATAGTTGTTTGGACACATTTTAATGAAGAACCTATTTTAAATATATTTGTTGTCTATTTTATTAAGTCAAATTTTCAAATAATATTATTCTTCAGAATATGGACCTAAAAATTACTTTTCTAATTTTTTTGGATTTTTCTGTTAATTTATAGTGAAAAATAATTCATTTTAATTGAAAACTATTTTTCAGTCTAATTTATATATATAGTTAGTTTGTACATTAAATTTATTTTAAATAAATATTAAATACATGTTTTATCATTTAATACAATTTAGGATATTGGAATAAATTTCACATTGACATTGGTTATAAAAACTATATGAACATTTCAACGTTTTACTTTAAAAAACACATTTTCCCGATCTGTCAATGGGATTAATTTAATATTAATTACAGCTACTTATGTGAATTGAATTTACAGAAATGGGTATACACGAGTTTAATCAATATGATAATTTTGATCTAGTATGATTAACCTATTTTTTAAATAGTAACATTAGTATTTTATTTACCACAATTAATGATAAATCGTGTAATTAAAGGTAAAAATATTTATATAATATTATCAAATTATCATAAAAATTGTACTAATTTCATTTGATGATTGGGTTTCAACAAAATCCTATATTGGTTAGAAACAATATCACTTTAATACGCTTTGTAATTAGTATGACATATATTACATTTCAATTACTTATAACATAAAAATTTCATATTAAAACATTCAATAACTAGATCATTTTATATATATGGTTAATGAAATGATAATTTATCTATAAATATTTCTTTGGAAGATATATTGTTTACATTTATCATGATATTTTATTTATAATTTTTGGACATTTTATAATTAAATTTACAGATTACACAATGATGATGTCATAATTGATTTATTAAAGTAGGGGTGAAATAAATGATATTAATAATATAAATATAAATATAATTTGAAATATATAATGTCATACAAGTACTTTATGTAAGAAATTTTCATTTTAGAGATGATTTAATTTATTTTTACCCTAGAAATGATGTTTTTATGGTATTTTTTAAAAGTCAATTAGTGAATAGTGTCAATATTTACTTTTATGATATATTAACATTAATAATGATTTATTAAATAATATAAAATTCATAATATTATAAACATCCTACAACTGATTATTTTATGTATAAAAAATCAATTTATAAATTGTTTTTTGACATTAGTAATTTTTAAATATTAATATTTACACTTAATGTTTAAATTATATAATGTCACTATAAGAATTAATATGGGTTAAATAAAAAATATAACAACTAGGAAATAATCAAAACGTGAATAATATTAATTGGGTGAAATTATTTTGACCTAAAATCATCATTTAATTGACATAATTTATTTCATTATTAATGTTTAATAGAAAATGAATTTATATTAATTTATTACATAGAATATTAGGAGGATTTCCCCTCCTATCCCATATAAAATGGCACCCATTCATCTCTATTCTATACAATTGAATCTACATTTGGTTCATCCACACTCTGATAAAACTCCAAACTAAAATCTATCCCCACATTATAGATATCTTATTTTAGTCATAACAATCACATTAAATGTTCTAAGATGTTAATCAACGGTGATCATCTAAGGGAAAGGCTTATTTTTTATT
Organism: Viscum album; assembly: GCA_963277665.1. Classification (NCBI taxonomy): domain Eukaryota; kingdom Viridiplantae; phylum Streptophyta; class Magnoliopsida; order Santalales; family Viscaceae; genus Viscum; species Viscum album. The sequence goes on from OY728127.1 coordinate 1,814,203,897, forward strand.
CAACTATTCCTATTTTATTTTTTCTTCAACATCCTTAAAATCACCTTCAATCTGGAAGAAATAATAACTCTAGTATACTTGGTATAATAACATGTTATTTTTTTAATATCATCACCTAAATCCTTCCCAAATATTATCTAATGGAAAATGACCATTTCGTTCTAATGTACGTCAAACTTACACCTCTCAAACGGATATTGTTTTTTTTTCATTACCAAATATGAAGACTATTAATAATGATGGAATTAATGTTTATATATGATAAAAATGAAATATTTATCATTATATGATAATAATATATAACTTATTTTCATACTTTCTAGGCACATTAAAATGATAATGTTTCTTATGCGTAGTTGTGAACTATCACGACCCCGAAGCGATGTGATTTTTTTTGATTCCCCCCTTCACATGTTTGATATATATATATATATGGTTAATACGATTCTAAACATATTTTTATCATTCTAGGAAGATAATATAATAATTATTGTTTTCCCTAATTACTAATGATGAATGGAAACTATACTCATTCAAACGTACAACCTTCCCTCTACATGATAATAATATTCATAATTTTTTATAATAACACATAAAGGGTTTAAATTAAAAGTATACTTGATCAATATATGTGATAATTATTTAATTAATTTTGATTTGGAGTTGATTTAATTCTGAACATTTTGACAATATAGAACATTTCAATGTCATTTTTGATTAGAGTACCAAATATCATGAAAATACATCATGTGAACATAAATAAATTTCTAGTAGATATAAAATTACAATAATAATATAAAAAGAATAATAAATATAATAATGTTTTTTATGAAAATAAATAATTAAACTATGTTTATTATTCATTAAGATAATGATTATACATGATATGTCAGACTCAAGGTAAGGGACTCCATAACTAAAATAATGTTTCAAATGTTTTGATGACATTTTTTATTATATCATTTTCAATAATTTAAAATGATTAAAAATGGATTTAAGTATTTATTTATATGAAAATACATTTTTTATAGTGTTAAATATATTTATATTATTCGATGTGGTAAGAGACAATTTGATTCAAACCCCATCTTTTTTAAATTTGTTAATGGTGTTTCAAAAATTGATTGCTTTTTTCAATATGATGTAATTTTTTTTACATATAAATCATGTACCTAATTTAATGATTTTATTCCCCTTTATTGTTTTGATTTGTAGCTTAAAATTTTATCTTTTTATTTTCAATCAATGTGTTGTCCATTATAAGTTCATGGATTTTTAAAAATTAATTTGATTTCAAAGTGGAAATGTTTTTTCTTTTATGATTTTCTTCTAGGTTATCATTATGTTATGGTTCTTGGAATTTTTTATAAATACATACGGTTCCATGATAAAATGAGTGATATTTAACCCATTACATTTCTACAATTAATTTTATAATGATACAATGTTAACTAGTTGGTTTTCACCTAATAGATTTATTTAATATACAACAATCTGTATTCCAAATGTAACTATACAAGTTATTCTTATGTAACTGTGAAGGAAACTCTATAATAATGATATATATTCCACAAGTTACATTTATGATTTATGATTTCAATGTATTTTTATAGTATTTTTATTAATTCATTATATAAGCTAATGATTTTATGTTTTATGGGTGTAAATTATAATTTGGTGGAAATGCTTTCATGAGATTCAAATATTCACAGACTAACAGTTTTATTTTTTATTGAATATAACATATTCAGCGTTATGTTATCGTAAAAAGTGTTAAATTGATATTAACAGGTCTAATGATGGGTATTTAAAAATAATATATCATGATGAAATTATTGAATATGGTCTTGAAATGAAGCAATGTTTTATTTTAAAATGTGGTTTCTTTGGGGTAAAAATGGATACTAAGTATAATTTTCCACTTTTAATGAAAGGGTCTTATTATAAATATTTTATCAAATTAATCAAAAAAAATTAAACAAAACTATCATTTAAATTTAATTCTTTATCAAAAAACTGTAATATTTTATGTTTAAGTCTAGGTCATTAAATTTGGTAATGGAGGATGGATTAGACCACATTAAAGATTAGTATGTTTTCTTCTGTATTAGGGATATCATCAATGGTTTTATGTTTTCAGTTTTATAATATGTTTAGTGTCTATGAAACCCTTTTTAGGAAATATCATATGAAATTTAAAGGTTAATACTGTTATTATTATGGTCATTAGTTTATGAGGTAATTCTGGGTTATTATATTTTCTGATTCAAAATGAAAGGTGTGAGATAAAATTTAAATTTAAATGTTTTACGGTTATTTGTAGTATATAAACTCATTTTTGTAATTTTATAATAATTATATAGATTTTGAAAATTTACAACCCGTAGGATGGGTGACAACCCATTATATCCATCATGGCCATAGGAATTGAACCCCCACCTAAAGGTCAGCAGTGGTGCATCGCTAACCACTAGACTACATGATGACCTAATTAATTTGAATTCATTTTTTTAGACAAATGACTTTATGTGCGGTGAATATGATTATATTGGGATCTTACTTTTTTTTCTAATATATGATATTGGGATTGTAAACTGATTAAGGGATTTTTTGCATAATTTAATTTCAAGAGATCTTCATAATTTTGGGAATCTTATTTGATCATGGTGAATGTAATACAATGTAGTTTTTTTATTAGTTAATGTTCAATTATATTCGGTAAGATTCAATTATTTTGTTGTGGATTTATGGTGATTTATATTGTTTTAGGAAATAATTAACCTAACATGAGAATATGTGATTAGGGTAATTACTTTTTGGAATGATACATCAAAAATACTAGTTATTATTCGGTGATAAATGTTAAAATTATTGTGGTAATAAAATTTGATTAAATCCATACAATTACGGGTTATTAATCATAATGAATGTTGTTTTTTGGATGTTATATATTTAATATGGGGTATTAATTTTGAATTTTAGAGAATAAATGTTGTTTTTCATCACATAAAGTTTATTTTTGAGTTGATTTATAATATCTTATTAATATTGGTTTTTTTTTCAAGACAACCAAAAAATATTTTAATCTTTTGTGAATTTTGTAAATATATAGAATTTTAATTTTGGGAATCATGTATGAAAAAATTATATTGAATACTCATCAGTTAGAGAAATAAGATGAGTTTTTGGTGGAAATTTTGTAAGGGATGAAACTATACATTCAATGAAAATATATTTCCTATTTTTGTTAGTCTATGTACTAAAAAAATTCCCCAACTATATGAAATGTATCATGAAGAAAAAAAGGTGTCCATTAGTTCTATAAAAATACTTTTAAACAATCACAAATGTGTGTTGTGATTGTAAAATTTCATATGATCATGTTCTCTATCACTCTATATTATTATATGTGAGGTATTTTTCTTTTCAAAGACCTTGTTTAGCTACATTGAACCCTATTATGTGTTGTCTCTGGTGACCTTCCTAATTACATTTCATTATTTTAATTTTTATGTTTTATTAAGACTTTTTTCATTGTGGGATTTCAATAATTGTATTTTGATATTTCATAGCTTATTTAAGGAACCAAATTTCATATTTTGATGACACAATTTCAAAATGGGGAATAATGTAACATCCTGATCATTAAAAAATAAACACATTGTTCGAAAACATACATGACACTCTACATGAAGCACAAACGAACAACTAAATATTCATATTTTAATGTATCCATTATAACATATCCATTATAGTGGATAATATTAATAATATTTACTTAGTTGTGAAAATTTTATTAACACAATATAAATAATTTATTATATTTTTCAAAGTTAATTATAAATGAATGTAATATTTTTTTTCAAGGAAATGCTTTACTGAAAAACTATATAAAAGGAAGATGTGTTTTTTATAAAAAAAATCAATCCTGTCTTATTATATTTTTGAAATATGTATGTATTATATTCAATCTAATGTTTATTATTCATTTTATTTGTTTTATAGACATTATATAATGATAAACCTAATTTTACACATAAATGATGTATTTCTTAATAAATGTTGTTTTTACACCTTTTTACAGAGAACCTTCTTTAAATATATTCTTATACACTTTTAAAATAATATTAAAAAATATTCTTCTTTGAATTAGGGAAATAAAAAATAACAATGGTTTATTTTTTTGTATTTTTATGAGAAATTTTTGTGAACAATAATATATTTTTATTCAAAATGAATTTTTGATCTAAATTATTTATATAGTTATATTATAAATTTTATTAGTTTGAATGTATGATTAAATAACCCTTATATCAGTTCATACAATTGAGTATATTTTAATAAATTTCTCATTGAATTTTGATAATGAAACATTGTGATCTTTTGAATGTTTTACCTTAAAAACATTATTTCCCGATACAACAACGAGATTTATTTGAAATTAATTATAGCCATTTATATTATTAAAAATTTCAAAAAAATGGAAACACATGGTTTTAATTATTATGTAAATTTTTATCTAATTGAATCATCATACTTTTTTCTAAATAATAATTTTAGTATTTTATTTATCACTGTTTTGGGTCAATCAGATAATTAAAGGTAAAAATAATAATATATTATTTTAAAATTATCAGAACATGAGTCAAAATTTTATTTGATGAGTATGTTTTACCAAAAAATACACAGGGAGAAATTATATATTTTTAAATATACTTTGTTAAAAATATGAAATTTATTATATTTTTTTAAAATGATATGTTAAAAATGTCATACTCGTATTTTTAATAATTAAATATTTTTTAATATAGTTTAATATATAATATAAATTAGACTATAATTATTAATATGATATCTAAATTTTTTATCTACATCATGATAATTTATTTATATTTTTTGGAAATTAATTAATTTAATTTAATTACTACACAATGATGATGCAATAATAAATTTATTTATGGATGAATCAAATAAATGATATTAATGATATTATAATATATATATTTTGAAATATTTCATGTCATCCGCGAATTTTAATGATGAAATTGAACTTTTATCGATTAGTTAATGTAGTTTTTCCAACAGAACCATGTTTTTCTGAAAATTTTAAAATTTAATTTATTGAATAATGTCAAAATAGATATTTATGATATGATGAAATAAATAAAATTTTATAAAATTATATAAAATTTATAAAAATATAAACAATGGAATGATAATTAGGTTTAGCATAAAAAAGTCAATAATTACTAACGTTTGTTTCTTTTTCATTTTAAAATAATTATACGTACTATCAAAGTGTAAAATATATATTATCATGTTAAAAAATAATAATAGATCACTAAAAAAGATAAGGATTAAAAAATAATAAAGGAATATCTAATTTTAATTAGAGGATATGATTTCAATTACCATAATCCTTTAATTAAAATCATTAGTTTTGATAAAATTGTAAAAGAAGATGCATTTAAATTATATTATTACATTGAATAATTCTGAGAGCACTTCTCCACTCTCCTATATAAGGGTACCAATTCATCTCTATTACATACACATAAATAACCATTTTTTGGAAAATATATACCAGAAACCCTTAATATTATCCCTCCCCATATTCTAGATGTCATATTTTAGGATTTATAGTCACCATAGGGGTGTTAATATGTCAATCTGTGTTGATCATCTTAGCAAAAGGTATTGTTAGTATTTATGTTTTTCAATTTTATTTATTCTGGAACTTCCTTCAGATATTATTAATCCATGATGAAATAATATTTATAGTGTAATAAATATACTAAGATGTTATTAGGATATTACCATCACCAAAATACTTCTCTAATTTCATCAAATTGAAAAATGATTATTTATTTGGAATGTAAGGTGAACTACTACATCAGGAACAGATATTGTTTTTTTTCATTACTGTCACTCAAGACTAGTTTTAATGATGGATTTAATCATTATTTGTTATATTCATGACATATTTATCATTATAATATAATAATATATCAATTATGTTTTTACATTCCATGCTCAGAGAAATGATAACGCAAATTTTGTGTAATGTGAACTATCACATCCATTAAGTGTTGCGTTTCATTTTTATTCACCACATTACATATATGATAAATATATAAGAATATATAAATGATTAATATTATTATAATAGTATTATTTTTATTTTTTAATGATTAAAAATAATTACCTTATAATCATTATTATCTATGAAAAATGGTGAGCTTACTCATGCACATGTATGGAATATTGTCTCAATGATTAAAACATAGTACATTTTTAAAAATCTTATATAAATATGTCAATTTAAAAGTATAATAGATATATAAATGTTATTATTATTTTTTGAATATTATTCCATAAATGTTTGAATTATGACCATTTTAATTATATACATAATTTCAAATTTATTTTTGACTCATTTACCAAATATTGACTAAAATAATTATGTGATCATAAAAATTAATTAATTGTTATAAAATGAAATTGTTAAAATAAAAGGAATAGTAAAATTTATAATGGTTTTTAAGAATTTAAATAATTAAAAAATAAATAATCAGTAAGTTAAATACTATACGTGACTAGTTAGACTCACGGTAAGAGTCTCATTAACTAAACCATCATTTTAAATGAATTAATGGTTTTATTTTAGAAATATTTCACATTAATTTATATTTACTAAAAATGGTTTTATTTATTATTTTATATGGAAATGAATTTTTCAAATTTTTAACAACTTTAAAATGTTTCAAATTAGTATGGGACCCTTTGATTAAAAAATCTTCGTTTTAATTTTTTTTGTCTATTTAAAAAATTGATTTATTATTTCAATAACATAGAATGTTATTTACTTATACATAATATATTGAATTTATATCTTTTATATTTAGTTATTGTTTTTGTGTTTACTTTACAATATTACCATTTTATTTTCAAATATTCTTTTTCATTTATGTGTGTCTGGAATTGTGAAAATCAAATGTGATTTCAAAAGTGGAAATGTTATTTTCCCATTAACATTGTTTTTAAGGGATATGATTATGTTATGGTTCTCAGGAATTATTTATGAATATGGATGTTCCGTGATAATACAAGGTAGGGTTATCCCATGATAGTTCCCTAATTAATTGGTTAATGATATAGAGTAAACTCGTTGGATTTTTCTTAACAGATTTCGGGAATTTATCATGATGGGTATTCAAAATGTAACCATTATGTTTACTCACTATATATCCATGAAAGCTACATTGTAATAATGATATAAATACCCCATCACAACTTTATCATTTGTTATTTCTAATGATTTTTACTTTTATCTTATGATTTCACTCTGTAGGATATATATTTTATGTTTTATGGATGAACATTATAATTTGTTAGAAATTTATTCATGAGTTTAAAGTATTCATTGACAAATAATTTCATTCCTTATTTTATGTCACATAATTGGATTTTGATGCTCATACAATGTTTTTAAAATAATTTCACATATCATAATATGGGTATGGGAAAAAGATATCATGATGAATGTATATTTGATGTGTCTCAAAAATATGTAATAATTTATTTTAAAAAGGATTTCTATTGGTTGGAAAAATGTATACATAATATAACTGTACACATGGAATTTATGGTTATACATTGTATGAGATTCTTTTAATTCACTAAAACTATAAAATTAAAAGATACTCTAATATTATTTATAGTTAAAAATATTATAATGAGTTCTGTTAAAGGTTGTTTCCTTACATTTTATATTGAAAAATTTATTCACGTATTTTGTATGTTACATTATGGGATACATTATTATCTTTGGTTAGTCAATTTTTATATTGATTTATGAAATATTGTAACAATACCTATAAATTTTTAGATATTTTATTGGTTAACAAACTTTTTTCATAAGACTTAAGGGTATCCATTTATGAAATAGATTATGTTGACTTTTTGGATTTACTATTAAAGTATTATAAATTAATGTATTATATTCTTTATCTTGTACGAATTTTCTTTGGTAAATATAAAGAGATAAGAGAAATTAAAAAAATATACATATTGTTCTAATGATCTATTAAATGTAAATTTTAGTGATTTTTCAATAAAAAGTTCATTTGGAAATTCATTTATTTTAGTAAGAGATGAAACAAGAATTGATAAACACAAAACCATAGGATGGAATTGTTACCATGATATAAAATGATATCAATTGTTTATATTTTCATATTTTCAAAATCTATATGGTAATAGAAGTCACAAATTCCATTTAAATGTTCTTAGAAATAAATGTAATCACCATACCATCATTTCTGATGAATCAAATGGTTACATAACTCATGAAATGTTTATTTTATATTTCATTATAATTTATCTGGATGATTCAAATTATTTTTTAAAAATGTCTTTTATCGACATCCCAAATATATTTATTACACAGTCCTTCCATTTCCATATCAATAATTCATAGTTATTCTCTCCCTCTTAGATATCAATTTATATGATAATTCAATATGACCACCATAATTCCATTTCATTCTAATCAAGGGGGTTTTTTATTATCCTTTCTAGTGATGTGGTATCTCCTAAATTGTATTTTTAAATGTCAACCAATTTATTAATGAAATCAATATTAAAATGTGGGGATGTAATTTATTTATCCTGGATGAATGTAAAACCCAAATATTTCAAATAAGGAAATTAATATTTGATAGAATATTTGACATAAAAATATATTATTGAATTTTACACCCTAAGACTTTTTGATATTTTAAATTTTAAATAAATTGAATCTATTTAATATATTTAACTGTACACAACACTAGTTTTGAAATTAACAAGATACTCTATTAAAATATATTTATTTAAATGTTATCATTATAACCTAACGGTTTATGGTGCTGGGTATGAATATTAAGGAATAAATTATTAAACATATAAAATCAAAACATTTTTAAATCAAAATAAATCAAAATATATATATTATAATAAAATAATATGAATTTTAATGAGAAGTTAATATTGTCTAAAAACATTTTTTTATAAAATACATATTAGTCCCTCATTGCGATAAAAATAAAAAATTAATTTTTAGAAAAATTATAATGTTTATTAGACTAAATGAATTTAATTTTTAAAATATATATCTCAAAATTATTTTTGGGTGATTTTTTTAAATTTCTTGAAAATTATAATTTCTTGATGAATAATGAAAAAATACTAATTTTTATTGAAAAATTACTTTTCAATTTATTAATTTACAAATTAGTATTATATTTGAAATTGGATTTTAATTAATTATAGATAGAAAATATTAACATTTAACTAATTTTTTTTTCATTTGAATCAATTTCATATATAATTATACTATTAAAACACTATATACTTATGAAAAATTTATCATTGGAAAATTAATCTTTCCTCACATCTAATGTCCAATTTTAAATTAAATGATAAATGTTATGTTAATTAAATAAGAAAAAATAGATACCATATTTTAAATCATAATAATCTGTATTATACTCTAATTTTTTCTTATTTTTTGCATAATTAATAATAAAAACATAAAAACATATTTTCTATAGTTATATTAAAAATGTGATTCCCTTAGGTTAAAACTAATAATAAAATGGTTACAAATGACGAAAAAATTATCCCACATGAATTTTATGGAATTATTTTTTCCTTATTGCCAATAAAGTTTTATAATATACAATTTTTGATATACATGGAATCCAAAAATATTAAGAATCACTTGATCATTTTTAAAATTCTATATTAGTTATCTCCCCCAGCTATAAAAGGCCAGTATCTCTCCTCCCTTACACATAAAAATATATTTAAATAATTTTATACCTTAACAAATTCATATATTTATTCCCTAAACACATCATAGGGGCCTTATTATTATTTTTTACCCATCATATTAAAGATTTAGTTATAATCATTTCGATTCTTTCCACAGAAGATGTAAAACTCTTAAACCATAAAATTGTTTTTTCATATATCGACTCATTAAATTCTTATCAATATCCACTTCCATCAAATGGTAAATGAAACTGTCGACTATGTGCACAGGGGACCACCACCTCACGGTCGTATTTTATTAGTTTTCAACCACAACCATTCGTAGATGTATTAAATGATGTATTTATGATATTAATAATATATTTATGAAATTAATATACTAATATATTTATTATATCACATATTCATCCTATTTTCCATTCTGTGTGGGATATAATAATGTTAGTAATGGGAAGATTTGACTACCTCCTCACAAAGAGACATAATTCATTTTCAGTTAAGATTTACATGGATGGTATTAATGGAAATTTTAAAAAATTTATATGTTATTTAAGAAATAAAACTACTCCTATAAAACAAATATAACAGAAATATTCATACCTTCTAATACGTTGGATAACAATAATTTTTCTGGTGCGTATGTGTGGATTATCACCTCTCTGTAGTGATATTAAACGTTTTAATTTAATTTTTACATTGATATTATTAACGATATATTTTAGAAACCATAATTATATATATGAAATAATTATTATTATTTAATTGTGAATTAAAATCGATTTTCTTTCATTGTATCCTTTTATAAAAATGGAAACATCACACATTCTTACGTACATTCTATTATCCCCACGAAAGGTGTAATCCATTTTCTGTCCCTATCTTTAATGGATTATTATAAATATAAATAAAATTAAAATTTATGATATTTAAATCGTGGGTAAAATTATATATATTATTTAATATTGATTAAATTAATATTATTTTAATTACCAAAATAAAAAATACATGAAATGGAATCAAAAATAATTGGAAGCAGTGATTTAAAAAATGAATTATTAATAAAAGGGAGAAAAAAGTCGCTATGTAAATTATATATTTTAATATATTTATTACTATGGTTATATAATATATCTATAACTAAAATATTTTTATTATATAGTAGGATCCAACATAAACAAAGGATGTCGATTAAGTGGAAAGGGTTTCTCATCTAACTCTAGAATTCATGTGACATACTCCATAATCAACACTTATTCATATTTGTATTGTATATAATGAAACTTTTTAATGATATATCTCATGTCTATTTATCATTGTGGTATTTAATGAATCATATGATTTTTATTTCTATTATTGGGATTACGATTTAGATGTTACCAACATCTAAATGGTTTATTTCATAATCACATCATTATTAATGGTTGTTTTTGTTTAAACCTATAATGGTTGAACTATTTGATATTTCAATCAAAAATATATATATATATTATTATTATTATATTTTTTTTTATCATATTTTTACTATAATAGTACCAATTTCCCAATAATAAGTTCTATATATTATTTGGAAAATGTTTTTTTGATAATATGAATTTATTTCACTTTTCAGTAGAAAATACCTTTTCATAAAAATTCAAGATTTTTTAAAATTATATAAAAAATGATTCAATCATTTTTAATTTTTTAATTTAAAAAATTTCTTGAACAATTTTTGCTTTTCTAATATTTATTTCAAATTTATATTCTTATTACATTCCAAACAAGGAATGTTTTTTTTATTTAACGAAATTGTGAAGGGAATATTTGTTTTATCATGTATGATATGAATATATATTTTTTCTTTATCACCTTTAATTTTTTTATTGTTTTTTAAATGTTATCAATTTTAATTATCAAAAAATTAGTTTTTCAAATTATTTTATAAACGTTTATCGAGAAAATATTTACATTTCGACAAGGTTATTTATTGGGAATTTATTTTTAATGTCATTTATATAGTTTATATATTTATCAATAACAGAAAAAATTAATTTTAATTATGATACACTTAGGATATTTTGTTTTCATATCCACCTTATTCTTCAATTGTATGTCTTAGAACCATTTTAAATATGGATGTAAAATTCAATTTCAATTTATTATATTACTCTAAATTGTTTATGAATATGTTTATTCGATTTGAGAATGTATTAAGAAATCATATATTAGATTACCCATATGAATGATTATTTTGATATTGTTTCACCCATTTAACTTGAGTAATGAATTGGCCATAGTATTTTACGGGTGGGCTCTTTTTATAGATATCACCTAAATTCATTAATAAGTATTTTCAGATAAATCATTTGACCAAATTACATGGTTTTTATGAAGTCCCAAGATTACCATAAAGGGATATTAAAATATTTTATATGAATATTAAATAAAATATAAATAACACTTCTAAGGAAGGTAATATTTTAGTTACTTTTGGAAATATCAAAAAAATTATTATAATCTCTTAAAATATATGAAATGTCAATAATAAATATACTGTAATTTTCTTCTGTTCAAAGAAATACAATACATATAATAATTACTCATATCTTACGGAATAGATATATAAGAAAGTGTGTGATGAGATGTTTATTATGTGTAAACAATGGAAATACATGATCATAACCCTAGGATAAGGGTATTAAAACATGATCATAAGACTAGCATAAGACATAGATATGTGGAACAGAATATATCATTGAAATCCATATGTTAAGGATATAGAAAAACTCATTAATATCATGTTAGGCGTAGGATAACCACCCATGTACCTACATCGAGCTCATTATTACCACCCTTTTACCGTATTTTGATGCCTTGGATAACCACTCATGTACACTGTTTTTATGTACTGGGAAAACAACTTATGTATCCACTTTTTTGTTCATGGACATTCCACCTTTGTAATGTCTGATCTTCGAGAAAAATTACCATTTTCCAAAGAATTTTAGGATGATATATGCATCAAAAATAAATAATCAAAATCTTATATATGTATCTCAAACTTTTATAAAAAATTGATCACATAATAACACATTAAAACAATGGGTATCTTAATAATATAATTATAAATTGTGAAGATGAAATTGGATTCATAATCATTTCATTTTAGCAAATCCCATTGAAGAGAAGCATGTTTTATTATACATTTATACTTTTTTCATATCATATCCCATATAAAATATATATTTTTCATACTCATTTCATAATATCTATACTCATATAGGATGCTTGAGTTTTGTAATCCATTCATTATATCATCATATCAAAACCCATGGAATTTTAAAGAGATTAATAAAACAATTATCATCAAATACATAATCCATTATGGGAAATGATATGACTGGTTTCCTTCAATAAAAACCCCAAAAAATTATATAAAACATCAATGGGTGTCATCTTATATTAAAAATGTTTTTGGAATATCACAAAGTATATTTATTAATAAAAAATATCCTTTGAAGCTGATAAATTATATTTTAAACATAAAATATTTTCTATAATAATTTAATTTAAAATAATACCTAAATTCATTTTAAACAACTCTTAAGGAAAATATCTTTTCCACTATGAAAACACATTAATTATTATAAATTTTATTTTTTATTTTGAATTTATTCTTGGAAACATAAAATGGAATATTTATAATTAATTAAAAATTTAGTTTATGAAAATATACATTATGTTTTGAAAAAAATTGAAGAATAAAATATTTTATATATAATTTTCATTGAAAATAACATTAAAACACTATAATGGAAGAATTAATGAATATATTGTTAATGGTAGAGGGAAATTATTTTCATGTCATACATTTAAATTCAATTAATATTTTTGTTAAAACTAAATGGGAATTGATTTACAAAATTAAATGAATGTTAATTCCAAAATATAGAATAAAAATTATATCATGGGTATATTTTTAATTGAAAATATAATACAATAATGTTAAAAACATTTTTCATAATAGTTGTAGAACAAATATTTTTGGTTGAAAAATCGGATACAACTGAAAAAGCATTATTTCTAAAGAAAATTATTTTTTAACTATTAAGTGCATAATAAGAGGGAAATAATATAAAAACATGTATTATAATTGAATTACAATTTTATAATAAAAATAATGAGTTTCAAGAGATTTTGATCAAAAATTTCTATCATTATAATGATAATCATAATCATTCTAAATAATTTATTATATTGTATCATAATTTCCTTATAATATTGATAATATTGAAACATAATACCCATGTTAAAGATATCCTCAAACGGGTAAGAATGTATGAATAAATTTCATTATATTAATCCTAAAATATATTCATGGATTTTATATACACAACATAAAATAAGCATTTGTTGAATTTGACATTTGAAAATATAAGGAAAATAAAAGTGAGACACAAATCCATTACCCATTTAGTAATATTTTTTTCATAATAACCAATATAGAATAATACACAATTAAATAAAAAATATCATAAAAATAATTTTATTCGTTATATAACATGTGAAAGGGGTATTATATATGACACGAATAATGAAACTAATGATAAACTTGCATATTTTCCCCATAAATAAATTAGGAAATAGAAATCCATTACATTATTTCTTGAATTTATTCTTACATGATCAATACAATTTTATATGAATATATGTTTATAATAAATCCATTATGTAATAATAAATATATATATCACACCATATATTATAAACTCATGGACTTCTAATTCCAATTTATTAACAATTTCAATTTAAACCCACATTTCAGTTTATAATCTCATTGTTTTTCTGTTTTTTTATTTTTTTGGTCCTATTTTAGAGATCCTACAGACATTATATACAAAACAATAATAATTAAATAATTTTCATATTTATAAATCAACTGTAATTTCAATACCAATCTTGAAACATGGTTTTGGAAAATTTTATAATTTACGATCATGGAGATGATATGTCATACATACACATGAGTAAATTTTCCATTTTAAAATGATTAATATGGAAAGGAGCTATATAATATATAATATTTATATATTATAATGATAACCTAATTAAAATTTTTATTCTATAAACATTCTTATAGATATCATCCATGTGTTTGGGTCATGAAAATAGAGTCGCATCACTTTGTGGTGACAGTTGTCCCCAAGTACGCAGAAGACATTATTATATATCAGTGAGTGAAAATGTAAGAAATAAATTATATATTATCCTTTAAGAATGATAAAAATTATATTATTATCATTTTTATGTAATGTATATCATATATAATATAAATTATTGTATGAATAGTATTAGGGGAAAATAAACCACATCGCTGTGTTTGGTGGTAGTCTTGAGGACACACAAGAGACATTATTTTATCCCCTATAGAATGGAAAGTAAAAAAATATATGATGTATTATATAATTATATATATGTATAATTATGTTATAAATATATTATATATTATTTATATTATTCATAAAAACAAATTGTGAGAGTTGGTTGTGGAAGATATTAAATCGTTTCATGACGTCGTTGTCCCCCATCCCCAAGAACTATGATTTCTTAAACCGCATGAGTAATTATAGAATGATGAAGGTCATGTACATAATATAAAAAAATATTTATATATTTAAGATACATATAATATTATATCATTAATTTTTAATTATAATTTAATGTGGTGAGGGAGGAAATTAATGTCAAATGATTAGTGAAGAATGTTACCTCTTCTTTGGGTATCCTTTTATGGTTTTCACCCAAGTACATTATAGGATGGGTTTCTAATGAAACTATGTCTTCAAGGTTGATAGGAATGAATTTGGGAATTTATTGAAGTGGAAATTGGATGAACTAATTTTTTATATCAGTGAATGATAGAGGATATGGGTGGGCTTTTAAAAGTGAGGTGATTGGGAAACTTTTAATTTTATAAAAAAAAATATACATGCACATTTTTCTCCAGATATAAGGATCCAAAATTGATAATTTTAGAAAATTATAAAAAATATAATCGATATAATTATAGAAAAATATATTTATAATGTAATTTAGTTCTTTTAACCAATTTTATTTTTTATCCTCTTGGTAAAATGATATTTACCATTACCATGATAATTAATTTTTACTATTATCACTATTTATGTTATTCCAAAATTTTGTTAACATTATCATAAAATTATGATTTTTTTGAATAAAAATATGAAATTATTTTTTTCTCAATTTAATAAACATATGTGGATCAATTAATTTAAAATTTATCCCCAGACATGATAAGACATTGTGTTTTTAATAAGAAAATATTAAAAAAATTACAATTTTTTATATAAAATCTATTTGTAAAATTTATTTAAATATAAATAAATAAGATAAACTATATTACACTTTACTAATTTCTATTTGATTAAAATTTATAATAGAAATAATTTTTAAAAATAATTTTTAAAAATTTATTTTGAAATATAGTTTATTAGTTTTCACTTTTAATCATAAAACAAATCTTTTCTAAAAATTCTCAACATTTCACCATTATAAAAATTTTATAAGAAGATATAAAAAATGAAAATTATTTTTTAAAATGAATTTAATATTGGTAAAATAAATAAATATGAGAAATAGAAAACATGAAAAAAATATTATTTTTTAAATTTAATCGTTTTTATGTTAATTTATATCTACTATTATCTATTTTCTATAAAACAAAGATAATGTCTTTTAATTATTTTAATGAGTATATAAAAAATATTAATGTCATAAAAACCATTTAATAAATTTGGGTTTTATTAATTTATTAATGGGAGCGTCATTTTTTTCATAAGACTATTTTCTTTGAAAAATTAATTATTTTTTAAATAAATTAACATGATCGTCTTAATTTTATATTAAATTTGAAACAATATATTTTCATATTTTAATTAATAATATATGTAATACAAAATTCAAAGGATCTTTGATAATAATTACCATAATTAAAAAATTTCAAATAATATGTCATGTTTCTTCTAAACACAGTGTTCCATGTAAAGAATGAAAAAATTAGTTTTATGTGTAATACAAACTAAAAATTTTGTAATGTGTAATGGAAAATATAGATAAAATTAAATTTTTTTATAATTCTATTTTCAAAAAATCGAAGCATGTTACACTATACACCACCCAAAAAAATTTCAACCTTGAAAATTGTCTTAGTCATCAATATTATTTACATATGAAAATTACATCATAGAGACCCACATAGAACAAATAAATATTAAATACTACACCAAATTTGAAATGTTTGAATCATAATGGTTGACTAACGTAACTCGTAAAGAGGTTTAAATACTGGTGAAAAAGCTATAATTTATTAATTGTAAATATCTGAAAATAATAAATTGTAATAGAGATTGATAGATATCATTAATCCTAAGAATGTGGGTGATCCTAATAATGTTATTGACCATAACCCATAATCCAAATAAAAATTAAATAGGTCATTGAGATCATGAAAAAGAATAATATAATGACAAATTTTTATTTTGGGTTACTTTTCCTAATGTTGAATAATTTTCATGAGAGGATATTCATACATGATTTCATTCCATTTGAAAAGCACAATTTCAGCCTTTTTGTGTTCCTTGATCCATTTTCACTTCATTTCTTAATCCATAAAATGTGTGTTAATTTTTTTACTAAGGCACTAATGGATAATTATACCAACAAATACAATGATAAGATGCATTTTCTATCATTAGATATAATCACAACAAAATGGTAGGTATTGATTTTTCAATATTCATAAATCTTCATATGGTGAAGAAATACATTAATATCTAAGTCCTCATCCAATTTTAAAAATAAAAAACATCAAAAATGGATTGCATTATAACACGACTAAATGATTAAAAAAGAAAACATTATAGAGAATTTCACTAAATTTCTAATATTAACATATCATTAATCCCTAACAAACCTGATGGAACCCCAATGTGTCACATAAAAATAAATTAAACACCATCATCATGTATTATTTTTAAACCTGAATTACCACAATACTGTATTGAAAACACTAATTCATCCTCATTAATCACAAATAAGAAATACTACTAGATATATTACATAAATAAAAAAATTACAAAATACATCAATGATAATGTAATATAATTTTTCAACAAATCATTAATGAGTTCCAAGGTCGTCACAGATATCCAAATTAAATTATTCATATCAATCATCTCTTTTCGGATACAAAACACCATTTTATTATAATGAGGAAAAATAATATTTATATTCCCTCAAAAAAATATCACTTTAGAAATTTACTCACTTTTCGAGGTCATAAATATCATAACAAAAAATCTTTTAAATCCTATACAGAATCCTTATACTAAAAAATTATTATATATTTCATTATTATTGAATTAAAATTCATAAAAAAATCAATTATTTCACATCATCTATATTCCATGAAATAGGCTACATCGTCTGGTTTCTTAATATATTCTAATATACATATAGTAATCATAGTCTAGTCATCATCAACAATATAACTATTACAGACACAAACATTCTAATTCTCTTTAAAATATATAACCTTATGACATTGATTTTAATAGTTCCATGAAATTACACATTTAAAACAATCAATAGTCATGAATACCTTAGGAATACCATTACTCTAATTCATTGTGTTAACTAGTTCATTCATTTTTTCTTTGTTGTGACTTTCATTGTGTCATTTTTTCCACAATAAAAACATCTTCTTGAACCTCTATGAAATAAAATTTTGTGTTTCCTCATACATTATGAAAATATAGTAAACTGAATCTTATTTCCTCTGTGGTTTCTAATATTCTTACTCCTAATAGACTATATCCTAGTATTATTTAGTTAGTTAGACTGTCAGTTACTGTGTACATTCTTATTCATATATCCAGATAAATGATTTGGAATAATTAAAATATCATTCAGTAAATTCATCATCACATTTTTCTTCTAATTAGAATTTTTTCCATAAAATTCAATATTTAACATGTTCCATCTGACTCCTCCCATTGTATAAAACCAAAAAACGTAGTTTGGTCAATACTAATCCTAATGCGAAGACAAATAATCATTAAATTCACTTTTTGGATTTATAAATAATGGCACCATGTTCCAAATCAGTTAATCCTTATTTTTAACCTTGGACATTAATAACCATAATCTATTTTAATCCTTCATGATGGTTCATAACAATTTTCTGAATATCACAATCTTATCTCTATGGAGCATCAACCAATATCTGCAACAAGTCTCATTATCAAGCACTGGTTAATGATCATGTCTTTCTAAATGTGTCCTTTTTTGAAATATCACCCCTAGTTATCTGTGTTCTATATCTACATCCACTTTTTGTATTCATCCATTCGCATAATTTCATGAAAACCATATTCCCTATCTTTACCAAATTTCAATAAATTTTCTTATAGTTATTTTCGTCTATATAATAATCCTTTGTAAAATACTTGGACATATAATTAGAAAGTTCCATAGGTATCTCACTATAGTTTCAAATAATATTCTGCAATGGTTAACTGTACCTTTCCTCTAAAACCAACTATAGTGACCTGTGTATCTCATAGAAGGATATTACGACTATTTATATGAATACTTATTACATTATTGAAACACATGGATGGGGTTACTAATATATTAGTTCATTTATAAATTTGGATCCCCACTTTTTAATCTCTAAATGATTTCAATTTATCCCATAATGATCTTCTCATTCAGTACACTTCATGAAAAATACCATCCTCAAAACTAATCTTTATAACATGTGGAAAGGAAATACAAGAAGGGGAGAGCTCATATTCTCTATATGTGTGAATTGTAATCATATATAATAAGAAAATATGATGATGGAATGAAATCCTGATAATAAAATTTTTATTCCAAAACCAATATGTCAAAGATTACAATTTGTAGCCATTTTAAAATGATCGTTTATAATAAATGATTAAATAGGAAATCAATGAACATGACCGCTAAAAAAAATAATTGTTACAAGAAATATATATAAAGAAAACACATACTAATATAAAACCATATTTCATACATGATGTCAATGAAATTTTTAACATGTTAGGCTTTCGACAACCACCAGTTATGATGCATTGGGATTAGGATAACCACCCATTGACCAAATTTTTAAGGTATATGATAACCACCTATGTACCCAATTTGTTTTGTTTTGGAAACCCACCTATGTAAAAAAATAGATTGTTCTAACCACCATGTACCCTCAGAGATATTATAAAATTTATCATCCCCCAATGAATTTGATGGAGATATAGTCCCCGTTATAAAATAAATAAACTCATATATATATGTGATTCACATGATAGAAAATTATTTATCTAATAAACACCCATAAAATATATTTATTATAAAAATTTATTAATATCATTTGGAAATGAAATATGTTTCATAATAATTTCATCATTTCTGAAAACATGGTAAATAAATGTATTTCATAATCCATTCATCATTTCAGCATATCATAACCAATGGAAACAATAGAATTCAAAATAAATTAATCATATTATAACCCATGTAGATGAAACAGGTTTCATACATTATTCATCATTTCATAATATCATAATTAATTGAAGAGGAATGTTATTATAATCATCATTTCATGAAAACATAAACCATTGAGACAATATAGAATAATGGTTTCCTTGGATCGTATCCTGATAAATTATAATTATCATAAATGGATGTTATCTTATATTAAAAATGATATTAAAATATCACATGGAAAAATATTTATGAAAAAATCCATTCCACATTAAAAAAACTTTTTAAAAATTAATCATTGTAAAAATACATTTTTATACTATTATATAAATAATATTTAAAAAAAATATTAAGGAAAACATAATTTTCACTTGATAAAGACATAAAATATTTCTAATATCATTTTCGTTCCAAAATAATCATTTAAACTAATAAGGGAGACATTAAAAATTATTTTAATAATTTTTAATATAAAATAAATTCCATCATTGAAAAAAATTAAAAATAAAATATTTTTAAATTTTTTATAGAATATAACCATGAATGAATATAAACCAATTTTCAATTAAAACAATAATTCTAATGAAGTAAATTTTTTTCCATGTCTTACACAAAGTTTCCATTTACAATATTTGGTGAAATCCCAAAATGAGTTGTTTTAGAAATTGAGATCAACTATAAATTTTATATCTATTTATTAAAATACTAACATGGGTGAAAATTTCTTATATTAATCATTATATAAATGTAAAAAACTTTTCTAAAAACATTTTTCTAAGGTAATAGAAAAAGGGTTTTCCACAAAATAGATTATTTTTCATATAAAATAAATTCTGAACTCTTGAATGTATAATGTCAGGAAGATGATATGAAAGAATTTATTCTTATTAAATTAATATAGGATAAATATTTTCAATTTTTTTTATTATATGGGAAAAAATATTCTAAAATTGGAAATATAAGCATAAAATCCTGATAAATAATGAAATTGTAATATAAAATCCTTACTACTTTGGTGAAATGATAGGTAGCCTAGATATAAGAGATATTATAAAATGAATATTAAAATACCCTAAATTTATTTATATTATACACAAAATACATTCATTCAGATTATATACACTACATAAAAGAAACACACAGTGAAAATGAAATCTAGCTCATAGAAAATTAAAAATTTAAAAGAAAATCCTATACCACATGTGTAATTGTATGAACCATAATACCCAATAAATAATAACAAAAAATGATAAAATATACTTATAAAGATAATGTTATAAATTATATAACATTTAATAATTGTAGTATATAAAACACAATAAATAAGGGAATGGTTAATTTTCATTTTACTCATAGAAATAATATTGACTTGACACTTCAGAATGGAATTACATATGAAATTTTAAATGTAACAATAAATAAATATACTTTTATTATAAATATATGATAGAAACATAATTATTAACATACCACAATATATAATTCCCATATGACCATTTATTACCCA
Source organism: Viscum album (assembly GCA_963277665.1). Classification (NCBI taxonomy): domain Eukaryota; kingdom Viridiplantae; phylum Streptophyta; class Magnoliopsida; order Santalales; family Viscaceae; genus Viscum; species Viscum album. The sequence goes on from OY728127.1 coordinate 1,814,225,783, forward strand.
TTTAATAACTATTCTATGTTAAAGTCACATTTTTTGTAATAACCACTTTGTTTTTCATATATGATATGACTTTTTATTTTAGGTCCTTTTACTTTGATCACGGTTCATTATATAAATAATAATAATAATGAAATAATTATTATATTTATACTCTAAGTATTTTTTTCATACAAATTATTATTGATGATTTTTAGAAATGAACTATGTCATGATCATGGAGATGATATGATGTAACTACACATCAGTAACATTTCTATTTGCAACAAAAATTATAGGAAAGATAAAAGTTATAGATTATATTTCTAGAATTATTATAATATCTAAAATAACATATAACATCCATACATTTGTGTAACGTCCCGAACTAGCTCACCACTAAACCAGTGGCCGGACTGGTCTCCAGATAACCTCATGCGCATCTCCCCGTACGCCAGACGATGCCGACTAGCAACGAGGGTCTAAGGGTAGTCAGTGGGGAGACTATACCATCTTATTAGTGTTTTACAGTGGTATATCAAGGTAAATAACAAAAAATGGAAAGAAATATAGTAAGCGGTCAAATAAATGATAAAGCAGCGGAAGGTTGATTTTAAAAATCTTGTACAAACAAGTGGCCTACATCAATTATATAGCAGATGCATGCATGATATGTTAATGATACCAAAATGGAAAACAGTGAACAAAACAACGTTATGAACATTCCATTACAAAAATAAATAAAAAATGACTCCATTCCCCGGGGGTAGTCATCTTGAGCATCCCATGCTTCGCTCGGTACATTGCTCATATCTTCCAAGTAAATGCAAACAACACAATCCTATAACCAAAGAATATATACTCGGGTACCCCACTGAAATGGTGGCCTATGTAGGGTGTGAAATATTAATCTCTGTAGGATGGGACCACTAGTTTCTACCCCAAATCCTGACCATAAATATATAATTTAAATATTGTAAGCATGCATAATTAAGATAAGCAGTATAATGTAACTATATACCCAAGCACCAGCTTCAGCTCTCTGCTAGTGTCTGAACCTGTATTATTAATTTTTCATGCATACACAATAGTCATTACAAAATCATTTCCATTTATCAATTATACAAGCCTCATTAAACATCATAATTATCGTGATCCAGACTGATCCCGACATTCCCAATATGATTCACTCACCCAATATGCCTCTAAAGACCATCTAAATATTCAATGTTAATACCAAATCATAGATTGTACCATGGCATGGATAATGCATCATATGCTGCTCATTTAAATCGTTCATATACTATATTTGAGCTCATCCACTAAAAAATAGTGATTCACTCATGGGTCCATCCACTAATAGTGATTCACCCAATTCATTTATAAGTATGAACCCCTTCTCATATTCAATTCACAAATCATAATGTCAGAATAGTTTTAATTAACCAATTAATTCATTTCATGTAGGACCAATTTGACCCACAGTACAACGTAAATTAATGGGTGTACACCATCATGTCGAGCACCCTCGTGGGTATTTGTAGAGTCAGTCCTTATCTCACAAACCATGGGTATTTGGAGTATTAGTCACTGACCCATTAACAAATAAATTCTTGGAATATGGGTATAAGACACCATGTCTTCCACCCTGTGAGTATTTGGAGCATCAGTCCCTGTCTTGAAACTAGTTTATCAATAATACATATATAATAATCATTGGCGTAGAATTCCATGTCTAACACCCAACAACCATCCATTAAAATTCAAAAACTAATTAATGCAATCCTTTATTTAGTTCAAAACTACTTAACAACATAAATCACCCATCAAATGTCAATGATTAATTAACCATTCAACACCTCAATTGTAAATAATTAAATAAAAATTAATTAGTTTTAGCAAGAAAAATAAATAATTAACTCAACATTTAATTATCCAAATTTTTTAACAAGCCAGAACCCATGCACTCAAACAGTTATTTATCCAGGACTTTATCAATTTAAATGCACGTCATAATAATCACAAATAATACGGATCAAAGACAATATATTTAGCAACCATCCCATGCAGCATCTCATAATATAAAACAACTACATCCAAGACAACATAATGCATGTCAATCTATCATGCATCAAATGGTACCCATGGCCCACAGTCGTAACAGAAAATTAATTCAAAATCATAATTTAATGCGTTAAAATTAATTAATTCAACAATTAATTAATTAAATCTTATCTCTTAAACCAATCATCAAATATTTAACCATTTTCCATTTATCATGTAATAATTAATCCATCCATTAATTGTTTCCAGTTTCTAATTTTTATTATGGACTTTTAAAATATTTAATATTCTCAATAGTCAGTTATAGCCACAATTGTTTTTCAAACTCAGAAAATGAGAACTAATTATACAACTAATTACCCTATTACCCATTCTTCCCATTCAAATCATTTATCAATTTAAACATATCACTTTAATAAAATTAGAAAAACATGCTTCAAATCAACATAAGATTAAGTCCTCATTTATCTCACGTGGGTGGCATAATTTAATGACATCAAAAGTTTCATGCATAGACATATCACAATAAATGAGACTCACATTCCCAATTTATTTAAAGAAGCTCTAATTCATAAATAAAGTGAAACGGATTGGGAACCTACCTTTTTGTTGCACAATTTTAAATCTGAAGCGCATTAATATACTTGGCGACAACCATTCCACAACTGGTTTGCAAACACACACTCATGCACCTTATATATATATATATATTCACGCATATTCCGTACAATAATATAAATAAAATTCAAAATCTTAAATTAGGAACTCAAAATCAGAGTAGTAAGGACCAAAGCACCTCTAAATTGGTATTGGGGACTCATAAAAATTATCACACCCTTAATTAAATGATGTGAAACAATATCATAGTTAAATAACCATACCTGAAACATGGCAGAAAAGTGAAAATGAACTCATCTGCCTTTCCATTGTTAGCAGATTCCGAAATATGGTCCAAAGGGTCTGGAGGAGTCCCTTGCACATCCCTAGAATTTAAGAAAGAAGGAAATACAATAAAACCAGAACCATAGTGTTTTGGCAGAGAAAATACGGTTATGGAGGAGCCAAACGGCTGATGTGAATAGAAAAAAATAAATACGGACTCACATTACCGAGGCAGACAATATTCGAGAATACACTAGGAGGATTTGATCGTGTGAAAAGGTGCCAGTGAGGGGGGTGTAGCATGCCTCAAAGGAGGGTCCTCATGTATTTTGTTTGTTCCTAATGTATGGTGGTGAAAAAACATCTTGTTATATCCCCTAATAATCAATTACAAACAATAGAAACTAATTTTCTTAATTTAATAATAATAACATTTATTATTTACATTTAATATAAAGTTACTTCAATAACTAACCTTTAAATAAATGTTTCACAATTAATTATGAAATCCCCAATTAATCATCAAATCATTTTAATACAATAATAATAATATCCTTATTATTATTTTTATTAAATATTATTTTTATTAAAAATTGAATATAAATAATTCATTTTAAAAACTGCATAAATGCACAGATGACCCGCACTATTTGACTAACAATGCACAACCTGATATCTACATTTAAAATGGTTTAATTAAATTATAATCAACTCCATATTTATCCTCATTTAAAATTACAACTTATAATTACCCTTCACGATAACACCCAACTTCCCATTTATAAATTATTTAATTAAACTCATACAAAAAATTTAACTAATTAATTTTCCCACATCAAAATTTATTAATTGAATTCTCTCAACAAAATTTAATTAAATTTATAAAATCATGAACATTATTATTTAATTAATTATCTCATCGCAAATTAATTACATAAAATCCCCCACTTTGTAATGATTAATTAAATTCTTATTGACCATTAATTTAATTAAATGAAACCCCAAAAAATCCATTAGTATTATTATACAAAATAATTATAACAACCACTCATAATATGATAATTATAATAATAATAATTACATTCCTAAAACTAAAATAATAATATTCTAATTATTATTATTTTTCAAATCTTTTATAAACCCAACACCACTATATAATAACAATGATTCATTAAATCGGAAACTCCTCATTTTATTAAATGTCACTTTGAGAAGCTAAAAGGAAACATTAAATTATCATAAATGATACAGTCCATTAACATGCAATTAAAATATCAAACCATTAAAATTATTTATGACAATATAATAATAATAACATTATTATTGTTAGCACAATCCTCCATTTAGTAATAAATGGTCCTTTAATAATTATTAAACTCTTTATTTAATAAAAAATGTTCCTTGATAAACCCAAAATCCACATTAATTTCTTCAACCATTATTTAATTAATTCATTATCATTCATTTAATTAAACAACAATAATAATATAAATAAAAACAACTTTATTATTATTATTATTCAAAATATATTTTAATTAATCACAATATCTCATATAATTTATTTAATTAAATTGAATAATTTTTTAAATAGGGTAAACTGCACGGGTTAGACTACAACCATGCAATACCCATGAAGATTCATTAAAGATGAATTTTCCAGATCTGGTTCTCTCGAGACTCATCGGGACACCCGATAAAAATTATCTAGTAATTATATAAGTTAAATAATGTCACCTTAAGGTGTTCCAACAGTTGGAATAAAATTATGGAGCTCAGATTAAAAAAACGGGAAGTCAATAAATAGAAAAAAAATAAAAATCATTCATATTTAATCCCAATTAAAACAATGAGGTACTTTACAAATATGATTTTATGTATCATCCATATGGTGTGGTAATGGAAATAGAGTCGTATTGCATCGTGAAGTTAGAATTCTACATGTACACGAATAACGTTATAATCAGTTAGTTAGTGAAAAGGTAAGAATAAAATGATATATTATCCATTCATAATGATAATTTTTTAATTAATATCTTATTTATATCTTGTATATCAAATAAATTTATATTTATTAAATGAAAATTAATCATGAAATCAAATCACATTGGTTCTTGTGGCGGTAGTCCGTTGCACACATGAATGATGCTATCATTTCCATTATATAATTGGAAGTGAAATAGTGTATATGATATATTATAAATATTAATAATTATGTCAAAAATATATTATATATTCATTAATCCAAACATATTTCTCATCCATGGAATGGTTTAATTGAAAAACGAATGACATTAGTTCACAAGGATATGGTCTGCTATAAAAACCAATGAAGATTTTCTGAAACATTTAATGAAATTGGATATAGTTGTATGTCTTAAACATAATATGACAATATCTTATTGTATTTAATACATTGATGTTTTTATATATTTATTTTTTAATTATAACTAAATGATTTTTAGGAATAAATAATATTAAAATTCTAGTTTAAGAAGTTAACATCATATTCTGGTATCATCCTTACGTTACATCCAACAACCCTTCTTGTTTTAATTACATCCAAATATAAGGCATATAAAATGATAGGAAGGAAGTTATGATGTTATTTTTTTTATATTTAAAATATTTTTATGGTATGTATAATGCAGGAATGTGGTGTGATTTTAAATGTAAGGCTAGTGCCTGCCAAGTAATTGTTTAAAATAAAATGGTGTACCAATGTTTTCTAAAATAAAAGTGGCCAAAATCAATTATTTTTACCAATTAGAAATGTATAAATATGGATATAAAATGGTTTTTATTCTGGTTTTAAGGTTATTTAAAACCTTAAATTTTTAGTTTATCGCTAGGTAAACACATTATTACCTCAACCTAAGTAATTATATTTTAATTTTCTCACTATTAATTTTGGTCAAAAATTATGTCTACCACTTTGATAATATCCAAAATTCTGATCCAAATATGAAATAAAATTTAAAAAATTAAATCACCATATGAAAAAACATTATATTCAAAATTTATCCCACATAAGTGTTAAGAAAACATGTTTTTGATGAGAAATTGACCAAATGGTTAAAAACAATTATCCAATATTAAAATAATCTTTATTTAAATTACCTAAATATTATTAATATATAAATATATATATATAATTTATATGATATAACATTTAAAATTTATTGAAAATTATTTTTTTTATAAATAATTTAATAAAAAATACTACTTTTAATTAAAATTCATTATTTTTCATTATTCATGTAAAAAATTAAACATTTCTAAAAATTCCCATATATTTACAATAATATAATTTGGGAATTTTTATTTCAAAAGTTTAAATAATTTTTTCATATATTGTTTATAATGGTGTAAAAAATTATTATTAAAATATATACACCCTAAAAAGCTTCTAAAAATGTTTTTTTAGAAAATACAATTTTAAGCATAAAATTTGATTAATTATTTTATACTAATTATAAAACACATATGAAGAACATAAAATAGTCTATTTATTATATATAATATATATATTTTAAAAAAATAACTCACCAAAATAGAACTCATTAATATATTTTTGAGAAACTCGTCGTTTTTCTAAAAATAAATTCTGATAGAATGATTTCTATTATTATATTTTTAAATGTGTGGTTTAAATAGAGTTAATTTAATATAAATGTGTATAAATATATTTTTATAATTTCATTATTATTATTTATACAGACCATTTCAATTGATATGTGATAAATATTATATTAAATAATAAATATTTAATAATATATCACATTTCATCTAAACTCGGCATCCTTTGTAACTAAAGATAAAAATAGTTATACGTGTAAAACCTGATAAAATAGAGTTAATTGTGATGTAAAATATCACAATAATTAAATTAGTTTGGATTAAAAATAAAAAAATATTTGGGCCTTACAGGTTTCTACCAACATATTTTAACTATCTTATGGAATGTCCCGATGGTATGATTCATAAGTCCAATATTATGAATTCCCTCTTTACGGGATTAGTTATTTAGTTTCATATGAATATGAAATTAGTTATAATATCCATGGGTATGGTTAAATATTATGATTTAATTTATATGTATTTATTTTATCATCCTTTAGTTTATCCTTCTTCAATTTAGTTCAGTGGTGAAATATAATGTGTTTAAATTAATTACCTTATCATATTAATTATGTGTAATTATTAATTATATATGGTAATTAATGACAACACTTTATGGTAATTTAATCTCACCCCTTTCTCACGATTTATTTTTTAATGGATATGATATGTTTTCCACTGATATGTAGGGATACACTATGATGAATAATGACATTCTCCGTGAAAACACATTTTTTATACTATGTTTCCTATTTTTTCAGGATTTTTTTATTTCATCATGTTCAAAAATAATAATAATAACTATTATATCCTTTTTTATTTTATTCATTGTATCTTATTAAAATTTTATAATGTAACCACTAGTTTCAGGTTACCCAAAACTAGGTATTTATTTGTAATGTAAGAATGATAAGAACATTAGAGTGATTCAATAACATAAGAGCAACAAATTATTTATGTGAAAATTTTATTTTTTGTGAAAAGATAATATAGTAACTATATATGGATTTATGTAAAAAAATTATTAATTTCAGAGGATGATTAACAATTTTTAATTTATAATTTCAAAATAAGTATAGAATGAATCTTTTGAGTATTCACAAACAAATATTAATTTATAAATAATTTAACTAATTTAATTTCACTGATAATTCTTTTATTTTTAATTATGTTCTATAATATTCATAATTAACAATGTATTTGTTATATTTTTATATAAATAAGGACACATTCAGTTAGAGGTAAAAATGTAGTCCAGTTAGAAAAAATTTTCAGAGTGAAAAATTCATTTCCATTTTTACAATATAAAATAAGCTCCAATAATAAATATTTTAAATTAATTTTATATATTACATATATATTAATATATATATATATAATTATTATTACATATCAATGAGTTGATGTTAGATTATTTCAGGCATGCTAAATGCAATCTTATAAAAAACCATTATTTCCCACTTTCTATGTTATAATTTTTAAATTATTTTCTTATAATTACTGGAATGTAATTTGGTATAATAGTTTATATATTTTAAATAATAATTTTCCAGAATTTTTACAATCCACATTCATTGTTAGTCATTTTCAATAGTAAAAATGGTAATAATTGAAAACTACAATTAAGGCTAAAACAAGTTTATCAAGGAGATAATATTAAATTGTAAATGATGATATGATATAATAAATTTTAAAAATACCAATAGTTGAGTTAGTTAGAACCTATATTAAATAAACTACAAAATTGAATCTATTTGGATAGTTTTTTACATGATAGTGCCTTAATAATAAATAAAAACAATAAAAAAATTGGGTGTATGCATCTCACCTAACATATAAAAGGGATCCTCCTCCCTTCACTAACTGATACATCATGAACCCTTAATCTCATAAAAAATTACCAAAAATAAATACCCATAGTTTTTATCCCTCTTAAATAGTTTATTGTTTCCCAAGAGGAAAACTGCATGGTATTTACCTTGAAATCTAGTGGGTCACATTCAATAAATAAGTAAGCATCTTTACTACACAGTTTCAATTTTATTGTTTTTTACAACTATAAAATATATCCATAAAGTTAAAACATAATAAATGTAGTATATATTATATATAAATATGTTATTATTTTTATTTCATAATATTAATATGTATCTTTCTATACTAAATGGTTAAATAAACCATCGATCATGTGTGCAACAAATTTACTCTACACAAACTAATATAATTTTCATTCCATAAACACCTCTCATTGATAGTCATAATGGTTGGATTCTATAATATATATGATATTTTGATATAATTATCATCTATTAAATTTAATCTAACAACTTTTTTTATTAAACTTCATCTAATTAGGAAATTATTTAATCACGTGTTCATATGTTTGGACATCCACCTCTAAAAAGTGATGTGATTTATTTTTTAATGTCTTTATATATTGGATGATAAAAAGCTTAAATATAATGAATATATATATATATATATATATATATTCTATTTATAAATTTAATATCATTTTGGAGGTGATAAAACTGTATAATATGCACAAGAACCAGAATATATGTTTTGAAGCATGAATATGAATACAAAAAAGTTAACCCATACCTGATGATAGAAATGAATAAATGTCAGTGAACACAAGATAATATTTTATAAGTTGATAATATATGATATTACAGATATTAATATTGTTGTGGTATATAATTATAATTATCTAAATTTATTAAACTTAATTTTATTAAACGTTCATATAAGGGGAAGTGTTGGGTAAAGGGTTTCTTAACTATAAGTTTATTCCTTGAATTTTACAACAACACCATTGATTTTGTTGTTAAAATATTATGTGGAAAACAAAATAGTTTATTATTTCTTTTTTAATCTTATTTATTTTTTATTTTATTTTTAACACACAACCTCATCTTTGAAAAAATTTCACCTCAATTATATGATATTTCCAATGAATAGATTTCAAATTGAACCCTATAATGAGATATTTGGTATTATGATACAATTTTATTTCCTTGGGAGAATATTATACACCTTAAATGTATATAAAATGAATAAATATATTTATTCCCAATAAATAATATCCCAATTAATGTTTACACCTTCTAGGGGTTCTAATTTAAAATTTACCAAATATGTATGATATTACCTTTAATCTTATTTTTTAGGTATGCATATATTTTTTATCAGGGTTTATTTTATTATCTAAATTCTAAAATTTCTTTTTTAACCTATGTTTAATTAATTATTTAAAACTATTTATAATAACATTTTCAATATTTGGAAGCTGAATCATGTAATGAAATGTTTTAAATAAAAGATGATCTTAATTTTGTTTTTCATCAGGTATATTTTTCTTCCATGTCAATTATTATTTTTTAAGTATTATAAAATGAATAATTATTTACTAAAATGATTTATTAATTAAATATTATGTTTACCATTAATATTTATAAGTATTTAAATGAATTACTATAATGTTTTCCGAATGGTTCATTTTTTAGATTATTTATTAAAAGTAAAATGTAATGTTTATATTAATGTATACCACATTAACAAATTTTCCCACCACCAAAATAATTTTAATTTTTAATATTTATATTCATATTTATAATTTTCTAACCATGAAAACTAATTATTTAATGATTGTGGATATTTTAATGTTCCAATTCCTTGTTTTACAGAAGGTGTGATTTTGTTACACAACATATACTTTTTATGAATTGGTATCATGCTTTATCTATTTTAATTTTTATGTTCTTAAAAAACATTTATAAAAATTTAAAATATAGTTATCATATTTCCATGGAAATTAAATTTCAGTTATTTTAACATATTTTTTAACATGGATACTCATAATTGATAAGCCATATACTTATTCTAGATGAAATTTTTAATGTAGAATCCGTAAATTGGAAGTTATGTGTTTGACTAATGAAATAATGATATTTAATATTATTGAATAGATACATATCTACTGATATGGAAACTATTTATGAATTAAATTGAGCATTCATTATATGAAGAATGTAATGGAGAGGCGGTTATGGATGGGGGATGGTTATAGATAGATGCATGATGCATTCACATATTTCATGGGACAAAAAATAATCTAGCCATAATAAATGGGGTTTGAGTGTATATATATACATATTTTAAAATATCGTAGAAAAATTTCCTGATCCTAATGCATGATTTTATTCATTTAATTTATTGAAAATGTCATTATGTTTATCTATTAGATTATTACACTGAAATTGTCTATTTAATAATTTTTTGATCATTTTTTGTATAAATCATATTTTTTAGTTATTTACCTTTAAATTTTGATTATTCCTTATTGACTCATCTTATATTCCATTTTATTAAATCCTATTTAATAATTTAAGCTGTCTATTTTTTCCCTTTTTCCCTATATATAACAAGGATTCCATTAATAAATTTCATAGATATATAATATTAACAATTTTATGTTTTTGTAATTTATATCCAATTTAAAAAAGGGAATCATGTATTTATAAGGTACATTATGATTACTATGTTGTTCCATATGTGGTTATGTGAAATAATGTTACTTATTCTTATGTCAAAAAGTATTCACTGACTATAGGTTGATGGTGTTGGGGTTTCCAATGTTGTTATCAGTACATTTTTAGTATAAATCTGGGATACTATATATATGAAATGAAAAATTAGATAACATGACCCTTTGATAGAGTATAGGAACATTTCTATGTATAGAATAATATCACAATAATTTTTAAAGTATATATATATTTGTTTTCATTTAAAATACAAATATTTATAATTTATTTATTTTGTCTTTTTGGTACAAATGCATCTAGTGGTAATGACATAATAAATGGTTTGTCAAGAAAATTTTTACCATCATTCTTGTTTATGGGGAATGATACCTATTTATTCACCTATATTTACACTCACATGTGATATATTTGGGTTATTCATATGATCATTATAAACCAATATGAAATATAGGATAATATTTGTTTCATTTTGGGAATTTCCCAAGGAAAATAATTTTATAATTTTGTATTTAGCAGTGATTTTTTTTTCAATTTATGTTATCCACAAAATGATTTATATACTTTTAATTTATATTAAAAATGTTATTATATAATTTATTTTATACTACTTTTTATAATACGGTTTAGATAAGTGAATTATACCAATACTCAAGGCCTTTATCTAGGTTTATATTTTGAGAAAACCAACAAATATGTTCTTATAGATAAGTAGATCATAACCCTATTAGGGTAGATTACCCAAGTTATAACTATAGTCGTTTAAAATATTGAATAACATAATGCTCCTTGAAATAATTCACCTATTTTAGATAAATTTATTCTATAGGAGTCTCTATATTTTAGTAGAACCACTAATCTAGTTTAATATGATGAATTGATTAAGTGAATTTAAAATATATTACAATCCATGACATGAAATTAAAGGGAAAATTTTATAATAGATTTTTACTATAATAAATATTAAGTATATAAATTATGGTCTTTATTTCAGAATACCTATGATGAAGATGAAATAATACATATAAAATTAGGACATTTTAAATTAAGTTTTTTGACAAATATTTATCTTTTGAGAAATGAATAGAAATGGACATAATAAAAATATATTAAATAAAAAGGAAGAATAATTTATTTTAATTTATGATGCCACATTTAAATTACAATCCAGTTATGATGAAGATTACAAATATAGTATGGAAGGAAAAATTAACATTTTTGGAATGCCATCATACAAGACTCTTAAGGGAATTGGATTCTCAAGCTTTTGTTTAACAATTTATGAATTAGTATTATTTCATCCAATGTGGAGAATGAATTTTTTAGATCTTATAACATGATGTAAAATAATGTGAAGGATATGATAATTGAACACTACTAAAAAGGGAATGCTTAAAATAAAAAAAATGTAATGAATCAATTTCCATCATATGAATATTATTAAAATAGTGTCCTAGAAAATTAATAATTGGAATGAGTGTTACTTATAAGAAGAAATAAATTGGTCATCTAGATAATGATTACATAGGGAAGAAATAAAATAAATCTATGAAGCGATAAAACAATAATTAAATGGGTAATTATTCATTTCAATGTCCCATGAATTAAGGGCCCATACCATAAATGAGGTTATGGAAAGAAGTCTATGAATATGTGTTCAATACATCTTAGATTGATGTTCCCTAAAGATGTGGCCTTGGATATGTTAATCAAAACCCAATATTTATCTAATGATTTATTATATTCAGGATATTCACAAACTTCTATTTAATCATTACTTTCTAATAAAATTAATAATTTTATGGTAACATTTTACAACATTCTCATATTTTCATACACATATATTATTTTTTTTAAAATTATTATTATAAAATTACGCAATCATAGACTAGAGGATCGTCATGGTATGCTGCATTTGGAAACATGGAATCCTAAACCAGTATATTATAAAATAGATACACTATATCCCACTTATTTCTACATAATTGTAACCTTTTTAACTTATCTATCTTAACAAATTTCCTAATATAATTGGTAAAATAAAAATAAGAAATGTCATATACTAGATTTTCAGTTAGTGTAAACCTAGAAAATATCATTTTATGATCATATAAGAATTTAATTATATAACAAGGAAATTAAATCATGACCATAACATTAATTAATCATTCCCAATAAAAATTATCATAATCAGGGGTTATGAAATTAAACATTAATATATTAAAAGAAGCGAATCATAAGGATGAGAATTCAACATTCCTTAATCATGAACAACATGTTTATGTAAAAAATTTGTGTTGGATCATCATAAATATAGAAAAAATTTCACATTTCCATGTTAACTAACATATAATAGGTATAAACACATACTTTAAATAATATAAAATGCACATTGACTTTTTTCCCTTAACGGATCAACCACATCGGGGTGTTCCCAATAATATTTCAAACACATCACCTTGTTTCCACTTTTATGTTTTGATATATAATTCATTAACAAATGAATTTGAAGAGATATAGGTCCCACCACCCACATAACAAAGACCTAAAATATTTTGTACAAAATAAAAAAATCATTCATCATATCAGAATCCATGAAAATAGTTGGTATTTATAATAATTTTATCATTACATAACTTCTGAAAATGGTTGGTAATTCTTAAAAATGATGACATCATAACCCTAAAATATTAATAGAATTAATAATAATGTTATTATTGGATTACATCCCTATTAAAACATAAGTAACATGAAATTTTATTTTCTTAGATTGAAAACGATATTGAATGATCACTTGAAATATTTAATGACGAAAATATTCTTCAAATTTTGAAAAAAAATTTAGAGGCACATATTCAATGGGATATAAATTATAAAAAATCATTTTATGATTGTTAAAAATTATTTTGAACATTATTTAATCCTAAAAATGTGAAAAAAACTAATTATGTATAAGTTAAAAACTTATTCCTTTCAGGTTTTTTCAAAAAAGCAATGATTTACCATGTTTGGAAAATGATTAAAATATTCCATTTAAACTGTTTAAAAAAAGTAAAACATAGGAAAAATGAATCTAAATATTCATAGGATTTTATTTAAAATAGAAAAAAAAATTGTAGGAAACATGGACATCCGAGATTTTTATTCCCCAGTAAATACTTAAACATATGTAATCATAAAGAACAATCAAATTTTGAAATAAACAGTTATCATAAGTATTCTATTACATATTCCCATTATTTTTTTATAATAAATATATATTTATTAGTATTTTATTAAAAAACCAATATATAGATCATTCCGTGAATTATTTATTTCTATCATTGTTTTTCATATTAACCAGATATTAAAATCATGGTTCTTGGTGACAACTCATGCATTTTCAAAAAATGATGCAGTTCAGTAGTACTCGCCCATATGTGGTGAAAATGGAAACATAGTTTACATAATATTAATTATGGTATAAAAATAACATATATACACTATATATTTTTATAATCATCCGTAAAAACTAGAGATAAAAAATTAATTACATCCTTCCAATATATGGTATGTCATATTTATGCATGAAAATTATTTTCAATTTTTTATATATGGAATGATAGAATGGTATATAATAATTCAAATTTATAAAATATTTATAATTATATATATATTATAAATATTTACTAATCCTATGATAATACACATCAATAAATAATGGTTATGACAAAGGAAATGCATCGCTATGAAGAGATGGTAACACATACATACACAAGACTTATACACTCATTTCTATTATGATGGGATAGAATTTCAATAAGGGTGTTTTTATGATAATAACTTTAAAGTAAATTTTTTATAATTAATTTTTTTAATTTATGATAAAAATAACAGATTTATTATAGGAAACGAAGATTAGAAAAAATGATATGTAAGAGCGATTAAATCCTCATCAAAATCCTCATTCGCATCTACTATAAGGGCCCCAGAGATGGTATTTTTAGAACAAAACAGATTCTAAATTTATCTATTTATGTTTTTATGATACGATGTTAGGGATTGGTTGATATATAATGCTCAAAGTGGGGAAATGAAGGTCACATTAGGAATTTCTCAAATATACTATTAATATAAATTATTTTTTTTAAATATAGTAAAATTGAAATTTATTCTATTTAAAGATGATATAATATTGTAATATCAACAAAAAATATATTTCTGACATTTTTTGGCTTATTTTAAGAACTATAATTATGATTTACCCTTAGTTAACCAAATTAAATTTTAATCATGATTATAATAATTCAATGTTAAATGGTTGTAATATTTACATTGATGTTGTAAATTAGATAATAAAAAGTAAATTTATTAAATTTTGGACTATATAAAAATCACCTTATATTTTTTAAATATTTTTATTATTTATAAATAATTTATTAAAATATCAATCCCCTTAGATAACTTTATTTTATATTTTTTTTATTGAATATTTTGAGTTCTAAAAAGATCAAGAAAAAATGTAAATTTAGGACAAACAATATTATTATATCCTTAAAATTTCAATGTCATCCATATAATTTGTGTATAAAAATAAATATCTTGAATTTTTTACTGATAAAATTTTCATTATCATTTATTTTATTTTTCATTTAGTTTAATTATTACTTCATCCACATTTTGTGAGAATTTAGGGAAATTATTTAATTTAATAGAATTAGAAATAAAAATCCACGATGAATAAAAATATATTATGTTTACTAATAATATTTATAGTTGAGAATTTCTTTTTCAAAACCCCATGTTAAAAATAATACACAAATTAAAAATAAGAGTGTGACATTTTTTCACTTTCATTGATATTAATTATAACAGTTTTATTTTCCTATAAAAGGGTCCATTAAATAACTCCATTATGAAACAAAAGTGTAAATGGTGAAATTAGAATCATCTAATATCAAATATGATTAATAGGTTATGCCTTATCACTTATTTATAATATTGATTTATTTATTTTACCTTTAACTAAGTGAATAAATTGTACCATGATTACTATTCATATTGACAATAAATGAGGGAAAATTTGAAATATTATAAATTTTTTTCTAATATGTAATCAATTTTATAAAATTTAAAAAATAAATGTTGTTTAATAAATTAATAATAAATCCAAAACACCCAAATAAAAATACTTTTTTTAAAAAAATACCATTTTGATAAAAACATTTATACTAAATCCATGTATAAAAATCATTTTAAAGATAAAATAAATATGGAAAGAAATGTTTTATATTAAAAAACTAATAAAATATAATATTTATCATTGTAAATTATTTTAAAAAATATTTTTTTTATTTAAATTTGTATTTTTCACAATTCATTAATAATTAAAAACATTTGGAAAACATAAAAAAATAATCCTAAGATAATTTTTACTTGATAAATCTAGAAATGAAGATTATTTGGTCAAATAAAAAATCTAAAAGTGTGAACATTTATTAATTTATAGAAATTAATAATACTGTGTTTTGATGAAAATACATTTCTAATGAAAAAATAATTTTAAAAAAATTTAAGGGTTTATTTTTGAGGCATTAATAAAATATTTGTATTAAATATATCATTCACATATATTTCATAATATTTTTATTCATGTTAATACCCTCTAATTCAATGTATAAGTTATAAGGGTTATGTTAAAATAATAATATTTCCATAGTGTCTTGTGGTTCATAACAACTTTATAGTGTGTTCAACAAAATATATAAAAGAAATCATATTATTAAAATAGAAATATTTCATAAATATATATTCGATACATTATAAACAACTTAAAATGATTTTTAGATCAAATTTTTTGATTAAAATTCTAATAAATGTGGATGAATCTTCCTCGTCACATCATAAGTTTCCCACCAAGATTTCTCAAAATTATGGATTTTCCATAAAATGTCAACATATAGTGGTTTTATTTAATTGAAATTTTTCTCTATGATCCATAATCTATAAAAAAAAGTTTTACTATAAGATGGATATTTTTCTTCTGGTATGTCATATGTTCATAGAATATGTGAATGATTAGGTATATAATTTCTCTAGATTGATACATGGAAAAAATCATGAACTCAGGAGATATTTGGTTGAATCTCAAATTGATAGGCTATATTCTTGACATGATCAAGAACATGAAATGGACTTATATACCTAAGGTTTATCATTCACTTTTCTTCCAAATTTCATTAATCTCTTCTAGTGAGATATTTACATAAAAAAATTTTCTCCCACATGAAACTATATTTCAATCAATTGAATCAAAATAAACCAATTTTTCACTATGAGATTCTCTTATGTTCTAATTAATATATCTTAACATCTCACCCATTTACTCAACTAGATCATCTCCCAATTTCATTCACTAAATAAATTTATTCCAGCATGATGGTATTTTGTTCTTCATACCCTAGATGATTTAACAAGGATCAATATAAATACTATAGTAAATGATTTTATTGTATGATAATTCTAAAAATTCGATGTGTTAATCCCATGTGCCTTTTATATACATTATGAAATATCTCATCTATTAGTGTAGAGTTTCCATGGTCTACCTAGGAAAATTATCTGTATAAGGATGATATGAATTGATGAAACATATTGGTATATCTAGATATTTCTCAAGCCTTCTCTAAAACATCAAAGTATAACTCATTCCACGATTAGATACAATAGAAAATCTTACTCCATGAAATCTCACCACTCCCATAACATATAATCTAGAATGTTTATCAAGAAATAAATAATATCTAAATGAGATAAAGTTTTCTTAATTCATAATGTGATAAAATATACCCCTTATTTAATTATAGACTATAGATATTTTTGTTATGTCTTATGACAAAGGGTGTGCTTGTATTGTCTTGGTCCTAGAGCCACGTGAAAGTGCCCGAGATAGTTAGTCACATGACCTCAAGTGTTCCTGCCCATATACTAGAGGATACCGACTAGCAGTGTGGTTCTATTTAGGCATTTATAGAGAGACTATAACCTCATTTATCAGATTAAAACCCCATCATCAATAAATAAGAAATAACACGAGTATATATAACAGAACAATACTCAATTCATTAGATAACCAAAATGTAAATAAAATAATCATCTGAAATGGAAATCATGATATGGAAATATTAGTGACATGTGTCAATAATGAAACAAAATTTAATGAAAGTACGACTCCCCAAGTGGGTTTGGAACCATGTTTAGTCTCATCCCCCAAGCTCCATCCCAAATCATCAATCCATCCCAGGGCCTTCTCCCTTTGCATTCCCTTTAACAATATAATCTATTCGGGTACAGATCACGAAATTATAATATGGTGGGATTACAACTCAATAGAACACAACCAGTGGTGTCTAAAACCAGTCCAGTCAAATGTTTTTCTATGAAGTTGTATACGAAATTATTAAAATACATATATAATCTGTTATTACATTATCATTTATTCATATCTAACTACAATATTTCAAGGTTCTTATTGAGACCCATACGACATTAATTGATTCGTCTGGTTATGGAGGAATAGGTTTTCTATATGTAATATCAAATCGTAATACATGATTTGGGCCAAATATTGATTAATTCAAAGGTGTTATGATATCTCAATACTTGATTCCATTGATATTTTATTTCGAATATTCTCAGGTGAGTCCATGACATAGTGTTCCATTATTTCCATTCATTATTTTCACATTTTCAATCCACATTTCCAACATTACCAATATCAAAAATTTATGTATGACAAACATGGTACCATGAGCACTCTATTATAGAATGACCATGCTCTCATTCTCTTACTCATAAGTATATTTACCCTGATTCGATGGATAATGATTATTATAATAACAATTTTTCCATTATCTTACTCAAAATTATGATGACCATGTTATAATTTGTACTTCTCAATTCTGTTTGACAATTTTCCCAATTTTTCACAAATAATTAATTGATAATTAATTACCCCCATAAATCCCATTAATAATCCAACAACTGATCAGATACAAAAAATCCATTAGTTATATGACATATTAACGAAACATTTTAGTAATAATTAATTAATTCAATCAATTAATTAACCAATATCACAATTAATATTATAGTAATTCATTTTTCCATAATTAATAATCCCATCTTAAACCTCAACTCTTCATAATTAATTATGTAATTAATTATCTAATTCATGATTTAAAATCCCATAATTAATTCACCTTTATTTATCTCAACCAATCCAATTCAATATATAATAATTAATTCCATCATTAATATTCTTTATTTCAATCCATAAATCTCATTATATATTTTATAATAGTACATCCCCTTTGTTTCATGATCAATTCGTCTACTAATAATTTCATTCAATTATCATTTGAAAACATCATTCCTCCTCTTTATTAACTCATTTTAATAAAATCAATTACTAATAGAAGATATATATTCCCAATTTTTTTATATACATATCAAATCCATGACTATGGGAATTAGATTTTATAAATCCCACATCAATTAAATGAAGGAAATATGTTAAAAAATCACAAAAATACAAGAAAAACAATGATGTATATCTCTGTTCAGAATATTAGTCCCGAAATCAAGATCAAATATATCAAGATCAAGTCAACCATGATCATGATGTACAATATTAGACGTATATCTAAAAAATTAGGTTTATATATAAATAAATAGAGATACAAATCAACCAAAATCTCAAGGAAAGTGGTAGGATATTCATTGGTATTAGATCCACATACTTAAAGGAGGGTTGGCCTTTAATGTGGGATTTAGATAATAAAGAATAGGAGTTGAAAGACCATTGAACCCCTCCAAACTCATTGGGATCACCCAAAATCATCATGTCATGATCTATGGTCAAATGGATGTTGGATCCGGGTTTGAGGGATTTTAGAACTAGTTTTCGGGTGAAAAATTTTTATGCACAGTTTCATTGGTAGGGGCCACAGTTAGACAAACCACGTGATAAACATGTGGACATCACTATAAATGGATTCACGCTTTCTTGGGTTTGGTTGAACAATTTTTGAAACTATAAACCAACTGTTTGAACCTCTCTTCTTAGGTTCATATGGTTATCAAAGTTGAGGGAACAATTTAGCGCAGCAGTGTTCCAACCATGTAAAAATAAATTTACTAAATGTATCATAAAAAATAACCCAAACACAACCAAATTCATAACTATAATCAATGGTAACTAAATAATATTTAGAAGTACCTGAATTAAAGCTTGAGATTACTTTAGAATATCTCATGTTATTACAATCACCCAACCTTATAAGAACCCATCCTCAAGATGCACTCCCAAGCATTTATATGATTCTGAGCCAAAATTATTAGGAGATTATGTTCTCATATCTTATTATAATTCCCATATCTCTTATTATTTAATTCCATAATTTAATAACACGTGAATTATCAGTATATCCTTTCCCTACAAACCATTCACATTATAATCCAATAGATGTATCACATGATCTTCAATGGGCGTATCTATCTCTAGGTCAACCTCATCGAAATCGACCACATCAGAATGGCCTGGGTGATTCCACAAAAGATTTGATACATTGAAAACATCATCCATAGAAGTTTATCCCTATGGAATATCCAATATGTATTCCACCATCCAGATTCCCTCCATTATCTGGAATGGTTCAACAATCCTTGGTTCCAACTTTCCCTGACTATGTATCTTGTGGTGACATAACCATGGTGACACGCGTTGGAACACCTGATCACCCTCTAAAAACAGGAAGGGTTCTCTCTATCTATCAAGATATGACTTCTGTATAATTTGAGTCTTATAAATACATTTCTGAAACTATTTTACATTCTAGGATGTCTCATTCATGACACATGATCCCAAAAACTCTGACTCACCAGCATCCATCCATCATAGCAGTGATATCCATATCCTACCATAAATAGCCTCATATTGTTACAACCATACAACATTATGATAAATTTTGTTTTCAAATAACTCCATTAAATCCATGCGCTTTTTCCAAGATCTAAAAAAGTAAAGCACATGTTCCTGTATCATATCCACAAGCACATGTAAAATTTGTTTTGAATTCCCATCTGTCTATTGGTCAAAATCCTTACTCAATAAAAACTATATACCATGAACTTTCTACAAGACCTTCTAGGGTCATGAAGTAAAACATAAATCTTGATCTGAATCTATAGTCAATTGCACTCCAAGTATACAGACTATACCCTAAACATATAATTCTCCAAAATTTTCTGTTGTAAATGGTTCCCATATATGCAAGAAATGAGCTACTTTTTTCTGTGGATCCTTAATAACCCAAATAACGTCATTATTATTACGTGTATTCAGAATACCCATTATAAAATACATGATCACATAATTACAATACCAATATATAATTGTAAATTAATGTAATAATCCTCAAGGTTTTTTATTATCTTCCTCCACCTACTAAAAAGTGAAGCATATTGTCACAAACCATTCTATCTCATTTTCCATGCCTTAGCAAAAAAATTGTTTTCATAGGTCATGGTAAAATTTGGTTACACATAGATTCCCCACCCATTTAGATTCATGAATATCATTCATAAGATCATATCACTTTATCATAGGTACCACAAATTGATTCATTGCATATATGGTTTCATCCACATCTATCAACTGTTCAGAGTATGTCTTCCGATCATAAATTATTTACCTTAAGTCTAAGCACACTGGATACTCATAAAAACTATCCATGATCTGTCTCAAAAGTATATACTCCACTACAACTAAAACTAGAGTCATCATTTCCTGATTCTTCTGACCACCACATGTATTTTTGTTTGAAAGGTATTCATCTTCCACTCTTCATTCGACTCCTGAATCATCTAAGTCTGAGATTTCCTACTCAAGGAATCAAAGGCACTATTTCCCTTCCCATGAATATATTCAAGTTCGAAATCGAAATAATTCCAATACACAACCCATCTCCTCTACTGATAATCCACATCATACTGTGAAATGAAAATATTTACCTTTTTTATTTTTATAAACTATAAACATATATCCCAAAATATAGCGTCTCTAATATTGAAGAGAATAAAGCACTACTTCCAACTATAGTTCATGCATAGGGTTGTTCAATTCAGGAGGCCTCAACTACAAACACATATGTGCCACAACTCGATCTCCATACATCATCAGAAATCCATGTCTTATAACAGAAGAATCAAAATAAACCCTATACTCCTAATATAAATCATGTTGAATCAAAATTGATGTCAATGTTGAAATCTTTTTCAATTACTCAAAATCTCTTTCATAAGACTTCAACTATTCAATATATACTCTCTTTTTGGTCAAGACTGAAAGTTGAACTTTCAAACAAAAAATGTCTTGGATGAATCACTTTTAATATTAAGATAATCCCTGTAATCATCATATATCAAATACATTCATGGGATTCTATCAATAATCCACTACCAAATCCATATATATTTCCACTGGCAAAACATCCTCTGAGATGATGTTTTTCTTAATGTGTACCTAGTCAATCAAAAATTGTCACATAAATAGCTGGTCATATAACTCGTTGTCTCTCAGTCTACCCAAGATGATGTAATGATGTTTTTCATGATCATAATGAGTCTTTTAGTGCACCTAGATTTCATCCAACAATACCAACACAAACTGATCTAGATACAGATGAAATATAATATTCATCAAAGACATAAACACTACATGTTCACATGTTAACCCAAATGGAATTATCAAATAATAAAAAAGGCCACAACCACTTCTGGATACCACACTTAGTATGTTTGATGCTCATACCATCAAATGATGATACCATGATCTAAAATTGATCTTTTAGAACATAGAATATCCATTCGATTCGTAAAACAAATCCTTGATACACAAATGATAATAGCGGTACATCACTGTCATTTTATTTATCTTAAGTTCATCGACACACAAATGTATTCTCTAATAATCCTTATTTGTGAATAAAATAGGTGATTCCAAAGGAGATGTACTTTGATGGATAAATCCATTATTCTCCAACTCCTCCAACTACGTCTTAAAATATTAAAAACTAGCCGCAATATTTATTTATGATGGAATAGATACTAGATCATCCCATGACATGATCTCATTAGTGAATTCTAGATTTCTCTTAGATTTTAGCCCTGAGAAGTCGTTAGGAGAGTAATCCATTTACATTTACACTACCAATGGAAGGAAATATTTCATAACAACATCATTATCCAATAATAAACTAGAAAATAAGGTTTAGATCACTTCTTGTTTTTGTGTATGTGGCTCTACTCAGGATTTTAGGATATCCCCCTCTCCACGATGAAAATACTAGTCAACTATAGGAGACACCAAGGTAAATCTCTTTCAATAAAAATACATGTGGGATTAGTATTGGACAAGACAATTCATCCATATAATAAAGTTGAAGCATGTCATATCTAGAACATAGATATCCCATAGGAAATGATATTCCCAAATATCTAGTGAACAACCCTAGAATCCATAGATATATCTAGACTGAACTCCCAACCGTGTATCAATAGTAATAACCCCACTTGAGAAATACACCATCACGAAAAAAACCATCATAAAAAACATGTATATATGATGGAATGAGAGGAACCAGTGTCAGATAGAGACTAGATAATGTTGAAGCTAATAGAATAGTACCTATCACTATCGATCATCCATCCACGCTATCCAAAAGTGTCGTTATAGTGAATGTTATTGTGTTACCCCTCATTACTATAATGATTTATAACTCCCATGAGTACCATCACTTTTATAATGGAGGAACACCTACATAGATACACAAATTCCACTTCCTCTATGTCCTCATCCAGTAGTACTCTGACATCTAGTATGATATGGTGCAGATTATCAACTATTCATACCCTAACTCTTCCCATCCACTACTTGATTACCAGTCGATCACTATGACCTATTTCATTTTTTTAGATTCCCCATATTACTATAAGATCAACACAATGCTACTGGTGAGGAACAATGTCAAATGATAGTATCTCGTCCAACTGAACTGAAGAAATATCACCCCCATAAATTCTTGCCCAACCAAACCTCTTGTCTATATTTTCTAAATTCAACTACCTTGGATTATATTTTCATAATGGCACTTCATTCTCTCAAAATTGAATCCTCCAGATCATTTAGTACCAAATACATATACAACACCACAAGCCTACCTCCGGTTCCCATTAACTATGAGATCCTAATCCACTACTTCCATGTACATCGTAATCCAAAAGATACACACATAAGACATAATCTCCATCTAATGATTATCCGAAAAACATTTTAGATGAATGAACTCAATAACATACTCATGTCATAGTATCTCAGTATAAAATTGTTCCATGAAACTCTACAGTATCTCGTTCCATAACATATTTTCAGTCTACTCAGTTCACACATGAATGTCACATAAGAACATTTCTAATCCCTATTGTATATATGTACCCATCTTGACCCTACTCTCAGCCAGAGTCTCCAAATGTTCAAGTATTGTATCCCTGGACTCAACCTAGTGTTTAGCTCACTCAGGTCCACCCACTCTAGTAAAAGTTGTAGGGTGATCCAACTGAAACTCATTGTCAATATAGAAATAATTTTCACATCATTCCTGGGGTGCATTTCCATGAATTTCAGGAACCGAGTGGTGTTGCCTCATAACAAACCCCTTCATCTTTACCTGGAAAGATCAATGACTTATATTCCCAAACTAGAAAATCCTTCATAGGCACACCCCTCGGTTGTACCCCCTACAAAAATCTATGTGGAATACCCTCTACAGTTCTAAACAAATTTCTTTGGTCTCACAACCCAACAATTTTACATTTATGTAAGAATAAGTAATCACAATAATCATTTTTCCCCACCTCACCACATAGTAAAAATTGTGTCACTATCACTACCCTTATCCATCCTAGCCCTAGGTTTTGTATTTGAAGGGTAAAAATAATAACATAATTATGTTTATCATTTAAAGACCCGTTACTCTCATTTCACTTCATTTTTTACTACCATTATCAATTATTTTTAGGAAACAATTTTTATTTTAATGTCACATATAATGAAAATAGGAAAAGTATAATAAAAGATTCTTAAACAGTTTCTGATGCATTTTTAAAATGATTCATATCACAATAACCCTATGTTACTAGAATGATGTCGGAAAATTTAACACTCAGTCTATATTGGGCAACGTTTCAGTACACAAAAAATTCCAGATACAATAATCACATCACATCACAAGTGTGTCCTACATAGTGAAATAACATTCATCTGTAATAGAAAACATCAATGAAAGCAATCCCACCCTGCTTACTTTAGATTTTCCCACATTTGGGGGTTTGATGTTCCCATTAACGAGATCATTACAAATAAATTACTCTTCCCAGTATCCAATATACCATTAAAAATATCCTCATACATAAGAAGAATAAATTATACTATATCTCTAATAAAACTTTGTAATGTCCTGACGCTTTATCCATGCAATGGTTCCCAAGCCACAAGATCACATAACATCAAGGGATCCACTTCGTATTCTAGTGGTTTTCCACTATCAGTGAGGGTATAGTTAGTCATTCATGGGGATATTATACCCTATTATATTAGAATAAGTCAACATATTATGTACATAAGAAATATAGGAATAATATATCACAAGAAAAATAATCATGATACATGATAACCAAATAAAAAATAAAATACTAAACTGAAATTGAATACATACTATATTAATATATGTATTAAGTGTCTATGATGAAACTGAATGTAATGACACTATGACTCCCCAAGAGAGAAATGAACTAGGTTTCTTCCCCTCATGCTATCTCCATCCCAAATCAATAATCCATCTGAGGACATTTTCCCTTATTGTATCCTGAAAAAATATAATCTATTTAGGCACTGATCATGTATACTGAATAGAGTGTGGGTACAAATCGGTAAATCACCACAAATGGTTTCTAAAACAATTCAAGAAAAAATATAGTTTATATAGTAATATATGTAATATGTACCCTATATAAATAACCATTTACTACATTCTTATTTATTCTTATCTAACCACATTAACTACAGGGTACCCAAAGATTCTCATTCCCCAAAACAAGCTTCACCTCGTGCTGGAGCCAAAACTGTTCCCTAGGTAATTTCATATCCTAATTACTACTTCATACTGAATCTAAAATTATTAAATGGTTCTATGATATCATAATACCTTATTCGAATATTTTTAGAATTTTAATTTTCTCACGTGAGCCATAACTCGAGGTGCCATTATTTCCATCCATTAATTTAACATTTACTAGATTGATTTCCAATGTTTCAAATATCACAAATTTAGGTAATATTACAATTTTACTATGAATACTCCTCAATATAATGACCATGATATCATTATATTACTCATATTTATAATGATTGTGTTACCATGTATACCTATCAGTAAGAGAATGACTATGATCGTATTCTCTTACTCACATGTATGATGACTGTATTACGACATGTTCTTATCAATTTTTAATTCTCATGTTTCCATTCATTCACACAGAATTAGTTCATAATTATATATCCACATCAATCCAATTACTAATCAACAAATAAGTTAGATACATGAAATCCATTAGTTTAATCAACAATTAAAAAAACATTTAAATCATCATTAATTAATAAAATCAATTTTTTAATAAATGTAGTAATTCATATACAAATATTTATTTTATCAATAATTAATTATACTAGTTATGTTATAAACTCATATTAATTAATAATGTAATTAACTATCTAGAACATAATTTCAATTCCAATAATTAATTCTCCATTAATTACCTCAACCTATCCAATTCGATATCATATAATTTTTACCCTTATTATATATATATATTTCAATCCATAAATCTCATAATAAATTTCAAAAATTAATTATACAATTTGTAATCCCCTTAGCCTCATGATCAATTCCCCAAATAATCATTTAATTCAAAAATATATCGATAAATCAATTTATCAATCTAATAAATAAAATTTAAGAAAATAATGTTCTAAAAGAAGATAGAAATCCATCGATTTTTCATATACATTTCAAATACATGATTATAAGAATATGATTTTTTACCACCCACCTCAGTTATTTGATGGATATTCTCTAAATGGAAATCCCAAAAATCTAGGCAACACGATGTCATATATCTGAGTTCCAGATCTAATTCCCTAAATCAAGATCAAGGATATCATGATCTTAACTATCTAGATCTAGATCGACAATATTAGATCTAGATATAACAAATTATGTTTCAATATAATGAAATAGAGAGTAAAATCCTCTAATATTTCATGGAATGACAGATAATAAACATCAGGATGAGTTCCACATACCATGAGAAGAGAGAATATTCGATTTTTTATAAATATCTTGAAGAACGTAGGTCAGACGACATTGGAAGCTCTCTGTATATCATTGGTAGCACCAAAATTCATAAATTCATGATCTAGGGTCAAATAGGAGGTAATGTGGGGGTAGAAGGATTTGAAAACTAATTTTCTCTTGAAAAGAAACTATGAACATGTTTTATGGGGAAGGAAATAATGGTTAAGAAAATTGTTTTCCAACCATGTGTATGTCAATGTTTGAGGTTGTATGCTTTCTGGGGTCTGGGTGCATGGTTATTAAAACATTACACCACTCATGTGAACCTCTCAACCTTAGTTCAAAATTTAAATGGGATGGCTGCATGGTTTGCCATGTTCATGTTCCAAACGTGCACAGAACCATTTTCTCAAATTCGTGTAAAAACATATCCCAAACCCATCCCAAATCTTAACTCCATTTATTGTTACTTAAATAATAATAAGAAGTTATTTAATTCAAGTCCCATATAGCTCAATAATAGTTCAGGATCTTATAAGGGCGATTTTTTAAATATTCATTGTGGTATGAATAATTACAATAATATACTCTAAAACATATGTCCTTCAGTCTTAACGTGATGACATAATAAGAACCAATATGTATATTCCGTAATATATCACTTTATGAAATCCCACAATAAATATTCTTTTAGGTATGTATACATCATTTGTACTTCAAGGATGAGTATATAATGATTAACTATGAGAATAATCCAACATATTACTCATCAAATATTTTTTTTGTTGATGAAATACATTGTTCCCAAACTATTATAGTCCATCCCAATAAGGGTTTAAATCATGGAAATTTCTCAACATCCTTTCTATCTCTAAAACCCCCTTCTTTTCCAATATAATATTCACATTCATTGATAGTTGAACATTAATTTAGGCTAGATTATATATCTCCCATTATATTAAAATATCTCCATCTATCCTTTATATGTTCAAAAATGTTGTTTATTTTAGGATCCTCATCATGGATAAACAAGGCTGATCTTTTTTGCTTAATGCATATTCAACATTTTTATCTTTCCTAAGGTTGTAATTTATTGAGCAGTTAAATTTTTTAATCATCTCTAACTTTCTTCATTAAGACACATTCAACTCCTTTTTAGTAAATATATATTTTAAATTTTTTTTATCTATATATATATATTACACATTCCAACATAAATATAATTCCTCCATTTCATTAATGAAAATATTTAAAAAACTATATCTAAATCATGAGATGGATAAATTTTTCTTATGAGCCATCAATTTTCATGAAGGAAAATACATAACCATTTAATTTATCATCATAGAACATCCTGTTCCATTCTTATATGAATCCCAATAGATTAAATACATTTATACACTACAGGGTAATGTAAGAAAGGGGGAAATGACTAATATTCTCATAATTTTTTTAAAATATACTCACATTCATACCTCTAACTAAACATAGATCCCATACCAATCATATTGGGGTGTGTATTGGGAAATAAATATAAATTATCTATAATGAACTTATAATATCAATCCAACCAAAGAATACCCTATCTTTAGATTGTGTGAGCCAAAAATGAATCGTCCTAATGATAAAATTACAATTTTTAAATTTTTTCATAATGGTTTTCCTTTCTCATGGATATTAACAAAATCCTTATGTGATCATCATGCACCACCTTTCAAATTTAATATACATTAATATTATTTATCAATACCTACACAAATAGATCCACATATCATGAAAGACACTATTCATTAAATCCATCGATGTAGTGTAGAGTTAGTAAAAACAAAATTCATCACTATAATACATAACAAATGGGTGAGATTAAATTCTATATAATGTTATATGTAGTGATAAATATATCGTGAATAAACATAAATAAAAAATATGTGAAGAGAAATAATTGAAACACATGATCATTAAACAATATCATGAGAGAAATAGTGAATCAGTAAACAACGATCAATGAATATATATAAAAATTCAGCTCAGTTTTAAACATATCCTTGGAAATTCCAAATTTTCAAATAATCACATGGGCTAAAAACAACTGTGTAATGTCCCCCATCCCATCACTATCTCATGCGGCCAAACCAGGTTGGTTATGTGACCTCATGAATGCCTCGTATATAGTAGAAGGTACAGACTAGTTGCAGAGCTATGGAAAATATTTGGGGAAGATTATAACTTATGGTTTTGAATCAAAATATAGTGTAAAATACATCAATATAATAGATTTGAATTAAAAAATAATACAACACATTATATAATCCAAAAAAAATTCCTACTAAATTATATATTATATAATGACGGAAGAAGCAATGAAAATATTAATGAAACTAAATGAAATTCTGAATTTCGTACAAATAAAACAATATCAGATTCAATATAGACTCTAATGACCATGGTCCACTACTAGAATATTGTTCTATCTCCATGCTCCAACCCATCCAGAAAGCAACGATCAACTACCAGGTTCTTACAAAGTGCCCAAACCATATTCCCTATAATATTATTGAGTAACAAAATGAATTCTAAGTAGTGTGTGAGTAAAACTATGTATATCAACATCAACATTTACAAGGGAAATAGTTTGATAATAAGTGCATGAAATAATGTGACAAATAGAAATATAACATAATTCAAAAATTAATAGATTACATTAATCCACCTACATTGGAACCATTAAAAAATATAACCACTTCACATCATGATCTAGTTCAAGAAACATGTATTGTGTATGTTATACATCGTTTGTCCTATATAATCAATGTAACATTCCAAATACCAACATCCATGAAAGGTCTCAAACCACCTATGAAGCCTCCCAATCCATTAAAACACATCATAATACTATTTAACACATATATACACAGAATATTAATTAAAAGAAACAATCAACCTTGAACATTATGTCATTTACCTACTAAAGGATCTACATCTCTTAATAAGACTCGACCACCATGGTTCAACATAAAACTAAATGAAGGATTCTTCTAGAAAAATATGGGATCTTACATCTTAAACATCATATATCTAATCATCCCCCAGTTTCACCATTCATCATGATGGGGTATTAGTGGAAAGGTATGGAAACTATTCTTACATAACATTCTCCATCTCCTATCTCTCCTCCTAAACACACCCATGATACCACTACACTAGAATCAGAGGTATAGTCCTACCTTAGAGATACATATCACTGTAGTCTAAAATATCTATAGAATGCTCCTCAAAGGATGCATTGGTACTCATATCGACATACATGACATCCATGACATGTGAAGGTTCATTGTAATATCTCAAAATCCATGACACATGAAACATGACCTGGTTGAATATATATAACTATAGAATGTCTAGTTTGAACACCAATTAGACTAACCCTATACACTATATCAAATGACATAACAATCCTGGGGTCTACATTTCCCTGTTTCATAATATAGAGTTCCCCCAAAATAGGTGATGCCCCAAAAAATTCATAATGGATAATTGTGAACTCCTGACGTGGTTTCAAAAAATTTGTGCGTCATTTATCCTGACTCTAAGTGGTCACCAATAACCAACTAATCATATAAACCTACTAGAATCCATAGTCATGAGACTAGAACCAATAAGAGCTAACTCACCTACCTCAACCCCAAAAATATGAGAATGAAATGTCCTTCCAAACAATTCCACGAATTGTTTCATCATGGTCAATGCTAGGAATCTATTTTATATGAAATATCTATGAGTTCTATACTTTTCTCCAATGAAAAACTGAAATCCAAAACAAATTATCATAACATATCCTCTAGAACCCGAATATTCAACTCATATTGAGCATATTTATATGGATAATATGTTATTCACTAAACAGACCAGGGATCATAGAGCCTTATAAAGATCATTCCAGAATCATTAGCTAAAATGAGGACATCTATCTAAAATAAAACTCCTCAACACATTATTCAACTAAAATAACTCAAAATTGTATAGACTACCTATATTATCAATAGTTATAGACTTTATAATAGCCATTAAATGGGATACCATCATATTCCAATCCACGAACACCCATACTACATCATTCTTGTGAGGTTTTAGGGTTATACTTTAAAAAACTATATTGTGAGATCATTCCATTTATATTCAAGGATTAGAAGATCCCTACAAAACCATATGGATTCTAATGTTGGGATATCATCTGTTGATAGAGGAAACATCTATACATTATGCCCCATCTCACCATCATCATCCATGTCCACCCTAACTATCTAGGTAGATCATGATACATATTTGCGAAGCCATGATGTACCTCACATCTAGAATCATGAAACTCTCTTATTAACTCCTCTTACAATCCCATATAAACCCATACTTACCCAATAAAAATAGATAATTTTCACTACATAGAGACCATTCATCTGCTGTCTCCCCACCACATAAAATTTTAGATTAAACTATGACCTTCAGATCAATTAACTACTCTATCATGATCCTTTCCAAAATCATTAGTATAATAGAAGTAAAATTCAGATATATTCATCCCTAATACTCATAAACATCTTCATTCATGACATTATCGAGTTGTATAATCTTCCACTCATTGTATGACTCATGCACTTCCATTTTATGTATCATCCATCTCAAGGCATCAATAATGATTTTTTCCTTTTCCAATATGTATTACAAGTTAATATATAAATCCTAGTGATACTCAAATTGTATCTTATATCAAAGGATTTGGTCCCATTGAGAAAATATAATCATAAGCCCCTGATTTTACTTGATTACTACAAACTTCTCACACATGATATAGAATATACAAAATCTCAGTGCATGTACTACCTCTACTAGACCCATATCATGGGTAATATGATTCAACTCATATGTCTCAACTATCTACATCCATAAGTGACCACAGGGTTCTACTACATCATAATTTCCCTATGTACTACATTGGAAACATAAAACAATATCATATACTACTTACTAGACTCAATGATGTTGAGGATCAATGTCAATGTTAGCCTAATATTCCGCTCCATGAAATCAGTATCATAAGAATCTAACTAAAAAACACCCCCTTTATTTATTATCCTTAACATCAGTCCTTCCATATTGGAGAATTCATGGATGGAGCACTTGTAATAAACTTATGATCCTATAAAACGGTAAATTAGGAAGACATTCTTCGATTGACTCTAAGATAATACAAAAAAAAAGTATCTGGGCCCACAGAGACATCATCATATGAGATAACAAGTTCCATAAATAGAACACTATGAATATAGAAAATAAATTTGGATAACATGGTGTATAAATGATACTTCTTCAATATAATCATGACTATGTCATAATATTAGGAATGATATTCAATAGACATAGAGTTTACTTAAATGTTTTTGATGAAATCTACCACAAACCTATCAAAGAAAGGATGGAACTTACTATCCATCAGGGACATCAAGACCATTATTGAATTCATTGGAATGAATGACGTCACTATAAATTCATATAAGACATACCTAAGCATAAAATTAGTTTTGGGTATGTGAAATGGTCTCACAATCAACCGGTGGTACCATGATCCCTATAACGACCCACACTTTACATACATTGTTAATACTTTAAAATTGAAGCACTCTTATTACAACATATGACAAAACCACAAAGGACCGTATAGGTATAGTGTCTTTAGAAACTGGGGAAACATAAACAACTGGTTCATAAATCTTCTACAGTGTCTCCCATTTATTTCATCATATCTAGGGTCCCTTTAGCATATTCTACTTAATATCCATCTTCCTGACCTGGGGAAAAGAAAACATAAAAGGGTGAGCTCAAATGCTCAGCAAGGGCAAATAAAGGAAATAAAAATCATATCATATCTTTTTGAAAATTAAAACCTGCAAAAGAGATCATAATATCTTAACATGGAATAAATCATAGAAGTGAAAATGAGATCCCCATAATCATAACATAAAACTTGAAACTTTGTGGCATGCACACATAATCATGGAAATCATTTCTTGTTAGTCATGACTCATTGCCAAGACTATCTTAGTGGACAAAGTCCCTTTCTGAACCGAGTTCACTCCTCGTTTCAGTCCTGTATCACTGAACCGAAATAACCTTCCGTTCCAGCCATGTCTATCTCATGAGATATAAAATCATTACCCAATGCATTGGAGGGAGATATAGGTCCCACCCAGCTTATAATGAATCCTTTCTTATATGTGCCACATAATCATAAAACATACATCATCGCATAACACATATAACAAAAATGGGATTCTTGAAACATCATGACATCATAAATCAATTCATACATGATAAAGGAATTCATAAACATAATTCCATCACAACATAGTCAAACCAATGTAAAAATATGGATAGAAACAGAACCCTTTATTATCTTAGATGGAAAATAATTTTGATAAAACACTTGAATTGAATTCTTGAGGAAAATATCCATTCTTCTTCAAAAACATTTTTCCTTTCATAACATGTCATACAACTTTAAAATAAAAGAAGTTGATTAAAAATAAACTTGAAAACTGGTAATGGAAGCTTCTTTGAAGTAATGTTTTAAAAATCCATTCATGCCGTATAAGTTAAAAAAACATTCTTCGTACTTTTGTCGGAAAAGTCAAAAAGTACCTAGTACGGAAAAATGACAAAAGATTCCTTTCATATTCTTTACTAAAAACTCACCTAAGGGTAAAATTGGATTTAAACTATTGAAAGTGGATGGAAACAATATTACATATTGAGGGAACATGGATGTGGATGATAAAATACACCCCAGTAAATACTTACGAATAAACAATCTCGAATAAAAATGAGATTGTGATATTTCCCTTACCTTAGGTCCGATTTGCTTTGTTCGTGTCCGAAGCTCCTGTATAATGGTTTAAATAATGTTATTGACTTATTCCAGAATCATACATATTGATATGAGATCATATATGGTCATATTATTAGCTTCTTGTTAGTAATATTTCATTGTTACTTGTTACTCGGGTCTTTATAACTTTTTGTTCTTATGCGTGTTTTGTCGAATAAATTCTTATTCTTATCTTTAGGTTATAGATAATTCATTTCCAGAATGGTATTAGTGTAGTATATACCATATTCATTCATTCAATTCATTTATATAATCATTATGAAATGAAGATCATGTAGAACGAGTCGCATCACATCGTGGAGACGGTATTCCGTACGTACGCACGAGTGATGATATCGTTCCTATGATCGTGGAATTGTATTGGAGTATATATATATATTATTTCAGTATCAATATTACTTAATAATAATCATATATAGTTACTGATTACACCATTATACCCATCCTTGTAAGGTGATGGTGGAAAATAGATTACACCACGGCGTGGAGACGGTATTCCGTACGTACGCACGCGTGGTGATTTCATTTTTTCCGTAGGATGGATAGAAGGTGAATTAGGGTTGTTTCATATTTATAATAACATATCAGTATATAAGTAATACTGATGTTATTACTTTATCATGAAACAACTAAAGAAGAAGAAGTTGAAGAAGAAAGAAATTGAAAAGATCGGTAATGGATATTACCTCTTCTTTGGAACGCCTTTTTGAATCCTCCACTTAAGGAACTAAGATTGGTCTTTGGAGAAGACCAGGACCTCTAGGATTATTCTAGGGAAGTGGAGAAGGGAAAATGGCAGGGGTTGGCCGAGCTTGAGTGCTCAAATTGGTGTGAGGAGGAGGGGGAGGAGGTGCCCTTTTATAAGGGAGGAGAGGGGCACCTTAGGAATATCTCAAAATATTATTTTATATTAAAGTCAAAATCGGTTTATAATGGTTCCAAAGGGTCTTATTTCGAAGCTAAAGTGGGGATGGGTCGAAATCCTATCAACCAATTGGATTTAGACTAGTTTAGGGTATTATTTTAACCTTATCAATTAGATTTAACTCTAAGTTAATTAATTTAACTTTTACCGTGTCTTTTTGTTTTCTTTCACTATATGGTTAATACACTTACTATAACATGCCAAACGAACCCCAAATTGTTTATTATTAATATATATATCCTTATCTAAGTCATTTGGCCGAACCTTAGATTTTTAGGAATAAAATAACAATTAATAATATTTTATTTTATTTAAAAATTATTTTGTGTCAATTTTGACACTATTTGATATATGATTTTTGTGAAAGTCATAACAGAATTATATGTTCGAACCAAGTTGATTAAATCAATACTAATATATCATAGTAACCTAGAAAATTAGTGGAATTCATAAAAAGTCTCAATTTACATTTATTTTGGTATTTATATTATCACTTTTGTCAATATTTCATTAATAAGATAATTACAGCATCATCTTTGTGTCATAAATAAATTAATTTATTTGATCTCTAAAAATTACAAATAAAATAGCATCATGTAGGAAATCTTTTTAGCTTTCTAATGAATATTTACAATTGAATATATCTTATGTATAACCCCATATTAAAAATGATTTACTTATTAAACTTTGATTTTAACTATTTTAACCCTTCTTTAAATAAATTAATAATAAATGTTCTAATCTAATCCAAGTGGGCCTAAATGGTCATATTTTATTCCTAAGTTTGTTTTTGGTCGAATTACACTTGTCCAATAGAATTAGGACATGTGTTAGGGTAATATTAATATCATATTTACCCTTAGTTACCCTATTTACTATTAACCGCGGTAAAAATAGTAAAAAGTTACTATTCACCAAAAAATTATTTTCATCTCATTGAACCACATTTTAGTCCTTGATATTAACCGTGTCTCTCGGATTTTTGAAATTCGATTCACAGAAGCGGTAAAATTAAGTTTTATGCAAAATTCAGTTTTTAACCTACCACTTAGTGGTTTCACTATTCATCAAAAATTGAATGTTTTCAGAAAAATACCAAAATTTCACCCTAGGCTAATTTCGATATTCCGAGTCCAAAAATGAAGTCCATTTTTAAAAATAAAATTTATAAAATTTCAAAAAGTGGTTATTACTATTCATAACGGCCAGTTTTAATAGCATATTGTTGTTTAGTGAAACTCGGTATTGCGTACGACGCAAGCTATCGAGGAAGGTCGCGATTGCGTGTAAAGCAAGCCAAGCAAGTGTTGTGTAGAAAAAGATTCCTTTGATGATTTATATAACATAAAAGTCTCGGGTGTTACATTCTACCCCCCTTAAAAAGAATTTCTCCCTCGAAATTCGTCACTTTGCAACAAACAAATGAGGATACTTCTCCCTCATCATATCCTCAAGCTCCCATGTAGCTTCTTCAAGTTGGTGGTTTCTCCATAAAACTTTCACCAAGCGAGTGGTCTTGTTTCGTAGGACTTTTTCGCTACGATCCAGAATCTCTATCGGCTGTTCTTCATATGAAAGATCTTGCTCCAGCGGTACAACTTCTGAGCTGAGTACATGTGAAGGATCTGGTATGTACTTTCTCAGGAGAGATACATGGAACACATCGTGAACTTGAGAGAGATTCGGTGGAAGCGCCAATCGGTAAGCTACCTTCCCAACACGATCCAGTATTTCAAAAGGACCGATATATCTAGGGCTCAACTTCCCCTTCTTTCCAAATCTCATAACCCTCTTCCAGGGAGATATTCGTAAGAACACTTTATCACCCACTTCAAACTCTAGGTATCTTCTTCGATTGTCGGCATAACTTTTCTTTCGACTCTGAGCTGTTCTTATGTGTTGTTGAATAGATCTGACCTTTTCTACCATTTCATCAACGAAATCAGGTCCTAATAGCTTTCTTTCCCCAACTTCATCCCAGCAAGTTGGAGTCCTACATTTCTTTCCATAGAGAGCTTCATAAGGAGCCATTTGAATACTGGAGTGAAAGCTATTATTATAAGAAAATTCCACCAAAGGTAGGTGTTGATCCCAACCTCCTTTGAAATCCATAGAGCAAGCTCTCAACATATCTTCTAGGGTTTGAATTGTTCTCTCAGACTGACCGTCTGTCTGGGGATGATAAGCAGTGCTGAAACTCAACTCTGTATCCAGAGTATGCTGAAGACTTCGCCAGAACTTCGAGGTAAATCTCGGATCTCGATCAGATATAATAGAAAGTGGTACTCCATGCAATCTTACCACTTCCTTTACATATATCCTGGCAAGCTGATCTAGAGAGAAATCCTCTCTAATAGCAATGAAGTGTGCAGACTTTGTAAGACGATCAACTATGACCCAGATAGCATTATTGCCTTTGGATGTTTTAGGAGGTCCTGTGACAAAGTCCATAGTGATGTTTTCCCATTTCCATTCGGGTATGGGTAATGGTTGTAACATCCCCTTAGACTTCTGTCTCTCAGCTTTAACTTGTTGACAAACCAAGCATCGAGAGACATATTCAGCAACATCTCTTTTCATGCCATCCCACCAGAAGTACTCTTTCAGGTCCCTATACATCTTCGTGCTTCCAGGATGAATAGAGAATGAAGAACTATGAGCCTCATCCAGCAGCTCTTTCTTTAATTCGGGGATGGGAGGAACACAAACCCGATTCATGAACTTTATTATCCCATCACAATCAAGGTTGAATTCAGGAACATTTCTCACCTTCTTTTGTAACTCGACATCTTCTTTCTGTGCCTCTTTAATCTTCACATGTATAGATGGTTGAACATTCATTTGAGAAAGATAAGATTTTTCCCCTTCCATTATAATTCCAAGATCCATCCTTTGTAAATCCATAAATATTGGATCTTTTGTGATCCTCATCATGGATAAACTAGCATGGTCTTGTCGACTTAATGCATCTGCCACCTTGTTTGCTTTCCCAGGGTGGTAATGGATTGAGCAGTCATAATCCTTAATCAGCTCCAACCATCTTCTTTGACGCATATTCAACTCCTTTTGTGTGAAAATATACTTTAAACTTTTATGATCAGTATAAATATCACACCTTTCACCATAAAGGTAATGCCTCCAAATCTTTAATGCAAAGATTACCGTAGCCAACTCCAAATCATGAGTTGGGTAATTTTGCTCAGGGATTTTCAACTGTCGTGAGGCATAAGCTATCACCATATCATTTTGCATAAGAACACACCCCAATCCCTTCTTGGATGCATCACTGTAGATCACAAACCTTTCTCCACTACAAGGCAGTGTGAGCACAGGTGCACTGGATAACCTTCTTTTCAACTCCTTGAAATTCTCTTCACATTCCTCTGTCCAGACAAACTTAACTCCTTTCCGAGTCAACTTGGTGAGTGGATTAGATAATCGTGAAAAATCTTTTACAAAACGTCGATAATAACCAGCCAAACCAAGAAAACTTCGGATCTCAGTTACTGTTGTTGGTCTTGACCATCTTTCGATAACCTCTGTTTTTGCTGGATCCACAGATATCCCCTCTTTTGAGATTATATGACCCAAAAATGCAACTTTTTGAAGCCAAAATTCACACTTGGTAAATTTGGCATAAAGCTTCTCTTTTCTCAGGGTCTTCAATATAATTCTCAAGTGATCTTCATGCTCTTCCTTGCTCTTTGAATAGACAAGAATATCGTCTATAAAGACTACCACAAATTGATCAAGATAGTCTCTAAAGACTCTATTCATTAGATCCATGAAGATAGCAGGGGCATTAGTAAGACCAAATGGCATCACTATAAATTCATAGTGTCCATACCTTGTACGGAAAGCCGTCTTTGGTATATCCTCCCTTTTGACCCTTAATTGATGATACCCTGAATGAAGATCAATCTTGGAAAAGTATTGAGCTCCACGTAGTTGGTCAAATAAGTCATCAATGCGTGGGAGAGGATATTTGTTCTTGATAGTGATCTTGTTAAGTTCTCGATAATCAATGCAAAGTCTCATTGATCCATCTTTCTTCTTAACAAATAGAACAGGTGCTCCCCAAGGTGACGCACTAGGGCGTATGAATCTCTTATCAAGATTCTCTTGGAGTTGCTTCTTCAATTCCTGCAACTCAATTGGGGCCATTCTATAAGGTGTCTTTGAAATAGGCAAAGCACCCGGTACGAGTTCTATTGAAAACTCAACTTCACGATTTGGTGGAAGACCCGGTAATTCCTCCGGAAAGACATCATCAAACTCCCGTACAATGGGCATATTCTTAATCGTGAGTTTCTCGCCAACCATTTGAGATAAATAACCTTCATTTAGTGGAATCAATACCCATAAGATGGAAGAAATTTCCACTGGAAGGTTATGTTCATCCTTGCATTGATAGACAATCGTAGATTGATCTGGAATATGAAATGTGACATCCCTTCTTTGGCAATTGATATGAGCTCCATGTAGAGAAAGCCAATCCATGCCAAGAATCACATCAAATTCCACTAAAGGAAGGATCACAAGATTTGCAGGAAGCACTTTCCCACAAACTTCGATCGGAGAAGAATTATAAACTTTTGATGCGATTGATGTGCCATTAGGTGTTGTCACAGCTAACTCAACATCTAATTGTTGAGGTAATACGGTGATACCCTTAGAAAATTTTTCAGAAATAAAAGAGTGGGTGGATCCAGAATCAAATTAAACATTTGCTACTTTAGAGTGGATGGTATGTGTACCTTTCACCACATCGTTATCGTACTCCACATCGCTAATAGAAATTGCATGTGACTTTCCTTTTTCTTTAGCCTTAAGAGTCTGTTGACGTCGACCATCATCATCAACCCTTGGATTTGGTCATTGATTGGCATAATGCCCCATCTCCTTGCACTTGAAACATTGAAGTGTAGCAGGTTCATTCTGTGTATCCCTTCCTTTGTTTGCATCATTAGACATCTTCTTCCCATTATCACGGCATTCAAATGCCCGATGACCTTCTTTTCCACATTTAAAACACTTACTTGTCCCTTTAAGACAACTCCCTCCATGTTTCTTTCCACACTTTGAGCATAAGGGAAAGTTCATCTTCTTTTCAGTGTGCTCTTTAGAGTTTCCTTTGAATTCCATCTTCCTCTTCTTATCAAACCCATGCGACTGATGGGTTACTCCAATCTCCATCTCGACTTTGAGAGCACATCGAACGATTTCCTCGTAGATATTGAAGTCCCTTATGGCTAACGCCCTTCGAAGACTTGGTTTTAAGCCACTAAAGAATCGATCGATCTTACTCTCAGGTTGGATAATAATACCAGAAGCGTACCTTGCAAGTCTTGTAAAATTTGCTTCATATGTACCAACAGATTCATCATCCCTTTTCTTCAGTTCAAGAAACTCTTTCTCCATCTTTGTTCGGAGAATACGAGGGAAGTACTTATTGAAAAATAAGTTCTTGAACTCGTCACATTCCATAGACTCAATTTCATCCCTTTTCCTTGTATTCTTAACAAGATTCCACCATTGATCAGCATCTCCTTCCAAACGGTACACTGCTAGGATGACCTTATCATGCTCAGAACATTGAAGAACTGAAAATATCTTTTCAGTAGTACTAATCCATTGTTCAGCTACTAATGGATCAGTAGACCCGCTGAAAGATGGCGGACGCTGCCTCATGAAGGATTCAACAGAATGTTGCTCCCTCCTTTGTTCGTTTGGAAATCCTGCATGATTCATAGCTTGAGATAGTTGTGTGAGCATGGCTACAAGATTTTGCATTCCAGCTCCCATATCGTTTGGTTGCTCAGGGGGACAATCATTGCATTGCCCATCGCATTCCGCATTAACACGGTTCCTTCGGGTTCCAGCCATTGACTAAAACCAAGAAGAATAGTGTGAGCAACACTAATTATAATAGGAAACCACATAATTCAAGAATAAAATTTTCATGCTTATGGTCTTATCCTAGGTTATTCATGGCCATTTCTAAGATTGTGTTCTATGCTTAGACTTATCCTTAGGGTTCTTACTAAGGCTTTCACATCCTAGTTTCCAAAGGATGACTATACCTTTCCTCTGATACCAACTATAACGACCCACACTTTACATACATTGTTAATACTTCAAAATTGAAGCACTCTTATTACAACATATGACAAAACCACAAAGGACCGTATAGGTATAGTGTCATTAGAAACTGGGGAAACATAAACAACTGGCTCATAAATCTTCTACAGTGTCTCCCATTTATTTCATCATATCTAGGGTCCCTTTTAGCATATTCTACTTAATATCCATCTTCCTGACCTGGGGAAAAGAAAACATAAAAGGGTGAGCTCAAATGCTCAGCAAGGGCAAATAAAGGAAATAAAAATCATATCATATCTTTTTGAAAATTAAAACATGCAAAAGAGATCATAATATCTTAACATGGAATAAATCATAGAAGTGAAAATGAGATCCCCATAATCATAACATAAAACTTGAAACTTTGTGGCATGCACACATAATCATGGAAATCATTTCTTGTTAGTCATGACTCATTGCGAAGACTATCTTAGTGGACAAAGTCCCTTTCTGAACCGAGTTCACTCCTCGTTTCAGTCCTGTATCACTGAATCGAAATAACCTTCCGTTCCAGCCATGTCTATCTCATGAGATATAAAATCATTACCCAATGCATTGGAGGGAGATATAGGTCCCACCCAGCTTATAATGATTCCTTTCTTATGTGTGCCACATAATCATAAAACATACATCATCGCATAACACATATAACAAAAATAGGATTCTTGAAACATCATGACATCATAAATCTATTCATACATGATA
This sequence comes from Viscum album, assembly GCA_963277665.1. Taxonomy (NCBI): domain Eukaryota; kingdom Viridiplantae; phylum Streptophyta; class Magnoliopsida; order Santalales; family Viscaceae; genus Viscum; species Viscum album. The sequence goes on from OY728127.1 coordinate 1,814,268,029, forward strand.
AAGGAAATCATAAACATAATTCCATCACAACATAGTCAAACCAATGTAAAAATACGGATTGAAACAGAACCCTTTATTATCTTAGATGGAAAATAATTTTGATAAAACACTTGAATTGAATTCTTGAGGAAAATATCCTTTCTTCTTCAAAAACATTTTTCCTTTCATAACATGTCATACAACTTTAAAATAAAAGAAGTTGATTAAAAATAAACTTGAAAACTTGTAAAGTAATCTTCTTTGAAGTAATGTTTTAAAAATCCATTCATGCCGTATAAGTTAAAAAAAACATTCTTCGTACTTTTTTCGGAAAAGTCAAAAAGTACCTCGTACGGAAAAATGACAAAAGATTCCTTTCATATTCTTTACTAAAAACTCACCTAAGGGTAAAATTGGATTTAAACTATTGAAAGTGGATGGAAACAATATTACATATTGAGGGAACATGGATGTGGATGATAAAATACACCCCAGTAAATACTTACGAATAAACAATCTCGAATAAAAATGAGATTGTGATATTTCCCTTACCTTAGGTCCGATTTGCTTTGTTCGTGTCCGAAGCTCCTGTATAATGGTTTAAATAATGTTATTGACTTATTCCAGAATCATACATATTGATATGAGATCATATATGGTCATATTATTAGCTTCTTGTTAGTAATATTTCATTGTTACTTGTTACTCGGGTCTTTATAACTTTTTGTTCTTATGCGTGTTTTGTCGAATAAATTCTTATTCTTATCTTTAGGTTATAGATAATTCATTTCCAGAATGGTAATAGTGTAGTATATACCATATTCATTCATTCAATTCATTTATATAATCATTATGAAATGAAGATCATGTAGAACGAGTCGCATCACATCGTGGAGACGGTATTCCGTACGTACGCACGAGTGATGATATCGTTCCTATGATCGTGGAATTGTATTGGAGTATATATATATATTATTTCAGTATCAATATTACTTAATAATAATCATATATAGTTACTGATTACACCATTATACCCATCCTTGTAAGGTGATGGTGGAAAATAGATTACACCACGGCGTGGAGACGGTATTCCGTACGTACGCACGCGCGGTGATTTCATTTTTTCCGTAGGATGGATAGAAGGTGAATTAGGGTTGTTTCATATTTATAATAACATATCAGTATGCAAGTAATACTGATGTTATTACTTTATCATGAAACAACTAAAGAAGAAGAAGTTGAAGAAGAAAGAAATTGAAAAGATCGGTAATGGATATTACCTCTTCTTTGGAACGCCTTTTTGAATCCTCCACTTAAGGAACTAAGATTGGTCTTTGGAGAAGACCAGGACCTCTAGGATTATTCTAGGGAAGTGGAGAAGGGAAAATGGCAGGGGTTGGCCGAGCTTGAGTGCTCAAATTGGTGTGAGGAGGAGGGGGAGGAGGTGCCCTTTTATAAGGGAGGAGAGGGGCACCTTAGGAATATCTCAAAATATTATTTTATATTAAAGTCAAAATCGGTTTATAATGGTTCCAAAGGGTCTTATTTCGAAGCTAAAGTGGGGATGGGTCGAAATCCTATCAACCAATTGGATTTAGACAAGTTTAGGGTATTATTTTAACCTTATCAATTAGATTTAACTCTAAGTTAATTAATTTAACTTTTACCGTGTCTTTTTGTTTTCTTTCACTATATGGTTAATACACTTACTATAACATGCCAAACGAACCCCAAATTGTTTATTATTAATATATATATCCTTATCTAAGTCATTTGGCCGAACCTTAGATTTTTAGGAATAAAATAACAATTAATAATATTTTATTTTATTTAAAAATTATTTTGTGTCAATTTTGACACTATTTGATATATGATTTTTGTGAAAGTCATAACAGAATTATATGTTCGAACCAAGTTGATTAAATCAATACTAATATATCATAGTAACCTAGAAAATTAGTGGAATTCATAAAAAGTCTCAAATTACATTTATTTTGGTATTTATATTATCACTTTTGTCAATATTTCATTAATAAGATAATTACTGCATCATCTTTGTGTCATAAATAAATTAAATTATTTGATGTCTAAAAATTACAAATAAAATATCATCATGTAGGAAATCTTTTTAGATTTCTAATGAATATTTACAATTGAATTTATCTTATGTATAACCCCATATTAAAAATGATTTACTTATTAAACATTGATTTTAACTATTTTAACCCTTCTTTAAATAAATTAATAATAAATGTCCTAATCTAATCCAAGTGGGCCTAAATGGTCATATTTTATTCCTAAGTTTGTTTTTGGTCGAATTACACTTGTCCAATAGAATTAGGACATGTGTTAGGGTAATATTAATATCATATTTACCCTTAGTTACCCTATTTACTATTAACCGCGGTAAAAATAGTAAAAAGTTACTATTCACCAAAAAATTATTTTCATCTCATTGAACCACATTTTAGTCCTTGATATTAACCGTGTCTCTCGGATTTTTGAAATTCCATTCACAGAAGCGGTAAAATTAAGTTTTATGCAAAATTCAGTTTTTAACCTACCACTTAGTGGTTTCACTATTCATCAAAAATTGAAAGTTTTCAGAAAAATACCAAAATTTCACCCTAGGCTAATTTCGATATTCTGAGTCCAAAAATGAAGTCCATTTTGAAAAATAAAATTTATAAAATTTAAAAAAGTGGTTATTACTATTCATAACGGCTAGTTTTAATAGCATATTGTTGTTTAGTGAAACTCGGTATTGCGTACGACGCAAGCTATCGAGGAAGGTCGCGATTGCGTGTAAAGCAAGCCAAGCAAGTGTTGTGTAGAAAAAGATTCCTTTGATGATTTATATAACATAAAAGTCTCGGGTGTTACAATCCCAATTCAATATTGGATAAAATAATCGATCCAATTAGTTGATCAATGTTCTCACTAGTTCATGGATGGGGATACAAATTCATGATTGTAAATAGGTTCAATATCTGATAATTCACACATATCTGTAATTCCCATCAAACATTTGGATGAAATTAATTTGAGAACAAAAAAGTGGTATACTAGGCATTATGAAACCCTTATCATATAGAACCTCCAACTAAAAATTCTATTCACAAAGGTATGTTGGTACTTTCTTATAATGTGGAATAGAAATTTTATCTTCATAATGGAACATGCTATTCGTATATTCAATATTCTTCTTGGGTGGTAAGCTGGATAACATTAATAGAAAGACATCCTAAAAATAGTCCAAAACTAGAGGAAATGAATCTAGATATATCCCTTCATCCTCCAAAACATGGTTTTGATATCTAATGCATGGGACAATTCAATCTACACTAAATTTGTCCTACATAACCATCCTAAAGTTCACACTCACCCTAGTGAGTATATAATCCCCATTTGATATATTGAAATGTAAATATCCTCAGATAATTTTCGACATTATCATGTTATTACATTAGGAAACCAATTATATTAATCAAATATAATCCTACAAATTTATCATAAAATGTTTCTATGAGAAATAATATGCACCATTTTCAGGAGGACATGCCATTTAGTGTCATATACATTATAAATGCACTCCCAATTGTGTGTCAATAATTTTGACATCATTTATGTTCTATAATTCAAAACACAAACATTTTTAAAAAATATAATAAATAAAAGAATGTGATTCTCTTGTATTAAAATATTTCGAACTTATGTAAATGATAGTAGAATTATACATTTTATGGTGGAAGGTACTATATCCAAAATAATCTAATCTTATTTTATAGCTATAAACAAGATCATCCATCAATCATGTGCTCCAATATGACTAACCTATGTTATTCCCTATAAGTGGTACTACTACTCCATCATTGGGCTTCCACATACCATTCCTCAACATAAATTTATTGAGGATATACAATTACCTATCTGTTGAGGGTTAGGTGAGCCCCTTCTAGAATCATGTGTCTTTCATGATATATTAAATATATGCTATAGTGGAAGGATCCCACAAAACATTTAAAGAATAATCCATAATCCTTTAGTGTTCCACTCTAGAAATTATTTCCCCCAATGGATCCTCTGAGTGGTGGCTCTCCTTCCATCGCGTGTCTCTAGGGTTTCCTCAGCGGCGACCCAAAGGGGGAGGCTCATGCAGTATTTTAAGTTGAGATGGAGGTTCCTCGACATCACCTCCCCCTTCCTCTTGCTCCTGGTTTTCTGTTCTGTAGGTTTGGGGAACTTTTTGATGGCATTGCGGGTGGAGATTTTTTTGGTGTTCTTGCGGTGTCGTCGTTGCTGGAGCGCTTCCGTCCTTCCTCGTTGGCCCCTCCCGCTTCTTGTGGTTCTTCCATGGTTTTGATCTGACTAGTTTCAATTTCAGAGCGGCGTTGTTGGCTCAGATCTGCTCGGATCCCCTCAACGACGATGCTCCCTCGAGGTGTGGTTAGGTCTTCCAGTCCTGGGTGACGAAGTCTCAGCTGCATCATATTGGTTCATCCTCCTCTTCGGGATGTTGTGGTTGGGGTGTCAAAGATTGTCTCGTGGATGCGGTGGGGTTACCACTGCTTCGGTTATAGCAATGGGATATAGATTTCTGTGTAGGTTTTTAGCTTGATAATGGTTTGGTGTTATCGCTATCGTGTTGGTTCTGGTTATGGTTTGCTATCTGATTCTTCTGTGATGGTTTGAGTGCCTGGAGGTTCAATAGCAGGGGTCCCTTACTGGGGACATTGAAGATGTTGGTTAATCTATGGATGCTTCTCGAGAGGATTAAAAAATACAGGTTGATGTCCTCATGTTTTTTTAACTTGATGTTGTGTGTTTTTTACACGAGGATGGTGGTGCACAATGTCGTTTACAATGGTTTTCGGAGGTTTATGGTGGTCGTCGATGCTATTTTTTGATTTACAGTGGTGAGGATCTCTAGAAACTGTTGGGGATAGTGATGATAGTGGGTCTTGTGGGGATGATGTTTGGTGATACGACGTATCTATGGAAGTTGTGGGTACACATGGCTTGAGGTCGAGGTCACTTTGGATGATGTTCTTTTATTTTTGAATTTTGAACTTCTTTTCTACTATTCCCAAATTGTATCCCACACATTTCGTGTTGGTTACCGCTACCATAAAGTGGCTTATTTGAAAATACAAGAAAGAGAATTTGAGGGTTACTGTACCACTCTAAAGAGTATTTGGACACATAATCTTATTGTTTCCAACCATGTCACATTAATATAGCTACAATGGAACACAATCATTAGATGGATTCCCAATACCATGAAAACTCTACCTGATGATTCCGTGGTGACATCTATCATATCGATACTTCTTTTCACCTGAAGAAGGGCTCCCGGTTCACCAAACTAAAATATCATGACCACGTCTCTAATCCTCTGCAGAGTCCCTTACATGATGAGTGCCAAACATATCACTTCTATAATACAAATGAAATAAATAATTTTTACCTATGATCTAATCACAAAGTAAATCCTATAAAAAACACCACCACTTATAAAATTAATTATCTATTAAGGATTGATAAAAGTACTACCTTCCAATGAAATATATGGCATAGTCCATCACTAATAGTCCCTCATACATCAGATTCATGAACACAAGATCATTTTCATCCCGATATATCTCAATATAGAATTGGATATAGGAAATCATCTCAAATTCCTTCTTGGAAAACTCCTATTTTATTATAGATAGAGCTAGGATGTACCACAAAATCATAGTATGTCCATGAATCATGTATCAAGAAAGATTTACCATCATATCTATGTGTGTATCAATGTGCCTATAGAACATTTGGACCAACTCAATATAGAACACAACTTCCTAGGGTCCACCCTCCATATTGAACACAGGAAAATAATAAAGTTGATACTCTTTCATCATCAGAGACATCGAACGTAAGATGTGAATACTATCACATTACTTGGATCACGTGACCATATTGAAGTTTTTGTGAAGATGAATATCTATCCAACCCTTATGTTCAACATGAATCTCTGTCTTCGAAATGATAGGAGTGTAACAATTTAAACCCTCCTAACTATCCCTTTTAATACGGTGATTAGGCATTTTTGCAATAAGACTAACACAATCCTTATAAAACTAGTTATAAATACAACATATAGAAAATACTATTTAGAAAATAGATATTCACTTCTCATGGTCCCTCTAAAAATTTCAAAAATTTGTTTTAGAATGACCCGTTTAATTTGATTTATTAGATATAATAAGAATGTATTATAATTGATTAATAGGAAAATATATAATATATACAATAAATATCTCAATATCATGAAAAATACATGTCAGTATACAACCCCATGTGCCTATAATGATGCATGAATACACATCTTGCACCATAAAGGGACAAGGGTGTTAATCTAATGAATCCATAACATCAAAATAATTGTGAATTACACAAGGTGAAACAATATCAAACAATAAAATAGAGAAAAACATGAATAATAATCCTATCCCAAGGAACTCATACTTTCCCCCAAACATGGGTTAGCTACTCCAATGATGAACTTCATTACCATGTCTTGAAACAACCTAATATTAATTATACCATTCCAAAAAAGTAATGAAACATAACAATAAAGATGATTCCCTCATGCCACTTTTTAATGTCCCCATAATCGACACTTTCTCTCATGGTTGAATCAGGTTGGTTGAGTATCATAAACAATTCCTACCCATACTCAAGAGGATGAAAACTAGTAAAAGGTTTCATGAAAATAGAACGGGGTTAATATACCCCCAGTTTAATGTCACGATATAGTGGAAAATAAGTAAATATCGGTGTTCAGAAATAAAAGAAACCATACAACTCATAGGATAATCCATAAAAAATTTAGAAAATAAATTATTCAATAAATAATAAAGTAATTATTTAATGAAAATATGAATAAGACTATATGACATGATGAATTTCATACAAATAATATAATATCATTCCCAATAATGGCATTAGGGAACATAGACATGAACCACATTCCATTATCATATTTATGATTCAACCTATATAGCAAGAACCAATCCACTACAAGGTACATTTACCTTATCATATCTTGCATTATTATAATTTTATCAAGTACCAAATAGAAGACCATGTAGGGTGTGAGTAAAACCCACAAAGTTGATATCACATTGTCAAGAAAAACTAGTGTAATAATAAGTCAATGAAATATTTTGTTAAACTAGTGTATAAATTAATTCAACATTTAATATAAGACATTTATAAACCTTGATTTTCACTCATAAAAAATGTATCGTGGAATGTTGCACAACCATGCTAACTATATCCCTAAAAACATGGCAAAACTAAACATTGGCCCAAACACTCAATATGAGCATCTCATCATGTATAGGGGCTTAGTCCATTATATAAGCATTGATTCAGGTGGTGGGGAATATAGCGATATATATGTATCACATCATGTCTTATGGTCAATCTTGGTATAGTAGCACAAAAACACATTTTAGGGCCTATCCCATTATATCAGCCGCACAACATGTGTCAAAAGTGAATATCATAATAGAAATCATATCGAAATATAATAATATATTACCAGAAGGTTAATTATACTAATTAAAATTTTTATTTAAATTTATCTATTTAATGAATTAAATAATGAATTTTCTATGGTGAATATAAAATAATAAATCACATGATACAAAACTCCAACTAAAATGATTTGTAATCCATTTTCAAGTCATTATATTCAAAGGAAAATGCAAGGGATGGTGCATCTGGATAAAAAATATGGGTCCATGGAGTGATTTAATTATAATATTATCACATAAAACTAACCAATTATTTAATTATCTGGTTTCATTGTTGAACTCATATATATTTCTTGCACTTTACATATTTAAATCGGACAATAGGTTTTTGAATTAGACCCCACATATATTTATTTAATGATTTAGAATCCCTACCAATAATAATCACTAAAAGGAAAAAAGGAATATATTATCTCGAATAAGAACCTACATCACCTGAAGAACAAATCAATACTATTTGGATTGAGATATTAAAATAACACACTACTACTATAGAATAATGAAGATTTCATGATAAGACCAATGAAAAGAGACGTCTTATGGATTAAATCTGAAACCAAAACTTTTGGAGGTGATGAAATAACCTCAAATTTACAAGGATCATGTTACGTTTTGAGAGGATTGTTATACTAAATAGTTAAATGAGAATCAATCATACAATGCAACATAAAACTACTGCTCATGATAATTATATGGCGTGCAATCCATTTATACATCAATCATTTATTTGTAAAGGGATATTATAAAAAATATATATCCTCATTTTAATATTTATCATTATTAAAATTTACATGGAGTGAGTTAAGTTCAAGACTTATAACCACTTCACGTCATGAACTTTTTCATGACCTATGTATCAAAGTAGTTATATGTCTTGCAACATGTACATGACTTGTAATATTCATGTAAAGTGTTTTCATCCTAACTTCCATTAATGTAATTGAACCACCCTTGAATCCTTGAAACCTAAAAAACTCCATATTATTCTAATTTAACTAATTAATATGCTCATTCCTTTAATTCATACAATCATACATCCCTAAAAGTTATTCCATATTCCCCAAAAAAGCTTAATGGATTCACGTAAGACATGACTACTATTGTCCAACATAATCTCATAGATGTATGTATATAAAATAACATGGGATATGAGAAACTAATTTAATTATGATGGAATTAATAATGTTTAACATTTGAAACGTACAATCAGGGCCTCAGTAATGACATTTGAAAATATTATTTAGGCATTATGCCATGATATCTGTATTAATGGGTAATCCCTGGGAAAAAACCCATGAAATATTGTGTCATGAGACCTATATATACATAAATGGGATATATAGAACCCTACCAATTAAATATTTTGTCTAATGAGTTTCTCATATAAATAAAAAAAATAACATAATCAATATTACTTAATTAAAAACTAATTTCTATTTATACTGGAATCACTATTCATTCAATATATCATTACATTCCCAAATTAAACTAATCCGAAACAATCAAAATAAATACTATATATATTATCATTTGATTAAATTGTAAAAATATTATTCAAGAAATTAAGTGGAATATATATGTAAGTAAATTTTATAAAATACTATTATATTTAGTAAAGGAAATACATTTTTAACATTGAATATCACATGAAAAAACTATTAAAATAAAAAGAAAAAAATATTATATGAATTTAAAATTATAAAAATGTAAAGGAATATTAAAATAAAATTTTATTCATTATGTAATGAAAATATATTCCTGAACAATATGGTAGAAAATAATTCATTCGAAATTATTGTCAAAAAAGTCACAATGATCCTCATTTTGAAAACAAAAAGAAAATTCATTTCAAACCATTATGTAAAAAATAATACAAAGGAAAAATGAATTCTAAAAATAATAATTAATTATAATAATGTATGAAAAAAATTTAAAATAAATTTGTATTAAAGGGAAATATTCACCAAAGGAGACATGAATATAAATAATTCATATTAATGATGAGATTTTGAATTAAACTCTCATAACATTGGTTTTGTTGAATAAAAAGAGCCACAAAATTAATATGAATAAATGATACTATAAATATTTGAATAAATAAATAACTTATGTATTATATCAATGGGGTTGAATATACACCAGACAATAGAAATAAGTAGTGAATATGGAATATGCCTCAAAAAAGTAAATGTGAAACGAGAAACCCTTACCATAGGTTTGATTTTCTCTATACATGATCTAATATCCATTATAATATTTATATATTTATTAAAAATAAATTAATAAACCATAATCATATATATCAAACAATATTTTTGAAATTATAACACTTCATCACCCATTTATTATCAATTCATTGTCAAAATAATTATTTCTATTAGTAACTACTTCATTCTTCATGTCTGATATGGTTTCACAGATTTGGACCTTGTAATTTGATAAGAGATCAATTATCCGTAAAATGTTAATAAATATTTAAACATAATAAATATTTATTATATAAATATTTAGAATAATTTATAAAAATGAAATAAAATGAATACCATTGTTCATGGACATTGTAGGTTATATGTATAGAGAAATGTTTTTTTTTTCATTTTTTAGTGGATAAAATGAAATAATGTAAATAATATATCACAAATTTAAAATAATTATAATATCATATGTATTACATATATTCATAATATCTTTCAATATTTCAATACATGTAATTTTGGAAAGAGATAAAAATATCATCGCTTTGCGGAAGTTGTAGTCCACACGTACACATGAGTGATATTATCATTAAACAAAGGATTGGAAAGTAAGAAGGTAAATATGATATTTTAATTATAGAGGAATAATTATTTGATAAATATAATATATATTCATTACTTACATATTTATAAATATCCTTGTATTGTTGGTGTTGAAAATTGAATTAATCTGCATCAAGGGGATGGTGATATATATGTACACATAAGCGATTTTTTCACTTAGGAAGGATGTAAAATATAAGGAACAAGGATTCACTATCATGATAATAAAATAATATTATATTTAGGAAACTGGAGTCATTATATTATAACAATTAAGACACATGAAGAGGATGTATAAGGAATAATAAAAATGGCTGACTAGGAACAAATGATTACCCGATCTTTTTTGGACTCCCCATATATCCCTTTTTATAAGATATATGGTTTCGATTTTTAAAGGGATATAAATAAAATAACATGGATAATGGTATATATATATGGAAGGGGATTGTTTTGGTGGAACTATATGCTTCAATGTGTTGTAACGAAGTGATGGAATGGGTTTTATTATGTATTTTTGGTTGGGGAACCATTGGTATTTAAAAAAAATAAAAATATAATAGTGATATTTTAGAAACAAATGATTCCAAATAGTCTTTAATTTGAGGAAAAAGTGTCTAAGATCAATACACTGTAATAAAATTTATATTATATTTGCTTTGATATCATTTCATCATAATCATACATATTAACCCTTTGTTAAATTATTTTTGACTAGAACCTCAACAACAACATTTTTTATCACAGTGTAAATAACATTAAAATAAATGTACATGTTTTTAAAAAATAGTACATGTATGATTTTTTTAACCATATTCATTTCAAATTTATTGGGATAGTATTATTATAAGATCTATAAAATTTAATAAAATAATTTTTAGATAAAATATTATTAATATCAATTTTGAAACCATTTATTTTATGTGTCACAAAAATTATTAAATTTCATGAGAAACATAAAATCCTATAAATTATGCTAATTTTATTAATTTAATATTACCTATTTTACTTTTCCCTTAATTAAATAAATAATTTTTCAATAATGTGTAAGAATATCTGGTATTTATTTTAAAAAAACAAGCTTGATGAAGATAAATAAACTATATTTAAAAGTAATATTTATAATATATCATATCTTCATGGCATCCCTATGTTGATAATATTATTATTATTAAAAACAAGAGTGTGGTATTTTTGACATATCTTTATATAAAATATTAATAGGGTCATAATATTATCCAATAGGGAAAAAGGTCGTATAAACCAATATTTTATGAATGTGGATTAAATTGACTAATAAAATAAAACTATGATTTTTTTGACATTTCATTTTCATTATCACATTATTTTTAACAACAAATTACATAATTTTCCTTTTACCATGGTAATAAAAATCACTAAAGTAACTATTAATATTGAAAAAAATTAATGATACATTTTTATTAAATTTGGATCTCCTGATTCTAAATTTTGAATCCATTTATGAAAAATTAATTTAAATAAGGTTTGTAAATAAATTAAATATTAATAAAAATAATTATATGAAAGGTAATGTTTTTGAAAAATACCATGATATGTACCAAAAAGTGTATTTATTATTAATTGAACAACAAAATTTCTTCGGATGAATATATATGGAATAATAATAATATAATTAAACATAATTTAATTTTTATCTATTTTTATAATTGAAATATTTTATAGTATTTATACTCTTAAATAAATAGAATCTGTTGCATACAACTCCAAGCGTAAATGAATAATAATATACTATTAAATAGTTCCTTGATCATTGGAATATTAAAGTGACCATTAAAAATATTAATGTGACCATTATAATACTAACATCACTTAAAGATATATATATAAAATGTAGGTATTTTATAATAGGTAATGTGGTATCATTATATCATAGTATAAGAAAATAAATGTAATAAATCTTTTTAACTAAGTGTTGATTTTTTTGAAAATCCTAAATTTTTAATTTCTATTTCGTAATTAAAATAATGACTTAAAATAAAAGTTATTTTTTTAAGATGTATTAAAGGATTAATATTTTTGTCTTTTGATTATAATGTAATTTTATGAGACCTTATTTTATTTTTCAATGTTCTATAAAAACATTTATAATTTTAATATTTGTATTTTCCATTTAAATAATAATTATAATTGAAATTTAAATTTTTAATAGATATTATTTATTATAAAATATATTGTTATTTCATTAATTATACATATTGAATCATTTTTTAGTGTTTTTTTGGATATTTCAAAAATAGTTAAATTTTTGTTGAATAGTGAAATATTGTAATTTATAGTATATATGCAATATTAGTAAATTAAACTATTACATGAGTCATAAATGATGTATGAACCATAATATCTATCTATCAATCTCTATTTACTTTATTTATTAATTTAATCATCATTATTAGTTTTTTTGAGAAAAAAAATAATCCAATGAATTGAATAATCAAAAACCCTTTATATCCTCCATTATAAATACCACCCCTCACCACCAACACTCCTCATTACTCTTAAAATTGTAATTTTTTACAAAATTTATGAACATTCCACATTCCATTCCACTTTTCCACATCAATTATGTCTTCTTAAAAAAAAATCTGAAACTAGTTCCCCCATGGATGTTCACTAGGAGAATAATTCAAGATGTAAATACTCTTTCTCTTTCCTTATTCACCTTTATTTTTTTATTTTTTTAGGAATTCCCCACCTCCTCTATCCAAATAGAATGATAACTATAATATATTATATATTTGGTAATTTTATTACTATAATGGAAGATCAACCATCATCCCTCTTTCCCTCTTCCATTAGATCTAAAAATTAAAACATCGTATGTGAGGTCCCGATTTACCACCTTCAGGGATGATGTGTTTTCATTTTTTCAATTCCACATTCATGGATTGTAATGAATTTTTTTAAAAATTCATTATTATTATTATGTATTAATTATATATTATTTTATTTTTTGATCCATAATATGTAAATAATATTAAATAATAAAACAAAACTTATTCGTGATGATTGAAAATCTTTTAAATAATATAAATGATCATCACAAATCGTCTATCTAATGATTTACACCTAAATAATATAACTAAATGAAATATATAACAATTTATTATTCTATAATTTAGATATAAAATATAATTTCAATTATGTAAGACTATTCCCATTTTACATTAATTTTTACAACTGTCTACAGTAAATTGATCATGAAATCCTTGGAAACCAACACTCCCAAATGAAAACATTAGATCTACTAACTCCCCAAAAGGGCCATTAATATACCTAATAAAATTATAATAATTAAAATACATGTCAATTTGGTTATTATATAAATTATTAATTAATATAATTGTATTATATTCGATATTATGTTCATGTGTAGGACACATTCAGATATATAGTAAGGGATTCTCCCTAAATATAAAATTTTTTATTTGGGTTTCTGAATCTCTCTCTTTAACCAATTTTAATTCTTAATTGTTATTATATACTCACCCAAAATTATATGTGTATGTTCTAAAAATATATACCTAGATCATGTATTCATTCATTAATAGTGGAATACATGTTTTATAATATTATCTCTTTATTTCTCCCTCACAGGCAAGCTCAGTTTAAGTAATGATTCCAATTTCATACCAACCTTCAATTTCCCTCCATAATATATTTTATAGAAGCATGTTTTTATAAAATAATCTACATAATAATGAAATACTATCGGTATTCATTTTTTGTTTTACAGATAAATTATAATTTTTCCATTTTAATGACACATTAATATTTTTCCTAAAAATTATTAAAGAGACTATTTCCTAAAGATCCTAATAAACTGTTTTTATATGTTTTCAATTCATCTTGACACCATTTATCATGATCTATTCCAATTTTAAATTATGAATGTCCCATGACTATTTTAATACATTCTTTCAGCAATACAATTATGATATTCCATTTAGTTATGCTTATTCAACATGTATTCTTTGTTTGTGGTGTTTGTATACTTCTCTCTTGTCATCATTTGATGAATATGTAATTACATATACGTATTTTTTTTCATGTATGTGACTATTTTATTTTACATATACCATTATTACGTACTATATATCATTTTATTTTTTTATTCAATTGAATTTATTTATGAAAAATGATTTGGACATGCAAGGATGGGTGGTACCCATTTATAAATAGCCCCTTGATGCATAAAAATGTCTATTAAGACAAAATAGTTGGTGAAAACCCATTCATGTTTGATTTAATGTATAATATGAAGGGTTTTACCATCATAATTTAACTGACATGATGGTGTAATGGTTCATATGCCAAATATATGGAACACAATGAATATTACTTTTATTTTTTCAATATTAAATTAGTATATTCATTTAGGCTTTGACTATGATTTTTTTTGGATGAATTTTCAAATTCATTGTATTGTTTTCAAGTTTTTGTCATATTAATTATCATTCCATAATTTCTATTCATTATTGTCTTCACATCACAAGTTTTTGTTTCATATAACTCTTACTTAGCACTAGACCTCACCGTTTTACTTTTTTTCCTTACCCAGGATGTGAAGATGAAATCATTGAATAAGAGATATGAAGTAGTTTTATTTCATTTTTTATATACATTGATTAATTGTCAATGTAATATTGGGGTCATATGTGTATATATCTTCTTTATGACTACTAATATAATGGATCCTTGGTGATGTGATATCATGTATCTATGAAATTGAAATAAATCAGCCACCACCTCTATGATACATGGGATAGGGTAATTACAGTTTTTAATGTGAGAATTTTGAGTTGAATCATTGGAAACCAAATTATGGACCCTAGCACTAATATTTAATTTGATTTTAAGCATATAAGAAGATACTCAAATTCCGTTATGGTATATATTATTTGGTTCTTCCAATAAATACATCCATCTATGTAAATTACATGTGGATGTGTTTCTAGAATAGATGTACCCAAGGGTAAATTCGGAAAAAGTGCTTCAGTCCAAGCATAGTATAAAATAGTACATGAAACTGGGCATTACTGTGCACCATGTTTGACCCTTCCCTGGGATATGGATAAGATAATTCATAATCTATTTACAACCCATTATGAAGGATTTAAAAATAAATATGTTCTGATGGAAGTCATATTTATGATTTTGAGATTTTCTATGCATAAATTTTCAATTTTAGAATTGTTTTTCTAGTTAGGCATTATTCATTATGGTTCACAACCAAATTTAGTGTACTTATTTTTTTATAAATAGAATATAATTTATGGAATGGAATCAATAACCATATATAATGTATTGAATATCATTTTCAGAATGTCAACATAGTTAATGTTGGAGGCGAGCAGATCACGAACAAAATAGGAGAGAAAACATTGGTTATGAGTAATAACCAAACTACACATAGGTGGGAATTTTTCATTCACCAGAAGTCCCCATCATTTAGGGGGGATATTAATATAGTGGTAGTTGATTAGTGAATCAAGTCCTATATAATGATATTTATATTATTGGGATTAAATGAAAATGAAAATTCATTTTTGGAGGAATATTACCTCAGTGGAGATGTTTATCAATAGTTGTATTTGTTACAAAATAATAATGAGGATGAGAAAATAGAGGGAAAAAAATATGTTACTTTTATGGAAAAATTATTTGAAAAATACATCCATCATTATAAATGAGCTGAAATGAGGTTAAAATTCATTAGATTAAACCAATGAGGGAAGAGAGTGTTGCAGAGTAAGAGGCTGCCTTCATAGGAATAACGTTGAATGAAATAGATTACATACATTATTTTTAATATAATACTGATCATTTCATTGAAGGATTTAATCAAATTATCCAAAGGGAAGTGTCATCTAAAACATTTTCATATTATGATGAAATTTTATTAAGTACAGTCAAAATGGAGAAGGTACTTTCTAAATCCGATTTGTTAAAGAGAAATCAAGAGAATAGAGGTATCATCATAACTATTGAAAAGTTTAAGGGTCAATGATTAATAATATAATTAATAAACATCCATTATTGTCACGACCCATCCTCAGGGCCCATGCTGTGACTACCCCATGTCCACCTTCCATAGGCTAGGGGCTGGCGACTAGCTCCAAAGGCGTAAATCCTGATAAAAAGGGAAGGAATTGCATTTATAAAACATAAACACACACAACCAGAGTACAAGAGGAAGAACACAATAAGTAAATCAGTATATAAAAAGTGATGAAAGTGAAAAGGGGCCAGAAATACAAGCCCAACAGAAAGGTACAACTACAACTGAAAGAAAAGTACAACTGAAAACACAATTGCTAAAAGGTGAAGCAGCTCCTTGATCATCCTCCGTGTTCCTACCTGAATTTTAGGTACATATGTCCTCCTCATAACTTCACGTCTATCGGTCTGCTCCGTGTGCCATCACGCCGAGTGTCCACCTCCGGGTACCGTCCAGTCCTCGTACACTCTACCTCGGTTAGAGCTGTTCGTCATCTGCATCCAACAAAACGAGGTGCGCGCATAACCCGTGTAGGGGTGTGTATAATGATAATCAATAGGGATCCAGAGAGCCTTATGGTCTCACTAAAATCCAACAAGGATAAAACATAGATAAAGATCTCAATAGATATCATTTACTTAGGTATATTCTTATTCCTATACCTAAGTTATCAAGTAACCCATCTCAATCATGGGGAAAACACACTGTTCATTGACTCAGGTCAAACCAGGATTTTTATTCATGATGACGAGAACATAGCTACTAGATAACTCCTCCTCTATCGAGCGCAGTAGTCATATCATGATTCTGTGGTGCCCCTCACTAACCTTAGACTGCTGAGATACACATCCTCTATCATGTACTGTGGGTTTTCCACCCCAATAAAGTAGTGCTCCCTGCCATGGGTCTGTCACCCCAACACAGTAGTGCTCCCCCTAATAGTCTTCAAAGGTACTTCTCCCTTCGAGTACCGCAATTCTGCCATCCCAACACTGTAGCGCTCCTCTGCCATGGGTATGTCACCCCAACACAGTAGTTATCCGCACTGGGCTAGTCAAACAACTCCGAATTGAATCGGACAAGCAGTCATCTGGTCTCAGCCAGCTACAAGGTCACCGCACTACGTATGCTCATCTTTGGGAGGATCCACACCATGATCTTTTGGTCAACACTCCAAGTTTCACGAAGTCCCAGGAAGAAGTTTCTCAAAGTACCACCTCGTCATAGGGGTCTCAACACAACAGACGACATGTCAATCGGACGCCTGGACTGTGAGTTATTACCCTTTTTATCCTGGGGCCCCAGTTTGTTTCATGTACGAACCAACCCGACCGTATCTAAACTGTACTCCGAACTCCCTTGGGGTATACTCAAAGGAACCATTTCTTAATGAGATTAATAACTCCGCTGACGGTTCATCAAATGGACATTTGGTTTGAGAGTTATTGGGTTTTCCATTCTAGGGGCCCAGTTGGTTTTTAAGCTAAAACCAACCCAAACGTACCCCAACAACATCTGAACATGGAGTGGAGAATTCCAAAAGATCTATATCAACAATAGGAAACCAACGTAATTGACGGTACATCAATCGGACGTTCGGTCCTTATGTTATAAGCATTTCCGCTCCAAGGGACTGGTTGGTTTTGTGTTCAAACCAACCCAGCGGTACCCAAACATCTCCGAAACCTTGATGGTAATATAGAGAAAATACGGTCTCGATCGAAGAATTCCTACACAACTGATGGTGCATCGATCGGAGGTATGTAGCTCATTTTTGGGTTGTTTAAACAAATTAGGTCCGAAAAAGGGGGTATGGGCTCGGTCCTACCCGACCGAACCCACCCTGGGTCAGCCCGAACCTGTTCGAACCGAATTGGGTCCAGGTCTGGCCCAGTGGGGCGTGGCCCGACCCATGTGTCCCGCCCCGGCCTGGCTGGGGGTTGCGTGGGCTCGACCAGTTGGACGAGCGTGGGGGTTGCAGCCTCCCACAGCCAGTACGGCTTAATGCTGTGCCTCTACACCACCGGAACAGCTCTGCTATTCGGGGTGCCTTCCTCCTCCGCGGCTCAGCCATGGCGGTGTGCTCAGGCGGCGCGCCGACAGCACCTTCTGCAGACCATCGGACGCACTCCGGTGGTCTTATTCTCCCACCATCTGCGCCGGTGGCTCTCCCGAGACCTGCTCTTCACTGGGACGGCTTCAATCGCCATTGCGGACCCGTTTTGTCATCGCCTGCCAATCCGTGCACAAACTAACAACCAACGGAGGGTCATCGGGTAGTGCTCATTCGGCACGCGCCCTCCGCGTTATGCATTATAAATTGGCCAAAGATAATCATGGTTTCACGTAGAACGAATAACAATTTTATTCAGATAAAATTGAAACAATCCATCCTACAATTCCCCCACAAATAACTATTTCCCAACCCTTAAAAGAATACGTCCTTTGATCAACTTCTTAATGAGTTGATCTGCATTATTTAATTTAGAAGCGAATAACATGGGTATATAAACATTCTCAAATAAAACCTCTACATCGATAATTTACATCGCATGTCGGGCGTCGCAGAAGACGGTGCTGTGGGGAGAGGATTCATGGACGACATCGGAGTGCGTCCGAAGAGAAGTGGCATATCCACACTAGTTTTGGAGATGAAGAAGAAAGGCACATTTTCGCTCATTGTGGAGTCAGCATTCATTGTCGAAGAGGCATCGTTCCTTGTAGAAGGATGGTTGTTCTTTGTCGGAGAAGAAATTAGTTCTTCGTCGGGGAGAAGAACACTTCTCTCTCTTTTCTCAAGAGCTCTCTCCCAGAGCTTTTCCAACACAAAAAATCGTCCCCAAAATAAAATATTAGGCTTGGCTAATATTTTATTAATACATCCAATTGAAAATTCAAATCACATAATTAATTAAATTAAGAGTTGACTAATTAATTAAGAGATGGGTTGGCAGGAATTAATGGAGGGAGGGGAAGGTGGAGAGTTTACTCAAATTAAGAGGAGTTACAAATTAATGAGAGGGGAGGTTTAAGGGAGTTTAAGGAACATGAAATGTTGGGGCTCATGTGGGACCCACCTCCCAAATATCCACACATGGGAAGTTGGGTGGATGTGGGTCCCACCATCAACTTCCCATTGGAGGAATTAACCTCCTTAGATACAGAAAATTTTTCAAACAATTTTATTTATCTTTTTAATTAAACCACAAATTATAACTTCAAACCCGCAAAAAACGCAACTACGGTAAAGGTCCCCTTATGCAATTACGAGTGCTGCGATTTCATCTGTGCCCTTGGATTTCAATTCTGATCATTGGTTCAATATATAGAAAAAACCGCTCATTCGTTCACTGAACATACCCAGGAAAAACATTGGAAATTGATTCCACGCACACCGGGCCTCAGAATTAGGCGCCGTCAGAAACTGCGGACTCAAAAATTTCCAAATAAATTAAGAAAAAATTTACCTTGAAATTTATGGGTCTTTAACTTAATACCACCTCAGGGATTTACATCTCTATACATCTACAACATAAACTAGGGAAAAAATGAGGGTACTGAGCACGCATCTGAGCCTCCCGCTCCCATGTGCTCTCCTGGAGGTTCCCGTACTGCCAACGAATACGCACCAAAGTAATCAACCATCCACATAGGAACCGCTCCTGTAGATCCTCGATCTCCACTGGGACTTCCGTGAATGTCACCCTGTCATCGATGTCCAGATCCCCACGATTGATGATGTGGGACAGATCGTGCATGCATCTCCTCGGCTAATACATCTGGAAGACATCATGCACCAAGTGCAACTGAGGTGTAAGGGCCATGTGGTAAGACACCTTGCCTACTCAGATGAGGTCCTGGAAAGGTCTGATGAAACACGAAGATTACTTTCTGCCCCGCCCAAATATCGGTTGACCTCATTGAGGTGAGAACCGTTGGAAGACGTGGTCGCCATCCTCGAACTCTAGTGGTCTCCATCTCCTTTCGGCATAGAACTACTGTCTGCTCTGTGCAGTCTTCATCTACTCCTGGATGATCTGCACCTTCTCTCGTTTTACAAGATCTGCTAAGATTTCCCCTTTTCTGAAAAAAGAAATCTGGTCTCATCCTCTGGATGAACCACTTTCATTTCCTAATATAGTCATTCATGACATGAATGGTAAAATTCATGTCATGGATGATGTCGTAAGGCCTCGACGCTACTACCAAGATATCCAAGTGTTACTCTCACCTCCAAGGGTCAAGTCACACTGTCAGAATCAGTGTGTGGTCACCGGGTCTCCTCCAATAGGAATATCAAAAGTGAGGGTCAATTCAACAGTTTTAAACTAGAACCTCTTAGTATTAACCCCACATAAGGCAGGAAAGAAAACATCACAATGAAAAGTTTCTTTTATTATTGTAGATCAATGTACAAAAACACATAAAACCCACGAACATTCAACAACATGGAAACTAGAAGTACCAAGAACAAAGGACTCTATGTCTGGAACTAGTCCCGCTCCTGTCCACCTACATCCGGAGCTCTATAGTCGTATGCTTCAGCTTCTTGGAGTTGTGCTTTCCCATGTCCACCCATTCCTTGTGGTCGGGGTGGACCTCCTTGTGGTGGTGGTGGTGGTACATCGAAGCGTCGTCCACTACTATCTATATGGCCAGCTCCTATGCCTCGGTCTCCTTCTCCATGCGCTCCACCTCGGTCAAACCTCTGCCTCTTCCTAGGAGGTCCCTCTTCTACCTGCTTATCATCTGCACGGTGGGTCGGATAGTCACCAGCCATGTGACCATGTTTTCCGCGTGAGTAACACAACCTGGCAGGTCTAGCTCTGTCTCTACATTGGGTTCCCCACACTACCAACCCTCAGACATGCGGTCGACTAACCTATAGGTCTGGTCCTCTTGGACCTCTACGTAATCTGTCTACTGTCAGCTACAAAAGAATCTTCTACATTCTGGCTAGTGGTGGGTCCTTCTACCGGTGACTACTCAGCAAGTAAACTCTTCACCAAGAGGGCTCGATCCAACACCCCTGTCTGTGTCGGGATTATGTGGGAGAAAACTGAAGCTCTAATCTCTCTCCTGAGTTCCTGCTCATAGGTTTGGGCCCTGGAAAATGGGTCTCGTACCATATCAGTGGAGTAGTGCGAGAGGTCAGTGATCCTTGCTGAGTAATGCGCCACCATCATGCTACCCTATTGAAAATTTAGTAGATCCAGTATACACACCGCTCGAAAGGTGGCTGGTTCGCACTCCTCCTAGAACAGGCTCTCGAAGTCTGCCAATAGAAGTGTCGCCCCTTCAAGCATCTGGAGCATCAGGCTCCACCATCTGTCTATTACTGCTTTAAAGAGGCTGCCAGCAAGGATCACCATAAAGTCTGATGGTGACCCTACTAGCCTGAAGACTCTCACCATAGCCTCCAACCAATCCTCAGCTACCTGTGGGTCCATCTCTCCCCAGATCCTAGGTGGCCTCTGGCGCTAGAACTCGTGCAGCGCGCTCAAGCGGCGTGCATCTCCTACTGCTGGGGCTGGTGGCATCGGTGGACCAACGGGTGGTAGTACCGTTGGTGCCTCCGCAGGTGCCACAACTGGAATAGGGCCTTGTACTGAGGCCTCATCGCTCGGTAGGATATCAGTACGTAAAACTCTCGGGGCACTAGCTTCTCGTCCGCAGGGAGGCATCCTGAAAGAAACAGATGTGACATGGTCAAAAGACTACAACTAGTGAGCTGACATGATTTTGTGCTGACTTAAAGGAAAACTTTTGAAAACACACACGCAATCAGTGTTTTCGTGCACTGAATCAGAAATCAGAAGTCAAGGAACAGGTGTATGGATATGTCGGCCGCCCGCACCAACACTGGACTTCCTGAACTGAAGACCACACTTAGTACCCTTGACACTATTTCTTCATATAAAACAAATATCAGAGTCCTATGTTCTATGGTAGAACTGAATCCTATGATACCAATTTGTCACGACCCAACCTCAGGGCTCGTGTCGTGACTACTGCAAGCCAGTCTTCCATAGGCTAGGGGCTGGAAACTAGCACCAAAGGCGTAAATCCCAATAAAAAGGGAAGCCATTGACTTTATGAAACATAAACAAAAACAAACAGAGTACAAGTGAAAGAAAACACTAAGTAAATAAGTATAACAAAAGTAATGAAATTACAATGGGGCCATAAATACAAGCCCAATTGAAAGGAACAACTACAACTGAAAAGACAACAGCTGAAAGGTGAGGAAGCTCCAGGATCGTCCTCTAGGTTCCTACTTGAAGGGTAGGTACTGATGTCCTTATCATCACTCCGCGATTATCAGACTACTCCATTTTCCGTCATGCTGATTGTCCACCTCTGGTTACAGTCCTGTTCTCATACACTATACCTCGGTCAATGTTTTCCATCGTCTGCATCCAAGACAACGAGGTTCGGGTATAGCCCATGTAGGGGTGACTATAACGATAATCAGTAGGGATCCCTAGACCCTCAAGGTCTCACTAAAATCCAACATGGATAAACGAAAAAGAAATATATCTTTAGATAACCTTTAATTAGGTATATTCCCATAAATATACCTATGTTATCATGTAACCCAACTCAATCATTAGGAAAACACAATGTTCATTGACTCAACTCAAACCATGATTTTTATTTATGATTGATGAAAACACAACTGCTGGAGAACTCATCCTCTGTCAAGCACAGTAGTCCTATCACGACTTCGAGGTGCCACTCACTAACCATAGACTGGTGAGGTACTCATCCTCTGTTGAGTACCGTGGGTCTACCACCCCAACAAAGTAGTGCTCCCTGCCATGGGTCTTCCACCCAAACACAATAGCGCTCCCCCTAATAGCCTACAAAGGTACTCCACCTGTCGAGTACTGTGGGTCTACCGCCCCAACATAGTAGCGCTCCTCCACCATGGGTCGGTCTCCCCGTCACAGTAGTGATCCCCACTGGGCTCGTCAAGTCCCCCGAATTGATTCGGACAAGCAGTCATCAGGTCTCAGCAAGCTACAAGGTCACCATACTCCACATGCTTGTCTCTGGGAGGATCCAATCCATGAGCTACTAGTAGACACTCCAAGTGTCACTAATTCCCAGTAAGAAGTATCTCAAAGGACCTCCTCGTCATAGGGGTCTCAATGCAATAGACGGTACGTCAATCGGATGCTCGGTCTGTGAGTTATTAGCCTTTTTATCCCGGTGGCCCGGTTGGTTTTGTGTATGAACCAACCTGACTGTATCTCAACTATACCCAGAACTCCCATGAGGTATACTCAAAGGAACCTTTTCTCAATGATATTACCAACTCCATGGACTGTTCGTCAAACGGACGTCCGGTCTGAGAGTTATTGGATTTTTCATTCGAGGGGCCCGGTTGGTTTTTAAGCTAAAACCAACCTGATCATACTCCAATTGCATACGAACATCAAGAAGAGTATTCCAAAAGATCTGTCTCAACACAATGAAACCAACGCAATTGATGGTACGTCAATCAGACGTCCGGTCCTTATGTTATAAGCGTTTCCGCTCTGAGGGGCCAGTTGGTATCGGGTTCAAACC
Organism: Viscum album; assembly: GCA_963277665.1. Taxonomy (NCBI): domain Eukaryota; kingdom Viridiplantae; phylum Streptophyta; class Magnoliopsida; order Santalales; family Viscaceae; genus Viscum; species Viscum album. Next base: position 1,814,292,007 of record OY728127.1, read on the forward strand.
AACCCGCCTGTACCCAAACATCGCTGAAACATTGTGTGTAATATACAAAAACGACCGCCTCGATCAAGTAAATCCTATGAAAATGATGTTTCATCTATCAAAGGTATGTAGTTCAAGTTAGGTCTGTTTAAATGAATTTTGTCCGAAAAAGGGGGTATGGGCCTGGTCCGACCCGGCCATCAACCCAGGGTTGGCCCAAACCGGGTCGACCCGACTCATGGCTGGTTCCGCCCCGGTTGGGCGCAGACCGGCCCGGCTGGCGCGGCCCGGCCTGCGTGGCCCGCCCCGGCCCGGCCAGGGGGTGCAATGGCTCGGCTAGCTAGCCGATTGTGGGGGTGCAGCCTCCCCCAGCTAGCGCGACATAATGTCGTGCCGCTTCACCACCGGAACAGATCTGACATTCCTGGATCCTTTCACCAACATGGATCAGCTGCGGCGGTCTACTCTGGCGGCACGCCACCGCTGCCGGATTCCGGTGCCACTGTGCCAGTGTGGCGCACCGACAACCCCTTATACGGACCACCAGACGTGCTCCGATTGTCTGATTCTCCCACTGTCTGTGCCTGCGGCTCTCCCGGGACCTGGTCTTTACTACGATTGCTTCAAATCGCCTTTGCGGACCTGTTTCATTTTCACCCGTCAATCCCATCACAAAAGAACAAACAGTAGAGGGTCATCGGGCCATGTTCGTTCATCTCACACCCTCTGCATTAGGCATTACCAATTGGCCAATGTTAATAATGGTTTCATGTAGAATGAATAATAATTTTATTCAAATAAAATATAAACTATCTCTCCTACAATTACCCTGAAAATAACTATTTCCCAACCCACAAAATAATACGTCTATGGATCAACTTGTTAATGAGTTGATCTGTGTTCTTTTCTTTTGAACGGAAGAACATGGGAATATAAACATACTCAAATAAAAACTCTATATCGAAAATTGGCATCGCACGTCGGGCATCACAGATGATGGCATCGCGGGGAGAGGATTCATAGACGACGTCAGAGTGCATCTGAGGAGAAAGCGGCGACTGCACCCTAGTTGAGGAGAAGAATAAGAAAATAACGTCGTCACTCTTCGTGGATTCATCTTTCTTTGTTAAGGAGGCGTCGTTCCTTGTGGAAGGATGGGTGCTCTTCGTCGGAGAAGAAATCCGTTCATCGTCGGGGAGAAGAACACTTCTCTCCCTTTTCTCAAGAGCTCTCTCCCAATGCTTTACCAACACAACCAAGCTTCCCCAAAATAAAATATTAGGCCGGGATAATATTTTATTAACACATCCAATTCAAAATTCAAACCACATAATTAATAAAATAAAGAGTTGTTTAATTAAATAAGAAATGGGTTGGAAAGAATTAAGGGATGGAGGGGAAGGTAGAGAGTTTACTGAAATTAAGAGGAGTAACAAATTAATGAGGGTGGAGGTTCAAGGGATTTTCGGGAAGATGAAAAGTTGGGGCTCATGTGGGCCCCACCTCCCAAATATCCACACATGGGAAGTTGGTTGGTTGTGGGTCCCACCATTAACTTCCCATAAGAGGAATTAACCTCGTTAGATACATAAAATGGTTTTAAGAATTTTATTTATCTTTTTAATTAATCCAGAAATTATAACGTCAAACCTGCATAAAACGCAACTTCTGTAAATCTCCCCTTAAGAAATTACTGGCGCTGGGAGTTCATCGGTGCCCTCAAATTTCAATACCGAGAGCTGGTTGAAAAAATAGAAAAACCCGCTCGTTCGTTCACTGAACGTACCTCAGCAAAACTTAAGAAATTGATTTCGGGCACACCGAGCCTCAGAATCAGGCACCATCAGAAACTGTGGACTCATAAAATTCCTATGAAATTAAGTAAAACATTCCCTTGAAATTTCCGAGTCTTTACAATTATAGTAAAATTTTTGAAACAATTATCCTGGAAAATTCATAAAATGCATGTGAGTCTTCTATTAGTGTAGGGAAAATTTTCATCATGATAATGAATATAAGGGAAAGATACCAATAAATGATGTTCAATTATTCAATAGTAATGAAATGTGGATTTTTTCAAATCAATGTCCCAAAAATCAATGGAATATAGCACATTAGTCCCCAAGGAGATATGTAAAGCTTATAAAATCACCACAATTAAAGTATAAGTACCCTTTGATGTGGTGGTGGGTATATTTATCCTATCATCAAAAGTACCCAATAATTTACTTGATTTTCTATAATCACACACTATTATATCTAACAATTTTTCCACCGAAATTAGACATTTAACTTTTGATTTAAAAAGAGATTAATCAGTTAAAAGTCTTAATGGAAGTATCATTTCATAAAAATGTGTCATTTTTCACCATATATGACACATAAAAATGCTTTATTTAATGAACATATCATCATACTAATGTTTGAAGTTGATATAATCTTCGATGTGAAATGGATTTCAAAATAGTATGCATAAATTTATTTCGAAAAGAATGAAGTTACAATTTGTGAGGAATTTATTGAATCCCATACCTTAAGAGAAGAAACCCCAACAACTGATTCTTATCTAGATCCAACCAAGTAGATATACTAATGGATATTTTGTGGGAGGAATAGAAAAAAAATATCGATGAGGAATGTTATCTTCAAATTGACTATGATACAATTATATAGGAATACATTGTTGTATTTCCCAGACAAGTACATTGAAACCCCCATATCATGATGTTCTGTTTACAATTTCTTTAATCCCTAACGTAAGACCAATATCAACGTATCCTTATAGAATTTCCACTATTGAATTAGTGGAGTTAAAGAAACAATAATAATTGTTTGGTAACAGGGGATTCATTTTCTATCTTGTTTCTTGATTGGGAGACTATATTCATTTTGTTAAGATGAAAGATTTACCCTTTAGGTTGCACATTTAATATATATAAATCGGTGCTATTAAAATAAATAACAAGTATTCTATACCTAAAATTGATGATTTATTTGATCAACTTCATAAAGATCATTATTTTTTAAATATTAACCTCCATTCCAGATATCATTAATTGCAGGTAATGAATAAAAATATTCCAAAGACTGTATTTCAAACTATGTATATACATTAAAACATTATAATATTGTCATTTAATGAAACCTCTATTTTAATAGATCTAATTAATATGGTATTCAATGCATATCTTGATCATTGTTTTTGTGGAATTTTATGATGATATCATGGTGTAATCCAAAATCGATGAGGACCACGAGAACAAACTATTGATTTTCTACAGACTCTATGAAGGGAAATAGTTATATGGTAAATTTACCAATAGTGAATTATGGCATCACATTATTTATATTATTTTCCATATTTATTTATGTATGTAATCTTACATAATCCTTCATGAAAGAAGAAAATCCATGAATGGAATACACCAGTAAACATTACCACAGTATTTATTTTTATAGGTGTATATGGTTACTATAAGTGTTTCATTAATAAATTTTATTAATTGGCTGAACCTCTAACAAAGATCAAACAAAAAGGGTTTAATTTTTAATGTACAAAAAATATGTTGACTATTTATAATAATAAAAGACAATATTATTAAATGATATTATTTTAACTTAATTGTCTTAAAATTATGGGTTTTTGAAATATAGTGATGCTTTAAAGAAAGGAAAATTGTGTGTCCTTATGAAAAAAGATAATGTTACTGTATATGTGTTAAGGAAGTTTAAGACTCGTGGAAATAATTATCCAACTCATGATATTTAGTTTGCAGTCATAACACTTCCATTGAATATACACAAACACTATCCTTATGGTGAATGATATGAGATATATAAAAATCATAATAGTATTAATTACATCATTACATATAATGAACTCAACCTGAGGAAAATGTGATTTCTAAATTTAGTCAAAGACTATTATTTATCAATACAATACAAACCATGAAAGGTAAATAAGGTATAAGATATATAAAATATTATATATCATGGACTTATAAACAAAATTAGGATTTATAATGATTCCATATTCAAGGATTCTTAATAGTGGATGTGGGAATTGTCAAGGAAAGGGATTCATCACCCCATTTTCAAATAATTTCTAATAGTGAATATAAAAATTTTACCTTATGATGATGATATTTCCCAATAGAAGATTAAATTTGTCAAAGAAGGAAGATAGGTAGACATCATGTATGATGATGGAATTATGAATGGGAAATATTAGATGATTCTCATAGCTAAAACTTCTTTATACACTCTAGTATTACCATGATGTATAGAGATCTGAATGAACATTTTCGGTGGAAAAACATGAAACCAGAAATTGTTCAATATGTTTCAAGGTGAATATATTTTAAATGAGTGAAGTCTTAAAGAATCTATCCTAGAGGATTTATGAAAACACTTTCTATACTTATGATTAAGTGGGATGAAATTAATATGGAATTTATTATAGGACTAATAAAGACAACTAGATGAAATAATTCAATTTCAGTTATTGTGGATTTACATAACAAATATGTACATTTATACCCAATAAGGGATCTTTTTTCACAAGAATACATATAAATACACTTTATTAATGATATTTTAAGACATTATGGTGCACCTTAATCAATTGTGTCACATCATGATCCCCATTTTACCTCAAAATTATGTATGAGTCTTCAGAATTATTTGGATGCAAAGATTCGTATGAGTGATTCTTGTCAAACTCAAACAAATTGATAGTTTAATAGGATTATTCAAACATTTTATGATGAGTTCATATCATGACCACATGACACTCACGGTATGTGGGATAAATATTTACCTTTAGTGGAAATTTTCTTTAGTGATTTATTCGATCTTGTATTCAAATAGAACCATAAGAATCATTATATGTCAAGAGATATCAATCTAAAATTCTTAATGAGGATGATGGTTCAAGGAATGATATAGTTGGTTAAAATATTTAATATACCACAAAAAATAAAAATTCAATTAAATATCTAATAAATTTCGCTCAATGTATAGCAAAGATATATTTTGAAAATTGTAGATTGGAAGTGGAATTTCAAGTGGCAGATCATTTCATTCAGAAAGTATCTCCATGTAAGGGTTTGTTTAGGTTTGGTAGGAAACAAAAACATACCCCTAGGTAAATTGGTCCCTTGGAAATATTTTAATGAATTAGAGATATATATTATCAATTATCAATGCCACCAAGTATCTCTAATGTAAATGAAGGGTTCCACATACCATTGTTAAAGAAGCACATGACAAACCCAACACATGTACTCACCTATGAAGATACTGAATTAGAACTTGATTTGTTTTATTGTGGAGATAAAATTGATATTTCTAACACAAGGGAGAACTTATTGAGAAATTGTATGACAAAAATAGTATATATTATTTGGAGAACCCATAAAATAGATGAAGCAATGTGGGAAGAAAAATATATTATGAAGAATACAAATCCTCATCTATTTAGATGGAAATATTAATTAATAGATTTAGGATGATTTTTATTAAATGAGCAGAAAATATATCACCCCAGTATTTTATGGTTTATATCCAGTTAATTATATTACTTATGTTTCACACAACACTGAGTTTAAAGAAATAGTAATATATGACTAAATATTATTTTAATAGTTCGAATAGTAATGTTATCATTAGATATAGTAATGTTATCATTAGAAATAGTAATGTGATAATTAGAATAGTAAGCATAGAAAAGAAAATATAAATAATATTTATGCATCTTATAGATGGTATTATGACATAATTATATTTTAGTATATTTAAATAATTTTTTTAGAAATTATCAATTATGTTTTGATAGATTTTGTACAACATATATGTTTATTTTTAATTTTTTGATAAGCGTAATGTTTTAAAACCAAATTTATATCATAAAATGTATTCAAATATTAATATTTTATTTTATTATAATTATAATTTGATTTTATTAGACCTCAATTAATTTTTCACTTTTTATAAAGTTAGATAAAACTTCAAAATTAGTATTTTAAATGTAAATGACGATTTTAATTAAAAATTAAATATCTCATATTTAGAATATTATTATCATAAAATGAAGTTCATATTTTTATTAATTATGTAAAAAAATGGTTATGTTTAATTTTTATGATTTTTCTAAAATAGTTGAATCATTAATGAATAGAAAAATATGGTAATTTATGGTATATATACATTATAAGTTAAATGAACTATTACAGGAGCCATCAATAATTTATGTACCATAATATAAAGTTCTCCTTATCTATTTACTACCTATTTTCATATAATGATCATTATTTCATGACTTGATCCAAAATAATAAATTGATGAATAAAATAATGCAAAAACACCCATCTCTTTAATAATAAATACCACCCCTCACCAAATTTTTCCCTCAAACCTCGTAAGACATGAAACTTGTGCAATTTGTTCCCAATACAATTACTAATCCACTCCCCACATCCAGGGGGTATCCTATCATAACAAAAATCCAAAAAAAAAATTCCCTAGGGAGGATCCCATGAAGAAGAATTCAAGATGTCAAATCCTCTTAATCTATCGTTGTTTTCCTTCTATATTATTTTCGTTTATGTATAATGTTCTCACCACCTCTATCCAAACATGCAAAATATCTCCACAATGTTATATTCCTATGAATTTTATTATGTTATTGTAAAATCCACCATCATGTCTCTTATCATATTCCTTTTATTCTAACAATTAGAACATTGTTTATGATCTATCGCTTTACCACCTTCTTGGAAGACATGTTTTCATTTTTCAGTTAAACCATTGTAATGGGTCCTAAAAATATATTTATGGTTGTTTAAAATAATAATAAATACATTACTTATTATTTATGGTTATGTAACCAATATATATATATATATATATATATAATATTAATTTGTAAAACAAGATTGTTTCAGGATGATCAAAAAAATTCTAAAATAATATGAATGAATATCACTAATTATTTATCGAATGAATCATCCTCATACTATATGACCAAATGAAAAATATTAGCATTTAATATTATTTAATTTAATTGAAAAAATATAATTTCATTTATGGAAAAACATTATTATATTACATTATTTTCTATAAATTTATACAATTAAATCGATCAGAAAAACCAAGGAAACAAACACTCTCAAATGACAAAAATAAATTTATTAACTCGTCAAAAGGCCAAGAATTAAAAAAAATAACATTATAATTAATAAAATAGCGGCCAATGTGTTTCTGAATTTATTTATTAATGAATTAAATTTCATTATCTCAAACATTTAGTGAAGTTGGATAACAATTATGGTCATAAGTTAACGGATTTTCCCCAAAAAAATAAATTTTTATTTTAGGTTACTCTTTCTATATCTTTAATGCAACGTAATTCTAAATTCATCTGATGTCATCCCCCTACAATAGGTCATTATGTTATAAAAATATGTACATATTCCAATTATTATTTATTTGATGGGGAAATACATGTTTTACAAGGTTTTATATTCAATTAGTCTCTATAATAATGCCATATTTAATGTATCATATGAATATCATTACCATTTTCAAGTACACTGCATAATAAGTTTTATGTTATAAATATTTTTATAAAATTTATATTTTTTAATAAAAAATGTTTTTTAGTTTATTATTGGTTTTTTGAATAAAATTTTTTTTTTAATATTTAAAGACTCTAGTATTTTCCCTTATACAGTAGTAATTCTTCTATAATATAATGTTTCATAAAAACTATTTTTACTTATTTTTAATATACTTTGACATAATTTATCTACATTATTCCTATTTTCCCTTATCAATTTCGATGTATTATTTTAATCTATTATATCAAGGATTCCATAATTTTATTCCCATTAGTTATGCAATTCACCACATCTTCCTTGTGAGTTGTGTATATATTCCCCCATTTTGACATCATTCTTTGATGATACCACTGAATATCCATATTTAATTTATCATGGGTATGATTATTATCTTATTATTATAGTATTTTTACAAAAAATTATTATTTAATTGTTTTTATATATTTTAATCTAAATATGATGAAATATTTTCACATGCAGTAATAGGTGGGGGCCAGTTATAAATAACCAATCGGGGCATCAATAGGTTTCTTGAGAGAAAAAAATTAGTGACAAACCGTTCTTGTTTATTTCCAATAGGAAAGATATAAATTTTAACAAATAGAATTTAACTTTATTAATAGTAAGAAAATTAACCTTTTAAATAAATGGAAACCAATACGTAAGATATTTCTTCATTCGGTATTCATTTATTACATTCCATGGGGTTTTCTATATGAAAAAAATATACGGATACATTTTCATTATCAGTGCACTGATGGAATTTATTTTTAATATTATTTAACAGACAATAATTCTTTTTCCTTTTTATCTTTACATCATCTATTATTGTTTCATATTACCCTTACTGGTTGTTGGATTTAACACTTTTATTTGTTTTCTTTCACTATGTTGTGAAGATGATATCTTTGAGTAACTGAGATGAATCAGTTTAATTTTTTATATAATGTTTTTAATTAAAAATTTAATAATGGACCGTGGAAATAATTTTTTTCTTCAAGACTACTAAATGGATTGTTCCATAGTGGTGTGATATGTTTTTTGTATAAAATTTTACTAAATAACCATTCACTTGAGGCTATTGGGGTCAGGGTTGTTACTCTATTTTAAAACATAATGATAATTTTAAATTTTTTCAAACATATATAATTTTTTTAATAAAATTTAATATGATTCTCTCTCACATGAAAATCTATATTTTCAGAAAAATACCAAAAGATTAACCCTAAGATGATTTTGATATTCTAATTTAAACAATGATATTGTTATTATAAAATAATTATTTTATAATTTCCATAAAATAATTGCAATATTTAATCACATGTAATCAATCATAATTTTGTTTAAGAAAATGTTTTTTTTTGGAATAATAAAATATAATTACTAAAAACTGAGTACTTAGTTCATAATATAAATCCATTTGTTTTTCATGAATTGGTCATTTATAGATTTATTTTTCATCATTTAGTTAATTCTATTCGTACCATCTTATTTAGTGGATATGTTATAACTCCTATATAAAAACTATATTATTTATTGGGTTTATTTGGCTAGGTGTTGTGTGTCGTGTATGACTTAAAATATTGCGTTATTTTAATATTTGGGGTGTTTCATTCTCCCCCTTCAAATAAACCCACCTTCATAATTTTAATTTTATTGGTAATCAATGATTTATATTAAAAAATAACATTGTGGAAATTAAACATCGGAAAAATGATTAATAAAACATCCCCCTAAAAAAGGGAAAGTAAAATAACAAGTACAAGAAAATACTAGTATTCCAATTAAACTAACAACTGTTGAAAGAGGAAATATGTTCAAGGAAGTGAAAATTAAATTTTGAAGATAAATAAAGAGTGTAATATGTTATTTTTGTTATAATTTCATCAATCATGAAACTATAAATCCGTAACAGGATAAAAGACAATTTATTTCATGATCATAAATGTAAACATACAATAATTTTACTTTACTTTCCTTTCAATAATGTCGAGAGATTAATTATCATTCGCACAAAATCATTTCAAAAAGTCATTTTTTTCTTTACATGTCATAAACAATTTCTCCTTATTGTTATGTGACTCAATCCCTTTTTACTTCAACAATTGGGGAAGAAAATGGATATTATTTTTTCATTCCTAATGATATTTTAGTTGAATCATAAGATCCATAAGTCATTACTTTGACCTCCAATATCAAGGTGGTTTTAAGAGGTTATCCAATTGGATAAATCATTATTTAACCTCAAACTATAATATGTAGTTTCCATTAAATTTGATTACAGAAATAGTTAACCATGAAATGACTAATAAATATTATCATACTTATTAGAAATATGAATACAATTGTCACATATAATAATTTTCAAAATCAAAATCTACATTATCTTCATTCCATATATCCCATATAGAAACAAGGACTCAAATATTAATTATTTTTTACCTCAAATATTATCTTACAAAAAATTTCATTCTCTTCCAAAAACATAATATAATTCTTCCCAAATAATAATTTATGATAAAAAAATTTAATATATAATTAAACACATTGAAATGTATTAATTTCATTAATCCCTTCGAAATCCCGAAAATTAAAAAAATATTTGAATATATATGTTGCTTTATAAATAAAATTATTTTTAATCTATCAAGTTACTTAAGATAAAATAATTTAATTCTACTCAGTACATCATTTCGTACATTTGTATACATCACACCCATATTACATTTTGATTGTGGGTTCACGTTCAACGACCTTGACAACATTTATGAGTTTTACCCAAGAATGTGGGTTTTACTCTTTATAAAACATTGTCAAATTAAAAAAATATTTTGAAATTCACAAAATATAAAATAAATCAAAAAATAACATTTCCAAACAACAATGATATTATATATTATATATTCCCAAAAAGTACTAACAGTTTTATCCCAATAATCCTTAAATGTAATTTCATTATTTTCATATTATCCATAACGGTTATCAATAATGTTAATTTTATGTTCAAAAAATAAAATATAATTATTCCAAAAAAACATTTTTTGTAAAACATACAAAAAAACTGAACGTTGTGTAAACAGAAATGTCTCCCAAAATATCCTTAATTATGATAGACTCAAATCACATAAAACTACTAGACAAGTATATATAGATATAAAATTATGATCATCCAGGTATATATCATCTAGAAAGACTTTATCTTTATCCCATTATGAGACATATATTATGATTTATCGGTCCCTCAAACACATGATTTATAAAAAAACCATATTGTCACTAAATCACTTTTCTCTATTATTTCTACCACTCACCATATGTTCTAAAATCCATAATTAAATACTATTATGGAATAATACATATATGATTCATGAATTTAATATCCATGATATTATAATAAATCAACAACATCATTCCCAATTACCAATCCATAATCACTTCAATACTTACACATAAAATAATCTCACTATATATTTTTTTCATTGTTCTAGGAGTTTACTCTTGGAAAATGAAATTGACACAGATAATTCATGTATTCATAACTTATAGCACATTTAACTACAATTTTTGTCACAAGAGTTTATTTATTCCCTTCCTTCAAAATCTAAATTTTTCCTCAAAAATTTATTTATTTATGATTTTATTTTCCATATATAAATTTTTTATCAATCTAATGATAAATTTTTAGTGATCGATATTTAAAAATTTAAAACATGAAATAAATTTTTTCACATTTATTTTATGTTCTGCATTAAAAATTATCTTAGTAAAACCAATAATTCTCTTCATTGGTGAGTCTGAAATATTCTTAAGGTGGATGTTGTCAATTATATATCATGATAATTGACTAAGAATAATCAAAATATTATTGACTCTCATTATAATCCTATATATTTTCTTATATTCTCCATATGTTCCATCACATTCATTATTAACTCATATCTTTCAGGTTTATTCCATTGAACAAAATAAAAATCATTATAAGAGATACAATAATCCTAGTTGGAGACCATAAAATATAGAACCTACTAATGTTGAGATTGTAATCATACAAATAGACTTATAATCAAATTCATTCATATTTTTATCTTCCCTAATCATTTTTTTCTTAAATTTAATTCCCCAAATTTTATACAAAACATTCTCTAAAACCATATTTTAAGAACACAACCCTTGTAGCTGAAATTCGGTGGTTGCATTATTACATTGACACAGGATTCATAATATTTATTCATAAATGATGTAATATTTTAAAATTAATGGTAAAAAATATACATACACTAAATTCACATTACTTTTCATGTAAAAAAATTGAAAAATTGTTTTCATTGAGAATGCCATTATTACCCTTTTCATGTACGTCCAAATAAATTTTTTAAAAATCCTCACAGCCTCAGGATAATAAAATATAAGAAAGGGGTGACTTAATATAATTAGTATAGTTAAGAATAATTTGGATGATATCATGAAAAAATAATCATATTAAAATTGCATGTTATAAACTGAATGACATCCCATTTGAATAATAACTTGAGAAAAATACGGTTGGAATAAAGAATGATGAAATAAAAAATATAAAAAATAACATGATAAATAATAATATACATATGAATTATGAATAATTGAATAATTACATGAATATTAACTAATTATTTCATAATATGGTAATTCTAAATTTCAGATATCGAAAACATATCAATGTTTCCTGAAACAATTTTTCTAAAAAAACAATCACATCCATTTTCCATGACATCTATATAAATGGGTAAGGGCTCAACCAAATCCCAAGATATTTCATCTAATGATATCTATTGATTCATAATGTTAATATAGTTGACCCCACCCATAACTTGCATATAATAATATTTTCCTTATATAAATAAAAAACAATATAATCAACTTTCTATAATGAAAATTATTTACTACTTCTATTGAAAGAACAGGTCATTAAAATTTTCAATACATTATCCAATCAAATTTGACATGAACCATATAATAAAATATAATTAATATATTCATTTGAGTAAATTTTTAAAAAAAATTGTTAAATAAGTTATATTTAAATAGTTGAAAATTCGTTATAGATCTTCCATGAATAGTTCTTGAGTAAAATAAAATTTTATACATTAAAAATATCATTATAAATTTTGAAAATATAAATGTAAAAATCAATAAAATTGACCATTACAATACTTAAATACTTATTAAAATACAATATTTTCCTTTATATTTTTTTCATATAAGAAAAAATCATTTCATCCATACATTTTTTAAGAAATGTACAAAAGGACCTCATTCTACAAATGGCATGATGAATTATTTAAAACCATTTTGCAAAAAGTAGAGAATGAGTGAAAATTTATAATTAATTGAATAAGAGGGTTTTAAAAATAATATTCAAAAGATATTTATAATCTTGTATATGGATAATAATGATTCTTTATTTAAGACTTAAAGAGAAAGAATCCATAATAATGATGAGATTGTTAATTGAACACTTCCCTCTCGGGGTTCAATAGAATCCTAATGCACACGAATGAAATAACACCAAGTAATATTCATATTCCATTAAATAATGGTTATTAATAATATAATATATAATATTGGAGGTATATATACCACACACACACAAAAATTGTTTTGAATATGGTATATGTCTCGCATAAGTAAAAGTGAGATGAGAAAATCATACCTCAGGATCAAATTACCTTTTAAATGTTTGAACCCCCTATAGAATAAATATATATTTATTATACATATCTCCAAAAACATACTCTCATATATCATTCCATATATAATTTACTTATAATATATTATCTACCGTTTATAAAAAATTCATTGTTAATTTCACGGCTTCGGGTTGAATGTTTATTTTTTTCATGTATCATTTTTCTCATAGGTTCAGTCGTTATAAATTGATCAAGGATAAACAATATCTAGAATTTAATTAATGAAATACATATCATATATATTATTTATTTACATATTTATATCCTTCCATTATTGATAGAGATATAAAATAAATTGAACTATCCACGGAGATGGTAGTTCGTATATATCTATAAACATTATTTTCATTTTTCATTGCATGGATCTAAATAATGGTTAAAAAATTCAACATTAAATGAATATTATTATAAAATATATAAAATATATATAAATTTAATATAATATTATTATAATCCATGAAACTATAAATGAAAAATGTATTATAGCACATTATAGAGGTTTTAGTTCACACATAAGCATGAGTGGCGATATTGTTTCCTAATGGAATTGAAGGTTAAAATGTTGATAATAAATTATAATTATTGAGGTATATTTTTTCATAATTATCATATATACTATTTATTTATATATATATATCCATCCAAGTAATGTGGTCATGAAAAATGAATTTCACAACCATACGTAAATGGTATGTCATACGTACCCGCGAGTGGTTCTTTTACTTTTTTATGATTGAAACGCATTGAAATATGGTTATAGAGTAATAATAATAACATATATGTATTTTTGTGATACCTGAGTAATCATTTTAGAATGGGTAAAACACATTCATATGAATGATATTATTATATAGTGTTTAGAGAAACGTTAATGATTATTACCTATTTTTTTGTTGAATCCCTTTATTTCAATTCATAGGAAGACAAGGGCTTCTATTTTGGAAGGGAGAGAACATTAACTAAAAGAAAATGGATGTTTTGTATGCATAATGGGAAGTGATTTGTCATGATATATGGATTAAATTCAGGAAAATATGTGATGGATGGGTTTTCCTACTATAATTGATATGAGGGGCGCCATTGGGATTTCATAAAAAAAATAAAATATAGTAAAACTGTTATGTAGAAAATTGATACCAAATGGTCATTAATTCAAATAAAACGTTTACCAAGTATATATATAATCATGAAATTAAATGTACACTTATTTTCATATCATTTTTATCATGTCTTTTTCAATAACCCCTTGGTTAATTATTCTTGACCTAAATTATAGTAACAAATATTTTAATCATAATAGGTAAATAATGTTACTATAAATAAAAAAATGACTCAGAAATGGGAAATATACTATTTATTGAACCATATTTTATTCACGTGGAATAATATAAAAATTTTCTGAATTTAATTAATTTCATAAAATAGTATTGTGATAAAATATTATTAAGGTCACTTTTGACTCAATTCATTTAATTTGAATTTTGATTTACCAAGTCAAAATGCTAATTATAATATAATGTTATAAATCCTATATAATATTATACATTTATCTACAAAATTCATCCAAAACATTAACACTTTATGATTTTAATACTTTTACTTAATCTGTTATCAATTTTTATTTATCAATTAGTTAAATAATAATTATATCAGCATTTTGTGGCATTTCAGGTAACTATTTATCCCTGAAAATATAATAGTAATTTAACATAATGAAGTTAAAAAATTTATATCAAGATTATTATTTATCATCCAAAATACCATTATGGGTATCTCTATGTCATGAATATTATTGTTAATTGAAACAATAGTACAACATTTTTATATTTTGTTTACAAAAAATATTATACTGGAGGTAATCTAACCGAATAATTAAAGACATATATCTGAATATTTTATGATTATGGATGAAATGGGATTAAAAACATTAAATTTAGAAATTTTTTAGGTATATTTAGATGTTATTATCATTTTTTTGTATTCAATAATTACATGATTTTCCCATTAATGTGGTAAAATATACTAATGTTACTCTTCATATTAATACAATGTGACCTATTAAAAATATGTTTTCCTATAAATTAAAAATATGGGATCTATAAATTAATTTAAATTTTAAATAATTGATTTAATTTAATTTTATATTAAAATTCAAATTTTAATAAAAAGTAGTTTCTAAACAAATGAGTATTTAAATAAAAAAATCAATTAATTCCAAATTCAATCAAATTTTGGATTCAAATAAACATTTTCGGACAGTTAATAATATATTAGAAATAAGTTTACCTTTAAAATATTTTAATATAATATTTTTATAAAAATGATTATTTATATAAAATCCATTCCTTCAATAAATACTAGTATATTCACTATTCACATGAAAATAAACCATTCAAGATACAATATAATGATTCCACTTAAAGATAATTATTATATTATGATTTAAAAACTATAATGATTTTATAAAATTAAATATTTATATGAACCATAATTTAATTATTCTATTTTTACAGATAAAGAAGAAAAAAAACTATTTTGAATAAGACATATTTATAAAGACAAAAATAAAATTACTGAAAATTGATTACATATTTCATAAGAAATAATCAATGAATTTTTATTGAGTTTTTCGTATATGTATAATTCCTATTTCAGTTAACATTATTCATACCTTATAATTTAATGCCTCATTATAATAGGAATATTTTAATTAAAATCATATAGAGGATAGTTTTGGCTTGATTTATCTTGTTGTATACACTATCGAGAATATAGATAATTTAATCTTTCAGGGTGTTACGAGATTGTTGGCTAAAACATATACCTATTATACATATGGTGTAATTTTAAGAAATATTAAAATTAATGTTAATTTATTGGGTGTGGAAATCAAGATATTATGTATTCATCACATAAAAAAACTATTTTTAATTATTCATATATTTTATAAATTAAATTAATCATTAAATATAAATGAAATGTAGTTGAAATATAGTTAAATGTTGGTCCTGGTAATATCTAACCTCTTGATGCTTCAAAATGACTCATGATACAAACCAGTTGCTAGTATTATTAAATTGGGATATTAGGTATACCTTCCCATATTTAAAAATATACTGGCACAAGTCCATGAACATGACATGCCTCAAAATACATTTCCATCCCATGTATTACATTAATAATTATCCATGAGATTATTATAATGAAATTAACCATGTATATATTTCGTTCTAAATTTTAATATTTTCAATGATCCTTGAATATCCTATGATTTACGTATCCTTTTTATTTCTATTTAACTCATTGGGTTTGACATAATATGAGTTTGGAATTAGATCCAGGGAGTTATGGTGGTTTCAAGAACTTGTTTGGATATCTTAGTTAAATTTTTTGAGAAACAATTCCTAGTCACACTGTAATGGGAAACTGTGCACTCAAAACATCATTGTTAGGATTCAAAATGCAAGGATGGATAATGGGATTCTACCAGGATTTTATTTGAGGAAAATGAGAAGAATGGAGAAAAATATTTTTCAGGGGGGATCATCATCTTTTAGCTGAATAGTAAAACAATGGTTTTTTAGGGTTTCCAAAACTGTTCACTAGAAAATTAATCATTCTAGAAACAAAACGATGAATTTTCCCTAATATAATGATTATATTTTGATTCCGAAAATTATAATATTATTATAAAATAAAATATTTATAGGATCCAAATATTAAATATAATATTATCATAGATAAATAAGTAAAAAAATATTTTGAATAAAATGTATTTATAAAGAAAAAAATAAAATTACTGAAAATTGATTACATATTTGATAAGAAATGATCAATGAATTTTTTTATGAGTTTTATGTATATGTATAATTCATATTTCAATTAACAATATTCATACCTTCGTATTTAATCGGTCATGATAATGTAATGATACATGATTATTGGATAAACCATTTTCCAATTATACATATGGTATTTTTTATGAAATATTAAAATTATTGTTATTTGATTGGGTGTGGAAATCAAGATATTATGTATTCTTTACATAACAAAAATATTTTTAATAACTCATATATTTTATGGATTAAATTATTCATTAAATATAAACAGAATGTATTAGAAATATAGTTAAATGTTGGACCCTGTAATATTTATCCCCCTATTGTATAAAAATGACTCATTATACAAACAAGTTCCTAGTTTTATTAAATTTGGTTATTATGTTTTCGATACCATATTTAGAAATATATTGGAACATTTCCATGAACATGACATACATCATTATACATTTCCTTCCCCTAGATTTCATTAATAATTACCCAAGTGATTATTACAATGAAATTAACCATGTATTGATTTCATTCTAAATTTATATACTTATAATGATCATAGAATTTTCTATTATGTACATATCCTTTTGATTTCTATTTAACTCATTGGTTTTGACATAATATGAGTTTTTAATTAGATCACGAGAGTTTTGTAGGATTCTAGTGCTTGTTTGGATATCATAGCCATAATTTTGGTGAAACAATTCATAGTTACACTGTAATGGGAAATTGAACACTCAAAACATCATAGTTAGGATTCAATATTCATGGATGGATAGTGGGATTCCAAAAGACTTATGATTTGAGGAAAATGTTTAAAATGGGGAACAATATTTTTCAGGTGGGCTCATCGTATTTTAGGAGAAGAGTGAAACAATGGTTTTTTATGGTTTCCAAAACTGTTCACACTAACCATGTGAGGTCCCCCTTTGAAAATTTGAGGGGTGCATGTTTGGAACAAGGTTTGTCAAATTGTGTCACCCAACCATGAAACCAAATGTTCATGACAGAATTTATATTTTATTCCTAAATGAGATTAAAACATAAAACCACATTCATAATTCATTTCTCCAATGCACAACAATAATATTGTTTGAGATAACCATTTCTACCTAATCACGGGATTAGGGGATCATCTCTTTCAAGACTCTGATTTATAACTCAATGTAAAGTTATATCAACACTAGTATGTTATAAATTCAAATTATGTAGTTATTCATATGAATTTGTATCAACAATTTTATTTATGTTCAATATAGTATTCCTTGTTTTCTAAATGTTCATACTTTCTTCATTTTGATCTTTATCTATTCAAAAATCAGAGGTTAATATTGAAAGAGATCTCTTATACTATACCACTATAGTTGTTCAATTATGTTCCCTTCAAGATTGGTGTTTTACATTACTAGTTTCAAATTTCCATGAAAAAATTTTCGATAGAGACACATTAATTAATGAAATTGTAGAATTAAATAAAATGGAACCCAATAGGGTTTTCCACATGCATATATCAAATTTATAAGTGTTTTCATCCCCAACATAGGACACAAATATGTTATTCCTTTGTAATTTCATTACATTATACCACCCCACGAGGTGTGTGAGTTCTCACATTATTTGATGGAGCCTTCACAAATTTATGAAAATTGAATTGAGATGATATGAGAGAGTTGATTCATTCATGCCATGGGATTACATGATTTTAAATTTATTAACTAATTGAATAGATTTTATTGAAATTTTGGAAATGATTTGGGATAATTCCTATAATATGGATGTTTATGAAAAGACTATCATAGTGAGATGATGAATTGATTATTTTAATTGAGCCTTAGTTGGTATAACTTGGATCCAGAAAACATATGATGTTGTGAGGATTTCTACTCCATGGTTCTAATTTATAGTACTGGATTCCATGGACCTGTTTAATCATTGGATCTTGATTCCATAGGATTCC
This sequence comes from Viscum album, assembly GCA_963277665.1. Lineage (NCBI taxonomy): Eukaryota > Viridiplantae > Streptophyta > Magnoliopsida > Santalales > Viscaceae > Viscum > Viscum album. The sequence continues at coordinate 1,814,311,118 of OY728127.1, forward strand.
ATGGGATTTTATACGCCTAGGACCTTATATATTAGACTTCAAATTGACATGGTCTATTTACATTCTCCTATGACTGTAACCAAGTCGTTAACATGTTCCAATTGTGATTATCATGGGACTCGAAATTTACTCCTTAGCATTATATACCTTGGATTCTATATCTTTAGGGACTGATACATTTTATTATATTCAATTTACATTGATGAAACATTTTATTATAAATATTCTTCATGATGGATGTTATATAGGTTATTACATGGCCAATCTTCTGTAGATATTTTGGAATGTCTTATAAATATTTCTAGTGTTACTATCAGAATATAGTTGTTAGATTAGACTGTATCACACATATTATTTATATTTACATCTTCCCTTATTTAATGGATAATAACTATTATTTGTTGGGTGTCTTATTTAGATGGACAATACCACCTTTCATTATAACATATTCCTTTGGAATGTTATTTTCACTTATACCATTTCTATATTTTATATTACACAATACATAGAATGTTTAACATAAAAATGATTTCTTATAGAAATTATTGGAGATGGACAACATAGTGTTATACCACAACAAATTTGGTCCATTGTTGTGTACTTGTATAGACTTTAGGGATGCAGTTAGTGACTAGGGAAACAACCCACTATTCAATGTTTGATTATCCTATCTATAACGAGTAAGACAACACAAGACTGAGATAGGATCACTAGTGCTAGTTGCGATAGTTCTCTTTTGTATTTTTGGTATTTAGATACAAGAGTTGTACTGGAATATTTTAACAATTATTTTACTAATTTTTAGATACCTAAAATGAGAAAACATTTCGTATAGGATAATATATTTTGAATTTTATATATATTATGGTCATTGATGGTTATCTTCTGTCTAGTTGATTTATTTATTACACTATTGATTGTTGATATAATACCTCTTCTTTATACTCTAAAATTGGGTTGTATTATCATCATGTACACACTATAGGACCTCACTTGTAGGCAATAGCCTCCTCATATAGGGAAGTGCACTTGAGGTTATGTGACCCACCATATCATAGCACTGTTCAGGGGAATCTGTTCAAGATGCAACAAAGGGGTATAAAATGATTTTATTTTCACTTTTTAATATATTTAGACAATATATATAATAATGTTATGGTATTGGATGTTGGTGATGATATATTCATAGTATTTACGAAATCATGTAATGAAAATTCAAATTTTCTGGAATGTGAATTTTTGTTTTATGTATTTTTACTGTTAATTTTAATTTGTTTCCATCATTGGGTGGCACATTTGATATTTATGGTTCTTTATGAATTGTTATTTTACTATATTTTAATGAGATGAGTACATTCATATCATGCATCATTTTAAGCACCATATAGTATTCACATCCCACTATAAATAATAGAATATTAGGGAATCTTTTTAGAGTGGGTTAGGTAAAACCCAAAATAATTTTATTTTGGAGGGGTTTATGGACAACCCCATATAATCATCAAATTTATATAGGGTTCACAACACCTTATAAATTGTTTATAATTATTTTTTTAGTAATAAATTTGATTTTTGAGGAGGTTATGAGAAAACAACATAAAATTTAATAACTAGTCACACTATATTTTTATATTGATTATAGGGGAGATAAATAAATATAATATTCATTTGGATATATTTATATATATTTTTTATTTTTTAAAATAAAATATTGGGTGTTTACAACACTCTATAATTTACAATATTATGTGGTGTTTGTGAACTACTGAGAATCTCTTAGATTAGAGGGATTTTTAAACCACTTGTAATTTAATAAATTAGAGGGGGGTAGAAGCCCTCACTAATTGATGGCATTAGATGTCACAACCCATCCTTGGGGCCCATCCCATGACTACCCCAAGCCTTCCATCCATTGTCCAGGGGCTAGCGACTAGCACAAAAGGCATAAATCCCAACCAAAAAGGGAAGGCATTCCCATTAAGAGACGAAACCACACACAGAAAAAGTACAAGAAGAAGCTACAATAAGTAAGTAGTAAAACAGACATGATTAAAAGTACAGGGGGCCGGAAATACAAGGCCAAGTGAAAGGTACAACTACAACTAAAAATAATGTACAACAAAAAGGACAATAGCTGAAAGGTGACGAGAAGCTCGTGGATCATCCTCCGGCTTCCTCCCTATAGGGTAGGTACAAATGTCCTCCTCAGTACTCCATGATTGTCCGTCTTTTCCAGGTAACGACTCATCGCGAGATCCACCTATGGGTACCAACTCGTCGTGAGATCCACCTCTTGGTACCGAATCGTCGTGAGATCCACCTCTGGGCACCAACATGTCGTGACATCCACCTCCGGGTACCGTCCTGCTCTACAAGCCTCAACCACGATCAGTGATGTCCGTCGTCTGCAACCAACACAACGAGGTGAGGGAAAAGCCCGTGTAGGGGTGAGTATACGATGCTCAGTAGGGACCCCATTACCCTCATAGTCTCACTAAATCCAACAAGAATAATCACAATGTTCTCAACAGATAACCCTTACTTAGATATAAGACCATACTTATACCTAAGTTATCAAGTAACCCATCTCAACCACGATGTATCACATAGATATGAAATCAATGTATAACCACCACTTAGGTATATGGCCATACATATACGTAAGTTATCTAGTAACCCATCTCAATCATGAGGAAAACACAAAGGTCATTGACTCAGCTCAAACCAGGATTTTCATTATCGAAACTACAACTACTGAAGAGCTTCGTCTCTGATAAGTATAGTGATCATGTCACGACTCTAAGATACTACTCACTAACCTAAGACTGCTGAGGTACTCCACCTGTCGAGTACCGCGGGTCAGCCACCCAAACACAGTAGTGCTTCCCGTCGGGGTCTACCACCCAAACATAGTAGTGCACCCCCCCCCCCCTAATAGCATGTAGAGGTACTCCTACTGTCTAGTACCATAGGTTTTCCACCCAAACACAGTAGTGCTCCCCACCATGGGTCTGCCACCCAAACACAGTAGTGCTTCCCATTGGGCTATACAAGTCACTCCGACTCGAGTCGGAAAAGCAGTCTTCAGGTCTCAGCAAGCTACACGGTCTCCATACTCCGTACGCTCATCTCTGAGAGGGTCTGCTTCACGAGCTACTGTTCGATACTCCAAGTATCACAAAGTCCCATGAAGAAATATCTTAAAGGACCTCCTCGTCATAGGGGTCTCAACGCAACAGACGGCACATCAATCCGATGCCCGGTTTGTGAGTTATTAGCCTTTTCATCCCAGGGGCCCTGTTGGTTTCGTGTACGAACCAACCCAACCGTATCTCAACTGTACCCTGAAATCACATAGGGTATACTCATAGGGACTTTTTTTCAACGTGATCACCAATTCCGCTGACGGTTCGTCAAACGGACGTCCCGTCTGAATGTTATCTTCTTTTCCGTTCGAGGGGCCCGGTTGGATTTCGGGTACAATCCAACCTGGCCATATTCCAACTACGTCCAAACCTCAGGTGAAGTGTTCCAAAAGTTCCGTTTCATCAAGTGGATTCCAAAAAATTCAACGTCACATCAATCGGACGTCCAGAGCACAAGATATAAGTGTTTCCGCTCCGAGGGCCCGGTTGGCTTCGTGTTCGAACCAACCCAGCTATACCAAAAGATCTCCAAAACCTTGAGTATAATATACCGAGATGACCGTCTCGATCCAAGGATCTCATCACAACTGACGGTGCGTCAATCGTAGTTCTTTATCCCATGTTATGGGCATTTGAACGAAATTTTTCGAAAATTGGGGGTTCGGGCCCGGTCCGACCCGGCCCGATACACCTGGGTCGGTCCGAACAGGGTCGACCCAACCCGGGTCTGGGTCCGGCCCACTAGGGTGCGGACCAGCCCAGCTGGCACGGCCCGGTCCCGCCAGTGTGGCCCGGCCTGGCGTGGGGGTCCGGCACGGCGCGGGCGGCCCAGCCCGGTGCGGGCGGGGCCCGCATGGCCAGCGCGGAGTGGGATGTTACAACCCCCTCGGTTGAACGAACCGGTGTGTCTTAATGTCGTGCCGCCCAATCTGGAACGGCTTCTGCCGTTCTGATTCGTCCTCCACCGTCGCAGCTCAGCCACAACTATTTTCTCCGGCAGCGCACCGCCGCCGCCTTCTGGGGACCACCGGAAGCACTCCAGTGGTCTGTTTCACCTGCTGTCTTCGCCAGTGGTCCTCCTGGGACCACCTCTTCACTGTGACGACCTTCAAACATCGTTTTGGTCCCATCTCACCATCACCGTCAATCCGCGCACCAACAACAATCTACGGAGGGTTATCGGGCCGTGTATGTTCGGCACGCGCCCTCCGCGTTAGGTGTTATCAATTGGCAGTCCTTTAAAACACAAGATTTTAATATTGGCAAGGGTATAATTTATAAAATTATAAATTTTACTAACATCATACTATCAAACGCACAAGCACATGAGTTAAAAATCACTCAAAAAATAGAATTAACAAATTTCCCCTACATTTTCTCGAGCAATGAAATATTCCCAACCTGCAAACATATTCTTTCAAGGATCAAATTAATGTTGAGTTGATCCACTTTCTTTGTTTTAAAAGTATACATCCATGGGAAAGATATCACTCTCAAATTAATTCCCGACCTCGTATCGTTCGTCATTTGTTGGCGATATCGCAAGAGGGTGGACATCGGCTAGTCGACGTCGTCCCAAGTGAGGAGATGAAGATGACGATGGTCGATGGAGTTCGTCACATCCGTCGCCGTCGGTGTGCACCCGAGGAAGTGATGTCTCCTCTCCTGTTGCGAAGGTAGAAGAGGATGGAGAAGCATTCATCGTTGAGGGAGGAAGTCGTTTCTTCATGGATGAAGGTAACTCTCTTCAAATCCTCCCAACTATTAGCCATCCCCCAAAATCTCTTAAAGCTTCCATCTTTTAAAATCTCTCCAATAAATTAAAAAGGAATCAAGAGTTGAGAAAAATAAATTAATAAGGTAATTAATTATCCTAGATGGCCTCATTAATCTTGGTTGGAGGAGAGGCTCCACCACAATAAATGTGTGGAGTTTCCATGCATTTAAACAAGGGGGTGAGTTATGGGTTGATCAAGGGGGTTATGGGGGAGGTGAGGAGTTAGGGTATCGTGTGGGCCCTACCACACTAAACTCTCCAATGGGAGGTTAGGTGAATGTGGGCCCCACATATAACTCCCCCTTTGATGAAAATAACCACTTCCCATGAATAAAATTAGTGCATGACAAAATTTTATTTAATTCAACTAAACTCCAAAAATTATCCAACTCATGTGAAAAAATGCATCTGTGCTTAAGATCCCCTTAAGAAATTACTGGTGTTGCGAGTTCATCGGTGCATTTAGATATCTATTCCGAGCACTAGTTCAAATGTTAGAAAAACCCGCTCGTTCATTCACTGAACGTACCAGAGCCAAACATCAGAAATTGATTCTGGGCACACCGGACCTCAGAATCAGGTGCCGTCTGGAACGGCGGCCTCGTAAAATTCCAAAGAAATTAGGAAAAAAAAATTCCCTGAAATTTCCAGGACATTACATTACTCCCACCTCAGAGATTTACGTCCCCGTAAAGCTATAACACAAACTAGGGAAACAAAAGTTGTACTGAACACGCATCTGAGGCTTCTGATCCCATGTTCTCTCCAAGAGGTTCACGTGCTGCCAGTGAAAGCGCACCTGAGAAATCAACCATTCACGTAGGACCCACTCCCATCGATCCTCGATCTCCACTGGAACCTCCATGCATGTCTCCCTGTCATCGACATCCCACTCCCTGAGGTCGATGATGTGTGAAGGACCAAACAGGTATCTCCTCAACCGAGGTACGTGGATGATTTCTTTCACCCGGTGAAACTGAGGTGGAAAGGTCAAGTGATAAACCAGACCGCCTACCTTGCTGAGGACCTAGAAAGGTCTAGTTAACCTAGGAGATATATTTCCGCCTCAGCCACATATCTGTAAACATCGTCGAGGTGAGACCTGTATAAGGACATGGTCATCATCCTTGAACTCAAGAGGCCTCTATTTCCTGATTAGAACATAAACTCAAAACTTCCGCTTCCGCGAGGGTAAGGTTGACTGACTCAAAAGTGATCGACCACACCCTCCTATGCATGAGTTTATCCTGCTTCCTAGGGTTTCCTTTTCATCGACCAAGAAAAACCCATCCCAATGTGGTAGATTAATCACAACCTTTTCCCCAAATACAGCAAATCTGTGTATGAAATGTGGATCCAATCCATATTCAAACCAATGTCATAAGGCCTCGACACTACAGCCAAGAGATTCTAACCGAAACTCTCACCTCGAGGGTCATATCACACTGTCGGTGTATGTGTGATTATCGAGTCTCCAACCAATGGTATCTCCAGACGCGATGGTCAAGTCTACGGCTTACCGAAACTCTCTCCCTAGGACAACATTTTTGGGATGATAGAATGGTTTATATCAACATCTGTTACTATGGTAGATAGTAGTGAACACAGTCTGTCCCTCGAATCATTCTTAGAGCCATTGGGTCACACTCCTTGACCGCATGCAGCTACTCTTTTTCCCTCCCCTCCATCTCCCTGAACCTGACGGGGATAACAAGGGCGGGTGGTTGTAATATTTTGATATGTGCACCACCGCATGATGGTCTCCTAGCTCTGCCTCTACATCTGCTACTCCGCAGACTCATCTGTCCTTAATTATTCCTCTTCTTGAAACATTTTACACGCCCGAATCTTTGAGACTGGAACTAGTTTCTTGTTTCTTACTACATTGTGTTGTCTTCATCTTCTCCTGGATGATTTGAACCTTCTCCACCTACGATCTGTAAGAGCTGCTAAGATTTCTCTTTTTCCGAAAAGAGAAACTCGATCTCATCCTCTGGAAGAACCACACTCATTTCCTAATACAGTCAATCCTAACATGAATGATGCATTCATTCCATGGATGACGTTGTAAGGCCTCGATGTTACTACCAAGAGAACCAACCGTCACTCTCTCCTACAAGGGTCGAGTCACACTGTCGGCATCAGTGTGAGTTCACTGGGTCTCCTCCAGTAGAAATCTCAAAAGTAAGGTACATGCCAACATTTTTTAACTGGGACCTCTCAGAATCAACCAAACAGATGGACATGAAAGAAAACATCACAAAGATAAATGTCTTTTATTACTACATCTCATAGTACAAAGACACAAATACAACAGCAACATGGAACTAGAGGTACAAGGGAAAAAATGAAATCCACTAGTTCTGCTCCAGTCCACCTGCTTCCGGAGCTCTACTGCCTTGTCCACTACTCGGTTGTTGCTCAAGCACCTGCCGCTGCTTCTGTCCTGGTCGTTCCTCCAATGCATGTGGATCAACTGTGTGGGGATTCAGACAGTCACGTGTCATGTGACCCTTCCTACCGTAGGAGAAACACTGTCCGTTTCTGGCACGCCTGGCTCAGACTCCACCCCTAGTGCCCCGCACTACCGATCCTATAACCCGAGACCACCCATCTGCTAGCCTGGTCCTCTTGGACCCCTGCATCATCTGTCTACTGCATATAGATGACTCAGCTACTGATCGAAAATTTTGCAGCAAAGGCAGAAGCTGCTGAGCATGCTTAGAGGGTAGAGTCATAGGTATAAAATCCACTATGAAGAGGGTCTCGAAGTCTCACAAGGTGAAGGTCATCTCGTCACTAAAATGGAACAAGTGGCACCACCACCTCTCAGATGATGTCTAAAAGAGGCTGGAAGCAAAAATCACCATGAAGTCTGCTGGAGTAACCACTATCCTGAAAACTCTCACCACAGCCTCCAGCCAATCCTCAGCTGGCTACGGGTCCATCTCTCCCCTGAACCTGGGTGGCCTATGGCGCTGGAACTCGTGCAGTGCACTCAAACGACGTGCACTCTCTACTACAGGGGCTGGTGGAATCAGTGGCTCAATGGGTGGTAGTACCACTGGTGCCTCCACTGGTACCTCAACTGGAAGAGGGCCTTGTACTGAGGCCTCATCGCTCGGCAGTCTGTCAGTACGTACATCTCTCGGGGATCTAGCTGCTCATCCGTGGAAAGGCATCCTGAAAGAAACCGATGTGACATTGTCAAATGATTATACCTGGTGAGCTGACCTGGTTTGAGCTGTTTTAAGGGAAAACCTTTGAAAACACACACACAATTAGTGTTTTCATGCACTGAGTCAGAAATCAAGAAGTCAGGGTCCTAGTGTATGGATACGTCGGCCACCCGCACCAACACTAGACTCCATGAACTGAAAACCACACTTAGTACCCTTAACACCATTTCTTCACAGAAAAGAAAAATCAGAGTTATATGTTCTGTGGTAGAACCGACTCCTCTGATACCAATTTTTCATGACCCGTCATCAGGTCCCATGCCATCAGTACCCCAAGACCGCCTTCCATAGGCCAGGGGCTGGCGACTACCACCAAAGGCATAAATCCAACCAAAAAGGGAAGGCATTGCCTTTAAGAAATGAAAACACACACAAACAAAGTACACGAAGATGCTCCTATAAGTAAGAAGTAAAACAAAGTGCTGAAAAGTACAAGGGGCTATAAATACAATCCCAAAAGAAAGGTACAACTACAACTGAAAATAATGTACAACTGAATGTACAACAGCTGAAAGGTGACAAGCAGCTCCTGGATCATCCTCCGGCTTCCTACCTGAAGGGTAGGTATAGATGTCCTCCTCAGTACACCACGTCCGTCCGTCTCCTCTGAGTACCGACTCGTCATGAGATCCACCTCTGGGTACCGACTCTTCGTGAGATCCGCCTCGGGGTATCGACTCGTCATGAGATCCTCCTCCGAGCACTGACTCATCATGAAATCCACCTCTTGGTACCGCCCAGCTGTACAAGCCTCAACCACGATCAGTGATGTTCTTCATCTACAACCAACACAATGAGATGCGGGAAAAGCCCGTGCAGGGGTGAGTTTACGATACTCAGTAGGGACCCCAAGACCCTCAAGATCTCACTAAATCCAACAAAAATAATCACAAAGAATGTTCTCAACAGATAACCCTTACATAGGTATAAGCTCATACTTATACCTAAGTTACCAAGTAACCCATCTCAACCACAAGGTATCACATAGACATGAAGTCGATGGATAACCACCACATAGGTATATTCCCATAAATATACGTAATTTATCTAGTAACCCATCTCAATCATGAGGAATACACAAAGGTCATTGACTCATCTCAAACCAGGATTTTCATTATCGAAACCGCAACTGATGAAGAGCTCCATCTCTGACTTGTACAGTGATCCTGTCACAACTCTGAGGTACTTCTCACTAACCTAATACTACTGAGGCACTCGTCCTGTTGAGTACCGTGGGACAGCCACCCAAACATAGTAGTGCTTCCTGCCGGGTTTTTCCACCCAAACACAATAGTGCACCCCCTAATAGCGTGTAGAGGTACTCCTCCTGTCGAGTACCGTGGGTTTGCCACCCAAACACAGTAGTGCTCCCCACCGTGGGTCCACCACCCAAACATAGTAGTGCTCCCCACTGGGCTATACAAGTCACCCCGACTCGATTCTGACAAGCAGTCTTCAGTTCCCAGCCAGCTACCCGGTCTCCGTACTCCGTACGCTCATCTCTGAGAGGGTCCGCTCCATGAGCTACTGGTAGATACTCCATGTATCACAAAGTCCCACGAAGAATTATCTCAATGTACGGCCTCGTCATAGGGGTCTCAATGCAACAGACCTCATGTCAATCAGACTCCTGGTCTGTGAGTTATTAGCCTTTTCATCCCAGGGGCCCGGTTGGTTTTGTGTACGAACCAACCCGACTGTATCTCAACTGTACCTTGAACTAACATACGGTATAGTCATAGAAACCATTTATCAACGTGATCACTAATTCCACCGAAGGTTCTTCAAACAAACATCCGGTCTGAAAGTAATCGGCTTTTCCGTTCTAGGGGCCTGGTTGGATTTCGGGTACAATCCAACCCGACCATATTGCAACTACATCCAAATCTCAGGTGAAGTATGCCAAAAGTTCCATCTCATAAAGTGTATTCCAACAAAGCCGACGACACGTCAATTAGACATACAAAGCTCATGATATAAGTGTTTCCGCTCCGAGGGCCCAGTTGGCTTCGTGTTCGAACCAACCCCGTCGTACCAAAAGTTCTCCAAAACCATGAGTATAATATAAAAAAATGACCGTCTCAATCCAAGGATCGAATCTCAACTAATGGTGCATCAATCGGAGGTCTCTAGCCCATGTTATGGGCGTTTTAACGATACTTCTTGAAAATAGGGGGTTCAGGCCCGGTCCGACCCGTCCCGATACCCCCTGGGTCAGCCCGAACCGGGTCGACCCGACCCGTGTCCAGGTCCAGCCCACTAGGGTGCGTCTCGGCCCAGCTGGCGCGGCCTGGCCCAGCCCCCACGACCTGGCCCGTCGCAGTGGTCCGGCCCAGCGCGGGTGGACCGGCACGGCGCGGGCGACCCGGCCCGGTGCGACCCATTCTGCCGGCGAGGCCGGTTCGCCCGGCGCGGGCGCAGCCCGCATGGCCAGTGCAGAACGGGGGGTTACAACCCCCCCCCCCCCGATGGAACGAACCAGTGTAGCTTAATGTCGAGCCGCCCAATCCGGAACATCTTATGCCGCTTTGGTTCGTCCTCTGCCGACGCGGCTCAACCGCAGTGGTTTTCTCTAGCAGCGCGCCACCGCCGCCGCATTCTGCGGACCACCAGACGTGCTCTGGTTGTCCATTTCACTTGTCTTCATGTCCAGAGGTCCTCTCGAGACCTGCTCTTCTTTGTGAAGACTTTCAAATTTTGTTGCGGTCTCGTCTCACCATCACCGTCAATCCGCACACCAACAACAATCTGCGAATGGTTATCGGGCAATGTTTGTTCGGCCAGCGCCCTCCGCGTTAGGTGTTATCAATTGAAATTCATTTAAAACACAAAATTTTAATATTTACGAGGGTATTATTTATTCAATTATAAATTATACTATCATCATACTATCAAATGCTCCAGAACATGAGATAAAAATCGCTCAAAAAATAGATTTAACAAATTTCCCCTATGTTTTCCCCAACAATCAAATATTCGCAACCCGTAAACATATTCTTTTCCAGATCAAATTAATATTGAGTTGATCCATGTTCTTTGTTTTAAAAGGAAACATCGATTGGAAAAGATATCACTCTTAAATTAATTCCCTAGCTCGTGTCATTCGTCGTTTGTTGATGATATCGCAAGAGGGTGGACATCGGCTCGTCGACGTCGTCCCAAGAGAGGAGATGAAGATGACGATGGTCGCTGGCGTTCATCGCTTCCATCGTCGTCAGTGTGCACCAAAGGAAGTTTCGTCTCCTCTCTTGTTGGGATGGAAAAATATGATGGAAAACCGTTCTTCGTCGAGGGAGGAAGTCATTTCTTCGTGGATGAAGGTAACTCTCCTAAAATCCTCCCAAAGTATTAGCCAACCCCCAAAATCTCTTAAAGATTCCCTCTTTTAAAAGCTCCCCAATCAATTCAAAAGGAGTCAAGAGGAGAGACAAATAAATTAATAAGGTTATTAATTATCCTAGTTGGCCTCATTAATCTTGGGAGGTGGATAGGCTCCACCACAATAAATTTTTGGAGTTTCCTTGCATTTAAACAGGGGGGTATGTTATGGGGAGGTTATGGGGGTTATGGGGGAGGTGAGGAGTTAGGGTCTCGTGTGGGCCCTACCACACTAAAATCTCCCATGGGAGGTTAGCTGGGTGTGGGTCCCACATCTAACTCCCCCATTGTTGAAAATAACCACTTTCCATGAATAAAATTTGTGCATGAGAAATTTTATTTAATTCAACTAAACCCCAAAAATTAACCACCTCATATGACAAAAAGAAACTACGCTTAAGATCCCCTTAAGAAATTACCGGTGCTGCGAGTTCATCAGTGCCCTTGGATTTCGATTCTGAGCACCAGTTCAAATGTTAGAAAAATCAGCTCGTTTGTTCACTGAATGTACCCGAGCGAAACTTCGGAAATTGATTCTGGGCACACCGGGCCTCAGAATCATGTGCCGTCAAAAACTACGACCTCGTCAAATTTCAAAAAAATTATGAAAAAAATTTCCCTAAAATTTACGGGTCTTTACATTAGATGGGGTTTTAACCCTCTACAATTGATGACATTATAGTGGATTTTGAACCCCAACTATTTGATGAATGGTTATTGGGAATGCACTGCCACTAAACTCTTTGATTAGAGGGGTTTTAAAAACCCTCAAAAATATTATTTTTTTTAAAATTAAATATCTTTTAAATTAAAATTTTATAATATATATGTGTGTGTGCCCATGTTTATATATATATATATATATATATTAATTAAACACATTATCTAAATGTATTTAAATACTTTTTTAATATATATATATATTTATTTATTTATACTGACATTATATAAATACCTTAAATAAATGCCTATACATATAATAAAAAATGAATACATATATAAATATTAATAAACATAATATAACTCTAATTATAAATATATTAAATCAAGTTTATAAAATATATATGTTTTTATAAATACGGTGCATTTATAATATGATTTATATTATTCATATATTATATAAAATATATTTTTATTGTTCATTTTTGTATAAATACGTTTATAATAAATTATGTATATAAATATATAAAATTTAGATACAATTAAACATTTATATATAATATAATTGTATTAAATATTTCTATTATATTTTTATATAATATATATTGTTTTAAAATATTTAATTATATATAAATTTATATATATTATATAATTATTTGATATATATTCTAGTATACCATGTTAAATATTAATTATTTTAGTAAATATATATATCATTTAGTTATATTATATAATTTTGAATTATCTGAATGTATTTAGTTTTTTTCATCTAAATGTATTATATAATATAAATGTATATAATCACATAAGTAAATATATATTATAAATTTATTTTAGATAATATATGTATAATATAATTAATTAAATGTATAAATGTATAGTATTTATAAAACCAAAATATAGTTTTTATAATTTAAAAAAACATTAATAAACATAATACTAATTAATATTATTATTATTACACACACGTATACATATTTAGAAATTTACAACAATAAATATATAAATACATATATTATAAATATATTATATGTATAAATATTATTTAAATACATAAACACACACACAAACAAATATATTTACAATTTTATATTGATATATGTACATATATTTATAAATATATTATACAAAAAAATATTATAAATTATTTGGAATTTATTTATCTTATATTATATATATATATATGTATTATAGAAAAATATAATCTTCTTATATTATACGAAAATACATTATATATATATTTTTCATATATATATATATATTATAAAAAAATTATATATTATATAAAAATATATTAAATAAATATATTTTATATAAATATTTTCATATATTTAAATATATATTCAAATTATATATATATATGGATAACCTTTTTAATATATATAAATATTATAATATGTAGTTATCAAACAAAAAAGAAATTTTTCATGGGGGTAGAGGGCATCAATCTATATGTATGTAGTCCAAGGATCGATACCCAGAAGGCATAAATTATTTGTAAAGGTGTGAAAGAATGCATGGAGGTGGAATCTTAGCCTGCGGTTGGGACTAAAGGCATGGTGGGGTGAGTGTGATTGGACTGTGAATTCGTGCATGGGTGGGGAAGGAGGGTCGGGGCAAAGGCCTTACCCGAATGCTAGGAAAGGCAGTGGGGTGAACTGGAATGGGAGGCGAGGGGAAGGGCATGAACGAGAGGGAAGGCGAGGTATCATGAGAGGGAGTACATAATGGGGGGGGGGTGTTCGAAATGTTGAGAAGAATACAATTTAGTGGTAGTTTTTGTAACTTCCACTAATTAGTCCTATATTAGAGGGGGTTTTAACCCCTCTAATAAGAACAATAAATATAGGTGGTTTTAATAAATGAATCTAATATGAAACTTATTGAATAAATTGGAGCAGTTTGTAACCTGCACTATTTTAGTATAAAGATTAAGAAGTTGGGTGTGTAAAAACAACAATAATATATTCTTTTGTGATGAAATTAGTAGGGGATTAAATAAACTTTAATCTAACTTCCACTAATTTTCATGGAGCAATACCATCTGTTCTTCAAAACCACCTCTAATACTAGATGGCAGGCACATTATTGGCAGTTACTAATAAAAAACCAAAATGTGTTTAAAGAGGGATATAACCCCTTCTAATATAAGAAATAACACCCTCTAATCAGGTATTTTTCTTTGGTTTCCATGCAATATTCTATGCCAAATCATACTCATTGGATGATGGAATGATTATATTAATTGTGACTAGTGTGATATATGGATCTTTTATAGATGGTTTGTATAGGAAATTGAGATAAAATATTGGTACATGTAGTTCCATCCATAACCTAAATAGTTTTTTCCATTGTATGTTATAGAAGAGACCCAAAGAAATCATTTATGGAACATTCAGTCCTAGACCATCGGTTGCATGAATTTGAATATGATATGGTATGGATTAAGTGGATGCAATTATTTTCTTCATGAGTTGTATGGGACCTTATGGATAGTATTTGGAAACCCATTTTCAACAAACATTTAATAATTATTTTAAAAATAATTTTAATTAAAAAGTAATTGTATTGGGGAAATAAATATCTTTTCCTTGACTCGGCTTTAGAGTGGGCAGCATGAAGTGTCTCTAGTTCTGTTTATTATGGTTTCATTTTTATCATCCCCTTTATTTAGGAGAAGTCCCAAGTGTATGGATATTTTATAGGGTGGCATCAACCTATCCAAAAATATTTTTATTGGCATTTTCATTATTGATATTTTTCAATGAATTATTTTTCATTGTATAGAAAATCCATTATAGAAACATCTAGTCATATTCATGGAGGGTGGCAACAACCATACTCTGTTGGTGGTTTTCCTTGGGATACGAGTAGATCCATCAGTATTCCCAACTATGGTAGCAGTAATCATACTTTATATGGGTTTTTAGTTCGATTTCAGTGTTGGTATTCAATGATAAATTCATAATTTTCAGGAAGCGCCGAAACATTCTTTTTATATGTTAGGACGGATGTGTATGTTCCACAAATAGAGTCTCACTCGATTTCTAAGGGATAGTGATCCATTAGATAGTGAGATATGGAGTGAGACAACATTTTCAATCAATTAAAATCTTGAGATAACACATATGAAGAGTGTGATCCTCATGAAATATATTCTTGGGAGAGTAGATAAGTTCTGGTGGGATCGGTTAAACTACGCTGATATAATATCATTCATTATTTGAAGGGATTTCCATTTCCATGATTTGTGAATAATTTTTGATTGATAATCTTATAGAAGAGCTGGTAAGAGAGTTTATTTGTATATGGATGGTGGAAATGGTGTTTTTGAAGTATTTAGAATGATTTATAGATATGAAAAATTTTGTGAATACTTTTCTTGCTCATGAGATATCGAGGGTTCAACACATCAAGGAAGGTATCTGGTATACCATTCGTTCACAAGTTAATGTGTTTAGGACAAATAATATTATATAGATATTGAATCAAGAACTTATTAATGAGAATATCCTAAGGTATTATAGCGTCACATAGTAGGGTTGTGTTTCCTTTCGACCTAGTGGTTCTACTTCCAGTGGCAGGAAGCACTATTAGGAGGATTCATCTGAGGGTAGTATGATCCATGTTGTTAGTGATTGTAGCTCTTTTTGATATCATCTATTTGGATGATGTAGGAATATGAGGAATTAGTGTTATTGAGACCCAGTCCAGTATCGAGCATGTGGTATTATGTTCCATGTAAAAACAATCTATAAGAACAAACCACTAGTAGATTATAAAAGGGGGTCAAATTTTACTTCTATTTTAAGAGTGGGATTCATAGAATTTAATGTGGATGGGAGCTATAGTAGTGATGATATTTCAATATAAGGTGTTTATCAGGGAAAAGATACCATGGAACCAACTTTAGTTGATAGAAGAGTGGGTTATCGATAGTGTAGATATGTGGTTTTATAGGGTTATGCTTCAGGATAGTATATTCTATATTTCATACTCGTGAAGAGTAGAGCATTGGTTTGTCTACAATGAGAGCTACAATATTAGTAGAAAAAACATTAGTAATATCACTATTAAACAGTCATGTTTCTAATAGAATCATATATGTACATATAGTAGAAATCCTTGGACCATTGTTCAATTTTATGATGAAATTATGACACCTAATACACCATCGGGGATCAGAGGAGAGGGTATAAATTAAGGTAGGGAGTTCCCCCTTTAGATAGGGCGATGACACTATGTATGGGATCATTTTTCCCTTGATATGATTGGATTTGATGTCAAACTAATGATCATGTGGCATGTTTCTTCATGATCCCAAGTTTATTTCTATCACCAGAGGGTGACATTCATGTCACGTTAGGGTGGAATTTTTATTCAAAAATGTAAATGGAATTTCCATGTGATATGTATTGGACATGGGAATATATGATGGGCTAAATGTTATACGAGATTTATTTATTGTATATGGATGATATGAGAATGCAACAAGTATATTTCCATCCTGTGTATGATAATTTTAGTATTGACTTCATGGAAAGATTTGCTTGTTTTCCTTATAAGAGAGAGGTGGAGTTCTCCAACGATCTCATTCCAAGAATGGTACTAGTATCCTTTTATCCTTACCTTATGGATAATATATATTTTTAAGAGATATAGAATAAGAAATCAGAAATATAGAAAATGGGGATTATAATACCTAGTAATTCTCTACGGGGTTCTCTTGTACATTTTGAAATAATTGAGGATGATTCTATTAGGATATGTGTGGATTATTATAAAATGAACATATTTTGGGTCAAGAATCAGTATCTTTTCTACTGATATGTTCTATATTCATCCAACACTAAGGAGGTAGGGTTTAATCAATGATTTCTTGGATGTTATGTTTTCACAGGGTGGGTTTTTGAATATTGGATATACATTTTATATCATTTCGTAGAAGCTATGGACCATATGAGTATTTGGTTATAATTTTTGGTCTCAGGGACACATGAGTATATTTCCTAGAACCAATTAACCATGTTTTCCATCCTGACAAGGATTCATTTATGGTGTTATTCATAGACAACATATTAGAGTATTTTCATAATTTACACGATGATTCCAAACATCAAGGGATAATATTAAAAATACTTAGAGAGAACCGATTATTATCTATACTAATAATTATCCACTTATATATGGATAAGATTCATTTATTATGAATATTTTCATATATATAAAAGTATTTGTTTACCCATAGAAGCTGTGTTTTATATTTTCTTGGGAGTATCCCATGAACATATTTACAATAGAGATCTTATTGGGGCTATTCAGTTGTGATATGAATTTCATTAAAAATTTCTAATATTTATAATTAACTAATACATTCATTTATATGATGGGTGTGATATTATAATGGTTAAATTTTTGTGAGATATACTTTTATGATCTGAATGGGAGACTGAATATAGTCTAGGTCATGATTCTACCATATACCAAAAGAATCTATATTATGTATTGTGATGCATAATGTATAAGTAAAATATTATAACTAATTCATGAGGAGAATTTTATATTGTAAGGGTCATGTTAGTTGGGGCCACATGAGATAAATTACTGAATGCAAGATCTCGAGTTAGCTTCAGTAGTTCTGGCTTTGCACTATTTGATACAATATGAATTGGGAGATACTATTTTTGTGTAAATGCACAATAAAAAATCATGTAAATATTTACAAAGTGTGTTATAAACATGATGTAGTGAAGGTGGGACGACTATGTACCATCTTTCGACTTAATGATTTCCTATATATCTAGAAAGGGTATTGTAGTTATAAATAAACAAAGTGAGATGGATCAAATACATGATGATTATGATCCAAGTAGGGAGTGGTAGCTCAAAATTTTAATATATAATATATAGTTGTATATTTATGATAGTAATTTATAAAATCACTATTCATCTATTGAAGTTACTTCTAATCATTTTGAATGGATGATGATAAGATAATTATTAGATTCTTAATGCCTCATATTATAGAAGATTGAGGATAGTGAGGACACACATCCTAGTTAGACTGTGCGTGGGGATGAATTTTTTTGTATTCAAGGTTATGTTTTGGTTCTACGAGACAAAAATTTGGTGTGTATGAGGTTGTTTCATTCCTTTTTTGATGATTTGAATCCTTATATTACCAAGAAGTATCAGATTTTATGATAAAACTATTGGTGTTTAGGGATAAATCAAGAGGTATTCTATTTTTTATGTGGTTTTCCACCTATCAGTAAAAGAAGGATGAACACTAAAGACTCTCTTATATTTGACATTAGTTACCCATTCCAGAGTGGAAGTTGCATAACATTTAGGTGGACTTTGTGACCATATTTTCAATTTCACACCATGGTATTAATATTGTTCGGGATATTGTGGACATGATCCTGATGGTTTCTCATTTATACCTAATCGGGGAGATATTCCTATAATATGAGATTGGGAGGATGTATATATATATATATATATGAGATACCTCATATTCATGGGGTTACCCATAGTTTTGTATTGGATAGGGATTAAATTTCATACATATCAATTATTGTAAATTTTTTAGAAGAATTTGTGTACACTTGTGCTTCTGAGATAAACATACCATCAATAGCCTGATTTCTATTTATAGAAAACAATAAAAGTTTTTTAATACATGTTCAATGAATAATTATATGATTTTGGGGTCTCTTGGGAGAAGCACATACCCCTGGTTATGTTCAACCACCATAATACTTATAATGTTACTATACAGATGGAACCATATAAGTCATTGTAAGGTAATACATGTCCATTTCCCTTGTTTGTAGTAGTGGATGGTGAGGAAACATTAATCAGACCTTGTCTCATTCAAAATACTCTGGAGATGATCTAGTTAATTTAAAATTGGATGGATACTGCATAGTCATTACATATATCATATATCGATTAACGCTGAAAACCTCTAGAGTTTGAGGTTTAGGATTGATTCATTTTCTGTATCTCAATGATGATGAAGTATAAAAATATTTTTAAATAGGGTAACCATTATCTGTGATATGTTGGAACATTTGAATTTATAGAGACAGTCAGTATTTTAGGCTATTGGTGGCAGTTACTTCAGAGGTACCAAGCCATTGATGATGTCTTCCTTGTATCTAAGAAACACAGCTATCCCTCGAACTCATCTCAAAAACTACAAGGAGAAGATGTGGATAAATTGGAAGATGCATCGTTTGAGGAACTTCCGAATAATATCCATTATAGGGAATGACAGTTATATGTATCTATTCATTACCTATTGTATCATTGTTATGGAATACTGAAAAAAATTTGAATGGGAAATTGTATCCAAGGCCTGATGTATGTTTATAGTGGATGGAGTTATTCTAATACAATTCTGGAAAAACCAATGGATGTTCAATACAAGGTTCATTTTTTAAGGTGTCTTATTGTTAGACCGTAGGATTTATTTTTTGATATATGAATTTTTAATTTCTATTTAACTCATTTTTACCTAATGTGATTGTCTAATGAGATCATGTGAGTTTCATGGGTGTTTCAGGATTTTCTATAGACTAGATTATGAAATTAGGAGAAAAAAACATGGCCTCATAGTTTGGGAAAACATTGTGACCCAAGCCAAAATGTTCAGATTAGTTATTAATGGATGGATGGTGGGATAAAATAGGATTGATGGTTTTGGGAATGTGTGTGTCCCAGAGTTTGCTCCCCTACTAGATGCTTTGAAACTACTAGTATAGGTGTACAACATGGTTTTCTCATGGTTCCCCATTCCATTACCAATAACTGTGCATTTCCCCTCTTGAGTAAGTGAAGGAACACTGTTGGTTCACTTTTTTCCCAGCCCTATGACTGAAACATGTGATATAGTGTTTTTGGGAGAATCTACTATTTTATCATAATTATTATAAACCCCAAATAACATTTTATATTTCATTTATCAAATGAACAAGCGGTGTCTCCTATGAAATATCTTCCATGGCCTAAGCTAGGGACTATGTAATGTTCTCAACATTAACTCAAATTCTAGCACTATTTTTTCATTGAATTCACTCTGGTATGTTCTATATTCATCTTGTTTTATTATTCTTTATAATCAACATCAATGAAGTAATTTGGGTGCATTCTAATTTTAATTATTTTTAATATATTTATCTATAAATTTATTTCTTGATTTGGACCGAATCATTGGTCAAAAATGGATGACTGATCTACTATAGATCTATGGTTGGTATTCTATACCATGTAAAGGCCCTAATTTTTCATGTAATTGTTTTAATAAAATGGAATTATTACAAGAATGCGAAAAATAATGGCATGTGATTCTGAGGCCCGCTGTCCTCGGAATGAGTTTCTGAACATTTTTTTGGGTATGTTCAGTTAACATGCGAGCGGGAATTTGTAACATTTGAAATAGTAATCGGAATTGAAAACTGAGGAAACTATTAAAGTTGCAGCGCCGATTTTTTCCTAAGGAGACCACCACCTCGACTGCAGTAGGTCAAGGGTGGATGTTGGATTTTCATTTTTTCGTGGGAGAATTGAAAAATGAAAAATGTAATTTTTATTTTATTTCTTGAATCCTCTCATTTGTATTATTGTAGTGGGGACCACATGATGGAGTTCAGGCATTTAATGATGGTCATTAAATTCACCGTTTCAAAAAATGGGTAACCACAATTTCCATTAATTAATAGTATTCATCAATTCTAAATTAGTGAACCAACTTTTTAATTAAGAGATATATTAACTCTTCATGAGGGGATTAGGGGTTTGTTTTCTGCTGAAAAAATATAGAGACTGATCTTGAGGCTCCTCAGAAAGAATGGATCCACTAAGTAGTGTCAGAGGGTAGTAATTCGAGTGGTGTTGATGGTGGATTGTAGAAGGGACGAAGAACACTGACACCACCTCCAATCGCTAGAGTTCTCCATTGGAAAAATGAGGTAGGGAAATGTTCATTTTGTTCTTCATTACGAATCCTAATTTTCAATATATGAATTTCCTGCTATTGAATTAACACCGAGGGTTTGAGCCAAACGAGCATGGCCCAAACCCTCATTTACTTCATTGTTTATGTGTTCCTTGCGTGCAGATCAACGGGTGGAGCGGACCGAACCACGTCGTCGGTGACCGAAGTCGGCATGGTAACGGTGGTGGTGGGCACACCGGCCAGTGACGATGGTGGCGGTGGCAAGACCATGCTGCCGAAGGAGGTTGTGCCATGTTAGCCATGTTGAAGGAGGGTGGTAGCTGAAACATCATTCGGCTATGAATAATTGGGGTGTTGTGCATCCACGCCACCAGTTGAGGAGGTTGTTGTGGCTGCTGAGCCGCGGTGGAGATCCTGGAGGTCTTCCGGCACTCGGACAACCACAGAGGTAGTAGCGGCGCATGCCAATACAGTTGGATGGGGGATATGGCCAGATCCCCGGTCGGCGGCACCCTGCCGAGCAGGACCCTCCCCAGCGGGTCCCGCTTGCCAGCAGTTTGCGACACATGGCACTACCATGTTGGACAAAACCGTACGACCCATGTGCCATTCAGGAATCCAGGTGGGCACCTCCCCCCCCCCCCAGTGGCGACTACGGTGGGCCCCACCATGTTGGACCGCACCCAGCCGGGCGGGCCACACCGAGCGGTCCGAGCTGAGCGGTCTGAGTCGACCCAAACCAGGTCGGGTCGACCTAGGCTGTGTCGGACTAGACCCAAGCCCATCTTGACCTAAAAATTCTTTTCTGGGAATATCTTGAGAACCAGGTGTCTGTTTGATGAACCGTCTATGGCTCCAGAAATCATGGATCGAGACAGTCTTTTTGGTATACTCCACCTGAGTTTTGGACAATGTTGGAGTCTTCCCAAGTTATATGAATCCTGAATTTAACAGGTCCCTTGTAAGAGAAATGCTAATAACATACAGACCGGGCGTCCGATTGAAAAGTCTTCAATCGCATTGGGACCCTTTTGACATGAATGAACATCAAGATACATCTTCGTGGGACGTTGTGGTAGTTTTTGAATAGACCGATAAGTTGGAAAGAAGATCCTACCGAAATCAAGCGTTCTTAGTGTGGGAACCTTCTGTTTGGTTGTACATGAAGAATCTACTGATCCTGTGTGGTTCATCATCAGATTCTGTGTAGGTCATCTTCAGATTCTGTTTGGGTCATCTTCGTATCCTGGGTGGTTCAACATCATTAGATCCTATGTGGGTCATCATCAGATCCCATGTGGGTTATCGAAGATCCGGTGTGGTTCAACATTAGATCTTCTCAATGAAGTAAGATGATCTAGCAATACATTTAATCATCTATACTTCTGTACTTAAGTTATACCTGGTGCGACCTGAGTCTTTACCTTTGTGGTACACTTATGTGTCGTGATCCCTTTGTGGTATTATTATGTGTGGTGTTACCATTGTGGTACACTTCTGTGTGGGGATACCTTCATTGTATTTTTATGTGTTGTGTTACCTTTTTTGAACATACCTCTATGGTGTTACCTTGGTGGTATTCTTTCCTTCGTGGAACAATTGTGATTTTGGATAGAGAGTTGGGCCTTTTGTTTCCTCATGAATGAGATGTGTACACTTGTTAACATAGGTATATGTATGAGAATATACCTATTTAGGGTTGTCTATTATTTTTTTGAATGTTAACAAGGTGTTTCTTTGTGATTTATCCTTCATGGATTCTGAGAGACCTTCGGGGGTCTCGAGGTCCATACAGAGTATTTTTATACTCACCCCTTCACGGGCTACGCCCACACATTACTATGTATAATGGAAATGACGAACAACATTGATCGACATTGAGGGTTCCAAGGCAAGAGGCTGATCGAAGTTGGACCATTAGACGAGACGTACCATAGAGATGACCATTCAAGAGCTGTACCGACCCATCACGTATGATCCTTGGCAGGTGTTCAGAGGATCTGTTTTTCATTTTACTTTTACTTTAAAGTTGGGCTTGTATTCCAGCCCCTATACTTACTGTACTCATCATATTTACTATATAGATTTATTTGTGCTTGTATCTTGTTGTGTTCATGGACTGTGTGAGTTTTCTGTTTAAAAGGAAATGCCTCCCTGATTTTAGGGATATTCCATTCTGATTCTAGTTGTCAGACCCTTTCCTATGGATGGAAGGCTTAGGATAGTCATGACATGGGCCTCGAGGGACATGTCATGAAAAATAGGTATTAGAGGAGTTGGTTCTATCGGAGAACTGTGACTCTGGTCTTTTGGATAATAGTGTTAAGTGTAATGAGTGTGGTTTTCAGTTTGAGGAATCCAGTGTTGGTGTGGTGGCCGAAGTATCCATACAGGAAGATCCTAACATTTTATTTCTAACTAAGTGAAATAAACATTTATTTCATGTGTGTTTTTGAAATGCTTTATTTGGTATATCAATGAGTCAACTCACCAGGTATAACATATTAACCATGGCACACCTGTTTCATTCTAGGATGCATCCATGAAGACAGCCATCCATGGTTCCAGGTAGAGTCTGCGATGACAGCCCACCGAGTAATGAGGCATCCATGCAGGGCCCACATTTAGTATTTATACCATCTGGTGGTGTACTAGATGCACCACTACTCATTGAGGAACTGATGACACCAGCCCGAGTCGCCGAGGGTGCACGCCGATTGATCACACTGCATGAGTTCCAGTGCCAGAGGCCAGCAAGGTTCCTGGGAGAGACCGATCCATAGGAGGCTAAGGACTGGCTGGAGGATGTTATTAGAGTTTTCCGACTAGTAGAAACAGCACCTAATGTTATGGTTATCCTTATAGCCAGTCTTCTATAGGCAGTAGCTGGGAGATGGTGGAGCACGATGTTCCAGGTTCACGATGAGGTGACTCTCTTCGAGTCAGACATAGAGTGTATTTTTAGGGTAGATTTCGTCTCGGTGACCTTACGCCCCGTGGGTATAATGGAGATCCACCACTTTGAGAAAGGCACATGATTGTGGCTCAATATTCAGTGGGTTTAAAGACCTCTAGCAGTACTCCATTAAGATGGTGCGGGACCCTTTTTCAGGGATCCGACATTCGAGAAGGGGATCAGATGGGAGATTAGAGCTTCAATGATTTCTATACAAATATATCTGATTGTGGGGGTATTATAGTGAAAACACATAGTGCAGAGATTCCATGCTGAGCAGTCACTGGCAGCGAGACCCACCACCAGACGACACATTGCAGAGTCATCTGTAACCGGTAGCAGACAGATGACGTAGAGGTCCAAGAGCACCAGACCTACAGGTGGACAACTATAGGATACAATGTCGGTAGTGGAGGGATCTCGAGATAGAGTAGGACTAGAGAGGAGCAGGCGGTGTTACGCTTGTGGCGTGAAGGGTCACTTGGCTGGCAACTACCCGACCCGTCGTATAGTCGGAAAGAGGATGATAGAAAGACCGCCCAGGGAGCGACAAATATTTGATCGGGGAGGTCCTCAAGTAGCATACAGATGTAGATGAGGAGCTGGTCGTGCAACAGGAAGTGGGATATGATTTGAGGCGCTACCGCCACCACCTCCAGGTGGTCCACCCCGACAAAAGGGAGTAGGTGGAAAGGGAGGAGCTCAGATCCAGGTAGTTGAGGATTACGACCAAGAAACTCTAGAGATGATAAGAGGTATGATCTATGTCTACTCCACCATAGCTCCAGTACTTATAGACACATGTTCTAGCCATTATTTTATTTCCATGACCCTTTTTCTGAGCTCGGAGATTCCGGTGGAGACAATGGCTCGATCATTGTGGCTAGAGACTCCTATGGCATAGGATTTGAGGATTACACACCGGTGCTGGAATTGTGATCTTACTCTAGGAGGTGAGCACTTTGGCTAGCATCTTCTAATAGCATAGTCGATGCCTTATGACATCATCTTGGGTATGGACTGGTTATCTATAGTCAATGATCAGAGTGATTGTATTTGGTGCAATGTGCGGTGTGTCCGTGAAGATGGGACCGGGTTTTCCATCACCGATAAGAAGGGAACCATTGCAGCACAGGACGGACAAACCATGAAAATGGTGCAGTCAATCACACATCAGTAGGTATCCTTACCCTCGGGGTGGCAGATGTTGAGAGTCCATGCTATCCTCTGGTGGTGGAACAGTACGCTAATGTTTTCCTTGATGATATTTTGGGTCAACCTCCTCACAGAGAGGTGGACATTTACATCGACTTGTATCCCGGGACGACACCAAAAAATATTATATATTACATATAGATATATAAAATGAATAAATATAATATATTAACAAGATTAATTAAAAACATAAAAATTTATTATGCATTTTTAATGTTTTTTTCAATTTATCCTATATCAAACATTGTGTGGTTCATTTATTTCACGTACATGTAGATATATATATGTGTGTGTGTTTTTAATGCATTTTAATACACAAAGGAACACACATATATATTTAAGAAATATATAAAAACTAAATACCCTTATTATTTAATTAATTTATTCATTTTTTGTATATTTTAGAATTTCATTATAACATGATACATTTAATATATATTCTCTTTTTAATCAATAAATTTTATTTATTTGTTTTGTAATAGTATATTTAGGATATTCAATTTTAATATTTTTTATTTGTTTATTTTAATTCTTAATTTGACAATTTTTTATTATTTATTTATATATATTTATTTATTATGTTTTAGTAATTTCAATATGTATTTAGCCCCTAATATATATATATATATATATATATATATGAAATAAAATTAATAACTTATTTATAATTAGTAAAAAATATCTATGATTTAAATATTTTTAATGTTTACAAATTTTGAATTATTCAATTTTACTAACTTTTAAATGAGTATATTTATCATTATATATCAATTAATAATAGTATTAATAAATTTGTAAATAAGTATATATATATATATATATATCTAAAAATACAAATTTACTATATTTATAATTAAAATATATAAATAATTATTCTTTTTATTTTAAAAATATAAGTGTATATGTTTTAATAATTATCAAAATATAATAAAATTTTGTAATAATTTTAAAATTATAATATATTTATTTCAATAATTATAGATATAAAACATGTATCACTACTAAAAAATCATTGTCAAAAGTGATATGTATCAGTGCTAAAACATTGGGATTGATAAAGCTCAATATTTATTATCACTAAAAAAGCCCTAAAAAATATTCCTTTTATCAGTACTTATAAATTTAGCACTATTAAATGTATCCCTGACATATTTTAAAAACTCATACCATTAATCATTCCCACGAGATTCTCAAGATCTCATGGAACTCCTCTACTTCTGGCGTGACTCCATAATGTTCCATCTGATTAATCAAGGCTATAATCTAATGTGGGTTATTTTATACTTTTACTCAATAATTTGTAGACTTGTGGGGTTCCAAATTTTAGTTTTATGTGTATTTCATAACCATGAAGATACCTACATAACTTCTCCTCACAACTGAAATACAATGAGTATTTATATTTCCATTTTTCCACTATAGACAATGGTTTCAAATAGAGAGAAGGAGGTTTTTATATACTAAGGTTAGTCAACATATGTGTATGGGCCTGTAGGGATAAATAAAATATATTTTGTTCCACACACAACTACAAAAGAAAATGCAGACATTATTGGATTATCAAATTGACTTTATCTAATCATAGTATTAGTTAACCAATTTCTGAAACATGTTATTTATATACCTTATCATTTAAAAGTGAATTTAGTATGTTTTTGAAAAATGGTATCTGATCTTAGGGTCTTTAGTGTTCCTAAGTATCAAAGTTTTTTTTATTTAAATAGTAAGGGTATTGTGGAGCTAGGATTTCAAGACTCTAGAGGTACATGAGGGAGAGAGTGCCACAAAATCTCTTCCATTTAGAAAAATGATTTTCCAGGTATCTTTGGGGATAATTCTTGGAATTTGATTTATATTTTGATCAGTTTTAAATATTTGATATGTCAATATATATATATAAATTAGTAATTTTTTTAAGATATTTTGGTATTTAGTTTTGCTTTTAGTGATTATGGATGATGTGATGGAGCTACATGTCTAGTACCCAAGGTCTATCCAACCTTATGGAGCCCAAGTGGATAGTTATAAAGACTCCACAAAACATGTATGAAAATTTTAATTTCATTATAGAATTCATTAAAACACTATTAATTAATTAATTTGCCTTAAATTTTTTTATCACTTTTGGAAGGTCAAATAAAGAGGGGTTGGTATTGTTTCGCATTATCTAAATGAATTTTTACTAGTGTTGTGCCGTGTTTTTAAAATGTTAAAGTTTATTGGGTTAAATTTCATTTTTCTTTTTTTCTAAACAAATAAAAGGTCCATAAATATTTTTCATTTTTTATTTTAAAATTTATTTATTATATCATAAAAGTTATTTAAAAGTGGTTGATTTTGTTATGGGATTTGAGAAAAATTCTTTTTAAAGAATGTATATATTTTTGGAAGTGGTTTATAATAAACCAACTATATTTAAAAATTTGATTACATATAAAAAAACTCGAAACAGTTTTTGTTTTATTTTTAATCGGAAATAGTGTTTTAATTCATTTTTATTAAAATAGATATTTTCATGAAAAAGAAGTTTTATTATTTTTTTATTGTGTTTTTTTTTTGTTTCGGCTATTGGATTTTTCATGTGGTCTTAACGGGACTATTTACTTTGATATATTGGAAATTAACTAGTTGAGTTCATGTCTTCTGTCATTTAAACTATTCCACTTGAAATAATAAATCAATATTGTAGTGGGTTTATCTCCTCCATAAACATTTTTAGTGATTTGTCCATTCATTTGGAGAAGATACATTTTGTTTCAATCTCTAGAAAAACATTAAATATATTGGATAACATTGAAGATTATTTCCCAAAAACCCCATATTAAGATTTTTATTTTGTGGATGTAGAGTTAATTGAGACATGGGAATCATATAGTTGGTTATTTTATTTATTTTTATAGAATTTGTTTCCTTGATATTCCTCATTGTGTTGATATAACCGTCATTGATTTTGTGATTGTGTTGAGGGTCTTGATGTGATTTTAGAATGTGACACAAAAATTTTAGTATTTATGATTTGTTCTTGAGAAATAGTGTTCAATCCTTATCAAGTATGGGTTTATTTTTTTAGTTGTTTTTAAACAATCTTCTCTAGTCACATGACTCTTATTTAGGAGTTTATAGGTAGAAATTAGTAAGAATATGTGATATTTCAGATTATTATGGGTCTTTTTTATATTCAATTATATATTTATATTAATACAATATGAATAGTAACTAAATAGTGCATTGTGATATACATATTAGTGGTTATTAGATCTATATAACATATTAAATGATTGATTATATTTATTAACCATGTTTATCGATACAATAACTTAGTTGATTCAAAATTATGTTCAAAATAATGCTTCTAAAATATTTTATATTATATATAATGTATGGAATGACATATTAAAAATGAAATTAATTATGGATGGGGGTAGGGGATTAACATTTAATATAGAATATTTGGTGCATATTTCTAAAGGATTATGGGTTTTTTGAAGGGGATAATTATGTGAATCTCAACATTAATATTGAATATGTCACTACTTTGACCCCTGTAATTCCATAGGAATGAACCAATTAATATTTTCCATATGCTAAAACATATATTGATCATCAATTCATATAGGTATTTGTAGATATAAATCATGCTACATGGTATAATTTTCAATAATTGTAATTATATATGGTTCCTATATTATTTTATGGTAATATATATCAATAATAAATTTAGGATTAAATTGACTATATTCATTTCATTTATTAGTGTACAAAAATTCTAGAACAATACTGAGAATAAGTTTATAAATTGACCCTTAAAAGGGATGTATGATATTTATGGGATTATATGGTGTATTAAAAAAATGTCCAAAATTAGAAGGTGAATAATCCTTGAGTAGACAAAAGTGATGTTCATTGGAGGAAGGGAGATATTAATTTCATCAAGACCTTTAGAGTGGATGTATTCAAATTCTGCTTCAATTGAAGAGTCATTTTAAGTGATTCCATTAGTATAGGATCCTAGGACAATTTTTTCCTTAGAAGATTGATTTTCATCGATCTCTTCATTATGGATTGGACTCCCTATTTCAAACTAGCCTTCCTCCCATATTTGTGTTCCCACTATTCATTGACGACATACCTCCCAAATAGTTATGGGAGAAAAGTTATTTTGAAAGAGGGAAAGAGTAGCCACAATTCCATCATCAAGAGATAGAAGACAATCAATAATCATATGGAAAATTAAATAAAGGTAGTGATGGTTAGTTGTATAGTGGTATTGAATTATTATATCATTGTTTAGAATAGTTAGAAAAAGTTATACAGGATGCATGCAGTAGTGGAATTTTATTCATTGAGTGTATTGTATTTTTTTATTTAAGAAAACTGAAATGATTGAAAACACATGTACAAAATGTATATTGAACATGATGATGTTACCAATACAAAGAAGGATATACTAACAGTAAAGAATGTATTGAATTATTTAGTGATCAAAAACCTGTTTATGAAATATAACAATTTCACAACATCATAGTTTTCAATAAAATTATTAAGGAATGAAATGAGGTTATAAAATTTCAGGTTTGTGGGAATCAACTTGGACAACCTATTAGCACCTACAAGTAAATTTCAAATATATATCATGGGTTCACAATAAGGGTGAATGTGCCGATTTATACTGACTCGTGGAAATGTGTTTAACCTGTAATGAAGGACATTCATTAGAATGATACATTGGAATTTCTACAATATACTTTCTATATTTTACGAAAAAATTATTTAATGAAATGTGTATTTTCTTTTCATTATTCCTTCTAGACATCATTTATTTTAGAATATTTCCATAATAAATTTGACATAATGACCACTAGATAATCCCATATATTATTCTATAAATTTCTAACGAAGTTACAACATTGAGATGTTATAGGAAAAATAATTTTCCAAACACACATAGTTATGCACACATCATAAAGAAGGAATCATATAATACACTCATCAATTATCACAATGAGAAAACATTCCATTTTCATTGTGGTTGATAATATTTTATTTGTAATCAATTACATTATCCAACATGATTCACAATTTTTAATTAATGAAATAGAAAAATAGTGCTGAAAATAAATAATGTGAATAAAAAAAACCCTATATCAAATTAATAATGGGGTACAAATCCTTAGAGAATAAACTGGTATGAATTTTAAATCAACAATAAAATTTTAATTATGTGATATGAAATAAAATTGTTCACATTATTTATATATAAATTGTTAAATCAAAATCTAAAGCCACTTTCAACCCAGGTCATGTGCTATGGAGGGAGGCTCATGTAAATAATGAGGGTATTCTAGTTGATGAAAACAAAATAGCTTAATGGGAAGACTGTGTAATTATGAAATAAAATTTATTCATTGTGATTTTATATAATACTAAATAAAAATAAATATGTTCATATTTTTATATGTTTTAGACACCATAATTGGAAACTACCATTATAGAATAAAAAAACATTCATTAGATTTGAAGTGGACTAATCAATATAGTTGTGTTATAGGATTTGGTTTTATTGCCTCTCCTTGAACATATTCAGTGAAGATAAAAGAACGTGAAGATACATGTAATATGATGATACAATTTCAGACACAAATAAACTCACTGCTAGACATTATTTTTTGGTCTTGTTTGGTAGACCAATGTATAAGAAACGATCAAAGTGAAACGATGGTGGAGAAAAGATCCACACATGAACCAAATGATCTCACTAGATTTGAGGATACTCATTCTCCCTCCACTACATTCCTTAACTAGGGTAATAATTTATTCCATTACTCAATCTCGAAAACTTGAATAAAACAACTTCTAATAACATTATATTACTTAGATTTTGTACGGTACTGTTGTATTTGATTTTTATCAGCCAACACCCACATATTGTCGTGTTATGATGGGTACCGTGTATAATATCCTTAGATTCCAGCTACATAATCTACCACTAAAAAAAAATGGGATTGGGGATTGAGGTATCTTATGAAAAGACTACATAGATTCATGTTCCACATGAATGTCTGATTATTAGAATGCTTTAAGTCGCTATTAGAGCATTCATAGCATGGAATTTTAATCTCATAAAAATACATGAGGTACATTTTTAAAAAATTATTTCATATGAAAAACATGTAACTATTAATGATAAATGGTCTCAAGTGAGGTATGATTTTACGTATTTATAAAGTGGTTCAGAAGAAAAAGATCAAATCAAGAAAATCTAGTGAATCGACCATGAAAACATAATGACCTTATGAGAGTAATTTCTCCCTACAAGTTCCATATCATATTTTATAATCATTTAAAACTCATGAGGAGACCAAATACAAATATAAAAATATTTCCTTCATTTAATATTAGGATATATTATATGAAGATTCATTTACAGATGTAATTGGATTAGAGACTCTAATTAAGAATTTCAAACCTGAATGGATGGGCATCTCAGTGTTGAATATATACAGAATGTACATTTTCATAATCAGTCTATCAAAATTGTATGCTAAATATGTTTTTTAATTTTAATAATTATTCATATTTTTTACATGAATTTATATTACAACTATATAAATGTATGATAAATTTAATCCCAATTTGTATACATTAATACCTGTATCATTTCGTTTCTATAATTTACTTAGAATGATAAAGAAATTAACTGGAAATAAAAGGGATTTAGTAAAATAAATTAATGAAAAACAATTTGATAGAATACTCCTTTTGATTCCATCATTCATGAGTAATACAATATGATCTAATCATGTAAAATATATTGTTACTTTTTCTATTACATAATTTCTTTTTATTTTTAAGAGCCATTGGATACTGATATCAGTCAATATAGACACCATGAATTGTATTGTTTTAGATTTAATGCATGGATATGAAAACAAAAAAACAAACATTATGTTTATTTTGAATATCTAAAACACTACAATCTACATTATATAGATAAAAATTGAATTATATCTTCAGTATGTGTTTTGACGAGAATTTCGTAATGATATGGAGATCACTCAATACAGGTTACAACATGGATTGATTTTTTTTCTAAAATGATAATTCCAATCTACTAAAAAAATGTACAGAATTATGGAATCTATAGAATGGTTTAACAATCGCAAAATTTCAGAACAATTTAATTATTTAGTTCAATACTTCTATAGTGACTGAAATAAGATAATGAAATCGATTGCTGATTTTTTGTTTAGAAATGTATGGGAGAAACAATAAAGAATGAAAATGAAAACATCCCCCAATAGTTAATTTCCATTTTTATTTATAATATCATTAAATATATTTCATAATCCATTATTTTGCTATATTTTATCTGTATTATCAAGAACATCGCCAACATAGTTACTAAAAAGAAGAAATCAATTTGTTTAGAGATGAGTGGGCAACAAACATTTTTTTTTGAATTTATGATGACCAAAATATAGATAATATACAGCTATATTTTTGATCAAGTACAGGTTATGACCTTAGATACTCATTTTGGGTGTGACATATTAGTGTCAGAATGCTTTTATATATTTATTAATCTCTTTATCAAGAATAATAATAATGCAGAAAATCAATTTGTTTAGAAACACTAATATGCAGACAATAAAATAATTGGTAAATCATAGAATAATATTTAGAGGTGTAGGTAAAGGTGAAGGCATGTGAAGAGGAATAGTTGGAGTCGGAGATCGATGTGGTGGAGGCAAAGGTGAGAACGAGGTGGGGACCGAGGAAAAAGAGGATAAGATACACATGCTTGTAAATAATAATTTTTTTTCGAAATAAATAAGAATAAGGATTATATAATGATTTTATTGTAAAATAATTGTTTAAAAGTTCACACAATAATTTTCACTTAAGATAATATCTACTGTGCGTATTTCCAGTTTAAAATTACATTTTAGTGAAAAACACATGTGGTGTACTCCAAACTGAGGAAAAAAATTCTGATTATTTTGATAAATTTGTAAAATGATACATGTGTCATATAGTATATTTAGGATTTATCCACCTCTTAATACGATGCAAAATGTGAATCGGATGACTCCTAGTGTGTCTGTTTATTGAAAATGGACATTAATTTTAGTGAAAAAAAAATTGACATACTCAAAAATGAGAAAAAATTTGGATTTTATTACTTTAGGTAGAAGATACATGGATTTTGTGGGACATATAGGTATCAGTTGGACCTCAATATGATGCATGGTTTGACTGATATGACTCCATGTTCGTATTTTTATTCAAAATTGAAATTATGTTTAGTGAAAAACAACTAACATACTCAAAACTAAGTACAATTTTTTGGATTATTTTGATACATTTTAAAAATGATCTATACATCATTTGGGACATGTAGGGATCAATCACACATCAATCAAATGCAGGGTAGGACTAGTATGACTACAAGTGTATTTTATTAGTTTAAAATTTTCATTTTAATACAACAATGTGATACTCACTGAAAAACAAGAAAACACACTTAATGTATCGTGATAATTGGAGACAATGATTCATAATACATTTGTGACATGTATGAATTAGTCTCATGTCAATCCTACACATTATTCCATTAGTATATATCAAATACCATGTTTCCACATTAAAATTATATTTTAATGAAAAACACATATGTCACACTAAAAAAATGAAAACACATTCATATTATATTGTTAATTTTGAAAAATTTATCCATGAGTTATTTGGGGAATTTAGAGATTACCCATTCCTCAATATAACTAATGGTGTGACTTGTATGACTCCATTTGTGTCTTTTTATTAAAAAACTGTGATTAATTTTAGTGAAAAACAACTGAAAAACTAA
Source organism: Viscum album (assembly GCA_963277665.1). Lineage (NCBI taxonomy): Eukaryota > Viridiplantae > Streptophyta > Magnoliopsida > Santalales > Viscaceae > Viscum > Viscum album. The sequence goes on from OY728127.1 coordinate 1,814,345,320, forward strand.
AAACCATGACACACAATCCTATTTTTCAGGTATATTATGAAAATGATCTATGTATCATTTGGGTCATTTAGGGATCAATGCCAGCTCAATAATATGCACGATGTGAATTTTATGACTCATAATGCATCTTTTTATTTGAAATTGTAATTAATTTACTCATTAAAACAACTTACATACTCATAACTGAGCAAAAACATTCATATTATTTTGGTATTTTAGGAAAATGATCCATATGTTATTTTTGATGTGTAGGGATTTTATGAATATAAATATGATTCCTATGGTGACCAATATGTCTCCAAGTGAAAATTTTGAATTTAAAAATGGCATTTAATACAAAAATGTTTCACTCACAAAAAATTGAGAAAACACACTTGGGATATATTGATAATTTGGAACAAAGATTCATAATTAATTTTTTTATGTTTATGAATCTGTCTCATATTAAACCCACACACGATGAAACATGTATGGCTCAATGTTCATGGTTCCTATTTAATATGACACTAAAGTAAAAAAACACACTTTTTGTACTAAAAATTGAACAAAACGCATTAAAATTATTTTGGTACATTAAGAAGAATATAAATGAGTAATTTGGGACATGGAAGGATCATTTGAAGCTCAATATGATGTACTATGTTTCTTGTGTGACTCCAAGTGAAACATTTTGTTTTCAAAATTAAGAAAAAATTTAGTGGAAAAAATAACAAACTCAAAACAGATTAAATGCATTTAGATTGTATTGTTGAATCATGAAAATTATCCAAACTCCATTTGTGATGTGTAGGGATTATCCATACCTCAATATGATTCATTATGTGACTGATATGACTCCAAGGGGATCTTTTTATTCAAAATTGACATTAATTTTAGTGAAAAACAAATGACATATACGAAACGGATCCAGATCAATCATATTGTTTTAATACCATTGATATTTGATCCATATGATGTTTTTTAAATTTAAGAATTAGATTCACCTTAATATGATGCATGGTGTGACCAGTATTACTTCGTGTGTCCATTATTAGTTTGAAATTGACATTTTAATACAGAATGTGTCACTCTCTGAAAACTAAGAAAACATGATTGTATTGTCTTATTAATTTTGTACAATGATTCAAAATTCATTTGTGATGTGTTTGTATCAGTCTCATGTGAAACCTGCACATGATACCACCTATATGGCTCAAAGTATGTGTTTTCTATTTAAAATGACATTTTGGTGAAAAAAATATGTTGAGTACCCAGATCCCATAAAATTTATGCATTTTGTTTTGGTACATTAGGAAGAAAATACATGAGTCTCTTTGGAAGTGGTGGGATTATCCACTTCTCAATCTAACGCACGGTGTGACTTGTATAACTCCTAGTATTTCTTTTTATTTATAATTGTCTATAATTTTAGTGAATAAAATTGAAATAAACAAAACCAAATAAAACACATTTGGATTTATTTGGTACTTAATTAATACAATAAATATGTCATTTGGGATGTATAGGGATCAATCAAAGCTCAATCAGATGAACGGTGTGACCGTTATAACTCTATGTTCATCATTCTATTCAAAAATGACAATATTTTTATTGAAAAATAACTGAAAAACTAAAAACATAGGAAACAAATTCAGTTTGTTTTGTAAATTTAATACAACTATACATACATAATTTTTTATGTGTAGGGATTAGCCGCACAACAATATGATTCTATGTGTCACCAATATGACTCCAACTATCCTTTAACATTTTAAAATTGACATTTTAGTACTAAAATTTTAAACTCATAGGGAAAATGATTAATAATTCATTGTTCAACAGTATGAATCAATCTCATGTCAAACCCACACATGATTCTACATCTTTGGAAAAAAGATAGTGGTTCCAGATTAAAATGACATATTAGTAAAGACCACACATGGGGTACTCAAAACAAAGAAAACACATTTATATTGTGTTGGTAATTTATAACTATCATCCATGAGTCATTTGAGATGTTTAGGGACCATCAGTGCCTCAATCATACATACGGTGTGACCATCATGAATCAAAGTGCATATTTTTATTCAAAAAATTGACATTCATTTTTATTCAAAATTTTCATACTCAAATCTATGAAAATGATTTTGGAATATTGTGTTACTTCAAAAAAATGATCCACATTTCATTTATGATGTGTAATGATCATATGCACCTCAATAAAATGCTTAGTGTGAGCATTATGACTCCAAGTGAACATTTTTATTAAAAATTGAAATTAATTTTTGTAAAAAATAACTGACAAACTCTAAATTAGTGTTTTATTTTTCATATATTTATATTAAATTTTTTATTTCATTTAAATTATTTTTTTAGTAATTTATATTTCTGTTTTTGGTGATGTTGTGTGTTGTGGAAACACATTACACCTGTTCCTAGTGATATAGTGTGTTGCAGCATCACACTGCAATTTTGACATTTATCAGCAGTACTTCATGCCTTGATAAAAGTATGATTTATCAGTGCTTTTGTTTCCAATGCTTTGGTCAGGGTGTGTTCATCTTCATGTCATGGAGGACACATAGATGTTTCCGTGCATTCCCACTTTCCAATGTTGGGCAACATTCGTCACTCATTTTGGGATTTTTTCACCATGATTGAAATAGGATGATGGGATGTCAGCCTCACCTTCTAGGGGGCACCAAGGTTTACCAATGGATTTGATTGAACATCATGGAGGCTTCTCACGTACCCTATATAGAAAACATGGATAAAACCCCACATAGAATGAAAGATTTATTCATGGGATCAGGGTACAAAAAATAAACAACAAACCAAAGTCATAATGGGGTTTAAATGTGGTTAGCATCCCAGGTGCTACAACGAGAACTGAGATGAATGGTGCTTACACATTTTAACTGCCTGAATGGATGGCATGATTGCATTGGTATGTAGTGGACCAACTATAATTTTGATGATTTTGTATGATGTGTCTAGGGATGGAATCATGATGGATTGAGAACTAGTGTAGAGGTCGTAGTATTGGGATTTAATGTTGAATATGTTTCATATGTACCGTTGTGGAAGGAAATCAAATTCCACGTAGTCCAATATGGGAAAATGAGTTACCTGAGCAGGCGGCTTGAGATACGGTATGCATGGATGGGACCCAAAATTAGTAGAACCTCGGGGTTGTGGAATGACCATCTTCAAAAACAAAGGCTCCTGGGAAAACTAGGATGAGATCTGAGTGATGGGATTGAACAATAAGGAGGCTTTATATGTTCTTATCCCAAAAAGGGAAATTATCAATGTCAACGTAGTTCAGATATGGGGGAAATTTTTCAGGGTGAACACTAAGGACAACAAAACAATCACATGTTGGGGATTACATGTGTTTATCAGCCCTAGAACTGGTCTAAAACCATTAAGGTATGGACCAAGAATATGGGTCCCAAAAATAGAGATTTAAATTTTTAAAAGTGTTTGGGGTTGGACCTCAGGGAGGATTCCTTCTTTCCATGTCTAGGGGTCAGGGGTAAAAACAAACCTATTTCAAATGCATACATTTTAATGTCATGATGGAAAAAAGGCGCATATAATTTATCGTCATGCAGGATCAGGGTGATCATACATGAAGTGTTCAGGACCAATGGATAATGGGATTGAACATCAAGAAGGATTCCTATGTAACATGCTTGAAGTGGGAAAGGATCAAATTCCATGTAGTTCATAATAAGGGGCTTGGGGATTACACACTAAGATGACCCATAGAGGTTTTTATGGTTGATGCTTACTCCAATACCATGTCAGTATTGATCAGTGAGAGAAACAATAAGCAACATAGAACTAATGATCACTTCAAGGAAGGTGTGTCTGGGAGGAATGGGGTGGGGCTTATTCATGGTTAACGACCCAAAATATTAAAAATTGAGACTTATACCAAGATGGAAGCCTGGGGAGGATGTCGATATTTTGGAAGTGAATATGGCCAATGTACATGGATCATCATGTCAAGTTGGTTCTGGTATTACACAGAGACTTCCAGAGGATCACATGGAGAAAAAAGTGCAGAGGGAGAGTGGAGTTATAGGGACCTCATTCATATAACCTTCATGACCCTCATGACGCCTGTCAATTATTTTATGATCACTAATTAACATCATGCATCTCGAAAGTGGGATCTTTTTGTTGAACATCCTTCAGCTCAGACGTGAGGATTCACTCCACAACTATATGACATACATAAATGGAGGAAATAAACACTTGGTTAAGGGAATGAAATAGAAATTCCATGGATCAATGGGATTTGTAGTGATCCATCGGGGTTCCACAATAGCATGGATATGCGAATGAGAAATGGACATTAGCGTGCCTATGAAAAGAAGCATAAAGTAAGGTAACACAACATGAAGCACCACCACATGGGACATAGAAGTCACATTGTACAATCCCTGATGGACACACAGAAGAGGGGTTCGTGAAGAAAGAGGCCACACAGAAAGGGTCTTTTCATTGTTCAGATGCTTGCAAAGGGTTGAGGCTCACAGATCACATAGCTTCATAGAGATCAGGGAATCATTGAGAATAGGGCTCACATAGCATATGGCTTAATAGAGAATATGGTTTCACGGAGCACATGGATTGTAGATAACATTGATTCACCGATCATGGGGCTCCAAGAAGATAAGGTTTTTTAATGCACAAGGTTTTCTAAGCATAGTAACCTAAACAAAGCATGGAGTTCACATGTGCTTGGAGGGTCCTTCATAAAGCATGGGTGATGTCCTGAGTACCTAACCGGTTCTTTTTCTATTGAGATTGACCATAGGATTCATGAAGGCCATCCTTATTCGAGGAGGGGTTAAATATAAAAAATGGGAAAGGGTTTTTTCAAATCTGATGTACCTCTGAAGATTCATTTTCATAGTTTGTTTGTATAGAAAAGAGTACATCATGATTTAGGCAATTAGAAGGAAAATTTTAGGGGTCCTTTCACTTTGTATTCGGTGGATATAAATATTTATAGTAAAAATGTGTTGGTGTGATGCTCTGTGGGTGAATCGTGAGGAAACATGCACTTCGCCACTGATACTAGATTTCATCAAATTTATCTAAGTCACGAAGTCGACCATCATCCCCTCCGAAGTACAGAGGAATCATTCATTCCCTTCGTGGAAGACACAGAGGATTACGTTAATTTAGAAGGACTCATAGAGAAAAATTTCATTACTTCTTGGGTGTTAATACGTCTATCAATTTAAATGTATCCACAGAGATGACTTTCAAATCTTTCTATCGTAGGTGAGGAGAATGCCATGGATTTTTACTGGCCATAGTTATATAGGGATTTGTGAGGGTGAATTCTGAAGCATCCCCATTGGAACTGTAACACCCGAGGTAAATAATGAATATGAAATTTTCATATTTATCCATATTTGTGAATAAAATATTAATATGACTTTAAAGGGGACGCTATACTCGATGGCGTACCCAAAACGCAACAACGAGTTTCTTGGGAATCTTACGTTGCACTCTAATAATAAAATAATATTATTTCAAATGGTAGTTAACATGTAGCTGATGTATTGGAGGGAATGGATAGAAATAACTAAAATATGATTATATATGTTTTTTAAATGTTTTTACATTTATCAAATAAAAGCTAAAGGCTTAAAATACGGAAAGAATACAATTTTAGGCGTATATGCCCTAGTTTTCACTAAAGGTTCACTTATCGCCTTTTAATGGAGAACTGTCATTAAATATAGTTTTGTTCACTCTTAAACATTCTTTTGGACCAAATAAAACTCTTATTATGAATTGGGACATCAAATTTTACTTTGTGTAATTTTTTGGTATTTTTCTGATAAAGCTCATTTTTAATGAATAGTGTAAAATGTTGTATTTTAATTCAAAACCACTTTTTAATCTAATTTATTTATATGATTAGATTATATTTTGATTTGGTTTTAAAGTGGAATTAGAAAATATTTTTACCATTAAATCCAATAGTGTTCGTTGGAATTAATTTCACTTTGAAATCAAACTTAAACTAGTGTCAATCTTTTGATACTTATCGTTTTATAAAAACACGCTATTTGCTCTGACATCGGGAATTAATTATTAAATTAATTAATGTGACTAATATGTTTTGAATTTTTTAAAAAGGACTTCATTTTTTAATTTGGAATATCAAATATAGCTTAGGGTGAATTTTATGGATTTTTCTGAAAAACTTCAATTTTTGATGAATAGTGAAACCACTAAGTGGTACTTATAAAAACTGATTTTCCGTTTAAATGAAATTTTTCCATATTTGTGTTTCTATTTTCAAAAATCAGACATACATGGTTTTCATTAAGAAGTAAATTGTGGTTAAATGAGATTAAAATAATTTTTTGGTTAATAGTAACTTATTAAGTTTTTAATCGCGATTAGTGGTAATTAGTGTAGTTTATGGTAAAAATAATGCTTTAATAAAATGAGATGAGCTTGACACATGTCTTACCCTCATTGGTTGTATCATGGTCGACCAAGACAAGCCATGGGTCAACTTGGGGACCCCATGGATCCACTTTGGTTGGGAAATGACATAAATAACATTTTATTTAATGTAAAAGTAAAATTGACACAAACATGATATGTTTTACTAAAACAATTTTTAGGTGGGGTTATACAAGTCATCCTTTTGATTATAAATATTCATTGGAAATATAAAAATATTTCCTACATCATAGTATTTGTTTTATAATTTTTAGAGATTAAATAAATTAAATTATTTATGACATAATAATGATGCAGCGATAACATCATTATTTGACGATTTAAATAAAATGGAAAGATAATGTAAAATCTATGAACTACACATGTCAAAAACTTATTGGATGAGTGGATTTCGAAGCCTTATCACCTTATCCACTAATTATATCAATGTGGTACCTTTTGAAAACCGAAACACATTTTCAAATAAAGTAATATTTCTTTACATTCCAAAAGTGCCCCTCCTCTCCTCTTATAAAAGGCCCCCACCTCTACCTCATTTAACACACTCCTCAAGCCTTTGGCTCGGCCAAACCCCGACCATTTACTCTCTCCGCATCCCTCTCCTCGTCCTAGAGGATTCCCTTTGGAAGAATACTTTCAAAGGAAGCCTTTAGGCTCAAATCAAAAGGAGTTACACTTTTAAAGGTAATTCATTCTCTCATGGTCATTTGTTTTATTTTGCTTCTCCAACCCCCTAAACTCTTTTTATTTACTTCTTTTGTAACAACACAAGTATATTCAATATACTAGGATGTTGTTATAAGATTTATTCGAGCTACACTCTCACACTACTACATCAAATGGTTAAAGAACATACGGTTTCCGTGGATGGTGAAATTCTGCCTCCCGAAACGATGATTGTTCAATACTCATTTAACACCTTCAAAGGTGGCCATTATGATGTCACTATTTTTATATATGATATATAATATTTTTATGTTTTATGTATGCTTCTGTATTTTTCATTTTTGTCTTACCTTTATGGCTTCCATTATGAGTATACGCGATATCTTCATTTAAGGAAGTGCGGACTACCGCCCCCTCAAAGTGATTTGATTCGTTAAATACCATATGTGGGATGTATAAAGGATGGAAATATGATATTATATATGATATTATACTGGAATTATAATATACCTTTATATAATTATTATTCCATTCTATAAAATACGAAATAGAAATGAAAGTAGCATTCATGCGTACGTACAACTTACCGTCTCCATGAATGGTGCATTTCATTTCTTACCTCTAAATGATTATGTAATGTTATAAATGCATGAGTGTACTGGATATATATGACATATATGATATATACATAATGAATACAATTCTGGATATAATAAACATTTGGCCACATGAACAACATGTAATTGTAAGAAGTCCACTTTCGACTTAAGAACCAAATATGGGCAAAACAAATATTATTAACTTAAATGATTACAAAATGTTTATGACATGGTAATAAGTGGTATAAAAGTAATAATGAACTTAAAAAAGGTTCTTAAAGAATTTGAAATTAACTCAAGTTTATTATTCAGGTTATTAAAGAACGATCGAGTCAAGTCGGACCCGAGGTAAGGGATCCTACAACTCTCTTTCTTTTTAAGTACACTCTTTTATGTCATTTCTTTTAAGCTCATATTTCTTATGATTGGGATGTTATTTTATATTAATCCTACTTTAATTTTTATGTTCATGTGATGAGAGACCCTATTCTCTCTCATCAGTCCATTTTGGAAGTTTTGAGTGGCGTCGTTAGGTTGCCGAACTTTCGTAAGAGATCTAACCTCTCTCTTTCTTTTTAAGTACTCTCCTTTATGTCACTTCTTTTAAGCTCCTCTTTTTAATGTTGGGGGATGTTCTCGTATATTCCTCTTGATGTACATTTTATTGTAATGTGATTAGATACCCTATTTGATCTCATCAATCCATATTCGGATGTTTTATGTGGCGTCGTTAGGCTGCCGAGTTTTCGTAAGGGATTTTTCATCTCACTTTTATTCCTGTGAGATTTATGCTACATTTGCCACAATTTACATTGAGTGGTGTATGTACTGCCCATTATTCTACTATTTGTGTAATATACTTTCATTTATGATTATTTACATCAATGGTCTATTGTCCTTCTTTCATGGGGTGTATGTTTTGAAAGATATCCAAGTCGGTAAGGGAACCTTTCACCCTCCTCTTTTTTAAAAGACTTCTTTTGTTGGGTCTTATAATTTACATATTGTTATGTTGGGATATGTTCTCATATATCCTTATTGATTTAAATTTTATGTCCAAGTGATGAGATACACTTTTTATCTCTCATCAACTCATTTTGATGTGATGCCGTTAGGCTGTCAAGGGAACTTTTTAACCCAATTTCGATTTCTTTGGGTTCAACTTGTAGTCATTGAATATGTCATCAATTGAATATGTGTGAATGAACTTTTATTGTTTTACACTTAATATCCACTTATATTGGGTGTATATATATTTTTCACACATATTTTTGAGATTTATTTGTCCTTAATTTTAAGGATACCTTCTTTATAAGGGATTTCGTCACATTTGACATTTCTATTGAGGGTTCATTGTTGTTATGCACCAATTAACTCTTATATGGTGTATATACTATCCATTGGAGTATTATATCAGGAATACTTTTATTCTCATGATATTATAAAGTTTTGACTAAATGTTATTCTGCGATTATTGTATTCAAGATTCTCTGATTTTGGTAAACCCCTTTAACCAAAATATCGTTTTAAATGTTTTAATTATTTGTTCTTATTAATATCCATGTTTTCAAAATGGTTTTAAGGATTTATTTATATGGATATTAATGGTTTAAAATGTTAAAATATTCAAGGTGGTAAGGGACACTTTGATTCAAAAATCTCTTTATTAAATGTTTTAAATGGTTTCTTTTTGAATGGATTCATTATTTCAATATCCTAAAATGTTATATTGTGATTGAAATGTGGAAATGTTATTTTTCCTTTATTCATGTTTATGTGATACGATTATGTTATGGTTCTTGGGCATTGTTATGAAGAACGAGGTGGTTCCATGATAAACTAAGGGCGGGTGAGCCCGATATAGCTCTCCAATGCATTGGGTAACGCGAAGGAGTGAAACGTTAAGGTTTCTACAAAGAGATTTAGGGAATATACTGTGATGGGTATTCCAAACGTAACCAAGAGGGTTACTCCCTACGTAAGAATGTTATGAATGCCTCAAGTTACCTTTATGTCTTATGTTTTCTATGATTTATTCTTGATTTGATATGCCTATGTTTTATGGGTAAAGTATGATTTCATTCTTATGTATATATGAACTAATGTTTCCTTTCCATATTTTTATAACCCTTACTGAGCTTTTTATGCTCATCCCAAGTTTTTGAAATGTTTTTCACAGGTCAAGGGAAAGGTACATGATGTGACGATAGTGTCAAGGATGTGTCAAGAAAGAATCTGTGTTTTATTCTAAATAGGTTTCCATTGATGGGAAGAATGAATATTGTCTTTTATGTAACCACCTTGTTTAAATGTGGAATGTAATGCAAGTTTCATGATCTAATTCTCTAAAACTCTAAACCTGAAAAGATCCTCAATGTGTAATCTTGTAATAACTCAAGTTTAAGTAAGGTTTAAGGCTGGGGCCTTATAGTTGGTATCAAAGGTCGGTTTAGATAAATTTAGAGGTTAGGGTATTCTTTAAGCATAAGTGACATTACCATAATGGTTAGGATTTCAGAAAGAGTCCTAGTTTTAGATAAAGTGAATGAGTAAGTGTGACTTAGTGTTTACCTTCCTCATTAGTACATGATGGTTTTGTTGATATACTCACACTGAAATTTCTACTTTTAGTGAATGGATGGATCTAGCAGGCACCAAAGAGACAACAGGTTTGAAGGAAACTGTGGTGGTTCTCTGATTAAGATACTATATAAAATGGAGGATTCAATGAGGAAACTCATGGTGGTTCTAAACCAAACATCAAGGAGTCATGATCAACCACTGAAACCTTGGTGAGGTCTCTAATGCATCATGTACGAGATGGCCAACTCGATGTGTAAATTCAGGTAATAATTATTAAGGTAACCATTAGGGTTTATATGATACTTAATTTTTAGGTAATTATGGGTTACTCTATGATATGATAGAAAATGAAAGGAATAAGATAAACATGAGGTTAAAATATGTTATGATTATTCTTGAAGATTTTATCTCATTTTGGGGAATGTTTTAAGAATTATATAGTTTTGTAAAAAGGACAACACGTAGACCATGTGACATCCCGTCGCGTCGGACAAAGCTGTGGGAATCGAACCCACAACCAATGTGCGACTGGTATTTATCGCCTACCACTGGACTACGTGAAGTCCCTAGTTAGTTTGACTGATTCATTCTAGTTATATGATTTTATAAATTAAGAGTAATTTGATTTTGGGTTATTTATGAAAATTATTAACCTATCATGGAGGATATGTGATTAGGTTAATTACTTTTCAAAACGATTCTTTAGGAGAAACTGATCTTGTTTGGAGATAAATGTTACGATTTAACTTGGAAGACTATGTGACTAAATCCTTCAAATATTTGTGTTTCAATATTATATTGGTTTACTTTGAAGAATTTTATGGACAAATTGTTTATCGGATGGTCCTCGTTGAAATTTGGGTTTTATTGGACAAATTTTGGGGATTAAGAATAGATTTTCTTTTTATAAGGGGTTATCCTTTTCTGGAATATCTGATCTTGTACTAACCTTTTTTGTTTTGGATTTGGTTAAAGCCTAAAAACATGGGATTTATATATTTCTCTTTTGGGGATTAGGTGATTCTCTAGAAGTTGATTATAGTACTCTTAATGCGAACAAGTCTCCCGAAATACTCGTATTTTGGAAAAAATATGAGTTTGACTAAGGAATCTAGTAAAAGTTGAAAGTCAACATGATAAGTGATTATGCTTCCTTATGAATAAATTCTTCAATAAAAAGTAACTTAAAACAAAAATGTTGTCTATTAACTTTTCCTACTGGGGAATCGAATACCGTTTAACCCATCACAAGTTTGTGATTTTCTCGTGGTTAACTTTCTCCTAAACATGTTTTCAATCACTCTCCATCAGAACATGACCCATTGTTTTTTCCTCCATGTCCATATTTTCATACTTGGAATCCTAGTATGGGTTAACTCGGGTGACCTTTGTACTTATCTTTCTTTATTTTAAAGTGATTGTTTTACCGACTCTTCTCCGATGTGGGACTTTCAAGGATGTTTCCAAGCGCAATTTTAAAATTGTGAGGACGCAATTCCCAAAAGGGGGGAAGGATGTAACACCCCAGGAAAATAATGAATATGAAATTTTCATATTTATCCATATTTGTGAATAAAATATTAATATGACTTTAAAGGGGACGTTATACTCGATGGCGTACCCAACACGCAACAACGAGTTTCTTGGGAATCTTACATTGCACTCTAATAATAAAATAATATTATTTCAAATGGTAGTTAACATGTAGGCGTTGTATTGGCAGGAATGGATAGAAATAACTAAAATATGATTATATATGTTTTTTAAATGTTTTTACATTTATCCAATAAAATCTAAAGGCTTAAAATACGGAAAGAATACAATTTTAGGCGTATATGCCCTAGTTTTCACTAAAGGTTCACTTATCGCCTTTTAATGGAGAACTGTCATTAAATATAGTTTTGTTCACTCTTAAACATTCTTTTGGACCAAATAAAACTCTTATTAAGAATTGGGACATCAAATTTTACTTTGTGTAATTTTTTGGTAGTTTTCCGATAAAGCTCATTTTTAATGAATAGTGTAAAATGTTGTATTTTAATTCAAAACCTCTTTTTAATCTAATTTATTTATATGATTAGATTATATTTTGATTTGGTTTTAATGTGAAATTAGAAAATATTTTTACCATTAAATCCAATAGTGGTCGTTGGAATTAATTTCACTTTGAAATCAGACTTAAACTAGTGTCAATCTTTTGATACTTATTGTTTTATAAAAACACGCTATTTGCTCTGACAGCAGGAATTAATTATTAAATTAATTAATGTGACTAATATGTTTTGAATTTTTTAAAACGGACTTCATTTTTGAATTCGGAATATCAAATATAGCTTAGGGTGAATTTTTTGGATTTTTCTGAAAAACTTAAATTTTTGATGAATAGTGAAACCACTAAGTGGTACTTATAAAAACTGATTTTCCGTTTAAATGAAATTTTGACATCTTTGTGTTTTGATTTTCAAAAATCCGACATACATGGTTGTCATTAAGAAGTAAAATGTGGTTCAATGAGATTAAAATAATTTTTTGGTGAATAGTAACTTATTAAGTTTTTAATCGCGATTAGTGGTAATTAGTGTAGTTTAAGGTAAAAATAATGCTTTAATAAAATGAGATGAGCTTGACACATGTCTTACACTCAATGGTTGTATCATGGCCGACCAATACAAGCCATGGGTCAACTTGGGGACCCCATGGATCCACTATGGTTGGGAAATGACATAAATAACATTTTATTTAATGTAAAAGTAAAATTGACACAAACATGATATGTTTTACTAAAACAATTTTTAGGTGGGGTTATACAAGTCATCTTTTTTATTATAAATATTCATTGGAAAGATAAAAAGATTTCCTACATCATAGTATTTGTTTTATAATTTTTAGACATTAAATAAATTAAATTATTTATGACATAATAACGATGCAGCGATGACATCATTATTTGACGATTTAAATAAAATGGAAAGATAATGTAAAATCTATGAACTACACATGTCCAAAACTTATTGGATGAGTATATTTCAAAGCCTTATCACCTTATCCACGAATTATATCAATGTGGGACCTTTTGAAAACCGAAACACATTTTCAAATAATGTAATATTTCTTTACTTTCCAAAAGTGCCCCTCCTCTCCTCTTATAAAAGGCCCCCACCTCAACCTCATTTAACACACTCCTCAAGCCTTTGGCTCGGCCAAACACTGACCATTTACTCTATCCACATCCCTCTCCTCATCCTAGAGGATTCCCTTTGGGCAGAATCCTTTAAAAGGAAGCCTTTAGGCTCAAATCAAAAGGAGTTACACTTTTAAAGGTAATTCATTCTCTCATGGTCATTTGTTTTATTTTTCTTCTCCAACCCCCTAAACACTTTTTATTTACATCTTTTGTAACAACACCAGTATCTTAAATATACTAGGATTTTGTTATAAGATTTATTCGAGCTACACTCTCACACAACTACATCAAATGGTTAAAGAACATACGGTTTCTGTGGATGGTGAAATTCTGCCTCCCAAAACGATGATTGTTCAATACTCATTTAACACCTTCAAAGGTGGCCATTATGATGTCACTATTTTTATATATGATATATAATATGTTTATGTTTTATTTATGCTTCTGTATTTTTCATTTTTGTCTTACCTTTATGGCTTCCATTATGAGTATACGCGATATCTTCATTTAAGGAAGTGCGGACTACCACCCCCTCAAAGTGATTTGATTCGTTAAATACCATATGTGGGATGTATAAAGGATGGAAATATGATATTATATATGATATTATACTGGAATTATAATATACATTTATATCATTATTATTCCATTCTATAAAATACGAAATAGAAATGAAAGTAGCGTTCATGCGTACGTACGACTTACCGTCTCCATGAATGGTGCATTTCATTTCTTACCTCTAAATGATTATGTAATGTTATAAATGCATGAATGTAATGGATATATATTACATATATGATATCTACATAATGAATTCAATTCTGGATATAATAAACATTTGGCCACACGAACAACATGTAATTGTAAGAAGCCCACTTTCGACTTAAGAACCAAATATGGGCAAAACAAATATTTTTAACTTAAATGATTACATAATGTTTATGACATGATAATAAGTGGTATAAAAGTAATAAGGAACATTAAAAAGGTTCTTAAAGAATTAGAAATTAACTCAAGTTTATTATTCAGGAGATTAAAGAACGATCGAGTCAAGTCGGACCCGAGGTAAGGGATCCTACAACTCTCTTTCTTTTTAAGTACACTCTTTTATGTCATTTCTTTTAAGCTCATATTTCTTATGATTGGGATTTTCTTTTATATTACTCCTACTGTAATTTTTATTTTCATGTGATGAGAGACCCTATTCTCTCTAATCAGTCCATTTTGGAAGTTTTGAGTGGCGTCGTTAGGCTACCGAACTTTCGTAAGATATCTAACCTCTCTCTTTCTTTTTAAGTACTCTCCTTTATGTCACTTCTTTTAAGCTCCTATTTTTAATGTTGGGGGATGTTCTTCTATATTCCTCTTGATGTAAATTTTTTTGTAATGTGATGAGATACCCTATTTGATCTCATCAATCCATATTCGGAAGTTTTATGTGGCGTCGTTAGGCTGCCGAGTTTTCGTAAGGGATTTTTCATCTCACTTTTATTCCCGTGAGATTTATGCTACATTTGCCACAATTTCCATTGAGTGGTGTATGTAATTCCCATTATTCTACTATTTGTGTAATATACTTTCATTTATGATTATTTACATCAATGGTCTATTGTCCTTCTTTCATGGGGTGTATGTTTTGAAAGATATCCAAGTCGGTAAGGGAACCTTTCACCCTCCTCTTTTTTAAAAGACTTCTTTTGTTGGGTCTTTTAATTTACATATTGTTATGTTGGGATATGTTCTCATATATCCTTATTGATTTAAATTTTATGTCCATGTGATGAGATACACTTTTTATCTCTCATCAACTCATTTTGATGTGATGCCGTTAGGCTGTCAAGGGAACTTTTTAACCCAATTTCGATTTCTTTGTGTTCAACTTGTAGTCATTGAATATGTCATCAATTGAATATGTGTGAATGACCTTTTATTGTTTTACACATAATATCCACTTATATTGGGTGTATATATATTTGTCACACATATTTTTGAGATTTATTTGTCCTTAATTTTAAGGATACCTTCTTTATAAGGGATTTCGTCACATTTGACATTTCTATTGAGGGTTCATTGTTGTTATGCACCAATTCACTCTTATATGGTGTATATACTGTCCTTTGGAGTATTATATCATGAATCCTTTTATTCTCATGATATTATAAAGTTCTGACTAAATGTTATTCCTCGATTATTGTATTCAAGAGTCTCTGATTTTGGTAAACCCCTTTAACCAAAATATCGTTTTAAATGTTTTAATTATTTGTTCTTATTAATATCCATGTTTTCAAAATGGTTTTAAGGATTTATTTATATGGATATTAATGGTTTAAAATGATAAAAGCTTCAAGGTGGTATGGGACACTTTGATTCAAAAATCTCTTTATTAAATGTTTTAAATGGTTTTGTAAATGGTTTCTTTTTGAATGGATTCATTATTTAAATATCCTAAAATGTTATATTGTGATTGAAATGTGGAAACGTTATGTTTCCTTTATTCATGTTTATGTGATACGATTATGTTATGGTTCTTGGGCATTGTAATGAAGAACGGTTGGTTCCGTGATAAACTAAGGGCGGGTGAGCCCGATATAGCTCTCCAATGCATTGGGTAACGCGAAGGAGTGAAACGTTAAGGTTTCTCAGAAGAGATTTAGGGAATATACTGTGATGGGTATTCCAAACGTAACCAAGAGGGTTACTCCCTACGTAAGAATGTTATGAAATCCTCAAGTTACCTTTATGTCTTATGTTTTCTATGATTTATTCTTGATTTGATATGCCTATGTTTTATGGGTAAAGTATGATTTCATTCTTATGTATATATGAACTCATGTTTCCTTTCCATATTTTTATAACCCTTACTGAGCTTTTTATGCTCATCCCAAGTTTTTGAAATGTTTTTCACAGGTCAAGGGAAAGGTACATGATGTGACGATAGTGTCAAGGATGTGTCAAGAAAGAATCCGTGTTTTATTTTAAATAGGTTTCCATTGATGGGAAGAATGAATATTGTATTTTATGTAACCACCTTGTTTAAATGTGGAATGTAATGCAAGTTTCATGATCTAATTATCTAAAACTATAAACCTGAAAAGATCCTCAATGTGTAATCTTGTAATAACTCAAGTTTAAGTAAGGTTTAAGGCTAGGGCATTATAGGAACCATTTAGATTCTTTTAATAATTTTTTCCAATGCACATATTTTTTTCCACCAACCCCCCCCCCCAATGAATTGGAGATGACGAAAAACTGATTGTAAAATTATGGGGGTAGATCGCCATAATATAGGTATATTGAGAATTGTAAATGTGACGGGGGAGCGCAAATAATGGGTGGAGAATGATACAAATATTTCCATAGTGGGGTGCACTGTGAAGCTCTAGGGTCATCTCATATAAATAGATTATGAAGACCTCTATTTTTTTAATACATTATTCCATGTTTCCATGTTTGTTCTCACGAATCATGATACTCCCCATGCCCCATGAACATACATTGTGAACATGGTTCATTTTTATTTGGGCCACATAGGTAGTCCATAAACTCTTCAATCGTCTGCTCTGTGAGTTGTTTTTGCGAGCTCTGTGGTAGATTTTTGTGACTGATCATTGTGATTTAGTTCTATTATCGTTATTTGTGATCGTAATTGGAAACCATGATTTGTGAACCAAAAAAATATTAATATCTTTGGATAAAATGGTTCACAAAGAATATACTAGGGGGGCTCATGTATACTTCCTGAAGGGAAGAGATGGTAAATAATTTGGGCATTGGTAAAAAATTTCAAATCAATTAAAATCATGAATCATAGATAATGATCATGGAAGAAAGACAAAATAACTATCCATTATGTAAGAAATTTCATATGTATGAATTTGGATTGAGAGTTTACTTTCACGTCCCTGAATCCAATAGGGATGAACCAGCTTACTGGATAATGAGTACACCATGGAAATTTCATTGTATCAGGGCTACCATGAGTCATACATGGGAGAATCACACGCATGTTAAGGATAATCGTCTGTACAATCACATCAATAACTTTGACAGGAAAGCAATGTAACTAGAGGTATCTCCCCACAGTACCATACCATACTCAATGTGGCTTTAGGGAATCCTAAGAAGGGGTAGACTAGGTATTGGGACCTATGTGGGGGTGTAAATTAATGCAGGATTGATCATGTGCTAACTTGTTTTGTGAATCTTTCATGTAATTTGAGTTAGAGTTCAAGCAAGTAGGGTTTTATGAACATGTGTGGGCCTCCCAATTCCACATTCCCTGACTAAAAAACATGATTCCCATGATTCTAAGAAGATGGTCTATGAAGACCAAAAATTAATATGTTCACCACTGGGAGGTTGGCAACAGTCTCTTGGACCTTCATTAGATCTCGGGGGTAATAATTTTGGGGGTAATGAATGACGATTTTCACCCTATGGAGAACCCATGGGAGGATACAGAGGACATTTCTTTGTTGGAAAATTAACTGACAGATCTTGTCTTAGGCGAGGAAAAGAAGTTAACGAGGGACATCCATTTTATGTTATGGATTGGGTGTTTCATAAAATTCCCCCCAAATAATGCCACTGAAGGGGAAGAGGCACCCAAGAAGCTACCCGTCAGGCCTCCCACATATACAATGGTCGATGAGTGCAGCAAAGAGAATTTATATTGGAATGTCCGCGGGGACATCCAATGGAATCTATAGTTATAAAATGTCAACACGTAGCTATAATCGGTGGTTATTCTTGATGAGTTTATCTCTGTTCTTATCTGTGGCTATATGTTTCTAGTCTTGGACACAAAATTGGTTTTGCGATAAGGAGCATTCATTATGGCCATGATGCTGGTGACAGGGTGGTATGTTAACCTGGGTATCCCGTTTCTAGCCATATTGTACAAGGTTATGTGGCACATCAGGGATGGTGTGAAACAAAAATAGGTATGCAGACCACTCCATTTCTTTTATGGATGTATAGCTTCACACATGGGCATCTACGAATATTTAAACCCTTCTCCACCCAAATTAGATGCCCATCCATCCATCCTGTATGGAGTGGGGAGATTTATGGAAAGGCTTACTCCACTACTCATGCTGAATAGAATCAATACGATAGATGAATTCAACATCCAACCATTTCCATTTCCAATAGGCGTATTAATTGATGATGGCTAGGGAATTGAGGAGTATTAGTCTTATCTCCTGGGATTCTTGGTTGGAGTTCTTATGGAACAGGTATACCATGAGCCTATGTAAGAGCCATACACACCACACCACTTTTGAAGGTAGTTTCGATTCATGCAATGTTTTAAACCACAAGTGTACATGGGAGTACTCCATATTTATCATCTGTGCGTGATGAGGTAGATGTGGATCATGTTCACCTGAGAGGATGGAAAATCAAGAATTAACTACCTCTTCCCACTAATGCATACAGGTTGGTCAAGGAATATGGAAAGAGTAGGGAAGTAGCCTATCCATGGGAGATACTATTGTGAAGAACCATTCATGACAATGACGGGGAACCCCCTCAACCTCAAGGTTGTGGTTGGAAAATATAAAGAACATGACATTTTGGTGGAGATGATGCACATCTCAATGATGGGGATGTGGAATAAATAGTGATCCCATGGCCTATGATGAGAGAAGGGAATGCAACGACGATGGACCCAACAGCCCTAATGGAGCAGTTCCAGAAGAGAGGAAGGCCATCTAGAGTATTGTGGATCTAGGATGCTCCATTGAATAGGTCAAACCATGTATTGGAGAGGCCAATCCATGGGGGATATAATTAACACTAACTAACTAACACATGTTGATTCATGACAAATAATTGTAGTTTCTACATTACTGCATCTCAATCATATGCATGAAATAACTATTGATCAATCCATAATCCCATGTGGTTCATACACTGTGTGAGAATCAATGGATGAATACATAATCATTCTATTTGTGTTTGATAGTGACAAAAAATTTTCAGGCAATTGGGGGTCATATAACCATCCAAAATATTTGGGACTAGGAGAGGGGTTGTGGCTAGATAATAGGGTTTTTGGAGTAGCATATTTTCCTTTCCCATATTTCTCTAGTACATTAGTAAGATATTTATAGGGTCATTAGAATCAATCCAAACAATGGTGAATTAGAAGTGTGAATCATGATACCCAAAGATTAAAACACAATGAGAGGATTCATGATGATAGAGGATAACTGTTGATCATATTCACAATGCAGTATCCATTTTCCATTAACCTGAAATGGGGAGAAACAAAAGAGGGCCATCTACTGGCGGTATTGGAAAAACTAGGGCCTAACTCGAAATGTTTTCCAAAATCATATGAAACATTGGACATAAATGGTATCTGATCCAAAAGGCTAGGAATCCATGACATATGGGGGTACCTTCAGATGTTAAATAGGGTGAGTATCTAAATAAGGTAAAAAATAAGAGTGGGATGGATATATGGGTCGTTCAAACTGATTCCATCACTCTAAATATTATGCCACCGTGACAAAAATGCAACACATGAGCGTATAGGTCAGAATTTAGACCTGGTATACTTCCTGTAAGGGACCTCTCCAGCGGGGAACTTGGATGGTCTATAGTATTATGTCATGTAAATGGGGGTGATAATCACACAATTTAGCATCTTACTTTATTGATGATGCATGAAATGAATTAACATCATACGACCAGGACGTCACATGTAGTTTTAGGTCGTACTTCCTGGACCCTAACCAACAGTTTAACAACTTGTTACATGGACTGGGAACCCCTTTTTTAAGGTACCAGTGTTCATAAAATTATAAGGGGAAAAGAACCATGAAGGTTAATGGTCCTAGGGATTGGCCAGATTTGAAATACCTGGGTGTCCCTTTATTTCACAAATGGATGTAAATCAATCCAAACATCGTTCATGAGAATATCATGGTCATGGACCAACACTAGTGGGGGAAATCCTCTTTGTAGGGGAAGATGACGCATCCCATAATTATAATGGGGAATCCTTAACTTGTCCAGGGTAGGGCTACATTTTAGAGTCATGTGTGAGGGACATTAGTTCCTGAAATGAGAAATGTGGGGTTTTGTTCTTAAACCAAAATGAGTAAAAAAGAATTCGACATCACAAAACACATTCTTGAATGGGATGTCGGGGCCGAGAAGGATGAGACATGGAGTTTACCATTCAATGTATAAAAACAGGAATCTGATTCATGAATGCATCCATGCACCTTGTATGGGTATTAATCATGACATACAGTGTTCATTGTATTATAAATAGTTTAATGTTATCCATTGTGGATGATAGTGTCACAGTTTAAGGTCGTATGGCATGACCAATGGGTCACACAATCTCTTATATAGACATTAACCTACAATAAACCCTAATACATTGATATCCATGCTAGGTTTATGAAAAAGGATAATTATATATCCTTCCCCATCTAATAAGAGCATGAAATGGTTGAATGGAAATGTCATGTGGGGACAATCCAATATTAACCAATGTTCCAATTAGACGCACATAAATGTATAGAGTTACAACACTAGGGGTTTTAGGGATCCATAAGACAGAAATGGGAATTTATCATTCAATCCCCATCAATTTATATTTGGGACATAATGGGACTAGTGTGATGATGAATAATAACCGATGACCATTTTTGAAACACATCATTCAATTTCATATTAGACTAGAATATGAAAAAACAAATGAGTTTTGAACTATGACCATATTTGAGACACATGATCTGTATCCAATTTATTTTTGAAATCCATTTGAGAATTTCCATATGATGGTAGGAGAGTGTTGAAGCCCTGAATCAAAATCGTTATGTGGTCCCTTTAGATGTGAAAGCTAATGAGAAACAAAATTAAAATATGTGTGATGTGTAAAAATTACCCATGAATTTTACATGTTATGTAGAATTAGTGAAATAAGTGGTATTCTTAATGTTAGTACATAGCATAGTTATTATAAACCTAACATGATTGAGTACCAAATAAACATGAAACACTCTACTTACATTGGGCAGAACCCATGCCAGGAGGGGCTTTGAAGATGTAAGTGGTTTCCATTGGGCCATAGACAATATGTTTGGGCGTCACTATGTATCCTATAATGATGGGAATCAAGAGACACGTAGTTCTTGGAGGTGGTATGGAAGGTGAACAATACCAAAATGGAGGGATATCCTCACATAAAGAGGAATATCAAAACTTTTATTCAGTTTAACATTGTACGAACATAGATGGGATGAATCCTATCTTATGGTTGTATTCCTTAGATTATAAAATTCCTAGTTTAATGTCATGTTTTTGGAATATAATTGTGAATTTAATCATCATCTGGTATGGACAAAGGATGAATAACTCTTAAGGATGGAATGCGGTGTGGTAATTTCAATCCCAACATGTTTGGGGAACGATATTTCCACCACACCACACAATCATCTAAAAGAATACATCTAGTTCAAGGGAATAATGGATGGACATTGTGACTGATGTTCCTAGTTTATGGTCATAGAGTTCGGACGGTAAGGTGTGGAGAGGTGCGACATAGCACCATGGGGAATCCCCAATGTGGGTTGGACAGAAGATGTCTATACAATATTACACCCTTAAAAAATGAAAGGACCCAAACCTAAAAAATTGGATGTGTACGGTCAATAAATATTTGGTTGGACCTTGAGGAAAGGTGCTCGGTTGTCTCTAAGTGTCCAACTAGGGTGAGAAACAAGTGATATGTAGTTCATAAATGTGGCTTGGAAAAAGACATATTCCCGGGTAACAATGTCTTCTTGAGTGAATACATTTTATTTCTGGGTTGTTTTCATCACACATCCTGGATGAAGAAGACATTGTTTATAATCATATTATAAAGATATAATATATCTTAGTTTATGTTCATAGATCTCAAACCATAGGGTGTGACTTCTTAGGAGGAAATATGTAACGTGATGCTATAAAAAAATCATGATGTGAATTAGGACAATAAAGTCAACACTGCAA
This sequence comes from Viscum album, assembly GCA_963277665.1. Classification (NCBI taxonomy): domain Eukaryota; kingdom Viridiplantae; phylum Streptophyta; class Magnoliopsida; order Santalales; family Viscaceae; genus Viscum; species Viscum album. The sequence continues at coordinate 1,814,367,856 of OY728127.1, forward strand.
CACCAATTTCTAATAGAACACACATAGAATAGAGTTATGATGCTAAAACATGGGTTCCTAGTTTATGATGTGAAATCCTAGTATATGGTCATAGGGTTCGGAACAAAGAAGTGTGATTCTTCCATCCAGACACAAACTGTACCCATATCCCTAACCCAAATGAGCTATGCTCGGGGTGGAAAATAGGGATGGAGATGATCTTTACAAAACATTGAATACAATTTAGGGGGAATCATTGTGGAGTTAAATATAACCCTACGAAGTTCATTCTTTCTTTTAATACACGAATGTGTAGGGAAGTATAACACTAGGGGTGTCGAAATTCTACTTGAACATGATTGAGATGAAAGGTATGTGAATCCCAAGAACAATATTTTGGGAATAATGGGAAATGAATAAAGATGGAGGATAATTGTTCATTGTGTTTGAAACACAACATCCATATTGTGTGCCCTGAAATGTGACCAAAAAAAGAGGGTCGACTGCAGAACAAATTTTCTACACAGGTCCTATCTAATAACGTCATTTAAATCCTCTAGGACATTTCCCAAATGTGGTTGGTGTGCCATAAGGTTTAGAATCCATACATACTGGGGGTCCTTTCAGATGTTAATATGATGAAAACCCAAATAAAGAGGGAAGCTATGAAATTGAACAGATGAATGCATGTCCATATAGAATCCAATACTCTAAGTCCAAAACAACATCGCATCTAGGAATGTTGTTGAAGCATAAAAAGGTTCATGGTGTCCAATTAAAAGTGTAAACCATAAGGAGGGTAGTGGGAAAAAGGATAAATGGATTGATTAACCTATGGCTAGACCCATTGATAAAATGTCTTTTCATTCCTATATATCCCATAATGATGTGAATCAATCCACTCATAGTTCTATACATTCCATGTAGTTTAATTTCATGTGGTAAGGATGCTAGGGGTTGAGGTTTCACATTACCAAACATGTATTTCATGGTATAATAACAAATTTTAAATGAGGAACAATGAAGTCCACATACCACACCATTCATGATCTATGGAGTAAACCTAGGAAAAGGGGATAAGATAAGGAATTGATGAACCTAAAGCTGGACCCAAGGACAACATGTCTGAGCATTCGTACATATCCCATGGAAATAAATCCATATGTAGTACATGGGATATGGGTAGTTTAAAATCATTTGGTAATGATGATGGAGAATGGAAGGGATATAATCAAATGGAAATACATGGTATGGATTTTATAAACCCAATATAAACGAGGGATAAAAAGTTCTGCCCATACCACATGCTTCTAACAGTGTTCCAGCTAAGGTGATTGTGAGAAGGAAGTTTTTGAGGTACCTAAGGCTGGATCTGAAGACTAAAGGAATTAAGGTTCCTATATATAGCAAAATGGTGGGAATCAAAAGGCATGTAGTTCTGAAAGGAATTTTAATGCAGGTTTCGCCCATGCACCGAATGTAAAGTCATTTGATGGATCTCATTTTTTCTTTAGTGTGGGTGTATTGTTATGGAGGAACTGACCCAAGATGGATAATCTAATCATTACTATAAGAATCAAGCCATATGTTAGCCTCGAAAAATTTCATTGTGGATGAATGATGCAAAAATATATTCCCTCTCATGTGAGGACACCTTAATGTGATGTCGTTTTTCATGAAGAGGCCAGGATGATAGAGTTACAGTTTATGGTCGTATGATAGGACCATCCAATGGAAATTATCATCATTTGGAAAAGCTGAAATAGTTTAATGTCATGTGGGACCATGAATTATAGTTTAATGTCATATTTTTTGGACACTTGGGTAAGATAGAGGTCCTAAGGGGAATGTTCATGGCATGATATATCATACCTGGTGTGAATGAAGAAAATATTCCACAACACACCATGCACAATCCTAGGCGGGGTAACCATATGCCAAGAGAGTAGAAAAGATTGAGTGACCTAGGGATGGAACTGAAGACCAAATTTTTGAGCATTAAATCATATCTAATAAGGATGTGAATCAAGCCACAAGTAGTTCTTTTAATCTTGTGCAGTTTAATGTCATGTGGTAAAGATAAAATGAAAAGGGGATGCTATAGAAGTTGGAGTACATGGTGTGGATAATGAGAACTAGATGTGAATAAGGGAAAACTTCTACACCACATCATGTGATCCCTGGGATACATAGGCTGAGAGATCAGAATGATTGAAAAATCTATGAGAGCTTGGGCTGGGTCCATGGATGAAATGTCTAGGCGTTCCTACGTATCTCATAAATATGGGATTCAAACCACATGTTGTTCTAAAATTGTCAAGAAGATTATCATCATGAAATCAAGACATGGAATGGAGAGCTCTTGACAGAGGATCGTGGAGTGGTTATTTCAAAATCAATGTGAAGGAGGACATTATCCCAAACCACCTCACATACCCCCTAGAGAACATAGGCTTAGGGGCCAATTGAAGGAGAAGGGTTCTAAAAACTTGGGTAAGACCCGAATATGAATTGTAAGGGTGTTCCTACATATCACTTGTCCATGGGAATCAAGAAACTGATTGTTCATGAAATTAATTGTAGTTTAACGTCATTCGGTAAGGATGAAAATTATGTTATATTAAATTCAACGAGGTTAGACAATAGATGGCCAGTTTATTGTCATCTACGTGGGACAGAAAGGAAGAAAATTGTGAATCATTAAGAAAAATATTTGAGATATCGTGAAGAGGGTGATAAAGATTGAGGATAGATTATGACCAGGTTTGTTACATAATATCCATCTCATGTGGCCACTAATGGAGACAAATAAATTGATTGTCGACCACTGACAATATTCGCTAAGTGAGACTTGTGTAAAATTTTCATTCAAGATCTCTTAGGAAACTTTCCCAAAATGGTAAGTGAACTATAGTGGTGTGATTCCAACCCATAAAGGGGGTCCTTTTAGAAGTGAAGGGAGATGGATACGCAAAAGTTTTGGGATTCCTGAAGCAGGGTGGTGCACATTTAGTTTAACATCTTATGGTATGGATGAGGTAGATGATATTTTAAATTCAACATTATCATAACATGAGGTATGTTTACCACATGTTATTTATCTTCAAGATGGAAAATATATATATTACTTTCTAGTCATATAGAAAGAACCATATATAGTTTAATGTCTTTTAAGATTAATGAGGTGTTAGTTTAAAGTCATAGATCATGGAACATATACAATTTAACATCTTACGGGATGAAAGGGGTCTTAGTTTAAGGTTATAGAGCATATACCATATAAAATTTTATGTCTTGAAGGATTAAAAGGATCTTAGTTAATGGTCATAGGGATCAGACTATATACAGTTTAATGTCATTCAGTAGGAATATGACCTTAGATTAATGTATTTGAGTTCTAACAATAGCGTGTTTTCCATATACAGATTAACATCGTGTAGTACATCAGGGATCATTGTTTAAGGTCATATACCTCATACCATACGGTGTTTCCTGATTATAGTTTAATGTCATACATGATGGGTGGGGTGTTAGTTTAAGGTCCATGAAAACAGTCCATTTTGTAGTTTATCATCATGGGGGATGACTGCTGGATGGTTTTAAATCCATTAGTCAAGAATTATCATTCATTTTAACATCATGTAGTAGGGAAAAGAATATGTATTCTTAAGTGAAATAATTCATGTATAATTTGGAATTGGTGGGAGTAGTAACATGCTCACCATCCATACTGACTATGGAGTATGCGACATTAGGTTGAACCTTGTGAATCATCAAAGGTCCCTCCCACATTGTCTCCATCATGGGAGGCTTCCTGTTAGGTATCATAGTCATTCTGAGGACCGATACAATTACATATTGAAGGAAATAACAGAGAAAAACATTATTACTTAAATATTTTTATATCTTATTTTGATGTGTCTCTATATTTCTCAAGGCATGAAGCCTATTCTCATCGAGGGCATCTAATTCAACGCGACTGACTTTTGCTATATTTTATGGTGTATATTGATCATAGAAGTCTATGAGAAGTGATGGTATCTGAATATCAATAGGCAGGACAACCTCATTTCTATATACTAAGGAAAATGGGGTCACCTGGGTTGAATTATGAGTCGTCATCCAGTAATCAAAAAGAGCATTAGGGACTTTTCATGAACATATTTTCTAGTTCTCACCAACCATTTTTATTGTATATTAGAAAGGGTTTTATTGAATGCCTCGATCTTCCCATTTTCATGTGAATGATAGTGATAGGTTTGATTAGAATAGATATTGTACTTGGTTTACAATTTATTTTGCTCAACAACTGGAAATTTGGTGTGATTATCTACATGGATGGAATAAGGGAATCCTAATTAGTGAAATTTATTTCAGATAACGAAGTCAACAATATAACGAACCTTGACTCCCATGGGAGGAATTGCATCTTCCCACTTGGAAATGAAATTTATAGCGGTCTGGATGAACCTGCATTGGTGAGCTATTTCCAGTGGATATGGTCCAACATGATCGAGTCCCTTGACAATGTAGGACTAAGGGTACATGGTAGTATGGATATTTTATGGCACTCGGTGCACAAAATTTGCATGGATCCGGTATACGTGACACCTCTTGGTAAACTTAATGCATTCATGGACAATGGTAGGCCAAAAGTAGCCTAATCATTGGATCTGATGGGAGAGCTTTGTCCCTATATGATTAGCTCCATAGGTACTGGAAGGAAATTCCTACATAACCTATGGAATGTCATCTCCGTGAGTAAAATGGAGGATAATCCAATCAAAATCACATCTTTAGAAGATCTTTTCTTGACTAGGACCAAAGTTGATGACTAACTGCACTGCATTCCGATGAACTAACTCATATTTGGGTTGGACATTTGGTAGATTACTATGCTAGATATACTCGATAAAGGACTCTTCTAGTCAAGGGTCTCTTCCAATGTTGTGTCAAGGTTACATAGAAGACACAATGTGGATGCATCAATGGTAATGGAGCTTATGTGATGGTTATCATCGTCATTAATGGTTTCAATATCAATTACTATTCGATGTGCCACATGGATAATTAGATCATCTTAGTTAGGCCCTACAAGAGATGTGGAAAGGAAATCTATTACATCGTCCCAACCATTATTTAACTGAGGGACATGATTAACATCTGGATAATAAGTGAACTCAACCATAAACTGATGAGTGAAATCTAACAAGGATACAAGATTTGAATTCCTAACAATGTAGCTGCCATTAATCTTTTTGATGACTAGTTCAGAGTCCCCTTTCACATGAAGGTGTGGAACGTCAATCTCACGGGCCAGTTCGAGACCAGTGATGTGGGATTGATACTCCACCTCATTGTTGGTGTACCCTTCTAACAATAAGAACAAATATATCTTTATAAGCCATGCATACATGGTGAACATGATACATAGGACTACCCGATTAAGTCTGGGATCATTGAATCTTTTTCCTACAGGACTATACGAAGCACCATAGAAGTGAATCTCCCAACAGAAAACAGCTAGATCCGTCAAGAGGATTGCATTATCTGGAATGTTAATATTCATAGACTACCCTGTGAGGGATGGATGTGAACTAAGAAATTCTTCCAATGCCTATCCCGTTATAGCCTTCTTGGGAAAAAAATGATGTCAAACTATTTATGGATTACCACCAACCGATCTAGAACCCCTATCAGCATGGGGGTGGTACAGAATATACTTTAGTGGATCCACTCAGGACACCGGCTATATCTCATGGTGTTGTAATTCATATCACGATTTTTTCACTACGAATACAATCCTGAGGCATATTTTATCAATAGAGGAATAACTTGTCTTTGTATCACAGAGCATGCGGCTGAGATACTATAAATTTTTCTCTATTATTCCATCATTATTCTGGGTGAGAGGGACGGTGAGGGAATATTATTGAGTGGTAAAATAGTGCAGAAGTGGATTTATTGAAATGGGATGCATAAGAACCAGAAGCTATAGAAGGTACTGCATGATTTCCTGAAAATAATTCTAACACTCCTCATCCCACTGATAATTATAACCATCTATCAAGAGTTTGTAAAAGGTCTTAAACATTCCAGCCACATTTGTTATGAATCATTGTATATAGGTTTAGTGGCCTTGAAATCCTTTGAGCCACTAAATATTTCTTGGACGAGGAATCTGGTTGATAGACTTGATCTTCCCTAGATCGATATCAATGTCCATGTATCATATGATGAAGCCGATAAAAATTCCATAGGTGAACCTAATGGCACACTTCAAGGGTTTCATCATTATATGGATGAAATAGAGGAAGTCAAACAATTTCTCAATATCCCTATGATGGTACTCAAAATAAAGATATTTAACTACAAAATCATCCGTGTAGCTTTCTCCAATGTCCCAATGACTGATTAGAAAATATGGTTCATGGCATGATGATAGGTGGATCTTTCATTATATAGATGGAATGGAATTATCTGGCATAAAAAATTACCTTATGGTTCCCAAACTCTTCATCCTCAGGGTCCATTCGGATTTGATTATATCCGAAAAACCCATTCCTAAATAATAGACCCAGGAACAAATCAATGGTGTCAATAAAAATTTCTCTTGCATTAATGGGAAAATCATCCTCTGGATAGTGATAGTTTCTATCCTGAAATGGAATGCAGACATTGATCAGTCCATTCCTCTTCCTGATGGGCACAATTTTGTAAAACGATATGGGGTACTGGAGCTCCTTGATGTTGTTGTATTTGACATTCATAACAATTTTGTCCATGACCATGGCTCCATGAGAGGGGTTTATCAATCTGTTATGTTGTTTAAAGATGCAATGGATTATCATGAGGCCAAGGTGGTGGAATGTGATTGGAGGATCCAGACCTGGAATTTTGCAGTATCTTTAGGAAAGTACATCTCAATGATGTTTCAAGAAATACATATATTGATGATTCTCTACTATAGACATGGATGAGCTGATCATCATTATATTTGGATCTATCTATGTGTTGAGGTTCATCTGTACCATTTCATTGGCCATAGTGGAGAAACCCTCATCAAATCTGGGATGAGCATATTCCAATTAATCATTTTCATCCATTGTGATAGGATCATTGGCAGGATGAAACATTTAAAAATTTGATGATCCTGATGGGACATTGGTGCCATTTTGATTGGTAGTGTAATCCTCATTGGGGGACTCATAAAATGATGAAACCATGGAAATAAATATGTTTACCCAATTCCATTATGCCTTTTTCCCATGGTGCCACGTTTGATAATATCAAAACATTAGTGGAGCTTCATCTTTAGAAGGAATATCCAAACCTAGTGAAACAAGAAATTACGACGTATTTTTGTTTCCATAGAGAGGACATCTAGATACCTTATAGGGGTATGGGGATTTCGAAGTAATCAAGCTTGATTTGTTCCGGAATGTGAGGTGATCATATGACGTTACATAAAAATGGATACATGCTTCCCCCTCATCCCCACGAGAAAAAAGATCTTCCATATGTGTGGGGTCATGGCCTCCAATCATGGAATCAGTAGGGAATAGGCATCATCCATGTATATCCTTGGGTCAGCCACAACAGTAGTGTATTCAATCTCATTGTCCTGAACCTGCTAATCCATGCTCCTATAGTAGTTATAATCCTAGTAGTTTTCATCACAAGAGGAAAATGGAGATGCATAACCTTGGTGCATTCCTACTTGACCATTAAGTGAGTAATTAATCTATTGGTGATATAAGGAATAAACTGCTTCATGTAGTTGGAGCCATGGTCTACCCATTAATTCATTGTATGATATGTCATATGAGAAAAACATGACCATAGTTCTAAAAAAATACCACCGAACGAGGTCTTCATGCTTGTCTTGTTGACCGGTGTATGCTCCAACCAGTCATCACCTTGAATCTTCAGGTCAATGGGACATAGATCTATTTCATACTACCCCATCTTGTGGATTGTTTGGGTTTGGTTATGATTTATCCCAAATCCTATGTTGAGAATTCCATGATGTACCTCCATGACATGGAACTATCTATTGATGTTCAGTGGGAGATTTCATACCTATATAGGGGAACCATAATCTTATCCATATAAATGGATGTGGACATCACATTGTGCGTGTCCAAATACATCAGCATGGAATGCTTCTATAGCTTTGACCTTTGTTTCAAACTAGATGGGCCTTCATTAAAGTTTCGTGAGGGAATTGCAAATAACATTAGATTGTAGGAGTGCCTTAATGATCAATAGTAAGGAATTACTTCTAGAAGAATACATCATGAAATAATATTTCCATGCCACATGAAAATGTTTACTGATAGGAGGTTGCTTAGTGGAAGGGGGTATGCCGAGCGTTGTTTGTGGAGCCAAAAGGCACTCGATGAATCTGGGAATTTCCGAATGTTTAGTAGTCTCACAAAATAGAGTGAATATCAGATGAATTTTAGATGATCGATGTCCATCCATAATGGAATGTGACAGATCAAAGCATGGTCATGGTGGCTTTGCATGATCATGTAATACAAATGGGAGTGGAGATGAATCTAATGAAATGAGATTGGAAGGTTGCACATGCTGAGCCCTGTACATGGACTATTTTATAGTCTTACTGAAAATCATGGTGTGGCAGGAATTAATGTCCAATGCATTCTGACAATTCACTTACCCATGGCTTCATCGATGCTGACATCAAATGGGGATGTTGGGAGGGTACTCCTAGAATTCTTAATCATCGAGAACCATGTAAGTGTTTACCAGTTTGATGGTTTTGAATGATGCATTACCCTATTCATCACATGAAGAATCTTCCATTGTTGGTTGGTTTTGTTGGAAATATCCATCTCTAGTGCAAGAAATCTCCAAGAGTAAGGGATCGATTTGGTACAGATATATGGTTATTCATTCCCTTGGGTTTTCAAAAAATACCTCTCTAGGAATAAAGAGGTTGAGATGTTGGCTCATAAGCAGTCGCCAAAGGAAACATGTTGGCTTCAGAAGGCTCAATCTTGTTTAAACAAGAATAAGTAATTCCATGAACATGTGAAACTACCTTGAAATCCATTCCATCATCATAATTCTGAGTCCCATGGGTATATACATGCTTCCACATACCCTAACTATCATTGTCAGTCCGTATAAACAAACATTCCACATATTCTAGTGTTGGGCCCAATCTATATATATTTTTATCGAATATGCCATGAAGATATTATTTGAAAAAATAAAACTATTTTAGGGTATGCCTATGAAACCGGTGATAGGGGACATAAATTGGGTGATCAATGATATCCATCTCATTAGGTTTCTTGTATTATGAAAACCATTGGATTCCCTAGTCCAGGGAACTTGATAAAATATTGGGAACTTGAGCCTCATTAAATGACTGTCTGGTTCCCATCATCCATGAAAGGATCACTTGAATCCTGTGACTATTGAGGGTTTGGAAGATCCCATTGTTGAGGTGGAACCTAATTATTTGACATAGGTGATGGTGGCACCTTATGTGGGGGCACCATCCGATTCTGAGGCGGGCGTTGGTTAGCCGGAGGCTGTGTCTAAGGTGGTTGGCCTTATCAGGGATCTGTAGAAGGTTGTACCAGTAACAATTCAGGCTACCTGGGGGCCTTAATTTTTTCAGTTGTGTGGTATCCACCCATATAGAAAGCATTGGAAGTTCCTTCTTGGCTTGTTGTATGGATTCTTCTAAACATTGATCTTTGTAAGAGAAATCCATGAACCCACATGGGATGTTATGATTGATGGGAGAAGGGACCAATTTGGTCTTCACATTCCCCATGAACATCATTATCTGATATTCCTAGGTTTGCGGCATATTTAGTGAATATGATTGGCACATACACCTAGCAAAAAAATCAATGGCTTGCTCAACTGGCCTTTTTATGCACTTGAATTGATGGAAAATACGAGACTTCCAGGTGGTGGAACTGAACTATTACAAAAATTTCCTATGATTTTCGTCCCAAAAATAAATATAACCAGTGGGTAACTTGTTATACTAGAAAAATTCTTGTCCTACAAGTGTCTATATGAATCAATATAGGCGGGAGGCCTCCTACTATGGGGTAGTTCCTAGCATGGGTCCAAAACATGAAATAATGTGGGTCAGATGCGGCAGCAGATCGCTCATCCAATTATTGGGGGAGAAGGTAGGATTTTCAAAACCCGATGATTCTAGAATATCATCACCCCATGATGAATATGGATTTCCATCCAGAGGTATTTTCACATGTTATATTTCTAGAGACTCGGGATAAGAAATATGATCTATCATCAGATCAATCTGGAAAAGGATTCTGATCATGACAATGGTCCCTGACCAAGTGGTGAAGCCAAGGGAACAAGTGGTGCAGTCGGCAGAACCCAAGTTGGGTCCTAAGATCAGTTGTACCGTCACTCAAGTGGATTTGGTTGTGAATATTGTAGATTATTTCCATAAACACCAGCCTATACCATGTATAGATGGCTTGGTTTTTCCAGATCAAGAGGATGAATCTAACTGGGAAGAGGTTGTACTTTCCCCTGGTCCTGTCGCCCCGGTCTAGGATTACATAATCGGGTCGTTGTTCCATGACACGCTGGGTGAGGAGCTTTTCAACGAATTTTTCTGCTCAGCATGTTGTTGAAACAACACCAAATTTTAGGGTCATATACCATCTTTTACACTAATCTAGATGGGTTAGAGGGGTTAATAGTCCGTATTTTTTCTTTTCCCTTATTGATGTCTCGACTGAGAGGCAATGACTTGGAAGGTACACGAAGGCTACGAAATGTACTTTATTGGCATGATCAGACAACGTCAATGTCTTACAGGTGTTGTACTACCCCTGTGGGATTCTCCTCTTCTCCAATACTTGTGCCAATTCCCCTTTAGAGTATATCTTATGAAAAACCATGTTTATTTTGACGACACAATTAGGAATATCCATGATATCACTGGGTGAACCAGGCTGGTGAAGGATATGACTGAATTGTAGTGTTTCATACTACCCCCTTCCATGAATTTGGACATACGGGGAAGTATCCATGATAACATTGCAGAGAACAGTGAAGCTCTGAATTCATTGTTTTTAGAGGGTTATATGCTGACCAGGTGACACATGTTGTGGAGAAAATGGGAGTACATACTACTCCACTTGGTCGCACTACTTGGCAATGTCCTCATGGTGGTCCTAACATTTTGGGAAATTGAACCATCAGTGATGGAGTTGGAAATGTGTCATCTGTAAGGTTATATTGAGGCACATAACCTCATCCTGGGTAAGGGACTCCGGAATGATGATGTTTATAGTTGAAATTAGCCAGAACCTCTCTATGAAATGGTCCCCTCTGAGAACGTACCAGAAAAATCTCAACTCATACATAGGATCTGCACATGATTTTTCCATTCAATGACTGGGGTAGGTTGAGGGATAGGTAAGGACACTGAGGTGGAATGTTACGGTGGTAGTTTTTTCGGTGGAGTGTATGACACATGATCCAATAAACCACTACATCTAGTGATGCTTCTGAGATAATTCACAATCTACACCACCACATGCCTATAATATGGAAAAATACCCACTTCTTCCTATGCAGGGGCTATAGTCATTGGTAGTGGGTTACAATTTTTTATCAACCTCTATTGTTTCCCAAAACAACTATTAATGATCTCTTTGTAAGGTATAGAATTATCAAATTTACAATAAGGAGGATTACCTGACCAAGCCCGGTCAAGGGTCTTAATATTCCCCCTAGTGTATGTATCTTTGGAGGGATTCAATAATCTGGTCGACCTCACTTTTTATAAGGATGAAGATGATACACCTTTTTCCTTCCCCATGCCTCTAAAAAGAAGATCAAGGTGAAGGTTCCATCATCAAATCTCACTCCACATCAGAATCTAATTAGAGGACGAGTTTGATTTCATGATGAGTATTCTCAAGATTTTTTCTCAGGTGGTGAAGAAATGCCCTACAACCCTGGGATGATTCTATTGGGATATTTATATTTCTAAAATGGGGAGGACCTCCTCTTTTGATGGTGGTAGAGTAGGGAAGATCTCTACTTTGACAAAATGGTGTATGAAGAGATCCTGGGAATATTTCAAATAGAACACGTGGAGGACCTCTATGATTGAGGGTGATATATCAGGGATTTCCTCCACAAGAGAAGTAATTCACATGAGGAGGACCTCCATGGGGATCATATATGGTGCATGGAGGACCTCCATGTCAGACGGCTATGTTATCTTTGATATTAAGAGGGCCTTCTTATTGGCCATACTGGATAAAGAAAATACCATTGTAAGGACCATCAATGAAATAGGGAGGGAATCCACTATAGTTGGTGAGATTGTAGGGAGGACATACATATTAGTAAATGGAGTTGGAAGGAGGATAATTTCTTTGATAACCCAGATATAAAAGGAAATTTTCATATATGACACTACGGGAATGGGGATGATCTCTTCTTGTATTGATGATGGTGGCATGGGGAGGACCTCTATACTAGATGTTTGAATAAAAAAGAGATCCACATTGTCTAATGATGGTATGGGGTGAACCTCCATATTGAACTTCATCACCATGGATTGGCCTGCGATGATAGCCATTGTCATGGTGATCAGATCCAACTCATCTTGCTTATGGGGTGGATGGTTCCTCACTCTTGACCAGGAATGGAAGTTCCCTTGCTCTAGGACAAGGACGTTCCCCTAAACTGTAACAAAAATGGGGGACAATGGAACAATATAGTGGTTTCTTGGACCTCTGGATCCATAAAACCTGATCCCACTAATGGGTTTCAACCTAATCTTATACCTGATTCTTATTCTAGGTCAATAAACCTAGATATATAGTGGTTTGGACCAACTTATCATTGGTCTATGGGTTCAGTTGGTGATGTTGATGTCGCTAGGTGGGAGCCCTCCTCCGCGACTTTCTAGGTGTAGTCATTGCAAAGAGGAATCAGGCATCCCTTACATTGTCCACGTAATGGAGTAAATCATAATAGAGAACTGGGGATTGGATCCTAGAGTTATTTTAGATCGGAGTGGGGTGTAGTGTCTCCCTACACGGCCCCTGGGGGCAGCGGTTTTGATTGGGCACAGTGGCCTCTATGTCATATTCATATCAATAGAAAAGTTTATCAATTAACCTCATTGGAATAAATTTTATGGGTTAGATTGGGTGTGGATTCCCAAAAGTTCTGGTCATGGATGTTATTTCATATGTGATGGAGTTTTTTAGGAATGATGTGTTGGAATTACCCCAGACCCTGCGTCCACATGTGGGAGGTAATTAGTTTCCTCTATATATAGTTTGGAACCTACAAAGAGGGAAAATTCAAAACTCGGTACAGATATTAAGAATGTGATTCCATGTACTACAGTGTTGTTCAGTCTTCCATAGATGGATAAAATGATAAATGTTTAAAATGTCATTGATCCGGATGCCCAATGATTAATGGCCCCAAATCCTGGTGAGGTTCATGCTAGGCCAATTAATTTCATTGCAATAATTGGCTCCAGATAGATGATCTGGTGACATGTTTATCTATTAATGCCTTGAATGATACTAATCCCCATATTGAGGGAAATACATTCATATTGGATTCATCATTTCTGTTCTGAATGATTTCATCACGGAATACATGTCCTTATAATGATAAGGACTCGCAGATATTTCCATGCATTCTCTCTTTCCAATGGAGAGAGGGATTTGTCACTTTTTCAGGGATTTTTTATCCTTAATTTATATAGGATGATGGGATATTAGCCATTCCTTCCATTTATTACACATATAATTTAATTACCTAGTCCTGGTCTAAATTAAATATTAATTCTTTTATCCTAAAACACTTCATGTTTTCATATATTTTTGGATGCTGGTTAATTACACATCTTCTACTAGGTCATTCTAATGGATACGTTAGGGTTGCATACTTCTGTTAGGATAGTAGTCAAATTTGGTGTCGTTGGCATGACTGGATGCTAAAACACATGTACATCTGGATATCATCCCCTTTTGATAGGGCTTATCAAGGGCTCATATGTATGATTCATGCCAAATTGAATGCGTGGATTATTAAGCTAGAGTTATGTCTCTATGGTTTTCCTCATCTTCCCTTGTTAAACTTGGGGTATTCCATGATTTTGAAGTCTAGAGGAGGTAGATCTGACAGATCAGAACACTGATGAGAGTGGGATGGATGGGTACATCCCTAGGAGGTTGTACCTAGATGGTTTACCATATGGGTGGATCAAGATTCCCAATGAGGATTGATCTGGGGTGGTGTATCCTACAACAAAAAGATATCACACTATGAAGGCTAATATAGATGCTTCAAAGGGTTGGTCATAAGATGCTTTGGTCCAAGAAAATAGCACATCATGGTTTACCATTTGATAGGATTGAACCACATTGAGGATTCCTACATACCCTATTTAGAAGGAAGGGATGGAAACCCTCATAGTTTGAGAGGTTGAGTCATGGTATTGGGGTGTAACCAATGGAAAACATCTCGAAGACATGTTGGGGATTACGAGTGGTAAGAGTCTCAGAAGCTAGAAATAACAATGATATTAATGGGGCATGCACATGATTAGCTACTCGAATGGATGTTATGATTTCACAAAGATATTGTGTGTGGGGTAATGTCGGGATGGATATGGAGGAAGTGTCCATGGATGGAATGAATAGGAATGGAACTGAGAATTTGTGTAGAGGTGAAAATATGGGGCATGAACCTCAAAGAGGATTCCCATGTATCATTTGGCAGTGAATCAAACTCAATGTAGTTCTGGATGGGGCGATTTTCCACAATAGATGGTTTCTTATGATATTGGATGCACCGATGGGACCCGAAGGAAGCAAAACCTCTGGGTTAGAGAATTTCCTTCCTAAAACACAATGGCATAAGGTATAGAATAGGATGGGATATGAGTAATAGGATTGAACCTTGAGGAGGTTTCCTACATACCTTGGTCAAAAATGGAAATGATCAAATATCCCATTGTTTTAATATGGGGGAATTGTATCGGGGTGTATGTGAAGTAAAATAACATAATCACATGTTGTGGATTGTGTGTTTTTAGCATACCGGGAACTGGTTTGACACAACTAAGGGGTGGACCAAGGATATGGTCCCAAAAAAGGGGATTACAATGTTTACAATAATTGGGTTTGAACATCAAAGAGGCTTCCAATGTACCTTATCTATGGGACGGGAGTTAAGCCCCATGTATTTAGAAAGCATACAGTTTATGTTCATGTAAGAAAAAAGGGGGATATAGTTTAACGTCAAACATGGTGAGGGTGAATCGACGTAAAGTATTTAGGATTGATGGGTGATGGGATTCATCTTCCAAGAGGCGTCCTTGGTACCTTTCATGAAAAGGTCAAGGATCAAGGTTTGTGTACATCAGAAAAAGGGTATTGGGGATTACACACTAAGGTTTCCCATAAATTATTTCATAGTCGATGATTACTATAATCCCACATGAGTCATGCTCAGTGTGATAAACAAGAGGAATCAAAGGCCTGAGGATCGCATCACGGATGGTCCATCAACGAGGAATTGAGTGGGGCATACACATGGTTAGTGGACCATAATAAGAATATTGGGACTTACTTCAGGAATGAAGCCTAAGAAGGATGTCCGTATGTATGAAGAGGATATGGACATTGTGCATGGAGAACCATGAGAAGTTAGGTCAGGGATTACGTAAGAACATTAGAAGGTGGACATAGAGACAAAGCATAGATACAGTGGCGGGAGAGAGGGTGCTGGTACCCATCCCCTTCAAGACCCTCTCAAGGGATGCCATTTATATAATGATCAATGATTAAATTCATTTTTTGTAGACATGGGTTCTTGGATATTTTATGTCCAACAGCTTGGATGTGAGGATTCACTTCTCACCCCAATTGATTACTTAACTAGAATATCATAATCATTGGTGATGGGAAGGCACCGTTAATGTCATTGATCAACGAGGTCATGGATTGGACCATTTGGGGGTCCACATTAGTGTGTCTATGAGAAGGATCAATATCGATTAGTGTACCTATGTGGATAAGCATGATTCAAGGTAAAAAAACAAGTCGTTTCTCCCAAAGGACATAGAAATCACTTCGTACTACCTTGGAGGGATGCACTGTAGAGAGGTTCGAGAAACAATAGGCCTCACAGAGAGGGGGATTGAAATGATTAGTGTCTCTTAAAGGAAAGGGGCTGACATAGAAAAACTATTCATAAATCTTAGGGACTCCAATAGGACATGGCTAGTAGAGAATATGGAATCACTGAGCACAAGGATGTAGGGAGCACATGGCTCTCGTAGAATAGGGTTCTGTAGAGCACATGGCTCATAGAGGATATGGATTCATAGAGCACATGGCTCTGGAAGAAAAGTGACCCAACCTAATAATGGAGTATACATGTGCTTATAGGGTGCTTCATGAAGCCTTGGTGCTTCACAATGTCCCAAGTACCCAAAGGGGTCTCCTTCTTTTGATATATCCCATAGGCTTCACGAAGGGAATCCCTCTTCGAATAAGGGGTAAATCATCAAAAAGTGAAAGGGTTATTTCAATGATTAAGTGCCTTAAAAATTCATTTTCTGAATGGTTTTCAAAGAAAAGGGTGATTTGTAATTTTTTAAATCGAAAGGCGAAAGGTTGAAGACATTATCCTTTATGGTGGGGGGAGCCGGGTATTTATAGGAAGGTGGGTGTGGTGTGATGAATTGATATAGCCTCATGAAGAAACTTGTTCTTCACCACAGGTTAATGATTATGTCTTGTTTATATAAATCCAATGTCAACCATCATCCACTCGGTAGCACAAAGACTTACTTTATTCCCACTACGGTGGTCACAGTGGCTTCCGCCAATTCTAAGGACACATGGTGGAAAATCTCCTTCCCTCCGAAGTTCTGTGACATCTGTCAATTTCCTCAAATCTGAAAAGTTGGCCATCATTCTTTTCTATGGAGAGATGGAGAAGTCCTAAAATTTTCTCAAGCCATAGTGCTAAAGGTATTTGTGAGGGTGAATCATGAAAAATCTCTTTTGGATCCATTTAGTATCCTTTTCTTATTTTTTGCAAAACACATATTTTAGCACTAACGGATTTTAATGTCACATAAAAATATAACCCTTATCAGTTCTTATATAGGTGTTGATAAAGTATATATTTCATAGTGATTTTAAATACATTGATAAATTGTTATTTAATATATGTAAATAAAAGATTTTACAAATTATACTTTTATTATCACTTTTTAAAGTAGCGATAAATGTTCAATTTATTAGCTCAAGATAAATGCGATGATAAATGCTTTCTTTTATCATCTCATTTAAAATATATGATAAATGTAATATTTATGAGCACTTTTATTTTAATTTATCGAACTACCTTTTATCATCTCCTTTTTAGCACTAATAAATGACCTAGAATTTATCTCTGGTGAGGTAGAAAAACATTTCTAGAACTGATAAAGGCTGATTCTAATGCTATTAGAGGCATGTTTTGTAGTGGTTTCAATTACTGACCATGTTTGAAACATGAAACCTATCATATAATGACTTCATATGTCTTCTGGGATGTTTTCCAATGATGAAAGGTGAGCCATAAATTTCATGATACCAAGTCGATCGGGGGTTCCTTCTAATGTGGGTTAAGATGATTATCTACAAAGGTGGAATACTAAGCTTGGAAATGAATTTAAGGAATATTCTAATGGATTAAAACACTCTTGGAAGTACACAACCATGGTTATAAAATATTGGTATAATATTATTTTTCTTAACAATGATCAATCACGTTTTATAGTAGAGAACAATTTCGTATGTAAAGTGAGGGATGATATAACACGAGAGACATGGTAGATGAGAATCATAGAAGGAAGGGGTATCATGAAAGGGCGTACGATACCCTATAGTTTTACATCATGTAAAAGGGATGATAGATATTTATTTTCATGTTGCACGGTGAGGATGTTGGACACAATGTATAACATCATATGTTAATGACATAACATTTTATAGTTTAGTATCATGTGATTGGGACACATATCAGAATATAAAATCATTTATTCATAACATCGGACACCATTTATGATTGTATTGTCGGGACCATAATGGGTTATTTTTTACAACTCAACCACATCAATACACACCCTTCATGAAATCCTAATCCCACATGAGTCATGCTCAGTATGGGAAATAACTAATGGTAAGGGGATTAACCAGACATATGGAAGTTCACAATAGGGGTGACACTAAGGGTATTTAATTCCAAAATTATATATGGAAGTCAAGGGTAAGTAATATTAAAATTCCAAGAACTATATTAGGAGTGTATAATTCATAGTTATTTACATCAAACTATATTTAAATGCACTGAAATCTGAACCACACCTTCCAGGAATGAAATAAGAAAATACAAGATAAACTATTAACCATGTTCAAAACACAAGTTAATTCATTTTCATCCAATGGGGTTTTAGGGGGTTCTCCCATAAAGGGAGATGATTAAAAAAATCATAATACCATCACTATTATGTGGTACATTTTTATTGTAACTATGATGTAAATTCTAACTAAAAAATATTCGAAGTTTGGATATCAGTGTATCAGAAAGTGGGGTTCAAACTTGGGTTAAATGAATTATTTTTTGAAATATTATGTGGACCATAGAATATAGTATAATGTCTTATTTCTTATAATAAAATATATCTATTTAACATCATATATATTGGAAAAAGTGATGAGTATCCTAAAAAATTAAAATACATAAAGTGGAAGAGTGAAATACATGATGTGAATGATTTTAAATGAGGCTCAACACCACAAAACACATTTCGTAGATGACCCACATATATTTTAATGTCGTAATATTGGAACAAGATTAAAAATTTTATTGTTGTTTTTCTAAGACCATAGGATCTTAGATTATGGTCATTTATTTTGGACCAAAGGGGTCTATTAGTTTAATGATGTGACATATGGACTGGGAAAGGTATGTTTTTCGGCAAGGTATGTTCCATGGGTGAGGTATAACACTATGTGAATGAAGCTGAAGAGGACCACATACAACATACACACCTTGAAATGTACTGCTTACAATTTTGGGTCATGTCTCATATACTATAACTAGGTACAAAGGGCTGAGAGATTAATGAATTTGTTACTGCGACCATAGAAAACTCATCTAGGTGTCGTTATGTATCCCATAAAGATTATAATAAATACACACATAGTTCTTAAACACAGTGTGGATGGAGACCAACACTAGTGTGGGACATCCTCTTTTTCTTGTAAATCAGTGCATTCCATGATTATTATGGGGCTTGCCAAACTATTTTGGGGTGGGATCATGATTTAACATCATGTATTAAGAAAATTAGTTCATATTTTATGGTTGTTGAGTTTTGAAAATAGAGAATAACACCATAAAAATTATGTTCATCATTGAAAAAAAACATGAAAAAAGACTACGTAGGCACACACACCACATAAAAATTACATAGTAGGCTTGGAAATAGTTTAAATTCGTGATAGTTGGACTATTCTACTTTCAAAGGGAAGAAGGTTTGACAAATTTGTGACTAGACTAAATGAAAAAATGCATGTTAGTTTCTAAATATTCCATAAGTATGGGAATCAATACACACACAGTTCTAATGATAAATATTTTGTTACATGTATAACCCATACATGAGGGTGGGGGGGTGGTTACTGAGACATGAATTAAAATAAAGGCATCTCTAAATATCCTATGTGGACATAAATCAGTCTACATTAGGTTATGAAGTATGGTATGGTAGATGACCAATGACATTGGAAAGGTCCTATATTGTGAGAATAATATGTTGTTGGGTAGTTTATCATTATATGACCACAATGATGATTATTACATATTTTAACATCTTACAAATAGGATGACAGTAATTATGTCAATCAACATGTTTCTAGGACTTTTGAAGGTTACACAATTTATCATCATGAAACTAGGATGAAGGGGGAACATTTTACAAAATGTATATTCATGAAGTTGTAGCTATAAACTGAATAAAATTAGAAATAAGGTTCCCACATGAGATAATACACCACCAATGATATCGTGTAAGAAATTTAATGTCATGCATCCTATACTTCCAATTTATTTAGGTTTCATTGAGCTTGGACCATACAATGGATACTAGTTAGAGGTATTTAAACATTGAAGAGGTTACAAGATTAATGTCGTATTCCTAAGATGATGGAGCTATGCAGTTTAAAGCCATACAACTCAAACTACAACATAACAGTTTTACATCATGTGGTACAGATGGGGGTGACTCCTAGTATAGATTACTTCCAAAGAAACATGGAATTTTTAGGAGGAGTGATTTACTCTCCATCAATGGTGAAAAAAGAGTACATACCATTGAAATTGATCTTATGTAAAATATATTGTCCCTCAAACATGGGTTCCAACATTTAAGGCTTTTTTATATGTATCATTAAACTATGAATTCTAGTATCATTTCACTCTAGATAAAGGATTGGAGGAGAAAACTGTTGTTGAAAAGTATGAATGTCTTGTTCTGGTGCCTATCTAAATTATGAAAGGATAAGAGCCTATTCTTTTTGAGGGATTCCCACTCATCATGATGGACATCTGGAATGTTTTCTGGAGTATTATGATCTAATATGGCTATTCGGAGGGATGAAAACTGGCTATATATGGGTAGGACATCCATTGTTCCATACATCTTATAATACAATGTCTCTTATGTGGAATTTTGAGTCATAGTATAATAGGCCCAGAGCGTTTTTAAGAGAATGTATTTATAACTATTATTTTTATTGACCACCATATTCTATAGAACGATGTATATGATTTATTTTATTCAACGTTCTATCCATTTTTCATTCCAAGATAGTGGGCTTGGATCAGATATTATAATTAGAATACAATTTCTTCATATCAATAGCCTAGAAGTTGTTTCCTTGTCTTTGAGAATGGAATGATGGACTATGAATTAGGGATTTATGCTGGAGCTCAAAAATTCGACTTTGATCATGGAATGACATCCTTAATAGCAATTTCTCCTTCCTTCATAGAGAAAAAGTATTTTTTTGGACAGATGGATCTGACACTCGTATTTTTTTATCTGGTAGATATGGTCCCCAGACTACAAATTGAAAATAATACATGATGGTGTGAAGTGGATTAGATGGTCAATTCCCAAAATTAGAATGTATTTAACACTTGTGGATCCACATTGTGGACTCGATATGGCGACGTTCTGTGGTGGGGAAGAAGTAACCCAAATTTAGAATTTGATGGGATTACTTCACACCTACATGATGATCACCACAAGGCCATGAATGAAATTTATTATTCCCTTGGGGAATCTCATATCCCTGATTACAATGATAGAAAATTACATAAAACCCACATCTATAGAGAGTATTATCAATGATGGCCCCACTCTAGTGGGTGAAATATTATACAAGTCGATGTATTCACTCACATTCAGCCAATTTTTATGGGAGGATTCAATATTGAAGATACTATGCAAATAGAGTTGTCCAATAAGATGTTTCCTCATCCACATGGGGATTTGGAGGTCCTGATGTGGATGTGTGTGTATTATTGAGGTTTATCTTTGTGCATTCATCATTATCTGAAATGATGGAATTGATCTCAATTTGATTTGACACATGAATGAATATTTCATCCTAGTCATTCTATGAAAGAGTTGAATATAATCTATCATGTGAATTGTCTTGATTGTTCAATAATCAAGGTGCATGTTTTATCTTTCATTGATAATTGAACGTGTCCATCATCTAGTATGTATGCTTCTGAAAGGGAACGAGTTCTAGATTATTGATAGTATAATCAAAATTTACATTATTAATGACCAACATATAATCTCTCTTCACTTGAAAATGATTAAAATTATTTTTGATGGCTAGCTTGAGGCCTGTAATGGGAGACTAATACCCTATCCCATTATTAGTGAAGCCTTTTAATATTTGGCATTTTTAGGTCCAAATAAACTACATGAGATTGATGAAAATAATTTTCATACCTACTCTTTAGATATTGGTATTATTGATACTTCCACTAAAAGGATGGAATCATTTAGAAAATTAAAATCTAGAGGAAATTATTTAGGATTAGGAAAGGCATCTTGAATGTCTTCGAATGCCAAGTCATTGATATATTTCTAAGGAGAGAGCCTAATATCGAACCGACGATGTATCATTACCTAGTGTCTTAGTTGTCCTATCAATATCAGGTGAATCCAAATATAAACTAATGGTTCCACATGGGTCACCATCTATATTTCTTGATTCATCATATACATTTTCAACTTTTTTACTAGAAATAATTATGTGAGAGGTATATACATTATTTGAGTTTATGTGGACTCAGTGTTTAAGAGATTGTGACTAATATAGTGAAAACTACTCTCTCTACCTTCAATGTTCTTCCTAGTGATAAGGGTTTCGTGGGACCATTCCCAAGGTGGTCACATCATGGACCAACAGATTCTTCAAGAGGGATGGAATTAGAACCAGAGGCTGTAGTAGATACTAATTTATTATTCTCAATGTGGATTAACACTATTCATCCCATTGGTATATGGTAACATTCTTCATGAGCTAGAAAAAGGGATTACAGATTCCATCCAATTTCAAAATGAATTAGTGTATGAAGGATATGTAGACATGATGTCATTGGAGATCACATAGGATTCTCATATGAGGTGTTTTTTTATATTCATGATCTTCTATATGTCGATTTCCATGCCACTATATCTAAGAATGACACCAAAAATCATCCATGTGGTCTATCAAAAATAACACATCCATGGATCATCATAAAATTATAGGAGAGAAGAAAGAATACTGACTTATTATGATCATTGATATTGTCTTGACACTTGAGGTATCTGACCACCAGATATTCCACCTACCATTCCACTAGAGTCATGATGATTGGTTTTAAGATGTGGTGGATATACCATTGATAAGAGGCTCTTGTATTCTTCACAGAAAATTATTTACATTGTAGAATAATTTTCCATAAAACACTATGAATGTGGCGTACTCCTCATCATCGGCGTCCATCCAGATCTATTTGTACTTGGAGTATCCATCCATGAAGTAGATATCCTATATAATATTTTGGGAATCTAGAAATAAATCCATATCTTTATGGAAAAAAATTATATTTCTGAAAATGACTGTTGAGATCAAGGATTTTTATAATGAATCTGAGATACACATTCCTATTCCTAAACAAACGAATATTTCTAGAAACATGGGTTACTAAACATACTTGGTGAAGTTGTATTTCGTTATTTTATCAACCTCGACCTCAACCATGGAATGAAGGGAAGGTTGTATTATTCTTGGAGGTTTTTTAAAAACGTGATGATTTATATGGATACCATGATTGTGGATAGAGACTTGAGGGAATATTCTTGGAATCTTGTCATAACTCCGTGTGAATACATCATGATGTCACTTCCTGAAATTCATGTACTGATACTTCTTCTCTATAGGCATGGATTCTCTAAAAAACATTGGACTTGGATCAATATCAGTACCGAGGATCACTAGTTTCATCTCATTGATGGTTTTGGACACTCCCAATTCGAATATAGAAGGATAATATTCTAAATCCTCTACATCATCTAAGGACAGGGAACCAGTGGGATGAGATTTCTCATTTAGAATGACAGATTCTAGGGGAACACCGGTTTTTTCATGAGAAGACGTGGAATCCCCATAGGGGGGATTATTTCTTAATTGAGACTATAGTGATGTTGACTATATTTCAGATCCCATTGGGACATTGACCACATGGTCCAATCATGAGGTCAAATAAGTAGTTTGATGTTAGTTTCTATTGGTACATCATGGCATGGAGAAAAATGAGTGTTGGACATTCATGGGTAGCTATGAGAAAAACTTATTAATACCATATAAGGATGAAGTTTTATAGTATCACCTAGTCCTGAATTGTCGTGTAGTATTAGGTAATCCTATAATTTGCATTGTATCAAGGTTTTTGGAACCCTTAATCCATGGTAATAATAGAGAAATTTCCCAGAACTGACATTGAAGACACCAACCTATAAATTAAGAGGATGTAAGAATCGTCTTGTTTGTTAATGGGCTTGTAGTAACAGTTATATGTTGAACCTCATTTGTTGGAACCTTCTTCCCCATTAATTTATAATATCTAGAAAATGGATATTGGGATTTGCATGAGTCCATGGGAGATGTATCTCCCTAGATCATGAAAACTCAACCATTGTGGGTATAAATGAGTGACTAGAGATTTGATGAGGGAACTACTACATGTTAATGGAGATAGGGCCTACCCATATGTTAATTATTGGGAGTATCATGTGAGACAGCCATGAATTCATCATATATAATCAAGATACTAAAATATATATTCTACCAAATTATACCACACAATCACTACTCAGTCTTATCATACACCTGAATAATTTTATCAGGGAAACCAATGACTTATTTAGTCAGCCCCATCCTGCAGATTGTTCGGGTCAAGGTGAAGTTGATCCCAGAACCTGTGTCAACTAGATAGTGGCGGACATGCATGATGTTGAACTGTCTTGTGATGTATGGCAGGAAGAGGTGCCTCTTCATGGGGTATCTCTCATCGACCTCATAGAATGAGATGATTTCATGGAATTATATTATCACAAACTCCTCAACATACAAATTTATGGACTCTACCAATATTTTGAAATGGAGGGGGTCTATTTAATTCCCATTTAAGGGATTTGAACATCTATTATAATAGGTGTAGGGCCTCAGGAATTGATATATTTATAAATATTCTGGTGATATTATTCATCACATCGTTCATCCATTCTTGATGCATATTTATACTCACAGTGTGGTTATCATTGGATGGAGGCGTGAGAGATACTACAGGTTAAACAAATACTTTGGATGGTGCTGAATATGTCATACTACTCATCTAATAACTCAACTAGAACAACTACAGGGTATCTATCAGTAAGATATACATAAAATTATCTAGACATGGTCAATCCAATTGGGGTCTCAACTGTTATATCTGATAAATTATCATAGTTATCCATTGAAACATGTCTGACCGAACATGTTAGGGGGACTATTCCTAATGAGCTCTACACAACACCTATTGGATAGTCTCGATGATATAAATGGATTTCATGAATATTTTTCTTCTGTATTCTAACGGTATTCATGTCCTAGGATTCCTCATGAATGGATTCAATAGTAGGTACTTAGAGTACATTCAGGGAATGTGTTATCATTGGGGACTAGTTAGGGGTTTATGAACAAGATTATATTTATAGAGGTAGAATAGTTTTCCTCATCATAGAAATATTCCAATGATGGGTGCAACCTTGCTGTGATTACCTCTTATGCTGGGATGAAGTCAGAGTTGGTGTGGAATGGATTTAGTGCTGGTGATGTACATTTATTTACCTTGTTCCACTAGTGCATCATTTTTTAATATAAAGATGTTTGGGAGGTGGTAGGATATGTGGAAGATGGTGAAAAAATAGATTATTCATGAGATTTAGGATAGCCTATGTGGTCAAGGATGAAATCATGTGAAGGATAAACTATTATACAAGCCAACCAGTCATCATACATTTGACTCCAGATGTTCGAAAACTTCTTCCATTCACTGAAACCCTCACTATCACTGTTGGGATAGAAGGAGATGTTCGCCACCTACATCAAAAAGTTACCCAAAATTACCAAACCATTTTACAATTGAACAAGATATAATCCTTTAACACTTATTTTTTTTGATTGTATGTCCAAGAATATCATGATGGTGGGAAATGGTTAGGTTGATCTATTAGCTTAGCATTATAGGGATTATTGCATATTGGAAGCTTTAGAATTCCCTAATCAAAGGAACTGAATAATTTGTTGAATCATGGGAATATTAAATAGAGCATATTAGGAACATCCTATCTATGATTTGAAATACATATGTCTTGCCCTGATGATGGGATAGATACTGATGGGGAGATAGAGAGATATTATCTCTTATAGGAGTTTGTTTCTGATGGGGATCCACCATTCAATTCATTATTGGGTGGGTCAGATCATGGTGAGGTTGTTGCACATGGAGGGGATATGCATGGTAGGGATCTACCGAAAACAATAGTTTTGGATTGGATTCCTCTACATAAAATGTGGGTATAGTCTCTTCACCAAAAGATATTATTTTAGTTGACGAGAGAGGGAATGGACACTCCTACTTGTCATAGTTCATGTCTTCCTCCAAGCACTGGGTTTTGCCACATAAATCAATAAATAAATGTAAGAATTTATGAGTGATGATGGTAAGGACACGTTTAGTGTTGAAGTTCCCGAGACACATTTTCATTGGCTAAAATCGAGTATGTGCCATATAGAGTGAATATGTGAGTCCCTTCCACTATGAGAAAATTAATACAATGCGCTCATCTGGTAGTTTCTTTCATATTAAGAGATTTGGAAAGCCTATATTTTTTGTTATGGAAATGAAATGGTAGATAAACAATATATATAGTACTTCCCAACTAGTGATAGACATTTCGTGTAACCAGTTATACTGTATGGAAATTGTTCCATCCAATGTCTGAAAAAACCAGTAGAGTTTTGGGACCTCCTACTGCTCTAGGGTTCCAAATAATGGGCCACACATTGAGATGAAGTGGGAAATATGCTAATGTGGGCCACCCACCCCATCAATGTGGTTTAATGTTGGATTCAAGAAATATGGGGGTGATTTCATTTTATCGACCAACGTCCTGTATGGGTTTTCTTCATGTGTGATTTCCACCATTCACAACTTCAAGGTATCAAGGTGAGAAGTGTGATCATATATCTCATCTTGGAAAGTGTTCCTATACTTGGGAGGATACCTAGACACCAATGTTTAGACATCATCTCCAAAAAATTTTGAACGATTAGTTGATCATGAAGTTTCGTTATATTTGTATCTGGGAATATTTTTTCATTGGTCAGAATGATTTAGTGTCTCATAACATGTTCTATTTTCTTACACACATGCATCTGTTCTATTTGTCTGCAAGTGATTTTTGGTCATGATTTGGAGAATCCGGTGGAGGATGAAATGTGGATACCACTTACTTCCTAGTGTAGGAGGAAAAATATCATGTTGAGGCAAGTCATGATCGGGTATCCAATCAAAAAGAAGCTCACCAATGATCCTCTTATGATCTGTGACCTGTAACAACTTGGAAATTATAGAAGGGTCTACCTTTGTAACTTGTGAAATTTCATAATGATTGGGGGTCATAGATGTCTTGATCATATCATTACCATTTTTTGTAAATTGACCATCACATAACGACACTAGGAGATCAACAAGGACATGTAACTTCCTTTTAAGGTGGGTAAAATCAATTATATGCGGATCCACATGATATTTTTCTTCCCAAGGGAAAATATTCTCTCTATTAGAACCCACATTTATGTCCTCATACATGTATATAACAATGAAAACCATGGTGACCATCACGGTACCTAGAGATAAATACTCAATTTCACCATGAAGGTCTGGATATCATAGGGTAGGAATGAATTATAGAGTTGTATATTTTCAGGATCCCCATATCGGCATGTGTAGAGGTTCCTCTTTCATGATTCTAAAGATCACTATGAAGCGCTCGAAGCATCATTGTTGGAGGTTCTGGTGGTAGATGGGTGACGTAGGGTGATGATTCAATTAGAGTTCATCCATTTCATCCTTTCATCAATGATTATCAATATCCTCAAATTGTTCTGAACATCTTGGATAGTTCAAATAATGGCCACTAAGACAAAATGCAACATCTAGTTATTAAGAAAGTAGTATGTAACCATTTCCCTAGTGAGGGACTCTAGGATATCAATTTTAGGAGATGAATTAACCTAAAATATCCCCATAAAACTGATCAAAATTTATATTATTTTATAGAATATCTTATTTTGAAGCATTTCATAGATCATGGTTGGCTCAGTATTTGATAAGTGCATGCTGAAAAATCGGTGGTAGGATTGATGTGGATCGATTTAGCAATTAGATGGGTAGTGGAGTATCTACAAAATGAGCTACCATGTGAGTTGACTATTTTATGCTAAATAGGAAATCTCTCTATGGATATGACATCATCCTTATTATGTCCTTAAAAGAATGGGTTTTCACCACTTCCTCATTTGTAAGGGAAGTGGTGATCAATGAAAACTCAATAGGATACTTTTCATATATCCCATTCTATAATAAATCTTCATGATCTCATGTAGAGGTGTACCTATAAACTAGTGATGATAGAGATGACTACACCATTATCCCATTTATGGGAGAAAAATAATCCTCCACGTGCATATACATATAGAGGTATTTTGAGATTTCTATAAACCTATCATTATTGGATGACAATTATCAACTTTTGGGATCCTACCCCATAATCCAATGCAGATGACTAGGGTGGAGATTTCATTAATGAATATCATTATCCTTAAAAATTTGAGAGGAATAAAAGATTTATGATGATTTTTCACTTCCCTAAATGTTTCCTTTGACCGTGGCAGTTATCTCTTATTCCCCAAGATGGTTCTTCGACGGATGAATGTGTATCAGTATGGGAATAAAATTAATTCATGTGGTTGATATTAGGGGGAGGACTTATCTTTTGTAATTTTGGATATGATGAGGGCCTCTATATCATTTTTTTCAAAATGGGGATGAACTTCATTCTGTGTGTTGAAAAAGTAGGGAGGAACTCTCCTTTCGTCAGTTGGAAATGGGGAGGACATCCATCATGTCAATTGGTAACTATATGGGGAGATCATATGAACTCTTTGGTTGAGGTGTAAAGAGTACCTTATCTTTGGTTGAACTAGGCATATGGAGGCCCCCCTGTTCTTTCTATAGATGGACTTGGGAGGGCATATTCTTGAGAAGGTGGGAATATGGGGAGGAACTCAATGTTGACAATTAGAGGTCTGGGGAGGGCCTCCACTACAGTTGGATAGGGAAAAAAGCGTACCATTGTTTTGGGAAGCATAAGTATGGGAAGAACCACTGTAATGGTAAATGATGGAGTGGGGATTTAATAAGCTTTTATTGATGGGGACATGGAGAGGGCCTTCATTTAGATTATTTATAAAACTAAGAGGACCTCATTTTGGTTGGTTCTTGAGTGAATTGGCCCGCCTTTGTTATTGGAAAAGTATGGGGAGGACCATCACACAACTTTTGGGATTGGGTTGGATATCCAATTCATATAGTGATAGTGTGCGGAGGACCTTTGCACTAAAACACATCATTATGGGACATCCATTAATGACTATTGGTGATTCTAGATGTGGATAGAGTAAACCCATCCTACTCATTGGGTGTATGAGGTCTCGATCCCAATTGGTAAAAGATGGATCCTTGCCCAGTGGATGCATGGATAATGTGAAATGAGTTTGTGGTGGAAGAATCAACTAGAGATATGGAAGGATATTCACCTTAGTAGTCATCTTACTAAACTAGTGACCAACATTGATGTTAGGTAGTGTGGACTATGTATGTAGTAGAAGGTGTATAGTCTACACATTCTTCATGGAGGACTAGTCGTCGTTGGCACTGACGAGGCCTACTGGGATCCCTCATTGTCATATCCAAGGAAGTAGTAATAATGAGGATTACATGGGAATCCCCCCCTGATATATGGGATCATATCATAGGATATCTCCATATATAGGATGCCCAAGTGATTCAATATTTTAGTGGGTTTTAGTAGCTCTCTGAACTACACCATGAGGTCATAGTGGTGATAAGGCACTAAGGCCTTTGGGTAATGACGATCCATGTATCTCATGGTGAGGACTCCCTCCTGATCATACCTGTGTATGAGGATGTCAATAACAATAATTTTTATGATTTCATATGGTGATATGGGTTGTGGGAAATAGATAGCCATAAATGTGGTTGAAGTAACAGTGGAGGTCATGGTAGAAGGGGTATCATGTTGGATTGTTACGTTAACACTTTTTCTAACCCAGTACCTATATATGTTGTTGTTGGGTAGATGTTTTATTATTTCTTGTTTCCTAAAAATATGGAGGATTCATCCATCATTTATAATATAAGTAAATAAATTCATAATGCACCAATTTCGTCCAATCTTCCTTTGTTTGAGAAAGATATCCGCGTTGACGATGTTGTAGACCGGAATGCCCAATGATTTGATGCTGAAATTTAAGGTCAGTCCGAAAATAAGACCATTATTTTCTTAGTGATCCTTGGAAAAATATATCTTGATATATCTACATGATAATATAATTATGGTTTAATTACTAGTAGTCCACATGTTAAGGAGAAGAGTTTCACATAGGGTTCACCATTTTTGTTTCAGAATCTTTTGTCGAGGCATGCTACTGCACGTGTTATTATGCACTAACATCACATTTTTGTTGGTACAAATTTTATATTTCAAAAGGATGGTATATACCATCTCTTTAAATGATAATGTCTTATCCTTGATCGAATTGGAATGATCGGATGTCAGTATCTCCTTCCATGGATTTCTCTTGGGAACTCATTGCCTGGTCGTAGTCTCCCTTAAAGATTTATATCAATTTTATGAAACTTATTATATATCACATATCTCCCTGGATACTTTTTAATTATGTTTCTTCATTTTATACATTCCCAACACCCTTCATTGGGAAGAACCCTTTGATTAAGAGAGTAGTTGTGTTGGTAATTTCTTAAATGTCTAGAGATTAGGATCATTGGTCACTTATTTTATACCTCTGACTAGGGCATATCATGTCGGCATCATTGGTGCGAAACCTAGGGAATCCCATGTCGATTATAAGGTATCTCACAAAAAGGATCACATCTTCATGGTTTTCACTACAGAAACCCCATGAGTAGAATGAGGTATCTTTTTAGGGTTGCATGTTTAATGTCTTGTGGAGAAATAGTGAGTTTGATCAGAACATCCCATAGAGGTAGATCTTGATGGTATGTCCCTGGGAGGTCACACCTATAAGGTTTACTGATGGATTAAGATTAATTCCTAGTGGATGATGATTCAATTGGTTTTTCCCATAATGGGATAGTGTTACACCATGATGGCTGATCTGAACACCCTAGAATATGGATAAAGGATGAAAATCCCAAAGAGGGATAACCTAGGATTTCCATTTTTATTATTGAACCTCATAAATGTGTCGAGATAAACATTTATAAAATAAATGAATTAATACCCATTTAGTTTGATATGGTATTTTAGGGGAATGTGATAATACTATCCATTGTAGTTTAAGGTCTGGTCGTAAAATAAACCACATCACAAAAGGAGCGTCTATGATGGTTGGTGTGGGGGAATGCACATAGATTCTTCCCTTCACATGAGGATTTATCTTCATTGGATTTGGTATGTTGATTACACATGGAATATTTCTAGGTTCTTCTAAGAGTATTGACGATGATGATGGGACATAAACATGATATCAGAGGGACCTCAAGGTGATGTGGTCTCTGAGTGGTGGCATGATTTTACCAAGTCCTCGCATCCCAGACATAATTCTGATGGATGAAAATTTAGTGGATGAATTGGATAATGTAGATGGATTGGATGAATTAGATGTGGTGTCATTTTTGGATAGCAGGGAGGAATTATATAGATCCTAATTTTTTAAAAATCATATCCCATGTAGTTCAGATTGGTTTGGGATTACACCTTATTAGGAGGCCCATTATATGGGGCATGATTGCTACTTACACATCGAAGAATACCACAAAGCATGTGATTGGGTCATACATATGGATGTGGCTCATGGGGTGAGTATGGATTTTATTGTTCTTGAAAACATTTTAAGCCCACATGATTCTTTCACATTGTGAGTAACAAGAGCATGTAATATACCTAATGGTCAGGTCGTGAATGATGCACTAACAATGGATTATGTGGGGTTTTTGAATGGAATCTTCCAAATGAGTATCTAATTCCACGTGAGTGGGGATTATGCATAGAAGCTTCATGAAGAGGATGTAATTCCATTTGGGTAGGATTTAATTCCATGTTAATAGGATGTCATTCCATTTGTCGATATGTGTTTGGATTACCACACCTTTCTATTTACACATAGATCATATTGATCTTAGTTTATAGGTTATAGTCGTAGTTTAACGTCATTTGTTATGGATTACGGTACTAGGGGTTTTACATCATATAGAATAAACATGGGGTACCCTCACCTCACCTCATTGGGATTGCATAACTGCCACTCATGCACCTATGGTAGTGGAATGGATTTATCAATGCTAGTATATAACAGTGTGGAGGTTTGGCCGACCATGAGGTTCATCTTTTCTTGCTTATGCTAATATGAAAAGGCCACTAACGTACTAATGCAAAGATGAAAAGGTTAATTGAGAGTCTTGAAACACAATTGGAATGGAGTGGGCCATAGGAATAGGTGGTATTGGTCAAATATGGGATTAAGGTTTGGACTCTCCAATCCTATTTTGGCGTGGGTGCCTTTGTCCCTCAACCATCATGAAGAGGTGTCAGTAGGTAGGAGGCATCATAGAGAAGCCTAATAGAGAGTATTCATTATGAATAGGGCCTCAGAAAGAGGTTCTTCATAGAGATCAGGAGTTTCTTAAAGGATTAGTATTGGTGAAACATGGTGACCCAACATTATCATAAAGTTCGGGCTAGGAAAATTGTTTTTTAAGGCTTAATGCTTCATAAACCTCAAGTAAACCAGATGTCCATCCTCATCCACGAAGGGCATAAGACATTTCAAAAATAACCCCCCTCCCTTATGTGGAGGTATTTAATAACATATGTAAGTGGATTTTATGAATCATAGGTATCTTGAATGATCCATTTATAGTCTGGTTTGTGACGCTCAGTTTCATCTTGAATTGGGATCAATTAAAAAGTCAAAGCGTCATGTAACTTTCATTTACATATTGGAATTATCTAGGAATTTATAAGAACATGGATTCTCAAAAATGGGTAGTGGTCCATGAAGAAAATGTGGGATATTAAAATGGATGAGGCTCTATCTGACTCATGGAGAACACTTTCAAACCTTGGGGTGGTCACAGAGCTACGTTGGCCTCATGAAGCATACTATCGAGGCATGTCATGTTCAGAAAGGGGAACATCAATACTGGATTAATAAAGCATACCATAAAGAGGAATTTTGGGGGCATTTTTTCTATGTTTTTTTCCAATCTGGTCGTGACTTCATCAACTATTCTAATAACATGTATTTTATTTCTAAAAAACACCAATGGTAAACTCATATTAACAAAAACCATGGTATCATATTTTTAAAATTTACATTATTCTCTATGAAAGAAAATTACATTTATCATATTATCTAATTATAATTATAATACATAATAATATATGATCTATTTTATTAGATTAATTTTTTAAAACAATAGAAAATTAATTTAAATATATGTGCCCAAAATGTAATGAAAAACATTTTTATAAAAATATTTGTTTTGAGAATAAATACGATGTTAAAAAAATAAAATATGAAAATGATATAGAGTAATTAGTTAATTGTTTTAAAAAAATCGACTGTATCAATAAAAATAAACCATAAACTAGGGGAACATTTGAATACAACAATAAGAGAAAAAAATGAAACCTATTTTTGTTTAAACAAATACATTTCTTTTATTTATAAAATTCTTGTGTATATTTCAATGTTTATGATTATGGATTACTACGAAGGATATTAATTCAGAAAGATAATTTTGTTCTTCCGAAGAGTTTTTATTATCTATAATGATATTAAAAAGAATTATAATATCAAAAAAATTGAATTTTTTTAAAAATATAGTTTTTTATTATTCATTGAAAAATATATATTTTTTTGAAAATATGAAATAATAATTCTAGGTTAATATTGATATGACTGTTTAAAAAAATCTATTAATTTCCTAAAATATATATTGGAAATAACAATTTTAGTTTTTAATCCAATTCTTGAAAAATGACTTGTGAATTTTGATATTTCCTTCTTAAGAAAATATATTACTACTTATAATTGAATGTTTGGGGTTGGAAAATGGTGATTGGAATTTAGTTGGGGATACAAAGGTAATTGAGTATTTCTATTTTAAATTATGTAATAGTATATTGGATGGTGAATTTAGCCTATTCTTTATTGGTCATGTAGAATCACTGTATATAATAGATGGGAAAACAATATGTCGAAAATATTTTGTGATCCCTTTGAGTTATTTATAGTATTTTATTAGACAGAGAATGTCATTTAACGTTATACATTTTTAATGGTGGGCATAAGTATATGATGACTTAATGGAAGTTGAGTATGACATAATATCAATATAATTATGGATAGTTGTAAAGGATGACACAAATACATAAATATAGTTTTTAGTCTTCCATCACAGAATTTGGTGGATCGTGGGATGAGAATATAACCATAAGGGATATTTATAAATACAATAATTTTTATGATTCAATTCAGCGATCATTTTTATGGATCTATATAGAGGATGGTGTCACTCTCTATTAAGTTGGTATGTTGTGGATGAGACATCAATTTTTGTGACATGTATGGAGCTAGAGACCCCTAAGATGGTGTAATTAATAATCTATTTCATGATTAATACTAAATATATGACAAAATAATAATCCTACTTGAGTATGAGACCTTTGGAGTTCATTTTTGTCGAGTATGGTTTTTTGTGTGTGTCCCCTTTGTTGGGGAAAAATCATTTTTTGAATTAGGGAATGATGATTCCTTGGTTTGTGGATAATAATTGGTCATAGAATGTATTAGTGAAGTGTCTTATTGACATTTCCATCATACACAAGTTCATTTTTCTATTATTTATTGTAGATTTCTCATATTTAAATATACGTGATCGATTTTGTGAATTTGTTCGACTACATGGACATTAAGTAGGACCTTATTCAGCATATATAGAGCATGTAGAGAGGGTCATAGACCAATGTGAGATGGTTTTTAGGGGGAATATAGACCCAATTTTAAATTCATGTAGTATAATGAGAGGACATTAGACAATACATATGTGTTTTAATTTCATTTTCAAAATTAGTGTCCTAAGATGCATGTGTAGGACCCTAAAGATACTTCTTGGGGGAAGAGGATCCTCAATGTGTATGACATTAATGTCTAGAAATTTATGTATATTTTATTATTAAGAATATTTCACATATAATATTTTTTTGTACTGTGCAATGTTTGGTTATATACATGTCAATTTTGTGACATTTTTTGGGACATTTAGGTGCTTTTTGGTCTTAAACAGAAAAAAACATGACTTTGGTGCAAACTATGATGGACTATTGCCTGTTTCTATGTAAAATGGGATATATGAATCATATTTTCCATGTAATTTCCATGGGCATGGAACATTATAGAATTTACAGCGGTCCATGACCATGTAAAACTCACCACAATGATTTTATAGGTCATTATGAGTGATACCACTCTAAATAAATATATCAAAAGGATTTCCATGTCAAGATTTCTAGCATGGGGCCATAATGAAATTTGAAAATATATGATTGAGGATATGGAAATATTAATATTTGTTCAAAAAGGGTAAAAATATTCTCCTAATACATTGGATATTGAATTTTCTAATGGGAAATGAGCTCAAATTAATGTCGAGGACTCCAATCTGTCTATAATAAATTATTTTTCTCTACCAACTAATTAATTATTCATTTAGTTTAATTTGACATTTTTAGAATAATTTTGGAACTTTACAGAAATAATAGTTATTTTCCTTGTGTAATCATCCTAATATATCAATTCATTGATGTTTGGCGTGTGTAATATTTATTTATAATTTTAGGAGACATGAATCTCTTATTTTTTGTTAGTTTTCCAATATTGATGAATTTCATCATTCCTGAAATGGATATGGAATATTTAATTATTGTGGTTTTACATTATGTAGATGTTTGTTCTATCACATGGATTGAATCCTTCTTGAGTATCATTATATAAAAATTATGATCCCTTTTTGAAACATGATCTATATGAACTCAGTGTGCCTGTTTGTTCTGGTTGTTGTGCATACACGGCTCTTGTGATTACTATATTGTGAAATTAAGAAATTTTCCTTCAAATAAATTAGTGTGTAAGGTCTTTACTATTTAGAGATGAAATATATGATTTTTATCATGATATTACACTTCTTGGTAATTTTATTTATACCAATCTTGAATTTAGTCACATATGTGTACATGTGTAGCCTATGAGATAATGATTATGGTTTATCACGTGTGTGTTTGTGTGTCTGTGTAGACCATGAAAGTTGTCTTTGAATTTTAGCACACTTTTTTTGTGTTTGGATAGTGATATATCACTATTGGTATTTTTATTTATCCTATGAATTACATTCATAGTTTCTATGTGATGTATTTTTTATAAACATTTTTTTTTCTCGATATATGGTACAGAAATAGTTAATCATTGGTTACTGATGGAATTCTATGATCTGAACTAAGAGATAAAAGTGGGTCAAGATGGACTTCAGTGACCTAATCTTATGTATAATGTTGAGATACAATGTCCTTTCCTAAAATAGGTTAGATTGTTTATATGATGGATTTGTGTCCTGACCTATGAGAGTGATAGGGAATGATGGCCTTTTGTAGTTTGATATGAGACTCTTTATAATTATATATATCGTGGAATTACTCTGGTAACATTGTGATTGACTATATTTCCCAGCTTTAGATATGACTATGATTCTATCAAGGAGCTGAATTAAGTATGATTAGCGATTAAATGCATCACAGTCTGTGACAAAAAACTTGTTATGTGATTATTTCTTTTTATTGATCATTTATTATTGAGCATTATATATAACATAATTAATGTTCACTATTGGTAAAGATGCATTGGGGGTTTCCTACATGGTTTTTAACACACCCAAAATAAAAATTTTAATTCACCTGTATAATTCATATTTATTGATATAAGAAAGGGAAATGTCTTAGGGATATGGATATTGGACATGGAGAATGTTTTAGAGTGCCATTATCAATGAAGGAATCACGAGGGATTCTATATTATATTATTTATTTAGAAATCATTCTTTTACTCTTTTTTGACCCACTAAATTGGTGATTCCTAGTTAATTAATTTCTATATATCATGAGATAAACTGAATTCCATTTTTTATAGAATTCAATATTTATATTGTTTTATTATGTTGTTTTTTCTTTTTATGATTTAATTTATTTATACTAAGGGTATTTTCTCTACACTAATGGATTTTAAACCCTCTCAACTAGCCAGAAATATATTTCATAGGAGGAGTTACACATGGGGACATGTGGCACACCATTTTGGACCCCATTATAAATTAAATTGTTTTCTACAATGAATAAATATAACTTTACTATTTTTTCATATTCACTTAAACAATATGAAATAATTACATTTATTTTCATAGCATTCCATTGGGAATAATATATTATTCTTTCATCTGATTTTAGTTCACATGACAAGATATTCAATATATTTTAATCATTGTGTAAAACTAATTAATTGATTATATAATAATTCATTCATAAATGGGGAATACCACTTACTATAAAACTATAATTGATGGGTGTTTACCAAAATATACTTTCAGTATATGGATTATTATATCTAATAATAGTTTAATATAAATTAAATTTCAATTATCAAATGGTGATGTCTTTCTCAAGTTTATGATATAGTGATAAATCTTATACATCTCATTGATAATGTTTTACTAGTTAATTATAATTTGTTCTTATATATATATTATGTTTCCCTATATTCCTATGAATTATATACTAGGATATTTCTATATTGGATTCATGTGTGATATATTTTCTATGGAGTAATTTTACACTCTAATTTGAATTAGTATGAAGATGATGTTAATAATTATTGACAAAAACCCATTAGGTTCATGAATTTTGATTAAATATTGACATCATATTAATAATCCTGTAAAATGATGTCTTTTATTTTAGGTTATCATAGTTGGTGATTTATTATGTGTGTAAAATATGTATTTATAGTTCATGATCTATTGGTGTGGTTCTAGGGAATACATTTCAGTATTAGTTTTTTTAGAATTCATGTATTTGGTTATGAATAATAAAAATACACAACATAAATAACCTAAGAATAATAATACCCATACCTTATTTTTACATATTAGGATTATTTTTTCATATCCAAAGTATTTTTTACACTACATTTATTAAATTTTATCATTAAAAATACTATCCACGTTATATTTTTCAAATTTAATGAAACCCGAAGAACAACCATTTAATTAATTAATCATAAAAATAAATAAAATTATCCATTTGTGTATATTATTATCCATAAGCTAATTATATTTGAGAAACATGATTTTTAAATATATTTTTTTCAATTCAATAATGAAAAATTTCTCATGGTCATTCATTATTTTTAATTTTATGTGAATAAATGTTCGAAAATCCTCAGAAGGAACAAAACCAAAGGAGGTATTTGAGCCTATAGAGTTTATGTAATTCAATGAAAAAAATTCTCAAACTCTTTAACTCTAAATTATTAAATAACTCATAAAACTCAAGGAGAATGAGAATATATATTCAACTATTTCTGTGGTAACCATTATCAAACATTCATGGTACACCATCATAAACACACTCAACGTAATGATTTATGTTTCTGATTAGAGATGTATACATGTTTTTAATGGCTATGAAAAAAAATTCATATATTGTCCCAATTTTGATTGGTTTTATTATATTTTTTATCATAATCTAGTAATGTATATTCTTTTGTCAAATAAATTCATATAATAAACTAGGACATTTTGAAGGACACTATAATTTTATTTTATTAGGGAAAGAAGAATTAGATAATTTTAAAAATCTGTATGGGTAGATTGTAATACACCAATAACTAGTAATATTTTTTTATACTTGAATTATATTATTACAAAAATAATTTATACTAATACATATATAAAATAATTTAACCTATGTAAATTCTTAATTCATTAAATTCATACATTTTAGAGTTTTTATGATATTAATTTCATTATTTAATTTATTATTCATGCATATTTGTGAGAGTTTTACCATTTTTTAATCATTTAAGGAAGAATAAAATGATTCTTGTGAAGGGAAAAAGAGGTGAATGTTAGATCATAAAATCACTTCACACCGTAAGAGAAGCAAAGCAACCAGTCACAATATTGTTGATAGAAATTATGGAGAACTTCTGGGGTATAAAATAGAAGAAACAAGTAAAAAACAAGGTTCTCGAAGTAGAAAAATAGAATCACACATCTTTTAATCATTAAATGAAATTTATAAAATCATGTGGTGAAATAAAAGGCATGAACAAAAGTAAAATAAGGCCGCATGAAAATTTACATCTTTTGAAACATGGTAACATTTTGTGTAATATTATTTTATTGAATTTAAACACACAAATACTCATAATCATCAATTTTTTACCATATATTCAACAAGGGACCTTCCCGAACAATTACTTTATGGAATTCATTAATACTAGTGCCCATCTAGATCCTATAAATGGAGAGGCCATGGCTCCACTAAAAATATTCATTTAGATCCTTCACCAATCAGAACAAAGACTACTATTTCCATGAATCATCAAATATGATTTTTATTTCCCTACCCTCTCGTGACTAACATGAAGTGGTAGAGATTGTGTGAAGCCATTCTAATGAAAGTGTTTTTATTTATTTGTTATTTTATTTTCAAATTCAATTCCTTTGGGTATTATTACACAACTCTAATTCCGCAAATATCTTCTTCATTCTATCATTCGTGACCATTGTTTGATAGCCGAGGGTGTTTTATTTTCAATGCATTGACCAGAAAAGTATTCGTACCTTGACCATTGGGTAGATTTTTTTCATTGTATAAATATTTTTCCAGTATA
This sequence comes from Viscum album, assembly GCA_963277665.1. Classification (NCBI taxonomy): domain Eukaryota; kingdom Viridiplantae; phylum Streptophyta; class Magnoliopsida; order Santalales; family Viscaceae; genus Viscum; species Viscum album. The sequence continues at coordinate 1,814,407,887 of OY728127.1, forward strand.
CCATTTCACAGAATATCTTATGTAACATGACCATTGTGAAAAGGGGACTTCAATGATTTTGGGGTTGCCTACCATGACCATTGGATTTAACTAAATTGGTTCTCGCACAAAATATTGATTTCCAATTAATGTACACCATAATCAATAATGAATCCCGATTTTCAATTGGTGAGAATGTTTTTCAATTTTCTAAAAAGTAAATCACCCATTATCTATTATTTAAATCATTTAGGTATTATTTATTTCATAATATATATATTTTTATTTAATTAATATTTTCCCAAACCCTATCTTTGGGGGTTCGACCTCATACTTGTATATCCTATACTAGCTTGTAGTTTATTTATTTTGGGGGTAAGTATTTATAAATTTCAAAATTCTGTAACCCAGCGGGAATTACCCACACACATAGGGGTATAAATATTTGGAACTATTACTCTAGGTAGTGATAGAAATTTTTTTTATTTAAAAATTAATAAAAACATTTTTATCAACATTTATATTTCCAAATATTATCATATGATCTTTTTTTTGGTTTTAATTTGTTTTTACGGTACTGAGTATTTTTTTATGATGTAAGGGATTCAAATCACGATGAATACCAAAGAAACATTATCCTTACTACTAGAAGATACACTAAAACAACTCAATAAAGTCAAAACAATGAATAATCAATCCAACAAGTGCCCATATCTGTTCCCAATTATTGATTTCTTAGCACCCCATATAATGGATCTGGAATTATATGTGGAGAATCATGATCAAAGTAACATGTTAAAATAATTATAGGTATTTACCACATCCATTGTTGAGATTTTTTTTTTTTATGATTCCAATGATTCTTCATGTTTAGAATATGATAAATTGGGTGATATTGCAACCGAAATGTTGTGATTTGATGAAAATTTTAGAAAATTTTAGTAGGAAGACATATAATAAAAAGGAACATAATCTTCTTAAGACAACATCCAATTGATGAAAATCAAGAGAAAAATATGCATACCAAATTTATAACAAATTTTTTAGAAAATTTAAATCCTCCACATGACGAAGATGAAGAACATTCTTCATCCCACACTAACTACATAGAAGAAAAAACGAAAGAAGAAACCAAAAAAGTTTTCAAATAAATAGTTATGGGACCCAAGGAAATCATTTATGAAACTAATAATACAAAACTAAAAGTTAATGAAGATGAATTATAATACGTCTTGAACGATGCTGAAATCCTATTAGTTATTATCTTGGTATTTAGACTATAGTTACCACCTCCGAGTTCCACAGCTTTTCAATAAAAAATAATTCAATCTAAGATGGAATGATTTCAAATTAAATATTGGGTAATCCCAATAATGTTTGTATTATACCACAATACAATCATTTAATGCAGATATGGTCAAGATAAACAACACAAAAAAATAGAATCTTCCAGAAGGCAACCTAATTTTTAATACTTTCTTAGAATGTATATTTATTTCTATATAGGAATTAATTGTACATTAGTATTTAATTTCAATGTCCTAACTATTTTTCATTGTTATTGAAATGGCCTATGCATTCAATTGATTATATTTAATTTTTAATTTCTTTTAAAGGCACTAAAAACATTTGCAGAGATATTGAAAAAGATTATGAAATAACATTACACCTAATGAAATGAAATTTCACATTGGGTAATAAATACAAATCGTGAATCTTGTTCAGGTAGAACATGTCCATCCAATGATTAAAGACCCTATTACAAAATAGGAGTAAGTGATTCAATTAAAAATTCTTTATTATATTCCCCATGTTTAATTTAATCTTTGACTTACAATTACATGCCCTACATTTGATTATTATCTCAATAAACTAAACTTGGAGACATAAAATATGTTTGATAAATACCATGACCTGAATTTTAATTTCTCTTTAAATAAATTTGAAACAGAAAAATGAGAAAAATAATTAGTTGATCTAAGAATGGGGATTAGGATTTGAAAAATCATGATTTAGTAGAGCATGATAATTATTGTAAATGTAATTTTTATAATATTTGGACTTTTTTTCAATTTTCTATATTTTCATTAATTTATTTAATTATTTTTATTCTTTTTGATGAGTAATTGTCCCTACCATTTTTCACATTCCCAAGATATCCACTAACCCAATATTTAACATTTTTCATTAAAAAAGTTCTTGGGAAAATCATACATTAATACTTCTAAAACATTATTTGAATCTAATCAAAGCTGTGAATATATAGAGTAACATTTAAATTTATTTAGGTATTCTTTATTATTATGCCAAATCCAGAACAAAAATTAAAATTAATCAATTTTATTCATGTAGAATTACCGAATAGACTTTTTTGATAATAATCCATGTTATATGCCCATATTATCTTTTCTAACCTTCCTTTAAATATTTTTCATGTATATCAAACATAAGAGTAGGTGAATTCAAAACTGGTGGAGGGATGTAAATTCTATAATGAATAGATATTTGGGAAATTTCTTGCGATTTGGGGAAGGCACAAATATAGTACAACCTATTTAAAAAAGAATAAAAGAATAAAAGGGTTCTGTCTACTGAAAATAAAAAATCACCATTTACATAACCAGTGTTCTTGTTATAACTATTACAATTAGATTTTTGGAGTAGTTCATATGGTCATGAGTGGTGGATGTGTGAATTTTCCAAAAAAACATTCAAAAAATATTTGAAATTTGAAATAATAAAAAATGTTGTTGTTTTATTTATTGTATTTCATCTATTGAAATGTCTTGTCTCGGATACTGGGAGATGCGGAGAATATCATTGAGATGTTCTTGATTATCTTGTGAATTAGGTTACAGTTGAACCTCCTTTTTTAGCATTACTTGATTTACATCATTTACATACCTTCCCTAATCGTCATTATCATTTTATCCAAAATGATAAATCCCTCATGAATAATTTTGATTATTTCATTACATGATGGAGTGTTAGATTCCTTCCAAGACTATTGTAAGTGACATGTTCTTAATGAATGTGCAACAATATATTAACTTGTACCTTGATAACGAGTAAAAAAATACATTTCATGAAAATTACCACTGGTATACATATTAATAATGGATTGAAAAAAATAAATGTATGATATAAAAGGGTTTTCTATTTCAAAATTGATAATGTAAAATACATGGTAGATTTTTATTATCTGAAATGTGAGATGTTGATAAGTTTTTTATGTGTGATTCCCAAACATTTTATTTTCCATTTAATCAATTTATTATATCGAAAATAAATTTAAATCAGGGAAAGCTATGTTTCCTTTGTTTTATTTTTAAGATTACATCCTTGAGGAATATTAAAAATTCAAGTGTCAGGATTTTTTATGACTCTATTCCATGCAAATATTTAGACTATTTTACTATATTATGTTTTATTTAACTGACTATTCTATAGAATTTTTGAGTGACTGAATTTTTTTTATATGGAAGGATACAATTATTGTTGAAAAAGATAAACAATGAGGTGAGTTTTGGATTTTAAAGACACTTCCCACCATGAGATAAGAGTATCTGCGTCAAACCAAATTACTGAGGATGATCATAGATCAATTCAGTGTCATAAAACTGAAGAACCAAGGAAAATAAAGATTCCAAATAATTAAAATTTTATTACACATCCTCTGATCATTACATGATGGATACTGGTTCTTGTGTTAAAAAAATGGCATGTTGTGAAGTGATGTTATGAAACAAGATAATATGCACATTCTGTAAATCAGCTACACATGGCGTAAATTTCTGTCATGGTATTTTAAAATCGAAATTCATCAAAATCATCAAATTTATTCCATATCATCCACATAGGTTTATTTTGAACAATTCCGTTGTGGAATTTATTAATACTGGAGCCCATATGGTTCCTATAAATGGAGAGGCCAATGATGTAATTAAAATATTCATTCAGAACATACACCACTGGGAACAAGGACTACTGCTACTGTAATGTGTCATGTATTTTTTTTATTACCCCCTCATTACTAGGATGATAGGGTAGACCTTGTGAAAATAAATGGTTATAAAGGGGGATTTATTTCTTTTTTATTCTATTTTTAAATGTAATCAATACAGGTCTTCTACCAGAACCATATTTTCTCAAATCACTTCTATTTTCTATCATTCATTCCGATTTTTTTATTATTGAGTGAGTTTTATTTTAAACATTTTGACTAAATAATTATTCACACCATGACCATGGATTATTATTTTTCTACGTGTAAATATGGTTCTAGGTTACCAATTCATCGAATGTAGAAAGTATCATGACAACTATTAAAAGGACATCATTGATTTTGGGGGTTTCTACCATGACCGTTGGACTACACCAACATTGATCTGACACCTATGATTTATTTCCAATTATTTTATACCCTAATAAATCATGAACCTATATTTATAATTTTTGAGCACATTTTTATATTTTATTAAAACCAAATCATCAATCATCTCTCCTTTAAATCATGTAATATATATTTATTTCATAAAATATTTTAGGTTTATATTATTTAATTAATATTTTCAATAATTTTATCGCAATGGGTTTCACTAAGGACGTTCACATTCTATACCATCTTTTAGTTTTGTGTACTGTTTCATTCATGTTTATAAATTTCAAAATTCGTAGCCCAGTTGGAATTAACAGTGCCCATATGGAAATCCATAAAATATAAAGTAATCTATTATGGTTTTATTTTTAATATAATAATTATAAATGAATAATGAATTTAGTGAATAATATAAACATATACCCAATTATATACTAAAAACATGTAAATAATTTGAATTTGATTTTTAACTCCAATTGGCCATGGTATCCTATAAATAAAATATTAAAAAACACAAAGAAAATGAAACATAACATTTGAAGAAATATTTAATTTTTTCATATTGATCATAAACTACATTTATTAAATATTCCGTAAATGATTAAAAAATAGAATAAGATCTATTGATTGAATTTATATTTATTATAAGATAGTATCAAATGCATCTTCATCATTTGAATAATAACATGACTGAAAAATTTAAAAAATTATAATTGAATAATATTTAACATGAATAATATAATGAAACAAAAGATTTTCAAATTTCATAAAACAATTATAAAATTTTGAAGTAAAATAAATATAAAACTATAAATTTTAGGAATTTATGTTTTTTATTATTTAAAAAATAATAATTTTTATTTCTAAAATTAATTTATTTGAGTTAAATAATATTAAATTTAATCTGATAAAATGTACAGTATTTATGGAATCATAATTTATAAATTATCTGAAGGTGTTTTATTAAAATAATATTTAAATTTTTGGTGTGTACCAAATTGAATTTTTCTATATATAATATTTTTGGACATTGTTAAGGTGATAAAATATAGCATCAATTTCAAAAAAAAAATATTTTACCAAATTTATTCTTTGAAACAAAATGTAAAGTAATGTTAAATCAAAATATAAATATTATGATTCAATTTTCAAACTATGAATTATAATTTTTCGAATAAAAAATATTAATAATTATTTTCATTGAATTAAATATTTTAATTTATCTTTATTATAATGGAAGTTTATAAAAGAAAAATTTTGTTCAATTTTTATAAAAATACGATTAATTATTACGACGATCAATATTTTTCATAGTCTTCTGCAAAAATTATAAATTAATCAATATTTTTTTTATGAAATAGGCCACCACTTCACATATTATTCTCCTCTTCTCATCCTTTTTACAATCACTTCTACGACTACTTCATCTACCAAATATACGATTAAATCAATCACTAAATCCTTATATCCATGTTACCGATGCAATTATTTAACCACAGGACACTACTTCGAAATATTAAGACTCATTTCAATAGAGGCATCCAAATGAGAATGGATTACCTTAATAAAATTTTGATGATTTCATTTTCATTATTATCATAAAATAATTATAAATCATGATATCTAATAAAAATCTATTAAAATAATAATATTTCATCCAAATAAAAACAATTTAAATCCAAATTTTCATTTTAAATGAATCTTTATTACCCACTATTAAATTTACCATTCTCCTATGGTAGGGATAAGCATTATTTTTGGATATTTTTGTTCAATTTTAACTAATTTAATTAATCAATTGTTTCAGAAATTGTTTTCCTAAAAAAATTATCATATATTTATAATAATTTCTGATTTTATATGGAAGGAAATGGAATTTTAAGAAGGAAATATTTGAAAAGTCATCTATGTTTTTTAAGAAACCAAAATATACTATAAAATTATCTATGATTTATTCCATACAATAAACGATTAAATTATTTTTGTGATATAATTTAATGAAAATAGTAATATGAATATTTTTTAGCCTTTGATATCATTTAACTAGATACCTTCACCATTTCAATTACATCGTTATTGTTTTATATGAATGTATTTTATATCTCAAAACGATCACCATAATAAAAGTATAAATAATATGTCAACATTAAAATATTAAGACATAAATATTAAAATCAGGAAAAAATAAATAAGCTTTAGAATAATGTAACAGATAAATATATTTTGATTAATCATAAGGATTGAGGACCTATTTTGTTATCTATGATCTATGGTGAGCAACTCATATACCAATTTATATTATTTAGTAAATATTCCACATTATCCACCAATTAAATTTTATATGGTGAATATACTTTCATATTAAAATCAGTTATGAAAAATGATTTTGGATTACGTTAAATTATATTTTAATTTTAAATTCTCTCTAACGTTATATTTTGATTAATACATTACCAATATTGAAATGACCCATTTATTAGTATTTAATCCACTTTAAGAGTTTAAAATACTAATTTCCCATTATAGAACATGCTTTGTGTTGTGATTTGAGTTACATGATTCATTGGATTCCATTCATTTATGAAATCTAATTGTATTTTTCTCTCTGTTATTTTCACATTTTGCATTGTGATTCTTATAAAAAAAATTCATTCCATATCGGTTTTGATATATCATCATCTTACATGTCTATATTCTATATCATAGATATATTTTACGAATCATTCTATAAATTAAATTTTTTTTATAATATTATATTAATTAATATAATAGGAAATGATTTTTTAATTTCCACAGATAATGAATCTCAATTGGAAACTTTCTATCGAAAAATTCATCAACTTTCTTTCAATATGTCTCCTTATATTATTTTATATTCCTTATTTTAAAAAAAATTATTAACGTTGTCATTTTTTTTAATTTTCATATTTTCCTTTTTAAAAAATAAAAATCATTAATTTAATTCTATCAATAGATTGATCTATAATTTCATTTTACAGGTTTAATCATAATCTATGATTCATAATAACATTAATGTTATCCATTGATTTCATGATTACCATAAAACTATTTATTATAATACTTGTTAGTATACCTAGATATTAATACAATTTTATGGAAATATAGAAAATATATTCATTAAATTTAATCCTTTATTTTATATGGGTTTAATAAAAAAAAATTAAAACCCTAATTTATTTTTGTTTACCTCGATATCCTCTTTCATTCATTGAATTAGTATAGAATATAATTGATTTTAATCTATCCAATTTTAATTGGTTATTTTTTTTGAAATTGATGAATTTATTATTTCATTCATACTCATGTGGCATTCTATTAATGGTAATATCATAATGGGATGGGTGATGTTTAAATTATATAACCCAAAAATAAAATTCATAAAACATTACATCTCATATGATCATTTTCTTTATACATAATTTTAGTAATAATTATCCACTATATTTATGGGACTCGGGGTAAACCCAAATGAAAATGTTTATAGGGATTTAGAGCGAACCCATATGACTAGTTTATTGGGGCAGTGGTGTTTTAGAATTGTCCTATTTTTTATTATATATGCTTATTCTTGTCCCATATTCATATTTTTTAACACCTCTATTCAGAATAATTTTTTTCTAATTTGACATACATTTTCATATTTATTCAGTAAGTAACTCCTTTTTTGTAATTCTACTCTTCAATACATGACTATTAAATAACACATCATGATCACTTCTTCTGATTTGAGGAATATAATCCATTAATCATTCAACATCACTATCAAACGTGTCTATAAATTAATAATGATTTATAAATAACTCTGTTATTTCGAATTGATAATTTTTTAACATTTAGTAATCATTTTATCTCAGTCATTTATTATGTTCTAAATTTCTCTTGAAATTGTTTATGGTTATGATTAGATTGGATTTACCTATGATTATTTTTAGGTAATAAATGTATATTTTGTACTAAATTATGATGGATATGAATATAATATAAAATCATGTTAATCCTATTTGTTCTAAGAGAATGTTTCAGTTTATAGATAATATGAATTATCATAAATAATAATTCATTATATTTTCGATGATCTGAGTTGATCGAATTTTATGTGGGAAAAATAAGTATTTTTAATAATACACTCAGAATAGAGCTCTGGGGTGCATTAATGTGGATATTTATTTTAATTTTAGTTTTTATGTTTTTTTATGTCATCGAATTATAGAAAAATAGAAGGAAATAAAAATTTGGTTTTGAATTATATACATATATATCAAATAATCCTAGAAAACCTGACAACATGGAAGGGAGAATATTTGTAATTATTTAATTTCAAAAAGTGTGAAGTGATTTGAATCAAAAAATTGTAATGAAAATAATTGGGAATAAAATTGATTATTGAAAATTTATATACCATCTTATGAAGGATAATTTTTTTTTAAAAGTAATTCATACTGTTTTAAAAATATATATGTTTTCAAAATTTGGGTATAAATGATCAAAATATATTAATATTATTTTCAATTCATCAATGATATGTATAAGAATTATATACTAAAGAACATAAATATTATTTAATAAAATATGATTTAATAAAAAAATGAAATTATTGGATCCAATATTCAATAAAAATTCACTTCATGTTGATTTCATATATATGAATGAGAAATTAAATATTTTGGGGAACATTATTACATTCTGATAGAAATATTTTTCTCTTATCAATGGTATTTATAAAATTTTCCTATCCATTCACATGGACATTAGGTTTTAGTGTTATTCTAATGATATAATTATACATAGTTGATCATCAAATATAATAAATGATTATGTAATACATTTTTATTTTAATCAATACCAAATCTGATTTTGTTTTTAGTAGTAATAATATAATATGATTTATTTAGGTTGTTTTTATAGTTTTTTTTAAATAATAGGAAGATAAATAAAATTTTCTAATTTATATCACCTCAAATTGAATCTTGGTTTGATATCTTCTATTGGGTTAACCTTAATTTGTAATCCACGATAAGTGATTCCACTACTATTTTGTTTTCCTATATATGTTTCAAACATGTTCAAGTTATGATCTTAATTCCCTTAATTGATCAAATAAATCTAGTTAATAATACTAGAATTTATCTATATTTTAAGAAAAAATATAATTTCAATTAGGGTCATTAAAATATATTTGATCCCTTGTTTTTTATATTTTAAATATTTAAATGTATGTCTTCTCTCTTAAAGGATATGGTTTTTTGATGATTATTCCTGGAAGGAATATCATTTATAATGAATGTCATGTGGGGAAATATAGCATAAAATCATATTTAGAAATTGAATGCTTAAAAATATTGAGAATTTATAAAAATAAATGATTTTGGGGTGAGGGAAAATATATTATAAAATCAAATGTTTTTAATAGAGTAAAATATTCAAATTAGTGATGTAAAATTATTTTTCATTTATTTTATTTATGAATAAAATTTTGATCATTTCTTTAATAGTATAAATAAAGCGATGATATATATTTGTGGATATTCATGAACTATAAAATATTACACAGATAATCATATATTATTTAAAATATATTGAGAATTATTTAAAAAATAATTCCAACACATGGAGACTCTAATTTGAATTGATTGATTTTTAATGGCATTCATACCATGTTTACAATGTATAAAATTAAGAAATTTGGTTCTTTATAGAATCTAAATAAATGGAAATAAAATAATATGTCATTGAAATATTTATAGAATAAGGAAAATACAAAGGCAATCATATATAGAAATGATATTTATAATCCTAATGAATACAATGAGGAAAACTTTTAGGAAAATCATGTCACCTTCCTAAAAAGTAAAAAAACTAAATGGGAATTATCCTGAAGGATTTCATTAAGTTCATTTAATTATTGAGAGGTTGGATATTTAAAAACTAATATTAATATTTATGAATATGAACATGATGATGAATGGAATTCATGAAGTATGACTCCATGGAATAAAGAATTGATATATAAGATATTAAAATTTATTTACCATAGAAAATAAATTATGTTATCATCTATAAAGAGAAAGAATATTTTATCCAAATGGGTTATAAATGATTTGGTGTTTTTTAATGTGAATATGATTCATGACATAGTGATCATGATGACTATTTTTTTTATATCTAAACAAATGGAAGAGTATTATTCTTATAATGAATAGGAAATAAAATATATATATATATATATATATATACATATATCATGATAATTATGGTGTTTATATTTTCATTGAATTTCATTGTATTAGAGACATTTAATATGATGTTATTAAAGGGTCACCAAATATCAATTTTGGTTTATAAATTTTTAGGTGATGGTGTGTTATAGTAGTGAAAATATGTTGATGGTCGCAATGTATCGCAAAATGAAGAAATTTAGATGATTGTTACATTGGATAAGAAAATAATTATTAAGATAATTAAATTTAAATTTATTAAAATAAATTTATAGTATAAAATTCACTTCAACAAGTTAAATTTTAATTCTGATAAATACATATTGCATGTTGAGGATAGTTTCAAGGGAATTTGGAAGACCATAGATATATCATAGAATTGTAGATATAATGTCAAAAAAATATAAAAAATTCTATATATTAAAAAATGTCATTATGTTACTAAAAGTAATACATATTAGCTATTAATGAGAAAGGTGATGATGTGTGTAATATTAAATGTTAATATATATCAATCCAAAATTACAATTTCATAAAATAAGCTATTTTGAAAAGAAAATGTAAATTTTTTAGAACTGTTTTTGAAAATTTATTTCATAGGTGTAAAATAACATAACCTTATTATTCTAAAAATGAAATCAATAATTATAACCAATTATATGGAAAATAATAATAATTACATAGTATATAACATTTATGTCATAGAATAATATTTACCATTTATTTTTTATGATTTGGACAGGAATATTATAGTCATATAGAATGGGATTGTGTATTCCTTTAGATAATTTTTAGTGTCTAATAAATACATTGAATCCTCGAGTTTATATCATAATAATACACTATATGAAACTGAGTTCAAAACAGTGATAAAATATCACATGTACTGATATATAACCAATATTAATTATTAAATGAAATATTATAAATGAAAAAATGTATTTTTGTGAAATATTTTCTTTAATACACTATTATTATTTCAAAATGTGATGAAACAAACCAAGGTGTTTCAAATAAATAATTATTATTATTATGTGTCTTTTTTTGTGGATATTTAATTTAAGTATGAACTAAATTAATCATTGTGACTCCATATATACAAGTAGTATTAATATTAATGGTAATTATTTAGTTATCTAGGTTTGGGAAGCAATTATAAAAATATTAATATTATATAATTTTTTCTATAAATCATTTTCTATATTAATAGCCATTAGAAATATTCAATATGATCACTAAATGTAAACAAATCAATAAAAATTGTTTTCATCATTGAATAGACAACAAACACTATAATGTCATTGTTTTTTTATCGAGAATGGTGGTTGGGTTGGTGAATGCATATGGACATAGTCCCGCCTCTCTATATTCTAGAGATATCCTAATAGTATTCATAATGAATAAACTTATTGTGGAGATACAATAACCCCTTTCAGATAACCATAACACACAATTTAGTGTAAAGTAAACCACTATCCAAAAGGAATATCATAAAATAGATGATACATTGATAAGAAACCCATATATAACTAATCAATATATTCAATTTAAAAATTTAATACACTTCAATGTCATGTCTAATACGTTAATAGTAAATTCAACTATGGGATGATAAAATAAAATATCGACTAATGTAACCAAGAGAATTTAGATGGAAACTAATTAAACCAGACCTTAGCCTCTTCCTAGTCTTATCATTTACGTCACCAAACATCATAAATAAAAAAAATAGTATAGGGACCTGGTCATTACATACAGAAAAAATTATTTAAATTTTATGATCCCCAAGATTCTTATGTAGTGATTGAGTACAATTCCATTTCCATAAACAATTCTATCCATAAAGTAATCTATATTTTTGATATGTATGGAAAAATCACATTAAAATGCATTCAAATAAAAATATTCCTTACATTTTATGTATTTCTCTAAATACATATGAATGAAAAATCATAATTATTTTAACCTATGAATGGTTTTATGAGGCTCACATAGTTTGAACACATTATGAATGTGAAAAATCTATCACCAATACTTTAAAAAATTTAATGTGAACAATATATCAATATACGATTACCTAGAGTGTGTGAGGAATCATCAGTATATAACATAAGGATAATGACACATCACCACCCAATCATATAAAATGAAGGGGGTATCAGCGATTCATATCAATAGGTTGAGAAATGTATAACCAAAATTTAACACCACAGTGCATAATTTATCACCAAAATAGAAGCCTAGTTTAATGATGCATAATTAACTAATATATAAGTAGAGCATTGTATTACCATCCTCATTATACATTATGTATGATGAATTCCTAAAATAATCATAAATGTTTCAATGATTCAATACCAGAAAATTGAAAATTGGAATTGTGTATCATTATATTGATTAATGTTGTTGGAATATATAACTATAATTCCTCAATAAGGTTGAATGATAGGTCACCAAAATCAATTTTCATGGAATAAAAATATCACTAACACTCAAAAAAGGTTATAATTACCACAACAAAAGAAGTCGATGGTATGAAATCATTATGATCATCTTGATGAATTTTATATCACCAAATGTCAAAAAAAAAATTTTAATCTCTGATTAAATAATTAAAGGGAATGATCTGTCATTATTCATTTATTTTATTGGTATATTAATAAGTAATAAAATAACTAATATGATTGAGATATCATTATTTAAAATATTAATAAAAAATTATTCATACATATATTTTTACTGTGATGTTGAATATGTTATCATATTTTAGCCAAATCATTATATGTCATAAAACTACTCATCGTATTATTGTCACGCGACGGAGCAAACTATCAATACTAAAGACCGATTTCTAGGAATGTTCACAACCATCCTAACACAGTCAATGTACATTCCCAAGAATGGGACACTATAAAACACATCAATGAACTACTTATTTAATTTTAATAATATATATTTTTTAACAACTCGGACTATTATAATTGAAATTCAAATTTCAAATGAATAAACTCCTTACTAAATAGTGATGTTATAGAAAACAAATGCCCTGCATTAGTCATTTTTTATAATTATAAGCTATATGATTTCATATTTAAATGACTGTTAGGAATCATAAACATTGATAATAAATATTTTATAGTGACTTTTATTTTTAATAACTTATATTAAGGGTGATGATAAAATCCAAATGATATTGTTGAAAGAATCGATGGCCTCAAATAGTAAGAATAAACCCTTAGATGTCCATTTATTAGTTCTTCTAGTTGATATAGAATCACTTGGATTTTATCTGGACCAATAACAAGTTATGATGTAACAATCAATGCATGAGGGACATTACTTTCGGTAGAATTTCAATAATATCATGTTCATGGCTCAAAAAATGATTTCTGAACAACCACTAATGTCCTGAACTGTCCACCGGGGCCCTTGCTATGACTAAACCATTCTCTCCTTCCATAGTCTAGGGGTTGGCGATTAACACCAGAAAGGTTTATCCCTTAACGGGAAGGCATTTTCAATAAACCTGAACATACACAAAATCCAAGAACAAAACAAGAAGTAACAATGAAATAAAATGTTGTAGTAAAAAGTGTGCTGAAAGAAAAAGGTCTGCAATAAAAGCCCAAATAGAACGTACAAGTACAACTGGAAAAGAAAAACCACTCCTAGAAAGTCCACTGAGGAACCTATTTGAATGGTTGGTATAACTCATGATCATTAGTCTTGTATCACTTTAGGTCAAATGGTACACCACTGGGCACCATCCAGTCCTAGCTCCCTCAGCCTTGATCAACACTGTTTGTCGTCTACACAAAACAAAACTTGGTGCGGGTGGATCCCATGTAGGGGTGAGTATAACTATATTCTATTGGGACCCCAAGACCCGTGATGGTCTCCAAGTGTTCCACAAATGAAAAAACCATAATTCAATACCACAATCACAAAGAAAAAAAGTATTCATCTACGCTAGTTAAGCACATTCCCAGACATATACCAATGATATCAAGATATTCCCATCACATACATGATGGAAGAATACCACAAAGGTAACACCGTGAAGGTAAAAGTTCCACAAAGGTGACACCAAAAAGGTAAAAGTACCACACAGGTAACACCACGAAGATAACACCACGAAGGTAGAAGTACCACATTGGTAACACCACGAAGATAACACGATGAAGGTGAATGTACCACGTAGGTAACACCATGAAAAATAAACACAAGGGGGAAGGTATCACAATGGTAACACCACAAAGATAAAATACTCATCTCACACCAGGTATTAGTGAAGTATAGAAGTAGAAATGATTAGTCGCGAAGAAAGATCATCTTATTCTGTCAAAAGGAACTGATGCTGATTATATGAAGTCTGAAACAGGAAGGCTCGATAGGTACTAATAGCTGCAATGATCGATATAGGATCCGACCAACCCAGAGTCGATAGATACAAACCCCCGCAATGACCAACACATGATCTGTCCCACAAAGGATTATTATGCACTGAACCACAGAGGATCTAACTCACACATGATCGGTATGCGCTGACCCACACAGTATTCCTGAGCACCGACCCACATAGGATCTAACCCCCATAGGATCTTTGCTGACCCACATAGGATCACTCAGTACTAACCTCCATATAATTTGACTCCAACCTCCAACTCACTTCTAGCCACTACATTCCCGCACAAATCACGCTTGATTCTGGGAGAACCGTTCCTCAAGACTTATTTCATATTTCAGCCGGTTAAAATTCCAACTAATATATATCCTGATGATCTGTCATGTCATAAGGGTTCCAACACAATAGATGGTGCATCAATCTAACACACGGTTTGTATGCTATTGACATTTTAGTGTCGAGGGCCCAGTGGGACCTCATTTCCACTTGGTTTACTACACCATTGACAACGCGTCAATCAGACGTCTGGTCTGTTAGTTACACCAATTTCCATAGAACATGAATGATTTCACCTCGGTCTAGCCCAGCTTGTTTAGGCCCGCCAGAATATTCCAAAGGGCCCGCTTCCCAAAATGGGTCCCAACACCACTGACAGTGTTTCAATTGGACATCAGGTTTGTCAGTAGCGGGGGTTTATTTATTCCGGGAAAGGTTGTGTCTAGGCCCGGTTCGAGTCGGTCAGACCAACCAAACACAACGGGTCCCGGGGACTACATGAACCCACTTTGGTCCTGCCCATTACGGTTTGTCTCGGTTCAATGGGTCCGACCCGTCGGGGTCGTCTTGGTTTGGATCACGGCCAGGGCTTCGGTTGGCCCGACCAGCCGGGTGGGGTATAACCCACCTGCGTTGGCCTGATGTGCCGCCGGTCCAGCCTGCAAGTTGAATCACACTTGTTGGGCCAAATGTTAGGCCCCAAATGCTGGCATGCTCGGCCCGATGGGTGGGTCCGGACATCTCAAGTAGCCCGCACCGGTTTTTCCCCCCTGGAGGTGGATCGATGCATCCTGTTGGCCCCGCGGTTATAGGGCAGTTTCTGCCAGCCGCTTGGGTGCTACCCCACCACAGTTAACTGTTGGTTGTTTGGATGATCATGGTTATGCCAACGCGACGTCGCGCTGGCCACACCACACCTTCATACGACATCATGCTGGACATTATCACTTCTGCTAGTGGAACCTGTGGGCACCGCCATTGTCCCGCGTAGCCGGCTCGGGCTGGACTCCCTAGGCCATCGTGGCGTGCGACGTCGCACTGCGTCCCATAACCCACGACCAGTTGCCGCAGGTCTCCTCCGACCACCGCCGGTTGCTGCCAACATGGTGCACCTGTGGTTTCTTCTTGCGGGTCATCGAAGATGCTCTGGTGTCCATTCAGGGTGTCTTCTATGCCTATGGCTCTTTAGTGCTGCCTCCATCAGAGTGTGACCCACTATCTCGTGTTTCCATCAAGTTGGAAATTGTTCCTCGATGATCACATCAAGAACGAAGTAGCAGAGGGTCCGGGAGTTGTTCATTTGGCTCGCGCCCTCCGCATTATGGTGATATCAAGTGGGAGAGGATTTAATTTATCATATACAACATCTAAATTAACCCCCTACAACAATATATTTGGAGAACACCTGCAATTGAAGAATTTTTGGTGTTCTTCATCCCCACAACAAGTTGGAAATGTTGCTGCTCCAATGTTATCCTCCGGTTCGTGATTCATTGTCTCTCATCTCCTCTCCCTGGAACCGGTCATGTCTTCCAAGTGGTTGGAATTGCATCACTTTATCCGAACATCGTCACTTGGTGAAGCCCTCAAATACCCCACCACATGCTCCATATAAATAGGAGGTAGGAGGGTCAGAAAGTCAAGATGAATTTATTGGTTGTTAATTTAATATGAACCTTCCTAATTCTAATGGCGCTATTACAGAGGATTTGTGGAGTCAAGACATTTAATGGCTTGACATGTGGATTGCCCCGCCACTACTGCTTGTCCATTGGAGGAAAAAAATACTGAGAAGTAAAATAACAATGTTAATATTTTATTCTTTTGAAAAGTCAAAAATATAACTTTTTCTCAGAACCTACTATGATCGAAGTGAAGCCTCCCTTATGCGAATCCCAATTCTAGGATTCAACGGCGCCCTCCGATTTTTAATCCGAGCACCGGTTAAAAAGTTAAAAAACCCTACTCAAACGTTTACTGAATGTACCATAAAAATTTTCAATAAATTATTATTATTCACCCTCGACCTGTTCCAGTTGAGGTTGGGCTCTGCCTAAGGTTAAAATTACCGAATGAACCCCATAGTACTCTCATATTTTTAATCTGAATTACCATTTTTTTTATATATTTTATCAATAAAAAAATTGTTACTTAATTATTTTATTTATGGCAAAAATCTAACTTCCATAGTTAGCCCACTCCAGCCAATGTTTGTATCTACCAAAAGAAAACATACCCTCATGAGCTCAGCAGTGGTCCTTGATTTTAAATTTGAGCCACAGTTCGTGAGTTATATGCATTTGAAAAATAAAATAACTTTATTTAAATATTTTACATACTGTTATCCCATTTTTGGGTTTTCCCATAGGAGGCCTATGACGAGCAAAATTATATCGTGCCTAAGGTAAACCCACCATCCTGAACGTAAAGGTTACCTTAGATTTTTTGAACCAGGTAATCATTTAAGAGTTATTCCACTTTAATAGGAAATCTTCTTACGTTCACTAATTAAAGGTTAACAAAACATCGATGGATCATTCAAGGCACTATAGGCCTCAGAATCACATGCCATCATATTTAATAGTCTCAAAAGTTTTCCATATAATTAATAAATTATATGGAAAATGTGGGATGTTTCATTCTCCCCACCTTTGGGATTTACGTCCTTGAATGCAAAAACAAAGGGAAAACAATCCAAAGGGGGTATTGATTAAGAATCTGAGCCTCACGCTCCCATGTGCTCTCCTAGAGGATCACGTGCTCCCACCAAACTCGCACAAGAGGAATTGATCATCCATGAAGGACTCATTTATGTAAATACAATATCCCCACTAGAACCTCTTTAAAGGTCTCCGCAATCGATAATGTACGATGGATCATGCACACATCTCCTCAACTTCGACACATGAAATAACATTTTTCACCTAGTGTATCTATGGGGGAAGAGATAGATGTTATGACACCTCAACCACTCTGTTGAGAATCTAGGAATTCTTAATGAACCTCAGATATTGTTTTCCACCTCGACCAAACCTCTACAATCCATGGTAGCATGAGACCTATAGTGAGACATGTTCTCCCTCATAGAACTCCAAGGATCTCTATCTCCTGTCAGCATATGTTTATGTCACTTCTTTCTTCATCCCTATCCACCAGTACTGTATAGATCCAAAGGGCCCTAGATACCCTGAGAGTGAGGGGGGGGGAATCAGAATATGGATATTCTATTCCAAAAAAATTTATTCCCCACTAGATCTTATCCACTATATTATAAAGGTAACTTTATTTTCTCTTATGTTTTTGATGTTTATCTTGTTCATTACTTATTTATCTGATAATGAGGCTTTTGATTAAATGCAGGGAAGAATGTAGGTTGGCATAACAATTTTTTATGGGTTCACCCCCACTTGGCTACATCCAAGGAGAAAACAACGACGATGTGATGTAATACCAAATCCACAAATTCTCACTGCTAATTTAAAATGTAACGGCTAGATCACTTCTATGCCCAGACACATTGAATTTTCAAAGTTTAGAGTCAGATCAGTACTTTCCCAAGTGTCACTCCCTATTTCTCGCACTCTGGCTCATTGGTAGTGGAGAGGGTCATCTTCTTCCTCTTCCTTTGCTCACTTATCTAGAATGTAACCACTCACAGATTATAGACCTATAGGTATCTTCATTATTTCTAATGAAATATGAATCCTTAACTATTGATAAATGATATGTTGATGTCCCACATTCACCCATAGATGATTCTCACATTGCACAGTGTGTACTAGGACACCCCAATTTTTTCTCACAGCCTTCACTGCACCTTGTGCATAATTCACTACTTTTGAGCGAAATTCACTTTTTGTTCAACACCTCTTTTACAACCATCCAGTTATTTTACTCACAACATCCTTCTTTTATGAAATTTTTTTTCTTTATGCGCAAATGACTTATTTTACACGCAACCTTTACTGTATGTGCAAATAATTATTTTACGTGAAACTACAATCTTTTACACGCTGTCGTTTCTTTAAGAACAATCAATCCTTTTACATGCAAACTTATTGTTTACGTGCAACTCCGTTTATTACTACAATTTCGTGTGCTCGAGCTCTAATAATCTCTAATTCTATAGATCCTCCTAATAAGGGGGTCATTTAATATTTATAAGAAAAATCCACCCATGATTGAAAAACCCTCTTTCCGTGCATAATTCTCATTAAACGCAAAAAACACATCTTTGGTGCAACACAATATTTCACGTACCTCTCCAATATTTTGTGCACCATGCTAATTTTTCAGGTACCACTTTATTTTTTATTCACCACTCTAAATTTGTGTACTCCTCCCTTTGATAAAATCACATCTCTCCATTTTTCACGCAACCTAGTATCTGCTCTTTTTGTACCGCCTCCAAATTATATGTTCCTTTGTCGAGGTTCTTCTATCAAACATGGATGGGCAACAACATTGCTTGAACCCAACAAATCACCAGGTAAACCCTATTTCTGATCAAATCATACATTGGGATCTCATATGTGCAAGAACACAACCTGGAAGGCCACTTTGTCAACAAACAAAATTAACTCAAAAAATTCTTCATTGATGCCTTGAGGGATTTCTTTTCAACAATCTGCCCCTTCGGGTATGTTGAAAACACTCTCAAAAAAATTCTGGGCACTTTGATACCTCATTAAAGCTTCTTCCAATTGCTACCACCCTTCACCACTTGCGATTCTGATTGAGTTTAAGGATTCACTTAACACAAACTCTAAACCTACATGAGCTATGCTCTCCATGATAATCTTGAGTAAATGAAAATATGATCAATGATTAACTTCATTTCTAACACCATTTTTTTATACCAAACTAATCCCAATTACTAAACATATTCCAATTGTGGATCGCTATAAACTTTCTCACACTATTCCAACATCAGTCATCTGGTTTTATAATGATCTTCAGTTGATGTGATGTCTACTCATTGACTGATCACTTTTAGAATCATCATATTTTAACCATTACCCCTCTCTCATAGCTCCTGCCAATATCATTTCTCCACTTGTCATCTTCTCCCCATGTCTTTGACAAAGAACTTTTATCCCTTCATTATCCATAGTTTCTCACCCTTTTGGAGTCATTATTTCTCCCCCCTTTTCAACGAACACTAATGTCACTCGTCTATGGTCTAATACATATCAAAGAAGATATATTAGAAAAATATAGAAAAACACTCCATACCTCGAGGAGAGGGGGTGGGGGTCTACAACCACACTTTTTCATGTGCGGGGAGTCGAATGAACTCCCAGAGCCAGCCGAGTCCTCTAAAATGCATCCTTGGGTAAGGATTTTGTCAGAATGTCTATAACTTGTTGCTTTATAGGCACAAACCCCAACTTCACTATCCCATGATCAACCTTCTCCTCGATAAAATGATACATTATCTCAATGTGTTTCATCATTGAATGATGGATGTGATTTTTGCTGAGATTTGTTACACTTGAGTTATCGAACGATATTTTGATCGATGGATTACCTTAAACTCCACTATCATCATTTTTCTACTTCATCCATAATAATTGTGTGGAAGCTTGAGTGGCCACAATATACTAAGCTTCTACGGTGCTCAATGAAAAGCAATCTTTTCTCTTGCTTAGCCCAGAAATACACAATCCTACAAGATAGAATGCACCTCCAAATGTTGATTTTCTTTTATCTGTTGAATTGACCCAATCAATGTATTCTTTTCACCGCAATCTAGTGAATATTAATCAGATTACTCTAAAATCTAACTACATGACATGTAGAGGAAAATATTTGAGGTCATTTCACTGTCAGATACTGTAGAATTCAAATTATTTTCCTATATTATGTGATATTAACCAACTTTCCCCCATCATCATTTGACTCTTTCATCCAGGTAGGAATTAGAGTATTCATCTCCTTGGAATTTTCAATTCCAAATCTCCTCAAAACCTTCTTTTCATATTTCTGAAAACCACCTTCACTTTGATCTACCATGAACTGATCTTCTTCAAATATGGATCCACATTTGAATACCATTCTATTCTAACTGCACAATATTAATTTCTTCCTCAAGATTATCATTAAAAACTACAAACATAACATGAATCTGGATCACTTTGAACTCACATATCACAATAATGGCTAGGAAAAATCTGATTATCTCCACCCCTCATCATCCTTGTCTGCACTAGCACTATCTGATTATAAGTTAAATCATTCAAGTCAATTACAGCTAAACTATTTGACTTTCATGCTAATATGGATTTTCCTTCTCCATGGTCATTATCATTATATACTTATGAATTAGAATTTTACACTTCTACACCCCCTGAGTCTCTTACCAATTCATCACATTCAATAGAAAACATTTCACTATTTCATTTTTCAATAACGTCATTTCATTCAACTACTTTTCTCTGATTCTTATTTAAAAACCATTGATATTCAATCACAGCTTCTTGGTATCCTCAAAATAGTGATCTAATACAATAATGATAGAACTAAATAGATAATGATGAAATACATGAATTTTTCTGATTCTTCCGCAATATGTATTATACCGATATTCTCTCGATAGAAAATACCTGAGTTAGGTCATCCAATTTTTGCATTTATTAATCTTGAATCTGATTATGATATTTAATTCCCCCTATGTTATGTGACACATTCTGTGGATAGGCCCACAGTTTAGACCCATAATCATTCTTCTCCTCCTACGACATTTTATCTCATCTGACAATTGTCCTTGAGCCGTAAGAAAAATCAATAGACCTACTAAGTTGGAACTCAGTGTATAAAATAAGGGAAAAAGTTAACAACACAATCACTTTATATTGTTCCCAGTTTCTCTCTTTCTTATTCATTTGTAGTGCTTGATTTTAATCTATTAGAATCTCTGGAGCATTCACCTCATCACATAACATATTTAAATGCCACCTCTACATAGATTTTATCTCCCAAAAACCTGAAACACTTGATTCATTAGTTTACAACAGTTATATACATAGGAAGATGGGCCTTTCTGTAATCCTAAAGATGATTTAAGTGGTTGATCTAGATGGGTCAACCCTTTGATTTTTTCTTGTAGAGCATCACAACCCTTCTTTTCCTGCTCTAACTGGCTGGCCAACTTCAACTGCTCTGGCCAAACTACTAATCATTCATTTCCCACATGATGAGACATTTTCTGATATGATGGGTCTATAGGATTGACCTTTCTCACACATCATGGTTTAATCAAACAAGTATAAATTTACTTCTTCGATGTTCCACCAAAATTCTATTTCCCTTGATTCCTTCTCCGAGAAGGAATCTCTTTTCTTTTCATTATCCCTTGCTTCTTCGTCCATTTTCAAGGATATTCTACTTTCATCCACCTTTCTCAATGGAACATGTCAAGTGAATTTCTCATGGCTTTGTTTGCTAATTTTTCATTTATCAGATGTTTGAATCATTCCACCATTTTTATTGGTGCTATGATTTCCAGTTATTTAACATTGTTATTCTCACAGAAAATGTAAATATTCCCTTAATCTTTTAGGTCTGTTCACATTATCTCTAATATATTTGTTGTGCGTGTTACTGAGGAGGTGACTGATACACCTTTGTTTCAGCTCCATGTGATTCCCCTGAGGTTTTATGTCTATTCTTCAACTTTCCACTTTGTCTTCCGGTGTATAATTTCTCATTATGCACTACTAAAGTCGAGAATCGCCATTTGAGTTCCTTTTACTTGCATTATTATTACTGCAATGACTTTCCAAATTCCCATAATCAGAACATATAAAACATTTTCCATCAAAGGCATACTTTATTTCATCATTTCTCTATCATGATGTTGATTCATCTTGAGTTTATCCTTTAACATTGACCTCCAGAGCATCCAGACCCATACACATGGTGTGCCCCATTCTTCCACAGTAATAGAAACTCATGAATGAATTCCTATGAGAGACTCTTCTTTCTGATTTCTCATGAAATTTCTTCTTATTCTCAGATTTAGTAATTTTTCTAGTTTTGCAGCATGAAATGTATTCCTGAGCCTCTGAACATAATCTTGATGTATGACCATGAATCTAATAGAAAAAGAACATACAATATGTGATTCCTGTAAGATCCTTTGTATGTTTATCTCAAGTATCTACAAGGTTTTTATTATCTCAAGATATTTTCACTGATCTTTTCCTATCATGTATAAGAGTGGGATCTTCATATCCGATTCCATATTTTCCAAAAATGGTTGCCCTTTGGAATGATACAATCCTTCCATGCTTCTCCTATAAGGAAGAATATTTGGATTTTATTTGATCATAAATTTCTAAAGGATAATCCAATAGTAAGTGTAAGGAATTATTCACCTTGGGTTTCTCTTTGGAATTTAGTTTCTCTATTTCTTTTTTGGCTAACTCCATATCATCCTCTAGTTGTATAATCTTATTTTCTCTTGATTCATGTTGACCATTGAGTTCTATTCTGAGATTCATTCCACTAAACATCTCATCATCTAGTTCTCGTGTGAGCTTATCTACCATATCACTTTGCTATGTTATTTTCAATTTTACTTGAGGAAAAAAATCAGAGATGAATGAATTCTCTTATTGTATCCATTGATTCTTCTGAAAAATTTTAGATAGATGTGTAACTAGAGAATAATTTGTAGTTTTTAGATTTTGAATTTCATATGAGATCAGATTCTTTCCCATGATATCAGCTTTGATATTTTCTCTCTTTATAGAAAACTTTATTAGTTCTTCAGATTGAGAGTCATTTTTCTCCCGGAGATCATTGGCCACGTCAATGAGCCTTTTATTTAATCCTATTTTCTTGTTAACGTAAATTTCCATTGCATCGATCTAGATTTCTATAGATTTCATCTCTTCATCTATTTTCTAATCCAATTCATTTTCATTGAGGACAACGACCTCTTTTTGAATTCTTGGAGTTTTTCATCTTCTTTGGTTCCCACATGACTTTGAATATCTGGTTCTTCACTAATTCTTTCAAAATCCTTAAATGAGTATGTATTTATACTGTATGAATAATCGAAACCATTATTCTGTTAACTACATGATTCTTTAACCGAATCACTCTATTTCCATTAACACGTCCACAGTAGGTAATTTCACAAGACTTCAGATTCTTCTTTTTTGTTCTTCCCTTTCCAATGGCACACCGAGAAAAGACCAGACTGATTTAACCAAAAAAAATCTAATACACCATGTCAGAGAAAAGAAATTTGATAAAATCAACCCATGACTCTGATACAAATTGTAAGGACCTAATGGGGCCTAGATACCCTGAGAGGGGGGTGGATAAGGTTACAGATATTCTATTTAAAAATTCAACCTTCTCCACTGGATCTTGACCTCTATGTTATAAGGGTCACATTGTTTTATCTTATGTTGTCAACATTTTTCATGTTCTTTCCCTATTTATTAGATAATGATGTTTTGGATGCAATGCAGGGAAGATAGAAGGCAAACATAGGGTTTTTTCTTGGTTCACCCTCAGTAGGTTACGTCCGAGGAGCATACAATGGTGATGTTCCATTGAACCAAATCCAGTAATGCTCACTGCCAATTTATTATGTTCAGGCTAGAAATATTCAATGCCCAAGATCACTACATTTACAATGTTTGGGGTCAGTATAATGCATTCTGAAGGGTCACTTTCTATTTTCCTCAGTCTGGCTCACTACTGATGGAGAGGATCACCATCTTCCTCTTCCTTTTCCCACTGCTCTTGAAAGGATCCACCCATAGATTATATAACTATAGTTCTATTCATTATTTCTAATGATATTTTCATCCTTAACTATTGATTGATGCTCTGTTGACATCCCACTAACACCCATAGATGAATCTCACATTGCACTAGGTGTACCAGCCTACCAGAATTTTTACGTGCAACATTCACTGGGCCATGCTCATAAATCCCAACTTTTTCACAAAATTCACTTTTCGCGCAACATATCTTTTTTGCGCATCCAATTATTTTACTCACAATATACTTCTTTTAGGAACATATTTTTTATGTGAAACTGAATTATATTATGCGCATCATTTTCTTTATGCGTAAATACTTATTTTATTCACAACTACAATATTTTATGTTCAACCGTTTCATTGTGCACAAACAATCATTTTACGCGGGAACTTATTTTATTCACACAACTCTTTGGCGTACTCCAAATGTGTGTGGTAGAGGTCGGATAGTCTCTAAGTATTTTGATCCTATGAATGAGGGGTTCACTTTATATTTATAGGGAAAATCAACCCATGCATGAGAAACCCTCTTCCATATGTAATCCACATTGAGTGCGAAAGACACTTCTTCAGCACAACACCATAGTTCTCCCCATGATCCAATTTTTCGTGCACCTAATGCCTTTTCCATTTTTCAAGCTTCTGATATCGAAACACCGCTTACACGAAAAACTATATTCCTTATTTCTCACACCAATCCAATATTTCACACACCTCTCCAATATTTCGTGCACCACAACAATTTTTCACACACCACATTATTTTTTTCACACCACTCTAATTTCATGTGCAACTACCATCGTATCATCTCTTTTTGTACCACCACCATATCATCTGTTCCATTGTCGAGGTTTTTCTGTCAAACATGGATATCCAACATCATCTCTTGAACAAGAAAAATCACCATGTAAACCCCATTTCTGAACAAATTTTACATGATGGTATACTTTTTGAACCAACAAAACATGGAGGCCCACAATTTCAACAAACACAATCACATCAAAAATTCTTCAATGATGCCTTGATCAATTTTTCCCAACAATTACTGACACCAGACGTCCTGGTACACCTTCACTACACCAGGATATACCACTAAAGGGGATATTTGGATCAACCTAAACACCTCCTCCCAAGGCCTCACTGGTACCGTGGTGCATCCTCTGAAGATGATGATGTGCTCTCCACATTAGAAAATTCTTTAGGATGCCATCCTGAGTATATATGATCACATCGGGACTCAAAGTCAATGTCCCAAGATGTAACTCCCATATTCGTTGAAGAATTGGTGGAGTGACTGTTATATACTAGAGATATGCTTCTCCATATTTTTCAATGAAGGATATCTACAGCACGACTAGCTGCTCTAACAACTCACTCCATAGTTATAGTCCAGACCTACTACTGAGTGTGTCTGCTACTAAGTTCCCCTTTCTAGGAGTATATACTATATCAATTTCATTTTTCCAGGATGAACTATAGCCATTTTCAATGTCTCGGGATCATATCCTTCTATGAGAATATATACCTAAGACTATTTTGATCAAAGTAAATAGTAAAATGTTAACCCATCATGTAGTGCCACCACATCTTCAGCACAAGGACCACTACTTCTAACTTCTGTTCATGGGTAGTATGGTTCTCCTTGTGCTGTCACAATTTCTATGAGCCATAGGCGAACACTACCTACTCCTGAATGAGGAAACAACCTACTTAGGTCCTAGATGCGTCAATAATAGACTACATACCCAATGCCCTCTTCTAGTTTCCTCAATATGGTGGAACTCTTTAGTATCTGTCTCATCTCATGAAATCTCTTCCGACACTTCTTCATCCACAAGAATGGATCCCCCTTATTCATCATTGCAGTCAAGGGTGTCACTACCCTGGAGAAGTCAAGTACAAATATCTGCTAGTACCCACCCAATGCAGTAGTCCCTCTCCCTTTGGGGAGGTAATCCTAGAATCATCTTTTGAAACGATTTCCCCACACTCTGACACTCCTATTAGGAACTGAAAACTCAATAATCCTTCTAACATGAGCGTATGGTTTTCCAACTCAAGTGTGATCAGATACTCCCTCCTATGCATGGGTTTATCACGTGCTTCCTTGGTTTTCTTTTTTTCCAATTAAAGAACACCAAATTCTGTTATTATAGATAAACCAGAACCTTTTTTCATAATATAGTAAATCTGAGTATAAACTGTGGATGTCCATTAAATACCCAAATTAATGTTGTAAGGCCCCGATACTTCCACCAAGAGGTTCCAACCGAAACTCTCACCTTAAGGGTTAGATCACACCGTCATCAAGAGTGTGATTATCAAGTCTCCTCTAAATAGTATCTTCAGATATAAGGGTAAAGCCATCAGTTTAATAGGAAACTCTAGGACTTGATCAATATTCGAGGTAAGAAGGAATGATTCGTATGTATTTCTATTAATATGACAGCTAGTAGATGACATTGAACATACCTCGAATCATTCCTGGATCCCTTGGGTAACACTACTTGACCGCATGTAGCTACTCCATTCCAATGTCCTCCAACACCTTAATCCTAGTGGGGACTACATTGGGGGTGGATGTAACATGTTGAAATGTATACGACCTCATGCTAATCTCCTTTCTACACTTCCATATCTACATCCTTTTAGATTCATCTGTCCCTATAACTTCCTCTTCCCGAAACATTTTACACACCCACGTATCTGAGACTAGATTCAGTATCCTGCTTTCCCCTACTAACATTCACTAGATGTATCTGCTCTACTATATAACAATCAACCAAAATGGTTCTCTCTAGAACCCTAACATAAGTATGAATTACTAAATTAATTTCACTAGCTTGGATGTCCCTAAACACACCTCACACTGAGGTCCGCGCTGTAAAGCACTAACCATGCGGTATTCATCGAGTGCCTGGGATAGTCAGTATGCCTCGATGAATACTCAAATACCAGCATGTGGTCCCGTCGTATCAGTAGAATCTCTAGGGAAATATCATCCCTTTTATCTTTATTGAATGATACCCCTTATTTGATAAAGGTTCTCAAGATACTCCATAGAAAATTCACCTCTTCGTAAGATCAGGATTATCCAAACTATGTCAATGTCCTTCAATGCCATATAGAAGTCTATCTACCAGGACCACCATCTGATCGAATGATGCCCTCGCTAGGTGGAAAGTCATCCACCTCATTATTCCATCCCTTAACCGTCATTGAGTTGGGCTCTCATAAGATCTTGAGGGGTATCTGATGATTAAACATTTCTAAGGATCCAAGTATACATGCTTCATCTACCGGTACTGCCTGATGTAACTGCTAACCAACGTGTAGTGATATAGGTGACACACTACCCAAAGGTACCATCTCGGGAAAAATTCTATGTACTGAATCCTCATCACCATGTGGATCATCCTCATGGTGAAACTCTAGAAATGACTTGCATCTAAGATCACTATATTCTCTACTAGTGTCTCAAATTGGCAGAAACGTCTAGCCACAACTTCCGGCCAGTCCTCAACTACCTAGGAATCTGTCTCACCTTGAAACCTCAGTGGAATTGTCCACTATAACACGTTAAACATGCTCTATAGGTCTGCACCATCTCCCAATACGGATGGTGGTAACTTCTTCCCAATGGGTGGTGGTGTTGTTGGTACACCACCAGAAGGTGCCAACACTTTAAGAGAGCCATTCACTAGAGCCTCATCACTTGGCGGGATGTAATCATGTACTCTCTCGGGGATCCTACCTGGCTGTCTACACAGTGACATCCTGATAAGGAACTGGTGCAACATAGTTATTATGTTATACTTGTTGAACTGATTACAATGAATCAACGATTTTTTTTTTCAAAACACGTGCAACTAGTGTTTTCGTGCACCGAGTTAGAATTCAGAATTTTGGGTCTATGTGTATGGATACTTCGGCCACCACAACAACAATAGACTCCCCAAACTGAAAACCACACTCAAAACACTTAACACTCTTTCCCCATTTAAAAGACCAATGTCCTAGTTCATCGGATGAACCGAATCCTCTGATACCATGTTGTCATAATCCGTCCCATGGGATCATGCCATGACTACCCCAAGACCTCCTTTTATAGCTCAGGGGCTGGCGACTAGCACCTGAAATGCATATCCCTTAACAAGAAGTATTTTACTTTAATCCTATATAGACATACAATCAAATACCATAATAAGAAGAAACCACGATCTAAATGGTTGTAGTAAAAATTGTGATGAAATAAAAAGGGGCTAGAATACAATCCCCACTGGATAGTATAAGTACAACTGGAAAAGGAAAATGACTCTTGGAATGTCCCCCGATGATCCAACATAACGTGTAGGTAAAACTCATGATCATTAGTCCTACATCACGCCACATCATGTGGTCCACCTATGAGCACCGTCCAGTCCTCGCTCCCTTAGCCTCAATCAACGATGTCTGTCATCTGCAAAAGACCCAACAAGGTGCAGTCAGAGCCCTTGTAGGGGTGAGTATGAAAATACTCAATAAGGACCTCGCGACCCACAAAGGTCTCCATGTGTTCCATAATGAAAAAACCCCAAATCAATACTTCAATCCAAAAGTACGATGTAATCATCAACTCTACATAGGTATATTCATATACATATTTATAAGATTTCAAGATATAATCATCTCATACATGAGGGAAGAATACCACAATGGTAAAACTACTAAGGTAAAAGTAACACAATGGTAACATCATGAAGGTTGCACCGCGAAGGTAAACTTAACACACATGTAACACCAAAAAGATAACACCACAAAGGTAAAAGTACCACATAGGTAACACCACGAAGATAACATCGCGAAAGTGATGGTACCACACAGGTAACACCACAAATATTACACTACAAAGGTCAAAGTACTACAAAGGTAACACCATGAAGATAAAAGGCTCAGCACACACCAGGTATTAGTGAAGCCTAGAAGTGTAGGTGATTAGTCGTTAAGCTAGATCTTCTTATTATATCAATATGAACTACTGCTGATTATATGGACTTTGACCCACACAGGATCGATATGTACTAACCCCACCAATTATCCACACAGGATCCGACATACCCGAAGTCGATAGGTGATAATTATCACAATGACCCACACAAGATAGGTATGCAATGACCCATATAAGATCACTAAGCACTGACCCACATATGATCTAACCCACATAGGATCAGTATGTGCTGACCCACACAGTATCGTTGAGGACTGACACACATAGTCTCTGACCAACACAGGATCAGTGTTGACCCACACATGATCACTTTGTACAAACCTCTGTATAATATGTCTCCAACCTCCGCCTCACAGTCAACCACTGGATTCCCGTTAACAGAACAATGAACCATGAATAATTAACACGATGCTCCATTATGTCCAAATGGGTTCTAAGATAATATATGGCGCGTCAATTCGACACCCAGTCTGTAAGCTATTGGAATTTTAGTGCTGAGGGCCCAGTTGGATTCATATTTGATCAAAACCGACCATATTCCATCATTATCTAAAAATAATTTGGAGTAACACAAAAGGATTTCATTGTCTATAGGGTCCTTGTGCTATTGACGAAAAGTAAATCGGACCCCCGGTCTATTTGTTACAAACATTCCATGGAACAGGGGTGATTGCACCTTGGTCTGGCCCGGATTGATTGGGCCCACTGGAATATTCCAAAGGGACCGCTTCCCAAAATGATTCCCAACTTTATTGGTGGTATGTCAATAAGACATCTATTTTTTCAGTTATAGGTGTTTATTTATCTGGGGATCTGTTGGGTCTGGGACCAGTCAGACCTGGTCAGACCGGCCCGACGCAATAGGTCCCGCAGTCTACTTGACCCCACTCGGGTCTGGCCCATTAAAGGTTGGCCCGGTTACTTAGGTTCGGCCCGTTGGGGTTAGCCCAGTTCACTTGGTGTGGTTTTTCCCATGGGGTGGGGCATTGCACACTAGGTGGGGCTCGACCCACCCGCATTGGTCCGCTAGGCCATGGGTCCAACCCACTTGGAGAATTCAGCCGGTTGTGCCACGGGTCCGACCCAACCTACTAGTAGGTCTCGCACGCTAGGTAGGTCTAGCCTGCTCGGCATGCCCATGCCGGCTCCATCCACCCGGAGGCAGACTGTTGCATTCCACTAGCCCTGCAGTCATGGGGCTGTTTCGACCAGCCGGTGGGGAACTACCCCACTGCATTTAACGGTCATCCATTTGGCTGATCATGGTTTCACCGACAGGGTTCGAGCCAAGCCACACCTTCCTGTCGCGGCCTGCGAGCCGCGACCCCTTCCCCCAGTGGAACCTACGGGCACCGCCCTTGCCCCACACGGCTGGCTCAAGCCAGCCGACCATGGCCGCCGTGGCGCACGACAGTGTGCCGCTTCCCACCACTTGTGGCCGATTGTCTTGGGTCCCCTCCGGCCACCGCCAGTTTCCACCGACATGGGGTACTGTTGGATTCTACAGCGTGTCACCGAACGTGTTATGGTGTCCATTTATGGTGTCGTATGCGCCTACGACTCTTTAGCACTGCCATTGTCATAGTGTGTCCTGATATATCGTGTTGTTTTCGAGTTGGAAATTGTTCCCTGATGTTCAAATCATGATTAAAGTGGTGGAGGGTCAGTGCCATGTTCATTGCCCCCCCCGCCCACGTTGATGTCATAGCAAGCGAGAGGTGTGTTAATTTATCCAATACAACTTCATAATAAACTCCCTACATCAAGATCGTTGGAGAACACCCACGACCGAGGAAGTGTCGTTGTTCGTCATCCACGCAAAAAGCCGCCAACGTTTCCACTCAAGCATTGTCCATCGTTTCGTGATTCGGTGTCACTCGTCGCCACTCGCCAGAACTGGTCCCATCCTCCACGTGGTTGGCGTCACGACACTTTATCATAAATTCATTTTTTGGTGATGCCGTGACAATACCCCTCCACGAGCTCCATATAAATAAGAGAGGGGGAGGGTGAGTAACGTATATAGAATTTAATTTGGGTTCATTTAATGAGAAACTTCATAATTCAAACGATGGTGTTACAAAGGATATGGGGAGTCAAGCCATTTAATGGCATGACACATTGTTGATCCCACCACTACATCATGTCCATTGAAGGAAAAGAAAATAGAGAAATTAAATAACAAAGTTATTTTATTATCCATTTAAAAAGAAAAACATGTAACATTTCCCCATACCTACTACGGTCAAAGTGATGCCTCCCTTAATCAAATACCGATGTTGCAGATTCAATAGTTCCCTCAAATTTTAAATCTGAGAACTGGTTCAAAAGTTATAAAATGACGCTCTCACGTTTACTGAAAGTACCATAAAAAGTAGAATAAATTATTCATATTTACCCCCGACCCACACCATTTGAAGTTGGGCTATTAATAAGGGAAAAAATCCCCAATAAAACAAACCATAAACTAGGATTTTTAATCTGATTTAGCGTTTAGTTGTTATGCATTTTAATAATATAAAAATTGTTACTTTATTATTTTATTTAGACCAAAAAATATCTTCAATAGTTGGCCAAGTAAGACTAATGTTAGTATCTTCCTAAATAAAGAATACCACCACGAGCTCAGCGGTGGACCAGATTTTTAATCCGAGTCACCGTTAATGAGTTATAAGAATTGGAAAATCAAAAAATATTTATTTTATTATTTTATTTACGATTATTTCTTTTTTGAGTTCTATCACAGGATGATTGTGACGACTGAACATAGGTCATGCATAGGGTAAACCTGCCAACCTGAATGCAATGGTGCCATCAAATTTCTGATCTGTGGAAGCATTTAAGAGTTATTCCACTTTTTCAGGAAAACTGCTTATGCACGCTAATTAAATCATAACAAAACTTCGAATGATCAATCTGGGCACTCTGGGACTCAGTATCATGCGCCGTCATATATCTTTGTCTCAAAATAATTCTTTAGAAGAAACAATTTATATGGAAATTCATAGTCATTAAAAATAGAAAGTGTCACCATCACATACCTTACCCCTATGGTGTTTGTTCGTGTAATAAGTGATTATGTATCTCAAAACCAATATTATGTATTTTTATATTGTCATTTTTTAAAATAATGCTTATTATTATCACTATTATTGACTATTTGGGTATTATTGTATTTTTCTGTGAAGATATCAAAATTATATATATTTTTTAAATTATATATATAAACTAAATTAAGTAAATCATTGTAGATAAATTATTTAAAATTAAATAAATGTTATTTTAATATACATATTAAATAAAAATAATTTTAATAAATGTGGTAATTAAAAATAATTAAATCCAATATAATATTTATAATGGTATAAATTTTTTTATCATTGTTATAAAAAATATTTTTCATTATATTTATAAATTCACATATTTTGAAAAATAATGATTCAATAAATTCAATTTTTGAAATCATCAGGTAAAAATTATCCAGTGTTGAATTTTACATATTTTTTGAAGTATTATTTTAGAGAATATTTTATATGTTTTACATATACATTCTGTATTATGACATTATAAAATCGCAACTGTAATTTAATTAATACATTCAAGATTATTAATGAAAAAATTATCATTTCCCCTTATCAAAATGTGTCTATGAATTTCATTGAGAAATTTTATAATACATTAATGAATCCTCCAAAACCTATATTGTATTTTTAGGTTTTAAAATTAATTAATTATTAGTATGACTCACATCTATAAAAAAATTCAATTATTTTAATGATATTTATTAATATAATTATAAAATATTTAGAATTGCTATTATTTTGATAAATTCATTGGAAAAAACCCTGGGATAATTTTTGGTTTTGGATTAATTTTCTATATATATTCTAAAAAATATTTTCTTAAATTAAAAAATAATTAATCTCACATTTTATATAAATACACATAGAAACACCTTCTTGTCACCATTCATAGAATATTTATCAGAAAGTTACTCTCCCAATACCTCTCCAATGAAGTCTAAATGTGTTAACAAGATCATAATATGTTCCTACAAATATTTTAGAAGGACACTATAATTATATATGATCATATCATCTTCTATATTTTTCAATATTTTTCATTGTATTTTTCATTTTTATTTACAATGTTTCATGTTTTAATAAAATTTTAAGAACTCATATTTCAATACTTATGTTGTAAAAATAATTACATACCTTATTTCATTCAAAATGAAAGCCAAAATGTATTCAAGATAAATTATGATATCTATGTTTTCATGATATTTTCAATAAATTTTTTTTTTGTTAATACCCATCACCCTTTTCACTCAATGGTATTCACATAGTTGTACTTATCCTTTATTTATTAAGGAATTCCATGAATGGAACCCACAAAACATAATAATGAGGATATAATCTAGTGATTATGTCCTTATATTGTATGATCTATGTTCCAAAAAAACAATTATACCTGAAATATATGTTTTGGGTGGGACCATAATTATACAACTTTCAAATGCATTGGGTAAGGTTTTTATCTCATGAGATAACATCTATGTTGCATGACTATTATTCCATAGAACACTATGTTTCAATGTATCATTGATTAGACATAAATTATTATTATTATTTCATGTTTTATATTCTTGTCAAATTTCTTGTTTGGCATTATTTTATCATCTTATAAAACACTTTGATACTCATGATTACGATTCCCCCCATTATATGTCTTCAATGTTATGCACCTTGACTCTAATGTACATATATATATTGTATTATTATTTGATTATTCTAATTGTAAGTTTATAGATTCTAACATCCCATGATTCCATGGTAATTATACCTTTGAATAATATAATAGCTTGCATTGTACGCAATTTCGGGATTCTAACACATCGTGACCAATCAAACTAGCCATTATGAATAGTAATACCCACTTTATGAAAATTTTGAAATTTTATCTCTCAAAATGGACTTCATTTTTGGATTTGGAATATCAAAATTATCATAGGGTGAAATTTTGGTACTTTTTGGATAACTTTTATATTTTGATGAATAGTGAAAACTACTAAATTTTTATTAAAAACTAATTTTTTAATCAAAATAATTAATAGTGATAAATTATGAATTTGAGTGGTTTTAAAGTATATTTAGAATATATTTTTACCATTTAATACATTTTTGGTCATTGTACATAATTTCACAACTAAACCGGACATAAACAAGTGTCAATCTTTTGATATTTAATATTTCTTAAAAACACGCTTTTTGTTTTGACTACGAGAATTAATTTTAAATTAATTTCTGTCACATCTGTGTTTCTAATTTGGAAAAATGGATTCCATATTTATAATAAGGATGTCAAAATTATGTAAATAGGTAACTATTATTTTTATTCATTTTTAATAATTACATGGGTAAATATTTTATTTTCCATGGTTGAATGGTAAATCCCGTAAATATGGGTAAATAAATAATATTATAATAATAATAAATTACCCTAAAAGGTGTCCTAACGTTATTGGTTGATACATTTCTGACCACGGGCATCTTTTGATCGATTTGGGGACCCCATGGATTCGCTTGTAGATGATAAGGATAATTTATATTAATTAAGTTAATGGAAATACAAAAATGACATAAGCATATATCGTTTAGTAAAACAATTTTTACATAGGGTTATATATGTTAAATTTTCGACTATAAATATTAATTATAAATATAAAAAGATTTACTACATAGTTTCATTTTATTTATAATTTTTAGACATTTAATAAATAGCGTTAATTATGACACAATAATGATGTAGTGTTTATCTTATTAATGAACGAATCAAATAATTGGCATTATAAAAGTTATGATAAATATAATTTTAATGTTTTTATTCCATTCACAAACTTTATTGTTTAATAAGACATGTTTGGATTGCTTAAATGAATTTGGTTAGAATTAATAAAGTTTATAATACTTTAAAAAATCAATTATTAACTATTGTCAAAATTGACATAAATGAGTTTTTAAAACAAGTATTATATTATTAATTGATTTTATATTCCTAAAAATATAAGGATTGAAATAAGGACTTATATCATGATATTTGAATCATTAATGGACCACTTGGGGGACTCTTGAATGTATATAGTACTTTTATTAACTATATAATATAAAAATACAAAGTGACATGGTAAATGTAAAACTAATTAACTAAGAGTTAAAACTAAAATATAAGGTTAATATAATGACCCAAACCTGTCTAAAATCTATTGGTGGAAATATTTTAGATCCATCCCCACCTTATAGTTTTAATAATACACTTTGAGCCATTACAAACCGAATATTAATTTATTATAAATTAATACTTTAAGTTTTTTCTGAAGAGCCCCTCCTTCCCCATATAAAAGGACACAACTTCTAAAAAATTATTCACACCATAAATTCCTTTTGGTTCTGCAAAAACCTGCCCAAATACTCTATAAAATTCCCTAAATTCATCCTAGATGCCTTATTTTGATCAGAAATCCAACCTATGGAGCCCTTTTGATCAAATCAGAAGGAAGAACCCGAAGATTGGGTAATGTTTTCACCACACTTTTTCAAGTTCCTTTCATTTTCAACTTCTTCTTTCTTTGTTATTTAATTTATAAAATAATATCTCCATAATCTTATATATAATTTGTTGTTATTATAAATATTTTACAACCATATTCAGTATTTTATCCATCCTTTTAATGACATTTCACCATATGTGCGTACGTACGGCTTACCGTCTCCACGTCGTGCTGTAATTGTTATTCAAAAACATTATTTATTGGATGGGTATGATAATGATATATAATTTATGTAAATAATATATATAACATGATAATGATTCTGTATATATTATATACTATCAAATTATATACTATTTTAATATCAAATGAATGATATTATCGCTCATGCGTACGTATGGACTACCATCTCCACGAACACGATGAGATTCATTCCCCATCGTATCCATGAAATTGTAATTCTCGTTTGATGATTAAAAATAAGGTTTAAGGACTTGATATCATTCTGGGTTTGAATAAGATACAAACTATCCCTAACAAACACGGATTATGTAACAAAATATATTTAAGAAAACAAGTAAGTTAACACCCGAAACAATGATAATAGTAAGATATTTTAAACAAATTAATGTTAAAAGATCATATATGATATCATATTAATGTATATGATTCTTGTATAATTTGATAACAATTATTTCACCATTATACAGGAGGGTAACTTACCCTCATCCAAGGAAAAGTACAAGGTAATGGGTTATTTCACAATCTCTTCATTATCCGCGGTTTTTTATGAGTAATTATCTATTCAGACATCTTTATCATCCACATCCATGTTTCTTAAAAATATATTTCAAAACATTCTTACTATTTTACAGAATATGTGTTAAAGTCATTTATAAACTTGTTTGAATTATTATAATATGTTTATAAAGGAATATTTACGTCATTTTCCAAACAAGGACCTTTTTAACCTTTTCGATAGAATTAAGTTAAGAATGTTTTTTAACTTATACGGCGGGTGTGGCTATTTTCCGCCATTATAAAATTTTTGAATCTTCCCTTAAAAGCTTATAATAATATTTTGAAAGTAAATGTTTTATTTTATAATTATGTAACCATTAAATTATTTCAAAATGAATATTTTATAAATTTGTGAAAGGTACCCTTTATCATGATCAGAATTTTAAATGTTTTAAAGATTTATCTTTCAAAATATTTTTAATTAATATCCATGTTTTCAAAATTATTTTAAGGATTTATTTTTATGGACATGAATCTTTTGAAATAATATTTCTTTTAAAACGTTTCAATGTGTTATGGGACACTTTGATTTAAAAATCTCTTTTAAATTACTTCATTTATAAATGTGTGACTTTTAAA
Organism: Viscum album; assembly: GCA_963277665.1. Lineage (NCBI taxonomy): Eukaryota > Viridiplantae > Streptophyta > Magnoliopsida > Santalales > Viscaceae > Viscum > Viscum album. The sequence goes on from OY728127.1 coordinate 1,814,445,863, forward strand.
TGATTTAAAAAAAGAGATATTTCTGTCAAGTAGTTTTGATTTCATCTATGTCAACATCCTTTGATGGATTTTAAGCTTATTTGAAGTTAATTTATTATGATAAAAAACTTCCATATTGTATTGTAGGTTTTGTGATATGTTTGACTCTTGATGTGTTATTTCTATACCATTCATTGTTTATTAAGAATGTATTGACATTTTGTATGCTTGTTTTAATATGAATGTTTATCTTATGTTTAAACCTGTTCATTTGAGAAATGCATTGGACATAATAAGTGACTGGTGGAGCCCGCTATATCTCCTCGATGCATCGGTAGGTCTAATGAGGCAAACTAGTGTCTTGGAAGGAGGCCTTGACAAAATCTTATTTGTAGTCTTGGCACGAGGCCTTGGATACGTGGTTATGATAGTCTGTCATTATGTATTCCAGAATTATGAAAGTGGTTATTGATATTGCATGTGATTATTTGACTATTAGAATATCCTTGTGAATATGTTAATGGAGTTATTTCAATTTATTTTTGAAATGTTATACTGAAATTCATTTTTAAAAGGTTTTTGTTTTAGTTATGAATTTCCTTAAATGATTGTGTTTATTTAAGAAAGTTTCTGTTATGTTTATTCCTTACTGAGCATCTTAGCTCACCCATTTCTAGGTTTTATTTTTCCTAGGATTTGAAGAAGTATTTTATGAATGACCTGCTGGGATAGTATGAGGGAATATGAAGACAATATTTTTTTTTGTAGTTTTTCACTTTATTAGGTAATGTAATACTTATGAATGTATCTACTGTTTAAAAGGATAATAAACTAATTGGTCGCTCGAGACTTGATCATTTTTTATCATGCCAATGTTATGTAATAATGCACCGACTCTGGGTAACTGGGTTTGGGGCGTTACAGTTGGTATCAATGGATGTTTAGTACAATCCATGGAAGATAGATTTAGATAAACTCTGAATAGAGCACATAGCCCTAAGATAGACATTGAGGATTAGTATAGAAGAACTTCCTATAATTTTGGTCTTTTAGATATTTTTTGAGTTTTCCGAGAAATATGTAACACCCCAAGCTTCTACGGTACGTTTCCCTTTGAATAATGCGATAGCGTGTGTTGTACGCAACCTCGAGTTCTAACACACGCCACAACTAATTAAACTAGCCGTTGTGAATAGTAATACTTAATTTTTGAAATTATATATATTTTATATTTGAAAATGGACTTCATTTTTGGACTCGGAATATCGAATTTAGCCTAAGGTGAAATTTTGGTACTTTTCGGATAACTTTCATATTTTGATGAATAGTGAAAATTACTAAATTTTAATTAAAAACAACTTTTGTAATCAAAATAATTAATAGTGATAAATTATGAATTTTAGTAGTTTTAAAGTATATTTAGAATATATTTTTACCATTTAATATAATGTTGGTCATTGGACATAATTTTATAATTAAACCGAACATAAACAAGTGTCAATCTTTTGATAGTTATTATCTCTTAAAAACACGCTTTTTGTTTTGACAACGGGAATTAATTTTAAATTAATTTCTGCCACTTCTGTGTTTTGAATTTAGAAAAATGGAATCCATATTTCGAATCAGGATGTTCAAATTGTGTAAATAGGTAACTTTTATTTTTAGACATTTTGAATAATTACTGCGGTAAATATTTTATTTACCATGGTTAAGGGTAAATCCGGTAAATAAGGGTTAAAAAAATAATATTATAATAATACTAAATTACCCTAAAACGTGTCTTAACCCTATTGGTGGATACATAGTCGACCATGGGCATCTTTGGGTCTATTTTGGGACCCCATGGATCCACTTGTAAGTGATAATGACACTTTATTTTAATTAAGTCAAAATGAATACAAAAATGACACAAGCATATATCTTTTAGAACAACAATTTTTACATAGGGTTATACATGTTGGATTTTCGATTATAAATATTCATTAGAAAGATACAAAGATTTCCTACATAATGATATTTTATTTATAATTTTTAGACATTAAATAAGTTATTTTATTTATGACACAATGATGATGCAGTAATTACTATAATAGTGAAAAATTAAAATAATTGATATTATAAATACCCAAATAAATATAATATGAAACTTTTAATGAATTAAACTAATTTTATAGGCTAATATGATATATTAGGATTGATTTAATGGACTTTGTTAGAAGTAATCAATCTGTTATGAGTTTCACAAAAATCAACTATTGAATAGTGTCAAAATTGACATAAAAGAGTTCTTAAAACAAATATTATATTATTAATTGATATTAAATTCCTAAAAATCTAAGGTTCGGCCAAGAGACTTATATTATGATAGGTTAATCATTAATGAACCACTTGGGGGTCTCTTGGATGTATATAGTAAGTTTATTAACCATAATATATAAAAATACAAAGAGACATTGTAAAAGTGAAACTAATTAACTTAGAGTTAATACTTAATGATAAGGTTAATATAAGTACCCAAACCTGTCTAAATTCTATTGGATGAGTTGTTTTCGACCTATCCCCACCTCATCCTTTGAATAGTCAACTTTGGAGCCTTTAGAAACCGAATATGAATTTATTATAAATTAATATTTCTAGCTTTTCCAAAGGTGCCCCTCACCCCTCTTATAAAAGGGCACTCCTCCTTCTCATTTCTTCACACCCTCAAAGCCTTTTGGATCGGCCAAACTCTGCCCAAATAATCTCCCAACATCCCTCACTACAACCTAGAGGCCTTAGTTTGATCCGAAATCCAACCTAAGGAGCCCTTTTGATCAAATCAAAAGGAAGAACCCGAAGAAGAGGTAATGATTTCACCACCCTTTTCTACGTTCATTTCTTCTTCCACTTCTTCTTCCTTTGTTCTTACCATTCTAAAATAATAACTCCAGTATCTCACATATACTGTGATGTTATTATAAGTATGGTACAACCATATTCAGTATTCTATCCACCCTTTGAATAACATGTCACCATACGTGCGTACGTACGGCTTACCGTCTCCACGTCGTGGTGTAATTGTTATTCAATATAATATTATTTGGATGAGTATAATAATGATGTGTAACTCATGTAAATAATAAATATAACATGTTAATGATTCTGTATATATGATATACCATTCATTTATATATTATTTTAATATCAAAAGAATGATATTGTCGCTCGTGCGTACGTACGGACTACCGTCTCCACGAACGCGATGAGATTCATTCTCCATCGTATCCATTCAAGTATAATTATCATTTTATGATTTAAAAATGATGTTTAAGGACTTGATATCATTCTGGATATGAATAAGATACAACAAACATGGCTTATGTAACAAAACAAATAAAAGAAAATGAGTAAGTTAACACCCGAAACGATGATAATTCTAAGATATTATTAATAAATCAATGTTAAAAGATCATATATGATATCATATTAATATATATGATTCTTGTATAATTTAATAACAATTATTTCACCATTATACAGGAGGTTAACCTACCCCAACCAAGGAAAAGTACAAGGTAAGGGTTATTTCACAATCTCTTCATTATCCGAGGTTGTTTATATGTAATAATCTACTGGGATCTCTTTATCATCCACATCCATGTTTCTTAAAAATGTATTTCAAAACATTTTTACTATTTACAAGAATATGGGTTAAATTCATTTATACCCTTTTTTGACTTTTTATAAGAGGTTTATAAAGGAATCTTTCCGTCGTTTTCAAAACAAGGTCCTTTTTAACCTTTTCGACAGAATTGAGGTAAGAATGTTTTTTTAACTTATACGGCGGGTGCGGTTATTTTACGCCGTTATAAAATCTTCAAAGCTTTCCTTACAAGCTTATAAGAATATTTTCAAAGAAAATGTTTTATTTTATATGGATCTTAAATGATTTCAAAATAAAAGGAGATACTTCTTTAAAAAGAATTTTGATTTCATCTATGTCAACATCCTTTGATGGATTTTAAGATTATTTGAATTTGATTTATTATGATACAAAACTTCTATATTGTATTGAAGGTTTTGTGATATGTTTGACTGTGAATGTGCTATTTTTATACCATTCATAGTTTATGGTGAAATTATTGACATTTCGTATTCTAGTTTTAATACGAATGTTTATGTTATGTTTAAACCTTTTCATATGAGAATGCATTGGACTTAATAAGTGACGGGTGGAGCCCGCTATAGCTCCTCGATGCATCGGTAGGTCTCATGAGACAAACTAGTGTCTTGGCACAAGGCCTTGACAAAATCTTATTTGTAGTCTTGGCACGAGGCCTTGGCTATGTGGTTATGATAGTCTGGCATTATGCATTCCAACATTATGAAAGTGGTTATTGATTTTTGCATGTGATTATTCGATTAGTAGAATATCCATGTGAATAAGTAAATGGCATTATTTCATTTTATTTATGCCATACTATGTTAAATGTTCAAGTTTAAAAGGCTTTTGTTTTAGTTATACATTTCCTTAAATGTTTATTTTTATTTATGAAAGTTTCCTCTATATTGTTATCCTTACTGGGCATTTGAGCTCACCCCTTTTCTATGTTTTATTTTTCCCAGGTAGTGAAGAAGTAAATTATGAATGACTTGCAGGGATATTATGAGGGGTTAATAGTGTGGATATGAAGACTTTGTTGTTGTAGTAGTTTTTCACTTTGAAATGTAATGTAAAACTTTATGATTATATCTAGTGTTTCCAAGGCTACTAAACCAATCGGTCTTTCGGGATTTGATCTTTCTTGTGATCATGCCAATGTTATGTAATTAATGCACCGACTCTGGGCAGCTGGGGTCGGGGCGTTACAGTTGGTATCAGAGGAAGTTTAGTACAAACCTTGGAAGCTAGATTTAGATAAACTCTGATTAGAGCACATAGAACTAAGATGAACTTTGAGGATTAGTATAGAAGAACTTCCTAGAATTTTGGTATTGTAGAGACTTTGTGAGTTTTCCGAGCAATACATCCCTGTCTGGATACGAGCAGGTAGAGGCGGCTCTGGCACAGATGTACCTAGGGGTAAAACCCGAAAACACCTCTTTGAGCTAGACTCAAACGGGAACTGGTGCACGACAACGGGCCTTGCTGCACTCTTGGTTACGACACTCCCGGGGGATATGCTTAGGATAACTCTCACTTTCATTACAAATCATTATGAAGGGTTTATGAGTATATACTTCCTCAAAGAAAACATATTTATGATTATGGATTATATCCATATATAGTTCAATTTATGTTTAGTGTTTTATAAGTATGGGATTATGTATTTTGATTCATAAACTGATCTAGTTTATGCCATTTTTTAGAAATGGCGCCTAGTGGAAGAAATGGAAACCATATCAATGCACGCACTCCATGTAGGGATTTCCCTCCTGCTCAAGATAATTATAGTGGGGCTGGTGATGCAACTGGTGCTGATCAGCTAATCACCGTACTGGGACAACTTACTCAGGTTATGAATAATAACCTTACCCGTATGGAGCACCCTGATCCGCAGCGTGGAGGATCAATGTTAGATCGATTCATGAGACAACAACCACCAACGTTCAATGGGAGTACAAATCCCTTAGTAGCTGAGCAATGGATATTTTCCCTAGAGAAAATATTTCAGGCTTTGGGGAGTAGTGAAAGGGAAAAAGTTACCATGGCAGTTTACCGCCTCACTGGAGATGCTGATCAATGGTGGTCATTGATTCAAAACATGAAGGAAGATGATGAAGTATCAAACATGGAATGGAGGGAGTTCAAAGATCTGTTTTTAGAAAAATACTTTTCTCGCGACCATCGAGCAGATATGGAAAGACAATTTCTGAGTCTGAGACAAAAGGAGGATGAGAATGTCACAAAGTATGAGGCTAACTTTACAAGGTTAGCGAGGTACGCTGGTGATTATATTCGCAACCCAAGAAGTAAGATTGATCGTTTCTTTGATGGGTTAAAACCATTTCTCCGTCGAGCATTAGTCTCACAATCCTTTTCATCGTACGAAGACATTGTCTCATGTGCTATCAAGACCGAAAAGGAATTCTCTAAGTCTTATGACTTTAAAGCAAAGCAAGAGAAGAAGAGACCTTCTGATCAATCTGGGAATGGAAATAAGGGGAAGAAGGGAAAGGTTGAATATCCATCTTGTGGTAAGTGCGGGAAAAAACACCCCGGTGCTTGCCTGAAGGGAATGGGAGTCTGTTACAAGTGTGGTGAAAAAGGCCATCAAGCTCATGATTGCAAGGAGAAGAAGGAAGCTACCAACGTTCAGTGCTACAATTGCAGGGAGATGGGGCATTATGCAAATGCATGTCCTAAGAGTCAGGAGAACTTACCTCAGAAAAGGCCAAGGGATCAAGGCCAGGCTTATGCTATCACTACTGCTGAGGTAGAAGCTCCGAAAGACGTGGTGGCAGGTAATTTAATGGTTTCCTCAAGTTTAGCAAATGCATTATTTGATTCTGGATCATCGCATTGTTTCATATCTTCCCAGTTTGCTAAGAAAATTAGATATTTCCAATTTGATTTAATAAGGGAGTTGTCAGTTAAAACTCCTAAGGGAAGTATCGTTGCAACAATGTTTTGTGAATCAGTCCCCATTAGAGCACATAAATTTTCTTTATCTGCTGATTTCATCGTCATACCTATGATTGAGTTTGATATAATCCTCGGTATGGACTGGCTTTCGGACTATGATGCGAAGATTTATTGTAAGAAGAAAGAGGTTACGATTCTTGATGATAATGATAAGGAGCACCTTATTTTTAGAGCAGAATCGTCACCACCTAATTCTTATTTAGATCCACCCCCTGTAGCTCAACTTAATTCAATTATCGGGGAGGAAGAGAATGAAATAACTGTCGGTGAGGAAAGGAATGTTCAAATAGAGGATGTACCTATTGTGAAAGAATTTGTAGATGTATTTCCGGAAGATTTACATGGACATCCTCCAGAACGAGAAGTTGAGTCTTCTATTGATTTGATTCCTGGATCAAGGCCTATATCGAAGACCCCTTATAGAATGGCCACTGTAGAATTAGTCGAACTAAAGAAACAACTAGAGGAATTGAGTAATAAGGGATTTATTCGCCCTAGTGTTTCTCCATGGGGAGCCCCTGTTCTTTTTGTTAAAAAGAAAGATGGATCTATGAGGTTATGTATCGACTACAGGGAGATCAATGCTATAACGATAAAGAACAAGTATCCCCTACCTCGTATTGATGATTTATTTGACCAACTGCATGGAGCTCAATACTTTTCAAAGATTGACCTTCGATCTGGATACCATCAGTTGTGTGTAAAGAAGGAAGACATTCCGAAAACAGCATTTCGAACCAGGTACGGGCATAACGAGTTTACTGTAATGCCGTTTGGATTGACTAATGCACCCTCTGTATTCATGGATCTGATGAATAGAGTTTTCAAGGAGTATCTCGATGAATTTGTGGTGGTATTTATTGATGATATCTTGGTATACTCCAAAACCTACAAAGATCATGAAAATCACTTGCGCATTATCTTGAAGACTCTGAGGAGGCATGAATTACATGGAAAGTTTAGCAAGTGTGAATTCTGGCTTCAGGAGATTTCTTTTCTTGGCCATATTGTCTCTAAAGATGGAATCTCTGTTGATCCTTATAAGACCAAGGCAATCCAAGAATGGCCAGCACCTACGAGTATAACTGAGGTACGTAGTTTTATTGGCTTGGCAGGTTATTATCGACGTTTCGTCCAGAATTTTGCCCGATTGGATAACCCATTAACGAAGCTCACACGTAAAGGGGTTAAATTTGTTTGGACAAAAGAGTGTGAAGAATGTTTCGATGAACTGAAGAGAAGATTAGTCAATGCTCCTATATTGACTCTACCATCGGGGAATGATGGGTTCGTTATTTATAGTGATGCATCAAAGAAAGGACTTGGTTGTGTCCTTATACAGAATGATAGAGTTATTGCCTATGCATCACGACAGTTGAAAATTCATGAACAAAACTATCCTACTCATGATCTTGAGTTAGCAGCTGTGATCTTTGCTTTGAAGATATAGAGGCACTACCTCTATGGTGAAAAATGTGAGATTTATACTGATCACAAGAGTTTGAAGTATATTTTCTCACAAAAAGAACTCAACATGAGGCAAAGGAGATGTCTTGAATTACTCAAGGATTATGATTGCACAATACACTACCACCCGGGGAAAGCAAACAAAGTAGCAGATGCTTTGAGCAGAAAAGACCATGGAGTTCTGAACATGATGAGAATTGAAAGGGATCCAATTTTCATGGATCTAGAGAAGATGGACATGGGAATAACCAGGGAAGGTGAAACATCAATTCTTTTTCAAATGGTTGCCAAACCATCTTTACTAGAAAGGATTAAGAGTTCTCAGACTGATGATGAAGAATTCCAAAAGACGATTAAAGCTGTGAATGATGGGAGATTGAGAGACTTTGCGTATGAAGGTGGAATTTTGAAATTCGGGAAGAGACTTTGTGTTCCCAATATACCTGATCTAAAAAGGGAATTGCTGGATGATGCTAATAGTTCCAATTTCTCTATACACCCTGGGAGCACCAAAATGTATAGAGATTTGAAGGAACATTTTTGGTGGGACAACATGAAGAGGGAGATTGCTGATTTTGTGTCAAGATGTATGGTTTGTCAACAAGTGAAAGCTGGAAGGCAACAGCCTGGAGGAGTCATGCAACCTCTTCCCATACCGGAGTGGAAATGGGAAAATATTACGATGGACTTTGTCATGGGGCTACCAAAGACTCCTAGAAGGAACGATGCAATATGGGTTATTGTTGATCGTCTTACCAAGTCAGCACATTTTCTTGCTATAAGAGAATATCTACCCCTGGAACTTCTAGCAAGACTATACATTAATGAAGTTGTGAGACTTCATGGAGTACCCCTATCGATTGTTTCTGATCGTGATCCCCGTTTTACTTCAAGATTTTGGAAAAGTCTTCAGAAATCCCTGGATACTGAACTTCATTTGAGCACTGCTTACCACCCTCAGACAGACGGACAATCCGAACGGACTATTCAGACCTTAGAAGACATGTTGAGATCTTGCTCACTTGATTTTCAGGGTATGTGGGATCAATATTTACCACTAGTAGAATTTTCCTATAACAATAGCTTCCATTCGAGTATTCAGATGGAACCATATGAAGCGTTATACGGAAAGAGATGTCGTACACCAACCTGTTGGGATGACGTTGGTGAAAGAAAACTTGTAGGCCCAGAACTGGTGGAGGAAACGGTGGAAAAGGTGAAGGTAATCCAAAATCACATTAAAGCAGCTCAAAGTAGGCAGAAGAGCTATTCCGATAATCGAAGGAAGGATTTGGAATTTCAAGTCGGTGATCATGTTTTCCTGAAGGTATCTCCGTGGAAGGGAGTCATACGTTTTGGTAAGAAAGGTAAATTGAGTCCCAGGTACATCGGACCTTTCGAAATTCTAGAACGAATTGGGGCTGTAGCTTACCGATTGGCAATGCCGCCAAGTCTCTCCAAAGTTCACGATGTGTTCCACGTATCTCTGTTGAGGAAATACATGCCTGACCCAACGCATGTACTCACCTATGAATATTTAGAACTGGAACCCGATCTGTCTTATTGCGAAGAGACCATCAAGATTCTTGATACGAGAGAACAAGTGCTGAGAAACCGGACGACGCGTCTGGTAAAAGTTTTGTGGAGGAATCATAAGATGGAAGAGGCAACGTGGGAACCCGAGGAACTTATGATGAAGAACCACCCGAGTCTTTTTATGCAGTAATACCCTAGAAATTGCGAGGACGCAATTATTTGAAGGAGGGGAGAATGTAACACCCCAAGCTTCTACGGTACGTTTCCCTTTGAATAATGCGATAGCGTGTGTTGTACGCAACCTCGAGTTCTAACACACGCCACAACTAATTAAACTAGCCGTTGTGAATAGTAATACTTAATTTTTGAAATTATATATATTTTATATTTGAAAATGGACTTCATTTTTGGACTCGGAATATTGAATTTAGCCTAAGGTGAAATTTTGGTACTTTTCGGATAACTTTCATATTTTGATGAATAGTGAAAATTACTAAATTTTAATTAAAAACAACTTTTTTAATCAAAATAATTAATAGTGATAAATTATGAATTTTAGTAGTTTTAAAGTATATTTAGAATATATTTTTACCATTTAATATAATGTTGGTCATTGGACATAATTTTACAATTAAACCGAACATAAACAAGTGTCAATCTTTTGATAGTTATTATCTCTTAAAAACACTCTTTTTGTTTTGACAGCGGGAATTAATTTTAAATTAATTTCTGCCACTTCTGTGTTTTGAATTTAGAAAAATGGAATCCATATTTGGAATCAGGATGTTCAAATTGTGTAAATAGGTAACTTTTATTTTTAGACATTTTGAATAATTACTGCGGTAAATATTTTATTTACCATGGTTAAGGGTAAATCCGGTAAATAAGGGTTAAAAAAATAATATTATAATAATACTAAATTACCCTAAAACGTGTCTTAACCCTATTTGTGGATACATAATCGACCATGGTCATCTTTGGGTCTATTTTGGGACCCCATGGATCCACTTGTAAGTGATAATGACACTTTATTTTAATTAAGTCAAAATGAATACAAAAATGACACAAGCATATATCTTTTAGAACAACAATTTTTACATAGGGTTATACATGTTTGATTTTCGATTATAAATATTCATTAGAAAGATAAAAAAGTTTCCTACATAATGATATTTTATTTATAATTTTTAGACATTAAATAAGTTATTTTATTTATGACACAATGATGATGCAGTAATTACTATAATAGTGAAAAATTAAAATAATTGATATTATAAATACCCAAATAAATATAATATGAAACTTTTAATGAATTAAACTAATTTTATAGGCTAATATGATATATTAGGATTGATTTAATGGACTTTGTTAGAAGTAATCAATCTGTTATGAGTTTCACAAAAATCAACTATTGAATAGTGTCAAAATTGACATAAAAGAGTTCTTAAAACAAATATTATATTATTAATTGATATTAAATTCCTAAAAATCTAAGGTTCGGCCAAGAGACTTATATTATGATAGGTTAATCATTAATGAAAAACTTTGGGGTCGCTTGGTTGTATATAGTAAGTTTAGTAACCATAATATATAAAAATACAAAGAGACATTGTAAAAGTGAAACTAATTAACTTAGAGTTAATACTTAAAGATAAGGTTAATATAAGTACCCAAACCTGTCTAAATTCTATTGGATGAGTTGTTTTCGACCTATCCCTACCTCATCCTTTGAATAGTCAACTTTGGAGCCTTTAGAAACCGAATATGAATTTATTATAAATTAATATTTCTAGCTTTTCCAAAGGTGCCCCTCACCCCTCTTATAAAAGGGCACTCCTCCTTCTCATTTCTTCACACCCTCAAAGCCTTTTGGTTCGGCCAAACTCTGCCCAAATAATCTCCCAACATCCCTCACTACAACCTAGAGGCCTTAGTTTGATCCGAAATCCAACCTAAGGAGCCCTTTTGATCAAATCAAAAGGAAGAACCCGAAGAAGAGGTAATGATTTCACCACCCTTTTCTAAGTTCATTTCTTCTTCCACTTCTTCTTCCTTTGTTCTTACCATTCTAAAATAATAACTCCAGTATCTCACATATACTGTGATGTTATTATAAGTATGGTACAACCATATTCAGTATTCTATCCACCCTTTGAATAACATGTCACCATACGTGCGTACGTACGGCTTACCGTCTCCACGTCGTGGTGTAATTGTTATTCAATATAATATTATTTGGATGAGTATAATAATGATGTGTAACTCATGTAAATAATAAATATAACATGTTAATGATTCTGTATATATGATATACCATTCATTTATATATTATTTTAATATCAAAAGAATGATATTGTCGCTCGTGCGTACGTACGGACTACCGTCTCCACGAACGCGATGAGATTCATTCTCCATCGTATCCATTCAAGTATAATTATCATTTTATGATTTAAAAATGATGTTTAAGGACTTGATATCATTCTGGATATGAATAAGATACAACAAACATGGCTTATGTAACAAAACATATAAAAGAAAATGAGTAAGTTAACACCCGAAACGATGATAATTCTAAGATATTATTAATAAATCAATGTTAAAAGATCATATATGATATCATATTAATATATATGATTCTTGTATAATTTAATAACAATTATTTCACCATTATACAGGAGGTTAACCTACCCCAACCAAGGAAAAGTACAAGGTAAGGGTTATTTCACAATCTCTTCATTATCCGAGGTTGTTTATATGTAATAATCTACTGGGATCTCTTTATCATCCACATCCATGTTTCTTAAAAATGTATTTCAAAACATTTTTACTATTTACAAGAATATGGGTTAAAGTCATTTATACCCTTTTTTGACTTTTTATAAGAGGTTTATAAAGGAATCTTTCCGTCGTTTTCAAAACAAGGTCCTTTTTAACCTTTTCGACAGAATTGAGGTAAGAATGTTTTTTTAACTTATACGGCGGGTGCGGTTATTTTACGCCGTTATAAAATCTTCAAATCTTTCCTTACAAGCTTATAAGAATATTTTCAAAGAAAATGTTTTATTTTATATGGATCTTAAATGATTTCAAAATAAAAGGAGATACTTCTTTAAAAAGAATTTTGATTTCATCTATGTCAACATCCTTTGATGGATTTTAAGATTATTTGAATTTGATTTATTATGATACAAAACTTCTATATTGTATTGAAGGTTTTGTGATATGTTTGACTGTGAATGTGCTATTTTTATACCATTCATAGTTTATGGTGAAATTATTGACATTTCGTATGCTAGTTTTAATACGAATGTTTATGTTATGTTTAAACCTTTTCATATGGGAATGCATTGGACTTAATAAGTGACGGGTGGAGCCCGCTATAGCTCCTCGATGCATCGGTAGGTCTCATGAGACAAACTAGTGTCTTGGCACAAGGCCTTGACAAAATCTTATTTGTAGTCTTGGCACGAGGCCTTGGCTATGTGGTTATGATAGTCTGGCATTATGCATTCCAACATTATGAAAGTGGTTATTGATTTTTGCATGTGATTATTCGATTAGTAGAATATCCATGTGAATAAGTAAATGGCATTATTTCATTTTATTTATGCCATACTATGTTAGATGTTCAAGTTTAAAAGGCTTTTGTTTTAGTTATACAGTTCCTTAAATGTTTATTTTTATTTATGAAAGTTTCCTCTATATTGTTATCCTTACTGGGCATTTGAGCTCACCCCTTTTCTATGTTTTATTTTTCCCAGGTAGTGAAGAAGTAAATTATGAATGACTTGCAGGGATATTATGAGGGGTTAATAGTGTGGATATGAAGACTTTGTTGTTGTAGTAGTTTTTCACTTTGAAATGTAATGTAAAACTTTATGATTATATCTAGTGTTTCCAAGGCTACTAAACCAATCGGTCTTTCGGGATTTGATCTTTCTTGTGATCATGCCAATGTTATGTAATTAATGCACCGACTCTGGGCAGCTGGGGTCGGGGCGTTACAAAATACATCCCTGTATGGATACGAGCAGCCAGAGGCGGCTCTGGCACAGATGTACCTAGGGGTAAAACCCGAAAACACCGCATTGAGCTAGACTCAAACAGGAACTAGTGCACGACAACAGGCCTTGCTACACACTTGGTTACGACACTACGAGGGTATATGCTTAGGATAATTCTAATTTTCTTTACAGACCATTATGAAGGGTTTATGAGAATATACTTCCTCAAAGAAGTCATTTTTATGATTATGTATTATATCCATAAACTGTTTTATTTATTTTATGTGTTTTACAAGTTTGGGACTAGGTATTGTTATTCATAAATTAATCTAGTGTATGCCATTGTTTAGAAATGGTGCTCAGTATAAGGAATGAGAACTCCAACAATACACTTGATCCAAAGAGTAAGAAGGATCATATCTTTCATGGCCTTATGCCAGAATTTAGAAGGGAAATAGTCTCCCACGTATTATCATCATATGAAGAAATAGTATCATTTGTTGATAAGATAAGCAATGAATTATCGGAGTCCTATGGCTTCGAAGCGAATACAGATAAGGAAAGTATGGTAGAGAGAAGGACATATAAATGAAAGAAGGTAAAGAATGATTTTCCCATATGTGATAACTGAGGAAAGAATCACCTTGGAAAATGATTTAAGGGAATGGGAGTATGTTATAAGTGTGGAGAAAAAGGACACCAAGTATGTGACTAAAAGGTTAAGAAAAAGGATTCAAATGTACAATGCTTCATCTTCAAGGAGTTTGTACACTACAGGAACCAATTTCCCAGTCATCATACTATGCTGAAAATGATGTTATTGGATAATAATCAAGTAATGATTCTACCACAGATGAAGAGGAATGACTAGTGTTCTTATGTTGTTATTTTGGAATTATTCTATTGAATTGTTGTATCAATGATGTACTGGAAATAAATAAGGATGGTACTACAGTACTATTTCATTGAGGATTTGAGATTTTATGGTACTAAAAAATGTGACTCAACAGCAAGTTAATCTTTTTGGAAATTACATGGTTGAAGGAAAGATAAACCTTAATATGGTCTTAATATTGAGGTACTGAATTTGGAATAATATATGGTTGATTTGGGTAAATTATATTGGATATTATTGACTACCTTGAAACTGATTAAAGATTAGTATATTCCATCATTGTTGGAGTTTACAACATTTTTGGATGGATGAAGAATATCAAGTATTCTATATGGAATGAGGGAGAAAGAATGTAATCAATAAGGTTTTATGTTAATTCAGGATTGAATAGTGTTTTAAAATAATACATTATGAAGGTATTCATAGGCTATTACGGGGTAAAAAAAATCTACATCATGTTTACCTTTCATATATATTTTGGAATGAGTGTTTAAATAAGTATTTTGGATATGTATTAAAGATGTAATGGATTATATTTTACATTGGATACTATTGTTAACTTTATTTTGGATATTTATAAAAAGGACAACATGTAGAGCGTGTGACAACCCAATGCGTCGGACAAAGTTGTGGGAATCGAACACACAAACATAGTGCCATTGGGATTCGTCGCCTACCACTAGAATACGTGAAGTCCCTAGAGTGTATAATGTAGTTTTATTTTATTTATTTTTTTTGATACATGAATTATAAATTTATTTTTAGAACCATATACGGTAAGGATAAATATAATATTTTTGTGTTCTATTACCTTTTGGAGTGAAAGATGGGTATGTGGTAAGAATTTATTAAAGAATGGAAGTCTACATGAAACGAAAGTATATTTCCTTACCTTATTAGTAAATATCATTAATAAATTTCTCATTTTTTTGAAATGTAACATAAAACAAAAATGGTGTCGGTTAAATTTTCCTACTGGGGAATCAAAGACCGTTCAACCAATCACAAGTTTGTGATTTTCTTGTAGTTAACGTTCTCATAATCCAGTTTTTTACAACTCCCCATCAGACCTTCGTGGTTTTTTTCTCCTATATATCCATGTTTTCATAAAATCCATGTATGGTCTATCTCGGGTGACCTTTTTACTTCTCTTTATTTATTTTAATGTTTTATTTTTGTTAACCCTATTTCCGATATGGGTTTTCCACAACGGTATTTTCTATTTTAAAACTTTTATTTTCGAAGAACATTTTCAAATTTCGAGGAAGAAATTTATTGAAGGAGGGGATAATGTAACACCCCAATCATCCATGGTACGTTTACCTTTGAATAATTTAATAGCTTTCATTGTACGCAATTTCGAGATTCTAACGCACCGTGACCAATCAAACTAGCCGTTATGAATACTAATACCCAATTTTTGAAATTTTATAAATTTTATCTCTCAAAATGGACATTATTTTTGGATTTGGAATATCGAAATTATCCTTGGGAAAAATTTTGGTACTTTTCGGATAACTTTTATATTTTGATGAATAGTGAAAATTACTAAAATTTTATTAAAAACAACTTTATTAATCAAAATAATTAATAGTGAAAAATTATTAATTTGAGTGGTTTTAAAGTTTATTTAGAATATATTTTTACCATTTAATACAATTTTGGTCATCAGACATTATTTCACAATTAAACCGGACATAAAAAAGTTTCAATCTTTTTACAGTTATTATTTCTTAAAAATCCTCTTTTTGTTTTGATAGAGGAAATTAATTTTAAATTAATTTATACCACTTAAATGTTTTTAATTTGGAGAAATTGATTCCATATTTGGAATCATGATGTCCAAATTGGGTAAATAGGAAACATTTATTTTTAGATATTTTGAATAATTACATCGGTAAATATTTTATTTACCATGGTTAAAGGGTAACTCCTGTAAATAAGGGTAAACAATAATATAATAATAATATTAAATTACTTTAAAACGTGTCTTAACATTATTGGTTGATACTTTTATGATCATTGGCATCATTTGGTAGATTTTGGGAGCCCATGGAGCCACTTGTAGGAGATAAGGACACATTATATTAATTAAGTTAAAGTAAATACAAAAATGACATAAGCATATATCTTTTAGAAATTTTTTTACATAGGGTTATAAATGTTATATTTTAGACTATATATATTAATTAGAAATATAAAAATATTTCATACATAATGGTTTTTTATTTATAATTTTTAGGCATTTAATAATTAAATTTAAGTATGAAACAATAATGATGCAGTATTTTCCTTATTAATGGAAGAATCAAATAATTGGTATTACAAAAGTTAAAATAAATATAATTTGAAAATATTGATTCCATACACGAATTTAATTGGTTAATATTACATGTAATTATTTCTTAAATGAATTTTGTTCGAATAAATAATGTCGTTAAGGCTTTAACAAAAATCAATTATTAAATATTGTCCAAATTGACATAAATGAGTTTTTAAAACATGTATTATATTATTAAATGAAATTCTATTCCTAAAAATCTATGGTTCGGTCAAAGGACTCATATAATGATATTTTTATCCTTAATGGACCACTTGGGGGTCGCTTGTATGTATATATTATGTTTATTACTATATAATATAAAAATACAATGTGACATGGTAAATGTCAAACTAATTAACTAAGAGTTAAAACTAAAATATATGGTTAATATAATGACCCCAATATATCTAAAATATATTGGTTGAAATATTTTCGGCCCATCCCCATATTATACTTTTAATAATATACTTTGTATCTATTTGAAACCAAATATGAATTTATTATAAATTAATACCTTAAGTTTTTTCTAAAGAGCCCCTCCTCCCCCTTATAAAAGGACACAACTTCTAAAAAATTATTCACACATTCAAATCCTTTTGGTTAGGAAAAACCCTAACCAAATACTCTCTCAACTTCCCTCACATAAACCTAGAGGCCTTATTTTTATCATAAAGGAAACCTTTGGAACCCTTTTTTATCAAATCAAAAGGAACAACCCAAAGAAGATGTAGTGTTTTCACCACCCTTTTTCATGTTCCTTTCTTCTTCAACTTCTTCTTTATTTATTATTTCATTTATAAAATAATAACTCCAATATCTTTTATATACTGTTATTTTTGTATAAATATGATACAACCATATTCATTATTCTATCAATCCTTTGAATGACATGTCACCATATGTGCATACGTATGACTTACCGTCTCCACATCGTGGTGTAATTGTTATTCAAAATATTATTATTTGGATGGGTATAATAATGATATGTAATTGATGTAAAATATAAATACAACATGATAATGATTTTTTTTATATGATTTACCATCAAATTATATATTATTTTATTATTAAAAAATTGATATTGTCGCTCGTGCGTACGTACAGACTACCGTCTCCAGGAACGCGATGAGATTAGTTACCCATCGTTTCCATGAAATTATAATTCTAATTTGATCATTAATAATAATGTTTTAGGGCTTGATATCATTATGGATATGAATAATATAAAACCTATCCATAACAATCAGGTCTTATGTTACCAAATATATAAAAGAAAATGAGTAAGTTAACACCCGAAACGATGATAATACTAAGATATTATTAACAAATCAAAGTTAAAAGATCATATATGATATCATATTAATGTATATGATTCTTGTATAATTTGATAATAATTATTTCACCATTATACTGAAGGTTAACGTAACCTCAACCAAGGAAATGTACAAGGTAAGGGTTTATTTCACAATCTCTTCATTATTCGTGATTGTTTATACGTAATTATATACTAGAACCTCTTTACCATCAACATCCATGTTTCATAAAAATGTATTTCAAAAAATTCTTACTACTTTACAGAATATGGGTTAAAGTCATTTTTACCCTTTTTTGACTTTTTATAAGACGTTTATAAGGGAATCTTCACGTTATTTTCCAAACAATGAACTTTTTAACCATTTCGAATTAATTATGGTATGAATGTTTTTTTAATTTATAAGGAAGGTGCCGCTAATTTCCACCGTAATAAAATTGTCGAAGCATCCCTTACAAGATTATAAGAATATTTTGAATGTAAATGCTTTATTTTATAATTATGTGACCTTTAAATGATTTCAAAATTAATATTTTATGAATTTGTGAAAGGTACTCTTTATCAAGATCAGAAATTTAAATTTTTTAATGATTTATCTTTCTAAATATTTTTAATTAATGTCCATGTTTTCAAAAAGATTTTGAGGATTTATTTATATGAACATGAATCTTTTAAAATTATATTTATTTTCAAAAGTTTCAAAGTGGTATGGGACAGTTTGATTCAAAAATATATTTTAAATTACTTCTTTTATAAATGTGTGTCTTTTAAATGATTTAAAAAAAATATATTTCTGTCAAATACTTTTTACTTCATCTATGTCAAAATCATTTTTTGAATTTTAAGATTTTTTGAAGTTGATTTATTATGATACAAAATTTCCATATTGTATTGAAGGTTTTGTGATATGTTTGACTGTGGATGTGTTATTTCAATACCATTCATGGTTTATTGAGAAAGTATTGACATTTAGTATTCTAGTTTTAATACGAATTTTTATGTTATGTTTAAAACTATTAATATGAGAAATTCATTGGACTTAATAAGTGATGGGTGGAGCCCGCTATAGCTCCTTGATGCATCAGTAGGTCTCATGAGGCAAACTAGTGTCTTGGCACGAGGCCTTGAAAAAATATTATTTTTAGTCATGGAAAGAGGCCTTGGCTATGTGGTTATGATAGTGTAGCATTATGAATTACATCATTATAAAAGTGGTTATTGATATTGAATGTGATTATCAGAATACTAGAATATCAATGTGAATAAGTAAATGGAATTATTTCAATTTACTTTTTCCATGTTATACTAAAGTTAAAGTTTAAAAGGCTTTTGTTTTTGTTATGCATTGCCTTAAATGTTTATTTTTATTTAAGAAATATTATGCTATATTGTTATCCTTACTAAGCATCTGTGCTCACCCCTTTCTATGTTTTATTTTATCTCGGATGTGAAGAAGTATTTTATGAATGACCTACAGGGGTAGTAAGAGGGAATATGAAGACAGGATTTTGTTGTTGTTTTTCACTTTATTATGCAATGTAAGAATTATGAATTTATCTAGGGTTTCCAAGGGTACTAAAATAATCGGTCATTCGAGACATGATCTTTTTGGATCATGCCAATTTTATGTAATAATGCACCGACTCAGGGTAACTCGGTTCAGGGGGTTACATAGATAACCCTTTTATTATGTTTTTACAACATTATCTTGTGATGTGTTTTAATATTGATGGATAATAATGGAATGTATTTGAGTTTTTGAATATTTTTTGTACTGTTGTATAATGTTATTGATCCACGTACTTATCTCCCAAATGAAACTAGGTCCAATGATCTTCTAGAATGGTATTATATATATAAATATTGTAAAAAAGTAATTATCGTGTATTATTTTATGGGATTTCATAGATGATGTAGGAGGAAAATATCATTGTTTTTTGGAATAAGATTAAAAAATGACAGTGATAGCCTTTGGGATAAGACTACTAATAAGAATACAACAACAATTTTTTTAAAATTTTAGGATTGGTTGATTACTAAAAAGTACCTCCATATCTAAAAACTACTAGAGGATGTGTCTCTAGTATAGATTCATAAATGAGTTGTAGCCTAGAAAAGGGTGCATTGGGCAATTACTCACTCATCAATGGGTACATGAAAAAAGGCTATTTTGAACACTTGTTTTGACATTCTAGGGAGATATTATTTATCATATTCACAGTAACATATTGTACAATTGTTGATGTAAAAATATGACCCATAAATGTTTTTGTTAGTAAATATATCATGGATATCATAGACTGAAATCTAAAAATTCATATGTTAGTGAATATATATAATGTATATATAATCATTAATTTTTTGGCATTTCCATTTTCTATGATAATATATTATTAAATTTATCATCTCTATTTCTATTTGTTATTGTGTAGATGATTTGAACTAGAACCAAAATTTTAAATTGTAAAATATCATCAGATGATCAATGTAATCATTCATATTAGGAATTCATAGTAGAACTATTCAAAAACCACCCTTAATAGTTGTAGTATAGATATATATAAAAATATAAAATATGGAAATAATTGCATCCCAAGTATATAACTTATGAAATGTCAATATTTGTTAGTGTAACATCCAAAAAAATTGTGTAGTACTCCATTTAGTATAATTAGATGCAATTTTAATTGTTGAATTTTTTCTGTAGTATATTTCCATGATATATTTCAAAGATAAATATATCGGCATTCATATTGAAAAAAAAAATTATATACATGTTAAAGGAGGAGGATGAATCTATTATTGTTTCATTATATCATGAGTAAATATTATATCCTTATGATCACTCATTTCTTAAAAAATTATCGAGAAGAAATTAAATATCATCATTAATTACATGCCTATTGGAATGTAATATTTTTATTTGTTTCTTAATGAAATTCAATGGATTCCTTTAAGACACGAGATTGAGATTGGAATTGATAATATTATTGATGATTTTCTGAATTCATAAAGACTATATAGAATTCCTATTGATGGTAAATGATTAGATGAAAAAGAAACTGAAGTATAATATAGATAAAGGGTTAAAGAACAAAAACACATAGCACACTCAAGTGTTAATGAGCCCGTACCCGAGTAGTGAGGGATCTTTCTTCGAATCCACGAGACCAGGGTTTAAAACTGGGTGGAGGAAAATTTTGAGGCCACTATAGCAGTCACTGTAGCTTTCACTGTTTGGTACTGTAGGAGCTAGAACTATTCACCCGATTTGGGACTTCGGGCCACCTTTTTGGGCGTACTGGTATCAAGGGCCTTCAGGTCATCAAAAAACTTCGGTCCACAGGGACTTCAGGCCATGTAGACCATGGAGTGGCCCTGTTCACACATAACATTCCCTAGATGAGGATTAGAGCAATAGGAGTAGCAGCCACCAGATGTAGAGCTAACTAAATTCGGAGAATGAGAGGGTATGGCAGCAGCCATCCTGACCAGGTGCCGTGCAGCTTTGTACAGGGAAATTCTAGGTCATCAGAAATGTGAGGTAGGGAGCTAGGTTATCAATGATGCAGAAAGATAGGGAGTTGTAGTTCAAGTGGTCTTGGCCTACATGTCATGTTTTGGGCATGGTATGCCTCTGGGCCTTTGGGCCATGTATTGCGGGATTGTCAGGCCTTGTGCCTTGGGCCTACAGGTCATGTACGGGTTACCCTTCAACCCTTAAAAGGAGGATTATAAATAATAAAATAAAAAATAAGGCCTTCAGGCCATTCGGGTTGATAAAAAAAGCTTCATCACCATGGGGTGAAATAGTCCATTAAATGAAGACGAATGATAGAATAGTTAGAATATTTATTGACTATTAGGAGAAAAATATGATAATGATAAAAAAATAATCACATTAAATGGAATTATGATTTTTGTATAATTTATGTGGAGACCATTATTTTTCAATTTTTGATCTTTTGATTGGATATTATCTTGTGAAGTTAAAGAGGGAGGATCTCCATATGAATTCATTTTATATAATGTTCAAGAACTATAAACTCATAGTGATTCCATTTAAACTCACTAATTCTCTAGAATCATTCATGAACATAATGAAAATAGACATCATAGATTACCTTTATAAATTTATGGTTTTTTCTATAGAAACAATTCTCATCAACTCCAATATGAATGGAGGATCATGATGATCATTTTAACATTGTTATTAATATCTTCAAAAAATAAAATGATCATGTAATTTAAAATAAACTTGAGTTTTGTAAAAAATTAAATTACTACATAATTTTAAAATCATATTAAAAATATATATAGATAATTATGAAATAGTGGTAAATGAAGGATTTTCGATACCATAATCTATGATGGATTTCTATTGTTTCCTTGTATTATCTGGGCATTTTCAATGAATATTGAGAATATTGTCACTGTTTTCAGGGCCACTAAACTAGATAAATAAAAAGTTTGTTATTTTTTTTATAATGAAGAATAAGAATATATAAATAGAGAGTTAGAGAATAATATAACCATTACACTTATTCTCAATATTCCCATTAGTGGGTAAACATTTTTGATCTAATGTGACGAATATAAAAAATGGGATGTGTTATCATGAAGAATGAAAAAGTAATAGTATAACTAATAAATTAATGATTTGTAATTATCTATAGTGTTCTTCACATTCAATATTTGGTGACATTATCACCATGAGAATAAGTTTGAAATATATATATATCAAAAATGACTCAATTATATGTATACACAATAGGATGAAAATATGATCCAATGAAGGTGGTTAGATCTTATCAAGGATTGTGATTTCCTAACCAATTACCATCATTTGATGGAGAACAATGGGAATGATAATTTGTGTAAGAATGATCCATTAATACTATTTAAAATGTTGATTTTAAGGGACCCAATGTTATTTTGAATGAAATTTATAGGCATGTCAATATTAAAAGGTTAAATATTCTACTTTTCTCACATAATTACTCAACTAATTTTTTTAAAGAAGACCAGGTATGCCCATAATATTGATGAGGTGTTATGGAAAACAATACGAAATATTCTTGAGTTCAACATTTCTACATATATTGTTTTATGGTTTGGCTCCCTTATATATATATATAATTTTAAAGGATCGGGCTAAATCCTCATTTATTACTAAAGCAGAGAAAATACCCCTTTATGTAGAGGGAGACACATTACATAGCCCGAAGTCCTAGTGGACATTAATCCCATTACAGGATATAAATATCTCATCTTTCTCTACTCATTCATGAAGAACAATTATGTATAAAAATTTGAAGGTAATATTCTTGTGGGATAACATGAGTATGGAGATTAGAGAATTTGTATCTCATTACTTGGAATGCCAACATGTCAATGTTGAATAATAGATGTATCATGGCATGATGATGCCATTTAACATACTAGTATAGAAATAGTAAATAGTGAACATGGATTTAATTATAGGAATACCCAAGTCATATAAGTGAAATAATACCATTTAGTTTGCAGACAATCCCCTTAAAATTTCATCATATTTTATTTTTGTTATGAAATATATCTCTCTTAACCTACTCACCAATAAATATATAATATAATTTGTAGGACTATATGGATTAAACTATCCAATATGGTTTTTTGGTATGTAACATTTACATTGAGGTTTTGGAGAAAAATATAGAAATCATTGGAAATAGAGTTGAGTTTCATAACTATATGTCCCCCCTAAATGATTTTCAGTGTCACCGAACCATTATGACACTTATGGATATGAATAGATATTTTTAAATGGATTTCCAAAGATGTTTTGTTTATAACCTTCCCAATATATAGTTTCATATAATAATATTTTTATTCATTTCATTAAAAATAAATATTATAAGGATCTTAATGGGATGTAGTGTCAGACATAGACATGCTAGGATGTAAGTGGAGAGTGGAAACTGATGGAATCTAATTGCTTATATGAGATGATAAATACAGTTCAAAAATTCAAGATGACATGAAATTTACCCACATTATAGAAAAAAATAAAATAATCAATGATACATGTATCACGATGATGAAGATATGGTGTTAAATTTATACTATAGTGGAATAAATTCATGAGGTTTAGAAAGAAGTGAAATACTAGTCGTAGAAACATCATCTTCTATGAGATCCATGATCACAATAGAGTTGTGGGAAATAGAATATTAGTCACACCAAATCATTCAAAAATACTTTATTTCTTCCACATATCCCCCTATGGATGTACATACTAGACCCATAACATGTTTTAAACCTAATGGTGTGTCCCAATGAGAAGTGTATTTCACAGAGGTATAATATGTGAAAATTTTATATCATATAAAAGATTTTCTAAAAAACAAGAAACCCACCTATTAATATGGTTATTGTGGAACCATATTCCTGATGAATAAAAATGGAAACTGAAAGAGGATATGAAATAGATTTATTTTATTCTATTTTATTTAATGGAATGAATTTTGAAGGGAGAATATTAACAATGGGTGATGAAGGTATGTTCTCAAACTAATATAAATGAAATTAACAATTCAAATTAATAAATTCCATAATATATATTGATGTTATTGAAACCAAATAAACTAATTGGGTTATCTTGGACCTTTTATAAGTTATATTAAATCAGATTTTATATTTTTAATGTATCCTAAATGTTGATCATATAGTCATAATACAGTGACCATTATGATTAGAATATAATATGGGAGATGATTAAATACCATGGACATATACTAATTAATCAATATACTTGGATAGTTTAATTTTACCCCATGAGTCCCATTAATTAGAGCTTCCAAGGGAGATTTCATCTTTAAGTTTTTCCCTTAACCAATTTCATGCATATAACCATCAAAAAAATCATGAGTGAAACTATTTGTAGGAATGGATCGTGCATATCAACATCAAAACCAAAACATTATTTTATTAATCACCTCAAGAATGTTAAACTGTTTAAACCCTTACCCATAATGTGTACACAAGAATGACAATGGATATTTTATCTACATCCAAATAGTATGAAATTTTATTTTTTTCCATCTTTAAAAATTATTTATTATATTTATCCATTTAAAAATGATATTGATGAAAATTATAATTTCATATGATTAATTAGAATGTAAAGTTTTGGAAAATATATAAATTTTAGAATATGAATTACTTTTTGGATACATGTAATAATTTTTGAAATAAATTTTATTTTAATAATATCATTAAATAATATTTATTTGAATATGAATTGTAATATAATTTCCACAAATCCAATATAATTATCATAAGGTTTAGAAAACTAATACCATAATAAGAAATTAATTTTTAATAAATTTGGATTTGTTCTAAAATTTTAATATTCTCTTATTGGGAAAATAATTTTTTTAAATAAATACAATCTTTTAAATAATCGTGTTTAAATTAGCCAGTGGTTAATTTTTCATAATTTTCAGGGATAATGGATTTTTATGATGAAAATTAAAAATTCTATATATATATATATTATTTACTATGACATAATAATGTTATTTAAGAGATTGAATAAATAAAAAAAATAGAATTACCATTGTATGTTATGTTTTCCCATTAATATAATTTAGTTTTTATGTTATGAAATTATTTTTATAATCCTTTATAGAATACTACAGTATTAATATTATATTATATGGATTAATATACATTATTTATAAGAATGGATCACTTCCAAAATATAAAGGATATAATTTTACTAATATAATTTATTATCATTAAAAATATTAAGAATGACTCATAATTTTTAAAACCCATTAGATAAAATCATGGGGTTGTTTCCTGTCTTTATTAATTTAGTTTATTGATTATAAAACCTATGTTTAGAAATTCATTTTCAATTTTAAATTCATTTTCTTTAAATACCCACACATTCTTCCACTCCTCAACTCTCAAAATCCATTGGCCATGATTTTCCCTCACTATGCCTCTCAAAAAACCTCACGATGAATTCCCAAACTCTTAATAATCGACTCGAATATTTTTTTGATGGACCCTCTCAATGTAAAGGAATCTCCACTTCTCCTCTTTATTAAAGAAATTTATTTATAATAAACTATTTTTATTATTATATTTGTTATTGGAATGTATTTTTACACCAAATTACTTTTACCCATATGTTTTCTAATTAATGATAGTCCCCCATTCACTATCATTTAACCCTTCCATGAATTATTTTATACACCCGTTTTGACAAAAAAAATCATCCAATTTTTCATGGAATTAATTTGTGTAGTGAAAAGAAATACCCATTTACACTCATTGGTATTAACCAAGATGATAATAACATTCATTTATTGGTTAATTCCATGTTTCAAACACATATTCTATATATTTGGTGTCATACTTGATGAAATATATTTTTCGTGATGGATAATCCATGTGGCACCCAAACACAAGTGCATTATATGAATGTGATAGGTAATTAGATAATTATATATCCCACCAATGCATTGGATAATGTTTTTATCTGATGAAATACTATGTATGTTTCATGAAAGGATTCCCTATGAATACTGTGATTTGATGTATCGATGGTTACACTTAACAAATTTTTTGATTAAATGTTTTATATTATTGTGACATTCAAATATTTCATTGATGTTATTATCTTAAACCATGTTCTGATCTTCATGAAAATTACTCTCAAATTTTACCGTCATCATGTTTTGTATTTTGAGCATTTTCTAATTCATTACCTTATCATATTCATTGATTATTTCCTTAATTATATTTATATGTCACCCCTTTATTTTGTGTATCACCAAGATGTATCTTACTCTATTAAAAGATCTATGGAATATAGTTGCATTGTTTTTTAATTTTAAAATATTATTTATATACCATTGTTTTATGTTATTGTGTTGTGTACATAATTTCCAAAAGACACTAAACTTCATGATCTTGAGGGAATGTCTTATCTGTATCAATATGTAATAAAACATGGAATAAGGTGTACTAAAATATGGGTTCCCATTCTATTGGAACCCTTATAATGGATTTTACCTCATTTCCAAGAAGGCATGATAATTAATGATACTGTACTAAAAAATGAATGATTAAATTACTATAATGAGGGAAATAGAGTATAATAATCATTTATCAATCAATTTTAACATCTTTGTTATTAAATGGATCATACTACATCACTTTGATACCCCTCACATTATTTGACTCATTCAAACACATATATTGGGTTTAGAGACCCCCTATATTGATATAAAAAAATTCCATGCATCAAGTGTCATAAAAAAATTGATACTAATAATATAAATAATCTAAATTTTATTATAAATTATATTTTATGGATTTATAGAATGGTGTAGTACAATTATGAATTATTGGTTTTAGATATCTAGTTTGTAGAATGATTGTTTCAGAATAATTTATGAAAATAGAATTGATTGATTTTTTTCCATTAAATTTATGATATTTTTACAAACAATGGATGAGTATACAGGGTGAAATGGATGACATACCATGATTATATATGAAATAACAAACATGTATTTTATATACATAGTGTCTAACCAATGATTTTTTATAGGATACCAATGGATAAAAGATTCTAATGAAATAATTTATTTGTAAATTAATGAAATGAGACAGATTCATATATGGAATAATTGTGAGAAGATATTAGTTAGATGGTTATACATGGAAGAGGATACATATTTTTATTAATACATAAATTTTGTAAATGGTTAATTATTCATGATATAATTTAATATTACATTACCATTGACTATTGAGGAATATCATGAATTTGAATTATTTTCAGATAAATTTTTGAATTCAACTACGTTGATACATGATGGAAATTTTTATAATTAAGTATCCAAGATTCCCATGTACACTTTAGATGGACTAATTCAACATACCATGCGCTCCTAATGATCATCTAAGGATTACTCAAACATAGAGGTGTATGTGATAAAAATATCATTGATTATTCACCCTCTTGAGGATATTCCAAATAAAAGAAATTTACAAGTCCCAAGACAAAATTCATTTATGAACAGAGTAGTTCTTGTATTTAGTTAATTGATAAATGGGAATCCTAAACTTGAATTCATCTTTAGAAAGTATCCTCGGGATACACAATGAAATATTTACATAAACATACTTATATAACACAACATAGTAAAAAAATAAATAAAATATGTATAGATGGATAAATAAGAAAAACCCTAATATTTAAAATTTTTAAAAACCAAGAACATTATTTGGATCTAAAAATTTTAATCCACAAGGTGAAATCCCTTTGTTGATTTTTTTTGGAATCTCCCACTATATACACTCTACATAACCCTCATTAACTACTATAAGGACGACCCAACCACCAAAAAACACATGCATTGAATTTTTAGTATTTGTTAGACTCATCCCTTGGAAAATAGAGAATTAAAATTACCCATGTCATATAAAATAAGTTTTTCATGAATCGCCAAGTGAATAGATATAATGAATGAGTAAGTCATACTTAATGGAATATTCCACTGAACTCAACCTCTCTACCTTTATGTATAGTTTACTACTTAGGAAAAAAATGTGAGCATGTGAAATGTAAATAATGAAGTAAAAAATTGAATAAAAGTTATAAAATTGACATCGTAATCAGTTCACCATGTTTTCATAACAAAAAATCAAAAATAAACACATATAATTAATAATTTCGTTATTGTTATCTAGAACAACCACGCCTTCCTCATGTATTTCTCTGAATATCTGTTGGGTTGATTTCCATCAGATAGGGTGTATAAGTAATAGATATACCTCAAACTATGCAACCCACATATAGAAACCTTTCAATAATTACCTATATTTGTATGATAAATAACCTCACTGGTGACTCCCCATTTTATAGTTTCTACCATATTTGAGGACATTGTATAATCGAAAATATTGGGAGGCTACCATATACATTCCAATTTAATATCACTATATGTGGTTTGATTCAATATTGATATGAGAAATTAATTATATATATCAAGAATATAATCATGAGTTATAGGGATCACCTACCCTGATCACAAATTCAACCCCACTTCGTACTCTGATATACCCCATATAAGAATAACCTGGCATAGAAGGACCATTCTCGGGGAGCATGATAGTAATAATGAATTATATTAGTTTGTAAGTAATTATTTAATATGAACCAAGGAGACATATTATATGGGAAATTTGTAGATCATGCTCACCACACAAAAAACAACTCAGGAGGGTGTGTGTTTATCCGTATAGGACCTCATATAACCTATCCACAAGACAAATTATTGAACAAAGAGGATTTAACAAATATATATCATTAATATTTCATAAACCAAAACCCAATTACACCAAATAAGTTGAAATGAAATAGTGAAACAAAAATATAAATACTAAATTGTGAACACAAAAGTAAAAATCATTTATGTTGACCAAAAACAACCACACATGATTGGATCGCAATTGAATAGTTAATGGAGGGAATAGATATTTCAATGTACATCTCCACAAATAGAAATATGAACTTGAATAATGATTAGGGCATTTAACCTGAGAATTTTTGTTTTACACCTATTTTAAAAATCAATGTTCTATGAATCAAGAAATAACCAAGTTGTTCTTCGTGAAATGGACACAGTCAACAGGAAAATTCATTGTTTAGCCAGATTTCATAATCAAAATAATTACTCTATCAGGGATGAGGATCTACCTACCACCTTCAAAGAGTGATTCCTTATTCAAATATTGGGTGTCTCTCTTATTAGAGTTTATCTAGTAATGAACTATTTTC
This sequence comes from Viscum album, assembly GCA_963277665.1. Lineage (NCBI taxonomy): Eukaryota > Viridiplantae > Streptophyta > Magnoliopsida > Santalales > Viscaceae > Viscum > Viscum album. The sequence continues at coordinate 1,814,475,849 of OY728127.1, forward strand.
ATTGAAGTATTTGACTAAAGGCTCATGGACATTATATGATGCCCATCCCTGAACCCAAATCATTAAATGATCCTCATTACTCATCCATAAACTTCTTCATGGGATATTCAACCACCCAAATTATTTTTTTCCAAATTCCATGATCAACCCCTACATTGAAAATGATATCCCAACACCTAATAATATTTATCATTCCTAAAATTTTCAGTTTGATAAAAAATATCTTATATATGATCCATTGTACAAAAAAGAAATATAATTTTAATCATGCTACCAAAAAAAATCTCTCATCATGTATAGGGACTATACATAAATATATAACATCCTCCTCAGAGGAAATCTCCATGTTATATAAATAAATGTATAAACACACACACACATACATACACATGCACACACACACATAAATTCATTACTATAAACATATATGTTCTCCATTATCTATATGAGGCCTATTTACTATAAGGATTGTCATGCGATAAATTTAAATACTTCACTATAAGAGAAAATTGTATTTTTCATAGTCTATTAAATTAAATTAAATCTCAATAACTTATAATATAATAAGACTAGATAAATGTGTACACATGTAAAATATCAACATTATGATTTTAGAAACTAATTTCAATATAGAAACAAAACAATGAGGAATGGTGTTACAATAATAATTCAATTAAAATCAACAATCATTAATGATAGAGTGAATTAATATAAATAATGATGTTTTGAGAGTGGGATACATAGACCCAGCTACTCTATTTACTTTGATTACTATAAAATTTATATTTTTTGATACATATATATGTTTTTGAGTTTTGATTGTTTTTTTTATATAATATTTATAGTTATAAAAATATTCAATGTACTATATGAATGGTAACATCATTAGGTAACATTTTGAACATACCATTTGTTACTATTTCCATCTATAATGGGAACCATGATATATTATGAATGTAATCTTAAATAAACTGGTCAGGGTATAGATATATAATGATGATATGACACTAATAATTTTTGACTATTTGGTATTGGGGACTCATATTCATTGATAATCATTTTCATGATTTATCATCAAGTGATCCGAAGTAAGTATGTTTACAAGAATGTATATAACAATATTAACAGCATTTGTTATTGGTGTCATTTTTCATTCATATCTATGAGAATATGTATTGGTACATACAAATGAGATCATTAAAAGTTCCAGAAATTTTATTAAATAATCCAGTGAATGATGAAAATCACTATATTCATGTTTTTGGTGTGGTTTTCTATGTCACATATTTCATTGATGATATGGAATTGTATGAATGATCCTTATAATAATTATCACATCCGAGTTGAGGAAGATATGTCTTATATTCAATTGAAAATTATTATAGTACCATCACTAATTCCATGGGTGTGGCAGAGGGAAGTTTGTTTATCTAATTATACCATTAAAATAATATATATATCATGTAAGGATATTTATATATCTTATGATTCATTATTTAGGATTATTCTTCAGAAAAAGTGATTATATTACATAATTTTTTTTGTAGTATTGCTTTCCAATGATATGTATAATCAATAGGTCATTGGGGTATTGATATATTTCTAGGAAACACTAATTGTATTTTAGAATCACTCAACGTTATCATGATATGGTCATAGGTCATAACATAATATGAGTTTTAAAAAATATGGAATATTCTAGTAAATATGTTTCTTGGACATAGTGAATGCCACCACTACGTTCATGTAATTACTACATTTTATTGACCTCCAAAAAATAATAAATTCATTATTATTCAGGGTTATATTAATAATTATATAATTTATCTACACTATGAATTTACAAGATATTATGTTTATAGAAGGAAAAATATTTTATGAATGAATACTATCATTCAATAAATTGTAATTAAGTTTGGTAGTTATAAAATGAGTTAATGAGCCAAATTTGATGAAGTTTCATTATTTTAATTTTTGAAAGTGTATGATTTTTTTTATTATTTTAAATAAATATTATCTTGGTAATAAATATTATTAATATAATATTAAAGTGGTTAAATATATAAATATATAGGGCCTAAGTGTAATTCTGATAAATAGAAAAACCACTTTATAATGAGAGAGGCCCAAATTATTTTGACTCTTCATTCCACCAAATTTGATAGATGCTTTATCCACTCTCCCATATTTTAGAGTGATAGAAGGATATCTGAGGACCCTGATTCATGTTTTTTCATATGAATCAATGAAACAATGCATCAATGATAATAAATACATAGATTATATAATTTATTCTAAATAGTATCACCCATATACCAAATATCTATATACTTATATAATTATGATGTAAATATGGATTACCTAGAGGTATCTGATAATAGTTTCATATTGTTATGATCCCCACCTATGATCATAACACGTCTTCATTAAATCTCATATGAGATATGATTGAAATTTTATTTTTTTGAGTATTAAATATCTATGAATTGTTTTTCTTAATATTGTGGTGGGGCTCATCGTGATGGTGTTACAATGAAAAATCCAAAAATATATTAATTTCATTGGTTTTATCATAATTCTACACACTAGTTACCCCCAATATTTATTAGAAATATATGGTGTTATAATTTTTCAAATTAAAATTTAATTTTCATAAATACAATTTTTGGGTGTCTTAATGGTCTTAGAGCCTCTAATAGTGAATTTTTCTGATGTCAGATGGCCATGATATGGGATTTTAAATATATGATATATTTTTTGATATTTAGATAAATGAAACTAATATATATATATATATATATATATCTGTGTGTGGGTGTGTGTGGGGGGGGATGGCATTTAAGGTTCATGTCGATTCCCATACTCATCATCAATAAGGTTTACCTAGCATTAAAATATAGGATTATGTGGTATTCTGAATAAACATGGTAGATTAAAGAAATTATATTAAATGATAACTTTTATATAGTACTATTCAAATTAAAAAATGTTAATAAAATTCCAAAAAAATACTTTGACCTCACCAACACCAATATATAATGTTTTTAAAAAATAGTAGCATGAATGATTCATTATGTAAGAGATTCAGAAAAACAATTTTTTATTTAATTCACTTTTATCACACATAGGATGTTCCCATCCAAGCCTCAAGCATATTTATGGGGTGGGCTGATCTCCCAGCATGGTGATCTATTGACGTCAGTCCAACCATATATGAGTAATGTCTTGTTCTACCCACCTGTTCGATAATTCATCCATTGGTATAAGAGTACATAATAATATTCCTGGGAGGTGAATATTATATAAAAAGATCAGTATATTAATATAAAATGGGACTATGATGCCATTATTTTGACAGTTGAAAATAGTAATATTCCTTTTGAATCATAAATAATTCACATGAATAAAAATATTATAAAATTTCATTTTATTTTGAATATTCATCATATATTGACTGATCATGAGTGAGACTGGTCAATAAATATATGATATATTATATATTTATTAATTTATTTACAAGTTTATCATTTTTTAATAATGAATTAACAATTAATAGTTTGTAAATTGAACATTATGTATCATCATATAATGGATTTTGTGACCTTGATTAAATGCATTTATCTATATTTTGAGGTCTTGATAGATCCTAACCATAATGTGGGTATTTGTGTATAATGATTATTATTGAAGGATATGAATATTTTTTCACGATGAGGTGGAATACAAGACATGATAAAGATTATGTAAATGTGTTTGGTGATGTAACTCATGTTAGTTATGACTCAGGTGTAACCTCTACTATCTATGTTGATACATTATAGCTTGATTGGTCAACCATTACCAAAACACTTGTGATATATTCACTCTTAATTTTTAATTCTTGTTTTTCATTCTTTTAATGTGTCATTTTTTATCACATTGAATGAGAAAAGATAATTCATAAAAAATAATTTAAATAATACATGGTGATAGTTTAATATTTATGTTTTCTTAAGTTGTGTATGATACCATATATAACATGATTGTTAAATATAAGTGTATCATTTTATTATAATTGATTAGAAATTCCCCAAAAAATAAAATTCCAACATCATTATATCACATAAGTTCGAATGAATCCATAGGTACGTGGAGCTCATCAACAATTATTTTGGGTTGTTTGTGCTATTGTATAATTATTATGAGAGTTTTTTGTGTGTTAAATATTGTCATATATAATGAAATTTCTATAGGAATCAAATTATAAAGTTATAAAAAATGTTTTCAGTAAATAAATGTTATAATTTATTAAGTTTAGAATTATATAAACTGAACATGGTGCTACACATTAATGTGTTTTCTAAGAAAAAAATCATATATCAGTTGTCTCCCTGTAGATTTATAGCTTTATATTGGACTCTTATTGTAACACCCCAGGTAAATAAAGAATATGAAATTTTTATACATATCCATATTTGTTAATAAAATATTAATATAACTTTAAAGGGGTCTCTATGCTCGATGGCGTACCCAATACGCAACAACGAGTTTCTTAGGAATCTTACATTGCACTCTAATAATAAAATAATATTATTTTAAATGGTAGTTAACGTCTAGCCGTTGTAATGGCAGGAAGGAACAGAACTAACTACAAAATGATTATATATGTTTGTCAAATATTTTTACTCTTTACAATAAATGTTAGAGGATTAAAAATGCGAATGAATCCAATTTTAAGCATAAACATTCTTATATTCTTTAAAAGGTCGATTAACCGCCTTTTGATGGCGAACCTCTTTTAAATCTACTTTTTGAAAATTTTATGTGTTATATATGACAAAATAAAATTATTTTTTAGAATAGGGACATCAAAATTTACTTTGTGTGAATTTTTGGTATTTTTCCGAAAAAGTTCAATTTTTAATGAATAGTGAAAATTGTTGTATTTTAATTCAAAACCAATTTTTAATCTAATTTATTTATATGATTATATTATCTTTGGAATTGGTTATAAAGTTAAATTAGAATATATTTTTACCATTTAATCCAATTGTGTTTGTTTTAATTAATTTCACTTTGAAATCGAACTTAAACTAGTGTCAATCTTTTGATACTTATTGTTTCATAAAAACACGCTATTTTCTCTGACAGCGGGAATTAATTACTAAATTAATTAATGCAACTAATATGTTTTGAATATTTTAAAATAGCCATCATTTTTGAATTCGGAATATCAAATATAGCTTAGGGTGATGTTTTGGTATTTTTCGGAAAAACTTCAATTTTTGATGAATAGTGAAACCACTAAGTGATACTTATAAAAACTGAATTTCTGTTTAAATGAAATTTTACCACCTCTTTGTTTTGAATTTCAAAAATCCGACATACATGGTTGTCATTAATAAGTAAAATGTGGTTCAATGGGGTTAAAATAATTTTTTGGTGAATATTAACTTATTAAGTGTTTAATCGCGATTAGAGGTAATTAGTGTAGTTTAAGGTAAAAATAATGCTTTAATAATATGAAATGACCTAGAAACATGTCCTACCCTCATTGGATGTGTCATTTCCAACCAATAAAATCCAAGGGTAAAATTGGGGAACCCATGGAGCCACTTTATTTGTAAAATGACATAAATACCTTTTTATTTAATGTTAAAATTAAAATGACACAAACATGAGTTGTTTAACTAAAAAACTTTTTACATGGGGTTATACAAGTCATATTTTTTACTATAAATATTCATTGGAATGATAAAAATATTTCCTAAATCACAGTATTTTTTTTATTATTTTTAGACATTATATAAATTAAATTATTTATGACATCATGATGTTGTAGTGATGACCTCATTATTTAACGATTTAAATAAAATGGAAAGATAATGTTAAATCTAAGACCTACACATGTCCAAAACACATTGTATGGCTGGATTTAGAACCCTTATCACCTTATCCTAGAAACACATCAATGTGGGACCATTAATATCCGAATCTCATTCTAAAATAAAGTTACATTTCTTTACTTTCCAAAAGTGCCCCTCCTCTCCTCTTATAAAAGGCCCCCACCTCTACCTCCTTACCCACACATCAAAAGCCTTTGGCAAGGCCAAACCCTGCCCATTTTGTCTCTCCACATCTCTCTCTTACTCCTTGATGCCTCACATTGTGCTGAATCTTTTCCAAGTAATCCTTTGAGCTCAAACCAAGAAGAGTTACCCGAATTTAAGGTAATGTCTTCACTTGAGTCCTTTTGTTTTATTTTTATTCTCCAACCCTCTAAACTCTTTTTATTCGTTTCTTTTGTAAAAAATATAGTATCTTTAATATACTAGGATGTTGTTATAAGAAGTATTCGAGCTACACTTACACACACCCACATCTAATGGTTAAGGAACATACTGTTTCTCTGGATGGTGAATTTCTGCCTCACGAAATGATGATTGTTCAACACTCATATAACACCTTCAAAGGTGTCCATTAAGATTTCACTATATTAATATATGATATATTTTATGTTTATATTTTAATTAAGCTTCTGTATTTTTCATTTGTGGCATACCTTGGTGGTTTCCATTGTGGGTAAACACGATAATTTCATTTTAGGAAGTGCGGACTACCGCCCCCTCAAAGTGATTTGATTCGTTAATGCCATATGTGGGACGTATAAAGGATAGATTTAAAGTTATTATATATGATACCATACTGGAATTATAATATAACTTTATATCATTATTATTTTCTTTCCATTAAAGTATGAGATAGAAATGAAATTGGCGTTCATGTGTACGTACGGCTTACCGTCTCTATGAACGGTGCATTTCATTTCTTATCCCCAAATGTAATGTACTATTATATGTACATATATATAATGGATATATATGATGTATGTTACATCTAAATGATTATTATAATTCTTTATTTAAAATATTCATATATCTCATTTAGTTTTAATGCCATTAACATGACATAGAAATGAAAGTAGTGTTCATGCGTACGTATGGCTTACCGTCTCCATGAACGGTGCATTTCATTTCTTACATTTAAATGATTATGTAATATTATAAATACATGTATATTCTGGATATATATGATATATATGATATCCAGATCATGAATATAATTCTGGATATAATGAACCTTTGACCACACGAACAACATGTAATTGTAAGAAGTCCACATTCGACTTAAGAACCAAATATCGACAAAACAAACATTATTAAATTAAATGATTAAATAATTTTTATAACATGTTAATAAGTGATATAAAAGGAATAATGAACTTTAAAAAGGTTCTTAAGCAAGTAGAAAATAACTCAAGTCTATTATTCAGGAATATAATGAAACGAACAAGACAAGTCGGACCCGAGGTAAGGGATCCTACTCCTCTCTTTCTTTTTAAGTACACTCTTTTATGTCATTCCTTTGAAACTCATATTTCTTGTTACTGGGATGTTATTTTATATTACTCTTACTGTAATTTTTATTTTCATATGATGAGAGACCCTATTCTCTCTCATCAATCCATTTTGGAAGTTTTGAGTGGCATCATTAGGCTGCCGAATTTTCGTAATAGATCTAACCTCTCTCTTTCTTTTTAAGTACTCTCCTTTATGTCACATCTTTTAAGCTCCTCTTTGATATGTTGGGGAATTTTATTTTATATTCATCTTTCTGTAAACTTTATGTTAATAATATGAGAGACCCTATTTGATCTCATCAATCCATTTTGGATGTTTTAAGTGGCGTCGTTAGGCTACCGAGTTTTCATAAGGGATTTTTCATCTCACTATTATTCCCGTGAGATTTATGCTACATTTGCCACAATTTCATTTGAGTGGTGTATGTACTGCAGATTATTTTACTCATTGTGTAATATAATTTCATTTATGATTATTTACATCAATGTTGTATTTTCCTTCTTTCACGGGGTGTATGTTTCAAAAGTTACCCAAGTTGGTAATGGAACCTTTCACCCTCCTCTTTTAAAAGACTTATTTTGTTATGTCTTTTAATTCACATACTATTATGTTGGGATATGTTCTTCTATATCCTTATTGATTTAAATTTTCTGTCCATGTGATCAGATACCCTATTATCTCTCATCAACTCTTTTTCTGAATTTTTAAGTGATGTCGTTAGGCTGTCAAATTTTTGCAAGGGAACTTCTTAACCCAATTTTGATTCTTTGGGATAAACTTGTACTCCTTGAAAATGTCGTTCTATGATTATGTGTGAATGTACTCTAATTGTATTACACTTAATAACCACTTATATTTTGTGTATTCGTTTGTCACACATAATTATGTAATTGATTTATCCTTAATCCAAGGATACCGTCTTTGTAAGGGACTTTGTCTCAATCTCCATTCATTGAGGCTTATTTAGTTTTATAAAAAAATTTATTTTATACGGTATATAAACAACGTTTACATTTACTTTTATTCAAAAGGAATCTTTTTCTACGAACCGTTTTACAAAATGACAAAAAGTAATGTTTATTTTAACGTATGCGGTGAGAACGACCTTTTCCGCCGCCGCGAGTATTATTTGGTCTCTGGCTTCCTCAACAAGTCGTAATGTTTTTTTTAATGAAATAAATACCATATACTCTTTTATGTATTTTTGGTATTGAAAATGGTTTTTATAATGGATCGGTTATGTCAATATATTTATGTGATATATTGTGATCGGAATGTGGAAATGTTTTCTTTCCATTATGTTTATTTTATGCCTTATAATTTTATAATGGTACTAGGAAATTTGACGGGTGGTTACGTGATAAACCATATGACGGTTGGTGCCGTGAATACCAGGACGGGTGGTTACTTTATAACCTCCAATGAATTGGGTATAGAAGTCGGCCGTTTGGCTATTTCATTAAGTATGAATGGTAGTTGGCCGAATGGCTATTCAATTAAGTGATATGTGTGGAAGTCGACAGTATGGTTATTCCACTTAAGTATGTTTATGTCCCAAGTTACCGTTATATGTTATGTGATCTTTATATGGGTTTTATGGTAATATTTTGGGTACAAAAGGGTACGTAAAGATCTTTTAATCAGTGAAGTGTTTTTACTACTTCATAAATGAGAAAAGTATTACTTTGATAAAGTATACATGGTTTAATTTTGTTTTGGTAAACTAACAGTTTTCATTATTTGTGTATCCTTTACTGGGCATTTTATGCTCACCCCATGTTTTTTGAAATGGTTTTCACCGGACATAATGTGGAATAGGGTCAAGGATGGGATCAAGGGAATGTCATGATATCTAAAACATGGAACTAGACATGTTTCTTTTTAAATGTTTTTATTTTATGGAAACATAGTAGAAGTGTGTACTTTATTATCTTTTGATATGTAATAGTTATGTTCTAATTCTCTAATACTCTAAACCTGAAAAGATCCTCAATCTGAATTATTCATTTAATTCAATATTAATTAAGGTTTAAGGTCGGGGATTTATAGTTGGTATCAAAGGTCGGTTTAGACAAATTTAGGGATTAGGAGTTTTTGTTAGACACATGATTAGTCCCTATATCTATTATTTCAGTTAAATCCTTGTTTTATAACTTTTTTTTTCAGGTCAAGTAAAGTCAGTTACGAATGGAAGGAGATGGATCTCAAACGAAATTCCTATCTCTTCCTGATGACATGCTTGCAATAATTATTGCAAAGTCATCTTCGGATGATGGTGAAACTTTTTCTAGAATACAACTCACTTGCAAGCAGTTGTTTGAGATATCAAACACCTCCACTATACCTCGTTATCATCGTGGATCATGGGTTGTTTTTAGAAAAATACTATTTTCACAATATTCTCATATTTTCAAGAAAGGTAAATATTATATAGGCATTTTCAAAGATTTTACCTTATCATATGAATTTGAAGCATATTATGATTTTAAAAATGGTGCTGAGGAAGGAGACCCTTGTGCAACATATTTATATTTGCTTTTAAAATATAGTCTCACATCACATACTTATGGTATTTTAAAAGGACCAAAAATAGAAAGTTTCAAATCTAGTTCGGTCCGACTATTTTATAGAAATCATGTTTTATCATATGTTTTGGAATTATATGTCATACATGATTATTTTCCAAAACTATTTTTCTTTGAACACCCATATGAACCATGTTGTACGAGGTGTATTTGGATGGAGGAAGCAAATGAATTTGAAGAATCTCTAAAAAATTGTTGTAATTCATGGGACTTCTACCTACGTGAGAAAGATGACGATGAAACTGAGTGGACGCCATGATCATGGTATGATGTTATTCATTTTGGGAATCGTTTTATTTTATCTTATAGTGGTGAAATAAGACTTCAAGAATTAAGATGTTGAGATTGTAACGAATTTGGATGAAAATGAAAGGTATAAGGAAACTATTGAGGTTAAAACATGTTAGGGTTATTTTTGGAGTTTTATAAAAAGAACAACACGCAGACCGTGTGACAACTCGTCGCGTCGGACAAAGCTGCGGGAATCGAACCCACAACCAAAGTGTGTCTGGTACTTATTGCAAACCACTAGACTACGTGAAGTCCCTGGTTAGTTTGAATGATTCTTTTTAGTTAGGTGATTTTATGAATTAAGAGTAGGTTGATTTTGTGTTATCTATGGAAATTTATTAACCTATCATGGAGGATATGTGATTAGGTTAATTACTTTTCAATACGAGACATTAAGAGAAACTGATGTTTTTTGGAGATAAATGTTACAATTTAACTTGGAAGACTATGAGACTAAATACTTAAAATATTTGGGTTTCAATCCTAGTTTGGTTTACATTGATTAATTTTATGGACAAATTGTTTATCGAATGGTCCTCGTTGAACTTTGGGTTTTTTGGACAAATTTTGGAGATTAAGAATAGATTTTCTTTTTATAAAGGGTTATCCTTTTCTGGATTATCTGATCTTATACTAACCTTTTTGGTTTTGGTTTTGGTTAAAGTCTAAAGACATTGGAAGTATATAGTTATCTTTTTTGGATTAGGTGATTCTCTAGAAGTTGATTATTGTACTCTTAATGTGAACAAGTCTTCCTAAATACTCGTGTTTTGGAGAAAACATGAGTTTGTGTAAGGAATCTAATAAAAGTTGAAAGTCAAGATGATAAGTGATTATGTTCCCTTATGAATAAATTCCTCCATAAAAATTAACTTAAATAAAAATGTTGTTTATTAATCTTTTCCTACTAGGGAATCGAATACCGTTTAACCCATCACAAGTTTGTGATTTTCTTGTGGTTAACTTTCTCCTAAACATTTTTTCTATCACTCCCCATCAGAACATGACCCTATGTTTTCTCCTCCATGTCCATGTTTTCCTACATCGAATCCTAGTATGGGTTAACTCAGGTGACCTCTGTACTTATCTTTCTATATTTTAAAGTGATAGTTTTACTGACTCTTGTTTCGATGTGGGATTTTCAATGAAGATTTCAAGCCCAATTTTAAAATTGTGAGGACGCAATTCCCAAAAGGGGGGAAGGATGTAACACCCCAGGTAAATAAATAATATGACATTTTTATACTTATACATATTTTTGAATAAAATATTAATATAACATTAAAGGGGATGCTATGCTCGATGGCATACCCAATACGCAACAACGAGTTTCTTAGGAATCTTACGTTGCACTCTAATAATAAAATAATATTATTTTAAATGGTAGTTAACACCTAGCCGTTGTAATGGCAGGAATGAACAAAACTAACTAAAAAATGATTATATATGTTTGTCAAATATTTTTACTCTTTACAATAAAAGATAGAGGATTAAAAATGCGAATGAATCCAATTTTAAGCGTAAACATTCTAATATTCATTAAAAGATCGATTAACCGCCTTTTGATGGTGAACCTCTTTTAAATCCAAATTATGACAATTTTATGGGTTATATATGACAAAATAAAATTCTTTTTTAGAATCGAGACATCAAAATTTACTTTCTGTGAATTCTTGGTATTTTTCCGAAAAAGTTCAAATTTTAATGAATAGTGATAATTGTTGTATTTTAATTCAAAACCTCTTTTTAATCGAATTTATTTATATTATTAGATAATCTTTTGAATTGGTTTTAAAGTTAAATTAGAATATATTTTTACCATTTAATCCAATAGTGTTTTTTGGAATTAATTTCACTTTGAAATCGGACTTAAACTAGTGTCAATCTTTTGATACTTATTGTTTCATAAAAACATGTTATTTGCTCTGACAGCGAGAATTAATTATTAAATTAATTAATGCAACTAATATGGTTTGAATTTTTTAACATAGACATCATTTTTGAATTCGGAATATCAAATATATCTTAGGGTGATGTTTTGGTATTTTTCTGAAAAAGTTCAATTTTTGATGAATAGTGAAACCAGTAAGTGGTACTTATAAATACTGATTTTCTATTTAAATGAAAATTTACCACCTCTGTGTTTTGAATTTAAAAAATCCGACATACCTGGTTGTCATTAATAATTAAAATGTGGTTCAATGGGGTCAAAATAATTTTTTTGGTGAAAAGTAACTTATTAAGTTTTTAATCGCGATTAGAGGTAATTAGTGTAGTTTAAGGTAAAAATAATGTTTTAATAATATGAAAGGACCTAGACACATGTCCTACCCTCATTGGATATGTCATGTCCGACCCAGAAAATCCATGGGTCAACTTGGGGACCCCATGGAGCCACTTTAGTTGGAAAATGACATAAATACCTTTTTATTTAATGTTAAAATTAAAATGACACAAACATGAGTTGTTTAACTAAAACAATTTTTACATGGGGTTATACAAGTCAGATTTTTTACTATAAATATTCATTGGAAATATAAATTTATTTCCTAAATCATAGTATTTTTTTATGATTTTTAGTCATTATATAAATTAAATTATTTATGACATCATGATGAAGTAGTGATGACCTCATTATTTAACGATTTAAATAAAATGGAAAGATAATGTAAAATATAAGACCTAAACATGTCCAAAACCCATTGTATTGGTTTATTTCTAACCTTTATCACCTTATCCTCGAAACACATCAATGTGGGATAATTAATATCCGAATATCATTCTAAAATAAAGTTACATTTCTTTACATTCCAAGAGTGCCACTCCTCGCCTCTTATAAAAGGCTCCCACCTCTACCTCCTTAACCACACATCCAAAGCCTTTGGCTCGTCCAACCCATACCCATTTTGTCTCTCCACATCCCTCTATTACTCATTGAGGCCTCACATTGGGAATAATCCTTCCCAAGGAAGCCTTTGAGCTCAAACAAAGAAGAGTTACCCGATTTTAAGGTAATGTCTTCACTTGAGTCCTTTTGTTTTATTTTGATTCTCCAACCCTCTAAACTCATTTTATTCATTTCTTTTGTAACAAATCCATTATCTTCAATATACTAGGATGTTTTTATAATATGTATTCGAGCTACACTTACACACACATACATATAATGGTTATGGAACATACTGTTTCTGTGGATGGAAAATTTCTGCCTCACGAAACGATGATTGTTCAACACTCATATAACACCTTAAAAGGTGGCCATTAAGATGTTAATATATTTATATATGATATATAATATGTTTATATTTTACTTATGATTCTGTATTTTTCATTTTTTCCATACCTTTGTGGTTTCCATTGTGGGTAAATACGATAATTTCATTTTAGGAAGTGCGGACTACCGCCCCCTCAAAGTGATTTGATTCGTTAATTCCATATGTGGGACGTATAAAGGATGGATTTAAAGTTATTGTATATGATACCATACTGGAATTATAATATACCTTTATATCATTATTATTTTCTTTCCACTAATGTATGACATAGAAATTAAAGTGGCGTTCATGCGTAGGTACGGCTTACCGTCTCCATGAACGGTGCATTTAATTTCTTATCCCCAAATTTAATGTACTATTATATGTACATATATATAATTGATATATATGATCTATGATAAATATAAATGATTATTATAATTATGTAATTAAAATATACATATCTCACATTTAGTTTTAATTCCATTAACATGACATAGAAATGAAAGTAGCGTTCATGCGTACGTACGGCTTACCGTCTCCATGAACAGTGCATTTCATTTCTGACATCTAAATGATTCTGTAATATTATAAATAAATGTATATTATGGATATATATGATATATATCAGATCCAAATCATGAATATCATTCTGGATATAATGAACCTTTGACCACACGAACACCATGTAATTGTACGAAGTCCACTTTTGACTTAAGAACCAAATATCGACAAAACAAACATTATTAACTTAAATGATTAAATAATGTTTATAACATTTTAATAAGTGATATAAAAGGATTAATGAACTTGAAAATGGTTCTTAAGAAAGTATAAATTAACTCAAGTTTATTATTCAGGAATATAATGAAACGAACAAGATAAGTCGGACCCGAGGTAAGGGATCCTACTCCTCTATTTCTTTTTAAGTACACTCTTTTATGTAATTCCTTTTAAGCTAATATTTCTTGTGATTGGGATGTTCTTTTATATTAATCATACTTTAATTTTTATGTTCATTTGATGATAGACCCTATTCTCTCTCATAAATCCATTTTGGATGTTTTGAGTGGCGTTGTTAGGCTGCCGAATTTTCGTAAGAGATCTAACCTCTCTCTTTCATTTTAAGTACTCTCCTTTATGTCACTTCTTTTAAGCTCCTATTTGTTATGTTGGGGGATGTTATTCTATATTACTATTGCTTTAAACATTATGTTAATATTATGAGAGACCCTATTTGATATCATCAATCCATTTTGGAAGTTTTAAGTGGCGTCGTTAGGCTGCCGAGTATTCGTAAGGGATTTTTCATCTCACTTTTATTCCCGTGATATTTATGATACATTTTCAACAATTTCATTTGAGTGGTGTATGTACTGATCATTATTTTACTCATTGTGTAATATAATTTCATTTATGAGTATTTACATCAATGTTGTATTTTCTTTCTTTCACAGGGTGTATGTTTCGAAAGTTACCCAAGTCGGTAAGGGGACATTCCACCCTCCACTTTTAAAAGACTTCTTTTGTTATGTATTTTGATTCACAAACTATTATGTTGGGATATGTTATTTAATATCCTTATTGATTTAAATTTTATGTCCATGTGATGAGATACCCTTTTATCTCTCATCATCTCTTTTTCTGAATTTTGAAGTGACGCAGTTAGGCTGTCGAATTTTTGCAAGGGAACTTCTTAACCCAATTTTGATTCTTTGGGATAAACTTTTACTCATTGAATATGTAGTTCTATGATTATGTGTTAATGTCCTCTGATTGTATTACACTTAATACCCACTTATATTTCATGTATTCGTTTGTCACACATAATTATGTAGTTGATTTATCCTTAATCCAAGGATATTGTCTTTGTAACGGACATCGACTCAATCTCCTTTCATTGAGGCTTATTTCATTTTATACACAACATTCATTTATATGGTATATAAACCCCGTTGACTTTTACTTTTATACAAAAGGAATCTTTTTCTACGAAGCGTTTTACAAAACGAAAAAAAGGAATGTTTATTTTAACGTATGCGGTGACAACGACCTTTTCCGCTGCCACGAGTATTATTTGGTCTTCGGCTTCCTCAACAAGCCGTAATGTTTTTTTTAAATGAAATAAATACCATATACTCTTTTATGTATTTTTGGTATTGAAAATGGTTTTTATAATGGACTTGTTAAGTCAATATATTTATGTGATATTATGTGATCGGAATGTGGAAATTTTTTCTTTCCACTATGTTTATTTTTTGTCTTATGATTTTATAATGGTACTTGGACATTTGACGGATTGTTACGTGATAAACCATATGACGGTTGGTGATGTGAATACCAGGACAGGTGTTTACGTTATAACCTACAATGCATTGGGTATGGAAGTCGGCCGTATGGCTATTCCATTATGTATGAATTGTAGTTGGCCGAATGGCTATTCCATTAAGTGATATGTGTGGAAGTCGACCATATGGTTATTCCAATTAAGTATGTTTATGTCCCATGTTACCTTTATATGTTATGTGATCTTTATATGGGTTTTATGGTAATATTTTGGTTACAAAAGGGTAAGTAAAGATCTTTTATTCAGTGAAGAGTTTTTATTACTTCATAAAGGTGAAAAGTATTACTTTGATAAAGTATACATGGTTTACTTATTGTTTTTGTAAACTAACAATTTTCATTATTTTTGTATCCCTTACTGAGCTTTTTATGCTCACCCCAAGTTTTTTGAAATGTTTTTCACAGGACATAATGTGGAATAGGGTCAAGGATGGGATCAAGGGAAAGTCATTCAATCTAAAACATGGAACTAGGCACGTTTCTTTTTAAAAGTTTTTATTTTATGGAAACATAGTAGAAGTGTCTACTTTGTAATCTTTTGAGATGTAATAGTTATGTTCTAATTCTATAAAACTCTAAACATGAAAATATCCTCAATGTGAATTATTCATTTAATTCAATATTAAGTAATGTTTAAGGCCGGGGACTTATAATTTTGTTAAATATAGAAGTATAATTGTTCTTATTTCAAATATCCCCAAGGAGTGGAAATGGTATCTGAAAATTGTTTTATTGCCATAGAATATGCTCAGTGTTCTTGAATAGTATTTTCTTGTTGATCATATATATAACTATAACAATGAATATAAGGATAAATAGAAAAATCTTATACTCAACGTACAATATTTCCAACAAATCCTTTCATAATATATGTAAGGAGATTTTCAATAAATTCATGAGGAAAAATATACCATTAGGATGTTATCTCACCTATAATAGTTATATTATTTTATATATTGACATGAAATTGTTTTGATATATAGTTCACTATAAGTGTACATAACTGAATGAGGTGATAATAATGTACCTTAAATTGTTAAATTAACTTTTTATAATGAGAGACTAAAGTTACTTACGTTCAAATTCAACCAGGAACATGTAATAAATATCATTATTTCATATTTACAATGTAACACCTATACTGTAATTATTAATAATTATATGAATAACATGAGACATTTACTCCCAAACATATATGATATAGTTCTTAATGAATATAGGTATATTAGGAAGGAAAACTCATTAAAATATTTGGTGATGAAAAGTGATATATCTAGGGATTTTTATGCTAGAAATAGAGTGGTGTTTATTTTTTATGACAATCCTCAAATCGAAGATCATTAATTTCCATGTAAATCGATCTTAATGTTAACGATGACAAAAATATTAAAGAATGAGTCATTTCTAAGAGTTTTTCAAAACTATTGGGCCTCAAATGAAGAGTTTGTTTTTTAGAAAGGATTTCCACATTGGATTACATAGTCTACAAAATTAGAATAATAGTTTCTGGACCACATATGAGGTACACAAAAAAATGATGAAAATCAAAAAATCGAAGTATTCTGTTTAACATCACTATATGGACCATAAAGCGTGGTACACAGACCGCGAATGGAAAACCGGTCACACGGAGGATTGCGGTTCATTGTGTACTTGTGGTATGTTTTATGTCTCGAAATTTACCGAAGTGATGAAATTATTTGAGGATAAAAAAGGTTTCTTTCAGGAATAAAATCAACTACCGCAAAGGAATATATCCAGTATGTGGGCCACTAAATGAATACTAGTACAAGAGAGAATCATTTTATGGTGAATCCTATACCGTATGAATGGTTCATGTAAATAAAATTAGAGTGATTTTTGTATCTATTTTCTAATATAAGTACATAATGTCCACTATTTATGAAAATAGTGTTTGATTAGAAATTCAGGAGGAATTCAGTGATGTACATTGTGGTTCGAAGGAAGATAAATCTTTGAAGGATAAAAAGTCAATGAGGTGGATTAAACAAATGGAAAAGTGGTTGGTGAATATCATTAATTGAATGGGATTTTAGGAACAATGTATCCTTAAAAATAATAATTATTCACATAGGAAAAGTTGGTCTACATATGAATTGACAGTTCAAGGATGCAGAGGTAGTCCTTTGAGGAAGAACAATCTACCAAAGACACATGATCCATGGAGAAAGAATATTCCTGCGAAGTTGGAACAGGCCACATAGGAGAGTGGTCCATAGAAGCATAATTGTTTTTCTGAGAATTATTTGGTCCATGAAGAACCCCTTCCATGTGGAGCAGCATGGTTCGTGGAGGACGCAGGAATGTAAGCAGGGGAATAGTTCACAAACAATCAATTCGCAGAATAGTGGATTTCATCTATCGGTATAATCAGTACATCAATAGAGAATATATCTATAGTCGAGGATTCATTATTTAATTAAAATGAATGGATATAAATATACATAAATATTGTTTGGATCTCTCCTACATTAGTGCACTATGAGAGTCATCATATGTGTTTCATGGGTAGCAGAGAGGTATTCTTAAAATAATTTAATGGAAGTGTGCCCAATTTATATTTACTATATCTAAAATATTTTACTAGAAAATTATTGAAAAATATTATATTTAGATATGGATGAAACACTTTTAGAATAATCCCCATGGACTATCCATTAGTTGTGTACCATGTCAAAATGATGTCTTACATCTTTGAATGTGATTGTTTGTTTACTAATCATTCTCATTAGACATATTTAACATGTTCATATTTATTTGGGGATAAGATCCATGTTATTATAAGAAAAAATTGATACCTAGATTATCCCTTCCCTTCTCAGGGTGTTCCAGGGTCCTTGATGTGGTAACAGAGTGTACAATTTACTAGTGCTAAATATTTCTTTCATTTCTCTCATATAGAATATAGTTAACATCATAGGGGTTACCCATTTTGATAGAAGTAACATTATCATATGGATGAAAAAGATTTTGTTTAATATAATATATCGTGGAATGAAAGAAATTTTTCCCACTACATAAGGAATACATGTCACTAATGAAATTGGATTGTCTATAACTGATACAGACAAGATAATTCTTGATTATGATGCTAAATCACAATTTCCTTCATTGCATTTATTTTAGATAAAATCCATCTGATTGTGATTTCTATCACCTCATCCATTTCTATATGGGAAAATATAAAAAATATATATTATTGTGATAAAAAAGTATTGCAGTACAAACATTAAGTGTTTCATAATAGGTTTGATTATTTGAAGATGAATCCTGATAAAAATGTTGATATAATTTTCAATTGAATTACTGAATTAATAAGGGAAATTATAGGGCATAGTGAAGGGATTAAATACATTGAAATTTTAAAGAAAAATTTGAGAATACTTCCACCAATATATAATACAAAAGTTTCATCCATTTAGTAGTGGTATATTTCAAAACATTCCTTGGATGATCTACTATGTATTCTAGTATCCTATGAAATGAGGGTGAAATAAAAGGATACAACAAGTCATGTTAGTAAGGAGATGGAATTCAGATCCAAGGAAAAACTTGGGATATCTGAAGATTGTTTTAATGAATGTAATTTGGAATATGAACCTAATTTTTACTTTTTTATGAAATTAAAAAGAGTAAAAATAGTGGTTTGAAGTAAATTTACCCTAGTCATGTTTTCATTGTAGTATATTTAGGCACATTGGACAAGAAACTACGGACTGATATTAGTGATGAGGTGAAACAACCAATGGCGATTCATTATGATATAAAGAGGTCAATTTATCTTATGAGGAATCTTGTTCATAATTATCATATAAAAACATTCATATCAGATATCACATTATCAAGAAAAATGTTGAACAAGGCATGATTAAAATTGATCATGTGGGAACTGATGATCAAGTGGATGGCATACTGACTATGCCATTTTAAGAAAATTTCTTTGAGAA
Organism: Viscum album; assembly: GCA_963277665.1. Classification (NCBI taxonomy): domain Eukaryota; kingdom Viridiplantae; phylum Streptophyta; class Magnoliopsida; order Santalales; family Viscaceae; genus Viscum; species Viscum album. The sequence goes on from OY728127.1 coordinate 1,814,495,693, forward strand.
TAATCTATTGAATAGTGGTTTTCAACCACCTCCAAATTCATAAAGAGGTTATACTTGGCCCCCAATCCCCATTTTTTAAATTCATTTGATATGTTTGTAGAAATTATGTGGTTTTATGGGGGATATATGATCTAGGTTTTTTTTAAAAAATCATTACGATGTAAGAATAATGATTCTATTAGGTTATATTCAATGGGTGATATAGGATAAATTCCATTCAATGAGGTGGTAAGAGAATTGAGAATAACTTTGATGAAATTCCATAGTTCAAAGGTAGATGATGTTGAATGGATAACTTATAATGAAATTAAAATGTTTTGGGAAATGGATTTTCAAGTCATGAACTTTTCAATATGAAAAAAAAAATTCATTATACCCCAATTGCTTTCTAAAACGAGAATCACTCACATAAAATTAGAGTGTTGGATGATTTGTTTCTCATATATCATGTTTTCATTGTGGCTGGTTAATCATTGAATGTATATATAGATTGGAAGATATCCTAAATGGGAAATTTAAGGAACCAATGTAGTACATTGATATAAATTGAATATTATTTTTTTAAGATACTAACATGGAAGAATATGGAATTTACATGGAAGGGGATATTATTGTTCATGTTGAAAATAATATTGAAGGACGTGTCATTTCCTAGTGATTGGAATCTTTTTTGAGACTCAAAATAATGAGTTTATTTTTATAAATGAAGTTTATCCACGAAGGAGTACCCAATTTGTGAACCATAAATGAATTTTCATAGTATAAATATAAGTTACATAGATGAACTGTGAAAATTGTAGAAGGGAATGATTCTGAATAGATGAACTATATGGACTATAAAGGGAAGCACATAGACCGTATAGGTAAAATGGTTCTCAAGGTGGATTACAGTTCATGTGAGTGAAATATTTTGTGGATGGATTAGGGTATTATAGATGGATGATTATTTTTAGAAACAAGTAAATTATTTTAGGAGTCATGAACGGTTTTGATCATGTAAGAGATCATTCACCGTAATGAAATAGAGTCACTACACAGACCATAGAGATAAAAAATGGTCTGTGGGAGAAGCAGTCTTTGATGAAGCCTTTACCACCCATAACGTTTCAGTAAAACATATTAGAAATATTCTTTGATCTATTTTTCTATATATGGAATTCTTATCCTATCTTTATGAAGATTGATTTTGATTATAAATCTAGGACAAATTCTGTGATGTACATAGTTATTTGTGGGAGGAGAAATTTATGACAGATAAGATTCTCACATGGTGGATTATGTGAAATGAAAATTGGTCTGCAATGATAGATCACAAAATAGGTTATAGAAACGTTAAATACTAAAAAAGAAGAGTGATTTATGTAGGAAAAGTTTCTCCAAGAATGATGTGGAGGTTCACTGAAGTGGAGGTAGTTTATAGAAGAGGATGAGTCTGCAAAAGGGAGACAGTCTATAGATATAGAATCTCTCTACGAAGAAGGAACTGTCTGTCGAGGAGTAGTGGGTTGGGAAAGAAGAGGAGTGGTGGTACATAGAAGCAGAGTTAGTTCATATGTGAAGATGTGTGGTGCAAATAACATGCACCATGTGATGTAGTGATGTTCACAGAGGAAGAGGGCCAGTACGTGGATTAATAGTTTGCAAACTAACATTTTTCATTATAGTGGATTTCATCTATAGGTAAAATAGGGACTTCAACATATCATATATATAATGTTTACGATGATACCTTTATGAAAAATGAACAGACCTACATGTCCATTAAAATTGTGTGGACCTCTTCTAAGGCAGTGAGAAAGGATAGTCATCAATAGTGTTATAGTTGATGTAGTGGGAAATCGTAAAATATTTTAATGGCAGTGTTCATTTCCTAGAGTTACTATGTCTAAACTCTGTTACTCCAGAACTGGTGATGATTAGTGGATTTTGGTAAAAACAACACATAGTCGGAAGATTCTCTTTGGAAATACCCTTAATTGTAAAACAAGTAAAATTGTTATGTTACCTATTTTCATGTGATTGTTCACTTACTACTCATTCATATCAGTCATGTTTAATCTGTTTCTATGAACATGGGAACATGATACGTCATATTAGAATACAAATTTGACAACCTGATTCTCCTGTCCCATCTCAATGTAACAAAACTTCTTCAATTTTCCAAAGCTAGTGCAATATTTTATTACATTTGGGTGATTATAAGAATGATTTATCCAAATGAACCAATGATCATTTTATTTTGGGAAGGCTAGATACATAAATAAGGTCAATATTACAACTTGAAAATAAATACATCATATAAATAAATTTTGGGAACATCTAAAAAACTTTAATTATTCCTTAAATTTATTCATAATATTCTTCTTTGCATCTAGGGGAAAAAGAAAACATAAGAAAGCATTGAGCTTAGATGCTCAATAAGTGAAAAAATACCGCAGAAGCATAAATAATAAGGAAAGGTGAATAACTAACAGTGGACATTAAATTAAAAATAAACCTCGTGATAGTATTGAAGGAATAAGTTCTAATTAGAAAATCCCATAATAAAACATATCCATTGGTATTATACTGTTTAATAACCACAAGAACTATCAATATTTAGTTTCTTAAAGTGGTAATGTGTAATTATAGACATCATAATCACATTTTCTTGACCTCATGCGAAGACTATAATAACCATTCTTTTTAGGCATTGTACCAAGATACTAGTTTGTTTCGTGAGACATATTGATGCACCAAGAGGCAATAACAAGCCTCACCCATTACTTAATAAGTCCAATCTATGTGAAAGTTCATAATTCTAGACATCATAATAATTTTATCATGACCTTTTTCCATGAAAATTATTTTTCTTATAAGATATACCGATGCATCGAGAGGCAATATCGGACCTCACCTGTCACATAAAAAGTCAAATGCATACTCATATAAATTTCGTGAAACATAATAAACATATATATTCATATTGAAACATAAAAAATGAAATTTAGATAACACTCCCCAATCATTATACATAAATACTAAACATTCATAGTAATATGGTGAATGGTATCAAGATATAACATCCACGCTCAAACTAATCTAAAACCATAAATACAATATGGTAGAGGCTATCATGAAATAATAAAACACAATTAAACATAATAACAATTAATGTTTGTTAAAATAGATGGAAATATACTTTTAAATATTTAAAAATATCTTGATACAAATTCTTCTACTTCGAAATCATTTATTCATAAGCCACAAATTTATAATAGATGAAATTTAAAAAGAGTTTTTTTAATCAAAGTTCCCCATACCAAATTGAATGATTTGAAATTAACTATCATTTTAAAAAATTAATTTCTAAATAACTACATCCTTAAAACCATTTCTGAAACATTGTGATTAATGATAATTATTTAGAAGGATAAATTATTATATATTCAAAACAATGTTTTAGTTAAAGTGTAAATTATATAAAACCCTTAAAATGTTAATTTTGAATGCATTATAATGGATTTTAGAATATAAATAGAATTATCTTCCAAATAATTTACATAAATATAAATAAATATATATAATAATATCTATAAAATTGAAGTGGATAATTGGTTAATTCTATAAACAATCAATGAATCTCGTAATACATTGAACATTTAAATTACATTCCCAATATAATAAAATGAATATTAATATACATTGAAGATAAGTGTATTCATGATATAAAATATAACAGTGTAGTACATAAACCATACATTTGAAATAGGTTGTGAATGTGACTTATATATCATAGAAATTAAATGTCTGAATAAATTCATTTTCCTAATGTTCAGCATAATTACGTCTCTTTACGCCTCCTAAACAATAATAACAAATTTATTAATAAAATGATATATATGTGATTTTTTGTCTCTTTCTTAAAAAAATTCAACTATAATTATTGGATTATATTTATTATTTTCCATTGAAGAAATTGAAGCGTTTTGATATCATATTTTACATTAAATTTTCCAACCTAGAACCAATTTTACACATTTATTTAATTTAATTTATAAAATAATTTAAACTAAATATAGATTAATAAAATACACATAATTACATATTTATATATTTTATTTAATCCATATTTTCCATCAATGAAGTTGGTTATATGAATTATTTTTGGCAATGTCTCTATAGGCGGTTAACAGACCATTAACGGGAAATTGTCGTAAGAGAATGAGTGAAAAATTATATATGTTATATATATAATACCTGAACTAGGTTAAAATAATATATATGATTTTGAAAAACTCCATTTATATTTTTTATAGTATATGTTTTTAAACAGAAATGGATTATATGATGGTGAAGTCGAAAACTGGGATGAGTTAATGGAGACATTCTATTTCCTTGGTTTATCTTCTCTTGGAATACCCTATAACACCCTAGGTTATTGGAGTTATATTTCCCCAAAACGTATCTATGTCTTATAAGAGGCTTCTGAGGAAAGATTTTGACTGATATTTGGCTTTGGGATGGGTGGAATGAGTGGTTTTCCAAAGGAAGGGGGTTATTGATATTTGAGGAGAAGGGTAACTTAAGAATTACTCAAATTATTAAAATATTATAAACATAATATATGGTTTATGAATTTAAAATGGTCTAAAACTCCAATATATCACATAGTTGACCAAATATTTTTATTTCTGGCATTGTTGAATTTTTTTGTTTTTTATATTTTAATTAAATATTATATTCATGAAAAATGATTTTTGTCAGATTTAATATTATTCATAACATTTGATATTAAAAACATATAAAAAGGGTTCAAATTCGAACAATGATTTAATTATATCATAAAATTATCCTATAAATCTAGGGAAATCCAAAAATGGCATAAAAATATCTAATTATATTTATTTTACTATTTTAAATATATAAAAATATAGTTTTCCATTAATTAAATTTAGAACATATAATCTTTTTGAAATCCATTATGATATTTAAATTGTTTTCCCTAACTAAAAATAAATATAAATTAGAAAGATATTTTCATTATTGTTAAATACACTATTTATTTTATAAAAATGCATTTTGAAACCCATAAGTAAATATGTTATTCAAACTGAAGTTTATAGTGTGAAGACCATGAATTAATTTTATATAAAATATTATAATGATCTTAAATTGATTATTGTGGATCCAAAGTGTCCTCAAATAGAACAAAAAATAGATAATGGTCATTCCATACATATTAAAAAAATTATCCAAAATATGGGTCATTTAATAATTCTTATAACTTAAATTAAAAACATGTTATTTTTTATTATTCCTCAACAAGTGATAGAACAACGTTTCATAGGCATTAATGATAATTATTCCATATATAAAAATTTAAAAAATTCCTATAATAAAAAAATAAATAAAGTTATAAATAGTCCTTTTTATTTGTTCATTTGGTTTAATTACTCATACCCATATCAGAACAAATTATTTAGTTTGTTAGTTGGACTTTTCTTGCCTTGCACAAGAATTGTACAAACATTTAGATAAGGATCATCTTATATAGCACTAAAATAAGTAATTAATAACCAAAGATATAAATAATACATTATAATTAATAAATAAGTATTGAAAATAATTTTTAGCGCTCAATTATATATATATATATATATATATATAATTTTCTAATTTTTACATTGTCAGCGCCGCATATGCACTTTGTTGGCAATGACATTGTTTTTTATAATTATAATGATAACATATAATTTTCATGTCCTAAATTTACTCTATAAAATATTCAAATTATAATATAATATTCTTGTTATAACATAGTTTATATAAATTTTTATATCATAATAATTTCTTGATGATGTCACGAAAGATAACTTATTTTATAAAAAAATATTTACTTATTTAACTATTCAACGCAAATAAAACTATTTCATAATAATCCCAGAAAAATTATCCAATGCAATTTTTTGATGATTAGAATTCAAAAATAAACTATAATTTAAGATTTTTTTCTTAATATATTAAATATGTTTTATATTAAAAATATCATGTACTTGAAGAGTATAGTCATTAAAATTGAAACCAATTTTATAACACCATGAAAATTAACTAAGATCAAATTAAATTATCCTATAATTATGGGACAAAAAATATTTATTTAGTAATATATTTTATGAAAATGACTAAATTTCTTAATTATAAAATTTTAATTAAATAATTAATATTCATAAGGAAAATTTGAACAACTAATTATTAATTTTATTTCCTTAATAGGGTGACTATATTTTATTTATACATTCATCTGTGAGGTTACTACTCAATAGGTTCATATTACTATTCATAAGGGTAATATTAATATTCATATTGGTGTATTACCGCTCATAATGATTATGTTTCTATTCATCAAATAATATTTTCACTCCTATTAGACTTTAAATATCTTATTGAATGCAACCGTGAATGTTTTTCAAAATTCAAAACATAGAGGTGGAAAATTATGTTTATTGAAGAGATTATAATAATTTGTAGTTTCATAGAGGCTCATGGTTTCATTAATTCAATGTTAAATTTATTATTTATTCCTTGGGGAGTTACATTCATCAATCCATATATAAATTTATTCCTTGAAATTCAAAAATTTTACAGAATAAAAAGACTTTGGTTGTCCTTAATCAAGTGTTCCTTTGGCTCCCGTCTAACCTCTTCAATTTTATAATCGTACCAATTTACCATTACTAGTCATGTCATATAATTCCTCACAATTGTTCTTTAGTATTTCAAATTTGATTAGGATCTTCACAATAAGATAATTCGGGTTCTAATTCTATAACTTCATATGTGAGGGAAATCATTGTTTCTAGCACGTACTTCCTCAACAATGAGACATTTAACAATTTTTGTATCTTAGAATGGCTAGGCATTATTTCCAAATGATTATCCATAGATCCAACTCTCTCAATTAGTTCTAAAGGAAGAATTTACCTATGTCTCAGTTTCCCTTCGCAAATCATATAACACCCTTACATGATAAAAACCATATCCACCCTTTCTTGATCCATTTACATGAGGTCTTTCGATGTCCTCATTATTCAGCACTCCCTGATCCATCCTACTCAATGCATCCGCAACCACAATTTCCCTTTATCATCATTATGTATCCCAAATGGTTCATATTCCAAACATGTGAATAACATCATCATTTGTTTCTTGAAATATAGAAATAACTATAATTATAGTAAAACCTAATTGGAAACATGAATTCATCTTTAAAAATGTTGTCGGATATATTACTTGTCACTGAAAGTGTTATAAACTCCATCAATGATATCATATACCAATTTCTCACATGTCATTAATCAATTCCATGGTATACAACTGTTATCCAAACCAATAATTTCATCTTCATTTTCTCAACATTCAGATTATATTTAAGGTTTCCATTCCCATTATCATGCTTTTTGTTAAAATTTTAAATTTCCACTAAATATCATTTCTTCGTACCATTCAACCTAAGGTCTCAAATACTTAATGAAAACGTACTATAGTACAATCATCATATATTACATAATTCTTATAACTAGTACATTGATGATATAATATGAAAATTACATGATTTTTGACTAGGATTATTAATCATTATACATTATCTTCCGGAGAATCATAACATAATAATTATCTTATAACTTCATTTGGGGAATATTATTTTGACACATGGGACATTGATTCTAATAGTTTCCCGTATCCATGTAGTTGAAGCATATTACATTGGATACAATTTTATTAACCATGAAATCATGAACTTCATGTCCTTTTTATCAATACTTATTACAAACATTCATTAAATTATATCATCTACCATGGTGATTACATCCATAATTATATCATGTGGGAAAACCATTATTTCTATTCTTTCCTTTATCCATATTTTTTTCATCCATCCATTTCTTATCATAGATTCATTAAATGTGATTAGAGTCAGATAAACCTATACACATCAAGTATACACATGATACCATTTCCTAATTTGATGAGGACACTTGAGAGACTATCTCCCATAAAAATGTTTTCTTAAGACCATGAGAGATATAATACTTCATACCCATTGCAACATGTGAATTGGTGATGTTCTCATTCCATCTTCTATGTTCCATTTTCAATAAATTCTCCATACTATATTATCCAATAAAATTTGGATCTTTCTATATATATAATCATGGAATGTTACATAAAATAAATATATGCATCGTAAATCCTAGAACAATATACTTTGGTTACATTGTGGGAAAAACTAATTCATAATGGCGAGTAAAATAAATATTCATTTTCTAATGAATATCGCCAAGGAATGTCAAAAAAGAAGTGTAGTAAGGCTTATTATTGTGTACTAGGTTACCCCATGTCATGCCTAGAACACCTTGTAGGAGTTGTTACTCCAAAGTTCATATGTTCCAGAACCACTTCAGCTTATAGTATCCCTAGAGGGATTCATTTTTAAGAATATCCATATAATATTTTCATTAAAAATTAATATGATGTTCCAATATTCTTATCCTCAAATACAATCTTAGGTTTTTTTCCATATCTATGTTTTTATAATATAGTTTCCACGTTTTATACTAAACATCCTTTCAACCTACTATATTACCCCATCCTCAATTTCCCATAGCCTGTGCAATATTTTATTACATTGACATTATTACATGAAAGTTTTATCTAGAGGAAATTAATAGTTTATTATTTTGGGAATACTAGATACATACATATGTTCTTAATTACAACTTATAATAAAATACAACATATAAATTTCATTGGGAACATCTAAAACTCTTTGATTATACCTACAAGAAATTCATAATATACATATTCTAATTATGGGAAAAAACATAAGAAAGTGGTTACCTATGATTATCAATAAGGGAAAATAATACAACAGAAACAAAAATAATAATGAACATTCGATAACTAAAAGTACACATGCCATTAAAAATAAACATGAACATAGAATAGGAGGAATAAGAGATGAATAAAAAATAAAATAATAAAACATGATCATTGGTGTTATAAAAGACTAATAACCACATACACTATCAATATTTATTTTCATAATGAGGGAGATCATAATTCCAGACATCTTAATCACACCGTCAAGGCCTCATGCAGAGACTATAACAACCATTCCATCAAGTCCTTGGGCCAAGACATACATTTAGCTTATGAGACATACCTATACACCGAGAGGCTATAATGGTCCTCAACCTTCACACAATATGTCCATTTCATGTGGGAATTCATAATTCCAGAAATCATAATCATTCATTTAACGCGTCATGACAATCCACTAGTTTGCCTCTTGGGATATACAAATTCATCGAGAGGCTATAGAGGGCTTCACCCCTCACTTACTAAGACCAATGCATTTCTTATTTGAATAGATGAAACATAATAACCATACACATTCCCATTGAAAATCTAATATATTAATTGTAAAAAACATTTCACGGTCATTAAACATAAATAATAACTATTCTAAGTAATATGGTGAATGATTTCAAGATTGCACATCCACATTTAAACTAATCATAAACCATTAGATAAAAATAGAAGATGATATCATGAAATAATATAACCCAATTAAACATTAGATCCAATAAAATGATGTTGAAATTTATGGAAATACTATATTAAATTAATTAAAAATATCTTGAAACAAAAACTCCTCTTTGAAATCATTTATCTAAAAGACACAAATTTATAAATGATGAAATTTAAAAAACGTTTTTTAATCGAAGTGACCCATACGAATTTGATTATTTTGAATGGAATTGTTATTTAAAAACATTAATGTGAATATTAGTACATCCATAAAGCTATTTTGAAAACATGTAAAATTATGATAAATATTTAGAATATTAAATTTATAAATATTTAAAACAATTATTTTCTCAGGACCTATCCCCCAAGCTCTTGTCGTGACTACCCCAAACCCACTATCTATAGGCCAGGGGTAGGTGACTAGCACCAGAATGGAATATCCCAAAATCCAAAAGATCTTCTTCTAAACATGTAAACTCACAAGAAGGGAAAACTAAACATATCTAACCATGATGGAATGAAAATTAATAATACCAACACAATGTACCACCATTGATAGTAAAGTGTCTAAACGGAAAGTAATGTGGCCAGAATACAAGTCCAACTTAAAGTAAAGAACAAAAAAATAAGTACAAGATTCATGGGTCATCTTCCATGGATCCAAGATGATGGGTAGGTAAATATCATTCCTATAAGTCACTAACGTACACCACATCTATCGATCCACCTTAATGAATCGTCCAGTCATAGATCCCCAAAGTCCCGGTCAAGGTTGTCCTTCATCTACACTATACACAATAGTTGAAGGAAACCCCCATATAGGGGTGAGAATAACAATACTCAGTGGGGTCCCTGAGACCCCGAATGGTCTCTTAGTAATCCACAGTGGAAAACACCACAAAGGAAAAATACGACAGATGAAATACTAGCATGAACGATCTCAAACACACATCAGTAATTAAAAGATGCATCTCACATTATGTATATATTATGTAAAGTAGTAAAGATGATTATTTGTAATATAGATCTTCTAATTCTCTTAATAGGTAGTTCTTATGATCTACACAAGGTCACTTGGTGCTGAACCATATAGGATTTCATGGTGATAACCCACACATGATCGCTAGGTAATGACCCACACTAGATCGCTAGGGGATTACCCAACCAGGATCACTAGGTCCTGGCCAACTCAGGATATCTAGGTACTAGTCCACTCATTATCTATAGGTACCAACCCACATAGGATTTATAGGCAACTACCCACCTAGGATCACAATTATTTATTCACATTACATCCATCTACTTGACTCTTTCGCTTAGCTCGATTTATTTCTGAAAGATCCACACCTCAATTCATCAGAAAATCCTCAACCACCAATATTTCCCACCTGGTGTAACCCTAAAGGAATGTCTCACTATAAGGGTCCCAACGCTTCAAAAGTCACATCGTTCAGATACCCGGTCTGTAAGTTATAATATTTTTTTTTGAAAGGGCATCATTTGATTCATGTAAAATTCATACCAGCCATACTAAAACATCCACCAAAAACTAAAGGACTATATATCAGAAGGGCCACCAGATCAAAAGGTTCCCATCTCCATAGGCAGTGTGTCAATCAGAAGAACAATTTTAAATATATAGGCGTATTAGTAAACATGGGTCTAGTTGTCTCTCGACCTGGTCCGACCAAGTTGAAACAACATGAACAACCTGACATGAGGGTCCCCAAATTCCCTAATTAAATTAAACGGACATGTCCTGACCTGGTTTTTTTGGGGTCGTTCTGGTTTGGCCTGGCCAGAAGGCAAGGCCCAATGGGCCTTGGTGGACCTGACCTGGTTTGGCAGAGGGTCCACCCTACTGGGTCACCCGACAACCTGGTCTTGTCTGGACCATCCAAAAGATCACTAATCTTGAAATCTAGGGTGGGTCCAGCCCTCTGGGCATGGGTTTTCCCACCTTCCCATGGCCCAACCGCAAGTGCAACTGGTTGTGTGTCGTCCAGCCGGGATGCAACAGCCGCTCCGTGTTCAAACCCATGCTAGCCCTGCGGATGGAAGGCCTCTTCCAGCCACCATCTATGTAACTTATCTCAACGTCCCCTAGATGGCCAAGACATAGGTTATCCCTCCAATTGGTTCCCATCACCATGTCTCCTCACCGTCGTGGTATGCCAACAGGCACACCGTTACCCTCCAGATGATGTCGTCGTCAATATCGGTGCCTTCAACGGGCCACCAGAGTTACTCTAGTGGTCCTTTTTTTGGAGTTGTTTATGACTATAGTATCCATAAGTCACAATTATCACCATGATGCCTTCGAATTCACCTTTCTAACAATTCGGATAGTCATCAATGAAGAATGCACCCGGAACATCGATGGAGGAGATACCCTGCCTTGTTTGGGTTGGATCCACCCATACATGTTAGATTTGAATAATGGGGATAAACATTATTATTACCACATAGCTTGAAAAAACCCAAATCAAAACCTCGCATAGTATCCACCCCCATGAACGATCGATTCGCGGATCAACTCTTTAGTCGGATGATCCTTGTTCGTGGTAAATTTTCAAAAACGAAGAAGTAATCATCAAATACATAGAATGTATGACTCCATACCTTGATTCCATTTGATGATGAAGTGTTCATCATCAAGGTTTAGAGATGTTTACATCACTTCTGGCTCCGTTCGTCGTGGCACGTCAACCACAATGATGTCTCTCTAGTGTTCTTCATTCTTTTCTGCGGAGGAATTTCCATGGAGGTTTGTTAGAGGGTCCTCACCAATTAATCCCCATATCACCAATGCATCAAAAAAGTAAATATAAAAAACATTTCAATGTTTCAGTAAAGCTACAACGTCGCGTCATTACGCTGTTTTATTTATGAAATAGAGTTGATGTTACACATCTTTTATTGCATCATTACTCTGCATGATACATGATATTAATGAGCCTCATTAATGCGGTTTTGTGCCACCGCGTTGTTCCACAGAAGGGTCATCATCTGCCACTCAATGCTAAGAAATGAAATAAAATAATTCTTTTAAATAATTTTATTATTTTTATCAAAATTTCAAAACAATAAAATTTCTGATCATCCCTTGATGGTCTAAGTAATGTCATTTATTAGTGATTCTTGGTATTTTGAGTTCAACAGTGCCCTTGGATTTCAAATTTGAGAACCAGTTCAATATATAGAAAAACTCAATTGCTTGATTACAGAACGTACATTAAAAAATGATCAAAATTCTATTTTGGTATCTCTAGCCTTAAAAATCACGTTTCGTTGGAGTGTGTGGTCTCAGAATAATTCCATATAATTAAAAAAAATTACAAAAAAATTCTGATACATTAAATTCTCCAAAAAATTTGGATTTAAGTCCCAAAAATCTAAAACCAATCAAATCATATAGATGGGGGTACTGAGAACAAATCTGAGCTTCCGACTCCCATGTGTTCTCCTGGAGAATCATGTGCTGCCACATAACCTGCACTAGAGTAATCGGCTACCCACATAGGACCCTCTCCTATAAATCCTCTATTGCCACTAGGATCTGTGCAAACGTCACCCCATCTTCTATGTATAGCTCACACCAGTCTATGACATGGGATGGACCATGCACATACCTTCTCAGTAACAAAACGTGGAATACATAATGTACCCAATGCATATATGGGAGAAGAGCTAGGTGGTACACCACGTTTCCACCTCTAGTCAGGATCTAAAAAAGTTCAATGAACCTCATATATATATCTGTATTCCCCTTCCAAATCTATGCAATCTTCATCATGGTGATACACAAAAGAATACATGATCGGCCTCCTCAAAATCCAAGGGTCTCTGTCTGCAGTCAACATAAGTCTTTTCCTGTAACACCCCGAGATTTTATGAAAAATATGATTTTTAATTTCATTAATGTCTTGTGTTATACGCTACACCAAAAGGAGCTTTCACAACACACATCTCTGACCTAGATTGAATTACACACAATCACGACCTTCCACGATAGCGTGTGTTGTACGCAACACCATGTTTCGCTAAACAACGATATGCTATTAAAATATTATTAAAACTAGCCGTTATGAATAGTAATAACCACTTTTTGAAATTTTGTAAATTTTATTTTTCAAAATGGACTTCATTTTTGGATTTGGAATATCGAAATTAGCTTAGGGTGAAATTTTGGTGATTTTCGGATAACTTTCATATTTTGATGAATAGTGAAAATTACTAAATTTTAATTAAAAAAAACTTTTTCAATCGAAATAATTAATAGTGATAAATTATTAATTTTAGTGGTTTTAAAGTATATTTACAATATTTTTGTACAATTCAATACAATTTTGGTCATTGGATGTAATTTCACATTTAAACCAGTTATAAACAAGTGTCAATCTTTTGATAGTTATTATCACTTAAAAACACGCCTTTTGTTTTGACGACAGGAATTAATTTTTAAATTAATTAATGAAACTGATATGTTTTGAATTTTTTAAAATAGAAATATTTTTTGTGTTCATAATATCAAATATAGCTTAGGCCTAATTTTTGGTATTTTTCTGAAAACTGTCAATTTTTGATGAATAGTGAATCCACTAAGTGGTAGTTAAAAAACTGAATTTTTCATAAAACTTAATTTTACCGCTTCTGTGAGTGGAATTTCAAAAATCCGAGAGACACGGTTGATGTCAGTAAGTAAAATTTGGTTCAATGAGATGAAAATAATTTTTGGTGATTAGTAACTTCTTACTTTTATTTACCACGGTTAAAAGTAAATAGGGTAATTAAGGGTAAAAATGATATTATTATTACCATAACACATGTCCAAATTCTATTGGATAAGTGTAATTCGACCAAAAACAAGATTAGGAATAAAATATGACCATTTAAGCCCACATGGATTAGATTAGGACATTTATTATTATTTAATTCAAAGAAGAGTTAAAAGAGTTCAAATCAATGTTTATTTACTAAAACATTTTTAATATAGGGTTATACATAAGATAAACTCGATTGTAAATATTCATTAGAAATATAAATAGATTTACTACATAATGGTATTTTATTTGTAATTTTTAGACATTAAATAATTTAATTTATTTATGACACAACGATGATGCAGTAATTATCTTATTAATGAAATATTGACATAATTGATGTTATAAATACTCAAATAAATATAATTTGGGACTTTTTATGACTTACACTAATTTTCTAGGTTAATATGACATGTTATTGTTGATTTAATTAACTTTTTTCGAACTTATCATTCTGTTATTATTTTCACAAAAATCAATTACTAAATATTGTCAAAATTGACATAAAATAGTTTTTAAAACAAATATTATATTATTAATTGTTATTTTATTCCTAAAAATCTAAGGTTAGGCCAAATGACTTAGATAAGATTATATATATTAATAATAAACAATTTGGTGTTCGTTTGGCTTCTTATAGTAAGTTTATTAACCATATAGTATAAGAACACAAGAAGACAGGGTAAAAGTAAAATTATTTAACTTAATGTTAAATCTAAATGATAAGGTTAAAATAGGAACCTAAACTTGTCTAAATTATATTGGATGAGAGGATTTCGACCCATCCCCACCTTAGACTCTAAATAAATCAATTTGGAGCTATTTAAAACCGAACTTGACTTTATAATAAAATATTATTTTTAGTTCTTCCAAAGGTGCCCCTCTCCTCCCTTATAAAAGGACACCTCCTTCCTCTCTTTCTCACACAACTTTGAGCCTTCAAGCTCGGCCAACCCCTCCCAAATCTCTTATCCACTTCCCTAGAAACATCCTAGAGGTTCTGGTCTTCCTCAAAGACCAATTTTAGTGCCCTAAGTGGAGGTCTCAAAGAGGTTCTTCAAAGAAGAGGAGGTTCGGACACTTACGAAGCAAATCGGACCTAAGGTAAGGGAAATATCACAATCTCCTTTTTATCCGAGCTTGTTTATACTTTGTTATTTACTGGGGTGTATTTTATCATCCACATCCATGTTTACTCAATATGTAATTTTATTTCCATCCACCTACAATAGTTTAAATCCAATTTTACCCTTCGGTGAGTTTTTAGTAAAGGATATGAAAGGAATCTTTTGTCGTTTTTCGTACGAGGTACTTTTTGACTTTTCTGACAAAAGTACGGGAAGGATGTTTTTTTAACTTATACAGCATGAATAGATTTTTAAAACATTATTTCCAAGAAGCTTCTTTTACAAGTTTTCATGTTTATTTTTAATCAAATTCTTTTAGTTTATAATTGTACGACATGTTAAGAAAGGAAAAGTGTTTTTGAAGTAGAAATGATATTTTCCTCAAGAATGGAGTTCAAGTGTTTTATCAAAATTATTTCCATCTAAGATAATATAGGGTTCTGTTTCTATCCCTATTATTAAATTTACTTGATTATGTTGTGATATAAATATTTTTATGAATTCCTTTATCTTATATGAATTGTTTTATGATGTCATGATGTTTAAGATTCCCATTTTTATTACATGGGTTATGCAATGAGGTATGATTTATGATTTTGTGTCACACATAAGAATGGTATCATTATGAGATGGGTGGGACCTATATATCCCTCCAATGCATTGGGTAAAGATTTTATATCTCATGAGAGAGACATCGCTGGAATGATAGGTTATACCGGTTCAGTGAAACAGGACTGAAATGAGGGAGACTCGGTTCAGAAAGGGACTTTGTCCACTAAGATAGTCTTGGAAATGAGTCTTGACTAACAAGAAATGATTCTCTATGATTATGTGTGTATTACACAATGTTTCAAGTTTTAAGTTATGATTATTAGGATTTTATTTCACTACTACGATTTATCCCATGTTATGAAATTATGTTGTCTTTTACAGGTTAAGATTTCCAAAATGTTATGTTCTTATGAATATTCTGTGATTGATATTTCTTTTGTTTACCCTTACTGAGCATTTGAGATAACCCTTTTATGTTTTCTTTTCCCCAGGATATAAAGAAAGGTTTTAGGTAAGAAAAAAAAGGAAGATCTTTATGGAAGATGTTGAAGATCTTTCACCACGATTAGAAGATTATATTCCGAGTTTCCAAAGACACTAAACTATTACGGTCCTTGTGTGTGTGTTTTTGTAATGTACTAAGTATTCCTCAAATGTAATGTAATTTCCATGTACGATAAGCTTCGGATCTCTACAGTTGGTATCAGAGGGGGGTTTAGTCAAACTTTCGAAACTTGGACGCGAAACGTTAGTGAGATCCCAAGAGATATTTCTAAGGTATGTCTAGGGATGTCCCTAAGGATAGGTATACATATTGGATATAGTCCTAGCACAACGGTAACGATCTTAGAATTTAACCTAAGATGTTAGATAATGAAGTTACTCCCCCTTTATTATGATTTTTGCATCTCACACTATTCTTTTTGGGTTTTAGAAAATGGCTGGAAACAAGATGATTCACGATAATGGAGGATATGATGAACAATGGAATGATATTCTTCATAAGCAATCAAATGAAATGGGATTTGGAAGTCCAAACATCATTATTATGCCGAATCAGCAATCTCATAATATGATCAATAAAGTAAAATTTGGTAAGTTTCCTGACTCGGCTAATAAGAGAAAGATGGAGTTTCATGATGATCATAGAGGAAAGAAAGTTCAATTTCCCCTATGTAAATCATGTGGGAAGAGGCATCAAGGAGAATGTTTCAAAGGAACTGGAAGATTCTTTGGGTGTGGAAAAGAAGGACACAAAGCCAGAAAGTGCAATGGAAAAGTTTCAGTTAACACCATGGATGAGGTTAATGGTGTTGCTACGACATCAACAATGGTTAAATGTTTTAAATGTGGAATGTACGGGCATTATGCAAACCAATTCCCTAAGGGAATGTCTCATAAAGAGAATCGGTATGGTCGTATGAGTAGTATTTTTGTTGATGATGATGAAGAGACTACAAATGATATGTGAGATGAAAGAATTGTTGAATCTCGGTGAATGGTTTAAGAAGGTAGTGGAATGATTACATGTTTATAAAGTGTAATGTTGTACTATAGAATAAAAAAGACATCTAAGGATTGTTACACTTTTGTCTTTCCTTATGTTTTGAAAGTTTATGATGAATGGTATGAGTAACAATGAAAGGTTATTCAGATATTTTTTGGAAAGTGGATGATATGCGCATAATGAAGTGATAAAGAGAAAATGAAATGTTTGACAGTATTCATGAGCTCATGATTGATATAAGGACAAAGTGATATCATGGTTTGAGTGTATAGAATATTTGGATTTTGGTATGTGGAAAGAGTTAAATTTTGACAGCATTCATGTTTTCACTAAGGTTTAATTGGTATTCATTTTTCAAGAGAATACATGATTAAGGTATTCACATGATTGGAATGTGACCAACAAGACATATCTTATGATATATGGGGATCAACGATGGTATTAAATCTCTGGTAATTGTTTTCACTATATTATGAGAGTGGACTGCAGTATTATGGATAAGCCTAAAGATTGGAATGGATTATGTTAGACATAAGATAGTATTTTTTAAGGAGAGATGTTTTTCGATCTTATTGATGGGATGTTATAGTAATATAGTTTTAGAAAAAGGACAACCTGCAGGACGGGCGCCAACCCATCACGTCGGACAAGGCCGTGGGAATCGAACCCACAACCGAAGTGCGACTGGCCTTTATCACCTACCACTGGCCTACAGGAAGTCCATGTTTAGTAGAAACTAGTTTTATTTTATTAAGCGGTATGATATATGAAGTATAAGTCCATTTTAGGAACCATATATGATTAATCTCACTAAAGAACGACTTATGTGTATTTAATAACTTTTTCTAACCTTTTCTTTGAGACAGATGGAATGACCTGTCATACTAACACTTCACGAATAACAAATTCAACTTCATTTATTTAAGAGATGAAGTGGAAATTGTTCAAGGAATGAACAACAGTGAGATTGCACCAAAATAAAGTAAGTATTTATTCTAATTCAAATTCTTCAACATTAGGGAAATGATCTTGAAAACCAAAAATGTTGTCCTAGTGATCTTATATCTGATTAATCAGATGATACCTTAGATCGTCACAAATTAATGGATTTGTGATTTTTGGATTTTTCATAGCCATGTTCTCTACCACTCTCCATCAGAACATAATGGTTAGATTTTTCTTCCATATCCATATTTTCACATATGTGGAAACCCAGTGATTAGTTTATTTGGGTAACCATTACGTTTCATACTTTTGTTTTTAAAGATTGGTTTTGGTATTCCTTTTTACAATGTGGGTTTCTATTAAAGAAACTTTCAAGTAGTAAACCATTTATAACCCCGACGAATTTTGAGGGCGAAATTCATTTTAAGTGGGGTAGAATGTAACACCCCGAGATTTTATGAAAAATATTCTTTTTAATTTCATTAATGTCTTGTGTTATATGCTACACCAAAAGGAGCTTTCACAACACACATCTCTGACCTGGATTGAATTACACGCAATCGCGACCTTCCACGACAGCGTGTGTTGTACGCAACACTAATTTCGCTAAACAACGATATGCTATTAAAATATTATTAAAACTAGCCGTTATGAATAGTAATAACCACGTTTTGAAATTTTGTAAATTTAATTTTTCAAAATGGTCTTCATTTTTGGATTCGGAATATCGAAATTAGCTTAGGGTGAAATTTTGTTGATTATCGGATAACTTTCATATTTTGATGAATAGTGAAAATTACTAAATTTTAATTAAAAACAACTTTTTCAATCGAAATAATTAATATTGATAAATTATTAATTTGAGTGGTTTTAAAGTATATTTAGAATATATTTTTACAATTCAATACAATGTTGGTAATTGGATATAATTTCACATTTAAACCAGTTATAAACAAGTGTTAATCTTTTGATAGTTATTATCTCTTAAAAACACGCCTTTTGATTTGACGATGGGAATTAATTTTTAAATTAATTAATGCAACTGATATGTTTTGAATTAGGTAAAATAGAAATCATTTTTGAGTTCATAATATCAAATATAGCTTAGGCCTAATTTTTGGTATTTTTCTGAAAACTTTCAATTTTTGATGAATAGTGAAACCACTAAGTGGTAGTTAAAAAAACTGAATTTTTCATAAAACATAATTTTACCGCTTCTGTGAGTGGAATTTCAAAAATCCGAGAGACATGGTTGATATCAGTAAGTAAAATGTGGTTCAATGAGATGAAAATAATTTCTGGTGAATAGTAAATTTTTACTTTTATTTACCACGGTTAAAAGTAAATAGGGTAATTAAGGGTAAAAATGATATTATTATTACCCTAACACATGTCCAAATTCTATTGGATAAGTTTAATTCGACCAAAAAACAAGCTTAGGAATAAAATATGACCATTTACGCCCACTTGGATTAGATTAGGACATTTATTATTATTTAATTCAAAGAAGAGATAAAAGAGTTAAAATTTAAGTTTATTTACTAAAACATTTTTAATATAGGGTAATACATAAGATAAATTCTATTGTAAATATTCATTAGAAAGCTAAAACGATTTACTACATAATGGTATTTTATTTGTAATTTTTAGACATTATATAATTTAATTTATTTATGACACAACGATGATGCAGTAATTATCTTATTAATGAAATATTGACATAATTGATGTTATAAAAAATCAAAAAAATATAAGTTGAAGCTTTTTATGACTTACACTAATTTTATAGGTTAATATGACATGTTATTGTTGATTTAATTAACATTGTTCGAACTTATCATTCTGTTATGAGTTTCACAAAAATCAATTACTAAATAGTGTCAAAATTGACATAAAATAGTTTTTTAAAAACATATGATATTATTAATTGTTATTTTATTCATAAAAATCTAAGGTTATATCAAATGACTTAGATAAGATTATATATATTAATAATAAACATTTTGGGGTTCGTTTGGCTTCTTATATTAAGTTTATTAACCTTATAGTATAAGAACACAAGAAGACACGGTAAAAGTAAAATTATTTAACTTAATGTTAAATCTAAATGATAAGGTTAGAATAGAAACCTAAACTTGTCTAAATTCTATTGGATGAGAGGATTTCGACCCATCCCCACCTTAGCCCATAAATAAATCAATTTGGAGCTATTTAAAACCGAACTTTACTTTATAATAAAATAATATTTTTAGTTATTCCAAAGGTGCCCCTCTCCTCCCTTATAAAAGGACACCTCCTTCCTCTCTTCCTCACACAACTTTGAGCCTTAAAGCTCGGCCAACCCCTGCCAAAATCTCTTCTCCACTTCCCTAGAAACATCTTATAGGTTCTGGTATTCCTCAAATACCAATTTTTTTTCCCTAAGAGGAGGTCTCAAAGAGGGGCTTCAAAGAAGAGGAAGTTCGGACACTTACGAAGCAAATCAGACCTAAGGTAAGGAAAATATCACAATCTCATTTTTATCCGAGATTGTTTATACTTTGGTATTTACTGGGGTGTATTTTATCATCCACATCCATGTTTACTCAATATGTAATATTATTCCCATCCAACTACAATTGTTTAAATCCAATTTTACCCTTCGGTGAGTTTTTAGTAAAGGATATGAAAGGAATCTTTTGTCGTTTTTCGTACGAGGTACTTTTTGACTTTTCCGACAAAAGTACGGGAATGATGTTTTTTGTAACCTATACATCATGAATGGATTTTTAACACATTATTTCCAAGAAGCTTCTTTTACAAGTTTTCAAGTTTATTTTTAATCAAATTCTTTTAGTTTCGAAATGTACGACATGTTAAGAAAGGAAAAGTGTTTTTGAAGTAGAAATGATATTTTCCTCAAGAATGGAGTTCAAGTGTTTTATCAAAATTAGTTTCCATATAAGATAATATAGGGTTCTGTTTCTATCCCTATTATTACATTTACTTGATTATGTTGTGATAGAAATATTTTTATGAATTCCTTTATCTTATATGAATTGTTTTATGATGTCATGATGTTTAAGATTCCCATTTTTATTACATGGGTTATGCAATGAGGTATGATTTATGATTTTGTGGCACACATAAGAATGGTATCATTATGAGATGGGTGAGACCTATATCTCCCTCCAATGCATTGGGTAAAGATTTTATATCTCATGAGATATACATGGCTGGAAGGGTAGGTTATACCGGTTCAGTGAAACAGGACTGAAACGAGGGTGACTCAGTTCAGAAAGGGACTTTGTCCACTAAGATAGTCTTGGCAATGAGTCTTGACTAACAAGAAATGATTCTCTATGATTATGTGTGTATGACACAATGTTTCATGTTTTAAGTTATGATTATTGAGATTTCATTTCACTACTATGATTTATCCCATGTTATGAAATTATGCTCTCTTTTTCAGGTCAAGATTTCCAAAATGTTATGTTCTTATGAATATGATGTGATTGATATTTCTTTTGTTTACCCTTACTGAGAATTTGATCTCACCCTTTTATGTTTTCTTTTCTCCAGGATATAAATAATGGTTTTAGGTAAGAAAAAAAAGGAAGATCTTTATGGGAGATGTTGAAGATCCTTCACCACGATTAGAAGATTATATTCCTAGTTTCCAAAGACCCCAAACTATTACGGTCCTCGTGTGTCTGTTTTTGTAATGTACTAAGTATTCCTCAAAAGTAATGTAATGTCCATGTACGATAAGCTTCAGGTATCTACATTTCTGGCTCTGTAATGTTCTCATCCACTTATAGATGATCATAACCCTCTCAGTGGAATGCTATATCAACTCCGGACCCATGAGTGTCAACTCTTCTAGGTTTTTCCTTCATAAGGGTGATATTCAAGGCTACCAGTACAAGTCCTCAAACTGTGCCATTCCAATGGTCTAGTGAAAACTATTGTCGTATGAAAATTCGAAAAATGGAAGGTGGTCCTCCCAATAATGACCAAAATCATGGATACAAAGATGTAGAATGCCCTCTAGGGTTTTTATGGTCCACTCCAATGGACCATCCATTTGGAGGAGAAAATATATGCTCAAGTGCAGTTGAGTCCCAAATACCTCCAACAACTCCTTCCACAACCAGTATATAAATCGTGCTCACGATCCGAGAAGATTGTCAAAGGCACCCTTTTAAGCTCCAATAAATCTTAGACCTTGTGGTTCCCCATTCCCATTACTGGTCCATCCTCTTGAATGGGTAGGAAGTCAGCCAACATGGTGAGTCAATCCAAGACCGTCGAGATAGAGTTGTGGCCCCTAGACATGTGTGGTAACCCCTTAAAGATGTCTAGGGAGATACCATCCCACATTAAATCTGTTAAATCAAGTGGTTGGGTCAAGCCTCCCAAAATGTGAATATTGTCCTTCAATTTCTATCTAGTGAGGCATCGAGAAATGAACTCTGCCACCACTTTCTTTGTCCCTAGACACCAGTATTGACATTAGAGGTCCTAGTACATATTTTCCATAACTAGATGTACCACCAATGAGGATGTATGAAACTACCTAAAAAAATCATCCATTAATGTCACTAGTAATATGGTTCATCCTCAAAAAAGGATTGTGTTCTCCCCACCTATTGAATATCTATCAGGAGCATGTACTTAAGATATCTGAGCATGTTGGGCCTCATAGTCTACATCCACAAGTTGTGCCTCCCTAACTCAATATATCATTGGGAGAGTGATAGTCATAAACTAGAGGAAATATTCTCCATCACTATTCATGAAGGATATCTATATCGCGACTAACTGCTCTATCAACTCACTAAGCAACAACAAACTAGACCTCCTGGTGAGTGCATCTATCACCAAGTTCCCATTCCCGTGAGTATCGACTATCTCAAAGTCATAGTCTAGGAGGAAATCTATCTGTTGCAGCTATATTAAGTTCATATCCATCTATGGGATGGTATAACTTAGACTATTTTGGTCACAAAATATAGTAATTCGTTCACCCATCAAGTAGTGTTTCCACATATTGAAGGAAAATACAACTGGTGCTAACTCTACGCCATGGGTTGAATAGTTCTTATCATGTAGCATCAATTGACATTAGTCGTAGGCGATCAGTGCTCACTCCTACATCAATAAACAACCTAGTCTGGTCTCGGATTCATCACAGTATACTACATACCAAACACCTTATTCTGGTAGTCGCTTTTGGTGCGTGGGGCTTGTCTTGTCCGAGGTTGTGCGCCAGAAATGAGATGACACTGATCCGGGGTTTGTCACGTGTTAGGTCCTATGAACTGACAATTGCGTACAGACAATGCCATCTGAGTGAGAAGATTAAAAGGGGAATTCGGCCTTGTCTTGGTGGATGAGGTGTGACATGAAATGAAAGACGTTGGGCCAGGAAATCATCAGTCTCTGCATCTTCTCTTGGATACTTTTCTGGCATATCACCATCCATACGAAGGGTTGTAAATTGATTTACCAATATAGAAGGGGTGTTTCTATTCTGGAAAAAATCATTACAAACCATCAATAGTAATCAGCCAACCCTTAGAAGTTCTTCACCTAAGTCACACTCTTGGGTGGTTGCCAAGAAAGCACCACCTATATCTTCACTGGATCACTACTACACCAGCCTATAAGATGACATGTCCTTGGAAACAGACATCATAAATCCAAAATAACACATCGAGATAATACAATAAATATGGTTATCTCAGAGTGTATCCAAGACTATCCACATGTGTGTTGCATGCTCCCCCTCAGACGCGGAGTACAACAACAATTCATAAATGAAGACCACAAAAAAATGGTGATGGTAAGGCTGGAATGTCTATTTCATTTGTCCCATAAACACTTCTGGGAAATTGTTTACAATTAATGGAATCACCATGAACTCCTAGTGGCCCTAAAGACTCTGAATGGTTGACTTTGGTACAACATGATTATGTAACTGAAGATGGTGGTAGCCCTATCTGAGGTCTATCTTCCAGAACCACATCGAACACTTGAGCTGGTACAAAAGTTCATCAATCTTGGGTAGTGGATACTTTTTCATCATGGTATCCTTGTTCAGGCACCGTATGTTCACACACAACCTCAAACATATGTCTTCATTCTTGGAAAAAGCATTGGGGTATCCCATAGTGAAATGTTGGGCCATACAAACCCCTTCAATTGTATATCATCTAGTTATACCCTAATCTCAAGAAGATCTGCAGGAGCCATCTGATAAGCAGTTGTAGACATGTTGTTGTCCCTGGGTACAAGTCAATGAAAAAGTCTCCCTCCCTGCTAGTTGGTAGTCCTAAGAAATCTTATGGAATGAGAACCTCATACTCTTCCACCACTACATGAAATCATGGACTCCCCTCATCCATCGTACTGAGTGTGAGGCTAGCCAACAGGTGTGTGATTGGATACACCCTACTCTAAGAATGTCCTTCCTATTATGAAATGTTTCCCTTCTCATTGTTGAAGGAAAAAATGATTCCATCACTACATATAGACCTCACATAGAAAGTAAAACAGTTGATCTGAGAATAGAATATGGATAAGCAGTCCATTTCCAAGATGACGTCAGTTGGCCTTGATGATACTACATAGAGATCCCAGCCAAAACTCTTTCCTCCAATAGCATGTTCACATAGTCAGAATCATTGTGTAAATTTTTAATCCCATCCGATTTGAGTCTCTAATTGTATGGATTAATCCAATAGCTCCACTGGAATCTCCAAGCCTCGAACGAGGTCGGTGGCAAGGAAATAATTACTGGAAGTTATGACTATAAGAATTGTAGCTAAGGTGTAGTAGATATAGATCATATATTTAATCATCACTAAATCACTATGGTCGTAGGCCTCCATTTCTGAAATGTGGGACCGCCCCAGTCCTCCTTCTCCTGGGTCTCGTGTTTGAAAAGCTATGGGTGGTGGTGGTAGTAACTCAAACTATCATCCCCTGGCTACCACTCAGCTTTCTCTGCTGCCACATCAGTTACCCTAGAAAACTCATTGCTCGATCCTCTTCTGTTGTCTCAGTGGTCCCTAAACTGCATGCTACTCATCCGTGCGGGGAGTCAGATAGTCACAAGACCTGTGTCCATATCTGGTGAAAGAGTAAAAAAAACTTTCATTCCGATGACCTCAACTTACTCTGGTGCTCCACAACTCTGACCCTTTGTCCTGGAGTCATCCACTAAAAGGTTTGGGCTGTTTTTGCCTCTGTGTCATCCTCATACTGTCTGCTACAAATGACTCAACCACCAATCATCCAGTGGTGTCTCTCACCATCAGTGCTTTATTAGATAAGAATCTTTTCACCTATAGGGCTCCCTCTATCACTCCAGCCTAAATTGGAATATTGAGAAAAATAATTGATGCCCTAAAATCCCATTGGATTCCCTGTTCAGAGGTCTGGGTCCTGGAAAAGGGTCTTATTACATGTTAGTGGAGTAGCGGGATAGGTCGGTACACCTCACTGAGTGCTAGGACACTGTATGATTTTCCTACTACATGTGTAATAACTCCTGAATACGCACATAGTGTAGTGTTACTGGTATAGACTCATCCTGGAAGAGACTCTTGAAGGCTGACCAAACAAGGGTCTCCTCCACGTGTGTATAGAGCATCAAACTCCACCACATCCAAACTATTACCTAAAAAAGATAGCGGCTAGAACCACCATCTTGTCTGTTGGTGTCTATACTAGGAGAAACACCTGAGTAAATTCCTCTAACCAATCGACAGTGTCCTGAGGATCATTTTCGCTCAAAAACCTCAATGTCCATTGTCTCTGAAACTTGTTCAGTGTGCTCAGTCGTCTTGTTTTGTCTACTAGTGGGGCTTGTAGCACCTAATTATCTTTGAGTGATGGTGGTGTCGATACACCACCCAAACAAGATATCACTGTAAGTGGTCTCTACACCGACGCCTCATGTCTTGGTGGACCATAATTTTGATATCTCACTTGAATCTTGACTGGATGCCTTCGTGGAGGTATCCTATAAAGAAAAATATGTGAAAATTTACATATGATACACCCAGTGAGTTGAATCACAAGTGATCAATAGAAAAACATTTCTAAGACACATGCAATCACTTTTTTCAAGTACTGAGTTGCAAAATAATATATGGACCATGTATGGATATGTCAG
This sequence comes from Viscum album, assembly GCA_963277665.1. Classification (NCBI taxonomy): domain Eukaryota; kingdom Viridiplantae; phylum Streptophyta; class Magnoliopsida; order Santalales; family Viscaceae; genus Viscum; species Viscum album. The sequence goes on from OY728127.1 coordinate 1,814,522,384, forward strand.
TTGCCACAACAACACTAGACTCCATGGACTGAATGTCAATCAAAAAACACTTCACACTACTACCTCATAAAAAAATATACACTCTTAGTTCTTCTGGTAGAACCGAACTCCCTCTAATACCACTTTTTCTTTACCCATCTCATGGGGCCCATGCTGTAACTACCCGATGCATGAAATATATAGGCCAGGGGATGGTGACTAGCACTAGAAAGGAATATCCCAAAAAATTGAATGTATTTACTTTAAACATTTACACACATAGACATGGAAAACTATACCAAGGTATCCACAAAAGAATGAAAATCAATATAGCACCACAAAATTACCACCGCTAAGAGAAATGTGTGTAAAGTGAAATTAATGGGGACAAAAAACAATCGTATCTGAAAGGAGAGTACAAAAAATGAAGTTCATGCTCCATGGGTCATCTGCCTAGGATCCCACCCAAAGGGTAAGAAAAGATATCTATCAGATCTCACTACGGCACACAATTTCTATCTATCCACCTCGAAGTACAATCCATTCATGTATCCCTAGTGTCCCAGTCAAGGATATATGTTGTCTTTACAAGACACAGTAGATGAGGGTGAAACCCATGAAGGTGTGTGAGTATAATAATAATCAATAGGGTCATTGGGACCCCTGGATGGTCTCTCAGTATTCCATGAAGGAAAAAACCCCAAATGAAAAATACCACAGAGGTAGTACCACCATGAATGCTATCAAATGCATAGAACAATGTAAAAGACGTAGGTCACTGTAGAAATAAAATAAGTAAATAAGAAAAGATAACTATTCATAAGATAGATCATCTTATTCTCTTGAGAGGATCTAATACTCATCAGCATAGGGTCTCTAGGTATTGAACCAAAGGGGATTGTTGGGTGTTGTCCCACACTGAATTGCTAGGTGTTGGCCCACGTAGGATCACTATGTCCTGACCCATACCGGATCGCTAGGTGCTTACATACACATGATCTCTATGTGAAGACCAATTCAGGATCTCTAGGTGATGACCAACACATGATCTCAACATGCCAACCCACACATGATCGTGATTCTTCCTTCACATTATAGCCATAAACTAGATTACCGTAATTAGACTGCTTGATTTCCGAAATATCCACTCCTCAATCCTTCATTCATACATTAACCCCAATGAAGTACCACATAGAGTACCCAAAAGGGCCATCTCTTCTTAAATGTACAAATTCAATAGACGACGCGTCGTTCGAATGCCTGTTCATTAAGTTATTGGATTTTTAGTAAAAAGGGAAAAGTTAGATTTGAGTCTGATCCAATCCTGGATTACTCCAATGTCCTTAAAAAGTCAAGTGGAGTATATCCAAAGGACCCCTCTATCAAGGGTATAAACGACACTGATGGAGCTTCAATTGGACACACGGTTTGCAGGAAAAATGAAACTTAGAAAACATGGGACAGGTTGTGTCTGGGCCCGGTCTGACCCAGTCGGACAGACCCGACAAACTCGGCCCAGGGGTCCCCAAATACCCCAGTTCAATTATACATAAATTACTAGAAAAAATTTGGTTCGGGGTCAGTATGCTCCTGCGTGGCCATTGGGCAAGGCCCAATGGGCATCATCGGACCTGGCCCGGTTTGGCCGAGGTTCCAGCCCTCCGAGTCACCCGGTGACCTAGTCTTGTCCGACCCAACCCGAAGGGCTCAGGTCTAGCTTGAATTCAGGGTTACAGCCACCCAGCATGGGACCACCATCCTGATTTCTGACATAAATGGTGGTCGGTGGTGCGCCGTCTGACTGGGAGGTAGCAGATGCGTCTCGTCCAAACCTTCTGGCCCTGTGGAAGCCAACGACCCCTGGAGGTCTCTCAGTAATCGAAGAAGGAATACACCCCAAAGTAAAAATATCACAGAGGTAACACCACCAAGCATGATATCAAATAAATATCATTACGTTAACTAAAAAAATCACACCAGCTATTTTTTATGTACAACAGTAAATTTGATTAGTTGTTAGTAAGATAATCATATTCTGTAGAAAGGCTATGTTTCTATTCGGAATAGGGTTTCTAGGTGATGAACAATAATATAAGTATTAGTGGTGTCCTGCATAGTATTCTTAGTTTCTGATCCACATAGGATCACATGGTGCTGACACACACATGATCTCAAAGTGTTGAATCACTCAAGATATGTAGGTGCTAACCCACTTAGGATTGAAAAATGTAGACCCACTCAGGATCGTTAGGTGCTTACCCACATAGGATTGCTATTTTTTCTTCATGTTGGAGCTACCCTCTACATTCCCACACATAGAATTATTGATATCCAAAAGATCCAATAATCATCTCATCGGTCATACATCATCTTCCACGAAGAGAAACACATATTAACCTCAAAGGCCTATCTTGTCGTAAGGTTCCCAATGGAATAGATGATGTATCGTTCTGAAAATCAGTCTATAAAATAAAGGATTTTAGTAAAAATGGGCATGTTGGATTAGAGTCCAATATTACCCAGCTAATCTCCAACATCCAACAATACTTATGTTGAGTATATCACAAGGACCATCCGGTCGAAAGGGTACCAGCACCATCGACGATGCATCAATCTAATGCACATCTTGCAAGATAGGAATGTTTTAGTAAATAGTGGGCCAGGTGTGTATGGGCCCGGTCTGAACTTGTCTAACTGATCCAACCACCCCGACCTGAGGGTCTCTAAATAACTCTGTTCAATTAGATAGACTCAACCTGACCTGGTTTTGTTCGGGGTCGGTCTGGTCCAGCCTGGCCAGCGGGCGAGGCCCAATGGGCCTCACATGGACTCGCCCTAAAGGGTGTGGGTCTGACCTTCCATTGTAGGTCTGACACAATGTGTGTGGGTCCATCCCTCTAATGTGGGACAACCATACGGGAGTGGGACTGTCTAGATTGTTGGCGGCATGGCCCACATGACCAAGGCTCGACTACAATGTGGGATGGTGGTGCGCCGTCCAGTCAGGGCGAGGAAACAACACCACATATGGCCCCCGTTGGCCCCATAGATTCATGGACTCCTCTATTTGTGGTCGAAAGACCATGAATCAATAGCTATAAGATGGCCCAAACACGGGCCATCCATTCACATGACGCACCAACGAGTTCACCGAGACCCTTCGCACATGGCCGCTGCTGGAGGTGGTTTTTTGAGCTGTCTGTGCCTACGGTCTCAATAGGGAACCACCATCACTAATAATCCTTAAAATTCACCTTACTAACAAGTTGACTAGTCAGATTAGATGAATGAACCAAGGACAGCTATAGTGGAGGGACCATGCCTTGTTCGGGTCAGCCCGCGCCCTCCACGTTAGAGTTTAATCATGGTTATAAACATGAAGATAACCACATAGCATTAAAATCCTTAAATAAAAACTCCACTCAATATCCCACCGCAATAACTAGGAATTCATGAATAAACCCATTAATCGGTTGATCTACATTCATCATAAATGTTCCAGAACAATGCAGAAATCATCCAATACTTAGAATGCATAAACTCCTACCTCATTGATGTTCGATGCTGAAGTGTTCTCCCTAGAGGTTTCATGATTTCGACGTCGCTTCCAACCCCATTATTAAAGGAATGTCAAGGAGGATGAAGTCTGAACGACATGCTTCATTCTTCATCGGGGTGGATGTTCATTGGAGGTTTGTTAGAGGATCCATGCTCATTAATGCCCATCCCACCAATGCATGAAATAACTAAATGGAAAACATGTCGCAATAATCAATATATGTTGTTTCATTTAGGAAATATTGATGCTGTTTCACTTCCTATATTTCATCATTACACTGCGTGATACGATCCATTAATGTGCCTTAACAATGTGCCTCGTCGCCGCCTCTCCACTACACCACAGAGTCGCTGCACCACATCATCGTCGTCCACCACTCAACTATGAGAAAAGAAATAAAATAAATCATTTAAATGTTTTTATTATTTTTCTATAAAATTATGAAAAATTACTTTTCCTATCGACCCTTTCCAGCTAATGTTAATTCAGTTCTAGGTGAATCCCGACGTTCTGAGTTCAACGGTGACCTCTAATTTCAAATCCGAGGACTGGTTCAAAATATAGAGAATCCCACTCTCACATTTACTAACCATGCCTTAAAAAGGTAAAAAAAAATTTCGGGGGCACTATGGTCCTTGGAATCATGTGCCATTAGAGCATGTGGTCTCAGAATAATTCCATATATTTATAAAAATTACAAGGAATTTCGGAGACATTTCAATTTTAGTTAAAGAGTACATTACATAAAACCTTAAAAATATTCCTTTTGGACGCATTAGAATAAAATTAATAAATCACATAAAATTATCTTTATTATCCCTTATATAATTATAAATATATATCTATTATAATATCATGAATATTAAAATGTAGAAAGGGTTAATTCATTAAATATTCAATGTATCCCATACCACATTTAACATTTAATTAATAATCACAATATAATAAAATGAATATTTAAACACCCGGAAGATAAGTGTACTCATGATATAAAATATAATACGGTAGTAAATAACCCACACACAAGAAATATGCGGTGAAAATGATTTATATATCATCAAGATTAAAAGTGAGATGGAGTTCCCTTACCTAAAATCCCGCTTAATTATGTCACTTTTTCACCCTGTGAATAAATAACCTATATTTATTAAAACAAAGGAATGTAATTGAATTACATTAAATATATGAAAACAATAATCAAATATTATCATTGGATTCTATTCATTAATATATACTGATGAATATAATTCCTTTTGATATCATATTTTAATTAAAAATTCCATGCCTTTCCCCTATTTCACAATTTTATTAATTGTAATTTATGAATTATTTTAAATCATTAAAGAAGGTTAAAATAAATGTAATTATAAATTTATATATCATATACAATTCATATTTCCCATCCATGAAGTTGGTTATAATTACTATTCTTATCAATGTCTCCATAGGCGGTTAACTGACCATTAATAGGTCATTTTGTAAGAGTTGGAGTGAAAAAATTATATAATTCATATACATAACAGATGATGTAGGTTAAAGGAATTAATATAATTTTGAAATACTATAGAGATAATTTTTAAATTATATATTCTTTAATGGAAAGGGAAAATAAGGGGAGAATAAGAAAAGAGGATGGTATTAATGGAGACTCACTCTTTCCTCGATGGGACTTCTCTTGTATAACCCTATAAATCCCTAGTTGATTGGAGTTATATGACTCTAAAACGTTCCTATGTTTTATAAGATTCTTAATAAAGAGTAGTTTTATAGATATTTGGAGATGGAAATGGTTAAATGAGAGTTTTTTTCTAATTAAGGGGTGGGTTGTTTATATTTGGGGAGAAAAGTATCATTGGAATTACTCAAATTATTAAAATATAATAAATATAATATAGGTTTTATAAATTTTTAAAGGTCCAAAAAGCATATTATATTACATATTCGAAATAATATTTTTAATTTATGAAATTTTCATTAATTTTGTAATTTTTTAATATTTTAATTAAATATTATATTTATAAAGAATGACTTTGTCAAATTAAATACTATTCATAACTTTTTAAATTTAAAAAATAAAAAGAATATTTCTAATTATACAATAATTTTTATTATATCATATAATTATCCTATAAATCTTTGGACTTTCAAATTATCATAAAAATATTAAATTATATTATTTATATTATTTTTTATATCATTAATTGGATTTATTCATTAATTAAATTAATGTCGCATCATCTTTGTGAATTCCATTGATGTATTTATTTTTGTAGAAAAACATTAAATAAATCTATGAAGAAATATATTTTTATTATCATTCCAAACCATATTTATTTTAGAACATTGATTTTGGAAAATCATAAATAAAAATTTTATACAAACTAATGTTTATAGTGTCAAAACCATGACTTTTAAATAAAATATTCTAATAGTCTTAATGTGAATCTTGTGGGTCCAAAGTGTCCTGAAATAAAATAAAAAATTGATAATCTTCGATTAATACTTATAAAATTTTTTTTTGCTAAAATATGAGTATTTTATTAACTCTTATTATTTAAATTAAAAATGTTTAATTTAGTTTTTTAATACATGCACAAGTGAGACATCAGTGTTGCATAATTATTAGTGTAAATTATCTCATATATAAAAATTAAAAACAATTTAATATAATAAAAATGAATTTATTAGGTTAAAAATTATAATTTAAATTCTCTCTTTATTTTTAATTACTCGTATATATATCAAAACTACTTCCTTAATTTGTTAATTTTTATTTTCTTGCCTAACACAAGTATTACACATGAATTTAGGTTAGAATCATGTTTTATGGCACTAAAATTAGAAACTAACAAAAAAATAAATAAATAATACATAATAATTAAAAAATAACTCATGAAAAATATTTTGTAAAGTCAAATATATATATATATATGCTACTGATTTTTACTTTTTCAAAGTTGGGTAAGAACTACATTGGAATTAACAATTATTTTTATACATATTATGAAAAAAAAATCATGATCTAATGTAATTATATATATTATAAAACTTATAATATAATTATTTATTTATTACATAGTTTAAATATATTTTTTCAAAATGATATCTTGACGATGTGACGAAAAATAAATAATGTTATTAAAAAATCTATATTTTATTACTGTTCACCAAAAATTAAACTACTTCATAAATAATCCCAATATTTAATCCTATGATTTTATTGATATTAATAATTCAAAACCGATGTATATTTTATGAAATTAATTTTTTATATAGATGTGATTATTCTTTTAAGTGAAAACATTATTTACTCCTAAAATATAGGCTTTAAAATTAAAACATATTTTATAACACCATAAAAATTAACCAATGTCTCATAAAATTATCTTAATATGATTGGAAAATGAAATTTTTATTAATGAATATATTTTATGATGATTAATAAATTTATTGATTATAAAATAGTAATTAAATATTAATTATTGACAAGAAAAATAGCAACACCTAATTATTAATTCTATAACATTTATAAGGTGTATAAATTTTATTTATACTTTCAAGGATGGGGTAACTATTTAAAATTGTCGTATTAATATTCATATGGGTTTCATTAATATTCATAAGGGTACATTAAAATTCATAAGAGTCATGTTAATATTCACAAAAAAGTTTGTTGATCGTATATGACATTAAATATCTTACTCAATGCAATAATGTGTGTAGGTTTTTAAAAATTCAAGTTACATATACCGAAAAATTATGATAATTCTTTTTGATATAAAAATGTTTTTTATAGAGGCTAAATTTTTCATGAATTTAATATTAAATTTGTTTTTAAATCCATGGTGTGTTACACTTAGTGTGTTTTTGGGTCCTTCAAAAAGGAGGATGGACTCAGCTAAATTCTCAAAGGATAAACCTATTCAAAATACAATATCACTTATAACCCAAAGAAGAAAAATATTAAATGGTAAAATTGTGACAATGAATCAATTTTATTTTAATGGTGCCTGAAAGTCCATAAGAATAGGAATTTAATTATTGTGATAATGATCACAGGGTATGATTATACCTAATTTTCTTTTTCATTGAATGTAAACATTATATATAAATAATTGATAATTAAATAAATAATGTGGATCAAAAAATTGAATTAAAATATTAGAAGCGTTTACATTCATGAATATTTTAATTATTGAGGTGAATCCATGAGAAGAAAATTTTGTAAGACTTGTAGAATTTAAATATCGGGTTTTCATTTTTAATTTCTTGGTAGAATAGTTCTTTTATAAAACATTTTTCATATGTATATTCTATTACGAGAGTCATTATATCCATGTTCAGTATATAAATTTTGGGATTTTATATGATATTAAGAAATATTGAATGTATCTTTTATAAGGATTACCTATTTAATTTTATCGATTATCTTAATAATGAGTTTTATATACATGATCATTAAAGTAATTGTTGTCAATGAAAAATATAACTGGAATGAATCATATCATATGTACCTATGGAAAATTTATAATATTGAGGTAAATATTTAGTGTTTAAATAAACATTATCATGTTGTGTATTTATATTTGATTTTGTTAATTAGCATGTATGTAGGTGAGGCTCGTTTCTAAGAAAAAATAACTAAATAACCATTCATTGTGGGAATTTTATGATATAAAAAATATTACAATTGGTGCATTTTGATGAATATATTGTATTATTTATAGGAATAATGTAACACCATAATCTTCCAAGGTATTCTTATCTTTCAATAATGTAATAGCTTGCATTGTACGCAAGTTCGGGATTCTAACACACCGCGACTAATAAAAATAGCCATTAGGAATAGTAATACCATCCTTTTGAATTTTTATAAATTTTATATTTCAAAATGGACTTCATTTTTGGATTCATAATATCGAAATTATCTTTTGTTGAATATTTGGTATTTTTCTGAGAACTTCCAATTTTCGATGAATAGTGAAAAATACATAAAAACATCTTTTTTAATCAAAATAATTTATAGTGATAAATTATATAATTGAGTGGTTTTAATGAATAATCAAAATATATTTTAACCATTTTATCCAATGGTGGTCATTAGAATTAATTTCACTTTGAAATTGGATATAAACAATTGTTAATCTTTTGATTGATATTGTTTTTTAAAAACACGCTATTTGTTTTGACAACATGAATTAATTATAAAATTAATTAATGAAACTTATATGTTTGTAATTTTGTAATATAGACATCATTTTTTAATTTGGAATATCAATTATATCTTAGGGTGAATTTTTGGTACTGTTCTGAGAATCTTCAATTTTTTATGAATAGTGAAACCACTATGTGGTAGTTAAAAAACTAATTTTTCATTTAAATGAATCTTTACCACTTCTATGAATTGAAATTAAAAAATTCTACATACATGGTTGTCATTAGTATGTAAAATTTGGTTCAATGAGATGAAAATAATTATTTGGTGAATAGTAACTTTTAATTTTTATTAATCGCGATTAAAGGTTGTTAGTGTAATTTAAGGTAAATATATTGTTATAAAAATATTAAATTACTATTACACTTGTCCTACCCCTATTGTACGAGTCATTGACGACCAAGACAATTCATGGGTCAACTTGAGGACCCCATGGAGCCACTTGGGTAAGAAAATGACATTAATAAGTTTTTATTTAAAGTAAAAATAAAATTGTAACAAACATGTGATGTTTTACTAAAACAATTATTACATGAGGTTATATAAGTTAAAATTTAGACTATAAATATTCATTGGAAATATAAAAATAATTACTAAATCCTGGAACCTTTCTTATAATTTTTAGACATTAAATAAATTAAATTATTTATGACCTCATGATGATGCAATGGTTACCTCATTAATGAACGATTTAAATAAAATCAAAAGATAAGGTAAAATCTAAGACATACACTTGTATAAAACCTATTGTATGGGTATATTTCGAACCCTTATCACCTTATCCTAGAAATATATCATTTTTGTACCTTTAAAATCAGAAAAACATCTCATAATAATGTAACATTTTATGACGTTCCAAGAGTGCCCCTCCTCTCCTCTTATAAAAGGCCCCCAACTCTACCACCTTATTCGCACCTTCAAAGCCAATTGGCTCGGCCTACCTCTGCCCAAATACTCTCTCAACTTTCCTCTCTTATTCATAGATGCCTCACTTTGGGCAGAATCCTTCCCAATGAAGACTTAGGCTCAAATAAAAAATAGATACCCGATTATAGGGTAATGTCATCTCTTATGTTATTTTGTTTTATTTTGCATCTCCAACCCCATAAACTATTTTTATTCATTTATTTTGTAAAAACACAAGTATCTTAAATATACTAGGATGTTTTTTTGAGAATTATTTTATTCATAATTACACACACCTTCTTCTAATGGTTTAAGAACATACTGTTTCTATGGCTGGAGAATTACTGCCTCATGAAACGATGATTGTTCAATCTTCTTTTAACACCTATAATTGTGGCCATTATGATGACACTATTTCTATATATGATATATATTTTGTTTATGTTTTCTTTATTCTTATGTATTTTTCATTTATGGTATACCTTTATGATTTCCATTATGGGTAAACGCAATAATTTCCTTTTAGGAAGTGCAAACTACCGCCTCCTCATAGTTATTTGAATCGGTAATGCCATATGTTGGATGTATAAAGGATGTATTAAATGATTTTATATATGATATTATACTGGAATTATAATATACCTTTATATCATTATGATTTCATTCCATTAAATACAAAATATAAATGAAAGTAGCGTTCATTCGTACGTACGGCTTACCATCTCCATGAACGGTGCATTTCATTTCTTACCTCTAAATGTTATGTAATATTATAAATGAATTTATATACGGGATATATATGATATATAATATATCTACATCATGAATATAATTCTGGATATAATGGGTATTTTACCACATGAACAACTTGTAATTATAAGAAGTTTATTTTTTACTCAGGTAAAAAAGATCGAAAAAACGACCGTTATTATCTTAAATAATTACATAATTTACATAACATGGTAATTAGTGATATAAAAGGAATAATAAACTTGAAAATGGTTCTTAAGCAATTATAAATTAACTATAGTTTATTTTTCCAGAGGTTAACGAACGGTCGAGTCAAGTCAGACACGAGGTAATGGACTTCGTCTCAATCTCCTTTCATTGAGGCATATTTTGTTTTATACACAACTTTCCTTTATATGTTGTATAAACCGCATTGACTTTTAATTTTATTCAAAAGGAATCTTTTTATAGAAATTGTTTTTACTAAACGACAAAAGGAATGTTTTGTCTTACGTGTACGGCGACAACGACTTCTCTGCCGCCGTGACCATTATTTGAGTTTTGGCTTCCTCTACAAGCCATAACTTTTTTTAAATGAAAAATAAATACCATGTTTTACTTTTCATTTATTCTGGTATTGAAAATGGTTTGGATAATGTTTTTATTATATCAATGTGTTTTATTGATATCTTGTGATTGAAATGTGGAAATGTTATGTTTTATTTATGCGTGTTTTATGTGCTACGATGATGTTATGATTTATGATATGTTTAAAACATTTCATATAAGGAATGCATTGGACATAATAAGTCACGGGTGGAGCCTGCTATATCTACTCGATGGATCAGTAGGTCGCATGAGACAAACTAGTTTCCTGGCACAAGGCCTAGACAAAATCATATTTCTTGTCTTGGAATGAGGCCTAGGCTATGTGGTTATGATAGTCTGGATTATGCATTACATCATTATGAAAGTGGTTATTGATATTACATGTGATTATTCAACTAGTAGAATATCCATGTGAATATGTAAATGGAATTATTTCATATTATTTTTTCCATATTATGCTAGATTTCATGTTTAAAAGGATTTTGTTTTAGTTATACATTGCCTTAAATGTTTATGTTTATTTATGAAAGTTTTCACAATATTGTTAGTTTTACTGATCATCTGATCTCACCCCTTTCTATGTTTTATTTTTCCCAGGATGTTAAGAAGTATTTTATGACTTACCTATAGGGATATTCTGAAGGGGATATGAGTGTGGAATATGGAGACTATTTTATTATGATTTTTCACTTTATGATATAATGTAACATTTATGAATGTATCTAGTGTTTCCAAGGATACTAAACTATTCGGTCTTTTGAGACTTGATCTTTCGTGATCATGCCAATGTTACATAATAATGCACCGACTCTGGGTAACGGGGGTCGGGGCGTTACAGTTGGTATCAGAGGAAGTTTAGTACTAACCTTGGAAGCTAGATTAAGAAAAACACTGATTAGAGAACATATCCCTAAGATAGACATTGAAAATTAGTATAGAAGAACTTCCTAGAATTTTTGTATTATAGAGATTTTGTAGGTTTTCCGAGCAATACAACCCTGTCTGGATACGAGTAGGTAGAGGCGGCTCTGATACAGATGTGCCTAGGGGTAAAACCCAAAAACACCGATATGATCTAGACTCGAAAGGGAACTGGTGCACGGCAACGGGCCTTACTGCACTTTTGGTTATGACACACCTGGGGGATATTCTTAGGATAATTCCCATTTTCATTAAAAACCATTATTAAGGGTTTATGAGTATATAATTCCTCAAATAAAACATTTTTATCATTATGGACTATATCCGTAAACTGTTCAACTTTTGACAAGTGTTTTATATGTATGGAATTATGTATTTTGATACATAAACTGATCTATTTTATGCCATTGTTTAGAAAAGGCGCCTAGTGGAAGGAATGGAAACTGTATTAATGCACGCACTCCATGTAGAGATTTCCCTCCTGCTCAAGATAATTATAGTGGAGTTGGAGATACAACTGGTGCTGATCAACATATCACTATACTGGGACAACTCACTCAGGTTATGAATAATAACCTTACTCATATGGACCACCCTAATCCGCAACGTGGGGGATCAATATTAGTCCTCTTCATGAGGCAACAACCACCCAAATTTAATGGGGGTACAAATCCATTAGTAGCTAAGCAATGGATAATTTCCCTAGAGAAAATATTTCAGGCTTTAGGGTGGTGTGAAAGGGAAAATTTTGTCAAGGCAGTTTACCGGCTCACTGGAGATGCTGATCAATGGTGGTCATTGATACAAAACACAAAGGAAGATGATGAAGTATCAAATATGGACTGGAGGGGTTCAATGAGATTTTCTTAGAAAAATACTTCCCTCGTGACCATCGAGCAGATATGGAAATGCAATTTCTGAGTCTGAGGAAAAAGGATGATGAAAATGTCGTTAAGTCTGAGTCTATCTTTACAAGGATAGCAAGGAAAGCTGCAGATTATATACGTAACCCATGAAGTAATATTGATCATTTATTTTATGGGTTAAAACCATTTCTCTGTCGTGATTTAGTATCACAATCTTTCTCAACGTACAAAGATATAGTCTCCTGTTCTATCAAGACAGAAAAAGATTTCTCTAAATATTATGACAATAATGTAAAGAAAGAGAATAAGAAAATGGTATAACAAGAGACAGATAAAGGTAAAAAGGGAAAGAATGATTTTCTATTATGTGATAATTGTGGGAATAATCACCCCGTTACTTGCCAAAAGGGAATTGGAGTTTGTTAAAAATGTATAGAAAAAGGTCACCAGGCTTGTGATTGTAATGGATAGAAAGAGGCTATCAATGTTGAATGCTACAATTTTAGGGAAATGGGGAATTATGAAAATGAATGCCCTATGCACTAATGAAACATACCTCAAAAAAGGCCAAGGGAGAAATTCCAAGATTATGTTGTTACTACAGATGAAGTTGAATAATTATTGTATTTGTGTTTTTGGACTCAAGAACTATATTATGGTTATAAGAATAATGTGATATTTATATAAGGATTGTACTGCAGTACTTTTTTTTTCATTAATGATTTATTATGATGAAGGTAATCATATTTTTAGTATGTGACAATAAGATAAACTTTACTTTGTTTGGGGAATTTGATGAATTGATTTTGGAATTTAGAGATCTTTTAGAGAAAGTATGGACACATGTATTTTGGATAACTATAATGTTTGGAATGGATTAGGATAAACTTTGGATAGTATTGTTTAGGTTTAAAACATTTATGAATATTTTTTTTGGAATATTATAATACTATAGTTTTAGGAAAAGGAAACCCTACAGGTTGGGGGATAACCCGTCACGTCAGACAAAGCTGCTGGAATCGAACCCACAACCATAGTGCGACAAGACATTATTACCTACCACTAGAATATATGAATTCCATGGATATTACAAAATAGTTTTTCTAATCTAAATGGTATGTGTTAGTATTTGTAACCTTGTATGATTAAGATAAATTTAATATTTTTGAGTTCTATTAACTTTTGGAGTGAATGGAGGGTTTGTCGTAAATATTTATAAAAGAATAAAAGTCTACATGACAAGTAAGTATATTTCCCTACGTTATTAGTAAATCTCCTAAATAATTTCCTCAACATTATGAAATGTAACTTAAAACAAAAACGTTGTCGGTTAACTTTTCCAATAGGGGAACCAATGACCGTTTAACCAATCACAAGTTTCTGATTTTCTTGTTGTTAACTTTATTCTAATGTTATTTTCTACAAATCTCCATCAAAACATGATGGTTTTTCCCCTCCATATCCATGTTTTCAGAGAATACTATATGGGATATCTTGAGTGACCTTTATACTTCTATTTCTTTCTTTTAATGTTTTATTTTTATTAACCTTATATCTGATGTGGGTTTTCCACAAATGTATTTTCTACTTTCAACCTTTTATTTTCAAAGAACAATTTCAAATTGAGAGGATTCAATTTATTGAAGGAGGGGAGAATGTAACACCCCAAGCTTCCACGATACTATTATCATTCAATAATGCAATAGCTTGCATTATACGCAAGTTCGAGATTCTAACACACCGCGACCAAAACAAATAGTCGTTATGAATAGTAATACCCACATTTTGAAATTATATAAATTTTATATTTCAATATGGACTTCTTTTTTAGATTCGGAATATCGAAATTAGCCTATGTTGAATAATTGGTATTTTTCCGAGAACTTCCAATTTTCAATGAATAGTGAAAAATACATAAAAACAAATTTTTTAATAAAAATAATTTATAGTGATAAATTATATGATTGAGTGGTTTTAATGTATAATTATAATATATTTTAACCTTTTTATCCAATGGTGGTCATTAGAATTAATTTAACTTTGAAATTGGACATAAACAATTGTCAATCTTTTGATAGATATTGTTTCTTAAAAACACGCTATTTGTTTTGACAATGGAATTTAATTATAAAATTAATTAATGAAACCTATATGATTGGAATTTTATAAAATAGACATAATTTTTGAATTTGGAATATCAAATATATCTTAGGGTGAATTTTTGGTATTGTTCTGAGAAACTTCATATTTTGATGAATAGTTAAACCAATAAGTGGTAGTTAAAAAACTAAGTTTTCGTTTAAATGAATCTTTACCACTTATGTGAATTGAATTTAAAAAATCTGACATACATGGTTGTCATTATAAATTAAAATGTAGTTCAATGAGATGAAAAATAATTTTTTGGTGAATAGTAACTTTTGAGTTATATTAATTGCGATTAAAGGTAATTAGTGTAATTTAAGGTAAATATATTGTTATAATAATATGAAATTACCTTTACACTTGTCATACCCTTATCGGATGATTCATGTCTAACCAAGAAAATTTGTGGCTCAACTTTGGGATCCCATTGAGCCACTTGGGTAAGAAAATGACATTAATAACTTTTTATTTAATGTAAAAATAAAATTTGCACAAACATGTGTTGTTTTACTAAAACAATTATTACATGGGGTTACATATGTTAAATTTTTGACTATAAATATTAATTGGAAAGAAAAAAATATTTAATACATCATGGTAATTTTTTTTATAATTTTTAGACATTAAATAAATTAAATTATTTATGACACCATGATGATGCAGTGATTACCTCATTAATGAACGATTTAAATAAAATGAAAAGATAATTTAAAATCTAAGAATTACACTTGTCTAAAGCCAATTGGATGGGTATATTTTGAACCCTTATCCCTTTATCCTAGATATATATCATCTTGGGAACATGAAAATCCTAAAAGCATTTCATAATAATGTATCATTTCATGACATACCAAGAGTTCCCCTCCTATCCTCTTATAAAAGGCCCCCACATCTACCACCTTATTCACACCTAAAAAGACATTTGGCTCGGCCCAACTCTGCCCAAATACTCTCTCAACTTCCCTCTCTTACTCTTAGAAGCCTCACTTTGGGCAAATGTTTTTTCAAGGATGCCTTTGGCTCAAATCAAAAAGAGTTACCTGATTTTAAGGTAATGTCTTCTCTTATGTTCATTTGTTTTATTTTGCTTCTCCAACCCCATAAAAACTTTTTATTATTTTCTTTTGAAACAACACTAGTATCTTAAATATACTAGGATTTTGTTTTGAAATGATTTTCTTTACACTTATACAGACCTTCATCTAATGGTTAAAGAACATACTGTTTCTATGGGTGGCGAATTAATGCCACACGAAACGATGATTGTTCAATTTTATTTTAACACATCTCATTGTGGCCATTATTATGGCACTATTTATATATATGATATATATTATTTTTATGTTTTCATTATGCTTCTTTATTTCTCATTTATGGTTTACCTTTATGATTTCTATTATGGGTAAACACAATAATTTCATTTTAGAAAGTGCAGACTACCGCCCCTTCAAAGTGATTTGAAGTATTAATTCCATATGTGGGACGTATAAAGGATGAATTAAATGATATTATATATGATATTATATTGGAATTATAATATACCTTTATATCATTATGATTTCATTCCATTAAATATGAAATATAAATAAAAGTAGTGTTCATGCGTATGTACGTCTTACCGTCTCCGTGAACGGTGCATTTCATTTCTTACCTCTAAATGTTATGTAATATTATAAATGAATTTATATAATGTATATATATTATACATTGGATATCTATATCATGAATATAATTCTGGATATAATGGATATTTTACCACATGAACAACTTGTAATTATAAGAAGTTTATTTTTGACTCAAGTACCAAATATCGACAAAACGACCATTATTAACTTAAATAATTACATAATGTTCAAAACATAGTAATAATTGATGAAAAAAGAATAATGAACTTGAAAAAGTTTCTTAAGAAATTAGAAATTAACTCTAGTTTATTATTCAGGAGGTTAAAGAATGGTCAAGTCATGTCGGACACGAGGTAAAGGAGTTCGTCTCAGTATCCTTTCATTGAGGCATGTTTTGTTTTATAAAACACATTACATTATATGGTGTATAAACCCCTTTGACTTTAAATTTTATTCGAAATGAATATTTTTATAGGAATCATTTTTACTAAACGACAAAAGGAATGTTTTTTATTACGTTTTCGGCGACAAGGACTTCTCCGCCGCCGTGACCATTATTTGAGTTTCGGCTTCATCTACAATCCATAACATTTTTTAAATGAAAAATAAATTCCATGCTTTACTTTTATTCTGTTTTGGTATTGAAAATGTTTTTGATAATGTTTTTTGTATCAATTTGTTGTATTGATATCTTGTGATTGAAATGTGAAAATTTTATGTTTCATTTATGTACGTTTTATGTGATATGATTTTGTTATGTTTTATGATATATTAAAACCTTTTAATATAAGGAATGAATTGGAATTAATAAGTGACGGGTGGAGCCTGCTATATCACCTCGATGATTCGGTAGGTCTCATGATACAAACTAGTGTCCTTGCATGAGGCCTTGACAAAATCTTGTTTGTAGTCTTGGAACGAGGCCTTGGATACGTGGTTATGGTAGTCTGGCATTATGCATTCCATCATTATGAATGTTGATATTGATATTACATGTGATTATTCAACTTGTATAATTTCATGTGAATAAGTAAATGACATTATTTCATTTTATTTTTTCCATATTATGCTAGAGTTCATGTTTAAAAGGGTTTTGTTTTAGTTATACATTTCCTTCATTGCTTATGTTTATTTATGAATGTTTCCGCTATATTGTTATCCTTATTGAGCATCTGAGGTCACCCCTTTCTAAGTTTTATTTTTCCCAGGATGTGAAGAAATATTTTATGACTGACCTGTAGGGATAGTATGAAGGGGTTATGAGTGTAGACTATGGAGACTATGTTATTATGATTTATCAAATTATGATGTAATGTAACATTTATGAATGTATCTAGTGTTTCCAAGGCTACTAAACTAATCGGTCTTTCGAGACTTGATCTTTTGTGATCATTCCAATATTATGAAATAATGCACTAACTCTAGGTATCAGGGTTCGGGGCATTACAGTTGTTATCAGAGGTAGTTTAGTACTAACCTTGGAAGAAAGATTTAGAAAAACTCTGATTAGATCACATATCCCTAAGATAGACTTTGAAGATTAGTATAGAAGAACTTCCTAGAATTTTTGTATTATTGAGATTTTGTGAGCTTTCCGAGAAATACATCCCTGTCTTGATACGAGAAGGTAGAGGCGGAAATGGCACAGATGTACCTAGGGGTAAAACCTGAAAACACCGCTATGAGCTAGACTCGAACGGGAACTAGTGCACGACAACGGGCCTTGCATCACTCTTGGTTACGACACTCCCTGGGGATTTTCTTAGGATAATTCTTATTTTCATTACAAACCATTATGAAGGTTTTATGAGTATATAATTCCTCAAAGAATATATTTTTATCATTATGGATTGTATCCATAAACTGTTCAATTTATGTTAAGAGTTTTACAAGTATGGAATTATGTATTTTTATTCATAAACTAATCTAGTTTATGCCATTGTTTAGAAATGGCGCCTAGTGGAAGGAATGGAAACAGTATCAATGCATGCACTCCATGTAAGTATTTCCCTCCTAGTCAAGATAATTATATTATAGCTGGTGATACAACTGGTGCTGATCAACTTATCAGTATACTGGGATGAATCTCTCAGGTTATGAATAACAACCATACTCATACGGAGCACCCTGATCTGCAACGTGGAGGATGAATGTTAGACCGCTTCTTGAAGAAACAACCACCAAAATTTAATGGGGGTACAAATCCATTAGTATCTGAGCATTGGATAAATTACCTAGAGAAAATAATTCAGGCTTTAGGGAGTTGTGGAAGGGAAAAAGTTATCAAGGAAGTTTACCGGCTCACTAGAGATGCTGATCAATGGTGGTAATTGATACAAAACACAAAGGAAGATGATTAAGTATCAAATATTGAATGGATGGAGTTCAAAGAGGGTTTCTTAGAAAATTACTTCCCTCGTGACTATCGAGCAGATATGGAAAGGCAATTTCTGAGTTTGATTCAAAAGGAGGATGAGAATGTCATAAAGTATGAGTCTATCTTTACAAGGTTAGTGAGGAATGCTGCAGATTATATACGTAACCCATGAAGTATGATTGATCATTTCATTGATGGTTTTACACCATTTCTCCATCGAGCTATAGTATCACAATCTTTCTCAACGTACGAAGATATAGTCTCGTGTTCTATCAAGATAGAAAAGGAATTCTATAAATCTTATGAAAATAAAGTAAATAAATAGAAGATGACAACAGTGGAACAAGAGATAGATAAAGGGAAAGAGGGAAAGAATGATTTTCCATTATTTGATAATTTTTGGAAGAACCACCCTGGTACTTTCCTAAAGGGAATGGGTGTTTGTTACAAATGTGGAGAAATAGGTCACCAGGATCGTGATTGTAAGGGAAAGAAAGAGGTTATCATTGTTGAATGCTACAATTGTAGAGAAATGGGGAATTATGCAAATGAATGCCCTAAGCACCAAGGAAACATAACTCAGAAAATTCCAAGGGAGTAAGGCCATGATTATATTGTTACTGAAGATGATGTTGAATAATTATTGTATTTGTGTTTTTGGACTCAAGAACTATATTATGGTTTTAAGAATAATGTGATATATATATAAGGATTGTACTACAGTACTTTTTGTTTTAATTAAGGTTTTAATATGATTAAGGTAATCATATTTTAGTATGTTACAATAAGAGAAACATTACTTTGTTTGGGGAATCTGATGAATTGATTTTAGAATTTAGAGATCTTTTAGAGAGTCTGGACAGAGGTATTTTGGATAACTATAAAGGTTGGAATGGATTAAGTTGAAATTTGGATAGTATTTTTTAATTTTAAAACATTTATGAAGATTATTTTTGGAATATTATAATACTATAGTTTTAGGAAATGGACAACCTGCAGGTCAGAGGATAACCCATCGCGTCGGATAAAGCTGCAAGAATCAAACCAACGACCATAGTGCGACAGACCTTTATTACCTACCACTAGCCTACAAGAAGTCCATGGTTATTAAAAAATAGTTTTCCTAATCTAAATGGTATGTGTTAGTATTTGTAACCTTGTACGATTAGGATGAATGTAATATTTTTGAGTTCTATTACTTTTGGAGTGAATGATGGGTTTTTGGTAAAAATTTATTAAAGAATGAATGTATACAAGACAAGTAAGTATATTTCCTTATATTCTTAGTAAATATCCTGAATAATTTCTTCAACATTATGAAAGGTACCTTAAAATAAAAACGTTTTTGGTTAACTTTTCCAACTGGGGAATCAATGACCGTTTTACCAATCACAAGTTTCTAATTTTCCTATAGTTTACTTTCTTCTAATCCTATATCTACTACTCTCCATCAGAACATGATGGTTTGTTTCTCCTACATATCCAAATTTTCATAGAATCCTAGTATGGGCTATCTCGGGTGACCCTTGTAATTCTCTTTCTTTCTTTTAATGTTATATTTTTATTAACCTTATTTTCGATGTGGGTTTCCACAAAGGTATTTTCTACTTTCAACCTTTTTTTTGAATAATAATTTCAAATTTTGAGGATGCAATTTATTGAAGGAGGGGGAATTTAACACCCCAAGCTTCCACGGTACATTTATCTTTCAATAATGCAACAACTTGCATTGTACGCAAGTTCGAGATTATAACACACCGCAACCAATCAAAATAGAAGTTATGAACAGTAATACCCACTTTTTGAATTTATATAAATTTTATATTTCAAAATGGACTTCATTTTCGGATTTGGAATATCGAAATTAGCCTATGATGAATTTTTGGTATTCTTCCGAGAACTTCCAATTTTCTATCAATAGTGAAAAATACTTAAAAAAAACTTTTTAATTACAAATAATTTATAGTGATAAATTATAATATTGAGTGGTTTTACAGTACAATTAGAATAAATTTTAACCATTTTATCAAATGGTGGTCATTAGAATTAATTTCACTTTGAAATTTGATATAAACAATTGTCAATCTTTTGATTGATATTGTTTCTTAGAAACACGCTTTTTGTTTTGACAGTGGAAATTAATTATAAAATTAATTAATGAAACATATATGTTTGGAATTTTTTAAAATAGACATCATTTTTTAATTTGGGATATCAATTATAGCTTAGGGTGAATTTTTGGTATTGTTCTGAAAAAAACTTCAATTTTTGATGAATAGTGAAACCGCTAAGTGGTAGTTAAAAATCTATTTTTTCGTTTAAATGAAACTTTACCTCTTCTGTGAATTGAATTTCAAAAATCCGACATACATGGTTTTCATTAGTAAGTAAAATTTGGTTCAATGAGATGAAAATAATTTTTTGGTGAATAGTAACTTTTATGTTTTATTAATCGCGATTAAAGGTAATTAGTGTAATTTAAGGTAAATATATTGTTATAATAATTTTAAATTACCATTAAACTTGTCCTACACTTATTGGATGAGTCATGGATGAGAAAGACAATCCATGGATCAACTTGGGGATCCCATGGAGCCACTTGGGTAAGAAAATGTCATTTATAACATTTTATTTATGGTAAAAATAAAATTGTCACAAACATGTGGTTTTTTGATAAAAAAATTATTACATGAGGTTATATAATTTAAATTTTATAATATAAATATTAATTTAAAGATAATAAGATTTAATACATCATGGTAATTTTTTTATAATTTTTAGACATTAAATAAATTAAATTATTTATGACACCATGCTGATGCAGCGATTACCTCATTAATGAACGATTTAAATAAAATTAAACGATAATTTAAAATATAAGACTTAAACTTGTCTAAAGCATATTTAATGGGTAGATGTCGAACCCTTATCCCCTTATCCTCAAAATATATCATTTTGGGTTCTTTAAAATCTGAAAATCGTTTCGAAATAAGGTAACATTTCATGACTTTCCAAGAGTGCCCCTCCTCTCCTCTTATAAAAGGCCCCCACCTCTACCACCTAATTCACAGCATCAAAGCCATTTGGATCGACCAACCTCTGCCCAAATAATCTCTCAACATCCCTCTCTTACTCCTAGAAGCCTCATTTTGGTCAGAAGTCTTCACATGGAATCCTTTGGCTCAAATCAAAAAGAGTTACCCAATTTTAATGTAATGTAATATCTTATGTTATTTTGTTTTATTTTGCTTCTCCAACCCCGTAAACTATTTTTATTAATTTATTTTGTAAGAACACCAGCATCTTCAATATATTACTATTTTTTTATGAGAAGGATTTGATTTACACTTACACACACCTTCGTCTAATGGTTAATGAACATACTCTTTCTGTGGGTAGTGAATTACTACCGCACCAAACAATGACTGTTCAATATTCTTTTAACACCTCTCATTGTGGACATTATGATGACACTATTTCTATATACGATATATAATATTTTTTTGTTTTCTTTTTGCTTCTGTATTTTTCATTTGTGGTTTACCTTTCTGATATCCATTATGGGTAAACTCGATAATTTTATTTTTGGAAGTGCGGACTACCTCCCCCTCAAAGTGATTTGAATCGTTAATGCCATATGTGGGACATATAAAGGATGGATTAAATGATATTATATATGATATTATACTGGAATTATAATATACCTTTATATCATTATGATTTCATTACGTTAAATACAAAATATAAATGAAAGTAGTGTTCATGCATACGTACGGATTACCGTCTCCATGAACGGTGCATTTTATTTCTAACCTCTAAATGTTATGTAATATTATAAATGAATTAATATACTAGACATATATGATATATATGATATCTACATCCTGAATATAATTCTGGATATAATGGATATATTACCACATTAACAACGTGTAATTATAAGAAGTTTATTTTTGACTCAAGTACCATAGAACGACAAAACGACCGTTATTAACATAAATAATTACATAATGTTCATAAAATGGTAATAAGTGATATAAAAGGAATAATGAAAATGAAAAAGGTTCCTAAGAAATTAGAAATTAACTCAAGATTATTATTCATGAGGTTAAAGAACGGTCGAGTCAAGTCAGACACAAGGTAAGGGAATTCGCCTCAATCTCCTTTCATTGAGGTATATTTGGTTTTATACACAAATTTCATCTATACAATGTATATAAAACCCTTTGAATTTTAATTTTATTCAAAAGGAATATTTTTATATGAATAGATTTTACTAAATGACAAAAGGAATCTTTTTTCTTACGTATGCGGTGACAACGACTTCTCCGCCGTTGTGACCATTTTGAGTTTCGACTTCCTCTATAAGCCATAACATTTTTTAAATGAAAAAAAATACCATGTTTTACATTTCTTTTATTTTGGTATTGAAAATGGTTTTGATAATGTTATTATTATATCAATGTGTTGTATTGATATCTTATGATTGAAATGAGGAAATGTTATGTTTCCTTTATGCATGTTTTATGTGATACGATTATGTTATGGTTTATGAAATGCTTAAACCTTTTCATAAAAGGAATGAATTGGACTTAATAAGTGATGAGTGGATCCCGCTATAACTACTTGATGCATCAGTAGGTCTCATGAGTCAAACTAGTGTCTTGGAACGAGGACTTGACAAAATCTTATTTGTAGTCTTGGCACGAGGCCTTGCCTACATGGTTATGATAGTCTGGCATTATGCATTCCATCATGATCAAAGTGGTTATTAATATTAGATGTTATTATTCGACTAGTAGAATATCCATGTGAATAAGTAAATGGCATTATTACATTTTATTTTTTCCATATTATGTTGAAGTTCAAGTTTAAAAGGATTTTGTTTTAGTTATACATTGCCTTAAATGTATATTTTATTTATGAAAGTTTATGTTATACTGTTATCCTTACTAAGCATCTGAGCTCACCCCTTTCTATGTATTATTTTTTCCAAGATGTAAAGAAATATTTTATGACTGACCTATAGGGATAGTCTGAAGGGGATCTGAGTGTGAACTATGGAGACTATGTTATTATGAATTTTCACTTTATGATGTAATGTAACATTTTTGAATGTATCTAGTGTTTCCAAGGCTACTAAACTAATCGGTCTTTTGAGACATGATCTTTTGTGATCATGCCAATGTTACGTAATAATGCACCCACTCTGGGTAACTGGGGTCGGTGCATCACAAAGAATGTGACTTTTAATAATTAATTATATTTATATAATACTATTTTATATATGGTTAAATCGAAAATATGAGCTATAAGTCATATTCCTTATCGACATACAAGAATATCATAATGATTTTGAGAATTATCTTCTTATAAATATTAATGAGGTCTAATTAGATTATATTATAAGATATCTTAACTAGGATTCCCTAATTTATGTGGATAGAGGAATCAAACCATTACTAACATGATGTGATGGATGCTGATTCAATCAACTATACTATTACACTTTTAGGGATATTCATTGTATACTGAGGCGTATATAGTAAAAAGGAAACAAAATAATTTTGAAAAAGTGATTTCAATTGTTTTATTGTATGGAATGAAACCAAATCAATAATGTTTATGTTACTAGGGATGTGATTGTTTTTTGGAAAAAAATACCTAATGAGATACAACTATATAGGAGCCCGGTGTGTGTCCTTATATGTAATAAAAATTAATATAAATTATACCACCAATATACATATTTTGTTATAAATGAAAATTGATCCATAAATTCCATATTTTTTAAATGATAATAGAATTATAATTACTATTTCTAGAGAAATATTTCATTGATGAAGATGATACTTCAAAATCAAATGTGTTTGTTTGGGAAAAAAATACCCAATGAATTGTGGGGGATAAAGATGTATTCAATAGAAAAGTTCTTAATAGGTATACTACTCAGGATAGATAACCAAAGAGATACCAGTTTCTTATAACCGTGTTATCTAGAATGATATACATTAAAGATCATGAACTATTTCCAAAATAAAAAATTAGTAAATTGATAATATTTTAATACCCGTAAATAATCCATGTATTTTTATATGGGGTCCATATACCACAATGAATTATTAATTATAGTAGAACCATAAAATGATTTAATTCATATTATGTGTGAATGTGTATATATGAAAAATATATAAATGAATGTTTAAATACATATATGTAAATTATGTTGGGTTATGAAGGGTTCCAGGTAAAAATATGGTTTATACAAAGATGAATACTTCTCAAACGTCAAAAATTCCAAAGTACATTTTAGTATTACATTCAATAAAAGAATTACATGAAAATTTATGTTTGAAAATTAATGTCAAAACTAATTTTAAAAATATGATGTGGGCTGAATAAGGCAATATAAGAAAACCAAAAGTGTTTATAATGTTAAAATGTTCCACTAATGTATAAAACACACTACAAACCATTTTTCTAGTAAATAAGGAATCATGAGAATACATGTTTCATTTTGATGAATCTATAAGATTGTTTTACAGAATTAATTCTATCCATGTATAAACAAGAAGGTATTTAATTATGATTTATTTTTTACAATATTATTTATTGGCTGAGATGTTATTAAATTGATATTATTTGAATGTTATGTATTCATTAACTAGTTTAGTAAACTAAATTCCTCTATATGAAATAAATTAGAGGAGAAACAGACATTCCTTGTGTTAATACCAATCAATATATATTTCAATGTATAATTGGGATTTTTCAATGTACATATATTAACGTGATACACAAAATGAAAAACATGGGACATTTCAAGACAAAAATTTTTCAGTTATCAAATTATATTGATCTATATTAGATAATTTACACATAATCAAAAGAGATTATTATAAAAATTAGTGTTGTTCCATATTCTTTGGCAGTGTTATCTATTTTATATTCAATGTTATGTATTATTATCGATGATTCTATTAGAATAATCTTAGGGTAAATATATCTATGTTATCAAGTATATATGTTTGAAGCTATATTAAGAATAATCTTCTTGTATAATAGTCATATAAAAGATATTATCATGATGTTTATAGGTTATTGTTTTATGGGGATACATTTATGATGGTTTCGTAAAAGAAGATATGTAACCTAATCATTGTCAATCAATTTATTTTTCATCAATGGAAGTTCAGTGAGTTGGAGAACTTGAAGAAATAAATAGTCACACATTCCATAGTTTAATCTAGTTATATATCACCTTCTGATACAACTATGGATGTGATCTGGATACACATCCTTTTCTAAAATATTAGAGAGCAAAATAGTAGTTCAAATATAGTTATAACGTCCTGTTATAATATTATACTATTACACAGTTAATGGAGAATACTTCTCATGATAAGATAATGAATATAATTTACAAGTTCCATATATGGAAGCATTTTATTCAAATATTTGAATTCATCAATATTAGTGGTTACCAAGATTATAGTAAGGAAAAACCTCTGTCTAATCCTTTATATAAGTTGAATGTTGATTTTCATGTGTCATGTATCTTGTTTAGAGTTTTGTGTAACCAAAACAATTGATTTGGGATGGTTGAGATATTTGGTTTCCTAGACCAAACTCTAGTATCTAGTTTGATTAAAAATAAATTTATAAATTTTGATAAAATCATTTGTTTCCAAATAATATGATATGAAATGTAATTTGGCTACAACTATATAAATATTATTGTTCCTATATTATATTTTAAATTTATAATACACAATAGATTATATATATAATTAAAATGATGAGATATTATTATAGTATTTTTATAAAATGACATATGATCCAGAAATGTCATGATGATGTAACAAAATGATGTTAGGCTATCGGGTGTTGGGGGATCATAAGCCCTATGGATTCATCTCATGAATTTCATATATGGTGAACTATTGTTCATGTGATCTGATAAGGTGACCCTCCAATTGAAACACAACATGTTCCAAGTGTCAAAGGATGTTCCTATCATTCAACTAGAATATTAGTCTCTTGATGTCAGTTCATTTCTAGTGTGTCAAATTTAATCAAATTCATTAAGTCAAGATGAAAATTATTAAATTTAGGTTTTTTATAAGGTAGTTTTTTTATGTATTTCATTGATTTCCTGAATTTGGTTGAATGATCATGATTTTACTGATCACTTCTATGTATTGGATGAGATATATAAAACCTAATTTTCCATGATTGAAAATTTTATTCTAAATGAATAACTGTGATATATTGAGTAAGGTTCATCATTTAAGGCTAGTGAATGGATATATAATGAAACTAAATATGAACACCCATGTTATAGATAAATCATTATGTGAATTAATCAAAAAATATTATATTAAATAATTCTGGTCATTACGATAGGTAGTCAATTCTATGATAAAAACATGATCTCATTTGGGGCCTTGGATTACTATTAGACACTACTCATAGATTGAAAGAATCAACTACCTATATCATCATAATGGCCTAGAGGGTTACACATTCGGCATATTTGAATATCGATCCTAGTATAATGAATATATGTTTTTGAGATATTATGCCCCACTATAAGGAGCGAGTAATGATTGTGTTTTATAAATCCTAGAATAATAATTAAATTTTCTTTATTTTAACATAGATTAATATGTTTTAAATTAATTAACTCTGTATATCAAGGAAATATTTATTTAAATGAAGGAAGTTTATTTTAGGAATGAATGTTTTCATAATATGAGTATTATAAAATATTTATAGTAGATATGAGATGATTTAATGTATTTTATTTTATCATATAAGATCAATTTGTGTTTCCAGGTTTTTGATAAAATATTTATGATATTTAAAACATCTCCAGTTTTTTATAAAATATTTTTTATTTTTATTTATGGAGTCAAATATATATTGCGGTTTCTTTGAACAATTTTTATAATTTAACCCACCGTATTTAATTTGTAGGAATCCAAAACTCAGATGGTATATTGATACCCTTGATTATTATAGCCTCTGTACAAACTATCGATTATTCTATAATGATAAATATTTGATCTTATCACCCTAACCAATGTTCTTCATTTTGAAATGATTATGTAATTTTTATGTGATCACACAGATAGTGAATGTATAATCAATTTTCTATACTATCATAAAGAGTTTCAATATCTATGTACTATATGATTTTGATTCATGTGTTGGTGGTATAGAATCATCTAACCTCATTCATGTTAAATAATTTTCATTATAAATGACTAGAACAACTATTTAACAAAATAAAATAATATATGGTTTAAATTTTGATATAAAATATATAATTAAATGAAAAAAAATCCTATTTTTGTGAATGTGTGGTAACATCGTTCTGGGAAAAAGTTAAAATGATCATTATGACATATAGTTGTTAATTACTCTATTAATTCACTATCACAACCCATATAAAAAATAAAAAATAAAGTCCATGATATAATTAAAATGTGGAAAATACTATGAATGAAATATTAGAATTTTATTTCAAAATCAAATACCATTATAATTTTCCCTTTTTGGAGTTCATGATAACCAAAACCATGGTTCAATTATTCCTACAATATATGTCTGTCACGATAGCATATTAATTAAATCAAGGTATTGAAATTACATTGAAACATTTTTCTCAAATATTTTGACAAAGTGAAATCCAATTAAACCATATTTGAAAAGGATGAAAACTATTATCCTATTTTATGGTAAAAGCCTTCGGTGAATTATCATTGAAACTAATCTCATGATGTAGAGACCCATTTTTTTGTAATACTATGATATATTTCACTATGTATTTTCAGAGTTAGGACTTATGAAAATGTGTGATTCCGAGGACTAGTGTTCACAAAATTAATTTTTGAAAAAATTATATATATTTTATATTGTGTTTTTGTGGGACCTCAAAATAAATGGGGTAATTCATAAATAGTTGAATAGATAAAAAATATATAATACCAAAGTTGGTTCTAGAATGCATTGTTTTTTGTAGGTGTACTATAAAATATTTTAATGTTTTACATTCAGACCCCTTTCTCATTGGAAATACATTTAGGTGGATCAATTAATCATTAAATAAATTAATTACATCATTTTTCTGGTGATATGTTATAATTAAATTACTATTTTTTTGTTTTATAGTGTTTTCTCATTATTCTAAAGTCATTGGGGAATCTCTACTTCCACGGTTAAATGATCTGGGCAAATGATGATGAAACTCCATAATCAATTGAACTGCAACATAGTGAATAAAATGACTCCTCCAGAATTGTTGGTGAATGTATTATTAATTAGAGATCAATACAAAATATTTTTTGGAAACATGAATTGGTTTCTTCATTACCTTGATTAAAATGATTTAGTATAACATTAGTTGTTCTATGATACATGCCTCTATTAAAGCATCCACATGCACCCATGTACTGAAATCTAATTTTTTTTGAGTTTATTTCTTCTCCAAAATCTAGGTTATTGATTGCTGGATAAGAACTCATTGGAAAACATTATTGAACATCGGTTTGTGACGTTTTTTACCTTGATTATTTTCATTTATTTTTTCCTTGTTCCCCATTGTCTGGACATCAATTTCATAGGAGGTACCAAGCTCTATCAAACCAGAAAATTCATAGTGATTCGATGAAACAACAATAGTTTGACAATCCAAGCATAGATCTGGTATCATTGCAAGGATATGGTGATAGATTCAGTGTTTAGTTTTCAAGATTGAGATGAACAGAGGAACGATGGTGGGTAGAATGGACAATGAAACCCTTGTTGACTCCAGGAGAAGACTTTTGGTGAATGAAGGACGAAAACCTCAATCCATGAAAAAATATAAATATTCTAGGCTAATTCTAGGCCATATCTTTGACGTATTGATCAAATCAATGTTTGAAAGTTCATATCTATATTTCTATAAAAACCCCAACTACATTCCCTATTGTAGGAGGACTACATAGTGGCTGTAGCTATGGTTTGGAAAAATTTATGTGTTACATGACTTGAATCTCCCTGTCTCACATATTGCACCACATCCTTTTTGGATACCCTCTATGATGTACCAGAAAGGATGTTGTGTATGTAGATGTACATGGATACAGGGTTTGGTACATGGACATGGATAACATCACACGTCTCTAGCCCCGAATAGCTAGGACATGTCGTATAGTCCCCCTAAATGTCATGTAATACTAAAATAACAGGGATCTATTTAATAAAAATTTCATAAATTGACTATGAAATGGGGCCACATTCCATGTGGGTCTCCTCACACACAATGAACTCCATTTTCCCTTTTTGGGAAACTTCATATGACCGTATATCCTTTTTTGAACATAGATTTTGGGCCATGGGTAGGCTTTCTAGAGTGTTTTTCAACATAAAATGTGATGGTTCCCTAGGTTTTGGATCTCCATACAAGATTTATAATGTTCTAGGAATGATACCATCTGAAGTGACCCCAATGATATAAATGGTTAGGGAGGACCATCAGATGCGTACTACCCAATGGAACTCTCATTATTTTTTGGCCATTGGACATCAATGGATTCTAGAGTTGAACACCCTAATTGGGTGGGGAATGTGACCTCTAAAGACTCCCGAGTGGTACACTCCATTCGAGCTAGACATGGGTCATCAACCTCTCATGTGAACCCTCGTGAAGTATAATGGCATGGGTCCTTGATGACTGAGAGTGGAACCCTACAACTACATAGGGCATGGGTCTCTAACTATCGAGGTTTAACCCTTTTCCTAGGAAGGGTATGATTCCTCCATCTACTATCAGAGTGAATCCCTTATATTTTACCAAGTTAAGGGTCCTCTGTCTAGAAATTTGGGCCTCTCTACTATGTGGCACAATGATGAGACATTAATTGTCATGGATTTAGAATCACAAGGAAGAGTAACACTTCCCCCACATATACCCTTCACTGAAAGGTGAACAAAAACTGAGTAGGTGAGTCATTGCTACCCAACAAGAATAGTATCATGGTGTGGTGATTGAGTTACATAGACTTTTAAGTTTAAGAAACATGTTTGGGAACATGTTTATCATTTATAGACATTGGGAATTGTTGGTGATTCTTTTTCTTGGGATTATATGATATATAGATATCCCCTAACTCACATGTTTAGTTATTTTTACTAATAATATATATATATATATATATCCCCATTATGCATCAACTTATTGGAGATTTTCACTCCCCTAACAAGAGAGGATATGATTCATGGGGTATGAAAGATGTTTTTGTGTCATGATTCTTGTGGTTGGATGAGTTTACGCACCGGTTATAAGTGGACATGGCTCAATGGGTAGTTCATCTACTCACTTTGTGTAAACCCATGTGTTTGGACGAGCATATGTTCACCCTTTGTTTGGTTGAACTCTTCTCTTTCAATATACGTTGTTCATCTTCTATCTTGCACTTCTATTATATATCTTAATATTATCCCTTCATATTTTCAGGTGGCCTAATGTTTATGTTTATACCCACCCATGTATTGTATTTTCCCACATGTGTTGTGTGTTATACAGTTGACAGACAAGTCGATCGTGACTATAGATAAGCTTAGGGATACTGGGTGTTTGGATGACGTATGATGGTCATAGCTTGGGATTTTGGAGATGGGAACACCCAACTATTTACCTTTATTTTTTATCAGTATGGGAAATATTTATAATTGTGGGTTTAATTTTCCCATTTACATTTATGTTTACACTATTACACATTTATACTTCCCAATTGATTATGCATGCTTCGTTTATCTTATATCATTGTTACCTATTTTACTCATTCCCTCTACCGTATCTCTTTGAGTTGGATGTATGCATTTGTATACGATTATAGAAAAATGAATCCTGGTGTTAGTTTTTCCTTTGATTCTTTTCTCCACCCCCTGGCCTTGAGAGGGAGGCTTGGGGTAGTTGCAGATCAATCCCAGGTATAGGTCGGGTCATGAAAAAAGGGGTTTTGAGCTAGTTAATTACTTGGGATATTATTTAGATGTTTCCAGTTAATAGTATTATATGGGATTAGGGAATTAGTTTTAATGTGTCCTGAGTGTGGATCTCAGGAAAGGGAATCTAGTGATGGTGTGGAGGCCAACATTGTAATTAAATTGGACGATGACTATAAGCTTATCGACTCTATGTTCTGGGACATTTGTTGCAGGTATTAATGGAACAGTCTTCATATATGATTGATACATTGAATTTCCCTGTTGATCTATCTCTCCATTTATTGATATATATATATATATATATAATATCTTATGACCACATTATTCCTTGATAACTTTAAAGATGCCTGAGTGAAAATAGAGAATCATGAAACCAATTTGTTTTCGGATGATGATCCTATTAGTGATGAGGCCTATGTTCAGGGTCCATCCCATGACCCCTTACTCTAGGTGGTCCGTGAGTAGTACCTCCACATATAAAGTATCATATCATCCCAAAAAAGAAGTATGAGGATGTTTGTAGGGTTGGGTCACTCTTCGAGTTACAACATCTGAGACCACTAACGATTCAAAATGAGTATTCATATGATTGGATAGATTCGGTGGCCTGTATAATACTTCTTGTCTGGGCCCCAGACAATCAAGTGGAAGAATCGGTAGCCAAACATTTCCACAATGTATAGGGGTGTTGGTGGAGATTGGTTTCAATGATGCTCGATGGGTCTATACTCTCATGGGATGACTTAAAACAGATGTTCCATGAGGAGTACCACCCCTTTTTCATACACTCAGTATGGATCCAGGAGAATCGGTTGTTGATGTAGTGAGGGATTCCTATGGCTGTGTATAGGAGGAGGCTCACTTACATTATGCAATACTCCCTTTACATGATCCAGGATTGTTATATCTAGAACTCATAAGGTTGAGCATGGACTCTATAGAGAGACATGATATAATATTGTGCCATTTGGAACCCCCAAGAAGGTTGTGGAACCACATTGGAAACATGTGATATGGAAAATTCTATAAGAGGTATGCTAGATAACTAGAGCTAGCAGTGTGTGGAACATAGATAAGTTGTATTCCGTATCTAAAAGACGATGATTGCTAGGATCTCAGCGCATGATTTCCAACCATGACTAGACTCGGGCGTGTGGTTAGAAAAACCACGAAGGGAAAGTGTATCCCAGATAGGGGAAGTGATTTACCATTGATTGGAGAGGACACATGAGATGAGAAATCCCATCCATTATTACTATTCAACATAGGTATATATGAAATGGATTCCCACAGTAGAGGAAACACCATGATCAGAGATCTCCTATGCATGGATAGGGTGGCCCCGGATGGTGGAGCTAGTTTTGGAGTAGGATGATCTTTGAATAGTTGACTCCACATTGTTAACATCCAACACCACCACTAAATGGCCCACATTTTCCATTGCGATCCGGCATCTAGGGCCATAAACAATTGCATTCCATGGATGTCAATGATCCTGCAATGCAGGAGATTATTCGAGGTATGAATTTTCTTTTTTCTACTATTACATCATTATTATTAGAAAACGTTTCTAGTCATTCATATATCCCTTGATCCTCATAAAATATATAGATCTCCTAGTTGAGATCCTACCACAATAGCTTTGTCTTGATGTTCCTAAAGAGAATGATTCTTCTATATCATTCATCTTCATTTAGTGTGAGCTATCACTTGGTGGAGATAGGTATATGTGAGACATTTTTTTCATAACAAGAGAACCCTATGACATCTTCTTAGTTATGGATTGGATTTATATGTTCTGATTCCATATTTATTATCACCATATAAAATTCAGATTCAATACACTTGTGGGGAATGATTCTCTTTTTTGGGCTAGAGATATTTCATAAATTGTAAGGTGGAGGAACATATAGATGTCTTCCCTGAAGATGTTCTGGGAATGCCTCCATGTTGGGTGTTGCATGTTTTCATTGTATATCATCAAGGGAAATATATAATATCTTATGTGGTATTAGATGGCACTATGGAGTGTCCAGATCTTCAATTTCTATTAGATGACCTTCTTGAGAAATGTTTTATCAGACCCAGGGTGTCCCCCTAGGCTACTCCAATTTTTTTCATGATAATGTGGATGATATATTACATATTTTTTTTTGATTTTCATCCACTGATATAATCCATGATAAAGAAAATGTACCCCATGGTGTGTATTGAAGAACTATTTAATTAGTTTTGAGTGTGAAGAGGGTTCCCTAAGATTGATCTTAGAACCAGCTTCCACCAGTTGTGGCTTTGTACGACTGATATTCTAAAGATAGCAATAAGGATTTTCTATGGACAATATGAGTTCATATTGATTAAATTTGGTGTGAAAAATTCCACCATCATGTTTATGGTTGGGATGAACTAGGTATTTTATCTGTACATTGATCTATTTGTTGTTGTATTCATCGACAACATACTCGTCTACTCTTCATCATTGGAGGAGAATGAAGAGCACATGAGGATGGTAAATAATTTATATTGAGAGAACCATAATTATAGAAATATATAGATGAACCATTTTAGGATATATGAGGATCACTTTCTAGGGAATTTCATTTTTTAAAAAAGTTTTATCCATGAATATTGTTAAGATTGGATCATTTTTTTCATGGGACACACCAAATAATGCGTTATAGATGATGAGTTCCCTTGGTTTGGTGGGGTAAAAAAATATTGTGTTGTAATTCTCCATAATTACATTCTTATTGACCTCCCAAATGCAGAAAAGTATCTATTTGGTTGTATGTTAAGTTTGATTGGGCCTTTGAGGAGTTGAGGTTGAGGCGGATGACTACTACAATGTTGAAACCTCCATAGAAAGGAATTGTGTTCATGGTGTCTTTTGGGGCCTCAATAGAAAGTATTTATTATGTGTTAATGTAGTAGTAGTAAGATGTCGCATACATGTTGAGGAAATTGATACCCCATAATAATTAAAACACTAATAACAAACTTAAATAACTTTTGATAGTCTTCACCATGAGGATATAGATGAACTAACTTTTATGACAGTTATTTGTGTTTTACTCAGTTTACCGCTGTCTCTGGTACATCTTCACTCTGACAGACCTGAACCTAAGACATCTACACATTCTAGAGTTCATGAAGTACTATGAATTTGATATAGTCTCTACTCCATGTAATGATAACATTGTACCAGATTCCCTTAGAAAGAAGTCTCATACTCGCCTAGTTCATTAAGATTTGGAGCAGTTATCTTCCCTACAGGTAAACCTAGTTGAGAAAGTGGGTACAATTTTTATACTGTAAATGGTTTATAATTCATTTCTCATTGACCATGATAGAGATTATCGCATATGGGACATATAATGTGAGTTATTATATGATTAAATATCCACCATAAAATCACATATGGATATTATGATATGGAGAATAATGACATATTATTCCAGGGGTGAATTGTGGTCCCAATCATGTTGCAAGAGGATGTGATTTGAGATTTCCACACATCTTTCCTAGATGTAATTCATGGTGTGGGGAATATGTAAAAACACCTTCAATGACAATTTTGTTGGTCTGTCACGAGACAAAGCATAGATGAATATATCTCTCAGTGCCACACCTGTCCTCAGTAGAAATTTGGGAACCATGTTCAGAAAGGTTTGTTATATCCCCTTGGGATCCTAGAGTGAAAATGAGACATAATATTCATGTACTTCATCATTGGCATTCAATTCACAATGAATATCCATTACCTCATCTGGGTAATTGTCTAATTTTTTGGGATAGTTGTATGTATGTGATAACATTTTCATTTATTGGGTGCCAATGATTACTGTCTATAAACATGATGTGTTGTTTATGTCATGATTATAGAGAGTACTACAAGAGGAAATGAGGACCCAATTTTGGATTAGTACAACCTTTAACCCCTACACTATTGGGTAGATAATGTGAACCATCCATTGGTTGGATGATATGATGAGTATTTGTGTGATATACATCATCAGGATCTTGGAGGATCACCTAAAATTTGTAATGTTTTCATAAAGAAAAATTATACAACACATATATAGGCAAGAAACCTTTTGAGTCCCCATACGGGAGACCAGAATGGTCACCCATATGTTGGACCTAGAATAGTGAGACATCTCTTGTGGGAACAGACTTGATGCCATAGATAATAATGAAATTATAGTTTATCCTTGAGTGACTTAGGAAGGATAGGATAAAAAATCTTATATATATCAGCATCATTTCCCCGTTGAGTTTGAGGAGGGGGACCAAGTTTTATTGTGAGTCTCTCCATGACATGTATTTTGGGGGTTTGTAGAGGGAATAAAGTTATGCCCAATTTTTATTGGATCATTTTTGATTTTGTAAAGGGATGTCGATGTTTCCTATCACCTTTCCCTACTAAAACATCAAAACACCATGATAGAAAAGGGGTGAATGAGGGTGTCAACATATTCTTCTAAATTCACAAATCTTGTTCCCCCATTAGTCGAACATGTTACACATACATGATGGGATAGTACATGAATCAAACAACCACATGCAATGATAAAACACAAGAATTTTACATTATTCACCACTAAATCCTAGTCCATTAATAACATACTAATAGTGTTACAATCATACCTAAATACACAAATCATCACTAGTAATTAAATACAAAACTTCAGACACATTCACTCTATACCGGACACACTACCATTATATGATTTCAGGAATTCCACACTATGTCCCTGATAACACTACCATGAAGTCCCCCTAGATCACTAACATGGGTAATGTCTTACTCATTTTATTAGCATGAATCATTGATCATAGGATTGGTATTAAATAATTTTTTTCTGATTAAAATAAGACTCTTCTTGGACCATATACCTGAGATGATGCACATTGAATGTACGGCTCACTGTAAAACTAATGCTCAAAGCCTCATTTCATGAATATCATTATAAAATCACTCTTACATGAAGAAACATACCATCATGGAGTTCACTATGTCATCATGGAATACCCATTCATCCCAAATCTCC
This sequence comes from Viscum album, assembly GCA_963277665.1. Lineage (NCBI taxonomy): Eukaryota > Viridiplantae > Streptophyta > Magnoliopsida > Santalales > Viscaceae > Viscum > Viscum album. The sequence continues at coordinate 1,814,559,365 of OY728127.1, forward strand.
CATTACACCAAATAATTTTCATTATTCCAGAATAAATATTTATTTATGTGATGCTCATGCTCACATAGTAATTCATATTTAGGGAGATCCACTAGCTTCACGAAATCAAATAGATTCTTTGTTTCCCCAAATAATATCATGTCAAATGAATTATTGGTAGCCTAATATTTTTATGATCATCTATTCCCCATGCCCCAATGCCTCCATCAAATTTTTTTGATCATTCAAAAACATATTTTTGGCACTCCATAAACAGTGAATCTCCCTTGAAAATATTAATTTTTTTGAATCATTATATCAGACCATTTTTTTAATTGAAATTCTACAATTATATTAATTGAAAATAGAACCATAAAATCTACACGATCATGTAAAACTCACCTTTTGAAAAAATAGACTTCATGAAACCCATGCCTTCACCATTTTTATGGAGTGGGTGCATGACATCTTCCATGTGTTTCATTTGAAGAAATACACGCATGAACCCAACCATGACATTTATGGGGGAATAATTGACATTGATGATGGATCCACCATTAAGGGGTACCTAGAGGTGATTCAGTATCTTCATTACCAATCCCTGAATGGATGGACAATCTCCTTGGTTCTTGTGTTGTTGTATTATTCAAACATTTTTGAATGTTCATGGGAGTGGCAGAGCCATGTGCGGGATCATTATCCCTAGTATTTCCATATTATATTATTTATTTGGAAAAAAAATTAATGGATGGAATGATTTAGATACCTGTTTTTTTGTAAGACATGGGAATGTTTCATTATATATTTCTAGATCTATGAACGATGACGTCGTGTGATTCTGAGGAACTATGTCACCGGAATTAATTTAAAATAAATTATTAAAAATATTTTATATTGTAAGATAATGACATATCAATTGAAACGGGATAAATCATAAATGATAAATCATAATGGAAATTTGAGACCACAATTGGGACTAGAAAATATGTTTTACCTAGGTGTGACATAAAATGGATCGACGTGTTGAATTTGAACCCCATTCACATTGAAGGTATGGTAAAGTGTAGAAATAATCATTAAATTAATTAATTAAATAATTTATAACCTATTGATATGTTATAAATATTTATCTACATATGATTTTCTAGGGTTTTCACATAATTTTCAAATCACTAGAAAAGCTCTCTTTCCTCCATCCATTAGGTGGATCTCGACAAACGATGAAGAAATTCCATAATCGAGATGATCTGGGTGCACCAAACACAATGGCTAAACCCAAATCATTAGTGAATGATGTATTGATCCATAATTTATCAAAAATAGTGGTTAGAATCATGAATTGGTGTTTATATTACCATTAATAATTGATTGAGTGGATTATATTTTTTTCGATCTGAGCATCTATTGTAGGCTATCAATGTTCCAAGTTTTGAAATCTCAATTTTTTCAGTTCTATTCTAATTAGAAATACAGATTATAGGAATTTGGTAAATAAAACATAGGAAAATATGATTAATCTTTGGTTTATGGTGATTTTCTCCCCCAATTATTTTTGTTCCTAACACGTAAAATCCCCACGTTCCTAGCTAGATTTTCTGAGGACGTATCGAGCTTGATCGGACAATTGATTTGTGGAAAATTAATGAAATGACAACAATTTGATGACTTTAGAATGGATATGGAATTTTTTTTAGGATAAGATGACTGATTTAATTTTTAGTAATCAATATATTGACCAATGTATTAGTAGTATAATGAGGAATTAATAGCAAAACCTTATTAGCCTCTCATAAACGATTTTTAGTGTATGATGTTCAGAAAGAATAATCCATGGATGGATCCAATAATTTCTGGCTAATTCCAGGAAATAACTATAATTTATTGAGCTTATCTAGGCATGAATAATTAGATCTATATTTATATTACAATTATGACTATACGTTTTGTGGTTGGAAGAAAACATGGATAGTATCCCACCTACAACGACAACTAATATTTTGGAAAATTTAAGGGTTACATGGTAGGTCACCCCCTACAACACCATGTACCCTTTCCCAGTTGGATAAAACATTGGTGAAGAAAGTGGTTTTATGTACATGTATATGTACATGAACATGGGGTCTGGTACAAAAACCTGGCCATAAACACACTACCATAGTACCCGAATACCGTACATTCCATTTAGGCCACATAAAAAGCACATACATCTACTAATATTAGGATCGATGTACTTGTAGGTACAAAAGAAGGATTTTATGTGGTTTCAAATTCCGTGTGAGTACCCTCACACTCAATGTACCCCCTTATCCCTTTTTGAGAAAATTATTTTGTTCATATCTCCTTTTCTTTAAGTTGTATTTTTGTCTATGAGTAGAATATCTTGAGTGTTTTTCACATAGAATTCAATGACTCTTAATTTTATGGATCCCGAGATGTGATGTGAAATATTTCAGGAATGAAACCTTATATAGAGACCCAAATGATGGTAGTGGTTTGTCTAGATCAATAGATGCTCACTCTCGAGTGGAACTCTTTAGATGGAATGGGTGTGTGTCGTAGATGGATTCTTATGTGGAACCCTCAAGTCATGCTAGGAATGGGTCCTCTATAGAATATGTAGTAGAGCACTCTAACCTAGTTGTAATATCACACTTGATGACCATTTTAGTGGAAACCTCTAGCTGGGATAGGCATGGGTCCTTGACCCCTTTAGTTGAACCCTCGTGTGGTATCAGTGTATGGGTCCTTGATGATAGAGATTGGAACCCACAAGCTGGGTTTAGAATGGGTCCATGACCATTGGAGTGGAACCCTCCTACATGGAAGGGAAAGGGTCCTCAATTGACTATCATAGTGGAACCATAATATTCTACTAGGTAATGGGTCCTCTATTTGGAAATAGTTTCCCCTTGACAGTGAAATACTATGACGAGACATTGTTTGATGTAGCTTTGGACTCACGTGGAAGATGAACGGATTATCCATCCTAACACATTTTTGTGATGCGATATGTATCCATGAATGTGAGTCCATGCCACCCAAAGAAGATAATATTAATTTTTGGTAATTGAGTTATTTATACAAATGTTTTCATGATATTTGTGTGGTATGTTTGGAATCATTGATGGACTTTTGGAATTATTGGTGACACACATTCTTAAGATGAGTTGTGATATGGAGATCCCCTTACTAGGTCAATTGGGATTCACATTACTGTATATATATATATATTCTGTATCCAGATCATGGATTTATAAACTCTGATCCCCTAAGAGGCAAAGACACTCCTGGTATGTCATGTTATATCCATGTTTTGATTTTTGTGGTTGGATGAAATCTACACTCCTGCTACAATGGGTGAAGTCTCGACTGTTAGTTCATCTACTCACAATTTTTATTCCCTTGTTTTTGGATTAGTTTACTTTTACACATTTTGTGTTGGGTAGTACTCTTTCATTGTACATTGTGCATCTACAATCTTTCTCTTCTACAATATAAGTTACTCCCTTATACCTTTTAGCATGTGCTGGAAAGTTATGTTTATACTCACCCCTGTATGGGGTTTTCCCTCAAATGTCATGTATTATGTGGATTATGGGAATGTCTACCATCACTACAGAGTATCTTAGGGGTACAAGGTTCTTAAACAACTTATGGTGGTCATGGATTAGGATTCAAGAGATGGGATCAATACCCAGTTTAATTTTCCAGCATTGTCGGGTTGAGACATAATTCTTATTGAATGTGTATTTTTTTCCTTTACTTTTTTGTTTACACTATTGTATCATTGTACTATCTAGAAGATCATTCATTCATGGGTTATTTTGGAGTAGTGTTACACATTTTATTCATTCCCTTTGCATCATTTCATTGATTTGGTTCTGTGCATGTATATAGTATCTTTGGAAAGGGCTTCCCTATGTTAGTTGTTCCTTTAATACTTTTCGAAACCCCTCAACCTATGGAGGAATGCTTGGGATAATTGCATCTCATGACAAGACATTAGTCTGTTCATGACAAATTTTTCCTATTTGTTAGAGTCTCATATATTATAATTGGATGTATCTCCTATGAAATATGAATCAGGGTTTTATAAGGTAAAACCACATATAAATAAAATAAATTATATATGGTTTAATAACTTCATAGATGTTTGATGTTCATTCTATGACACAAAAATTACATAGGAAAAAAACACTTCATTGATTAACATATGTCACATGAATCAATACACATCAGGGTTTTCACACACTAATATAAGGAGAATGTTTAATGGACATTTATTCCATGTCAATGATTTGATGTGAATTAAAAACTGAGTTCAATAAATTTTTTTCATAAATGTTATATATTTTGAAAAATTATTTATGCCATCCTACACAATACATGATGTACCAACCATTGAAAAAGATGATAATATAAGGAAACAAGTTATTATCCACTACCTCATATGTGGATAACATAATGATATATGATTTTAGGATTTGATATGAAACCATACGTAGATGAATATGCAATGATTATGTCTTGGGAAACACAATATTTTAAATATAAAACTCTCCCCACCTAATGAATTATGATTACGGACTCCGGATACCACAAATAAGGAATTATGAAAATGGAGACTTGAAATAAAACCCAAAGAGAAACTGATAGTGTGGTAGAAACATGAAAAATATATATATTTAGAAGAAATAAAAAATATAAAGGAAACCCTACCATTTAATCTACAATATAATATTCTAATATCCATTTGGTGAATATATTCGATAAAGATCATTCATATTTTGAATATAATTGAGTGGTAGTGGAGAAGGGGCTCCAAATTAAATTTAGGGGAAGTAAATAGAGGGAAAATATTAAATAATGGATTAAATAGGAAAATTTTGGAATTAGAATGACATTATTACAATTCATTAAAATAATTTTTCCAGAGTGTCTCTCAAATACTAGATACAATTCATCAGGTACCTAGAGTTTTAGAAAATAACCACCACCCATACAGAAACCATACCAAGTACCTAGGGTAGACCACCAGGAATCAAATGGTTATAAAAACATTTTTTTCATCATCCATACACATTATTCCTTCTCTAAATATAATATACTCACTGATAACTAACCAAAAATAAAAGGCACACTTGAAAAATAATAACAATACCTTGTAGTGAAGGAAGAATGTTACATATAGGGGTACAGGTATTATAAAAGTCTCCTTTCTCATATATAAATCCTTGAAAAATATTCTAAGACACTTAAAAATAATAAAATAGAATTTTAGGAATATAAAAACTACATGAGGTTGAACCAAAAGTAAGAAAAAAACAATGTTTTGTTCTAAATATGAAAAAAATCACAAAACACAACTATAAAGTGGAAATAAACAATCTTAAAAGTGTTACACACAATAAATTTAGCAACCTAATAAATAAAATAATATAGAATCAATAAATTGTTGTATATATTATTATAATCTACATATAATCCAATAATTGGATGAGGATACAAAATCATAGGTACATAACAAGGCCATAACATCACCACTGACTCATTATTTAATGAATGAGTTAATATTTATCAGTGATTAATGACACGTGGGGGATATTTGATAGGATTAAAATATAGTAAGAAATATATGTAATGAACAATATATATATTTTTTTCATCATTTCCAATGAACATATTGATATTCACCATTCTGATATGATAATCTCAAAAGTTGTTCTACTGAATATTTGATTTGATCATGCTAAAATACGTATGGTAAATGTATACATAACTCAGGAGAAATATAATGTCAGCTTATATAACCAATAGTACCATGGGAATAGATGATATAATACAAATAAATATAAATAATAGTATCAATTATATATAATGAATAATAAGTGGGAAGGTTCATACCAATTAAAAATGTTTTTTAATATAAAATATATTTATGACTAGAAAAAATAAGTTCATTAAATAATTATTTTATATTATTATATATTATAAAGTAATTTAAAACAAAATTTATCCGCTGAAAATAAAATTTAAAACCATTATTGGTTTTCCAAAGATTACAGGGAATGTATAAAAAATGAAATTTAATGAAATTGATTAATATGAATTCAATTTTTCACATCTCATGCACTTCTCTCATTAATCCATTTTCCTAAAAACAATATTTGACATCCCAAAATTCGTTGTTAAAATATTTATAGATCACACATTTTAGATAAAAAATATAAAATCAATATCACCATAAAATTATTTGTGGGAAGAATGTTATTAATTTTCATAAATAAGTATGTAATGAAATAATATAATGATTTTGATACCACTAAAGTTGTATATTTTTAAAAAAACTGAAAATTTATTTTCTTAAATAAAACATTTTAATTTTCTATCAAAACATTAACTATCAATTACAACGAACATAAGAGAAATAAATTTCATATAAAAACATCCTTATCATCTACAAGACGGTATTAAATAAATGATTATTTATCAATGGGTTAGTAAAAACAATGTTTTGTTCATTGTTATGTATATTAAATATACAATTTATATTTTTAAAATACATTTTAAAAATTATTCAAAAAAACATGTAATTTTTCATCCGGGGGTGGTTGTTTTGAAAATAGTATGATTTAAATATCAATGAAATGATAATTATTTACCTCATAAAAAATATGGTATTTTATTTACTATATGATGATCCATATTGTGATGGTAATTTTACCTATAATTAGAAATCAATATCGTGGAATTAACTCAATGTAACATGAATGAACTATAACCTATGTTCCGTAGATGAATGAATGAGATTAAAATATGTGGTGATGATAAAAAAATGATGACAATATAGGAGAATTTCAACCTCACCATCTGTTATAAATAAGTATATTGTAATCTTTTATTGATGAAATGTTATGAAATATAAATGTTAAAGAGAGTAATAACCCCCTTTGTTGACCCCTTAATGAAAATATTAAGTGTATAGAGAAGAACCTAAGGAATTTGTTTATATGAAATTTTGGAGAATGGATGTATTCTAAATATATTTTAATAAATGGTATAAAAGGGTACATCCCAAGAATAATTGTTTCTTATTTCAGGATACCACATTATTTTACACTACTAATCCCAATATCACAAGAATAATACCCTTATCATTCCTCAATCTGAAACCTTGATTTGAGCCATGTGAGGTGGACCTAAATACAAATATAAAATAATAAGGTTTTAATATAATAAATTTAGTTGTTGTGTTATAAATTACACTCGAGTATACATTAAAATAAAAGGCTCTAAATTCAAACTCAAGAACTTATTAAAGAAACTACTTTTGTAAAAATATTTATTTATATTATTTCTCTTCTTATAAATACCTTAAATATATCACATTGAGTCATTCCTAAAAAATGTTCCAATTACGAAGGAATATTAATATATCATTAAATTTTTTCCCATTTATGAACATTTTAATAGTAAATAGTTTTATTTTCATTAAATTAACTTCATTTTGAGTGGTAACATTATGCACATTTTTTGGTCTACTTTTTTAGACATATTTCGTTGTGAAAAAACTAAATTAGTATAAATATTAACCACTAATAATCATATAATTATATATCATTTATGTGATAGTTAACCAACTGTACACAATTAGGGAGTGGAGAAAACATTGAACAGTACTACTATATAGTTATTGGGATTATATAAACAACAACCTATACTGACAACATTGATTTCTTAGATGGATATCACTATAAAAATGAAATAATATCATTATTCAACCAAAGATTCCTTATTAACAATCCATTATCTCAAAATTTGAGGCAAAAAACAAAATAAAATGATACAAGTTACATTGAAATGATTCCCAATGATTTTTATCATCACAGAATAACAATACTACCTATATTTTAATTATTCATTTTCATACCCCCACTCATCAAGGGGTTTTATTATTTAAAATAAAATTTCAAATTCTATTATAAATAATATACATAATCATATATGGTGCAACCATTAAATCATTTAATAAATTTGAAAAAAAAATTAACCAAATGTATATCCTCTTTTGGAACTACTTGTGGAATTGTGTAAAAATGTTATATGATGACTATATATCAAGAGAGGTAAAAAAACCAAAAACACAGATTTTTTATAAAAACAATTATAACATTATAACACCATTAATATCCACAAAACCATAAAAAATCGTCATGAAAATAAAATTCTATCAAATTAAATGAGAAACATTTTGGAATATATACATAAAAGTGTTACCTATCCATTTTAGAAAAAATTTATTTCATGTTTCCACTATTACATATTGTAATATTTAAATTTTATTAAAAAATCATAAAACCAAAAAAGTAAACATAAATAATATAATCATTCTATATTATTTAAAAATAATAGATGTATAAAATAATATTGTATTTAAATGAATTAAAATTTAATTTATAGAAACATAATGGATTCATTATAATAATACATAAAAGGTAAAACAATTTTGGTTTTTTGTATTGAATAAATATTCTATGAAATTATTTGGCCATAAATGTTATCTTTTAAAAAACATAATAATATTACGTTTTAATATGTATTATTTCAACAATGTTAAAAAATGTATTCCTAATTATGGAACAGGGTTTCAATTCTTTTTAACCTAATTATATGAAATGGAAAATATAGGAAAATAATATTTATTTGATTATGTTGTTTTTGTTAATAAAAATTCCCATTTATTTCTCTCTATTTTATTATAATATATCGGTGTACCCATTTTATTGAATGACATCTTATATTTTCCTATCTAGATATGTCAACATATTATGTCTGATACTTTAGGGGGAAGACTAACTCTTGTTAAAAATTATTCACATATATCAGAATACAAATAGTATAAAAATGATCCCCTATAACTATTATTACTATATAAATATAAACTATAAATCATTAGTCCCTATAGACTCACATGTGAAACATCTCTATTCCATAGATATTCACCCTTATGACAATTATTTATCATTTTTAAAATCCTAAAACATTTACACATGTAATTGTATGTCTAACCTCCAGAATATCAATGTCACGCCTCAGAATCATTATAGGTTTATGTCTATGTATAGTTATATATGATAAATTTTTTGGAGATTATTTACTCCCATGAGAATATATCGATAATAAATAAATAATAAGTCCCTTTTTGAAAATCATCTATGGTCTATGGGGTCACTTAAACTCATGATCCAATACATGAGTACCCACCTATGGTATAAAAATTAATTAAGTACAATTTCCACACATGATAAAATTTCTACATTTAAATGAATATGCGTAAAAAATGTGAATACTAGAAAAACCGTAAAATATAAATTGTTCTCTTACTATACTATCCCTTATGAGGTCAAAATGAGATGTCCTATAATGAAACCCCGATATAAATCGATTAAAATTTCCACACTATGTAGTATATACTCAAATATTTGGAACACTAAAATTCTCAACATATACTCCATATTCAATGATACAATTCTCACTATATTCTAGTACACTAATACCTCATGTGTATAAGGTTTGGTTTTTCATGTATCAGGAGAAATTAGGTTCACATGTAGTTTTATGGAAATTTGTGTTCCATGTTATTATAACATACTTTGTGGGAGACACCAAATAACAATAGGTGTCATTTAATATATTCAATTGTAAAATGAACGAAAAAAGATGTATCATAAGAAAACACAATCCAGTACACCCACAGAGTTCTAGTAAAAATACTAAAATTTTGGGATTGTAAACATGTCATCATAACAAATGAGAACCATAAAAAATATTTTAATTATATTTTAATTATTTTACGTCACATTTGAAAATCATTTTTGATATATTTTGAAAACCCCAAAAGGGTAACTATCATTTATATAGGGTATAACTATCAATTATATCTATCAAAACAATCATTTATAAGAGGTGGGGTATATATATATAATCATCCACCAAATTGGACAATCTATTTTAATAGTGTGGAACCTCATATATTTATATGTCATCATGCCCAGTGACACTCATCTTCTCAATGTATGGAATAGAAATGATGTATGATAGGGATCCATGATTATATATAGAGTATGTGAAAATTATGACCAATAATTTGTCATATCCCCAATGTGAACTAGGATGTCATTATTAGAAGTTTCTGAAACATGTTAATGGAATATATAAAATTACAAATGATTGTTACATTAATCAAAAAAAAACTTAAGAAATATTGTACATCAATTAAATTAAATTCGTTTCTCATAAAAATAATTTTTCATTCATCATCCACCTTTTTATCTAAACTAATGGTCATTTTTATGCATGTTATTCATTATCCATGTACTTCCAAGCATCACTTTTTTTATTTGATATTTGGTTGGTGTGTTTATATAATTTTGGTAAGTGTCGTCATCCTTTTCTCATTTTACCTATTTCACTTGTAATTTGATGTAGTGTTTGGATTCATTTTTTTATCTATTTTTTCTATTATGATCTATATATAATCCATTCTTGGAAACATTTTTTATTTAATTTCTGATGTTAGTTCTCATACCGATGATGGTGTGGTGCATGTGTTTACTAAAGTATGTGTTAATTTACCCCATCCAATAATCCTTTTATGTTTTTAATAATGATTATATGGTATTTGAATTGATCCTAGGGAATCTATTATTATTTTTAAAATGTGATTCCTTTTCTCTTGTGTATATCTCATTATATTTAGGGTGATACCCATATTTTAGTTTGGTAATTATGACTTTAAAATATGGTATATGAACAATGAATTCTCTTTATATTATAAATGGATTTGTTAAATGAAGTATCATGAATTTAGAATTGATCAATTTTTGTTTGAAATATGTTTTTATAAATGATGGGGGTTATCTTGTTTTTTGAACTGTTATTGCATTTTTCTATTGAAATGAATTTGTTTTTATAAAATGAATATTCGGATGATGTTTTGATGAAAAGAGAATGATTCTGGACTGATTTTGAATCCTTAAAATAACATCAATGTTGATTTTAAATTTTCCACAATTTCAATACATGTATACCATGGTAGAGTATAGAATTGATAATTATCCATTGGAATTTGGGGGGGGGGTTAGTTTCCAAAGTTTTCCAAAAATCATATAACATAGATACATCATCACATGGAACATGACTGAAATTTCAGGGGGGTCACATTCTAGGTTGTTACTCCATTCCTTGTACATGGATATAGTGGCTATTGGGAATTGTCTCTTAAACTGTTAGTGTAACAGACCAGGTAAATAAAGAATATGAAATTTTCTTATTTATCCATATTTTTGAATAAAATATTAATATGACTTTAAAGGGGATGCTATGCTCGATGGCGTACCCAACATGCAACAACGAGTTTCTTGGAAATCTTATGTTGTACTCTAATAATAAAATAATATTATTTTAAATGGCAGTTAACATGTAGTCGTGGTATTGGTGGGAATGGGTAGAAATAACTAAAATATTATTATATATGTTTTTAAATGTTTTTACATTTATCCAATAAAAGATAAAGGCTTAAAATACGGAAAGAATTCAATTTTTGGCGTATATGCCCTAGTTTTCACTAAAGGTTCCCTTATCACCTTTTGATGGAGAACCGTCATTAAATATAGTTTTGTTCACTCTTATACATTCTATTGGACCAAATAAAACTCTTCTTTAGAATCGGGACATCAACATTTACTTTGTGTAAATTTTTGGTATCTTTCCGATAAAGTTCATTTTTTTAATGAATATTGTAAAATGTTGTATTTTAATTCAAAACCACTTTTTAATCTAATTTATTTATATGATTATATTATCTTTTTAATAGGTTTTAAAGTGAAATTAGAATATATTTTTACCATTAATTCCAATAGTGGTCATTGGAATTAATTTTACTTTGAAATCGAACTTAAACTAGTGTCAATCTTTTGATACTTATTGTTTAATAAAAACATGCTATTTGTCATGACAGCGGGAATTAATTATTAAATTAATTAATGTGACTTATATGTTTTGAATTTTTTAAAATAGAATTCATTTTTGAATTCGGAAAATAAAATATAGCTTAGGGTGAATTTTTGGTAATTTTCTAAAAAACTTCAATTTTTGATGAATAGTGAAACCACTAAGTGGTACTTATAAAAACTGATTTTCCGTTTAAATGAAATTTTTCCACCTTTTTGTTTTGAATTTAAAAAATCCGACATACATGGTTGTTATTAAGAAGTAAAATTTGGTTCAATGGGATTAAAATAATTTTTTTGGTGAATAGTAACTTATTATGTTTTTAATCGCGATTAGAGGTAATTAGTGTAGTTTAAGGTAAAAATAATGTTTTAATAATATGTAATGAACTTGACAAATGTCCTAACCTCATTGGATGTGTCATGGACGACCAAGAAAAGCCATAGGTCAACTTGGGGACCCCATGGAGCCACTTTGGTTGGTAAATGACATAAATAACGTTTTATTTAATGTTAAAGTAAAAATGACACACACATAAGATGTTTTACTAAAACAATTATTACATGGGGTTATACATTTCATAATTTTTACTATAAATATTCATTAGAAAGATAAAAGTATTTCCTAAATAATAGTATTTTTTTATAATTTTTAGACGTTAAATAAATTAAATTATGTGTGACATCATGATGATGTAGTGATGACCTCATTATTTAACGATTTAAATAAAATGGAAAGATAATTTAATATATAAGACCTAAACATGTCCAAAAACTATTTTATGAGTGTATTTCGAACCCTTATCACCTTATACTCGAAATATATCAATGTGTTACCTCTTAAATCCGAATAACATTTTGAAATAAAGAGACTTTTCTTCACTTTCCAAGAGTGCCCCTCCTCTCCTCTTATAAAAGGCCCCCACCTCTACCCCATTACCCACACTCCCAAAGCCTTTGGAGCGGCCAAAACATGCCCATTTTGGCTCTCCACTTCCCTCTATTACTCCTCGAAGCCTCACTTTGGGCAGAAGTCTTCCCAAGGAAGCCATTGAGCTCAAACCAAGGGGAGTTACCCGATTTTAAGGTAATGTCTTCTTTTGAGTCCTTTTGGTTTATTTTGCTTCTCCAACCCCCTAAACTCTTTTTATTCATTTCTTTTGTACAAACTCCAGTATCCTCAATATACTAGGATTTTATTATAATAAGGATTCGAGCTACACTTACACACACCTACATCTAATGGTTAAAGAACATACTGTTTCTGTGGATGGTGAATTTCTGCCTCCCGAAACGATGATTGTTCAACATTCTTTTAACACCTTAAAAGGTGGACATTAAGATGAAAATATCTTTATATATGATATATAATATGTTTATGTTTTAATTAAGCTTCTTTATTTTTAATTTTGGGCATACCGTTATGGTTTTCATTATGGGTAAACACGATATCTTCATTTAAGGAAGTGCGGACTACCGCCCCCTCAAAGTGATGTGATTCGTTAATGCCATATGTGGGACGTGTAAAGGATGGATTTAAAGTTATTATATATGATGTTATACTGGAATTATAATATAACTTTATATAATTATTATTTTTTCCATTAAAGTATGAGACAGAAATGAAAGTAGCGTTCATGCGTACGTACGGCTTACCGTCTCCATGAACGGTGCATTTCATTTCTTATCCCCAAATGTAATGTACTATTAAAAGTACATGTATTTAATAATATATATAATGAATGATATATCTAAATTATGAATATAATTCTGGAATTAAAATATACATACCTCTCATTTAGTTTTAATTCCATTAATATGACAAGGAAATGAAAGTAGCGCCATGCGTACGTACGGCTTACCGTCTCCATGAACGGTGCATTTCATTTCTTACCTCTAAATGATTATGTAATATTATAAATACATGTATATTCTGGATATATATGATATATATGATATCCAAATCATGAATATAATTCTGGATATAATGAACCGTTGACCACACGAACAACACGTAATTGTAAGAAGTCAACTTTTGACTTAAGAACCAAATATCGACAAAACAAACATTATTAACTTAAATGATTACATAATGATTATAACATGTCAATAATTGATATAAAAGGAATAATGAACTTGAAAAAGGTTCTTATGCAAGTAGAAATTAACTCAAGTTTATTATTCAGGACGTTAAAGAACGATCGAGTCAAGTCGGACCCGAGGTATGGGATCCTACACCTCTCTTTCTTTTTAAGTACACTCTTTTATGTCATTCATTTTAAGCTCATATTTCTTATTATTGGGATTTTATTTTATATTACTCCCACTGTACTTATTATTTTCATATGATTAGAGGCCCTATTTCTTCTCATCAATCCATTTTGGAAGTTTTGAGTGGCACCGTTAGGCTGCCGAGTTTTCGTAAGAGATCTAACCTCTCTCTTTCTTTTTAAGTACTCTCCTTTATGTCACTTATTTTAAGCTCATTTTTGTTATATTGGGGGATGTTATTTTGTATTCCTATTTCTGTAAAATTTATTTTTATATGATTAGAGACCCTATTTCCACTCATAAATCCATTTTGGAAGTTTTATGTGGCGCCGTTAGGCTGCCGAGTTTTCGTAAGAGATTATTCATCTCACTTTTATTCCCGTGAGATTTATGCTACATTTTCCACAATTTCCATTGATTGGTTTATGTACTGCCCATTATTACACTCCTTTTGTAATATAATTCCATTTATGAGTATTTACATATTCATTGTATGACACTTCTTCAATGGGGTGTACTTTTTGAAAGTTACCCAAGTCGGTAAGGGAACCTTTCACCCTCCTCATTTTAAAAGACTTCGTTTGTTATGTATTTTAATTAACATAATATTATGTTGGGATATGTTCTTATTTATCCTGATTGATGTAAATTTTATGTCCAAGTGATGAGATTCCCTTTTTAACTCCCATCAACTCATTTTCTGAATTTTTGAAGTGACGTCGTTAGGCTGTCAAATTTTACCAAGGGAACTTTTTAACCCAATTTCGATTTCTTTGGGTTCAACATGTAGTTATTGAATATGTCATCCTTTGAATATGTGTGAATGACCTTTTATTGTTTTACACGTAATATCCAATTATATTGGGTGTATTTATATTTTTCACACATAATTTTGAGATTGATTTATCCTTAATTTAAGGATACCTTCTTTATAAGGGATTTCATCACATTTTACATCTCTATTGATACTTCATTGTTGTTATTCACCAATTCACTCTTGTATGGTCTATATACTGTCCTTTGGAATATTATATCATGAATCCATTTATTCTCATGATATTTCAAAGTTCTGATTAAATGTTATTCATCAATTATTGTATTCAAGTGTCTCTAATTTTGGTAAAAACCCTTTAACCAAAATATCGCATTAAATGTTTTAATGATTTGTTATTATTAATATCCATGTTTTCAAAATGTTTTTAAGGATTTATTTATATGGATATTAATGGTTTAAAATGTTAAAAGCTTCACGGTGGTATAGGACTTCATCTCAATCTCCTTTCATTGAGGCATATTTTGTTTTATACACAACCTTCTTTTATACGGTGTATAAACCCCTTTTACATTTACATTTATAAAAAAGGAATCTTTTTATACGAAGCGTTTTACTAAACGACAAAAGGGAATGTTTTTGTCATACGTATGCGGCGACAATGACTTCTCCGCTGTTGTGACCGTTATTTGAGTTTCGGCTTTCTCTATAATCCATACCTTCTTTTTAAAAGAAAAATAAATACCATGTTTTAATTTTCTTTTATTTTGGTATTGAAAATGGTTTTCATAATGTTTTTATATCAATGTGATGTATTGATATCTTGTCATTGAAAGGTGGGAATGTTATGTTTCCATTATGCATGTTTTATGTGATATGATTATGATGAGGTTCTTGGGCATTATTATGAAAACGGGTGGTTCCGTGATAAACTAAGGGCGGGTGAGCCCGATATAGCTCTCCAATGCATTGGGTAACGCGAAGGAGTGTAACGTTAAGGTTTCTCCGAAGAGATTTAGGGAATATACTGTGATGGGTATTCCAAACATAACCAAGAGGGTTACTCCCTATGTAAGAATGTTATGAATGCCTCAAGTTACCTTTATGTCTTATGATTTCATTGATTTATTCATGGTTTGATGAGGTATGTTAAAGTGCCTATGTTTTAGGGGTAATGTATGATTTCATTATTATGTATATATGAACTCATGTTTCCTTTCCATATTTTTATAACCCTTACTGAGCTTTTTATGCTCATCCCAAGTTTTTGAAATGTTTTTCACAGGTCAACGGAAAGGTACATGATGTGATGATAGTGTCAAGGATGTGTCAAGAAAGAATACATGTTTTATTTTCAATATGTTTCCGTTGATGGGAAGAATGAATATTGTCTTTTATGTAACCACATTGTTTAAATGTGGAATGTAATGCATGTTTCATGATCTAATTCTCTAAAACTCTAAACCTGAAAAGATCCTCAATGTGTAATCTTGTAATAACTCAAGATTAAGTAAGGTTTAAGGCCGGGGCCTTATAGTTGGTATCAAAGGTCGGTTTTATTAACTTTAGAGGTTAGGGTATTCTCTAAGCATAAGTAACATTACTATAATGGTTAGGATTTCAGAAAGAGTCCAAGTTTTAGATAAAGTGAATGAGTAAGTATATCTTAGTGTTTACCTTCCTCATTAGTACATGATGGTTTTTTTGATATAATCACACTGATATTTCTGTTTTTAGTGAATGGATGGATCTCGCAGGCACCAAAGTGACAATTGGTTTGAAGGAATCTGTGGTGGTTCTCTGATTAAGAGACTGGATGAGATGGGGGATTCAATGTGGAATCTCATGGTTGTTCTAAACCAACTATCAAGGAGTCATGATCAACCACTTCAACATTGGTGAGTTCCCTAATGCATCATGTACGAGATGGCCAACTCGATGTGGAAATTCAGGTAATAATTATTAAGGTAACCATTGGGGTTTATATGATCCTTACTTTTTAGGTAATTATGGGTTACTCTATGATATGATAGAAAATGAAAGGAATGAGATAAACTTGGGGTTAAAATATGTTATGATCATTTTTAAATATTTTATCTCATTTTGGGGGGTGTTTTAAGAATTATATAGATTTGGAAAAAGGACAACACGCAGACCGTGTGACAACCCGTCGCGTCAGACAATGCTGCGGGAATCGAACCGACAACCAAAGTGCGACTGGTATTTATCGCCTACCATTGGACTACGTGAAGCCCCTGGTTTTTTTGAATGATTCTTTCTAGTTATATGATTTTATGAATTAAGAGTAAGTTGATTTTGGGTTATTTATGAAAATGATTAACCTATCATGGAGGATATGTGATTAGGTTAATTACTTTCCAATACGAGACTTTAGGAGCAACTGATGTTGTTTGGAGATAAATGTTACGATTTAACTTGGAAGACTGTGTTACTAAATCCTTTAAATATTTGGGTTTCAATCTTATATTGTTTTACTTTGAATAATTTAATGGACAGATTTTTTATCTAATGGTCCTCGTTGAACTTTGGGTTTTGTTGGACAAATTTTGGAGGTTAAGAATGGATTTTCTTTTTATAAAGGGTTATCCTTTTCTGGATTATCTGATCTTGTACTATCCTTTTTGGTTTTGGTTTTGGTTAAAGATTAAATACATGGGAAGTATATAGTTCTATTTTGTGGATTAGGTGATTCTCTAAAAGTTGATTATAGTACTCTTAATGTAAACAAGTCTTCCTAAATACTCACCTTTTGGAGAAAATATGAGTTTGTGTAAGGAATCTAATAAAAGTTGAAAGTCAACATGATATGTGATTATGTTTCCTTATGAATAAATTCCTCAATAAAAAGTAACTTAAAAAAATGTTTTCTATTAAATTTTCCTACTGGGGAATCGAATACCGTTTAACCCATCACAAGTTTGTGATTATCTCGTGGTTAACTTTCTCCTAAACATGTTTTCTATCAGTCTTCATCAGTACATGGCCCTATGTTTTCTCCTCCATGTCCATGTTTTCAAACTTGGAATCCTAGTATGGGTTAACTCGGGTGACCTTTGTACTTATCTTTCTTTATTTTAAAGTGATTGTTTTACCGTCTCTTCTTCTGATGTGGGACTTTCAAAGATGTTTCCAAGTCCAATTTTAAAATTGCGGGGATGCAATTCCCAAAAGGGGGGAAGGATGTAACACCCCAGGTAAATAAAGAATATGAAATTTTCATATTTATCCATATTTTTGAATAAAATATTAATGTGACATTAAAGGGGACGCTATGCTCGATGGCATACCCAACACGCAACAACGAGTTTCTTGGGAGTCTTACGTTGCACTCTAATAATAAAATAATATTATTTTAAATGGCAGTTAACATGTAGCCGTTTTATTGGCGGGAATGGGTATAAATAACTAATATATGATTATATATGTTTTTAAATGTTTTTACATTTATCCAATAAAATATAAAGGCTTAAAATATGGAAATAATTAAATTTTAGGCGTATATGCCCTAGTTTTCACTAAAGGTTCACTTATCACCTTTTGATGGAGAACCGCCATTAAATATAGTTTTGTTCACTCTTATACATTCTATTGTACCAAATAAAACTCTTCTTTTAAATCGGTACATCAAAATTTACTTTGTGTAAATTTTTGGTATCTTTCTGATAAAGTTCATTTTTTAAATGAATAGTGTAAAATGTTGTATTTAAATTCAAAACCACTTTTTAATATAATTTATTTATATGATTAGATTATCTTTTTAATAGGTTTTAAAGTGAAATTATAATATATTTTTACCATTAAATCCAATAGTGGTTGTTGGAATTAATTTCACTTTGAAATCGGACTTAAACTAGTGTCAATCTTTTGATACTTATTGTTTCATAAAAACATGCTATTTGTCATGACAGTGGGAATTAATTATTAAATTAATTAATGTGACTTATATTTTTTTAATTTTGTAAAATAGACTTCATTTTTGAATTCGGAAAATCAAATATAGATTAGGGTGAATTAAGGTAATTTTCTGAAAAACATCAATTTTTGATGAATAGTGAAACCACTATGTGGTACTTATAAAAACTGATTTTCCGTTTAAATAAAATTTTGCCACCTTTGTGTTTTGAATTTAAAAAATCCGACATACATGGTTGTCATTAAGATGCTAAATGTGGTTAAATGGGATTAAAATAATTTTTTGGTGATTAGTAACTTATTAAGTTTTTAATCGCGATTAGAGGTAATTAGTGTAGTTTAAGGTAAAAATAATGTTTTAATAATATGGAATGAACTTGAAACATGTCCCAACCTCATTGGATGTGTCATTTCCGACCAAGACAATCCATGGGTCATGTTGGGGACCCCATGGAGCCACTTTGGTTGGGAAATGACATAAATAACTTTTTATTTAATGTTAAAGTAAAAATGACACACACATAAGATGTTTTACTAAAAAAACATTTACAAGGGGTTATACATTTCATAGTTTTGACTATAAATATTAATTGTAAAGTTAAAAATATTTCCTAAATCATAGTATTTTTTTTATAATTTTTAGACGTTAAATAAATTAAATTATGTATGACATCATGATGATGCAGCGATGACCTCATTATTTAACGATTTAAATAAAATGGAAAGATAATGTAATATCTATGACCTAAACATGTCCAAAACCTATTGGATGAGTGGATTTCAGACCCTTATCACCTTATCCTAGAAATACATCAATGTGGGACCTCTTAAATCCGAATACCATTTTGAAATAAAGTGACTTTTCTTCACATTCCAAGAGTGCCCCTCCTCTCCTCTTTTAAAAGGCCCCCACCTCTACCTCCTTACCCACACTCCCAAAGCCTTTTGCTCGGCCAAAACCTGCCCATTTTGGATCTCCACTTCCCTATATTAATCCTTGAAGCCTCACATTGGGCAGAAGTCTTCCCAAGGAATCCTTTGAGCTCAAACCAAGGGGAGTTACCCGATTTTAAGGTAATGTCTTCTTTTGAGTCCTTTTGTTTTATTTTGCTTCTCCAACCCAATAAAATCTTTTTATTCTTTTATTTTGTAACAACTCCAGTATACTAAATATACTATGATGTTTTAATAACAAGGATTCGAGCTACACTTACACACACCTACATCTAATGGTTAATGAACATACTGTTTATGTGGATGGAGAATTTCTGCCTCCCGAAATGATGATTGTTCAACATTCTTTTAACACCTTCAAAGGTGGCCATTAATATGACACTATATTTATATATGATATATAATATTTTTATGTTTTCCTTAAGATTCTGTATTTTTCATTTTGGGAATACCTTTATGGTTTACATTATGGGTAAACACGATATCTTCATTTAAGGAAGTGTGGACTACCGCCCCCTCAAAGTGATGTGATTCGTTAATGCCATATGTGGGATATGTAAAGGATGGATTTAAAGTAATTATATATGATGTTATACTAGAATTATAATATACCTCTATATCATTATTATTTCTTTCCATTAAAGTATGAGATAGAAATGAAAGTAGCGTTCATGCGTACGTACGGCTTACCGTCTCCATGAACGGTGCATTTCATTTATTATCCCCAAATGTAATGTACTATAAAAGTACATGTATATAATGGATATATATAATGAATTTTATATCTAAGTGATTAATATATTTCTGGAATTAAAATATACATACCTCTCATTTAGTTTTAATACCATTAATATGACAAGGAAATGAAAGTAGCGTCATGCGTACGTACGGCTTACCATCTCCATGAACGGTGCATTTCATTTCTTACCTCTAAATGATTATGTAATATTATAATTACATGTATATTCTGTATATATATGATATATATGATATCCAAATCATAAATATCATTCTGGATATAATGAACCGTTGACCACACGAACAACATGTAATTGTAAGAAGTCAACTTTTGACTTAAGAACCAAATATCGACAAAACAAACATTATTAACTTAAATGATTACATAATGTTTATAACATGTCAATAATTGATATAAAAGGAATAATTAACTTGAAAACGGTTATTAAGCAAGTAGAAATTAACTCAATTTTATTATTCAGGACGTTAAAGAAAGATCGAGTCAAGTCGGACCCGAGATAAGGGATCCTACACCTCTCTTTCTTTTTAAGTACACTCTTTTATGTCATTCCTTTTAATCTCATCTTTCTAATGATTGGGATGTTCTTTTATATTACTACCACTGAAATTATTATTTTCATTTGATTAGAGACCCTATTTCCTCTCATCAATCCATTTTGGAAGTTCCGAGTGGCACCGTTAGGCTGCCGAGTTTTCGTAAGAGATCTAACCTCTCTCTTTCTTTTTAAGTACTCTCCTTTATGTCACTTCTTTTAAGCTCATTTTTGTTATATTGGGGGATGTTATTTTTTATTCATATTTCTGTAAAATTAATGTTGATATGATGAGAGACCCTATTTCCTCTCATCAATCCAATTTGGAAGTTTTATGTGGCGCCGTTAGGCTGCCGAGTTTTCGTAAGAGATTTTTCATCTCACTTTTATTCCCATGAGATTTATGCTAAATTTGCCAAAATTTCCTTTGAGTGGTTTATGTACTGCCCATTATTACACTCCTTTTTTAATATAATTCCATTTATGTGTATTTACATATTCATTGTATGACACTTCTTCAATGGGGTGTACTTTTCGAAAGTTACCCAAGTCGGTAAGGGAACCTTTCACCCTCCTCATTTTAAAAGACTTTGTTTGTTATGTCTTTTAATTAACATACTATTATGTTGGGATATGTTCTTCTATATCCTTATTGATTTAAATTTTATTTCAAGTGATGAGATTCCCTTTTTATCTCTCATCAACTCATTTTCTGAATTTTTGAAGTGACGTCGTTAAGCTGTCGAATTTTACCAAGGGAACTTTTTAACACAATTTCGATTTCTTTGGGTTCAACATGTAGTTATTGAATATGTCATCCTTTGAATATGTGTGAATGACCTTTTATTGTTTTACACTTAATATCCAATTATATTGGGTGTATTTATATTTTCACACATAATTTTGAGATTGATTTATCCTTAATTTAAGGATACCTTCTTTATAAGGGATTTCATCACATTTTACATCTCTATTGAGACTCCATTGTTGTTATTCACCAATTCACTCTTATATGGTGTATATACTGTCCTTTGGAATATTATATCATGAATCCATTTATTCTCATGATATTATAAAGTTCTGATTAAATGTTATTCCTCAATTATTGTATTCAAGTGTCTATAATTTTGGTAAAAATCTTTTAACCAAAATATCACTTTAAATGTTTTAATGATTTGTTCTTATTAATATCCATGTTTTCAAAATGGTTTTAAGGATTTATTTATATGGATATTAATGGTTTAAAATGTTAAAATATTCAAGGTGGTATGGGACTTCGTCTCAATCTCCTTTCATTGAGGCATATTTTGTTTTATACACAACCTTCTTTTATATGGTGTATAAACCCCTTTGACATTTACCTTTATCCAAAATGAATCTTTTTATATGAAGCGTTTTAATAAATGACAAAAGGGAATTTTTTTGTCGTATGTATGCGGTGACAACGACTTCTCCGCCGCCGTGACCGTTATTTGAGTTTCGGCTTCCTCTACAAGCCATACCTTCTTTTTAAAAGAAAAATAAATACCATGTTTTAATTTTCTTTTATTTTGGTATTGAAAATGGTTTTCATAATGTTTTTATATCAATGTGTTGTATTGATATATTGTGATTGAAAGGTGGTAATGTTATGTTTCCTTTATGCATGTTTTATGTGATATGATTATGTTGTGGTTCTTGGGCATTATTATGAAAAAGGGTGGTTCCGTGATAAACTAAGGGCGGGTGAGCCCGATATAGCTCTCCAATGAATTGGGTAACGTGAAGGAGTGTAACGTTAAGGTTTCTCCGAAGAGATTTAGGGAATATACTGTGATGGGTATTCCAAATGTAACCAAGAGGGTTACTCCCTACGTAAGAATGTTATGAATGCCTCATGTTACCTTTATGTATTGTGATTTCTTTGATTTATTCATGGTTTGATGAGGTATGTTAAAGTGCCTATGTTTTATGGGTAAAGAATGATTTCATTCTTATGTATATATGAACTCATGTTTCCTTTCCATATTTTTATAACCCTTACCGAGCTTTTTATGCTCATCCCATGTTTTTGAAATGTTTTTCACCAGTCAAGGGAAAGGTACATGATGTGATGATAGTGTAAAGGATGTGTCAAGAAAGAATCCATGTTTTATTTTAAATATGTTTCTGTTTATGGGAAGAGTGAATATTATCTTTTATGTAACCACTTTGTATAAATGTGGAATGTAATGCAAGTTTCATGATCTAATTCTCTAAAACTCTAAACCTGAAAAGATCCTCAATGTGTAATCTTGTAATAACTCAAGATTAAGTAAGGTTTATGGTCGGGGCCTTATAGTTAGTCGATGATTATTAAGAAATGAGTTTACTATTTATCTCTATCATTGATATCAATATGGTGTTTATTTTTATTATTTTAATTATAATGGTTTTTATCTGATCTAAAATGATTTATTTTTGGTTAAAGGTAATAATTTTGTTAAAAAATTTCATTAATATTATTACACCTAATTTTCTAAATGATTCTGATAATGGGGAACAATTTACCAGTCTATTGTAATAAAAATTTATATCTTCTTATAACTACATGATTTCATTAAAGTGATCATTACATGATTATTTTATAATTAATTTTTATAGAATGTTTGTGTGATATCTAACAAGTAATTTTAATCTCAAAAACAACACACTCCCACAAGGGATGTAGGCCTTGTTTTATATGATATTTGAAGGGTAATGGTTACATAATAAGGAGGTGTGGTTTTGACTAGCTTATGATCAGTATATACAGATTAAAGAGTGGGATGATTCACACAGATCAAAAAAGATTTTAATTGGGTTGTTTTGTGTGTCATATTATTTGGTTATTATTTAGACATTCACAAATGTTATTATCTTACTAAAATATCTACTATATTCTTTATGGAATATTTATTACCCTTCTATTATTTTTTCATTTATATGTACTATGTATCAAGTCTCCAAATAGGTGGAATTGATCCTCATATTTTATTTTTGATGATTGGTTTATTTTTTTAATTCCATGAAGATCAAAAAAACCCTTTGGGCTTTTCAATAGTCTAATTCAATGATTTTTTAGATGGGTTATCCATGCTAGTAATAAAGACCAGTATTATAGAATAATAATTTTTTTGGGAAATCTGGTATATAGTGTATGTGATTATTGTGACTAGAGAGGTAGGTCATGGTGTGTGGATTTCTATATCATAAGATGATAAGGATGATGTCACCATGGTATGTTGGGTTATCTATATTTTCTGTTGATGTTATACCTTGAAATAAATTTTTAATTATGATATTATGGTTTAAAATGATATTATCTAGTTTTTTGGATCATTTAATTGGGTTCGTAGAATTTTGTGACTTGAATAAAAGGTCTCTTAAATAATTTTATCTTAATGGTGAAATGGGATATTCTCATCAATTGAATCCCTCTATAGATTGGATAATTTTCAAGGATATTATTTGGGGAATTCTTGTCACGGAGATTAATGTTTTTCACGATCACAACCATGATATTGAAGGATAAACAAGTGCTAGAATATATATTTTCTATGTGTTCGTATTTGAGAATATCCAACCCTTTTAGGGTATTAATTAACCCAAAGTTATTGTGGACGTGATCAAAAATATCAATTAGGTATTTGAAATCTAAAATACACCTTAGTTTTTATGGGTTGAAGTGTTCTACATTCATAATCAATGTTATTAGAAAGTTGTGGTGGGATTTTTTGGCCCACAAAAACTAGAATTTAGGCTTAGATTGGAAGAAAACAAAAGGAATTTTCATTCAATTGTTCAACTTAGAATCTCTTATGTTAATCAATTATCAAACATTACCATCCTTACAACAATTTTCATTTATTGTGAGAGTACATCAACTATTTTTCCAATCATGATCATTGTTATAAATAAATGTATATGCATGATGAGAAAAAATAATAGAAATTCCAATAGGGTTTGAAAGTTTATATTATATCATAAATATATGTGGTGAGGATTTACACCTATTTAGAGATAGTTTACTGGTATATATTGGATGATATGGTTGGAATTATTTCCCTCTCTGGACATTCTCTTCTAACTAGTGGACATTTTAGTTGATCCTATGGAATAAAGAGAAATTATCATGATAATTTCAAGGGTGGTGGTACTGGTTCTCAGTTGTGTGAATTCTCTACAACATCAATAAAATCATGTAGTTTTCCATTTATTTTTTTATAGTGAGGAAATGTAGGGCACAACAATATTATTTTCCAAAACCAATGCTGATTTTTTTTCATATTGTTGAATTTATATTAGATTAGGTTCTTTGATGCTATATCTACACCACTTTATGGTTATGGTTGCGTATATAAATAAAATTTCATGGAATATCTCGCTGAATCACAAGCCATAGGAATCCATCTATAGGCCTTAGAAGTAAATCCCCTTCAAATCGAGAATGTTTTTTTTAATGGTTGTTGCTGTGACAAATTTTTTGACAGAGAGGATGTAGAGACCCGTATCTTGACGTACATATACATTACATTACTTTTGCGGAATACTTAGTACATAATAAAAACACACACACACAAGGATCGTAATAGTTTAGTGTCTTTGGAAACTGGGAATATAATCTTCTAATTGTGGTGAACGATCTTCAACATCTCCCATAAAGATCTTCCTTTTTTTTACCTAAAACCTTTCTTTATATCCTGGGGAAATGAAAACATAAAAGGGTGATCTCAAATGCTCAGTAAGGGTAAACAAAAGAAATATCAATCACATCATATTCATAAGAACATAACATTTTGGGAATCTTAACCTGTAAAGGAGAGAAAAATTTCATAACATGGGATAAATCATGGCAGTGAAATGTAATCACAATAATCATAACTTAAAACATGAAACTTTGTGGCATACACACATAATCATAGAGAATAATTTTTTATTAGTCAAGACTCATTGCCAAGACTATCTTAGTGGACAAAGTCCCTTTCTGAACCGAGTCACCCTCGTTTCAGTCCCGTTTTACTTAACCGGTATAACCTACCATTCCAGCTATATCTATCTCATGAGATATAAAATATTTACCCAATGCATTGGAGGGAGATATAGGTCCCACCCATCTCATAATGATAGCATTCTTATGTGTGCCACAAAATCATAAACCATACATCATAACATAACCCATGTAATAAAAATGGGAATCTTAAACAGCATGACACCATAAAACAATTCATATAAGATAAATGAATTCATAAAAATATATCCATCACAACATAATCATATCAATGTAATAATAGGGATATAAACAGAACCCTATATTATCTTAGATAGAAAATAATTTTGATAAAACACTTGGACTCCATTCTTGAGGAAAATATCCTTTCTACTTCAAAAAAATTTCCCTTTCTTAACATGTCATACAATTTTAAAAGAAGTTGATTAAAAATAAACATGAAAACTTGTAAAGGAAGCTTCTCGGATATAATGTTTTAAAAATCCATTCATGTCTTATATGTTAAAAGAAAACATTCTTCTCGTACTTTTTTCATAAAAGTCAAAAAATACCTCGTACGAAAAATGACAAAATATTCCTTTCATATCTTTTACTAAAAACTCACTGAAGGGTAAAATTGGATTTAAAAAATTGTAGGTGGATGGAAATAATATTACATATTGAAGAAACATGTATGTGGATGATAAAATACACCCTAGTAAATACTAAAGTATAAACAATCTCGGATAAAAATGAGATTGTGATATTTCCCTTACCTTAAGTTCGATTTGATTCGTAAGTGTCCGAACCTCCTGTATAATGATTTAAATAATGTCATTAACTTATTAAAGAATCATATTTATTGTTATGATATCATATATGGTTCACTTATGACTTTATATTACCCGTTGTTTTGTAAATTCCATGTTAAAGAAGTGTTTTGGGTAAAATCGTTTCATTTATCGTAGGTGTTTGGACTTGTTGTTCTTGACATTATTATTACTTATATCATGATTTACTTACTTCCAGAATATAAAACATGATTTATATATCATATATATTCAGTATATATATATATAATAGATAGATAAATGAAATGAAACACACCGTTCATGGAGATGGTAGTCTGTACGTACGCATGAACGTGGTTTTCCTTTCCTTATTGTCTTGAATGGAAGTAAGTAGATGACATACATATATACATAAATCCAGTAGCTTTATAATTTCATATATTTCATTATTATTTCTTATATATACTTTATAATCATTCTTAAATGGTTGTCATGGAGAATGAATCTCCTCGCGTCGTGGTGACGGTAGTCCGTACGTACGCACGAGCGATGATATCGTTCTCATGATCATGAACATGTGTTGTAGTGTATGTATACTATTTCAGTATTTTATAATAATCATATATAGTTACTCATTACACCATTATACCCATCCAATTAAGGTGGTGGCAGAAAATAGATTACACCACGGCGTGGAGACGGTATTCCGTACGTACGCACGCGCAGTGATTTCCTTTTTCCGTAGGATGGATAGAAGGTTAATTAGAGTTGTTTCATATTTATAATAACTTATCAGTATATAAGAAATACCGATGTTGTTACTTTATCATGAAACAACTAAATAAGACTAAGTTGAAGAAGAAAGAAATTGAAAAAGATCGGTAATGGATATTACCTCTTTTTGACACGCCTTTTCTTAACCTCCACTTAAAGAACTAAGGATGGTCTTTGAAGAAAACCATAACCTCTAGGATGATACTAGGTAGGAGGATAAGACATTTTGTCAGGGGTTGGCCGAGCTTGAAGGATCAAAGTTGTGTGAGGAAGAGAGGAAGAGGGTGTCCTTTTATAAGGGAGGAGAGGGGCACCTTTGGAATAACTAAAAATATAATTTTATTATAAAGTCAAGTTCGGTTTTAAATAGCTCTAAATTGATTTATTTCGAGGTTAAGGTGGGGATGGGTCTAAATCCTCTAATCCAATAGAATTTAGACTAGTTTAGGGTCCTATTTTAACCTTATCATTTAGATTTAACATTAAGTTAAATAATTTTACTTTTACCGTGTCTTCTTGTGTTCTTATAATATAAGGTTAGTAAACTTACTATAAGAAGTCAAACGAACCCCAAATTGTTTATTATTAATATATATAATCTTATATAAGTCATTTGGCCGAACCTTATATTTTTAGGAATAAAATAACAATTAATAATATAATATTTGTTTTAAAAACTATTTTATGTCAATTTTGACACTATTTAGTAATTGATTTTTGTGAAAATCATAACAGAATAATAAGTTCGAAAAAAGTTAATTAAATCAACAATAACATGTCATATTAACCTAGATAATTAGTTTAAGTCATAAAACGTCTCAAATTATATTTATTTGAGTATTTATAACATCAATTATGTCAATATTTCATTAATAAGATAATTACTTCATCATCGTTGTGTCATAAATAAATTAAATTATTTAAATTCTAAAAATTACAAATAAAATACCATTATGTAGTAAATATTTTCAGATTTCTAATAAATATTTACAATAGAATTTATCTTATGTATAACCCTATATTAAAAATGTTTTAGTAAATAAACTTTGATTTTAACTCTTTTAACTCTTCTTTGAATTAAATAATAATAAATGTCCTAATCTAATCCAAGTGGGCCTAAATGGTCATATTTTATTCCTAAGCTTGTATTTGGTCGAATTAAACTTATCCAATAGAATTAGGACATGTGTTAGGGTAATAATAATATCATGTTTACCCTTAATTACCCTATTTACTTTTAACCGTGGTAAATAAAAGTAAAAAGTTACTATTCACCAAAAATTATTTTCATCTCATTGAACCACATTTTACTTACTGACATCAACCGTGTCTCTCGGATTTTTTAAATTCCACTCACAGAAGCGGTAAAATTAAGTTTTATGAAAAATTCAATTTTTTTAACTACCACTTAGTGGTTTCACTATTCATCGAAAATTGAAAGTTTTCAGAAAAATACCAAAAATTAGGCCTAAGCTATATTTGATATTATGAACTAAAAAATTATTTCTATTTTACGAAATTCAAAACATATCAGTTGCATTAATTAATTTAAAAATTAATTCCCGTCGTCAAAACAAATAGCGTGTTCTTAAGAGATAATAATTATCAAAAGATTGACACTTGTTTATGTCTGGTTTAAATGTGAAATTACATCCAATAACCAACATTGTATTAAATTGTAAAAATACATTCTAAATATACTTTAGAACCACTCAAATTAATAATTTATCACAATTAATTATTTTGATTGGAAAAGTTGTTTTTAATTAAAATTTAGTAATTTCCACTATTCATCAAAATATGAAAGTTATCCGAAAATTACCAAAATTTCACCCTAAGATAATTTCGATATTCCGAATCCAAAAATGAAGTCCATTTTGAAAAATAAAATTTACAAAATTTCAAAAAGTGGTTATTACTATTCATAATGGCTAGTTTTAATAATATTTTAATAGCATATCGTTGTTTATTGAAACTCGGTATTGCGTACTGCACATGCTATCGAGGAAGGTCTTGATTGCGTGTAATGCAAGGAAAGTCAAGGATGAGTGTTGTGCAAGCTCCTTTTGGGGTAGCATACAACACAAGACATTAATGAAATTAAAAGGAATATTTTTCTCAAAATCTCAGGGTGTTACATTCTACCCCCCATAAAATGAATTTCGCCCTCAAAATTCTTCGGGGTTATAAATGGTTTACTATTCGAAAGTTTCTTTGATAGAAACCCATATCGTAAAAAGGAATACCAAAACTAATCTTTAAAAAGAGAAGTATGAAACTTAACGGTTACCCAAATAAACTAATCCCTGGATTTCCACATAAGTGAAAATATGGATATGGGAGAGAAATCTAACCATCATGTTCTGATGGAGAGTGTTAGAGAACATGGCTATGGAAAAGCCAGCAATCACAAAGCCATAAATTTTTGATGATCTAGGGTACCATCTGATTCATCAGATATAAGAGCACTAGGACAACATTTTTGATTTTCAATATCATTTCCCAAAAGTTGAAAATTTTGAATTAGAAGAAATACTTACTTGATTTTGGTACAATCTCACTATTGTTCATGCTTTGAACAATTTCCACTTCATCTCTTGAAGAAATGAAGTTGAATTTGTTATTCGTGAAGTGTTAACAGATCATGTGATAGAATGATGGGTCATTCCATCTGTTTCAAACAAAAGTTTAGCAATAGTTATCAAATATACATAACTCCATATTTGGTGAGGTTAATCATATATGATTCCAAAAATGAACTTATACTTCATATATGATATGGCTTAATAAAATAAAACTAGTTTCTACTAACCAGGGACTTTCTGTAGGCCAGTGGTATGTGATAAAGGCCTGTCACACTTTAGTTGTGGGTTTGATTCCCACAGCCTTGGCCGACGCGATGGGCTGTCGCCCGTCCTGCAGATTGTCCTTTTTCTAAAACTATATTACTATAACATCCCATAAATAATATCAAAAAAAAACAAACATTACTAACTTATGTCCAATATAATCCATTCCAATCTTTAGGCTTATCCATAATACTTCAGTCCACTCTTAGAGATTTAATACCATCGTTAATCCCCATATATCATAAGATATATCTTGTTGGTCACATTCCAAAAATTGAAAGGCCGTAATCTTGTACTCTCTTGAATACCCATTGAACCATAGTGAAAACTTGAATGCAGTTAAAAGATAACACTTTTCACATACCAAAATCCTCAAAATTCTATATACTCAATCCATGATACCACTTAGTCCTTATATCAATCATGAGCTCATGAATACTGTTAAACATTTCGTTTTCTCGTTTTCCCTTCATTATGCGCATATCATCTTATTTCCAAAAATATCTCAATCACATTGAATACAACATTAGACCAATACATAAATATTCCAATACTTTATGATAAAACATTATTTTGGAATCCCATTACATAAACACTTAATCATTCCACCACATCGTTGTCATATTCAACATCACCAATAGTGATCGCATGTGACTTCCCTTTGTCCTTTTCCTTAAGTGGTTGCTCATGTCGATCATCACTATCCCTTGGATTAGGTCATTTATTAGCATAATGCCCCTTTTCCCTACACTTGAAGAATTGAAGTGTTGGTGGTGCGTTCACTGCAGTGTTTTCTTTATTCACATCATTAGAAACCCTTTTTCCATTACTTCGACACTCATCTGCTCGATGACCATCTTTTCCACACTTAAAACATTTTCTAGTCCCTTTAAGACAATCTCCACCATGCTTCTTTCCACACTTTGTTAATAAAGAAACATTCATCTTATTTTCACCATTATTTAGAGAATTCTCCTTGAACTCCATCTTTCGTTTCTTGTCAAAACCATGAGATGGATATGTAACACCAACTTCCATTTCAACCTTGATAGCACAACACACAATTTCTTCATAGCTATTGAAGTCTCTTATAGCTAATGCCCTTTAAAGACTTGGATTTAAGCCACTGAAAAATCGATCAACTTTACTTTCAGGTTGAATGATAATGCCAGATGCATACCTTGCAAGTCTTGTAAAATTCACTTCGTATATACCAACAGATTCATCATCCTTCTGCTTCAGCTCAAGAAACTCCTTTTCCATCTTTTTCGAAGAATATGAGGGAAGTATTTACTGAAAAACATGTTCTTGAACTCGTCCCATTCCATGGACTCAATTTCATCTCTTGGCCTCGTATTCTTGATAAGATTCCACCATTGATCAGCTTTACCTTCTAAACGATATACTGCTAAGATGACTTTATCATGTTCAGAACATTGAAGAACTGAAAATATATTTTCAGTGGTACTGATCCATTGTTCAGAAAAAAGTGGATCGAAAGGCCCACTGAAAGAAGGTGGACGTTGCCTCATGAAGGACTCAATAGAATATTGTTCCCTTCTCTGCTGATTTGGAAGTCCAGAATGATTAATAGCTTGTGTAAGTATAGCAATAATATTTTTCACTCCATCTCCCATAACATTTGTTTGTTCAGGAGGACAATTATTGCATTGTCCATTGCATTGATCAACACGGTTCCTTCGGGTTCCAGCCATCGTCTAAAACCCAAAAAGAATAGTGTGGGAGGAAAAAAATCATGCTAGGGAAAACAACATAATAAAGGGGGAGTAACCTCAATATCTAACATCTTAGGTTAAATTCTATGATATTTAGCATAATTCTAGTACTATAACCTATACGTATACTTAACCTTAGGGACATCCCTAGACATACCTTAGAAATATCTCTAGGGATCTCACTAACGTTTTCGCATCCTAGTTTCCAAAGGTTAACTAAAATATTCCTCTGATACCAACTGTAGAGACCCGTATCTTGACGTACATATACATTAAATTACATTTGCGGAATACTTAGTACATAATAAAAACACACACACACACAAGGATCGTAATAGTTTAGTGTCTTGGGAAACTCGGAATATAATCGTATAATCGTGGTGAAATATCTTCAACCTCTCCCATAAAGATCTTCCTTTTTTTACCTAAAACCTTTCTTTATATCCTGGGGAAAAGAAAACATAAAAGGGTGAGCTCAAATGCTCAGTAAGGGTAAGAAAATAAATATCAATCACATCATATTCATAAGAACATAACATTTTGGAAATCTTAACCTGCAAAAGAGAGCATAATTTCATAACATGGGATAAATCATGGCAGTGAAATGTAATCACAATAATCATAACATAAAACATGAATCTTTGTGGCATACACACATAATCATAGAGAATCATTTCTTGTTAGTCAAGACTCATTTCCAATACTATCTTAGTGGACAAAGTCCCTTTCTGAACCGAGTCACCCTCATTTCAGTCCCGTTTTACTGAACCGGTATAACCTACCATTCCAGCCATGTCTATCTCATGAGATATAAAATCTTTACCCAATGAATTGGATGGAGATATAGGTCCCACCCATCTCATAATGATACCATTCTTATGTGTGCCACAAAATCATAAACCATACATCATAGCATAACCCACGTAATAAATATGGGAATCTTAAACAACATGACACCATAAAACAATTAATATAAGATAAAGGAATTCATAAAAATATATCCATCACAACATAATCATATCAATGTAATAATAGGGATATAAACATAACCCTATATTATCTTAGATAGAAAATAATTTTGATAAAACACTTGAACTCCATTCTTGAGGAAAATATCCTTTCTACATCAAAAACATTTTTCTTTCTTAACATGTCATACAATTTTAAAAGAAGATGATTAAAAATAAACTAGAAAACATGTAAAGGAATCTTCTTGGAAATAATGTTTTAAAAATCCATTCATGTCGTATAAGTTACAAGAAAACATTCTTCTCGTACTTTTTTCGGAAAAGTCAAGAAAATACCTCGTACGAAAAATGACAAAAGATTCCATTCATATCTTTTACTAAAAACTCACCGAAGGCTAAAATTGGATTTAAAAAATTGTAGGTGGATGGAAATAATATTATATATTTAGGAAACCTGGATGTGGATGATAAAATACACCCCAGTAAATACTAAAGTTTAAACAATCTCGGATAAAAATGAGATTGTGATATTTCCCTTACCTTAAGTCCGATTTTCTTCGTAAGTGTCCGGACCTCCTATATAATGATTTAAATAGTGTCATTAACTTATTACAGAATCATATTTATTGTTATGATATCATATATGGTTCACTTATGACTTTATATTACCCGTTCTTTTGTAAATTCCATGTTAAAGAAGCGTTTTGGGTAAAATCGTTTCATTTATCGTAGGTGTTTGGACTTGTTGTTATTGACATTATTATTACTTATATCATGATTTAATTACTTACAGAATATAAAACATGATTTATATATCATATATATTCAGTATATATATATATAATAGATAGATAAATGAACTGAAACACACCGTTCATGGAGACGGTAGTCTGTACGTACGCATGAACGCTATTTTACTTTCCTTATTGTCTTGAGTGGAAGTAAGTAGATGACATACATATTTACATAAATCCAATAGATTTATAATGTCATATATTTCATTATTATTGCTTATATATACTTTATAATCATTTTTAAATGGTTATCATGGAGAATGATTCTAATCGCGTCGTGGAGACGGTAGTCCGTACGTACGCACGAGCGATGATATCGTTCTCATGATCATGAACATGTGTTGTAGTGTATGTATACTATTTCAGTATTTTATAATAATCATATATAGTAACTCATTACACCATTATACCCATCCAATTAAGGTAGTGGCAGAAAATAGATTACACCACGGCGTGGAGACGGTATTCCGTACGTACGCACGCGCGGTGATTTCCTTTTTCCGTAGGATGGATAGAAGGTTAATTACAGTTGTTTCATATTTATAATAACATATCAGTATATAAGAAATAATTATGTTATTACTTTATCAAGAAACAACTAAAGAATAGGAATTTGAAAAAGAAAAAAATTGAAAAAGATCGGTAATGTATATTACCTCTTTATGACGCGCCTTTTCTTAACCTCCACTTAAAGAACTAAGGATGGTCTGTGAAGAAGACCATAACCTCTAGGATGATACTAGGTAAGTGGAGAAGAGATTTTGTCAGGGGTTTTCCGAGCATGAATGCTCAAATTGGTGTGAGGAGGAGAGGGAGGAGGTGCCCTTTTATAAGGGAGGAGAGGGGCTACTTTGGAAAAACTAAAAATATTATTTTATTATAAAGTCAAGTTCGGTTTTAAATAGCTCCAAATTGATTTATTTCGAGGCTATGGTGGGGATGGGTCGAAATCCTCTCATCCAATAGAATTTAGATAAGTTTAGGTTCCTATTTTAACCTTATCATTTAGATTTAACATTAAGTTAAATAATTTTACATTTACCGTGTCTTCTTGTGTTCTTACACTATAAGGTTAATAAACATACCATAAGAAGCCAAACGAACCCCAAATTGTTTATTATTAATATATATACCCTTATCTAAGTCATTTGGCCGAACCTTAGATTTTTAGGAATAAAATAACAATTAAAAATATAATATTTTTTTAAAAACTATTTTATGTCAATTTTGACACTATTTAGTAATTAATTTTTGTGAAAATTATAACAGAATGATAAGTTCTAAAAAAGTTAATTAAATCAATACTAACATGTCATATTAACCTATAAAATTAGTGTAATTCATAAAAAGTCTCAAATTATATTTATTTGAGTATTTATAACATCAATTATGTCAATATTTCATTAATAAGATAATTACTGCATCATCGTTGTGTCATAAATAAATTAAATTATATAATGTCTAAAAATTACAAATAAAATACCATTATGTGGGAAATCTTTTTATATTTCTAATGAATATTTACAATCGAATTTATCTTATGTATAACCCTATATTAAAAATGTTTTAGTAAATAAACTTTGATTTTAACTCTTTTAACTCTTCTTTGAATTAAATAATAATAAATGTCATAATCTAATCCAAGTGGGCCTAAATGGTCATATTTTATTCTTAAGGTTGTTTTTGGTCGAATTAAACTTATCCAATAGAATTAGGACATGTGTTAGGGTAATAATAATACGATTTTTACCCTTAATTACCCTGTTTACTTTTAACCGTGGTAAATAAAAGTAAAAAGTTACTATTCACCAAAAATTATTTTCATCTCATTGAACCACATTTTACTTACTGACATCAACCGTGTCTCTCAGATTTTTGAAATTCCACTCACAGAAGCAGTGAAATTACGTTTTATGAAAAATTCAATTTTTTTAACTACCACTTAGTGGTTTCACTATTCATCAAAAATGGAATGTTTTCAGAAAAATACCAAAAATTAGGCCTAAGCTATATTTGATATTATGAACTCAAAAATTATTTCTATTTTACCAAATTCAAAACATATCAGTTGCATAAATTAATTTAAAAATTAATTCCTGTCATCAAAACAAATAGCGTGTTATTAAGAGATAATAACTATCAAAAGATTGACACTTGTTTATGTATGGTTTAAATATGAAATTACATCCAATGACCAACATTGTATTAAATTGTAAAAATATATTCTAAATATACTTTAAAACCACTCAAATTAATAATTTAGCACAATTAATTATTTCGATTGAAAAAGTTGTTTTTAATTAAAATTTAGTAATTTCCACTATTCATCAAAATATGAAAGTTATCCGAAAATTACCAAAATTTCACCCTAAGCTAATTTCGATATTCCGAATCCAAAAATGAAGTCCATTTTGAAAAAGAAAATTTAAAAAATTTCAAAAAGTGGTTATTACTATTCATAATGGCTAGTTTTAAAAATATTTTAATAGCATATTGTTGTTTAGTGAAACTCGGTATTGCTTACTACACACGCTATCGAGGAAGGTCGCGATTTCATGTAATGCAAGGAAAGTCAATGATGCATGTTGTGCAAGCTCCTTTTGGTGTAGCGTACAACACAAGACATTAATGAAATTAAAATGAATATTTTTCATAAAATCTCGGGGTGAAACAGAGGAGTACCATCATTTTTAAAGATAGAGGTACCATTATTGTTTCCCATTATAAAAAACATCTCTTCTTTTTATATTTTATATAAACTATTTCAAAAATTCTATTTTGTTAAATGTGTTGAAAATTTTGATAGAGTTAATTTTATTTGGTATGGATCAGGGTACACCTCTGCAAATGTGGAAAGAGTAAGGGTATTATTTCTTATCGAGATATCAATCGATAATTGTTACAAAAAAAAGTCATTGGTTTTCTGTTAATCAATTTAGATATTTTTAACATCATCATAAAAATTAAATTTTAGTGTCTCAACTAGATAATATTCGATTTTATAATTGAATTCTTTCATTTGATGTATCCAATGGGTTCTCTCGGGTTATCTAGGGATAGTGGGATATTTGGTTCAGTAATTATAGGACTTATCTCCCAGTGCTCATGAGTATATTAGATGATTTTTATGTTATCCCTAATGATATTTAAAATATTTAGGATATTCCCTTGGTTTTTTTATTTCCATTACATATCTCATATTAATTCTTTTTTCATCCTCCAAATAGGGTGGATGAGTTCTTGGTCAATATGGGGTTCAATAAAATGAAAGATTATAAAAGATATTACTATTATAACCTACTAATATTAAATATATAAATATTAATTTGAATGATATTATTAAAAAATTATTTATTCATCCCAAATTTTATGTTAAAATACAATAAACTTTTCCATGACTGTTGATTGTTTATATGTTCTCAATATGGATCACTGATTGTTTAACTAGGTAGTTTTTAAAAATAAATACTAATTTCCCCATGTCGATGACATGTTTAATTAGATAAAAGGTGGACAAGTGTTTGATAAACAATTTTTAGTCATGATATCTACTTCGTTTAATATGAGAGTAAAATATTCCAATGAACACATTGAGGAATATGTTTTCCGATTATGAAATTTATTAATGAATTTTAGAATAACCAACACTCTTACTATTTTAACATCATTGATGAACTAGATATTTCAATTGTATCTCAACAATTTTTTCATTGTATATATGGATAATTTCCATGTTTACGCCAAATATGAGAATAATAATTATAACCATATAAATTGGTATTTAGAATTTTTTTCAGACCTCAAAAATATGGGAAACTAAAAAAATGAAATTTCCCAATCTAGGATGTGATTTTATTACCAAATTGGATTTCTGATCATATAATTTTACTCAATCCATAGAGTGTAAATAATGTAATTTATTGGGAGGAAGCATAAAATTTCATTTTCTTATGATGATTACTTCACCTGTCAAGATAATAAAATTATTTATTCTAGGATTTATGAACTCTACCATTAACTTTGACATAGCATATATTGAAATGGGTGATAATAACCTTTATATAATATATGTCATATATAATTTAGGAAATTATGGAATTTTAGAACATAATCCATTATTCCAATCCTTCAGGAAAATATTAAAAGATAGATGAGGTATTGTGAGGATTAAATTACTTTTCTTTTGTGTTTTCGTATACATTATGATCATGTTTTGTCATTTGTAACTCCACAACACTGGAAAAATATATATATTTACCCCGCTCATTTTTATTATCTCTCTAATTTTTTAAATGTTCTTATGAGTTTGTGAAACGATCTCTCTGGGTAGTGGCCTATGGAATTTTTTTAGCATAACATTCTAGGATATATATTTTCTCAGAAGGAACAAAATATTTGAATGAGAAGAGGGTTGAAATACCTCTAATATTTTTACATAGACAACACCTATATGTGGTGGATTGGAATAATATCACTGACATCCTCTACTTTATGTTATCATCTCAGTACTTTTTTGAAGAAAATGTGCAGTATAATATTATATGTGTTTTTCTTGGTTTCATCAAGATGTGCATGAGGATTACAAAGGTGTAGTTATAACTATTGTTCAAATTTAATTTGGTCTCATTATGTATATTATACATCATCAATAAGAGGATAATGAGATTATATTAACAAGGGGAAAATATATGATGGGGTTACTATTTCTAGTTGTTATCTCCCTTTTAATTTTACTCTCCTCTTAGAGATATAGTTTTTCATCTCATCACCCTAGGGGAATTAAGATTTTCATTATTTTATTACTTCATCCCCGTTCATTAATATGGAAATTATGTGAATTTATAATAACTTGAGATGTTATTTCTAATGGATGGGAATAATGAATGAAATTTCCAATTAAGTGTCTCTCCAATACATATACTAAAAGAAAAATGATGAGAATATGAATCCTTAGGGTCCTCCTCAGTGACCATATTGTATTGGTAATATTTTTTCATGGAATTAATTAATGTATTTAAATGGTTCCCATAGGGATTAATTTTAGCTTGGTGGTGATTTTTTAGTGGAAGAAATTATCTCATTTTAATCTGATCTTGGACCCCAACAAATATCATCCCGCCTTTTTATAACATAAACTTTCATTTCATTACACAAAACTGAGGATCTTTAAGGTTTAGTGTCTTGGAAACCAGGAACAAAAAAACATGAAATCATAAAACAATCATCTTAAACACTTGAAAGGCTTCTCTTCATGTTCATCCTAGGTTCATTACTGCATCTCATAACCTGGGGACATACATCAAATGAAAGGGTGAGAAGAAGGCCCGGTAATGGAATCAAGAGAAACATTTTACATGTGAACTTGAGATACTTCAATAAGGTCATGAAGAGAACTTTGAGGCATGAGAAAGAAATCATGAGGCATTTCATAATAAAAATAACATTTTTCATAACTTGAAGATGTGGCTACATCATTTAACATAGACAATCATGAACATATCACCAAGGTCTATCCCCAATGTGTCATTTGAAAATTAACAAGGTTATTCACCAAGGTATAGTGAAAATTGTAATCTCTAGTGGTTACATCATTACCCAATGCATTGGAGCGCTATAAGGGCACACCCTTAAATTTGCATTTATTATCATGTGAGCCACATATATCATCATCAAAAATTTCATATATAACCCATATATCATATAATAATGTGTTTAATTTCACAATCATATCGTTTTAAAATCTGCTTTAAGGACATGATCTTTACGTCACTTTAAACCCACGGAAGGGGAGAGCGGGTTTCATGTATGTAAATCTCTGAATTTAAAATAGAAAATTTTGGTATATATGTAAATACCCATATAGAAGAGAGATCTTTGAGTATTCACTTAATAAAATCAAAGAACATTAAAAAAATAGAGAGACATTTTGAGACGAAAATTCTGCAGCATAACGTCTATGTTACATGGTTTTAGAAAGCATTGAAAAGAGAGGGGACATGGGTCAAACATTCATAAATGTCCCATAAAACAGTAGAGGGATAGAATATAAGCGATTTAAGAACATGGTAAAGAAATTTGAAAATATAACATATGAAATGAAGAACATGAAAGGAAGTCAAAAATAAGATTTCTCTTATGAAAATTTGGCAGCCAAACGGCGTCACATAAACTTCAACCAAAAATGAATTGATGAGATCAAATAGGGTCTCTCATAATATGAACATAAAAGATCAGTATTATAGATATAGAGATCATACCCCAACATAATAAAAAGTAACTTGAAATACTTGACATGGAATTAGAACTTTGAAAAGGGAGAAAGGTGCAAGGACCACTTAAAAATTTAGCAGCCTAACGACGCCACTTAATCTTCAAAATAATGAATTGAAGAGATAAAATGGGGTCTCTAATCATATGGTCATAAAATATAATTATTATAGATATATAGATCATAACCCAACATAACAAAAAGGAACTTGAAATAATTTACATGAAAGTAGAACTTCAAAACGAGAAGGGTGAACAACCACTTAAAAATTCGGCATCCTAATGGCGTTACTTAAAACATCAAAATACTAAATTGAAAAGATAAAATAGGGCCTTTAATCATATGAAAATAAGAGTTCAGTATGATAGATATAGATATCATACCCCAAAATAATAAAAATGATCTTGAAATACTTGACAAGAAAATAGAACTTGAAAATGAGAAGGGTGAAAGAATCTGTTACAAAAATTTCGGCAGTCTAACGGCGCCGCTTAATCATTCATAAAATGAAATGATGAGAGTAATATGGGTTATCTCATCATATGAACATAAAAAGGACAGTATAATGAATATAAAAGAACATCCTCCAACATACAAACATGGAGAATAAAAGAAATGACATAAAAGAGATCACTTGAAAAGAAAGAGAGAGGTCAGATCCCTTACCTTAAAACGTAACTCTTAAAACTCAAAGGTTGGAACCTTGAGGGCTTGGGGGATACTTGGGAGGACTCCTTGGGAGGTAAGGAGACTATAACTTCGTTGAGGATGGATTTGGAGTCGAAACGATGAGAGGAGGGCTTGGTATTTATAGGGAAAGTGAGG
This sequence comes from Viscum album, assembly GCA_963277665.1. Classification (NCBI taxonomy): domain Eukaryota; kingdom Viridiplantae; phylum Streptophyta; class Magnoliopsida; order Santalales; family Viscaceae; genus Viscum; species Viscum album. Next base: position 1,814,600,569 of record OY728127.1, read on the forward strand.
GGACAAGGCATTAATGGCCAAGGGACACCTCCAAAGTGGTTTTCTCAAAAGCATTGGCCCTCCCATGGTACTTCCCATAGAGTTAGGCCACATGGGGACCCCCAAACAATAATTCATCCTCTTTAGTCTACCATCCTTTAAAATATCACATGACATCATCATGACACAGTTATGATGTCATACCGAAACCCTAAAACTGTATTTTTACTATTCACTGAAAATTCAACTTTCTCAGAAAAAATCCCAAAATTTCACATCAACCAAATATCAATGCTCTGATTTCAAAAATGAACTCTATTTTATAAAAATAATTTTCTAAATATTTTTAATTCATTTTTAAAATAAACACACTATTCACCGAAAATTCATTTTTTTCAGAAAAATCCCCAAAAATTACCTTAACATAATATCGATGCTCTGAGTTCAAAAATGAAATCCATTTTATAAAAATAATTTTCTAAATATTTTTAATTTAATTTTTAATTAAAAAAACACTATTCACCTGAAAAAACTAATACTTGAATAATAAATTATGAAACTGTTATTTACCCATTTTATTGAATCTCATTACTTAATCTAGGTGTCTAAATTATATTAAAACTTTCTTTGAGTGAAATTACTAATCCATTTTGTCACATTACTAATCATAAGCGTAAAATCACTATTCATAATTTACTATTCATCAAAAATCATGTTGATCTTATTAGACTCGAAATTTTGTGCTGAACATAATTGTAGAAGACCATTTTTTGAAAATCATTACACATTTTTATTTATTTAAGGTTTACATAAACATTTTTAAAATATCCATTCTCTAAAATTTATAAAAAATATGCATACTATATTTATCCGGAAATTTGAAAATTCATAAACTTCATCATAAGAAGAAATCCCAGTTTTTATTTAAAACAAAGGATTACACAAGGCAGTTACGGTCTCCTTACATAACCCCTTATCACACCAGCATAGGACCTAAGTGTAAGGTGTGCTAAGGTGAGAGAATCTGAGGGAGGCTCGACCAACATCGCACGAGTAGTAATTTCTATCAGTTTGAACTTCTCGCGAAGGCGATCCCGTTCTAGCTTCACACGATGAAGTTCAGCTTGGGTTTGGTCCAGAGCAAAGCCCAGTGGTGCTACCTCCTTCCCAAGTTCTGTTAGATGGGCTTCGATCGGTCCAAGACTACTGGGTGAGGCCATCAAATCTTCTTTATATATTAATTAACCAATATTTCTTGTATTTAGAGACAATAGTCAAAATGATTAGTTTCCAACAGTCATATTGACCAATGGTCAAATAACAGTCAAACCCCAACAGTCTCATTTTAATTGTACTCATTTTATCAAATGAAACATTTTTGTTGAGTATAAAAATAAAATAAAATAAGACATAAAATTAGGAAACATGATTTATTTAAAATTTCGGGTTGTTACAATCTTCCACCCTTAAGAAATTGCGTCCTCGAAATTTTTAAAATTGGGTTTTGAAATTTCATTGAATGTCCCACATCATAAAAGGAGTTAGTAAAACTATTACATTAAAAGAAAGAAAGGGAAGTAAAAAGGTCACCTGAGTTAACCCACACTAGGATTCCATGTAGGAAAACATGGACATGGAGGAGAAAACAAAGGGTCAGGTTCTGAGGGAGTGTGATAGAGAACATGATTAGGAGAAATTTAACCATAAGAAAATCCCAAACATATGATGTGTGTAAACGGTCTTTGATTACCTAGTAGGAAACGTAAACCAACAATATTTTTGTTTTACGTTTCTTTTCATAATTTTGAGGAATTCACTTACTACATAGAACAAAAACATAAGAAAATAAACATACCTTCATGTAGAGTTTCATCCTTTAATAAGTTTCTACCCAAAAACAATATTTTCTCCAAATTATGAGCATTCAAAAACACTTCGTCTCATCAAAACACAAGAATCATCTTATAGAGAATCACATAATCCACAAAAGATTAACCACCTATTTCATCTATCTTTAAGCATTATCCCAAAAACAGAAAGGGTAAGGTAAAACAACTCTTCAAAAAGAAATAATCCCATAGGAATGGAAACTAATTTTAAATCATCAAAGTTCCATGGTACTACCTAGAGTTCAACATAGACCATTCCATAAATAATTGTCCTTAAAAATCCTCAAAATAAACCAAACAAAGATTGAAACCCAAATACAAGAAGGATTTGATAACATAGTCTTCCAAGGTAAACTTTATCATTCATCTCCAAAAAACATCAACCACTCCTAACATCTTATAACAAATGTAACTAACCTAAACATATTTACCCCAAGATAGGTTAATCATTTCCATAAGTAACCTAAATTACTATAAGTCCGCCTTAAATTCATCGATTCTTCAAAATATAAGTCAACCTTACTCCTCAATGAAAATACCGTAGTAATATATTTACCTCGATCATATAGGGTCCCCAAAATAGTGAACGTCTTCCAAAATAATAACCATCTTTTAATCCACTAATCATCTCTGTCATATTAATACGGAAATCATCGCATTTCCTATCACATTGGTTGTTGGGGCATGTTCTTCCATTTCCCACCATTAACTAAGAAGATAAAGTATAAATAGGGGCTTAAATACTTCAACAATAATCATGAAAAGGAAACATTAAGCATAAAAGGATAAACTTGTAGAATAAAAGTATATCCTAACATGTGATCCCCTAGATTACAATCTAGGTTATCCATGATCATATATTCTTATGTGAATCGTTATTTTATTTTATCTTTGTTCCTTTAATAATGATTCATACTAAGATTATGAATTTACCAGAGCATATCCCCCGGGAGTGTCGTAACCAAGAGTGCAGCAAGGCCCGTTGTCATGTACCAGTTCCCGTTAGAGTCTATCTCAAAGCGGTGATTTCGGGTTTTTCCCCTATGTACATCTGTGCCACATCCACCTATACCTGCTCGTATCCAGAAAGAGATGTATTTGCATGGCAACCCCTTACTCAATACTCACCAAAATATCTGGAAGATTTCCTATATTTAAAATTTTCTATAGGGTTATTCCTAAAGTTTTCATATCCTAATTTCCATAAATAACTAAACCATCCTTTGATACCAACTATAGAATCCCGCCTTTTTATATCATAAACTTTCATTTCATTACACAAAACTGAGGATCTTTAATGTTTAGTGTCTTGGAAACCAGGAACAAAAAACATGAAAACATAAAACATTCTTCATAAACACTTTAAAGGCTTCTTCTCATGTTCATCCTAGGTTCATTACTGCATCTCATAACCTGGGGACATACATCAAAAGAAAGGGTGAGAAAAAGTCCCATTAAGGGAATCAAGAGAAACATTTTACATGTGAACTTGAGATACATCAATAAGGTCATGAAAAGAACTTTGAGGCATGAGAAAGAAATCATGAGGCATTTCATAATAAAAATAACATTTTTCATAACTTGAAGATGTTGCTAAATCATTCAACATAGACAATCATGAACATATCACCATGGTTCATCCCCAATGTGTCATTTGAAAATTACCAAGGTTATTCACCAAGGTATCGTGAAAATTATAATCTCTAGTGGTAACATCATTACCCAATGCATCGGAGCGCTATCAGGGAGAACCCTTAAATTAGCCTTTATTATCATGTGATCCACATATATCATCATCAAACATTTAATAATTAACCCATATAGCATAAAATAAATGGGTCTCATTTCATAATCATAACGTTTTAAAAAATGCTTTAAGGACATGATCTTTACGTCACTTTAAACCCACGGAAGGGGAGAGTGGGTTTCATGTATGTATATACCAGAATTTAAAATAGAAAATTTTGGTATATATGTGAATACCCATATAGAAGAGAGATATTTGAGTATTAACTTAATAAAATCAAAGAACTTTAGAAAAAGAGAGAGACATTTTGAGACGAAAATTCTGCAGCATAACCGCTATGTTACAGGGTTTTAGAAAACATTGAAAAGAGAGGGGAAATGGGTCAATAATTCATAAATGACCCATAAAAAGTAGAGGGATAGAATATAATCTATTTAAGAACATGGTAATGAAATTTGAAAATATAACATATGAAATGAAGAACATGAAAGGAAGTCAAAAATAAGATTTCTCTTATGAAAATTTGGCAGCCTAACGGCGTCACATAAACATCAACCAAAAATGAATTAATGAGATCAAATAGGGTCTCTCATCATATGAACATAAAAGATCAGTATGATAGATATAGATATCATACCTCAACATAATAAAAAGGAACTTGCAATACATGACATGGAATTATAACTTTGAAAAGGGATAAAGGTGCAAGGACCACATAAAAATTCATCAGCCTAACGATGCCACATAAACTTCAAAATAATGAATTGAAGAGATAAAATGAGGTCTCTCATCATATGGTCATAAAAGATAAGTATAGAAGATATATAGATAATAACCCAACATAACAAAAAGGAACTTGAAATAATTGACATGAAAGTAGAACTTCAAAACGAGAAGGGTGAAGAACCACATAAAAATTCGGCAGCCTAACGGCATTACTTAATACATCAAAATACTGAATTGACAAGATCAAATAGGGTATCTCATCATACGAACATAAGAGTTAAGTATGATAGATATAGAGATCATACCCCAACATAATAAAAATGATCGTGAAGGAATTGACAAGAAAATAGAACTTGAAAATGAGAAGGGTGAAAGAATCCGTTACAAAAATTTCGGCAGCCTAACGGCGCCACTTAAACATTCCTAAAATGAAATGATGAGAGTAAGAGTGGGTCTCTCATCATATGAACATAAAAGGACAGTATAATGAATATAAAAGAACATCCTCCAACATAAGAACATGGAGCATAAAATAAATGACATAAAAGAGATCACTTGAAAAGAAAGAGAGAGGTCAGATCCCTTGCCTTAAAACGTAACTCTTAAAACTCAAAGGTTGGGACCTTGAGGGCTTGGGGGCACCCTTGGAGGACTTCATGGGGATTAAGGAGACTAGAACATCGTTGAGGATGGTTTTGGAGTCGAAAAGATGAGAGGAGGGCTTCGTATTTATAGGGAAAGTGAGGGGAGAAGGCATTAATGGCCAAGGGACACCTCAAAATTGGTTTTCTCAAAATCATTGGCCCTCCCATGGTACTTCCCATAGAGTTAGGCCACATGGGGAACCCCACACAATAATTCATCCTCTTTAGTCGACCATCCATTAAAATATCACATGACATCATCATGACACAGTTATGATGTCATACTGAAACCCTAAAACTGTATTTTTACTATTCAATGAAAATTCAACTTTCTCAGAAAAAATCCCAAAACTATCTATTAACCAAATATCAATGATATGATTTCAAAAATGAACTCTATTTTATAAAAATAATTTTCTAAATATTTTTAATTCATTTTTTAAATAAACACACTATTCACCGAAATTCATTTTTTTCAGAAAAATCCCCAAAAATTAACTTAACATAGTATCGATGATCTGAGTTCAAAAATGAAATCTATTTTATAAAAATAATTTTATAAATATTTTTAATTTAATTTTTAATTTAAAAAAACATTCTTCACCCAAAAAAACTAATACTTGAATAATAATTTATAAAACTGTTATTTACCCATTTTATTGAATCTCATTACTTAATCGAGGTGTCTAAATTATATTAAAACTTTCTTTGAGAGAAATTACTAATCCATTTTATCACATTACTAATCCTAAGCGTAAAATCACTATTCATAATTTACTATTCATCAAAAATCAAGTTGATCTTATTAGACTCGAAATTTTGTGATGAACATAATTATAGAAGACCATTTTTTGAAAATCATTACACATTTTTATTTATTTAAGGTTTACATAAACATTTTTAAAATATGCGTTCTCTAAGATTCATCAAAAATATGCATACTATATTTATCGGGACATTTGAAAATTCATAAACTACATCATAAGAAGAAATCCCAATTTTTATTTAAAACAAATGATTACACAAGGCAGTTACGGTCTCCTTACATAGCCCCTTATCACACTGGCATAGGACCTAAGTGTAAGGTGTGCTAAGGTGAGAGAATCCGAGGGAGGCTCGGCCAACATCGCACGAGTAGTAATTTCTATCAGTTTGAACTTCTCGCGAAGGTGATCCCATTCTAGCTTCACACGATGACGTTCAGCTTGGGTTTGGTCCAGAGCAAAGCCCAGTTGTGCTACCTCCTTCCCAAGTTCTGTTAGATGGGCTTCGATCGGTCCAAGACTACTGGGTGAGGCCATCAAATCTTTTTTCTATATTAATTAACCAATATAGCTTGTATTTAGAGACAATAGTCAAAACATTTAGTTTCCAACGGTCATATTGACCAATGGTCAAATAACAGTCAAACCCCAACAGTCTCATTTTAATTATACTCATGTTATCAAATGAAACATTTTTGTTGAGTATAAAAATAAAATAAAATAACACATAAAATTAGGAAACAAGATTTATTTAAAATTTCGGGTCATTACACAACATGTCTAATAATTTGGGAATATTATTTGTAAATGAGATTTTGAGGTTTTGTAGAGTGCCCAATTCTATTGTATTGGACATGGATCTTATTTTTACATTCAGATTCTGGAAATTTCTCCAGGTTGGTATGGGGACTCATGTGTGATTGAGTACATCATACCGTCTGTGGATAGATTACTAGATGGAGTGGGATATTTATATTTTGTTGGATATTCAATATGTATGTGTCATGGATTTTCGTGGATCACTGCTTAACCACATAGTGTAGGTCATGTTCTCTTATAATAACATTTATCCATTTTAGATTAGATAGACTCTCTTCATGTATTTCTATGGGCATCATTTCTGGTCATCGCTTCAATAAGAAGAGGTGGGTGATGTCTCTCCCATGGGACTAGGTGTCATTTCGGAAACATCATTTTAGAATTAATATATAAATTGACACGTAGTTAAAATTCAGTATTAGTTGAGATCAAACAAGGATCATTTAATGTAAGGTTTGGAGTTAATAGATGGTCAGTGATTTTTCATGAGTATTTCTCCTCGTTGATTCGCTGTTATCTATGAAAAATGCGATCCTAACATTGAGATATTATAGACAATTTGAGAAAAATTAGAGGGTTGGAAAAAGTTTTTTTAGTTTCCATTATAAATATTGTTTACCTGAATACATTATTTTATCTATATATCATAGCTCATGAAGTTCCACTAGGATCGTTCTCAATTTTTATAATTTGAAGAGATTCAATGGGAGCCAGATGTTTCTATAGTAGATAAACAAATGGAGATCAAGTATTCTCTGATGGATTTATTCATTGGGAATACTATTTAATTGGTCTATTTGTTTTTCCATCTTGTGAATGATTTTTATGAGGCTTGTGAACATGAATTATAGGCATGGGAGTAGTGACATAACATATTTCTCAATAATTTATTTTCCGCAACACATTCTAGTGAAAAATTTCATATGGTTTGATTAATTTTGAAATTATGGTAATACAATGTTCCCTATTTGGTTTAAGAGGATTTAAATTGGGTTTGAGGGGTGTCGAAGGTTAAAAATGTGTTTTCAAAAGTGAATAGGTAGAACATTTTCTACAGTATCCTGTTCACACTATTAGTGTGTATTGATTATGTGAATAACACCAAGGTTGATGTTATGATTTTGGATTTTTGATGGTAAAGTGGTTAATGATTTTAGATGATATTCATACTATATACTATTCTTTCTATATTTTCTAATGAGGCAACATGTTTTTTTAGAATAATGAAAAATCTAAATTTCATGATCTGAATCAATTATTCATAAAATGAATGGTTCTAGTTCTATTGAAATAAAATATTTTTATAATCGTATCTTATATGTTTTTATATTTAATTTTTTCCAAAACCATTTTCCCTATTTATCATATTTTAAGTGAATATAACTCTTACCAGCTTCTCCAATTTGAGTCTTTTTTTATGAATTGGTTATTTTCTTTTATTTTGGTATGTGTAATCATTCAATTATTGTATTCTTTATTTCCATTAGATTTGGAATTGGATTTTTTTTGTTTTGGGATATAATAATATTGTTATAATCATTCCCCAATCCCTTTCAGATACCTTGTGTGCATGAATTTTAGAGGCTCTTATCTTGTAGTTTTTATTTTGATGTTATTGTTTTCTATGGTATGTGTTGATATACCTTCTCCAATAAACATTATTATATTTCCAAAATTATTCAATTATGTGATATTCAATGATTTGTCCTTTGTTTTTTATTCTTTCATTCCATTACTTATAGAATGTGTGTTTCTCATCGTGGTTGATGTGTTGAATGAGTTCAGGTATGTGATTACATATATAGTCTACATTTTTTGAATTGTTATTTCTATTGATTTCATAATGAATTTATTAACAAATTCACCAGATTTTTTAATTTTTGTAGATTCATGCAAAGTGGGGTTTTTGAGAAATGGTGGGTTTTCCCTCATTTTTTTTAATGAATGGAGTTTTTTCATAGAATTTTGAAATGTTTAGTGAAATCGATTTTCAAATAATTTTTTTAATGAAAAATTTATTGTTTGTAAATTATTTTAAAATGAGTAAAATACAAATGAAATTTATTTTATTTATTATTCATTGGGTATCCTTGAAATCCGTGGTGGAGGGTATATTATTGAGCCTTATCCATTCGAATTAAAACGAGGTTGACATTCTATTGTGTTCCTCCATCTATAGATCAAAGAAACAATAGATCATGGATCATAATTTTCAGTATAGGGGTTTTCACATTCAAGATTTTTTACTTCATCCTTAGTTCTTAGATGATTTGGCTATAGGGACATGAGTTTCGAGTAGTCACAAATAGATTATTTATATATGAAGTATTTAGTAATAGAAATAATAATTACCCTAATTGTGTTTACCATTTTTATTTTTCATATATTACTTTACCATTTATATGAATTCTAGCATGATATAATAAATGTACGCAATTTACTGAAATTAGGATTTTAACTTTTATATAATGGTTTTTATAATTATTAGGAAATGGGGAAATATTTAAGATGATTTTGTTATAAATTTTTTTTATATCTAACCATGAAATGTTTTATTTAAAATTTATACGATTATAATTATTTTATAATGACTTATAATAGAGCACCCTTGTCGTATCCAATAATGTCTATTTATCTCCAAACCGGAACACTCCCTTGGGTGTTTTGTAGATCTTTTTTAATCTAATTTCGAAAAGAGAAATGATCCCCAATGTGGTAATGAGGTTTTGGTTTTATGGTTATTGTTATTTGGTGTTGAGAGATATTTTTGTCTCCCAAATATCATTTATATTAGCGTTGTATAGTATTTGGGTGTCAATTATTTTGATTTTAAGGTTATGTTACCTTATTTTTATCTCAATAAAATTTTCACTCTTTTTATAGAATATTTCACATTTTTTGATAATTTTACTTTAATATATTATATATATCTAATATTGGGATTGGAGAAATCACCCAATTTGGTTTTTGTTCGATTATACAGTGTTTTTTAACATTTAATGTGGATCAGGAATGCACTGAATTTATTATCATGGTATGTTTTTGAGCTTAGTATGATGGGTTCTCAGGGATGGGATGTGACAGCAGTATTAGAAAAAACGATACATAAACAAAATTAAATTTTATTAAAGATTCAGATACATGAACTGAATATATTATAATTTATTATTTATCCTTAAAAATAAATAAGTAATAATTAATAATATTTCTAAATTCATATAGAAATAAGAATCAATATTATTGTGTGATCTCATAAATTCAGCAAATGTATGAATATAATAGAATTTATCATAAAAAATAATGTAATAAATAATATTATAGGATTATATTAATATCATATCAAATGGATACACAAGGATAATATATCCATTTATAACATTCTAAAAAATTCATGGACATTCATAATTATTCTCATAGTGATAGAATGAATAATTTCAAACATATAAAGTATTCATTCTAGGAGTAATACAAAGACATCATATATAAATTGTTAAGGATTACAACAATAGTCAACATGTTTCTCTCATAAGACCTATCAATATGTAAATTATCTTTATAATTTAATCCACACACATCACCTAATAAATTTAATACGTCCATCATATAATGGAAATGGATGAAAAAATTGATCTAATGTTCCAAAAAATCCTCACATGTAGTCATGGATATATAATAAATATTTTTTGATAATGAAATAAATTACTTATGGAATATCAATATTACCACAATTAATTTAAATTATAAAACTGTCTAGTTAAATACCCTGTTGTAAATATAAAAAATATTATAATAATATTTTAATGATGTCTATCCTTATCAATGGATTTAATATATTTATTAGTGATGGTAAATTTCATGATATAGGGATATCTAAAGAAAAGAGTCACTGAAATCAATATATTTACATAGTAATGGACCATATGTATGTAAAAAAACTACTAAATCAACACATATAGAAACATTGAAGCACTTACTGTTAATAAATAAAGTGAATATTTTTTCAATAATTTAAAGATCTTTTTATTTCTTTTTTTAAGGATCATAAATAGATTTTGAATAACATAAATAATATCCCGTAGTAAAATGAATGTATTTGTGTTGTTGAGATAAATTTTTTCAGTTATTGATAGTCATGTTAATATCCATAGAGAATATTTTAAAGTTATTACCCCTAGATCAATCTAAGCCTTATCCTGAATCCACATTGGGTATCTTTTTAGGGATTCCATTTCCAAAAATCTACACACTCCATATTGTATAAAAATATTATGTCATTTTCCTATATATATATATATATCTTCCTTGGGTTACCCATATAGTGTCATAAATATAACTATATTTGAGGAAAGAATAATGAGAAAATACAGTGATCTCTCACTTATTATAAGATAATTAATTTATAAAAATGTTGCATAAAATCATTTCACATTTAAATGCTAATTATTCATACAATATTAAACAAATAAATGATTTTATTGGATTTGGTAAAGCTATCTTCCTTAGAATTGATAAGAGTACCTTATAACCAATTATTTATTATGGAGAAACACTTAAAAATATAAATGGACATTAACGTTTATTTGTAAATTTTTAGTGTATTGGAATGGGATTATGGGTGGGTATGAAGATAGAATCATTGTCATTTATCAATTAATTTCATAACAAAATCCAAAGGTTAAATGATAGTAATAATGACTAAACAATTGGGAATCCCATTATTTTATCCCATAGTGTTTTTCATGTGGTTCATATTTATTATATTTTCAATTTTTATTAATATAAATAGATTATGATATACTATTTTGTATGTTTAAATATATTGCCTCAAAATGAATTATGTTTAAAATCATAAAATATACATTACATGTTTGATGATTCAATAAAGGATATTAAAATTCAAATTTGAAATACAATAACTTAATGATGAAATATAATTTTGTCCTAGAATGTGGTTATTTAACTTATTATATCCTTTTTTCTAGGATATTTAAATAATAATATTTTCCTTACTTTTATACCATATTTTTATTTTAATTCAAAAAATGATTATCACAAAAATGTATTAAATAATCACTAGGGTATAATTTCATTATATTGGTGAAAAAATTAACATCATTTTAAGAAAATATTTCTATATCTCTATTAAATTTAATTATTATATAAAATCAAATGTGAATTTAAAAATATTTCCTTTACAACTAAAATTTTTAAAAACTCTACCTATTTTCTTTAGATCCATGTGTGTAGTATAATATTATTAATTGATAAATTTATTATTTATTACTAAATATATTTTCACAATATTTTATAACGATAGTTTTTTATCAATAATTATAAATTTAATTTCATTCCTTTTAATTTTATTATATTATATTTACCTTTTTTTGGTTAAAAAAGTGATATTTTACTATGCGGTAGTATTTTTACTGAGATTTTTATTTAATATAGTATATTCTTGAGTCTTACATTACCCCACTATAAATAATAAAATTTTTAAAATTTGGGGTTTACATCATTATAGATTAAAATTACTATAATTTATCCCCATGGATTCCTCATGTTCCTATATTGATTCTTTAAACTAGGGATTCCGGCAATGAACATTCACCGGTCATGTTGTCTGAACATATAACCCACAGACTATAGTATAATGAGTTTAGGAATTCTTTTAGTTATATATTATTGTAGGATCCTACTAAATTTAATTTTCTTTTAGTACTTGTGTACTAGTTTTTCATTTATTTCCATTATAATGAGAAATTAATTACTCCATACACTTTAGACATGTTAAGTGTAAAATCTAAACGAAAAGTTATAACTCCAATACTATAAAATATATTTCTTATCCAAAAATACCACAAACTTATCTTCTCATTTTATAAAAATAATAGAACTCCCTTTCACATGGTGACATTCAAGAACACAAGATCTCGTGTACGGAGTTCCACATCACCCCCTAATTATGTGTATTAAATTTCTATCTTATCGAAGGGTCCTTCATTTGACTATTAATCACTTGAAACTTATAAATACCTTATTCAAAATTTTCATAAAAAAATAATCTATTTTTTCCTCCTTCATCCATATTGGTTTGTGTAATACATTTTTTTAATAAAATGGCTTGTATAATCAAATTTTATTGATTGAATAAAAGAAATAATATTATGTGAATTAAAATTTAGGTATGTATTGGTAATATTTTCTTTATTTGTCATCAAATAATTACCTCAAAATGAATTCTATGGTATTGATAGTATATTCTATATTTCCTTCAATTCAAGGGTGATAGAATATGCTCAAATGTATTAATGTTTTCAAGGCCACATAATGAATTATCAAAAATTAAAATGTGAATCATGGGTCATGTTATGTTGAAATTGATAAAGGGAAAACATAAAATCTCACAACATTTTGGATATAACGCCTTTAAAGTAATTCATGGAGTTATTCCTCCCTTTTAATATTAAATATGAAAACTTTATAATTTGACCCATAATTGACCATATTTAATTTTTCATCGTAGTTGTATTAGCCAGTATAATTAAAAAGTACATCAGGATATTCCACCTCTTATATATTGTTATAGTGAATGGTTGCATGAAAAAAATTGTACGTAATCTCTCAACCATTACATATTATAACACATTGCATATTTACGCATAGTCTTCAATATCCTACGATATAAATCTCAATAGCAATGTTATTTTATATCCTTAAATATATTTTTTCAATGAGGATGTGTATATGTTTTGGAGACAAGAGATTATATTAGGAATATCCACAATATTTTATGTATTTTTGGTATACATGGAAAATTTATAATAATAAATAAACTCTCCTTATATTTAATGTATATAAATTTTTTCTCTTATATGGTTTATAAATTCTGTTGTAACCCATTATCATTTTCGTACCTCTTAATCTTCTCAAGTAATTGATTTTGATAAAAAATAAACAGAAAAGTAATGTTGAATAACTTTCCATAAAAACACAAAAATCCAATATTAGTAAATATATGAAATGTGATCAATTTAAAACTTCATCATTGATTAAAATCGATGATCATTTTAAATCAATTCCATTATAAACTTGACTTATTTCAAATGGATTTATTTTAATGATCAATGGTATTATATATGTTGATATTACCATATATTGTGTCTTATGATGATCTATTTATATATAAATATATAGATAAGAATGTTTTAATCTATATATATCACAAAGATTTCCTAATTAATATTATGTCCCTATGAATTTAGAGAAAAGATTACATATGGTAGTTTAATATCAGGGGTTGGATAGTTTTTTTCATGGGTCATTGATTACCCTGATGCATAAAAATAGACTCAATATTTATACATAAGGATATAACAAAGTAATTTCTTTGATAATTTTTTTATACTAAAAATCCATCATTTCAAAATTGTAAAGTAAATAACTGTTCATTAATTAAAATTATCATTACATCATTATATATATAATGAAATTAAATAGACCACATAAAATTTACCCTATCTCCTATAAACATGGTTAATGGATTATATAATATAAGTTAAATTTAAACGAATCATGATATAAAATAGATAACTCTATAAAACAATTTATATTAGTTTTATTCATTTGTGTTTGACATTATTTGACATATTGTGCCTCTTAATATTCAAATGATATTCAGTCTATAGATATATTATTTCAATGAAACAAATCATTCCAAATCACAAATTCAACCTAATTAAATTTATTATTTAGATCCCTCTTACTTAGATTCACCATGATAATCCTTAAACGGTCATTATGAATTTCATTGCACATAATGTGTATCAATATATATAAAATAAGAAAATAAAAAAATTATCGATATATTACATGACTATTATATTCATCAAATCTAGAACATTGATAGTGCTTTTTTAACCCAATGATACTTATTATGAACATGTAATTCATATACCATGTGAATGAATATATCTTTAGGATATAATTTTTATTGATATGTAGTAATAGAAAAAAATAATAATGAAAAATAATTGATAAGAATTGATCGGCTTTACGCCGATCCCACAATTTTTCAATAGGAAGAAATGATTCATGATCATTAATTTAATAGAATTTAGTTTTTTATAATCAATGAATGACCTCATAGACCCTTCCTTCATTTTTTAAAAATAATGTTATCCCTAAGGGGAAACACAAGGGTTTATAAATTCGCTATCAACCAATTCATTTTTCTCTAAAAAAATTTATTCTCCAAGATCGATTATATGTGAAGTATTAGAGATGGGTATTTCCATAATGATAAGATAACAATTGAACTAATCTTCATGTATTTGTGGATATCGAGGTAGATCGTTTGGAAATAATTATATATATATTACCTAAAATAGATACCTAATAAATTAAATACATATCCATATTATTCATTAAATTAAACTCAATGATAATTAGATTAAGATGATGAACTATATGTGTTTCTTGATAAATTATTACTCAATAATTTATCACCTTTTTAATCAAAGGAATCTATTTCATCCACAAATATTTTAGTGTTCTTATAGTGGTATTAAATTCATGCCTAATAATTTTAAATCTAATCTATCACAACAAAAAATAAAAGGCTACAATTTATTATAAAACTATGATTAAAATGAAACTCCATGAAAATTAATAAAGAAATACCAATATTCTCTCATTGCTCTAAGATTTTTAATAACAGTGTTGAATGATATATCATTGTTAATTCATCTATAGGTGATTCAAAATTCATTAAAAAACTAGGCTATATTAATGTTTTCAAAAGACTAGAATAAAATTATATATTTATTGAATTTGATATTATGATAAAATCTACAACCATAACATCATTCGGGTTAGAAATTGGTTTTTTTCTTAATCCTCATCATTATCTCTATCCCTCATATGGGGTAGATTCTATTGATGCTTTGAGAATTGTTTTTTTATTTTCCCATATAATTTTTATTGAATCATTTTGTATTATAAGACTATATCATAACATTTAATTAATTCACCAGACATATATTTTTTTGACAGATTTGAAAAATCACATTCTAATTAATAAAGAATTAGGGTGGCCATACCATTCTTGATGCATGTTGGAAAATACAATATTTCATTCCTTTATTTTTCCAAATTTTAATCACCATGTAATTCAACCGTACATTCCTTTTTATTGATTACTTTATAATTATAGAATATGGAGAACTATTTATGTCTCTTATTTTAAAAGGTGTCATTCTTACAGTATGTTGAAATAATTTTAATACTAATGATCTTCATAGGGATGGATTTAACCCCCTATAGATGTTATTAATAATGATTTTTATGTGACATATATATTTATTCCACAAATTGATAAAATTTTAAATTTAGGTTAGCACACAACAATAGATTCCAATTCAATTTTCTAATTTTTTTACCATCAATTCAATGTTAGTTCATTGCTTACAAGAAATGAATTGTTCATGGAATCCCGTATTAAAGGACTACCATTTCTTAGATTGTATCTCTTCAAAAATCATGGAATTTTTAATCAATATCATATATTTTAATGCATCTCCCATAAGATGTTATACTACCCTGATAACCATCAAATTATCAATACACCCCACGTTTGTTAATAACATCTGAATAGACATGATCTGGTGTTCATCTACAGAGTGACTCGTGGTTCTATTTTAAGATAGTGGTGTCTTCCTCTAGTAGTGGACCAATATTATTACATCATATTGTGGAGAAAACATTGGTTCCAAATGTGAATCTTTATTTTTTATAACATGATTCAACAAGCATAATATAGTTATAAACTATTTTGATCCTTCACAACATAATTGAATTTCTCTTAATGGAAATCACTATATTGATTACAGTTGTTGAATCTATATCCATTAATTTAATTAGGAAACATTTTTAATCAATTTCATATAATTAATAACTTAATTTATAAAACTAAGGGATATAAATAAAATAATCCTTTATATACATTTAAAACTAATTCATATCAATTATTCTTCATATATTTTTAATATAACTTATAGATTTATCATAATTAATGTGATTTATAAATATGTTATTATAAATCTAATTCCCAAGGACTCTAAAAAATCTTCTATAATAATAGTAATAAAACCATGAATACAATAATTCATATAAATGGGTTATATTATAATAATTTGTAAGATAAATATATCACAATAAATAAAATCTACTATATTAGTAGTCATAGGAAACTAGATTCTTAAAAAATTATTAAATTATATTTATATATAATGTTACATAAACAGAAAAAATAATAAATTTTTTATAGATCCTCGAAAATACATGTGTAATTATTAATTATCATAATGTTTTCCTATAAATCTATTGAAAACTGAAATAAATTATGCTAAAAGCATAGTTTTCAGTAATGTTAAACAAAAGATGTCTAGATTATTCCTAGAATCCATAATATTATAATAATAAACAAATGGCATAAAAAAATTTATTGGAATATAATATATTAATGTATTATATAAAATAAATGCATGGATATGAATAAATTATTTTATAGTGATCAAACTCAATATATTAGACATAATTAATTTCTTTCATGTAACTGTAAAAGAAACTATTTATAAACATGTATGTATTACTATACTAAACAACTAGTTCGTCTAATTCCGATTACCTATATATTAAAGGACTATATAATTATAGGCTCCACCCATAACATTACATGGTCAATGTATCCATCATTTGAAGTGAATCCGTGAAAAATAAATATCATAATTTTCCCAAAGCAGCACCATACATATTCATGGTTGTGTAGTAAATAGGTTTCCAAATAAAACAATAGATATAATAACAATAAATATTTCACTATTTAATGAGTAAATATGGCTATTTCGATGAATAACCCATAATGAAAAAAGTTAATATAATATATTTAGAATGAAATGAAACATAAACTATGTAATGGAATGATAATAAGTTAGTAGTAAAGACTGTATTCATGGATTATAAATATAAATAGGAAATATTCATTTATTTTATTAATTTAATGATATTGGACACTAATGACATGATGAAAAAATCACCCTTATATCTAATAATTCGTATATATTTGATAAAATGCTTTTATTTTTATAAATAAAATTATAGAAACAATACAATAACATTTTGACATCAATAATTATGTTACATAATGTGATTGTGATTCATCTAATGTATATCTCATAAGAGTATCAAACAAAGTGCATATTTAGGCCCATTTTTTGCCACTGTGTGATGATCAAATTGATACTAAACAACCATTTTAATATTATATTACCCCTTGGTAAATAAAAAAAATTAAAAAAACACTTTTAATTTCTAGACACGGATTTCATTTCTTTGAAACCACAAACACATCATAATAATTTATTTGGTATGTTGAAATTTTTATAATTTTCATTATTGTTTCACACAATGGTTAAAATTTATAATGAAAATTTAACGTATAAACATTAGAATAAATGTTTATATCTACTTTAAAATATGATATGTAATTTATTTCATTGATTAATATAGAAATTTATAAATAAAATGAATTACAATTGGAGTTATTAATAAATCAATAAAAATAAGGGATTTTACACCCTTATATCATTATAATAACAACATAGATAAATGAAATAATTATAGTGAATATGTAAAATCACATTAAATTGTATTAAATTAATGGTAATACTATTTAATCAAATCCCTTATTTTTATGATAAATAAATATGACATGATATTATAACTAATATATTTTATTTCAAAAGGATGGTGGGGGATTGTGAACCCTTACTTTGAATAGTAGCCACTAAATTTATTATAAAGGAATTCTAGAACCATAGAAAATCTATAATCAAACACTTGAGAGATAAAATTATAGTAATAATAGTTTTCACTAATAATTTAGAAAAAAAAGGAGAGTATGTACAAGACTAATTTTTCTTAAATAATTTTTAAAATATTTTAAAATATACTTTTTATATTGGATGATTCATTATAAGTGTTTATAATTAATATTAATACATTAATAGAAATATTTTAATTATTAATCCCATTTTGGGTTGATTAATATTCTAATTCATTTATTACTTCTTTTCGATGTAATTATGGTACCATAAAACTTATCATACAGTAATACAATGTTTTATTTATTAAAAAATATTCAGCACTCCAAAAATATTCAAAATTCACCACAAGAATATTTATACATGTTTAATCAAATTTTAATGTTTTTTATAGATTAAGTATCTATATATATATGAATTTTATTTTCAATTTAAAACACTTTTGTTGTTTTGAATTATACATTTTTCCCAAAAAATTAAAAACACTATATAATTTCATATTGATATAGATATTTGTAATTATATTATTATTCATAGACACATTAATTAAAACAATCTAACTATATTATTAGGAAATTAATTTATATAAATATTTTTACCTTTTTTTATATATGTAATTATAGAGATTTATATTTTCTTATATTATGTTATATTTAATTTTTAAATAGTATATTTTTTATTATGCATCAGTTATTTTGATGGAATGATTATTTACTATAATATAATTTTTGATATTTCAAATGTGAAATGGAAATAACCCACCTTTAATGAGATATAAAAAATTTCCAAAAGTATGGTTCATGAACTAATGTACTAATCCAATAATATTATCTAATTGTTTTACCCTTTTAGGGTGTTAATGATTCTGTTAAGAGGTATCATAAATTTTCTATGCCTAATGGGTTCTTAAGAGACATTCAAAAATCCAAAGATATAAAATCATTGTTGTTTATCAATTCATATTCACATTACCTGCATGATATAACCATTATGCTTCTAGATGTTAGATTATAATATATATATATATATAATTATGTAGAACATCTTATTAAACAAACACTCTTCTTCTCTTACATTAATTAGTAAGGTCATACTCCGAGAATCACACAAAATGTAATATTAATCCATGTACATATTGAAATGACCAACTAAAATTTATTTAATTTTTTTTAAATGAAATTTAGTCAAACACACAAAATTGTACAACCATACCTCTAAAACATACCACTAAAATAGGTGTAATTAAAATTATGATATTATAACAAGATTATCACCCAAAAAATACAATGTACATTCAAATACCTATGAATATTAGAGAAGTTATTCCTCAATGGATTTTAAAAAAAAATTGTTTTAGATATCTAAAAGATTTTAATTTGAATCCAAATCATATAAATTAATATGAAAAAAATAAACTTTTCCTCACATAAATAAGGATTATTTCAATGTCCTTCTATATACTATAAAAATAAAATATTCAATGAAACATGAAATCAGAACTCTAGAATGATATATACATTCAGAGAGATAAAATCAAACAATAAACACAGAAAAAACTCAATAAAATGGATAAAAATACATTATCTTCCATGATGGAAGATTCTTAAAACCACATGGAATGTATTTTAGGAAATTATATAAGGTAGACATGATGAGTACTAAGGTTGAGTGGACATGGGGCTATTATGGTGAGGTGAATAAGCAAAAAATTGAACAATACCTAATAAATGATTGATGGGGTTTAAAATAGAGTATTGAAATGAAATATTTTTAATTTATGTTTTAATTTTATCCTAGATACTAATAAGAACATGGTATCAGACATTATATACACAATAATTAAAAAACACCAACCATATATGGAAACCTCTAGATTCTAATGGATGACTTACATGATAACTATTAGTCCTCAAGATATTGGAATCACATTCCTTTCCTCTTCCTCCAATATAATAAATTATCTTACTCCATCGTAAATGATTGTAAAACCCAATACTCCCAAAACACAATTAAATTGATGAAAAATAAAGAGTAAGATTAATATGAGAATTATATGTCTTTAAAATAGTTTTTCATTGGAGAATAAGTAATTTTATATTTATATATTTAAATATTATAAAATGTGTTATATGACATATAATTACATGAAATGGAATTTATATATGATATGTTATAAAAAATAATATTTATTCAAGATTATTATTTTATTAATGGATGAGAATACATGAAATGATTTGTAAAAAATAGAATATATGTTTAAAACATAAGAAAAAAACCATAAAATAAAAAAATATCAAGGAACATGGCGATATGTTCATGTCATAAGGATAAATATGAAATTTTTGTTCTAGAATGCCTTAGTATGGACAAATCATTGTTCCATGCCGAAAAAACTACCCTATTATGGTATATAATCGGAATAAATTTAATATTATGTAACAATATCTATTTTAACATCAAATATCAATAGGAATAACATTTTACAAATATTGTAAATAATGAGGAGAATTATGATATATCACACTATAAAATTAATGTTCATTTCTCTTTGGTTAGAGTTTATTAAATTTACTAATGAAAAAACAGAATATAACGTACCTCAGTGATCTAGAGGATAACTCAAAAAATTATAATGTGTTTATATTAATATATAATGTAAATATTTTATATCACTTGTAAACATGAGTATATTACAAAAAAATTGTATTCATGAATTAATATATAATATTTCAAGGTATTTAAAACAAAAAATGCTAACATCATTCTGCAAGTTTTAAATTAGAAAAAAATATTTGTGACTACAAATTAATTTGAAAATTATAGATAATTATTGTGTTTTAGTGGATGAAATAAAATTTATTGGATATAAATTTCTATAATAATTCATGTTAGGAACTTAAAATATTCACAAAATATGAGATGATGGATATTTGATCTAAACAACTAAATGTGATGTTAAAGGATGTGACAATATATAAAATATTGTATGGTGGATTTGTAAAAATATGACACACTATTGGAAATTTTATTGACATAGGTATTAGGAGATCCAAGATAATAGGAGTTCTCCATAACAAATGGTTTTAAAGAGTCTCATTGTCATGTATATTTGAGTATAGAATTTTTTATTAATGTAGAGTATAGTGGGATAAAATAATAATTCGATTTAAAATTTATTATTCATATAGATTATGTTTTTCCTACTACCATTATTTAATATAAATAATAAATCCAACCCTCTCAGGAAAAATATATTTTCATTTTTATTCAGTGAAACCCGATTACATTTATCTGAACATCAATGTAATATTTAATATTGGTATTCTTGATGTGTGGTAAGATAGTTCATAAAACTACATTTTATGTGACCATCAGTTTTAAAAATTTATATATACATCCATATATATTTCACATTAGTTTACTAATAGTTATATAATATTGAGTGTTGGATAATTTTCATAAAATCTAGAAAATTATGCTTGAATTGGTATGGAGTAACCAAGACTAACTCTTTTATCCCTAAAACATTGTTGGATGATAGGACTTTTTACATTAACAAATCACATGTGAAAACTTTATGAGATTATTATTTCTCATTGAATCTAATTAATTTCAATCTCTATATTTGAAACATGAATATTTCATTATAAGATTTTAATTGTTGAATTGGAATCATGGGGATTTTCGATAGACTGTGTTCCATTCAATGTGGGATCAAGATTCGAAAATGTGTGACAGTTTTTAGAAAATTTATTAACTAAAACCTTCATTCAACACCGCATATAAGTGAAAAAATACATATATTGTAATACAATAGACTCATAAAAATTTATTAGTACCAATATATTATGATAAGAAGCACAATATACTATATCAGAATTTGTATTTGTTTCCCTCATGTATACATTGATAAGGAATATTGTTTTTAATTATACTAGTTTTATGGATAAAAATTATGATGGTGTGTTTTATAAATGATTATTATGATAATTTATTTATGTATATACATTGTGAGGATGAAATGATAAATTACATTGAAAAATAACAGAATGTGGAGATATAAAATATATCAATTATTTTTATAAATAGTGAAGTATTCAAGAAAAATTATGTGGGTGATTGTGGAATAAATATATAGAATACATTAGAATAAATTTAGATGATTTAAATTGATTCCTTATACTAGGAGAACCCATATACAATAAATAATTTAATGTTTCATGATTAAGATATCACATAAAATATAGTCTCAAAAACATTTGTTTAATAAATTTAGAAAGGGATGGATGACATTGGATAACAATCACATGTCATTGGGATGATAAATAATTTTTATGATTTCTGAATCTATTAATATATGTGTATCTAAAATTTATATTAAATACATTTTTACAATTTAATAAATTCATAATTCTCATTAAGAGTAAATAATTAGGTTTTTCAATTGAATAACTGGTGAGAATACATATTCATAAATCAATAGAATGATTATGTAATTATAAATAATTGATTTAATAATTATATATTATATTGGTTCAAATAGAGGATGGTCATGGAGTTAATATTTTATTCAAAATATAATTATTATTAGATAATATAGAGAAGAATAATGAGATGATTTCTTCTAATAAATCCAATATTATAATTTTTTAAGATATAGATTCTAAATTAAATATACATTGAGAAAGTAAACATTATTTGGAACAAAAAATATATAAGGAGGTATACATTGAGTAAAATATTATCCAACTAAATGTTTTTTAATAGAGGATAAAATACTAAAAATAATATTGTTTGAGAATTAAGGACATGAAAAGTAACTTTTTGGAGAAGGATATGAAAATGAAAAAAACCTAAAATGAGTATCCAATTCTAATATGGAGTATTAGGTATTTCTATATATACATCCTAAAAATTTGGATAATACAAAGTTAGTTATCTATAATTTACTGTGTATGTGGAATATTATAGAAATTTTTAGAGGTGGATTTCCTATATGGAAGGGGATTTTTTTCTATAATAGTGATTAGAGAAACCGCGAGTGTGGTTATAGAAGATAAATTAATCAATGATGGATGACTCTAGTTCACATAATCTTAATAATTATTTCACTAAAATTTCTATGAATTTTTTAGATGGTGTATTCATTATATTAAGCATTGAAATTGAGAATCCTATATTAATTTGAGATGTGATGAAGAATAAATCATGAAAACCCATATTCTCATGTCAATGGGTGTTATATAAAGAAGGTCTAAAAACATGTAATTTGAAATACTGATATACATTTTTGGTAAGAATATGGTATGAATGTAATGCTCACTGAATCATACCCCAAGGGATAAGATAATTTAGGAACAATCATTGATATAATTAAATAAATGTACAATAAACGAAGGATTATATTTTTTTGAATAATTTAATGTAGAATTATTAGAGATATATTCATAATTATAAATAAATATGAGGTGGGAATAATATATATTTATGATTATAAAAATAGATAATGACTTTTTGTCTACAAAAAACATAAGAATCATGAGGAACTGACTATTATAATATAAAAATAGAGGAAAATAATTAATATTAAATGATTCAAGGATACATCATCAAAAGAAGAGACATTTACATATGAAAATAGTTTTACAATAGAGATAAGTGTTAGATCCATGAATATGGGGCTAAAGACTGTAACATTTGTGAATCTAGTATTTATAGTGTTGTATAAAATGGAATCACTATATAGGATAGGATTGGGAATATAAGTGAATAGTGGGTACGAAAATACCAACCGCATCCATATTCAAGGGGATGTTTTGAAAGTACACCACTAGTCCTGATTATAAATAATATTCCCAATTATTGGAGTGATTCAACCTTAATGGGGGATATATTATATGGGGTAAATTCTATGAGAAATGATTGTTTATTTGAAGCCTGAAATTTAAATAAATGAGGTTTAATTTAAATTCTAATTGGTATCAAAATAAAATATATGAAATTATACTTTATGTAATTTTAACTATATTTTTATAGTTTCATTGACATGTTATATTCAAATTGAGTCTAATATGAGTGCAACTATATGTTAATGACTAAAATATAATTTTAATACAAAATACAGAAAAATATACTTAACAAAATAATGTATAATGAATTTGTAATGTGATTTAATACATAGATTAAAATTAAGGACAACCTAAATGCGGTCCAATAATACTCCTGGGGTAGATTATAGAATTAGAGTTTTTTTGTATAACATGTTAGTAAAATATAATATTTTTTCATGATAAGAAAATATTATTAATAGATATTCCCATGGTGTAAATAATTTCAATATAAGCTGCCAATAGTTGGAGGAAGTAATGATATTTAGTATTAATGTTTTATGAGACATACCTTTACTGTTGGAGTAATTAAACTTAATAAATAAAAATTGACATTTTTTCATATATTTTTATTAGATGTTTACAACATTATGTTGAATAAATTATTATTGGTTATTTTAATCACGCTGATATTTTCATATTGATTTTCCTCTAATAATTTTGTATATATTTATTTATATAACTAAGATAAATATTTTTGGAAATTAATATCATTTATTGTGTCTGATTATTGAATGTTTGTGGTAAGATAACTCATTTAAAATATTTTAGAGTAAAAGAAAAGAAAATATAATTTTTGGTGTTGAAATAAAAATATGGAGTTATTGTGAAAATTGTTATAAAATAAAAAAAATTTGTTAGTTTTAAAATATTATGGTTGAATATGTTAATTTATATTTAGTTTTTTCATGAAAAATAAACAATTTTAATATTGATAAATTTGTATTTCAATGATTTTGTTGATAGAATATGATTTTTAAAGACTATAGTTTTATATTAGAGGGGTATGTTTGTTACTCTATATTTTTAGATATGTTTTATTAAAAAATTAATGAAATATATTGTTATGATCCCACTATATATTTATGTGATAAATGGGGTAAACACGAATGAAACTAATAGGAAAATCACATTTTAAATTTATTTAAAAATGGGTGGAATGGTGCTGATAAATCAATATGCATGTTTAATAATGGGATGAGTGAAAAGGGGAAGATAATTTTTAAGATTCCTAGATTAATGGATGATTTATTATCCATATAATAAGCTAGATAATGTTTCATCATGTTGATTAGTTTTATTTTTTTTAACAATAAAGGATTGAAACCATTATGTTAATTTTTTTTAATTTAGGTTGTATTTGTTTGTGTAATGGATAAATTTTAATTTTGAAGAATTTATTATACATTTTTCAATGTTTCAATAAAAAAGAGATTATTTTTTGGATGATAGAAGTTTCATCCAATTAAATAGTTGATTCGATTTTCGATAAGAAAGAATGTTTAGGATACTATAGAGATATTGACCGAGGAATCAATGTATATTTTTTTCGGTGTCTAAAAATTAAGAGATAAGGGTATACATGAATTATAATTAATATGCTAGGAATTCTATTTAGTAATTTATATATGATAATGATATATATAACATTGGAATTGAATCATGGGGATGATAATGAATTTTATATATCATAAGAGTAATTTTTGATATCAAGTTAGTGTATATATAGTAGAAATTGAATTTGAAAATTAATAAATACATTGATTACTCTTTATAAAGAATTTATAAAACATTAATCAAAATAAAAAATTAATTCATTTATAATTGTTAGTTTTTTAAATAAATCACTATTTATTTTGGATTATTATCGAATCAAAGGAAATAAGAAAAAGCATGAAATCATTCTGATGTTGGTCGAATGTATGTATATAAATGATGAAAATACCCAATAAACACATTATACATATAATTATAGGAAGGTTTGACTATGTGTGACTCCCTATTGTAGTTTTGTATGGAACTATCTGATAATAGATAATGAATTTATTTAAAATTATGTTGATCATGAAATATGATCATGAGTACGAATAAAATCAATTCTATGTAAAAAAATTATTTCATTATCACTCCATAACAAGTATAACTCAATACTACTCTTATATATTAGTATTACAAGAAATATGGATCACTCTATATTTGGAAATCTGTCTAATATCTGGGTTTATCTAGTTATTATTCACTAAATTAGATTAATACACATTGTAGGCATCCATTACAAAACTAGTTTGAAATATGTGATGTTTTGTAGGAGGACACCATGAGGTTCCATGAGTCCAAAATAAAATATCCTTCATTGTGGATTTTTTTCTAACTTGAACATTATTTACAATTTTTTTTTTGTGACAATGTAATTTCATTCCAATCGAATAACATTCCTAAAAGGATAGAATTGTTCTAAGAGATGTTAATTCATAGAAAAAGTGTATTTTTTTGTTTAAATTTTCAAATTGATGATTTATGATGAGTTATAGGGAATTTTATTATCATTATACGACATAATTTGAAAGACTAATTAATGTGGGATAGTTTGAATGGTATTATATTATGAGACGAATGCAATTTAATTCCAAAAATTTATTGGTATGTAATAGGAAAAGAAAAATTACACAATTTTTTATCGGAAATTCAGAAAATGGGGTAATGATATTGAAAATATGGTTCATATAGAGAATTAGTGATCTATTAAGAGAGACATTTAGTGTTACATCTAATTTTAATGAGGATATTGTTTATTTAAGTTTTATTATTATGTCATGTTGTTGATGAAAATGATAGAGTTCAGTATGAATTGTTCTATTAGTGAACTATTATTTATTTAGAGGAAATGTTTTTTTATCTATTATGATTTCATAAGAAACATCATATAAACTCTCTTTTTGAGATATTTATCACATAATGATTAATAGAATAATAATACTAGTGATGTAATGTGCAGATAAAGGGTATAATATGCCGATTATTTATGAATATGCACTTATATCATTATGATGTTTTAGAAGAGATCATCTTGTCTATTCGCTGATAAATTCAACCATGATGCAATATGTGATGGAATAATAATTTTTAATTTCCCTTAGGATATATTTCACTATAA
Organism: Viscum album; assembly: GCA_963277665.1. Lineage (NCBI taxonomy): Eukaryota > Viridiplantae > Streptophyta > Magnoliopsida > Santalales > Viscaceae > Viscum > Viscum album. The sequence goes on from OY728127.1 coordinate 1,814,628,058, forward strand.
AAATCATAAATTAGATTTCTACCATGGAGTTTATTTTATATTTGTTAAACACGTATCATCTAAAAAGTGCATAAAATTAAAATATTGTACATTAACCCCTCATAAAGAATATGTTACATGGACATAGGACAATTTAATGGAACCATGTAAAATACTATTTTTCTGTGAACTATATAAATATATATATATTATTTTAATGATATGTGGGTAACATAATTAGAGCCATAGATTGAATGTTTTTTTCAATGGGGTAATACTATTCAATTATGTTTGGGGTTTTGAAAAAAATGTATTATATTATATTGAACTATGATTCATCAAACTTTCCGGTTTCATTTAGAATTAACTCATATCCATCTATTTAAAAAAGAAACTAAGAATATATGGAACTCGAACCATTGAAAAACTAGTGGTGATCCAAGGAGAATGGAGGAAAATGAATCCGACAAAAAATATAGATCTTTCATAAATCAATGATAGAGAATGGATAGAGGGACAAGAGGGTTCCTATTTTCTGGAAGGATATGTTAAAGGTTCAATAATTTTTTAATTATATATAAAATTTTAATTGATTAAACATATAACAAATGAAAACTACACTAGAGGATACTGGGTACCCATTACCTTATCATAAAGTACCTAGTACTTTATCATGTACCCATCCCCTGTCCATTGGTTGGTTAATGGTTTTCTAGGTCCCCCCCCCCTTAGTAAATGGTTCCATTAGGTACCTATTATAGGTAAATTTTTAATTGATATTATGTCTCATTAACAGAAATATATTTCACAATGTTTAAATGTTCAAATTCTGACCCAACCCCATCAAATTCCTCTAATAACATGTAATTGTTAAAAAAATTAATTTTTTTTATTCATCTCCATACCTAAAATATGGAGGCCCTTACAACCCCTCCAATATATAATTACTCATCTATGAAATGTTTTTACAAAAATTACTAATTGAAATATCTTACCACTACACTCACATAACTACCATCAACTCTCATGTATTCTCATGGATATACCTATATTACCACTGGACATGTTCTCAAATTGTCATGTTTGTATAGAACCAATTTTTACCTTGTAAGAATATGAAATATTTATATATATATATATATCAAGATCTAGGAAATGATACATTGTTTGATTCTAACACCTATTGCTCCCAGAATTATTTTTATAAAAAATTAAAATATGTTTTGTAAATTGTGGGCATAGTGACTTAATTAAAATTTGATAATAGTTAAATGAAAGAATAGATTAAAAATAAGATACCATGGTTGAGTTCAGAACACATATTTTACCATATGCTCGACATAAAATTGGGAATCACATGGTGTTCATAAATCATTCTCATTAGTGGTATATTTAGTTTCATAATTAGTTAAATTAAATGAAATATTTTTTTAATCCATATAAATGTATATAATAATATCTCCATGGAGAATCCTCCATTTTAATCCTCATAAATCATAGAAGGATTTTAGATCATGTTCCCCACCTTCCATCGGGGAATCACTATAGAAGACGATGAAACTCTAGATCGATGTAGATTAAGACATAAAGAATTACAAAACAAACTTAAATAATTATTGATAACAATATTCAACAACAAATGATCCAATATAAATGTGTAATCATTAAATTTTGTTTTACACCATTTATGGTTAAATTGATTGATTAAAATCATCTCGTTTTTTCTATACGCCAATTATTGGACATTTTATGCTCTTATGTACATGTTAAATTGATTTATTGAATCGTTTTACTGACATGATCATACCCATTATTGGTTGCTGGAATTGATTTTCAACGATCTTTAAATATTTTTTATTGTTTTGTTCTCCATCAATTACATTGTGCTCATCAGAGGTAAAACCCCAGAGATCCCGGTTCAACATTATCAGATGGTACTAAGCTCAATCGGACCCCTATAATCATGGATAAATAACTTGAGAGGGGTGGATACAATAATCAGATACATATATGGGTTTCTATTTAGTAATGGGAGATCATTTTAGTGGTCGGTGGCTGAATCATAAATGACAAAAAGTTTGGGCATTATGGACGTGCATCTTACCTTCGATGAATGAAGGAAACCAATTTCTAGAGAATGAGGAGCAAAAACTATGATCAACAATCATATAAGATAATACAGGGTAGTGATTGGGCTGGAATCATAGTGGATATGATTGATTCAATGTGTGGAAATCAGATAAGTGTTTCTATGATATTCTTGATTACATGTCGTGTACCATGGTGCACAGTCATTGTGTATCCCATTATCCGGGGTAGCTAGGGTTCTAGGATTTTATAAGGACAACATGTCATGTAGGCTCCCTACATATCATTTACCCCCTTGACCATGTGGATGAGTCATGTGATGGATCACATGGATAAGCACACACAAGGTGCCTGAGTACCGGGGCATGTGCCGAGAACATGATAGGCACTCTGTGTGACGAAAAACACCATTTACTAAAGAACACAATCAATGGGTAAAGTACACAAACCTGGATTTCATACACTTAAACTACCAAAAAAGGTAGAATCGAATTTCAAATTAGAACACTAAGTATATCTCTGTTCAAAGATAGTATACATACACAGTTGGCGATATGTGTACCCCCAGGGACATGAAAAAGTAAAGGAGCGGGACCACACCCAATGTGGGTCCTCTTACTTGAGGTGTATCCCTTGAATGAATTTGAGGAAACATAATTATTATGTATATATTTTATTTGGAATATGATTATTACCCACATGTATCTTATATTGATTTTTATTCTATTATTAATGCAATGTGACCATAGTTGTGGCTCGGGAAAAATAATTTGGAATGTTGCGAGCACGACACATGGTTTGGAGGTGCTCAACAACTGCATTGATTTCACATGATCATCATAGATTCCTAGAGGGTTACCCTCTAGATGGTCTGGTCATGTGTCTTCTTTAGACATCTAGAGTGGTACCATCCTATTGGGTAGAGTAAGGGTCCTCTATAGACTCTCGTGTGGAATCCTCTAGTTGGGATAGGAATAAGTCCTTGTTTACTAGAGTAGAACCCTCAAGTTAACATAGTGAATTGTTCCTCTCTAGACCTCCAAAGTGTAACACTCAATTTGGTCTTGGAATGGGTCCTTGATGACACTTTAGTGTAACTCTCCAACTATGATGTGTATGGATACTCAATGACATATTGAGTGGAACCCTCCAACATGATGAGACATGGTTCATCTACCGAAATCTAAGTGTAACTCTCCTGAAGGGTTGGTCATTTGTCCTCAAGGACTAGAATTTATCCCCTTTTTGGAATAGGGAATAGGCCCTCTACATGCTTCAATATTGGAACCCTCTCACTGGGATGGACATGGGCCATCTTTCACTGAGTGGAACCCTCCTGTCGTTCCATGAAATTGTTCCCCTACTAAGAGATTATGGCCACACGACTATGTTGAATAGTTATGAGGCATGTATTTATAGGGACGATTACATGTGGATGGACGTGTGAGATTATGGAAATCATTAATAGAATTGTGAAATGTTTTTCTATTCTTCTTCTTGAGATGAGATGTGAGATGGGGATCCCCTTTATATCTCATCTGAGTTTCTTAGATGACGTATATATATAATTAGTTATAGATAAAACATTATTTGGTTACTCACTTTCTAGAATATGTGAATATATGTGGGTTATTCCACATGCGTTCCATGATTAGCTACTTATGGTTGTTTTATTTTAATCTCCAACTATAGTTGGAAAAGACTAGATGTTTAGTTCATCTACTCGACATGTTATACCCCCTATTTTTTAAGGAATATATTCTCTCTATTGGCATGGGTTGAGTTTTTCACTTTCAATAAATTCTACATTTTGTTTACTATCTACAATAATTCACTTTTGGGTGTATATATTACTCCAACACCATATGATTTCAGAGAATCCTACTATGTATGTATATAATCACCCCAATATAAAATTTTACCACATTTTTCATGTCTTACACAGACAAAAAAACGTCAATTGTGACATCATATGAGCTTAGGGATACCTGGTAGTATGGATGGAGTATTGTTATCATATCATAGAGATAATATGATTGGTTATATCAACATTTAGCATTAATATTTTTTCAGGATGGGACCTATTTCAGGTTTGGAATTTCTTTTTCCCTGTTACATGTTAGTTTAAACTAACAATCTCTTGTAATGCCTAGAGGATTTACATTTATGTTTGTATTCCATGTGTATTGAATCTTTTTATATTTTTACTCTTCACTTATTAATGAGGATGATTGTTTGATTGTATACCATTACTAATTAAATGGCCTCCCTGTGTTAGTTATTCTTTCATCAATGGTCTCCAGCCCCTGGAATGTGGATGTGGTCTTGGGGTAATTGCCGCTCGAGCCCTAGAATGGTTTGGGTCATGAATGATTTGGTAACATAGGTGGTATGAACATTCATAAAGTGTTTTTAGTAGTCCTTAAATGATTATTTTATTTAGGTAAACAATGTAAATGTATTTTGAGTGCATATCATAGGAATGAAAATCCAATGAGAGTATGGGTGGTCACCTTATCAATTCACAAGGAACTTGAATAAATTATTTTTTACTCATAAGACAAAGACATTGGTTGTAAGGATCAATGATACATGAATCATATATGATATAGTTTTTTAATACCATTATTTATTTATCATTACATTTTATCATATATATATATAGGAATATCTAATAATTTTACATCATGATAACATTTAGGATCCCTCCCTGATGAAATCCATACATGATACAAGTTCCAGATTGTGACGAATATCTTTTGAGTGATGAGGCCTCAGTTCTAGATCCATACCATAAGCTTTATACTCTAGGTGGATAGGTATAAGAACCTCTACCTATTTAATAATCATATTATAATAGCCCAATAAGCTGTTGAAGCACCCAGGCAGACAAAACTCTATGAGTTCCAACCCCCTAGGCTGCTGAGGATTTACAGAAATCCAGATTACCACGAATAATAGGATTCGCTGGAGTTAGTGTTTCTTTATTTCCGGATAATCTAGAAACCAAACGATCTATCAATTTCACTTGTAGATAGCGTTTTCCATTGAGCATATGGGTTTTGGGGTATACGTTTTTACCCAGATACGAGATGATTTTATACTCTTAGGGCCCACCATCAAGTTTTTGTTATGTGAGGAGTATTACCCCAACCCATTTTCATATAGTTTGGATTTAGGATCATCTTGGAATGCAGTAAGGAGGGATGATAGAAGATAAAATGTAGTAAATTTAATATGTCATATATTTCACAACCTATAAAATACTTATGATTTCAATATACAAGAACAAATTTTTTAGTAGAAACCCTGTAGAGAGATTACTTACAACATGGTTCTATTTTTCATCCTCACCATTGTTTTTGTGATATAGTGGGAACTAGTGACAAAGATAATTATGTTTGGGGGTTGTAAAAAAACTAGAACTAGAAGTGGGAGTCGCATAGATGATTCATCTGCAACAGCTAGCAAATTCCAGTGAAAATGATCTTAACATATGAGATCATTTCATGATCAGACTCATCTACATAGTTGTGTGGTACAATGAAAAAATAGATCACTATGGTGTCCCAGAGATTTTTAGTTCTATTCATGTGATGTGAAATTTCATATAGTGTTTTTCTAGGAAACCAGACATGATGGGGAGCATAGCTAGATAGCAGAACGCCCTCCATGGTAGAGGTAGTTCCATAATAAAAGATCTCCAAAGTGATTTAATGTTAGTACCTGGAGATGTTTTGATGTCTTTGGAGTAATATGAGATAATGATGTTTGAATAATATATGATATCCCTCCACCACAATCACCATGTAGCCCATGTCAGGCATAGGGAGCAGCTAGATGGGGTCGCAGAAATCTGTAGGATTTGGAGTCTAATAACCCTGCAACCCATGAAATGATTAGAGTTGTGATCATTGATTATTCTACTCATTAATATATATTATTAGACAAATGACAAATTCATTCATTAATCTATATAGTCTATGTGTGAAAGATGGGGCTCCCAGATGAGGCTCTAACCCGTTAACTAATCATGGGGTTCCTTGAGTGAACACATATTCTATGTATTTTTTCTACAAGTAGTAAGAGATATCTATTAGTGGGAAAGGTTGATATGGTATCTTTTGGTCTTCCTTTTGGAACCCTATTGCTACATATTGGTTATGGATTGGTTTTCCATGGTCAAAGAAAATATTTTTTTATCACAATTTATTAGTCAGATGCCTATGCACTAATGGGATTGAGATTCACCTTCATGGTGAGATAGATCACATGGTGGGTTGAAATGGTTTTGTGATCAGTAGGTTGTAGAAAATAACCCATCTGTTAGTGGGTATTTCCCTTGGTTCAGGAAGCTTGGTTGGAATCCACATTCATTTAGTTGTGGGGGATTATATGGACATATTCCCCAAGAATTTTTTAGGACATCCTTTTAGGAAAGAGATTGATTTTTTTGTTGAAATTCTTCCTAGGAAAACACTAATATCATTTTTAGAATATAATATGTAAAATAGAAAGCTCTAGGATTAGTTTATGTAGTTTAAGGGCCTTCAAGATAATGGCTTAATTCGTCCATTGTGTCACCCTATCCAGCTCTGGTGTTTTTTATAAAAACAGGTGACTGAGATATTGTGTCATTGTATAGATTATCATCACTTGAATTAGGAACTGCTAGAGAAAAAGAACCCATTTCAGATTATTGATGATCAATTGGAACAATTTTATGTTGTGATATGGATCATGAAGGCTAATCTCACGCCCAACTATGCCCTGTTGAGGGTTCATAAGTTTGGTGTTCAAAAGATGATATTATAATGTCATTATGGAGACTATGAGTTCCTAGTGATTCATTTTGGGGTGACACATTCATCTCCCATTATTATGGATTTTATGAAATTGTAATTGTCATTGTATATAGACTAGTCTGTTATCATCTTCGTCGATGTCATTCTCAACTAATATTTATCAGAGGAAGAATATGCATATCACGTGATAATGGTTCTAGATTTTCATCAAGAGAACTAGCTTTATGGGAAGCACTCAAAGTGACTATCTTGGATTCATGAGATAAAATTTCTAGGGAATGTTATATCTAATCACGGTTTACACATGGACCATAAAAATATAGATGCATTGTTTTCTTGGGATCCACCAAAGAGTGTGTCAGAGGTGTGAAGATTCCATGGAATCGTGGGGTACTATAGGAGGATTCAATAAGACTTATCTATAAATTCAACCCATTTGACCACCCACACAATGGAAGGTAATACATTCAAAAATATTGATAAATAATATATAGAGATAGAGGAGTTGTGGATATAGATAATGAGTGATCATATGTGTAATGCCCCGACCCCAGTTACCCATAGTCGGTGCATTATTACATAACATTGGCATGATCACAAGAAAGATCAAATCTCGAAAGGCCGATTGGATTAGTAGCCTTGGAAACACTAGATATATTCATAAGTTTTACATTACATCATAAAATGAAAAACTACTACAACAACATAATGTTTCCACAATCCACACTATTAACCTCTCATAAAATCCCTGCAGGTCATTCATAACTTACTTCTTCACATCCTGGAAAAATAAAACATAGAAAAAGGGTGAGCTCAAATGCCCAGTAAGGATAACAATATAGCAGAAACTTTCATAAATAAGAATAAACATTTAAGGCAATGTATAACTAAAACAAAAGCCTTTTAAATATGAACTTTCAACATGGTATGGCATAAATAAAATGAAATAATTCCATTTACTTATTCACATGGATATTCTACTAATCGAATAATCACATGCAAAAATCAATAACCACTTTCATAATGTTGGAATGCATAATGCCAGACTATCATAACCACATAGCCAAGGCCTCGTGCCAAGACTACAAATAAGATTTTGTCAAGGCCTTGTGCCAAGACACTAGTTTGTCTCATGATACCTACCGATGCATCGAGGAGCTATTGCGGGCTCCACCCGTCACTTATTAAGTCCAATGAATTCCCATATGAAAAGGTTTAAACATAACATAAACATTCGTATTAAATCTAGCATACGAAATGTCAATAATTTCACCATAATCTATGAATGGTATAAAAATAGCAAATCCATAGTCAAACATATCACAAAACCTTCAATACAATATAGAAGTTTTGTATCATAATAAATCAACTTCAAATAATCTTAAAATCCATCAAAGGATGTTGACGTAGATGAAATCAAAATTCTTTTTAAAGAAATATCTCCTTTTATTTTGAAATCATTTAAGATCCATATAAAATAAAAAATTTTCTTTGAAAATATTCTTATAAGCTTGTAAGGAAAGGTTTGAAGATTTTATAACGGCGTAAAATAACCGCACCCGCCGTATAAACATTCTTACCTTAATTCTGTCGAAAAGGTTAAAAAGGACCTTGTTTTGAAAATGACCGAAAGATTCTTTTATAAACCACTTATAAAAGTCAAAAAAGGTATAAATGACTTTAATTCATAATCTAGTAAATAGTAAAAATGTTTTGAAATACATTTTTAAGAAACATGGATGTGGATGATAAAGAGATCCCAGTAGATTATTACGTATAAACAACCTTGGATAATGAAGAGGTTGTAGAGTAAACCCTTACCTTGTACTTTTCCTTGGTTGGGGTAGGTTAACCTCCTGTATAATGGTGAAATAGTTGTTATTAAATTATACAAGAATCATATACATTAATATGATATCATATATGATCTTTTAACATTGATTTGTTAATAATATCTTAGAATTATCGTCGTTTCGGGTGTTAACTTACTTGTTTTCTTTTATATGTTTTGTTACGTAAGACATGTTTGTAAAGGATAGGTTGTATATTATTCATATCCAGAATGATATCAAGTCCTTAAACATCATTTTTAAATCATCAAATGATAATTATACTTGAATGGATACGATGGAGAATGAATCTCATCGCGTTCGTGGAGACGGTAGTCCGTACGTACGCACGAGCGACAATATCATTATTTTGATATTAAAATAATATATAAATGGATGGTATATCATATATACAGAATCATTAACATGTTATATTTATTATTTACATGAGTTACACATCATTATTATACCCATCCAAATAATATTATATTGAATAATAATTACACCACGACGTGGAGACGGTAAGCCGTACGTACGCACGTATGGTGACATGTTATTCAAAGGGTGGATAGAATACTGAATATGGTTGTACCATATTTATAATAACATCACAGTATATGTGAGATACTGGAGTTATTATTTTATAATGGTATGAACAAAGAAAGAGGAAGTGGAAGAAGAAAGGAACTTGGAAAAGGGTGGTGAAATCATTACCTCTTCTTCGGGTTCTTCCTTTTGATTTGATCAAAAGGGATCCTTAGGTTGGCTTTCTGATCAAACTATGGCCTCTAGGTTGTAGTGAGAGATTTTGGGAGAGTATTTGGGCAGAGTTTGGCCTAACCAAAAGGCTTTGAAGGTGTGAAGAAATGAGAAGGAGGAGTTCCCTTTTATAAGAGGGGTGAGGGGCACCTTTGGAAAAGCTAGAAATATTAATTTATAATAAATTCATATTCGCATTCTGAAGGCTCCAAAGTTTATTATTCAAAGGTTATGGTGGGGATAGGTCGAAAAACACTCAACCAATAGAATTTAGACAGGTTTGGGTACTTATATTAACCTTATCTTTAAGTATTAACTCTAAGTTAATTAGTTTCACTTTTACAATGTCTCTTTGTATTTTTATATAATATGGTTAATAAAATTACTATATACATCCAAGAGACCAAAAAGTGGTCCATTAATGATGAAACTATCATGATATAAGTCTCTTGGCCGAACCTTAGATTTTTAGAAATTTAATATCAATTAATAATATAATATTTGTTTTAAGAACTCTTTTATGTCAATTTTGACACTATTCAATAGTTGATTTTTGTGAAACTCATAACAGATTGATTACTTCGAAAAAAGTCAATTAAATCAATCCTAATATATCATATTATCCTATAAAATTAGTTTAATTCATTAAAAGTTTCATATTATATTTTTTTTGGGTATTTATAATATCAATTATTTTAATTTTTCATTATTATAGTAATTACTGCATCATCATTGTGTCATAAATAAAATAAATTATTTAATGTCTAAAAATTATAAATAAAATATCATAATGTCTTAAATCTTTTTAGCTTTCTAATGAATATTTATAATCTAAAATCCAGCTTATATAACCCTATGTAACAATTGTTTTTCTAAAAGATATATGCTTGTGTCATTTTTGTATTCATTTTGACTTAATTAAAATAAAGTGTCATTATCACTTACAAGTGGATCCATGGGGTCCCCAAATTGACACAAAGATGCCCATGGTCGACCATGTATCAACCAATATGGTTAAGACATGTTTTAAGGTAATTTAGTATTATTATAATATTATATTTTAACCCTTATTTACAGGATTTACCCTTAACCATGGTAAATAAAATATTTACCGCAGTAATTATTCAAAATGTCTAAAAATAAAAGTTACCTATTTACACAATTTGAACATCCTGATTCCAAATATGGAATCCATTTTTCTAAATTCAAAATACAGAAGTGGCAGAAATTAATTTAAAATTAATTCCTGCTGTCAAAACAAAAAGCGTGTTTTTAAGAGATAATAACTATCTAAAGATTGACACTTGTTTATGTTCGGTTTAATTGTAAAATTATGTCAAATGACCAACATTATATTAAATTGTAAAAATATATTCTAAATATACTTTAAAACCACTCAAATTCATAATTTATCACTATTAATTATTTTGATTAAAAAAGTTGGTTTTAATTAAAATTTAGTAATTTTCACTATTCATCAAAATATGAAAGTTATCCGAAATGTACCAAAATTTCACCTTAGGCTAAATTTGATATTCCGAATCCAAAAATGAAGTCCATTTTAAAATATAAAGTATATATAACTTCAAAGAGTAGGTATTACTATTCATAACAGCTAGTTTGATTGGTTACGGTGTGTTAGAACTCGGTGTTGCGTACAACACACGCTAGCGTACCGTGGAAGCTTGGGATGTTTCCTTTTAAATTTTTGATGTCCCCATTTAGTCAAAAAGTTTAAAATATAGTATCTAAAAAGGGTTCACTATTAAAATTTGGTAAAAGTGCAATACTGAAAATGAATTTGTTCTTGCACTATATCTAAGAAACTCATAATATGGATTCTAAAATTATAAGGATTATATAAAGTTTAAAATTTAGATAATACTATTCATAACCTATTTTGAATGGCTTTTTTTTGTAAGTCATGGTGTGATTGAACTCGGTGTTGCGTGTAGTGAAAGTTATTGAATTATTTTGTAGAAATAACACACTATGAAATCTTGGGGTGTTACATTCTCCCCTCCTTCAATAAATTGCGTCCTCGCAATTTGAAATTGTTCTTCGAAAATAAAAGGTTGAAAATAGAAAATATATTTGTGGGAAAACCCACATCGGAAATTGGGTTACTAAAATTTAGTCTTAATATGAGGAAAAGAGAAATGAAAGGGTCACCACCAAATTATGATCTCGATTAGGAGAACATTGGTGGCAATTAGAGACATATAATTGGAGGAAAAACGTAAATATTTATAGGTAGTGATTGAGTTCATCAATCACAAACAAGTATAAAATTGAGGTCCTTAAATTCATCAATCTATGGTGATTTGAAATACCATCGGTTCAACAAAATATAGGGTATTGGGATAACACATTTTTGACGTTTCAAAATATCTTAGTTGAAATCCCACATCGAAAAATGAATTAATGATGCCTCTATTTAAAATAAAGAGTGGAAAGTATGAAGATTACCGAAAATAACACATACTAGGGTTCCATGAAGGAAAATATGGATATGGAGGAGAAATCTAACCATCAATTCTCTGATGGAGAGTGGTAGAGAACATGGCTATGAAAAGGCCAACAATCCCAAAGCCATAAATTAGTGATGATTTAAGGTACCATCTAGGAAAACATTTTTGTTCTAAGTTCCTTTTATTAATGTTGAGGAATTTATTTATGAGATTGGCTAAGATCATAAGGAGATATAATTACTTTATAATTAGAGTTTTATCCATCAATAAGTTTCTACCACAAACTCATCTATCACTCTAAAAGATAATAGAATGTAATTTTTTTTATTTATATTATTCGTACAGGGTTCCAAAATAAATGAATTTATAATTCATCTACCAGATCTTAAAAAAAACAACATTATTTAATCCAGGACATCTTGTGGGCCAGTGGTAGGTGATACACCCTTGTCGCCCTTCGGTTGCAGGTTCAAGTCTCGCAGCCTTGCCGGACGTGACGGGTTGTCGCCCGACCTCCGGGTTTTCCTTTTATGGTAATCCAAAATAATCCAAACTAGAACTATCCAAAATACTTATGTCCAAACTCACAGTCCAACATTTATAAGGAAGTTAAACATTATATAGATCCTTTTTACCCCACAATAGCATATGAATACCTTCATCTTGTATTCTTTTAATAAACTGAAACATCTTGAATTACCATATTCCTTATTGATTACATTCATGCTCCCCTATTCCATATAGAATGCTGGATATACTTCATCAATCCAAAAATGTTTTAAACCCCAACAATGATGGAATATACAAATCATTAATCAGTTCCAAGGTAGTCAATAATATCCAATATAATTTATCCAAATCAATCATGTATTATTCTAAAATCACTACCTCAGTATCAGAACTATATTATGATTTATCATTCTCTCAACCATATATTTTCCAAAATATTATCCTGCTATTGAGTCACTTTTCTTTGTTCCACACAATCTCAAGTCCTTAATGAAATAGTACTGCAGTACAATCCTTATATACTCCATAATTATTATAACAAGTACATTTTTGATACAACACTCAATTGACATAATCAACATAAGAACTCTAATCATTCCTCTTCATCTGTGGTAGTATCATAACATGATTATTATCCAACAACATCATTTGCAGCATAGTCTGATGACTGGGACATAGGTTCGCGTAGTGTCCAAACTCCTTGCAAATGAAGCATTGTACATTTGAAACCATTTTCTTACCCTTGCAGTCACGTACTTTGTGCCCTTTTCCTCCACACTTATAACAAACTCCCATTCCTTTCAGGCAAGTTCCAGGGTGTTTCTTTCCACAGTTACCACATATGGGAAAATTCTTGTTTTCCCTCTTCCCTTTATCCATCTTTCTCTCTTCCATCCTTTTCTTCTCTTGCTTCCCTTCAAATCCATATGACTCAGTAAACTCTTTACTTATCTTATCAACACATGATATTATTTCTTCATATGATGATAATACATGGGAGACTATTTCTCTTATAAATTCTAGCTTAAGACCATGAGAGATATGATCCTTCCTTATCTTTGAATCATGTGCATTTCTGGAGTTATCATTCCTTCTACTGGGCGCCATTTCTAAACAATGGCATAAACTAGATTAGTTTATGAGTCAAAATACATAATCCTATACTTATAAAACACTTAACATAAATTGAACTATTTATGGATATAATCCATAATCATAAAAATGTTTTCTTTGAGGAAGTATATACTCATAAACCCTTCATAATGATTTGTAAAGAAAATGAGAGTTATCCTAAGCATATCCCCCGGGAGTGTCGTAACCAAGAGTGCAGCAAGGCTCGTTGTCGTGCACCAGTTCCCGTTCGAGTCTAGCTCAAAGCGGTGTTTTCGGGTTTTACCCCTAGGTACATCTGTGCCAGAGCCGCCTCTACCTGCTCGTATCCAGACAGGGATGTATTGCTCAGAAAACTCACAAAATCTCTACAATACCAAAATTATAGGAAGTTCTTCTATACTAATCCTCAAAGTTCATCTTAGGTCTACGTGCTCTAATCAGAGTTTATCTAAATCTAGCTTCCAAGGTTTGTACTAAACTTCCTCTGATACCAACTATAAATCCCCGACCCCAGTTACCCAGAGTCGATGCATTATTACATAACATTGGCATGATCACAAGAAAGATCAAATCTCGAAAGACCGATTGGTTTAGTAGCCTTGGAAACACTAGATATACTCATAAGTTTTACATTACATCATAAAATGAAAAACTACTACAACAACATAATGTTTCCACAATCCACACTATTAACCCCTCATAAAATCCCTGCAGGTCATTCATAACTTACTTCTTCACATCCTGGAAAAATAAAACATAGAAAAGGGGTGAGCTCAAATGCCCAGTAAGGATAACAATATAGCGGAAACTTTCATAAATAAGAATAAACATTTAAGGCAATGTATAACTAAAACAAAAGCCTTTTAAATATGAACTTTCAACATGGTATGGCATAAATAAAATGAAATAATGCCATTTACTTATTCACATGGATATTCTACTAATCGAATAATCAAATGCAAAAATCAATAACCACTTTCATAATGTTGGAATGAATAATGCCAGACTATCATAACCACATAGCCAAGGCCTCGTGCCAAGACTACAAATAAGATTTTGTCAAGGCCTTGTGCCAAGACACTAGTTTGTCTCATGAGACCTACCGATGCATCGAGGAGCTATAGCGGGCTCCACCCCTCACTTATTAAGTCCAATGCATTCCCATATGAAAAGGTTTAAACATAACATAAACATTCGTATTAAATCTAGCATACGAAATGTCAATAATTTCACCATAAACTATGAATGGTATAAAAATATCACATCCATAGTCAAACATATCACAAAACCTTCAATACAATATAGAATTTTTGTATCATAATAAATCAACTTCAAATAATCTTAAAATCCATCAAAGGATGTTGACGTAGATGAAATCAAAATTCTTTTTAAAGAAATATCTCCTTTTATTTTGAAATCATTTAATATCCATATAAAATAAAACATTTTCTTTGAAAATATTCTTATAAGCTTGTAAGGAAAGCTTTGAAGATTTTATAACGGCGTAAAATAACTGCACCCGCCGTATAAACATTCTTACCTTAATTCTGTCGAAAAGGTTAAAAAGGTCCTTGTTTTGAAAACGACCGAAAGATTCCTTTATAAACCACTTATAAAAGTCAAAAAGGGTATAAATGACTTTAACTCATAATCTAGTAAATAGTAAAAATGTTTTGAAATACATTTTTAAGAAACATGGATGTGGATGATAAAGAGATCCCGGTAGATTATTACGTATAAACAACCTTGGATAATGAAGAGGTTGTAATGTAAACCCTTACCTTGTACTTTTCCTTGGTTGGGGTAGGTTAACCTCCTGTATAATGGTGAAATAGTTTTTATTAAATTATACAAGAATCATATACGTTAATATGATATCATATATGATCTTTTAACATTGATTTGTTAATAATATCTTAGAATTATCGTCGTTTCGGGTGTTAACTTACTTGTTTTCTTTTATATGTTTTGTTACGTAAGACATGTTTGTAAAGGATAGGTTGTATATTATTCATATCCAGAATGATATCAAGTCCTTAAACATCATTTTTAAATCATCAAATTATAATTATACTTGAATGGATACGATGGAGAATGAATCTCATCGCGTTCGTGGAGACGGTAGTCTGTACGTACGCACGAGCGACAATATCATTCTTTTGATATTAAAATAATATATAAATGGATGGTATAACATATATACATAATAATTAACATGTTATATTTATTATTTACATGAGTTACACATCATTATTATACCCATCCAAATAATATTATATTGAATAACAATTACACCACGACGTGGAGACGGTAAGCCGTACGTACGCACGTATGGTGACATGTTATTCAAAGGGTGGATAGAATACTTAATATGGTTGTACCATATTTATAATAACATCACAGTATATGTGAGATACTGGATTTATTATTTTAGAATGGTAAGAACAAAGAAAGGGGAAGTGGAAGAAGAAAGGAACTTGGAAAAGGGTGGTGAAATCATTACCTCTTCTTCGGGTTCTTTCTTTTGATTTGATCAAAAGAGATCCTTAGGTTGGCTTTATGATCAAACTAAGGCCTCTAGGTTGTAGTTAGGGATGTTGGGAGAGTATTTGGTCAGATTTTGGCCGAACCAAAATGCTTTGAAGGTGTGAAGAAATGAGAAGGAGGAGTGCCCTTTTATAAGAGGGGTGAGGGGCACCTTTGGAAAAGCTAGAAATATTAATTTATAATAAATTCATATTCGGTTTATAAAAGCTCCAAAGTTGATTATTCAAAGGTTAAGGTGGGGATAGGTCGAAAACCACTCAACCAATAGAATTTAGATAGGTTTGGGTACTTATATTAACCTTATCTTTAAGTATTAACTCTAAGTTAATTAGTTTCACTTTTACAATGTCTCTTTGTATTTTTATATAATATGGTTAATAAACTTACTATATATATCCAAGATACCCCCAAGTGGTCCATTAACGATGAAACGATCATGATATAAGTCTCTTGGCCGAACCATAGATTTTTAGGAATTTAATATCAATTAATAATATAATATTTGTTTTAAGAACTCTTTTATGTCAATTTTGACACTATTCAATAGTTGATTTTTGTGAAACTCATAACAGATTTATTACTTCGAAAAAAGTCAATTAAATCAATCCTAATATATCATATTATCCTAGAAAATTAGTTTAATTCATTAAAAGTTTCATATTATATTTTTTTTGGGTATTTATAATATCAATTATTTTAATTTTTCACTATTATAGTAATTACTGCATCATCATTGTGTCATAAATAAAATATATTATATAATGTCTAAAAATTATAAATAAAATATCATTATTTAGGAAATCTTTCTAGATTTATAATGAATATTTATAATCTAAAATCCAACTTATATAACCCTATGTAACAATTGTTTTTCTAAAAGATATATGCTTGTGTCATTTTTGTATTCATTTTGACTTAATTAAAATAAAGTGTCATTATCACTTACAAGTGGATCCATGGGGTCCCCAAATTGACACAAAGATGCCCATGGTCGACCATGTATCAACCAATATGGTTAAGACACGTTTTAGGGTAATTTATTATTATTATAATATTATTTTTTAACCCTTATTTACCGGATTTACCCTTAACCATGGTAAATAAAATATTTACCGCAGTAATTATTCAAAATGTCTAAAAATAAAAGTTACCTATTTACACAATTTGAACATCCTGATTCCAAATATGGAATCCATTTTTCTAAATTCAAAACACAGAAGTGGCAGAAATTAATTTAAAATTAATTCCCGCTGTCAAAACAAAAAGCGTGTTTTTAAGAGATAATAACTAGCAAAAGATTGACACTTGTTTATGTTCGGTTTAATTGTAAAATTATGTCTAATGACCAAAATTATATTAAATTGTAAAAATATATTCTAAATATACTTTAAAACCACTCAAATTCATAATTTATCACTATTAATTATTTTGATTAAAAAAGTTGTTTTTAATTAAAATTTAGTAATTTTCACTATTCATCAAAATATGAAAGTTATCCGAAATGTACCAAAATTTCACCTTAGGCTAAATTTGACATTCCGAATCCAAAAATGAAGTCCATTTTAAAATATAAAATATATATAACTTCAAAAGGTAGGTATTACTATTCATAACAGCTAGTTTGATTGGTTACGGTGTGTTAGAACTCGGTGTTGCGTACAACACACGCTAGCGTACCGTGGAAGCTTGGGATGTTTCATTTTAAATTTTTGATGTCCCCATTTAGTCAAAAAGTTTAAAATATAGTATCTAAAAAGGGTTCACTATTAAAATTTGGTAAAAGTGCAATACTGAAAATGAATTTGTTCTTGCATTATATATAAGAAACTCATAATATGGATTCTAAAATTATAAGGATTATATAAAGTTTAAAATTTAGATAATACTATTCATAACCTATTTTGAATGGCTATTTTTTTGTAAGTCATGGTTTGATTGAACTCGGTGTTGCGTGTAGTGAAAGTTATTGAATTATTTTGTAGAAATAACACACTATGAAATCTTGGGGTGTTACAATATGTTTAGAATACTACAGAAGGGTGTGGAGAATGTACTATATTGAGATACCTCGAGGGATGAGTTTGGTATTGTGTTAATGTAGTGGCATGAATTTATCATGTAAAGGAAAAGGTAGTTGAGACCCCATGAGAAGAATTACCTGAATCAGGACTTATATCTATCATCAGTTATCATTTCCCTAAGGATATGTAGGCACTACCTTATTAGAGAGCACTTCCTAGCATATTCAAACCAACAGAGTCTCGTGTATGCATTCATTCATGGGGAATACAACCTTTTACATTGAATTTAGTTTAATTTTTTATAGGATTGTGACATAAATATATTATATAATTATGGTAATGGTAAAATAGTATATGTTTACCTTATAAAGAATTCCTATGATAACTTTGTTCCAAAGGATTCAGATTAGTTGGATTCCTAGCAACTGTCCTTGGTGGAGTATGTCATACAAATACTCTTCAGTTGATGGTGTTGGATCATCGACCTCTAGAACATATGTGAGAGTCATCGTTTGGATACATTCACTATATGGTAATTTGTGACGAGATATTCATGGTTTATTCAAAATAATGATATTCTGAAGGAGGGAATCCTGTCATTTTTTTGAAGGGATGGATAGTGCTTTAATTCATGATGAGGAAGAGGTGATTTTTGAGTTCCATAATTCTCTAATATTATTACATCCAAGTGTGGAGAAGATTTATAGGAACTATAAGTTGAATTTTTGGTTGTTCAAAATGAGATGGAGCATTGCTCAGTTCATCTATTAGTGCCTCACCTATCAGCATGTAAATGATGATCACTAACAGGTTTTTTTCTTCAACTCAAGATCTCAGAGTGGATGTGTGATAACATATCTGTGGAAATTTTTATAGATATTAGATGCACAGTGATTTGATATTATTCCATATGGGTGATATTTGACTAAATCTAGATATATTAACATAACCTTTATAGTAGGAAAAAGATTTTAATGGAGTGTTAGTTGAAATTGAATATACGAGAGATAATTTTCATTCACAGGGTTCCCTCAAAAACAGTATCTGATCATGACGTGTGGTTTATGTAATGATTATGGAGAAGCCATATAGAAAAATTTGGGACCCAAATGAGGATGATCACATGATTTCATCCCAAAATTAGTTATCGAACAATGTGATCTATCCAGGTGTTCGATTATATACTATGTTTTTTCATGTTGAACTTTGGTCAGAGTTGTGAGGATCACATAATCTTGGTATTGTTTTCATACAACAATTTCTACCACTATACCATCATCATTACCTCTTTTGTGGCCCTACAAATGAGAAATTTTATGTCACCCTTATGGAAAAAATTGATCACTGGAAAATATCTTGTCATCCCAAAGAAGGTACCGGTGATGAAAGAAAAGGTCCAAGTTATCCTTTAGAGGATGATAATTTCCTAGATTACATATAAATCTTACATAGATCGTCACCATTGTCCCTTGTATTTTGAGAAGGGGGACTATTTTTTCTGTATATTCTCCCCATAATGAGTATTTCTATGGTTAGGCAAGAGAGTCAAGGTATCACTGAGGTTCAATGAGCCATTTGAGATCATGTGGTGTTTTGGAATGTTTTCATACCCTATCAACCTACCCCCACAACTGGAGTAATTTCAAGACTTCTTCTAGACGTTATATCTTAATAAATATGTAAATGAAACCACACATTTAATCAAAAAAGTCAAGAAAGACATTGAAGATGGATTCACCTTTATAAATCACCAAATAAATATCATGGATCGGTAGGATATGACCCTTAATGGGAATTCCACCCCCTTGGATCATGTGTTGGGGCAGAACTGGAACATACAACAGAGCAACTGGGTGCGAGAGAGAAATATTTTTTCTCATTATCATAACTAGTTTTAATAGTTATATCTTTAGGGTGAAAATATTGAAGGATAGAATGGTTTATCGACCTAGTATATTTTTTATATGATTTTGAAAAATATATAAAAATATTTCCAAATATAGTGGTTGAGAAAATGTCTAATTCCTGGGAGTAGTTCAACCGAAACAGTACCCAAATGTTATCCCGTGTGAAGAGGAAAACATTGAAATAATGTACACATACATGGAATAACATACAAAATCATGACATGGATACATTGACATGGCCAACCACATAGGATAGACCACGAGTTTTGTGGGATAACCATGTATATATCCCTACACACCAAATATACCAACTTGGTTGGTGATCCATGTATCCCTAAGGAAATGACCCAGAGAAGGAGTGTCACCATATGTCATGTTCTCATTGACTCCTTTTGAGAAAAAGTCTATCTTATATATTTCCTTCATTTGGACATAGATTTTGGCTACTGAGTAGCCTATCCAGAGTGTTTGTCCACATATAACACAATTATCCCCTTGTTTTGGAATTAGTGGAAATAATTCATAATATTCTATGAATGATTCTTGGTTAGGAAATACTCAAGGATGATAGTAATTATACTGGATCACTAGAGACTCCTAGAGTAGAACCCCCTAGCATAGTTGGGTATGGTTCATGTAGAGAATTCAAGAGTGGAATCCTCTTGATATAAAGGTCATGGTATTTCTAATAACTACCATGTTCTACCCTCCACCTAGGTTTGGAGTGGTTCCTTTATGACTAGAGTGGAACAATCCCCTTGGCACATGGCAAGGATCCTATATGAACTCCAATCTAGAACCCTCCAATTAGGATTGGCATGGGTCCCCGAAAAATCTTTTGTGGAACCCACTAGTTGGATTGTACAAGGTTCCTTGATACTTTAAGTGTGAAACCCACATGTAGTGAAGTTCATGGGTCATCTATAAACTATTTCATGAAACCCCCAGCTGGACTAGTCATGGGTCCTCAAGGACTAGATGGTAACCCTCCAGTTTTCATATGACCTATGTTCTCTATAGATACCCGAAGCTTGACGTACATGTACATTACATTACTTTTGCGGAATACTTAGTACATAACAAAAACACACACACAAGCATCATAATAGTTTAGTGTCTTTGGAAATGCGAACTATAATCTCCTAATCGTGGTGAAAGATCTTCAACATCTCCCATAAAGATCTTCCCTTTTTTTACCTAAAACATTTCTTTATATCCTGGGGAAAATAAAACATAAAAGGGTGAGATCAAATGCTAGGTAAGGGTAAACAAAAGAAATATAAATCACATCATATTCATAAGAACCTAACATTTTTGAAATCTTAACCTGAAAAATAGAGCATAAGTTCATAACATGGGATAAATCTTAGTAGTGAAATGAAATCCCAATAATCATAACTCAAAACATGAAACTTTGTGGAATACACACATAATCATAGAGAATAATTTCTTTTTAGTCAAGACTCATTGCCAAGACTATCTTAGTGGACAAAGTCCCTTTCTAAACTGAGTCACCCTCGTTTCAGTCCTGTTTCACTGAACCGGTATAACCTATCGTTCCATCCATGTCTATCTCATGAGATATAAAATCTTTACCCAATGCATTGGAGGGAGATATAGGTCCCACCCGTCTCATAATGATACCATTCTTATGTGTGCCACAAAATCATAAATCATACATCATTTCATAACCCATGTAATAAAAATGGGAATCTTAAACATCATGACATTATAAAACAATTCATATAAGAAAAAGGAATTCATAAAAATAATTCCATCACAACATAATCAAATCAATGTAATAATAGGGATAAAAACATAACCCTTTATTATCTTAGATGGAAAATAATTTTGATAAAACACTTGACCTCCATTCTTGAGGAAAATATCCTTTCTTCTTCAAAAACATTTTTTTCCATTCTTAACATGTCATACAACTTTAAACTAAAAGAAGGTTATTAAAAATAAACTTGAAAACTTATAAGGGAAGCTTCTTGTAAATAATATTTTAAAAATCCATTAATTCCGTATATGTTTAAAAAACATTCTTCTCGTACTTTTGTCGGAAAAGTCAAAAAAATACCTCGTGCGAAAAACGACATAAGATTCCTTTCATATCTTTTACTAAAAACTCAACGAAGGGTAAAATTGGATATAAACTATTGCGTAAGAATATAAATATTACATATTGAGGAAACATGTTTGTGGATGATAAAATACACCCCAGTAAATACTAAAGTATAAACAATCTCGGATAAGAATGAGATTGTGATATTTCCCTTACCTTAGGTCTGATTTGCTTCGTAAGTGTCCGAACCTCCTGTATAATGATTTAAATAATGTCATTGACTTATTCTAGAATCATAATATTTGTTATGATATCATATATGGTTCACTTATGACTTTATTTTACCCGTTCTTTTGTAAATTCCAGGTTAAAGAGCGTTTTGGGAAAAATCGTTTCATTTGTCATCCGTGTTTTGACTTGTAATTATTCATATGATTACGTAGATCATGATTACTTAATTCCAGAATATAAAACATGATTTATATATAATATATATTCAGAATATACATATATATAATAAATCCGTAAATGGAACGAAATACACCGTTCATGGAGACAGTAGGCCGTACGTACGCATGAACGCTGTTTTCGTTTCCTTATTGAGTTGAATGGAATTAAGTAGATGACATACATATATATACACATAAATCCAGTATCATTATTATTTCATATATTTCATGATTACTTATTATATGTACTTTATAATCATTCATGAATGGTTAAAGTGGAGAATGAATCTCATCACGTCGTGGAGACGGTAGTCCGTACCTACGCACGAGCGATGATATCATTTTCATGATTATTGAATTGAATTGGAGTGGATGATACAATATAATCGTAATCAGTATGATGTTATAATAACTATTTATAGTTATTCTTTACACCATTATACCCATCCATGTAAGGTGTTGGTGGAAGAACAGATTACACCACGGCGTGGAGACAGTATTCCGTACGTACGCATGCGCGGTGATTTTGTTTTCCGTAGGATGGATAGAAGTTGAAATGGGGTTGTTTCATATTTATAATAAAAAATCAGTATATTATTTATACTGATGTTATTACTTTATAATGAAACAACTAAAGAAGAATAAGTTGAAGAAGAAATAAGCTTGAAAGAATCGGGAGAAGAAATTACCTCTTCGTCGATACGCCTCTTTGAATCCTCCTCTTAGGGAACTAATATTGGTGTTTAATAAAGACCAGAACCTCTAGGATGTTTCTATGGAAGTGGAGAAGATAATTTGGCAGGGGTTGGCCGAGCTTGAAGTCTCAAATTGGTGTGAGGAGGAGAGGGAGGAGGTGCCCTTTTATAAGGGAGGAGAGGGGCACCTTTGGAACTCTTAAAAATATTAATTTATAATAAATCTAACCCCACTTAAAAACCCCCAAAAATGACTCATATTCGAATATTAGATGAGATAGGGTTGTTATCTCCTCATCAAATCAAATTTAGACATGTTTGGATCTTATTTTAGACCTTATCATTTTGATTTATCCTTATTTAATCTATTTATGTTTATTTGTGGTAATAAAATTCTAAATTTCAAATTATGACAAATAATTACTTATTTGTTGTTAATTTTCTATACTTGTTTAATTTATAACATTATAGACCATATAAATTTAAATTTATAATTTTTAAATATTTTTGTGATTTTTAAACAATTTTATAATATGTTATTTTTATAAAATAACAATAGTGTCAATTTTGACACTATTCATTTATTTGAATTTAAATAAAATATATACAGAAGATATGTTCAAAATAAAAGCTTTAATATATTAATAAAAGGTCATATTTTTCTATAAAATTAGTGGATCACATTAAATAGTTAATATAATATGTATTTTATTATTTTGAAAACCATTTATTTGGTTTATCTCTTAATAAAATAATTACTACATCATTTTTGTATAATTATTTAATATACTTATTTGTTGCATAAAAATTTAAAATAAAATCATATGATGAAGATAAATATATTACCTTTCACAATAATACTCTTACTCGAATTTATCATCTTAAAATCACAATATTTAAATTGTTATATTTATTAAATTATGAAGGTGAAAACTTTGGCATCATTTAAAATAAAATAATATAAGTCTCATAATTGCTTGTATAAGACTCCAAATAGTCAAATATTCTACCATTGGATGATTATAGTATACATTTACATGACCAATAAGTTTTGGTCAGGGTTTTGTGCCTTTTATGGTTACTATTAGTTTAATAAAAACTATATTCTTGATTTTTCACTAGATAAATAATTTCTGCATCACTATTGTGTCACAATTAATGATAATTATTTAATCCCAGAAAATTCTATATAAATTCTCATGATGTAGATAATTTTTTTAGATTTCTGGAGACTATTCATGTTAGAATTTTTATGATGTTTATCACTATGTTAAAATTATTATACTTATAAGATTTAAGAGAGTGACATGCTATCACTTTCTTTGGTTTTAATAATAATTAAATTATTTTCATGGTTAGAAGTCCATAAAATGAATCTAATCTGACCCTTAGTTGATATGGGTTTACATTTAGACATCAAATAAAATTTTGGCATGTGTTAGGATAATTTTATAATATTATATTTAACCTTAATTACCTAATTTACCTTTAACAATGGTAAATAAAATTTATCGTAGTTACTATTCATAATTCCCAAAAATAAAAAGTAGCCTATTAACATAATTTGGACCCACTGATTTCAAATATGGAATCCATTTTTTAAAATTCAATAAACAGAAGTTGCAGAAATTAAATTAAAATTAATCTCGTTGTCGAATAAAAACGGTTTTTTGTTTAAAACATTGCAAAAGATTGAATTGATTTAACCTACGAATTCAAGGTAAACTCAATGCTAATTAAATACATTATATTAAATGGTAAAAATATATTCTATTTATACTTTAAAACCATTCAATATTATAATTTAACCACATAATATATTACGATGAAAAAAGTTGTTTTTAATTAAAATATAGCGTGTTTTTACTATTCATTAAAATGTGAAAGTTACCAGAATAATATGAAAAATTTATCCAAAGTAAATTTTTATTTCTTGATTCCAAAGAAGAATTTTATTTTTTCAAAACGAACTTATAAAATTTTTAAAAACTATATTTAAAGTGGGTGCGCCATCAAAAGGCGGCAAAACTGCATTTTTTTAAAAATACTTATTTTACCCGAAAAATTTATTTTGTTCTTATACCTTATTCTAGAAAATGTGTAAGATGAATAATAATGTTATAAAATTCAAAATTTAGTTAATAATATTCGTAATGGATAGTTTATGACAATATTATAATAATATATCATTGTTTATTAAAACCCGGTATTGCGTACAACACACGCTATCGAGGAAGGTCGCGATTGCGTGTAATGCAAGCCAAGTCAGGGTTATGTGTTGTGAAAGAATCCTTCATTGTTTCGTATAACAGAATCCAACCATATTTCATTTATACATTGAATATATATATATATACTCAATGTTGTGTAGAATAAATATTATCAAAATTGTGTGTAGCACGGTCCAAGAATAGTGTTGCGTATACTACAAGCTAATACGGTGTTGCATATAGCTCAAGGTAATCATGGTGTAGAATACAACAGAAGACATTAATGAAATTAAAATAATAGTTTTCATAAAATATCGGGGTGTTACATTCTACCCCCTTTAAAATGAATTTCGCCCTCGAAATTCGTCGGGGTTATAAATGGATTACAACTTGAAAGTTTCTTTAATAGAAACCCACATCGTAAAAAGGAATGCCAAAACCAATCTTTAAAAACAAAAGTATGAAACATAACGATTACCCAAATAAACTAATCACTGGGATTCCAAATAGGTGAAAATATGGATATGGAAGAAAAATCTAACCATCATGTTCTGATGGAGAGTGGTAGAGAACATGGCTATGGAAAAGACAACAATCACAAATCCATAAATTTGTGATGATCTAAGGTACCATATGATTAATCAGATATAAGAGCACTAAGGCAAAATTTTTGGTTTTCAAGATCGTTTCCCTAAAGTTGAAGAATTTGAATTAGAATAAATACTTACTTTATTTTGGTACAATCTCACTGTTGTTCGTGCCTTGAACAATTTCTACTTCATCTCTTAAATAAATGATGTCGAATTTTTTTTCGTGAAGTGTTAGCAGATCATGTGATAGAATGACGGGTCATTCCGTCGGTCTCAAACAAAAGGTTAGAAAAAGTTATTAAATATACATAAGTCATTCTATAGTGAGATTAATCAAATATGGTTCCTAAAATGGACTTATACTTCATATATCATACTGCTTAATATAATCAAACTAGTTTCTACTAAACAGGGACTTCTTGAAGGCTAGTGGTAGGTGATAAAGGCCAGTCGCACTTCGGTTGTGGGTTCGATTCCCACAGCCTTGTCCGACGCGATGGGCTGTCGCCCGTCCTGCAGGTTGTCCTTTTTCTAAAACTATATTACTATAACATCCCGTCAATAATATCGAAAAACGTTTTATCCATTCTAATCTTTAGGCTTATCTAAAATACATCGGTCCAAGCTCATAGTATAAAGAAAATGATTACTTGAAATGTCACAGAACAATCATGTGAATGCCATCATTTATCCCCCATATATCATAAGATATATCTTGTTGGTCAAATTACAAACATGTGAATACCTTAATCATGTATTCTCTTGAATAATGAATATCAATTGAACCTTAGTGAAAACATGAATGTTGTCAAAAGTTAACTCTTTCCACATAACAAAATCCAAAAATTCTATATAATCAAACCATGATATAACCTTATCATTATTTCATTCATGAGCTCATGAATACTATCAAACATTTAATTTTCTCCTTATCCTTTCATTATGCGCATATCATCTACATTCCAAAAATATCTGAATAACCTTTCATGGATACTGGTAACATTAATCATACACTTTCAAAACTCAAGGAAAGACAACAGTGTAACAATCCATAGATGTCTCTTTATTCCATAGTAGCATGAGATTACTTATACAACATTACACATGATAAACATGTAATCATTCCACTACATTCTTAAACCATTGACCGAGCTTCAACAATTCTTTCATCTCACATATCATTTGTAGTCTCTTCATCATCATCCGCATAAATACTACCCATACGGCCATACTTATTCTCTTCATGAGAATTTCCCTTAGGGAATTGGTTTGCATAATTCCTGTACATTCCACTTTTAAAACATTTAACCATTGTTGATGTCGTAGCAATACCATTATCCTCCTCCCTGGTGTTAACTGAACCTTTTCCTTTGCACTTACTGGCTTTGTGTCCTTCTTTTCCACACCCAAAGCATCTTCCAGTTCTTTTGAAACATTCTCCTTGATTCCTCTTCCCACATGATTTACATAGAGGAAATTGAACTTTCTATCCTCTATGATCATCATGAAACTCCATCTTTCACTTATTAGCCGAGTCAGGAAACTTACCAAATTTTATTTTATTGATCATATTATGAAATTGATGATTCGTCATAATAATGATGTTTGGACTTCCAAATCCCATTTCGTTTGGTTTCTCATGAATAATATCATTCCATTGTCCATCATATCCTCCATTATCGTGAATCATCTTGTTTCCAGCCATTTTCTAAAACCCAAAAAGAATAGTGTGAGTGGCAAAAATCATAATAAAGGGGGAGTAACTTCAATATCTAACATCATTGGTTTAATCTAATATCGTTACCATAGTTCTAGGACTATATCCTATTTGTATACTTATCCTTAGGGACATCCCTAGACATACATTAGAAATGTCTCTAGGGATCTCACTAAAGTTTTCGCATCCTAGTTTCCAATGGTTGACTAAACATTTCCTCTGATACCAAATGTAGAGACCCGAAGCTTGACGTACATGGAAATTACATTACTTTTGAGGAATACTTAGTACATAAAAAAACACACACACAAGGATCGTAATAGTTTAGTGTCTTTGGAAAATCGGAATATAATCTTCTAAACGTGGTGAAAGATCTTCAACATCTCCCATAAAGATCTTCCATTTTTTTACATAAAACCTTTCTTTATATCCTGGGGAAAAGAAAACATAAAAGGGTGAGCTCAAATGATCAGTAAGGGTAAACAAAAGAAATATCAATCACATCATATTCATAAGAACATAACATTTTGGAAATCTTAACCTGCAAAATAGAGCATAATTTCATAATATGGGATAAATCTTAGAAGTGAAATGAAATCCCAATAATCATAACTTAAAACATGAAACTTTGTGGAATACACACATAATCATAGAGAATAATTTCTTGTTAGTGAAGAATCATTTCCAAGACTATCTTAGTGGACAAAGTCCCTTTCTGAACCGAGTCACCCTCATTTCTGTCATGTTTCACTGAACCGGTATAACCTACCGTTCCTGTAACACCCCGAGATTTAATGAAAAATATTCTTTTTAATTTCATTAATGTCTTGTGTTATACGCTACACCAAAAGGAGATTTAACAAAACACATCTCTGGCCTGTATTTAATTACACGCAATCGCGACCTTCCACGATAGCGTGTGTTGTACGCAACACCAAGTTTCGCTAAACAACGATATGCTATTAAAATATTATTAAAACTAGCCGTTATGAATAGTAATAACCACTTTTGGAAATTTTTTAAATTTTATTTTTCAGAATTGACTTCATTTTTGGATTCGGAATATCGAAATTAGCTTAGGGTGAATTTTTTGTGATTTTCGGATAACATTCATATTTTGATGAATAGTGAAAATTACTAAATTTTAATTAAAAACAACATTTTCAATAGAAACAATTAATAGTTATAGATTATTAATTTGAGTGGTTTTAAAGTATATTTAGAATATATTTTTACAATTCAAGACAATGTTGGTCATTGGATGTAATTTCACATTAAAACCAGTTATAAACAACTGTCAATCTTTTGATAGTTATTATCTCTTAAAAACACGCCTTTTGTTTTGACGACGGGAAATTAATTTTTAGATTAATTAATGCAACTGATATGTTTTTAATTTGGTAAAATAGAAATCATTTTTGAGTTCATTATATCAAATATAGCTTAGGCCTAATTTCGGTATTTTTCTGAAAACTTTCAATTTTTGATGAATAGTGAAACCACTAAGTGGTAGTTAAAAAAACTGAATTTTTCATAAAACTTAATTTTACAGCCTATGTGAGTGGAATTTCAAAAATCATAGAGACACGGTTGATTTCAATAAGTAAAATGTGGTTCAATGAGATGAAAATAATTTTTGGTGAATAGTAACTTTTTACTTTTATTTACCACGGTTAAAAGTAAATAGGGTAATTAAGGGTAAAAATGATATTATTATTACCCTAACACATGTCCAAATTATATTGGATAAGTATAATTCGACCAAATACAAGCTTAGGAATAAAATATGACCACTTAGGCCCACTTGGATTAGATTAGGACATTTATTATTATTTAATTCAAAGAAGAGTTAAAAGAGTTAAAATCAAAGTTTATTTACTAAAACATTTTTAATATAGGGTTATACATAAGATAAATTCTATTGTAAATATTTATTAGAAATATGAAAAGATTTACTACATAATGGTATTTTATTTGTAATTTTTATACATTAAATAATTTAATTTATTTATGACACAACGATGATGCAGTAATTATCTTATTAATGAAATATTGACATAATTGATGTTATAAATACTCAAATAAATATAATTTGAGACGTTTTATGACTTACAATAATTATCTAGGTTAATATGACAAGTTATTGTTGATTTAATTAACTTTTTTCGAACTTATTATTCTATTATGATTTTCACCAAAATCAATTACTAAATAGTGTCAAAATTGACATAAAATAGTTTTTAAAACAAATATTATATTATTAATTGTTATTTTATTCCTAAAAATCTAAAGTTCGGCCAAATGACTTAGATAAGATTATATATATTAAAAATAAACAATTTGGGGTTCGTTTGACTTCTTATAGTAAGTTTATTAGCCTTATAGTATAAGAACACAAGAAGAGACGGTAAAAGTAAAATTATTTAACTTAATGTTAAATCTAAATGATAAGGTTAAAATAGGAAACTAAACTTGTCTAAATTCTATTGGATGAGAGTATTTCGACCCATCCCCACCTTAGCCTCGAAATAAATCAATTTGGATCTATTTAAAACCGAACATGACTTTATAATAAAATAATATTTTTAGTTATTCCAAAGGTGCCCCTCTCCTCCCTTATAAAAGGACACCTTCTTCCTCTCTTCCTCACACAACTTTGAGCCTTCAAGCTCGGCCAACCCCTGCCAAAATGTCTTCTCCACTTCCCTAGTAACATCCTAGTGGTTCTAGTCTTCCTCAAAGACCAATTTTAGTGCCCTAAGAGGAGGTCTCAAAGAGGCGCTTCAAAGAAGAGGTAATTTCCGTTACCAATTCTTTCACCGTTATTTCTTCTTCCACTTCTTCTTATTAGGTTGTTTAATTATGAATTAATAACATCATTATCACTCATATAATGATATTTTATTATAAGTATGAAACAATCTTAATTCACCATCTATCCATCCTACGGAAAACGAAATCACCACGCGTGCGTACGTACGGAATACCGTCTCCACGCCGTGGTGTAATCTGTTTTCCCACCAACACCTTAAATGGATGGGTATTATGGTGTAAAGAATAACTATACATAGTTATTATAACATCATAATGATTATGATATATTGTATCATCCACTACAATTCAATTCAATAATTATGGAAATGATATCATCGCACGTGCGTACGTACGGACTAACGTCTCCACGACGAGATAAGATTCATTCTCCATGTTAACCATTTAAGAATGATTATAAAGTATATATAAGAAATAATAATGAAATATATGACATGGTGAATCTACTGGATTTATGTATATATATATGTCATCTATTTACTTCCATTCAAGACAATAAGGGAAGGAAAACAGTGTTCATGCGTACGTACGGACTACCGTCTCCATGAACGGTGTGTTTCATTTCATTTATCTATCTATTATATATATATATATATATACTGAATATATATGATATATAAATCATATTTTATATTATGGGTGTATTTAAATCATGATATAAGTAATAATAATGTCAAGAACAACAAGTCCAAACACCTACGATAAATGAAACAATTTTACCCAAAACGCTCTTTAACATGGAATTTACAAAAGAACGAGTAATATAAAGTCATAAGTGAACCATATATGATATCATAACAATGAATATGATTCTGTAATAAGTAAATGACATTATTTAAATCATTATACAGGAGGTTCGGACACTTATGAAGCAAATCGGACCTAAGGTAAGGGATAAATTTTCAATCCCATTTTTATCCCCGATTGCTTATACATAAGTATTTTCTGGGGTTATGTTTATCATCCATGACCATGATTTCTAAAAAATTATTTCATAAAATGTTTACCATTCTTCTATGGATGTTTAAAGTAAATTTTACCCTTTATTTACTTTTTACCACATTGTATGAATGAAATCTTTCCTTTGGTTACCATATAAGGTACTTTTTGACTTTTCCGACAAAAGTACGAGGAAAATGTTTTTTTAACTTATACGGCATGAATGGATTTTTAAAACATTATTTCCAAGAAGCTTCTTTTACCAGTTTTCAAGTTTATATTTAATCAAATTCTTTTAGTTTAGAATTGTACGACATGTTAAGAATGGAAAAGTGTTTTTGAAGCAGAAATGATATTTTCCTCAAGAATGGAGTTCAAGGGTTTTATCAAAATTATTTTCCATCTAAGAAAATATAGGGTTCTGTTTCTATCCCTATTATTACATTTACTTGATTATTTTGTGATATAAATATTTTTATGAATTCCTTTATCTTATATGAATTGTTTTATGATGTCATGATGTTTAAGATTCCCATTTTTATTACATGGGTTATGCAATGAGGTATGATTTATGATTTTGTGGCACACATAAGAATGATATCATTATGAGATGGGTGGGACCTATATCTCCCTCCAATGCATTGGGTAATTATTTTATATCTCATGAGATAGAAATTGCTGGAATGGTAGGTAATACCGGTTCAGTGAAACAGGACTGAAACGAGGGTGACTCGGTTCAGAAAGGGACTTTTTCCACTAAGATAGTCTTGGAAATGGGTTTTGACTAACAAGAAATGATTCTCTATGGTTATGTCTATATGCCACATTGTTTCATGTTTTAAGTTATGATTATTGGGATTTCATTTCACTATATGATTTATCCCTTGTTATGAAATTATGCTCTCTTTTGCAGGTTAAGATTTCCAAAATGTTATGTTCTTATGAATATGATGTGATTGATAATTCTTTTGTTTACCCTTAATGAGCATTTGAGCTCACCCTTTTATGTTTTTTTCCCCAGGATATAAAGAAAGGTTTTAGGTACGAAAAAAAAGGATGATTTTTATGGGAGATGTTGAAGATCTTTCACCACGTTTAGAAGATTATATTCAGAGTTTCCAAAGACACTAAACTATTACGGTCCTTGTGTGTGTGTTTTTGTAATGTACTAAGTATTCCGAAAGAGTAATGTAATGTCCATGTACGATAAGCTTCGGGTCTCTACAGTTGGTATTAGAGGAAAGGTTTAGTCAAACTTTGGAAACTAGGACGCGAAAACGTTAGTGAGATCCCTAGAGATATTTCTAAGGTATGTCTAGGGATGTCCCTAAGGATAGGTATACATATAGGATATAGTCCTAGAACTACGGTAACGATCTTATAATTTAACCTAAGATGTTATATATTGAAGTTACTCCCCCTTTATTATGATTTTTGAATATCACGCTATTCTTTTTGGGTTTTAGAAAATGGCTGGAAACAAGATGATTCACGATAATGGAGGATATGATGGACAATGGAATGATATTCTTCATAAGAAATCAAATGAAATGGGATTTGGAAGTCCAAACATCATTATTATGCCAAATCAGAAATCTCATAATATTATCAATAAAGTAAAATTTTGTTAGTTTCCTGACTCGGCTAATAAGAGAATGATGGATTTTAATGATGATCATAGAGGAAAGAAAGTTCAATTTCCCCTATGTAAATAATGTGGGAAGAGGCATCGAGGAGAATGTTTCAAAGGAACTAGAAGATGCTTTGGGTGTGGAAAAGAAGGACACAATGCCAGTAAGTGCAATGGAAAAGTTTCAGTTAACACCATGGATGAGGTTAATGGTGTTGCTACGACATCAACAATGGTTAAATGTTTTAAATTTGGAATGTACGAGCATTATGCAAACCAATTCCCTAAGGGAATATCTCATGAAGAGAATCGGTATGGTCGTATGGGTAGAATTTTTGTTGATGATGATGAAGAGAATACAAATGATATGTGAGATGAAAGAATTGTTGAAGCTTTGTCAATGGTTTAAGAAGGTAGTGGAATGATTAAATGTTTATCAAGTGTAATGTTGTACTATAGAATAAAAAGACATCTATGTGATATCATGGTTTGAGTATATAGAATTTTTTGATTTTGGTATGTGGAAAGAGTTAACTTTTGACAGCATTCATGATTTCACTAAGGTTTAATTGGTATTCAGTTTTCAAGAGAATACATAATTAAGGTATTCACATGATTGGAATGTGACCAACAAGACATATCTTATGATATATGGGGATCAACGATGGTATTAAATCTCTGGTAATTGTTTTCAATATATTATGAGAGTGGACTGTAGTATTATGGATAACCCTAAAGATTGGAAGGGATTATGTTGGACATAAGATAGTATTGTTTAAGGATAGAAGTTTTTCGATATTATTGATTGGATGTTATAGTAATATAGTTTTAGAAAAATGACAACCTACAGGACGGGCGACAACCCATCGCGCCGGACAAGGCCGTGGGAATCGAACCCACAACTGAAGTGCGACTGGCCTTTATCGCCTACCACTGGCCTACAGGAAGTCCCTGTTTAGTAGAAACTAGCTTTATTTTATTAAGCGGTATGATATATGAAGTATAAGTCCATTTTAGGAAACATATATGATTAATCTCACTAAAGAATGACTTATGTATATTTAATAACTTTTGCTAACATTTTGTTTGAGACAGATGGAATGACCTGTCGTACTAACACTTCATGAATAAAAAATTCAACATCATTTATTTAAGAGATGAAGTGGAAATTGTTCAAGGCACGAACAACAGTGAGATTGTACCAGAATAAAGTAAGTATTTATTCTAATTCAAATTCTTTAACTTTAGGGAAACGATCTTGAAAACAAAAAATGTTGTCCTAGTGCTCTTATATCTGATTAATCAGATGGTACATTAGATCGTCACAAATTTATGGATTTGTGATTGTTGAATTTTCCATAGCCATGTTCTCTACCACTCTCCATCAGAACATGATGGTTAGATTTTTCTTCCATATCCATATTTTCACCTATGTGGAAACCCATGGATTATTTTATTTGGGTAAACATTAAGTTTCATACTTTTGTTTTTAAAGATTGGTTTTGTTATTCCTTTTTACGATGTGGGTTTCTATTAAAGAAACTTTCGAGTAGTAAACCATTTATAACCCCGAAGAATTTCGAGGGTGAAATTCATTTTAAAGGGGGTAGAATGTAACACCCCGAGATTTTATGAAAAATATTCTTTTTAATTTCATTAATGTCTTTTTTTTATACGCTACATCAAAAGAGGCTTTCACAACACACATCTCTGACCTGGATTGAATTACACGCAATCGCGACCTTCCACGATAGCGTGTGTTGTACGCAACACCAAGTTTCACTAAACACCGATATGCTATTAAAATATTATTAAAACTAGCCGTTATGAATAGTAATTACCACTTTTTGAAATTTTGTAAATTTTATTTTTCAAAATGGACTTCATTTTTGGATTCGGAATATCGAAATTAGCTTTGTGTGAAATTTTGGTGATTTTCGGATAACTTTCATATTTTGATGAATAGTGAAAATTACTAAATTTTATTTAAAAACAAATTTTTCAATCGAAATAATTAATAGTGATAAATTATTAATTTCAGTGTTTTTAAATTATATTTAGAATATATTTTTACAATTCAATACAATGTTGGTCATTGGATGTAATTTCACATTAAAACCAGTTATAAACAAGTGTCAAACTTTTGATAGTTATTATCTCTTAAAAACACGCCTTTTGTTTTGACGACGGGAATTAATTTTTAAATTAATTAATGAAACTGATATGTTTTGAATTTGGTAAAATAGAAATCATTTTTGAGTTCATAATATCAAATATATCTTAGGCCTAATTTTTGGTATTTTTCTGAAAACTTTCAATTTTTGATGAATAGTGAAACCACTAAGTGGTAGTTAAAAAAACAGAATTTTTCATAAAACATAATTTTACCGCTTCTGTGAGTGTAATTTAAAAAATCCGAGAGACACGGATTATTTCAGTAAGTAAAATGTGGTTCAATGAGATGAAAATAATTATTGGTGAATAGTAACTTTTTACTTTAATTTACCACGGTTAAAAGTAAATAGGGTAATTAAGGGTAAAAATGATATTATTATTACCCTAACACATGTACAAATTCTATTGGATAAGTGTAATTAGACCAAAAACAATATTAGGAATAAAATATGACCATTTATTCCCACATGTATTATATTAGGACATTTATTATTATTTAATTCAAAGAAGAGTTAAAAGAGTTAAAATCAAGGTTTATTTACTAAAAAAATTTAATATAGGGATATACATAAGATAAATTCGATTGTAAATATTCATTAGAAATATAAAAAGATTTACTAAATAATGGTATTTTATATTTAATTTTTAGACATTAAATTAACTTTGTTCGAACTTATTATTCTGTTATGATTTTCTCAAAAATCAATTACTAAATAGTGTCAAAATTGACATAAAATAGTTTTTAAAACAAATATTATATTATTAATTGTTATTTTATTCTTAAAAATCTAAGGTTCGGACAAATGACTTAGATAAGATTATATATATTAATAATAAACAATTTGGGGTTCGATTGGCTTCTTATAGTAAGTTTATTAACCTCATAGTATAAGAACACAAGAAGACACGGTAAAAGTAAAATTATTTAACTTAATGTTAAATCTAAATGATAAGGTTAAAATAGGGACCTAAACTTGTATAAATTCTATTAGATGAGAGGATTTAGACCCATCCCCACCTTATCCTCGAAATAAATCAATTTGGAGCTATTTAAAACCGAACTTGACTTTATAATAAAATAATATTTTTAGTAATTCCAAAGGTGCCCCTCTCGCCCCTTATAAAAGGACACCTCCTTCCTCTATTCCTCACACAACATTTAGCCTTCAAGCTCGTCCAAACCCTTCCAAAATCTCATCTCCACTTCCCTAGAAACATACTAGAGGTTCTGGTCTTCCTCAAAGACCAATTTTAGTGCCCTAAGTGGAGGTCTCAAAGAGGCGCTTCAAAGAAGAGGTAATTTCCGTTACCAATTCTTTCACCTTTATTTCTTCTTCCACATCTTCTTATTAGGTTGTTTCATTTTGAAGTAATAACATCAGTATCACTCATATACTGATATGTTATTATAAGTATGAAACAATCCTAATTCACCATCTATCCATCCTACGGAAAATGAAATCACCGCGCGTGCGTACGTACGGAATACCGTCTCCACGCCGTGGTATAATCTGTTTTCCCACCAGCACCATACATGGATGGGTATTATGGTGTAAATAATAACTATACATAGTTATTTGAACATCATAATGATTCTGATATATTGTATCATCCACTCCAATTCTATTCAATAATTATGGAAATGATATCATCGCTCGTGCGTACGTACGGACTACCGTCTCCACGACGCGATGAGATTCATTCTCCATGTTAACCATTTAAGAATGATTATAAAGTATATATAAGTAATAATAATGAAATATATGACATGGTGAGTATACTGTATTTATGTATATATATATTTCATCTACTTAATTCCATTCAAGACAATAAGGAAAGGAAAACAGCGTTCATGCGTACGTATGGACTACCGTCTCCATGAACGGTGTGTTTCATTTCATTTATCTATCTATTATATATATATATATACTGAATATATATGATATATAAATCATATTTTATATTCTGGAAGTATGTAAATCATGATATAAGTAATAATAATGTCAAGAACAACAAGTCCAAACTCCTACGATAAATGAATCAATTTTACCCAAAACGCTCTTTAACATGGAATTTACAAAAGAACGGGTAATATAAAGTCATAAGTCAGTCATATATGATATCATAACAATGAATATGATTATGTAATAAGTAAATGACATTATTTAAATCATTATACAGGAGGTTCGGACACTTACGAAGCAAATCGGACCTAAGGTAAGGGATAAATTTTCAATCTCATTTTTATCCGGGATTTCTTATACATAAGTATTTACTGGGGTTATGTTTATCATCCATGACCATGATTTCTAAAAAATGATTTAATAAAATGTTTACCATTCTTCCATGGATGTTTAAAGTCATTTTTACCCTTTATTTACTTTTTACCACATTGTATGAATGGAATCTTTCCTTTGGTTACCATATAAGGTACTTTTTGACATTTCTGACAAAAGTACGAGGAGAATGTTTTTTTAACTTATACGGAATGAATGTATTTTTAAAAAATTATTTCCAAGAAGATTCCTTTACATGTTTTCATGTTTATTTTTAATCAAATTCTTTTAGTTTAGAATTGTATGACATGTTAAGAAATGAAAAGTGTTTTTGAAGCAGAAATGATATTTTCCTCAAGAATGGAGTTCAAGGGTATTATCAAAATTATTTTCCATCTAAGATAATATAAGATTCTGTTTCTATCCCTATTATTACATTTACTTGATTATCTTGTGATAGAAATATTTTTATGAATTCCTTTATCTTATATGAATTGTTTTATGATGTCATGATGTTTAAGATTCCCATTTTTATTACATGGGTTATGCAATGAGGTATGATTTATGATTTTGTGGCACACATAATAATGGTATCATTATGAGATGGGTGGGACCTATATTTCCCTCCAATGCATTGGGTAAAGATTTTATATCTCATGAGATAGACATGGCTGGAATGGTAGGTTATACCGGTTCAGTGAAACATGACTGAAACGTGGGTGACTCAGTTCAGAAAGGGACTTTGTCCACTAAGAGAGTCTTGGCAATGAGTCTTGACTAACAAGAAATGATTCTATATGATTATGTCTATATGCCACAATGTTTCATGTTTTATGTTATGATTATTGGGATTTCATTTCACTACTATGATTTATCCCATGTTATGAAATTATGCTCTCTTTTGCAGGTTAAGATTTCCAAAATGTTATGTTCTTATGAATATGATGTGATTGATAATTCTTTTGTTTACCCTTACTGAGCATTTGAGTTCACCCTTTTATGTTTTCTTTTCCCCAGGATATAAAGAAAGGTTTTAGGTAAGAAAAAAAGGAAGATCTTTATGGGAGATGTTGAAGATCTTTCACCACGATTAGAAGATTATATTCCTAGTTTCCAAAGACACTAAACTATTACGGTCCTCGTGTGTGTGTTTTTGTAATGTACTAAGTATTCCGGAAAAGTAATGTAATGTCCATGTACGATAAGCTTCAGGTCACTACAGTTGGTATCAGAGGAATGGTTTAGTCAAACTTTGGAAACTAGGACGCGAAAACGTTAGTGAGATCCCTAGAGATATTTCTAAGGTATGCCTAGGGATGTCCCTAAGGATATGTATACATATAGGATATAGTCCTAGCACTACAGTAACGATATTATAATTTAACCTAAGATGTTAGATATTGAAGTTACTCCCCCTTTATTATGATTTTTGCATCTCACACTATTCTTTTTGGGTTTTAGAAACTGGCTTGAAACAAGATGATTCACGATAATGGAGGATATGATGGACAATGGAATGATATTCTTCATAAGAAATAAAATGAAATGGGATTTGGAATCCAAACATCATTATTATGCCGAATCAGCAATCTCATAATATGATCAATAAAGTAGAATTTGGTAAGTTTCCTGACTCGGCTAATAAGAGAATGATGGTGTTTCATGATTATCATAGAGGATAGAAAGTTCAATTTCCCCTATGTAAATCATGTGGGAAGAGGCATCAAGGAGAATGTTTCTAAGGAACTGGAAGATTCATTGGGTGTGGAAAAGAAGGACACAAATCCAGTAAGTGCAATGGAAAAGATTCAGTTAACACCATGGATGAGGTTAATGGTGTTGCTACGAAATCAACAATGGTTAAATGTTTTAAATGTGGAATGTACGGGAATTATGCAAACCAATGCCCTAAGGGAATGTCTCATGAAGAAAATCGGTATGGTCGTATGGGTAGTTTTTTTGTTGATGATGATGAAGAGACTACAAATGATATGTGAGATGAAATAATTGTTGAATCTTGGTCAATGGTTTAAGAAGGTAGTGGAATGATTACATGTTTATCAAGTGTAATGTTGTACTATAGAATAAAAAGTCATCTAAGGATTGTTACACTGTTGACTTTCTTTAAGTTTTGAAAGTTTATGATGAATGGTATGAGTAACAATGAAAGGTTATTCAGATATTTTTTGGAAAGTGGATGATATGCGCATAATGAAGTGATAAAGAGAAAATGAAATTTTTGACAGTATTCATGAGCTCATGATTGATATAAGGACTTAGTGATATCATGGTTTGAGTATATCGAATTTTTGGATTTTGGTATGTGGAAAGAGTTATCTTTTGACAGCATTCATGTTTTCACTAAGGTTTAATTGGTATTCATTTTTCAAGATAATACATGATTAAGGTATTCACATGATTGGAATGTGACCAACAAGACATATCTTATGATATATGGGGATCAACGATGGTATTAAATCTCTAGTAATTGTTTTCACTATATTATGAGAGTGGACTGCAGTATTATGGATAAGCCTAAATATTGGAATGGATTATGTTGGACATAATATAGTATTGTTTAAGGATAGAAGTTTTTATATATTATTGATGGGATGTTATAGTAATATAGTTTTAGAAAAAGGACAACCTACATGACGGGCGACAACCCATCGCGTCGGACAAGGCCGTGGGAATCGAACCCACAACCGAAGTGCGACTGGCCTTTATCCCCTACCACTGGCCTACATGAAGTCCTTGTTTAGTAGAAAAGAGTTTTATTTTATTAAGCGGTATGATATATGAAGTATAAGTCCATTTTAGGAACCATATATGATTAATCTCACTAAAGAATGAATTATGTATATTTAATAACTTTTGCTAACCTTTTGATTGAGACAGATGGAATGACCTGTCATACTAACACTTCACGAATAACAAATTCAACTTCATTTATTTAAGAGATGAAGTTGAAATTGTTCAAAGCACAAACAACAGTGAGATTGTACCAAAATAAACTAAGTATTTATTCTAATTCAAATTATTCAACTTTAGGGAAATGATCTTGAAAACCAAAAATGTTGTCCTAGTGCTCTTATATCTGATTAATCAGATGGTACCTTAGATCGTCACAAATTTATGGATTTGGGATTGTTGGCTTTTCCATAGCCATGTTCTCTACCACTCTCCATCAGAACATGATGGTTAGATTTTTCTTCCATATCCATATTTCCACCTATGTGGAAACCCAGTGATTAGTTTATTTGGGTAACCGTTACGTTTCATAATTTTGTTTTTAAAGATTGGTTTTGGTATTCCTATTTACGATGTGGGTTTCTATTAAAGAAACTTTCGAATAGTAAACCGTTTATAACCCCGTAGAATTTCGAGGGCGAAATTCATTTTAAGGGGGGTAGAATGTAACACCCCAAGATTTTATGAAAAATATTTTTTTAAATTTCATTAATGTCTTTTGTTATACGCTACACCAAAAAAAGCTTTCACAACACACATCTCTGACCTGGATTGAATTACACGCAATCACGACCTTCCACGATAGCATGTGTTGTACGCAACACCAAGTTTCGCTAAACAACGATATGCTATTAAAATATTATTAAAACTAGCCGTTATGAATAGTAATAACCACTTTTTGAAATTTTGTAAATTTTATTTTCCAAAATGGACTTCATTTTTGGATTTGGAATATCGAAATTAGCTTAGGGTGAAATTTTGGTGATTTTTGGATAACTTTCATATTTTGATGAATAGTGAAAATTACTAAATTTTAATTAAAAACAAATTTTTCAATCGAAATAATTAATAGTGATAAATTATTAATTTCAGTGGTTTTAAATTATATTTAGAATATATTTTTACAATTCAATACAATGTTGGTCATTGGATGTAATTTCACATTTAAACCAGTTATAAACAACTGTCAATCTTTTGATAGTTATTATCTCTTAAAAACACGCCTTTTGTTTTGACGACGGGAATTAATTTTTAAATAAATTAATGCAACTGATATGTTTTAAATTTGGTAAAATAGAAATCATTTTTGAGTTCATAATATCAAATATAGCTTAGGCCTAATTTTTGGTATTTTTCTGAAAACTTTCAATTTTTGATGAATAGTGAAACCACTATGTGGTAGTTAAAAAAACTGATTTTTTCATAAAACATAATTTTACCTCTTATGTGAGTGGAATTTCAAAAATCCGAGAGACACGGTTGATTTCAGTAATAAAATTGTGGTTCAATGAGATGAAAATAATTTTTGGTGAATAGTAACTTTTTACTTTTATTTACCACGGTTAAAAGTAAATAGGGTAATTAAGGGTAAAAATGATATTATTATTACCCTAACACATGTCCAAATTGTATTGGATAAGTGTAATTCGACCAAAAACAAGCTTAGGAATAAAATATGACCATTTAGGCCCACTTGGATTAGATTAGGGCATTTATTATTATTTAATTCAAAGAAGAGTTAAAAGAGTTAAAATCAATGTTTATTTACTAAAACATTTTTAATATAGGGTTATACATAAGATAAATTCGATTGTAAATATTCATTAGAAATATAAAAAGATTTACTAAATAATGGAATTTTATTTGTTATTTTTAGACATTAAATAATTTAATTTATTTATGACACAACGATGATGTAGTAATTATCTTATTAATGAAATATTGACATAATTGATGTTATAAATACTCAAATAAATATAATTTGAGACTTTTTATGACTTACACTAATTTTATAGGTTAATATTACATGTTATTGGTGATTTAATTAACTTTTTTAGAACTTATTATCCTGTTATGATTTTCAAAAAAATCAATTTCTAAATAGTGTCAAAATTGACATAAAATAGTTTTTAAAACAAATATTATATTATTAATTGTTATTTTATTCCTAAAAATCTAAGGTTCGGCCAAAGGACTTAGATAAGATTATATATATTAATAATAAACAATTTTGGGTTCGATTGGCTTTTATAGTATGTTTGTTAACCTTATAGTATAAGAACGCAAAAAGACACGGTAAAAGTAAAATTATTTAACTTTATGTTAAATCTAAATGATAAGGTTAAAATAGGAAACTAAACTTGTCCAAATTCTATTGGATGAGATTATTTATACCCCTCCCCACCTTAGACTCTAAATAAATCAATTTGGAGCTATTTAAAACCGAACTTGACTTTATAATAAAATAATAATTTTCGTTATTCCAAATGTGCCCCTCTCCTCCCTTATAAAAGGACACCTCCTTCCTCTCTTCCTCACACAACTTTGAGCCTTCAAGCTCGGCCAACCCCTGCCAAAATCTCTTTTCCACTTCCCTAGAAACATCCTAGAGGTTCTGGTCTTCCTCAAAGACAAATTTTTGTGCCCTAAGTGGAGGTCTCAAAGAGGCGCTTTAAAGAAGAGGTAATTTCCGTTACCAATTCTTTCACCTTTATTTTTTCTTCCACTTCTTCTTATTAAGTTGTTTCATTATGAAGTAATAACATCAGTATCAATCATATACTGATATGTTATTATATGTATGAAACAATACTAATTCACCATCTATCCATCATACGGAAAACGAAATCACCGCGCGTGCGTACGTACGGAATACCGTCTCCACGCCGTGGTGTAATCTGTTTTCCCACAAACACCTTACATGGATGGGTATTATGGTGTAAAGAATAACTATACATAGTTATTATAACATAATAATGATTCTGATATATTGTATCAACCACTCCAATTCAATTCAATAATTATGGAAATGATATCATCGCTCGTGCGTACGTACGGACTACCGTCTCCACGACGCGATGAGATTCATTCTCCATGATAACCATTTAAGAATGATTATAAAGTATATATAAGCAATAATAATGA
Organism: Viscum album; assembly: GCA_963277665.1. Lineage (NCBI taxonomy): Eukaryota > Viridiplantae > Streptophyta > Magnoliopsida > Santalales > Viscaceae > Viscum > Viscum album. Next base: position 1,814,671,563 of record OY728127.1, read on the forward strand.
AATATATGACATGTTTAATATACAGGATTTATGTATATATATGTCATCTACTTAATTCCATTCAAGAAAATAAGGAAAGGAAAACAGCGTTCATGCGTACGTACGGACTACCGTCTCCATGAACGGTGTGTTTCATTTCATTTATCTATCTATTATATATATATATATATATACTGAATATATATGATATATAAATCATATTTTATATTCTGGAAGTAAGTAAATCATGATATATGTAATAATAATGTCAAAAACAACAAGTCCAAACACCTACGATAAACGAAACAATTTTACCCAAAACGCTCTTTAACATGGAATTTACAAAAGAACGTGTAATATAAAGTAATAAGTGAACCATATATGATATCATAACAATGAATATGATTCTGTAATAAGTAAATGACATTATTTAAATCATTATACAGGAGGTTCGGACACTTACGAAGCAAATCGGACCAATGGTAAGGGATAAATTTTCAATCTCATTTTTATCCGAGATTGCTTGTACATAAGTATTTACTGGGGTTAAGTTTATCATCCATGACCATGATTTCTAAAAAATGATTTAATAAAATGTTTACCATTCTTCCATGTATGTTTAAAGTCATTTTTACCCGTTATTTACTTTTTACCACATTGTATGAATGGAATCTTTCCTTTGGTTACCATATAAGGTACTTTTTGACTTTTCCGACAAAAGTACGAGGAGAATGTTTTTTTAACATATACGGCATGAATGGATTTTTAAAACATTATTTCCAAGAATCTTCTTTTACAAGTTTTCAAGTTTATTTTTAATCAAATTATTTTAGTTTATAATTGTACGACATGTTAAGAAAGGAAAAGTGTTTTTGAAGCAGAAATGATATTTTCCTCAAGAATGGAGTTCAAGTGTTTTATCAAAATTAATTTCCATCTAAGATAATATAGGGTTCTGTTTCTATCCCTATTATTACATTTAATGATTATGTTGTGATAGAAATATTTTTATGAATTCCTTTACCTTATATGAATTGTTTTATGATGTCATGATGTTTAAGATTCCCATTTTTTTACATGGGTTATGCAATGAGGTATGATTTATGATTTTGTGGCAGACATTAGAATGGTATCATTATGAGATGGGTGGGACCTATATCTCCCTCCAATTCATTGGGAAAAGATTTTATATCTCATGAGATAGACATGGCTGGAATGGTAGGTTATACCGGTTCAGTGAAACAGGACTGAAACGAGGGTGACTCGGTTCAGAAAGGGACTTTTTCCACTAAGATAGTCTTGGAAATGAGTCTTGACTAACAAGAAATGATTCTCTATGATTATGTGGGTATGCCACAATGTTTCATGTTTTAAGTTATGATTATTGGGATTTCATTTCACTACTATGATTTATCCCATGTTATGAAATTATTCTCTCTTTTGCAGGTTAAGACTTCCAAAATGTTATGTTCTTATGAATATGATGTGATTGATATTTCTTTTGTTTACCCTTACTAAGCATTTGAGCTCACCCTTTTATGTTTTCTTTTCCCCAGGATGTAAATAAAGGTTTTAGGTGAGAAAAAAGGATGATCTTTATGGGAGATGTTGAAGATCTTTCACCACGATTAGAAGATTATATTCCGAGTTTCCAAAGACACTAAACTATTACGGTCCTTGTGTGTGTGTTTTTGTAATGTACTAAGTATTCCTCAAAAGTATTGTAATGTCCATGTACAATAAGCTTCGGGTCTCCACAGTTCCATCCATTTCTATCTCATGAGATATAAAATATTTACCCAATGCATTGGAGGGAGATATAGGTCCCACCCGTCTCATAATGATACCATTCTTATGTGTGCCACAAAATCATAAATCATACATCATTTCATAACCCATGTAATAAAAATGGGAATCTTAAACATCATGACATTATAAAACAATTCATATAAGATAAAGGAATTCATAAAAATAATTCCATCACAACATAATCAAATCAATGTAATAGTAGGGATAAAATCATAACCCTTTATTATCTTAGATGGAAAATAATTTTGATAAAACACTTGAACTCCATTCTTGAGGAAAATATCCTTTCTTCTTCAAAAACATTTTTTTCCTTTCTTAACATGTCATACAACTTTAAACTTAAAGAAGGTGATTAAATATAAACTTGAAAACTTATAAGGGAAGCTTCTTGGAAATAATATTTTAAAAATCCATTCATGCCGTATATGTTTAAAAAAACATTCTTCTCGTACTTTTGTCGGAAAAGTCAAAAAAATACCTCGTGCGAAAAACGACATAAGATTCCTTTCATATCTTTTACTAAAAACTCACCGAAGGGTAAAATTGGATAAAAAATATTTCTTAAGGATATAAATATTACATATTGAGAAATAATGGATGTGGATGATAAAATACACCCCAGTAAATACTAAAGTATAATCAATCTCGGATAAGAATGAGATTGTGATATTTTCCTTACCTTAGGTCTGATTTGCTTCGTATGTGTCCGAACCTCCTGTATAATGATTTAAATAATGTCATTGACTTATTCCAGAATCATACTAATTGTTATGATATCATATATGGTTCACTTATGACTTTATTTTACCCGTTCTTTTGTAAATTCCATGTTAAAGAGCGTTTTGGGAAAAATCGTTTCATTTGTCGTCCGTGTTTTGACTTGTAATTATTCATATGATTACTTAGATCATGATTACATAATTCCAGAATATAAAACATTATTTATATATAATATAGATTCAGAATATACATATATATAATAAATCAGTAAATGGAAAGAAATACACCATTCATGGAGACGGTAGGTCGTACGTACGCATGAACGCTGTTTCCGTTTCCTTATTGAGTTGAATGGAATTAAGTAGATGACATACATATATATACACATAAATAAATTATCATTATTATGTAATATATTTCATGATTACTTATTATATGTACTTTAAAATCATTCATGAATGGTTAAAGTGGAGAATGAATCTCATCGCGTCGTGGAGACGGTAGTCCGTACGTACGCACGAGCGATGATATAATTTTCATGATTATTGAATTGGAGTGGAGTGGATGATACAATATAATAATAATCAGTATGATGTTATAATAACTATGTATAGTTATTATTTACACCATTATACCCATCGATGTATGGTGTTGGTGGAAAAACAGATTACACCACGGCGTGGAGACGGTATTCCGTACGTACGCACGCGTGGTGATTTTGTTTTCCGTAGGATGGATAGAAGGTGAAATGGGGTTGTTTCATATTTATAATAACAAATAATTATATTAGTGATACTGATGATATTTCTTTATAATGAAACAACTAATGAAGAATAAGTTGAAGAATAAAGAAGCTTGAAAGAATCGGGAGAAGAAATTACCTCTTCTTCGATACGCCTCTTTGAAACCTCCTCTTAGGGCACTAAGATTTGTCTTTAAAGAAGACCAGAACCTCTAAGTTGTTTCTAGGGAAGTGGAGAAGATAATTTTTCAGGGGTTGGAAGAGGTTGAAGGCTCAAATTGGTGTGAGGAGGAGAGGGAGGAGGTGCCTTTTTATAAGGGAGGAGAGGGGCACCTTTGGAATTCTTAAAAATATTAATTTATAATAAATCTAACCCCACTTAAAAACCTCCAAAAATGACTCATATTCTAATATTAGATGAGATAGGGTTGTAAGCTCATCAACCAATAAAATTTATACATGTTTGGATCTTATTATAAACCTTATCATTTTGATTTATCCTTATTTAATCTATTTAAGTTTATTTGTGGTAATAAAATTCTAAATTTTAAATTATAACAAATAATTACTTATTTGTTGTGAATATTATATACATGTTTAATTTATAACATTATAGACCACATAAATTTATATTTATAATTTTTAAATATTTTTTTTGATTTTTAAACAATTTTATAATATGTTATTTTTATAAAATAACAATAGTGTCAATTTTGACACTATTCATTTATTTGAATTTAAATAAAATATATACAGAAGATATGTTCTAACTAAAAGCTTTAATATATTAATAAAAGGTCATAAGTTTCTATAAAATTAGTGGATCACATTAAATAGTTCTTATAATATTTATTTTATTATTTTTAAAACCATTTATTTGGTTTATCTCTTAATAAAATAATTACTACATCATTTTTGTATAATAAATTAATATACTTATTTGTTGCATAAAAATTTAAAATAAAATCCTATGATGAAAATAAATATATTAAATTTCACAATAATACTTTACTAGAATTTATCATCTTAAAATCACAATATTTAAATTGTTATATTTATTAAATTATGAAGGTGACAACTTTGGCATCATTTAAAATAAAATAATATAAGTGTCATAATTGCTTGTATAAGACTCCAAATAGTCAAATATTCGACCATTGGATGATTATAGTTTACATTTACATGACCAATAAGTTTTCGTCAGGGTTTTGTGCTCTTATGGTTACTATTAGTTTAATAAAAACTATATTCTTGATTTTTCACTAGATAAATAATTTCTGCATCACTATTGTGTCACAATTAATGATAATTATTTAATCCCTAAAAATTCTAGATAAATTCTCATGATGTAGATAATTTTGTTAGCTTTCAGGATACTATTCGTGTTCGATGTTTTATTATTTTTATCACTATGTTAAAATTATTATACTTATAAGATTTAAGAGAGTGACATGTTGTCACTTTCTTTGGTTTTAATAATAATTAAATTATTTTCATGGTAAAAAGTCCATAAAATGAATCTAATCCGACCCTTAGTTGATATGGGTTTACATTTAGCCATAAAATATAATTTTGGCATGTGTTAAGATAATTTTATAATATTATATTTACCCTTAATTACCCGATTTACCTTTAACTATGGTAAATAAAATTTACCGTAGTTACTATTCATAATTCCAAAAAATAAAAAGTAGTCTATTAACATAATTTTGACCCACTGATTCCAAATATGGAATCCATTTTTTAAAATTCAATACACAGAAGTTTCATAAATTAAATTAAAATTAATCCCGTTGTCGAATAAAAACGGGTTTTTGTTTAAAACATTGCAAAAAAATGAATTGATTTAACCTACGAATTCAAGGTAAAATCAATGATAATGACATACATTATATTAAATGGTAAAAATATATTCTATTTATACTTTAAAACCATGCAATTTTATAATTTAACCACATAAGATATTACGATAAAAAAAGTTGTTTTTAATTAAAATATAGCGTGTTTTTACTATTCATTAAAATGTGAAAGTTACCAGAATAATATGAAAAATTTATCCAAAGTAAATTTTTATTTCTTGATTCGAAATAAGAATTCTATTTTGTCAAAATGAACTTATAAACATGTCAAAAACTATATTTAAAGTGGGTACGCCATCAAAAGGCGGCAAAACTGCATTTTTTGAAAAATACTTATTTTACCGGAAACATTTATTTTGTTCTTATACCATGTTCTAGAAAATGTGTAAGATGAATAATAATTTTATAAAATTTAATATATAGTTAATACTATTCATAACGGCTAGTTCATGAAAATATTATAATAATATATCATTGTTTATTAAAACCCGGTATTGCGTACAACACACGCTATCGAGGAATGTAGCGATTGCGTGTAATGCAAGCCATGTCAGGGTTGCGTGTTGTCAAAGAATCCTTCATTGTTTCATATAACAGAATCCAACCATATTTCATTTATACATTGAATATATATATATATATATATATATATACTCAATGTTGCATAGAATAACTATTATCAAAATTGTGTGTAACATGGTCCAAGAATAGTGTTGCGTATACTGCAAGCTAATACGGTGTTGCGTATAGTGAAAGGTAATCTTGGTGTTGAATACAACACAAGACATTAATGAAATTAAAATAATATTTTTCATAAATTCTCGGGGTGTTACATTCTCTATAGGATTCTTAATTGGAACCCTCCATCCAGCTGGCGCATGTGACCTCTTCCACTGAGTGGAACCCTACTATTGTGACATGGGAAGGGTCATCTACCTTGATAGTATCACCCCTCAAATGTTATTCATAATGATGGGGAATGTCTTGAAAAGTATGGATACTTCTTGGAAGATGCATCAGATATTGGATATCAATTATGGAATTTTGTAACTTTGGGAACTAATTGGTTGGGATGAGCTATGATATGGATACCACATTTAACTCTCATTTTGGTTTATTTGACCGAGAATATATATATATATATACTTTTTTATACATACAATTGGATTTGGTTAATCTCTAACCATGAGATGAGAATACATATGGAGTACAAAACATGCTTTACATGTTTAGATTATAATGGATTTAAGAGTGTAATATCCTCTAAAGGTTGGTGATGAATCAATTTGTAGTACAACTACTCACCATGTTGAGACCCTTTTGTTTGGATGAGGATACTCTCTCTATTGGTTTTGGTTGAGTTACTCTATTTCACATCTTTCTAAATCCTATTTACTAATAAAAATATTTATATTCCAATTTTATTACTTACTGCTCACCATTTAGCATGCATGGTGTCATGATGAGTATGTGTATACTCACATTTGTATTTGGTTATCTTGCAAAGTTCACTTCTTATATTGATAAAAGACAGGCCTACAGTGACTTGAGAAGTTCTTTGGGATACTTGATACTTTAGACCAAGTATGAATGTCATAACATGGAGATTAAGACGTGTTCTCTCTTAGTGTTTTACATTTTAATATTGACAGGTTTTTACCATTTTTTGCATGGGTATTTTCGCCCTTTACATTTCAATTTACAGAATTTTACAATTGTACTATCTTGAAGTTTTACAAGTATAGTTTTATCCCTAGTGTTTTTCATATTTTACTATTTCCCCTAAGAAATTACATATCTTCATGGATATTTTTATGCATATATGTACTTATGAAATGGACTCCCCCATTTATTTATAACTTTTCCACAGGTCTCCCTCCCTTGGCCTATGGAGGCAGGCTTGGGTGGTTGCTTCTCGAGCCCCGACATGGTTTGGGTGATGAAAATATTTTTATGAGTGATATTCTCTCTTTAGACCACTAAATTTACTATTCCATTCATATGTGAGTCATCAATATCTAATCAATATTTTCAATTTCGATCATATGAGTGGGGTTGTGATGAAATTGATGAATATGAGATGTGGTATATGTCACGTAAATTAGGGTATCTATGAGAATTCACAAGACAATAAAGAAATATGTTAATTTTATCAACTTTTTAATCAGGTCCCACTATCCTAGAAAATAATTTTCTATTCCTCTAAATCATCATATTTTTCAATTGAGGAAATAACATTAAGAATACGTGGTTACCACGTCACACTCAGGAAGATTGAATTTGTATTTGTAATTTGTCAATTTCATGATTTCAATGACATCAAAATTCTTCATGAACAAAAAAATATTCTCAAATAACACCATCTTGATACTCAATATTATAGTAAATGACTCTCCCACGACTATAAAATGACATGATGATCTTCATGTCCTACGATGAATGAAAAAATGGATTCACCAAATTAAACATATAATAAATATTGTTAGTATAAGGTAAAACATGAATAATATAATATTCCCATAAATGAATATATTACATGAAATATTCTCATAAAAAATAATCTATAATAATAATGGGTATAATTTACTACTCATCATTCTGATAATGGTTCAAATTGAATATATTCACCTAAGAATCCAATGGATTCAAAAATATATGTCATAAACATGATGTACATCATGCATCATGATTTGATATTATATACCAAGGAACATCATAGTTCAAAAATATTTCACAACAATATATCTTACTCATACCTTCAATAAACATAACCTCTATAATTGTTAGATATTTTGATTCATCTATTAATTTTTATGCACTAAACCATAATGTATCTCTCTCTTGTGGTGACATCGATAACCCCATCATAAAATCAGTCATCAAAAATAATTTCAAAGACAATAAAGAAATGGTATGTGATGAAGAATACATATGAGTATCTAGAGAAATTTTTTTCACAAACATAAAGATGATACATCTTGTGGATGGCCCCAAAATATCATTCTATTTTATACGTCATTCTATATTTCATATAGATTTCAAAAAGTTTCTTGGGTATTCATGTAGAATATTATATATAGAGGATTGTTACCTATATGAAATTATTTAAAATTATTATTGTAAAAATACAGGACCTCTTATGAATAGGATTTCTTCAATATATATTTTCCAATCCATTTTAATTTTGTCCTCATATATATTGTATTTTTTATCTGAGAAATGTGACTAAAATTGATTATTATAATTCACTAAATCATGGGTTGAGTAAAAAAAATTAGAGAAAAAGTGTACATTCATTGATTTTATTGTATATTAAAATTCATCCCCCCCAAAGAGGCTATCCGACTAAAATTTTTTACTAAAAACTTTCAAAACATGATCCTATTTGCATTTTCTAATCTCATCAGCCAGTACAATCAATTTTATTTGTTTATAGACCTTCTCAATGTAAAAAATAATGGATATTATTCACCAACCTATTATACCTAATCTTTTATTTTTTATGAAAATATAAATGATGATCTTGTGGTATTATAATACATTATGCTCTATCCCAAAAACATATGACAAAAACATCAATATTATTTATCCAACAATAATAGTTTTTTATCATTCATTAGTTAATTTTTCCTAGGATAGTCAAATTTATTCTCCCATAAGTGGATTCTCTACCTTACTATATCAAAAGATATTTATGAATGATTATTAACAAATAAATAAACTATATATAATCCATTAATGAATCTTGTAGGGATAATATTGTGTTGGTTTGTAACCAACCCTTAGTCATATAGAAGAATCACTCACATGCATCATAACTGTCAAAAAGCACACCAAAATTGGTAAGAATAGTAATTTAAACATCCAATATGGATAATTATTATATAAATATTTCTTAGTAAACTACCAAACCATAGATATTACACTTCTCTAGAAAATTAATTTTCCAAAAAATGAAACTACCTCCTTAAAGATTTCTGGGATTATGAATATGATTCCTTATAATATCACTTTCCTAAAAAAGGAAGCATTTGTGATCAAAATATTTTCCTTTGAGGGATTATAATAATTCCAATTATCTCACGTCATTCACATAATGATCTCATAATGTTGGGAACACTCTTCCAACTTCAAAGAGTTCTCCCAAAGGTTGTCAACAAACATGACCTGGAAGGAATCCAATTATTTATTGAAGACCTATAAATTATGAACATAAATAGAACCTCCATGTTCATTAAACTGAGAAATTCGTCATAAAATTTATAGAAGCTAAAAACATGTCAAATAGAAACTTTGGTGTACCTAAAACCACATATTCTATCTTTCTATTGTGAAATACCATTGAATATATACATTTTCCCCATAAAACTAAAACAACCATTGTCTAATGATAGTGTGCCCCAATCATCTTAAACATACTATAGTTTCCCTTAAAAACACCATACAAAATCCATCCATCTTAGAGGAAGATTGGAACCAATAATATTACTATAATTTTATTTCTATAATGATGATGTATATAAAATATATTCCTCATACTATAATAAAATAACATTTTATAACAGAAGAATAACCCAAGATCAAATATTAACTACCCTCAACTAGGTTCCCATTTGAATTGAGTGTCTAGTCCACGACCTTTGAAAATGATGTGAGTTAGGAAATAGTCACCTAGGATAAAATTTTATTGAATCAATTAATATTATATGGGTTTTACTATGCTATAAACAAAACCCACTAACATGTGGGGAAATAGTAATTAATAATAAAAAACATGTCCTAAACCATTATTGATTTGTTGTTATTAAAAATATATAAGAACACTATTTCCCTATCATTCCAAAAATTACTATGGAATTTTTTCCATAAAGAAACAAGAATAAAAATACACACATGAGAACCTTATGTTCTATTATACCAAGATAAATACATCCCACTATTTACTCGATGGTCTATGATATAGATTATCAAAAATATTTATTTTTCTCTTTAATTGTCTCTCAATTTTTTAAGTATTTGATTAAATACTATATGAAAAACAAAATAGTCTATGACAAACCCTCACTAGAGAATATACTATGATTAAACATCTAAAACAACAATTTCATGTATAACATGGATATTCTAGGTCCCAAAACCAAATGAATCATGAACTATAATACATGAAGTAGAATCTTTTAAATTTATTAATTGATAAAAGGAATCCACTAAATAATGGGAAAATGACTTACTATCAATGGAGAATGATCAAAATCATCATATTGTAAATCAATGAAATCCTATCAACAATGAAAAATTAATAATTATTGTTGTTCAAAAATCCCTCAAGGTAACGTTGCAGTATTTTTGGGTTGATTGTGTTTGTTGACAAAGCAGGTTTCCATGGATAATTGTCGAGTTACCGAGAATTTGTTGACAATACATGTTGACAAAGAACTATGAAAAAGGAATGGATGATCTGGAGGCAGTACAAAAGAGAAGTACAAGGTGGTTCCATTTCCCAGGGTTTGCCAAATTTTTGGGGTCCAAAATATGGAATTTGGTGAGCATCACTTAAATAGGATTTCCATGAATATCATACATACATATAGCTATGGCATGAATTTCATGGAGAGAGGCTTAATGGTTTGGATTTTGCGAAGACCAGAAAAATGATGGTGGTGATTTTTCGTGATTACATCAAAGCTTCACGAAGAGAAGAGTTGAAGCACCTCGCGGCGGTGAAGGGATTTTCGAGGGAGATTCGTGGAGAAGGCGTGAAGCAATGTTTACATTGATGCTCCACGATTACGATGAGCTTCGCGATCAGAAAATTGTCGTGGTACTTCATTATTTGGAAAGAATTCTGGCAGAAACATCAGAGCTTCGCAATCGGCAATAATGTGGTGCTGACTTTGTGCGGAAGGGTTGAGGTTTGGTGCAATTGCCTATAAATAGAGGTCGACCACCTCGAGAGAAGTAGATAATTTTCGAAGAATATATTTCACTCTCGTTTTGTGAAGGTAGTTTGCGTAGATTGTGTGATTTGTGAAATACGATCTTCACGACGGCTATTGTAGCTCTGTGAAAGTAGTGCGCTCCACGTTGGCTCAGTGAGATTCGTGAGGGAAGTTGCTCTGTAATGACATGAGCTTCAAGATAGTGCTTCACGAGAGTGCTTTGCAAAAAATCAGGAGCTTCGCGAAGGCTTGTTTGAGCTTCACGAAATTGGGAGCCACATGAAGTAGGGTGCTTTGCGAAGTTTTTTCCAATGGAATTTCCAAGTGTTCAGGGGAAAGGGTTATTCATCATTGGATGAAATTTGGACTTCAACAGATCATCTATAAAAAGTTTAGGATACATTCTTTCATGCAAATTAAGTGACATACAAGTCTATAAACTATGAGTGGATCTTCTGAGACACAGTGATCTCACTTCTGTTGAGAGAGAAGTGAGATCTCAAATTGTGTGTGGTTGTAAAACAGGAGGGACAGTGAGTCTGGTTCGAACTTTTAAACAGTAGTGCACTTATAGTGGAATTGGTACATCATCACACTGCTTGTGTATGCTCCTTGGACATATCCCAGTGAGGGTGAACCATATAAAAATCGATGTGTCATGTGCATGACTTAATGATTTCTCATACTCTGCATCAGGAAGGAGAGTGAAGAGGGTTTTGTCTAACAGAAAAACAAGATCACAAGGGGAAGTTGTTTTAATCTGTCATACTCTGATTCACCCCCCCCCTCTGGGTATCTAGCCTAGTGGACCTAACAATTGGTATTAGAGGAAAATGTTAATATCGATGTTTCTCTCTCAAATGGAGGTCACTAATCATAATGGGATTCTGATCATCGACGAGAACAATTTATAGCTATGGAAGAATCAGAGGCAACACTACTTCCAATAATTAGGAATGGATGTTTTTCCAGTAGCAATGCATGGAATAATAGTAGATATTAATAGTGGTTCATTATCAGAAGATGATCGTAGAGAGTTGGATATTGATTCCAATGCAATAAATGCCTCTGGGGGAGCCCTATCCAGTCCTAAATATACAATGGTGATGTCTTGCAAAACATCACATGCCTTGTGGGAAATGTTATTGAATATATATGATGTTGATACAAAGGTCAGAGAGGCAAAGCTTCAAGTGTTGTGGAACAAGTATGAGGATCTGAGAATGAACCCGAATGAGAATGTTGATACATTCTTTGACAGGATAATTGTTGTAGTGGAAGACATGTGGGGTGTTGGAGAAGTTATTGAAGACATTAAAATTGTGAAGCGAATCATGAGAAATATTCCACCTCGGTTCTATCAGAAAGTATCAGTTTTGGAAGATAAAGACCCGAAAGAGCTGACATTGGACAACCTACATAGCACCCTTGTTGCATATGAAATGAGAAATGATGATAACGATGTTGTGGAAAAGGGGAAATCCAAAGAGGTGGCATTCAAGTCCATGAAGAAGCTCACCATTGAAGACTATCAGGAATAAGAAGAGATAGATGAAGTGATGTCATTCTCCTCCTCAAACCATCAAAGAGGAAAAAGAACTTTTAAAGGGAAACTTCCACTTGCATATTTTCGGTGTGGAATGGTTGGACATCTTGCAACACGATGTCCCAAAAAGTTCCAAGAGGATGATGATGTCGATGAAATAGAAATTCCCAATAATAATTCTTCAGCCTATGGGAAAGGAAATAAAAAGTTCAAGACAAATTTCATTTAGAAAAATAACCTTCTTTCAAAAGAATATGACAGTTCAGACGAGTCTGAGGTTGAGGAGGTTGAAGAGATAGAGAACTGAAAAGACTGAGGAGAAAATGCTATGGTGGAATTTGTCAGTAGTTCTCAGAATAATAATGAAACTGAAGCTGGAGAAGAAGAATAAGAAGTTGAGGGAAGAGTTGAGATGAAAGCAGAGTTAGAGGATGATCTTGAAGAGATAGATGTTTGGTGATCCAAAACAAAGAAATCCAACAAAGTTGTTTGTAATGTCAAACTCTATATGCAGCAGCAGTAAGAAGAGAAGTATGAGTTGATGGAATAAATAGAGAAACTCAAGTTATTAACACTAGAGGACTCAGAATCAGTTAGTGATTATAAAATAAAAATTTAAGAATAGAAAAGGGAGATCAATATCTTGAATAACATAAGGAAATAACAAATCAAGTGTATAGAAGAACATGGAGGAGAAGTTGTCGGTCTGCGGAAAAAGGTTAAAGATCAAAAAAAGCTCCTGACTCCTACTAGGTCATCAGGAAAGCAGATCACTCAGAAAACCGAGAAGCTAGAAGTGGATAGTAGTGGTTCAGCAAAAGAGAAGAATCAACTTTGTTCAGATGCTAGGACTGATGAAGGGCTTGATCGAAAACAGAAAGTTGTGAATGTTGAGGTCAGATCGCAAGCACCCACTCTGAGACTGAAGGTGGATTTTGGAAAAAGGCAGAATCAGAATATTCATATATCCCAAAGGGAAACTAGCAGTTCAGAAGTAACATGAAGTAATATGCCTTCTATCAGGTGTTATTGGTGTGGAAAAATGGGACATTCACAGTATGTGTGTTCCATAGACAAGAGATATCGAAGGGCATAAGAACAGAGGTGGAAACCAAATAGAGAAAGGTTCTCGAGAACATATTTAGAAGGGAACAATTTTTGGTGCGGAGGATTTTTTCACATGGCTATGTATTGCACTTCGACCTTACAAAGGAATATGCCAAATCAAAACCCAAATGTTCAGAAACAGCATATCAATGAACCAACAGGTGAGTTGAAAACATAAAATATATTTTCACCTTTATAAGATGAAGAAGGTCCATCATACTCCGAGAATGATGAGAAGTCACAAACCATCTCAAGTATGAAGGCAAGAATATGGACCAAGAAGAGAAAGGATGAGAAGGCTGTGGTGGCGGAAATTTCCCATAAAGCATCAAATCACTCTTGTGTGTGGATCCTTGACAGCGGTTTCACATCTCACATTATATGTAATAAGGATCTTGTCACATGCATAAAATATGACAAAGAGGGAGTTGTCATGTTTGGAAATAATGAAGCCCTGAAGATAATTGGATCAGGAAAGGCCATGTTTGGGGGAAAAGATATGAGACGTGCTGATGTCTTAGTAGTAGAAGGCCACAGTCACAATTTTCTCAGCATTAGTCAACTATGTGACTCGGTACATTGTATAAGGTTTACTAAGAAGGTGTGTATCGTCAAAGGAAGAGATGGTGCATTGGTTATATAGGGAAAAAGGACAAAGGGAAATATCTACCTCGTAAGTGGAGAAGAAGATATGTGCTTTCTGTCCAGAGAGGAAGAAAACAAGTTTTGGCATAAACGACTATGTCATCTATGACAACCATCCCTAGAAGATCTGGTAAAGTGTAATGCAGTAAGAGACCTACCCAAGCTATCAAGTGATCATACTCACATGTGCGATGCATTCCAACAAGGGAATATCATCAGAAAGACGTATAAGGCAAAATAAAAGAATTCAACAAGAGTGCTCGAATTGGTGCACATAGATGTTTGTGGACCTATCACACCAAGAGAAATTGACGGAAAGAGGTAATATGTTCTTTTCATTGATGACTATAGAAAAATATCATGGGTATTTTTTATTTCCCATAAGTCCGATGTGTTTATCTGCATAAAACAGTACCGAAGGGAGTGTGAAGGGAATCTTGGACAGAAAATTCTAGAGTTTCGTAATGAAAATGGTACATAATTCACAAACATTCAGGTGGAAGAATATCTAAAGAAACACGGGATAAGGCATCAAGTTTCTTCAGTAAGAACTCCCCAATAGAATGGAGTGGTTGAAAAGAGAAATAAGATCATCAATAACAGGGCCAGAATGATGCTCATTGAAAAGGACCTACCAGAGAAATTTTGGAGGGAAGCAATTTTAACATCGGTCTACATTTCTAACAGATCTCTGTTGTGTCTGATGGAAGGAAAGACTACATACGAGATGTGGTATGGAAAGAATCCAATAGAGAAATAATTCTGAATATTTGGAAGTATGTTCTTTATCCTCAACAAGTAAAAACATAGGAAATAAGAATCTAGAGGAGATGAGGGGATATTCCTTGGATACTCAGGAAAAAGGAAGGCATATAAATTATTTAACAAAAGGCTGTGAAAATTAGTTGAGAGCAATGATTTCATTGTAGTGGAGAATGAGGAGATCATTCAACAACACAGTGATAAATTTCATGATGAGAATGATGAGGAAGAAAGCAATGTAGGGGAAGCAGAACTGGATGATGTTGATTCAGAAGAAGATACTGATGATGAGCATGAGAATTTAATGTCCGTATCTGCACAAAATCCAAGGAGTCGAGCAGAAATTGATACACAGAATATCATTGGTGAGCAGTATGCTCCTGTTCGGACTAGGAGAATAATATCACTGTATCCAACATCTTTTCTATCTCAGGATGAGATGGAATTCTTTGCTGACGCAGCTGAAGATGAAAACTGGATTCTGGCAATGAATGAAGAGCTAGATCAGATTGAGAAGAATCAAACATGGGAGATTGTTTCGAGACCAGCAGATAAGAATGTTATAGGGACTAAATGGGGATATCTCAATAGGATGAATGAAGACATCACAGTGATTCGGAACAATGAACTACTAGTGTGCAAGGGTTACTCACAGATAGAGGGAGTAGATGTTGATGAGACATTTGCACAGGTTGCAAGGCTGGAGACAATCAGATTATTCATAGCCATCGTAGTGCAATGGACGATCAAAGTGTTCCAGATGGATGTCAAATCTGCATTTTTGAATGGGGTTCTGGAGGAAGAGGTGTATATTGAGCAGACAGATGGTTTTCTCAACCATGAGGATGAGGACAAGGTTTTCAGACTAAAGAAGGCACTGTATGGGTTGAAACAAGCAACAAAAGCATGGCACTCAAGTATTGATCAGTACTTGAAGAAGCATGGTTTCCAGCATGGGGGAGTTGATTACAATATATATTTCAGCAACGACAGTAATCAAAAGATGATGGTGTTGGTTTATGTCAATGGCATAATTGTTGGCGGATAAGATGAAGCTTAGTGCAGACAGTTTTCCAAATTCATGAAAAATGAGTTTGAAATGTTGATGATTGGTGAGATAACGTTTTTCCTTGGTCTACAGGTGACACAAGGAAACAATGTGACATACATTTCTCAATCCAAATATTCCAAGGAGGTGTTAAGAAGGGTTTTCAAGGAGAATTAAAAGGATATGAAGTCTCTGATTGCTACCCGGATTAAATTATCAAAGGATGAGGATGGAAAGGTAGTTAATATCACAGAATATAGGAAAATCATTGGAAGTATATTGTACTTGACCGCAACAAGGCCTGATTTTGTTTTCTCCACATGTAAAGAATCAAGATATCAGAGTAATACAAAGGAAATCCACATGATTTCAGTGAAAATAATACATCGGTATATCAAAGTCATCATGGGTTTTGGTCTGATTTATAATAACAAATCTCAAATAGTTTTATTGGGTAACAAACATGCAGATTGGGCCGGATCAGCAGATGACAGAAAATCAAAGTCAGGAGGTGCATTCTATCTTGGTGGATTGTGTATTTAATGTCTAATAAAGAAGCAAGATTGCATTTAATTATGCACCGCAGAGGCTGAGTATATTGCGGCCACTCAAGCATGCATACAGTTATTTTGGATGAAGCAACAGCTTGAAGATATGGGAGTTGAAGTAAAGTCTCCGATCAGAATCCAGTGCGACTACTCAAGTGCTATAAATCTCATCAAAAATCATTTCCATCACTCAAGGACAATGTACATTGATATCCAATATCATTTTATCAAGCAGAAGGTTGAGAAGGGAATCGTGAAGTAGGAGTATGTGCCTACAGATCTACAGGTTGCCGACATTCTGACAAAGGCCTTACCTAAGGAAGCTTTTGAGAGACATCGACTGGCTCTAGGAGTTATGTCGACTCCCAGTGTTTGAATGAGTGTGGATGTGGAGAACCCCCCGCCCCCTCCTCATGTTTTGGTGTGTCTTTTTCCCTAATGTGCTGATATGTGTTCTCTACTCTGTTACAAACCGCAATGGAGTGACATTTGGGTTCGTTGACAAAGGGGGAGAAAATAGTGATTGTTCAAGGGGGAGACAGTGTGGATTTTTGAGAAACCATGAATGATATGGGGAGAAACTGATAGGTGGAGTAGCGAGATAGGGGGAGTTCAATGAGATAGGAGGTTAGTATTAAATCTGACAATGCTAGAAGTGATCGATCAAAGAATATATATCACGACAGTAGAGGATCATGATAATAGCAGAAGAGAGTTGTTGGAATGGTGTGAGAAGGTGTCCAACTATCCCGAATTGGTATTAGTGTGGTTCAACAATTGGTATACATTTATCAATTGGTATCAGTTTGGAATCGAAAATTGGATTCTAACATAAAGAGATTCATTGATGAACTTTTCATACTACTCTTGTTTCTCACGCCGAGGACTGCTCATGTGGGCTTAGAGTACGTATTATGTGAATCCTTGAACGCTATCAGAATCTCAAGAGGAGAATGGTGGTAGCGGCTGGAAGGAGATCAGTGAGGTATCAATGTGAAAAAAGTCATTCTGAGAAGAGTTGTGAAGTGTTTTCAACAATCCCAAAGGGGGGGATTTTTGGGAAAAAATATCTCATGGTAATATTGTAGTATTTTTTGGTTGATTGTGTTTGTTGAAAAGGAAGGTTTCCAGGCAGAATTTCCGAGTTCCCGAGAGGTTTTTGACAATCCATGTTGACAAAGAACGATGACAATGGAATGGATGATCTGGAGGCGGTAAAAAAGAGAAGTACAAGGTGGCGTCGTTTCCCAGGGTTTGCCAAATTTTTGGGGTCCAAAATTTGGATTTTGGTGAGCATCATGAAAAAAGGTTTTCCATGATGATCATAATTAAATATGTGAATGGAATGAATATTGTGGAGAGAGGCTTCATGGTTTGGATTTCGCGAAGACCAGAAGAATGATGGCAGTGATTCTTCACGATTACGTCAAAGCTTCGCGAACGACAGAGTTGAAGTGAATCACGGCGATGAAGGGAATTTTGAGGGAGCCTCACGGAGATGGCGCAAAGGAATGTTGATGGTGATTCTCTGTGATTACGATGATCTCCTCGATCAGAATATTACTTTGGTGCTTTGCGATTTGGACAGAATTCTGGTGGAAACTTTCAAGCTTCGCGATCGACAATGATGTGGCACTGACTTCGCGTTGAAGGGTCGAGGGTCGGTGGAATTTCCAATAAATAGAGTTCGAACCCATGAGATAAGCAAAGAATTTTCAAAGAAGATATTTCACTCTTGTTTCACGAAGGTAGTTCGTGTATCCTGTGTGCTTCGCGAAAGAAGAGCTTCGCAGCGGCTACTGTAGCTCTGGTAAAGTTGTGCGCTTTGCATTGGCTCAGGGAGCTATGCAAGGGAATTTGCTCTGCAACGACTTGAGATTCGTGATAGTGCTTCGCAAGAGTGATTCACGAAAAGTCAGGAGCTTCGCGGAGGCTTGTTTGAGCTTTGCGAAATTGGGAGCCTCGTGAAGTATGGTGCATTGCGATGGTTTTTCCAATGGAATTGCCCAGTGTTCAGGGGAAAAGTGTTATTCATCAGTGGAAGAAATTTGGACTTCAACCGATCATCTATCAAAAGTTGAGGATGCATTATTTCATGAAAATGAAGAGACTTACAGGTCTATAAAGTGTGAGTGGATCTTCTGAAGACACAGTGAGCTCACTTCAGTTGAGAGAACACTGAGTTCTCAAATTGGGTGTGGTTGTAAACTAGGAGTGACAGTGATTCCGCATCGAACTTTTAAACAGAAGTGTGCTTATAGTGGAATTGGTACATCTGCACCCTATCAGTGTATGCTCATTGGACGTAGCCCAGTGAGGGTGAACCAAGTAAAATTCGTTGTGTCATGTGCATGCTTTAATGTTTCCTCATACTCTACATCTGGAAGGAGAGGGAAGAGGGTTTTGTCTAACAGAAAAACAAGAGAAAAAGGGGCATTTGTTTTAATTTGTTATACGATGATTCACCCCCCTCTCTGGGTATCTATCCTAGTGGGCCTGACAATTATTAAAAAAATTCTTCTAATCTATAGAACATAGTTTTTAATATCATATTATATTTAAAATAGTAACATTAAACATAATAGGAAAAATTTTATCCAGACAATATGATACAATGGTTTTAAATATCCCATCAAGTTTCTAGAACAACATACACACCCTAAATATTAAATAAAAATAGTAATATAATATATGTATGTGAAAAATTGATGGTTATAAAAATGAAACATTATTATAAATTCAGTCATGTAAAATTCTAATTATATCATATATTATATTTTTAAAATTATAAATAGTAAAGCACAACTTTATAGTTAGGATATCAATCATACCCAGGAATAAAATTATCCTGTTAATCCAATATAATAAGGATTATATATGCACTCAACCCAACATTCACACTATACCAGGAGTATCAGGACACATACATCATTAATCAAAAATATCATATTGATTAAAAAATAAAATCAGCTATAATACAAAAATGAAATCACAACAACTATATCTCTAAAAATTTCATCATTAATTTTACTTTGTTGTAGTAATTAATATGTATATAACCCATACCTTGTAATAAAATAATTCTTCCTCCAAATACCATTCAAATATTTTAACTAAACTAAAAAAATTTATCTATTAATGGATTGTAAAATCCTGGTAAATCCACCATAAATTTGGTCATTATAGTTATGTGACATGAACTCAAGAATTCCTCACTGTATACTAATGGTTATCAACTCATAGTGAGTTTCAATTAAAATATCATGGGAAAATATACAAACTATTTGATATCAATAATTACTATTTATAAATATTGAAATCCATCAGGAATAAGGAATAAAATAACATGGAAATTATTATTATTAGATAATTATAGATAAATAATCATCAAATGTTATGTGAAAGATAACATATCAAATAATGATAAGAAGTAATTAATCAGGAGTAGAATTGCTACTAGATTATCATAAACAACATGGACCATGGTTTAAAATATTATATAGATTCCTAAAAAAATATTTTTGTATTATTAGACCTATCATGATTTCTAATCCACATAATATCCTAGATATACCATCAACATGATTTACTGTTCATTACTAAGAAATTAGATCTTGGAATTGTTATACAATTTGAGATTCATTTGTTGGGTGAGAGCATAAATAGACAGGGATCCACCAAATATTCCAATATAGATATAAATAATTCATCATTGTATTATTTATATTATATAAACATCAATAAAATATAAATATATAGCCATCATAATGAAGAATTAAAAAAATTATTTACAAAAAAATAATAGACCTATATGGACTTTTTTAGGAAACAACATTTATCTTATATTCTGATATAAAACCTATATTGAATAATCCATGAATACTCAGAGAAATAATTTCATTTTAATTATCTATAATTGTATTAACATATATTGTGAGAATTGTTTCCCCTTTATAATATATATTTTAATAAATACACATCCATCATAACATCTAATGTGAATGAGGTTTCACCAATATAGATCCTCAAAGCTAGACAATCATAACTCTTGTCATAAGGTAGAACTGTACCCTCTGTTATTATTATTTAATGAGTCGATCCAAAAAAGCCCTCATGTGGAGAAAAAATCCATGTGAAACAAATCTAATACCATCTCCAATTGGCTAGGGGATGTCATTTATCATTGTGTAGGATTACCCCACCAATTTGAGGCGTTATCCTACGATACAAGTAATAACACAAACATATACAATACAAAATAATTCTGATAATGTAAAGAAAACTAATAATGATTATTGAATAACATCTATCCTAAATCAGAGTATGATAATAATTTCAATTTTTTATATAGGGGAAAAAATTCTATATTAAAATTGAATAGGAGCCCAACATATCTAGATGAAGGGGATGAATTATGAATTAAACACTAGTTTCTCCTCAATAAGTCTATCCATGTATAGGACTTTTCTAGTTCCAAATCATCCCAGGAAACAATAAAAAGGACACTCATATGCATATGAAATGTAATTTGTGGATAAGGACCATTAAGAGGTGATTATTATAATTACTAGTAGGACTCCAAAAAACTAACAAATATAATGCCTCAACAGAACATATCTAATTGCCATAGTAAAATAAAAAAACCAAATATACTAGTAATAAAAACATGGTTTCATGTGGTCTAAAAAAATACTTCATGCCACATGATACTTCTCAATGCTTCTTAGAAACACATATTTTTGTATTACTCACTCCATTGATTATGTAATCACATTTGATACACATCCAAGAGATCATGATCATCATACCCCTCTAGATATATACATGTTGTATCCATAAATATATTATAATCCATGTAGGGGATTACACATATTTACCCTATGGAATATCATGAAGCCTAGTAGATGGACTAGACAAATTTGGGATCGATGACCTCAGAACTGTAGACATACTGATTCCATGAACCCCAAATAGGAATGATAGAGGATCCCACCCTAGTCCCACATGCGTATTCATCAGAATATATCTGAAATTAAACTCGTAGAGGGGATAACAATCCTATGATAAGGACGTAATGCCACAAATTACCATGATTCAAATGGACCTAGGAATCACAATAAAAAATATAGGTCTAAATTGTATAAATGAAGGGTTGTATATGCCCATATAGAGAGTAAATACAATTGAATATGGGTACATAACGTGTCTTTCAAAAAAAAAATGGTATACCCATGTATCACCATCACACAGTGAATGAAAACCGACAAATTAATAGGGTTTCCTATCAGGGTAAAAATTGTGTATGTGTCCACTGAAACTCTTCCATTGTCATCAATCCATTACCATGTAAATCAGAACAATCCTATGTACACATGGTCAAGACCATGTTTATGATAATACTGGTGTACTATGTTCATGTTTTCGTAGATTGATATAACCATGTACTCCATTCATATCTATGATCCCAAGGGAACACAGTGAGTTTTTGGGTTAGGTATCATGGTGTGTGACAAAAATCACATAGAATGTGATATTTTTCTTCTCTATGGAAACCCTAAAACTACATACATTATCTGATAAATCTTGTTACTTTGGATTTTATGTTGTGTAATATACATTTTCCATAAACACATTTATTCTTCTCCTCATCAGTTCAAAACACCATCACCTTCAGATCTGCAACTATACTCACATAAGGATTTCATATCTCTTCCTTTTGTGCCATTTCATCACAAAATTCACAATTTTGACCATCTGATTTGATCAAGAAAACATAATAATTTCATATTATGTTGATGTGAGAGAAACAAAGAATGAGAAATATATTAGTTGGTCGTATATACCTCCATTAATCCACTAATGTAATCTTTCCATGATGGAATCCCTGATCACATGTTTATAGATAATGTTGAAATACGGTGCCAAAGCATAGTTGAGAAAAGATCAAATATATGGTATTATATTAAATTTTTTTTCCAAAAAAATATCATGTAATTTATTTTTGAAGAAAAATTGGAGAAAATAGTTAAACATTAAAATAAGGAATTAACCTTATCCTTTTTGTTTTCATCCATTAACCATTGTGAGTAAATAGACAAATGAAGAAGAATAAGAATGAATACCCAAATAAATCAACATAAAATATATCAACAATCGTTGTGGGAACCAATTATTTTTGTCGGATTGAATCATATTTAACATATGATACAAATATGGGGTTAATAAACATAAATCTATAATCCTCCCTTGAGCTAAAACTGATCACAATTGAAGTGTCATAATGTAGCATTGTCGTTGGAAAAAACAACGAACTCAGTTTTTATTGATGATTCCTTCATAATCAATCCAATCCTATAGTTCGTTGTCTTCCGCCAATGATCAGAAACAATATATCTGCTCAATTCTCAATGTTTTATGGGTGACCTTAAAATTTTGATACAAATGTTTTTAAATTGCATAAGACTTGTTCATAGTTCCAACACATAAAAAAATTAATAAATTAAATTAAATTAATTATTATTTTTTATTATTGCTTCTGGAAATGACACATTACCAAAACATATGATTCCAAAAAATGTTATGTTGATCCTTGGGTAAAAATACTGTTTATAACTCAATGGTAACCTCATGTTTCATATTTGATCCATACTTTTATAGTTACATCACATTTTCATGGAAGCTACATGTGCATGATATTTATATATATAACATGATTAAATTGTTAATTTATGGCTCACTAGGCCATGGAATCATGTTACATCATTGTTCTTAACTCCAAAAAATTTATTACATATGTTTAAGGGATTAAAATTGATAAAGGTATGATATATTTATTTATAGGATATATGGGATATTGGATTTTTTCCCTTTTTGATATTTTGTTTGTATGATTTCCCATAGCATGATGAACATTCAATATTGATTTATGATTTTTTTTTGTGTTTGGATATTATCATTTTAGAAAGAGTCCATTGTGCATTTATTATATTTCAATTTTTTAAATCATAATAAAAAAAAATTATTTTTTGTTCTTTATATCGCTAAAGATATTTGGATTTACTATTAAATGTTTAGTAAACCTCATTTTTTTATCATATAAAATGTTGCTGTTATTCTCCTAGACTAAACCACAGTATATATTATCAAACAAAAGGTATTTTGAATTTCATAGAAGTATGATCAATGATTTAATCTATTTATTCCATCATGTGAGGGATTTATAGTATCACATAATGGGTATGTACTAAAATATGATTCACAACATATATTTGGGAAAAGAAAACTAGGTCCGCTATTTTATTTGATAACAAGCCCATTATGTTTTTTATAATATAGATATATGGTGTAATTACACAATAAAATAGTATAATAATTGTTTAATGAATAATTATCATGTGGTTTGATTAAATTATATACATGTATGTAATATAATTAGTTCACGAATCATGAGGGGTTTTCATGTATGTGCATTCCCAGTGGGAATTGTTTCCATGGTAAGATAATAGTTTGGTATGTGATCTCATATGTGTATATAGGAATCCTTGTGGGGGATTATGTTTGAAAGTGACCTTATGATGATTGAGTTTATTTTATGTATCTTTCCCTTAGAGTTATGGAATTTTTTGGATAATATTATATGTTGTCCCACCATTTTAAAACATTTAACATTCATTACCTATTACGACACATAATAACGCACATGATCTATTATGGTTTTCATTATTTTAAATTATAAATTTAAAATATGAATTACAAAAATAATTTAAAACTCATCATGAAATTATTTATAATAGTTTCATCTAATGATACTTTTACTACATCTCATATCTTATAAAAATACATCAACATAATTTTTTGAGAATAAATCCCAATAAGGAAATTAACAAGGGATATTTTTTATGTGACAATATTTAATATCCAAATATCATGTTTATAAAAACATGATGCATATCATAATAAAAATATCATGATTACTTTCATGGAAATATTTATAAAACACAAAAATTAACTATCCTTATCCATATCATCCAGGATTATCAACATGGTGTCATATATGAAAATTAAAAATGTTATTCCCCAAGGTATCATAATTTATGTAATATCTAAAGATTAATTATTTAATAAATAAATGGTAGAGATATCAGGGAACACACTTTATATATATTAATTCATTTTATTCACATGGTTATAAAAAATAATTTCCTTAATAACCAGTGTAGGATGAAGAATATGTTTCATATAAAATCATTGCTTATATAAGTTCATGTGGACTTCAATATGAAAAATTGTTAACCCACATAATTGGATTGTGGAATTCATATAGGTAATTATATAATTTAGTAAATTATATTTACATCTTTTTAAATATACATATATATATATATATATGAAAATGATTTTTGTCTCACAATATAATAATATTTCATGTAAAAGATATGTAAATTGGAAAATAAATTAAACCACATGATGGTATACAACAAGGATTATATAATGTGTATAATGTGAGGGAACAAATGTATTCATTGACAAAACATAATTTATAAATTAATGGGAAAAAATATAGTTTATGGAGATAAATTAATTAAACATTTATAATTCAAAATACAAATGGAAATCTAAAAAATGTGAGATCACCAAAGTTGAAGAGTTGCTTCTAAAAAGATGAGGATAACACATGAAGAAATAAGTATCAGATGGAGTTACACATTGGGAGGTAAAATGACATCAAATTCATGGATTATTTATTTATAGTGGAGAAGTATTTTGGATGGGTAGATATTTATTGTAAATGAGGAGTAAATTTTTGATAATTTCCTTAAATAGATCTTGGAAATCTAGGATGTGGAAAATGAAAAATTAATATCGTACTAATGGTTATTGATCATGGGTTTTATACATTCGATTATTTTTTAAGGTATTTTAAAATATTTGAAAATAAATTCATATTTTAATATTAAATTGGACATGGATAACTGAATTCACAAAAAAACATGTGTTATAAAATCGTAATTTCTATCTTCATATATAGAAACCCTATTTTATGTTTTGAAATTTATTTAATTCAATCTTGTATGATCCTTATATATATAAAGTGGAATGGATCCTTTAAATTCATTTTATAACAATTTTTATCCGTATAGAATTTTGATAGATTACGAGGAACATTTTTGTTGTGTTTGGGGAATATTTGTATCATGGAACCTAGAATTTTTTTAGAAAATGGGTGGGTGGTATAGTTTGTTTATAAATTCTACCAAGTATTCAAGGTTTGGGTAAACAATGAGGGGTTCTAATGAGGTTCCATTAAGGGGTGCATGATTAATGATTTTTTTTTAAAAAAATGCACATCTACCGCATGGATAATTATATTTAGCCATTTGGTATGCATGGTTTGAGAAAACCATTGGTTATAACATGAACCCTTTAAAAAATTGTTAAATTAAAATTTTTTACTTTACATTATTTTATGTTTTAACACCCCATTATTTCTATTAAATATTGAATAAACACTCATAAACATGAGATAACTCCAAAATCCCCCGAAGTACACCCTTCATCATCTTCAAAAACCAAGATCGGATTCATTCATCATTTTTTATGTTAGATGGATATAATTAAGCTATTAAATTAACTTCATTAAGTAACATACCTCGCACTAATGAACTCTTTTTCCAAACCTGAAAATATTACTTATTCTCATAAAAATTTTATGTTTAACTATTTTCTTCTATTCTAGATTAAATTGTCATCCATCTCATTATGAGGTATCAAATACCATAATAAGGTAGGTGGTTTATCAATTCTACGCTATAGTCGTGTTGTTTTATATCATCTTATGTGGACCATCATTCAAATAATTTAGATTGTTTCCCTAAAAATATTAATTTCCATGTTTAAATTATTATCCTTATTAGTGTAATTTCTATTGAAAATTATTTAAAATCAGGGGTTTCCCACCTCGAAAACTAACACCCCCTTTGTGTGTTCTTCTTAAATTACCATGAAAATTTTGGTGTTATTATGGACAAACCACCTTCTATATAGTGTTGGATTCCAACTATCTAAATTTTTTAGGGTAATTAAATGTAATGTGAGAGGTATGAACACATAATGTGATTATTATTGGAGAAATAGATTATTCTCTTCATTAAATTGACTATTAATTGTTTGGAAATCTTTTCTTGTGTTGTAATGAAGCTGGAATGTTACTAATTTCTATCTAAGAACCTCAGGAATGTTGTCCCTTATTTATTGTGTTACTCAGGAATGGGGTCCATTATTAATTTCTAGACTCAGAAATGGCATCACTTATTTGTTTTGATACATTGGAATAGAATTCAATACTAATTGTGAAACTTGGTCCTAGTGCCATTAATTAATTGTCATACATGGGCATGGTATCCCATATAATTAATGATTCTAAATATTGCAATTGCTTATGATTTTTTATACTCATTTAAATGTCCAATATATTATTTGATTATTGGAAAGGTTTCCCATATGTATTATGACACTTGATCATGGGGTCACTTAATGCCTTATAAGGCTCTTATGACTATGAATGGATGTCTCAGTTACACCATGGTTCATAACCTATTATATATATATATATATATGTATATATATATTACTATGTATATAGTAAATATATACACATTCTTATCTATATAAAATGTCATTTACGAATATATATATATATATGAATATATATATATATATGAATATATATATATATATATATATGGAGACGCGTGTTTAGAGGTATTTGTGCTTATGCTGAAGTATATTGTGTTATGCTTGTGTTCTTTTAGAGAAATATTCTATCATTTTTCAGTTTATATATATTATATTTACATTGTTAAATATACACACTAAAAATTTATATGGATTATTTAGAACATAATTGTCGACGTTTATGGTGAACTGTTTAGTATATATCATTTGTGGGTCACAGATTGATACCCAAAAACTTTTTTTGTTGTATGTAGGGCTAAGGGATAGGATTTTTATATGGATGATTGATAGTCTATACAAGGATGGATTATAGCACTTGAGTGAAAATATTATTCTCATGATGAAATTAGAGATTGATTTTATCTTTTTATAACATGTTGTAAAAACATTACTCTCAATTTCAATGTTTTTCCCACTATTATATAGCACACAGACATTAAATACTATTGTATATGATATTGATTATATTTATAACATTTTATTATACTAGGATGAATTTATCAACTATATTTCATTTATTAAACCATATCCTATATTTATTATTATTTTACACTATTTTGGTAAATTTTTATAATTAAGGAATACTATCCAAATAATTCCATCAAAGACCATCACTACTATAGGGAAAACATTGGAATAGAGGGAGACATTCTCCAAACCATGTGGAAAATCCATTTCAGATACATATGATTGAACTGGTCCTGGGAAATTATAATGTGGAATTAAAATAATTTAATCCATTTTTTTAAGTATTTCATGTTGGTAGACGTGATACTAGGTCATTTCAGGAATCACTAATGGGTTTAGTTTTGGTAATGTTTATCTCATGAAATGGGAATATCCAAATTACATAAGATAAATTTTTTTATTCATAATTATTTACATTACAGTTTTTTTCATTTTTGTGTTGGGTGACGCCCATGATTTGCATTGTTATATATTTATATATATTTATTTTCCTCAGTCTACTAAGGAAATGGGTTATTGATCGTGCATATTAATAGGAACCTGAGTATTCATATATCATGTATACATGATTCTATATTTATATTAATTATTCCATTTCCTACAATATATTACTATTACCTTTCTTATTATATTCATAATAGTGATAAAAATTCTTTTAGAGATAGAATGATTTGGTTAATTAATTTGTATGAATCAACCTAAATAAATTTTCAATTATATCACGATCATGGAACCTTAGTTATCCAATTACTCCTTGTTTTAATTACAGAACATTCATCAAATGGGTTGAAAAAATATTTTATTTGATTACACAAATTCCAGTTGTAATTTATTTTTCATGTAAATCATTTAATTGGTAAAGGAAGTTAATCTATTCAAATCAATTTATATTACCATATACATCTTGAATAAAAATTTAATAGTTATGTTGTAGTTTCATGATAAGATAATTGAAACATATAATAATTTTGAATGAATTCATTGTGAATGGTGACTCATATAACTATATTATGATTTATATTAATTATAAATGAGTGGCTACAAAAATTATATTATTTTTTATGAAATCATATGGTTACTATTAAATAATGATTCCTATTACAACATAATTAGAATTTTCCTCTATAAAACTTCATTAACACCCCATATAATGTAAACCTTGCTCTTATAAGGGAATTTTAAAATAACCTAACCTTAGTAATGGGAATTAATGAGTCTCTTATAAAACATATGATATTCCTTTTCACCTTGACCTAGTTTTAGTATTTCGCATAGACGTGTGACTTAAAAATATAATGTCATGAGTATTTTATCTTCTATTCTCTTTGATCATATATAAATTTCAAATTGTATTATCCATGCACTAGAAATATTCTAAAAAATTCCAAAATGAAACCCTCAATACACATACTTTGTGGGAGGTGATGAGAATTATCCAGGTGTTGTGGGTTCTGAGAAAATAGCATAACCTTATATGGTACCACCTATGAACACACATGATATTCCACATTTGGGGGTAAATGATAACTTCTAAGAGATATTCCAATGATTTATGTAGTTTATACAAGGGAATCAATGGCGTAACCAAATAATGATAGAGTTGATGAGAAAATTCCAATAGTAACATCCCCCCACTTCCCTAGTGTATAAATTCCATTAGACTATAATGTCATGGATATAGTACATTCTATATATATATATATTCCCATTTGGATATGTCTCTATATTCTAAGTCCATACTCACAAACTATAATATACATGATTATGCCAATCATTTTTTAAATGCGATAACTCATGTTAATCTTTATGATGTTATAGTCTGGGAGGACACTGAAACATCCTTCAATGATTACTTCCTCCATCAGATGATGAGATAGGAATGATCTGGGGAGTTTATGTACATAAAATAGATAATTTATTCTAAAATGGGTTATTTGTAACATTTCACTATGATTAATATATTTTCACTCAAATATGATGGTGATGAGTTGGAAATAGTGAAATAATTTGTGGATGGGATCATATACACCATCTAATAATGGGTGAATATCTTTATGTTGACAAAAAAAATTGAGATAGTAAAGGATACCATCATAAACAAAAAAAATATTGATGGTAGTCAACGGTGAAGGACATGGCACTCTTGTACAATTATTGGGAAGTGGTTCGTCGAGCGATAGGAAACATCTCTTTGAGTATACTTGTGGGGTCATCTTCTATCACATGATACATGCTGATATTAATGTGGTATGCCATTAGTGTAGATATATGAATCATATGAAGTCCCAATGTTCTAAATTCCTCACTGAAAGATATGGTTTTGATCGGTAACATCATATTCATGGATATTATAGGTCCTTACCACCATCAACTCCTTCAGGAGTTATATTATTAATGGTATTCTAGGAAGGTAGGAAGAGTACTACTATACAATCAGGCTGAGTAATTGGATGCCTATGTGATATCATGGATATGGATATGAAATACCATTATGGATGGCCTATATAGGGTTTTCAAGATTCATCTCAGGGCCAAGGATAAATCCATCTAAATTATGATAATCCAATTTAATTACTAGAAATGTTCCATGCCTTCTACAGTTTTACTTCTTCATATAGTAGACCCTAATTTAGTGTCTACATATTTTGATATTGTTTCATTATATTTTTTGAATCTACATCAACTATAGATAAAATGAGCCTTAATATATAGTAATATTGTAGTATAATGACTGTATATACACATTCAGGAATACAATCAGTGAGCATTCAGCTGTTAAATGAATTTCACCTTGATATATGTGGTTACCATTTTTTACATTTAACATATTATTCCTCAAGATGACAAGATTTGGAATCCTATATCATATGGATCAGTTACTAATAGGTTTCACTCAAGTTGATTTGAATCACTGGAGTATATCATTTATGCCACCAAATGGTGGTGCCTATATTCATAATGGTGAATGGTATGTCCATGCGTGTCAATCTGGATATGTGAATTTTGGACTAGGAAGACTGAAAACCTATATTTATAGTATTTATATATGTGATCCTAATTGAAATTCATATATTTCCATAATTTAATGGATCATTTTGTGGACATCATTACTAAAAACATTTTTGGGGTTCCACCTATGAGAGAAAAAGAGTTCACTATTTATCTAGCACCAGGATTCCCACCAGTGTTCATTCCTCCTTATAGGATGGATATTACTATGCCTCAGGAACTCAATAATTATATTCAGTACCTATAATCCATGGAATTTATATGAACTGTACTTCTCTATGTGGGTTTCCATTACTTTTTGATAATAAGGATTGTTGGAACCTTATGCATTTCATGGACTACCCTAAATTTAATCCACATACAGTTATGAACTAATTAAATTTTATTGTAGTTATGAATTATATGATTATCTTTGGAGAAATATGGTTTTTATTATGATTTATTTGAGTTCGGGATACCAGCAGGTCCATGTTAGACCATCAAATATACTTCATATAACATTCCTTAGTATATGTGTTTTGTATGAGTATTTGGCTATGTCAATTGGTATGATGAATGATCAATCCAATTTTATGGCTCCGATAAATAAATTTTTTTACCAACATCTAGTTTCATTTGAGATAGTTTTTTATGAAGTTTATTGTTGTATTATTATAATTTTGATGACACTCAAAAAAATTATTTACATCATACTGAATACACTAATAGATTACCATGTGTATTTTAGTCTCACCAAATTCATCATATGGATCAACATGTTTTACATACTGGGTTACATCATCTCAAAGATAAGAGTATCGATTAAACTATACATATTTGGGTACAATGATATGATGTTTACAATACAAAAATATATTTGGCATATAGATCACCTTAGTTATTATTGGAAAATATAGGTTCTTTATTCCACATTTATCATGACTTTTTATACATCTTATAAACATGTAAAATAATGGGGAGATGATTTTATTGTCATTTGAATTTAGGGATGATGTGAATTTGTTGAAATTAATGTTGACTTCAACACTCACCCTGATTCTAACAGTGATGAGATGAATTTATATGGTTTATTGTGATGTGTCAGGCATGGAGAAGAGATCCATTCTGATATATGGATATCCTGTCATGGTGTAATAGTCTCATCAGTTGAGATATCACAAGATTAATTACCTGTCATATGATATAAATCCATTAACTATAGATAATTCTTTGAATTGTTAGAAGAATTACATTATTGGGGAGCATTTTTTGGGGTATATTAAGCACAAAATACTAAAGTACGTAATTTATCAACATCACATAAATCTCATACAGTGGTGGTGGGTTGAGTACCCACATTTCATCGATTTGGACCTTATCAATACAAATTAAAAGGGTAATTTCTATAACAATTCAATAAGATAGAACACTTAGACACATGTTGTGTTTGAGGCTGATAGTAAGTGGTACGTGATGGGAATCATTTCCTAAAATGCACTTTGAGGTACAAGAACACAATGAAATAATGTTCATACATCTATATCATTGAAAAAATCACAATTGTATAGAGTGAAGATGATGAAATTTTTTATCATATGGTCTTGTTCATATTGGAGTTAATATTAGGTGAGGACCCACTAAATGGATGGGTTGTTAAAGTCAATGATATCATATGAATTCTTTGATGAATATTCATTCATTCAAACATTAGATGGGAATTGATGTGAGAGTTGCATGCCTCTTCATGGGTAGTACACAAAGGTCACCAAAATAGATACTCTAACATATAACACATGTATTGGTTGACAGGAAATGACTAAATAGATAGATGGTTTCATTTCTCATTATTCCACAAGTTATTAGTCAAAGGAGGAATACTATAAACCCGTAGGTATTTTATATCCTTTTCTCATTCCTAGCTTGAAGTAGGACACTGGTACCCTATATTTTTTTTCTTATTTTTCTATTATCCCATTGAGTAAACAATGAAATACGGTGGATGGTAGATTTATTTAAAATGGATAGTTAATTCATACATTTCACTGGGACCATTAGTTGGTAATCGTTGAATGATATATGTAAAAGTGATTATACACCATCACAGAGTTCCATAATCCATAGTATCATATAGGGATGCTTGTATTCATCAATGTTCTGATAGGGGATAAAAATGATCTCAGTATATATTTGATTCTATTCACAACTTATCAACCATAGAGTGAATGAAAATACGAGTGTATGATTCAGATATTATAAATATGTTATGATCATGTGCCCAGGATTTTTTATATTATTATGAAAAACAACTAACTAATTTATAATTATCATATATTTAAAAATTTTAGAAATCTATGCATATAGATCCTTATGAGTTCATATACAATAGGTCCTATTATTATCCAATATACTGGTTACTGGTGGGAGAAGTTGTGATACTGGGACCTCATCTATTTGAAGAGGCTTTAGAGTAGGTATATCTTATCATGAAGTCTATGTATTCAAATAATTCATCGATCAATTCATATTGGGTTCATTATCAATGAGCACTAGTTTTTTATTTTCGAGATTATGTTTACTAATATGACTCACTTAGGTAAAAGAATCAATGGATTAAAAATTTGAACATAACACCTTGATTATAAAAAACATTCAACATTATGGGGAGAGTTGGTCCCATATTCTATATATTTTAGTCACCTTTTAAGTATAATTATATCCATGATGGCATCAATGTATCTCATATTCATTATTACCATTTACAGCACTATCATATTATTTATCTTGATGAGGATGAGTTTGAGTTAAATCTGTCATTTGAGGAGCATCCAATATGTGTCCTTGAACATAGAACTAAGGCTCTGTGAGGTACCTCAGTTCCTATAATATGGTTGTTATGTAATCATAGTCATGTATAATAAATGAAATGGGCATTATAGGTTAATTTATGTTCCCAATGATTAAAATGATTCTATGTTGACCCATAAATAACCTCAGAAGGTAAACTTTGGGACAAGTTTTTTAATGAATTTTAGACTGTAAGATCCCAACTTTTTGCATGATGTATGGATCCCTTAAAATTTAAATAAAACAATTATTTTAATCCTTATTTATGTGCATTTGAAAATGAGGAATGATTCACGATGTCTATAGAATTTTTTGAGGATTTTTTTTAGTAAATAGGTGGTTCACATGGTTTTTAAACCATACACCATAGACTAAAAAATGTATGTAAACTGTGTGTGGTTATGGAGAGGGGCACATAGGATACACACATTTTTACAAAACTATGTCCTATTCCATAATGTATCGTATAATTCATGTAGTGGGTGTGCATTTTTGGGAAGAAATATTTTCAAAAACTTTCCCCCTTTAAAAATGTGTAAAGTTATTATTTTTTCCCATATTTGATTTTATGTTTCATCTCTCCCTTTCATCTCCAAAATTATATAAATCATCCTAGATTAAGGAGAGCTCTCTCATGGACATCTGGAGTTAAGATCACCATTCGATCCTTGATTCCCATGATGTTATATTTCATTGATATCTAATATGATTTCCTTCAATCCCCTTTCTTCAATAACTTAATTGAATCTACATCATTATTTCCATTAAGAAGTGAGATATTATGCCCTATTTTTATGTAATTTACCATTTTCTCCAATTCTATCTCAAATTTGAGTCTTAAAGAAGATGATAATTTTTTTGACATAATAATGTATATGGTCTAGTAATTATTCCCTATTGTGAATTTGTTTTATATCATTCATTGGGGTGCATCATGTTGGATATTTCAAGTATTTCCTCATAAATATGAATTTCCATATCAATATATTCAAAAAAATCATAGGAACTTATGTACAAAATTATTTATGTTTCGGTTTCACCCACCTAGATATCTTTTACTCCCTTTTTCTTATATAGCTAAATGGACTTGACTTATTGGGTGTTAATGTGGAAAAAACTCTTTAAATGCATTGTTAGTTTCCACATAATAAAATGGTTCACTACCAATAAATGATAATATTGTGTTATGTCCACATCATGATCCTATTTTAAGATATATGTGATTATGACAATGATTAAAGGTAATTTAATTGGGTATAAACCATATATATAATTCAATTAAGGAATGATTAAATATTTTTAGTATTTATGATCCATTGGAATAGAATACATTATTATTTGTTATAAATGATAATGGAATACTTTACTAGAAGAAATATTTGAGTATGGCATCACTTTTTTTAATGTAAAACACTAGAATCAAAACCCTTTCTAATTGTGATAATTGGGCATGTTGTCCCTTATTGGTTTCGATACCCAGTCATGG
Organism: Viscum album; assembly: GCA_963277665.1. Lineage (NCBI taxonomy): Eukaryota > Viridiplantae > Streptophyta > Magnoliopsida > Santalales > Viscaceae > Viscum > Viscum album. Next base: position 1,814,706,787 of record OY728127.1, read on the forward strand.
AGTTCCGTATTATAAATGATATTAGGTAATTTCATCAATTATTATTGATAATAATTTTTAGGGAATCCCTTAAATATTTTTATACAAGGGAGTAGTGTCACGTGAGAATTATGATACTCATGCATGGAATCCATTAAGACCGTATTAGACTCCTATGACTATTTATGGATGCATGAATTACAACTTAGGTCAGGGATAGTTCTATGTATCTCTATATATAGAGATATATATTACTAAATATATAGTTAATATGTAAATATATTAACATATCAATGATACATATCTCACAGTCTTCCATAATGGTAGTTCATACAAATATTTAACAAAATTATTATAACTACTTAATCAAAATCAGGGGTTAATATATTTTTCTAATAAACAATATTCTAATAAAGTTTACAAGAAATCACCCTGAAATTAAACAAAGGTATTATTTTAATCTCGTTCATCAATGAATTAAAAGAAATCAAAAACCCTGACCTACTTATATATGTGTGAGAATATGTTAACAAACCATACATATCCTATGATACATGAAATTTTCATCATATTCATCAATCCAAAAAACAACAACCCCTACCAAGGAAACTTGTTTAATAGATTATACATCCATGAGAAATAATTTACAATGCTTAAATAATACCTATCAAATCCATGAAATAGTAGATCTCATCCATATTAGTTTGTCCTGATACTTATGTAATGATTTTATAATTTAGTTCATCAAGTAATATACCATCTCTTATAGTTATAAAAAATTAAATAGGAACTTTTTTGTTTCCAAATTTTACAAATGGTAAATATTCCAAATATATTGTCCTTCATTATAGAATTCATTATAATCATCATGTTATCTTCCTGATATTCTTTTCCCTTGAAATATATAACAATATAATCTATAAATATTACAATAAAATACTAGATTAATATCTATATAATATATTCATGAAATATATTAATATAGCAGAGGAATTAGAAAAGGGAAATATAAATACTATAATATCATATTGTACATAACTATAATGGAAATATATCTTATTTATTTTTTCACTTATGACCCCTAATTTATATTATCCAAATCGATGATCAATATTGACAAAAGAAAATACCTTCTCATAATTGATCAGTCAAGTCATCAATTTGAAGATGAGAATACATACTATTAACTACTATCACATTATGCTCATGATTATTAATGTAGTTTCACATTCATTGAAATTTAATATTAACATAAAGCATATGTGGACCCCATTGTGATGTAATTGGCATAATTAAGCCCTTATAAAATTTCTCCTAGAGCTTCCTCTTCAATTCATACAACACACTGAGGGATGTTTTATATAGAGTCATTGAAATAAGTGAATCATTGTGTATGAGTTATATTGAAATAAAAATTCCTTGATTTATATTTTGGTTAAGAATATATGATATAAAATCATCCAAAACAAACTACCATAAAATAGTGATTTATTCAATATTTAGTTTCACCCAACCCATTTTAGGTAAATAACAATGTTGAATAAGAATCAAGACAAATACAACAGATCAAATTCATAATATAATTTCATAACTATCCTCAAAGTGTTATACTATCAATTTTTTTCTAGGAATAATAATAGTGAATTACCATCCATTGATAATTGATAATGTATTTATCTGATGAGATCAAATACACCCCCAAAATTATGTCAAATTAATATTGTGGGTGGAAAATGTGACTTACAAAGTTATATTCCCACAAAATTCCATTGATAATGAATCATATAAATGTTATGAGTGAATATATATATCAATAGTTTTTATGTAAGGTTAAAAATATTATCATGCTGGTGATAATTTTATAATGATATAAATTTCTTGTGATATAATGGAGCTGGTAGAACCTGATTGAAATTGGACATTAGAAGTTATATAGTGTAAGATAATAATACCATTCACCTCATAGTTATCTTACCCCACATAAGTAATAATGACAACATGAGATTTCACTTTTTCTATATAATTAAGAGGTTGTTGATGTAAAAAATCATTAATATCCCACAATGTTGGTCACTGATTAGAATAATTGACATACTCTCTGTTTATGAAGAAGTAGAGTGTGGGTGTTGTATTCTTTCTATATTTCACTCAATTAAAAATATTATCTTACATATTCCAAATCCGTTTACATTTTATTTCCTGATAACATTCATTTTCATAGATCATGAATTTATAAGTCCCCTTATGAAGGCGTCCACTATGTTTTTCTCTATACTTACAACATTATGTAATAGTCACCATATTCTGTCCAATCTTTTTTAATAAGATTTCATTTTAATATCATATAAAATATTTCATAAAAACTATTGTATTTTTAGATAAATAAAATATCCATTTATTCATTGATACCACATAAAATGTGTTTTCCAGAGTTATTGAAGCCTCTTATGTAAAAATCAGTTTAGAGACATGGACTTAAGCCACTAAAGAATCAATCGATATTATATTATGCTTCATTGATAATACATGAAACCATCACTAGAATGATAGTAAAACCATCCTCAAAATAACTGTAGGATTCATTATCCTCTTAATTTATTTCAAGTAATCCCTTCTCCAATTTCATATAAAGAATCTAATGAAAGTAGTTTTTTAATCAAAAGACAGAAAATTATCCCAGTCCATGTTGTAAATTTCACCATGATATATATTAATCATTATATTATTCAACCATTGATCTACCACATATATAAAACTATAAAAAACAAACAAAATCATATTCTTAGCACTAGATAATTAAATGTATCTTTTCAGCAATACTATTCCATTTTTGAATAATTAATGGATCAGTAGACCCACGAAAATACTGAAGATGTCTCCTCGTGAAGGATGAAATAATACATTATTCTATATTTTTCATATCTAAAATCATAAAATCAATAATGTATTCAGAAAGTTTAACAATCATAGTAATATTATTTTTTATTTCATCTCCATATTATTAATTTTCTTATAAGGGTAGTCATTTCATTCTTTGTGACCTTCAGCTTTAACATAGTTCCATATGGATCCAACCGTTCATTGAATCTAAAAACCATAATATGAGAAATATTAATCATAGTGGGGGATCATAAAATCAAGAAAATAATTTTCAGTGTGTCTAAATACATACAACATCATTTTAATATATGAAAACATAGGTTTAGCATTGGTTACCACATGCAATTATCTATCCAAATACACAATAAGGGATCATAAATAAATTTAATTTAATGACATATATCATCTAGGTGTTCATATCTTGGTTCGATGTGTTAGGCTGACATATCATGCACCGATGACGATTGTGTTAATACACATTATTACCCTTTCAGAGTTGTTTCCCATGGTGTATTTCATCAATAGTAACATCCTCTTTTCAGTATATAGACATGAATGTGTTTCTGTAAAAGACACACAATATTTTCTAACATAACTTAGCATTGATTCCAATTCATAGTTATATCATAATGGTGAAAAATATTGTTCTCTCATCCCATTTCCCAAAAATAACTAATCCATTCATTAATAAAAATTATTATAAATAAAACATTTAATAAATAAATATTAATTAATTTTATAAAAAAATTTATTACATATGATTTTGTTTCATTCTATAATAATAAATTTTAATTTTCATTTGAAAGCATACACATAAACAACTAGAACATAAATAATCTATACCATATCCCACATAATTCCTCCCAACTAGAACTATTATTAAACATATATAATATTAAACCATTCATTATATCATGGTTTAAAGGAAAAAAAGAAATTGTAATCTCATATTGATAGTTAGGGTAAAAAGATAGTTATTAATAAATGGTTAATATAAACATTAGATTTGAATAAAGGTTTTAGACATGATAATAACATTTAAAATTCATAAACAACAATTTAAATAATCACATGTGATAGAATAATGAATGAAAATTCAAAAGACATGAATTTCAAAGGAATCGAAGAACATGAGACAAGAGAGTGTGGAATTGGAATAAGATAATTCACTAATAGAGGTGAATTATAATTCGAATAATCATAATAATATATATTTTCATTTTTTACCAAACATGAATGTCATCAAATGTCAGATATCAACTAAACAAATTTATACCTGCTTCTATCTCGGTATAACCTCACATGTATCCTCTTTCAGTATTTTTATAATATCATATGTACTCTATATTGGGTATGGTATAACCTCCTTATGAACCTTTCAGTTATTAATACATTAATATTTACCCAAATATTTGGAGTGATATAATGGTCCAAGTCCTTATATAATAATAATAAATTCATATATACTCCCTATTAAAATGAAATCAATTATCATTTTTTCATAGCTTATTTTTAGGAAAAAAATGAAATTTAAAAAATACTTTGTCATCACAATAAAAATAAATCCATAGAAAGAATAATTAATATAAAAATATATAAAATCCAAAATAGATCACAAGATTCCAAAAAATGATATTTCTAATGTTGAAAATAAAATTACGAGTCTGCACAAAATGTATTTGAGGAAAATACTCTGTTCATTTTTATATCGTATATTTATAATTTAAAAATTTGAAAACAAAATTATGGAATAAATATTCAATGGAATGTAATTTAATATTGGAATATTTAATGGGAAGATAATTCATAATAGGTTAAAAATAATTTCATATATTTCACATTAGAACAATAATCACATGCATATTTTAATTAGAAAATAGAAAGAATCTCATTCAGAAAAATAATTTACTATTTCATTGAATCTTTATATATATAATGAAACATGGGATAAAATTACATAAAAAAATTTCTTTATATAATTAAAATTTTTGATGAAAATATTTTATGTTAAATATGTCTATGGAATAAAAAAATTGTATATTAGAGAGATAAATGATTTTAAATTTCATTAAAATCATTATTTTAGCATCTTGAGTACTTATATAGATTAAAATAAATGTAAAGAATTCAATATCCATAAATCACCCCAAATAGAATAAAATTAATATTATTTTTGATATATTTATCATATAATTATATCATTAAGAATTAAATCATTAACAATAATTTATAAATATAAGATTGAGATGTAAAATTCAAACACCAAATCAATCATGATTCACAAATGCTCTAAAATATATTATAAAATATATATATTTATTATAATTCAATAACTGAAAAATATTAAATCCAATAATATAATACATATTTTAATTATTTCAATTTATCAACGGTTCATTGATAATGTTTTATTATCATTGTAATTATATGTGTTAATAACATCATTTTTCATCAATGTTTATATTCAGAAGTTATGTTCCATGAACATTTATTATGTTTACTTTATAAAAAAATTGGTAATAATGATATAAATAATATATATGTGTCTGTACATTAATAACAATTTATATAAAATGATTATGAAAATTTTCATTCACGACTAGGTTGTGAAAACTCTCTGTATGAATGCACCATGGATGATTCCTTATTTTTATTGTTGGAACTAAATATTGATTAATAATAATTCACCTTCCCTGAATTATTATTATACCATCAATATCATTTATTTTTGTTAATAATTCCTTCACATCAATTAATTAATTATTATTACTGAAAATGAATCTTATCAATATGTGAATGTGTTTATCCATACATACACACAAGGGAGGCATTATTCTCCCATTTGATTGAAAAGGGGTGATAAATGGTTCTTCCATCATCATTATAATATATTTCCATGTGTCCAAATCCACCACACATGAAATGTTGATCATAAAATTTTGAAATATAATATTAATATCTGTATTAATACCACTCTTGGTACTATTCCCTTTGGTACTTATGTTCTATGGAACAACCATTTGTGAGTGTCCCAGATTTTCACAATAGTAGCATATTATGCGGGGTAAATTCTGGTTTGGCAATAATGCACCACATATTATCCATTAGATTCTCTGAATCTACTGATTTTTCTTTTACCGAAATAAATTTTCAATCTTGGAATGGGTTATTATTGATTCACATAAACTATTAATGAATTATGTTTTCGATCAATCCCCATATCAATCATATCATTTTAATTTGACTATTTATTTTGTTCTTCTAGAAAACAATGCTTTAGTTTCATGATTTCCATGGATTGTGTTATTTTTTCTTGGTGTTATTATGTTAGTCAACAATTTTTTTAATCCTTAGCACTTCATCCTACATGAATGGCTTCCTCTTCATTTTCTTTGATATGCCCTATTCGATCATTTCTAGTTTCTATCAAAGTAATGATCTATATTTTTTTATCTTTAATTTTGTGGGCGTACTCAAAAATATTAACTGAAGTCTATGGTATTGAAGAAATTAGTTTTTAAAATTCATCATTCAAGTAATAATTCTATTCTTCACAATAATATATGTAATTTTTGGCCTCATGAACCTATTTGTTTGATTTTTCGTTTTAGGTCCCAAAACATCTATTTCCATAAGGGAGGCTTCTAATTCAGCTGAAAATTCAACTCTCCCTTCAAATACTCAATATTTAAAGTCGCATTCTTCTTTTGTTTCCTAATATCTCATAACCCCCACCAATGGATTGACTTTATGATCCAAGTAGTACTCCAAGACTTCTACCCCATATTCTTTTACCATTTATGTTTTTTTGAAACCAAATTGTTCATTTTTAAGAACATCCTCTAAGAACATATCCCACCTTTCACATTGAATGCATAATTATTTTGGGGAATTTTATCATTTTATTCATGATAATATTCACACGTCTTATGTCACTTTATATAAAGGTATCAAATCTTTCGGTGTCAGAAGGATGCATGTGGAAGTTTACCTTTGAACATTCCTCGTCCTCTTTGATGATTTGAAGAAAAAATTACTTGACATCATCCAACTTATCTTCCTCATAACTAAAATTTATATAGATCTTTTTGATGGCCTTGAATTCCACTTTTAGGCATCCTCTTTCCCCAAGATCATTATCATCATTTATCATTTAATATGAAACATGTGTATTGTGCATGTTATCTAATGTCAAATCCTTTGTATCTTCATCTTCTAACACAAAAACCTTCATATTGAACTGATGTGGATTTTTTTTCCAAAGATAAACATGATAATATTTATATATACAATTATTTCTATGATTCTTCACTCTTATTCCATGAGAAAATTCACCGAATCAGAAGAGTGTATCAAAAAAATCATTAGGGTTCATTATGAGAACCTCATATTTGTTCCATAGAACCTGTAACTTTTCTTCTCTAACTTTTGATTCAGCCACATAAATTATTAGAATATTTCCCCCATATCATGTGATGATTTACATGATATCACCTTCATATAATTTATTTATAAGGCTCCCCCTAAAGCATTGATCTCTTTTGCATCATCGTAAAATTCCCTTAACTATGTTTTATATAACGAACCAAAATCATTACTATCTAAAATACTATGAAATGTTGATGTAAACACTTAGTTTCCTAAGGAAAGAAATTATTATTGTATCAGATACATCCATAGTTGAAAATTGATTCCATCAATGTTCATAATCCCTTTGTGATTTATGGCCTTAATTTCTTTTACTATTATTGATTCAATGACTTTTATCTTATCCCTATGATACCAATTTTTAGGTCCACTTGGTAAAATACCCTGAGAGGGGGGGTGAATCATGTTATGAAAAATATAAATGAATTCCCCTTTAGATCTTGTTTCTTTATTAAAAAATGCACTCCTCTCTTTCTTCTAAAGTAATATATGAACTGAAATGAAGTGATTCCCAAGAAACCTCTATTTAAAATCGTTCACCCACAATGGTCAATGTCCAAGGAGTATAAAAGGATGATGTATTGATGTAATAAATCCAATAAATACGAATTAAAATTAAAAGATTCAGGAAAAAACACTTCTATGCTCAGTCTCGTTGCCTTTACAATATTTAGGGCCATCTCACAGCATTCTGCAGTGTTACTCCATAAGTCACATTCTCTACCACTATGCTATTAGAAAGGATAACCATATTCTTTTTTCCTTTTCTTAATACACTATTAATGGATAGGCTCATATTTTCTTGACTTATTGGTCCATTAATTTGCTTGAATTTGTTCATCATCAACTGTTGGTGGATTATTTTTTGATGCCCCTTTTTCACCCATATATGAAATCAACTTTTCCACATACATATAGTTAGTAAAAATTACTTTCGAAAACTATTTAAATCCCTTCACAAACCATGTGATTCTTCTATGAACTATGTAGCTTGTATTCATGGAAGACCACCTCATCCATGGACTACCTCCACTACCAATTCAACGTACCATATCTTCTTACAACCTCCGTTAACAGTCTCCTTATACCATATCCACATACTGCTTCTAGGTACATCTTTCTCAAACAACCTCATCAAATATATAATTTCTTCTTACACATACTACTCCTTCCACATACCACTTCATCTCCATATGTGGAATCTTACTTGTGAACTACTTCACCCATTGCTGAATTCTTCCTCCTGAACAAATATCTAACTTAGAAAAATTCATAATATAAAGATGTTTTCTTATGAAAAATTATTTTAGTAATGATGGGATTTGTGCTCCTTATATAGGAAAATTTATTGGCAATTTCATCTAATCTGATATTTCACAAATCATCGCCCTGTATCATGGTCCAGTGAACTATTCTCCCTATACTACTATATATTTCATTTCTACCCTAATAGTGGGCCAAATAACTATTTATTTATCTCCAATGATCCCCATCATGGTTTCATAAATCACCACCTCATTCCCATGAACAACAATCCACATTGCAAACCTAAAAACATACAAAGAACAATTTCTGCCTTCCATATACTACAAGCCTTCTGTGAATAATTTTTCATTCCACAAACCATTTTCAACCCCTAGAAAATTTTCACATATGTGGTCTGTATATTATGCTTTATCTTCACCAAACCATTGTTTGTGGACATCAAAAAGTGCTCTTCGTTTCCAAAATCCTTCCTTTTCCAAAGTCATATTTCTGATTATGAGGGCCATAAATTTGGAAAAAATTAGTAAAATTTTCCACCTTAAAAACATTCCCTTAGAAAACAACATTTATACTCATTTTCGGTCATCTGATTTTTTCAAAAATAAAAATAACATCCAAAACATAGTAAGCAGATGCCTTGATGGATATTTTCCAAAAAAAACAATATACATATTTTCCATAAATTGGTAATTAATATTAATACATTCCATTATATCCTCATGGTTATGTTTTATTATTATATAATAGTTCAAATTGTATTGAGGTATTTCGGTAAGGGAATCTATCGAATACCTCAAGTCTATTTCGAGTGATATAAATATAAAATCATATGGTGTAACATTATTACTCTCTCTTGTCAATATCCTATATTTTGGGTATGAGTATGATTCCCACAAGTGTGTTCTTAACATTTGAGAATTTTTATATTTCCTCTAAGTGGTCACATAATGTAAAATAAACAGTAGAACTACTTTAATAATGTATATTCAATAATAGAATTCCTGATATAACCTTATAATGGATGCTCTATATTTAATTTACAAATCTATATTTAATTATTTTATAAAAATGTTATTATCAAATGTTTCCACATAGTTGTAATTTATTTATACGTGGGCCCATTAGTAGTACCCTAAAATATTTTACCCACACCCACATAAGTTTGAAATGGAATATTCCCAATGATTAAACCCAATGTATATAAAATATGTGTAGGTACGATTACTAGTGTAGCATGATCGAGTCAACAAAATATTCTGATATTGGATATTGGGATCAGAAAATACTTCAGGATGGTATAAGAAACTCTTTTATTTTTATCTTTTACTTCTTCTATATATGTTATCATAGGGAAATCAGTTATAGGATATTTGTGTGACCATGAATCTATACGATTATATGAGATGTTTTCCTTAACATAACATATTATTATTTATTTCACCTCTTTAATATGATTATTTATGATTATATTTTCCATTGGAAAATTTTATTATAATATTTTAGCCCTTATATTCGATGTAGTACCCATCCAATATTACCATAGATCCCTACTGCTTGTTAGTAACCATATGTATACATGGAGGATCATATATGTTTCTAGCCGTAAATTCTATAGTCTGATAATAACTCATTATCAATTGACCAATGTAGGACAATATACGTATTTCATACAAAAATTAATGATTCATTTGAACCAATAAAAACCCCAAAAAATATTGTTTAAATACGACAAGGGATACCTCACAACCAGGAACTTGGATCCAGTGCTAAAAACATATGTTTTAAATAAATAATTTCATGCCAAATGGTGAACATAAAACATTAACAACCATAATTACAAAATCATTAATGAATAATTGATCACTTATATACCAATGAACCCATAGGATTATAGTTTATGGGAATTATGAAAAATCATTTCATGAAAACCCATATATTTATGAATGAATGAACATTTTTTACAACAAACAGTGGATGCATTATTTTACAATATGTCTTCAACATACTAAAAACCATTCTCCACACTTGATAATGATCTTGAAATATCACACACAATACATATATGTAATATTTATGAATATGGGACATAAAAAGGCTAAGATCAAATTCATTTTGAGGGTAAAGATATACATTAATAATAAAATACTATAAGTGGCTATATTATGATCATCTGGTTATGATACAATAGTAAAAAATAATGTACATAATAAAAAAAATAATTCCTAACATATAATATATAATGAAACAAGATTTATGGAATAAATATTTTTAATAAAATAAAATAGTATTTCCATGAATGTTTATACTGAGTGATATGTAAATAATTTTGATCCACAATATATTAAAATATGAATATACAATATTTAAAATATCAGAATAAATATAAATCATTTATATTTTTAGGTATCATTTATAATACCATCATCACATAATTAATAGAGACCCCTAGTGGATTGGGTTCCCTCTTTATTTCCATTCATCCATTATGGGCATAATATAATAGAGTTTTTATTTTAAACTCCCTTCTATTACATGTTATCAAATGTGAAATAAATTAAATCACAAGGGATAAGATGGAATAATTGATGAACCAATTATATTAGAATAAATTAAACATATGTATTCCATAGGATCATTTGATATTTCATCATTCCTTTATATAGATATTATACCATGGAAATGAAAAAATTATATAAATTATTTCTTTAAAACATTATGATAACCCATAAAAAGAATAATGTTTGATGATATCATTACAAAATATACCCCATGAAATATAATAATGATTAATTCATGTTGAAATAGATGATGAATACACTTTAATTAAAACAGTATAAATAATATTAAAAAATAAGAACATTTATACTTCCCCTTTTATCACATATGAAAAATGATAAATTTACAAAACTGTTGGAATAATATTATCATTTAAAGAACATGAAATGATAGAATGATTGTTTATGATGAATAAAATACATAAAATATATACAATGAAATTGAGAGGTAATCTTTTTCAAAAAAAAAACAATTCTTTTTCACACTTGTGTAATGAATTTTTGAATTAACACATATAATAAAAATTTCAAAGATAAATATTAAAAAAATTATGAAAAATAAATAAATAAGTATATTAAAAATAAAAATCTAATTCAATAAAATATATAGACAAATAATTGGGAAATAGAATAGAAAATATTGATATCGGTGGAAAATATGTAAATAAAAGGCATCATTTTTATTGTTGCAAATTAAAATGAAACCACAAAGGTATTTTAAAAATAAAAACCCATTTAAATGATATATAATTATGAGGAATGTAAGGAACCATGAGTATATTTATTTAGGGTATAATATTTCAATTAGATATTATATAGACCATAGTAATTAAAATTTCATTATAATATGAAACATTTTTCAATAATTTTTAATTAATATTAAAAAGTATATATATTTGGTGATGATTGAATTAAAAAAACATAATATGAATAAAATGAAATATAACATTTAATACCATTAATGAATATTAAATCATGAAATAATATTTTAAAGATCTATTTTACTCATTATATATATTAATTTATTTTTATAACATGAATTATAAATCATCCAATGAAAATAGAGATAAAAACACATTCATATGTTATTATAGTATTGTAAAAATACCATAAATAGTTAATATGATATGGATTTTTAAATAAAATTAAGTAAATAAAAAATAATTTATATAAAATTAATGGGGATGTGAATAAATATAAAATATGAAATAGTTCAATAAATTATATGTGTCTCAATAAATTTAGTTTCTAACCATGAAACCATTACCTTAGAATTCATGTAAGTTGAAAGTTCACTAAAATCCTTGTATCATAATTATATTTTATTTATTAATATGAATAAAAAATAATGTGAATTAATTTACATTATATGATCCATTACTAGTTTCTTAATAAACACATATTAATTCCCTATTGTTAAAATTATCATACCGGTGTTAATCAATTGTTTCCCTTCAATGATATGTTTTGGATGTTCTGGACATTGAGTCATGTTGATTGGTTCATCTTCACTAAAAAATTTATGACAAGGTAATATGTGTATTTTATATAATTCTTTATTTTTAAAGTAAATTTGTTGAATATATGGTTATAGTTCTCCCAAAACAAATAAAAATAAAAAAACTATAAATATTGATTACAAAAAATGAATTTATATTTTTTTGAATAAATTTTTTTATAAAACCATTACAGAGTCATTAAAAAAATTTAGATTTATTATTTTTATATTATATTACCATTATATATCTTTCCTTAATCATTAATGACATAGAAATTCTAAATAATTCATATATGTAGGGAAACTGACCAAAGAACGAGCATGTTTTAATGAATGGATGAGTAAAACGTGATATTTATTAATGATAAAGTCACAATTATAGAACATTTTTTACATGGAAAATATTTTCCTAATGTGATAAATTATATTAATTCAATTTCAAATGATGGAGATATAGAATAATGATCATGATGAATATATCAATTATATTGAAGGAATAAATCTCTTATTGAAGGAGCTCTTATAAATGATAGATTTTGGACTATTTCATAGGGTAAATATGAAGAAATCTATAGAGTATTTTTATATAAATATATAAGAATGTGTATTAGGTTGAGTTCTAAATTTTAGTTTCTGATTTATGGGGAAAAGTACGGATCCTTTTATATTTGAATATTGTAACACGTTTTTAGATACACATACCCTAAAATAAAATAAATTTCATTCTCAAAGTAATGCGGTACCAAATTAGAAATTCTTTTAATATTATGTATTTAAGAATCAACATAGATAATCAGTAATTGATTATTTTTTGTGGATATTTATTTCTTTATAAGTTAGTTTGAACCATTCAACCTCATTTTAAGATTCACCACAATGATTAATTTTTAAAATGGTGACTTATTTTTATAACAAAAAATGTTATAGAACGTGTTACCTAATTTAAATATTTTGTTTTATCATAGGAATGTAATATTAAAGGATTTAATTTCAATAGTTTTCACAAGTTATTTTTATTAAAACTCCACTTAATACTAGAAAAAAATACATAAAAAATCTATTTTACATTTGAAAATTATATATTTCAAAATCAATAATATATTTGATTATAATTATATTTATTTATCTTTATATAAATAAATATGTTTTATTATTATTATATTCATATTCATACTGAATTGTGCATTTTGAATAATTAATTAAATGAAAAGTATAATTTTATTATGTAGAAAATATAACATATGATACAAAAATTTGTGCATTGGTTTCCATATTCTGTATTATATTATTAAATTGATTAGTTGTGTCATTAAATTTATCATTGGATCCTGATGCAATTTATAAATTACTATTTCATGTTTATATCATTATGGTTTAATAAACGTTATTGTATTTTTCCAAAATATATTTCTCATTAATGACATTAAAATAATAATTTTTTAAGAAAATAAAAAATTATCCATAAGGTAATTTTTTCATTATGAATTTATAAAATAATTTTGTTTTAATAAATTTAATATTCTAAATTTCAGTATATTATTTTTTACTTTTAAATATAAAATTTAATGAATAACTTATCTTATTGAAAATCTACCATCATAAAATTAAGTACACATAATCCCATTTCAAATAAATTATTAACAAAATTTGTTTTAATCAATATGTTTATATATTAAAATAAAATATTTTTTATAACCATATAAATGTGATAAGTTTAATTTAATAAGATAAATTAAATAGTAATATAATTAACCAAATCATTGAAAATTATAATTTCATAACGATGAATTATTTTAAACATTTCACATAATTTATTGATACTTAAAATATAAAACATCTTCAATTAAGTGATATTTAATAAAATGAAAACATTATTTATATAAATATAATATATTGAATTATTTTACATTATTTTAATATAAAATGTTTTATTACATTTGAATTTACCTGAGCTTTCATTCTTATTATAATTTTATTAATGTTTTTTAAATTTAATATATAATTTTTAATAATTGTTTACATGAATTTTAATAATCTGCATTGCAATATTTTAATTTATTTTCTATATGGGATACAAGTTACATAAAATGTTTTTTTTGGAAAAAAAATTAAAATAAAATTTTCTTAAATTATATAAACATTATTCTAAATTGTAACATAAAAACAAAAATTTATCACACATATGAAACTCTATGAGCTAAATATTGAAATATTAAAAAAACATGATATAGGTTGTAGATATATCTAGAGATATAAAAATCTTTCCAACATTTTTATGATCCTTGATTGAATCATATTGTAAAACCAAATTTATATGATAATAATAGATACAAATGAAAATATGGAAAATCCATCATAACAAGTCATTCATATTAACACCTATATTTTTACCAATCACACATATAATTTAACAATGAAACATTCTTATATTTTTTATACCCAAATTTACATAGGTTTCATCCTCTTAATATCATTTACAAAATACCAAAAAACTTCTTACCAAAAATAATCATAACATTTATTACTATACAATATATGAAAATGTTATGGAAACCAATGATTTAAAAATGTAACATAACCCTTATAACCAAAAAATAGTAAGTTAAAAAAAGATAAAACAATCAAAATATTCCTTAATCATATAGAATCAGAAAAGGATAATAGTTTTATATAGTATAGCCTGACTATCCTTGTCAACAAATCCATTTTCCACCCATAAGGTTATCTTAACATCTCTACTTATATTTCAAAAATAAATTACATATTTTCAAAAATATAATTATTTTACTAAAAATAAAATCATTTTACAACATAAATTATTATAAAAATATCAATCATGTATTCTTAGTAAGACACAATTAACATACATAAAAATATGTCTAATCACCTCAAAATACAATAACACTTTTACTCAAATCATGTATATATTCCATTTCTATTATTTATATTATTAAACACATAAACACATAATGGTATCCAAGATGAATATATTATACACATTAGATAATATCCTAACCTATAATGTTATATATACCCTAATATGATTCTAATTAATACCCAAAAAACATGTATATCACTATATTGTACTAAAATCATAACCATTAAAAACTATAATAGACACTAACATACGTAATAAAAATATTAGAATTCCTAATAACATTATAAATAACCAATCTTTAATCACATAAAATACCAAATATAATATATGATTATAAATTTATAGAATTGGAAAAAGAATTTAAATTATGAAACCCATAAAAATCCCATGGAATGAACATCATTTATATTAAAAAGTATATCATACTATGTAATATAACATCAAAATATTCCATATAATCTTCAACAGATGATACCCATATAGATATATCAAATTTAATATTTTTCATTATAACTTGGTTAAATTGTATCACAAGAAGGGTGTGTAATAATTCCCTCTTTGGGTAAACATAGGTTTTATGAATCAAATATAATGTGTGGGAAATTATGTATTCTTTAACACTAATAAAATAATCAACGTTCAAGGACATTGTAAAAGTGATTCATATATAAATCATATAGATTATAATCTATGAGTAATGGAATAAATATTTATAAAAAAATTATTGTAATTCATTAAAGTGTTGAAACATGGTCCATGACTAATGAATAATTTTCCATATAATCATAAAATAGGAATATTACTTAAATAAATTGGCACAAATAGAACCATATAAATTATTTCCACATTTATGATACATAGAAAAGTCTATCATCACATTATGGAAATTTTCATTAGTGAATTAGGGTCACCACCAATAACCATTCATGTTATATTAGATATAATGATTTTAAAAATTTATTGGAGGTATCAAAAATGACCACATGTTATATAATTATAAAACGTTCATATATAAGCCATAAAAATATATGATTTATAATCACTATATTATAGAAAAATTAACCCATATAAAAGAAAAACATTTTTCATAATTTACTAAAGCCATAATGTAAACTATATAGAAAAAAAATGTTTATGGTATAACAATATAATATACCCAGTAATGGATTCATTAGTGTATGTTTAAATATAAGGAAAATAAATTTAAAAAGTATCATAAAATATACATTGAATATTATTTGGAATTATGAGTTTCATTTTTTAAAATTTTAACAGAAAAAAATTTATAGATGTACATGAATATGATTACCATTGAAAAGAATCAAATGATAAATTAATCTTAATAATTATTTATAGATATATTTTTTGAAAAATGAGGCTAAAGAGTACACTTTAATAAGAAAACATTCATTTCACAAATTTGTAATTAAATTAAATAGAAATACATATGGATCATTTTGAAAATATTTCTCTCAAAACCACTAAAAATCTTGACCTAGATTTTTTAAAATGTCCCATATTACTCACTAAAATATATATTATTACCTAATTCATATAATAAAAATAATATAGGAATTAATAAAAATTTCTAATATAAAACGCATCTTTTTTTAGAAATGACTATGAATAAAACCCTTTTGTAGATTCTAAAAATTATAAACCCATTAACATAATAAACTTAATAAAAAAATAAAAAAATTAGAATAAAATTATTTATGATATAATCTATAATTGATCTATTATATAAACCATATAATAGATAATATTTTTTTAATATGAATATTTTCCCAATGAAGTGAAACTAAGAGGATAAACACTTATAGCTTTGGTAGCATTTGAATACAATATTACCCATTAAAGGTATTATGAAATTGAAATTTAAATACCATGATCAAAAGTTGAATAATTTTATAATATTAAAACATGTTATTCTAGTAAAAATTTATATTAATTTTTTTCTATAATATTAAATATATCTTTAGGAAATCAAATTGATAAAATTAATCCGTAAAAACAACAGAAAAGTAAAATAAAAAACCTATGAAAAAATAACAAGATTGTATATCCTGGGAATAAATAACAATAATTATGAATTACATTTCAATAAAACTATAATATAGTTAAAATTTTAATTATTCTATTTAAAAATGTAATTTTATAATGTAAAAATTGATTTTAAACTTATATGACCAAAACAAACTAATACTGAATTTTGCGAAATTTCCTATAGAAATTAAATTTTAAGTGTAATAGAAAATGGATTATCAATCATTTTACTCTTTTTTATAATATTTTTCATAACATTTAAAAATAAAAAAATTTCATATCAATTCATTGTAATTAATGATATGAATATTTGGTAGTAAAAATAAATTTTTTTTCAAAAAATCATTATTTTTTCTAAAATAATATTTATTAGAAAATGAATAATATATATCCACATTAATAATTTAAGAAATTATTTAATAAAGAATTATTTTAAGTTAAATTTTCGTATTATATATGTATATATTGTTATTTAATTATATAAAATTTTGATTACCTGTCATATAGTTAATATAAGTTCATCTAATTCATGAAAAATACATTTCATGAAAAAGTGATTTGTGACACAAATTATTCATTTCTTTTTAAAACATGGTTATGAATCTTATGATTATTTGATTTATCAAAATTTATTCCATATTTGAAATTATCATAATTTATATTATTTAATAATTTAAAATTAATGTTTGGTCATAATGATTAGTAAGGAAAATAAAAATTAGTTACATTGGCTATGGTTAAAATGTTATTATATATGTCACATGAATTTCTCTTAAAATTTTATTTCCACAAAAATATAATTTTTTAGTGTTTTTTTAATATTTATAAATAATTCCCAAATTTTATCATTTGTATCACTTTATGTTAAGAATAATTTAGTAAGAACCATGTATAAAAACAAGTTTTTGTGGTGAGAACTAAAATGGTAAAAGTAACTACACATAGAGAATTGTGTATTCAATTATTTAAAACATGATTTTTTTTTATTTGTAGGAGGTGTATGTGGACCATATAATCCTAAAAAAATTATTTATCAATATTTTATGAATTTGGGGTCAGAAAAACAACCCATTATTTAATGGTTTATAGAATTTACAATAATCACACTCCTGATAAATTATAAAAGGCCACCCCTCCCCTCACCTCATCAAAACCCTAAAACCATTTTTCATAGATGAACACTTCCAAAATATCACCCAAAAATAATATGTCACTATATAGATGTTTATTATTCTAAAAATACCCACCCTAGGTTGTATAATATGTCATCTGGTTGATGTTTCTCTAATAGAAGTTAATATTTTTAACTAAGCTCATTCTTTATTTCTTTTTTTATGAAATTCAATAATGTATTAATTCAATAAATATAATAATAATAGAATATTACATAAACATTAATAATATTATGTTTATGTAATAATATGTATCCATCTATTTATCCATCAAATGGGGAAGAATGTAATTGATCATTTGTAAGGGGTACCACCACCATGTATATCAATGTAATTGCTTCCTCTATGAACTCAAATACTATAATGGCCCGGAAAATGACTCATTAATGAGTTTTCCAAAAAATATCAGTTCCCTTAAACGGTTCCTCTGAAATGTTAGAATCTGTCACAGTCTCACAAAGAAATAGTGGTACCACTGATGGTGGCACTGTGACGATGACATCGTGATAGTTGCACGGTCACGGTCGCACGCCGAAGCTGTGGCACTCCTAATGGTGTCACCATGGTAGTGGCACTATAAGGGTGGATCCGTGACGGTGGAACTTTTACGGTCGTACCATCCTAGTCGCACACCAAAATGGTGGCACCTCATACTGTGGCACCATGACTGTGTCACCGTGACGGTGGCACCGTGACGGTGGCACCGTGACTGTGGCACCGTGACCGTGGCACCACTTACAGTGTCCCACTCTTGTTTCTTTTTCCAGTTCCACTCGCACGAAGCATTATTTGATGTAAGATCATTTTATTACCCCTTTAAATGGTATTTAAACACCATAAATGATATCTATAATTCCCCAAGATCTGAGTGACCCTTTACTTACCCAACATGTGGCTTTTCCTCAGTGTTACACCTATTCCAGAACAATCCAGTTCCACCCTATTTTCCTCTTATTAAAGGAAACTGTTTAATTCATAGCTGTTATTGCCACGTCTCCAATGAGAATTAAAAAATGAAAATTAAATCCATCATGTGTAACCTCCCAAACACATGGTGAAATCACCATCCGCATTTTAAGTTATTCAAAATTCATATTCTGTAACTCCATGATCTCACCATTTTATCACACAATAATTTCTTATTATTATTTAGATTCTTCTTGGCTAGTCTCTTTTCCCTTCTTGGGTGTGTTTGGAGCCCCCTTGTAAAGGCAAGTGGTGTGCCTATGCTGGAACCATTATGCTCACTATGGGAGTCTTCGGAGTTCCTCCTCTTTAAGCCGCACATCCCCAACTATTGGCACGTGGAGAGAAATTTTGATTGTTGATAATCCAAGTATGGTTCTTCCTTTATATTTCTTTACTGTGTATCATGTCGGGAAAGTATACTAATGTTTCTATGGGGATGGATGAAACCCAACATTAATGAAGATAATAAATTTACTTTTTATTAATTTAGGGGTGTGTTTGATGATGATGTTGTACACATTTACCCTTTCTTAAATGTTGTGAATTCTATAGGCTTGTGTCCACTAAAAATCATGGATGTTGGTGGTTTTTCCTTGCGCACTAATGAACCCATGTCTCCAGTGATGATTGAATGGTTGTAACATAAAAATTGGTTAATCACATAAACTATATTGATTAAATTAATGTTCAGTGATCAAGAATCGAAGTATGAACACCCCGGTTAACCGACCGAAATTAATAAACTCAATAAATCGTGTGATAGAATCTGGAAACTCCCTTTCTTTGTATTGGTAATATGTATGGTTGATCTGCATGATTCTTTTTGGGTTTTATGAATGGGGATGAGATCCACGTTTGTGGTGAAGTTGTTAGGTTGTGGATCTACGGCCATGTGGGGTTGTATGGTGGGGCTTGGATTGGTTTCAGTACGTCGATGTATCTCACGGATCCCTTTTGTTGTGGTGACATTACAAGAGAACCGGGTGTGAATTCTTAATCTGTTGCATGATTTTTTTCTTCCTTTAATTATGGATATTTCTCTTCGTTTTCCATTATTGAAGCATCATATAAAATAAAACCACTCAAATGTGGTAACGAAATTAGTTTCAACAGGGAATTTTTTTTGGGAATGAGTTGTGACTTGGCTGTGAGTTGTGGGATTTTTATGATATAATAGTAACAGAGGTTTTGTGTATAGGATAGTTTTGGAACCCCTAGATTATATTGAGTTCTTGTTTATCATTTTATATAATTTAGTTCTTATGTTTCTTATTTTTTCCCCACCAAAGATTAGAACTTCAGTCCGAACACCACCATTTCAATGGGGGTTGGTGTTTTTTCCAACACTCCATTGAGTGGCTGGTTATTAGCTACTTTTCTTCTCCCTTTCGCAAGTATAAAAAGAATCTTTGAGAAGTTTGTGATGGCCTGATATCCATTATTTCCCAATATTCATTGGGCAGGGTAGTTTTCCTTATTGGACCAGGTGTATGTGCGGGAAGATTGTTTCCCATGTGTCTTCAGGATGAGGCCCTAGTGTCTTCAGTCATGGAAGTAGTTGGTTGGGACTTGGTGTCTTCATGCGTGGTGGTTGTTGTTCTATAAAATGTGTTTGTGGGTTTGTTTATGTGTGGTGGTTGTGGAACAGGTGTTTGTCGGCGGGATGTGTGTTTATGGTAGCCCAGGTGTGTGCGGGATGGGGAATGAAAATGGGAATACCGTGAGAATGGCAGGAGAGGTCTGACGCATAGGATGACTCAATAACTAGTGGGAAAGTGGTTTGGGGGATCCATATATCGATGTCTACTACTATATCTTTACTAGACTTGCATGATTTGGGGAGTATTCCTTGGTGAGGTTTGGTGGATAGTTTCATTTCTAGGTGTTTTTGTTTCCTCTATTTTTCCATAGGGCATTAGAATTCCTCCCAACTTGTGCACGAGAGATTTTAGTTTTCCCTATTGAGTATACCTTTATTCTCACCCAACAAATATAAAACTGATTTCATGTTTCCAGGAGGACTTCGAGAACTGTGCATGACCGTACTAGTTTAAACATAGGTAAATTTGTTGTTTCCAGTCTTTCCCTTTCATTGGTATTTACCTTTGGAGTTTTCTTGTTTTCTTGCACTTATTATTGAATCACGCATGTAGGAATGTATGGTTTGGAAATTAATTTTACATCCATTTTTGTTGTTGTTTGGAACATACTATCTTATCTCATGATCCTACTAAATAAAAAGGGAAATTCCTTCCATTTTTTGTGTGATTCCATACCCTTAGTTCTAGTCGCCTCTCAGGGACCTAATAAAGGCGGTTATTATGGGTCATTATCCCTCCTTCAACATGAATAAAGAAGGTTCTAGAAATATTTTGTCCCTTACATCTTCTTGGTGATGGTGGGTCGTGACATAATGGTATTAGAGCGAGGCTGGTTGAGAGATAGTTTATATCTTGGGGTTAGGCACAATCGGGATTGTATGGGATGGTAGGGCAATGGTGTTAGAAAATATTGGTGTGTGAAATAAGCCCAGGAAGACGGGATAGGACACATGATTTTAGGGCCCCTCTGTTATTCGATGCAAGGACTCTTGTCCTAGCAAATGAAAACATGAGGCTACACTGATAGCATGGTATAGACCCACAGAAAGGTACACACATCAAAATAACATCGGTTATGGTGTTTCATGTGTATTTTGGGGATTTAAAATGAATAAGAAGTATATGAAAAATAAAAATAAATCTTCTACACAATTCAGGAATAGGAATTCTATTTTTACCTTGTAGCTATGGCACATGAACAATGTCAATGAGTAGTGAGAGTGATCAATCCCCAAGAGGCTGATTTAGATGATTAGCGAAGGGTTGACCGAGATGAGGAGAACGATCAGTGGAAAAGGAAGCTTTGTGAATTTCAGTGGTAGTCCCTCGTGAAGTATGAGGGAAGCATCTCAGATATAGAGACAAAGAGGTGGATTGAGGAGCTGGTGAAAATTTTAATATTTATCCGGTATCTGACAGAGTACTTGGTTCCATTGGTTTTAAGCTAGATGCGAGTAGTAGCACGTCATTGGTGGATGCTCTATCATGGGTAGAATAGGTATTCTTAGGTTACATGGACTGACTTCGAGAGGAAGTTCTTGGAGGAATTTCTCTCATCCATGATGAAGGCTTTGATGATGAAGGAGAAACTCTCCCTTCAGTAGGAGGTATGTCAGTGAGAGAGTTGGGGATCAATTTCAAGTATCTCCTTCACTTTTCTACGGACCTCTTTCTGGATGAGGAGTCTCAGGTGAGATGTTTTGAGGAGGCACTCCAACCTTCTCCTTAGTATGATGTTACTCCCCTCACTCTACTGATATACTTGGATATCGAGAAGAAGGCTATAGTGGAAGAGAGGATGAACACATTGGGTGGTGTACAACAAGGGGGGAGAATGTTGACCTTTCCAAAGGGGAAGGCCTTCAGCAGTAGGCCTCTAGTATCTTGGACTTCTATGTTTCAAACAGCGGGGGCCAGGCCCCAATAGTTCCAATTTTGATATCCTGGTCCCCATACATTACATTTGGGCTTACGAACGAGATGATTCATCTATGGAAGTCATGGGAACCATCAGAATTAGTGCCCAGAATGTGTACAATACAGTGGGGATGGGCTAGTTCAGCACCCACCTCAGAAGCAGCAGTTTCCAGCATGGCTCTTTCAGTATCATCAGCTGGGACAGCGAGCTCCCGCTCCTCCGAGAGCAGAATTTGTGGGTGGAGGCCGACCACAGGGAACTATTCAGGGACCTCGACTAGGGCGTGGTCAGGGAGGAGACTGATAGCATAGGTAGGGGTTCTAGGAATGGGTAGTTTCATGTTGCAGTGGTTGCCATTGTTACATGGCCAGAAGTCGTCTGAGGTAGGATCTGATTTTTTACTACTCTAGCATGCACCTTGTATGATTCAAGTGGTTCACAATTCTTTGTTGCACCTAGTATAGCTCATTATTTGGGTCTAGACATTGAGACATTTTACGTACCCCTAGTTTTGATTAATCTAGTCAGAGTTTGGGCCAGCTTGTCTCGGGTTAGCCAGGGTGATTCTCCAGGAGGATGGTCGAAAGACGGGTTGAATCAGATGATACTTCATTAGAAGTTGTTCATCCTGATGAAAATGCGCAATATAGTACTTTGTGACATCCATAACTCACCACTTGCGTTGTAACCAGGATATTCCAAAATGTACTGGGGCATGAGGGGTCAATTTTTGTGGCCCGAGGGGGGAGGTGGACAGTGGAAGACTTATGGGAAAATTGGATCGTATTTAAGTAGGTGAAGGCTAAACACCACATCCCAGGGGGTCTATTACGACCATTATATGTCCTCGAGTGGAAGTGGGAGGACATCTCTTGGGATTTCGTCACATGACTCTACAGATTTAAAGGTAGCTGTGATTCCATCTGGTTAGTGGTGGACTGACTAAAGAAATCTTCTCATTTACTAGAAATCAAGTAGTCGAGTGTGGTGGTTTCCCTAGAATAATGGTATGTGGATGAAGTGGTGAAGTTACATGGAGTTATGTGGTGCATAATCTCTGATAGGGATACCCGGTTTACCTCACGGCTCTGGAAAGTATTTCAAAATACATTTGGCACCCAACTAAGTGTCAGTAAGGTCTTCCACCCCCAAACAGATGGGCAGACAGAGCGCAACTTCTAGACATTGGACAATATGCTATGGGATTGTGTTTTGGACTTTGGGGTTTGTGGGTATGATACCTTCATCTGGTAAAATTTTCCTACAACAATAGCTATCACCCCATCATTGTCATGGCTTCGTCCGAATCATTGTACGGGAAGGCAAGTCTCTCACCCGTGTGCTGGGGAGAGGTAGGGGAAGAAGATGTTCATTGTTCGGATGTGGTTTGAAGCATGACGGAGATGGATAATCTTATATGAGATAGGGTTAAGGCGGCCCAGGACTAGCAGAAGTTGTATGTTGATAATAGGAGAAGACCCTTATAGTTCGAGGTCGGGGACAGCATTTTCTTTAAGGACTCCCCCCGATGTGGAAAACGGAGGTTCGATAGGGGGAGTAAGCTTTCTCCTAGGTTTATCGGACACTTTGACGTGTCATGGTGGGTCAGAAAACTAGCTTATCAGCAAGCGCTACCACAACCGCTACTGAGAGCGCACGATTTCATCCATCTATCTTAGATCCATCGGTATCTACACAATGATTCACACGTCCTTGACTGGGGAATGATGGATATCGAGGACAACATGACATTTATAGAGAGGCCATAGATGATCGAAGTTCATGAGGTGAAGATTCTCTATGGGAAAACCATTTCCTTGTTTAGTGTGTTATGGAGGCATGGTGTTCTCAATTAGAGTACAAAGGAAAGGGAGGAAAAGATGTGCACCTACTACCTAGATCTGTTTTGAAATATTCATGTTTTGTTTCGTAAATGTTTGTGATGTAGTGTTTAATCATGTTAAATATGAAATGTATTGTTTTCTTTTTTTCTCTATATGCGTGTGAAGAGTCCTGACTGTGGGGAATGGAGGAACTGATCCCTAATGAATACACATTAAGGTGGATGTGATTAAACTAATATGGGCTAGTCATTGCTGCCCAAAGAAGATAGTATCATGACATGTGGGAAAAGACTCCCTAATCCATATATCTGGACACTGGAACCGTTATATGTTGTGTGGTTACATGAGGGATAGTTGTTCCTAGATGTCGAGTATGTTTTCTCTGGATATTTATCTTTCAATGTGGTTGTTTAAACCCCTCTATTTTCTTTGGGTCCTATTGGGATTCTCGAGGGAGTGATTATTTTGAGTGGTATCTTATGTAATGTCCCAGAAAATGACTCATTAAGGAGTTTTCCAAAAAAAATATGGTTCCATAAAACGGTTCCACACAAATGGTGGCACCGACCATGATCTCACACTGAAAAGGTGGCACCTATTATAGTGGAACTGTGAGGGTGGAATCATACTAGTCGCACGGTCAAGGTCGCATGCCGAAGTGGTGGCACCAAGATGGTGGCACTATGAGACTGAAAAAATGATAGCGACACCATAACAGACACACCATCACAGTTTCACACCGAAATTGTTTCACTGCTTAAGGTGGCATTGTGACCATGGCACTGTTACGGTGGCACCGTGACCGTTGCACCGCTTACAGTTCCCCACCCTTGTTTATTTTTCCAGTTCCGCTCCCAATACTTATGTTTTGACATAAGATAATTTTAAGTCCAATTTCAAAGAAATTTAAACCCCATAAATGATATCTAAAATTTCCCATTAATCGGGAAACCCTTGACTTACCAAAACGTGTGGCTTTTTCATTGGTGTCACACCTTTTCTCATACTTTCTAGTTTTTCCCCTGTTATGCATTTTACACTAATTAATGGAATCCTTTTGATGAAAAACTATTATGGGCACCTCTTTGATGAGAATTGTTAAATGAAAATTATTTACATCAGGTGCAACTGCACTACCACATGGTGAAACCATGATCTTCCTTTTAATTCATTCATAATTAATATTTTATAACTCAATGATCTTACATTTTTATCGCATGATAATTTCTTCTTCTTCACGGTTCTCTTTTACCTTCCTCGGTGCATTTGGAGTCCCCCATCCTGAGGTAAGTGGTGCGCCAATGTTGGAGGCTTTATTCTCACTCTTGTAGTCCTCAGAGTTCCTCCCATACAAGTCATGTGTCCCCAATTCTTGTCTCGTAGAGAGAAATGCCAATCGTTAATCATACTTGTAGTGATATTCTTTAGTCTCTCTTTACAGTTTATCATGCGGGGTGGGTATGCTAATGTATTTATGGTGATGTATGTAACCAATCATTAATGAAGATAATAAACAGACTATTAAAGAATGAAGGGGTGTGTTTGTTGTTGTTGTTTTACTCTTTTTCTTTTTCTTATATATTGTGAACTGTATGGGATTGTGTCCACTGAAAATCATGTCTGTTGGTGGTCGTTCCTTGCGCACTAATGGACCCCAGTCTTCTGTGATGATTGAATGGTTATAACATGAAAATTGGTTAATAATTTAAACTAGGTTGAGTAAATGAATTTCTAGTGAACGAGAATGCTTAAATGATCACCCCTATTAACCAAATGAAAAGAAGATACTAAATGAGTGGTGTGATAGAATCTGGAAACTCCCTTTCCACGTTTGGGTAACATGTGCAGTTATTCTACTTGATTCTTGTGGGGTGACATGTATGGTTATGGGATCCCCTATTCTAGTATATTTGTTAGGTTTTGGATCAATAGTCATGTGGGGCCGTATGGTGGGGCTTAGTTTGGTTCCAGTTCGTTGATGGATCTTAATGATACATTTTCCTGTTGTTACATTAAAAGAGAATTGGGTGTGAATTCTTAATCTTCTTCTTAGTTGGTTTTCTTTCCTTGTCATATAGATATGCCTTTTAGTTTCCCAAAAGTGAAAAATTATTTAAAATAAAACCAATAAAATGTGATAACAAGAACTGGTTCAATGAGGAATTGTTTTTTTGGGATTCAGTTGTGACTTGGCTGTGGGTGGTGTGATTTTTATGAAAGAATAGTAACGAGGCTGTTTGTGTATAGGCTAGTTTGAAAACTCCTAGTATGGGTTATTTCTTGTTTATCTATATGTATAATTTAGTTCTTATTTTTCATATTCGCACACCACCCATGATGAGAACATAGTTCCAAACAACCCCATTTCAAGGGGGGTGTTTTTTCCAACACTCCTATGAGTTCCAGGTTATTAGATAATTTTCTAATCCCTTTCCAATGTAGCCCAAGACTCTTCGGGAAAGTTATGATGGCCTGATGTCCATTATAACACAGTATTATTAAGGTGGGGTAGTTGTGGTGGTTGGCCCAGGTGTGTGTGTGGGAAGGTTGTTTCCCAAGTGTCTTTGGGATGAGGCCCATGTGTTTTTGGCTATGGTAGTAGTTGTTTGGGACCAGGTTCTTTGGGTGTGGTGGTAGTTGTTATTGCCTAGGTGGTTTAATGTTTGGTTATATGTGGTGGTTGTGGCCCAAATGTTTGTGGGTGGGATGTGTGGTAATGTTATCCTAGGTGTGTGCGGACAGGTAATGGCAGTGGAACTACGGTGAGAATGGCGAGATAGGTCTAATGCATAAGAAGACATCAATTACTAGTGGAAAAGTGTTGTGGGGTACCAAAATATTGATGTAAAATTACTATGACATTACTTGACTTGAATTATTTGGGGAGTATCCCTTGGTGGCGTTAATGGATAATTTCTTTTCTAGGTGTTTTGGTGCCTCTATTTTCTCAAATGACATTAGATTGCCTCCCCGCTTGTGCACGGCAACTTTTGGTTTCCCTACTTAGTATACCTGTATACTCACATTATGTATATAGAACTAATTTCCGGTTTCCAAGAGAACTTTGGGGACCTTTTGGGATCGTACTAGTTCAGATGATGGGACAGTTGTAGTTGATATTTTGGTCCTTTATTTTGTATATACCTTTTGGTTTTTCTTGTATTTGTAGCACTTATTAATGAATTGTTCTTATGGGAATGTATTGATTTGGATTTTCTTTTACTTTCAGTTTTTGTGTTGGTTGGGACTTACAATCTAATCTCCTCCTCCTACTATATAAAAAGTACAATGCCTTCCATTTTGCACATAATTACATACACTTTGTGCTAGTCCGTAATCTGGTACCAATTTAAGGTGGGTCTACGTTGTCATTATCAATCCATCAACTTGAATAAGGATGGGTCTGGTAATCTTTTGTCCCTTCACTCATCTTGGATAAGGCGTGTCATGAACCATCCCTATGGGGCCCACATCGTGACTTCCCAATCCCGCCTATAATAGTCCAGCGGTTGGCGACTAGCATAGTGTAGGAATATTACTAACATGGTAGGGATTGTATATGTACCGATATACATGCACACATATCCAAGCCCATAAATGTTGAAATTTATGAAAACTACTAATTAAGAAAATGCATGCACACATCTAAAACCAACCAAAAAAGTACGAAGGAAAGTAATGTTCTGATAGAAAACTAGACCGGAATACAAGACCACCAAAACCAAGAGTCTCAAAACTACAATGTCCAAACTATAAACACAAAGAGGTAATGAGACCGCTACTCATAGTTCTAGGAACACCTCGGCCAGTATGGAACTCAAAAAGCTTGTACATGTCCTGGTCTGCCATGGACTATGTCAAAAGGCTGCTTGTCTGCATAAGACATGACATTTTTGGGCAAAGTCCATGCATGGGTGAGTATAATAATACTCAGTGGCAGAACCTGAAAACCACAATTCCATAAAGGAAGTAAAGGTATAGTCAGCTCTACACAATATATGTCTACCTAACACATAACATAGAAACAAAAACAAGATATACTCAAAACCCCGACCTCTGGTCTAGTGACAAGTCACAAAATCGCACACGCCCAGAAGGGATTCTATTCGAAGATTCCACGAAGCACTCATTCTGAGAGAACTCACTCCATGAGTCTAATATCTCTTATGGAATCCGTCTGGGAAACAATATTCATTGGTGAATGCCACGTGAGATCAAATACACTCATTACAATAGAACACACTCTTGAGTGGGAAAGATCACGATAGATAGATACACTCATTACGAGAGAACACACTCTTGAGAGGGAAATATCACGATACACAGATAAGGATCACTATCATGGTCTTGGCGGATGCCACGACACATCCAGATTCACCAGCTTGGTATATGATCGACACCCGGTTGAGTGGGTCACATCGATTCTTGCCTCTATCTATGGTCATAAATTCATATAGGATCTCGATCATGGCCTCTCAGAGGGATGCCCGGCTCTATCACAGAAAGTCAAGTTTAATGGATCATACTCTTATAAAATGAAACGAAGCCTAACCTTATTGGGAACGAGAAGAAGTGGAACTAACCCAAACATAACATATCCCAGATACCGTGGAGAAGAAGACAAAGCCATTTTACAAAAAGTACATGGCGTGTAGAAACCTCAAACAATGTGTCTTCTGACTCTAGGTACTTACCATGTACAACGACCCATGTTGTTAGGCTGGTCTTGGTTAAAATGTCAGTACCCGTCATGTGGTATGTATTACACACCATGCATGAGTAACTAGGGTCAGTACCGTGTACGATGGCCATGTACCCATACACGACCTCAACCTATGTATACTAACCAGTGTAATCGGTACACGAGGTGACATTTGTTACTCGCCTTGCATGGTCGTGTGGTGGAGTACACAATCGTGTACTCCATCTCATGACCGTTTATCACCTGGATACACACTGAGTCTTGTGTAGTTCCTCTACCTTGCCGCCTTGGGTCTACATGCCGTGATCCAAATCCGTGTAGTCCATCCTATGTCCATGTACATCCCAAAATACACGCCAAGCTTCGGGGAATGTCCAACATGTCGTGTGATCAGGACCACACAGTGTGTGATACCTATCTGAAACCTGAAACCCTAGCTGGTGATAAGCCTGTCCCCATGGCCTCTTCTTTGGGATACGTGCCATGTATTCTCGAAATTTCCAGAATTATAGACTTTCACAATCGCACCTTCTCTGCATCCTCGTTCATCGATCCGACCGTATGATCACCATGAAACTCAAGAGTTTTGTTTGACCCAACACCACAAAGCTTATTAATTTATTTTATGTCCTCTGATTGGTCCCAAAAACATGTAAAGATCCACCTGCGTGATGAAAAATCAAATAACGGCCTCTCCCGATCTGGCACGATTCTTCCTCCACTATCATTGTCGCAGCTCTGCTAGGTCATCCTGATATGGGATCTTCATTTTTGTATCGTTGTGTCTCAAAATGAATGTGAAATTCTCTGTTGTTCACCACCTCGTGAATAACACAAAGAAAACATGAGGAAAAGAGAGGGAGAAGAAAACCAATAAGAAAATTGAGGAATGAACCACCACCATCATTTGTGACGGAGTTGATCAGCTCCTGTTAGTATGATAAAATAGAGATGAAATCAACATCAATTCCACATAGATTAATTCCTAAAAATGAAACTAATAAAATCCTCCCACAGGAACCTACGAATCCACGGATCAACATGTTCTGGTTGATCTGCGTTTGTTGTTTAAATTCAAAAACATGGAATGGAGAAACAAAAGAACAACCCCTACCTCAATCCGGTTGAAGAACAATTGCCGCATCACGTTCGTTGTTGGAATTCATCGAATCTGTGATGTGTTCACCTGCGTCGTCGTTGTACTCCAACGAGTCCTCCTTATTCCAAGATCTAAGAGGCTCTCTCTCAATTCATAGGGTTATGAGGAAATCCCTGTGAACTTTCCATAAGAAGGATCTTATAGGGGGAGAATTAGGTTGCAACACAAAAATAAAACATTTTAAAATAATAAAAATAAATTATTAATTTATTTTATTTCTTCAAAAGTGCTTCATTTTAAAATTCCCAAAACCATACTATTTCAGCCGACCAACTCTGGTTGATGTTAGGCCCCGAATAAGATAAATTCACTTCTATAAACACAATGGAAACCTCAGATTTTCGATATGGGAACCCATTTAAATGATATTCCCCTTTTTCAAGAAAACCTCTCATGCACGCTGTTTAAAAAATTTAATTTATTTCAAACATTTATTCCGGGAACCCAGGACCTCGAAATCACACGCCGTCAAAAGATATGGTCTCAAAATAATTACATATAATATTTAAATGAATAATACATGGAAAATCCGAGAAATTACATTCTCCCCACCTTGGGGCTTTACGTTCTCGAAAAGCCAAAACTAGGCCACTCGAAAAGATCTGGGTACTGGGCATGGATCTGAGCCTCCCACTCCCACGTGCTCTCCTGATGATTCCCATACTACCAACAGACAAACACCAAGGGAATCAATCTCACATGAATGATCCTCTCCTACTGATCCTCGATCTCCACCGAGTACTCAGAAATGGTCACTCCATTTTGATGTCCAGCTTGCCCCAATCTATGACGTGTGATTGGTCATGCACATACCACCTCAGCTGCAACACGTGGAAGATTCCATGTACCCAATGCAACTGTAGTAATAGAGCTAGGTGGTACACCACCCCACTAACTCTACACATTATTTTGAAATGTTTGATGAACCTTGGAGATTTCTTATCACCGCATCCAAATCTCTGTAAACCTCTCCGAGGCGAGACCCGAAGAATGACGTGGTATCCCTCCTAAAACTCCAATGGTCTCTGTCATCTATTAGTATTAGACTTTTTTTGGCTCTGTGCAGTCTTCATCATCACCGACATGGCCTTCATCTTCTCAGTGTTAGCTTGTACCAACTCTAGATCCATGAGTGCTACTCCTGTAGGGTCGGTCCAGCAAATCGGTGACCGACATGGTCTCTCATATAAATCCTCGAATAGTTCCATACCAATGGTGGAGTGGTAGCTACTGTTGTACACAAACTCTACCAGTTGTAGGTGATTCTCCCAACATTATCCATATCCAAGATATTGTCTCAAAACATATCCTCCAAAACCTAAGTGGTCCTCTCCATCTAAAATTCTATCTGGGGATGAAAAATTGTGCTCAAGCGTAGCTGCGTCCCGAAAGCCTCCTATAATCCCTTCCAAAACTAGGATGTAAAATAGGCGTCTTGGTCTGAGAAAAATGTCTAAGGGACACAATGATTCCAAACTATCACATACATGTATAGGCGTCCCATGATCTCTAAAGAACTCTTCTCCCAGATAGCTAGGAAGTGGGCCAACTTGGTGAGTCTGTCAACCACCACCCAGATAGAATCGTGTCCCTTGGACATCGGTGGTTAGCATGGCACGAAGCCCATCAATATTCCATCCCACTTCCACTATGGAACATCTAGGGGTGATCTAATCTCATTGGAACCTAGTGATCAGCTTTTACTTGTGGGAATGTAAGGCATCGAGAAACGAACTCTGCAACTGCCATCTTCATTTTTGACAATCAGAACTGCCATCAGAGATCTGATTACATATTTTCCACTATTGGATGTTCCTCCAAGGGGGATGTATGATACTCCTTCAGCACATCTTCCCAAAATGAAATAGGTTCAATAGGGCATCCTCTTAAAAGAAATATGTGCTCCCGACCTTGCGAATATCCATCATGAGCCTATCCTGTGGATAACGGAGCATGTAAAGCCTCACAGTCGACATCCCCTAGTTGTGCCTTCCTAAATTCTCTAAGAGTACAGGGGTGACAAACATAGGCTGTATGTAATCTGTATCCGCACTGTCCATGAAGGATAACTGCATTGCGGCTAACTACTCTATCACCTCACTCAACAGTTGTGAGCTCGACCTTCTGCTAAGAGAATTCACCACCTTTTAACCATTCCTATGAGTATAGACAATATAGAAATCATAGTCCTAGAAGAACTCTATCAAATTACTCTATCTCAGATTCATATCCTTCTACTAAATGATGTACTAGAGGCTCTTGTGGTCAGAGTAGACGGTAAACCGCACTCCCATATGGTAGTGTCTCTACATATTTAATGCGAAGACTACCGCTGCCAACTCGAGATCCTGGGTTGCGTAGTTCTACTCATGTGGCTTAAGCTAGAGCAAACAATATGCAATCTGTGCCTATCATTGCATTAGGACACAACCAATCCTTGTTCCTGATGTGTCGCAAGAAACTACATACCCGACACCATCCTCCGGTAATATCAAAATCGGGGCACTCATCAAACTATGTCTCAACTACTCAATAAACTACTATAACATCACCTTCCACAAAAATGGGTTCCCCATCCTGGTCTTGTCTTTCATAGGTGATGATATCTAGGAGTAATCATGAATGAATCTCCAGTAACATCCTGCCGACCCTAGGAAGCTTCGCAACTCCGTCACACTCTGAGGTGGCTCCCATGATAACACTGCCTCCACCGTGACTGGGTCTACTCCTACATCATTTTCTGAGATGAAATTTCCAAAAAGTTGACCTCCTGAATCAAGAACTGGTACTTAGAGAGCTTACCATAAATTTGGTTCTCACGGAGTACGCCTATAACCATCCGTTGGTGTATCACGTCTCCTCCTCTAATGCCGAGTACACAAGGATGCTGTCGATGAAGACCTCTATGAACCGGTCTATGTATGGCTGGATGATCTAGTTCCTCAATCCCATGAACACTGTGAAGGAGTTTTTCATGCCAAAAGGCATCACCATGTACTCATAGTGACTGGAGCGGTATATGAATTATGCCTTCAGTATATCCTCGTATCGTACACGTAACTGGTGATAACCAGATCGAAGGTCAACCTTCAGGAACCATTGTGCCCCTCCTAGCTGATCAATGAGGTTGTCGATTCATGGATGTGGATACTTATTCTTCACCATCACCTGGTTCAGGCACCGGTAATCAATGCACAATATCAAACTCATGTCTGTCTTTTTGGAAAACAGGACTGGGGCCACCCAGGGTGAAACATTGGGTCTTTAGATACCCTTGTTCTACAAATCCTCCAACATCTCCCTTAGCTCGTGAAGCACTGTGGGAGCCATCCGATATGCTGGTAAGGAAGTTGGTGTTGTCAAGTGGTTTAAGTCAATGCAAAAGTCGATTTCCCATTGGAGAGGTAATCATGGAACATCTTCGGGATAGACATCCTCATACTCCACAACTAGTACTACGAACTGAGAGCTCATATCATCTACTACTACGAGGTAAAGCTAGCCAACTCATGAATGATCAGTTGCACTCACCTATGACAGGACCCATTCTATGATACCTAGGTCTCTTTTTCTCTGACAAAGAAAAACACTATTAGAAAATGGACTTATTCCCAGAGTTTTCCCCAAACAGTGAGTATATGAATTTATTTTGAAACTATTCCAAGGGTTCTCGAAACTGTTTGTATAGGTTCCCGATTCAATCAGTTATCCAAATAACCCTATGAATAGGGGGGCTATACCCAATGTTTTTCTAAAACATGGGTATAGGGTCAGAATAAATTTTTATACCCATGATTTTCCCTTAAACCATGGGAATAAGTCAAGCCCATCTCCACAGTTTGCTCAAAACCGTGGGGATAATCCTATGGTAAAAATTGAAGAAAACAGTTTCCACAAACCATGGATAAAACTATCCCCACAGTTTTAATAGAACCATGGGGATAGGTCTAGGCTAAAAACATATACACATGTTTATGATAAACCACGGGTATTATATTCTTCCCTGACCGTAGGAATTTTCTTTTTGCGGGAACAATTTTTTTTTGGCGGGAATAATTATACCCACGGTTCTACTCTATATAGCTATGGTTTTATAAATATATTAATGTAGATGTATTTATATACACAAAGAAGAAATGTTGTGGTGTTGGTATGGTGAGGGGTTGGTGTCAAACTGGTCACAACATCGAAATCCGGCAGCGGATTTTTTTAAAAAACTATACCCATGGTTTTAAACTATAGGTATAGGGTTATGAAAGGCTGGAAGAAGTGTTATGACATCGAGGAAGACACAAGTACTAAAATTTTTCTAACCGTGGATTGAGATATTTTTAACCATGGGGATAGCTTAGTACTATCCCGACATCTCGGTTTCCCACTGTTCCCAAAACCACGGGTATAGGCCTTACAAACTGTTTTAGGGGATATACCCATAGTTTTGAACCGTGGGTATACGTCCATTTTATAGTAGTGAAACATCATCCCATCACTAAGGACACACTGCAATCTTCACATAAAATAGTAAATATGGGAATGGACCATAGATAAACAATCCATACAGATATGAGCATCATAAGGCGTCAACGCTACCACCAAGAGGTTCCAACTGAAACTCTCACTTCCAAAGGTAATAGCAAACTCTCTGAAAAAGTGTGTGATTGTCGCGTCTCCTCCCGTAGGTGTTTCCATGAGTAAGGATTGAGTCAACGTCTTTACAGAAATATCTAGGTTTAACAGTAGACCCGAGGCATGGAAGGAATTACATGCACCAATGTCTATAAGTATAGATACTGAGGTAGAGAAGACACAGATCACACCTCAGATCATCCATGGAGTCCCAATGTCATATGCCTCGACAGCATGCAGTTGTCCCCACCTCTGTCCACCAGCTCCCTGAGCCTGGTTCGGACCTCGTAGGGGTGGTGGTGGAAGTAAATCATAGTCCCCTCCACCACATGCATCTCTCAAAACTCCTCTGACATGTTCTCTTTCTGATGGGACTACCTTCTCTATTAGTTGCCTCTGCAACGGTGGTCCATCCATCGCCTCCCTATCAACATCTAGACGGGTCCGAAAATCACTAGAAATATGTCCCCTAATGTCGCACGTGTAGCATAGGTTCTCCCTAGGCTGACTGGATCTAGCATGAGAGCCATGGACTGTTGATCATCTGTCCTAGGTCCTCCAATGATGTATCCCACACCCATTTCCCTATGCCCGATGTCGGCTCCCTGCTACCGAGGACTCTGCACCATTCTGCCCGTAGCTAACTGTCGCCGGCTGTCTGTGCTCTGCCAAGATGATCTTGATCACCAAGGCCCACTCGAGTACTCTTGCATAATATGAAATTCATAGAGGCATGACAATAGCTCGGATGTTCCATCATAGACCTCGTATGAAGGTATGAGCTCTAATGTTCTGATCCCTGACCATATCCATCAAGTGACGGGTGAGGTTGGTGAACCTCGACGAAGAGTCAACTACTGTCAATTTTCCCTGTTGGAGCTGAAGAAGATCCTCGATGCGTACTACTCTCAGTGTAACTGGAGAAAACTCCTCCCTAAAGAGTCACTAAAACTCCTTCAATGAAGGAGTCTCCTAGTCGTGTGTATGTTAGGTCAGACTCCACCATCATCCCACCGAACCCTGAAGAAGGATCTCTCTTAGGATCACCATCTAATCTTCTGGTGTCCTCACTAGACAGAAAACTATGGTTAGCACGTTAAGACAGTCCTCAACTGCTTTAGTGTTAGGCGCAACTAAGAACATGTGGGGTCTCTGTCTCTAGAACACATGGGGCATGCTCAGCCTGTGCCCCTCGTCGGTCGATACTGTAGGTACCATGGGCTACCCCACTGGTGGTGTTATAGCAGGTGCACCACCTAGTGGCATTACCTGGGGTAATGGTCCCTATATTAAATCCCCGTCATTGAGGGGGTCATCCTCATGATCACACTGCTAAAACGTAGTGGGTAACCATTGTGAAGTAATCCTATAAGGAAACAAGATGTACCATGGTCAATGAGTATATCGGGATATCTGAACCAAGGACATGGAAACACACAACCAATTCCTATATTATGCATGTAAAATTATTTTACTTCCCCGTGAATAGTTTTTTCTTTCCCTAAGTCAAAAAGTATGTTTTCAGAGTCCCGATGTATGGATACATCGGCCACCTACACCAACACTCGAGTCCCTGGCCAGAATGATGGACTCGAAACACATACCATATTTTCCCTAAACCGATCTCACAAACTCTTAGTCCTATGGTAGAACTGAATCCTCTGATACTACTTGGTCACGTCCCGTCCCAGTGGGGCCCATGACATGACTCCAGAATCCCGCCTCCAACAGGATAGGGGTTGGTGACTCCCACCGAGTAGTCATATTACTAACATGGAAGGAATTGCCTATGTGTCTACACACACACACATATCCAAGCCCCCAAATTCTGAAAAATAAAGAAAACTAATAAGGAAAAAAATCCATGCATACAACTAAACCAAAAAAATAGAGTATGAAGGAATGTAAAGTGTTGAATGCAAACTGTGCCGAAATAATAGCCCCCCCAAAAACAAGAGTCTGAAAACTACAAATTCCAACTTGTAAACATAAGAGGTTCTAGGATTACTGCTCATTGTCATTGGACCACCTCAGCCTGTTGGGAAATTGGAAAGCTCGGTCATGTCCTCGTCCGCCCTAGACTATATCAAATGGTTGATCAACAACATAAGAAAGTACACATGTATGAAAATCACGTGCAGGGGTGAGTATAACAATACTCGGTAGAGGGCACCAAAAACCACAGAGTAATACATGATGTAAAGGTATAGTCATCTCAACAAATTATTTGGTTGATGAGTTTATATAGTCATATTATTTCCATAAAATGGGGGTTCTAGAAGGTATTAGTTCATTTGACCACATAAGATTAACATTTAACAACAATGTAAACTCATTTTTTCCTTAATCATTGAAATTAATTTTAATTACTCTCAGTAATATTTTTGGTAAAACAACGTGGACCATATTATAAATTATATATTATTATTATTTAATATTTTAAATCCATTTCTATAAATTACAATCAAAGAGGTGGATGAAATAAATTTAAATTTAATCGTGTTTGTGGAATGAAAATGTATATTTTTATATGGAAATGCTCAAATTATTGTTATATTTCAATATCTGAAAACAATATGAAATTTGTTAAAATTAAATAAATTTAATTAAATTATATAATATTACTCTAAATATACATTCTAAAAAAATAAATAATTTATTTATCACTATGATTTAATTATAATAATAAATAATCTTCAATTAAATTTTTTTTCATTCCCAAGTCATTAAAATAATAATTTTCATAGAAAATATCCAAAAATATCCAAAAGTAAATTTTCAAAGTACTGTTACAAAAATGAACTTTATTTTCTTCAAATTTAATATTTAAATGTGTTTAAAATTATAGTTTTAATATGTTCTATTTTAAAGGGTAGTAAAATAGAATTTCAAAAATATATTGCTTTTTATTCATAATATTAGATTTTTTATTATATTTGCATTTCCAAACATATTAGATTAATTAAAAAAACATTTAATTAAATATATATCAATAATATTTCATTATTTTCATTAACTAAAAATTATTAACTTAATGTATAAATATAAAACACTATTATGGTCATAAAAATAGTTTTAATTAAAACACATTCTTTATATTCAATTTATCATTAATTTAATTCGTAATTAATTGGTATCTAATGGATTCCTTTTAGAAACATGTGTAAACAATTATTTCATAATTTCTTAATTCATATTCATTTTATCCATTATAATGACTAGGTGGTAACTATTCGGTCAAATAAATAATATTATTAGTATATTGTTGTCCGTTAAGACTCACCCTTATGCGTAACAATGGTCCTCAAAGGGACTTGAATTTGTGTGAAACAAAACATAAACATGGTGTTGTGTGTGATTAAATATTTAATATTTCATCCATGAAACGTAATTTATTATATAATCTTAGTAAATTTTTATAGAATATAATTTATAAACATTTGAGATGTTATAGTTGGAATGGAGGTTATGAATAGGATTAAATAAATTTAAAAAATATATGGTTTAAATAATTATATAAATTGAGTTATTTTCATACCTACTAATTTAAAATGAAAATTAGAACAATTATAAAAATGGGGAAATATTTTCTAAGAAAATATTTTTATTGAAAAAATAGGTTTTACCTAAATAAATTAAACAATTATCTTTTGGTGAAATATTTTAATGAAATTAATAATATATATATATATATATTAGATATTAGTATCAACATTCATATTATATTGTTTTCATAATAGGTAATACTAAATATAATTTTACACATAAAATTTTTATTAGTCTAAAAACAATTTTCTCAATTTTTTTGACACACAAAACATGAAAATAATATCTGAAACTATTCAAAAATTATTTGAAATAATAAACATACTTTTTTAAATAATTGTGTCAATGTTATCATAGTAATAAATTATTAGAATTTTCCAAAATAATACTTCTTTTTTATTGAATAGTAAAAAATATGGAATTTTAACTAAAAAATCCCATTTCGTTTAAATTATTTATAGACATAAATTATATTTCAAATTAATTTTAATATATTATTATTTAAATAATAAATTAATTAATATTTTTGTTTTCATTAATGTCAATTTCATATTTAAATTGGATATAAAAATAATGTAAACCCTTTAAAACTTTCACATTAAAAACATTATTTCTCGTATCATCTTCATAATTATTTTAATATTAATTTTCATATCCTATATGAAATGAATTTCAGAAAATTTATTTCATATTTGGAATCATCATAATTTATATTATTTAATAATTTAAACATCATTTTTTTATAAAAATGATTAGTTATTCCAATAAAAATTATTTACCATAGTTAAGGTGAAAATTGGTTTATTGTGGGGTTAAACTGATAATATAAGAGTTAAAATTACCAGAAACATGGTTGAAATATATATTTTTGGAAATATTATTACCCTATAGTTTATTATCATCTATATTACTCTATTTTTAATAACATTTTCATGAGAAAATATGGTCACAAAATATTCTTTTCAAAACATTATAATTGTGTCACTCATCTCACAAATAAAATACCACCCCATCATCAATCCTCTATAAATATTTCATCATGTTTGGTTAATCTCTTTCCTGAAAAACCACTAAAAAATCTATCATCTCACCATAAAAGACTTAAATTTTTTAATATATATAGCCTTGTAAATTTTTTGTTTATAATAATGGAGGATACCTAATGAACCTATAACTTTTTTGAATAAATTTCTTGTTTTAATTATTCTTAACCACCATAAATTATTATTAAAACATTATGATATAAAAATATAAATATATTACATATAATGAGATTTTATTATGTTATGGTCATGTCCTACGACACTCCCCTCTTTCATCAAATTATTTAGGAAATCATAATTGATGTTTGGGGATGACTAATGCCTCATGATCCGATGTCATTCAATTTTCTATTACAACTCTCATAGTTTGGTATGATGATGGATATAAAGAATATATGTGATATTTATTTTATAATTATTCATCAATAATAAATATATAATATATTGCTTTTTTTTAATTTCCATTCCATAGGAGATACGATAATGTCACTCGTGTGTACGACAAAATACGACCTCATGAAGCGTTCTGATTAGTCCTCACAAAAACTATAAATAAAAGATAATAAGGATAAATATAATGTTTACAAATTTATTAATTATAATATTTATGAAATAATTATAAAAATTAGATGTCAATATATCATTTTACTTATTATCTTTTTTACTCAGTTAAAAATTATAACGTTGTTCATGTATGCGGGGAATACCACCTTCACGAAGTGATGTGACTCTTTTTCCATCACCACACCAAATGGATTATATTTATAAGAATATTTAATGAATTTATATTTTATTTATTAAATTATTATAATTATGAAGTGATAATTATTAATTACCTCATTTCCATAATTACATATGTAAAATGGAATTATTAATCATGCGTACGTACGACCTATTATCTCAATGATGGTAACATTCTTCATTAATCAAAAGCATATTTCATGATTGGTAAAAAATTATAAACTATGGTATGAATATGAAAATTATTTATTTGTAATTATTATTTATGTAATTAAATAATGGTAATATTAATAGGACCAAATAAAAAAAATCCACACATATATGAAAAACAAAGTGGTAAATACACAAAACATTATCAAAAAATGAAAATTTTAAATTAAAATATAATAAAAATTCATAAGTAAATTATATATTTTATGATATATCTAATTATATCTTATAAATATATTTATAAGAAATTTATATTTATTATAAAGGTGGTTCTAATGTGAATAAAGTAGATACTTAAGGTAAGGAATTTCTGGCTCCCTTTTATTTTATGTGAGAGAAATTCCATATTAAAAAAAAGTTTATTTTATGGGGTTTATATAATGTTATTAATATTTTAAAAACTTATTATATAGTCCATTTAATTATTTTATATGAAATGTTTATAATTTTTGTGAAATATTAATGTTTACATACTAAATATATTTTAGAGCACTTTTTGAATTCATCCAACTTCAATATGTTTAATGCTTTAATTATATATATCACCCTACTTATCCAAAATTAACTATTACTATTTTTTTAGGGTTCCATACTCCCATTACAATATTTCATTAGAAAAGACCTTTGGCCAAATCGTCCATTTAGAGGGACATATGGTCCACACATGAAGACCCAAAGATTATGTGAAAAAACTTGAGCAGCCATGATGATTGAGTAACTGGTCTAAATCTATAATCCCAAATTTTATGAAACTACAACATATGTTTTTGATTATCCAAAAAAATCACGGATAAAAATTTTAGGACCAAACTCCAAGAAAAAGTGTCCCAAATTAAGCGTTGATGTCCAGACCACCATTATTTTTGAGAAATGAAATCAACACCAAAAATTTGACATTTCTCATCATCTATTCATCAAATGAAGATGAGACTTTTCATTGTGAAATAGAACAAAAATTAGGCTGACTTTTTCGAATAAATATTTTTGATTTGAAGGAATATTCATATTAAAAAATACGTTCACATTTGGCCCATTAAAAAAGTATGGATTGAAATGGACAGATTAATATTGTTTAATAAAACCGCCATAACATTGGAACCAAAAGTCCAAATGCCACAAAATATTTAGAGTAGTTGGCCAAAATTATTATCTACAACATTTAAAAGGGATATATCTCGAGATTCGGTTGTATGGATGTCCACATCGTCGAGTCAACTGGAGGGGTAGTTTTGGAATGCAGACAGTCCACCACCTTTGGCTATAAATACATCCCCTTCACTCCTTTCAAATGATTTGGCATTTAATAAGTGAGGAGCACATATTATAATGACCATGGCCTTGAAAATGGATTTTTAGGACCTCTCGTACTCATTTTTTCACATGATATTCATTTTATCCTATTTATTTTTTAATTTACTTTTTTGTTATTAAATTTTGTAATCTTATATGTCTCTTTTTTGTAATTCTGTTTTAATTAAAGCTTCATCTTCAGTATCCATTATTCTCATCCAACTTATGTAGTTTAATATTAATGTATTAAAATAGTTTAAATACAGTTGAATCCCCTTCCCTTCTTTTTCTTTCTCATTCAATCTAAAGTCGGTATTTAATTCCCTTCATCATTTGTGTGTGTGTTTGTTGCACCACTCAATTATTATACTTTTTTTCTTATCATATTAATTTATCATCATAATAATTATAACCAAATTACTAATCATTTAAATAGATGAATAAATATACCATTGTAGTGAGTTATAATTTGGGTATATTACGTGATTTAGAGCCTTTGCTCGATTAGTATTCTTTGATTTTATAATGTATATGTTGAACTTTATATGTCCTTGATTAATGAAATGTTTTGTTTAATATGTGGATTCCATGGATTATTGGAACAAAAAATATAAAACCACAAATAAGTAATGGTAATTATTAGAACCCTATGTTATGTTATGGCTTGGATTAAAGCTTTAACACGTCGGAATTCCGATAAAAATCATCTTGTGAAGTGAGTATTAATATAATTTAATATAAAGAAAATTTCAAAGATATCATAAGATTATATCCCCAATAATGAACTCAACACAATATTTATCTATTTTTTAAATCAAACATCATCCATAAATTATTTCATAAGCACTGAAAACAAACCCCCAATCAGAAAACAGTTAACTAAAAACAGCCGACTATAAAAATGTATCATCGTCGAGGATTCGAAATGAGTGCTACTATACACATTACGGAGCAACTGAACCTTGACCAATCGATAGGTGATAATCTTCCATCCATTAAAATGGCACCGTTACCGGGGATGGTGCTTTATGTAGTCAATGGTTTCTATTTATTGTAAAAAATCACCAAAAAAAATTTAAAAAAAACACACAAAGAAAAAAAACATCTTCCTATTTCTTCCGAAATCTTTCAGAATTCCCAGTAGCCTCCGAAAAAATCCATCAGAGTCTTCTGACCATGAAATTGAGAAAACAATTCACTAACTTATGAGTAGTATAAGAGATAATCAAATAATTAAAGGACCTGTCATTGTCCAACCGATTGAAATAGATATGTCCAATCCATGGAAACAAACACTTAAAGAACTCGCTGCACCTGATATGAATTACCAACCTCTAGGTATTCTATATCAAAGAATATAAGCTGACATCGAACAGAAATTGGATTTGATTCATATTCTCCCTCATTTCAATGGGCTAGTCGGTGGGGATCCACATCTTCATTCTAAAGAGTTCCAAGTGGTGTGTTGTACCATGAATCCTCAATGGGTTTCTGAGGAACAAATCAAACTCCGAGCATTCCCTTTCTACCTACCTGACAGTGCTATGTCATGGCTCTACTACCTTCCTCCTAGTTTTATAACCACATGGAATGATATGAAGCGACTCTTCTTAGATAAAATCTGTCCTACTTATCGTACATCTTCAATCCAAAATGAAATAAGTGGTATTCATCAATTCCCATGTGAGACGCTCCATGAGTACTTGGAGTGGTTCAAAAGGATTGTTTCAACATTCCCACACTACCAAATCCCAGACCGACTCTTTATCCAATACTTCTATTGGGGGTTATTGGCCATGTAGAGAACTCTCATTTATGCCACAAATGTTGGTGCTATTGTTGATAAAACTCCTATAGCTGTAAAAGATATTATAAGAAACATGGATGCAAACAAATAGAAATTCCATCCTCGACCACATGATCAAGTTAAATATGTTCAAGAAAATCTATCCATAGAGCTGAACAAGATGAATTAGTGGATGAGTCAGCTTACAGGTCTTGTGCTACAACTGGTTGTGAAATAAAAATCCCCAACCTCATCTTCTCCGCAATCAATGTTTCCTAGACCTGTCAAAAACTATGGAATCTGCAACTCACCATCTCATCCAATAGACACATGTCTACAACTTCTAGAGATTCAATCTAATTCATCTTGACCAATGGGGATCAATGCAGCATAAACTTAGTGAAACCCAAACCCTCAACAACCAGGTTAGTTCATTAGAAACATCATCCAACCTTACTCTGGGCCATTCTATTTTTCCTATAACCAAGACC
Organism: Viscum album; assembly: GCA_963277665.1. NCBI lineage: Eukaryota > Viridiplantae > Streptophyta > Magnoliopsida > Santalales > Viscaceae > Viscum > Viscum album. Next base: position 1,814,751,415 of record OY728127.1, read on the forward strand.
TGAGGTATGGTAATCCCATCCCTCATCCCCCTCAATTCCATCCTCAAAACCCAAACCATTTTCAATGTGGTCAAGGTTTTGGTAACTTCCAACAACCTTATTGTTTGGTTCGTCTACAACAATAGAACAATCCTCCTCCAAGATTTCACTATCCTAGTGATCCTTCTTAATTTCCAAACCAATACAATCTCTTTTCCAAGAACTGAAATCAAGGAAATCCATATCCGGGAAAGACCTCTTCTTCCATGAAACCTTAGGAAAGTGTAGTGGGAGATCATTCCTCCTTCACCCATTCTAACCTCAAAAACATTAAAACCCAAATTGGTCTACTTGCATCCCGCCAATGTCAACAACTACAATAAAATTATTCTCAACTCCCAGCTCAACCATCACCCAACCCCATGGGTAATGTAAGTGCAATTTCACTTATATCGGGGAAGCAAATTGCTATGCCTCATGTTGAGTCCTCCTACCCTCCTTTGACTAGAGACCTAGAAAATGAAATGAAAAATAAATATGAAAAGGAACCAAAAAAATTCCCTAACAACCTTCCATTCCAATTAAGAATCCAATTCCTTTTCCTCAAGTCGTTTCTAAGACAAATATGTTCTTTGAACCTGATCCTGAAATGCTTGACATGATTACATGTGTTGAAGTCAACATAACCATATTAGATTCCATAAAAATCCCTATGTATAACATGTTTCTTATGGAATTGTGCACCCACAAGAAGCAACTTAGGACCATAAAAAATGATTCCACCCAGTAGTCTATACCCATAAACAGAAAGGATCCAGGGACCTCTACGATTCCATGCCAAATTAGATGTTCCAACTTCGATGATGCACTCATAGACCTAGGATCCATAGTTAATATAATGCCCAAATCTATATTGTCTAACCTTGGTCTAGGTCCTGTACATCCAATGGATATTTTGAATTTGATAGCCAATCGAAGAACTGCTTGTCATGAGGGTATAATCGAGGATGTCCTTGTTTATGTCAATGATATTATCATCCCGGAAGATTTCTATGTCATTAACATAGAAGCTGAGATGAAATCTTTTCTATGTCCCATAATTCTTGGAAGACCATTACTCATGATAACTAGAACCAAAATTTATGTCCTTTTAGTCATCTTATCCATTGATTTTGGGGACCAAATTGTCAAGATAAACAATTTCAAAGACATTTGATACACATATGTGGATCACTCTCCATTCTCAATCAATGCTTCTGAGGATACATACAATAGTCAATTAAACCCCATTCAATCATGTTCATCATGTTCTAATGAGAAATGATCTTGTGAAAAATGCACCAAGATTATCCAAGTTATAATTGATGATGTTGATGTTGAAATCTCGTTCATAGACTCCATCAATCCATAGAAACATGAAAACTCTCTTGAATCCCACATCAAATCCGATATCTACAACTCCACATTGGACAATATCATGGAAAATGTATCTAAAGCAACTAAATTCCCTTCCTCCATTTTTGAGTTGTCTATCCCACAAATTAAATATGAGACTAACCTGAAACCTCTTCCTACACACCTAAAATATTCATTCCTTTTCCATGATGACTCATATCCTATCATTATCTCTGCTTCACCTTCTGAAAATGAGGAGTCAAAACATGTTCAGGTGTTAGATTAAAACAAAAAGGCCTTAGTTTGGACCTTAGATGAAATACCATGAATCTACACTGCTCTTTTCATGCATCACATTAATCTTGTTGAATCATCCAAACCAATTAGACAACTACAAATAAGACTCAATCCACTTATACTTGAGGTTTTTAGGGAAGAGTTCACCAAGATCCTTCATGATGGTATTATCTACCCAATTTTTGATAGTGAATGGGTTAGTCCAATTCATGTTGTACCTAGGAAAGGTGGGATAACTCTTGTCACAAAAGATCATGGGGAGGTAGTTACAACTCGAGTGAAGAACAAATGGCATGTGTGCATCGACTATAGGAAATTAAATGATGACGAAAATAATGATCACTACCCTCTTTCATTCCTTAATGAAATGATATAACAATTAGCTGGAAAGTCACACTATTTCTTTCTTGATGTATATAGCGGCTACTACCAAATCCCAATCGCACCTCAGGATCAAAAAAAGTCTACTTCCACTTTCCCCATTAGAACATATGCATATAAGAGAATGCCTTTTGGCCTTTGCAATGCTCTTGAAACATTATAGATGTGTATGATGAGTATTGATTCTGAATTCATTGAATATTGTATGGAAGTATTCATGGATGACATTACCAATTATTGTGAGTCATTTGAATCTATCTTGAATTCACTATATCTAGTCCTCTAAAACTGTGTCATGTGTATCCTTGTGTTAAATATTAAAAAATGTAACTTAATGGTTTAAAATGGGATTATTCTAGGGCACATAGATTCCACAGATGGTATTGAAGTTGATCCTGCGAAAATTGAAGAGGTTCAATCACTTCATGAACCCACCACTATTCGAGACATCCATTCATTCCTCAGTCATGATGGTTTCTATCAGTGATTAATCCATAAAATCATTATGATTTCCCTCTCACCCACTTGGTTGCTTCAAAATGATGTCAACTTCCATTTTGATGAGGTTTCCAATAGGTCCTTTGTTGAACTCAAAATTGCTCTTACATCTACCCCAATAATCCATCCCCCATATTGGTCCTTACCCTTTGAGTTAATGTGTGATGCTTCTGATAGGGCCATTGGGGCCATTCATGGACAAAGAAGAGAAAACATTCTTCATGATATCTATTAGGCCGCAAAAACATTGGATGAAAATCAATCTCACTAGACTGTCACTAAAAAGAAACATTTAATAGTGGTTTTTTCCTTAGATAAATTTCATACCTATGTCTTCTGTTCCAAAATCATCATCTTCATAGACCATTATTCTATATAGTTCTTACTCAAGAAAAGTGATTCAAACTATGGATAATAATATAGATACTAATGGACCAAGAGTTCGACCTTGAAATCAAAGATAGAACAGGAAAATAAAACTGTGTGGTTTATTACATGAGTAGAATTTGTAATTCCTCTCATTCTAAAATAATTGATCGAGAATTTCAAACTGAGAACCATTCATCTCTCACTCCAAAAATTTCATGGTATGCCGAAATTGAAAATTACTTGGTTTTTGGTGTTTTCCCTGAATATTTTTCAAAAGAACAAAAAATGAAGTTGAAAATTGATTCATAATTATATTTTTGGGAAGAAAATAAACTTTGGAAAACTGGGGTAGACAAGATAGTTAAGAGATGTGTTGATGAAAACGGACATTCTTCTATCATAGAATTATGTCACTTAATGCCTGGTGGTGTCATCATTGGACCAAAAAAGGCCTCTCGAATGATCCTAGACTCTGGATTCTTCTATCCTTCACTCTTCATGGAGTCACATGAGTTATTTCAATCATGTCTAACTTGCCAAAAGTTTGGATGAATTTTCAAAACAAATGAAATACCCCAAATGACTTTAATCTTATGTGAGATCTTCAATGTATGGGGAATCACTTTTATGGGAACATTTCCCCCTTAAAATGGATTATCATACATTATTCTTGTGGTTTATTATGTTTCTATGTGGGTCTAGGACAAACCCACTAGAAAGGATGATAAACATACTTTTTTGAGTTCTTAAAGACACACATCTTCCACCAGTATGGCACACCATGTTTCATGATAAGTGACATAAGAAACCATTTTTGTATTAAAACCATGGATTCACTTTTGAAAAAGAATGGTGTTGTACATAAAACATCAACTATATATCACCCCCCCAAACAAATGGCTTCATTGAAAATTCTAATAGATATGTTAAATGAGTGCTTTAAAGAATTGTAAAACCCACCAGAAATGACTGGCATGAAAGTCTTGGTGATGCACATTGGGAACATAAAACTGTCTAAAAAACACCCACTGGGATGTCTAATTTTAGTGTAGTTTTTCGTAAATAATCACAATTTCCAATAGAAATCCTTCATAAGTCATTTTGGGTAGTGAAAACATGTAATTTTCCCTTGAAAAATCTGCTAAAGAAAGATAGTTGGAATTTGAAGAAATGGAGGAACTTCAACTTGATTATTATGTGAATTATAATCTATACAAAGAAAAATCTTGGGAACTCCATAATAAACACATCCTGAGAAAGGGTTTCATGAAGTTAAAAAGGTAATTCTCTTCAATAACTAATTTTGGCTTCATCCAGGTGTGCTTAATTCTCATTGGAAAGGTGTATTTGTTATTACTAATGTTAACCTGTTTGGTGTTGTACATGTCCAAGACCCTCTTCCAAATGTACATTCATAATTAATGGACATCAGTTAAAGAATAAACATGATAGGTCACACAATCTGGGCACCATATCAACTTCCATCGAATCCCCAAATTCTGCAGTCGACCCACCAATGGATGGAGATGGCTTCCAACCAAATCCAAACCAGGGGCACCGCATTCCCTTTAACACTCTTTATATCTATTCCTCTCTCTCACTCTTTATTATTCTTCCCCTATATTTCATTTTTACCACTTTCTTTATCAAACAATTTTATTTACTATTTCTCTTTTTTGTGGGAGTGTATTTAGAAAAAATAAAACAAAAACCTAAAAAACAAAAAAAACAGTTAGAAAAATATGGAAAAACAAGAGTCATGATTACTCACCTTCCAATTTTAATATTTTGTCCAACCATTTTGGGGAGTTAAATGACATGGTTTAATTTCATAAATTTTGTGTTTTCATCATATATATGGATAAATAATATTATTTCAAAACCAATACATTTTTAATGCTCAGTTTTTTATTTGGAAAATGATTTTCCCCACACGTGAGGAAAACCATTTTCTTTCATTCCAAGGCTACCTATGGCCATATTTTCAAAATGTGGGGTTTTCACCCAAATTTGCGATTCTTGAGCTTGTGGAAAATCAATCTGAATTTCCTAATTTAGTGTTCATTAATATGATATAGGAATTTTCTAAACCACATGAGAATCACAATGGCCAAATATCCTCCTATTTCCCTTAAAATAATACTCCTTTTGAAATCCCCTTAGTGCCTATGAAATCCTTTTATTTGATAGACACATTAAAATCCCAATACCTTATCCCACCAAATATCAACATGGATTTTTCATTTCATTTTTTTTAAATTTTAGTGTGGGGGTAATAGATTTAATTTTGGATACCCATTGAATGATTCACCATGTTATCATATGCTTGAGGGGAAACATCCATTTCAGTGTGGGAGAGAGGTTTTCATTCAGTGTTATTTTGGGAATGTATATATTATTCTGAAATATTGTTTAAATTTTAATGACAAGTGTTCAAAAAATTAATTAAAAAATCAAATAAATTAAAATAATCAAATAAATAAATTGGGTTGTGTCTTCTGTATGTCAAAAATCACTATTCCTTATCCTTTGATCTTGTTAGAACAATAAAAATTAGTGTCGTGATGAGATCAATCATGGGTTCAGATATGAGTGTGAGATCTTTTCCATGTTCAACATTCAAAAAAGAGAAAAAAAGATAAAAAGTACACGTGCATTATATTTCTATGTCATTGGGAGAAGTTTTTTGTTTTATAAATATTCCATATTATCAATATCTTAAAATTTTCTTCCACTCTTGTGTCCTGATTTAGAAAATTGTTCCCTTGTAAATATGTTTTTCAATTTTTTTCCATATCTCATATAAGAAACATGTTCATTGCTTTTCCCATGTTGGTGTTTTACCCAATTTCTTTCTATCTTTTTGATATCATCTTCCTACCATCCAATAGCCACAGAAAAACCCCAAAAAAGATCTCCTGAATTTTGAGCACTTTAGTATAGGGAGTGGATGTTGGGAGATATTATAAACTCTGAGATTTTCACTTTCAGTTGGTGAATTAGTGAAGCACCATTAATTACTTTTGTCATCCTGAGAGGTGTATGTTTTATTTTCCACCATTTTCCATTTCTGAATTTGAACATGAAAAATGAATTCTTTTTGGAAAATTGTTTCTATAACAACATGTGGTGGAATTCAATATGGATGAGTGAAATTTTCTAAATCACCCTAGAGTGGGAAGACATAATTTTAATATTTGTTGGTGATTAAAAATGATTTTGTAATGTTTTTATATTTATTGCACATGAGGACATGATCAAGACAATGTGTGGGGGAATTGATGTTATTAATATATTCATACCTTATTATATACTCCCTTTATTGATTTTATATGATCTTTGTGTAATTGGTGTGAAATTTTATTGTTTAAAAATTAAATGTAATTTTAGAGCACTATTTAAATTTATCCAGAATCAAGTATGTTTAATGGTTTAATTTTAACAGTCATTATACATATCCAAATTTCCTTTTTCCTATTTTTTAGGTTTCCTTAATCACATTCCAACATTTAATTACAAGGGACCATTGGCCAAATTGTCCGTTTGGAGGGTCATATGGTCCACACAAGAAGACTCGAAAATTCTTGTGAAGAAACTAGACCAGCCATGATGATTGAGTTACTGGTCTAAATCCCAAAGCCCAAATTTTATGAAACTCCACCACATGTTTTTGATTGTCCAAACAAATCCTGGATAAAACATTCAGGACCAAAATCTTATAAAAAGGGGCCCAAAAGAAGCTTTGAATTCCATCCCACCATTCTGTTCTAGAAATGAAATTATCACACAAAAATTGACATTTCTCCTCATCTACTCATCATTGAAAGCTGATAATTTACAGTGTGAAAGAGGAAAAATAGTTGGACTATGTTGTTGAAGAAACCATTCGTATTTGAATACATCGTCATATTAAAAATCTGTTCACATGTAGGCCACTAAAAAATACTAGAATGAAATGGAAAAATTAATATTTTTTAATAAAACTGCCATAACATTGGTCCCATAAGTCAAAATAACCCCAAATTTGGGGATTAGTCGGCCAAAATTATTATCTAAAACTTTTAAGAAGGAGATTTATGTAGATTCATCTATCTGGATGTCCACACCGTTGGTCCAATTGGAGGGGTATTTTTGGAATGCAGACAGTTCACCACCTTGGGCTATAGATACATCACCACCTCCTCTTTCAATAGAGTTGGCTTTTCAGAAGAGAGGAGAACATATTGGAATGACCAAAGCCTTTTTAAGGTCTTGGGAGGACCTTCCATACTCATGTTATCACATGAGATATCTTTCCAACTCTCTTTGTTTTCATTTGATTTTGTGTTCTTCATTTTTCTAATATTGTAAGTCTCTTTCTCTGTAATTCTATTTTATGCAAGATTCTTATTAAATATATCTTATTATCATCCAACATATGTAGTTTAGTATTAATGTTCTTAAAATAATTTAAATAAAGTTGAATCACCTTCCCTTATTTTTCTTTCTCATTCAATCTAATATTGGTATTTAATTCCCTTTATCATTGGTGTGTGTGGTCGACACAACACTCTTTTATTATCCCTTTATTTTTTGTATCATCTTAATTTACCATCATAATAGTTATAAACAGATTAATAATCATTTAAATGTATGAGTAAATCTATCATTTGGGTGAGTTATAATTTGGGGATATTTACTGATTGAGAGCCTTTGCTCGATGAGTATTCATTGAGTTCAAATTGTGTATGTTCAACTTTATATGTCATGGATTAATGAAATGATTTGTTTATTATGTGGATTACATGTATTATTGGAACTAGAAAGAACCTACCATAAACAAGTAATGTTAATGATTATTACCGCATATTATGTAATAGCTTGGATTAAATCTTTAACACTAGGGAATTCCTTATCTAAATTATCTTGTGAATTGTGTATTAATTTAATGAAATATAATGTAAAGCTCATGGTTATCAAAAGATTAATTACCGAATAATTAAAACACCCTAATCATTTTCAATTTGTTAAATCAAACATCATCCATAACTATTTTCATATACTCTGCAAAAAAACCCTCAATCAGAATATAGTTAACTAAAATCAAATCACTATAAAAAAGTATCATCGTTGAGGATTCATCCCGAGTGCTGGTATACACATTATAAGAGCACCAGAACCTTGACCAGTTGATAGGAGACAATTGGAGGAACTTTCAAATGGCTCCATTTTTGGGATGGTTCTTTATGTATTCATTGGTTTCTGGTTATTGTAAAAAACCCCCAAAAACAAAATTTTAAAAAAATTGAAAAATAAACACAACGAAAAACCCACCTTCTCTTTATAATCGTAAATAGAAATGGAAACACAAAGAAAAAAACTTTCTCTTTCTTCCATCATCATTCTGAATGCCCCATAGCCTCCCAAATAATACCTCAAATTTTATCAACCACGAAATTGAGAGAAAACTTCGCCAACATAAAAGGAACATAAGAGATAATCAAATAAATCAAGAACCGGTCCTTGTCCAACCAATTGAATTAGATATGGCCAATCCTAGGGAACAAACACATTATGAACTCACAGCCACTAATATGAATTACCAACCTCTTTGTCTTCAATATCAAAACATATAATCTAACTTAGAACTAAAATAGGGTTTGTTTTATATTCTCCCTCATTTCCATGGGCTAGTCGGTGAGGATCCACATCTTCATCTTAAAGAGTTCCAAGTGGTGTGCTCTACCATGAAGCCTCAAGGAGTTTCTGAGAAACAAATCAAACTCCGAGCATTTCCATTCTCCCTAGCTAACAGTGCTATGTCATGGATCTACTACCTTTCTCTTTGTTCCATAATGACGTTGAATGACATGAATTGACTCTTCATATATAAATTCCTTCCTACTACTTGTACTGCTTCTATCTGAATGTAAATAAATGGTATTCGTCAATTCCCAACTGTATCACTACATGATTACTCGGAGAGGTTCTAAAATCATGTTCAAACCTACCCACACCACCTAATCCTTGACCAACTCTTGATTTAATACTTATATTAGGGGTAATTGGGTATGGAGAGAACCCTCATTGATTCCAGAAGTGGTTGTGCTCTTGTTGATAAAACTGTTGCAGCTGTAAGAGATATTATAAGTAACATGGCACTAAACACCGGACAATTCCATACTTGAGCACATGGTCATGTAAAACATGTACAAGAGAATAAATCCATAGAGCCGAACCAGATGATTTAGTGGATGAGTGAACTATTAGGTATTATGTTCCAACTAGTTATGGAATCCAATGCCCCATCCTCATCATCTCCACAACCATTGTTTCCGAGACCTGTCAAAATCTGTGGAATCTAAAACTAACCAGCTCATCCAAAAAACACATGTCAAGGACTTCATAAGGATCAATCTGATTCATATGGACCAATGAAACTCAAGGCAACATATGCTCAGCACAACCCCAACCCTAAAAAATTGGGCCAGTTCATTAGAAACATCAAACAACCTCCCCTATCACTTCTCTTCTTCCTATAACCAAGGCCTGAGGTATGGTAATCCTGTCTGTCATCCCCATCAATTTCCTCCTCAGAAACTAAACCAGTTTCAATATGGTCAAGGGGATGGTAACATCCAATAACCTTTTCCTGTTGTTCCTCACCAACAAATGAAAAATCCTCCTCTAGGATTCCACTATCCTAGTGATCCTTCTAAATTCCAAAACCAACAAAATATCTTTCCCAAGAACCAAAATCAAGTCAATCCCAATCTTGGACAGACCTCTTCGTCCAAGCTACCATGGGAAAGTGCAGTGGAATATCATTCCTCCTTCAACCATTCCAGTGTCAAAAACATTGAAATCCAAATTGGTCAACGTGCATCGCACATATGCCAACAACAACAATCAAATTCTTCTCAACTCCTAGATCAACTGTTACCCAACTCCATGGGTAATTTAAGTGAAATTGTACTTAGATTGAGAATGGAATTTTTTTTTCTCATGTTGAGTCCTCCGAAAATACTTTGTTTGTTGACATAGAAAATTAGAAGAAAAATATATATGAAATGGAACCAAAAACTGTTCCCTCAACTCTTTTCATTCCTCTTAAGAATCTAATTTTTTTTCCTCAATCCGTTTCTAAGACAAATAAATCCTCTGAAACCGATCCAGAAATTCTCAATATTTTTAGACACGTTGAAGTTAACATACCCCTCGTAGATGACATAAAAAATACCTAATAATGCAACGATTATTAAGGAATTGTGCACCCACAAGAGGCAACTTTGGACCTACAAAAATGTTTCCACCCATAAGTCTATTACAATAATGTGCAAGGATTTAATGAGCTTTATGGTTCCATGCCTAATTGGAAGTTCCAACATTAATGATGCACTCATAGACCTAAGAGCCTCAGTTAATGTCATGTCAAAATATATCATCTCCAACCTTGTTCTAGGTCCCGTACATCCAATGGGTGTTTTCATTCAGTTAACAAATCGAAGCACTACAAGTCCTAACGTTATAATCGAGGAGGTCCTTGTTCCTGTCAATGATCTTATCTTCCCTACTAATTTCTATGTCCTTGACATCGAAGCTGAGATTAACTCTTCTTGATGTCCCCTAATTAAAGGAATACCATTACTCATGACTACTATAACAAAAATTAATGTCCATTCAAGCACCTTATCCATAGAATATTGGGACTAACTGGTCATGTTCAACATTTTCCAAGCCATTCGATACACATCTATGGATCACTCTTCATTCTCAATCTATGCTTCAGAGGATACATATGAGAGTCAATTGAACCACATTCCATCATGTTCATCATGTTCTAATGAGAATGATCTTGTGAAATATGAACCATGATTAACTATGTTATAAATGGTGAAGTTGATGTTGACCTCTCATTCATAGACTTCATAAATCTAGAGGATCCTGAAAACTGTCTTGAATCACATATCAACTCTAATCTCTACTACTCCATATTAGAAAATATCAAGGAAAATAAATCTGAAGCATCTAAAGTCTCTTCCTCCATTGTTGACTTGTCTAACCCTATAATGAAAGATGAGACTGATCTGAAACTTCTTCCAACACCTATGAAATATGCATTCCTTTTCCAGGATCACTCACATCCTGTCATTATCACTGCTTCACTTACTAAAAATGCAGAGTCCATACTTGTTCATTTGTTAGAGGAAAACAAAAAGGACCTAGGATGGACCCCAGATGACATACCATGAATCGACCCTTCTCTTTACATGTATCACATCCATCTTTAAGAATCATCCGAACAAATTAGACTACCACAAAGAAGACTCAATAAACTCTTACTTGAGGTTGTTAGGAAAGACATCACGAAGCTTATTCATGCATGTATTATCTACCCAATTTTTGAAAGTGAATGGGCTAGTACAATTCAATTTGAACCTAATAAAGGTGGGATAACTGTTTTCACAAATGAACATGGGATGGTAGTCACAACTTGAGTGAAGAACAAATTGCGTGTGTGCATCGACTACATGAAATTGAATGTTGAAATAAGAAAATATCACTAACCTCTTCCATTCCTTGATCAAATGATAGAATGATAAGATGGAAAGTCACACTATTTCTTTCTTGATGGATACACTGGCTATATCCAAATCCCTATCACATCTGTGGACCAAGAAAAATCTACCTTCACTTACCCCAGTGAAACATATGCATATAAAGAGAATGCCTTTTGGCCTTTGCAATTATCCTGCAATATTATAGAGGTGTATGATGAGTATATTTTCTGAATTCATTAAAAACTACAAGGATTTATTCATGGCTGACATTACCATTTAGGGTGATTCATTTGATTCTTTCTTGAAGTCACTCTCTCTAGTCCTCCAAAAGTTTGTCAAGTGTAACAATGTTTTACATTTTTAAAAATGTCATTTAATGGTTTCAAATGGTAATTTTCTAGGGAACATAGTTTCAAAATATGGTATTGAATTCAATCCTACAATAATTGAAGTGATTTAATCACTTCCTGAACCCATCATTATTCGAGACATTCGTTCATTACTTGGTCATGCTGGTTTCTATCGGGAATCATCCATAACATCAGCAGGATTTCCATACCACTCACTCTATTTCTCCAAAATGATGACACATTCAATTTTGATGAGGTTTACAAGATAGCCTTAATTAATCTCAAAATTTCTCTTGCATATCCCCAAATAATCCAACCCCCAGATTTTTTTTGTACCATTTGAGTTGATGGTTCATCCTTATGATAGGGGCATTAGGGTCGTTATTGGTAAAAGAAGAGAAAAAATTATTCATGCCATCTATTATGCCTCAACAACATTAGATGGAACTCAATCTTACAACACAGTCATAGAAAAAGAACTTTTACTAGTGGTTTTTGCCTTAGAGAAATTAGTTTCCTATCTCTTAGGTTCCGAAATAATCATCTTCATAGACAATTCTTCTATAAAGTTCTTACTCAAGAAAATTTATTCCAAACTGAGGCTAAAAATTTGTATACTAATGCTCCAATATTTTAACCCTCAAATCAATCATATACGATGAAAGGAAAACCATGTGGCTGATCACTTGAGTATAATTGGTAATTCTTTTCATTCTGAAATAATTGATCTAGAATTTCCAATTGAGCACGTTACATCATTCACTCCAAAAATACCATTGTATGCTCCAATTGTAAATTATGTTGTTTCTGGTATTTTTCCTCAATCTTTTTCAAAATAAAAAAATGAATTTTAAAAGTGATTCAAAATAATATTTTTGGAAAGAAAATAAACCTTAGAAAACTGGGGTAGACATGGTAATTAGGAGATGTGTTGATGAATATGAACATTCTTCCATCATAGAATTTTGTCACTCAATGCGTGGTGGTGGCCACATTGGACCACAAGGGACCCCCTGAATGATCCTAGACTCTAGATTCTTCCGGCCTTCACTCTTCAAGTATTCATATGAGTTTTGTCCATCATTCCCCACTTTCCAAAAGTTTGGAAAATTTTCCAAAATAAATGAAATTCCCCTAAATCCTTTAATCTTATATGAGATGTTCGATGTTTGGGGAATTAATTTCTTGGGAAAATTTCCTCATTCCAATGGATTCTCAAAAATTATTTTTTCTATTGATTGTGTTTCTAGTTGGGTCGAGTCCAAACCCACTAGAAAGGATGATTCACATACTATTAGTGACATCCTAAAGACACACATCTTCCACAGGTTTGGCACACAACATGCATTGAATAGTGACTTTGGAACCAATTTTTGTAATAAATCCTTGGAATATCTTTTGAAAAATAATGGTGTTAAACATAAAAATTCAACTGAATATCACCCCCAAAAAAATGGCATGGATGATCTTTGTAATAGAGAAGTGAAAAGAGTGTATGGGAGAATTGTCATACCCACCTGAAAAGAATGGCCTAAAAGACTTGGGGAAGCACTTTGGTATTATAAATCTACTTATAAAACACCCATTGGGATGTCTCCTTTTACTATTGTTTTTGGTAAAGAATTTCATTTTATAGTTGAAATCCAACATAAGTCATTTTGGGCATTAAAAAATTGTTATTTTGATCTTGACAAATCTAGTGAAAAATGATTATTGCAATTGGCACAACTAGAGGAGCTTCGACATGATTTTTATGAGAATTATAATATCTAAAAAACTCCAAGGAACTCCATGATAAACACATCTTGAGAAATTTATTTCATGTAGGTAAAAAAGTAATTCTCTTCAATTATCGATTTCAGCTTCATCCTGGTAAGTGTAATTGTCATAGGGAAGGTCCTCTTGTTATTACTAATGTTTACCTGTTTGGTGTAGTGCAATTTAATAACCCCTCTTCCAAATGTACATTCATGGTTAATGGACATCGGATAAGGCATCACCATGATAGGACACACAATCCTGGCAACACATCAACTTCCATCAAATCCTGAACATTTAAAGTCGATCCATGACTGGATAGAGATGACACCCCACCAAATCCAAACGAGGGGCACCACATTACCTTTAACTCTCTTTCTATCTCTTCCTCTCTCTCAATCATTCTTATTCTTCCCCTCTTTTTAAAATTTTAAAAATTTATTTATCAAACAGTTTTATTTAATCTTTCTCTTATATATGGGTGTTTCTTTATAAAAAACAAAAAAAACCTAAAAAACTAAAAAAAATCACATAAAAATTATGTAAAAACAAGATTCATGATTACACACCTTTCAATTTTAAAATTTTATCCAACCATTTTGGAGAGTTAAAATACATGGTTTCATTAAAAGTTTTGTGTTTTCAACATATATTTTGATAATGAATATTGTGTCCAAATGAATAAATTTTTAATGCTCACTTTTTGATTTGGAAAATGATTTTCCCCACCCATGAGGAAAACCATTTGCATTCATTAGAATAATTACTATGGCCATATTTTCAAAATGTGTGTTTTTAACCTCCATTTGTGAGTCTTGAGTTTGTGGAAGATCGAGCGCAATTTCTTACTTTAGTGTGCATTAATACGATAGAGGTATTTTCTGAACCACATGAGAATCAAAATGGCCATATAGCGTCCCATTTCGCTTAAAATAATCCTCCTTTTGAAAGCCCAATCAAGCCTATGAAAAACCATTATTTATTAGCCACACTACAAGCCCAATACCTTATCCCACCCAATATCAACATGTATTTTTTATTTTATATTTTTTAAAAAACTTAAGTGCAGGGGTAATGGATTTCATTTTGGGTACCCATTGTATATTTCAACATGTTAACATATGCTTGATGGAAAGAATCCATTTCGGTGTGGGGGAGAGGTTATTATTCTGTGTGTTTTTGGGAATGTATATATTATTATGACATATTGTTCAAATTTTAATGACATGTGTTCAAAAAAACAAATAAAAAAAAGAAAAAAATTAAAAAAATCAAAGAAAGAAATTGGTTCCTGTCTTGGGTATGTCAAAAATCACTCTTCCTCAACCTTTTATATTGTTATAAATATTACAATTAATGTTTATAGGAGATAAATCATGAGTTGGGATATGAGTGTGAGATCTTTTCCAAGTTCAACAATTGAAAAAAGGGAAAAAATGGAAAAAAAATATCACTTGCATTATATTCTCATGGCATTGGGAGAAGTTTCTTGTTTTGTAAATGTTCAATCTTATCATTCCCTTAATATTTTCTTCCACTTTTGTGTCAAGATTTAGACAATTATTCCCTTTTAAATATGTGTTTCAATTTCTTTCCATGTCTTATATCAAAAAAAATGTGAATTTCTTTTTCCAGGTTGGTGTTTTATACAACTTTTTTCTATCTTTTGGATGTCATCTTTCTACCATCCCATAACCACAAAAAACCCTAAAAAGATATCTTTTTTTATGAGCACTTTAGTATAGGTAGTGGAGGCAGAGAGATCTTAAAAACTCTAATATTTCACTTTTGGTTGGTAAATTATTAAAGCTCCATAAATAAATTTTATCATCATGAGAGGAGTATGTTTTGTGTTCCACCAATTTACATTTCTTAATTTGAGCATGAAAAAATGAATTTTTTTTTCTAACATTGTTTCTATACCAACTAGTAGTGGAATTCAATATGGTTGAGTGAAATTTTCAAAATCTCCCCTGAGTGCGAAAATAAAATTTTAATATATGTTGTTGAGTAAAAATGTTTTTTTCACGCTTTTATATTTATTGCAAATTTAGACATGCACAATAAAAAGTGTGAGAGAGTTGATGTTACTAATATTTTCATAACTTATTATATACTCAATATACTAATTTTATTTGAAATTAGTATAATTTTTGTGAAATATTACTTTTTAAATATTAAATATAAATTTAGAACACTATTTGAATTAATCGAGATTCAATTCTGTTTAATGTTTTTATTATATCACTCATCATACTTATACAAATTGCATTATTTCAGTTTTTTAGGGTTCCCTACTAACATTTAAACATTTAATTAGAAAGGACCTTTGGAAAAATCTTCCATTTGGATGGCCATATGGTCCACAAAATAAGACTCGAAGAATATGTGAAGAAACTGGACCAGCCATGATGATTGAGATACTAGTCTAAACTCTAATGCACAAATTTTATGAAACTCCACCATAACATCATGATTATTCAAACGAATCAGGGATAATCTTTCCAGGCCCAACTCTATTAAAAAGGAGCCGAAATGATGAATTCAAATCAAGCCAACCATTCTGTTTGTGAAATGAAATAAGAAAAACAAATTTGAAATTTCTGAACTTCTACTAAACAAAGAAATATGATACATTGTAGTGTTAATGAGGACAAATAGGCGGTAGTCTTTGTTGAAGAAACCATTCGGATTTGAAGGCATCTCCATATTAAAAAATCCAATAACATTTAAGACATTAAAAATGTCTAGTTTGAAATGGAACGATTAATATTGTTTAATCAAACCACCATAACATTTCCCCCATAAGTCCAAATTCATCTATAATTCGACATTATTCTGAAAAAAATATTATCTAAAACTTTGAAGAAAAAGATATCTCGAGTTTTAGCTGAGTGTCAAACCAATTGGTGGGGTAGTTTTAGAATGCAGGCAGTCCACCACATTGGGCTATAAATACATCCCATCAAATTCATTAAAAAGAGTTGGCATTTCAGAAGAGAGGGGAACATATTAGCATGAAAACAACCTTTAAAACACTTTGGGAGGATCTTCCATACTCACGTTTTCACTTGATATACCTTTCCCTCTCTCTTTGTTTTCATTTAATTTTGTGTTCTTCATTTTTTTAATCTTGTATGTATCGTTCTCTGTACATATATTTTAATGCAAGTTTCTTCATCAATATCTCTTATTCTCTTCCAACATATGTAGTTTAATATTAATGTTCTCAAAATAGTTTATATATAGTTGAATCACTATCCCTTATATTTCTTTCTCATTCAATCTATAGTCGTTATTTAATTTCCTTCATAGTTTGTGTGTGTGTTCGACACACCACTCTTTTCTTAACCCTTTGTTATTATTATAATCATAATTTATCATCATAAAAAGTATAACCAGATTACTAATTATTTAAATGAATGAGTAAATCATCCATTGGGGTGAGTTATAATTTTGGTATATTAAGTGATTGAGAGCCATTGCTTGATTAGTATTCTTTGAGTTAATATTGTGTTTGTTGAACATTATATGTCATGGAATAATGAAATGTTTTGTTTAATATGTGGATTTCATGGATTATTGGAACAAAAAATTCACTACCATAAAAAATTAATGGTAATGATTAGAACCCTATGATATATTAAATAATTAACACTAGGAAATTCCAATCAAAATAATCTAGTGATGTGGGTATTAATTTAATGCAATATAAAGAAAAGTTGAATGATATCATAAGCATAAAACCCTCAATAATTAACTCACCCGATCATTGTCAATTTTTTAAATCAGACATAATATATAATTTATTTCATAAGATCTGAAAAAAATCCCCCAAATCAGAATAAAATTAACTAAAAACAACCGACTATAAAAATGTATCACATTCGAGGATTCTACCCGAGTGCTTCTATACACATTAGCAGATCACCGGAACCATGACCAGTAGACAGGTGAAAATCGGAAGCGCTTTAAAATGGCTCTATTTCCAAGGATGGTTATTTATGTTTTCATTAGTTTATGGTTATTCTAAAACCCCCCAATAAAAGTTAAAAAAATGGAAAAACAAATCACAAATAAAAATCTTCCTTCTAAAAAAACCATAAACTAAAAATAACACAATGAAAAAAACATCTTCCACTTTCTTACATAAACTTTCTGAATTCCCTGTACCCTCCCAAACAATCTCCTGGATTTTTTTGACCCTCAAATTGAGTGAACACTTCACCACCTTATGAGTAATATAAGAAATAATCAAATAATTCAAGAACCAATCCTTGTTCAACCAAATGAATTAGATATGGAAAATCCTAGGGAACAATCACATAAAGGACTCACAACCCCTGATATGAATTACCAACCTCTTGGTATTCAATATCCAAACATATATGCTAACTTCTAACTCAAATCGGGTTTGATTCATCTTCTTTATCATTTCCATGGGCTAGCCGGTGAGGATTCACATCTTCATCAAAAATACTTCCAAGTGTTGTACTCTACACTGAAGCCTCAAAGGGTTTCCGAGGAACAAACCAAACTCCAATAATTCCCTTTATCCCTAGCTTCCACTGCTTTATCATGGATCTACTACCTTCCTACTTGTTCCATAACCACATGTAATGACAATAATTCACTAATCTTAGAGAAATAATTTTTTGCTTCTTGTACTGGTTCTATACGAAATGAAATAAGATGTATTCGTCAATTCCCAGGTGAATCGCACCATGAGTACTGGGAGAGCATCAAAGATTTGTTGCAACCTACACAAACCACAAAATCCATGACCAACTCCTAATCCAATACGTCTATAAGTGGTTATTGTATATAGAGATAACACTCATTGATGCTACAAGTGGTTGTGCTCATGTTGGTGAAACTCTTATAGCTATAAGTGATCGTATAAGCAACATGGCTGAAACACACAAAAATACCATACTCGAGCACATTCTCATGTAAAAAAAGTCCATGATAATCAATCCATAGAGCCGAAAAAAATGCCTGAGTGGATGAGTGAACTTATAGGTCTTGTGCGACAACTAGTTGTGGCATCCAAAGCCCCAGCCACCTCTTCTCCACAATCAAGGTTTCCTGTACCTGACAAAAACTGTGGATTCTGCAACTCACCAGCTTATCCATTAAAAACATTTCCACAATATCAATAAGATCAATCGGATTCATCAAACCAATGGATATCAATACAACATATGCTCAGTGCAACCCCAAACCACTACAATTTGGCCAGTTCATTAAAACCATCAACCAACCTCACTTTGCGCCCTTCTCTTTTTCAAATAACCTTGGCCTGAGGTATGGTAATCCCAGATCTCATCCCCCTCAATTCACTCCGAAAAACCCAAACTAGTTTCAATATGGTCATGGTTTTGGTATCTTCCAACAAACTTATCCTTTTTTCCTCTACAAAAGAAAAAAAATTCCTTATCCTGGCTTCCACTATCCAAGATATCCTTCTCAATTCCAAAACTTATACAATCACATTCCCAAGAACCAAAATCAAGGAAATCCCAATCCTAGATAGAACACTTCATCCAAAAAATCATGGGAATGTGTAGTAGAAGATCATGCCTCTTTCACCAGTTCTAGCCTCAAAAACATTGAAACCCATGTTGGTCAACATGCATCCCACCTATGCCGACAACAACAACCAAATTCTTCTCAACTCCCAGCTCAACCATTACCCAACCCCTAAGGGTAATGTAAGTGCAATAGCACTTAGATCATGAAAGATTATTGATATACCGCATGCTGATTCATCCAAACCGCCGAATGTTGTCCTAGAAAATGAAACAATAATGAAAAATGAAAAGAATCCTGATTCCATTCACTCACCTCCTTCCATTCCACTTAAGAATCAAATTACTTTTCCTCATGATTTTTCTAATCCAAATATGTCATGTGAACCTGATCTGGAAATCCTAGACATGTTTAGACATGTTGAAGTCAACGTACCCCTCGTAGATGCCATAAAACAAATACCTGTGTATTCCATTTTTGTTAAAGAATCATGTACCCACAAGAGGCAACTTAGGACATTTTAAAATGTTTCCACCCACTAGTGTATTCCCATAATGTTCAAGGATCTAGGGACCTTTATAGTTCTACGCCAAATTAGATGTTCCAACCTCGATGATGCACTCATAGACCTAGGACCCTCAATTAATGTCATGCCCAAATCTATCATCCCCACACTTAGTCTAGCCCCTTACTTCTATTAGGTGTGGTCATTCGGTTAGCCAATCGAAGCACTGCTTGTCCTCAAGTTATATTCGACGATGTCTTTGTTCTTGTCAATGATCCTATCTTCCCTGTTGATTTCTATTCCCATGACATGGAAGTTGAGATGAAATCTTCTCTATCTCCCCAAAATTTAGGAACACCATTCCTCATCAATGCTAGAACAAATATTGATGTACATTCAGTCATCTTATCCATGGAATTTGGGTACCCACTATTCAAGTTTAACATTTTCCAAGCCATTAAATACCCATATGTGGATCACTGCATTCTCAATCCATGCTTCTGAGGATACTTCTGAGAGTTAATTAAACCCCATTAAATCATGGGAATAATGTTCTAATGAGAAAGGATCTTATGAAATATGCACCATGATTAACCATGTTATAAAGGGTGAAGTTGATGTTGACCTCTCATTCATAGACTCCATCAATCTAGAGGAACGTGAAAACTCTATAGAATCCTACATTAGCTCTGATCTCTACTACTCCAAATTAGACAATATCAATGAAAAGGAATCGGAATCAACTAAAGTCCCTTCCTCCGTTTTTGATTTATCTAACCCACAAATGAAAGATGAGACTAATCTGAAACCTCTTCCTACACACAAGAAATATGCATTCCTTTTCCATGATCTCTAATATCCTGTCATTATCTCTACATCACATACTGACACTACGAAGTCCAAACATTTTCAGGTGTTAGAGAAAAAAATGCCCTAGGATGGGCCCTAGATAACATACCAAGAATCAAACATGCTCTTTTCATGCATTAAAACAATCTTAAGGAATCATCAAATCCAAATATACAACGACAAATAATACTTAATACACTCATACGTGAGGTTTTTAGAGAAGATATCACCAAGCTTCTTCAAGCTAGTATTATCTACCCAATTTTTATCAGTGAATGGGTTAGTCCATGTCATGTTTTACCTATGAATGGTGGGATTAATGCTATCACAAATGGAAATGGGTAGGTAGTCACAACTCGAGTGAAGAAAAAACGGCGTGTTTGCACCAACTATAGGAAATTAAATGTTGGAACATGAAAAGATCACTAACATTTTCAATTCCTTGATCATATGATAGAAATATTTTCTGGAATATAACACTATTGATTTCTTGATGGATACAATGGATACTTCAAAATCACAATTGCACCTTAGGACCAAGAAAATACTACTTTCACTTTCCCATTCGAAATATATTCATATAATAGAATGCCTTTTAGACTTTTCAATGCTCCTCCAACATTCCAGAGGTGTATGATGAGTATTGTTTGCGAATTCATTTTACACATCTAGGATGTATTCATGGATGGCTTTAACATTTATGGCGATTCATTTTAATCTTGCTTGAATTCACTCTCTATAGTCCTCCAAAAGTGTGTCAAGTGTAACCTTGTGTTAAATTTTGAAAAATGTCACTTAATGGTTTCAAATGGGATTGTTCTAGGTAACATAGTTTCAAAATATGGCATTGATGTCGATCCTGCTAAAATTGAAGTGATTCAATCACTTATTGAACCCACCACTATTAAAGTAATCTATTTATTACTTAGTCATGCTAGTTTCTATCATCAATTCCTCCATGACATCAGTATAATTTCCCTCCCACTCACTCGGTTTCTTCTAAAATGATGTCACTATCCATTTTGATGATGTTTGCATGGGAGCCATTGTCAAACTCAAAATTTCTCTTACATCTGGCCCAATAATTCAACCCCATGATTGGTTCTTAACCTTTGAGTTGATGTGTGAGGCTTTTGATAGGGCCATTGGAGCCATTCTTGGTCAAAGAAGATAAAATATTATTCATGTAAACTATTATGCCTCAAAACATTGGATGATACTCAATATTAGTACATTATCACTGAAAAGGAACATTTAGCAGTTGTTTTTTCCATAGATAAGTTATGGACCTATCTCTTAGGTGCCAAAATCATCATCTTCACAGACCATTCTAGTATAAAGTTATTACTCATGAAAAGTGATTCCAAACAGACTCTAATAAGATGGATCCTAATGCTCCAAGATATTGACCTTGAAATTAAAGATAGGCTAGGAAAATAAAACCCTATGGCTGATCACTTGAGTAGAATTTGTAATTCTTCTCATTCTTAAATAATGGATCCATAATTTCCAACTACGAACCATTCTCCTCTCACTCCAAAAATACCATGGTATGCCCCAATTGTAAAATACATGGTTTCTGGTGTTTTTCGTGAATCTTTTTCAAAAGAACCAATAATGAAGTTGAAAAGAGATTCAAAATACTATTTTTGGGAAGAAAATAAACTTTGGAAAATAGGGGTATACATGGTAATTTGGTGATGTGTTGTTGAAAAATGAATATTTTTCCATCATAGAATGTTGTGACTCAATGCCTAGTGGTGGCCACTTTGGACCAAAAATGACCTACGGAAAGTTCATAGACTCCAGATTCTTCCGGACATCACTCTTCGAGGACTCACATGAGTTTTTTCAATCCTTTCCCACATTCCAAAAGTTTTGTACAATTTCAAAATTAAATTTAATTCCCCAAAATCATTTAATATTATGTGTGATCTTCAATGTTTGGGAAATCGATTTCATGGGACCATTTCCCCCTTCAAAGGGATTCTCAGACATTCTTCTTGCGGTTGATAATGTTTCATGTTGGGTCGAGGCCATACCCAATAGAAATGATGACTCACATACTATTAGTGAGTTCTTAAAGGCAAACATCTTCAACCAGCATGGCACACCACGTGCCTTGATAAGTGACATACGAACCCATTTTTGTAATATAACCAAGGAAACTCTTTTGAAAAATAATTTTTTGTAAAAAAAGAACAACTTTATATCATTTCCAAACAAATGGCATGGCTGAACTTTCTATTAGGGAAGTGAAAAGTGTGATTGAGATAATTGTAAAACCCGCCTGAAAATACTGGCCTGAATGACTCGATGAAGCACTTTGAGCTTATTGAACTACCTATAAAACACCCATGGGAAGTCTCATTTTAGGATTGTTTTTGGTAAATCATATTATTTTCTAGTTGAAATCCAAAATAAGTCATTTTGTGTAGTGAAAACCATTATTTTTTATCTAGAAAAATCTTGCGATGAAAGATTGTTGCAATTGGCTAAACTGGAGGAGCCATGACTTGATTCTTTTGAGAATTCTAGTATCTAAAAAGAAAAATCATAGGCACTCCATGATAAAAACATCCTGTGAAAGGTATGTCATGTAGGTGAAAATTTAATGCACTATAATTCCTGATTTTGGAATCAGCAAAGTATGCATAATTCTCGTTGGGAGGGTCCTTTTGTTAATACTAATGTTCACCCATTTGGTGTAGTAAAAGCCCAAGACCGCACTTATAAAATCACATTTATGGTTAATGGGTATCAGTTAAAGCATCACCATGATTGGACACACAATCCTGGCATGACATCCACTTCCATCGAATGCCCAACTTCTGCAGCTGACACACCAAATCTAAACTAGGGGAACCCCTTTCCAATTAACACTCTATATCTCTTTTCCTCTATCACTCATTATTATTCTCCCTTTTTTTTCATTTTTACCACATTCTTTATCAGAACCTTTTATTTACTCTTTCTATTTTGTGTTTGTGTGTGTTTATTAAAATCTAAAAAAAACCTAAAAAAAACACTTAATTTTTTTTGGGAAAAAACAGGATTCGTGATTACTCACCTTCCAATTTTCTAGTTTTGTCCAACCATTTTTGGGAGATAAAATACATGGTTTCATTTCAAAAAATTTCTATTTTCATCATATATTTGGATAATGAATATTTTGTCAAAACTAACGAATTTTTAATGCTCACTTTTTTATTTGGAAATTATTTTCCCCGCCGTTGTGGAAAACCATTTTCTTTCATGCCAAGCCTACCTATGACCATCTTTTTAAAATGGATGTTTCTCACCTCCATTAGTGAGTCTTGATTTTGTGGACCAGAACCGACTTTCCTACATTAGTGTGCATTAATAGGATAGAGTAATTTTCTGAACCGCAAGAGAATTAAAATGGCCAAATAGCCTCCCATTTCCTTTACAATAACCCTCCTTTTGAAATCCCTTTAATCCTACAAAAAACTTTTCTATTTAGCCACATTGCAATCCAAACACATTATCCCACCCAATATTAACTTGGCTTTTTCATAGATTTTTTTTGAAATTTATGTGTGGGGGAATGGATTTCATTTGGGGTACCCTTTTTTGATTTCACCATGTAATCATATGCTTGAGGGAAAGCATCCATTTCAGTGTGGGGGAGACGTTTTCATTCAGTGTGTTCTTTGGAATGTATATATGATTATGAAATATTGTTCAAATTTTATAGACAAGTGTTCCAATAAATTATAAAAAATCAAAAATAAATCAAAAATATGAATAAAAGAAATTGTGTTGTGACATGGGTATGTCAAAATTTTCTATTCCTCAACCATTGATCATGATATAACTATTAAAATTAGTGTCATGAGGAGATCAATCATCGGTTGAGATATTAGTGAGATATCATTTCCATGTACAAAATTCAATAAATAGAAGAAAAAGAAAACAAACACTTATGTTATATTATTTTGTCATTGGGAAGAGTTTTGGTTTTTATAAATATTCAATCATATCATTCCCTTAAAATATTATTCCACTTTTGTGTCTTAATTTTGACAATTGTTCCCTTGTAAATACCTGTTTCAGTTTCTTTCCATGTATCATTTCAATAAAAATGTGCATTACTTTTTCCATGTTGGTGTTTTACCCCATTTTTTCCTTCTTTTAGATATCATCTTCCTACTGTCCCATAGCCATAGAAAAACCCTTAAAAAGACCTCTTGATTTTTGATCACTTTTGTATTGGGAGTGGCGGCATAGATCTCTTACAAACTCTATGATTTTCACTTTTGGTTGGTGAATGAGTGAAGCTTCATAAATTAATTTTATCATCATGAGAGGAGAATATTTTGTGTGCCACCATTTTCCATATGTAAATTCTCGCATGAAAAAATGAATTGTTTTTGGAACACTGTTTCTATAACAACGTGAGGTGGAATTCAATATGGATGAGTGAAATTCTCTAAATCTTTCCTGAGTGAGGAAACAAAATTTTAATATTTGTTGGCGAGTAAAAATGATTTTCTCATGTTTTTATATTTCTTTCACTTGGGGACATGAACAAGAATAAAATTGGGGGAGATGATGTTATTAATATTTTCATAACTTATTATATACCCCCTTCACTGATTTTATATACAATGTGTATAATTTTTGTGAAATATTAATGTTTATATATTAAATATAATTTAAGAGCACTATTTGAATTCATCCAGATTTATGATTGTTTAATGTTTTAATTTTTTAGTTCATCCTAATTATAATAATAGCATTATTTCTCATTTGTAGGGTTCCATAATCAAATTCTAACATTTCATTTGAATGTGCCTTTTCCCAAATCGTCCATTTAGGGGGTCATATGATCCACAGAAGAATACCCAATGAATCTGTGAAGAAACTGGACCAGCCATGATGATTGAGTTACTAGTATAAATCTCGAAGCCCAGAATTTATGAAACTCCTCCACATGTTCTTTACTAACCAAATATACATGAATAAATATTTTAGGGCCCAACTCCAAGAAAAAGGGGCCCAAATGAAGCTTTGATGTCCAGCCGACCGTTTAGTCTGGAAAATGAAATCTGCACTCCCAAATTGAATATTCTAATTATATATTCATCAAATCGTACTGAGACATTGAAGTGTGAAATAAAAAAATTATGAGGCATACTATCTTGAAGAAACCATTTGGAATTGAAGGCATCTTAATATTATAAAATCTGTTCACATTTATGCCATTAAAAAAGTATTTATTGAAATGGACATAATAATATTTTTTAATCAAACAGCCATTAAGTTGTCCCCATATGTCCAAATGACTCAATATTGTAAAAGGAGTTTGAAAACATTATTATCTACAACATTGAAGAATGATATATCTCTAGATTCAGTTTTTTGGATGTCCACATTGTCGTGTCAATTGGAGGGGTTGTTTTAGAATGCAGACAGCCCAACACCCTTGGCTATAAATACATCCCCTCCTCTATTTTCAAAAGAGTTGGCATCTAAGAAGAGAGAAAAAATATTGGAATGACCAATTCCTTTCGAAGTTATTGGATGGACCTTCCATAATCATGTTTTTTACTTGAGATATCTTTCCTCTTTTCTTTGTTTTCATTTACTTTTGGGTTCTTTATTTTTGTAATCTTGTAAGTCTCATTTGTTGTATTTCTGTTTTAATGAAAGTTTCTTCTTCAATATCTCTTATTCTCATCCAAAATATATAGTTTAATATTAATGTTCTTAAAATAGTTTAAATATAGTGGAATACCCTTCCCTTCTTTTTCTTTCTCATTCAATCTAATGTAATTTTTTAATTTCATTCATCAGTTGTCTCTGTGTTCGACGCACCACTCTTTTCATATACATTATTTTTCTTATCTTCATAATTTATAATAAAAATAATTATAACATGATTATATATCATTTAAATGTCTGAGTTAATATATCATTGGGGTGAGTTATAATTTTGGGATATTAAGAGATTTACAGCCTTTGGTCGACGAGTATTCATTGAGTTAATATTGTGTATGTTGAACAATATATGTCATGGATAAATGACATGTTTTATTTAATATGTGGATTCAATGGATTATTAGAAACAAAAATATTATACCATAAACAAGTAATGGTAATGATTAGAACTATTAGGTATGTTACAGCTTGGATTAAAGCTTTAACACTTGGGAATTCCGATCAAAATCATCTTGTGAAGTGGGTATTAATTTAATGCAATATAAAGAAAAAGTAAAGGATATCATAAGCTTAAATCCCCAATAATGAACTCACCAAAATAATTATGAATTTGTTAAATCAAACATCATCCATAAATTATTTAATAATCTCTACAAACAAACCCCCCAATCAAGAATACAATTATTCAAAAACAACTGACTATAAGAAAGTATCATCACGGTGGATTCGACCCGAGTGCTGCAATACACATTAGCAGAGAACTAGAACCTTGACTGGTCGATAGGTGACAGTTGGATGTGCTTTCAAATGGAATCGTTTTTGGGGATGGTGCTTAATGTATTTATTAGTATATGGTTATTATAAAAAACCCCAACAAAAAATTTATAAAAAATTGAAAAAAAACAGAATGAAAAACCCACCTTCTCATAAAAATTATAAACTGAAAAAAACTCAAAGAAAAACACATATTCCACTTTCATCAAACATCTTTCTAAATTCCTAGTATCCTCCCAAACAATTCATCAAATTTTTTTGACCATGAAATTGAGAGAACACTTAGCCAACATAAGAGGAATGTAAGAGATAATAAAATAATTAATGAAACAGTCGGTGTCCATCCAATTGAATTGGATATGGCCAATACTTGGGAACAAACACTTAAATAAATTGATGCACCTGATATGAATTTCCAACCTTTGGGTATTCAATATCCAAACATATATGCTGACTTCAAAATCAAATCTGGTTTGATTCATATTCTCTCTCATTTACACGGGCTAGCTGCTAAGGATCCACATATTAATGCTAAATAGTTCCAAGTAGTTTGTTGTACCATGAAACCTTAAGGGGTTTCTGAGGAACAAATAAATCTCCGAGAATTCCCTTTCCACCTAGTTGAAAGTGCTACATCATGGCTCTACTACCTTCCTCCTAGTTCCATAACCACATGGAATGACATGATGTGACTATTCTTAGAGAAATTATTTCATGCTTCTCGTACTGCTTCTATCTGAAAAGAAAAAAGTGGTATTCATCATTTCCATGTTTAATCACTCCATGAGTACTGGGAGAGGTTCAAAAATCTTGTTCAAACCTGGCCACAACACCAAATCCCTGACCAATTCTTGATCCAATACATTTTTGAGGGGTTATTGGATATTTAAAGAACTCTCGTTGATACCACAAGTGGTAGTGATCTTGTTGAGAAAACTCCTACAACTATAAGATATCTTATAAGTAACATGGCTTAAAAAACACAATAATACCATACTCGAGGACATTATCAAGTAAAATAAGTCCAATAAAATCAATCTATAGAGCCCGAATGGATGACTCAGTGGATGAGTGAACTTACAGTTCTTGTGCGACAACTAGCTGTGGCATCCAAAGACCCCAGATCATTTTCTCCACAATCAATGTTTCCAGGGAATGTCAAAAACTGTGGAATCACCTACTCACCAGCTCATATAATAGAAACCTGTCAATAACTTCGAGAAGATCTATCTGATTCATCTAAACCAATGGAGCTCAATGCAACATTTTCTCAGTAGAACCCCAAACCTCAACTATCATTTCATCTCATTAGAAACTTCAACAAACATCACTCTGAGCCCTTCTCTCTTTCTTATAACCAAGGCCTAAGTTAAGGTAATCTCTTCACTCATCCCCCTCAATTCCCTCCTCAAAACCCAAACCGGTTTCAATATGTTCAAGGTGTTGGTATTTTCTAACAACCTTATGATTTTGTTCCTCAACAACAAAGGAACAATCCTCATCTAGGATTCCAATATCCCACTGATCCTTCTAAATTACCAAACCAATAAAATCACTTTCCCAAGAACCAAAATCAGGGAAATCCTAATCCTTGACAAACCCATTCTTCCCAACAACCATGGGAATGTGCGCTGGAAGATCTTTCCTCCTTCACTTGTTCTAGCCTCAAAATCATTGAAACACAATTTGGTCAACATGCATCCCTCATAAGCCAAGAACAATAATCATATTATTCTCAACTCTCAGATCATCCATTACCAAACCCCAAAGGGTAATGTAAGTTCCATTTCACTTAGAAACAGAAAGCAAATTTCTATGCCTCTTGTTGAGTCCTCCAACCCTCCATTGAATGTTGACATAAAAAATGAAATGTAAATAAAATATGAAAAGGAACCCGAATACATTCCCTCACCTCCTTACATTACACATAAGAATAAAATTCCTTTTCCTCAAGCCGTTTCTAAGCCAAAAGAGTCCTTTGAACCAGATCATGAAATGCTCGACATGATTAGACGTTTTGAAGTCAACATAACCATCCTATATGAAATAAAACAAATACCTATGTATGCCATGTTTCTTAAGGAATTTCTCACCCACAAGAGGCAACTTAGGATGCTTTATAATATTTACACCCAGCTGCCTATTCCCATAAAATTCAAGGATCTTAGGAAGTTTATGGTTCCATGCGAAATTTGAATTTACAACCTCGATGATGCACTCATAGACCAAGGTTCCTCAATTTATGTCATGCCCAAATCTATCTCCTCCAACCTTGGTCTAGGTCCCTTACATCCAATCAGTGGTTTCATTCAGTTAGACAATCAAAGCACTGCTAGTCATGAGGGTATAATCAAGGATGTCCATATTCATGTCAATGATATTATCATCCATGCTGATTTCTATGTCCTTGAAATGGAAGGTGAGACGAACTCTTCTCCATCTCCCCTAATTCTAGGAAGACCATTCCTCATGCCTCCTAGAACCAAAATCGATGTCCATTCAGGCATCATATCTATGGAATTTTGGGACCAACTGGTCATATTCAACATTTTCCATGCCAATTGATACCCATATGAGGATCACTATGAATTCTCAATCCATGATTCTAAGGATTCCTTTGAGAGTAAATTTAACCCCATTTAATCATGTTCATCATGTTCTAATGAGAATGGATCTTGTGAAATATGCACCATGATTAACCATGTTATAGATGGTGAATTTGATGTTGAACTCTCATTTATAGACTCCATCAATCTAGAGGAACTTGAAAACTCTCTTTAATCCCACATGAAATCTGATCTCTTCTACTCCACATTGGACAATATCAAGGAAAATAAATTTGAAGCAACTGAATTCCCTTCCTCCATCCTAATTTTTCTAACCCCCAAATGAATGATGAGACTGAACTAAAACCTCTTCCTACACACATGAAATATGCATTCCTTTTCTATATTCACTCATATCCTATCATGATCTCTACTTCACATACTAAAACTGGGGAGTCCAAACTAGTTCATGTGTTAGAGGAAAACTAAAATCCCCTATGTTGGACCCTAGATGACCTATGAGGTATCAATCCTTCTCTTAAAATTCATCAAATCCATATTGAGGAATCATCTAAACCAATTAGACAACCACAAAGAAGAATCAATCCACTCATACTTGAGGTAGTTAGGGAAGAGATCCCAAAGCATTTTTCAAGATGGTATTATCTACCCAATTTCTGATAATGAATGGGTTTTTCCAATTCATGTTGTTCCTATAAAAGGTTGGATAATTGTTGTCACTAATGAACATGGGGAGGTAGTCACAACTCGAGTGAAGCACAAATGGCGTGTGTGCATCAGCTACAAAAAATTGAATGTTCAAACAAGAAAAAATCACTACCATATTTTATTCCTTGATCAAACACTAGAACAATTTGCTGTAAATTCACACTATTTTTTTCTTGATGGATAACCCGGCTACTTCCAAATCTCAATCGCAGCTATGGAAAAAGAAAAGACTACTTTCACTTTCCCCTTTGGAAGATATGAATGTAAGAGAATGTCATTTGGATTTTTCAATGAGCCTGCAACATTCCAAAGGTCTATGATGAGAATATTTTTTGAATTCACTGAACACTGCAAGGAAGTATTCATGGATGAATTTACCATTTATGGTGAGTCATTTGAATATTTCTTGAATTCAATGACTCTAGTCCTCCGAAAGAGTGTCATGTGTTACCTTATGTTAAACATTAAAAAAAATTCACTGCAAGGTTTCAAATGGGATTGGTATATGGAACATAGTTTCAAAAGATGGTATTGAAGTTGATCCATCCAAAATTTATGTGATTCAATCACTTCCTAAACCCACCACTATTTGAGACATTAGTTTATTCGTCAGTATTGTTGGTTTCTATCGAAGATTCATCTATAACATCATTAGGAATTCACTCCCACTCACTCAGTTTCTCCAAAATGAAGTCACTTTCTATTTCAATGAGGTTGGAATTAGAACCTTCACTGAACTCAAAATTTCTCTTACATTTTCCCCAATAATCCAACCCTTAGATTGTTCCATACCCTTTGAGTGTATGTGTCATGCTTCTGATAGGGCCATTGGGGCCATTGTTGGTCAAAGAAGTGATAAATTCATCATTTCTTCTATTAGGCCTTGAAAACATTGTATGAAACTCAATACCACAACACTGTCACTGAAATGGATCTTTTATTACTACTTTATTCCTTAGCTAAATTCTGGTTCTATCTCTTAGGTGCCAAAATCATCATCGTCAAAGACCATTCTACTATAAAGTTCTTACTCAAGAAAAGTGATTCCAAACCGATGTTAATAAGATAGGTCCTACTACTACAAGAGTTTGACCATGAAATAAAATATATACTAGGAAAAGGAAACCATGTGGCTGATCAATTGATTAGAATTCGTAATTCTTATCATACTGAAATAATTGATCCAGAATTTCCAACTGAGCACCATTCATCTCACACTCCAAAAATTCCATGGTATTCCCCAATTGTAAATTACGTTGTTTTGGGTGTTTTTTATTAAATTTTTTCAAATGAACAAAAAATGAAGTTGAAAAGTGATTCAAAATACAATTTTTGGGATGAAAATAATCTTTGGTTAACTAGGGAAGATATGGTAATTAATAGATGTGTTGATGAAAATGAACATTCTTCCATCTTTAAATTCTAACACTCAATGCCTGGTTGTGGCCACTTTGGACCACAAAGGACCTCCCAAAAGGTATTCGACTCTGTATTATTCTGTCCTTCACACTTCAAGGACTCCCATGAGTTTTTTCAATCATGTATCACTTGACAAAAGTTTGGCACAATTTCCAAAATAAATGAAATGCCCCCAAATCAATTATTCATCAGTGAGAACATCGATGTTTGTGTCATCGATTTCATGGGACCATTTCTTACATCCAATGGACTGTCATACCTTCTTCTTACAATTGATTATGCTTCTAGGTTTGTCGAATCCAAACCCAATAGAAATGAGGATTCACATTCTGTTAGTTAGTTCCTAAAGACACACATATTCCACTAGTTTGGCACACCACGTGCCTTGATAAGTGACTTCAAATTACATTTTTGTAATTAAACCATGCAATATCTTTTTAAGAAAATGGTGTTGTACATAATAAATCAACTTCATATCACCCCAAACAAATGGAATTTCTGAACTTTCTAATAGATAAGTTAAAAGAGTTCCTAAGAGAATAGTAAAAATCACTAGATAAGACTTGCCTAAAAGGATTAGTGAAGAACATTGGGAATATAGAACTACCTATATAACACCAATTGGGATGTCTCATTTTAGACTAGTTTTTGTAAATGCATGTCATTTACCAGTTGAAATCCAACATATGTCATTTTGGGTAGTGAAAACTTGTAATTTTGATCTTGAAAATTCTGTTGGGGAATAAATGTTGCAATTGGATGTACTGGAGGAGCTTGTACTTGATTCTTATGATAATTCTAATATATACAAAGAAAACTCCAATGAACTCCATGATAAACACATCCTGAAAAAGGTATTTCATGAAGGTGAAAAGGTAATGCTCTTTAATTCAATATTTCGGCTTCACCCATGTAAGCTTAATTTTCATTGGGAATGTTATTTTTTATTACTAATTTTTACCTGTTTGGTGCGGTGAAGTCCAAGACCCCTATTCCAAAATAAAATTCATTTTTAATGGAAATAAGTTAAAGAATCACCATGATAGGACAAAAAATCCTAGAACCTCTTCAACTTCCACCTAATCCCCAACATATACAATCGACCCACCACAGAATGGAGATGGAAACCCACCAAATCCAAACCAGGGGAACCTAATTCCCTTTAACACTATCTATCTCTTCCTCTCTCTCACACTTCCTTCTTCCTCCCCACTCTTTCATTTTTTATCACATTATCTATATACCCCCTTTATTTACTCTTCCTCTTTTGTGTGGGTGTGTCTTTATAAAAAAATAAAATGAAAACCTAAGAAACTAAAAAATATAAAAAAATCACTTATAAAATATAGAAAAACAAGATTCTTTAATACTCACCTTCCATTTATTAAATTTTTTCCAACCAATTGGGGGAGTTAAAAGACAAGGCTTCATCTCAAAAATTTTGTTTTGTCATCATATATTTTTATAAGGAATGTTGTGTCAAAACCAATAAATTTTTAATGCTCAGTTTTTTATATGGAAATTCATTTTACCCACCTGTGTGGAAGTTGATTTGATTTAATGCTAAGGATACCTATGGCCATATTTTAAAAATGTTGGTTTTTCGCAACCATTTGTGAGTCTTTACTTTTTGGACCTTCTATATTAATTTCCATATTTAGTGGAAATTAATATGATAGAGTAATTTTATGAACCACATGAGAATCACAATAACAAAATAGATTGCAATTTCCCTTATAATAATCCTCCTTTTTAAATCCCAATAGCGCCTATGAAAATCTTATCTTTATTAGACACATTATAATCCAAATACCTTATCCCACCAAATATCAATATTGATTTTTCATTTCATAATTTATTGAAATTTTGGTGTGGGGGGAATGGATTTCATTTTGGGTACCCTTTGTTATGATCATAATGTTATCATATTCTTGAGGGAAAGAATCCATTTCAGTGTAGGGGATAATTTTTCATATATTGTGTTTTTTAGAATTTATATATGATTATGACATATTGTTCTAATTTTAATGACAAGGGCTTGAAACATAATAATAATAAGAAACAAAAAAATCACAAAAAAATCAACAAAAGTTATTGGTATGTGTCTTTGGTATGTAAAAAATCACTCTTAATCAACCTTTAATCTTTTTATTACTATTACAATTAGTTTCATGGGGAGATCAATCATTGTTTGGGAAATGAGTGTGCATTCGTTTCCCAGTTCTACTTTCAAAAGAAGATAAAAAAAGAAAAAAACACATTATTTGTATTATTATGTCATTGGGAAAAGTTTTGTGGTTTGTAAATATCACATATTATAAATCCCTTAACATTTTTATCCACTATTGTGTCCGGATATAGAAAATTTTTCCCTTGTTAATATGTGTTTCAATTTCATTCCATATCTCATTTAATAAATTGGAATTGTGTTTTGAATGATGGAGTTTTACCTGCTTTTTTTCTATCTTTTGGATATCACCTTCCTACCGTCCCATATCCCTAGAAAATCACCTAAAAAGACCTATTTATTTTTTAGAACTTCATTTTTGGGAGTGGAGTCTGAGATCTCTTACAAACTCAAAAAATTTTACTTTTGGTTGGTAAATAAGTAAATCTCTATAAATTAATTTTATCATCATGAGAGGAGTACGTTTTGTGTGACATAAATTTCAATTCATAAATTTGAGCATAAATAAATGAATTGTTTTTAAAACATTGTTTCTGTAACAACATGTGGTGTAATTCAATATGGACGACTGAAATTTTCTAAATCTCCCCTGAGTGGGGAAACAAAATTTTAATATTTGTTGAAAAGTAAAAAAAAAATTGGCATGTTTTTATATTTTTTGCATATGAGGAAATTCACAATAATAAGTGTGGGGGAGTTTATGTTATTAATATTTTCATAACATATTATATACTCTCTTTACTTATTTTATATGAAATGTTTACAATTTGTATGAAATATTAATGTTTAAATAATAAATAAAATATTAGAGCATTATTTGAATTAATCCAGATTCAATTCTGTTTAATGTTTTAATTATATCACTCATCCTAATAATCCCAATTTCATTATTACTATTTTTTAGGTTTCCATCCTCACATTCAATCATTTCATTAGAAGGGACCATTCGAAAAATCGTCCATTTGGATGGACATATGGTCTACACAAGAGGATCTGAAGAACCTGTGAAGAAACTCGACCAGCCATGATGAATGAGTTACTAGTAAATATCCAAAAGCCAAAATTTTATCAATATCCCCCATATGTGCTTGATTATCTGCAACAATCATGGATATAAATTTCAGGGCCCATCTTCAAGAACAAAGTCCCGGAAGAAGAATTGATGTCCAACCCACCATTATCTCTAGGAAATAAAACCAGCGCACCAAAATTGTCTTTTCTAATCATCTAGTCATTCAATCAAGCTGAGACATTGCAGTGTGAAAGACGATAACTAGTTGACCAACATTTTATAACAAAAAATTCTGATTTGAAGGCATATCCATATCAAAAAATATGTTCACATTTAGGATATTATAAAAGTATGGATTGAAATGGAAAAATTATTTTTGGTTAATAAAATGGCGATAACATTGGACCCATAAGTCCAAATGCCTCCTAAAGTTGAGAGTTGTCGGCCACCACGATTATCCACAACTTTGAAGATATAGATATCTCTAGATTCAACTATCTGGATGTCCAAATTATCTAGCCAATTGTAGGTGTAGTTTTGGAAGGAAAACAGTCCACCACCTTGGGCTATTAATATATCCTGTCATCTCCGTTCAAAAGAGATGGCATTTCATAAGAGAGGAGCACATATTTTCATGACCAATTCCACACCATGGACTTATAAGGACCTTACATACTCATGTTTTCATGTGAGATAACTTTCCTCCTCTCTTTGATTTCATTTACTTTTGTGTTCTTCATTTTTTAATTTTTTAATTCTCTTTCATTGTAATTATGATTTAATGAATGTTTCTTCTTCAATATATCTTATTCTCATAAACCTTTTTTATTTTAATATTAATTTTCATAAAATAGTTTAAATACAGTTGAATCCCCTTACATTATTTTTATTTCTCATTCAATCTAATTAAATTATATAATTCCCTTCATCGTTTATGTCTGTGTTCGACTCAAAACTCTTTTCTTATCCCTTTTTTTTCTTATCTTATTAATTTATCATCATAATAATTATTACCAGATTACTAATAATTTAAATGGATGAGTAAATCTACCATTGGGTGAGATATAATTTGGGGATATTAAGTGATTTAGAGCCTTTTCTCGATGAGTATTCTTTGAGTTAATATTTTGTATGTTGAACTTTATATGTCATGGATTAATGACTTGTTTTGATTAATATGTGGATTCTATATATTATTGGAACCAAAATTACACAACCATAAATAATTGATGGTAATGATCAGAACCCTAAGATATGTTACGTCTTGGATTAAATCTTTATCACTTGGGAATTCCGATCAAAATCATCTTGTGAAATGGGTATTAATTTAATGCAATATAATGAAAAGCTTAAGGATATCATAAGATTAAATCCCCAATAATGAACTCACCCCAATATTTATCAATTTGTTAAATCCAAAAATATCCATAAATTATTTCATAAGATATGAAAACAAACCCCACAATCATAACACAATTATCTAAAAACAACTGACTGTAAATAATTATCATCACTGAGGATTCGACCTGAGTGTTATTATACCCATTAGAAGAACACCGGAACCTTGAATGGTCGATAGGCGACAATCAGACATGCTTTAAAATATCTCTGTTGATGGGGATGGTGCATTATGTAGTCATTAGATTCTAGTTATTGTAAAAAAACTCAAAAAACAAAATTTAAAAAAACAAAATGAAATAAACAAACAAAAAAACCGCCTTATCATAAAAATCATAAACTAAAAAAAAACACAAAGAAAAAAAATCTTCATCATTCATCCAACATCATTCTGAATGCCTCGTATCCTCCCAAAAAATCCCTCAATTTAGGTTGACCCTGAAATTGAGCGAACACATCGCCATCATAGGAGGAACATTAGTGATAATGAAATAATTTATGAACTTGTCCTTGTCCAACCAATTGAATTAGAAATGGCCAATCGTTGGGAAAAAACACTTAAAGAACTCACTTCCCCTGATATAAATTACCAACCTCTTGGTATTCAATATCCAAACATATAATCTGACTTCGAACTCAAATCGTGATTGATTCATCTTCTCCCTCATTTCCATGTGCTAGTAGGTTATGATCCACATCTTCATCTTAAAGATTTCCAAGTGGTGTGCACTACCATGAATCCTCCAGTGGTTTATGAGGAACAAATAAAACTCCGAGAATTCCTTTTCTCCCATAGATAACACTACAAAGTCATCGATCTAATATCTTCCTCCTAGTTCCATAAACTCATTGAATGACATGAAGCGACTCTTATAAGAGTAATTCTTTATTGCTTCTCGTAGTGATTATTTCCGAAAGGAAATAAGTTGTATTTGTCAATTCCCAAGTGAATCACTACATCAGTACTTAGAGAGGTTCAAAAAGCTCGTTGCAACCTGCCCACACCACCAAATACCTGACGAAAACATGATCCAATACATCTATTAGTGGTTATTGGCTATAGATAGAACTCTCATTGAAGTCAAAAGTGGTGGTGCTCTTGTTGATAAAACTCCTGCAGCAACAAGAGATCATATATGCAACATGGATGAAAACACAAAACAATTCTATACTCGAACACATGCCCATGTAAAACAAGTCCAGGAAAATCAATCCATAGAGCCGAACAATATGACCTAGTGGATGAGTGATCTTACAGGGCTTGTGCGACAACTTCTTGTGGCATCCAAAGCCCTAACCCCATCTTCTCCACAATCAACATTTCATGGAGCTGTCAAAAACTGTGGACTCTGTAACTCACCAGCTCATCCAATAAACACATATCCACAAATTCAGGAGGATAAATATAATACTTATAGACCAATGGTTTTCAATGAAATATATTCTTAGTAGAACTCCAA
Organism: Viscum album; assembly: GCA_963277665.1. Taxonomy (NCBI): domain Eukaryota; kingdom Viridiplantae; phylum Streptophyta; class Magnoliopsida; order Santalales; family Viscaceae; genus Viscum; species Viscum album. The sequence goes on from OY728127.1 coordinate 1,814,789,079, forward strand.
CCCTCAAAAATCCGTTCATTTCATTAGAAACATCAACCAACCACACTGTGAGCCCTTCTATTCTTCTTATAACCAAGGCCGGAGGTATGATAATCCCATATCTCATCCCCCTCAATTCCCTCCTCAAAACTCAATCTAGTTTCAACATGGTCATGGTATTGGTAACTTCCAACAACCTAATCACTTTGTGCCTCAACAATAAAGGAACAATCTTCCTCTTGGCTTCCACTTTCCTAGTGATCCTTCTCAATTCCCAAACAATTACAATCGCTTTACAAGGAACCAAAATCAAGGCAATCCCTGTCTGGGACAGACCACTTCTTCCATGCAACCATGGGAATGGGCAGTGGATGATCATTCCTCATTCACACGTTCCAGCCTCAAAAACATTAAAACCCAAATAGGTCAACTTTCATCCCACCTATGACAACAACAACAAAAAAATTATTCTCATCTCCCAGCTCAACCATTACCCAACCCCAAGGGTAATGTAAGTGAAATTTTACATAGATCAGGAAAGAAATTTTCTATGCCTCATGTTGAGTCCTCCAACATTCCTTTGAATTTTGACATAGAAAATGTAATGAAAAATAAATATGAAAATTAACATAAATCCATTCCCTCATATCCTTCCATTCCACATAAGAATCCAATTCCTTTTCCTCAAGCCATTTCTAATCCAAAGAACACCTTTGAACCCGATCCTGAAATGCTTGACATGTTTAGACGTGTTAATGGAAACATACCCCTCTAACATTCCATTAAAAAAATCCGAAATTATTCCATGTTTCTTAATGAATTGTGATTCCACAAGAGGAAACTTAGGACCTTTGAAAATGTTTCCACCCAACAATCTATTCTGTTAAGGTGCAATGATACATGGACCATTACTATCCCATCCCAATTGGATGTTCCAAATTCAATGATACAATAATGGAACTAGGATCCTTTATTAATTTCATGCCCAAATTGATCTTCTCCAACCATGGTCTAGGTCCCTTACATCCATTGGGTGTTGTCATTCAGTTAGATAATTAATAAACTACTATTCCTGAGGGTATAATCAAGGATTTCCTTGTTTGTGTCAAGGATCTTATCTACCCTATTTATTTATATGTATTTGACATGGAAGGTGAGAAAAACTCTTCTTGATATCCCCTGATTCTAGGAAGACCATTCCTCATGACTGCTAGAACAAAAATTGATGTCTATTCAAGCAACTTATCCATGGAATTTGAGGACCTACTTGTCATGTTCATCATTTTCCAAGCCATTCACTATCCATCTGAGGATCACTCTGCATTCTAAATCCTTGCTCTTAAATATACTTCTGAGAGTCAATTGAACCCCATTCCCTCATGTTCATCATGTTCTAATGAGAAATGATCTTGTAAAATATTCTTTATGATTAACCATGTTATAAATGGTGACGTTGATGTTGAAATCTCATTCATAGACTCCATCAATAGAGAAGAACATGAAAACTCCCTTGAATCCCATATCAACCCTTATCTCTACTACTCCACATTGGACATTATCAAGGATAATAAATCTAAAGAAACTGAAGTCCATTCCTCCATTCCTTTTTAGTGTAACATACTAATGAAATATGAGACTGATTTGAAACATCTTCCGAAACACATGAAATAAGCATTCTTTTTCCATGATCACTTATATCCTGTCATTATCTCTGCTACTATTACTAAATCTGAGGAGTCCAAACTTTTTCATCTTTTAGAGGAAAAAAATGGCCTTAGGTAGGAACCTAGATGATATGCTAGGAATCAACTCTGCTCTTTGAATGCATCACATCCATCTTGATGAATCATCCAAACCAATTACACAACCAAAAAAAGACTCAATACAGTCAAACATGAGATAGTTAGGGATGAGATCACCATGATTCATCAAGATGGTATTATCTACCCAATTTCTGATAGTGAATGGGTTAGTCCTATTCAAGTTGTACCTAATAATGGTGGGATAACTATTGTAACTAATAACATGGGGAGGTAGTCACAACTCGAGTGAAGAGAAAATGGCGTGTGTTCATCGACTACATGAAATTGAATTTTAAAACAAGAAATGTTAACTACCCTCTTATATTACTTGATCAAATTCTATAGAAATTAGCGGGAAGGTCACACTATTGCATTCTTGATGGATTCACCGACTACTTCCAAATCCCAATCTCACCTCAGGACCAAGAAAAGACTAATTTCACTTGCCCCTTTAGAACCTATGGATATAGGAGAATTCCTTTTGGCCTTGGAAATTCTCCTACAACATTCTAGAGGTGTATGATGAGAATATTTTCTGAATTCATTAAACAATGCATGGATGTATACATGGATGACTTTACCATTTATGGTTAGTCATTTGGATCATGCTTGAATTCACTATCTCTAGTCCTCTAAAAGTTTTTCCAGTGTATCCTTTTGTTATATTTTGAAAAACATAACTTGATTGTTTCAAATGGGATTAGTCTAGGGAATATTTTTTCAAAAGATGGTATTGAAGTCAATCCTGCCAAAATTGAAGTGATTCATTCACATCCTGAACCCCCCATTGCTAGAGACATCCATTCATTCCTCGGACATGCTTGTTTCTTTCAGTGATTCATCCATAAAATTAGTAGAATATCCTTCCCAAACACTTGGTTGCTCCAAAATGATGTCACTTTCCATTTCAATGAGGTTTGAAAGAGATCATTCATTGAAATCAAAATTAATCATACATATACTCCAATAATCCAACCCCTAGATTGGTCCTTACCCTATGAGTTGATATGTGATACTTCTGATAGGGCCATTGGGGCTGATCTTGGTCAAAGAAGAGAAAAAATTATTCATGTCATATAGTATGCCCACAAAAAAACTGGATGAAACTCAATATCACTACACAATCATTCCAAACGAACATTTAGTAGTGGGTTTTTCATGTGAAAAATTCCGGCCCTATCCCTTAGGTTCCAAAATCATCATCTTCATAGACCATTTTTCTATAAGGATCTTACTCAGGATAATTGATTCTAAACTGAGGGTAATAAGATGGATCCTAATGGTCTATGATTTTTACCTTGAAATCAATGATTGGCCAGGAAAAGAAAACCATGTGGCTGATCACTTGAGTAGAATTTGTAATTCTTCTCATTCTAAAATAATCGATCTAGAATTTCTAACTAAGAACCTTTCATCTCTCACTCAAAAAATACCATGGTATGCCCCAATTGTAAATTATTTTTATTAGGGTGTTTTTTATGAAATTTTTTCAACAGAAAAAAATAATGTTTAAAAATGATTCAAAATAAATTTTTTGGAAATATAATATTGGAAAACTATCGAAGAAATGGTAATTTGGAGATTTTTTGATGAAAATGATCTTTCTTCCATCTTATAATTTTGTCCCTCAATGCCAGGTAGTTGCCACATTGTACCACAATGGACCTCATGAATGGTCCTAGACTCTAGATTCATCTAGCCTTCACACTTGAAGGACTCAAATGAGTTCTTTCAATCATGTCCCACTTACCAAAAGTATGGCACAATTTACAAAATAAATGAAATGCCCCAAAAGCCTTTAATCTTTTTTGAGATCTTCGATGTTTGGGGAATCAATTTCATGGGACCATTTCCCACTTTCAATGGATTCTCATTCATTATTCTTGTGGTCGATTATGTTTCTAGGTGGGTCATGACCAAACCCACATGGAAGGATGATTCACATACTGTTACTGAGTTCCTAATGACACACATCTTCATCCAGTTGGGCACACTACGTGCCTTGATGAGTGACTTAAGAACCTATTTTTTTATAAAACCATAGATTATATTTTGAAAACAAATGGTGTTGTAAACTAAACATAAACTTCAGATCACCCCCAAATAAATGGTATGTGTGAAATTTCTAATATAGATGTTAAAAGAGTACTTGAGAGAATTGTGAAACCCACTAGAAAAGACTGGCCTGAAGGACATGGTGAAACACTTCAAGCTTATAAAACATCCTATAAAACACCCATAAGGATATATCCTTTTACAATATTTTTCAGTAAAGAATTTCATTTGCAATTTTAAAGACAAAATAAGTCATTTAGGGATGTGGAAACTTGTAATTTGTTTCTTGAAAAATCTTTAGAAGAAATATTGTTGAAATTGGATAAACTAGAGGAGTTTCAACATTATTCCTATGAGAATTCTAATCTCTACAAAGAAATATCCAAGGAACTTCATGATAATCACATCCTTAGAAAGGTATTTCATGAAGGTGGAAAGGTAATGATCTTCAATTCTTGATTTAACCTTCACACGGGTAAGATTAATTCTCATTCATAATGATCATTTGTTATTAATAATGATTACCAGTTTGGGGAAGTTCATGTCCATGACCCCTCTTCCAAAAGGAAAGTCACAGTAAATGGACATAGGTTAAATAATCACCATGATAGGACACAAAATCCTATAACCACATCATATTCAAATCAAATCCCCAAACTCTTCATTCGACCCAACACTGAATAGAGATGGTAACACACCAAATCCAAACTAGTGGAACCACTTTCCCTTTAACACTCCCTTTATCTCTTCCTCTCTCTCACTCTTTCTTCTTCTTCCCCTCTCTTTCATTTTTTACCAATTTTATTATCAATCCCTTTTATTTACTCTTTCTCTTTTTTGTGGGTGTGTCTTTATAAAAAACTAAAACAAAAACCTTAAAAACTAAAAAATATCAATTAATCAAATATGGAAAAACAAGAGTCAGGATTACTTACCATCCAATTTTCAAATTTTGTCCAACCATTTTGGGGAGTTAAAATACCTGGTTTCATCTCAATTTTTTTTTCATTCATCATATATTTGGATAAATAATATTGTGTAAAAAAAAAATTTAATGCTCAATTTTTGATATGGAGAATGATTTTCCCCACCTGTGAGGAAAACAATTTGATTTCATGCTAAGGTTACATATGGACATATTTTAAAAATGTGTATTTTTCACTCCCATTTGTGAGTCTTGAGTTTGTGGACCTTAGAGTTATATTTCCTATTTAGTGTTCATTAATATGATAGATCCATTTTCTGAACCACATGAGAATCACAATGGCCAAATTGCCCCCATTTCCCTTAATATAATCATCCTTCTAAAAGCCCCTTTGAGCCTATGAAATCATTTTCCTTGTTATCCCAAATACAGGCGCAATACCTTATCCCACCCTATATCAACATGGATTTTTCAATGCATATTTTTTTAGATTTAAGTGTGGGGGGAATGGATTTCATTTTGGGAACCCTTTATTGATTTCACCATGTTAGCATATTATTCAGGGAAAGAATCCATTTTAGTGTGGGGTAAATGTTGTCATTAAATGTGTTTTTGGGTAGGTATATATGAGTATGACATATTGTTCCAATTTTAATGACAAGTGAGTAAAAACTTATGTAAAAAAATCAAAAAATAATACAAAAAGAAATTGGTTTGTGTCTTGCGTATGTCAAAAATTAATCTTCCTCAACCATAGATACTGTTATAACTATTATAATTACTGTAATTTGGAGATCAATCATGGGATGGGATATGAGTGAGAGATCATTTCCAATTCAACATTTAAAAAATATAGAAAAAAAATAAAACATGCATTATATTCTTATTTCATTGGGAACATTTTGGTGTATTTTAAATATTCCATATTATCATTCCCATAAAATTTTCTTCCACTTTTGCGTCTTGATTTAGAGAATTGTTCCTTTTTAAATATGTGTTTCAATTTCATTCCATGTCTTATTTCAAAAAAATGATCATTTCTTTTACCATGTTGGTGTTTTTGCCCGTTTTTTCTCTCTTTTGGATATCATCTTTCTACCATCCCATAGCCAAAGAAAAACCCTTAAATTACCTTTTTATTTTTGAGCAGTTTAGTATAGGGAGAGGATGATTAGATCTCTTACAAACTCTATGATTTTCACATTTTATAGGTGAATGAGTGAAGCTCCATAAAATAATTTTACCATTTTGAGAGGAGTAAGTTTTGTGTGCCACTATTTTCCATTTCTAAATTTGAGCTTAAAATGGAATTTTTTTGGAACATTGTTTCTGTTACAACTTTTGGTGGAATTTAATATAGATGAGTGAAATTGTCTAAATCTCCCATGAGTTGGATTTTTTTTAATATTTGATGGTTAGAAAAAATGATTTTGTACTGTTTTTATATTTGTTGCACATGAGGACACGTACATGACTAAGTGTTGTGGAGTTGATTTTATTAATATTTTAATAACTTATTATATACTCCCTTAACTGAATTTTTTTGAAATGTTTATAATTTTTGTGAAATATTAATATTTAATTATTTAATATAATTTCAGCGCACTATTTGAATTCATCCAGATTCAAGTCTGATTAATGTTTTAATTGAATATCTCGTACTTCTTACCCAAATCAAAATTTTCATGTTTCTTAGAGTTTATTACTCCAATTCCAATATTTCATTAGAATGGACCTTTGGCCAAATCGTCCATTTGGATGGACATATGGTCCACACAAGAAAACCCAATGAATATATGAAAAAACTAGACCAGCCATGATGATTGAGTTACTGGTAAAAATCATGAAGCCTAAATTTTATGAAAATCTGCCATATGTTATTGATTATCCACAATAATCATGGAAAAATATTTCAGGGTCCAACTCGAATAAAATGGGGCCCAAATGTAGCATTGATGTTCTTCCCACCATTCTGTCTGGGAAAGGAAATCATCACACCAAAATTGTCTTTTCTCGTCATCTAGACATCAAATCAAGATGAGACATTGCATTGTGAAAAAGAAAAACTGGTGGCTGATATTTTTTAATAAACCATTTGGATTTGAAGTCATCATCAAATTTAAAAATATTTTCTCTTTTAGGCCATTAAAAAGTCAGGATTGAAATGGACAGATCAATATTATTTAATCAAACAACAATAGATTTGGACCCATAAGTCCAAATGCCTCTAAATTTTCAGAGTAGTCAAAAAACATTATTATATACACCTTTGAAGAAGGATATATCTCGAGATTAATCAGTCTGGATGTCCAAATCATCAATCAAATTGGAGGAGTAGTTTTGGAATGCAAACAATCCACCACCTTGGGCTATAAATACATCAAATCCTCTCCTTTCAAAAGAGTTGGTATTTCAGAACAGTGGAGCAAAAATTGGAACAACCAATGAATTTACAAGGTCATGGGAGGACCTCCCATAATCATGTATACTATTGAGATACCTCTCCTCTTTTTTTCATTTACTTTTGTGTACTTCATTTTTGTAATCTTGTATGTCTCTTTTATTGTAATTCTATTTTAATACTAGTTTTTTCTTCAATAACTGTTATTCTCATCCACCTTATGTAGATTAATATTAATATTTATAAACTAGTTTAAATACAGTTTAATTACCTTCCATTATTTTTCTTTCTCAATAAATCTAATGTCGGTTTTTTATTCCATTCATCTTTTGTGTGTGTGTTCGACGCACCACTCTTTTCTTATCCCTTTATTTTTCTTATCTTCTAAATTTATCATCATAATAATTATAAATAGATTCATAATCATTTAAATGGTTGAGAAAATCTAACATTGGGGAGAGTTATAATTTTTGGATATTATGTTATTGAGAGACATTGCTCGATGAGTATTCTTTAAGATAATATTGTGTATGTTGAACTTAATATGTCACAGATTAATGACTTGTTTTTTTTAATATGTGGATTCCATGGATTATTGGAACCAAAAATACACTTCCACAAATAAGTAATCGTAATGATTAGAACCCAATTTAAGGTTATGGCTTTGATTAGAGCTTTATCACTTGGGAATTCTGATCAATATCATCTTGTGAAGTGTGTATTAATTTAATGAAATATAAAGTAATGCTCAAGGATATCATATTCTTAAAACCTCAACAATGAACTCATCCCAATCATTATAAATTTGTTTTATCAAACATTATTCATAAATTATTTCATAAGATCTTCAAAGAAACACCCGAATCAGAATAAAATTAACTAAAATCAACAAACAATAAAAACTTATTATCGCCAAGGATTTGACCCTAGTGCTGCTATACAAATTAGAAGTGCACCGGAAACATGACTGGTCAATAGGAGACAATCGGTCACGCTTTATATATATAACACCAATGAAATAATTTTATGAGAATTATAATGAAATTTTTTTTTATTTAATCATCAATTTCTATATCCATTTTTCAGAGTGATTGATATTTTGATTTTATTAATGTGGTAAATGAATTTTGTCTCAGTTTTCCTTCATTGAGACATTCAATTATGTTTTAAACCTATCATCATTTACATGTTTTATAAACACACCCTTTTAAATATTATATGATGGATATCCTTATTTTCATTATATTCTCAGATTTATTTAATTCTATTTATTTAGGTCTATTACAATTCAATGTTACCACCATGGTATCATTCTATTATTATAATCTCATCATTTATTAGGGTTTTTTATGATTATGATTACAAAGTTTATTTTTTATTGATTTATATCTCAATATAATCATGAAATTTATTATCCATTATTTCTTTCCTGATATTAAATGATGTACCACTATTTTACTATATATATTTTTTCAATATATCAAAATAATTATTTTTATGAAAAATATTTAATATTTTCCTCTTTGGATTGAAGCACTTTTTCAGCTGAAACAATATTTTCTAATTTTTTTTAAAATATATTGTTATATTATCTAATTTATTTATTAATTTATTTATTTAATTTTCATTCCCTGAATTGTTAATGTTTATAATGCAAATAAGTTTACAAAACCAATTTCTAATTAACATTTAATACCACAATTATATGACAATGAAACCTAATTATATATACATGGATTATTCTTTGATAAAATTATGTAATGTATAAGAAACCTAGTTAATTTCATTGCTTATTATAGGATGAATTTCTTATGTTATTATGGCATAAATATGTATTATTTTTATTATGGGTAGGTAGTTACATTATAAAAAAATGTGTTGGTTATGTATTAACCAAGGATGATATTTATGTTATAACTAAGATAGTTAGGACCTGTATCTCCCCAAAATAAATTTTTTTAGATTTATACCTCATGAGATGTATAGGAATGGAATACGGAGTGAACCTAGTTCACCATGTGAATTTTTCACTATGATAGTCATCTAAGTGGACACTGACTAGTATGATGGTCAAGGGAGATAACTCATTCCACCATGAAGAATGGGCTCCCACATGGGATGGCAGTGTGTCTCACCCAGGATGTGTATATTCCGATTTCAATCATTAATATGTTTTTTTAATGATCCTTTACTAATAGGAAAATTATTTTTCAGGCTTATTTATATGAAAGTTTTATATATTATCCTTATGTTATGATATCAAGGCCCATGTTTTTCGATTTCCTAATAATTCATGTGGTCTAAAAACCTCTGATATTTATTCCTTGAATCATGATTATTATATATGATATGTGGGGTATGGTTTTCAATTGGTATGCTTATATTTTTTTACCCTTAATTTGATTTTAGTATTACATATTCCCTTTTCTTACCAGTACTAGGAATCAATCATTACAATATATTATGTTTAATTTTTGCATGATACGATGAATGGTTTTAAGAAGGGTATTTCTATAAAAATAATTTATTTTCAAGATATTAATGGGTGACCTTAAAGATCATTCATGAATTAAGATGATTATGTTCTATGTTCCCAAAGGAACCAAACTATCATTTTTATAATGTCAGTGTCTTTTTAATATAATAAATATTCTTATAAATATATGTAATATACATATATGAGAATCATGGGACACTATTCTTAGTATAAATTGAATTTTAGAGTTAAAATTTGGAAGCACGTTTGAAATAATATTAGTGACATCCCTATAGATATTTCTAAGGATATGTATAGGGATGTCTCTAAGATAAATATAAAGATAAATTATCCAAGAATCTCAGTAAAGGATATACCACATGATTTATAAGTAATCACATCCTTTAATGTATATTGAATGTGTATTTGGATGTTTCATAGTGGTTCCTAGGGGTAAAAACTCTTACAAGGGTACATTGAGATGGACTCAGTCATAACATGGTGCACAAAAATGAGCATTTCTACACACGTGGTTTGATAATACTAGGGGATATTATATAAATATTAACAAACTCATTAAAAACCACAATAAAAGATTTAAATAGATTATGATTATAAATATATTAGGTAAATCATATGGAGTCATATATTTTAATGTAGGTTTCGTGGTTTAGAAATCATGTTATTAATTTTTAGGATTTTTTTGGTTTATAACTATGACCCGTAATGGTCACATTATAGTTTTTTGTTTCAGTCTATGGAGATAAGCGTATAGAACATGATTCACATTTTATGTGATATGAAATGTGTTTATGATCATTTAAATGTAATTATGACTAGGGTGATGTATATTGTGATTATTTATAACCATTTCTCATGATCTATTAATGGTAAAAATCTTTTAAAAAATATCATACTCACTAAATAGGATAAAGATAGGGTTCACTAAGGGTTATATATATATATACCATAGAGGAAAAATGATTTATTTTCCTATATGTCTAGAATGTGGGAAGAATCACTAAATGGAATTTATTAACGGAATGTTTTGGTGTTCCATGTGTGTAAAATAAAAACTCAAATTAATTATAGTAGAAAATAAAACTATTTTGTTGAGGAAACAGATGTGAATATTGTACACACTAATGTATTATAAATAAATGACAGTTTCTAATGTGGAATGTGTGGTAATTGTGATAATAACTGTTTTATATGGTATGATTGTAGAATTAGTCAATATGGTTCTATGAGTAATGGTAATTTTAGTTGATTTTGATATTACTATGAGTGAAAAATGAAAGTAAGGATGTATTAAGGAATTAGAAGATGAAGAATAGTTATTGGCATACTGATGAGGTGGAGAAATTTATGTTTTTATATTTGAAAATTTCATAATTTTTCTATACAAATAATAATACATAAATATAAATATTTTTTTTAACTATTTCATTAATAATTTTCTTAAAAACAATACATTATAATAATTTAATAGAAAATTTATTTAATTGAAATATTATAATTTTAATAAGGTATGAAATCCCTTAATATTTTCTAGATGTTTATATAATGATTTTGTGATAAGAACCTGTCAGATATGAATAAATTTATTGGATAGTACAAATTACCTTTGAACTGGTTGTGGATTATTTTGATAAATTGCTTTATCCTAACGTCGGTGAAGATTAAAACATTTTTTTATTTATTAAATATGTTTAAAAACCTATGTTTTATATAATGAATGTGTATTCAATATTTTTTTCATTAATATTCTATTCTAGTTTAGGTTATTTCCATGTTTCAAGAGAATACATGATGAAGGCATTCACATGATTGTTATATGATAACCAGAAGACACATTATGATATATGAGAGTATAATTTTACGTAGATATAGGGATATTTAGTGAAATTATTTATGATAATTATATTTTGGAATTTTTATACTATTAAAAATATATGGATTGGATTATGTTTAGTTTTTGATGTGTTTTTATTTGTTATCTTATTAATTAACCATTTAATGATTTATGAATATTGTATAACCATTGATAACTATTTTCCTAAGATGATAGCTATAGATAATGTGAATGAATTATCTTCAATTTTAGGGACCATATGATCTATTAGTTCTTTAGGCATAACATGTTCACATTTAATTCTTGGAGTAATAGATGAATTGGATATTTGTTACAAAACAAACAATGGAAGAGATTGTGCTTATGCATTTGTATGAAATCAAGTAGTTATATCTTCTCATAAAAAATAAACAATATTAATTATGTTATATTTAAATTAAATTTTATCGTAATATAATAACTTTTTTATGATATCAATGGAATTTTTCACACCCCTTTTTTTTTTGTTTTTTTATTTTATCTATATTTTTTTCAACCACATTCTTTTCCAAATGAACTCTATCACTCTCTATAACTATTTATAATTTTCTTGTATTTCAAAATATTTAATTCCCACCAATGATCATCCCGTTGAATTGAAATTGGTTGTTACTTTACATGACTATTAATTATCAATATTTCCCCTTTAAACGATGTTTTTAATTTTCATTTTTATTATGTTTTATTTTATGATATAATTTCCAATTATTAATCCTTGGATGAACATGGCTAATTTATAGGGAAAAATTTATTTAAGTGGGTTGTAATGTAACATCAACATATATTTTTGAATAATTTATTTTCATTTTTGAAATATATTTAATCCATTTGATATTTTTCATTACAGAAAAAATAAATATTTGATTTCATTCTATGCAATACTATGCGTTTATTTTTTTATATGAAACATTGAGTTTCAATGAAATGGGAAATACAATTTAAATAATATTATTTCATATAAAAATCATCATATAACCATTAGAACGGAGGGTAAGAATATGATTTACTAAATTATGAAAATATTTTTTGTATAAATTTGTATAATGTTATATATTTTCTTCTTAATTATTTACAAGTGAATACAAAAACAATTTTCAAATTATGGAAATTTTTTTCAAATTTTGTTTTATGCACTCAATAAAATTTAATGTAAATTAATTAAATAAAAATCATTTTTATTGATTTTTGTTAAATTTATATTTTATATATCAAATAAACATTTTAACATTAATGTTATGTGTTATTTAGACAATAAATATAAATAAATCCAATTTTACGTTACAATATTTTTTTTCTAAAAACTATTTCTACCACTTTTTTGTGAACATATTTTAAAACAAATTTGGATTGATTTTGAAATTTTATTTGAAAATAATTTCATCTATGAAATTATTATATAAACTATATGTTAGGGTGATTTTTTATAAATTTTTTAAAACATTAATTTATTTAGAATAGTGAAAAATAAATGTTTTTTAATTGAAAAATTTCTTTGTTGTTAAATTATTTATAAGGTTTAATTATATATTAATTTTATGGAAGAATTTTTTAAATATTCTATATAGTAATCCAATTTAATATACTTAATACTGATATTTGACATAAAAACCTGGTAGACATTTCTACATTTACTCTATGAAAACACGCTTTCTCATCACTTCTTTGAGATCAATTTTAAATTAATATTTAACACATCAAAAAATTAAATAAATAAAAATTTATTAATTATTTTTAAACATTAAATTATATATTATAAATTTAATTCAACATAATTTTTTTCCCAAAAAATAATTGGGAAAACAATAATAATGATATACTACAATTTTGGTTAAAATTGGTTACTAGGCATTAAAGAAAAAATATAAAGTTTAAAAAGAAATAAATTTTTTCATAAAATAAAATGGATTGAATTATTTTGGTCGAATATTTTATATTTTTCAATAATACTCCCTTTTGGATCATTTTTTGTATTAAAACATTTGTATACATATTTTTAAAAAATGTTACCATTATGCTAGTCACCTCTATTGTAAAAGGCCACCCCTATAGTTTCCTTCTGAAAACATAAAAAAATTAGGTTAAAAAATAAATGAACATATAAATTCAATAAATCATTAATCCTTTCCAAGAATACTTTGTTTTGTAATAAATATTATCAAGGAATGATTTTGGTTCCAACATACGCAGGATACCCATAGAAGAGGTAACATTCTTCAATGAGCATTTTCATTTTATTTCATTATCAACATCCTTAAATTATTAATAAAAATGATGATATTATTAAAAAATTATATTACATATATTGATATTTTTTATGTAAGTTTTATTTACTAACAACATATCCACTTCCATTCAATGGATTATGAAATCATAATTTGTGTGTACGGTGGACTACCACATCACAAACCAATGTCATTCTATTTTCCATTAAAACATTTTACGATTGGAAAATCTGATGTATATAAATAACATATATAATATTTTTAACATAATTATACCTTTTTATTTATTGTATCATACTTATATTTTCTTACATTCCATTTTATTTGAGATATGATAACGTCGCTCGTGTGTACGACGGACTACCTCCGCGCAAATCGATGTGATCATTTTCTCTAGCGCATTAAATAAGAAGATAATAAGGATAAATATATGTGATTCAAAAAAACATAATTATAATATTAATGAAATATATTCCATTATTAAATTATAATATTTCATTTTATTTCTTTCCTTTTCACTCAGCGAATGATGATAACACCATTTCTTTACCGATGGTCAACCACGACTTTGAACCTTTTTGAGACACTTTTCATTGCCACCCCAAATTGATTATATTTATAAGTATATTTAAAGAATGAAAATTTAATTTATGATATTATGATCCCTATGTAATGGTAATTTATTTTTTAACTCATTTCCTTAATGAATGTGGAAAAATGGAATTATTACCCATGTGTGTGTACGACCTACTATCTTTATGATTATAAGATAGATCAGTTTTAGAAAACATCATTCATGAATTAAAATTATTATTAATGTAAAAATATGATAATTATTTCATGATTAATAATATGTAAATAATTTACGCATGACCAAATTAGTATGACTGAAATAAAAAATCAAAAAATATATAAAAAACAAAGGGGTAACAACAGGATACATGATTTTAAAGAAGAATTTTTGTTAAACGGATAAAAATGGACCAATGTAAATAATATTTAGAATGATATATATAGTGTTATATCATATATTTTTAATAATGATATATTTATTAAATATGTGTTTTTATTATGTATTGATTATATTGAGATTTATTTTGAGGGATTTCTCTCTATATTTTATTTTATGTAAGAAAAAACACATAACAACCACATGTTTCTTTTATGTGGTTTATATAAATACCATTAATTTAATTTATTATTATTATCCACATAATTATAGTTACTTATAAAACAATTTTATGATCTATCTATTATGTTGTATACAATTTTGATGTTATCAATACAGTAAGGTATTTTTTTTCTCAATTTTCCTTCTAATAGGCATATGTTTAGGTTATGAGTTTATGTTCATTTACGATATGTATATTTGCCCCCTTGGTCATGTTATATAAAAAATAACCTTATTTTAATGATATTAAACATTATATTTAGTGAAATTATTTCATGGGGATTCGATTTAATGATACCAAAGTTATAAGAGTTTTAGGATACATGCTCAATGTTAATCTGGATTATTTATTATGATAATTACAATGAAAATTTTTATAATATATCTCTAAAAATCATTAATTTTCTTATCATTTGGTTATATCATGAAAAAATATATTTTCCCTTCATTTATCTACTATAATAAATCAAGAGTTCAGAAAATGGGATGATATTTTTGGGATAAATTGAGTATATTTAATCAAATATTCTTATGTTTTATTTCCCCAGGTTATGATGAAATTTTTTAATTAGGTTATTTATATAAATAGTACATAATGGGATGATATTTTTTGGATAAATTTAGGATATTAATTAAATAAAAATATTGGGTTCTAGTTTCCAAAGGCATCGAACTGTTATAGTCCTCCTGAATGTGTTTGTGTTATTAAATGAATATTAATATAAAAATGAGAAATGTTAGTTTATGATAATACTCAGTCAATATAAATTTCCTCCAAACAAATTAAATTTTATCGTATCAAGAATGAAATGTATTTGTTTTACGATCACACATACTAATGCTATGAATAATAATAATCATAGAAATGATATACTGGGAGAAGAATATACGGATTATTCCTTTATAAGGAACCATCAACCATATTTTAGTGGTTCCATTGATCCTCTAGTTTCTAAGAAATGGATCTATACCATGTATTTTTTTCTATACTATTATGCTCAATACATGAAAAATTCATTTATAATGTTTATCATTTCGATAACAAATTGGATCAATGGTGGAATATCATCAAAAATTTGTGGAAACAATATGAAATTTAATCCATTGATTGAGTTTAGTATATAATATTATTTCACATTAATTAATTTAATATAATTATTAAAAATTGAATAAATAAAGAATTATATGATATAAATTAGAATTATTATTAATATATTTGTATTTAGGAATAAATTTTAAAAGACATGTGGTGTACAACTCTATAAATATCATCCATCCAAAAGGTATGGTTGGTCAATTCATCAGTGGATTTAAAAAAAGTATCTGGAAGGTTTTATACATATGGGATTCAAATTTAATGAAAAATTATTTCAATTAGATTTCAAGGTGGAAATAGATATTAGAGTCAGCCATCAATAACATATTTTTTATTATAAATGAAGGATGGATTATATAGGTATCACTAAGAACCATGTAGAGAAGAAGATGATATATCATTCATGATCATCGTGTTAAAGAAATCAAAGAGGAAAAAATGATACAAGGACTGCTAAATGTTTTATGTTTGGATGATAAGTTTATTGGGAAATCAAATGATAACATTCATTGAATAAGTAATCTAACAATACCAAAAATGGTAAAATCCCATTAGAATTCATGACCCACACACAAATGCTTCAAATAAGAGGAGTATATAAACTATTCTAACCAGTTCCATATCAAATCGTTAATGATTAATGGAAACATCAACAACCTCATAAGCTAAGGTATAAGGGGAAATATTATTTGACCAATATTTATGATGAGTGATGAAAAAATTATGTTATGAAAAATTCACTTAAAATCCACTATATAAATCCTAATGTGTTTTTTGACTCTGATCTAAACATTATTTTATATGTAAATAATATTTTAAGGTTATAAATATTCCACCAACAAGATATTATCATTAAATAGAATTGAATCCTCCTATTGGTACATTGATCACATCTCAATTATATTATTCTGCTTTGATTGAAATTTGTTGGAATATTCTTCAAAAAAATATTTCTTATTCATCCTCTCGTTAAAATTTATTTTATTTTAGGTATGAACTGGATTTATCTAAAAATATATTGAGTTAATTTTAGTGGAATGAATGGAATAATTTATATTATAAACCATGCTAAATTTATCTATCAGTGTGACATTAAATATCAAAATCCCCTGAAAATTAAAACCATTGTATATGTATTGATTCCTCCAAAAAAAGAATTTATCTTAGATGGTTAGGGTGAAACTCAACCTCAGTAAGATGCATATTTTGTGGGAGTATTATGATGTCTTTTTAGAAGATATTAATAGTCTTCTAAAAATATTTCTATTGAGTTTCAGATAGAACTCACGCCTAGTTCTACCCATATTTGATAGAATCTATATTTAATAACCCGTATTTAGCTGAAAAAATTAAAGAATAAAATAAATAATTATTTTGATATGGGATCCATTCAGTTATCTGTGTCACTAAAGGGTGAAGCAATTCTATTTAACAAAAAGTAAGTTTGATTAATGTGATTTTTCCTTCATTATTATGTGTTTAACAAAATAATAAATAAGAACAAGAATCATCTTCCTTTTAATGATGACTTGTTTGACCAGTTTCAGAGTGATCAATATTTCCTACTATTGACTATCATTATAGATATCATCGATGGATGGTAAAGTAGAATAATATACTAAAAATTTCTTCTTTACATGGTCAGTACAACATCATTATATTTCCATTTTATTTTTCTAACAATCTTCCCCACTATCATCATGTATTTAATGAATAGGCTATTTCTATATTACTATCATCATATTTTTGTAGTCGTTATAGATGAAATTATTTTATATACATATATAATGGAATTCCATGAATACCACATTGGAATTGAACAGACATCCCTGTAGAAGGATAAATTTTATGAAAAATTTACTACGTGTGATTTTTTCTACAAAATTTTTCATTTATGATTTATAGATTATCAGGTCTGATATATTAAGATATCCATAAAAGGTGGAGGCTATATAATTATACCCTAGAAGAACCATAGTGAATGAGATATAATGTTTTGTTGGATTTGATAGATATTATCAATGTATTATAGAGTATTTATCATGATTATATAATCTAATCATAATGTTTACTCTATTGGGGTACATGTTCCATTAAAAAGATAAATGATAGGAAAATTTCATGGATGTTATGAGAATATTATTACTGGGATGGGTAATTACATTACCCTATTGTAGATAATTGTTTTTAATCATTATTAATGAATCCAAGAAATGGTTGGTTTGTTTTTTAATTCTTAATGACGTGGTGATATCTTATTCTTCCAAAAAATTGATGGTTTATGTGAAAAACTATGCAATAAATGATATAGAGGTAGTTTCTTTAATCTCATAATTAAAGATATAGGGTATTATCTTGTTTGGGTAAATTTTACTAAATATTAAATCACAGAATATTAGTGTATAAATTCATAGAGAAATAGTTTATCATCAATCATAAGGGGCATATATAGATAATTATAGATTATAGATACCCATACATTATCACAATGGGATATTGAAAAAGGTGGTCAATTCATTGAGTTTAAAGGATCCATATATTTAATAAAAGATGAGGATTATAAAAGATCAAATATTTTATGATTTTTAAAAGATTGAACTAGAAATACTGATTGAAGTGTTTAAATATTATATTTCTAAAAATAATGATAAACCATCTATATTTATGATGATTAAATAGGAGAAGAAGGATGGCATATAGCTTTAGAAGAAGGTTGTAAATGTTCCTATGATTAGAATTGAATATGATGGAATGATACAGTTTAAGAACCGTGTATGTGTTCCACCGATACCAAAATTGATGAAGGAGTTATTAGAGGAATATCATAGTAATTAATTATATATTTATCCTATAAGTACAGATATATATAGATATTTAATAATTTTTGTTTGGATTGAATAAAGATAGATAACACAACGTTCGTATGTCAATTCATAGTATGTGAGAGATTAATGGATATGATACATAATTATAATGGGATGGTAAATCTATTACGATAACTTAAATAGAAATGGGAAAACAACTCTATTGATAACTTCAACAGACACCCAAAAATGACTGAAGTTAGTAATTATATATTGGTTGTAGTCAATTTCCATAAATCGTCCTCAGACATATTCACTATCAGATAAAATTTATCTCTATATTAGATATATAGTGTATAAATGAATGATGTGTAATTTTTTTGAGTACTACATTCTATTGTGTTTGATCTAGATCTAATGTTTACCTAATCATTTTGGTGACATCTTCAGACATCAGATGATAGAGACTTGATTTATAGCACATCACATCATCATCAGATCGATATTCAATAATATAAAACCATTAAAAACCTAGTTGATATATTGATATATTGTTTCTTTGTATTTAAATGTTTTTGTGATCAACTACTTCTTCTTGATGAGTTTTCATGAAAAAAATGTTTTCCTATGAGAATTTAGATGGATCACTTTAAATCCATATATATAATGAAGTATAGATCTTCAATGTCCTAGAATGAATTGGAGAAATAATTTTATTGGGACATAAGATATCCAATGAAATTTGTAAGTGGTTTAGACCCATTAAACAATGTTTAAGTGTAGAAATGATTTGATAGAAAATTTATGCTGATACTCATCGACATGATCTAGAATTTGAATTTGGAGATGAGGTGTATTTAACAAATTATCCATAGAATTAGATAATTATATAATTAATTAAATGAAAAATAAGCCCTATGTATATGGTTCCCATTAAATATATTAATTTTATTGAGATAATATCCTATCAGTTGGATCTATCACCAAACCTCTCTTAAGTTCAGGATGTGGACCATTTATCACTATTATAGAAGTAAATACATGACACATGGAAACCAATGAATATTAAATTCATAATACTAGATACATATCATTCATAGGGGGAATAAATTGATGTGATTATTTATTATAACTATAAATTTATATCAATAAAGACCACTCACCTAGTAGAATATTTATAGATAAACTACCATATGGAAGATGCATCATTGGAACCTGAGCACGTAATTTTGGAAATGTATAAATACATGATTGTACAAATGTGATCCAATTTTTGTGTTTAAAGCCATTTAATGTGTGGTAGATTGCAACACCGATTGATTTTATGAAATTTGTTTTCAATTAATTTTTTTTTGATATCTTGAACTACAAAAAACTTCTATTTCTAATCAATCACAATATTCAATTTATATTACTATTTAATATTCATGTGATGAGAATAATATTAAAATTTTCAGTATAAATATAAATATATTTCTTAAAATAGTATTTATAATGGTTTTTGAAAAATAAAAAGTATTTATTAAAATTAATAAATGTTGATAAAGTAATTATATTATTTTATAAATTGTATTTTCATGAAAAAACATTTACTGTTTTTGGAAAAAATAAAAACATATTTTTTCGAAATATTATAAAATTTACTTTAAAAAAAGTCAATAATTTTGTTATTTTATGTAGAAAAATTATCTTACGGATTTTTTTTGTCATTTTTAGGAATATATTAATTTTATGATTAATAGTGAAAAAAAATTTATTGAAACTTTTTTTTCATTCAATAAATTTATAACAATAACTTTTTATAGAATTATTATAACTGTAAATTTGGTTCAATTAGATTATATTTAATCCAATAGATGTAATTGGAATCAATTAAATGTTATCTTATTATATAAAAACTTTTAAACTTTTGAAACATTTCCATTTGAAAAACCTCTTTTTCGTCGCGTCTGGAGTTTAATTTTAAATACCAATATTCCAATTCTACAAATTAAATTCTTAAAAATGGAATCAATGTTTAAAATATTTATAATAAATATTATATTATACATCCAAATTATTAATTTACCTTAATTATTAGTTTAAATAGTATAAAATAAATTACATAGTTTAGGGTTAAAATGGGGTTTTAAGGGGATAAAATAAAAATATCAGTGGTAAAATGGCCTAAAAACTTATCCAACACCCATTTATGTCCATATTTATTCCAGATCTATTGTACAATTATCTATTTTCCCATTTGGATCCTTTTTTAATTCAAAACACATAGATATAATTTATTCAATTCAAAATTTCCATGTGTGCCATGTACCCCACTTATAAAACGTTCCCCCGTCTCCTCTCCAGTTCATGCTTCCAAAGCCCATTGTTTTAGACCTAAAATCTGCAACTCAGTTACCCACTTCCCTAAAATCATCCTAAAATAATTGGTTTTATCATAAATCCATGCTATAATTTATTTTGGTTTAGACCTAAAAATGTTGTCCAAACAAGAGGTAATGTCCTTAAACAAATGTTTTTTTCTCCTTCAAATTCATTCAAATAGTTTTAAACCATAATTATGTAATAGAACAAATATATTTAATAGAATTATATGTTTAAATGTTATGTTCATTTGAAAAATAAATCTTCTTCTCCCTTAAATTTAATAAAATAACAACATTCTACTGTACAGGGGACTACCGCCTTATGAACCGATGTGATTCATTTTTTAGTAATTCATATAATGTAAGATATTTTTGATAACATTAATATATATGTGATATATATCATATAAAAATTATTCTATAAATTCAATATGTTAATTACCTATCATTATTTTCCTTGATCAAGAAAATTCACACTACAACCATGAACACTTATGACCTGTTGTCTCCACGAACGACGTATTCATTTTCTATCTCTAAATTTTGTGGATTACGATATATAGATATATAATTAATACATATGTTATTTTTTATGTGAAAGTATTCTATATATTATTTAATAATGATCAAATTATGAGGAATTTAAAATAAAAAATCATAATATACATGAAAACAATGCATTTATTTCCCGAATCATGATTTTTAGAAGGAATTACTAATAAACAAATAAAAAGGTCATAACTAAATCATATATTGTAAGATATATAATTATTTTTGTCTAATAGATGTATAATAGTCATATTTTTACTATATAAGATGATTTATTGTGTAAAATAAAATTTTATAGATAATGTAATAGATTTTTTTCTCAATATGTCTTCCTTGGAACCAAATTATGTTATGAAAAATCTTATTTTATGAGGTCTATATATTACCACATTGAAAAAATTTCATGAGATTTTTTATTCTGCTTATTTTTTTATGATTCATTTAATTTTATTCTTTCAAGGTATAAGGATTTATTTTTACCAATTTGGTATGGGTATTATGTTACAATCTCATCGTTTATTAATATTTTTAATGGTTATAATTCAAATAATGAAATATTTAAATACACCACTCAATATATAAATAAGATTATTTATCCACTGTTTATTTCTTGAGAATACTTTTTTTATTAATTTATGACTTCTCATGTACTAAAGTTATCATAATATTTTTTATGTAAAATTTATTTTATTTCTCTCTTTAGTCAAAAAGGATTTTCACTAATTTATCTATTTTAAAAATCTTATTTAAAGAAATAATTACAAATATTTTTATATGGATTAAAATAATTTCATCCATTTTATCATTTATAAAAAAATAAAATAAAATTTTCTTATCTCTTTCTAAAAATGTTTATTCATCCTTTACCAAAAATTTGAATGGAACTATTGTTTTTAACTCTATGTCATAAACACAATTTTCCATTATAAGAAACACTCTTTTTTTTCAAGCGTATGGTACATGTTTAGAATTTTATTTCCATATAAAATTATTTATTTATATTTGGGATGTTTTTATATTTTCAATAAGTGTTTTCAAAATGTAAATGATATTTTCCTCATGAATTCCTTAGAAAAAGTGATTATGAAATTTTGCTTCGAAAACTACCGCATCCAATTATTGTTTCATATGTTTAACAGGGGATATGGTCAATTTATACAATCCGTATTCAATCTCAATATGGTTTATTATTTTGATTAAGATATTTTTATGAAACTGATTTTTTCAATGGGTTATGTTATAATTAATTGTATATCAAACCCCTTTAATCATCAATAGGTTATTCTATGATTTAATTCTTATGAAACCCAATTATCTCAATTTTTTGTATGATGAATGTCATAGGATATTATGTGACATATTTTTATTATTTTCCTTGATTAATTTGTGGGACCTATATATCTATTTTTTAATTTGTTAAAAAATAAATTCTTATTAAATATATTGGACTAGATTGGGGAGTAAACTCAAGTTAGTAAGATATTTTTCCCTCTATGATACTCTATAATGGGAACATTGGATACAATGATCATTGAGTGATTTAGAAGATTATCCTATGATAACCTTTAAAATAATACTTAAACATTATGGAAGATGTTTTTTATACTAATGTGTATGAAATAATTCCATGCATATGTCAATTTTTTTCATTAATGGATCATGTTTTTTTTCATTGTGATTAATGTATTATTAAATTAAAATCATTATGCAATGAAATATGATTTCAATCTTGGATATACAGGTTATGGATTCCATATGGTATTATCATGTGCTCATTCCATTATGCATATGTTATGTAACATCTTGTTACTATAATCTATTACTTTTCAACCACTCTTTTGATAATGCATTTTTTTGTATCGTTTAGGTTTGCTTTGGCTAAAACGTTTCAAATTTTAAGGGGATCATTGGAAATGTACGGATAAAGCATGGATTACCCAAAATTTTTTGTCTGCTTGTGAAAATCGTACAAACCCATGTATTTATGTTTTACATGGTGGTGGAATGATTTTAAAAATCATGCAAAACCCAATGATAAGTCATGAATCCCCACCATCAGGTGTGTAAGACTTGGGTCCACATTTTTTACAACATTGTGGCCATTCCAATCTGATGATGTATACATATTTTAATTAATTCCAAAATTCATTAAAAATTATCAAACCAACCATTTTATCCAATTCTTAGGCATGACATGACGTAGAATGATTTCATACTTCATTGGATCTCTCAACTAACCATTTTTATCCTTCAAAACCCTTACAAAGTGAATAAAATCAAGTAGAACATCATCTGGTCCATTACCAATATGTTTTCTCTCTATGTTCCTCTCTCGTGATCCCTCTTTCATTCTCCTTCGGGATTTTTATAACTCTATATTTTAGGAGGATCAAAAACCATTGTTTTAGATCATCAATCATGGTTTGATTCTTAGAACTTTATTTCCAATAAACTATGTTGGAGTTTCCTTTTATCGGCATTATATTTTTGGATCATGTGATCTCAAGGTGGGTGGTAACATTTTTGATTCTCAAATTTAATGTACACCAAATATATTGATTTAATTTAAATATATATATTTAAATTTAATTTATTTTGATTGGGTTGTTTTAAACCATTTTCCATTTAATTGGGGATTTGAATTTTATTTGGCATTAAATTGGTGAAACCCCCAAATTCTACTTAAATGAGGTGAAATTTTAATTTCATGGAAATTTTTCAAAATTAAATTTTAGTATTGAATTATGACATTTATTTCAAAACAGTATTATTAAAAATTGATAAAATCGTATAGATGGAATCCCTTTGGTTTTTCATGTAAATAAGACTTATTATATAAAAATAATTTTTTGGAATTTAAATGGTTGATGTCATATTGATAAGGATAAATAGTTTAATTTTACTTTTAAATAGTTTTTAAATAAATATCACCATATTGATTGTTGTTTGAGAACATGATTTCCTAGGTATTCAGTTAGTTATTAGGGATATACATGGTTGGTTTAGAATTCCCGTACAATGGATGGATACTTTATAACTCTTATTTTAACATATTGGATGATGATACCCCCAATGGGATATTGGTTATTCTTGTTTTTCGATTTTTTGATACATGTGGGTGTATATTACCATTTTCATTATAATGCATTGTGAGGATCCTACAACCTGGAAGTATCACCCATATTGTTATATGACCATATTTCTACTGGGTGATTATTTAATTTTTATTACATTGTTAGTAAACTATTTTACACATTCCATGTGAATTTATATAAACTATTTTATATAAAATTTTTATAAATACATTGTTCGAAATATATAAAAAAATTTAATTTTAATGATTTTTTTAAATATGCCTTTTAAATTAAATTACTTCCTATTTAATGTTGAAAGAAATAATTGGTTAATTATTTTTGGAATAATAATATGGAATTCTTGTGGACACCCTATTGGGATTTTATCACACAACCTACCTATTCTATTTGTTGTTTGTATATTTAATTTTTCAATGTTATAGGAAGGGGAATACTTAGTTATTAGTTGCAGTTATTGTTGATCTTTTGGCTTTGATCAAATGTGTCTATTGGTACTTATGGTTTTTTATACATTTTTAGTACTTTTTGTTTGTACTTTGGGTTTGTAAACCTATTTTAATAATGGTTTAGTTAACCCTCAAAAATATCCTTTTATAATATTTACTGGTATCTCATTATTCTATTGTGTTTTTGGAATATTCATTCACACATTCATGTTATATGATTTCAGATGATAGTCGCCCACACATGGGGATTCAGAACGACCTTCACGCTATGTTAGTCTCCGATAAGGTATTAGGGTACAAGGGTATCCATGATGGTTTGTGACAATGTGGTATAAAAGTTTATTTTTAAGCATATTTTATTGATTTCAGTATGCATTTGTGTAATATTTTTGGGTTTAAGGAAATAGTTATGATTGAGTTCCTGGATGATCTCATCACAATGATGCTTATGTCGCCAGTGTTGGTTTTAGGAAACAAGTCCTTATGATTTATTATAGTATTTTACATTCTATTAATATGGATAGATTGAGATATAAATCATTTTTACCAATCTGTTAGATTTAATTTCCATTTTTCTATTGTTAGAGAGTTTTTTTGGGTGTTAATATGATTTATTATATGTTTTCTACTGATGTTGTGTAGACTAATTTCTCTCTGAAGATGAAATAATAAGATTATGGTGGAATATTCTGATGAACCATAGTTATCAAATCCTCTTATCCAATATAACTTGGTTGAGGTTATCATCCATGATACCAAAACTCTAGAACTAGAACCAGCACCAGCTCCTTTTAAAAATCTAGTTTTAGGACATCAAAAAGATGTTTTAAGGAATCATGATTAAGAATTACATCAATAAAATCCACCATCATTCTAGGATCTAAGGATACTCAAATGGTTGAGTGTTGGTTGTTAGATATAGTTATTCTATTTGAGGTCTTGGAATCACCTGAGGGAATCAATATGAAATGTGACACCATCACGCTAAAGGAGACAAAAAGAAGATTATAGGAAACCATTGCGATTTTGAAGAAGCATAAGGGATTATAGTGGAAATACATTAAGGATGTTTTCAGTAACCAATTATATTTAAAGTTAATGGTATTATAAAATGATTTTGATTAATTCATATTCGAGTAGGCTGACAAGACTCTGATATAATATATAAATAATTTTTTTGATCCTATGATGTTTTCAAAAGTGATTGTATTAAATCAGAACATGACGTCTCAAAAAATTTAGATATGAATTTGATCGATATTTCATTATTAACTTTTCTTGCTAAATATTAAATGTAATGATATAGTGATGGATAGAGAATTTATGGTCTAAAAGGACATTGACGGTAGTCCAGGGTTGACTAGAGTGTATTTTTCTCCCAGTGGATGTTCTATGAGGTCCTATATAGTGTCTTAAGGACATTATCACCTAGTAAATCTATAAAACAATCAGATGCATCACAAACAAAGGGTTTCTAGCCATATGAATTTGAAATCAATCTTCTCCACACTAAAGAAGAGTCTCCAAAGGATTTAGATAGAGGTGTAGTGACTGTGATAAGTACTGTAACTATTACAACATCTTTAGTGAAAACCTTAATTCAAACAGATTCATATCATCCGTTAATTACAACTCATATTTCAATTCTTCTTAATTATCCTATGTATATTTTCTCTTATCTGATGGATATTATTATACCCCAATGAATAAAGACAGATTAGGGTATCTATTATACGTCATGAATCTCCTTTCTATCATAGATTGATCTCTTATAGTATTTTTTATTTATCAACAAAAAAACTCTTGATTTCAATTCCGGGTGGATTGGCTCATTTCCAATAAATCATGTATCGATTGTAATATTCAACAGGTCTCCATTGTTTCACCCTATATAGTGTTCCATGTATTTTTATTGGAATTTTACTTGAGGTAATGTATTTATTTACCATTATATCCATAAAATTCGAATATAATATAATTTACTCTTTTTTGTTTGGATTGAGAATCCTAAAGTTCTAATCTACTTCAATTTTTTGTTGAGTTTTCTGAGGTTTTTTCTGTCATTTTAAAATTTCCACTGATATGAGTGGAAGAGTTTTAGTATATTTAACTATATGTATTTATTATATATTTCTTCCCTCCTACAACATGAATGTAACAAAAATAAAATATATGAATTCCTAAATGCATGTTCTTTTTTTTGAAATGATTTATATACCCAAGTGATTAACCTTGGGAAGAGCATGTCCACTTTGATAAGATAGATAATGGGCCAACTCAACTCTATATTGATTACCAAAAAATAAATAGATTCAAAATAAATAAAATATATATTTTTTTAGGGATTTATGATCAACATGAAGAATTGAAAGTGGTGAAGTGGTTCTCGAATATTGATCTTCAATATTTCTAGATTTTTTAATAAATCAGGGGCTTTATAAGAAGCTCTATAAATGACATTTATTGATTCAGGAGGTAATGATCAAGAGA
Organism: Viscum album; assembly: GCA_963277665.1. Classification (NCBI taxonomy): domain Eukaryota; kingdom Viridiplantae; phylum Streptophyta; class Magnoliopsida; order Santalales; family Viscaceae; genus Viscum; species Viscum album. Next base: position 1,814,816,850 of record OY728127.1, read on the forward strand.
CACATATTGTATGGTCAAATTATTTTAGATGCTTCTGAAAAAGAAAAAATATATAATGTTATTGAAAAACCCATGAAATGTTTTATAGATTTAGAGTTCATAGGGTTTTGTAGGTATTATTATCAGGTTTAAAATGGTTTATTGATGTTATCTTCATTGATGACTTATCTAACTCACAAGGGACTAATGGTTTCTTATGAAGGGAACTGTCAATGTTATTTTGTTTAGCTAAATCATCTTTTGACTACTTCACCAGGGTTGACTCTTCCGGAATTTGAGAATGGATATGATGAATTCTATGTTGCATCATGTTTATTTATGGGTTTTTTTTCTTATTTAGGGTGATCATGTCAATTCTTATGGCTCTCAGCAGCTGAGGTCGCATGATATGAAATACTAGATGCAAGATATTAAACTCATATATGTGATGAACATTAGTAAGAGTTGGTATAATTACCTTCACGATGAATTTTTTATGATGTATTTTGAGAATAAAGATGAATATTTATTTTTAACATACATTGTCAAAATAATTCATGAATGTATTTTTAATGTTTTCTCTTAGAAGTATGTTTTTTTTAATAATCCAATTTCTATTATTTAAAAATTCACTATATTTATTTACAATAATATTTAATAATATTTAAACGTAAAAATTTATTAAATACCAAATTAATATAAATAATTAAAATATATTTTTAGCTAATGAAGAAATAATTTTCAATATTAATTTTTTTTTTCAGGAATCATTTTTTTTAAAAAAGGCATAATATTTATCAATTTTAATTAATTAAAATAATATATAATGATGAATTTTTAAATTACATGTTTATATTATATATCCATGTTTAATAATTTTAATACATATAATGATTATTTCTTGTTACATATTTAATTAAATATTCGCTTATACATTAAAAATGCTTTTCATGGAAAATTCTTTTTGATGTGATTTTCATGTTTTAAAAAAACCACGAATTTTGTGAATTGAATGTATTAAAAGAAATTCTTTATTTGGAAACAAAATATTTAATATTTTATAATATATAATAATTAATTATCAGTCATAATTATTATAAATTACATTGAAAATTAATTTCCCATGTTATGGATAATACGAGGACTTGCGCATTGCATATATTTTTATTAAAATTAATTTTCCACACACATAAAATAATTATTTTATAAATTAGTTTTAATAGTTATAATATTTATCAATAAATTATCTAATAATGAACATTATATTTTAGGCTTAACATACTAATTATGTTGGTTAAAACAAATTGTGGTTAAAATATAAATTGTAAAAGTATGAAAATATAGATGATACATAAAATGGAGTGTTTAAAATTATTTCACTATATGTGGTATATATTTGTATTTACTTTGTCATCCATAAAATTATTTATTGATTAAATTTTGAGGTACTTTTTGGAGATGTACATTCTATTATTGAATTGTTTATTGTATTTAAAAAAAATTCCACACCACCTCGATTATAAAAGAGAACTACCTCACATTTCATTATCACACATATGAAGACATTATTCTCAAAACCCCAATAAAATATCTCCCCAACATCCTTAGAGTCATTATATATATTTTTTCTTTCCTAATAGGCCAACGCAATCGTCTTTAAAAAGATATACAAAGGCATTTTTTAAAGGAGAAGATAATATCATTAACAAAGCTCTTTCTTATACATTATTATTTTAGAACCTTATATTAGGTTATAAAATCTCAATATAACAATTCTAATTTCTTATAAATACAATATTTAGTTATGTTTATGGAATAATATTTATCCATATAATTCTCAATAAAATGGGAAAAAAATTGCATCGATCATATGTACAATAAAATATGGTATCACTATCTGATGTAATTTTTTCAATCATTGAATGAAATGGACAGTCCTAGTGATGGTAAATGTTAATATATATAAAAATTATGAAATTATATTGATTCTGGAAATTTAATATTTCATCTTCTGACATATCCTTTAATCTATTAAGTGAATTATATCATAGCTCATATTTATGTATAACATACCATTTCCACAATGATATAAGATTTATTTTCCATCTATAAATTTCAAAAATGGTTATAAAAATGTATATAATGAGTAAATTTTATATTTTTAACAATTTTATAATTTTGGATATTTGGTATATATATCCTATCAATATGAATCACAACATTAGTGAAAAAATATACATGTCAAATAGGGAAATTAATAACCAAAATAATAAAAATAATGAAATATTATTAACAAATGAGTTATAAGTTTTCAATGTAAGATCATATATAATATTATAAATTTTTATATTATTATATTATTAATTATAAAAATTCTAAAAAAATTTATAAAAATTTAAATGAACAGTCAACCAAAGGGAATTGTGAAATATGGGATTTAGTCTTAATATTTTATATTGATACATATTTGTTAATATAAACCAACTCACATTTATATGGTGAATATACATCCACTTAATGGTATTTAAAATAAAAAACAACATATTATTGATGGATAATATTTTAATTCACATTTACTCTTCTAGGGGGTAATAACTTTTATGTTTCCAAATATGTAAGATTATATTTTACTATCAATTTTTTTCCATTTTTTTAAGAATATTTATAATTTATCCATCTTGAAATACAGTAATTTTATTATAGTATTTATTTTTTGTTTTTTTGAATATTTTATCCATCCTCTCTTATATTTTTTATTGGATCATAGAATAAATATTATAAAATAAAACATTATTTTATGTCTGAATAAATCAGATTTTTTTTTTCATTTGCATGTTTTTTTAATTTGTTTTAAACAAGTAAATTTAATAATTAAACATATTTATTAAGGTAATTTTAATATAACCATTTATTTTAATGAGTATTTTAAATAGAAAAATATAACTTTTTTTCAAGTGGGTTGTTTAAAAAAAAAACTCAGAATACATGTTTTTAAATGTATACGATGATACTAGATTTATTAGGAACATTATACATTATATAAAATGATACATCTTAAACAATTTATTATTTGTTTTACAAATAAAAATCTTTCATTAATAATTTTTTTAATACTTCATAATTATTAAATTTATAATTTTTAAGAAACTTATTTTGTTTCCAATAACACTTTTCTTGAAAAATAGATGTTCGCCTATCATCTCTTGATTAATTTTTTTGAATGAAAAAAATATCTTGAGAAAATCACTTTCTTTTTATCAGTTTTCATTGAGAATATAACTTTTATTCAGTATTAATATTCATTATGTCATTCTATTATGAGTAACTATACTGAATTCCATTTTTAATAGGATGTTTTCATTGACTGTTAATTTACTAACTGGTGAAATATTGTTAAATTTGTATCATTTAATCAATACATATTTTTTACAATGATTATTGTTTCATGTATTAAATATTTAATTTAATATATGGGGAATTATTTCAACATGCAGTGATTTGTGGGGCCTATATTTTTATAACACCTCAATGCAATGGTTGTTCTCATGAAAAAAATTATTTGAAAAAATTAAATCTTTTTTATGAATAATATTGAGATTTATTATTAAATGATCTGATACTATAGAATTCATGATGTTAAAAATTAATTATTTTTTATTGGTAATCATATTATTATCATCAATTTGATTATTACACTGATATTATTCATTCATTCATTTGGTGATCAATCTATTAAATAAATGAAAATTATGTTCAATTGTTAACCATTCCATATTGATTAGTCCTTATAAAACCATAACAGAATTATTATTTATTAAATGTTAGGTCTTTTAAATGATATAACATTACCAAGGGATTATGACTTATCTATTAATGATAGAAAAGTTTTTGATTAAATGACATGTGTGTTCAATTATTTATATTTCCATATAGATTTTTCATTATCTAATCATGACAGCCATGTTATTGATTAATTAGAATTGGGGAATTTTTATATATGTTGATATATTGATTATTATTTATCTAATCATAATATATATGTTATTTATTAAATGGTATTTGTGTATATATACTGATATTATGATATTTATTATGTCTAATCTAGTCAAGCTAGTAAATTTATTGATTAAATGAAATTATGTTCAGTTATCTACCTTTACATATTTATTATTAATTATTAATTGAGGATATATTATTCTATACATAACCATTACTAACAAATTGATATCCTCTTTATTTTATTCCCTTTCTAAGGAATTGATGAATAATTTTTTAATGAGTTCGATGATGTTTAATGTTTTCCATTAATATATTTTATATTATATTTCCAATGTAAATTTGGTATCATGAATGTATCTAGTTCACCAATACAACAAATCTAGAGGGTCCTTTGGGATTCGACTCATTGTATCTGTTGACATATAATAAATTAACCACAGACTCTAGGTTAATGTATTTATGGATGATATAATTATATATAACTATAAATTAAATGAATTATATAAATTTATTGTAAACAAATCATGTTTCAATGAATAAAAATAATATACAAATGGTGCACAAAATATAAAATGTCTTAACAAATTGAAAATGAGACTACAATCCCTTACCTTAGACTTTCTCAAAGTCAGATGCACTCTAATATGCCTATAATTAAATTTTGTTTTGTTATTCATAATTTTTAAAAGCGTATTCATAATTTTTTACATAGGGAAATTAATTTTTAATTTAATATTATCCATATATATTAAATGGATATTGTTGAAAATAACATTTTTTTATAACCATTTTGTCTCCATTATATGATGTAGTTTTGTGGATAAGGTCATAGAGACATTTTCATGGGATAAAAATCTCCATAATGTTAATGATAATTTTATTATTTAGTTTTATTTTATTCTAGACAACCTTAGTCATTTCCTTGAACATTTTATGATGGTCAATTTTTTTCACATACAAATATCAAATTATAGAATCTTTATTCCAAAATAAATAATTATTTACATTATAGAATTATAAAATATGTATATAACCATTATATAAATATAAATATAACATAATATATTCAATTTTATTTAAAAATAAAATTATATAACAGTATATGATTGTTCATGGAATTATGATTACAACATTTTTCATGTATGTGGAAATCCTAACACAAACAAGTTTCTATTGTAATGACTGAATGAGTAAGAACATGCAATGGAATAATGATAAAATGGATTTTAGAGAGCTTAATCATGTGAATAATTATTTTTAAATTAATAAATAAAATCAAGAGGAGTTATATGAAGAATATATATGTGAATAATCCAGAAGATGTTATCTCTTACCATTATAGGTATAATATTATGAAGATGAACCTCGTTGAATTAAGTGGTTTATTGTAATTTATTTAGACTATAACCTGATGGAATTGATATATTATTGATATGGAATTAATTATATTATTTTATATGTGGAATATTTTTGTTTTCAATCTTTGATGAAGATGGGATACTCATTTTTAGGTGAGATAGGAGGATCATTTTTAAATATTACTAGTGTTAAGAAAGATAAATGTCATCTTCAATGGAGTGAAAAAAATATCCATATTTCAATGATATGACTGGTCATTTTAGTGTATACTCAGATATAGTATTTGAGAAAATTATTTTTGGGATATAATTTCATAATCAACATGTTTGAGCCATTTTAAATTATTTTTACATTCATTGTGGTGACTTACATTTACCTCAGAATCATATTTTTTCTTCCAAATATGAAATAGATCATTGTCAATAATTTAAATGAGATGATTAAAAATATATAACAATTTTAATGGTTTCAATTTTAAGTGGACGGAAAAAATTCAATATAATTTCATATAATGAAAAAATGAATTTTTTTATAATTTTTTTTTAAAATAAATATTAATTTCCCTAAAACATTTATAGTATTTGTTTCAAATAATATATATTATTTATTTTTTTTAAAAATAATATTTTTTTAAAATAAAATTAAATCCAAAATTGTATTGATAATCGGGATCACATAATTAATGGAAAAGGTTAGAAATAGTTTAATTATTAGAGTAAAATACGACAGAGGCTCCAAAATGTGAGGAACATGTTTCCAAAGTCAACATAATTTTTTTACATTCATTATTTTAATCAATAAATAAATATTAATTTTAGAAAAATTTTATATAAATTATTATGGTATGTTTATATCATGAATATTCAATAATTATTATGGTGTTTAATAAAAAAACATTTTTCACTCTTTAGAAAAAATAATCCATTTTAAAAAATAATAACAACTCACCCAAATCTAATTTTGAAATGTAGAATTGATTAAAAATGATATATTTATCAAATTGATGTTAAAAAATTTATAATATATTCTTGGAAATAATTATATAGTATAAAAGTAAACATTTCATCTATAGAAAAATTAACACTACAAATATATTTATATAAAAAAACATTTCATATAATTTTGGAAATAAATAATTTTTTAAAATATTTTTAAATATATTGCATCATTAAATAATATATGAATCATATAATTGTGATAAATTTTATATATATTATCCAAAAAAATTATATTAGTTTTAAAAAATATTTTTTGAATAAATGCAGTGTTAAACATCGAATAGTTATAATGATATAATATGAATTATTAATCATATAATTAATCTATTTCATCAGTTAATTCATATTATAACATATTAAATATTTAATTAAAGTAATAATAATAATAATATAAAATTGAATTAAATATATGAATTTATAAAAAATAATATTAATATCCTTTTTTACTTTTGGGTGTATTATTATTTTAACCTTCATAATAATGTTTTACAATATAAACTACAAAAAAAAATAATGTTTATCTCTTTTATTATGAAGGTATATAATATTTAATTTTAGTATTTTATTTTTTGTGATATAAGCTATTGAATATATTATTTATTTAATGGAAAACAATTACTAAAATATCATGGTGTTAAACTACCAACCACTTTTTTACATAAGACAACTCATCCAGAATCGTCTAATTGATCAATATACATGTACCAAAACATATAAATATGATTATAATCAATATATTAAGAAAATAAAGGATATATAAGTGCAATAGTTATAGAACCCAATAATATATTGAAGAAAAAACATATACCAACTTATAATGATCTAGATATCAAACTAAATTTCCAATGTAAGGAAATAAATATAGAGATAAATTTCCTATTTAAAGTATAATATAGAGTATAATGTGAGGGGTTCTTTTCAACTATAAGGATAAGTGTGGAGAATTAAATTTTATAACAATTTTTATCAATTTAAATAAATTCTTTTTTTTATATATTCCTGAGGTGATCAATTTCCCTATCCATTATCACCGATAACTTACTCCATGTCCATATGTTGGTTAGTTTAAATATATATATTTCCCTATTTTAACTAAATATAATATATACTAAGATAAATCCACTAGGTTCCCTTTGATATTTGTTATCAAAATAAAGACTCAGTACTGGGTATACCAATTTGAATACTTATAGATAACATCCACTGAATCTTCTAGTATCTCAAAACATAAATATATACATGTATTAAAAATAATTTATTGACATTATAAATAAAAAAATAGGTTTTTTATATATGGTACCATGTGTTAAAAATTTATGTCAAAAAATATGGAAAAAAGAAGTTAATTATAACTTTTAGACACCTAAATAGCGTGTATTTGGACAATTCTTATTTTAAAATAATATGAATTTATTATTAATTACTAATTTACATAAAATTATGATTTATTTTTTATAAATATTAATATTTATTAAATGAAGATCCCATTGTTTCCCCTTATTTCATTATTTAGTCTCCTATTTACGATGAGTGATTTTATAGGGTATATGAGTAAAACTATCATGGTAAATGATAATATTACTTTCATATGCCAATTTCTTCTATAGTTATTTAAATATTTTATCTAACATACCATGGGGGATTATATAATTGTAATATATGGATAAAATAAAAAAATTATTTTCAGTTCATTAACATATATTCTATGATAGAGTTAACATTTTGTAGTGAAGGAATCAAGTTTACATTAGTTAATTATTAATGACTCTTTATATATTAATTTTATTCAACATACCATAGATTATTGAGTATTTTATATTAATTCCACATCAACAATATTTTCATCGATAACATCATTGTTTAGTTTATTTTATTTGTTCATTTTTTCTTTGAGAGAAAACATTTTGTGTCAAAAAAAAATTTATAATTTTTTTTAATTTTTTCTATATATTATTTCATAACACATTAAAAGTAAATACTATAGATTATTTTATTTTATAATGTATTATTTAGATTCAATAATTCATGTTATGAAATATTTTCATATATTCAAGAAATATTTTAATGTTTGAAAATAGAATTTAAATAAAGTATACCTTATATGATGGGAAATTTATTTAAAAATTTATCATGAAAAATTAAAGGGACTATATATATAATAATATTAATTATTATTTCATCTTAAATTTATTTTGTGTTTTTTAGTATGGTATAACGAGTTATTAATTTGATTACGATATAATAGAATATCATAATGGAATATTGGAGCCATTTTTTCATTTAAATGGTAATGGTACATATTTATATTCTGGTTTAATGTACAATTGTTTTTTGGGTATTAAATAAAAATAATTATATATTCATAAAAAATTTTACAATTCCCATTGTTAATGTCTATATATTTTATTAATATTGTTGTGTGAAATAATGTTATTTGTAAGAGCATTGGGGTTTTATAAATTGAGGAATTCAGTTTTGTGAAGTTGTATATTTAAAAATATTATTAATTGAAACAGGATTATTGAATTTTCAAAACAACAAGGGGATATATGGGTTGCTATGTTGGAATTTCAGAGAAATTGTTTGTACTAGTATGGTTACCCATTGCTAATACCCAGATAAAAGCTATAACATTGGATATTAGGATATTCCCCAAAACACAACCAATGGATTATCAATAAAGTGTATGTTGGTAGGATCACATCAACAATATGTCAAAATTGATTCATTATACAGAATTTCTATATTTTATACATTTTCTATATAAATTTGTACCACAATGCATAGTCATTGATTAGTAGCATAAATAATAGTATTCATTTATTGATATAGTATTATTTATAATAAAGTACACCTGTTTATATTATAAATTAGGGAATTATTTTATTAAATTATAACAAACTATATTAGAGAAATAAAAGTATTTTATTAATCTTAATGCAACTACTATTTATTCATTATTCAATAAAAATAAATTCATGCAATTTACTATATGTTTCTCATTGTGTTTATACTTACTCCATGCATAAATTGTTTTGGGTGGATGTATATTTTCTCACATAAATTTTAATAAATATATTTATCATATTTCACATTTTATAGAAATAGACCATGGGTTATTATGTTCTATTTTATATGAAGATACATAGGGACATGATATTTTTGTTCTTGGAGATAATTGTTCATTATTTTTTTTAGTTAGGTCATATATTGGGGGCATATATGTTTTTATTTTTTATTTGTGTTTTTCATATTTTTCTTGGATTCATTTATATTTTTTTATATAGATATATATTTATCTTAATGGTTATTCAATGATTTAATTCATTTATATTTTTCAAAAATTTTAATTATTTTATAATAAGGGAAACATATGGATGTGCAATAATCAATATTTATGCCCATTAAATATTATTTATGGTTCACTAAGGTAATATCATTCCAATAATTATTAATTTTGATACCCTTGATACATGATACTATATATGGATATTGGTATTTGTATTTTGGTTTATAGGTAGATGATTCAACCTAAATTTTATTGTAGTTATAATGGTATGTTATAGAATTTTATTAGGGGGTGAGAGGATAATTTGGTCAATGGTTGTAGGTGATATAATTTACCAAACATTATAATTGTCCCATATATAGGAATGCTAAATATAATCATGGTTATATCTAAATGTACCAATGACAAAGAGGGTAGAGTGGTATTATTGAGCCCATATATTAGTTATATTTCATTTATTTTCCCCAGTAAGGTATCAGGAAAATAATAATTTATCATAGGATTTGTTATTTTTTTCTATCATCAAAATTTTAGTTCATTAGATATCAATTTATTCTTAATTATAGTTTTCATAAAAATGTATTAATATAACTCTAAATTTTTAAAAATTATTCTATAGTTTTGATACACATCTTATTCTTTATTTCATATTTTTTTGTTATTTTTTTTGTTTATTACTGAAGAAATGAATACTTTGAATTAAATTTTTCAAAAAACCCACATTTATTTTTATTTTTTTAATGATGAATTTTAATTTTACATGAAATGAGAAATGAAAGAAAATATCTATTATTAAGTAGAGTATTCATATATTGAAATTAAATGGAATATAATTTAGTATTAATTAGGATAATAAATATTTCCATATTTGAATGAATATATTTCATTAAATTTTAAATTTATCTCATAATATACTAATATTTTTGAGATTCAAATTTAATTTGAGTAGATATATAATTATATTTATATGAATGATAATTTACATGTTTTTGATGTTATATTCATTGAAATATCTTGGTATTCATGATTCAGTAAATATTTTGGAAGGAAGATGTTTAATATAGAAAGAGTTGAAATTCAACTTATTCATTTTTTAATAATATTATAGAAATGATATTTTTTGAGTTTAGTACATGTAAATTATTTTCAACATATTTAAAGATGATTATAAATAGATATATTTTTTGGGATTTAATTTTTAGATATATAGTTATTGATTTTGTATGTTGTTAGTTTGTTTTTAATTTGGTTGTTAGGGATGGTATTAGGGTGATCATTTAATGAATATTGGAAGTGGAAGAACTACATAAAAAATACCTATCAATCATCATGAAAATATATGTCTATGGAATATTGTAAACATTGTATGAGTATCCCTTTTCTAGTAGCCTTAATACAAATAGGGCATCCATAATGGAGACCATTGTAATAGCAGTTGATGTTTCATACCCTCATGGTAAAAAATCCATCAATGGATCTAATATCATATCATGAGGACCCAAAATGACACAAGAGATTCTATTTCCATCACTATAATATAAAATATGGATCTTGTAGAAGAGTGGTTTGATAGGCTTCTATAGAACAAGGGTACAAAAATTTGATGGAACCCTTCCCACATATAGGAATCTATGATTATCTACATTTAGTTAAGAGAATAATCCATATCATACATCTAAAGTTCCACCTCACAACACCAATACGATAAATCCTACTGTATATTTTTTAATTTAAATGTTTAATGAATATTTTCCATGATATTAATGAACCATAATATGGACCAAAACAAATGAAAACCATAAAGGTAGTGAGTTTCATTTAAGAACTCATTGTATAATATTCCCAATTGTACTTTGATTGAGGAGGAATATCCATCCAGTACATCTATGTTATATATATTCATATATGTATAATATTTTATGATATTCATCTGATTTATATAATACAATATTACTCCAAGTGAAAATATAATATTACAGACCCCCATATAGGTAATATCCATCAATTACTTACAATAATGAAAATTAAAAAACAAAATAATGAGAATCCAAAAAATTCTATGTAAATCCCACAAAATAACACCTTAAACATATTTATCAAACCAAATTAATGTTGGAGAAAACAATTTTTTAAAATCATATTATGTATCACTAAATATAGTAATTCTAATATATGGGTTTTACATGAATATAGAAGGTACTTGAAAAGGTGTATTATATGTTAACAAAGTATAGTATTCTGATTAAAACTATGTAATATTTTGAGGAGGATTTTACACTGTATAGTTTTTCACTTTGTTTAATATGAGGAAAAATATAGCGTTTTCAATTTTTTTTTTGATTGAAATAAAATAAAAAAATGAAATAAAAAATATGTAAATATAAATTTTATACTCAATTTATTTTAAAATATAAAATAAGAATGTTGATCATGTTATAGTTTATTTTCCAATTGGAATATTTTCCTTGTTCTATTTAATTTAATCATCTTCTATAATGTTGATTAAAGTGAGATTCCAGAAATGTTTCATATCACTCCCTTGGTCCAATATTATTGGTGGGTGAAAAACATGAAAAGATATTATGTTGGTGTACTCTTCTTTATTGTTCTGTAGAAATGAAATTAATATTCTAAAAACAATTAGGAAATTACCAGTTTGGTTTTATTTATCCCAAACAATCAATTACATCCACTACCCCCTCCACAGACACTGATGATCACCGAGTACATCACCATAAATCCCTAATCTATTACATAATATATAAAATAGATCCTAGTGGATTGATATAATGATCATTTAACAAATAAAAAATCATTAATATAATAAGAAAAATATGATCATACTTGATAATAAAAACTGCTATATGAAATTGAAAACAACATCATAGAAGAGAGAAATTGATTTCATTCTATTAAGTCCATGAACTCAAGAATTATAAAATATATAACCAACCCTTACCAAATCAGTAAAACGATTTCCCAACCATCGAATGGGTAATTGAGATTAATGGAGAAGAGGAAGGAATATCATAACAAATAAAGATAATAAGAAGAGCAGAAGAGTAGAAAACTTAAGCTGCTGAATTTTTTATCTAAAATATTGTTCCTATATGGAACATAATCCCATTGAATAATCCCATAGTAACTTATTATAGGTTTTTCAATATTTAATTTTATATCTCTCCATAGTTTATAAAATTAATTGGATACATAAAATAAAAGTTGTGAGATAATTAAATAATAATACTATTTCTATCATAGGATTCATAAATTCTTCCTTAAATGTTGAGAATTTATTTACCACCTTAATGATTTAATAAAAACATGTAATTTAAAGGAAAAATCAATCGTTGAGACCTATTACAAATAAAATTTAATTAAAATTAATTGGATGATTGTAAGCTAGGATATTACTGATTTACATAGGTGGGGTCCACACTATTGGACAGATGAATATTCCCACATGATTTATTATTTAGGGCCATTAGACGACTGAATTAAATTTTATTCTAGAAAAGAGTCATACTCCAAAAAAATAACCTGAATAATTTATAAAAAAAATTGGATCAATATTTTCATATCAATACATGAAATACCAAAGTGATTACAATATGATAAAATTCCATAATTAAGCAATTTAAACATTTTAGCACAAAACACACAAAAAATACCAAATTCCTGCTAGTAACCTCAAATCAATAAATTGTATTGGGTAAAATAATTTAAATATATATATAAATATTGAATATAGTGTCTCTATCAATTCAACCACACTTATCACTAGGACTCCTGGACAATTATAAATCAAAAATAAATCAATGAAAATTTCAAACACAAACCTATGAGATCCACAAATATTTTGACAAGAAACCAATGTTATCAAGCCTCCAAAAATAATTAGTGTTTGTTTTGATTTAAAATATTTCGATATATTTCCTCTTTTATTCTTATACAATGAACCCAAAACACCGACCTCACATGAATTTTCAATCATCCCACAAATTTCATTTTTTTCAAAATACATCTCTCATCAAAACCATTCAAGAGTCACAAAAAGCTTAATTATTTCCAAAATATAAACCTGATTAGAGTAAAAAACATGTGATCATCTTGATGAATTTTCAGGTTTTTTCATTATATTACAGTTGGTACTATTTTCATGGAAATATTTTTGACGCCGAAAAAGGAGGGATTGGATCATTTTTAATAAAAATTTCGTGATTCCAATTTCCACTAAAGTATGGTTTCCACATTACTCCACGTAGCATAAAATCATCTCCAAAATAATTTAAAAATGAGTTTTATGGGATGATCATACAATTTCTAATTATTCAACATTATCACAACAAAATTTTAAATCTCTATATAGGAATAACATTATTTTCCCCTCTTGATGCTACAGAAAGAAACAACATATTTTATCACTAAATTTCAAGAATGGAACAACATTATACATAATTAATTTTTTAGAAGGAAAATCATATATTCAATATTAATTTTCCACCCATTGTATCACAAAATAATGTATCACAATACAAGATAGCTTCCCCAGTACTTATGTTGAACTAGATAATGGAAATTTACTTCTAGAACAGGTTTGATAATGAAATTTGGCCTTTAATGTGGCTAAACTAATTGGTTTTTAATGTATTATATGGGATAAAAGGATTAAATATAGACTTGATATCATAATAAAATGTATTCTATTTAAATAGGAACTAGAAATTAAAATAAATTCCTCAATAATTAAAGCTATATGTACCTCAATAACTAATTTTTTATAGGAGTAAATGAGATTATGGTTAATGTAATCATGTATAGGTTCATTCAAGAAATGAGGTCAATGTAAATAATAAAAATAAAATTAATCAAAATCCTTACACGAATGTGATTTAAAATATAAATATTGTGATTTTTTCCATGTGATTCAAAAATCAGAGGGCTTCTCATGATGTTCTAAAAATATGTCATCATTATGTAAAGTTATTTTACGTGTTTTTTTAAAATTGTAATCATTATCATAGTTTAATGAACACATTAAAATTAAAATTAAAACACAAAAATTTTAGAAAATACATTTTTTTGATATAAATAGAAAAATTTAAAGAATATTGAAAATCCTAAACTACAATGATTCCCTCCCAAAAACATATATTTTTTAATTACATAATTCATTAAAGTAGAATTAAACATGCTAATTTATTTTATGTAGTATCGTTGAAAAATATTTGTTAAGGAGAGGTTAACATGAATAATTTTTTTGATAATCAGTTGGCATGGGTGTAAACTCCTAAAATTATTTTTATGGAATGTTTGTGTGGAATTTATTTATACTAAGTCCATTAAGAGTGATAGGATCTTACTATCCACCCTTTACAATAAGAATACCACCAAAAGGATATGCATGATTAACTGTAAATGAAACGCCCCATATGGAATGAATTTTACCTAGACTTAGCATGAATTGTGAGTTAAATAATAATAAATTGTATCTTGTATGGATGTATTTTTTTGGATAATCATATCATGAAATACCATGATATATCTTTTTAAATCCTCAAATTTTAAAATAATCCCTTGTCATTTTCTCCTACTCATGCAACTGCAATCCCCTCTATTTTCTAGTTTATTCAAAATCCGATTTTATCATTATCATAGCCTAAAAGGATCGAATTTTTTTTCATAATTATTCATGAATAAACATATATGGAATAATATCTATTAATATATTTTAGGTTTTACTATAATCCAATAATTTATTCTCTATATTGTGGCTCTAATCCTTCATGTTGGATTTAAGCGTATCTTCCAAAATTCTTTTGATTTCTCTAATCGACAAATCTGCTTGTCTATTAGTATATAGATTATAGGAAGTTTTTGTTTTATGATTTACCCACTACTTTTTTCAAAAAATTCTCCATTATCATATTTCTAAAGGGAGTCCCTTGGATGATGGATATAGGAACTACAAATGTACAAAATATATTAGCCCTAACAAAATCACAATCAACTATAGCATCATCAGTCTTGGTGGATTTCTTCCTCCATAAATTCCTAAAACACAATAAATTTAGGGAAATATATAAGAATTTAAATATTAAATTTCGAATGGCCACATAATATATATCCCCTAAAAATCATAAATCAAAAAAAATCATTGTCATTTTAGGTTTTTATTGTCTCATTGAAAAGTTTCCATAATATGGAATTTTTAAAAACCTTTAACAAAAAATCATATGCTTCTTTAAAATGGTTCAATCAATAAATTGTATATTCTAAAATCTTTCGTTAATGTTATTTGTGGTAAAAAGGCACATCCATCATCTACGGTGTGGAAAAACCGAAATAATGATTTAATTTTACTTTCAATAATGAATCTTTTTGACACATGATCATTGCAATTTTTCCATTGAAATGGATCATGAAAATATAATTTATTGATTAAAATTTAAGTGTTTAAATTTTTTTTTAATTTGAATGATATGACACTAATTATATTACAGTATAATTCACCATGTCAATATACCAAGGCACATCATCTTAATCCAAGTACAATACCTCTCCTAGAGTTTTATCATTCAGTGGGTAATTGTTTTGTAATTCCACTTTCCTCGGTGCTTGGAAGTCTACATAAATGATCACACACTTAGATTTCATATCCCATATTGTCTTTGGATTGTGTATTGAACTATTGAAGCGGTATCAAATGTTTCACTGACCTCTTTTTGGCATCATTCTTATTCCTCAAGTACATATGAGTTGCATGATCATAAAATCAATTTATTTTATTTCCAAATAAATATGATCAAAATCATTCTAATGAAAATAAAACATCAAAAAAGTCTTTTTTCATGGTCATGTAATTGAATTGGAGAATCAACTATTGTTATTTAGGAATATAAAATTACTTTTTTCTTTCGCAAAATTCCTTGAAAAATTAATTCTCCATCTTCATGGTAGGATTAATCATAATGAAGCTCAAATTGTTCTTCCCACTCTGGTTGCTACATCACGGGTGGCGAAATTGTTCTCTTTTTCAACTCATCAAATGATTACCTAAATACACCTTCACAATCAGAATCAACATATTTCTAAATTAATATTGATATACGGTGACAAATATGAATAAAATCAATGATATACCTCCTGTAGAATATTACATGTCCTAAAAAAACATAACTTGTTTCACTCAATTTGGATAAGATAATGAATTTATCATATCAATTTTTTATTTATTCACTTCCATCCAATTTTTTAAAATTAAATTTCTCTCATCAATTAAATTAATAATTCAATAATTTAAAATAATATTCTTTTTAATGCAGTTTTTCAATAAAATTTACAGATTATTAATTAAATGGTCAAAAGAATATTAAATAAATATGTAATCCTCTAAGAAAATAGAATATACTTATTCAATCTGATCATAAAGTATACATAACATTCCCATATGAAATGTATCTAGATCATTTAAGAATATAAATTGAATGATTTAATATGATAAAGTGCTAAGGGTATGTGTAATGGAATTCTTATCTTGATCATCACAAGAAATGGGTACCTAGAAATAACATGAAAATCCCTCCAAAAATAAATATTGAGTTTTCCCTACCCATCCATATAACAACTAGTTAATTATTGGTATTGGGGAAAGATCATTACTAATGACCTGATTTAACATCCTAAAATCTACACACACTATCCTACTATTCTAAATTCTCATAGTGATTAATTCATTCTTTTTATTCCTTATAGTCGATGAGGATGATTTATTTGTAACATCCATAATGTGGATATCACACTGTGAATATAAAATGCGATATATGGTCCCATATTCGATGATATTCTCAACCTCCTTCTTCACAACATCCATCATGGTGTCATTCAACCTCCTTTGGGTCTGTCTGCTTGGTTTTGAATCTCCCAAATGACAGATTCGTTATGATCAATTTTTCGGTTTATTCCTAGGATTTATCCTAAAACACATGCTATTTATTGTGAATTATCTATCAAAAGATCAATAAATTATTATTCTTGTGATTTCGATGGCTTATTAGAAATTATATATGGTAATTTATCCCCCACTACGAGGTACACATATTTCAAATCAATGGGAGTGGGTTTAGTTACTAATCTTAGGGCTTGATAGAGCCAATATTTCTTTTTTTATTTATCTGAATGATTTAATCCCATCCAATTTATCAATATGATATTATTTACAAAAAAAAATTATTTATGGTTTGTTTTGAACTAAAATGTGAAAATTAGTTAATTCATGAATTTAGAAATATTTTATTCACTTTAGTATTTTAGGTATATCATTCAAAATATGATTCCAATTTGAATTATTATTATTATTTATTAAACCTTTATTAATTTTCTCCATCATTTTCTTTTGTATTGTAGTATATTCTACCTTGTAATGTCCCTAAAAATAAATATATTTGGGAAATAATTAGGGTTGACCGTGTGGAATCCACCCCAATAATTCATCATAACTCACCCTGGACACCTCCAAATAAAAAAAATTAAAAATGGGGTTGAAATATAGTTAAATAGAGTATTTGAAAATTAAATATTATTGAAATATTCTAATATTAGTGATGTCATTTGACGCTATAAATTTGGGATAGAAATTGGAAACATTCTAAAATAATAAAATATCAGAATTAATGTGACATGTCTCTTACTCCACATGGAGGATCAATTTCCAATTTTGGGGTGAAACATAAATGGTATTTTTCAAACATATTTTAAGAGGAAACTATTATAAATCTTAAATTAAATGGGTGTATCCTGGTCATTATTTTTGTGGAAAGAATTAGGAGTTAAAAAATAAAGAGATATTTAGATGATATTAAATTCTAGGATCGAAGAATGACACCCCCTTGGAATATATAAGTATGAGTTAAACCAATATGAATGGGAGTTTAAAATCACTATTTTAGAGGAGTATAAGTTCCATTCAGTAGCATTAGGATTATTTTATATTCCTTTTATTTTATTTTTATTGTCCTCTTTAGTGAATATATATATATATATAATTGATGTTCTTCGATATTCATCCATCTCAATTTATCTTCCATAAATAATGTAATTAATATCATTAATCATCACTCCACAATGAACTCTTACCCTAAAAAATGATAGGGTAACTCAAGGATTTTCCCATTGCAGGTTAGTATAAATTACATTCATTTTATACTAAAATGAAAAGGTTTAATTATGTTTGTGATAAGCAAAACCGAATGTGAATGGGTGTGTTGGTCGACCACCACGACAATGATCTTAATCTCATTTCAACTCATTTAAGAGGTCTTTTACATACCTTCAAATGGATACACACTATTCATATTATGGTGATGACCCATTCTGTGGATGAAATGAAATAGGGTGGAGCATGGTATCGGGTGATATCATACTCTCGATCGAGATATTTCATCAACAATAATTTTAGGATGAGGAGGAATTAGTATTACTAAATTAATTATATATTTCTTAGTTATTCACTAACATAATATAATTCCCAAAAATATTTAATTTTTTATTGATTTAATTTATTAAAATAATTTAATTCAATAAAAATTTATTACAAGATAAAACTAACCATGCAGTGAAAAATTGTAATTTGTGAAGAAATAACACGGCTTTTGTGTTTTGGTCCATTGGTTCCATCATTTTCATTATTTTTGTTTAGTATTATTTATGATAATATAATTTTTAGACCTCATTCATGAATTATTACCCTTTTAATAAGTGTTGTCAACTATCTATTTCAATTAGAAATCATAATCCCACCTCCTCTAGTACTCATGGTCGATTGAATATCCTGACTGGGAGTGTGACGTCTCATATGAACTAGCTCCACCATTTGCCCTTTCATCCACAGAATGACTCAAATACACCATATGATGATATTATATCCTATATATGGATTGTAAAATATTTAATAAAAGAATACAAATATGATTAGGATTAGTGTCATGGTATATGACCACCACACCAATGTACTTTCACTCTCTCTCATAGAAAATATAATTACACATTATAATTTAAGTGCATAATGAATAAAATTTCTATTTACCTTCCCAAATCCAAGCGTCTGGATATCCCAACATTTTTTAGGGTAAGATTTCATAGTGGAATGATAATGAAAGGGAATAATTATATTTGGGACGGAAGTTAAAGTGGTATCTAATAATATGGAAACCCTTGAATTAAAATTTGAATATGTATCACATGGGACACGAAATGAAAAACTAATAGAGAAGAAAATAAAATAATACTAATTCTATAGCATGGGCCTAGGATTCCTCTCAAATGGTGGTTCGAGTCTCCCCTTCAGAATGGGTTAAATGATCTTTATATAGATCAATGGTGGTGTCATCAATCAGTCATCAAATATAGGATCTTCCAAATAACATATTATGATTTCCTACGAATTTTATCAACCAAAATATTGATCATGGTAGGAAAATTTAATTTCATAATTTTGAAATGGTGTCCTGTGAAAAGATGTTACATATTATCTTTTATGTTTCTCCCTAAAAGTTCAGCATAATCCAATTGTATAGTAAACTATATGGCCAATTAATTATGATATTTTATTCGGGATGAATGTTTCTTATTTTTTCCCCCAAAACATGAACTTTAAATTCCTCCACTAATGATGGAATATCTCAATGATATTGAATTTTTGAATTCTCCACTGAAATTAATTTCAACTCGAGTTAGAATCACCCTAATTAGAGTTTTATAGCCAGAGTTATGTCTAAAATTTTTAGTTGGGGTCCATAAGGTCAGCCAAAATTATTTCCAAAATTGAATGATTTTTTTGGGACATTATATGGAAGAATCAGCTCCTAGTACAAAATTAAAATTTGAATAAAATAAATAATGGATGAAAAAAATCACTAAAATTGGTATAATATTTTTAATTTTATTCTCAACATTCTAAAGTGATATAAATATTTCTAAATTAATGAATTATGTAACATTCTAAATTTAGTCCAAAATAATCCATAAACACAAATTTGAAGTAAAAGATGTCAAATTGATAAATTGTGAGGGATTAAATCATTGAAATATATATAAAAAATAAGGAAAATATTATCTCTGTACAATTACCCTCATTTTTCCATGATTTTCCTCAAGAAGGAACTATAAAAATTGTATTTTTATAGTAACCAATGTTATGAATACTCTAATTGAAAAGAAATAAAATTAATCAATCATCAATGCCAAATAAAAATTTAAAATTACCCATAAAATATCAATTAAATTTGTCAATTTCCAAGAACAATCAGACTAATTATTTTATATTCTCCCTTTTGAAAATGATGATACATCTATTTTCATTCATTTATTTTCCTTAATTAATTATTATCAAACATTCAGCATCATCATATTCAGATCTTTTTAATCAATTATATCATCACACTTGATACATATAATGTGGACTTATTCTCATTTCTTGATATCATTATACTTTTCTAGGGGATTCTAATAGAATTAAATTCTCTACATTATAATGAAAAAGGCATATATAATCTCAAGTAATTGTAATAAATGTTCTAATGACAATGATGACTATGGTTGTTAAGATTTTATTTAAAAAAAAAAATTCCAAATGAGGAGGTTTATATATTAAGAACAATAATAGATATCAAAAATAAAATTGTAATGATATTCTCTCTTTCAAATTAGCAACTCTCATTTCTCAAAAACACAATGTATAGTCATTATCAATGTAAAACATAATGAATTATTTGTGAACCCTTTTTATTTTTTTTTACATTTTTACTTTTTCATTTTTCAAATAACCTTTTCATTTGTTTTCATTTTTTGAAAGAAATGTTTTGAACAAACCTCACATTTGAAAGCTAACCACATATGATAAAAATCATAGGTCTAGTTGTGTTGTTTTTTTAGTTTTCCCAATCACAACACATTTTTCTCATTTTTTATATCTTTTTATCATTAGACATTTTTTTATTTCAAGAAGGGAAAATAGTGAATTATACGGTAGACATAAAAAACCTTTATTTATTCCCACTATAATTACCGACACAATATTATCCATATAATTTAAATCATATATTTTACTATGAATCCCTTTTTCCCTATACATCAATTTTAAAATATCATGGATATACTAAGAGTAGGGTAGGAATGGATAAAAATGAATTGAATCATTGCCCATTCGAATAAAGTTAAATGATGTTATATATGAGATAAAAAAAGATTGATGTAAAGGATGTATTTTAAGTATAAGCAGTTTATCAAAAGTTTCATCAATCATTTTAAATGTTTTTTTTACATAGTCAACATTTGGACAAGTTCCAATGCATGTTCTGGTAGGTGACATGTCCTATGATCAATCAATAAATATGATTATAAAATAGGATGTTCTTGGTCTAGAAATACACTCAATATAGGAATATTATTTCATATAATAACTCATGGAATGTATAATAATAATGAATAAATTAACATAAATCATGGAAACTCAAATAATGAAAAATTGTAGTGAAATTTAATTTACATCAATCAATCAATTTCATTAAAAAGTAAGTAATCATTTTAATATCAAATTATAACTTTAATCTAAAAATTATCTATTATAGAGAATAAATATCATTAAAATTAAAATATAAAACATGACATAATATGATTCCTATGAAAATAATGTCTCCTAGATAAATCAAGAAAGCTAATAATTGAAGTATGTGAATTCAATTTTCATTCCAATAATCAAAACATGTTTTCTGAAGAAAAAAAAATTTGGGAGTTTAGAATCTAAACTATAAAATTTAACTCTATTTGAAATGAATATTAGTATGTATCCGCTATTTTTTGTAGGATTCCTTATTCAATCACGGTACTCTAAAAGTAGATTACTAAATTCAGAACAATTATCATGTCATTTACACTAAAAAAGATAAGATATAGTAGGGATGCACACTAGTTAATTATAAAAAAATTTGAAATTCATGTTTCTAGAATTTATTTAATGATAAATATTGGTACAATCCCCAATGTGGCTACAAATGTTTCACTACCTCTTGGGGATGTAAGAGCTGTTATCCAAAGTTGGATGGTGTTTGGGGCTACTTTGACTTAAAACACCTTATGTTCCTTTTACCATCTTCCATTTCCTTATTAATATTTTTGTATAATTCCATGTATGTAGTACAAAATATATCCTCATTTTTAATTGTGGTTTTTCCGTCATGGTGGGGGTTGGATACAGTATGGAACCTCGTCATAATTTACTTCAACTTGTGCAACTTCGCCTCCACAATCCAGTTTTTCTCAAGATATGATACAAGGAAAGAATAATCAAAGGCACATTTAAAATTTAAATTTAAATTATTAATTAAAATTTATTCCCTTGTAATATAGGAATCTTATTTCCCTTATTCGTAAGAAAAATTCACTATGGTATATTCATGTAAACCTAGTAAAGGTTCAATGTCCTCATGGAGCTCCATGTGTTCTTGAATAGGTTCATCTTCATTTTCATCATATTTCTCCTGTTTGTAAAAAGAGTTGGCCAAATCTCAAAAATAAAAATAGTTCTGAGTAATACTATAATAGTTTCAATAAAATTTAATGAGTTTGAGTATAATAATCCATTATCTCCCTAATTCTGTTTTACTTTAATCACCTCTAAAATCGAAAGTGTCTATTAGAGTAGATTTTCCCGAGATGGAAGTAGGTCTTCAGTATATTCATGTATTTTATTAAATTATACCATTTTGATGGCTTCTTATTCTTCCATGGATAGAGGGAGGTTAAATAGTGGTTTCTCATCGTCATTTTAATGAATTATAATATAATGCTTTATTTCAATATCTACCCATTTTTTTCTAAAACATATCTGACTATACATGATATCCCTCTTGTAAATAAGAGGAAAATGAACTTTTATATACCTCCTCTAGAAATGGTTGAGAAATATAGAATGAATATTTAGGTGCCACAACCTTTACCACCATACTTTCATCAATTTAAAATATATCTTATGAAATTTCATCCAACCTTTCTTTAGGTTCTTACTCTGGAATAGGTTCAGGATTCTTTATTAGTACTAGAACATATTCAAATGGACTTAATTTTTCTTCATCAAATTTTCAATGCTTTATCTATGTCCTTTCACCGTAGCTCAGATATCTTTTTCTTATTCTAGTTGTTATTGTTATTGTTTCACATGTGAGTAATCACATCATGATTTTTTTTGAATTTGAATACATCATAGAAGAAGAGATTTATATGTTTTTTTGTTAAAAAAATAAAAAATATCTAAATTTTAAATATTTAAAAAATAATAAAAAATGATTATCTTCCATTAAATGGAGCTAGTTATTTTTCACACCTATCGTACGGTGTGAAAAAAGTAAAATATTTTCCTAATCTATTATAGAGGATGGTTATGGTCATATCAGTTGAGGTTCATTTTAATTTTTTCACTCAAAAAATATATTTCACATTAAATAATTATCTTTTTTATTTTTCTTTAATATTTTAAATTAATGAAATATAAATGAATCAAAAGATAAAAGTAATCATGAAATTGAAAAAAATTAATTAAATATAGATCCTAGTATTTGGGGTTTGGTTCAAGGGTGCCATTATTCTATTCATTGGTGTTTAATTTTATGTCTAATAATTCAATTATTTGACCTTGTTTTTTAATTAATTTTTTCTTATTTAGTGGTGTGAAATATAAAATTCCATTTTCTATGTAAATTACACCTCCTCTTGTAATCCTAGATGATGGCATATCTCAACCATGAGTTTGACATCCCCTAGGACTTGGCTTCACTATATGTCATTTGAACAACTAAATGGCTCAACTCAAATGTATGAAGATATTGTATCCATTATAAGGTTGGTTAATGATTTAATAAATGATTATAAATGTGTTTGAGATCAGTATCATGGCGGTAGACCACCACACATGTTCTCTTCCACTCTTCCCAATCACAAATATAATTAAACATTAGAATTTATGTATATAATGAATTGAATTTCAAATTACGTCCCCCAGCCCAATCCTCGGGTTATCCCCTCATTTATTAGTGTAGGTGTTCTGGGTGTAATTTGAATGATATAGAATAATTATATAATATATGGAATACATATATATATATATATATATGAATATGAAACACTTGAACTAAAAATATTCAAATGTGGTAAATGATAAAATAAAACTAAAATATAATTAAAATAATATAATATAATCCAAAAAATGGAACATGGACATAGGCCTCAACCTCAATTGTGGTGTGTGGCTCCCCTTCCAAATGGGTGAACTCTACATTATATAGTCCAAGAGGTTTTTATTATTATTTATTCCAAATTAGGGTCTTCCAAATCTATATTCATGATTTCCTTCAAATTCTGACCACCGAATATTTGTTCATGGTATGCCAATTTAATAGATGACTTTTCTAATGATGTATTATTCAAATATATTAAAAAATATATTTTATGTTTTACCTCAAAATTTCATCTTGATCCTCCTTGTGTGGTATGAGATATGGCCCATTATTTTTGAGATTTTATTTTAGCAGAATCACTCTTATTTATTCCCCCAATGTTCGAACATTCAATAGCCTCACTAATGTTATATTATCTCAATGTTATTTAATATTCATAATCCCAATTGACTTATAATTTAACTCTACGTGGAACAAACTTAATTGGAGTTGTGTAACTAGAGTAATGTCTCAAATGTTAAGGTGGTGTCCATGATGACATCCATAATGATTTTCTAATTTGATTAAATTTTTGGGCCTTTATATGGAATAATCAGTTCTAATTCCAAAATACAAAGTTTGATTACATAAATAAAGGATTACCAAAAATAGAAATAATGAAATTTGAAAAATATACAAATTTTAATGAAAATATTACTAAAGTGAGTGAAATATTTCAACATTCAGGAATTAAATATTTTTCACATTTTAGTGAAAAAACACGAAAAATACATATTTCATGTAAATAATATCAAATTAATAATTTGGAAGAGATTAAATCATTGATATACATATATAAATTGGTGGAAATATTATCTTTATCTGTGCATCTCATGGGATGATATTAAATTACGACATCCCATTTCCAAAGGTTGTACCTCTAGAAGACAACAAATAATATCATCATCTTCATCATTTAACAAATCATCAATGAAATCTAATTGTATCTCTTATTCCAACATAAAATTTGATTCTCAAGTGTTTTATTCATTCACACATTCTATGGTATTTCAAGGGAATAATTCACTCCAAATTATATTAATTCATGGAACATACCTAATTTTCAATTAGTTCTGTACTAACATCACGTGGGAGTGAATATTGTGAGTGTTCAACTAATGGGAACCTCATGCATTCAAAAATTTTGAACTGGATATTTCTATCTCTAAACTTCATGGTAATTGTCTCTTAACAGACATTGACAATGGTTTTGGATATTTTTGATAAAAGTGACCCAAAAATGATGGTTTTGTGTTATGGGATCCAATAATCTTCCACATTTACCAAATAGAAGTCCGGTGTGAGTAAAAGATCATTGAAATTCCTAAAGAAATATTCCAGAACTCATGTAGGGAAAACTATAGATATATTGGCATGATGGACCTCCAATCTTGTGGGATTCAAGTCTCCAATCAAAAAAGAAGTGTATAATGATTGATGAAAATTATTTATTAAAGAAAAGTGATCACATAATTAATTTGAGATATTTAATGAACCAATGGTGCATGTAATGGAAAATGTACCTAGATCTTAAAATTTGATAAGAAACTATGGTGTGATAAGGGTTGAGGAACCTCATCCAAATTCTATATTTCCATTCCATTGATGTATTATCTTTTTGGAGTAAATATCATTAAATTTTTTTCATACCTTGTAAGTTTTTGGATTTCATAATATAGGGGATATTTATTCCCACTTTCTAAAAGGTGTGCATAATTTTTTTGAAGTGGTTCTTCCATAAATCTATTTTATTCTTTCATTCAAGATGGAATTCTTGGGTGAATGACTTTCAAAACCCTTTTTTGTATTTTCAATGGTGTATCCCTTCCCCTCAACCTATCCTTCTCCTACAATTTTTTATTTTATTCTTAGATAATTTCCAATGAAAATTTTATAATTTTCAACATCATTCTCCCTCTAAACAGATGGCATTGTCTTAGGTAGATGGTTGGCTTCAGTAGGGTGTTCTTTTCAACTTTTTGTTGCGATGGAAATGATATTATATTTTTGATTTGGAAATATATAGTATGGATTGATACATGGTTTCTATATTAGCATATCCAAAATATTTTTTAAGTAGTTTGATATTTTTTCACATGCTCTTTCAGCCTCTCAAAAATTTCTTTTATCTGTTGGTTCTCGATTGATGGTTGTGCACTTGTGGATGATTATTAATAGGTTCTATAGAATGTTGGTGGCTAAAAGTAACGTCATTTGTATGTATTATTTTATGTTTTTTTTAATGGTGGGTGTTCTGATATGGTAGTTGCTGGTAGGGAGGTTGATTGGGGGTACTAGTAAGGATTGAAGGATCTCACCCCGTTTTGTTAGTTTCCATATAAATATTGGTCTTAGGGATCTCACTATTGATTTTAATAATATTTTCATTTCTAAAATTCCACAGCATTGTATTCTATTTCTTGTATCTCAAGACACTGGTCAGTATAATGATTGTAAGAAAAATATATACCACATTCATGTTATGAAGCACACTTTCCATTTTCTTTGGTTAAACCTATATAAGTAACTAACCTTAGGAGGTAATAAAATTTGGTATGAAATATCCCATAATAATAATATTTTTATATCAAAAGTATCTTTCTGGTGCCTATACCTATCATTCAAAACTTGTGTGGGTTTTCATAATCTTCACAATCAAACCTCTAACCTCTTCTAGTGACTTTTTGATCAAGGATCCTCCATATGAGGTGTCTAGTATATTTTGTTCATTGTAAATAATTACTTAGTAGATGAACCCAAGGAATTCATGTAACTAAATTTCATGATGTGTTAGGCTAGTATTGATCTTCTTTATATGCTCCATGTACTCATATAAGGTCTCTCCAGTTGATTTTTGTATGACACAAATCACTTTTTTTATGACAGGGAACCAAAATGTGGGAAAGAACATCTAATTGAATGATCTTTTTGAAATACTCCCAATCACTGATCACCCTTAGATTATGATTTTAAAACAATTATTTTGTTTCACCTCCATGTCATAAGGCAAATTCCCTCTACTGAAAATGGAATTTAGGTGCTCCTCTTAACCTGATTCTTGAGAAAGTGAAGTTGAATTCTTTCATGTGATGATTTTGGTCATCTTCTATATGATCATGAAATTTTTTAATTAGAAGAATCATAGTTAAAATAAATTCAAAATAATTTTTCATAGTTGTTTTAACTACTTGGTTATTTTGAACTGAAAATTGAGGTCTATATAAATCTCATTGGGTTTGGGTGGGATTTCCACTCAGGATTTCAGGTTCGGAGTCAGTCCTTCATAGTTCTAAAGCATTGACTATATATTATGTCCATGTTTTATGATATAAAAATTGATTGTATGAATAATACATTGTATATGTTATGACTATTAGTGAAAAATAGCTCTTAAAGCTATAAAAAACTAAACATGGTCAACTAAAATCTATCATTACACATGAGATATCATTCCGAAATTACAATGTGTGGTACATGAATGTTTGAAGGTGTCTGTAGAATATTACAATCCACACACAATACCCTTGAATTCCAAATATTGGGAATGTTCATGTATCTTCTATGAAGGACAATCAAAAGGCCAAAACCATATCATACAAGATGTGAATGTTGCTCACAAGTAACCCGATCCATGGGAAAACCTATGACACACCAGACATGACAACAACCAGGCCATTTTGCAATCGTAATTTGCTGCATCGGGTGGGGTTTCATGAAATACCACTTCTGTGGCTAAAATCATTTGTTCCCATCAGTAGATAATTCAACTATAAATATATGTTCACCCCCTTCTTCAGGGGGATCATTTGGAAGTCGTACCGACACTCTACTATGTGTAAGACTATTATTTTTTGATGTCATGAATGAATTAAACCCTCTAGGTATATGGTTTTTTAATATTGGTTCCCGATGGGTCCACCCATAAGGGGACCCATAGTTTTGTAATCTTCTCCCTATCTCTTTCAACCTACATCATGTGTGTTCAGTGTCCCTTCTTGTTCCCATCTTATTCCTCATCTAAAACCCTCTAACATTGCACATTCCCCCTCTTGAAGCTCCATGTGAATCACTTCTGTGAGAGAACAATGTTTGAGAAACATTTTTGTGAAAACAATATTTCTTGAGTTCAACCCTTATGTTATATGCTCCAATCATGTGTACAAAAATTTCATGGTCCCTCCTATGTTTTCAACTATTACTCTAATGAATGAATTTCCATGCCATTTTATTCCTAGCATAGGTATGATAATGTATTTTTCTACTCATCAAAGGAACACTAACATGGATCTCGAAACTAACCACTCATCATTGTCATTACAACTGAAAATTTCTAGTGTTATGACTTGTAAAGAGCTACATGGGATATGGTTCAATAAGCATGTGGGGTAAAGAGTGAGTCCCCCACATCTCAGCAGCATGATGTACATATACCGAGGACCAGCGTCTTAAACACATGATGTTAAATTGTGAAATTAACATACATTAAAGGTGAATGATGGTCCTTTAATGAGTTATATGGTATGTTCCTTGTGTGAGTTGTATGGTATGGTCCTCCACATTGAATGAAATCATCATCGGGAAGATTTCATGAGTAATTCCCACTCCATCTCTCGTTGGTGCATTTTCTGTGACACATGAGTCATGTCAAATACTTCCTCTTGTTTATCACTCTGAGAACGACTCATTTTTTATTATCGGTTATTAGAGATGATGTCATTTCCTAGGCCTCCTAATAGGTATCTACATACGTGTAATCCCCATCATCTCTCATCCAATGGGAATCCCCCATAGGTGTATGCCTTGACCTCCATTCAAAAGGAATGACCTTGTGCATAATCCCCAACGATATCTTTAATCACCCCATGGGTCACTCTAACATGCGTGTCCCAACCATATTCTCTATTGGAATCCTATACAATGTAATCTGCATCGAGTCCCCTCAAATGGGCCACCTTTTTAGGTATAATACATTTCCCTTTCCAAAGTATGTGGGCTTTGATTACCATTTAAATGTGAAACCTAAGAATCCTCTATGAGGTCCAAACCAATCATTTGAACCCATCTTGATATCCTTCAGGTAACATAAATAGTAATATAATTCCCTAAATAGGAGACAACATCATCTTGGGGTTCCATGGGAAGCATCCATGCCTATGACCCACATAGAATCCAACCAAGATCAATTCTCATACGAAGACAATATACTAGGGATATTCCTCACACTATCCCCCCCAATGACATGGGGTTTTATACCTATATCATAAGAAGTGTACATATGATGCATCTATAATGTACAATCCCATACATTGGTTTTCCTCGTTGTTCTCTCCTAGAGATACACCATCATGGTGTCGAATTATCTATTTATTGGGCACACCTCCTAGATCCACCACCATAGGGAGTTCTGAAATATCTATCAGGTAAATTTTCATTGTGATCCCTCTTAGTGATAGACCGTAGTGGCCTGATATCATTCCATTATAGTAAACACCCTTGGATCCTCCCCAATAGGGCGTTCTGATGTATTAATTTTCATGGTGTGACATATTCCTTTTATGGGGCACACCTTCTGGATCCGCCTCCATAAGTAATTCTGATCCATACAACTATTAAAGCATAACAGTTCTACCTAAATGAGATATTTCTTTACATTTTGGAATCATCCCTTTATGGGTTGCACCTCCTAGATCCTCTCCCATAATTCTCTCTGATCAATCTGCCTTCATAATGTGACATCTTCCCTTTATAGGACACACATCCAATATATGTCTCATTCAAAAAATTTGATCCATAAATCATTAAAACATTTAGTGGATCCCTCCTATGGGATCCAAATCCTTTATCCACATCCATAGTTATCCAGATCACCCATTTCTATAGGAAATTATTCATCAGGTTCTCATGAATTGTAGATCCTATCAAAACTCAGGTGTTCTTTCCTAGGGAATCACCTTCTTGATCCAATCCCGTGGTGTGTCTTGATCAATAAAATCTATCATATAATTTATCACCAAGGGTAAGGGCCTCATGTATTCAATCGATATTACATAGAAACAAGAATAGATACTGATAATGCGTGTGAGGAATGTCAAGATTGAGCTAGTCCCTACTCTCATCACTATGACCTTCCCAGGTGGATTCTAGGATATTTTTGAAAATGCTTATCACCTAGGAGAAGCCTTTTGACAAGAAAAGAAGGAACATCCACTACCTCTCTATGTCACATCAAGAATAACCACCAAGACATAGATTGCCGTTATATTACTGGAGGGATCCCCCTATCTTTTAGATATATTGACCACTATACTTTTAGAATCTCATTGGGTGAAACAAACTCATAAAGCTCATCCTAACCTAGTACTAAATATATAGGTACCACCTTTCTTGGAACGACTGCCTTAATGAGATAATGTGGGTCTGTCCCCTCTTTAAGTCCAATATCCGAGAGTTTATTACCTAAAAAATAGAAACTGTAACTACGCTTTCATGTATGCACATGTTACTAGTTTTTTTCTCAGTTCCTTAGAAAATGGAATTCAAAATATGCCAGAGTGATAGAATCCCCATGAAGGTGACTGAACATATCTCCCCACCCACATCCCTTAAATTATGATGTTGGGGAACACCATCAAACAATGTTATGTGTTCACGTATTGTCTCTAGGATTATGTAAACATTGGTTTTCTCAGGTTGGGAAGTTTCGAGACGTAGGTGGAACATATATATACTATGCTTGATGATATAATTGATGTTTCTAGTGATTGGAAACATGTTTCCTAACATAGATCTCATTATTAATATGACAGATTTCTTATAGATCAGTTTCTCATGGACATGGTTATTAGGATATTATAAATCCCCTGAAGTCATCATTCATTATATAGGTACTGATTCTGCATCTACCTCATTGCCTTATTCATCCTAGAATAGAAAAATATGATGGTTCATGGGAAGGAAAATCCCACATCAGTGTCGAATCCATATATTTCCTTTAATGATTTCGTAACACTAGATGTTGGAATCACCCCAGGTTCCACCTATAATTGATATATTCTTTTTCCAATTAGAAGGTGTTGGCCTACATGGTCACCATCGAGTTTGTAGACCCCTTCATGGTCCTCATTGATGAGGATCACTTGGAAATACCGACCATGTGAATTTTTCTAACATTATCAAATGATCGGTCAACAGAATGAAATCTGAGAGAGTTCTATAGATTAGGTGCAAAAAATGTGCATTTTTTTAAGACCCAAAAATGGGTGTTGCACAAATCTCAATAATAATAGTATTTCTAGCCCATTTCAAAGGAATCACTCGAAAAAATGACCATGATAATTTACCTTGAAGAAATGTTGGAGTCATATATTTATCAACAATGTCTTACTAATATACCGTCTCAGCTAGCCGAGAGTCATATAGTAGCGAATCTGGTAATGTATTCTGATGAGAAACAGATTTTCCAGAACTATCCAGAATCTATATGTTCAAATGGTAGTGCCTATTATTCCTCAACCCAAAGTGTGACCCACTGTGGGTATAAATGTTCTCCTAGTATAGAAATATGATGATAAAAATTACATTACTGGTGTTCATGAAAATATCACAATAATCAAGGCACACTACCCATTAAAATATAAACATGAGGCCATCCTAGAAACATTTAAAATTATCTCTACTTTGAAACAGTGGTAGTTTATATAGAGAAAATATATCATCAGGAGGTTGATAAAGAATAATACCAAAAAATCATATCATTATTGAGAGACATTGATTTCCCCCTTGTGTTGGGGAATAAATTCTCATTGTACATCACCATCCAGTTCAATAGTATAAATATCCATTAATATCTAGTCAGAATAGTTTTTCAGATCAACTTCATCCTACCCTAATTGATTCGAATGATGAGATAGAATGAAGTATTTTAGAGTCCCAAAGACTTGATTATTCTGGGATACAACATGATCAAGAATTTGTTATGTGAATGAATCCTTTTGAATACCAAATTTAGTAGATTGATATAACATCATTAATCTTTTTTGACTCATATGATACAACCTCTTACACATTGACACGTAGACACTAGCTTCATAGAATTGAAATATTCCCCTCTTTGTATCACCAATTCCTAAAGTACTCACTCAACAGTAAATTAGGCATGTTTTAAGGTGATTCATCCCCCTTAGACTCTTTTGAAGCCTGCTACCTAGATGAAAAATATTACATGAAAAATTATTTGATGCTTTCAGCCAACTAATTTGAGAAAAACACCATTTTATCACACCCATGGATTAATTTCAACAAATAATATATCCTGTTCATTCATCGTTTTGATAACACAACCCCATTCGTGGAAAATTTATTTGTCATTTCTAGGAGGAACAAGTGACATGTAGAAAACTGTAAGGATATCTAGATGATTACCTTGTAATTCTAAAAAGGTCAAGATCAACAAATATTGGAATCCCATACCCTATTAAGATACATATATTTTCACCCCTTGTATAAAATATTATGTCATACATTCATGTTTCACTTATCTTTGTTAAATACCAGAAACTGACCCACCATAATTTCTTTGATATCATTAATCAACGCCACAGTCAGATCGCTAATGGAATTGGGATGATTGTCTTTGTCCTCATGGTCTATGAGGAGTAGGATTCCTTTAGTGAGGATTCCACATCCACCCAAGATGAAACCAAAATTCCCCCATATTCAGTTGGCCCATATGGGTCATATACTCCCACCAATCCTCTGACAACATAAGATGAATGGGATTGGAGGATTATCCATTCTCAATTGTAGAGGGTGTTTTCGGCACTTTCGATGAGCTAGTTTAGGAGAAAAATTGTACCAATACAGATCTTAACCCAACACTAACTATTGTACCCATGCCTCTAGGGGATCAATAGAAGAATCTAGATTTCAGAAAGAAGTATCAAGTTGTATTTTCTTAGAATTGTGATAAGATACCAAAAATAAACTCTCATTTCATCATCCACTATCATGGTCTTATTGGGATTCATCATAGGTTCAAGTAGCCTATGGGGAAAATGAACCCTTCACATGGTTCCAGGTATGATACTGAACCTGATAAGTTTATCAATACTAAATTCATCCAGGGATTTTAGTAGCCAAATTGAATATACAACACTGTATTAGACAGGAAGTTGAATTGACATGTGAGAGATTCAATCGACTTCTAATACTTAAACCTCCATTGTAAAAAGGATGATTTTCACCTTATAGTGATATATATATTGAATGATGCCTCAACTAGATTCTAGGCTCTCTCATTCAGTGATGGAATCTTGAGGTAACACTAGATATGGATGGCCATCTTCGATTAGGATTATATCACCTTTTTAGTACCACAAGGAACATTCTTCTAATAATAAGCTTGTTTCAGCATGATGACTGCGAGGTCCACTTATCAACAGGCCATGAGACACATTTTCAAAATGATTATCCATAATCATCTAGAATTATATGTGGATTATTTTGTGGTCATATCCCACCAGCATCAGAGCCATCTCATAGATACATAAAAAATATTTACCTTCCTCTCATATCATCATCTAAAGATGGTCCCCTTGACATGTTCCTTTAGGGTCACCTAGATTATTTTCATCAAAATTATTTCCAGATATATAGAAATTGATATCCACCATGATATGATCAATTACATCAGCCAAATTTCACCTTTGAGAATCATCTGGTTGCTCTGGGTCCTTCAAGGCCACTTAGCATATATATGATGAATCATCGTGAATATTTTTAGAAATTGTAACAAATTTTCTAGGATAATTATTAATGGTACTTTTTTCCAATTAAATTATGATTTATATACTATATAATAGTTAATAAAGAAGTATCTACTAATATATTTTGTTCTAATTCCACTCATTTCTAAGAACACTATGTTACTCTATGTGACATCCCTTGAACTATTCCTTGATTCCATCCTAGTTGATAAGAACTACATGGGAAGAGAGAGTAGTTTATATTATATAATTTTTATTATCCTTATCCAAGTGAGCTTATATTATGTAATATATGAATGCACCACCACACTATTTATCACATTACAAATGTTGTAGAACTATCTATAGCATCACAATATATAGTTACTATCTTATGTTGATCCAATAAACTATATCCTGAATCTTACCATATTGATAGGATGGATAATATACTTGTAAGTGAACCTTCACTATTCATTCATCAGGTTCATTTCATAGAAATCTATCAAGGGTTAGGCACTATAGACCTTCTATGCACTCAACCAACTCTAGAATAATTTCCTTTAGATGTTGAATACTTAAACCAAGACTTCAATTCAATGAACATGCTATTCTATATAGATCAATGTATTTTTACAAAACATCTTAGAGAAGAAACTATATATAGATCAATAATCACATGATCAATAGGGTAGGAATAGGGATCACCTTCATCAATCCAACATTGGATGTTCATCCATACTCATTCTTGCTTCCAAAACACTACACCAAAAAGTGGTATAGTATCAGGATGTCGATATTATTATTGAGTAGGTGTTTTTTATTGACATCCCGACACTTACATATTATGGGTGTCTCCCAGTAAGTCATCATGAAAATCAATGTTGACTATATTATGAGGAATCCATAAATCGTGTTAGAACCAAGCTAAGGAGGAATTTCATTGTATTCAATGGTTGATTTTTTTTCAATGATATTTAATATGAAATTAAACCCAACTCACGTTGTATTATAGTGAAATTTTGGATGACTATAGTATTTATAGAATCAAACTCACAATTCTTGAAAAGGTCCATCACATTCAAAGATGGTTCCTAGAATAATATCTCCAATAAATTCATACTGAATTTTGAATTAATGGTTCAATCATACTGTGACTGTTTATTTATGGATGCAAATGGTCATTAAAATCACTCTAAATCTGGTATGAAAGAAGTAATCATAATGGGATAATAAAATTATTTATAATCAGAGTGTAAATATCTATGAAAAAAATGTGATTATGCATTTCTCATCATGATGTTCTCATAAAAAATAGTATGTTGTGAAGCAAATTATGTAATCATGATGGAATAAAGATGGAGTTAAAGAGATGGATTAAATAATATTCAGAATGATCAGATTTGGATGGAAATGATAAGGGTGGTGGAGATCATATTCACCATATCATATTTAGGATTGTTGGGATAGAAATTTTTTTATAAATGAATAACAATAACTAGAGAATCTGATTATCATTATATTCAATTGACTAATGATTAAATGAAACAATATGATGTTATTTAATGAATAGAGTTGGTTCATTGGATTCATAATGGAATAAATCATTTATAGAAAATGTGAAAATATAATCTTCTTGTTTTTCAGTCAAACCAGAATCTAAAAGAAACAAATATTCGAGGAATTATGTTAATGGGAAAAGAGAATGAAGTGTTAAGTGTTATCGTATTCACGAAATACGGAAGTTGGTGATCTATTTAGGGATCATATCATAATCATTGGTATAATTTTTTTGGACATATTATTTGAAATAAAAATAAAATAATATAATCAAAAATGTAGTAAACCATTTAAAAGGATTTAAATTACATTATTTATCAATAAATTGGATCAAGAAAAGATCTAATGAAATGATATGTGTCTGTTGTTAAGGGATATCTTGAAATTCAATGAAATTTTATATTTAATTGTTATAGAGAATTAGATTGATGGAATAATATTGAGAAAATCATAATGATAAATTTAATCCTAACTTGTGATTGAAATGAAAATTAATGGAATATATGAAAATAATATATGATTCAAGAATGAAAGATAAGAGTAAAAGAATAGTTTAAGAGAAAATGATTCATCCTAAATTTTTGGCATCATGAAAATTTTCAAATATTTATTTTAGTAGAATATTTTGGGTGATTTTTGGTAAAAAATGTCTTAGTCACCTATATAAGGCAGATAATTTTTAGGACTATATCAAATGTTTGTGTTGTTTGTATTAGTAGATATAAGTTCAAATATTCTTGGGAAAGAATGTTGTTTTCTATATTGAGTTTTTTATGAAACTTTTTTGATGTTGGAGATTAAAAAGGTAATATATAAGATCACAATGTTTCATTCATATAATCATAATATTATGTAATCATCATATTCAACTATATATTAAATTATACTTTTCATCATATTAGGTTGGTCATCATATCATGTTGAATTAATCAAAATGGGATTTCTGTATTATGATTAATAGACTTATGAAGGAATTGTTTGGAATGGTCTTGATAAATTCTAATAGAGCTACATCTATTGAATTTGGACGTCAGACATGGAGAATCAGAGTAAGAAGAACAGACATGGATATCACACATGAATTCTATAGAAAATTCATTAAAGTTATTTCTATCTTCTGAGTAAAAAAATGAAGATTTTTTTGGAAATAATAAATTTTTTGGATTTTGAAAATAAACATAGGTAAAATTAGTTTTTACAAAAACATAGTTTTAACTAATTTTTTCTATGAGGGTTCACATAGACTTTTGGATTTTCAATAAGGTTCTACATGAGGAAATGAGTATATCCAACTCATTATGTTCCAAGGATTTCATTCTAGTGGATTTTGTGGTAATGGATCATTTTCAAACTATACCAAGGACATAGCTACTAGTATTGAACAATGAATCAATTATATATTTATTTCCCTAATAATTTTTTATAGAATTTTTCATTAGTATATAATCAAATATTTAATAAGAGGTGAATGTTGTATCAATAAAACATAAAAAAAATTATCACTTATTCAACCCTCTCTATAACTTTGATACAAATACACTAAATGGGAAATTTCAAATTGTATATAGGGACGTTACCCATGTCTTATTCATTACCAATGGAGAATTTAAATTGTGTGAATTTTTATGGTATTCCATTGTTATATGGAAAGAATTATCATATCTAGAATGAAATAATTTTTACTTATCGAATATCTACTAGATATAATGTTCTTGTAGCTGCATCAGATGGATATCCATCTATTTATTATAATTATCCTTTTAATTCTACTAATCACAACAACAAGGATAGTGACATAATGGCCAAGAATGATTTATTTTAAACCCTTTTCTAAAATTGAATTCTTATGAGTGAATGGTGATTCCACCACCAATTATATAAAGGATAAATTGAAAAACATTTACGAAGGTAATAAAAAATTAATGAAGGAAAAGATGGAAATTTGGATATTTATGTGTAAAAGCTTCATGATGGCTAAATATGAATCTGTTGGGGACTTATTTACCAGGGTGAATGAAATTTTTTTCACTATCTAATATATGGTTGAAATGTTATATGACTCTATAGTTGTTGAAAACATTTTGAAAATCCTTCCCAAAATGTTTTATAGAAATGTATTTTTAATAGAATACATAGATCATAATACCTTATATCAAAATTAATTTCATAACACCCTCATTTCATATGAAATAATAATGGAAAAATCCATGAAATGAAAAACAAAAGTTGACAGAGAAATATAATTCAAGAATACGATGAAATAAAAGTCAAATAATAATCTTATTAGAGTTGAAACTGGTGAATCTATTTATGGAAATGAGGTATGTAGAAACAGGGATGAAATTTTATCCTCGTTTTATAAAAATTTCAAAAGAGGAATATGGAAATACAAACGAACACAAAACTTGATTTTTTTAAATGCGGATCGATAAATAATATTGTAGTTATTTGTCTATAATGAATGAAAAAATATAGTGATGAAGAATACATAAGGAAAATAAAATCAAGGAAGAAACATAGAGATAAAGGAATGTAATATTCCAAAGGGAATGAGATAATGTTATCCAAATCCAAAAGAATATGTTTATTATCTAATTATGAATAAGAATAAGGTAGTGACATTAAATTAAGAAAAATATATTGACAGTGGTATGGAGAATAATTTTATTGAATCCATAAATAATGAATAATTCAGAATATGATGTTTTGAGTGAGAAGAAACTAAACATGAATTTCATTTTACTTAATAGTTTAAAGGATGTATGTGAAAGATAAAAAGGTGTGAAAAGATAAACCAAAATTTAGAAGATGACTGTTTCTCCAGAAGAAATCAACAATTTTTTTGCATATGGGAAGGTGAAAAAGGTAAAAAAAATTATCATTTGTAAAATTATATCAAGTATTAAAAGAGTCATAATGATAATTTGGAATTGTATATGAAAGAAAAAAATATATGGCAATTGTTCAAAAAAAGTTATCTAATGATGAAATGAGGAATTCAAGTTTCAAAAAATCTATATGTGAAGATGGAGGAAATTATCGTAATGTGAAACTAGAGAATGTTCAAAAAAAATTATATTCAAAGGTAATGAAAAAACATGTAATTGTTTAGGAATATGTGAATACTGGTAATGTTATATATGTGGTAAAAATAAACAATGTGGGAAATTCATATATTTCAAAAAAATATTGTGTCAGAAAATTATAAATCCAAAAAAGTTTCAAATACTTTTGGTTATAATAAAACAAAAAAGAAACAGAAGAATCTTATTAAAATTAGATTTATTGGTGACTCAGAGAATATAGACAAGAATATTGTTGAGAATCATATTTACAATGCCATTTAGTATTGAAGTCTCAAAAGAAAATATTATTTCTATAGCTTCTACTGGTGTTGTAGTTTATTCGGACACAGGGAAAATAAAATTTGGTTCATCCAAAAAAAATTAGACAATAACATGGGTTATGGAAGGAAATGGTTGAGGGGGAGACAATGTAATCAATGAAATTATTCAGAGAAGACTACTGTGAGGAAACCTAAAATGGTTGGAGTAAAGATGGAATATATTTTCTAACCCTTGGAATCTCATTTTAAAATATGTGAACAAACAAAAAACCATGTAAAATTATTTTTCTATTGTTTTTGGCCAATAAAAATTTTCTAAAAATATCTTAGAAATAAGTGAATAATGACAAAAAGGAAGAAGAGAATTTTGAAATAATGGGTTCCCTAGACCCAACTATTCAGTTGTTCTGATTGAAATATCTTTTGTATAGTTAGTTATAAATTTTTTATTGTAAACATTATATCGTAGACATTTCTACCTCAACTATTCAATGGTAATTTCTATAGATTGACTGTCGTATCAAAATTTTATAGCAGTTCCGAGACTGTAATGTGATCCTTTAGATACCATGACATTAATCATAATAAAAAAGGTAATATGTTCTAGATACATCTTACTTACTGGACACAATAGATTTTTTACTATCAGTTTTTAGGGGATTCTAAACATTGAGACTTATTTTCATGATGTTTGGGCTTTGTAAATCTTGTGGTGAGATCAAGAGGATGGATCATCCAATCAGAAAACCACATGTTTTGTGTGTCATTGGATGTTCCTATCTATAATCATGTGTAATGGTATCTTGACATGAGATCATAACCAATGTATTCCTTTTGATTGTGCACTTTGATATATGATAAATACCATTATATTGAATTCATGGAGAGGTAGTTGGCATTGGGTGCATCATTGGTGGCATGATAATGGATGAATGGCTAGGAATGGATTTATCACCTCTGGGTTATGTAACTAATATATTTAAGCCAATGATGATCATTATGATAGTACCTTCATAAGAACATAACCATATCAGTCAATGTTAAATATATCCAGTTGGATCAACAAACAATAAAGCATGAATATGATGATGAAATGGGTTGGTGTCCTACTTTATGATATATTAAATACAACGAGATTATATTAAACAATACATGTCCATATACTAGTTGTCATTTATATGAAAAAACCTGTCTCATTAAGTTCCATGATGGGTTTCTACACTTGGTCATTGAATTGTATTCACTTATATCATTGTAATGGCCTTTAGGGTCACACACAATAGTGTATAAAAGAATCAAACATATTAAGATAATTAGATATATTGGACATCATTGGCCCCATAACTATTGTTCGGGTTTCTTCTAAAGGAATATGATCACCAATGTAATAAATAGATTCATATTATTAATGTTATGAATAACGGGTATTGAATTTATTTATTTATTGCATTTAAATGTTTTAAGTGTATACATGAAAAGTATTTTTTTAAAAAAATATTAAAATATTCAAAGATCTATTAATATTTGTGGTAGTATAAGCCATGTTAATGTTTTGGGTAATATCACGCAATATATTTCTTAATTTTCATGAAATTTTAGAATAACAAATAATTACATTTTTGGATCATTATATAAGTTTTAAAATCATTTGTCTACCGTATTAATTATTCAGTGTTCGGGCACAGAATACTTGGTAATTCATAAACACACTATATATAACATAATAGATCTCCTAGTGACTATTCATTGGATTTAACTCATTAATTCTCTCTCCTATGATATATTGAAAAAATCTCTAGATCTTGGATATCATAATCAAGCTCTATCTCAAGAATCACATGCTCGGTGATGCGGTGACCATCGGAGCATCGATGGCGTTATTAGATCTTTGCTCCAGAACCTAAA
This sequence comes from Viscum album, assembly GCA_963277665.1. Classification (NCBI taxonomy): domain Eukaryota; kingdom Viridiplantae; phylum Streptophyta; class Magnoliopsida; order Santalales; family Viscaceae; genus Viscum; species Viscum album. The sequence continues at coordinate 1,814,858,294 of OY728127.1, forward strand.
TTTTTATGATCAACAATCTAGTAGCTTTTTGAAGCATGATATGACAATATAATGGAATTATAATTTGTATTATTCGATAAGAGATCACCAACAACTAGAAGATGTTGTGTGGCATTGGATCAAAACCAGGTATTTTATGTTTTTTAATTTGTTCTTAAAAATCGTAACATGAAATCCTCAGAATAAACCAAGTAGTGATCCACTAACAGCAACTTGTTCATGCTGGACATCTGTAATTTTTTTAAAAATCCCCCTTTTGGGGCTTCAACTGTGTTCCCGATACCTTCAATTGGTATTAAGAGGATTCATGATTATTTTAGGCCAATGAATAAAATTAAATATTCGTTAAATATAAAATTGGTTATTATTTAGGTCCCAAAACCACAGATGGATTATAAATCCAACATTGGATGACCCGATTATATTCATCAAAAGCATTAAATAGTGCTTGAAAATTGTTTTCAGGGGTGATAAATCAAATAAAAAATATATTTCCTAATATGTTTTAATACCCAAAGACCATTTGCGAATGAAATTCCAAAAAATCTGTTCCCCAAAATAGGCTCCTCTAGTAAAGGTATATTAGTAAGTTAATTTCATTAATTATAATTTTTTTAAAATTTAATGTAATTTAATTAAATAATTATTTAATCATGTCTATTTCATAGAAATTATAATTTTATGTGGAGTATTTTAAATTAGGGGTTGGAAAACATTGGTGGGACACCACAATGCCAAATTTGGAACAACATTTATTATTAACAAAATTGGAGGATGATTTTTTCAAAAAGAAAATGACCAATCATTATGAGGGGCTCTACCTTATGTGCACCACCTCCAACACTGGCCATCCTACACCACCCGAGGACTTCCAGAGATGGGCTCCTCCCCATGGTTGGACCACATAGACCGAGTCAGTCTACAACAACACTTACCTCATGCCCCTCCTCTCCCATGGCCCCATTCCAATAGGTTTCCTAAAGGGAAACATAATCCTTCCCTCTCATATTTCTACTAGTTTAGATGTTCCACTACATGATCGAAGGCTCTTACCTAGCTTCCACATCACTAGCCCAACTAATCAAATCCTCCCTCTAGCGAGTTCTGTCGGCCGTATGTCTCCCTTTGTGCACTCGGTGGTCCCTCCCCTTGTTTGGTAAAACCCCAAACCCTACCATCATGTATTTTCTCTACTGCAAGACTCCTCTCACTAGTGACCTCCTACCCCACTAGATTCAATGAGGATAGTTGTAGAAAGTCCAGATCTTGTCGTCTCCTGGCCGCCCAACTCCGGTTGTGCCTCTATGAAACGAGTTGATTCATTCTGATGGCCCTTCTCAGCCGCAGATCTGGCCAACCCTCATGTGGCACACTACCTCATATATCAATCTAGGTGGTACCCTAGTTTGAGAGATAAACCCTTATAATAGTTTAGTTAGATCCATATTGCTTCGTATGAATCTGTATGGGTCTACCTGACATAGAACGGAGTTGGGTGGCCCCGCCAAACAAAGAATGTCCTTGAACAGGATTGGAATAGACAAGACTGGGCGTGCATCGGTTTGGACCGACCCACATATGCCCTACCATAGGTTTTGAGAGGCCCATGTAATTTAATTTAATTAAATTATATTTAAATTAATTAATTTAATTTCTTTTGTAAAATAAAATTAATCAAATATTAATTTTTTGATTAAAAATTAATTTTGGAATAGATTAATTTTATTTAGTTTTTAATTAATTAAAAAAATTAATTTTATTTTATATTTCAAAATTAAATTAATTAATCAGGACCGAACAACATAAATATTTAATAAAAAATATTTGTAAATTTTAAATTCAACAAAATTCCCTCATGTTAATGTTATTGTATGTTTAATTTTATTATTAAATTATTTACAAATACTTTAATTAATCCATATTAAACAAACCATGATCCTGAGACCGTCCAATGCATGTTTGGTGCATTTAAATTAATTAAATTACTTAAATAGTTTCTATAAATTAGTTCATAATGAAATGACTGTTGTATCATTTCAATGTCATTATATATATAATGAAATCATGGTGTGTTTCCGATTTGGTGATGAAAACGAAGGTGATAAATGGAACTATGGATGTTAAGGATTCCTTATAATGGTGGGGGCGTGATGGGACATAGACTGATGTGGTCTCCCATGGCTTAAGGTATCCTTGTGTTTTGTGGTGTTTTTGAATTTTTTATCTTTGTGTTTGACTATTGGATTTTGGTTCCAACAGTTGGTGTAACATGTTTTTGGTATGGTGGTTTGCGATCCGGTACATGGTCTGATGAGGTGATGACTTTTATTTTGAAATACTTGAATCTTGTTATTTGAAATTTGATATGGTGGTGAATGTTTTTATAGGGTCCTCGCTTTTCTTTAAAGTGGATACTTCAATAAAATAGAAACTAGATTGTGGGTTTTAATGACCTGTGTGTCTAGTTTAGAGTTGTATTTATACTCATATGTTCCCTTTGTGAGCGAGAGAGTGCTATTATATAATGATGAGATGTCCATTAATGCACATAATTCCAACTGATGGAAACACACAAGAGAATATCTCGATGAATTGGGTGGAAAGACACTACAATTGGAGTTTGCAAGCTAAACGACTAAAAGTATTACCCCATGTTTCAAGGTTGGTCAGTTAATCACTCAATGGATCAACAATTAGTACGGGCTCATGATCTGGCCATCATTTTATTTTATCATGGTTTATTTTTTTATATGTATTTATCATCAGATCACATAGAAACTATTATCAGGCATGCGAGATGAAATCGACACATGACACGGTTGAATTTTCTATTTTATTGACGGTTAGTTGTGAGTGTGATCACATAGTAAATTTTAAGAAGATGGAAAATTATTTCATTCATCACAACATAAATGTAAAACCAACAATGAAATATTATGTCATAACCTCCTTACATCATTCAAATTTGGAGAAAACCAGTTTTTTGACTTGTCATACATGTTGAAGCTGAGGGTGCATTTTACTACAAGGGCATTCATATAAGAGTGGTGGGTTGATATAATTAAAATAACCGCAAATAAAAATCTATATATAGATTTTTTGTTATTTTATAGTTATTTATTGAGTAAATCATGTAATGGTTGACAATTTTGGGACTTCACTCAATAGAACAAGGAATCATGAATTAATATGTTTGGCTAGTCAAATTCCAAAATTGAACCATCCATGTAGTCGCGTAAACAAAGCTTATAGACTATGAGTGGAGGCTAAAAATCCATTCCACTAGAATTCCAATGTGATAGTGTAATTTTTTGTACCACATATGGTTCATGGAATTCTATAAAATAGTGGGAGGCATTAAATTATTTATTTAATTATTCAAAATGATTAAATTTGTATATCCTAAAAATTACTAATCTACTAAAATTTATTTTTGTTGAAAAATAGAATTTTGTACCACAAGTATAAAGAATATGATTAATATTAGATAATGTTAATTATCACATTGGAATGAGTATCAGAAAATAGTATAGTTGATTGCGCATATTACTATGATATTGGAACATCATGGTTCCAAATTTCCAAAACCTGTTAAGTTAACTAAGAAAGTGATGGTGAAATTTCATACAAGAGACTATGTATATATCATATGATGTTTATGTCATTATGATTTCATAAAAATCATATGTTATTTGTGGTACCTTGATAAGGACATGGAAGTATAATATATAGTCTCATCTCTGACAATAATTCATGGAGAAAGTGAAGCAATTATGTGAATAAGTTTTGGTTACTCTGGATCGATGTAAATTTAATGTTTGGTTATGATCTATCAATATTTCTAATTCTAATATCATTTTCACCCCTATAATCAAGTCTCATTTATATTTAAATAATAAACATGTACTGAGTAAATGATTAATTTCCTTTTAGGTAAGGCTCTCAATGTGAATAATAATATGAAATTCATATTCGCCTTTAATTATTATGGAAAAAAATATGAAGGTAAAGAGAAAACGGAAGTGGAATGTAATGACCATGGAATATTATCAACATACATCAATGTAAGAGGTATTAAATTGAGTTTATTTTCATTTCTTATTATGATATAAAATTGTTGATGTTTAATCACAATAAACTAATTTTACAAAGAAAGTCATCAAATCTTCTTTAGGTTTATTCATCAAGGTAAATTATACTATTTCAATAATACTTCCTCGGTATTTAATACTATATTACTATCAAATTTTTTTATTGAAATATAGTAACCAAGATAGTATATAAAATTTACATGATGTTAGGTGTATTCACTAAGTGGATGAGAAAGGGTGTTACATAGGATAATGTAAGAAGTACATGACTTCTTTATTTCCCTATGAAATATTCATGTAGAATTATTAATGATTATAAACAAAAAATTATTCTCGTCTGTCCGTGGACATAATGAGACATTAATAAAGGTTCTTAAATTAATTTTTTATTTGGTTTTTAGTAATCAACTATTGTACAATAATACATGAATTAAAGGAAACAACTGATGAATATGATTTGTAAGGATTAGTTACCCAGTTGATGAATGATAATTCATGATCATGAAAAATTGAAGTGCATGCCATGCATATACCCAATATTTTATTTATGATCAGTAAAGAAAAACACAATTGCTCTTATCATTGTATTTAGTTTGGACAGATACACCTTTTTATATAAAATTATTTCACTATGATTTTGAAATTAGTTCAAAAAGTGAGCATGAGATGTTTCATGGGAATGGTAGGGGTTAAGATACATCATAATATTCCATTAAGTAATTAAGGAATGTTACAGTGAAGTATGATTTATGCATGGTCCGAAGATTTGACACACTTCATGTTGGAATACCAAATAATATGTTGACGACTAATTCTTCAATAATGATAATATATCATGGCTTAATTCCTAAATGTACATTACATTATCTATATCTCGACAAGAATGTTAATTTGGGGGATTGATGCTAATTTATTTCATGCTAACATTTATTAATATAATGTATCATTGAACAATTCCTAAATTCACATTTTATATATCAGAGATATGATATATGGAATATCATTATTTTCTCTTGAAGAAGCATCCATTATATGTCATGGCATGCTTCAAATATAATAGAAATATTAGAAAACCTTATTCCAACTATTATATCAAATGGATATCATACAAGTCATATTATGATGTAAATCCATTATATTATAAGGAATTTTTTTTTGGATTCACAGAGATTGACATGACATTAAAAATTGCCTTGAAAACAAACACATTGTCTACCTAATATAATAAAAGTAATAGTTGTATAAAATATTACATAAATCCCGATAATAGAAAAGTTATAGTTAAGTGATAGAAAACATTTATATAATTGGTTGCTCATTTATTTGGAGAGAGTGGGAGCTAGATTGACGTGGGATCAATCAATGTCAATGATTAACATTTAGTTTGTATTGGAAGTAGAAACACAAGCGCATCTGGAACAAATTACTTTCCATAGACACATACTGCTTAGGAAGGATAAATCCATGGTGAATTTTATTGTATTTACAGTGGTTTGTGAATATTATTCTTGGAAAATAATATTTACTACATATAATTATTATATCTCAATTATCATAAATTCACATGTCGAGATGAAATTAAATATATGGATTCCATGTATCAATGTGAAAATGGGATTATTATGAATATTGTGGTGGGTATTCAACTGATTTGATACATGGATTGTACAAGTGTAGTACCAATAGGGAAAAATTTGTAATACCAAGTCAGTATGCCTAAATTCATTAGATTTTTACTTATTGAAGTAAATTTGAATGATAATATTATTAGGCATAAGATTTCATAAATAAAAGTCCTGGAAGGTGTCTATACAATGAATCTAGAGTGGGATTATCATGACACGGAATGATAAAAATGATTGAATGTTACTAAAATAATGTTTAGGAATTATGTAAGAAACGAGATCATATATTACACATTCGAAACAAATATGTACCATGTCTTTATCAGAGGATAGTGGGAGTCCCTCAGTTTTCCCTATATATTATGTTTGGTTATATAAAGAAACATATTGGTCATCGTGTTATACAAGACGAGAATGAAATCTAATCTCCAATTATTGACATAAAGTATCAAACAATATTTTAGGGACATTAGATATTAAGGTAGATCTAACATTTTCCTGGACCTAGTCAATCATATATATAGTGACATGGTATGGATATATAAAATATGAATCATTTCAAGAGATATTTGTTACCTATGTCACAATGAATAATCTCTCATTGATGACTTTTTTGTGGAATGGGAAGCGATTTACATGGTAGGTTGAATTCCATATGCTTTAGTGATGAATCAATCAACTGTTCCATGTTTTATACCCGAACAAATATTAAAATGATATACCGTATAGTAGGAAAATATTAGTTATATCCCAGAGAACTGCAATGTATGCGGTCAGAACTATCTATTTTTACATCATAATGTAAAATAGATATATACTATGAATGTGGAGAAGAATTGACACTATTTTTAGAATGATAAAAAAACTCTTACTTATATCAATTTGATCTAGTATTGCGGTTAGGCTATGGTGATATGCGATACAAGATCATATAATCCACTTTTTACCATATCTATAAAGACATAGTTTCTTACAGCTTCTGAGGAACCTTAGTAGTAGGATAATTCAATTATTTTTTCATGTTCATGGATTCTCACCTAGTAAGAAAATTATTATCACAATTCATATTTTGATATTATTACTAGCCAATATATCAAATTTTGATGGTTTAAAAATGGATATACTCAGGTATACCATCCCTTGAGAAATTTTACCCATGGATATGAGGTCCCTATAACATAAATGTCATGCGGTGGAATAATGGAAGGCCTTGTAAATAAATCTGTTACTCAGTAGAAACAAGATCATTATCATGTGAGTAGCTAATATGAATTTTAGAAATTGGATCTAGTACATGTGGGTGTGTTGAAATAGAAGATTCCCTATACACAATTATTTATTGATATGGACTACCATATCATTTATACAGTATGTTATACATGAAGTGTTCTTATCATTACCTTATAGAGCATTCATCCTACATTATTTAATGGTAATTTCCATATATTATTTTTTGTATAAAATGGTTATAGCTGTTCCCATGATATAATGAGATTGTTTATATATTATGGACATAATCTAAAATAAAAAGGTCTATGGTCTAGATAAATCATACTAAATGGACACAATATATTTTTTCCTATAACGTTCTAGGGGATCATAAGTACTAATACTTCTTCTCTTAAATTTATCAATTAGTGATATCATGAAGTGAGATTAGGAGGATAGACCCACCAATAAGAACACAACATATTTAGTGTGTAATTGGATGTTCCTATAAATGATCATGTGTAATGGTCTCTTGACATAAGATCCTTACAAATGTATTCTATTTGATTTTATACATTCATGCACGATAAAAAACACATAATCATGGAATGGAAGTTTTTTTGGGGTGCTTCATTGGTGGAATGACATTGGTAGAATTATCAAAAAATGATTCTTATCTTCTGTGTTATGAGGGTAATATCTCTCAGGCCATGTTGATTAGGATTTTAGTACCTTCTTAAGGCTATGGCCTCAGAAGTAGTGGGTAAATCCATCATATTGGATCAACAAAAAAATAAATGATGAAAAGGACAATGGAACTAGTGTGCATCGTTCTATATGATATATTAAAGACATATATATTATATAACACAGTACATGTTCATATATTGATTATTGTAGTGTTGAAAATCCTTATCAATATAGGGGTTATGATGGGTTGATAGATCCTACTCTTGGTATGTGAATTGTATTCACTACAATCAAGATAGTGGTCTAGTAGGCCACACACAATTTCATATTCAAGAATCATCCTTATATAGTTAAATTGGTATATTGGAGGTGGTGGGACCCACCAATGGGGTCTGGGTATTTTCCCAGGAGATAAAATCACCATTTCTATAAATAAATTACTATTATTTATGTTATGAAGAATTTTTATTGATTTTATTTATTTTTGGTATTCACATGTTTTAAATAAATACATTAAAGATATTCTTCGAACAAATATTAAATTATTCACAATTCAATTAATTATTTCTAGAGAACAAGACAAGTTAATAGTTTAGGTATTATAATGTAATTTATGTATTATATTACAAGAAATGTGATAATAATAATAAATGATATTTATGCCTTAGTATAGTAGTCATAATATAATTTGCAGGACGTATTAATTATTCAGGGGTCGGGGAGTCAACAACCCGTAATTCATAAACACACTATATATTGAAAAATATTATAGCGACCCAAGATTCATATACATGGAAATTAAATTTATTTTCTAGAATAAATAAATAATTCCATAAATATACATCAAGAGACTATATTTTTTTAGTGTATATGGAAACATGTAACACAATCTTCTAACTTCTTGAAAGATATTTAACCCAACTCATTGGATGATGATATATGTACCACACATCTAATAATGAAATCATTCTTACATGTGCTGTAAAAAACATAAATCTTTCATCATAGCATAAGATATGAAATAAAATGGGTTTCTAAAACATCTTTCAATTATAATCCATATTAAATAAATGGATTTCATAAAACTAATTACATCATAAAAATAGACAAATAAATGTAATAATAGGGATATAAACATAAACCTATGTAATCATATATGGAAAATAATTTTAATAAAACACTTTAACTTAATTCCTAAGGAAAATATCCGTTATTTTTCAAAAATGTTCTTCTTCAAAAAAATGTAATCAAATTTTAAAAGAAAATATTTTAGTTGAGAATAATTTTCAAATCGTGTAGAAGATGAATTAAGGAAATAATTTGTCATGAATGTGATAAAATCCATTCATTCCATATAAGTTAAAAAATATTAATCTTGTACACTTTCCAAAAAAAGTCTAAAATTACCTCGTATGGTAAATAAATGAATGATTCCGTCCAAACCATGATGTCAATTTCAAAAATGAGTAATTATTACCATAAAAATACATATAAGAATAATATAAATTTTATGAAAACATTTATATAAATAATGGTCATGGATGATAAATATAACCCCAATAAATATTTAGGTATAAAAAATCTCAGATTAAAATGAGATAGAAACATTATCCCCTACCTTAGGTCTAATTTCTTTTGTATTTTATGAAACTCATTAATAGTGTGGTTAAACATATTATTAAAATGTAATGGATCCATAAAATATTTATGACATCATATATGGTTAACTTATGACATTATATTACCCATTCATTTATCAATTCCATGTTAAATCAACAATTTGGGTAATAATCATTTTATTTGTCATATGGGTCATTACTTGTTATTATGGATATTATTACATAGATCACAATTTAAACACTTCTAGATTGTATAACAGGATTTATATGCCAAATATATTCAGTATATAAATATTTATAACAAATATATAAATAAAATTTAATACACCGTTCATGGAGACGGTAGACCATACTTATGCATGAATGCAGTTTCTGTTTCCTTGTAGAATTGAATGAAAGTAAATGACACAATGAAATATATATACATACATAAATCCACTAGAATTATTATGTATTATATTTCATTATTATTTATTATATATACCATATAATAATTCATGAATGGTAAATGTGGAGAATGAATCTATCACGTCGTGGATAAGGTAAGGCATGCGTACACATGAGGGATGATATCATTCCCTTGATAGTTATATTGTATGCAATATGATAGTATATGAATTTTAAAGAATAATTATTATTTTATATTCATTATATAAATCAATTATAAAAATTAATAGACCAATCCAAATTATGTATTGTTGAATAACAATTGTACCACCTTGTGGAGACGGTATGTCAGACGTACGCACACATGATGAAATTTTTATATAGGATAGATAAAAATAGGTATTAGGATCTCTCATAATTATAATAACATATGAGAATGTATACTATACTATAGTTACTACTTTATTATCAAAAAAATTAATAAGATGAAGTATAACATGAAAATAATTTTGAAAGAGGTGAAAAAAATTACCTCTTTTTCAGGTATCTCATTTTGGTATGCATAAAAGGATTCTGTCAGATGGATTTCTGCCCAATGGGTTGCCTCAAGAAGATGTACAGGATGATGGGTGGTGATTTTGGTAGGTTTTTTATGATCCAAAGTGAAATTGAGGTGTGATTAATATATATGGAGAGGTGCCCTTTTATAAGATATGGGATGGGCACCTTTTAAATATATTGAAATATTAAATTATTACCAATTCATTTTAGGTTTATAATGCACCAAAAATTATTTAATTATAACATAATATGATTATGATTAGAAATCCTCTCTATAAATAAAATTTATTCATTTTCTAATTTTATATTAAACCTTTTCATTTTTATTTATCCTTATTTAATAAATTTAATTTTATCTCGGGTAATAATATTCTAAATATTCAATGGTTATAAATATTTACATGTGTGTTTTCAATTTTCCATAATAGGATACAAAATGAAATTATAGACCATATAATTTTCACTTTTAAATTTTATAATATTTTATTGGTTTAAAAAATAATATTATGTTATTTTTATAAAATATCAAAAGTGTCAATTTTGACACTATTCATTAATTTGACATTAAATAAATTCACACAGAACATAAATTCGAAAAAAATATCTTACACACTCATAACATTTCATATTCACCGAGAAATATCTTAGAGAACATTAATTAACTCATATATATTTATTCTAATGTTTTTCTAACCATTTATTTGATATTTTAATCAATGAAATAATTTCTAAATCACAATTATTTCATCCTTAATGGTGATAATTTACTCTCTAAAAGTTGTAAATAAATTCACATGATATATATAATTTCATTATATTTATGGAGACTAGTTATGTTCGATGTGTATTAAGTATATCTCTATATTAAAATTATTAAAATTATTTGATATTAGAGACTGACATGTTGTCAAATTAATTTAATTATATTATAATTACATCAATTTCATGGACAAAAGACCATTTAATGGATCAATTACGACCATTAGGGGATATTGGTAGAATTTTATTAATATATTATTATTTTTTAGGAGTTATTATAATTTGATTATCTTCACAATATAGTTTTTACACTATTTTACCCAGTTTACCTTTAAATATGGTAAATAAAAATTACAGTAGTTACTATTAAAAATATCCAAAAATAATAAAATTAACCTATTAACATAATTTGGACCCACTGATTACAAATATGGAATCTATTTTTTATAATTAAAAAAATAAAAGTTTCATTAATTAATTTAAAATTATTTAATTTTTCCATGACCAGAAAGATGGTTTTTAAGAAGTAATAACTATCAAAAGATTGACATGTGTATACTACCTATATAAGTTTGAATTTATTTCTAATGTAAAATATTTTATTAAATGATAAAACTATAATACAATTACAAGTTAAACTCAATTAAAAATATAATTTTACTATATAAATAAATCAAATGAATATGCGGGTTTGAATTAATAAGCAGTATTTTACAATATTCATTAAAATATGAATTTCATTACAAATATACCAAAATATAAACCATAGTAAAATTTTATTTCATGATTCCAAAAAAGAAATTTATTTTTTCAACAATAATATATTAATGTCATAAAACATAATATCAAATTTGTGTGCAATCAAAAGTCAGAAGAAAATAATTTTTAAAATAATACTTCTTTTATCCAAAAAAATTGAAGTTGTTTTTATATAATTCCAATTAAAAACATAACATGATTGTTAATTTTATATAATATTAAATTTTGGTTAATTCAATTTGTAAAATATAGTTTATATCCCATTAAATAATAATATTTATGTAATATATCATTGTTTAGTGAAACTTGGTAATGTATACTACAGAAGGTATAGAGGAAGGTCTCTCTTGGGGGTAATTCATGCAATGGTAGTTATTCATCTAGTGAAATATTCCATTGGTGTTACTTATAAGATAATACAAACATATCATTTTTATACATTGTAAAATATTTATAATCTGGGTAGCGTGTATCGTATGGTAACTCAGTGTTGCGTGTAATATACGACAAGTTGGTTTAGTGTGAAAGGAATGTTTTACTTAGTTCATTTCAAGATATAAAATATAATTTTAATTTATTAAATATGATGGTCCAAAAAAACTCAGGGTGTTACAAATAGAGCCTCACACTAGAGACAATTCATGGGATTTCACTATCATCATCTCCCTCCCATGACCTAGAAAGAGAAACTCTCGATCTATGTGCTCAGAATCGATATGACTCTAAGGAATCATAAGTTAGGTGATGTTGTGTTCGTCAAAGCATTGAAGGTGCCATATAATCACCATGATAGAACCCAATCTTCAACAATCATTGCTATTATAGTTTATTGATGCACATGTAGATGATCTAGTGTAATTCAACATCAAATTTTTCAAGAAACTATCACTAACGATGTGAAGGCATCATGCACATCTTCCAATCTAAACAAGTTATTTTACAGTAATTATTATGTTCACAAAAATCTTCATGATAGATCCTCAGAATAAATATGGAATTGATTCCCTAATATTGACATGTCAATGTGCTCAATTGGTGAATATTTTTTGAAATTCCATTTTTGGGGCTTCTACTACGTGTCTAGTACATGCAAAGGCTCTTGTTTTTGAAACATCATTGAATTCTACAAATGGAGAACAATCTTCAATTAATGATAGTTGGTGCTCTTATAAAAATACTTGATATCGTATGTTATTAAATAATCTAAAAGACATTAAATAATGAACAATGGAATTTTTTAATGATGAATCCATGAAAATCAATTGTATTTGATCTCCCATCATTGGGAAAGAAAATATGAAGTGTAAAAAAGAATTGTAAGTTGATTGGTTGGAACACAGTTTCCTATGTGTTTCACCATTGGGTGATTAGGTTAAATTATCTACCTCTTGAATGTATGAGTTTTTTGTTAAAAGTGAGGAAGATGAAAATATTGGTAAAAAAGGGCATCATACAAAAGAAAACATGTGTCAGGTTGGTGAAATAAAAAAATCATGTTACTTGAGTATAGTAGAAGAGAAAATTTGGTTATAAATTGATGAGACACATTTTTCAATGAAAAAAATATAATTATAAAAGTGACAATGATTTCAAGACATTATTACAATTTTATGAAGAAGAGATCAAAGATTCCCATTCTTTCAAAAAGGAATGATTACAATCTCAGTGCATATAAATTTGAAGATTTGTTCATTATAGATATGAGAGTTGCTTCATTCTTCTATTTATTGACAAATTATAAAATATTCAATAAAAATAAATAATTACTTCTTACATTGATAATTGTTTTTTCTTGCATCACTTTTGTTATGTATATAAAACATAATCCATAATCATTGAATTTTTTTAAATGTTTCTTATGGAAATATGAGAAAGAATGAGAGTATTCAGTGAATAATTTGAGAACCAACAATGGTGTTGAATACTGAATTAAAAAAAATTAATATTACCATAATAATCATGGAATTCATTATGATAATAGTTCCCCATACACTCCCCAAAATAATTTTGTTGCAAACTCAAAATATAAAGTTAGTGGAAATGGGAAGAACTATGTAACTGTAACATACGTATTCTCATTATTATTTGAGGAAATCTAGAAGTATTATTATTTATATTTAAAATGAATCATTATACATTCCATGATGGTTATTACTCTAGAGGAATGTTTTGATGACAAAACTAAAATCTTTAAACACATAATGATTTTTAAAAGATCATGATTTATAAATAATAAATATCAAAATAATGGAATGTTTGAGTAGAAAGTTGAGATAAATTTTTTCTTGGATATTCTCCAAAAGAAATAGGATATAAATATTTCAACAAATAAATATGAATAATTTCATTTATGTTTATGTGGATTTAATTGATAGTTATATAAAAGATTATTGTATTTTGGTAGACAATGAGGTTAAAATTGGTAACGAATCTTTCAGAAAAAAATGATCAGGATACATACAATTATAATCCTATTCAAGAAGAAGAATATGAATCATATATTTCTTGGAATCAGGATTATACTCGATAATCTCAACCTAGGCTGAGGATGAAAGTGGAAGCTTATAATATAATTTGTTATTAACATAATAACAATGAAAAATATTTAAAACATTGTTATTACACATTCTTAATTGAATTCAAAAGTCAAGCTGAATGATGTAAATGAATCATTAGATTATCTAGAATGGGTTCATTCCATGAAAGAGTTGTATCATATTGAAAATAATGTTACATGGAATATCATACCTAATCAAAAAAACAATAACATACATGGTACAATTTGGGGTCTTCTAAATAAGATAATTGAATAATGTTAAGTTGTATGAATCAATAAAATATTAGTGTGAATAGATTATTTAAAAATTGAAGGTATTTAGTTTAATGAAACAATGGAACTGGTTGAAATATTAGAAACCATCATAATTTTTATTACTAATGTTTTACAATAAGGTTACACAACATTCAAATTGATAGTAAATCTATATTCTTGAATTGTGATCTTGATAAAAAGGTTTACATTGATCATCTTTATTGATTTTTTGTTTGGAATAATTAATTTTATGTATATATATTGAAGAAGTAATTTTATGGGACAAATAAATATATGAGAGCATGGAATTAAAAATTAGATACTTTCTTATGTAAGATGTCATTCAAGAATAGAATAGATGACAACAATCATTATGTTTGAAAATTTAAAGAGTATTAACTCATCATATTTGTTTAGGATTATGAAATTATATTTCCTGGACTGAATAAATATGTAGTAAAACAATTTTTGAAGAGATAAACATGGTTTCTCATATTTCTAGACTATGATAAAATAAATACATTATTAGGTTACAAATTATACCAATGAAGAAATATATTTGTATTTATCAAGAAAATAATGAAAAGTAAATTCTAAATTGATTTTGCATTGAATAATAAACAACATTTTCAACATTTATTTTAGGGGGAAAAAGTTGAAGAAATATGGAGAGGGAAAATAAGATGTTCAAAAATAATTCTTGATGTTGACTGGTTGTTTTTTGATTTCGATTACCTCAAGAATTGATATAGTTTATACTTCCACATTATATTTTAGATTTCATATTTCCCCCAAATAATAACATATAGTTGATAAAAATAGAATTATAATATATAGTAATAAAACTACATAATTTGGAATCTGATATAATATCTCATAATGTATTTATTTGTTTAAGTATTCAAATGATAATTGGTCGAGAAATATTAACGTTAAAAGAACCACATAAGGTGGATTATTCATTCTAGTAAATAATTATTTTAGTTGGAATTAAAAGAAACAAAATTCAATAATTCTTAGTATGGTATAAGCTGAGTATGTTGCAAAAACTGAAGCCACTACTCAAATTATATGAATGAAAACTCAACTAGAAGACTTACTTATTGAATTAATGTTACTATTTCTCTTGGGTTGTGATAATTAATGTACAACAACATTATCATTGAAAACATAATGAAACAAAATATCATTTCATAAAAGATAATTTGGAGATTAATGAATTAATGATGGAATATGTTCCTACAATAGAACAAGTTTTTGAAAATTTTAAAAAAGCATTAACCCAAGGAATCTGTTTATAAATAGATGTTGGACATGGGTGTCCAATCTATATCTAATCAATTTTGAGGTATGTATTTATACATCCTCTATCATATTATCTTTGGATAGTGTCATCAAGGTGGTGAATTGTATTGATTCATAAATCTATAAATAAATTTCTTGTAAAAAGGAGAGGTTTGGGTAAGCTAAAAATCCAATATTTTATTGTGTGTAAACTATTTGAACTATTTGTTTGAGTAGCTGTGGGATACCATTTTTTTTATATTCTATTTAAGGTTATGAAACTAATAAATAAAGGGTGAAAATATGGGGAAGGTTTCATAATCACTTATTTTTAAAATAATGGATTTTATGTCAATATTTCTTATTTCATACAATGATTTTTCCTCAAATTGGATTATAATGTTGATATGTAAACCATTTATTGAGGATAAAATGTTTTTTATTTGAAACAAGGTGTAAGAAAATCCATAGGGGTAGATTTTTAGGACCATGCAAATGAAGAAGAATATTGTATTCGAGTGGTGTCATTTTTGGTCCAAGACATTTTAGATGAAAGTAAAATCACCTCACATTGTATTTTTTTTATTTTGGGTAGACCAATGTATTATGAGAATCAGACTCATAGTTCTAGAAAAGGACCATCATATTTGGAGAAACTCATTGTAAGAAAGGTCCCATCAGGTTAACATAAAATCTATAATAACATGATTAATCATCTTGAGGCAGTATAATGTTGGAAGAAAATGGTCATCAGATTCACTCTAAATCTAGTATGGAAGAAGTAATCATAATGAGAGAATTAATGTCTTCTTGGTCGGTGTCTGAATGAGTACGATAATAAAAATTTCATGATGCTTTTATGATATTCAATTTCTCGTAAATGAAATTTAATTGTTGAAACTTTTAATGTATGCTTGAAGGGATAATGATTTATTGAAATAGTTTCTATAATTAATATTTGAAATAATTAATTTTTGACGGAAAAAAAACGGTGAGGAATAATATATCCTATAAGATCTCATTTTAGTTGGATTGGAAAGAAAAATATTTTGAAAAAAAATATAGGCACTTTAGAATCTTATTGTTATCGTATACAAAGGAATATAGAATACTAGAAACAAGAAGAAATTTTTGAAAGAAGATAGTTGGTTCATTAGATTTAAAAATGCGTAGAAAATTTTTCGAAATTGGGAAAAACTGAAATTACTGATTTATAGTAGGAGAAAAATCGAAAATAAATAAATACTAGAAGAATGATGTTTATTGGAAATTATAATGAAGTGTTATGTGGTATCATATTTGGAATATAAAAACGATGGTGATAAAACATTGGATGACATCATAATTATTGTAATAATTTATTGGAAGTAATGATTGAAATGAAAGTAAATGAATATGATCAATAATGAATTCAACTATTTAAAAGTGTTTGAATTTCATTTTCTATTGGTCAAGTGATTCGAGTAAAGTGATAATTAAAAGAGATTGTCGTTTTGTTCAAGGGGAGTTTGAAATTCAATGAATGTCTCTTTTCAATTACTATAGAGAATTATATTGAAGGAATCTGATTTATAAAATCTGAGTAAGAAATCGAATCCAAACTAGCGATTGAAAAGAAATATGGATAAATACCTAAAGATTATAGATAATTTTATAATGATTTATAGGAGTTGGAGACTATTTTATGAGGTAAATATTCATCCTAAATTCTATGTATCATGTAAATTTTGGGAAATTTGGCTGACCGAGAAATTTTTGTCGATTCCTACAAAAACTTCTCATGGGTCACCTATAAAATGTGAAAAGTACATTTGACATTATCAGATGGATGTATAATTTATGGGAAGAGAGAGAAACACCAAACTTATAGTCCCATGTTTTTGATATTTTTATTTATTTATTAAGTTTCAATGTAAGAGACTTAAAGGATGTGATAAATGAGCACAATTTTGAATTCAGTTTATTATTGGATTCAGTGGTCATTATATTCAACTATCTTTCATATTCTAAATGTTATCATATTCGGATGGTCTTTGTATCAGGAAGAATTAATCAGATCCAAATTTCTATATTAGGATTTCTAGAAAGACGAAAGACTTATTATAATTTACTTGACTGTAATCTAATAATTCAACATCTATTGGGTAGGGAAATTAGATATGGATAATAAGTGTGTAAATATAATACATGGAAATTAGACATGAATTATAAATCAAGGACCTTTATGTTTTTAACATGTTTTGTTTGAGAAATTGAAGAATTATTTTTAGAATAATACATTTTTGGAAGTAGAAAAGAAGCATATGTAACTTGAGTTGTTAAAAAAGTATTTTCTTACCCTTTTTTCACTAAGAGTGTGCACATTTACATTTTGATTATCCTCAATGTGCTACATTAGTGAATGGGTATATCCTACTTGTTGTTTTCTATGGATTTACTTCTAGTGTATTGTGTTATATTGGATCAATTCAAAACCAATAAAAAAATATAGCTATTATTATTGAATAGGGAACCTTGTAAATAAATGTGTCCCTATGGATGTGTGCCTGAAACACTTTTCCAAAGGGAATCATAAATATTACAGGAGGTGAAATTTGTTTAATGGAAAAAAAGAAAAAGTATCACCGATTCCCCAACTCCCCCTCTTAGTGAAACAAGTACAATGAATGGACACATTCATCTCATTCCCTAACTAAATCTCTCAACGATGTTGATGTCACAGTTGTCGTGTCAACTATATGTGACTCATGTTACCAAACCATGGAATAGTCGAGCTAAAAACATGGATAGTTTAACTGGATCTCATATAGAGCCCGACCAGGATGATCTATTCATTCATTTGGCGCATCGTAGGGCCATTAGTTATGTCATCGCAGATGATGATAATAGTTAGTATGCAAACAATAGGATCAAAATTTTTTCTAAAAAAGTATCATTGGATTGCCACACTATCGGAGAAACCTCCATCTGAACAACCCCTTATGTTGAGTACCTCTATTATAGTATCATCCCGCTAGACAGAGACAAGAGTGAGTGGGTTCGTCGGTGTGAAACACAATTCACCATCCAATGTGGGCCTAACATCAGGTACACTCTCTAAATACATGGTTATGATGGAATTAACCTCTTTTTCATACTAGGATATTATATATTCTAGTACATTATTTAAATTCATGCTGAGTATTTTGGTAATAATCATTTAGTGATGATCCTCCATAACTATATTCAAAGGCTCAGTTACTTCTAGGCCAACCGGGTCAAGGAACACATGGAGTTTTCAAAGTGGTTTGATGCATATTAAATTTATGTAAATTTTGTTTATATACCACTATATAGACTCTATAATAATAAATATTCATGTATCATTTACATATGAGGACTTTATGTTGTGGGATATTATCATCCAACACTAGACTTTTATTTTAGGTTCATTCTTATAATGACATATTTATTCTCCAAGTGGGTTGAAGAAATTCATTATTAGGAAGTAAACGCCTATTTAGTGGTATAATTCATGAGTTTCCACATAATCCTTATATTCATATTTCCTCATGCCATTCTCATAGTCTATGACCCCAACATTCAGGTTAATGAGTTAAAGAGATTATATTCCAATAGAAACATCAGTTCTAACCGTACATCTCACTACCAGGAAGAGGAAAATATACATATTAAAGAATTCATAAAAACAACAACCAAAAATCTCTATCAAATGATGGGATAAAACCATAATATTTGTCTATAAAATATCTAATATCCATACTTGAAATATCATTCAATGACCCAAAATTCTACCCAAGTTACTCCATATTACATTCTATGTGGAACAGAGGCAGTCAGGCCCATTGAGATTCCATTACCATCACTTAGAACAATTTTCTAGGATTAGAATATTCTATATTGAATGGTACAAGTCTATCTAGATGATTTTGAAATTTCAAAATGAACAAGCTAAGGTCAATTTATAATTTAGAGAATATATAGAACACGATATCCAGAGTATTCAACTGGAATGTTCACCTTAGCTTTTTCCTACATGGTGACATGGAACTATCCATCACATTGATAATAAAAACTAGTAGGAAGACCCCAATGTTTAATCCCACGAATTATGGACCATATATAATTCCAATGGATTATCCTAATGGAAAATACTATATCTAACCCATATTTTCAAGCAATAAAATTACATAACATTTGATAAAAACAAAATAAATTATACAAATAGATAGCCTAATACCCTATTAGCCTAGTTACATTGGAAACATGGAAACATAAACATTAGTACATAAGTGAGATTTATTTTTTCCCACTAGGTTATCTAGGATTATCAAAAAAAATTCACATTATACTAAAAAAAATCTTCATACAATAGGAATGGATACAAAATATTGGGTTATCTCAGATGGTCATTAAGGGTAAATAAGGGAGATATGTCTGCATAAACAATAATATAAGGTTATGAGAACATGATCATGACATTAGAAGATAATAACCATCATATCAAAGACCAAAAACATGAATCACAACAAAACTATTGGCAGGTCATAAGACATTAATCATACCGAAATCCATAGATTAATCCATGATATAAAATCAATAAAGTATGATGTGGAATTGTCAAATACACATAAGCATGTATTATCATACCCTATAAGTCATTATGAATTTATTGTACTTATCATTTAATTTCACAGGGACTCTACCAAATAGGAATTACACACCACCATCCATGTCAATGTCTATTCTATTTTAGGGATCAGTTTTCCCTATCATCGCATGTTGGATCCGGTTCCCCTTCTTCCCATAGTGGATCGAATTTCCACAACTTCCCATCTTCAAGTGGAATACACCTACTTCGTGTGACATAATACCATCTATAGTTGTAGTCCATTCCATGTACGGGATAGAGTTTCACAATCATCCCATTGTTGAGCAATCCCATCGAATTGATTCCCATCATTATATGATAAGATATAAAACACTACCCAATTAACTGGTGGGGGATATATGTCCCACCAATATCATTATGAAATCCTACATACATGTACCAAAAAATAATCAACTATCATATCATATCCCATGATGAAATTGGTTTCATAAACATTTAATCATATCTTAACGTGTGGAAAATAAATAGGTTTCATAAACATTTAATGAAATCATAACCCATGAAAGGAATTGGGATCCATTTGATGATAAAACATGAAAGAAAAATTAGTTTCATAAAAATAATTCTATAAAAATAAAACTCATTCAGATTAATAATAAGAATGATTCCATTGTTTCATTTCCCATGAAGTCGTGAGTAACACTAATAGATGTCATATTATATTGGAAATAATTTGGAATGATCTTATTAAAATCATATCTCTTGGAAAATATCATTTTATAATTTTGTAAAACATTATTTTAAAATTTAAAAACATTTAAAAATTATTTTCTCTGATAACATAACATTGTAGCATAAAAAAATTTAAAAACAATTTTATGTGAAAACATATATAATATGGTTGAAAACATTAAGAAAATATATTTCCTAGATAACATATATATGAAGATTTATTTTTTTAAAAAAAATATTATAAAAAGAATCTTGAATTTTTTTCAATTCCACATCACTTAAAAGTAATCTTGGATACATTTTTTAATTTAATTTCATTGAAAAGAAATCTAGAATACATTTTTGAAAATATTATCTATGAAAATAATTTTAAAAATTATAATAGAAGATTTAAAACAATAAAAAATTTATAAATCATTTTTCCTTGAAAATGATTTAAAATATGATGTTTTCAAAAAAAAAAATTAAACCAATTGTTTTGAAAATAAAAGTTATATTATAATTCCCCTCACATCATATCCTGATTATCAGCGTACTAATTCGAAAATCATGTATAACAAATATAACATTACTATACGAAAAAAAAATTAATATATTCTCATATCTAATATCATATTTCTATTTTATTATTACATTATATTACTTTCTTATTTATAATTCCTTGATTAGGTTTTTCTTTGGGTGATACCTGCTTTGTTTTTCACATGTGTCATTATTGGTTATATTTTTGGTCCTCATACATATATAATGATTAAATGAATGTATAAAATGATATGAATATAATTTAGATTATTTAAATATGTATTTATAACAATATATGAATGACATAATTATGAAATGGAATACATAGTTCATGGATAAAGTTGGTCAAACAGACACATGAACACTATTTATATTTAATTATCATATTGAATGAAAGAATTTAACTGAAATATAAAAATATATATATACTATTTATATTAGTTTTTTTATCTTATATATATAATATATGTTTAATTAATCTATCCACAATACATATCAGGTAGATTTTGAATGAATAACATCTCTTTGAACAGATGGTAGCCACACATCCCAAAATGAAATTATTATCTTTATGAAAAATTGATCGAATGGAGGTTTGCGTTATATTATAACTATATAAGAATAAATACATCATATAAATCTCATAAATCATATATATCATATAAAAATAGTAATTCAAATATAATTCCCAACCATGTATGGTGGTAATGGAAAATAGATCAAAATCATTTCATAATGTGGTAGTTCGTTGTACACAAGAATAACAAACTCGATACTAATTTGATTGAAGAGTGTGTAAGTTTAGTTAGAACCTGTAACACCCATGATTTTTATGAGAAATTTTTATTATGTTATATACATAATCAATGGAATCTATCATTACACACAACACTATCTTGGCTTTCTTTACATGCAATCGCGACCTTCATCGATAGCTTGTGTCGTACGCAATACTGAGTTTCACTAAACAATGATATGCTATTAGAATATTTTTAAAACTAGCCGTTATGAATAGTAATACCCACTTTATGAAATTTTGTAAATTTTATCTTTCAAAATGGACTTCATTTTTGGATTCGGGATATCGAAATTATCCTAGTGTGAAATTTTGGTATTTTTTTGAAAACTTTCAATTTTTGATGAATAGTGAAAATACTGGGGTACTATTTAAAAACTGACTTTTTATTTAAATAATTATTTATTTTATTTAAATTTATCATATTTTAAAATTGATACATAATAATTATATAAGTTCAATGTAATTCATTGGAGTCATTTTATAATAATTTTAGATATATAAAAATTTTATTGAACTTTTCACCATCTTTTATCCACCTCCTAGGAGAATTTGCAAATGTAAATAAAACGTAATTTTTCCACTTTTGTGAGTGGAATTTTGAAAATCCGAGAGACAAAATTAATATCAATGATTTAAATGTGGTTCAATGGGGTGAAAATAATTTTTGGTGAATAGTAACTTCTTACTTTTATTACCACGGTTAAAAGTAAATATGGTAATTAATGGTAAAAATGATATTATTATTACCCTAACGCATGTCCTAATTCTATTGGATAAGTGTAATTCGACCAAAAATAGCCTTTTAAATATAATATGACCATTTAGGTCCACTTGGATTAGATTAGGACATTTAATATTATTTTATTTAAAGAATGGTTAAAATAGTTAAAATCAATGTTTAATAACTAAAACATTTTTAATATAGCGATATACATAAGATAAATTCGACTGTAAATGTTAATTAGAAAGATAAAACGATTTCCTACATAAGTGTATTTTATTTCTAATTTTTATACTTTAAATAATTTAATTTATTTATGACACAATGATGATGCAGTAATTATCTTATTAATGAAATATTAAAATAATTGATGTTATAAATACCTAAATAAATGTAATTTGAGACTTTTTATGAATTAAACTAATTTTATATGTTAATATGACATCTTAGTATTGATTTAATTAACTTTTTTAGAACTAATAATTCTGTTATGATTTTCAAAAAAATCATGTACCAAATATTGTCAAAATTGACAAAAAAGGGTTTTTAAAACAAATATTATGTTATTAATTGTTATTTTATACTTAAAAATCTAATGTTCGCCCAAATTACATAGATAAGGTAATATATATTAATAATAAACAACTTAGGGTTCGTTTGGCTTCTTATAGTACGTTTATTAACCTTATATTGTAAGAAAACAAGAAGACAAGATAAAAGTAAAATTATTTAACTTAAATATAAATCTAAATGATAAGGTTAAAATATAAACCTAAACTTGTCTAAATTCTATTTTATGAGAGGATTTAGACCCATACCCACCTTAGATTCTAAATAAATCAATTTGGAGCTATTAAAAACAGAATATGACTTTATAATAAAATAATATTTTTAGTTTTTCCAAAGGTGCCCCTCTCCTCCCTTATAAAAGGGAACATCCTCCCTCTCTTCCTCACACCACTTTGAGCCTTCATGCTTGGCCAACCCCAGAAAATTTCTCTTATCCAATTCACTAGAAACATCCTAGAGGTCTTGGTATTATTCAATGACCATCTTTAGTTCTCTAAGAGGAGGTTAAGAAGAGGCGCTTCAAAGAAGAGGTAATGTATGTTACTGATTCTTTCAACATTATTTCTTCTTCTACTTCTTCTTATTTAGTTTTTTCATTAGTAAGTAATAACATAAGTATCACTAATATACTGATATGTTATTATAAGTATGAAACAACCCTATTTCCCCATCTATACATCCTACAGAAAATGAAATCACCGCACGTGCGTACATACAGAATACCATCTCCACGCCGTGGTGTAACCTATTTTCCACCACCACCATACATGGATGGGTATAATGGTGTAAAGAATAACTATAACTGATTATTGTAATGTTATTTTGATTATGAAATAGTATACATACACTTCAATACAATTCCATGATCATGGGAATGATATCATTGCTCGTGCGTACGTACGACCTACCGTCTCCACGATGTGATGTGACTCGTTCTACATCATCTTCATTGCATAATTATTATATAAATGAATTGAATGATGAAATATGATATATATTACAGTAATACAATTCTGTAAAAGAGGTATCTATAACCTAAAAGGAGAATATGAATTTATTTGACAAAACACGCATAAGAACAAAAAGCAATAAACACCAGAATAATAAGTAAAAATGAAATATTACTAATAAGAAGCTAAGAATATGACCACATATGATATCATAACAATTAGTATGATTCTGGAATAATTCAATAACATTATTTAAATCATTATACAGGGTGTTCGGACACGTACAAAGCAAATCAGACCTAAGGTAAGGTAAAATCTCACAATCTAATTTTGATCTGAGATTTTTTATACTTCAGAATTTACTGGGGAATATTTATCATCCACATCCATGTTTCCTAAATATAAAATATTATTTATTTCCTCCTAAAATTGTTTAAATTCAATTTTACCCTTCAGTGCGTTTTTATAAAATGATATGAAAGGAATCTTTTGTTGTTTTTTGTATGAGATACTTTTTGACTTTTCTGGCCAAAGTACGAGAAGATTGTTTTTTTAACTTATACGGAATGAATGGATTTTCAGAACATTGTTTTCATGAAGCTTCCTTTAAATGTTTTCAAGAAAAATTTTAATCAAATTCTATTAAGTTTAAAATTATATGACATGTTAAGAAAGGAAAATGTTTTTGAAGTAGAAAGGATATTTGCCTCAAGAATGGAGTTCAAGAGTTTTATCAAAATTATTTTCCATCTAAGATAATATAGGGTTATGTTTCTATCACTATTTTTACATTTTTTTGATTATATTATGATGTAATTATTTTTATGATGTTCGTTTATCTTATATGGATTGTGTTATGATGGCATGATGATTAAGAATCGCGTATTTATTACATGGGTTATGCTATGCCGTATGATTTATGATTTTGTGGAAGACATAAAAATGGTTTCATCATGTGACAGGTGGGACCTATATCTCCCTCCAATGCATTGGGTAATGATTTATATCTCATGAGATAGACAAGGAAAGAACTACAGGTTAATCTGGTTCAGTGAAATAGGACTGAAATGAGGAGTGAAATTGGTTCAGAAATGGACTTTGTCTGCTAAGATAGTCTTGGCAATGAGTCTTGACTACTAAGAAATGATTATCTATTATTATGTGTGTATTCCACATAGTTTCATGATTACTGTTGTGATTATTGGGATTACATTTCACTACTATGATTTATCCCATGTTATGAAATTATGATTTTTTTTTCAGGTTATGATTTCCAAAATGTTTTGTTCTTATGAATATAATGCTATTGATATTTCTTTTGTTTACCCTTACTAAGAATTTGAGCTCACCCTTTTGTAAGTTTTGTTTCCCCAGGTCAGGAAGAAGGTTATTATGTTGGATATGCCAAAAGGGACTCTAGATATGATGAAATAAATGGGAGACAACATAGATGATTTATGATCTAGCTGTTTATGTTTCCTAGTTTCTAAAGAAACTATACAGGTATTGTCCTTTAATGGTTTTGTTATATGTTGTAATAAGTGTGATTCAATTTTGAAGTAGTAACAATTTATGTAAAGTGTGGGTCACTAAAGTTGGTATCGGAGGAAAGGTATATTCAACCTTTGGAAACTTGGATGTGAAAGCCTTAGTAAGAACCCTAAGGATATATCTAAGAATAGAACACAATCTTAGTGTTTTAGAAATAGCCACGAATTACCTAACATAAGACCTTAAGTGTGTAATTTTATTCTTCATTATGTGGTTTTTTTATTATAATTAGTGTTTCTTAGACTATTCTTCTTGGTTTTAGTCAATGGATGGAACCTGAAGGAACCGTGTTAATGCAGAATGCGATGGTCAATGCATTGATTGTCCCCCTGAGCAACCAAATGTTAATGGGAGCTGGAATGACAAATCTTGTAGCCATGCTCACACAACTTTCTCAAGCTATGAATCATGTCGGTCTTCCAAACGTGTCAAGGAAGGAGAAAAATTCTGTTGAATCCTTCATGAGGCAGCGTCCCCCCTCATTCAGTGGGTCTACTGATCCAATAGTGGCTGAATAATGGATCAATACCACTAAAATGATATTTTCAGTTCTTCAATGTTCTGAACATGATAAAGTCATCTTAGTAGTATATCGTTTAGAAGGTGAAGCTGATCAATGGTGGAATATTATCATGAATACGAGGCCAAGAGATGAAATTGAGTACATGGAATGGGACGAGTTCAAGAACTTATTTTTCAATATATACTTTCCTTGTGTTAATCGAAAAAATATGGAGAAGGAGTTTCTTGAACTAAATAAAAAGGATGATGAATCTGTTGGTACCTACGAAGAAAATTTTACATGACTTGCAAGGTACACTTCTGGGATTATTATCCAACCTGATAGTAAGATCGATCGATTCTTTAGTGGCTTAAAACCAATTCTTTTAAGGGCTTTAGCCATAAGTGACTTCAACAGCTACGAGGAACTCGTTCGATGTGCTATCAATGTGGATATGGAGATTGGAGTAACCCATCAGTCATATGGGTTTGATAAGAAGAGGAAAATGGAATTCAAAGGAAAATCTAAAGACCACACTGAAAAGAAGATGAGTTTTCCCTTATGCTCAAAGTGTGGAATAAAACAAGGAAGGAATTGTCTTATAGGGACATGTAAATGTTTCAAATGTGGAAAAGAATGTCATCGGTCATTTGAATGCCGCAATGATGGGAAGAATATGTCTACTGATTCGAAAAATGAAAAGGCTACACAGAGTGCACCCCCTACACGTCAATGTTACATGTGCATGGAAATGGGGAATTATTCCAATCAATACCCTAATCGAAGGGTTTTTTACGATGATCAATGTCAGCAAACTCTTAAGCCCAAAGGCAAAGGAAAGTCCCATGCAATTTATATCAGTGATGTAGAGTATGATAACGAAGTGTTGAAAGGCACACTTACCATCCACTCTAAAGTATCAAATGTTTTATTTAATTTTGGTTCCAACCACTCTTTTATTTCTGAATAATTTTATAAGGGTATCATCATATTACCTCAACAATTAGATGTTGAGTTAGCTGTGACAAATCCTAATGGCACAACAGTCACATCAAAAGTTTACAATTATTCTATGATTGATTTTTGTGGGAAAGTGCTTCCTGATAATATTTTGATCCTTCATATAGTAGAATTTGATGTCATTCATGGCATGGATTATCTTTCTTTATATGGATCTCATATCAATTTCCAAAGAAGGGAAGTCACATTTTATATTCCAGATCAATCTATGA
Organism: Viscum album; assembly: GCA_963277665.1. Classification (NCBI taxonomy): domain Eukaryota; kingdom Viridiplantae; phylum Streptophyta; class Magnoliopsida; order Santalales; family Viscaceae; genus Viscum; species Viscum album. The sequence goes on from OY728127.1 coordinate 1,814,886,281, forward strand.
TCGTCTATCGATACAAGGATGAACATAACCTTCCAGTGGAAATTTCTTCCATCTTATGGGCCTTGATTCCAATAAATGAAGGTTATTTATCTCAAATGGTTGGTGAGAAACTGACAAATAAGAATATTCCCATTGTACGAGAGTTTGATGATGTCTTTCCGGAGGAATTTCCGGGTCTTCCCCCATATTGTGAAGTTGAGTTTTCAATAGAACATGTACCGAGTGCTTTGCCTATTTCAAATACACCTTATAGAATGGCCCCAATTGAGTTGCAGGAATTGAAGAAGAAACACCAAGAGAGTCTTGATGAATGATTCATATGCCCTAGTGAATCACCTTGGGGAGCAGATGTTCTGTTTGTTAAGAAGAAATATGGATCAATGAGACTCTGTATTGATTATCAAGAACGTAACAAGATCACTATCAAGAACAAATATTCTCTCCCATGCATTCATGACTTATTTGACCAACTACACGGAGCTTAATACATTTCCAAGATTGATCTTCGTTTAGTGTATCATTATTTAAGGGTCAAAATGGAGGATATACCAAAGACAGCCTTCCGTACAAGGTATGGACACTGTGAATTTATAGTGATGCCATTTAGTCTTACTAATGCCCCTATTATCTTCATGGATCTGATGAATATAGTCTTTAGAGACTATCTTGATCAGTTTGTGGTAGTCCTTATAAATGATATTTTTGTCTATTCAAAGACCAAGGAAGAACATGAAGATCACGTGAGAATTGTATTGAAGACCCACAGAAATGAGAATCTTTATTCCAAATTTACCAAGTGTGAATTTTTGCTTCAATAATTTTCATTTTTGGGTCACATAATCTCAAAAGAGGGGATATCTGTGGATCCAGCAAAAATAAAGGTTATCGAAAGATGGTCGAGACCAACAATTGTAACTGAGATCTGATGTTTTTTTGGTTTGGCTAGATATTATTGACAGTTTGTGAAATATTTTTCACTATTATCTAATTCACTCACTAGGTTGAATTGAAAAGGAGTTATGTACGTTTGGACGGAGGAGTGTGAAGAGAATTTCAAAGAGTTAAAAATAAGGTTATCCATTGCACCTATACTCACACTTCTATGTAGTGGAGAAAGGTTTTTGATATACAGTGATGCATCCAATAAGTGATTGGGGTGTTTTCTCATGCAAAACAATATGTTGATAGATTATGCCTCATGATAGTTGAAAATCCATGAGAAAAATTTCTCATCTCATGATTTGGAGTTAGCTGCAGTAATCTTTGGATTAAAGATTTGGAGACATTATCTTTAATGAGAATGGAGTGATATTTATACTGATCATAAAATTTTAAATTTTATTTTCACACAAAAGGAGCTGAATATGCGCCAATGAAGATGGTTGGAGTTGATTAAGGATTACTACTGCTCAATTCATCACCACCGAGGGAAATCAAACAAGGTGGCAGGTGCATTAATTCGACAAGACCATGCTAGCTTATCCATGATGAGCATCACAAAAGATCCAATATTTATGGATTTACAATGGATGGATCTTGGAATTATAATGGAAGGGGAAAATAATAACTTTATAAAATGAATGTTCAACCATCTATACATGTGAAGATTAAAGAGGCACAAAAAGAAGATTTAGAGTTTCAAAAGAAGGTGAGAAATGTTTGTGTATTCAACCTTGATTGTGATGAGATAATAAGGTTTCGGGATTTGGTTCGTGTTCCTCCTATCCTAGAATTAATGAAGGAGCTGCTGGATGAGGCTCATAGTTCGTCATCCTCTATTCATCCTGGAAGCACGAAGATGTATAAGGATGAGAAAGAGTACTTCTAGTGTGATGGGATGAAAAGAAATGTTGCTGAATATGTCTCTCGATGCTTGGTTTGTCAGCAAGTTAAAGCTGAGAGACAGAAATCTAAGGGGATGTTAAAACCATTACCCATACCAGAATAGAAATGGGAAAACATCACTATGGAATTTGTCACTGGACTTCCTAAAACATCCAAAGGCAATAATTCTATCTGGGTCATAGTTGATCGTCTTACAATGTCTGGACACTTCATTTCTATTAGAGAGGATTTCACTCAAGATCCGATTTACATGATATATGTAAAGGATGTGGTAAGATTGCATGGAGTACCACTTTCCATTATATCTGATTGGGATCTGAGTTATACCTCAATGTTCTTGCGAAGTCTTCAGTATACTCTAGATATAGAGTAGAGTTTCAGCACTGCTTATCATCCTCATACAGACGGTCAGTCTGAGAGAACAATACAATCTTTAGAAGATATGTTAAGAGCTTTCCCTAGGTATTTAAAAGGTGGTTGGGATAAACACCTACCATTGGTGGAATTTTCTTATAATAATAGATTTCACTCTAGTATTCAGATGGCTTCTTATTAAGCTCTCTATGGAATGAAATTCTGAACTCCAACATGGTGGGATGAAGTGGGGGAAAGAAAGCAATTAGGATCTGATCTTGTTGTTGAGATGGAAAAAAAGTTAGATCTATTCAACAACACATTAGATAAGCTCAGATTCGACAAAAGAGTAATGCTGATAACCGAAGAAAACACCTAGAGTTTGAAGTGGGTGATAAAGTGTTCATAGGAATATTTCCTTGGAAGAGAGTAATGAGATTTTGAAATAAGGGAAAGCTGAGCCCTAGGTATATCTGTCCTTTCAAAATACTGGATCATGTTGGGAAGGTATATTACCAATTGTAGAATCCACCAAATCTCTCTCAAGTTCATGATGTATTCCATGTATCTCTCCTGAGAAAGTACCTACCCGATCCTTCACATGTGCTCAGCTCAGAAGTTGTACCGTTGGAGCAAGATCTTTCTTTTGAAGAACAACTGATAGAGATCCCGTATCCTATAAAAAAAGTCCTACGGAACAAGACCACTTGCTTGGTGAACATTTAATGGAGTACCCCTAATTAGAAGAATCTACATGGGAGCTTGAGGATATGATGAGGGAGAGGTATCCTCATCTGTTTGTTATGAAGTGATGAATTTCGAGGGAAAAAATCATTTTAAGGGGGGCAGAATGTAACACTCGATATTTTTATGAGAAATATTTTGTTTTTATGTTGTCTACATCATCAATGGAATCATTGACTACACACAACACTATCTTCACTTAATTTACATGCAATCACGACCTTCCTCGATAGCTTGCGTTGTACGCAATACTGAGTTTCCCTAAACAACGATATGCTATTAAAATATTACTAAAACTAGCCGATATGAATTGTAATACCGACTTTTTGAAATTTTTTAATTTTTATCATTCCAAATGGACTTCATTTTTGGATTCGGAATATTGAACTTATCCTCGGGTGAAATTTTTGTATTTTTCTGAAAACATTGAATTTTTTATGAATAGTGAAAACACTGGGTTACTATTTAAAAACAGACTTTTTAATTAAATAATTATCTATTTTATTTAAATATATTTTATTTTAAAATTGATACATAATACCTATATAATTTCAATGTAATTCATTAGAGTCATTTTATAATAATTTTAGATATATAAAAATTTTATTGAACTTTTCACCGTCTTTTACCCCACCTCTTATGAGAATTTGCAAATGTACATAAAATGAAATTTTACCACTTCTGTGAGTGGAATTTCGAAAATCCGAGAGACACGGTTAATATCAAGGACTAAAATGTGGTTCAATGAGATGAAAATAATTTTTGGTGAATAGTAACTTTTTACTTTTATTTACCACGGTTAAAAGTAAATAGGGTAATTAAGGGTAAAAATGATATTATTATTACCCTAACACATGTCCTAATTCTATTGGATAAGCTTAATTCGACCAAAAACAACCTTGGAAATAAAATATGACCATTTAGGTCCACTAGGATTTGATTAGTACATTTAATATTATTTTATTTAAAGAATAGTTAAAATAGTTAAATTCAATAATTAATAACTAAAGAATTTTTAATATAGGGTTATACATAAGATAAATTCGACTATAAATATTCATCATAAATATAAAAATATTTCCTACATAATGGTATTTTATTTATAATTTTTCTACTTTAAATAATTTAATTTATTTATGACACAATGATGATGCAATAATTATCTTGTTAATGAAATATTAACAAAATTGATGATATAAATACCCAAATAAATGTAATTTGAGACTTTTTATGTATTAAACTAATTTTATAGATTAATATGACATGTTATTATTGATTTGATTAACTTTTTTAGAAATAATCATTTTGTTATGATTTTTAAGAAAATCATCTACCAAATAGTGTCAAAATTGACATAAAATAGTTTTTAAAACAAATATTATATTATTAATTGTTATTTTATTCTTAAAAATCAATCATTCAGCCAAATGACTTATATAAGGTTATATATATTAATAATAAACGACTTCAGGTTATTTTGCCTTGTTATTGTAATTTTATTAACCATATAGTGTAAGAAAACAGGAAGACGCACTAAAAGTAAAGTTATTTAACTTAAAGTTAATTCTAAATAATAAGGTTAAAATAGAAACATAAACTATCTAAATTCTATTGGAAGAGTGTATTTCGACTCCTACCCACCTAAGCTTCGACATAAATCAATTTTGAGCTATTAAAAATCCAATATGACTTTATAATAAAATAATATTTTTAGTTTTTTCAAAGGTGCCCCTCTTCTCCCTTATAAAAAGGCACCTCCTCCCTCTATTCCTCACACCACATTGAGCCTTCATTCTTGGCCAAAACCTTCCAATTTCTATTCTACACTTCCCTAGAGACATCCTAGAGGTCCTGGTCTTCTTCAAAGTCCATCTTTAGTGCCCTAATATGAGGTTAAGAAGAGGCGCTTCAAAGAAGAGGTAATGACCCTTACCGATTCTTTCAACTTTATTTCTTCTTCGACTTATTCTTCTTTAGTTGTTTAATTATGAAGTAATAACATCAGTATCACTAATATACTGATATGTCATTATATGTATGAAACAACCCTATTTCACCATCTATCCATCCTACGGAAAATGAAATCTGCACGCGTGCATACGTACAGAATACCGTCTCCACGCCGTAGTGTAATCTATTTTCCACCACCACCTTACTTGGATGGGTATAATGGTGTAAAGAATAACTATATTTGATTATTTTAAAGTGATTTTTATTCTGAAATATTATACAAACACTTCAATACAATTCCATGATCTTGGGAACGATATCATCGCTCGTGCGTACGTACGACCTACTGTCTCCCCGATGTGATGCGACTCGTTCTACATGATCTTCATTGAATTAAGATTATATAAATAAATTGAATTAATAAATAGGATATATATTACCCTAATAACATTCTGTAAATTAGGTATCAATAACCTAAAATAAGAATAAGAATTTATTCAATAAAACACGCATAAGAAGAAAAAGCAAGAAACACCCGAATAACCAGTAACAATGAGATATTACTAATAAGAATCTAATAATATGACCACATATGATATCATAACAATGAGTAGAATTCTGGAATAAGTTAATAAAATTATTTAAATCATTATACATAGGGTTCAGATACGTACGAAGAAAATCGGACCTATGGAAACGGAAAATATCCCAATCTCATTTTTATCCGAGATTGTTTATACTTCAGAATTTACTGGGGAATATTTATCATCCAAATCCATGTTTCCTCAATATGTAATATTATTTATATCCTCCTATAATTTTTTATATACAATTTTACCCTTAGGTGAGCTTTTAGTAAATGATAAGAAAGGAATCTTTTTTCTTTTTTCAAACGAGGTACTTTTAGACTTTTCCAGCCAATGTACGAGAAGAATGTTTTTTTTAACTTATAGTGCATGAATGGATTTTTATAAAATTGTTTCCATGAATATTACTTTACAATTTTTAATGTTTATTTTTAATCAACTTCATTTATGTTTAAAATTATATGGAATGTTATGAAAGGAAAATGTTTTTGAATTAGAACGGATATTTTCCTCAAGAATGGAGTTCAAGCGTTTTATCAAAATTATTTTCCATCAATGATAATATAGGGTTCTGTTTCTATCTCTATTTTTACATTGTTTTGATTATTCTATGATGTAATTATTTTTTTGATGTCCTTTTATCTTATATGGATTGTGTTATGATGGCATGATGATTAAGAATCCCATTTTTATTAAATGGGTTATGCTATGATGTATGATTTATGATTTTGTGGCACACATAAGAATGGTTTCATTATGAGATGGGTGGGACCTATATCTCCATATGATACATTGGGTATAGATTTATATCTCAAGAGATTGACATGGATGGAACTACAGGTCAATCTGTTTCTGTGAAACCGGACTGAAATGTGGAGTGAAATCGGTTCAGAAATGGACTTTTTCCACTAAGATAGTCTTGGCAATGAGTCTTGACTACTAAGAAATGATTCTCTATGATTATGTGTGTATGCAAAAAAGTTTCATGTTTTATGTTATGATTATTGGGATTATATTTCATTACTATGATTTATCCCATTTTATGAAATTATGATTTATTTTGCAGATTAATATTTCCAAAATGTTATTTTCTTATGAATATGTTGTTATTGATATTTATTTTGTTTACACATACTGAGAATTTGAGCTCACACTTTTGTATGTTTTCTTTCCCCAGGTCAGGAAAAATTTTATTATGTAGGATATTCCCAAAGGGACTCTAGATATGATTAAATAAATGGGAGACAACGTACATGATTTATGAACCAGTTGTTTATGTTTCCCAGTTTCTAAATACACTATACCTATACGGTCCTTTCATGGTTTATTTATATGTTGTAATAAGTGTGCTTCAATTTTGAAGCAATAAAATTATATGTAAAGTGTGGGTCGCTACAGAACCCCTATAATAATTAAATTTAAATATATTAGTGATACATATTCTATTATATTTTCATGTAATAAGAAAAATTTAGGATGTTTATAAATATAAAAAATTAATGGAGATTGATGAAGGATGTTACCACTAATTTGGGTATCTTCTTTTGGTTTACAACAAAGGGATTCCTTGGATGGATTTTTTTCTCAATGGGAGGGTATGAGGAAGAATAGAGATACGATGATGTTAATTGGGTGTATTTTGGAATATCCTATGTTGTTTTTTATGTGTAATGATGGTATATACTTGGTGGTCAATTATAATAGAGCGAGAGGACACACATGGAATTATTTGGAAAAAAATCTGGGGTACCGATGTTTTTTCACAAAAAAGATATAAAAAAGAAAAAAACCAAAGAAAATAGTCTTCATGATGAAATATAGAAACACATTATTAATTGAAATGTGGGAATTCATTTTTCTGTTATGTTTATGTTTTAGTCACTTGTTATGCTTAATTTTATCATAATTGTTGTAATTATTTTTAATAATTTTCAATCTTTTTTTGGTCAAAAATTAAGCATTTATTAATATAAAATATAAATTATATAAATTAAAATTATGTACGTTCGTTTTCCAAAATTAAATTCACATCAGAAAAAATATTATTTTTAATTCTAATCATGTGGACGTCGAGAGAAAGCATGTTTTTTAAGTGATAATTCTCAAAAGTGCATTAATAGTTTATATCTAAATTGAAAATAAAAAATATTGCAATGACCGACATCATATTAATATATTAATAATTTATATATTGTGGATTTATGTCAAAGATAAAATATAACTAATATTTATAAAGTAGTTAGTTGGAAAATTATTTTTTAATTAAAATCTAGTATTTTTAACTATTCATTCACATATGATGATTCTCATAAAAATAAAAATAATTAACCATAAGATAATTTAAGAAATTATGAATTAAAAATTGAATATTATTTTATTAAATTAAATTTATAGTAGTTTATAATATTAAATGTATTATTTATCAAATAAGGACTTAACAATTTAATCAATCGAGAAAATTTAATTTCCAAACATGTAATGACTTTACCTTACATGTTTTGTTATCAATATGTTATATTTGTATAATAAAAATATAAAAAATATTTAAAATATATATAAATATATTCATATTATATATTTGAATGGGTTGGATATAACCATCTCATTTATATATTTATAACTATAAAAATATGTTTCATGCTAACTCAGTGTTGCATTTAGTGAAATCTTATTTTGTTTTAGCATATAATGAATTTCTAAATCATTATACGTACTACATATTAAATCAATTAGAATTAATTTATTTAAGAAAAAATGTTCAAAAATACTCACAGTGTTATATTATACCATGTTTAAAATTAATTTCTCCCTCAAAACTCATTGTTCTGATACTAAAAAATGAGGTTATCTATGACTCTCCATACCCTCTAGTTCCTACATAGTTTAATCTAAATAGTTTTTTCTGCACAAAACATTGTCCAACTAAGTTTCCTTCATAGGAAGAAATTAATCTATAAGATCTAAAAATTAAATTTGTTATTCCGTTTAATAAATATCAATTTCTAGTTGAATGAACTACGAGTTTAGTACATGTGAAGGGTCATGTATGTACCTACTTAGGAAAGATACATAAAATACATCATGGACATCATGAAGATTAGGAACAATTGATAAGTGATTGGCTTCAATTTTTATATTATCAAGAATATCAAAGGGATTGATATTATAAGGGATTAGTCTCACATTTTTCCAAATCATCAATACCATTTTCTAGGGAGTGATGTTAAGAAACATAATCTCACCATCTTCAAATTCTAGATCACTCTGAAGATTATCATCATAACATTTCTAACAGTTTTTTCTACCATGATATTCTATTAATTGGTTCTAACCATCTCATCCATTTCTTCAGCTCCCTCAGGTGCCAATATTTTCATTCCCTAACTTCATCCTTGTAAATTAAAGCTCTAAATTTATTCCCAAAGAGGGATTCATAATGATCCATCTGAATTCATGAGTGAAATATGTTGTTGTTTGAAAACTCAAATGAAGGATGTTTTTTATCCCAACCACCACTAAAATTCAATGAAAAATATTTCAATATTTCTTACGTGGTTCGAATTGTTATTTCAGTATGAACATCCATATATGGATGGAATCATGTTAAGAAACACAATTTTGTATCAAATGATTGCTAAAACATTTCCAGAACAATGGGGTAATACTAAGAGCCTGATCAGATACCATAGAATGTTGGAATCAATTCAACATTTCCATTTCCTATGTGTATATAATGGAAAGATGATCAAGATGGAATATTTTATATGACAATAAAGAATTTATCCAAAATTTTAAGATGATTGAAAAACATCCACATTGAAATAAAACCATTAGAGGTTTCGGGGAGTCCAACGACCAAATCCTTAGAAAATTCATCCCATTATAATTATGGTATGGGTAATATATGCAATATCCCCTTAGAATTTCTTATTTTCCCATAAATTTAATGAATACCAAGTAAAAAGATACAAACTATGTGATATTACTTTCCATTTTATCCCACTAGAAGTATTATTTCAAATATCTGTATATCTTCATAAATCCACAATGGAAATAGAATGAAAAACTATGAGTCTCTGATAACATACAATTCATCAAATCCGGTATGGAAGGATCACATACAAGGATATTAAAACATATCATTTCATCATGATCAAGCTTGTACTCAGGATAATTGATAACCTTATACTCTGGCTATTGATCTTCCATCTACACCACATTAATATTAACTTTGATTGAGGGTTGAACAATCAATGAACCAATATATAATTTATCCTTTTCCTTCAATATTTCTATATCTATCATTTTCAAATCCATAATATTGGATCTTTTTTGTCCTAATGATGGAAAATCTAGAATGATCCTTTTGAATCATTGAATTTTCCTCCTTCAAATTCATAGAGTTGTAATGTATTGAGTAATAAAAATCCATTATTATCTCTAAGCTTATTCTCTAGATCATGTTAAACCCCTTATGTGTGAATTAATGTATTAAAATATTATAATCGTAATGTAATGACCCGGAATTTCCATTGGAATGATTTTCATAAATTAATGGGAATTTTACGAGTCCAAAGTTTCTGACGGTGCTTGATTATGAGGCCTGGTGTGCTCAGAATCAGTTTCTGATGTTTTGTTTTGGTACGTTAAGTAAACATATGAGTGGGATTTTATAACTTTTGAACAGATGCTCGGAACTGAAATCTGAGGGCAACGTTGTACTCAGAGCATCAGTGATTTCTTAGTGAGACCTTCACCATAGTTGCGTTCTAATGAGAATTGATGTTAGCTTTTAGGTGTTTTCAATTAAATTGAATCAAAATAAAGTGTTAACTTTATTTTTATTCTGGTGGTTGAAACCTCCAAAGGGAGGATAGAGGTGGGGGCCACCACACCTTAACCACCAATGGGAGGTTATGGTGGTGGGGCCCACCCAATAAAAACCTTTCTTGGGAGGATATTATTAAGGTGGGGCCTACATGGGCTATAAACTCCCTTAACCCCCTTGGAACCCCCAATTAAGTGGGGAGCCTCTTCACCTTCCTTCCCAAAATAATTGGGCCAATTTCACCAATTTAATTATGTGAGATAAATTATTTTATTTTAAAACATTTCAAATTCATGCCAACAGTAAAATTATAGGCAATCCTATTATGTCTTATTGATGGTCATTATTCTTGTGTGGAATAGTGAAACGGGAGCGTAAGGGAGGAGCCACTTTTCTCCAATGAAGAACTCTGGACATATTCCACCTTCTTCCTTCTTCTACTGGGACAAAGGAGGGAGAACCGCCCTTGATGAATGCCGATGACGTTGTCCTCGACTTCTGCCTACTCTCTGACGTCAACAGAATGACGTCTGCCTTCCCACGAATCTGTCAATGATCACCGAACTCGAGGTAGGGGAATTTAAGTTTAAAATTGATTCCCTCCTTCAAAAGAAAAAATATTGGATTGGTTTTGCGAATTTTTATTTCCACGATGTGGAGGGCTCAGACCGCATGAACACGGCCGACCCTCCCCCGCTTTTCTTGTTCTTGTTTGTTGACGACAGAGGAAAACCACAAAGAAGCCGGTGGTGCAAGGGTGACTGGTCACCACAAGGGCGCGCCACCGCCGTGCCGCAAGGAGGATGGGGTCGCGACCTACGCAAGACGAAGAAAAGAAAGGCGGCTATCCGGGCCGCCGGAGAGGGAAAGGAGATGTCATGCCGAGCGGTGGACATCAAGGAGTCGTGGCCAGGGTGGGCCACGATTGAGGAGCGGAACTGCGGTGCCGTCGCACTGCAACGGAGGAGCCAGTGGCGCGGAGGTCGGGCCTGTCGCCGGTGACATGGAACTAGCTGGTCGCACGGCCAGCTGGACAAGGCGGGACCCCTCAAGTCCCACAGTACACCGAACCAAGGCCTAGTGACGGTTCCTTCGGAAGCCGGGGGGCGTGGCACACCCCCACATCATGGCCAGACTGGCCACTTAGGCTGGCCGTCCAGGCCTGGCGGGCCAGCCAGTGAGGCCACACGGACCATCCATCCATGCCCCGCGGGCTACCAGGTCGGGCCGGGCCGCCCTCAGCTCGGGCCGCTCTCGGGCTGGGCCGCCCACTCGGGTCGGGCCGCTCTCAGGCAGGGCCTCTCTCGGATTGGGTCGCCTACTCGTGTTGGGCCGCTCTCGGGCCGGACCGCTACCGAGTCGGGCTGTCAACTCATGTCGGTCCACCTTATTGGGTCGGGCACAATCGAAGAACCATCTGCGGCGATAGAAATAATAGAACGATACGATACTTTGGGTATACACTACTTGATAATTGGACACAGTTGGGTTACGGCCAGGTCGGTTTGAATCTAAAAACCAACCGGGCCCCTAGAACGGAAATGCGAATAACTCTCAGAACAAGTGTCCGATTGACGCGTCATATATCGCGTTGAGTTCTTTATGATGATACGGAACTGCGGGATACATAAACTCGATAATTCATGGTAGTTGATGTATCGAAACTTGGTTTGAGGAGAAGACCCTCCCAGAATCAAGTGTGTTGTGTGCCGGAACCCTATGGCTGGATACGACTGAGATGATAGGACCCTACGTGGACCTACTACTGTACCAAGATCCTACGTGGGTTCGATAGCGACGATAATCTACTGGTATTATCCGTGGGTTCGACCACAAAGATACTATACCAAGATCCTCTGTGGGTTCCACAGCGACGGTACTGGACAAGGATCTTCCATAGGATCAACAATGATGACTTCTGTACCATGATTCTATGTTGGTTAAATAACGCTGATACTGTTCCAGGATCCTATGTGTGTTTGACAGAGGATATTATTTAGTGGATACATATAATCTTCTATACCCCTCTTCATGAGTTGTATACCTATGTGAGATGAGTCTTGTCTTTATGTTTTTATCATCGAGACGATTGAAATTACTTCCTTTGTGGAATGGGTTTTGCTTGGGCTCGAGTGTTGGAGTCGGATTATGATTGGAAACTTAGGTATATGTGTGGTCATATACTTGAGTAGGGATGGTTGATACTTTGTGATTTTATCTGAATACTATGGTTTATCCTTAGTGTATTCTTCAAGACCGGCGGGGGTCTTTAGGTTCCCTACTGAGTAATGTTGAACTTACCCTTGCACGAGGTTCGCCCACACCTTGTTGTGTTCTATGCTGACGATGGTCAGCAGTGATCAAGGCTGAGGGTGATGGACATGAGGCTGCTCGGAGCTATACTAGATGGGACGTACCTCAGGGATGAGTTGTTTGAGATCTTGACCTACCCTTTAGGTAGGATTCTAGGGTGGATGATCCAGGATCTTTTTTTCATTTTTACATGTACTTGTACTTGTTGTTCAGTTGGGTTTGTATACTGGCCCACTTACTTTCAGCACAAATTTCTTTTCTATATTTGTACTTGTTGCTTGTACTGCTTATGTTCAGATTGTCTGTGTTACAGGTTTAAGTGAAATCGATTCCCTTTTAATCATGAATTCTCCTTTGGTACTAGTCGCTAGCCCCTGGCCTATGGAAGATGGGTTTGAGGTTGTCACGACACGGGCCCCGAGGATGGGTCATGAAAAATTGGTATCAGAGGATTCGGTTCTACCACAGAACATATACTCTGATTATTTTAATAAAAATAGTGTGTTTTTTTGGGGGGTGGTTATCAGATTAGGGAAACTGGTGATCGTGCGGTAACCTACGTGTCCATACACTAGGTCTCTGACTTCTTATTTCAGATGCAGTGAACGAAAACATTGATTGCATGTGTGTTTCCATTGAAAATATTTCTTCGTGATTAATTTTTTTCACATCACTAGGTATATTGTTTTGACAATGGCTCACTGTTTTCATTCCAAGATGGCCCCACGTAGGCAGCTGTCCAGGGTTCCGAGTATTGTACCAGATGGTAGCCCACTGAGCGACGAGGACTCGGTGCAGGGCCCCATCACAGCGGAGGAACCAGTTGTACCACTTCCCGCTGGTCCACCAATAACACCAGCTCCAGCAGTAGAGAGTGCATGCCATCTGAGTGTTTTGAATAAGTTCTAGTGCCAAAGGGATCCCAGGATCAGGGGAGATATGGAACCACATGGAGCTTGGGATTGCTGGAGGCTGTTGTGAGAGTTTTTAGAATGGAAGGGACACCAGGAAACCTCAGGGTGTTCTTTGCCAAGATTCTACTACGTGAAACAACAGGCAGATGGTGGATCCTGATGCTCCAAGTGCATGAAGAGGCATCACTGCTCTAGATAGAAATCGAGAATCTCTTTCGATCAGAGTTTGTTCCAGCCACCCTTCGTGCGGTGCAGATACATGAGTTACTGCATCTACAGGAGGGTATCATGACAGTAGCTCAGTACTCAGCGAGGTTCACCGACATATCACTCTAATCCACATATATAGTATGTGACCCATTATTCATGGCATGTAACTTTGAGCAGGGACTCAGGCATGAGATCAGGGCTTTGAAGATCTCCCTCAGCATCCCGACGCAGGTAGAGGTGCTGGAGAGAGCCCTTCATATGGAGAGTTTTCTTACTGAGTAGTCACCAGCAGTGAGACCCACCACAAGGTGAAATTTAGTGGAGTCTTCTATAGTCAGTAGTAGACAGATGTTGCAGAGATCTAAGTGGACCATGGCATCATGTGGGCGACCTCAGGACATACTTACTGTTGTGTGGGGCATAGGAGACAGGGCCAACCATATGAAGAGCATGCAGTGCTACGCATGTGGTGGACAGGGTCACATGGCTCGTGACTGCCCGACCCTCCATGAAGATGAGTAGAAGACTATAGAGGGACCTCCCAGTAAGATGAAGAGGTTCAACCGTGGTGGTCCATAGAGAGAATGCCAATGTGGCAGAGGAGATGGATGAGAATCAGGTGGTGGACAACGTTTCGAGGTCCTACCCCCACCACCACCAGCAGGTCCACCCCGACCACATTGATCTAGAGGACAGAGGCGGGCACAGCTCCATTCCGTTGAGGCCTATGACCATGGTGCCCCTAAGATTATTCGAGGCACTATCTCTGTCGACTACACCCTTAATGTAGTACTTATAGAAATTGGTGTGAGTCATTATTTTATTTCTGCTACCCTCGTTCGGAGCTCGGAGATTCCGATGGAGCCATTCGCTCGATCCTTACTGCTAGAGAATCCTACGGGAGTAGACTCGACCATTACCCACTTGTTCCGGCAGTGTGAGCTTACTCTAGGAGGCGAGAGCTTCGGCTGGGATCTCCTCGCCGCAGCGTCGAGGCCTTACAACATCATCTTGGGTATGTACTGGTTATCCACATTTCATGCTCAGATTGAATACATTATGTGGAAAGTGTAGTGTGTACGCAAGGATGGGATTAAGTTTACCTTCACCAACGAGAAGGGAGCCTTTGCAGCGCATGATGGACTTATCCAGAGTAGGGGGTAGCTGATCACACATCAGTTGGCTAGCCTCATTCTCAGAGCGGTTTATGTACAGAGTCCGAGTTTTCCTGTTGTGGTGGATCAGTACGAGGATATCTTCACATATTACGTTCCAGTACTACCTCCTCATAGATTGTTAGACCACTGCATTGAATTTTTCCTCGGGACGACACCGATATCCAATACAACATATAAGATGGATCTCACGGAGATTCTTGAACTGCGGGTACAGTTGGTGTACTTGGAGGGGAAGGGATCTATCCGACCTAGTGTTTCACCCTGGGAATCCCCGATTTTGTTCTCCAAGAAGGTGGATGGGAGCTTGAGGCTCTGTTTCGGCTACCGTTGCCTGAACCTGGTGACCGTGATGAACAAGTACCCACTTTTGAGGATTGACGACCTCTTTGATCAACTAAAGGGAGCTCATTGTTCTTGAAGATAGATCTTTGGTCAAGCTATCACCTGCTCAGATTATGGGATGAGGATGTGCAGAAGAAGGCCTTCAGATTCCAGTATGGCCACATCGAGTTCTTGGTTATGCCATTCGGCGTAACCAACGCCCCTGCAGTGTTCATGGGACTCATAAATAGGAACTTTTAGCCATACCTTTATCGCATTGTGGTATTCTTCATCGATGACATTATGATCTACTCAGCTAATGAGGAGGAGCACACCTACCATTTTCTGGTAGTTCTGGACACACTCCGAGAGCACCAGCATTATGGTAGGCTCTCAAAGATCCAGTTCTGGATCCAAGAGGTACAGTTTCTGAGACATGTCATCTCAGAGGCTGGAGTAGCAGTGGATCCAGTGAAGATCAAGGAAGTACATACATGGTAGCCACAAAGGATTGTGATGGTGGTACAGAGTTTTCTGGGACTTGCTAGTTATTATCGGAGATTTGTGACATACTTATCCAGAGTTGCAGCACCACATTCTGCATTGACTATGAAGTGGAAATCCTTCGTGTGGTTATAGAGATGTTAGTGATGTTTTCAGGAGCTGAGGTAGAGCCTGACTAGTGAGCCCATCATGAGTCTACTGGGGGAGGGTGTTGGGTACCTACTCTATTTTGATTTATCAGGGACCAGACTTGGGTTTTTTCTGATCCAGGAACGAGTAGTGATCACTTATGGTTATCGACAGTTGAGACAACACAAACAGAAATACTCTACCCATGACCTAGAATTAACAGCAGTGGTCTTTACGTTGAAGATGTGGCGGAACTATATAAAGGGCGAGTGTTTTAAAGTCTACTATGACCACCAAAGTCTCAGTTACATATTCTCACAGAAGAACCTAAACCTAAGATAGTAGTGTTGGCTTGAGTTTCTCCAAGACTAAGACTTTGGGATATTCTATACTCCTGGGAAGGGGAACGTTGTAGTAGATTCTCTCAGTAGGAGATCAGGAATTTAGCTTCAAGGAGAGGTGATGGAGAAGATGGATGCATTGCAATTACCCTTCATGAATCGGGATGGAGCATCCTTTCTATAGTCTCTTATAGTCACACCTCCACTTAGTCAGAGAGTCAGGGAGGTGCAACGTGGGGATGTTGACTGCGAGGCTCGACGTTCACAGATATCCATAGGGCATGCACCTGATGGATTTTCTATAGGTTGGGAGCATGTAATTTTCATCCGAAGATGTACTATGGTACCTGTATCACTTCAGGAGGATGTGTAGAGGGAGTTCCATACATCTCCTCTATTGGTACATCCAGGTGTGGTGAAGATGTACCAAGACCTCCGACGACAGCACTGGTGGCCATGTATGAAGAAGGAAGTAGCATAGTTTCTCTCACGATACCACACTTGTCATCAAGTGAAGGAATATCACCAGGTTCCAGTAGGCCTATTTTATCCCATTGAGGTCCCAGAGTGGAAGTGAGACGAGATATCCATGGATTTCTTGATCGGACTTCCACGTACATCCTGAGGACACGACTCTATCTGGGTGATTGTCGACCGACTCACCAAGTCTCCCCACTTCCTACCAATCAGAGAGAAAGGATCAGTAGAGATCGTGGGATGCCTCTACATATGGGAGATCGTACGAATTCATGGTGGTCATCAATGGAAGTCTCCTATCGAGATGCTCATTTCACTTCCCGACTATGGAAGGGTTTTCCAGAGGCATTTAGGACGCATCTTCACTTGACAACTGCCTTCCATCCTCAGACAAATGGTCAGACTGAGAGGACCATTCAAACTATAGAGGACATGATCTGTTCATGCGTCCTCATCTTCAGTCGTAGCTAAGACGATACCTTACCATTGGTAGAGTTTGCGTATAACAACAGCTACCACTCCACCATCAGGATAGAACCTTTCGAGGCACTGTACGGCTGACCTTTTAGATTGCCTCTGTGCTAGACTGACCCGTGGGAGTTAGCACATATGGGACCAGAGATGGTGCAGGCTATGATAGAGAAGTTGTAGATCATCTAGGACTGGATGAAGATAGCACAGAGTTGGCAGAAGTCCTATACTGATAGGAGACAGTGACCACTGATGTTTGAGGATGGAGACCACGTATTTCTACGGGTCTCACCATGATGAGGTCTTTGGATATTTGGCTGAGGGGGGATGTAACCTTCGCGATTCATCAGACCTTTCCAAGTTCTCATCAGATTAGGCGAGGAGGCTTACCACTTAGTTCGTCCACCTCAGTTGCACCGAGTGCACGATGTATTCAACATATCTCAGCTAAGGAGATACATGAATGACTCTTCCCACATCATTGTCCATGGAGAGCCGGACATCGATGATGGGGGAGACTTTCAGGTATATTATTGTTGAGATTGAGGATCGATAGGAGCGAGTCCGACGTGGATGGTCTATAGCACTGGTGCATGTATACTGGCAGCACGAGAACCATTAGGATAGCACATGGGTGGAGGAGGCTCAGATGCGTGCTTAGTACCCCCATCTATTCCCTTAGTCCGACTTGCAGCTTACGGGGACGTAAACCCTTGAGGTGGGGAGAATGTAAAGACCCGGAATTTCCATGGAATTGTTTTTCATAAATTCAGGGAAATTTTAAGATTCTGTAGTTTCTTACAGCGCTTGATTCCAAGGCCTGGTGTTCCCAGAATCAATTTATGATGTTTTTTTTGGGTACATTCACTAGAGATACGAGCGGGATTTTATTACTTTTGAACCGGAACTCTGAACTGAAATCTGAGGGAACTGTTGTACTCATAGCGTCAGTGATTTCTTAGTGAGACCTTCACTGCAGTTGAGTTCTAACGAGAATGGAAGTTAGATTTTGGGGGTTATAAATTAAATTGAATAAAAATAATGTGTTATTTTTATTTTTATTCAGGTGGTTGAAACCTCAAAGGGGAGGTTGGAGGTGGTGGAGACCACACCCTAATCTCCCATGGGAGGTTAAAATGGTGGGGCCCAACTATGTATAACCTCCCTTGGGAGGATATTATAAAGGTGGGGCCCACATGTTTTTTCAACTCCCACAACCCCCTTAGAGCCCCCAATTACGTAGGGAGCCTCCACACCTTCCCCCCATAATTAATTGGACCATCATCACCCGTTTAATTAAGGGATATATCTTAATTAATTTTAAAACAATTCGAATTAATGCAAAAAATAAAATAATAGGCAAGCCTATTATTACATTTTTTTGGTCATTATTCATGGGTGGAACAGAGAAAGAGGAGAGCTAGGGAGCATCCATTTCTCTCTAATGAAGAACAAAAGACATATTGAACCTTCTTCCCTCTTCAACCAGGACAAAGGAGGGAGTTCCGTCCTTGAAGAAAACCAACGAAGCCGCCCTCAACTTATTCCTACTTTCAAACGTCAACAAAACGATGTCTACCTTCCCGCGACTTTGTCGATGATCATCGAACTAGAGGTAGGTGAATTTACTTTTCAAATTGTTTCTGTCCTTCAAATTCACAAATAATGGATTGGTTTTTCCAATTGTTATTTCCATGATGTGAAGGGTTAGAAACACATGAGCACGGCCCACCCTGTCCCCATTGGTGGTTCATGTTTTTTGACGACGGGGGTGAACCACAAAAAAGCCGGTGGCGCAAGGACACTGGGTTCTCACAAGGGCGCTGCACTGCCGTGCCGCACGGAGGAATGGGCCGCATCGAATGCCGGCCGCGGCAGAGCCAGGGGGCAGCCGAGCCACCGAAGATGGTGCAACGCCATTATGTCGGGTGGTGGTCAACAAGGATCCACGATTAGGGCGGGCTGCAGCAGAGAAGCTAGGGGCGTCCGACAGCTGGTAACACAGAACTGGCTGGCTGACCAGCCAGCCGAACAAGGTGGGACCCCTCAGGTCCTGCGGTACACCAAACCGACACCTAGAGCCAGTTCATTCAATTGTTGTGGGGAGCGGAACCCCCCCCCCCATGGCATGGCCCACCTGGCCACACAAGCGGCCAGCCCGACCACACGGGCCATCACACCAGGCTACATGGGCCGGCCAGCCAGGCCGTGCGGGCTGCCAGTCCAGGCCACCCACTCGGGTCGGGATGCTCTTGTGCTGTTTCATAGTTGGGACGGGCCATCCACTCTGGTTTGGCCACCCTCTCGGGTGGGCCAAACTCTCAGATCCGGTCAGACCTGCGGACCGGGTTGGACCCCAATCCTTACCAGTTTAACCCGAAATCACATTTTCATCCGTATCATGGGCTGCGACTGTCCGATCGACGAACCATCTACGGCGATGGAAAGCTTAGAATGAGATCGTACTTTTGTTATTACCTAAATAAGGATTGGACACAGTTGGGGTACGTCCGGGTTGGTTTGTACCTAAATACAAACTAGGACCCTAGAAAGGAAATGCCAATAACTCTCAGATTGGGTGTCCGATTGACGCGTCATCTATCACGTTGAGTTTCTTCTGATGAAAAAGAACTACGGGATACATCAAATCGAGGCTTCGTGGTAGTTGATGTATCAACACTTGGCTCGAGGAGTAGACTCTCCTGGATTCAAGAATTCTGTGTGTAGAAACCCGATGGCTGGATACGATTGAGATGATAGGATCCTACGTGGAACTACTTCTATACCAGGATCCTCTATGGGTTTGAGAGAGAAAATACTCTACCAGGATCCTCAATGGGTTTAACAGTGAAGATACTATATCAGGATCCTCCATGGGTTCGACAACAACGGTAATGGACCTGGTTCCTCCATGGGATTGACAGTGATGACTTTTATACCTGGATCCTCCGTGGGTTCAACATCACTGATACAGTTCCTGGATCCTACTTGGGTTCGACATAGGAGATGATTCAGTGGCTATATCATACCATCTCTACCCATATTCATGAGTTTTATACCTATGTGAGCTGAGTCCTGTCTTTCAGTTGTTATCATCGAGACTATTGACTTTATTTCCTTAGTGGAATGGGTTGTGCTTGTGCTCGACTATGGGAGTCGGACTGTGATTGGTAACATAGGATTATGTTTGGGCATATACCTAAGTAGGGATGTTTGATACTTCGTGATTGTATCTTTTTAATGTGGTTTATCCTTAGTGGATTCTGGGAGACCTTCGGGGGTCTTGGCATTCCATACTGAGAGTTGTTATACTCACCCCTGCACGGGCTTCGCCTGGACACTGTTGTGTTCTTTGCAGATGATAGTCAGCAGTGATCGAGGCTAAGGGTGATGGACGAGAGGCTTCACGGAGCTGGACTAGACAGGATGTACCACGTGGATGATTTGTTTGAGATCTGTACCTACCCTTCTGGTGGTATTTCCTGCTGGACGATCCAGGAGCTATTTTCCGTTTTTTACTTGTACTTGTACATGTTGTTTAGTTGGGATTGTATACTGGCCCATTTACATTCATCACACCTTTCTTTTCTCGATTATTACTTGTTTCTTCTACTGCATGAGTTTAGACTGTGTGTGTTACAGGATTAAAGGCAATGCCTTCTCTTTTTATCAGGGATTCACCTTTGGTGCTAGTCGCCCACCCCTGGTCTATGGAAGGCAGGCTTGGGGTAGTCACGGCACGGGCCCCGAGGACGGGTCATGACAAGTATATATATAACATTTTTCTCTATAATGATAAAATCTCTATATCATTAATGACAAAATTATAAAAACTAAGTTAAAATCATTAGTTTGGTCATTCATCTCAAGGTTATTCATCTTTTTCAAGGATTATGTGAAAACCATGATATTCTATATACGAAAAAATCCCAATAATTTCATAAATTCATCACTATAGATTACAAACCCTTCTCCACTATGGGGTGATTTAAGCACAAGTTTACTGACTATCGTAGACTTTAGTTCATTGAAATTATCCTCACATTCATCCAACTAGAGGAAATTGGAACCAATCAAAGTTAACATGGTTATATGATTCAATAGTCATGAGAAATTCTCCATAAACCATTGGTAATTTACAACTAATCTAAGACAAATACTGATCACATTTACTATGGTTTTTCAAGGTCAACATTAAGAAGCCTCTATCATTGATAGATCTAATTCAGAAAAATATATTTTGATTATGTGACCAATAAAAGGAAACCATTTGTCTCCATAATTCAATGTTTGTAAATATTTCATAAATTTTATCCTATATCTCGGTATTTATTTCAATTAAATTATGGTCTTATTGCACTTCCATTCACTACGAATGGATAATAATGTCATCTATAAAGACTACCACTAACTGACTGAGGATATCTATATAGAATTTATCCATCAAATCCATGAAGATAACTTTGGAATTAGTAAGCCCAAATGGAATCACTATATTTTCATAGTTTTCATAAAATTTATGAAATGATTTCTTTATTTCTGTCTTCCAAGCCCTCAATTAATGATATTTAGAACTAATGTCAATTTGGGAAATTAATTCATCTATGAAAAGTTGATCAAACAAGT
This sequence comes from Viscum album, assembly GCA_963277665.1. Classification (NCBI taxonomy): domain Eukaryota; kingdom Viridiplantae; phylum Streptophyta; class Magnoliopsida; order Santalales; family Viscaceae; genus Viscum; species Viscum album. The sequence goes on from OY728127.1 coordinate 1,814,908,073, forward strand.
AAACCATATTGGGAATAACAAACTAGTTCTAGATCAGGATATTTTTCAAGTCATGATAATCAATTAAGAGTTTCATTGATTCAAGTCTCTTTTTCAAAAATAAAATAGGCGGATCCAAGGTGATACACTTGGAAGAATAGATATATTATAAATTTTTTCTTACATTTTCATCTTCAATTCATGAAACTCAATTGGGGGACATTATATAGGGTTTATTTAAAAGTGGTTTGGAACTAGAAATGAGTTCAATCACGAATTCATCTTCAGTTTCCGGTGGAAGAATGAGAAACTATTTTGTGAACACATCGACAAAATTCATGAAGAATAGGCATATTATCTATACCAACATTCATCCTAACCAATTGATAAAAAAACGCCTTTTGAATGGTAATTAATAACTATAAACTTGATCTAATATCCATAGGAAGATCATAATTATTTTCACCTTTAGAGACGATCATAGGTTGCAATGAAATATCAAACATATATTAACTTACCTTACAATTCACGAGGGAATAATTAAGATAAATACAATACATTCCAATAATTACATAAAATTCATTAAATGGAAGAATAACCTGACTTGTAGGAAGCACATTCCCATTAAAGCTATCTAGAGTGGAATCAAATACATGATATGAAATCCTCATACAATTAGGCAGATACACTACTAATCACATATCTAATAATTTGGGTGGAATCATAATACCCATAGAAAATTATTTAAAAATGAAGAGTCGGTAGGTCCAGAATAAAATAAGACATTAGAAGATCTAGATTGGGTGGTAATTATACCTTTTACGATGTCATTATCTCACCCCATATAAAAAATAGTCACCACATTAGATTTTTTATTGTCCATCAATTGAAGTGGATTTTTACGACAATCATCATCCCCAATATTTGGGTTTGGGAACCAGTTAGCATAATGAAAATCCTCCTTAAAACTGAATAACTTATGTGTGGTAGGTTCATTATATATATATTTTCTTATATTTCCATCATTGGACAACATCATCCCTTCATTTCAATAATTAATTTCACGATAACATTAGCTTACAAACATAAAACACATATTAGAACACAAGAAGAAAATTTAATCCATGATTATTTCAATAATTGGAGTAAAAAAGAGGATCATCATATTTTATTAATGGTTTTTATATTTTCATTTAACTCCATCATCCTTTTGTTATTAGTACTATGATATTCATATATTACTACAACCTCTATTTCAGCATTAATTTCAAAACATACAATGACATCATAGTTACTAATGTTTCTTATTGACAACTCCCTTATATGAAAATGATTTAATCCACTGAGGAACATATAAAAATTTATATAGGATTGGATAATAATTCCATAACCATACCTAACATTTCATGGGATATAAGTCACATAGGAATTGGCAGATTCATCATCCATTTGAGACATCTTAAGGAACTCTTTTTCTTTATACGTAAGAATAGCACAAGGCAATTAATTATTAAATAACATGTTCTTAAACACCACCCAAAACATGGAAATGATTTAATATTTCCTCCATATATTATTGATTGATTTCCCCTAATATACTTTACAACCTTCTAACATATAAACTTCCTGATGCAATTTTTCTTGATCTAAACAATATATAATGAATAATATCATTTCAGTGGTACTTATCCAATGCCCAGAAATAGGTGGATTAGAAGAATCGTTAAAAGAACGTGTATTTTTCCTCATGAGGGACTCCAAAAAATATTGGTCCCTCTATTGAACATTTGGAAGCTCAAAATGATTCACAGATTGAGAAAATTGTGAGATGATAAGAATGACATTTTTCATTCCATCCCAAATATAATTTATATTGAAAGGAGGAAAATAATTTCATTTTTAATCGCAGTCACCATTAACGAGATTAATCCGGGTTCTAGCCATTGAATAAAAAATTTCTTAGAGTAAGAAACATTTCTCAAGGAAAGGATCAACAACAATATGAAAAACACTTATAAGATGTATAAATTATGACACCTTCCATAATATAAGACACCATATTTTTAATATAGGGTATTCAAAGGAAAATAATTTTTATATCCATCATGATGGTTCATGAGGAATGTGTAAATTCTATAAATGTACCCCCTTTAATGTCAAACTAGTTGTGTAGTAAGTTCAATTTTTCTATAACAAGTTATGCTTGAGTCATGACCGACTAACCTGGTCATATTTTCTACGACTAGAAACATCTATTCTAGAATAATTTATAGTTGTAGTATCCATATAGGGATTTATTTCAGGGAAACAACACACTCGAGCCTCTACTAAAATTCTAGGACATTTTCCAATACATTTTTAAATCCTCAGATTTATCTTTATTCATGTCCATATAGTTTCCACAAAGGTTCTAAAATCCAGGAATTTAATTGTAAATTAAAATTTTCATCTTATAACAACTATAGTGACCATCTCTTTTCCTATATAAACATTACCTCAATTTTCGGAATACTTAACACATTACAAAAATATACGACCAAACACTATGTTAGACTAGTTCCATTGGAAAAATGGAAATATAAAAAAAAGTTACATAAGTGAGCTTATTTATCTCCCACTATGTTCCTCATTAATGGAACCCCTTTTAGAAACATCATACATAATATAAATCTTCATAACACGGGGAATGGAAAATAAACTAGGGTGAGATAAGATTCGCAATAAGGGTAAAAGGGGGAGATATGTAAGCATTAACATGATCGTAAGGGTATGATAATGTGATAATGTCATTATAATATCATACACTATATATAAAATACCAAAAAAATAAAACATGGCCTAAATATTAGAAGTTAATAAGACATGAATCATAAGAAAATCAAGAAAATAATCCATGAAAGTATAATGTAGGAGTACAGAACTTAATTGTGGAACAAAAAGAATCATGTAATGGAATTCACTATAAGTCATCATAAATTTCTATATCTTACCAAGGAACTTCATGGGGATTACACGATCAGGGAAGGACACACCTCCAACCCAAATTAATGTCCATTTTTTTTATTGTATCCGTTTTCCCCATCTTGCCAAATTTTATTGGTTCCCACCATCTTCCCATTGTGTATTGGGTTTCCTCATTACCCCATCTTCATAAGAAACTAAACCTAGTTTGTGGGACACACCAGCATCCCCATTCACAACCCTTTCCATTTAAGGGACCAGGTTTCCACATCTACCCAAAGTAGATCAAGCCTATATACATGATTCCAATAATTATATCTAGAGATATAAATCTTGACCCAATCCCTTGTATGAACATTAAGGTCCCACAAATCTAATAATGAAATTATACATACATGTTCTAAAAAATAATGAACAATCACAATATAACCCATGAAATGAAATTGGTGTTATAAACCTAAAATAATATCATAAACAGTGGAATGTATACTAGTTCCATAACCATTTAATCAAAGACTAATCACTTTAAATAAAAGGATTCCATAAGAATATAACCCATTAATTTGAAACTAGATTCATAAAAATCCATCACCAAAACATAATACACTAAATGAAAGAACATGATTGTAAACTTTGGATCATTTCTGAGAAATGATTGAATACCAAAAAAATATGACATTTTAGATGTAAAAGAATTTTGAAGTAATATTTAAAAAACATTTCTTGAGGATAATATACTTGTTATATAAAAAATGATATTAAAACATAAATCCTTTTGAAAATGGTTACATTTAAATCATAAAATGGAAGCCTAAAATAATTTTGAAAACTATTTTCCTTGAAATCATATAAAAATATATCAAAACATTTTGAAAAAAATTTTACAAAAAAACATTAAAATAAATATTGATTTTTGGAAAACGTCTATTTGAATCATAATTAAGAAATTTATTTTAAAAACCATTTCATTGTAAATGTTGATTCAAAACAATTTTGAAAACCATTTCCTTGAAAAAGTAAGCTCGATTTTTTTGGGAATAAAATTCAATCATAATACATTGAAAACATATAAAGAATGATTGAAAATCATAAATGATTTTTAAAATAAATTTTCCCTTATAATGATATCAAAATATCATTTTTTAAAAACCTTTCTATATATTTTTTTAAGTTCAACTCATCTATATCAAAGATTTCAAATTGAGACAAAACTACATTACTGTTTTGGTAAATTATGAAATATACACACCATGAAATGGATAACATAAAATAGATACTTAAATAAACATAAAATTTTGGTTAAAATTCATATTATTTATTCAAGTAATTTATATTCACCAAAAATAAATAAATGATAGGTTAATAAATCATTAATCCCTTCGAATTAAAAGTAAAACTATAATTCCTCTTACCTTATGTCTTGACACTCATCGTACTCATTAAATAATCATGTATAAAAAATATATTTTTTTTATAAATATACCACATTAATATATTCTCATATATAATAAAAATTGTGGTTTTATTATGAATTTATATAATATAATTATTTTATATTCCTTACTAAGGTTTCAGTTCAGGTTATATTTTCTTTATTTTCTACTTGGGTCTTAATTAGTTATAGTTTATTACCTGATACATATATCATGATTTGGATAATTTAAAAAAAGATATAAATATCATGATTATTTATTATATATGTTTTTTTATAATAAGAAAATAAATATATAAATATTAAATCAAATACACCGTTTAAGGAAAGGATAGGTCGTACATATGCATGAACACTATTTCTGTTTAATTATAATATTGAAATAGAGAATCTAAATTAATTATTTGAATTTATATATATATAATAATTAAATAATAATAATTATTTCATATATATAAAATAAATTTACTGAAAAAATATGTAAAACTTACGATGTAGACTGTTAATGAATCACAACTCATTGAGGTGGTAGTAGTACACACCTCTCCAAACAAAATTATCATATTTAAAAAACTGAATATCATGAAGGTATGTGTTATATAGTAATTAAATAATGTTAAAAAAAATATTATATATCATATAAAAATATATTTTACATAATAAATCATATCCCTTAGATGTGTTAATGGAACTACAAACAACATCATTTCATGAGGAAGTAGCTTTCCATACACAAGAGCGGTAAGTTCATTAACAATTATATGAATGTGTCTATGATTAGTTTAAACCCTTTTAATACTAATATCTTAGTATATTTAGGATACTAATACTATTATTTATTAATTTAATAGGAGGAAATGGTTTATTAAATGAAAAAACAATGGAAAGGATTTTGAGGAAGGGTGATACCTCTTCTTTGGGAAACTCATTTTGGTTTGCAACAAAGGAATTCACATGTTGGATTTAAACCCAATGGGAGGATTAAAAGAGGAATAAAGGGATTTTAGGATTTTAATTGGGTATATCATGTATTATCCTATGTGGTTTATGATACATGTTGAAGAAGGATATATGGCGGCCTTTTATAAAGGATGGAGGGGAGACACATGAAATCATTGAAAACAAGTTAGGTGTACCAAACTTTTTAACAAAAATAATTAATAAAAAAAATTCCAAAAATAATAATATATGGTGTGATGAAAAAATATCGTCATATAATGAAGTTTTTAAAAGTCTATAGGCCCATTTTATCATAAAATTATGTTTTTTCTCTTGTTATGCTTAATTTGACCATAATCCTTGTAATTTTTTTCAACCACTTTCAGTCTTCTTTTAGGTCATATATCATGATGATATTTTTAAAAAAAATAATCGAAGAAAAAAAAAGATTTCTATTTTTTCTAAATTCAATTCACAAAATATATAAAAATATAGTTTAATGTGAGTCCCGCAGACGTGGTGAAAAATTATGTTTTTAATGTGAGATTTCTCAAATGTTCATTATGATTTTATATCTAAATTAAATATTAAAAATGATTCTTATGATATAATTTTGGTAAATATATTTATAATATATCATTTTTACCTTATAACTATCTTAATGCTTAATTTAAAAATACAAATTAATTATATGAATTTAACACCCCATGTTTCCACGGTACACTTTTCTTTGAATAATATAATAGCTTTTATTGTACGCAACTTCGAGTTCTCATACACCAGGACCAACCAAACGTGTTTTTATAAATAGTAATACCCAATTTTTTAATTTTTATAAATTTTATTTTTTAAAATGGACTTCATTTTTGGATTCATAATATCACAATTACCATAGGGTGAATTTTATGTATTATTTGGAAAACATTCAATTTTTTTATGAATATTGAAAAACAATGCGTCATTCATTAAAAACAAAATTTTATTTAAATAATTACTTATGTTCTTTAAATATATTTAAAGTAAAAATAGATACATAATACCAATATTAGTTCAATATAATTCATTGAAGTCATTTTTAAAAAAAATTAGAAGTATAAAATTTTATTGAAATTTTTAACGTCTTTTACCCAACTTCTAGGCACATTAGAAAATTTGAATAAAACATAATTTTACCACTTCAATGAATTAAGTTTTGAAAATTCTAGAGACATGGTTCACATCAGAATGTAAAATGTGGTTCAATAGGATGAAAATATTTTTGGTGAATAGTATGTTTTGGATTTTATTTACAACAGTTATAAGGTAATAGGGTAATTAAAGGTAAAAATGATATTATAATTAACATAACAGATGTACTAGTTATATTGGATAAGTGATTTTCAAAAAAAATCATCCTTAAGAATAAAATAACATCCTTTTGGTTCCCATGGATTAAATTATGACATTTATTATTATTTTATTTAAGGAAGTGTTAAAAGTGTTAAATTCAAGGTTAAATAAATCAAAAAAATTTAATATATTTATATACCACAGATAAATTAGACTATAAATATATATTATAAATATAATAATACTTCCAAAATTATTGTATTTTATTTATAATTTTTAGAAATTAAATAATTAATTAAATTGATGACACAATAATGATGCAGTAATTATCTTATTGTTGAATGATTAAAATAATAGATATTATAAATATTAATATAAATTTGAACTGTTAATTTTGATGTATTAAACGAATTTTATAGGATAATATGACATTTTAGGGTTGATTAATATTTTTTTATATGTTATGAAGTTGTTTTGACTTTCAGAAAAACCAAATACTAAATAATGTCAAAATTGACATAAATGAGTTTTTTTATAAAAAATTATATAATATTAATTGATATAACTTTTATAAAAATATAAGGTTTGTCCAAACGATATATATAATAATAAATATTTAATTAATGAACCACTTTGGGTTATCTTGTCATTTTATAGTTAGTTTATCAACCATGTAATATAAAAATATAAGAAGACTTTGTAAAAGTTAAACTATTTACCTAGGAGTTAAATCTAAATGATAAGGTTAATATGGTGACCTAAACCTATATAAAACCCATTGGTTGAGATGATTTAGATGCATTACCACCTTATTCTCAATGTAAATTCTTATAGAGACATTATAAAATGAATATGATTTTGTAATAATTTATTATTTCAAATTATGCCTAAAGTGACCCTCATCTCTTTTATAAAATGGTTCATCCCCTTCTCTCAAAATCCTACCTCCAATGTCATTTGGATAGGCCAAAACATAATAAAATATATTAAAAACTACACTCAATTCAACGTAGATTCCTTACTTTGATCAGAAGCCATCCGAAGGAGCCATTTTGATCAAATCAAAAGGAAGTACCCAAAGAAGAGGTAGTAATTTCACCAACTCTTTCTAAGTTCTTTTCTTCTTTGCGGTGTCCACGTCAAGGTGTAGATTGTTATTTAAAACATCATTAATTGGATGGCTATAATAATTAGTATAAATTATGTAAATAATAAATATAACATGTTAATTGTTCTTTATATATTATATAACATCCAATTAAATATGATTTCACCATCAATAGAATGGTATTGTCCATCGTGCGTACGTACAAATAACCGTCTACATGAATGTGATGAGATTCATTCCAAATCAGAACAATTAAAGAATTATTTCCATTTTATGAATAAAAATAATTTTTAAGAACTTTATATAATTCCATATATGAATCAAATACATCATATTCATAACAAACATGACTTACATAACAAACCATATAATGGAAAACGAACCAGTTTACATCAGAAACAATGATGATACTGAAATATTATAAACAAATCAATATTTAGTGATCATATATGATATCATATTAATGTATGTGGTTATTATATAATTTAATAACAATCATTGAACTATTTTGCAATAGTTTAACGTACCCGCAATCAAGGAAAAGTACAAGGAAAGGGTTAATTGTACAATTTTTTTATTATCAGAGGTTGTTTATGCATGTGTTTCTACTGGGACCTCTTTATCATCCACATATGTTTTTCTTAAAAATTTCATTCAAAACATTTTTATTATTTCCTAGAATATGGGTTAATGTAATTTATACACTTTTTTGACTTTTTATATAATGTTTATAAATGAATCTTTCTGTCGATTTCCAAACAAAGGTCCTTTACGACCATTTCGACAATATTTCGAAAAGAATGTTTATTTAACATATATAGAGAGTGAATCTATTTTCCACCATTATAAAATCTTCCAGTCATTCCTTATAATCATATAATATATTTTTCAAAATAATTTTTTTGTTATATAATTATGTGATTTTAAATTATTTCAAAATACAAAGAGATATTTATCCCAAATATTTTTGATTTCATCTATGTCAACATCCACTGATGGATTTTACACATGATGGATGTTGATTTATTATGATACAATCATCCATATTGTATTGATGGCTTTGTGATATGTTTGACTATGGATGTGTTATTTTTATACCACTGTTGGTTTATGGTTAAATTATTAACATTTCGTATACAACTATTAATAAGAATGTTTATGTTATGTTTTAACATTTTAATATGGGAAATGCATTGGACATAGTATGTGATGGGTGGAGCCCACTGTATCTTCTAGATGCATTGGTAGGTCCCATGAGACAAACTAGTGTCTTGGAAAAAGGCCTTGAAAAAATATTATTTGTAGTCTTGGAACTAGTCCTCGACCTTGTGGTTATGATGTATGGGATTATGCATTCCATCATTATGAAAATGGATATTAATATTATATGTAATTATTAGACTAGTAGAATATCCCTGTGAATAAGTTAATTGAATTACATGATTTATCTTTTCCATGTTATATTGATGTTTATGTTTAAAAGGATTGTGTTTTAGACGTATACATTGACATAAATTTTTATGTTAATTTATAAATGTTTTTGATATATTTTTTTCCTTGCTAAGCATCTGATCTCACCCCTTTATATGTTTTATTTTTCCCAGGATGTGAAGAAGCATATTATGATTGACCTCTATTTATAGGATATGGGATATGAGTGTGTTAAAAGGGAACCCACTATTGTTTTTTTATTTCATAATGTAATGTAAGAAATATGTATGTATCTAGTACTTCTAAGGATACTAACCTAATTTGTCTTTAAGGATTTTATCCCTTCTGATCAAGAAAATGTTATGTAATAATTAACCGACTCTAGGTAACTAGGGTCAGGGAATTACAGTTTCTATTAGAAGAATTTATTACAAACCTAGGAAACAAGATTTAGAAAAACTCTGATTAAAACAAATTACCATAAGATAGGCGTTGAGGATTAATATAAAAGAACATATTAGAATTTTGTTAATTGAGAGATTTTTTGATTTTTCCTAGAAATAAATCACTATCTAGATACGAGTAGTTAGAGGCAGCTCTGGGGTAGCTACACCTAGGATTGAAAACACCAACAAGGTGTTTTGGGCTTGACCCGGGGTATCCTAGTACACAACAATGGGCCTTGCTGCAATATTGGTTATTAAACTATTGGGGGATATGCATCGGAAAATTCACATTTTTATTAAAAAACATTATAAATGATTTATGAGTATATACCTCCTCAATTAAAACATTTTTATTATTATGTATTATATCCATAAACTATTCATTTTATGTTAAGTGTTTTACATGTTTGGATTTATGTATTGAGATTCATAAACTAATCTAGTGTATGCCATTGTTTAGAAATGGAACCTAGTGGATGTAATGGAAACCATATAAATGCATGTAATCCATGTAGATATTTCCCACCAACTCAAGATAATTATAATGGAGGTGGTGATGCAACCTGTGTTGAACATCTTATACTATATTGGGATAAATCATGTAAGGTAATGAATAATAAACTTACATGTATGGAGCACCTGATCCACAAGGGGTATGATCCTTGTTAGACCAATTTATAAGGAAAACACCACCAACATTCCATGGGACTACAAATCCATTGTTAGATGAGTAATGGATATGATCCTTAGAGAAAAATATTTCATGATATGGGGATTCACAATAGGGAAAAAGTTGTCCTGCCAGTTTATCGTATCTTGGGAGATACAGATAAATGGTGGTAACTAATTCAAAACACAATAGAGGATGAAGAAGTATCAAATATGGAATGGCGGGAGTTTAAAAATATTTTCTTATAAATGTACTTTTCTCGTGACCATCAAGATGATATAGAAAGACAATTTCTGAGTCTGAGGGAAAAGGAGGATGAAAATGTGGTAAAATATGAGGCTAACTTACTAGGTTAGAATGGTATGAAATAGATTATATAGGTAACTCAAATAGTAAGATTTATAGATTCATTTTGGGGTTAAAACCATTTATCTGTCATTCATTAAACTCACAGTCCTTCTCATCCTATGAAGTATTTTCACATGTGATATGAATATAGAAAATGAATTATCTAAGCCTCTCAACTTTAAAGTAATGAAAGAGAAGAAGAGATCCGATGAAAAATAAAGAAATGAATTAAGTGGAAGAATAGAAAAGTTGGATTTATATCCTCTAGAAAATGAGGGAAGATGAAACATGGTACATGCCGGAAAGGAATGGGAGTCTGTTAGAGGGGTGGTGGAAAAGGCCACCATGCTCATGATTGCATGGGAAAGAAAGAAGCTATCAATGTTGAATTCTACAATTATAGATAAATGGGAAAATATGAAAATGAATGTCCTAAGTACCAAGTAATATTATCTCAGTAATGGATAATAGAGAATGTAAAAATATATGTGATCACTAATGTTGACGTTGAAACACTGAATGATGTGGTGGTGGTTAATTTAATGGTTTCCTAAAATTTATCCAATTCTTAATTTGATTCTGGGTCATTTCATTGTTCCATATCATCCCACTTTTCAATGAAAATTAGATATTTCCAATTGGATTTGACAAGGGAGTTGTCAGTAAAAACTCTTATGGAAGTATCATTGAAACAATGTTTTGTGAATCAGTTCCCATTCATGCATATAAACATCCAATATCTACTAATCTAATCATCATACAAATGACTGAATTTGATCTAATCCTCGAAATGTATTGGATTTCATACTATGATTTGAAAATTTATTGTAAGAAAAAGGAGGATATAATTTTCTATGATGCTAATGAGTACCATATATTTAGAGAAAAATCATCATCATCTAATTCTTATCTAGACCCACCCCGAGAAGCTCTACTAAATTCAATTATTTGGAAGGAAGAGAATGAAATAACTATGGTTGTAGAAATTAATGTTCAAATAGGGGATATACCTATTGTGAAATATTATTTTTATGTGTTTCCAGATGATTTACCTAGACATCTTCCATAATTAGAAACTGAGTTTTCCTTTAATTTAATTCATAGTTTAAGACCCATATCAAAAACCCCTTATAGAATTTCCACTGTGAAATTAGTGGAACAATAGAAAAAACGTTGGGAATTGATTAAAAAAGGATTTATTCTCCTTGGTGTTTCTCAATGGGGAGCCCCTATAATTTTTTAATAAGAATGATGGATCTATGAGGTTGTTCAGAGACTATAAGGATATCAATGATGTAACAATAAATTACAAGTATCCCCTACCCCACATTAGTAATTTAATCGATCAACTTCATGGAGATCAATATTTTTCAATGATTGACCTTTGATCTAGATATCATAAATTGTGTGTGACTAAAGAAGATATTCCGAAAACAACATTTTGAAATTGGTACATGAATTACAAGTTTACAATAATGCCTTTTGGACTGACTAATGCACCCTATGTTTTCATAGATCTAACGAATAGAGTTTTCATGGAATAACTTGATGAATTTTTAGGGGTATTTATTGATGATATCATGTTTTAATACAAAATCTATGAAGATCATGAAAATCATTTGTGCATTATTCTAATGTCTCTTAGAATAAATGAATTATAAGGGACGTTTAACAAGTGTGAATCCTGGATTCAAGATTTTTCTTTTCTTGTAGATATTCACTCTACATATTGAATCTAAGTTGATCCTTCTAAGAAAATAGAAATAAAATAATGGTTATCACCAATGATTATAAGAGATGAACGTAGTTTTATTAGATTAACAGGTTATTATCGGTGTTTCGTAATGTTTTTTCCTGATTGGTAAACCTATTAACCCAGATCACACATAAAGGGGTAAAATTTGTTTGGACAAAAGAGTGTGAAAAATGTCATGAAGAAATGAAGAGGAGATTATTAAATGATATTATCGTGACTCTTTCGTCATGGAATGACTGGTTTGTTATTTATAGAGATGCTTAAAAAAAGTTACTTGGTTGTGTCCCAATGAAGAATGATATAGTTATTTCCATTGTATCCCGACAACTAGAAATTCATGAAAAAAACAATTCCACTCATGATCTTGAGTTAACAACTGTAATATTTACTTTTAAGATATTAGGACACTATATATATTGTAAAAAATGTGAGATATATACTGATCAAAATATATTGAGGAATATTGTCTCACAAAAGGAACTCAACATGAGTAAAATATGATAGATTGAACTACTACTGGATTATGATTGCTCTATACCATACCACCCAAGGAATGAAAATAAGGTGGAAGATTCTTTGAGAAGAAAAGATCATTGAGTTTTTAAAAATATGATAGTTTGAAGGGATCCTATGTTCTTCGATTTTGTAAATATGGATACGTGATTAGTCATGGATGTTGAAACAACAATACATTTTCAAATGGTTACCAATCTATCTTTACATGAAAGCATAAAATGTTCTCAGAATGACGATGAGGCGTTTCAAAAGAAAACTAAATCAATATAAGATGTGTGATTGATTGATTTTTATACAAAGATGGAATTTTGAAATTATGGTAGAGACTTTGTTTTCCTAACATACCTGATCTAAAAAGGGAATTTTGGAATTATTCTCATACATCCCATTCCATTATACACTTTTGTAGCACTATGATGTACAGTGATTTGAAGGAACATTTTTTGTGGGACAAAAAGGAGAGGGATATTTATGATTACATGTCAATATGTATGGATTATAAATAGGTGAAGGTTGGAAGAAAACATCCTAGAGGAGTCATGCAACCTATTCCCATATCGGACTGGATATGAGATGATATTACGATGCTCATTTTCAGGGGGAAATCAAAGACTCCTAGATGGAATGATGCAATATGGGTCATTGATGATCGAATAACCAAGTAAGAAATTATTTTTGCTATAAGAGATGATTTACTACTTGTACATTTAACAAGACTATATATTAATGAAGTTGTAAGTCTTCATGGAGTACCCCTATCTAGTCTTTCTGATCATGATCCCCATTTTACAACAAGATTCTGGAAATTTCTTCAGAAGGCCATGAATACTGAACATCATTTGAGCACTTCCTAGAACCCTCACATGGATGGACAATCAGACTGACTATTCAAACATTAGAAGTCATGTTCAGATTTTTCTCACCTGACATTAAACGTATTTGGGATAACTATTTACCTCTGGTAGAATTTTCTGATAATAATGTATTCCATTCAATTATTCATATGGCACCATATGAAGTGTTATATGGAAAGATATGTTGCACACCAACTTGTTGGGATGTGGTTTGTGAAAGAAAACTTGTTGGCCGAGATCTTGTTGAGGAAAAAATGGAAAAGGGGACAATTATCCAAACCAAAATCAAAGAACCTCAAAGTAGGAAAAAGAGCTATGCAGATAACCGAATGAATGATTTTGAATTTCAAGTATGACATCATGTTTTCTTGAAGGTATCTCCATGTAATGGTATTTAACGATTCACTAAGAAGGGTAAATTAATTCCAAGGTACATCAAAGCTTCCAAAATTCTAGAATGAATTGGTGTTGTTGCTTATCATGTGGAAATGCCACAAAGTCTATCTAACGTTAATGAGGTGTTCCACATATCACTGTTGATAAAATACATTCCTAACTCAATGCATGTACTCACCTATGAATAAATAGTACTAGAACCCGATCATTCATATTGTGAAGAGCCCACCAAGATTCATGATACCAGAGAACAAGTGTTGAGAAATCTGATGACTCATCCGACAAATGTTATATGGAGAAATCATAATATGGAAGAGGCAACATGGTAACCCGAGGAACATATGTTGATGAACTACCAGAATCATTTTATGCAGTAATATTCATGAAATTTTGAGGGAAAAATAATTTAATGGTAGGAAGAATGTAACCCCCCAACCATCCACAATACGCTTCAATTTTAATAATACAATAGCTTGCGTTATACACAACATTGAGTTCTAACACACAATGACAAACTCAACTACCTATTATAAAAATCGATTCCCCCTATTTTAATTTTTATCAATTTTATTTATCAAAATAGACAGCATTTTTTGATTCAGAATATCAGAATTAGCAAAGGGTAAATTTGTGGTATTTTTATAAAAACATTACATTGTTTTATGAATAGTGAAAAATAATGAGTTATTATTTAAAACCTATTTTTTATTTAAATAATTATGTATTTTATTTAAATTTATTTTATGTCAAAATAGATACACAAAACATATATTATTTCAATGTATTTCACTGACGTAAATTTATTATAAAATTAGAAGTATAAAATTTTATTGTATTTTTAATGTATTGTACCCACATTCTAGACACATTAACAAATTTCCAATAAAATGTAATTTTTTCTTTTCTATGAATTTAATATCAAAAATATGAGAGAAATAGTTTATATTAGTATGTAAAATGTGGTACAACAGGATGAAAATAATATTTTGTGAATAGTATCTTTTTTATTTTATTTACCACGATTAAAATAAAATAGGGTAATTGAAGGTGAAATGATATTATAATAATCCTAAAAAATTTAATAATTCTATTGGACAAGTGTTTTTTTACCAAAATCAACCATATGAATAAAATATGTTCCTTTAGGTCCACTTGGATTAGATTAGGAAATTTGTTATTATTTTATTTAATGAAGAGTTAAAAGTGTTAAATTCAATGTTTAATAACAAAACTTTTTTAATATAGGGATATACATAAGTTAAATTAAACTATAAATATTCCATATAAAAATTAAAAGTTCTCCCACATAATGGATTTTTTTTATAATTCTTAGACATAATATAATTAAATTTATTTTGGACACCATGGTGATCCTCTAATTAAACTATTATTGAACGATTAAAATAATTGATATTATAAATATTATTATAATTTTAATTGATGTTTTTAATGGTTTCCAAGAATTTTATTGGTTAATATGACATTTTATAGTTGATTAAATAATTTATTTCGACATTATAAATGTTTTATGACTTTTTCAAAATCCAAATAATAAATAGTGTCAAGATTGTCGTATATGACTTTTAAAAAATAAATTATTATTAATTCATATAATATTTATGAAAATATAATGATCAACCAAAGGACTTATATAATAATATATATGTCATTAATGAACCACATGGGGTTCTCTTGGAATTTTATAATATTTTTATTAACAATGTAATATAAAAATACGAGATGACATTGTAAAAGATAAACTATTTAACTTATAGTTAAATCTAAAAGATAAGGTTAATATGGTGACCTAAACCTGTCTAAAACCTATTGGATGAGAGGTTTTAGACCAATCCCATCATTATTCTAGAAATAAATCTTTTTGGATCCATTATAAATAAAATATGGCTATATAATAAATTTATATTTCAATCATTTCCTAAAGTGACCCCCACTGTTCTAATAAATGGGTACATCTACATCACTCAAAATTACACCTCAAAAGCCAATTGGCTCACCCAAACCTACTCAAATATCCACCCATCTACCCTCACATCATCCTATAGTCTTTACATTGATCATAAGCTAACCTAAGAAACCCTTTTGATCAAATCCAAAGGAAGCACCCAAAGAAGAGTTAATAATTTCACCACCTCTTTCAATGTTCTTTTCTACTTCCACTTCCTCAGTATTTGTTGTTTCCATACAAAAATAATAAATAATGTCCCATATAAATAATGTGTTATTATAATAAATATGGTATAACCATATTCATTATTCTATCCATCCTATTAATTACAATGTCACCATACGTGCGTTCGTTCGGCTTACTGTCTCCAATTCTTGGTGAAGTTTGTTATTCAACACTTCATTATTTGGATGGGTATAATAATGAGTATAATTGATTAAAATAAAAAAATGTAACTTGTTATTGATTTTTTATATATGATATAACAACAAATTATATACAATTTGACCATCAATAGAATGGTATTGTCACTCGTGAGTACGTATGAATTACTATCGCCACAAACGTAATGACATTCATTCCTCATCGAAACCATTCCTGAATAATTTCCATTTTATGAATAAAAATAATGTATATGAACTTTCTCAAGACCCGTCCCCCGGGGCCCGTATCGTGATTACCCCATGCCCGCCTTCCATAGGCCAGGGGATGACAACTAGCACCAAAGACGTAAATTCCGAAACCGGGAAGCCATTGCCTTCAAAACTATAACAAACACATTAGAGTACACAACATGAAGTAAAACAATAATTAAAACTACATAAAAAAGAGATTGTTGAATGTAAGGGGGACGGAAATACAATCCCAATAGTGAAGTAAAATGAAACAGAAAGGTATAAGTACAACTAAAAGAATAAGTAAAACAACTAATGGGCCATCCTCCGGTGTTTTTACCTGAATGGTAGGTAAATATGGCCTCCTCAGCACTATCATCCTTCTGTCTCCTCTATGTACCGTCACACCGAGTGGACCACCTCCAGGTGCCATCCAGTCCTGCTACTCCCCGCCTCAGTTCGCATTGTTCGTCGTCTGCATCCTACACAACGAGGTACGGGCATAGCCCGTGCAGGGGTGAGTATAACGATAATCAGTAGGGTCCCTGAGACCCTAATCGTCTCAAAAAATCCAACAAGGATAGACCACAAAGTATGAAATAAATGGATAACCATTAAATATGTATGTTCCCATTTATACATAAGTTATCTAGTATCCCATCTCAATCACGAGGAAAACACAAAAGTCATTGACTAAGCTCAAAACTAGGATTTTATTCTAGTGGTGGTAACATGTAACACTCCTAGTCAAACTCTCGAATCCTTAGCTGCTGGTGTACTCATCCTCTATAGACTATTTTGGGAAAACCCCATCACACAGAGGTGCTTCCCACTATCCTGGACTGATGTGGTACTCTATTCAAGCTTCATTGGTCTGCTACATCACATAGATGTGCTCCCCACTATGGGTTTGCCGCGTCACATAAAGAAGCTCCACCTCATAGCCTGCTGAGGTACTCCTCCTGTAGAGTACCATGGGTCTTCCATGTCACACAGAGTCTCTATCCACTATGGGTCTACCACGTCACACATAGGCGCATCCCACTGGGCTAGTCGAAACACTGCAAGTCGAAAGCTCAATAGTCACCAGGTCTCAGCTAGCTACTAGATCTTTGTACTCCGCTCACTCGTCTCTAGGAGGATCCGCTCCACGAGCTAATAGATGATACTCCAACTGTCATGATGTCCCAAGTATAAGTATATCAAAGGTCCTTTTTGTCATAGGGTGCTCAACGCAACAAATGGTGCGTCAATCAGACGACCAGTCTATGAGTTATTGGCATTTCCGTTCCAGGGCCCGGTTGGTTTTTAGGTTTAAACCAACCCTACCACACCGCAACTGAGTCCAAACCTCAAGTGGGGTCTTCCAAATAAACATTATCACTAAATGATTTCCTTCTCCACGGACGGTTCGTCGATCGTACACCCGAAGCCCATGTTATGGGTGAAAAGGTGAAAACATGCCATAACGGGTCTGGGACCGGACCGGGGTCCGACTCAGCCCACGGGTCCATCCCGGTCCATGGGTTCGACCTGGCCCAAGGGGTGGCTCAGCATGAGATGTGGCCCGGCCCGAGGGTGGCCCGACCTGAGGGGGCGGCCCGGCGGCTAGCGCTAGGTCCGGCCTGATGGCTTGCGCTAGGTCTGGCCCGGCGACCCGGCGGCCCGGTGGCTTGCATGTCCGCCTAAGCCGTGTCTAGGGGGAAACCGTACAACCCCTGGATCCCGAACGATACATCCGTTCGGGTGGGAAACCAAACCGGTGCCACCTGGTGTCGGTCCAGATCACGCGGGTCCTGATGGGTCCCGCTCCTCCCTGCTGGCCGAGCAGCTAGCTAATCCGCATCGCCGGCGGCCTACCTGATGTCGGCCGACTCGTCTCCTCTGCCATGGTGCGACGACACCATGATTCTTCTCCTTCATGAGGCGCGACGGCTTCAATCCCATCCACCGCAGCCGTCCAGGCCATGACTCTACTTCTCCGGACGGATTGACGGCGCCACACCCTTCCACCGCAACCAGCCCTGGCAACAAACCCCTTGTCCTCTGTGTGTCGTGACAGCGTTGCACCCTCTCTTCCACACGGCACGGTGGTTCCACACCCTTTAGGTGACCTGACAGCCATGCGCCGCCGATTTTCTTCATTGTGGGCCCATCATCGGACGTAATTTCTCCACCGCAGTCCACTCTTCCAATGGTACTTTTGCGTTGTCGCCATCGTAATAATGCGAGGTAGAACGTAGGGGGAGGGTCGGGCCGTGTTCGAGCGGTCCAAGCTGTCCTCGTTATGGTGATATAAACTGTAAATTCATAGTACATAATTTGAAGGATGTATAATGAAAACAAAATCAACTCAAATCCTCTACCTCAGGTTCGTTATTCGTTGAAAATGTCAAGGAAAGGGAGGATGTCGGTTTTTTGGCGTCAGAAATGAAGAAGTCGAATATGGCGTTGTTGGAATTATTCAAGGATGGCGCTCCATCCTTTGTTCCAGTTGAAGAAGTAAGAAGGTGTTCGAAATTCTTCTATGGCGGAAGAGGAATTCTTTGTTACTCTTCCAACTCCTCTTCCAAATGCTCCACCAAATGATATATGCCAAAAAAATATGGGTTATGCTAAGAAATTATTTAATTGTTTTTCAAAATATAAAAAAATTTCAAATCAATTAATTAATTTTCCATTATTAAATTTTTGTGGTTTGGCACATATATGAGGGATGTTCATGGAATTACCCCACTTATAGTGAGTTCAAAGTATTTAAATCCCGTGTGGTCCCCACCTCTTTAATTTCTATGAGATGTTTAGACCTCAGGTGGACCCCACCACCATAACCTATCATGGGAGGTTATGGTGTGGTGGCCCCGACCTTTAAACTCCAATTGGAGGTTTAAACAACCAAATAAATAAAAATAATCTAACACTCTATTTTTATTTAATTATATTAAAAACCCAAAATCTAACATCCATTCCCGACCTACTTCCGTCGAGGTGGAAGTCTTCTTAAGAGAGAACTGGCTCTGCGAATTCAACGGTGCCCTAAGATTTCAATTATGAGCACCGGTTCAGAAGATATAAAATATCACTCTTACATTTACTGAATGTACCCAAAATAAACTTTAGAAATTGAATCTGCGCACACTGGGCCTTGGAATCAAGCACCGTAAATTTTTGGTCGGCTCAAAAAATTTCAATGTATTTAAGAAAAAAAATTCAACGGATTTTCCGGGTCTTTACATTCTCCCCACCTCAGGACTATACATCCACGTAAACTACAACTCGATCTATGTGAACAAATGGGGGTACTAAGCACGCATTTGTGCCTCCCACTCCCATGTGCTCTATTGTAGGTTCTCGTGCTACCAGTGAACACATACCAGTGGTACCTACCATCAATATTGGACTCTCTCTTGTCGATCACCAATCTCTACTAGAAACTATGTGAAAGTCTCCCCATATTCTATGTTTATCTATCCATGGTCGATGATGTGGGAAGGGTCATGCATGTATCTCCTCAGCTGAGATACGTGGAAGATGCCGTGCACCTGGAGAACAGAGGTTGAAGAGCCATGCGGTAATCCACCTCGCCTACTCTAAAAAGGACCTAGAAAGGTCTGATGAATTGCAGAGAGAACATTCCGCCTCGGCCAAATCTCCGTAGACCTCGTCGATGTGAGACCTGAAGAAAGACATGGTCACTATCCATGAAATCAAGAGGTCTCTGTATCCTATCATCATACTTTTACGCCTGCTCTGTGCAGTCTTCATACACACTTGGATGACCTGAACCTTCTCTGTGGTAGCCCGTACCATCTCTGGTCCCACTAGTGCTGACATCCCTGGGTATTTCCAGCACAGTGGTGATCTACATTGTCGACTATAAATGGCCTAAAAATGTGCCATACTGATGGTGGAGTGATAGCTGTTGTCGTATGAAAACTCCAATAAAGGAAAATGATCCTCCAATCTATGACCGAAGTTGAAGACAGATGCACAGAGCTTGTCCTCGAGGGTTTGAATGTTCTGCTCTATCTGGACATCTGTCTGAGGATGGAAGGCAGTGCTCAGACGTAGTTGCGTACCGAAAGCCTCCTACAACCCCTTCAACAGCTGGGAGGTAAACCATGAGTCACAATCAGAGATAATAGAAGAAGGTTCTCCATGAAAACGCACAATCTTCTGTACATAGAGGCATCTCAATCTCTCTACTGAGCCCTTCACTCTGATCGGTAGGATGTGGGCCAACTTGGTGAGTCGATCAATGATCACCCATATCGAATCCGGAGCCTTGGATGTATGTGGAAGACCCATCCTGATGTCCATGGATATCCCATCCCACTTCCAATCTTGGACCTATAAGGGTTGAACAAAGTTAGATGGTACCTGGTGCTCTGCCTTCACATGTTGACAAGTGAGGCATCATGAGACAAACTCATCTACTACCTTCTTCATACCTGGAAACCAGTGCTGTCGTCTGAGGTCCTGATACATATTCTCCACTCCTGTATGTACCGCTAATGCGGAAGTGTGTAACTCCCTCAACACTTCCACTTGTAGTGCTATTGGTACCATGGTACGTCCTCTGAAAAGGATGATGTGCTCCCCACCTTCTTAAAATCCATCAGGTGCCTACCCTGTGGATATGTGAGCACATCATTCTCATAGTCAGCATCTCCACACTGTGCCTCCCTGACACCGTGAAGAACTGGAGGAGTGACTATAAGAGACTGTAGGAAAACTTCTCTAACTCGGTCCACCTAAGAAATCTTTAATGCAGCTAGCTGCTCAGTCACCTCCCCTTTTAGCTGTATACCAGTTCTCCTACATAGCACATCTGCAACAACATTCCCCTTACAAGGAGTATGGAATATCTCAAAGTAATAGTCCTAAAGGAACTCAATCCATCATCGTTGTCTCAGGTTCAGGTCCTTCTGAGAATAGATTTACCCGAGAATCTGGTGATCAGAGTACATGGTAAAATGTTATCCCATCAGATAGTGTCGCCACATTTCCAAGGTGAAGACCACAGCTGCTAACTCCAGGTCATTGTTAGCATAGTTCTTCTCATGTTGTCTCAACTGCCAAGAACCATACATGTTCACATCTCACTCCTGTATGAGGACACACCCAAGTCCAGTTCCAGATGAATCGTAGTATACTACATACCCTACTACTTTTTCTAGAAGCCTCATGATGGGGGCACTAGTCAACCTCAACCTCAGCTCCTGAAAGCTCTGCTGGAATATCTACGACAACACGAAGGTTTTCCCCTTCTATTTTGAGGCAGATAGTGGTCTAGAAACTCTAGAAAATTCTGAAATAGACCATTGATAGTATTCAGCCATGCATAGGAAACTCGATACCTCTGTCACACTCCGGGGTGGCTCCGAAGAAAGTACCACCTCAATCTTCACTGGAACCACAACAACTCCAGCCTTCGAGATGTCATTTCCATTAATTAAACCTCTCGAATATAGAAATGGAACTTTGAGAGCTTACCCTAATGCTGGTGTTCTCGGAGTGTGTCCATTACTACCTATAAATGGTTGGCATGCACCTCCCCAGTAGTCGAGTAGATCAGAATGTCATCGATGAAGACCACAACAATGCTATCTAGGTATGGGTGGAAGATCCTGTTCAGGAGACAGATGAACACTTATGGTGAATTGGTTATGCCAAAGGGTATTACCAATAACTCATAGTGGACTTACCGACACCTGAAGGCTGTCTTCTTCACATCCTTGTCTCGAAATCTGAGCTGGTGATAACCTAATCTGAGGTATATCATCGAGAACCAACATGCTCCCATGAGATGATCAAAGAGGATGTCAATACTTGTATGTGGGTACTTGTTATTCACGGTCACCTGCTTCAGGTGACCATAGTCAACAACAAGCCTGAAGCTCCCATCCACCTTCATGGCGAAAAGAATCAGGGCTGTCTAGGGAGAAACACTGGTCCAGATGAATCTCTTCCCATGCAAGTCCTCCAGCTGTACCTGTAGCTCACGACACTCAGTAGGAGCCATCCAATATGCTGGTGTAAATATCGGTGTTGTCCCGGGGTACATGTCAATGTAGAAATCCACCTCTCCATGAGGAGGTAATCATGGGACATTGTCAGGGAAAACATCCGCGTACTGGTCCACCAATATAGGATAGATCGAACTCTCCACATCAATTTCTCTGAGGGTAACGAAAGGCAACTGGTTAGTGATCAATTGCACCCTCCTCTGAGAAAGTCTATCATATGATTAAAATGTTCCCATCACACCAAAGTAGGTAAACCTAGCCTCATCCATGCGGAAACACCACAATTTTCACCAAATACAGTCAATCTGAGCATTGAGTGTAGATATCTAGTCTATACCCAAGATGGTGTTGTAAGGCCTCAACGTCGTTACGAGGATATCCCAGCCGAATCCCTCTCCTCCTAGAGTAAGCTCAAACTGCCAACACCTGTGCGTAATTGTTGAGTCTTCTTTCATAGTAGTCTCTAGCCTTAAGGATCAAGCCAACCGCTCCGTCTGAATCTCCGAGATCCGAATGGGGGTGATGGATATAAAAGAATGAATGGAACCTGTGTCTCTAACTATAGAATCTAAGGTTTAGTAGACACAGATCGTACCTCGAATCATCTCCAGAATTCCATGGTCGTATGCCTCAACTTCCTGATGCTGACTGCTCCCCTATCCACCTACTCCCTGAAGTCGGGGTGGTCCTTCTGGTGGTGCTGGTGGTAACACCTGGTAACATCATCCACCGCCAGCTGCTCGACCAGCACCTCTGCCACGTCTTCCTGTACCCTATGGAACACCTCGATCAAACCTCTACCTCTGCCTAGGATGTTCCTCAACTGTCTGTAGATCATATGAATGCGGGTGGGATAGTCACGCGTCATGTGACCTTGCCCACTGCATGAGTAACATTGACTGCTACTGGCATGTATTTCACTACCTCAGGTTCCCCGTACAACAGATCCTGAGTCCTGAGGTAGTCAACCCATGGGTATGGTCCTCTTGGACCTCTGCATCATCAGTCTACTGCCAACTGCAGAAGAATCCGCTGCATGTCGACTAGTATTGAGTCTCGCTGATGGTGACTAATCAACAAGTAAATTCTCTACTAGGATGTCTCTATCTAACACCTCTGCCTGCGTCGAGTTTCTGACGGAGTTCATCGATGATCTGATCTCTTGCCTAAGACACTACTCAAGGGTTTGGGCCCTGAATAATGGGTCCTACACCATATCTGTTTAGTAGCGAGAGAGATAGGATAACCTCATAGAGTACTGATCCACCGTCGTTGTACCGTAATATAGATGATGTAGCTCATGTATCCTTACCACTCGTAGGGTCATTGGAAAAAACTCCGCCCAGAACAGGCTCTCAAAGTCTGTCCAGTGTAGTGTCGGCTCGTCATGCACCTTGAGCATCCAGCTCCACCATCTGCCTGCTGCTGCATAACGGAGACTCGTAGAAAGGATCACCATTAGGTCTGTTAGTGTCCCTACCAGCCTGAATACTCTCACCACAGCCTCCATCCAATCCATAACCACATGTGGTTCTGTCTCTCCCCAGAACCTGGGAGGCCTCTTGCGCTATAAGTCATGCAACGCGCTCAATTGGCGTGCATCGTCTTCTTCTAGTGTTGGTGGCATCGGTGGCCAAATGGGAAGTGGTACCGCTGGTGCCTCTACTGGTAAAGGTCCCTGCACTGAGGCCTCATCTCTTGGTGGGTTGTCAGAGCATATGACTCTAAGGGCTCTATCGGGATGCATCATGAATGGAACAATTGGGACATAGTGAAAAAATTTATACCTAGTGAGCTGATGTGGATGAGATGACATAATGAAAAACATTTAAAGAAATGCATGCAATCAGTGTTTTTATGCACTATGTCAGAAATCAGAAGTTAGGGTAATGGTGTATGGATATGTCGTCCGCCTGCACCAAAACTCGTTTCCCTGAACTAAAAACCACACTCAGTACCCTTAACACTATTTCATCACAGAAAATAAATACCATAGTCCTATGTTTTGTGGTAGAACTGACTCCTCTGATACCAATTTGTCATGAGTTGTCCCCCAGGGCCCGTATCGTGACTACCCCAGGCCCACCATCTATAGGCCAAGGGCCGATGTCTAGCACCAAAGGCGTAAATCCTTAAACTGGGAAGGAATTGCCTTTAATACTATAACAAATACATCAGAGTACACAACTGGAAGTACAAAAAATGTAAAACTATATAAAAAAGAGAGTTTTGAATGTAAGTTTGCCGGAAATACAATCCCAATAGTAAAGTACAAAGAAACAGAAAGGTACAAGTATAACTGAAGATGAAATAAAACATCTACTGGGTCATCCTCTGAGGTTCCTACATGAAGGGTAGGTACATATGGCCTCCTCATCACTCTCGTCCATTCGTCTCCTCCGTGTACCATCACACTGAGTGGCCCACCTCTGGGTACCATCCAGACCTGCTAATCTCTACCTCAGTCAGCGTTGTCCCTTGTCAGCATCCAACACAATGAGGTGCAGGCAAAGCCCATGTAGGGTGAGTATAATGATACTCGGTAGGGATCCTGAGTCCCTAAAGGTCTCACAAAATCCAACAAAGATAAACCAAAATGTATGAAATAAATGTATAACCATTACTTTGGTATATGACCATACATATACCTAAATTATCTAGTAACTCATCTCAAAAATGAGTAAAACACAAAAGTCATCGACTCAGCTCAAAAAGAGGATCTTATTCTAGTGGTGGTAAAATGTAACACACCCAGTACAACTATTGAATCCATGGTTGTGTGTTTACTCCTCCACTAATGAGTACAGTGGGACTTCCGCGTCACATAGAGGCACTTCCCACTATCCTGGACTGCTATCGTAGTCCTCATGTTGAGCATCATGGGTCTACTGCGTCTTACAGAGGCGCTCCCCACTGTGGGTCTTCCTCGTCACACAGAGTCGCTTCCCCTCATAGCCTGTTGTGGTACTTCTCCTATCGAGTACTATGGGTCTACCGTGTCACACAGAGGCACTCCCCATTGTGGTTCTGCAGCGTCACACAGAGGAGCTTACCGCTGGCCTAGTCGAGACTCTCTTAGTCGAAAGTTCAGCAGTCGTCAGGTCTCATCTAACTATTATGTCTCTGTACTCCGCTCGCTCTTCTCCAGGAGGATCTGCTCAACAAGATACTGGTCCATACTCAAAATATCATTAATTACATAGAAGATGTATCTCAATGGTCTGCCTCATCATAGGGGTCTCAACGCAATAAACGGTGCGTCAATCAGACGCCTGTTTTGTCAGTTATTGATATTTCTGTTCTAGGGTCCCGGTTGGGTTTTTGGTTCAAACCAACATGACTATAACCCAATGGTTTACAAACATCATGTGTTTTATTCTAAAAGAACCATCTCGCTCAATCATTTCTGTCACCATAGACGGTTCGTCGATCGGACATCTGTAACCCAAGTTGTGGCCGAAAAGGTGAAAACAAGCCATAATGGGTCTAGCTCCGGTCGGACCCAGTCTGATCGACATGACCGATGGGTATGCCTAATCCAAGTCCATGGGGGAAACTGCACACCCCTGGATCCCAAACGGCTCTGCCTTTTGGGTGGTAATCCATACCGGCACCTCCTGGCACTGGTCCCGATCGCACAGGACTCGATGGGTCCCGCTCCACCAATTTGGCCGAGCGGCTAGCCGCTCCACATCACTGATGGCTGGCTCGACGTCGACCGTCTTTTGTCCTTATCTGCGGTGCGAAGAGGCCATAGTTCTTCTCCTCCTCACAGTGTGACAGTGATACGCCCCTCCGCTGCAGCCCGCCATGGCTGCAGATCTCCTCCTATGCGCGGCCCGACAGCACCGCGCCCTTCCGCGGCGGCCAGGCCTGGCCGCGGCCCACTTATCCTCCACACGGCGTGATGGCACCACGCCCTCTCTTCCACGAAGTATAGTTGTGTCGTGCCCTTTCAGCCTCCCGACGGCCTTGAACCTCCAGTTTTCTTCGTGGGCGGCCTGTCGCCGGCCGTTGTTGCTCCACCGCGGTCCACTCTTCCGGCGGCGCTGTTGCGCAGCTACCGCCATCAACAAGTGACATAGAATTTAGGGGTAGGGTCAGCTGTTTCCGTGCTATCTGAGCCTTCCTCATTATTGTGATATAAATCGGAAATTCAAATTCCATAAATTGAACGACATACCTCAGAAACCAATTCAACTGAAATCCTCTACCTCGTGTTCGTTATTCATTGAAGATGTCGAGGAAAGGGCAGAAGTCAATTCGTTGACGTCGTAAATGAAGAAGCTGAGTATTGCGTCGTCAGAGTTCTTCAAGGGCAGCACTCCCTTCTTTGTTTCAATTGATGAAGTAAGAAGGTGTTCTACGTTATTCATTGGCGGAAGAGTAATTCTTCGTTGCTCTTCGATCTCCTCTTAAAAATTCTCCTCCAAACGAAATATTCCAAAAAATAATAATGGGTTAAGATAACCCATTATTTAATTATTGTCCAAAATATTAAAAAGATTTCAAATCACTTAATTAATGTTCCATTAATTAATTTGTGTTGTTTTTCACATTTATGAGGGAAGTTCAAGGCTTTCACCCACTTTTGGAGAGTTCATGGGGTTTAAATCCCATGTGGTCCCCACCTCTTTAATTTCTAAGAGATGTTTAGACCTTGGGTGGGCCCCACCACCATAACCTCTCATGGGAGGTTATGGTGCGGTTTCGCCAACCTCTAACCTAATCATGGAGGTTTTAGCCACCAAATAAATAAAAATAATCTAACACATTATTTTTATTTAATTTTATTAAAAACCCAAAATCTAACTTCCATTCTCAAACAACTACTGTCGAGGTGGAAGTCTTCATAAGCAAATACCTGTGGTGTGAGTTTAATGATTCCCTTAGATTTCAATTTCAAGCACCATTTCAGAATATATAAAATCTCTCTCGTATGTTTACTAAACATACTTGAACAAAATGTCAGAAATTGATTCCAGACACACTCAGCCTCGAAATCAAGTGCCATAAATTTTCGTGGACTCATAAAATTCACATGTTTTTATGAAAAATAATTAATTGAATTTCTGGGTCTTTAAATTGAATTTAATATCATTCTAGATATGAATCAAATACATCCTATCCATTAAAAACATCACTTATATAACATAACATATAAAGGGAAATGAATCAATTAACACCAAAAACAATGATTCTACTGAAATATTATAAAAAAATCAATATTAGAAGATCATATATGATATCATATTAATATATGTGCTTCTTGTATAATTTAATAATAATGATTAAACTGTGATAAATGAGGTTAAAGTACCCTCGATCAAGGAAATGTACAAGGTAAGGGTAAATTCTACAATCTCTTCATTATCTTTGGTTGTTTATTTTTGAGTATTTACTAGGACATCTTTATCATCACACTCATGTTTCTTAAAAATGTATTTCAATATATATCTAATATTTCCTAGACTACTGGTTAAATCCATTAATTCCCTTGTTTGAATTTTTATACAATGTTTATAAAGGAACATTTCCATCTTTTTTCAAACATGGTCTTTTACGACATTTTCAAAAAAATTAAGGAAAAAATGTTTTTTATCTTCTACGGATTGTGTGGATATTTTCCACCATTATAAAATCATTGAATCTTCCCTTACAAGTTTATCATAATATATTCAAAATAAATGTTTTCTTTTATAAGTATGTTATTTTCAATGATTTCAAAATTGAAAGAGATATTTCTCTCAAATAGAACTATAGGAAAATGGGTCTATAGACACGGTTGGCCCAAAAACCGTGGGGATAGACTCAACTATAGAAACTGTTTTCGGGAACCATGGGTATTAGTGACATTTTCTGACCTATACCCAAGGTTCTTGTTAAACTGTGAGTATAGGGTACCCACGTAAGCACTCAGAGCAAAAATATTTTGCCGGAAAACTGTGAGAAAACCTATACCCATAGTTTACATTGAACCGTGGGTATATGTGGAATCTATACCCATTTTTCTCATTATCCATGGGTATATCATTCAGTATATAAGCCTATACCCACATATTTTATAAACTGCGGGTATAGATTCCAACTATACCCATGATTTTTCTGGACTGTGGGTATATCCTTTCATATTAATGACTATTCCCATGGTTTTCATAAATGGTGGGTATAACATGGATCTATTCCCACTATTTTATTGAAAAGTGGGTATAGGTTCCTTTATTTTATAAGCGAATAAAATATATAACATAATTAATGTATATGTAATCAAAATTCTACCCAGTATAGTGGTAATCCAGTACATCCTTCCATTAGAAATAAAGGTTCGATACATTTGATGGTAGTTTTTTAATATGATTTTTTAAATATATATATATATATATATATTATCGGATATATAAAAATGATTAAATAACACTATGTAGCATACTTGTGCATGAATTTCCATAGTTAAATATCCCTAAGGCCTTCATTTTTATTGATTTTTTATAACCCCTCTTTCAAGGGATGATGGGGAACCCTTACAAGGACCGTAGGCTCAGAGATTACATTGCATGTAGCCTTAGGAGATTACATGACCCGAAGGTCTTAGAGACTTCAACCAGAATATCTATAAGGAACTTCCCCTCCCCAGCATCTGAATCCTAATAGTAGCTCTCCACCATTGCATGATTGTCTGGCTAGGCTTCTCGTGCAAGCACAAGCTGGTACCGATGGCATTTCTATACCCTCTAATTCTGACATTCCAATTTTCTCTTCTTTGGAGAGTGCACCTGCTCTGAATCCTCCTCTAGGACTGCTCCATTTTTGTATTTTTTCTGGGGCCTGCATTCATGTGGCCCGAATGCCTTGGGGTGTCCCTAAGGGCATAAGGTAGCCCGAAGGCCTTGAGAAACAACTGGAACAAAGGCTTTGGGTGGACCGAAATCCTTGCAGGACCTGAGGACCAAACTTGAGGCTCAAAGGCCCAGATGGATGAATTGTTCCAGCTGCTACAGTATCGAACAGTACCGGCTGCAGTACTGCTACAATACTGCTATAGTACACAGAAATATGCCTCCACCTGAATTTAATCTCGGGTCTCTTAGATGCACCTAGAGAGTCCTCACCAATTGGGCTGAGGCTCATGTGCGGCAAGACTTCCACCGCTTCTTAGGAACACGGGTTCGATACCTACCATTGATTATTTATAAAGGCATCTAAAATTAATATTATTAGATATATATATAAATAATGAGACGTAATTAAACCAGCTGAGTTGGTTAGATGATGTAGATTCACGTAGAAATTCCTGGGATAGAAACTCACTAGAATATTATTACACTAGTAGGATGATATAAATTAATATATATAGGGAGGTGTAGACATATATATAAAAATGTTAAGAGGCTCAGTTGGTTAGGTTGTAAGATCCCAGTTTTGCAGGTCACAAGATCAATGTTAAGTGAATGAGTTTTAATTGATATTTGATACCTTTTTATAAAATTTTATACCCACTATTCTGAAAACCATGGGAAAAGGAATTTTCATCATATACCCATGGTTTAGAACCATTGGGATATGTCTATGACAATGTGGAAAATAGCTATATATATGGCTCTACAAACCATGGGTATAGGTCGAGGACCCATCCCACCCCCTCAGTTTCCAACAGTTCCTAAAAACTGTGGGTATTTCCTATACCCATGGTTTTGGGGGTTGTACCCATGGGTTTAAATCGTGGGTATAGATCAATTTTCCAATATTGTAGTTTGGATATTATCTGTCATCATCCTTAGATAGATTTTACACTTGTTTGAAGTTGATTTATTATAATATAATCATCAATTTGGTATTGAAGGTTTTGGTGATATGTTTGACAATGGATTTTCTTTTTTATACCATTCATTATTTATAGTTGAAGTATTAATATTTTTATGCTACTTTTAATATGAATGTTTATGTTTTTTACAACCTACTCATATGAGGAATTCATTGGACTTATTTAGTGATGGGTGGAGCCTGCTACTACTCCTCTATGTATAAGTAGGTCTCATGAGACAAAATTGTGTCATGGAACAAGGCCTTGATAAAATCTTATTTTAGTATTGGCTCGAGGCATTGACTATGTGGTTATGATTTCATTCATTATGCATTCCATCACTATGAAATTGGTTATTGATATTACATGTGATTATTTGACTTGCAGAATATCTTCATGAATATGTAAATGGAATTTTTTAATTTATCATTACCATATTATTTTCATGTTTATTTTTTAAAGTATTTTATTTAATCTTATACATTTATTTAAATGTAAATGTTTATTAGTAAAAGTTCCTGGTATATTTTTATCCTTACTGAGAACCTCAACACACCCCATTATTATGTTTTTTTTTCAGGATGTGAGGATGCATATTATGATAGAACTATATGTATAGGCTATGGTATATGAGTGTGTTTAGAGGGAAAACAATGTTTTATTTTTTATTTCATAATGTAATGTAAAATTATGTTTGTATCTAGTACTTTTGAGGCTACTAAACATAGTGGTCATTTAGGATTTGATCCCTTCTGGTCATGATAATGTTATGTAATAATGTTCTGACTCTGTGTAACATGGTATGGGACATTACAATGAAAATGGAATTTTGAATTAAAATAATGTAAATTTCCATATTCATCTGAAAAGGGTTTTTCTCGAAAATTACCAAAATTGACGATAATATTAATTGAAATTAATAATGAAAATTTTATTTTTATGTTATAAAATTAAATTTCTAAGAGTTTCTAGAATTAATTTCCTTATTATTCACGTAAGAACATAATAAAAAGTTCATTCGAAAACATAGTATTTTCAAACATATAAATACATTACAAATATCAGAAGTCTTATTACCAATATGTTTTATTTATCTATAAAATTATTAAAAAAATTCCAAATTAATCATTTCTATTATAGTAATATGTTTAATGGCTAGGTTATAACTATCCTATATAAATAATCATATGAATAAAATAATGTTTTTTAGAAACTCGGTATTTAGTGTAATAAAATCCAAGTTCTTGTTTCCTGTAGAGAATGATTCTATTGGTGTAGCATATACTAAAATTCTTAATTATTTTATTATGAAATTAATGGAATCAAATAAAATTATTTTATCAGAGAAAAAAATTTCACAAAAACATGTTGTGTCAGACATACTAATTAATCACTGTGGAAAATGAGCACATTACTCATCCCACCAACTCCAATTTTTTCATGAAGTTATTCTCATAATTGGGAGTTCATGGTTTGAAAATCATAACCCCAATCATATATTTTAAATATAGTCATCAAGACATTGAATTGTGTGTGATCCTCATGGAGATTGTGTCGTGCAATATGATATTCTCAGGTCCCCATTCACATCAGGTACTCATATGGTGCCCAAAATACCACTTTTAGCCGGGGTGATTCCCCATATGTGGTCTAAAATAATTTTTCATAATCATTGTTCCTACTTTTTTACCGAATGATTTTAAATTTCACAGACCCGTCCTTTCACATGACATTAAACTGTCAAATGTTCATCCAAGTTCCATGTTTAGGAAACACACAAAAACATTATGCTATCGCCTGAAATGACAGATCCCTTGAAATCATTCATCTATCAATACATATTTTATAACAACATATGTAATGATTGTTTCCATTATATGATATTTAGTAAAACCTGGATTTTATATCCTAATATGCTCCTTAGAAAAAAATACCCCTCCTTGGGTACAGGTAATACCTATTTGGGGAGATCTCCACTTTGAGAACAATGCGTTGTTTGATTTCTATACATATAGGATACAAAGTGATGCTCAAAATTCTCATATCTGAGACCAATAAAAATTTAACCAACCATTCAACCACTTTTCCATGACATTGTTCCATGAATTATGACCTTAAACCACATGCACTCTAATTCATAGTGTATGTGTGGTATGTCATCCACATTGGACTCATTCTCGTGGGGATACACCATTACCATACCAAAAATATTCCTAGATAAGTATGACTTCTTTTTCCACACGTCAGGAATTTAAAATGATCGCCCATTTGGCCTAGTTCGTACGACCATACACTATGTACGTCCACTTTGAGAAATAGATTTGGCATGATTCCCATCCTTGGAGGATACATAGTGATTCTCGTACAAATCATCTCTAAACCCAAAAAAAATCCATCAACCCATATTCAGAGCCATTAGGCTACATTTATTGAATTTGGGGCCTACATTGTCCTCATTCATGTTATATATATATTCTATCTCTTCAATATAGGTGTCCATCGAGCTTATCTTAGAAGTATCAAATAAAATTTGTGGTGAGGAGCTGGGGAATTATTAGTCCTCATTCACGTTGGGTTTGTAAATCTAAAATTCTACACATATTCATTATAGAATTATATAGTCCTAATGATATGGCCTTAAACTATTAACTTCATTTTCTAAATTCTATGACCTTAAATGATGAACAATATGTTCTTGGAAACCAGACCATAAGCAATTCACTCTAACAACACATATCAAAACATTTAAAATATATACAGGCCTCATTATGAATGTATATGTTGTATATGGACCTTTATTCCTTTTCACATTGGGTTTTTTATACCACCATATTACGAAAAAAATTCCGGGGGAGTTATTTCAAGGACCACAAATCATGAATTTAAACTATTTAGTGGGGTCCAAACTCTATGAAAATTTAAAAGAAGTCTATGACCAATTTTTTTTAAATATGTTCATGTTTTGGATCGAGGGTATATAGTGTTGCATCAATCCTCCCAGGACGTCATTCGTGTTGGGAACTATGGTCAATCCCCACATATCCATTTATATTGAGACACTCCCTTCACTATTCTATAGGTTTTGTCATCGATGTTTCATATATTAGGTATAGGGATTTATGAGTCCTCATTCACATCACTATACTACACATACCCATTAGAGACATCACAACACTGTGGTCCCAATAGTATTACCCTAAAATATGACTTAATATCATCATCACACGACATTAAACTAGACCCTATCCTCAAAAATTCATGATGCCTAATAAAGATCATGTAACACATCAGTTCCTTCACTAGATATGATTTCCCCTACCATTGTTGGTCTATCCCCACACTATGTTATAAAACATTGAGTGGTTTGATTCCTATCCTTACGAGGTACATATCTATTCCCAAACATTTTTTCTTTTCTACAATCTATATAATATTCAATCTTTCAGGCCCAAGGCCTTAGTTTCATTCTATGAATTATCACACTAGACAATATATGAGTCTTATGGGATATAGTGGGGGGTGGGGCCTCCTTGGTAATCATTTATAATGAGTTTCTAACTCTTCCACACTATGCATCTCCCTTTTTATGGTACTCTAATTTCTTCAAAACACTATGAAAATAAACTAAAAGATCATGGTCTAAGAAACCTGTCATCAACCTGTTTGATGTGGTCAATGAAATACAACCCTATAATATTCTCAAATCCTTTGTATTAATAATACTTTTCTATTCATTATAAAATAATATTTCCATCATCATCTTAATCCATGTAGACCCTATAACGGGGGTAGTATCATTCAATTTTAGGATCAACTCCCATTATGGGAAATTTCAATGAGGGATCCCTTATAACAATTGAAAATAGTAGGTTTTAAACATGGTCAATAATCAATCAGTCAATAAATATCCATATTCTCGCATGGTGTAGTTGATATTCATAGGTTATCAAATTTAGTTAGTAGTTGATCCCTACCCATTGGTCCCCAATGATCCAGATCTTGGAGGTTTTAGAATACTTCTTTACCACTTTCCCATATCATTATGTAATTAAAATTCCATCAGTTCCACCCCTAATGTGTGCTTCCACATTTTTGAAAAACCACTTAATGTTCCATGATTCCCATATAGAGAATGACACATGTGGGATTATTTGTTCAGTTACGGTGTGTTATGATATGGTATTTCCTCATAGATAATCCCATGGTCCGAGCTCTAGGATCAGAATGTAGATGTCCATTTCACAACATCGTGACTATAAACTATATTAATGTTGTCTTCCTAGGGATATGGTGTGTGAAATTTGGGTTTCCATCTCCCTTACTTACATTGGGTATTCCACTATGTCATATTATACTAGTTCATTTGGAATATCAAACCAATGTTCTAGAGAGTATTAAATTTAACTATGTGACATTTATCAGTCACATGATGTTAAAATGTGAGATAAATCCTGATCACATGGTGTAAAACTGTATAATTAAACATCCTTACTATATGACATTAAATTGTATGATCAAAATTCATACCACAAGGTATAAAATTAGCTATCTATCTTCCATTTTTCTGAATGCTAAACTATAGGGTGCTTGAGGACCTTTCATTATACCCATTACTTTAGTATCAATAATCTACCACATCTCCATTGTTCCTTTATCTCTCACCCATCATCCGATACAATGATCCTCTAGAATAATGGTTTGATCATTGTTCAAAACAATGGGCTCACACCAATGTGCACTGAGTCACGATGGCATATTTCCTAGTGTTTCGGAATCCATTCAAATATTTGATCTCTCCCTTACAAAGATTTGTGTGACCCTTTATTTGAATCATTATCCCATTTCATGTATATTGGAATCCCCAAACGGCATGGTAACATTCCATTTTTGATCATGAATCATCATGCTCCAACATATAAGAAGGATTTGAATGATATTCTGAGATGGGTTCTGTGTTTCAAACTAGTTTAACAGTATAAAATTATTTTTTTTCCCTATTACAAGATTACTACACATATTAAATTCTTTTTATCATGGTATGTAGTTATGATATTTATTTATTCCACTCTTCTTTCATTGCATATATTTTTATCATTGTGGTTCACACTTCCTATTTCCCATTATTTGGATTGAATCCAATTCCCCAAGTGTTACTCTGTTCAGGCACTAGATCACATTTGGAAAATAATGTTGGTTTTTCTAAAATCCATATTCTATAAGAACATGCTTTATCATCAATAGAATTCTCAATGGTCATTCAACAATATAGGACCTCGAGTGCTTGATGATTATCTATCATTCTCATAAAAATTATAAATAATGGGGTCATTCCTAGTTTCTTAGAAGGTACATGACCCACAAGATATTAGATATTGGCCATTGGTTGTCTCCAAAATATGATCAATGTGTGATAATATAGAGATCTAAAAAATAAAGGTGTCTAATCCTATAGAAAACATCAAAAGTAAAACCAGAATGTTTTGTCAGTAACATCATTCATATTTATAATGAATCCTCTTACGAGTTATTGAAATTTTTTCCAAATATAACATCTTCTGTTATCAAATGATTTAGGTATAAAACCCTTAAAAATTTGGACTCCAAGGTATTCTACTTCCTTAAAATAGTTTTTCCTCTTCATTAGCCACCAGATTAAGATAACTTGATCTCATTTTATCTCATCCATCCCATTCTAGTGGTCTTCTATATGAAGTGCCACTACCACATATACTTCTCATAATCCTCCAGCTCAATCCCTATAATTTTTATGGTCTAATATTGTTTGTGGATGTAAGATGAATAATCATTAATTTTTTCTTAAAAATATTAGATCTCCTGGTTGAATTCATTGAGCTTCTAAGTGTTTTCAGACTTCGAATAATTCTAGGAAATGTATAGATGTTGGCTTCCATTAGGAACCTGCTTGGAGATATTTTCATGACATAGTTCATTAATACTATGAGAATATACCCCTCCAGTTCATATATTACATAACCAGTAGTGATGAGATCCCATATGGATCGACAAATTTTTTTCCTGATTTCGGTAGACAAAGAATTATATAAAATTCCTTATCAAGCATAAAATGTTGTAGTTATCTTCATCCACAGAAAGAATAATTTTTTCTTGATATTCAGGTGGCGCATGATCATACTTCAAAAATTCTACAAGATGTTGGGTATCATGATCTTACTAGGACATCCTGTTATATGGTATGAGTTCCAGATCTTGTGGTTTGAAATCATTTCTTCATCCTTTCTCAATAATGTTCGCCCAACGAGAATTTATTTATATGCCTCTTGTGGCATCACATACCGTTAGAGAAAACTATTCATGTGGGGCCCTAGATAAATCCTCTTGGATGACTAACTCCTCATGATCCAATGTATTTATCAGGAATGGACCAGTGGAAAAACCATCCCCATATTTTTTTTCTAAAAATGCAGTTCCTTGTATATTATTTAGGAAACTAACACCTTAGTAGATATGATTAACAAATAAAAGGTGTGAATATATGGAAGAAATTTCCTAAAAATAACTAAGCATCAAATGATTTAGTTCAAGGGTCATAGTGGTGACTACCACTATAAGATACCCTTTAGAATTTGGTATTTCATTGACTGTTACTAGATTCTTATTGCAATGATTTTGTAGGGTATTAATTAGACATATAATCTTGTTGATGAAAAGGATCCGCTAATTTTATATTATTCCAGCATGATTTTTTATTCAATCATACCTTTTGGCAGTGGGATTTCAATGATTATGCATGTTGGGTGCACCACCTCTCCAATAATGGGAACAATCATTAGAATCCTAGGAAATTGCCTCATAGTACGATATAGAGGGCCTGATGTTTTGTAGTTGTCACCTTAACCTCTTCAAACATGACTGGCCCAACAGAAATCATTACCTCAAATGTAGGCCTTGAAGAATTCCCCTCAGAACCGATTAGTGAACCTTCACCCCTATATCTAAGACCCCTTTAATGTTATTGAAAATCACATGTACATGATCAGTTCTAGTTAGAGAATCTAGATACTGAACGAGAAGGATCTAAAAATGATGTGAGGGAGTTTAGGATTACATAAAAGAACTCAAACAAATATTATTCTTTGGAGTCAATGATCTCACATCATTCTTGTGGACTCCCTTGATGGAATTCCATTCCCTGATATCCTCTATCATTATATTCCTAACAATCCTCTTTATGTGTTTCTTCTTTACTTGAATAGTTGCCAAAAATTGGATCCTTCTCACGATCCTCTTTTTTCCAATCATTAACCACACTACGATGGAATTTGGTTCATACTCCACCCACTGATGCAGAATGAATCCCATAATATTCAAATATGAATGACTTTGGTGGAATTACATTATTTCTTCAACATGAATGGGATCATTTTCTAGAATGTTCATCTAATCGCTCAACAAATTTGGTGTTGACATTGAAATATTTAGTGTAAACTAGGAGGACCCAACAGAAAGAAAGAAAACATCATTAGATGGATGCAATAGGTACCTTCACTTCTTCCAATGATCCTCCCTTATTATCCCCTAGAGACTGCTTGAGTGACCCTTCACATCAGCAGATGGGGTTGTGGCCTCACTCTATAATTTCCCAACCACAATTTTAGTTCCATCCCAAGTTTCCCTAGCTGAATACCATTCTTCTCAGGGCGGTTCCCACCTAAATCTCTAATTCTCCATCTCCACGCAGATCAATTCAATCACATTAGTACAATTCCGTTGGATTTCCCCAAGATATCCTACCACCAGGTTATAAGAATATTACATCTACATTCTATAATCGATGTTGGTTGGAGGAAACACATGTTTTTTGATAGATTCTATATACCATCATGAACCCTATCTAATGAAATTCACTGATGTGACTCTCTTCACAAAAGCCACATGTAGACTCTCTTCACCACTCTTTAATGGAACCTAATCTTCTTGAAAAATTGTTGTGGATTGTATGGTTTGATGTTGAAACGTATTTCAATCTAGGCCACAAGAAATCCAAATCTTGAAATTTTTAGATACTTTCAATTTTATAAGGATCCTTGCAGGTTTTCCACCATTAGACAAACCAATGTATCGAAGGGGTATAAAGATTATTTTTTGTGGTTTATGACCCAAATTATGACCTAGAACTAGTCACGTGTTATTGGTCACACCCCATCAATGTTCATGAGAGATGGGTTTAGACCAAATTTTGGAGGACTCATAGAATTTGAGATTTATTAACCCCCATTATGTGATTCATTCTAACCATGAACGAATTGGAATGGTATATAGATCCATTGGGCTTATCATTAACCAATATGCTAAAAATTTGAGCCATCATGTGTTCCCCCAATTCGACCATGTTAGCGGTTTCTAGGATTACCATCTTCACCCAATGTCCTTGGTTATATTCACATCCATGTATCCCTAACCCATATCAACCACTCTCTCTAAAGTGTTTTAAGAAAAATAGTATAAAGGACTAATGGAACCAATTATCAAAAAAATATACCCCCATTTATGATTTTTTACTTCATCTAGGATCAACCATTATGATACCAAATTTATCATCTATGATTTCATTTGACACTATTTTCCTCAACCCAACATCCTCCATCTTGGGTCCAACATGAGGAACATGTCGAAACATGCTTTGAAAATGATATCCTTTTTTTGGAAAAAAAAGCTATTGTTTTAAGTTATTCAATAGAGATTAAAAAAATCCCTACATTGGGAGTGTGGTTTGATGCCTATCATTCAATTTATTCCCTAACTGAAGGAACTAATCATATTCAAATTTGTCAAGTAGGATGTAAATGATGTAATGGATATCCCACAAACTAATTATGACTATCCCATGATGAATATACTATGTTTTCATATTTGAGGACCATCAACTGGGGATCTATGGAACGAACTCTTATTGGTGGTCAAAGTGGAACCAATATATCCATAGTACTTCAAATATCACAGTGTTTCTCAACTATACACCCTACTATTGGAACATGTATCATAACCAATATGCCAACACCCCACTCATGGGTGAAATTTCTATCAGAATTTAGGTCTAAATATTTTTTACAACCATGGATGTCATATCTCATGCTTCTTTGGAATATGGTGGGGTAATTGGATGGGAAACTTTCCACCTCTGTATGATCATCAGTGACCATCCTGGTCTTCCCATTTAGTTCAAAAATTGTAATGGCACTATGATAACTGGCTAGATGACCTTTAATAGTGATGATCCAAAAATTTAGATGATTTTATCATGTCAACCACGATATTTGTGTTTCATCCTTTAAATTTTGTTTGATCACATCATCCAGTATCCTGAAAACCCACATTGGAAGATATTTAGTTATAGGATAACTATTTTTTGAATTTGAGATCATGGAAACAAGAACTAGGTTCCCCAATATGACTCTCCTGGGTTCAGGGAACTGAGGATTTCCAATCTTGTTAGCATGGTGAGTAGTAGCAGCAACTTTAATAATAATGATATTTGATTGATTGAACATTTCATGTGATCGTGAAATGTTGAAGGATTGTACCTAAAATAGGAATGGTTTGGAATTTAATAGGTAATGTTGTCTTCATGATATGGTAAAAGATATGAAAAAATAGGTATAATCTCAGGGGAAAATGCATGAAAGAAGTGGATTCAGCATGAAATAATTAGCTGGGGATCTATTTTTAACACACAGAAAAAAATAATGAACATACAAGCATGTGAGAAAATATGGAATATCATGTGAAATGTGAAATGTGAAAGGTATTGTACAAGGGTCATAATCATATTATTTATAGTTCTTTACATAGGATTCCACTGATGAATATGTTCATTACGAGAAAACTACAATGTTTTTCATGTACCAAGTTAAATTAACCCATTTCTTCAGAAATTAACTTATAATATAATCTTCTAGTCCACATTCAGTTCATATATCATTGAAGGGGGCATTTGTTTGCAATAAATTAAACTTAAATATGAAAACAACATACATTGGACAACTTGAATACATCATCTGACATGAAATAGATTTTGAAGAATTCCATGGGATTTGAGTGCATGTTTGAAGGTGTGTGTACCAGATTTAAATCCACATTTAAGACCCGTATATTTCAAATATATTGAAAATTAATTTCCCTTGTGGGAAGGACACCCAAAAAACCATGAATTTCATGAAAATGATATCTATATTGCACACAAGCAACCAAATCCAAATGAATACCTCTTCAGAACCATATGTGACTTTAATCATCCCCTTTTGTGATCATTTTCCAGAGATCTAGATGAGGTTACATGCAATACAAGTTCCATGATAGTATTTTTCATAGATCATCACTGAAAAATTCATCTATAAATTTATGTTCACACCCCCCCTTCATTAGGGTGATACATAAAATGTCGAATTTTAACTCTATTGTACATAATAAAATTATTTTACAATGTCATGAAAGCTTAAA
This sequence comes from Viscum album, assembly GCA_963277665.1. Classification (NCBI taxonomy): domain Eukaryota; kingdom Viridiplantae; phylum Streptophyta; class Magnoliopsida; order Santalales; family Viscaceae; genus Viscum; species Viscum album. The sequence goes on from OY728127.1 coordinate 1,814,949,127, forward strand.
ACCATAAATGTATACTATATTTCCTGATAGATTCCCTTTGGGTCCACTATTGATTGATCAAAAAATTGTTTAATCCCCCACCCTATTTTGATATATGTAAGTGCATTAAATGTGTCTTCTTGAATAAAAAAGGACATTATAAAAAACCCTCAATTCATTAGTACACACAAACATTGAAGATTTATTGTTATATCCTTTGTTAGAGAACTGTGATTGTTATCCGTTTTTGCAAAACCCTCATGCCTTGCGTGCACTTCTTACACACGCCCCTACAAACATATGTGCATCAATTTCATGTTCCATAATGAGTTTTCCCCTTAACCACTAGTGCATTCCTTTCAATTCCATGTTATTTTTATAATATGTATCTACATTATTTTTTAATTCTCATAATTTACATGCCTACATGTAACTGATGATTTAAAACTCCTCTTCATTAAACTCTAGATTGGAAAAAGTAATACCCTAACTAGATATCTGCGAGCTGCAGTTATCTAATACCAAGGGGTAAGGAGTGATTCAACCTTATATTTTTTACATGATGTACAATTTCCTATAACATATTTCATCAAAATAATAAATTAAAATATGTGTGTACCCTATATGAAATGCACAAAATGTTCCATGTTTGAGTGGAATGGGATGGTCATCTTACCACCTGCACTCAAAGGGAACGAGATCCTCCACTCGTTTAATGAGATCCTACCCACATGGAATGAAATCCTATTTAGACAACATTAATGCATAAACCTCAACACCTTCCATTTTTGGAAAATAATCGGTGACACAAGCGTCATGTCTACTTCTTCCACTTGTTTCCCACCCTCAAGACGACTCATCTAGACTTATAGGCGAGTAGAGAACATAGAATTTCTAAAACCTTCTAATGTACATAATCATTGGTTTAAACCTCATTAGGTATTATCTGATTGGCCTCCACCTTAGGTGTAACCCCCAACCTCCATTAAAATAGGAAGCCCAAATCCATAAACCCCAACAACATTTATAGTCACCCAATTAGATACACATATGCGCTATAACCAAAAACATTATCTTTGGGATTCTTATATGGTGTAAGCCCCATCATGACCCCTAAAATGGGCATCCTCCATATGAATAAGCCGCAACCCTTTACAAACCAAATGGTATTTCATTCCCAAATAATATGGGACATGTAGGAATTCTCCCTGAGGTCCAAAACCAACTTTCACATTCCTCCTGATATCTTATGGTTCACATCCATAGTAAGATCATTCCTATAATTGGAGAAAAACCCCTCTTCAGGTTCCCTAGGAAAATACCATGCATAATACCCATTACAATTCTTACCAAGATCAATCTCCTTGTGAAGTGCATCACCCCTGTATAATACACACACCATCTCCTCGCAGTACAAGGGTTTTGAATCGTTTATCTTATAAAGGGTATATAGGACTCCCCTATGAGGTTCAATACCAACCAATGGTAAACCATAATGTTCCCCCCAAAGGACAAAACTTTTTAGTGTGTTCTATTACCTTTACATGACAAAACTACTAGATTTCCCTCCATGGGGAGTTCTGATCCATCTATATGGTAAACCTTCTCTGTTCACCCTATTAGGGATACACCATTTTCGTTTCATATATTCAATTTATGGATCACACCTCTAGATATTATAATAAAAGTAATTCTGGTCAATCCACCTTCAAGATGTGACATCATCCCTTTGTGGGATACTCCTCTTAGATTCACCTCCACTAGCAGTATTTATCCATTCATTTGGAAAACGATCATTGTGCTCTATCTTAGTTATACACTATCACGATGTTCCATATTCTCATTGTGAGAAAACCCTCCAAGATATTGTCTCATTGGGTGTTATTATTGATCTGACATCATAGTGTGACATATTTCCATTATGGGACACACCTTCCAGATCACACTTAATTAGAAGTTTTGATCCATCCACTGGTACACATTTATAAAGCTCCCTCCAAGGGATGCACTTACTTGATCATCCTACAAGAGGAATCCTAATCACCCATCTCTATAGGATAACAATACACAAGATTACCTCAAGGGGTGACCAGACCTAAATCCTGGTGTTCCCTCCTAGAGACCCACCTTCTTTTTCAATATCCATGTGGTGTGTTGTTAAATCAACTCCTTCTCTATGAGATGTTAAAACTTTTATACATAATATATACCTCATTATTTTCAATGGATTCGTATGGAGAAATACTTGGAAGATGTGCACCTATGATGTCAGCAACCTCATAACAAACATGGTATTCCTGAGGTGAAAGACGTAGAGGATTTGTGCCTACAACATTAGATACCTCATGATCTACATGAGATAACATGGTTTCCTTGAATCAGATTCCTCCATCAGATTCCAAACATTGAGGAAGAATAAATGTGACCAATAATATTCTAATGCATAAATGATACAATTACCAACATGACTAATCTACCTACCAAAGGTTTATTCCTAGTCAGAACTCATTATAGTGTCTGAACATAAGTAGTTTGATTAACCAATGTCCACAACGAGATGGCCCCATGAATGATTTCCATGAATATGGAATAAATCCATGAGAGAAACACATACTAGGAAATGAGTTTAATGGAGAAATACATGGAAGGATAAAACGAAATATGATCTTATAATTTTGATCATAGAGCATTCATCACTTATTATTATGATGAATGCCACCCACATTTGTATAACCTGAATACAAGGCAACAAAATGTGACACTAGCACGTGTTAAACACGTTGCAGCAACGACATACCATGACTGAAGCATCAGAAACACTGAAATTGATTATACAAAGTGGTCATGGTGAGTGTTATATGATGGAGGATATTGTATGGTTATGGTAGTTGTTTTATACTAGATTCCACTACATGAAAATTGTGGATTATTTTACATATGAATTATTGATTCCATTTTTTTGGAATTATGACTATTGTTCATAGGGATCCTTGGTAGGATGAATTGAATTATTTTACTTTTTCACTTTACATTTAGTAATGACATAACATTAATATATATTTCATACTTATTTATATTCTTATAAAATGACTTGAATTTATATATAGACACCATTGCTGCTGGCCCATAGAGTGTTATCCCACACCATGTGCGGTCCATTGTTGGATCCCTGGATAGAGTTAATGGATGTGGGTAGTGACTTCAGAATGAACCCACTTTCAGATTCTTGATTTCATATTAATTATGAAATGGACATGACATGACTGTGTGGGGATCATGATGATATCTTGAATATTTCCCTTCAATATTTTTTTATATTGATGCATGTATTGTACACGATGCTTGTATACCCATTTTATAATTACTATATACATGACATAACACATTTTATTTTAATCTGAGATTAATTATGGTATTGTTTTTTGATTCCTATCCTATATGTTTATCTTTTTTTCAAGATTATTCACTACATAACATATGGTCTGTTATGTTTACATTAATTGTGTTAAACTATAAAAGGAGGTCATAGTCTCCACATAGATACACCCTTCTCCCTCATTGTTAGGCGACAACCTCTGTTATACAAGAAGGCCCACTTTAAGCCATATGACCCACTAGATCGGGGCACCATATAGTTTGATATGGGTTAGGATGTCACAACCTCAACTAGTTTTTTCTTTTTTATAAAAACATATTAATATAATTCCTATTATTTCCCCAATGAAATAATATGGCCATCATTGTAGTGGTGTTATTAAAAAAATTATATTTTTACTATGGTTTTCAATATGATATATATGTATTATTATTTTATGGAATAATAATATGAATTTACTATTATTATAATTCCATTTATTATTATATTAACCCCAAAGGAAAGTAATATTTTAAAACAAAGTCTATTAAATTTAAATACATCATTCATAAAATTAAATTTCCATCAAAAATATATGTTCCTTAAATTTATCTATATCATATTTTATATTGTTATAATGACATCCCATAGAACCTAAGACATGTTGTTTATGTATTTTACCATATAATTATTTTGGAAATCATAATCTTGCGATACAATCCATTCAATGATATATCCATAGGAATGTCCACTTAATGTGAAACTTACAAAAACATTACAATGTTCCTTTATATAGTTCCTTAATTTCTATTATAGTGTTGGGTTTCCAAGTCTATATTTTAAAAACTATAGTTTTCAAGGATGAAAATGAAAATCCTCTAATATCAAATGTATCAACCCTAATATAGAAATCTCGAATTCGATACTATATACAATTCCATAGACATAAGTTACAAGGAAATACATCTCGAAGGAATGATAATTTATATAGTCATGGAAAATATTATATATACATGAGTCTTATATTTCATTTTGAATAAACTAAACAAAAAAAAATTTCAGGAATAATATTATTCCATCTAGTTAATCCCTTAATTTAAGTCATAGTAAACATCACAGATTCCTTTGTAAATGAAATCATATAAAAGTGATCAAAAACTATCCATATGTTTTATGTTAAATAGAAGATATAATGAATTGATAATAAATAATAAATATATAATGTTTAATAAATCAAAAAAATATTAAAATAAATGGAAAAGTTATAATTAATATCAAAAGGTATATAAAAGAAAACACATGCCCCAAAATCAATAAATATAGACTGAAATGTATCCATAGATCACATAACAGTAATAATATCATGGATAATAATAACTAACATTGAATGAAGAAGTTATTAATTTTTGGATAGCATGATTCCAAGTTCCATGAATCCTTTACCTTCAATAATTTTCAAATTCTTATTTCAAGCTGACGGGAATAAATGTTTTTAGTTGAGGCTAGAAAAAAATTATCCCCATGAAACAACCGATGTATAGATGGGAATACATTAACTGATCAACAACTCATTTCATACTAGTCCAATGAATTACTCAACTATATAATTATTTATTTAATTCTTAGAAATTAGGCTTATCAAATATATTTACCTATTAAGCAATACAGATTTGTAAATATTTCCCTCAATAATCAAATAATTATCAATGTAAACACCACATGTAATTAATGGTATACAAAATTGGATATAATAATATCCAAAATAAATAATGATCATATTTATATGAAATATAATGTTAAATGTTCACCGGAAAGTGAATAACTCAAGGGGAAGATAATGAATACCAAATAATTATTGGGAGAAGTGAATAAAATACAATAATTGTTTAAAATAATCATAATATATCCAAAGGAAAATTAGGACGGTATCAATATGATTTATACCCATTTTATTGGGAACAATGGTTGTATTAACTACTGAAATAAAAATATCTTTAAAAAAATTCTTATTGAAATATCATTTACATTTTCAAAAACATTTTTGAAATCAATTTCATTGAAAATAATTTCTTTTAAATAATTATTTTCAAAAAATTTAATCTTGACCATATAATGGTTTATTTAGTGAAATGATAGTAGGTACTTTCAAACATGGAGTACATGTTAAAAATAATATTCCATTTATACTCTAAAATGACTAGAAATATTCTATGCTCATAATATGGAAAGAAAATTCCATTAAAAAAATTTAAAATTATTCAATATGGGTAAGAATTTATTTATTAAATATTTATTAAGAGGGTATATATTTTTAAATTTTTTAGAAAATTTTTTTTCCTAAGATTATAGGCTTCTAACCCAATAGGGAAATGATGTCAGTTTTTCCAATAAACATTTAAAAAAAATTATGTATTTAAGAGTAGAAAATTGTACTATTAATTGAAAATTTTCAAGAATTACCAGATAAGAAGTAAATTAAATGGTTTATTAAACAATTATTATATAATTTCCTTTATGGAAAATTCAATAATAATAAATCATGACTAGAATGATATTGTGTAAAAACCCCTTAAAATGATCATAACATTGATGTTAGAAATAATCAATGAATCAATTTATGTATAATTATAAATGAACATTAAAAAAGTGTAAATATATAATTAGATAGTGAATTGTCTATTAGAACACAATCGTTGAATAGTGAAGACAAATAATATGTAATATAACCTAATGAAAAGGAATTTAGATACTAAATTCATTACCACTTTGTGACTTTTACATCCAATCCCATTAATAGAAATAATCAAGAGATGAAATAGAAAATAAAAAAAGAATATATTATTGAATATATTACATGTAAAAGGAAATTATATAAACAATATAAATTAAATAATTACCATAATAATAAAATATTCGTAAATGAAAATAAATTGAGATGAAGATACCCAAAATATCACATTCTTTCTAGTCATACATGATTTTACCTTCTGAATAGTTATTTTAAACATGTAGTTAAATTATTCCAGAAATTTTTTAAAATTTATGATATCATATATGATCATTTTATAACATATTATTACCTTTTCATTAATAATATATATTTATTTTTATCATATCATGTAGCTACGTGTTTTTTAGTTTGTTTTGACATGTTTGTTTGAACTTATAACAGAAATGATGATTTAGTCATCTCAGTAATGTAGAATATTATTTAAATGTCATATATATTAATTTTATATGTTTTAATAGTAATCCATTAATTTTAGAGATAGGATATGAAATGCATTTTTCATGGATATGGTAGGTCGTACAAACAGGTGAATATTTTTTTCATTTTCATATCATATTAAAAGAAATAAAAATTAATGATATATATATATATATTCCTGTATAATTTTTATTTCATATATACTAAATTAATAAATTAATATTATCTTTAATAAAATCTATGTAAACCGGGAATGAATCACATCAATTTACTGGCCTATAGTCTACCATACACATGAGTAACATTATCACATTCCAAAAAATGGAAATCATGATGGTATGTGTGATTTAATAATTAAATAAGTAAAAAAGAAATAATAAATATCATATAAATATATATAATAATTTAAATGTATATCCATCAGTATTCCTAGCTTCTAATGGTGTTAATGTAAAAGAAAACAACAACAGTTTGTGTGGTGGTAGAATATTGGACACAAGAATGATGATTTCCTAAAAAATTTATTGGATGTGTATGATGTTTCAGGTCATAAAATTAAATTCATAACATCCCATTATAATAAATATAATTATTTTATTATATTACAATGGAATAATAATAAATAATGTAGGTGCAGATATAAATAAAACAAACACACTGGTAGAAAAACATTACCGCTTCATAATGTATCATAGTTAGGTTTGAAATAATTACTTTTTATTTTATTAATTTTTAACTATATAAGGACTATATGATGTGGGGAGGTAATTTTATAATTTAATTTAGTAGGAAATTATTGATCCAATGGTATTGAGATGTGAAATTAGAGGAGGATAGGAGGATACCTTATATAAGAGGGTTGAGTTGAAAACCTATAAATATATTAATGTGTGGATTCCATCCATGTTTTTTACTTTAAACTCAGACTATATAATGAAAAAATATCATAAATAAAAGGGATAAGGATGAAATATGGTTCCAAATAGATTTTTTAAAACTGTATATCTATTTTGGCCCCATATATTTATGATTAGTCCCTTTATAAACATAATTTTCTCTTAATTAATTTAATTAATTTGAACTAATTTCACTAATAACTATGGTCAAAATTTAAATTAGAATAATAACTCATTATGAATTATTTTAATTCATAATATAGAATCCATTATTCAAAATTCAAACCCTAGATTTTGTATAAATTAATTTAAATTAAATCCCCTGCCCAAAAAGAGAAATTAGCATTCTCAAAGTGAAACTGTTCAAATATTTATATTTTTATATATAAATTTTCAATGTAAAATTGATTGAAATTACCTAAATAGTATTATCGTGGTTATTATTTAACTAATTTTCTATTAAATCTAATTTAATATATAATGTAACATTATTATTTATTTACATTAAAAAATTATTTTAAATTGAAATTATTTTATCACTATTCATTAAAAAAATTATGATTAAGTAAACGTAATATAATTTTATAAATAAACTAAAAAATTGTTTTTTTCATATAAAATGTTCAAATATTAATTTTAAACCACGTTTCCTTAATAAGGCAGATATATTATAATTTGAAAAATATATATTTTATTCGTAAAATTGATTTTTTCATCTCTTACGTCTATCAATTTTTTTTGATGAAAATAAATTTTTTATTTAATATAATATACATATATATATCTAATTTTATCATATAAAATTAATAATTTTAATTTATTATTATAAAAATCATTTGGTTCATAAAAAAAATTAAAAATAATTCCTTCTATATTCAATTGTTTATCATATTTATTTCAAATTACTTAGTAAAAAAGGAATTGCACTGTATATTTAACATGTAATTTAATCATATTTATAAACATCAATTTAACAACATAAAAGAAATTACTATTTTAAAAAATAATAATAATTGTTTTATCTTGGTCTTGCGTGTAACATAATACATTGAAGAGAACTCATTGTTGCTTTGAATGAAAGATAACACAATATTACATGTATTTTTTTCTATAGAATAGATTGAATTAAATTAAAATAGTAAAAATATTTTAATGTATTTGGTTGTTATATTCTTTTCTACACATGGAGATATCTGTCACAATCCCAATTGACTAGGACTTTTATATTTCAAAATTATAGGGTGTTACAATGTGAGAAATGAGTATGGGATAAGTTTTGTACCCTTTATTATGAGATATCATAATATTATGATATTTTTTTACTCATTTTATGTTCATAGGATATTCTGATATTTCAATGTCATTTATTAATATCCATAGGGGCCTTCATTGGTTGCTAGACTCCACTATAGAACTCTCAATACTATCTAATGATATGTAGATAAAGGCCTTTAGGGATAGATACTAAGAATATTGAGCTGTTATATTCTTATAAATGGGAGTATAGGACGTATTGGACACTTTCATGGGGTTCAGGTGTTGTTCGAGAACATAACATTTCCATAATATAAATAAATTCATATTTATCATGTTTAGAATAATTATTATTGAATTTTTTATTAAATGCAATCAAAACATTTTAAATCAATTAATGGGAAAATATTCAATGAACAAAAAACAAATTAATATTCAAGCTTCATTTGATATTTAAAGGAATAAATAGTATGGTTAATAATTAACCTATATCATATAATATATTTATTATATGACATGTCTTTCACAAAGACCCTAATGATGTTATGACTTAGTTAGTTTTTCATAAAAACTTATTTATGGATTCTTTTGTGGGTACAAAAATTTTCTGGTCAGGGAGCCTTTTCTCGGTATTTTATAACTCACTATATTAGGAGGTTGAGTGACTTTGTTATTTTACTATTCACTATATGATTCTGGTTTCAACTCTATCCTATATCATAGTACCTAGGTAAAAACTCCCAGTCAAATAAACATATCCATGTTATTATTCATAGATTGAAGGATCAACATGATAGTGTTGATTAGGATGTATAATCCCTCTCTAAATTACAATTCTATCACTCTAATTTTAATTATTAACATTAACATACACTTTCAAAACCTTTGTGAATGAAATAGAGGTATCCAGCTTCAGTTCATTCATGCAATGGTCACTAGTGATGAGAATTTTTCAAACCATTATACAAATCGAACGTGGTATTTTTCTAATTAATTTTCGCACTTCAAATATTCACATATGTTCCAATTATTTTTTACAGGGATTTACATCACCAGAGAAGACGTAGTCATTTATACTGATGATTTTTTTAAATCATTGGATCACCTAATTCTGTAGTGGTCCCCATTTCCTTCAAATTAATGGTAATTTTATTATGTAAACATAATAAAAGTTCTCTATTTATAATAATAATAATATTTCTAAAATAATACAATTACTATCAAGAAAAAATAGTTTAACTATTTATCCATTATCAATATAATGGTCTAGTTAATCATTTTTAATTCCCTTATATCTAGGATTCTTTTTAATATCTGGATTTTTTTTGATTCACAACCTATATTCATTTCCATAGAGTAAGAGTTAGGGAAATTGACCACTATAACATACACAATAAGATGCTAAAAATTATTCTCTTTGAGATTAATTACATACCATAGATACAAATCTATATATATGTTTTAGGTCATTCTGATAAAGGATCCAATATAATTCTCTTGAAGTATGTCATAATCTATATTAATGTCATCTATAAAAGTATTTATAATTTTTTAAATCTTATTATAATAGAATTATAATGAAATTTCTCAAAATAAAAATAGTAAATTATTATATTATATTCTTTTAGTTACCCATTTTCCATATTTCACTATGTTGTTGTTTTTTTATCATTTCACTCACTCTTATCTGTTCTGATTGTATAAATTTTCTTTTAGAATAGTTATCACTAATGGATAGTTTTGTAGATAAAACCTTATCCAATTAAAAAATATATATATTTAATCAAATCTATTCTACTAGTAACCAAATAGTATTAGGCTGTTTAGACTAGTGTAACCTAATTTAAAAACCAAAAAATATTCTTAATCCTATTAGGATCCCCCATTTCTAAATTTAATTAAAAATTATAATACATAGGTGCCTTTATTAGCATGTTATATCTGATTAGGTGTTCTAGGTACTAATAAGTGGGGTTTGGGGAGGAATCTCACCACATAGTATTTAATAATTTTTCTTTTAATTTATTCCATCATTAATATATAAAAAATGCATATTAAACTTATTTCAACTCATGATATCTTTAATATATCATGTTCTTTTATTTTTATGTATCAAATTTCATATTATTTAGATATGGAATTTCAATTCTATCCAAAAAATTAAACTCTTCTCAATACATTACTCTCTAACTCTTTAAATTATACACCATATTAGGAAACATACAAAAATAAAGAAGATATACTTATTAATATGTATCCAAACACATCTCATTTATATAATAATTTAACTCTTAATGGAAAATCAAATAGTTATAAGATATTTTCAATCTCTACATGATTAATCATTGAGAAATATATTATAAACGACACACCTTTTTAGATGATGAATTATTCCACATGGAATCTTAGTAGTATTACCCCAACTCCCTCTCCCTAGGGATGCAATACAAGGGATATAATTCAATCCCTGATATCTCAAAATCCTAATATCATCAAACTAAATTCAACTAGTATACTAATTCCCATAACACAAAAAACCAGGGTTATGGTACATTGAAATATTATCTTATAGAGTCATACATAACATATAATACATGGATATATATATCATAGAACAAAATTTTCAATTAAAATTAGTATACACAATACGCATAATTGAAAATCACTTTATAAACTTAAATATCATAATGTAATAATAAATTATAAAAATTAATTATTTTATTTTAATTATATGTAAAAAAAATTAACTTTTAAAATATTATTTTGGCATGAGGAATCCCATTTTTCAATTCCTAACCTTTATAATTTAAAAAATTATAAATTATATTGATGAAGATAAAAAATATAATTTTTGCCTTATAGGAATGTATAATTTTATAATTGATAATCACATAATCAGTAATAAAATAAAAAAATATATAGGACATAAAAATAATTTTATCTAATAAATATCTATATCATGTTGTTAATAATATTTATGAATAAAATCATCAAATATAATATGCTGAATCAAATTTAACCAGTTATATATATTTATATAAAAAATATCAAAATTATATTTTCTGAATATAATTTTCAAAAAAATGCAGTATGAAATATAATATGATAACACAAACAAAATTAAATTGACTGGGAAAAATTTTATTTATTAAAACAAAACAAGTATTATTTAATTAAATTTTAATTCACTATTATGGATCGAAACTAAATAGGGACATTATATCATACATAATGATACAATTATAAACACGTTATAATAAAAATTATCTGAGAAAACAGATTATTTTGGCATTGAATCCTTAATGAATAAGGCTTAAATACAATTATAGGGATTAGGGTGAACATAATTATAAAATTGGATACATAATACCTATATAAAAAGACATGATAAATCATGATGAAAATCAACATTCATGTAAACAGATGAGAATCAAACCAATATCATTTATGAGAAGACCTCTTTCATGATGTGGAATGTTTGGTTAAAATCAATGAATTATCATACAAGGATTATTACACTATAAGAAAATATTATAAATGTATATTAGATCATATATCGAAGATTTAAAAAGCATATACATATATATATTGTTATCATACACACTATGTCAGAAATTTTTCCAATTACAGAAGCGCATTTTTACAGTCTTTGATGTAACATGGTTAAATGAATATGAGGGAAACCATCTATTATAATATAATCATTGATTTTATTTGTTTAATTTTGAAAATATGTCATATATATTGTGTTAGGATCCATCTCATGATGCACATACATTACATACAATTGTATTGTTCATCATTGACCAATTTATGAATATTTATTATTCCATGAAATATCTATTAGACAAATCATACAAAATTAATACCGTGTAGTTGGTAGGTTTCAAACAATTTATGTCTATTTTATATTCCAAATAATACTATATGATAATGGTATGAATATAGATCCATTGAATCTATATCATTTAAAAATATTTTTAAATGTTATATACATCTCAGTAATATAATTCTATATGACACTAGGTAGTCATAAATTATGACTAACACCCTTTTATATCATATACGAATTTTATGATATTATAAATTTTTATAGAAAAAATAAGAAAAGAACCTAATGAACATGGAAATGATCTAATAATAAATGAAACATTTGGTAGAACAATATTTATAAATACCATTTTGTTTTATTATTACTGAAAATATTTTATATAACCATGTTTTATGTATTTAATTTGACTGAAGTTACAACGAGTTGTGGGTATTGAGGATTTAAAATTACATGAAAAAGAAAAATATGAATGGGACTCATTTGGTATATGATCTACATTGTGAAGCGGTACTAATAAATGAGGAAGTACTTTAAGACAATATATTATTTTTATTCATTATCATTTTTCCTAATAACATGATAAGGTAAATTAATATCTTGTTCTCTTTTCTCTGATATAATCTTTCCTAAAACAAATTCCAGAACACAATTTTCTTTCAATATAAATATCTATTATAAAAAATACATGGAATATGTATACGTGATACATTAAAACAAATAATTAAATGACTTTTAAATTATTATTTATTACCCTACTTATTCATCATGTTCATATTCATATCATGCTTAATTGATATAAAAATATCATTGAAAAAATACAACATAATGTGGAACCAATAAACTCTTCTAATATACATGTTGATATATCCCTCTATTTTTTTCATTTATTAAACATCCCCAATATCACATTTCATACCAATGTCACATATTATAATAAATAATATAAATTTATTTTTCCTCCCAATTAATGATAATATGTACAATGTTCATGTGACTGTGGTTTTATTTTATACTCTTGATATATTCCACCAACCATTAAAATATATGTCTACATGATCCCAAATAATGGTAGAATAAATTAGGAATTTATTTAAAAAAGAAATTACATATTGAATTTGGTAGAAACATAAACGATACCCTTATTATGAGTTATTGACAGTTTAAATATATTTATTTAGTGACATTTTATGATATGATTAATGGGGAAAATTATTCATTAAATATATGAACCTAAATTTCTATAAATCATTTATAGGACTACTCAAAAATATTCAAGTAAAACATTATTTTATTAAATAATAGAAAAAATTCATGATTTTTCTTTATTATTTGAATGTTTTGTCATTGATTAATATACATTTCATCTCCTTAATATTAGGATCGAATTTTTTACCAAGGACTATATAATAATAAGATCATCCATCATAATTACCTATTATCATGAAACTTCAAAAATATTCTAATTTTAATGAAATAATATTTATAGAAGTATATTTATAACTATAATCACTTATATTCACCTCATGTACGCACTCTACAACATCATCAAGGTGAAAATTTTCTATATAATTATATAATGTTGTTCTTTACATGACTTCAACATTAAATTGATATTTTTAAAATATTATAAAAATTATAAATAGTTCAATAAAATTATAAATGATTAACAATCATTATATTTTTCTTTACAATAATTCACTAGAGATTAATATATTATGGGGGTTGTTCTTTATGATGTCCAGTTATGAAACGTTTCAATTATTTTCAAATTATCTACTTGAGATCATGCGTCAATGTCAAATCCCTTTATTGTGTACACAATTTAATATTAAGGGAAGGGTATGGATATATAGGCCTCCATAAATATACTTATAATATTGTCTAACAATATCTTCAGTTGTGTCATACATTGTTTCACAATGAAAAAATCTGTTAAAAATAATAGTGATGTAATTTATTGAGAATCAAACTTCAAATTCACGATCTTAATTTTTATTTCTATTTTCCATGATAAGTAAAATTTAAAGGAGATTTGTCTCTACTATCAATACATCCTTAGGAAAAATTGAAGACACTAATGTTGGTTATTATAAAACATATCATAAGCCCATATATGAATCCTCCTCCCAAAGGATGAAATCATTTCCCACTTGCTTTGATAATTTACATTTTCTTTTTAATATTAAGTAAAAAAACACCACTAATTGTTGGATGATATTATTGATGAAAATAAAATGGTCCCTACTTTTATTTATGGATTTAATAGAGTTTAATAAAATGATATGTTATCTAGGGGCATATAAGATGGAAATGAGAGAGAATTAGAAGATAGTAAATAGACCATAAAATGATTTGCTCAGATGGATTTTGACTACAACATGTGGTAGGATAAGATTTTGGTTAATGCCAGAAGTAGAAAAGTCAAAGATAAAAATTATGTGACAATATCAAAGAAATATATTGCTGAAGAGATCAATCACGACTACTGTGGATCGACACCTTTAAAAATCAATGTGACCCTATCTCACTCTCTTTATATAGAGTACTATGATGTTTGTATTTTATTTTTGGATACAACATGAAAATTAGATGCATCTTTTTCACATTATTTGGGAGTGTTTTTGACTCAAAAAAATCTTTTTTTCTTTGATATTTATTTCCAGAGTGATAATAAAAATCTGTTGAATCGTATATTTCAGGTTGAAAACATTCAAGAGAAGTATATTTTATTTAATAATGATGGATACTCATCTCTTATAAGGAAAAAACGCCCATATGGGAATAATGCCAATGAGAAGAAAAACTCTATGATTTCCTGACATGGTAATTTTATATATACTGCTTCTCATTTGGATAGGAAAGGTTTAAATTTGGCTGCACATGCACATGACATAAATTCACATCCTCGTGCTAAACAGCTTGCACTGGGGGTTTATTAACTGAATGAACGAAAGGCTTTTTTATTATCTAATAACAATTTATATTTAAGGGTAACAACAATATTATTATTAAAAATTAATTTTATTTACTCATGTAGAACAGTAGTGAAGATGATGGGAAAAAGAGTGATGGTGCATTTAGAGATGATTCAATGAAGACGGATACTATTGTTGAGCTATGAGATGATGGTGGTGGCCCATGGATAGAAGTCAAGACATTGGGGATGGAACTAAACCCTCATTTTAGAGGTCCTCACATCACTCATCATAATATGAACATTCCTTCTCATGTGAGTTGATGTTTTTTAACTTATTTGTTGTCGAACATTGTAGTTTGGTTTTTTTCTTTGTTTATTTTACATTTTATATTCAATATTGGTCGTTGGGCATCAACATCTTATAAAAAATAACAAAAACTCCATAATTATTGATTATTATATTTCAATAATTTATATAAATATCTATATGTTCTTATAGTAATGTTATATAGTCTCCTTAATTGTGTCCAACATTATTTCACCTTCAAAAAATATCATCATCAACAATTTTGATGTAATATATTGGGAAACACCCTTGAAATTTTTGATTGTAATTTGAATGTTTTATGTTTCATAATAACTAGTATTTAAATGGATTCATCTATCTATCTTTTCCCCATTGATAATATTTTACAAAAAAATCCCATTTAGTTTATGATATGACATCTTGGAGTTTTGACATTGGCTCATTTCAACTATATCTATTTCTTTAGATGTATAACATCTTTTATATAGAATATAAATTCTATAAAATATTTTTTCCTTATGATTTATTCAAATAGTTTAAATATTATTATTTTGAATGTTCATATGATAATATTGTTATACATATATGATCAAATTCATTCTAATTTTTCTCTCTCTAGACAATATCTCCTTTTGTGGTCTACATCCTAAATTTCTTTTTGATTCATCGTATGTTGATTATAAGAACATCCTTCATTCCTATAACAAAACACAATGGAAATACTGAATGGATATTCATGTTCCCTAAAACAATTCAAGGAAATATGTTTATTTCCATATTTTATCCTCTCATTTCATCTTTAAAGGATCACTACCTTTTATATAAGCATCCATTGATCATCTAAAATTCAAATATTGATAAAATAATTTAATCCACTATGACTAATATTATTATATTTTCCATAATTCCTAAAAATTATTATTATTTTTTAATGGAATACTAGTTGTTTAGAAAATCATATTTTTACACAAGTGCTCTTTATTTTATCTCATCATTTGGTTATGATGTTCTTGATGAACCAACTATAATAAATTAACATTAGATAACATTTTCATAATGTTTTAATTGTTATAAAATTTTTCATTAATTATTTACAAATTATATATTTAAAAATATTTTATTTGAAAATAGATTAATATAAACAAAATTTTTTTATTGATAGTACCCACTTTTTAGGGAAACTACAGTAATTTCAACAAATGATTCAATGATCATTTTACACTATGTTGAGGTCATCTATTATAAATTTCCTCCAAACCATTGTTTATGAAATAAAAACCATTCCGAATTCATTTTTATTAATACATATCTCTTATATCCAGGTTTTCATATTTTCAATAGAATTCAACACATTTGATATTGAGAATATTCATCTAATATTTAGTAAAAACCCAATATTATGACAATAATTTTTTAATTTCTATACAAAATCATCATGAATCATATCTTTATCTTAAATAAATTTATAATTATTATATCTTATTAAATTTAACAGTAAAATGTAGAGTTTATAATTATGAATTTTTTTTATCCATTTATAAATCTTGGAAATTATCTTTATATTCCATAGAGGGATTATCCATTCCGTCGATTATATTGAGTCCAACTTCATGATAATAGGAGAAATTTTTTCACTTTCCATATTTATTACTTAAATAAGTAAATTCTATTTGTGGAGACTTATATTTTTTTCTTCATTTTGAACATGAATATTTAAATTCTCTATGGGTGGATGAATTTTATCATACTATTGATTCAAAATTTATTTTATCTCATGGCATAAAGGATAAACCAAAATTACATCTCAATATATATTGGACATAGATACTATATTGCCCTGATATGTATAAAATAAAGCTTCGATATCTTTTTAGGTGATGGGTTTCTTTTTTAAAAACCCTATATATTTTTCATATATTCAACATAATCTTGGATGAGACATAAATATCTATATAAATTCATTAAAAATACAAAATTTCCATCTTAGTTTAAATATAATTATATTATTAAAAATAAAAAATCCACGCTTCATTATAAATTAAGAAACAAACAAAATCATTAAATATATAATAATATCAATAGGGGGATCCAATCAATAGTGAACTAAGATATTGTCCTTATTGGGAGGATGTGTTTAGAAAATGTTCATTACTCATATGAAGGGAGATACTAAATAGTGTTAAAGAAATTTAATCCAATTTATTTCATATATCCAAATTATTATAAATTATGTAACTTTTTATGATGTAAAATTCTATTGTTCTCATTTAATGGAATCAAACTAGTAACAAACATATATGAAGACACCAACATGAGATGCATAACATAATTTTAATGTAAATGTTTTTATAAAATGGACATAAATTTAATGATATCGATTTATGAATGATTATAAGGCTTTCTACTATCATGAGATGAGTGAAAATGAGTATGGATTATTCATAACGCATGACAAATGTCTTCTGATGGTGTGTAGTATATCATGATATTCAACATAATTTCACTAAATCATCATATCACTATCATGACTGTATAAAATACAGTAGGACAACACCAATAGGGTCATAGACCAATATAGACCTGTGTCGTGTTTTATTATAATGAATATTCTTCTTCTTCTTTTTTACTTATGTTTACGTTGTATTTTAATTAAAAAAATTATATTAATAGTTATAATAAAATTAATAGTCATGTATTTCTAAATATTAATTTTATTAGTCTATCCCATAAATAAATCATGATATTTTTATATAAAATCCCCACAATATAAGACACTTATTCTTCTTTATTTTTCATCTTATTTTTCTATAGTTCTAAACAGTTGGTCTTCACTAGTTTTACATCATATTATATCAACATATTATATATTAAATATATAATTTATCTCTTATAATGTGATATCTCTAATACTTTATTAATATTTAAAAACTATAAATGATATCAATTCTCATTACAAGATTTTGTCTTTGAATATAAATAAACATGAAAATAATAAATAAGTAATATATAATAGTGACAATCCTTACTCTGAAAAGGATGATTATTATTTATTTCCCATATATTAAAATAGTAATAAATAAAATAAGTGTCTTACACATATGGAATGTGTCTATGAATAACAAGGAATATCAATAAAAATAAAACAATACCATGAAAAATATTTTGGTTATAAATTGTGATATTGCTGAATAGTAATGATGTTACAAATATAAAAATGTAAATTATTTTTGAATCCATGTAAAAAAATAAATCCCATGATTGAATGATGATCGAGAAAATAATTATTATTGATGAATATAAACTGTGTATTGTTAAATTGATTTTACATAATTTTAACATAATTTTAATGTAAGATTTCTATTATTTAAATTATTTACTGGACAATTAGGTTAATGTTTTTAGTACTTGGATGAGTGATATTAGTTTATTATAAACCACTAAATCCACCATTCTAAGTGAAATTATGATTTTTTACCTTATCAATTCATTATTTGATATTATAATGGAAAAAAAATAAATGAAATGATTCAAGAATGATGTATTCTTGGGGGAAAATAAATATTATTTCACCTAGTATTGTTAGATAATTAAAACATATTTTTTTTGAAAATGATCATAATATAAATACAATAAAATAAGAATAAAAGAGATAGGATTCATTTCTATTTAGGTGAACATATTCCAATTCTTTGTATTCTCTACAATAGTCATTGAGTCTCCCAGTTCTCACCTAGAGCACTCAAAATTCATTCTATGTATGGAATTTCACTCAATGAAAATATACATGTACTCTCATTTTAAATATTGTTATGGGAAACGTGATAGTGTTTATGATCATAGAAATCTTCCCCAAGCATGAATCATGAGTCACCACAAGGGGTGTATCGTTGAATATAATTTTCCCAATGTTTGTTTAATAAAATCACCCCAATAATTTTTTCAATCCCACTTTTTTTTATTATATTAAGAAAAATTTGTATATTTTCTCACAAAAATAATATATGAACATATTTGTAGATTTAATCCTAACAAAAATGAAATAATATTTTAATCTAATTTTAAAAATTGGGATGATTTGTATAAAATGAAACTTTAGTGTCATATTTTATGCCTTATAATTTTAAAATGTATATATTAGATATTTTATTCCAGTAATAATTAAAAAAATTAATTTAAAAATTTCATACCATACATATAAAATCATTTTTGGATATAAAATTTATTATATAGGGATAAAAATAAAATGATATAGTGAACACTTTTTGATGTATTGTTATTAATCGATAACAAAAAATTACATATTGTTCCACACAGTCAATGAATCACAAAATCCACTAAAAATTAACATTCTTAAAATTATAAAAAATTAAAAAATACATTAATCATGAGATTAAAATAAATACACTTTGTATAAAATGAATGAAATTAAATAAATATCATTCACCCCACACATAAATCCCTAACTTTTCCCAAGAAATAAATTTACCAAATAATGTGGGAGGAAATTTATTAAAATGATTTATACATACAATATAAAAAATGTGTGATTTTTAAGAGTGATTCCAATTTCCAACATATGGTATCCAATTTTATAAAAATTATTGAAATTAAAAATATTTGAAAGAATAAAAATATCTTCAATTCAATGTTTATTTAATAATCGGTTTATCATGAGTATGAATATACTCACATATCATAGAAGATATAATAATTGAACACAAATTAATTGATTAGTCAGTTATATAAATACAAGGATGAAAAATTAACCAATTCACACATATTATCTTAATGAAACAAATTCTCCATAATTATAATTTGTTCATTTTAGAGATAGTTAATATTCAATCCATATGAATTTATTTCCTGAAAATAATTTTAAATTCACTAAAATGTTATAAATAATTCACCTAAATATTTCATTGATTTTATTTGTTTTATATAAAATAATTTAATATGATTAATCCACGGTAGAACAAAAATGATATTCAATTTAAACTACAAAAACATTCAAAAATATCAAAACGAATTTACAACCACTAAAATTAAAAATGAATTAGAAAAATAAAATATTAAAAACATTTAAAATATTATTACTGTCTTATCAATTAAATGTTGTTTTCTAAATTTAAATTAACCCATACCCTACACAAAAAACTCATCATTATCCCCCATAATGATCTTTAAAATTGAGGAAATATTAATGATAGTTTAAGATAAAAATATATTTCCAAATTATATGTTCTAAAAATATATTCAATGATTAAAATAGTTTTTAAAAAATATTTCTCACTCACATTGTAAATAAATATAATTATGAAATAAATTATATAGTAATATAGTAAAATATTTATTTAATTGAAAATGTAGTATTTTAATGTAAATTTCAATCTAAAAATTTGTGTTTTCAACAACATTTTCCATATACACAAAAATTATGAATTAAAAAAATATTAGCAAACAAATTAATAAAATAGTAAAAGTAAAAAAAGTATATTTAGGTTGTTTCATCACACAATATTTGTTTAAAAAAAATATATTTTTACTATTGATTTCTAAAAATATATACTGTATGAATTGTTTTCCCTTAAAATGACATGAAATTTGTGAAGAAGAAGTGTAATAAATACACATAATAATGGATAATTAACTCCAGTTCTCAACTATAACATTGGACTATTTTTTATTATGTAATTTTTCCATCCTCAAAAAGATTCAAACACATAAACATCGTAAGGATTTATCATTTGATTCATGAAATATAAATAAATGAATAACAATACTCATAGTTATATGGTATTGGAACTGTGTTTCATGTATCTCCCACTTATAACAAATCTTAGTATATTAATAGTATTTAAATTCTATTTTCTATGAGGGTAAAATTATTTATTAATCTTCCCAAAAATTGTGGAAAACTATAAGTTATTCGCCAAATATTTCTTATGTTCTATCAAATATTCTAAACCATTCAAGAAATTCTAAAATGATGACTGTTTATTGGAAACAAACATGAAATTCAAAAAATTCATGGAATCATAAAATTATATATTTATATATATTAGAAAAATAAAAAAATAAACAATGTACGTGGTTTGAGTCCCTTTTGAAATCTAGTTGTAGTGTATATTTTTTAGGAATGTTCCTTTTTCAGAAAAAAAATAATTTTGGAAAACCCACATGGATACTAATCTATATAATGTGCAATCCATTAACTATTAAATAATAAGGGGTACTTTACTCTCCTAACAACTCCATGGATCCATTACCTATTAGTCTACAGATTTTGAAAGGCGTGGTCTCTAAGAAATTATTCTTTCAATGTAAATGATTCACTATGGAATTGAAAATCACAACTCTTTAACAATCCATAATATGGAAATTTAAAATAAATGAATCATGAAGTTTCATTGATCATTCTTTATAAATTTAAAATTTTTAATATGATTCTATTGTAAATAATTTTAACATATGGAACTAAAATATTCATCATTCCTCAATATGTTGAAAATAATTGTTTATATCCTCAATCACACAAATGGTATTTTTTTCAAATATGTATAGGATAATTACATGGTCATCCCAATAGTCACCTGTGAGGAAAAAACCCAAGGGGTGTCTTGATTTAATTATATGGGCCCAAATATCCTCACATAATTTAAACTACAAACTCATATTTACTAAGTCATTACTTTCTCTCAATTATTCATATTATGTTCATAGTTAGATATTTCACCTTATAATATAACTACAAATAGAATGTAGTATCATTTTTATTGAAATCCATATTTTTTAATAAATGATTTACTTTTATGTCATTTTAGTGGGATCTATTTTGAGTGAAAATAGTCATTCAAACTGAAACTGTTAATAAACAATTTTTCTGAATAATATTAATAATATTAAGCACTTTCATTTATGGATTTCCACTACCACAACACAATTGAAAACATTTTCTATTAAAAACAGGATCTACTCATTCTGTTTGGATAAAGGGAATGGTACCATAAAATAATAATCCCCATATATAAAGATTCAGAAATTCAAAATCTACTAGTTGAGGTAGATTTTTCCTTCAAGCTTTATTTTCCCTCCTTGGAAAATATTGACAATAAAAAATACATTCTAGGATTTATAGAGCATTTTTCCCATAGAAAGTATCTATTAAAACTGTCCAGGTAATCGTTGTCATCAAAAGGTGTCCTATATATAATAAAGAGTTATATTATTATAGAATGGAAATAATATCTTCCACAAGGGACCATCTTCACATAATTCAATCAATACATCTTTTGAACAAAATTATATTATCCCAAAAATTGTTATTACTTTTTGGAATGGATTTGATTCATTTGTTTTCTATGAGATACATTTGAATAACTCTTAATTAAATAAAGTTTTTAACATATTAATATAAATCAGAGTAATAAAATGAAATCTTTAACAATTTTTCATTTGTGATGAAAAAATATATATCATTTTAACCCTAATTTGTGTATTTTTAAATCAATGACAGGTGACTAGACACCATATTTTCATATCTAAATTTGACATTAATCCCTCAATAAAACTCATGTAATAATGGAATATACAAATTTAGTCTCAGTATATAATATTTACTGAATAATAGATATTATAGTGAAGTGTGATCTGTTAATACAATGTCATAGAATTAATTATATAAAACATTATATAATCTTTTTCCAACAATACAACTATTAATATATCTATGTTGTGGTGTAATTATTGTTGGAATCATCTCATAATAGGATATTATATCACACCATATAAAACATTATCTCCTTTTATAGTTCATAACACTACCCCAAAACCTTGTCTTTGTCCGGACACATAACTTCAGAGGGAAGATTCTAATCTAGGATGTTATGATAGGTGTTGAGGATAGTTTTACATTGAAAATTATAAATTTCTGAAATTATTTTTCATGTAAAAAAAAATTTATACATAATATCAAGAGATAAAAGGGGACTACTAAATTTTGAAAACAAATTAATAAATCTATTTTAGTACCAGACTTTTCCTAGAAAATTCATAACACACATGAAATTATATTTAGTGGTAATCTATAAATCCCACCAATATTATCATTATCTTATTACATGTTAAATTTAAAATCATTATGAAAATGAAAAATACATCCATTTAATATTAATTATATTTATCCAATTATATAACATGGTTGGTCTCTTAACACCATTGTAAAACCAATTCCATATTAATTAATCTACTATAAAACCCAATTATAAAAAATAAAAACTCATCCAGATAAAGATAACCACTATATATCATTATAAAGGAATATGGGGAACCATAAACTAAATATTGAATTATATGATATGTATCCATTCCAAAGGCCCATATGAATGTTCTGGTATAATGTATATGGGAAAAAGGTATTATTTTTGTAAAAATGATACCCCACAATAACGTAGTAAAATTAATCCTCATGTAAACAATAAATCATATTTATTAAAAGTGGAATTTCTAAATGTCAATTTATATTTGCTAAATTATAATTTAAATTGTCCAAAAACACTCCACATAGTCATTTTTTGTTATATTAGGTTTATTATTTAAATTTATAATGATAGAAACACTTAATTATTTGTGAATAATTAGATATGGATTACCCAAGGCCTATCATAAATGGCGGAGATGATCCCAAAATATAAATATAGGAAAATACATTTAATAAAAACACTATAATATTTGGAATAATTCTTCTTTGTCGTTTAATTAATGGTTTTTTGGAACTATTATGACATTATGTATGAAATATGATAGAAAAATCCATTTAATATTAGCTATATTCTCCCCTTTTTATTTTTTATATATTCAACAAATCTGATAATACATAATCATTACTTTTTCATAATTAAATAGAAATGATACCTTTATGTGTGAAATTTCAAACATGAAAATTGGTTTTTTCTATGATACAAATCGTTTGAGCTCCAATTTAGGTAAATGAGGGCATGGTGGTAGACTCATAGGTCTTCGAGGTTTAAGGAATTATATTGTAGATTATACAAATTTTATTCTCAATTATAAAAATATTTATTATGGAATAAAATTTATAATCACAACAAATTAATAAAGTAAGATTATCTAAATAGTATCTCATAATTATAATTAGATAACAATTATACCTAGATCCTTAAGAATATCAGGTATCAAATTATGTAAGAAACCACTACACTCCTTTATAATTATACAGATGAAAATCTCATCCATGGTTTTTTGTAATATTATCATCAATTGTTTAAAATATTATAAAATATGCCCAAAAATGTTTTAAATTAATATTATTTAGCATCCTATTTAGTAACTTAAGGATCCTTAGAAATTGTGGATAATGATTTTTTTCTTTAAACAATGAGGAAATGGGATTGATGATGCTAGATTTCAAATAACAGTAACCACCCATTCATATTTTTTATAATATATTATTTAACTTTTTTATTATTAAAATTAAAACCATTTTAATTTTTATCATCTGAGGAAACATTTTCAATTTTATTATATTCCTGTATTTCCATAATTAAATATTTGTAGTAACCTGGTTTGTGTCATCCATATTATAGTAAAATTTTATATTGACTTGAAATGGAAAAATTTATAGCTTTAAGATTTATTTTTTACTCTATATATGGTGGTGGCTATGTTGGAATACTCAATGGGATTACCTTGTAAATTCTATAAAATATAACATAATCTCTAATATTAATGAACACTATTAGTTTCATCATTTTCCACCTAGTGATATAAATTCTAGAAAATGTTTTAGATTTAAAAAAGTCATATTTAGATGTTTTTGAATAAATATAACTTAACATATGCTACATTATACCCCTATTTTTAAATAAAGTGTTATATATTTTACTTTTATATTAGTTTTGAAATTTTTTCCTCAATTACTATAGGAAGATAATTGGAGGTGTATTTAACTATCATTACACACTAGATGACATGTCAGGGTGGTTATTAAATATTTTATTTTATTATATTCAAAAAGAATCAACTATAGCTTCCATTTACGCATCATTATAGATAAAATTAAATTTATGTGATGGGTTTTGTGTCATGTTAATGTTTATGGAGAAATTTCTTGTATGTGAAAATATTTGCTAGATGTTAAATATACTTTATATTAGAGTCCAATTCATTATCTTGATAGAAAAAAGTTATCTATTTCATAAGTTAACCCTCTTTTCAAATTGGGTATAATTAAGAGATAAATGAGTTATAGAGATGCTATTAAGTTTCAAATGAAATCCCATAAAAGTCTATGAACGGGTACTAATCACTACCCTTATGATAGAAAGAAAATATTTCCATTTGTAGTACATTATTTCTTAGAAAACAAAGTGGAAACTAAGTCACTATTCTATATAATTTTCTAATGAATAATATAAATCCCTAATTTGGAATACAATAAAACATAATCATTAGGGAATGATATAGGATTGTAGGTTGAGAAATCTAGGCTCTGGGGGTTACCATATTGTAAGTAAGTTTTCTTGAAAATTCATCATATTTATACTCCATAAACATTGGTTTTACATCATTTTATTGAATGGGTTCATGTTGAAGGTTGGGTTTATTAATAGTAGTCCCTATCTGTCTCTTAGGATCAATATTTCAATTTTCATTATTTTATTAAGAGAACTAATATGATTGGTAATGTTAGGTTTGTGTGACATTATATTTCTAACTATAAATCTATTGAACAAGTAGTGAAAATATATTTTATAGTTTTTAAATTTATTCTCTTTTTCTTTTTTAGATCTTTTTTTTCACAAGGATTAAATATTCCTTCCTTGACCATAGTGAAACAATTTTATGTCATCATTATTATAAGTAATATAGTTATTAAATTTATGAACATAAAACTTATAATGTTTAAAATTTGGATTAATCACAATGAGAATATATGTGTTAAACCTAAAACAATTTTCATAAAATAAAGAAACACAAGAAAATAAGATGATTTTAAATTGTAAATTTATAAAATTTTATTGAATTATTGAGTGAAATAGTTAAAATTTCTTCTTAAACTATTTTTGAAATAGGTAAATTCATGGTATTCTAAAAGTATATAAATTGATAAAGAATGATTAAATATCAAATTTATTATTATTAAATTTATGTTTCATTGTTCCTATAAAATATAAATTTTTTTCAATATTTGAAACACTACCCATTACTTTCCATTTAAGGTATTTTCGTGAAGTTGGGCATGCCTAGTGATTTTTGAACTACTGATTTTAGTCATCTAGAGAGATGTGATTTTTTTTAAAATTAAATTTGGATTTGATCTTATCGGCGAACTAAATACTAAAACTAATACATCGTGAATGATTTAAAAATATGAAAAAACTAATTATACATTTTTCTACATTAGTTTAATACAATAACAATGTTCATCATAATAAAATATTAGAACATAATTAAAACATGGTATTAAAATAAAATGAAATTTTTGTAGAGCCCTATATATTTAGTAGTACCTCTTCCCAACAATGCCTTCTCTAAAAATTTTGGTATGTCTATAAGTCTATAGCTACTAGTACCAATCATATATATCTTTTTTGAAGTCATCTACAGAAAAATTTCATTGTTTTCGAATTTTGAATGGTGCCTCATACCATATCAAACTATAGATGATCATATAGAAAACACTAATATTTAATCATAAGTAATTCTGTTTCATGCATCACTATTGATCATAACCATCATTATGTATTAGGATTAGAACCTCTTTGAATTTCATAGTCCCATGTGATATTGTTAACTCTGGTATTATTCAGTGGCATGATTTAATGTTTAAAAACATCATTTATAGATTTGAACCATCCTATTAAATAGTCTATACATATTTTTTAAATTAAATCAAAAAAGTAGATTAATACCAAAAGAGTATAACATTGGAAAATTATCTATTTTATAAATATTAAAATTTTAAATTAATAAGACCAATGACTCATCATAGTGTTTCTATATACATTTTTAAATTGACATACACGACACAGGCAGGTATTACATGGATACTGAATAATAAACATGTGATTAAAACAATAAATTTATCGGAGAATTTATTTAATGTATTCTATGGAAAAAATTATGGGAAACTATTACTCCGAGAAATTGGAAATGTTAAAATGAAAACAATATTAAATATATCTTGTGAGACTGGATTAAAAGTCGTAAAAATGGGAAATATTCTTTTAGGTCTAAAAAAATCGGAATAGATGGGAAAAATCATACATGATTTAAATTTAGAATATTTTTCATTAAATATTAAAACACCGAAATAAATATATTTCAAATTAAAAAACATAATGATTAAACATGAAACATTGAATGAATTTTTTACAATATCCAATAACCTATAAAAAATAAAACATATTTCATTTAAATTAATTTTAACATAAATAATAATGTAATTTTGTAGTAAATATATATTAAAATGAAATCAATGATACATTTTCAATTGATTTTAATAATTAAATTTTCATTATAATTTTAAAAAATTACACTTTCCCAAAAAAATGAAAAGGATTCAAAATATTATCACCTAAAAAAACAATATTCATAAAAATATTTTTATTTTAATAAAAAAGTAGTGGAAAGAATTTTTTTCGCACTAAATACGTGTAATTTTTATAATTCTTTAACCGATATCATATTTTTATTCACAGTACGAGATTAATAAATTAAGGAAAATCAATATAAATATTGTAGTTTCAATTTTCATAAATTAGCTGTATTTATATAACAAAATAATAAAAATCTGAATTACCATAGAAAAAATAGATTCTCTAAAAAACTATATAAATTAATTTGTATATATTTAATAAATATCACATGTATTCATATTTTTAAAACATAAAACATTATCAACATCATCACCTTCATTCAGTGATTCATTCACCACAATTCAAGTATGCATGAATCCATGCATCTATCATCTACTGTTATTGATTTATCATTTATAGTTGAAAAATCATTCATTTTTGACTACTTATTATTTAATCATCATATGTATTATCTTCTTTTTTATATACATCAAGAATAAAATAGAAAGAACCAACTAAATTTAATATTAAAATGACATCTTTTATAAAAAACTAATTAGGATATTAATTTCCATTAATAACATCTCACAAAAAATTTTATACGCATTTGTTTAATCATAATTATAATATTTTATAAACCTAAAAGATTCTCCAGGTTTCAGATTATATTTAATATAATTTAGAATAAACATTATTTCTCATATATAGTGATGATTTTACAACAATATTTCCAATGTAAATGACCCTTATATAACTGTGAGATCATTATATGAAAATTATTGGCTACCATCATACAAACAAAAATATTTCATTATTTATTTGATATGTATTACATATAAACAAGATTTAGGTTCACATGAATGATTTGCACATATGTTTTTCTTATATTTATATAGATTCTATATAAAACTATCAAATAATATAACAATATTGTCTTCCCATTATAGAAACATGATTTACACTTATAGTTATTACATATCAATGATGTAACTTATATGCACAAAATAAAATTTCCAATAGACCATTATACGAAAAATATAATTTTTTTTATTTTTATATATGACTAGACTATACAATATTTTATACCTAGAATTTCAAATCTACTTAAATTAAAATAAATATATATCAAATTTCTTCATTATAATAACAGTGGACATCAAAAACATCATTCAAGATCTTTTATGAATTATTTCAATAATTATTCACGCTTTTGATCAATTTTA
Source organism: Viscum album (assembly GCA_963277665.1). NCBI lineage: Eukaryota > Viridiplantae > Streptophyta > Magnoliopsida > Santalales > Viscaceae > Viscum > Viscum album. The sequence goes on from OY728127.1 coordinate 1,814,978,694, forward strand.
TGGATTATTAAAATCCACTCACAAAATGATATATTTCATATTTCTCCAAACCATACTATTGTTGATATTTGTCATTTATACTAGAAATTATAATTCTAGGATATTATTAGGATATATCATCATAAATTCATTTATTATATTGATGTAAAAAAAATCATTATAAACTCTTAGTGGAATTACAAATCATCAAACACCATATTCTATCAATATAATTGGATGTCCAAAAATAAATTGGAAATATCAGTACACATATCCTCAAATGAAATCCTCAACTAACATTCAATCACTTCTTCTTCCCATTAACTATTCTTCATCTCCATATTCAAATCAACATACATTAACACTTCAATGTAGTTAACAAAAAATAAAACACACATAATGTGGGTTTAATGAAAATGTTTATTTTCATGAAAAAATTGTACACTATTTAATGATATTATAATATAATACTAGCATTTGGATTGAGTTTATTTTGGAATGATAGTGGCATTAATTAATATTCTGGATAAATATATATATTTTAATGAATAATGAAATAAATTTGGATGTTTTTGATGATGTTAAATGTAAAATTGTATTATTCGTGTTAAAATTGATTAAGGATAATAGTATTTGATGAATGAATATGGTGGAACACAAAAAATTATATTCTTTTATACATATTATTTATTATTATATATTTTTATTTTGATAATTATTAGTTTTTGAACTATTATCATATTTTTAATAGGAAATATTATTGTTTTATTTAAATATAATTTTTTTACGTATTTAGAAATTATTTGGTAATATAACATTTGATTTAATTAAAATAGTGGTTTTTTTAATAAATTATTCAATAAGATATAATTCATAATTATTAATGTAATTTCTTGAATATTAATGGATATAAATTGTTTTAAAAAAAATATTTTTTATTTTACTTGAATATTTTTTAGATAAATTTTTTTTGGGACTAATTTATTTATGGAATATCAATGTTAACATAATCAACAATTTTATATCGAAATTAATTATGACATGAAAAGTGTTAAAATATTTTATATAGTATATTTTAAAAATGAATATCTTATTAAATAAGGAATATTATACTTATATATATTTATATTGATATATTCAAAATGACTAAATTTTAAATAAATTTTAATAATAAATTTTTATTTATATAAAAAAATAAAATTTAAATCAATTACCTTATGAAAAAAATAATCTATTTATGATTTTGGGGAAATTTCCCATAATAGTTTTGATATAATTCCTTTTAAAACACACTGAACATTTTTCACCATTCATAGAAGAATGCTTTGATGAGTATGATTTATGGAGATGATTAGATATTTTACAAATATATTTATTAATATTTTGTAGTAACCATTTAATTATAAATTTTTAGTGATTATATATTCCTTATATTATAATTTTTTTAATAGCTGGTAAATTAATATCTTGTAATAATAAATATTTTTGTTTTTAATCTTATATTTATTTATAGTACATTATTGAATGACAAAATTTAGTTTGGATGAAGAAAATAAATTTATTAATCTAAATCATAATCATACTTTTGATTTCATTTAATTTTTCTTTCATTTAGTTGTTATTTTAAAAGACTAATTAACTTATTTTCAAAGGAATTTTTTGATGAATTTTATATTTTATAATAATTATTTCAAAAACGTTTAAATCTACTTTTCATAATGTATTTTATTTTTTTTCAAATAGAATGTGGTATGAAATATATTAATATTAAATAAAATTTAACTATGTTAATTTATTGTTCAAAAAATTAAATAGTTATTTGTATTATAATAAATTCATAAAATATATCATAACAAATATGATTATAATCATTAATGTATAGTTAATTTTTTTATTGATGAATATTTTTAATATCATAAAATTAGATGAAGTGAACGTAATGGAATTTATTTCAATTAGTGTTTTGATATATAGAATTTTTTGTTATTATCATAAGATCCCAAAAAAGTTGATCAATGTAATTTTTATATATTTTTTTCAATTTTTTATAGGTTATAAAACGATTAACATGTTATGGTTTATTTATTTTCATAATAAATGAATATAATGAGTTTTAATTTCATTAATATAAATTTTTTTTTGATATTGATTCAAATTATAATAGGCTTATATTTTATATATTGTTCAATAATTTTTTTGGATAAATGGATCACTATTATTAATGTATATACCTATTTACCAAAAATATTAATATGACGTGTAATGTTATTTTTTGATATCTACATTTTTTGTTTTTAATTAATGTGTATGTATGTTTCATTTCATTTATATATTGAATTTTATTTTATATTCATTGATTTTGTGCCAAATTAATGTTATAAATAACTAGTGATTTAATGTTACATAAATAGGTGTCATGATATATTTGGATTGAATTTAATTGTATATAATTGATAATTTATAATAATATGTAAAATATTTAATTTATTTTACATTTTTTGGATGATATATAAATTTTAAAAAAAATTATATAAATTTAAAATTTTAAAATGTTCTGTTATATTTTTTATAAATAATTTTTTATTTGAAATAAAACATATTTTTTTTCCTAGTTACTTTTTCCTTATTTATGATATGTATGTTTGACTTACTATATAAAATGGGTAACTTTTTTATTTAATTATTTCATGAGTCTAACAAATATATATAGTATTTGTTGGATAACACCATGTGAATAGAATTTTTGAATACAATATTATAAATTTATATTTTTGTCAAAATGATTGGACATCCAGGATGATTTTTTTTATTGTGGTTCTTTTTATTTGAAAAATATTCAAGAACTCTCTAGGCGTGGAAGAATTCATGATTGAGAGAATTCGTTCATTCCTGATGTTAGTATTATGTATTTTTTAGGTTAACTATTTTTTTTCATTTTTTCTAATGTTTGGTTATAATACTTAGACATTTTAGTGTTTTAACTAAATTCAAAGTTGATATGGATAGTTTATAGGACCCAATAAATAAATATTATTATCATCTATAACATTCCAACCCATTCCACTTGGATATTCTTCTAATGGAGGTGTTGGGAGGGGATTGTGGGGAGAAAAGTGTGGGTGGTCAAAAAAGATTAGTTGTGAATGTGTTGTCATAGTGTGATTATTCTAGTCATTGAATAAGGGGTTTAGAAGCCCTATGTGTACCATTATGTTATTATTGGTCACAGTGTAGCTCATTATAACATCATGCGATGATTTTGAAGGATATAATTTTAAATGTTTAGGTGTTATTCATAGGAATTGATAATTAAATAGCGTTTAATTATCGTATCAATTTTCCCTGTTAGGTTTGTTAGTTGGAACATGAGTAATGATTTCATGGTGTGGCACATTTTATGAAGTTTTAATTTTTCACATATATTAGGTTCCTGTTATGATAAACTGTGTTGCGACATGTCGTTATGGAGGACATGATATAGTTGTACTTTATTGGATTACTTCATTCAAGGAGGATGTGGGATTGGAGAGTCTATTTCAAGGGTCATATAATTTATTTAATATTTAATATGTCATGAAAGAAACTTATATTAGGGGATTCTTGGATGGAATCATGAAAGTTGTTCAATTTTTCCAATTCATGTAAGAATAATGTCTTATGACACATTAATTTCCTATTTTGAACCTAGAAATATATTATTTTCCCCATAATTTTTACCCATTTTTCATTGATTTTTCTCAATCATACGTCATCATTGGTGTGTTTTTGGACTATCATGATCCTCTTATATAGGTTTTTCCTCTAATCTAAAGGAATACATTTTCCTTTTTTTATGGTGGTTCTCCCAAAATTTCACATTGATTTCATCATTACACCATATTTGTGGAAAATGTGAATTTTGATTTTTAAGCTATCATTTTTATGAATTTTGGGAATAGGGTTGTAGTGATCTTGGGTAATATATAGTTTTCCTATGTTGTTCAGGTCACTCTTCTATCTATTCCTCATGAACAATGGATTATAAGACACTATTTTTTACATGGGATTTGAGAACTCTTATTTATTCTTTAAATATTATTTATTTTTATGTAGTTTTTTTCATTTGATGATGAGTATAGGTTTGAAAATAAATGATAATTATTAGATCCAAATGTAAATTAATGGGAAGGAAGTGTTCAAATTTAGTAACATGACATCCTAATTTCACTTACTTTATGATGTTTCCTTTTATTGAATGAAATCATTGTTGTTGTTAGTAAATGGGCATTAATGCAACGATTTTGAGGATGTAACTTCCATTATAAAAGGACATTATTATAATTATTATTATGAAATTGGAATTTTTAGTAAATAATAAAATTTGAAATATTACATTTATTTTAAATAATTGAATATTTGGATATTGAAATTTTTTATTTGGTATTAGTGGTTGTCATATTGTTATTGATATGAATGTCCTATTTATATGGAAGATATAACACTGTAACTATTTTTTCAAGTTTAAATTGATATAGTTTACATGTTTCAAGAAGTGACGCTTGGTTGAATTTTTTGTTGAGTAATATGGTTGTGTTGGATAGAATAGTATGCAATTTGGGATTGTTTTGTGGTAACTGGTTGAGGTTGTTTCGTTTATTATTGTGTTTTACGAAGTTGGGATTTGATTACCATTCTACGATTGGATAGGTAGTACATTACAATTTGTGTGGGACTATGTCAGGGATTGTTTTTATATATTTGTCTCATAGTCACTTACTTATCATGGAATGAAAATTCTTGTGATAATACAGGAAATAGGTGTCGGTTCTAACTAAATAAATGGAGGTATGATACTAAAATATAATTATAAAATAATGTAGTGTATATGGATAGAGTTAATTTTGGATTTTTTCTGATGATGGTTGTTATTAAATATTGAATTGAATGGTTTAGATAAAATAACCTTATTGGTAATGGTAATTCATGAAATCGAAAAATTCTCTTATACCGGAGAATTTTTTAAATTTTTTGTGGTAGTTTTATGTTATAATTTTATTTTCATCATTGTTTTATAGTCGATAATCATGGTAGTTTGTAGCTATTATTGCCTGGTGATGATTACGAGATGTGATGTTTTTATATTATAATGGACCATCAAATATGAGTTTCTGTTTTTTCTATATATAATATACAAATCATATGGTTTATATATTCATCACAATAGATTTACATTCCCTTACCAACACAAATTTTTTTTTGGTTCCCACAGTTTTACCGTAATGTCCATGCCATTACCAAAATAGATAGGTGACTACTAACTCTTAATTTCACCGCCATATAATATTATCAATATATATTATGGATCGATGTAAACAATAAAATATTAACAATGAATATGGTTTACCTACAGAACATATAGGGTAGTGGTAAGGTGGTAGGAACATGATATGTTACTTAACACTATAAAATATGGATGAAGAGGTACATGATGTACATGTAGACCATATGAGTTATTTAGGATATGACATTACATAATGGGGATTTATCGTATTATGAGGAGGGTACAAGGTTGATGTAAATCATGATTGTAACATCCCGAACTCGAATGCCAATCAATAGTGCCCCGACTCGAGTTGGTCAAAAGGCCTCCAACAAATCTCTCCAAACAGCAGAGGATATCAACTTGCAGTGAGGTAAAGGGTGTGTCATTGGGGAGGTGAATCCCTAATTACCAAAGAATATCATTGTGTAATGTCAATAACCTACCACTATAGGTAGTCAGTATAAAAATTAAACACCTAAAAATTAAATAACATAGGAAAATATAAACAATCCAAAACAGTCTCATATACAATGATGCAGAATATAAATGTACCTAAAAATATCAAAAACAAGAACATGGTTTTATAATACTATAGAAGTATCCAAAAATAAAAAATATTAAAATGTGTCCCAGTAGCATCATAATTTTTAGCTTGGTCTTATGCTCCCATACTCCAATGCATCATTCAATAACCTATGTTGGGGAGCATGCGCCAATCAACACCTACAACCATATAAACTATTTGGATTACCAAGGGACGCCCAAATAGGGCGTGAGATAACCTACCAATAGGTAACCACATATGATCAATAAAATTTTATTGTGAAATACTTATCAATAAAAGTAGGTAATTAGTAATGTATATGAGTCGTTCGAAAAAGAAATCTCTTGTGGAAAATCCCTTATTAAACATGTGAAATCGCTAAGCCTCTTAAAGATCCCTACAAAACAAGTGTAAGATCCTATACAAGGAAGCTATAAGACACATAAATAAACAATATAGACTCTCTATACTCCAATATATATATATCAAATATCAATGACCATTATTTATAAACAGAAGTGTTATAAATATCTACAACCAAGCCATTCAAAAAATCATGTCACAATTCTCACAGTAGTTCCATATATCATGAATCAAACCAGGAAAGGTTAGATACAATGTTTCTAAAATAAATTAGTCCTCTATTAGACTGTGGAGCATCTTAGTGGAATCATTGAAATGGTACTGACTGGATTCTTGGAATCAAGTCATATCAGACATGTACTTTTCATATAGAACCATGATGGATATATGGGTTAGCAATTCCCACGGAATCTCAATGAATCAACAACAATGGAGTATCTCCAACCAAGGTTTCCCCTATCCTATTCAATATCAATTTACAACCATAAATTTAATCTATATGATAATTAATTCATTTCATACCATTTTCATATATTATAAAAGTTGTTACCCAGTCATGTAATCCATTCCCATTCAATTCATCCAATTAGTACACCCACTCATTAATCCCAATAAAACCCAATTATCCCTCATAATTATACCAAATAATTTAATCCAAATCACGTTGATAATATATATTATTTTTTCCCTCCTATTATTTTTAATTTACAAGATTGTAACTTAATTAGTGTCCTAAATAATTTATCTCAACATCACGTTTAAACATCTGACATGAATATACCCACCCATTATCTCTAATCACAATTAAACATATCCCATGGGGATACCCACCCATTAAATTAATTATATTAAATCCATTTAATTAACTCATGAATTAAAAAACATATTCAGCAGTTCATATAGAATCGTTATCTTCTAAGAATGAAATTCCATTCCATTTAATTTCAAATGATCTTCTTATATCATTGAATATAAAAAAGAGACTCCTTGAGGGTTTATCAATGAGAATGACCAAGAAAATGGCATGAAACACCCCATGGGTTTCCTTGGGTTGGTTAAAAAACAATCAATTTATATTGATGGAACCAATGGGAATCCCTAATATGTACTATTTATTCTATTTAAATATTTTATTTCAATTTTGGGGCTGCATTAGAATGTCCAAAATGTAGTATAACGGTTTATAACAATTTCAGTCACCAAATATCAAAAGAAACATATAGGACGTCAGGATTATCATGTTAGTGGATTTATAATCAAGTATAGGCTCATAATTTATATCAAATTGGAGAAAATTGAAGAACATATGAGGTATTAAATATTAAAGAAAATAAACTTTCACTTAAAAAGTGAAACTGATATCTATAATAATATAAAATGTGGAAAAGGAATGTAAATCATACATGTGTGGATTTGACGAGATGGACAAAACTCGAATCAGATCATTGATGGATTAGGTACCATGATTCCATGATTTGGATCAAAGGATAGATTCTATAGAATGTGTGTGGGGGGGTTATTGTACATAAGAATGAAAGTGGGTATTAGGTTTTGAAAAAAAAATTAATTTATATTAATCTAATAAATTTCTCAAAACAACTAGGTTTGCACAGTTTTGGGCCCATAGTTTGATAAATCATGCCTCAACGAATCCAAAAATTCAAATAGCCCAAGGGGCAGCTGTACATTAACAAACTACAAACAAACAATGTCATAAGACTCTGTCATGTTGTTTAAAATCCATAGACCTTGATTCATGGAAATTTATCCCATTCCACATGGTTTGGCCAAACCATGGGGCATGTACCACCCCTCAATACTGTATCAAATGATTTATTCAAACCATGTATCCTTCCAATCATGGTTTTAAATAACCATGCTTCATGCTTAAAAGGAAAAAAAACCTTGGTTTAGGGCTCAGAATAGGCCCCGAACACTCCTTGAAAAAACCTCCATGACTACAAATGGAATTCAAAGTAGGCCATTTTTAAGCATTTAAATAGAAATATAAGGGATACGTACCTCATATAAAAACTCAGGTTCCATCCTTAAAAAAATTAATCCATGAACATCCCTCGGAAGGGTGATAATTATTCGTCTAAGAATGACTCTAGGCATTGAGAACTTACATTGACTTCCTGATCCCAGGTCTCATCCTACAAATATTTGGTCTACCATATCACCAATCCTAGAGGAACTGAGTAGTATAAGAGAACCCGTGTGATCAGGTCAAATCTATGACACCAATTCTCCTCAAATGATTCATCAACATGTAACTGAAACTCAATGGGGTGAAAAGCATGAAAAGAGTCCTGAATATAGTAGCGCATCTAAGTTACGTGGAAGATGACGTTCATGTTTCAGTACCTCTACGTTAACTTAAACAAATAGGCTGCTAACCCAACATTATAAATAATCTCAAATGACCTGATATATTACGATGACATTTTACCATGTCACTTGATTATAATATGTTCAAGCCTCGGTGAAACACACAAAAAAATTTGATCACAAAAATAAAAATTTCAGGTCATCTTCAGTGAATATATTATGATTTATTTCAAGACCATGTAGTATCCATCCACTTTTGAATCAACTATTCCTCTCATAAGTCTTCACCATTAGATGAGGTCCTAGTACTCACCTACCTCTGAGTAGCATAGGGGTGATCAACATGTCCTTCTATAGAAACCCTCATATGGTTCCATTTATATAGTATAATGAAAAAAATTTGTAGTCAAGCTAAAATTTGGGTATATGATTATACCAACAGCCCCCAAAATCTGGGATTCATGCTCCCAACTTATCACTTATAAATCGTATCAATTTCTTTAACTATAAATCATAATGAGGTTGGTACGTTTTTCTCATAATTCCACGTGTATCCATCACCCTCTTAGACCTATTCAATAAATCATACGTGATGCGAGAATGCCTATCTGATACAATAATTCATGGGACCCACATGAATTCTTAATATTTCTGGATTTAAATCCATCCAAAATCATAAATACTAAAATTTCCATGATTAGAAAAAATAAGAATCTTTTAAGAGCATGTAAAAATCAACCCAGACAACATCGTTGCTTCGAAGCGACCTCAATAAAAAAATCAAAAAATCCATCATGTCAACATCCCATCTCATCTCCTAAATATGTAATAGTAGTAAAAGATCTATCAGTCACTAATTTTCCTCCTTCACCTATTGATAGGTGGAGATTATCATAATAAAATTAGTAACCTTTTTCTTTATACATAGAAACCAGTATTAATGGTGTATGTTATGGTGCATCTTGGTCACTCTGAGATACACATACCATGATGAGGCATTAATCTCCCACATTAACTCCTCATGTATGTCCAATAGAACTCATAGATGACTATGACCATGAAGAATCTAATCCTTTACCTCCTTCCAATACGGATGTGTTTCAACACCCACTACACTATCATGTAGGAAAAATTTCTCTGAATAAAATAGTTACCTCATACTTACTCTATCTAGTAGGGTAGAGGTAACAACAAAGGATGATAAATATGTTCTCCATTGACTTTCATGAACCACCATGTGCATCTCAGGGGACTATTCCATATGTTGAAACATTTTACTAGCCTACTGTACTACTTGTATTTGTGTCTTCCTGCTCAGTGCATCGACCACTTCATTGCCTTTATTTGGAATATAGGAAACCATGAAGTCAAAATGTGATAGGTAATACACCCACCCTCACATACTCATATTCATATCAATATTTGAAAATATTTTCTTCTATTATTTTGGTACCCTTGACATAATAAAATTTCTTCGATTAAATAGTGTCTCTAACAACCTAATGTGTAAAAATGCATAGTTAATTCTACATTATGCGTTGGGTTATTACACTTGTGATGCTTTAGCTTTTGATACCCATATTACGTGAATATATCAGCCTAAATCATCCCAACTCTCATCCTTATACCTACTCTGTCACAATAAAAATTATAGTTCATTCTCTATTCTAATAGTGTCATGACTGGTGATGATGTCAACCTCACTTTCAACTATTGAGAGGTTGTCTCGTATGTATCTGACCATAAAAACCAGACAACATTATTTTACTAGCCCATCAATTGTTATGTTAAGAATGATAATTTCTGTATAAATTGTCTATAGTAAACTGATATCCCCAAGAAATACCATATGTCAAAATCATTTTTATCTTATTCCATATAAACTATATCTCTCATATTTTCTGGGTCAACTGATACTACTGTCTCTAAAATGATGTGACCCATGAATTTAATATGATCCATCCAAAAGTAAATCTTTGTGATATTTGCATATAAATTATGAAATCTTAGTGTATTAAAAATGATATCATGATGGTTGGCATGGTCATGTTGATTGAGAGAATACATCATGATATCATCCACGAAAACCACTGAAAATGAGTCCAGATAAGGATGAAACACCCAGTTCATCTGCACCATGAAAACTGATGGCATCTTTGTTAGACTAAATAGCATGACAAGATACACATATAGTCCTTATATACTATGAAAAGATATGTGTGGCATATCTATAGGTCAAACACACACCGGATGATTTCCTGACCCCAAGTCATTTTTTAGGACACTTAGGATCCAAGAAGATTATCAAATAACTATTGTATTCCTGGAAAGAGATATCAGTTTATAATAATAATATAGTTTATTTATCGATAATAAATGCATTTATTAAGGGTTTCATCTTCCTTTTTCAGAAAAATTACCGACAAACCCCATGGGGAAGTATTTGGTTGAATAAATCCACTAGCCTCCAAATCCACTACTATCCTCTTTAACTCCTACAACTCCATTTTAGCTACCATACAAAAAAATCGATACGGGTGAATCTCCTAGAAATTTATCAATAGGGAATTTACCCTCTCTCTAGAGGTAAACCAGAAAATTATGGTGGGATTATATCCCTAAAATGATAAACCACAGGAGGAAAGTCATCCTGACTCAATCCATGACCATCTAGATACAATTTGGCAATCTAGGATGTTATCCCACTCATCCAACAATTATATGGTCATATAGGCTCTACTAGACATCCCATTAACCTATGAGAGTATACAAATCACCCTATAGTGATGTGAATGTAACCCTTAGGTGATAAAAATTATATTAAACACGATAAAAAACTAGCCAGTCCATCCTGAGTATGACCTAATACTCATTGATTTTGAGGAAAAAAATTCCAATTGAAGTGACACCCTCCAACATCAACGAGGTACTCCCTACAATGGTGCATATATTTAGTTCTAATTCCAAATTGTGTGTCTATAATTATAACACATTTAGAATATAACATAATAATCATATTGTTTTTCACCACATGTGCAGATACAAAACTATGAGATGAAACTATATCAAAAATAGAAGATAAAATTGTATAAGCATTTAAAGTCAAACCTCCCTACTTATATGGCCATAAACCCTACTCCATTGTGGTAGGTTTTACTAAATAGATCTACAATGTCTCATGACACTCTGATCATACCTCATTGTCTGATGTAGGCCCAATCTAATGTCTCAGTGTAATATGTGTTTGAAATCCTTGACCACAACCACCACTATCTCGCCCTGACATACAAACATTGTTCTAACTCCCTAAATAAAATAATGTTTAGGAACCAATTCCTCTACCGGGAGTTTGATAAAACCCATATTACTACAATTTGGTGGTAGATACTTTTAGTAATTTTACATGTGGCCCATCTTTCCACTATCTCAGTAGTCAACTGGGTTACGATTGCATTGACTCTATAGGTGGAATTTCCTACCACATTGACGCAAGGACACTAATATATTGATTCTCATAATAGGAATGGCACGGATATAATGGAAATATTTATAATGATGCATCTTTCTATAAGTCATTGTACTGATGGGTTTCAAAAAAATACATCCCTTCTCGGTGCCTATAGCTTCTCTCAGGTTTTACTCTATAATCAGTTCTTGATTAACAATTTCAGTGTCGGAGGACAATCTAAACACATTATCCTAAGATCTGATATCCTGTTAGAGACCATCCTCAATGATTGTTTCTCTATATAGATCTTCAATACGATATATGGGTTATAAATGTTGAAACTATATATATCATGATGACTACATCAAAACTATCATCGCACCCCTACTAGCAACAGATAATTTCACTAACCAACTATACGAGTAGTGTCGTGGGGTACCAACAGTCATAGATGTGTGTTTTTAAATAATCCCAAAACATATCTTGTTTCATGTTAGTCAGGCTCAAAACATCCCACCATTGTATCAATACTCCATGAAGCATGTATCTAGTGAGTATGACCATTATCTTAGGACAAATCTCAAGATGCTCAAAATTTGAAAATGTAGTCTCTTACCAAAAGTCAGTAGCCTATAGATTTCCATCCCCAAAAAAGTAGGGAGGAAGATATTTTAGGAACACCCTCTTCACCTAAACCATAGACATGGAAAGTTGCGGTGCTCCCTGGTAAGTCAACATGAAGTGAATGAATCCATCACAGAACTATGCCTCAACACTTATGTTCAGAATACCAGTTGATGGTTTAGATGGAAATAAAGGATGATCCTTAAGTAGCCCATGGCCCACCACCTCCAGAGTGTGTTCATTACCTCCCTCGTGGAACATGACCTGAAGACATCATGTTGGCAAGCCTAGATAATTCCAAACACTTTCCTCATAAAATAACGATATTTTGATTCATAGCTCAAAAGAGAAGGAGATGTTTAAAACCTCATAAAAACTTGTCACAACCCATTTCCTTCTCCTAATTCCTAGACTATATAATGAATAGTTTCCAACAAGACTAGATACTTTTCCTCTTTCCCACCCAAAATCCAATTAAATGTAATGTATATATTTATCATTTTTTTCATTTCATCCATGATTAAATTAAAATTATTTATTTACAAAACTTCCATAAGTTACTTATTTAATATATTCAAGAAATGATTTTCCAATCAAAAATATATGAGGTCCCAAAACACCTTATGAACCCAAATTTCTATGCCCATTCAATCCCTATATATCAATTTCACATTAATTTTTTTTATTAAAAGATACATCACTTCCGAGTCCACAAGGGATCATACAACTTATGTATTGAAAGATGAAATCACTTAACTATCCACTGAATAAAATCTATCACAACACATATCAAAACAGTATAAAATAACTATGGCATCCAAGATTCAATTACATAATGCATTTCATTTAATTTATTATGAGTAAAATATGATGGTTGATATTGAATAACATTCATGTCCTTGTGTATAAAAAGAAATATAACTCACAAATTTATAAATAGTAATTACATAATGCAAGTGCATCACCCAACGGTGAAGTTAATCATCTATAATAATAATTATCTGGAAAATAGAAATTCCATTTGGATAAATTTGGCTTTTCCTGTTATAACAGATAGATACTATAGGGAAAAAATCATTACAAATCTCCTTTCACTTTCTAACCACATCTATTTTCACTAAATAGTAAGTCAAACTTGAAAAGATCCTCTAATACCACTTTATAACATCCTGGACCTGAATTCCACTTAATAGTTACTAGATGTAAGTTAGTCACAATGAATCAAGCACATCATCCCAAATGAAAAAGGTTCCTAACTAGAACTAAGGGCCTAGGTGTGTCATTGGGGAGACTACTCCCTCATTATCATATTATATCATAGCTGGATGTCAATAACATAACAATATAGGATGTAAATATATTAATTTGAAAACCAAAATGGAAAAAATATTGGAATATATAAACAATAAAGTACTCTCTAAAATATAATGATGTAGATGATATGTGTATCTTGGAGTCATCCAAAATGTGTACATGGATGTACAATAAAAAATAATTGTCCAATAATCCACAAATACAAAAATGTTTTTAGTAGAATTACAATCCTCAGCTTGGTCCCATGCTCCCATACTCCAATGAAAGAACCAAAAACCAATGTTGGTTCCCTTTATCATAACCACAAATACATCCACATAAGATTTTTTGGGTCCCCAATAGAGGGCCAAATAGGGGGAGAGAGAACCACATGGTGGTAACCACCAAATATATATACAATTATATGGTTGGGAAATTAATAACCAAGTAGGTAATTAGTAAAGAATGTTATCAGTATGGAAGATTAATTTCACATGGCACATCTACTACTAAAAAAGTGAATATATTATTCCTCTCAAGGATCCCTACAAAAAAAGTGTCATCTTCTATACAAGGAAGATGCAATAAATATTGATAAACAACACTATAACTACATAATACCTCATATATCAAGTAATCAAAAACCATTCCATTTAAATAGATGAATCATAAATACCCTTTCCCATGCTATTCATCCCATCATGTCACAATTCTCATAGTTGATCTGTATATCAAGAGTTAGTCCTTGAAGGGCATGGTCCAAGCTATCCAGAAACAAGGCATCCTCATCATTTCTTAGGAGCATCTTGGTGGAAACATGATATAGGCACTGGTTTGAGTATTATCACCATTTCATATTGTGTATGTCCTATGTAAGTCCAATAATTCTAGATCCAAGGGTTAGAAAGACCCACGACCTCGCATGGAATCAATACCTAATGAGAATCTGCATCCATAGCATCCACTACCATATTCAAGATCCATGGAGATCCATCCATAAAATCCATAAAATCAATCTTTAATTTCATACAATTTTTATACATTACACAAGATTATACCAACTCATATAATCCATTCTCATTTATTCATATAATGAGTAAACACACTTAATAATAATAGTACTATACAATTATCCCTCAAGAGTCTACTCGATCATGTAGTCCATTCAATGTTGAAAATATCTATTGAGATTACACAGTCATTCATCATAAGTCAAAAAAATTTCATTTAAATTGTGTTCCAACTCATTTATCTCAACCTCACAATTAATCACATTACATGGATATTACCACAAAATATCTTCGTTCATAATTAAAAATTCCCCATGGGTATAACCACACATTAAATTAATTCAATTTTATTAATTCAATATACTCATGCAAGAAATAACTTGATAAATTGGGAAAGGATAGAGTAAATATACAAATAATATAATTCAACTCCTTTTAATTCCAAATGATCTTACAATATCATGGTGTCTCAAGAAAACGCCAAAAAACCCTTGGGGGTCATCAAAAGTAAAAACCAAGGAAATTGGAATGGAACACACCATGGGTGGACTTTGGTTGGGGAAACATCCTCAAACACATCTCAAATGAACCAATTTGAATTTTTAATTGGCCTTATTACATCTTATTCAATTTATCATTTCAATTTCAATATATGGTCTTGATTCAGCACATATAGGTGTAATCTGAAGAATAATAAAAGAATGAAATATTAGGGAAAATCAGCGTTCACCTAAATAAAGCAACCAACACATAAAAGTATTGAGAATGTTTAATAAAGAATTTTGATCTTACCAATTCAAATTTGACGAGGCAGATGATATGAAAAGAAGAGCTCATATGGAGGTGGTATGTTGATTCATATATTAGGCTCAAAGGAGTGGATTCTCAGGAGTGGGGGGGGGAATATTGTGTGTATAAATTAAAGTGGTTTTATGATTAAAAAAATTAATTATTTTAAAATTATTAAATTTCTCAAAATAACATGGGTCCCACTATTTACGGCATACAATTTGTTAAATTGTGAACCAACAATGAATGGATTTTTAAAGACCAAGGGGCACGCTCACGATTTAAAACAATTTGACAACCATGAAGTATGCCTATGAAAATTTATAGAAAATATATTGACCTGTCTATACATTTTTAAAAAAATTTGCAGCATGTGACACCCTCTATCCATCCTCGTAATTATTAGTCAAACTTTGTGTCCTACCCCGAATGATATTTTCTAACCGCGATCCAGGAATAATATACCCAAAAAAGAATGGGTTTTTTTTCTCTGAACATGACCTGGATAGCTCTAAAATCATTGTGACCACAAATTGAATTTGAATTAGTACATATTTAAGCAATTAAACAAAATGATAAGTGATTCATGCCTCATAAGAAAGCCATGTTTCTTAAAATGCTAATGATTCTCTATTATACCATATATGTGGATTCTATATAATACATGGAATTATGTATTTAATAAAATATAATGATGGAAGTATGGTTTGTGTTTATGGTTTGAGATATAGAGTCTTTTAGAATAGTTTTTGAATGTATTAGGCACAATAAATTTCATGAAGATGGGAAAGAATGTGAAACCATTATGATGATGGTATAGGGGATCCAATTGGTATATATTATAGATAATTTATTAATAATTGATGATATACATTGTGATATAAAATTGGTCATTATTGGAATCCAAAGAACTTATAGGTGTTTCCTAATTTTGTTCATTGTTTAGTGGAAGATTAATACTCATATTTAATATTTCTTTAAGTGTTTATGAGTATAAACAAACTAATTTTATCTGTTATAATCAAACCTATATATAAAATACATTTCTATTTTCTTTGGAATTTTTTATGACTATGGTGGGAACTGCTAGTAAGGAGTATGGGAGTTGTGATTATAGAAGCTGCATAGAATTTTATGTTGAAATTTTATCTTGGGATTGTTATTTTAATAAAAAATGGACATATGTAATATTCTTTTGACCCTTTTTATTTATAAAATTATATTAAATCGTGTTTTCATTAATGTATTCCTACAATTACACGAGTAGTAAAAAATATTGTTATGTTTCATACAATCAGGGTCAATATTTAGTAATGGGAATATCAGAGATGATACTCCATTGATCACTCAGATATTCACTATATTCCCAGGATGGGTTCCAAGTGGGGGTGAGACATCAAAAACTAGTATCCAATTTTGGAATAATAGTTAGGATAATGTTCATAGTTATTCTAATGCAATTATTATATGGGTTGGATGGGAAACTATTCCAGGTGTGCCCGATACATGTCATAGGCAAGAGATAATGTTAAAGAAATCGTATTTTAACGCCCATGTGATCCAAAAAAAGGAGACAATGATTACCAAATGAACATAAGAAGTGGTTATAGTTATAATTAAATGAAATTTTAGATTATCACTATCATGTATAATTCATCATGTGTTTGAAACACATTTAGTATGGGGAAATAAAATGTATCTTATAAAATTAATATTATAAAATAAATTCTTGGATTCCATGTTTTATGTTTTAAAAATTGGTTTATATATGTCAATAGGTTTTCATCTATAATAATAGTCTGATGGGGAGTTTCAATAGGATGTATCATTCACTATAATAGGTATGCACCAAGAATTTTGGATATGCTTTATAAAGAATTAATTGATACAGTTTCAGTATTAGGGTATTCCTACATATGTGTGGAGTTTCATTGTTATAATTGTAGAGTACTAGCAAGAGGTATTTGAAATTCTGTTCTTTAATATTAATTATAGAATAGAGTATGATGGTTTTGTATTCACTGGGTATATGTGAAGAGTATTTTGGTAGTACTAGATTATATATCTCATTGATTTCAATGTTGTTAGAATCTCTTGGGGTAATTTCATGAGGGAGTTTCATGTTAAGTTTCACTCATCAATGATGTGGGTAAAGATGTGGAGGGAGATTATTTATCCTCAATAAAGGTGAATAATTATTTTAGAGATTATGATAATGTTTTGGTATCTTATTTTCCAATCTCCAAGATATTTTTAAGATTTTGATTCATGAAATCATCATTTGGCAGACATGGTGTACCTATTAATTTGATATATAGTCACCCCATTTATTTTTCCTATGTACATGTTTTTGTAGAAGAAGGTTATAATGATTGACTGGATATATGTTCATATATGTTTTAGTCATGTGGGATGCAATTAATGTTCCATGAGGGGTAGGTATGTTGGTTGAGGATCTCAACTGTCTAGAATAACGATATTTCTTCCCCTTGTCAATCATCTTAAACTATTTCCAACTAATTTTTCGTAGGCATAAAGTTATCATAAGTCATCCAAAAGTAAATATATATTTTAAATAACTTATGGGTGATATGTAAATTTAAATGTTTAGTTACATATATTTCATGATGATAACTGAGGTACAAGTTATCATTTTCCATTTCATATGCTACAAAGGTTATATAAGTGGTCATATCATCAGGTTAGTTATGAAGGTTAACCATTTCTATAATGATATGGATCTGATAGACTATAACCCAATAAAATCCCTCAAAAAATTAAATTTATGGTTGATAATGGACATGTAATGGTAATTTTCAAGAATCTAGGTGATCTTGTTATAGACTATATAATGCAATGGATTTTCAAGAGACATAAGATTATATATTTTTAGAGCAAAAATGTTTTTTCCATTTAATGTAGATTACTAATTTCAAAATTATGTAGTTTCACAATATAATAATGTATCAAATCGGACCATTATCATGGTTATCCTGGTGGATTGGATTTATGTGTCCCTTATTTTGACTACACCAGTCAATGAACATAATTTGATGCGAAATATTTATGGAATGTTGAGGAGATAATGTTGAAACCTCAATATTATATAATTTATTCCAACAATAGATAAAACTATATCATTCAATTATATATGTAATATATTTTATTCTATTATAATGATAATTTAATAAATCCTAAGGATATATTAATTCCATTATTATTTTATCCATCATGTGGATTTTTTTGGGGAAATAAATCAACTGATGAGATATTGATGATGGAAATTTAAATTTTTGTTAACTTGGTGTGTTATAATTGATTTTAACAGAGGAATTTGATTTGTAGTTCCTCAATATCTTTAATGAGTCCCCCTAATAAAATTCCCCATGTTATTATTCCATTAGGAAATCAGTGTGATGTCAATTTATGACAACTGTGCCTCTCAAATTTCAACGTATCCTTATCAAATAACACCATTTGATCTACACATGTTGAATGTTATAGATAATTAATAGGTGTATAAGTTATTTTCCCCCCAATTATTATATCATTTGGTTTCCTAAATCTAGTAACCTAGAAAGAAGAATATACTTTTTGATTTTTCATTGACATCAAAAAGTTGAAATTGTGTATGAACAAGAAAATTTATCACCATAAATACATAGTTGATATGTTTTGGTAGTTTAATGGATCCATCTAGTTTTAAATGATTTCTGGTTTATGTTTTACAAGATATGTTTTAGGTTGGATGAAATCCCAAATACCTCATTTTTGGTCGATATGGGAATTCCATATTAAAGTTCATTTTTTGGTGTTCTGTGAGTTCCTTGGTAGGTTTTGTTAAGTATATTGATTAAATTCATTTATAATCAACGATATGGTTGGGGAAAGATGAAAAATTATAATTTTATTACAATTTCATTGATGTGATTTTTTTTGGGATGGTGTCTATGTATATTATTAGTGTAGGTGTGCATCCTTAGACATGTGTTGTCTGAATACGTAATAGATGTGTGATTTTAAATTATTAAGGATTTTTTTTTCATTATTGAAACAAAAAAATGATTCAATTCTCCATAGACTCCATATATATATATATGGTATATTATAATTATTTTATGTATTAAATCCCTAATTGTATTACCCCATTGGTAGCCTTGGACTAGAAGGAGCGTCCCTTCGTATGGGCTGATTCATTTCTGGAAATTTAACTACCTATAGTAATGTTTGATCGGTTCTCATTTATTATTCCTTATAGTGGTTTTATTATTGATTGATTTTCACTACAACCCATCTTTTCATATCCATGGAATTATCATTATGTGTCAAAATAATGTGATATCATATGGTTCATGGTAAATTTTCCTTCTTGAGTGTTCCTATGAATACCATGATCTTGACTAGGGTGTGTTGTTTTTTCTCAACTATATAGAGAAAAATATTTATTAATGAGTAATTATGTTAAATTATGATTACAAGTTATTGGGTAATGTTTTTATGTTAGAAGGATTTTATTTTAAAATTCTATATGTCTACATTTTTTCTACATGATTATTAATTTGATATCTCTACACCCTTGGAAAGTGGAATGAAAATTCTAAATGAGTGTTAAATATAATGAGGTTGGTATATTTTTAAAATATTAAATAATTAGACGATGATGGATATAAATTTTTTAATCATGATGATATATAATAGAATTAAATATTGAAATAATTGGAATTTTTGAAAACTCATTTGGTATATTTAAATACTATTTATGAGGATCACATGTATTGGAATAATACTAGTTACGAAAACCTCCAAAGAAAATCTAATATTTATTTATCATATATATTAATGTAGAATTAATGGATCTACGGATCATTGGTGATATAATATTATAATTATATTGAAAATATTGAGAACTTCATGGTGTATATCATTATGTTAATTTCATAACAATTCATCAATTTACATCTATTACATCTATGTTTTTATAACATTTAATGTTTTTTCATCATTCCCTTGATCATAAAGACGAAATTAATGTTGTCCCATTTTGATCGACTCCAATAAATAACTATTTTTTTTAATAAACATATAAATATTTAATTATTTCAATATCTGTTATGACTCTGTAATATCACATTTCATGAAAAAATATTTCCAAAATATATCTTATATTTTATTTAAATCGAGAAAATATTAATGAAGAAAATGATTATAAATAAAAAATGTATTTTTATCTATATCAAAATTAATGATAGTTTTCCATATGTTTCTCAACATTAATGTAGTTGTACAATAGTGGATGTGGACAAGATTAGATATATGATGTTTACATACATTAAGTAAAATAATGATGTCTGTTGAGCTAGAAAGTTAATGGAAGATTCAAATAATAAGTTATATAAGGTTACTTCAAAATGATTTGATATTAATTATTAATATGATTATATCATTGAATATATCTATACATATTTCTTAATCGATGGGTTGATTATCTCATCACATTTTTAAAAATATACTACCTAAAAATTTTATATAATGTACATAATTTTTTATAAGGAGTAAATTTGAAAAATATATATTTTCTTCAAATAAAATCTACATTTATAATATAATATTTATTTATTTGAGAAAATATATCCTTCAATGAAAAAAAAATCTATTAGGTATAATAAAATGCGATGTTAATAATTGTCTAACTCAGCTTTGTGTACTATAAAAAATAATGTGGTATATTCCATTGATTATATCAAACTAAAACTATTTCATGTTAATATAAATGTACATAATATGGTACACAATGAATATATGTTATATTAGTATAATAATGAATTACTAAATACTTGATATTTATTATTTTTAATAATTTTAACATGGAATATATGGATTTTATAGATAACACCTAAATTGTTTTATTTTGAATTAAAAATTGATTTTTTATAATGAAAGTATTCATATCCTGACCAGTGATCCTTGAAATGATGTAGGTATATAAATGTAGTAATTACAAGACCAGTTGAATGACTTGTAAGAAATTGGTTTTCTTATGTGTGATTTATGTTGTATATATTATTTATTTATTCATGCAAAAATCATATATGTATTTATGGATCATAAAAGAAATGACATGTTGTCGTGTTGAATCACAAAAGGGAAATTAAATCATTCTACTATTATAAAACATAATCATTTTTGAATAATTAAAATTTTATTATCATTCCACTTCAAAAAATATCATAAATTTCATTTGATTGATCTACTATAGGGGAAAATCATAGAAAAATTAATAATATAGAAGGGAATGAAAAACGACTACAATGTATGGTATTGGATAGTATCATTATTGAAAATGTATTTTATTTCTCAATAGGTTTAAATTGATTCCTAGAAGATAATGGTTATTAAATTGAATTTTAGTAGTAGTAAAAGAAATAAATTTATATAGTTTGATAATTAATTTAATAAATTTAATTGTTTGCATAATTTTTTGAAAATAATTCATATTAACAAATTTATGAGAAATGATACATTTCACCCTTATATAATATCTCATAAAAACAAGATACATGTTTACAACATGAAATAATGGATTTGGATGTAAAAACTGTTTTAATATAGATTTAATTTTCAATAATCATTGTAATATTCTAGAGGCTTGTTTTTATTAAAAAATATGAATGGAATATTTTCCCATTAAGATAATTGTATGGTTCCATCTAAATGAAATCATATTAATTGTTTTTACGATATCAAAGACACATTTAGGTGATTATCCCCTTTTATAATATAGTGTATAACGGATTTCCAAAGAATATTCTTTATTATTGGTATATTTTTTTCTAGCTATGAATTATTCTTATAATGGTACACTATGCTAAATCATGGCTGATTCCCATGCTCCTTCTTTTGGCTCTACAAAAATAGTTACATAAAATGTGAATATCTATCAATATCAATCCTCAAGGGTATTCCATGTTATAATGTGTTCTCGTAGACATAATGTTTTCAAACTCATCAAATGAGTGACTATCAAAGATTTCTAAAAATGGGGAATATTAATCATCTGATTAAAAATAAATAAGATATCAACACAACCATTCATGTACCATGTTACACTCTTCAGTAATTCCATCATGACTTCTTTCCAGATCCATAAGGGCACTATATGTGGTCAAATAAACAAACTATGATAAATTTTCTCATCTTTTACTATATACATTTATAGCAACAAGACAAAAACCCAATACTGCCTCTATTCATCACTATCCACCAAAATAACTTCATGATGTAACTATATATCGTCTCTCGTCTAGGATGTTTATCATGTATAGAGTTATGTAATTATCTTATTCGATCATCTTATATAGAATAAGTGACTACTAATATCTCGTATACCATGACTACATCATCATCACTTAGTGGTCACTAAGGTATCAGGTCACATTCAACTAGTTTTTCTCGTATCATAGCACACTCTTGGTAAGAATCATATCTAAACATTTCTCATATATCATGTGGGGATGTGATAAAAAATGCATAACATGTCCTTAACACCTATTTCATATAAGAATACATCCTCTTATTAGTTCACATGATCATCAATTTCCTCAACCCATCTATAGTCGACGCACCAATATTTGGATCGACCTGCATCTTATAAGAGACATCCCCATAAATGAGGTTACCATTACTTGGAAAATGTCTACCTTGAAGTCATAATTTCAATGGTACAAAACAATGATCATATTATTTATATTATTCTCCCACTATTTGATGATATATGGTGGGAAATTTTATTAATTATAAAAAACACACCTCAATACACTGAGATCGTATCACCAGTACTTCAGAGCTTAAATAAAATCATCTAGATTAATGTCTTTAGTAGGGAAGTTTTACTCTTGGGGTTATATCTAATGAAAGACATATGTTACAACCCATCACTACAATACCAATACTACTCCCAATGAAAATCTAGATCAATCATAGTATATGGAATATCATATCCCCCACTAATGTCAAATCATCACTCGAGTTGTATTAAACATCCTCTTCAAAAAAATTTATTACACATCTTACATCGGTTAATAGCATGCTAATACCAGAAATCATATTATCACAAACATATTTTGGGGATGCGTCTAGAAAAATATCACCACCACATTATCAAAACCCACAGATATACCCATCCCAAATAGTACATATCCTAGGAACTTAACATCCATGATCTAGAATTCACACATTGGTAGTTTTTTGTAAATCCATTTTTCATTGAGCATACTCAGGTATATCTGAAGGTACCTAGAATTCTAATTAGGTTTAAATGATTATGTAATGGCCCAGAATTCGCTGGTCCATTTTTCTATGAAAATCTGGTTTATGTGGAATTTCAAGAGGCCAAGGTGACTTATCCCATTCACTTTACCAAATTTCCATTTCTATGAATAGCTCCATCTGTGAAGAGTTCTAATGGTATACTGTTGTGAAGAGTGCATCCCTAAATTTCTATGAACAGATCCATTGGTGAATAGTTCCAACGGTAGACCATTTTGAATAGTGCATCATTAACCTTATGTGAATAGTTTAATGGTGACCTTACATGAACAGTTACATCGGGGACCTTATGTGAATAGTGAAACGGTGACCTTATGTGAAAAGTGTCATTGGTGACCTTATGTGAATAGTGTCATCGCTGGCCTTCTGTGAACAGTGCAACAGAGATCTTATGTGAATAGTGACATCAATGAACTTATGTGAGTAGTGTCATCAGTGACCTTATGTGAACTGTGAAATGGTGAGGATTCAACGGTGAGCTTGCAACAGTGAGATTTTTTCCTTTGCCAAATTTTGAGTTTAGAAACAGTGTTTCCAAAATGACGAGATTCAAATGGTGGCATTTTTCCTTTTCTAAATTTTGAGTTCATGAAAAGTTTTTCTAGAATGGTGAGGTTCCAATGGTGAACTTTTTCCTTTTCCAAATATTGAGTTCATGAAAAGTGTTTCCAAAATGGTGAGTTTCCAATGTTGAGGATCATGAATAATGTTTTTCATTTGCCAAATTTTGATTTCATGAACAGTGTTTCCAACATCCTACATTTTCACACCTTTAATGATCCCTTTGATGTAAACATAATTTAAAGCCTTATTTTAAGGACTCTAAAGCTGATTCAAAGGTCATAACTCCAATAATAATTTCTCCTATGGCTCAGAATGATTTTTCTTGGTCAAACTGTGTTGTTTAATGTATTCCTCTTTTAATGGAAAACCCAGCGTATTTTAAACCAATCCGATGTTAAATACTCTAATGGGACGTGATATCTTCCCCCCTAATTATTCCTCCTTGTTTTCAGCTGTGAGACAGTCAATGATACCATTCCATCTTATAGGAGTAGTACAATTAAACATTCCTCCTATGATTTGTTCCACATTGTTTTGATGAAACTAAGAAATATCAATCAGTCTTCGATATAATGTATGATCTATCTTCATTATTATGGGTTCATCAACTTTTTTCTCCATACCATTTTATTGAATTATACACCGATGTTGTTAATAGGTTTTTTTGGGTATTGGCCGATGTGGTGGTGTCTCTACATCCTCGGGTGGATACAGTTGTCATCGTGGAAGAGATCATAACCTGTGATGTGTCTTGTTTTCTTATGAAGAAAGCCATGATCTATTAGAGGTAAGGGATTTGTTGCTTATCTATTTTTTTTGAAACTATATTGTTATCATTTTATATCAAAGAATATCATAATGTAATTGACTTAATAAATATTTGAATCAGATAAATAAATTTTGATCGATCTTATGTTAATACATCTTGTTTTTCAAGATAGTTTTATATCTATTCTTCCTTGCTTAGTTTTTTCATTCTCGAAGGAAATAGATAAAGATCATAAAGCCAGAATTAATTGACAATTGTCTGGAAAAAGATAAATAAGTATGTAAATTGATCTTGTTCATATTGTGGTAATTTTATGTTAATAAAATTTGTGTAGTAAGCATGTTTAATTGTTTTTGAAAGCTTACTAATTATGTTTCCGGAATTGGGAACCTTCGAATAATAAATCGGTTAATCTAATAAGGAATAAAGAACTAGTTTTTTTGATAAAAGTCAATCAATTAATTGGTTTGTTATTACACTATTTATTGTTAAAGGGTCGAGATCCCCATTTATATGATGGTTTACTTCTTGCTGCAGGTGTTGAGATGTGAGACGAGAATGCTGTTGTGATATGTGGGGAAGGGAGGTCGATTGGTTGTGGTAGTAGATAACGCCTAGAAAGGTGATATGCATCAGTTTATGCATGTCGGTGTCGGATAGGACATCAGGATGATGGAATGGGTTAACTATGAATTTTTGGATGCTTGTTGTTTCATTGATTCAGTGTCTTCCTTACATACCACACTACTCGAGGTAGCTGGTCTTGCATAACCTTATTCCAAATGGGGTGAAGTCACGCAGTGTATTCCATGTGCTTACAGTGTCTAGATTCTCAAGGGAGGATGGTTCTACAGTCCTGCTATAGGTGGCTAAGACTCGATGGGAAGTTATCTACACACCATGTTAATCCCCCTTATGTTTAGTTGTGTATAATGTTTTTTCTATAATGCCTTGGAATATGTTAAAGTAATGATGCAAATAAATAATTGAATAAATGATGTTAAACCATGGGGCTGGTGCTTGCTTGAACGAAATGTTGAGGATACAATTTTAAAGGGATAATGGATGTTTTGTGTGAGGATAATGAAATTTAATGTGGAACTTTTAATAGATAATTAATGTATATAGAATTAATTAATGTAAAGTGTAACTAAAAAAGGGAATGAAGTAATATAGTAAAGTTCTATTAATGGATGTGTTCTTATTGGATACCTATTCATAGAAGTGGCAGCTGGGAGTCTGAGAGACGTTAGCTGCAGTTGAGTCTATGACTAGGTTATGCTCATAGTGTGGTTGTGAGATATAGTATATTCTGTACTTTTTTTCTTTCAATACGGTACTCCACACTGACAATTTGGGAAACTAACACCTTGTGTCTTCTAAGCCCTGTGGGTGTTTTTTCCAAACATTCTAGTTGAAGGACGGATGGATGGCTACCACCTTTGGCCCCGCTCTCATCTCATGGTACATACATGTGTGGATATGCACAGTGGTTACTTTTCCCTATATAAGTGTCTAGAGGGATTTAATGGCTTTTGGATTTTCATAGACATATATTCCAGATATAGTATCCTAAAGACTACTATAGGTGTAACGTGTATAGGCTATGATGTATTGAAGATTCTAAATTAGTGTATGAGCAGTAATGGATTGAGGTACAATACACTACATATGCAACAAATTATACAAGTATTGGTGGCTCCCGAAAACTACCTGGTTACATTATATCATGGATGTGCTGGTTTTGTTGAACGAGGTGCATGTTTTAGTGCTTCGCCCAGGTGACTAAGAGCAAGCCAATTTTGGAGATATATGCATAGGTCGTGCGACGTTGGGGAAAATAAGAACACTATTGGGGAATTAGTAGAGGGGCACCCTTGATATTGTTTATTACTTTATATACCATTGTATTCATTACATGGTGAGAGTAGCCATGGTGAGGTTGAGAACATAGTATATCAGTTTTGAAGATGAGTTAGTTCGACTTACTGTTCACTGTGATTTAGAATTATTTCATTACTTTTTCATGAGAGGCTTCGTAGTGGATCCTATTGAGTATACTTTTATACTAATCCTATGTATATATAAACTATTTGTCAGGTCAGTTGGAGAAGGTTGGAGACCAAGATGTTTTTTACAAGATTGGGGTTGTAGGAGTAGTTCGGGCTTGTGGTTGTGGTTGTTTTACTTTTCTTGGGTACTTTCAGGATTCCCCATCCATTTGTAGTAGTTTTTCATGATATTAGATTTGTGTACTTGGGTTGTCATTTATATTTATGTCTATATGTAGTGGGTTGGTGTCTATATTATCTATCTGTTATATATGTTTTCTCTTAAAGAGTAATGCCTTCCATATGTGTGTTGACTATACCCTCAGTGCGAGTTTTCAACCCAGGGCCTACTGGAGGTGGGACTTGGGGGAAAATATCTCCCTTCTCAAATTTACGGACCAGGAGGGGTACACTTAGTGGGGAGGGGGTTGTGACAGATTGGTATCAGAGGTCTGGTTGAGGGATAAGATTGAGTATAGAGTAATGCACATGGAAGGTTGCATGTGTTGGAATACCAACAATGTCATTATTTTTTAGTAGGTGAGGTAAACAATAGATATCTAATGAGACATAGTAATTTAGGGCCCCCTATGATCTGATGCACATAACAGTACGTTTACAATGGCTACTAAACAATGTGATGCTAGATGCAAGGTAGAGACCTAAGAAAGGATCATGCATAATTCTTCTTCGTGTTAGTGTTTGATTGGGTAGACCTTGCGATGGGAAAAATTAAAATGAATAAAATAAAAAACTAATTAATTAAGTGCAAGTCTTCTTTATTCAAGGTTTTAGAGCTCTAACTGTTTGTATTTTACTGGTATGGCTCCAAGTCGATGTCCTCGTCAAGATCACCTAGAAGATGTTCAGTAGGTTGTTCCAGTAGATTACAGTAGGTTATAAGTTTAAGATGACGACAATTTGAGGAGGAAACTCTGAGAGACTAAGTTCTAGAGTCTACAAAAGTACAGGGGATCTATTTCAGTTACAGTCACAAAACACTTGTTGGAGGAGGCCAAGATAGGATTTTGTTCAATCTATGCCTAGAAAGAGCAATGGGTGTCTGTGGTTGTGATGATGCTGCGTGAAGTAGTGAGGAAATGGTGATTCTTATTCCTTAGGGATCGTGAGGAGTCAAATATATCATAGGAGGAGTTCCAAGACTTTTTTAGAGTTGAGTTTCTTTCTTCGGCCGCAAAGGCGTCCAGTCGGTAGGATGTTCTAACCCTTCGATGAGGGAGCTCCAGTGTGTGAGAGTTTAGATTCTATTCAAGGACACTTTTAAGATATTCTTTAGACATGTTTCCAGATGATGAGGCCAAAGCGAGGCATTTAGAGAGGCTTTGCCTATAGATATCCTATTACTAGTCAACCCATTTGTTCTGAGGACATATCTTGAGGTGTAGGAAAGGGCATAGTTTATCAAGGGGTCTTTGGCCAGAACCGGGTCTTCAAGAGAGGGGAGTCTTCATGATTCTTCACAAATCCGAGATGTGGTCTGGGGTTCCCTGTTTTCAGGGAAAAAGAGTTTCCATTTGGCAGATGGTAGGTCCCATCCCCTAGCATCTCGTTTCACTAGGGGAAGCATCTCTCAGGCCTATGGTGATGGATCATGCACTTTTTTTCTTCTGGTGGTCGAGGACATCAACAACGAGATTTACCGACCTTTTAGAGTAGTCATTGTGCACCAGGTGTTCTGCTCCAGGTTCCTCCATTGAGGCAGTTCCAGAAAAGGCATTAGGGTCAGGGGGGCTGTAGATGGGGTTGTGGTTAGCTCCATGCTTTAGCTTTTCCAGTGCTAGGTGAGCTAGAAGTCGTTAGAGGTTCCCCTTGATTTGTTTTCTACCTTGGTGTGTGCCTTTTTTGATTTAGGAGCGACACACTCCATCATATCACCTACCCTTTTCCATGCTTTGGAACATGAGGTAGAAAGGCTTCTAGTGCCCTTGGCGTTGACTATTCTAGTTAGACGTCAACCTGACTTGTTTGAAGTATGTAGAGACTGTGACCTATTGTTGGGGTAGCACCACTCTTGGGGATATTTACTATGTTTATGAATACAACAATTCGATTTCATCCTCACCTTGGATTGGTTTTATTCAGTGTAGGATATCATGGATTGCTTCAGGAAGAAGGTAATTTTCATCGATGAAGATGGAGTGCCGGTGGTTTTTGTTGGTACGTGAGATCCTCGGATGGGTCATTGGTGTGTTCCATCCTTATCATCCATGATGGCTAAGATAATGTTGAGTTCTTCTGAGATTCAGTGGCTGGCATTTCCTAGGATCGTAGAAGAGTACCCTAATGTGTTTCCAGAAGAGGTTGTAGTATTAAACCCTCAATGAAAGATTTAGTTTGGGATCAATCTACAACCAAGATAGTCTCTTATCTCTATGTCTCCATATAGGATATCCCCTTATGAGTTACAAGAGCTACGTATATATCTTTATTGTCTGTTACAATGCAATTTTGTTCGGTTTAGTGTGTCACTGTGGGGTGCACACATTTTTTTCGTGAATAAGGATGATGGCATTTTATGGTTGTGTGTTGATTATCGTCACTTGAAAAAAGTGACAATACTCTTCCACGGATTGATGATTTATTCGATCAACTAAAGGTTTCATGTTAGTTATCATGGATCTACTTATGGTCAGGATATCATCAGATGCATTTGATGGATAATGATATCCTGAGGACTTCTTTTCATTGTCGTCATGGGAATTACGAGTTCATTGTAATGTCGTTCAGTGGGAAAAATACTCCAGCTATGTTCATCAGATTCATGAACACTATGTTCATTGAGTTCTTAAAAATGTTCATTGTATTTTTTCTCGAAGACATCATTGTGTATTCCTCATCATAAAAAGAGCATGTTGAGCTTCTACATGTCGTTTTGGGAGTTCTTCATCATCATGAGCTATTTGTAAAGTATTCAGAGTCCGAGTTTTGGGCTCAAGATGTCCATTTCTTGGGGGATGTGGTGTCCAAGTAAAATGTAGTTGCGAATCCATCGATGATAGAAGCAGTTGTATCTTGGGAATCCCCCAAGACAGTGTCCGGGGTGTGAAGTTTCCTTGGTATCATTGGATAATACAAGAGGTTCGTAGCTAATTTCTCTCGAGTTGTGACTCTTCTGACAACATCGATAATGAAGGACCAGGAGTTTATATGGACCGATCAGTGTAAGGAATCTTTCGTGTATCTAAAGGATAAGATAGTAAGTGATTTAGTTCATTGTCTTCCATCAGAGGGAGTTTAGTTTGATGTTTTCTGTGATGCTTCACTTTTTTGGATAGGTTTTGTTTTGATGTAGCAGAGATCAGTTGTTTCTTATTGGTCTCTACAATTACGTCCCCATGAACGTAACTATCCCACCCATGATCTTGAGTTGGCACCCACAGTGTTTTCTCTAATGTTGTGGAGATATTACCACATTGATGATCACTTTGTGGTTTTTACCTCTCATAAGAGCCTGAGGTATTTTTTTCCCAGCATGACTTGAACATACGACAGCGTCGGAGGATAGAGTTCTTATAGGAATACAACTTCGAAATATCATATACACCTAGTAAGGGGAATGTTGTAGCTGATGCGATGAGTCAGAATTCTTTTAGTGATGTAGTGCATCAATGTGCTGATTCATGGTTAGTAATAGAAGAACAATCATCATTACATCTTTATATGTGAGACATTGTGGACAGAGGTTGTCTTTTTCAGATGACAGTGCTATCATCTCTGGTGTAGATGGTGGAAGATTCACTATTGAGGGATCTAGATGTGGAGGTCTGGAGAGACTGTGTTGTTTGAGGTGAGGCCCCAGATGATTGGTCTGAGGATGAAAAACATCTATTGATGTATCATTGAAGGCATTTTCCATTTAAGATTCCTGAGAAGGTTATAAGATAGTTCCATAGTTCTCCTTTAGCGGAGCATCCTGGCGTGACAAAGATGTATCGAGCCTTGAGGAGCCAGTTTTAGTGGCTTGGGCTGATGCTTCTGGTTGTGGGTTTTGTGTCTCGATGTTTGGTCTTCCAGAAGGTGAAAGAATAACATCGTGTTCTTGGTGGTCTTCTTCAGCCATTAAATGTTACTCTATGTAAGTGGGATGACATCTTAATGAACTTTGTTACAAGTTTTTCTCGAGCTCAAGTAGGACATTATGCTATTTGGGTGGTAGTGAATCGTTTAAAAAAATCATCCCACTTCATAACAATCATGGAGTCATCAACATTGGATGTTTTTTGAGGAAATATCTAGAGGAGGTGGGAGACTTTTTGGAGTCCCAAGGATGATCATTTCTGATAGAGATCCTCATTTTACCTCTAGGGTGTGGAGAGGTCTCCAACATGCTTTTGGTTCTCAACTATGCCATATCACTACTTTTCATCCTTAAACGGATGGTCAAATAGAGGGAACCCTATAGACTCTTGATGAATTGTTACGCTCTTCTTTCATGGATTTTGGTGGTTTATTGATGAGGCACTGAACCTTAGTGGAGTTTGATTACAAAAATAGTTTTAACTCCACCAGAGATATTGTGCCATTTGAATCCTTGAATAGACGGCATTTTCATTCTCCATTGTGCTAGACTATGGTCGGAGAGTCTGTAATTTTTGGATGATAACTACTGCAGAATACAACAGATATGGTTCAGGTGATTCACGAGATGATGAAGACAATTCCAGATCGTTATAAATCATATGCCGATCAAAGTAGGTGAGACTTAGAGTTTGATGTTGGGTATCGCATGTTTCTGAAGGTGACTCCCCATCATGGGGAATGAAGGTTTAGTCATGGGAGTTGTCTTTCTCCTCGAATTGTTGGGCCATTCAAGGTGATATCTTGTGTTGGAGTAGTGGCGTATCAAGTATCACATCCCCAAAAGATGAGTCAGATACATGATTTTTTCTATTTATCCTTTCTCTGTCATTATATTCATCATGAGTCTATCGTCATCGATTGGGGAGAGATCAATGTTGATGATGATGCGTCCTTTGAGGAGCGACCTGTGGATATCCAAGTCCACAAAGATAAGGTTTCACATAGGCATTCTATTCCCTTGGTTCGTGTATTGTGGGTACATGGTAGCATAAAATATAGTACTAGGGAATGTGAGTCACATATTCGTGCATAGTACCTATATTTTTTTGATATTTAACTCTTATCATGTATCGATAAAGCCATTGTGGTTATAGACATCTCATGTTTATAATATGGATTTTTTGTTGCTTCTTTTGTATTTCTCTCTTTTGAGAGGTATCTTGATGGGTGGTTGTTCAGAACCCTTTTTGTTTTCCCATGAGGTAGTTTTTGAATTCTCGATATCGAGAATGTTTTGGGAGGTATCTAATGTAATGGCATGAACCGCTCTGGTCTATTCCTTTATGAAAATCAGGTGTATGATGTGATTCGGGAGGTCTAGGTGACTTATCCCCCACACATTTGGAAATTTCAATTTCTCTGAATAGTTCCATTGGTGAATAGTTCCAACGGTATACCGTTGTCAACATTGAATCGGTAACATTGTTTTAACAGTTCCATCGGTGAATAGTTCCAATGGTATACCATTATTAACAGTGCATCGGTAACCGTATGTGAACAGTGCAATGGTGACCTTAGGTGAAAAGTGACAATGGTGACCTTATGTGAACAATGAAATGGTGAGATTATGTGAAAATTGACATCAGTGACCATATATGAAAAATGTCATCATTGACCATATGTGAACAATTTCATCGGTGACTTTATGTGAACAGCACAATGGTGACATTCCAATGGTGAGTTTCAATAGCTAACCATTTCCCTTTTCCAAATTTTGAGTTCATAAGTACTGTTTCAAGAATGGTGAGGTTTTAATGGTGGACTTTTTCCTTTTCAAAATTTGGAATTCAATAATAGTGTTCTCAGAACGGTGAAGATCCAATGCTGACCTTTTTCATTTGCCTAATTTTGAGTTCATGAAGAGTGTTTCCAGAACGCTGAGGTTCCAACAGTTACCATTTTTATTTAAAAAATTTTGAGTTCAATAATAGTGAGGTTCCAACGATGAGGTTGCAATACCGAGGTTCAGAAAAAGTGTTTTTCCTTTTCAAAAATTTTGTGTTCCAGAACAGTGTTTCCAGCATCGTATAGTTTAACCCCTTTAACGATTCCTTTTAATTAAAATGTATTTTATGTGTTGTTTTAAGGACACTAAGGTAGATCTAAAGGTCGTAACTCTTATATTAGTTTCTCATTTGACATGTGATGTTTTTACATGGTGAAAAAACATGGTTTAATATGATTTTCTTTTAATGTAAAACCCATGGTATCTTAAAAAACAACTCTGTTAAATCATCAAAAGGGACGAGATATCATCCTCCCTAATTATTCCTCCTTATTCTCATGTGTGAGATGCATGAACATCCCATTCCATCCCATAGGAGTTTTGCAATCAAACATTCTTCATAGGATTTGTTCTTCTTGTTTTGATGAAACCAAGCAATATCGACCATCCTTCTATAAAAGGTACGATCTATCATCATTATTCCGGGTTCATCTCCTTCTTCTATAGATTATAATTTTTCAGTCATTACAAAACTTGATCATATCAGCTGAATAGACAAAAATAATCACTGAGAGTAGTAAATTATGTCATGGGAGCTCTTCAATCAGTCAACAAAAAATCACATTGAATATTAGTACCTATTGTAAGATGATATCCCAAGAATTTCGTTAACCATTAATGTCTATAAAGAACTCTATTAAAATTTGGATATAGTCCAATTAAATTACCAATGATTTATCAAGGTAGACAAACATAGTGGATAAAAAACCTGTTAATAATATACAGACACTACATAAGTAAATATAAATTAATAGGAAGCACTAGTATGTAACAATGTATTATATAATGTATATGTGATAAAATAAATACCTTGAATAGTGGATGTCCCGTTACCATTATCAATTTGAGTATGATCCATTGTATAAACAAGACCTATCTCAACTCCATTATCATAGCCTGTATTCTCCATCATCTAAGACGTATTATGTGGTCCTTGGATAGATATCCTGGTCAAATATAACATC
The DNA here is from genome assembly GCA_963277665.1 of Viscum album. Taxonomy (NCBI): domain Eukaryota; kingdom Viridiplantae; phylum Streptophyta; class Magnoliopsida; order Santalales; family Viscaceae; genus Viscum; species Viscum album. Next base: position 1,815,013,157 of record OY728127.1, read on the forward strand.
TGACCCCAACAATATAGAAATTTGGCCTTAAATCCATATAGAATAAATTGTTGAAAAGCCCTATCTTTTGGAAAAACTGACGCATGCCAAGTGGAGCCTTGAAGAACCTATAAAAATGTCGGGGAATTCCAATGTTCCAAAATAATGGGACTCCTCACTTGAGGAACAGTAAAAAAAAATACTCTTCTCATCTCACATTCAAAATCTCTGATTTGATTTTTTTTCTTCTCGATCCTACATCATGAATATATTATCATTGTAGTAATATTATAATGTATAACACCCCAATAAATTAGCATATTTTCATTTATATGTAAATTTAAGTTTGAATTGTCTATTATTTTTATGCAACACCATGTTATGATTACGCTACATAGAATAATGATCTATCTTGCATTACATGCAAGGCACCGTTATACCAAATAACAAAATATTAATGGAATTTTATTATTATTACTATAATATATATCATAAAAATTAAATTAGTATATATGAATAGTATTAACCAAATTTTATATTTTATATATTCCATATAATCCTAATAGTCATATTTTGTTTTTTATTAACATGATATAATTAATATTTCAATTTTTCAGATAAAAGAAGAAATTTTTTTTAAAGCTGGTTTTCCATATGTTAACAGAACAACCATTATAAATTTAGTTTTTGACAATTATTTCTATTCTATTTGTCAAAATAAACTACTTCTATGGATGTGGGGTATAAAAATTTACTCTGAATTAATTTTTTTATATTGTTCTAATAAGTTTTATGTATTTATGAATAGTAAAAATATACTAAATTTTAATAATTTTCTTTCAGTGAATTCATTTAGGTGGATAAATTAAATTATCGAATGGTATTAAAGAAAATATATAATATAATTTTATCAGTTAATATAATGTTGTCCATTGTAATTAATTTTTTCCATCAATGCTGAAAAATAAATATTTCAATCTTTTGCAAAGCTTTATCTTGTAAAAACCTGTTTTCCTTCCAGAAATAAGATTAATTTTGATTTAATTACTAAAAATTCTGCTAATTGAATTTATCAAAATATATTCTACATTTGGAATTAGAGGTTCCAAATTATGTAAAGATGGTCCTTTTATTTTTGGGAATTAAGACTATTATCATTAGAAACAAATTGATGCATTTTAGGGAAAATTAGGTAAGTAAAGGTAAAAATAATATTATAAAATTTTACAATTATAATAAAAACTATACATATTTCGTTTGGTATGTGAATTTTGACCAAAAAAATCATTGGGTATATTTGAGGACCAATTTGAGATAGTTCGATGGCATTAATATATTTACAACATTATATTCAAATTTTGTTATACTTTTGTTTATAGAAAGTAAAATATTTTTAATATGATGATATATAATTGATATTGTCAACTATAAATAGTAATTAGAAATAAAAAAAGATTATATACATTATCTTAATTTATTTATAGTTTTATAAAATATATAATTAAATTAAATTGTGCCACAATGATGATGTAGTAATTCATTTATTAATGGAAGAATAAATTGAATTATATTAATAATATTGAAATGAATATAATTTGATACATTGTATGCCATCTAGTAATTTTTTGGAATAAATTGACATATTATTGTTGACTTACGGTATTTTTTAGAAGGAATAAAGTTTTTATTATTTTATAATATGTCAAATAATAAACAGTGTCAAAATTGAGATAAATGAGATTTTAAAATTAATAATAATTAATAAAATTATATAAAATTCATAACAACCTAAAATTATGTAATATTACTAGTATAATGTTAATAGTAACAAAATAATACATTTTAAATCATTTAATGAGCACTAGTCCATGAAAATTACATAGATACTATAAAAATTATAGCATGTGCCAAATTGTCAAAGTCTCATTACTTTTTTGTTCAATAATTTTATTATAGGGATAACCAATAGATAAAGTTAATCATTAGTAATATTTGGAAATATAAAAAAGAGTTCTATAAAATATATTAATTTAATTATAATTTTAAGAGACTATATAATCAAAATATGTAATGACACAATATTGAAGAAGTAATTATTTTATTAATAGAAATATCATATAAAAGACAATAAAAATATTAAAATAAATATAATTTTATATAAATGAGGTTATAAAATAATTTCTTATGTGAATATGATATGTTATGAGTTTATTAAATTGATTATTTTGATGTTATCATTATGTTTGGAATTTATTTGGAGTCAAATAACTGAAAAGTGTCAAAATTGACACAAGTAATATTTTATAAAAAATTAAGATTTTATAAAATTATATAAATGTCCAAAAAAATTAAAATTTTATAATATATAATTATAAAGAATAAAATGTAAAAAATATATATTTATGGAAAATTTAAAACATATAAGTTACCATTTAATTATAATAGTATTACAACACAATTAAAATTTAATACATTAAATATTGATTAATCAAAATTATAATGTTTAAAATAAAATAGAAACATGTCTAAATTTTATTTTTTATAGGATTTATACCAATAAAAATATTATCATCTAAATAAATATATTTTTAAATATTTTAAATCTTAAATCCATTTATAATAAATTAATATTTATCGAGTTTCATAAAGTGCCCCTCTCCTCTAATTAATAAGGTAACCTCTACTTCTGTTTTATTGAAACCTCTAAATCACATTAAATAAAGAAAAAACCACATAATACTCCACAAAAAATCCATTAAATCATCGTATATCCCAAAATTTGGGAGGAAATCCAACCTATGTGGTCCTTTTGTTCCAATCAAAAGGTGATACAAAAAAAGGCAATTGTTATATCAACTCATTCAATGTTATTTTATTATTATACTTCAAATTACTATATTATTTACCTAATAGAGTAATTATTACAGTATCATCAACGTTATTATATGTAATTATAATTATGGTAAAATCATATTCCTTCTTTTATCCATCCTATGATTAACAATATCACCATGTGTGTGTGTGTATGACTTACGGTCTCAACACGATGATGTAATTTGATATTCAACACTACTTTTATTGATGGTTTTAATTATGATTATAAAGAAATAAATAATTAATATAACATGATAATGACTTGTATAATTGATATATCATCATAATATTTACCATTTTACCATCTAGCGTTTGATATGATTGTCGTGCATACGTACAACCTACCGTCTCCATGACACGATGATATTCATTATCCATCTAACTAATGAAAGAATTATTATAAAATTTATATGATGTGTGAACATATGAATTATGAACATAATATCAATGTATATAAGAATAAAATAGGACATATTCATAATAACCAAGACTTACATGACAAAACATGAATGTGAAATCAAAGGAGTTAACACCCAAAAAAATTGTAATAATAAAATGAAAATATCAGAATAATATTATAGGATCATATATGATATCATAATAATGGACTAGGTTATGAACTAATTTAATAAAATATTGTAACCATTATACATTATCTTAATATACCCTCAACTAATGTAAAGTACATTGAAAGTATTAATTTTACAATCTCATTATTATTTGAGATTGTTTATGTGAATGAATTTATAGGGAAATATTTATCATATATATCCATTATTCTATAAATGGTTTCAAAATGGATATTTTTAAGGTTTAAAGTAAGGGAATATTTAACAAAAACAACATTTAAAATTTTTAAATATTTATTCTTTTAAATATATCTCATTTATTTTGTTGTTTTCAAATGGTATTGTTGATTTATTTATATAGAAATAGATGTTTTAGAAAGTAAATTTCTTTCAATTGTGTCAATGTGGTGTGGGACAAATTAATTCATAAATTACTTTTAAATGTATTATATTAAAATTTAGTGACATTTAATATATTCAATGTAAATACGGAAACACTCTCAATGAGTTTTAATTATTTTATTAGATTATTTCTCATCTATGTAAAAATACATTGTTTGATTTTTTTTCATATTGATGTTGTTTTTTATGATACAATATACCATATAGTATTTAATGGTTTATTATATGTTTGAATATGGATGTGATGTTTTGATACTATTAATAACTTATGGTTTATGTATTGACAATTTTTATGTGAGTTTTATTGTGAATGTTTATGTTAGTTATGCTTTAACCCTTACATTAGAGAAATGTATTAGAGATAGTATGTGGAAGACAGGCCCCACATTATCCCCTCGATCCATCAGTTGCTTTCATGGAACAAAATTGATTTGGTTTTGGATAATTTCTTACCAATTTATTATATTATTTTCACTAATAATTGAATGTCTTAGATTCATGGCATGAAGCCAAAATAAAATTAGATTCATAGAATTAATTCTATATGGTATGTATCATATGTCCATCATTTTGAATTTCCTAATTATAAGATTAGTTATTGATATTACATATTATTATTAATGAAGTAGAATATCCGTATGAATGTTTAAATGAAATTATTTTATTTATTCTTTCTATATTATGCTGAAGATTAGGTTTAAAAGTAATATGTTCCCATTTTATTCATTTCCTTAAAAGTCTCTTCTTGTTTAAGATATATGTTGCTATATTGTTTACCGTTATTGAGAATCAAAGCACATGCCTAGATTTTGTTTAATTTTCCTGGGATGCCATGCAATGATTATGATTGATATTAAGTGTTATGATTGGAGAATAATGGCTTTCTCAGTGAATCATCAATGTATAAATATATATTCTGAATTGTAATGTAAAATTATTCTAATTAATATATTTACCATGACTACTAAACTAATTGGCCTTTTAGGATTTGATTCCTTGTAATCATGCCAATTTATTAAATTAATGCACCCGATCTCAGTTTCTAGTGTCCGTGCATTATAGTTAGAACAAAATATTATTTATTAATAAGCTTGGAAATTATATTTATAAAAGATGGATTAGAAAACAGAATCATATGAATGAATTTGAATATAATTCAAAGTATAAGATATAAACCTTTATATTTGTAAATTTATAAACAAGTTTATTTGTATGGACTTATGGATTGAAAAAAATGTTCCAAAATTTAGATGTCCTATAAATGATTCTTTGTGACTGTATCACAATAATTTGTGTTTCTCAATTTTTGATTTGAGTTTTGGTCAATGGTATGAATTAAAAAAGTTATACAATAAATGGTTATACTGCAGATGATAATGATATTTAAAAATAGAAATGAAATGATGAATGTATTATGGAAAATGATGTTGAAAAGTATTTATGGGTTTAAGAGCGAACTATAATGATTATGGGTATTTTTTATATATATTACATAATTATTATGTAATTTTTTCTCTGGTAATTGGAGTTATGAGATATATAAAGATTATATTATATTAATTGGTTATTAAGTAATTTAGAGAATGAATGTTGTCATTATAGATTTATGGTGATTAGATATATCATACGTGAATGTAAGATCTACATTACGCCACTTAGTTAATTATATATTAATATTGATTTTAGAAATTTTGAGACATGTTTGGAATGTTAATTTTGATGGATGTATTTTTTCATGTCATAATGTCATAGAGAAGTATTGTGAATATTAGATATTATTATTTCAAGACAAGGAATGATTCATAATATACATTGGGAAATAATTTTTGGTTTTATTAAACATTTATATGATGATGAAAATACTTACGGGCCACATGATATATCATAAGTGCTTTTGGAATGAAAAAATAATTTTGAAAATTTATTCCAACTATAAAATATAAAGTGAAAATAAATTGAAGCACAACTAAAGGATAAAATTTTACTTATAAAAATGAATGAAATCAATTAATTTCTTATCTTAATGATAAAATATTATTCAAATCTATGGGAAATATCTTGAAACCAAACATGATAACCTTGTACCATTCCAATGAATCATATGGTCCCTTAGATCATTGCAGACTTATAGCCTTGTGATTGTAAACATTTTCCTCATCATTTTCTCTATCACTCTCCATCAGAACATGATTATTAGATTTTAATTTCACGTCCTAGATTTTACAGATGGATCCCTAGTATTTGATTTATCTGTTAGCCATCATATATCATTTTCTATATACTAAAATGGAGGTCTCATTAACCCTATTTACAATGTGAGTTTTCAGTAAAGTTATTTGTTTATCTATATCAATATTGTTTTCCAAAAATAAAATTTAAAATTTTGAGGACTTCATTTATTGAAGGAGGGGAGAATGTAACACAAAATACATTATAATATTTCTATTTAAGAATGAATTTAATTTTGTTTTTTCTTCTTTTTTATATAACACAATTTTATTATTACGCTACACACAATAATGAGTTGGCTTGCATTAAACTCAAGTCCCAATTATAGCAATCTAAAATATATTAAGAAAAAAATCATCTTATGTGTTTTCTTGAAATCATATAACAACAAACTCAATTTATTATAAACGATTTTTTTGAAAAAAATCAGTTTTTCCAACATTAGATGGAACATCAATTTTATATCAATTTTTTTAAATTTTTTTTCAATTTAAATATATAATATTTTTTTGTCGAAGTAGAAAATTGAATTTTTATTTGGATGAATTTTTTATATTTTTATGATTATTTTTATGTTTTGATCAATAGACAAAAATATAATTAATTTTATCTAAATAAATTCATTTAAAACATTTATGTGGATAAATTATATTATATAATGGTTTAAGGTAAAAATATAATATATTTTTATTAGATAATATAATGGAGATCATTGACATTAATTTTACAATTATCATTGATATAAAAATATTTCAATTTATTGCAATGTTTACCGTTTGAATGTTTACCGTTTGAAAACAAATTTTCATTCTGACAATGGGATTAATATTAATTTAAATACCGAATGTTCAATGTTTTTAATTTTGAATAATCAATTCCATATTATTAATTGGTGGGACGAAATTATGTTAATATGTTCATTTTATTTTTGGGCACTATATATAATAAATTTAGTAAATTTTTCATTATTGTGGTTAAGTGTAAATCAGGTATGTAAAGGTAAAAATTATATTATAATTTTTAAAAATTATGCCAAAACAAGTCCTAATTTCAATTTATATGTTTTTTTGAAAAAAATAAACTTTCCAAAAAATTTGTGACCACATCGAGCCACATTGATAACTTTAATATATTTATAATATTAAATTCCAATTTTTGTTGTACTTTTATTGACAAGTAAAATATTATTAAAATGTTATAATATATGTGATATGGTTGAATATAAATAATTATTATATGTTAATAGTATTTATCTATATTATTTTAATATATTTATAATTTTCGAAAATAAATATATTAACTAAATTTTGACATAATGATGATTTAGTATTTTATTTTTTAAATTAGGAATAAATTAAATGATATTAATATTATTAGAATAAATAAAATACGATGAATTTTTTCCATCCATGAAATTTTGGATGAAATTGACATATTAAGGATGGTAAAAATTGTTTTTTCAATGTAATCCAGATGTTATGATTTTATATAATGTAAAATAATAAATTGTGTCAAAATTTAATGAAATGAGATTTTAAAATAAATAAAAATTTACTAAATGATATAAAAATAGTAAAAATAAATTTTTCTAGAAAATTAATATTATAATGATAAAAGTATCATATTAATTGATTTTGAATTATTTAATGGACGCATTTCCATGAAATGACAAAGATTTTTTTAAAATTAATGAATATGACCAACTGTAACATTATCATTTCTTATATGTTCAATAATTTTAATATAGATATAAACTAGATATAACTTCTATCATTAATATTATTTTTAAATATTAACTAATTATCTACTTCATATTAATTTATTTATAAAAATTATATACTTTATAATTTTAATATGTAATGACACAATTGTGAAGAAGTAATTATTTTATTAATAGAAATATCATATAGAGGATATTAACAATATTAAAATAAATTTAATTTGATATAATTGAGGACATAAAAGAGTTTTTAGGTGAATATGTAATGTTAATACATTATTAAAATCATTTTTCATAGTCATCAATGAGTTTGGCGTTTATTTAAATTTATATTATTTAATTATTTTATAATTGACACTCTTACTATTTTATAAAAATAACATTTAAATAAAATATAAAAATCCTAAATTTTTTCAAAATAAAAATTTGATAATAATAAGTCCTAGAATGTCAATAAATTATCATTTGGGTTCAATTGAAACCATATAATTATCGAGATAATATTTATAATTTTATTACCATAAATAAAATTAAATAGATTAAATAATTATTTATCAATATGTTAAGGTTTATAATAATATAAAACCATTTATAAATTTATTGGTTGATTGTATTTCAACCCTTCCTCAAATAATTCTATAAATAACTCAATTTGGAGCTATATAATGTCGAAAATACATTTTTAATAAATTAATATATTGGGTGTTTCTTAAGTTCCCTCTCCTATCTTATATAAGGGAACATATCCTTCTCTTTTATTCAAACCTCTAAATCCCTTTGGATCAGACAAAACTGAACCATTTCTCCTCTCAAATACCCTCACTTTATCCTAGAGACCTTACTTACAACAAAAAGGTGACATATGAAATTCTTTTGTTCAAATAAAAAGAAGATACCCAAAAAAGTGTAATTATTTTATCCACTCTTTCAAAGTTCTTTTTTTATTCTACACTCAGTTCCTATGTTTCTTCGGAAAAATATAATAAATATAATATCATCTACGTTATTTTAATTTATTATAATTATTATACATCGATATTACATCATTCATCCATCCTATAAATAATAATATCACCATGTTTTCATACATACGACTTACAATCTCCACACCAAGGTGTAATTTGTTATTCAAAACTATATTATTTGGATGGGTATCATGATGAGTTAAATGGATTAAAATAATTAATATATCATGAAAATTAATCTCTATAATCAATATACCATCCAATTTTGTACCATTTAACCATAAATGTAATGATATTTTTCCCTGTTCATATGTACGAACCTCCATCTCCACAGCGCGATAAGATTCATTCTCCACATTTACCATCAATAAATGATTATAAAATTAATAAGATGAGTAAAAATAATAATTATGAACTTAATTTATTAATTTATATTAATAAAATAATTCTTATTCATGACAAAAATTACATATGTGACAAAATGTGAATGGAAAAAATAAGCAGTTACCACCCGAAATAATGGTAATACTGAAATTTATTTAAAAAACAATATAAGACGATCATATATGATATCAAAAATATGGATATTGTTCTGGGATAATGAAATTATATTATTTATAAATATATAGGTGGTTAACACACCTTTCACTAATGGAAATTACAAGGTAAGGGTTAATCGTGCAATCTAATTATTATACGATATTGTTAATGTTTAAGTATTTACTAAGACATATTTATCATCCTTCTTCATGTTTTATATTAATGTATTAAAAATGTTTATTTTCAAGAATTTTTGTAATGGAATCTTTATATAAAACATCATTTAAATGCTGTAAAGATTTATACTTCTAAATATGTATCATTAATGTCTATGTTTTCAAATGGATTGAAGTATTTTATTTTTATGGACGTGAATGTTTTTATGTTTTTATTCAATTCAAATGATCTAAAGTGGTATGGTATATTTTCCTTCAAAAATATCTTTTAAATGTCTTCTTTCATAAATGTTGCTACTTTTTTTCAAATAAAAAATGGGATATTTTACTCAATGGTTATTAACCATTTTATTAGATTTTTTTATCTATTTCAACATCCTTTGATAGAATTTCTACATAGTTGATTTTGTTTTATTATGATACAATCTACCAAGTTGTATTGAATGGTTTATCATATTTTTTACTATGGATGTAAATTTTTTATACCACATATGGATTATTGTTTATGTATTTGCATTTTATATGCCAGCTTTAATATGAATGTTTATGTTTTTTTATGTTTGACCTCATTCATAAGGGCAATGTATTAGACATAGTAGGTGACAGGCAGGGCCCAATATAGCCGATTTTTTAATCAGTATATTTCTTTAATAAAAATAGATATGGGTTTGAATGACTCCTTATACATTTATTATATTCTTGTAATTAATCCATTGATATACATGATTCGTGGCATGATTCTGTGAACATATTAGATTCATAGCATGAATCCTCAATGGTATAAATGAAATTTACAACATTATGTATTCCTTAATTATGAGATTAATTATTGATATTACATTAGATTATTCTACTAGTTCAATATCCATATAAATGTTAAAATGAAATTATTTGGATTATATTTACAATATTATGTTCAATATTATGTCTATAATTAGTGTGATTCAGTTTTATACCTTTCCGTAAATTTGTTTTCTTATTTATGATAACCTCTTATATATGTTTTACCCTTATAGAGAATCTGATCTCATGGTATTCTTGTGTTTAATTTTCCCTTGATTCTAAAAACTACTTCTTACTGATAAGAAGTTTTAACCTATGAGAATAATTCCATTCTCAAGTAAATATTTCTATTTAATTTTTTGTTATGAATTGTAATGTAAAATTAATATATGTAATCAATTTTCCAAGGTTACTAATCTTTACAGTCCATAAGGATGTCATGTTTTTCCACCATCATTTTCACTCATTATGTTAAATCCCCACCTTACCGATAACTATACAACAGTGGTTTCCTATCAAATGTGTCATACAACAATCCTCTAATGGGATGATAATACATGACATGGTATAACATGATAAAAAAAGCACAATATCATTTGATAAATAATATAACCATATATAAATACATTAATTCACATCAATCATACAATCATTTACTATAAAAATTATCATGTAATCAATCACCATATATGACTATCACATCAATGTGCACACCCTCACACAACCATAAACGAACTAATAAAAAAACCTTGTTAACACATGAATCAACGATGAAAATATGTTAGTACTAGATAACAAAATGTATGTACATACCCCCTAAGAAAAATTTATGTCAACACTAAGGTTCATTAAGGGTTTTATAGCCAATATATTTCCCAGGTGCCAATAGAATTCTGTATATCAAAATAACACCTCTAACTAGTTAAAATAAAACATATTAGGAATTTTTGAGAAAGGAAAATAGAAACAACCACATGGAGTGTACCAATTCTTACACTAGATCAAACTCCATCAATGAGAGTCATCTTGTTTTTCTGGATGTAGAATAATTTTGATCTGATAACAAAAGAAAAGAAAGAAGGATTATTTGAAAATCGAGAATTTAAAAAAAACACATGCATTGAAATATGGTATTGAGGTGTTTATGGATAACCCAACATGAAGGATATTGGGAAACCAATATGGGTGTGATTGAATAATATAACCTCAGTTTTGGATGTCCCACTATAATATAGAGAGAACAAGAAATATAAATCAATGGTATATAATATTTTTTTATGTTTCGGGAGCTTAATAGACCCTAAACTACTGCATCATAATGAGAAACACATTAGCTTAGAGGTGTGTATTAATTATATCATATGGATTGGAACTATATTGAATGATAATGGTAAAATAATAAATATCAGCGGTCTTAAATTATTCATTCTTCTTGAGGAACACCTCTTAAGGTCTGTTATGAAAATCCAAAAATCCATTCCCCCTTAAAATATATACCATATTTTTTATGTAATTATAACATGAAGACCACCTAGATTGACCCATTGTGTATTATTAACACATAAATGGATTTTCTATGTGGTATAACTAACCACTATGAATCCTCCCTCATAATTCCTCCATAGGGTAGGATATGGTGAAACTAGGATCACATTCATCAACCATATTCTTCTTTGGTGAATACTTTGGTTCATATCTCACTTTTGAACAACCATAAAATCTACAGTTTTGTAAATCTTTTTTAGAAAAAAATTATATTAAGACCAAACTTCTTCTTCCATAAGCTTCTCAGTGACCAAAAATAATTAGAAAAAAATTCCTAGCTAAAACAATAATGAGAGGATGGTAATGAATAAATTTATTACGTACCAAATGTTCAATGTTTTTATATAATGTATCCATAGCTTTAATATCAAACAAAAAATTCTTATAGTAGTTATCTTTCCAAAATCACTCCTACAATAGAATTTTACTCTTATAAAAAATACAATTTAGACTAGTAATAATAATAATTTATATTAACCAAAATCTTATATGTGCTTTTTATAATAATAAAATTTATTGTAAATTAAAATAATTATATTATGACTAGTACTTAATATTGTATTCCATTGAATTTGGTTATATTAAAGGAAATCAATGATGGAATAATATGCATGATATTTAGAGGAAATTCATATCAATAATATTTTATTATAGTAAGTTTATTTAAATTATTGTAATTAAAAGAAAATTGAAATATTTTAGGGGGATCCATTTTCAAAATTAGTTTCATTATTAATTATCATTGAATTATATAGGGGGTGGTAAGAGAGAAATTAATAATAATATATGGGATAACAAATAGGTTAATATAAATTTTTACAAATTTAATATATTGGTTTTTAAAATAATTTTTCATATTAATTATTTGGTATAATAACCTTTAACATCCCTAGTTTGATAAATGAGAATATTTTAATATAAATAGAAAATTGAGAAATGATGAAATAATATAATTATACATTTTATGTGGATTTTAAGGGCTATATATGTACATATATTATGTGGATACCAGTCAATGATTTATTTTTTTCATTATAGATATTTAATTTCCTAAAATTTCAATCCTAAATTTTTGGTATAAATTATTTTAATAAGTATTCAATTTTTTTAATCAAAATAATTTTTAAAAATTAAATTAAATTTTGATTATAATAATTTAGCATTAATTTTTAAAACAATATTTATTACTATTAAAAATAATAGAGATTCAAAATTAATAAAAATTTGATGAAATATATTCTCACTCTTGGATATACAAGTCTTCAAGATCATTAATGTGTATATATAAAATATAAGTCATATTTTTATTTCCATTCATTTTATCTTCGAAAGATAATATATGTTATCCTATAATGATGAAATAACATATATTTAAGTTCATTTTGAATTATAATTAATGTATTGGTTTTAATTTATGGGAAAAAAATATTTGTCCACACAAATTGAGGAAAAAGAGGTTGAAACTATTATTCAATATTCTTATTATTTTTCATGATTTTGATGATATGTGCAACCAAGATTGTGAATATATTTAAAGGGAATTTTTTTTATTTTTTATATAAAACTATCAAATTAAAAATTTATTATTAAAAAATTTATTATATATAATTATAATCATGTTTTTATTAACATTATAAAAAACTATTTTTAAATAATAAAATGAATACATATTAAATATAATCATACAATAAAAGAAAAACTATTTTTGTATGAAAAAATATATATGAACTATAAAATTGAGCACTTTAGAGAGTTTTTATAGAATTATATTTTGTAACTCATTTTCCTATCCATCCAATATACATATTATAATTAAATTCTCATCACATTTCACATGATCATAATATCCTTATAGACAATTCGTTCTATCCAATTAAGTAGTTATATCGATGTTGAAATGATAAAAATAATTTAAATTAATTTTTTATAAATAATAATAATTTAATTCTATAAAATAATATTTAAAAATATATATTCCATTAAAATATTCATTATTTTACCTTTTACCTCCCTCCCTATAAATTAATGAATTTTAATAATGTTAATATTAGTGTATTGCATTCATATAAAAATTTTCATTCATTACTATTTTTTTTATAATTTTCATGTCCTTATTATAATGAAACATGGATCTTTTTTATTTTCTCAAAACATCATGCTTTTTTGTTTGAACATGCAAATTTTTAGCAGAAACATCTACACATGAGATAAAAAATAAATAATCAATAAAAAACTAATATAAATTTTCTCTATAATTACATGATTATATTATAGAATAATTCTAGATATATGATGATCTAATTTACCAAGATCATTTTCTTATATAATTATACAATGGATTTATCCTATGTATTAGAAGGTGTAATCCCAATAGTTTGACTATAAATTAGACGTGATAATTGAAATTGAAAAGGTGGATTTTTGAAATTTTATGGAACAAACAAAATAGAAGGATAAATACATAGAAAAAAAGTAAAATAAATGGAGTGGAAGTACCTTATATATTAGATTATGGATATTAATAATATATAGGGATAATATAAATATGAATATTATAATACATGGTTGAGGGTGTCAAATGATATGCATAAAATCCTTTGAACATCTAGAATTATAAAATGGGTAGTAATATATATTCTCAATGAAATTTTAGTTTATGGAATAGTATAAAACATTATAAATCACTAATAGATAAGTAATAATCATATCATGTATTCTTATACCATGGATTGTCCTCCACATCCTTCAAATGGCCCACATCCTCCTTAAAATTGAGTTTTTCTCCATTAAAAATAATGCTAATTTTTTTTGAAAAGGAATCAAAAATATTTCCTTTACATAAAATAATGAATAAAAATAAAATTTTATACTCATAAATTAAACAAAGGAGACATCGTAATTCTTGATAGCACTATCCATTTTCCATTATTCACTTCCCAAGAACTATTTCTTAAATACAACGGATGACTAACATATTAGATGTAATAATCTAAATATATTATATATATTATGAGAATGTTCATATGTTGTTATAAGAAAAAAAAATTTGTACCTAAATTAAAAATATATTTTAGTGATGTGTCCATGATTTAACAAAATTTACTACTACCATGTAAAATTCATATGATCATACTGGTCAAAAATTGTTGAGAGACTCAATATGATCATATTAAAATTTATTATTATGTTTGATTTCGTCCATTGAGATATATTTTTTATTTAAAATAATATATATATTTTAATACATGTGCACCTGACATAAGGTGCAAGATAAAAAATCATAATCATTAAAAAAATGAATTTCATAGAAATACAATGCAACATGAAACATTTAATAATTTGATAAAAACATGAAAATGTTTTATAACATGATGAAAATTAAATTGTAACACATCCAATAGAAAGGGAAATTATTTTTGATAAACCCATTATGATAGCACCAATGTGAACAAACTCATTATTTACCTGCCTTTAAACATGATTATACCCATTATAGTCACACCTATGTGAACAAAACCATTATTTCCACACTTGAATATATCATTAGATATTATATTATACCGATGAATTTGAAGGATATATATGACTCCACCCATCATCATTTATATATATGTACACAATATAAAAACAATCATCACCATAACATAAATAACCATTGGAAAAAATAATGGGATTTTAAAACATATCACACAACATGGAAATAACAAAAGGATAAAAATATATTACAATCCAAAATGTTTTATGGTGTAATAAAATATATAAATTCACTTTATATGATATAGAAATGTTTATAGTAATGAGAAAATATCATTGAAAATGGTTACCAAAAAATATTTTGTCTTCATTTATTTAAGGTCAATATTTTGAGTATCTTTTCAAAATTACACCTTTATATTAAATAGAAATGAAAATAATACTATACATGGCATTTATATTGGTTAATAATTTATTTTAACAAATTAAATAATGAAATAAAATCATCATAGATGGAATTTCCTGGAAATAAGATGATTAATTATAAAATTTTTCACTCAATGAAATTATGTGGACTTACATGGTCCCTTATATTTTCCCATGATATCAATAGAATACATTAACCTCCTAATTAATAATTAATAAAGTCAAAAGTAAATATTTTTAAAACTTATTATTATATATTAGAATATATATACTTTATTAAAATGATATTCATGCACCACATGTTTCTAATATATTTTAATTTTTTATTAATAATATAATTCATATAGAACATGGTTAATATGTGGGGATGGAAATCTTTTTTCTCTAAAATATAATAAATTAAAAAATATATTCTCTTTGGATTAATTTTTTATAAGGACATTAGAATTCATAATAAAATTAGATGGGGATTTTAGTTGTGTTTTATTAAAAGGAAAGTGGTAAATTAATAGTTTGGGGTTATTTTCTGATATTGATGAATTTATATATAATTATCATAACATTTGTTATCCAAAAATAATATTTTTAATTAAATATCATTCATATATATAATTTATATACTCATCCACTATAGTCCAAACCCAACTATGTTTGGATGTATAGAAAAAATGTATCACATTTATTCATTGAGGTTGTAGTCTACATAACACATGATTGACATTTTATTTCCTCAATTAATGACTGGGGTGATGGTGTGTATTAATTCATCATTTAAAAACCCAAATTACATTATTTAATCTTCATTTAATCTTAAATTCTAGTGTTTGGGTTAGTTATGAGGGATGCTGACGAAAAACCTAAATCATCACTACATAGAGGCGGTTATCTATGCACATGTTCTAATGTTGATTCTTGTTTTTCTTAATATATAGAAGAGAAGAGTTATATAGTATTCTGTTATTACGATAATATTTCAATAAATGTTTTATATTGATTTTATTATTATACAATGGTTATCTATGGATTATAATGGAAATAATATGAATTAAATGTTAAGAAAGATGTGATAGAAATGTTGAGTCTGTAAACATCCTATGGAAGTAGGCCTATGATTTGTGGGACATATGAAAATTTCTAGTGAAAATGGTAAATTTTGAATTCATAGGTTATAATGGATGGAAAATTTGGGAAGGTTTCATGAATATTTGGAGATAATTGTGGAGTATTGAAATGGTGGATTTGATCCCCTTATTATTGTTGAAATAGAGGGACACTTTCAAAATAAATAATGTTATGAACGGTGAATGAATGGAATGGAATTAATTATAGGTTCATTAGGTGGGTGATTTTTATTAATGGATGTTTTTTATACATTAAAACAAATAAATAAATTTCTATTTTTTCCAATTGTCATGTAAAATTATGAAAAATCCATCCACATTAGTTTAGTCATTTAAATTCATTTTTATTCTTAACAAAATGTTACTCATGTAAATAATTTAATTAAAATAATATAAGAACACAAATACAAAAAAAAAATCATGTGGAATTTGAATTTTTTTTCTATTTACCCTAATCAAAATTTTAAGTTATAGAAAATTCCCTTCAATATTAATTCATATAATCTATTGAAAAACTATTTATATACAAAATTGTAGTTTTAATAATTATGTTAACTTCATCTTATTTAACATTAATTTCTCATTATAAGAGTGTTTATTTTTTTATATATATTGAATAACCATTTATTGTTTTTTTAATATTGGTTCAATTTTGTTTTAAAAAATAAAACATATTTAGTAAATTATTTTTCATTAAATTTTTTCCATTGTAAATAATATTTACCCATTGTATTTTAATTATTAGAACAAGAAACAAATTAAACATTATAATATAATTTTCACCCATATATTTTAAATCTTCAATAAATTTCATTTTATCAATTTGATTGTAACAAATTTTAAAATAATAATTTTCTAATACATATATTCAAAAACATATAAAATTTTAAATGGTTTCAAATAGACATTTATAATTCAGTAATGATATTTGGACATATATAATCATATATAAGACATGTAATTTTTTTAAAATATACATCCATACGATTTATTTTATGATTATATATTAAAATACATAGTTGTTTCTAATTTTTTTTCTTTATTCATATAAAAATAAAATACTTTACAAAATATGAAAAACCATATTATGATAATATGACCATTATAAATCCAAAGATAATGTTAATTATTTTAAATTATTCAATTATAAGTGATATGATTAATCTGTAAATAGGAACGGATGAAATATTTTGAGGAATCATGTATTTCATTGTATGAAATGATCATTGTTTTATTATATAATTTTATATTGTTCTTATAATGTGTGTATAATTATTGATACTTACCAATTAAAATAACATTAGAGTTATACCATTATTTAATATTTTTACAAGTGTTTTGTGTCAGAAAATCTTTTCAAATGGTACTTAATTATGGAAATTAAATTACTAAACTAATGGGTTGGTACATTACAAACACATAAAATAAATTCAACATGAAAAATATATTAGAAGGATGGAAACATGTGTGGTTATTTTTTCTTCATCACATGTTCATTTACTAACATACCCTCCTAGAACCTCTGATTTATCCATCGAATATTTACTATTATATGGTATTTCATTGTAGGTCCTTATCTCTTCTATCAATGAACTCTAATGATTTTTCTTCATGGGAAAATAATTTTTCATGTTTCACAACATATATGTTGTGTTCATATGATGTATTTGGTATTCGCATACAAAAAAATAATACATGGAAGAAAAATTGATTATGGGATAGGTAAAGAGGGAGCATTAAACACTAATCTTCATCCTCCAAAAGATAATGGATCTTGAATGAAATTTTTTATCATGATATCTCATCCATTTTCTTCCATTATATCATAACCTATTTACATGGATATATTAAAATAAATAACTTTTCATCAACTTCATTCTATCATTATCATATACGATTATTGGTATAACACAATTTTGGCTTTTTTAGTCATTAATATATAACTAAATGGTATGAAAAATATATATCATTTCATGTAAAATGTCACAATCTATCAGCTTCCCCTCTCCCACTTAATCTTAGCATATGACAATATGATATATCATCCCACATATTGCGTCATATTATGAAATTTTAATACTATAATTGAAACAATTGTTCTATAATAACTCTATTTGGTGGAGGTTTTGATCCCATAATCCATGTAAATAAATAAAATATGATCCTTATATATCCAATAGAATTTTAATTTTCCTCAATTATTAATCATATTTTTAAGAATGATATGAAGTGCTAAATAATAGATTTGTCTCAAATGAATTATAAATTCATATCCAAAATATAAAGGTAAACAATGATTAAATATCATATATAATTGATTTTGGTACTCCATAATACACCACCACATTCCAAATGTATAATATGGTGAGTTGGTCTATCAATAAATCATATATGATTGTAAGAAAATGCATTTATTTTTTTTATTTGGATGACTATAACATAAAAACAATTATGCCCATTGAAAATTATGGGGATTCCAATGAGGTAATCCATGAATATGTGTTCAAATTTTAATACTACTGTGATTAATGGTTACAACATACAATAAGACTATAGTAATTCCTACATAACATTTTATAATACCGTAGGATGAGAAATATACTCAGATATATATATCTTCAATAATCTCACGTTATAGTTTTATAGATATATAGAAATTGTCTTGAATCCTAGATATATAGAAAAGGATGGGCTATGCACATCATCCAAATGTTTGTTCATCAATTTTTACTTTTTTGGGAGAAAAATAGGTGTTCTGAACCATATAAGTTGATCATTATCAATATTCAATTCTGAAATATTCCCCACCATTTTCTATAGGTCTACCTAATATTTATAATAAAAATTGATCGTTACGTTACTAGATGGATGTGTAGCCCATTGGGAAAGATATAATTTGTGTCCCCCACATTGAATTGAAGATTCACCCTATAAAATTCAATGAGTATTTGGTATTTTCAGAAATCATAATGGATAATGTATCATGATCATTCATACTTAGAGAATTATTCAATTAATTTACCTTCCCTATGCGGTAATGTATTAAGTAGTCAGAATCATTTCTCAACACTAATAATATTATTTGTAACATATTAAATTCTATCGATATGAATATATATTTTTGGAACTTTTAATAGTTATATATATCAAAAAAAAATCGTTAGAGATATTATTCCTAAATTATCAATGCAATGATCACTTCTATAATCTCAGAATCAGGGCTTTCACAATTTTTCTCATGTACCATTAATTTCAATTAATCATATAAAATGACCTATTATTATAAATAAGGATTCTACCCAAACCATTTTTCAATGGATCACTATATATTACAAACACTACTAGAAAAAATTGATATAACCATGATTTTATAATAAATCATTGTTATAGGGTTTGGTTCATAAACATGGCCATGGTTTTTGTAAAACATGTTAATAAATTCTGTATGTGGAATTATTTTTTATGTTATAGACATGGGAAACCATATACAAACATCTTTCGGAGAACAATTGGTATAGGTCACAAATATTCCAACATTTTTCTCATAAACTAAGGGTATGGGTTTTGGTTCAAAGCATATACCCATGGATCTAGAAAACATTTTTTATTGGTCTACCTTATATCAATTGTTTTATGAAAACTATGGGAATTGGGTTTGGTTCAAAACCAATACGCTTGGTTCTCCATGTACCATATTTAAAGGTCATACCTATAACCAAGATTACGATACACTATGTCTATATATTTCTCATTTTAGAATGGGGAATTTTTTTTGGATAAAATATTTTAATGGTTTTGAACCAACAGACATGGTTTAAAAAAATATATATATGAAATTAAATATTCATATCATGATAATTATATATCGTCTATTGGTTATGGGATAGGATTGTATATATTTTATCTTATATTATAACTTGGAGAAATAAATAATTTTAAAGTCTCACTACCACGATTTTAGAATCGTGGATATAAGATTAATGATATAGTGGAATATAAGTATAGTTTTGAATATCAGAAATACCGATATTACCCTAGTTTTCCACCATGTAAATATTTCTAAACCCACTGTTGACAACCATGGCTATTTCCACACATCCCATAAACCTATTTCTATCGGGAATAACCATGGAAATATATTTTTCTATTAAAATATATTTCACCAAGAAATTTCAATCAATTAATCACCTACAATATTATGGGCTATACCCATGGTTCAGAAGCATGGGTATAGGATAATTGTCTATTAGTGACACCCTTACTGACTCTAGGCTAATATTACACATAGGTTAGTGAGAAATCGCTTCACGAGTTGCATAAATCACATTTGATGTTCTTATATCTAAATGGTCTTTTGGACCTTCTATTTCAACACGGTTAGTGGATTTGTATTCCAAGAGAAATTTCTAAAAAAGTATCAGAAACAGCCTTTTGACCAAATAAATCTTTTAATCCTAGTTACAATGGTCAGTCTATGATATATATCGATAAATTCCATCATTGATGGATCTAATGATATTCCCTTACTTTTTATCACATGACCCATAAAAGGAACATTTTTTAGAAAAACATCATGGAATCTAAATTATGAATAAAAACACTCATTTCATATGGTAATTAACCCAATTTTCAAATTATTTTCTTTCCTTTATTTTCTTTTCTAATTTATTTGAATAATATATTTAATGAAATCCACAAATTGGACTTTTTTTCTCAAAATACAATATTCATTAGATACATAAAGACAAAATGGGTAATTATAAGTCCAAATATACAAACTATAAACTCATTCATTCTATATATTATATGAAAATTCATCTTATATATATCCTCCCTTTTAGACTATAATGGATTGTATCTATTTTAATGTTCAATCAATGAGTGTATTTAGAGCATCAGATTTGATCTGATAGATCATCGATATGGGGTAGGTAATGCTGATTGTTTATTGTGATTTTATTGAGCCCGTGATTATCAATGATAATTCTCATTGATTTACCATATATTTTGAGAAATAAGAATTCTTTACCCCATAGTGAAGTACTATGGTATATTAAATCCTTGAACAAATTGTCTTGGGTTTTTTTTAAAACTCTTCTAATTTAAGGGAAGCTATTATATATGGAATCCAAAAGATAATAATGATAACATGAATAAGATTATTTGATAACTCAACCTAACATTCTAGGGGAAGACTATAATTCTCACCTATAAATATATTATTATATTCCAATCAAATATCTATAATATCGATTATGAATGAAACCCTAATCTCTTGAGTTAAGATTCATATGTTGGGGTGTACTATATCCAATATAATATAATTTTGATCCCCATAGAGTTTATAATTATCCTTGCATCAATAAATGGTAATAATATGATTTGGGATATGAAATGAGACTTCCTTATCCACATATTTATTATGTTATTTATATAGGGGAATATAATATATACCAAACGTTATGCCAAATATACTTAAGGATGATAAATTAGATATATATGATGTATCCTCCCACATATTTCATTCAGTGTAGATTTTTTAAATTTTATTTTCTATAAACATGCTTCTTGGGTTTTCAATGAAATTTCCAAATGTAAAGACCCACAAATTTCAAGGAAATGTTTTTCTTAATTATCTTTTGAATTTTAATAGATCACAGTTTCTGACGGCACCTGATTCCGAGGCCCGGTGTGCCCGGAATCAGTTTCCGATGTTTGGCTGGGATACGTTCAGTGAACGGACGAGCGGGTTTTTCTAACTTTTAAACCGGTGCCCGGAATCTAATTCTGAGGGCACCAATGGAATCTCAATGCCGATAATTGCTTAGAAATGCCTCTTCTGGAGTTGCGTTTGCTCGGGTGTGGTTTTTAATTTTTGGGTTTAAAGTTATGAAATAAAATAAAGGTGTGCGATATTTTTATTTTTATTTCACTTTAAACTACTTGAAAGCCACTTAAAGCTGCTTAAGCGGAGTTGTTACGGATAGGGTGCTATCCAAAATATCCTACCCACTTGGTAGGATATTTGTGGGGTGGGGCCCGCACGAGCCCCACTGCTTCATCTCCACTAAGTAACGCACCCGCGAAAACCTGTCATTATGAAAGTCAACTGACACGTTTTCTTAAATTATTAATGCAACATTTAATTGGGTAGTTTAATTCATTGAATTAAATGGGCGGTTTATTCGTTGAAATTAATTATATGAATTAATTTCATTCATTTCGTAACACATTTTCGTTTTGTTGGCATATTAATAAAATAAGGCCAACACACCCTCCTTTTGAAATGTTGTGTAAAACCTTTGATGAACCTCTAAGAATTATTCATCCTCCTTCGCGATGAACGCGAAGAATGCCGACCTCCGACGAAGAACGCTTAACCCGCGGAAATCGACAACACGACACCGTGTGCCGCGACGCCAAAGATTCCTCTCCCGCAACGTTCTTCGGTGACGTTCCTTCCTCCACGACAAAAATCTTTGGTCATCCGTTGAGGTGAGAGTTTTCGATTCTTTAAATTTCTTTGTGGTTTTTAACTCAAGATGGATTTAATTATTAAAATTAAATTTGTTGTTCTTGAACCTCGGATTTCGTCGACGTGCAACGTATTCCGCGACGACGTGACGCCCTTCCGCGACGACGCGACGCCTTCCGCGACACGACGATCGCATCCTTCTACGGCGATCAATTCCGCGAAGAACGCACGTGCGACACTTGACGAGGTAGGGGTTTTTTTTGAATTTTTTATATTCCCGTGATCGTTTCTTTTAAAAACAAAGAACCCTGTCTCATAAGAACAATTTTAATTTATTAAAATTGTTGTTTGATGTGTTGAATAATTCTCCAGACTGTTATTTTCTAACGCGGAGGGTGCAGGCCAAAAAAACACGGCCCGACAACCCTCTGCTGTTCTTCGTTGTTGTATGGATTTGGAGGGCGATGACAAAACGTGACGAAAGAGGGTTTTGATGATTATGCAGTGAAGAACGGAACCCGGGAGGAACATCGGTGCATACGGGAAGGAAAACGGACCACCAGAGCAACTTCGGTGGCCCGCGGAAGTCTCCGGCGGCACCGGCGGCCGGAGGCGGCGCGCCCCGGCGCGCCGCCGAATAGGGTCACCGCCGCTGAAGCCTCGGCGGCGGCTTCCAGCGGACCCGCAGCCACGCGGGTTCGGCGCACACACGGGATGCAGCCTTTGCCGCGCCCGTTGACCAGGGCGGCCCCCCGCGGGGGCCGCGGTGCTGTCACGCGGGGGCAGCGAGCCCCCCGCGCTGCTCGGCCGCTCGGCCGAGCCGAGCCGGACCGGCCAGCTGAGTCGGGCCGCACCCTGGCCTGGCCGGACCGGGTCCCTCCGGGTGGGACCAGGTCGGGTCGACTCGGTTCGGCCGACCCAGGGGGTGTCGGGCTGGGTCAGCCCGGGCCCAGACCCCTGTCTTCGGACCGTTTACGGTCTTTTTCCCGTAACATAAGCTACGGGCCTCCGAATGACGCGCCGTCAGCGGCAACGCGATCCTTGGATCGAGATGGTCGTTTTAGTATATTACACTCAAGGTTTCGGATTACTTTGGGTTCGGCCGGGTTGGTTCGTACACGAAACCAACCAGGCCCTCAGAGCGGAAACGCTCATATCTTGAGCTTCGGACGTCCGATTGACGTGCCGTCGACATTGTTGAATTTTTCTAAGTGAGGCGGATCTTTTGGCTCACTCAGCCCGAGGTTTGGACACAGGTGGAGTATGGTCGTGTTGGTTTTTCCTTAAAAACCAACCGGGCCCCTGGGACGAAAAGGCCAATAACTCTCAGATAGGGCGTTCGATTGACGCGCCGTCTGCGACGTTGAGTTCCTGTTGACGATACAGAACTTTTGGATACATCATCTTCGGACCTTGTGTCAGTTGATGTATCAGCCTCTCGACTCGTGGAGAGGACCCTCCAAAACGAGCTTGCTGTGTGCAGGAACCCTAGAGCTGGTTGTGACTGCTACTTCGACAGCGACGACTGTGCAGAGATCCTCAGTGGACTGCAGGGATGACTGTGCAGAGATTCTCAGTGGACTGCAGCGAGGACTGTGCAGAGATCCTCAGTGGACTGCGACGACGACTGTGCAGAGATCCTCAGTGGACTACGACGACGACTGTGCAGAGATCCTGAGTGGACTACTACGACGGCTGTGCAGAGATCCTCAGTGGACATCGACGACTACTGCACTCAGTGATCCTACGTGGATCAGTGCTACAGATCCTGTGTGGATCTGATCCTGTGTGGGACAGCACTCAGCGGTTCTGTGTGAGCCAGCGTCTACAGGTCCTGTGCGGGCCCGATCCTGTGTGGGTCTTTGCGGGGGTTAGTTACCTATTGATCCTGTGTGGGTCCGATCCTATGTGGGTCATTGAGGGGGTTAGTACCTTTCGATCCTTTGTGGGTCCGACGACTCAGATGGATTAGTGATCATCTTTATCGTCATACAAGAAGTATTCATGTGTGAGATGAATCTTGTTTTACTCTTCATTGTGGATTGTGTTGAACTATCCTGTGTGGATTTACTATTTACTCTCCTTTGTGGATTGTGTTGAACTATCCTATGAGGATTAATTTTCTCTCCTTCGTGGATTGTGTTGTGCTATCCTGTGTGGGTATACATTTTGATTTCCTGTGTGGACTGGGTTGTGCTTGGGCTCGGATGTTGGAGCCTAACGGGAATTGATGACTTAGGTATATGTATGGGCATATACCTAAGCCATGTCGGATGTTACTTCGTGATTGTATCTTTCTATTTTGGATTATACTTTGTGGATTCTAGGAGACCTTCGGGGGTCTCGGGGTCCCTACTGAGTAGCTTATACTCACCCATGCACGGGCTATGCCTGCCCTTCGTTGTGTTGGTTGCAGAAGACGGACATCGCCGATTGTGGTGGAGGCTTGTGGAGTAGGACGGTACCTAGAGGTGGACCATTGGGCGTGACGTACTCAGAGCGGACGACTGGAACGAGGAGCTGTGGAGGCTATCTGTACCCACCCTTCAGGTGGGACTTCCAGAGGAGGGCTCGATGCTGCAGCTTTTCTTTTCAGTTGCTATTTTTCCCTTCAGTTGTACTTTACAGTTGGGCTTGTATTTTTGGCCCCTTTTACTTTCAGCACAACTTGTTACAGTTTTTACTTAGTGTTTACTCTTTCCGCTTCCTTACTCTTTGGTGGTTATTTTACCTTACAATGGAAATGCCTTCCCTGTTTATCGGGATCTACGCCTTGGTGCTAGTCGCCAGCCCCTGGCCTATGGAAGGCGGGCTTGGGGTAGTCACGGCACTGGCCCCGAGGACGGGTCTTGACAAATTGGTATCAAAGGTGGTCTGTTCTACCGAAGAATCTGATCTTTATTCTATGTGAAGCAATAGTGTTTAGCGTATTGGGTGTGGTTATCAGTCCAGGGAGTCCAGTGTTGGTGTGGCGGTCGACGTATCCGTACACCAGGACCCTGACTTCTGATTTCCGACTTAATGCACAAAAACATTGATTGCATGTTTGTTTTCAAGTTTTCTTCATGATTACCTTGTATCAGCTCACAAGGTATACTGTTCTGACCGTGGCGCACTTGTTTCCTTTTCAGGATGGCCCCACGACGACATCTAGCTAGTGTTCCGAGTGTAGAGCGCGATGACAGCCCGCCGAGCGACGAGGCCTCGGTACAGGGCCCGTTGACAGCGGAGGCACTAGCGGTACCTTTACCCACCGAGCCCCCGATGCTTCCAGCAACGACCGCTGACGATGCATGTCACCTCGGAGCTGTTCACGAGTTCCAACGCCAGCGACCACCCAGGTTGCATGGGGAGACGGAACCCCAGGAAGCCGAGGACTGGATGGAGGCGGTCGTAGGAGTTTTCAGGCTAGTGAGGACACCAGCAGACCTCAGGGTGATCCTCGCAGCGAGCCTACTGCACACAGTAGCAGGATGATGGTGGAGCATGATGCTCCAGGTGCACGTTGAGGCCTCTATCATCTGGACGGACTTCGAGAGCATCTTCCGCTTAGAGTTTGTCCAGGCCACCCTCGGGGCGGTGCGCATTCAGGAGCTTCTTCAGCTGTGGCAGGGCAGCTTGATGATCGCCCAGTACGCGGCGAGGTTTACCGATCTTTCTCGCTACTCGATAGATATAGTACGAGACCCATTCTTCTGGGCCCAGACCTTTGAGCAGGGTTTGAGACATGAGATCAGGGCATCGCTGATCTCCCTCAACCTCCCGACCCAGGCAGGATTACTGGAGAGATCCCTTCTGATCGAGAGCTTTCTTGCTGAGTCTACTTCAGCAGCGAGACCTACCGCAGGGCGGCAGGTAGCGGAGTCTTCGGAAGAAGGTATCCGACGGATGACTCAGGGTTCGAGGCAGACTAGACCTTCCGACAGACGACCTCGGGACACTGGCTCAGCAGTGTGGGGCACACAGCGCGGAGCCAGTCTTTCGAGAGGCAGGCAGTGCTACACATGTGGCGGGCAGGTCCACATGGCTCGTGACTGCCCGACCCGCCGTGTCGAGGAGCAGTAGACGATGGAGGGGCCACCCAAGCAAAGGTAGAGGGTCGACTGTGGCGGTCTGCAGGGAGGAGGCGGACGAGGCAGAGGAGCTGGCCGAGCAGCAGGTGGTGGCCAACGCTTTGAGGCTCTACCACCACCACCACCAGGAGGTCCGCCCCGACCACAGGGAGCTGGCGGGCAGAGATAGGCACAGCTCCAGGTAGCGGAGGCCTACGACCATGGTTCGCCAGAGATGATTCGAGGTACGATCTGTGACAATTCCACCCTTTCTTCAGTGCTTATAGACACAGGAGCGAGTCACCCTTTCATAGCCGCTGCCCTTGTTCGGAGCTCGGAGATTCCGACAGAGTCGTTGGCTCTATCCTTACGGCTAGAGACCCCTACGAGAGAAGACTCGAAGATTACACACTAGTGCCGGCAGTGTGAGATTACACTAGGATGAGAGAGATTCGGCTGGGATCTTCTTGTAGCGGCGTTGAGGCCTTACGATGTCATCTTGGGCATGGATTGGTTATCCACAGTCCATGCTCAGATTGACTGTACTAGGCGCAAGGTGCGATGTGTGCGCAACTCGGGAGCAGGTTCACCTTCACTGGAGAGAAGGGAGCCTTTGCAGCATAGGAGGGACTCTCGTAGAGGAGGGGAAATCCCATCACTCATCAGTTGGATAACCTCATCCTTGGAGCAGTTGACATGCAGAGTCCTAGTTTTCCTGCAGTGGTGGATCAGTATGCGGAAGTCTTCCCTGACGACGTTCCAGGACTTCCTCCTCGTAGAGAGGTAGACTTTTACATTGATCTATATCCCGGGACATCCCCAATATCCACTCCAGCGTATCGGATGGCCCCCGTTGAACTTCGAGAGCTGCGGGTACAGTTGGAGGACTTGCAGGGCAAGGGGTTCATCCGACCCAGTGTTTCACCCTGGGCTTCCCCGATTTTGTTCGCGAAGAAGGCGGATGGGTACTTGCGATTGTGTGTCGACTATCATCGCCTGAACCATTTGACAGTGAGGAACAAGTATCCACTACCGAGGATTGATGACCTCTTAGATCAGCTCAAGGGAGCACGGTGGTTCTCGAAGATATACCTCCGGTCAGGCTATCATCAGCTCATAGTTCGAGACGAGGACGTGAAGAAGACGACCTTCAGGTGTCGGTATGGCCACTATGAGTTCCTGGTTATGCCATTCGGCGTAACCAATTCTCCAGCAGTGTTCATGAGCCACATGAAAAGGATCTCCCAGCCATACCTCGATCGATTTGTATTGGTCTTCATCGACGACATTTTGATGTACTCGACCACGGAGGAGGAGCACGCCTACCACTTATGGGTTGTACTAGACACACTCTGAGAGCACCAGCTTTATGGAAAGCTCTCGAAATTCCAGTTCTGGATACGTGAGGTCCACTTCTTAGGGAACGTCATTTCTGAGGCGGGAGTTGCAGTGGATCCCGTGAAGATCGAGGCAGTGCTAGCTTGGGAGCCACCCAGGAGCGTGACGGATATGCGATGTTTCTTGGGTCTAGCCGGATACTATCGGAGATTTGTGCCGGACTTCTCTAGAGTTGCGGAACCACTATCATCGTTGACGAAGAAGGGGAATCCCTTTGTGTGGTCAGATAGATGTCAGCCGAGCTTTCAGGAGCTGAGACAGAGATTGAACAACACACCTATCTTGAGGTTACCTGGGGAGGGAGTTGGATACGTAGTCTACTGCGATGCATTAGGGACCAGACTCGGATGTTTCCTGATGCAGGAGCGGGCCGTGATTTCCTATGGATCACGTCAGTTGAGGCCGCATGAGAAGAACTTTGCTACCCATGACCTGGAGTTAGCAGCAGTGGTCTTCGCTCTGAAGACATGGAGGCACTATCTGATGGGTGAGCAATTTAGAGTCTTTTCTGACCACCAGAGTCTCAGGTACATCTTCTCTCAGAAGAACCTGAACCTGAGACAGCGGCGATGGCTCGAGTTCCTCCAGTACTATGACTTTGAGATAGTCTATACTCCTGGGAAGGGGAACATAGTAGCCGATGTCCTTAGCAGGAGGACGGGCATTCAGCTACTTGAGGAGGCGACAGAGCAGCTAGCCACCTTGAAGATATCCTTCGTGGATAGGGACGGAGCAACCTTCCTTCAGTCTCTCACAGTCTATCCTCCACTTCTACAGTGGGTCAGAGAGGCAGAGCGTGGGGACGCTGACTGTGAGACACGGCGTGCACAGATATCCTCGGGACATGCACCTGATTGTTTCTCCCATGGAGCAGAGCACGACGTCCTTTTCTAAGGAAGTACCTTGGTACCGGTCGCTTTACAAGAGGAGGTTCTGAGAGAGTTTCACACTATTCCTTTGGCAGTACATCCTGGATTGGCGAAGATGTACCAGGATATCAGACGACAGCACTGGTGGTCGGGCATGAAGAAGGTTGTGGTAGAGTTCATTTCCTGATGACTCACCTGCCAGTAGGTGAAGCTAGAGCATCAGGTACCATCAAGCTTCGTACAGCCCTTGGAGGTCCCAGAGAGGAAGTGGGATGGGATATATATGGACATCGTGACTGTACTTCCACGCACTTCCAGAGGTCACGAATCCATTTGGGTGATTGTTGACCGACTCACCAAGTCAGCACACTTCTTACCCATCAGAGAGCAGGGCTCAGTGGAGAGCTTGGGGCGTCTCTACATTCAGGAGATTGTACGGCTTCACGGTGTGCCATCATCTATCGTCTCCGATCGGGATACTCGTTTTACTTCCCGGCTTTGGAAGGGGTTGTAGGAGGCATTCGGGACACAGCTACGTCTGAGCACCGCCTTTCACCCTCAGACGGATGGTCAGACGGAGAGGACCATTCAGACTCTCGAGGACATGCTCCGCGCATGTGTCCTCGACTTTGGTCGCAGCTGGGAGGATCACCTACCCTTGGTGGAGTTCACATACAACAACAGCTACCACTCCACTATCGGGATGGCACCATACGAGGCGTTGTACGGCAGACCTTGAAGATCTCCTTTGTGCTGGACAGACCCTGGGGAGTCAGCACATGTGGGACCAGAGATTGTCCGGGCCACGAAAGAGAAGGTCCAGGTCATCCAGGAGCGGATGAGGATAGCTCAGAGCTGGCAGAAGTCTTATGCTGACAGGAGGCGGAGGCCACTAGTGTTCGAGGATGGCGACCACGTCTTCTTGTGTGTCTCACCTCGACGTGGATTACGGAGATTTGGCCGAGGCGGCAAGTTGTCTCCATGCTTCATCAGACCTTTCCAGGTCCTCAACTAGATTGGAGAGGTGGCTTATCGCCTGGCTCTACCACCTCAGTTGCACCGGGTGCACGACGTCTTCCACGTATCTCACATGAAAAGATACGAGCACGACCCGACGCAGATCATTGAAAATGGGGAGCTAGACATGGATGATGGGGAGACTTTTGCGGAGGTCCCATTGAAGATCGAGGATCGACAGGAGCGGGTCCTACGTGGATGATCGATTCCTCTAGTGCGCATCAGATGGCAGCACGAGAACCTCCAGGAGAGCACTTGAGAGCGGGAGGCTCAAATGCGTGCTCAGTACCCACATTTGTTTCCCTAGTTTATGATGTATCTTTACGTGGATGTAAATCCATGATGTGGTAGTAATGTAAAGACCCTTAAATTTCAAGGAAAATTTTTTCTTAATTTTCTTTGAAATTTTACAAGAACACAGTTTCTGACAGCACCTGATTTCGAGGCCCGGTGTGCCCGGAATCATTTTCCGAAGTTTGGCTCGGGTACGTTCAGTGAACGGACGAGCTGGTTTTTCTAACTTTTGAACTGGTGCCCGGAATCGAATTATGAGAGAACCAATGGAATCGCAGCGCCGATAATTTCTTAAAAACGCCTCTTCCGGAGTTGCATTTTCTCGGGTGTGGTTTTTAATTTTTGGGTTTAATGTTATGAAATAAAATAAAGATGTGCGACAATTTTATTTTAATTTCACTTTAAGCCACTTGAAAGCCACTTAAAGCTTCTTAAGCAGAGTTGTTACGAATAGGGTGCTATCCAAAATATCCTACCCACTTGGTAGGATATTTGTGGGGTGGGGCCCGCACGATCCCCACCGTTTCTTCTCCACTATGTAACGCACCCGGGAAAACCCGTCATTATGAATGTCCACTGACGCATTTTATTAAATTCATAACGCACCATTTAATTGGTCATTTTTATTCGTTGAATTAACTGGCCGATTTATTCATTGAAATTAATTCTATGGATTAATTTCATTCGTTTCTTAACACGTTTTAGTTTTGTTGGCATATTAATAAAATAAGGCCAACACACCCTCCTTTTGAAATGTTGTGTTAAACCTTTGAAGAACATCTAAGAATTATTTATCCTCCTATGTGAAGAAAGCGAAAAATGCGAAGAACTAGAAGAACGCGAAGAACATCGGCCTCCGATGAAGAACGTCGAACCCGCTGAAATCGACGACACGACGCCATGTGTCGCGACGCCAACGTTTCCTCTCCCGCAACGTTCTTCGGCGACATTCCTTCCTCCAAGACAAAAATATTCGATCATCAGTTGAGGTGAGAGTTTTCGATTCTTTAAATTCCTTTGTGGTTTTTAACTCAAGATGGATTTAATTATTAAAATTAAATCTGTTGTTCATGAACCTCAGAGTTCGTCGACGAGCACCGTATTCCGCGACGATGTGATGCCATTCTGCGACGACGCGACGCCTTCCGCGACGACGCGACGCCTTCCGAGACACGATGATCGCCTCCTTTGTGAATGAAGGACCCCGGGAGGACTTTTGGCGAAGAAGACAAGGATTTACGACCACCGGACCTCGTCTGGTGGTCCGCGGAGCGACCCGCCGGAACAGCGGCGCCCGGCGCGCCACTGTGGAGAACTTCCGCGGCTGAAGCCGCGGTGGCTGCAGCGCGGTCCTGCGACCGTGTGGGACCGGAGGAGCGGGACGCGGCGGCCCGGCCACGTCCGTTGGCATGGGAGTCCCCACGTGGGGCGGCGGCTCTTCTTCACGTGGGGGAAGCGCGCCCCCCGCCCGCGGCTCGGCAGTAACAGCTGAGCCAACCCTCCGGCCGAGCCGGGTCGCGCCCAGGTCCGGCCGGGTCGCACCCAGGCCGGGCCGGGCCACCCTGGCCGGGTTGGGCTGTGCCGGCCGGGTTGGACCTGGACCCGGGTCTGGTCGACCCGGTTTGGGCCGACCCAGGGGGGATGGGCTGGGTCGGTCCTGGCCCAGACCCCCCGTTTTCGAACCTTTTCGGTATGTTGCTCATAACAAGAGATGTGGGACTCTGATCGACGCACCATCAGCTGCGATGCGATCCTTGGATTGAGGCGATCATTTCGGTATATCACACTCTTGGTTTCGGAGGACTTTGAGTTTGGCCAGGTTGGTTCGTACACGAAACCAACCGGGCCCTCGGAGTGAAAACACTCATATCTTGAGCTACGAACGTCTGATTGATCTGTCGTCAACATTGATGGATTCCTCTACGTGAGACGGGTCTTTTGGCTTACTCCGCATGAGTTTTGGATATAAGTGGAGTACGTTCAGGTTGGTTTTTACTTAAAAACCAATCGGGCTCCTGGGACCAAAAAGCCAATAACTCTCAGACCGGGCGTCCGATTAACGCGTCATCTGCGACGTTGAGTTCCTGTTGACGATGCGGAACTTTTGGATACATCAACTCTGGACTATGTATCAGTTGATGTATCATCCTCTTGGCTCGTGGAGAGGACCCTCCCGAACCAGCTTGCTGTGTGCGGGAACCCTAGAGCTGGTTGCGACAGCGACTGTGACGACGACGACTGTGCATAGATCCTCAGTGGATTCGACTGCGACGACTACATCACTCAGCGATCCTACGTGGATCAGTGCTATAGATCATGTGTGGATCCGATCCTGTGTGGGTCAGCGCTCAGTGGTTCTGTGTGAGCCAGCGGCTACAGGTCCTGTGTGGGCCCGATCCTGTGTGGGTCTTTGCGGGGGTTAGTTACCTATTGATCCTGTGTGGGTCCGATCCTGTGTGGGTCATTGCGGGGGTTAGTACCTTTCGATCATTTGTGGGTCCGGCGACTTAGATGGATCAGTGATCATCTTTATCGTCATACAAGAAGTATTCTTGTGTGAGCTGAATCTTGTTTTACACTCCTTTGTGGATTGTGTTGAACTATCCTGTGTGGATATACTGTTTACTCTCCTTTGTGGATTGTGTTGAACTATCCTCTATGGATTACTTTGCTCTCCTTCGTGGATTGTGTTGTGCTATCCTGTATGGGTATACGTTTTGTTTTCCTATGTGGACTGGGTTGTGCTTGGCCTCGGATGTTGGAGTCGAACGAGAATTGATGACTTAGGTATATGTATGGGCATATACCTAAGACGTGTCGGATGTTACTTCGTGATTGTATCTTTCCTTTGTGGTTTATCCTTTGTAGATTCTGGGAGACCTTCGGGGGTCTCGGGGTCCCTACTGAGTAGCTTATACTCACCCCTGCACGGGATATGACCGCACTTCGTTATGTTGGTTGCAGACGACGGACAGCGCTGATCGTGGTGGAGGCTTGTGGAGCAGGACGGTACCTGGAGGTGGACCATTGGGCGGGACGTACTCGGAGCGGATGGCTGGACCGAGGAGCCGTGGAGGCTATCTGTACCCACCCTTCAGGTGGGACTTCTAGAGGACGGCTCGACGCTGCGGCTTTTCTTTTCAGTTGCTGTTTTTACCTTCAGTTGTACTTTACAGTTAGGCTTGTATTTCCAGACCCTTTTACTTTCATCACAGCTTGTTACAGTTTTTACTTAGTGTTTACTCTTTCCTCATTCATACTCTGTGGTGGTTGTTTTACCTTACAAAGGAAATGCCTTCTTCGTTTATCGGGATCTATTCCTTGGTGCTAGTCGCCAGCTCCTGGGCTATGGAAGGCGAGCTTGGGTTAGTCACGGCACGGGCCCCGAGGATGGGTCGTGACACCATATACCTTTATTTGGGTGCTTAATACCCATTTATTGAAATCATATCAAATATAAGATAACCTAAAAATCCAAAAATCAATTAGTGTATTCAAATATATAGAGGAGAGATTTTCTATACGTAACATAACATCATTATCATGATCTTCCTCAAATATATTGATCATGAATTCCAAATATATTTCCAATGGTTTGGGAGGTTTTTGGGGAATATTTTCTTTCATTGGATCAAGGTTTTCATCATTGATTCTCATAATTTATAAACTCCTTGAACATGATGTATTATAGGGTTGGTGGATCATTAGTATGAACCATCATCTAATTTATATAACAAATTTTCATATTATCCATGGACATGGAGTATCAGGCCTAGTTTCCTATATAAATGAAATTAAAACACTTCCCAGACAGCTTAATTAAATTAACAATGTGATTCTTGCAAAATTAATTGCATATAAGAAATTGGGCTTTCTTTCCTCCATTATTATCGTCACATGTAATTACATGATAATGCAATTTCCTTAATTTTTCCCAGAATATTGAGAGTCTCATATTTTCATATCAACCATTAGAGAACATGTGAAAATATATTAGATGATTAATAATTATAATATTTATAACACCCATTAAACAATATTCATTTTTCCGGTAATGTATCAGTCAATTTCACTCTTGATATTAGAGATAAAACATTGTTATACAACTCATGTCGAGTGAAATTTTCATTGAAACATTATGTCACTCACACTATTTATGATTTATTTATCTTTATTACGATTGATGATACACATTTATTTGTTTCCTTAATTTATTAATATTGAATATCCCATGGTCATTGGTTAGATAGGGTTGTTTTATTTATTGAAAACCTTTCTGAAGATGTACTCAAATATTAATGTGATTGATTTGGTTTTTGTGGAATTAGTATTCATATATTTAATTTTTCATGATTGTATAATATAATTTAATTTGGTTTAGATCATGGTTAATGTGGTTCTGGTTGATTAATGTGTGTATCTTGGATCCATGTAGTATAATTTTTAAAGGGTTGAACAACGTTGTAGATTTTGTTAAGTGACATAAACTTTCCCAATTTTTTCTTCATAGGAAATTCATATATATATTTATACCATATAATAAAATCACATAGACCATTTAGCTAATTTTCCTACTTTTTCATGTAATAAATTTCTCAATATAGATTGTTCTGGAATTTATCTTGTCATTTTCATCATTGTTTATTAATTATTCATTTATAAAAATTCTGAGGAGAACAACATATCAAAATTCAAACTCACATAGGTGAAAATGCAGTGTATCATATACCTAGGGATATTATTATACATAATTTATATTTAGACATTTTCCCCCATGTTGATCTTTTATAAATTTTTCAATGAATGTATTAAATTACAAAATGTTTCTAGATTTGTAATTCTAAGGGAGAATCAAAGGTGATTATTCTTGAATGGTTTAGAATTCATCCAAAGTCATTGGCATCAATTTCTAATCAATTATTCTAGTATGTTATTTAGGATTGTTTGGTTGTTAATAAGGCTGATTTAATTGAATTCAGTATGATGTTTAATGGGGGATGCTAATACATGTCTTTTTCATCACAATAGAAATGTTAAAAGGGATGTCATCATTTTTAGCCCTTATGCTATAATAGGGAAAGAGAGTGGCGATTGTGTAATGATATGTATATAGATTTATTTTACATCATAACAATATACATATATACCAGGGGAATTAGAATATATTTTCACACTAGATATTGATGATAATCAATAAATAGAAACAACGATTGATAAGCTAATATAATGTATGATAATGCTGAATAAGAATAAGAGTCTTATTACATGTATAGATTTTTAGTGAAGAATATTTGATGAAACTATTTAATTTCATAGATATTTTTTTTGAAATTTATAATATTTGTACAGAACAATATAAGTAAACACTATATTCTATTCTTTATTTGATATACTAGAGGTCCTCACATATTTATCTTCATTCATTTTTTTTCAAATAAACTAATTATTTAGTGATCTTAATCATTTTTAATCATATCTATTACCATATATTGAATACATGATGTTTTTTGTGACATCGATCATATTTGGAGGGTTTTCACATGAATACCTGTAAGTGGAATATAGGAGGGGATATATTGAAATGTATAACTAGGTGGGGGAGTAACAAACCATGATAAAGAGTATGATTCCACATTTTACATAAACCATATAAATTTTATATTATTCTTGTTCATAAATTATTTACATTATCTTGTGAGAGTGAGTTATTTATGTTTAGGTAAGATCGTACTCTAAAAATTAATTGTGTTTCATTTTGATTAAAATAAATTGTAATAATAACACTCCACTTTTTGGGAACTACATCTCAGTTGTAGATAGATATCCATTTCCATAACATAATTGGTATATGAGAATGGTT
The DNA here is from genome assembly GCA_963277665.1 of Viscum album. Lineage (NCBI taxonomy): Eukaryota > Viridiplantae > Streptophyta > Magnoliopsida > Santalales > Viscaceae > Viscum > Viscum album. The sequence continues at coordinate 1,815,049,925 of OY728127.1, forward strand.
ATTTATGTCAAATCCAAACAATTATTCTTTGATCAATGGATAATAAAAAATATATTAATATAAATTGAATATATACATTTTAAGTGTACATTATTAAATATTTATTAATTACATTGTTCAATTTCAGTTATCATTACATCTTAATGTTTTTGGGGCATCAATATTGGGGTTTCTACCGGATATTAATGATGGTAAGATGATGCTTTCTATCCAGAGGTTTATGAAATTAATGGGAAATCACAAAATTCCATTCTCGTATCAATGTTAGTGAAAGTTTACATGAATTTTTTCTTCCTATGGAATTTACGTAAGATTTATATAAAAAGATATCACATTTATTATATGACTATTCATTATATAACACAGTGATCCATTACATAATTTTGATGTTATAATATCATTGGAAACATGGATAGGTAAATATTAGGTTTATATGTTAAATAAATAATATCACATTTAGATATTCATAAATAGAATCATTTTATACATTATTAAATAATAACATTCTTCATTTAATGGGAATTGGAAAAATATGAAAGCTAGTGATTATATTCTTTATACGGGTAAGAAATGGATATATAAACATAACATCGCTATAAAGGAATTTGAACATGAGAATATCATTTAAAAAACATACCCAACATATCATATACAATAAATATAAGTAATGGAATAAATTTAGGAAGATTGGATGATATTGATCATTAAGAAAACAATGGAAATAAGTCAACAGAGCATAAAATTATCATAATCTATAAATTTGTGTCCTTAAAAATTGTATAAAAAATATTATCCCATGGATACCCACCAAGATATTAATCAAAAGTTAGGATTTAACTAACAACACATGTACCGTCTTCTCATTTTGGATAACCTCCCATGTGGCCACTTTTAGGATAGGGGTAACCTATTAGGTACCCTCTATTTCAAGATTGGGATAACCACCTATATGAAATATTTGCTCTCAGGATAAAAATTATTATACCCTTTGAGCACATAGAACTTTAATTTTTTCTCAATGCGTTGGATGGAGATATATCACCCACTGATAACATAATGAAAATAATATATATTTGTGCCACAAGATTATAAATCATTCATCATATCATAACCAGTGAAAAAGAAATGTGTTTCATAATCATTCCATCACAACATAACCCATTGATAAAGAGATATTATTCATAAACATTTCATTATAGTATATCCATGGGGAATGAACTAGGTTTTGTAAACATATTTTCATTATAACCATAAACATATAGATAATTTACTAGGATTCTACCACTAGTTCATATTCATAGTAAAACCCAAGAAATAACAATTTTTTTAACCATCGATGAATATAAGTTCTACAAAAATATAATTAAAACATTGTTTAGGTAATATCATTTCTATTTTTAAATAAATTATTTAAATTTCAATAATAAAAACAACAGTATGGAAAACAATTTTTGAAAAGGACCTGAAAATTATTGGGGATTTTCCTAATCATTAAGAGATTAGGGTGGTAAGAAATTCTTTACATGTCAAATAATTCAAAAGAAAATATTTCATTTACTCTTTTGTGAAAAATTCCAAAAGAATCCAGTTTAGAAAAATACTAGAATATTACTTTAAATATTATTAAAAAATTACATGATGAAAAATTACATTTAAAAATTGCCATATAATATGAAAATAATTCTCCCAAACAATTTTATAAAACAAGGACATTGATAAAAAATTATTTTATACCCAGTAGAGAAGTAAATTATTTTTTTCATAAATATTTTTTCTATATATATAATCCCTAAATAGTGGAAAAAATAATATAAAACGTTTATCTTCAATAAATATCTTTATAAAAATTATATTATCGAGCTATATTGAGAGGTATATAATAATATATCAGAATCATAAACTCGACCATAATAAATCTCATTAACTAACGATACATGCATTAACAAAAATCTATTATATATTTGGTAAAGATTGAAAAATAACAACTAAAAATGAAATAAACATGTATTTATATTTATATCCTAGTTTTATCATCATAATAATAAAAAATTAAATTCATGAGATGTATATAATCACACATAATAAATAGGTGATGAATATGGAATTTTTCCCCTATAAATAAAATAATGATGAAAATACCATAACTCAATCTTAAAAATATTAGTTTAATTTAAAAACTCAAATATAGTAACTATAATTTTATTATAAAAAAAAGTTCCAATCAATACTCATATATATCACACCATATATGATATATTTAATATCATTTATTAACCATTTATAAACATTTCGCTATTAAAGATCATGTTTCAAGTAAAAATTGCTTTATTTTTCATGTATGTTTTTGTATGGTATTTATTATACATTTAAATATTTCATGGTTACACAACGTATATAATTTTTAATATTATGTTAATATACTATATATTATTTATATATGTATTTTAAGTATTCCATTATATTTATAGATAAATAATTAGTTAAACTATTGATGGTGATGGTAAGCCCTACGCACACATAAATGTTTTATATATTTTCTCATTAACTGTAATGAAATGATGTTAAATAATATATAATTTTTTTAAAAAATTATTATTTTTATATTATTTAATTTATATTGTCCAAATATATCATTATTTTTATCCATTTAAATGTAGTATGAAAAATGAATCACATTACATTATAGAGGTGGTAATCCACAAAGACACATAAGCACAATTAACATTTTCCATAATATTGTAATTTAAGAAAGAATATGATATATTATTATAACATTAGTAATATTTTCTCAATAATTAATTTTTAAAAATCAAATCCAACATTATCTATATCTATGTGAGGCGGTGTTGGAAAAAAATTACATAAGCTCGTGTGGCGGTTGTCCTCTATTTATGCGATCATTTATGATGTTCCCCATTTAATAGAGGATAAGATGAATACTGGTTATTAAATGAAAATAATTACATCCAAATATATTTTAGATACTATTGTTATTACATTAACATAGTTTTATAATATTATATGGATGTGGAAGAGGGAATAAAAGAAAAATTTCGGTTAATAATGATGCATCTTATTTGGAAAACATCTTTTTATTTGTATTAAAAAGACATCAATTGAGGGTTTCATAAAAAAAATTGTGCTATAGGATTTGAGGATAGATGTATGAAATGGATTTTAGAATGTATTGTATGAACCAAAATGAAAATTATGGTTGGATATGAGAGTAGATGGGGTGACCTTTAATATGGGGGGAGAAGAAAAAATTGAATTTTTTTAAGATAAAAAGTTATACCTATTTTTCTAAAAATAAAAATGGTTCAAATATGAATAATTTGAGATCATTAGATGAATTAATTCCCAAATATAGATATAAAATAGTTGGAAAGAATTAGGTAATTATAACCCTTAAATTTTATGTTAATCCCTTATATAAACCCAATTTAACTTTAACAACATTATTTAATTTTTATTGTTTAAACTATTCATTATAGAAAAAATTTAATTTAGAAAAAATATATAAAATTATTTATACTAATTTCAAGTATGGAAATTGTTTTTTCCAAATTTAATATTCATATTTGGATTAATTTAAATTTATATTAACCCCACCATAGAAGAAAATTTTTTTTTTCAACTAATTTTTCTCTATGTGAATAATCTTTTAATATACCTATTTAACATAAAATTGATTAAAATGAATAAAATTGGATTAATATTAATATTATTTAACAAAATATACTTTTAAAATTTTATAATTTATTATGTAATATTTTTATGTAATTTAAATGAAAATATATTTTTCATTAAAAATCAATATTTTAATTTTCCATAAAAAAATTAATCTTTACATAATTTTGTATATTGTTAATTATAATATATTTATAAAATTATTACATAATAAATATATTTTATTTTTAAAATATATTTTCTTCATGTTTTAAAAAATATTTTATGTTTTTTCACTAATAATAATTAGAAATATTAAAATGAAATTATTTATTAAGCATGTAAATACATTAAAAAAATTTAAGAAAAATCAATAAATATTTTTTCTTAATATAAAAAAATTATAATTAGTTTTCAAAATTGAATTATTTATATTCATACTAGAAAATTTAATGATTATATTATAGAAATCACGATTAAATGATAATAATAATAATAATGTAATGTGGTTCCACAAACATATGTATTACATGTAATTCACTATAAAAATTAAATTAAATAATTTTTTTAAAAAAATTATTCATAAAATATTAAATTCACACATAAAAAAATTTGAAATAAATTTTTGGGAAAGCTAGATATATGATATTAATTAAATCTGAATTTCAAAGTGGAAAATTTGTAAATCTGGAAAGATAAATTATAAGACATAAAAATTGATAAAGTTGAATTTGTTTATGAATTCATTACTATTTAAAATGAACATTTAATTAATATTTTAGTATTTTTTTAGAATCATGATGATTCAGAAAAATAAATATTTTTTTGTTAAATTTGATTATGATCGGATAACAATAAATTTGAATTCAATGATAGAGAAGATATTTCACATGATGAAATTAACAATATTCTCCATTCCTATAAAATAAAAAATATTTTATCATTACAGATGAAAATGAATGAATATATTTATTTTGAACCCATAATAAATATGAAAATTTATAATAATTAAGTTGTTTTTGACACAAGATTCTTTGTGAATGAGGAAAAATAACAATGATTTCTTAAATTCATTAAAAAATTATTACAATGGTGAAAATAAATAATAATTGTACATCCTATAGTAGATTTCATAAATTCAATGGTCATATAAACCTTTCAATTACTTTCCCAAATTAATAATGAAGCATAATATTAATATGAATTTCATGAAACATCTGACAAATATATCTATAGAAAAAAAATATAAATTAGATTTATTCCTTTTTATGTGTAAATCTATATTTAAATTAATGAAAATAAGATAATAACAAAAGGGAAATTTAAAAATTTTACAACTCTTTATCATAATTCCATTGATTCATCTTACACTAAAAAAGATGATTTCTGACCAAAACGCCTACGAATAAATTCTCAATTATGAAATGGATACATGTTTTTAGAAAACTAAATAATCTATTAATAGATAATTATATTGATTAATTATAATAGGAAATATGGTGATGAAAAAAGACTAAATGAAAAAATGTAAATGACTCTTATATGTTTAGTTAAAAATCACAAATTAAAAGCTGTGGAATATGATAAAATAATGACAGTTCTAGGAAAAACACTCTTTGAAAGAATAATCATTACTAATAATGAATTTATTGTCTTTATGGAAATAATATCATGTAAATATCATGATAGACACAAAAATTACCATTGTGAAAAGGGAGAATTATTAAAGGAAATTAAAAAAAATGGTTAATTTCTTATAAGGAAAATTTGTTTTCTAAACACTTAATACTAAAAATTTCGGTATAAATCAAGATTACATTCTACATTATATCATGAAAAATGTATATAATTTTCATATATGAATACATGATTAATGAATAATAGTTATTGAAAATAATTTTCAAAATTACAGACTTAATCCAACTTGACCATATTAATGGGTGTCATACTATAGGAAAAAATTTATGGAATCAATAATATTTTAATAAAATTAACATTTCATGGTTCTTTATGGTTCTATATAATTTTTTCAAAAAAATAACATTATTTTGGTATCAAATTTTGTTACCTAATTTATGGATGTAACCTAGGGGAGAGAATAAAATAAGACGGTGAAATATTCTGAATGAATGTAAGAAAAAATTGGGGACTAACAAAAAGTTGAAAAAAGAAAATATTTTACATTTTCATAAAAATATATTTGGAATATATGATCAAAAGAGGAATATATCATAATCATTCATGATGATATTACATGGTTAGGTCCCTCCCAAATATATGGGTAATTTCCTTCAGTTTAAAATGATTAAACGTAATAAATTGATATTGTTTTTGTCAATATTGGTAACAAAAAAATGACATTGATTTATGAGAGTGTGTGTTTTTTTATCATGAAAAGTGATTATAAAATTAATAATAATCATTATAAACAAAAATATATTATATTCATATTATGTAATGAAAATCATATAAAAAATATTCATTAGAAAATACCATATTGATAATGATAATTTGGAATAATACGATGTTATTTATGTTGAATAATTGAAAGAAAACTGTGATACTGTTATAAAAGATAATAGTAATGGGAATAATGTAACATTAATGAGAAAATAATTCATTATTAAAACCAAATGAGATTAAAGACTCTATGTCATGAAATTAGAAACAATTTAATGTTATTCCAAATATGATATCCATCCGATACATGTTACATGGTCCTGAATTTAAAAACAATTTGTGGAATATATTACATGGTAATATTGGAAAATAAATCCTAGGATATATTTTTTAATACAAATGTATAAATAAATTTACTAAGATGCAAAGGGATCAATATTGAATATATGGAACATTTCCTAATGTCAAGATGTCATTGATGTTTCACAATGTTGTGGATATTTCTTTGATAAGGCCATTAGATCTCGAAGATATAGCTATTTTTTTCCAATTTGATAAATTCCTAACCATACTAATATTTATTTCATTTATTTTATATATGGATTTACATAGATGACTAATTATTATTTTATCAAGAACATATTTTTTGTTATTAGAATTGTTTAGATGTATAGAAGGCATTTATAAATGATTATTAGATTATATTTCTAAAATTGAGATATGATAATGGTAAGTATTAAATATGGGTGGAATTTTGGACTTCTATCATGAAACATAGAGAAAAATGTGGAATATCACACCTTGTAGACCATATCATAATAGTTTTTTAGATAAGAATAATAATGTGACTGTAGAAATTAGAAGAATATAGATTGATACGACTGATGATTCAATACTTTTTTGAGAAAAGTAGTGTGTAATGGTGTGAATAATATAAATATATTTCATTTAATACTATAGTAAAATGATAAAATCATTGATATGTGGTACCGAAATAATCCTACAGTGATAAAATTCAATGAATATTTATTAACCTTTATATTAAATTAAAAGTAATCAGTAATGGAATTTGTGATTAAAAGGATGATGATGGAGTCTTTTTTTATCTATATCTAGTGGGAATGGGTAAGTATGATGGAATAATAATTACATAATATTTTATAGTGTTAAAATTTATTTTATTAAGTGTATCTTGGAAAAATGGGTCTAAGATAGATTAATATTTTGACTATCTCAATGAAACCATTGACTTTATTTCTAATGAACTGGATGTAAAAGTTGTTAAAATAATACCTAAATAGTTTACTAATATTATGAAGGATCTTGTGACTATGAAATGGGTAATGGTTGTAAAAAAATATATTTTTGAGATTAATGAAACATTTAGAGACTATGAATATCAATGGGAATCAGAATGCCCTAGCTCATACATGATAAAGATAATGATCTTAAAATCAAAAATTGATTGTATCAAAAATGAACCCAGAAGGGTTATTGAGGATATTGAATAAGATTAATGGTTAAATTATTTTAATTAATAAGTTGAAAATATTACCAAGAACAGTACGTGTTATCTTGTAACAATATCAAAATCTAACAATCAAATTTGAAAACATAAGGGATAATATGAACAAAATCCATGAGATTATTGAAGCCACATAGAACATGGAAAATATTTTTTAAATTTTATTTATCCAATGGAAGTCATCAAAACTGAAAATAGTATATCAATGGTTTCGAGACATCATACAATAATAATGTTCTATGTAGTGGCGACTCATAAGAATTAAAAATTTTATCCAATACTTGTAAAGTCGATGTTTATAAATTTTGATAATAATGAAGAAGTGTTCATTGATTGCCAAAAAGAATTAATTTTAGGATACGATGGAATAATATTTTTAACATTAAATAAAATGTTTTATTTTTTGAAATAATGTCCATGGTTTTGGTATTCAATACATAATGAATGTTCAATAAAAATGGTTTTCATCAATCGAATTATTGACATCAAATTGTATTTGATGAAGGTTATCTTAGAGACAGTAATAATGATTGTTTATTTGGGTGACATATTTTTATCCAGTAATAATTGATTCCTATGTGTGGATTTTATGACTGTGGTGCAAAAGTAATTTGATATGTATATTTTGGAAGAAATAAACTACTTTTTAGGTTTACATATAAATTATAATACAGAATATGTCTATACATCAGAAGATAATTATGTTAGTGACCATTTTAGAATTTATTAAATATAAGATGCTAATAGAGATTATTCATCTTTATAAATTAGTATATGGTTAATCATTGATTAAAAAAGAATGAACAATGAAGAAAATAAATCTTGATGCATTAATGGTAGTATTATGTATCTCACAGTATCTAAACATGATATTTTCTATATGATGACTCTATATTCTAGTCATCAATGTGAACCTACTATGCCATATATTATTAATGTTAAAGTAATTTTAAGGAATTTAAATATCTCAGTGATTTATTTCAATCTATAAAGATGCATTATAGATCTATAATTTTTTGACCAGGACGATGCTTGTTATGTTGGTGGCTATAGAGACAGTCGATCAACATTAGATGGAGTGATTTTCATTGGGGAATGTTTTTATATTCATATAATTAGAATAAGAGTCCATTTACTCGATGTATAGATGAATTTTAAAATGTGTAGGCTACACTTGCTGTTACAAATGATTACAGCATATATATAACATTAGAAAATATATTTCACATTAGATATTTATATTTGATGGTTGAAATTTCATGGTCAGTATTCCCTATACTCTTGAGCTTCTTTTCCTTTGGGATCCCCCATGGTCCGTTTTTTATTATGACATTTGGGTGGGAATCTATTACAAAGTGTGAGTTTATGTGTATGTAAAATGAGGATATTATGATAATGTAAGATATTCATTGGAGTCACTCGCTGTGAATGTGTTTGTCACCAAGGGATTTAAATATCTCAACACACTACTTTATCCTATAGTGTGATGTTAGGTGATGTCTCATTGGGATTGGGTGAAATTTTATGTTTCATGTGTTGATGAGTTTTATATTCGGTGGTTCATGATTATTGTTAAAACAAAAAAAGGGGTAGATTGAATAACCTATTGGATTTTTGGCCCAGTTTGAGAACTAATGAACTTATCATATTTTAGGGTTATAATGTAATGATATATTTTTTCGATAATGGTTCATTAGGTTATCAGTAAATATGATGGTACAATATCATGTTTTTATTGTGTTTTAAATCATTTGAAAATGTTTCCTTTTGGTAGAAATTATTTTCGGAAGGGATAAATGTCAAATAACATGGTTTGTTGAGTTATGTGTGTATTATGGGCCCATATAGAGGAATTTGTATAGGGTTGATCCATTTAACTCAAATTTTTAACTGATAATCATTTAGTAATTTCTTTAATGTTGAAAAAAAATATTGTTGATTCATCAACATAACTAAATTCTTATCATATCTGAATGACGGATATAACATGTTTTATAATTCCTAAATCTATTTTAATAGGCTTAGATAATTAAATCAGATAGAATTATTTTTCATGAAATTATGTATATGATTTGGGATATATATAAATGTATACTAACATAGGTGAAAATATTATATAGATGATTACTTTTGAGATCCACATTTATTATTTTTACAAAGTAAATTTCACTCAATATTTATTCAATATAATAATATATACATAAGAATTTTATTACCACGTGTCTCCAAATTCTTAATTTGTTTGATTATCAATTATAAAGTGGAATGAAAAAATTTAAAAAATTTCATAATATTTGTCTGTAGTTTTGATTCAATTATTTGTGTTTATTTTTGTTTCATTTATATTATTTATTAATTAAAATTGAATGGATTTTACAATTAATATTTTTGGGTGATACTGATAAATGATTTTTTGTTGTAACATAAAAGAGAGAGTGTGTGTGTGTGAGAGGATATCATGGTGCATTTATTCTATTCTATTATTTAAAAAATAGGGTGGAGGTCATTGAATGATATTCTTGTGTTATTCTTTTTCATAATTTATGAAAATTCATATACAATGGAATATATAACATACATTCCATTAATGATACAAAAAATAGCACAAAATTCATTAAATTACGAGTTATTATTCTATTTGTTAAAAGTGACGAACAAAGAGAGTTCACAACCTCTGTTTGAATCTTCACTGATCAAAAACTAATGAAATTCATGTATTTTAGAGATATATTTTTAAAATTACTGTACATTTTAAGTGAAATATATGTCTTCATTAGAGGATTTCCATTTATTCATATTATATAGGCTGATATAAGTACATCTTCATTCATTGATGCTGAAGTATCCCGATTTTTTGGGTGATATTATTCAATTTGTAATATTCTATTGTACTTTTGAATATATCTATGATGTAGGTATTGACTTATAAAATGTGTTTTTGGATACCTCATTATTGATTTTACAATATTTTCATTATTATATGTTGTGAAAACAATCCACGGTTGGTTTGAGTAACCAACCTTAGAAATGAGTAGGATTGCACATTGCATCAGAACATGGTAAATTAATTGTGTTCCTCATTGGTTAATTTAATATGTTATTGTGAGATGTTTAGTTATTTAATTTTTATTGAATCATACACTATCATTTCATAATGGTATATAATTCCAAAAAATTTGTAAAAAATCACTTCTACATTTTCAACAATATAATTAGATGTATTTATAAAATGATAATGTCTCATATCTATTAATGTTTATGAATCATATAATAATTTTATGTTAAAGGGGATGGTTTTTCCAAATGATTATTCGACACAAAATCACAGGTTTCTCTGAAATCTTACGTTGTACACAATAATGAGTTATATGAAAAATAATATAATAATATTAGGTAGTTAACACTTATATGTTGTTTAGGTGAGAATGAACATGAATAACTAAATTATCATTAAACATGTTTATTATTTTTTTTCATTTATCTATTAAATTTTAGATTATTAAAATTAGAATTAATCCCATTTTAAAAATAAAACACTATATTATTTTAATAAGGTCTATTTACTGCATTTTGATAGAGAACCATTTTTAAATATAGTTTTTTTTTTGAAATTTTAATTTTTATATTTGAAAAAATAATCATATTAATTCGATGAAGAGCCTAGAAATTTATTTTTGTTGAATTTTTGATCTTAATCTGAAGAAATTCATAATTTATTGAATAGTTAAAAATACTGCATTTTAATCCAAAACTACCTTTTTGTATAATTTATTTATATAGAATTTTAATCCTTTTAATTGGTTTTAAGGAGTAATTTGATTATGTTTTTATAATTTAATCCAATGTTGGTAATTGGGTGTAATTTAACATCAAAATTGGACATAAACACATGTCAATACTTTAGTAGTTTTACGACATAAAAACACGCATTCTGGTTGTGATAGGAGGAAATAAATTTATATTAATTACTACAATTTTTGTGTTTTTAATTTGTAAAAATGGATTCCATATTGGGAATCACATAATTTATATTTTTTAAATATTTATCCATTTTAATATTATGAATTGTAACTTCAGTAACTATTTTTATTTACTACAGTTAATGGGTAATTAGGTAAATAATAATAAAAATAATATTATAGCTCTATATAAAAAACACAAAAACGTGTCATAATACTTTTTGATGATTAGGGGGAGACCTAAAATATCCTTGGGCTGATCTTTTAGAATTTTGGAAACATTTTGGTTTGAAAATTAATGTTATAATAATTAATTTAAAATAAAGGGAAATGTAACATAAACATGTAAATTTTTTTGTAAATCATTTTTAAGGTGGGGTTATACAAGTGATATATTCAAATATAATTATTACTCATAAAGATGAGAATATTTCTTACATAATGGTATTTTCTTTATAATTTTTATAGAATAAATTAATAAATTTAATTTTGACATAATGATGATACAGTGATTTCTTCCTTATTAAAGGATTCAAATAAATGATATTATAAATTTTAAAATAAATTTAATTTGAAATTATTGATTACATGCTCTAATTTTATGTATTATTATGTGATAAAATATTTTATGTAATTATTTTCGTTAGAAAGAATCAAGTTGTTATGAGTTTAAAGAAAATCAATTACTAAATCGTTCAAATATTGTCAAAATTGTTTTTTTAAAACAAGTACCATTTGATTAAAGGATATAATTGTCCTAAAATTTTTAGATTAGTCTAATTAGATTATATTATATTTAAAATTTCGATAATTATCCACTTGTTTTTCTCTTCTCATTTTATTGTAACTATAGTAACCATATATTATGGAAATATAAGAATATAGTCTAAGAGTTATTGTTTTTAACAAATGGATAATGCTAAAAGATAAGGTCAATTTGTTGACCTAAACATGTAAAAAACTTATTTTTTGATAATATTTCGGTCCATAATCATATTATCCTCACTTTGTTAATATTATTATTCAAAATTAATTTTATAATAAATAAATATTTCATGTATTTTCAAACTACACATACCCGCACCTCTATTTAATAGATATGAAGAAAATGTTTTTTGGGTATGGCGAACTATTGCCTCGTAAAAAGAAGATTGTTCAATTTTCTCCTAACACCTATCTTGGTGGCCATTATGATGGAACTATATTTACATATGAATAGTTAGATTATATTTTTTATATATTATTATATAATTTTTATTCACATCATACCATTACAATTTTTGTGATGAGTAAATACTGTAATTTCATTTGAGGAAGTTTGGACTACCACCTGCTAAATAATATATGACTCATTCATGATATAAATTGAATGTATAAAGGATTTTTTTCTTAATCCTATGATACATAAATTACACAAATATGATAATGATATTAAAATATACTTTTTTTAATTTCATTTTTATTCTTTTAATATGAATAATAAATGAAAGTAGCATTCATCCATATGTACACCCTAGAATCTCCCTGAATGGTGCATTTCGTTTCATATCTCCAAAAATTATTGATAGTATAAATACATATTTACATGATTTTTATGAAATTTAAATCATGACTAATATTATGGAGATGATGTAATTTTGATTTCATGGAAAATTTATGTGAAAATGAGTTTATTTTCAACTCATGCACAGAAAATCAATAAAACGACCTATGTAAACTTATATAATTATAAAATTTTTATAATAGTATAATAATTAATTTAAAATGAATGATAAACATTAAAAAGGATCTGAACCAAGTATAAATTTACCTATTTTTATTTTTCATGAATATAAAAAATGAACAAGACATGTCAGAGTCAATGTAAGGGGCTTCGTCTCAATCTTCTTTAATTAAGGAATATTTGGATAATATACACCTCCTTTTTTTAGAAGAAGTATAATAAAACATTTTATCATTTAATTTCATTACAAGGGATTATTTTTTCAATATGTTGTTTTTGTAAATGACAAAAGTAAAGTTTTTATCTTATGTGTCGACAACGACCTCTCCGCTGCTGTAACCGTTATTTGATATTTGGATTCTTCTAAAAGATATAAAATTTTTAATGGAAACGAAAAAAAATTTCCATTTTTTGGTGATTTCGTATTGAAAATGATTTTTGGAGTGGATGGAAAATTTCAATATCATGAAATGATTCCCTGTGATTGAAAAAGAAATTTTATTTCCAAAATGATGATAATGGAAATCCTTTAAGTGTTATGATTATATAATGGTACATTAAAATTTGATGTGTGCATACGTGATAAACCAAGATGAATGATTACGTGATAAGCCAAATATGGGTGGTTACATTATAACCTCCAATTAATTTGATATGGAAGTTGGCCATATGGCTATTCCATTTAATGATATGTGTGGAAGGCGATTGTATGGGTATTCCATTTAAGTATGTTTATGTCCCATGATACCATTATATGTTATATGTTTATTTCTATGGGTCTATGGTAATATTATGGTTACAAAAATGGTTTTAAATGATCTTATATTCAGTGAATTATATTGACTACTTATTAAATATGAAAAGTATTACTCTATGATAAATTATTCATGGTTTTCATGTTTTCCCAAGACTAATTTTTTTCATTCTTTGTGTATACGTTATGAGTTTTTTATGTTTATCCCATGTTTTGAAAAAAAAAATCACAGGACATAAATAATAATAGATTCATGGGTGCGATCAATGTAAAGATATGTTTTTATGACATGAGATGATACAATTTTTTTAAATAGTTTTTGTCTTATGAAAAATATGGATATTGGGTAGAAGCGTCTACTTGTAAAATTTATTTTTCTATGATTGAGTAAAAGACTAAGTATCTAAATCTCTGAACTTGTAAAGATATTTAATGTTAAATAAATTAAAATTATTTAATTCACTAATGATTAAGTAATTTTTATGGCCAGGGACATAATTTCAGTATTAGAGGATGGTTTAGCAATCATTAGGGATTTGGAGTTTTTGATAACCACATGGTAAGTACCTATGAATATTATTTTTGTTAAATAATTTATTTATAACTTTTTAAGATCATGTAATGATGTTTACAAATGGAAGGAGGAGTATCTCAAACAACATTCTTATCTATTCCTAATAAAGTGCTTTCAAAAATTAGTGCAAAGAAATGATCAGATTATTTTGAATCTTTTTCTAGAATATAACTCACTAGAATAAAGTTTTTTGAGATATAAAACATATCCATAATACCTCAATACCATCATGTATCAGGGGTTGTATTGAATCAAAATCTATTTTCTAAAAATTCTAATATTTCAAATAAAGTTAAATATAATCAATTATTTTTCAATTATTTTTCCTTATCAAATTATTTTGAAGCATATTATTATTTTGAAAACATTTGTTGAAGGAGACCCATCTGCAATTAATTTATATTTTCTTTTAAAATATAGTATTTCAAAACATAATTATAATAATTTAAAAGGAACAATTATGGAAATATTCTATAAGGACATGGCCTTAAAACATTACATAATCATGAATTAAATGAATAATTCACATTGAGGATCTTCTTAGGTTTAGAGTTTAATTGAGTTAGTCCATAACTATTACATTTAAAAATATTACAAAGTAGAAACTTCTACACAGTTTCCATTTTTCATAAAATAAAAACTATTGAAAAAAAAGACTTATGTCTTGTTCTATGTTTATGATAGCATGGCTTTTCCATGATCCCATCCTTGACCCTATTCCACATTATGTCCTATGAAAAACATTTCAAAAACATGGGATGGGCATAAAAAGCTCAGTAAGGGATACACAAAGAAGGAAAATAGTTAGTTTTTCAAAACAACAAGTAAACAATGAATACATTAACATATGTAATACTTTTCACTGTTATGAAGTTGTAAATAATCTTCATGGAATAAAAGATCCTTACTTACCCTCTTGTAACCAAAATATTATCATAAAACCCATATAAAAACACATAACATATAAAGGAAACATGGGACATAAACATACTTAAATGTAATAACCATACGGTTGACTTCCACGCATATCACTAAATAGAATAGTCATACGGCCAAATTCCATACCCAATGCATTGGAGGTTATAACGGAACCACCGAGCCTGGTATTCACAGCACCACCTGTCATTTGGATTATCACGTATCCACCTGTCAAATGTCCACGTACCAATATAAAATCATAACACATACAAAAAATATAAAGGAATGAAGACATTTCCACATTTCAATCACAATATATCCCTTAAATATATTGACATACCAAATACATTATCAAAACCATTTTCAATACCAAAATACATAAAATAGTATATGGTATTTATTTTCTTTTAAAAACATCCCGTCTTGTTGAGGAAGCCAATGATTAAATAATACTCGCGGTGGCAGAAAATGTCATTGTCTTCGCTTACGGTAAATGAAACAATCATTTTTGTCATTTAGTAAAACTCTTTTTAGAAAAATATTACCTTTGAAATGTAAAGGGTGTTTATACAGCATATAAAAGAATGTCGTGTATTAAAACAAAATATGCCTCAATGAATGGAGATTGAGACGAAGTCCCTTACCTCATGTCCGACAAGACTTGATCATTCATTAATCTCTTTAATAATTAACTAAAGTTAATTTCTACTTTCATAAGAACCTTTTTCATTTTTATTATTCCCTTTATATCACTTATTAGAATTTTATAAACATTATCTAATCATTTATGTTAATATTGTTCGTTTTTTCGATATTTGGTACATGAGTCAAAAATGAACAACTTATATTTATAAGTTGTCCAAGTGGTCAATAGTTTATAATATCCAGAAAGATATTCATGATTTATATATAATATATATCATATAACAATTATATAAATGTATTTACAAAAGTACATAACATTTGGATGTAGGAAATGAAATGCACCGTTCATGGAGACGGTAAGTCGTACATACGCGTGAACGCTACTTTCATTTCTATTCCTTATTTTATTGGAAATAAAACATAATGATTAATAGTTATATTATAATTACAGTATAATATCATATATCATATCATTAACTCCATCCTTATAAATCTCACATAAGGCATTAACGAATCACATCACTTTGAGGGGGCGGTAGTCCACACTTCCTCAAATGAGATTATAGTTTTTACCCACTATGGAAACCATAAAGGCTTGATATAATTGGAAAGTACAGAAGAATAATGAAATCACGAACATAATATATATCATATATAAATATAGTGACATCATAATGGCCACCATGGGAGGCAGTAGAAGATAATTGAACAATCATGGTTTCATGAGGCGTTAGTTTTCCATCCACACATGCATAATGTTCTTCATCCCTTAGATGGAGGTGTGTGTAAGTGTAGTTAGAATACTTATCATAAAAACATCCTATTATATTTAGGATACTGGTTTTGTTACAAAATAAACGAATAAAAAGAGTTTAGGGGTTGGAGAAGTAAAATAAAAGAAAACAATTTAAGAGAAATATTTATCCTTAATTTGGGTAACTTTTTTTTCTTTGAACCAAAAGGACTTCGTGAAGTTCCTTATGCCTAAGGTAAGGCTTCCAAGGGGAGGATATAAATGTAGAGAGATTAATTGGGCAGATTTTGGATGATCCAAAAGACTTGAGAGGTGTGACGATTTGATTATAAATGGTCTCGTTTTATAAGGGAGAGGAGGGGCTCTTTTGGAAATTGTGAAAACATTATTTTATTAAATAATTATATTCGGTTTATAATGGTACCAAAATAATTAAGGTAGAATATAATATTACTCATGGTCGAAATAAAATCATCCAATAGAAATTTTACAGGTTTTGAATAATATTTTAATCATTATAATCTTATTTATTTAAATCATTTATTAATGACGTAAATACAACATCATTATTCTGTCATAAATAATTAAATTTATTCGATGTCTAATATTTTTAAAAAAGTTAATATCATATAAGAAGTCTTTTTATCTTTCCAATTAACATTTATAGTTTAAAGGATAATTTATATATCCCCTTCTATAAATTAATTTACTAAAAGTGAATTTCTTTTCTCATTTTTGCCTTTACATTATGTTAATTAATCTAAATTTTCATTATCACTCCCATGTGGATCAATGGGGTCCCAAAATAGATCCAAATATGCCCATGGTCGTAAATGACTCAACCTATATTTTTTGGACAACTGTTATGTTAATTTTGAATTATTATAATATTCTTTTTACCTTGAATTACCATATTTACCTTTAACCACGATAAATAAAAGTCAAAAGTTACCATTCAACAAAAATTATTTTCATCTTATTGAACCACAATTTACTTCTTGTTAAAAATCATCTATATCGGATTTTCTAAATTCAATTCACAGAAGTGGAAAATTTTCATTTAAATGAAGAAGTCATCTTTTTAACTACCACTAAGTGGTTTCACTATTCATCAAAAATTGATGTTTTTCAGAAAAATACCAAAAATTCACACTAAGCTATATTTGATATTCCAAATTCAAAAATGATGTCTATTTTTCCAAATTAAAAACATATATGTGTAATAAATTAATTTTGAAATTAATTCCCATTATGAAAATAAATATCGTGTTTTTAAAAAACAATAACTATCAAAAGATTGAAAATTCTTTATGTCCAATTTCAAAATGAAATTAATTCCAATGACCAAAATTGGATTGAACAGAAAATATATATTTTAATTTCACTTTATAACCAAATAAAATGATAATCTAACCATATAAGTAAATTATATTAAAAGTCACTTTTGAATTAAAATACTATATTTTACACTATTCATTAAAAAATGAACTTTATCAGAAAAACCCCAAAAAATTACCAAAAGTAAAATTCGATGTCCCAAATCTAATGAAGAATTTTATTTGGTCAAATAGAACATATAAAAATGACCAAAACTAGATTTAAATAGGGTGCACCATTAAAAGGCAGTTTATCGACCTTTTAATGTAAATTATGATTAAAATTAGATTAATTCACATTTTAAGGCTATAAAATTTATTGGATAAATGTAAATAAATTTAACAAACGTGTATAATCATATTGAAGTTAGTTTTGTTCATTCATACCAATATAATGGCTTGGAGTTGACTACCATTTAAAATAATAATATTATATTATTACTGTGCAACGTAATATTTCAAAGAAACCCGTAGTTTCATATCGAGTACACTATCGAACATAGAAACCCTTTTAAAGTAAAATTAATATTTAATTCAAAAATATTAATAAGTATGAAAATATCGTATTTTTCATTTTCATGGGATGTTACATCCTTCCCCACTTTTGGAAATTCTGTCCTTGTAATTTTTATTCACTTTTCAAAATAAGTGGGGGTATTTATCCCTCATAGCATTTTCAGAATCCCACATTGAATATTCAACCATATGGTTTTTCCATAAAACCTTTACCTGGTGAATTACCTTATTCCACAACACTTGATTTCTACAGTCAAGAATCTGGACTGGTTGTTCTTTATAAAAGAGATTCTCTTCCAACTGAACTACCTCTCGGCTCAAAACATGAGATGGATCTGACATATTAATTCTTAAAATTGAAACATGAAAAACATTGTGTACCTAGGATAAACATGGAAGTAAAGCAACTCTATACACAACTGATCCAACTTTCTCCATAATTTCATAATGTCCAACGAACCTCGGACTCAACTTTCTTTTCATACCAAAATGCCTCATACTTTTCCATTCAGAAACATTGAGAATTACATGATCACCTACCTCAAAGGAAAAATCCTTCCTCCAGTTATCTAGATATCTTTTCTGTCTGCTGTGAGATTTTCTCATGTGCTTCTGAATCAACTGATCTTTCTCTGCAATCTCTTCTACCAAATGTGGTCCCAGAAGCTTCATTTCACCAACTTCATCCCAAAATGCTGGAGTTTGACAACGCTTTCCATAAAATACCTCAAATGGAGCCATGTGTAAACTGAAATGAAAACTTTTATTATAATAAAATTCATCCAAATAATGATGTTGGTCCCATCATTCCTGGTAATCCATCGAACAAGCATGTAACATATCTTCCAAGGTCTGCATTGTTCGTTCTGACTACCCATATGATTTCGGATAAAAAGCTGTACTAAAATTTAATTCAGTACCCAACGAATTCTAAAGGCCATTCCAAAAGTTAGAAGTAAACTTGGGATCACGATCAGATACAATGGAGAGGGGAAATCCATGAAACCTAATTATATATTTAACATACAACTGAGCAAGTTGATCTAGAGACAAAATATATCTAATAGGAAGGATATGAGAAAATTCAGTCAATCGATCAACTATAAACCAGTTTGAATTATTACCTCGTGATGTTTTTGGTAATCCCACAACAAAGCCCAATGATATATTTTCCAATTTCCACCCGGGCACTAAAAAAGGATGAAGCATCCCTTTCGGTAACTTCCACTCTGCTTTAACATGATGACAAGTCAAACACATCACAGTAAAATCAACAATATCTTTTTTCATTCCATCCCACAAATAATACACCTAAAGATCTCTATACATCTTAGTACTGCCAGGATGAACTGAAAATAGAGAACTATGAGCTTCACATAAGAAATCATTCTTTAAATGTGATTCATAAGGCACACATAATCTCTTTCCAAACCTCAAAAAAATCATTATCAGTGTTAAGTTCAGGAAACATACCCTTCTAATCCAATTATACCTTTTTCTACAACTCACTGTCTTCTTTCTGTGCTTTCTTTATTCTTTCTAATATAGATGATCTCACTAACACCTGATACAAAACAGAAGAATTTACTGCACCGACAACTTCTATGCCATAATTCGTCAAATCAAAAACCAAAGAGTCTCCTTCCAAATGTAACATGGTTAATGAAGTATTAATTTTTTGACTCAATGAATCAGCCGCTTTGTTTGCTTTTCTCGGATGATAAAGGATCATGCAATCATAATCCTTGATTAATTCCAACCATCTCCTCTTTCTCATGTTCAATTATTTCTGAGTGAATATATACTTCAAACTTTTGTGATCAGTATATATTTCACACTTCACTACATACAAATGATGCCTCCAAATTTTTAAAGAAAAAACAACATCATCTGATTCCAAATCATGTGTTGGTTAATTTAACTCATGGGTTTTCAACTAATGTGAAGAATAAGCAATTACCTGATCATTTTTCATTAGGATACAATCCAATCCTTTCAATGAACCATCATTGTAGATAACAAACTCACCATTTCTGGAAGCCAGTGCCAAAACTAGATCATTCATCAGTCTTCTTTTCAATTCCTAAAACAAATCCTCAATTTTTTTTGTCCAGATGAACTTAACACCTTTTCAAGTTAGCATAGTCATTGGACTAGGTAACCATGCATAATTATCAACAAACCTTTGGTAATAACCCGCCAAACCAATAAAACTATGAATCTCAGTTATATTTGTGGGTCTTGGCCATTATTCAACAACTTTTGTTTTAGTAAGATCAATAGTTATGCCATTTTTTGAAACAATGTGACCAAAGAGAGAAATTTGTTGTAACCAAAACTCATAGTTGCTGAATTTCACAAATAGTTTCTTTTATTTTTATATTTTAAATACAACCCTTATATTACTTTCATGTTCTTCATTACTTTTGGAATAAACCAAAATATCACCATTGAACAAAACCCCCATTTATCACCTGATTCAACAGATCCATCACTACTATAAACTGCTCAATTTGGATTCTGACCATCTTAGGATGTGGATTAGAAGGTTATTCTCCTCTGTATTCCTTCCCAGAAAAGTTGCTCAGTTTCCTCTACAAAAAAACCATTCATAACACAAAAATATCATAGGTAAAGAAAAATGGTAATCTGTAAATGCTACATCATTTCAATGTTATCATAAATTACTTAATGGATATTGATTTAATAATTCCCTAACTCCAAAAGTTGTCTAAACCGACCTATGATACCAACTATAATGACCTGGCCTTCAAAAATTACATAATCTTGAATTAAATTAATAATTCACATTAAGGATCTTTTCAGGTTTAGAGTTTTATAGAGTTACTCCATAACTATTACATTCCAAAATATTATAAAGTAGACACTTATACACAGTTTCCATTTTATCATAAAATTAAAACACTTGAAAAAAAGAGTCATGTATAGTTACATGATTAAGATAGCATGACTTTTCCTTGATACCATCCTTTACCCTATTCCACATTATGTCCTGTGAAAAACATTTCAAAAATATCGAATGAGCATAAAAAGCTTAGTAAGGGATACACCCTATTTCACATGACTTTTCCTTGATCCCAGAATTTCCTCTTCACTGCTTCAGAGTGTGTTAATATCATTAGAATGAATGTCAAAGATGGTCATATGGCCTTGAATATTGACATTTCGAAGGCCTTTGACACAATAAGGTGGGACTTTATTTTCAATGTTCTTAAAATGCATGGATTTTTAGGGAAGTCCATTGGATTGATCATTGAAACTTTGAAAAGTGATAGCCTCTCAATTCTGATCAATGGATCCCCTAGAGGCTTCTTTCGATGTTCTAGAGGGGTCAGGAAGGGTGATCCTCTTTCTGGGCGACTTTTTTCCATTGCTGAGGATTACATGAGTGTCAATTTGAATGATCATGTCAATAGTGGGTTATATCAAAGGATGAGAGCTGGTAGGAATTTTCTTGCACCCCCTAACTTGTTATATGCCGATGATAGCCTCTTATTCTCGATGTCTGATTGGAAAACTATCCATTGCATCAAGAATATCTTTGCACATTATGAGGAAGTGACAGGTCATGTCATTAACTGGGGGAAGTCTTTTGTTTTCTTTGCGGAAGGGATTTGAACATAGAAGCATATAATAGCTTCTAGCAGGCTTGGTTTGAAGAGAGGTAGTTTTCCCTTCACTTATCTTGGATTTCCTTTGGTTTAAGGGAGGGTAAAAAGGGTATATCTGGAGGAGATAGCTATAAAAATCACTAATCATCTAGCTAGCTAGAAGGGGAAAACCATGTCCCAAGCTGGGATAGTTTGTTTGTCCAACTCTGTCATCACATCAATGTTTGTTTATTCGTTCTCATTATATAAGTGGCCTAGAACATTATTAAAGGAGTTAAGTGGGATGATACGCAACTTTATCTGGACTGGCTCAATTAATCAGTGGAAACTTGTCACGGTGGCATGGAAAGAATGTATCATGCCGGTGGACATTGGTGGGATGGGGGTGAAAGCTGTTAGGATATTTAATGATGCTATGATTATGAACTTTACAGGGAGACTTATAAATGAAGATAAATCCCTGGAATTCCTGACCAACAGGTTTACTCCCATGCTGCATAATCATAGTGATTCTTACCGGCAGTCCTCTGTGTGGACCTCTATCCGGAGTGCCTATTCTCATCTCATGGAACAATCCAAATGGCTTGTATGAATCAATTCTTCTTTGAGCTGCTGGAATACGTTATGTCTTTCCTCTCCACTTAAAGAAGTCATTGATATTCCATAATCTTGGAGGAAAATGTCTATATGTGACATGCAGAGGAATGATGATGCTATGGATATTATACCTAGTATCTTTTGTGTGGAAATTACAAATTATGACTATGTTGATCATGAAATTCTTGTTTGAAACCTGTATTAAATGGACTTTTCTTAAGATGTGATTTTTATAAGCTGGAATGTGGTACTGCATCTATTATACCTTCATGGTTCAAAGGCATTCGCAGGCCTTTTATTTTTCCTAATGACATTCTGCTTATTTGGAGAATCATGAAGAAAAGGTTACCGACTCGGTCTTCCCTTCAACTTACTGGTGTACATCTTGCCTCGGTGTGTCCTATTTGCTTGAGTAATGAAGAATATTCCCTCCATTTGTTCCTTGAATGTCCTCTTCCTGCGCGATTATGGCTATATTTACAGTCCATTTTTCACTGCCGTTTCAAATTCTGTTCGGTTGATACATTCTTCAACTCGGTGCTTCAAATAGAAGAAAGTGAGCAAGTGAAAAACCTGCTCACTACTGCTACTGTTTTGGTTTTTTCATAAATCTGGAGAGCTCGCAATAGTGTGGTCTTTAATAATGGAAACCCCATGTTTAAGGAAGGTGTTTTGTTTATTCACCGAAGCATTCAGATTGCTTCGACACATCAATATGGAAGCATGAACAATGATATTTCTGACTTTACACTATTGAAGACTCTTGGTGTAAGTGGCAGGGAGAGGCGGCCATGTGTGATGAAGTACATTAGATGGATCCCACCATTCCAGGATTGGTTGAAGGTCAATGTGGATGGAGCGGCCCATAGTGCACCAGGCCTGGCTGGCTGTGGTGGAGTTTTTCGAAATTGTCGGGGCTTTGTGAAAGGCTGCTACATCCATTACATTGGGATTTGGCATGTGATTGAAGCAGAACATTGGGCGATTATAAAAGCAATCAGGTATGCGGTCCGATATGGCTGGCGAAAGTTATGGCTTGAGTCGGATTCCTCTGTTGCTGTGTAGATCCTGAAGGATCAGTCTAGGAATGTTCCATGGAGAATGATACCTGTGTGGATAAAGTGTCTCAAACTTGTTGAGAGGATTTTTCTTGATGTCTCAAATGTCTATAGAGAGGCAAATCAGGTTGCTGATGCTCTTTCTAAAAGAGAAATTATGGAGGTCAGTTCCAAATGGTCTTTTGTGTTACCTAGTTATTGCAATGGCCTAGTGCATGATGATAGTGTTGGTTTTGTTTATATGAGGCTTTGTAAGGCTCTACATCTTTGAGTTGTTGCTCTACTGTTTTTCACTTTTTTATTAATAATTTGGTGGGAGCAGGATTTTCTTGTCTCTTGGCCTTTTTGGCTTAGTAAGGGATACACAAATAAGGAAAACATTTAGGTTTTCAAAACAACAAGTAAACCACGATTACTTTAACATAAGTAATACTTTTCACCTTTATGATGTAGTAAGTACTCTTCACATAATAAAAGATCATTACATACCTTTTTGTAACCAAAAGATTACCATAAAACCCATATAAAAAACACATAACATATAATGGTATCTTGAGACATAAACATACTTAAATGGAATAACCATACAGTCGACATTCATACATATCACTAAATGGAATAGTCATACGTCCGACTTCCATACCCAATGCATTGGAGGTTATAATGTAAACACACGTCTTGGTATTCACGGCACCACCCGTTTTTTGGTTTATCATGTAACCACCAGTCAAATGTCCATGTACCAATATAAAATCATAAGACATTAAACAAATATAAAGGAATGAAAACTTTTCCACATTTCAATCACAATATATCACATAAATATATTGACATAAAAAATCCATTGTCAAAACCATTTTCAATACAAAAATACATAAAAGAGTATATATTGGTTATTTTATTTAAAAAACATTACACCCTATTGAGGAATCCAAAGAACAAATAATAATCGTGGCAGCGGAAAAGGTCATTGTCACCTATTATGTTAAAAGAAACAATCATTTTTGTTATTTAGTAAAACTCTTTCTAGAAAATTATTCCTTTGAAAAGTCAAGGGTGTTTATACAGTGTATAAATGAAATTCATGTATTATGACAAATTATTCCTCAATTAAAGGAGATTGAGGCGAAGTCCCTTACGTCGTGTCTGACATGACTCGATCATTCTTTAATCTCCTGAATAATAAACTAATGTTAATTTATACTTTCTTATGAACCTTTTTCATGTTTATTATTCATTTTATATCACTTATTACCATGTTATAAACATTATGTAATCATTTATGTTAATAATGTTCATTTTGTGGATATTTGGTAATTGAGTCAAAAATGAACTCATTATATTTACAAGGAGTCCATGTGGTCAATAGTCCATTATATACAGAATGATATTTATGATTTAGATATCATATATATCATATATATCTAGTATATAAATGTATTTATAAAAGTACATAACATTTGGACGTATGAAATGAAATGCATCGTTCATGGAGACGGTAAGCTGTATGTACGCATGAATGCTGCTTTCATTTAAATTTCTTATTTTAATGAAAATAAAACATAATGACAAATAGGTATATTATAATTCCAGTATAATATCATATATAATACCATTATCTCCATCTTTTATACATCCCATATAAGGTAAAAATGAATCACATCTCTTTGAGGGGCGGTAGTCCGCACTTCCTCAAATGAGATTATCATATTTACCCACTATAGAAACCATAAAGTCTTGATATAATTGGGATGAACAGAAGAATAAATAAATCATAACCATAATATATAATATATATAAATACAGTTCCATCATAATGGACACCCTGAGAGGCGGTAGAATATAATCGAACAATCATCCTTTCCTGAGGAGTTAGTTTTCCATCCACGGAAACATTATGTTCTTCATCCATTAGATGGAGGTGTGTGTATGTGTATTTAGAATAATTCCCATAAGAAAATACTAGTATACTGAGGTTACTAGTGTTGTTAAAAAATAAAGGAATAAAAGGATTTTATGGGTTGGATATGTTAAATACAAGAAAAAATTTAAGATAAATCGTTACCTATAATTTGGATATCTTTGTTTGGTTTGAACCAAAAGGACTTCTTAAAATGACTTATGCCTAAGGTAAGGCTTATAGGGGGGAAGAAAGGTATGTAGGGAGCTTAATTGGGAAGATTTTGGACGATCCAAAATTCTTGAGAGGTGTGAGGAATTGGTTATAAATGGTCTCCTTTTATAAGGGGGAGGAGGGGCTCTTTAGGAAAGTGTGAAAACATCATTTTATTATATAATGATATTCGGTTTCTAATGGTCAAAAAATCATTAAGGTCAAAGATAAGATGACTCATGGTCGAAATAAAATCATCCAATAGGAATTGGACAGGTTGTGCAAAATATTTTAATCATTATAATCTTATTTATTTCAATCATTTATTAATGAGGTAAATATTTCATTATTGTGTCGTAAATAAATAAATTTATTCTATGTCTTAAAATTATATAAAAAATACCATCATGTAGGAAGTATTTTTAGCTTTCCAATGAATTTTTATAGTCAAAAAGATAAATTATATAACCCCTTATAAATATTAATTTACGAAAAGTTATTTTCTTTTGTCATTTTTTCCATTACTTTAAGTTAATTAATCTGAATTGTCATTATCACTCCCAAGTTGCTCAATGGGGTCCCAAAATGGACACAATGATTACCATGGTCGTAAATGACTCACCCAATAAGGTTTAGACAAGTTTTAAGCAAATTATAAATTATTATAATATTCTTTTTACATTGAATTACCCTCTTTACCTTTAACCGCGTTAAATAGAAGTCAAAAGTTACTATTCACCAAAAGTTATTTTCATCTTATTAAACAAAATTTTAATTTATTATGAAAACCATGTATTTCGGATTTTTGAAATTAAATTCAAAAAAAATTTAAATTTTAATTTAAAAGAAAAAGTCAGTTTTTTAACTACAACAATGTGGTTTCACTATTCATCAAAAATTGAGGTTTTTCAGAAAAATACCAAAAATTCAGCCTAATATATATTTGATATTCAAAAATCAAAAATGATGTCTATTTTTCCAAATTCTAAACATTGAAGTGGAATTAATTAATTTTAAAATTAATTCTCGTTATCAAAACAAATATGGTGTTTTTAAGAAACAATAACTATCAAAAGATTGATACTTGTTTATGTGAAATTTCAAAGTGAAATTAATTCCAATGACAAAAATTTGATTTAATGGTAAAAATATATTTTAATTTCTCTTTAATTACATCTAAAAATATAATCTAACCATATAAATAAAATAGATTATAAGACACCTTTGAATTAAAATACAACATTTTTCACTATTCAATAGAAAATGAACTTTGTGAGAAAAATCCAAAATAATTACCCAAAGTAAAATTTGATGTCCCAAATCTAAATAATAATTTTATTTTGTCACATAAAACATATAAAAATGAAAAAAACTAGATATAAAGAGGGTTTTCCATTAAAAGGAGGTAAATCAACCTTTTAATGTAAATTATTCATAAAATTAGATTCATTCACATTTTAAGCCTATAAAATTTATTGGATAAATGTATATACTTTTAACAAACATGTATAATCATATTGTAGTTAGTTTTGTTCATTCCCTCCAATACAACGACTACGAGTTAGCTACCATTTAAAATAATAATTATATATTATTAGTTTGCAACATAAGATTTCAAAGCAACCCGTTGTTGCGAATCGGGTACGCAATCGAACATAGAAACCCTTTTAAAGTAAAATTAATATTTAATTCAGAAATATTAATATGTATGAAAAACATATTATTCTTTATTTACTTGGGATGTTACATATTAGATGCAAAAATGGTCCAATTATTTAAAAAAATCATGTTTTATTATATGTTTTTAAGTTATATGTCATACATGATAATTTTTTGAAATTTTTTTTTTCTGAACAACCATATGACCTAAGTTATACATAGTGAATTCATATAGAAGAAGAAAATGAGTTTGAAGATTATATTTCTAATTTTTTCATTGCATGGACCTTCTATCTACATGGTCAAGATGATGATAAAACCAGGTGGTCTCCATGATCATATTACAATGTTCTTTCATTGGGAAATGTTTTATTTTATTATATGAAGGTAAAATTAAAAAAATGTCCTTATATTGTAGAATTAATGAATTATGATGTTGAGTTCATTATGATTTGGAAGGGAAATGAGAGGTATAAGACAACCATTAAGTTTATAACATGTTAGGGTGATTTTTTAGTTTTATAAAGAGACAACCCGCATGATTGGTGATAAATCGTCACGTCTGACAATAACATGATAATTGAAATATAACTTTTTCATTTCAGGAAAATTATTTTATAGATCAAGAATAAGTTTATTTTTGGGAACATATGTTATATAAAATTGATGTCATTAGTATAGGAAAACGATTTGGTTATTAGCTGAAAATTTTAATTTGGATGAAATTTTCCCTTTTGGGAACATTATATGCCTACAAGAAAAATAATTCTATCAGATTTTATTTGACGAGTAAAAGTAAATTTTTATTTGGACGAGTATGTGTTTTTTTTCATGTAAAATTACGGATTTTTTTTAATGATTAACCTATCATGAAGAAAATATGATTAGGTTAATTACTTTTTTTATGAGTAATTAAGGATGGTATATGTTATTTGGAGATAACTGTTAAAATTTATCATTGAATATTATGTGATTAAATCCATATGATTTTTGATTTCAATAATTATATGGATTATTTTGAGTAATTTTTATGGAAAATATTTTTTTGCATGTTTTATGTAGAGCATGGGTATTACTATTAAATTTTGGAGATTAAAATAATTCGTTCTCCATATATAAGAATATTTGTTTTGGGGGGATTATCTGATTCTGTTCTAACCATTTTGGTTTTGGTTAATGACTAATGATGGTGGAAATATATAGTTCATCATTTTAGGATTTTTTTATTTTCTATAAGTTTATTTTAGTACATCCAGTTGACCTTGCCATCTTGAAAACCCATCATTTAGAGAAATGATGAGTGTGTGGTAGAAATTTAATAAAAATATTCAACTGCACATGTCAAGTGAGTATATTTTCTTATATTCTTATTCTATGAACTAAAATATTTCTTAAATATTATAAACTGAATCTTAATCCAAAAATAGTTTCTATTTACTTATTCTATTATGAAGTCAACTACCATTTAACCAATACTATGTTTATGGTTTTCTTATTTTTAACTTTCCCTTGATCATGTTTTCAATCCCTCTCCACTAGAAAAATATGGTTCGTTTTTCTTTTATATCCATGTTTCCATAAATGGAGTCCTATTATGTGTTATCTATGGTGACCATTGTACCTCTATTTCATTCTTTTAAAGTTACTGTTTTATTGACTATTTTTCCGATGTGAGATTTGAAATGAACTTAATGAGCCAAATTTTAAAATTCTGATGACACAAATTTTAAAAGGGGGAATATAGTAACATCCCATTTATTTATAGAATAACAAATTTTTATATATATTATTATTTATTTGGAAAATAATAATTTTATGTAAAAGGGGGCGCTTTATTAGATTTCGTACTCAACATGGAACAATGGGTTTCTCTAAAATCCAATGTAACAAAAAATATAGAGTTATACTGAATAATAATACAATAATAACATTATTTTTTAAATAGTTGTTAACTCCAAGTAATTATAATGATAAGAATTAATAGAACTGAATATAATATTATAACTATTTTTTGTTAATGTTTTTATATTTATCCAATAAATGTTAGAGTCTTAAATTGAGAATGAATCCCTTTTTAATAAAAAATTCTCTAATATTTTTAAAAGGCCAGTTTACAAACTTTTTTTGGAAAACTCATTTTAAATATAGTTATTAAAATTTATATATGTTCTATTTGATAAATAAATAAAGCTTTTATTTAGAAGAAGAACATTAAAATTTAATACAATTGAAATTTTGGTATTTTTATGATGAAATTAATATTTTAATGAATACTAGAAAAATACTTCATATTAATTCAAAACATCCTTTTATTATAAATTATTTATATAGTTATGTTATCCCTTTAATATTATTTATAATATAATTATATTATGTTTTTTTAATTTAATCCAATGTTTGTCATTATAAGTAAATTGAAATTAAAATTTGACAAAAACACATGTCGATCTTTTGGTAGTTTTTACTTTATAAAAAAAGATTTCTGGTCTTGAGAACAGGAATAAATTTTTAATTAATTACTAAAATACAATTTTTTTCTTTTGAAAAATTAATTCCATATCTAGAATCATATGATCCAAATTTTTTAAATAGATACCTTTTCCATTTTTTTATAATGAATAGTAACATCAATAATTATTTTTATTTACTAGGGTTAATGGGTGAAATATGTAAATAAGGATAAAAATTATATCATAATTATATAAAACAACCATAACACATGAACAAATCTTATTTGATGAGTCATGGGAGGCTAAAAAAAAATTCACAAATCAATCTTTTAGAATTTGGGAGTCACTGTGGTGTGAAAATAAATTGTTATAATAAAAGTCTCAGTAAGGGATACACAAAGAAGTAAATCTGTTAGTTTTTCAAAACAACAGGTAAACCATGAATACTTTAACATAAGTAATATTTTTCACCTTTATGAAGTAGTAAATACTCTTCACTGAATAAAAGATCATTACTTACGCTTTTGTATCGAAAAGATTACACTAAAACCCATATAAAGAACACATATCTTATAAATTTAACTTGGGACATAAACATACTTAAATGGAATAAGCATACGGTCGACTTCCACACATATCACTAAATGAAATAGTCATACGGCCGACTTCCATACCCAATGCATTGAAGGTTATAACATAACCACCCGTCCCGGTATTCACGGCACCACCTGTCATATGGTTTATCACATAACCAGCCGTCAAATTTCCACGTACCATCATAACACCAAAATTATTTCAAATTTAAACATTTCACCAATAACATTTCATTTTCAATCACAAGATTTAATTTCAAGATATTGAAATAATCAATCCATTTTCAAAAACCATTTAAAAAAGGATTTTTGAATTAAAGTGTCTCATACCACATTGATGATTTTACGGGAATTATAATATTAAAACATTAATGTCCTTATAAATAAATACTCAAATTCATTTTTAAAATGTGGACATTAAAGATAAAGTTTTAGAATGATAAATCTTTAAAAAATTTAAAAATGATATTTTTGTTAAAGAGTTTTTTACAAAATGAGAGACTCTTGAATACAAATAATTGAAGAATAACATTTAATCAGAAATCTATAATATCATGAGAATAAAGGGATTCATGATATAATATGTCAAAGGACAGTATATACACCACATAAGAGTGGATTTGGTGCATAAAAAAAATGAAGTCTCAATAGAAATGTAAATTTAGATGAAATCCCTTATAAAGATGGTATCCTTAAATTAAGGATAAATCAATAACATAATTACGTGTGAAAATTATAAATACACCCAATATAAGTGGATATTAAGTGTAAAACAATCAGAGGTCATTCACACTGTGACAACAGGGTCCCGATGACAGCATAGAAACCCCGCCTTAACATGGTCGTTGGGTCATAGCCTAACATGTACCCACAGTTGCACCGTAGACACGTGGGGCCGACCCCAGGGTCCACCCAATTTCCTGAACAGGTCATCTGACTAATGACAGTCCCCATAGGCCAAGAACGCTTAACTGTGAAGTTCTAACCAGGTAGGCTCCCAAAAAGGAAGGTGCACCATGTTGACAGGAGTCATATAATCTAGTCATTTAACCATTTATCATTTAGGGATGTTACACACACATATTCATAGTACTACATTTTCATGAAGCACAATTCGAACCCAATGAATTGAAATTGGGTTAAGAGGTTCCCTTGTAAAAATACGACAGCCTAACGGCGTGACTTTAAAATTCAAAAATTATGTTGATGAGATAAAAAAGAAATCTAATCACGTGTATATAAAGTTTAAATCAATAAAGATATAGAAGAACATATCACACCCTAATAAGATGTAAATTAAAAGACATAACAAAAGAAGTTTTTTTAAATAGAGGAGGGTGAAAGGTTCCCTTTCCGATTTGGTAAATTACAAAACATATACCACATGAAAGAGGGATAATACAATGAAGATGTATATACTCATAAATGAAAGTATATTACACAAAGAGTACAATCATGGTAAGTACATACACCACACAAAAAAAAGTATTGGCAAATATAGCATGTATCTCACGGGGATAAAAAGTGAGATAAAACCCCCTTACCACATTATAATCAATCGAGTTGTTTGACCAGAAGTTAATAACCACCAAATGAATCACATAATACCATGAAAATAATGATAATAACGATAATATACATCAAAAGTCAGTACACAATACACCACATACAATAAATAAGTGGCGAACAATGGAAATATCACATAATTAGTAGTTTGATATGAAATCCCTTACAAAATTTCGGCAGCCTAACGACACAACATAGAAATTATTAAAATGGATTTATGAGAGTAAGAGGGGTTATCTCATCATATTAAAATAAAAATTATAGTATGGTGAATATAAATTAACATCCTCCAACGTAAGAACGTGGAGCATAAATGAAATGACATAAAAGCGAGTACTTGAAAAGATGAGAGAGGTCAGATCCCTTACCTCGTGTCTGAATTGACTCTATCGCTCTTTAATCTCCTGAATAAAAAACTAATGTTAATTTATACATTCTTAATAAACTTTTCAAGTTTATTATTCCTTTTATCCCACTTATTACCATGTTATAAACATTATTTAATCATTTAAGATAATAACGTCCATTTTGTCGATATTTGGTACTGGAGACAAAAATGGACTTCTTATAATAACATTTTGTTCATGTGGTCAATGGTTAATTATATCCATGAATTATATTAACTATTTGGACATCATATATATCATATATATACATTATATACAAGTATTTATAATAGTACATAACATTTATAAGTAAGAAATTAAATGCACCGTTCATGGAAACGTTAAGTTGTACGTACGCATGAACGCTACTTTCATTTATATTTCTTATTTTAAAGAAATAAAACATAATAATATATAGGTATATTATAATTCCAGTATAATATCATATATATAACATCATTAACTCCATCCTTTATACATCCCACATAAGCCATTAAAGAATCAAATCACTTTAACGGGGCGGTAGTCCGCACTTCCTCAAATGAGATTATTGTATTTACCCACTATGGAAACCATAATGGTGTTCTAAAAACATAAAATACAGAAGAATAAATAAAACATCATCATAATATATATCACATATAAATAAAGTTCCATAATAATGGCCACCATGAGAGGCAGTTGGAGATATTTGAACAATCATCGTTTCGTGAGGCGTTAGTTTTCCATCCACAAAACCATTATGTTTTCCATCCATTAGATGATGGTGTGAGTATGTGTAGCTTGAATCCTTCTCATAACAACATCATAGTATATTTTCAATACTGATTTTGTTAAAAAATTAAGGAATAAAAATAGTTTAGGGGTTAGAGATGTAAAATAAATGAAAACAATTTAAGAGAAACTGTTACCTATAATTTGGGTAACTTCCTTTGGTTTGAACCAAAAGGACTTCTTGAAGTGCCTTCTGCCTAAGTTAAGGATTATAGGGGGAGTAGAGGGATGTAGTATGCTTAATTGGTTAGAGTTTGGACGAGCCAAATGGATTTAGAGGTGTGAGGAATTGGATAGAAGTGGTCTCCTTTTATAAGGTGAGGAGGGGCTCTTTAGGAAAGTGTGAAACTAGTATTTTATTATATAATTATATTCGGTTTATAATGGTCCAAAAATAATTAAATATGAAGATAATATATTCATGGTTGAAATAAAATCATCCAATCATAATTTGATATGTTTTGGATGTTATTTAATTCATTATAATCTTATTTATTTAAATGATTTATTAATGAGGTAAATACTACATCATTATTATGTCATAAATAATTTAATTTATTTGTTTTATAAATATTATAAAAAAATACTATAATTTATGAAATCGTTTTATATTTCCAATAAATATTTATAGTTGAAAATATGACTTATATAACACCATATAAAAATTAATCAGTAAAAGATGTTTGTTAATGTCAATTTTGTCTTTACATTAAATTAATTAATCTAAACTGTCATTATCACACCCAAGAGGGTAAATGGGGTCCCAAAATCGACCCAAAGATTCCCATTGTCGTTAATGACTCAACCAATAAGGTTTTGACAAGTGTTAAGGTAATTTTGAATTATTATAATATTTATGTTACCTTAACCTATTTACCTTTAACCACGGTAAATAAAAGTCAAAAGTTACTATTCAACAAAAATTATATCCTTCTTAATTTACCACATTTTACTTTCTGATAACAACCATGTATGTCGAATTTTTGAAATTCAATTCACAAAAGTCGAAAAATTTCATTTAAATGAAATCTCAGTTTTTTTAAGTAGCACTAAGTGGTTTCACTATTCATCCAAAATTGATGTTTTTCAGAAAAATATCAAAAATTCATCTTAAGCTATATTTGATATTACGAATTCAAAAATGATGTCTATTTTTCCACATTCAAAACATTGAAGTGGAATTAATTAATTTTAAAATTAATTCCCATTATCAAAACAAATAGCATGTTTTTAAGAAACAATAACTATCAAAAGATTGGTACTTGTTTATGTCCAATTTCAATGTGAAATCAATTAGAATGACCAAAATTGGATCAAATGGTAAAAATATATTCAAATTACACTTTAAAACTAATTAAAAATAATAATATAACCATATAAATAAATTAGATTATAAGATAGTTTTGAATTAAAATACAATATTTTTCATTAGTCATTAGAAAATGAACTTTATTAGAAAAATTAGAAAAAATTACACAAAGTAAATTATGATCTCCCCATCCTAAAGAAAGATTTTATTTGGTCAAATAGAACGTATTTAAGTGACAAAAATTATATTTAACGAGGGTTCTCCATTAAAAGGAAGTAAATCTCCCTTTTAATGTAAAATATGCTTAAAATTAGATTCATTCACATTTTAAGCCACTATCTTTTATTGGATAAATGTAAATAATTTTAAAAAACATGTATAATCATATTGTAGTTTGTTTTATTCATTCCCACCAATAAAATAGCTGAGAGTCAACTATGATTTAAAATAATAGTATTATATTATTAGTGTGCAACGTAAGATTTCAACGAAACCCATTGTTGCGTATCATGTACGATATCGAACATAGAAACCCATTTAAAGTAAAATTAACATTTAATTCAAAAATATTAATAAATATGGAAATGTCAAAATCTTCATTTATCTGGGATGTTACATCCTTCCCCTCTTTTGAGGATTGTGTCCTCACAATTTAAAAATTGGCCTCAGGAACTTCATTGAAGGCCCCATATCAAATAAAAAGATTCAATAAAACTATCTCATTAAATTAAAGGAAGAGAAGTACAAAGGATACCCTAGAAAACATATATTACGATTCCATGAAAACATGGATATGGAGGAGAAAAAAACCTTCATGTTCGGATGGAGAGTGATATAAAACATGTTTAGGAGAATGTTAACCACCAGAAATTCACGAAATTGTCATGGGTTAAACAGTCTTTTATTCCCTAGTAGGAAAAGATAACAGACAAGGTTTTTGTTTTAAGTTGATTTTCGTTGAGGAATTTATTTATGAGATTTACTAATAACATAAGGAAATATACTTACTTTTCATGTAGACATTCATCTTTTACTAGATTTCTAACACAGACTCATATTTTCTCCAAACGATGAGTATTCAGGATGACTTTGTTTACATTAAAAGTGCTATAATCAACATCGAGAGAATCAAATAAACCACAAAAGATAAATTATATATTTCCCTTGTTTGTAGATATTAATTAAAAACAAAACGTTTAGTACAATATCAGATAATTCCCCAAAAGGATAATCTTTTATATAACAAAAAACTAATCTTAATCTCCAAAAAATTCTATCAAAACCCTAAGTTCAACCAAGACCATTCAATAAAAATTTGTCCTTAAAATTCATCAAAGTAATCCGAACTATGATTGAAACCAAAATATCCATAGAATTTTGTAATATAGACTTCCAAGATAAATCTTAATATTTATCTCCAAATAACATCATTTAATCTTAAAATATCATATTGAAAAGCAATTAATGTAATCAAAATTCTCCATGCTAGTTTAATCATTTCCATATATAACCCAAAATAAACTTATTATGGATTCATAAAATCATCTAACTAAAAATAATTAGTCAAACTAACCAGGGACTTCACATAGTCCAGTGGTAGGTGATAAATACCGGTCGCACTTTAGTTGGGGGTTCGATTCCCATAGCTTTGTCCGACGTGATGGGTTGTAACATGGTCTGTATGTTGTCTCTATTCAAAAACTATTTAATTTTATAACATTCCCAAAAAGAGATAAATTTATCAAAAATAACCATATCATATTTTAACCATGAATGTTTTCTATTAACTTTTATTTTTCATTCCAAAAAATGTATTAACCTATAATTTCCTCAAATTCAAGGATCATATAAACTGAAATGGTTCTTTATAAATATATCCACAAAAGAAAAGATAATTATTCCTTGAATAAAATCTTCATATATCAAACTTTAGGGTTACACAAACTATAAAAAGTCTTCAAATGTAATTCCCATCATCAAAAGAGCCTTAATACTTATAAGCATTTCACCATCCTAAAATCTACCATAACTCTTGAATCCCTTAAATGATTAATTCTTACACATTAAACATTCTTCATGATCCATTAACCATTCCTTTAAAAGTTATTCTGAAAAACTTCTTTCCAAAAAACGGAAACATGAATCATATCCTAAGATTCAATAATATCAAAAAATTTGTTAAGAAATAATCCATAACTTTAATTGTTCATTGTCAGTTTTATCATCCTCAATTAGAATGGCATTAGGTATTGTTAAAAAAAATATTTGTACTATCATGGTGATACCATTACTGAAACACCTTCGTAGGACACCTATAACGACCCAGACTTTTCTTACATTACTATTACATCATTTTAAAGATAAATAACAATATAGTATTATACATGGAGGATCCATAGGTTTAGTGTCTTGGGAAAACTATGGCCATACATAACAAATACAACATCAACCATAAACATTTATTTAATTTCTTCTTCGCTAGCTTCTTAGTGGAACCTGTCCTCTCCATAGTACATGTAGCCACCTGAGGATATACATCAAAAGGGGTGAGCTAAAAGCCCAGTAAGAGTATAGACAAGAACAATATAGCATGAGGTGAGCATAATCATGACGTAGGCAAAATATCATGAACATGAGAGGAGTATAAACAATAAACTTGAAATGTGGCAATGCATAAAAATGAAACATCATGTCTTAGTGGTTAACTACCACACATACTTGTGAAAAAAGCTAGAATCATGTTCATACATCATATCACATTTACTCATGAGATTTATCACTTTACCCAATGCATTGGAGTGCTATATAATTCCGGGCGCACCCGTCACATTTAAACATTCATATTGCGCTATATAATTCCGGGCGCACCCGTCACATCATAACATTATCATTCTCATGATTTCCACATAGAACACATATCAAACATGTACATAAATAAACCATAGAAAGGAATTGGTTTCATCTCATAGTAACACATTCATAAGATTTGGGTTCCCAAAATAAAGAGGGAACAACATACTTGACACAAGAACCATCAACCTTGAATGAGAGGTAAAATGTGAGATATTGAAAGAAGAGTTCTTTTGGAAAAATTTTTTATGGACATAAAAACCAGTGACAAACATGTATATACCAGAAATGTAAAGTAAATTATGAACAAATGATCTTTGAGGAGTAACCATATCAAAAATGGAGTGAATGAGGGAGAACCCGAAGGAAGAAAATTGGGTTCGAGATCTCTCCTTACCTTGTACTCGAATGCCTCCTTCTCTTTAATGTCCTGTATAAAGACATTATATTCATCAATTATAAATTCCAGATCCTTTTATACATTAATAGTGTTAATTCTGGTTTCCTTATGTCATATTATGTACCTTCGTATGACTTATAGAGTTTAAAAAACGTTGTTCGAGGATTATCTTTTTTATTGTTTTCTTGAGCGGTCCACTTGTATTCTTAAATTGATGTTTGGGTAGATCATGGATAAACATCCAGAACTGAAACAACATTTTATTAATGATATTAAAGTAGCTTTAATAATTTTATAGTGAATTATATTAGATCCAAGTGGACGAATCATTAGATAAAAATTTAATGATGGTTATTTGGGTTAATTTGGGCGGTTTTTTGGATCACAACGATCTTGTTTTAACATTTAACTTAGTAATAAGGACATAGGTTATTTAAAGAACATAAAATAGAATATAATACATATAAAATATTCTCTTCCAACCATAAAAATGGTTTCATGACCAGATTGAAGGTAGAAATGGAAGAAGATAGCATGTGGTTTTTGAAGGTGATAAATTATCACCACATGAACAACGTTCTCTTTAACAAAATAAATGGAAGAGGGAAAGAGTGTGGGGTGATATAATATACCATTAGAATCATAATATTAATGTATATGTATAATAAGGTAGTGACAAAATAGTTTTGATGAAGATAGGTAGGGAGAGATCAAGAAAGGAACTTGAACTTGAAAGGAAATTAAAGGAGAAGAGGGAGAGAAATTACCTTTAGAATCCTCCTCTTAAGAACCTCCTTAAGGGCCTACGATTGGTCTATTGATGAGACAAGGAGATCTTGGACGTGGGGAAGGGGCTAGGAGAGATGATTGGGAAGATCATAGACAATTCTTGAAGCTTGAGAGGTGTGGTTTGGAAAGAGAAGGGGGAGGGCTTATTTATACATGAGGAGGGAGGTGTTTTTGGCATAAAATATTAAATAAAATAATTTATCAAGAGTTAGACTTGTAATAGTAGTTTTTTGACATCCTAAATCATATATAAATATAATATAATTCTTTTTAGGCTTTAAACCTTCTTTATAATTTGAATTAATTAATTTATTAAAAGGAAAGTGAAAGAAAGAGAAAAAGACACTTTAAGAAATCACCTTTTGACTTTAGGCTTTGGAAAGTTTTTTTTAGGTTTGAGAATTGGATTTATTGTATTTCAAGGAAAAATTTATGAAATTTAATAGGTTTTTTAATTTCTAGAATTTTTATTTCATCATTACATCATTAATGATGCAATTTAGTTTATACTGATTATGCAAAAAACTGTATTTTTTACTATTCACCCAAAAATTGAAGTATTTCAGAATAAACCCAAAAATTTACCCCTACCATTTTTCGACGTGTAGAATCCAAAAATGATGTCCATTTTTAAAAAATAATTTTCTAAATATTATTAATTTACGTTTAATTAAAATCATAATTTACTTTAAAAAACAGTTTTTAAAATTGAAACTGATTTTGTAGTTCCTTCAAAAATTACGTAGGGTATTATAAAATTATCTAAAAACTATTACACATTTATTAAATAAATTATGAATAAATTCCAAGGATATTAATATTCTTTTAAATTAATTAATTAATTATAATTATTTATTTTGACTTTATAAAATAGCAAAAACGTTTACTAAGGTCAAATTATCACTTTCTATGATGTCTAAATATTATTTTATTATTCATAGGTAATGTTACTATTATTTACTATAAGGGCCATATTACTATTCATAAGGGTAGGTTACTATTCATAAGGGTAGGTTACTATTCACCAAAAAATATTTTTGTTTCATTAGACTCCAAAAACTATCTTGAACACAACCGTGTATGTCGGATTTTTAAAATTCCAAACACAGGGGTTACAAAATTATGTTTAAAGGTCACTTATCATTTAGTAGTTCATTATTTTGTGTTTTTATGAAATAGATATAATAAGGGAATTTTCTATTGAAATACTTTGGGTCGTTACATTCTTCCCCCCTTAAGAAATTTCGCCCTCGAAATTTCACTTTACACAAACAGGTGAGGGTACTTCTCCTTCATTACCTCTCCTGGTTCCCACCATTTTCTAAAATAGAAAAGGATAGAACAACACATAAGTAAACAATTCATGAATAACTTATTCATTTAAACAATTATACCAAAAACATAACATATGGGATCCCTAGGTAAATATTCTTGTGTACATATTTGTACTTATTCTCATGATAGAGGTTTTATCTAGGGTTTACTAATCCTAATTCCCAAATTAACTATACCTTTACTCTGATACCAACTATAATTACCCAGCTTTTTCTTAAATTATTATTACATCATTTTAAAGATAAATAACACAATAGTATTACGCATGGAGGATCCAGAGGTTTAGTGTATTGGGAAAACTAGGACCATACATAAAAAATACAACATCAACCATAAACATTTATTTAATTTCTTCTTCGCTAGCTTCTTAGTGGTACTTGTCATCTCCTTAGTACATGTAGACACCTGAAGATATACATCAAAAGGGGTGAGATAAAATCCCAATAAGAGGATAGACAAGAACAATATAGCATGAGGTGAGCATAATCATGACGTAGGCAAAAGATCATGAACATGAGAGGAGCATAAACGATAAACTTGAAATGTGGCAATGCATAAAAATGAAACATCATGTCTTAGTGGTTAACTACCACACATACTTGTGAACAAAGCTAGAATAATTTTCACACATCATTTCATATTTACACATGAGATTCATCACTTTATCCAATGCATTGAAGCGCTATATAATTCCGGGCGCACCCGTCACATTTAAACATTCATATTGCACTATATAATTCCGGGCGCACCCGTCACATCATAACATCATCATTATCATGATTGCCACATAGAACACATATCAAACAT
The DNA here is from genome assembly GCA_963277665.1 of Viscum album. Lineage (NCBI taxonomy): Eukaryota > Viridiplantae > Streptophyta > Magnoliopsida > Santalales > Viscaceae > Viscum > Viscum album. The sequence goes on from OY728127.1 coordinate 1,815,091,056, forward strand.
GTACATAAATAACCCATGGAAAGGAATGGGTTTCATCTCATAATAACACATTCATCATCTTTGGGTTCCTAAAATAAAGAGGGAACAACATATTTGACACAAGAACCATCAACCTTGAATGAGAGGTAAAATGTGAGATCTTGAAAGAAGAGTTCTTTTGGAAAACATTTTGATGGACATAAAAACCAATAAAAAACATTTATATCCCCGAAAAGTAAATTAAATGATGAAAAAATGATCTTTTAGGAGTAACTATATCAAAAAATGGAGTGAAAGAGGGAGAACCCGAAGGAAGAAAATTGGGTTCGAGATTTCCCCTTACCTTGTACTCGAATGCCTCCTTCTCTTTAATGCCCTGTATAAAGACATTATATTCATTAATTAGAAATTCCAGAACCTTTTATACATTAATAGTGTTAATTATGGTTTCCTTATGTCATATTATGTACCTTTGGATGACTTATAGAGTTTAAAAAACGTTGTTCGAGGATGTTCGTTTTTATGGTTTTCTTGAGCGGTCCACTTGTATTCTTAAATTGATGTTTGGGTAGATCATGGGTAAACATCCAGAACTGATAATACATGTTATTAATGATATTACAGTAGCTTTAATAATTTTATAGTGAATTATATTAGATCCAAGTGGAATAATCATTAGATAAAAATTTAATGATGGTTATTTGGGTTAATTTGGGCGGTTTTTGGATCACAACGATCTTATTTTAACATTTAACATAGTAATAAGGCATTAGGTTATTTACAGAACATAAAATAGAACATAATAAATATAAAATATTCTGGTTCAACCATAAAAATGGTTTCATGACCAGATTGAAGGTAGAAATTGAAGAAGAGAGCATGTTGTTTTTGAAGGTGATAAATTATCCCCACATGAACAACGTTCTCTTTAACAAAATAAAAGGAAGAGGAAAGGGTGTGGGGTGATATAATATACCATTAGAATCGTAAGATTACATTATAAGTATAATAATGAAGTTACAAAATAGTTTGGATGAAGATAGGTAGGGAGAGATCAAGAAAGGAACTTGAACTTGAAAGGAAATTAAAGGAGAAGAGGGAGAGAAATTACCTCTAGAATCCTCCTGTTAAGAACCTCCTTAAGGGCCTACGCTTGGTCTTTTGATGAGACAAGGAGATCTTGGACGTGGGGAAGGGGATATGAGAGATTATTAGGTAGATAATAGACAATTCGTGAAGCTTTAGAGGTGTGGTTTGGCAAGAGAAGGGGGAGGGCTTATTTATACATGAGGAGGGAGGTGTTTTTGGCATAAAATATTAAATAAAATAATTTATCAAAAGTTAGACTTGTAATAGTAGTTTTTTGACATCCTAAATCATATATCAATATAATATAATTCGTTTTAGGATTTAAACCTTCTTTATAAATCGAATTCATTAATTTATTAAAAGGAAAGTGAAAGAAAGAGAAAAAGACACTTTAAGAAATCACCTTTTGACTTCAGGCTTTGGAAAGTTTTTTTAGGTTTGAGAATTGGATTTATTGTATTTCAAGGAAAAAATTATCAAATATAATAGGTTTTTTCCAAAAATAACGTTCTAGAATGTTTAATTCATAATTACATCATTAATGATGCAATTTAGTGTATACTGATTATGCGAAAAACTGTATTTTTTTACTATTCACACGAAAATTGAAGTATTTCAGAATAAACCCAAAAATTTGACCCTACCATTTTTCAACGTGGAGAATCCAAAAATTATGCCCATTTTTCAAAAATAATTTTCTAAATATTATTAATTTTTGTTTAATTAAAATGATAATTTATTTAAAAAAACAGTTTTTAAAATTAAAACTGATGTTGATGTTCCTTCAAAAATTACGTAGGGTCTTATAAATTTATCTAAAAACTATTAGACATTGATTAAATACTTTATGAATAAATTCCAAGGTAATTAATATTATTTTAAATTAATTAATTAATTATAATTAATTATTTTCACTTTATAAAATACCAAAAACGTTTACTAAGGTCAAATTATCACTTTCTATGATGTCTAAATATTATTTTATTATTCATTGGTAATGTTACTATTATTTACTATAAGGGTTATATTACTATTCATAAGGGTAGGTTACTATTCATAAGGGTAGGTTACTATTCACCAAAATTATTTTTGTTTCATTAGACTCCAAAAACTATCTTGAACAAAACCGTGTATGTCAGATTTTTAAAATTCCAAACATAGGGGTTACAAAATTATGTTTAAAGGTCACTTATCACAAAGTAGTTCATTATGTTGTGTTTTTATGACATAGATATAAGAAGGGAATTTTCTATTGAAATAAATTGGGTCGTTACAATACCTATTTATATAATGTCCATGCACACCACAATTAAAACATTCAATTGATCCCTCAGAAATAACTTTTTTCCCTTTCCTAGAGTCAAGTGGATTATTCCTTTTTCAATGGAAGGTTCTTGATTTATGACTTTCATTCCCACATCTATAGCATAATCCCTTCCCTGTGAAGCATTTTCCTAGGTGTTTCTTTCCACATCCTTAACACATAGGTTTTTGATCATACGTACCTTTCTAATTATTACATGAAATTCCGTATGGATTTGTTTCTCGAATATACGATGCCTTATAAAAATCGCCAAGTTTCATGTTTTAAATCATGAATCCAGATAGTTGGTTGAGAATAACCACAATATTTCTCATTGCATCTCTCATTTCATTCAGTTTCTTGTTCAGAAAACCGTCACTGTTTTCTTCACAACCACTGTTACTTTGGTGCCTGCTAGATCTAGCCATTTACTACAACCAAAAATGTTTGTCTGAGTATATCGGTAAAATCCTCATATAATATCTTATGAGGAGGGTAAATACTTCTTCATGTTATCTTAAACTCATTCAAAATAACTATGACTCTTTCCAATATTCTAACCATTATGGTTATGTTACATATCCTTAGATAGCACCCTATCCTCTAAAGTTGTATAAACCGACCACTGATACCCACTATAAGGACCCGACCTTAAAACATTACATAATATTGAATTAAATGAATAATTCACATTGAGGATATTTTCAGGTTCAGCTTTTTAGAGAGTTATTCCATAACTATAACATTTCAAAATATTACAAAGTAGACACTTCTACCCAGTATCCATTTTTTTACAAAACATGAACTCTTGAAAAAATATCATGTCTAGTTCCATGTTTAAGACATCCTAAATTTTCTTTGATCCCATCCTTGACCCTATACCACATTATGTTATGTAAATAAAATTCCAAAAACTTGATATGATCTTAAAAATCTCAGAACGGGATACACAAAGAAGTAAAACTGTTAATTTTTCAAAACAACATGTAATCCATGAATACTTTGACATAAGTAATACTTTTCACCTTTATGAAGTAGAAAATACTCTTCACTGAATAAAAGATCATTACTTACCCTTTTGTAACCAAAATATTACCATAAAACCCATATAAAGAACACATATCTTATAAAGGTATCATGGGACATAAACATACATAAATGGAATAACCATACGGTCAACTTCCACACATATCACTCAATGGAATACCCATACAACTGACTTCCATACCCTATGCATTGGAGGTTATAATGTAACCACCCGTCCTCGTATTCATGGCACCACTTGTCATATATTTTATTACGTAACCACCCTTCAAATTTCCATGTACCATCCTAACACATAAAGTATTTCAAATATAAAAATTTCACCAATAACATTTCATTTGTAAAAACATGAAGTAATTTCAATATATTAAAATAATCAATCCATTTTCAAAAACCATTTAAAAAAGGATTTTTGAATAAAAGTGTCACATACCACTTTGAAGCTTTTAATGGAATTATAATTTTAAAACATTAATGTCCATATAAATAAATAATCAAAACCATTTTTAAAACATGGACATTAAAGATAAATATTTAGAATGATAAATCTTTAAAACATTTAAAAATGATATTTTTGTTAAAGAGTTTTTAACAAAATGAGATACTCTTAAATAAAAATAATTCCAAAATAAAATGTATTAAGAACTTTATAATATCATGAGAATAAAGGGATTCATGATATAATATGTCAAAGGACAGTATATACACCATATAAGAGTGGATTTGGTGCATAAAAAAAATAAAGTGTCAATGGAAATGTAAATTGAGATGAAATCCCTTATAAAGAAAGAATCATTAAATTAAGGATAAATCAATCACATAATTTTGTGTGAAAAATATAAATACACCCAATATAAGTGGATATTATGTGTAAAAAATCCAAGTACATTCACACATATTCATATGATGACTTGTTCATGAAGTACAAGATGAACCCGATGAATTGAAATTGGGTTAAGAGGTTCCCTTTTAAAAATTCAACAGCCTAACAATGTGACTTTAAAATTCATAAAATGAGTTGATGAGATAAAAAGGGAATATAATCACTTATATATAATGTTTAAATAAAAAGTATATATAATAACATATCCCAACATAAAAATATGTAAATTAAAAGACATAACAAAAGAATTCTTTTAAATAGAGGAGGGTGAAAGGTTCCCTTACCGATTTTGTAACTTACAAAACATATTCCACATGAAAGAAGGATCATATAATGATGATGTATATACTCTTAAATGAAATTATATTACACAAAGAGTACAATCATGGGCAGTACATACACCACACAAAAGAAAGTAGTGGAAAATATAGCATGTATCTCATGGGGATAAAAAGTGAGATAAAAACCCCTTACCACTTTGTAATCAATCGAGTCGTATGACCAAAAGTTAATAACCACAAAATGAATCACATAATACCATTAAAATAATGAGAATATTTATAATATACATCAAAATTCAGTACACAATACACCACATGAAATAAATAATTGGCGAACAATGGAAATCTCAAAGAATTAATAGTGAGATATGAAATCCCTTAAAAAACTTCGGTAGCCTAACGACACCACTAGAAATTTATTAAAATGAATGTATATGAGTAATAAGGGGTCTATAATCATATTAAAATACAAATTACAGTATGATGAATATTAAATAACATCCACCAACATAAGAACGTGGAGAATAAAAGAAATGACATAAAATAGAGTACATTAAAAGAAAGAGAGTGGTCGGATCCCTTACCTCGTGTCCGACATGACTCCATCATTCTTTAATCTCCGAAATAATAAACTAAAGTTAATTTAGAACTTCTTAATAACCTTTTTCAAGTTTATTATTCCTTTTATACCTCTTATTACCATGTTATAAACATTATGTAATCATTTAAGTTAATGACGTCCATTTTGTCGATATTTGGTACTAGAGTAAACAATGGACATCTTATAATAACATGTTGTTCATGTAGTCAATGGTTCATTCTATCCCGAATGATATTCATGATTTGGATATCATATATATCATATATATCCATTATATACATGTATTTATAATAGTAAATGACATTTAGAGGTAAGAAATGAAATGCATTGTTCATGGAGATGGTAAGTCGTACGTACGCATGAACGCTACTTTCATTTCTGTTTCTTATTTTAAAGGAATTAAAAAATTAATGATAAAAAGGTATATTATAATTCTAGTATAATATCATATATAATATAATTAACTCCATCCTTTATACATCCCACATAAGGCATTAATGAATCAAATCACTTTAAGGGGGCGGTAGTCCACACTTCCTCAATTGAGATTATCATATTTACCCACTATAGAAACCATAAAGTTGTGCTATAAATGGAAAATACAGAAGAATAAATATACAATAAACATAATATATATCATATATAAATACAGTTCCATCATAATGGCCACCATTAGAGGCGGTTGGAGATATTTGAACAATCATCGTTTCGTGAGGCGTTAGTTTGCCATCCACAAAACCATTATGTTATTCATCCATTAGATGGAGGTGTGTTTAAGTGTAGCTCGAATCCTTTTCATAAAAACATACTAGTTTATTGAGAATACTGATTTTTTTACAAATTAAAGGAATAACAAGATTTTAGGGGTTGTACAAGTAAAATAAAAGAAAACAATTTAAGAGAAACGATTACCTTTAATTTGGGTAACTTCCTTTGGATTGAACAAAAAAGGAATTCTTGAAGTGCCTTCTGCCTAAGTTAAGGATTCTAGGGGTAGGAGAGAGAATTAGGAAGCTTAATTGCTCAGAGGATGGATGATCCAAATGGATTGAGAGGTGTGAGGAATTGGTTAGAAGTGGTCTCCTTTTATAAGGGGGAGGAGGGGCTCTTTAGGAAAGTGTAAAACTATTATTTTATTATATAATTATATTCAGTTTATAATTGTCCAAAAATCATTAATGATGAAGATAAGATTACTCATGGTAGAAATAAAATCATCCAATCAGAATTTGAAATGTTTTGGATATTATTCTAATCATTATAATCTTATTTATTTAAATGATTTATTTATGAGGTCAATATTTCATCATTAATATTTCATAAATAATTTAATTTATTTGTTGTCTAAAAATTATTGAAAATATACTATGAATTAGGAAATAGTTTTATATTTCCAATTAATATTTATAGTTGAAAATATGACTTATATAACACCATATAAAAATTAATCACTAAAAGATTTTTGTTAATGTCAATTTTGTCTTTACAATAAATTAATTAATCTAAATTGTCATTATCACACCCAAGTGTCTCAATGGGGTCCCAAAATCGACACAAAGATGCCCATGGTAGTTAATTACTCAACCAATAAGGGTTGGACAATTGTTATGGTAATTTGGAATTATTATAATATTCGTTTTACCTTGAATTAACCTATTTACCTTTAACTGCGGTAAATAAAAGGCAAAAATTACTATTCACCAGATATTATTTTCTTATTAATGAACAAAATTTTACTTCTTGATAACAACCATGTATGTCATATTTTTCAAATTCAATTCACATAAAGGGTAAAATTTCATTTAAATGAAAAAGTCAATTTTTTAACTACCACTAAGTGGTTTCACTATTCATCAAAAATTGAATCTTTTCAGAAAAATACAAAATATTCAGCCTAAGATATATTTGATATTCCTAATTCCAAAATGATGTATATTTTTCCAAATTAAAAATATAGAATTCGAATTAATTAATTTTAAAATTAATTCCCGTTATCAAAATAAATAGCATGTTTTTAAGAAACATTAATTATCAAATGATTGATATTTGTTTATGTCCAATTTCAATGTGAAATTAATTTCAATGAACAACATTGGATGAAATGGTAAAAATATATTCAAATTAAACTGTAAAACCATTTAAAAAGTTAATATAACCATATAAATAAATTAGATTAAAACATAGTTTTGAATTAAAATATAATATTTTCACTATTCCTTAGAAAATGAACTTTATCAGAAAAAAACCAAAAATTTACACAAAGTAAAGTTTGATGTCCCCATAATAAATAAAGATTTTATTTGGTCACATATAATGTATTATGGTGAAAAAATTAGATTTAATGATGGTTCTCCATTAAAAGGCGGTAAATGGGACTTTTAATGTAAATTATGCCTAAAAGTATATTCATTCACATTTTAAGCCTCTAAATTTTATTGGATAAAAGTAAATACCTTTAACAAACATATATAATCATATTGTAGTTAGTTTTATTCATTCCCACCAATACCACACCTAGTAGTCAACTATGATTTAAAATAATAATATTATATTTTTAGTGTGCAACGTCAGAATTCAACAAAACTCGTTGTTGCATATCAGGTACACTATAGAACATAGAAACCCATTTAAAGTAAAATGAAAATTTAATTCAAAAGTATTAATAAATATGAAAATTTTATTTTCTTCATTTATCAGGGATGTTACATCCTGAACCGGCGGTGCCAAGCGGCGCTGCTCTCCCTAACCGGCTGGCCTTCTGGCGCAAGGGGCCCGCTCCAGGCGCTGCGGCTTTGCTCTTCTTGGCCGGCCGACGGGCTGACTGGTTCTTCCGCCGAAGCATCCTGACCTGTTCGGGCCGCGATTCCCGCATCATGATGTCGTGGGGCGTTTTGGTTCCTTCCTTTGTCCCGGTCTTCTTCACCGGTCGAGCAGCCTGTGGTTGCGGGCTGCGGTTCCTCCACAAGCGGTCGGCATGCGGCCACTGCCTTCGAACGTTGCCACTTCCCGATTCCAAATAGACAAGATATGATGGAGGGTCATCGGGCCGTGTTTTATCGGCCCGCGCCCTCTGCGTTAGGCGGTAAAAATCGGCCAAGGTTCTCACTTGATTACAACAATAATGAGGGAGTAATTTATTTAAAATAAATTAATCAAACCCCCTACCTTGAAAAAGATTCGCGGTAGCCGTGCATCATCGATGATGGTGTCGATTCCATCGTTAGAGTTTACCCAGAGAAGTGGCATCTCTCCTCTTATCATGGATAAAATAATTGAACGTGCGTCGTCATTGGAGAGTTCCCCGTGGTGGTGTCTCCTTCCTTGATGCGGAGGACAAAGAGAATTGGAGAAACGAGGAGCTTTCTTCATTGGAGAAGAAAATCGTTCTTCGTCGGAGAAGAAAAATATTCCCTCAAGATCTCTGTCCCCTTTCATAATGAATACCCACCCAAAAATAAAATAATAAGGTAATCCTATTATTTTATTAACATAAGCCATTTAAAATTCAGACATTCAAACACTTAATTAATAAATTGTAGGATTCAATTTATTAATTAAGACGTAGGCATGAATTAATGAAAGAGTTGTCAACATTAAATAAGGGAGTTTAAGGGGGGTTTATGAGAGATATGGGAAGTTAAATGGTTTAGGTCACATGTGGGCCCCACCCCACAAATATCCTCTCTTGGGAGGTTATGTGGGTGTGGGCCCCACCTCTAACTCCCTTTGGGAGGATATAACCACCATCCTTAAAATTTAAATTGTGATACACAAATTTTATTTATTTTAATCTAATTCCCCAAATATTAATTCTCAACCCGCTTAAAACACAACTACGCTTAAGGTCCCCTTAAGCAATTACTAATGCTGCAAGCTCATCGGTGCCCTCAGATTTCAATTCCGAGCACCGGTTTAAAAGATATAAAAACATGCTCGATCGTCTACTGAACGTACCCGAGTTAAACTTTGGAAATTGATTCTGGGCACACCGGGCCTCGGAATCAAGTGTCGTCAGAATCCAAAGACTCGTAAAATTACAATATTTTTAAGAAAAAAATTCCCTTGAAATTTCGGTGACTTTACATTAATAACAAATATCATAATGAAGAAATTCATAATTTTAAACATTTTAATCGCACCATAATGGAATAATTCTAATATATATTATATAAATAGGAAATTTATTATCCAAATATCATTTATATTTTAGATCATGAGACCTATTGTTGCATCTAGGGAATATAATTGGCCAAGCCCCTCACATACTATGTCCAATTCATTCCACATATAAAACTGGAATTTCATAACTAACAAAAAAAGAATAAATACTAGAAAAATAATTGGTAATAACTTCACATATCAATAAGCATAATAAACATAAATTATCATTTTGTAAAACTAGTGTACAAATCTTAATAATTCCACCAATAAATAAACATAATAATAGTCATCATAGAGTACTATGATGAATAATATTAAAATACTACTACTGAGTAAAACTTAACCTAATAAATTTATAGAAATAATAAATATTCAATATTTAATACATATTTACAATATATCATAATGTAAAATTTTTTTTTTTCATTCACTAAAATAAATGCCCTATAATTATAAAAAACACTATTGAAGAAAATATCATTTTCCCATGGAGGATGGCATTAAAAAACGTTAAATTTCGCTAATATTTGGAAATATATTTATATATAAATTATATATGGATACATTTGAAGGATTTTTCAATATATCCAGTTTTCATGTTGGTAGGTAATTTGGTACATTATGTATAAGAAATGAAAATTCATTTATCACGGTTGTAAAATGAGAAAAATACATTATTCGAAAAATGACATAAAGAAACCCATATAAACAATTAAGAAGAAAAAAAATTGTACAAATTATTTTAATAAATCATTTTGAGAATATATAAACCCTAATTTAATAATATTTTTAGAAAATATGGATGTGGTAGAAAAATGATTCTCGTATGAAAAGATTAATACATTTATCATTCATAAAAAATAGTTTCTCAATCATCATAAGTTCCAAAAATAAGAGAGTGGCCTTATTACTACAAATTATGATGCATTAAAATGGAAGATATAATATATTCGTATATGTTAAAAATATAAAACTATTCCCCAATGGGATACTTAAAAATAATCAATCCATAAAAATGATGAGATGGTAAAATAAACACATCCACTTTAGTAACATATGATTTGATATCCACATGAATTAAATAACATAAAATGAAAATTTTTATTACCATAAAGATAAATTGATACATTCCGTAACATTTCAAAATGTATGTGTATACACGTTTCAAAATATGTAGTGGTTAATATGGATTATATCTCATTGATCTAATAGTGAGAAGCGAAACACATACCGAAAGTCTAATTTTTTTCATAAGTGTCCAAACCTCATATATAAAAAATATTTAATTATCTATTATCTATTTAAAAACCATAATAATATAAATCCTACAATTTATGGTTTTATTAAAAATTACCATCCCCCTTTAATTAATTATTCATTATTACAATCATTATTCCCAAACACAACTCCATCATTCATAATGTATGTTTTGAAATGGTGGATTTTGTCTTTGTACCTTGATAAAGTTTAAATAAAATCCAAAATATTATCTATTATATAAATTTAATAAATATTCATAATATAATCATTTATAAATTTCAATAATGTTTTGAGGCAGTGATATTTGTTACACCAATCATAGAGATGGAAGGTCGCATGTACACATGAATTGTATTTTCAATTTGTTTTATAGATTGAATGAAATAATGAATAAAATTTAATGAATAATTATTATATTATATATATATAATAAATATTAATTAAATACATCCATATAACCATCCATGTAAAATAATGGATAAAAATTTTACATAGCTATTTGGAGGTAGTTATCAAAATGTTCACATGAGGGATGTCATCATTTTCCAACTGATTGAAATGTATAATGTTAAATGTGATATTATAGTTCCATAAGTATAATTATTTTAAAAATATAATATAAATATTTTAATCCCATTATTATATCCATTCATGATATGTGGTGATGAAAAATTAATTACATTGGTTCGTGTGATGGTATTCCTCCATTAAAATGATTAATGGTATCATTTTCCATTCAATTTAAAAGAAAATGGATATGGATCATAAAATTAGATTAATTAAAACTCGTCATATATTACGTCTATTATGTGTATTTAAATTAATAAATAACATGAAAACATATTTTCTGAACTATACATCTTCTTCATACAACCTCTTTTGGTTTTTACCTAAAGCCTGGTGATATTGGTTTTATGATCAAATTGTGGATGGTTTTTCATGGTAAGGGATAAATATAAGTGATATTTTATAGAATTTGACGAACCCAAAAGATTTTAAATTGTATATAGGATAGTATAGGAGTCCTTTTAAATTTGTGGGGGGAGGAACCATCATTGGAATTATTTTGAAATTTCCCAAAAGATTGCAAAATGATAATGTCATTACCATGTTTTGTAGATCAAAATGAACTAGGATTGTAAGGTATGAATGGATATGGTAGAAATAAATCAATGGATGATCATATTTACATGTTTAATGTTTTTTAAAAACATCATATTTTGCTTAAAAATTCCCCAGCACCCCATGTAATGTTATTTTAACCATAACCATGAATATTAATATTTACCAATTCTGTATAATTATTATAAAAAATGATATGACATTATGAAATAATTTTAATTATAAAATTTTAAAATATTGAATCCATATTTATGAATTCATTTAATAGTATTGCAACAAATAATTTTAAATTTGAACTTGAAAATGTTATAAAAACAGATTACCAAAGAAAAATTTTCACAAATACAAAAAGTAAATATATCATAAAAACAATCCATTATCATTGATTAAATATTACTAATTATAATATAATTTCACTAATTTTACTTTCCATACATATTGAAAAATATTTTTCTTAATGATTTAAAATAAATATTATTTTAGAAAAATCAATATTTTTTCAAAATTCATAAAAAACAATTTTATGAAATGCATAACAAATAAAATATAATTATTACATTTGGATTTGAAAAATTATGTTCAATTTTTGAAATTAATTTCCCATAAATGGAAATTTTAATTTAATCATAACCGTTTAAAACAAGATGAAACGATATTATAGAAAAAACAAATAATGATTTCCTAAATTCATTCATTTTTATTTCAAATGATTCTTTTTTTCTTATAATCAATGGAAAAAATATTCTTTTAATATTTATTAAAAAAATATAATTTGTTAAATTTAGTTTACTAACTCATACATGAAAATTTAATGGATTCGTTATAATGATATATTATTTTACGATTCATTTTTAATTAGGGATGCATGTATCACGAGATTTCAAATGTAATGATTTCATATAAAATGAAATATATAATATAAAGTCTTGTGGTGTCAAATTCATTCTCGCCTACAAAAACATTTTTTCCTAACATTTCTAGGGTGTTACCTCATCTACAAACATTGGTGTATCTTCAATATAACTTCTGAGGTTTCCCAAATTTCCACCTATGTCCTGTGATTTATCCAAAGTACCTTTACCTATGAAGTCACTTTATTTTTCAAAGCCTTTTCAAATTTGTCCAAAATCTATATAGGATCTTCCAATTATTATTGGACAGTTTGTAGTTCAATTTCATTATAGGTGATAACATGTGTTGGTCCTGGAATTTACATTCTTAATAATTTAATATAGAACACTTTATTTAATTTGGAGACACGTTGTGGAATTTCCAAATAGTAATCCATAGTTATAATTTTTTCTATGATTTGAAAACGACTAATGTACCTCAACATCATTTTTTCTTTATAAGTAGACATTATAACACAGTTCCATTTTTATAATTTCATGAATATTAGATATCCCACATGAAATTAAAAATATTTCCTCTAGTTATTAAAAACTATATTTTTTCAACATTGATCCACATTTAAGTGTGTTTGAATAGTCTTTATCTTTTACAATCTATCCTACCAATGTTTTATACCGTTAAAATTACACTAACAAATTTCATCCTAAGTAGTTTGATTATGAAATTTATTGAGATATTAACCTTAATATTATTGCATTTTAATACTTTAGTATATGATTATTTTATATATAGACTCTACCAATTGTAAATATTGATCCCACATACCTTTAAAATAGAGATAAGACAAAATTAACTTGAATTATAATGATTGAAATGTCTTTTTCACATATATAGTAGTTTGGGGTGATATGTTGTTCCCAAATGAATGTCTCTATGAAGTGAATTACGAATAATTTTCATAAACTTATAGGTATCTCATGTATAATAACATGAAACAATTGAAATATATGTTCCATGAATTCTTAAAATTCAATACTATAGAACCGAGAAAAAAATTTAGTATTTAAAATTTACCCTATATTAAAGAAATGTTCATATTTGGTGTGGTGATCACTGATAAACATTATTATATGTTTATTTCTATTATTCATTTATAATCTAGTGAGAATGTATAGATTAATGTCTTCATATTTCAATGTAGGATTTGGAATGTGTGACACAAATCCTCTATAATTATCTCTCATAGCCTTTTCAAATTGACAAACAATACTTCAAGACACATAAATATAAATTTATCACATTATATATTCCTCTAGAAAAAACATCATTCAAATATTAATACATCATAGTGATACCATGATGAATATATATATACTTGGTATGATAATCATCTATGAAATACCTTTTCAACACATGTCGATATTTAACACATGAGAACCATCAAAATTTCAAAATTCAATATTCACAAATTATGTCTTCCAATTTTCAATCATTAAAGACATAAATTTTTAATGGATAACAATAATCATCAGGCTGATTAATTTTAAAAATTTCATAAAATATTTTTTTAGAAATAATTTAAAAAAGGGGTGTTGAATAAAATTCCACAAAAAATTTCATATCCAAAATTACTAAATTGATTAACATAACATCATTTTCAATCCATATTATTGTTAGGACTCCATTGTATTTCTTGTTCAATGAAACCAATAACTTATTTTCTTCCCCAGGTGTAACTGTAATGGGAATTCATAGTCCTTGAGTAGAACGATCCATCGTGATTTCTCCATGTAGAGATATTTCTTTGAAAATTCATATTTGAAACACTTGTGAACCATATATTTGTCACATGATTCATCACAGAGATAATGTATTCATATATTCAAAGAGATGATTATATATTACAACTCATGATAATGTGTTGGATAATTATATTCTTGAATATTTAACTACCTTTATGCATACTAAAGAATATTTCCATTTTTAATGTGGAAACAAATAGTTCACTTTTTTATGCATAAATAATCATTTATAAACCCTAATTTACTGATGGTAGAGCCATAATAAAATAATTCACTAAAATCCTCTTCATTTCTTAAAAATATTTACAAATTCAATTTTACTAAATTTAAAAAACCCATTTACATGTATTCATAGTTAATTGGTTCACTAATAATGAAATTTTATGAACAAATTACCGATAGTGACCTTCTATATCAGTTAATCTAACCACCATTGTTATCTTTATTGTGGTGGGATCTTATTAGAATTCCATTTAAAGTTCAAGATCATCATAGATTTAATGGCTTGAGAAAATAAGGCCAAAAAATGAAATGTTGTGAATCTAGAATTCACACTTTATAAATATCACCAATGAATCTTTTATTATAATTGTCTCAAGAAAATTCCTCAATTTTTACACATTGTCCTTGTATCTCTTAGATATACTGAGATAGTATCAATGAATACCAACAAAAAATAGTAAGATATTCTATAAATATTAGGTTCATTTAGTCCGCTAAGACAATGTGACTATTAGTCAATACAAATGGATAGATAGTGAACTAATAATTTCCATACCTCATACAATGTTTAGTCTATAGTATATAATGCCTCCATAATCCCAACTGATGATAGTTAGAATAATGTTCAATCCATAATCAATATTATGATATATTATGTTGATCTAATAATACATTTATGGGATGAAGATGAAATTTTTTATTTCTTATAATTTCATTTTCCCTATAAAAAATTAACAACCACATAGAACCATCATTCTCCATGATGAAAATAATAAAATAAATCTGAGGGAAAAAACAAGGGCATATAAATCATTTTTCACAAAACTCCTCTTATTATTTCTTGATCTCAATTAATAAAAAATTTCTATTATATAAGAATTTTTTTAAATAGATATTTATTTATTGGTAAAATTAATGGAAAAAATAAACACTACATTATTGCAGATACTTAGGTAATTCCTTAGGAAATACCTCAATGTTTTAATAGAAAATAGGTACATCATCCAATTGAATATTATCTTTTACATAAATAGATATTGTATTCTATTTTAACAAATGAAACTCATTTAAATGATCTATTTGGGTGGATCTACACAAGACTTAGACAATAAAGTATTCTCTATAATGATATGGAATTACACATCTCCATCACGAATTGTAATTTCAATTTCCTATCAATAATTTTTGAATTATATTTTGAAATATAATCCATACAAATTATTATATAAAAATAAACAATTGGTATAATAAAAAAGGACATAAAATATGGAATTTTATATGTTATAATGTATATTGCAGAACACATCCTTATTGAAATGAGAAATATACTAGGAATAATTACTAATAAATCAGTTTTTAAGGCCAATGGATGTATTAACTTTTCATAGAGGAAATGGATAATAAAAAATCAGTGAGATAAACAAAAATCCAATAATTAATTATCTAAATATTATTATATGGGTAATGTACCGACCATCGGATCGTTAGGAACATAAACCGTGGTTATTATTAATAATTAATATTAATCTTTCTCCATTTTCCTATTGTTTGGAAAATTACCATGACTTTGAGGAAAATAATTTGATTAATGTCACATACACATACAATGGATTCATTGAGCATTGGATTCTTTGTTATTTTTATTCCAATAATTTGTATAATGGATTCTCAATGAACACTTGTAGAAAAATATCATTCACAAAAACCTTATTAAATATAGTATTTTTCAAAATTTATTACAAGATACAAAATAAAAACGTAATATCTTCTCACTATTTTTATTTTACTTTCTTAAGTTATTATCCACATTTTCTCAAGTTTCATTCATTTATATCATATGACAGAGGGAATTAATTCTCAATCATGATATCACATGATATTATGTCCTCATATGATAATAATGTTTCGGAGACTAGTTCTGATAAATGGAATCTCTCCATCCAATAAAGGAAATATCCCATATTTTTCATATGATTATTTAAATAGACCATGTAATTCCTTGATAACCAAGTAAACTTGTTATTGTACACAGAAACAAATTCCATTTTATTTAATCATATAACAATTTATTATGTCTCCATATATTCTTTTTTATCATGACTCAAATATTTTTCCCAGAAGAGTACCAAAAGAAAATTCCAATCCATTTTTTCTTATAAATACATAGTGATTTTATTCCAAGAGATCCATTTATTTTTATCTAATAAGAGATAACTAGAATCTTTGAAAACCTTATTCCATTAATTACATCCCAAATTAATGAATATCTTTTCTAAGGAACTTATCTTTTATATTGAAAATTTGGATTTTTAGTCCCAAACAATGATAGGATTTTATGATACATGAAGAGACCAAACATTATTAGAAAATGTTTTGGTTTAGTGGGATACTATTAGGTATAACCTGAGTTAGAAACCATAATATAGTCATGATTTGTTCATCTCTAGTTGCAACATCATTGTCCTTCATAGGAGGGAATTCCATATAAGGTTAAGGGTATTTATATCATTACCATTCCATAATGAAGTAAACCTTTCTACAAGTTGGTATATAATATATTAGATCCTAAAATTTTGAATCAAAGTCTATAATTTTAAAACTACTGTCATACATAATATAAAATAGAAAATTAATACATAGATATTCTTATAATCATAAATTGGGTTTCACAGTTAAATTATTTAAATATAAAAAATTTATTTCAATTCCTTCATAATGTTTTAAAAATTAAATGTAAATTATCCCATTTATATCCCTTGGAAGTGTCCAAAATAGTGCACAACATGCCCATTTACATGTAAAAAGTGATGATAGACTCAGATACCAATATAAACTTATCATTGTTATTACCCCTATGTACATGTATGCCAGAGAAACATCCACTTGTAGTATCTATTAATTTATTTTCTCCTAGTAAATCCACATATTCTCAACCATATCAAACAACATTATTTTATCTTATACATAGATTTATCTTCATGGTCATCCATATGGTTATGTTCTCTAATATATGTTTTATTAAATAAATATTCCATGTATTCTGCTAAAAAACATGGGGTAACAATAGTAAAGACCCATACCCCAGTATCATGTAGTAATTATCTACTTTACTACATTGGATGTAGACATATTTAATTTATTATTGAATTACTAAATATTCATGTAGTCTTGGAAGAATATATATATATATATATATATATATATTCAGTTATCATTAAATTTGAAAAATTAAATTAAGATGATTATTTTTCTTTGAGAACATTATTATACCCATAATAATATCTGTAAATATCAATCATAATAAAAATATGCACATCCTAGGGAAATAAATCATAAGAAAGTGGTGGTCTCTAATGCTTAGTTAGGGTATGTGTATAGAAGTTGTTATAAAATAAATAAAGAATAATCAAAATAAAATGGAAAATAATTAATACACATGAAATATAAAATATAACTTGAACATGAAAAATAATATTGATGGAATAGTTGATAATCAAAATAATTTCATGTAAATAATCATAAGACTCCGAAAATTATACATGGATATTATAACTATTAGAATAATCACTTTGATATCAATAACTATCCTCATAAAGATGGAATTCCTAATGCTGATTATCATAACCATACATGCAAGAGTTAATTATTTGATATCTGACAAAAATTGGTTACCCATCATCCAAATACCTAAGCTATTTTTTCATGATACCCACCAATTCATAAAGCGTATAATGTGGGCCATGCCAAACAAAAACTTTGTTCAGTACATTCCTCATATAAATGTGTAGAAACATAATAAATATAAAAATTAATAAATAAAAACGGAATAATAATATTTTAATAATTTAACCATAAAATAAAAAACTTAATTATAAATCATCATATAGGAAAACCAGAATAATTTATTTAATTCAATCCTAAATTAACAAAAATAATAATAACAATCAATCTAGACTACTATGGATATTTATTTCAAAATAGTGAATCCTATTCAAACTATTCATAAAACATACCTATATATAATAAATATTTTATCCTAAATAATGATTCTAAATGTATCATAAAGTATAATATGTTTTTTTTTGCATTGATGAATTACAATTCCATAAAAATTTAATTTAAAACATTCAGGAGAAAAATAATATTTTCAATTTTAAAGATAAGTTTCTTTAAATACATTTTATTTGGGAAGGAATATTCTTTTAAATGATCTATGGAATCCTATTATGGAACCTCCCAGTTAATGAGTGGACATAACTATGGGTAATTTAATATTACTATATAAGTAAAAATTCATTTTTCACAGTATTTTATAAAGGTAAAATTTACATCCATCGAAAGAAAAAATAAATATTCAGTAGTAAAATTTTTTAAATAGGTAACAATGGTTAAATATATTCTTATTTAGTAATTTTGAAAATATTAAAAATATCTTTGGAAATATTTTTAGAAAAATTGTATGTGGAACAAAACGTGTTTTCAACCACAGAGTGAAATAAAGTCAACATTTCTTAAAATAAATTACTCAATAATTTTAATTAAAAAATAAAGTAATGTGATAATATTACATGAAAATTAAATTAATAACTAGATAAGAATAAAATATTGTAGTTTTGATTTATAAATACTCATCTATTCCCAGAATGGATTCTTTTACATAATCCATCTCAGATAATGGTGATATTTTGAAATAAACCCTTCCACTTTTATAACTTTTGAATCACAATCCCCATGATATAAATTCTATTAAATGTTATATTTAAATTCTAATATTTACAAAAAAACTCATGATATAATATATCAATGGGTTGTTATGAAGACCATACATTGTAAATATGTGGTGAATCTGAATTATATTTCATGTTAATAAAAGTAAGATGATAAACCCTTATCTTAGTTCCAATATATGTCATATATTTCTAAATCACTAATAAAATAAATATATATTTATTATTATTTTATTAAAAACAAAATCATATATATCATACAATTTATGTTTTTAACATAATGTTTCGGACCAACTTAATACCAATTCATTATTAACTACACTATTCCGGGTGATAACTTTTTCATTTGTCACACGTATTTTTGTTCGGTGGATTCAATTCAATGATTTTGACTATATTCGAATCATTTATAAAATTATACACATTATATAATTATTTTATATAATTATATTATTTGAATATATAATTTAAACTAAAATTTAAAGGCTGAAAAAATTAGTTACATCATTTATGGAGATAATATGTTGCACGTACACTTCAAGGATGTATTAATATTATTGGTGTATGGAATAATAGAATGGTAAATAATATTTCATAATTCATAAAATAATTATAGTTTCATATATATCATATAAATTCCATTATTATATCCTTATTACCACACTTGAAAAATAAAATCAAAAAATTTACATCACTTTGTAGAGGTGGTAGTCCACACGTATGCACGGGGAAATTATGTTTTTTCAACAAGATTAGTAGTTAAGAAGGTTTTTTTTATAATTAAAAATGATAATATTCAATTAATATTATATATATTTATATTAATAAATCATCATATCAAGATGTGTAGGTGGTGCTGATAAAAAATAATATTGGTTTGTGAGGTAGAAGTCCACTGTACAAATGATAGAATATTTCAATCCATATTTTATGGATGAGGATACAGATATAGGCCATAAAATTAACATAATAAAATATAAGAATTTGGGATAGTTTTATTTATACGTTATTATTTTTTATGGAAATTTTACGGTGTTAAAGGAAGAAATAAAATGAAAAAAACATGGTTAAAAACAATTACTATTTTTCATACAACCTCTTTTTGTTGAAATATAAAGCCTCTATATTTATGAGTTCTAGTAAAAATGGTATTTATTTATTGATTATGGATGTAGTTGTGTTATTTTTCGATGAGTGTAAATTTTTTTGTTCTATTGAAATGTGGAGGGGTGAGAAGAGTTTGTATCCTTTTATATGTTGTGGAATGAACCATCTTGAAATTAGTTGGGAATTTCCCATAACAATACAAAATTTTAAATTTAGTCCCCTGAAAAAAGATTCCAAATTAGCTAATATTATAATTTGAGATCAAAGAAGTTTAATATATTCTTCTCATATATTATTTTTCAAATTTTTATTTCAAAACATGACATTATATTTTCATTCAACCCCTCTAGTAAACCCATTTTAAAAATAAAAAAAATAATTAATTTTAAAATAATTCAATATTCATTAAGTGAAATTATTATGTTGACGTTATTCAAAAATATCATTTTTTATTATTTGAAATATAAAATCAATATTTCAAAATTAAAATCACATAAGTGGTATAATTTAATTTAAAATTAAACCCACAGATACGATGAAAAATCAATTCTTCAATGAAAAGTTATCATAAGTACAAAAACACTCAATAACAGATATGAATATATAATTGATTTAAATTACATAAATTCGATTATTTATGATATAATTGAATTTTTTTTCATTTTAAACAACATCAAATTAAATTTATATTTTTATATTATTTTAAATAAAATACAGTATTCAACAAAAATCATTATTTTTTCAGTATTCTTTAAAATTTATTATTTAAAGAAAATTATAAAATGTGTAAATTATTTTTTATTGAAATTACTAATTTAATGATAAAATAAATTTATAAAATAATAATTCAATAAATTTATTTTAATAATTTTAATATAGCCGATATAATGTGGAAAACTCGTTTAAAAAAAATATTCTTGTTATGGAAGATATTTCTTTTTCTTCCAAATGGTTATTATTTTATTGTATAATAAGCTGGGAGATGAAAACATATATATGCCTGATTAAAACAAAAAAATTCCTAATTTAATTTTTCATATTCATACCCAATGATTTAACAACTACATTTTAATGATATACAATTTATGGTTCTTTAAGACTCGAGGATGTGTGCATTACAAGCTATATGAGATATTGAATTTATTTAAAAGGAATTACATATCATAATGTATTGTGGAGATTCATTAATGATATATATTACTTATATATAAATATATTATTTATACACTCATACATTACATATTAAATGTATCCATGTTTAGATATGGATCATATTCAAAATACGTTTTTACATGGAGGAAATAGTCCACAAAAGAGTATATTATCAATTCTATTACCCAATGAATTGAAACAATGAAGATGAATTGTAATTTATAATTTAAGAATCATAATTAAATTAAATAATTTTAATTTAAAATCTAATTAAATGATTTGAACCGTCAATGAGGTATGGGGATGAAAAATTGTAAGCATCACATCATAGTGGTGGTAATATTCAAACACCCACTAATGATGATTCTTGAATTTATTATACAAGGATGTGAATAAATATTTATTCTAAAATTATAATAATAACACATCAAAAAAATTAATATGTATGTTTTATTTTTATACTATGGTAATTATAGTTTTATAAACGATGGAATAATATTGAAATGTTTAGAATGTTGTGATAGCAACATTAATAATTGAACATCCTCTTGATGTTGGACTTAAACTCAAGGAGAATAGGGTGATTTTTGGGGACCCTTAGAACTAGGTAATCAAATGAACAATATGGAGTGGAATCATGGGTTGGATTTCATGGAACATAAGAAATAGGAGTAGAGTATTTATATGGTAGAATTGATCAAACTTTAATAGGTGGAGTGGCGGGACTTTTTAATGGAATATAATGTTATTTAATGGGTTATACTTGAATAGAATTATATATAAAAGAGGTTTTTGATATAATGGTGGTAATACATGTTGGTAATAAATTAATAACAAAATTTTTCACTATATTTTATAAAAATCACTTTATTTCAGGAAAAATAATTATAAATTTAAACAGAAATTTCTCATAATTTAATACTAATAATTTTAGTTATTTTTTTACTAAAAATATGTGTTGGAAGATGTTAAAAAGTACATAATTTTTTAATAATTTTTTTAATATTATTAAAATAATTAATTTTCTCTTTAGTATATAATAAACTTCAAATTAAAAATATATAATGTATTGAGAAACCAATTATCTAGAAAATGGCGTTGTAATCATTAAGTACTCTTACACTTATTTCAAATTTATTTGATTTTAATTTAGTTAAAATAAATTTTTATAAATTATTAAACATAATATAATATTTGTAATTTATAATTAATTTAATTAATATAAAATATATACATAATATATATAATGGTATTATTCTTTGAAAAATAACATTTTAGCGGGGAATCTAATATTTACAGAATTTACATTAATATAAAAAATTAAAAATATATTACCCAATATTAGATATTTTGGACCAAGATATTTTATATTTTTAATATGTTTCATTTGTTTCATTAATAAAAACATAGTTTTAAAATATTATTTTATTTAAATGATTTTTTTTTTGAAAATATTACTTATGATCTAAAATATCAAATTTTGTTTTGTAATTCTTGCATGATATTTTAACATATGTAATGATAAATTATATATATATATTTATAGTCATGAAAAATGTTTCATATATATTGGATAAACTCATATATTAAAATCCATGGTATTTTCAAAACAATATTTTCCCCTATTCATCTTAATGAATAATATTTTAGAAAAAAACCAATATTTCAATGAAAGATAATATGATCATGATATATCTAGAAGAAGATGTTACATTTTCCAAATTCAACGTAAAAATGTGATAAAAGAAATCGGATATAATTTCATAGAAAATAATTTTAAGAATAATTTATTTATAATTATAGAATGAAATTAGTTTTCTTATTTCATTATATTTAGTTTTTATAATGTGGTTACATTTGGTTATACATTCCAATTTAATAGATCTAATAGTAATATAATTATATTTTTTCAACATTTCAAATCCATAAAATTTAATCACATGGGGTTAATTAATGAGAATTAATTAATTAAATCTTGGGTCACTATAATGAAAGAACATCAATATACAATGAGTCATTTATTCTTGGTAAAAATAGATAAAATGTGGGGTTTGGGATTAAACTGAGGTACACTTGTTTCTTATGATTTATTTTTTAATCCACAATTTGTCACAAAAAAAATATTTTTTATAGATTTAGAGGAAATCACAGACAATGAACTCATGGAATATACCTTCATGTTGCGGCACACTTACTATGGGAATTTAAATTGACCAAAAATTTAGGCAATGTTGCCATGGTTTTCCTACAAGTGTCATGTGGTGAGGTTTCACCTTTGATAACATAACCGATGATACACCCATGTAATACAACACTATTCCAGTGAAATTTAATTCTATAATTTACTATACTCAATGAAACAAACATATTATAAAGGAATCTATATTCAAACTATATAATTGTGAGAATAGAATTCTATGATTGAATGGGGAAAATAACGTCTCTAAAGATATATTATATATTAAATGATATAAAAAAATTATAGTAATGAAAATGAGATTCATAATATATAAATTAGTACACAAGACCCCCCAATATTAATAGATTTTTTTAAATATTTATTCATAATAAAGGGATGTTGAACAAAAAAAGGTCTATTGATGATTGACATTTATATAATGACATGTTAATATAAATTACACTATCTAGTATCATTATACTATATTTAATTTTATTTCATTACCAATTATCATTTTTTTAAAATATTATTGGGCTACATCATAACTTTTTCATAATAATCCAATATATTACAATGATGTAACTTTTACCTAGTATCGATTTTCATCAAAATATATATCATTTGAAGTAAAAATTGATTTTTTTGTAGAAATATCTTTAAAATTTTCATCATTAATTCTTCCACACAATCCATTTATTTATCCCTTTGAAAATTATTATCACGACCCATCCCCTAGGGCTCGTATCGTGACTACCCTAAGCCCACCTCCCATAGGACAGGGGCTTGTGACTAGAACCAAAGTCATATTTCCCTAAAACTGGGAAGGCATCGCCTATATAAACTGTGAACACACACATCCAGAGTAAAAGAGGAGTCAAACACTAAGTAAAATATGTATAGAAAGAGTACTGAAAGTAATGGGGGCCCAGAAATCAAGCCCAACTGTAAAGTAAAAATACAACTGAAAACAATTACAACTGAAAAAAGGACAAATAGATGAATGGTGAAAGAAGCTCCTAGATCATCCTTCGGGGTTCCTACCTGAAGGGTAGGTTCACATGGCCTCCATATCAGTCCACGTCCATCAGAATCCATCATGTACCGATACATCGTAAGGTCCTCCTCTGGGTACAATCTAGTCCTAGCACTCTCGGCATCCATCAGTGATCTCCTTCATCTCTATCTAACACAACAAGGTACGGGCATAGCCCGTGTAAGGGTGAGTATAAAGATACTCAGTAGGGACCCCAAGATCCTCAAGGCCTCACAAAATCCAACAAGGATAAACCATAAAGTATGAAATCAACAGATATCAATTACATAGGTATATACCCATACATATACCAATGTTATAAAATAACCCATCTCAATAATGAGGAAACAGAAATGTTATTGACTCAGCTCAAACAAGGACATTCATTATCGAAACTACAGCTGCTGGAGAACTCTTCCTCTGTCGAGTACAGTGGGCCTATCATGACTCTGAGGCACTTCTAAATAAGTACGGTCATTGTAATGATACTCTGTAGGTAATTACATCTTTGGTGCTAGTCGCCAGCCCCTGGCCTATTGAAGGCGGGAAAAAGGTTGTCATGATACAGGCCCCGGGGTACGGGTCATGAAATTTATTTTATGTAATAGGATGACCACAAAAACTTTTATAGTGGACACCAAAAGATGTAAATAGTTTTTTAGTTGATGAAAAAATATAATAGAATTTCAATTTTAAAAATAACCTTTATTCTCTATAAATAAATTTTCATAAGCATGAAATCAAAATCGTTTTCAAATGTTTTTCATGAAAAATATCTGAATAAATAAAAATGGAAAATAAAATATTACAACAATTTTTTGAAATCATTAAAATCTAAAAATAACTTTTTCACATAAAGTAATACTCTTTTATCATACAAAGTAGAATATAAATTCCTTTAAATTGGGAAGTAATAATGTGTATTATAAAAACCCCATATAAAGAATACCTAAATAATATATGTAACATATGGAATAGTTTTAATATCATTATTACTAACATATTGAGTAACCCACACAGTTTTACATATAGTAACCATCATTGTTTCACTTGAAATAACATTCATGGTTAGAGATGGAATAAACATTCAGGTACACATCCATAATAACATAGGATAAAAATTATTTTTTTATTCCATCTATTTACCCAATGCATTGGTGATCCATACGAGTATCACCCATAATAATTTTATAACCAAAATATCAACATTAACAAATACCAAGGACCATAATATAATCATAATATATGAAATAATACACTAAAAAATATTATTTTAACTCATAAGAAAATATTTTCAAATATATTAATATGAATCAGAATTAAAACACATTTTGATATCTAAAATTACTAAAAAATTGTAAGGGTGTTTTTTCATTAAATAAATTATGATAAACAAATCACATCACTTAATTGAGGTGGTATTCCACACACACAAAATGATGTTATCATTTTTCATTGAATGGAATGATAAGAAAGTACAAAATATATTCCCCCCCAAGAATGATATATATTTCATGAATATCATATATGTACATTAAATACATTATTATAACCCATATTGGGATATGACTGTGGATAATTAATTACAACTGTTTGTAAGCTGGTACTCTATCATACATATAAAAATACATTTAATTTATCATTCTAAGGAAGAGGATATGGAAATTGTATGTTTCATTAAAATAAAAAATAAATTGTTATATGGAATATGATGATTATATTATATAACCATGATTAATGAGGATTTTATATATGTGGATGATTGAAAAAACTAAAACTTGTGGGTAAAAACTAAACCTTATCTTTATAAAGAATACATTTATTGACACTATAAACCATTGTTGGATTGTATTAATTATAAAAAAATACATATATAATATAGAGTGGGATAATTGGAAGTCCATTGGGTAGGTATTTGCCATACTAAATGGGATATAAAATGTGAAGTAATGGGAATAAGAGATTCAAATTTTTTATATTGGAGGACATCATGGAATTTCATAAAATATTATATTAATTTAAAATAATGTTCAATTCCAAATAGACACAATATTAATTATTTATAATATAGTGTATTTATATGTTAAAATATTCTCATGAAAAAAAATTACTCATGTTTTATCACACATTTACCATTACATTTTTGTTTTATCCCCTCCTTAACCACTTCAACAGTTATTATGATAATAAGGAATTTTAAACTATAAGGGTAAATACAGTATATAAATATATTATAAAACAACAATAAAATTATCCATTAATAATTTTAATACCATATCATAAGAATATTTCTTAATCTATGATTTTTTGGAATTTAATTTAAGTGAATAAAATATTATTTATTAGAAAATATCATTAATGATAAGTTTTAAAACTATTCCTTAAAATTTTCTAATATATAAAAACTATATGTAGAATTTGGGAAAATATCATACGTCTATAACATTTCATGTTTATGATATGATTTTCATATAACATTAATTCTTTTAAATTAAATAATTTTTAATATTTTTGATATAATTAATTTTTTTCATTAATTGCATAATTACTCTATAGACAATGTTTTAATATTGAAGATAATTATTTAATTAATAAATAATAGAATAAAATTCCATGGTGAATATAAATTTCTTATATCTGATAATAATCATAATAACAGAACATATCCTCTTAATACCCCTACATTTAAAATATTATAGTCATTGACATTTTTATATTTTATTTAAATGATTTATTATAATGCTTATAGTAACATCAAAATTGAAAAAGTCCATAAAATAGAATCTTGGAAGAGTAAGGAAATAATATATTAATCAAATAAAATTATCAATTGTTTATGGGTCATTTTATAATCTGTATTGTAATATTTTAACCATAATTTTCACAGTAAAATTTTTCCTTTCATATTTTTTTCTTGACCATTTTGGGACATGGTTATTATTTTGTGTTCTTAGTGTGAAATGTTATTTATTTTTAGCTGATCCTTTGTCTAGTTTTTACCCCATGGATATTATTTAGTTATATCATGATTTTTTACATCGATTGGAGAAAATGTATTTGGTTGTAGGTGGTGCAGACTGGAGGATAGTTTGTGGAAATGATGTAATCATTCATATGAATATATTCCAGCCTAGGGGTTCCTCTGGTAAAAGGTTCATGACCCATACATGGTCAATTGAACTATTTGGAATGTGTATGGTAATCATATATATATTTTTAGAACTATTTCGTATAGTTTGTGAATAGTTTTTCGAACCATGAAGCCAGACCGTATAGGGTTCCTTTGGTGTCCTATGATGGGTATACAGTTGGTGCATGGATTGGTAAACTGTGTGGCCAAACATTTCACAGTTACTAGATCATTGATTTTGTGAAGTTTCTATTCATACTTTATAGTAATTGATCCCAATCAACAAATTTCATTCTTTTATTAGATAATACATCCCTAGAGGAACTCCTCCCTTATTGGCTGAGCCTCCTCATTCATCCCAATTGTGGATCTAAGGGATTTATTCAAGTTCCAAGGGTGATTTCTCCAGATTATATCCTTGATTATACTCCTTATTCATATTAATAAATTTTATCAATAGATATACTTTTACTTTTTCAAGGGGATATAAAGTTCTTGACTCAGGTGATTTATTTTGGGGATGTCTGTTTAGGGTTCCTCTTGGTTGTTCTTGGTTCTTATGACCTTTATGAGGTTCGGTCGAGTGTGCATTGTTGAAGCACCATACGATTGTTGTAGGTTTATCCTTGCACTTGTATTTAAATTTAATAATGACTAATTTCATGATTTTTAACATTCATATTATGTTAAATAATGATTCATAATCTCATGAATATTTTTTTCATTGGAAAAGTGGTTATTTCTACATTATTTTGTGATAAATTGAATTTTATTTAAATTGTGCTCCAAGTGCTCAATGAATTCATATATATGAATTTTTTAGTATTTTTTAATGTTTAGAGCATGGGTTGGATTTGACTATATGGTTTTATTATCTAAGTGGTAGGTTTTTCTTTATCTAATATAATAATAAATGTTATTGGCTATTGAAAATCAAATTTCACGTGATAATAATGTGTGTCCCAATTATAAATTTGAAGAAAATGGGTTTGGATTCAAAATGTGGATAGATAAAATTACTGAGACTATTAAAATGATTAAAAAATTTAAAATGTTCTATTTATCAACTTTTTGAATGATGGTTTTATTAATTGATAATAGATTCCTGAGCCGTTTTGGGATTTTTACCATACGGGTTGAAAATTTTCATTATGAAAACACTCGATGGATAATTTTATTTCCCTATTTATATTTATTTGATGGGGTGTCCTCACTATTGAATCCTTGTGATCAGTTTTGTGAATGGGTGGGTTATCCTCTCTGTGGAGTCTACATGACCCATTTACCTTGAATGAAATGGGATATCCTTAGTGTGGAGTCCTTCTAGGTATATTTGTTATATGGAAATAGATTTGTCATTGGGGTGGATCATGGGGATTCTTGATGTATGAAGGAATTATATATGATATGTGTTCATCTGATTAGATGATTGGTTAGCATTATTTTTCTCATCCCCACTAATTCATACTCTTAACATGGACACCTAGAATAACTACTATATTTTCTATGAATGATTGATTCAGTGGTTTAGATTCTGCTTCAACTATTGGACCATTGTAGGGGAAATGATATAATACTATATTATTACTATGGTATTGTTCCCCCGGTCATTCCATTAAGGGTGTTATTGAACATGTGGGAAAAATTTTGTTTCACTCAGTGTGGCATGATTCATAGGATGATTCATGATTTATAGAATGTTCTTGATTATTCGTGAGCTTCTATTTTTCAACCATGTTTATTGGCTCTTCATTGTCAAATTTTATTGATTGACATGAATTATTGGTTGGTTATCACTGTGTACTTTTTTTCATTTCCATTATTATTTGATCATTTATATGGTGTACTTTCATGGCGTACCTCTAGGGTATAGTTTGTGTGTGGAATTTCAATGATTTGTGGAAACATGTTTTTGATAATATTTTTAAAACATTCAATTCCTTTTTAAAATGAAACAAAATTCATTAACATTGAAATGATAAGAGTTCCCTCTTGGTGAAGATTTTTGTTTTAAATGTGATCTAGTAAATTAGTTGTTTTTCATTAAAAATGTAAAAGGGAATGGAGATTCTTAACATTATAGATTGTATATAAAAATTGAAGTTGGTTTTTATTAAATTTTTATGGAACTGTAGGGGGGTTATTGTTTATTGGGAATGCCTAACGAGTATTAATACTCTCCAATATAGTTTCTTCAACTTTTTAGTGTTTGGTGGAGGTTTTTGTTTTGATCATGATCACCGTGGGTGATGGGTTTTTTTGGTATTGGAGAGTAACCCTCCGGTAACATAGAGTCATTGTGGTCGTCACGCTCTATTGGTTTTCTTGTTCATTTTTTATTTTATTTTCATCTTTTTTATAAATGATGTTAAATTGGATTTTTTTTATATTTATTAGGAGGAACTATTTGATTCCCTGATTTTATTTAATTCTTATTCGGATAAATCATTCCCTTTGGTTAATATGATGATGTATAAGACTAGTTTCTAACCTATGTAGATCGGTAATACCCTTCTGGTCATGTCTTGGATCAACTTGGGTTACCAGTTTGGGGATGAACTAGGATGGATCATGAAAAAAATGGTATCAAATGAGGTATTTTCTTTAGGGGAAATAACATTTATTGTTATCTTTTTTATTTGGTTTGTCAATGTAGATTGAGTGGGACTGTCAGAACATGGTTTTCATGTATGTTGTTGTGTTTGGAATAGAATTTATAGACCCAAATTTGAGATTCCATGCGATGTCATGTTAGGTTTGGGTTCATTGGTTCTTATAGTTAATTTTTGTTTAGGATACGAAATGTGAGTTGGGATAAATGTCTCAGTTATCTCATAGGGTCTGGAATGCCATATGGATCTAGGGACATGGTCTTAAGAGACTCCCCATGATGGTGGTGGGATTGGAATATGGATGTTATCCTTATAACCAAGTCACACTTCATCAATTTTTTCCACTTATGAGTTGTTTTTTGTATTCAATGATTATGATTTTTTTATGAAAAATATTTTTCGAAATTGAAAAAATGTGATTGTTAGTGGTAATGGTCAGATTTTTGGGATGTGAAAAATGTATTTTCAAACATTATTTTGTGGAAGGATTTAGAAAAATGTATTTTTATAAAATTCACATTGGGGTGAAACCAATATGGTTTAATAGGATAGAACTTTTATATTCAAAATATACAGTTATAAAAAAATCAATGAAATATAAAATTTATTTAAATGTTGGTTTTTAAAATATCATTTAAAATGAGAAGAAATGGGTTTTTAATAAAATTATTTTAGATGAAATGATATTTTTTTATCTTATGAAAATATTTGGAACTATGTAAAATCTAATTTTTGATGTGATCAACTAGATTTTATATTGAACATGATAAAATGGGACTTTTTTTTTCAAAATAAGTATTTCTAGGGGTTATCACATGAAAAGATAGGTTTGGAGAGATGGGTGGATAGTTATTTGGGTGGATGAGTACCTAGTTTGGCACGAGTGGATGGGTTATCAGGTAGGAATAGAAATGTTAATGTGATTGAGGATCTAAAGGATACCCATGCTGATTGTGGAACCTAGTATGTTTTGTTTTTCATTCAATGGAATTTTTGAGATGAAAATTTAGATATTTCAAAAGCCAAGGGTTTTGGTTTGGGTTTTCCCAAATATTAAGGTAATGTTTCTTAGGTTGTGTATTGGGTTTGAGAACTCCTGTAGATAAGTTTATCATGACTGAGATTTTGTTTTTATTTTTTCTGAGTATATCCCCCCATAATAGTTAGATGTATTTTCGATGTGTGGATATACCTATTTATCCATTGGAATACCCTATACTTTATTAATCTATGGAATTTCTTCTAGTGTATTGAATGTTTAATATAGATCTCTTTTATGGTCAATTGGATCCCCTCATAGAATAAGAGTTAATGCATAAAATGTAATAATTTTTCTGTATACATGAGTCTCTAATGCCAATTAAGGTTATTTTTTCAATATTTATGTCTAAAGGACCGCCCTATATGTGGTGAAAATAGGACTCTTGAAACATGCATTGGGTATATCTTACCCGGGATTTCATCAAGGCATTATTAAATTATTAGTATTTATCGATGGAAACAAGGGTGAAAATGGGGAAGGAAATTTGAGGTATTTAGAAAGGTGATGGATCAATATTGGAATTATTTGTTCATTTTTTGGACCTATATCTTTACCTTTTAGAGGTGGTTTTTGATAATTCATTGAATGATCGATGTTTTGAGTATGGGCTTCCTCCGGATTATTGTCAAAGGTTTCAGATTTTTGTTTAACTTCTTTTTCAAATGTGTTGTGTAATGCTATTCATGTTGAGGATATGGTAACTAGATTTATTTAGGTAGATAGTCTTGATATTATATCTGGAGTCTGTAAATTAAATTCAAGTAAAGTGATAGGGATACTCGATGTAGTTTTTGATGTTTATCATGTAATTAAATTATCTATTGATATTTCTTTGTCTTTTTCTAACCGCAAGATCATGGTGAGAACGCGGTGTAGAAAGAGAGACCATATATAGTATTCATTTATGAATTCAATGATGATCAGTCATTCTTGGGGACTATTATTTAAATTTTAATTTATTTTATATTTTTTTCTATGCATAGATGATTATCCAATTCGTAGGAGTAGTGTACTATTCTACGCTTGGTTTAAAGTCCCTTTTATGTGTTCTTCACTTCTTATAATTGCTATGTCTGATATTGTTTTGTTTTGGTTTCCCCTCATTAAATTTTACATGTTGATGTTTCTGGTCTTCTAAGAACATATGTTATAATGGAATCATGTTTTTATTTTCTACATTATAAATTATTTTCCTCAAGATTGGAGGTGCGTTCAGTTTTGTGTATTGTAGGTACTATTTCCCATTTTATTTGTAAATGATGATTTGTGTGTATAATATGAATCACCATTTCGTTGAAAAGAAGGAGTTAAAGTGGGGGATTATCTTTTTATAATTGTGATTCATTATTAGCTGCAAACATCTGGACCCCAACCATAAACCTCGTAGTAAATATGGAATGTAGATAGGAATCCCAGAATTGTGTGGGATTTTGGTCTATATTTTTTCTCTTGTGTTAGGGAATAGAGGCGATTTATTCTTCTATTTTGTAGCTTCTTGATCTTGGAAGGGTCCTGTTTTGTTGGAATAGGTGTAGATGCCTCATTTCCATATTGAAAACCTTATAGATTAAATAGTTCATCCTCGGTTATAAAGAGGCATGGTGGTTTGTTTTTATTTGAAATTCTAGTGGCATTGTTTTTTAGATGCAATATTATATTTGGTTGTGCTTGTGAGGCTGTCTTTAATGTATCTATTGTGGTATTATCATGTCTCTTTGACTATTGTTTCCTACTTTGTGTTTTCCCCTCATAGTGGGGTTTCTGATCGTTGGGTGGGTGGAGTTTTCATGTTGTATAATGTCAGGTATCCCATGATGGTAGTTACATAAATAGTGGGGAGACCAACCATGGGTCTGAGTGTGTATTCATATAATTTGTATTAATTATAGTTAATTCATAGTGGTGGGTGTCCATTATGACCTCCCATGTGAATATTTTTAGTTCATATCCATTAAACAGAACATTTGGAATTTTTTGTAATGTGGATCCAATTCATTAGTTCGTTTCTGATAAGTGTATTTTGTTATGATTGGTAGTGGTTAAGGTGTTCTTATTTTGAGAGGTTGTATGTTGTTGTTTTGGAAAATCATTTTTCCATGATTAATCAAATACAACATTTTTAGGCAATTTGGGGGAGAAAAGCATTATGGTATGGAGAATTTTTATACATGAATGTTTCTTTTTACATTTCCTCTTATTCATTTTTGAATATTGGTTTCTCTCTCGAGTTATAGGTGTGCGGTGTTTTAAATATTGAGGCTATCATTTCTCTATTTGTACCATGTGTATTCTATAGTAATCCTATGAGTTTTTGGTGAATGCGGAAAAATTGGTCTTTGAAGAAGGAGGCACACTATTGGCTCATGATTCCTAGAAATGGTTCGACCTAACCATGGAAAATCAGAAATCATTGAGGTTCGTCTAGTCTAAGCTGCACAACAAACACACATTTAGTCGAACCATGTGGAAATATTTACAGAAGACTCTTCCTCATTTAAGAACTAATTCACATGGTTGGTGCATAGTCTTTCATACCATGGGGTCAAACATTGTATGGTTCTTTATTTATTTTATGACTGGCGCATGCTTAGCGCACGGTTTGGTAAACCATACGTCCAATCCATGAGCAGTTCCAAAATTATTAAAATTCTTAAATGTCTATTATATCCTCTTCGAATTTCTATCCTCAATCCTCTCATTTCTTCCTCCACCCAGTTCAAAAAACCCTAGGGTATCTCCACCATTATTCTACAAGCCTCTTCATTCCTCCCAAGTGTGGATCTAAGGTACTTTTTCATGTTTCAATGGATATATCCCATGTTAATATCCTCTCTTCTTTACCCTATTCATTCTTCTTCCATTTTCCAAATATATGTACTTATTCCCTAGTCAAGTAAATATAGCTGTCATGATTACATTGATTTGTGTTGAAATGTTTTTGTGTTTAGGGTTCCCCATAGTTGTTCTTTTTCATAATCTGTCCTTGAGGGTCTCGTATTGTCACTACCCCAAGCCCACCTCCAATAGGCCAGAGGATAGTGACTAGGACCGAGTAGGTATAACCCACTAATGGAATTCATTAACCTAATTTACAAATATTCTTTCACATTTCTCATAGCCAAAAATGCTTTAGTGTAAAAACACTATGTAATAAATGCACGAAAACCACTATATACCACATCTTGAGTACAATTGCCAAAGTAATGGAAAGTAAGAAAGACCAAATAATATCCCAAAAAAGTATGGAGCCACAAGTATAACCTGTAATGTATGAGGTTCCAAGACTATCATTAGAAAATCATTTGGATCATTTCATGTCTTATCTAGTCTCACATGTCACTACTTTTTCCTCGTCATCCTAAAACACTGTCTATGATTCAACAGTTTTCAGAAGACATGAAAATTTCTAGAAAATTGGGTGTAGGGGTGATTAACACAATACATAATTGTAGTCCCCAAAACAATAAATTAATAATAAAAAATAACACTAAGTAAATACCAAAAAATAAATATTATGAAGGAATACCACAAAGGAATACCACAATAGAATAACACAAAAGATAAATGAAAAAGTAAATACCCTGAAAGAACACGACAAAAGAATGGAACAATTAAAATAAAATAATATAATTCCAAAATGGAGATAACACAATTGAATACCACCAATGAATTCGACAAATGAAAACCACACAGGAATTCATATTCATATCTATAATGAAATATGTCTACATCAAATATATCAGGAACATTTAGATATACACAATCCCATAAGACACATAGTCACTAGTAGACACTTTATCTGCATAACGTACACTGTATCCATATGACTGATAGTCCATATAAGACACACAGTCTCCATAAGACGAACAGTCTCTATACGACACACTCTCTAATTCACGAGTAGCTACAAAAATGTTTTCTCGAAGCATGCTCGTTGTGGAATAACACACTCCTCAATTAATTGGTTCATATTACAACTCCAAAAAAACTAATTAGGAAATCTAAAAAATATCATCTCAACATAAGGGTCCTAATTCCACAGATGGATCATCAAATGGACATTTGGTTAGATGGTTATGGTGGTTTTAAAAAAAACATAAGGGGGTTCATAGGGCTGTGGACCTATCATGGAGAACGACTGCTCGGGCTGACCATAGCAGTCAACATCTCTGATAGAATTACCCTTGTTTTTTTCCCTCACAATAGCTAAATAAACCCTACATCACTATCAACCTCCATGGTCGACCATGGCACAGTCCCTCTCTGGTCGTCCCGCCTTTGGCCCAAATTTGACCTAGGTCAGACCCGGCTAGCTGGTTTTGACCTAACCCCCTAGACCTGGATTGGCCTGATGGCCTTGGCCTATTCTCTTATCATAACATACTCATTTTTGGTCCTACTCATCTAGCTCAGTATAATCATCCATACCCTACTCCACTCTATGTGGTCACCCTCCCCACACGCGGCCACCCACAACATCCACTACCTCTGAATGTGACTGCTATCCTCATTCCCCTCGCACCGAATATGTTGTCTCTAATGAGGCCGCTTTCATACTACACATTATTGACTCTCCTTCATCCTCCATTAAATTATGATGCTGATCATCACCCCCTCATCTACCTATAGAGTAGCCACACATCTCCAAACCACCCTGCATGACCCAAGCCCGTGGTCTCTTAAACCGACCATTAAGCCATCCATGATGAATAAAAATTTTAACGGTTGCAGACCTACAGTATTAGGGTCCCAAAATACACAAATTCAACCTCTTATATTGTTTTTCCTACTATCCGGGGGTCTTATCATGTTTACATCTAGACAACATGCCAAACTGGGGTCACAAGGGTCCAACGAGGGAGAACATGACGAACACGAAGACAAAAGAATGAATAACACCATGAGGGATTAACCCAAACATTTTTTCTTTTCAGCCTAAATCCATTCATTTAATAATAATGAACAATGAATAATAAAATTAATCTCCAGATAATCCTGTAGACAAAATTACCTTCTTGCAACAAGGATTCATCTTTGGGCTAATAAATGTGTTTATTGGTCCACGTTCATCGTAGAATTATTGAACGGGGAAAATCACAATGAAAAAACTTCCCTAGATCATTGGTTTTAATCACTGATGAAGAAAGTTGTTTTTTCATGATCATTCACAAGATCCTTGGATTACGTAGTTTTTTGATCATTGATCCACGATCTGGGCATCATTTGAGAATTGAAAATCATCCAAACACTCCAAATAGATTCCCCATAATTCCTTATGTTAGATGCCTAACACTGTGGTTTATTTTTAATTAAAATTATTAATAAAATAAATTCAAAATAAACTAAATAATTATTATTTATATTTTTTAATGATTATTATGTCATTTTAATGTTTTCCGCATTAGATACTTGATGAATAATGTTAAGTCGCACTAAAGGAAAAAACCACATTACAAACTGAAAGACTATATCACTTGTTAAATCTGAGTCAATTTTCATGATTTATTATGATACAAAAAAAATAATTTTATATAATAATTTTATATAATAACTTTATTAATGGTTACATATATAGTGAATTTTTCTACATATGTTCCACACTGAGCAATGATTGGTCTCACATAGAATAATGACACTACTCTATGATCAATGGTGCCCTAAAAATTCTAATCTGAGAACCTATTTGAGAGTTATTTAAATTTTTCTAGAATAATAGTTTCACAAGCTATAGAATTTTTTATAATTTTGATATATTTTTTCCATGAAAAATTAGCTTTAGAATTTCTTGACATCTTAGTGAATGGTCTCGAAATTATCCCATGTAATTTCCAAAAATAAAACATAGAAATTATGAGATGTTATAATCTCCCAACCATGGAGATTTATGTCTCTAAAAAGACAATGAAAGTATAACTAATACTAAATATTATCCTCTTTATCCCATGTTAACTACTAGAGATTATAAAGCCACCACAGAACATGAACTAAATGAAATGATCCCCCACAATGGACCCTCCCATATGTGCCAAAAATCTAACATGTATTACTAAATCAGGTCCTCTAGAACCTAAATGGTCTGATCAATCTACTCATACGTTTGTGGGTGAAACATTGTGCTCAAGTGAAGTTGTGTCCCAAATGTTTCCTGTAATCCCTTCCACAACATGATTGTAAAATAGATCATGATGATATCAAACTATCATCTGTAGGAGACCATGGAGTCGAACTATATCTTTCACAAAGAGGAATCCAAATCATTCTATGGAACTCTGTTCTCAAATAGCTAGGATGTGGGGTGACATGGTGGGTCGGTGAATGATAACATATATATAATTGTGTCCACTAAAAATATGTGGTAAACCATCATGATGTCCATTTATATTCCATCCCACATCCATTCCATGAGATCGAGGGGTATAGCTAAAGCCACTAGAACCTGATTCCCCACCTTCACTTCTTGATTTTTGAGGCATAAAGAGAGAAACACTATAACTCCCTTATTCATCTGTGTACCCCAAAACTAACATTGGAAATACTGATACATATTTATGAAAGCTGGATATACCACCATAGGGAATGTATGTAATTCATGTAGAATCTATTTCTCCAAATTTATTGGTATTACTGTGAATCCTCTAGATATAACAATGTTCTCCCCACCTTTTGAATATCAATCATAAGTATTCCCTATGGAAAATTGTCCCATAGTCATTATCCCCAAGCTATGCCTCCCATACACACTATATGATTCTTGGTTTTACAACTATTGATTATAGGTATTCTACTCCATTACCATCCAAAAAAGGATATCGACAATGACACAACCAACTATGACTCCTTTCTCAGTCACGGTAAGCTATATCTCACACCGAGAGGAACTTTCACCATGTCCACTTTCCCATGATTATAACAATCTAAATATCATAGTATTGGTAGAATCGTAGATATCCCCTTTGTATCAAGTTCAGATCCTTGTGAGAAAACAATTAATTGAGACTCTTTTGATCAGAGTATATTATTAAATTCACTCCCATTAGGTAGTGTTTCCACATCATCAATGCAATGACTACCACTACGTGCTCAAGATCACGGGCCGTGAAGTTTGTATCATGCATCCTCAAATGACGTGAACCCATGGAAAACACATCTTTCCACTATATCAGGAAAAAACCTAGATTAGTCACTGATGCATCATAGAAAACGACATTTTTTATTCCCTCCTATGGAAATATCAATATGGGAACTCTCTTCAACAATTTCCTTAGCTCCTTGATGCACTGCTGGTAGTTATCTATCCACTTGAAGGGCTTCCTATTTCATGTCCAAGCTGTCAACATTTTATTAACACTAGTTAAGTCAAATAAAAAGCTCTGTTAGTACCATAGAAACACAAAAAAAACTCAGCACATTGATATCAATATTGGTTTGATCCCATGAAAGCATAGTCTCATCCTTCATTGGATCCAATGGAATGATATCCTTTAATATGACGTGACCTAGAAAATGGAAATCTCAAA
Organism: Viscum album; assembly: GCA_963277665.1. Lineage (NCBI taxonomy): Eukaryota > Viridiplantae > Streptophyta > Magnoliopsida > Santalales > Viscaceae > Viscum > Viscum album. Next base: position 1,815,130,154 of record OY728127.1, read on the forward strand.
TCTAGAACTAACATTTCAAGAGCTTCACATAAATTTGATTCTCCCTATGTGTGTCCTAGACCATCCTCAAGTGTATATCATTATCCTCATTTGAATGTGAGTACTGTATGATGTCATCAATAAAGACCAGATAGAACCAGTCTGTGTAATGCTGGAAGATCAATTTCATGAGTCCTGTGAACATTTCTGGGGTGTTCCTCATTCCACAAGGCATCACCAAGTACTCATAGAGTCTGTAATGACATACGATGGTTGTCATTATTATATCCTCATCATGTACATGTAGATGGTGATAATCTGCTCTTAGTAAAATCTTCTATAACCATAGTTCCACATTCAATTGATCGAATAATTCATCTATCCTTGGTAGTGGATACTTATTCTTCATAGTTTCCTGGTTCAAGTAGTAGATGTTCACACATATCAAAAATATTCCATCATCCATATTTGAAATCAAAAGGGGATACCAAGGTTGAAACACTTGGTGTCATGAATCCCATCCTCTCTAAGTCCCCAATTGTACCCTCAAATCATGAATCTCTATGGGATCCACTCGATATGCCGGTGTTGATATATTTACAGTCCCAAGTTATAGATCAAAGAAAAAAATTTACTCTTTGTGGGGAGTTTAACCTTGAACATCCTCCTGAAATATTTTCTCATACTCCACCACTACTATAGAAACTTTCGGACTCATATCATCCACTGCAACAAGGGTGAGGCTATACAACTCATGAGTATTTGGTTTTACCTCCCTTTTGTGAGTCTATCATGTTCTTCATGCATTTCCTTTTCATCATTAACCTAAATCATGTTCCCATAACTATGGACACACCACACATTACGCCTAAAATAGCCAATGTTATCATTGATTGTGGATAACCAGTCCATAAAACGAATTACAATGTATGGAATTGACACCACTACCGAGATATTTCAACAAAAACACTAGTCTCTAAGAGTCAGGTCACACTATTGGCACCCGTGTGTGATCAAAAAAATCATTACCTGTATGAGTCTCTATGAGTAAGTGGTAATGAAACGATTCAACTATAATATTCGAGTCATAATAATTATTTGTGGAAGGAATGCAATTATTCAAACCAATTTCTATTAACATGAAATCTGAGGCATAATAATCACAAATCATACAAAAAATTATTCCTATAGCCAATAGGTCATATGCCTTGACAACATGCATTTGTCCCCTCATTTTTTGTACCGCTCGGTGAGCCTGGTGTATACCACCTAGGGGTGGTGGTGGTAATGTGTTGAACCGTCGACCAGCTTATACTACTCACCCAAATCCTCTACCATTTTCACTACCCTACATCCCAACCAGATCATGTTTATGTCTATGACTTGGTGTTCAGTATAAAATAATATTTTTAGCAGAATGTTAGGATGAACATTGTTGGGTGAGATGTCCCCTACAAAAAAATGAAATGAATTACATCTCTGTATTATGACTGGATCCACCCAGTGAGCCCAGAGCAACGAATCACGTATCAATGTACCTATTCATGTATCTTCACACACATCCATGTCAATGAGACTAATTTCATCTTCCCACTACAGCGGTATCTGGTCCTACTTTCCCACAGCTGACTACCACCTGTCGTATGTTCCTAGCAAAGGAATAATCAACAACATTGGTTTTTTCTAGAACTCCATCATAAGTAGGAATTCATATATAGATAAATATGGGTTGGATGTCCCTACGAAAACCTCACTCGTATGTATAAGTTATGAATCACTGGTTATGTATCATATCCCTCAAGTACTATGAAATGTTGGTATGCCTCATTGAACACTTAGATACTGACATGTATTCCTCTGGGAGCAGTAGAAGCTCGTTTACACACATATACCTTATCATATAATTTTTTAAATAATATTTGAAAATGGTTATCAAACTTTATCAATGGAAGAGTCTCTTCATCACATTATTGAGTAACCAATCATCACAATCAACCTACTTAACCATGTTTAAGTCTCACCACTAAGACTACCATCTGTTATGTTGGTGTCATGATTATAGAGAAATCGAACTTCACTACCTCAATCTAGTCCCCCACAACATCATTGTTAGGATAGCCTCAGAACATGAGGGTTCTATGTCATTGAAACAGATGAATCACACTCAACTTATGCTCCTCATTCAATATTACTATTGTTCCATGTTCTACTCTATAGGTGATATTATAGATGGTTCACAACAAAAATGTTATATCTTCAGTACAATCCCATATACCAATGTCTCAACACCCATTGGATTATCCTTATGATCGCATAGTGGAATCCTTGATGACTATTTAAATAGAGGATTATTCATATAAAACAATTTGTAATATAGTCAATTGAGTATATCCAGAGAGATGACTCAAGAAGGACATGGAACATACAACCCATTCATACATGATGTGTATACCATTATTTTTCTTGCAAACAATGTTTTGATGCACCAAGTCATAAATAATGTGCCCAATGTCTTCATGTATGGTTAACTCAGCTACCAATCCAATAATGGATTCCCTTGATTTAATGATGAACTTGAAAAATTTTAACATAGTTTCCCCAACCCAACATCCCACACAACCGATTCTAAAGTATAACTAACCTACCCTATGATACCACAATGTCAGGACCCTTCCTAGAGGGGCCCATTTCATGACGGCCCAATTACCACCTCCAATAGGCTAGGGAATGGTTACTAGCACCGAGTAAGAATAAAAAACAAATGCGTGGCATTAGCATAAAGTACCTATACACAAAAACTCATATCTATCCCATAAATGATTAAATTTAAAAAAAAATATATGTGAAAAATAAATGTAAACCACTATATCTCAAAACCAATTTACTATGGTAAAAGTACTGAAATATAAACAGTGCCAGAATACATGACCACCAAACAAATGTATGCATCAACAAGTGCATCCAGAAAGTTAGGGGTACTAGTACTATCATCAGAAATTTTTTTGGAACATAAAATAACATGTCAGGTCTCACAAGGAACCCCTCATCCTAGTCTTTCTAATACATTATTGAAGAGTCTATCATCTTCCCAATATAAGAAATATGAGGGAAAACCTCATACAGGGGTGAGTAAAAACAATACTTTTTAAGACACTCCAAAAAAAAGTAATGCCATCATGGGAATACTACAAATGAAGTACCATGAATGAAATAACACAAAGGAATACAACCAAAGAAGGAAACAAATGGATTCAACTAGGGAAATAACAAAAAAGTAAATACAATGAAGGAATAAAAAAGGTAAATATCACAAATATGTACCAAAAAAGAGATACCTTGAAAGAATAACACCATGGAACACTACAAAAGAATACCAACAAATAATTAGTAGTCATCTCCACAAAGATATATGTTTACAAAAAATATATCATTAACATACAGTTATACTTAATATAATAACACACATAGCCTCCACACGACACATTATATCCATAATACAAATAATTTCCAAAATACTCATAGTATTTATATGATACATATTATCCATAAGACATAATTTCTATATAATACACACAATCTCTATGTCACATCCAACCACTTAAATGTTAGCTTGAAGCGCACTCGTTTTGGGATTCATCAATTTTCATTCCATTTGATCATATAAAAACACCACAAAATTCACTAGTACTATATATTAAAAATACATTATCATCGTAAGGTTTGAAAAATTATAGACTTCTCATAAAATAAATGCCCAATTTGAATGTAATGGACCTTTGAATAAATTTCATAAGGGGTTTCACCGAGCCATCGACAAACCGTAACGGTCGACCACAAAGACCAATCACCTCCAGCTATCGTGACTACATGGAAGGTGGGGAACCAATGATTCTTGGTCTTTTCCAGGGTCAACCATGGCCTGATCCAACATTGGTCGCCCCATGTCCAACTCTGATATGACAAGGCTCCAACCCAACCCACATGGTCCAACCAGACATGTAGGGTCTGACTTAGCCCATTCGACTATGAGGCTACTCATCTAGCCCGATCTACTCTGACCTTCCCCATTTCACTCCCCATGATCATCCATTGTGACCACCATATATGAATGCGGCCCCATGCCACATACAGTGACCACCAAAGTCATCCACCATTGTCTTCTACTCCCTCCAGCTCTGATGCCTCCCACATGGCTGCCACCATGATGTATGCCGCTGCTTCAATTCACCATTGATAGCTTCCACCTCAACTCACTGGATCATAAATATGCTAGAACCATGTCAGTGGTCCCTTGTAAAAACCACAATGCCACCACTATTGCCTTGAAATTGAAATAGTCTTATATCTAGGGTCATTGGTTACTGATTTACACAAATATTACCTATGGTATCAATTTTCCACCAATAGGGTTTTCTGATCAAGTTCAGATCCACACGAAAAGTAAAACCATGGTCATGGGAGTCCGATTGTGAATAATAAGATGAATAAGGTTGACTTAATCTTGATGAATGTCCTTAGGAATGAACCTCAGTCTCTATTCATGTCATCCTCAATTCGTTCTTCATTTAATGAAGAACAATGAATAATAAAATAAATATCCCGATAAACCCACATATAAAAATACCTTCCCACAACAAAAATGAATCTATATGAAAATATTTTTTGGATTTTCATGTGTTCATTTTAGTATTAATGAATGGGTAATATCAAAAATAAATAACCACCACACCTCAATAGGTTTAATCGCTGAAGAAGAATGATGTTGCATTGTGATCATTGGAAATAACTTTTGATTTAGTAACATGGTGAATTCTGATCAATGATATGGTCATATTTAACCATGGGAAAATCTTCCATGCTCTCCGAATAGATTCTCTAGAATTCCCAGGGTTATATGGCTAAGGAAACTACTTTTTTATAAGAATACAGTTAATCTAAAACATAGATGCATCAAAAAAATAATATTTATTTAAACTATTTAATTATGATTACGTCATTTTTGAATTTTTTCTATGGATAACACATGATGACTAATGTTCCATCCCTCATATAGAAAACCAACGTTAAAAACTCAGTGGTGGTATCATATTTTCAATTTGAGCCACCGTTCAAGAGTTTTTAGGATTTAAGAATACAATAATTTTATTTATTGTTACATCCTTGAAGACTTTTTCTGATGATAAACTGTTCTAACAAAAGTTAGATCGTTTATAGTGTATATCTACCTTTGTAATCCCATCGGTGCCACCATATTTCTGATCATTAAATCCAAGTAATATTTATTCATTTTTTATGGAAACCCGCATGTGAAAGCTACTAAATATTATCATTTTCAATTCAATTGTTTTGAGAAAACCAGGTATCAAACTCTCATGTTATCTTAGAGCATGGTTTCAATATTACCACATTATTATCCATAAATAATACATAAAAAAATCTCATGTTAAATTCACAGATCATAGAACTTTGTGAGACTATTTTAGGTGGGTATCATTAAATCACTATAAGATTGAGGTATGTTTCCCCTTAGAAGTGACTATAAATTTAAAAATCATTGGTTTAATGATTTTAACAACTTCCTTATATGGTAAATATTGATTCATGACCTTAACAATAATAATTTTCTATGAAATGTTTTTATTTCTATTTATATTTTGTGATAAATAATGTTTTTTAAATATTTCACACAAAATATTGAATGAAAAGCTCGGTTTAATTTTTGAGTTATTTATAACATTTAAATTTTATAGTGCATTTGAAAATATTAATTTATCTTGTAAATGGTGGTTTCAGGATTCTGAAATGGAATTATAGATGGTTTTCGATCTGGGAAATGAAATGGGATATGATAATGATGTTTGGACCAATTATCACATTGATGAAATTTTTTTGGTTTGCACATGGTTTGAGATAACTCAAATGTTATTTTTATAATGATTTTGAAATGGAAAATGGTGTGTTAACACATTTTTTAATGGTGGGTTGCGTATTTGAGAAAGGATTCTCGAGGTCCATTGGGAATTTTTTCAAAATTGGTGAAAATGATCATTATTAAAACAACATTTGGATAATATTATAGACTTATTTATATTTAATGGATGGGTTTTCCAGGCATTGGAATGCATGTGATCTATTATATGGATTATTGGGATGTTGAAATTATGGACACCCTTTGACCCATTTACCTTGAGTGGAATGAGAGATCCTCGTTCTGGAATCCTTTGATATCTTTTTGTTATGTGGTTAGAGATTTATGTTTGAGGTGGCTCGAGGTGTTATATTTTAATTGAATTAAAATATATAATATATATGTACGTGTGATTGTATTCTCACATATAATTGGTTGGTAGAACCCCCATTGTACATTTGACATGAAGACTGGGTATAGCTAGAAAATTTTATAATAAAAATTGTTGTAATAGTTTGGATTATGCTCTAACTAGTGTCCCATAATAGGGGATATGATATCTTTTTTGATTTTTTCTATGGGATAGTGACCCCCATTCATGAAATTTGGAGACATATTTAGTGTGTGGGAAATATTTTATGTCACCATGTGAGTAATTCTTTCCATAATGAGTAAAGATGTATATAATGTTAAACATTATTCAAAAGATCCTACACGTCTTCCATGTCTATTGTAACATTCTTGTCTACATTAGTTGATTGATCTTTATTTTGGTTGGTTATACATGGGTGCTTATTTGATATCACTTATTATGGGGTCATTGATATGGTTCAATTGAAAGGTTTTTCTCTTGGATACATGTATTGTGTTGGAATTCATATAATTATTGAATGATGTCCTTGAATTTTTTATTCCACACATTCTATTCATTTTTAAAATTAATATTATTTTCCATTATCTATGAATTTATTATAGTTCCATCTTGGGGAAAAATATGGTGTGAAATGAAAAACGGGATATGATAAGTATTTTTAATGGAAAAGTGTTTTGAAATGATTATCATTAAATATTTTACTTCAATCCTGAAGGTGTTGTTACTTTTATTTTCATTAAAGTGCATTGTTAATAGTTTTCTTCATGAATGAAAACTATGTTTTTATACTCACACATATATTTTATTTTTAGTTTTTATTCACTGGGGATGTTTTTCACCATGATAATAATCTTCATGGGTGATGGTCTATTTTTTAATCGGAGAGTGAATATTAGTTTGAAATGGAGACATTGTGGTCATTGTGCTTAGTTGTTGTTTTTTGTTCCATTTTGTTGTATTTTAAGCTTGCTTATAATTTATGTTTTATTTGGATATTTTTTATAATTATTGGCCTGCTCTAACTGCCTCCTCTATTTTATATAATTTTTATTTTTAAAAATTCTTTTTTTTGGTTACTCTATTGATGTATTACACTAGTTTCTAGCCCGTAAAAATTAGGAATGCCCTTTGGGCCATGTCTCGGATCATTCATGGTGCCTGGTTTGAGGTCGAACCTAGCTAGTTTGTTTTAATAATTTCAATATTTACCCTTAATTATGGAAATGAAAATTACTAATGTTAATATTCATGTTTAACAAAAATAAAAGGATCCAATTTTAAAAAAATTGGCCCAATTATTAAAAATCCAGAATTCATTTTATAAAATTAAATACATATAAGTGGTAGAATTTAATTAAAAATTAAACCAAAAAATGAAATCAAAATTGATTATTCATAAAAATGTCATTTTCTAATAAATATTCTTTGTATACTAAATTCATGTATAAACATGTAGTAAAAACTAAAATTTCGATTAATTTAAATAATTTTCAACAAATTATATTTAAAATATAATCGAACATATAATTATTAAAGGTATATGAAATGGATCGGACAACCCAAGACAATTACATTATCAAAAGTCAGTGTTTAAGCAATTCTGGATGTTGTCTCAGCTATTTTTTATAGTTTTCTTGTTTATATTGTTTAAAATGGTGATTTTGGATTTGTAGGTGTAATAATCTGGTGGTGTTGGATGGTGGATTCGATAGGTGGCTTAAGTATGTGGTGTCAGTGAGTGGTGTCGATGAGGGGTGTTGGTAGGTCGCGGAGGTGGGTCCCTGATAGTATCTCACTTAGGTGGATCATTGAACGGTGATTACACCAACTGTTACTCATCAATAACAGCATATATGTTAGTATCTTATCTCAGCCATCGTTAAGACAACCATCAGTGACTCATCCATTAGTTATAAGCCATCTGTAGCTCGCATTAGTGACTCAGCCATCAGTTAATTGTCCATCAGTGACTTTGAAAAGGAAGCTAGATTCAGTGAATAAGCCATCGTTGGAACATGCATCTGTGACTTTTGTCGATGACTCCGCAACAGTTAGTCATTTTGATATTTTTTACAAAAACATCCTGATATTCCCCTTAATGATTTATTTGAAGTAAAATGTTTTTAAAAACATTTTTACGTGCTTATGAAGGCATTTGAAATTATATAAATTTTATATTTAATTTATTAATTCCCCCATACAACAACTAATATTAAAACCATCTTCTCTTGATTGTGATCTGGAATTAATGGACATTGAAACCATTTTCCCGATAGATTTTGGATCGGGCATTACTAAAGTCATGACCCTTCCTTCCTTGTGCTCTTATATTTCTATTGATTCCAAGGTAACAATAAAATTTCTTCCCTATATGATCATTCATTATTATTGAGCCCATTGGATCATGTCTCCCTACAGGTTCCCCCTACTAATTGTGCACAAACTATTTTAGCTCTAGGAGGTGTTTTCAATCATCTGTTCATTCAAGTATGGATCCATTTCTCTCATTTAATTTTTGTATCATGCATGGTGGGTGTATTAATGTTATACTATGAAGATTTAATAATTATGAATAAATAAATATAATAAAATCAATTTAATATTGAATTTCATGGGATGGGAAAAAGAGACACATGTTTATGTTTTATTTGTTATTGATATTGTGATCTGTATATGATACATTCCTATAGAAAATCATGTTTTCTTGTGGATGTTGTTTTTACACCTACGATGGCTAGGGGATTTATAGATTTATTCCTATATGAACGAATGTATGAATATGAAATTATTTTACTATGTATATTGGGTTAAATAAATGGATTCCCCATGATCAAAAATATTTGGGTTAACCCCAAAATTATAAATTTGGAATTAACGAATGAGTGTTTGGTAAGTATAAATACAATATTCCTTGTTTGTGTGGATGTGTTCTATGTGTGGTTTTGTTCTATATTGTGACTTGTGTGGTTCTAGGGTATATGTTTTGAGAGAATCACTATTTCTGGGGTGGTACGGGTTGTGTATGTATTCTCAATCTATGAGATTGATTGATTATGGAATGTATGGGTTGTTTATGAGAAATGGGGTAGTGGGATTAGGTTTTTCTATGTTTTTTTATGGGTTTGGTGTTTTTATATAGCAGGGATGTCATTTTGGTCAAGATGTGGTGTGTTTCAGGGTATTTTATTATGATGGGGGTTTAAGTGTTCAGAGTGAGGATATGGTGGGATGAATTTGAAGAAAGATGATAGTCATTGTTGGTATGCCATTTAAACGGAGTTGATATATAAATGTGAGCTACTTTGTTTTATGGTTTATTGAATGAAAATATTGGTAGTTGCAGGAGATTAGATAGAATGAAAAAATCACCTCCTAAATAAATAATGATAATTGTTTAAATAATTTGGATGGGGGTATGTTTTAGTTGTGTATTATTTTGGATGGAAGTCATTATAAACCTATGAAGTGACAATAACTGGTTTTAATTGATGAATATAGAAGTAGTAGAAGAGTTTTTATTATCATAGGGTGCTTTATTTTTAGATTGAGAACCCATATTTTGTGCTCGATTGTTTGATACTGAAAATAAATAAATATATTTTTTTTATTTTTTTTATATACACACCCCACACTCATTGAGAACTATGTGGTTAACACCCCCATTATCATGGGGGATATTGTCTTTCCCAAACATCCCAGTGGGAGGATGGAATGCTGGCCACCTTCTCTTTCATTATCCCTCTTCCAGGTGGTGATATCACATGCTTCTTAGGAAGGTAGTGGTTTTTAATGCATAGGTGTGTGCGAGCGTGTTCTGTTTTCCTATGTGTCTTTAAGATGGGAGGTTTTTTTCATTACTAGGTGTTTTCAATATGTGACATGGAATGTGGCCCAGCTGTGTAAGAGTAAGAAGTTTTCGTTATTCCTAGGAGGGTGTTGCAGATATGTGATGTTCTTTCTCTACCCATGTTGTGAGACTTGGTATAAGGCCTAGGTGAGTGTTGTCATGTTGTGATGTGGTACATTAGGAAGTGGTTGGAGAGCCAATACGTTTTTTTGTTATGGAGTGAGATTGTCTAATAATTGGTATAGTGTTGTGGGTAACCTGAATATAGATGTTCATAGTAAATTAGTTTATTTGAATTTATGTTATTTAATGAGGGATCATTTAGTGAGGTATGGGTTCCATGTATACCATGATAGGTGCTGTTGTTTTTTGTTGTTTTCTCATGGAGGAATTAATATTCTTCTAAACTTATGAATGAGTGACTTGGGTTTTCTAATATAGTAGACTAATATATCACTCTATATTGTAAAACTACTTTAAAGATTATATGTGTATTATATGGATTGTGCAAGGCATTACAAGCTCAGATGTAGGGACAACCACCACATCACTTCTCATTTTTGTTATATTGGTATTTACTTTTGATTTTTTTCCATATATATGAATCATTTTTAAATTAAAATATGAACTTTTTATGGGTATTAGTTAGATTTTTACGAAATTGGGTTTTTAGACAAGATATATTTTCTCCTGATCTCATTTTCTTATTAAAATTGTAATTCCTTCCATTTTTTGATATTCTATACCCTTGGTGATAGTCGTGACACTAGGGACTATTGGTGGTGGGAATCATGGGTCATTATCTCTCATCCTTAATTACCATCTAAATGGGGGATTATTTCGATGGAGGTGTCATGATAGAATGGTATCAGAGGTGATTTATGAGAGATATAATGGTTTATGGAATTAGGGACATTGGGGATTACATCGAATTGTAGGGTAGTAGTGTTTCATTATCATGGTATATGACATAGTTCTGGGAAACCGACCATGACACAGTATTATAAGGTCCCCCATGATATGATGTACAGAATCTAATTCTTTTGAACAACCAAGTGAGGAAACACTATTTGTAGGGTAGAGACCTTAGGAAAGGTACATCCATCAAAATGACTTGTGTTATTTTTTTAACTAGTGTCTAGGGAAAATTTGGAATGGATAACAATCAAATGAGTTAATGGTAAATTTTAAAAAAAATTATCCACTACATGGGTTATGGAATTCCATATTTAACTTTCAAATATGACACTTGATCACCATCTTCTAGTAGTACAGGTAGTTGAGGCTCAGTAGAATGAATGATCAGATCGATTAAGTTTTGACCTAATGGAGTCAGCCCACCAACAGAAGGGAACTTTATGTGGTTTCTAATGACAGAATCAGTGGAAGTATGAGGGTAGTGTTTCATACATGGAGATAGAGAGTTGGGTCAAGGAGCTTGTGATCACCTTTATCTTGATCCAATATTTGATCGAGTAATGGGTTCCCATTGCAGTGATATAGATGCAGGGAGCTGCACATCAGGGATGGATGCATTAACTTGGAGAGAGTAAAGAGGCTATGGTTTTGTGGGCTGACTACATGAAGGAGTTCCAGTCAGAATTCCTTTCATCATTCATGATGGCTAAGAAGAGGCTAGAGTTATTCTCCCTCCCATATGGGAGTATGTCAGTATGGGTTTTTGGGATCAAACGGATGGATCTCCTTTGTTTTACTAATGATCAATTTATGTATGAGGAGTCTCATGAATGAATCCTAGAGGAGGAACTTCATTATTCTCTTTAGAAGGTAGTTTCCCCCGTTAACATGCTAAGTTTCTTGGAGGTCCAGAAGTACGAGAAGGTAGTTGATAAGATTTACTCATGATGAGGTATACTATGAGAGGGGTTTCCTGATATCTCTCCATAGAAAAAGGCTATCGGTAGCATGTCTCAAGAACTTGGTCTTATGAGATTCTGGATAGTGGAAAGACGACAACAGCAATTTCTGTTTTGACAATCTGCTCCTCATTCCTATCTTGTGGGCCTGGGGCCAGTTTTTTCTATATTGGGAGTTGATGGGAATCTTCTGAGTCAGTTTGAGGTTTTCATTTGTGATCAATATTGTGGAGGTGGGTAGGTCTAGCATTTTACTTAGTACGAGTTACCAGAAGGGATGTTTTAGTAGAAGAGATGTCATCCTCACACTAAACAGATGTAAAATATTTCTTGTAGAAGTTACAACGAAGCCAGAGATCATTCGATATATGATTTTTTTGTACATTATTACATATTTATCTTTAATTTATTTTGGATATTCACAATCCATTATTATACACAGTCTATCCCATTCTCTGAAACTAGACTTCTATAAGCTTTTTGTCCCCCTGGGGTTGAGAACACCACTCTGAGGTCATACCGGTTTGTTTGATATGTTTCGAGGATGAATAATGATGATAGGGATGAGTCATTCATGTGCGCATATAATCCGGTTACATATGAAATGGTACGATGTCATCCTTAGCATGGAAATATTATAATATATGCATACTGTTATTGAGATCGTCTAGAGGAGAGTTTTTTTATGTGTAGATGGCTACTGTGTGGTTTTTGTTGGCAAGAAGAGTTACCAGATGTGCAGTCAGTATATGGAGTCCCTTCATTTCTTATTACCGAATCATTTAGTGGAATTATTGGATTCTAAAATGGCGCAGGATCCCATAATTTTTGGGGATTTATTGGATGTCTTCTGATATGAGGTTGTAACTGTACCCCCTTAATTTGTAGTTGAGTCTAGGTTAGAATTATTGCCTTATGATTCTATGATTTTAGTGAATCATTATCGGATGGCACCTTCGGAGCAATGAGAGTTTAGGATTCAGATATATGATCTAATGAGGAAGTGATTTATCTAGCCCAATTTTTCATCATTTGGTGTCCCAATCATGTTTTTGAAAAAGGTGGATTGTGGTCTGAGGATTTTCATAGAATAATGATGGCTAAATCTGGTAACAATCAAGAAAAATTACCCCCCCCCCCTCAAGGATATATGATCTTTTCCACTCGCTATGGGGCGAATGTTGGTTCTCTATGATAGATATGTGGTCTGAGTATCACCAACTGAGGATGAAGGAAGGTAATAACCCAATGTCAACTTTTAGGAGTAGATTTGACCACATGATGTTCATGGTTATGACATTAGGTGTTACATATTCACTAGTCATATTCATGGGACTTATGAAATCCATTTGGAAAGAGTTCCATGATCAATGCGTCATCATTTTCATCGATGACATTTTGATTTACCCAAATTTAGTGTAGGAGAATACAGAGCATCTCATGACTATCGTTGAGGTTCGATGATGCCACCAACTCTCTTGGAAATTTTCAATGGGTAAGATCTTGACAATAGAGGTATACTTAGATAGGAATGTCGTGTCTCAGAAGAATATATCATTGGACCTATGAATGATTAAGGTAGTTGTTTATTAGGAAACACCCATGAATGTGGCGTAGGTATTCATTTTTCTCTTTTTGGTAGGATATTATAAGATATTCATACTTGATTTATCTAATATGGAAAACTCTATTGAAAACATTGATTAGGGAAGACCGTTACTTTATATGGATTCAATAGTGGTAGGTAGCATTCAAAAACCTCATATGGATATTTTTCAGTACTCCAGTGATCTGGTTGTGAGAGGATGGGGTGATATTTGAATTTTTTTGTGATGATTCCCATCTAGGTTTGGGATATGTACTAATGAAACATCAGGGAATGATATCTTAAGAGTATAAACAGTTATTTACCATGAATGTAACTATGTAACCCTAGATCATGGGTTAGCTACGGTTGTATTCGCGCTGAAGTTGTGTGACATTACCTCACTGCGGTTCACATTGTGGTCATTATAGATCCAAGAGCGTGAGGTATATCTTTTACCAACAAGATATGAACTTTTAAAATTATAAGTGGATGACGTTTCCTAAATATTATGACTTCTATATCTCAAACACCATGGGAATGGGGAATGTTTTTGTTGATGCATTGAATAAAAAATCGTGTAAGGAGGATTTTAAGGAATATACAAACTCTTGGAAGGTGAGTGATGAGTTTGAAACCTTGAACATATATGTTGTAATGAATGTTGGAAGATTCTCTCTATTTCAGATGTTGGTGTAGTCTACTCTACTATAGAAGGTGGATGAGTCTTAGTGGGGAGTCTCTGAGGTAGAGAGGATGTGTGATCACATTGAAAAAGGTGATGGTCCAGAGGGATGGTCAGAGGATGTTTAGAATTATATGATATTTCATGGGAGGCTATTTTCGTAGTAGTGATGCATGAGGTAGTTCTTCATGTGTTTCCTAGATAAACCTTATATGTACATCGATCAATATCCAAGATGTAACATGTTTTGAGATAATAGTTTTGGTGTCCCTGGATAAAGATGGAAGTGGTAGAGTTTGTGATGGAGGGTATAGTGTTCCAGTTGGTGAAGGCTGAGCAATGTGTTCTCGGTTGTGTTTCACAAACCCTAGATGACCTTTAGTTGAAGAAGTACGACATATCGATGAATTTCATCATCGTGATACATAGGCCTTTGGGAGGATATAATGTAATCTAGGTTGTGGTGGATCAACTGGGGACATTGTCTCACTTTTTAGATATTAAGGATTTGGGTATAGTAGATTTTATGACCAATAGTTATGTGGATGTGGTGGTGGGGATACATGGGGATTTGATATCCCTCAACTCATATAGGGTCACATAGTTTACCTCATGAGTTTGGATAGGATTGAAGAATTCCTTAATCACTCAGTTACTTCTCATCACTTCGTTCCACCCACTTATGGATGGACAGATTGAGTGATCCAACCACACATTGGAGGACTTGTTACGAGCAAGCATCTTGGACGTCAGATAATCTTGGGTGAAAAATATTCCATTGGTAGTGTTTTCATAGGAAAATGGAAATCACTCTTCAATTTTCATGTATTCATACAAATATTTTTATGGAAGAATCTTCCATTCACCATTGTGTTGTACATAAGTTCAAGAAGCTCTTGTTTATGGTTAGAATGTGTTGCAGAGTGCGACCGATAAGGTGCTGCATGTTTAGGAGAGGATAAAGGTATCACAAGACCAACATATGTTATACACCAATCAGATGAGGAGGCCATCCGTGTTTTAGTTCGGGGACCACATGTTCTTATTGTTTTCCCATTCAAATGGGTAGTGGAGGAATGGTAGGGGATGAAAGCTTTATCTAAGGATCATTAGTACATTTAAAGATTTGGGGTGACTTGTAATGGTGTCATACGAGTTAGTATTTTCCCCATAGTTGCAGAGGATTCAGGGAATCATTCTTTTCTCTCACCTTTTTCTGTATCTTCATGATGACTCTCATACCATTGAATTGGGGAGAGCTAGATGTCGAAGATGACATGGCAGTTATGGACCAACCACTAGAGAGCCAAGATAATTGGGATAAGGTGCTTCATGGGAGGACCATTCCCTTGGTTCATTTGTTGTGGAGGCATGGTGGCCCGGGGGAGTATACATGGGAATTGCATATTCATCTTCATTCTTAGAACATATAGTTGTTCTTATTTCTTCCTTATTTTTTTACTTTGTAATGTGATTCTTGAACCTTGATCCCAATGAGATTAGTTTTTTCATTGTTCCGTAATGTGAGATAAATCCCAAACACATGAAAAGGATAGAACATTATTCCTAATTGAGACACATTAATTGAGAGGTGATTAAACCATTTCTGGTGAGTCAATTCCATTAAGAGAGTATAATATATTGACATGGAGGAAGGAATTTCCAAATCAATGTGTCTAGATATTGTGGATTTTGATGATTTTGTAATGTGTCCAGTGTTCTTTTGGGGTAGTATATGTCATAGGATGTTATCATGGATGTAGAAGTTCCACTCCAATAGTCAAACAATACTGGGTGGTTTATCATTAAACAAAGATATCATAGCAGGGTCTCATGTTTTGTGATATCCTTGAGAGGTATCTCTCCACGTGGTTTTTTGAACCCAACTTTTTTATTAGGATTGGTTTTGGATTCTTGAGGGAGGGAAATCTTTGGGAGGTACTTGATGTAATGGCCTACTCCTCTCCAACCCATTACATTTTTTAAATTTAGTGTTTTGAGGGTTTCTAGAGGTCATGGTTTATATTTTTGGGTATTTTCCAATTTTTCTAGTCTTACAATAGTGAGTCGGGATAGATTAGTAGAATTAGTAGGTGGTGTTGTAAGGTTGCATTGGTAGGTGGTATTGGTTGGTGACCTCAGCAGGTGGTGTTAGTGCAACACCCTGACCCTAGTAAACTAGAGTCGGTGCATTATTACATAACATTGGCATGATACAAGGAATCATTTCCTGAAAGACTGATCAGTTTAGTAGCCTTGGAAGTTCTAGATACACTCATAAATTTAACATTACATCATGAAATAAAAACTTGAACAACATTTGGTCGCCTTTTTAAATACAGTTATATCCTTAACATATCCCTCCAGGTCAACCATAATATACGTCATCACATCCTTAAAAAAATAAGCATAGAAAGGGGTGAGATTAGATGCTCGGCAAGGATAACAATATAGTAGAAACATTCCTAAATAAGAATAAAAATATAAGGCAATATATAAGACTAAAAAATGTTTTTTAAACATGAACTTCAGCAGAATATAGAAAATATAAAATCAAATAATGCAATTTACTTATTCTCATAGATATTCTACTATTTGAATAATCACATGCAATATCAATAGCCACTTTCATTATTTTGGAATACATAATTCTAGACTTCATAACTACATTGTCAAGGCCTAGTGCTAAGACTACAAATAAGATTTTGTTAAGGCCTTATGCCAAGACACTAGTTTGTCTCATTAGATCAACTGATGCATCAAAGAGCTATAGCAGGCTCTACCAGTAACTTACTAATTCCAATTCATTCCTCATATGAAAATTATTAAACACAACATAAACATTCATATTAAAACTAGTATACAAATTGTCAATACATTATTCATTATACATGAATGGTATAAAATTAACACATCTAAAGTCAAACATATCAGAAAACCTTCATTACATTATGAAAGATTTGTATCATAATAAATCAACCTCAATCAAGAATAATATCCTATATCGTATTTTGATGTTGTTGAAAATGATCAGTAAAAATCTTTGAAAGAAATATTCCTTTTTCATGAAAACATTTAAAAGTATCACTATTTATCAAGAAGATGTTTAAAATAGATTATTGAATCAATGTGTCCCATATCAAATTAAATATTTTAAAATAAATTTCCATTTTAAAACATTAATGTCCATATAAATAAAACATGAAAACAATTTTGAAAACAATTACAATAATGGGAAATATTTGAATGTATAAATGTTTAAAACATTTAAAATTATATTTTAGTTAGAGTTCCTATCCATATGAGAGACACTTGAATAAAAATAATTGAGTTAGTCAAAACATTATAATTTCAAGGGAATAAAAGGATTTAGGATGTACTATGTCAAAGTACATTATATTAACCAAATAAAAGTTAATTGGAGAATAACAACAAAGAAGTCTCAATGGAATCTAAGTTGAGATTAATTCCAATATGAAGACTGTATCCTTAGGATAAGGATAAATCAATGACATAATTATGCATGAGAAATAAAAATATTCTTAATATGATTTGATATTATTTGTAAATATATGAGAGGAAAATCACACATATTATTTTAAAAACAACACCAATGTCTGGGATATTTATCTCTGTGAATTGAAATCGTGTTATAATTTCTCTTATCAAGTTTATATCGAAGAATTGAGAATTTATCAATGGAGAGATTATGTGTATCAAAAGTATATCCAAATAAAAGGGAGTGTAAATTAATAAATAAGTAAATAAAAATTTATTTCACAAATAATCATGGAGTAATGTAATCTATGAAGTATGTGTAAAGTCCAATGAGTGGAAATTGAAATTTGATATTTTTCATACTGATTTGGTCACATACAAAACATACACCCCAGGAAAGAAGCATCATCCAATGAAGATGTAAATACCAAAAAATTAAATTTTATTACACAAAGAATACAATCATGGGCAGTACATACACCACAGAAAAGGAAATAGTTGCAATATAGCATGAATCTCACAAGAATAAGAAGTGAGATGAAACCCCCTTACAACGTTGTAACCAATCAAGTCGTATGAAAAAAAGTTAATAACCACCAAATTAATCACAAAATATGATGAATATAAATATAATAAAGATAATATATATCAAATTGAAGTTCTCAATACACCATATTCAACCAATAATTTCCGAACAATGGAAATATCATAGAATTAAAAGTATGTTAAGAAACCCCTTACCTCCTATCCGACATGACTCGTTCATTATTTAATCTCCTGAATAATAAACTAATTTTAATTTATACATTATTATTAACCTTTATCAAGTTTATTATTCCTCTTGTATCACTTATTTCCATGTTATAAACATTATTAAAAAAATTAGTTAATAATGGTCGTTTTGTAGATATTTTTTACTTTAGTAAAAAATGAACTTGATATAATTACAGATTTTCCATGTGGTCAAAAGTCTATTATCGAAAGTATCATATTCATGATTTAAATGTAATATATATAATATATATCCAGTATATATATATATATATTTATAATTTGTTCCTAAAATTTGGAGATACGAAATGAAATGAACTGTTTATGGAGACGATAAGATGTACATACGCATGAACGCTACATTCCTTTCTATTTCATATTTAATAAAATGAAAACATAATGATACATAGGTATATTATAATTCCTGTATAATATCATATTATATATGTTTTAAATAATTTAATTTACCCATTCCTTTATATGTTCCATGTAAGAAATGAATAAATCGTATCACCTTGAGGGGGCGGTAGTCCGCACTTCCTCAAATGAAATCATCTTGTTCACACATATTGGAAATCATAAAGGTGTGTCTGTAGCGGAAAATTACATAATCATAGAGAAAAAATAATCATAATATATATAGTATATAAATACAATTCAATTATAATGGCCACCATAAGAGGTTCTAGGAGATAATAGAACAATCATCGTTTTGTGAGGCAGTAGTTCGCCGTCCATTGAAACCGTATGTTATTTTCATATTAGATGGAGGTGTATATAAGTGTATCTAGATTACTTATCTTAAAAACCAACTAGTATATTGAGGATACGGTTTTGTTATAATATTAAGTAATAAAAAATGTTTATGTGGTTGGAGAAGTAAAATTAAAGAACAGTGGTTTAGGGAAGACGTTACCTTAAAATTGGGTAAATCCCTTTGGTTTGAAGCCAAAGGATTTCTTGAAGTTACATCCACCTAAAGTAATGATTCTAGATGGATGGGTGGGATATTGGGAGATTATTTGGGCAGAGGTTGAATGAGACAAATTGGTTGAGAGGTGTGAGTAATAGGATAGAGGTGAGGGCTTTTTATAAGTGGGAGGAGGGTCTCTTTAGGAAAGTGTGATAATATTATTTTATTATATAATGATTGTCAATTTATAAAGTTCCAAAACTAATTATTGTTGATGATAAGATGAATCATAGTCAAAAAAATGAATCCAATAAGAAATGGATAGGTTTATTATATATTTTTTATCTTTATAATCTTATTTAATTAAATCATTCATTAATGAGGTAAACACTACATCATTATTGTGTCATAAATAATTTTATGTATTTGATGAATAAAATATATAAAAATTAATCATGATGATGGAAATGTTTTTATTTTTATATTAAATTTTTAAATTCAAATATATAACTTATATAACCCCATGTAAAAATTTATTTACTGAATGATATATGTTTAAGTCACTTTTGTTACTTAAAATTAATTAATAAAAACGGTCATTATCAATCTTAAGTGGCTCCATGGGGTCCCAAAATTGATTAAAAGATGCCCATGATTTGGAATGACTCATCAAATATGGTTAGAAAAAATTTTAAGGTAA
The DNA here is from genome assembly GCA_963277665.1 of Viscum album. Lineage (NCBI taxonomy): Eukaryota > Viridiplantae > Streptophyta > Magnoliopsida > Santalales > Viscaceae > Viscum > Viscum album. The sequence continues at coordinate 1,815,150,290 of OY728127.1, forward strand.
TTTTGTATTATTAGAATATTATTTTTACCTTGATTTACCTTGTTTACCTTTAATCGCGGTAAATAAAAGTCATAAGATACTATTAACCAAAAAATCATCTTATTGAAACAATTTTTACTTACTAATAATAATTATGTATGTCATATTTTCAAAATTCAATTCCGTGAAGCAGGAAAATATCATTTAAACGGAAAAAATCAGGTTTTTAACTACTACATAGTGGTTTCACTATTCATCAAAAATTGATGTTTTTCATAAAAATACCAAAACATCAGTGGAATCTATATTTGAAATTAAAAATTCAAAAATTATGTCTATTTTATGAAATTAAAAACATAGAAGTTGTATTAATTAATTTAATATTAATTCCCATTGTCAAAACAAATAGAAAGATTATTAAAATATTAACTATCAAAAGATTGACACGTGTTTATGTTCAATTTTAAAGTGAAATTAATTAAAATGACCAACATTGGATTAAATCATAAAAATATAATATAATTACACTTCAAAACCAATTAATAATATAGTATAACTATATAAATAAATTAGATTAAAATGCAGTTTTGAATTAATATACAATATTTCTCAGTATTAATAAAAAAAATTAATATTATTAGAAAAATACCAAAATTTCATCCAAAGAAAATATTTATGTCCTGATTATAATGAAGAATATGATTTTTCCAAATTGAATATGTAAAAGTGTCAAATACTAGATTTAATAAGGATTCTCCATTAAATTTTTGTAAGATTGCATTTTTTGAAAAATACATTTTTTATCTAAAAAATTGAATTTATTCTTATAATATGTCAATGAAACACAGAATACATAATTTAAAATTATATAGAGTATATAAATTTGAAAATATAATTAATACCTTTCATAACTATTTTTTGAATGTCTTGTTTGGTAAGTCGTGGTACGCTCGAACCCAGTGTTGCTTGTAGTAAAAGTTATTGAATTACATTGAAGTTATAACATACCAAGAAATATTGGGGGGTTACATTATCCCCTTCTTCAATAAATTCTGTTCTCACAATTTGAATTTGTTTTTAAACAATAAAAGGATAAAATAGAAAAAAATACCTTTTTGGAATACCCACATCGAAAATTCGGTTAATAAAATTTAGACTTAATAAGAGGGAAAGGGAATGAAAAATTTTCCACAAAATTATGATATATTTTAGGAGAACATTATTTGAAATTAGACACACATAATTGGAAAAAAGGTACATATTTATAGGGAGTGATTTAGGTCATCAATCACAAATAAGTGTAAAATTGAGGGCCTCAAAACCATTAATCTATGATGATTTAAAATATTATTGGTCCAACAAAACATAATGAATTTGGATAAAACAATTTTTGTTTTATGATCCCTTACATAAAGTTTAATAATTAATTTATTCATAGAATAAGAAGGAGAAAAAATATACATAACAAGTAGAATTTCATCCTTTATCTAATTCATACCACAAACTCATCTATCACTCCAAATGATGAGTATTCAAGATGACTTGGTCACACCTGAACAGCTAGAATCATCATAAAGAGAATCACATAGTCCACAAAGGATGAACTATATATTTCACTTCTCTTTCTAGATTATCCAAAACCAAACTGGTTAGTAAAAGATTATATGATCCCCCAAAAGGATAATACTTTTGAGAAATAAATATTATTCATAATTTATAAAATTACAAAAAAACTACGCAAAGTTCAATAAATACCATACAATAATCAATTTTCCATAAAATCATTAAATATAATCCAAAAAAACATTGAAACCCAAAACATAGAAGAATATGCTTACGTAGTCTTCCACATTAAATTGTATCTCCAAGTAACATCTACTAATCTTAAAGTCACATACATAAAAGTAACTAACCTAATCACATATTCTCTATGATAGGTTAATCATTTCCATTCATAAATGAAATTTCCATAAATCGACAAGAAAAACTTGGATAAAAACTCAACATTAATCCTCAAAGAAAATCCCATAGTATTCTACTTTCCTTAGGCATATAGTGTTGGAAAACTAGTGAACATCATCCAAAATAACATTTATCACTTAGCCACCAAATCATTTTCTTATAAAAAGGATACATCATAAGTTCCCAAAACCAACATATTTGTTATCCATAAAATAATTTAACTAAATAGAATTAGTCATACTAACAAGGGACTTCACATAGTCCAGTGGTAGGTGACAAATCCTAGTCGCACATTGGTTTTTGGTTCGATTCCTGCAGCTTTGTCTGACGCGAAGGGTTCACACACAGTCTCTATATTGTCCTCTTTCAAAAACTAAATATTTTTTTAATATTCCAAAAAAAGAGATAATCTCCCAAAAGTAACCCAATCATATTTTAAACATAAATGTTATCTCATACCTCACATTTTCATCCTAAAAATAAAAAAATGTAATTTAATAAATTCAATGATCAAATAAACCCAAATGATAATTTAGAACTATATCCACAAAAGAAAATATAATCCTTCCTCGAATTGTATTTTCATATAACAAACTACATGGTTACACAGACAAGAGAATAGTATTCCAAAGTTATCCAATACATTTAAAAATTTCTTCATCCATTTATTTAAATATAGATTCTTCCTTAAATTAGAGGTAATACTATAGAATAGAGAATTGACTAATATTATTCCAAGGTCCCTATCATTTACATCAGATGAAAATAATTGGATTCATATGATCCTTTTTATATTCTTTCATAGTAATTTTCATTATTTAAGGTAATTATTTACATTATGTACATATTCCCCACAAATAAAGCACATATTTATTCCATTGAGTCACTTTCCTAGGTGTCTCCTTCCACAATTTCTGCATGATGGAAACTGAGCTTTCATTTCTCCATGGTCTCTAGTGATGGAGCTCTAATCATTCACCTCCTTTCCCTTATTTGTTGAGTCTAAGAGTTGGTTAATATATATGTTATTGATCCTATTTTTGGAAAAATTATTTGGAATGAAAATGATATCTTTTACTCATATCAACATTCCATTTAATTTATAATTTCCACCATTGTTCTCACCTTGTACATAATGTTCAATGTTACTATGAAATCTTTTTAATACAGCCATTGACTAATAGAAGAAAGCATAGTGCGAGTTATAAAATAATTTAGAGAAATTAATAACAACTTATTTTCAATCTAACAAACCTTAGGATTAATAAATTTTATTTATTCTCATCTTATATTAAAATACATAAAATAATTTTGTAAGGAAAATGTGAATTATCCAATGCATATCCCTAGGAGTGTCGTAACCAAGAGTGCAGCATGACCCATTGTCATGCAGTAGTTCCCATTCGAGTATAGCTCAATGCGGTGATTTTTGGGTTTTACCCCTAGGTATATCTGTTCCTGAGCCACCTCCACCTACACATATCCATATAGGGAAGTATTTCTTGTAGAACTCACAAAATATCTACAGTAGCAATCTTATAGGATGATGTTCTAGGCTAATCCACAATTTCTATCTTAGGGTAATATTCTCTAATCATTGTTTTTCGAATTATAGCTTCCACAGTTTTTACTAAACATCTCTGGTACAAACATCAATGCCCCATCACCCGTTACCCATAGTCGGTGCATTATTAAATAACATTGGCATGATACAAAAAATCTTGTATCGAATGACTAATCAATTTAGTAGTCATGGAAGTACTAGATACACTCATAAGTTTTTCATTACATCGAGAAATAAAAACACCAACAAAATTTTATCACATTCTTAAACACACTTATATCCTTAGCCTATCCCTGCATGTTAACCATAAAATACTTCTTCAAATCCTACGAAAAATAATCCCTAGAAAGGGGTGAGATCAGATGCTCAGTGAAGATAACAATAAAGCAGAAACTTTCATAAATAAGCATAAACAATTTAGAAAATGTATAAGACTAAAACAAAAGCCTTTTAAACTTGAACATGAACATAATATATTAAAGATAAAATCAAATAATTTAATTTACACAATCACATGGTTATTCTTCTAGTCGAATAATAACATGAAATATCAATATCTACATTCATAAGGAAGGAATGCCTAATTCCAGACGTCATAACCATATAGTCAAGGGCTTATACCAAGACTACAAATAAGATTTTGTCAAAGGCTTGTGCCAAGACACTAGTTTGTCTCATGAGATCTACCAATAAATCGAGGAGCTATAGTGGAATCCACCCGTCACTTACTAATTCCAATCCCTTCCTCGTATGACAAGGTTTAACCATAACATAAACATTCATATGAAAACTAGTATACGAAATGTCAATACTTTATCCATAAATCATCAATGGTATAAAAATAACACAACTCCTGTAAAACATATCACAAAACCTTCAATACACTATGAAATATTTTTATCATAATAAATCAATGTTGATCAATAACAATATCCCATAATGGATGTTGACGTAGTTGAAAATGATGTGTAAAAATCTTTGAGATAAATATCCCTTTTTCATGGAATTATTTAAAAGTCTCACTATTTATCAAGATGCTGTGTAAAATAGATTTTTTAATCAAAGTGTCTCATACCACATTGTAGTAACCCATACTTTACATACATTGTTATTAATTCATAATTTAAGTATACTTATTACAACATATAACAAAACCATGAAAGGACCATATAGGTATAGGGTCCTTAGAAACTGGGAAACATAAACAACTGGTTCATAAATCATCTACGTTGTCTCCCATTTATTTCATAATATCTAGAGTCCCTTTTGGCATATCCAACATAATAACATTCTTCATGACCGGGGGAATGAAAAAATACAAAAGGGTGTGCTAAAATTCTTAGTAAGGGTAAACAAAAGAAATATCAATCACATCATATTCATAAGAACATAACATTTTGGAAATCATAACCTACAAAAGAGATAATAATTTCCTAACATGAGATAAATCATAGTAGTGAAATGTAATCCCAATAATCATAACTTAAAACATGATAATTTGTGGCATACACACATAATCATAGAGAATTATTTATTAGTACTCAAGACTCATTGCCACGACTATCTTAGCGGACAAAGTCCATTTCTGAACTGAGTTCACTCCTCGATTCAGTCCTGTTTCACGGAACATGATTAACCTACCATTCCAGCCTTGTCTGTCTCATGAGATATAAATATTTACCCAATGAATTGGAGGGAGATATAGGTCTCACCCATCTCATAATGAAACCATTATTATGTGTGACACAAAATCATAAATCATAGCATAACCCATGTAATAAAAATGGGATTCTTAAACATTCTACCATCATAACATAATACATATAAGATAAAAGGAAATTATAAAATTAATTCCATCATAACATAATCAAATAAATGTAAAACTATGGATAGAAACAGAACCATATATTATCTTAGATGGAAAATATTTTTTATAAAACACTTGAACTCCATTCTTGAGGAAAATATCCTTTCTACTTCAAAAACATTTTTCCTTTCTTAACATGTCATAAAATTTTAAAATAAAAGAAGTTGATTAAAAATAAATGTGATAAATTGTAAAGGAAGAATCCTGGATACAGTGTTCTAAAAATCCATTCATGTCATCTAAGTTAAAAAAAATTCTTCTCGTACTTTGGCCAGAAAAGTCAAAAAGTACCTCGTACGAAAAACGACAAAAGATTCTTTTCATATCTTTTACTAAAAACTCACCGAAGGGTAAAATTGGATTTAAAAAATTATAGGAAGATATAAATATTATTATATATTGAGGAAACATGGATGTGGATGATAAATATTCCCCAGTAAATTCTGAAGTATAAACAATCTCGGATAAAAATGAGATTATGAGATTTTCCCTTACCTTAGGTCTGATTTTCTTCGTACGTGTACGAACCTCATGTATAATGATTTAAATATTGTCATTGACTTATTCTAGAATCATTACCATTTTTATGATATCATATATGGTCATATTATTAGAATATTATATTTTATTAGTAATATTTCATTGCTACTTGTTATTCGGGTGTTTATTGCTTTTCGTTGTTATGTGTGTTTTGTAGAATAAATTCTTATTCCAATTTTTAGGTTATAGATAACTCATTTAAAAAATGCTATTAGTGTAATATATATCATATTTATTCATTCAATTAATTTATATAATCATTATGCAATTAATATCATGTAGAACGAGTCGTATCATATCGTGGTGATGGTAGGTCGTACGTACGCACGAACGATGACATCATTCCCATGATCGTGGAATTGAATTTAAGTATATTTATACTATTTCAGAATAAATATCATTTTACAATAATCATATATAGTTGTTATTTGATCCATTATACCCATCCAAGTAAGGTGGTGGTGGAAAATAGATTACACCACAACGTGGAGACGGTATTTCGTACGTACGCACGCTTGGTGATTTCATTTTCCGTAGGATGGATATATGGTGAAATTGGTTCGTTTAATACTTATAATAAAATATTGGTATATGAGTGATACTGATGTTATTACTTAATATTGAAATAACTAATGAAGAATAATTAGAAGAAGAAAAAATAAAGTTGAAAGAATTGGTAACAGACATTACCTCTTCTTTGAAGTGCCTCTTCTTAACCTCCTTTTAGGGCACTAAATATGGTCTTTAAAGAAGACAAGGACCTCTAGGATGTTTCTAGAGAAGTGGAGAAGAGAAATTTACAGGTGTTGGCCGAGCATGGAGGCTCAATGTGGTGTGAGTAAGAGAGGGAGGAGGTGCCCTTTTATAAGGGAGGAGAGGGGCACCGTTGGAAAAACTAAAAATATTATTTTATTATAAAGTCATATTCTGTTTTTAATAGACCCAAATTGATTTATTTCAAAGATAAAGTGGGAATGGGTCAAAATAATCTCTTCCAATAGAATTTAGAGGAGTTTAGGTTTTATTTTAACCTTATCATTTAGATTTAACTTTAAGTTAAATAATTTTACTTTTAACATGCCTTCTTGTTTTCTTACACTATAAGGTTAATAAACTAACTATAACAAGCAAAAAGAACCCCAAGTTGTTTATTATTAATATATATAACCTTATCTACGTAATTTGACAAAACCTTAGATTTTTAAGATTAAAATAACAGATAATAATATAAAATTTGTTTTGAAAACTATTTTATGTCAATTTTGAAACTATTTGTTACGTGATTTTTGTGAAAATCATAAAAGAATGATTAGTTAGAACAAAGTTAATTAAACCAATACTAAAATTTCATATTAACCTATAAAATTAGTGTAATTAATAAAAAGTCTCAAATTTCGTTTATTTGGGTATTTATAACATCAATTATGTTAATATTTCATTAATAAGATAATTATTGCATCATCATTGTGTCATAAATAAATTAAATTATTTAATGTCTAAACAATAAAAATAAAATATCATTTTCTAGGAAATCCTTTTATATTTATAGATAATATTTATTGTCTAATTTAAATTATTTATAACCCTATATTAAAAATTATTTATTTATTAAACACTGATTTTAACTATTCTAACCCTTCTTTAAATTAATTAATAATAAATGTCCTAATCTAATCCAAGTGGACCTAAATGGTCCTATTTTATTTCCAAGGTTGTTTTTGGTCGAATTAAAATTATCCAATAGAATTAGGGCATGTGTTAGGGTAATAATAATATCATTTTTACCCTTAATTACCCCATTTACTTTTAACTGTGGTAAATAAAAGCAAAAAATTACTATTCACCTAAAATTATTTTCATCTCATTGAACCACATTTTATTCCTTGATATTAACTGTATCTCTTGGATTTTCTAAATTCCACTCACAGAAGTGGTAAAATTAAGTTTTATATGAATTTTCAAATTCTCATAGGAGGTGGGTAAAAGATGGAGAAAACTTTAATAAAATTTTTATATATCTAAATTTTTTAAAAAATTACTCCAATGAATTACATTGAACATATATATGTATTATGCATCAATTTTGACCTAAAATAAATTCAAATAAAATAAAAAAAATATTTAAAGAAAAAGTCGGTTTTTAAATAGTAACCCAGTGTTTTCACTATTCATCAAAAATTGAATGTTTTCAGAAAAATACCAAAATTTCACCCTAGGATAATTTAGATATTCTGAAACCAAAAATGAAGTCCATTTTGAAAAATAAAATTTCAAAAAGTGGGTATTACTATTCTTAACGGCTAGTTTTAATAATATTCTAATAGCATATCGTTGTTTAGCGAAACTCGGTATTGTGTACAACACAAGCTATCGAGGAAGGTCGTGGTTGCATATGAACCAAGACACGCTAGTGTAGTGTGTAGTTAAATATTCCTTTTATTATTTATATAAAAACAATAATATTTCTCATAAACATCTCGGGTGTTACATTCTATCCCCCTTAAAATTAATTTCCCCCTCAAAATTCGTCACTTTATAACAAACAGATGAGGATACCTCTACCTCATCACATCACCAAGCTCCCATGTAGGTTCTTCTACTTGGTGGTTCCTCCATTAAACTTTCACCAAGAGAGTGGTCTTGTTCTGTAGGTATTTTTTGCTATGATCCAGAATCTCTATTGGTTTTTCTTCATAAGAAAGATCTTGCTCCAGCGGTACTACTTATGAGCTTAGTACATGGGAAAGATCATGTATATACATTATTAGGAGAGTTACATGGAAAACATCATGAACTTGAGAGTGATTAGGTGGAAGGTCCAATTGGTAAGCTACTTTCCCAACAGGATCCAGTATTTCCAAAGGACCAATATACCTAAGGCTCAGCTTTCCCTTCTTTCCAAATCTCATTACTCTATTCCAAGGAGATACTCGTAAGAACACTTTATCACCAACTTCAAACTCTAGGACTTTTCTTTGGTTGTTGTCATAACTTTTTTGTCGACTCTGAGATTCTCTTATGTGTTGTTGAATAGATCTGACATTTTTTTCCATCTCATCAACAAGATCATGTCCTAATAGATTTCTTTCCCCAACTTCAACCCAGCAAGTTGGAGTCCTGCATTTCATTCTATAGAGAGCTTCATAAGGAGCCATCGGAATACTGGAGTGAAAGATTTTATTATATGAAAATTACACAAAAGGTAGGTGTTGATCCCAAGCACCTTTGTAATCCATAGAGAATGCTCTTAACATATCTTCTAGAGTTTGAATTGTTCTCTCAGACCGACAGTCTGTCTAAGGATGATAAGCAGGGCTAAAACTGAACTCTGTATCCAGAGTATCCTGAAGACTTCTCCAGAACATTGAGGTAAACCTCGTATTCCGATCTGATATAATGGAAAGTGGTACTCCATGAAATATTACCACTTCCTTTATATATATCTTGTAAAACTGATCCAGAGAGAAATCCCCTCTAATAGAAATGAAGTGTGCAGACATTGTAGGACGATTAAGTATGACCCAGATAGCATTATTGCCTTTGGATGTTTTAGGAAGTCCAGTGAAAAAGTCCTTAGTGATGTTTTCCCATTTCTATTCAGGTATGGGTTATGGTTGTCACATCCCCTTAGACTTATATCTCTCAGCATTAACTTGCTGACAAACCAAGCATCGAGAGACATATTCAGAAACATCTCTTTTCATTCCATCCCACCTGAATTACTCTTTCAGGTCCCTATACATCTTCATGCTTCCAGGATGAATAGATAATGAAGAACTATGAGCCTCATCCAGAAGCTCCTTCTTTAATTCTGGGATGGAAGAAACACAAACCTGATTCCTGAACCGTGTTATCCCATCACAATCATGGTTGAATTAAGGAACATTTCTCACCTTCATTTGTAACTCTACATATATTTTATGTGCCTCTTTAATCTTCACATGTATAGATGGTTGAACATTCATTTGAGCAAGATACGATTTTTCCCTTTCCATTATAATTCCAAGATCCATCCTTTGTAAATCCATAAATATTGGATCTTTTGTTATCCTCATCATGGATAGTCTAGCATGGTCTTGTCGACTTAATGCATCTGCCACCTTGTTTGCATTCCCAGGGTGGTAATGAATTGAGCAGTCGTACTCCTTAATCAGCTCCAACTATCTTCTTCGGCACATATTCAGCTACTTTTGTGTGAAAATATACTCTAAACATTTATGATCAGTATAAATATCACACATTTCACCATAAAGATAATGCCTCCAAATCTTTAATGCAAATATTACCGCAACTAACTCAAAATCATGAGTTGGGTAATTTTTCTCATGGATTTTCATCTATCGTGAGGCATAAGCTATAACCATATCATTTTGCATAAGAACACACCCCAACCCCTTCATGGATGCATCACTGTAGATCACAAACCTTTCTCCACTAAAAAAAAGTGTGAGTACAGGTGCACTTGATAGCCTTCCTTTGAACTCCGTGAAATTATCTTCACACTCCTCTATCCAAGCGAACTTAACTCCTTTTTGAGTCAACCTGGTGAGTGGATTAAATAATCATGAATAATCATTCAGAAAACGTCTTTAATATCCATCCAATCCAAGAAATCTTCGGATCACTGTTAATTTTTTGGTCTCGACAATCGTTCGATGACCTCTGTTTTTGCTGGATCCATAAATATCCCCTATTTTGAGATTATGTGACCAAAAAATGGAACTTTTTGAAGCCAAAATTTACACTTGGTAAATTTGGCATACGACTTCTCCTTTCTCGGGGTCTTCAACACAATTCCCATGTGATCTTCATGTTCTTCCATGATATTTTAATAGACAATAATATCATTATAAAGACTACCAGAAACTGATCAGGATAGTCTCTAAAGACTCCATTCATTAGATCCATGAAGATAGAAGGGGCATTAGTAAGACCAAATGGCATCACTATAAATTCATAGTGTCCATACCTTGTACTGAAAGTTGTCTTTGGTAAATCCTCCCTTTCGACCCTTAATTGATGATACCCTGAATGAAGATCAATCCTGTAAAAGTATTGAGCTCCGTGTAGTTGGTCAAATAAGTCATCAATTCGTGGGAGAGGATATTTGTTCTTGATAGTGATCTTGTTAAGTTTTCTATATTCAATGCAGAGTCTCATTGATCCATCATTCTTCTTAACAAATAGAACATGTGCTCCCCAAGGTGATGCACTAGGGAATAGGAATACCTTATCAAGATTCTCTTGGAGCTGCTTCTTCAATTCATGTAACTCAATTGGGGCTATTCTATAAGGTGTCTTTGAAATAGGTAAAGAACCCGGTATGATTTCTATTGAAAACTCAGCTTCTTGATTTGGTGGAAGACCAGACAATTCCTCTGGAAAGATATAATCAAACTCCCGTAAAATGGGCATATTCTTAACTATGAGATTCTCTCCAACCATTTGAGATAAATAACATTCATTTAGTGGAATTAATTCCCATAAGATGGAAGAAATTTCCACTGGAATGTTATGTTCATCCTTGCATCGATAGAAAATCATAGATTGATATGGAATATGAAATGTGACGTCCCTTCTTTGTAAATTGATATGAGATCCATATAAAGAAACCCAATCAATGCCAAGAATAACATCAAATTCCACTATAGGAACGATCACAAGATTTGCAGGAAGCACATTCCCACAAATATTAATCGGAGAAGAATTATAAATGTTTGATGTGATTGTTGTGCCATTAGGATTTGTCACAGCTAACTCAACATCTAATTATTTAGGTAATATGGTGCTACCCATAGAAAATTATTTAGAAATAAAAAAGCGGGTGGATCCAGAATCAAATAAAACATTTTCTACTTTAGAGTGGATGGTATGTGTACCTTTCACCACTTCATTCTCATACTCCACATCGCTGATAGAAATTTCATGTGACATTCCTTTTTCATTAGCCCTAAGAGTTTATTGATGTCGATCATCATCAAAAAACCTTCGATTAGGGAATTGATTAGAATAATGCCTCATTTCCTTGTACTTGTAACATTGAAGTGTAAGAGGTGAACTCTGTGTAGCCTTTTCTTTGTTTGCATCACATGACATATTCTTCCCAATATTGCAGAATTCAAATGCCTGATGACCTTATTTTCCACATTTGTAAATTTTAATTTTCCTTTTAAGACAACTCCCTCCATGTTTCATTCCACACTTTGAGCATAAGGGAAAAATAATCTTCTTTTCATTGTGGTCTTTAGATTTTCTTTTAAATTCCATTTTCCTCTTCTTATCAAAACCATATGACTGATGGGTTACTCCAATCTCCATCACAACCTTGAGATCACATCGAATGACTTCCTCGTAGCTGTTGATGTCCCTTATGGGTAATTCCCTTCGAAGACTTTGTTTTAAGACAATAAAGAATCGATCGATCTTACTCACAGGTTGGATAATAATCCCAGAAGCATACCTTGAATGTCCTGTAAAATTTTCTTCGTAGGTACCCACATATTAATCATCCTTTTTCTTTAGTTCAAGAAACCCCTTCTCCATTTTTGTTCGAAGAATACGAGGGAATTACTTAATTAAAAATAAGTTCATGATCTTGTCCCATTCCATGGAATCAATTTCATCTCATTCCCTCGTATTGTTGATATGATTCCACCATTGAACATCATCAACTTCCAAACAATACACTGCTAAGATGACTTTGTCATGTTCATAACATTGAATAACTAAAAATATCTTTTTAGTAGTACTGATCCATTGTTCAGAAACCAATGGATCAGTAGACCCACTGAATGAACATGGATGCTGCCTCATGAAGGATTCAACAGAATGTTTCTCCTTCCTTTTCTCGTTTGTAAGTCCTACATGATTCATATCTTGAGAAAGTTGTGTGATCATGGCTACACGATTTTTCATTCCAGCTCCCATAACATTTGGTTGCTCAGGGGGACAATCATTTCATTTCCCTTCACATTCTGCATTAACACGGTTTCTTCGGGTTCCATCCATTGACTAAAAGAAAGAAGAATAGTGTGAGAAAAACTATTTATAATAGGAAAACCACATAATCACGAATACAATTTTACACTTAAGGTCTTATCTTATGTTATTCATGGCCATTTCTAAAACACTAAGGCTGTGTTCTATGCTTAGATATATCCTTAGGGTTCTTACTTAGGCTTTCACATCATAGTTTCCAAAGGTTGACTATACCTTTCCTCTGATACCAACTGTTGAGACCCATACATTACATACATTTTTATTACTTCATAATTGATGTATACTTATTAAAACATATAAAAAAACCATGAAAGGCCCGTATAGGTATAGTGTCTTTATAAACTGAGAAACATAAACAATTGGTTCATAAATCATCTATGTTGTCTCCCATTTATTTCATCATATCTAGAGTCCCTTTTGGCATTTCATACATAATTACCTTCTTCCTGACCTGGGGATAGAAAACATACAAAAGGGTGATCTCAAATGCTCAGTAAGGGTAAACAAAAGAAATATCAATCACATCATAATTATAAGAACATAAAATTTTGGAAATCTTAACCTGCAAAAGAGATCACAATTTCATAACATGGGATAAATCAAAGTAGTGAAATGTAAACCCAATAATCATAACATAAAACATGAAACTTTTTGTCATACACACATAATAATAGAGAATCATTTCCTAGTAGTCAAGACTCATTTCCAAGACTATATTAGTGGACAAAGTCCATTTCTGAACCGAGTTTGCTCCTCGTTTCAGTCCTGTTTCACTGAACCAGATTAACCTGTCGTTCTAGCCATGTCTATCTCATGAGATATAAATCTTTACCCAATTAATTGGAGGGAGATATAGGTCCCACCCATCTCATAATGAAACCATTATTATGTGTGCCAACAAAATGTTAAATCATAGCATAACCCATGTAATAAAAATGGGATTCTTAAACATCATGCCATCATAACATAATCCATATAAGATAAAAGGAACTTATAATATTAATTCCATCATAACATAATCAAATCAATGTAAAAATATAGATAGAAACAGAACCCTATATTATCTTATATGGAAAATAATTTTGATAAAACACTTGAACTCCATTCTTGAGGAAAATATCCTTTCTACTTCAAAATTTTTTCCCTTTCTTAACATGTCATAAAATTTAAAACTAAAAGAATTTGATTAAAAATAAAATTGAAAAATTTTAAAGGAAGCTTCATGGAAACAATGTTCTAAAAATTCATTAATGCCATATATGTTAAAAAAACATTCTTCTCGTACTTTGGCTGGAAAAGTCAAAAAGTACCTCGTACGAAAAACGACAAAAGAATCCTTTCATATCTTTTACCAAAAACTCACCGAAGTGTAAAATTGGATTTAAAAAATTATAGGAGGACATATATAAAATTACATTTTGAGGAAACATGGATGTGGATGATAAATATTCCACAATAAATTCTGATGTATAAACAATCTTGTATAAAAATGAGATTGCAAGATTTTCCCTAACCTTAGGTCGGATTTTCTTCGTACGTGCCAAAGCTCCTGTATAATTATTTAAATAATTTCATTGACTTATTCCAGAATAATACCCATTTTTATGATATCATATATGGTCATATTCTTATATTTTTATTTTTTATTGGTAATATTTCATTGCTACTTGTTATTTGAGTGTTTATAGATTTTTGTTGTTATGCGTGTTTTGTAGAATAAATTCTTATTATTCTTTTTAGGTTACAGATACATCATTTCCAGAATAGTATTAGTTTAATATATATCATATTTATTCATTCAATTCAATTATATAATCATTATTCAATGAAGATCATGTTGAAGGAGTCACATCACATCGTGGAGACGGTAGGTCGTACGCACGCACGAGCGATGATATCGTTCCCATGATCATGGAATTGAATTAATGTGTATGTATACTATTTCAGAATAAATATCAATTTACAATAATCATATAATGTTATTATGTATGCCATTATACCCATCCAAGTAAGGAGGTGGTGGAAAATAGATTACACCACGGCATGGAGACGGTAGTCTTTACTTACGCACACGCAGTGATTTCATTTTCCATAGGATGGATAGATGATGAAATAGGGTTGTTTCATACATATAATAACATATCAGTATATTAGTGATACTTATTTAATTACTTAATAATGAAACAACTAAATAAGAAGAAGTAGAAGAAGAAATAATGTTTAAAGAATCGGTAACGGACATTACATCTTCTTTGAAGCGCCTCTTCTTAACCTCCTCTTAGGGCACTAAAGATGGTCCTTGAAGAATACCAGGACCTCAAGGATGTTTCTAGGGAAGTGTAGAAGATAAATATTCCAGGTTTTTTCCGATCTTGAAGGCTCAATGTGGTGTGAGGAAGAGAGGTAGGAGGTTCCCTTTTATACGGGAGGAGAGGGGCACATTTGAAAAAACGGAGAATATTATTATATTATAAAGTCATATTCGGTATTTAATAGCTCCAAATTGATTTATTTCTAAGCTAAGGTTAGGATGGGTCGAAAGCCTCTCATCCAATTTAATTTAGAAAAGTTTATGTTTCTATTTTATCCTTATCATTAAGATTTAACTCTAAGTTAAATAATTTTACTTTTACTATGGCTTCTTGTTTTCTTACAATATAAGGTTAATAAACAAACTATAACAAGCCAAACATACCCCAAGTTGTTTTTCATTAATATATATAACCTTATATAAGTCATTTGGCCGAACCATATATTTTTATGAATAAAATAACAATTAATAATATAATATATGTTTTAAAACCTATTTTATGTCAATTTTGACACTATTTGGTACTTGATTTTTGTGAAAATCATAACAGAATTATTAGTTCTATTAAAGTTAATTAAATCAATAATAACATGTCATATTAACCTATAAAATTATTGTAATTCATAAAAATTCTAAAATTACATTTATTTGGGTATTTATAACATCAATTATGTTAATATTTCATTAATAAGATAATTATTGCATCATCATTGTGTCATAAATAAATTAAATTATTTAATGTCTAAAAATTATTAAAAAAATACCATTACGTAGGAAATAATTTTATCTTTCTAATGAATATTTATAGTCTAATTTTTCTTATTTTTAAAATTATATTAAAAATGATTTAGTTATTAAACTTTGATTTGACCTATTTTAACCATTGTTTAAATAAATTAATAATAAATGTCCTAATCTAATCCTTGTTGACCTAAATGGTAATATTTTATTTTAAAAGATTTTTTTGGTTGAATTAATGTTATCTAATAGAATTAGGAAATGTTTTAGGGTAATAATAATATCATTTATACCTTTATTTACCCTATTAACTTTTAACCATGGTAAATAAAAGTAAAAAGTTACTATTCACCAAAAATTATTTTCGTCTCATTGAACAAAATTGTATTCCTTGATATTAACTGTGTCTCTCAGATTTCCGAAATTCCACTTACAGAAGCGGTAAAATTATGTTTTATGTAAATTTGCAAACTCTCCTAGGAGGTGGGTAAAAGACGGTGAAAGGTTGAAAAAAAATTTATATATCTAAAATTATTATAAAATAAATCCAATGAATTACATTGATCATATATAGGTATTATGTATCAATTTTGACCTAAAATAAATTTAAATAATAATTATTATTATTTAAAAAAAATTACGTTTTTAAATAGTAACCCGGTGTTTTCACGATTCATCAAAAATTGAAAGTTTTCAGAAAAATACAAAACTTTCACCCTAGTCTAATTTGGATATTACGAAACCAAAAATGAAATCCACTTCGAAAAATAAAATTTCAAAAAGTGTGTATTACTATTCATAACGGATAGTTTTAATAATATTTTAATAAAATATCGTTGTTTAGTGAAACTCGGTATTCCGTACAATGCAATCTATCGAGGAAAGCCACAGTTGCGTGTAAAGAAATCCAAGCTAGTGTTGTGTGTAGTGAAATATTCTTTTGATGATTTATATAAAAAAAAATTTCTCAAAAAAATCTCAGGAGTTTCACACTATGGCACTTTTAAAAGGAATTTCAATTTTAAAACATTAATGTCCATATAAATGAAAACTTAAAACCATTTTTAAAAAATGGACATTAAGGAGAACGATTTAGAAGAATAAATATTTAAAACAATTAAAAGGATATTTTAGTTAGAGTTCCTATCCAAATGAGAGACGCTTGAATAAAAATAATTGAGGTAATATAAACATTATAATATCATGTGAATAATGGGATACATGATATACTATGTCATAATATAGTATATACACCAAATAAATGTTAACTGGTGAACAACAACAAACAAGTCTCAATGGAATCTAAGATTAGATGATTTTGTTTATAAGGATTGTATCGTTAGGTTAAGGATAATTAATTGACATAATTATTTGTGAAAAATATATATACACTCAATATGATTGTATATTAATTGTAAATCAATCAAAGGTCATTCAAATGTATTCCTGTAAAAAATACACCAATGACTTTGATGTCTAACTCAATGAATAAAAATTGAGTTAAGATTTCTCTTATCAAGTTTATATCAATGACTTGAGAATTTATAAATATAGTGATTATGTGTTTCAAAAGCATATATGCAAAAAGGGGAGTGGAATTTACTAAATAAGTACACAAATAGTGATTTCACACATAATCTTCGAGTAATCTAATCAATGAAATTTGCGTAATTCCAAATTAATGGAAATTGAAGTTTGAAATATCCTTACCGATTTGTTAACTAACGAAACATACACCCCATGAACGATCTATCATCTAATGATGATGAAAATACCCATAAATTAAAGTATATTACACAAATAATACAATCATGGTTAGTACACACACCACACGAAATGAAATAGTTCCAATATAGCTTGAATCTCACGAGAATATAAAGTGAGATGAAAACCCATTAACACATTGTAATCAATCGAGTCATATGACCTAGAGTAAACAAACACCAAATAAATCATAGAATACCATGAATATAAATAGAATAATGATAATATATGTCAATTGTTAGTACACAATACACCACATGCAATAAATAAGTGGCGAACAATGGAAATCTCACTAAATTAAAAGTGAGATAAGAAACCCCTTACCTCATGTCCGACATGACTCGTTCGTTCTTTAATCACCTGAATAGGAAACTAATGAAAATTTATACTTCCAGAAGAACCTTTTTCAAGATTATTATTCCGTTAATATCACTTATTACCATGTTATAAACATTATGTGATCATTTAAGTTAATAATCGTCGTTTTGTCGATATTTGGTAATTTTGTCAAAAAAGAACTTGATATAATTACAAATTATACATGTAGTCAAAATTATATTATCTACAGTATCATATTAATGATTTAAATATCACATATATAATATATATTCAGTATATATATATATATATATTTATAATTAGTTCATGATATTTGGATATAAGAAATGAAATGCATCGTTCATGGAGACGGTAAGCCGTATGTACTCATGAACGCCACATTCATTTCTATTTTATATTTAATGAAATGGAAATATAATGATACATATGTATATTATAGTTATAGTATAATATAATATTATATATGTGTTATAGAATTTAATTAGCTCCATCTATTATACGTTCTGTGTATGTCATTAACAAATCATATCACCTTGAGGGGCTGTAGTCTGCACGTCCTCAAATGAATGTATCATGTTCACACATATTAGAAAGAAATAAGGTGTGTTTGTAAATGAAAATTAAATAATAATAGAGAAAGTTTAAATAGAATACATAAAATATATAAATACAGTTCCATAATAAATGCCCCCATAAGAGGTGGTAGAATATAATTGAACAATCTTCGTTTCGTGAGGCAGTACTTCGTCTTCCACAGAAACGATATATTCATTAACAATAGGTAGAGGTGTGTTTATGTGTAACTCAAATCCATCTCATAAAAAAAACCTAGTACATTGATGATACGGGTGTAGTAATAAAATAATGTAATAAAAAGTACTTAGGAGGATGGAGAAATATAATAAAAGAAGATAACTTTAGGGAAGATGTTATCTTCAAATTGGGTTACTTCGAATGGTTTAAAACAAAAAGATTCCATTTAGTGCCTTCTGACTAATGTATGGATTCTTGGTGGAAGGGAGTGATCTTGAAAAATTATTTGGGTAGATTATGGATGAGATAAGGGGCTTTCGTTCTGTAAGTAAAGGGTTAGAGGTGAGGGCTTTTTATAAGGGGGAGGAGGGGCTCTTTAGGAATGTTGAAAATATTATTTTATTATATAATGATTTTCGGTTTCTAAAGGTCCAAAACAAATTATTGTCGATGATAAGATGACTCAAGGTCGATATTAAATCATCCAATAAGAATTTTACATGTTTTGGATATTTTTTTAATCATTATAATAGTATTTATTTAAATCATTCATTAATGAGGTAAATACAACATAATTATTGTGTGATTAATAATTTTATTTATATGATGCCTAAAAATTATAAATAAAATAAAATGATGTAGGAAATATTTTTATCATTAAAAATAATATTTATTTTTAAAGTTATAACTTATATAATCCCATGTAAAAGTTTATTTACAAAAAGATATATGTTTAAAACATTTTTGTCTTTACATAAAATTTATTAATATTAAGGGTCATTATCAATCAAAAGTGTCTCCATGGAGTCCCAAAATAGACCCTAAGATGCCCATGGTTGGCCATGACTCATCCAATAAGGTTTGGACACGTATTAAGGTAATTTTTTATTATTATAATATTCTTTTTTCCTTGAATTACACTATTTACCTTTAATCACGATAAATAAAAGTCAACATTTAAAATTCACCAAAAATTATTTTCAGATTATTGAAGCACATTTTAATTACTAATAATAACCATCTATGTCATATTTTTTAAATACAATTACTAGAAGTGTTTAAATTTCATTTAAATGAAAAAAATCATAATTCAAACTACTACTTAGTGGATTCACTATTCATCCAAAATTGAAGTTTTTCACAAAAATACCAAAAATTCAGCCTAAGAAATATTTGATTTTCAGAATTAATAAATTATTTATATTTAAAAAAATTAAAAACATAGAAGTTTAGTAATAAATTTAAATTTAATTCCCATTGTCAAAAAAAAGTGTGTTTTTAAATAATATTAACTATCAAAATATTGACACTTTTTTATGTTCAACTGTAGTGTGAAATTACATACAATGGACAAAATTGGATTAAATTGTATAAATATAGTCAAATTAAACTTCAAAACCAATGAAATAGATAATCAAATTATATAAATAATTTAGATTAAATTGCAGTTTGAATAAAAATACAGTATAGCTCACTATTCAAAAAAAATGAATATTATAAGAAAAATTCCAAAATTTCATCCGAAGTAAATTTTGAGGCCCCTATTCTAAATAAGAATTTATTTTTGTCAAACATAATATGTAAAAGTGTCAAATATTTCATTCAAAAAGTGTTCCCCATTAAAAGGTTGTAAAATTCATTTTTTCGAAAAATAAATTTTTTATTTGAAAATTTGATTTTTTTTTCTTATAATATGTCTAAGATGAACATAATACATAATTTAAAATTTTATGGAGTATATAAAAATCAAAATAAAGTTAATACTATTCATACCCGTTTTTTGAATGGCTTGTTTGGTATGCCTTGGTGCGCTCGAACTCAGTGTTGCGTATAGTACAAGTGATTGAATTTCTTTGAAGAGATAACATACCAAGAAATATTGGGGTGCTACAGTTAGTGGGTGGATTCCGTGATTAGAGAATGTAGATCATTATATTGGGTTACTGATGGTTTTTCATGTTGGTGACTCATTCTATTGCGAGTAACCCAATGCTGGAAGGGCCATTAGTGACTTTCCAATGAGAGCTCATGTTAGTGACTCAACCATAGGTGACTCAGACATCAGTAACTCAGCCATTAGTGATGTACGCATTAGTGACATTCCATCGATAGATCGTGTTGGTCACTCATACCTTGTTGACTCATCCATATGTGACTTACTATTGATAGCTTTATTTTGTGACACAAACATTGATCACTCATCCATCAGTTACTCACATTAGTGACTCACTGAAAGATGAATCATTTTTACTTTTTTTCTAAAAAATTTAGATTCTGACCTTAACATTTTATTTGATATAAAATGAATTTAAAACTAAGTTTAAGTGTTTATGAATGAATTTAAAAAGATATAAATTATAATATTAATTTACTAAACCCCCCGAGTCACTTTACAATCAAACTGATTGTTGTTGATCATGCTCCTGGTTTAATGGAATTTGAAACTATTTTCACCATACATTCACGATCTGGAATTTCTAAATATGAGCCACTTCCATCCATGTGTGATTCAATTTATCTTCATATCAATGTTCACAAATCATTTATTATCTATTATTTCTAGTGATCACCTTGGATAGCGTCTCCCTATAGGTTCCTCATGCTGCTTGTGCACTCACTATTTTGGTGCAAAGAGGTGTCACCGATCTTCGATTTTTTCAAGTTGCGATAACATCATCTCTTTTAATTTGTGTATCATGAGGTTTTGGTATTAATTTAATATTATCAATATAGAAGAATTAAAAATAAATAATGATAATAGAATATATTTCATATTGATATATTGGGGATGGGGAAAAGTGACAAATGTTTACGTTTTATTTTTTTTGATATTAAGATATATAAAGGCTATATGCCTACTCAAAATCATTTCCATTTTTTTCTTTGTTTTCACACCTTTATTACATTGGGTATGTATATTATGGATCCTTTGTAAAGAACTATATGAATATGAAATTGGTTAATCATGTATATTTAGTTAAATAAATGGATTCCCCTGTATCAAACATTCTCTATGATAACCCCAACATTATCCAAGTGACTTTAATGAACATGTGTTTTTTAAATATAAATAAAACATGAGTTGTTTTTGAGACTATGTTTTGTGTGTGGTTTTGTTCTATATTGTTCCTTTTGAGGTTGTGTGGTGTTGGCGTTGAGAGAACGACTATTGCTGGGGTGTTAAGGATGGTTTATGGAATCTAAGGTTGAGATATTGATTGATTTTTGAATGGATGGGTAGTGTTGAGAAGCTGGGTTGTAGGCTCATGTCATTCTACTATTTTGTTTCTCGGTGTGATGGGTGTGGTTTTTTATACAATGATGATGCCAGGTCAGTTGTGGTGATGTGTGTGGTGGATTTTGGAAGAAATATGAGGGGTTTAATTGTTGAGAGGAATGAAATTTCATGATGACTTTTAATTATGTTTATGGCAGTTGTTGGTATGGGTATTGAATGATGTGGAAATATGTAGTGAGTTTCTTTTCTATGATGTGTTTTTCATGCTTAGATTTTAATTTTCTTGATTAGGGACTGAATGAAAAACTAATATCCTAAATAATTAATGATAATTGGATAAATGAGTTGGATGGGGGTATGTTTGAGTTGTTGCATGTTATGAATTGAATTCATTTATCAAGATCTAAAGTGATCGTCACTACTTTTATTCGATGAATCTATAGGTATAAAGTGATTTGGATGTATTCTAGTGTTGTTGAATTTTTCAGTGTGAAACCATAGGTTTGGATTGAGTGTTTGATACTATATATACATACCTATATTTTCCTTGTTTTTTCAATACACAACCCACCTTCATTGAGAAATATGTTAAGAATACACCCATTATAATGGGGGAGGGTTTC
Organism: Viscum album; assembly: GCA_963277665.1. Lineage (NCBI taxonomy): Eukaryota > Viridiplantae > Streptophyta > Magnoliopsida > Santalales > Viscaceae > Viscum > Viscum album. Next base: position 1,815,172,967 of record OY728127.1, read on the forward strand.
ATTCCAAACATCCATGTGTGAAGTAGGATGGATGACCACCCACTCTTCCCTGCTCCATAACCCATGCATTGAAAACCATGTTTCTCAGGACATGTAAGGTTTTGTGATGCCTAGGTGTGTGCATGTGAGTTGTGTTTTCCTAGGTGTATTCCGGATGAGATGTGTTATTCATTCCCATGTTTTTTAGGATTTGATGTGGTATGTGGCCCAGGTTTCTATGGGTAGGAAGTGGTTGTGAGACCAATGTGGTTATGGGTGAGATTTGATGAGCTTCATTTTCCCATGATGCAGGACAATCTTTGAGGCCCAAGTGTGTATGGGATGGTTGAATGGGGTACTTTCAGAAGTGATGGGAGTGATGTGATGTTTTCTGTTAGGGTGTGATAACATCTTATTAGTGGAAAACTCATGTGATATACCAAAATATTTATTTTATTATTATATTAAATTACATGAATTCTGTTATTTGGTGAGCATACCTTTGGTGAGGTTGGGGTTGGTGGTCAACCTTGTTAGGTGTGGTTGGTTTCTCATGTTTTCTCTTGGGGGAATTAGTATGCTTCTCCACTAGTGCAATAGATAGTTCGGTTTTCCTAATTCCTATTATCGTATTCTCACCCTACATTGTAAAACATCATTTAGGTTTATAGGAGGATTTTGTAGACCATGTTGGGCATTACTAGCTCCAACATGGGGACAATAGGCATGTCGCTTCTTAGCATCGTTCGTTTGGTATTAAATTTGGAGTTCTTACATTGTATATCTAGAGGTTTTAATTAAAAAATACATCTCTTATGGATTTTTTTTAATTCCTGGCGTTTTTTTTGCAATGTACTAAATTACATCTCAATCACATTTTCATATAAAATTGTAATTCCTCCCATTTTATAATATTATATACCCTTGGCGTCGGTTTCCACCTCGGGGCCTACTGGAGGATGGACATAGGGTTCATTATCTCACATCCATCATTATCATCTCAAGGGAAATATTTAAATAGAGGGGGTTTTGATAGTAAATACATTAATAGAAGTTATGTTTTCAATACAAATCCTTATATTATATATATTTGGATAATCAAATTCTTCAGAAAAATTTCATAATTGCATCATACTATAAGATTGATATTATATTTTAAAAAATAATATTTAATTTATGAAATGTAGTTTATAAATGATAATGAAATTAATTATTACATTTTATCACAAATATAAATTAAAAATCATTTTCTATGAAAATATATCTTGGAAGAATAAGTTGAGTTTAATAAAAAAATGTGTTCTTATATTCTAGAAAATTATCAATATTTTTTTTGATTAGAATATTTATATTTATATATTTAAAAAGATAGTTCTCCTACTCATACCCACCAATTTTATGGATAGGTTATAATAATCACATTTAAATAAGAATGTTTTTGACATCATTTATGATCGTTGGTGCATATTTCATACATTATTGGACATTTTTTTCATTAAAAATGTCCTTGGATATTAAATTCTCCACACATTTCAGAAATTTATTCTTCATAATTTAATAATAGGATCGAAAAATACAGATTTTACATTTCAAAATACCTTTTTAAATTCCCTCATCATGAAAAGAGTCAACACAAAATAATCATGAAAAGAGATAAAATGGAAGTAGAAATTTCATTTTCAATTTTACATAACAATGAATTTGAGTGTTAGAAAATTTGTGAGATGTGAAAGCATAGAAATTTTTGAAATAATAAATTCACAATGACTGATAGAGAGTGTTAGAGAACATGACCATGTATAATTTAACAACTAGAAAATTGTAAATTTTTGATGGGTTAAAAGGCCATTAAACTCATATTATAAATTGTGAAATAATGAATTTTTTTCTTTGAAGATCACTATCTTAGAGTTGGGGAATTACATTATCATATATACTAATAGAATAAGTATATTTATTACATGAATATATGAATTTCATATATTTACCAATTTCTACAACTACCTCATCTCTTTCTCTAAACGATTAGTATTCATGTTGATTTTCTTATGCCTGAAGAACATAAATCAACTTCCAATTGTGAAAATAATCCACAAAATTATAAAAAGTTATTACTCATATATTTGGATATTTACCAAAACCAGAATAGTTAGCCAAAAATAAGATAATTCTCAAAAATATTAAACATTTCTTTGAAAGAATAAAAAATAATCACAAAATGCAAAATAATAACACCCAGTGAATAACATTGATCATTCAATAAATAAGTAACAAAAAATGCATCAAAAGTTTTTAGAAAAATAATGATACCCATAGAATTGATTAATTTGATCATGTATTTTCTGCTATAAATTATACAACTTTTTCACAAATAACAGTAATAATAGTTTATTTGTTGTACCAAAAATATAAATTCCCTAATTATAATATTTCCATGATCTGATAATATTTTCCATAAATGATGTGATTAATCATAAATACACATTTAGATCAAATATAATTCCAAAATATATTTCAATAAAGACATATCAAATAAAACCCCACAATATCGTATAATGTTCCCCTAAATTACAAAAAAATCTTATTTAGTAATCACATAATCATTAAATCACTCTTCAATTCCTTGGTTCTGAAAAAATTTTGATAAAAAAATAAACTAAATCATTCTCAGTCTAACCTTTTAAAAAAAATTGCGCATACTAAACATTACATCAGTAGTCTCGTGGTAGGTGATGAAACCTTATCTCCCATGGGTTTTGGATTCAATCCCTATAGACTTATGGGATGTGACGGGTTTCCCCCAACATGTTGGTTGTCATTTTTCTTATAAACTATTTATATAATTCATATATCATTCCGTATAATATGATGAAGGTTATAATAAATTGCCCAGGTCATCAGATATCATATAATCCATAATGAATTATAATGCCATAAATCATATTTCCACAAAATGAAATGACAATTCTTCCATAAGAAACTTTTCAGAAGATTAAATTAATGTTTATATATATCTCAATCATCTACCAGAACAAAATAAATTTATCGCAATGTATTCTAATGTCCTAAAACCTCTAGATTGGTGTATTGTCCTTTAAAAATACAATATACTACAACATTATAACTTTTTTATCCTTATATGTAGAAACATTAATAAATAGTTTTTCTTTTTTAAACATTGTATCTAGTCATAATTTGTAAAAAATCCTTCCTATTGAAAAATTAGTTATCATCTCTAATGAGTTAATAATATGAAAAGAAGATCCATGATTTAATCTGTACATTTAATTTTTCAATATCAGTTTCATCATCTTCTACAATATTAAAATTGGGTATTACTAAACATTTATAAATATTATCATGTTGATTCTTTTCTTGATATTTCTCTATTAGAAAATGATTTTAATAACTCATATAATTCCCAGATTTATAATATATAATGATACCTTTGGAAGACCATTATTTTTAATCATGATTTTAATTTAATAGTATATCTTTTCTTTTGAATAATATTAATTTATTCCCCCTTTACCAAATAGAGAAAAATTTATCGTTATTTTAAGTAATATTCCTATGTGATTCTTCCTACACATCTAAAACGTAATTCATTGAATATTTTTATATTTATTATATTTTTCAAGTAAACCTAATTGGATCTGTAGATATCTATTATTTTATGAAATGAAAAATAGACATACGATAATTTTGTTAATAATAACATGTGTTATCTAATTAATAATAACAACAACAGTTTCACTATAGGTAAAATTTACATGGTTTCTTCATTTAAATGACTTCCTTATTTTCATTCACAAACATTTTTTCTTTTGTTACAACTGGATCAATCCGATTAAGAAACCAAAATTGTTAGTGTGATAATATCAATAAAACTACAATAAACCATCTAATGATGAAAATTTATTCTATGATATCCCTAATCATGGTATCTTGAAGTCTTTTGTATTTTTCCATTATGACCATAAATATACTGAAACTAATCCTTTTTGTGCTTATTGTGTAATTTAATCTTATTTTAAAATAAAAACACAACCCAAAATATTAACTCATAATTTCTCTAATACAAACTATAAGAAATCAGACTTATTCTTTACATTCTCAGGTCTATTTATACTAGATTTTATATTCATTATTTAGATATAATCTTCTATGTTTACTATTTTATAATGTTCAGTTATAACTCTACATAATAATCCCATATATTACAACATGGTAACTTCTAATTAGTAACCATTTTTTCATAATATAAAACGCTTAATGTAATACATCATTAATTTCATGAAAAGTATTAAAGGGTTTCAACATGACTTCTTTATTTACCTTACATATCTTTAATCCCTTTGAACAAAATTTAAAAATATAGGACGAGAAGGAAAATATTAAGAACACAAAAAAAAAATAAAGAAATCTAAATTCCACTAATACATAATAAAAAATTATAATTTTTTAAAAATTATTGTTCTCTACATAAACAATTTCATTCCAAATAAATCACCTTCTCTACACAAATATTTTAATAAATCATTTCACCATAAATTTGCAACGAAAAAATAAAACTAATATGGATTATTTTAAATTATGAAAAACTCAAAAAACATATATTCACAATATAATGCATTTAGTATTTATGATGTTTCATTTACATTCTGTTACCTCATGAAATAATATTATTTCCCTAAAAACCCATAGAATGAATTGATAAATCAATTATGTAAATTAAGAAATAATTTTAATGTCATTATTATATAAATATAGAATAATAACCTTATTTATATTTATGTTAACCAGCAGTGATACACTTTAAATAAAAAACAGAGTTATACATTGAATAACCATTGTAGTATATTCTGTTAATCTGTTGGGAGAAACCTAATTAGTTAGCATTATATAATTTCCAATGTATTACTGATTTACAATTCTCTCACCCATTTTTTTATAAATTAACAACTCATACACATAAATAAAGTTCAATGACAAAAATATAATCACAATTTTGGAAATCTTGTACTCCTATAAATATTATTTTCACTCATAAGAACCTTTATTATATATTGATATATCCAATTCTATTAAAGTACATTTTGGAAACTAAAATTATGTGAATAGATGAAAAGTGGTGTTTTCTTTGAATAAAACATAATATAATATAGAGGAATTAATATATAAAATAATTATTTTGTTGATCGTAAATGTTTTTGTCACTATATATGATAAATTTGAACATTCCTTATTTTTTGTTTTATAATGAATGATAAAACATTCCATAAATCAATCCATATGAAAATAACTGAAATAAAGATAAAGATACATTAATTTTTCTATATAATTCAATTATTTACATGTAAATACATTAATAAAATATTTTAATAAATAGGGCTATGAAGGAAAAATAGATTTTCAATTGAAATATAAAAATATGGTTTATAAAATGAATGACCCCTACATTGAGTCTGACTCCTCACATAGGTTATTTATCATCTCGAATGATAAAATAATTTAAATTATGTACATTATTATGGATATTATTCATTATTATTATTATTTTAATTTATCTCTTAGATTATATATTTAATTAATTTAATTCATGTGGGTTTTTTATGATATTCTTTAGATAAGTCCAAAATGGATTCCGTAATTTGAATGTGGTCAATTTTGTACTTATTCCATAAAATAATGAATAATATTCATTTTATAGTTATAATTTTTTACATGAATTATCATTTTATAAAAAATCATTAATGTGGGAAATGAAATATGATGAATGTTATAATCATGGTTATAGAAGGCCATAAGTACGCATGTGAAACAGTTCTATTTATCATAGACCATTATTGAATGAATGTAAGTATCATATTATCCAATAATAATTATATTAATATAATAAATATAATATTATTTTTAATTATATATATATATATAATCCATGTGATGTGGTGATGAAAAATGAATCAAATCTATTCTTGGAGGTGAAAATCGACATGTACAGACAGATGATGTTATCATTTTTTAGTGAACCAAAATGTAATAAATTAACTGATGTATTATATTTTCATAATTATGTATCTGTAAATAATAAAATATATCTTCATATATATATTATAAATAAATAGTTATTAATAGTTTTGAGAGAGTATGATGGAAAATGAATTAGATCAGTTTGTATAGAAGTAGTCTTCCATACACAAGAACAATGGTTCAATATTCCTTTTAATATAAGTGGTCTTGAATATAGGATATGAAATTAAAAAACCTTTTCTATTGTTCATTCTATTGATATTATATTATCATGATTAACTTAGGTTCTATTTAGATGGAAGATGAAATAAAACTAAAATAACCTATGAAAAAATATACAACTTTTCTTGAAAGAATTTATTTATTAACACCATAATCCCACTAGGGCTGTTATTCTGAATAAGAATACCTTTAGAATGAGTGGATAGACTCTATTAATGAATCTTTTTATATCTTGGATGATCAAAATTTATATTGAATTGCAAATTAGTGGGATGAATAGATTCCCATTTAAAAGAGATGGGAGGGGCACTCTTGAAATTTTTTGAAATACTTTATTACTTAAAATTATTTTCCCATTCCACATTGATTCATATTAACTTATTTTTATTAGTGGATGATTATGGAAAAAAATATTGTAATATATTAAAAAAATTATCAAATTTGTACTCTTATGTTTTTTAAACCACTTGTAACCCCTTTCACACTTACCATGGGAACAATTATTTTTAATATTTGATTTTAATTTTAGTCACAATAGATAGAAAAAACTAAAATCACATATCTTCATTTTAGGTATGGATGATTATTTCAGGTTGTTTTTTGGAAAAAGGAAGAATTGGGTATTTTTTTGTGTACACTATGTGTACTTAAGAGTACACGTCGTGTAGTTGGCCATCGCGTACAGCTACGTACTTGTCGTGTAATGATCTAGTACATTGGAGTGTGATAACAAGGTTGACTCGCATAAGTTGGGAGCCGGTTGAGTGTAATACACAACATGCATGTTTAATGAAAATGGAATTTACATTTCTTTTTATTTGTAAAATCTCCGAGGGATGCGTCTCGTATTCAAAAAAACATTTTCTTAACCTTTGTTCGTATAGGGGCATTACGGAATAGACAAAAAACTTCAAACCAGCCCCGATTCTCCATCCACGATCTTATTGAGACACTATTTGGTGCATTGGAATCCCATTAATGAGTTATGTTTTCTCCTAGATATCTTCTTCTCTATTCCACCTCTCTCATGAGTTATTTATGACTAGGAATTTTCCATCTTTTTGTAGATCTACGCTTTTCTTGGCTAATTCAATGGCTAACATTCTATTATATCAGTTGTACTATATTGAGGTTAGGGGTTTGTACCTTTTTTTGTTCATAATTTGATTAAATGTGCTAAAATTTCTACATACCATCATTTTTTATTGATTTATTGGTATATTAACAATATTATTTACCTTCTATGGTATGATTGATTGAAAGGGGTTGTAGAATTTGTGTTAGGTTAGATGCCTTGTTTCTGAGACAAACCAAGGGTGTGCTTCCTTAGATTGAAAAATTATTGCAGTTTTTCCATTTCTTCTTATCAGTCATACCTTGATTCCATGACATGAATTTTTCAGTATGGGGTGTGATTGATTATATGAAATTCTTGTGGTATGATTTGTTAAATTATAGCAATGATGTAGTTATAGATTACATGTGCAACATTGATATGATATCTATGTTGTTTTTCAAATTGATAGTGAGAGCCTTGAAACAAGAAAACTATTGGGGTATCCATTTTATTACAAGGGACCATGAGAGACTTGGTGTAGAATTTAACACGGGGGTATTGACCGTGAAAACTACCCAAAATTCCATTTATGATTTATTTATGAAATATTGAACTAGGGGGTATTGACCATAAGAGATACCCCTATTTCATTTATAAATTACAAATTTTATGTATACCTAGGGGTATTGACCATAAGATATACCCTGGAGGTCATTTATCATTAGTCTATACTATGTGGGACCATATGGTTCAGAGATTGAGTGCTTTTCAAGAGGGTCTATTGTGGACATTTCAATGATTATGACGGGTTGAAAAGACAAAGTAGGAGAATAGACTTCGTCTTACTTGATTGTGTAGACGATCTTTGGAGACATTTATTTTGTTACTATTATACAATTAGATATTGTTATTAGGTTAGATTGCATGTTTACATTTTCTAATGGATTGAATAACTTATAAATTTAAATTAATGTAATTGAAAAATGTTGGATTGTTTAATTTTGAGTATTCCTAGTTTATTGCTTCATTTTTGATATTGCCTTCTATATATATCCACTAATTGTTAGGAATTTATATTTGTGTGGAATGCTACTAGGATTTTATTCACACCAAGGTTTGGTCTTGTGTTTGGACCTAATACGATTATAGAGTTGCTGGTACAGATAAGGATGGGCACCCTTTTTCATCAGGTACATGATTGTTGTTGGAGGTGGAGAGCATGGGACCAGGATAGGTATATGATTCTACTAGAGTTTACAAGATTAATATTGTATTTTTTTATATATTTTTATACATAATTTTGAATTGATTGGTTTATATCCCACAATCATGTGACCTGCATAATTTATTTATGCTCCAGTTTTTATATTCTTATTATTCTTCTACTATTTACTTCATTTGTTTGAATTAATGCTTCAGCTATTTTTTACTATTTGTAATCCCATTGTGTATACTATACCAATGAGTTAAATTTTCCCCATTATAACTCTTTAGCCCTTACTTCTTGTCAGTATCCTATGGAATTTGTGGTAATGTGCTTGAGTTTATGTGACCAGCCGAGTACATGGCACAACTGGGCAGCACCCGGAACCGGGATATTACAAATTTGTATAAAATGATTATATTTTCTACATTCTCATGAAATTATTAACCTATTTTCTAGTATATAACTGAATTGTACGTTGGTAATAATATGTTCCTGGTAGTAGCGAACTCATGTAAAGGGAAAATCCATGTTACCTCGAATATTCGAATTTATTTTTGTATTTTTGAAATTATTAGAGTTCATTTGATTTCAAAATTTTCTGATGAACTTGTTTTTTGATTTTATTAATGTTATTATCTAATGAGAATAGTTTATTCCATCTCATTCATCATATATGAACATTCTAGAGATCGCATCTCTTGCATTATTTTCATTCCATTAAGGTTGCATTACTGATTGCATGTTGTTGTGACTGATCTTGAAAAAGATATGTATGATATTGTGGTTGATTTTGTGATATAAATTACTTTTATTTTGATAGGGTAGTGGTATATGTAATGTTTAATTAATATGGACGCCTAACTTTTGTTCTAGAGGTGTTATGAGCCATCTTGGATCAAAATTTTGTTGATATTTTTTGAACATTTATTGAATTATAGGATGGCATGATATGAAATTTGTTTCCAAACGTTGATTCATGGGAGTATGGGCTTTTACAGAGTGGAACATGGCATGAATTGGAAAAAAAATAATGTTTCTAAGTGTTCTAGATATGTTTTAGAGGCATACTATCTGGAAACCCATAAAACATGTGGTGTGATGTTATTGACACATTCCCGGTGTTCTTCTTGTTGGTCAGAGTAGATTACTAAAGAGGAGGCAAAATTGTGTATTTATACAAATTTCTCTTAAGAAGATTTCCTATAAAGGTTCCCCAATATAAATAAATATTTTCCAGTCAATCATGGTCATACAGTTATAAAAGGTTGACTGTTCATATAACCTCTTAGAAGATTGAATAATTCTCAATAATCTAAAAATGGGTTATTGATATTACTTCCGAAGATAATCTAATAAGGAAAAAAACTATTATTTATATCCAATATTAACTATATATGTAAATATAGTTATTTCAGAATAATAATATAAAATATATAATGGCTAAATTAAACAACACATCAGATAAAACAAGTGGTTCAGTCTCAATTCAAAACATAATCCACTCCACATGGTGATCACCTACCACAAGGCAGTTTAAATTAATAAATTTGATCCACACCATGGATTGGGTAAACAATACTGTAATGATTTTCCAGGTCACATGACGACTTACATAGATATTTCTGAGTAAAAAAAATAAGGTGACACAAGGACCTATTCCACCCTTATATGTGGGAATAAAAAATTGTAAAAATATAAAGAGGAAATATTTCTTGTATCCTTCATATTAGTGAAGAAGATAGTGTATGTTTTTAATATAGATACAGATACACTGCTCAAAAGATAAAAACAATATACAATAGTGAAAATATTATGAGATATGTTTTGAAGTGCTCTGAGTGTCATTCAATGCATCTCTGTACATCTAGGATGAAGCAGATGCACAGATAGAGCACTGTCGTGGGCGCCCTCAAATGATTAATGTGATTTTGGGGTTCTTAGGTGCAGTAGAGTGACTGACCAAGGTCGTCTCTCAAAGGAGGAAGTGAATTTAACAAGTTATTAAAGGTATTCTAAAACAAATAAAATTGAATATAATAAAAACAATACTTGAAAGGATGGGTGTTGGTTACAATTTATGAATCTATAAGAAGTTTTCTGGAAAAAGATTGTAATTTTTTTGTTTTTTGTTTTGAAATAAAGTTCGATTAAAATGACACAACAAAAAGATGTTTTTTAGACAATATTTAAAATATGTAATCGATCTAACTCTACATATTCAATCATTTATTAATAATTATCATCTAAATTAATATTCCCTTAATTATGATCCCTTAATTTGTTAAATCCCAAACCCCACGAGAATTAACCTTATCACGAAGATGAAGTGAATTTAATCTTAGGCTAACATCGGAACATGCAATCGCAACACCCTTCTTTGATTGATGTTATAACATTAACTTATGGTAAGTAGTAAATTAAGTCACATAACCACTCTGGAAATGAGTATTAATTGAGTTTAGGGATTATATTTTAACTCTCCATATTGATCCCGTGTGGTTTTGAATTACCGGTTAAGGTTGCGCTCTCACAGTTCACACAATTCCCGACCTCGCGTGTTTTGTGTTAACTATTCAATTGCTTGCTTAGTTCCATTTAAATTAAAATATCAATTAATAGATCATAATATGTGAATTACAGTAGCTCATTGATTCAATATAAATGAATGAATAATGATAGAGGTTGATCGATTACTAAAAAGAACTACTCTTCCATGGGTGGTGTAATCATTGTAGAAGCGTTTTGCATGTGCAAAGGTTTATAATGGGTATAACCTAGTAAAACTTATACTCAAGAATTCCAAACCAAAGAGTAATATTAAGAGAAGAATAAATTTAAACAAAACAGAAGAAAAGAGAAACAATAAAATAAGAACAAAGAAGTTTATTACACAAACAAAATCTTTACAACGTGAAGGAGAAGAAAAGGCTTCGATGAGGGGATCCTTTCTTCAAGAGATACCCCTCATAAAATGGTTGGATAATTTGGGTGAAACAAATTCTCTTCTTCCTAAAATATCCTAATGCACTTCCCAACCCCTCCAAATGAGAAAAACTCAAATTTATTTAGGGGAGGGAAGGAGAGGTTACAAGTGGATTCAAGTGTGAATGTGGAAATTAGGCCATATATTTTATTCCAAATTTAACCGACCATTTGACCACCAACACGCGTGAATTGGCCAGCCTTCCAGAAGGCTAATATGTGCGTATATAGGTTATATATCTCTTATAAAAATTTGGGCTCAAAATAGGCCCAGATGACGGATTTATGGCTGCAATACAGAAGCTTCTCCATTCCTGTGGGTCCAGCCCAACATTGACTGCATGGCCCATTTTCGACACCCAAATGCAATTTTTGGTTCTAGTGTCCTGAATTAAAGTTGTAGAAAATTAAGTTATAAACACTGTTACAAAATTTCATATTAAAATAATAAATATAAAAATATTTATCTTTTAAATACTACAATTAATTATAAATGGTAAAACTTGAATTTTCATCAAATATTCAAATGAATGATCTAATCCCAAATACATTCTAATTAAACATATTTAACACAATATGAGGAAATTATATCATTTTTTTCAATAAAAAATTAAACAAAATAATGTTTTATCAACTCCCCACATTTACCTTTTTGCACTCCTGGGAAAAACCTCATGTCAAGTAAACATCAATATCAAATCAAAACCAATTTTAAAAAACATATCATTGGGATCCATCAATTCCGCACCAAGAATCAAAAGATATCATGCCTCATTAAAAACCTTATTTCATGTTATCTATTAAAATCATTCAATATATTTCCACATCATTTATCCTCCCATGCACAAAACACTTACCTCGCTTAAATTTTCTCTAATCACTCAAATATCAATTTTTTTTGCAATGTCTTTCTCATCCAAACTCATAAAAGGGTCACCATAGGCTTGATAGATTCCTACATCACCACCCGATTTGAGTAAATGACATATGTTTATCATGATGACTTTTTAGGGTTATTCTGTGGCTTTCAGTTGGTAGGATTTAGATGTGAAAAATTCTGAGGCTGAATAAGGAGGATTTGACTCTTTTTTATGCAAAATTTGATTAATCTAATTTTCACTTAAATATGGTATTCTCCTCAATCCCCATAGTATCAATTCAGCTCCATAATCATGGGAAGTCATGAAAAGTTTACAACATTATTCATTTTAGCATAAAAATTTGTCAATATTCTCAAGCATGATTTTCTTGAAAGCTTCATATAGGCACAGCTTTCCACCTCAATTAGAAGCAACATAAAAGGCACAACTTCACTTATCATGAAAGCTCCAGAAAAGGCATAGAATTAAATATAATGACTTTATTAAGAAGCTAAATCATCTCTTAAGAATTTAATTTTCCACCCAAAGTATCACATAATGTGGTAGCACAACACAACATAGCTTCCCCCACAATTAAGATCATCTAGATTATGCAATTTCAATTCAAAAGTTGGTTGGATATGGAAAATTGGTTTGTAATGTGGCTAACCTAACCTGATTTTCATGGATTATTAGGGATAAAATGATTAAATGTTAAAGGTAGGCCATTATAAAAAAAGGATTCTTTGAAGTAGGTTATTTAATACCAAACAAATGCCTCAATCATTTAATCATAATTACCTCAAACCCTAAAGTTTTGACAGGAATAAATCAAATTATGGTTAAATCAAGCATGGTTTGGTTCTCTCAAGATGTGAGGTTAATGTAATGAATATGAAAATAATGGTTTAGAAGCTTCACACGAAAGTGATTTCAAATATAAAGATAGTGAGATGTGGCATGGGATTCAAAATTCGGTGTACTTTCCATGAAATTACTAAATATTTGAACTTGAAACAATGTAATTTTTAGCATTAATTTAAGCTTAGTTTCAAGGCATAAATTTTTTCACTCATTTATATGCATTTAAAAATTGTGATGAGAATCATTTCAGCTCAAAACATTCAAAAACACAAAGAAAATTGAAAAAAAAAACACAATTTTAAAAAAACACACAATTTTTTTGTTTTGTTTTTTTAATGGAAAAAATTGAAATTACTAAACTAAATGGTTCCCTTCCCGACACTTAAAATATTGCATTGTCCTCAATGTGAACCCATGAGATGATATATGCACATGAAATACAGAATTTTTAAATAGGACAAATAATATAAAACTGAAAGGGTTAGGAGAAGCCTGATGTGATCAAGTGATGATAGGGTCATGCAGTGTGATAAAATCCACTAAATCATTAGGAAGTCCCTCAATGTATCACTTAAAACGTTGCCCATTTATTTTAAAGCTCCTTCTAGTGTCCTCTTGTGTGATCTACACTTCACCAAAAGGAAAAAAAATTAGATACAATATAAGGACCTAACAATCTAGAACACAACTTACTAGGCATTAGCTTCAGTCATGAACTGTAGAGAAAGACTTTCTCTCCAAAATGAAAATCCCTTTGTTGGATCATTTTTTTGTGAGAAGATTTTGATCATTCCTTGTAGAGCCTTGATTTTTCATATGATGACAGTCGAATCTCCTCAAGCTCTTGAATTTGCAACTTCCTTTTAATTCCATCTTGGGCCAAATCCATGTTGCATTTCTTTATAGCCCAATATGCTCGATGCTCGACTTCCACTAGGAGATGACATGCTTTCCAAAAAACAATCCTAAATCAGGACATAACAATGGGGGTCTTGTATGCTATCCTATAAGCTGACAATGCATCATCCAAGTTCTTTCTCCAATCCTTCCTATTTGGCTGCACAGTTTTTTACAAAATTTGTTTCAACTCACGATTTGAAACCTCAGCTTGGCCATTTGTTTGGGGGTGGTATGGTGTTGATGTTTTGTGTGTCACCCCATAATTTCGAAGGAGGGAAGAAAAATTACTATTCCAAAAGTGTGTCCCTTGGTCACTGATGATGGCCTTTGGTACTCCAAAACTGCAGAAAATCTGTGCTTTCACTAAGTCCACAACAACATGAGAATCATCAGTCCTAGTGGCCTTAGCCTCCACCCATTTACTCACATAATCAACAGCAACCAAAATGTTCAAAAATCTAAATGAACTATGAAAATGAACCATAAAATCAATTCCCCATACATAAAAAATCTCACAGAATAATATGGGTTGTTGGGGCATATCATGTCTCTTAGAAATGTTCCCAGTGTGTTGGCAACGAGAGCATGACTTGCAAAACACATGCGCATCATGGAATAATCTAGGACAATATAATCCAAGGTCCAAAACCTTCCTAGATATCTGTTGGGGTCCAAAGTGTCCACCACAAGCAAGTGTATGATAGAAATGAAAAATAGACTCAAACTCATGATCGGGAACACACCTCCTAATGACTTGGTCACTACACATGCGCCAGAGGTAAGGATCACCCAACACATAAAACCTAGACTCACTTTTTAATTTTTGGACATGATGTTTCTTTAAATTTTCATGGATTTCAGTTGAAACAATGTAGTTAACTAAATCTTCATACCAAGGATGCGTACCTGAGATGGAATAAAGATGCTCATTGGGGAAAGTGTCCGGAAGTGGTACTTGGTCCAAGGTGTCATCCTCTAGTGTGTGAGTAAGCCTAATCATGTGGTCTGCCACTAAATTCTCTGACCCCTTCTTTTCCTTTATCTCGATGTCAAACTCTTAAAGAAGTAGCATCCATCAGATAAGTTGTGGCTTTGCATCTGGCTTCTTTGGGAGGTACCTCAAAGATGCATGGTCAGAAAAAACAACTACTTTAGAGCCCAAAAAATACGAACAGAATTTATCTAAGGAAAATATAACAGTAAGAAACTCCTTTTTTGTGGTAGTTTAGTTTTATTAGGCTGAATCCAATGTCCTTGATGCATAGGAAATCACATGTGAACGTCCTTCCACCCTCTAAGATAAGACAGCTCCAATCATGAAGTTGGAGGCGTCACACATAAGATCAAAAGGAATCTCCCAACATGGGGGTTGTATGATCAGTGGAGTGGTCAGACACTTCTTTATCTCATTAAAGGATGTCCTTCAAGAATCATCAAACACAAAATCAGAATTCTTTTGGAGGAATCGTGACATAGGAAGAGCAATCTTACAAATATCTTTGATGAAGCGCCGATAAAATCCTGCATGCCCTAGGAAAGATCTAACATCACGCACACATGAAGGATATGGTAAGGATGAAATAATGTCTATCTAAGATCTATCAACATCCATCCCATGTTTTGTCCCTACATGCCCTAAGACAATGCCATGCTCTACCATGAAATGACACTTTTCAAAGTTCAGGACCATATTTTTCCCAATACAACGATTCAATACCTTTCCAAAACTCTTTACACATTCATAATATGAGGATCCATACACTGTAAAATCATCCATAAATAACTCCATGCAGGTCTCAATAAAATCATAAAAAATACTCACCATGCATCTCTGGAAGGTACGTGGGGCATTGCAAAGTCCAAATGACATCCTCCAGTAGGAAAATTCACCAAAGGGATAGGTGAATTTAGTCTTCTCCTGATCCTCTGGAGCTATAGGAACCTGAAAATATCTAGAAAATCCATCCAAGAAACAATAGTGTGTTTTCCCAGCTAGTCTCTCAAGCATTTGATCAATAAATGGGAGGGGGAAATGGTCCTTGCGAGTGGACTGATTTAGTTTCCTATAATCAATACACACATGCCAACTGTTTTGTACCCTCATTGGAACTAACTCATCCTTCTCGTATTTAACAACAGTAACACCACACTTCTTAGGCACAACCTGAATAGGACTTACCCACGGAGAATGTAAAATGGGAATGATTATACCTGCCATGAGCAATTTCTCAACTTCATTTTTAACAACTTCCAGGATGGTGGGATTGAGTCTCCTTTGTGGTTGTCTCACTGGTTTATCCCCATCCTCCAAGAGAATACTATGCATGATAATGGAGACTATAATACCTGATATGTCAGCCAAGGTCCACCCAATCGCCCTGATGTTCTCCCTCAAAATATTCAAAAGAATTTCTTCAAGTTCAAAAGGGTGATTGTTAGAAAGGTTAACATGTAATCTCTCACCACTCAACAAGTATGTGTATTTTAGATTTGGTAGAAATGGATTGAGTTCTAATGAAGAAGTGTGTAGTATGGATGGAGACATTGATGGAACTGAAATATGTTCACAAGGAGAATCAGTATCAGAATAGACACCATCAAAATCATAGAATAAAGCATCAAATTCATCATCGTACTCAACAGCCATGTCATAATAAGAGTGAACATGATCAAAATAAGAATATGAATCCACATCAAAATCAAATCC
This sequence comes from Viscum album, assembly GCA_963277665.1. Classification (NCBI taxonomy): domain Eukaryota; kingdom Viridiplantae; phylum Streptophyta; class Magnoliopsida; order Santalales; family Viscaceae; genus Viscum; species Viscum album. Next base: position 1,815,189,778 of record OY728127.1, read on the forward strand.
AAGAGAGGATTGTGTATTTGCAACATGTGTGGAAGTTCTCTTAGACATCAATGTCGAACCAATACTCATAATATCCCTATGCATATGACAATCAAATTATATGGATTTTTTATTTGGTGGTTCAAAATGGGAGATAACAAAAGCAGAATGGTCCTCTGAGGGGTACTTTAAGGAATCCATAACATTAAATATCACAACTTCATCTCCAAGCTCCATGGAAAGTGTACCCTCATTGACATTTATGATAGTTTTTGTAGTTTTGAGGAAGGGCCTACCTAAGATAATGGGGGAATGAGAACTTACATGATCATCCTCCATGTTAAGAACATAGAAGTCTGCTGGAAAGATCAGGTCTCTTACCCAGACATGTACATCCTCATGAACTCCCACTGGATATGCCGTAGCTCTATTTTCCAACTGCACCACTACTCTCATTGGTTTTAGCTCACCATTCTGCAAGGAAGAGAATACAGAGTGAGTCATCACATTTATTGAATGTCTTAAATCACAAAGAGCATCAGAGAAGTGTAACTCCTCTATGGTACATGGGATGGTGAATGCCCTGGGATCCTTTCACTTTGGTGGCATTTCTAGAGTTGGTGTAATTAGTTCTGAGACATTCCTTCAAAGGTTGATCCTCTCATTTCCCTTGATCCCTCTTCGATTGCTACAAATTTCTATTAAGAATTTCACATACCTTTGAATTTTCTTAATGGCTTCAAGTAGAGGAATGTTGATCTCCACATGCTTGAATGTATCCAAAACCTCATTTTGAATTGCTTCTTCAACCATCTTCTTGGTTTGAACAACCCTTTTTGGAAAAGGAAGGGGCATAGGAGGTACATCATCAATCTTTTTCTTACCTTTATCTTTCTCCATGGATTGCTCATCAGTTTGTATGGAATGCGGCTTCTATGGAGTAGAGGTGAATCCCGGTGGAATGGTAGGTCCAGATGTATCGTTCATTTGCTTCCCACTTCTCAATGTGATGGAAATAACATTCCCCTTTGGATTTGAAGTGGTTTGGGAAGGTATATTTCTATATTTCTAACTCACAAGTTCATGGAGGGCGGTGGAAATCGGGCTCATTTTAGTCTTCAACTCTCTCAGCTCCGAACCTTGACTCTTCAACACATTGTATTGATTAAGATCAATTTGTTTCAAAAGATCATAAATCGTAGATTCTACCTTGTGTTGGAGATTCCCTTGTTGCTGACTTGTTGATGTTTGAGCTTCAAATCTCCTTTGGGGTTGTTGGAAACCCTGTTGATAAGGTGGAGGCTGCTGTAATTTTTGTTGAAAGGGTGGCCTTTATTGTTGTCCAGAGCCATACCTCATGTCTGATTGATCCTTCCACCCTTGGTTGTATGTTGGAGCAAATGAATCAATCTTCTTTTGGGGATATGGTTGTTGTTTCTGCTGAAATGGTCTCCCTGGGAATTCTGCTACACAATCCTCTGTCTCTTGTAGTTGTGGGCAACTGTCAGTTGGATGGATTCTCTCAGTGAAAATACCACAAGTCCTTGAAGGAGTGGGTTGGGATGTCTTTGTGCCATAGAAATCTTCCTCACCATATTGGTCAATTCTTACAACTTTGTATCAATCAAATGACTTTCAAGAGAAGGACTTGCCTGATGTACTCCCTGACATGTGGTGTACCTTTATAGCCAAATTGTTGGGATTTTTGTGCCATATTGTCAATCAATGCACGTGCGGCTATGGGTGTGTTGTCCAACAATGCCCCTCCTGCTACAGCATCTACCATGCTCCTCTCCATGGGTGTGAGTCCTTCATAGAAGTACTGGATGAGTAATTTCTCACTGATTTGGTGATGTGGGCAGCTTTCACACAACTTCATGAATCGCTCCCAGTACTCAAACATTGACTCTCCTTGGGCTTCCTTGATCCCTGATATATCCATTATAATGGATGTGGTCCTTGATGCTGGAAAAAATATTTGCAAGAAAATACGTTTCAAATAATTCAAACATGTTACATCTTCAGGTTGAAAATAATACATCCAATCTTTTGCAGCTCCATCAAGTGAGAATGAGAATTCTCTTAATTTAAATTGATCTTCAGAAACATTTCTTGGTTTTAAATTTGAGCAAACCACATTAAATTCATTAAGCTGTTTGTTGGGATCCTCACCAGATAATCCATGAAACATTGGAAGAAGGTGAATTAATCCAGATTTCAATTCAAAGTCCAGTTTGAGATTTGGGTATTCAATACAATTTGGTTGATAGTTAATATCTGGTGTATCCAATTCTCGAATGGTTATATTAAGTTCATTTCCATTATTTCCAGCCATTGGTTCCTCTTTTATGTCTGAATTTGAATTGCTTCCAATTTCAATGTTTCCAGAAGAAAAGAATTCACAAACTGGTTGAATATTGAAACATCCAATAGATTGAGAATGTCTGATTCGTGCCCTAAGGTTTCGTTCAATCTCAGGGTCAAGATCTAAGAGATATTTGGGATTAGTTCGTGTCATAAATCAAACAAAAATGAACATAATGAAAGTAAACCATAGTAATATAAAAATGAGATGTTTGAGTTGATGGTCCAAAAATAAAAGAAGAGGATGAAAAAAAAACTTGAGAAAGGGGAAAGATGAAAGAGAGAGGTGAAGAAAATAATAAAATGAAAAATACAAGAAATACCTCTAAATGATTGAATAAATTACTTGCCTCCCCGGCAAAGTTGACAGTTTGATAGAGCACTTTCATGGGCGCCCTCAAATGATTAATGTGATTTTGGGGTTCTTAGGTGCAATAGAGTGGCTGACCAAGGTCGTCTCTCAAAGGAGGAAGTGAATTTAACAACATATTAAAGGTATTATAAAACAAATAAAATAGATTATAATAAAAACACTACTTTAAAGTATAGGGTTGGTTATAGTTTATGAATCTAGAAGAAGTTTTCTGGAAGGAGATTGTATTTTTTTTGTTTTTTGTTTTGAAGTGATGTTCGATTAAAATGACAAAACAAAAAAGATGTTTTTTAGACAATATTTAAAATATGTAATCGATGTAACTCTACCTATTAAATCATTTATTAATCCTTATCATTTCAATTAAAATTCACTTAATTATGACCCCTTATTTTGTTAAATCCCAAACCCTATGAGAATTAACTTTACCACGAAGATGAAGTGAATTTAACCATAGGCTAACTTCGGAACATGAAATCGCAACACCCTGCTTTGATTGATGTTCTATGATTAGAATATGGTCAGTGGGAAATTAAGGCACATAACCACTCTGGAAATGAGGATTAATTGAGTTTAGGTATTATATTTGAACTCATAAATTGATCCTGTGTGGTTATGAATTACCGGTTAAGGTTGCGCTTTCACAGTTCACACAATTCCCAACCTCCTGTGTTTTGTGTTAACTATTCAATTGCTTGCATAGTTTCATTTAAATTAAAAACACAATTAATAGATCATAATATGTGAATTAATGTAGTTAATTGAATCAAAATAAATAAATGAATTAGGATATAGGTTGATCAATTACTAAAAAGAACTACTCTTCATTGGGTGGCGTAATCATTGTAGAAGGGTTTTGCATGTGCAAAGGTTTATAATGGGTAAACCCCAATAAAGCTTCTACTGAAGAATTCCAGCCCAAAGAGGAAGATTAATATAAGAATACATTTAAACAAGACAGAAGAAAAGAGAAGAAATTAATTAAGAAAAAAGAAGTTTATTACACAAACAAAATCATTACAATGTGAAGGAGAAGAAGAAGGCTTCGATGAGGGGGTCCTTGCTTCAAGAGATACCCCTCTTACAATGGTTGGAGAATTTGGTTGAAACAAATTCCCCTCTTCCTCTAATCTCCCTATTCACGTTCCAACCCCTACAAATGAGAGAAACTCCAATTTATATAGGGGAGGGGAGGAGAGGTTCCATGTGGTTTCAAGTATGAATGTGGAAATTCTACCAAATATTTTATTCCAAATTGCACTGCACATTTGACCACCAAAACGCATTAATTGGCCGGCCATACAGTGTGATTATATATGCGGATATGGGACCTCTATCTCCTATAAATCTTTGGGCTTAATCCAGGCCCAGATGAAGGATTTATGGCCAAAATACAGAAGCTTCTCCATTCTGGTGAGTCCAACGCATCTTTGACTTCATGGCCCATTTTCAACAAACAAATGCACTCTTTAGCTCTATTGTCCTGAATAAAAGTTGTAGACAATTAAGTTAGGATATCTTTTACAATATTTTAAATTAAAATAATAAATATTTAAATATTTATCTTTGAAATACTACGGTGAATTATAAAGGGTAAAAATGTAATTTTCATCAAATATTCAAATGAATGATCTAATCCCAAATATTTTCTAGTTAAACATATTTAACACAGTGTGAGGAAATTATATCATTTATTATCAATAAAATATTCAACAAAATAATGTTTTATCATGCACGAATTGAGTCCTCTTGAGAAATAGAGTATTGCAATCCTGGTGCTCAGGTTTCTAGACAGATCTAGCTCGTGTTCTTTTTGGAGTTGGTTTTATAAAGATTATTTGGTTCCTAACTATGGTTTTTATCATTTTGATTGAAAAAAACATTGTCTAGTCTTCGGATGTATCTTTATGGATGTATCTGTCCACTTTTCAATAATTCTCATGCATCTTCTACACACTACTACTCACCGTCTATTTCCAGGACACAATTTAGTTTTTATTCATGGAGTTCATGTTTTGGATCTAACAAGATGAACTTATCATTCTAAACATACATTTTAATATCAGGTTAAATGTCTAAAATGAAGAATTAATTATGTTATTGAATTTAAAAGACTCAAATTTTACCATTAGAAATTAAATTGAAAATGACAAAACAGATTAACGAACATTGTCACTCTATGTCTGGAAACAATTTCACTTGGAAATGATGTCACCACAAGATTTTGTATTCTTATTTTTCATTGAATGGTGATATATTCATGATGGAATAATTTTATTGAGAGCATAAACTAGTATCACAGATGCAGTGTTAGTATCACGGTGCCTCGTTCTTTTCTAAACATCAAACGCTATCTTAGAAAGGAACCATTGTCACAGACATCATGAGATCTGAAACTAGTGACGATGTCTTGTCATAATTTCTAGGTCAGGGTGTCTGGGTCTTGGTGTTTGGGTCGCAATATCTGGGTTATGGTGTCTGGGTCGCATTGCCTGGGTGACGGTGTCTGGATCATGGTGTCATGTCACGTTGTCTGGGTCACGGTGTCTAGGTCATTTTACTGAAAACCAAAACAGGTTGCAGACTCACTGTTTCTCAGACTTATCAAAATATCTATATATAGACAAAAATAGTAATATTCACTTAATGATGTTGAATTAATCATACATAAATGAAATCATTATATACTAAATTTGAATTATTTTACAACAATCAAACATTTTTATATTAATTACATCCATGGGTAGGTTTATTTCAAGAATAAAAAAACTAACCATCTGTACACATGATTTGAGTAAGATTTAAATAAGATTAAAAAGATTTACAGGATTTATATGACCTGTGATCATTAAATCATTTTTAATACATGAGGATTCCAACAATATCCATCTTTTTGATGGTCACAAATCTTGTCTGTTCTTCTCCCCCTAAGTGTACGGGTCTCTACCCCTTTTTTAGATTATTAAATAGGGTAAAAAATTAAATAAGATAAGAGATAATAGGAGCACATAGTGAATTATATGAAGAAATATATTTCGTTACATGTAGTAGGAAACAAAATTACAAAATATCCATTTCAAAATATATTGTTCACGTTTCTTCAGCACTAGATATCTTCTCCTTTCCATTGGAAGTAGCATCAGGAGGAGACATAGGAGTAGAGGTAGAAGTTGATGTTGGGAGTGAACCAACTATTAGAAAAGGGAGAGGAAGTCCATAAAAACAGAGGGTTCCATGGTTGGTTTGGTGGAAGACCGAGGTAATTTTTGGTGAATGAAAATAGGTCAAATCTAACTAAAATGTTGAGAGACAAACATGGAGGTACAGAAAAAGGTAGTGGATAAGGAAAGAGGCATACTGGGCCACAAGGGTACTTCTATTTGAGCCTGAATAGAAGTTCTCTATACATAAAGATAAGGCCACCATAACATCATGAAATAAGCAATAGTCTCACCATCATATTACATCAATTTCTCGAAATCGTATTTTTTCTCCAAAACATGACCTACAATGGAGTGAATTCATTCAGCTTTTGAAATTGAGTCTTAAAATCTAGAGTGATAGGAGGAATTATCAAATTATCTAAAAGGTAGTTGAAATGGTTTGTCATATCATACTTAGAGAAAATTAGACTGAAGTAGAAGTCAAACTTCTTAGTAATTTCTTTGTGAGCATCATATTCAATCATTGAATAAATCCTTACCAAATCAAGTACCATGTTATTATTCCGGAAAACCATAGATAGAGTCTATTTTTCAAAGACATGTACCACTGATTTATGTTCCTATTTAACAATAGTTTTATGAAAATTACTATCATAGGAGGATTCAGATGACTGTCCGTAGGAACTAGAGGCTATAACTATTGAAATGAGGTACTTTAGATAATTCAGAACATTCTGTAGACTACCCAAGTACTCATCAGTCAGTTTTTTGAGACCAATAACAAGATCAAATGTTTCTTGAACTATATTTTTTATTCTCTCATCCACCATTTCAAGTAAATAATTTAGGTTCGGTTGAATGATTGAGACATATTCCTATGGAATCTGGCCACTAAAATCCTTAACAGGATGAGCAATGAGATCTTGTCTAGATTTCAACTATTTATGCATATCTTCAACCATAGCTCAATGAGAATTCACTTCATCTCTTAGATTCTTTTTCTCAATTCGGACCACATGAATTTCATCATGTATTTTGGGATAAATCTTCCATATGATCTTTTCTAATTGCATGCCAGAATCTATTTCACTCAACATTACTATAGGAGCATGTTGAATGTTAATGAAATTTTCACCGCATTAATATTAATTTCATCCAAAGGATTTAATATCATTCCAACTCACTAAATTAGAAGCTTTTTTGAAGGATCAAGAATAGGAGTTAAGACAAGCTCATGTTCCATTGCAGATACTAATTCAAGATCATAGAACAATTTCAGTTGAAATACAGTGGAAAAGTCTATACATTTAAATGAGGATACTTAGGTGTCATTAGCATCAAAAAATATTGAGAACTTATACCATGTCCCCAATGTTCTTGGATGAACTGGATTATGAAGTTCCTCACATTCTAAAATATGGTGCTTCCCCCACCTCAAAAACTGTATCTATCATTGGACTAAGAGATTCATCTCTTTGATCGGTTTCCAAAATTTCATCCAAAATAGATTCACCCATTTCTCTTCTATCCATCTAAAAGGATTTCTCCATTGTTTCCACGGTAGATATGATAATCATAGGATCAGCTTTATCCATTATGTGTACCTCAAAAGCAGATTCTTTCTCAAGAGAAATTTCATATTCTATATGCTCCTCCAAAATAGATGTTTTCCTTTCATTAACACTAGAACCTTCAATACAATCTGGTTGTTCTACAAATAATAAATTTCTTCAGGCACATGCACATCCTTTTCAATTATGTCTTGAGGAATAGGTCCATTTTATTCCGTATCTAATACAGTTTCCCTAGTAGGTCAAACAACCTCCTCTTATTCTTCTTCCAAAGGATAGTCAACAATTTCATCTAGTTCCCAACCATGATCATATGTGTCCTTAGGTATCGAATATTGGTAAACATGATTTAAAATTTCATATAATCATTCACTGTCCTCCACCCAAGACTCTTTCCACTAATTCAATCTAATTTTCATTCTTTTTTTGTAACCATTAAGATACAGTGTTCACAATCCTAAATGGCTTAATAATTTCTTCTAACTATTCCTTTATCATAAATAATAGTAGATATTAATCCAGAAAATATTATAGAAGTGGGCTCTGAGGATTCCGTAATCAACTCAAACTTATGAAGTATAATATACTTCCATAGGTTAATCTCATATACAGTATTCAAAATATTTTTAACAAATAAATCCAGATACTTGGGTGTAACAAAATCTTCATTTCATCAACTAAAAATATTTTGAACAAACTAAATAAACAATCGAGGTTCACCATCTTTCTCAAAAAAAATAGATATTCTATTTTTTTAAAGCCCATGAAGCTTCCCAAGGCTCCTTCTAAAACAAAAATATCACTTGGGGGAGGATGACCTCTTTGATAGTCCTTAAAAAATAACATCATGAGGTATCCATAGGCAAGAATCCCATATCCTCAAAAAAAAGGAACACCTTTGTTCATTGATCCTACTTCTTACAACAAAATAATCTTCATGTATTAAAAAAGAATTGAAAAAATTGTTAGAACTAAGAAACTAGCATTGGGTAAATAGGCGTTTTCTTTTTTTGTGAACTAGGCCACTCATCCCTACTCTTTCATTACTTTTAACACTAAAGACTTACTTGACATCAACCACTTAGGTCAGATATTCTTTTCTATTACCACTCTCCAATCAATAAGATTTTTATTTGAAGGACCTCTGGGCGCTATCTTCGGTGCTATTTTCATTTTTTATTTGATCTTTGCTTATCAGGAGTTCATGAAGATGGGTGTTTCATTATGGGAATTCAATGATGGTTTGAGAGAGAGGGAGGGAAATAACTAAAGGGTTAAAGGACTTACGGTTTGAGAGAAGAGTTCTTGATTAATGAAAAGAGTGAAACGTCTTTCATTTTTATCATTTATGGATATCTAGAATCAAACATTAAAATTCACAGGAAATAAGATGAATAAAATAATCAATTACAATAATACATGTAATAATATATAAATTGAATGAAAATGTGTTATTATGGTAATACTAGAATAGACATTCACTGTGATACCGTAACAGGTTTTCACGGTGAGACTGTAACAGGACGTCACAGTGAGAAATTAAACATGAGATATAATATTTTAGAACGTGAATCATAAAATAGTAAACTATGAAACATTACACTTCATACATATGATTTACCATTACAAATTCATGTATGATGTTATCTATTCCTTTATAATTTAATGGTTTGGTGAATATATCAGCAAGCTGATATTTAGCTCCAGGGAATTTCAATGTGTATCACCTTTTTGATAATGGTATCTCAACAAGTGATGTCTTGCATCAACATGTTTTGTCATAGAGTGTAAAATATGATTTTTTGAGATGTTAATAGAACTTTTATTGTAACAATTTATTGTTACATTCATGAATTGATATCCATAATCTAGAAAAGTGTGTTTCTTCCACAAAATTTGTGCACAATAACTACCAGCAACTATCTATTCAACTTCAGTGGTAGATAATGAATCTGATTTTTTTTTCTTACTACACCTTGATATTAATGACTTTCCTAAAACTGACATGTTCTAGAGGTGATTTTTTTATCAAACTTACAACAACTGAAATCAACATCAGAATACATAAATAAACCAAATGATTGTCCTTTGTGATAGAGTTGTCATAGATTGGGTGTATGTTTGAGGTATTTGATAATCCTTTTAACAACATTCAAATGAGATTCCATAGGGTTTCATTGAAAATAATCACACATAAATACACTAAATAGAACATTGGGTTGGCTAGGAGTTATGTAGAGTAAGCATGCAATCATTCCTCCTTATGTTGATTGATGCATAGATTTTTCATCTTCATCAAGATCCAGCATACAAGTAGCACTAATTAGAGCGTCACTACTTTTAGTTATACCCAAGCCAAAAAAAATTATAAAATATATATTATTTTTTAATTGATTCAAAATAGTTCCATCAATATTTTGAAAGATTTTAAATCCAAGAAACAATTTCAGTTCACCCATTAATCTCATTTCAATTTAATTTTGTATCCTTTTAGAAAATTCAATACATAAAGAACATTTTTAAGATCCAATTATAATGAAATTTACATAAATTTCATCTACTAAAACATCATTGGATAATGTATTACAAAAAGGGTAGGACCAGGTTTCTTGTTTTTAAAAAATTTGGAAATAAGAAAAGTACTTAATCTATCATACCAAGCTCTTGGATCTTGATTTAAACCATACAAATATTTTTAAAATTTGAAAACATGATTTGGATAATGAGGATTTTAAAAACTAAGGGTTTTTTTAACAAATATATCCCTAGCTATAAACACATTTTGGAATGTACTCTTAATATCCATTTGATATTGTTTGAAATTTAGATGTGAATCATATGCAAGAAGAATTACGATAGCATCATGTGTAGCTACTGGTGAAATTGTTTTTATCATAGTCAATTCCTTGTTGTTGAATATGACTTCATGCAACCAATCAAGCCTTGTTTCAAACCATGTTACCATCTTCATCTACCTTATTTAAAAATACCCACTTAGTACCAATGGAAAGTGTGTCTTTGGGTCAGTCAACAAGTTTCAAAATATTGTTCCATTCAAACGAATTATGTTCTTCTTGAATATCTATAACCCAAAATTCATCATTCATATAATCATTAATGTTTTTAAGTTCAATTTGTGACAAAAAAAACCTAATGACCAACATGATTTCTACCAAAAGCTCTAGATTGAGTTCCATTATCTAAATTTCCTAAAACAACATCAAGAGTATGGTTCTTATGGGTACTTTCGACTCTAGAAAAATAGGGACTAGTGATTTTATGTTCATCAACATGTTCGGGTTCATTATAACTTGAATCTGGTGAATTTCCAGAACTAGATGTTTTCACAAATTCCATTACAAGATGGTTAGAGGATTTAGCGTTGATTTCCATATTTGACCTATTATCCTCCATGTCCTCTAGAGTGGTATTAGGCTCATGTGGATCTCTCTCATCAAACATGACATGGACATAATCTTCCCCATATTTAGTTCTTTATTTAAACACTCTATAGGATTTAAAAGAGATATAATATCATAGAAATATTCATTGATCAATCTTGGATGAAAAATTTTCAACATTATCGTTAGTATTAAGCATATAAACATTGCATCCAACAACATTGAAGTATCTCAATTTGAGTTTTCTATTGTTCTGTAACTCATATGGAGTTCTCTTAAAAATTGGACAAGTCACCACTATATTAATAAAATAGCATGTTGTATTTACTACTTCATCCCAAAAATAAATAGCTAAGTCATATTCATGAAGCATTGTTCTATAATTCTATTGAAAGGTTATATTTCTTATTTATACAACTCCATTTGGATGAAGTGTTTTAGGGGGAGAGTTATTACGAATATAGCCATTTTTTGAACAAATGGATTTAAACTCATGATTTTCAAACTCACGACCATGATCACTTCATAAGGATTTAATTATAAGTCTAATATGATTTTCTAAAGATTAAGCATATTTGGTGGAATGAGAGAGTGCTTTAAATTCATGATTTAAAATGAATTTCCAAATATATTAAAAAATTTTATCTAAAAGAACATAATCAAAGTGCTTCCTATTTAAACTAGAAACTCTATATGGTCTAAAATATCCATGTGAACTAGTTGCCGATGTTGAGAAGTTCACAATTCCATCTTTGGATTGAAGGAAATTTTGTGTTGATTTCCCTTTTGACAAGGATTTCACACTTTATCATTTAGAATATCAAGTTTAGGTAGGTCTTTGAAGTTGATTTTTCTAGTTAGATTTATATGAGACTGAATACTACAATTTCCTATTCTCCTATTGAAAATCCAGGACTCATTGTGAAATACACATAAACATGAAGCATTTTGAGAAACTAACGAATCGATGTTAACATATTATACATTTTCATTTGACAATGTATAAAATAGTAACTCATTTTTAGAATTATAGAAATTATAAGCATCATTCTCAAATTAAACCTGAAATCCATCATCACATAGTTGTGAAATAATAAGATGATTATATTTCAATCCATAAAAAAATGTACTTTGGAAATTTAAATTGAGTTAGAGTTACTGATTTGGATAAGGACAATGATTTTTTCCTTTGAAATTATCACCAAAAGTGACATGTCCACCAACAATTTTTTTTGTTCTTCAATAATTAATAGTATCAGGTCAGGTGCCCTGAACACCCATTGTCCACGTAACATAAGCTTTTATAGGATCATGTTAAACAGTTTTCCTACACAAATAGTCAAATAAAAACAAATTTTGGTACCCATATTTTATTGGGTGAAGTAATATTAGTGACTAGTGCTTTAGGAACCCACATCTCCCTCAAAGGTTTTTGATAAGAATTATTTAATGTTCTTGAAAAATAAACTCTATTTAGTCCAGAAAATCATGAAATACTAGATTGTGTACCATAATTTGAACAAGCAGAATATTTTCTAGAACTAGGAGTAATGATTTATGTCCTATATTTAGAAATAAAATTGTTTTTTTCCAAATTTCTTTTACCAGGTTGATAGTCAATACTAGTAGTGTATTTAGGAGCAATCTATTTAACTAGAACTTTTACCAATGTATTTTTACCACTATTAAACCATTCATGTTCCTTTTCCAGTTCCTTATTAGATAGCTTTAGTTCATTGTTTTCTATTTCTTTTTTAAAATTTTCATCTCTTTATACAATATGTATAACAGTTGAGGAATGATTATGATTTTTCTATAATGAAATGTATTTTTCTTTTAGTTCATTACATGTCTCATCAATCATGTTAAAAAAATAAAACAGTTCTTCTTCATATATATTTCCAGAAAAACTTTTATCTCTAGATTCATAAAAATTTTGTACTAGATATTTCAAAGTTACCTTAAATGTTTTTTCATAACACACGTATTTTATTTTTTATCATGTTCATCTTGTGAAGACTATGAGTAACTTAAAGTATTCTCAGAATCACTCCACATTGCATCAATTTCCTTTTTATAATTTCTAAATTTCTCCATATATTTCGTTTTTTTACTTGATATTGGTACAATCACCAATTACATGTCCCTTACTCATAAATTTATAGAATACTATCCCATCAGACTTGTCACTTCTTTTCTAATCTTTCTTCTAGATTCCATTTTATTCATACCATCCTCTAAAGTTAAGCATTCTAAAAAATTTCTTCTTCTTGTAAAATTTATTTAACTTTCAGGATAATTGAGCCATCTCCTCATCATTTTTAGGTGATGATTGTTCACTGCTGGAACATTCTATAGAGAATTCCAATTTCCAATTTTCATTGTGCTTAGAGGTGGTGGTCTTGAATGTAACAAATTTTATTTTGGAATTATCCTCCTATTTCTTGTTGACATTCATCTCATATTCATACATAATTAGTTTCCCAATGAGTTCATTAACATGTAATTTTTTTATTTCATATGACTCTCTAATAGAGACAGTGGTTCCTCTATATCTATTAGGTTGGAATATTAGAATCCTCATCATTTTATCTTTGGCAGTAACTTATCTTCCAGGAGAAATAATTATGTTCACAATTTCATTAAACCAGATATACATGTCAGAAATAGGATTATCAGGTTTCATTTTAATGTTATCATATTTTGTATTATACGTATTATGTCTCATTTATTTCACACTAGAAGTTCCTTCATGTGAAACAAGAAAAGTATCCCATATTTCATGGGATGTTTTACATGTAGAAATTTTGTTAAATTCCATATACCAAAAAGAGAAATATAACACAATCATGGATTTGAAATTTTTATTGTAATCAGTCCTGGTTGGGTCATCCCCGGTAATTCTATCAGTAGAAGGAATTATATACTCATCTATAATTTTAGATCAAATTTCAAAACCAATACTTTCTAAATGAACTTTTATTTTTATCTTCCATTGGTCATAATTAGTTCCATTAAAGAATGGTGATCTATTTTTTGCATCACCATCTAGTATATTATCTAAAATAAAGAAATACTTTTAAATAGGTAGAAATTTAGAATTAATATAAATTTACAAATATTTAAAGTAAATCTAAAATCATAGTTTAATATGTTTAAAAACAGTGTCTTAAAACATTCCCCTGATACCAAATGATCATTTGAGAGTATTACTCATGAGGGGGGTGAAATAAGTATATATATAAAAAATTTATAGAATGTTTTTTTATATAGGTTCCCCAAAAAAAATACATCCCAACCAATCAAGGTAACATAGATGTAAAAGATTGGCTATTCATATAACCTCTCAGATTATTGATTATTTCTTAGTAATATAAGAACGAGTTATTGATATTACATTTGAAGCTATTTTTATAAGGAACTAAAATTATAACTTCAATCCAAGGTTAACTATCAATGTAAATCTACTGATTTCTAGATGATACAGTAAAATAGAGAAATACTAAATTAATCAACACAGTAGATAAAACAAGTGCTTGGATCCCATCCTGAGACCTAATCCACACCACTTGGTGATAAACTTCCACCAATTAGTATATATTAGTAAAATATATCCACACCCTAGATTAGGGTAAACAATAGTGTACATGATTTTCCAGGTCCGATGACCTCTTCCACCCTTGTCACTGGGAATGAACAAGTGTAAATATATATGACGGGAAGAATATATTATATCCATCAGGTAATTATTGATACAGTGAGTGTTTTTAATACAGATACACACACACTACTCGAAAACTAAAAAAATTCAGAACAGAGAAAAAATTTTGAGGTAAGTATAGAAGTTCGTTAAGTGTTATTCTATTCTACTATTGACTTCATGGAAGAAGCATATGTAAGAATTGAGTCTTCATGAGAAACTGAGTATCATAAGTCTGGTGCTCTGGTTTTTAGTCAGATCAGGTTCGTGTTCATCGTGGAGTTGATATTGCGATGATTCTATGGTTCTGATCTTACGTTTTCCAGAATTTTTATTAAAAGAAGATTTATGTGTTCTTTAAATGTATCTTGTCTCCTGTATAGTTTCAATTTTCAAGAAGGACCACACTTCTGTTACACACTACTAGTCTCTGTCTATTTCTGGGGAACCCTTTTCCTTTTTATTCTTGTAGTGAATGTTTTGGAGTCGACATTATGCATGTATCAGGCACCACATACCCTATACTATAAGGTGACATGTCTAAAAAACATTACTTCTGTCAGTGCATTTAAAATACACATATATGACTGTTAGGAATTTAAATTGAAAGTAATAAAACAGATTACAGAATGGTGTCACAGTCTATCCGGAAATGGTTTCACTTAGAAATAGTGTCACCACAAGACTGTTTCTTCTTCATTTCATTTGAATGGTGATACAGTCATGATGGAATAATTGTATTGAGATCAGGAACTGGTAGCACATATGTGGTGTTAGGATAACAATGTATGGTCCTTTTCCATATTTCAAATGGTGTCTTATCATGGAACCAGTGTCACATACATTATGAGACCTGAAACAGGTTATGGTGAATGGTCATAGTGTATGGGTCACAGTGTTTAGGTCACAGTGTCTGGGTCATTGTGTTTTGGTTATGGGGTTTGTGTCATGGTTTCTGGTCAGGGTGTCTGGGACACAATGTCTAGGTCATGGTATCTAGGTCTCGTTGTCCAGGTCACGGTGTCTGGGTAATGGTGTCTGGGTCACGGTGTCTGGTCACAGTGTCCCAATCACAGTGCTTGGGTCACATTTTCTAGTCATGGTGTCTGGTCACAGTGTTTGGGTCCTTTTCCAGAAAACAAAAAACAATGGCTGACTCACAGGTTCTCATACATAGAAAAATATATATATGTAGACCTAAGCTGTAATATTCACCAAATGAGGTAGACATAATCATGCATAAAATAAATCCTTATAGACCTAAGTTAAATATACCTTACAATATTCATACTTGATTTATATAAAATAAGATATATGGTATTTTTATTTAATTAATAATAAACCAACAATATGTACACATGATTTGAGAATGATTTCAATAAAATTAAAAAGATTTAAAGGTTGTATAGTATTTGTGATCATTAAAAAATGATTAAAATAGGAGGACTCCACCTAATATTTTTTTGAATAATAGAAATTCCTTATGTTTTCGTCGTGCACCGTATGTACATGTTAAACACCATTTGTACACACCGTGTAGTGTTGATCATTTGGAAGACTGTATAAGCAGAGACAATGGGTTTGTAAAATTTTGGTAGAGCATGTTGGGTCATGATTGATCATACTCTGTTATAAAAGGACCATTTATCTGGCCGTGTGACTAATGACACGAGAGGATGAATCATAGGTTTTATAAGTCGTGCCTTGATTGTACACACCGTGAAATTATCAACCATGTATCTATCCATGTGACCAACAACATGGGTGGATCAGTCTATAGAGGTACATGCTGCGTGTAGAGTGTGCATGCTATGTAGTGTTACAACATGAGAGAACCATGTAGTCCTATCAATGTAGAATAACATGGGAAGGAGGGAATTTTAATTTACATGCTATGAATCAATAGGAACACAATATTTGAAGGTGGGTTACACAACTAGGATTGGTATAGGTAAATTCCCATGTTAGTGCATAAGGGAACATGTCTTGTAGTGGTTCTACATGCTGTGTACCCCAATTTTTTATAACATGGATGCCTTCATCCTCTGTTCTATTCATTCACATATATGTTTCTGTCATTACAATCTTGAAATTTGTTGTGTTCATGACCTTTCAATGTCATTCCACCAAGACATATTTCTATTGTACGCTAGGTATAGGTCAATGATCAGACATCCAAAATGGTAGATCAGGGACAACCAGCTAATCCTACTATAATTCCGAACATGGAAATAGCTATTATACAGGATGTAGGTGCAGATAAACAATTCTATAATGGCCTTATGAGGATTAGGAGAACATTTCGGGGATCACCACATCAGTCCTAGAGTTTGGAAGAGCTAACGTGGGTGTTCCAGCAGCCCCTTCCTCCCACTTTTTCAGTGGATGGAGGTCCACAAGCGATAGAGTCATGGTTGCAGGCCATGATTACTATCATAGAGAATCTAGAGATTCCCTCTGAGGGGTGGGTTATATTCGTTATATACATGCTATGTGATTTCTCTAATAGATGGTCGGATGTTGCCTCATTAGCGGGACGTCATCTAGATATGGCTTGGGATGTGTTTTAGAGGACCCTCATTGATTAATTCCACCTTGATACTTTTAAGGATGACTGAGGAATGGAGTTCATAAATATGATGTATGGTTATCTTTTAGTGATTTAATACTCATCTCATTTCATAATGCTTGAGTGCTTCACATAGGTATTGGTAGGTGTGAGTTATCACTTACTAGGAGATGCAAGGATTGTATCATGTATGAATTCATGTCGCAAGTAAATGTTTTTAGGTTGACATTGGTGACTGCTATTTTAAATCAGGCACTAATAAATGAGTTCTATCTGATGGATTTGGGAGCTGTGAGCCTTGGTTGTTTAGTATCCAAGTCTAGTACTTTATCAGTTGATAATAGAAGTGCCACATGGAGCCTTCATGTGCTAATTCTAATAGCAGGAACATTCCATCAGGTAGTCAGGTATGGTGCTACCAGTGCTAGAAGACATGGCACATGAGACCTCAGTGCTCGAGGGATCTATTTGAGTAATGATCTTGCATAAAGATGGGTAATCTTCAACATTTCTTTTGGTTTTTCTCACTATCAGCAAGTGAGAGGGGATCTATTATGACTCCACAATTAGTAGTAGGACAACCAGTTTCTCATCAATATGGGAATTGGTGTTCATCAGGCCATTTAGGCCAAGGAGGTTGACGTGTCCGTGATACCCAGACGATATGTTTCCAGCAACAGTAGGGTGGACCAGCTCGGGGTATCCGAGAAGGGTCTTAGGGCCACGGTAAAGGTCAGAATTTTCCAAAGGAATAAAACCTATAGGAGAAGGATCCCAGAACCTCTACAATTAGTGGTACAATTCCAATTTTCTCCATTTTAGCTTCTATAGTTTTTTATATATGGGATTCCCATAGATTCATATCTATTGTTATTGTGGAGGGACATGTGTTTTCATATTTATATATGATGATGTTTTTGATTCTTGACACTCTATTGTGGATTAGGATGGCTATTTTACATTAGTGCAAGGTGTTCCCTCATGAGGATGGTGGGTTCCCTTATTATGGAACCACTATATCATAGTGATGGTAGGATTCAATTTAATTCATGGAATGGACTGGTTTGTCTACATTCAGGACATTCTTGATTGTTATCACCGTAGGGTTAGTTTTACATTAGTAGAGGGCGGGGAATTTATACCCAAGGGCAATTGCGATTTTTAGGAATGTGTAGCTGGATCGGAGCATCATGGGTTGTGAGAAATTATTTCCTAGATTTTTATTTTTTATCTAGATGATCAAGGGGCATCACACATGGAATTTCTGCTAGTGCTGGTTCATTTCTGATAATTCTTTTCAGATAACATTTCATGTATACATCAGGAACATGATCTAGATTTTAATAATGATCTTGTGACATGAGTGGCACCAATTTCTATCCCTCCTTACGGTATAGATAAAATTATGTTATAGGTTATCAAGAAGAATTTAGGGGAATTTCAGGAGAAGGGGTTCATCGGACCATGTAGTTCTCCATGGGGCTTGCCTATTCTTTTTTCAATGAAGGCAGATGGTTCCCTCAAAATTTGTGTGGATAATCAGATTCTAAACTGGTTAACGGTAAGAAAATTCTATACCTCGCTTGGTATTGATGTTCTCATTGGTCAGATTAGAGTAGCCCAAATTTTCTCAAAGGCTAACTTGTGATCCTATTATTATCAATTGCGTGCTTGGCCATCAGATATACCTCTTACAACCTTTCAAATCAGTTATGGTCTATATGAGTATTTTATTATGTCGTTCTTTCAAGCGAATTCCCTTGGATTTATCATGGAATTAATGAACCGAGTGTTCCGTACATACATGGATTATTTTGTGGTAGTCTTTGTGGATGATATCTTAGATTACACTCATACATGAAAATACCATGATATCAATCTTGAGATCTTACTCAGTACACTCAGAGAGAATCATTTATATGATATATTCTCAAAATAAACCTTTTTCATGGACTAAACTCACTTATTTGGTCATTAATCTCATAGATAGGTGTATCAGAAGACCCATAGAAAGTGAGATCAATAGTTTCCTGAGATCAGTGAAAGAATTTATTTTAGGTAGGGATTTTTCTAGGGCTGTCTTGTTACAACGTGTTTTTTATTCTGGAATTTTCACAGTATGCAGCACCACTGACAGACCCGACTAAGTAGGTTGTTATGTACTTGTTAATAGATTTCTGTGATTTAGCCTCCCAGGAGCTACAAGGGAGATTGAAATCTGCACCAATAATTATTTTTTCTAGATCCAGGATAGAGTTGTACCATTTACTATGATGCATCAGGTATTGGGATGGGAGTAGTGATAATGCTAGGGGAAGGAGTCTTTGCACATGGTTCTTGGCAGTTGAGGCCACAAGTGAGAAATTACCCAACCCATGATCTTGAGTTACCTAGAGTTGCACATGTCTTTCACTATTAGGGAAATTATCTTTTGGGGGGAATTTAATTTTATATACTGACCACAAAAGCATTAAGTATATTTTTACATAACATGATCTGATTTTGAGATAGTGAAGGTGGACTTCACACCATTAGTATTTTAAAATTGAGCATTCCTACATGTGAGGGAATGGGAATGCTGTGGATGATTAATTGAGTAGGAGGACTCAGATACAGGTAGATCATGAGGCATACTAGGAGTGGTAGCCAATGGATATGTTTCCGAGATGCATTTGGTGGTGCATGATAGACAGGGGTGGATGTTTCATTCTTCTATATTTGTTACCTATAATATACTAAATTGAGTGGTAATGTGGAAGCTATATGTTTCTAAAGTCCTAGTCCTATGGAAGAGTGTATCAAGGGAGGACCCTACTCCTAGGTGGACTATAAGAGAGGATGATATTTTGTTTTTTCGTGGGAACTTATGGGTGTCAACATACATATGAAAGTAGATTTTGTGAATTTTTCTGGCCTCCGCATTGGAAATTCATCATAGTGTCACCAAGATGTATCAAGATCTACATTTTCAGTATTGGTGTAATGGCATGAAAAGAGATGTAGCTGGTTTTGTTATGAGAAGTTTCACAAATCAGCATGTGAAGGCAGTGCATCAGCGACTGGTAGTATTGTTATAGATGTTACCTATTCTCGAGTGGAAGTTGAATGATATAACGATGGATATAGTTAAGGGTTTACCAATGTATCCTTGTAGAAATTACATTTTATGGGTTGTTATTGACATGATAACGAAGGTTTCACATTTTATACCATTTAAGGAGACCTTCATTGTTGATGATCTTTTAAGATTGTACATCCAAGGGATTTTATATTTACATGTGGTTGCACACTCTATAGTTTAAGATAGGGACACTTGGTTTTACTTGTCATGACTGGAAGGGACTATAGAGGGATTTGTGTAAAATGGGACTTCGGAGTACAACTTATCATATCCAGATAGACGAAAATGTATGAGTGTACGATTCAGGTTTTGGAGGACATTCTTAGAGCATGCATCCTATATTTTTGGGGCTCTTTGGAGAGAAACGTACCACTGGTGGATTTTCCTTTTTTTTTGGGAAACGATGCAGATGGTGTGTTATGAGGCTTTGTACATTTTTTCATGTAGATCACCCCTATATTGGCTGGAGGTAGGAGAGATAGCTATGTGGGGACATCATATTTTCCAGGATACCATAGAGAAGGTAGAGTTTATTCAGAAGAGGATGGATAATGAACAATCTCAACAAAAATCTTATGCTTATCAATGGAGATGAATTTTGGAGTTTGAGTTCAATGATTATGTTTTTATAATTTCCATTGTAAGGTTGTGACATAGGAGGATTGGGAGATAGAGAAATAATTCAATGAGATACGTCAATCCATTTGATGTTTTGGAGAGAGTCCTGCAGGTTTCCTATCGGTTATAGTTACCTTAGAGGTACCTAGATATGCATGAAATCTTTCATGTTTCTCAGCATTGGTGTAACCTTTTAGACCCATATCATATTTTTCAAACTAAGGAGGTTATGTTGGGGGATGCCTCATTTGAGGAGAACCATGTTCTAATTATGGATCACAGCTTGAAGGTTCAATATGGACCGTATGTTCCTCTTCTATGGGTGATACGGTGGGATGAGCGATTATATCATGAGACATGGGAGTGAGAGGCCGATGTAAGATCATAGTAAGAAATTTTTTTCACAAATTCGTCTTCACAACACTTGGTAGGTAAATATGGGGATGAATTGCTTTAAGAGGGGATGTTTGTAAGAACCCATATCTTCATTTCATGTATGGATGTTGTTTTTTGGTTGATTTGATGAAAAAATAATAAATCGGGATTTTTTATGTACATGTTATGTACTTATGAGTACAAGATGTGTACCCTAATTTCGTTTTCATAAACGTACTAGCCGTAAAAAAACTGAGTAAATTTCCATGTGATGAATTGGATGACCTACGTATGCCCGGAGCTAGTTGAGGTTATATTAATGGCCTGAACATTTAATAAACACGTTGTGTACTTTTATTTATGTTTGGTATATTAGAGAGGGGTCACGTCTGATCTTTAGATACATTTAATTCTAACGTAGGTTCATACATGAGAATTAGGGAATGACCTATAAACTTCAAACCCCTCCTGATTCTCCTTCTGAGCTCCGATCGAGACACCATCATGTACGTTAGAATACCACAAGTGATTTCTGTTTTCACATAGATATTTCTATCCTAATTCCTCCACTATCATGAGTTATTCAAGGATGGTAATTTTCCTTTTTGTAGATATACGCCGTTCTAGGCCGATTTAGGGGCCAGATTTCATATATATCAATCATACGATATCAAGGTAGGTGGTTTGTTCCTTTCATTTTCTGTATTTGGATAAAATAATATAAAAGTGTCACATACAGTTGTTTGAGGTGTCGATTGATTGGGAAATTAACCCTATTATAAACTTTTTGTGATTTAGTTCATTGAAAACAAGTTTTCGCATATTCACAAGGTTAGTATCCTAGTTTACAGGACACCCCATGGATGTGTTTCCATAGATTGAATAAATATGGCTATTTGGTCTAGGTTACCTATAAGGTGTACCTTGTTTTCATGTATTGAATTTTTTAGTTTCGGGATTGATTTATTATATAAAATTAATTTGGTATGCTTTGTGAATTTTTATCCATGTTGTAGTTATAGTTTACATGTGCTTCATTGATATGACATGCATGCTATTTCTTAAATGGACAGTGAGATCCTTGGACAAGGTTAACTATTGGGGATTCCATGTTTATTTATATAGGATCGTGAGAGCCTTGGTCTAGAATTTTATATAGGGTTATTGAAAATGAGTTCTACACAGGATGATGTTTATGATTTATTTATGATATGTTGACCCAAGGGGTATTGACCGTCAGAGCTTCCTAGAGGACATTATAAATTGTTGATTATATATATACCTAGGGGTTTTGACCAAGATATCTACCGAGGTGGTCTTTTATAATTTCTCTATGATACGTGGGAACATGGGGGTTAGACTGTGAGTTATTTCCCAAAGGGTAATTTGTTGATAATTGAATAATTATGACATGTTTCCAAGACAAATCACAAGCCAAGACTTGGTCTTAAGTGATTCTTTATATAGTATTCTATGAAATCTGTTTTGTTACTACTACACACGAAGATAAAAATCTTAGACTATATCATGATCTTAAATTATTTAATGGATTCAATTATGGATAAATGTAAATTAATGTAATTAAAAACATTAGGATAGTTTACTTTTGAGTACTTCCTAGATTATTGCATCATTTTTCATATTTCATACAATATATACTCCGTGAAAGTAGGGCACAAATTTTTTGGTGGTTTCCTACTGGGATTCATCTCATACACTATTTGGGTCATGCTTTTTGGAACGAACATATTTTATGGTATTATTTATATATAAGGGAAAGTGCACATCTTCATTAGGTACTTGATTGATGTTGTTACTAGAGAGTATGGGACTATGAAAAGTCTTGCGATGCTGGAGGAGTTTACTTGCTTCTATTGTATTTTCGTTTCTGTATTGTTTTCCATCATTGTGACTTGTTTGTATTCTGTACTAGACTCAGTTGACATGCACCATTAATATATTTGACAGTTGTTATATTCCTAACAGTATTCTGTAGTTTACTTCTTTTGTTGGAATTACTGCTTATGCTAATGTTTACTACTTGTTACATCATTGTGTATACTCTTCCAATGAGGGAATAGTATCCCCATTATCATCCCTTGGCCCTCAATACTAGCTAGAATCCTCTGGAATTTGTGAAAATCTGTTTGAGTTTATGTGACCAACCGGGTACAAGTCAACCTTGTGCAAAACCTAGAGCTAGGACGTAATAAAAATCCATAAATTAGTCCATTGTTGATATTATAAACCATATTCAAACAATTTTTCCATATCTGTATTTTTAGGAATTCTATTTAATTTAATTAAATATTATATATTTTAACATCTCTATATTTTTTATTTATTAAACAGCTCATTTCATTATTTTTTGATAACATCAATAAATAAGTAAAATTAGATAATAATATTTTAATATATTCAAAACATGTATTGATCACATATAATATTAATCAATAACTTAAATTATCTGAAATTCCATTTATTTAAATATTTTTTATATCATATTTTTATTTTTCATTTATTAGAATATTTTCTACATCAAAGGTTTATAAAAATTTAATGTAGTTTTATATTAGCTAAAATTTTAAAATACATTATGAAGAGGATGATAAATTATAAATATTTAAAATTAATAATTATAAAAATAACATCCTCACATTACTCTATTTTAAAAATATTATTGTTATTTAAAACAAGAGTGTTGCATTTTTCACTTTTCATCAATGAATATTTAAAAGATATAATCAAATCAAAATGGAATAGTGGCCATATATAATAATTATGGGTGGGTATGGAAAAAATATATACATAAAATAATATTAATTCAAGTTTTAGAGTTATATAATTGTGCTCATAATATATATTTAAATTCCTAATTTTTTGGTTTAACCTTCAAAATGGTAAAAAAAAGTACAAATGTAGCAATTAATATTGATAAAAATTTAAAGTGATTTATTATCCAAATCTCGAATCATTGCCTTCAAAAAAAGAATTTTTTTAAAAATCAAACCGATTATATAATGGTATAAATTTAAAACTAAATATGATAAATTCTCCAAAAAAAAAATTCAGAAAAATGTCATTTTTAAAAATAAATTATTTTTTACTAAATTTGGGTATAAAATTCTATTCAAAAGACTAAATTGGATTTTTTTAAAATAATTACAAATTAATAAAAGTTTATAGATATTCCAAAATATAATTTTATATTTTCAATTATTTTAATGAATATTTTTTTAGTAAATATTTTTATTTCACATTAGTCGTGGAAAAATGAAATATTTCATAAAATTTTCTTTATATCAAAATTATAAAAATATAATATACTAATTTCAAAAATGATATTTATCATATTAGAAATTATTTATAAATATTCATGAAATTAATTATATCATTTTCTCTTATTAATAAAAAAACCATTTTTGAAGAAAACATATCATTGAAAAATAGTTTGGATTTACTAGAAATAAATTTATTATTTTCTACTCCATATATATAAACTAGACCATGGAGCCACTAAATGGTTCCCAAATCTAGTAGATCAGTTCATCTCAAGTGTGCCTTCCCATATGTGAGACGCTACCAACATGAGGTGATGGTTAAAGGTGGAACAATTTGGAAACTATAACCTCATGAATATTGTATTGCAAATTAGTGTAATGAAAATAATAAATTGTGAAGAATAATATAACCAATGACAGAAGATAAAAATACTATAGACTATAAAAATAATAAATCTAGAATTAGACATGTACAATATAATGAACATGTACTGTCTCCGTAAAAAATAGTACAAAATACATTACAATAGTCATCCCATATATTACATCTATCAAACAAACAAAAAGGCCCAAAAGGAACTATATCCAGCTAAAATTGTGAGAATATCATATTCATATGATCCCCCTTCTCTTATTAAAAAATAAAATGAAGACAAATAAAGTGGGATATTTCACAATCATTTCCTCCATCCATGAAGTGTTTTTGGGTAAAAAATAATAGACAAAAAAGAGAGTGAGATAACACTCAATATTCCACCATAATCAGTTCAAAGAACAAGGCTAGTGTATCTATAAAAAATGAAGTTGTTTGTAGTATAGCATTCTTATAATAGTTTTAAATTTAAGGTTTCATAAAAAGATATGAAAATATCCATCAAACCATGGATCCTTTTTTACAATAATCATGCACTCATAATCAAGAGACAACTGTAATTCATGATAAATCATACACAATGGCCTATTCTATGTAATAAATGGGCAGAACACAGGGTCTGTTTCCATGAAATAAATTACAATGAATCTTAATCATGAAAGAATGGCATAAATAATATCCAAGGTATAAAAAACAATCCATCTCCCCAATTCCCCAAAATAATCCCTATAGAAACCCAGTGATAACTTGGGAGGAGCACAAGGAACATGTCCATGGTAGTCCAAGAATGTTGGATCAATCGAGAAGTAATTTACGCGTAATCCAATATAAATTGGGTTAATATATTATAAATTTTTATGAAACCCTATGAAACCATGATACAATGATTATAGATTTTCATGTCATCCACTACCATAATTAGGATTTGTGGAATATAAATGTCTCCAGTAAAAAATAGAATCAGGATCCAATGAGTCAAAATTTCAAAAGAATCAACTACCATTATAAATTAATCATCTCATCTAACAGTCAATTTCTTTATCATTCACAAACTATTTTTTCATCTGAACCATTTTTCATTTTTTAAAACCATTATATTGTTTTAAAAGATTTCATTACATGTAGTCACATGTAAGGGAGTCATAAAACTTATCCTATTAAATCACATAATTCTCAATTAATTCAATAGTCTCTAACTAAATGGGTTTTCTAACAGACACCTAACATGGTGGAATAATAAGGGGATGATACAATAAGAGTTCTCTTGGGTTATAGTGTTAGAAGTGAGCGAACTCCAACTGAATAATTGTACTAGTGGGAAACATAAATATTCTCTGAGAAATTTATTTGAGAAGATAATTTTGGATTCGGGGAAACACAGAAATATTCGACATGTGGAATAATGTAAGCAAGGTATATAAAACACAAACAATTATGGGATATGTATAGAACAACTACCTAATCTATGAGGTATAAACTCACCCTTAGTGTTCACTAACCCGGCCCGGATTTATATAAAAATGATTAATAGTTAAATTCCCTAAAAATAGATTATAATATCATACACCAAAGTAAATTCTATGTGTAGAGGATAAATGCTGAAAGGTTCCTAGGGTCTTGAGATCATAAGGGTGGATCTCTGACACAATAAAAGAAACATGAAATTGATCATTGATAATAACACAACACTAAATATTATATTTAATGATTGGAGAACCTCATGAAATTGTGATAAATGAAGAGGGTGGATTCTATATAAGGAAGGTTTATATACCTCTTATTTTAAATACTGACCAAAGGATATTACATGTATAATATTATTCATATGTCATGTAATGATGGGGTCCCACTCCATGGACATATTATTACATTTCGTGAGATTTTTTGGGTAGACTACTACACAACCAGTATTTGAAACACTCTTTGTATTCTGAATACCCATCATGTATTCCTAATAAATTACATGTATTTGGCATTAATCTAAACACTACCATCCTTTATCATATTTTACTAAAAAGAAATTAAATGGCCTATGGAACTAGTTTTAGGGTATAATCTATAAAGAGAACACAAAAAATAAAATACTTGGAAATTAAATAATTTGTACCACATAAAAATCCTAGGATCATAAAATCACCCCATTAATGAAATTAATCCCCAAATTACCATTACAAGGTGGTAAACCTTTTAAAAAGATGAATCTTGCCACTACAGATGTATGTTTTTGTACCTCTCCCAATTACTGTTTAGTACACGACAATGCTTCCTGAAAAACCCATTCTATAATGATGGACCATCCTCAAAGAGAATTCATTTTATGATCTACAATATGTATAGAATGATCCATGAAGGATTCATCATCCTAAAACTCAATGTTATATGGATGAAGTATTTGAGATGGTTCTGAATGATAATGATGTTGATGGGAATCATAGAAGATTCAATACATTGATTGGTACCTCAGTAGTAACTGAAACTGTTTGGCTACCGACCTCACTCTCCCTAGAATCTCAGACATATCGATATATCAAAGTGAATGACTTCCCTATCTCCAAATTATTTTGTGCCATAAATTTGGATAGAAACCCTAAATGGTCCAATCCACACCCCTGATCTCAATAGGCCTTTTATTGTTATTGACAGGGCATTAATATCTATACTATGTAGTATCCATCTACTTTTTTATCCGCAATTCTATAAATGATGTCTCATACATGATATGTCATCTGAGAAATTCTACCTATCCTTTCCATAATAAGTCAAATGGTTAATGGAATTTCAACCCATAAAAATCATAAAAAGATTCCATATAAATTGTATCCTAATTGGTATTACGGTAGGATAATTCTACCAGGTTTATATTCCTATCCAAGATCCACTAAAATCAATTATGCATGCTATATGCGTGTCCTCTAGAACCTGTATAGTGTTATATGAGTTCCCATTAATATGAGGGTACTATTTGATTATGAAAACCATCTACATACACAACACCCTTTATTATACTTTCCAAAACTGAAATGTAAATAGAGTATACATATATGATATGATGGTATGAGGGACCCCATGATGGTTCACAATATCAAGGATATTAATCCACCCATGATCATCTAATGATAATGTAAAACTCATATGAATAAAATTGGATACCTTCATAATAATGTCCCCAAAAACCCATTCATAATCAATAGGTTGAGGTCAAAATAGTTACCCAGTCAAAAAATAAATCACAACATAATCACATGTTCACATAGTAATATTTATGTAATATAGAAGGTTTGTTGGTCACTAGTGTTCCACATTCACATTCATATAGGTAAAAAAACATTGGGAAAATCTAGGTACCTATTATTTCATCCTCAAAGAATAGTATTAAAAGTGCAAGTCACAATAAATCTTCGTAAAATTTGGATGTACTACCCAAGAAATGTCATGAAACACCAACATCATCTACACATGTATATATGTTTTAAACCATAAAAGTCCATATATGTGTAGAATTTTTTCCTCACGAATTGTCCATCCTTGAGGAGAGTCACACCCTACCATGATTTCCGCTCATAATATAATAACTATATCATCCTCAATCTATCTAGATTAGTGTATGTCACTAATAAGGATGAGATAAAATCCTACCTATTTCTACATTGTACCACCAAATTAATCTCTAAAAACATATCATTAAGCACACACTCACTACTATTGTCCTGAACTACATACACATCTGTCAACCCAATTTGAGAACCATGCATTGATTTTTTTTCCAGTCCAAGTGTATATGTAAGATCATATTCAAACTTCTTGTGATAATAAACCTAACTTTATTTCATAATATACAATAAATTATTTTGAAATATTTACTTATGGATTTTATGGTCTATTTTCACCAAAAACTCTCTTCTAGAGAATAATGCATTCAATAGTGTATGGTATGAATAATTATGGATAACTAAATATCATAATCCATGTAGTTCCTCCCATGTCGCCTCAACTAATGAATTATGTATACCACTACTTACTCTGCATGTGTCATGCCTTCTCATAGGTCGATACATGATGCATCCAAATACTTATATAGCATCTTATCTACACTGGTAGAATCATCATCAGTGCTGAAGTCAGTCTAAATTTCATCTCTTTATCCGAATCCTCATAGGTATCTTTCCATAAAAACATAACTCTAGTATTTGTATAGATCATAATAGTTTAGTATAATCATGATAAGTATTATTTTCAATTCATGTGATATCTATTTATCCATAATAAACTCCTTATATGAAACATGTTCTTAGGATTCTCCAAATAAACTACATTTCTAACCTTCTCTGGGTTATCCGATACTCTATATCACAGATTATGTGACCAATGAAGTGAATCATATTGCTGAAATATTAGAACTATTTGATATAATCATATAACTAATACTGACACATTGTATCCAATACAATGTAAAAAATCTTGGTATGGTCATGTCGAGTGTGGAAATACACTAAGATGTCATCCATAAATTCCACCAGAATCAAATACAGATGTGGACAGAAAACCTAGTTCATAGGTGCTATGAAAACATCTTGTGTTCTTATGAGACCGGTCAAAATTACAAGATACTCTTATTGACCATAACTAATATATAATGATGTATGATGTGTGTATGAATGTTTAATATCCACCTAATAATAACCCATACTCAAATCAATCTTTAACAATATCTGAGCTCTTCATAAAGGGTCGAAGTGATCACTTATCCATGAAAAGGAATATATAATCTTAATCATAAATTGAATAAATTTATGGTTATCCACATATAGAATGATTTTTTTGTCTATATATTTGGTGAAATGGTCGGTAAAACCCTATAGATAAGTACCATGTTATATAAACACCATTTTATCAATGTCCTATAGATACCTCTTGAGCTCTTGAAACTCTGTAGTATCCATCATATAAAAAAGGATAATAGTGCCACTCAAAACACAATATCGATAAGGAACATGAACTCCCACATAGGTTGTAAACCTGAGTAATAGTTTAGGAAAATGTCCTATAAATGATCATCCATTAGAGGTACATTATCCTTATCCATTCCCTAATCATCCAGATATAGACTAGTAATCTTAGATTTATTCTCTCTTATCCCAATATTTTATGGTCTATGTATACCTACCTATACACCCCATTCACCCTTGTGATTAAAAAAACCCCAATGGTGATATGAATACCCCCCTCTAGTGATAGAAATCGATATAGGTAAGATTTGAAACTAACCAGTCCATCCTATTTACATTGGGAGAAACGAATGTCTCATGGAAGAAGAGACCCCATACTAATAGATACCTTTTTATATAATGTTTTAACACCCTGAACTTCTATATCCAATCCATTATGATACTAAATGGAGTATTTAGTGTCATAGCCCCATAATAATGTAGAACAAAAATCCCAAGGATCATCAAAACTAGAACATGCATAATGATATGGGAAACACCAATGTCAATATAGATAGATACTATAATATAAGATACTAATATCCTACCACTAATTATTTAAGTCCCTACACTCTTATCCTCATGTATAGGAAGTCATGATTATATATACCCTAAACCTGGTCACAAAGAAATAACATTACTACCCTGAGTAGCCCCACTTTACTGTTGAGATGAAACTGCAGTCCAGCTCCACCGACCACATACACCTCCTCATATCAAACATAAATATGTACTCCATCTCCAATCCTAAAACATATTTGAGAACCACCCCCCAAAATCTAGAGATGACATTGAACCCCTCCCTCTAAAAACTATTGGAAAGGTCCTATATAAACACTGTAGATGGCCCAACCTAATACAAGATCAAAACTTGTTTAGGTGCCTATCACACATTTTCCACATGTGTCCTCACATTCCACATTTATGAATGAAGTTATAATTGCTATCACTAGAATTATGGTATGCAATTACCCCTAATACTTATAAAAATTTGGTTTCATAACTACTATCACAAACACTGATCCATTTTGTCTAGAGGATGCACTATCATGCCCTCGACCTCATGCATCACAAAGGTTATACTCAATAATTATTTCCTAATTCACTATCATAGATTTAAAAGTCAACGGAACCATAGATTAATATGATCAAACAACATGTCTGAGACCTTATGTGAAGTATATTTCTCTAGAAGGCTCATCATCAAGATCGATAGGAGAAAAATGAAAATGTTCTATGAATCATATTGGATAATCCATGACGATATTGAACCAGTAGGATCAAAATAATGATTTTGATGCTCAATTAAAAGAGGGGGGTGAATATTAATTTAAAAAACATTTGTTTTTTAACATTAAATAATACTATGTTTAAAAAATATAAACAATTTAAATTCAGGAATCCTCTTTTAATTCAACTGAACAAACATTCTAGGTTCTGGAAATAGGATTATGTAAATTGAAACTTAAGGAATGTTCAAAAGGAAAAGATTATACCTTAAAGAATATAGAATCTTACTTATCAGAGTATTGAAAATATCATGAATTATTATCAAAATTATAATTTCTTTACTTATCAAAATGCAGTAGAAATAAACTTGAGACAAAACAAGTAAATGGTATTTAATCTTTTAACACAAAGAGTAGGGTATCCAAAAACCATGTATAAAGGTCCCATTATTTATACTTTCAAGAAATTGTTTCTTACCCACACCAGGGTAAGCCCTCGATAGAAATATCAGAATCTATATTGTTATCCCTACAAGTCCTTGATCTTTAACGTAGTCCGAACCTTCATCTTTCTATCCTTGGAATCCCACAATTGTACTCAGCAGCAATTAGAGTCGAACGAGGATATATGAACTAGATGTTATGAACCACACAAAGCATGATAGTATCTCTCTCTAGAAATCACATCAATAACATGAAATATTTATAGTGATGGAACTGTGATTCTCAATAATGAACTTTTTCAAATGAGCTCTTATTTATAGGCACATCTTCAACAGTCGACACCCTCCTCCAACAATCTTATTTTTCCTTGAATTTCACAGGGCCATGTACGTGTGTCACTCAACCAATGGTTAGTTGGTCACAGATTGTATATAAATGTTTCATAACTACTGTAAGGAAAAATGAAATTTCATTTCCAAATATATTTTTCATACTTTATGGAAAAATAGAATTCTATGTCTAAACAAATAAACATTCGGAGTCTATAAGACATGGCTATTCAGATTCTGTTTTTCAAATAATTAAGAATATGAATTTTATAAATTTGAGATTCTTAATCCCCCTGAATTCTGAATCTTAATTCAATATATTTTGGAGTCTGAATTCCCATGAATTCAAAATCTGAATTCTAAAGAATTTGGAGTATCAATTCTATGGAATTCAGTGTCTGAATTATGAGGAATTCATAGTTTCAATTCTAGGGAATTTTGATTTTGATTCCTATGGAACATGTAGTTTGAATTTTAGTGAATACTATGTCCAAATGTTAGAGAATTTGGAGTCCTAATTTCATATATATCGGAGTTGAAATTTTAGAGAATTCAGAACCGAAATTTCAGAGAAATTAGAACAAGAATTTCAGAGAAATCAGACATTGAATTTTAGGGAATTTGGATCCTGAGAACAGAATACTCTATATCCAAGGATTTATTGGATTTTGATGTTTTTTTATGACACCATTTTTTCCCTTTGTAATGAAATGAGTTGGATTTAGAGATATTATAATATGGACCATGAAAACAAAGGTAAGGATAAAAAATTTCATAGATGAGGGAAATTTTCCATATGAAAATATTCCTTTTGGAAAAAATAATTTTCCTTAAGATAAAGTATTTTTGATTTTAAAAACATTGAGAAATGTAAAATTCATATAGAAACCTTATTTATTAAAAAATATCCACCTTTTTGGGAAGCACAAGCATCCTTCTAAAAAATAAAATAAGGACTTATAATTTTTCATTATGAACATAAAAGAAAAAACTATTCTCCCTTTACTTATGAATCATGTTGAATACGACTAAATCTCCCTATGGTTTTTAAATATTTAAGAATAATAATGTTGACTTTCTTAAAGATATTTTCCTTTTTCGGGTATAAGGATATCTTCTTTGATAAAGCATCCCCTTAGATAGAATATCCCTTTCATTGGGAATTATCTTTTTTACTATGTATTGTTTTTATCATTCTTTTCCCCCTTTGTAATTTTAAAAAAAGAGTTGAGAGAATGAAAAAAAATATGGGACTTGAAATATTAGTTCTATTCCAAAAAAAACACATTAAGAACAACAAAAATATATACTATGATTGGTAAAATTTATACAAGAAAGGTTATACAACAAAAGATCAATGTTAAGGAAAAAAATAATCCTTATTTTTTCATCAGAGTTAACTTCATGACATTGGTCTCCATATCGTGAAGCTCCTCATGATCCCCTTCAAAATGTTCGAGCATCTAATCCTGGTCATCATTTTTCTTCTACAATTATTTCAATTTTTCTTTTTGATCCTTATGAATTTCTTCCTGAATCTTCAAAAGCTCTTCTTGCATACTATGCTTTTCTTCAAACTCAATTTTGATATCTCTTTCCCTTTTTAGATTCAGAGAAACCAAAGTAAGTTTCCCATTCAGATCATTGACTTCTTGCTTCCAAAATGTTTGTTCAATAATGATCTTCACAACAAAACTAGAAGTAAGTTCTTTTATATTTACATCTTTGGAATAAAAGAATCATTATAGAATTTTTTATGTTATAAAAATTTCTCGGCTCATCAATTTTCTTCTTGAACCATATATTAATTCCCTTGCACGACATCCTATTAGCATCATACCCGATGTAGAAGGATTTAAAATTGGCCTCAAGACTGGATAATTTCTCCATAAGCATAGACACAAAATCCATCTTCTAATTAAATGAATGATGAGACGTCTGAAATCTTGAGTCAACAGTTGGAAACAAATAAATTATATCAACCAATTTCTTTAGTGATTGAAAAACAAAATCATGACCCATATAAGGTTATTCTGAATCAGATTCTATTATTGGTGAGGATTGTCTCTCTATCTCAATAGATTTTCTTTTTAATGATCCACCAACATCATTCATAGCCACCACTACATTTTTAGGTGTATCACATAACACATGTTTTCCTTTGTCAGCTCTTGGAATGATCTATGCAGCCTTTGGTGATTCATGTTCACTATCTAATAGTTATACTATCTTATATTCATCAGCCTTTTCCTTTTCATTTTCTTCCACCAGGTCCTCTGGTTGAACAAAATCATGATTTATGGTCGATTTTTCTTAAGGTTTTTATATCTTCCTGACGTTCAACAAAAATTCCATGCGTAGGATGTTTAGAAGATATGGCCAGGGATTTCCAGATTTATAATTTCTCAGAGAGACTCTCCCTCTCATGATCTTCATCAACTTTCTATATCACATCATATGTATCAACACTTCCTTCCTCTTCTTCTCCTTCCACTTCAACTACCTTTATAATATCTTCCTCTTCATCAGGTTTCAGAGTGACCATTTTATTTCCCAAATCTACTGGAAATCATTCTCATAAATACAATTTGGGTACCTTGAACTGCATAAAATTTTTCTTTTTATCCTTGAGAAGAGATTGAACAATCTCATATTTTGGAATTTTCTTCTTTTTTTCTTCTCATTGTCAACCTTCCCAAACACTTCAGAAACCATAATATTTAATTAATTATCCTCAGTAGGATCCAAGACAACACTAGGATCTCATTCCATCATGTTATTTTTATCTTGTCTCTATTTCGCAACAACTTCATCCAGATAATTCGTTCGCTTCATAGATTTTGGGGGTTCAGATTATATTTCCTGAACTATTGGAGTTTTTTCCTTCGCTTCCAATTTTTTATGCTTTCTCTTTCCTTGATCTTTCTTGGTATTCTCTATTACTTCCAGTTTCTTGTATATATCATCAATTTCACTTTAAGATAAGTAATAAAACTCTGTAGACTTATTTTTAAAGACAACATTCATATTTATGAGCATATAACCACTCACAAACAAATCCATGAAATTTCGGGGCATATATTATCATGGGGTTTTGAACAAATGTTGAAAATGTTCTATGATCCTAGAAATAATAAAGGGATACATAATAATATGAGATTTAAGAGTCCCATTATTGTTATTTATTACTCTAAGAAAGACATGCCTCACTAGATTAATCATCCTACAGTTCACCAGAAAATACAGAATGTAGATATCACTCTTCTTCATGGTATCCATATCACCTTTTATCACAATAATAAATCCCTAAAACCATAATTCTATGATCATGAGGATCGTAGGGAGATTTTTAATCATTTTTGTCATTACATTTGATAAAACAAGGTACTCTATGGCCCTCTCCTTATCAAAATATCCTACTATATCTAGTAGATTGTTGGAGAATAACTCAACTTACCCATAATATTAAATTCCTAAAATTCATGCATCCATGCTAAAGGAAAAGAAATAAGTTTTCCCATAACTTTTAAAATAAAACATGTCTTTCACTTCTTGAACGAAACAACTTACTGACTCATAAAATTATAATAGAAACTCTGGGTAAATCAAATCTTGTTCCTTTGGTTTGGATACAAAAAAACATTCCTAGTCATTCATCAAGTTGTTCTTCGAAATAAGAGAATCATAATTAGTGAATAACATCAGATCTAGAAACAATTCTCTATAAATCTTCCATTCATAAATTTCCTCAACTGACGACATTTTCTTCTACTGAGATGCTTCCAACGTCATTCGGATTTTAGAAAATAGGTAATGCGGAACGAACCTTATGTAGAGAGGTAGAGCTTTGGCATACAATAGCTAGAAAAACAATGTGGGGAAACCATTAGAGGGACCTTTATATAGGTGTTTGAAGAGACGATTCAACTTCACAAATTGATCCAACCGTTGAACGAAGCATGATTTAATCTGACGGTTGGGATGTAAGATGAAGAAGGATTTTGGTAGGTTCACATCATTTTTGGTTTTTAAGGTAAAACATTAGGATTTAAGGAAATTTTAATTCGAAAAAAAATCAAAACAAGAGAAAAATACCCACAAGTAAAATTTAATTGTGAATATTTATGTATGGAAACATACATTTCATGTTTATAGAAATATTAATAGTAATTAAGAAAATTCTCCTTGAAGATAATTATATTAAAAAAATATTATTAATGAAAAGAACTTTTTAAAATTGAGAAATTTTAGACTACAAAAAATTTGATTCTGAAAATTTTTCTCATAAAAACAAATTAATGAAGAAAATTCTTGGCAACGACAAATTTGGTTACAAAAAATTTATGATACGAATTTTTTTTTTCAAATAATTTTGAAAATAAAAATTTTTATTTACGAAAAATTTTGATTACGAAAAATCATTGATAAAAAAATATTTAATATGAAAAAATTGGGTTACGAAAAACATTAAATTTAAAAATTTTTGAAAATGAAAAATATTGGATACAAAAAATATTAAATACGAAAAATCAATGTACTCCCCCTATAAAAATGGAGTTCCTTAATGCAAAAAAGATAGGTTTCAATAGAAAGTTAATATCGAACATTACCTTAGGTTTTTCATTACTAATTTTTTATTAATTTATTCAAATATACCGGATGGTAAATAATTTGTGAATATATATGAATGTTGGTCTTGTGTTCCGATAAAATAAATAATGATATATATTTTTTCAGTGTGTGATCCCTAAGAAATAGATGATTATTTTTTATTTTTTTCAATGGGATTGATGTGCATGGTTTTTTTCAATGGGAAATTTCACTCGTGTTATCACATAGTATATGTTTTTTTTTAAACTCATGCCATAATCTTTGAGTCTATGTTTCATCCCCAACACCAGAGCACCACAACTTTCTACTGCTACATATTCAGCTTCAGTAGTGGAAACTGCTATTAATTGTTGCTTTTTTTCATGAACAAGAATTTAATGACTCCTATAATAAATGAAATGTTCTTGATGTACATTTTCTATCCATTATAAACCTACCAAAGTGAGTATCTTATTTTTTTAAATCAAATTCATTTCTGGATGAATAAAAGATTCATAAATCCATCGTTCCATTTAAATAGAAAAAATTATTTTCACTACATCTAAATGAGATTCCTTAGCATTGGATTGATATATTCAAAATACTAATACTGAAAATAGAAATCTAAATGTCTAGATGACATGTATAGTCATCGTTCTATCATACCTCTAAATAATGTTGGATCTACTGTTTTCCCAACTTCAGCATGATCATGGGAATTTGAGGTCAATGGGAATACTTATGATTTTAGTTTTGTAATGTCCATACATTTTATAAATATATTTCATATAGCTATATTGAGATATGTATCTTCTTTTCACATTTTGAAATTTGATAACCTAGGAAAAATGTTAACTCACCCATCATACTAATTTGAAACTCATATTTCATTTGAATCTCAATCAAATCGTTTAAAGATTAATGAGTTGAACAAAATATAATGTCATCAACATAAATTTGAACAATCAAACAATTTTTCTTATCATTCATTTTAAAATGTTTGGATCAGTAGTTCCCTTAAAAAAATTGTTTTATATCAAATATATTTTAATTTTATCATACATGGAACTAGGGGATTTTATAAGTCCACATAAATATTTGGTATGTTTGAAAAAATGCTCAGTATGTTTTGTGTCATTAAAACCATGAGGATGTTAAACAAAAAAAATCTCCTGAACATATCCATTGAGGAAATAATACTTAACATCCATTTAAAAATGTTTGAAATTAATGAATTCTGCAAAGGAAAGTAAAATATGAATCGGTCATTTCTATCTAATGGAGAATAGGTTTCTTGATAGTGTATTTCATCTTGTTGATTATTTTTTCTAAAAACTAACCTAGATTAATTTATCATAATGATTCCATTTTCATCACACTTATTTATGAATACCTATTTTACTATAATAACAGCTGTTTCCTTAGGTATTTCATTCAAGGTCATGACTTAGTTCCTTTGGATTTCATTTTACTCTTCTTAAATGGATTTTATCCAATCATAATCACCAAAAGCTTCATCAATGTTTTTTGGTTCTAATTGGGAAAGGAATGTTATATGTGCTATTTCATTTCTCATTAACATCTAATTTATAAAGATTTATTTACATCACCAATTATACTATCTCTGAGATGATTCTTATGCGATGTGTGATTTTTTTAAATCATGTTCGTCAACATATTATAGGAAATCATCTATGGTAAATTCTTCATAAATATTTTCTGGATCATTTTCTATATTAGAAGGATCATCTATCAATGATTGAAAATTATTTTTTGAATGCACATCCATAGATGTACGTAGAGGTTGTTTAAAAACAAATGGATTAGTTTCATCAAATTTAACATGCATTGTTTCTTCAACAATACACGTATTTTTATTAAAATCTCTATAACAATGAGATGATATGGAGTATACATGAAAAATTACTTCATCAAATTTGGGTGGAAATTTATGTAGATTATCTTTGGTATTCAGAATTAATACTTTGAAACCAAATATCGTGAAGTATGAATGTATGGGTTTTCTACCGATCCACAATTCATAAGTGTTTTTGTTAAGAAACGATCTAATCAAAAAACCATTTATTTTATAACAAGTAGTACATACTGCTTCATCCCAAAAGATTTTAGCTATATAATATTCAATAAACATGGTTGTAGTTATCTTTTGATGAATCTGATTTCTTCTTTCAACAATAACATTTTGTTGAGGAGTTCTTGGGACAGAGAAGTTATGAGTAATTCCATTTTTACAATAGAAAGTATTAAAATATAAATTTTGAAATTCACCACCATGATCATTATGAATAGTTATCAATGGATGGTTTTTATCAATTTTAACTTGGAATCTAAATATTTTGAAATATGAAAAACCATCAGATTTATTTTCTAGAAAATAGATCTAATATCCCGGTTCCGGAAGCCATCCAGGGGCTCCCCATACACGGTTGGTCACATAGCCTCAAGTGCATTTCCCCTAATGCAAGAGTTTGACGACTAGAAGTGAGGGCCTTGGGTGTGATATTGGGGAAAATATTCCCTCATTGGAAGAGCACACATCAGAAGTAATAAATATATATACAATAGCAGAAGCAGTAAATAAACCATACAATAGTAAACAGCAAAAGACTGAAAGTAAGAAACATCTAGAGCACATATATAAAAAATGAATGATACATATGTCTATCAAAGAAGCCAAACAAACCACAATGATGGAATAAAAACATCACAATAACAAGTACAAAGGCAATAGATAATAACTCCTTAGCATCACAATCCTCTGCTTGGTCCCATGCTCACCAACTCCAAAGTAGTCAACCCCCTGAAGTAGAAGGGCACTTTACCTTATCGATACCTGTAGCAATATAGTCTGTTTGGACAGAAAAGGAAGACCAATCTAGGGTGTCAGACTAATCCTTTTAGGAAAACACCAAAATATCTGTGCCTAACATCCAGTGAATATATATGGAAGGATATAAGTAAAAGAGCTAAAAATAAGTAACTACTCAGTAGTAAACAATTCCACATTTTCTAAGTATTCAATTCCAAAAATCAAGTAAGCTTCCAATCAAAATAGGTAACCCTCTAGAAAGTACACATAGCCTATCCCCTCTATTTCAGTTATAAGGATACTACATAGAATCTCTGAGGAAGCGCACATGGTCAATTACCCTTGTAGTCAAAATTGATTAAAGACTCTTTAAGGAATCTCACATGTTCAACTAAACTTATTGTCATATGTGATTAATGAATCTCTAAGGAATCTCACACAATCAATTACCCTTATAGTCAATAGTGATTAAAGTCTCTCTGAGGTAGCTCAAACGGTCAATTACCCTTATAGTCTACTACAACATGTTCTCACGGCCCTATGTAATACAAAAGAGCATAGAGATGTAATACAACCAATGTAAACCTCAAGTTATACATGGAAAAATAGTTTACAGCATATCAGGCATGTTATATAAAATAATCACTCCATCCTATAGTAGTAGGTAGGTGAAAACATCAAGGAATCCTAGTAGGTTAAACATTACCAAATGGTCATAAACAGAACATGCATGGGAAAAACTTCCAAATCATAGAAATCAACCGTATTCG
This sequence comes from Viscum album, assembly GCA_963277665.1. Lineage (NCBI taxonomy): Eukaryota > Viridiplantae > Streptophyta > Magnoliopsida > Santalales > Viscaceae > Viscum > Viscum album. The sequence continues at coordinate 1,815,229,844 of OY728127.1, forward strand.
CATCCAATTAACCACTAGTCACACATACTAGCTTAGTAAATAATTAACATGGTTAAAATGATAAACACACAACACCTCGTTCAGGGTTATTGGAGAATATTGAATATATAACTCAATGACATTCTACGGAAAGGCACAAACCACCTACCTCAGTGTTGGGAGATCTCTATACGTGAACCTTAATCCTCGAATCGCCCAAGAACAACGTAGATCTATAAAGTCTTCTAAAACATTCAATGTTGGATATCATGATAAAGAAGAGAAATCTGGAAAAAATGCTCTAGAAGAAAGAAGAGCATACAGAGGCTATCCCAATTCAATCGATGACGGTCGAATCAGAGATCAGATGCTCAGTTGGGGGCTCGGAGGATGATCATAGCCATATGGGTTCTCTTAGTCGATTAAAGAGAAGAATAAGGTGTTTTTGTCGATAATACATGACCCCTATCCATTTAATGAAAAAAATAAAGTACACTACGTGTACTTTTGAAGTACGTGGCATGTACCTGCCCTTACCGAGCCTTGAATTAGGCGGCCTCTAGGTAACCACACACGGTCGTGTGAACTATCATTACACGACTAGCACACGTCTACATGTGGTGACAGAGTACACAACATGTAATCACAAGGTACACAACATTTACTTCAAAACATTACAGAATATCCTATTTTTCTAAAAATTGACAAGAAAACAAAAACATACATGAATAGAAGATCTGTGTTCTTAGAAACATCCCCCTTAAGGAAATTCATCCCCACATTTACCTAGCAACGCGATGTAGAAAAAAAACCTCGAACAGCTCTGGACACTATGATCATACATCTGCCTCCCTCTCCTAAGTCTCGTCCTGTACTCTCCAGTGCTGCCATAGCACTCATACTAGATTAACATACAGGCCACAGAGAACATTCGTACGTTGATCAACAATTTGAATAGGATTCACTTCGAAAGATGCATCCACCTCAAACACAAACCCCTCATGTTGGAAGATATGAGATAGGTCGAAGAAGTAATTTCGAAGCTGAAAAACGTGGAAGACATCATGCATAGCCCAGTGCCTCTTTGGTAACTACAATGGACATGCAACTGGACCCACTCTCTCCAAATTCTAAAATGTCCCAACATACATCGGAAAAAGTTTACCATATCTCCTGATCCTTCTATGACCCAAATTCTATGTGACACGTAGGAAAACCTGATCCATGACGTCAAACTCCAAAGGTCATCTCCGATGATCAGCATATGATTTATGTCGAGAATTTGTGGTAGCCATCCTCCTCTGAATCTACTCTATCTTATCTGTGGTCTCCAAAACAAGACGATATCCCAACATAGCTTCCTCTCCATCCTCCATCCAATATAAGATTATCCACATGGCCTACCATGAAAAGCCTCATATGGTTCTATCTGAATAGTTGTTTGAAAACAATTATTATAGGGAAAATCCACAAGAGGTATGTGCCACTCCCAAGAACCTCAAAAATATAGAATGTATGCTCGTATAATGTACTCAAGAATTTTAATCGTACTCTCAGACTGACTATATTTTTGGGGATGGTAAGCTGTAATCAAAAGTACCTGCATACCCAAAGCCTTCAGAATCCCTTGCTAGACCTAATAAGTAAAACTATCATCTCTATCTAAAACAATGGACTGTGGAACTCCATGTAAACACACATTCTCATGAATGTATAACCCTCCCAACTCCTCCAAACTGAAGGTCTTCTTGATCGGAAAGAAGTAAGAAACCTCTGAGAGTCTGTCAATGATATCCCATATAGCATAATTCCATCGAGGCGACCTCGGCAACCGTATCACGAAATCCATCGCGACAATATTCCACTTCCACTTGGTAATGAGTTACTGCTGAAAAATCCAGGTTGGTCATTGATTCGTTTCCTTCACCGGCTTATAGGTGGAACACATCATGACGAAACCAAGAAAAATCTCTTTTCAAACTTGGCCACCAATACCAATGGCGTAGATCACTATACAATGTGGTGACACCAGGGTGAACATCCCTAATCAAGGAATGAATGTCTCGCATCAGATCCTCATGTATCTATGTTGGCACCCATACGCGCCCCTGAAAAGGCAAGATCTCATCTTCACCTACTATCCATCCAGCAATAAGGTCGTCTCCTGACACACTATCCCATAGGACTAGGCCTTAAGAATCTAATAGCTTCCTCATTCACACTTGATCAAGTATTGTAGAGGTAATATCTACATAAGAAATAAACGTTTGCCCATGTATTTCATCCACCTTCAAATGCATCTTAGATAATAGAGCCATAAGATTCCACTCATTACTGACCTCTGAAACTACCTATATCTGGGTCCTCCTGCATAGCGCATCCGGCACTACATTGCTTTTCCCATGTGTATAGGCAAGCTCAATATAAAAAGACTGAAGGTAATCAACCCACATTTTCTGCCTCAAATTCAGATCACACCGAGTGAAGATGTACTTGTGACTTTTGTGGTCAGTGAAAACCACAAAATTCTCTCCCATAAGGTAATGTCTCCAACAACATAATGCTTTAAAAACAATAGCCAACACAAGATCGTGTGTTGGGTAGTTCCCCTCTTGTGGCCTCAACTACAAAGACTTGTATGTGGTGACACCATCTCCTTGCATAAGAATAGCTCCCACCCCGAAACCTGAAGCATCAGAGTAAATAATATATCTCTTTCCTGGATCTAGAAAGACTAGTATCAGTGTTGTAGTCAATCTCTCTTTCAGCTCCTGAAAGGATGAATCACAAGAATATGACCACGAGAACCTTCCACCCTTCATAGTCAAACCCATTAGTGGTACTACTATGAATGAAAGGTCCTTTATGAAATGTCTTTAGTAACCATCCAGCCCTAGAAAACTCCTTACCTCATAGAAATTCTTTGAATACTCCCAAGAAACTACAGCTGTCACTTTCTCTGGGTCGACTGATACTCCTGACACTGAGATAACAATACCAAAGAAGTGAATCTTGTCCATCAAAAAGTGTAATTTTGAGAGCTTAGCATATAACTGATGCTCTATCAGTGTACTCATAATGATATCTAGATGGGTATCATGGTCGTGTCGAGTTTGAGAGTACACCAAGATATCTTCCACGAAGACCACCTTGAGAGAATCAAGAATGGATGTAACACTCAGTTCATCAGTTCCATGAAGACTGAAGACAAATTCATGATACCGAACGGCATAACCACATACTCGTATAGACCATACCTACTCTGGAATGTTGTAAAAGGTATATCAGATGGTCTAACATGAAAATTATGATAACCGGATCCCAAGTCATTATTCGAGAACTCTCAGGATCCTCACTGTTGATTAAAGTGATCATCAATCCTCGACAAGGGATATCAGTTCTTGACCATCAACTACTTCAGATTCTGATAATCCCCACAAAGTCTGAGGGTACCTTGTGCCTTCTTTACAAACAGGACACGTGAACCCCACAGAGAAGTACTAGGTCTTATAAAACCATTTTCCTATAAATCCTCCAACTTCTTATTGCGCTCATGTAACTCTGTTGTAGCCATCATATAAGGAGGAATGGACACCGGTGCCTCTCCTGGCGTGAGCTCAAAATAATATTCAACCTATCTCTATAGAGGTAAACATGAAAATTTCTGTAGAAAGATGTCCCTGAAATGATCAACCAATAGAAGAAAGTCTAAATTTGAAGTCCCCTGTTCATTTAGATATGGACTAGAAATATTTTCTGTAAATCCTCCCAACCCAAGATTCTACAGTCCCTCTCTACTCTCTGGGAAATCACATTCCCCTTATGAAGAAAAAATCCACCATCCAGTGATGCAAAACTCACCCTGCGGTGATAGAAATCGACAACAGCCTGGAAGGGAACTAACCAGTCCATTCTGAGAATGAAATCATCGCCCGTCAACTCTATAACACATAGGTCCCAAAAAAAGTGACACCCTCCAACCACTAGAGGAAACTCATTTCACTGACGTAAACTATTTTTATAGTCCCTAACCGAGTGTCTAGCATCATGATATATGTATAATAATAGATTACAGGCCCAAGGCTCTTCCCAATAGCAATAGATATAAATCTATGCGAAGCCCATGTATTGAAAAGAGAAGAATCTATAACTGAGGCACCTACAATTGTATCTCTAATAGTATAAGGATTGGGATCCTACTCCTGCGGGGTCTTCTCCACTACAAATGTCCGGCCCACACCATTTCCCTATGACACTTCCTGACCACTCTGAGCTTATCCACACTATTGTTGCTGAAAAATTGGAAAATGGATATGAAGGCCATGACCTCTACCTCGGCTGGAAAGGCCAGAAGAACTCCAATTACCTGACAGGTGAGCAACTAGTGGTGCAGCTTCTAGGTGAGGAGTCATTGAAGAACCCATGTCACCAGCTTCTAGTGAAATGATCTGACATAAGAACTAAAGATGACCCATCTTGTCGCAAGATCGCCACTGCACTGGGTCTCTCGAGTAATGAAAACTCATTTTCCCACACTTCCAACCAGGTAGTACACTCCCCAAATACCATAAGATGCATCCCACCTACTCAAACCACAATGATTAGTCTCCATGTGGTGCTTTCTATTGTCAGCTGGAGAAGCACCAACTCGGGATGCAGAACCACCCAAGACCACAGCTCCAGAATCTCTCTATTTATGATAAATGATCAGAACCTGGTTGACTATAGAGTATATCAAAGTCAACCCGAAGATGTTTACATGGGATCAGATGTCCTGCCCGAGACCATCCTAAAACTTCCGTGCAAGGAAAAACTCATCTCCCCCAAGATTGGGTGTAAAGAGATGCATCTCAGTGAAACGAGAAGAATACTCCATAACCAAAAGAGTACCCTACTCCAGACTCATGAAATCACAGGCTTGATCGGCCCTCAAGGTCACCAGATTGAAGTAACCATAGAAAGTGCACTGAAACGCATCCCATGACACATTCTGCTGGTGTCCCTCCTGTGAGATGACATCCCACCACCATTTTGTGGAGTCTCAAAGCATGTCAGTAGCAAGATTGACCTTTCTCTCTGGAGGAGTCTCTAAATGATTGAAGATCGTCATCATGGATTTTAACCATGACTCTATAGACTGGGGTCCTCCATTCCCTGTGAATGTGGTAGGATGTTGAAACTGAAAACCATGTATCAATTCTGACATCGATGCGGCAGGAAGTAGTGTCCCATGATAGGTATGCATCATCCTCATAATTCCCTCCCTGAACTGTGCATCAGCACCTGTGTTTTGTATAATTGTTGGGGTGAATACTGGAACAAATGGAGGATCTTCCGGCAGTCCCTGGTTAGCCTTATCCATTTTTTTATCACCGCCCTGTAACTAGATTACTACTAGATGATGCATTGGTGGCCTGATTATACAAGGTCAAATGCACATATTAGATCAAGATTAACAGGGGCTGAAACATTCAAGTGTAAGAATGGAATGAAATAAGTATGGAATTTAAGATTTCCAGAATATGTATACCCATCATGTATAATGACTACACAACATGTTCCCTGAAGCCTTTCACATTGGCATGCAATTCTTCCAAAACTAGTCATGTAACACACCATACACAAAACGTGTTGTCCTAACACATAGCGTGTACTTGGATACTCATCCCATGACCAACTTCTCTTACACGTCTAACACACACAGTTCTCATGTAAGAATACAAAATGATGTGTTCTATCTAGACACATTTTGTGCTAGATGAACATCACTGACCCATGTTTTTAGTGACACTACCGGATACACAGATCACACAACACGAAATGTTTATGCCAGACACGGAATGTACACGAAGAGACTCAAACATGCCATGATGTTAGTGACACCGATGGTTACACGGTACTAAATTAGGGCATGTAAAACCGGTACACGACATGTCCTACCAAGATTCCATACCCTGTGTCTCTTCCCACATAGTATGAGACATGGTTGTATACAACACAGTGTGTACATAAAGTACATGGTGCGTACATATGAAAAACAATTTCTTCCCGAATAAAAGAACACATGGAGTGTATTTAACATCGCACACCATGTATTCTGAATTATTTCAGAAAGTAAACCTCCAAAACTACTCTAGAACCCAAGAAAACACTAAAATGAACATTGAAAGTGCCAAATTCCGATCCGTGAGGGAAAATACTCCCCAAGAATCAATACATGGAATCATAAACATGTTATAAACAAGGAAATAAATTCAATGATCCTCTAAATTCCAACCCATGAGGGCCCATAACACATCAAGAACCATTGTTTTGTGTTTATTAAATCAAAACCATTCAAAATTCAATACCCTTCCCAAAGCAGGTATTCTATCAAGGCATCTATCACAACAGCTTGCATATCTAGCAAAACATCTATCAAAAAAACATTAAGATTACTAATTCACCCGATGGTGAAATCAAATAAACTATAAAAATGAAAAAACCAGAAATTTAAATAAACGAGGTAAATTGGATTTTCCCTATACATGGGTTAGCTACTCTCGGGCCCAACATATTACCAAGTACCTATTTCTATCCTATCCCTAAATAATATATCCAAATAGTAAGTCAAGAAGAAAAGAATTCATTTGATACCACATTGTAATGTCTCAGTTTCGGAATCCACCCACGGGTGCCCCATACCTAGTTGGTCACATAGCCTCAAACGCATTTCCCCGAACGCCAGAGGATTTCGACTTGTAGTGAGGGCCTTGGGTGTGATAGTGGCGAAAATATTCCCTCATTGGTAGAGCACACATCAGAAGTAATAAACAGATATTCAATAGCGGAATGGGTAAATACACCACACAATAGTAAAAAATGGAAAAATGTATTTAAGAAGCAATTAGAGAACATATATAAATGATGCATGATACATATGTCTAACAAAGAAGAAAAAAACCAAAATGATGGAATAAAAACATTACAAAACCATGTTCAAAGGAAACATATAACAACTCCTCAGCATCACAATCCTCAGCATTGACCCATGCTCACCAACTCCAAAGCAGTCAAGCCCCGGAAGTAGATGGGTGCTTGCCCTTATCTATACCTGCAGTAATAGAATCTGGTTGGGCCCAAAACCATGACCCAAATAGGGTGTGAGACAAATCCCAGTAGGAAACCACCAAAATATATGTCCCTAACTATCATGTAATATATATGGTAGGAAAATAGTAAAAGAACAGTGAACAAGGAAGTACTCAGCAGTAAATAATTCCATGATTTCAAATCATTCAATTCCACATATCAAGTAAGTTGCTAATCAATGCAGGTAACACAATGGGATGTACACAGAACCTATCCCCACTGAATCAGTTATAAGGATTCTATAATGACTCTCGGAGGAAGCACCAATGTTCAATTCTCCTAATATTCAAATGTGATTAAAGACTCTCTGAGGACGCTCACACTGTCAATTCCACTTATAGTCAAAAGTGATTAATGACTCTCTGAGGAAGCTCACATAGTCAATTCCACTTATAGAAAAAAGTGATTAAAGACTCTATGAGGAATATCACATGGTCAATTCCTCTTATAGTCCACTACACTAGGTTCTCTCTACCCTGTGTAAGGCGAACGAGCATACCGATGTAATAAGACCAAAGTAAACCTCTGGATCTACATGTATATATATTCTAGATCATATCAATCATGCCAGATAAAAAAATCAATCCATCCTACAGTTCTGGGCATGGGAAAACATCAAGGAATCATAATAGGATAAATATTACCAAATGTTCATAAACAGAACAAGCATGGGAAAACACTTTCAAAGCATTGAAATCCACCCTATTCGCATCCAATTAACCGCTACTCACCCATACCAACATAGCATGCAATCAACAGGGTTAAAACGGTAAGAACATAACACCTCATTCAGGGGTATTGGTAAAAATTGAACATATAACTCAAAGAATTTAAATGGAAAGGCACACACGACCTATCTCGGTGTTGGGAGATCGCTATACATAAACATCATGTGTTGAATCACCCAGTAACACCGTAGATCTAAAAAAACATCTGAAATATTCAATGGAAGACAACTTGATAAAGAGGAGAAATCTTGAAACAAAGATCTAGTAGAAGGAAGAGCATAATGAGGCAATCCCAACACAATCGACGGTGGTAGAACCAGTGATCAGATGCTCAGTTGGGGGCTCGAAGGAAGACGGTGGTTGTACGGGTGCTCTCGGTCGAAGTAGGCAAGAAAGAAGGTGTTTCTATTGATCAAACATGACCCCAGTCCATTTAATGAAAACAAATTTACATAACGCCTATTTCTTATGTACACGATGTGTACTTTCCCTTACCGAGTCCCGTATTAGGCAGCCTCAAGGTCACCACACACGGTCGTGTGCATGACCGTTACACATCCAGCACAAGGCTACCTACGGTGACAGAGTACATGATCTCTACTCATAATTTAGAGTCATGTACATAAAAAATTTCCCGAAATTCGACTTTTTCTCAAAAACTAACAAAAAGGGAACACATACCTGAAAATAACAGCCGGGTTCTCACAATAGTCCCACATAAATCTATTGTAATTATCAACTAAGACAAATACATAATATTTTCCTCAAATTATTCCACTTTGTGATGGAACTAAATGATTCATATGCACTATATGTAATTCATTAGAAGTTGAAACATCATTAATTGATTTAAAACATGATTTGGGTTATTTTACAAATTGACAAGGATCAGAAACATTTGAAGAATCAAATCTATGATCTAATAGATCCTTAATAAGTCTTTTCTTAATTATTTTACAAAGGTTCTTATTGTTACATCATCCTAACCTTATTTTCCATAACTAGGATTGGTCTTCCATTGTCTTATGGAATGTTATATCTTGACACATATGGTCATCTAATTTTAGTGTGTATATATTCTCTTTCCTGTTGTTAGAAAGAATAAAATCTTACTTGGAATTCTGTACTAAGAATTTATAATTTATAAAATTCCCAAGGTAACCATTATCACATAATTGAATTATGATAATGATGTTTTTCTTACAAACCATAACAAATTAAACATTTGAAATTGATGTTTTCCAAGAAAAAGAATGTTACCTATACCAACAATTTCCCCCTGAGCATTATATTTAAATGTTACTTTTCCCTATTTATTCTTGATAATATATACAACGAAATTTGTGTTATTGGTGATATGACATAAACATCCACTATATTTTTACCATATATTTCTATTGGTATATTCTTTTTTTCCAGAATATAAAAGAGTTTAACATTCAGAATTCAAACATTAATGGATTCTAAAATTTCAAAAATCAAATTTTTAGGTATCCACATTTTCATAGAAAAATAAGTTTTATGAAAAGATAAATACTGAGTTTTTCTTTAATGATTTTTTGGCCAAATTTCCACCACCCTGAAATTTAGTGAAAATTAGATCATTTTTGGGGAACAAAATAATTATAAATAAAAACTGGTTTCGAATGAGTATAACCAAATCCAAAACTCTTCCATAATGAATGAATTTGGGAATAAATATCATTAAAATTATCCTTATTTTAGGTAATGTTTAACATGAATTTTCTTAAGGAAAATATTTCTAACATTAGTTTAATAACCACATTTTTACTCCCATGGATTTTAGTTTTATAACTAGTGTTAACCTCTGAAATAATTTTCTTAGAAATTACATTTTCTAGATCCCTGGAATGTTTATTCTTCTCATAATTAACTTCCTCATGGATTCTAGATATACTTTTAAAATCAAAATTTTTATTATTAGGATCTTTAGAAAGATCTGATATTTATTTGGTTAAAATCGATAAAATATAATTCTCTTTATCAATCTTTTTCATGAGTTTAGAAATTTCTATTTCATGGCTTTTAGAAAACATGGACACTTCATTATAAGAAGGTAAAGTAGTATCATCTAATGAATAAGATTCATCATCTTAGGATTTATAATATTTATCAATGGTATAGATTTTACTCAAAGATAAATTGGAGATTGATTTCGTATTGTGTACCTTGGAATTAGAGAGTTATTTTCGATGGGTAGTTTGGTTAGTAGAACAAGATTCTTCAGTTTAGAATATTCATTCTCTATGGATTAATATAAAGAGTTACCCCCACTGGAACTCAAGGTGTCATTATCCTTCAAAATATTTATATCTTTACCCTTCTAGTATGACTTTCTATTCCACTCATAATGATTTTCCTATCTACCATTTTTCTTATGTATATGAAACTCTGGCATTATATACCCTACTCTTTTGCATTCATAGTAAGTGTCTTCTGAGTTTTTCTTTTCTTTTATTTTCTTTCTTCTTATATCTATACAGAAATTATTTCATTCCAACTATATTGTTCATCCTTCATGAAAGCATAGCTAGCTCATTCTCAGAATTTTCAATTTTAGGAGATTCAGATATAATAGTGACATTCTTTGAATTGGATATTGTAATCCTTTTAAGAATCTTGTATTTTGTAGTAGTAAAGGCCAAACATCAATTTCAATTCTTATTCTTATTCATATCATCATCTCTTTTTATTCTTGTCTCAGGTCGATGAATTGTTCCAAAAAGTTAATCAAGATTAATTTGAGATACATTCCTATTCTCATCAATAGATCTTATTTTGGATTCCCAGTTTTTTGGAATGATATCTATAATCTTATACAAAAGATCTTTATCATCAAATCTGTCATCTCCTGTATATTTCAACCAATTGATAATGGCTATAAATCATTGTTACTCTTTGAAAACCGGTTCTCCATAAGGAAGTAAAAATCGTTGATATTCTACTATAAGCAATACTCTTCTAGTTTCTATAACATTAGATATACCAAAATGTGTAACATCAAATTTCTACCAGATGTAGTTATCAGCTTCACAATAAAAAAATTGACTATTTTTATTCCTAGTCATAGAACAATGTAATGTATTGCAAACCCTCTAATTTAGTTGATATTCAGACATTTCTTGGTTGGTGAAGGTTTTTACATCCCTATCAAGAAATTATTAATCTCCACCAAGAATTACAATTTTTTCAACTCTAGTATTAATAAAAAAATTCTTCATTTTATCTCTACTGTATTCTTAATCATTACCATAAAATATAGGTGGTCTAGTAGGATTTAGATTGTCAATCGAACAAACATTCATTCCTTCCATTCGATAAGAAAATATCATTCCACAAAAAAATGCTAAAATAAAAACATTGTAAACAAAGATAATAAACATAAAGAAAAAATTAATAATGAAAAATTATATATGAAAATTTAGAACCATGAAAACTTGAGCAAGGAAATTTATATGTGAATATATGTAATTTAGAGACCTCCTTTGCTACCAATTTTATGATCAAAATAATGAGGCGGATGATGAATTACAAGAGGGGTGAATTGTAAGTTTAAAAACATTCATTTATAACCTTAAAAAGAATTATGTATATCAAAGTTAAACAAGGTAAATTCAAAAATCATCTTTTTGTTCAACTAAATACACATTCTTGGTTCCTGAAATATTATTTTTGGAATTTAAATTTATGGAATGTTTATAAGGGAAATATTATACCTTAATGAATATAGAATCTTACTAATCAGAGTATAAAAAAAGTACAAGAATGTATATGAATAATATACATCTTTTCTTTATCTAAATTCAGCAGAACAAACATGAAACAAAACAAGTAACAAGTATGAAATATTTTATCCCAATAAGTAGGGCATCCAACATCTTGGATAATGTTCCCTTGATTTAACAATTCAAGAATGTCTCTATTTCTCACACCAAGATAAGACATCAATAGAAATATCAGAATAAATTTTTTTATCCATGCAGGCCCTAGAACATTAACGTAGTCGGCACCTCTATCTTCCTATCCCCAGAAGCCCTCAATTGTACTCAGTGTCAATTAGAGTCACTGGATTCTATCTGAACAAGTTGTTCAGAACCATACAATTCCTGCGAGTCTCTCTCTCTAGAAATCACTTCAGTAGCATGTGATCTCTAGAGTGATTGAACAATGATTATCGATAATGATCGCCTTCAGATGACCTCATATTTATAGTCACTTATCCAATGGTCAACAACCTCCTCCAATGGTCATATTTTTCCTTGAATTTCATAGGGACTAGTACATGTGTCCGTCAAACAATGGTTAGTTAGAAATATATTGTATGATATTATTTCATAATAAGTGTAGGGAAACATGAAATTTCATAACTAAATATATTTTTGGAGTCTTTGTAAATATATAATTTGGAGTCTAACCAAATAAATATTTAGATTCTATAAGACATGGATATTCGGATTTTATTTTACAATGAATTTAGAATATGAATTCTATAAGTTTCAAAGACTGAATTCCCATGAATTTGGAATAAGAATTCAATAGATATCAAAGTCTAAAATCGCATGAATTCAGAGTCTAAATTCATTGGATATTCGGAGGCTGAATGCTGATAAATTTAGAGTCTAATTCTGAAGAATTCGGAGTTTGAATTCCGAGAAATTGGTGTCGGAATTTTAGAGAATTGGGAGTGTGAATTTCAGAGAATTTGGAGTCTTAATTTCAGAGATTTCATAACCCAAATTCCAAAGAATTTAGTACCTGAATTTTTTGGGATTTGGAACCTGAATTTCATAGAATTCGGATATGGAAAATAGAATACTCTATACCCAAGGATTTATAGTATTATGATGTTTTAGAAATGAATCCTAATTATTCATTAGTAATGAAATGAGTTGGATTTAGAGAGACTATAAAATGAAGAATGAAAACATGGGTTAGTATAAAAATATTCTTAGAGAAGGGAAGTCTTCCTTATGAATATAATCCTAAGGGAAAATATAATTTTCATTAACATAAAGTCATTGGAATATTCAAATCATTGAGAAATGGAAATTTAATAAGGACACCTTATTGACTCAATAAAACCTAGCTCCATACCCCTAAACAATGTATCCAATATCTCTCTTAGAGTCTATGGAATGAAGTAATCATAAAATCAGGACGATAAATCCCTCCAAACCATATCTCTATGCCTATCATCCTGGATCAGAACATCCCAATAGTACTTAAAAGCTCCATGAAACATATAATCCATGAGCATCACACACATATATGATGTTTTATCCGTATGATATAAAATTGATAATATAGTCTCCAGCGACACCTCAATAGAAAAAATACCATCATCCCCTTGAAAAGGAGGTGGATGCTCTAGAGGGTCATAAGCATCATCATTACCTTTTAGTAAATGAGTTATAAGGTTCCCTAAATGGTCTATATAAAGTGCATAAAACTATCTTAGAACTAGGCATCAACACTAATATCTATAAAATGGGTGTTGAAGCTACTGGGACTGGTTTGGGATCTAATAGGGGCTTAGGGAATGCCACCTCTGAAGTGTAGTCATCACCACCCACATAGTTCACAAATAGAGTGTTTCATTGTGGGATATATTGACAAATTACAAACACAAGATTCATGAAATATTCATTAATGATAAGAGAATAGAAATAAAAATAATATAGGTAAAAGAAATTCTATAAAAAAACACCCCTATACCTTCTCCAAATGCCAAGACATGGTAAAAGGAAAATTCATAATGAACACCAGATACAATACCTACTACCCACTCCAAAATTTTTTTTTGCATCAATATCTCAATTTCCCAACATGGGGTCCCATAATATAGACTACCAATTGAAAACACCCATAAATTGTGACCATTAAATTTCAAAATATCAATTTAATTTATGTTAATATTAATTATATTTCTAATTAAATTGAAGAATTATATAGATTACCATTTTAAATTAATTAGTTACCACATGCCTTATAGAATTAAATATGGCATCTAGTTAATCCAAACCATGTCACATTCCAGTCCATGCAACCAATATTCCCGGACTCTTGGGTACATAAGGTGTATATTGTAGCCTTTTTAGAAAGACACTATTTATGTTAGAATAGGAACTCTGAGAACTCATTATGTTTCTCAGTTCCCATCATTAAATGATAACTGATTACAATTATATAAAAAAAAACAAAAATATAACAATGCATTGTCGTCATCCAATGTATCCTCTATGGAATGTCATGTGAATGACATGTGATTCAAGTAAGTTGTCCAAATTGACACATGACATGGTTTTATCTTATCTAATCAGTATATGTATGAAAATATGTAATCATTATAATCATAAAACATAATGTGCTTTGCTCAATGGTGAGGTCAAATAATCTTTAATATGAAAAAACCAATACATCAAAACCTAATCTAGGAATTTTTTTCTTTTCATGTACATGGTTCAGATGCTAAAAGGAATATATCATGGCCAATTTCCCACACATTATAGTCTATTTTCTATTAAATCATAATATGAATGCCTAAAAATAAAAATATGACACCACATCATACAATTAGGTCCTAGGATTCACTAAATGGTTCCATAATCCAGTGGGTAACATGGACTCATGCACACCTCCCTATACTATAGAGGCTATTGACTTGTGGTGAGGGTATGGGGTGGTATTATGGTGACACTATACACTAATTATAAGAGTTTATCACAATAATTTAATCTCGATAATAAATATAGGAAGAATAAAATATTCAATGGTAGAAGAGAATCCAAAAGAAGACTATAATAATAATTAATCTGGAAGTAGTCATATATAATATGATTAACATGTCATGTCTATGTACAAAATGGGAGAAAATTTATGGAAATAAGCATCTCATATAGTACATTTATAAAAATATTAAAATACCCAATATGAATAATATCTATTTAGAACCATGTGGATTGCTCATTATAGTGCTCCCCTAATCAAATGAATCAATAAAATCATGGATATTAAAGTAGTTTCTTTCCTCGGTCTATGCTTTTATCCTTGAATTCTATATGGAAACCCAATGGCAGTATAGACACAGGGTGAGATAAGGCATAGTATCCCACCACCAATGCTGACTACAACAAGCGTAGTCTATGTATAAAATATGAAGTAGTGAAATGTGTAACATAGGAATAATAGTAATAAATTTAAATTATCAAATGATTATTTGATATTTTACATCCAACCAAGGCTCTAGGTGGACAAGAATCAAGCGCTCATAATCACATAATAACTATAAATGATGAGAAATCATCCCCAATGGCCCCAAGGTCGAGATCCAATGTATAATGAATAAGGATTCCCCTCCATTTTTGACATGAAAGGGTTTAATACAATGTATTAAAAATCATGTAATCAATTATAGTATTAGAATAATCTCCATAGAATCCCAGTAAAAAATTCAATCAATCCCAAGGAGAATATCCAAGGAATTCAAGGAATGATGGATCCATGGAATAGAAATATACATGGAATCTAATATAAACTGGATGCATTGGGTATAAATGTAGATGTCATACAATGGAATCTATATCTAAGGTGTAAAATTTTAAATGTAATCCACTATAATAATATGGATCCATGGGTTTAAATGTCCATGGAATCCATTAGAATTAGATTATGAGGTGTAGGAATATCCAAGGAATCCAAAACCATTATAAACTCATTATTTAATCTTATATACCATCTAATTATCATTAACATACCCCGAGTTCATCCAAATAATTCAATATTATCCATAAAATCATATAAATATAATTAAATATTTAATATCATCTCATCCCATAGAATGGAGGCAGATAACTTCTATAATTAAATCATTTAATTATGACATAATTCAAATGGATCCAACTATATGGTTTATCATACCCACAACAAATGAGGTTGTATAATACAAGGAATATACAATAACCTACTTCATGGGAGGTTTGGGTTGAGGTGAATGAAATCTGAGAAGGTAAATGTACTAGTGGAAAACCCAAACTGGTTCCAATAAATTTTTTCAAAATAGTTATTTATTTTCGGGGTAATTATAGAAGGTCTATAATGAAACGAAAAAAATAAATGAATATAATGAAAATTTAATGGAATAGTATAGAAAAACTACCTCATGTATGATGTCTAACACTCAACCTCTATCATATCCTAACTCAACCTAGATTGGAAGACAATGATGAATGGATGAATTAGTAGAAAATAATGTAGAATAGCTTTAATGATAATACCGTCCTTGAGGATAAGTGTAATAGTTAAATTGTCCTAAGCTGTTGAGAGATTACTAGTCCCTACCCAATAGGATATATGATGAAGAAAATGGAGGTCCCATGAAAATACAACATTAAAACATAGGTTGGAGGAATGGAGGATGTCTTTCACGAGGGAGAAAGGAGGGAGTGGATTTTGTAAAAATAGGAGGCTCTATCCCTTATTTTAAAAAACGAAGCAATGATTTTACAAGTCAGATACACTATAGATTTCATGCAATGTTTTGGTTTTCAACCTTTTTGGAAAAGACATTACACATCGGGAATGGTTATACACATTCCAATGATGGTTGTATATTTATCATACAACCAAACTTCTCCCCCCTGATTCCTTCCTTCCAAAGCATCCCGACCAACCCATGGGCTCATCTATAGTGTCTATGAAAAAAATTGGACTTAACAAAAAGTATACAAGAAAATAAAAGGATATTGACCTCATCAAATATCTAAGAATTTTACACCTTAATCAATAGTTTTTTTATTAATTAAAAAAATTATATATATATATATATATTCTAAAATGTAATTATTTATATAAATACTAACCAACTTATTGGAAAATATATAATGGATACAATTAAAAAATAATATTTAATGGTTCATTTATACTAGTTGTTGTGTATTTTTATACTATTGAACATATTCTGAATTAAAAATCGAAGGATATTACTGTTCCGAAATGAAAAACTAGAACCGATCTTAGAGACCAAGAGATCCAAATAAACCCCACATAAAAAATTCATTGACTGTAATCATGACATATATTTATGGAAACAAATACATGACGGAGAGAAGAGTATTCACATTGGAAGTACATCAGAGATTTTGAAATTAAAATAATTTATTTGATCTCTGTTTAAAGTAGTCAGATACTCTTTGTCTATTTGGAATACAAATATATTGTGAGAATATTTATATTGACATGATACCATGTACATTGGTCGGAGGTCACATTCTAGAAATAAAAAAAGAAGGATTTTTTACTTTTACTAAAATAAAGTAGATATAAGCTATTAGTGGAATATAGTAGAAAATAAATTTTTGAAAATAATCACATCATTCATTATGTTATGATTTTATATCATGAACATGACTAGTTATTAACTTACTAAGGATATGAGTAATTGTAGTTGTGTTTAATTTCTAAAATCATGAATTAATATGATTTTAATTATCTTATTCTTGAATATATTATGATTTACTAACATCATAAACTAGTAGATAACTATACAGGATTTGTTAAATAAGTATATGTCCAAATCCCAAATATTTAAAATTTAGGACATTTTTATCTATGGAAATATTTAATCCTAACTTGTTATGGTACAATTTAATACTAGAAAAGTAGGATCCTAATGATTTTAGTAGATTTGGTAAATGATAAAATAGTGTGACTTGTAATTCAACTATAATACCAAAGAATGACATGATATATAACCTCGATGGATTGAGTGAGTGAACTAGTGAATAATTCAGGAATTTATGCCTGAAAAATATGAAGTAAAATACCAATCCCAATACTCCAATTAATTATTATTTAATACATAAATGATATATTCTTAATTTATATTCTCAATTATGATGTTTTATTTTACTACTTGTTTTTTAATTATCACATGTATTTATACCCATTAAATAAACTAACACTTTTCTTTATATTATCTAACTAGTATACTTGATTTTGGAATTTGTAATCCCATCCCTTTAAATATAGAATACTATAACTCACAGTTAATCTTCTACAACACCATATGCAATTATAATGATGCTATATAGTAACAAATATATATAACATCATTGAACATGTTATATAGTTATTAATTTTGATTGAAGTATCCATTAACTTGTGTGATTTATATTTCATATTAAAACACAAAATGTGTCTTCAACTAGAAATATCATCAATACATATTTAAATTTACATTTATTTATTACTCTATATAATATATACACATTACAACCATGTTTTTTAAATTTATGAACATAAAGATTTTAGTGATTACCAATTGAGAGTAATTATTGATATTAAAATACCAATCCTCCAATGTAGATCCTCTTAAACAAATGACTTAGAAGAATCAAACAGTTATATTGGGAATCAGAATAATTAAAAATCACAACACGATGAGTATATAATCAATAAATAACTAGTACCATCAAGGATAAGGTATTTATATTAACCTAGGGAAAATGAAAATCCCACACAAATCAAAGTTAAGCATAATGAAAAATAAATATTTGGAAAGGTACTATCACAAAAAATACCCAGTCATCATTATGAGATCACACACTAAGTATGAGGTAGATTTATTCGAATGGTTATTATCCACTATCCAGTACATTCCACTCAAATGAATGATTTGTTACGATATAAATATGATATTTTCCCTTTATTGTATTATAATATCAGTTAAATCATGGTAATTAGTATAAGTGAGATCATATTCCACGCATGTGAGTATATTTAAAATAAATTTATCCAAAGAGATTACATTGCATAAGGAAATATACATCTATGGGCATGGATATATAGTTTTATAAAAATAGATCAGTTCTACTTCCATATTGTATCTATGTGGATAATGGTTTACAACAAAATATTTCTTCATAATCCTTTTACATAGATATTTGAGTGATTTTATTTATAAATGATTAATTAAATTTAAAACAACATAGTCGACAATGAAATAGAAGTAAACTCTAGTGATTAGATAATAACTGAACATAAACAACTGAATAAAAAGATTGAATTATAGTTTTAAAAAGTTAATTAAATATTTTATAATTTATGTCAATTAAATGGCAGTGAAATAGGATGTAAATTCTTCTATTGCATATCTGTAATGGAAAATGAAATATTTGAAATCCAAAAAAAAAGAAACAATAAAACCATTGGGCTGAATTTGAAAATATTCCGTCGAATATTTTAACATTAACATAAATAAAAAATTGCAATAAAATACTCTTATAGAATAAGTTTTATGGAAGGGAAAATATATGATAAAACACAATAGAGTTTATCCATTCACAAATACCTATACCCTAGATGGAAGAATCAATGATACATATATAAGAAGTGGAATGTAAATATCTTGTAAAGATGGTAGAAAAAATTTCATGAGAACTAATAATATTCCTACTAAGAAATATATAAGTAAGTAACTTATAGTAAATAAGATTCAATTAATATACATGATAATTTAGGTTAAAATAATACATTTGTATAATATTGGGAGATCAAGGGAAAATAAGTAATAATCAATAATTGTTTGATAGGCAATAATTTAGTTCGAAATATTTAATAAGATGATATTATTGAATATTTATATTATCAATATTATAAAATGTAATATTATTCAACTTTATACATAAAACATAATGACATGAAATGAAATATAAATTAGTATTACTGATAAAAAACTAATGGGGTTGGAATGCCAGAAAACATATGGGGGAATAATATCAATTGAAGACATGGGGCAAGCTTTTAAAACATGATTTCGATATTTATCTGAGAAAGTAGGTAAAATTAAATGATAATATATATGATTATGATAATTATAAAGATGAATATTAATATAAAATATATTTAAATAAGAAAAATATTAAGGAGATAGACAATGGGTGACTATTTCCCTTGAATTATGACAATGATGTTATGGATTATTAGCCAGCTACTCCAATTTTGAAAGATAAAAAAAGATGTATAAGAACTAATATAATTACATAATGATAATAATATATATTATTTAGAAGATTAGAGATGATATTATATTGGTATGTGAACCATTAAAAACTCTACCTTATTCAATATTCATAAATAATATCATCTCAAATAAGGAATTATTATATAGTTTGCAATGATACAGTAACTATATAATTCTTTATTATCCTAAAATAAATGATAACATGAATTCTATAGGATACTGGATTAGTTACGATCCCCTATGAGTTTTATGGAATATTTTTTTCATTTACATAGTCGATCTTGGAGAATGTGTTTACTTGATCCACTAGAATGTAAAATAGAACATAAAATAGACAAATTTTACAAATTAATGTTTTATTTCATTAGTTTTTTTAAAAAATAATATATAAAACATGATTGGGTTATGAATTAAAAGATATATTAGATAACTTAGTCATTCCCCTGAATTCTTGTGATCATCAATTTTCAATTATCTAGATAATAAATTTTTTACTAGAGGTTCCTTGATTGAAGTTACCAGTGGGATAAATCACATTTCATGTCGAAAAGGACTTATAAATCTTATATTATTTTCATAAAATGATGTGTTTATATTGATTTGAGGAATTATTTTAAATGGATATCAGTTTCTACTAGGTTATATCTTTATTAAGGAATCAATATATGTCTAAATATTCTATATTGGATGATTTCAAAAGAGAAAAGGTAGTCAAAATTAAGGATTATGTGAATATACAAAATCAATAGTGATTATAAAACATGTATTCATGTGTTTTAATGGAAAAAATTTTAGATCGATAATTGAATACATACTTCGAAACCAATTTTACAAAGTAGCTTTGTTTGAAAAAAGATATATTCCAATCTATTCTAAATTATTCACAATATGGATAAATGTTGAAACTATGTATCATTATGTTAGATAAATTAGCGGATCATCAATGGGAAAAGATTCATGATGTGTTCATACGGTAAAATAATTCTATTTCCTTAAATAATTCATTTTTATAAAGAATATTCTCATGGTGTAAGTGGAAATGATTGCTCATGAGGGTTAATGAAGGCTAAACTAAAATATACAATAAGACGCAATATATGAGGAATTAAAAATACATGATATATGTAATATATATCCAATTTATAAAAATTCATGGAGCTTTAAAATAAATATTGTTACTAGGAAATGTATTTTTTCAAACACCCCATGTTTTAAAAAATATGTAATGTTATGAACTATTGTGTATGTGACACACAACACCAAGTTGAAAAAATCCTCAATATAGTACAAATATTTTCTTGAACAATGTAGTAATATCCTCACCAAAGAATATTTCAAAAATGATTAAACATAAAAACATTTCTCTAAATCATGAATGAGTGATAAATAAAATACATTGATAAATAATTATATAATTTTTTGTTAATGTATTTATAATCTTTGAAAATATTTTATTCTCAAAATGTATATGTTTATATAATTATTTAAAAATAATAATAAATTAATATTATCCCAATTTAATAAATATTATTTGAAAAAATGATGTTTTTTTAATACACATCACATACTATTATAAGACCAATTATTCTATTGTTTCTAAATAGTTTAATTTATTAATAAATACTCAGAAATACAGGTTTTTGTAACCCCCTGACCCCAGAATCTCAGAGTCAGTGCATTATTATGTATCATTGAAATGATCACAAATGATCAAGTCTCGAAAGGCCGATTAGTTTAGTAGCCTTGGATAATCTAGATTCCTTCATAAGGTTTACATTATATAATGAAATGGAAAACTACAACCACATTGTTTCCATTGACAACACTGAGAACCAACAGACTATCCCTTTAGGTTAGTCATAATATACTTTTTCGCATCCTGGGAAAAATAAAACATAGAAAGGTGTAAGATCAGATGCTCAGTAAGGATACCAATATAGAAGAAACATTCATAAAAAGCATAAACATTTAAGATAATGTATAACCCTAAAATAAAATACTTTTAAACATTACATTAAATATAATATAGAAAAGATAACATCAAATAATTCCATTTACTTTTTCACATGGATATTATTCTAGTAAAATAACCACATGAAATATCAATAGACACTTTCATAATGATGGAATTCATAATGCCAGACATTCATTACCACATAGTCAAGGACTTGGGCCAAGACTAAGTAAAATATTTTGTCAAGGCCTTGTGCCAAGACACTGGTTTGTATCATGAGACCTACCGATGCATCGAGGAGATATAGCGGTTTCCACCCTTCACTTAATATTTTTAATGCAATCCTCATATGAAAAGGATTAAACATAACATAAGAATTCATATTAAACCCAATATATGAAATATCAATACTTTATCCATAAAGCATAAGTGGTATCTAATAACACATCCACATTCAATCATATAAAAAAACCTTCAATATAATATGGATGTTTTGTATCATAATAAATCATCTTCAAACAAACATAAAATCCATCAATGTATGTTGACATAGATGAAATCAAAACGTTTTTGTGAAATATCTCTTTCAATTTTGAATTCATTTAAAAGTCACATAATTATTGATTAATACATTTATATTTGAAAATATTATTATAAGCTTTTACGGGAAGCTTTGATGGTGTTATAATGGTACAAAATAGCAGCCCCCTCCATATAAGTTAAAAAACATTCTTACCTTAAATTTGTCGAAAAGGTCAAAAAGTACATTGTTTGGAAAATGAAGGAAATATTCCTTTATAAAAATATTATAAAATTCAAACAAGGTTATAAATAACTATATCCCATAGTCTATACAATAGGGAGAATGTTTTCAAATACATTTTTAAGAAACATGGATCTTGATGATAAAGAGGTCCTAGGCGATAATAACGTATAAACAACCTCAGATAATGAAGAGATTGTAGAAATAACCCTTACCTTGTACTTTTACTTGGTTGAGTGTATGTTAACCTCCTGTATAATGGTGAAATAATTGTTATTAAATTATACAATGATCATATACATTAATATGATATCATATATGATTTTTTAACATTTCTTTGTTAATAATATCTAATTATTATCGTCCTTTCAGGAGTTAACTGGTTCGTTTTCCATTATATGCTTTATTACGTAGGTAATGATTGTTATTGATAGGATGTATATTGTTCGTATTAATAATGATATTATGTCTTTAAAAATTATTTTTAATCATCAAATGAAAATTATTTTGAATGAATACCATGGGGAATGAATCTCATCGTGTCTGTGGAGACGGTAATCCATACGTACGCACGAGAAACAATATCATACTTTTGATGTTAAAATAAAAAATAATTGGATGTTATATCATATATACAGAATCATTGACATGTTATATTTATTATTTACATCAATTACATGTCATTATTATACCCATGGAAATAATAATGTATTGAATAACAATTACCCCAAGGCGTAGAGACTGTAAGTTGTGCTTACGCACGTATGGTGACATGTCAATTAAATGATGGATAGAATAATGAATATGGTTGTACCTTATTTGTAATAATATCCCTGTATATATAAGATATTTGAGTTATTATTTTGGAATGGAAACAATAAATAATGAGAAAGTGGAAGATAAAAGGAACTTGAAAGAGTCGATAAATATTTACCTCTTCATCTGGTTATTCCTTTTTGTTTAATCAAAAGGGCTAGTTAGGTTGGATTTAGGACTAATTTAAGGACTCTAGGATGAAAGGAGGACATTTTTGAGGTTATTTGGGCAGGGGTTGGCTGAGTCAGAGGCACTGAGAGGGTGAGTTAGATAGAAGGGGGAGTGCCCTTTTATAAGAGGGGCGAGAGGAACCTTATGAAAAGTTAGAAATATTATTTTATAATAAAATAATTTTCGGATTCTAGTGGCTCAAAAATAGATTATTTAAAGGATAAGGTGTGGATGGGTTGATACCCACTCAACCAATAGGTTTTAGACAGGTTTGGGTCACTATATTAACTTTATCTTTTAGATTTAACTCTTAATTAAATAGTTTTACATTAACCACGTATCTTTGTATTTTTATATTATATTGTTCATAAAATTATCATTTACTAAGACTTTTGGATGAACATTATATTTTTAAGAATAAAATATCAATTAATAATATAATATTTGTTTTAAAGACTCTTTAATTTCAATTTTGACACAATTTTGTATTTTGTTTCTGCTAAATTCCTAACTGCACTATTACTTTGATGAAAATTCCTCTAACTGACCTTAATATGTCATAATAACCTATAAAATTAGTGGAATGCAATGAACGTCTCAAATTAAATATATTTGGATATATGTAATATCAATTATTTTATTATTTCATTAATTAGGTAATTACTGAATCATCATTGTATCATAAATAAATTAAATTATTTAATGTCTGAAAAATATAAATAAAATAAACTTATTTATGAAATCATTTAATCTTTCAAATGAATATTTATAGTCAAATTTATCTTATGAGTAACCCTATATTAAAAAGGTTTTTGTTATTAATCATTTATTTTAACTCTTTTAACTCTTCTTTGGATTAAATAAAAATAAATGTCCTAATCTAATCCATGTGGATCAAAGAGGTTCATATTTTATTCCTAAGGTTGTTTTTTTCAAATTATATTTATCAAATATAATTAGGACATGTGTTAGGGTAATAATAATATCAATTTTCAACTTAAATACCTAATTTACTTTTAACCGTGTTAAATAAAAGTCAAAAGTTACCATTCACCAAAAATTATTTTCATCTTATCAAACCACATTTTATTTACTGATATCAACCTTGTCTCTCAGATTTTTAAAATTCAACTCATATTAGTGGTAAAATTATTTTTTATGTAAATTTGCAAATGCTCCTAGGAGGTGGGTAAAAGACGGTAAACAGTTCAATAAATTTTTTTTAAATCTAAAATTATTATAAACTGACTCCAAAGAAATACATTGAACTTATATAGGTATTATGTATCTATTTTTACTGAAAATAATTTTACAAAAAATAAATAAATATTTAAATAAAAATTTGGTTTTAAAATATAACTCAGTTTTTTCACTATTCATCAAAAATTGAATGTTTTCAGAAAAATAAAAAAAATCCCCATAAGCTAATACAGATATTTCGAATCCAGAAAAAGTCCATTTTGAAAGATAAAATTTATAAATTTTAAAAAATATGGTATTGCTATTCATAACGGCTAGTTTGATTGGTTGTGGTGTGTTAGAACTGAACGTTGTGTACAACATACCCTATTGTATTGTTCAAATAGAAATGTATCATGGATGTTTGGGATGTTACATTCTCCCATCCTTCAAATAATTTCATCCTTGAAATTTCTAGAGTATTACTACTTAAAAAGACTTGGGTGATTCTTCATCATAAGTTTCTCGGGTTCCCTTATTGCCTCTTCCATCTTATGGTTTCTCCATAGAACTTTTACCAGATGAGTTGTTCGGTTTTCAGCACTTGTTCTATTGTATCCATAACCATGATAGGCTCTTCACCATAAGACAGATCAGGTTCGAGTTCTAATTCCTCATAGGTGAGTACATGCGTTGGGTCAGGCATGTATTTTCTCAACATTAATACATGGAATACATCGTGAACTTTACAGAGACTTGGCGACATTGCCAAATGGTAAGCTACAATCCCAATTCATTCTTCAATTATGAATGGTCTAAGGTACCTAGGACTCAATTTACCCTTCTTACCGAAACATATAACACCCTTTCGTGGATATAACTTCATGAAAACATGATCTCCTACCTGAAATTCCAAATCCTTCCTTTGGTTATCAGCATAGATTTTCTGCCTACTTTGAGCTGCTTTGATGTGGATTTGGATTACCTTAACCTTTTCCATCATATCCCTCACTAGTTCTGGGCCTCGAGTTTTCTTCCACCAATATCATCCCAACAGGTTGGTGTGCGACATCTCATTCTGTATAATCCTTTATATGGTGTCAACTGAATACATGAATAAAAGCTATTGTTATTGGAAAATTCTACCAGAGGTAAATATTGATCCCACATACCTTTAAAGTCAAGTGAGAATGATATCAACAAGTCTTATAAGGTTTAAATAGTCCATTATGATTGTCCATTAGTTTGGGGGTGGTAGGCAGTGCTCAAACAAGGTTCAGTATCTAGGTCTTTTTGAAGAATTTTCTAGAATCTTGATGTAAAACGGGGGTCACTATCAGAATCAATCGATAGTGTTACTCCATGAAGTAATACAACATCATTAATATATAGACATAGTAAACTTTCAAGTTGTAAATCTTCCCTTATATCATGAAAATGTGCTGACATGGTAAGAAGATCAACAATGACCCATATTGCATCGTTCCTTCTAGGAGTCTTTGTGGTAGCCCCATGACAATGTCCATCGAAATATTATCCCATTTCCACTCAGGATATGGGAAGAGGTTGCAAGACTCATCCATCCAGTTGCCTTCCATATTTAACTTGTGGAAAAACCATAAATCCTGACACAAAATATGAAGTCTCCCTCTTCCTCTTGTCCCTCAAAAAATGTTTCTTCAAATCTCTATACATTTCAGTGCACCCAGGGAGTATAGAAAAATTGAAACTATAAGAATCATCCAACAATTATATTTTTAGATCAGGTATATCAGAAACACAAATAATAATCCCAAATTCAAAAATTACATCTTCAAACACAAAGTCACTCAATCTCCCATCATTCGTAACTTTAATCCTCTTTTGAATATCCTCATCATCAGTATGAGAACTTTTTATCCTTTCTAGTAAAGATTGTTTAGAATCCATTTGAATATGAATTGATGTTTCAGCTTATATGGTTATTCACATATCCATCTTTATTAGATTCGTGTATATAGGATCTTTTTCAACTCTCATGTTGATCAAAACTATATAATATTTTCTGCTCAAAGCATCTGCCACCTTATTTTCTTTCCTCGAGTGGTATTGTATCATGCAATAATAATACGTGATTAGTTCAAGTCATCTCTTTTTCCTCATGTTGAGTTATTTCTTTGAGAAAACATACTTCAAACTCTTTTGATCATTATAAACATCAAATTTTCACCATATTGATAGTGTCTCTAAATCTTCAAAGCAAATATTAGAGCTACTAACTAATGATCATGAGTATGATAGTTTTTCTCATGCATTTTCAGTTATTGTGATGCTTAGGCAATAACTTTATCATTAAAAATAAGGACACAACCAAGTCCTTTCTTCAATGCATCACTATAAAAAACAAACCCATAATTCCATGATGGTATAGTCAAGATAAGTGCATTAACTAATATTCTTTTCAATACTTTAAAACATTCTTCACACTCTTTTGTCTAATGAACTTTAACCCCATTACTTATGAGCTTTTTTAATGGGTTAGCCAACCAGGATAAATTCTAAATGAAACGACGATAATAACCTACTAATCAAATAAAATTGTGTATATCAGTTATACTTATCGGTTTTATACATTCATTTATTTCCTTGGTCTTAGAAGGATCAAAAAAGATTCCATCCTTGGAGAAAATATGTCCATGAAAAGAAATTTACTGAATCCAAAATTCACACAGGCAAAAATTCCCATGTAATTCATGTCTTCTAAGAGTATTCAAGATAATGCACAAGTGATTTTCATGATATTCTTTGCTTTTGGAGAATACCAAGATATCATCAATAAATAACACTACAAATTCATCAAGATATTCCTTGAAAACTCTATTCATTATATCCATGAAGATAAAGGGTTCATTAGTCAATCAAAAATAAATTATTGTAAACTCATAATGCCCATACCTGGTTCGAAATGCTGTTTTTGGAATGTATTTCTTCTACAAACAGAAATGATGATATCCATATCAATGTTCAATCTTTGAAATGTATTGACCTCCATGTAGTTGGTCGAATAAATCATAAATTCAAGGTAGGGGATACTTGTTCTTTATTTTTATAGCATTGATATCCCTATAGTCAATACACAACTTCATAGATCCAACTTTCTACATAACAAAAAGGACAGGGGCTCCCCATGGAGAAACACTAGGGATAATAAATCTGTTATTACTCAATTATCTAGTTGTTTATTTAATTCAACTAATTCCATAGTGTCCATTCTATAAGTGGCCTTCGATATGGGTCTTGATCCAGGAAATAAATCAATGGAAAACTCAATTTATCATTCTGGAGGATGTCCATGTAAATATTCTGGAAACACATCAACATATTCTTTCACAATAGGTATATCCTCTATTTGAACATTATTTTCCTCACCCACAGTTATTTCATTCTCGTCCTCCCAAATAATTGAATTTAATTGAGCTATGTGGGATGTATCTAGATAAGAATTAAGTAGTGAAGATTCTGCTCTAAAGATAAGGTGTTCTTTATCATCATCCTAAAAAATAGTAACCTCTTTCTTCTTAAAATAAATTTTTGCATCATATTCCGATAGCTAATCCATACCGAGGATTATATAAAATTCAATCATGGGCATGATGATGAGATCAGTAGATAAAGAACATTTATATGCCCTAATGGGGACTTATTCACAAAAAAATGTTGCATTGATAAATCCATTAGGTGTTTTGACTGAGAAATCCCATGTCAAATGAAATTGGGAATATCTAATTTTCATAACAGACTAGGAAGATATGAAACAATGCAATTATCCAGAATCAAATAAAGCATTTTCTAAACATGAGGAAACCATTAAAATACCTACCACTACGTCTTTTGGAGCTTCCACATATGTAGTAGTGATACAATATGTTTGGCCATGATCTCTTGGCTATTTCTGAGGTACGTTCCCCTGATGCTTAGGAAATTCATTCACATAATGCTCCATTTCTCTACAATTGTATCATTCAACATCGACAACCTCTTTCTTACCCATGCATTTAAGAGCTTGGTGGCCTTTTTCACCACACTTGTAACAGTCTCCCATTTCTTTCAGGAAAGTACCAAGTTGTTTCTTCCCACATTTACTGCAGGATAGATATTCAACTTTTCCCTTCTTCCTGTAATTATAATCTGTAGAGTGTTCAGTCGATCTCTCCTTCTCTTTCATTGTAATAACGTCTTAAGACTTAGAGAATTATTTTTCTATCTTGATATGACAGGAGACAATATCATCGTATGAGGAGAAGGATTGTGAGACTAGTGCTAGATGGAGAAATGGTTTTAACCCATCAAATACATGATCAATCTTACTTCTTGGGTTACGTATATAATCTGCAGCATGCCTCTCTAACCATATAAAGTTAGCATCATTCTTTGCAACATTCCCATCCTCCTTTTTCTGGAGTCTCAGAAATTTCCTTTCCACATCTGCTCGATGGTCAAGAGGAAGGTAATTTTCTATGAAAAGATCTTTCAACTCCCTATATTCCATATTTGATACTTTATCATCTTCCTTTGTGTTTTGAATCAATGACCACCACTGAACAACATCTCTAGTGAGGTGGTAAATTTCCATGGATGTTTTTTCCCTTTCCAATACTTGCCAATGCATGGAATATTTTTTGTAAAGAATATATCCATTGATCATGTACTAATGAATTTTCACCCCCATTGAATGCTAGTGTTTGTTTCCTCATTAAGTGAACTAACATTGATCCTCTATGTTGTGGATCAGGGTGCCCCATATGGGTAAGGTTATTATTCATAACCTGAGTGAGTTGTCCTAGTATGGTGATTAGTTGATCGGCACTAGTTTCATCACTAGCTCCACTATAATTATCTTGAGTAGGAGGTAAATAAATACATGGAGTGTGTGCAATGATATGGTTTCCATTCCTTCCAATAGGCACGATTTCTAAACAATATAATAAACTAGTTTAGTTTATGAAATGA
Organism: Viscum album; assembly: GCA_963277665.1. Lineage (NCBI taxonomy): Eukaryota > Viridiplantae > Streptophyta > Magnoliopsida > Santalales > Viscaceae > Viscum > Viscum album. The sequence goes on from OY728127.1 coordinate 1,815,259,594, forward strand.
AATACATAATTCTAAACTTATAAAAACAACTAACATAAATTGAACAATTTATGGATATAATCCATAATGATAAAAAAATTATTTAATGAAGTATATACTCACAAACCGTTCATAATGGTTTGTAAAGAAAATTAGGATTATTCTAAGCATATCCCCCAGGATTTTCATAACCAAGAGTGCAACAAAGCATGTGGTCATGCACCAGTTCTTGTTTGAGTCTAGCTCAAAGTGATGTTTTTAGGTTTTACACCTAGGTACATTTGTACCAGAGCCTCCTCTACCAGCTCGTATTTATATAGGGATGTATTTCATGGAAAACTCACAAAATCTCTATAATACCAAAAATCCAATAAGTTCTTATATACTAATCCTCAACGTCTATCTTAGGGATATGTGCTCTAATCAGAGTTTAACAAAATCTAGTTTCCACGGTTTTTACTAAACTTCCTCTGATATCAACTGTAATGCCCCGACCCAAGAAGCTCATAGTTGGTGCATTATTACATATCATTGGAATTATCACAAAAGATGAAATCTCAGAAGACCGATTAGTTTAGTAGCATTGGAATTGCTAGAAACATTCATAAGGTTTACATTACATCATGAAATGGAAAATAACAACAACATTATTTCCATTTAAAGCACTAAGATCCCACAGACTATCCCTGTAGGACAGTCATATTATACATTTCGCATCCTGGGAAAAATAAAACATAGAAAGGGGTGAGCTTAGATGCTCAGTAAGGATAACAATATAGCAGAAACTTAAATAAATAAGAAAAAAAATTTAATTCAATGTATAAGACTAAAACAAAATCCATTTAAACTTTAAATTCTGCATAATAGTGAAAAGATAACATCAAATCATGCCATTTACTTATTCACTTGGATATTCTACAAGTATAATAATCACATTCAATATTAATAGCCACTTTCTTAATGACGGAATTCATAATGTCGGACTTTCATAACCACATTGTCAAGGCCTTGTGCTAAGACTACAAATATGATTTTGTCAAGGCCTTTTTACAAGACACTAGTTTCCCTGATGAGACCTTCCGATGCATCAACGAGCTATATCGGGCTACACCCAACACTTACTAAGTCCATTACATTCCTCATATGAAATTGTTTAAACATAACATAAACAATCATATTAAAACTAGCACAAGAAATGTCAATACTTAATCCATAATCCATGAACAGTATAGAATAACACGTTCACAATCAAACATATCACAAAACATTCAATTAAATATGGATGTTTTGTATCATAATAAATAAACTTCAAAAAAACATAAAATCCATCAAAGGATGTTGACATAGATTAAATTAAAACCTTTTTAGAGAAATATCTCTTTCTATTTTGAAATCATTTAATAGTCACATAATTTTAAAAGAAAACATTTTTATTTGAAAATATTCTTATAATCATGTAAGGGAAGATTCGAAGATTGTATAATGGTAGAAAATAGTTGCACACACCATATAAGTTAAAAAAAATTCTTACCTTAAACTTGTCGAAAAGGTGAAAAAGTACCTTGTTCGATAAATGATGGAAATATTCCATTATAAACATATTATAAATGTAGAACAAGGGTATAAATGACTTTAACCAACAGTCTTTAACATTTTAATAATGTTTTGAAATACCTTTTTAAGAATCATGGATGTGGATGATAAAGAGGTCCTAGTAGATAATTACTTATAAACAAACTTTGATAATGAAGAGATTGTAGAATTAACCCTTACCTTGTACTTTTCCTTGGACGATGGTAGGTTAACCTCCTGTATAAAGGTGAAATAATTGTTATTAAATTAAACAATAATAATTTACATTAATATGATATCATATATGATTTTTTAACATTTCTTTGTTAATAATATCTTACTGTTATCGTTGTTTCGGTTGTTAACTGATTCATTTTCCTTTATATGATTTGTTACGTAGGTAATAATTGTTATGGATAGAAAGTATCTTATTCATATTCAGAATGATATTATGCCTATAAACATTTTTTATAATCATCAAATGAAAATTAATATTGGATGGATATGATGGGGAATAAATCTTAACGCGTTCGTGGAGACGGTAATCCGTACATATGCACTAGTGACAATATTTTTCTTTTGATATTAAAATAATATATTATTGGATGGTATATCATATATAAAGAATTATTATCATGTTATTTTTATAATTTAAATCAATTAAACCTCATTATTATACCCATCCAAAAAATAATGTATTGAATAACAATTATACCATGATGTGGAGACGGTAAGTCGTACGTACGCATGTATAGTGACATGTCATTCAAAGGATGGATAGAATAATGAATCTGGGTGTACCATATTTATAATAACGTAACATTATATATAATATAATGGAATTATTATTTTATAATGGAAACGACAATGAAATAGGATGTTGAAGAAGAAAGGAACTTGAAAGGGGTGATGAAATATTTACCTCTTTTTCGGGTTCTTCCTTTTTATTTTATCCAAAAGGCTACATAAGGTGGATTTCTGTCTAATGGAATGCCTCTATGATGATGGAAGGATAGTTGAGAGGGTATTTGGTCTGGTTTTGGTTGATAAAAATGGGTTTGATGGTGTGAATTAGAGAGAAGGGTGATTTCCCTTTTATAAGAGGGGTAAGGGGCACCTTAGGAAAAGCTAGAAATATTAGTTTATAAAAAAATAAATTTCATTTTATTATAGCTCAAAAATGGATTATTTAATTTATAATGTGAGTATGGGTAGAAAAACACTCAATGAATAGGTTTTAGACAGGTTTGGGTCAATGTATTAACATTATCTTTTATATTTAACTCTTAGTTAAATAGTTTGACATTACCATGTCTCTTTGTATTTTTATATGATATGGTTAATAAACATACTATATACATTCAATAAAACCCCATTTAGTTCACTAATTATATAACTATCATTATATATGCCTTTTGGAAGAACTGTATTTTTTTGGAATAGAATATCAATTAATTTAATATTTCATTAATTAGGTAATTACTGCAACATTATTGAGTCATGAATAAATTAAATTATTTAATGTCTAGAAAATATAAATAAAATGGGATTATTTAGTAAATATATTTATATTTCTAATGAATTTCTATATTAGCATTTATCTTATTTGTAACATTATTTTAAAAAGGTTTTAGTTATTAAACATTGATTTTAACTCATTTAACTCTTCTTTAAATTAAATAATAATAAATTTCCGAATCTAATACAAGTGGACCAAAGAGGTTAATATTTTATTTCAAAGGTTTTTTTCAAATTATACTTATCTAATAGAATTATGATATTTTTTAGGGTAATAATAATATCATTTTTTCCCTTAACTACCCTATTTACTTTTAACTGTGGTAAATAAGTCAAAAGTTACTATTCACCAAAAATTATTTTCATCTTATTAAACCACATATTACATAATAATATAAACCATGTATCTCAGATTTTAGAAATTCTACTCTCATTAGCGGTAGAATTAAGTTTTATGTAAATTTAAAAATGCTCCTATGAGATGGGTAAAAGACGGTAAAAAGTTCAATAAAATTTTTATAATTCTAAAATTATGATAAAAAAACTCCAATGAATTACATTGAACTTATATAGGTCTTTTTTATCTATTCAGACCTAAAATAAATTCAAATAAAATAAATAAATATTTAAAAAGAAATTCGGTTTTCAACTATAACTTAGTGTTTTTCACTTTTCATAAAAAAATTGAATGTTTTCAGAAAAATACCAAAAAATCACCCTAAGCTAATTTTGATATTCCAAATCCAAAAATTATGTCCATTTTGAAATATAAAATTTATAATGTATCAAAATGTCAGTATTACTATTCCTAATGGTTAGTTTGATTGGTTGTGGTGTGTTTGAACTCAAAGTTTCATTCAACACATGATATTGTATTATTCAAAGAGAAGTGAACCGTGGAAGTTTGGGGTGTTACAGTTTTAATTAAAAACTTCCTTTTCATTGAAATCATTTAAAAAGATAAATTTTTCTTCAAATTAGATTAAATTAAATGTTAGTCCAAGTATGTTCTTATTATTTCAATTTTAGTCAATGGAATCATTTTAGTTTTGAATATTGATATAGACTTTTTGAATTGTTATTAAAAATTCTCTTTGGAAAATACTTTTTACAACACATTATTAAATTCAATTTTAAATTAAATTATAACATGATTTTTAATTGAAATTCTAAAAAATGGATCCCATATTCTGAATAAGAATTATTAATTTGATATGAAAACATTATATTAATTTTTTCATAATTAATAGTAAATATTAAAAAAATTATTTACGTTCATTAAGGATAAAATTAGTTTACTGACGAAACAAATAAGAGGAAACGTCTTAAATGATATAGAAATATATCAAAATCAAATTTTATTTCCATAATTTGACCATATATCATATATTTTTTGATAATGATCCATTTTATAGCCTCATGTTAGGTGTAAACGTGTTTATATATTTTTTAATTTCACGAATTCAAAGTGGGTCCTCTCCCTACATTATAAAAGGGTACCCCATATCATCTTCTCTTTATAAGTATTATTCCACGTGGATCATATAATGCCATAAAAATACCCAAATTAATTCCCTTTACATTTCCTAGTATCATTATTTTGATCATAAATCAAATATAATGTGGATTATTATATAATCCTAATGATGTGGTTTGAACAAGAGGTATCATTCATAGTAGTAGATCTCTTTTTTTCATTCTTCCAACTCATTCAAATTTAATCAATAATTGTTATATAAAATCAAATGTATTTTCCATATAATTTTTTTATTTATAATAATGTAATAACATAAATCTATCTCAACTTTTATTAAATAGGATAAAAACCCATCTTTCATGTGTACAACAGACTACAACATTGATAAAAAATGTAATTCATATTCCATCATTTCATATTAAAATTATTCAGGATTATGTATTTATTTATTATAGAGTTTATTAATTATATATTAATAAATATGTGAAAATAAAAAACATATACATTTTAGGCTTACAATCCATTGATGAATGATAATTTCATATGTATGTATGGCGAAATACTGCCTCACGATGCTTTGGGGTGTTTTTTTACTACTATGACACATGGATGGTATATGAGTGTTTATAGAAATTAATAATATGATATTTATAATATAGTTATAAAAATGTAATAATATAATAATACTAACCTTATTAATAATATGATCATTGAAGAATTGAAATGTTACTCATGTGTATGTTCGACCAACCATCTCTATAATTGTAACATAGTTTATTTTCCATAAATATATGTCATGGTTATTATTAAAAGTATAATATAAGTATAAAAATTGTAATTACTTGAATATTATTATTCTGTATATAATTATATAATAATCTATTTATCTATATTAATCTTTCTATGGCGATTTTATACATATGATCCAAACTTCATCAAAACATTTCACTTAAACCTAAATGATGAAGTAATTGAATATAACATGATATTGAATAAAATAAAATTAATGTTTCAATGAAATAATTTTCTTAATAACATAAAAAATTAAAACAATTTTATTATTTATGATTCTAATGAATTCATGGGATGAATTTGGCTTGAGGTAAGGGTTATCTCAAAACCACACTTTTTCTTGGGTTATGAAAAATAACTCTCTACATCCCCTTATATCCCAATTTTATGATATGAAATTTTTTTACATTTAATATATTTTTATCATAATGATACATACCTTATTCTCTCTTCATTTAATAGGGTAATACATAGATATATTCATTTCTCATATGGTTTTACTACGAAATTTCCATTGGTTATGATTTGAGGAATGATTATGTAACCCATTTTCATTCAATGAGTAATTATTATGTTATAATTTATAATTTATTTCTTTTTTATATAAGAACCTAAATCATGAACATCATATAATGGGTGTTCCAAAATATCAATTTTTTTAATTGGATAATGATTTATTCTCACGGGACATCATGTTTGTGATTAGATTTTAAGCCTAATACATTATGGGACTTTTTCCATCATCTAATACAGTCAAGGGAGATGTAATATAATCATTTTTGTGTCATGTTTTATGTTTTTTGACATTCCCTATAATAATATGACCTTATGATAACATGTCATTTATGTTATGATTCTATGGGATTCCTCATGAGACATATGTTTTATAATATCATGTCCTACTTTTGACTCACAAGTTATGCTTAATTATAATGTATATTCTCTTACAATGATTCCTAGCTCAAAACATTTTTAATTGAATTCTATAGGTTATCCCATGTAGTTTCTCAAAACTAATGAAATTAATATATCATTATAAAGAATAAAATATTGATTTTATTTTTAGTTTCAGTTGTTGTATTATGAACCAAGTATTCCAAATACAATAAACCCCATGATCTTTGGGGTTGTACTAATTCAATATTAATGTTTACTTTTTTTAAAACATTAATCAATATATAGGGTTTTTATAATTTTATATTAAAAATATCTAATTATTGATAAAATATCAACAAGATGAAAAATTATCAGGATAGTTCGCATTGATCTCATGAAGTCAAATAAGGAACTATGGAATGCTAATTTCCAAATATAATTCTGTGATTAGATAACTGAAATGTAGTCTAGTCATTATCAATTTTTATTTTATGATGATAATTCAGACAATGGGTAAGAGAAAATAAGTAACACCCCAAGATTTCATAGTACATTATCTCTTTAATGTAATTTAATAGCCCATATTGCACACAACACCGACATGGATTCTGTCTTACTCATGATTCTGTTTCTACAAAAAAACAAATTAGTATTATAATTATTTAAATGATATATTTGTTTATAAATAATTTTTCTTAATCTGAATGGTAAAAAATAAATTATTAATGTTATTTATAATTTTTTCACACATATAAAACATATTTATAATGAAATGTATAACTTTTGTAATACTAGTTATATATTTAGAAAAACTATTTTTTCCAAATCACTACTTTTTATGTCCTTGTAAAAAAATAATAAAATAAATTTTACAGAATCTTAAAAATTGAATTTCATAAAATAGAAAAAATGTTGATTTTATAAAATCAAAATAACCGTAGGGTGAATTGTTGGTATTTTTATAAAAACATTAAATTTTTATGAATAATGAAAATAATTAATGATACAAAAAAACCATCTTTTTCAATTAAATAATTATTTTTAATTTAAAATTTATCTTAAAATAAAACTAGATACATAATAAATATATTAGTTCAAGGTCGTACATTGGAGTCTTTTTATAATAAGAATAGATATATAAAAGTTTATTGAACCTTTTTAACATATTTTACCCACCATCTAGACACATTTACCTACTATATAGGCACATTTGAAAATTTGCATAAAACAAAATTTTACTACTTCTGTGAATTGAATTTCAAAAATCCTAGAGACCTAGTTGACCTCCGAATGTAAAATTAGGCTCAATATGATGAAAATAATTTTTTATGAATAATATCTTTTGATTTTTATTTACCAATGTAAAAAATAAATAATGTAATTATAGGTAAAAATATTAATAAAATCACACCAAGACATTTTCTAATTATATTAGATAATTGTATATTGACCAATGTCAACCTAATTTCAAAGAAAATAAATTTTGAACCATTTTGGTAAGATTAAGATATTTATTATATTTTATTTACAAAATGATTAATGGTTTCAAATTCAATGTTTAATAACTAAAAAAAATCATATTGGGATTCCTGTAATATAGATTATATTATAATTACTTATTTGAAAGATAAAAAAGATTTAATACATCATGGTATTTTATTTATAAATTTTAAACATTATATAATTAAATCAATAAATGATACAATGATGATGTAGTAATTACCTTATTAATCAATGATTAAAATAAATAATGTTGTAAAAATTAAAATAAATATAAATTGAAGATTTGGATTCCATAAAATATTTTTTTGAGATGAATATGAAATTTTAGGGATGATGAAATGTATTTTTTTGATGTAATCAAGTATCTATGACTTTAAAAAACCCAATAATAAATAGTGTTAAAATTGACATAAATGAGTTTTTAAAACAAATACTATATTATTAAATGATATAATAATCTTGAAAATCAATGAATCAACCAAATGAATTATATAAAGTTATATATTTCATTAATGGATAACGTGAGGTTTTCATTGAATTAAATAGTTAATATAATAACCATGTAACATAAAAATACAAGGAGACATGATGAAAGATAAACTATTTAACTAAGAGTTAAATATAAAAGATATGGTTTATATGTTGCTCTAAACATATCTAAAACCTATTGGATGATTTTATTTCGACCCATACCCACATTATGCTACAAATAAATCGACATGGATTCATTATATACCTAAAATTATTTTATAATAAATTAATATTTCAATAATTTCATAAAGTTCCCCCCACATCTCTTATAAAACGGTACTTCTCCTTATCTTCAATTAACACATCCAAAACCATTTGGATCATCCAAAACCAGATATAATCTCCTCAAAAAACCCCTCAAATCAACCTATAGGCCGTACCTTGACCATAAATGCATCTTATGGAGCCATTACATTCAAATAAAAACGAAGAACCCGATGAAGAGGTAATAATTTCATCATCTCATTCAACGTTCTTTTCTTCTTCCTCTTCCTCTTTCATTGTTGTTTCCATATAAAAATAAAATATAAAGTACTCTATACATATTGATATGTTATTATAAATATGGTTCAAGCATATTCATTATTCTATCTATCTTATGATTGACAATGTCACCATACGTGCGTACGTACGACTTACCCTCTCCACATCGTGGGGTAGTTTGTTATTCAACACTTAATTATTTGGATAAGTATAATAATGAGTATAGTTGATGTAAATAATAAATATATCAATTGAATGATTCTGTATATATATTTTATCAACCAATTACATACTATTTCACTATCAATATAATGATATTTTTTCTCGTGCATATGTATGTCTTACTGTCTTGATGACATGATGAGATTAATTTCCACATTCACCATTAAATTATAATTATATATATATATATATTATAAATAAATATGTAATATATTTCTTAATAAATATACTTGAAATATATATATATATTTATTTATATTTATATATTTCTTATTCACTTGCTTCCTATCCGTACGATATAAAAACAGAACGACATTTAAGCATACGTACAACATACTAACTCCAAAAATGGTATTTTTAATTTCATATTTCTATCTATTATACATATTTATATCCTAAATATATATGATACATAAATAATGTTTTATATTCTAGAATAAATTAAATCATGATATACATGATATGATCAAGAATAACAAGATAACACACTTACAATAAAAAAGAGATTATTACCCAAAATATTATTTTAAAATGGCAATTTTCATTAAATAGGTAGTATAAAGTAAAAAATAAATCATTTATAATCACATAAATATGAATATTGTTCTGGTATAATTTAATAACATACTATAGTGATTATACATGAGGTTAAATATACCATTGACCAAAAGAATTTAATAGGTAAGGGTTACTTTCTCAATCTCATTATTATCTGTGATTGTTTATTTGAAAGTATTTACTGGGATAGATTTGTCATCAGTGTCCATGTTTCATAAAAAATATTTCAAATTGAATATTTTAGGGGTTAATAGAAGGGAATTTTTAACAAGATCTTCATTTTAAATGTTTAAAATATTAATTTTTATAAATCTTTTTAATTAATCTCTAGAATTTCAAAATGATTTTAAGGGTTTATTTATATGGTAATGATTGTTTTAAAATCATAGTTTCTATAAAATGTTTCAATTGGTATAGGAAACATTAATTCAAAAAACTATTTTAAATGAATTCCTTTATAAATTGTGTGACTTTTAAATGATTCATGAAAAAGGGATATCTATTTCAAGGAGTTGTAGTTATTATTTTCAACATTGTCAACATACATTATTGGATGTTATTTTTTATTGATATTGATTGGTTATAATACAATCTTTTATGTTGAATTGAATGTGTAATGATATATTTGGTTGTGGATGTTCTATGTTCATACCATTTATTTTTTGTGGTTAATGTATTGACTTTTCGTATGCTAGTTTTAAATGAATGATTATGTTATGTTTCAAAAATTTCATATGATGAATGCATTGGATATAGTAATTGATGGGTGGGGCCTACTATAGCTGCTCGATGCATCAGTAGGTCCCATGAGACAAATTAGTTTCTCACCACAATTCCTTGAAAAATTTTATATTTAGGGTCATGGAACGAGGTCGTGACATTGTGGTTAGTATGTCTGACATTTTTCATTTCATTATTATGAAATTTGTTATTACATTTGATTATTATACTAGTAGATTATCAATGTTCATGTTTATGTGGTATTATTAGACTGGTTTCTACCAAATTATGTTCATGTTTTAGGTTTAAAATGATTTTTTTACTATACATATATCCTTAAAATTTGACTAGTGCTGCAGAATTATTTACCCTTACCAAGCATCTGTGCTCACCCCTTTATTATGCTTTATTTTCCCTAGATTCCAAGAAGTGAATTATGACGGATATGTAGTTTTATGATAAGGTAATAATGGCATTATCAAAGCATTATTTATTCAGTGTTATATGTTATAAAATGTAATTTAATGTTCATCTATGTAATTTATTTTCTAAGACTGCAAAACTGGTCTGTCCTTTGGGACATTATTCCTTGTAATCGTGCTAAGGTATAAAAATAATGCACCAGATCATGGTAAATAGTGTCAGCGAGTAAAATTTGGTATCAAACAAGTTTAGAAACAACCATAAAATTATAATTAGATAAATTCTGATAAGGAAACATTATACTAATATAGTAATTGAGGATTATTATTGAAGAACGTCAAATTGTTTTTGGTAATCAAGATATTATGTGGGTTTTAAAATCCATACATCCATTTCTTGATATAAAAGAGGATGTGGTTTTGGCACAAACTTACCTCAGTGTGAAAATTATGACAAGGAGTTCTGGGCTTGACCCAGGTTATCCAATTGCACAACAACATGCCATAATACGCACCTAGTTTGACACTCCCATGAGATATACATAGGATAATTCATAATTTAGTTACAAACCATTATGAATGATTTATGAGTAAATATATAAGAAAAGAACCATTTTTATGATTATGAGACTAGATCTGTGTAATTCTTCAATTAATGTTGAGATTTTTTCTAGTTTTTGGATTATACATTATGATAGAATATATCCTAGTATATCAAATCATTTAGAAATGGCACCTAGTATAAGGAAAGCGAAATCCAACAATACACATGATCCTAAGATTAAAAAAGGATCATAACTTTCACGGAGTGAAGAAAACATTTAGAAAGTAAATAGCATCCTATGTATTCACATAATATGAAGAAATAATATCACATGTTAATAAGATAAGTACTGAATTATATGAGCCCTATTTCCTTGAAGGGATGAAATAGAATGAGAGGATTTCAGATGAAAATATAGAAACATGGAATTAGAGAATAATGGTTTTTCCAACATGTGATAACTGTCGAATGAATAACCTTGGTAAATGCATGAAGGGAATGAGTTCGTGATATACAACTGCAGAAAAGATTCATCAAGATAAATAATGAAAATGGAAGAAATAAAATATTAACAATCAGTGTTAAAACTATAGTGAAATGGGGAATTATGAAAATAAATGTCCTAAGAATCATGGAAACATATATTAGAATAATCAAAGGGATAAAGGTCAAGCATAATCTGTCACTACAATCGATGTGGAATAATTAATGTATTTGTGCTTCTTGACTGAGGAATTATGCCATTTGAGTTTTGTATCAATGATGTACCAGTTATATGAATAATGGAAATAAATAATGATTCTACTATAGTAGAATTTTTTGAGTATTTGAGATTTTATGATACTAAGAAAATAGAATCAATATTAAGTTATATGTTTTTGTAAAATACATGGTTGAGGGAAAAATAAACTTAATATAGTCCTAATACTGAGACAATTGATTTGGATAAATTAAATTGGGTATTTAAGACATCCTTGAAACTAATTAATGGTTTTTTAAAGAGGTTTATACCATAGTTATTAAGAGATTTCATCATTTTTTAATTTAAGTTTTATATCTAGTATTCTATGTTTTTCATAATTTATAAGGAAAATGATCCTATTCAATATGGTTTTCTAGTAATTCCATTTATTACCATGTGTTAAGAGAATACACGATGATGGTATTCACACTTATGTTATGGGACCTTCATTATATATTTTGGACTCTGAGTTTGGAAAAAAGTATTTACGATAAGTTTAATGGTTGGAATAGATTAAGTAGGAAATTTTATTCTAATGTTAATGGTTAAATCATTTCTTAAGATTATGTTTTTATTTTTATACAATGTTCAACCCGAAGGTCGGGAAACAACCTTTATCACCCGGCAAGGCCACTATACTTGAACTCACAACCGAAAAGAGACAAGGGTGCATCACCTACCACTGGCCTACATGATGTCCTGGTTTTAATTATGTTGTTTTTTAAGTGTTTTTACAAATGATTTACAAATTCATATTTTAGAACCCTATATGATTATTTTAATGAAAATATTTTGGAGTTCTATTATCTTTTGGAGTGAAATATGAGTTTGTGGACGATATTATTTTGACGATGGAACTCTACATGTTTATTATTCTTTATTTCTTAATCTACGGAGAAATTAATTTTTAAACATTACTGAAAGGATCATAAAACCAAAAATTTGTTATCCTAATACCTTATATTTTTTTGAACTAATTATATTTTAAATCATCATAGATTTATGGCTTTTAGGCCCTCAATTTTACATTTATTGTTAACTTTTTTGTGATTGATGACTTCAATCACTCCGTATAAATATGATCATTTTCCCCCAATTATGTTTCTATAATTGAAAAAAATATATTCATTTTTTTAATACTGATTTAGTGGTCCGTTTTTCATTTCCTTTTTCCATCTTAATAAATCATAATGGTGTTAACCCTATTTTTGATGTGGGTTTTCCAAAAAAGTATTTTATATTTTCAAGCATTTATTTTCAAAGAATAATTTCAAAATGGAAGGGAAGAATTTATTGAAGGAGGTGATAATATAACACCCCATGAAATCATATAATGTTATCTCCTTAATGTAATTTAATATCTTATATTGATCGCAACACTATCTTTTCTAGCGTTTTAGGCATGAATTAGTTTATGCAAAACAACACATCAGTATTATAATTATTTAAATGATATATTTATTTATCAATCAAATACTGTAATATGAATTTTAAGAAATAAATTTTAAATTTTATCTATAATGTTACCACATAAATAAAACATATTTATAATAAAATATATAACTTTTGTTAAAATACTTATATATTTAGAAGAAATATTTTCTCAAACGGACTACTTTTTATGTCCTTTTGTGAACAATTATAAAAGTAATTTTAGAAACTCCTAAAAATTTAATTTGTTAAAATAACCATAATTTTTAATTCAGAATACCAAAATTATGTTAAGGTAATTTTTTGGTATTTTTTTGAAAACATTCAATATTAATGAATAGTTAAAAATACAACATATTACATAAAAAAATACTTTTTCATTTAAATAATTATTTTTAGTTTAAAATTTATCTTCAATTAAAAAAAGATATATAATACATATATAAGTACAATGTGCATTATTATAGTCATTTTATAATATGATTAGATATATAAAATTTTATTGAACCTTTTTGATATCTTTTACCCACCTTCTAGACACAATTACTTACCTTCTAGGCACATTTTAAAATATGAAAAAACACAATTTTATCACATCTGTGAACTAAGTTTCAAAAATTAGAGAGACACTATTTACATAAATATGTAAAATGTAGTTCATTAGGATGATTTTTTGGGTGAATAATAACATTCGGATTTTATTTTCCACAATAAAAAGTAAATAAGGTAATTAAAGTTAAATATAATATTACAATTACCCCAAAACATGTAATAATTATATTGGATAAGTTTATTTCCGCCAAAATAAAATTTAAGACAAAAATAATATCCTTTAGATCTATTTGGGTTATATTAGGACATTTATTATATTTTATTCAAATAAGAGTTAAAAGTGTCCAATTCATTGTTAATAACTAAAATATATTTAAAATAGAGTTACACATGAGATTAATTATGCTATAAATATTGATTAGAAAAATAAAAATATTTCCTACGTCATGGTAATTTATTTATATAATTTAGATGTTATATAAATAAATTTATTTATGATTCAATGATGATGCAGTAATTATCTTATTAATGAAAAATTAAAATAATTGATGTTATGCATATTAAAATAAATGTAAATGGAATCTTTTGATGAAATCCACTAAATATATAGGTGAATATGATATTTTATGGATGACTAAATTTATTTTTTTAGAATCAATCTAGTATTTATGACTTTCAAAAAAAATACTATATAGTGTTAAAATTAACATAAATGTGTTTTTGAAGGAAATACTATATTATTAAAAGCTATAATATTTCTAAAATTATATGATTCTACAAAATAATTTATAAAATGTTATATATCTCATTAATTAACCATATCAGGTTCTTTTTTCATTTTATAGTAACAATATTAGTCATGCCATTTAAAAATACAAGAAGACATGGTAAATTTTAAACTATTTATCAAAGAGTTATATATAAAATATAAGGATAATATGGTGACATAAACGTGTCTAAAACCTATTGGTAAAGATTATTTCGACCCATAGCCACCTTATACTCGAAATAAATTCATTTTAAAGTATTAAAAAAATAATATGTATTTAATATAAATTTATATTTTTCGTTTTCCCTAATGTTCCCCCACCTCTCTTCTAAATGGGTTCTTCCAATTTTCTTAATTTTATACATCCAAATCCATCTGTCTCATCCAAACCATAGTAAAATATCCTCCATACTACCATAATTTCATCATATAGCACTCAGTTTTAGCAGAAATCCATCCCATGGATCCTTTTTCTTCAAATCAATAGGAAGAACTCGAAGAAAAGGTTATTATTTTATCACCTCATTCAATGTCCATTTCTTCTTCCACTTCCTTCATATTCATTGTTTCCAAACCAAAATAATTACTAAAATACCTTATACTTATTAAGATGTTATTATAAATATTTTAGAACCATATTCATTATTGTATCCATCCTACGAATGACAAAGTCCCCATACGCGCGTACGTACGACATGTCGTCTCCACATTGTGGTGTAGTTTCTTATTCAACACTACATTAATTGGATGGGTACACTAATGAGTATAAATTATGTAAACAATAAATATTACATGATAATTATTCTGTATATATAAAATATCATCTGATTAGATACAATTTCACCATCTATAGAATGATATGGTCACTCGTGTGTATGTATGGCTTATCGTCTCTACATCACACTATGATTCATTTCCACGTTCACCATTAAATAATTATTATAAAAATATATATTATTAATAATTATGTAATATGTGGAATTATATTTCTCATAGTAATTAATATATATATGTGTGTGTGTGTCTGTATTTACATATATCTCATTCACTTATTGTAGTTCAATACGATATGAAAACAGAAACGACATTTATGCATATGTAAATACTACCATCTCCATAATGGTATTTTGCATTTAATATATCTATATATTAATAATATCTATATTCATAATATTTATGATAGATAATTTTTTTTTTGATATTATGGAAGCAATTAAATCATGATATAAGTGAGATGATCACGAATAACAAGTTAAAATATGTACGATAAAGAAAGCGATTATTATCCGAAATGTTATATTTACATGAAAATTACTATTAAATGGGTACTATAATTCCATATATGAATCAATTATAATATCATAAATATTAATATGGTTCGGGTATAATTTAATAACATACTATGGTCATTATAAATGATGTTAAACATACTATCAACCAATGGAAAGTACAAGGTAAGGGTTAATTTATCACTCTTATTATTATATGAGATTCTTTATATATAAATATTTAATGGGAAATATTTATCATCCATTTCAAGGATATAGAAATTTTTTTCAAACAGAATATTTTATGGTATTATTGAAGGGAAAATTTTACTGGATCATCATTCTAAATGTTTAAAATATTTATTTTTCAAAATATTTTTAATTAATTTCCATGTTTTCAAAATGATTTTAAGGGATTAATTATATGGGAATGATTGTTTTAAAATGTAAATTTCGATAAAATGTTTCAAAGTTTTATGGGACACTTTTATTCAAAATCAGACTTTCAATTAATTCCTTTATAAAGTGTGAGCCTTTTAAAAGATTTCATTAAAAATGGATATTTATTTTATAGAGTTTTATTGATTATTTTAAACTATGTAAACATACTTTGTTTTATATTATTCTTCATTGTGGTTTATTGGTTATAATACAATATTCCATGTTGAATTGAATAAGTAATGATATTTTTCACTATAGATGTGTTATTTTTATACCATTTATGGTTTATGGTTAATGTATTGACATTTAGTATGAAAATTTTAAAATTAATATTTATGTTGTGATACAAAAATTTCATATGAGGATTGAATTGGACATTGTAAGTGATTGGTGGAGACAAATATAGCCCCTCGATGCCTCAGTAGGTTGCATGAGACTAACTAGTGTCATGAGACAAATCCTTGAAAAAATTTATATTTAGGGTCTTTATAAGGACAGGGGCTTAAAAATTAAATAATATTAAATTAAATGAATAATTCACATTGAGGATATTTTGAGGTTTAGAGTTTTAGAGAATTAAGATATAAATATTACATCTCAAAAGATTAAAAAGTAGACACTTCTACACAGTTACCATTTTTTCATAAAATTAAAACTCTTGAAAATATGAGTCATATCTAGTTCCATGTTTTAGACACCATGAATTTTCCTTGATCCCATTCTTGACCCTATTAATCTTTAGATCTTGTGAAAGAATTAAAAAACATGGGATGATCATAATAAGCTCAGTAAGGGTTATAAAACAATGAAAGAAAACACGTGATCATAAATACATACAAAACATGAACTCTTTTACTTAACTCATGAAATAAAAAGATTTTATGAATAAAAAATAGAAATAATAAATCATAAAGGTAAATTTTGGAATCTATATCATAAATACATTGTAGATATTAGAGTAACCTAAGAATCTTACATAAAACAATTCATGATTTTAAGCATAATTAATCATCAGAGTAGAAGCCAACGATCGTTAAGCGTAGTGTCTTGGAAGACTAGGTACATATAACATAAAACATGGGACTAAAAACTACATTATTTAATCTCCATAAAGATCTTTTAACTTTTATTGAGATCCTAAATCTACATAGGGTACCCTGGGGAACAAATGAACAAAGGTATGAGATAAAAATCTAAGTAAAGGAAGGAACATAAGGATACATCTCAAGAACATGAGTTCAGAGGGATGACATAATGATATCCAAAACATGAAACTTATAAAATCATTTAATATAAGCATGCGATCATATAAACGTGGAATCATATAAATGTGGCAGAATCATAAATCATATCTTTAATACGGGTCAAGGCTAACCGCCAATCCTGTTTCCCATTTTAGTACAGGTTAAGGCTAAATGCTAATCCTGTTTCACATCATATCTCATGAGACTTAACCATACCCAATTTATTGGAGTTATTTTTGGGCACAACCATATTGAAAAATTCATGAATATTCATTCCACATAACTAATCATACATAATCAACCATACATAAACATAAGGGTACCCATGGAAAAAATTGGGTACCACAATCATGACATAAAACATATCCAATGGGCGCATCACGAAAGTGTCCATGAAAGGAAAGGATTAGAACATACATGGAAATTAATAGGGTAAAATAGAAATATAACATGGTAATTTTTGTCAAATATATGTGACAACATATTAAAAATGTATTTTAGAAACATTAGCATTAAAACATTTTTGTGCGGTTTTAAGGAAAACACTCTAGAGCTTTCCAAATAGAAAAGAGGACATTCATTTATATAAAACCAGAATTGAACCAAGATGGTTTTCATAATAAAAATAATGATTTTATAAATACAATGGTGGTCTAAAACATAGGATAGAGTGCACTTTAAATTTTGGTAAAAAATTGGGAAGTCCCATTAAAACAGGTTTGCATATCGGAAAGTTCTATGGAGGGAATCTTTCAAAATCATGTATATCCCCGAAAGAATATGATGAAAGGTTCTTGATATAATAATCATGTACAGATAACCAGAATTAATAAGTCTCACATAAATAGATAAGGTAACACCATTTTGACAGAAGGATAAGGCAACCCGAAAGAACAAAGAAGGTTTGGGTAGAATTCGTTACGATTTTATCAGCATGGTGTCAGGTGTGACCAAGATGGATTGATGTGAGAGAAATGGGGTTTATAATCAATTATAAATACATAAGGAAGTATGGGTGATGTTCTTAAAAATAACCCATCATTTTATATTACACATAAAATGGAATAGTATAGAGGAAAATCATGATTAAGAGAGAAAATGGAGAGGATCCCTTACCTTAAATCCGGTGGTGTTATCAAATTGTTATTAATGACCTGAATAAAAAAGTTAGGATTATTAATTCATAAGTAAATAACCTCTTATATTTGTAATTTATTTATTATAACTTTTTTTAATTATTTCAAAGCCTTTTTTATTAGTTTAAAGTTCAATTTCATTGTTCGAGCTCATTTGTTTACTTGGCTTTAAATATAGGTTCACTTATATTCAAGATTGGATTATATGCTAGATGACAGTGGTTGTACAGAATTGAAGTTATATTCATTAGTTCATATCCATGATATTACAAGGTTTTTATTTTAATTAGGTTACTTATAGTGAAGTTTAATTGTTACATATATAACCTTAGTGATAACCGTTTTTGTTAATCGGTGGATTTGATTACAAAGAAAGTGTTTTTCATTATAACATAATTCCATTAGTACCAAAAGATTACAGAACCAAAAATAAGATATATTAAATACATAATAATATGGTTAAACCATATCATAGACGGTTTCATGACCATAATTAATGATAATAATTGAAATTGATAAACTGTTGTCCTTGAATGTGCTAAATTATCACATCTCAAATGGTGCTTTCATTTGTTTCAAATAAAAGGGTTGGGAAAGGGGAGATGATAAAGAAATATAACAGAAGCATGAATACATTCTAGTATATGTATGTTACTGTATTTTTCATACTATTATGTTGAATGGAGGGGAGGAATGAAATAAAAAAGAAAAGAACATAAAATAAAAGAAGAAATTTGGGAGGAGGAATTTACCTCTTGAGACTTCCTCTTTTGAGAACCTCATAAGGGGAGAGGTTTGGAATTTTTAGGAGACTGAGAGATTTTGGACGTAGGGGAGGTCCTTGGGGAGATATTTGGTCATAATTTAGAGATTTCTTGGAGCATGAGAGGAGTGGAGAGAAGGGGGAGTGAAGGGGTTTTTTATAGTGGAAGAGAGGAGGGATTTCATGATATTATAATCCATAATTTATTGTTTCATGACAAGACAAAGAATAGAAAGTATTATATGAACAGTAATAGTAAATGGGTAATGTGAATTCTAAACATGTGGGCTTACATCAGCAGAACATCATCGATTAGTCAATTAATCCATTATTTAGCATTTATTGTGAATTATTGGATAATACAATTCATAAAAAATTTAAGTATTTCAGAAAAATCCCAAAAATTCTCCCTAACCATTTTTCAACGTGTAGAATCCAATAATGAAGTCCATTTTTCAAAAATAATTTTCTAAATATGATTATTTTAATATTTAATTAAAATCAGAATTTATTATCAAAACTAGTTTTAAAACATTCATTAACTCATTCTAAATTATAGGTATATCATCCCTCCAACATGAATATTATTTCTATACCACCATAGGTGAGGATACTATTCATTATTGTATATCACTATTCATAAGGGTATGTTAATATTCATTTGGGAAGGTTACTATTCACCAAAAATTATTTTTGTTTTATTAGACTCCAAAACACATCTTGAACACAACCGTTAATGTGAGATTTTCAAAATTCCATCCACAAAAGTGACAAACTTATGTTTAAAGGTCACTTATCACTTAGTAGTTGATTATTATGTGATTTTATGTTATATTTATATAAAGTTAATTTCCATTAAAAACATTGGGTCGTTACATTCATCCCCCCATAAGAAATTTCACCATCGAAATTTCGTTTTACATTCTAGGCCAAAAACAGATGTAAGTACTTTTCTATAATCGATTCTTCCAGTTCCAATGTTGCTTCCTCACACATATGGTTCCTCCACATCACTTTTATAGGATGGGTTGTCTTGTTGCATATAACCTTATCTCTCTAATACATAATCTTTACTGGATGCTCCTCATAGGAAAGATCATCTTCCAACTACACCACCTCTGATTTTAGTACATGTGAGGGATTAGGTATGAACTTCCCCGAGAGTGATACGTGGAAAACATCATGAACTCGAGCCATATTTGGTGGAAGTTCAATACGATAGGCCACAGCTCCTATGCGGTCAAGGATCTCAAAGGGGCCAACATACCATGGGCTTAGCTCCCCTTTCTTCTCGAATAGCTTGACTCTCTTCCATAGAGATATTCGAAGGAAGACTATGTCTCCAACGTCAAACTCCAAGTCCCCTCAACAGTTGTCAGCATAGCTCTTTTTCCGACTTTGAGTAGCTTTGATGTGTTTCTGGATGACTTGAACCTTCTATGTTATCTCTTGAACAAGATCAGATCCAAGTAGCTTTCATTCTCCAACTTCATACCAACGGGTTGGAGTTCTACATCTCATTACATATAGAGTTCCATATGGAGACATCTGAATAGTTGATGGGAATCTATTGTTTTATGAGAACTCAAACAATGGGAGATGCTGATCCTGTCCACCTTTGAATTATAGAGAGAAGGATCTAAGCATATCTTCAAGTGTTTGAATAGTTCTTTCAGACTGGACATTAGTTTGGGGTGATAGGTCGTGCTGACATTTAATTCCGTACTCAAATTATGTTGAAGGCTCCTCTAGAATTTTGATGTGAACCTTGGATCGTGGTCAGAATCAATTGAGAGTGGAACACCATGCAGTCTCACAACTTCCTTCACATATAACATTTCAAGTTGTTCAAGTCAGAGATCTTCCCAAATAGCGATAAAATGGGATGTCTTGGTGTGTTAGTCACCCACAACCCATATCGCATTATTTCCCTTTGATGTCTTTGGGAGACTCGTGACAAAGTCCATATTAAAATTTTCCCAGTTCCACATGAGTATAGGAAATCGATGCATCTTACCTTTGGACTTTTTTTCGCTCAACATTAACTTGCTGACATACCAATCTCCTTGATATATATTCCGCAATTTATTTTTCATGTTATCCTACCAGAAGTGTTCTCAGAGATCACGATACATTATGGTACTCTAAGGATGGATAGAGAAGGTCGAGCTATGTGCATCATTCAATAGCTCCATCTTTATCTCTGGATCAGATGGTACACACAATCTTGTCCCAATTCTTACAACATCTTTCTCATCAATTTTCAAATATGAGGATTTCCCATTTTTAACAGCTTCCACCATTTTCTAAATTTCCACATATTTTCTTTGAGAAACCTTTATTTATTCCATGAGGGATAGTTGAGAAATAATTTCAGAAAGGATTGATCTTATTCCTCCCTTAATGATTCCCATGTACATCCTTTGCAAATCCCAGAAGATCGGATCCTTTTCAATTATCATCATTGTTAAAGATGCATGATCCTTTCTAGTTAGATCATCCTCCATCTTGTTTTCCTTACCAGGATGGTAGTGTATTGACAAGTCATAATCCTTAATGAGGTCTATCCAACTACACGGGATAATATTAAGCTATTTCTGTTTGAATATATATTTGAGAATCTTTTGGTCAGTATATATTTCACATTTTCCCCATAGAGATAATGCCACCAGATTTTCAACGCAAAGATCACATCCACCAACTCCAGATCATGTGTGGGATAGTTTTTCTCATGAATTTTCATCTACCTTGAGGAATAATCTATCACATTATAATTTTTCATCATCACACAACCTAATCCTTTTATAGAAGCATCACTATACACAACAAATAATTCTCTACTTGAAGGGAGTGTGAGTACCAGTGCAGTGATAAGCCTCTTTTTCAACTCCATGAAACAGTCTTCACCTTCTTGTGTCCAGAGGAACATTACTCCCTTCTATGTCAGCTTGGTCATTGGGTTTGGAAATCATGAAGGTTTCTTCATGAATCATCGATAATACCCAGCTAGACCTACAAAGCTGCGGATCTCCATTATAGAAGTTGGCCTCGGCCACTCATTAATTTCCTTCATCTTGGAAGGGTTCATAGATATCCCTTTCCTAGTGATAAGATACCCCATGAATGATACTTCCTCCATCCAAAACTCATATTTAATGTACTTTTCATACAAATACTCCATTCACAAAGTCTTTAACACAGTTTCCAAATGATCCTCATGTTCCTCATTTCTCTTGGAGTATATCAGAATATCATTAATAAATACCACCTCAAATATGTCGAGGTAATCTCTAAAGACTCTATTCATTAAATCCATGAAAATTTCTGGAGCATTAGTGAGTCTGAAGGTCATCACTATGAACTCATAGTGTCCACACCTCGTTCGAAAGGCAGTCTTGCGAATATCTTCCTTCCTCACCTTTAGTTGGTGATATCCCGATCAAAGGTCCACCTTAGAGAAATAACTAGCCCCACGAATCTGATTGATCAAGTCATCAATCTATGGAAGGGGATACATGGTATTTATATTGATTTTATTGAGATCACGATAATCAATGTAGAGGCGCATTGATCCATCCTTCTTCTTCTTGAAGAGTACTGGAGAACCCCATGGTGAAGCACTCGGGTGTATAAAACCATTCTCCATATTCTTCTGTATCGGCTTCTTCAGCTCTTTCAGCTCTATGGTGGCCATTCATTATGGTGTCTTTGAGATTGGTAGAGATCCAGGGATATGTTCAATTGAGAACTCAACCTCTCGGTCAGAAGGAAGGCTAGGAAACTCTTTGGGGAATACATCAGTGTAATACCTCGTTATGGGCATGTATTCAAACATGATTCTCTCCTTTCTCTCAATCATTTGAGCTAGGTATGCATGCTCATAAGGAAGAAATATCAAAAAATGAGACGATGATTCTAAAGGAGACTCTTCTTCTTCTTTACACTTGTAAAGAATATGAGGATGCTCTGGGATGTGAAAAGTAATCTCCCTTTCTTGACAATTGATGTTGGCCTTGTACAAAGACAACCAATACATACCTAAGATAGCATCAAAATCCACTAAAGGAAGTATGACAAGATTTTATAGGAGATTCAGTCGACAAACATTACTGAGGGAGGAGTTATATACCATGGATGCAATAATTTCCCAATTCTTAGTTCCCACAGATAACTTTTCCTCCAAATTTTGAGGTTTTCTTTGGATAGTTATACTAAACATGCATGATATGAACGAATTGTTAGAACCATAATCAAATAGTACGTTCTATATTCTTGAATTAATAAAAAGTGTACCTATCACCACATAGTTTTCCAGCTCCACCTCAGCATTTTTGATATCATAAGCCCTTACTTGTTGCCTTGGAGGTTGTTGCTGATTGCCTCCGAAAACCCTCGGCTTAGGGCAATTGTTCGCATAATGCCCAATCTCTTTGTAGTTAAAACACTGCACTGTAGGCTAAGTGTTGATATGAACCTTCTGCTCTTCCTATACATTAGGGGGATTTTTCAAATCCCTTTGGTAGTTCGTGGCCATATGACCACACTTTCCGCATTTGAAGAAATTCTTGGTAACCTTGAGATAGTCACCATGATGCTTCTTCCTAAAATTCTTGTAAAGGGGAAAGTGAGGCTTCATTCCATCATGGGATTTGTTTGATGAACCGCCCATGTTATTCTCCATTTTCTACTTCTTGTTAGTAGTCCCATGAGACCACTGAGAGTCTCTAATATCTATTTCAACTTTAAGGGTACAATGGAAAATCACCTCATAGTTTTCGAAGTCTCAAATCGACAACACTTTTTGTAGACTTGGCATTAGTCGGCTAAAGAAGTGATCCACCTTGATTTCGGTGTTCATGAAAAATCCATAGGCATACCTCGAAAGCCTTGTAAAGTTCTCTTCATATGCCCTGATGGACTCATCTTCCTACTGCTTGAGTCCAAGGCACTCCCTTTCCATCTTGAGATAGAGGGTTTGAGGAAAATATTTATTGAAAAACATCCTCTTGAATTCCTCCCAGTCTATGAAATCAATTTCTTCTTGGGACTTTTTATTCTTGATCAGTGTCCACCACTGATCAAATTCCCCATTAAAATGATTGACATCTAGTACAACTTTCTCTTCTTCCAGGAACTGGAAGGAAAAGGAAAATCATTTCAATGGAGTTAATCCATTGTTCTATGAGGATGGGATTAGAAGACCTACTAAACATGGGAGGCCTTTTTCGCATGATGGATTCTATGGAAACGTGCTCTTTCCTTGGAGGATGGGGACATTCCACTTGATTCAAGTTATTATTCATAAATGATCCAGCTGAGCAAGTACTGCCATGAAATTTTGAGCACCTGTTTCCATCACATCAGGCTTGTCATTTGGGAAATCATTACATTTCCTATCACATTGGTTGTGGGAACGTGTTCTTCTGTTTCCTGCCATTATCTAAGAAAAATAACGTATAATTATATGTCTTTAATACATAGTTATTGATCATTACAAGGAAGAATTGAACATTAATGGAAAAATATAAAAATAATATGTACATCCTAACATTTTATTCCTTTGGTTTATATCTAGGTTATCCTAGATCTATTTCTTAACATATATACATATGGACTTTTTTGGTATCTTAATAATGGTTTATACAATGCTCATGAATATACCAAAGCATATCCCCTGGGAGTGTCGTAACCAAGAGTGAAACAAGGCTCATTATCGTGCACCATTTCCCATTCGAGTCTAGTTCAAAGGGGAGCTTTCGGGTTTTACCCCTAGATACATCAATGATAGAGCCACCTCTACGTGCTCGTATCCCGACAGGGATGTATTTGCTTGATAAACCACATACTCTATAGTCACCAAAATTTAGGACTATTTTCTTATACTTAGTCTCATCCTTAAGGTTCTCACTAAGGTTCTCTATTCCAAATCTCCAAAAATAACTAGACCATCCAATGATTCCAAATATATAAAATGAAGTCTTTTTCATATAACATTTCATTATTTTAAGCATTATTAATCATCAGATTATAAGACAAGGATCGTAAAGTCTAGTGTCTTGGAAGACTAGGTATATATAACATAAAACATGGGACTAAAAAAACATCTTTATTTAATCTCCATAAAGATCTTTTAACTTACTTTGAGTTCTTACATTTTCATTGGGTACCCTCGGGAACACATGAATAGAGGGATGAGCTAAAAAGCCTAGTAAAGGAATGAACATAAGGATACATATCAAGCACATGAGTTAGGAGGCATGACATATTGATATCAAAAGCATAAAACATATAAAATCATTTAATATAATAAGGGGATCATATAAACATTGAATCATATAAATGTGGCAGAATCATAAATCATATCATTAGTATGGTTCAAGGCTAACCACAAATCTCGTTTCCCATTTTAGTACGGGTCAAGGATAACCGCCAATCCCGTTTCACATCGCATATCATGAGACATAACCTTACCAAATGCATTGGAGTTCTATCTGGGAACACCCATATCAACATATTCATGAATATTCTTTCCACATAACTAATCATACATAATCAACCATACATATACATAAGGGTACCGATTAAAAGAATTGGGTACCATAATCTTGACATAAAACATATCCAATGGGCGTATCACGAAAGTGTCCATGAAATGAAAGGATTAGAACATACATGGAAATTCATAGGTAAAAATAGGCATATAACATGGTAAGTGGTGTCAAATGTTAGTGACAACATATTAAAAATGAATTTTAGAAACATTATCATTAAAACATTATTGTGCGGTTTTAAGGAAAACACTATAGAGATTTTCAAATATAAAGGAAGAAATTCTTTTATATAAAACCATAATTGAACCAATAGGGTTTTCATTATAAAAATACTGATTTTATAAATAAAATTATGTTTTAAAACATACGATAAAGTGCACTTGAAATTTAGGTAAAAATTTGGGAAGTCCCATTAAAATAGGTTTTCTTATCAAAAAGTTCTAAGGAGGGAATCATTCAAAATCATGTATATCCCTGAAAGAATGTGATGAAAGTGTCATGATATAAGAATTTTTTACAAATAACCATAATTCATAAGAATCACATAAATAGATAAGGTAACACCATTTTGAAAGAAAGACAAGGCAACCCGAAAGAACAAAGAAGGCTTAGGTAGAATTTGTTACGATTTTATCAGCATGGTTTCGGGTGTGACCAAGAGGGATTGATGAGAGAGAAATGGGTTTTCTCATCACTTATAAATCCAGAAGGAAGTATGGGGGAGTTTCTTAAACATAAACCATCATTTTCTAGTACACATGAAAAGGCATAATATAGAGGACAATATTGGTTAAGAGGAAAAAAGGAGAGGATCCCTTACCTTAAATCTTGTGGTGTTATCCACTTGTTTTTAATAACCTGAATAAAAAAATTAGGATAATTAATTAATAATTCCAGAACTTATTATATTTTTAATTTATTTATTATAACCCTTTTTGGATTATTCAAAGTATTTTTATTAGTTATAAGGTTCAATTTCATTATTCGAACTCATTTGTTTACTTGCATTTAAAGATGGGTTCACTTATATTCAAGTTTGGATTATATGCTGGATGAAAGTGGATGTCCAGAATTGACGTTATATTATTTATCTCATATCCAAGAGATTAAATGTATTTAATTTTAATTAGGATACATATAGTGAAGTTGAATTATTTCATATATAACCTTAGTGATAACCGTTTTTGTTAATCGGTGGATTTGAATACAAAGAAAGTGTTTTTCATTATTACATAATTACATTTGAACCAAAAGATTACAAAACCAAAAATAAGATATATTAATTATATAAAAATCTGGTTCAACCATAACAAAAATGGTTTCATGACCATAATTAATGATAATAATAGAAATTGATAAATCGTTGACCTTAAATGTGCTAAATTAGCACATCTCAAATGGTGCTTTCATTTCATTCAAATAAAAGGGTGGGGAAAGGGGAGAAGATAATGAAATATACCACTAGCATGAATACATTTCAGTACATGTATGTTACTGGATTTCTCATACTATTATGGTGAAGGGAGGTGAGGAATGAAATAAAAAAGAAAGGAACATAAAAGAAAAGAAGAAATTTGGGAAGAGGAATTTACCTCTTGAGACTTCCTCCTTTTAGAAACTCTTAAGAGGAGAGGTTTTGGTATTTTGAGGAGGCTAAGATCTTTTGGATGTTGGGGAGGACCTTGGGGAGAGATTTGGTCCGAATTTAGAGATTTCATGGAGCTTGAGAGGAGTGGAGAGAAGAGGGAGTGAAGGGGGTTTTTATAGTGGAGGAGAGGAGGGATTTCATGATATTATAATCCTTAATTTATTATTTCTTCACAAGACAAAGAATAGAAATTATTACCTGACCAAGAAGAGTTTATGGGTCCTGTGAATTCTAACCATGTGGACTTACATCAGTAGAACATCATCTATGACTCAATTAATCCATTATTTATCATTTATTGTGAATTATCGGATTCTACTATTCATAAAAAATCTTATATTTTAGAAAAATACCAAAAATTCATCCTAACCATTTTTGGACGTGTAGAATCCAAAAATGAATTCCATTTTTGAAAAGCATTTTTCTAAATATTATTATTCTAATATTTAATTAAAATAATATTTTATTATCAAAACCAGTTTTAAGACATTCATTAACTCATTCTAAACTATAGGTATATCATACCTCCAATGTGAATAGTATTTTTATTCCACCATAGGTGAGGTTACTATTAATTGGGGTATATAACTATTCATAAGGGTATTTTTCTATTCATTAGGGGAGGTTAATATTCACCAAAAATTATTTTTGTTTAATTAGACTCCAAAAAACAACATGAAAAAAACTGTGTATGTCATATTTTCAAAATTCCAAACACAAAAGTGAGAAACTTATGTTTAAAGGTCACTTATCACATAGTAGTTCATTATAATGTGATTTTATGGAATATTTATAAGAATGGAATTTCCATTATAAGCACTGTGTCGTTATAGCTATCATAGCTATAAAGGGAGTTACTTTGGAGTACCCAACACAATATATTCCATAAATCACGTAGGAGAAACATTCATGTTTACCTCCGTCACGTTACCCAATGCATTAGAGAGATATATCGGGCTCACCATACCTAGGTTTATCACAGAACCACTCGTATACATAAATAGTTCCCAAGAACCATAACATGATCATAACACATAACATAAGCATAAAGGAAAGATATCATTTCCACATTGCAATAACAAAAATATCATTTCAAGTTATTGAAATAATAAATCCATTCTAAAAATAATTTTCAATGCCAAAATACGTAAAAAAGTGTATATGGTATTTATTTTTCCTTTTAAAAACATTTCGTCTTGTTAAGGAAGCCAATGATCAAATAATACTCGCCGAGGTGAAAATGTCGTTGTCACCGCTTTGGTAAAAAACATTTCTTTTGGTCATTTTGTAAAATGCTTCATATAAAAATATTCACTTTGAATGAAATGAAAATTAAAAGGGGTTTATACACAGTATAAAATAAATTCATGTATAAAACTAAATATGCCTTAATGAAAGGAGAATGAGATGAAGTCCCTTACCTCCTGTCCGACATGACTCGATCGTTCTTTAATCTCCTGAATAATAAACTAAAGTTAATTTCTACTTGTTTAATAATCTTTTTCAAGTTTATAATTTCTTTTAAATCACATATTACCATGTTATTAACATTATGTAATCATTTTTGTTAATAATGTTCATTTTGTCGATATTTGGTGTTTGAGTCAAAAATGAACACCATATATTTACAAGTTGTCCATTTGAACAATATTCCATTATATCCAGAATGACATTCGTTATTTAGATATCATATATATAATATATATATATATATATATATATATCTAGTATATATATATACTTATAACATTACATATCATTTGGAGGTATGAAATGAAATGCACCGTTCATGGAGATGATAAGTCGTATGAACACATAAATTCTACATTCATTTCTATTTATTATTTTAATGAAATTAAAACATAATGATACATAGGTATATTATAATTAAAGTATAATTTAATATATAGTCTCATATATAATATCATTAACTCTATCATGTATACGTCCCACATATGGCATTAACGAGTCATATCACTTTTGGGGGGCGGTAGTCCGCACTTCCTCTAATGAGATTATCATGTTTACACATAATGGAAACCATAAATGATTGAGATAAATGGAAACTACATAAGCATAAATAAAACATAAACATAATATATATCATATATAAATACAGTTCCATCATAATGGCCACCATGAAACACGGTAGAAGATAATCGAACAATCATCATTTCTTGAGGCATTAGTTTTCCATCCATAAAAACATTATGTTCATCATCCATTAGATAGAGGTGTGTGTAAGTGTATTTTGAATCCTTCTCGTAACAACATCCTAGTATATTGAGGATACTGGTGTTATTACAAAAGAAAGGAATAAAAATATTTGAGGGGTTTTAGACGTAAAATAAAATAAATCAATTTAGGATAAATCCTTACCTTTAATTTATGTAACATCCATTGTTTAGAACCAAAATGAATTTTTGAAGTGAATTATTCCTATGTTAAGTCTTCTAGGGGATGGAGATGGATGTAGGGAGGCTAATTGGGAAGAGTTTGGACGATCCAAATGGCGTGAGAGGTGCGAGGAATTGGTTAGAAGTGGTTTTCTTTTATAAGGGGGAGGGGAGGGGCTCTTTAGGAAAGTCTGAAAATATTAATTTTTTATATAATTATATTCGGTTTCTAATGGTAAAAAAATAATTATAGCCGAAGATAAGATGACTCATGGTAGAAATAAAATCATCCAATAGAAATGGGCAGGTTTGGATAATATTTTAATCATTTTATTCTTATTTATTTAAATCATTTATTAATGAGGTATATACTACATCATTATTGTGTCATAAATAATATAATTTATTAGATGTCTAAAAATTATAAAAAAAATACTATCATGTAGGAAAGATTTTTATATTTCTAAAGAATATTTATAGTCGAAAAAATGACATATATAACACCATATGAATATTTATTTACTAAAAACCTTTTCTTTATGTCATATTTCGCTTTACTTTAAATTAATTAATCTAAAGTGTCATTATCATTCATAAGTTGCTCCATGGGGTCCCCAAATAGACCCAAGGATTCCCATGTTCGAACATTACTCATCCAATAAGGTTTGCACAAGTATTAAGGTAATTTTGAAAAAGATAAATATTCTTTTTACCTTGAATTACCTAATTTACCATTAACCTCGGTAAATAAAAGTCAAAAGTTACTAATCACCAAAAATTATTTTCAACTTATCGAACCACATTTTACTTACTAATAACAAACATGTATGTCGGATTTTTGAAATTCAATTCACAGAAGTAGTAAAATTTCATTTAAATGAAAATGTCATTTTTTTAACTACTACTAAGTGGTTTCACTATTCATACAAAATTGACGCTTTTAAGAAAGATTCCAAAACATCAGCCAATTCTATATTTGATATTATGAATTCAAAAATGATGTTTATTTTTCCAATTTCAAATTATGAAAGTGTCATTAATTAATTTTAAAATTAATTCATGTTGTTAAAACAAATAGCATGTTTATAAAAAGGAATAACTATCAAAAGATTGACACTTGATTAGGTCCAATTTCAAAGTGAAATTTATTAAAATGACAAAAATTGGATTAAATGGTAAAAATATATTCTAATTACACTTTAAAAAAATTAAAAATATAATCTAACCATATAAATCAATTATATTAAATGGAACTTTTGAAATAAAATACAATATTTTCATTATTCATTAAAAATGAACATTATCGGGAAAATTCCAAAAAATTACACAAAGTAAATTTTGATACCCCAATTCTACAGAAGGATTTTATTTGTTCAATTAGAATGAATTAATGTGAAAAAAAAACTATATTTAAAGAGTTTTCTTCATTAAATGGTGGTAAATCGACCTTTTAATGTAAATTATGCATAAAATTAGATTCATTCACATTTTAAGACTCTATGTTTTTATTAGATAAATGTAAATACTTTTAACAACCATGTCTAATCATATTATAGTTTGTTTTCTTCATTACCAAGTGCACAACGGTTGGTAGTTAAATACAATTTAAAATAATATTATTATATTATTAGTACAACGTAATATTTCAAAGAAACCAGTTGTTGTGTATCAGGTACGCTATCGAACATAGCAACCCCTTTAAAGTAAAATTAATATTTAATTCACAAATATTAATAAATATGAAAATCAATTATTCTTCATTAACATTGGATGTTACATCCTTCCAGCCTTTTGGAAATTTCATCCTCACAATTTTTATTCACTTATCAAAATACGTGGGGGTATTTATCCCACATATAATTTTTAGATTCCCAAGTTTCATCTTCAATCATATGGGTTTTCCACAAAACCATTACCTGGTGAATTACCTTTTTCTACAACACTTTATCTCTACGGTAATGAATCTGAACTTGTTGTTCTTTATAAGAGATATTCGCTTCCAACTGAACTACTTCTGGGCTCAAAACATGAGATAGATCTGGCATATACTTTCTCAACATCGAAACATGAAAAACATTGCGTACCTGGGACAAACTTGGAGGTAGAGCCACTCTGTATGAAACCGATCCAACATTATCCAAGATTTCATAAGGTTCAATGAAACTCAGAATCAACTTTCCCTTCTTTCCAAAACGCATCACACTTATCCACATGGAAACATTGAGAAAGACATGATCACCTACCACAAAAGAAAGATCCCTCCTCCAGTTATCTATATAACATTTTTTTCTGCTATAAGTTGTTCTCATGTGCTTCTGAATCAACTCAACTTTCTGTTCCATCTCTTCTTCAAATTCTGGTCCCATCATCTTCCTTTCACCTACTTCATCCCAAAAAGATGGAGTTTGACAATGATTTCCATATAATGCCTCAAATAGAGCCATATGTATACTAGAATAAAAACTGTTATTACATGAAAATTCAACCAAAGAAATATGTTTGTCCCAACTTCCCTGATAATCCAGTGAACAAGCACATAGCATATCCACCAAGGTCTGTATTGTTTATTCTGACTACCCATCTGATTGAGGATGAAAAGTTGTACTAAAATTTAATTGAGAACCCAACGACTTCTGAAGGTATTTCCAAAAGTTATAAGTAAACCTGGGATCGCGATCAAATACAATGGTGATTGTAACTCTACGCAACCTGAATATCTCTTTAACATACAATCGAGAAAGTATATCTAGAGACAATGTATCTCTAATAGCATGGAAATGAGCAGATTTAGTCAATCGATCGACTATAACACAGATTGAATTATTATCTCAAGATTCCTTTGGTAATCCCACAACGAAGTCCATAGATATATTTTCTCATTTCCACTATGGCACTGATAGAGGCTGAAGCATCCATTTTGGTAACTACTGCTCTACTTTAACCTACTAACTAGTCAAACAATTCACAGTAAAATAAAAAATATCTCTTTTCATTCCATCCCAATAGTAATACTTCTGTCGATCTCTGTACATCTTAGTACTACCAGGATAAACTGAAAACGGGGAACTATGAGCTCTATATAACCACTCATTATTAAACTGTGAATCACAAGGCACACATAATATGTTCCCATACATCAAAAAATAATAATTATCATCGTTAAAATCTGGAATCTTACCCTTCTGAACCAACTCTGACTTTTTCTGCAACTCACTATCTTTTTTTCTACGCTAGATTTATTCTGTCTGATAGAGATGATTTCACTGATTCCTAAAACAAAACAGAATGTTTTTCTACAAAAAAAAATTAAATGCTAATTTTTATCAAATTAAAAACCAAAGGATCTTGTTCCAAATGTAACATGGTTAATGAAGCATTACTTTTTCTACTCAAAGCATCAGCAAGTTTATTTTCTTTTCCCGGATGGTAATAGATCTTGAAATCATAATCCTTGATTAATTATAGCCATCTCCTCTATCTCATCTTCAATTATTTATTTGTTAATAAATACTTTAATCTTTTGTGGTCATTATATATTTCACATTTTACTCCATACAAATGATTCTTCCAATTTTTTTAAAGAAAAAACAACAGAAGCTAATTCCAAATCATGTGTAGGGTAATTTTACTCAAGTGGTTTCTACTTACGTGAATTATAAGAAATTATCTGATCATTCTGCCTTAGGACACAATGAAGTCTTTTCAATGAAGCATCACTATAGATAACAAACTCACCATTTCTGGATGGCAGTGCCAAAACTAGAGTATTCACCAATCTCTTTTTCAATTATTGAAAACAATCATCACTTTCATTTTTATATATGAACATAACACCTTTTCGATTTAACATAGTCATTGGACATGATAACCTTGAAAAATTTTCAACAGACCTCCGGTAATAACCATCCAGACCAAGAAAACTACAAATCTCGGTTATATTTGTTGGTCTTGGCCATTATTCAAAAAAATTTGTTTTAGTAGGATCAACCGTTATGCCATTTTTTGAAACAATGTGAACAAGGAAAGTTATTTTTTGTAACCAAAACTCACACTTTCTGAATTTCCCATTACGTTTCTTGTCTTTTACGATTTGCAAGATGACCCTTAAATGACTTTCTTGCTCTTCTTTACATTTAGAGTAAAACACAGTATCATCAATTAACACAACTGAAAACTTATCCAAAAAACTCATGGAAAATTATATTCATAAGATCCATGAATACATCATGTGTATTAGTTAACCCAAAAGTCATAACTATAAATTCATAATGGCCATATATATTACGAAACACATTCTTCAGAATTTCTACTTTCATTACTTTCAACTGATGGTACCCCGATCTCAAATCAATCTTCGAAAAATACCGAGCTCCTTGGAGATGATCAAACAAATCATCGATACGAGAAAAAGGATACATATTCTTAACAGTGATGTTATGCAGTGATCTATAATCAATAAAAAGATTCATTTAACCATATTTAATTTTAACAAACATAACTAGTGTAGAGACCCGAAGCTTGACGTACATGGACATTACATTACTTTTGTGGAATACTTAGTACATAACAAAAACACACACACAAGGATCGTAATAGTGTAGTGTCTTTGGAAACTTGGAATATAATCTTCTAATCATGGTGAATGAACTTCAATATCTCCCATAATGATCTTCCTTCTTTTTATTCCTAAAACCTTTCTTTATATCCCGAGGAAAAGAAAACATAAAAGGGTGAGCTCAAATGCTCAGTAAGGGTAAACAAAAGAAATATCAATCACATCATATTCATAAGAACATAACATTTTGGAAATCTTAACCTGGAAAATAGAACATAATTTCATAACATGGGATAAATCATAGTAGTGAAATGAAATCCCAATAATCATAACTTAAAACATGAAACTTTGTGGCATACACAAATAATCATAGATAATCGTATCTTATTAGTCAAGACTCATTTCCAAGACTATCTTAGTGGACAAAGTCCATTTCTGAACCGAGTCACCCTCGTTTTTGTCCTGTTTCACTGAACCGGTATAACCTACCATTCCATCCTTGTTTATCTCATGAGATATAAAATCTTTACCAAATGCATTGGAGGGAGATATAGGTCCCACCCATCTCATAATGATACCATTCTTTTGTGTGCCACAAAATCATAAATCATACATCATTGCATAACCCATGTAATACAAATGGGAATCTTAAACATCATGAAATCATAAAAAAATTCATATAAGATAAAGGAATGCATAAAAATAATTCCATCAAAACACAATCAAATCAATGTAATAATAGGGATAAAAACATAACCCTTTATTATCTTAGATGGAATATAATTTTGATAAAACACTTGAACTCCATTCTTGAGGAAAATATCCTTTCTTCTTCAAAAACATTTTTCCTTTCTTAACATGTCATACAACTGTAAACTAAAAGAATTTGATTAAAAATAAACATGAATACTTGTAATGGATTCTTCTTGGAAATAATGTTTTAAAAATCCATTCATGTCGTATAAGTTAAAAAAACATTCTTCTCGTACTTTTGTCGGAAAAGTCAAAAAAGTACCTCGTACGAAAAATGACAAAAGATTTCTTTCATATCTTTTACTAAAAACTCACCGAAGGGTAAAATAGGATTTAAACAATTGTAGGAGAATGGAAATAATATTACATATTGAGGAAACATGGATTTGGATGATAAAATACACCCCAGTAAATACCAAAGTATAAACAATCTCGGATAAAAATGAGATTGTGATATTTTCCCTTACCTTTGGTCCGATTTGCTTCGTAAGTGTCCGAACCTCCTGTATAATGATTTAAATAATGTTATTGACTTATTCCAGAATCATACGCATTGTTATGATAGCATATATGTTTCACTTATTACTTTATATTACCCGTTCTTTTGTAAATTCCATGTTAAAGAGTGTTTTGGGTAAAAATGTTTCATTTCTCGTCCGTGTTTTGACTTGTAATTATTCATATGATTACTTATATCATGATTACTTAATTCCAGAATATAAAACAAGATTTATATCTAATATATATTCAGAATATACATATATATAATAAATCAATAAATGGAAATATATACACCGTTCATGGAGACGGTAGGTCGTACGTACGCATGAATGTTGTTTTCGTTTCCTTATTGAGTTGAATGGAATTTAGTAGATGACATACACATATATATAAATAAATCCAGTATCATTATTATGTCATATATTTCATGATTATTTATTATATACACTTTATAATTATTCATGAATGGTTAAAGTGGAGAATGAATGTCATCGCGTCGTGGAGACGGTAGTCCGTACGTACGCACGAGCGATGATATCGTTCTCATGATCGTGGGACTATATTGGAGTTTTTGTATACTATTTTAGAATCAATATGATGTTATAATAACTATGTATAGTTATTCTTGACACCATTATACCCATCCATGTAAGGTTTTGGTGGAAAAATAGATTACACCACGGCGTGGAGACGGTATTCCGTACGTACGCACACGCGGTGATTTCCTTTTTCTGTAGGATGGATATAAGGTTAATTAGAGTTGTTTCATATTTATAATAACATATCAGTATATAAAAAATACTGATGTTATTAATTTATCATGAAACAACTAAATAAGAAGAAGTTGAAGAAGAAATAAATTGAAAAAGATCGGTAATGGATATTACCTCTTTTTGACGCGCCTTCACTTAACCTCCACTTAAAGAACTAACGATGGTCTTTGAAGAATACCAGGACCTCTAGGATGATACTAGGGAAGTGGATAAGAGATTTTGGCAGGGTTTGGTCGATCTTGAATGCTCAAATTTGTGTGAGGATGAGAGGGAGGAGGTGCTCTTTTATAAGGGAGGAGAGGGGAACCTTAGGAAAACTAAAAATATTATTTTATTATAAAGTCATATTCGGTTTTAAATATCTTTAAATTGATTTATTTATAATCTAGGGTGGGTATGGGTCTAAATCCTCTCATCCAATAGAATTTAGACAAGTTTAAGTTCCTATTTTAACCATATCATTTAGATTTAACATTAAGTTAAATAATTTTACTTTTACCATGTCTTCTTATGTTCTTATACTATAAGGTTAATAAAATTACCATAACTAGACAAAAGAACCAAAAGATGTTTATTATTAATTTATATAATCTTATCTAAGTCATTTTTCCGAACCTTATATTTTTAGGAATTAAATAACAATTAATAATAAAATATTTGTTTTAAAAACTAATTTATGTCAATTTTGACACTATTTGGTACATGATTTTTATGAAATTCATAACAGAATGATAAGTTCGAACCAAGTTACTTATATCAACAATCACATGTCATATTAACCTATAAAATTAATTTAAGTCATAAAAAGTCTCAAAATTACATTTATTTGGGCATTTATAGCATCAATTATGTCAATATTTCATTAATAAGACAATTACTGCATCATTTTTGTGTCATAATAAATGATAATTGTTAAATCCCTAAAAATTCTAAATAAATTCTTATGATGTAGATAATTGTATTATGTTTCTGGAGACTATTTATGTTATAAGTTTCATGAATTTTATCACTAGATTAAAATTATTATACTTATAAGATTTAAGAAAGTGACATGTTGTCACATTCTTTGGTTTTAATAATAATTAAATTATTTTGATTGAAAAAATTTAATTAAATGAATATAATCAGACCCTTAGGTGATATGGTTCGACTTTTAGTCATCCAATAAGATTTTTACATTTGTTAGGATAATTTTAAAATATTATATTTACCCTTAATTACCTGATTTACCTTTAACTATGGTAAATAAAATTTACCGTAGTTACTATTCATAATTCCCAAAAATAAAAACTAGCTTATTAACATAATTTGGATCCACTGATTCCAAATATGGAATGCATTTTTCCAAATTCAATACACAAAATATGCATAAATTATATTAAAATTAATCCCGTTGTCGAAAGAAAACGGGTTTTTCTTTAAAACATTGCAAAAGATTAAATTGATTTAACCTAAGAATTCAAGGTAAAATCAATGCTAATGACATATATTATATTAAATGGTAAAAATATATTCAATTTACACTTTAAAACCATTAAATATTATAATTTAACCACATAAGATATTACGATGAAAATAGTTGTTTTTAATTAAAATATAGCGTGTTTTTACTATTCATTAAAATATGAAAGTTATGAGAAAAAATATCAAAACTTTATCTAATGTAAATTTTTATATCATGATTCAAAATAAGAATTTTATTTTGTCAAATTGAACTTATAAACATGTCAAAAACAATATTTAATGTGGGTGCGCCATCAAAAGGCGGTAAAACTGCATTTTTTGAAAAATACTTATTTTACCCGAAAAATTTATTTTGTTGTAATACCATGTTCTAGAAAATGTGTAAGATGAATAATAATGTTATAAAATTCAAATTTTATTTAATACTATTAATAACGGCTAGTTCATTACAATATTATAATAATATATCGTTGTTTATTAAAACTCGGTATTGCATACAACACACGCTATCAAGGAAGGTCGTGATTGCGTGTAATGCAAGGCAAGTCAAGGATGCATGTTGTGCAAGATTCTTTTGGTGTAGCATTCAACACAAGACAATAATGAAATTAAAAAGAATGTTTTTCATAAAATCTCTGGGTGTTACATTCTACCCCCCTTAAAATGAATTTTGCCCTCGAAATTCGTCGGGGTTATAAATGGTTTACTATTTAAAAGTTTCTTTAATAGAAACCCACATCGTAAAAAGGTATACCAAAACCAATATTTAAAAACAAAAGTATGAAACGTAACGGTTACCCAAATAAACTAATCACTGGGTTTCCACATAGGTGAAAATATGGATATGGAAGAGAAATCTAACCATCATGTTCTGATGGAAAGTGGTAGAGAACATGGCTATGGAAAATCCAGAAATCACAAAGCCATAAATTTGTGACGATCGAAGGTACCATCTGATTCATCAGATATAAGAGCACTAGGATAACATTTTTGGTTTTCAAGATCGTTTCCTTAAAGTCGATGAAATTGAAATTAGAAGAAATAATTTCGTGATTTCGGTATAGACTCACCGTTGGTCGTTCTTTGGACAATTTCCACTTCATCTCTTAAAGAAATGAAGTTGAATTTGTCATTCGTGATGTGTTAGCAGATCATGTGATAGAATGATGGGTCATTCCATCTTTCTCAAACAAAAGGTTAGAAAAGTTATCCAAAATTACATAAGTCCATCTATAGTGAGATTAATGATATATGGTTCCTAAAATGGACTTATACTTCATATATCATACTGCTTAATATAATAAAACTAGTTTCTACTAAACAGGGACTTCATGTAGGCCAGTGGTAGGCGATAAAGGCCAGTCGCACTTCGGTTGTGGGTTCGATTCCCACAGCCTTGTCCGACGTGATGGGTTGTCGCCCGTCCTTCTAGTTGTCCTTTTTCTAAAACTATATTACTATAACATCCCATCAATAATATCAAAAAAACTTCTATCCTTAAGCAATACTAACTTATGTCCCACATAATTCATTCCAATCATTAGGCTTATCCATAATACTGCAGTCCACTCTCATAATATAGTGAAAACAATTACCAGAGATTTAATACTATCGTTGGTCCCCATATATCATAAGATATGTCTTGTTGGTCACATTACAAACATTCAAAGGCCTTAATCATGTATTCTCTTGAATAACCATTGAACCTTAGTGAAAACATGAATGTAGTTAAAAGATAACATTTTCCACATACCAAAATCCTCAAATTTCTATATACTCAAACCATGATATCACTTAGTCATTATATCAATCATGAGCTCATTAATACTGTCAAACATTTCATTTTCTCCTTATCCCTTCATTATGTTCATATCATCTTTTTTCCAAAAATATCTCAATCACATTCCATGGTTACAGGTACCATAAAATTATTGAAAACCCCAGTACACCAATACATAAATATTCCAATATTCCACGATACTATATACAACATTATTTTGTAATACCATTACACATACACTTAATAATTCCACCACATCGTTATCATATTCAACATCGCCAATGGTGATCGCATGTGACTTCCCTTTGTCCTTTTCCTTATGTGGTTGCTCATGTCGATCATCACTAACCCTTGGATTAGGGCATTTAATGGCATAATGTCTCATCTACTTGCACTTGAATCATTGAAGTATAGTAGGTTCATTCGGTGTATCCCTTCCTTTGTTTACATCATTAGACATCTTATTCCTATCATTGCGGCATTCAAATGCCCGATGACCTTCCTTTCCTCATTTGAAATATTTACTTGTCCCTTTAAGACAATCTCCACCATGATTCTTTCCACACTTTGAGCATAAGGAAACATTCATCTTATTTTCTCCATTATTCTGAGATTTCTCCTTGAACTTCATCTTTCGTTTCTTGTCAAAACTATGAGATGGATAAGTAACACCAACTTCCATTTCTACCTTGATAGCACAACGCACAATTTCTTCATAGCTACTGATGTCTCTTATAGCTAATTCCCTTCGAAGATTTGGTTTTAAGCCACTGAAGAATCGATCAACTTTACTTTCATGTTGGATGATAAAGCCAGATGCATACCTTGCAAGCCTTGTAAAATTTTCTTCGTATATACAAACAGATTCATCATCCTTTTTCTTTAGTTCAAGAAACTCCTTCTCCATCTTTGTTCGAAGAATACGAGGTAAGTACTTATTGAAAAATAAGTTCTTGAACTCGTCCCATTCCATGGACTCAATTTCATCCCTTTTCCTCGTATTCTTAATAAGATTCCACCATTTATCAGAACCACCTTCCAAACGATACACTGCTAAGATGACTTTATCATGCTCAGAACATTGAAGAACTGAAAATATCTTTTCAGTGGTACTGATCCATTGTTCAGCAACAAGTGGATCAGAAGACCCGCTGAAAGAAGGTGGGCGTTACCTCATGAAGGACTCAATAGAATATTGTTCCCTTCTCTGCTTATTTGGATGTCCAGAATGATTCATAGCTTGTGTAAGTATAGAAATAAGATTTTTCACTCCATCTCCCATAAAATTTGTTTGTTCAGGAGTACAATCATTGCATTGTCCATTTCATTGATCAACACGGTTCCTTCGGGTTCTAGCCATCGTCTAAAACCCAAAAAGAATAGTGTGAGAGGCAAAAATCATGCAAGGGAAAACAACATAATAAAAGGGGGAGTACC
The DNA here is from genome assembly GCA_963277665.1 of Viscum album. Lineage (NCBI taxonomy): Eukaryota > Viridiplantae > Streptophyta > Magnoliopsida > Santalales > Viscaceae > Viscum > Viscum album. The sequence continues at coordinate 1,815,300,995 of OY728127.1, forward strand.
CTCAATATCTAACATCTTAGGATAAATTATAATATCATTACCGTAGTTCATATACTTATCCTTAGGGACATCCCTAGACATACCTTAGAAATATCTCTAGGGATCCCACTAACGTTTTCACATCCTAGTTTCCAAAGGTTAACTAACCCATTCCTCTGATACCAACTATAGAGACCCGAATCTTGAAGTACATGGACATTAAATTACTTTTGCGGAATACTTAGTACATAACAAAAACACACACAAGGATCGTAATAGTTTAGTGTCTTTGGAAACTCGGAATATAATCTTCTAATCGTGGTGAAAGATCTTCAATATCTCCCATAAAGATCTTCCTTTTCTTTATTCCTAAAACCTTTCTTTATATCATGAGTAAAAGAAAACATAAAAGAGTGAGCTCAAATGCTCAGTAATGGTAAACAAAATAAATATCAATCACATCATATTCATATGAACATAACATTTTGGAAATCTTAACCTGAAAAAGAGAGCATAATTTCATAACATGGGATAAATCATAGTAGTGAAATGAAATCCCAAAAATCATAACTTAAAACAGGAAACTTTGTGGCATACACACATAATCATAGATAATCATGTCTTATTAGTCAAGACTCATTGCCTAGACTATCTTAATGAACAAAGTCCATTTCTGAACCGAGTCACCCTCGTTTCAGTCCTGTTTCACTGAACCGGTATAACCTACCATTCCAGTCATTTCTATCTCATGAGATATAAAATATTTACCCAATTCATTGGAGATAGATATAGGTCCCACCCATATCATAATTATACCATTCTTATTGTGCCACAAAATCATAAATCATACATCATTTCATAACCCATGTAATACAAATGGGAATCTTAAACATCATGACATCATAAAACAATTCATATAAGATAAAGGAATTCATAAAAATAATTCCATCACAACATAATCAAATCAATGTAATAATAGGGATAAAAACAGAACCCTTTATTATCTTAGATGGAAAATAATTTTGATAAAACACTTGAACTCCATTCTTGAGTAAAATATCCTTTCTTCTTCAAAAACATTTTTCCTTTCTTAACATGTCATACAACTTTAAACTAAAAGAAGTTGATTAAAAATAAACTTGAAACTTGTAAAGGATACTTCTTGGAAATAATGTTTTAAAAATCCATTCATTTCATATAAGTTAAAAAAACATTCTTCTCATACTTTTGTCGGAAAAGTCAAAAAAGTACCTCGTACGAAATACTACAAAAGATTCCTTTCATATCTTTTACTAAAAGCTCACCAAAAGGTAAAATAGGATTTAAAAAATTGTAGGTGAATGGAAATAATATTACATATTGAGGAAACATGGATTTGGGTGATAAAATACACCCCAGTAAATACCAAAGTATAAACAATGTCAGATAAAAATGAGATTGTGATATTTTCCCTTACCTTTGGTCCGATTTGCTTCGTAAGTGTCCGAACCTCCTGTATAATGATTTAAATAATGTTATTGACTTATTACAGAATCATAATAATTGTTATGATATCATATATGGTTCACTTATGACTTTATATTACCCATTCTTTTGTAAATTCCATGTTAAAGAGCGTTTTGGGTAAAATTGTTTCATTTCTCGTCCGTGTTTTGACTTGTAATTATTCATATGATTACTTATTTCATGATTACATAATTCCAGAATATAAAACATGATTTATATCTAATATATATTCAGAATATACATATATATAATAAATCAGTAAATGGAAAGAAATACAACGTTCATGGAGACAGTAGGTCGTACGTACGCATTAACGCTGTTTTCGTTTCCTTATTGAGTTGAATAGAATTTAGTAGATCACATACACATATATACAAATAAATCCAGTATCATTATTATGTAATATATTCATGATTATTTATTATATACACTTTATAATTATTCATTAATGGTTAAAGTGGAGAATGAATCTCATCGCGTCGTGGAGACGGTAGTCCGTACGTACGCACGAGCGATGATATCATTCTCATGATCGTGGGACTATATTGGAGTGTATTTGTACTATTTCAGAATCAATATGATGTTATAATAACTATGTATATTTATTCTTTACACCATTATACCCATCCATGTATGGTTTTGGTGGAAAAATAGATTACACCACGGCGTGGAGACGGTATTCTGTACGTACGCACGCGCAGTGATTTCCTTTTTCCGTAGGATGGATAGAAGGTTAATTATAGTTGTTTCATATTTATAATAAAATATCAGTACATAATAAATACTGATGTTATTACTTTATCATGAAACAACTAAATAAGAAGAAGTTTAAGAAGAAAGAAATTGAAAAAGATCGGTAATGGATATTTCCTCTTTTTGACGTGCCTTCACTTAACCTCCACTTAAAGAACTATGGATTGTCTTTGAAGAAGACCAGGACCTCTAGGATGATACTAGGGAAGTGGTGAAGAGATTTTTGCAGGGGTTGGCTCAGCATGAATTCTCAAATTGGTGTGAGGAGGAGAGGGAGGAGGTGCCCTTTTATAAGGGAGGAGAGGGGCACCTTAGGAAAACTAAAAATATTATTTTATTATAAAGTCATATTCGGTTTTAAATAGCTCCAAATTGATTTATTTAGAAGCTAGGTTGGGGATGGGTTGAAATAATATCATCCAATAGAATTTATACAAGTTTAGGTTCTTATTTTAACCTTATCATTTAGATTTAACATTAAGTTAAATAATTTTACTTTTACCGTGTCTTCTTGTGTTCTTATACTATAAGGTTAATAAACTTACCATAACCAGCCAAAAGAACCCCAAATTGTTTATTATTAATATATATAATATTATCTAAGTCAGTTGGCCGAACCTTAGATTTTTAGGAATTAAATAACAATTAATAATATAATATTTGTTTTAAAAACTAATTTATGTCAATTTTGACACTATTTGGTACATGATTTTTATGAAATTCATAACAGAATGATAAGTTCGAAAAAAGTTACTTATATCAACAATAACATGTCATATTAACCTAGAAAATTAATTTAAGTCATAAAATGTCTCAAATTACATTTATTTGGGCATTTATAACATCAATTATGTCAATATTTCATTAATAAGACAATTACTACATCATCTTTGTGTCATAATAAATGATAATTGTATAATCCATAAAAATTATAAATAAATTTTTATGATGTATATAATTGTATTAGATTTCTGGAGACTATTTATTTTCTATGATTAATGAAGTTTATCACTAGATTAAAATTATTATACTTATAAGATTTAAGAAAGTGTCATGTTGTCACATTCTTTGATTTTAATAATAATTAAATTATTTTCATTGAAAAAATTTAATTAAATGAATATAATACGACCCTTAGGTGATATGGGTCGACGTTTATTCATCCAATAAGATTTTTAAATTTGTTAGGGTAATTTTTAAATATTATATTTACCCTTAATTACCCGATTTACCTTTAACTATGGTAAATAAAATTTACCGTAGTTACTATTCATAATTCCCAAAAATAAAAAGTAGCTTATTAAGATATTTTGGATCCACTGATTCAAAATATGGAATCCATTTTTCCAAATTCAATACACAAAAGTTTCAGAAATTAAATTAAAATTAATCCCGTTGTCGAAAGAAAACGGGTGTTTCTTTAAAACATTGCAAAAGATTGAATTTTTTTAACCTACGAATTCAAGGTAAAATCAATGCTAATGACATACATTATATTAAATGGTAAAAATATATTCTATTTAAACTTTAAAACCATTCAATATTATAATTTAACCACATAAGATATTACGATGAAAAAAGTTGTTTTTAATTAAAATATAGCGTGTTTTTACTATTCATTAAAATATGAAAGTTATCAGAAAAATATCAAAACGTTATCTAATGTAAATTTTTATATCCTGATTCAAAAGAAGAATTTTATTTTGTCAAATTGAACTTATAAACATGTCAAAAACTAGATTTAATGTGGGTGCTCTATTAAAAGGCGGTAAAACTGCATTTTTTTAAAAATACTTATTTTACCCGAAAAATTTATTTTGTTGTAATACCATGTTCTAGAAAATGTGTAAGATGAATAATAATGTTATAAAATTCAAAATTTAGTTAATACTATTCATAACGGCTAGTTCATGACAATATTATAATAATATATCGTTTTTTATTAAAACTCGGTATTGCGTACAACACACGCTATCGAGGAAGGTCGTGATTGCGTGTAATGCAAGGCAAGTCAAGGATGTGTGTTGTGAAAGCTTCTTTTGGTGTAGAATACAACACAAGACATTAATGAAATTAAAAAGAATATTTTTCATAAAATCGCGGGGTGTTACAACTAGAGCACCCCATGGTGATGTGGTAGGTCGAAAGAAACCTTTATCTAATAACTCCTATAATTTCTTCTTTATCTCTAAAAATAAATTTGAGCCATTCGATAAGGGGTTTTGGAATTGGATTATCATCAGGAACTAATTCAACAGTAAATTCAACTTCCTAATCAGGTATAATACCAGGAAACGAATCAGGAAAAACATCAAGGTAATCATTTACCACTAGAATGTCGTTAATCTGATCATTTCCTTTGTTTTCAACAATATGTGTAAGGTAACATTGATTTTTATCTTTTACTAGTTTATCATCTTCCTGATATGTTATCAAAAGAAAGGGTTCATTTTGGTAAACAAACTGAAAATATTTCTGAAAAGAAACCACTTTAGCTCTGTAGTCAATCTTAGCATGATAAATAGAAAGCCAATACATGCCCAAAATAAAACAAAACTCTACTAGAGGAAAAACAATAGGGTTTGTAGGTAGATTCTTTCTGCACATAAGGACAGGAATGTTCTTATGTTTTCTTGTTGTCTCAACATATCCTCCATGTGTTTTTACTGTATGTTATGTATTCATATCTTGAGATGGAATTCCCAATTTACTAGAAAACTTCTCAGAAATAAAATAGTGTGTAGACCCTAAATCAAACAACACATTGGCATAATCTGAACAAACAACCAGTATACATGATACTACTTCAGTTGATGGCCCAACATCTACTGAAGTAGTTGCAAAGGATTTCACCACCCCTTGTTGCTTGTAGTCTGGCTACTTTTCTTCGGTTTAGTTTTTGTTGGACACTTATTTCCATAATGACCCATTTCATTGCACTTAAAACATTTTACTGACTATAAATCATATTTTTTCTTACCATTACCCAAATCTTTTTCAGTTCAATTACGAGCCTTAGGTCCCATTTTACTACATCGCCAGCACTTAATAGAATTCCAAATACATTCCCCAACATGCTTTTTACAACAATTTTTACAATCTGTAAACTTAATTTTCATACCATCAGACTTTTTTAAAGAGTTCTTCTCTTTCGCCTGCCACCTCGACCTCTTATTCTGTTGTTTTTCAAAGAATATCTGATCATCGACAAACTCTATTTACACCTTCTCTGCACAACGAACACGTTTTTCATAATATTTGACCTTATAAGAAGCTAAATCCCTTCAATTCTTTGGATTTAATCCTGAGTAAAAAATGGTTGATTTTACTATTATGATCTCATATGAAATTTGGAGAATACCTTTACAGTGGAGTGAATTTTACATCATATGTAGCCACTGAGTCATCCTCCTTCCTCAATTCCCGGAATTGTTTTTCCATCCTAAGATGAACCACCTTAGGAAAATATTTCTCAAAAAAACAAACCTTTTGTAACGCCCCGACCCCAGTTACCCAGAGTCGGTGCATTATTACATAACATTGGCATGATCACAAGAAAGATCAAATCTCGAAAGACCGATTGGTTTAGTAGCCTTGGAAAGACTAGATATATTCATAAGTTTTACATTACATCATAAAATGAAAAACTACTACAACAACATAATGTTTCCACAATCCACACTATTAACCCCTCATAAAATCCCTGCAGGTCATTCAAAACTTACTTCTTCACTTCCTGGGAAAAATAAAACATAGAAAAGGGGTGAGCTCAAATGCCCAGTAAGGATAACAATATAGCGGAAACTTTCATAAATAAGAATAAACATTTAAGGCAATGTATAACTAAAACAAAAGCCTTTTAAACTTGAACTTTTAACATAGTATGGCATAAATAAAATTAGATAATGCCATTTACTTATTCACATAGATATTCTACTAATCGAATAATCACATGAAAAATCAATAACCACTTTCATAATGTTGGAATGCATAATGCTAAACTTTAATTACTTTTCAAGGCCTCGTCCCAAGACCTTGGGGCTAACTGTAACCGGAACCCAACCCGGAGTGCCTCTAATAACCGGACACCAACCTGGAGTGCCTCTAATAACCGGACACCAACCCGGAGTGCCTCTAATAACCGGACACCAACCCGGAGTGCCTCTAATAACCGGACACCAACCCGGAGGGCTTACTTTTACCAGTCCCCAACCTGGAGGGCTTACTTTAACCAGTCCCCAACCTGGAACATACTTGTCCAACACATTCATATGAAGTAAATATTGAAATATAACATAAACATTCTTATTGGAACTAGCATACGAAATGTCAATACTTTCACCATAAACTATGAATGGTATAAAAATAGCACATCCACAGTCAAACATATCACAAAACCTTCAAAACAATATAGATGTTTTGTATCATAATAAATCAACTTCAAATAATCTTAAAACCCATCAAAGGATGTTGACATAGATGAAATCAAAATTCTTTTTAAAGAAATATCTCCATTTATTTTGGAATCATTTAAGATCCATATAAAATCAAACATTTTCTTTGAAAATGATCTTATAAGCTTTTAAGGGAAGCTTTGACGATTTTATAACGGCGGAAAATAACTGCACCCGCCGTATAAGTTAAAAAAACATTCTTATCTTAATTCTGTCGAAAAGGTTAAAAAGCACCTTGTTTGGAAAACGACGGAAAGATTCCCTTATAAACCTCTTATAAAAAGTCAAACAAGGGTATAAATGACTTTAACCCATATTCTTTTAAATATTAAAAATGTTTTGAAATACATTTTGAAGAAACATGGATGTGGATGATAACGAGATCTCAGTAGATTATTACGTATAAAAAACCTCGGATAATGAAGAGATTGTGAAATAACCCTTACCAGTTTGGTAACTTATGAAACATACAACCCATGAAAGAGGTATCATACAATGAATATGTAAGTACACATAAATTAGAGTGTATTACACAAAGAATATAATTATGGGCAGTACATACACCACACAAAAGGTAATGGTGGCAATATGGCATGAATCTCACGGGAATAAGGAGTGAGATGAAAACCCCTTACCACGTTAATCAACTGAGTCGTATGGCCAAAAGTTAATAACCACCAAATTATTTACAGAATAACATGAATATGATAATATATATCAAATGCCAGTACACAATACACCACTTTCAATAATTTAGTGGCAAATAATGGAAATCTCACGGAATTGAATGTGAGATAAGAAAAATCCCTTACCTTGTACTTTTCCTTGGTTGGGGTAGGTTAACCTCCTGTATAATGGTGAAATAATTGTTATTAAATTATACAAGAATCATATACATTAATATGATATCATATATGTTCTTTTAACATTGCTTTATTAATAATATCTTAGTATTATCGTCGTTTCGGGTGATAATCAATTCGTTTTTCTTAAATGTTTGGTTACGTAAGACATGTTTGTAATGGATAGATTATATATTATTCATAATCAGAATGATATTAACATTATTTTTAACCCTAAAATGAGAATAATACTTGAATGGATACGATGGAGGATGGATCTCACCGCGTTCGTGGAGACGGTAATCCATACGTACGTACGAACGCTACTTCCATTTAATTTTTATTTTAAAACAATTGAATCCAAATGATACATAGGTATATTACTATTCCAGTATAATATAATATTTTATATATGTTACTTAAGTTCATTAACACCATCCTTTATACGTTCCATGTGTGGTATGAACGAGTCATATCATTTTAAGGGGGCGGTAGTCCGCACTTCCTCAAATGAAATTATCGTATGTATATACAACATGAAACGAATAATGGTATGAAATAAAATGGAATTACAGAAGCTTATATATAAAATATATATCATTAATATCATATTTAATTATAGTGCCATCATAATGGCCACCAAGAGAGGCGGTAAGATGTATTTGAACAATCATCGTTTCGTGAGGCGTTAGTTTGCCATCCACAGAGACATTATGTTCATCATCCATTAGATGGAGTTGTGTGTATGTGTAGTTTGAATCCTTCTTATAACAACATCCTAGTATATTGAGGATACTGTTGTTGTTACAAAAGAAAGGAAATAAAAAGAGTTTGGGGGTTGGAGAAGCAAAATAAAAGAAAATAATTTAAGAGAAATCGTTACCTTTAATTTAGGTAACTCACTTTGGTTGGAACCAAAGGACTTCTTGAAATGCTTTCTGCCTAAGGGGAAGCTTCAAGGAGGAGGAGAGGGATGTGGGGAGCTTATTTGGGCAGAGTTTGGACGATCCAAGTGGCTTGAGAGGTGTGAGGAATGAGTAGAATTGGTCTCCTTTTATAAGGGAGAAGAGGGGCTCTTTAGGAAAGAGTGAAAGTATTACATTATAATATAATTATATTCGGTTTATAATGGTCCAAAAATCATTTAGGTCGTAGATAAGATGACTCATATTCTAAATAACATCAACCAATAATAATTGGACAGGTTTTAGATAATATTTTAATCATTATAATCTTATTTATTTAAATGATTTATTAATGAGGTAAACATTGCATCATTATTGTGTCATTCATAATTTAAATTATTTGATATCTAAAAATTATAAATAAAATTTCATTATGTAGGAAATCGTTTTAGCTTTCTAATGAATATTTATAATCGAAAATCCAACATGTATAACCCTATGTAAAAATTGTTCTTCTAAAAGATGTAAGCTTATGCCATTTTTATTTTTATTTTAACTTTATTAATATAAAGTGTCCCTACCACATACAAGTGGATCCAAGGGGTCCCCAAATTGACCCAAGGATGCTCATGGTCGGGTATGTGTCCACCAATAGGGTTAAGACACGTTTTAGGGTAATTTAGTATTATTATAATATTATTTTTTAACCCTTATTTACCGGATTTACCCTTAACCATGGTAAATAAAATATTTACCGCAGTAATTATTCAAAATGTCTAAAAATAAAAGTTACCTATTTACACAATTTGAACATCCTGATTCCAAATATGGAATCCATTTTTCTAAATTCAAAACACAGAAGTGGCAGAAATTAATTTAAAATTAATTCCCGCTGTCAAAACAAAAAGCGTGTTTTTAAGACATAATAACTATCAAAAGATTGACACTTGTTTATGTTCGGTTTAATTGTAAAATTATGTCTAATGACCATCATTATATTAAATTGTAAAAATATATTCTAAATATACTTTAAAACCACTCAAATTAATAATTTATCACTATTAATTATTTTGATTAAAAAAGTTATTTTTAATTAAAATTTAGTAATTTTCACTATTCATCAAAATATGAAAGTTATCCGAAATGTACCAAAATTTTACCTTAGGCTAAATTAGATATTCCGAATCCAAAGATGAAGTCCATTTTAAAATATAAAATATATATAACTTCAAAAAGTAGGTATTACTATTCATAACAGCTATTTTGATTGGTTACGGTGTGTTAGAACTCGAAGTTGCGTACAACACACGCTACTGTTTTATTCAAAGGAAAGCGTACCGTGGAAGCTTGGGATGTTTCATTTTAAATTTTTTGATGTCCCCATTTAGTCAAAAAGTTTAAAATATTGTATTTAAAAAGGTTTCACTATTAGAAGTTGATAAAAGTGAAATACTGAAAATGAATCTGTTCTTGCATTATGACTAAGAAACTCATAATAGGGATTCTAAAATTATAAGGATTATATAAAGTTCAAAATGTAGTTAATACTATTCATGACCTCTTTTAATGGTGTGATTGAACTCGGTGTTGCGTGTAGTGCAATTTATTGAATTATGTTTAAGAAATAACACACTCTGAAATCCCGGGGTGTTACATTCTCCCCTCCTTCAATAAAATGCGTCCTCGCAATTTGAAATTGTTCTTCGAAAATAAAAGGTTGAAAGTAGAAAATATATTTGTGGGAAAACCCACATCGGAAATTGGGTTACTAAAATTTAGTCTTAATATGAGGAAAAGAGAAATGAAAGGGTCACCACCAAATTATGATATCGATTAGGAGAACATTGGTGGCAATTAGAGACACATAATTGGAGGAAAAATGTAAATATTTATAGGTAGTGATTGAGGTCATCAATCACAAACAAGTATAAAATTGAGGTCCTTAAACTCATCAATCTATGATGATTTGAAGTACCATCGGTTCAACAAAATATAGGGTATTGGGACAACACATTTTTGACATTTCAAAATATCTTAGTTGAAATCCCACATCGAAAAATGAATTAATGAGGCCTCTATTTAAAATAAAGAGTGGAAAGTATGAAGATTACCGAAAATAACACATACTAGGGTTCCATGTAGGAAAATATGGATATGGAAGAGAAATCTAACCATCAATTATCTGATGGAGAGTGGTAGAGAACATGGCTATGAAAAGGCCAACAATCCCAAAGCCATAAATTTGTGATGATTTAAGGTACCATCTAGGACAACATTTTTGTTCTAAGTTTCTATTATTATTGTTGAGGAATTTATTTATGAGATTGTCTAAGATCATAAGTAGATATACTTACTTTATAATTAGAGTTTTGTCCATTAATAAATTTCTACCATAAACTCATCTTTCACTCGAAAAAAAAAATTATATTTATACTATTCGTACAGGGTTCCAAAATAAACGAATTTATAATTCATCTACCAGATCTTTTAAAAAAAACTACATTATTTAATCCAGCACATCTCTTGGGCCAGTGGTAGGTGATACACCCTTGTCTCCCTTCGGTTGCGGGTTCAAGTCTCGCAGCCTTGCCGGACGCGACAGGTTTCCTCCCAACCTCCGGGTTTTCCTTTTATGGTAATCCAAAATAATCCAAACTAGAACTATCCAAAATACTTCTGTCCAAACTCACAGTCCAACATTTATAAGGAAGGTAAACATAATATAGATCCTTTTTACCCCGTAATAGCATATGAATACCTTCATCTTGTATTCTTTTAATAAACTGAAACATCTTGAATTACCATATTCCTTATTGATTACATTCATGCTCCTCTATTCCATATAGAATGCTGGATATACTTCATTAATCCAAAAATGTTTTAAACCCCAACAATGATGGAATATACAAATCATTAATTAGTTCCAAGGTAGTCAAGAATATCCAATATAATTTATCCAGAACAATCACATATTATTCCAAAATCACTACCTCAGTATCAGAACTATATTATGATTTATCATTCTCTCAACCATATATTTTCCAAAAATTTATCCTGCTATTGAGTCACTTTTCTTTGTTCCACATAATCTCACGTCCTTAATGATATAGTACTGTAGTACAATCCTTATATACTCCATAATTATTATAACAAGTACATTGTTGATACAACACTCAATTGACATAATCAACATAAGAACTCTAATCATTTCTCTTCATCTGTGGTAGTATCATAACTTGGTTATTATCCAATAACATCATTTGCGGCATAGTCTGATGATTGGGACATAGGTTCGCGTAGTGTCCAAACTCCTTGCAAATGAAGCATTGTACATTTAAAACCATTTTCTTACCCTTGCAGTCACGTACTTTGTGCCCTTTTCCTCCACACTTATAACAAACTCCCATTCCTTTCAGGCAAGTTCCAGGGTGTTTCTTTCCACAGTTACCACATATGGGAAAATTCTTCTTTTCCCTCTTCCCTTTATCCATCTTTCTCTCTTCCATCCTTTTCTTCTCTTGCTTCCCTTCAAAGACATAGGACTCAGTAAACTCTTTACTTATCTTATCAACACATGATATTATTTCTTCATATGATGATAATACATGGGAGACTATTTCTCTTATAAATTCTAGCTTAAGACCATGAACGATATGATCCTTCCTTCTCTTTGAATCATGTGTATTTCTGGAGTTCTCATTCCTTTTACTGGGCGCCATTTCTAAACAATGGCATAAACTAGACCAGTTTATGAATCAAAATACATAATCCCATACTTATAAAACACTTAACATAAATTGAACTATTTATGGATATAATCCATAATCATAAAAATGTTTTCTTTGAGGAAGTATATACTCATAAACCCTTCATAATGATTTGTAAAGAAAATGAGAGTTATCCTAAGCATATCCCCCGGGAGTGTCGTAACCAAGAGTGCATCAAGGCCCGTTGTCGTGCACCAGTTCCCGTTCGAGTCTAGCTCAAAGCGGTGTTTTCAGGTTTTACCCCTAGGTACATCTGTGCCAGAGCCGCCTCTACCTGCTCGTATCCAGACAGGGATTTATTTCTCGGAAAACTCACAAAATCTATACAATACCAAAATTCTAGGAAGTTCTTCTATACTAATCCTCAAAGTTCATCTTAGGTCTACATGCTCTAATCAGAGTTTATCTAAATCTAGCTTCCAAGGTTTGTAATAAACTTCCTCTGATACCAACTGTAACGCCCCGACCCCAGTTACCCAGAGTCGGTTCATTATTACATAACATTGGCATGATCACAAGAAAGATCAAATCTCGAAAGACCGATTGGTTTAGTAGCCTTGGAAACACTAGATATATTCATAAGTTTTACATTACATCATAAAATGAAAAACTACTACAACAACATAATGTTTCCACAATCCACACTATTAACCCCTCATAAAATCCCTGCAGGTCATTCAAAACTTACTTCTTCACTTCCTGGGAAAAATAAAACATAGAAAAGGGGTGAGCTCAAATGCCCAGTAAGGATAACAATATAGCGGAAACATTCATAAATAAGAATAAACATTTAAGGAAATGTATAACTAAAACAAAAGCCTTTTAAACTTGAACTTTTAACATAGTATGGCATAAATAAAATTAGATAATGCCATTTACTTATTCACATGGATATTCTACTAATCGAATAATCACATGCAAAATCAATAACCACTTTCATAATGTTGGAATGCATAATGATAAACTTTAATTACTTTTCAAGGCCTCGTCCCAAGACCTTGGGGCTAACTGTAACCGAAACCCAACCCGGAGTGCCTCTAATAACCGGACACCAACCCGGAGTGCCTCTAATAACCGGACACCAACCCGGAGTGCCTCTAATAACCGGACACCAACCCGGAGTGCCTCTAATAACCGGACACCAACCCGGAGGGCTTACTTTTACCAGTCCCCAACCTGGAGGGCTTACTTTAACCAGTCCCCAACCTGGAACATACTTGTCCAACACATTCATATGAAGTAAAGATTGAAATATAACATAAACATTCGTATTGGAACTAGCATACGAAATGTCAATACTTTCACCATAAACTATGAATGGTATAAAAATAGCACATCCACAGTCAAACATATCACAAAACCTTCAAAACAATATAGACGTTTTGTATCATAATAAATCAACTTCAAATAATCTTAAAACCCATCAAAGGATGTTGACATAGATGAAATCAAAATTCTTTTTAAAGAAATATCTCCATTTATTTTGGAATCATTTAAGATCCATATAAAATCAAACATTTTCTTTGAAAATGATCTTATAAGCTTTTAAGGGAAGCTTTGACGATTTTATAACGGCGGAAAATAACCGCACCCGCCGTATAAGTTAAAAAAACATTCTTATCTTAATTCTGTCGAAAAGGTTAAAAAGCACCTTGTTTGGAAAACGACGGAAAGATTCCCTTATAAACCTCTTATAAAAAGTCAAACAAGGGTATAAATGACTTTAACCCATATTCTATTAAATATTAAAAATGTTTTGAAATACATTTTGAAGATACATGGATGTGGATGATAACGAGATCTCAGTAGATTATTACGTATAAACAACCTCGGATAATGAAGAGATTGTGAAATAACCCTTACCAGTTTGGTAACTTATGAGACATACAACCCATGAAAGAGGTATCATACAATGAATATGTAAGTACACATAAATTAGAGTGTATTACACAAAGAATATAATTATGGGCAGTACATACACCACACAAAAGGTAATGGTGGCAATATGGCATGAATCTCACGGGAATAAGGAGTGAGATGAAAACCCCTTACCACGTTAATCAACTGAGTCGTATGGACAAAAGTTAATAACCACCAAATTATTTACAGAATAACATGAATATGATAATATATATCAAATGCCAGTACACAATACACCACTTTCAATAATTTAGTGGCGAATAATGGAAATATCACGGAATTGAATGTGAGATAAGAAAAATCCCTTACCTTGTACTTTTCCTTGGTTGGGGTAGGTTAACCTCCTGTATAATGGTGAAATAATTGTTATTAAATTATACAAGAATCATATACATTAATATGATATCATATATGTTCTTTTAACATTGCTTTATTAATAATATCTTAGTATTATCGTCGTTTCGGGTGATAATCAATTCGTTTTTCTTAAATGTTTGGTTACGTAAGACATGTTTGTAATGGATAGATTATATCTTATTCATAATAAGAATGATATTAACATTATTTTTAACCCTAAAATGAGAATAAGACGTGAATGGATACGATGGAGGATGGATCTCACCGCGTTCGTGTAGACGGTAGTCCGTACGTACGTACGAACGCTACTTCCATTTAATTTTTATTTTAAAAGAATTGAATCCAAATGATACATAGGTATATTACTATTCCAGTATAATATAATATTTTATATATGTTACTTAAGTTCATTAACACCATCCTTTATACGTTCCATGTGTGGTATGAACGAGTCATATCATTTTAAGGGGGCGGTAGTCCGCACTTCCTCAAATGAAATCATCGTATGTATATACAACATGAAACGAATAATGGTATGAAATAAAATGGAATTACAGAAGCTTATATATAAAATATATATCATTAATATCATATTTAATTATAGTGCCATCATAATGGCCACCATGAGAGGCGGTAAGATGTATTTGAACAATCATCGTTTCGTGAGGCGTTAGTTTGCCATCCACAGAAACATTATGTTCATCATCCATTAGATGGAGTTGTGTGTATGTGTAGTTTGAATCCTTCTTATAACAACATCCTAGTATATTGAGGATATTGGTGTTTTTACAAAAGAAAGGAAATAAAAAGAGTTTGGGGGTTGGAGAAGCAAAATAAATGAAAATAATTTAAGAGAAATCGTTACCTTTAATTTAGGTAACTCACTTTGGTTGGAACCAAAGGACTTCTTGAAATGCTTTCTGCCTAAGGGGAAGCTTCAAGGAGGAGGAGAGGGATGTGGGGAGCTTATTTGGGCAGAGTTTGGACGAGCCAAGTGGCTTGAGAGGTGTGAGGAATGAGTAGAATTGGTCTCCTTTTATAAGGGAGAAGAGGGGCTCTTTAGGAAAGAGTGAAAGTATTACTTTATAATATAATTATATTCGGTTTATAATGGTCCAAAAATCATTGAGGTCGTAGATAAGATGACTCATATTCTAAATAACATCAACAAATAATAATTGGACAGGTTTTATATAATATTTTAATCATTATAATCTTATTTATTTAAATGATTTATTAATGAGGTAAACATTGCGTCATTATTGTGTCATTAATAATTTAAATTATTTGATGTCTAAAAATTATAAATAAAATATCATTATGTAGGAAATCTTTTTAGATTTCTAATTAATATTTATAATCGAAAATCCAACATGTATAACCCTATGTAAAAATTGTTCTTCTAAAAGATGCAAGCTTATGTCATTTTTATTTTTATTTTAACTTTATTAATATAAAGTGTCCCTACCACATACACGTGGATCCAAGGGGTCCCCAAATTGACCCAAGGATGCTCATGGTCGGGTATGTGTCCACCAATAGGGTTAAGACACGTTTTACGGTAATTTATTATTATTATAATATTATTTTTTAACCCTTATTTACCGGATTTACCCTTAACCATGGAAAATAAAATATTTACCGCAGTAATTATTCAAAATGTCTAAAAATAAAAGTTACCTATTTACACAATTTGAACATCCTGATTCCAAATATGGAATCCATTTTTCTAAATTCAAAACACAGAAGTGGCAGAAATTAATTTAAAATTAATTCCCGCTGTCAAAACAAAAAGCGTGTTTTTAAGAGATAATAACTATCAAAAGATTGACACTTGTTTATGTTCGGTTTAATTGTAAAATTATGTCTAATGACCAACATTATATTAAATTGTAAAAATATATTCTAAATATACTTTAAAACCACTCAAATTAATAATTTATCACTATTAATTATTTTGATTAAAAAAGTTGTTTTTAATTAAAATTTAGTAATTTTCACTATTCATCAAAATATGAAAGTTATCCGAAATGTATCAAAATTTTACCTTAGGCTAAATTAGATATTCCAAATCCAAAGATGAAGTCCATTTTAAAATATAAAATATATATAACTTCAAAAAGTAGGTATTACTATTCATAACAGCTAGTTTGATTGGTTACGGTGTGTTAGAACTCGAAGTTGTGTACAACACACGCTACTGTTTTATTCAAAGGAAAGCGTACCGTGGAAGCTTGGGATGTTTCATTTTAAATTTTTTGATGTCCCCATTTAGTCAAAAAGTTTAAAATATTGTATTTAAAAAGGTTTCACTATTAGAAGTTGATAAAAGTGAAATACTGAAAATGAATCTGTTCTTGCATTATGACTAAGAAACTCATAATAGGGATTCTAAAATTATAAGGATTATATAAAGTTCAAAATGTAGTTAATACTATTCATGACCTCTTTTAATGGTGTGATTGAACTCGGTGTTGCGTGTAGTGCAATTTATTGAATTATTTTTAAGAAATAACACACTCTGAAATCCTGGGGTGTTACACCTTTGAACTCATCTGAAACATGAGCAACAATCTCCTCACTATCCCTGATATTTTTCACCATCGACCACCACTGATCAAATTCACCATCAAAACTGTAAACAGTGAGACTAACCTTTAGATGTTATGAACAACCAATGACATAGAAAACCTTTTCCAGTGCTTTAATCCACCCTTATGCTAGCACCAGATCATATGATCCTCTGAATGATGGGGGATGTTGCCTCATGAAATGCTCCACTACTAACATGTTCCTCTGTGGTTGATCGATAAGATCTCGTACATGGATACCACCACTATTTATAGCCTGATTCAACTGTTCCATCACTGCAACAAACTGTTCAATTCCGATTCCAACTATCTCAGGTAGCTGATTTGGAAGGTTGTCTTCCTCCTGATGTCTTCCCAATATAGATTCCATGTTTCCTCTTCGTAAAACCATTCCGCACATAGAAATATCTTAGGCGAATCATAATGGTAGTCTGTAAATGCTATATGATTTAAATATTAACAGAAATTACATTATGGATATTAATTTAACAATACACTAACTCCTAAAGTTATATAAACTGACCTCTGATAACAACTATAAGGACTTAGCTTTAAACATTACATAATATTGAAATTAATGAATAATTCACATTGAGGATGTTTTCAGGTTTAGATTTTTAGAGAATTATGACATAACTATTACATCTTAAAAGATTACAAAGTAAAAACTTCTACATAGTTTCCATTTTTTCATAAAATAAAAACTCCGGAAAAAAAGAGTCATGTCTATTTCCATGATTTAGATAGCACAACTTTTCCTTGATCACATCCTTGACCTTATTCATCTTTAAGTCCTGTGAAAACATTTCAAAACATGGGATGAGAATAAAAATCTCGGTAAGGGTTATAAAACAATGAAAGAAAAAACATGTTCATAAATACATAAAAACATTAACTCTTTTTCTTACCTCATTAAATCATAAGATTTTATGAATCTCCCATAGAAATCATAAATCATTAATGTAACTTGTGGCATCCATATCATACATACATTGTAGCAATCACAGCTACAAAGGGAGTTACTTTGGAATACCCATCATAGTATATTCCCTAAATCTCAAAGGAGAAACATTCACATTTACCTCCATCACATTATCCAATGCATTGGAGAGATATCTCAGGCTCACCATCCCTAGGTTTATCACAGAACCACCCGTATATGTAAATAATTCTCATGAACCATAACATGATCATAACACATAACATAAGAATACAAGAAATATATCATTTTCACATTGAAATTAAAAAATGTCATTTCAAGATATTGAAATAATAAATTCATTCTCAAAATCATTTTCAATACCCAAATATATAAAAAGAAGTATATGGTATTTATTTTTCCTTTTAAAAACATTTCACCTTGTTAAGGAAGCCAAAGATCAAATAATACTCATTGTGGAATAAAGGTAGTTGTCACCACTTTCGTAAAAAAATATTCCTTTTTGTCATTTAGTAAAACGCTTCATATAAAAAGATTCCCTTGGAATGAAATGAAATGTCGAAGGGGATTATACACCATATATTATAATGTCCTGTATAAAACTAAATATTCCTCAATGTAAGGAGATCAAGACAAAGTCCCTTACCTTGTTGCTGAATTGACTCAATCGTTCTTTAATCACCTAAATAAAAAACTATATTTAATTTCAACTTGATTAAGAAGCTTTTTCAAGTTTATAATTCATTTTATATCACTTATTACCATGTAATAAACAATATTTTACCATTTATGTTAATAACGTTCATTTTGTCGATATTTGGTACTTGAGTAAAAATGAACACCTTATATTTACATGTTGTCCATGTGATCAATAATCCATTATATCTGGAATGACATTCATTATTTAAATATCATATATATCATATATATCTACTATATATATATATATATACTTATAACAGTACATATCATTTGGATGTAAGAAATGAAATACACTGTTCATTGAGATAGTAAGCCGTACATGTGCATAAATGCTACTATCATTTATATTTATTACTTTAGTGGAATTATAATATAATGATACATAGTTATATTATAATTCCATTATAATTTCATATATAATATCATTAACTACATCCTTTATACGTCCCACATATCGCATTAACGAGTCATATCACCTTGAGGGGGAGGTAGTCCGCACATCCTCTAATGAGATTATCGCATTTACCCATAATGGAAACCATAAAGGTATGATATAAATTCAAATTACAGAAGAATAAAGAAAAAATAAAAATAATATATATCATATATAAAATCAGTTCCATTAAAAGGGACACAATGAGAGGAGGTAGGATATAATCGAACAATCATCGTTTTGTGAGGCATTAGTTTTCCATCCACAGAAATATTATGTCCTTTATCCATTAGATGGTGGTTTTTGTAAGTCTAGTTTGAATAATTTTCATAAAAAAACCTAATATATTGAGGATACTGGTGTTGTAACAAAATAAAATAATAAAAAGAGTTTAGGGTTTGGAGAAGTAAAATAAAAGAAATCAATTTAAGAAAATTGTTACCATTAATTTGGGTAGCTTCCTTTGGTTTGAACCAAAAGGACTTCTTGAAGTGCCTTGTGCATAGGGTAAGGATTCTAGGGGTAGTATAGGGATGTATTGAGCTTAATTGGGCAGAGGTTGGATGATCCAAATGGATTTGGAGGTGTGAGTAATTGGATAGAAGTGGTCTTTTTTATAAGGGGGAGGAGGGGCTCTTTAGGAAAGTTTGAAAATATTATTTTATTATATAATGATATTCGGTTTTTAAAGGTAAAAAAATCATTATAACCGAATATAATATGACTAATGGTATAAATAAATCATCTAATAGGAATTAGACTGGTTGTGGATAATATTTTAATCACTATAATCTTATTTATTTAAATTATTTATTAATGAGGTAAATATTGCATCATTATTGTGTCATAAATAATATAATTTAATAAATATATAAAAATTATATAAAAAATACCATCATGTAGGAAATATTTTTATCTTTCTAAATAATATTTATAGTTCAAAAAATTACATATATTACACCATATAAAAATTAATTTACTAAAAGACTTTTGTTTGTGTCATTTTACCTTTACATTAAATTAGTTAATCTATTGTCATTATCAATAACAAGTGGCTCCATGGGGTCCCCAAATAGACCCATGGATTCCCATGGTCGGAATTTACTCATCCAATAAGACATGGACAATTTTTCAGGTAATTTTGTAATATTATAATATTCTTTTTAACATGAATTACCCTTTATACCTTTAACCGCAGTAAATAAAAGTCAAAAGTTTATATTCACCAAAAATTATTTTCATCATATTGAACAATATTTTACTTACTAATAAAAACCATATATGTCAAATTTTAGAAATTCAATTCACAGAAGCGGTATAATTTCATTTACATGAAAAAGTCGGTTTGTTTAACTTCTACTAAGTGGTTTCACTATTCATCAAAAATTGAAGTTTTTTAGAAAAATACCAAACATTCAGCCTAATATATATTTGATATTCTAAATTAAGAAATGATTTTTATTTTCCCCAATTAAAAACATAAATTTTTAAATAATTAATTTTAAAATTAATTCCCGTTACTAATGTAAATAGCGTGTTTTTTAGAAATAATAACTATCAAAAGATTGACACCTGTTTATGTCATATTTCAAAGTGAAATTAATTTTAATGACTATAATTGGATTAAATGGTAAAAATATACTCTAATTAAACTTGAAAACCAATTATTATGATAATCTAACCATATAAATAAATTATATTAAAAGGTACTTTTGATATAAAATACAATATTTTCACTATTCATTAAAAATGAACTTTATCAGAAAAATCCCAAAATATTACACAATGTAAATTTTGATGTCCCCATTATAAAGAAGGATTTTATTTTATCAATTAGAATGTATTAAGGTATCCAATACTGTATTTAATGTGGGGTTTCCATTAAAAGGAAGTAAATCATCCCTTTAATGTAAATTTTTCTTAAAATTAGATTCATTCACTTTTTAAGCCTCTAACTTTTTATTGGATAAATGTAAATATTTTTAACAATCAGGTATAATAATATTGTAGTTTGTTTTGTTTATTCCCGCCAATAAAAAATCTAGGAGTTAACTACCATTTAAAATAATAGTATTATATTATTAGTGCAACGTATGATTTCAAAAAAAAACCTTGTTGCGTATAGGGTACGATATCGAACATAGAAATCCCTTTAAAGTAAAATAAATCATTAATTCATAAATATTAATAAATATGAAAATCATTATTCTTTATTTATCTGAGATGTTACAGTCTTGTCATGAGCCCTTGACTTTTTGGTAAGATGTTTGACATTATCTATTCCCTGATTATGAAATTAGTTATTACATAGGATTATTGAGCTAGTAGAATATCCATTTGCATGTTTAAATTGAAATTTTGACTCATTTCTACCAAATTATGTTCATGTGTTATGTTTTAAATGCTTATTTTTTTATTATACATCTTTATTTAAATATTTATAGCTTCTACTGAATTATTTACCCTTATTGTGCATCTGACCTCACCCCTTTCTTTTGTTTTATTTTCCCATAATTCCAAGAAGTTTATTATGATTGATATGCAGGGTTATGTTAATGGAATAATGGCATTATCAAATGATTATTTATGTCATGATGTATGTTATAAAGTGTGATGTAACATTCATGTATGTAATATATTTTCCTAGACTAGTAAATTGATTGGTCCTTCGATACATGATTCCTTGTAATCATGACAATGTGTTAAAATAATGCACCAGCTCTATGTAACTAGGATAAGAGCATTCAAAATAGATGTAAATTATCATGAGTATACCATAATTACTTTACATTGTAAAACATTATCATACTAGTGAATGAAATATTGATAATGTAAATATTGTTCTATATTTTAGAGATGTATAATGACTATTTTCTCAAACATGGATGAATATAATACTCATGCTTTTATTGAATAATTTTTTATCATTATAAAGAAATATTAACATTTAATTGGAATGTTTTTGACGAAAAAGTTATATTTTATTAAACTAACATCAAACAAAATTGTGGGAAATTAAATTTTATTTCATGTTAATGAGTTTTATTTTGGTACAAAATTTCCAAGGGTAGAATTGAGGTGGATATGGACAAAATGGTGAAAATTGATTAGTTTCCTCTATAATATTTTTTATTTTACTGAGGATATTACATTGAACTTCTACATATTAATGATTGTTTTTCAAGGCATTCTAAAAGTGTTCAAGAACATTGTTCTCAATTCCTGAAAAATTGTTCCATAATCAAATAAAAAATAACATTATGTAATTTATTATAATAAAGGAGTTAGTTCTGTCTCGTAATCATATATCATCTGATTTGAGTGTATACTTTGAAATCATGTGATATGTGTAACGTCCCCGACCTAGAATCCACCAAACTGGTGCTCCGAGCCGGGTGGATACATGACCTTATGTGGGCCTCCCCATATGCCAAAGGTTGCCGACTAGTAGTGGGGGTCTATAGGGTCAACTGGGGAGACTATACACCCTTTTTATTAGAATAAGCACAACATAAATTGAAAATAGTGGAAATAGTAACCAATAAACAAGGAACATGTATAAAAACCATTTCCAATAATAATTATTCCATGTCATACTACAAGTGCTAGAGTGAACAAAAACCCAAAATAAGGACAACGACCAAAATCCCCAAAATGGTCCCGACTCCATGTCCAGATCCTCCACCAAGTGCTACCAAGGACCACTCACTATCTAGGAATGTCCTTTTCCCTTCTCCTGATATACAAACATGAAGTCTACTCATGTACCCAATGATGGCCCGATCATGGTTTGAGTACAACTCAGTAGGCCACCACCAACGGTGTCTACAAAATATCTAGTATGAATATGTACTGCCTGAAAATGGAATACGAATGATAGTTGCCAAGTAATTAATTAAGGTTCCATTAAAAAGTTCAGAGTCATGACATTTCCACTTCCATTACCATTCATTCTCACCATTTATCATCACTTACCATTTCATCACATTTCAATGGGTTAATCACAAACATTTTGTTACATGGGTATAAGGCCAAAAATCAAATGCAAGAGGGTAAACACACCATTATCGTATCTCACTAGGACTAACCCCTTCATAGAAACCATAAACTCACCTAGAAGCCTCAGTCTGGGAGGATGCAACTGTTAGGAAAATATACCCTCAGTCCCCTTTCCTAACCCGTGCATTTAGGGTGGAGTTTAAAACCTCAGTCTTAGCTCAACCCATGGGTGTAGATCCTCAAGTCATACCCCACTCTACCAAGACATGTGCACATGATTATATATTTATAAGTAACTGTCAACCAACCAAACACTTTCCCTTCAGCAACACTATTCACAACAACCCACTAGGGAATTCACATTATGCCTAAACCCATTAACACATTACAATTTAACATCATTTAAACTTTAATCCAATTCAAATGTGTTATTCCTATCTCACTAAGAATTCATCATTAAACCCATAACATATCACAGTATGGTCTTAAATCAGTTTACACATTAACCCATTTAACCCGTTAATCATCCATGAATCAAACCTTCATGGAAACATGTTTATCAAGGCTCTACAATTCATTACAACAAGGTAACTTGTTTAATACCAATCCCTAAGTCCCGGAAAAACCGGAACATCCCATGGATGGACCTATATTAGTTCAAGTAAATCCCGACACATCCCACAAGGATCATGAGGGTTCCCATTTTCCATTTTAATCATCATTATTACCAGACATGCCAAGGTTATTCAAAACATAAACAAGGAGAAACAAGAACATAACTAAACGTGCAAAAATACCCAATTAACTGTGGGATACCACTTGTAGACCACCTACCTTGAAACCGTGGTTGAAAACACTCTCAATCGAGCCCATAGACCACGATCCGACCAAACATTGGAGATTCAACCTAAAACACACCCAAAAGATAGGGTTTTAGAGCTTCAGAACAAGAGGGAAAGAACATACAAACCCTAAACCAAAAAGAGAATAAATGATGGGATTTGCCTTAATCAGAGCTACGATCTACAACCAACGTAACTAAGAACACCTTATAAATGAGGGAGATCGATCTCTTCGAGCTCTTGGGTGATTTGGTTCGTTATTAGGGTTAAGAGGGAGGAAATGAGAGGAAGTCATAGTAGATTCTTAAAATTCCCAGAGTGGAAAACTTGTAATTTTTTACAACATTAAGTTGTCGCACGGTTTAGCCACATGGTTTGAAAAAACCGTGTTCAAACCATTCACATGCTACTACCCAGAGGATAAGGGTCGCACGGTTTTTCCTGGGCAGGCCACACGGTTTTCCCTGGCCATGCGCAGGCCGTGCGCCCTGGCCTGTCTTGCCTAACATTCCTTTCGTTCTTGCCCTATGCCCCCAGAACACCCCCAAGGCCTCTCACACCTTCAGAAATCATCCTTTGAAGGCCGAAACAAGGGATTCAACCAAAAAATAACAAAAAAAATACCTTTCCAAAAACTGGGATCTTACAACCTCCCCACCTTATAACGGCTCATCCTCGAGCAGAGTTTCTAGGCGTCATTGATCCACCGAAGATAAGAGTTCGGGCCACTGAGCCTGCATATCCGATTCCCGATCCCATGTTTCTTCCTGAAATTTCCCACGCTTCTATATTACTTGTACTAATGGCATAACCATTCCACGAAATATCTTGTCAATATGATCCACCAAATGAACCGGATGCTCATCAAAGGACGCATCAGCCTCAAGCTCCACATCCTCAACATCAACCACGTGAGATGGGTCAGGGTGATATCATCGAAGTCGTGACACATGAAACAAATCATGAATCCCACCATACCGTTGTGGAAGATCCAATCATTAAGACACTGGTTTGATGCTCTCCACAATCTCAATAGGTCCCACATACCTGGGCGCCAACATACCCTGCTTCTGAATTCGACATTGACCCATCCTTGGCGACACCTGAAGGAACACTTTATCACCCATCCCATACTCGAGAGGTCTACGCCTTTGATCTTGATACGACTTCTTCCTACATTGAGCCGTATCCATCTACTTCCAAATCAATTTAACTTTCTCTGAAGCCTCCTGCATGAGACTTGGACCAAACAACTCAAATTCACCAGCCTCTATCCAACACAACGGAGATCTACATGGCCTCCTGTAGAGTTCCTCAAATAGTGCCTTCTAAATCATAGCCTAAAAACTGTTGTTGTTGGAAAACTCAACTAAAAATAGGTGCTTCTCCCTATAACCTTTAATGTTCATGACAGAAGCTCTTAGAATGTATTCCAACATCTGGATCGTACATTCTGACTGCCCGTCCATCTGCGGGTGGAAAGCTATACTCAAAAACACATGCGTACCAAGTGCCTTATGCATCCCTTTCCAGAAACGAGATTTGAAAACGAATATCGGTCCAAAACTATGGTCCATTGGACCCTATGAAACCACACAATTTATCAAACATACAGATCACCAAACTGGTCGACTGTAAATGTCTCATGAATCTGTAAGAAATGAGCCACTTTCGTTAACAGATGCATAGCCACCCATATTGCATCATTCTTCCGCGGAATCCTCAGAAGACCCACAACAAAATCCATTATTACATCATCCCACTTACATTCCTAAATGGGAAATGGATGCAACAAACCACCTTGGTGTTGATGCTCGGCCTTCACCTGCTGACAGGTAAGGCACTGCACCACAAAGCCCGAAACTGCCTTCCTCATTCCAGGCCACCAAAACTGCCTTCGGAGATCACAGTACATCTTGGTCAAACCAGGATGAACTTCCCACTTTGATTCAGGGAACTCACGAATCAACTCTTCCCTCACACACATTAGCATAACCACACGATCAAGAACACGAACAACACCGTCCACACCGACGACCCCACCATAAGGCTGCTCCCTACCTTTAAGCTTCTCTTTCATGATCAAACACCCAGGATCATCAAGATGACATTCCTTAACTAGACTAAACAATGTTGAATCCATCTTTAAGGAAGCAAGGGTGCCCTGACCATTCTCATCTTGCACCTCCAGGTGCATATCTATAAACAAAGTCATTACCATCCACTCGGTGATGGACTCCTAAACCACCTGATTCTGAACCTTCCTGCTCAAAGCATCAGCAACCTTGTTTCTCTTTACCAGCATGTACACCAACTCAAAGTAAAATGATTGGAGGTATTCAACCCATCTTCTCTTCCGAAGATTCTAAACCCGCTGTGAGAAGATGTAATTTAAACTCTTATGGTCGGTGAACACGGTAAACTGTTCTCCCAACAGATAGTGCCTCCATAACTTCCCGACATACACTACTACAGCCAACTCAATATCATGAGTATGATAGTTCTTCTCATGGGATCTCAACTACCTCGACCCATATGCCACAACCCGCTCATCCTGCATTAACACAACCTCATTTCTGTCTCCGGACGCATCACAATAAACGAAGTACTTCTTACCCGGCTCAGGTAAGATCAAGATAGGTGTGATCGTCAACCGCTTTTTCAACTCTTGAAATTATTTCTCACAAGCCCCATACCACCCGAAATGGATTCCTATCTTGGTCAAGCCCGAGAGTGGTGCTGCTAAGTGAGATAAATCATGAATGATCCTTCGGTAATACCCGACCAAACCCAGAAAACTCTGAACATCAGAAACACGCTTGGGCTACTCCCAGGCCGCAAATGCCTGCACTTTCTCTAGATCCACTAACAAACCAGCCTCCAAGATGATGTGACCAAGAAAATGCACCTCACATATCCATAATTGACACTCTTATAGCTTGGCGTATAGCCGATGCTCTCTTAGCGTACCCAAGATGATGTCATGATGTTGGGCATGATCGTTGTGAGTTTTCGAGTACACTAAGATATCGTCAACAAATACAACCATGAATGGATTAGATAGGGATGAATGATTTGGTTCATCAAATCCATAAGCATCACTGGTGCATTGGTCAAGCCGAAAGGCATTACCACAAACTCAAACAACCCTTACCAACTCCAGAAAGCTGTCTGTGATACGTCAGAAGACCTCACCCTCATCTGATTATAACCTGACCTCAGATCAATTTTAGAAAACACTGATGCATCCCTCAACTAATCAAACAGGTCATAAATTCTAGAAAGAGGGTACCGATTCTTCACTGTCATCTGGTTCAACATTCGATAGTCAACGCACAGCCTTAAAGACCCATCAGCCTTCTTTGAAAAAAGCACTGGAGATACCAAAGGAGACATACTAGGCTGGATAAACCCTTTATTCTACAACTCCTCAAGCTGAACCTTATGTTCATGGAGTTCTTCTGTTTTCATTCAGTATGGCAGAATGGAAACTGGCTCCGCTCCCGACATCAACTCGATTGTGAACTCAACATCCCTCTCGGGTGGTAACCCCAAGAATTCCCCAGGAAACACATCCTAAACCTGATCCACCACACGAGTGAAATTATATTTATCCCCTCCCTCATCATCATCAATCATGATACATGCCACTTGAGCTGTGAGTCCACTCATCATTTGACAAAACGTCCCTGCACGCCCTGCTCGAACATCCCATTCACCACCGTGGACATAAGTGTCACCCTCATGTGGCCTGAACGATACTCTGCGATGATAATAGTCTATATCAGCCTGATATAACACCAACCAATCCATTCCCAAGATTATTTCAAACCCTTACATCTTGAGAACCGACAAGTCCCATAGAAAACGATACCCACCAACTCCCAAGGCACATCCCTTGTACTTCTTGATAACATCAACATGCACCCCCAACAGAGCGTCAATTGATATAACTCCACACACCCTCTCCACAAGTAAACCCAGCGCTACCAAAATTTGAGAAAATATAAAGGAGTGTGTGGAACCTATGTTAAAAATTTCACTAGAAAAAGTAGAGGCTACAAGGATCGTACCTCGAACAGTCGATGGTTCAGCATCGCCCTCACAAGGCACAAACTGAAATGCCTGACACTGACCTTCCCCTCTACCCTGGGCTCCAGCCTCAATATTCTATGCTACACTGCCCTGTTGGTGTGAGAAATCATTCCCTGGAGTTCCACGCCCACCGCCCGTACCAGTACGGCCCATGGAGCTCCATCTGCCTGCCTGATATGGGGAAAATGGTCCACTTCCCGTACCCGGCACCAGCTTTTCACCATCATGATCACCTGCCTGCTGAGGGTTCCTGCAGAACCTCTGCACATGCCCCATCCTGCAGCATGAACGACACTCAACTGGAGGTTGAGGACACTGACCACGCGTATGCCCCAACCTACCAAACTGATATCAGAACACCCGATTCCCACTCTGAGAGGATGACCCCCTCTTCAAGACACATTGCACACCTATACCATGCTGTGAGATCTCATGGCGTCGCTTCCGATCTTTGGTAGTGGCACCGCTCATTTGTCCTACTGACAGTAAAATCCCACTACCAGAAGATCCCTGCAGGTTTCCTTATGAGATCAGTGCATCATCTACCACCTCTGTGAACCGCTTCAAGTGGAAGATATTTACTTGATACCTGATCTCATGTCATAGCCCATCCTAGAAATGCTCTACTACTACTACCACATCCCTTTCTAACACTAGGAAAGAAGAATCTCAAATCAGTGAAGCGACTAGCATAGTCCACCACCGATAATGATCCTTGAGTCAGGAACATAAACTCTGTAGCCCGCTCCTGCCTCAAAGTCTCTAGGTAGATATTCTCCAGAAACTATTCCTGAAAAACCTTCCATGACATTCCCTCAACCTGCTCGATTTGAGCCTGAATGTCCCACCAATGCCTACCCTGTCCCTGCAATATATAAATGTCCATCTTTACTCGCTTATCAACAGGGGTCTCCAGATGGTCCAATATCATGTGGACATACTTTAACCATAATTATGCTACCTCTGGCCCACCCTATCTTGTGATGGTTGGAGGGTGCTGCAACTGGAACTCCCTGATCAGCTCAAACAGACTTGGTGCAACCTTCCCTAGGTCCTGATTCATCATCTTCATAAGGTGATCCAAGTTCTCTCGTAATTGGTATTCCCTATATTCATTGATCAACACATTTTTGTTCTCTTCTACTAGAGGATTGTTCTCAAAAACATCCTCTCATTTCCCAAATGGTAACCGATGTCGTGGTGGAATTTCTCCATTTCTATGCATGATATTTAGAACGCATACCATAAAACTCTTACGACATCATCAAAAAAACCCTTTTCTAGCTATAATAACCCAATTTAATATGCTAATCCTACAATATTATCACCTCAAATATACCGCCCCGACCATCCCTACCGCGGGACATGGTCGACATGGTGTAAACAACCATGCACTACCACAAAACTCACACTACATTTTACAAAAAAAATTCCACATCATTCAAACCCTAATATTTCTTAAACATCATTTACCCACTTGTTTTTTTTCATTCTTCTAATTATTTTCATGAAATGCATGATGCACCCTACTTTACTTCCCCAAACAACCACCATGTGTGTGTTCATATCACAATGCATGTCGCATATCTCCCTAGGTGCCAACAATGATGCATGAATGAAAATCCTTGTTCCGTTAAGGCCACGAGACAAATACCATAATATATTCACATCAAACCACATGTGCATCACCCAATGGTGAAATATCAGCAACTCTTACAACCCACAACCAAGAACAACATTTCCCACCCATGGTGACTTGTCTTTTCCCTCGTACATGGGTTAGATACTCCCAAGAACAATCTCATTACCAAGGCATGACACATCATAACCCTTGGAAACCTACCCCAAATAACAAGACCTCAGAGAAGGAGAAGAAATACCTCCTCTGATACCAATTTGTAATGTCCCCGACCCGAAATCCACTAAACTGGTGCTCTGAGCCGGGTGGTTACATGACCTTAAGTACGCCTTGTCGTACACCAAAGGCTACTGACTAGCAGTTGGGGTATATGGGGTCAAGTTGGGAGACTATACCCCTTATTATTAGAGTAAGAACAACAGAAATACCAAATAGTAGAAACAATAACCAATAAACAAGGAACATGTATAACAACTATTTCCAAAAATAAATATGCAATGTCATTCTACAAGTGCTAGAGTGAACAAAAAGCCAAAATAAGGACAATGACCAAAATCCCCAAAATGGTCCCGACTTCTAGTCTGGATCCTCCACCAAGTGCTACCCATGTCCACTCACTATCTAGAAAAGACATTTTCCCTTCTCCTGACCTACAAATAGGATGTCTGCTCGGGTACCCAATGGTGGCCCAAACATGGTGTGAGTACAACACAGTAGGCCTCCACCAACAGTGTGTAGAAAATATCCAGTATGAATAGGTAGTGCATGAAAAAGTAATATGAATGATAATTGACAAGTAATTAATTAAGGTTCCATTAACATGTTCAGATTCAATCCATTTACATTTCCATTACCATTCTTTCACACCATTTATCATCACTTACCAATTCATCACATTTTCATGGGTTAATCACATATGTTATGTTACATGGGTCTAACGCCGAAAATCACATGAAAGAGGGTAAACACATCTTTATCCTATCTCACTAGGACTAATCCCCTCATATCCACCATAACCTCCCCTCGAAGCGTCAGTTCGGGTGGATGCAACTGTTAGGAGAATAGACCTTCAGTCCCCTTTTCTAACCCATGCATTTAGGGTGGATTTTAGAACCTCAATCTTAGCTAAACCCATGGACGTAGATCCTCAAGTCATACCCCACTCTACCAAGAAATGTGCCCATTATTATATATATAAGTAACCATAAACTAACCAAAACCTTTCCCTTCAGCAACACTATTCACAACAACCCACATGGGAATTCACATTATTCCTTAACCCATTAACACATTACCATTCTACATCATTTAATCATTCACCCAATTCCCATGTGTTATGCCAATCTCACTAAGAATTCATCATTAAACCCATAACCTATCCCGTTATGGTCTTAAATCAGTTTACACATTAACCCATTTAACCCATTCATCGTCCATGAATCAACCATTCATGCCAACATGTTTATCAAAGCTCTACAATTCATTACAACGCGGTCACTTGTTTAAAAACAATCCCTAATCCTGGAAAAAACCGGCACATCCCATGGAGGGCCCTAGATTAGGTCAATTCAATCCCGACACATACCACGGGGATCGCGAGGGTTCCCATTTTCCATTTTTAACATCATTATTACCAAACATGCCAAGGTTATTCAAAACATAACCAAGGAGAAACAATAACATAACTAAACATGCACAAATACCCAATTAACTATGGGATGTCACTTGTAGACCACCTACCTCGAAACTGTGGTTGAACACACTCTTAGTAGATTCCTTAGACCTTGATCCAACAAACCTTTGGAGATTCAACCTAAAACTCACCCAAAAGATAGGGTTTTAGATATTCGGAACAAGAGGGAGAGAAGATACAAACCCTACACCAAAAAGAGAAGTATGGTTGGGATTATCCTTACTCAGAGATTCGATCTGCAACCATCGGCACCAAAAACGCCTTAGAAATGAGGGATATCGATCTCTTGGATCTCTTGGGCAATTTGTTTCGTTCCTAGTGTGAAGAGGGGGGAAAGGAGGGGAAAACCCGAGTGCGTTCTTAAAATTCCCAGAGTGGAAAACATTTAATTTTTTCCAATATTAAGTGGACGCAAGGTTTAGCCGCACAGTTTGAAAAACTGTGCACATGCTACTTCCTGGAGGAGAAAGGTCACACAGTTTTTACTGGGCAGACATCATGGTTTGCCTTAGCTATGCGCAGGCCATGCGCCCTGGCCTGTCTTTTCCAGCTTTCCCTTCTTTCATTCATTGAACCCCTGGAACACCCCCAAGGCATCTCACACCTTCAGAATACATCCATTGAATCCCTAAACAAGGGATTAAACAAAAGCATAATGAAAAACATACCTTTCCAAATACTGGGATCTTACAATATGATAGTTGAATTGAAAAAACCCGACGAATTCACTCAAATATATTTCATTAATTTTTATACATACTAAATACAGCTAATAATAATACTATCCAAAAAATGTAAAATTTTAGTGTGTTTTGATTCTTAATAAAAAATAATCAAATGTTATGATATATTTCTAATATCATGAAAATATTTATTCTCACATAGTACCCTTATTTGACATACCCAATTCAATATCATTCTACATAACCTAGGGAAATGGATATGAAATGAATGGTGAGATCACATGTTCAATAATGATAAATATAAGAGATATAAGCAATTGATTGTATAAAAGAATATTTTAAATAGAATTTTATGATAAAATGATCATAAATAATAAATGTTTTCCCAAATTATTCAATTACCATTAATCATTGAAAATTGAATAAGGATCTGCTAAAACTTATGGTTAAACACATATTTTTGTGGAATAATCTATAATTAATCACAATACATATGAAAATTTCATAAGTATAATACATAATTTTTTTACATACACATCAGAATATAAATTAATTTCCATACTCATGGATTAATTAAAATTATATCATAGAGGATGTAGACCTATAATGGACTGAGTTCAAAACCTATTCCATCATTTCCATAGTCAAGGTCCACATCTATGATAATCATAGTGGAATGAATCTATTATTGAACTAGGTTCACTCCCCATTCTAGGGTATATTATATCATGTTATTTAATTATTAAAAAATTATTTTGATGGATATATAATTATAAGAAAATTAATATTATAATGTAATCCATTCATTAGTGTTCCACAAGATCATAAAAATACCATCAATTAATCTCAACACATCCTATTAATATGAAATGGGATCCTTAATTATTCCATCATAATATAGTTATAATACATATAGAGAATGGAAGCGGATTTAATCATATGATAATATCACTATTTAAGAAATAAAATTAAATTATTTTTAAATACATGGAAAATAATTTTATAATATAATATGAACATTTATTTGAAAACAAGGAAAAAATATATTTGTTTTGGTATCAAAAAAAAAATTCATAGATTATTCTAAAAAATATATTCATTAATAATTATAATGGAAACATAAATATTAATCATTGAAACAATTAATTATCCTGAATATAGTGATTGTATTTAATGTTATGTATTTAGAAATAAAAAATTTTATACACACTTCTATAAAATGTCAATATTGAGTCATATTTAGAACTATTGAGAATATTAATTTTACTAATATTCAAAAAAAAGTAAGTTAAAAATAATATTTATTAGAATTTTATTTTTTAAAAAAATAATTTCATAAACAATGTTTGAGAACCAGGAAACGGATAATAACAATTTTCAATAATATAAAAAGAAATAAGGTTTTGTTTTTATAAAATAATTGTATCAATAAATATATTATTTGATGGGATAAAAAATATACTAATAGATGATAATTATATAACAAAATTAGTATAATAAAATTAATGTGGTTTAAATGATATATTTTTTTATCTCATTCAATTGATATTTAAAATATTCAATCCCAAAATGAAATTAGAATGTAATATTAACCCTTACACTATGTCCCATATTTATTCTTATGCATTCAAATCGCATTTATAAAAAAATTATATTTATTATAAATCAATTATATAGATATTTTCATATATTATTTAATATATATCATTCTAAATTAATTCTAGTTACACTTTTATAATCAATTCATAATTAGATGATCATCACTTGAAAATGGACCGTTTTCTATACATGTTTCAATTTGACGGTGTTGGTACCTGCAAATTGTTTATGGGTTTTTAATATAAATAATTATAATTAATTCATAACTATCATATATATTGAATATATAATCTTTAATAAACATTCATATTAAGCGATGAAGAAAGATTAATTCAGTCAAATCATTGATATGGTAGTATCAACGTACACAAGTTAGATGATCTCACATTCTAATAGATAGAAAGAATGAATGTAAAAAAATAATTCACCAATAAATATTTTAATTATATAATAAATCAGATAAATATTTATTAAATATTTCATTAATATTTTCCAAGTATAATGTAATTAAAAAATGAATTAGATATCTTTATTGAGGTGGTGTAACTTTTAGGTTTTTTTTACATAATTACAATGTTAATTTAGGTCTTATATTAATCCCATAGTTTCCACATTATGTTTAGGATGAGAAATTTTGAAATTTGTCTTGATAGTTGGTGGAATGAAGTTAGGGGAAACCATGTGCCTTTGAGATGATATTTTTTAGGCAATTTCATTCTTTGGATAGTTGAAAACCAAAAGGATGGAACACAATTAGTAAAACTATGTCAGATAACTATATGGATAGATTCTGTTAGATATAGAGTGGTTCATGGATTATTTACAATTAGGTATACCAATCATGAAAACTATGTGACTTATCAAGGTCATTAAAAATTGTATTCTTACTATTTCCCCATTCAAAATTTAACACAAAAAACGGATAATCCCCCACTAATGATTCATAACCCTTGAAGCCTCTTACCCCATCCTTCAAAAAATGGATATTGTTTTTTGTGGTGTATTTGGTGTGGTTTCTCCAATAATCTCTATGTATGTTTGTTTCTGTATTTATTTCCCAACTTTTATTGTGTTCTTCTCGCATCGTTTTTTAGATCCCATTTTCTAGCGAGTAAAATGACCTAATGATGGTCCAATCTTGTGTTGTTGAGTAGATCTTGATGATTATTGTTAAATATTTCCTTATTAGGGACTTCTGGTGGTGTATTGTTGTGTTCACAACAATTTTGGGATCTTTCTAAGTGAGAGGATGTAGATTCCATGATTTTACATTATAATATGATTTTACAATGATTTATTGCTTCCATATTATTCTATATATAATTTCTGTGTGGTGTGAAATGCGTTTGAAAAATATTTTGTGGTGCATGTGGACTTTAGTGTAATTTTATAAATGATATTTATTATATTTCCTCTGATATTTCATGTTATGAAATATAAATTTGTTATTAGAATTGTATAAGTGGTGTTAAGGGTGTTCTAAAATGGATTTG
Organism: Viscum album; assembly: GCA_963277665.1. Taxonomy (NCBI): domain Eukaryota; kingdom Viridiplantae; phylum Streptophyta; class Magnoliopsida; order Santalales; family Viscaceae; genus Viscum; species Viscum album. The sequence continues at coordinate 1,815,336,187 of OY728127.1, forward strand.
ATATACCTATGAAATTGAAAGATGAATTGATTATGATAAATGGTGGTTATATATATGTTAATACCTATTTATTTTGTGGTCATAATAATGTGATGATCTATGTGATTTGTGAAATGGAAATTGAGCACAATGGAACCCTAGGTATCTATGTGGGATTACCAGGACATGTACGCTTGTTGACTCATAATTGGATTGGCTCAGATTCATCTAGTAGGATTTATGATTACCACACAAACTAATTTATAGATATGTGATGATATAATAAAACTATAACATTACCTGGATTCCTCTCTAGTGGCTCGTGCATAAGAACTTTGTGTATTATGGTTGTTATAACATGTTTCAATGAGATATGAGGTTTCAAGTGTCCCACTAGTTCTATTCACATATTGTTCTACCCATTGTGTCCATGTGATGGTGTGGATATCACTAGAATATGGTAGACCTTACTCTTGTGTAAATTTCAATTACCTAATTTATTGGAATCATTTTTCATAAAATGTCTAATTAAAAATGATTCCAAGTTATTTCTTAAAATTTTCAAAGTGATTAGTCTTATAAATTTATGGCGTGGAATAATTTAAATTTGGTGTAATTTTGAGGGGAGTTTTTACACCCTGCATACAACTTTTTATGTATCTAGAATTTATTATGTATAACAAAAGTAAAGGAATGATTTTTAATGCCAATGGTGGATCATGTTGATAGAGCATGACTTCATGTAGGTGTTGGTAGTGGTGACATGTGGGTGATGATATTATTTTTTCCCATAGGTCTTTTGGATAGTTTAGTTCTCCAATTTTTATTGATTCACATTTTAGTTTCAATTTAATGTTGCGAACATTGAATCTGAAAAAAAATTCTACCACACTTGGTTATTTTTTTAATTCATGTGATTGTTTTTAATGATGGATATTTTTGAATATATAAATTTTTTAAATCTTACTTAGTGAATTTTTTTGATACACAGTAACTAGATTCCAACTGAAGGGTATCATGAATTCCCTTTCCTTCATGTCTCTAAATGGGTTGGCTATCGAGTTTGATGGTATCCTAGATTAGTTAAAGACAAAATGGAATAAATATAGGTTCCACAATTTTTTATGTTGTGTTATTTTTGAACATGTCTTGATATACTAGAGGTAGGATTTTCGGGTCATGGGGATTAGGTTATGGGTATAGTTCCAAGCCATTACACATTGTGAAACATGTCTAATCATCATGGGATGTTGGTATTTGGTTTTACTTCTCCTCCTAATGAGACATACTTTTTGAAAAATGTAAATGGATACAAGATAGGGATGGAGATGATGGATTGACTTGTTATTATAATATAATTGTTTATGTTTTGATTAAGGGAAGTGTTTCATATTTTATTGGTTGATGAACATTTCAAGAATGTTTATATTTATGGTGTTTTATTATAGTTATTGCTTCTTGTAGAAAAATGGATCCCTGATGAATTCAATATCAACAATGGGAAGAGAATGGAGAGAATTATCTCACACAATTTTATCAGAAATTAGTTGAATATATGATTCAGGCATTCATCATTTAGAACATTGAGCTGGTATTGATCCTTCTCAGATTAGAGAAGGCGAACCAGGTCTTAGGAAGGTGAAGGCTCAAGAGTTCTTCAAAAATAAGAATTGATCTATAAATTGTAGTTTGATATAATAGGATGCAGAGGAGTTTATTGGGAAGAATGAGAGGATGATAAATTTCCAAAATAATTTGGAGGATGTTAGGGTGAAATTTTTTTCTTCCAATTAGATGGTTCTTGTGGGAAGAGGTGGGATTTAGTGGTGCAAGATAAAAGTAGAATAATATGGACCAGAAAGTCTTTATGTACATTTTAAATGAGAAATATTGTCCCATGGTCATTGAATATGCCAGATACATGGTGTTTATGGAGACTATCTAGCAAGATAAATCTATGATGGAATATGGGAATGGATTTTCTGGGTTAGTTTTGAAAAACCTAAGCTCATTCCTAATGAGAAAATAAAGGCTCATTATTTAAAGAAGGAGGTTTTGATGAGGAACTAATTTTAGGTATTTTAATAATGAATAAGACCTATGATGGAGTGGTTGATAGTTCCATGATAGTAGATATCCATTGTATTTATCAGATTGGGTTCCATTAATCATTGTTAGTTGTGTGTAGTGGAATATCATCAGAGGAGAAGAGAAAGTTGGATTTGTAGGGGAAGAAGGGAGCTTTGTAGTTCTAGTCACCCTTCCATCTCTCATTATCTGTATATTATTATGATTGGTATGTTATGTTCCATTAGTTTGGTATGGAATGGAATATATGTTCTACATGAACATCCCCTCCTAGACCATTTCACTAAAGAGGAGCTATGAGACCGTTGTAGTAGTTTTTTAGGGCCATTAACTTTTTTCTTTGTGGAGATTGATCTACAAAATCTCGGGGAATATTATACCATTTAAATAAATCAAGGAATGTGGGTTTTCATTTTGGTACTCATGGTGGTAGTGCTAGAATTTCATCATGGTATAGTTAGTTCGAGACAGAGACACTGGTTAGTGGTCATTCTCAGGTTCATGTTTGGATGATGAATCATTGTTCACTAGATTGAGCACCTACAAAATTAGATCCATGGAGTATGATAGTTCATGTTACCTTTCATAATGCATCACCCTTAGATACTTCTATATTTGATACAGGTTGTTCCGTTTAATTTTTTCCATCCTTATTAGTGAACTAAAATTACCAAATGATCTTATTTTTTATTTGATGGAGTTGTTAATGCTGCATGGTATGTTACAAGATCTGGGTTTTTGATGTCCATATTGTGAACTCACCATGTTAGGGTATTAGGTGGAATAATATTTTATAAATTTTATAGTTGGAATATTTGACGGGATCCTTAGTATGAATTGGTTAGATAATTTTTAGGTTCACATTGATTGTTATCGGTGATGAATATGTTTTCTATAACCTGATGGAAGTGACCATGTTATTCAAGGATAATGAGATCATCTGTTTGGTTGGGTTTTACATCCACTTATGGAGTTGGGAAAACATATTTATCAAACCTCGTAGCTCATAATGGAGGAAGATGATGTTGTTTCGTGGAGTGGGTTACCACCTATGGTTGATGAGATCCTAGAGTTATTTTCAATGTTTTTTCAGGGTTTTATTCTAGATTGGGATGTAGAGATCAATATTCATTTAGTTCTAGGAACAATATTGATATCTCTTACCTCCTAATATATTGCCCCAACAGAAATTATGAAATTAAAGGTTCAACAAGACAATTTAGAATCCAAAGGATTCATTCACTAGAGCATATCACCATTAACAACCCCAGTTCTAATTGAGAAAAAGTTAAATGGATATCATTATTTGTTTATTGATTAACTGCATTTTAATAAGGTACATATATTAATAAGTCCCTTTTACCTCTAACGTATGACATTTTCGATCAAATTATAGGGGCATGGTTTTTACCATAATTGAAAAACATATTGGTTAGAACCAATTCATAGTTAGAGTTGACGATGTTCATAAAATAGTGATCCTATATAGGTACAACCATTTGGAGTATTTGGTCATTACATTTGAATTGTATAATTATACAATGGTCTTCATGGTTTTTATGAACATGGTGCTCCACCAGTACCTCAATTTCATTGTTGTGGAATTCATGGATATCATCCTGGTCAATTTTGGGACCGAGGAGGAGCATGAATTGCATTTTTTATTGTGTTTGGCACCATAAGGGATTATCATATTTATTCCATGATTTCTATGTGTACATTATGGATTAGAGAGGTGATTTTCCTAGTCTGTGTACTCTCAATTAATGGGGTTTCAATGGACCCTGAGAAGATAAGTGTTGTTATTTCTTGGGATTAGTTGAAGAATGTTTTTTATAATAGATGAATTTTGGCCTTCTAAGGGTATTATAGGTGGATTTTATGATATTTCCCATGGATTCCTTCACCCAAGGAGAGGATCACCAGAAAAAGGTTAATATTTGAACAGATCCCATAGTGTTTAGTGTCATTTTGAGGAGCTTGAAATGTGATTGAACACATCTCAAGTTTTCATCTTTTAGAATTATAAAATGCATATTTGGTATAATATGATGCTTTTGGTGTGGTTATAGGGAGTGTGCTGATGCAGGATGATCACGTGATATCTTATAGACCTCTCAATGTTACTCACTGGTTTATTGTAGACCTTTTTTCACAAATAAATTAAATTTTAATTTATGTCTTGAAATGCACTATGTTAAAAATTCCATTAACAAAACACTAACTAGGTCTACATTACATGACACCAACTCATCATACATTAAAAAAATCTTCAAATGTGCATAAATTACCTAAAACACTATCTTTTTTTATGTTACACATAATGCCAGCATGGGTTACGTTACACACAACACTTATGTTTCTATAATACCTCATATTATGGTTATAATTATTTAAATGAGAAAAGTATAACCTAGTTGTAAAGAATACTAATATGAATAGTAATAACTAAATTAAAAATATTTTATATAATATTTTTATATTAATAAAAAATATTGATAGTGAAGGAAATAATTATGTGTAATGTTGTTATATGTTTAAAAATACATTTTTCTCAATGGAACTACTTTTCATGTGCTTTTGTGAAAAATAATAAATTTAATTTTTTAACAATTTTGAAATATAATATGATAAAAAAAATACATTTTTGAAATTATAATGTCGAAATTGTTTTACTGTGAACTTATTGGATTTTTATAAGAAACATCATTATTAGATGAATAGTGAAAAATAATGGATTTTGATTCAAAATTGGGGTTTCATCTAATTTATTTATAATGCTAATTTATATTGTAATTTGGTTTATTAGTTTAATTAGAAAATAATTTTATAATTCAACCTAATGTTGGTAATTTGAATCTATTTCACATTGAGATTTAATATAAAAATTTATAAAAGCTATGATCAGTTTGACTTAAAAAACTCGTACTGTCATCACATCTGCATGATGATTTTTAGACTAATTTCATTAAACTATGTGATTAGAAATAAGAAAAATGTATTAAATATTTTTAATCACAATAATTTATATTTTTTTATATGGTAAACATAGTTTTTGAACAAAAATATTATTGAATGTAATTAAAATTAATTACAATGATTAAGAATAAATTAAGCAAAATGAGGGACTAAACCATAATATTACGTCCCAAAATGACCTATAAAATTATAAAAAACCAATTTATCACCATATATATACCGTATAATCCATTTTAACTCCTATTGAAATTTATAGGTTCTACATTGATATAAAAAATGAGGGCGAGGTTTCCTTTTTCCAAAATATTACACGAGTACCACTCATCCTCTAATATAAAAGAGCACAATATATCTCTCTTATTAACAGCTATAAAACTAATTATTTTAGTACACAATCAACTCAAATTTCCTCCCTAAATCCCCCTCTCCCTTAATTCCTCCCTTGGGTAGAAATACTTCCTATGAATCCCTTTGATGCAATCCAAAACTAATTACCCGATTAAGAGGTAACTCCCTCCCTCAAACTCATTTCCATTATTTTCTTTCCCGACTCCCTAAAATATTAATATTACATTATTGTATAAAAAAATTATATTCACTATAATAGGTAATATTTATGTTATTATTTTGACCTAAACATTCACCTTAATCAATCTAATGGATAACAAACATACTTTGGCATGTATGGCGTAATGTCGCCTCACTAAAAAAGATTGTTCATTTTTCCTTTATGACCTCTCATGGTATAAATTATAATTGAATATATATATATATATATATATTTCATATATTCAATGATATTATTTATTTGATATTAATTATTCTTTTATGAACACATATCATTTTATTTTCCAGTTGGGATAAATTTGATAATTTCATTTGAGGATGTGTGAACTACCACCACCTCAAAATGTTCTGATTCGTTCACACACTCCCTGGAATGTATTAACGATATGTTTAGTGAATATTATATATATATATATATTACATTATAATGATAATTTAATTATATAAGTTTTACATATATATCTATATGTCATTTTATTTAATCGTTTCAATATTAAATTTAAAATAAAAACAACGTTCATGCATACGAACAACTTACCGTCTCCATGAACAGTGTATTCAATTACCTAAATCTATATTATATGGATAATTATAAAACAAAAATAAATAATGGAAATGATATTTATATCAATTTTTAAATTCCATAATAATGATATAATTATATTTACCCAAGATAAAAAAAACAAAGACACATGTGAAGAACAAAACAAATATTACACGAAGTGAAACATTTACATTATATTGTTTATGAGAGGGTAATATGATGTAATAAAAATAATAATATATGGTATTAGATTTTATAAAATTTATCTTTATAATATTCATAATAAATTTATATTTATTACGCTGGTGTATTAAATTAGTACAATGTAATTCAAGGCAAAAGTGAAGAGAATTTAATCCCACTATTATGTTAGTGATATACATGTGTTAATCACCACTGACATTTTTTTGTTGTATGTAAATCTGATGAATTTATTATATTTATATTTTTATTAATTTTTTATTCACAAATAAATTATATGATCCTTATTTCATGGGTTTTATGTGTCAAAAGATACTAAATCGGTAAAATTGTTTTGTCTCAATTATCCATATTTGTGGCTCATGTTTTGTTATGAACTTTCAGTATTTTTTGGAGCTCTATTTATCATGGATATAATTATATTAGGGATATTTTATTGTTTTTGAAATTCCAATTTCTCAAATGTAGATTATGATTATAGGTTACCTTGTGATAAGAATTTATTAAATCAATCTCATTTTTTACTAAGATTTTTAATGATTATGCTTCTGTTAATGAAATCTTATGATCCATCTCCCAATAAAACCTAGGCATTTATTTTCCTCTTATTATTAAATATATCCTCATGTATTACTAAAATTTTCCACTCTTTGGTGATAAAGAAATATATTTTTAAAATAATTTGATCGTCTCTCTCATTAGATGGAAATATTTTTTATTTAAAAACAATGTATTAAAAAATTTATTAAATAATGTATTAAAAAGAACATTTATACCCAATTTCAACTGAAAGAAATTTTAATTTTTTATGGTTTTAAATCTTTATATTATATTTTTTCAAATCAATTCTATAACAAGAAGGGATTCTAAATATTTTATGTTTTAAAAGGTGTTTTTCAATTTAGAAAGGTTATTTTACACAAGAAATTCATTAAAAAAACCTACCAAAATTATTTATCATATATGTTAATAGAATTTGGTATTACTCTTAATTTATAGGTAAATTATTTAATGATTCCATTCATATTATATCTCGTAATGGATTATGTTTTTTTGGAATTATCTTTATAAATAATTTTTCTCTTTCACAGGTTATATTCATTTAAACCCCACTTATTTTATTGGGATATGTTTATAATGAAATGAGTATAATGCATGCCTTGTTCTATTGGTTATGATATGATTACTGGTTTATAATACCCAATTAATTTAATGGGTTATGATATGATTATTTATTAACTTGTAGAACATGTATTTATGATTTTACTATGATATGGGTGAGACCTATATCTCCCTCTAATTTATTCAATAAGGATTTGTAAATCATTATAAATACTAAGATGAACTTGGGAGTGAACCTTGACTACTTATAAGACCATGAGAGTGAATCATGACTACAAATATGGTATTACTGAACTCATGCTACTATGATGACCACTAGAGTAAACCATGACTACCATGTTAGTAGGGGTAGAAAACCCATACATCTAATATAGTATTTGTTGTGATGGAATGACTTCTTTGGAAATCATATTATATACTTTTCGGTTTTCCAAAATTCCATGTTTTATTATTATGTTATGATATAATGTATTATGATAATTATTCTATTATGATTCATGTCTTATTTACTACCCTGATTTATTCCATGTTTCATGTATATGATCTTTGATATACAGGGTATGATCTTCTATATTAATGATCATGTACTCATACCTTTATTCCCATGATTATTTTTAAATGTCTTCCTTGTTTACTCAAAATATGAATATGATCTCAACCCTCTTAGTTTTTCCTTTTCAATTTTAAGAATATATGTATTATGTTTTATGTTTCTATGAATGGTGGTTGTAAAGAAGAACATAGTGGGTGGTACTATAGCTCACTAATTTTTCAATATTTATGTTTCCACATTTCCAAAGGTCTTACAATAGTACTATCTTTGAGTCTCTAGTTGTAGAATATTTTATGTATTCCACAAAATGTTATGTATTGGTAATTTATGTCATGTGAGGGACCCTATAGTATTTAAAAGAGAAAATTTTTAGTTATCATTTGGAAGCTAGGATGAGAAATCCTTATTGAGAACCATGAGGAAATGACTAGGGATATGTATAAGGTTAAGGAAATGTAAACGAAAATTTCCTTGAATTCTGGTAAATGATATAGTGAGTCTTTTCCTATAAATATATATTTTTTCTTGATACTACAAGTGGATGTGGATATGGAACAGATGTACCTCGGGGTAATAATTCCAATTAGTTGTTTTAGGCGTAACTTGGGGTAATCTGGTACATGACAATGGGACTTTATGTACACCCAGATTCAAAATCCATATGGATGATATATGGGAATTCAAATACTCTACATAAAACATCATGAAAAATATTGATAGTGTTTAGAAATGAATATTATAGGATAATGTTATGATGTGATAGATTATGTTAGGTGTCATTGTTTGGAAATCCTATTAGTGAATTTTCATGATTATGTGGTTCTTCAATATGGTAACAATTTCTTACACTATGATTTGGGTTTTAGTGAATGGATGGAACCCAAAGGAACCACTTTAATGGTGACTACGATGGACGAGGTAATTATTTTCCTCCTAAGAAACTGAATTCTATGGGAGCTATAATTCCAAACCTCATTACTATTATCACATAGTATTATCAATCTATGAATTCTGACATGCTTCCATATGAGTAATGGAGGGATCAAAATTTTGGTGAGTCTTTCATGAGGAAACATCCACCTTCTCTTAGAGAGTCTTAATATCCAATTATTTATGAATAATGGATCAATACTATTGAAAATTAATTCTCCATTATTATGTGTTTGGATCATGAGAAGGTCATTCTAGCTGTTACTCGATTCGAAGGTGAAGTAGACCAGGGGTGGACACTAATCAAGAATACACGGCAACATGATGAGATAAAGATATTATTTTAAATTAACTAATTTCCTCAAATATTCCATTATAATTTGGATAAATAGTTCATCAAGTTGATGGAAATGGATGTCACGTCTTTTGGAACCTACGCGGATGATTTCAAAAGATGTGTGAGGTAACCATTTGTAATTATCATGCAACCAATTTGTAATTTTGATAGGTTATTTAGTGGCTTAATACCGAGCATCAGAATGGAATTGGAAAAAAGAGACCATAGTGACAATGAAGAGATATATCCTTGTGAACTGAATGTTGAAATAGATGTTGGAGTGTCATATCAATATCATAGTTTTTACAGGAAATGGAATATGGAGTTCAAAGTAAAATAATAAAACATGAAATGAAGAATATGAGATTTCCTACATTCTTAATGTGTGGGAAGATTCATGAATAAAATTATTTAAAGGGTTATAATAAATGTTTGAATTTTGGAAGGGAGGTCTATCATGGAATTTATTGTAGATGTAATGGGAAGAAGACAACTTATGTTGCTAATGGAGATAAAGATACATAGAATGAACCACTCACGCTCCAATGATACAACTATAATGAGAATTTGGCTTATTCTAATAAGTTCCCAAAACCAATGGATGGTGATGATGAGTGATGTGAGGAACCACTTTATCCAACGAACATTGGGAAATCTCATGAATTTTTTTTTGCGAGGGGTGAAATAATGATGTGATGAACGGTACACATACAATCCACTCTAGAACTACTAATGTCATATTTTATTCTAGATCTAAATAATATTTGATATATATATAACATTTTAAGGGTGTTAGGATTACAGTAAAACAACTATATGTGGAATTATCAGTTCAACCACCTAATGGTACGATGATTTCATTCAATGACTATGAATTCACTTTAGATAATGTTTGTGTTAATGTGCTTCCTGAAAATCATGTCATTATAACATTGGATGCATTTAATGTCATCATTGGAATGGATTGGATTACTCTATATAATTACCACATCTATTTTCAAGGAATGTAAATTAAATTTGATATTTCAAACCCTCATTTTATCATCCATCCATGTGATGATATGTATAAACATTCATTACAAATTTCATCCAGTGTATGGGTATTATTTCAAATTCAAAAGATATTTTTATCTCAAATGGTTATGGGGGAATATATAACTATGATATTCCTATTGTTCGTTAATTTTTTGATATATTTTAGAAATATTATCTCTGAAATCCAAAAAAATGTTTAGTTCAGTTATCAATAGAACCCATACCTGGTTCCACATAAATTTCAAAGACTCACTATAGAATGGACATGATTGAATCATAGGAATTGAAGAAGAAACTCTAAGAAAACCATTAAAAAGAATTAATTCAACCAAGTGTGTCCCCATTGGGTGAAAATGTTATATTTGTGAAAAAGAAAACGATATTTATGTGACTATATATTGATTATCATGTTTTTATCAAGATCACAATCAAGATTGGATATCCATTTCGTGGTGCTGATGAATTGTTATATTAGCTACTTGGAGGTCAATACTTCTCCAGGATTGACCTTAATTTTTTCTTTCATCAATATAGTTTCAAAAATTTTGATATTCCCAAGATGTAATTTTTTACATGGAATGGACATAATGAATATATATAAATTCCATTGGGGATTACTAATTCACATACTATAATCATTGATATAATCAATAGAGTCTTTAGAGATCACCTTGATCTATTTGTTGTTTTATATATAGATGTTGTAAGGGTTCAAAGAGATATTAAGATTAGGTAGACCACATGAGAATTTTTCCAAGGACCCAATGGATGGATAAAATATATGAAAAATTTACCAAGTAAGAATTTTGGTAGAAAAACGTTTCATATATGGTCACATTATATCAAGATATTATATAATAGTGGATCCATCAATTATAGATTCTATTGAATTTTATCGTAGACCAAAAAATATTACTGAGATACATAAATTTATTAGTTTAGATGGATGTTATGGATGGGTTTTAGTGTGATTCATACGACTATCTAATCCTCCTACTTTGTTAACACTAAAAGGTGTCACGTTCTTCTAGATAGATGAATTGGTGGAAAATTCCAAGGAACAGAATGAAAGGATGGGAAAAAACTCGATGCTTACATTACCCAGTAGTGCATAAGTTTTTATAATATATTTTGACTCATCGAAGAAGGTATCATGTTTTTTTCATATGTAGAATACCATGGTTTGATCCTATGACTCATGATGGTTGATTCCTGAGAAAAAAATATGGAAATGATGAATTGGATTTTGCAGCCATATCTTTTTCATTAGATATATGGATGCATTATGTTTTTGGAGAAAATAGTGATATATATAATAATCATAAAAGTATAAAATATATTTTCCTGAAGAAGGAGTTGAATAGGTGTCACAGATGAATGTTGGAGCTGATTAATGATTATGACTTCTCAACACATTACAACCCTAAGAATGAAAACAAGGTTAAATATTCCTTAAGTCTAAAGGATCATACTAGCTTATCCACTACAATGATCACAAAAAATACAATAATTCTATATTTCAAATGTATGGATCTAGATATCCTAAAGGTAGGTGAAAAATATTATATTTCTACAATAAATGATCAATAATCAAACAATGTAATGATTGAAGCGTTATAGATGGAAGATGTAGAGATGAAAAATAAAGATATAAATGTTCTTAAGTTTAAACTTGATCAGTATGGAATGATATGGTTTAGGAACCATGTATGTGTTCCTTCCATAACACATTTTGAATAAAGAGGTGTTATAAGAATATCATAGTTCATCGTTCTCTATTCATCATAGAGGTCTATATATGTATAGGGATTTTAAATAATACTTCTGGTGGGAAGACATGGAGATAGGTATTGCAAATTATGTATCATAGTGCTTGGTATTCCAAAAAGTAATGGACGAATGAATAAAGTCAAAGGGGATGTTGCATGCATTATGCATAGAAGAATTAATATTCAAGAACTTCACTATGAATATTGTTGTCAGACTAAAGGTTAAAATTCAATATGTGTGGTAGTCGATCACCTTAATAAGTTATCTGAAATAATTGTTGTTAAAGAAGACTTCTCTTTAAATAAGAACTCCACGATATACAATAAGGAATTTGTAAGGATTCATTTAGTTCCACAATTTAATGCATAATATTGGGAGATGAGGTTTTCCTACTAATTATTATTAATTCTTCATCAATCACTTGATAAAAAATAATTTTTTTCACCACTTATCACCCTCATATAGATTCTCAATCTAAATTAATAATTTAAACCATAGAGGATCCGTTGATATCATGTTATATATGTATTTCAATGGTAGTTCAGATCAACACATTCCTCTAGTTTATTTTTCTTACAATAATATCATTCACTCAATCATTCATTGGGAATAACATGAATCCCTCTATGGGAAAAATAATGAGCTCCAATGTGTTATTATGAGGCCATAGAATGAACTTTATTGGGACATGATGTTTCTAAAAAATAGTAAAGAAGGTTAGAAGTATTTAGAATCATATCGAGGAAGTTCAAAGTCATCATAATGGTTATGCTGATATCAATTGGCATGATCTAAAATTTTATGTTGGTTAGAAGGTGTATCTACAAATCTTACCATGTAATACTATTTTGAGATTCATGAAGAAACAAGTAATATTCCCTAGGTATATAAGTCCCTTTGAGATTCTTCATCGTATAATGAGGAATTACTCAATTGAAACATGACATGTATTGAAATATGAGGTCATACAACTGTAGGAGGATATTTATTATAATAATAATCTAGTTGAAATTATAGATTTTATATAGAAAGTTCTAGGAAATAAGACAACTCGACAAGTTAATGTTTTGTAGAGAAATAACCAATTAGAGAATTCTACATTCATATTTGAGGAAATGAATATGCATAAGTATAATCATTTTTATACTAGTGTGATGAATTTCATGGGATACAATCGTTATACGTATGTAGAATGCAACACCATGAGTTTTTAAGGACCATTTTCTGAATAAATAAAATTTACATTTATGTCTTGTAATGCACTATGTCAATCAATCACTTCGCATGGAACTGATTCACCATACTATAAAGGGCATCGACTCAGTGTATGTTATGCAGTAAATCGACTCAAAATACATTACATTAAATAGATACTTTTCTTATGTGACATGTAACATCTAATTGTAGTATATTACACACAACAATGATGTGTCTACGAAACATCATTTTAGAATTATAATTATTAAAGGGAGATAATTATAACTTGGACATTATTCATAAAATTATTAACAGTAATAATCACATAGAAAATTAATTTTATAATGGTTTTATATAATTAAAACATAATGATAATGAAATATATTATTTTTGGAAATGTCCTTATATGATTAAAAATACTATTTTCTCAAACAAAACACTTTTCAAGTCTTTCGGTGAAAAAAAATGAAAATAATTCTGGAATATGTTTCAAATTTTATTTCATAAAATAATCATAATTTTTTAAAATTTGAATGTGAAAATTAGATTATGTTGAATTTATGGGATTTTTCTTGGAAAAATCATTTTTTGATGACTAGTTTAAAATACTTAATTTTAAATAAAAATTGATTTTTCATCAAATTTATTTTTATGGTTAAATTATATTTCTATTTGGTTTTGATGTTTTAATTGGTCCTATTCTTGTTCATGAACTTAATTTTTTCATTGGATTAAATTTAACTATTCAATTGAATATAAACCAATATAAATATTTTGATCAATTTTTACTTTAAAAACTCATAGTGTCCTCCCTTCAGCAGGATAATTTTTTGAAATAATTTTTACTGAATCTATGATAAAAAGATTTCTAATGAGAGTCTATATTATTAGAATTCATAATTTTTAATTTTTAAAATTTTCTACATTGTTGTTGAACAAAAATATTTGAGAAATTAATTAAAATAAATCATATTGATTAAGGTTAAATTAATCTTAATAATGGACTAAACAATACACACAAGGCCCAAAATTAAAAATAAACATGTCAAAATGTAACTTCATGGAGGTATTTAGATCATATTTTCACTTGGATATAATATTTTTCATTATTTAATCCACTTTAAATAAAAAACATTGGTGGTATTCCGTTTTCGAAAATATTACAAGAGTTCTACTCCTACGACATTAAAAAAGGCCAACACCTCTACATATTATTCATTCCTCTCAATCAACTTATTTTTTGCCAATATATCCTATAATATATTCCTAAAAATTCAACCATTCCCTTTTAAACCTCCCTTTTGTAGAAATAAATCCACGGAATCTCATTGGAGAAAATCCGAAGGAGTAACCATATTATGAGGTAACCCCCTCCCTTAAACTCATTTCTATTATATTCTTCCTCCAATCCCAAAAATATTATTATTAATTATTTTTTAAAAATATAGTATCCCCATTATAATAATATGTTTTTACTCTATGTTTTCTACATACACTTACACATAGTTCCATCTAATGGGTAATGAATATATTGTTTACTTGTACGATGAACTACTACATTACTAAATGTTGGTAGTTCATTTTTCCTTCACTACCTCTCATGGTAATGATTATGATTGAAAATATTTTTTAATTTTTCAGATATTATTTTAATTATTTTTTTAAAATTCTTAATTATTTTTAAATTACATATATTTTTACATTCTACTTTGTGTAAAATTGATAATTTCATTTGATAAAGTGTGAACTACCACCCCCTCCAAGAGATGTGAATCATTCACACATTAAATATAATGTAATAAGGTTAGGTTTAGTAAAATTCTATGATATATAAAAAATTATAATTATAATTAAATTATATTATACACCCACACCAATATATATATACAAATATATTATCTTGTTTCTCCATTTCTATATGAAAATAAAAATTTAAAAAATGTTCATTCGTATGTACGAATTACATTCCCCATTAACGGTGCATTCCATTTCATAGATCTATATTTTAAATATTACTATTGTACAAATATACTAGATATAAATTATATTTATATAATGAATTGAATTCATGAATAATGATATATGTATAATGACTGAAAAAATAAAAAATTAAGACACATGTGAAGAACAAAGCAGATATAACCTGAAGTAAAACATTAACATAAGATTGTAAACTAGAAGTTAATATAAGTGAATAATAAAAATATTTATGGTATTTGATATAATAATACCATTATGTAAAATATTTATAATTATTTTATATTTATTATACATGTGATACGAATGACTATGATGAGAGTCTAGACAAAGGTTATTGGAATTTCATCTCACTTTTATTTATGTGAAATACATGAATTAATAACTACTCAATTACATTTTGGGGTGTATGTACTAACCATGAATATATTATATGTCTATTTTACTTAAATTTTTTTTTATTAAAAAATAATTTTTATGAAAGTTTATTCAAGGGGTTTATGTTTCAAAATATATGAAATCAGTTAAATAGTTTTATCTCAATTTTCCAACATTGAGAGTCATGTTTCATTTATATGAACCAAAATTATTTTTTGAGGAGTATTATGTAATGAATATAATTTATTTAATGATATTTTATGCTTCATGTAATTAATTTTTCATACATGTTATGTATGATCCCATGTTACCAATTGAAAATAATTTTTTGAAATAATCTCACCACTTTTCATGCTAGATTATGGTTATTATTAAATTATTGAAATCACATAATATATATCTCAAGAACAGTAATTAGTTTATTTTCATCTGGATATTCATGATATCATCAGGTATTTTTACTAATTTTCCACTATTTGTTACAAAAAAATTGTTTTCTGTAAAATATGACTATCCCTATCTTCAGTCGGGACTCTTTTGTATTCAAAAATCATGTTGTTAATAAAAATACATATGATATTTGAATCCCATAGTTATGTAAAAAGAATTTTAAATTTTTTTTATACTTTTAAATTCTACATTAATATGTTTTTAAAGAAATTTTGAATGTACTAATTTTTAAAATATCTTATTTTTTCTAAGCATTTTTATTTTTAGAATAGTTAATTTCTCAAGCAATTTTTTAAAATATCATTAATAATTATTTCCCATATAAGATAACAACCACTAATGTTACTCATTGTTTTCTAGGAATATTATTCAATGTTTCCATTAATATTATTCCTACCATTGGATTATTCGTTGCTAAAATTACGTTTATGAAACTCCTTAATATTTCACAGTTTATATCCTTTTCAAACCCAATTATTTTTGCTTGATATTTTTAGGACGCAATGATTATGAAACATGTATTTTCTAACAAGTTATGATATGATTATATGTTTATAATAATAATTTCATTTCATTGGTTATGATTTTATTATTTTTGATCTTATTAAACATGTATGTGTAATTTCATTATTTTATTAGTGGGACCTATATCTCCCTCAAATTCATTGGGTAATGATGTATAACTCATGAGATAGACTAAGATGATATTGGGAGTGAACCTTTACAACTACGATAGACATGTGAGTGCATAATTGCTACCAAGATAATATGAGGAGTGAACTAATTCTACTATGAAGGCCATGTTAGGGAGTAGTAACTACCATTTTGGTATGTGTATTGAACACATACAACTAAAAGAGTCTTGGAAGCAATGGATTAACTACAATTGAAATCATATTATATAATTATTTTTCACCAAAAAATACATGTTTTATTTTATGTTATGCTATTTTGGATTATGACCATTATTTTTTTATGATTCAGGTCTTATGTACTGAAAAGATTTATGTAATGTTTCATGTATATAATCATTGATATATAGGGTGAGATCATATATTTTCTTGTTCATTTACTCATACCCTTATGATTATGATAGTTCTTACATATCTCAATTTTATACCCATATAGGGAATTTTAGTTCACCCCTTTATATGTTTCCTTCCTGAATATATAATGATATTTATTCTATTTTATGTATCTTAGAAGGGTTTTAGTGAAGAATGACCATGTGGGAGTTTATGTAGCTCTCTTGTGTATCAGTATTTATGTTTCCATGTTTCCAAAGGAACTATACTAGTGTGGTATTTGGGAGTCAATTTGAATAATGTTTTGTGCATTTTGCAAATGTAATGTAACATAGTTGTATATCAAGAGATAGTCTTTATACCCCAAATACAACCACATAAAAATAATTAACCACCCCATGTCCTTCAGTTTGTAGTGGGGATGCATGAATTGGTGATGTGGAGTCATTATCTTTTTGGATATATGTTTTTTTGGTTATTCTGATTATAAGAGTATAGAATACATTTTATTCCCAATGAATTTGAAAAAATTAATAGGTTGACTGTCTCTAGGGGTTCGATTTTAAAATTGTGTATACTAGAGGAAAATTTATTGTTGTGGTAGATTCATAGAGAAGAATAGTTCCAGTGCATGCAGTGATAATGTCCAGGGATGAGTGGACCCTGATTTGAATTTGTTCTCATATGCACTTGAAAACCAAGGAGTATAGTATGGGTGTGTTCATGTCTAGTGTTCAGTTGATTCCTTTTCCAATGGAACTGATTCAATGGGAGTAGTTTGGTGTTGAAATTTTCCATTATTCTATGCAATTATTTCATGGTGGGGATACACATTGTGATTGGTTACTATCTATTGAGGGAGTTTTATTCATCAAGGGTTGCTTTGATGTGTGATTAACTATGGTAATAGTGGTGATAAAATATAGGAAATAGTCTTAGGGAATCATTCATTCAGGTGATACCTATATTTTATGATAGTTATGGTTTCCAAGAATGAAGTAGGATGTGGTGGACTTTGTATCGTGGTGTTATAAATCTCAGCTGGTGAAACAACAGCTCCAAAGGAATTAATAGAATAAAGTGATTCGTGGAATGTATATTACATTATTTGAAGATCATTGGATTAATTTTATTTATGAACATGAGACATGGGAGTATAATTCCATCTTTTGAGGTGGAATTTAAATTTTTTTTCTTTGTTCAAGATTTGGGATGCCTTTCAAAGGGTGTAATGTTTTCATTGTGGGGATAATTGTCACATCTGCATTTTTTTGAGTTATTTCCATTGTTTATTTTTTTCTTACATTCATCCAATATATCACCCCATATTTTTTGATGAAATATGGGTAATTTTTCTTTACAATAGGTGGTACATGATTGGCACATGATAAAGTGAAACTATGCAACTGTGTGTATGAAATTTTACGACAAATTTGTTTTTATGTAATGATGATCCATATTGTTATAACATAGATATTAAAACTATGTGGCATAAACATGTTCCTTGGAACACATATAATTATATTGTTTACTCATTTATTCATGGTTTAGAAGATCATTTTCAAAAACTGTGTGACTTGTCAAAGTCATCTAATATTCGATATTTTCCATTTCCCCTTCAATTTTTACCATAAACACCTATAATATTACCACTATGGATTCTTCACCATAGGTTCCTCATACATATCTCCTTTATCCTTTGTATATTCATTTTTGGGGTTTATTTTAGGTGTTTTCTTCATGAGTCTCAATCTAGGTTCATTTCTACCATGATATCATGTATTGTTTAGGGTTCTTCCCCCATCTTTCATGAGATCCCATATTATAGTTGGTAAAATGAACTACTAATGGTCCGATATTTTGTTTTTTAGTGGAATAAATTTTATATTAATTTAAAATAGATCTCTTTTAGGGTCTTGGGGTGGTGTTTTTGTGGTTTCACACTAATTTTTGGATGTTTCCTAGTGAAATTTATGCGATTCCACACTTTCAAAATATAAGGTGTTTTTAGAATGCATTATTTTCTTGCTATATCTTTTCTAGGGAATGTCTGGGTTGGGTGGATTATTTTTTCAAAGGATTTTTCGATATGTAGGGAAATTAAAGTAATTTTATAAAATAAATTGGTTGGATTTATTTTATGTATTCAATTTAATAATTCTTATTATTTTTGGTGAATTGTGAATGTGGTTTCAAGGATGTTTTGAAAAGGATTTTAAATGTTTTTTAATTTTAAAGGGGTTTTTCTTAGGGGATGTGGGGGTTTTAAATATGTGAAATAAAATTTGATTTCATATTCCAATGAATGTGGTGATCTATGTGATATGTGAAATTGAAATTCATTATATAGGAACCCTATGTATCTAGGTGAGCAGACTGGGACTAGTATGCTAGTTGACTCAGATATGGCCTGGCTCACATTCAAATAGCAGTTCTTAGGATTACGACACTAACTAATTTATGATGAGGATGGTAATTAGATAACACTATAACTTTGTATGGATTCCTATAAAGTGGCTCGTGCAAGATAACACTATATATAGTGACCGTATTCTTTTACATATAACATTACATGATTTTAAGCACAGTTATACATCAGAGTAAAAGACAAGGATCGTTATGTCCACTATCGTGGAAGACTAGGTACATAAAACATAAAACCCGGGGATAATAAAAAAACATATTTATTTAGTCTCCATAAAATGATCCTAACATATTTTGAACCCTTACATCTACATATGATACCCTGGGGAACAAATGAACAATGAGATGAGCTAAAAATCTCAGTATGAGATTGAAAAAAATTATAAACCTTATGGACATGAGATAGGAGGCATGATATAATGATATCAAATTCACGGAACAATAGAAATCCGAACAAATAAACATGGGTACATATATATTGTAATTATAAAAATGTTGTGGAGTCATAAAAAATGTCTTTAGTAAGATTCATGTCTACATGGAAATCTTATATCCCATTGTAATATGAGTCAAGGGTAACCGCCAATCCCATTTCCCATAGTAGTATGGGTCAAGGCTAACTGCCAATCCAATTTATCATTACATGTCATGAGACATAATATTAACCAAAGAATTGAAGTGATATCTAGGCGCACCCATATCAAATTTTTCATGAAAATTATTTCCACATAAATAATCATACATAATCAACCACACATAAACATAAGGGTACCCATGGAATGAATTGGGTACTATATTCAGTACATAAATCATAACCAATGGGCGTATCATGAAATTGTTAATGAAGGGAAGGGATTACAACATATATGGACGTTCATAAGGTAAAATAGGCTCGAAACATGGTATCATATGTCAAATAGAAGTGAAAAAATATATTAAATGTCATTAATAAACATTAGTATTAAAACATTTTTGTGCGGTCTTAAGGAAAAAACAATAGTGGTTTAAAATTAGAAAAGAGGAAAATATTGTATATAATACCAGAAATGAACTAATAATATATTCATAATAAAGAGAAATATTTTATGAATACAATGGAGGTTTAATATAAAAGATAGAGTGCACTTGAAATTGTGTAAAAATTCTGGATGTTCCCTTAAAAATGTTTTCTTATCAGAATTTTATAAGGAAGGAATCATTTGAAATCATGTATATCCCCCAAATAGAGTTATGAAAGGGTCTTCATAAATGAATTTTTTAAAACTAAAAAGAATTTCTAATATGTACATAAACGTATATGATAACTCCATTTTGATATAAAAAATGATAATGCAACCTGAATGAAAAAAGATGAATCAGGCAGAATTTGTTAACGTTTATCGTTATGTTGTCTGTTATACCTTAGAGGGAATGATGAGAGAGAAAAGGAGTTTCTCGTCAAATATAAATCAAAAGGAAAGTATGGGGTAGGTGCATAATGAAACCCCATATTTGGGATTACACATAAAATGTAATTGCATATATGAAATCTTGATTAATAGTGAGATGGAGAGGATCCCATGCCTTTAGTCATGTTGTGTACGACACCAGTTATTAATGACCTTTTGAGTTTATCACCATTGTGAACCTCTTAAGGGGATAGGTTTTGGTATTTTTAATAGACTGCGAGATGTTGGACATGGGGGAGGAACCTTGGGAGATATTTTGGTAGAATTTTGTGAAGGAACTAGGCAATAGAGCAGTGAAGATAAGAGGGGGGGGGGGTTATAGTGGAGGAGAGCAGGGTTTTCATAATGTTTTAATCATTAGTCATCGTATTTACATCAAGACCGGAAATAGATAGTATTCCATGAATATAATAGTAATAAATTAATGTGAGTATGATATTTGGGATCTTAAATCAATTGTGATGTCAGTAATAGTGGATTTTAATTATAATTTATTTATACAAAAAATTAAGGTATTTTATTATTCACAAAAATTTCAAGTATTTCAGAAAAATCCCAAAAATTCACCCTACACATTTTCGATGTGTAGATTCAAAAAATGGAAACCATTTTTCAAAAATAATTTTCTAAATATTATTAATTTAATAATTAAATAAAATCATAATTTATTATTAAAAAATAGTTTTAAAAAATCATTTAATTATTCTAAAATATAAGTACATCATACAATCACTGAAATATTTTTTTATACTATCATTGGTAAGGTTACTATTTATTAGGTAATATCACTATTAATAAGGGTATGTTATTGTTCATAAGGGTAGGTTACTAATCACTAAAAATTTGGTTTTTTTATTGGACTCCAAATAACATACTGATCACAACCATGACTGTCAGATTTTAGAAATTGAAAGCATATAAGTGGTAAAATTATATTAAAATGTCACATAGAACATAGTATTTAATTATGTTCTGATTTCATGTTATTATATAAAATATCTATAATAATTCAATTTCCATTTATAAAACATTGGGTCCTTACATTTTACCCCTTTATGAAATTTCGCCCGTAAAATTTCATTTTACATTCCTAGGTGTAAACATGTGTTGGTAATTTTCCTTCATTTCTTCATCCAGTTCCCATGTTGACTTTTCATACTTATGGTTTTTCCATAGTACATTAACTAGGTGGGTAGTCTTGTTTCATAGAACCTTGTCTCTACAATACAAGATCTTCCCTGGTTGTACCACATAAGAAATATTATCCACAAATTATACCACCTCTAAAAATATTACATGTGAAGGGACTCGTATGTACTTCTTTAAGAGAAATATATGAAAGAAATAATGTATATTTTTCACGGTACGTGGTTGTTTTAGTCGATAGGCCATAGCTCTGACTCGATTAGGGATCTCAAAGGGGGCGATATACTTGGGACATAGCTTTCATTTGTTCCCAATCCTCCTGACCTTCTTCCATGAAGATATGAGTAGAAATATCATGCCAAAAACATTGAAATAAAGGTCTCGTCATCAATTGTCTTCATAACCTTTCGGTCAACTTTGGGTTTCCTTGATATGTTGCTGAATGGTTTTTACCTTCTCCACCATTTCATCGACCATTTCAAGTCTTACCAGCTTATACTCAAAGAATTCATCCCAACACATCAGTGTTCTACAAATTTTCTCAAAAAGGGCTTCATATAGTTCCATTTGGGTGCTAGAGTGGAAACTTTTGTTACAGTAGAATTTAACCAGTGTAAGATGTTGGTCGCATCCTCCTTCATTGTCCATAGAGCATTATATCAACATATCTTGCAATGTCTGAATAGTTCTCTTAGATTGGCCATCAATTTGAGGACGATAGGTCATACTGAAGTTCATTTCAATTCATAGATAATGTTGGAGAATTTTTCCATAATGTTGAGGTGAACCTTTTATGATGATCGGATACAATATACAGTGGTACTCCATCCATCATTATGATCTCACTGCAATTCATTGTTTCATTTGCACCATTACACCACTATGCTAAACTTGTTTTATATTGAAAATTATAAAAATAATAAAAAATTTAACTTCATGTTAGATTAAATTATTTAGTATTTATTATTTATAAAAAGTGAATTGATACTTGTTTTGATAATATCATTGATGGTGGAGGTGATTTGGAGTGCATGTGATGTTGTCCAAGGAAAATGGGTCAAACTGCGCAGCAGCCATGCACACCAGTGGACCAAACCGCAGATTTTTGTTAAAAATGCTTCTAAATGGGATGAAATTTTGTGGGATGGTCCAAAATTTGATGGGCTAAATTTCATATGAAGTAACTGATGCCCCATTCGGCATTTATGATGCCCATCCGAACTGATCTGTCCAAAGAATCAAATCTGAACAATATCAAATGCGGTGTTCTGTATTTTACCAGTATATCGATCTATATTAGTCCAATTGGTACCAATTTATTTTGAATATAGTAAATAGGTTGTGAAAAATGTTTTATAGTTTTTTCCAAATTGATAATCGACTGTCAAGTGGTTAAAAACCATCGGCAAATTGGTTTTACATAATCAGTGTGAACAAAACCACATTCCAATTTTCCTATAAAATCGATGTTTGGGATACTCATATGGATGTTTGAAAAAGTTGTGAATATCTTACATTTTGAAGTCATTGATGTGTTTCCTCCTCACCCTTGATGTTCTAGAGGACCCTATCCCTATAGGGGGATCAACATTGAAGAAAGAGTTCCACCCGAGCAACCTGCACCTACTGATGTCGAGAAAAACGGTGGGTGTTCGTTGTGAGGGAGGTACACACATGTCAAAAGAGTTCCAATCCATATATTAGCTACTGGTTTGGATTAATTATGTAGTGAAAACATTACAATCTATGAATCTTATATAATTACAAAATTTAAGTCTTTTTTTATGTATTTGATAGGGATTCTCGTAATTTCTAACTGATTGGTGTGAGGTTTTGAGGGTGTGACTTGTGTTGTTCCGATTGGACATCACAAGAATCGTTTCTGAACCCACCTTCATGAGATTTCAATCTGATTTGGAATAACTTATTCCATTCATATGTTCTGAACCAAGACTATATGACTGTTATTTCATGGTTGGTTCCGTATGAAATGAAATAAAGGCTTAGGAAATAATCAGGATTCCAATTAATATCAACCAAATAATTACTCCAAACATAAATTAATCTAAAATAATGATGAATGTGAAAGTGTTTAGTGAACTCAAAATGAACCATTTTCTCTTATAATTATAAAAAACCACCGTTCCATGTAAACTATTAAACTCTTTAATCAAGTCATTTTATTTTTAACACTTGTTTTCCAAATCACCCCAATGTTTAGTAATTTTTTATTAAAAACACAGACTCTAAGCCTACCAATGATCCTTGAGAGACTACCTAGGGTCTTACCTGGACTATAAATCAACCATAAAATCATAATCAATTTAATGTGTCAGGACAGCGCGGTCAAATTTGGCGTTGTTCCGGGTAGCGCTTTGGTTTCTAGTTCGTTTTTTATAAGATTTTTGTAAATTTTGTGATTAGTTATTTATTTTATCATACAAATCTACCAAAAATATATTATTCTAATTTATTTCTATTGTGGGTTTTTTCGCATGATGCGTTCAACTCCCGGATACCTTCCACCTTTCGAACCCGAACTGGAGAGGATCCTACATTAGTGACACCGAGACACACTAGAGAACCCTTCGAAGGAGGATAAAAAAACATAGACAGACTTCTTCATATTCCATCTTCTTCTTCTAGAACCAATATAAAAACTAAAATAAACATTCATTACATGGCTGAAAATAATAGGACATAAAAATAAATTACCTCACATGATGTTGATATCCAACACACATTCATTCAAATGCAAGGAGAGGCACCTAATTTTGAACTAAAATCTGGTCTAATTCATTTATTTCCAAGATTCCATGGACTCACTGGAGAAGATATAAACAATAATTTAAAGTAATTTCATACTATTTGTTCAACGTTAAAACCTAATAATGGGGATTAAGAATATGTAAAGAATATATAATTCCCCTTTTCATTAAATGATACTTCAAAAGATTGGTTATATTATGTTAATTCTGCAATAAGAGGCTGGGAAGACATGAAACGACTTTAAAACAAAATTCCAAGCCTCTCGAACTGCAACAATAAGGAAAGAAATTTGTGGTATAAGACAATATCAATGAGAATAACTCATGAATATTGGAAAATATTTAAAATATTATGTTCATGTTTTCCCCCAACACAAAATAAGTGACCAGCATTTAATATAATATTTTTATGAAGGATTATTCACTGTTGATATACACATGATTGTTGCTACTATAGGTGGTGCACTGGAATATAAGACCCCAATTGATATAAGGACCATAAATTAGAATATGGAACAAAACACTCAACAATTTGGATCATGGTCCGGTATACCTATACGAGGAGTCCATGAGGTTAAAAGTATAGAATTCGACAAGAAGGTCAACACGATGGTTGGGGTGGTAAGTACCCTTCTACAACAACTTGCTCTCTCCTAAGGAAAATCTCAATCTCCTTCTCCCATCTATTGTCTAATATGCTCTTCTGACACCCATTATTCTGACCAATGACCCCAATTGAGAGAGGAAATCTTCCCAGGTCACCCCTATAACCATCCCTTTTGGCATGAACAATAATATCCATCCAACTCTGGGTGGAATGAAAACCTTTCTTTTAGGAAAGGGGTTATTCAAACCAGCCTCATCAATCATGGAACCAACAAGGTCAGAAACGTCATCCACCACCACCACCAAGAAATACTCAACCACCCAAAGGCTATTACATCCATCCCCTCCAAATCTTGATCATATCCTGCATGTTTTCATGAATAAAATGGCTTCCAACCATCTCCAATTCTAGAAAACCACCCACGTAGCCATACAAGTCCTAAAAACCCAATTAGGACAACTAGCTAACTCTGTGGGGGAAAATTCTATGTCACGGGTTGGGTAAACTACCATCATAACAAGTATTCAACATTATATACATGGTAAATGTTAGTACCATCACCCTTATGAGTGGAAAATAGATGAATCCTTCATTAGAGTCATCCCATCCCGAGGAAACTTCCATCCCAACCATTAATAATTTTCCATATGTTGAAAGACTGTTTCTTGAGAAAATACAATCCAAAGGATAGAGTGTGTATGTCGATGAGTATCCTAGCCAACCCATTCCTCATTTATTTCCTCATAGGGACAGCCAACCTAGGAAAAAAAATGAAACTGAACAATATAAGGAAATATTGGAAACGTTCAAGAAAATGCAGGTAAAATCCCATTGATTCATGTTGTGAAAGAAATTCCAAGATATTCAATGCTTCGGAAGGAGATGTGTACACACCGAAGGTGACATCAACGAGTTGAAAAGGTGATCTTGGGGAGGAACATATCAACATTAATAGATCCATAACTTCCCACCATGTGAAATGATCCTGGGACATTCTCTATTATATGCAACAGAAGGGAGTATTATTTTTCTAAAGCTAGGCTTACTTAGTTTGTTATATAAATGTGAGGCCACACTCCATTTAAATTACATTGCAACTTAGTAAACTAAATCCCAATGGAAATAGTTATTCAGCTAGAAAATCAGTGTACAACACATCCTTCTGGTGTGTTATAGTATTTTCTTGTGAGAGTTCAAATTTTAATTTTTTCTGGAGATTATTATGTGCTTAAAATGGAAGATGATAGGGTGAATGGGAATGCACCTATTATATTGGGGTGACCATTCTTGAAAACTGCAAAAAATAATAATTAATGTCCATAATGGTATATTATCTATGGAATTTTGTGGTAAAATATTCCATTTCAATATCCTTGATGCCATGAAGCACCCTAAGAAGAACATTCCTCTCTCTATGGAAATTCAATTTATGTATTCCCTTCTGGTGAAAACACTTCTTATCATTACCCCAATCCTCTATTTGATTTTTATTCAATTATTTAAATTTTAGATAATGAATCATGAATTGATTACTCTAGTGTTATAGAAAAGTGTCATTAATGTTTATAAATTGATGATTTATTGAACATTGGGGACCCACTGACCATCAATGATACTGTTAAGCTTGTAAAATCTCATTCCTCATCTGAGGATGATACCGCTGGGCTGTTAGATGAGATCAGTGACCTCTCACTTTCACACACACTCCCATCACTCCAAAATTTACCTGAATTGGAACTAAAACAACTGCCTCAATATTTAAAATATGCATATCCTGAGAGTGGAAACAAGTTACCTGTCATCATTTCTAGTTCACTCCCCCCTGAGCAAGAATTGCAACGTCTTGAACTTTTGTGGGAGTATAACCAAACATTGGGATGGACACATTTTAACATTCCTGATATTAGCCCATCAATTTTTAAACATCATATTTTATAAAGTTATGAGGCTCAACCAGTGAGGCAGGAACAACATCGACTGAATCCAAACATCCTAGAATTTGTGAAATGTGAAGTGACAAAATTATTGGATATTGGAATCATTTAACCCATCTTGGACAACCAATGGGCCAGTCCCGTTCACTTTCTTCCTAAAAAACTATCATTACTAAAATAAAAAATGAAAATAACGAATTGGTTCCAACTCGAGTGAAAAATATATGGTGTGTCTACATAGACTATCTCTGACAAAAACAACACACTAGGAAGAACCATTTCTCTTTCACATTCATTGACCATATTCTAGAGAGGTTATCAGGTAAGTCCAAAAAATATTTTCATGATGACTATTCTATATATTTTCAAATCCATATTTCCCACGAGGATCAGAAAACGACAACCTTCGCTTTCCCCTGTGGTAAAATTTCATATAGGAGGTTGCCATTTTTTCTATGTAATGCTCTGAGTACTTTCCAGTGACGTATGGTTAGTATTTTTTCAGATTACTGGGTGAGTTGCATAGAATTTTTCATGCATGATTTCACTGTTTATGGCTCCTATTTTTATGAATTTTTTAGTAGTCTTGGTCTAGTACTACGTTGCTATATTGAAATGAATCTTGTATTAAATTATGATAAATTCAATTTCATGCTACGAAAAGGTATAGTTTTGGGACATGACATTTCTATGAATTTTATCCTAGTAGATAGATCAATTGTGGATTTCAATTCTTCCATACGATTCCCCAAAAATTTATAGTATGTGCTGTCTTTCCTAGTTTATGCTAGATTTTACCATCGTTTCATTCGTGATATTAGTAAAATTACACTCCCCCTATACAGGTTACTCTAAAAAGAAAAGGAATTTATTTTTGATAATGAATGTGAGGAATAATTTAATATATTAAAATTGAGATTCATGTCACCCCCCATAATCCAACCACCTCAGTAGGATTTACCATTCGAGCTCATGTGTGATACTTTTAACTATGTAGTTGGGGTAGTCTTATCACAATGGTTCGATCGACCTCCACATGTACATTGGACCCGGCCCAAGAAATCTACACCACAACTGAAAAATAATTTATTTCCATTGTGTGTTTCCTTGGATAAATTTAGAACGAACATTTTGTGGTCAAAAGTCATTGTCTTCTCAGACCATGGAGCCCTCTGGTATCTCCTTAAGAAACTAGAAGCCAAACCATGTATCATTCAGTAGATGCTCCTCCTTTAAGAATTCTATTTAGAAAATAGAAATAATAAAGGAGAAGATAATGTGGTGGTTGACCATATCAGTAGGATTAACCCATCCTCAGACATTGAATCATCCCCATGTATTCCCATAACTGACATTTTTCCTGATGAGAAACTGAAACAAGTGCAAGATCTAATTCCTTGGAATGATGAAAATGTAAATTATATGGTAGCATCTTGCATTCCTACATTTTTCAATAAAAACAAGGTTGGTCATTTAAAACATTATTCTTGTTGGTACATTTGGGATGACCCCTACCATTGGAGCACATGTAGTGATCACGTCCTCAGGTGTTGTGTTCCCGATACCGAGTTTCTGTACATCTTTAGATTATGTCACACTATTGCTTGTGGGGGCCACTTTGGTCCCCAATAGACTGCTCTCAAAATCTTCGATTCTGGTCTATTTTGGCCAACAAATTTTCTAGATGCCCATGATTTTTGTAAACCTCGCCCTCATTTTAAAAGAAATGGGAAATGTACGTAACACCCCAAGCTTCCACGGTATGCTTCTCATTGAATAATATAGTAGCATGTGTTGTACACAACTTCATGTTCTAACACACACCACAACGAATCAAACTAGCCATTATGAATGGTAATACCCACTTTTTGAAATTTTATAAATTTTATCTTTCAAAATGGACTTCATTTTTGGATTAGAAATATCGAAATTATCTAGGTGAGAATTTTTGGTATTTTTCTGAAAACATTCAATTTTTTATGAATAGTGAAAAAACACTAGGTATAGTTTAAAACCAAATTTTTTATTTAAAAAAATATTTATTTTATTTAAATTTAATTAAGGTCAAATTGGATCCATAGTACTTATGTATGTTCAATGTAATTCATTGGAGTTATTTTAGAATCAATTTAGATATATAAAAATTTTATGGAACTGTTCACCATCTTTGACCCACCTCCTAGGAGAATTTGGAAATTCTAATACAATATAATTTTACCACTTCTATGAGTGGAATTTTGAAAATCCAAGAGACACGGTTAAAAACAAGGAGTAAAATTTGGTTCAATAAGATAAGAATAATATTTGGTGAATAGTTACCTTTACTTTTATTTACCACGGTTAAAAGTAAACAGGGTAATTAAGGGTAATAATGGTATTAATATTACACTAACACATGTCCTAATTCAATTGTAAAAGTGTAAATCAACCAAAAAAACCATAGTAATAAAATATTATCATTTAGGTCCACTAGGATTAGATTAGGAAATTTATTATTATTTAATTCAAAGAAGATTTAAAAGAGTTAAAATAAAAGTTTAATTACTAAAACATTTTTAATATAGGGTTATAAATAAGATAAATTAGATTATAAATATTCCTTAGAAAGATAAAAATATTTCATATATAATGGTATTTTATTTATAATTTTTAGACATTAAATAATTTAATTTATTTATGACACAATGGTGATGCAGTAATTACCTAATTAATGAAATATTAAAATAATAAATTTTATTAATATCAAAATAAATGTAGTTTTAGAATTTTTATGAATTCCAATAATTTTCTAGGTTAATATAACATATTAATGTCAGTTAGATTAAAATTTTCGAAGTAATAATGCTGTTATGAATTTAGAAAAAACAAAATACCAAATAGAGTCAAAATTGACATAAAAGCGTTTTTAAAACAAATATTATATTATTAATTAATATTATATTCGTAAAAATCTAAGGTTCATCCAAAGGACATATATCATGATATGTGTATTATTAATGGACCACTTGGGGATCTCTAGGATGTATATTGTATGTTTATTAACTATATAATATAAAAATAAAAAGAGGCATGGTAAGTGTCAAACTAATTAAATAAGAGTTAAAACTAAAAGATAAGGTTAATAAAGTGACCCAAATCTATCTAAAACCTATTGGATGAGTGGTTTTCAACCTATCCCCACCATAAAATTTAAATAATCCACTTTGGAGCCATTAGAAACTGAATATGATTTTATTATAAAATAATATTTCTAGCTTTTCCAAAGGTTCTCCTCACCCATCTTATAAAAGGGAACTACCCCTTTCTCAATTTCCCACCTTCAAAGCCTTTGGG
Organism: Viscum album; assembly: GCA_963277665.1. Classification (NCBI taxonomy): domain Eukaryota; kingdom Viridiplantae; phylum Streptophyta; class Magnoliopsida; order Santalales; family Viscaceae; genus Viscum; species Viscum album. The sequence continues at coordinate 1,815,366,979 of OY728127.1, forward strand.
ATCTGCCAAAATCTGCCTGAATAACCTCTAAAATATCCACCCTTCATCCTAGAGGCAATTATTTAGTCAGAAAGCCATCCTATTGATCCCTTTTTATCAAATCAAAAGGAAGAACCCGAAGAAGAGGTAATGTTTTCGCCACCCTCGTTCATGTTCATTTCTTCTTCAACTTCTTCTTTATTTGTTATTTCCATTCTAAAATAATAACTCTAGTATCTTATATATATTGTGATGTTATTATAAATATGTTACAACCATATTTAGTATTCTATCCATCCTTTGAATTAAATTTCACCAATACGTGCATACGTACCGCTTACCATCTCCATGTCGTGGTGTAATTGTTATTCAAAATCATTATTATTTTAATGGGTTTGATAATGATATGTAATTGATGTAAATAATAAATATAACATGATGATTATTATGTACATATGGTATACCATCCAATTATATAATATTTTAATATCAAAAGAATGATATTGTCGCTCGTGCATACGTATGGACAACCGTCTCCATGAACGAGATGAGATTCATTCCCCATCGTATCCATGCAATTATAATTATCATTTGATGATTAAAACTAATGTTTAAGTACTTGATAAAATTCTGGATATGAATAAGATACAACCTATCCATAAAAAACATGGGTTATGTAAAAAAATATATAAAAGAAAATGAGTAAGTGAACACCTGAAACGATGATAATACTAAGATATTATTAACAAATAAATGTTAAAAGATCATATATGATATCATATTAATGTATATGATTCATGTATAATTTAATAACAGTTATTTCACTATTATACAGGATTTTAACCTACCCTCAATGAAGGAAAAGTACAAGGTAAGGGTTTATTTCACAATTTCTTCATTATCTGAGGTTGTTTATACGTAATTATCTACTGGGAACTCTTTATCATCCACATCCATGTTTCTTAAAAATGTATTTAAAATCATTCTTATTATTTTACAGACTATGGGTTAAAGTCATTTATACCCTTGTTGACTTTTTATAAGATGTTTATAAAGGAATATTTCTTTCTTTTTACAAACATGGTCCTTTTTAACCTTTTCGACAGAATTAAGGTAAGAATGTCTTTTTTTAACATATACGGTGGGTGCAGCTATTTTCTGCCATTTCAAAATCATCAAATCTTCCTTTAAAATATTATAAGAATATTTTCTTAGTAAATGTTTTCTTTTATAATAATGTGACTTTTAAATGATTTAAAAAAGTGATATTTCTCTCAAATATTTTTGATTTCATCTATGTCAACATACTTTGATGGATTTTAAGTTTATTTGAAGTTGATTTATTATGATACAGTACATCCATATTGTATTGAAGGTTTTGTGATATGTTTTATTGTGTATGTGTTATTTTTATAGAATTCATTGTTTATAGAGAAATTATTGACATTTCATATGCTAGTTTTAATATGAATGTTTATGTTATGTTTAAACATGTTCATATGAGGAATGCATTGGACTTAATAAGTGATGGGTGGATCCCTCTATAGCTCCTAGATGCATCGGTAGGTCTCATGAGACAAACTAGTGTCTTGGAACAAGGCCTTGACAAAATCTTATTTGTAGTCTTGGCATAAGGCCTTGACTATGTGGTTATGATAGTCTGGCATTATGCATTCCATCATTATGAAATCAGTTATTGATATTTCATGTGATTATTAGACTAGTAGAATATCCATGTGAATAAGTAAATATAATTATTTCATTTTTATATGTTCCATATTATGCTGAATTTCATGTTTAAAAGGATTTTGTTTTAGTTATAAATTGCCTTAAATGTTTATTTTTATTTATGAAAGTTTCCGCTATATTGTTTTCCTTACTGAGAATCTGAGAGAACCCCTTTCAATGTTTTACTTTTACCAGGATGTGAATAAGTAAATTATGAATGACCTGTAGGGATATTATGAGGGGATATGAAGATAAGATGTTGTAGTAGTTTTTTTACTTTATGATGTAATGTAATACTTATGAATATATCTATTGTTTTCAAGACATCTAAACTAATCTGCCATTCAAGACATGATATTCTGTGATCATTCCAATGTTATGTAATAATGCACCGACTCTAGGTAACTAGGGTCGGGCCATTAGAGTTGGTATCATAGGATGTTTAGTACAAACCATGGATGCTAGATTTAGATAAATTCTGATTAGAGCACATAGCCCTAACATGGACTTTTAGGATTAGTATAGAAGAACTTCCTAAAAATTTGGTATTGTAGAGATTTTGTTAGTTTTCTGAGAAATACATCCCTGCATAGATACGAGCAGGTAGGGGCAGATCTGGCACATATGTACCTAGGGGTAAGACCCGAAAACACCGCTTTGAGCTTGACTCGAACGGGAACTGGTGCATGAAAATGGGCCTTGCAACACTCCTGGTTACGAAACTCTCGGGGGATATGCTTAGGATAATTCTCATTTTCTTTATAAATCATTATGATGGGTTTAAGAGTATATACGTCCTCAAAGAAAACATTTTTATGATTATGGATTATGCCTATAAATAGGTCAATTTATGTTATGTGTTTTACAAGTATGGAATTATGTATTTTGATTCATAAACTGATCAAGTTTATGCCATTGTTTATAAATGGCTTCTAGTGGATGAAAAGGACACTGTATCAATGCACACCCTCCATATAGGGATTTCCCTCCTGATCAAGATAATTATAGTGGAGCCGGTGATTCAACTGGTGTTGATCAGCTAATCACCATACTAGGACAACTCACTCAGGTTATGAATAATAACCTTACCCGTATGGAGGACCCTGATCCGCAGCATGGAGGATCATTGTTGGATCACTACATGAGGGAACAACCACCAAAATTCAATGGGAGTACAAATCCATTGATAACTGAGCAATGGATAAGTTCTCTAGAGAAAATATCTCAGGCTTTGGGGAGTAGTGATATGGAAAATGTTATCATGGCAGTTTACCACCTCACTTGAGATGCTGATTAATGGTGGTAATTGATTCAAAACACGAATTAATATGATGAAGTATCAAATATGTAATGGAGGGAGTTAAATGATATTTTTTTAGAAAAATACTTTTCTCGTGAACATTGAATATATATGGAAAGGAAATTTTGAGTTTGAGACAAATAGAGGATGAGAATGTCGCAAAGTATGAGGCTAACATTACAAGGTTAGAAATGTATTATACAGATTATTTACATAACCCATTAAGTATGATTGATCGTTTCTTTTTTGGGTTAAAACCAAGTCTCTGTCGGGCATTAGTCTTACAATCTTTCTCGTCATACAAAGATATTGTCTCATATTCTATCAATACATAAAGGGAGTTCGCTAAGTCTTACGACATTAAGGAAAATAAAGAGAATAAGATATCTTATGACCACTCTATAAATGGAAATAAAGGGATGAAGGGAAAAGTTGATTATCCCTCCTGTAGTAAATATGGGAAGAAACACCCTGGTACTTTCTTGAAAAGAATGGGAGTTTGTTACAAGTGTGGTGAAAAAGGCCACCATGCTCATGATTTCTAGGGAAAGAGAGTTGATGTCAATGTGTAATTCAATAATTGTAGAGAGGTGGTACATTATGCAATTTAATGTCCTAAGCATCAGGAGAACATACCTCAGAAAAGGCCAGGGGATCAAGGCCAAGCATATGCTATCACTATTTTTGAGGAACAAGCTCCGAACGACATGGTGGCAGGTAATTTAATGGTTTCCTCAAGTTTAGGAAATGCTTTATTTGATTCTATATCATCACATTGTTTCATATCTTCCCAGTTTCCTAAGAAAATTAGATATTTTCAATTTGATTTAACAAGGGAGTTGTCAGTTAAATCTCCTAAGGGAATTATCATTGCAACAATGATATGTGAATCAGTCCCCATTAGAGCACATAAATGTTCTTTATCCTCTGATCTCATCATCATACCTATGATTGAATTTTATATAATCCTCGGTATAGATTGGCTTCCAGACCATGATGAAAACATTTATTGTAAGAAGAAGGATGTTACTATTTTTGATGATGATGATAAGGAAGACCTTATCTTTAGAGAAGAATCATCACCACCTATTTCTTACCTAGATCCACCCCATTAGCTCAACTAAATTCAATTATTGTGGAGGAAGAGAATGAAATGACTGTGGGTGAGGAATTTAATGTACAAATAGAGGATGTAGATATTGTGAAAGAATATGTAGATGTGTTTCCAGAATATTTACCTGGACATCCTCCAGAATGAGAAGTTGAGTTTTCCATTGATTTAATTCCTAGATCAAGGCCTATATTGAAGACCCATTATAGAATGGTCACTGTGGAATTAGTTGAATTAAGAAACAAATAGAGGAATTGAGTAATAATGGATTTATTCTCCCTAGTGTTTTTCCATGGGGTGTCCCAGTTCTTTTTATTAAAAAGAAAGATGGATATTTGAGATTATGTATCGATTATAGGGAGATCAATGATATAACAATAATCAACAAGTATCCCCTACCGCGCATTGATGATTTATTTGACCAACTTCATGGAGCTCAATAATTTTCAAAGATTGAGCTTAGATCTACATACCATCAGTTGGATGTGAAGAAGGAAGACATTCTGAAGATAGCATTTTGAACCAGGTACGGGCATTACGAGTTTACAGTAATGCCTTTTGGGCTGACTAATACACCCTCTGTTTTCATGGATCTAATGAACAGATCTTTCAAGAAATATCTCGATGATATTGTAGTGGTATTTATTGATGATATCTTGTTATATTCCAAAATCAACGAAGACCATGAAAATCACATGTGGATTATCCTGAAGACTCCTTGAAGACATGAATTATATGGGTTGTTTAGCAAGTGTGAATCTGGGCATCAAGATATTTCTTTTCTTTTCCATAGTCTCCAAATATGGAATCTATGGTGATCCTTCTAAGACAATAGCAATCCATGAATGGCCATCACCAATTATTATAACCGAGGTACGTAGTTTTATTGGTTTAACAGGTTATTATCAACGTTTCATCCAGAATTTTTCCTGCTTGGCTAACCAATTAACAAAGCTCACACGTAAAGGGGTTAAATTTGTTTGGAAAAAAGAGTGTGAAGAATGTTTCAAAGAACTAAAGAGAAGATTAGTCAATTCTCCTATATTGACTCTGTTATCGGGGAATGATGGGTTCGTTATTTATAGTGATGCATCGAAGAAAGGACTTGGTTGTGTCCTTATGCATAATTATAGGGTTATAGCCTATGCATCACGACAGTTGAAAATTAATTTGAAAAACTATCAAACTCATGATCTCGAGTTAGAAGCTGTGATCTTTTCTTTGAAGATATGGAGACACTACCTCAATGATGAAAAATGTGATACTTATACTGATCAAAAGAGTTTGAAGTATATTTTATCACAAAAAGAACTCAACATGAGGAAAAGGATACGGCCTGAACTACTCAAGGATTGTGATTGTACAATACACTACCACCCGGGGAAGGCAAATAAGGTGGAATATCCTTTCAGTAGAAAGGATCATGGAGTTTTTAACATGATGAGAATTGAAAGTGATGCTATTTTCATGGATCTAGTGAAGATGGATATGGGAAATACCATGAAAGTTGAAACATCAATACTTTTTAAAATGGTTGCAAAACCATCTTTACTATAAAGGATAAAGAGTTCTCAGACTGATGATGAGGAATTTCAAAATAATATTAATGCTGGGAATGATGGGAGATTGAGGGACTTTGTATATGAAGATGGTATTTTTAAATTTGGGAAGAGACTTTGTGTTTCCAATATAATTGATCTAAAAAGGTAATTTTTGGATAATGATCATAGTTCCAATTTCTCAATACACCCTGGGATAACCAAAATGTATAGAGATTTGATGGAACATTTTTGGTGGGAAAACATGAAGTGGGAGATTTCTGATTTTGTGTCAAGATGTATGGTTTTTCAACAACAGAAAGCTGTAAGGAAACAGCCTCGAGGATTCATTGAACCTATTCCCATACCTATGTGGAAATGGGATAATATCACTATGGACTTTGTCATGGGACTACCAAAGACTCTTAGAAGGAATGATTCAATATTGGTCATTATTGATCGTCTTACCAATTCATCACATTTTCTTTCTATAAGGGAAGATTTACCACTTCAACGTCTAGCAAGGATATATATTAATGAATTTGTGAGACTTCATGGAGTACCCCTATCGATTGTTTCTGATTCTGATCCCCATTTTACTTCAAGATTCTAGAAGTGTCTTTAGAATCCCTTGGATACTGAACTTCATTTGAGCGCTGCCTACCACCCTCAAACAGATGGAAAATAAGAATGGACTATTCAAACCTTAGAAGACATGTTGAGATCATGCCCACATGACATTCAGGGTTTGTGGGATCAATATTTACCTCTGGTGGAATTTTCCGATAATAATAGATTCCATTCAAGTATTCAAATGGCAATATATGAAGTGTTATATCGAAAGATATGTCGCAAACCAACCTGTTGGGATGATGTTGGTGAGAGAAAACTTGTAGTCCCAGAACTAGTGGAGGAAATGATTGAAAAGGTAAAGGTAATCCAAAACAACATCAAAGCATCACAAATTAAGTAGAAGAGCTATGCCGATAACCGAAGGAAGGATTTGGAATTTCAGGTAGGAGATCAAGTTTTCTTGAAAGTATCTCCATGGAATGGAGTTATAAAATTCAGTAAGAAAGGAAAATTGATTCCCAAGTACATCAGACCTTTCAAAATTCTAGAACGAATTGGGGTTGTAGAATATCGTTTGGAAATGCTGCCAAATCTCTCCGAAGTTCACGATGTGTTCCACATATCACTTTTGAGAAAATACATCCCTGACCCAGCGCATGTACTCAACTATGAGGATTTACAACTGGTACCTGGTCTATCTTATTGCGAAGAGCTCATCAGGATTCTTGATACAAGAGATCAAGTGCTGAGAAACCGGACGACTCGTCTGGTAAAAGTTTTATGGGGAAACCATAAGATGGAAGAGGCAACATGGAAAACCAAGGAACATATGATGAAGAACCAACCGAGTCTTATTAAGAAATAATATTCTAGAAATTTTGAAGACTAAATTATTTGAAGGAGGGGAAATTTAACTCCCCAAGATTCAATGGTACTCTTCACATTGAATAATACAGTAGCGTGTGTTATACGCAACTTCACGTTCTAACACACACCACAACCAATCTAACTAGCTGTTATGAATAGTAATACCCACTTTTTGAAATTTTATAAATTTTATCTTTCAAAATGGACTTCATTTTTGGATTTGGAATATCGAAATTAGCTTAGGGTGAATTTTGGGTATTTTTCTGAAAACATTCAATTTTTTATGAATAGTGAAAAAATATTGAGTTATAGTTTAAAACCGAATTATTTATTTAAATAAATATTTATTTTATTTAAATTTAATTAAGGTCAAAATGGATATATATTACATATATATGTTCAATGTAATTCATTGGATTTAGTTTAGAATCATTCTAGATATATAAAAATTTTATGGAACTTTTCACCGTCTTTTACCCACCTCCTAGGAGAATATGAAAATTCTCATAAAGCTTAATTTTAGCGCCTATCTGAGTGGAATTTTAAAAATAATAGAGACATGGTTAATATCAAGGAGTAAAATGTGGTTCAATAAGATAATTGTTTTTTGGTGAATAGAAATTTTTTACTTTTATTTACCACGGTTAAAAGTAAATAGGGTTATTAAGGGTAAAAATGATATTAATATTACCATAACACTTGTACTAATTCTATTGGACAAGTTTATCATGACCAAAAACAACCTTAGGAATAAAATATTATAATTTAGGTCCACTTAAATCAGATTAGGACATTTATTATTATTTAATTTAAATAAGAGTTAAAAGTGTTAAAATCAAATTTTAATTACTAAAACATTTTTAATATAGGTTTATACATAAGATAAATTCGATTATAAATATTTATTAGAAAGATAAAAATATTTCCTAAATAATGGTATTTTATTTATAATTTTTATACATTAAATAATTTATTTTATTTATGACACAATGGTGATACAGCAATTACCTAATTAATGAAATATTAAAATAATAGATATTATAATTATCAAAATAAATGTAATTTGAGACTTTTAATGAATTCCACTAATTTAATAGGTTATTATAACATATTATAGTTGGTTAGATTAATTTTTTTCTAAGTAATAATGCTTTAATGATTTTATAAAAAACAAAATACCCAATAGTGTCAAAATTGACATAAATGTGTTTTTAAAAACAATATTATATTATTAATTTATATTCTATTACTAAAAATCTAAGGGTAGTCCAAAGGACTTATATCATGATATGTGTATTATTAATGGACCCCATGGGGGTCTCTTGGATCTATATATTATGTTTATTAACTATATAATATAAAAATACAAAGAGACATGGTAACTGTCAAACTATTTAACTAAGAGTTAAAACTAAAAGATAAGGTTAACAAAGTGACCCTAACCTATCTAAAACCTATTGGTTGAGTGGTTTTAGACCTATCCCTACCTTAAATGTTAAATAATCTACTTTGGAGCCATTATAAACAGAATATGAATTTATTATTAAATAATATTTCTTGCTTTTCCAAAGGTGCCCCTCACCCCTCTTATAAAAGGGCACTCCACCTTCTCTCAATTTCACACCATCAAAGCCTTTGGGATCAGACATCCTCGGACCAAATAACCTATCAAATATCCACCCTTCATCGTAGAGTTCTTCCTTTATTCAGAAAGCCAACCTAAAAAGCCCTTTTGATAAAATCAAAAGGAAGAACCCGAAGAAGAGGTAATGTTTTCACCACCCTCGTTCAAGTTCCTTTCTTCTTCAACATCTTAATTATTTGTTATTTCCATTATAAAATATTAACTCCAGTATATTCTATATACTTTTATGTTATTATAAATATTGTACAACCATATTTAGTATTTTATCCATCCTTTGAATGACATGTCACCATACATGCGTACATACGGCTTACCGTCTCCACGTCGTGGTGTAATTGTTATTAAAAAACATTATTATTTGGATGGGTATGATAATGATATGTAATTTATGTAAATAATAAATATTACATGATAATGATTCTGTTCATATGATATACCATCCAATTATATATTATTTTAATATAAAAAAAATGATATTGTCGCTTGTGCGTACATACGGACTACTGTCTCCACGAACGCAATGAGATTCAATCCCCATCATATCCATGCAATTATAATTATCATTTTATGATAAAAAATAATGTTTAAGGACTTGAAATAATTCTGTATATGAATAGTATACAACCAATCCATAACAAACATGGCTTATGTAACAAAATATATAAAAGAAAATGAGTATGTTATCACCCGAAACGATGATAATACTAAGATATTATTAACAAATAAATTTTAAAAGATCGTATATGATTTAACATTAATGTAAATGATTCTTGTATAATTTAATAACTGTTATTTCACTATTATATAGATGGTTAACCAACCCTCAACCACGGAAAAGTACAAGGAAAGGTTTTATTTCCCAATCTCTTCATTATCCGAGGTTGTTTATACGTAATTATCTACTAGGACCTCTTTATCAGCCACATCCATGTTTTTTAAAAATGTATTTCAAATCTTTCTTAATATTTTATAGAATATGGGTTATAGTCATTTATACCCATGTTTACTTTTTATAAGACGTTTATAATGAAATATTTCTGTCATCTTCCAAACAAGGTCCTTTTTAACCTTTTCGACAGAATTAAGGTAAGAATGTCTTTTTTAACGTATACGGTGGGTGCAGATATTTTTCACTGTTTTAAAATCATCAAAGCTTCTTTTTCAATATTATAAGAATATTTTAAATGTAAATGTTTTATTTTATAATTATTTGATATTTAAATGAATTAAAAAAGAGATATTTCTCTCAAATAGTTTTTGATTTCATCTATGTCAACATCCTTTGATGGATTTTATGTTTATTTGAAGTTGATTTATTATGATACAAAACATCCATATTGTATTGAAGGTTTTGTGATATGTTTGACTGTTGATGTGTTATTTTTATACCATTAATGGTTTATGGAGAATTTATTGACATTTCGTATGCTAGTTTTAATACGAATGTTTATGTTATGTTTAATCATGTTCATATGAGGAATGCATTGGACTTAATAAGTGATGGGTGGAGACCGCTATAGCTCCTCTATGCATCGGTAGGTCTCATCATAAAAACCAGTGTCTTGGCACAAGGCCGTGACAAAATCTTATTTGTAGTCTTTTCACAGGGCCAGACTATGTGGTTATGATAGTCTGGAACTATGCATTCCATCATTATGAAAGTGGTTATAGATATTTCATGTGATTATTCGACTAGTATAATATCCATGTGACTAAGTAAATGGCGTTATTTCATTTTATCTTATCCCTATTATGATGATTTTCAAGTTTAAAAGGCTTTTTTTAGTTATACATTGTCTTTAATGTTTATGCTTATTTATGAATGTTTCCGCTATATTGTTATCCTTACTGAGAATCTGAGCTCACCCCTTTCAATGTTTTATTTTTCCCAAGATGTGAAAAAATAAATTATGAATGACCTGCAGGAAAAGTACAATGGGATATTAAGACAAGATTTTTTTGAAGTTTTTTTACATTATCATGTATGTAAGACTTATGAATATGTCTACTATTTCCAAGACTACCAAACTAATCGGTCTATCAAGACATGATATTTTGTGATCATGACAATGTTATGTAATAATGCACCGACTCTGAGTAACTAGGGTCGGGGCGTTACAATTTCTCTAAAATAAATGAAATCCTCGAACAACCATTTCTCTTTCATGTCATTATTTTTGTTTAGGGTATTGACTTAATTAGGCCATTTCCCAATTCTTTGGAAACTTCTACATTCATCTGGTAGTTGATTATGTGTTAAAATTGATCGAGGAATGAGCCATAAGGACTGATGATTCTATGGTAGTTGGAGAATTTTTTAAACCCAAATCTTATGTATGTTTGGCTTACCTATGTTCATCATCAGTGACCAAGGTTCTCATTTCTGCAACCAAACAATGCAATCACTTTTTTAATGGTATTTGGTTGGTCCTGGAGTGTCTACTGCATATCACCCACAGACCGATGGTCAAGTCGAGGTGTCAAATTTGGACGAAAAACAAATTCATGAAAAAAATGTTCAACCTAATAAGATAGATTGGATTCTGAGACTCGGTGATTAATTATGGGATTACCGTTCCGCCTTTAATAATCCCATTGGAATGTCTCCTTATCGGCTGGTGTTTGGAAAGAGTTGTCACCTCCCTGTTGAGATTAAGAACCAGGCCTACTGGTCCATCTAACAATGCAATTATAATATTTCTATTGTAGGTTCTCAAAGGAAGTTTCATATTTAGGAGAAAGAAAAATGAGAAGAAATACATTTTAGAACATTAGGATTTATAAGGAGCATACCAAGGATTCCCATGACCGTCTTATCCTTCATCGCCAGTTCCACATTGGGAAGAAGGTCCTATTTTACAATGCAAGGCTGATGATTCATTCTTGTAAGATTTGTTCCCGCTGTTTTGGACCATACACTATTAAACATGCCTCTGTATTTGGTGTTATCTAGGTTCAAAATGAAGAAACCAAGAAAACCATGATAGTCAATGGGTAGTGGCTGAAGCACTTCCATGAATTCATTCTAGTGTCCTCGATGGAGGAAATCCATGTTCAAGAAGAAATCTATGAATGAAATGCAACAGGTTTTATCACTCCTTCCCATATTCTATTTAATTACGGTGAGGACACTCCACACAATAGGTGTGTGTGTGGGGGGGATATTCCTGGGTTAGTTAAGAATTTGCATCCTCTTTCATCTTTTTATCTTTTTATCTTGTTAAATTGTGTTGAAAATTTCCCCTTCCATCTTCCTTACTTTTGTGCAAGAATATTACTTTTTATGCCCACTTTATCACAGAAAATGACGAGTGTTTAATCATGGAAGTTATTGAAAAGGCAAGTGGAGTGTCTGTCTATCAAGTTGTTTTAACATTAAAAAAATCTGGTAAAATGTGAATTTTAGTAAGAATTCAATACTATGGTGTGACTTTATTTTGAAATTTAGTTCTCTATAAATGATATAAATGTTTGTATCATTTTTAATCCTTTACGAAGAATGGTGCACTTTTTGTGAATAGTTTAAATGAAAATTGTGTCACTTAATATCTACACATATTTTTTCACCCAATAATGAAATGTGATAATTTATTACTTAAAGGATGGTAAATATAAGTTAGGTTGATTTTTCTCTACATTCCAAAATCATTTTTCCATGCATTTTTTCCTTTTAAAATCTATTTCATTACATTACCAGATTGACTAATGTGTGTGTACCTATTATCCGACTATTGTACGCCGTAAAAAATAGGTTTTATATTAGGCAGGTCAAAAAAACCATTCCCCAACCTTTGATCTTGTTATAATATTTACAGATAGTGTCGTGAGAAGATCATACATGGTTTGGGAGAAGAGTGTGAGATTTTTTCTAAGTGGTAGTTTTAAAAAATTAATAAATGAGGGGAGTGAGGAAATTTTTAATGTAAATGGATATCTTGGTCAGGAGAATATGGTTTGACCTCTGGGAATGATTAAGTGAGTATGTATTGAAATTTGATGGTGAAGGATGTGGGGAACCATCAATGGAAAGAATCTTGTAAGTAGACAATTATTAAAATAAATTATAATAACATGATAAAAAGTAGAAAGAATAGAATGAAATGGTTTTTGCACACACACACATGATAATTAGAGACATGATTAAATTTTGAATTATTTTCTTTTATTGATATTATGCATCTCTTGGAATTTCATTTGGATTCAATTTTTGAGTTGTCTTTTTCCATGATCATTGATAATAAATCATTTGTGTGATTTTATCTTTGATCACATTTCTATTAGGATTTAAATTTTTAATGAATGTTAAATCTTTATGTTTTTTGAAATATCTACATGCGTAATTTTCGAAATTATGAATCTTCCCAAGATTGAAAATGTTTATGTGTGGGGTTGTGATCACACTTTGATTCACTATTTCATTTTCCCCTTACACAAATGTGCTAAATTATTTTATATTGAAAATTATAAAAATAATAAAAAATTTAACTTCACTTTTGATTCAATTATTTTTTATTTATTACTGGTAAAAGGGTAAATTATACTTTTTTTGATAATATCATTAAAGGTGGATGGGATTTTGGGGCCCCATGACGATGCCCAAGGAAAATGGGTGAAACTACGCAGGATCAATGCACACTAGTGGACTCAACTGCAATCTTACACTAAATAATTCATCCAAATGGGATGCAATTTTTTGGGCTGGTCCTAAATTTAATTGGATACATTTCATATTAAGGAATCGAATCCCCATTCATCCTTTAAAATTCCAATAAAAATTGATCTTTCCAAAGAATCAAATCTGCACAAAGTAAAATCCAGTGTTCTATATTTGATGAATATCTCGAGATGTATTTGTCTATTAGTGACAAAATTATAGAGTAGATAGTAAATTGGTGTGGAAACATATTTCTAGTTTTTTCCAAAGTGTTATTCTACTATCAAGTGGTCGAAACCCATCAGCCAAGTGGTTTTACACAATCCGATTGTCCAAAACCACCTTCCATTTTGCCTATAAAATGGAATCTGGAGCTCCTCATTTAGATGTTTGGCCAATAAGTAAATATCTAACATTTTTATGTCCTATAGCAGTCTCCTCCTCATCGTTGAAATTCAGTAGACCCCTATCCACATAGGGGGATCGAGAATGAAGATGGAGTTCCACCCAAGCTACCTCTTCCTCCTAATGTCAAGCTAAACAGTGGGAATTCATTGTGAAGGAGCTACAAAAATGTCAAGGTAGTTAAGATCCTTATTTTATCTAATCTTTCGTAGTAAATTGGGTTTGAAAACATTTCATTCCATTTAACTTATATAATTACATATTTTAATTCTTATTCTGATGCATATGATTGAGATACTCTTAATTTCTAACCGTTCAGTGTGAGGTTTTGAGTGTGTGACATGTGCTGTTCCGATTGGATATCACAAGAATACATTTCACACCCACCTTATTTATATTTAAATATTATTTTAAAGCTCTTATTCCATGAATATTTTTTGGACCTCGACAATATGATTGTTATATCATGGTTTGGTTCTTTAAGCATTGAAATAAAGGACTAGGAATTAATTAGGATTCCAATTAATTTCAGCCAACGAATTAATCCAAACCTAAATTAATCTCCACGAATGATGAACCTGAAAGTATGTGTTTGAAACACAATGAACCCTTTTCTCTCAAAATTATAAAACACCACCTTTCCTTGTAAATTATTAAACTCTTTAATTAAGAAATTTTAATTTTAAAACATTTTTCAAAATCACCCCAATTTTTAGTACTTTTTATTAAAAACACATACTCTAAACCTATAAATGCTCCTTGACAGACAACCTAGGGTCCTCCCTGGACAATAAACCCACCTTAACATCATAATCAATTTGATGTGTCATGACTGTGCGGTCACCTTACCGCTTCTTTGATGCCAATCTATGCATGTTGATCCAATTAGAAGTCATCTCGAATCGTGATAAAGTGGGTATTATTTGTTAGAAAATCCACAATGGCCCATATAAAATTGTTTACTATATATATATCCTTCGAAGCCCAGTGAAAAATTCCATGGTGATGTTTTCCCACTTCCATGTTGGTATGGATAGTGGTTGCATCATCCCCTTATACTTATTCTTGTCAGCATTCACTTGTTGACATACTAGGCACATTGACGTATATTCAGAAATCTCCCATTTCATATTTTCCCACCTAAATGTTTCACAAAGATCTCGATACATCTTTTTGTAATATTAGTGGATAGAGAAGGTTGATCTATGTACGTCATTCAGAAGATCTTTCTTTATCTCAAGATCAGATAGTACACAAAATCATGACCCAAATCTTTCAACTCCTTCCTCATAAATTTTTAAATCGAAGGATTTCCCATTTCTTATAGCTTCTACTGTTTTTTGAATTTACACATCTTTTCATTGAGCATATTTTATTTTCTCAATGATGGATTGTTGAGAAATCATTTAAGAAAGTATTGATGATGTTCCTTTATTAATGAATCCCATGTCTATCCACTTCAAATCTATGAAGATCAGATCCTTTTCAATTATCATCATTGATAATGATGTAGGATCCTTTCTACATATAGAATCTACCACCTTATTTGCCTTACCCAGATGGTAGTGGATTGAGAAGTCATAATCCTTGATGAACTCTATCCATCTTTGTTGGTGCATATTTAGCACTTTCTATGTGGATATATATTATAGACTCATGTGGTCATTATATAACTCAGACTTCTCCCCATAGAGATAATGTCTCCAGATTGTTAACGCAAAGATCACTACCACCAACTCCAGATCATGTATAGGATAGTTTTTCTCATTTATTTTCAGATTCCTTAAGGAGTAGGCTATCTCTTTACCATCTATCTTTAGCATAAAACCTATACCATTATTTGATGCATCTATGTACACCACAAAGAGTTGTCCACTTGTTTGGAGTGCGAGTACTGGTGAAATGTTAATCCACCTTTTTAACTCCTCCTAAAATTATTCATATTCCTGAGTCCATACAAACTTTACTCCCTTCCATATCATCTTGGTCATTGGGTTCGTCAATAGTAAAAGTTTCTTCAAAAATCATTGATAATACATGTCTACACCCAAAAAGTCGGGGATCTCTATTATAGATGTAGGTCTGAGCCACTCTTCAACTACCTTTATATTGGAAGGGTCTACAAATTTCACATTACTAGTGATAAAATACGCCATGAATGATACTTACTCCATCCATAACTCACATTTGTTATACATTTCATACAACTTATCCCTTCTCAATGACATTAACATAGTATTAAAATTCTCCTCGTGTTCTTCCATGCTCCTGTAGAATATTAAAATTTTTATTAAATACTACCACTAATTTGTCGAGATAATCTCTAAATACCATATTCATTAAATCTATGAAAATTGCTAGATAATTAGTGAGTCCAAAGTGAATCACTATGAACTCATAGTGTCCACATATCATTTGAATGATATCCTTGGGAATATCTTCATTCCTAACCATTAGTTATTGATATCCTGACCGAAGGTCCACCTTAGATAAATAAAATTCCCCAAGAATGTGATCAAACAATTAATATATATATTGAAGTGGAAACATGTTCTTAATCATGATTTTATTGATCTCATGATAATCAATGCAGAGGTGCAATTATCTATCCTTCTTCTGGACAAGGAGGGCTGGATCACCACATGGTGAATCACTAGGGCATATAAAACCCTTCTCCAGATTCTCCTGAAACTACTTCATATTCTCTTACAGTTCAACAGTGGAAATTCATTAGGGTGTCTTTGATATAGGTAGTTATCATCGAATAAATTTAATTGAGAACACAACCTATCAGTCAAGAGGAAGACTAGGAAACTCCTCGATAAATACATCAGTGTAATCCCTCATTATATGCATGTCTTCATGAAAGATTATATCATTTGTCTCAATCATTTGAGATAGATATTCATTCTCATAAAGAAAAAATATACATAATTGAGATGATCATTATAACTGAGATTCATCTTCTTCCTTACACTTGTAATGAATCGGAGGATGCATCGGGATGTGAAGTGTTATCTTCCTTTCCCAATAGTTGATGTTGGCCGTGTATGCAGATAAACAATCCATTCCCCTGATTGCGTTGAAATCCACTAAATGATGTGTGAGGATATTTACTGGGAGGATCTTTCCAAAAACATTAAATAGGGAGGAGTTATAATCCTTGGACACAATAATTTCCCCATTTTTTTCTCATAGATTACTTTTCCACCAATGTTTTAGGTGGTGTTTAAATAGTTCTACTAAAATTGAATGATATGAAGGAATTTGTAGAACCAAAATCAAATAGTAAATTCTCTATTATTGAATGAATAATTGGCGTACCTATCACCACATAATTTTTTGGATCCACCTCGACAATAGTTATAGAATAAGCCATTCATTGTTTCCTTGGAGGTTATTGCTGATCTTCTCTAACAAAACTTGTCTTAGGAAAATTGTTTCTGAAATGCAATTCCCATGCTCCTAGTTGTTGTATCACTACACTACATGCTGAGTGTTTATTTGAACATTCCATTATTCATCTGAATTAGTGGGGTTCTTCATATACTGTTGGTAGTTTTTAGCCAGATGAACAAACATTCCACATTTGAATCAATTCGTGGTTCCCATTAGACAGTTCCTAGGATGATTCTTCCCATAATTTTTACAAGGGGAAATGTCATGATTTTTTCAATCATGGGATTTTTTTTGTTGAACCGCCCTTTTTTCCATTTTTCTCTTATTGTCATCAAGACCATATGGCCACTGAGAGTCTCCAGGTTCCATTTCAACATTGATGGACAACAAAAAATTTATTTATATGTAACGAAGTATAGAATATCTAATGATTTCTGTAGACTCAGCATTATTCCACTTGAGAGGTTACCCACCTTGCATTCTCTGTTCATGAAAATGCCATAGGCGTACTTGGAATCTGTTTACTGTTTGCTTTATACACCCTGATGGACTCATCCTCCTTCTACTTGAGTCCTAGGATATCACATTCCATCATGAGATAGAGGGCTGGAAAATATTATTTATTAAAAAACATACTCTTGAATTAATCTATATTCATGGAATAAATTTCTTATTGGGATTTTGAATTCTTGATCAGTTTCCACCACTGATCATCTTTCCCCTCAAAATGATCGACCTTTAGTACAACATTCACTTCTACCATGAATTGGAGGACGAAAAATATCATTTCAATGGATTTTATCCATTAATCCAAGAAAAGGGGATCAGAATATCCACTAGACAATGGAAGAATTTTCCACATGAGGGATTCTATTGCAAAATTATCTTCTCCTAGAGGAGGATGGAATTTTGCATGATTCATGTTATTATTCATAACTTGATCCAGCTGGGCAAAAACTAGCATGATATTTTGAGCACCCATTCCCATCATATCAGGCATATAATTATGTAAATCTTTAAATTTCCAATCACAATAATTTTTTGAACATGTAATTATGTTTTCCTCCATCATATAAGAAAAATAATTTATAATTAGAGGGATTAAATACATATCTACTGAGAATAAAAATGAATGTATGAACATAAAAGGAAACTATAGTAAAGGATAATTATATCCTAACTTGTGATTCCATAGGTTTAAATCTAGGATATCCACAATCCTTTTAATGACATATTTTGTTACATGATTATTTTATTCCCATAATAATGGTTTGTACTCTGCTCTTTAATTTACCAAATCATATCACCCTAGAGTCTCAATACCAAGTGTGTAGAAATGATCATTTTCATGTACCAGGATACCCTAGGTCAATCCCAAAACTCCATATCGGAGTTTTCACTCCTAGGTAAATCTGTTCTAGAGCTGCCCCTTCATGTTTGTATCTAGACAAGGATGTATTTTCTTTATAAAACACTTATACTATACATAACAAAACATAGGGTTGTTTCCTTATACTTATCCTCATAGTTAATGTTCTCACAATGGTACTGTATTCCTAATAGCCAAAAATAATTAGACCATCCTCTGATACCAACTATTGTAACCCAATAATTTTACAAATAACATTACAAGATTTTAAGCACAGTTTTACATTAGATTAAAATCCATGGATTGTTATGTATAGTGTCTGGGAAGAATAAGAACATAAAACATAAAACATGGGGATAATTTAAAAACTCTTCTATATATAATATCCCTAAAAAAAATTTCCCTTCCTTTGAGCCCATACATCAGCATAAGGTACCCTGGGGATCACATAAACCATGGGATGGGATAAAAATCCCAGAAAGGGAATGAACATAATAATAATGCATAAGAACATGAGCTAGGATTCATGACATAATGATATTAAATTCATGGAAAAAATGAAAACATATAATATAAACATGGGATCATATAAACCTGGAATCATATACATGTGGAAGAATCATAAGACATGTCTTTAGTTTGAGTTCAGGATAACCACCAATTATTTCTCATTGTTTTATGGGTCATGAATAACCTCTAATCCTGTTTCCCATAGTAGTATGGGTCATGGCTAACCACCAATCCCATTTCACATCGTATCTCAGGAGACATAAAAAAACTCACTGCATTGGAGCACTATCTGTGTGAACCCATCACAACATTTTCATGAATATGCTTTCCACATAATTAATCATACATAATCAACTGTACATAATCATAAGGGTACCCATGGAAGGAATTTGGTACCATAATCAAGACATAAAGAAAAACTAATGGGCGTATCATGAAAGTTTCTATAAAAGAAATGGATTTGAACACACATGGAAGTTAATAGCATAAAAGAATATTTTAAAATGGTTAGTGATGTGAATAATAAGTGAAAACAAATAAGAAATGTATTTGAGAAACATTATCATTAAAACATTTTTGTGTGGTTTTATGGAAAATACAATAGATATCTTAAAATAGAAAAGAGTAAAATATTTTGTATAAAAAAAGAATTGAACCATGAAGGTTTTCATAATAAATTTAATTATTTTATAAAGAAACTCGGGGCTTAAAATAGAGGATAAAATGTACTTGAAATTGGGTAATAATTTGAGAAGTTCCCGTAAAACAGGTTTACTTATGGGAATGTTCTAAAGAGGGGATCTTTTAAAAACATTTATATCACCAGAACAGAGTGATGAAAGGGCTTTCATAAATTAATTTTGTAAAAGTAAACATAATTTATAATATGTACATAAATATATATGATATCTCTGTTTTCATATAAATATTTATAAGGAAACTCAGAACATCAAATAATGTCTGGGAAGAATTCATTACAATTTATTGGCATGGTGTTGGGTGTACCAAAGAGGGCTTGTTGAGAGAGAAAATGGGTTTCTTATCATTTATAAATCATGAGGGCAGTATGGGGGAGGTGCATAATCATACCCCGTCATTTGGTATTACACATAAAATTTCATAACATAGAGGACATATTGATTAAGGGTGAGAATGAGGGGATCCCATCCCTTCAGTCTGGTGGTGTTCTCCATTTGTTATTAATGACCTCTTGAGTTTATCTACATTCAAGAATACATTAGGGGGAAGTTTGTGGTATATTCAAGAGACTAGGGGATTTTGGATGTTGGATAGGAGATTTTGGGTGATTGGGTTAGAATATTGGATAATGAAAATTTCTTGAGCGTATTTAACAGAATAGGGAGTGAGGGGTTTTTTTACTGTATAGGAGAGGAGGGTTTTCCCAAATTTTTAATCATTCATTTATTAAATTCCCTCATGACTAGAAATTATGAGTCTTCCATGACCTATAATAGTAATAAATTCATGTGAGTTCTATTTTTGGGTACATACATCAATTGGGATGTCAGTAACAGTGTATTTGAATTATAATGTATTTATATGGAAAATTAATGTATTTTACTATTCACCAAAAATTCACATTTTTCAGAAAAAAATCAAAAAAATTTCCCCTAACCATTTTTCCAACTGTAGAATAAAAAAATGGAATTCATTTTTCAAAAATAATTTTCTAAATTTGAATAATTTAATATTTATTATAATCCTAATTTATTATTAAAAAATAATTTTAAAACATGCATTTTATTATTCTAAAATATATGTACATCATAGTTTCACTTTTATATTATTTTTATACTATCATATATAGAGTTATTAATCATTAGTGTATATAATAATTTATAATTGTATGTTACTAATCATAAGGGTCTGTTACTATTCATCAAAAATTATGATTATCTTATTGGACTCTAAATTACTTTTTAATCGCAACCGTGAATGTCCGAGTTTTTATATTTTAAGCACATAAGTGAAAAAATTATTTTTTAATGTCACGTAGCACATAGTAGTTCATTATATTGTTATTTCATCTGATTATATAAAATATTTATATGTAATTTACATTTATAAATCATTGGGTCATTACACTAATGATTATGGTTGTTATAAAATATTTCACTGTGATACATGGTTCCTTATGTCACAATAGTGTTAGTACCATTACATATTTCCCATCGATATATTTTGAATTTGTACATATGATCATCATATGTTTTATCTTTCTCTTATGATAATTTTTAAACATATTTTCATTAATTTTTTTCATAATATTTCTTATAAGAAATGTTTTAATGCTCATTCTTTAAATTTTGAAAATGATTTGTTTTCTAATGTTATGTCATGGAATGTTTTCTTCTTAGAGAAATACCACAATGATTTGGATCATAGACATCATATGCATTTGAAAGTTTTTAAACCATTTTATTTATAATCTAGGTTAACCTAAGATATGTCATGATGATTGTGGATCGCATTTATAGATCTCCACCTCATATAGGTGTTAGTGGTTGTGACATGATGGTGGTGCTTCCCTTTTTATGTGGAGGTTTTCCTAATGGTTTGGTTGTTCCCTTTTTATTTTATCACATTTTGGGGTTTTTACAGTTATGAACATTGAATCCAAAAATTATTTATTCCTCACTTACTTATTTTTATTTATTTCCATTATTATTTTTTATGGATATTTTTTATTTTATAAATTGATGAAATTATTACCAAATTACATTTTTGATACCTAGGAACTAGATTCCAGCTCGTTTGAATTTAGAAAAATCGTTGGGACATGTTTTGAACTAGGTTATGTTTCGTGTTGGATTGTATCGAGCATTGGTTCATGAAAAATTGAATTAAATGAGGTTACAATGTTTTGGGATTACTTATTTGGGAATGTGTTTCGATAGAATAGATCTTTAATTATGGTGGATTGGTGGTTACTTTCTGAGTGGGGTGCCTAGCTTCCACGCCTCATGATAGTTCTCAAGTCACTATGGGATGTTTGGATTTCGTTTTACTTCTCCACCACATGAGATATACATGTTATAGACTATATATTGGCACTGTCTAGGGGAGGAGTGTATATATTGATCTCAACTGTGTTGTAATTATTTTGGTTTCATTTCCATATATGTTTGATATTTGTTTTGGTTGGTGAATCTTTTCATAATGGTATCATTCATGTTTTTTCCTCGATGTTATTGCTTATTTTACAATTATTTGTCCCCCAAGAATTCTTGTGCAACTATGGGAAGAGGTTGGAGATAGTTCTCACTCCCAAATATATCATAGATTAGTGGATGCTATGGATTGGGTTGCCCAAGATTTTTGAAATGTAGCAGTATCTGGTCTAACATGTTCATGGGAATTTGACCTAGGTCCAAGGATGGACAAGGTTCAAGAGTTATACAAGAATATCTCTCTTTATTATTGAGGTAGCACAATACCTTAAGAAATTGAGGATTGTCTTAGAAGACAGAACACAAGTTTTATTTCTTCGATACTCCTAAGTCTATTAGGCTGAAATGTTATTTGTTAATGCTATAAGGTCCCAGTCATACATGGTAGGACTTAATGGTGTATGCTCGAAAGTATGAGATGATGAGTTGGAAATACTCCCATGTTGATTTCCAGTAGAATAATTTCCTTGAGGTCGTTTCCTATTCCATATCCAAGAAGATTATGACGATTTTATAGGGATATCTGTATGTAATGGAATATGATAATCTCGTGGAAGAGTTTGTTTGGTACACACCCAATCTCATTTCTAATTAGAAAATGAAGGCTCAATGGTTCTAGAATGGGATATGGCTACAGATCTAATCATTGGATTTTTTTTAAATAATAAGACCTTTTCATAAGTTGTTGAACATGCCATGATGGTAAATAACAATCACTGTTTCCATCATGGGTTCCATTGATCATTGTCAACTGAGGGTAGTGGTTTTTCATCATATAAGAAGAGGGAGTACGAAAATTAGGGGAAGAAAGGATGTGGTAGTTGAATTCGCACATCCCAACTATATTTGTCGATGAATTCAGATGATGTGTATGTTATGTTCCATTAGTATGGTAATATAAGGAGCATATGACCTTTGTGCACATCTCCATCCAAACCTTTTCACCGATTTGGAGTTATAGGTCACATGCAATGGGTTTTTAAGGAATCGCATTCTTATTAGAGTAGTATAGTATTTGTAGCTTCATGGGGAATTTTAACCCAGTCAGAGCCATCTAGGATAGCAGATTATCAATTTTATGGACATCGTGGTCAGGATGGATATTCTTCTGGGATGATTTCGTTCTGGGAAAATCTCGATTCTATTGGTCATGCTTAGGTTCAAGTGGATATGAAGCTTCTTCATGTTGTCGATCATGAACTAGCAAAATAGGATGTATGGAAAGTGATATTTTGAGGGGCCAGTTTTATTTAATCATCTTTAGTTTATTCTCTCTTTGATACAGGTACTTTTGTTTCATTTATTTCATCTATCATTGATGATGGAATATAATTACCCTCTAATATTATTTGGTATAAGATGGAGATGGTAACAAGACTTTTTCTTAAGCGAGATAAAGTTATATGGTGTTCATCTTATGCACTCAGCATTTCTGGGGCTATGCTGGAATGGAATGTTCTTATTTTTGAAATGGAACTCTTTGACATGATACATGATATTTATTTGACCTTGTGTTTTTAGGAAAGAATATATTTTTATCAATGAAAAATTAATTTTGAGGCACCTGATGGAATTGAAAATGTTTTCCAATTTGATTGGGAATATCATTCAGGTCGGGATAAACTTCCACTTATGGAGTTGGGAGAAAATGTTTATCCGATCTCATCACTATTGTTGGAGGATGAATATTTTGTTACTAAGAGTGGAATTCCTCCTATGTTTTATGTGTTCCCAGAGGTTTTTCTAGAGGTTTTTTATGTTTTACTCTAGAGAAGGATGTTTAGTTCTCTTTTGATATGGTTTCAGGAAGATAATTGATATTAATTCCATCAAAGAATATATCCCCATATGATATTAGGTAAATAAATTATAGTTACAAGATTTGGAATCCAAAGGATTCATTCTCCAGAGAAACTCAACTATCATCACCCAAGAATATTTTATAAAAAAGGCTGATGGATCCCTCTGGTTGGTTATTGAATACATGATGATGAATCTGGTTAAAATTGTTAATAAGTAACTATTTCTGTGTATTGATAAAATTTTCAATCAACATAATGTGGAAATTTGGATTTTAAAAATTGAATTGCATTCTGATTATAACTAAGTCTGAGATAGGGAGGTAGATGTTCCAAAAATAGACATTCAAAGTTGGTACCACCACTTTTTAAATTTGTTCATACATTCTGGATTGATGAATGATATGGAGGTATTCATGATTATTTTGAATAGGGTGTTCCACCAGTACCTCAATTACTTTTGTGTAGTATTTTTGGATGAAATACGTGTCTATTCCGTGATTATGAAGGATCATGCGAATAATTTATAGATCATACTAGAGAACCCTTCGGGACAATAATCTTTATGAAATTATTGTGAAGTGCAAATTATAGAGTAGAGAGGTAATGTTTCTAGTTATTTTTATCTTATAAAATGGGTTCCGTTGGACACTGATAATATTGCTGAAACTATGTCATTGGTGCATCATAATTATTTGTTTGAGATCCAAATAATTTTATGTGTGGATGGTTATTACAGGCTTTTCACTCAAAATTAATCTAGAATTTTGTCATCCATAATGATTATCACTCGGAAATGGGTAAATAAATAAAAGATCTAAGAGGTTATTTAATCCTTTGAGGTGATTAAAAATGTTATTTACCACAACTACTATTTTTCTCATTCCAAAATCTAGAACGAGATATTTTCTCTATTGTGTTTCTTCTGGTATGATTTTATGGTGCCTTCTAATTATGGATTATCATGTGGTGGTTTACGGCTCCTGTCAACTCTGACCACATGAAATGAATTACCTAATCCAAGATATGGAATTACGAGCGATGAGGAATAACTTGAACACATTACACCATTTTTTTAGATAGGATTAGAGGTTTTTTCTCATGATAAGTGTTTAGAAAACATTTTTCCCAAATGATTTGAATTTATGGAAACCTCATTTGTTTTAGTATCTTAAGGGATTCACTATTGCAGAAAACGTTTTGAATGTCACCATTTTTTACATCAGTTATATATAACTGACGTGAAATTCTATGATATGTTATTTTTTACGTCGGTTATAAAACAACCGATATAAAAAATAATGAGATTAAATTTTTTACGACTGTTATTTTAATAACCGACGTAAAAAATGAGATATCTAATGACTTTTTTAGGTCAATTATTTCATAACCGACATAAAAAAAGTGGCAGTTGAGGCATTTTTGACGTCGGTTATTTGATAACCGACATAAAAACCCAATTTTTTCATCGGTTATATTATAACCGACATAAAAAACCAACACGCAGTTGTTATTATGTCGGTTATAATATAACCGACATAAAACTGTAGTTTATGATGTGTTTTTTATGTCGGTTATAGAATAACGGACGTAAAAACCCAACATACGGCTTTTGTTACGTCAGTTATAAAATAACCGATGTAAAAAATGCGGTATATGATAATTTTATAACATTGGTTATTATAATAAATGACATTATAAATGTAATAAAATAGTTTAAAACTTATGTTATAAAATAACTGATGTTATAAAACATTTAAAAAAATTATCACACCCTCTGGATTGTCTTTTCTGATTTTTCGATTGACAGACCTGCGACTCTTCTCTCTCGCGCGGAAAACCTAGAATCGACTCTTTGATCTCATTTCATTAAACTCATTTTTCCATCATCATTTATCATATTTACTCTCCTCAGATCTATCATCCCCACTTGCAACACTCAGGTAAGTCTCCCATGATATTATTTCATTTTTTTCCCGGATAGTCTATATTTACGTTTTGTGATTTTTTTGTTTATCTAGGTATGATTCTTCGATTTCAAACCCTCTTACGTCGTTTTTTCATCATAATATTATTTATTATCACCATATTAACTAGATCGACTTCAAATATTCAAGTAAGCCCCACCTACATCCACTTCCTTTTTTTTTGTTTCACGGATGCCCTACATTTATGGTAATATTTTTTTTGTCATTGATAACTAATGATATCATTCACCAATATTACTGCAATTTATATCTAAATCATTGTGATACACCCATTCCATGTACCAGTGTGATTTATTTTATAAGTATATATGGTTTTTCATGGTGGAATGTTTTTTTTATCCTTGGTTCGTTCTATTTTGGGTATAACTTTTTGTTCTTCCATAAACTATTTACGTCACTTATTCTCGTGGACTATTATAAGTCTTCATATGCTATTAAAACCCTATTTATTAAAAAATAGAGAATTTTAGACTATTAGGAGATACAGTTCATGGTTCTCATTTTGAATAATGGTATGATACCAAAACTAGTAGCTTGAGGTTAAAATCCCTAGATATGCCAAAACTAGTAGCTTGAGGTTAAAATCCCATGATTCAGGGGGCTGTCTAGAGGGTTGGGGATGTCTAGGGGGTTGGGGGCTATCCAGAGTGTTGGGGGCTCCCCAGGGTGTCTATGTAGGTGGGGGGGGGGGGGGGGGTTTCCAGGGGTGGGGGGGGGGCTTTCCAAGGGGTTGGGTGGGGGGCTGTCCAAGGGGGTGGGGGACAATACAGAGGGTTTGGGGGGTTGTCCGGGTGGTGGGGGCTGTCCAGAATGTTGTGGGAGTCAAGGTGGTGTCCAAGGTGGTAGGGGTGGGGGTTGGTGTCCAGGAGGGGTGGGGGTGTCCAAGGGGGTGGAGGTGCTATCTAGAGGGGTGGGGGCTGTCCAGTGGGTGGGGGTTGTCCAGAGGGGTGGGGGCAGTCCAAGGGGGTGGTGGTGTCGAGGGGTGTCCAAGGGGGGTGTGGGTGGTGTCTATAGGGTTCGGGGGGCTGTTCAGAGGGTTGGGGTGTCCAGGGTGTCCATGGAGGTGGGGGGGGGGGGGGGTAAGTCTAGGGGTGTGTGGGCAGGGGGGAGGGGGTCCAAGAGGTTGGGTGGGTGTCTAAGGGGGTGGGGGATGTCTAAGGGGGTGGGTGGGTGGGGGGATGCCCAAGGGGGTGGGGGCATGTCCCGAGGGTTTGGGGGGTTGTCCAGTGTTGGGGACATGTCTAGAGGGTTGGGGGTGTCTAGGGGGGTTTCCAAGGGGGTAGGGGGTGGGGGTGGTGTCAAGGAGGGGTGTGGTGTCCAAGGAGGTGGGGGCAGTCCAAAGGGGTGGGGGGTTTTCCAAGGGGGTGGTGGTGTTTAGGGGGTATCCAAGGGGGTGGGGGTGGTGTCCAGAGGGTTCAGGGGGCTGTCCAGAGGGTTGGGGCTCTCCAGGCGGTCGATGGAGGTGGGGGGGGGGGGGCTTTCCAGGGTGTGTGTGTAGGGGGGGGGGGGGTTCTAAGGGGGTGGGGGTTGTCTAAGGGGGTGGGGATGTCCAAGGGGGTGGGGGCATGTACAAAGGGTTTAAGGGTTGTCTGGGGGGGGGGGTCTTTCCAGAGGTATGGGGGTGTCCAAGGGGGTAGGAGGTGGGTGGTGGTGTCCATGAGGGGTGGTGGTGTCTAGGAGGGGAGGGGTGTCCAAGGGAGTGGGGGGGGGGGCTATCCAGGGGGCCTGTCCGGGGGGTGGGGGTGTTGTCCTGAGGGGTGGGGCGTTGTCCAAGGGTGTGGTGGTGTCCAGGGGGTGTCCAAGGGGGTGGGGGTGTCCAGGGGGTGGGGGCCTATCCAAGGGGGTAGTGGTGCCCAGGGGGTGTCCAAGGGGGTGGGGGTGGTGTCGAGGGGGTGGGAGCTATCCAAGGGGGTGGTGGTGTCCAGAGGGTGTCCAATGGGGTGGGGGTGGGGAGAAGGGGGTGGGGGCAGTCCAAGGGGGTGGCTGTGTCCATGGGGTGTCCAAGGGGGTGGGGGCTAAGTGTATGTTGGGATTGACTGTTTCATCGTGGTTTGTGAGATTATGACATGATGATTGAATTCTTTTCATGGATATTATTGTTGCAATATGATTCTATTTGGTTATATATATTTTGACCAGTCATCAACTATGACAAAATTATGGGTTATGGGAGAGACCATGTCGTGGTTTTCAAATATGCGTAGTTATCCTGACCCCATTGTTCCGTGATGATTGGTATTACATTTTGATTTTATCCATCAAAGTTTTTATTTAATATTTTATTTGATTCTCAGGTTTACTCCATTTTCTCTAATTTTATATCATCCATTGGAGGCCCCATAGTTTTCATTGATTCCATGGAATTTAAAACTTTTATATATAACTATATTTTCTTTTTAAAATCATATTCAAGAATATTTTTTTAAACATACATAGATTTGTATTATATTTTAAAATTGTTTTACATTACAATTATGATTTTTTCATATAAGAATATATTTTTATTATCTTAAAAATATGTATAATTTTGATATTTGTTGTAGGTAATAATGAGCCAATGTTGGATTACGGCACATCGAATGAGAAATGAATATGAGGAAGGTGTTGATGCCTCTTTGGATTTTTCTAAAACGAAATGTTACACGTTGTGACATTTGTTTCCGTCCATGCCTAAAATGTTTGAATATGATGAAGATGAAAAGTAGAGAGATAAATGATCATATCATTTTTCATGGTTTTAATATGAGTTAAATCCCTTGGATTTTCCATGGTGAAACTTTAAATAATTTCACTGATGATAATGATATGCAAGATGGTGACTCCGATGGAATTGATGAAATGATTCGCAATATTACAGCGGAATAAATTGAGATAGAAACGATTGTTTCACATCAATATGGTGATGCTGAAAAACCATTATATATTGGTTGTACATGTTTTACTGTTTTGTTGGCGGTGTTAAGATTGATTAACCTTAAGGCGAAACATGGATGGAGTGATAGAAGTTTCACAAAGCCGCTACAATTGATGAAAAGCATTCTTCCAAAAGATAATGATCTTCCAGATTCACATTATAAGGCCAGGAATATATTATGCCCGATGGGATTGGGATACAAGGAAATACATGCATGTATGAATGATTGTATGATATATAGGATGGAATATGAATTTCTATCACAGGGTTCTAAATGTGGGACATCATGAAATAAGGCGAATTAAAAATGACCGGTTGATGTAGATATTACAAAGATCCCTTCAAAGGTATTTTGGTATGTTCCTATAATTCATCATTTCAAACATTTATTTTCTAATTCACGTGATGCAAAAAGGTAATGATGGCATGATGATCAGTGGTTATGTGATGGAAAAATACATCATCCAGCTGATTGTCCACAATGGACGAAAATTGATGAGCAGTATCCTGCATTTGGAAATGAAATTAGAAATCTCAGACTAGGGTTGTGCACAGATAGAATGAATCCATACCGGACCCTCTGTAAAACACATAGTTCATGGCCAGTTTTATTGGTAATTTACAACCTCTCTCCTGATGTTTGTTTGATGCACAAATATGTCATGTCGGGTATAATGATCTATGGTCCGAGGAAACCTGACAATGATATTGATTTTTTCTTTTCGTCGTTGATTGATGATTTGAAACTTTTATAGGAGGATGGTGTTAGGGTGTATGATTATTATAAAATAGAATATTTTCAACTACATGCAGTGATTTGGTTCACTATAAATGACTTCCCAGCATATGGAAATTTTTCTGGATACAGTTTTAAAGGAAATTAAGAATTTCCAATTTGCGAACAACAGACATCATATTGTCAATTTCATCGTGGGAGGAAAATATTGTACATGGTTCATCGAATTTTTTTGCCTATGGATCAATCTTATAGAAGAAAAAAAAGGAATTTAATGGCCTACAAG
Organism: Viscum album; assembly: GCA_963277665.1. NCBI lineage: Eukaryota > Viridiplantae > Streptophyta > Magnoliopsida > Santalales > Viscaceae > Viscum > Viscum album. The sequence continues at coordinate 1,815,396,971 of OY728127.1, forward strand.
AATTTGATATTTCTCCAAAACCTTTATCCCCTAATCTGTATTTTGAGAGGGTGAAAAACCATGATCTGACATTGGGAAAGACACAGAAATTTGGTAATGATAGACATATTTGAAAAAAAGGTCAATATTTTTTGATCTACCATATTGGATATATCATGAATTTAAAATTAATATTGATATCATGCACGTGGAGAAGAATATATGTGATAGTTTGATAGGAAAATTGTTAGATATTAAAGGAAAGAAAAAAAGATGGTTTAAATGAAAGATTAGACTTACTATCAATTGGAATACGTTTGGAGTTAACTCCTACTCCGAATAGAAGATGATAATTTCTTCCCCCAACTTGTCATACATTATCGAAGAGGGAGAAGATTAGCTTTTGTCAGAGTCTTCATGAAATCAAAGTGCCTCAAGGTTATTATTCAAATGTAAAAAAAACTGTCTCATTGAAGGACTTGAAGTTGATTGGAATGAAATCTAATGATTGTCACATCATGATGCAACAACTTCTACCAGTTTCATTGCGTGGAATATTTCTCATTCGTGTCTGAAGGAATATAATAATGTTATGTTATTTTTTCAATTCAATTTTTAATAAGGTGATTGATGTGAATGATTTGAACATTTTGGAAAAGGATGCAATTTTTATACTTTGTCAATTAGAAATGTATTTTCCTCTAACATTTTTTGATATAATGGTGCATTTAGTGATTCATCTGGATAGAGAAATAAAGCTTTGTGGATTTCTATATCTTCGTTGGATGTATCCTTTTGAAAGGTATATGAAAATATTGAAGGGGTATGTTTAGAATCCATATGGACCTGAAGCCTCCATTATTGAAATGTATATTTCAGAGGAGGTTTCAGATTTTTGTATGAGCTACTTGGCTGCGGCGCAACACATAGGATTGCCTCCATTTTTCCATGAAAGTGTTAATAATGAGGGAAAGGGGATTCGTGGCCTGAAAGTCAAATATTTTTCATCTAAACAGATGAAGAAGTTAGAATCATACATCTTGAATAACATAGATGATGCTCAACCATATATCACATTGCATATTAATGAGTTGAAACATTGTCATCCAAAGAAGAATGAAATGTGGATTTTTAATGAGCACAACAAAACATTTTTGTCATGGTTTAAAAATACCTTGCTTGGTAGATAAGATGTATCAGAGACATTAAAATGGATATTGGGAGGTCTATGTTTAAATGTGATAACATGGTCCAGATATGAAATTAATGGCTATACATTTCATACTAAAGCTTAGGACAACAAAAGTGCAGTTCAGAATAGTGGTGTATTGGTGTTTGCAGAAGCAATGCATTTTTCGAGTGCTAAGAAAAAATCAATTTCTACATGAAGTGCATATTATGGAGTGATTGGCAACATATGATAGGTGTATTACTTTAAAATTAAAGATCCTGTTTTTTACTGTTAATGATTTATCGGTAAAAAAAGTATCAGACATGATGAATTTGGAATGACAGTTGTTAATCTGAATATATTGGAGGACACAAATAATTCTTTTATAGTGGAAACACATGGAAAAATAAAGTTCTATGTAGTAGATCGATTAGATATGCAGTAGGCGGTTGTTTTACAAGGGAAAAACAATATTTTGGTGAGAATGAACTTGATAAACATGCTGATTTATGTGATATCCCTACTTCTGTGGAAAGATTAACTAACATAATGATTAGAATGTTGAAGACATGGTTTGTGCCATATGAAACGATTAGGACGAAGGATGTTGGAAAACAATCCATTTTTACATTCCTAAAATTACATGTAACATTTGTTTATTTCTTTTTTACATTTATTATTTTCATAAAATGTTAAATATTGTATTTTTTTATTTATTAAAACATGTATTAAAACAAAATATTTATATGTTTTTGTTTGTTTTATTTTTGTTTAGTTTACTTTATCATGTTTACCATTAAATTAATTATATATCTATTTTTTTTGTTCAGTGAAAATTAGTTAACCATCTTTACCAAGTTTACCAGGTTTACCATGTTTTAATTTTTTTAGTTTACTTTATCATTTTTACCATTACTTAAATTATATATCTATTATTTTTTTCATTGAAAATTACTTTACCATGTTTACCATTTTTAACAGGTTTACCATGTTTACCATGTTTACCATCTTGACTATCTTTACCATCTTTACTATTTTTTAACATGATTACCATATTAACCATGTTAACTATTCCATAACTTAGTATAGTTTTCTATTTTAGGATTACAGTAGTATTAAAATATTTGAATTTGTATATTTTTGAACTAATGTTTGTTTTTTTGATTTAAAGGGAAATGACAGATCAATCAGTAGATCAAACTCATGATTCTGGAGATGAGCATATTGGTCATACCTCTTATGAGGAACATTCACATGCTCCTCTTGATACTCCCCAATCTTCCTCATGTGCTCCCATTACAACTAAGTGTTCAAGAGTTGGTAAACGTGGGTGCACACGTTTAACAAAATTTTCAATTGCATGTACGCTGGATCAGAGGATACTCATTGAGTTTGATGATGATAATATTCCTAGTGGTCCAAATGCAAAATATTTTAAGAGATTAGTATCCACTCAGGGTAAGAGTAAAGTAAGTATTTTGTATGATGACTAGAGAAGTGTGGAAAAAGCTATAATCACTCAGCTTTGGGAGACAAATTTGGTAAGATTTTTTTCTATTGTTAGCCTATTCATTAAATGTTTCTAGTATATATAATAATTTTAGTCTCTTCTTTATCAGATGAAATTTGATATTCCTGACATTGGAGGAGTCAGGAAGAAATTATTATCGACGGCTGCCAGGAGATGGAGGAATTTCAAATCAACCCTCACATTTGATTTAATTTTTGGTCATAGGAGTCGTGACAATCCATGTCGTATATATCCTTTCATAGATGAAGACACATGGAGAATGTTTGATGAAAGTAGAAGAAAAGAATAATTTTTGGTAAGGTCAATGTAAACTTTTATAAGTTGTCTTATATAAATAATAATATTACTGTTTTGTTAATGATTTATTATTCTTAATTTACTACCAATAAGGAAATATCACTAGGAGATCTAATCAAAAAATGTATACCCTCATAGTTTATCTCGAGGAGGGTATACATTATTGGAAGAACAAATGATGGTGGAAAAATTACAAAAACTAAGAGTTGAGTCTTCAAGCTCTGGAGTGGTGGCCCCTCCATCCCCTCTATCTAGACATGAAAAATGGAAGAGAGCTCGGATGGGAAAGAAAGGGTAATACCTTTATGAAGATTCTAGAATCGTAGCTGAGAGGATTGTAAGATATCAGTTTTATTTATTTATGTTAACCATTTTCTTCAAATAATTTCAATCATTAAAGAAATGTTAAATTAATTAATACATGATTCTCTTGAGGAGCAGAGGTCAGAGGGGGTATTTACAGCTTCTGGGAGGCATGATATTTTATCTAAAGCATTGAAAAATCCCAAACATCCTGGTCGTGTATGAGGATATCCGGCAGCTATATCTGTAAGAAAAGTGTTTCCACATTCCGCAAATACTTATGTTGAGGGTGTTTATAAAAAAAATATAATCCTTCGAAGCTAAAGTTCATAATATTAATGCGATGATAGAGGAAAATATTAGAGAATCAGTACAGTCTATGATTGCAGACATGCAAAGACAATTTCATACTGCAGCTCCCACTCCTCCACCTCCCCTTGCAGACCCCATTATTTATCCTCCACCTCCACCAATAGCTCCCACTCTCCCACCTTAGCCCGTGCGCCCCATTTTTTATCCTACTCCTCCGCCGCGGCTTCCTACTTATTGCGAGTTGTATGTTGAAGATCCTCAACATCAGATAGTTTCATATAGATTGTTATATTGTATAGGAGATATAGTTCATCATCAACAATTAGAGGTAGAGAATCAGAGGGTCACTGTACATGATATTATAGATAGATCAGCTCATGTACCATTACCTACAGATTAGGTGATGATATTTGGACATAGTATCAGCCATTTTTTAATTTGTCCATCAATACTTATTCGACTAATTACCATAGAGGTATGTATGTTATATCTTCTATTTCATTTTTTTATTAAACGTGTTTTATCATTTGAAAACTAATATATTATTCTATTTATTTTTACAGGAATACTTCAAAGGTAAAGAAATATTGTATAGATAACAAAAAAGACAAATGGATATGACATCAGATATAGATTCATGTGGTCTTGATAGATTGTCAAGATATTCAAATTTGTTGGCGGATCATTATGAGTTTCCAATGGATGCTCATGTTTGTGGGTGTGAAATAACTATGGGGATTATGAAAGCTGATATCATGGAGCTTGTTACTGGAGATAAGATGGGAATCAACACGGTGAATATTTTTTCCATGTATTTATTAACACATTTTCCCTGCATTATATTTATTAAAAATGAATACTTATGTCTGTTTTGTATTAGGTATCTTTGTAACATTTATGAGAAGAATGAGAGAACAAATGCATATGGGTTCATGGACCCGCATTTGACTTCCCCTGAAGCATGTCCATTGGATAAGGAACAAATAATGGATTATATTGGTAAAAGACTTCAACAGAATATAGTCACAAAAAGTTGGATGGTTCCTTTTTGTGAGAGGTATAGAACACATCACTCTCAAAGAGTTTATTATCTTTTATCATAAAAAACCACTAACCTTAAATTTTTTTTATCAGTGATCATTGGATGTTAGGGGTTTTTTTCCCAAGGGAGAAGACACTTTATTGGATATTCTATGTTCATGGTGATGTGTGGGAACATTTTATGAAAATTTTGGAAAAATAGGTATCAATTATTCAATAGTTTTCTATATTATAATGAATATTTAATTTATCCCATTCCTATTATTTTCTAACCAGGGAGGGTCTACTTTCGAAAAAACACAAAGAAAAGTAGTGCGAAGATCAAATATGTAAATGTAAAGGTAAATATCCAATTATAATTTTTACTATTTTATTTATTACATACAAATAATATATTAAATTTACACTCATTCAAACAGAATTGTCATGAACAACAAGGCCTCATCGAATGTGGATATTATATGTTATGATTTATGTATGAAATAATAACAACTGGGATAGTTGAGAACTTTGACCAAGTAAGATGTCCTTTTAAACTTTTCCATAATATTTCATTTCATTTATTCATCATACATGTTAAGTACCATCCTTTTAATTTATAGCTATTTGATGACCCTAAACCCTATAGTGCTGAAGTCTTCAAACACTTACAAGTAGAATGGTCAAATTATTTTAAAGGTTTGATGGAATATTAGTTGTTTGTAGTGTAAAATGTAATTTTGAATATTGTTATTGTAATTGTGTATTTAGTAGTCATTTAGGATGGATTTAGTTTTTTAAATTTGACATTATAATTTTTGAATTTTATATATGTGAATGTTTAATTTTTCCCTACTTCTTATTTTGGTCTACTTAATATGGTTTTTATGTTATGGATTCTGGTCTATGGGAGAGGGGTTCCAAGGGTGTGGGGGTGTTTAATGGGATGGGGGTATCCAGGGGTGTGGGAGGGCTATCCGGTGGGGTGAAGGTATCATGGGTGTTCATGTGAGTGGGGGGAAGTCTAGGGGGTGGGAGTGTTTCCAGGAGGGTGGAAGGGCTGTCCAGGGGAGTGAGGGTTGTCTAGGGGGTGTCCAGGGGTGTGGGAGGGCTATCCAGTGGGGTGGGGGGTCTAGGGTGTCCACGGGGATGGGGGTTGGCAGTCCAGGGGGTGGGAGAGGAGGCGCCTCCATCCCTCGGGGAGCTGAACGCCGCTGGAAGGTACTCATCACTCCGACATGTGAAATATTTTGAGATCTCAATCTTCACATGTGGGGGTGATGAGTACCTTTTAATGGGATTCCCTCCGAAGGATGGCGGTACATCCTATCCCAACACCACCTGTCCAGGGGAAGTCTAGGGGTTGTCCAATGGGTCGGGGGAAGTCCTTGGGTGTCTAGGGGGTGGTGGGGTAGTCTAGGGGTGTAGGGGGGTGTCCAGGAGGGTGGGGGTTGTCCAGTGGTGTCAGGGGATGTCCATGGGGTGGAGGGCTGTCCATGGGTGTGGGGGGTGTGGTGGGGGATTTACAGTGGGGTGAGGGGGTTCTGGTCTATTTTTGGTAACTTTTTGGTCTGTTTCAGGGGTGTGGGAGGGTTGTCCAGGGGTGTGGGAGGGTTGTCCAGGGGTGTGGGTGTGTTGTCCATGGGGTGGGTGGGGGGGGACAGGAGGGTGGGGGATGTCCAGGGGTGGGGGTGGGGAATTCTAGGGGTGTGGGGGTGTGGTGGGGGTTTTCCCATAGGGTGAGGGGGTTCTGGTCTGTTTTTGGTAACTTTTTGGTCCGTTTCAGGGCTGTGGGAGGGTTTTCCCGGGGTGTGGGAGTGTTGTCCAGGGGTGGGGGTATACATGAGGGTGGGGGGGTTTCCAGGGGTGGTGGTGATGTCCAGGGGTGTGGGGGGGGGGGGGTGTCCAGGGGTTTGTTGGGGGCAGGTCAATGGGGAGAGGGGGTTATGCTCTGTTTTTGGTAGCTTTTTGGTCTTGTTTCAGGGGTGTGGGAGGGCTTTCCCGGGGTGTGGGAGTGTTGTCCTGGGGGTGGGGTATACATGAGGGTGGGGGTTGTCCAGGGGTGTGGGGGGTTTTCTAGGGGGTGGTGGGGATGCCCATGGGTGTTTGGGGCTATCCAAGGGGTCGAGGGGAAGTCCAAGGGTGTGGGGTGTCCAGGGGTGTGGTGGGGGTTGTCCAGTGGGGTGAGGGGGGGTTGTCCAGTGGTGTGGTGGGGGGCTATCCAGTGGGGTCAGGGGGGTTGTCCAGGGTGTGGTGGGGGGCTATCCAGTGGGGTAATTTTAAAATGTTTTCATTGTAAATGATTAATTTTGATTTAGTTCTTGTTTTAGTCTACTTCTATTTTTTGGTATGAATTCTTTGATTAGTTTCTGGTTGTTTATGGGGAGAGCAGAGGAATTATTTATATTTTAATAAAATTTAGGTTTATCAAATCAGTTATTTAATATCTAGTGTTATAAACACCCCCTCACTAGTTTATCACGTCAATTATTTAATAACTGATGTGATAAAACATTTTCCAGGTGTTTATAACGTCAGTTATTAAATAAATGACGTGATAAACACCCACCCCCACTGGTTTATCACATCGGTTATTAAATAACCAATGTGATAAACCCTCCCCCTGGTTTATCATGTCGGTTATTAAACAAACAACATGATAAACCCCTATAAAATGGTTTATCACGTCGTTTATATGATAATCGATGTGATAAACACCCCCCCCCCCGTACTGGTTTATCATGTCCGTTATTACATAACTGACGTGATAAACCCTCCCTCGGGGTTTTCACATCGGTTATTTAACAACCGACCTGATAAAATCTTGCGAAATGGTTTATCACATAGATTATTTATTAACCGGTGTGATAAACACCGCGATGTTATGTTTTTTACGTCGGGTTTTAAACAACTGACGTAAAAAACAATATTTATAACTTTGTCCGTAATAACATCGGCTAAAAACCGACGTTAAAAATAAAAATAAACCAACATAAATGACATTTTTTGAACCATTGGTTTGATTTTTATATTGTGTATACCCCAGGATGTCATAATGTTGTGGTAAATGGTTTGATATGAAACATTCTAGTGAACATTTGAAACATTATAGGGATGAGTGGACATTTATGAGCCTATTTTCACAGTTGTACCTTGTAGACCAATGAGTATAAAGGGGGGTGCATTCTAGGATAGGGTTCAATTGACACCTTCTCTTCAAGAACTAATTCGGTGGGAGAATCCAATGATCAGTTGTGCATATATTCTATGTAGTTCCTTTCAAATGGGGTGACACCCTATTATTGGACACTATCCCACAGGGGAGTTTTATGCTTCATTGTTATCTTTTCCATGTTGTTACATTTTAGAAATATTGTGGTACAAGATTTCCATATGTCCTTCTGGGACATGTATCCTAGTGCTACCAAGATGTACCATGGCTTGTGTCAATAGTTTTGGTGGCCATGTATGTGGCCGGATGTGGATGATTTTGTATCGCAGCGTCATATAGTTAGCTGGTGAAAGAAGAGCACCAAAGTCCCTCTAGTTTTCTTCAACCATTACCTATTCCTACCTCTATGTGGACTAATATTTCCATGGAATTTATTATTTGTTTTTCTTATACACCCAATTTGAGGAATGTAATTTGTCTAGGGATTATATTCTTACTAAATCTATACATTTCATTGTAATTAGATATTCCACCAAAGTGGATGAGTTTATACAGTTGTATGTTTAGTTGGTTGTGTGTATTCACGGTGTTGCATCATCAATTGTCTCTAAAAGGGGTCCCTATTTTGGATCATGGTTTAGGGAAGGTCATAACAAGTCATTGGGACTACAGGTAATGATGAGCATGCCATATAATCCCCAAAGGATTGTTAGATGGATTGGTTGAATGATATTTTTGAATAAATTGTCCATGAACATGTCATAAATTTGTGTGGTTCATTGGATATCCATTTGGTATTGGATGAGATTTCATATAACAATAGTTACCATTATTAATTTCGAATGGATCATTTTGAGGTGTTTTATGGGAATATCTGATGCTCTATATTGTGTGGGATTGAGGTGCGTGGGGCCTCACTGATGGGACCATTCAATTTTAAGGAGACATATAATAAAGTCAACTATATCAATGAAAGTTATTTAATAGATCAGATTCATCAAATTTTCTAGGTGAACTATAAGAGCTGAGATTTGGGGTTTTCATGGGTGACTGGGTGTTCGTAAAAGTGAAACCTCTCTAGGGTAATCTCCATTATGGTAAAAAGAGGATAATAATGACAAGTTATGTTGGACCTTTTTATATTTCCCAACAGATTTGATAGGTGGCATATATGTTAGGATTCCCGTCTCAGTTGTCATCGATTCAAGATGTGTAACATGTATCTCAACTAAAGAAATACAACCTACATCCATCTCATGGATTTAATGGGAATAGTTGGAATTATAGCCTGATTTGATGGTCATTAATAGGGAATTGAATAATGTAAATTCCAAATAGAATGTGCTTCATGGGAAGTCAATTAAAATACTCCATGGTCATTAGAATCATGGGAGTGATTAGAATGATTCTTGGGATAAGTTGTCTTGGGTTGAGGAATAATATCTATTTTTTTCATTTATCAAGAATTGGGGTGACTTTTATGGGATGGAATGTTTTCATGGTGAGGACAATCTTCACAGAACTATTTTATTATATGTTTCTTTTGATAATATTTATATTACAGTCATCCCATTGTTTTCACCATGTTTTGGATGTAAAATTTAAAATCTGGGTTTTACATTAGGTGGTGTTTGGTTGGTGCAATTTTAGGGGAAACTATGAACCCACTCTAATAAAACACTGTAGGTAATTGTATTTTTTAGAGTGTTGAACTACACTATTGGTAGATAGTTAAAAAACCATGTTTTCAAACCATGTGACTTTAACCACATTGATATAGAGGGGTGCACAGTTTTCATAATGTTTTGAAAATTATTTGTTAAAACCAATTTACTAGTTTCGTTCATTCAAAATTGGATTATTTTACCATTTTCTACACTTAAATTTTTAACCCTAAACAACCCTTAACCTCTACACTCAGGATTATTCACCCAATTAGGCTCATCCCTTCCATATTTCACCCTTTAGTCTTTATTTCTAGGGAAGATTTTGTGTGGGTTGTCCCTCATTATCCATGTATGTTCCTTTCTCCATTCATTTCCCATATTTAATATTGTTATTCTACACTCTTTCATGTGATCCCATATTCATATGGGTATAATGACCAAATAACAGTTTGATCAAGTGTTGTTGCATGATATCTGGATGAATAATGTTCAATATTTCCATGTTAGGTTCTTGTGGTGATGAGGATGCAGTTTCTCAACAATATTCAAATAATTACAAATGAGAGGATGGTTACTCCCTTATTTAACATTATATGATGATTTTAGAATGCATTCATTGCATCCTAAATGAAGTCAATGGAATGTTTTTTTGGTGTTAAATGTGTTTTAAAAGGATTTAGGGGTGTGTATGGACTTGAATGTTTCTTTCTAACTGAAATATATTTGATTTCATATGGGGTGTCATGTTATGCCATCTAAATGTTTTTGGTGAAATGTTCAGGTAGTGCGCAGGGTATTTTCAAATGGATTTAATGTGAGTGTGAATCTAAAATAGGGATTTCTTGTGATAAATGATGGTTTTATATATATTCATTCATTTTTCTTGTGTGTGAATAAGAATGTGGTGATCGGTGTGATATGTGAAATGGAAATTGAGTTCAATGGAACCCTAAGTATCTATGCAGGCAGACAAGGAATAAAATGATAGTTGATTCAGAAGTGGCATGACCAGTATTAATCTATCCGGATTTAAAAATTATACACTAACTAAATTATGTTGATGATTATTATTCGATAGTAATATAACTTTGGATAGATTCCTCTCTATTGTCTCACACATGCTAACACTCTGTGTTACGGTTTATATACCATGATTCACCGAGATATGAGGTACCTAGTGTCCCGCTAGCACTAGTACCTTTAAGAATTTCTCATGGAGGCCTTGTGATGTTGTGCATACCATCAACATACTATGGATCATACTTTTTTATTAAATTTTAAAAAAATTCATTAATGTAATTTTATTAAAATGACTAGTTTAAAAAAATTACATGTTCTTTTATAGAATTATCATATCGATTGGTCTTCTAATATTATGTAATTGAATATTTTCTTTTAGGTGTAATTCTATTGGGATTTGGCTCACAACCTTCATATAAAACTTGTTTTATGTATACTTTTTTATGTATAATTCAAGTAATGGAATGACGAATTATGGTGATGGTGAATCCATTTTATAGAGCTCCACCTCTATCAAGTATTTGTGGTGACTTGAGGTTGATGCTTCTGTTGTTACATGGAGGTTATTTGGAAAGTTTGGTTCCCAGATTTTTGTATTATTAGATTTTTGTTTTTGATTAATATTGTGAAATTTTAATTTGAAAAATTGGTGTACCCCTTTTGGTTCGGATTATTCTATCATGAAATGTTTATTATTTTTGGTTATTTGTTATTATATAAATGGGAGAAATCATTCCCAAATAACATTGTTGATACCTAGGATCATGTTTCTAGACCCATTGTTTGGGAACACCCATCATTCCATGTTTCAAACCAGAATTAGTGTCATGTTTGACCATATCCAAGATTGTATCATGAAATATTTAAATCAATGATGGTTATTCACATTTTGGTTGGGTTATTTGAGAAAGTGTCGTAAATCCAAAATTCAGGACAGTTATTCTCTTCTTCGTTGGGTAATTCGGTAATGAGTCGTAGATAATGATGTTAGGATTTTCAAGACGTTGGGGGTTGGGTTGGGAGTAGGGTTCATGGGCAACAAACCACTTAATAGATCTCAAATCATAATGGGATGTTGGGATTTGGTTTGACTTTTCCTCTATGTGAGACATACAGGCTAAAGATAATATATGGAAATTGTGTGGGGTCAGCGTGGTTTTATTGATATGTTATTATGATGGAATTGGTTGTTTCTAGAGTTATGGAAGTTTTTGATATTTTTGTGGTTGTTGAAGGTTTTCAGAGTGGTTATATTGATGGTTTTTCCTTGTGGTTATTGATTCTTGTTGAAAAATTCTTCCCTAAAGAATTCATTTTAACCAATAGGAAGAAGTTGGAGAGCATTATCTAGCACCAATATATCAGCGATTGGAGGATGTTTTGGTTTAGGACATCCTATAATTTAGATAAGGAGTAGGATCTAGTTTTTATAAGGATAGATGGGTCAAACTAGATTATTATAAGGATAAGGATTAATAGTTCCCCGAGAACAAACTTCATTCTTTTTGAGGTAGGAATGAACATAAGAAGAAGAGGATAGAACTCAGATGATAGATATAAAGTTCAAGATCCCTGATACTCCTAAGGTTGTTATGGAAAACTATACATAATTCATGTTAGAATAACCTGGTCGAACGTTTTAGGACTTGGCGGTACAAGATATAAATCATGAGAAGATGGGTCAATAAAATAAATTTCATTTTTAATTGAGATTATTTTCCTGAAGTCATGGAATTTTCTAGATCATATGATTTTATGGATTATACCCAGGGATAACAGTCTATGATAAAATATTTTAACCTCTTTTTTGAGTTAGATCCTTATAACACAAGGAAATTTAAATAAAATAAAATGTAGGATAAAATATTCGAGAATGGGATTTAGCTAGTGATATGATCATTGGTATTTTTTTCAAAATTATTAACTATGATAAAGTGGTTGAATATTCTATGATGATAGAGATTAAAGATAGTGACCATCCTGAGTTCAATTGATCTATGATAGCTATTTACATTGGATCTGCATTAGAGTATAAGAGGGAGATGGATGAGTACGGAAAATGGGATATAGTAGTTTAGGTCACCCTTAATGACTGTCTTCATTACTGGATTTCAATGTTAGGTCAGTTGGGTGCCATAATTGTTTGATATAAGGGAACATATGACATGTGTTCACATTTCCTTCCATAACTTATAACTGATCTGAAGCTATGAGAAAATTTTACTGTATCTTCCTAGACTCCCACTTTTAACATGGTGGTTCAATATCATAATATTTTAGGGGAATTATATCCCTATTGGTTCCAACCAGGACAGTAGTTTTGGGTCTTGAAATCGTGGTTTAAGGGATAGATCTTCTTTTAGGAAAAGTATGTTTAGGGTAGAGGCACGTGATAATATCCATTCTCTAGTTCAATAAGAGATGAAACATCATCATCCAATTGATCGATCACCTAAGGAATTAGATGAAAGTACTATGATAGTTTGAGATACCATTATTATTACATTATACATAACTATTTCTCTCTTTTATGCTTGTTATTTTACTTCATTTGGTTCAGCACAAATGGGTGATGTACTAATATTATTAACTGATTTTATGTCATATGTGATTGAGTTTGTAAGGCCACTTAGTATCATGTTAATGATGGTTTCAGGTGTCTATCTTGAACACTCACCATGTTGGGTTCAGGCTAAAATATGATTGTACAATTTTTTAAAAGGTATTGTTTTGTGTGATCCTTGGTATGGTTTGAAAAGTGCATTTTTATGTGCACATCTATTAATATTGAGAGAAGTTAATCTTTGTTGATCAAGATAGAAGTGACCATGTTATTCAAGGTGAATGGGATCCTCGGTCTAGTTTTTCTATATCTCCACATTCTGTGTTTGGACACCATTATTAACAGATCTCATTGATAATGTTTGAGGATGACGGTGTTGTTACTAAGAGTGGATTGCCTCCTGGGGTGGATTACTTACCATTAGTGTTTCCATAAGATTTTTTTGGTTATAATTTGTTGTGGGTTGTGGATTTTGCAATTTATTTGGTGGTGGGACACAGTCAATATCTCATCCCTGGTACCATATTGTTCCCACCTAGTAGGGGGAATAAATTCTACAACTAGATGATTTCGAATATAAGGGATTTTTTTACCTGAGCATCTCAAATTGGTCCAACCCGGTTCTGTTTTCAAATATGGATAATAGAACTATCTGGTTGTGAATTGATTACCAAAATATGAATTATGTAAAAATTATGAACAGGTACTCCTTCCCCATATTGATGTGATTTCCGATCAACTAAAGTGGGTAATGTTAGTTTTCCAAAATTTAATTGTGTTTTGGTTATCACCAAGCCATACATAGAGTGATGGATGTTCCAAAAACAACCATTGGAAGTAGGTTCAAACTATTTAAGTATTTTTTCATGAATTTCAAATTGATGAATGCTCTAGAAGTCTTCATGGTTATTATAAATTGGATGCTGCACCAGTATCTTGATTCTATTGTTTTGATAAACATAGATGACATCATATACTATTCTGGGACAAAGAAGGGGCATGTGAAGTATTTTTAGATTATTTTGGGAATTCCTGGAGACCATCGTCTATATTCCATGTTTTTGAAGTGCAAATTTTGGATTATTAAGGAGATTATTCTAGTTCAAGAGATAACATAATAAGGGTTTTTGGGGAACCGTGACAAGATTAGAGTGGATACATCATTTGTGTCTCTGGATAATTTTTTTGAGATATGAATCATTCTAGACTAGTAGGGTATACCAAGCAGTTCATCCAAGATTTATCTTAGATTTCTTTACCACATACAATGCTTACCTCAAAAGGGATAATGTTTTAATGTTTCCAAAAGTGTCAATATTAATTTGAGGAGATTAAATGATGATTGACCCCAGATCCTATTTTGATCATTTCAGAATATAGAAAGGGAAATGTGGAATATTTTGATTCTTCTAGTATGGGTATGGGGTGTGTTCTAATATAATATGATAATGTTATGGCTTATGGAACTCGCCAAATCAGGAAATATGAAAATAGTTACCCAACCCATGAACTGAATTATGAAATGGTGATGAACTCCTTGAAAATGTTAAACCATTATACTTTTGGATTGATATTTTGGATTACTCTAATAATACGATTATACGCTACATTTTCTCCAAAAATTATTTACATTTAAGGAAATGTCTTTGGATTGACTATCATTAGGGGTTTCATTTTTAAAATGTTTATATCCCAAGAAAAGGTAATGTTGAGGAAGATGATTTAAGCAGAAATTTTCTAGTGAAAATGTTTAGAATGTATAGTGATGAGTGAATACTAATAGACCTTTTTTCTCTATTGGACATGGAAAACATGGAGTATATTGGTGGTTCATTCTTGGTATTTTTTGTGGATGACTTCTCTTTTGGATCATATTCAGTGGGATAATCCTAATGATGAGTTGTTATAGCATTCATTGTAGTTCCTTCATAGTGGGGAGACACCTTGTAATTATTCACTGTCTCTAGATGGATTTTTATGCTTCAAGGTGATCTTTGTGGTGCTGTTATCTATGATAAAGGTGGTGATACATGATAGAAACCATATTCAATGGGCCATTAATCATGGTTCTAAAAAGATATAACATGACATAAATTGAGAGCTAGGTTTTCCAGGTATGATGAATGATTTGGATGACATTTTAGAGAGGTGTTATACATCTCAATAGGTTAAATCAATTCACCATATTCCCTCAAGTATGCTTAAACTATAACCTATTCATGCCTAGATGTGGGAATAGTTCACCATAGACATTATACATGGCATTCCCATACACCATGTGGGAGGAATTGTTTTTGGTAGTGATTGATCATGTGACCAAATCATCCAATTTCAATTTAATCAGATATTCAGCCAATGTGGATTATTTGGGTCAGTTTTATGTTTAAGATGTTGTGAGGCTTCATGATGTTCCATTAGAAATGTTTTCTGATACTGATCCCCATTTTTACCTCATGATTTTGGGAATCCATCGATAAGGAATTGTGATCATAATTCATGTTGTGTATGATATTCCATTAATTAATAGATGTTCCAATGGGGAACAAATTATGATTTTGGAAGACATGATCTATGAATGTGTTTTAGTTTTTGGCCATCAATCGGATAAAAAATTGGGAGTTTTTGAATTTTGGTGTAAAAATATTTACCAATCTTAGATATGAATGGATCCTTTTGAGGTTCTTTACGGTAGTCCATATCAGTCACCCTTGTGTTGGGATTAAGTGGGTGAGACCTCATTGTTGGAACTAATCTAGAATAAGTGTCATATGATAAATTAGAGTTAATCTTGTATAATTTGATAATATCCCATAGTTTTAAAGGGTCCTATGATAACAATATGGATAGATCTTTTTATTTTTCAATTGGTGGACTGGTATTCCAGAATGTGGAAACTCACTAGGGTCGTCAACATTTGTCTACATAAGGGAAGATAACTCCACTGTATTCCAAACCATTGGAGATTACAGACCATATTGGTAATGTGAAATATTAATTCGATTTAACCTATTAGTTGATTACAATTCGTGATGTATTCTATATATCAGAAATAATAAATTAAAACCAATATCTATCTCATGTTTTGAATTGGGAATATTTAGAATTGGAGATTTATTATTTGGTGTTTGAGAAGATATTATGCATTATATATTCCCAAGAAAAAGTGATTCATGGGATTTCTATTATATTGTTATTATTAGATTGTAATCATTGAAATTGTGTGAATGATTATTGGTAGTGGAAGTATTTGGTTGAGGTACAATATCTATTTGTTTCTCTCATCAATATATTGTTCTATTTTCTCAGGGAAGAAATTATTCAAGTTTGGTGGAATTTTCATATCCATGACCTATTTTGATCTTACATTCATTCCATAGTTCTGCCAAATGTTTTTGATGATAATTAGATAATTTATGCTTTTTAGAAAGTGGCACACTTTGGACCCATAGTAAGAGAAACTAGTGGGACCTTGCTCAAGAAACCATGTAGCCAGTGGAATTTTTTTGATTGTAGAGAAATACATTATTGGTTCACGGTTTTTTAAAACCATGTAGCATGGACCAATTGGATAGTGTGGGGATCATGGTTTCTGAATGGTTTGGAAAACAATGTGTGCAACCCAGGAAACTTGTTCTAGTTCTTAAAAATTGTACTTTTACCATTCCCTTTCAATTATTAACACTAATCCTAAAAATACTCCCCAATTGGGATTTTTCACCCGAGTTTTATCCTCCCTTCCTCCTTGATCCCTTATATTTTTATATCTAGGGATACTTTTGAGTGTTTTCTCTAATAATATATGAGTTAGTTCCTTTCAACATTGATTTCTCTTTTTTTCCATGTTTCTGCTCCCCTATTTCATGTGACCCAATTTTCCAATAGGTAAAATGAACTAATGAATGAAAAATCAAATGTAGATGAGTGAGATATTGTTTAATAATGTTCATTATTTGTTTTTTAGGTTTTTATAGTGTTTTAGTAGTGGTTTCACACCAATTTCTAGAAGATTTCATGTGAAATGTAGGTGATTCCCTGATTTTACCTAATAATATGATTTTAGTATTATTTTCTTACTTCTTAAATGTTATTTATGGAATATATGTGTGTTGTAAAATGTGTTTTTAAAGGATTTGGGGTGTGTATGGACTTGAAAGTTATTTTTTATATGGAATTGATGGGATTTCAGGTGGGTTATCATTGTAGGAATTTTAAATGTGTTTGATGAAATGTTAATGTTGTTCAAAGGGTGTTTTCAAATGGATTTGATATTCATGTTAATTTTAAATTGGTTTTGATTATGATAAGTGGTGTATTTATTTATGTGAATTCAATTTTGATACATGTGAAAAAAACTATGGTGATCTTTGTGATATGTGAATTATAAATTGTGCAGAAGGGTGCCCTAGGCTTCTATAAGGACAGACTAGGACTAGTATTCTAGTTTAAAAGGAAGCATTTTTCCTTTAATTCAATTAGTAATATTTAATATTATAATACAAAATAAATTACAATTATTATGATTATTGGATACCACTAGAACATTGGATGGATTCCTCTATAGTTGTTCACACATGATAAGGTTGTGGGTTACAGTTGATATAGCATGATTCACCAGGATAGAAGGTGGATAGTGACCCACCAGTGTTAATTTCATTATGTATTTTATGTGTTTCTCTAGTGATGTTGTAAATTCCATCCATATATAATGGAACATACTATTATTTTAATTTTCAACACATTTTTTCTTGAAATCCATTTTTCTTAAAATAGATTATTAAAATAGATTTCTTGTTCATTATTTAAGTATTAATTGTGATTTTTATTCAATTGATATGTCATGAAATATTTTCTTTTGGAAGGAGTCCATTTTTATTTGGATCACAACATACCTAAACCATTGGGTGTATGTATACTTTTTAATGTTTAATCCTGGTAAAGGAATGATGTTTAATGTTTCTGGTGGATCTAGTTGCTAGAGATATACCTCTTTCATGTTTTCATGGTGTTGTCATCCGGGTGATGCTCCTATTTTTATGTGGTGGTTTTTGGGATAGTTTTGTTGTTCCCCTTTTGTTGTAACACATTACGATATTGATTAATGTTGTGAACATTGAATCCGAAATTTTTTTCTACATCACATAGTTTTGTTTATTTAGACCTGTGTTTTTTTTGTTTTTTTTTATTATATGAATGGGTGAAATATTTATGAAAGAACTTTTTTGAAACCAATGTAGTAGTTTATAGCTAGTAGGGATTGAGAATTTCCATGGTGTCATGCTTCGAACTCGGCTAGGTGTCAAGATTGATGGAATCTCGACATGGTTAGTGACAGATAGTAGTCCACATATACGCAGTAGAGACCCAGTTTATTCCTTGTAAGAATTTTGAATATTTATAAATAATTATACAGAGCATAGTGCTATGATTAATTTCAATTCCAAGTCACAGTGTTCCTGGAATTATTTTTATCTTAAATATTAAATATAATTTATATTTCTTGTGTGAGGTTTATTAATGAAATTGTGATAACTATTATATGGGTTATCAGATATGCAATTTGAGACTATGGTTGGGTCCAAATCATAGTGTTTTTAATAGGCGTGACATAAAATAAGTTAGCATGTGATGTATTGATCCATCACTCATAGGTGGTGCGTTTAATTTTAACAATTAATTAATTCATTGATTAATTAAATTTCATTTTGACATAATAAATGATTATAAATATGTGATTAAGGGGATTTTTCATGGGTTGGAATCACAATTTCTGAAATCTTCTACTGAGGGATCTTTTCTCCCTTGGATAACCCCTTCGATTAATAAGGAAAAATTGGATCTAGGTAGATCGAAGCATATTGAATGTATCAACACCTCTTGAACCCATTATCATGAACATTCTTCACTAAAGATCAATTTAAACATTGGTTGGATGTTTCTTTTTTTTATGCCCAGGATTAAAATTTTCAGCATGTTTAGACACGATCATTCAATCTTTAACCCCGTTTCCTGATCAAAATATCTTTCAACATTTATTATATTAATTGTTAATCTAATATAAATGATCTTTTTTTTATTTGAGAAGACTTCTTAGAAAAAAAATCAAATCCTTTTTTGGTTCCTTACCTCCTTAATTATTCATGTTCCTCACTGTTGATTCCCTGTGGATCATAGATGAACATTTTTTGGGCATCCAGAGATTAATCAGGCGCCCAGATTCAAGATGGATACGCCTAATGGTAATGAAATCATGAGTAAGGAAAAATTATGGAAATGAAACTAGACAAGGATAACGAATCAAAAGGATTCGAAATAACCTGTCAAGGATTGAATTTGTGACAGTGTGCAGAAGATTCTCCCAAACCATCATTTTCAAATAAATCCAATTCTTGATGAACAATGATGTGATTCTATGTTAATCATCCATATCTTTTATTTTTGAGAGAAATTTGGTGACCAAGTACGCATTTGGTGAAGATTTGGATGCATCAACTAGAATCATATAAACTCTCAAGTTTCTAGAAAATCCCAACTATATTCCAGGTAGTGTTAATAACACATAGCATGTAGCCTCCCTTAGAGGTGGTGATAGGGTGTTGGGGTAGATAAGTATGGAACAACATGTACACCCCTTGACACACAGTGAATTACCATTTCTGTGTAAAAAATTCAAGTGAAGAAACACTTCTCTAGGAACACACCATGTTGCAACTACACATGTTATCCTAAAAATTATTATTTAGTGTTGACCAACACCACGTGTATTATAGTGCACAGACAAGGTGTCCGAGTACAAGAAAATGACCATTTTACATGGCCAGGTCTCCAAATAGGTGGTATATGTCGTTTTATCCACATACATGGCATGTAACCCAACATGGATAGGAATTTTGTACCAGATAGAAGACATATCCAGTATGTGAAGAGGACCACAATCCATGTGGGCCCCATACCTATAGAGTTTTTTTAAATCATCTAAGTGATCGTGGAACCCCCACATCCCCTTTGATTGGATTCAGATTTGGGAATATGGGATTCTAATATAGAGTGTTTTTTCATGTAGATTATTATGGTTCCCTATGAATTGGAATTCAAGCTATGGCATGAATGTTTTGGGTTCAACATGTAGAGATGAAAACTGATAATTTAAGTGACCAAACAGGATTTACCAGAGAAGATCCAGGCTGACCCACCCTCTGGGATGGTTAGTCTAGTCCCCGATGATTTTGGGATGACCCTCCAGTGGGACTGGAAAGTGTAGTCCCCGGTGATTAAAAGTTACCCGCATGTATGATCAAGGTAGTGAGGTTCCTCAACATTCTAGGATTACCTACAACTAGGCTATGTAGTTATTTTTTTGATGACCTTACAAGAGTGACCCTACAGCCGGGCTAGGATGTAATGTCCCCTTAAGACTAATTAGACTTACCTTCTAGTAGTGCCTAGCATGTGGAATTCCCTAGTGACTACCACAAGTGTTACATTCCAGTAGGACTGGGAAGTTCTGTTCCAAGGTGACTACCATTGAATACCCTTAAATGGTTAGGCACAATGGTGTGGTGTGAATCAACATCATCTATGGACTCATGATAAATGATCTAAAAAAATGTGTGTGAACTAGTTCCATAAAAAGAAGTTAGTATTGAGTTGCAGTGATTTGATCCCTTTTGATTTTTCCTCTTTGGAATATGCATGATATGTTCGGCATCACAAATGAATTTACAAAGGAACTGTCGACTACTCACTTTCATGGTCTAAGATGGGATATAAATATCACCGTACCCTCTTGTTTTGGATTCATTTAATAAGAATATATAAATATCTATCATGTTATAGTACACACCCATTGTGTTGTAGTTACTGCCATTACATGATAGGTGAAGATGAATAGGGTATTCTATGTTCTTTTTATGTTTATCTTTTGATGGATGGATGAGTCTACTATCTAGATGTAGGATGAAACAACTCTAGGAGGATTTAATATCCACATTGATTCTATCTCCTTCCATTTTGATGATTCTACTTTCACTCTCTCGTTCAGTTGACATATACTATTTCTATTTACATTTATGAAATAATTTTTCTATATACTTCATTTAATTATAGTGTATATCTTACTACTCCCCCTTCATATTTTCAGGGAATACTATATGGTATGTATATACTCACTCCTCCATAGACATTTCCCAACATGTGTTGTGCATTTCACAGATGACAGAAAGGTCGATTGGAATGTCATAAGAGATTAGGGATATTGGCTTCCTGGACTATGTGTAGTATTCATAGTTGGGATTAAAAGTGCGTGTCTCCCGATTGTACTATTTATAAGTTTTCATTATGTTGGGACAAATTTATTGTTTGGTTTTGGGTTTTTCCCCTTTTAGTATTCATTTAAAACTATCGTACTTTCGTTAAATTGACCAGTTAATGCATGTTCATTTTTTATTTATAGGATTTTTCACTTTTATACTTATCCTCTGCATATTTACATTGAGTAGTATGTGTGCACCTGTACCGGTTTCAAGAAAAGGCCTCCCCTTGTTTTTTTTCTGGGCACCTGTTGCCTACCCCTAGCCTTTATAGGAAGGCCCTGGGATGTTGTGGATCGATCCCTAGATTGGGTTGGTTCATGATAGAGTGGTATCAAAAGTGGTTCAAACAATGATATGATGTTAGAACGTTACCCAAAAAATTTATTAGTTGGGTTTAGGGAAATAGTTATGATGTGTATTTAGTGCGGCTCTTGGGCCTTGGAGTGTAGTGATGTTGTGGGGACCAACATAACCATTTAATATGCCCCTGATAATCGTCTTTTCTAATCGTCACCCTGTGAATTTTTTGTGTGTGGAACAGTGGTTCTTTTATCATATTGGATTGAGACATTGATTGGCCTTATTGAGTCATCTCCCCATATTACATGTATATATTCTCATCTATCCATGGTAATTTTTGATAATTTTCAAGATTACACCACAATGACATCCAACCAGGATAACAACTTCTGATCAAGTCGACAAACCCATGAGTGAAAGGCCTCAGATAAGGGTACATCTTTAGACACCCTTCCTCTAGATGGGTTGGATGATGAATTTCCACCCATTCAGTAGCAGATAGTCACATCAGAAAAAGATGATCGAGGTAGTAGTCTGAGCGCCTTCTTCATGTTCCAGTGCTAATGACTGATGAAGTTATGTGGTGAGCTAAATCCTTAAGAAGTAGAGCATTAGCTAGAGTCAGTGGTCTATATCTTTAGTCTTCTTCAGAAACTGGATTACCAGATGGCATCTTTGAGATCCATCATTTTTTCATAAAGGAGCTAGATGCTACTGGAGATTTTTTTCTTTGATGCATGATTAGTCGACACTCTCATGTGATGACTTACATCATTAGTTTCGTGGGGTGTACTACCCCAAATTCTCATGATATATTCAAAATCATGGAATTATAGATCCTAATAAGTCAGAGGTGATTATTGAATATTATGAAGAGAGATTCGTATACCTTACACACGACTCCTGTGATATTATTAGAGATGGATACTTCCAAGCACATAAGTATGAGCAGGGACTCCGTAGGGAGATCTGGGCCAGCATAGTGCCCCTATGCGTCCCCAAATTGTCGGAGTGCTGGATCGAGAACATCATACATAGTTCTTCATGATGGGGTATGTCAGATTGATTGAGCTTGTGGTATTCCAAATTGAGAAAATTCATCTACAATAGCAGGAAGATTCCATTGATCTTAGAACAGAGAACCCTTTTGTGAGTAGAACTAGGGGGATGGTCTGGCCATACATGGGTTAGCGTAGTGCATCGGGGTAGCCTGAAGTGGTTTAGTTCAATGATTACAATGGGAAAGATAAAATGTCAGTGGATTTAAAAAACTGATCAGTTGGCCATCCTAGACCAGAACCGTACATACCACCATGGTAGAGATAGCATCTTGATCAGGTATCTACATAGTGAGGATATAGAGGTCCCTATAGAGGCAGAGATGCTAGAGGAGATATAGGTGTGAGACAACAGTATGAGGTTCTCCACCACAACCAGGTCACCCACATATGGCTCAGGGATCTCATAGTTGGGGCTGTAGATAGCTTCAAGCTTTTTATTACTACGATACTGCGGCACACAGGATGATATAATATACAACATGTGTTTACTTGGCTCTTTTGCTAAAATTAGTAGACACATGTGGCAGCCAGAATTTAATATCATGGGACATGTTTTGGGAGGTGGATCTCCCCATGTATGGGCAAGAATAGTAGTAATTCCTTGAGGATTCCATAGGTAACACATCCTCTATATATGCAGTCTTCATCTGCTCTTGGATGATCTGCACCATCTCCATGGTAGCTCATACCATCTATGGTCCCACTAGTGCTGACTCTCCAGGGTCAGTCCAACACAAGGGTGATCTACAAGGTCACCCATATAATTCCTCGAAAGGTGCCATCCCAATGGTGGAGTGTTATCTGTTGTTGTATAAAAACTCCACCAAAGGTAAGTGATCCTCCCAGCTGCGAATGAATCGAGGAAACAAGCACGTATCATGTCCTTGAGGGTTTTTATGGTCCACTCATTTTGACCATCTGTCTGAGGATGGATAGAGGTACCCTGACGAAGCTACATCTCGAAATCCTCTTGTAACACCTTCCATAGAAGGGAAGTAAACATCGTGTCACAATCGAAGACAATAGAATAATGTACTCTATGTAGCCACTCAACCTTCTGCTTATAGAGGCGTCCCAAACTCTCTACTGAAACCTGCTCTCTGATCATTAGAAAGTGGGCCAACTTGGTGAGTTGGTCGATGATCACCCATATAGAGTCATGACCTCTAGATGTACGTGGAAGACCTGCCACAAATTCCATGGATATACCATCCCCATTACACTCTGGAACCTCTAAAGGCTGAACCAAGCCTGCTGGTACCTGGTGCTCCGCCTTCACTTGCTAAAAAATGAGGCACCAAGAGACAAACTCTACAACTAAATTCTTCATACCTGGCCACCAATGCTGTCATCGAAGGTCCTGGTACAACTTCGCCACTCCTGGATGTACCGCCAGAGGGGATTTGTGGAACTCCCACAACACTTCCTCTTGAAGTGACACTGGAACAATAGTACATCCTCCAAAGAGGATGACCTACTCCCCACCTTCAGAAAATCCATCAGGTACATTCCTTGTGGATATCTGAGCACTTCGTGTCTCACATTCAGCGTCCCCATGTTGTGCCTCTATGAGTCACTGAAGCATTGGGGGAGTGACTGTAAGGTACTGAAGGAAATTTGCTCCATCGTTATCAACAAAGGATATCTGTAAAGAATCCAGTTGCTCTGTCACCTCACCTAGCAGCTATATACCAGATATTCCGCTGAGTGCATCTACTACAACGTTCCCCTTTCCAAGAGTAGAGACTATCTCAAAGTCATAGTCCTTGAGGAAGTCAATCCATGACTGCTGTCTCAGGATCATGCCCTTCTGAGAGAAGATATACCTGAGACTCTTGTGATCAGAGTACATGGTAAAACGTTCACCCATCAGATAGTGTCACCATATATTCAAGGAGAAGACCACTGCTGCTAACTCCAGTTCATGGGTAGCGTAGATCTGCTCGTGTTGTCTCAGCTGCTGAGAGCCATACACAATCACTGCTCGCTCCTGCATCAGGATACTCCCGAGTCCGGTCCCAGATGCATCGTAGTAGACTACGTACCCTATGCCTTCTTCTGGAAGACTCAAGATGGGGGCAGTACTCAGCCTCTGCATTATCTCCCGAAAGCTCGGATGGAATCTCTCCGACCATACAAAGGGTTTCCCCTTCTTTATCAAGCCTAATAGTGGTGCTACTACTCTAGAAAAGTCTAGCATGAACGTCCGGTAGTAACTAGCCAATCCTAGGAAACTTCATACCTTTGTCACACTCCTGGGTGGCTCCCAATAAAGTATCACCTCAATCTTCGCTACATCTACTTCAACTCAAGCCTCCGAGATGACATGTCCCAAAAAGTGAACCTCTCAGATCCAAAAATGGCACTTCGAGAGATTACCATAAACATGGTGATCTCAGGGTGTGTCTAGTACTACCTGTAAATGGTAGGCATGCTCCTCCTCAATAGTCGAGTAGATCATAATGTCGTCGATGAAGACTATGACAAAGCGATCAAGGTATGGTTGGAAAATCCTGTTCCTAAGTCCCATGAACACTGCTGGAGTGTTGTTTATGCCGAAATTCATAACCAAGAAATCGTTGTGGCCATAACAACATCTGAAGGCCATATTCTACATATCCTCTTCTCAAACCATGAGATGGTGATAGCCTGATCTGAGGCCTATCTTCAAGAAACACTGTGCTCCCTTCAGCTCATCAAAGAGGTCGTCAATCCTAGGGAGTGGGTACTTGTTCTTCACGGTCACCTGGTTTAGGCGACAATAGTCAACACAAAGACTCAAGATTCCATCTTCCTTTTTGGCGAATACAATTAGGGATGCCCAGGGAGAAACACTGGGACAAATGAATCCCTTCTCCTGCAAGTCCTCTAGTTGTACCTGCAGCTCGCAAAGCTCTACAGGAGCCATCTGATATGCTGGTGTAGATATCGGTGTCGTCCCAGGGTACATGTCAATGTAAAATTCCACCTCTCTGAGAGGAGGTTGACCTAGATCATCATTAGGGAAAACATATGTGTACTTTTCCACCACTATAGGATAGCTCAGACTCTCCACATAAACTGCTCAGAGGGTAAGGCATGCCAACTGATGAGTGATTGGTTGCACCCTCCTCCGAGTAAGTTCATCATATGCTGAAAAGGCTCCCTTATCACCGGTGAAGGTAAACCTGGTCCCATTCATGCAGACACACCAATCGTTGCACCTAATACAGTCGATCATAGTATGAACAATAGATAACCAGTCCATACTCAAGATGAAGTCTTATGGCCTCAATACCACTACTAGGAGATCCCAGCCGAGGCTCTTGACTCCTAGAGTAAGCTCACAATTCTGGTACCAATGTTTAATTGTCGATTCTACTCCCATAAGAGTCTCTAGCTATAAGGATCAAGGCAATGGCGTCGTCAAAATATCTGAGCTCTGAATGAGGGAAGTGGCAATGGAAGAGTTACTGACACCTGTGTCTATAATAACTACAAATAAGGTGGAGTAGAAAAATATCGTAACTCAAATCAACTCCAGAGCGCCATGATCGTAAGACTCAGCTACCTTAGATATGAGCTCTCCCATGTCCACATGCTCCCTACGGTCATCGTAGACCTCCTGATGGTGGTGGTGGTAACACCTCGAAAAGTCACCCACCACTAGCTACATGACCAGCTCCTCTGCCACGTCTTCCTACTCCCTACGGAACACCTCGATCGAATAAATGCCTCTACATGGGTGTACATTCGACCGTCTGATGATCATCTGAACGGCGGGTCAGACAGTGACGAGCCATTTGACCATGCCCACCACATGAGTAACACTGCCCTCTTCTGGCATGTGTGTCTCTACCCCGAGTGCCCCATACAACCGATCCTAAGTCATGCGGTCGTCCACCCGTGGGTCTGATCCTCTTGGACCTCTACGACATCTATCTTCTACCAGCTGCAGAAGATTCTGCTGCATGTCAACTAGTAGTGGATATCATTGCTGGAGACTGCTCAGTAAGGAAACTGTCCACTAAGATGGATTTCTCCAACACCCCTTCCAACGTTGGGATGCTGAGGGAGATATTTGAATCCATGATCTCTCAGCTGAGCCTCTGCTAGAAGGTCCAGGCCCTGAAGATTTCATTCCACACTATATTTGTGGAGTAGTGTGAGAGGTCAGTGAACCTCGCTAAGTACTATGCCACTATAATGCTGCCCTGTGGCAGATGAAGTAGCTCTTTCATAAGCACCGCGCGAAGAGTCGCTAGATCAAACTCCACCCGAAACATGCTCTCGAAGTCTCCCCAGAGAAGCTTCATCTTGTCGTAAACCTGGAGCATCAAACTATACCATCTGCCCACTACTTCCTGTAGAAGGATGGTAGCAATAATCACCATAAAGTCGGCTGGTGTCCATACCAGTCTGAAGACTCTCACCACAGCCACCAGCCAATCCTCAGCTTCATGCGGTTCCATTTCTCCCTTGAACCTGGGCAGCCTCTGGCACTCGAACTCATGCAATGCACTCAAGCGGCGTGCATCATTTTCTGCTGGGGCCTGTGGCATCGGTGGCCCAAAAGTGTGTGGTGCCGTTGGTGCCTCCGCGGGAAAAGGGACTTGCACCGAGGCCTCGTCGCTCGGTGGGCTATCTACGTATACAACTCTCGGGGATCTAGGTGGTCATCTGCAGGGAGGCATCCTGAAAGAAACAGATGCGACACAGTCAAAATATTATACCTGGTGAGCTGACCTAGTCGAGCTGAGTTAAGAAAAGTTTTGAAAACACACACTCAATCAGTTTTTTCATATACTGAGTAGAAAATCAGAAGTCACGGTCATAATGTATGGATACATCGGCCACCGCACCAACACTGGACTCCATAAACTGAGAACCAAGATCAGTACCCTTAACACTATTGTTTTACAAAAAAGAAAGATTAGAGTCCCATGTTCTGTGGTTGAACCGACTCCTCTGATACCAATTTTTCATTACACGTCCCCCAGGGCCCGTCCCGTGACTACCCCAAGCCCGCCTTCTATAGGCCAGGGGCAGGTGTCTAGCACCAACGGTGTAAATCCCTAAACTGGAATGGTATTGCCTTTAAAACCTGAAAACACACACAATAGAGTACAAGATGGAAGAAAAAAACTAAGTAAAACTGTATACAAAGAGTGATGAAAGTAGATGGGCCGGAATACAAGCCCAACAGGAAAATACATGTACAATTGAAAACAAGTACAACTGAAAAAACAAAATAGCTGGTAGGCGAAGAGAATCTTCTGGATCATCCCCCACGGATCCTACCTGATGGGTAGGTATGAATAGCCTCCTCTGCACTCCACGTCTATCAGTATCTTTCGCATACCGACACATCGTATGGTCCACCTATGGGTATCATCCAGTCCTGGTACTCTCAGCCTCAGTCAGTGCTGTTTGTCGTATATAACCAACACAATGAGGTGCGGGCATTGCTCGTGTAGGGGTGAGTATAATGATACTAAGAAGGGACCCAGAGACCCTAATGGACTCCAAAAATCCAACAAGGATAAACCAAAAAGTATGAAATCAATAAATAACCCCACTTAGGTATATGCCTATATATATACCTATGTTATGATGTAATCCATCTGACTCCTGAGGTAAATACAAAAAGTTACTGACTCACCTCAACCAGGATATTTATTTTAGGGATAGTATCAATATGAACCCTCGGCTGCTAGAAAATTCATCCTCTATCAAGTACAATGGGCCTACCGCATCACACTGAGGCGCTTCCCACTATCCTTGGACTGTTGAGGTAATCCTCATGTCGAGTAAAATGGGTCAATCGCGTCACATAGAGGCGCTCCCCACCATTGGTCTGCCATGTCCCACAGAGGTGCTCCCCCACATAGCCTGCTGAGGTAATCCTCATGTCGAGTACTGTGGGTTTGTTGTGTTACCAAGGAAATCCACTCTGTGGGTCTACCGCACCAACAAGGCCCTCCCCACTGGGCCAAAAGAGTCACTCTGAGTCAAACGGTTAGCAGTCTTCAGTTCTCATCCATCTACTAGGTTCTCGCACAAATGCTCTCTTGTCTCCATAAGATCAGCTCCACATGATACTAGTCAATGCTCCAACTTCCACGATGTCCCACGAAGAAGTATCTAAAATTCCTGCAATGTCATAGAGGTCTCAATGCAACAAACAACGCGTCAATCGGACGCCCGATTTGTGAGTTTTTATCCTTTTAGTCCTAGGGGCCTAGTTGGATTCATGTATGATCCAACCTAACCATATCTCAACATTACCTTGAACGTAAGTGGGGTATACTCAAAGGGACCATCATGCTCTAAGAGAACAAGTGCCGCTGATGGTTTTTCATATGGTCGTCTAGTGCCAAAGATATGGCCAAAGAATGTAAAGGGTCAGTAGTGGGCCCGGTTCTGGTCCGACCCGATTAGACCGACTCGGCCCAACCCAGTCTGGGCGGACCCGGTCTGGGTAAACTAGGTTAGACCTATTGAGTCTGGCCTAGTCCATTGGGTGGGCCAACCATTTAGGTTCGACCCACTCCGCTGGCCGCAGTCTAGCAGGCCGCGAGGGCGGTTCGACCCGGAGCGTCATGAGGGAACGACCCGGCTCGGCTCGGCCTGGATGGTGTGGTCGGGCCGGTTCGGCTAGGGTGCGGGGGGGGGGGGGGGGGTGGTCCGTATCGGGAGGCTGGGCGGCTGGGACTTGTCGGGCAGGGCGTGGCCAGGCAGGCATGCAGCCGGGCAGGGCACCAGGCGGGCCAGCGGGCGGCCGGGCAGGGCGCGGACTAACTGGAGGCGGCCGGGCAGGGTGCCAGGTGGGCCGACGGGTGGCCGGGTAA
This sequence comes from Viscum album, assembly GCA_963277665.1. Taxonomy (NCBI): domain Eukaryota; kingdom Viridiplantae; phylum Streptophyta; class Magnoliopsida; order Santalales; family Viscaceae; genus Viscum; species Viscum album. The sequence continues at coordinate 1,815,426,506 of OY728127.1, forward strand.
GGCACAGACTAGCCGACAGGTGGTCGGGAGGCTGGGAGGTCGGGTCTATGCGATTCGGCATGCCCCGGGCCGGCGCGGGCCGGCGGGGTTCTGCTGGGGCCTGTGGGAGGTCGGCGGTGGCGTGGCCAGGCATGCAGGTGGCAGGGAGTGGTTTAACCCGAGGTGCCAGCTCAGTCGAGCCACTGGAACGCCACAGGGGCGGCGTGGTTCGCAAAGGCTATGGGAAGCGCGGCCTTTTCCTGTTCCTTCATCTCCTTCAACATCGCTTCGTTGGCATGCCAATAAAAAACACAAACAAGAATAATGAAGGGGTCGAGCCATGTTGGTTTGTCCCGCAAACTCCGCATTTAGGGAGGTAACACTTGGATCATCAAAGAGTATGAAAGATGAACAAAACTTTCTTTGCAACCACACAATTATTCTTTTTTAATCCGAAGAAGAGAAAAAGAAAAGTAAAGTTATAGAAAATAAACCCCCTACTATTGATTGTCAGGCGTTGACATTGAATTTGAGGGAAGAAGATGAAGGAGTTCATCATTCGTTGAGTCCACCACACACTCCCAATCCCGAGCAGCATCGGATCGTTGATGAAGATGCAGAGGGTAGGTCAGTTGAAGATGCCCCACATCGGTAGGATCCAAGGGAGGTAGTAGAAGAAGGTCAGTGTTCTTCGTCGGTGGAGTGTTCTTCATCGGTGGAGCGTTCTTCGTTGGAAGAACTTTTCTCCCAAGCTCTTATCTTTCCGAGCTCCACCAAAAGAGAAATTCCAATCAAAATAATAATAGATTAAGTTTTTCTATTATTTACTTGCTGAAACAAAGAATCAAATTAGTGAATTAATAACTTGGATACCCTAATTAATTCATGAATTTTGGCACAAATTAATTAGGGGAGTTGGCACCAATTAATTAATGGGGAGGTCAAGAGGCTCTCCCTCATTAATGAGGAAGATTTGAGAGGCCTTAATCTCCTCCATAAATAGGGGGTTTAACCCCATGTGGTCCTCATGTCGTAACCTCTTGTGGGAGGATAGGTTTGGGTGGGCCCCACTGACATAACCTCTCATGGGAGGTTAAGGATTGGTGGTCCCACCTCAAACTACCATGACGAGGTTTTTGACCACAAAACACCCACATGGAGGCTCAAATAAAAATAAAGTGAAGCTCAATTTATTTTATTATTTTCCACAAAAACCCAAAAACAATCTTTTAAACTCAACCCACTACCGTCGAAGTGAAAGTCTTCTTATGTGAATACCAGCGCTGCGAGTTCAACATTGTCCTCATATTTCAATTCCGAGCACCGGTTCCAAAGTTATAAAAAACACCTCATACATTTGCTGAATGTACCAACAAAAACATCAGAAATTGATTCCGGGCACACCGGGCCTCAGAATCATGCGCCATCAGTTTTCAAAGACTCATAAAATACCCATGTATTTATGTAAAAAATATTTACACAGATATTCCGGGTCTTTAAAATGATGTTACCTTATTCAATTGTACTTTACCTCATCCAAAAAACAGTACATATAAGAATCAATTTATTTATATTTCTTAAAATCATTATTTGTCTGTTTATTATTTTTAACTCCATATTTAACATCTTTAATTCATCACCCAAATAATAACAAACAAAAATATTATTTCTTTCTTCCCATATTAATTTTCCTCGTACCATATTTTGATATTCTTTATGACATGAATAAATTACCAATATTATTTTCATGTGTTTTGTTGTATTGATTATATACAAATGGATTTTTAATATAGAACACATATAAATGTAAATATTATGTTGTGATGTATAAACATGTATCATATAGATGTCTAATCCATTATTTAATGTTTTTATCCTATCAAAAACTTTTCATGGTGCATGATAAATTATCTTGACAAATTATGTTACAATTTCATAATTGTGAGCCTAAAACTATGAACATGCTGTCATATTTTAATTTTTTCAACATATTTTGGATTCTATGATCTTATGGTTTTATTTCCATTATTTATAATCTATTTAACATGATATGGTTTAATATGATTTCACAACACATCTATTGTATAACAAACCCGACACATATAACCCAGTTTCCCTGGTAATCATACTACATTGGAAGAATATATAAGAAATAACATTTGACCTAATCAAATAGATTATTATTCTAGTGAGAATACATAACTAAAATATTTTAACATTACATTTTAAACCATGAAATATAAAAATAAATTCAAAGGATAATATTTTTACTTTTTCTAGTATATACCTGAAATCATTATTTTTCACATCATTGAATCACGGGGAAATGAAAAATCATAATAATGTGTTATGTCATAATCTCATTAAGAGAATACATACAAAGGAATTTATCCTTGAAAATTTGAAACATAAATAATATTGAAGTTGTAAATAACAGTAAAATATTCTATATAACTAATGTCATTAAAGGGGGATGTATCCCTAGAAGACATAATCACATAAATAATCAAATTGATATAATAAGGTTTTGTATAATTATGGAATAAATTATGTTAGATATCATAATATTATAGAAAATACCATGTTTCATGAAATCATGAAATGTAGAAAACTCATATGCTAAATACCGAAATATGGTTTTCACATTATGAATAGTCATGAATTAAGGGGCTATAATAGTCCCTGCATGTCATATAAAACATCAAATTCATTGATAATATTAAATAAATGATTAATAATTCAATAAAAAAATATATTAAAATTATTATTGAGAAAATCATAACAATTATACTATTTTTCCCATATGAAAAATTGAACAACATGATCATAATCCATATAGAAAACCAAGGATCTTTGCATCATAAGAGTGTCTCCATAGTAATGTATATTATTTGTTAATAAATTTTGACATAGATGAAAATAATATGAAAAAAAATTATATCCATTCATTGAAAACATGTAAACTATATCATTTTAATTTGGTATTATTTTCAACCAATAATTTCCCAATATTTAGAAAATAGTATTATTTGAAAGTAAGGTGTTCTTATAATAAAAACCCTTTTCTAAATAGTATAAAGAACCTAAGAGATAAAAAGGAATATAAAAAAATTAAACACCATAAATATATGTATGATATTAAAATATATATATTTTAAAATATAAACTACATGTAATTTCTCTCAATGTAAATTTATTTATGACGAACCATGAATACAAATTTGATTGAAGAATGACCCCTTACCTTGGATTTTCATTTGGTAAAATGTATTCCAACCTCCAATATAAAATACACATATTAATTATTTTCATTCATAAAATAATTTGTAGTTTTATATTTTTATAATAATCAAATTTATATAATTTGTTACCATGTCAAATATATTTACCAAATAATTTAATGCCATGTTAGACATATTTGGGTCCAACAATTTTTCAAACCAAAATAATAGTAGTATGTTTAGAATGGTCATAATGGAATATGGTTACTTTTATATAAATGTTAATAATGAAATAATAATTATTATTATTATCAACCTAATATCATTTTATAAAAAACAATTAAAATCGTACATGATTAGAGAATCTCTATACATCATGGAGGCGATAGAAAAAATGCATGCCCAAGTGATGATTTAAAATACTATTTTGCAGAATGGAGTTGGATAATCATTGTTCCATAATAAGATTTATGTTTTTCTAATAGTCTGATGATATTATAACAAATTAGTTATGAAAATATTAATATATTTATCAACTGAAATATAACAAATGACCACTATGTATTTTTATACCACTATGTTAAAAATTTTCTATTATCACACACAATAATACGTTTTGGGAATTTATTATGGGAAAAAATCACGAGGATGTTTATTAGTAATCAAGGAGGGTTTTATTAAATAAAAATTACTATTATAGGTGGCTCAAAAGGTATCAATATGAGTTTATATTGGGGAGGGTCACTTTTATATGTAACAAAGTTGGAAATATTGTAATGTTGAAATATATTTATGTATTACATATATTAGTCATGTATGGAGGTAAAAAATTGTGAAAATTCATAATATTAGTGGTATAATGAATAAATATTAATAAAAAATAATAGTTTTTTTTTATAATTAATAATATCATAACTAAATTTTCACCCACTTCAAAAGCATTTTAATAATTAATAAAGAGAAAAACATTTCCCACAGTTAGTAATCATTATGACTTTTTTTTACCTATCTACCTAATATTTAGTATTGTACATACTTGTATGTAATATATTTTAATTATTTCAAATCATATAAATTATAGAAATTTAATTTAAATTTTATTTCTAAATATCAATTAATATCATTTTCAGGAAAATGATTGTTTCAAGAATAAATAAAAATTTTCAAAAAATGAATAATATTGATTATAATGGAATTAATTTAATTATTTTAAATTTTAATAATCTTTTTTTTGTATAAAATGAAACTAAAATATAAAGGAACCATGTGAATACATCAATGAAATAAATGTACCAAAAAATTTATTATTTAAATTAAAGCATTAATTTGGTTTGAAATGGGTCAAATATTGATGTTTTAGGTAGAAAATTATATTTTAAATTTCATTGTATTGATTCATAAAAAAATATTTGATATATGGTAAATATTTAAGAAACTATAATGATTTATTTATAAAAATACATAATCATAAAAATGACTTTTTTTCAAATTTATTATTTTTGAAAATTCACCCCAAAATCATGAATTTTTAAATAATCTGACAATTTCACCCAATGTAAAATTTCACATATTAATTTGAAAAATGATACACTTTATTTAAAATATAATTTATTATAAATATAACAATGGAATGATAATTTTACAAACATAAAACAACTGAATACCATTTTTATGATGAATATATTCTTATGGAATTAAGTTTAATTATTCTTTTTTAATTCTATATTCTGAAATATGATGAATCAAAAATTGATAAATGTAATTATTTGTATTAAGGGGATCATTTCAATATATATTTCATTATTCATTTATTCATATTCATACCATCCAACAAAACAGCTTGGTCCGAATATTCATACATAAATAATATTATTTCATGGTTATTTTATGGTTGAGGTTGTATGTGCCACATGCTTTCAAAAATATTATTTATATAAGATAATCTAAAATTGATATATGTTAAACATTCTACCCTTAAAAAAATATTATTTCCAAATTATTTTAATTTATTTTGAGAATATAAGATAATATTTATATATTTTATCATGAATTTTAATTTCTAGGCAACAAAATTGGAAATATTCTATTTTTTCACACAACGCCGAAATATTTATTTAGCGGTGATTTTTTTATCATTCAGTGGATGTCTAAACCATCTCTAAATCATTCTATGACGATTTTGGATAACCACTGCTAAATTGTGTTTCGGGAAATATTAAGCGCTAGTTTTTTAAAACATTCATAGAACGATTTAGCAGTGGGTTTTTATCGGTGGTTTAAATCGTTGCTAAATCATTTTTAATTTTTTTTAAATTTTTTTAAATTTTTTGAAATGTTTTAATTTTTTTATTTGTAATTTTTTTCATAATTTATTATTTTTTTTTTCAAATTTTATATATATATATATATATGTATTTATTCATTCATTAATTTATTTATTATTACCACGCACATTCCCATCTCCATGTATAAGTCCATTCCATACCCATGCCCATACCATATATAGAAATTCTACGTTGGTTGAGATATGAACCTCTTACCTCTTGATTATTCTCTAATGAATTTACCACTCTAGAAGGCTCTTCATGTGGTCAATAATTTTAATATAACATACTTACACATTCATATATTAATTGAAAGGAAGTAATACATGTCACGACCCATCCTCGGGTCCCATGCCGTGACAACCCCAAGCCCGCCTTCCACATGCCAGGGGCTGGCGACTAGCACCAATGCATAATTTCTGATGAATGGGAAGGCATTGCCTTTGTAAGTAAAAAAACACACACAGAGTAAGCAAGAAGAAGTAACACTCTGTAATAAATGGGTACAATAGTAAGTACGGTAAAGTAAGTGGGCCAGTATACAAACCCAAACTGAAAGTAAAGGACAACTAGAAAGGGAATGCAACAACTGAAAGTAAAGCCGCATCATCGAGCCGTCCACTGGAAGTCCCACCTGAAGGGTGGGTATAGATAGCCTCCACAGCTCCTCGAGTCCCGCAGTCCACTCCGAGTACATCCCATCCAGTGGTCCACCTCCAGGTACCGACCTGCTCCGCAAGCCTCAACCACGATCAGCGTTGTCTGTCGTCTGCAACCAACACAACGTAGTGCGGGCATAGCCCGTGCAGGGGTGAGTATAAGCTACACAGTAAGGACCCCGAGACCCCTGAAGGTCTCCTAGAATCCAAAAAGGATAATCCAAAAATGAAAGATACAATCACGATGTAACATCCAACACTACTTAGGTATATGGCCATACATATACCTAAGTCATCAATTCCAGTTCATCTCCAACATCTGATCCCATGTTCGATCACGTCCACACAGGATATAAAAACACAATCCACATAGGAAGGAAAGTCAATCATATCGAAGATAATGATTGAATGTCATGATTCATCCCACACAGGTATACTTCTTTGTAAGACGATAGAGATGATCATATGTAGCCACTGATTCATCTACGTTGTCGGACCCACACAGGATCGATAGGTACTAACCCCCGCAATGACCCACAAAGGATTGACAGGTAACTAACCCCCGCAATGACCCACACAGGATCTGACCCACACAGGATCGGTATACGCTGGCCCACACAGGACCGCTGAGCGCTGACCCACACAGGATCTGACCCACACATGATCGGTAGCACTGACCCACAGAGGATCGCCGAGTGCTGTAGTCATCGCTGTCAAATCTACGAAGGATTTCTGTACAGTCGTCATCGTCATCGCAGTCGCAGCCAGCTCTAGGGTTCCCGCACACAGCAAGCTCGTTCGGGAGGGTCTGCTCCACGAGAGGAGGGGCTGATACATAAACTAACATTATTTCCAGAGTTGATGTACCCAAAAGTTCAGTATCGTCAATAGGAACTCAACGTCACAGACGGCGCGTCAATCGGACGTCCGGTCTGAGAGTTATTGGCTTTTTTCGTCCTAGGGGCCTAGTTGGTTTTTAAGTCAAAACCAACCCAACCATACTCCAACTACATCCAAACCTCGAGAGGAGTAAGCTGAAAGGTCTGTCTCACAAATAGGAATCCAACAAAGTCGACGACATGTCAATCAGACGTCCGGAGCTCATGTTATAAGTGTTTCCGTTCCGAGGGCCCGGTTGGTTTCGTGTACGAACCAACCTGGACGAACACAAAGTTCTCCGAAACCTTGAGTGTAATATATCAAAATGACCGACTCGATCTAATGATCGCATCGCAGCTGATAGTGTGTCTATCGGAGGTCTGTAGGTCATGTTATAGGTAAAATACCGTAAGAGGTCCAGAAGTGGGGGTTTGGAGCCCGGACCGACCCGGCCCGAGACCCCCCTGGGTCGGCCCGAACCGGGTCGACCTGACCTGTGACTATGTCTGGCCCGCTTGGGCACGGACCGGCTCGGCCTGGGCATGGCCTGGCCCGGCCCGACGCGCTGGCCAGGTGGCTCGGCCGAAACAGCTGAGCGTTTGGGGTGTGGGTGGCTCGCTACCCCCCGCCTGTTTGTAACTGTGACCCCCATGTGGGGGGGGGGGGCGCTATTGTCCGGCCAGCCGGGGGTCATAACCCCTGGATCCTCCTCTGACCAGCCGACCCGCTCCGGATGGCCGGCTGCCGCCTCCATGGGACCGGCATGGGTCGGTCCCCCTGCTTCGACGCCGGCGGCCCGGAACCGGCTGCCGGTCCCTGCTCTACCGTAGACTAAGCCGCGGCCTCGGTCCGTCCGGCGCAGCGCGACGGCGCCATGCCCCTTCGCCGCGGCCTCACTCCGGCCACGCTGTTTTCGTGATACTCCAGCGCGACGCGACGTCGCCACACCATTGTTCGACTTCAACGACGAGGCGCGACGACGCCGCACACCCGTGCAGTATGATCCTGCACGGTGCAGTTGCACCGCGCCGCTTTCCGTCGAACTGCAACAACACAAAGATAAGAGAGGAAGGTCGGCCATGTTTTTACGGTCCGAACCCCTCCCGTTAATCAATAGAAAGCGACAAAGATTCACGAAGAACGACAATGGAAGTATTCACAAACAAAAACAAAATTCCCTACCTCATCAAATTCGTTGATCGAGGGTTCGTCGTGGAATTAACCGTCGCAGAAGAAGGTGTCACGGAAGGAGAGGATCGTTGGCATTTGATCTCCGAGGAAGGCGTCCCTCGCTGTCGTCCGTCGTCAGAGGTTGGCGTTCTTTGTTGGCAGCAGTACATTCTTCGCGTTCTTCGACGAAGAATGAAGAACTTCACGACTTCCTTTTTCTCCCAAAGACTAAACACAACAAGCCCAACAATAATAAAATAAGTGTTTCACTTATTTTATTACTCATGACTCAAGTTTGAAATTCAAAAATTGAATTAAACCACTTAATTAACTCATTTGTCATTTAATAGGAGGGTTATGGGAGTTTAGGGAATATGAAGGAGTGAGGTTCGTGTGGGCCCCACCACCCTCATAACCTCTCATGGGAAGTTGGGTGGTTCCCAACATCCACTCAAAGGACTACCACTTAGAAAGAAAAATATAATTTGTAGTTAAATTTTATTTTTAACTTCCATAATTTTTAAAAAGCTCCTCCTGTGTAAACGCAACTCCGGTATAGGTGTTCCTAAGCAATTACCAGCGTTGCGATTCCATCGGTGCCCTCTGATTTTTATTCCAAGAACCGGTTCAAAAGTTAGGAAAAACCGCTCGTTCGTTCACTGAACGTACCCAATCCAAACTTTAGAAAATGATTTCGGGCACACTGGGCCTCGGAATCAGGTGCCGTCAGAAACTGCATTATTGTAAAATTTCAAAGAAAATTAAGAAAAATTGTCCCTTTATTGTTAAGTGACTTTACATTACTCCCACCTCAGGGCTTTACATCCCCGTAAAGATACATCATAAACTAGGGGAACAAATGTGGGTACTGAGCACGCATCTGAGCCTCCCGCTCCCATGTGATCTCCTGGAGGTTCCCGTGCTGCCATCTGATGCACACTAGAGAAATCGACCATCCACATAGGACCAGCTCTTATCGATCCTCGATCTCCACTGGGACCTCTGCAAAAGTCGCCCCATCATCAATGTTCATCTCCCCATGGTCAATAATATGTGTCGGGTCGTGCACGTATCTCCTTAGCTGAGATACGTGGAAGACGTCGTGCACCAGGTGCAACTGAGGTGGTAGAGCCAGGCGATAAACCACCTCGCCAATCTTGCTGAGGACCTGGAATGGTCCGATGAAGCATGGAACAACTTTCCGCCTCGGCCAAATCTCCGTAATCCACATCGAGGTGAGACCCGCAAGAAGACGTGGTCGCCATCCTCGAACTCCAGTGGCCTCCACCTCTTATCAGCATATGACTTATGCCTGCTTTGAGCTGTTCTAATCTGCTCCTGGATAACCTGGACCTTCTCTGTCGTGTCCTGGACCATCTCAGGTCCAACAAGTGCTGACTCCCCAGGGTATGTCCATCACAGAGGTGATCTGCATGGTTGGCCATACAACGCCTCATATGGTGCCATCCCGATAGTTTAGTGGTAGCTGTTTTTGTACGCGAACTCCACCAAGGGTAGGTGGTCCTCCCAGCTGGGACCAAAGTCGAGGACACATGCGCAGATCATGTCCTTGAGATTCTGAATGATCCTCTCCATCTGACCATCTATCTGAGGGTGAAAGGCGGTGCTCAGACGTAGTTGTGTCCCGAATGCCTCCTACAACCCCTTCTAAAGCCTGGAAGTAAAGAGAGCATCTCGATCAGAGACGATAGATGATAGCACACAATGAAGCCGTACAATCTACTGAACATAGAGACATCCCATGATCTCCATTGAGCCCTTCTCTCTGATGGGTAAGAAGTGTGTTGATTGGTGAGTCGGTCGACAATCAGCCCAATGGAGTCGTGACCTTTGGAAGTATGTGGAAGTATAGTCACAAAGTCCATAGATATCCCGTCCCACTTCCACTCCGGGACCTCCAAAGGTTGTACCAAGCCTGCTGTTACCTGGTGCTCGGCCTTCACCTGCTGGCAGGTGAGGCATCGAGAAATGAACTCTGCCACAACCTTCTTCATACCCAACCACCAGTGCTATCGTCTGAGGTCCTGGTACATCTTCGCCACTCATGGATGTACCGCTAAAGGGGAAGTGTGAAACTCCCTCAGCACCTCATCCTGTAAAGAAGCTGGTACCATGGTACATCCTCTGAAAAGGATGATGTGCTATCCTCCCATAGAGAATCCATCAGGTGCCTGTCCTGAGGATATCTGTGCACGCAACGTCTCACAGCCATCGTCCCCACGTTGTGCCTCTTTAACCCGCTGTAGAAGTGGTGGATTGACTGTGAGTGACTACAGAAAAGTTGCCCCATCACTATCCAGGAAGGATATCTGCAAAGCGGCTAGCTGCTCTGTCGCCTCCCCAAGTAGATGAATGCCCGTCCTCTTGCTGAGAGCATCGGCTAATACGTTCCCCTTTCCAGGAGTATAGACTATCTCAAAGTCATAGTCCTAGAGAAACTCGAGCCATCACTGCTGTCTCAGGTTCAGGTCCTTCTGTGAGAAGATGTACCTGAGACTCTGGTGGTCAGAGTAGACTGTAAAGAGCTCGCCCATCAGGTAGTGTCGCCACATCTTTAGAGCGAAGACCACTACTGCTAACTCCAGTTCATGGGTAGCGTATTTCTTCTCATGCTGCCTCAACTGACGTGATCCATAGGCGATCACATCCTAATCCGGCATAAGGACACATCCAAGTCCTGTCCCTGATGCATCGCAGTAAACTACGTACCCTACTCCCTCCTCCAGTAGCCTCAAGATAGGAGCGCTGGTCAATCTCTGTCTTAGCTCCTGGAAGCTCTGCTGACATATGTCTGACCACACAAAGGGTTTCCCCTTCTTCCTCAAATCTGAGAGTTGTGTCGCAACTCTGGAAAAGTATGGCACGAATCTCTGGTAGTATCCAGCTAGCCCCAAGAAACTCCGCACCTTCGTCACACTCTTGGGTGGATCCCAAGCTAGAACTACCTCGATCTTCACAGGATCCACCGCAACACCCACCTCATAGATGACGTTTCCCAAGAAGTGGACCTCATGTATCCAGAACCAACACTTCGAGATCTTTCCATAAAGCCGGTTCCCTCGCAGTGTGTCTAGTACAACTCGCAAGTGATAGGCGTGCTCCTCCTTAGTGGTCGAGTATATCAAAATGTTGTCAATGAAGGCCACGAAAAATCGATTGAGGTATGGCTGAAAGATCCTGTTCATGAGGCCCATGAACACTGCTGGAGCATTGGTTTCACCGAATGGAATAACCAAGAACTCATAGTTTCCATACCGACATCTGAAGGTCGTCTTCTCCACGTCCTCATCCTGAACTCTATGCTGATGATAGCCTGATCTAAGGTCTATCTTTGAGAACCACTGTTCTCCCTTGAGCTGATCGAAGAAGTCATCAATTCTCGGTAGCAGATACTTTTTCCTCATGGTCAACTGGTTTAGAGGAAGATAGTCGACACAAAGTTTCAAGCTTCCGTCCGCCTTCTTGGCGAACTATATCGGGGAAGCCCAGGGTGAAACACTGGGTCAGATGAATCCCTTGCCCTGAAAGTCCTATAAATGTACCTGTAGCTCTCGAAGATCGGTAGGAGCCATCCGATATGCTGGGGTGGATATCGGGGCTATCCCGGGGTACAGGGAAATATAAAAGTCTACCTCTCTGGAAGGAGGTAGTCCTAGAACGTCGTCGGGAAAAATGGCTGCATACTGATCCACCACTGCAGGAAGACAAGGACGTCGCATGTCAACTGCTCCTAGGATGAGGCTAGCCAACTGATGAGTGATGGGCTATCCTCCCCTCTGCGTGAGTCCATCCTGTGCTTCAAAGTCTCCATTCTTGTCGGTGAAGGTGAACCTGCTCCCGTCAGTGCGTATACACAGCACCTTGCGCCTAATGCAGTCAATCTGAGCATGGACTGTAGATAACCAATCCATGCCCAAGATGAAGTCTTAAGGACTAAGCGCCGCTACAAGAAGATCCCAGCCGAAGCTCTCACCTCCTAGAATAATCTCACACTGTCGGCACCAGTGCGTAATCGTTGAGTCTGCTCCCGTAGGAGTCTCTTGCTATAAGGATCGAGCCAACCGATCTGTCAGAATCTCCGAGCTCCGAACAAGGGCAGCAGAAATAAAGGAATGAATTGCTTGTGTGTCTATAAGAACTGCAGAAAGGGTGGAATAGACCCAGATAGTACCTCGAATCATCTCGGGCGTGCCTTGGTCGTAGGCCTCCGCTTCCTGATGTTGTGCCTGTCTCCGCCCTCCAGCTCCCTGTGGTCGGGGTGGACCTCCTGGTGGTGGTGGTGGTAGAGCCTCAAAGTGTCACCCACCACCTGCTATTCGGCCAGCTCCTCTGCCTCGTCCGCCTGCTCCCTGGGGACCGCCACGGTCGACCCTCTGCCTCGGCCTGGGTGGTCCCTCAAGCGTCTACTGCTCCTCTGCACGGCGGGTCTGGCAGTCATGATCCATGTGGCCCTGCCCGCCGCATGCGTAGCACTGTCTGCCTCTCGAAAGACTGACTCTACGCTGAGTGCCCCGTACCTCTGAGCTAGTGTCCTGAGGTCGTCTTCCGGAGTGTCTGGTATGCCTGGATCCATGTGTCATCCGTCGACTGCCTGCTGCAGAAGACTCTACTACGTGCCGCCCTGTGGTAGGTCTCGCTGCTGACGTAGGCTCTACAAGGAAGCTCTCGATGAGAAGGGCTTGCTCCAGTACCCCTGCCTATGTTGAAATGCTGAGGGAGATCATCGATGCCCTGATCTCATGCCTCAGTCCCTGCTCGAAGGTCTTGGCCCGGAAGAATGGGTCCCGTACCATGTCCGTCGAATATCGCGAGAGGTCTGTAAATATCACCGAGTACTGGGCGACCGTCAAGCTGCCCTTCCGTAGATGTAGAAGCTCCTGGATGCGCACCGCACTGAGGGTGGCTGGGACGAACTCTGAGCGGAAGAGGCTCTCAAAGTCCGTCTAGAGGAGTGATGCCTCGTCGTGCACCTAAAGCATCAATCTCCACCATCTTCCTGCTGCCGTGTGCAGGAGACTCGCTACAAGGATCACCATAAGGTCAGCTGGTGTCCCTAAAAAACGAAAAACTCGCACAACCACCTCTAGCCAATCCTCAGCTGCCTGAGGGTCCGTCTCCCCGCGGAACCTGGGTGGTCGCTGACGCTGGAACTCGTGCAGTGCACTAAGGCGATGTGAACTCTTAGCGGTTGGGGATGGTAGCATCTATGGCTCGGCGGGTAGAGGTAACGCCGGTGCCTCTGCTGTCAAAGGGCCCTATACCGAGGCCTCGTCTCTCGGTGGGTTGTCGTCACGTACAAAAGTCGGATCCCTAGCTGGCTGCCGTCGTGAGGCCATCCTGAAAAGAAACAGGTGCTCCATGGTCAAACAGTATACCTGGTGAGCTGACACAAATTAATCACAAATAAAACTTGAAACACACATGCAATCAATGTTTTCGTGCACTAAGTCAGAAATCAGAAGTCGGGGTCCTAGTGTACGGATACATCGGCCACCGCACCAACACTGGACTGCCTGGACTGATAACCACACTCAATACTCTTAACACTATTGCTTCACATAAAAAAATATCAGAGTCCTGAGTTCTACGGTTGAACCAAATCTCCCTCTGATACCAATTTGTCATGACCCGTCCTCTGGGCCCGTGCCATGACTACCCCCAGCCAACCTTCCATAGGCCCGGGGCTGGCGGCTAGCACCAAGGCGTAATTCTCGATGAAAGGGAAGGCATTTCCTTTGTAAGTAAATAAACACACACAGAGTAAGAAAGTAGAAGTAACACTAAGTAATAACTGGGTACAATAATAAGTGAGGTAAAGTAAGTGGTCCAATATAAAAACCCAAACTGAAAGTAAAGTACAAATGGAAAGGGAAAACAACAACTGAAAGTAAAGCCGCAACATCGAGTCATCCACTGGATGTCCCACTTGAAGGGAGGGTAAAGATAGCCTCCACAGCTCCTCGGGTCCAGCCGTCCGCTCTGAGTACATCCCGTACAGTGGTCCACCTCCAGGTACCGACCTGCTCTGCAAGCCCCAACCACGATAAGCGATGTCCGTCGTCTACAACCAACACAACATAGTGCGGGCATAGCCCGTGTAGGGGTGAGTATAAACTACTCATTAGGGACCCCGAGACCCCCGATGGTCTCCAAGAATCCACAAAGGATAATCCAGAATAGAAAGATACAGTCACAATGTAACATTCAACACTACTTAGGTATATGCCCATACATATACCTAAGTCATCAATTCCAGTTCAGCTCCAACATTCGAGCCCAAGTTCAATCACGTCCACATAGCATATCATAACACAATCCACATAGGAAAGAAAGTCAATCATATTGAAGATAATGATTGAAATTCAAAATTCATCTCACACTGATATACTTCTTCGTAAGACGATAGAGATGATCAGATGTAGCCACTGATTCATCTAAGCCGTCAGACCCACACATGATCGATAGGTAGTAACCCCCGCAATGACCCATACATGATCTGACCCACACAGGATCGGAATACGCTAGCCCACACAGGTCCACTGAGCGCTGATCCACATAGGATCTGACCCACATAGGATCGGTTACACTGACCATCGTAGGATCGCTGGGTGCTGTAGTCGTCGCCGTCGAATCCAAGGAGGATTTCTGTACAATCGTCATCGTCTTCGCAGTCACAGCCAGCTCTAGGGTTCCCGCACATAGCAAGCTCGTTCGAGAGGGTCTGTTCCATGAGCCGAGGGACTGATACATCAACTGACACGAAGTCCGGAGTTGATGTATCCAAAATATCCGTATCTTCAACAGGAACTCAACGTCACAGAGGGTGCGTCAATCGGACGTCCGGTCTGAGAGTTATTGGCTTTTTCGTCCCAGGGTCCCGGTTGGTTTTTAAGTCAAAACAAACCTGACCGTACTCCAACTGCGTCGAAACCTTGAGCGGAGAAATCCAAATGGTCTTTCTCATTAAGAGGAATCCAACAATGTCGACGACATGTCAATCGGACGTCTAGAGCTCAAGTTATAAGTGTTTCCGCTCTGAGGGCCCGGTTGGTTTCGGGTACGAACCAACCTGGCCAAACACAAAGTTCTCCAAAACCTTGAGTGTAATATATCAAAACGACCGTCTCGATCCAAGGATCGCATCATAGCCGATGGCGCGTCGATCGGAGGTTCATATCCCATGTTATGGACAAAAGACCATAAGAGGTCCGGAAGTGGGGGTTTTGGGTCTGGACCTACCCGGCCCGAGACCCCACTAGGTCGGCCCGAACCGGGTCAACCCGACCCGGGTCCAGGTCCGGCCCGCTTGGGCATGGCCCGGCACGGCCTAGGCGTGGCCCGACGCGCTGGCCAGGTGGCTCGGCTGAAATGGCCGAGCGTTTGGGGTGCGGGGGGGGGGGGGGGAGCTGCCCCCCGCCTATTTGTAACCGCGGCCCCCATGTTGGGGGGCCGTTGCTGTCCGGCCAACCGGGGGTCGTAACCCCCAGCTCCTCCTCTGACCGGTCGGCCCGCTCTGGCCGGCCGGCTGCCGCCGCCATGGGATCAGCATGTGCTGGTCCCCTTGCTACGCCGCCGGCGGCCCGGAACCGGCCGCCGGTCCCTACTCCGCTGCGGCGTTGGTCTGTCTGGCACGACGCGACGGCGCCACGCCCCTTCGCCGTGGCCCCGCTCCAGCCGCTGTGTTTTCGTGATTCTACAGTGCCACACCTTTGTTTGACTTCAACGGCGTGGCGTGACGGTTCCACACACCCTTGCCATATGATGCCGCGCGGTGCCGTTGCACCCCGCCGCTTTCCTTCGAACCGCAGCAACACAAAGATAAGGTAGGAGGGTCGGATGTGTTTGTGTGGTCCGCCCCACTCCCGTTAATCGATAGCAAGCGGAAAAGATTCACGAAGAATGACAATGGAAGTAATCACGAAAAAAACAAAATCCCCTACCTCGTCGAATTCGTCGAGCGAGGGTTCGTCGCGGAATTTACTGTCGCGGAAGAAGGCGTCGCAGAAGGAGAGGATCATTGGCGTTTGATCTCCGAGGAAGGCGTCCCTCGCCATCGTCCGTCGTCAGAGGTCGGCGTTCTTCGTTGGAGGCGGTGCATTCTTCGCGTTCTTCGACGCAGAACAAAGAACTTCAAGACTTCCCTTTTTCTCTCAAAGACTCAGCACAACAAGCCCAACAATATTAAAATAAGGGTTTCACTTATTTTATTACTCATGACTCAAGTTTTAAATTTAAAAATTGAATTAAACCACTTCATTAACTCATGTGTCATTTAATAGGAGGGTTATGGTAGTTTAGGGAATATCAAGTGGTGGGGTTCATGTGGGCCCCATCGCCCTCATAACCTTTCATGGGAAGTTGGGTGGTTCCCAACTTCCACTCAAAGGACTATAACGTAGAATGAAAAATAAAATTTGTAGTTAAATTTTATTTTTAACTTCCACAATTTTTAAACAACTCCTCACGTGTAAACGCAACTCCGGTATAGGTGTTCCTAAGCAATTACCGGCGCTGTGATTCCATCGGTGCCCTCAGATTTCGATTCCGAGCACCAGTTCAAAAGTTAGGAAAACCCGCTCGTTCATTCACTGAACCTACCCGAGCCAAACATCGGAAAATGATTTCGGGCACACCGGGCCTCAGAATCAGGTGCCGCCAGAAACTGCGTTCTTGTAAATTCCAATAAAAATTATGAAAAAATTTCCCTTTAATTTTACGAGTCATTACAATACATTACAAATGGATACACATTGAATAATTATTAATCTATAATTTTAAATCAATAATTACTAATCAATAATGATTAATCTATGATCAATAATCACTAATCACTAATTAAAAATATATAATATATAATATATAATATACAATATATAATATATAACATTTAATATATAACATATAATATATAAGACATAATATATAATACATAATATATAATACATAATATATTATATATTATATATAATATCGGTTATATATTATATAATATAGAATACATAATAGATATTATATAACACATAATATATAATAGATAATATATATGATAGATTATATCGAACAATAATAGATAATATATGATAAATAAATAACAAATCAATAATAAATTAATAAATAAATAATAAATAAATAAATAAATAATAATAAATAACAAATAACAAATGATAATTAATAATTAATAATTAATAATTAATAATTTGTAATTAGTAAATAATAAATAGTAAATAATAAATAAAAAATAAAAAATACAAAATAAAAAATACAAAATACAAAATAAAAAATAAAAAATAAAAAATAAAAAATAATAATTGATCTTTAATAATTAACAATTAACAATTAAAAATTAAAAATTAAAAATTAATAATTAGCAATTAAAAATTAAAAATTAATTAATTTTTATTAAATAATTAAAAACTACTAAATAAATATTGAATATTGAATAAATAAATAATAAATGAATAAGAAACATATAATAAATTAAAATTTAGTAAATTTAAAATAAATTGATAAATAAAAAATAAAAAATAAAAAATAAAAAATAATTAATAACTCAAAAATATAAATAAATAAATTATAAACAAACTCATAAATATATAGATATATAAATAAATAAATAATTAATTAATAATTAATAATTAATAATAAAAAATAATTTATAATTGATAATTATAAAATTAATAATTATTCATTAATAATTAATATTTAAATTTACATATTTAATATGATATATGCTATATTTGATATTTAGTAAATAATTAATAAGTATTTATTTTTCAGTTAATAAATAATCAATAAATAATAATTGAATAATAAACTAAGAATAAATTAATATTTAGTAAATGAAAAAAAATTAATACATAATAAAGAATAAAGAATAAAGAATAAATAATAAAGGATAAAGAATAAAAAATAAATAAATAAGTACATAAATAATTAAATTTATAAATAAATAATAAGTAAAATATAAAAAATAATAACTACTAACTAGTAATTAATAATTAATAATTAATAATTAATAATTCATAATTAATTATTTAATAATGAATAACAAATAAATAAATAAACAAATAAATAAATAATAATAAACTAATAATTAGTAATTAATAATTAATTAAATAAAAAATAAAAAATAAATTAATAATTAATTTGAACATAATAACTAAATAATAAAAAAATAAAAAAATATTATATACTAAATAAAAAATAAACAAGTAAATAATAATAAATTTAAAAATAAATAATAATTAATTAATAATAATAAATAAATAAATAAATAAATTTTACATAAATAAATAATAAACAATTAAATAATGAAAAAAAATCATATAACGTTAAGAACCTTTAAAACCCCTAAAAACACATAAATGACAATAAAATTTGATATGAGACTCCTCTTCCAATGTCACAACCAGTAAAATCGAAGATCATGGAATGAGCTTTGATATGATATGTGGTACATGCTGAATGGACACCTTGATCGAATGTAATAACCGTTTGAATTTTAAGAAATCAATGTTTGTAACTAAAACCTTTGTTTCAGAGGCCTTATGGGCCATTCAAGAAAAATAAAAACAGGTTCAAATCTCAAAAAAATAGATCTAAGGGGTGTAGATCTCATCATGGGCTTTAATTTGATATGTGGTAGAGCCTAAATGGATACACAGATTTACTGTTATGGCTGTTTAATGATTGAGTTCAAATTCAGAATTTTGAATTTTGAATATATTTTTTCTTTGATTATTATATTATTTAAATCTCACTTGGTTTTTTCTCATTTGATAAACATCGATTTGACTGGTTTTGGTGCTGAAATGGACTCTCGAATTAGATGTTATGGTCATTTGATGCCGATGTTTGTTCTTATACTTATAGAATATTTGTTTTCAGTTTAAAAATTTTATTAACTAATAATTATAAATATTAATTAATTGACACATTATAAATATATAAAATTATCAATACTAAAGTATTTTTTATTGTAAATTATAAAAAGTAATAAATAATAATAATTAATAAATAAAACATTTTTTTATTTATTTTTTTTATCTTAAATTTTGTGGTGGTTTCCAAAAAACCTTCGTTAATTTTTTTTTATTTTTTAGATGATATTTAAAAAAATAAAGAAAATTTACAAAAATTAGCAGTGGTTTTTTTGCAGCATTTTTTAAAACCGCCTTGAAAAAACCACTGATAAAACACTATTTTCATGCAGTGTCAATAAAAATATTTTAATCACTATATTACATTCACAAGTTACTGTGATTCTTGAAAATTACCTTGTTAATTAATCCATACATTTCTCACAAAAAATGATATATTCAACTTTAAATGATATAGTTTGGGGAATTATATGATTTTATTCATACATGATTCCTTTCAAATTATTTTGTTAATGATTCACATTTGATTTATGATTAAACTAATTTTCCTTTTATGATTAAAAAAATTAATTTTTCTGTGGAAATTTTCATGCATGAATTATGATAATAAACCATTAATTTATCAAAAAAATCCCCAAATGAATGACATGATATTTTACTTGTCTAAAAAAATTATAATAGGTTACAAAAATACTCGATATTAATAAATTCACTTGTTAAAAGGTACAACATTAATTTCTCATGAATTAATATGAACACCCCTGGAAATTATACAATACATTAACCATTAAATTATAAATCCACTAGTAAAAGATAGATTATTTTTTGGGGTACATACATATTCCAACACTATAAAAAATAATTTAACTCAAAAAATAATGCTAATGGTAAATCCAATCATTTTTATAAAGACCATGTTTTCAAATTGGTAATAACTATTAATCAAAATAGAACCATTTCAATATGCTTCCATTAAAACAAGTTTCCCAATAGTTGTTAGTATATATAATTCCTTCTATGTAGTTTCAACTAATAAGTCAATATGAAACTAAATTAATATATATTACATGGATATGAATTCAATTAATTATTAAGTATAAGATTAATGTAAAATTTATCACATCATAAGGAATATCGACATCAACTATCATAATTTAATTAGTTTTTTATTTATCCTTTTATTTTTTGTTGTAAAATACCATGATTCTCATGGAATTTATTTTCATATTTCCCCATATACTTATTGTTGAATCACTATACATTAGAGGAGTATTCCATAACATTTCATTCATTTTCATAATCAACATTCTCTTTAAATGTTAGGAAAACTCTATTTCCATCCATGGTAGTTCAAGGGTTTTTCTTCCAAAAATTATATTGAGTGGTACATTCCATACATTTTTTCCATAAACTCATTTATATTTTTATGAAGATCAGTATTAATCCTCATCTATTTACCTAAGGTGAAATTATATTATGTAGATTATTAATTTTCCCTTATAATGGAATATGATATCCTGTATTGATATGACAAAAATTATTGAGAAAATAGAACCCTTAAGAGGATTTTATTACGCACATAAAATAAATAAACAATCATGATTAAGAATTATGAATTTTTTCGGTTGAATGGATTTCTAATATTATAAATTTTGACCAGATCCAGGTATAGGGTTTGAGAAGATAAATATGGATCCCATCCATGAGAATATTCAAGATAAATTATATTCTGAATCATATATTAATAATTATTTGGATTTGTAAAAATACTGAGTGATGAATGAAATCAATTCCGTACATACATCTTTGTAATTAGTATAATATAGAAAAATATTTTTCATTTTTTAACTAAGATAAATTAAACATGACTGCGAGAATTTCCCTATGATCCACCTTTTAGAATGAAAATATCTTCACATATCTTAACATCCAATAGTAGTATATAAAATTACGTGTCATACTATTCCAATAGTTTATTATTTTTAAAACAAATACCATAGTTTCTCTAGATCCATATAAAAGGGAATGTGGGGATGATCAAAATATTTCATAGAAGAACATATTTTATTAATTGTATAAAACATTCCTTATGATATCATTTGTGACTAGTGAGATCTCGAATATTCACACTAACCCGGCTTTTTACGACAAAATGCATCATGTCCTAAATAAATATCAAGAGAATGTTAGAAATTTGAGGTAAAATATCTCCAAAGATCTATTTATATAAAATCATGTAGAAAGATTTCCAATATGATTTCATATTGATATGATGAACAGAAATATGGCGTGTTTGAAATTTTCAGGTTTTTACCATCCATTGGAATTATATACATAACTTGTACCTATTTCACTTTCATTAATCATTTTTCATGATAAATTTTAATATGAAAAATATTTGAAAGTCACTCATGGATACCATAACTCTAATTCTATGTGACGAAACAGATATGGTGAATGAGTAATTGGTTTTCACTATTGTGAAAAAATTGAATCACTATGAAAAAATTTATAATGTTAATTATATGTCTATATATACATTACTCTGACCTTCCAGGAAAATAATTTTTAGGAGGAATCCATAGAGAATTATTTATTGTGTGTTTCTAGTTGAAATAAATAAAACCATTCAAATAATTGATTCAAAATAAGGAATATAAATTTAGCATCACCTATTTTCATTATTTATTATATTATATTCAAAACTATTTTCACATTAGATACAACTTTTGGTTATCACATTTGTATCAAAATAATGGAAACCTGTACATTAATGAAGATTAATAATGGTTAGGTGAATCATTTAGCTACCAAATGATTAAAAATATAGGTTTATTCTACAAGATACTACCATATCATATTATAAAGAAGATATATTTTTTGTTTTAAGAAGTATATTTTATTTTCCTTTTGAAATTATGAGCATATTATATGTATCTATTTTGGAGATGAATGAATTAATTTTATGCTTCAGGAAACATAGTTTCTACATTTATAAAGAAGGGATATTAATTTGGAGGATACATTTAATTTTTGGCATTAATTTACTAGAATATTTCAAGAACAACCTATTTAATGTTTGAATAAATAATTTACATGTCTTATTAATAATTATTAATTAAATTTTGTATGATTTTATTAATATTTTATCATTTATATGTCAAAATTAAAAAACAATATTTCCAACCAAAGTAAATTTTCTTTATTAATATCATGTTATTTAAAAATTAAACTTAAAAAATATAAAATTTTAATTTTAAAAAAAGTTTCATACTTTTCTAAATTAAGAATGTCAACACACGTTTAAGGAGGTATTCTAGGTTTTTGAAAAAAATATTCTTTTTCACGGAACATTTAAAATTAATAATTATTATTGTAAACTATAATATAATTTCAAGAATTAAAAATGCTGAATTATTTTAAAATTATTTTAAAATAAATAATTATATTATACAAAAAATAAAATTCTATTATCACTAATTAATTTTATACATCATATTTGAAAAAAATGTATGTTTACATAAAATCATATTCTTTAGAAAAAATGTGATTCATAATTTTATTACATTTAATATTAAATTACAATCAAACACTTATAAGATGTGAATTTGATCAAAAAGATGAAATATTTATAATCATAATAATTAATGTTACATATTTAGGTCAAATTAATTTTTCTCCACACTGAATAGTTAAAAGAGAAAAAAAATTTATTCCTCAATTAATGTTAAAACCACTTTACCTATGGTAAAATTATAAGATAAGGATAAAAATGATCAAAGAAATTTTTTCTG
Organism: Viscum album; assembly: GCA_963277665.1. Classification (NCBI taxonomy): domain Eukaryota; kingdom Viridiplantae; phylum Streptophyta; class Magnoliopsida; order Santalales; family Viscaceae; genus Viscum; species Viscum album. Next base: position 1,815,449,433 of record OY728127.1, read on the forward strand.
ATGGTGATGCATGGTTTTAGACAAATCATGCTACTAATACAAACCCTCAAAAAACATGATTTCCAACCCTGACACTCCTATTATGAGAAGAGATATCCAAGATACCTCTTAGACATTTATTCAAGTCTAAAAAAATTACATTGATTTTATTCAACTATCTTAAAATCTTTCCAATGCTCAGTTTACAAAACGGATCGTCTAATAATCAGTAAAATTTAAATTCCCTTAGAATTTAATCTTGTTCAAAAACATGGGACAATAAAAACTCCCTACCATAAGTCTTCTCCACAGTGATATTACTTGGGATAATAATGAAAATATCACCCAACCTACATGTTCTGTTATATATCAGTCATATGGTATCATTATGTTTCCAAAATCCAAACACACTACAATGTATTATACTATCATAAAACACTTATGTTATCAAAACACAATACCCCACATGTTTTTCCAATGGCAATACTAAAAATGAACATACCCAAGCCCATTTTTATAGAGACATGATCACATCATCATTAGTTTAACCATCCATCCAAAGGTTCTCCCTATCTTTGGTGCTTAACCACTTAAGAGGGGTCCAATTCTATGACTCACTTCTTTGACCATTCAAATTTATTTAGAGAGAATGATTTAATAATTATAGCGATTCTTCTCACAAGATCTCATTAACTCGATAAAGTCAATTAAATTTGAGTTCGTATCAAATATGTCAATGAAAGGAAAATGTGGAATCTTAAAAAAAAAGAAACCAAAAACGCTAGATTTTCCAAAATACATAGCATACCATTAAAATATAATATCCTAAAACTAGGGAAATGCCTTAAAATGGATCCATCATACTATTTACATCGAGCAATAATAAACACGTCTAGCCACTATTATCTAACCTATAACCAGATTCGCATCATATATGGCTAGCATACTTTTCAATTATATAATACTTCCTTCTTCCAAGGAATTTTTCATTTACAAAAAACACTATAACATCCCAGATAGATAAGAAGTACGAAACTTTTCATATTTATTAATATTTGTGAATTAAATAATAATTTTACATTAAAGTGGACGCTATGTTCTATGGCGTACCCTATACACAACAACAAGATTCATTGAAATCTTATGGTGCACACCTATAACAAAATATTATTATTTTAAATGGTAGTTAATGCCTAGCCATTGTATTGGTAGGAATGAATATAACTAACTAAAATATGATTATATATGTTTGTTAAATGTTTTTACAATTATCCAATAAATGTTACGAACTTAAAAAACGAATGAATCTAATTTAAAGCATGAATACTCTAATATTCAGTAAAAGGTCGATTCACTGCCTTTTGAAGGAGAACCCACTCTAAATCTAGTTTTGGTCATTTTTTAATGTTTTATTTGACAAAAAAAGTTTTCTTTAGATTTGGGACATTAAAAATTACTTTCGGTAATTTTTTGGAATTTTTCTGATGTTTGTTTTTTTAATGAATAGTGAAAAATAATGTATTTTAATTCAAAAGTGCCTTTTAATGTAGTTTATTTATATGGTTTTATTATCTTTTTAATTGATTTTTAAAGTTAAAATAGAATATATTTTTACTATTTAATCTAATGTTTATCATTGTAAATAATTTCTTTTTGAAATTCGACTTAAACAATTGTCAATATTTTGGTAGTTATTATTTGATAAAAACACGCTATTTGTTTTGACAACGGGAATTAATTTTAAATTAATTAATTCAAATTCTATGTTTTTAATTTATTAAAATATACATCATTTTTTTATTCGGAATATCAAACATAACTAAGGCTGAATCTTTAGTTTTTTTACGAAAACATCAATTTTTTATGAATAGTGAAACCACTAAGTAATAGTTAAAAAAACATACGTTTTCATTTAAATAAAATTTTAGCGTTTCTGTGAATTGAATTTAAAAAATCCTGCATACATGGTTGTTAGAAGTATGTAAAATATGGTTCAATTATATGAAAATAATTTTTTGTGAATAGTAACCTTTGACTTTTATTTACCATGTTTAAAGGTAAATAGGGTAATTCAAGGTAAAAAGAATATAATAATAATACAAAATTACCTCTAAACTTGTCTTAACCTTATTTTATGATTCATTTCCGACCATGGGCATCTTTGGGTCGATTTTGGGCCCCATGGATCCACTTAAGAGTGATAATGACACTTTAGATTAATTAATTTAATGAAAAGGAAAAAATGACAAAAACAAATATCTTTTAGTAAATTAATTTTTCCATTGGGTTATATAAGCTATCCTTTATACTAAAAATATTTATTGGAAATATAAAAATATTTCCTACATCCTGGTATTTTTTTATAATTATTAGACAACAAATAAATTAAATTATTTATGACATAATAATGATACAGTATATAACTCATTAATAAATGATTTAATTAAATAAGATTATATATATTAAAAAAACATCCAAATCCGGCCCAATTATTATTTAATGATTTTATTTCGACCATAAATAATCTTATCTTCTACTTTAATTAGTTTTGGACCTGTAGAAACCGAATATCATTATATAATAAAATATTATTTTCTCACATTCCTAAAGAGCCCCTCCTCCCTCTTATAAAAAGACACCACTTCTAACCAATTCCTCACACCTATCAAGCCTTTTGTCTCATCCAATCTATTCCTAATTAATCTCCCTACATATCTCTACTCCTTTGAGAAGCCTTACCTTAGGTGGAAGGCACTTCAAGAAGTCCTTTCAGTTTAATCCAAAAAAAGTTACCCAAATTAATGGTAACAATTCATCTTAACTTATTTTCTATTATTTTACTTTTCCAAACCCTAAAATATTTTTATTCCATTATTTAATAAAAATAGAATTATCCTCACTATACTAGTATTTTTTTTATGGGAATTATTTTAACTACACTTACACACACATCGATCTAATGGGTGAAGAACATACTGTTTCTATGGATGGAAAATTAACGCCTCATGAAACGATGATTGTTTGATTTTATCATACCTACTCTCATGGTGGCCATTAATATGGAACATTATTTATATATGATATATATTATGTTTATATTTTCTTTATGATTCTGTATTTTACATGTATAGCCTACCATTATGGTTTCCATAAAAGGTAAACGCAATAATTTCATTTGAGAAAGTGCGGACTACTGCCCCCTCAAAGTTATATCACTCGTAAATTCCATATGTGGGACGTATAAAGGATATTGTTAATGATATTATATATGAAATTATACTGAAATTATAATATACCTTTGACTAATTATGTTTTAATTACATTACCGTACCAAATAGGATTGAAAGTAGCGTTCATGAGTACGTACGACTTACCATCTCCATGAATTGTGCATTTCATTTATTATCTATAAATGTTATGTACTATTTTAAATACATATATATACTACATATATAAGATATATATGATATATAAATAATTAATATATTTATGGAGATAATGGAAATTTGATCACATGGACAAATTGTAATTATAACAAGTTCATTTTTAACTCAAATTCTGAACATCGAGAAAATGTCCGATATGAACTCAAATTATTAACTAATTGTTATAGCAAGGAAATAAGTGATATAAAAGTAATAATAAACATGACATTTTTTCCAATGGAAGTATAAATTAACATAAGTTTATTATTCAGGAAGAACCCAGAACATACCAGTCAAGTTAGACACGAGGTAAGGAGATTTCGTATCTCACTTTTAATTCTGTGAGATTTCCATTGTTCGCCAATTATTTATTGCATGTGGTGTAATTTATACTAACATTGATATATATTATCATGATTATTTTTAAATTTATGGTATTGTGTGATTCATTTGGTGGTTATTATCTTTTGGTCATATGACTCGATCGATTACAAAAAGGTTAGGGGTTTTAATCTCACATTTTATTCCTGTGTGATTCATGCTATATTTGTCACTATTTTTTTGAGTGGTGTATGTAATGCCCATGATTATACTCTTTGTGTAATATAATTTCAATTATGGGTATTTACATCTACATTTTATGGTACTTTTTTCCTGTGGCGTATGTTTTGTAAGTTATCAAATCGGTAACAGAACCTTTCACCCTCCTCTTTTTAAAAGACTTATTTTTTGTTATGTATTTTAATTTACATCATATTATGTTGGGATATGTTATTATATATCCTTATTGAAGTCAATTTTATTTCCAAGTTATGAGAAACCCTTTTTATCTCATCAACACATATTCTGAATTTTAATGTGACGCCGTTAGGCTTTCTATTTTTTGGAGGGGTATTTCTTAACCCAATTACAATTCTTTGGGATAAACTTTTACTTGTTGAATATGTCATCCTATGAATATGTGTGAATTTCCTATATTTTTTTTACACATAATATACATTTATATTGGTTGTATTTATATTTGTCACACAAAATTATGTGATTTATTTATCCTTAATTTAAGGATACCGTCTTTATAAGAGATTTCATCTCAATTTACATTTCCATTGAGAATTCATTGTTATTATGAACCAATTCAATATTATATGGTGTATATGCATTACTTTTCCATATTATATAATTATTCAATTTATTCTCATGATATTATAATGTTAAGATTAAATTTTATTCCTCAATTATTTGTATTCAAGAGTCTCTTATTTTGTTAAATACTCTTTAACTAAAATATAGTTTTAAATGTTTTATAGATTTATTATTCTAAATCATTATCTATAATTTATGTGTTTTAAAAATAGTTTTGAGTATTTATTTATATGGAAATTAATGTTTTCAAATTGTAATTCCATTAAAATATTCAAAGTGGCATGGGACACATTGATTCAAAAATCTATTTTTAAATGGTTTATGAAAACGGAATGATTATTTCAATATCTTGGAATTACATCTTGTGATTTAAAAAGAAATGTTATTAGTGAAATGTTATATTTTCAATATTTTATTTTTCATGATGGTACTTGGACATTTCACAGGTGGTTACGTGATAAACCATATGACGGGTGGTGTCGTGGTAAACCAGGATGGGTGGTTACGTTATAACCTCCAATGCATTTGGTATGGAAGTCGACTGTATGGCTATTCCATTTAGTGATATTTGTGGAAGTAGACCATATGGTTATTACACTTGATAATGTTTATGTCCCAAGATACCTTTTTATTTTATGTGTTCTTTATATGGGTTTTATGGTAATATTTTTGTTACAAAAGGGTAATCAATGATATTTTATTCTTTGAAGAGTATTTACTACTTCATAAAGGGGAAAAATATTACTTATGATAAAGTATTCATGGATTACTTGTTGTTTTGATAATATAATAGTTTTCCTTATTTTTGTATCCCTTACTGAGCGTTTTATGATCATCCCAAGTTATTGAAATGTTTATCATAGGACATAAAGTGGAATAGGGTCAATGATGAGATCAAGGAAATTTCATGCTGTCTAAAACATAGAACTAGACATGTATCCTTTATTCAAGAGTTTTTATTTTATGAAAAAAATGGAAACTAAGTAGAAGTTTCTACTTTGTAATTTTTGAGGTGAAATGTAATTATTATACCTAATTCTCTAAAACTATAATCCTGAAAAGATACATAATGTGAGTTATTCATTTAATTCAAGATAATTTAAAGTTTATGGCTGGGTCCTTATAGTTGGTATCAATGGTTGATTTTGACAACTTTAGGGATTAAGAGTTTTCGTTAAACAGATGGTTAGTCCCTAGGTCTATTATTTCAGTTAAATCCTAGTTTTATAACATTTTCATATCGAGGAAAGTTAGTTACAAATGGAAGGAGGAGGATCTCAAACGCCATTCTTATCTCTTCATGATGACTTTCTTGCAATAATTATTGCAAAGTCATGTTCAGATGATTTTGAAACTTTCTCTAGCATACAACTCACTTGCAATAAGTTGTTTGAGATATCAAAAACCTCCACTATACCTAGTTATCATCGAGGATCATGGTTTGTATTTAAACAAATCTTATTTTCACAATATTCAAATATTTTCAAGAAAGGTAATTATTATCAAGGCATTTACAAATATTTTACCTTTTTAAAATAATTTGATGCATATTATGATTTTAAAAATGGTGTTGAAGAAGGAGTACCTTGCGCAACTTATTTATATTTTCTCTTATATTATATTCTCTCAATACATACTTATAGAATATTAAAAGGTCCGTTAATTGAAAGTTTCCAATCAAATAATGTCTGACTGTTTTATAAAAATCATGTTTTATTAGATGTTATGAAATTATGTGTCATACAAGATTATTTTCCAAAACTGTTTTTTTGTGAACACCCATATGACCCATGTTGTACAAAGTGTATTTGGATGGAGGAAGAAAATTATTATGAAGTATCTCTAAATCATTGTTGTAATCCATGGACCTTCTACCAATGTGAACGAGATGATGATGAAACCAAATGGACACCACGATCAAGTTATGATGTTCTTCATTTTGGGGATCATTTTATTTTATCTTATGGTGGTGAAATAAGACTTCAAGAGTTAAGATTTTGAGATCATAATGAATTTGGATGAAAATGAAATGTATAATGAAACCATTGAGGATAAAACATGTTAGGGTTATTTTTGAGTATTATAATGACGACAACCCATAGCATGGGTGACAACCCGTCGCATCCGGTTGGGCTGCAGGAATCGAACCCACAACTGGAGGGAGATAAGGGTACATCGCCTACCACTAGCCTAAATGAAGCCCCTGGTTAGTATGACTTACTATTTTACTAAAATTATTTTATGGAACAAGAATAAGTTTAATTTTGGAACTTATTTTTTATCAAATGGATATACATATTATAAAAAATGATTTAGTGATTAAGTGATAAATGTTGTTGTGGAAGGCATTCTCTCTTTTTAGGAAACACTATATGCCTAATGAAGATAGAATAATATGGGATTTAAACTTTGGAATAATTGTTGAAATTTTAGTTTGGAAGAATCTATGTTCTTATTATGGACATAAGATTATTTTATTTATTTATGAAAATGATTAACTTATCATAGAGAATATGTGATTAGGTTAATTAATTTTCAATATGAGACTTTATGAGTAACTGGTGATATTTGGAGATAAATGTTAAGATGTATCTTGGAAGTCTATGTAATTAAATCCTTAGGAGATTTCGGTAACAATCTCCTTTTGGATTATTTTTGACTAATTTTAGGGATAATTGTTTATTGAATGGTATTTTTTGATCTTTTGGTTTTGTTTGACAAATTTTGGATATTAAGAGTAGTTTTTCTTCTTGTAAACGATTTTCCTTTTTGTGTATTATCTAATCTCTCACTAACCATTTTGGTTTTAGTTTATGTCTAAAGAAAAGGGAAATATATAGTTCTTCTTTTGTGGACTATGTGATTCTTGAGAATATTATTCTTCTGATATTAATGTGATCAAATCTTTTTGAATGCTCATTGCTTGGAGAGATGATTAGTTTTTGGTAGAAACATATTGAATGACGAAACTCTTCTTGAAGGTGAGTATATTTCCTTATGTTCTTATTCTATATAGTAAATAAACTCCTCAAAATTATGAAAAGGAACACAAAACAAAAACATTGTTGGTTTGCATTTCCTACTATGTAATCAATAACCGTTTAACACATTAGATGTTTGTGATTTTCTAGTGGTTAACATTCTCATAATCATGTTTTCTATCACTCTCCATCAGAACATGACCGTTTGTTCTCTCTTCTAGATCCATGTTTCCCAATATTGAATCCTAGTATGGGTTATCTTTGGTGAGATTTGTACTTCTCTTTCTTTATTTTAAAGTGACAGTTTTTATGACTCTTTTCTGATGTGAGAATTTTAGTGATGTTTCCATGCCCAGTTTGAAAATTTCGAGGATGAAATTCTCAATAGGTGGGAAGGATGTAACTTCCCAGATAAAGAAGGAATAAGACACTTTTCATATTTATTAATATTTTTGAAATAAATATTAATTTTACATTAAATGGGATGCTATGTTGGATGACATTCCTAATACGCAACAACAGGTTTCTTTGAAATCCTACATTGCACACTAATAATATAATATTATTATTTTAAATAGTAGTTAATGCCTAGACATTTTATTGGTAGGAATGAATAGAACGAACTAAAATATGATTATATATGTTAGTTAAATGTTTTTAAAATTATCCAATAAAATTTCGGGGCTTAAAATATGAATGAATCTAATTTAAAGCATCAATACTCTAATATTCAGCAAAAGGTCGATTTATTGCCTTCGGATGAAGAAACCTATTTAAATCTATTTAAAGTTATTATTTTATGTTAAATTTGAAAAATTAAAATTCTTCATTAGATCTGGGACATCAAAATTTACTTTGGGTAATTTTTTGGTATTTTTCTGATGAAGTTCAATTTTTCAATTAATAATGAAAAATAATGTATTTCAATTCAAAAGTTCCTTTTAATATAATTTATTTATATGGTTAGATTATCTTTTTATTGTTTTTAAAGTGAAATTATAATATCTTTTTACTATTTAATCTAATTTTGGTCATTAGAAATAATTTCATTTTGAAATTTGACATAAACAAGTGTCAATCTTTTGATATTTATTATTTCTTAAAAACATGCTATTTGTTTTGAAAATAGGAATTAATTTTAAATTAATTAATTAATATTCTATGTTATTAACATTGTAAAATTGAAATCATTTATTAATTCGGAATATCAAATATAGATTAGGCTAAATTTTTGGTATTTTTCTGAAAAACATCAATTTGGGAATAATAGTGAAACCACATAGTAGTAGTTAAAAAAATAACATTTTAATTTAAATGAAATTTTACCTCTTCTTTGAATTGAATTTCAAAAATTCGACATAAAATGTTGTTATAAGTATGTAAAATTTGGTTCAATAAGATGAAAATATTATTTGGTGAATAATAATTTTTGACTTTTAGTTACCGTGGTTAATGGTAAATAGGGTAATTCAAGGTAAAACAAATATCATAATAATACAAAATTACCATAAAACTTGTCCTAACCTTATTGGATGAGTCATGAACGACCATGGGCATCATTGGGTCGATTTTATGTCCCCATGGAGCCACTTAAGATTGATAATGAAACATTAGATTAATTAATTTAAAGAAAAGGAAAAAATGACACAAACAAATATCTTTTTGTAAATTGATGTTTACATGGGGTTATATAAGTTATAAATTCAACTATAAATATTAATTTTAAATATAAAACTATTTCATACATCATGGTAGTTTTTTTATAATTTTTAGACAAAAAATATTATAAATTATTTATGACACAATAATGACGCAATATATACCTCATTAATAAATGATTTAAATAAATAAGATTATAAATATTAAAACAACATCCAAACCCTGTCCAATTCTTATTGGATGATTTTATTTTAACAATGAATCATTTCATACTGTACTTTAATTAGTTTATGACCTTTATAAACCGAATATCATTTTATAATAAAATAATATTTTCACACTTTCCTAAAGAGCCCCCCCACCTTATAAAATGACACCACTTATAACCAATTACACACACCTCTCAAGACTTTTGGATCGTACAAGCTCTTCCCCATTAAGCTCACTATATATCTCTCCTCTTCCTAGAAGCCTTATATTAGGCAGAAGTCACTTAAAGAAGTCTGTTTGGTTCAAACCAAATGAAGTTACCCAAATTTAAGATAACAGTTCCTCTTAACTTCTTTTCTTTTATTTTAATTTTCAAACCCCAAAAATCTTTTTATTCCATTATTTTATAACAAAATAAGTATCATAAATATACTAGTATGTTTTTATGGGAATTATTTTAACTACACATTCACACACCTCCACCTAATGGGTGAAGAACATACTGTTTCTGTGGATGACAAACTAACGCCTCACGAAATGATGATTGTTCAATTATCTCCTACCGCCTCTCATGGTCGCTATTAAGATGGAACTGTATTTATATATGACATGTATTAGGTTTATATTTTATTTATTCTTCTGTATTTTACATTTATATCCTAACATTATGGTTTCTGAAAAGGGTAAACGCGATAATTTCATTTGAGGAAGTGCGTACTGCCGCCCCCTCAAAGCGCTATGACTCGTTAATTCCATATGTGGGATGTATAAAGGATATAGTTAATGATATTATATATGATATTATACTGTATGTACAATATACCTATTTATCATTATATTTTAATTCCATTAAAGTACAAAATATAAATTAATGTAGCGTTCATGTGTATGTACGACTTACCGTCTCCAGGAACGGTGCATTTCATTTCTTATCTCCAAATGTTATGTACTGTTATAATTACATATATAAAATGGATATTTAAGATATATATGATATCTAAATCATTAATATCTTTATGGAGATAATGGACTTTTGACCGCATTGAAAATTTGTAATTATAACAAGTTCATTTTTAACTCAAATTCTGAACATCAAGAAAATGTCCGATATGAACTCAAATAATTAAATAATTTTTATAGCAAGGTAATAAGTGACATAAAGGAATAATAATAATGAAAAATTTTATTAAGGAATTATAAATTAACATATGTTTATTATTCATGAAGAACCCGGAACATACGAGTCTATTTGGACATAAGGTAAGGGGATTTCTTATCTCACTTTTAATTCCGTTAGATTTCCATTATTCGCCCAATATTTATTGAACATTGTGTAATGTATACTTCCATTGATATATATTATCATTATTATCTTTGTTTTCATGGTATTTTGTGATTCATTTGATGGTTATTATCTTTTGTTCATACGACTCGATTGATTACAACGAGGTTAGGGGTTTTTATATCACTTTTTATTCCCGTGAGATTCATGCTATATTTGTCACTATTTCCTTTGAGTGGTGTGTGTAATTCACATGATTCTACTCTTTTTGTAATATAAATTAATTAATGGGTATTTACATCTACATTGTATGGTCCTTTCATTTGGTGTATGTTTTGTAAGTTACCAAATCAGTAAGGGAACCTTTCACCCTCCTCTTTTTAAAAAACTTCTTTTTGTTATGTCTTTTAATTTACATCTTATTATGTTGGGATATGTTCTTATATATCCTTATTGATTTATATTTTATTTCCAAGTTATTAGATACACTTTTTATCTCATCAACACATTTTTTGAATTTTAATGTGATGCCTTTAGGCTTTCGATTTTTTGCATTGGAACTTCTTAACCCAATTTCAATTATTTTGGTTAAACTTGTACTTCTTGAATATGTCATCCTATGTATATGTTTGAATGACCTCTAATTTTTTTACACTTAATATACACATATATTGGGTTTATTTATATTTGTCAAACATTATTATGTGATTTATTTATCCTTAATTTAAGGATACCATTTTTAAAATAGATTTCATCTCAATTTACATTTCCATTGAGACTTCATTGTTGTTAAGCACCAATTCACTCTTATATTGTTTATATACTGTATTTTTTCATATTATATAATGAATCCATTTATTCTCATTATATTATAATTTTCAGATTAAATTTAATTCCTCAATTATTTGTATACAAGAGTCTCTCATTTAGATAAATACTCTTTAATTAAAATATTGTTTTAAATATTTTAAAGATTTATTATTATAAATCATTTTTTAATGTCTGGGTTTTAAAAATGTTGTTGAGTAATTATTTATATGGACATTAATGTTTTAAAATTATAATTCCATTAAAAGATTCAAAGTGGTATGGGACACTTTGATTCAAAAATATATTTTTAAAAATTTTATGAAAATGGAATGATTATTTTAATATCTTGAAATTACTTCTTATGATTTCAAATGAAATGTTATTAGTGAAATGTTTTTATTTTCAATATTTTATATATTATGATGGTACTTGGAAATTTGACGGGTGGTTACATGATAAACCCTATTATGGGTGGTGCCGTGATAAACCAGGGTGGGTGGTTACGTTATAAACTCCAATGCATTGGGTATGGAAGTTGGCCGTATGAATATTTCATTTAGTTTTATTTGTGCAAGTTGACCATATGGTTATTCAACTTAAGAATGTTTATGTCCCAAGTTACCTTTATTTGTCATGTGTTATTTATTTGGGTTTTATGGAAATCATTTGGTTACAAAACGGTAATCAATGATCTTTTATTCATTAAAGATTATTTACTACTTCATAAAGGGGAAAGTATTACATATGACAAAGTATTCGTGGGTTACTTGTTGTTTTGAAAATCTAACAGTTTTCCTTCTTTGTGTATCCCTTACTGTGATTTTTATGCTCATCCCAAGTTTTGTTTATGTTTTTCATAGGATATAAAGTGGAATAGAGTCATGGATTGGATCAATAAAAATTCGTGTTTTCTAAAACATGGAACTAGAAAAGTCTCCATTATTCAAGAATTTTTATTTTATGAAAAAAATTGAAACTGAGTAGAAGTGTCTACTTTGTAATTTATTGATGTAATGTAATTGTTATGCATAATTCTCAAAAACTCTAAACCTGAAAAGATCCTCAATGCGAATTATTCGTTTAATTCAATATTACGTAATGTTTAAGGCCAGGTCCTTATAAACACGCTCACTGAAACCCATACCTAACTCCTCATGACATTCCATGATTGAACCATCACCTACCCACTAAAACTGTCATGCCATATCTTGAATAATTGTTTAACCTAAATCCGTCCCACTAGAATCATTACCCCTTTTTAACCTCACAATTTATCCACTATACGAGCATGTGATATCCTCAAATTCATATAAATAGATTATAAGGAATTATCTGTATGTGGTCCATAACCCATGTTATAAGTGAGATGTTGGTAAAATTCCAAGATGTCGACTTTGAATCATTGATTGAGCCTAGAACTGTATTTTTCTAGAGGTCGTGTCAGAAGGATTAGATACTATCTAAGACTTTGTCTAAGGTGTTCCGACATGGGAATACATGTATAACTAAGTAATAACCAAGAAACAATAAAATCCACGCATTAAGCACTAAACTATTAAGAATATCTCAAACCCAGCCACCACCTCTAAAATTTAATGTGATGTAAGATCCACACTCTCTTACTACATCTAAGATGACATGAATATAGTGAATATGATTGTCTCTCAAGGAATAGAACATTTAGGGGATTCAAATATATTTCATGAAGCCATTATAATCACCAAGATTATGCACATAGTAAATCGTCCAACAAACCATACTCAAACATAAAATGAAGGAACAATCAAACTACTGCTTGCCAAATTATACTTAAGGGAGATCGACTTCACCTAATAAGACATAAATAACCAAACCACAATGCCTATACCACTAGAAGAATTCATTATTATTTATACATTATAGATTAAATCCATCCATGACTAACAAATATTCTCATGGTTTGTACAAACATCCATCTATGTCAACATCATGTTGATGTGAAAACAATGACCAAATTCAAAACATGAAAGCATCCAGAAAATTGAATCAAACAACCATTTCAAAAACATTCTAATTTTATTTTTTTCTTCTACCTAGAAGGACACATTCATCAGAAATGACAAATCACTACCAAAATTAGTAGTGTTATAGTTATCCAAATGTAGAGAACAACCTCTTACAAGCATTTTTTATAATAAAAAAATGAAATAAATAATTGACACTCCTCCAATACATGATCACAATATCAAATCCTTTTTCAGGTAAGGTAAAACTAATCTAACCAGCATGTCAAAAACCAAATTTCCCTAGAAATTCCTCAAGAGCATTGAGAAAATCTCAAATCCCTTAGTTCACAGATCACTATACTTTGTAGATGACTTGTGAACCAAATGAAAAACTCAATGATCACTGATTACACTAAACTCAGTTGGTTTGATTCATCATTTTGAAACTCAATGGATACCATCTATATACTAATGAAAATTTTCCAGAATTTTAGATGTGAGGTGACACATCATTGATAATATCTATAATTTTTCTGAAGTATGAATCCATGTATCTGGTGATGCACATAATAAACTTGATCAAGTCACTTTATCATATGGTTGTAAAAAATGGACGACTCCTAGGCCACAATATAATTATATGGGGTCACGAGACCTACAATGTGGTCGCCCATTCCAATGTAATTTCCAATATACTAATACTAATAATCAATCAATTTTCACACCCTATAACAAGGGTAAAACTGACATCAACCACCATTTATACAATGGTTTTTCTAAAGAGGTAAACATCCTAAAAGGGACAATTTTTCCTAGAATGCACCAACCCCTATAGGATTCACAGTACTATTAAGGTATTTTATGATTTATGTGTGATAACTACTATCAGGTAACCCCTTATGAATGATAATAATCGACCCTATCATTTTGTAATGGAAGATAGATTTTATGAGGTTCAAGTGACATTAATATAAGAAATTGCTTAAAATAATTATCCTATGGACATATTCTTGCATCTATAGTAAAAGGCATACCACATGAAAAATTTAAAATACCATTACATGTGGTATTGAACAAAGGAAACCACTCCATGTTCCATTTTAATTCTCATTAAACAAATTTAAAATAAATATTTAAGAATTAAACAACTTCTAATATAATCATAAAAAACCAATTCATATGGGATAAACACTAGGAACCATATTTAGTTAAAATCTCTAATGGAAAAAATTCCAGTATTACCCAACTTCATTTTAAAAATTTAATCATTTTAATAACAACCCTCATAATTATTCAGTTTAAATATAAATTCCATTTTAACATTAAATTATATGGAAACTATGAGGGACCTATTAAACCAACCCACATTCTTCATAAATCATCCCGTAACATCAATAAATTTATCCAAACATTAAAACACCCATGTATTTTTACCACATTCAAAACATGCTCTTACTGACCTACTAGTGTCCATTTGGGTCTTTTTAATGATAACTGATTCATTCGAGTTAAAAGACAAACATATTTTACACACAAACCATTTCAAACATTTACCTGATAGAATTATACATAATTGTAAAATTATATGGGTGTCCATATACTAATCAATAAAGCTCTCATACCATCTATATGGTGGATTTTGGTCTATCTTTTAATCAAATAAATTCAAATTGACACATGATATCTTGAATCCATTTAAATTTTAATATGTGGCTATAAACAATTATAACGGTTATTGATGGATCAATTATAAGGGTCACCCTTTCAAAAATATAAGTCACCCCTACAAATTACAATTGAAAACTAGCTACTTGTAATGTCTCAGAAATTCAGGGTAATTTTTTAATTATATTGAATTATTCTAAGACCACACACTTTGATAGAACGTGATTCTATGGCCTGATGAGACCATAATTGAATTTTGATCTTGTTTTAGTATGCTCAATTAAACATGCGAGTGGGTGTTTATAACATTTTAACTGGTGCTCAGATCGAAAATAAGACTACATCATTGAATTTATAAAATCAAGATTCACCTTGAAATGACATAAAATAGCTGGAAAGTGATGAATGGAAAATTAAAATTTTTTACATTTCGAGAAATAAAAAATAACTTTAAAAAGATATTTATTTTCTTTCTCGTTCATTTAGAGGTGGACGGTGACACTATAGTGCAGCGACATGGAGCATTGATGAGGCTCATTAATTTCTAGTTAACTTACAGCATAAAATTGATTTAATGATGCATAATAGTGATACTATTTAATAAATCAATATACCATAACAATGTGAGGTCGCAGTGTAATTGAAACACTACAACATTTTTTCCTTTTAATTTGGTTGAGATATTAGTGGAACGAGTAATTAAACTGTGATGATCCTATGAAGAACCTCTGATGAACATCCTCTCCAATGATATTTGAAAAATGCTGATGAACATATATCATCATCAATGGTCCTCAATGAATGGAAAATAATGCAATGATCGATGTCAACATCTTGGAACTTTTAGGATGTAATGCTGTGGCAACAAACGTCAAAGATGTAAGGGTTGTTTTTTTAAGTTCTTGCCTAGTAATTTCTAGAGACAAAGAACACAGATCAACAAAAAAATGGTTGATCCATTAATCATGTTTTTATGTTTGAGGGTAACTCTATTTTGGATATTCCTTGTCCATGATTAGTTTTTCTTTTGATAGTATTGAACATCTCCCCCGATCCTTCCTGGTTTTAAAACATCTAATGTGGAGGGCGCAGGTAGACACAATCAAATCCCAAGACCCCTCTACTAGGGAACTCCTTATGAATAGATTTTACAAATTTGGCGAAAGGTTCCCTAGAGCATAGTGGTGATGGCGGTGACCCGAGAGGCCTGTAGGCATAGAAGGATTAGAAAACAGACCTCCTGAGTAACTCCAATGGCCCGTAGACGGTGCTAGTGGAAGAAGCGGATGCATGTTGTCTGCATGGAGTGGGAAGAACCAATTGGTACTATGGTAGAGAAGGCAGTCGTCCCTCGTCAGCTATGTTGGAGGATGGTGGAGCGCCTGTCGGCGCGCCTATCAGGGCCTCTTGGCTGGCTAGCCTCATCTGTTGCGGGGTAACACAACACCAGGACGGTGCTGTGTGGAGGGGTGGCATGTATCCAGGCCACCTGGATGAGATGGCACAACGGTCACTCGACTGTTGCAGGAGGAAGCCCCTCTGATGTCTCACAAGGCAGCATGGAGCTGGATGTCATTTTTTGGCCAGGCACAACGCTGGTCCGACTTTGGTGGGCTGTGCCTCTGTTGGCGGGCTGATCACCCACCTAGTGGGTCGGGCCGATTCAAAAGCCCAGAAGGACGATGCCCAGCCCAGCGGGCCATACCCATGTCGACGGGCCCAACCTGCAGCCTAGCGGTCTAGACCCACATCCATCAGGCCTATCCCACACTGGCATCCCAAACCTATTCCCTTCGATCCTAGCAAGATGAGACACGGTCAAAGGGTGACCCAGCGGGTTGTAACCTCAGCTAGACCGAACTTGTTCCAGCGAGGCCCATTTGGCCAAGCCCACTATCCATTCCATACCTAACCAAACCATACTTGAACTGGGTTAGGTCGTGTTAGTCGACAATAAATTGAGGTATGTGGGACCCCCGGGATGGGTTGGTCAGGTCAGTCTGACAAAGTCGGACCAGACCCAGACACAATCGATCCCTATTTCCTAAAACACATGTACAATGCAGACCTCAAATCCAATTGATGAGACGTTTGTGGAATTAGGACCCTTTGGACGAGGAAGATCTTTTGGAATTCCCTTATGTTACTTTAATGGATGTTGAAATTCAATGACTGACTTGACGAGCAGTTCCCCTAGGTGCACAATATATGGAACCCTGCGATTGGATGATTTCAGAAGACTGTATAATTTCGACTCTATGAGACTTGACCATGGCCTAGTGGGAAGAAATATATGTGAATCTACAAGACCGTGGTGGGATGAAATTTCGTGTGACTTTTTAGGCCCAGGGTACGAGATGAGGAAGAGTACCTCAGTTGGCCAAGATTAGTGGGAAGAACTTCTATGTAACTTTGAAGGCCCACGATATGTTATAAAGTGGTGTACCTAAGTAGTCCAAGGTTAGTGGGAAGAACTTCTATATTACTTGGAAGGCCCACTGTACTAGATAGAGGGTTATTTCTACACCAGGAGAGGCGTTCTATGATGTGACTTATGATTCTTCAATCACAACCCTAAATGTATACCTTGTGTGAGATATCCTGTGCATTGTGCTCTTTGTTAAGTATTGATGTGTGGTCTTTATTATTATTTTTGGGATCCATAATGAGTACATATTTAATCACCAATGCACGGGATTCTTCTAAACATGTTGTGTATAGTTCTTTTGATCGACTCATTGATAAATACATTGGTGGATCAGGACCCTAAGGTGCTATGGGATACGAGACTGATAGATGGTACAATGCTGGAAATTGTGGCCAAGGACCAGGTGGGGCCCTATAGGATCGTTTGGGTTGGATAATTTTATTTTCTTCCAGTAGCTACACTACTGTAATGATCAGGTGGGGTTTTTCATGGATGTCCATCAGTGTTTCCTTTTTTTACTTTGTTGTTTTTTGGTCTTTTGTTGGGATTGTATTCTTTCCCACTTATATTAGTTGTAATTGTACACAAATTTTTTGTAGCGATACATGGTTCCTTTTTAGTGTGTGGGATTTGGTTGGGCACGTGTGTGCATATAGGCACTCAAGAAAATGCCTCTCACTTGCAAGTTGACACATTCGGTGCTAATCGTCAGCCACTGGCCATAAGGAGGCAGGCTTGGGGTAGTCTTCGCATGATCCCCAAGGGATGGGTCATGAAAAAGTGGTATCAAAGGGAGGTTGGTCCAATGATAAAATCTTGTTGTCTGTGTCTTGTTTTGGGGAAATAGTGTTATGTGTTTCGAGTCTGACATCCAGATTCCGGGAGTCTCGTGTCAAAGCGGCCACCGACATATCCATACCCAGGTCCTTGATTTTGATATTTGGACTCTATACATAAAATCACTGGTTTCATAAGTGTCACCTTATGTTATTTTGAATAATAGTTAGGTCACTAGGCACAAACCTCTTACCAGGGTACATCATGATCTTTCTCATGATACATTCATGTAGACGACCATCTAGGAGCCCGATATAAGGTCGTGAGGCTTATTGACGATGTGTCTGTTCTGGGACCAGATATAGTGATGGCCCCATAGGGTGGTGAACCAGTTCTACCACCACTCGATGGTCAACATCTATTGTATGTCGATATAGAAGAGGAACTGTGACGACATAGTGCCCAACACAAGTTTCAGAGATAGAGACCCCCCAGGTTAAGGGGAGGGACATATCAATTGGTCGTTGAGGGAAGGCTATAGGTAGTGAAGTAGATCTTCCATTTAGTGAGGACCCCACCAGAATAGATAGCGATAAAAGAAGGGAGACATATCTAGGGCATGACAAGGAGACGGTGGATCTTGACCACCAAGATGCATGACAAGGCGACCGTCACCTAGGCAGACATTAAGCGGATTTTCCATGAATAGTTTTTCCCCATGGAATTGCACTCAGTGTGCATTCAGAAGTTTCTTAACCTACAACAGGGAATCAGGATGGTGGTTGAGTAATCAATGAGGTTCATTGAGCTATCCCATTACTCAATAGATATTGTACGAGACCCTTTTTCCAAGGATCAATCTTTTGAGTAGGGACTCAGGTGGGAGATTAGGGTGTTGGTGTTGAATCTCAACATCCCTACTAAGGCTGGGGTGTTAGAGCGTGACCCTCTGGTAGAGAAATTCTATGTAGATCATGTAACCACAACTAGAGTTACCAAAAGTCTCCAATTGGTGGAGTCTTTAGCAGGAATCATACAACCGACACGATAGCCCAAGTGGGATAGTTCATTTAGAGGATGACCCCAGGACTCAGGGTCAGTAGTACGGGGATCCCAGTGTAGAGGGGGTTAGCTGGGAACCATGCTTTGCTTCTCATGTGGCGTTCAAGGAAACATTGCATGAGGCTGCCCAACATTCCGTATAGATGACGAAAAGATGGTATTGGCACTGGTGATGTAGAGGCAGTTGTTCATGCAAGGAGGTTCGTAGGGTAGCAGACATGGTAGGGGAGCAAGCTGAGCAGCAGGTGGTGGGTGACAGTTTGATTTTTTTACCTCCAACACTACCGATGTGGTCCACCCCAACCTCAGGGACCAAGAGAATATAAGAGAGCACAACTTCATGTAGTGGAGGCATATATCCACAGTTCTCCACAGATGTTACAAGGTACGATCTGTGTCTTCTCTACCCTAGCTGCATTTCTTATTAACCTAGGTTCTAGTCACTATTTCTTTGCCACTACTCTCGTTTGGAGATCAGAGTTTCTGGTGGAGTCATTGGCTCGAACCATTTATCTAAAGACTCATACGGGAGGTGATTCAAAAATTAAACACCGGTGCTAGTAGTGTGATCTTACTCTAGTTGGAAAGATATTTGGCGGGGATCTCCTCGTAGTAGAATTGAGGCTTTACGAAACCATCTTGGGTATGGAATGGTTATCCATAGTCCATGATTTGATCAACTGTTTTAGGCGTACAGTACGTTGTTTCCACAAATATGGAACTAGATTTTCCTTCCATGTTGAGAAGGAATCCCTTCAATCACAAGACACACTTTCTCAGAGGTGGGTTCAGATGATCACTCACAACTAGGCTAGCCTTACCCTTGGTGCAGTGGATGATAATAGTCCATGATTTCCTATCGTGGTGGATTAGTATGAGGATGTTTTCCTGAGGATGTTACAGGACAACCGACTAATAAGGATTTATACTTCTTCATCGACCTATACCCTGGGACGACACCAATATCTAAACTGGAATATCGGATTTCTCATGCAATGCTTTGTGAGATGAGGGCACAGCTTGAGGACTTGTAGGAGAAGGGGTTCATAAGGGCTAGTGTTTCTCCATGGGAAACCCCAATGCTTTTTTCCAAGAATGCATATGAGAGTTTGAGGTTGTGCGTGGAAATATGGTGCCTGAACCGGGTGATCATGAAGAATAAGTATCCACTACTGGGAATCGATGATCTCTACAACTACCTGAAGGGTGTGAACTGGTTCATAACAATAAACCTTAAATCATGCTATCACCAGCATTGGGTATGGGATGAGGATGTAGCGATGAAATCCTTCAAATGCCAATACAACCACTATGATTTCCTAGTGACGCCTTTTGGCATGACCAAATCCCTTGAACTGTTCATGGGACTATTGTACATGATCTTTCATCCAAACCTAGACAATTTTGTTCTAGTCTTCATCGATTTCATCTTGGTGGACTCGGTGTCCGAGTTGGAGCACACTATACACAAATGGAAATTACTCGATACACTATGAGAGTTACAACATTTTTTAAAGCTCAAGATGTATCGGTTTTGGATTCAAGAAGTGCACTTTCTGGGACACATCATTAGAGAGGCTAGAGTTGTAGTGGATCTGATGATGATTGATGTGGTTCTGTCTTGGGAGACACCTAGGAGATGATTGAGGTTTATATATTCTTGGGGTTGGATGGTTACTATTAGTGGTTTGTACTTGAGTTTTCGAGAGTAACAACACCCTTATCGGCTTTGACATGGAATGGAAATCCCATCATGTGTACTGATAATTGATAGCACATCTTCCTGTATCTGAGGTAAATACTGACTTGTGCCCCACATATTTAGTCTAATCGAGGAGGGAATTGGGTATGTAGTTTACTATGATGCATCAAGGACCAGACTGGGTTGTTTATGAATGTAGGAGAGAGTAGTGATAGCCTATATCTCATGAAATTTGATATACCCTATAAAAACTATGCGACCAAAGACCTTGGGTTAGAAGCATTTCTCTTTTCCATAAAGATGTGGAAACACTACTTGATGGGTGAATTTTTTATGGTTTACTCTGACCATAAGAGTATCAGGTATATCTTCTCCCGAAGGACCATAAACTGAGATAGATTATATGATTAGAGTTCCACTTGGTCTTTGACATTGAGATATTCTATAATACGGTAAAGGGAAACATTGTGGAAGACACACTCACTGGAGGACCAGTTAGCACCTACTTAGTGAGATGATTTAGTAGTTGGCATCAATGAAAAGATCCTTCATGGTTGTTGGTGGAGTTGTTTACCTTAAGTCGTTGATTGTTACTCCCACACTCATATTTCTATTCAGGGAGGCACAACATGTGGATGTTTACTACGAGGCCCAACGAGTTCAGTTATCGTCAACACAAGCTCATGATGGATTTTCAATAGCTAGGGAGCATACTATTCTTTTAAGAGGGAGCACTATAGTGATAGTTATGTTGTAGGAAGAGGTCTTGATGGTGTTCCATACATCCCCTTGTAGATACATCGTGGAGAAGATAAAATGTTCCCGGACCTCCAATGTCAGTACTGGTGGCTAGAGATGAAGAAATTAGTGGTCAAGTTCCTCTCATGATGCCTCACTTGTCAACAAGTGATGGACGAGCATTACGTTTTAGTAGGATTAGAACATCCACTCAGGGTATCAGAGTGGATATCGTAGGGTTTCTCAATGGACTTTGTGATGGGGACACCACACACATCCAGGGGCTGCGACTCAATTTAGATGATCGTTTACCAACTAACCATGTCGTCTCACATCCAACTAATCAGGAAGTAGGGACTAATAGTGGACATAGGACACATCTACATCTAGGAGATATTGCAGCTTCATGGAGTTCCTTTTACTATAATCTCATATCATGACACTCGTATTACATCAAGAATGTGGAGGGGATTACTGGTGGAGTTCGGGTCATATCTGCGATTCCGAACAACATTCCATCCCTAGATGGATGGTCAGACAGAGTGGACTATATAGACCTTAGAGGACATGCTTCATTCCGACATCCTATATTTTTGTTGCAATTGGGAGGACCACCAACCGCTGGAGGATTTTTCACACAACAAAAAATATCACACCACCATTTCTATGACACTTTTTGAGGCCTTGTACAGGATGCCTTGAAGATCGCCCCTATTCTAGACAGAACTAGGGGAGTCAACACTCATGGGTATAGATTTGGTATGGACTACCACCGAGAATGTTTAGATCATCCATGTGATTATGAGGACTACACAGAGCAGGCATAAGTCTTATGATGACAGGAGACAAATACCTTTTTAGTTTGTGGAGGGCGATCATGTATTCCTTCAGGTCTCACCCCGATGTGGATTTGAAGAGAATTGGACAGGGAAACAAGCTATCTTAGAAGATAATAAAACCTTTTCAAATCCTGAATAGAGTTGGAATGGTGGATTACCACCTAAGTCTTCCCCCATAGATGCACCAGGTTCATGAGGTTTTCCACGTGTCATAGCTGAGGAGGTAAGGGCATGATCAATCACATGTCATCGACTGGTGAAAGATAGAAAGTGATGAAAGGGAACTGTTTGAGGTGTTCCCATTAGAGATAGAGGATCGATATGAGCGGGTCCTATGTCGATGGTCAATTCCTCTAGTGTGAGTTCAGTGGTAATACATGAATCAGCAGGAGAGAACATGGAAGTTGTAGTCTAAGATTTGTGGTCAGTACCCCCATCTGTTTGATTAGTTATTGTTTTGTCTTTTAGGGACGTAAATTTCTAAGGTTGGGAGAATGTAATGTCTTATAAATTCCTTTTTTTAATTTAATGGAATTATTCATAGACCATATGCTTTAATGACATGTGGTTCTGAGGGCTAGTGATCACAACACAAAAATTATGATTTTTTTTAAGTACGCTTATGTAAACATGCGAGTGGGTTTTTCTAACATTTGAACTAGTTATCAGATCGAAAATATGTGGGAACTATTGAATTTAGAATGCTTGGATTTTCCTAGAATGGTCTTGACTTCGGTCATCAGGGACGAAAAAAGTTTATTTTCTAACTTTTCGAAAAATACTAAATAATCTTTAAAGGTTTTTTTTATTTTCATTCTCATTTTTTGAGAAGTGGGTGGTGTTGTTGTGGTGAAACGATGGGGCCAATTGATGATGTTCATTAATGGATCATTAACTCACCACATAATGATGATTTAATGAAACGTAATAGAGAGACATTCTCATAAATGATACAAAGTAATGATGCGACGTCGTTGTGTAAAAGATACGATGTGACATGTTTCCATTTTATTTTGGTTGACACATTGGTGGAATGAGGAATTAAACTATGATGATTCTCTAAAGAGCATCTGATGAACATCATCTCTAAGAAATAATGGCAAACACTGATGAAAGTGGATCAAACCATGAATAGGTTGACCCACGAATCATCAGTTTATAAGGGAGGGTAACTCTATTTTGGGTATTATCTATTCATGATTAGTTTACCTTTTTCTATGATTTGACATTTCCCCTAAGCAAACCTAGTTTTAGTTTTTTATGCAAATGTCATGGGCCGACATGAACTATGTTCTAAATCCCTCCGCATGTGTGATCCTTGTGAATGAATATCCTAAAATTGTGTCAAGTCACACCTAAGACTATATTGCTATTGGCAGTGACCCGATATGCCCATAGGTGCAGACAGATCCGAAAACAGACAATCAGAGCAACATAGATGGCCCGTGGAAGGTTCCATCGGCATGGGGGCACTGAAAACTGGTGGAGGCAACTAGCACAAGCTGACACATGGAGGGGTTGGCGCTAATAAATGCCATGGCAGAGGAGGCATTCGGCCCTCGTCGACCGTATTGGAGGGCGATGGTGCACCGTATTGGCAGGAGGTCATGGATTGATGTGGTATCTGATGAGCGCTGCCTGGAAGAGAGGCCCGCGTTCGGGACAAAGGTATGAGCTGGCACTACAGTTACTCGACCACGGAAGGAGGGAGGCCCCCCAGGGTCCCACAGGGAAGTAGTGAGTAATGCACTACAAGATTTCACGTCCCGGCCAGGTACACTGCCAGTCCTCCTCTAGAAGACCAGGACACAAAAGGCGGGCCAAGCCCCATGCTAGCAGGCCTGGCTGGACCCACACTGATGGGTCATAACCACAGCTCGATGGGCCGGACTTGTGCTGGTGGGCTGTACTCGCCCCCTTCGTGGCGGGCCGAGAAACACCGGGTCGTTGGGTGACCCAGTGGGATCAACACTCATCCAGAATGGACATGGTCAAGCGAGGCCCATTGGGCCTGGCCCACCAGCCAGACCAGATTAGACAGACCCAGATCTGAAAAGGGTAATGTCGAGTCATTTGGAACTAAACACGGGAATGTGGGAACCCCAGGATGGGTTGGTCAAGTCGGTCGGACCAGGTCATACCAGACGCAGACACAACCATACCCTGTTTACAAAAACCCTTATATATTTCTAACCAAGCATTCGATTAATGAGAAGTTTACAGAGTTTGGACCCTACCAAAGAGGAAGATATTTTGGAATTCCATAAAGAGGATTCCATAGATGTTGAGATGTGAATAATGGAATTAGAAATGGTTTTCCCATGCATGATACATGTAGAACCCTACAGTTGGGAGAGACACTAAAAAATAATGACATTTGACACTGTGAAACTCGATTATATCCCAATGGGAAGAAATTCTATGTGAATATTTAGGACCATGGTGGGAAGAACTTCTTTGTGGCATTACATTCCCACAATGTGTGATGAGGATAAGTACCTTGGTTAGCTATGATTACCAGGATGAACTTCTGTTTGACATTGCATGCCCATGGCACACGATGAATAGGTGTACCTTTGTACCCAATGGTTTGTGGGAATATTTTCTATATGAATTGGAAGGACCACTATACTCAATAGAGGAGAAGTTCTCCAGCATCCATGGTGTTCGATGATGTGACTAATGATTCATCTATAACTAAACTAAATTTATACCTGGTGTGATCTATCTTGTGCTTCATGCATTACTTTGAGAATTGTTTTGTGGTATTTCCTTTTTGTGTTGGTATCCCTACTGAATATTTTGTACTTCACCCCTACACAGGCTTCGACTGCACGTGTTGTGTCTTGTGCATATGATAGACGTTTCGACGGAGACATTGGTGGACCAGGACCCTGTGGTTCTTAGGTAGAATTGACCGATGGACAATATGACCGTGGGCATGGTTGCATAGGACCAGGAGAGGACCAGTAGGATCCGGTGGACATGACATTCTACTTTGGCTTCCAGTAGCTAAAATACTCTCACAATCAGGTGGGGTTTTTATAGACAACCATATGAGTTTTCTTTTTGTACTTTTCAATTTTTAGTTATTTTGTTTGGTTTGTATTCTGGACCACTTCTGATAGTTTTACTTCTTCTCAGCTTTGTTTAAGTGATACATGGTTCATTTTTAGTCTGTGGGATATGGTTGGGCATGTGTTCATGTACATGTACTTAGGAAAATGCGTCCAACTGGCAGGATGACTCCTTTGGATCTAGTCACCAAACCCTAGCCATTGGGAGGCAGCTTGGGGTAGTCATGACAAGGGCCCCAGGGGACTGGCCGTGACACTACTATCTAAATCTAAACCATTAGGTTAATCCCATGTAATCATTTTTATTTATTAAAAAAACTACCAATTTATTCAAAACAATAACACATTGAAACATGAAAAATAAATATGAATCAATTGATCATTCTAAATAAATCACCCAAGCATGTGACATTATGAGGCATGCTAGAGAAATCCAAAATCATGGCTTAACACTCAAGGAGAAATTAAAATCAATATGATACCTAAAAATTTATTTTAATGGAATGGAATGTTCATGAAATATAAATTTCTATGTTCCTTTAAGGAATCATGAAATGATACTTCCTTGCCACACCATTCCAAGTGGAAAATACCATAAACTCCCAAAATTTATATGCAGTGAAATGTTGAACAATAACTATACATAAAATCACAATGATCTATAATATTGAACAATATGAACATCAATAAATAGACTTTTAAACTAATTCATTTCCTCATCGGTGTGGTGATCAGTTACAAACATAG
Source organism: Viscum album (assembly GCA_963277665.1). Lineage (NCBI taxonomy): Eukaryota > Viridiplantae > Streptophyta > Magnoliopsida > Santalales > Viscaceae > Viscum > Viscum album. Next base: position 1,815,475,942 of record OY728127.1, read on the forward strand.
TTATTTACTAAGCACTGAAATATTCCTAGTCTCATGACCACCGAACCAAAATTGTACTTTAAATAAAAAAAGAACTACTAATAGCACATTGTAATGAACCAGACCTAGAAGGAACTAAATAGTTTCTTTAGAAAAGTTTTTCACATATATTAAAGAACATATCTTTATATGATAGAGGAGGATGAAAAATAACAGGCATCTAAGAAGGTGATAGTTGTGAGATATTACACTGATGTTTGAGAAGCAGAAAAATATAAAAAACAATGAACAAACTGATAAAAGTGGAAGATATTAATTAAAATTGAATGTAAAGTTTAGTCAATTCCATTATATATATATATATATTAATTCATGTCCATATAAATTTTTAAGACAAATATAATACATACATCTTGTAAAATATAATGTACATTACTCTAATAATAAAATAAAACCAAAATTCCACATGGATGATCTCAACAAGAATCTGAAGCCCAAACTCATTCACATGCTCTTACCTCCCTAGTACCAGTAAAACCATGAAATAAATAGTACATAGTCCTCTAAAAAATTGGACAACTCAGGTACACTAATGTAATGGTAGACGGAGAAGGATGTGATATTAAATCCCAGTAGTCTACCACCCAGGGTCTATGCCATCCAACAAGGGAATATATATATATATATATATAACAAAAGTTTTCATGATGATAAAACAAGTAAATGAATTACTCAAAAGTAAACAACCTATACTAATCATGTTATCTTTTACAGACATTTCATTATAATCAGTTCATTTAATAAAAGAAGACTCCAATTTATCAGTCAAACCTATATCCAAATATCATGTTCACCCAACAATTCAATTATGATTAATTTTTAAGCATCGAGACCCAATGAAAGCTCCTTTTCCCCAATATAAACACAATGTTATAAGATTCTTAAACAGGACATCTAGATGGTATTAGTCCAGACTGAGTCCAAGATTGTTCTTTGACTAGGTAGACACCTCACAATTAATTTCATTCATAATTCAATTTAGAACTCAAGACTATTGAAGGAATTAATAAGTTTTAATCCATGTATTTATCCATGAATAATATAAACCAAAACCCTATAATCAAATCCCTGTATAACCTCTTAGGAAAGAATATATCTCTCTAGGTGAGGTATTACATCTGTGAAAATATAGTATGTCCTTGGAGGTCAACTATGGGGACCCAAGTATCAACCATGGTTGTAAAATCAATTACCATTTTATATGTCATGGGAACTCTCATATGAATCCATGTATCACATGGAATATAATATTGCACCCCTATGATTTCGTCCATAGATATCCACTAAGGAGTCCATGGGTCAGTCACGAATATAATATTCAAGCCTCATAATCTTTCATTGGCGGTCCTTTAGGGAGTCCATGTATCACTCAAGTATAAGTAATGTAAAATCCAATCAATTCCATCCCTGTAAATCATAAATGAATCCATGTGTCACCCACAAAATTTAATAATTCATTCAATACAATTTAATTAAATTAATTTAATCCATTTCATTTAATGATGTCATGATCAATACCAAGAACTTATCATGTGCAACTCATCGTCGATGGTGACTCAAGGCATTGGAAAAACTCATAAGGATTTCCTCTTATCTAACCAATTTATAATTCCATTAAACAATTATTACATTCTTTAATAATTGATTCTTGGTATTGTTCTAGGGGCCTGGAAGACGCATCCAACTCTTCATATATACAATTAAATTTTTTATAACAATTTATCTTATATATCATATCAATTACAATTCAACAATTCAATAACATTTAATCAATAACATTTGTCATGCCAATGTCAAAACCAATGAAAAAAAATTAAATGTTACCTCAGGAGATGGATCATGGAATTGAGCAAGATTATAAGTCATTTCGGTTAACTACACTAATAGATGATTTTTTATAATGAGAATATCATTCTTAACTAACTATAACATGGAATAGACTCCACATAACTCACATGGGAATATCAATAAAAATAATAATTCATTCTTAGTTAATAATTTACATATAACGGTCCAGGGGACATGGTATCTTATCCCTTATCATCAACCAATCTATATTTCAATTTAATTGAAAATTAACATTATAAACCAATTCATCAATTTGATTTACAAGTAATTTCATACTTCCCATCCCATGATAAGGGGAAATAGGGAACACCCTAAGTAATCCAAGTTAAGGGACACCCATTGTGGTCCATCCATATAACTAACACAACCAAATGGGGTTCAATTTAATTCCATATTACCGACATATAAATATATGTATAAAATCCCTTTTAACCAAATAAGCCATAATAAACAATTCAAATCAATAAATTAATTTCATTTCAAGGAACCTCTTAATAATTGGGAACTCGACAAAATTAAAATACATATAACCCCTCAATAATAAACAAAAATCATGATGCCACCTACCACAGGTCCATAGTGGATATCTCATCCAACGTCACCTCCTTTTTGACTCATATCAAGAGAAAAACGATTAATGGATGAAGACTCTACAAATGTGAAATGATACTACTCCTAAATTGAGTAGTCTCCACCAAACTAAATGATTAATGACACAAAATGAATGAAGCGATTAATGATGTTGTTGTATAGTTTCTGACATAACATGATGAATTTATTGTATTGAATAGAAATAGTCATGCATAGAAAATTATTAGAAGGGAAGAACCCCACAATGGAGGGTAGTCACATGACTAAAAGGATAATAAGAAAAAGAAAATTTGGATTAAAAACTCTATAATGTAATTTTATACATAGCACAATTAAAAACTAGGATACTCAATTTTGTTTCACGGATTGTCCAAATCAGGCACCAACCATGTGAATACTCCTCCAAAATAATCCACCAAGCTCAATTTTTTCAAAACTACTTGAATAAAATTTTAAATCCTGGTGGATAATATAGTTGAGGTACTACCTAAGTTACAATAATTGTGTCGGATAGGCACACAACTTAGTAAAACCATTCAGAAGCCATGTGGGGTACATCTTCTCAATTTCATATTCCCTCATAGTTTTTTCAATTGTTTCATAATTTAGGAAACTATGTGTTCCCACTACAGAACATCAAAACATGGTACATCTAGTCCCAGTGATCCTAAAACTCAATGAGATTGCCAAGGGATATCTTAGGCAATTAAATAGCCCCCAAAAAAATATTGATGTGTTCCAACTCTCAAAATTACATTCTGATGCTCAGTTTATAAAATGGTGTATCCTATAATTACATAAAACCAAATTCCCATTGAATTTCATCTAGTTTAGAAATACGTACCATATAAGTGCTTGTGTGTAGTGATAGACCTGGTATTGTGATAATATTCTTGATTGGTGGATGCTGGTGGGGAGTTTGTGTGGCCGTTTTGTTGTAGGAAAGGGATTTCAGTGTTCTCGGTGATAGATATAGTTACCATGTTGGGTGTTATTGGTGTATTGATTTGAATCTTTAAATATGATTCCAATTTTCAATTCATTAGAAGGGTTTATTTTTTTATATAAATGATCATTAAATTGTTCTATACACATTCCATCATTCACTAAAATTGTTTTATTATTTCTTTGCAACTGTTGTGCAGGAAAAAGATTTATTCACATAGAATTTTAAATACTACACATCATTTTGTAGGTGTTACAAGGAGGGCATCATCAAAAGATGGATGAGTGATGTAAACCTTCCTTCACCCATCTGTCCTCATTTTATAGATGGATGGAGACTATAATATTAAATTTTTTATAGTTTTTATTAGTTTGGTTTCTCATTGCATCGGGTTAGAAATATAGTGATTTTCTCTCATACATTGTCAGGTTGACATGACGAAATATATATACGTGTTCCAAAACATATCATCAGTTCCTCACTCAAATTTAGTGTGGTTGGTGGGGGGGTTGGGTTCTTTGTTTCTTATCGTTAATTTAGAATGTCCCAACATTATCAAAGGTGGGACACATCACCATGAACTGATCATGCTATTTCACTATCTAGCTTGGGGTATAGAAGTGAAAATTTCTTGTGTGTAACATGATGCTTCTTTCCCTTTTATCACTCGGTACATACCATGTGAGAGATATCAAGTCACATTTCACAATGAAAACATTTCCTCTAGCCAGTTAATGGGTTTCCTCTTCACCCATTTCATAAACGAGGTTATCTTATTTACGTTAAATTAACAGGGATTTCCACATAAACTATATTAAATGAAATTAAATAGATCATATTTTATTCATTATTTAATTATTATTAATTAATAATAATAATAATTTCCTTAAATTAATCATGAATTACGAAATCAAGTAATAATAATCCTGAAAAAATATGACCTACCATCTAAATTATTGTAACTATTCTTATTTTTTTGACATTAATTATTTAATGGTTATAAACATATAATAGATGTGTAACATATATAATTATATCATTTTTTTAGATTTTATGGTAGAAATTCCAATATTAAAATAACCATTTTATCGAAGTCATTTATAAATATCAGAATCTTCGTTCCAGGATCATCGGTTTCCTGACATTGTGGTCGGTTTTCATGAGTAAAATTATGGGAGTTCTTATAAAATGGAAGGAGAAATCCAAAAGTGGAATGATATATTAATATTTTTTTATAATTTTTAATGATCCCAGATAAACTTTTTTACTTATTTGAGGATGATTAATTAGATAAAATAATAATGATAAATCATTGGTTTTTTTGCCTATTTCTCCCACTATCATAAACTAGTTTTTATTGTTTAATATTATGAATATATATTAAATATAGAACATTAAAATGTTTTAAAATACATATAATGTTATGGTTTAACTATAATATTTGTTTTTATGACCAACCATGAATGTGATAATTTAAAATGAATACTCATTGTCCATGAAAGTGGTGAATCAGCACAACACATACACTGTTTTAATTTTTTATATAATATGTAGTGAATAAAATAGGTTAGATTATGGATAATACATTTACACATTATCATTATGGTATATATATGTTTCTATTTTTATCACTCTATTTTGGATAGTGTAGTTTAGGATAAGTTATAAATAAGGAATGAATTAATGAATTTAAGAGAGAAAAATAGAGGATTTTACCTCTACAATGTTGCATCCTTAAGTACCATCATATGGAACATGGTTGTGGACTATTGGTGAGACCATAGGTCCGTGGTTGTTTAAAGAGTCTTGGGAATGAAATTTAATGTATATTATATAAGATTCAAGTCATTAGGGAGTGAGGAGATGTGGTGTTGAGGGGTTGTATTTATAGGGATATGATATGAGTGTTTTTTATTATTTTCTTCATTTGTTGATTATTTAGGATAAAATCTATCAATAGTTTTGTTTATACTTACTGAGTACTATAAATATTGACTTTATGTTAGAAATAATGGTCACTTAGATTATCCATGACTCATCGATGAAAAAAAAATATATTTATTTATGTATAATGTTTAAACCCATAAATTACCATGTTTCATAATTCACAAAAATATAACTATTTTTTAAAAATCCAAAAAATAAAACCAAACAATTTTTCAATTTTTGTAATTCAAAAATAAACACTACTTTTTAAAAATAATTTTATAAATATGAAAAATATAATTTTTGATTAAAATATTCTTTTACCTGGAAAATACCAATCTTCATATTTTAACTGATTTTATTAAAATTTGAAAAATTAATTAAGGTATAATAAATGTATCATATAATTGATATAATTTTTTTAAAATTATTATAATATATTTTAAAATAAATTTCAATTTAAATCAATTTAGTAGTTATAAAATTCTTTATAAGCAATTATGTTTTACAAAAAAAATTGACACTTAATTTTTCAATATTAAATACAATATTTACTTATATAGTTATATAAATATTTTATATTCTCAATTATAGGTAGGATAAAATTTATTTATATTTTGATATGTGGGGTTACTATTCTGTTATTATTGATTCCTTAATTTGAACAAATACCACATATTTCATTATTCAATTATAATGAAAGTAACTATTTTAATCCAGAATGGAATAAAATTATACAATAGGTACTGAGGTTGGTAAATTCTCCCCCAATGTTGGAAACTGAATCCTTATAGTTATATTCCCTTATTAAAAAGTGATGATACCTTTACCTCATTGAATTTTTAGATTACCATGTTTTTTATTCAAACTTTTGGTTTCTCCCCAAAAGCATAACCCGGTGAATTAACTTATTTACAAATACATGCTCTCTATGATCATGACTAAATAAAGGATTTTCCTCATAAGATAGGTTATTTTACAATTGAACAATATCATAAATCAGAACATGAACTAAATCAATAACATACCTTCATAAGATCAAAACATGTAAAATAGTGTGTACCTAAAAAAACATGGAGCTAATTCCACTCAGTATGATGCTTATCCAAAATTCTAAAATATGTTATTGGGTCCAATAAACTGTGGACTATAATCCCAATTCTTATAAAATACATCCCACTTTTTCATGGAGAAAATTTGAGAAATATATGATCTCCTTCCTTGAATAAATGTTCTTTCTTCCAAATATCTGCATACTTTTTAATCATACTCTATGTTATACAATAATGTCACTAAATCACCTAAAAATGTATATTGTTTCTTCTACCAAGTCTATTTCCATCAACATTCATTCACCCATATCATCCCAAAATTCTAGTGTTTGACACTACTTTCAATATAAATCATCAAGTAGTGCCATTTTTTATATAGGAATGAAAACAATTACTATAAGAAAACTCAACCAATGAAAGACTTTGATCTCAAATTCCATAGTAATCTATTAAAATATTTAAAAGTGTATTCTCCAATGTCTGAATATTTCACTCTAACTTTCCATCAGAATGGGGTTGAAAATTAGTGATGAAATTTAATTCCACTCCAAATTACATATGAAGGCTTTTGAAAAATTTAAATGTTAACATGGTATCATTCTCAAATACAATGTACAGAGGAACTCCATATATCCACACTATCAATGTGATGTATAATCGATAAAGATGATGTAATGACAAAATTTATTGAATAGGAAGAAAATGTGATTATTTATTCATTCAACCAATACCAACTATAAATATTATTACATCAATATTATTTAGGTAATACCACTATGAAATCCATGGATATAGTTTCACATTTCCAATACGGAACAAGTAATTTCTGAATTTCCCCATTCAAAAAATTTGATTATTCTTTTTCCTTTTTAAAGGTACATCATCTCCATATAAACTAATCTATATTTATTTTTATTCAATACCAGCAGTATTACTCCAAAGGATATTTGTACATCAAAATTCTAAAAGGATAAATTTAAAATGAATAAATAAGGGAATTAAATAATATATCTTTCTTAAATTGTGAATAAAAAGAAAATCATATTTTTGTCCCAAATATGAAAAAATATGTATAAATGTAAAATTATATGAACAATCCATTTTTACATGATTCAATATTTTTCTATAACTCAATAAATTCCTTATTTTATTTCTTAATTCAATTTTATATAGATGATTACACAAATATCTGAAACAAAACAAAAAATCTCCTCCACCAAAAACATCCTTACAAAAATTTATATAATCATTAACCAAGGGTTCATGTTCCAAAGGTAAAATTGTTGATGTTTCATGATGTTTCACATTCACGGAATACACCAGTTTATTTTAATTTTTTAGTATTATAAATTATCATTCAATCTTAATCCTATATTAGTTCCATCTAAATATTTTGCCTCATTTTCAGTTCTTTCTTTGTTAATATATATGAAAAACATTTATTGTTATTATATGATTCACACTATTCCTCATATAATTAATGAATTCAAATTTGTAAAGACTAAATGAACTTCTAATTTCAAATCATGAGTTTTATAGTTTTACTCATGAAGTTTCAATTGTCATGATGTTTAATAATTTACCTGAACATTTTGTCTCTAAATGAAACCATGATCCTTTTATAAAGAATATATATTGAATAAAAATAATTAATTTTTATATTAAAGGGAAAAATTATAATTCACTTATATCATTTTTAGTTTTTAAAAAAATATCACTTTATTCGGTCGTAATAAATTTATCCACATGTTGGGTAAACATGGTTTGCAGGCTAGACAACCAGGCATATTTTTTAACAATTGTTCATAAATCGTCTGCTGATCTAATAAAACTATCAATCATTGTAAAATTTTTAGGTATAATCAATTCATCAACAATTATTATCTAAGCTGGATCAACTATTACACCATCATTATTTACCGTGTTCCCCAGAAAAAAATTGTTTTATCGAAAAATAGGCTTTTATAAATCTATAGTATAACATCTTTTCAATAAGAATTTGTAAAAAATTTGATATATTTTTTTTGATATCCTTAAAAAAAATCAATAAACTTAAATATCAACAATAAAACCCACAAATTTATTATCCAAACATTACCTGATGATTATGATGATAATATCCATAAATATAGATGGATAATTATTCAAATCCAAGGGAATAAAAAATTCAAATTTCAATGTCTATTACATAATGATGTTTTTTGAATTTAGTCATAATTCACCTTCAATTTATGGTACCAAGATCTCAATTCATAGTTGGAAAACTATTGAACTCAATGGAGTAGGTTTAATAATTCATTTCTATGAGGAGAATTATACTTATTCTCAATATTGATTTCATACAATGATATATAATCAATACAAATCCTTATATAAAAATATGTTGTTATAAAAAAATAAGAGCACCACAAGATGAAGTAGTTAGATTAATTGAACCTTTACATAGAAACACTTGAAATATATGTTTCAATTCTTGAATTTCTATATGAACCATTAGAAAAAGTGTTTTTGAAATAGTATTATAATTATGGAATAAATAAATAGTAAACTAAACCTCTTGGCATTGATAAATAAAATGAAACACATCTTAAAAAGCATCCATATACTCATTCACCACTAGAAAGTCGTTAATATAATAGATACCATGTTTTTAATAAAATTTGAGAGATATTATTCATTTCTATAATTTTATAGTTTCATAGTTTTATGATTATTTATCCATGGTATGTGTTTATTATTGTATAAAATAGAAGAATATTTCTTGATTATATATATATTTACCAATAATCAACCTTTTCATTGTATACCGATAGCTAATACATACCTAGAATAAAAAAATATAATTATTTAATGAAAACAAGGTTTTTAAGAAAATTATTTCCATAAATATCAACAAGAACATTATTATAATTTCTTATTGACTTTATACTTTCCTATGGTTTTTATCAATATGTTTTGATATTCCTTCTTGTTATTAAATTTCAAATTTAAAAGATAATTCATAGATATAAAAAAATGTATGGAGCCTAAATGAAACAATTTATTAGTAAAATTTGAGTAAAATACATTATACCTGATTCCAATTCATTACATGTTCCTTCTTCTACTGAATTAGTTTCAAAGGATTTCATCACACTTTTCTTCTAGTAGACTTACTTCTTTCCATTATTCAAGTTCAACTTCCCATAATTGTTTGTATAATTAACATTATCATAAACTTGAATACAATTTATTTTCTATATATCACAACCATTCATACAATTACTATTATATTTTTCATTGTAATGACAAGAAATATGACTGATCATAACACATAAAAAAAATATTATAGTTAAAAATGAATTTCCTAATGTGTTTTTACCCTAGTTATCAAAAACTGAAATTTTTTTGGCGTAAAACTTCTTTGATTACTTCATTACATTTTCATCCATATTTACATTTATTTAATCTTGTTTTTAAAGAACATTTGATCATAAACAATACACATTTCCACCATCTCCACATATTGAAAAAATATTTCGTAACATTTGAATTCACATGATGATAACTCACTTCAATATTGTTTCTTCAATGTTGAGTGAAAATGATTGATTTTACTGTCAACATCTTAGATAAAATAGGAGTATACAATTTCAATTAAGTGAATTTTTATTCATATGCATCCACTAAATCATCCTCTTTTATCAAATCCAAGACACTATTTCATCTAAATAAATTTATACCTAGGAAAGTAATATTTTACTGGTCCCATCCAAAATCATTAATCTTCTCAATATCCTTTATATTCATTACCATCGACCACCACTGGTCCACATCACATTAAAAATGATAAAAATAAAATATAACCATTTGATTATCTGAACACCACATGACATTGGAAATAATTTTCAAGGGATTGAGGTACCCTTCAACTACCACTGAATCAAAAATTCAGTAAAAGTACAAGGGTGTTTCTTTATAAAATGTTCCACCACTAAAATATCCATCTACAGGTCATAAAGATGATCTCACTAATGGATTTCACATCCATTTATATACATGTTCATCAGATCCATTACTATCACAAACTACATGGATCTAATTCCCACCATTATAGGTTACACATTTGGAAGGATGTCATTCCATCCGTTCCTCCCTACATCAACATCCCTTATTATTATATGTAAAACCATTCATAAGAGACATATCATAGAAAAATAAACACAGTAATATTTAAATTCTATATCATTTTAACTTACCATAAAATAAAAATAATTTATGAGTATCTTATTAACATTATACTAACCCCTACATTAATGTAAACCTTTATCAGATACCATGTGTAACTACCATTCCAAAATCATTACATAATGTAGTTATTTCAAATAGAATTATTATTTAGAAATTCCTTATGATATTTTAGGTTTTTAGATGGTTCACAACCTCATACATATAATCTCATATTTTATAAAGTTGAAACTTTTATCCAATATCTATTTTTTCATAACATAAAACATTATTAAACAAAACATTTTTATTCTACAAAAATCCTCATGTCTTTAAAAATGAATAATTACATTACTCATAAATAAAGCCTATGATATTTTTTAAAAATGTTATGATAACAAAAATATCCAATAGATAAATAAAAAGGAAAAAAATAAACTGTTATTCTATGAATGAAATCATTTTCTCAATGTAAAACATAATTTCATTATCTTAGCTTTAGAAATCATATGTGTCTCTAAAATCCATAGAAATTATTCTGAAATCATTAAAGGTAATATTAGACATCATTTTCATGTCACTATTATATATAATATTTATCTATCATCTTCATAGGGAGTGACCATCATTTTTAGACTTGAAATAATCATAGTAATATATTCACATAATGTCTTATGAGAAACCTGACCAGATAACATCATCCATTTAATAAATGAATTATTTTGATGTAATGGAATCAAATACCCCCATTTTAACATTAAAATACTATTCATCATAATAATTACATGGAATCATGACATGATCATTACACATAAAGCATGCGAAAAAGAAACCATAATGCGGAAAATAAATTTCCCAATATGAAATCACTGTTCATTATTAAGATGATGTACTCATATAAATTATTTTTTTAACTAAAATTATTTTTAAAAACATGTAAAAAATAAATTAAATCATTAATTAATCATGGATGTGAGAAAATATTCTTATGTAGTATATTTAAAATGAATTCATTAGAAAAATAGTCGTAACATGAAAACCATGTTATAAAAAACAATGCCCCTTACAAATATTATTTTATTAAAAGAAAAACATTCAAATTAATGTAATATATTTATTCATTGTTAATAAAAATAATACAACATAAAATAATCAAAATTTATTTCACAAATAATATAATAACGATCAAAACAATGACATAGAAGGATCACCAAAAATTAGAAATTGGGTTGTAATTTCATTACCATATGTATGAATGAATTATTCACTCATACTTAATTCCCATGATAATGAAATTAGAATAACTTATTACTTATTTCAGAACATTTTCAACAGAATTATATTACTAATTAACAATTTATTATTTTCATTTATAGACATTTATATGAGTTATAAATATCATGATCCTCCTTCTAGGAGCATTTTTTTAATTTCATTATGGTCGGTTCCCTTAAGTATAATTATGTTTGTTCATGTAAAATGAATGAAAAATAATGTACTAGAATGGATCTATTTTAATATGATTGAAGAATATTAAATAATCCTGTATATCATTTTGTTTTTTGATATATGGATTATTCACATGATAAAATATTAATGATAAATGTATTGTTAGTTTTTGGCAGTTTTTCTGAAAATCATAAACATATTTTGGATTACATATTAATTTTTCGATAGTACAGTTTCATAACATTATAAAAGTAATAAATTCCATAGTATATTCATGATTAACTATAATAATGGGTTTTACCTATTCTTGAATTTTATAATAGAACATGAAAAATCATTATCCAAAAATACTTTGTATTGACACCTCATATACGATGTTTTTATTTTTTTAAGAATAATATTTGAATAGAAGAGGATTAATGATGGATATTTGATTAAAAAAAATTAAAATCTATTATATATTTGATAATATAAATATCATTCAAGGTTTTATAGGGGTGGTAATGAAAATTAATATGAATGAAATAAAGAAAATTTTAAAAGGTAACCAATACCAAATTTTACCTCTCGAATGTTGTCACATTGAGAACCACCTAAAGCCATTTGGTTTTGGTATTTGGGTGCGACCAAAATGACATAGTCATGGGGATGTGTATTTATAATTTAATTGGGAATTAATTATAAATGTTTGATGTCTTATAGGTGTGAGGATAAAGGTTGACGAGGGTGGTATTTATAGGGATTTGAGAGGGGTGTTTTTTATTATTTTATTCATTAGATTAATATTTCGGATTATGTTTATTTATAGTGTTGATTAATGTGATAATGTAATTAAACTAATACTTGTGAGTTATAAATAATTATAACTTAAATCATCAATGACTCAACAATGAAACAAATATAAATTTATTTTCATATAATTTTAAATACAAAAAATTATTCTATTTAATTGTTCCCCAAAAAGCGAACAATTTTAGAAAAATCCCAAAACATTAACGTAGCAATTTTTTAGTGTTTCAAATTAATATGTGGGATACATTTTTAAAAAATTATTTTCTATATATGGGAAATTTAATTTTTAATAAAACTAATTTTTTATACAAAATATTCTTATTATAATATTACAATATAATTTATGAAACTCTTAAAAATTAAATAATTACACATTAAAATTTTATTAAAATGACAGAAATAAAATAATTTATAAATCATTTTTATTAAAAAAACATTAATTTTAAATCATTATATATATTCTAACATTTTCTATAAACATTTAAATTTTACCATAATACTAAGACTTAATGATTTAAATCAAACCACATATTTACCTATATCATGATATTAATATTTAATATTCTCAATTATAAGGTACATAAATTATTTTTTTACATTCATAGGTGTGGTTAATAATCTATTAGAATATATTCATTAGTATTTATAAACACCACTTATTTCATCACACAATTATAATGAATGTGACTATTTAATTATAAAATGAAAAAAATTATTAGAACCTAAGTTGCTATATTATATGTCATATATCAATAATTTTTTAATGACATATATAACATTTATTATGGTTTATGTTTTTTATAAATTTTTTGTATATGTAGTTATAAAATAAGAATTTTCATTGATAAAATAAATATGAAATTATCATATTTTTGTCTAAGGATTTTAATATAATTAATTTGATTATATATTTGTTTAATCATCAACCAATATCCAAGTTTGTAAAATGTTTCAGAAATATGTATACCTTATATGATTCATTTGTTTGATAAATCAGTTCTAGTTGTTTTTATAGATACTCATTACATTTCATTAATTCCATCTTAATATTTTTTTAAATACTTTAATTTCAATTTTTATGTGATGTTATGCAGTTTAATAATTTTGCTAAATAAGGTTTGGGCATGATAGGATTTAGAGTTATAATGAATTACATTATTTCTTCTGTAATGTATCATATATGAGAGGTTTTTTATCTGAAATATGATAGGATTATTGTCTTATAAATTCATTTAGAAATGTGGGGTTGGACATCTACTACAGTGATATTACTCACATATCTCTTTTCAATATCATATAATTTTATGTTGTTGACATCATTTTTTAGGAAACATTTGAAGGAATTGAATTTGGATAGGTGTGAATATATTAGGAATCTATTTTTTGAGTAATAAAGTAATTTTGATTGTATTTTTTTTTTACAATAATGTGGGATGAAAAAATTATTTCAGTGGATATAATAGTGATTCCAAAACTAAATTTTTTTACATGTGTTCGCAAAGGAACAAATCATGAGATGATTAATATTATATGATATGATATATTGATCATTGTAATTTTCATGTTATTTATAATTTTGTGAAGATAATTTTAAAATATAACCCCAATGATTTTTGTGTTATATTCTTTCCAAAACCACCGTCATAAGGACCTAAATATTCAAAATGTGTAATTTATTTCATTGTTTGAGGGTCCCTGAATTACCATTTTTATAGAATTGAATGTATAGTATTTTCTTAATTGTTATATAATAATTCATATTATTTTATTTTAGTTACACATATCTTAGAAACCCCAATAGTCAATAATAGAATTAATATGTAGTGATATAAGGAACATGGATCAGAAACTATATACAATGTAAAAGACCAAATATTCACATTCATAGACATTAAATCACTTTTATAGATCATTTAACACATTACACAAATAGAATCTCAAAGACCATATAACATTAGCTATTTGGAAACATGGAAACATAAACCCTAGAAATTATGTGTGATACGTTATCTCCCACTAGGTTCTCTATGACTAAAAACCTTCTTTAAAACATAGTATGAAATACATATTTTCATAACCTATGGAAAGGAAACATAGGAAATGGTGAGTTAAAATTATTATTAATGGTAAAAATGTTGTTATGTAATAATATTCAATAGAATATGTTTATGAGAAAATGATCATAAAATTTTCAGATCATACCCTATATATCAAAGATACTTATCAAGATTTGTGGAATAATGATAGACAAACATGAATGAATAATTAACCATGATAATAATCCACTAGGTTCTCAATGAAAAGAACCATTTATTGAAATATCAAACATAATACTTATCATTATATCCAGGGGAAAAAGAATTATAAAAAAGAGGGAGAGCTCAAATTCACAGAAATAGTAAAAAATGATCTTATGTAAGAACAATCAATAGAATAGTTTTATGATAAAATAGTTATAAAATTTTAAGATCATAACCTAAATAATAAATATCATTATCAAGAGTCATTGAATAATGATTATTATACTTTAATGTAAAGGGTATGAAGAGACTAATCCATGAATTCCTAACATTGGAATAAGACCTGAAAATGTGGCAGACCCACAGCCATATAAGATTATTCATATAGTAGTCATTGATTAATGATGTTTCCATATTAGTTTAAGGTATAAAATCCAAAAAACTTATTTTTAATCATGGTTCACTCACAATAATATATTAGTAGTCACAGTTCAATCCCAAGACCATCCTAATAGAAAAATTACTTTACTAAAAAAATTTCCCTCCACATTCCCGCCTTTTTAATCTAATTTGATATAAATATTCACAATATGAATTTTAGGGGGATGTTTTCCCCACACATGTCATAATCAAATCATGCATATATGTTCCACATGACCATAAATAATCATATAGTAACATATTAAATGAATTAGTTATAATTAACATTTACTCAAGTCATAACCTGTGGAAAATAGACAGGATTAATAATCATACCATAAAACCATTACCCATGAAAATAAGTAGTTTTCATAATCATATAACCCATGAAATAAAAAAATATTTGATAAAAATATTACAGGAGAAAGTGAAATGGGATTTGTAAACATCAGGCCATTAAAACATAAACCATTCAGGGATAGAATACGAATTGAAACATTGGATCATATTCTCATAATGAAATTAATAACATCAATGGATGTCATATTAGATGAAAAATCTTTTAGAAAAATCTTTTTAAAAACATTTCTTGAGGAAAATATATGTTCTTCATTGATTGATTTTAAAAAATTAGTTAAGAAAAATTAATTTATAGTTGGAATAAATACATATAAGTAATAAATTAAAAAAAAATTAATCTGAATTTTCAATGAAAATTTAATGAAAATATAAATTTTTTAAAAAAAAATTAGAAAATAAATTTCAATCATGATTTTTGACTAAAAAGGATTTCATACCAATGAAATAAATCAAGTCATATTTTCTTAAAAATACATTTTAAAGTATCTTTTTTACCAAATAGTAGAAAATGGTACAAATACAAGAATATATCATAAATAAACATGGGATAATAAATTCCTTGAGTGTTAATGAGAGATGGTTTATATGATTTAATCAAAGGAAGAACCATCGTAAACATTTTTTCTAAACGATGAGATTATAACCATTAACTATTACTAATTTAGTTACATTGAATCATAGTCCACAAAAGGGAAAAATATTACATAAGGATTATAATATAATTAAATAAGGATATTGATGATACAACACGACAATGGTATGTATATACATTTTTTATAAGAATGTAGGCGCATAATATAACATGTGTCTCAAATAAGGAAAATGAGAAAAAATGCCTTTTAATTTGGTATCACTTTAACTATAAAACTCATGAAATATAGATCATGAAATAGTTATTTAAACACCCATATAATTAATATTATTAATTATATAATTCATTCCTCACATGAAAATACCCTAGACAATCTAAACATGCGTTGAAGAAGTCAAAAATTCTCATAGAAATGAATGTGAGACAATAACTACCCAAACAATCTATCTTGAATCTCACTATACACATTCAAAACACCAGTATAGTAAATATAATTTTATTATAATCATTTTAAATATCCAAATTCATATATATAATTCCATATAATATTAACTAATGAGTTTATTTTTCCCATTTATTAACAATTCCACTTTAATGTTATGTTTCAGCTAATAACCACTTTGTTTTTCAAAAATGACTTGGTTTTCCAATAACATTCCACATACATAGATCATGATTTAATTATTTATTGATAGTAAATAATGATATAATTATAATAAATATTCAGTATATGTGTGTTTATAATAATATAAAAATGAATGAAATTTAAAATAAATTTACCATTCCGGGAGACTGTACGTCAAACATATTCATAAACACTGTTTCCATTTTCCTGTCATATCATTAATATAAATAAGATCAAATAATATATATATATAATAATTTTTGTTTATTTATTATTAAATATATATGATATATATATATATATATTAAAAATGTCCTCTATATATTCTATGTAATGAGTGAATGAATCACATCACTTTGACAAGGTAGTAGTCCAATCATCCACGAATGAAATTGTCTTTTTCAAAGAGAATTGAAGGAATTATTGAATATTTTATATAATAACTTTATATTAATAAATAATTAAAAAAATAAAAAATATCTTCTAAAATTTTTATTTCACCCTTACTACCAACCTTGAAAATATATAATGGATGAAAAAAACATCAATTCTCAAGCCAGTAGTTTGTTGTACATATGAACATTGACTTTGTATCCTATTTGAGGGAACTGTGTGAAAAATTAGGTCCAAAACAAGTAAGAAACATCCAATATATATTGTGTACTTATGATTTTATATAAGAATGATATTATAAGATGTTAGTGGATGATAAATATACAAAACAAAAGTTCATGTTTTAGGATGTTCCCTATTCACTAGGTAACTAATTTTGATTTATACCATTGGGAATACTATGATGGATTTCATACTATAGTAAGGCACATAGGATGAAATTATGGAATTTTGGAGGATATTTGGTTATGGGACATCCATTAAAAAGAGCTTTATAGGTGTGAAATGTTGTGGGGGTGATTTTCCTTTTATTGTGCAGGATTGGAATTCATGTAAACAGAAAAACTAAAACTCTCTTTGGAGGTCCTCCTTATATAATGTTCCAAAATCAATGATCCATAATTTCTAAAAGGGATGACATTGAAGATATAATTCCAACAAATGGTTTGATGACAATTTTATAGGTCATATGGACTTCTAAGATTAATGCTTAACAACTATGTAAACCCATATTTTCCTTAATCAATATAATTTATTTTAATTAGATTAACAAAAAAATTTTGTAAAAAAACTGTTATGAAATTAATTAAAATTACAAATTGCTCTGATTCATAATATAGAAACTATTTTTTCATGTTCTAATCATAGAAGTAGATAAATTAATTTAAAAATAATCCCAAATACTAAATGAGATTATATATTTTAAATGTGAAATGATCTATAAATTGAAATGTTTGTTTATACAACTTCAATGTGAAATTGGTTCTAATGACCTAAATTGAAAAATTCATTTACCAATTTTCAAATAATAATTTAAAATATAATTTCATTATAATTTAACTATGTTAATAAATTTGATATAATAGAATTTTAAAATTAAAATTTATTATTTTTCATTATTCAAACAAATATGAAAATTTTCAGAAAAATTCAAGTAATTCATCATAAGATAATTTTTAATTTATGAATTCCAAATTGATTTTTCTGAAAAATATAAGTTTTTATATGTATCAGATTTTAGTTTTATTCTTTATAATATAAGGCCATTAAAATTAGTTCTTTACAAAAAATGTACATATAAAACATAAAAGGTATCTAACAAAATTTATCTATTTCAATACCAATATGATTTATTTAGATGAAACAATTTTAAATAATTCTTAAAACATAGTTATTACAATTTATATTAATATATTTAACTACTATGTTTTAAATGACTAATTATAATAATTATATTAAATTTTTTTTTAACATAGACCTAATATTTAGTGTAACATTAGATAATACATTTTTTCATGTAGAGGAAGATTAACAAAGTGTACAATATAATTAATATGTACATTACCATAGTGTTCAATATAAGAAATCAATGGAATTTAATTTATTTGAAAACAAATTCCATAATATCTAATGGTGTAACATTCGAACCCCCTTAAAGGGTATTTCACCCTTGTAAATTTTCATTATAATACGAACAAATGATTATATTTCTACAACATAATATACACATGTTACCATTTATATTCAAATAGGGAGGGATTTCTCCACAATTCCTTGACCTATAGACTGGTCTCGTTTGTCATATATTTTACAATATGATAAATAATTTTGACAATTTGTTCCCCATATGAATGATATTACATTAGAAATATGACCTCAGAGTTTATTACATGTGAATGGATAGGATTGAATATCCCTAGGATAGATACAATGAAATAATCATGGTCTTGGGAGATGATTTTTTGAATCATGATGTGATACAAACTCTCCCGATATGGTCAATAATTTTTGCGGAACTGATATTCCAAGGTCTTTGTTTCTATTTCATCACAAATATCATAACCATCATCCATGCTGTACTTCTTGAAAACATCATTTCTCCAACTTCTAATTATATATCATGTCAAAAGTTATTATCAAACTATAAATTCAAATTTTATCTTCCTTAATATGTTGTTGAATGGTTCTTTCCTTATCTACAATTTCATTACCAATATTAGGTTTCAATATATTTCATTCTCCAATATCAATTAAATACATTGGATATCTACATTTATTTCAATAGAGGGATTCATAATGATTCATATGATCTCATTAGTGAAATATGTTCATCTAAGAGAAGTAACATAGAGAATGTGTTTGTCCTTTACATCTTGGAAATCTAGATAAAAAATATAAACACATTCTTTAGAGTATTAATTATTATTTCATTCTGAACACCTATTTGAAGATGATAAGAATTGTTGGAACTAAAATATGAATCAATTTATAGATGAAGTATTCACCAAAATATTAAGTAATCCTAAAATCCATATTTTATATTATTGATTGTCCTACTCCATGGAACCTTAAAACAACCTTCATGTAAATCCCAGCAAGCTGATCAAGAAAAAATTCTTCTCAGATTGTGATAATATGATTTCACTATATAATGGTATTGACTACAACCCATATATTATTATTTCACATAGAGTTTTTGCGGATTGCAATGACAAAATCCATATAGATTTTATGCCATTTACATCTTGGTAAAGGTAATGGAAGATACATCCCCAAAGACCTTTGGCTTTTATCCTTAACATTCTCTTATACAATGAATCAATATACAAAAATTACGGTAAATCTCTTAATTTCAACCCACCAAAAGTATTAATTCAATTATATAATTATATTTATACTTACAATATTTATTAGATAATGAAGAACTATAAGCATTATCTATTATATCCTTTTTCTAATCTATTGTGGAAGGAAAAATATTGGATTCTATACCCTTATCTTTCCATCCTGATGAAGGCTAACCTATGGGAAATTTATAACCTTATTTTTTAGATCTATATATTCCTTCCACACATATATAATATTAACATGGATTGAGTATTTAACATTATGTTGATAAATCAATTATTTTTTCCATCCTTTAATATTTATAAGTCCATCGATTGAAAATTCATAAATATTGTAACTTTCATGATCCTCAATATATAAGATTGAATGATCTATAAAACTCAATGCATCTTCCAACATGTTCTCTTTCGTAGGGTGTAAATGAATTTAGAAATCTTAATCCTTTATCACATCTTTCCATATTCTATGGAGTAGTTTGAATACATTTATGTGAATATATACCTCAATCTCATATTATCATTATAAATATCTCACGTTTCGCTATACTTATTATTCCTCCATTACATTAACAAAGTAATTTCATCAACTAACTACAAATCATGTTTTGGGTAATTTTTATCTTAAAAATTCCCATTTTGTGAGGCATAGGGTAAAACCAAGTTATTATACATAATAAAAATCCTAATCCATTCGTGTATTCATTATTATAGATTAAAAACCATTATCCACTATATGGTAATTTTAAATAGGTGCATTAACTAACCTTTTATTCAGTAACATGAAAATTTCCCTCAATTTTCTATCTAGATCAACTTGGAACCCATCCTTGTTAACATGATGATAGGAATTGATTGTAGTGACTAATTTTAAACCCCCAAAATATCACATTAAACCAAAAAAATATGGATCTATGTCACAGTGATTGGTCTATAACAACATTAAATAGCCTCCATATTAGATAGATCTATAGATATAACCTCTATTCATATTATATCATAATAATATGGAACAAATTTCATCCAAAATTGAATATTTGTATATTTTTTCATATACATTATCCTTCAATAGGTTATGTAGTACAATTATAAAATGGTATTCAAGAACATTTTTGGTATTTGAGTATATAATAATATCATCTATAAATAATACCTTGAACTGATCACGGTAATATCTAAATATTATAGTAATCAAATCTATGAAGAATATATGGGTATTTGTCAGATAAAAAGGCATCAACATATATTCATAGTGTCTATTCCTTTTATAAAATGTCACCTTGGGTATATCAATATTCATTACACTCAATTGATGATATCCAGAATGAATGTCAAATATGGAAGGTATTGAGCATTGATCAGTTGATAAAACAAGTCATCAATAAAGTAAAAAATATTATTATTCATTATCATGATATAGATGATCTCTATATAATCTATGTAGGGTCTCACAGATCAATAATTATTTATCATAGAAAGAATAATTTAACCATAATGTGACATAATTGGCCGAATAAATCCCTTATAATGGTTTTCTTTGAGTTTCTTTTTAAATTCCTTCAAATCAACTACGGTCATTCTATAGGAACTCATTTAAATTGATATTGATCTAGTTATGAGTTCTATTGACAATTAAACCTCACATTTTGGTGGAAGGATATGAAAATAGTATTGAAAATCATCAAAAAAATCCCTAAAAAAATAATATCATCGATGATGAGTTTCTCCCAAATAATTTTATATATACGTATATTATTACTATAATTAATACCCATATATTGGATGTATTCTCCATATGATGTTCATATATATCATAACACTAATAGGAGATCAATTTTCTGTTTAAAATATAAAATATAACATACCTTCCTCAACTAATGATGTGTGATTTCTGTAGAGAAATCCAATCCATGTGTAATATGAAATCAAATTCAACCTGAGTAAGAATGATAAACAAATTAGGGGAACATTACCACTAACATAAACAAGAGATAAATAATTGAATTGAGATTAAATCATTATTCCATAATGTGTGTTCACTGATAATTTCAAATCTAATCATTTAGGAGTAATCATTATACCCTCAACAAAATCATTAGATATGAAAGTGTTGGTAGATCCATGATCAAAAAATGCATTACGATTTAGAGTAGAAGGAAGGAATACCTTTCAAAACATAATTATCACACTCCTCATTAGAAAAAGTGATATAACGATATTTTCCCATTCCCATCATCATAATATGTTTCTAAAATTGATCATCATCATTATCTTTTTGGTTTAGACACTGGTTAGTATAATTGCGATCCTCCTTACAATTTTTTCACTGAATTGGGGGGGTTCCTTTTGTATGTATTTACCTACAATAAAATTTTTATCTTTATTCTTCCTATCACTTAAATAATCATATACCCATTACCCTCAGTTCCACACAAAATAAATTTATTAAAACATGATTAATTGTTCTCCATTCTTATTCTTACACATAGGGAATAATTGAAGGTTCATTATCTTCTATTGATGTTTTTAGGATTTTTCATTGATCTTCATATTCATTTTCTTATCAAAACCATGTGACTGATATGCAACTCCAACCTCAATTTCAACCTTTAATACAAATAACACATTCTATTTAATGACCCACATTTCACTTAAGGATACATCCCTTCTAAGACATGTATTTATTCCACTGATTTATAAGTCAACCATACATTTATATTGTATTATTATTCTAGAAGAAAACATAAACACATTTGTAAAATCGTCTTCATATGTTGAAACAAATTCATTATTCCATTTATTTAACTTGAAAAACTCATTCTCAATATTTTTACATAGAATTCAAGGAACTTATTAATTGAAATTAATTTCATATCTACTCCCAATGCATGGATTATATTTCATCCTTTTCTATCTTATTATTTATTAAATTCAACCACATGTCCCCTTAACATTTTAAATGATAAATAACTAGAGTGATTTTCTCATAATAAAAACTCTAGAGAATGGATAATATATTTTTAATGGTAGAGATCCATTTTTTAGAAAAAAATTGATCATAATATGAACTAAAAGAAGGTGGGAGATTCCACATGATGGAGTCAAAAAAATGTTGCCTACTGTTCTAATAAGTATATCTATCATGATTCAGATGTTCAGATATATGGGTGGGCACATAAACATGATTTTTTACTCATGTTCCAAGATATTTTGGATTTTCATCTGAAAATTCATATAATTTTTCATCACACTCATCAAAGACACAGTTACTTCATGTTTGATCAATTGAATAAAACCAAAATTAATAGATTAATAAATAATAATCCGAGTGGGGAACCACATAATCATGTAATTACTTATAATATTTACAAATTATAACACATTCTGTAAACTATGAAACCTTAAGTTTATCTTAGGTAATTAATAGAGACTTATATTTTAATACTTTATAATGGTTCACGAAGTGTTAGTGAATTAAAAAAGAATAACTTATGTGAGTGTCAAACTAAGTGTACTAAATGTCCCATATTTATCCAGTAGTACACGATTAAGTCTAGATAAATATTATTTTTTTTGGTTTTATTATTATCAATATCTATTTGAGAGCCACATCAACTTGTAGTATTCAAAAATATATGTATTACTATGAAACCAATAATTATATACATTACCTAAAAACTTGTTCACATTCCTATACATTTTATATTCCTTATTAGTATACATAGACATGTATCAAGTGTTATCAATAAAGTTTTCCCATCCTAGTTTCCAATTTTTAACTAAACCTTTTCTTTGATACCAATTATAAGGACACCCTCTTCACATTCAATGATTTTACAAAACATTTTTGGGAAATTGAATGCATTACAAATAAGATTCCCAGATTCTGTATAAGTATAATTCTATCAAAAACATGGAAACATTAACACTATTAAATTAGTGATATACATGATATCCCTATAAGATCTCCATGATAACAAAACATTAGAGAGGAATTATTCATAATATATATCTTCATAACTTTGATGATTTAATATAAGAAATGGTGATGTCAAATTCTAAATAAGCATAGAAAAGGGAGATATGTTTGCCAAATCCATATAATATGGGTATCAAAATAAGATCATAAAATTAGAAGATGATACCCAATATATCAAAGATAATAATCATGTGTCCTCGAATATGTATGGATAGATCACCAGACAAGAATGTAATTTGAATTAATAGCATAATCTATGAAAGGATAACAAAAGAATAACAAATTGAATTGTGGAAGACAAAAAAAATACAAAATGATTTTTATATTATCCAAGGTGTAATTACAAGGTAATATAAGTGGAATGGGTTCACTCCCAAATACATGGAATTCATTGATCACTCCAAGGACCATATATATAGTCATGGTTCTTTCCCAATACCATATTAACATAAAAATCCCTTTATGGAAACGATTTAAATCCACATTCCATACTTTTATTTCTAATTAGATATATATATATATGTTTACCTAACGAATTGGATGGATATTGAAGTCTCACCCATATAAAAATTAAAAAATACTAACATGTTCCATATGATCATAAAAAAATATATCATAACCTGTGAAATGAAATAAAAATGTCATCATAAAATAACCAATGGAAAAGTGGCACATTTTACAATCATTTCATAAAATCATAACCATTGATAATAATCAAATTTAATTATAATATTACTATGGATATAGAAACATATTTCAAACACATACAACAAGTGAAAGAGAAATAGGTTTCATAAATATCCTTCTATAAAAGCAGAAACCATTAAGTGAAATAATATAAATTGAAGCATTGGATCATATTCTCAAAAGGACTGACTTATACAAACATATGAAATCTTAGACTGTAAAAAAATATGAATTAAATGTTTAACAAAAATTCTTGGGGAAGGTACACTTTTTTATTTTAAACTATATTTTTAAAACAGAAAAAAAATTTGAACAAAATGTTTAATGAAAAGAACCATGAAAACATATAACAAATCATCAAAACACATAATTTTTTTAAAAAAAATTCATATAAAATATTTTAAAATGAAAATTATTTAAAAGGAGATTTTTTTTAAAAAAAATTCTTGAATAAAACATTTTTATGATTGAAGAAATAAATAAGGCGAGATTTTCCTAAAACACTTTCATTAATATTTTATTTACCAAATAGTGTAAAAGTGGTAAAAATAATTTTTTATATCATGAATAACCATAGGAGAATAATTTCATGAGTTTTATTGAGTGATGGATGATAATATTTGATCAATTAACGTATATTGACAGACCATGCTGATAAAAAATGTGAATGAAGCAATATACAATTACAAAATTGGAATCTTTGAATCAAAATACACATGATATAAAAACATTAAATTAATATTATAATACCATCAATGATGTATATTGATGATGAAATATGTCAAAAAAATTTATATATTCCACGTAATGGAATTTAGGTCCATAACCTAACACATGTCTCAAAGAAGCCTAATTAATAAAACAATTACATTTTCATTTGTTAATAATTTTACGGTAAAGCACATGAAATTGAGATAATAAATTGATTATTTAAATACATGTAATTTTAAGGATACTAATCGTAGAATACATTATTGGTCAGTATATACCTAACTCAAAATAAACATCTACTGAATAACTTATATATGACTCAGAAATAAAAGTGAGTCCAGAAATCACCTTACATTATGCCTTGACTCTCATTGTACTCACTCAAATATCCATTATAATAAATTTAATTTTATTATAAATATATAAAACAATAATATTTATATATATAATTGCATATAATATTTACTTATGACTTTATATTAACCCTTCATTGAGAAATCTATTTTAATGTAACGTTTCGGGTAACAATGACAATGTTTTTCATAATTGTTTTGACTTATCATTATTAGTATTCTTATATAGATCATAATTTCATTATTTCCATAATTTAGACCATTATTTATATATAATATAAATTCAACATATATTTATTTAAAATAACCTACCAAATATTTTCAAAGTAAATCAGTTACACCATTCTAGGAGACAAAAGGCTGTATGTATGCATGAACACTGTTTAAATTTCATATCATAATTTTGAATGAAATATGAGTAAATGATATTTATATATATATTATTATAAAAATATAATTAATATTTATTATATATAAAATATTTATATTAAAAATATCATTTATACTCTCAATGTAATGATAGAACAAATTATATCTCACTGCGGAGGTTGTATTCCTCCCCTCCACAAATGACGTTATCGTATTATCACAAAATGGACGACATAGTGATATAATTTATATAATATTTCTATAAAAATAAATAAATAATATATATATATATATAATAAAAAATAGTATGTACATCATTATTTAAATCCATGAAATGTGGTAACGGCAGAACAAACGTCATTAGCTCGTGAGGCGGTAGTTCATTGTACACAAAAATGATGATTGTGTATCCCATTAGATGGAAGTGTTTGTTAGTATAGGTAAAACTGTAACCTAAAAATATCAGTATATTGAATATATTGAAGTTATTATATAATTTTAATATAATAATAATTTATTGGGGGACAATTATATAAAACAATAGTGATTGTGGGAGTATGGTACCACTTCTTTGGGAAACTCTTAATAGATTTATCCAAATGTATTCCTTGGTTAGATTTATTCCCAATGTGATTAATATAAGATGAATGATGGGAATTTGAGAGGATTTGTTGGTAGTTATTCCAAAATCGAAAGGGATTGAGACATGTGAAGAAGTGAGGGGTGAGTTCCCTTTATATGTGGAGGAGGACTGGCATTCCTTTAGATATAGAGAGGAAAACACCTTGAGAGGTCTCCCTAATATAATTTACCAAAAATAATTGTAGATAATATTTAAATTTGAGGATATGGTATAGTTATGTCTATATAATGTATTTAAAACATGTTATTGAAAATTTATACTTTTATTATAAAACATTAACCAATAGGTAATTTTATTTTTTCCTTAGTAGTTGTAATTAATTTTAATTACATTCTAGAATATTTTCATTCCAAAACTACTATAAAAGTTATAGAAATTATAAATTATTATTATAATTAATATTTAATAGTGTTTTTCAAATTTTAATCATATAATTTTTATA
The DNA here is from genome assembly GCA_963277665.1 of Viscum album. NCBI lineage: Eukaryota > Viridiplantae > Streptophyta > Magnoliopsida > Santalales > Viscaceae > Viscum > Viscum album. The sequence continues at coordinate 1,815,503,448 of OY728127.1, forward strand.
AATAATTTAATATGAATCACATTTTTGGGATGGGACAATGACTTTTTTAATGTGAAAAGTTTAAATGCATGAAATGTATTTTTTATCAAATTTCAATATATAATTGATTCCAATGATAGAAATTGGATTAATTTATGTATAAGTTATCTAATGAACTTTTTTAAATAAAATTATATTTCAACACAAGTATATATTTTAATTAGATGAAAAAGTTATTTTCAATTAAAATTCATATTTTTGACTATTCATCTAAAAATGAAATTTTTTGAAAAATACAAAAAAATCACCCTAAGTTAATTTTTACATTCTAATTTCAACATTGACATTTACTTTTTAATATTAAATGTATAAATGATTTTCAAATTAAATTTTTTATTATTAAAAACAGGACATAATAATAAATTTTTAGAGGATATAATATTTTTTAATCATATAAATATTTTCTTTTGGAAAATATATATTCAATTACCAATATTAATTATTTACATGAAACCATTATAAATAAGATTTAAAAATTGGGTCATATTTCTATATTTAGAAGTTATGATATAATTTTCTCATATAGATAATTATAATAAAACATTGTTTCCTAGAAACAAAGTGTTTTGTGTAACACAATCTTGACCGATTTTCCATGTACTTCCATATTAACATAGATTAACAGATAATGAAATACTAACATTGTTTATAATGGATCAAAACACATCTTTTTAAGTTAATTTATATGAAAAAATAATGCTCACAAAAACTCAAGGTGTTGCACGATGTGTGGATTCAACCTTTCTAGTGGTAGTACATTCATTATATTCTCATTATAGAAATATACAAGACAAGATACTCACAAAATTTTTTATTTATTATAGATTATATAATAATACATTAAAATGAAATTCATATCATCTATAGGTAATACATATTAAATAGTGATACATTGGTATCTATGGTCGAAAATATTCTTAAAGAAAATAACATTAACCATCATAATGTTAAGGTTATAGAAGTCAATTTTACCAATGATTACCCATGCGTATTACATACCAAATATTTATCACACATTGGTCATTAAAAACATAAAATCATAGAGAATATGGAAATGTTAAAATTTATACTATTTCATTATGATATTTATTAGGAAAATATCCTTAATTTGAATAATATAACTTATTATATTAATTTAATTATTATATTTATTATTAAAACGGATAATTTATTTAATATTACCTCCAAAAATAGAAATTGTATTTATATTTTGTATATATTGATATGTTATTGATTAATTATTAAGAAGTAATTTTTTTATATTATCATATAAATATAATGTTATATTGAACCACTATTATGGTATAAATATTATGTTGTCTGTATATGGAAAATCTTATATTAATCATTCACAATATCATTGTCAAGTTTTTATCTAATCACACAAAAATTATTTATTATTCCCTTTGTCATATATGTTATTAATTATTTAAAATTAAATTTATAGATGGACTGATTATATATTTATATTTTAAATATGTTGATACGTTAAAATATTTTTCGTTTGAAAAATTGTTAGAATGACCTTTTAGGGAAAATATGAGATCACTAGTGGACTATTTGATCTTATATAGAGTTAGGTTTGCAGAAAAAAGTGTTCTTAAGAATGAAGGGGGGTTCTATGCATTATAATTAATTCTACAGTTCAATATAGTTTATATGCTTCTCTGTTTCTTATAATATATAATTAAAAAAAATTATAAATTTTTAGAGTTTCATTAAATAATATATAGTAAAATAGTTATATGTACTAATATACTGAAATTATATTGGTGCTGTGAATACATGAACCATGAATGAATTTATTATTAGAGGTATTGTGGAATTGTTCCACCACTAACCCATCCAACAACTATATTGTTTAAAGATATGTTATGTAGTTGGAATCCTACCATTATTGAAATTGATTTTTTTGGTGATGTGTCATTTTGATCATCTTAACTCTTTTTAGGGTAATGTTGTGGAGATAGTTAATGTCACAATTAAAAATGTCATTTATAAATAATTAATAATGTCACCATTTGAGAAATTTTATTTGAAAATACATAGTATGAATTATATGAGGAATTTGGGTTATCTATGACTTGTATAATGATTGGAATTAGGTAAGATTCTACCTATGTTTGTATAATTATTATTAATTAGTTATCCAAAGTAAATAGTAAGATATTATTTTTATAATCCTACACAATTTTATTTATATATCCTATAAATATAGATTTATTTTAATGGAAAAAACATTGAAGGGTTATTAGGTGGAATCTTCATAACATGTTAGTGGAAGACCATTAAATTTTATGTTTTTATGATAAAAAGGAGGATCCAGTTTTATAAATATTTATCAAAGATGAATAAAATAAATTTATTTAAAAAAGAATCTATATGGGTGATTATTATTTATCCAATGACTCATAGATATGGATCTTGTGTGTGAGATGATGATAAGTAAATGTAAATTAGAAGTGAATATACAACATATAGTGATGCCATTAACATTTTTAATTTAGGTAAATGGATATGGTCCATGGAATCTGAAATGGACACCATGTACACTATCCTTGAGTTAAAAAAAGTGTATAAACATAAATAATAGAGTCTAATAGGGTAAAGTTTTGGTTTCTTAATAAATTCTAACATAGTTGGTATATTTTCAATAAATAAATAATTTATTGTGTATATGGTTACAAAAATATTAATGTTGTTGTATAGGTATGATCATTTTCTAATTATTTAGTGATAAAGTCAATATCCATTTATATTTACATATCAATATTGTATTATTTTGAGTTTTATTAAATGGATTTAAAAAATAATAGTAATTAAATGGAATATTGTCCATGAAATGAATATGATGAAACAATAATATTTTTATTTTATAAATGAGGCTACTAAGGCATAAATGATATAAATACCTATTTTTGATTGAGTCTATATTCACAGTATTATAATTTAATGTTTATTAATGAAATTATAATATTGATTTTATCAAAAACAAGGATGATTATTGTATACATATGTTAATATGTGGGACTATTGTACTGTTTAAAATATTGAATTTAGAAGGAATATTTCATATTAGTAATTACATATTAAATATATATTATATGAATATATTGTTTTCAAATTCATCCGGATGAAAGACATCGATTATGCAGCCTACATTCATGGTATAATTATATATACAGATAGTTATATGAGGTTACCTAGTCAAAATAAGGAAACATACATGTGTATTGTTCTATAGATAATTAACAGAGAGAAATAATGAATGGGGTACTTATTATTGTTACATAACAGAAATCTTAGTATGATATTGGATCCTTATAAAGTGGTGGAAATAATCAAATCAAGTTCCTATAATTCCTTCATTGCCTCTGTATTTTCTATTAGATTATGTATTCTACATGATGTATCCTTTTTTAATAAAATTTTTAGTAGATTTAAATCCAATACTTGGGAATGTTTATATATTTCTTTTATGAGAACCTTTATGAAATTATGAAGAACAAGTGATTCATTCATTGAGTGTGAATGATAGAATGATGTTTTTGTTAAGGGTTACATAAATGTGGGATTATAATTCTATATAATTTGATTTTTTTCTTAATATGTTTTCATATTTTGGAATGACCATATATACAATAGTTTCATGAGTTCCAAATAATACATTGTTTATGATACAAAAATCGATGTATAGTACCTCATAAAATCATATGTTTCGAAGGAGGTTGTTTTGAGTCTAATTGATTATTTCTAAAAATGATGTATTTCATAGAGCAAAATGATAAAATTATATTTAAAAAAAAGAGATATTTATTAGGGTAAGGATCCAAAATCTCATTAATAAACCATTCTCAACCATCACTATTACCGACTTATACGATATCTACTCAAGAGAGCATATGATATATATTAGTTTTATATTGAAAAAAATTTAGGCAGCCTAGTGATTAAACCAATAGTATATATAAATCATCAAATTCATATTGAATGTATCATTATATTATGAATAATATATTGATATAATGGATGAATAATTTATCATTTTCATGAGAAAATTGAAAACTCCTTTATTAATTTATTTCTCTATACATAATTTGAGTTTACATGAATAGTGGAATGATAATATTACTTCAGTGTAAGATATTGAGATGTACCTAATTAATAATCATTGTATATTATTATGGGTTGTGATAATATGTTGAAATAATATGGAATAGTGGACTCATGGTATAGTAATTATATTCTTTTTACCCGGAGTGACACTCCAAATAATATCCCATTGACTGTTAGACAATAATTGATAATCTTAGAGGTGTATTGATATAAGAAACCCATTTTACCCTATGATAGTGTTATACATATAATAATGACCTTCGTAATTCATGATCCATTTTATGGAATCCTTGACACTTACCTTGTCATGGGGTTCTTGGGTATTTTACATATCATTCCATCAGTTGGGGATCAACCAAGAGAGTAAATTTCATCCTATATAACCAGAAATGTCATATGGAACCTGATTTAATGAAACTATTTATACCTATTACATTCTTTATTAAGTCACATATTATATTTTCTTCTAGATCAATTAATAAAATGTGAAATTATCATTACATCAGTTAATGATATGTAATTTTTTCATCAATGTAGTCATTGGTTTTTTGTAATTAATGATTTAGAATAATTATAATGGACTGATATTTTTTAGTAATTACTATTCAGTCACTATCATAAAAAAATGGATTATATTGGAATAAATATGATGTTTCGTAAATATTTTAAATTAATATCATGAACTATTCCATGGAATCCATGATATGACACTCAATCATAAAATATAAGTAATGTGCCAGTAGAAATTTATTTTTGTTCCCAAGGATTATGAAATGAGATATCCTTGTGTATAATGACTTCTCATACACTAAGGGGATGGAAAGAAATAATAAATTTTACTTATTTGGGTGATTTCATAGTAAGAATAATATAATAAGTGTATATTATGTTATTAAACATTGGATAATAGAAAGGGATATAGAAATAGTAAAACAAATTTTTGATTATATTATAAAGTCATGTTGTTATTAGAAAACCTGGATTACAATGGATCCTCAGAACAAGGAGACCAGATTTATGTCACAAATTTATTTTGAAAACTCCTGGAAAAAAATATTCAATTTCAAATAAACATTTATTAGTAATTAGTATAATAAAATTTATAGTATATTATTTTCAATAATACATTATACTAATCCCCACATGCTACCCATCCTACATTCACACAAATATAGATTTCCTTATGATGAAATATATGGTTTATAAATCATAATTTTTTATAACATAGTATTTTATGTTGGATTTTGTTTTCTAGGTGTCCTCATTCTAGGGTTCCTTTCATAGGGATACCTATCACATGAGTTCCCTTCATGGTGTGATCCCAACAATTATCACACACTACTAAACAAAAAAAGGTCTTCCAAGATCCAACATGTTTTCCAATGAGAAAATTTCGTTTTTGGTGTCCTAATCATGGATTTTCTAATATAAGGACACGCCATGGTGTTGATTTTTTATTAACAGAGATAGAATGAAGCATAATCATATGTGTACTCATGCATCGATCTTATAATTAAGGTTATTTCTAAATACAACAATATGTATTGGGGATAAAATTTTTGTACATTGGCCCTCCTTGTATGATTTATACCCATTGAAAAAAACTACATCAGATATATCTAGTCATACTATAACTACCATTTTAATCTCCACTAAAGAACCAACTCCATAAGGTTCAACCACTTAGGTTCCAAACAAATTGGTGTATGTAGAAAATTACATTATTACCCATTAAATATAAATCATATGCTGGGATTCCAAACACATGGATTCCATCCTTTGAGAGGACAATCATCTAGGAACTATACTACCAAAGAAACCAGATCATTGTTCCTATCTAATTGTATATAACTATATGAGAACCCAACTAATAGTTTTAAATCATGAAGGTGTCAACTAATTTGGTGAAAAAACCTATGTTATCAAAATATTTCTTCCAACTATCTATAAATTCCTTCATCGATGACTTATACAAGGTAATACATTCTTCCAATCCTCTCTATTTGGAAGAAACTTCTCCCTAAACTCCTACAAAGGATATATTGTTTGTAAACCTCTTACTAGGTGTACACCCAAACCATTCCATCTCATTACTATATAATGATAAACATTATGAAAATAAAAAAGGATTCATATTTTTATTCCTCATTTTGGAAAAATTGTTTACCCATTTTTAAATAGGATTCCCTAAAACATGATTTAAACTGTATATACCCTATCCAAATATTTATATTCGACAACTATTACTCATTTAGTTGTAGACCCAATGATTACAGAGTTCCTTCCCCATCTAGTGACCAATATAATTGCATTTAAATTCACCTATTGGAATCTATCTAGAATTATGAATGAATACCCACATTCACATGATTTTCCTAACATGAAATATATATACCGGTTTCCGTGGAATAATAACTATACCTTTTAATAAAATGAGAGAATTACATCTATTATTTCTAAAATCACAATAACCATAAATGCGACTGTTATTTTATTTTAATGTTGATATATTTATTATGGGAAATGAAAATCTAATAACATTAATTCTAGGGAATATAGCCTAAAAAAAGAATGTGAAAATTTAGTAAACCAGTGTTCATGCTATATTTCATTGAGTAGATATTGCTAATTTTGGGAGCATCAGTTATTTTCTATATAATATGTCTATCTTTTAATAATCCCTGAAATAATATATGTTTCTTCTTTATAAAACATAAAAGAAATATTATTTTTCTATAATATCAAAATTGTGGATTAATATATAAATAAGTCTTCTATATTGTTAGATAGAAGATAAACATTACATGATATTCCACATATAATGATACTTATGGTAAAAATTCATTAAAAACCCAATTTCTAAGGGATCTTATAGTAGCATTACATTTAATTTATGGGTGGTTATTCTTGGAGAATAAATTTGTGATGTTTTAATTTCAAATGGTCTAATATTTCTTATCATACCAATTATGTTCTCTAATTTTTTGAATATTTTGTGTGAAATAAGTTTTTTCTAGATGATGCTTCATAGGACATCTTTACTCAGAATTAGGTCATTTTCATTTTGGTTTGGAAATATATTTTGCGTTAAAAAATATTTTGGAGACCATGGTACCAAAAGTGATTTTTCCGAACAATACAAGGTGTTTTTGGATAGTTTATAGGAGTAATTTAGTTCTTATTTGGGAGTTGATAATGATAATTTATTGTCTCTATTTTATATTTGTGATCAAACCAATTACCTCCATGATTTGTGATTTTTTCTATTAAAATAATTTATATTAATGGAGTAAGTGTATTTTAACTAATCCATCGTAATGTTTTCATTTTTTATTATTATGATTTTTTAATATTTTATTTTTCATTTTTTGAATATATGATTCAATCGATTGTTTAATTTACATAGTGTTTATATTTTCTCATAAGGATATTAGTAGTCAATTTTTTTGGGTTGATATGAAGGTAATATAATTGACCAAATTTAATACATGAGGTGGACTATTATGTTTTGTTACTTTAAAATTAAATATTAAAACCCTCTTATATTATATAATATCGTTACACTTGGTGACAAAATATAGATTCAAATCCAAGGTTTTTTTTATAACATGATCTTAGATTCTTTACACTAAATTGATGTTGATTAATGATATTAATTTTTAATCAATGAATAAATTTATATTATAATGTTGGATAATATTAATCTTATCAAATAACATATATTTAATAGGAAAAATTATTAATAGTTTAGTGATTATATGAAGAAATTTTCCTTAAATACTGTATAGATTATTTTTTATTGATTAAGTGAATCTATATAATTCAAGAGAATTATAGTTATATCTTTTATTATGTTTATAATATTGAATATAAACAAAATTAAGAAGATATAAATAGTTTCTTATATTACAAAATTGGAATTATAAAAGATAAATATCCTCATGGGAAAATAAAATATAAATATATAAAAAACTATATATTACAATTTTTTGAACAAATAATGTTCTCGAAACTAACAAAGAAATGACTATAAGTGAATATCAAAGGTTTTATTTTTTAAACGGTGAGTCAATGGACTGGATAGATTATTTATTTATTAGTATTGTGTGTGTATTTCTTATCATTGTGAGATATTATTAACATAAGACAAAATTATTGTGAAAATAAGTTATATACATGTGATAGTGGTTTTTAAACAATGAGAAATACTATAGATAAAAAATACTTTCAATGATGAATCTATATGAAAAATATCCGTACATCAGTTAAATACATTAATTAATTGAAAATAGATGCAAATAAAGTGTAGGAGGAATGTTTTGTTTTCTTATACTTATATTTACATTACATATGGTTGTATTGACATTGTAGAACAATTTTCAAAGATATATATCTCTAATATGAAGCATAAAAAGAATTGAAATTGTAAATTTTTTGACAATAATAAAAATTATATTATTCAATATTATAAATAGGGGAATGAAAAATGGAAAATTTATATTCATTATTATTATTTTCAAATTAATAGATAGTAAATGATTTAAAGATAATATTAATGAGATCATTTTTAAAAAATTTGTGAAGATGGTAATATATGGTTATATTTCATAATAATCAATTTGAATTAAATTCAATTTATAACATTGTTTAAATGTATAGAATATATAATTATAAAAACATTACAATAATGGGCACATGTGGTGGAAATTATTTTTTATTCTTCTTTAGTAGTTATTTTTGGCAATAAAAATTTAAGGTGTCTAATATAATTATTATTAAAAATTAAAAATGTATTATCAGTATGATAACTGCGGAATCGTTACCAAATATACATTTAATTTTTCATTTTTCATTTTCAAAAAATAATATACCTGTAAAGACCCGAAAATCCATTGGAATTTTTTTGAATACATGGTATTTTTAGGAGTCCGTGAAAATTTACGGCGCTAGATTCCGAGCCCATTGTGACGAAATAAATTTATGAAGTTTTTGTTCAGGTACGTTCAGTAATCATACGAGTGGGTTTTTATAACTTTTGAACTGATGCTCGGAATTGAAATCTGAGGGCACCGTTGAACTCACTGCACCGGTATTTTCTTAAGGAGACTTTCACATTGACTATAGTGAGTTGAGAATAGAAGTTAATTTTTTGGTTTTCTTGAAAAAAAAAAGTAATAAAATAATGTATAGATACACTTTATTTTATTTGAGCCACCATTTTCTGTGTGTTGGTGAAAACCTCCTCATGGAGGTTGGAGGTGGGGCCACCACACCTTAAACTCCCATTAGAGGTTATGGTGGGGGGGCACCCAAACTAAACCTCCCATGAGAGGATTAATGTGGTGGGGACCACATGGGGCTTAACCCCCTATTAATGGGAGGAGAGGAGAACCCCTCAACTATCTCTCATTAATAAGGGATATCCTTTTTATTCCTCAAATCCCCATTAAATTGGGAGAAACTTTTTGACCAGCCCCACCATAATGAAGCCAACTCCCCTAACTTTTTATTTGTGCTAATCTCCCATAATTAATTCATGCCAACTCTCGTGAATTAATTATTGGGAGCTTCTTAAAAATAATTCTCCTATTTGAACTACTGTGCCATCAAAATAATAAAAAAACTCTTCGTTTTATTATTTTCATTTGGCATTTGGGTGGATTTTGAGAAAGAGGATTATTGGCAGAAAAGATAATCCTTCCAATGAAGAACTAAGAACGAGTTATTCCAACAATGATTACCGGCGACGATTCTTCTTAGAAATTTTACCCTGACACCAACCAATGTGGAGACACATTCACAACCATCGTGCGAACTAAGAAGTGGAAGTGTGCGGAGGACGCGATGAATGATGACTACGTCTTCTTTCCGTGACTTCACCATCGATGCTCAAAAATCTAGGTTGGGGTTTTTGCATCTTGAGGCTTTTCTTCTCTTCTTCTCATCATCAAATGAATGAAATCGATGCAAAGTTATGTAATTAATTTTTGTTCATCTTCCCTTCTTGATGAACCAATTGATACCACCTTAAACGCAAAGGATATAGGCCAACCTAACATGTCCCGACATCCTCCGTCATTTTGTTCTTTCTTGTGGTGTTAATCGAAATGGAGACAAGGCAACGAAGGCGGTGACGACAAATGTCGTGCTACCTATGGTCTCAGTGAACCACTCCTTCTCCGCGACACACCAGTGCTTCTAGCCGAACACCACAGACCCCCACCTACCCAAACCGCCCCGAACCGGCCTGCCCGGTCGCAACTCAGCCACCGGACCGCCTGCCCGGTGCCCTCTCCGCCACCTGCCAGCCTCCATGGCACCCTACCCGGTGCCCAGACGGCCTGCCCAGGCCAGCACCCGGCCTGGTCGAACCAGACCTCGGCTTCCAGGCCGAATCGCCTGAGCCACACCCCTCACAGCGCTGGCTGAACAGGCCCTAGCCTCCGGGTCGAGCCGCCTATGCGGTGACCTCCGGGCCGAACCACCCACGCAGTCTGTTGGGACGGGCCCAACAGACCGGGCCGAACCTAGCGGGCGACCCACCCAACAGGATGGGTCGGGACGAGTCGGTCCGACTAAGTCGGACCGAGCCCAGGCCAATTACTGACCGTTACTTCATTCTTCCATATCATTGGCACCGAACGACCGTTTGATGAACTATCAGTGGCGCTGGTTTTCTTGGATCATGACGGTCCCTTTGAGTATACCCCACTGAAGTTCGGGGTAGTGTAGAGATACGGTCAGGTTGGATCGTACATGAATCCAACATATCCTCTATGATTAAAAATCATATAACTCATAGACTGAGCATTTCATTGACGTGTTGTCTATTGCATTGAGACCACTATGACGAGATTAACCTTTGAGATACTTCTATGTGGGACTTCGTGACATTTGGAGTATCGACATGTACCTCGTGGAGCATACCCTCTCGAAGACGAGCGAGCTAAGTACGAAGACCAAGTAGATGGATGAGACCTAACAACTACTTGACCGATTCAACTCGAAGTGATTCAACTAGCCCAGTAGGGAATGCTTGGTTGTTGGCGGTAGACGCACGGTGGAGGATCTCCTGGTAGTTGGTGGAAGACCTGCAGTAATCGACAGGATGAGTACCTCTGCTGGCTATTAGGGGGGGGCTAGTAGTTGGTGGTAGACCCACAGTGGGTAGCATCTCTGTGTGAGCAAAGCAGACCCATGGTACTCGACAGGAGAGTACCTCAGCAGTCCAAGGTTAGTGGGAAGCCCCTGGTTTTGGAAGAAAGCCCACTGCACTCGACAAATGAGGAGTTCTGCAGTAGCCATGGTTTTGATAATGTGAATATAAATCCTGGTTGAGCTGAGTAGGTAACTTTTGTGTATAACTCATTATTGAAATAGATTACTTGGTAACTTAGGTATATATATGGGAATATAATTAAGTGAGGTTATTTGTTTATTTCATTCTTTGTGATTTATCCTGGTTGGATTTTGTGAGACCTTGAGGGTCTCAGGGTCCTTACCGAGTATCATTATACTCACCCCTGTAAGTGCTTTTCCAGCATCTTGTTGTGTTGGTTGCAGACTATGGAAAATGATGACTGAGGCTGAGTGTTGTCGGATTGGACGGTACCCTGAGGTAGACCTCACGGTGTGATGGTACATGGAGGATACAGATATACATGGAGTGCTTCGGAGGCTATATATACCTACCATTCAGGTAAGATTCATGGCGGATGATCTTGGAGTTTTTATAAACCTTTCAACTATTTTTTACCTTTTCAGTTGTACTTGTACTTTATATTTGGGCTTGTATTTCCAGCCCCTGTAATTTTCAGCACTCCATTTTTATACAGTTTTACTTAGTGTTTTTCATCCAGACTATACTCTGTTGTGTGTGACTAAAATTTATAAAGGCAATTCAATCCCAGTTTTAGGTATTAACACCTTTGTTTCTAGTCACCTACCCCCGACCTATGGAAGGCGGGCTTGAGATAGTCACAACATGGGTCCTAAGGACGGGTCATGAAAAATTTGTATCAGAGGTGTCAGTTCAGCTGCATAACTTAGGACGCTGATATTTCTTTTTCAATGAAGCAATAGTGTTAAGGGAACTAATTGTGGGTTTTAGTTCAGGGAGTCTAGTGTTGGTGCAGCGGCCAACGTATCCATACACCAGGACCATGACTACTGACATCTGACTCAGTGCATGAAAACATTGATTGCATGTGTGTTTTCAAAAGTTTTTCTTTAAGTTAGCTAAACTAGGTCAGCTCACCAGGTATAATCTTTTGACTGTGTGACATCTATTTCTTTCAGGAAGACTCCCCACGGACGACCAGATAGATCCCTGAGAGTTGTATGCACAGATAGCCCACCGAGTGACGAGGCCTCAATGCAGGTCCCCCTTCTAGCAGAGGCACCAGTGCTACCACTACCCGTTGGGTCACCGATGCCACCAGCCCCAATAGCAGATGATGCACGCTGTTTGAGCACATTTCAATAGTTCTAGTGCCAGAGCCCACCCATGTTTAGGGGAGAGACAGACCCATAGGTGGATAAATACTGGCTGGAGGCTATAGTAGGAGTCTTCAGATTGGTAGGGACACAAGCCGACCTTATGGTGATCCTTGCTACGAGTCTCCTTCAGGAAGCAGTAGACAGATGGTGGAGTCTGATGCTGTTGGTGCATGATGAGATTATTCTACTCTGGGCTAACTTCAAGAGCCTATTTCGAGTGGAGTTTGTCCCATCAACCCTATGAACGGTGCAGATACAAAATCTACTGCATCTACTGCAGGGTAGCATGACTATAGCTCAGTACTCAGTGAGGTTCATAGACCTCCCTCACTACTCCACTGATATGGTATGAGTCACATTCTTCAGGGCCTGAACATTTTATCAGGGTCTCAGGTGTGATATCAGGGCTTCGATGATCTCCCTCACCATCCCGACACATGTAGGGGTGTTAGATTGAGCCTTCTAAGTTGAGAACTTCCTTGATAAGCATTATCCAGTAATAAAACCCACCATTAGTCGACGTGTAGAGGAGTCTTCTGCAGATGGTAGTAGACAGATGTCTCAAAGGTCCAAGAGGACCGGACCTATAGTTGGATGACCGCAAGACTCAGAATTGGTTTTTTGGGGCACCCAGAATGGAGACAGATCTAGACTTTCCAAAATCGGGCAGTGTTACTCATGCGGTGGGCATGGTCACATTGACCGTGACTGTCTGACCCGCCGTTCGGGTGATTAGTAGATGGTCGAAGGAAAGCCCAGGAAAAGACATATATTTGATCGAGGCGATCAGAAGGGAGTTGGTAGATATCGAAGAGGATCCGTTCGTCCAACAGGTGGTGGGAGATGATTCGAGGTGTTACCGCCACCACCTCTAGAAGGTCCACCCCAACCGTAGGGAGCAGGTGGATAGGGGAGAGCTCAGCTCCAGGCAGTTGAAGATTATGATCATGGTGCGACAAAGATTATTTGCGGTACGATCTTTTTCTACTCAACCTTAGCTATAGTTCTTATTGATATAGGTTCCAGTCAGTCTTTCATTTCCACTACCCTCTTTAGGAGTTCGAAGATTCTAATGAATTCGTTGGCTCGATCCTTACAGCTAGAGACTCTTACAGGAGCAGACTCGACAATTATGCATTCGTGTCGACTGTTTGAGCTTACTCTAGGAGGCGAGAGCTTCAGCTATGATCTCCTCGAAGTGGTGTCGAGACCTTATGACGTCATCTTGGGTATGGACTGGTTATCTACAGTCCATACTCAGATCGACTATATTGGGCGCAAAGTGCAGTGTGTCCGCATGGATGGGACAAGGTTCACCTTCACTGGAGAGAAGGGAGCATTTGTAATGTAGGAAATACTTACTCGGAAGTGGGTGCATCAGATCACTAATCAGTTGGCCTTCTATACCCTCAGAGCAGTTGATGTGGAGAGTTCGAGCTATCCGGTAGTGGAGGACCAGTACGCGAAAGTTTTCCATGAATATGTTCTAGGACTACCACCTTCCAGAGAGGTGGACTTCTACATTGACTTGTACCCCGAGATGACACTGATATATTCTCCAGCATATCGGATGGCTCCCGCTGAGCTTCGTGAGCTCTAAGTACATCTGAAGGAATTATAGTGGAAGGGATTCATCCAGCCTAGTTTTTCATCGTGGGCAGACCGATTCTATTAACCATGATTGTGGATGGGAGCTTGAGGCTTTGTGTCGACTACCCTTTCCTGAACCAGGTGACTTTTAAGAACAAGTACCAACTCCCAATGATTGATGACCTCTTTGATCAGCTAAAGGGAGCACGTTGGCTCTCGAAGATAGATATCAGATTAGGCTATCACCAGATAGTGTTTGAGATGAGGATGTACAGAAGATGACCTTCAGATGTCGGTTTCACCACTATAATTTCATGGTTATGCCTTTCGGCATAAACAATGCTGAAATAGTGTTCATGGGACTCATGAAAATGATATTACAGCCATACCTCGATCACGTTTTTGTAGTCTTCATCAACAACATTCTAATCTACTCGTTTACTAAGGAGAAGAATGCCTACCATTTGTGGGTAGTACTGGACACACTCCGAGATCACAAGCTTTATGGTAGGCTCTTGAAGTGCCAATACTTGATCCGAGAGGTTATATTTTTGGGACATGTCATCTCGAAGGTTGGAGTTGTAGTGGATATAATGAAGATTGAGGTGGTACTTGCTTGTGAGCCACCTATGAGTGTGACAGAGGTATAATGTTTCCCGGGTTTGGCTGGTTACTACATGAGGTTCATACCAGTCTTCTCCGGAGTTTCAGATCCACTATCAGCCTTGACGAAGAAGGGGAAACCCTTCGTGTGGTCGGAGAGATGCTAGCAGAGCTTCCAGAAGATGAGGCAGAGGCTGACTAGTGCCCCCCATCTTGAGACTTCAATAAGAAGGCATAGGGTACGTACTTTACTGCGACGCATCAGGGAATAGAATCGAGTGTGTCATAATGCAGGAGAGAGTAGTGATCACTTATGGTTCTCTTTAGTTGAGACATGATGAATAGAACTATGCTACCCAATACCTGGAGTTAGTAGCAGTGGTATTCACCATGAAGATGTGGAGACACTATCTGATGGGAGATCATTTTTCCGTGTACTATAATCAAAAGGGTCTCATGTATATATTCTCTCATTAGGACCTGAACCTGAGACATAGGCATTAGCTTGAGTTAATCCAGAACTATGACTTTGAGATAGTCTATACTCCTAGGAAGGGGAATGTTGTTGCAGATACACTCAACAGGAGGTCTGGTATACAGCTGCTAGTAGAGGCGAAAGAGAATTTGGCTGCTTTATAGATATCCTTTGTGGATAGAGATGGAGAATCCGTCCTTCAGTTCCTTACAGTCACTCCCCCACTTCTTCAGCAAGTCAGGGAGGTGCAATGTGGAGATGATGACTGTGAGAAACGACATGCTTAGATATCCACAGGGTAGGAACCTGATAGATTTTTTGAAGGTAAGGAGCACATAATCCTCTTCAGAGGATGTACCTTGGTTCTAGTAGCACTTCAGAAGGAAGTTTTGAGGGAGTTCCTCACTTCCACTCTAGCGGTACATCCAAGAGTGGAGAAGATGTACCAGGACCATCGACGACAACATTGGTGGAAGGTATAAAGAAGGTAGTAGTAGTGTTTGTCTCTCAGTGCCTCACTTGTCACCAAGTGAAGGCAGAGCACCAGGTTCCAGCAGTCTTGGTTCAGCCTTTAGAGGTCCCATAGTGGCATTGGGATTGGATATCCATGGACTTCGTGATATGTCTTCCACATACATCCAGGGGACATGACTCGATTTGGGTGATCATTGACCAACTCGCCATGTCATCCCACTTCCTACTAATCAGTGAGAAAGGCTCAGTAGAGAGCATGTGACACCATTATGTGATAGAGATTGTGCAGCTACTTGGAGTACCCTCATATATTGTATACAATCATTACACATGATTTACATCCTCGATATGGAAGGGGTTGTAAGAATCTTTTGAAGCACATCTTCGTCTGAGCACTACCTTCCATCCTCAAACGGATGGCCAGACTAAGAGGACCATTCAGAAACTCGAGGATATGCTCCGTGCTTGTGTCCTAAACATCGATCGCAACTTGGAGAATCACTCACCTTTGGTGGATTTTTCATACAAAAAAAACTCTTACTCCACCATAGGGATGGCCCATTTCGAGGCGTTGTACGGGCGACCTTTCAGATCATCCTTGTGCTGAACAGGCCTAGGGGAGTCAGCACTAGTGGGACCAGAGATTGTACAAGCTACCATGGAGAATGTTAAAATCATATAGGAGCAGATGAAGACTGCACAGAGTAGGCAGAAGACATATGATGATAGGAGAAGAAGATATCTGGAGTTTGAGGATGGTGACCACATCTTTGTACGTGGCTCACCTTGATGAGGTCTACGACGATTTGGATGAGGTGGAAATTTATCTACGAGGTTCATTGGACCTTTTTAGGTCCTCAGCAGAGTCGGAGAGGTGGATTACTGCTTAGATCATCCACCATAGTTGCACCAGGTGTACGACGTCTTCAATGTATCTCAACTAAAGAGATACATGCACGACCCTAATCACATCATCGACCATGGAGAGCTGGACATCGATGATCAGGGAAATTTCATGGAAGTTCCAATGGAGTTTGAGGATCGACAGAAGCGGGTCCTACATGGACGGTTGATACGTCTGGTGCGCGTTGGCTGGCAGCATGAGAAACTCCAGGAGATCACATGGGAGTGGGAGACTTAGATGAGTGCCCAGTACCCCAATTTGTTCCCTTTGTTCGAGTTGAATCTTACAAGGACATAAATCCCTGATTTGGGGAGAATGTAATGACCTGGAAATCACGTGAAATATATTTTAATACATGGTATTTTTACGAGTCCGTGAAAATTTTCGGTGCTTGATTTTGAGGCCCGGTGTGCGCGTAATCAATTTTTGATTTTCTTTGTACAGGTACCTTCAATAAACGTATGAGAAGGTTTTTATAACTTTTGAACCGGTGCTCAGAATTGAAATCTGAGGGCACCGTTGAACTCGCAGCGTTGATATTATTTTAAGAAGACTTTAACTTCGATGGCAGTGAGTTGCAAATAGAAGTTAATTTTTGGGTTTTCTTGAAAAAAAAGTAACAAAATAATGTGTAGATACACATTATTTTATTTGATCCTCCATTTGGTGTGTGGTGGTTAACACCTCCTCATGGAGGCTGGAGGTGGGGACACCACACCTTAATCTCTCATGAGAGGTTTTCGTGGTGGGGCCCACCCGAAGTAAACCTCCCATGAGAGGATTAATGTGGTGGGGACCACACGAGATATAACGCCACTATTAATGGGAGGAGAGGAAAACCTTTCAACTCTGCCTCATTAATGAGGGAGATCCTCTTGATTCCTCTACTCCCCATTAAATGAGGAGAAACTCCTTGACCACCCCCCACTGTAATGGAGCCAACTCCCCAACCATTTAATTTGTGCTAATCTTCCCCAATTAATTCATGCCAACTCTCTTGAAAAAATTCATGGGATCCTCTTAAATTATTTCTACTTTTTGAACTGTTGTGCCAAAAAAATAATAGACAAACTCTTCCTTCTATTATTTTCATTTGGAATTTGGGTGGAAGATGGGAAGGAGGATTATTGGGAGAAGAGAGAATCCTCCCAACGAAGAATAAAGAACGCGTTCTTCCAATGAAGAATTCCAGTGACGATCCACCTTCGACTTTTTCCTTGGAAGCATACCAACGTGGAGCCACTTCCACAACCGTCGTGCGAACTTGGAAGAGGAAGTGTGTGATGGACACGATGAATGACTACTACACCTTCTTCTCGCGACTTCACCGTCAACACTCGAAAATCTAGGTAGGGGTTATTGCATGTTGATGCCTTTCTTCTCTACTTATCATCATTGAATGAATGGAGTCAATTCAAAGTGATGTAATTAATTGTTTTTCATCTTATTTTCTTGATGAACCAATTTATACCACCATAAACGAAGAGGATGCGGGCAACCTAACATGGCCCGACATCCTCCGTCGATTTTGTAATTCTTATGGTGTTCTTTGAAGTGGCAACGTGGCGATGAAGGAAGTGATGAAAAAGGTCGTGCTACCCATGGCCTCCACGAACCATGTCATCTCCGTGATGCACCAGTGCTCCTGGAAGAACACAGCCGGCCCGCACCGACCCAATCCGCACCGAACCGGCCTGCCTGGACGCCGCCCGGCCACCGACCCGCCTGCCCGCAGCATGCCTGCACACCGCACGACCTAGCCGGCGCCCGCTGTCCTACTGAGGCTGTCGTTCGGCCGGCCCAACCACCTTTTGACCTGCCCGGTGCCCTCTCAACCACCTTCCGGCCTACCTAGCGCCCTGCCTGGCGCCCCATCGGGCTGCCCAGGCTGCCACCCGGCTTGCCAGACCGTTTTCCAGCCTGCCTGGTGCCCTCCCGGCTCCCTACCCGGCCTCCACCTGGAATGCCTGAACCGCACCCCAGCTTCATGGCCGAGTCTCCTGAGCCGCTCCCCTCCGGCACTGGCCAAATAGGCCCCAGCCTCCAGGCCGAGCCTTGTACGTGGTGATATGCGGGCCGAACCACCCCTATAGTCCGCTGGGTTGGGCCCAGTGGGCCAGCCCGAACCTAGAGGGATGACCCGCACAACAGTCTCGGTCAGACCTAGTGGGTCCGACCGAGTCGGCCTAGTGTGGGTTGGGCCGAGTGGGTCCGACCGGGCCTAGGCCCATTATTGACCGTTACTTCATTTGGTCATATCTTTGGCACCAGATAACCGTTTGAAGAACCTTCAGCGGCACTGGTTTTCTTGGAGCATGACAGTTTCTTTGAGTATACCCTACTGGATTTTGGGGTAATGTTGAGATATGGTCAGGTTGGATCGTATACGAATCCAACCGGGCCCCTGGGACTAAAAAGCATATAACTCACAGACCGAGCATCTGATTGACACGTCGTCTATTGTGTTGAGACCCCTATGATGAGGCGGACCTTTGCGATACTTCTACATCGGACTTCATGACAGTTGCAGTTTCAAATTGTAGCTCATGGAGCAGACCCTTCTGGAGATGTAAGAGCGGAGTACGAAGACCTAGTAGCTAGCTGAGACCTGACGACTGCTTTACCGATTCGACTTAGAGTGATTTGATTAGCCCAGTGGGGAGCACCTGGTAGTTGGAGGCAAACCCACAGCCGAGGAGTTCCTGGTAGTTGGTGGCAGACCTGCGACACTCAACAGGAGGAGTACCTCTGTAGGCAATTAGGGGGGGATCTTGGTAGTTGGCGGCTAACCCACAGTAGGGAGTGCCTCTGTGTGAGCACGGAAGAACCACGATAGTTGACAGGAGGAGTACCTCAGCAGTACAATGTTAGTGGGAAGCACCTGGTTGTGGCGGCTGGTCCACTGTACTCGACAGAGGAGGAGTTCTCTAGCAGCAGTGGTTTTGATAATGTGAATAAAAATATTGGTTGAGCTGTTTCGGTAACTTTTGAGTTTACCTCATGATTGAGACGGATTACTTGGTAACTTAGGTATATGTATGGTCATATACCTATGTGAGGTTTTCTATTGATTTCATACTTTGTGGTTTATCCTTCTTGGATTTTGTGAGACCTTGAGGGTCTTGGGGACGCTAATGAGTATCGTTATACTCACTCCTGCATGGTATTTTCCTACACCTCATTGTGTTGGTTGCAGATGAGGGACAATGCTAACTTAGGCAGAGGGTTGCAGGATTGGACGGTACCCGGAGGTGGACCACATGGCGTGATGGTACTCTGAGGAGACAAACATATGTGGAGTACTATGGAGGCTATATGTACCTACCGTTCAGGTAGGATCCGTGGCGGATGAGCCTATAGCTTCTTTACACCTTTCATCTATTTTTGTCCCTTTTAAGTTGTATTGTACTTTACAATTGGGCTTGTATTTATGGCCCCTATACATTTCAGAACTCCTTTTTTATACAGTTTTACATATTTTTTTCCTTCCAGCTTATACTCTGTTGTGTGTGTTAATAATTTCTTAATAGTGTACCTTTTGTACTAACGATCAATGTGGATGTCATTGTATGATAATTTTTTATCTTAAACAGAGTTCAATATTTTGGATATTGAAAATATTTTATTTCTCAAGTTTTTTTTCAATTAATAATAGTTGAATTGGTTATATTATTGTTTTTTATGATTAATTTACTAACATAGATAGACCCAAGAATGTTATGGAATGATTAACATTTTTTTATTATATCAATGAATAATTGTTGATCATTATTAGATGGAATATGTAGTACATGTATTGGTGTTCTTGATATTTGATAAGAGGGAAGTCTATCTACTTGGATTCTATAATGTTTAACCTTGGATGACTCACTATTGGAGGAAATGAATCAGCCAAAATCACTAGACATAGTCATGTATCTTTTCTTTTTAAAAACGTGATTTTGAATTTATTTATTTGTAAGGACTTATGCCTAACATTGTCTTAATTTAAATATAATACTATGGATCCCTTTGGAACATCATGATATATAAACAGATTATCTTATGTTTTGTTGGGAAATTTTATTCATTCTATTGATATTCTTGGTTATTTCAATATAATACACCTAGAAGTACATCAACACAAAAGGATACATTGTTTATGTGAATGTAAATAATTTTCATTATATATAATAGAGTTTTCATAAACTAATATTTAGGTCATTCAATTAACAATTTATAAAAGGTCAAGAAAGGTAAATTATAGAACATAACTATAAATATATTCAAAATTTTGATCATTTTTAATTTTGGATGAAACATTTTTCAAGATTTAAACTTGATGGGGAAGTCACAACCTAAGAATATTTACAGTTTATTCACATGGATATATTTATTATAACATAGAATTTAAATATTGTTGGACCACACTATCTGTATACCAGTGATGATTGTTATAGTATATTTTTAAGGAAAAATATTCTCACTAAAAAACAGGAAGAAATATTAAGTTATAAATTTTTATAATCATATTAAAAAAATTAGAAAAAATATAATTTAATTATTATCCTAAGTGAGCGTGGGGTTTAATTTTTAAATTCTACTTTTTAATATATATTTTTCATATTAATTACATATAACTCCATAACACCAAATAGAACCTCCACAAATATCTGTGGTTGGAAAATGAAACATAATTATTCATGAATTCCTCAAAAATGGATGCAGAAATAATATATTGATTAATTTTTAATGATTGAAACTATATCTAAATCATGTTATACTAAAAATTTTGTTTAAATTACTCTTTTCCATATTAATTCATTTTAATTGTCGGGTTCTTATAATAAAACAAAAAATTTATAATAAAATTGTTTTAGGTGAAATTGTTTTGTCTCTAATACTGATAATAGGATAAGAACATTTTAACCCAAGTATGATGAAGTTATTTTTTAGTATAACAATAAAAAATGTACAACTTATTGGGACTTTAATTAATTTACTAATGTTGTTGATGAATGATTTTTGTTAATATTCAAAATAATAAATACATTTGTATTTATAGCATATCGGGAAGTTAAAACACATAATGATGATTTTGAAATATATTTTTTTCTCTTACTATAACCAAAAAAGAATTACATATAATAAATCCTATAGAATATATACTAAAATAATTAAAATTATGAATTTTTCTTCAATGGTGTATGTGAAAAATAAATTTTCAGAAAAAACTATTTTCCCATGAGAGATGTAATTTATATACAACAATCATTATAATAATATTATTTGTGACCTGAAATAAACTATAAAAACTCATTAATTGTTAATAAATCAGTATGATCCGAATGAAACATTATCACAACTAATCTTTGAACCATATATGACGCCTTAAAGGATATATGATTGATAAGGGCTATGAATACATAGATTAATTAGTCTTAGCTAAGTAAATTTTTGAATCTCTCTTGATCTCATATAAATCATCACATAATGATAGTAAAATATTATTTATCATCAAATATAAATATATTTTAAGAAAAATTGAAATTTGGTATTACTAATTTTTATGATTTATTTCATAATTAAAGGCATTTAATATGAGAAGACATTTTCAATAGTATCTAGTTTTGAATATATTAGAATCATATTATCTTTCTTTTATCATATGGAATTTATTTTATTCCAAATATATTATAAGAAATACATTCTTAATGGAAATATATATAAATATTTAAATGTGTAATACCCTATCTTTTTTAATATTTTTAACTTCTATAACATGAATAAAACATTCAAATAAATAGATTGCATTAAAGAATATAATTGTATTTTCAACAAAGGATTAACATGGTTTTTTCATCAAAATAATATTTTTAAATGGAAATAAAAATCCAAATAATTTTATGAAGGATTGTTTTAGGGAAAAAATATTTTTCCATATTTATGTTGATGACATGTTTTTTTGTTCATCATAATATTATATTTTCAAATTATTTTTGGAGTATAGAAAAAGTAGTTTTAAATTATCACAATGGGTAAAAATATTTTTTTTCTTTATTTTTTTTATTTCATAGAGGAAAAAATTAAAAAAAATATTCAACATAAATATATAAGATATTTAAAAAAATCCTGAATTAATTGATTATAATTAATCTAAATATAATAATATATTAAATTTGATATTTATGAATCCTGTAAAGTGAAAAATAAATTGAATTTTAGTGGTTTGATTGGATGTTGAATGTATTCAATAAATAGTTAAATAATTAATATAATATCAATTTATTTTGATATATATTTATTGAATTGTTTTTTGAATCACATTTATAAATGGGTAATCATATTTTTAGTTATTTAAAAGTTAAATTAGAGCATGGATTATTTTTCCTAATTGAACATAATATTTACTCAATAGTTACTCAGATACTAAAATTGAAGGATATATGTTTGATATAATGACTACTTCTCAATCATTTAATTTTCAATTATGTGATTAGTTTATTGGCCTGTAAAAACGAAAAACTAGGCCACGTTGCTAATTATTGAAGCCGAATATATAGGGGATGAATGTTTTTCAACTTAATAGTTGAAGATTTTGAAAATTCACATGTAATTTGTTTCTGAGTTTAACTAAATATATAAATAATTTTGATAGAACAAGAATATGATCATTGTTTAGAATCCTATAAAAAGATTCAATATCAATTCACACTGATATTTGGCACTATTTCTTAAATGATCACAAACAAAAAAGAAATTCAATTATTATATTTATATTATCTTAAAATACACTTTATAATGTATTCAGTAAGATGTTACACTCTAAGGTACATGAATATATTATATAAAATATATAAATGGTCAATTTAAATTGATTATGACAACCTATTTCTAATCTAATTTTCACATTGCAGTAAAAAATCCTCAAAACAGGCGGCAGAAGTAAATTATTTTTTTAATTTTTATAAATATATTTATAGATAATTAAATTTTCCCTAATTTACATATTCATAACATTATTCAACATATGTATAAATTATTTTCATTCATATTTTTAAAATATATTTATTTTCACTTTCTTACAAACAAAATCATTGATATAATAATCATTTTGAAAATTATTTATAAAATATGATAAATTTTTTTTCCTCGGACATTGGATAATATATTTGTGAGTACCCATTTATTAATTTATTAGTACTAATATTTATTCAAAAATTATTTGATTAAAATAATTTATTTCTTTAAATTCAATTTCCCCCATCATAATTCTCACATGTTATTTTTTCTACAACAATATATCCTTAAAGAATTATAATGAGAGAGGGATTTTTATTTATTTTTTACAATTATTATCATCAATATATGGATGAAGTGAATTTTTATATTGAAATACATATTGTACCATATTAATAATAAGAGGAATAATAATATGTATCAAAAGATAACATCTATAAATATAATCATAATGAACATTCTCATGTCTAGATAAATGTTTTACTATAATTTTTACTTCGATGTTATGTTAATTTTATAGAAGGGGAATATATAATTAAAAATTATTTTTTCTATAATATTATCTCATCAATTTCATTTTATAATTCATAATGAGGGATATATTTGAGAAATTTTATTGGGGATTGTTTTTCGATAATCATGAATCTATTCATAATGTGTGTCATTTTAAAGTATTTTTTTTTAAATATAGATCACATATTCAATAAAAGTAGATAAATATTTTAGTAGGGTGATTAAAATTAATTATATTATATATTTATAAAAATGAACTCAATTTGGACTAATATTATTTTTCTATGAATATAATGATTGAATGATTATGAACACATCTTGTTTTAGAATTCATTGGATGTATTTATTTGAAAATACAGTCAAAATATAATTATCATTTAAATTATTTGACATAATATTTAGTCAATTAACTCTATTTAATTATTTGTTGAATGTATTAATAATAAATTTGAAGTTTATATTGATTAACAGGAAGGATTTTTATTAATTTTTATATAAAAATTTGAATATGATAACCATAAATCTAGAGAATTTAGCATGAACTATAAAATGGAAAAATCTAGTGAACTAATGTATGATTCATAATTTTGTTGATGACATGATATATTTATTTAAAGGTTTATATTAACATCATAGAAAGATGAAGCAATTTTTTCAAACCATTGGATGAATGATATTTATAATTGTTATTTTCTTAATCATAGTTATGGTTTTACCATTTGTTCAAACAAGGTAAATCAATAAATTGACCTACTACTTTTAGGGAATGATTAAAAACATTACATGAGTTTCATATGTGATATCAGAATATCATCATAAATAAATCAATACCCTTTTAATGAATGTGGACAATATAGTTGTAGTTTGTTTATATATAGAGCATAATCTCATGGGGGGGTTCATTATAAATGTTTTATAGCAACTCATGCTTCTAATACATGGATTTTGAATATTTTTAGAAGAAAATAATTAAATTGCACAAATATATCCCCAAAGAGAATAATTTTGTAGAACTATTGTAATAGTGGAACATAATCTTACAATATGGTGAGTGTTCTTCAATGTTACCCGTATTTATCTTCTAGTTTCATTGTATTCATAGACATAAACATCATAAAACCATTCATAAAAACACGGGGAAAGGAAACATAAAAAATGTTGATCAAATATTTTTATTAATTAAAAAAATAAGAGATATGACACTATGATCACATTAATTCATATGATTATAATAATAAACTATGATAATTAAAAAACATATGAAGATTATACTGAACCGGTTAATGATCATAAATAGGAGTCATGACATAATGATTGCGAGTTCATAAGACATGAATCATATAGGAATCATAGAATATGATCCATGAGTTCAAAAAATGGTAATAAAACACAGAATTTTACAATTCAAATTAGATTATAAAATTGTGACCATGTATAAATAAAAGCTGGTTCCCTTATTAATATGACGACCTGATATCAGGCTCGTGCATGAAATTAAGGACATACAATTGGGTCCATGTATAAAATTATGGACATCTAAGATAGGTCTATAGAAAACTATATTGACATGTAATCATGTTCATGAAAATCAATGTGAACAGGTAATCAGGTTTACACATAACATTTTTGACATAAATGGTATGTCTATACACAACATCATAGTAGTCAAGGATCACAATCAATACCATTATACCAGAAAAAATCCCCTACTGAATAGATTTTACTCCCAATTCTAGGGATGTCAATCTCATGATATATTGATAAATACCCAATGAATCAAGGATAGGCAAATGACACAACAATCAGATAATTAAATTATTTTTATGGTTCTAACATGAAATTAAACATTAATTATATCAGAACCAATGAAATGAAATGGGTTTAATAAAAATGTAATCATATCATGATCATTGGAAAAGAGATAGATTTAATAGTCATTTCACCAAGGAATATTGAATCATTAGAATTTTCACATGGTATAACCCATGGACGGTAAATAGGTTCCATAATAAACTTTTAATCATTAACATAAACAATCCATGGATCAAATAAGAATTTCGTTGATGGATTATATACTCATCGTGGCCTCGGTAAAATCAATAGATGAAAAAATAGATTGGAAAATGTTTTCTATGTATTATTCTAAACATTTATTGAGAGAAATATTATTTCCACTTTGAATAATATTTTTATATTTATAAAATAAATTTAAAAACAATTCCTTCTAAAACTAGTTATTTCTAATATAAACCACTTCCCAAATATTAAGGATGATATTTCCATTGAAAATAGCATTGAAAATTTTGAAGTGGATATTGAAGAAATTGAATTATCAAATTAGTGGAAAAAAATGCATGTTGTGAAATTTAAAAATAATTATTCATTTTTACATATTTGGAAAAAGAAAAATGGTAATTTATTTCTAAAAACGAATGAATTTTCAATTTAAATATTTTTTTAAAAACCCAGTCAAATGTAAATATTAGATTTATAAAACCAAAATTTATAAAACTAATTTAAAACTAATTTGGTAAAATCTGATTTTAAAGAAAAATTATTTTGGATCAAAGATATAAATGAAGTAATATTTTCATAAAAACATTTCTATAATTATATTTTGTAACGAAGAGTGGTTAATTGGTACTATTACATGATGTTTTCCTAAATAAATATTGGATAATTAAATTCATGAAAATTCTTCATAAATGAATAAAAAAGTTTTATCATCAGAATCAAATTGATAAACCATCTCGATAAATACTGAGATTATAACATGGAATCATTTACACTTTGCAAAAATTAAATCATTAATCCCCAGAAATAATAATTTAAAATGAAAGATAAAATATAATTACTATTATGTTCATTACAGTTAATCTCAAAGGGGTTTTTATATGTCTAGTGGAATAATGTTGGTTCAAAACATAACATTTGTCTCAAAAAAAACAATTTGAGGCAAGAATATCTTACCATTTTTTAACATGTTAACAATAAACCAAATGAAGGAGAGATCATAAAATTTATATTTTAAACCCAATAATTCTCATTATAAAATTCATAAAATAATTTCATGGAAATTATACATTTCAATTAAAATAAATATCTTTTGAACATGGGATGTGTCTCATGAAAGTATAAATTGAGATAGGAATCCCTTACCTTAATATTTCAATTCCCTCAGGTACATTAAAACACTCCCATATAAAAATATATAAGTTTGTTTTTCATATATTAAAATTACATATTAATATATATATAATCCCATATATTGATATCCTGTATCCTTTTATTAACCATTTATTATCAATTCCATGTTACATTCATGTTTCGTACAATGACCGATATTGTTTTCTTATCTTTTTTGATTTTTTAATTTATTTACATTAAAATTGATCATAGATCAAATCATATCCATAATTTATAATAAAATACAAACATCATATATATTTCTTATATATTAATTTATATTAATCCACAAAATTTATTTATATGAAGTGAATTATGATGTTCATGGTAATGATTGGTTGTATGTATTCACAAAAACTATTTCCATTTTAATTTAATACTGAAAGAATAAAAAAATTAATATATTGTAATTGAAGAATAAAATTTATATCATATGTATAACATATTTTAATTAACTACTGTATGAAATATTCCATTGAAATTGTGAACAAATCTAATTGATTTGTGAGGCACTAGTCTGTCCTACACATGAATGATGTTATCGTATTCCCAAAAATTAGAGAATATGATGGCATGCGTGATATAATAAAATAAAAAATAATAATAATAGAATAAATATATTAAATATAATATGAAGACCCTAAATCCAGCATTATTTAAAACTGTAATAGGTGGTAATGGGAAAATTAATGTTATCTGTTTGTGAGGTGATAATTTGCCATAAACATGAATGAAGATTTAATAAAAAATTTCAAAGAAGAGGACATGGTTTTAGGTTATACTATTTAAAAATAAAATATAATTTTAAGGAATATATTTTGGTTATTATATAATCAATACATAATAATAAGTTAATGGGGATCGTGAGAAAATAAAATGAAGAGAGACATTGATGAACATTGCTTCTTATTCAGCTATCCTCCTTATGATTTCACTAAAACCTTTTATATGATGGATTTATTCCCAAATAAAGGCTTAAAAGAATAGTTAATAGTAGTTAATAATTGGATTAGTAATGGAATTAATTATACAATTATGTTTTATTATTTGAATAATGGAAGACAATGAGTTTTCATTTATAGTTGAGGAGGAGTGACATTTTTGTAATTACCAAACTTTATTTTCTATTGGGAGGTATTCCTTCCCTAATGTGCCTTGAAAATTTAATAATAAAATATGGGATGGGTTATGTGGCTGATTAAAACCTATACAACAATAAATTAGACACATTTATGATAGGTTATGTTTTATTCATAATGTTTACACAATTTTCACATTTTAATTTTTACCATGGCAACAACTATTTTTTTGTTTACCATGTTAAAATATAATTTAATAAAATAACTATAAAGAGTGTTACTAGATACATTATACATAATGATTAAAAATAATATTTCCTATTTATTAAATATAAATAATTTTTTTTCATAAAAATAATTTTAATACAAATTCATGTTATGAGAAAACCTTTATTCTAACTTTTATCATGGTAATAAATATTAAATTTTTCCAGTAATAATTAGGGTAAAATATTATTTTCTAATAATTATATAATAAAAATTATGATTATTGCAAATATGTAATCCACTTCTTGAAATTAAACTCACCTACGTTGTATAATTTAATTTAAAATTAATACCATATATGCGATGAGAAAGCGAATTTTTAAAAGAAAAACAGATCAAAAGTTTACAATGAATTTATATCCAATAAACTTAGAAAATTTATTTATATTACCTAAATTGTACAAATATATATATTTCTTAACTATTTTATTATTAATTAAAATTCAAAATATAATTTAACTTTATAGATAAGTTAAATGAAAAGGGAATATTAGACTAAAATTCACTATATTTTACTATTCATCAATAAATGAATATTTGAAAAAAAAATCATGAATATTTACACAAAACTAATTTTTTCATTAAGAATTAAAAAAACAAGTAATTTTAAAAAAAACATCATTATATGTGTAAAAAATTAATATCATTTTTTTGAAAATTCTTAAAAACCATTTTTGGGAGACTCATATAATGGGGAATTTTATTGACATTATACAAATTAATTATTTTACTCTCAATAATATTTCAATATATAAAACCATTAAAATTAGTATTTGAAAAAATATATTTCCATTCGTATAACGTTGTTTCACTGATTTATTATAATGATATGGTTTAAATAACTATTTTAATAATATATCATTGTTTTGATAACACTCACATTTATAAATAATGCAATCTAAGCCAGCATTTCATGCAGAATAAGAATGAAATGGTGTTTAATGTAAAAAAATCATAACATAGAGTTGCATGATGTTTGATATATCATTGAAATTTAATTTATTTGAAAAATATATATTCACAAAAATAGGGTGTCACATTCAACCCCCATCAAAATGAATTTCCCCATTGAAATTTATCTCATTCATCGAATGATTAATAATGCAATGTTACTTTCATAGAACCCCACATAATAACATGGGTTGATAAAAAATCATCTTGAAAATGATAAAGGGTTGTGTGAAAGTGAAGAAGAAAATATATTCAACTATTTTACATTTAATTTAAATGTTTTAAGTCACAACCATTGATTTTTCGGTGAAACTGTAAGATTTTATTGTTTGAAATTTTTTTTCTTAATTGAAAAAAGTCGTCTATTTTATATATAAACTGTTTTAAAAGATTTACATATTTCAGCCATTATATATTAATCAGTAATATAAATTCTGACATTATTAATTTTTGGATTATATACATTTTGGGTTTTATTTAATTCTCTTCAACCCAATTCAAAATCCCTTATTTGAAGGCCCAAAATCATCTCACAATTCAGGCCTAAATAATTATGCATAAATCTAGATATAGTGATGATGGTCCCACAACCCACTAAATAAAATCCAAAAGGTGCAAAAATTTGACACTGAGCTATAGATGATATTAGTGAGAATCATTAAATTTTTTACAAGAAAAATATTTTTTTAATTTGGCGAACATAAATTCATGTCAACCGGGATTTTTTTAATATGAAAATTCTGTATGGGTAGATTAATCCACCAGAGTAAAAATTACAAAACCCCTTCATATGGTCTCTAATCAAGATGCAATTTGGAGTTTACAAGTGCATGACATTGTGAAAAAAAATTATGTGGGGATAATTTCAATAAGTCATTCTTTAAATGGGTATAACAGACGATAACATTTAGAGAATCTTTTTGGTGTGAACTTTTCAAACCCTCTCTATATAAAATATCGAATAATCATCATTTCAAGGGGATGGAATATTTTGATAGAGATTTTTTGGGGTTTTAAAGGTTTATTTTTTATTTTATCAATATTAAGAAATATAATTGTATTTTATTATTCTTAGTAAAATCATTCTCTCAATATTACTATCTGTGTTTCCACCTCATAATTCTCTACTATGATCTATAATACTCATAATCATGACTAATTTTCACATAATTTATCAAGGGGTAGCAATCCAGTGTTCAACCAATATAAGTTCTTAATAATTTTATTATTTCTAATGTTTATATAGTTAAGATTATGGGAATTTTAGTGGTAAAGGTTCCTTTGTGTCTCCATATGCCACTCGATTCTTAACATTCTATTTTTCAATTTTCTCCCTCTATCAAGGTGGGTTATTTATAGTCCCTCATTGAAAATGGAGTTAAATAATTATTTAGTACACGAGGATAATAATATGTTCCTTAATATGATAGATCATTCTCAATATTTTTATTTTATACTAATCAATAGGCAATGAATGTTTACTATGGCTGTTATATTAAGAGGATCTAATTTTTTTCCAACATCATTATGTTTATATCTATTTAGTAAGACTACATTATATATATATATATATATTAAGTGAATATTTCATACCCATACCATTATATTATTTAATTTTATACTTGTTATAATATAAATACTGAAAATATAATTTCTAATTTTTTTGATTTGGGTCCTCGAGATCAGATCTAGTTGTGTACTATATTGCATAACATGGTATATAAAATAATAACATAATATCTATGAAAAATCCTTTTAAATCACAAGCTCAAATGTAAATACACATAAAAGGATTCCAAATTATTGATGATTTCTATTAACTGAATTAATGTAAATTTAAGAAAAAACTATCACCCAAATATGATGAAGAGTAATCGCGAACAGGGCCATGACATTGTTAACGATAATAAATCCATAAACCAAAGAGTAATTAAATATGTATTTGGTAACATAAAAAATGATTATAAAATGAATTTTTTTATTGTAATTATTTTTTCTTAATTTTGAAGAAACTTTTTATAAGTTGATATACTTACTTAATTTATTTACATTCCATAATAATAATTTATCCTTGGGGTAGTGCCTTGATTAATTTACACATTATCACATACTCAAAGAAACTAATTTGAATATGTAATTATTGAATCACTAGTGGAGAATAAAACCCATCGATAGAATGATATGTCATTCTATCTATCATTAGTTTTCATCAAAAAAATGTTTTATATAGGTTATCCAATATTTATAAATCTTTATATGGTGAAATAATACATTAATTTATTATAAAACATTCAATGATAAACATAAAAAACTCTATAAATTCTTATTATTTTGACCATTTTGAATGATAAAAATTTAAAAGAGTAGAATCAAGAACTCTAAATTTCTTATAATCATTATAACAATAATACCACTTATATCATAATTTGTATCTTAATTTTCATATACCAAAATGTGAATGAAGACACCATGTATTCACTTCAAACATGGTAATAAACTAAATCAACATAAAAATTACTAAAAATATCAATAATTCATTATCACTTAAATAAAAAAAATATTTTTTTATGTATTCCAACAATCCAAAAAAATATTTTCACCCCCCTCAGTGATAGCATAAACTACTTTTTCAAAGATTCAATAATTACTTCCAAGTTAATCATTAATATTTAATTTCCTTATTTATATCCAGTATCCCTTTATCCCATCAACAATAAATCAACATTTCATAACCTATTATGGGTTATCCTCTATTAATCCAAATTACACTATTCCATTAATACATATTTCTATTCCATCAGTATCGTTTAACAATTTTTTGAAAATATTTAATGAAAAAATTATAAAAAAACAAATAAATATATCCATAAACATAATTATTTAGTTAAAATACAAAAACACATATTTTATTCAACATCATCCTTAATCCATTAATTGGGATTCATCATCTCATTCCTTAATAACTCGTTGTATTAAAAATTTATATGTGGTCAATTATTCATCAATAGAAAAATCATTAATCATTCAACCTTGCTAATTCACTTCATTAACATTACTATTAAGAAAATGATTTTCAAAATTTCCATTTTTTCACATTTAAAACATTATAGAGTAGATGATTCTTTAAGAAGAATGGTATTCTCAATAATTGTTTTTACCAAAAAATCATTTTTCCTTTTCTATTGAAATATTTTTTTCCTTATTTTATACACTCAAAAATGTTCATCCTCTCTATTTGACATTCAATTTCATGCCTCTTACTATATTTTGAATATATATGATAATGAAACTTATTTCCTTCATGGTCTAAATTACCCGAAAGTTCATTGAACTCTATCCTTTTTTATTTGGTGATTCCAAGTTTTATTCATTGAACTCTATCCTTTGTCCCATGTATTACTCTTAACTCACCAAACCAACATTAAACATTTCATTATAATACATGGAAATGAAACATAATAAATGTTGTGGTCAGTTGAAAAGTATTTGTGAAAATAATATATTTAACTCTATGAACATATGAATGAAAAGGTAAACATAATTAAATGAGATAATAATCATAACTTATGATGTTCATATCCAACATGGAATTTTCAATCCCTATAATTCCGGGAGCTATTTTCTGCAAATACTACATTTACAGGATTACAACAAATCATGTCTCAAATGGGAAAAGATTTTATTATTCTAGGAAAACCATATAAATAATTATTTTGGTATTAAAAATTAATATAATATTTAAAATTTATATTTTTCTATTTTGAGGAAATTGTTTCTTCAATTATAATATCCTTGCTTATATTTCTTAGTATAAAAAAATTTTACATGTGGAAAGGAAACAAAATATTGGCGAGTTCAAATACTTCATAAGGATTAGGTATAAAGGAAAAAATATTAAATTAATGATAATAAGGAATATGAAAAGTAAAATAACTAAATATTCATACCACACAATTAAAATACTAAGTTGGAGTGGGAAAACAATAAGGAAAGCTATATAATTAAAAGCACATTCAATTTATTCAGTAAACAAATAATGAAAATGAATCCATAAGTAATGTCATAGAAAAGATATCGTGGATCATAACAATAAATGAAATATTAATAATGGAAACACTATATTATCAAACATCTTGTTTCCCTGGAACATGATATGATTAACATCTAGATATATTATCCAAGAAATTTAAATCCATGGGTAGAAACCCAACTATTATTTATTAAAAGAAACTGAAATGTTTTCTTACTGACTTGTTTTGTATCATAAGACTACCTATACATCGATGGGAATATTTCTAATAGTCCCCATCTTGTGCAGGGAATGTCCAAATAGTTCTTCATATATATAAAATTATAATTAATTAATGAAAAATGCGCTTTATAATATATATATATATATTGTGTATAGAATAAATATTTATCAATATTTAGTCATATAAATAAATAATTATCAATTTAATTAAAATATTTAATAATTTTATACAATTATAAAAATATCACATCCATAATAAATAATAAGGATAATCATGTAATATTCAATGCCCAATGATCACAAAAACAATTATATTTTAAGGGGACTAAAAAATGAATCAAGTAATATAATGTCAATTTGATTTTCAAAAAATATAACTAAAACCATCCATAGGAAAAAAAATATGGAATCAATAAAACATATGTCATTTAAAATAAAAAAAATGTGTTATTCTCATTGATTAATGGAAATAATATAAAAATATATTTTAAAATCATTATTGAGGAAGGTATCATTTGTAGTTGGAGGAAAATTTTGAAATATGTTTTCTACATAATAACATTTAAAAAATTCATTACAAATGAACATTTTAATAATTCAATTATTCATTAAATAAATGATGGCGAGTACATCCAAACATGACATAAAAGGCAAAGAAAAAATTTCTTCTTCAAATAAAAAAGTATTTAAAGGTTCATTCTTCAGAAAATGACAAGAATATTTCTTGGAAAATTTTTGTAAAATAGAAATGGGTAGAAATTTATTTAATAAATCAATATTTAATGGTTAATAATATTATTCATATAATTCCTCGACCTTAAACATTACTTAATCATGAATTAAATGAATAATTCACATATAGGATCTTTTCAGGTTTAGAGTTTTAGAGAATTAGGATATAACTATTACATCTCAAAAGATTACATAGTAGACACTTCTACGAAGTTTCCATAAAATAAAAAAAACACTTAAAAAGAAACATTTCTAGTTCCATGATTTAGATATAATGTTTTTCTTTGATCCCATCCTTGACCCTATTCATCTTTAAGTCCTATGGAAAACCTTTCAAAAACTTGGGATAAGCATAAAAATCCTAGTAAAGGATACACAAAGATGGAAAACTGTTAGTTTTTTCAAAACAACAAGTAAACCATGAGTACTTTACCAAAGTAATAGTTTTCACCTTTATGAAGTAGTAAAAACTCTTCAATGAATAAAAGACCATTACTTACCTGTTTGTAACCAAAATATTACCATAAAACCCATATAAAGAACACATAACAAATAAAGGTATGTTGGGACATAAACATACTTAAATGGAATAACTATATGGTCGACTTCTACACATACTTAATGGAATAGACATACGGTCGACTTCCATAACCAATTAATTGGAGGTTATAACATAACTACCATTCGTGTTATTAATGGAACCACCTATCATATGGTTTATCACGTAACCACCCGTAAAATGTCCATGTAACATCATTACATATAAAATATTGAAAATATAAATATTTCAACAAAAACATTTCATTTGCAATCACAATAACTAATTCCAAGATATTGAATTAATCAATCCATTTTCAAAAATCTTTTAAAATAGATTTTTGAATCAAAGTGTCCCATACCACTTGGACGATTTTAATCGAATTATAATTTTAAAACATTAATGTCCATAAAAATAAATACGGAAAACCATTTTGAAAACATGGACATTAAAGATAAAGATTTAGAATAATGAATCTTTAAAACATTTAAAACAATATTTTTGTTAAAGTGTTTTTAAAAAAATGAGAGACTTTTGAATAAAAATAATTGTGGAATAACATTTAAGCCGAACTTTATAATATCATTAGAATAAAGGGATTCGTGATATAATATGCCAAAGGACAGTATCCACACCATATAAGAGTGACTTGGTGCATACCAACAATGAAGTCTCAATGGAAATGTAAATTGAGATGAAATACATTATAAAGATGGTATCCTTAAATTAAGGATAAATCTATCACATAATTATCTGTGAAATAATCATTGTTCAATCACACATAATCTTAGAAAAACAAAACAAATGACATAGATATTTAACTCAATGAAATACAATTGAGTTATGATTTCCCATAGAGGTTCATAAGAATTTATCAATGAGATGATTATGTGTAGAAATAGTATATCCACAAAAAGGTTTATGGAAATTACATCATAGAGATTCCACACATAATCTTGGAATAATAAAATCATGAAGTAGAGGTTTAACCCAAATAATTGAAAGTGGGTTAAGAAGTTCCCTTACAGAAATCCGAGAGCCTAACACCGTCACTTTAAAATTCAGAAAATGAGTTGATGAGAGAGAAAATGGTATATCATCACTTGGACATAAAATTTACATAAATAAGGATATATAAGAACATATACCAACATAATAGTATGTGAATTAAAAGACATAACAAAAGAAGTCCTTTAAAAAGAGGAGGGTGAAAGGTCCCCTTACCGAGTTGGGTAACATTTGAAACATACACCCCATGGAAGAAGGTTCATACAATGAAGATGTAAATACCCATAAATGAAATTATACTACACAAAGTTTATAATAATGGTCAGTACATACACCACTCAAAGGAAATAGTGGAAAACGTAGCATAAATGTCACGAAAATAAAAGTGAGATGAAAAACCCCTTACGAAAACTCGGCAGCCTAACGACGCCACGTAAAACTTCCAAAAATGGATTTATGAGATCAAATAGGGTCTTTCATAATATGAACATAAAAATTACAGTATTATTAATATAAAATAACACCCCCAAACATAATAAGGATGATCTTAAAAGGAATGACATAAAAGAGAGTACTTAAAAAGAAAGAGAGAGGTTGGATCTCTTACGAAAATTCGGCAGCCTAACGGCGCCACTCAAAACATCCAAAGTGGATTGATGAGAGAAAATAGGGTCTCTCATCATATGAAAATAAAAATTACAGTAAGTGTAATATAAAATAACATCCCAATCATAAGAAATTTGATCTTGAAAGGAATGACATAAAAGAGTGTACTTAAAAAGAAAGAGAGGGGTAGGATCCCTTACCTCAAGTCTGACTTGTCTTGTTCATTTCATTATATTCCTGAATAATAAACTCTGGAAAATTTATAATTTCATAAGGAACTCTTTTAAAGATTATTATTCAGTTCATATCACATATTATAATGTTATAATAATTTTTTAATAATGTGAGTTCTTATCAGACGTTTTTGTCGATGTTTAGTACATGAGTCAAAAATGAACTTGTTTGAAAATGATAGTCCATGTAGTCATAAGTAAATAATCTACAGAATAGTATTAATTATTTAAATATCATATATATCTGGTACATATTCATTTTATACTACTCCATAACATTTGGAGATAAAAAAAATGAAATGCACTGTTCATGGAGACGGTAGGCCGTACGTACGCATGAACGCTACATTCATTTCTTTGTCATATTAATGGAATTAAAAATAATTGAGAGATATATATATTATAATTCCAGTATAATATATATTTTATCTAGGTCACATATTTTCATTAATTTCATTCTTTATACATTCCATGTATTGCATGAACGAGTCACATCACTTGAGGGGGCGGTATTCCACACTTCCTCGTATGATATTATCGCATTTGCACAACGTGAAAAGCATAAAGTCATGTTTTAAATATAAAATTCAGAAGCATATAGAAAACATAAATACTATATATATCATATATAAAATATATTTACATCATAATGTCCACCATTAAAGTTTTTAAGAGAAGATTGAACAATCATCATTTCGTGAGGCATAAATTCGCCATCCAGAGAAACAGTATGTTCTTTAACCATTAGACGAAGGTGTGTGTAAGTGTAGCTCGAATAATTCACATAAAATCATCCTAGAATATTAAATATACTTGTTTTTTTACAAAATAAAGGAATAAAAAGAGTTTAGAGGGTGGGAGAAGCAAAATAAAACAAAAGAACACAAGGAAAGACATTTCCTTTAAATCAGGTAACTCTTTTTGATTTGAGCTCAAAGGCTTCCTTGGAAAGGATTCTGCCCAATGTTGAGGCTTCAATGATGAAGAGAGGGATATTTAGAGATTAAATGGCCAGGTTTTGGACGAGCCAAAGGTTTGAGAGGTGGGGGTAAGGAGGTAGAGGTGGGGGCCTTTTATAAGAGGAGAGGAGGGGCACCCTTGGAAAGTCAAAAAAGGTTACATTATTTTCAAATGAGTTTCAGTTTTAAAGGTCCCTCATTGATATATTTAGGGGATAAGGTAATAAGGGTTCTAAATCCACCCATCCAATAGGTTTTTGACATGTGTAGGACTTAGATTTTACATTATCATTTCATTTTATGTAAATCGATAAATAATGAGGTAATCGCTACATCATCATGATGTCATAAATAATTTAATTTATTTAATGTATAAAAATTATAAGAAAAATACAATGATGTAGGAAATATTTTTACCTTTCCAGTGACTACTTTTATTCAAAAATATGACTTGTATAACCCCATGTAAATTTTTTTAGTAAAACAATACATGTTTGTGTCATTTTTACTTTTACATTAAATAAAAGGAATTAATGTCATTATCTTACCCAAGTGGCTCCATGGTGTCCCAAAAATCTACCAATGGGTTGTCTTGGTCGGCCATGACTCATAAAATAGGGTTAGGACAAGTGTCATGATATTTTCATTTTATTATAATATCAGTTTTTACCTTAAACCACACTAATTACCTTTAATCGCGATTAATAAAACATAAAAGTTACAATTCACCAAAAATTATTTTAATCTCATTGAACGATATTTTACTTCTTAATGAAAACCATGTATGTTGGATTTTTGAAAATCAAATCACAGAAGTGGTAAAGTTTTATTTAAACAAAAAATCAGTTTCTTTAACTACCACTTAGTGGTTTTACTATTAATCAAAAATTGAAGTTTTTCAGAAAAATACCAAATATTAACTCTAAGCTATATTTGATACTCCAAATTCAAAAATGATGCCTATTATACAAAATTTAAAACATATAAGTTGCATTAATTAATTTAATAATTAATTCACGCTGTTAAAACAAGTAGCGTGTATTTAAGAAACAATATCTTTTAAAAGATGAACACTTGTTTAAGTCCAATTTCAAAGTGAAATTAATTTCAATGACCACCATTGGATTAAATGGTAAAAATATATTCTAAATACCCTTTAATCTCAATTAAAAAATATAATCTATCCAAATAGATCAGATTAAAAGGAGGTTTTGAATTACAATGCAACATTTTCACTAAAAATGATCTTTATCAGAAAAATAACAAAAATTTACACAAAGTGAATTTTGATGTCCAGATTCTAAAGAAGGATTTTATTTTGTCAAATAAAAAATATAAAATTATCAAAAGTATATTTAAAAAGGGTTATCCCTCAAAATGTGGTTAATCGACCTTTTAAAGAATATTAGAAGATTTATGCTTAAAATTGGATTCATTTGCATTTCACGCCTCTAACATTTATTGGATAAAAGTAAAAATATTTGACAAACATATATAATAATTTTTTAGTTAGTTCCGTTATTTACCGCCATTAAAATGGCTAGGCGTTAACTACCATTTAAAATAATATTATTTTATTATTAGAGTGCAACGTAAGATTTCAAAGGAACTCGTTGTCGTGTATTGGGTATGCCATTGAGCATAACATTCCCTTTAAATTAATATTAACATTTTATTCACAAATATTGATAAACATTTGAATGTAATATTATTTATTTACCTGGGATGTTACATCCTTCCCCCCTTTTGGGAATTGTGTCCTCGCAATATCAAAATTGGGCTTGGAAACTCCATTGAATGTTCCCCATCGGAACAAGAGTCAGTAAAACTATCACTTAAAAAGAATGGGAGAGAAGTACAAAGGTCACCCGAGTTAACCCATACTAGGATTCCAAGTATGAAAATATAGATATGGAGGGAAAAAGGGTAATGTTCTGATGGAGAGTGATAGTAAACATGTCTAGGAGAAAGTTAACCATAAGAAAATCACAAACATGTGATGGGTTAAACGGTATTGGATTCCCCAGTAGGAAAAGTTAACGGACAAAATTTTTTTAAGTTAATTTTCATTGAGGAATTTATTTTTGAGATTAACTGAAACATAAGGAAACATACTTACTTTTCATGTTGACTTTCAACTTTTACTATATTTCTTACACGAACCCATATTTTCTCCAAAAGATGAGTATTTAGGATGACTTGTTTACATTAAGAGAGCTATAATCAACTTCTAGAGAATCACCTAATCCACAAAAGACAACTATATACTTCCCATGTCTTTAGACCTTAACCAAAACTAAAACCAAAAAATGATAGTATGAGATCAGATAATACCCGAAAAGGATAATCCTTTTTGAGAAAAAAATTCTATTCTTAATCTCCAAAATTTTTCATACAATACCCAAAGTTCAACAAAGACCATTCAATAAACAATTTGTCCATAAAATTATTCAAAGTAAACCAAACTATGATTGAAACCCAAATATTTGAAGGATTTAATCACATAGTTTTCCAAGGTAAAAAATAAAATTTATCTCCAAATAACATTAGTTTCTCTTAAAGTCTCATATTGAAAAGTAATTACCCTAATCACATATCCTCCACGATAGGTTAATCATTTCCATAGATAACCCAAAATAAACATACTCTTGATTCCTAAAATCATCTAACTAAAAAGAATTAGTCAAAATAACCAGGGACTTCACGTAGTCCAGTGGTAGGCGATGAATACCAGTCGCACTTTGGTTGTGGTTTCGATTCCCACAACTTTGTCTGACGTGACAGGTTGTCACACGGTCTGTGTGTTTTCCTTTTTCCAAAACTATATAATTATTATAACATTCCCCAAAAAAACGATAAAATATTCAAAAAGAAGCATAACATAATTTAACCTCAAGTTAACTCATGTCATTCATATTCCATCATTAAATATAGTAACCCATAATTACCTCAAAAGTAAGGATCATATAAACCCTTAATGGTTAACTTTATAACTATTACCTGAACTTCCAAATAGAGTTGGTCATCTCATACATGATCCATTAGAGAACTCACCAAGGTTCAAGTGGTTGATCATGAATCCTTGATAGTTGGTTTAGAACAACCATGAGATTCCTCATTGAATCCCCCATTTCATCAGTCTCTTAATCAGAGAACCACCACAGTTTCCTTCAAACCCATTGTCACTTTGGTGCCTGCTAAATCCACCCATTTACTAAATACAGAAAAGTCAGTGTGAGTATATCAACAAAACCATCATGTACTAATGAGGAAGATAAACACTAAGATATACTTACTCATTCACTTTATCTAAAACTAGGACTCTTTCTGAAATCCTAACAATTATGGTAATGTCACTTATACTTAGAGAATACCCTAACCCCAAAAGTTATCTAAACTGACCTCTGAAACCAACTATAAGGCCCCGGCCTTAAACATTACTTAATCATGAATTAAATGAATAATTCACATAGAGGATCTTTTAAGGTTTAGAGTGTTATAGAATTAGGTCATAACTATTACATCTCAAAATATTACATAGTAGAATCTTTTACTATGATTCCATAAAATTAAAAAAACACTTAGAAAGAAACATGTCTAGTTCCATGTTTTAGATAGAATGTCTTTCCTTGATCCCATCCTTGACCATATTCATCTTTATGTCCCGTGGAAAAAATTTCAAATACATGGGATGAGCATAAAAATTCCAGTAAAGGATACACAAAGAGGGAAAACTGTTAGTATTTTCAAAACAATAAGTAAACCATGAGTACTTTACAAAAGTAATACCTTTCACCTTTATGAAG
Source organism: Viscum album (assembly GCA_963277665.1). Classification (NCBI taxonomy): domain Eukaryota; kingdom Viridiplantae; phylum Streptophyta; class Magnoliopsida; order Santalales; family Viscaceae; genus Viscum; species Viscum album. The sequence goes on from OY728127.1 coordinate 1,815,545,277, forward strand.
TAGTAAAAAATCTTCAATGAATAAAAGACCATTACTTACCCTTTTGTAACCAAAATATAACCATAAAACCCATATAAATAACACATAACAAATAAAGTTAACTTGGGACATAAACATACTTAAATGGAATAACTATATGGTCGACGTCCACACATACTTAATGGAATAGCCATACAGCCGACTTCCATACCCAATGCATTAGAGGTTATAACGTAACCACCCATCCTGGTATTCACAGCACCACCCGACATATGGTTTATCACATAACCACCTGTAAAATGTCCAAGTAACATCATTACACATAAAATATTGAAAATATAAACATTTAAACAACAATATTTCATCTGCAATCACAATAAGTAATTCCAAGATATTGAATTAATCAATCCATTTTAAAAAATCATTTAAAAGTGATTTTTGATTCAAAGTGTCCCATACAAAATTGAAGATATTAATGGAATTATAATTTTAAAACATTAATTTCCATATAAATAAATACTGAAAACCATTTTGAAAACATGGACATTAAAGATAAAGATTTAGATTAATGAATCTTTAAAACATTTAAAACAATATTTTTTTTAAAGTGTTTTTAACAAAACAGATGACTCTTGAATACAAATAATTAAGGAATACCATTTAATATGAACTTTATAATATCATGAGAATAATGGGATTCATTATATAATAAGCCAAAGGACAATATACACACCATATAAGAGTGAATTGGTGGATAACAACAATGAAGTCTCAACGGAAATGTAAATTGAGATGAAATCCATTATAAAGATGGTATCCTTAAATTAAGGATAAATCTATCACATAATTATGTGTGAGAAATTTAAATACACCCAATATAAGTGGATATTAAGTGTGAAACAATCATAGGTCTTTCACACATAATCTTGGAAAAACAAAACCAATGACATAGATATTTAACTCAATGAAATGAGATTGAGTTATGATTTCCCATACAAGTTCGTAAGAATTTATCAATGAGATGATTATGTGTATAAATAGTATATCCACACAACGTTTTGTGGAAATTACAACATAGAGAATCCACACATAATCTTGGCATAATAAAATCAAGAAGTAGAGGTTTAGCTCAATGAATTGAAAGTGGGTTAAGAAGTTCCCTTACAGAAATCTAACAGCCTAACGACGTCACGTTAAAATTCAGAAAATGAGTTGATGAGAGAGAAAATGGTATCTCATAACTTGGACATAAAATTTACATACATAAGGATATATAAGAACATATCCCAACATAATATTACGTGAATTAAAAGACTTAACAAAATAAGTCATTTAAAAAGCGGAGGGTGAAAGGTCCCCTTACCGAGTTGGGTAACTTTCGAAACGTACACCTCATGGAAGAAGGGTCATACAATGAAGATGTAAATACCCATAAATGAAATTATACTACACAAAGTGTATAATAATTGTTAGTACATACACCACTCAATGTAAATAGTGGCAAAAATAGCATAAATGTCACGGGAATAAAAGTGAGATGAAAAATCTCGTACAAAAAATCGACAGCCTAACGACACCACTTAAAACTTCCAAAAATGGATTTATGAGATCAAATAGAGTCTATCATAATATGAAGATAAAAAATTACAGTATAAGGAATATAAAAGAACATCCCAAAACATAATAAATATTATCTTAAAAGAAATGACATAAAAGAGAGTACTTAAAAAGAAAGATAGAGGTTGGATCTCTTACGAACATTCAGCAGCCTAACAGAGCCACTCAAAACATCCAAAATGGATTGATGGGATAAAGTAGGGTCTCCCATAATTTGAACATAAAAATTACTGTAAGAGTAATATAAAATAACATCCCAATCAAAAGAATGATGAGCTTAAAAGGAATGACATAAAAGAGTGTACTTAAAAAAGAAAGAGAGGGGTTGGATCCCTTACCTCAAGTCTGACTTGTCTTGTTCGTTTCTTTATATTCCTGAATAACAAACATTGGTAAATTTATAATTGATTAAGGAAATATTTAAAAGATTATTATTCAGTTCATATCACATATTATAATGTTATAATAATTGGTTAATAATGTGAGTTCATATCAGACGTTTTTGTCGATGTTTGGTACATGAGTAAAAAATGAACTTGTTTGAAAATGATTGTCCATGTAGTTATAAGTAAATCATCTCCAGAATAGTAATAATTATTAAAATATCATATATATCCAGTACATATTCATTTTATACTACTCCATATCATTTTGAGATAAAAGTAAATGAAATGCCCCGTTCATGGAGACGGTAGGCCGTACGTACGCATGGACAATACTTTCATTTCTTTGTCATATTAATGGAATTAAAAATAATTGAGAGATATATATTTTATAATTACATTATAATATATATTTTATATATGTTACATATGTTCATTAATTTAATTCTTTATACATTCCATGTATTGCATGAACGAGTCACATCACTTGAGGGGGCGATAGTCCACACTTCCTCGTATGAAATTATCGCATTTGCACAATGTGAAAAGCATAAAGGAATGTCATAAATATAAAATTCAGAAACATATAGAAAAAATAAATACCATATATATAATTTATAAAATATAGTGACATCATAATGGCCACCATGAATGGTGTTAAGAGAAGATTGAACAATCATCATTTCGTGAGGCAGAAATTCGCCATCCACAGAAACAATATGTTCTTTAACCATTAGATGAAGGTGTGTGTAAGTGTAGCTCGAATTAATCACATAAAAAATTCCTAGTATGTTGAATATACTGGTGTAGGTACAAAATAAAGGAATAAAAATAGTTTATAGGGTTGGAGAAGAAAAATAAAACAAGAGAACACAGGGGAAGACATTATCTTTAAATCGGGTAACTATTTTTGATTTGAGCACAAAGGCTTCCTTGGAAAGGATTATGCCCAAAGGTGAGGCTTCAATTATGAATAGAGGGATGTGGAGATATGAAATAGGCATGTTTTGGCCGAGCCAAAGGCTTGAGAGGTGTGGGTAAGAAGGTATAGGTGGGGGCCTTTTATAAGAGGAGAGGAGGGGCACCCTTGGAAAGTCAAAAAAGGTTACATTATTTTCTATTGAGTTTTGGATTTTAAAGGTCCCAAATTGATATATTTCGAGGATAAGGTGACAAGGGTTTTAAATCCACCCATCCAATAGGTTTTTGACATGTTTAGCTCTTATATTTTACATGATCTTTTCATTTTATTTAAATCATTAAATAATGAGGTAATCACTGCATCATCATGATGTTATAAATAATTTAATTTAATTAATGTCTAAAAATTATAAAAAAATTCTATGATGTAGGAAATATTTTTATATTTTCAATGACTATTTTTAGTAAAAAATATCACTTTTATAACCCCATGAATGTTTTTTATTAAAACAATACATGTTTGTGTCATTTTTTACTTTTACTTTAAATAAAAGGCATTAATGTCATTATCTTAACCAAGTGGCTCCATGGGGCCCCAAAAATCTACCCATGGGTTGTCTTGGTCGGCCATGACTCATCCAATAGGGTTAGGATAGGTGTAAAGATATTTTCATTTTATTATAATATCATTTTTACCTTAAATCACACTAATTACCATTAATCGCGATTAATAAAACATAAAAGTTACTATTCACCAAAAATTATTTTAATCTCATTGAACCACATTTTACTTCCTACTGATAACCATGTATGTTGGATTTTTGAAAATTAAATCACATAAGTGGTAAAGTTTCATTTAAACGAAAAATCAGTTTTTTTAACTACCACTTAGTGGTTTCACTATTCATCAAAAATTGATGTTTTTCAAAAAAATACCAAAAATTCACCCTAATCTATATTTGATACTCTGAATTCAAAAATGATGTATATTTTACAAAATTAAAAACATATAAGTTGCATTAATTAATTTAATAATTAATTCCCGCTGTCAAAACAAATAGCGTGTTTTTATGAAACAATATCTATTAAAAAATTAACACTAGTTTAAGTCCAATTTCAAAGTGAAATTAATTCCATAGACCGCCATTGGATTAAATGGTAAAAATTTATTCTAAATAAACTTTAATCTCAATTAAAAATACAATCTATCCATATAAATAAACAATATTAAAAGGAGATTTTGTATTAAAATGCAACATTTTCACTGAAAATTATCTTTATCGGAAAAATAACAAAAATTTACACGAAGTAAATTTTGATGTCCAGATTCTAAAAAAGAATTTTATTTTTTCAAATAAAACATATAAAATTGTCAAATTATATTTAAAAAGGGTTCTCCATCAAAAGGCAGTTAATTGACCTTTTAAAGAATATTAGAAGATTTATGCTTAAAATTTGATTCATTTGAATTTTACGCCTCTAACATTTATTGGATAAAAGTAAAAATATTTGACAAACATATATAATCATTTTGTAGTTAGTTCCGTTCTTTCCCACCATTACAATGGATAGGCATTAACTACCATTTAAAATAACATTATTTTATTATTAGACTGCAACATAAGATTTCAAAGGAACTCGTTGTCGCGTATTGGGTACGCCATCGAGCATAGCATTCTTTTTAAAGTAATATTAACATTTTATTCACAAATATTGATAAACATTAGAATGTAATATTATTTATTTACCTAGGATGTTACAATTGAAATTAGTTTTACAGAAAAGGGATTTTATATGGGAACATGTTCTCTTAATCTAGAGATAAATAAATTTGGGTTTTTGTAAAAAACTTTTCAAAAAATTTTGATTAAAAAAGATTCAGAAAATGGTACTATTAATTTATTATTTTTCAAATAAATTAATGATATTTTTTTTAATAATTATAATATAAAGTCATTCAATCGAATTTCAAGAACATGTAATCTCGATTAGAATGATATTTCCAAATAAATGCTTAAAATGATAATATCGGCGTAGTAATAACTAATCAATGAAGTGATTACGTGTATAAAAATTAAAAAACATAAAATAAGTGTGAATAAATCAATACACATTCAAAATAATGATAAAATAATAATGATAAAATATTAGTGATAATAAAGAAGTAATATAATCCAATGTATGCAAATAAGTTATGAAATTTATTTACAACATGATAACTATAAGTTCATATTAGTATTTGAGAAAAAATTCAAATTTATTCTCATAATACAATGAATAATTATGTATTAGTGATATTAAATAAATTTAGGATAATACATAGAGTAAAAAAAGGACATTTTTAAATATGTAGTATGCCTCAAGAATGTAAAAGTGAGACATGAATCCATTTCCCTTCATTTACATCCAGGTGAACAAAATTTTATATTTTGTATAATGGTTCTATGAATTTTATTAAAATATACTTGAAAAAAAAATCATTTTTATAATATCATATATTATCTTTTTATTATATCATTTTCCTATTTTTATATATCATTAATTATTTTCATCATTTTGGGTGTTAGATTCAATGTTTTCATGTATGTATTAACTTGTTGTTTTTTTCTAATTAAGTAGATAAATATTTAATCCTATTAAGAATGTAAATTATTATTTAATTATCATATATATCAGTATATATTTATTTTTTATAATATTTAAAATTCATAAATAGGAAATTATGTGCACCATTAATAGAGACAATAGGTCATATATATGGATGGAAATTACTTTAATTTCCTTATCGTATTTAAAATAATGATAAGTAAATGATATATACATTTATGTTATAATTTAATTACTATATTAATTTCATATATGTAAAATATTTTTTTGAAAATATTCTTTTAAATATTCTATTTGTAATGTGAATGAATCACATCGTTTTGAGGAGGTGGAAATCCAAACGTCCACAAACAATGTCATCAAATTTCCATAATATAGAAATCATGATGTTATGTGTTATAAAATAATTAAATAATAATAATTTTATTATAAATATCATATATATAATATAAAAACAATAAACCCATCATTTTTACCATCATTGAATGTTGGTAAGGAAATAATGAATGACATCGCTTCATAAGGCGATAGTCCGTATACATACAAATGATGATTGTGTATCCCATATGATGGAAGAGTTTTTTTATTATAGGTCAAAAACATGAAATAAATAGGAAAATGTATATTTAGGATAAAAATTTCATTATATAACAATGATATGAGAATTATTGAAATAGTGGATATGTAATGGAAACAAAGAATTTCATTGATGAACCTTACCTCTTATTTGGTTAACTCCTTTTGGTTTATAAAAAAAGATATACATGGTTTTAATTCATCTAATAGATCGTATTCTAGGTGGATGGGAGGGATTCTAGTATATTTTTGTGGTCGATTCAGGATAAGAAAACTTGATTTAGATGTGTGAATAAGTGGGATGGTAGAGTATAATTTTATAGTTATGGAGGTGTGGAATTTTTGTAAATAATAAAAGGTAAACACTATTTTGAGGTCTCCCTTACATCATAAGCCTCCAATAATGAAACAAATTTGAGAACATGGAGGATATGGTCTAAAAATTCCATTAAAATGTTTTCCTATGTGTTTATTAGATATTTTGGCCCATAGTATTATGATTTATTCCCTTAGTAAGGTAATATTTATCTTAATTGTATTAATTAATTTGAAATGTCGTAACTAATAACTTTGGTAATAAAATAAGTTTACCACGTTATAAATTCACAAATATTATTTATTAAAAATATGGAATCAATTTTTCCAAATTCTAATAACATAAGAGGCATAATTGAATTTAATATTAATCTCACAAACGTGATGACAAAGAGGGTTTTCAATGTAAAAATGGTCAATAGTATAAAATGTGTCTATTTCCAATTTCAATTTGAAATTTATTCCAATGTACTAAATTGGATTAAATTATTTATAATTTATTTAAATATATTATAAAAAATTAACATATAATTTATCTATATAAAAAAATTCAGAAAAATAATTTTCTAAATAAATTTCTTTATTTTTCAATATTCATAAAAAATAAATCTTCTCAAAATAATATCAAAAATTAACCCTAATATAATATTGATGTAACTATTTAAAAATGAATTTTATTTTGACAACTAAAAATTATAAAATTCTCAAAATTTTATATTCATGATTTCTTTCCCTTAAATGGTGGAAAATTGCATTTTTTTTAAAATGAAAATTATTAAAAATCAAATGGGATTTATTATTATATAATGTAGCACTCTAATTTTCAGGTAGGTACCAATTTGTTTATTCTTTTTAAGTATATAATGTATAAGTGTGATGTTTGGTTGAGTATAGAGAATAATTAAAGTGTTTTTTATATTTTATAAGTTTATAGGTGATTTAGAATTTGTATAAACCATGAAACATGTGCAAGAAATCTTGCATTATGAGGTAGGGTAAAAAGAAAGGGACACATGTGATACACAGTTTCTCCAAACCATGCATCTCCCAAGTAGTAACCGTGATCATTGAAAATGGATATTTTTATTTTGAGGTAGTGGATTCCTAATGGTACGAACATGGATTATAGACAGTGCGAGATGATTATGAATGATTCGTCCTTAAGTAATTAACTAATGCATGGTTAGTTGATTGTTTTCTATGTTCTGTTAAAATCACGAACCATAAAAAGTGGATCTAGTTCGTATTCATCTTTTGAACCCTCATTATTCATCCTACATTTCCATAAACCTGGATTTATATCTATCAATGGTCAATGAGGGTTCTTCCATTGATCTAGAGGCGATCTGATGGTTTCCCGTAGTTATTAGGTATCATTTCCTCAGGGTAAGATACTATTCTTTTTTGGTCAAGATGTTTATATTATATATACATCACCCTTTCTCTTATTTTCCCTGAACTACACCTTCTATGATTATATGTAGGTTTATAGAGTCCAAATATATTTATATAGGGTCATTTTTTTATAGAGGATGAGATCTAAGGGGGGTTTGTAGAGTTTCACCACCATTTTATGATGTTTTTCTTGTTGTTTATAATTTTCATTTAAACTCTTATAGTTGGTGGATTAATACTCAACTCCTCTATATTAGATCATAAAAGGTTAGTTTCAAATTTATTACATTTATTGAAATTTATTTTTTATTTTTTTGTGATATAATTTTTTAAACCTTCATGAGTTATCATTTATTGAAATTGGGGAAATTGGTTAGTTATTAAAAAGTGTTTTGAAAACATGAATTTAAAATGTTGAATTTAAAATAATTGCTGGTTTTTCTACATGAAAAAATGGGTTTCAATTTTTTTTATAGAAATGGTGTGAATAGACATGTTTTTTCATGAATTTTTGATGGTTTTGTGTTTTTTCGTCATAAGAATTGGGATTTATTATGGCATGATGTACCCGTCCAAAGTGGCCCATTTAGTGATGTGTTAGTGGAATGATACCTCACCACTTGCGAGTATATTGGTGGTCTAAGGATTACCTGAATGGTTGGATGTATGTTTGTATATAAAAGAAGGGGATGTTAAAAAATGAAATGTAATCAGATTTGAAACAATATTTTATTTTACTTCTATGGAAAACTAGTTACAATAGATGTTTATATTTTGATATAAACTATTGAGATTTTTTTATAAAAAATTGTTTATATAAATTTTACTGCCACATTCTATCCTTGTGGAGTCAGTAGGGAAATCATTGGGTAATACAAAATGAGATTTTGTACCCAACCCTATATTATAACTTGGGTTCTTTTGATGATGTCATCTACTATGACATTTAAAATATTAATTTAGCACATGTATTTAGCATTACATCTTGATCCATGGGTTATTTTCTAATGTTGCAGAATCGATCATGTGGATCTTGGAGTCTTGTGGTCATCTTGGGGTGTTATTTTTTTATATTTGTTGACTACATTGATATTTTAGTCTTCCATTGTGGGAATTAATTTTAGTACAACTATTGGGAAAAATACCTAAAAGTTTCATTCAACAATTTTTGAGGTGATTGTGTGCGTTGCCAGTGAGGTCCTCCATGTTGTGTTTGTTGACAAAGATGACCATGATGATCAATTTTATGAAAAGGGGGTTCACATGGTGTGTTTTTTAGTTCATGAGATGTTGTTGATAATACATGAATGACAAAAGATCCTCGAAAAACAAAGTGACGATCTGGAGGCGGTACAAAAGAGAGGATACATGGTGGCACCATTTTCTAGGGTTTTCCATTTTTTTTCTTCTGAAATTTAGAAAATGGAAAGATGTGTTTTTGTAAAAGGAAGGTGCGTGAAATATTGGGGTGCTTCAAAAAAACATATATTTCTACGTGAAATTGGTTTGCATGCAATAGTGAACCCAAGATGGAATTTTCTCAAAAAAGTTGTTTCAGGATCAAAACGTAGGAAAATGTTAAAGGCTTGAGGTGCATGAAAAATGTGGAGTTGTGTGAAAAATAATGAAGTTATTATTTTCATACAGGAGGTGGTTTGAGATTAGATGCTCAAAAATTGGAAAATGAAAGACGTGCGTGTAATATTGGAACTATGTGTGAAATACAATGTTGCAAAAAGATGTTTTTTAATGCTAAAAGCGGATCGCATGCTCAAGGAGGGATTTTATGTGTTGAAGTCTTGTTTTCCTAAATATATGAGGTTACCCACATCATTTTATGTGGCTCATGAATTAGAGAGAATCCTAGATCTGGTGCATGAAATTAAGATACTCAATAGAGTGGTGTGTAAACGTCATGTTTGCGCGTAAAAGAAGGTGGGTTGTGCGTAAATAAAAGGCTTCATGTAAAGTAATATTATTGCACATAAACATAGAAGTTGCACGTAAATTTGTTGGTTTCATGTAAAAGGTAAAGTACCACTTAAATGTTTAGGGTGTGCCTAAAAGTTGAAGTAGTGCGTAAAATATGACATTTTTCACATAATGAAAGGAATTGTGCACAAGGCACAATTTGGGATGAAAAAAACATATAGATTTCCCATTATACTACTTTGGTAAAGCGGTATTCATATGTGGGTGAAAGTGTAAAATTAATAGAGAATCTACATATAGTTGAGGTTTCAGGTATTTATTCAAATTAAGAGACCTACAAGTCTATAAACTGTTACCGGATCCTTTCGAGAGCAGTATGCAAAGGAAGAGGAAGAATGTTATCCATTCTACCGACAATTATCCAGAGAGAGAGATATAGGGAGTGAACCTTTAGAATGTAGTGATATAAACCTAAACACTGTAATGGCACTGAGCCTAGTCATAAAATTCATCAATCCTAAAAATTGTATGTTTGTAGTGAGCATTAGTGGATTCAGTACATTGGTACATCACAGTTGTATGCTAATTGGATGTTGACCAGTGAGGGTGAACCATGTGAAATTGGTGTTCCTGTGTTTTCTATTTCTTGTATCACATTCAAAGAATCATCATTCGATAAATAAGGAACGAATAATATCAACATTAACACTTAAGTGAAAAAGGTGACCCTTATAATAATGATTTCAAGACCAATTGGGCCATAAAAATTTTATACAAAAATATCCATACTCATATTCACCCCCACTCAGGGTATCTAGACCCCTTATTGTCTTAAATATTGGTAACATAGGGTAGGTTTCTTTCATCATATTTTTTTCTCTGACATGGTTCAATTGATTTGTTTGGTTAAATATTGAGTCCGCTCTTATCTTTGTGTGACATGGAAAAGGGAAAACATCAATGAAGAAGAAAAAGTCAAATGATATTCCTTAGTGTCTAATACATTACGAATATATTGTGATTCAACTAATAGAATCAAATATCATACTAAAGGATGGATTGGATTAATTAGATAGGGAAAATATAGATTCACTCAATAATGATGTATGAACTAGTCAAGTACATGAAACTTAAAGTGATGCTGAAACTTCTGATTATAAAGAAGTTTCTAGAATGCCACCAGTAGATGATGTCGACATGAATAATTAATTGGATCAGAAAATCAATGAAGTAAAATCTAAAAATATATGAATCCAATTACTGGAAATTGAGTTCAAAAAGCTAATATGGTTAAATCAAAGGATTTTTGATGTGTTTTGTGACCTAAGGGAGAAGAATGATTCCCTTACTGAAGAACTACAAGAGATGTATTCAAATATATAGAAACTCAAAGAGGATGATAAGGGAATTAATATTAAGTCACATAATATTCCCAATTGGAAATACAGAAATTGTAATAATTATGAATAGCTAACCAAACTAGTTCATGAGAATCAATGAATACAATAGGATAGTGAATTCTATACAGATTCTATTTCTTAAGAATTATTAAAAGTAAATGAGCAATGTGACATAGTGGATAAGCTCACCCATGATTTTGAGAATGTGATGAGTTGAATGAAGAATCATGATAGACATAACTCAATTCAAAAAATTAAACAAGGGATTTAAATATTCAAAAGATAGAAGAAGAGCTAGAGCTACTGAAGAATGAAGTTGGAAGATCCCATAACAAATGAAAGCCTAAAATGAAGGATGATTTTCACTTAATATTTTATTATCCTTCAGAAAGTGACGATAAAATTAAAAACAAATATTCTTTTTCTAAAGAGAAACAATGACATATTTTCTTAGATCAAAATCTATATTGTTTAGAAAAAACTAGTATTTTTTTGACGAATCCCCTTCTGTGAAAGACTAAAAGAGATCCATGAATAGTTCTAGAAATTGAGAAATTTATATAGGTACTCGACATAGGCTGAGGAGAATATTTACAAGATTTAGTGTCAACATGGGCTATTACGGTGGGATTTATGTTCATACATCATGATTTTTTTAAAGGATCAAAATACATCTAATGCTGTGAGGATGTAAATTTACTAAATATTTGAATGAGAAGCTTCAAGAGAAATATGAATGAATATTATCTCATAGAAATTATCCCTAAAGTGATTCTATTGTGGAATAATTTAACACAACACGTGTATGTGTCAGGAAGCTCGAGATATCAATTTCATAAAAAGAACTCATGTTGCATTAACATATCAGCTGAGAAATGATGATAGGAGAGTGTATTTGATGGAATATGTTTTATTTGTTTTAAACATGGTCATTAGGCTAGACATTATAGGAATAGGAAATTGTGGAGGGAATAAGGACCCAAAATGAGATCCCCAACACAAGCAGTGTATAATGGAAAAGCCTATACAAAAAGAAAACAAGGTAAGATGAAAGTCAGTTTTATAGTCCTAGTGAAAGCATAAGGTGCTCAGCCAAAGGTGTATTAATCACCCCTTAATTACACATATAAAAACTACCTTGGAATGCATTTGGAATATCCTTGAAGAAAACTGCAGGTGATTCCCAATGTGTAATAAAGATGAATATAATGAAAATGGAAGACTCGACCCCAACAAAAAATGTTGGCATGGCTCAATCAATTGATTAACAAAATGCATCTACAAAATTTCAAAGAAAATTCATATGCCTTTACACACAGTGGGGAGTGAAGGCAACAAAATGATCCCTCCAATATAGGAATAAGAAAGATAATATCTCTAGTATAGAGATTCTAACTCATAGAAAAAATCATGAGAAATGGAATTTGGGTGGAACCTTATAGAATATAAAATTACTAGTGGGATTAAACCCCAAATTGCGAGAAAGGTCTTTCCAAAAAAAATATATATCAAAAAAATGCCTCAGCATGTGGGAAATTAATTCTTAGTCCTATTTCAAGAATAGTTGATGTTGGCTAGGAATTTGGAACAAGGAGAATAATATTACAATGCATTGTAAGAGAAAAAAAAATGGTAGATCAATTAGGATCGTGAAAAATCATATTCTTGAGTATTCTGAAGTTTTACCCTCTCCCAATAAATATGAATGATACTAATTGAAGATTCATATGTTGTAGTATTTTTGTAGATATGATCCACGGGAGTGTAGCATCAAATGATGCCAAGTGATTAGGTGATACACTCTATAGTTTCAATGGATTCAAATTAAGATACAAAATTGAAAAAAGGGTTAATGTGAGTGCAATAGAAAGTGATTATGTTGTCAGCATTTTCGCTTGTTTACTACACGATGTTCTTGATTAGTAGGCCAAGAGATTTTTTTATGGCTCATTACTAAGAGGTGAATTCACCCAATTATTATCTAGTTGATGTAAGTAAGCTGGAGAAAAATAATTTTTATGTGTCTAAAAAATATTCCTTATAACTGGAAGAGCTTGAAATCCTAGGGGGAGAATTCCATATCCTCATCAGATGGAATTTCATAGAGGTTCATGATGGTTGATGAAATTTAGTGAGAATATAATTATCAGAATAGTTTATGTCCACATATAATATCAGATTCAATAAGATATGTATCACAGTGGACCTATTATTCAAATATGTGTTGATGGTGGTGTACTATAGAAAGAGTAGATGGTAGGCAGAATATTCTACATTGAAACTGATGACTTTTCAATTCTATATATGGATGATCTAGTGGTTCCGAGTTCCATTATATATATATCCATTAATATCATGCCTCAGTTCATGTGTTAGATATCTGCCGAGAGAATTCAGATTGCAGTGATGTAGCAACAAACATGCATTTCATAAAAAAAATTTCTATATATGTGGTATCCACTGACTATTTTTAGGATACTCAGTAGCTGTGAGAGAATATAAAGAATTTTCCAAGAAGAATCTAAGAAAATATGCAGAATGAAATGAATGACACAGTGGAAAGATGCTAGTTGAAAGTCATGAAGTTGTAAGAGGATCAGGGGGTGAAAAGTTGAAAATAATAATTCTAAAGAAAAAAGAGATAAGAACGTGAGGAATTAAAGTATATATCTTTATATATGCTAGGTATTAGAGAAGAAATTAATAGGCATAATTTCATTGGTGATAAGATGGTGTCAGCCTTGATGAAGAAGATTTGAACTCTACAGCCAACATAAACATATCACATGTAGAGCCTAAATTTTTCTAAGAAGGAACTGATGATGAGAATTTGGTTCCAGCAATGAATGAACAACATAACCAAGGATAGAATAATTGAACACAAGATAGTTCTTTGAGACACAAGATTTGACATCGTAGTGATTCGAAACAAATAAGGACTATTGTGAAAAGTTACCCCCATGTAGGGGTTATCCATGTCGATGAGATATTTCCACCAATGAAAATGCAAGAGAAAATTAGCTTATTCTTGTCCATTATAGTACCACATATGTTCAGAGTGATCCTGACACATGTCAACTCTGTATCATAGAATGGTTTTATGGAAGAAGAATTAGATATTGAGAAACCATAAGAGCAAGGTATTCAATGCAGGATTAGTTTTTTCCAAAGCTCAATTATCACCATGGGGAATTGATTGAAATATGTATGTCAACAATGATTGTAGTCAAAGAATGATGGTTCTAGTATATTTAAAATAAAAAATCATCATAGGATATGTTTTTTCTTAGTGCAATAATTATTTTAAAATGGGAAAAGAAGGTATTCATAAGGTTTTGGACTAGAAAATTCCAAGGAGATTAGAAGTCTAGTTGTTACCTGGATGAAATAGTCCTAGGATATATTGATGAATATTGGGCTAGTTTATCATATGATCATTAATTAATGTAGGGATGTTCCTTTTACCATAGCGGGTTGTGTATTTCTTCATTGATCAAGAAACAAGAATTTATTTCATTGAGAACGGTGGAAGTTGAGTATATCGTACCTGACTTGCATGCAAACAATTTTTTGTAGATAAAGTAGAAACTTGATGACATGGGAGTGACAATGCAGTCTCTAATTGGAATTCAATGTGATAACTCATGTTCTATACATCTTATCAAAAATCCCATCCATCTTTAGAGGACCATGCACATTGAAATAAAACATCATTTTATTACGGAGAAGGTGGAGAAATGGCTAATGAAGTTGAAATATTACCTACAGTACAACAGGATGACGATATTCTGACTAAGGCCTTACCCAATGAAGTGAATGAGAGGCATCAACTAGCAATGTGAGTTCAGTCGACTCCCCAGAATTGAATTAGGGTTGATGTGTAACCAGACCCCTCTCCCTAAGGTATGATATGTTTTCCCAAATTTGATGATATTTTTTTTAAACTCGTTTGAACACTACAAATGAGTGACCTTTTGGTTTATTGAAAAAGGAGATAAAATATGATTCTTCAAAGGGTGAAAGTGTTTCTTATATTGGAGAAAATTTCATAATTCAACGAATGGTGAGAAGATGACTGGTGGAGAAGTTTGATAGGTGAGTAATGAGATATGGGAGTGTATTAACTCTAATGATGCTTAATGTGATCGATCAAAGAATATATGCCATGAAAGCTAAGGTTCGTGATGAATGTAGTTCATTGGTATCAATTTAGTGTGAACTATTGGTGTCATAAATGAAGTGATTATTTAATTAACTTTTCACAATACTCTTATTTCTCACGTCGAACATTGCTCATGTTGACATAGAGTATGTGTTGAGAAAATCATTGATCGTTATCTGAAATGAAAGAGGTGAATGGTGGTTGATCATGAAATAATATTTAACAAGTTATAAAATTATGAATGTCTTGACATCAAACCCAGAGGGGGATATTGTTGGGAAAAAATCTCTCAAGGTTTCAGGGATGTATTTTTTGAGTTGATTGTGTTTGTTGATAAAGTGGGCCTCCATGTTGTGTTTGTTGACAAATAAGACCACGATGTTTGATTTGTTTACAAAGGGGGTTTACATGGTGAGTGGTTGATATTAAGAGATGTTGTTGATAATCCATGACTGATTGAAAATCCTTGATAAAGGAATGAACAATATGGAGGTTGTAAAATAGAGAAGATACAATGTGGCACAATATTCCAGTGTTTTCCAAATTCTAGGCCTGAAAATGGGAAAATGGAGAAATTTTATTTTGAAAAAGGAAGGTACACAAAATATTGGATTGGTGAGTGAAAAAAATGGTATTGTGCATGAATATTTCTTGCACACAACTGTGAAAACAAGTTCAAATTTTCAATAAAATGGTGTCTCATGCTCGAAAAGGATTGTACACAAAAGGAGGGATTTTACGCACATGGGTCATGTTTGACTATAAATATGAGGTGACCCCCGTCAATATAAATTAGCCCAGGACATAGAGAGAATCCAAGATTTGGTTCATGAAATAGACATACACAATGGAGTTACACGTAAACGTCATATTTGCGCGTAAATACAGGTGGGTTATGCGTAAAGCAATGTGTGCATGTAAAATTAAATTGTTCTGCATAAAACTGGAACTTTCACATAAAAGTAAAGGTTTCGTGTATAATGTGAAGTGGTGATTTATTGTTCAGGGAGTGTGTAAAAGTTTGATTTGTGCATTAAAGAGGTCATTTTCATGCAAGGTATGGAATTGGCCGCAAGTCCCTGTTATGGTCCCACATAAACATTGAGGTTTCCCCATATAGTACTTTGGTAAAGAAGTATTCATATGTTGATGAAAGTGGAACATTAATAGAGAATCTATATAAAATTGATGAATACCATCCTGTGCAACACAAATAGAGAGCCATGAACTGTTCTAGAAATGGAGAAAATCCTGTATGTGCTGGAGACATACCTTGGAGGAAATTTACAAGAAGTAGTGACAACATGTGCTGTTTCTACATGATTCATGGTCATACATATATATTTTTGTCATAGACTCATGAATACATCTCATTCTGTAAAGATATAATTTTTTCAAAAGATTAGAATAACAAAAAGCGTTAGGAGAAATCTGAAAAAATAGTATATCAAATGAATGTATACTTAAAGAGTTTCTATTGTGGAATAATGGGACACACCATGATCATGTTTCAGGAAGCTCAGGAGATCAATGATAGAAGACAAACTAAAGTTGGATCAACAAATTACATAATAAATAATGAGATGAGGTATTTATTTTATGGTATATGTTTTATTTTTTTCTAATCATAGTCATTTCTCAAGTCATTGTAGCAAGAAGAATTTTTTGTGGGAAAAGGAACATAGAAGGAGATCCCCAACATAGGCAGTGTACAATAAAAAGCCCTATACTAGAAGACATCATGGTAAACTGAAAATGTTGGATTACAATCACAGGGGAATCACTAGGTGCTCAACAAATGGTATATCAATCACATCATCTGTTACACATACAAATTCTCCCCTGCAATGGATGTGGACAATCCTGGAAGAAAAAGGGAGGATATTACCCATTTTTAATTAATAAGAATGTAAATTTAGTGGAAGGCTCAAACCCAATAAGAAAAGGTGGAACGAATCAAATAATTGATAAATGAAATGAAACTAACGAATGTCCTTGGAAATTCGTATTTGATGCCACACAGTGAAAAGTGAATAAAATATAAAGATCACTCTATTGGAATAAAAATAAATAGAATATGGCTTGTGGAGAGATTTGTGGTCATAGAAAGAATCACGAGAAATTGAATTTGGGTGGAACCTCAATGAAATTTTTTTTACTAGAGGGTTTAAACCCCAAACTCTGAGAAAGGTCATGCCTACAAAATCCATATATTAGAAAAATTATCAGCATGTGGGAAAGGAATTCTAAATTCTATGGAAAAAATAGTTGATGTTGGCTATGCAGTTTGAATAGGAACCAAAATAGTACAATTTTCTCTAAGAGAGTATCAAAGGGTTCATCAATCAAGATCAAGCACAATCCTCTAAGTGAGGATTCTAAAAGTTTCCCCTCACCTATATATATTTATTCTATTAACTGATGATTCATATTTTTCAGGTTTATGTAAGATATGATAAAACAGAATGTAGCATCATAAGATGCAAAGTGATAAAGTGATACACTCTAGAGTTTCAATTGATTCAAATCATGAACCAGAATTGAAAAAAAAATGGAGAAAATGAGTGAAACTTTAATTGATCATGTTATCCAACTTATCTCTTGTTTACTATATGGATTTACAACTTAGTGGGATCATATATTTTGTTGATAGATCATTTCATAGTTGTTAATTCACCCAATGATGATCTTGTAAATGTAAGTGAGTTGAAGAAGAATAATCTTTATGGCTTTTTTACAATAGGACTTACAAATGGAAGAGCTGGACTTCATCGAGGGAGCATTAAATCGCTTCATCAGATGAAATTTCTCAAAGGGTTATAATGGTTGATAAAATTAAGTGAGAATAGAATGATCATTATTGTATAGGTTCACATATGATATCAGATTCAACAAGTTTTGTTACAAAATGGTCATATTATTCAAATATGTGTCGATAGTTGTGTACTATAGAATGAGTAAATGATATGATGAAGAGTCTATATTGATACTGATAAATTTTGAATGCTATAAATGAATGATCCAGTGGTCTTGAGTTACATTGAATATATTTCCATTGGTACCATTCCCCAGTTTTGGTGTAAAATTCCCATCGAGAGATGACGAATTACGGTGAAGTAGGAACAATCATTCATTACATTATTAAGAATTTATTTATAAAAATTTGGTATCAGATGACTATTTTTCAAATACCAAGAAGCTGTGAGAGACTATAAACCATCGTTCAACAATAATATGAGAAAAAAAGTTGAATGAAATGAAATGAAATTGTTGAAAGATTCTTGTTGAAAGTGATGAAGTGGTAATATACTTAGGGGGATAAAAAGTGATAAATGATCAGTTTTAAACCAATAAAAAACATGATAATGAGGAAGCCAAGTCTATACCACCATTAATGGAAATGATTTGAGCTAAAATTAATAGGAAGAGTGTCATTGGTGATAAGATGGTGCCATTCTAGACTAAGAAGATGGTAACACTACAAAAATCATGATACTTATCACTGGTAGAGCCTAAATGTTTCAAAGAAGGAATGGATGATGAGAATTGGGTTCAAACTATGAATAATGATCTTGACCAATGTTAGAAGAATTAAACAAGAGAGAGTGTTTCTAATCCAACAGATAAAATGTCATAGTGATTCGAAAAGAATCATGACTACTATGAAAAGACACTCCCATATAGGGGATATTTATTCCTATGTGATATATGCACCTGTAAGAAGGATACAATCATCTTATTTTTGGCCATTGTTGTTCTATGGAATTTCTATGTGTCCACAATGGTTTTCATGTCTATATTTTTGAATGGTCTTCTAGAAGAAGAATTAGATATTGAGCATCCATGAGTGTATGGTATTCAATGCTTGATGATTTTTTGATGATGCTCAGTTTTCGGCATGTCGGAATTGATTTCAATCTGTAGGTCAAAAATGATAATATTCAAAGGATGATGGTGCTAGTATATGTTGAATAAATAATCTCCAAATAATCTGATGAATCATGGTGTAAGATGTTTTTTGAATTCAAAAAATGATGCGTTTAGAAGGTTTTGGAATAGATAATTCCAAGGAGATGAGAAATATAGTTTCTATATAGACGATACAGTCATGGGATATATAGATGTAGATTAGTCTGATTTAGTAGTTGATCAGAAATCAACATCGAGAGGTGCCTTTTAACTTGGTGGGTTGTGTATTTCATGGATGAGAAAGAAACAAGACTATATTTCATTGATCATCAAGAAATTGAGTATATTGTATCCATGAAGGCATGCACATATTTATTATGGATGAAGAAACAACTTGAAGACATGGGTGTGATAGTGTAGTCATTGATCAGAATTCATTTTGATTACTCAAGTTCTATAAATCATATCAAAAAACTCGTCCATCATTAGAGGACTAAGAACATTGATATCAAATTTAATTTTATTAAGGATAATTTGGATCAAGGGCTAGTGAAGTTGTAATATGTTCCTACATAGCTACAGGTTGCTGATATTTTAATGAAGGCCCTAACTAAGAAAGTGTTTGAGAGGCATCGACTAGATATGGGAGTACATTCAACTCCCCACACTTGAAAGAGTGTGGATGTGGAACTAACCCCTCTCCCCTAGGTATGGTGTGTTTTTCTCTAATGTTATTATCTTTGTTCTCTACTCTATTGCTTAATGAGAAGGTGTGACATGTCACAACCCCTACCATAGGGCCCAGACGTAACTACCCCAAGCCCACCTTTCATAGGCCAGGGGTTGGTGACTATCATCTAAAGGATTTTCCCAACAGGGAAGGAATTTCCTTAGAGGTATGTACACACTCAAAAAGTATAACTAATGTAAACAACCATCAAATGAAATTTATAACCATGAGAGTAAAGCACCACCACAAGTATAACTATAAACTGAAAACAGGGCCCAGAATACAAGCCCTAGAAATAGAAAAGGATGTAAACAGGTGTTGCATCTTCCCTGGTGGTCTACCTGGAGGGTTGTAGCTGTATGTATGAAGTCGAAGAAGAGGATATTGAATCCTCTTGTCTCACCAAGCTCCACCATTTATGGAACCTCAAAAGTCTATCTTGGAGCATCAGTATTCTACACTAGACACAAACGTACGGGTAGAGACCATGTAGGGATGAGTATAACAACTCAATTGGGGACCCAGAGACCCCTGAAGGTCACTCAATAATCCACAAAATAAAAATTCACAATGAATACCACAAAGGTAACATCATAAGCATGATCTAAATCCAGAAGCACAATGAAAAAGAAATAGAAAAATCGAATGGTATAACTTCAACATAAGTGGGATATGGATGACTTGTCATAAATCTAGATCATCATATCCTTAAAAACACCAATGTTGACCCGTATAGGTCACTATATGATAACCTGTATTGGTCTCTAGATGTTGACCCATAATGATCACTAGTGAGGACCCGTATTGGTCACTAGTGATGAACCTTATTGGTTGCTGGTGCTAACCCGTATTGGTCACTGGTGATGACTAATTTTGGTCACTGATATCGAGGTAAGAATGCTTAGTCATAGAGTCAGATCATCCCACTTTGGAGTTTCTAATGCTAACCAGTATTGGGCGCTCTTCTTCTTCATGTCACAACCTGCCACATGATTCTCGCACAAAGCACGCCTAATCTCCAGAAGATTCTTATCCTCATTCCATCAGTCATATTTCAACCGGTACAAAGTCCTGCTAAAACAATACCTAAGGGACCGCCCCTCCATAGGTGTCCCAACATGACAGATGATGCATCGATCAGATTCTCGGTCAGTGAGATACAAGCACATTTGTAAAAAGGTATTAGTTTGAATAATGTCCTATCCAACATAGTTCAAACATAAAACTCCTTCATAACTCACATAGAGTATCTCCAAATAACCACCTTTTTAAAGGGTCCTTATGCCACAGACGACACGTCGATCAGATGCCCAGTCTATTAGTTACACCCCATTCCATGAAACAGGAATGATCGTACCCCATTACTCCTCGGCTCAGTTGGGCACAGTAGAATATTCCAAGTGGGAAACATCCCACAAGGGTCCCAATGCCTCTGATGGAAAGTCCAAAAAACACCCAGTTGGTTAGTTACAAGCGTTCTTCTTTGAAGGGGTTGTTTGGGTCTGGGCCCAATCCAACTCGTTAGGGTCGGCCCAACACAACAGGTCCTAGGGTTTACCTGACCACACCCCAGATAGGCCCGTTAAGGGACATCCCAGTTTACTAGGTCTGGCCCATCAGGTTCTACCCGGTTGGTTCACGAGCCTAGGACGTGGTTGGCTCGGCCTGCCGGGTGGGGCTCAGCCCACCCGCGCAGACCCGCGGTTCCGACCCAACCTCCATCCGACCCGGTCCACCTGAAGGTGGACCACTGTCTCTAGAAGGCCCCATGGATGTGGGGCCATTTAATTCGTCTGGTGGGGTGTTTCCCCACAGTGTGCAATGGTCGGATTTGGGGCTAACCGCTCTCCACCAATGAGGAGTAGTGCGGCGCGGGGCCGCACCTCCCCATCCTGCCGCAACCCACTGGTGACAGACAGTTGCCACCGTCGATGCTGGGACTCTCCTTACCCTCCTACGGTGGCCCTCTAGTCGCAGCTGCTACTACTAGCGACGCCTTCATGCTCTGCCCTTCTCCCATGCGGCTGGCTTGGGCCGACCACCTCTGGCCCACGCGGCATGCGAAGGCACGCCACCTCCCCACCCCCTGCGGACGATTGCTGCAGGCCTCCTCCGAACTTCGCCGACATGGAACGATGGTGGTATTTCCAAGGGCCAAAAAACATGACCTAGTGGTCCATTTTTGGTGCCATCTATTCCTACAAGCCTCTCTGATTACAGTCATCACAGTATGACCCTCTTCCCCATAGTTCCATTTAAATTAAGAAAAGTCGTCCCTGAATAAAGAAACATTAACAAAGAGGCGGAGGGTCCGGGCCTTGTTCGTTCGGCCCGCGCACTTTGTGTTAACATTATAACAAGTGGGAGAATATTATACTAACATTAATGATTAAATGAACTCATTTCTATAATGTTAAACCAAAACTGAACATAAACCCCTAACATAGAGATTCGTTGGAGGTGTCGCAGTCCAGGAGGGAATAGAATCCATGTTGGATGGATTCATCGACTTTCATCGATCCAAGATCATTGTCACCCAAGCCTCTGTCCTCTGTCGGCAGATTCCTCCACAGAACACTACTAGAGTTTTCTCACTAGAACTATCCATGCCAAAACCCCACCCCATTTTCCATTAAAATAGGAGCTGGAAATGTGAGTAATGTGTTGAGGAATTAATGAGGTTCATTAAATAAAATAATAAACCTAATTTAAATCATTATTTTAGACTTAAATAGTTATTGATTCAAGACATTAAATGGATTGACATGTCATCGGTCCAGCCACCGCTGCTCATATGTTGGTGAAAAATAAAATAATAGAAAATAACAATTACCTGTCATTTTGTTTTTATTTAAAAAGTCCAAAACCCATCTTTTTCTTCCGACCAACAATGACCAATGTGAAGCTTATCTTAAGAGAATCCTAGTGTTGTGGATTCAGTGGTGCCCTAGGATTTTTAATCCAAGCACCAGTTCAAAATATAGAAAAAGAAAATCACACAATTACTGAATATACACTAAAAATGTCCAGAAATTCTTTCCAGGAACCCTGGGCCTTGGAATCGTGCACAGTCAATTTTTAAAGACACAAAATATTCCCATATAACTAAAAAAAATTAATGAAATTTTTTGGATTATTACATTATCCCCACCATGGGGAATTACGTCCCATAAATCCAAAGAAGGCTACACAAAAAAAAGACGCGGGGGGGGGGGGGTACTAGGAACACATTTGATTCTCTTACTCCCATGTTCCCTCCTGAAGATTCTCGTGCTGCCACAGAACGTGCACCAGTGGTATCAAATTCCCACAAAGAATCTGCTCATTTCGATCCTCTATCTCCACTGGGAAATCCACAAAAGTCACCCCATCATCAATCCCAATCTCTCCATGGTCAATGACATGGGATGGGTCACACATGTCTCTCCTCACCTGGGATACATGTAAGACGTTATGCACCCTCTCCAAGTGCGGTGGTAGTTCCAAGGGGTATTCCACTTTGCAAATCCTCTGAATTATCAAGAATGGTTTGATAAACCTCAGTGAGAGTTTACCCCCTCATCCAAATCACTATAGCCCTTGCCGAGAGGAGACTCACAAGAATAAATGGTTCCTCTCCTAGAACATTAGTGGTCTACGTTGCCTATAATAATTAGACTTCTATCAGCTATGTCCAGTCTTCATCTACTCTCGGATGACCAACACCTTATCAATGGTAGCCCCTACCATCTCTATGCCCACAAGTGCGGGATCTCCTGGATCCCTTTAGCTCATGGGTGATCTGCATGGTCATCCATACAATGCCCAAAAGGGGCCATACCAACGGTGGAGTGATAACTATTGTTGTACGTGAACTCTACCAGGGGTTGGTGGTACTCCCAACTAAGACCAAAATATAGGACACATGCATGAAGCATGTTCTCCATGGTTTAGATGGTCAGCTCAATCTGACCATCTGTCTACAGGTGAAAAGTTATGCTCAATGGAAGTTGAGTCCTAAAAGCCTCCTGCAATCCTTTCCCCAACCAGGATGTGAAGCGTTCATCACGGTCTGAGACAATAGTCGAAGGCACCCCATGAAATTGCTAGATCTCTAAAACGCAGAGACGTCCTGAGATCCATACCGAACCCTTCTATCAAATAACATGGAATTGGGATGACTTGTTATGTAGGTTAACGATCACCCAGATGGTATCATGCTCACTGTTCATATGTGGTAACCCCATCATGAAGTCCATCGATATACCTTTCCACTTCCACAGTGGTATATCGAGGGGTTGGGTCAAGATAGTTGGTACCTGGTTCTCGACCTTCACTTGCGGGAAAGTGTGGCAATATGAAACAAACTCTAGCACAACATTCATTATCCCTGGCCACCAGTAATGATGTCAGTGATCCCAATACATCTTCATCATGCCATAATGTACTACCAAGGAAGATTTATGGAACTCCCTCAACACCTGTTCTCATAGCACCACTGGTAAAATTGTACGTCCTCTGAAAAGGATAGCGTGATACCCACAGTTAGAATATATATCTCATTCATGGCCTGAGGAAATATGATCATGTGTAGTATCACGACTACGGTCTCGGAGTTTCCCCTCACCGATTCACTAATGGAGTGGAGGGGAAACTACAATCATCTAGAGGTAGACTATATCATCTCTATCCATTCAGGATATCTTAAGTGAGGCTAACTACTCTGAAGCCTCATTTGGTAGCTGCGAACTCAATCTATGGCTATGTGCATATGCCACTATGTTCCCCATCCTAGGAGTGTAGACTATATAAATTCTGTAGTCTTGGAGGAACTCTATCCCATGTCACTATTTCAGAATCAGATCTTTTTGTGTGAAGATATATCTGAAACTCATGTTGTATGAGTAAAAAATGAACCACTCTCCCATAAATTAGTGTCACAATATCTTCAGTCCAAAGACTAATAATTACAACTCCATTTCATGAGTCTTATTATTCTTCTCATGAGGCCTCAGCTATCATGAGCCATAAGCAGTCACTGTATCACCATGCATCAGGATGAATCCGAGTCCCATCCATGATGCAACACAGTAAACCAAGTAGCCAGTTCCCTCCTCTAGTAACCTCAGCATGGGAGCTCTGGTCTAGCACGACATCAGCTATTGAAAGCTCTATTGGAATGTCTCTAACCATAGGAAGGGTTTCCCCATATTCATCAACAAAATTTATTGGTTTTTATACTCTGGATAAATTTGGTATGAACCGTGAATAGTATCCTACTAATACAAGGAATCTCTGCACCTCAGTAACACTCCTTGATGGATCGCAAGAAAGTAATGCCTTGATCATCACTATATCAACTACAACTCTAGGCTCTGAGATGATGTGTCCCAAGTAGACATTCCATATCCAGAACTCACACTTCGAGAGATTCCCATATAACTGGTTCTCCCAGACCATGTCTATAAATATCCTCAAGTGTAAAACATTATCTTCCTCAGATGCTAATTAGACCACGATGATTCCAATGAAGACCACCACAAAGAAATCAAGGTATGGCTGAAAGATCATGTTAATGAGCCCCATTAACATTGATGGAGTGTTGTTCAAGCTGAATGGAATTAGCAAAACATGTAATTGCCATAACGAAATATAAAGGTTGTCTTCAGTACGTCCTCATCACGTACCCTGAGCCAATGGTAGCCTGATCTAGGATCAATCATTGAGAACCACTTCACTCCTTTCAACTGATCATGAAAATCATCAATCCTCGGAAGAGGATACTTTTTCTTCAAGGTCCCCTTGTTTAGGTGCAAGAATTCCACACACAACCTCAAACTTCTGTATTCCTTCATGGAAAACAACATCGGTGATTCCCATGGAGAAACCCAAGGCCATAATAGTCCTGTCCTCTGTATGTCTTCCAACTATACACTCATCTTCTAAAGATATGCTGGGGCTATCAGATATGCTGGTGTGAAAATCAGTGTCGTTCCTGGGTATAAGTTAATGAAAATGTATACCTCTCTAAGAGGAGGTTGTCCTGTCACATATTCTAGAAATACATCCTCATATTCATCCAACACCGCTGGAAACAGTAGATTCACCTCATCCACAGTGTCGAAGGTCATGCAAGCCAGCTGATATATAATCAGCTACACCCTCCTGAGTGTAAGTCCATCTTGTACTACTCTGTTTTCCAAATCACCAACAATGTAAAACTGGACTCCAAATCCGCGCATTCATCGAACATTAAATCTCATGAATTCAATCTTTGCGTGAACTCGTAATAGCCAGTCCATGAATAGATTGATGTTGTAGGGCATAAATGCCCCTACTAGAAGATCCCATCTAAAACTCTCTCCTTCGAGAGTAAGATCACACTGTCGGCACCTGTGTGTCACTAGAGAATCTCTTCCCATGTCAGTATCAAAACACAAAGGTCATGATAGAATCTCGGTCCGAATATCAATGTCCCAAACTATGTCTATGGAAATGAATGAATTGAAAGCACCCGTGTCGATAATCACTGCTACTAAAGTATAGAAGATACATATTATAACTTGAATCATCTTAGAGACGTCAGGATGGAGAGCCTCTTCAGCCTGTAGTTGGGCCTGTCCCCATCCACCTGCTCCCTAAGCTTATGGGGGACCACCTTGGGGTGGTGGTTGTAGTGTCTAGTGACCCCCACCACCTCCCGCTCCATGTCCTGCTCCCCTGCCTCATCCGCCGCCTTGATGATGCTCATGATCCTCCCACTTCGACTGCCTCTGTGGTGCCTTTACTATTTGTCGATCATCCATGCGGGGAGTTAGACATTCACAAGCTCTGTGACCATGTTCCCTATAGGAAAAACAGATCATGCCTTGTTGGTGGCTCCCTCAGCCTCTCAAACCTCACACCTCTGACCCTACATCCTTGGGTCGCCCTCCGGACGGTCAAGACCAAATGGGATTCTGTGTAGTCTGTCTACTGTCTGCTGTAGATAACTATTCTACCTATCATCTGGTAGGGGATCTCACTTTCGGTGCGTACTCGTAATGGAAACTCTCCATCAGCAAAGCTCTCTCTAGTACCCCATCTGGTGTTGGGACATTGAAAGGAACTATCACAGCTCTAATCTATCAACAGAGCCCCTTCTCAGAGGTTTAGGCCCTGAAGTAAGGGTCTCATACCAGATCAATGGATTATCTAGAGAGGACTATAAATCTAGATGAGTAATGATCCATAGTTTGGATGCCCAGCTACAAATTTCGTAGCTTCTGAATACGCATAGAGCATAGTGTTGATGCCATGAACTATGCCCTGAAAAGGCTCTCAAAGTCATTCCATGTGAGGGTCATATTCTCATGTACCTGTAGCATTGAGCTCCACCATCATCCTACCAATCCCGGAAGAAGATTAGCTGGAATTATCTCCATATTCTCTTCATGTGTATCTACTAAGTGAAAGACGCATTAAAAACCTCAAGACAATCCCCTACTTCATGGGGGCCATCTTGCCTCGAAACCTTGGAGGCCTCTGTCTCTAAAACTCATGAAATGCACTCAACCAGCATGCCTAATCCCCTGGTAGCATCTGCTGCACAATGGGTGATGGTGCTTCTGGTAAACTACCTGAAGGTGCCATACCTGTGAGTAGAACCTATACCGACACCTTGTTACTTGGCATGCCACTATCATAATACCTAACTAGAATCCTGACTGGCTGTCTTTGTAGAGGAATCTTGTATGAAATGGATGTGCCATGCTCAAAATGTTATACCTAGTTATCTGACTCATGAAAGATCAGGAAAATGATTCAATACACTAGAAACTGGGGTTTTTATGTACCGAGTTGGAAAAAAGAATTCTGAGTCATGTTGTATGGAGACGTCAGTGTTGCACCAACACTGGACTCGCTGTACTGAAAAATTAACTCAGTACACTTTACACCATTACCTAATTAAAAATATACCTTTAGTTATTCTGGTATAACCGACTGCCCTTTGATACCACACTATCATGATCCATCCCAAAGGGCCTAAACATGAATAACCCAAGCCCACCATCCATAGGCCAGGGGTTTGTGACTAGCACCAGCATGAATTTTCTGGAGTAGGGATGGAATTTACTTAGAGGTCTGTGAAAACTCAAAAAGGTTTACTAAAGTATGAAACCAAATAAATTAAGGTTTAAACACGAAAGTAAATTCAAACCACTAGTACAACTGTAAACTGAAAATTGTGGGCTAGAATAGAAGCCATTGAAACTAAAAAAAGTTAACATTTGTCGCATCTTCCATGGAGCTCTACCTAGAGGGTAGTAGCTATAAGTCTGACATTGAAGAAGAGGATCTAGACTACTCTCATTTCACCAAGCTCCACCAAGTCTCAAACCTCCCCAATAGGCCTCAGAGCATCAGTAGTCTGCACTAGACAAACACGTGCGGGCGGAGCCCATACAGGGGTGATTATAAAAACTCAATAGGGGACCTCGAAACCCCTGAAGGTCTCTCAATAATCCACAAAAGAAAACATCTTAAGGAATACCACAAAGGTAATATGTCAAGAAATATCTGAATTATGAATCACAAAGCAAAAGAGACAGGTCACTCTAATAGTTTAACTTCAATGTAACTAGGATATGGATTACTATTTGTAAATCCATATCATCCTATCCATAGTAACTACACTGCTAACCCATATAAGTTACTCTATGCTGATGAGTATTGATTGCTAAATGAGGACCCATATTGGTTACTTATGCTAAACCATATCGGTCGCTTGTGTTGAACTGCATCGGTCACTGGTAATTACCCATATTGGTCTCTAGTGTTGACTCATATTTATCAATGGTATAGATGTAGGGATGATTAGTCATACAAGTAGATAATACCACTCAAGAATTTATGATGCTAACACATATTGGTCTCTCTTCTTCTTCATGTCACACTTAGCCACTGGATTCCCGCACGAAGCATGCCTGATCTCCAGAATATTTTTCTCATCAAGTCATCAGTCATATTTCAACATTTATGAAGCCTTGAAAAAATCATACCCAAGGGACTGCACAACCAAATGGGTCCCAATGGGACAAACAGTTCATCGATCATACCCCCATTCTATGATATATGGACACTTTTATAAAAAGGGTCTGGTTGGATTCAAGTCTGATCCAACCTAGGACGCATGTAAAACTCTATAAAAGCTCATTTAGAGTACCACCAATGTACCACCTTCTCACAAGGGACCTTATTCCATAGTCGGTGTGTCAATCAGATGCTTGGTTTGTTAGTTACACCCCTTTCCGTGAAACTGGGGTGATCATACCTCGGTCCGGCCCTGCTCGGTAGGGCCTACTGAAATATGCGAAAGGTACCACTTCCCAAATGGGGTCCCAATGCCTCTAATGACATGTCAAAGGTCACCTAGTTCATCATTTATTGGTGTTCCTTTATTTGGGGCCTAGTTCAGCGGGCCCCATCAGACTTGGTCAGGCTGACCTGGTTTACGAGGTCCAGCCCGTCGGTTTGGCCCAAAAAGATCAGAGGCCTAGACCAAGGTTGGACTGACCCGCTGAGTGGGGCTTTTCCCACCAACACTTTCCTAATAGACTGTGGGCCTGACTTGGACCACTAGGCATGTATGTCCCATTTGGTCAGTCAGCGTCCGTTCCGGTCCTTCTCAATGTGATCTGTTGTCCCCATCGGGCACCGCGGGCACGAGGCCATTTCATCCAGCTGGTAGGGCACTACCCCACCACGTGGAATGGTCAGCCTGGTGGTCGAACAATCTCCAGCCAATGCGGTGTGGCACGGGGCCATGCCGCCCCCTCCTACCACGACCTGTGGGCCACAACTGCTACCGCTGGCAGAGCCTATGGGTGGCTCCCTTCTCTCGTATAGTTGACTCGTTTTGGCCGCCTCTGTCCACTATGGTGCGCAACGGTGCACCACATCCCCACCACCTGCGAAAGGTTTCCGCGAGGCTCCTCTGGCCACTGCTAGCCGCCGTCAGAAAGACATACTGACGATTCATTCCAAGGGCCACCAGATGTGATTTGGTGGTCCGTTCTTTGTGTTGTTTGCACCAATGAGCCTCCCAAACAACCGCCATCATAGTGTGACCCTCCACCTCGCATTTCCGTTGAAATTGAGCAAGGATGTTCTAATATAGCTAATATTTTCTACATTTTCAGTATGAATTTCAATTGTTTTAGTCACCCAAAATTTTCAATTTGAGCTTATATGAATCAATTTTGGATTTATGACTTGTTTTTAGGAAAATGGTGAAAAGATTCAAATTCTGTATTTAGGAATAATTTTTACACCCAGGGTATTTTAGTCATTTATTGAAAAAAATAAATCCAAATTTAGTGATTCTATATTGTTTGGAATCTCTATTTTTATTTCCTTCTATTTTGTCTTCTGGACCAGGAGCTGATTAGTCCATCTAAAGGGCCTAAAAAATCAATGAATTTAAATATTTTCAGGGTAGATAGCATGGAAACCACCACGGTAATAGAACTATATCTCGGGATATTCACCTTCAATTGAGGTGATTCCACCTAGGATAGCACTAGGAAAAATATGGCATGCCCTAAATAAATTTGGGGGAAGTTTTTAAGTTATTAAAGATACCGTTGGATGTTATATTTTTGAAAGAAGCTTCCTAGAATCTGGATCAAAAAATGAAACCACCAATGAAAAATTCATAACTCATTCATATGATGTAAAATTAGAAGATATGTGTAGGTTAAATCGATAACACATTTATGAACAACATGGAAAGAGAGATCCATGTGTGAATCGTCTATATAATAGTCCTAAAATGCGCAATCATTCGGAGGAATGAATTCTTCTTATAAAAGGAGGCCCTCAACTCATTCCCAAATCATCCTATTATCTATCCATTCCTTCAAGGAACCAATGAAGAGATCTCCACTAAGGGAGGATAACCACAAATAGTCCCCATTTATTTTTATTTTTATTATTTTCTTTTTTTAATTTCAATAGTAATTTAGATTTCTAATAAATTAATGCATTGTTTTTATTTATATGTCCACCCATCCACACTGTTTTCCACTTCATCTTTTATGCTTCTTTTATTCTTTTATTATTTTAATAATAGTCACTATGACCTCTTACCCTAAAAAATTATGTGTTAACCTTATACTTTGCCTAGGGGTGGTATGTATAAATTTCATTTATTCTCTTCTTAAATTCCGATGTTTTATTAATATTGTGATAAAAAAGAGTCATGTGCATGGGTGTAGCGATCATCCACCATGAAATTGATCTCAAAATCATTTCTATTCGTTTATTGAAACATTTACCTCCCTTATACATAATATAAGATCTTAATACGATAGATTTTAGCCATTCAGTGGTTGAAATGGCACACATTGGAGCCATGTCTTGGAAGATACCACACACTCGATTGAAGTGTGCCATCAACCTTGATTATAGGAGGAGGTGAAGATGAGATTTCTAAATGAATTCAAGATTTCAGACCAATAATTAAAATAATAGTAATTCATGAATGAGATCTCATAAATGAATTATCAAACTTATTTTAAATACTAACAAGAATAATGATGGAACCCACAAACCAAACCATAAAGGTCAAGTTCTTTATCAATTAACTGCATTTATCCATTTCCTGTTTGTTTTAAACATTTATTAAAATTAAATTGTATTCCAATCCTATATTAAATAAATACAACAAAAAATAACTAGTTTTGTTAAATTAGAATAAGTGAGTGAACGACTGGAAAATATCCTCAAAAGAGATGACCCTAGTCAGCCTCTATGCTACTCTAGGAAAATTAAATTGTTTTTCCTATGCCCAACTACAGGAATGCATCAAAACTGGTGCCATTTTCGGGGAGCGAATCCGTTGTTCCCTTTACTTTTTCTATTTTAAAATTTTATATAGTTTTCATTATATTTTTTTTAAAAAATATTCAAAAAATATTTTTCCATGATGCATTCAAATTCACAATATTATGCATGGAACAATTACTCATAGATGTAGGAGGAAGAAACAGACTATACTGAGGAGGCCCTCCAACGAAGAGCTGATGCGCTGATGTTATTGGTCAAGAAGGTGGAAATAGTTATAAAAACATGGATCTCATAGGTATATTTGATGTCCATTGCTGATTAACTCCAAGATGACATAAAAAGAATCAATGCCAGTAAAGAAGTGCCACATGTCTTTTCGGATTTCACTGAAGAAATTGATGAAGTTGAATACAAAATTGAGGTGGAGGAGCCCGATTACCTACCTCAATCTAGTGAAGATCAACTCCAAGAGGCACATTCAATTGAAGATGTGATTATTGTCAAACCAAATGAGGGTGATGATACAATATTAAACTCAAACTCTTTTAATTTTATGGAAACTAATTTTAGTTTCACCCCTAATAGTTTTGAATTTTCAGATTCTGCTATCTTGTATTATGCCTCGGAGGATGATGGGGGAATGAAAATTGCACCTTTTGGGGAACATTTAGAGATCTCTAAACACAATGAATATTTACTAGACATATCACATGATGGTAAAGGGAATGTTTCACAAGTAGCAACAACTGAGGGGGAGGCTATATACTTCATCCGAGCCCCACCATGAAAGATGTACCAAATAGAAAAGGGGATCGATCTGGTGTACTCTATCTATGGAGACCTGCTCAATATAAACAAAGAACATAAAGCTATGAAGAGACACATGTGGTTGGTCAAATCAAAGAAGCTTCATCCACCAACAGATTATGGATAAAATCTCATACTAACCTCTGGAGGTAGTAAAAGATTATAGGCCCCACTTGGGGGATCATACAAAAATTTATCCTTTACATGATTTATATTAATTTAATTTTTAATATCAGGAATTTAGATTTCAAATTCAGTATTAGGAATTGGTCCAACATGTGTCCCCCTCCCTCCAATATTTTCAATCTTTAATTATAGGATCCTTGTTCTTAATTGAGTAATTTTGTTTTGTAGGATCATGATGGAAGAAGGAGTCTCCAATCATTTTTGGAAGAGTAACAAATCTTTATTTCACAAGGTATTTCATTTTTATTTTTTATTATTTTAAAATATTTACATTTTTTTGTCCCAAACAAGATTTGATCTTTAACGATAACAATTTCATACCCACACTCAAATTAACACTTAACATGAATTCTGAAGGAGTCTTGAGGTTCTTAGGAATCCAGTGATTCCATGTTTTAGATTTCAATGCTACTGAGATTGAATGGGTAAAATTGAAAATTGAATGTTTAATGTGAATCATGGATATATAAATGATGACTCATGATTTAAGGGAATTAGTTTATTTATATAAATGAAATTTCCCTAGAATTTTTCATACATTGTATTTTTGAAATTCAAGTGAATTAATTTGTTATTATTTATAATGCCTTGAGTGATTTTCTAATATCATATGTCTCATTACATAGAGTATTTATGGAAAATTTACTTCCTATTTATTCATTAGAATATTTCTTGAGGGATCTTGGGACATGTCACCGACCAGAACTTGCATTTGAACTTGTCAGAGCTATGACTCTACAAAAAAAAAATTTAAATGATTGAGGCATCTTTTGAAAACCCCAAATCCTTAAAGACCACATTTAAATAAATCCTTATTTTATCCCATAGAGACCATTAATGACCTTTATAGGTATTATCCATGTTTCAATCCATTTTTATCCATTCCTACCCTAATATTGGTATTTGAATGATATTTTAAAGATTAAGTGAGGGGGGTGAAGGGATTCATTGTTGAAGGGATGATTTAAATTGTAAGGATAAGATGTGGGGGTGTTAATTTGTAAATTATTATAGGTTGTGGATTCATTAATTGTCCTATATTCTTTTTCCTCTCTTGAATAAAAAAATGATAATGAGAAATACAAAAGAAAAAGAAGAAAAAATGGGTTATGATTTGGGAGAACCAAAAATCACCAACTTCCAGACTGGAAATCATATAATATAATTAGTTTTGGTGATGAATTTAAGGTCTGTTCTAATCATAATTTTCTTAAGAAAAGAAAAAAATTACGAAATTTAAAAAAATCAAGAGGTAGCATTAATCATTCATAATTCTTTACTTTGTTCATGACCGTATTTTGAGTTTTGTAGAAAGTCAGTGTTGCAAATTTTAAGGGGATAATTTCATTAAGCTTTTGATATAATGAATTTTAATTAAGAGGTAAAACTCCTCATTGAGTCATAATTTTTAAAACATGAAATCCTACCAACCATAAGCCTCACAGTCTTATAAATATTTGTTGAAAAGTCCTCATGATTTTATGTTCCTTTTGTCGTTACAAAGCGGAGAAAGTAGTTTTTTTTCATGATTATGGATAAGAATCTTGTTCTCATGATATGAGAATAACTCGAATTGTATATGATTTTTAGATATGAGAGGAAAAATTAATAGGTGAGGTAAATCATTATGTTTCATGCTTAATAATAATTAATTGAGAAACTTGAATAAAATAAATAAGATGTTCCATTTTTTTCTAAGGGGAATATAAAATACATGAATTAATTTTTTCTTTAAAAAATGGGAAATAAAATTGATATTTTATGTGGATTATTGAATTTTTTTATTTGACATTGAAAATTTGTTAAATTTTATTACTATGGAATTTTAATATTGATAACATTGTTGTCCTCTGAATTCCATGTTCAGATGTCATGCTTAAGGACAAGCACAGTTTAACTGTGGGGGAATTGATATAGATAATATTTTACACATTTTATTAATTCATATAAAATGTTGTAATAATCCAAAATTATCAATTTGAGATTATATGAATCAATTTTGGATTTATGATGTGTTTTGAGAAAAATGGTGAAAAGTGCCAAATTCATAACTTTGGACAGATTTTACCTCATGGGTATATCGGTCATTTATTAGAAAATATAATTCCAAACTGAGTGAATCATATTTTTTGGAATCCTTATTATATTTACTCAAAATTTTCTTCTAGACCAGGAGCTTATTCGTCCATCTAAAGGGCCTAAAAATCAATGAAGTTATATATTTTTCTGGGCAGACATCGAGGACCCCACCCCTGAAATGGAACTAAATCTCAGGATACACACCTTCATTTGAGGTGATTAATACTAGGATATAACGAGGACACATATGTTTAGCTCAAAATAAATTACGGGGATGTTTTGAAGTCATTAAAGCTACTATGGGAGGTTATAGCTTTGAAGGAAGCTTCCTGGAACCTGCGTCCAGAAAATGAAACCGCCAATGAGAAATTCATAAAAAATTCAAAAGATGTCTGAACGAGCCGATATTTGGAATATGAATGAACAAACTATTTATGAACAACTATAAAGAATGGGTCCATGTGTAAATCATCCATATAATGAGACAAAAATTCGTTATCATTCAGCAGACAGAGTTCTACCTATAAAAGGAGGCCCCACCTTCTTCCCAAATCTTCCCATTCTCTATCCATTCATTCAAGGCACCAAGAAAGAGATCTCTACTGAGGGAGGCTGGCCAGAACTCTTCCCAATTTATTTTTAATTTTTTAATATTATTTATTTTTGTTAATGTTTTCAATTGTATTTTAGATTTCCAATAAATTAATCCATTGTTTTTATTTCCATGTCCACCCATCCACCCGGTTTTCTTCTTCATATCTTATCCTTCTTTTATTATTTTATTCTTATAATATTATTCATCATGACATCTTATCTCAAAATTAGGTGTTAACAAAAAACATGGCCGAGTGAGGTATGTGGAAATATAATTTATTCGGTGCTTAAATTTCAATGTTTTATTAATTTTTTGATAAGCACGATTGATGTGCACAAGTGTTGTGCTCATCCACCATGAGAATGATCTCAAACTAATTTCATTTATTTTGTTAAATATTTTCCCTCTATCCTACTAGATACAATATATTCATATGATGTAGTTGAACCATTCAGTGCTTAAAATGGAATACGATGGAGCCAAGTCTTGGAGGATGTTACACTCTCGATTGAGGTGTTCCATCAACCTTGATTATAGGAGGAGGTGATGATAAGATTGCTAAATGAATTAAAAATTTCACACCAATAAATAAAATAATAGTAATTCGTGAATGAGATCTCATAATTGAATTATCAAACATAATTTAAATACCAACAAGGAGAATGATGAACCCACAAACCAACCCATAAAGTCCATGTTCTTTCTTAATTAATTGTATTTTGTCATTGCATGTCAGTTTTTATCATTTATTTAAATTAAATTTCATTCCATTCCTAGAATAAAAAAAATAAGTATTTTAGTTAAATTTGATTATGTGAGTCATCGACTGGAAAATCTCCTCAAAATAGATTACCTTGGTTAGCCTCTATGTTACACTAGGAAAATTAAATTTCTTTTCCCACGCCCTATAACAGACATGCGTTAAAACTGGCACCATTTTTGGGGAACTAATTTTTTGTTTACTTTAATTTTTCTATTTTAAAATTCTAGATAGTTTTCATTATTTTTTAAAATGAATATATGAAAAAAAACTCTTTCCATGATACATTCAAATTCAAATTATTCTTCCTGGAACAATTACTCACATGTGGAAGAAGAAGAAACATACTACACTGAGGATGACCTCCAACAAAGAGTTGATGTGATGATGATAACGGTCAAGCAGGTGGATATAGGAATAGAAACATGGATATAGCTGGAAGATTTTATGGCCATGGTCGATTAACTCCAAGTAGACTCAAAAATATTTAAGGCCAAGAAGGAAGTGCAACTTGTCTTTCGGGAATTCACCGAAGACATCCATGAAGTCGAATTCAAACTTGAGGTGGAGGATCCCAACTACCTACCTCCATATAGTGAAGATAAACTCCACCAGGGACATATAGTTGAAGATGAGATTAAAGTTGAAATGACTCAGGGAGATGATAAAATATTA
This sequence comes from Viscum album, assembly GCA_963277665.1. Lineage (NCBI taxonomy): Eukaryota > Viridiplantae > Streptophyta > Magnoliopsida > Santalales > Viscaceae > Viscum > Viscum album. The sequence continues at coordinate 1,815,582,113 of OY728127.1, forward strand.
AACTCAAAATTGTATAATTTTATTAAAACTAATTTCAGTATTAACCCTAATAGTTTTGTATTTCAGATTATGACATCTCGAATTATGCCTTAGAGGATGATGAGGGAAAGGAAATTTCACTTATTGAGGAACATTTAGATCTCCCTAAACACAATTAATATTTAATAGATGGAGCTCAATAAGGGAAAGGGAATGCAACACCAGTAGCAAGAAATGAGGAGGAGGCTATGTACTTCATCCTACCCCTTCCATTCAAGCTGTAACACATTGAGAAGTGGGTGGATCTAGTGTACTCTATACATGGAGACCTCATAAATATGAAAAATGAACTACATGCTGGGAACAACCACATGTGGTGGTTAAAATGAAAGAAACATCATCCATTGATAGATTATGGATAAAAGATGGTACTTCCCCTTGAAGGCAGTAAAAGATTCCAGGGCCCACTTGGGGGATCATACCAAGATTTATCCTTTACATGATTTATATTAATTTAATTTTTAATATTAGGAATTTAGATTTCAAATTCATTATTAGGAATTAGTGCCACATGTGGCCCCCTCCCTCCAATATTTTTGAGCTTTAATTATAAGACCCTTGTTCTCAATTGAGTAATTTTCATTTGTAGGATCATGGTGGAAGAAGGAATCCCAAAACATTAGGGGAATAGGAACAATGATTTATTTAAAAAGGGAGTTTATTTTTGTTATTAAATATTTTTAAACTCTGCACATTTTTTGGGTCCAAAAAATGATTTGTTCATTAAAGATAATAATTTCATACCCACACTCAAATTAATGCTTAAACATGCTTATCTAAGAGACATGAGTTTCATAGGAATCCAATGATTCCATGTTTAAGATATCATTGATAATGATATTGAATGAGTAAAATTGTAAATTGAAGGTTCAATGTGAACCATGAATATTCAAATTATGACTCATGATTTAAGGGAATTAGTTGATTTATGTAAATGATATTTCCCTACCAATTTCATACTTTGAATTTATTAAATTCATGTGAATTAATTTTGCATTATTGATCATGCCTTGAGTGATTTACCAATACAATATTTCACATTCCCGATATTATTCCTAGACCAGGTACTTCCTATTTATTCTTGAACATATTTCTTGAGTGATCATGGGACATGTCACCAACTAGAACTTTCATTTGAACTCTTCCAAGATATGACTATGAAAAAAGATATTTAAAATGATTGAGGAATCTTTTGAAAAGTACTTATCCATAAAAACTACCTTTAAAACAATCATTATTTTATCCTATAGAGACCATGAATGAGCATTTTAGGGATGATCCATGTTTCAGGCCATTTTTTTTCATTCCTACTCTACTCCTGGTATTTGCATGATATTTTAAAGCTGAACTGTGGGGGTGAAGGGATTCATGGTGGAAAGGATGATTTAAATTGTAATGATAAGGTGTGGAGGGTGTTATTGTGGAAATTATTAAAGGTTGTGGAATTATTCATTGTCCTATATTGTTTTTACCATCTTGAATAAAAAAATGAAAATCACAAAAACAATTAAAAAAAGAAGAAAAATTGGTTGTGATTTGGGAGAACAAAAAATCACCATTTTCTAGACCTAAGATCATCTAATTGTATGTGGTTAGGTGATGTATGGGAGGTTTGATATAATTATAATTTTTGAAAAACATGAAAAAAATACAAATTTTTTTTTAAAAAATTAAGAGGATGCATTAATCATTCATTGTGCTTCATTTTGATCATGACATTACCTTGAGTTTTTGTGGATGTGGGTGTTGCAACATTGAAGGGGAGAATTTCATTACACATTTGATATCATGCATTGTAATTAATAGTTAAACCTCCTCCTTGATCATGAATTTTTATAACATCAAATCCTACCAACCATAAGCCTTAGATTCATTTGAACCTTTATTGAAAAGTCCTCATGAATTTCTATGCTTTCTCTCTTTACAAAGTGGTGAAAGTAGTTCTTTTTCAAGATTATGGATGAGGTGAATGTTCTCAAAATATCAACATAACTTTACATAAATTTTATTATTATTTATGATTGGAATAATTACAAGGTGATGTAAATCATGATGAGGTATTCTTAACAATAACAAATTGAGAAACTTGAATGAAAGAAAGAAGAAGTTCAATTTTTTTCAATTGGAATAATAAAATACATGAATTAATTGTTTTTTTGAAATATGGGAAATTTAATTTATATTTTATGTATATTTTTTATTTTTTTATTTGACATTGAAAATTGTTAATTAAATTTTATTACTGTGGAATTTGAATATGGCTGACATCGTTGTCCTCTGAATTCCATGTTGAGATTTCATGCTTGAGAACAAGCACAGATTAAGGGTAGGATAATTGATAGAGATAATATTATCCACATTTTTTGTATTCATTTAAATTTTTTAATCATCTGAAATTGTCAATTTGAGATTTTATGAGTCAAATTTTGTTTTATGATGTGTTTTGATCGAAATGGTGAAAATCACCTAATTCTAGATTTTGGACAGAATTTCTCATCTTGGGAATTTTAGTCATTTATTGAAAACTATAGTTTTAAATAGAGTTAATATCATTTTTTTGTAATACTTATTTTATTTACTCCAATTTTGTATACTAGACCCGAAGTAACTCATCCATATAAAGGGCCTAACAAATCAATGAAATTAATGATTTTTCCATGTGGACAACATGGACCCCACTACAATAATAGAACTATATATCGAGATAAACACAATAAATTGATGTGATTCCACCCAGGATAACACGAGGACACATATTTTCAGTTATAAATCAAATTTGGGGAATTTTTAAGTCATTAATGCTACCATAGAATGTTATATTTTAGAAGGAAGCTTCCTGAACATGAGTCAAGAAAAATAAACCTCTATTGAAAAATTTATAATTCATTCATACGACGTCCAATGGAACCGATATTTAGAGGTTGAACGTAAAAAAAATTTTAGAACAACGTTGAATAATGGATCCAATAATGAATAGGCCATTTAATAGGTGAAAAACGCAGAATCCTTCCTAGGACAGATTTCTGCCTATGGAAGGAGGCCCTCGCCTCCCTCCAAAATCATCTCATTCTCCATCCATTCCTTCAAGTCACCAAGGAGGATATCTCCACAGAGGGAGGTCGGCCACAACTATTCACCAATTATTTTTTATTTTTTTATTTTCATTAATTTTTTTAGTTTTTAATTGTAATTTAGATTTCTAATAAATCAATGCTTCGTTTTTATTTCTGTGTCCACCCATCCACCCTATTTTCATCATCGTCATTTCTCTATCATTTATTATTTTATTCTTATCATATTATCCACCATGAAATCTTACCCCAATAAATGAGGTATTAACCCGAGACTTGGCACATGAGAGTTATGTGGAAATTTCATTTATTATGTTCTTAAATTCCTATGTTTTATTATGTTTGTGCCGAGAAAGAGTGATGTTCACGGATGTGGAAATCGTCCACCAAGACACTAAAATCAAACACATTTTTATTCTTTTATTATATATTTTCCCTCATTTCTACTGGATACAAGATATTCATATGATGGAGTTGAGCCATTCAGTGGATGAAATGGCTTAATATGGAGCCAGGTCTTGGAAGATGTCACGCTATCGATTGAGGTGTGCCACCATTATTTAATATATAATGAGGTGTAGTTATGATTTCTAAATACATTCAATATTTCACACTAATAAATAATATAATAGTAATTTATGAATGAGAATTCATAATTTAGTTATCAAACTTAATTTAATTAATAAAAAAGAGAATGATGGAACACACAAACCAACCCATAAAGGCCAAGTTCTTTCTCAATTAATTGCATTTCTTTATTTCATGTTAGTTTTTTCTTTTATTTTAATTTAATTGCATTCAATTCTGAGATTAAATAAAAACAACAAAAAATAAGCAGATTAGTTAAATTAGATAATGTGAGTGAACAACTGGAAAATCTCCTCAAAAGAGACAACATTGGCATGCCTCTATGCTATAATAGGAATATTAAATAACTTTTCCCATGCCCTACGAAAGGTGTGAGTCAAAACTAGATCTGTTGTTAGGGGTTAACCTATTGTTTACATTACTTTTTATATTTTATAATTTTATAGAGTTTTCAGTATTTTATTAAATAAAAACTGGAAAAAAATATCTTCCAATATGTATTCAATTTAAAATTATTCTGCATGGATCAATTACTCACAGGTGTAGGAGGACGAAAAATAATACACTGAGGAGGCCATCCAACAAAGAGCTGATGTGTTGATGATAATGGTCAAGCAGGTGGAACGATATATATCCACATGGATCTCCCTAGAATATTTGATGTCCATGGTCGATGAACTCCAAATTGACTTAAAAAGATTCTAGGCCAAGAAGGAAGTGAGACTACTCATTTTGTATTTCACTGAAGACATCCATGAAGTCGAATACAATATCAAGGTAGTGGATCCTGACAACCTACCTCCATCCAATGAAGACAAATCCAAGAGGCCCATTCAATTGAATATGATATTAATGTCAAATCGACCCAGGGGGATGATAAATATATAACTTAATCACATTTTATTTTATTGAATAATATTTTAGTGTCACCCCTAATTTTTTTAAATTTTCAGATTTGTTTATCTCGTATTATGCCTTGGATGATGATGAGAGAAAAGCAATTATACCTGTTCAGGAACATTTAGTGCTCCATGAACACACTGAATATTTAGTTTGGGGATCAGAAGAAGGGAGAGGGAATGTTTCACAAGTAGTAACAGATGAGGAGGGGGATCTATACTTCATCCTACCCCCGCCATACAAGTATTAACACATCACGAAGGGGGTGAATCTAGTGTACTCTATCAATGGAGTCATCCTCTATAAGAACAAAGAACTGCAAGCATGGAAGATCCACATGTGGTGACTCAAATCAAAGAAGCTCCATCCACTGATAGATTATGGATAAAAGCTTTTACTTCCCTCTAGAGATAGTAATATATTACAATGCCTACTTGGGGATCATACCAAGATTTATCCTTTACTTACATTATAGTAATTTAGTTTTTAATATTAGTAATATAGATTTCAAATTCAGTATTAGGAATTATTCCAGCATGCGCCCCCCTCCCTCCAATATTTTAAAGCTTTAATTATAGGATCCTTTTTCTTAATTGATTTATTTTATTTTTTTAGATCATGATGATAGAAAGAATTCCCAAACATCTATAGAAGAGGAAGAAATCATTATTTCAAAAGGGAGATCATTTTTATTATTTAATCTTTTAAAATACTTATATTTTTGTGGACCAAAACATGATTTGATCTTTAAATATTAGAATTTCATACCCACACATGAATTAATGCTTAACTTGACTTATCTAGGAGACATGAGTTCCATAAGAATCCATTGATTCCATTATTTAGATTTCAATTTTTAAGATATTGAATGAGTAAAATGGAAAATTTAATGTTTAAAGTAAATCATGGATATTGAAACAATGACTCATGATTTAAGGGAATTGGTTGATTTATGTAAATGACATTTCCCTACCATTATTCATACTTTGAATTTTTGAAATTCCTGTGAATTAATTTTTTTTATGGATCAAGCCATGAGTGATTTTCTAATATCATATGTCTTATTCTCAAAAGGATTTCTTGAATATGTACTTTCTATTTATTCTTGAGAATTTTTCTTAAGTGATCTTGGGACATGTCACTAACTAGAACGTTCATTTAAACTTGTTGAAGCTATGACTATGCAAAAATATTTTTAAAATGATTGAGGAATCTTTTTAAAATCCCTTATCCTTAAATACAAACTTTACATCAATCCTTATTTTAGCCCATGGAGACCATAAATGACTTTTATAGGGATGATCCATGTTTCAATCAATTTTTTTCAATTCCAACCCTACTCTTGGTATTTGAATGATATTTTAAAGATGAAGTGTGGGGGTGAAGGGATTCATGGTGGAAGGCATGATTTACTTTGTAAGGATAAGGTGTGGGGTTGTTATTGTGGAAATTATTAAAGGTTGTGGAATCATTCATTGTCCTTTATTTTTTCCCATCTGGAATAAAAAAAGGAAAATGAAAAAACAATAAAAAAATAGAAAAAACGGGTTGTGATTTGGGAGAACCAAAAATCACCATTTTCCAGACAGACCATATTTTAATTGTATGTTGTTAGGTGATGGATTTGAGGATTGATCTAATCATAACATTTAAAAAAAATAAAAAAAATAAAGATGGTGAAATAATCATTCATTGTGCTTTACTTTGATCATGACTGTGCATTGAGTTTTGGGGGAAGTGGGTGTTTCAACTTTGAATGGGAAATTTTCAGTAAAATTTTGATATAATTAAATTTAATTAAGAGTTAAACCTCCTCCTTGAGCTATAATTTTTAAAACATCGAATCCAACCGACCATATGCCTCAGAGTCATTTGAACCATTATTTAAAAGTCTTCATGATTTTATGTGCTTTTTGACTTTAGAAAGTGGATAAAGTTGTTATTTTTCATGTTTATGTATAATGTGCATGTTATTATGATATAAGAATAACTGTAATTGAATTTGATTATGAGATATGTGAGGAAAAATTTAAAGGTGAGGTATATCATGATGAGGCATGCTTAATAATAATGAATTGATAAACTTGAATTAATGAAAGACGAAGTTCCATTTTTTGAAAGGGGAAAATAAAATACATGATTTAATTATTTAATTGTAACATGGGAAATTAAATTGATATTTTATGTGGATTTTTGAATGTTTTATTGGATGTTGAAAATTGTTATGTTTTATTACTTTGGATTTTGAATATTGGTTACATTGTTGTCCTCTGAATTCCATGTTGAGATTTCATGCTTGAGGACAAGCACAGTTTTAGTGTGGGGGAATTGACAGAGCTAATATTTTTCACATTATTTTTATGAATTTAAATTGTTTTAATCATCACAAATGTTCAATTTCAACTTATATGAATCAATTTTGGATTTATGATGTTTTTTGATCAAAACGGTGAAAAGTGCCTAATTATGGATTTTGGACAGATTTATACATCAAGGGTATTTTTGTCATTTATTAAAAACAATATAATTTTAAATTGAGTAAATATTATTATTTTCGATTCCTTATTTAATTTCCTCCAATTTTTTCTTCTGGACCAGGAGTCGATTTACCCATCTAAAGGGCCTAAAAAATCAATGAATTTGAATATTTTTCCAGGCGGACATCGTGGACCCTAAAACTATAATGGAACAACATCGTTGACTAAACAACTTCAATTGAAATGATTCCACCTGGGATAGCATGAGGAAACATATGGTCAGCTGTACATCCAATTTGGGGATGTTTTTAAACCATTACAGTTATCATTGTATGTAATATGTTTGTAAGATGTTTCCTGAAACCTGCGTCCAAAAAAAGAAACTGCCAATGAAAAACTTCAAAACTCATTAATAAAATGTACATATGAGCTGATATTTCTAGGTTGAACGGGAAACAAATTTATGAAGAACATTGAAGAAGTGGTCCACACACAAATCTTCCATTTAATGGTAAAAAAACGTGCATACTTTCAGAGGGAAGAGTTCTGCTAATAAAAGGAGGCTGTCACCCCCTTTTCAAATCATCCCATTCACCATCCATCCATTCAAGGCACCAAATTGGAGATCTCCACCAAGGGAGTATGGCCACAAATCCTCCACATTTCTTATTAATTTGTTTAATTGGTTTAATTTTTTAGTTTTCAATTGTAATTTATATTTCTAATAGATTAATGCATTATTTTTTATGTGTCCACACATCCACCTTGTTTTCATCTTCATCTTTTCACCTTTACTTATTTTATTTTGCTCATATTATCCACTGTGACCTCTTAATATCAAATATGAGAGGTTAACCTGATAGTTGGACTATTGGAGGTATGTGGCTATTTCATTTATTTTGTTCTTAAATTCCTTTGTTTTATTAAGATTGTGATGAGAAAGAGTGATGTGCACAGGTGTGAAGATCATCCACCACGACACTAATATCAAACTCATTTTTATTCTTTTATTAAATCTTTTCCCTCACTTATACTGGATACACACTCTTTATATGATGGAGTTGATCCATTCAGTGGTTGAAATTGCATGAAATGGAGCCAGACCTTGGACGATGTCACACTCTCAATCGAGGTGTGCCATCAACCTTGATTATTGGAGGAGATGAAGTTAAGATTGTTAAATGCATTCAAGATTTTGGACCAATAAATAATAGAATATTAATGAATGTATGAGACCAAATAATTTAATTATCAAACATAATATAAATACCAACAAGGATAATGATGGGACCCACAAACCTACCCATATAGGAAATCATCTTTCATAATTAATTTCAATTTTCCATTGCATGTTAGTTTTGTCTTTTATTCAAATTAAATTGAATTACATTCCTAGTTTATTTAAAAACAACCAAAATGAAGTAGTTAATGTGAATTCAATTAATTAGATGATCAAATTGGGAATGCGTCTCAAGTTATAATACCTTGGTCGGCCTCTATGCTGCATTAAGAAAACAAAAAAAATACGCTTTTTCCAGGCCCTACGACAGGCATGCGTCATGTCCCCAATGAACACAACATGAACGAAGCAGCGATGGGTCCATGCCTTATTCGTTCATCCGACACTTTCCACGTTAACATGATATAAGCGGGAGAATATTTTTCCAACATTAAAGATTAAATAAACACATTTCCATAATGTTAATCTAAAACCAAACATAAATCCCTACATTGAAATTCAAGATAGGTGTCACATTCATGGTTTGATGAGTGTCCACATTGGATAGAGTCATCAGCATTCATCAATACTTGATCATTGTAGCACGAGCTTCTATCCTCCATCGGGGGATGTCATAGTATAACTCCACTAGAGATTCATCGCTTGAAGAAGTTGTGCCAAAACCCCACCTCGAGCTCTATTTAAATAAAAGGGGGAAAGATGAGAAACCCATTGATTATTTAATGAGGATTCATTAAATCAATTAATAAAACTCATTTAATTCACAACAGTGTAGTTATGAAGATGCTGAGTAAAGCCATTAAATATCTTGACAAGTCACTGGTCTGGCCACCACCGCTCATCTATGGGAGAAAATGGAAATAAAATAAAAATTACAAGTTATATTATTATTTTTTAAAATTCCAAAAACTATATTTTTTCCTGACCATCTGCGGTCTATGTGAAGATTCTCTTAAGGTAATACCAGCGCTATGAATTCAATGGTGCCCTCATATTTTTAATCTGAGCATTGTTTCAAAATATAGAATATTTCACCCGCGCGTTTTCTGAACGTACCTAAAAAAAGTTCAGAAATTCATTCTAGGAACACCGGGCCTCGGAATGACAAGTCTTCAATTTTCACATACTTGAAATAATCCCAAATAATTAAAAAAATTACCTAGAATTTTCAAAGACTTTACATGACATTTTCAGTTTTTTGAAAAAGGGGGAGAAAATGTGAATGTTCAAGTTGAAGAAAGTGTGTCTTTTATGGGAGAATCCTTCTTAAGTCAAGCCATAGGGGGAAGCTGACAGGCGAAGCTATGATATAGGGGATAATGAGATAGGGGGAGAGTATTTAATCTGATAACGCTTGAAGTGATCGATAAAAGAAGATATATCACTATTGTTGAGGTTCATGATGAATGTAGTTCATTGTTATCAATTTTGTGTCTACAATTGGTGTCAATAAAGAAGTGATTCCATGATGAACACTTCAAAGTACTATTGTTTCACACAGAGGTAATTTCTCAAGTGAAATAAGAGTATGTGTTGAGTAAAAATTTTATCACTATTTGAATCAAAAGATGAAAATGGAGGTTGAAGATGGCATAAGATTTAACATGGTATCAAATTATGAAAGTGTTTTCATAAAACCCATATGGAGAGATTGTTGGGAAAAAATCGACAAGGTTTCATTGATGTATTTTTGTGGTCATTGGGTTTGTTGAAAAAGCGGGCCTCCTGTTTGTGTTTATTGACACAGAAGACCATGCCATTCTATTTTTTTTAAAATGGGGTTTACATGGTGAATTTTCAATTTCAGGATATGTTGATAATAATCCATTATTGACAGAAAAACCTCGACAATGGAATGAACAATCTGGAGGTGGTACAAAAGTGTAAATACAAGGTGGAAACATTTTCAAGTGTTTTTCAAATTTTGGGCCTGAAAATAAAACAATGGATATATGTGTTTTTAAAAAATGAAAGTGCATGAAATATTGGATTGATGCATGAAAAAATTGAATTGTTTGTGAATTTTTTTTTCTCGCTATAGTGAACTTGAGTTTGAATTTTAACGCAAAAGGTGTTTTGTGATCAGAATTCTGAAAAATGGAAATGGCATGAGGTGCGTGAAAAATGTAGAGTGGTTCCCAAAAGAGTGAAGTAATTTTTTCTCATGAGGTGTTTCAAGATTAGAATCTTGAAAATTGGAAAATGCATGTGTTTCATGTTATATTGGATCCATGGATGAAATACGGTGTTGTGCGAAAGATGTGGTTTTCGTGCTCAAAGAGGATTACACACTCAAGGAGGGATTTTATACCCATGGTACATCTTTTCCGATAAATATGATGTGCCATCCCCCAATACTATGTACCTCACGACATAGATAAAATCTGAGATCTGGGGCACAAAATTGAGATATGCTTGGGAGTTACATGTAAACATAAAGTTTTCACATAAAAGCAAGTGGGTTGCACATAAAGAAAAAGCTGCACATAAAAGTAGACTATTGGGTGTAAAACTGGAAGTTTCATGTAAAATTAATGTTTGTATGTAAAAGTTGAAGTTTCACATAAAAGTTTAGGGTGCATGTAAAAGTTAAAGTTTCATTTAAATTGGATATTTTTCATGAAAGTTATGGAATTTCACGCAAGGCACTGTAAGGGATGCACGTAAACATTGAGGTCTCCCATCACACTTATTTGAAAAATCATTATTCATATGTGGATGAAAGTGTATCTTTAATAGAGGATCTAATTATATATGATGATGCTGGCATGCATGAAAATGAAGAGACCAATAGGTCTATAAATTGTGAGTGGATCCTTTCCAGAGCAGTGAGAAAAAGAAGAGGAATAAGGTGATCCTTTATTCTCATAGTGATCCAGAGAGAGAGAGAGAAATAAGAGGTCACCCATTGGAAAGCACTGAGATAGACCTAAACATTATAGTGGTAGGGGGCCTCAGCATAAAAGTGATCTATCTTGAACAGTGTTTGTTTGCACTAAACTTTAGTGGATTCAGTAGATAAATAATTGGTGTCCGAAATGAAGTGATTATGGGATAAACTTTTAATAATACTATTGTTTATCACATTGAGAATTACTTGGGTGGTATTAGAGTATGTGTTGAGTAAATTATTGATCTATATTTGAATTTTAAGAGTCAAATGGTGGTTGAAGATGAAAAAATCTTTATCCTGGAATTGAATTATAAAAGTGTTTTCAACAAACCCTATAGGGGAGATTGTTGGAAAAAAAAATCTCAAGGTTTTATTCATGTATTTTTGAGGTGAATTTGTTTGCTGACAAAGCAGTACTCCATGTTTTGTTTGTTGACAATTAATTCCATGATGTTCAATTTGTGGACAAATGGTGTTTACATGGGGAGTTAGCATATTCAAGAGTTGTTTTTTAAAATCCATGATTTATAGAAAATCATTAACAAAGGATTGGAAAATATGGAGGTGGTACAAAAGTGAAGATACTAGGTGGCACCATTTTATAGTTTTTTCCAAATTTTCTTGAGTGAAATTGGTTTGTGCACAATAGTGAGACATAGTTGGAATGTTCCAACAAATGGTGTTTCGGGATCAGAACATTGAAAAATGGAAAAGGCATGTGGTGCTTGAAAAATGTGGAGTGGTTCATGAAATTGTGAAGTGATGTTTTTCCCAAGAGGTGTTTCAAGATCAGATGTTCAAAAACTGAAAAGGTATAAGTTGTATATAATATTGGATCTGTGCACGAAATACAGTGTAGAAAAAAAGATATGTTTTTCACGCTTGAAAAGGGTTGCATGATATAAGAGTGATTTTACACACAAGGTTCATGTTTTCTTATTAATATGAGATGACCACCCCCTTTCTACATTTCTCAAGACATAGAGAAAATCATAGATCAAGTGCATGAAATTGAGATACGCATGGGAGTTGTGTGTAAACGTCATGTTTGCACATAAAAAAAAGTTGGCATGTGGGCACTACCAAGCTATCACATAAAAGTATATTTGTGTGTGTAAAACAAGAAGTTTCACATAAAAGTATGGGTTTCACGTAATGGTGAAGTTTCCCTTAAAAGTTCATGGTTCACATAAATGATGAATTTGCGCATAAAATAGGATATTTTGCGTGCAAGGTACAGAATAGCACTCAAGGCACTGTATGTGTTATGCATAAACATTTAGGATTCCCCATACACATATGTGATAATGTAGTATTCATCTGTGGATAAAAGTGTAGCTTTAATAGAGCTTCTACATATTGCTTAGGATTTAGATATTCATGTGAATGAAGAGACCTATAGGTCTATAAACTGTGAGGGGATCCTTTCCAGAGTAGTGAGAAAAGTATGAGGAAAAAGGTGATCCTTTATAAAGGTAGTGATCCAGAGAGAGAGAAACATATAGTGATCTTTGGGAAAATATCGAGTAAACCCTGAACATTGTAAAGGCATTGATCCTAATAAAAGTAGTGATATAGTCCGTACATTGATTGTTGTATGTGAGATTTAGTGGATTCGGTACATCAACTCATCATTTTTGTATGTTCCAAGGATGTATCATTGTGAGGGTGAAAAAAATAAAAAATCGTTTTTCCTATGTTTTTTCATTCTGGCATCAAATTCAAAGAATCATCCTCAGATAAATAAAGAGAGAATAAGTTCAAAATTAACACTTATGTGAAAAATAATTTACCCATATATTAAAAAGGTCAATATCCAATGGGGAATGAAAATTTTTAGAAAAATATATCCATTCCTTGAATCACCAACCACGTTAGGGTATCTAGGCCCATTTTTTCGAATAATTGGTATCATATGGTAGGTTTCCTTCGTCAGATAATTTTTTCTCTTACTTGGTTCAACCAATTTGTGTGGTTAAAGATTTAGTTTTCTCTTATCCTGGTGTGACTGGGAAAAAGGAACAACATAAATGAAGAAGAAAAAGTGAAATTGAATTAGTTAGTGTTGGAGTGTTTATCAAAAAAGTGTGATTTAACTAAAAGAATCAAATAGTGTGCTGAAGGATTCAATAAATCAGATATGGGAATTATTGATTCAATCAGTAATGATGTAAGAGTTAGTGATGTTCTTGAAACTCAATGTGATGATGAAACTAATGATGATGAAGATGATTCAATAAGGCCACTAGTAGATGATGTCGTTGTTGGAGTTGGTGGACGAGAACCAACTACTTTGAACATTATTCATTATTAAATACCTTATCACATCTTGATTGTCCTTATGCATGAAAATACATTTGATAATGTACTACGGAATTTTTTGTTGCACTAAAGGGTCATAGCGGGTCCCTATTATGATGAGAACCTGGAAGTTCATAACAATGTTCTTGAAAATATATTCTATGGCTAGATGATGTTATATTTAGGACACAAATAATGGAGCCCATTAGGGGTGAGGAATCATAATACATTAAGTAACCTTATCATTGTGTGTTCCCTCGGTAATATACCAGAGGATAATATGAGAAAAAGACCCAGAAGTAGGAAATCCACATTTCATAGTTTCATTGGATGTTTCTATATGTGGTCATGCATATTGGTCCATAGAAATTAAGATTATTATTAATGTGTATTACAACTTGTGAACATAGATTTATTGAAAAAAACTATGATGACACACTATTCTTAGTGAGGTAGGATGTGTTGGGTGCATCACGAGTTATACTACATTAATAGATAATGAGAGAAAGGATTTTTCCCTTCTGTTCCATAACGAAAGTAGATATGTCACAACTTTTGATTTAATTGATATAGCCTAAAAATATCCATGGGCATGGTGAGGAATGGGGATTTTCAATTCTGGAATGTCAAAGAATGAATAATTGAGCACATGTGTTTATTGAACAAGAAAGCAACCTTCTTGATTCAAGATATCGAGAAAAATGGATTACATTACACAGTAAGGGTTCATAGGAGGTGAAACATCATTGCGGCCTTAACATCATTCACATTGGGTGCGTTAGTGTGTTTCTAGATTCTATCCTTGTAATTTACATAGGCTCCGCCTAATTCCACTGAGAAAGAGGCCGAGAGGGTCACACACTAAGTGTGACCAAGTACTCAGTTAAATATTAATTTAACAAGTTGAATAAATTTTATTCTCGATTTTGGTTTAATAATTATTTATGAATGTCTGATCACATTTATTTTGACACTAGTTATTCAAGTGAATATATTGTGGGTAAAATAATATATTTACTAGTGATTAATGTAGTGATATTTATTCTAGAAATAAATATACATTATTCAAGGTCTAATAAATGGGGTTGAGGAAATAAAGTGTATTAAAAAACAAAAGTACATTCCCAGAATATTAATATACATGCCATGTAATTTTTTATGGAATTTATGAGAAATAATATTATTAAATTAATTAAATAATAGTTGGTTTAATTAGCTGTGTGCTTGTCAAGAAAAAATAATTGTCAACTTTTATTATTAGACATGGGGTATTGCTATGAATTAAGTTAAATGAATAAATTATTTCAGGTAATTAATTTATTTTTATTATTCTATGTAATTAAAATCCCAATTATATAATTTTCATTAGCCTAACCACTTTTTTTATTGTTCACAATGGATTTGAAAAATCTCTCAAGCCAAGAGAGATTTCTTTTTCCACCAAAAATGCTTTCATGCTACGAGAGATAGATCCTACTCCCCCGGATCAAGGTGATCAAAGGCGTACATCGAAAGAAAAGGCACTTCCATGGTAGCACCAAGAGATCCCTTCTGCAACGTCAAGAGATGTTTGGATCACGTGTGGATAATCACTAGAGGAATCATACACTTGGATTCTAGGACACAATGACTGATTATATCAGATTGTGATCAGAAACATCAACGAAGAGATAATTTCATCAAGGTAATTCTTTCCTTTTAATTAAATTAATAATAACTAATATATGATGATCCTATATATGGTTCTATGACTCCCCACTTTTCTTTCGTCCATCGTTCTATTTTTATGATTCAACATTTTTTTTTGTCATGACAGATCTCAGATTAAACATCGTTAACAGAAAAAATAAAAGTTGGGTACACCCACCAATGTGATTCTGCTGTTCCCGGAACCTACAAGTGGTATCATATCAGTCATATAATTGATTAAAATTATTTAGTTTTTTAGTTAATTTATGATTTAAATTTTATTTATTTCAATTCAAGTTAATTTTTTTGAAAATTTGTATTTTGAGATCTGTTTCTCCTCTCTCATTTCTCATTGACCTTAAAAAATGACTTTTTATTAAATTTTTGATTAAAGTAAAATAGAGGATCTCATCTGGTGGTTTCAAACATTCCTGACCACACAATACGGGAATACACGACATGTATTCAGAAGTACACGTCATGTAGTCTAGGTTCAATGCATCGGACTGGTCTACCAAATAAGGACATGTGTTGGAGTATTTCTATGTCTTAAAAGACATTGTGTGTTGACCAGGAATAGGTGGCACATGGTTTCTAGATTACATATCGTGTGGTCCACTGAACACCGCGTGTAATCCCTTTGGGTTAGGGATGGATCGTGTACCCCGTACATGGCTTGCCCAGCTGTAAACCGTGTAATGCAGATACTACATGGCATGTGTCCCACTGAATACACCATGTTATATGAAAAATTTAAAAAGTATATCTACATGCCATGTCCCCGGGCATGTACTTAAGATGGACAGTGAAACAAAAGTACACACTGTGTAGACGGAACTACACATTGTGTACTCATCCAAATTACATTGATCTATTAAAATTTATTATTATATTATTCAAACTTTTGAGACATGTACCACAGTGTAGGTGTAAAGATGAGGTAGAACATGTGGTAGGTGTTTTTTATATATGTGTTTAATTTAACATATGTGTAATGTTCATTTATAATCATTGGGTAGTTATGAAAGGGAGTTCACCGGGTTTCCTCCAAGATACAAGTTATGTAAAAAGGTAATTTTAAATTAATATATTTGTTTAAAATTACGATGGATGAGAATCTCATGGAAATCTAGAAAAGGGTTTAATATAAAAGGATTGATTAATAAAAGATAATTAATTTATTCGAGCATGATTTATCTTAAACAAGAAAAATTAAAACATTGAATTCTAGTTTTATTTATACGTAAATATCATATTAGGTATGGATGATCATGATATAGAACATGACCTTGGTATGAGAATGGTTTCATTTAATTAATTAATTAAAATTAAATTTGTTGGACTGTGAGCCTTTTCCTCATTAATATGTAGGGAATGCGTTCCCAAGCTTTCTTTTATGAAAAACGTCATTTTACCCCTCACCTGTGAGTGTGAAAAAAGCATATGTAATAGATGGATCTCCTATTCTAGTGGAGGTTACTAAAGTTAGGATCCAATGTAAAACCATTACAAGGAGATAAAAAGGTGTACATGAGGAAAGCTGTAAACATGAACCCAAAAGGTTCAAGGTGTTTCTCCCCTAGGTATTGGGTTAGTTTATCAACTGCTAGATAAATTGACCAATAGAACAAGCTCTGGATCATATCATTAATTTTAATTCTGTCAATTGTAGGTTTTATTTATTGCAGGTGTATTGTCACAATCACACAATTAATGAATTAAACAAGCATGCAAGATTGAACTAAAATAAGTTCATCTTAAGTGTAAATATTATCTTAGACCTGGTTAATCAATCAAGTTTATCCCACATAATATTAAAAATAATGTAATCAATAATAATAAAATGGAAATTTATGTAAATAGATAAAATCCCTCAAAGAAATATTATGTCGGTGTAGCCTTCCATAATCCTAGTTAGAATCGAACCATAGATCAAAGAGCTATACCAACCATAGTATGGGTAATTTCAATTATCGAGGAATTCTAATTCAAGGTTTTGGGTAGACTTGACTTGGTTCACATAAAGGGTTGACTACCATAGCAAGACTTTTTGTGACCAAGAGGCATAAGTTTAGGATATCCAAAATAAAAGGATTTCCGGATTGGGGTGTCCACTCAGCGGATCAAGGAGCTGCAAGTTAATGAATTTGGAATTTGGAATGAATAAATAAAACCCTTCAAGTATCTTGACCAACCATAGTTGGGGTAATGTGAAGGATAATATGGATCGTTTCTACTAGAATATTCATATAACAGAATATTCTGAAGTCAATGGTGAGGGCTATTGGATTTCAATAAAATAATGGTAGACTAATAAGTATTAATTGATTTAATTGTACTAGTTTTATTATTATACTGTAATAAAACATTTCTCATCATAAGTTGAAGAAATGACAAGAAAAATGACTTCAAACAGATCATTTCGAACCATACTAGAGAAGGAAAACCTTCTCAATGACCCCAATTTCTTGGAATAGCAGAGGTGTTTATGCATCAATCATCATAACGAGAGGAAATTGCATGTGTTGTATGAGCCTGTTCCAACTGCACATGGAAAAGAGGCTAGTGATGAGGAGCTATATCTTTATATGAAACATATGGATGATTCAACATATATCCAATGTTTCATGCTATTGTCCATGTCTAATGAGATCTATAAGAGACATGAAATCACATATGCATATAGAATGATGTCTCACCTGAAGGATCTCTATCAAGAGAAGGTGAGATAAGAGAGATGTGAGATCTCCAATTCTTTGTTCACAACTAATCTTAGAGAGTCTGCACCAGCTGGGCCTCATGTATTCAAGCATATTGGCTACATTTAAGCCCTACACATCTTAGGGATTATGTTCTTAGATGAGTTGGGTACAAATCTCATCTTGTCATCACAGCCCAAGAACATCTCTAGATTTATAGTCAACTATAACATGAGAAACAATGATAAGAGTCTATTATAACTTCACACATTATTTATATAGGTTTATAAGGACATGGGGCTTGAAAAACCCATATTCCTTAGGATGAATAAGAAAATGAAGGACAAGGAAATGGATCCAAGTACTTATAAACGGTATGAAGCCACCGAGCACCATCTATCCAAGAAGGGGAAGATCTAGAGGCAGGGAATGGAACATGATGTTGTATGTTTTTCTTGTGTAAATATAGTCCAATGGAAGAATAATTTCACCCAAAAGGGTGGGGATACTAAATGTAGGTTCATTATTGAGTGTAATCTTTACATTTCTATACATTGGGTATTAGATACAGCTTGTGGGGCTCACAAATGTATTCTAATGAAGGAACCAAGTATATATAGACTGATTTCTAGAAGAGAGATGGATATTCGAGCAACCAATGGAACGAGGTTTTTGTGTTTCCCATTGGAAATTACCATCAATCATTTCCAAATGAGATGATTTTGGTTTTACATAACTGTTATTATGTTCCTAGTGTTTCATAAAACATAATTTTTGTATCATGTTTGGATATGGATGAATTTATTCTCAAGTTTAGATATAAGAGTTTGTTCTTTTATAAGAACAATGTATGTTATGGTATGGAAGATTTAAATAATGGTTTTTATGTATTAAATTATGAAAACCAAGTGTTGGGAATCGATAACGAAACAAACTCACATGACCCATAGATCACCAAATTATGGAATCACCATCTCAGTCATGTAAACGGGAAGTGCTCGAAGAAGCTTCTCCAAGATGGTTATTTAGACTCTACTAATCTAAAACCACTCAACATATGTCACATTTTTTTACAAGGTAAAATGGACAAACTACCTTTCGGTGGACAAGGTGAAAGGGCCACATAGCTTCTAGGATTGGGGAACACCGATGTGTGTGGACCATTTCCACTAAATGCTAGAAGAGGACATTATTATTTCATTAATTTTACTAATGATTTGATTTGATATGGTTATGTCTACTATATTAGGTATATGGAAAAAGACTTATAGAAATTTAAGGAATTTAAGAATGAAGTAGAGAATCGTCTTCGAATGAAGATAATGAAAATTCGATCGGATCGAGGTGGAGAATATCATAACCAAGAGTTCATTGATCTTCTATGGGTGTCTGGGATTCTATCTTAGCTCACTCCTCCTTATACACCATAGTGGAATGGTATTAGTGAAAGGAGGAACTAGGCCTTGTTGGACATGGTGAGGTTTATGATTAGTTATGCATATCTTCAACTATCCTTTTTGGGATATGCATTACAAACTGCAGCATATACATTGAACTGAGTACCAACTAAGGTGGAAAATGGAATTTCTTCTGAGTTATGTAATGGAATGAACCCCATTTTGTCACACCCAAGATTATGGGGAGGCACGACATTTTTAAGGCCTTTTCAGGTTACAAACTAGCACCCCGGATCACGAGGTGTATCATTATAGGATATCCCAATGAAACGAAATGATATTAACTATAAAAATGTTCAGAAACGAAAGTAAATGTCAACATACATGCCATATTTATAGATAGTGACATAATCCTCAAAAAATGATTGTGGGAGCATGATTGACTTTGAAGAAGTTGAATCTAAATATGCACATGTGTTGGTATAGGATCAAGTTTCTCAGGTCCCTGTGGATGAGGTTCTAGAAACACAAGTACTACGTTGGAGCTCAAGAGAGGTAAGGGAACCAGAGAGATTTGGTTTCCTAGTCACTGAGGATGGTGAATCATTACTTTTAGAAAATTATGAACATATATCCTATAAGGAAGAAGTAGAAATATCAGAAGCTGCAAGATTTCTAGAAGCTATGAATTCAGTGATGGATTCCATGTATCAGAACCAAGTCTGGGTTCTGGCCGATGAGCGAGTTAATTTAATGCCTGTTGGATGAAAATGGGTATTCATGAGAAAACTAGACATTGATGTTCACGTTAACACCTATAAAACAAGGGTACTAGAAAAATTATTCAGACAATGTCAAGGAATTGACTATGATGAATCCTATCACTTGTTTCCATGTTTAAATCCATAAGAATCATATTTTCCATAATAGCTTACCACGACTACATGATTTTGAAAATGGATTTCAAAACAAAATTCCTTAACAGGAACCTTCAAGAATATATCTATATGAAACAACCATAAGGGTTTGTGACACCCAGTGTAGTCAATCTGGTTTCCATGTTGCAGAAATCCATTAATAGATTACAGAAAAAATCCAGGTCATGAAACATTTGATTTGATTAATCCATAAAGAAATTTGGTTTTATTTAGAATTAATGTGACCCATATGTTTATATGTTGTTTATGGGTAATTAAGTCGTTAACCTAATAGTATATGGTGACAAAGTTTTACTTATTATAAATGATGTACCGATCATATAGTCAGTTATGGATTGGTTGAACTAATGTTTCTACATTAAGGAATAGGGTGAAGCAGCCCACATTTTAGGAATCAAGATCAATCAAGATAGATCCATGCGGCTTCTTATACTATGTTAGGGTACCTAAATTTACCAGATACTAAAATGATTTATAATGGAACAATCCAAGAAGGGATTGTTTCTAGCGTCACACAGCCTACATCTTTCTAAGAAAATGAGTCCTTAGAAACAAAAAGAGAATGATAGAATGAGTATGATCCCTTATACTTCGGCTATAAGATATATCATGTATTCCATGTTATGTACCAGACATGATGTTTCCTATACACTGAGCATGGAAGGTATATATCAATCAGATATAGGAGAAAAAAATTCGACTACTGTTAACACTATCCTTAAATATCTATGAAGAACTAAGGATATGTTCCTAGTGTATGAAGGAGATGAGGATCTTGTCATCAGAGGATATGGTAATTATTGTTTTCAAACAAATCATATCAATATGAAGTCACAATCTAAATATGTTTTTTGTCTCAATGGAGGATCCGCGATCTAGAAGAGTTCAAAAAAACCAGTTGTCGCTGATTCTACAGTAGAGTCTGAAAATATAGCTGCTTTTGATGTAGCCAATGAAGCCTTCTGGATTCGAAACATTGTCCAGGATCATGATATGGTGCCTTACAGTCAAGATCCTATCACATTGTATTGTGATAATACTGCAGAGGTTGCTCTTACAAAATATCCAAGGTCACATCAACGGAAAAAGTATATACTTCGATAGTATCACCTCTTCAAGGATTTCAATCAATGGGGTAATGTTTCAATGAGTAGAGTATCCATGGAAGATAATGTGGCAGACCCAATGACTAAAGGCCTGTCTTAGTAGAATCCTGAATATAATGTGAGATCTAGCGAGTTAAAATCTCTTAGCAGTTGGATCTAGTCCATGTGGGAGTCTGTTGGAGTTTGTGGCCAAGAACAAACTACATTTTACTTTATTCATTAATAAATACCTTATCACACCTTTATTATTATTTTCCATGACATTGCATGTGATAATTTTCTAAGGATAACTATTGCAATAATGGGTCATAGAGGATCCTTGTTATGATGAGAACTTGGATGTTCCATATCACTATTCATGAATATATGTTCTATGGCCTAAGGATGTTATTTATGGGACACAAATAATACATTCTATTAGGGATGAGGACTCATAAAACATTGAGGAACCTTCTCAAAGTGTTCTCCCTTGGTAATATCCCAGAGGATGTTATGAGATCGAGACCCACCAGTAGGAAATCCACATTTCGTAGTGTCACTGGATGTTCATATCTACAGACATAGTTATTGGTCCTTAGACATTAAGATTATTATCACTACTAGAAATAGCACCTATACCAATGGTTTGAAACTGTGGGTATAGACCTTGAAACTGTCGGTATACCCTATACCCATGGTTTCAGTAACCGTGGGATGCAGTGCCATTGCAATAGGTCTATACCCACGGTTCTCTGAAAACTGTGGTTATAGACCAAGAAAAATTTATATTACCCACGGTTCATTGAACCGTGGGTATAGATGTATACCCACGGTTTTATAACCATGGGTATACTGATTTATAGCGCCAGAAATTTCCCACGGTTCATTTGAACCGTAAGTATAGATGTATTCCCACGGTTTCAAAACCATCGGTTTACTGATTTACAGTGCCAGAAATTTCCCACGGTTCATTGAAACGTGGGTATAGGCAGGTCCCCTGCAGCAGAGTAGCTGCACCTCGCTCTACAAATCTACACCTCTACGATTCTGCACCTGCACCTCTACGATTCTGCACCTATAAACATTCTGCACCTCTAAACATTCTACACCTAAAAACAAAATATAAGATTATACATGGATCATTATGACACCAAGAAGCCAACAATTACCCATGAATCATCATGAATGAAAACCCAATGAAAGAAAGAGTAAATTCCACACAATATTCTACATTATTGAGCAATGTTATTCAACCCCTTTCTAAGACAAAATGTTACTTTCAAGGCCTAAAAATCCTAGAATAAAACCTTACACTTATAACCTGGCATAAGGCATCCATTAATTGATTCCAAGGTACAAAACCAAGGGGATTCACTACCCAAAGTCTAGCATCACCTATCATGGATATACTAGACTCAATCATACATAAAAGTCTCATCACAATCCCATTTTCATATTTTGATATCCCAACCCACATACCATTTAAA
Source organism: Viscum album (assembly GCA_963277665.1). NCBI lineage: Eukaryota > Viridiplantae > Streptophyta > Magnoliopsida > Santalales > Viscaceae > Viscum > Viscum album. The sequence continues at coordinate 1,815,604,917 of OY728127.1, forward strand.
AAGTTCGTGTTTTTTATTTTAAAAGTACATGACTTGTGCTCCCCCTCTAAGGGACCTACTGTATCGAAACGAGCCTCATCCTTTAGATTCTAATCCAAAATCATAGGTCTCATATGGGTACACAAACATGTACATGAAAATGAAGGCATTTTTCTAGAAGTTCCATAACATCATCATGTGTTTTATTTAGTGTTTTAACATATTCATTATAGAGTGACTGGGATGAGACCCTTTCTTCTATAACCAGGCCTAGTGAACCAGGAGCTTCCAAGAGGAACCTAACCCATTTCAACGATAGTTCTCTAATTTAAATTTTTTGATGGTTAAAAACATGATCCTCCCCCTCCGCCCCGACCCAACCCCTCCCCCTTCCTCCCCACTACCCAGCCCTCCCCCTCCCCCCTGCCCAACCCTCCCCCTACCCAGCCCCCCCTCCCCTTGTCCAGCCCTCCCCCTAACCAACTCCCTCCCCCTCCCTCTCCCCCATCGCAACCCCCTCCCCCTCCCCCCCTTCCCAGCCCCTCCCCCTCCCTCCAAACTTCCCAAAACTCCCCTGAATCTCCCTGCATGAAATATGTAGATGCATTACATGTTTTATTTGGATGCAGAACCAACTAGGTAAGGTACTGCAACTATTAGAAAGCATCCTAAAAATTTGATAAGGTACTAAAACACACTGTATTACAGAACTGATTATAACAGAAAACAAATCTAAAATCGGATGTCCAACTAAATATGTTCCCTTAAGGTATTTTAAGGTAATACAACTCACTATAATAAAAAACATATTATATCCCAAGAAATACCAGTCAAACTCATGTAGAATGTGATTATCACTGTATCATTTACTGCTTTAGTTGTAAACAATAAAAACTTCCATATATCTTATCCAGTTGAAGAATTAGTTGGGAAAAATATACCTTCATCAATCCTCGCTGAGACATAAATGATACACATCTCTTATGTTTATTATCCATGCTTGTAAATTGAAGGCATTCATTCCATCAGCCCATGAACATTCACCAATATTTTGGTTCATCGCTATGCTGGGATGAGAACAATAAAAGTATGTCTAGAAACTCTTAGACATGACCCAAAAAAATCAATATACAGTGGAGTCAATAGTGAAAACATATCACCTGCATTCACATGTTGGATGAAAGGGAGGTTAACTCCATGATTTTACAACCAATAACCTGCATTCGTATAGTGTGTAAATTCAAATGAAAAATGACGCATGGTAGGGAGGTTAATTACAAAATTTTAGGAAAACATACTTGTTGTAGATATATGGCACTTATTAGTGCAAGATTCCCTTGATCACTTCATGTGTAGTGTGAGTAACCTACAATATATAAATAGAAATAATCAAAATTCATCTTAAAAGATGAAGTGCGTAATAACGTATGAAAACGTATTATTTGAAGGGATATACTGCAAATATTATATGAGATTATTTCAACGATATTACAAGAACATACCTATTACGGGGCGAGAAACACATCGGTCAAGATTCTATTGAGTAGAAATAGTCGACAACTATAGATGAAGATAGAAATCACGATCTTAAGGGAATTAGGGAATGAGATGGAGTGAATCTAGAGGGCTTCTGACTAAAATTCTTTGAAGGAGTAGGAACTGTGGGAAATGTATGAGGAGATGGGGAAATTTGGGATGATGAACCGTAGTACATGAAAAACAAATTAGTGAGGAATATCCCTTCAGTGTTTTGTGGGTACTAGAGATGGGAGGGGAAATGCGAGCGACAACCCTAGGTGCAGCGCCGGAGAAGAAACAACAGTGTGAACCATAAGAGGGGCACCGGAGGGGAAATGAAAGAATGATTCGTAGGAAATATGGCAGAGGTGAAACGGGAGTGGGATTAACTGATGAAGGTGGAGGCAGAGGCGAATGGATCAAAATGAATGAAATGAAACCCTAAGATGGAGGGAGGTGTGGAGGATGGATGCACGGGGGAAATGGGAACGTGGTCGACGAATGCCCAATTTTGGAGGGAGAAATTTGTTTTGGATGGTGACGTGGCTGTGTAATAAGGTGACATGTAAGCTGGAAGAAGCCTATTTTAGTATAGATAATACATATATGTGTTATATATATTGTGTATTAAATGGGTGAGGGTAGGGTTGTGTATGTATAACCGAGAACTGAACAACTTTCAACTTCCATAGCTCATAAGAGATAAATAGGGGTATTATCGTGTTTAGAATGGATATTTTGGCCTTATATACACTGGATATTAAATGGTGTGGTTTAATGGATTGATGAGAAAGATATCACATATTTTAATGTGGTGATTCATGGGATGTGCTAATTGATTCACATATTTGGGAACATGATGACTGAAAATCCACCTAACTATGAGTGACATTTACCACTAGGATTCTGGATATGGAGAATCATTTGTATAATGCATATTATATTGACCATTATCAATGGTGATGAAAAAGGTGTGGAAATAGGCTATTAGCGATGATGCCCATTGAGGTTACTGAGGTCATTGAGGTCATGTGTACAATGTTCTGGTCCCCTGAAATTTTTTGACCCCCATTTTTTTGGTGGTATCCTCCAGATTTAAGAGACATAGGGTAGATGATGATAATGTTAATTGATAAAAAGTAGGATACAATGTATTAGGCAATGATTGGAGTGTGCGAGTCCACTAGATTAGAGTAGAATTATCACTGTATCTATGTAATAGTTTGGGGATGATTAGTCCGTCATGGTAAAGAACATGAGTCACTGTGTGTTGGGTTTTGTTAGGATATTGATCTAGTTGTTGGTAACACGTTTTGAAACCTAGGGTTGTTGTGATATAATACGTGGACATGTCATTAGAGAATCATGATATATACATAATTGTGATAATTTATGAGTTGGAATGTGATTCAAAGTGAAATAAAATTATATGAAAGGTTGAGGGAACTTCTGGTATGATATATTATGTATATATCTTCCCACATTAGTATTGTAAAAGTTAGGTAATGTCTCTCATAGGGGTAGTTAAGAAAAACTAGAAGAAACAGTGTGGAATTTTGATTGTTTTTTTGTTCATGTCATACACTTGTAGATGATTATCAATGAATTCAAAAACTGGTGTTAAGTTATCAGTGATATTTATTTCTATGACAAGTTTGTTTTCACTTAAATAAGATCTTGAAGTCATCAAAGAATAAGAGAAGGATAGATTAAAAAGAAGAGCCAACTCACAGCAATGTGGATATGAACAATTTGGCCATCGTCTCTTGGGGAGTACACTGAGGAGAACCTTCAACAGCAAAAGACAGGAGTAAGTTTTGAATGTAAGTTGAGGAGAAGCAAATGAAACCCAAAAAAGCAAAAATGAGCATAGCATTGGAAAAGGAATTAAAAACCTCCCAGTATCAAAAGTAGGCCCTTTTAGAATTTTTTTTGGCGGTCCTGGAAAGAGCATTGTAAATCTCCCGTTTCTTGTTGAAGTGGCTGCTCTGGGTGGTTTTGTTAACATCCACCTCACCCATGCACTTGCTTTGTGATTCCTGCGCACCCTTCAAGAACACTTTCAGCTTCTAGAATGTTGATTCACTCTACATCCCACATTCCAATTACGTATAGTATGCAGTTATTGAGTTTAGTATAAAAGAAGATAAATAAAGGTTCTTAAATCATAAGAGAGTTGAGCAGAGAATTATGATGGTGACCAGAGCATCCAAGTCAAGGTCCACTTCTTCTACCACACCTTCAAATCAGGGGTTGTTATCCACAACAATATTCACTACCTTCCATAGATCTTCAGCAGTCATCCCGGTGAGGGCTGCAACAATTATCTTTTTATCTTCATTTTACATCTTTCTACAACAATATTCTTTCATATATATTCAATTAGAATGCAGTCATATTGAGAAGTGGGTCAATTTATTTGTGTGCATAATTTGAAGAATACTGAGTTCTTATATTATTCAAATTTCATTTTTTATTTCTTGTTAATCCCAAGAACATCATCCACAATATGAAAATATATAGAGGAGAAATACGTAATATGGAAATCCCATACCAGATTTAAACAAGTAAATCTTGAAATTTATAGGGAAGAACAATGAACACTCCTGTAAATTCCATTATATTCTTGGCCAACCCATCCTACCCCTGCCCAGCCCCCCCTCTCCCAGCCCCACTGCAGCCCCCCAGCCCTCCCAACCATCCCCTCCCAGCCCCCCCCCCCCAACCGTCCACTGCAGCCCCCCAGCCCTCCACTGCACCCCCTCCCAACCTTCCCCTCCTAGCCCCCCTCCCATCCTTCCACTGCAGCCCCCCAACCCTATCAACCCCTCCCCCTACCTAGCCCCCCTCTCCCAGCCCCAATGTAGCCCCCCAACCCTCACAACCTTCCCCTCCCACCCTCATCCCTCCAAACCTTCCCCCCAGCCCCCCTCCCAGCCCTCCACTACAGCCCCCCAGCCCTCCACTGCACCCCCCTCCCAACATTCCCCTCCCAGCCCCCCTCCTATCCCTCCACTGTAGCCCCTCAACCCTTCCAACCCCCCTCCCATCATTCCCCTCCCTGCCCCCCCCCCCCCAACCCTCCACTGCAGCCCCCCAGCCCAGGCCTCCCCTCCACTGCTAAGGCCTAGATTAGATGGAGAGATAATAATAAACACACCAAATCATAAAAAAATATATGGCATTTGAAAATCACCAAAATAATTGAAAAATAATTCCCCTGATGAAAACATAATCCAAAATGCATTTCATTGCATATCGAAATTCACATACAAGCAGTCCACCAATACAAAAAAACATTAAACTCCAACACAAGTCTCTCTGCTAAGTCAAAAATGGAGGGGATTAAAATCCCCCCACCCATCGCCGTCATCATCATCCCCATGTCCAACATCATCATCATCAGCAGCAACATAGATAACAACATCATCACCAACCACACCGTCAGCATCATCATCAGCAATCTCATCACTAACAACATCATCAGCAACATCCTCGCCAGCTCTATCGCCACCACCGTCATCGCCAGTAGGACCTTCATGGGAATCACCCGAGGCATTATTTAAAGAGTGAATTAATTCCATACATGAATGAAATGTGGTAGAAACCTCTGATGGTAGTGACTGACTCAAAACTGACAGAGCGTTCATGAAATGTTCATTCATTAGATTACTTTTTTCATGGTCCTCTAATACTATTTTATTTTTCGCAGCTAATTCCGAAAGCGCACTTTTCAACTCAGAGGCCTTAGAGGAGTCTGATGATTACCAATACTTAGAGGGGACAATGTTCTTTCCTGGTCTACAAAAAACTCTTCCTGGATGCTCCACAACTAACACCTGACTCAAATGATCATTGGCCCTAAATTTTCAGCTTCCTTCTCATCCATGGCCTCCAAGGCAGACTGTTGAAATTATAAACATATTAAATTATGTATTTTTTATAAATGTTTGAAATATATATAAACAAACATACAATTTTATCTTGTGTTTGTGAATTAACTGCAGTTCCATCTTTTTTTTCCTACTCAAGCAGAATAATTTGGCACGAGGTACAAGACCTTCAATGTCGAATTCAACTTGCTGCATATGAGAAGTGTACAAATTTGGATTTCAACCATATATGATAAATGAAAAAAATTGGATTGAAGTGAGTTGCAACAAAGACCTACAAACATTGAGGTAAATGACAGTCATAACCGATTGGTGGTTTTCGGAAATGGTTTTCAGAAATGGTTTTCTGAAGTTGGTTTCAAGGAAATATGCTACTTGTTTTGGAAAAATAGACAAGCTTTCTCCTATTATAATCTGTGATTTCCAGGATACATGGACTAACCAAGGGAAGGAATGAATAAGTTGTGAGGACATGTTATAAATAAAGAAATTATTTTCATTTAGATTAACGTACCAACCGCTTTTCTTTGTTAGGAATTTTAGTGCGCCCAATGTGTGTAGATATGTCATTTCATATTTGTTTTTTTTGTTTTTCGCTGACACTTCCTAAGAAACAAAAAACATACATGTAATAAAAATTAAATTTTATATAAAAACTCTTAAAGATGGGTAGTAACTTATACTGTTCAGTCTTCCAATGTGCGATCATTTTTTGATATTGACTTTTTGGACAGTCAGGGTTTGTGGGAACACCCTCTAACTTAGTACCCACTCTGATCCTCCAACCAATATGTAACTCATACTTGTATGACCTCCAATACTATCCAAGATAACTCAACCTAGCAGCTTTGGTAGCTTCACCGTTAGGAAAGTTAAATCGAATCTCTAACGAACATGTTAAGTCATATAAATACATTACTATTATACATATAAATATATAAAATTTCCCTACCCATATATGCGCCCATTCCCTATCCTTGATGTCAGCACTGATATGTCTCTATGAGACCAGGTCCATTGGACCAATATCATGATATTTGGCTAAAGTAGCCATGAAATTTCTACACTCCTTAGTATTTTTACCAACCATTTGATTTTGAGAATTGTAATCCACCATAATCTGAGTTTCACGATTCCAAGCATCCCGCATTCGAGTGCGCCCACATCACATAATAGAAGATCCCACTAAATAATATAGGAGGTGAAAATAGAATAGTTAAGTGACAATACAATAGGAAAAAAAGTAAAATGCTATAATTTGAAACATTTATAATAAAAAAACCTGATGCAGGCTCCTAAATAGGCTATGAGGCATCCGTGGACTATCCTGGATCAGCATCCTCCGAAGGAAGTTTCTGTTCCACAACATGCTCCATCTGATCATCATGAAGATGACTGGAAACTGAAGGAACAGACTCAATATGTGTATGATGGATGGTAGGAACAGGAGGTGGTGTAGACATGTCAGAATATGCATAGTTGGTCTGGGGATACATGAATGGATATGGAAATTGTGCAGGTGAGAACATCGGTCGAGTCGGCGTGGACATGGAATGGGAAAAAGCGGGTAAATGGGATGATGATGGCGGCATGTATGGTAACATCCTAGGGGTCTCAAGTGGAGGGCGGACATGTGTGGTAGATGGGATGTCCACTAATGGTTCAGTGTGGGGAGTGGTAAGACGGGAGCTCCGCCTAGGTCTAGGAGGATCCCTACTCAGTCCCATACTAGGAAGAGGAAACTCTGGAGTTATATGTCCCTAAATTTTTTTTATCAAAAATATGAACTTGATATTATATGTAATGAAGAAGATAAATATTAGATTTAATATACTCACTGAAGAAAACTCGTGCTCATGTCTAACAGGATCAACATCAAATAATCTCTTCTTGAGAGCTTCAGTAGTTTTCTTCATAATCATCATAATAATGAAATAAAAAAAATTTGGCAAATTTTTTTACAAATCATAAATACAACTTAAAAAATGTCATAACATCTTTTAGTAATGATAATTTACAACCAAGTTATACAATTTTTAAATCCACTTTTTAAATCCACTTTTCTGAATTGAATGAAATATAATTAAATGAAACAAAACAAAAAATTACTAAAACAGACATATAATTCAAAACTAAAACTAAATTAATTCAATTACATTAGTACCAACCTTAGAAACCCACGTCAAGGTAAAATGAATGAACTCTGAATATATATGGTTGCTTTTATATATTACCCTCTACAACCTCAGGTTCAACATCATATCTCACAATGGGACAATTTGTGTCATCAAATAAAATATTTTGGCTAACACCAATGGGGGCATAAATAGTGACAATTTCATCCCCAACATCATGAAAAATATGTCTTGGAATTACTTCATTAATGACACCGTAATCAGGTTTCAGATGATCTTTCACATAAAACACTTGTTTTTCCATTGATGCCAAAATGTATGGTTCATCAGTATGCAAGAATAGACTCATGTCAATAACTCTAAATCCACAATCATCAATAAATGTACCATGGAATTTCATTGAATCAACCCATTTACATTTCATCATAGTGACTCGACCTTGAGAGTAGTAATCCAATAACAATATTTTCTCAACCAGTCCATAATAATACACATATTCATATCGAGGTCGACTATCTTATGCACTGGCATAACAATCCATTCTACTAGTTAACCTAACTCCATCATTTTGTGTTCTCATTTTCACCACTTTATCAGTTGTAACAATTTTTATCTATTGATTATTAAATATTTGCAGTCATGAACCAATGAATTGGGACCAAAATCCAACGCTCTTAATTCTTGAGAAATAAAGTCAGCAGGTAAACTCAATACCTAGATTAAATATGAGTAATATAATTAAATATATATATATATATATATTATGGTATTTAATGTAATGGTCATACCTTTGATTTCAACCAAGCTGGGAACTCATGGCTATGCATAGCGTCTCTCCTTCTCAACGCCAAAGACCGATGAACTCTACTTATAATTTGTTTATGTTCTCCACATAAAATGAAAATAAACGTATAAGGTATATGTGATATGATATAATATTATATAACATATAAATATTCAAATTACTTACTTGATATAGGCATCGAAAAAACCACAATTAAACAAGACTGTATGATGTGCCATATTCCGCTCTTCAAAGCTCAATGTAACTAATGTATATGACCCGACAATTCCACTTGTTTGGGGAAGAGATGGAAATGAGGGATGAATTTCCTCATAATTATCATCTTAGTTTCTCATTGGTCGATTATGTCTTGTGCTCACATCAGAAAAATACATTGAACAAAAATCCATACATTCTTGGGCCATAAAACTCCTTACAATGAAACCTTTAGGATAAATATTATTTCAGACATATGATTTCATTGTGCACCTATTTCTTTCAGTGGGATACATCCACAAAAAAGCGACTGGTGCCCCCAAGAAGTGTCTCAGTTGGAAGATGAACTATTAAATGCTTCATGCAAGTGAAAATTGATGGAGGAATTTTTTTTTCCAACTCACACAGAATTAACGGTGCCTCTTGCTACGTTTTTATCAACAATGATTTGGATAAACTTTTAGGACAAATGTCTCTAAAAAAATTACACAACCGAATCACTGCCACCCTTACATTATTGGATAGAAAATGCTGAATTTATATTGTAATCAATTCATGAAGAAGGATGTGATAATCATGAGTTTTTAGGAATTTCAATGATAAACGTATTCTGTTGACTCGTTTAGATATGTTGCTGGAATAGCCATATGGAACCTTGATATTCTCCAATACTGCTAGAAATTGATCTTTCTCTGCCGGTGTCATCACATAAGAAGCACATGGAACCTTCCATTTGTTTTCACTGATACAAACAAGATTTAGTTCTGGTCGAATACCCAATCCAATAAATCCTGATGAGATCGGAAGTTATCTTTGGTCTTACCCTTAATATTCCAAAGAATTGAAAGAAACATTTCACATATATTTTTCTCAATATGGATTAATTCTAAACAATGACGTAACAAATTAGTAGACCAATATGGAATCACAAAAAAATACTTCTCTTTTTCCAATTGTAAGTGACATTAGTATCAGCATTCTTCCTCTTTCAAGATGTCAACTGACCTATTCCTAATGAAATGATGAAATGTTTTAGTTCATCAAGCACATCAATTCCTGACATACGTTGAGGTGTTTCTTCAGTGTCAACATTATTATCAAACCACCGACGATTCTTCCTGTATTGATGATCCATTGGCAAGAATTGGAGATGCCCCATGGAACTAAAACTATGATGATATTTAAGCCTTCTCGATTGTGTATTCTTCAAACAAATGGGACATGGTAGTTTTCCATTCATGCTTCACCCAGACATCATTGCATAGGCAGGGAAATCATTTATGGTCCATAGAAGGGTAGCATGCATCTGAAATGTATTATTTGAAGAAGCATCAAATGTCTGCACACCTAAATCCCAAAGTTGATTAAACACTTTTATTAAAGGATACAAGTAGACATCTATTTCATTACCAGGATCTGAAGGTCTAGATATTAGTGTACTCAAGAAAGTGAAAGGTTTTTCCATACACATCCACATAGGAAGATTATAAACGTGAATAAAAATCGTCCACGTTCTATGAACAGCAACCATATAACCAAATGGATTAAAACCATCACATGATAGGCCCAATCTGACATTATGAACCTTAGCTGCAAAATCAGGATGTTGTGCATCAAATGTGCACCAGGAAAATCCATCTGCAGGATGGACCATCTCATCATTACCTTGAATTCTCTCAACATCGTGCCATCACATATTGACTGAGATTTATAGAGACATGAATAGATTTTGAAGTCTGGGAACCAATGGAAAGTGCCAGATGAATTTCTATGGCACACGAGACATTGTTCTATCTGCATTTGCTTCCATCAAGATGTACCAAATTCTTTATAGTCATTACAGTCAGTTGTTTCCTCCAAAAATAAACTGCAATATTTCAGACAAGAATGGACTTTATTAGTAGCAAATCCAAGCCGCTTAATTAACTTCCATTCCATGTAATGATTTGAGGGAATATCTACACCATCAGGAAGAAAGTCCATCAAAAATGTAGAATATCATCAATGGCAGTATTAGAAATCCCATACATGATTTTCCCATTATATAACCGCATTAAAAATTCCAACTTGGTCATTTTAGTACATTCTTGATATACTAGAGTTCTGGCATCATCCAATAAAATTTTTACTCTATCAACATCATCGTCTTCAACATTTTCCTCATTTGTACTGATATCATTGTCCTCTTGCACCGACATGCTATCTCTCTCGGAATGATGCACATATGGAAACCGATCAAATATCAAATTCTCTATGTCACTTAATTCATTTCATTTATGAATAGTATAAGATTGACTCGTCTCTCCTTGGTGAAACCAAACATTATAGTTTTCTTGAAATCAAAATTTTGTTAAATGGTAACTAACTTCTTCTCATCTTAACCATGGTCTTCTAACAGAATTATATCAGGGACACTGTATACAACATCTATCTGACGCATTGCTATGTGGATAATTTAAAAAAATCTCCAAATTATTTTGAAACTCAGTTGAAATCCGATCAGTACGATACATCTAGCTTCTATCCATTCGATAACAAGAAAAAATTACCATTCAATCAACAATGTAAATCAAATTTAAAAAATTCATTACAATCAATTTTATTATTAAATTAATCAAAACAAATTAGTAGCTAGCAAAACATATTTAATGATAAGAGGAGTCCATGATTGAATAAGTAGGAAAAAAGGGAAAATGTTCTACCATGAGATGTAAATTAATGAAAAAAGTTAAAAAAGACACTCCACATGTAAATTAGTTCACATTCTAATAAGGCACTACATCGGGATCCTACTCAAGTGAAAATGCACAAAATCAATGAGATTTATAGATTACATGATAAATATCCATAATTAACACCATCCCATGAGGATAAAATAATTTTTACCACCAAATCCGCCACTGGGTTTATCAAATCCTCAATGAGTCTAAAATATATGAGTGGTGACCCAAAGTTAATCTCAGCTCGTAGGGATGGGGGAATTTTTCCATGAATATCACTAATCAAATAATAAAATCATTAGTTGGGTTAGGAAGTATAAATGGTGTCCCCACATCATCCCCATACATTAATTATGGGGTCATTATTATTATATTTTCTAATAAATTTTAACATTTCTAGGTTGGGAAGTGGTTTCATGAAGTTTGTGCCCTAGTGATTTCTACTGTCATCCAACAAATAGCTTTCATTGGGAGAACGTTCGGTGAGGATAGTCAAGAATTACCTCAGGGACATTATCTATAGAAAAAAATAGGGTAACATCCACTGAATAATATCAAACATCACATAGTTAAAAATATTAAAGACCCATTGAGAATAGGTGTTGATGGAAAGATCTCCACAAAACTCTCAAAGGGGAAGTAGGTGGTGAAAAGTCACTCTTTCACTCAGATAATAATGATATGATTCCTTTTTCCTGATATTAATTGATGATTTTCATCATTATAAATAGGGTAGATGATATAGATTGAGACGTGGACACTGTAATAATGATGCACAAATGTGGTTTGTTATGTAGACTCTAGTGGGCCCAGATTGTTTCTACTATATTCACCTCCTTGTGGGGTCCATCACATGCTAGGATGACTTTAATCATCATTTAAATTATCAACAAAACTGTATGCTAAGGAAAATAATTGACTTTAATCTCATGGAGAATTAACATCAGAAAAATTAAAAGTTCTCTAGCTTTATCTATAGATGGAAATTCCTAATTTACTCGCTCAAAATTCTACTCCTGTAGGGGAAGTTTTTTTAGCTTTTTGTAGAGAACATCCATGATGAAGTGTAGACACTATCATTATCATTGATATATTTAAGTAGATTCTGGGAGTTTAAATACATGGGGTATCATCTAGAAGATACCATTTAGTGAAATAGGTATAAAACTGCCAAAGAAGAATCTGCAGCTATTACACTCAATCTAGTGTCAGTGACTACTGGATAACCCAAGAAATCGCAAAATCACCTGACACCTCCCACTCAGTAAAAAAAACAAAAAACTGTCCTGGTCAAGAGGCAAAGCGATATAAGGGTTTCACATTATTTAAGGAGTAAAAGGATTATTTATTTATTTTTAAATGAATAGGTTCCTAGTAACATTATTTTTATTATGTAAAATTATCTCCTTAGTCTTATCGATCCTAGGAAATCTAGGGAAGTTGTCCTTAGTGATCATCCTGGCTATTTCCCTTTTCACTAGAGTCTATTCCACACCATCCAATACTTCTTTGTCTTCAAATATATCCTATAGATAGTGGTTGATTTAGAATAGGTGATACTTGTAAAATCCTTTGAAAAAGTGGACCATGTTTCAACTGCCCAATCAAAGGGAAAAAGGGTCTAGAAATATGTTTCAGCTAGGAATGATTGAATGTTTGATGACTGAATAACACAGAATATAGTCGATCAATACCATACTAATCTTACGGCACACAATTTTCAATTTATTGTGGTCTCTACACCTCCTGTGATATCCAAATTTACACCATAAAACCCATCATCTGGAGGTAGATGAAACCAAAATAAGAATAAAATGGAACAAGATCAAGAGTCTCATACAACAACCAATTACTCATGCATTTTTCTTTAGCTAATGAGAAGAAATTTATATGTTAATGTATCCACGCCCCATAGGGTTAAATTTTATGTTTCTAAAACCCTAAATGTTTGAAAATTTATTGAATAATTTCTATGTATTCTAGAACTTATTTCCCAAAGGATAAACTAGATAGAAGTTTACCAAATACCAATAGATCTTCAATCATTTCAAAATTACATCTCGATTCGTAGTAAGATGTACAATTTTACCTTGTTAAAGAGGAGATGACCGGGATGTCGAGGCGGAGGCGAAGGCCGGGTGGTCCAGGTCGAGATCCGAGAGGCGGAGCTGGGAGTAGGGAGCTGGGAGGCGGAGCCGGGAGTCAGAGCCAGGAGTTGGAGGCCGAGTAGGGGAGTAGGAGGCTCGGGAGGGGAGTTAGAGAGGGGAGGAGAGGGTCGGGGGTTAGTGGTCGGGGAGCGAAGGACACATCCGGGAGTCGAGGGTCGGGGAGGTAGGGTTGAATTGGGAGTGCGATGGAAGTTTGAGGAGGAGGATCCCGATAGCTATGTCCGATGGAAGATTGAATACCCACGGTTTTAATAAAACTATGGCTATAGACAACTAAAACCAAACTATCCCCATGGGTTAAACAACCGTGGAGATAGTTGCGTGGGGATAGACCCCATTTCGAGTAGTGTATTAATTGGTATTACAACATGGACACTTAGATGTATTGATGAAAACTATGATGACACACTATTTGAAGTGCAGTAGGATACGTGGGGTGCATCACTAGTGATACTGCATTAATAGATAATGAAAGAAATGATTTGTATCTTCTGTTCTATAACATAAGTAGATATCTCAGGCCCATTGATGGAATTGATATATCCAAAATAAATCCATTTCCATGTTGAGGAATGGAAATGTTCAATTCAGGAAACTCAAAGAATGTATAATTGAGCACGTGGGTTGATGGAAATAGCATGCAACCCGCTTGATTCGATATATCGATGCAAAGGGATTACATTACATGGTAATCATTTGTAGAAGGTGACATATCATTGTGGAATTAACTTCCTTATCTATGGGTACGTTGGCATGTTGCTAGACCATAACATTGGACATCAGGCTGGCTCCACCTTATGCCCCTAAGAAAGAGGCCTAGAGGGCCGTACATTATGTGTATCCAAGTATCTCAGTTAAATATTAATTTAACAAGTTGAATAATTATTATTCTCAATTGATGTTTAATAATTATTTAAGGATGTCTGATTTCATTTATTTTGACAATAGTTATTCGAGAGAATATATAGTGGGGGAAATAATATATTTATTAGCGGGTAATGCAGTGATATTTGTTTTTAGAAATAAACACCCATTTTTCAATGTCTAATAAATGTTGAGGAGGAAATAAAGATAATGGATAAACTAATGTACATGTTGTGAATATTAATATAAATTTTTTGTATTTTTTCTAGGAATTTATGAGAAATAATATTAATTTTTAAATAAATTATGTTAGGTTTAATTTGATGGCCACATATCAACTAATAATAATATTCAAATTCTATTATTAGAAATGGGGTATTGATAAGAATTAAATGAAATGATTAAATTATTTGGGTAATTTATTCATTTTATTATTCTATGTAATTAAAATCCCAATTATATAATTCTTATTAACCTAGCCAAATTCAGTGGTTGTGCACTATAACATCCCAGGTAAATGAAGAATAAGGTATTTTCATATTTATTTATATTTGTGAATTAAATATTAATTTTACTTTAAAATGGTTTCTATGTTTGATAGCGTACCTGATACGCAATAATGGGTTTCTTTGTAATCAGACATTGCACACTAATAATATAATATTATTATTTTAAATGGAAGTTTACTCCTAGCTGTTATATTGGCGGGAATGAAAAAAAGTAACTAAAATATGATTATACAAGTTTTTTTAAATGTATTCACTTTTATCCAATAATATTTTGAGGCTTAAAATTTGAATGAATCTAATTTTAAGCATAATTTACATTAAAATGTCGATTTACTACCTTTAATTGGTAAAACCTCATTAAATATAGTTTTGGTCCTTTTAATACATTATATTTTACTAAATAAAATCCTTTTTTTATAATGTGGAAATCATAATTTACATTGTGTAAATTTTTGGAATTTTTCTGATAAAGTCCATTTTAAATGAATAGTGAAAAATGATATATTTTAATTCAAAACTGCGTTTTAATATAATTTATTTATATTGATATATTATCATTATAATTGGTTTTAAAGTTTAATTAGAATATATTTTTACCATTTAATCCATTGATGGTCATTGGAATTAATTTCACTTTGAAAGTGGACATAAATAAGTGTCAATCATTTGATAGTTATTGTTTCTTAAAAACACGCTATTTGTTTTAACAACGGGAATTAATTTTAAATTAATTACATCCTTTTATATGTTTTGAATTTAGCAAAAGAGACATCATTTTTTAATTCAGAATATCAAATATATATTAGGCTGAATTGTAACGCCCCGACCCCAGTTACCCAGAGTCGGTGCATTACTTTGTAACATTGGCATGATCACAAGAAAGATCAAATCTCGAAAGACTGATTGGTTTAGTAGACTTGGAAACACTAGATATATTCATAATATTTTACATTACATCATAAGGTGAAAAACTACTACAACAACATATTGTCTCCATAGTTCACACTATTATCCCCTCATAATATCCCTGCAGATCATTTATAATTTACTTCTTCACATCCTGGGAAAAATAAAACATAGAAAAGGGGTGAGCTAAAATGCCCAGTAAGGATAACAATATAGCGGAAACTTTCATAAATAATAATAAACATTTGAGGCATTTTATAACTTAAACAAAAGCTTTTTAAACTTGAACTTGAACATAATATGGCAAAAATAAAATGAAATAATGTCATTTACTTTTTCACATGGATATTCTACTAATCGAATAATCACATGCAATATCAATAACCACTTTCATAATGATGGAATGCATAATTCCAGACTATCATAACCACATAGCCAAGGCCTCGTGCCAAGACTACAAATAATATTTTTCCAAGGCCTTGTTCCAAGACACTAATTTGTCTCATGAGACCTACCGATGCATCGAGGAGCTATAGTGGGGTCCACCCATCACATATTAAGTCCAATTCATTCCCATATGAAAATGTTTAAACATAAAATAAACATTCTTATTAAAACTAGCATACGGAATGTCAATATTTTCACCATAAACCATGAATGGTATAAAAATAGCACATCTACAGTCAAACATATCACAAAACCATCAATATAATATAGAAGTTTTGTATCATAATAAATCAACATCAAATAAGCTTAAAATCCATCAAAGGATGTTGAAATATATGAAATCAAAACTATTTGAGAGAAATATCTCTTTTCTCGAAATCATTGAAAAGTCACACATTTATAAAGGAAGCAATTTAAAAGAGATTTTTGAATCAAAGTGTCCCATACCACTTTGAAACTTTTAAAAAGAAATATCATTTCAAAACCTTCATGTTCATATAAATAAATCCTTAAAATAATTTTGAAAACATGGACATTAATTAAAAATATCTAGAAAGATAAATATTTAAAACATTTAAAATTATGATCTTGATAAAGAGTACTTTTAAAAAATTATTAAAATATTCATTTTGAAATCATTTAAAAGTCACATAATTATAAAATAAAACATTTAATTTGAAAATATTCTTATAAGCTTGTAAAGGAGGCTTTGACAATTTTATAACGGCGGTAAATAGTCACACCCGCCGTATAAGTTAAAAAACATTCTTACCTTAAATTTGTCGAAAGGTAAAAAGTGCCCTGTTTGGATAACGACGAAAATATTTCTTAAAAAACACATAGGGGTATAAATGTATTTAACCCATATTCTTTTTAAATAGTAAAAATGTTTTTAAATACATTTCTAAGAAACATGGATGTGGATGATAAAGAGATCCCAGTAGATAATTGCATATAAACAACCTCAGATAATGAAGAGATTGTGAAATAAACACTTGCCAATTTGGTAACATACGAAACGTACAACCCATGAAAGAGGTATTATATAATGAATGTTTAAATAAACATAAATTAAAGTGTATTACACAATGAATATAATTATGGGATGTACATACACCACACAAAAGGTAATGGTGGCAATATGGCATGAATCTCACAGGAATAAAGAGTGAGATGAAAACCCCTTACCTTGTACTTTTCCTTGGTTGAGGGTAGGTTAACCTCCTTTATAATGATGAAATAAGTTTTATTAAATTATACATGATTCATATATATTAATATGATATCATATATGATCTTTTTACATTTCTTTGTTAATAATATCTTAGTATTATCGTCGTTTCGGGTGTTAACTTACTCGTTTTCTTTTATATGTTTTGTTACGTAAGCAATGTTTGTAATGGTTAGGTTGTATCTTTTTCATATTCATAATGATATCAATTCCTTAAATATTATTTTTAAATCATCAAATGATAATTAAACTTGAATGGATATGATGGAGAATGAATCTCATCGCGTTCGTGGAGACGGTAGTCCGTACGTACGGACGAGCGAAAATATCATTCTTTTGATATTAAAATAATATATAATTGGATGGTATATCATATAAAAAGAATCATTATCATGTTATATTTATTATTTAAATGAATTAAAATTCATTATCATACCCATTCAAATAATAATATATTGATTAACAATTACACCACGACGTGGAGACGGTAAACCGTACGTACGCACGTATGGTGACATGTTATTCAAAGGGTGGATAGAATAATGAATATGGTTGTACCTTAATTATAATAACATAACAGTATATATAAGATACTGGAGTTATTATTTTATAATGGTAACAACAAATAATGAAGAAGTGGAAGAAGAAAAGAACTTGAAAAAGGGTGGTGAAATCATTACCTTTTTTCGGGTTCTTCCTTTTGATTTGATAAAAAGGGCTCCATAGGATGGCTTTCTGATCAAAATAAGACCTCTAGGTTTTAGTGAGGGAAGTTGGGAGAGTATTTGGGCAGAGTTGTGATGAACCAAAAGGCATTGAAGGTGTGAAGTAATGAGAAGGGGGAGTGCCCTTTTATAAGATGGGTGAGGGGCACCTTTGGAAAAGCTAGATATATTAATTTATAATAAATTAATATTCAGTTTCTAATGGCTCCAAAGATGATTATTAAAAGTTTAAGGTGGGGATAGGTCTAAAACCATTCAACCAATATAATTTATACAGGTTTGGGTTACTATATTAACCTTATAATTTAGTTTTAACTCATAGTTAATTAGTTTGACATTTACCATGTCACATTGTATTTTTATATTATATAGTTAATAGACATACTATATACATCCAAGAGCCCCCCAAGTGGTCCATTAATGATACAAATATCATGATATAAGTCTCTTTTCAAAACCGTAGATTTTTAAGAATTTAATATAAATTAATAATATAATATTTGTTTTAAAAACTCTTTTATGTCAATTTTGACACTATTCAATAGTTGATTTTTGTGAAACATATAATAGACTTATTACTTCTAAAAAAGTCAATTAAATCAATAATAATATGTCATATTATCCTAGCATTTTACTGTAATTCATTAAAAGTCTCAAATTATATTTATTTGGGTATTTATAATATCAATTATTTTAATTTTTCACTATTATGGTAATTATTGCATCATAATTGTGTCATAAATAAATTAATTTATTTAATGTCTAAAAATAATAAATAAAATATCATTATGTAGGAAATATTTTTATCTTTCTAATTAATATTTACAATCAAATTTATCTTATGTATAACCCTATATTAATAATGTTTTTGTAAATAAACATTGATTTTAATTCTTTTAACTCTTATTTGAATTAAATAATAATAAATGTCCTAATCTAATCCAAGTGGACCTAAATGATAATATTTTATTTAGAAGGTTGGTTTTGGTCGATATACACTTGTCCAATAGAATTAGGAGATGTGTTAGGGTAATATTAATATCATTTTTACCCTTAATTACCCTATTTACTTTTAACCGTGGTAAATAAAAGTAAAAATTTACAATTCACAAAAAATTATTTTAATCTCATTGAACCACATTTTACTTCTTGATATTAACCTTGTCTCTCGGATTTTCGAAATTCCATTCACAGAAGTGGTGAAATTATGTTTTATGAAAAATTCAGTTTTTTTAACTACCACTCAGTAGTTTCACTATTCATCAAAAATTGATGTTTTTCAGAACAATGCCAAAATTTCACCCTAAGCTATAATTGATATTCCGAATTCAAAAATGATGTCTATTTTACAAAATTCCAAATATATAAGTTGAATTAATTATTTTTATAATTAATTTCCGCTGTCACAACAAATAGCGTGTTTTTAAGAAACAATATATATTAAAAGATTGACAATTGTTTAGGTCCAATTTCAAAGTGAAATTAATTCTAATGAACACCATAGGATAAAATGGTAAAAATATATTCTAATTATAATTTAAAACCACTCAAATTCATAATTTATCACTATTGATTATTTTGATTAAAAAAGTTGTTTTTAATTATAATTTATTAATTTTCACTATTTATCAAAATATTAATGTTATCTGAAAAGTACCAACAATTCACCCTAGGCTAATTTTGTTATTCCGAATCCAAAAATTAAGTCTATTTTGAGAGATAGAATTTATAAAATTTCAAAAATTAGGTATTACTATTCATAACGGCTAGTTTGGTAAGTCATGGTGCGCTTTAACTCGGTGTTGCGTGTAGTGCAAGTTATTGAATTATTTTGAAGAAATAACACACTATGAAATCATGGGGTGTTACATTCTCCCCTACTTCAATAAATTGCGTCCTCGCAATTTGAAATTGTTCTTCAGAAATAAAAGGTTGAAAATAAAAAAATATCTTTGTGGGAAAACCCACATCGGAAATTGGGTTACTAAAATTTAGTCTTAATATGAGGAAAAGAGAAATGAAAGGGTCACCACCAAATTGTGATCTCTATTAAGAGAACATTTATGGAAATTAGAGACATATAATTGGAGGAAAAATGTAAATATTTATAGGTAGTGATTGAGGTCATCAATCACAAACAAGTTTAAAATTGAGGTCCTTAAATTCATCAATCTATGATGATTTGAAATACCATCAGTTCAACAAAACATAGGGTATTAGGATAACACATTTTTGTTTTTAGTATTCCTTAAATAAATTATAAGAATTAATTTATTCATAGAATAAGAGAAGAAGAAAAAATATATTCTTGACAAGTAGAGTTCCATCCTTTAACTAATTTTTACCACAGACTCATCTTTCACTATAAAAGATAATAGATCTTAAAAATAATATTCTATTTATCCTATTCGTATAGGGTTAAAAAATGAATTTATAATTCATCTAGAAGAACAAAAAAACAACATTATTCAATCCAGGACATCACGTGGGTCAGTGGTAGGTGATACACCCTTGTCGCCCTTCGGTTGTGGGTTCAAGTCTCACGGCCTTGCCGGACGCGACAGGTTGCCGCCCGACCTCCGGGTTGTCCTTTTATGGGAATCCAAAATAATCCAAACTTGAACTATCCAAAATACTTCAGTCCAAAATTTATAAGGGAGGTAAACACAATAAAGATCCTTTTTTCCGTGTAATAACATGTGAACACCTTCATCATGTATTCTCTTAAAACACTGCAACTTCCTGAATTACCATAAAACCTTATTGATTACATTCATGATCCCTTATTACTTAATGAATACTAGATATACTCCTTCAATCCAAAAATGTTTTAAACCCCAAAAATGATGGAATATATAAATCATTAATCAGTTTTAAGGAAGTCAAGAATATCCAATATAATTTATCCAAATCAATAATTTATTATTCCAAAATCACCACCTCAGTATCAGAACTATATTATGGTTTATCATTCTCTCAACCATATATTTTCCAAAAATTTATCCTGATATTGAGTCACTTTTCTTTGTTCCGCACAATCTCAAGTCCTTAATGAAATAGTACTGCAGTAAAATCCTTATATACTCCATAATTATTATAACAAGTACATTGTTGATACAACACTCAATTGACATAATCAATATAAGAACTCTAATCATTCCTCTTCATCTCTGGTAGTATCATTACATGATTATTATCAAATAGCATCATTTGTGGAATATTCTGATGACTGGGACATATGTTCGAGTAGTGTCCAAACTCCTTGCAAATGAAGCATTGTACATTTGAAACCATTTTCTTACCCTTGCAGTCACGTACTTCGTGCCATTTTCCTTCACACTTATAAAAAACTCCCATTCCTTTCAGGCAAGTTCCAGGGTGTTTCTTGCCACAGTTATCACATATGTGAAAATTATTCTTTTCCCTCTTCCCTTTATCCATCTTTCTCTCATCCATCCTTTTCTTCTCTTGCTTCCCTTAAAAGCCATAGGACTCAGTAAACTCTTTACTTATCTTATCAACACATGATATTATTTCATCATATGATGATAATACATGGGAGACTATTTCTCATATAAATTCTAGCTTAAGAACATGAAAGATATGATCCTTCTTTCTCTTTGGATCATGTGCATTGCTGGAGTTCTCATTTCTTCTACTGGGCGCCATTTCTAAACAATGGCATACACTAGATTAGTTTATGAATAACAATACCTAATCCCAAACTAGTAAAACACATAACATAAATTAAATAGTTTATATATATAATCCATAATCATAAAAATGTCTCCTTTGAGGAAGTATATACTCATAAACCCTTCATTATGGTTTGTAAAGAAAATGAGAATTATCCTAAGCATATCCTCTGGGAGTGTCGTAACCAAGAGTGCAGCAGGGCTCGTTGTCGTGCACCAGTTCCCGTTCGAGTCCAGCTCAAAGTGGTGTTTTCGGGTTTTACCCCTAGGTACATCTGTGCCAGAGCTGCCACTACCTACTCGTATCCAGACATGGATGTATTGCTCGGAAAACTCACAAAATATCTACAATTCCAAAATTCTAGGACGTTTTTCTATACTAGTCCTCAAAGTCCATCTTAAATCTATGGGCTCTAATCAGTGTTTATCTAAATCTAGCTTCCAAGGTTTGTACTAAACTTCCTCTGATACCAACTGTAATGCCCCGACCCATGTTACCCAAAGTCGGTTCATTACTTCGTAACATTGGGATGATCACAAGAAAGATCAAATCTCGAAATACCGATTGGTTTAGTAGACTTGGAAACACTAGATATATTCATAATGTTTTAAATTACATCATAAGGTGAAAAACTACTACAACAACATATTGTCTCCATAGTCCACAATATTATCCCCTCATAATATCCCTGAAGGTCATTTATAATTTACTTCTTCACATCCTGGGAAAAATAAAACATAGAAAAGGGGTGAGCTCAAATTTCCAGTAAGGATAACAATATAGAGGAAACTTTCATAAATAAGAATAAACATTTAAGTCAATGTATAACTAAAACAAAATCCTTTTAAACTTGAACTTCAACATAGAATGGAAAAAATAAAATGAAATAATGCCATTTACTTATTCACATGGATATTATACTAATCGAATAATCACATGCAATATCAATAACCACTTTCATAATGATGGAATGCATAATGCCAGACTACCATAACCACATAGCCAAGGCCTCATTCCAAGACTACAAATAAGATTTTTCCAAGGCCTTATGCCAAGACACTAATTTTTCTCATGAGACCTACCGATGCATCGAGGAGCTATAGCGGGCTCCACCCATCACATATTAAGTCCAATGCATTCCCGTATGAAAAGGTTTAGAACTAACATAAACTTTCATATTAAAACTAGCATACGAAATGTCAATATTTTCACCATAAACCATGAATGGTATAAAAATAGCACATCCATAGTCAAACATGTCACAAAACATTAAATATAATATAGAAGTTTTTTATCATAAGAAATCAACTTCAAATAAGCTTAAAATCCATCAAAGGATGTTGAAATATATGAAATCAATACTATTTGAGAGAAATATCTCTTTTTTCGAAATCATTGAAAAGTCACACATTTATAAAGGAAGTAATTTAAAAGAGATTTTTGAATCAAAGTGTCCCATACCACTTTGAAACTTTTGAAAAGAAATATCATTTCAAAACCTTCATGTCCATATAAATAAATCCTTAAAATCATTTTGAAAACATTGACATTCATTAAAAATATCTAGAAAGATAAATCTTTAAACCATTTAAAATTATGATCTTGATAAAGAGTACCTTTCAAAAATTCTTAAAATATTCATTTTGAAATCATTTAAAAGTAACATAATTATAAAATAAAACATTTATTTTGAAAATATTCTTATAATCTTGTATGGGATGCTTTGACGATTTTATAACGGTGGTAAACAGTCGCACCCTCCGTATAAGTTAAAAAAAACATTCTTACCTTAAATTTGACGAAAGGTAAAAAGTGCCTTGTTTGGAAAACGATGGAAAGATTTCATTAAAAACACATAAGGGTATAAATGAATTTAACCCATATTCTTTGTAAATAGTAAAAAAAATTTGAAATACACTTCGAAGAAACATGGATGTGGATGATAAAGAGATCCCAGTAGATAATTGCGTATAAACAACCTCGGATAATGAAGAGATTGTGAAATAAACCCTTGCCAATTTGGTAACTTACGAAACGTACAACCCATGAAAGTGGTATCATACAATGAATATGTAAATACACATAAATTAATGTTTATTAAACACAGAATATAATTATGGGCTGTACATACACCACACAAAAGGTAATGGTGGCAATATGGCATGAATCTCACGGGAATAAGGAGTGAGATGAAAACCCCTTACCTTGTACTTTTCCTTGGTTGAGGGTAGGATAACCTCCTGTATAATGGTGAAATATTTGTTATTAAATTATACAAGAATCATATATATTAATATGATATCATATATGATCTTTTAATATTTGTTTGTTAATAATATCTTAGTATTATCGTCGTTTCAGGAACTTATTCATTTTCTTTTATATGTTTTGTTATGTAAGCAATGTTTGTAATGGTTAGGATGTATATTTTTCATATCCATAATGATATCAAGTCCTTAAACATTATTTTTAAATAATAAAATGATAATTAAACTTGAATGGATATGATGGTGAATGAATCTTATCGCGTTCGTGGAGACGGTAGTCCGTACGTACGCACGAGCGAAAATATCATTCTTTTGATATTAAAATAATATATAATTGGATGGTATATCATATATAAAGAATCATTAACATGTTATATTTATTATTTACATGAATTAAAAATAATTATTATACCCATTCAAATAATAATATATTGAATAACAATTAAACCACGACGTGGAGACGGTAAGCCGTACGTACGCACATATGGTGACATGTTATTCAAAGGGTGGATAGAATAATGAATATGGTTGTACCATAATTATAATAACATCACAGTATATATAAGGTACTGGAGTTATTATTTTAGAATTGTAACAACAAAGAATGAAGAAGTGGAAGAAGAAAAGAACTTGAAAAAGGGTGGTGAAATTATTACCTCTTCTTCGGGTTCTTCCTTTTGATTTGATCAAAAGGGCTCCTTATGTTGGCTTTCTGACCAAACTAAGACCTCTAGGTTGTAATGAGGGAAGTTGGGAGAGTATTTGGGCAGAGTTTTTCAGAACCAAAAGTCTTTGAAGGTGTGAGGTAATGAGAAGGGGGAGTTCCCTTTTGTAAGATGGGTGAGGGGCACCTTTGGAAAAGCTAGAAATATTAATTAATAATAAATTCATATTAGGTTTATAATGTATCCAAAGATGATTATTAAAAGTTTAAGGTGGGTATAGGTCGAAAACCATTCAAATAATAGAATTTAGACATGTTTTAGTTACTATATAAACCTTATCTTTTAGTTTTAACTCTAAGTTAATTAGATTGACATTTACCTTGTCACTTTGTTTTTTTATGTTATATAGTTAATAAACATACTATATACATAGAAGAGACCCCCAAGTGGTCCATTAATGATACAACTATCATGATATAAGTCTCTTGGCCGAACCTTATATTTTTAGGAATTTAATATCAATTAATAATATAATATTTGTTTTAAAAACTCTTTTATGTCAATTGTGACACTGTTCAATAGTTGATTTTTGTGAAACATATAACAGAATGATTACTCCGAACAAAGTCAATTAAATCAATCCTAATATGTCATATTATCCTAGAAAGTTAGTGTAATTGATTAAAAGTCTCAAATTATATTTTTTTGGGTATTTATAATATCAATTATTTTAATTTTTCACTATTATTCTAATTACTGCATCATCATTGTGTCATAAATAAATTAAATTATTTAATGTCTAAAAATTATAAATAAAATATAATTATGTAGGAAATATTTTTATATTTCTAACTAATATTTAAAATCGAATTTATCATATGTATAACCCGATATTAAAAATGTTTTAGTATATAAACTTTTATTTTAACTCTTTTAACTCTTCTTTGAATTAAATAATAATAAATGTCCTAATCTAATCCAAGTGGACCTAAATTATAATATTTTATTCCTAAGGTTGTTTTTGGTCGAGATACACTTGTCCAATAGAATTAGGACATGTGGTATGGTAATATTAAAATCATTTTTACCCTTAATTACCCTATTTACTTTTAACCGTGGTAAATAAAAGTAAAAAGTTACTATTCACCAAAAATTATTTTCATCTCATTGAACCACATTTTACTTCTTGATATTAACCGTGTCTCTTGAATTTTCGAAATAACATTCATAGAAGCGGTAAAATTATGTTTTATGAAAAATTCAGTTTTTTTAACTACCACTTAGTAGTTTCACTATTCATCAAAAATTGAAGTTTTTCAGAACAATGCCAAAATTTCACCCTAAGCTATAATTGATATTCCGAATTAAAAAATTATTTATATTTTAAAAAATTACAAACATATAAGTTGCATTAATTAATTTTATAATTAATTCCCGATGTCACAACAAATAGCGTGTTTTTAAGAAACAATATATATCAAAATATTGACAATTGTTTAGGTCCAATTTCAAAGTAAAATTAATTCTAATGAGCACCATTGGATAAAATTGTAAAAATATATTCTAATTATACTTTAAAACCACTCAAATTCATAATTTATCAACATTAATTATTTTTATTTAAAAAGTTTTTTTTAATTAAAATTTAGTAATTTTCACTATTCATCCAAATATTAAAGTTATTCGAAAAGTACCAAAATTTCACCCTAGGATAATTTTGATATTCCAAATCCAAAAATGAAGTCCATTTTGAGAGATAGAATTTATAAAATTTCAAAAAGTATGTATTACTATTCATAACGGCTTGTTTGGTAAGTCATGGTGCGCTTTAACTCGGTGTTGCGTGTAGTGCAAGTTATTGAATTATTTTGAAGAAATAACACACTATGAAATCTTGGGGTGTTACATGATTTTTTTATATTTTTTTGAAAAACATCAATTTTTGATGAATAGTGAAACCACATAGTATTAGTTAAAAAACTGATTTTTTTAAATGATATTTTACCACTTATGTAAATTCGAATTTTGAAAATCCAACATACATGGTTGTTATTAGTATGTAAAAATGTGTTTCAATAAGATGAAAACATTTTTTTGGTGAATAGTAACTTTTGACTTATTTACCATGTTTATAGGTAAATTGGGTAATTCAAGGTAAAAAGAATATTGAAATAATTCAAAATTACCTTAACACTTGTCTCAACCTTATTGGTTGATTTATTTACGACCCTGGTCATATTTGGGTTGATTTTGGGACCCAATTGAGCCACTTGGGAGTGATACTGACAATTTAGATTAATTAATTTAATTTAAAGGCAAAAATGATATAAACAAAAACCTTTTAGTAAAATAATTTTTATATGGTGTTATATAAGTAATATTTTTGACTATAAATATAAATTAGAATGTTAAATAGATTTAATACATCATGGTATTTTTTTATAATTTTTAGTCAAAAATAAATTAAATTATTTATGACACAATAATGATGCAGTTTTTACCACATTAATAAATCATTTAAATAAATAAGATTATAAATATTTAAATAATATCCAAAATATATCCATATGTTGTTGGATTATTTTATTTTGACAAAGATTCATCTTATCATAGACTCTAATGATTTTTTAATCTTTTGAAACTGAATATCATTATATAATAAAATAATATTTTCATAATTTCCTAAAGAGCCCCTCCTCTCCCTTATAAAGGGAGACCACTTCTAACCAATTCCCCACACCTCTAAATCCCTTAGGCTCGTCCAAAATCTACCCAATTAATATCCATACATCCCTCTCCTCTTTCAAGATTCTTTACCATATGCAGAAGACACTTCAAGAAGTCCTTTTGGTTCAAACAAAAGGAAGTTACCGAAATTAAAGGTAACAATTTCTCTAGACTTATTTTAGTTTATTTTACTTCTATAACCCCTAAACACTTTTTATTACATTATTTTATAAAAACAACAGTATCATAAATATACTAAGATGTTTTTATGATAATTATTTTAACTACACTTACTCACACCCCCATCTAATGGGTGAAGAATATAATGTTTTTGTGGATGGCATACAAATGCCTCACGAAACGATGATTGTTTAATTATCCCCTACCGCCTTTCATGGTGTCCATTATAATGATAATTTATTTATATATGATATATATTATGTTTATGTTTTCATTATGCATCTGTATTCTCAATTTATATCATACCTTTATGGTTTCCATTATGGGTAAATTTGATAATTTCATTTGAGGAAGTGCGGACTACCACCCCCCAAAGTGAAATGATTCGTTAATGACATATGTGGGATGAATAAAGGATGGAGTCAAATATATTATATAATATTATACTGTAATTATAATATAACTATGTATCATTATGTTTTAATTCCATTAAAATAATAAATAGAAATGAAAGTAGCATTCAGGCGTACGTACGGCTTACCATCTCCATGAACTGTGCATTTCTTTTCTTACCTCAAAATGTTATGTACTATTATAAATACATGTATATACTAGATTTATATGATATATATGATATCCAAATGATTAATATCATTCTGGATATAATGATCCTTTGACCACATGAACAACATGTAATTATAAGAATTCCATTATTGACTCAAGTACTAAATATCGACAAAACAAACATTATTTACATAAGTGATTCCATAATATTTATAAAATTTAAATAAGTGATATAAAAGGAATAATAAAATTAAAAAAGGTTCTTAATAATGTATAAATTAATTTTAGTTTATTATTCAGGAGATTAAAGAACGATCGAGTCAAGTCGGGCCTGAGGTAAGGGACTTCATCTCAATCTCCTTTCATTGAGGCATATTTTGTTTTAATACACAACATTCTTTTATACGCTGTATAAACACCATTTAATTTTCAAAGGGAATATTTTTCTATGAAGCATTTTACTAAATGAAAAAAAGGAATGTTTCTTTTAACGTAATTAGTGACAATGACCTTTTTCGCCACCATGAGTATTATTTGATATTTGGATTCCTCAAAAAGCCGTAATTTTATTAAAATAAAATGTATACCATATTCAATTTTATATATTGATGTATTAAAAATGGTTTGGATAGTGGATTTATAGGTCAATATATTTAAGTGATATATTGTGATTGAAATGTGGAAAAGTTTTCTTCCAATTATATTTTTTTATGTCTTATGATTTTATAATGGTACTTGGACATTTGATGGGTGGTTACGTGATAAACCAAATGATGGGTGGTGCCGTGAATACTAGGAAGGGTGGTTACGTTATAACCTTCAATGCATTGGGTAGGGAAGTCGGTCGTATATCTATTCATTTTACTGATATGTGTGGAATTCGACCCTATGGTTATGCAATTTGAGAATTTTTATTTCCCAAGTTATATTTATATGTTATGTGTTCTTTATATGGGTTTTATGGTAACCTTTTGGTTACTAAAGGGTAAGTAGTGATCTTTTATTCAATGAAGAGTATTTAATACTTCATAAAGTTGAAAATTATTACTTATGTTAAAGTATTCATGGTTTACTTGTTGTTTTGAAAAACTAATAGTTTTCCTTCTTTGTGAATCCCTTACTAAGCTTGTTATGCTCACCCCAAGTTTTTGAAATGTTTTTCATAGGAAATATTGTGGAATAGGGTCAAGGATGGGATCAAGGAAATGTGATGTTATCTTATACATGGAACTATACATGACTCTATTTTTCAAGTGTTTTTGTTTTGTGACAAAATTGAAATTGAGTAGAAGATTCTAATTTTTAATTTTTGAAAAGAAATGTAATAGTTGTGACTTAATTCTATAAAACTCTAAACCTGAAAAGATCCTCAATGTGAATTATTAACATAATTCATGATTATTTTTTTTAAGGCTGGGTCCTTATAGTTTGTATCAGAGGTCAGTTTAGATAACTTTAGGAGTTAGGGTATTGTTAAATAAATGTCGATAAATTATTTTATGGTAATATTGAAATGATATATCATTTACAGATTACCATGTTGCTTCACTTAAGATATTTCTGTGATAAGAATGTTTTTCCGCAGAGGAAACATGGAAGGTATGTTGGGATGACATCCGGATGAATACAACCTTCCAAATCAGCAACCTGAGATTGTCGGAATTGGAATGGAACATTTTGTTGTAGTGATGGCACAATTGACTTTGGCTACAAATGGTGGTGGTATCCATGGACGAGATCCTCCAGATCAACCGCAGAAGAACATTCCAGTACTACAGAATTTCATGAGGAAATATCCCGCATCATTTGGAGTATCATCTGACCCTGTGCTAGCTAAAGGGTGGATTAAAGCACTGGAGATTATTTTTTGATGTTATGGGGTGTTCAGAACATCAATAGGTTAGTCTTTTTGTTTACTGTTTTGAAGGTGAAGCTGATCAGTGGTGGTCGATGGTGAAAAATATGAGGGATAGTGAGGAGATTTATGCTCTTGATTGGGATGAATTAAAAGGTATGTTTCTTGCGAAATATTTTCCTAAGGTGGTTTGTCTTAGGACGGAAAACAATTCCTAGAATTGAGGTAGGAGGATGACTCAGTGGATACTTATGAATCAATGTTCACTCCACTAGCAATGTATGCACCAAATTTCATCAGAGATCTTGATAGTAAGATAAATCGATTTTCCTCAGGACTGAAGCCATGATATCAAAGATCATTATAATCTCGTGAGTTCAAAAGTTATAAAAAAAATGTTCGATATGTGGAGATGGTGGAAATGGATTTTGCAGATGATCTGGTGTTCTTTAACAAACAACAGAATAAGAGGTCCAGTTGGTAGTCAAATGGAATGAATTCATCAATGAATCCCGGATGTAAAGAAATTAAATATCCAACTTGTGAGAAGTCTGTTAAAAATCACCCTAGAGAATGTTTATCAATGTCTGGAAAGTGCTTCTGGTGTGGTAAGTCTGGTCATATTGCTCGTAACTGTACGGAAGATGATCAAACAGGAAATGAAAAGCCATCGGTAAGATGTTTTATTCTTAATGAAATGGGTCATTATAAAAATGAGTGTCCAGTGAAGAACACAACTTATGGAAATTAGCCTCACTACAAGCAGAAACGGGTGGTGAAATCCTTTGCAACTACTTCAACAGATGTTGGGACATCGATCAAAGTAAAATCAGGTACACTGTTTGTTTGTTCATATTATGCCAATGTGTTGTTTGATTCAGGGTCTACACACTCATTCATTTCTGAGAAGTTTTCTAGTAAATTGGGAATTCAATCTCAAGATATGAATACTGAACTTAAGGTAAAAACACCTGGAGGATGTGTTGAGACAAAAAGAAAACATAAGAACATTCTTGTCCTTTTGTGAAGAAAGAATCTACCTACATACCTTTTTTTCCATTAGTATAGTTTGATATTATTTTCGGCATGGATTGACTATCTTTTTATCAAGCTATGATTGGATGTAGAGAAAAATAGGCTTCCTTTCAGAATGATTTACAGTTTTTTACAAGAATGAACCCTTTCTTTTGATAACATACTAGGAAGCTGAGAAACTAGTGAAAGATTGAAATGAATGTTACCATGCACATATTGTTGAAAAGAAAGAAACTGTTCGGATTAATGAAGTGCCAGTGGGAAATGAGTACCTTTATGTTTTTCCTGATGAGTTTCCTGGTATTATACTTGATCGGGAAGTTGAATTTACTATTGACTTAGTTCCCGATGCTAAGCCAATTTCCAAACCCCCTTATCCAATGGCACAAATTGAACTTTTAGAGTCAAAGAAGATATTGAAAAAGTTATTAGATAAATGTTTCATTCGACCTAGCACATCACGATGGGGTGAACCTCCATTTATTGTTTAAAAGAAAGATGGTTCAATGAGACTTTTCATTGATTCTAGAGCATTGAATAACATCACTATTAATAATAAGTATCCTTTCATCATATCGATGATTTGTATGATCAACTACAGGGAGCTCATTATTTTTCGAAGATTGACTTGAGATTAGGATACCATTAGTTGAATGTAAAGGAAGAAGACGTTCTGAAGGTTTCATTTCATACTAGATATGGCCATTATGAATTTGTAGTTATTCCTATTGGGTTAACCACTACGCCTACTGTATTCATGGATCTTATGAATAGAATTTTCCGGGAGTTCATAGATAATTTTATAGTCGTGTTCATGGATGATATGTTGGTTTATTCCAAAAGTAAAGAGTAACATAAAATCCATTTAAGTGTTTTTTTTGCAAAACATAAAAGAAAAGAAACTGTATGGGAAATTCAGAAAGTGTGAGTTTTGGTTGCAACAAATTTCCTTCCTTGGTCACATTGTTTCAAAAAATGGCATAACAGTTGATCCTAATAAAATAAAAGTTGTAGAAGAATGGCCAATACCCACAAATATAACCAAGATTCATAGTTTTCTTGGTTTGCAGGTTGTTACAGGATGTTTGTTGAACATTTTTCATAGTAATCTAGTCCAATGACAAAGTTAACTCAAAAGGTTGTTAAGTTCATCTGGACAAAAGAATGTGATGATTGTTTTCATGAATTTAAAAGAAGATTGTTGAATGCTCCAGTTTTGGCACTGCCATCCAGAAATGGTGAGTTTGTTATCTACAGTGATGCTTTGTTGAAAGGACTTGGTTATGTACAAATGCAGAATGATCAGGTAATTACTTATTCTTCATTTCAGTTGAAACCACTTGAGTTAACTTACCCAACACAAGATTTGGAATTAGTTGATGTTGTTTTTCCTTTAAAAATTTGTAGGCATAATTTGTATGGATTAAAATGTGAAATATATACTGACCACAAAAGTTTAAAGTATATATTCACTCAAAAAAATTGAACATGATATAGATGAGATGGCTTGAATTAATCATGGATTATGATATCACGGTCCATTACCTACTGGGAAATGAAAATAAAGTGGCTGAGGCTTTGAGTCGAAAATGTAATTCTTCATTAACCATGTTACGTTTGGAACACAATCCTTTGTTTTTTGATTTTATGAACGTTGGAATAGAAGTTGTTGGTGCAAGAAATTCTTCTGTTTTGTATCAGGTTTTAGTGAGAGCATATCTATCAGAAAGAATTAAGAAAGAATAAAAGGAAGACAGTGAGTTGCAGAAAAAGGTGATGTCGGTTTAGAAGGGTAAGTTGCCGGAATTTAACGTTGATAATGATTTTGTTTTGAGGTTTGGGAAAATATTATGTGTGCCTTGTGATTCACAGTTGAAGAATGAGTTGTTATGTGAAGCTCATAGTTATCCATTTTCAGTTCATCCTGGCAGTACTAAGATGTACATAGATCTTTGTGAGTATTTCTAGTGGGAAGGAATGAAAATAGATATTGCTGATTTTACTATGAAGTGTTTGGCTTGTCAGGAGTTTAAAGTTGAGTGGCAGTAACCAAAAGGGATGCTTCAGCCTTTACCAGTGCCAGAGTGGAAGTGGGAAAATATATCCATGGACTTCATTGTGGGATTACCAAAAACATCTCTAGGTAATAAAACAATCTTGGTAATTGTTGATCAATTGAACAAATCTGCTCATTTCCTTCATATTCGAGATAATTTTTCTTTAGATCAAATTTCCCGATTGTATGTTAAAGAGATAGTTATGATACATGATGTTCCCCTCTCTATTATATTTTATCATGATCCCATGTCTACTTATAACTTTTGGAAAGGCCTTCACGAGTCATTCGGTACTGAATTAAATTTTAGTACAACTTTTCATCCTCAATCAGATGGGTAATCAAAATGAACAATTTAAGCATTGGAGGATATGTTATGAGCTTGCTCGATGGATTATCAGGTAACATGGGACCAAAATATTTCTTTGGTTGAATTTTTGTATAATTACAGTTTTCGTTCTAGTATACAGATGGCTCCATTTGAGGTATTATATGGAAAGCGTTGTAGAACTCCAGCTTTTTGGGATGAAGTTGGTGAGAGGAAGATGTTGGGACCTGAATTGGTAGAAGATATGGAAGAGAATGTTCAGTTGATTCAGAGGCACACGAGAACAGCTCAGAGTAGACTTAACATTTATGTAGATAACCGGAGGAGGGATCTTTCTTTTGAGTTAGGTGATCATGTCTTTCTCAATGTTTCTCCCTGGAAAAGTGTGATGCATTTTGGTAAGAAGGCAAAGTTGAGTCTGATGTTCATTGGATCATATGAAATCCTGTAAAAGTTGGATCAGTTGCGTACAGAGTAGATTTACCTCCAAGTTTATCCTAGTTACCCAATGTTAATCATGTTTTGATATTGAGAAATTATATACTAGATCCATCGCATGTTTTGAGCCCAGAGGTAGTTCAGTTGGAAGAGAATCTCTCTAATGAGGAACAACCAGTCTAGATTCAAGACTAAATAGACCAAGTGTTTCAAAATAAGTTATTCACCAGTTAAAGGATTTGCGGAAAAACCATATTATTGAAGAGGCAAAATGGGAATCTGAAAATGTTATGAGGGATAAAAAACCCACTAATTTTGATAAGTGAATAAAAATTGTGAGGATGCAATTTACAAAAGGGGGGAAGGATTTAACATCCCATGTAAATGTAGAAAAAGTTATTTTCATATTTATTAATATTTGTGAATTAAATATTAATTTTACATTAAAAGGGTTTCTATGCTCGACAGTGTACCCAATACCTAACAACGGGTTTCTTTGAAATCTTATATTGCACACTAACAATATAATTTTATTATTTTAAATTGTAGTTAACTCCGAGATTTTGTATTTTTGATAATGAAAAAAACTAAGTACAATATGATTATACATGTTTGTTAAATGTATTTACTTTTATCAAATAAATGATGGATGCTGAAATTGTGAATGAATCTAATTTTAAGAATAATTTACATTAAAAGGTCGACTTATAACCTTTTATCAGAAAACCATATTTAAATATATATTTTGTCACTTTAATACATTATATTTGACTATATAAAATCATTTTTTATAATGGGGACACCAAAATATACTTTTTATAATTTTTTGGAATTTTTATGATAAAGTTCATTTTTTAATGAATAGTAGAAAATATTCTATTTTAATTCAAAACTGCATTTTAATATAATATATTTATGTGTATAGATTATCATTATAATTTGTTTTAAAGTTTAATTATAATATATTTTTACCATTTAATCCAATGTTGGTCATTGTAATTAATTTCACTTTGAAAGTGGACATAAACAAGTGTCAATTTTTTGATAGTTACTCTTTCTTAAAAACACACAATTTGTTTTATCAATAGGAATTAATTTTATATTAATTAATTACACTTATATGTTTTTAATTTATCAAAATAGACATCGTTTTTGAATTCGGAATACCAAATATATCTTAAGCTGAATTTTTGATATTTTTTTGAAAAACGTCAGTTTTTTATGAATAGTGAAACCACTTAGTATCAGTTAAAAAACTAAATTTTTCATTTAAATGAAATTTTACCACTTATATGAATTTAATTTATAAAATATTACATTCATGGTAGTTATTATTAAGTAAAATTTGGTTAAATAAGATGAAAATAATTTTTTGTGAGTAGTAACATTTGACTTTTATTTACCGCGATTAAAGGTAAATAAGGTAATTCAAGGTAAGAAGAATATTGTAATAATTTAAAATTACCTTAACTCTTGTCCTAACATTATTGGTTGAGTCATTTACGACCATGGGAATGTTTGTGTTGATTTTGGGACCCTATTGAGCCACTTGGTAGTGATAATGACAATTTAGATTAATTAATTTAATGTAATGAAGAAAATTACATAAACAAAAAACTTTTAGTAAATTAATTTTTATATGGTGTTATATAAGTAATATTTTTGACTATAAATATTAATTGGAAAAAAAATATTTCCTACATCAGGGTATTTTTTTAAATAAAATTGGTCAACAAAAACATTAAATTATTTATGACACAATAATGATGCAGTGTTTACCACATTAATAAATCATTTAAATAAATAAGATTACAAATATTTAAATAACATCCAAAATTTGTCCAATTCTGATTGTATGACTTTAGTTTTACCATGAGACATCTTATATTTGACTCTAATGATTTTTGGATCTTTTGAAACCGAATATCATTATATTATAAAATAATATTTTAACACTTTCCTAAAGAGACCCTCCTCTCCCTTATAAAAGGTGACCACTTCTAACAAATTACTCACACCTATAAAGCCTTTAGGTTCATCCAAAATCTTCCCAATTAATCTCCCTACCTCCATATTCTCTTCCTAGAAGCCATAACTTAGGCATAAGGCACTTCAAGACGTCCTTTTGGTTCAAATCAAAGGAAGTTACCCAAATTAAAGGTAACTGTTTCTCTTAACTTTTTTTCTTTTATTTTACTTATGCAACCCCAAAAAACTTTTTATTCTATTCGTTTATAAAAACAACAGTATAATTAATATACTATGATGTTTTTATGTGAATTATTTTAACTACACTTACTCACGCCTCCATCTAATGGGTGAAGAACCTAATGTTTCTGTGGATGGAAAACTAACGGTACACGAAACGATGATTGTTTAATTATCTCCTACCGCCTCTCATGGTGGACATTATAATGACACTATATTTATATATGATATATATTATGTTTATATTATCTTTATGTTTCTGTATTTTCCATTTATATCATACCTTTATGGTTTCTATTATGGGTAAACGTGATAATTTAATTTGAGGAAGTGCGGACTACCGTCCCCTCAAAGTTATATGACTCGTTAATTCCATATGTGGGATGTATAAAGGATGGAGTTAATTATATTATATGATATTATTCTATAATTATAATATACCTATGTATCATTATGTTTTAATTACATTAAAATAATAAATAGAAATGAAAGTAGCGTTCATTCGTACGTACGACTTACCGTCTCCATGAACAATGCATTTCATTTCTTACCTCCAAATGTTAGGTACTATTATAAATACATGTATATAATGGATATATATGATATACAAATCATTAATACCATTCTGGATATAATGATCCTTTTTCAACATGAAGAACATGTAATTATAAGAAGTCCATTTTTGACTCAAGTACAACATATCAAAAACATGAACTCTATTAACATAAATGATTAAATAATGATTATAACATGGTAATAAGTGATATAAAAGGAATAATAAACTTGAAAAAGGTTCATAATCAAGTATAAATTAACCTTAGTTTATTATTCATAAGATTAAAGAATGATCGAGTCAAGTTGGACACGAGGTAAGGGACTTCGTCTCAATCTCCTTTCATTGAGGCATATTTTGTTTTAATACAAGACTTTATTTTATACACTTTATAAACACCCTTGAATAATAAAAGGGAATATATTTATAAAATTTGTATTACTAAACTAGAAAATGTAATGTTTCTTTTAAAGTAAGTGATGACAATGATGTTTTCCACCACCGCAAGTATTTTTTGATCTTTGGCTTCCTCAACAAGACGTAATGTTCTTAAAATAAAATAAATACCATATACAATTTTATGTATTTTGGTATTGAAATTGGTTTTCATAATGGTTTTTTTATTTAAATATATTTAAGTGATATATTGTGATTGAAATGTGGAAATCTTTTCTTTCCTTTATATTTGTTTTATGTCTTATTATTTTATAATGGTACTTGGTCATTTCACAGGTGGTTACATGATAAACCAAATGACGGGTGGTCCCATGAATACCAGGAAAATTGTTTATGTTATAACCTCGAATGAATTGTGTAAGGAAGTTGGATGTATGACTATTCCATTGAGTGATATGTGTGGAAGTCGACCATATGGTTCTTCCATTTAAGTATGTTTATGTGCCATGTTACCTTTATATGTTATGTGTTCTTCATATGGGTTTTATGGTATCATTTTGGTTTCAAAAGGGAAAGTAGTGATATTTTATTCAGTGGAGAGTATTTAATACATCATAAAGGTGAAAATTATTACTTATGTTAAAGTATTTATGGTTTACTAGTTTTTTTGAAAAATTAACAGTTTCCTTCTTTGTGTATCTCTTACTGAGCTTTTTATGCTCATACCAAGTTTTTGAAATGTGTTTTCCAGGACATAAAGTCGAATAGGGTCAAGGATGGGATCAATGAAATGTGATGAAATCTTAAACAGAGAACTATATATGACTCTTTTCTTCAAGAGTTTTTGTTTTGTGAAAAAAATGGAAATTGAGTAGAAGTTTCTACTTTTTAATTTTTGAAAATTTTATTATTATTTATGACCTAATTCTCTAAAACTCTAAAACTGAAAAGATCCTAAACGTGAATTATTAAATCAATTCATGATTACGTATGTTATGAGGCCGAGTCTTTATATGCACAATGGATTTGGAAAAGATATCAAACCAAGAGATAATTCTTTTTACACCAATAACACTCTCATGCAACGAGAGAGAGATCCTCCTCCACCGGATCAAGACAATTGAAGGCGGACATCACAGGTGAAGGCCCATCTATGCTTGCACCAAGATATCCCTTCGGCAATATCCAGAGATACGTAGATCATGTGTGGATCACCCCTAGAAGAATACTACTCTTGGAATCTATGAGGCAATGACAGATCACATCGGATTGTGATCGAAAACATCAACGTAGAGAGAAATACATCATGGTAATTTAGGTGTTTTAATTAAATTAATTGTAACCAACATATGATGATCCTCTATATTGTTCGAGGACTCCCCTCTTTTCTTTTATTCTTAGTTCTATTCAGAAGATCAAAAATTTTATTATTGTGACTAATCTTGGATTAAACATTGTTAACTGCAAAAAATATCGTTGGGTACACAACCCAATGCACTTCTGCTGTGCTCATAACTTATAGTCGACATGAAAATATAATTAGTTCAAAAATTTGATGTAGTAGTTAAATATAACGATAAATTAATCCAATTACTAAAATTTTATGGCAACAAGCCAAGAGGCTCAAATAAAAGGCTTATTGATGTGTCTATTGAACCAAGGGAGAATAACGATTTTTAAGATGAAGAACTGAAAGGTATATCTTTGATGATAGAAAAACATAAAGATGATGATAAGGGAATGAATCTGAACTTAGATAACATTCCAAATTTTAAATCCAAAAATGATGATCTTCAGGCACTACTAACTAAACTAGTTTAGGAGAATTAAAGACTGCAATTGGAGAGTGCATGATATGTGGATTCTATTGCTCTAGAAAAATTGAATGTAGAGGAGAAATGTGACATGGTGGATAAGCTCACACAAGAGTTAAATAATGTGATTAGTATAAGTAATAATATCAAGAGACAAATCAATGATCAACTTGATGCCAGGGATATGAGGATTCAAAAGTTGGAAGAAGATCTAGAGTTAATGAAGAAAGAAGTGGAGAAATCAAATTCTAATGGAAATAATAAAATGAAGCATTATTTTCACTTACTATTTTATTATGCTTTAGAAAGTTATTATAAAATGGAAAACAAATATGTTATTCTTAAAGAGAAATAGTTTCATATTTTCTCATCTCAAAGACTATACTATTTGGAAAAAATTGGTATTTGATTTTATGAATCCCTTACTATGACAGATTGAAAGAGAACCATGAACAGTTCCAGAAATGGATAAAATCATGTACATTCTAGAGATAGTCCTAGGAGTAAATTTTAAGAATTAGTGACAATATGTTCTATTTCTATGGGATTCATGGTCATACATAAATCTTTTTTTCAAAGGATCTAGAATACATCTCATTATAAGAACGAAGAAATTTTAATAAATATGATAATAAGAAGAATCATGATGAGAAATGAGAATGAAGAGTACCTTAGATGAAATTATCGCTGATGTGAATTTACTTTGGAAGAATGGGATGCACCATGAGAATGTGTCACTAATCTCAGGAGATCAATGTCAGAAGAAGAAAAAATGTTGCATCAACATCAACTAAGAAATGATTAGTTGAGGTATGTATTTTTTTGAAATTTTTTATATTATCCAATAATGGTCATTTGTAATGAAATTATATAAAGAAGAAATTAGGTAGGGAAGAGGAACCTAGAAGAAGATCCCCAACACAGGCAGCGTACAGTGAAAATACCTATACTTAAAGATAACATGGTAAGTTTAAAAGTAGTTTATTAGTCCTAGGGGAATCACAAGGTCCCCAACGAAAGGCGTATCAATGAAAACCTATATTACACATTAAAAAACTCCCCTGTAATGGATTTTGTGAACCTGGAAGAAAATAGGCGAATATTCCCTTACTGAAATTAAGAAGAATGTAATGTCAGTGGAAGAATCAACCCCAACAAGAAAGGTGGAATTACTCAATGAGTTGATAAATGAAATTTGACTAAAAATGTATTGGAAAATTGTTATTTCATACCACATAGTGGTAATTTAAGGAAATAGAATGATCCCTCCAATTAAGAGATAATAAAGAGTTGATGGAAAGTGGAGAGATTCCTGTTCGGAGAATAAATCATGAGAAATTTCATTTGGGTGGAACATCAAAGTAGGAAATTTATACTAGAGGGTTTAAACCCCAAATTATGAGAAAGGTCCTATCAAAAAAATCTATATATTAAAAAACATCACTACATGTGGGAAAATAATGCTCATTCCTATGGACAGAATAGTTGATGTTAGCTAGGTTGTTGGAACAAGCATTAAAATAGTACAATGCTTTTCAATAGAGTATCAACGGGATGATCAATCAGGATTGATAACAATCCTCTTCTTGAGGATTCTAAAATTTTCCCCTATCCCAATATATATAAATTTTGTTATATAATGATTCATATGTTTAAGGATTGTGGGAGATATTATCCAAGGGTATTTTTAATTAAAAGATTTAAAGTGATGAAGTGATGTTCTCTAGAGTATCAATTGATTCAAATAAGGAACCAAAACTGACAAATAAAGGGTGAAACTGAGTGCAATAGATAGTTATTGGGTTATCAACATTATCTATTATTTACTACCCCATGTTCCAACTCCATAGGATTAGATATTTTGTTGATGGATCATTTCTTAATATTGAATTCACCCAATGATAATCCCATTGATGTAAGTGAGCTTGAGAATAATAATATTTATTGGTCTAAACAATGGGCCTTTTAAATGAAATAGCTAGACATCATAGGTGGAGCATTCCATTTCCTCATAAGATTAAATTACTCAAAGGGTCATAATGGTTGATGAAATAAAGTGACAAGAGAAGGATCAGAATAATTAAAGATCACATATGATATCAGATTCAACAAGTGTTGTTACACAAAGGTCCTATTATTAAAATATGTGTCGATGGTTGTGTATTGTATGATGATTATATTATATGATGAAGATTCTAAATAGAATCTGAATATTTATAAATTCTATACTTGGATGTTCCAGTGGTTATGAGTTTCATTGAATATATATCCACTGGTATCATTCCCCAGTTCTAGTGTTAGTTGTCCTCTAAGAGAAATACGATTATGGTGACGAATCAACAATCATGAATTTCATGATTATCTATATTGATCTAAAAATGTGGCATCAGCTGACTATTTTTTGGATACCAGGAAGAAATGAGAGAATACCAACAATCATTTAACAAGAATATGTGAAAAAAATGTTTAATGAAATGAAATGACATAGTGTAAGTATGCTTGTTGAAAGTGATGAAGTGGTCAGAGACTCACGGGGAGAAAAAGTAGAAAATGCTTTTTATAATGAAAATGCAGATTATAAGCATGAGGAAGACAAGTCTATATCTCCATATATGACAAAGTGTTGAGCAGAAATTGATAGGAAGAGTTTCATTGGTGGTCAAATGGTTTCATTCGAGACGAAGAAGATTGAACTCAAAAGAAAGCATGATACATATTATAGGTCGAGCCTAAATGTTTTGAAAAAGGAACTGATTATGAGAAT
Organism: Viscum album; assembly: GCA_963277665.1. Lineage (NCBI taxonomy): Eukaryota > Viridiplantae > Streptophyta > Magnoliopsida > Santalales > Viscaceae > Viscum > Viscum album. The sequence continues at coordinate 1,815,646,558 of OY728127.1, forward strand.
TAGGTTCAATATATGAATGAATAGCTTGAATAAGGTTATAAGAATTAAACATGGGAGAGTGTTTGGAGGTTGAAAGATAATATGGCATAGTGATTTGAAAAAAATCATGACTAGTGTGAAATGATACTCCCATATAGGGAATATCAGTCTTGATGATATATTTTCACCTGTGAGAAGGCATGGGAAAATCGCCTTATTTATGGCCATTGTAGGGAAATATAAGTTTAATGTGTTCCAGATTTATGTTAATTCTACATTTTTGAATGGCGTTTTGTAAGTAGAATTTGATATTGTGTAGCCAAAAGGGCATGTTATTTAGTGATGGACAAGTTTTTGAAGAAGCTCAGTTTTTTTCATAGTGGAATTTATTGCAATATATATGTAAACAATGATTGTAATCATCGAATGACAGTGCTAGAATATTTTGAAGACATAATCATCAAGGGATATGATGAATCATTGTGTAAGTAGTTTTTTTAATTTTTAAAAGGAGGTTTTGAGAAGGTTTTGGAATGTATAATTTCAAGGAGATAAGAATTATTGATTCTAATATCATAAAACTGTCATGGGGTATAATGATACAGATTGTGCTAGTTCAGCAGATGTTCAGAAATCAACATCCGGTGGTGCCTTTAATCATGGTGGGTTGTGTATTTCTTGGCTCAGTAAGAAACAAGACTTTGTTTCTTTGAGCACCACAGATGATGAGTATATTGCATCCACACATGCATTCACATAGTTATTGTGGATGAAGCATCAACTTGGTGACATGTGAGTGAAGGTGTAGTCTCTAATCAAAATTCAATTTGATAACTCAAGTGCTATAGATCATATAAAAAATCTCATCTATCATTTGAGGACCAAATTCATTGAAACAAAAAATAAATTTTTAAGGATAAGGTGGAGAAAGGGCTAGTGAAGATGGAATATGTTCCTACAAAGCTATAGGTTGCTAATATTCTAACAAAGTCCTTACCCATGGAAGTGTTTAAGAGGCATCAAATGGATATGGGAGTTTAGTCGTCTCCTCACAATTGAATTATTGTGGATGTGGAACCACCCCCATCTCCCTGAGTTATGTTATATTTTTTCCTTAATGTGATGATTTTTTTTCTACTCTGTTGAAGACAAAAAAGGAGTAATCATTGAGTTCGTTGAAAAGGGGGGAGAAAATGTGACTGTTCAAGGGGGAGAACATGTGTCTTTTATGGGAGAATATTTCTTAAGTCAAGACACTGGGAAATGCATATAGGTGGAGTAGTGAGATAAGGGGAGCAATGAGATATGGGAGAGTATTAAATATGATAATTTTTGTATTGATCAATCAAAAAAGATATATCATGACAATAGAGGTTCATAATGAAATATGTTTATTGGTACAAGGTTAGTGTCAACAATTGGTGTCACGAATGAAGTAATTCTATGATGAACTTTTCATACTACTCTTGTTTCTCAAGATGATTATTTCTCATGTGGAATTAGTGTATGGTTTGAGTGAATATTTGATCGATATTTGAATCATAAGAGGAAAAAGGTGGTTGAATATTGAAGAAGATTTAACGAAGTATCGAATTATGAATGTGTTGTCCGCAAACCCAATGGGAGAAATTGTTGGGAAAATTATCTCAAGGATTAATTGATGAATTTTTTAGGTTGTTGCATTTTTTGACAAAGCGAGCCTTCATGTTTTGTTTGTTAACAATGTAGACCGTGAGGTTCAATTTGTTCACAAAGGGGGTTTACATTGTGAGTTATCGAGTTCTAGAGATTTTTTTGATAATCCATTGTTGATAGTGAAACATCAACAAAGGAATGAATAATCTAGAGGTGTTAAAATAGTGAACATGAGTTGGAATTATCGCTCAAGAGGTGTTTTTGGATCCGATGACAAAAAAATGGACAACATATGAGGTTTGAGAAAAATGTGGAGTGGTTCATGAAATAGTGGTGTGATGTTTTTCCTGCAAGAGGTGCTTCGATATCAAAAGATAAAAAATTGGAAAAGGCTTGAGGTGTTTGTAATATTAGATCCTTGTGAAAAATCCAGTGTCAGGAGAAAGATATGCATTTCACACACAAATATTATTGCATGCTCAAGGAGGGATTTGACATGTATGGGACATGTTTTCCTATAAATTTGAAGTGACCCCCTAATTTGAAGAAGCTCAATACATTGAGATAATCTCAGCTCTGGTGCATGAAATTGAGATGCACAAGGTAGTTGTGCATAAACGTCATGTTTTCATGTAAAAGTAGGTGGGTTTTGAGTAAATAAAATTATGCAAATGAAAGAATATTATTGTGCGTAAAATTTAAAGATTCATGTAAACGTAAAGGTTTCTCATAAAAGGTGATGTTGCACTTAAAATGTTTGGGTTCACGTAAAAGATAAAGATGTGCATAAAATATGAGATTTAGCACGCATGTTATAGATGAAGCTTAAGCATTAATATAGCATCTATATACAGTTGAGAATAAAGGAATTAAAGAAAATTAAGAGACCTACAATTCTAGAAACTATGAGTGGATCCTTTCCAATGTAGTGAAAAAAGGAAGAAGAAAAATTTGAGCTTTTCTAACAGCCATGTGCCAGAGAGAGAAACAAAGAGTGACCCTTGGGAAATTACTGAACTAAACTTTAATTTTGTACAGTCAGTAATCTTAGGAATATAAAATATATAGTCCAAACATTGTATGTTGGCAGTGAGATTTATTGGATTTGGTACATCGGTACATCAATGTGGTATACTCCTTGGACGTCTCCCATTGAGGTCGAAACAAGTAAAAATATGTGTGCCTGTGTTTTTTCATTCCTGCATGACATTCGAATAATCGTCATAAAATAAAGAAGGAAATAATAAGATCAACATTAACACACAAGTTCAAAAAAAAGTGTCCCTTATAATAAAGTGTTCATGATCCTATGGGGTAGGAATAAAATTCCAAATTAACATCTATAACCTGATTCACCCCCTCTGAGGGTATCTAGGCATATTTTGATCCTAACAAATGGTATCTAAGGGTAGGTTTCTTTCATCAAATTTGTTTCTCTAACTTGGTTTAGTCGATTCGTGTGGTTAAATATTTTTTTTGCTATTATCTTGGTGTGCTATTGCCAAGGGAAAACATCATTTAATAAGAAAAACATCGATGATATCTGTTAGTGTGGATGAGTTTAGGAAAAAGTGTGATTCAACTAAAATAATCAAATATATTTTGGAAGGAAGGATTGGTTGAGTAATTTAGGAAGAATATTGATTCCCTCAATAATGATGTAGGAATGAGTGAATCACATTAAACTCAATGTGACGATGAAACTACTAATGATGAAGAAGTGTCAAGAAGTCCACCAGTAGATGATGTCGAAAATACTAAGGAATGTGATCAGAGATTGAATGAGAAGTTAAATATAATGATATTCTAATGAATGTTCTGGAAATTGAGGTAAAAAATATATGAGGATTAAATCACTGTATTATTGGTGTGGAAATTGATCTAATGAAGAAGAATGATGATATTGATGCACAACTAACCGAACTAGTTTAGGATAATCAAAGACGACAACAAGTGAGTGCATTCTATGCTGATGTTATTGATCAATAAAAATTGAAAGTAAAGGAGCAATGTGATATGGTGGATAAGCTCACACATGAGTTATAAGATGTTATGAGTAGAAAAAGAATCTCAAGAGATAAATCACTACTCACATTGATGCAAGGGACATGAGGATTCAAAATACGGAAGAATATTTGCAGTTAGTGAAAACTAAAATAGAGAAATCCAATATGAAAGAAAAGGCTAAAATGAAGGATTCTATGCACTTCATATTTTATTACCCTTCAAGAAGTGATGATAAAAAGAAAAAAAAATATGGTATTTATAATGATAAACAATGACATATTTTTTTATCTCAAAGACCATATAGTTTGGGTAAAACTGGTATTTAATTTGATGAAACCCCTCCTGTGCAAGATAGAAAGTGATCCATAAATAATTCCAAAAATGTAGAAAATCTTGTAGGTACTGGAGACAGACATGCGAAGACATTTACAATAATTAGGGACAAATTTTTTTATTTCTATGGGATTAATGGCCTTTCATTAAGATTTTGTTTAGAGGCTCAGGAATACATCTCTTGTAGTGAAGATAGAAAATTTAAAAAATATGAGAATAAGAATAAGTGTCATGAGAAATATGAATGAAGTCTATCTTATATAAATGTATCCATTAAGAGATTATGTGGTGGAATAATGGGAAAAATCACAAGTATGTATCATGAAGCTTAGGAGATCATTTTCAAAAGAAGAACTCAAGTGAAATCAACACCAAAACTAAGAAATGGTGAGATGTGGTATGTCTATGATGGAATATTTTTTTTTCTAATAATGGTCATTTGGAAAGACATTATAGCATGAATAAATCAGTGATGGAAACGGAACACAGAATGAGATCCCTAAAACATGCAGTGTATAATGGAATATCATATACTGGAAGACAACATGGAAAGACGAAGATATTGTTTACAGTCATAGGGTAATCAAAATATGATCAATGAAAGGTGTATCAATCACCCACTCTATCGCACATAAAAAAAGTCCCCAGGAATGGATGTGGAAAATCCTAGAAGAAAAAAGGAGGATATTCCCCAATTGTAATTAAGTATAATGTAATGTTAGTGGAAGACTAATCTACAACAAGAAAAAGTGTTGTGACTCAATCAATTGATGAATGAAATGTACATAAAGAATTTCCTAGAATATTTTTATGGAATTCCACATATAGTGATTTGAAGGAAACAGAAATATTCCTCTAATGGAGTAATATGAAAGAGATGATGGATAGCGGAGAGATTCCTACTCCAAGAAAGAATCATGAGACAAGGCATTTAGGTGGAACCTCAAAAGGGGAAATTTATACTAGAGAGTTTAAAACACAAATTGAGAGAAAGTTCATGCCTAAAGAATATATATATATGAAAAATTCTTAGCATCCGGGAAAAGAATGTCATGTCTTATAGCCAGAACCGTTGATGTTTTCTATGAAGTTTTAAGAAGCACAATAACAGTACAATGCATTAAAAGAGAATATCGATGGGTTGATCATTCAGGATTGAGAAAAATCCTATTCATAAGGATTCAGAATGTCTCACTCTTCCTATATATATAAGAGTATTTTACTGATGATTCAAATTTTTCATGTTTTTGCAAGATATGGTCCAAGGGGAAGAAGCATTGAAAGATACAGATTAATGAAATGATATGCTCTAGAGTTTCAAATGTTTCTAATCATGAACTATAATTGTGAAATAAATAGAGAAACTGGATGAAATAGATATTAATTCTGTTAACAACTATATCTCTTGTTTACAACACCAACTTCAAAATCATTAGGCTTAGTGATTTTGTTGATGTCTCATTTCATAGTGGTGAATTCACCCAATGATGATCTTGTTAATGTAAGTGAGCCAAAGAAGAAGAATGTTAATGGGTCTAAAAAATATGGCTTACAACTGGAAGATATTTTCATCATAGGGGGAGAATTTTATCTCTTCATGAATGTAAATTTCTCAAAGGGTCATAATTGTTGATTAAATTAATTGATTGGTGAATGATCATAATATTTGAAGTTCAAATATTATATCTAATTAAACAAGTGTTATTACATCCCAACAATCCAATTATTCAAAAAAAATTTGATGGTTTTGTATTAAGTATACAGTATACCAAATGATGAATACTCTATATTTTAACAGAATATTTTTCAACGCTATACATGGATTATTCTATGGTTCTCAGTGGCATTGAATATATATCATATGGTATCAATCCCTGGTTTAGGAGTTAGTTGTATTTTTTGATAATTCAGATTACGGTGAGGCAATGCCAATCATGCTTTTTATGACTATCTATTCTATTTAAAAATGTGGTATTACATGGATATTTTAAGCTTACTAAGAACCAGTGAGGGAATATAATAAATCGTTCAACAAGAAGCACTAAAAATAAGTTAAAAAATGAAATAACATAGTGGAAATATTCTTCTTGAAACTGATAGTGTGTTAGGAGACTCTTGGATAAAAAGTATAAAATGTGGATTCTAATGTAAATAATGATAATGATCATGTGGAAGTCAAGTCTATATCTCAAAAGATTCCATAGAGTCGGGCTGAAATTGACATGCACAATGTCATTGGTGATCTGATGCATCCAGTTAAGATGAAAAAGATGGTAACTCTATTGCAAGAATGATACTTATCATTGGTAGATTCTAATTTTTTTGAAGAAGGAACTAATGTTGAGAATTAGGATCAATCTTGGAATGAAGAGAATGAACCATGTGATAAGAATTAATCATGGGGGAGTGTTTTGAGGCAGACATATAAGATGGACCAGTGATTCAAAATAAATCATGACATGTCTGTGAAGATACCATAATATATGGGATATGAATTTCTATGAGATATTTTAAAAAGAGTTATCGCATGAGACAATCACCATATTCTTGGCCATTGTAGTTCAACCGTTTTTCATAGTGTTCTAGATGCAAGTCACGTCTATATTTTTTAATGGGGATCTGAATAAAGAATTAGTATAGGCCAGCTATAAGAGAATGGTTTCCAATGCTAGATCAATTTTTGAAGAAGCTCAGTTTTTTTTCATGGAATAATTGATTGAAATAGGTATCTGAATAGTTATTGTAATCAAAGGTTGATGGTTCTATTATTTGTATAATACATAATCTTTGAAGGATATGACGATTCATTGTGCAAGATGTTTTCTAAATTGTGAAAAGGAGGTGTTGAGAAGGTGTTACAATGGATTAATCATAGGCTTTGATAATTCGTCTTGCAACCTAGATTATATAGTCATGGGATATACCTATTTAGGTTGGTGTAGTTATGTAGATGATTATAAATACACTTCAGGAGGTTCCTTTTATCTTAGATGGTTGTGTATTTCATGGCTGAGCAAGAAACAAGACTGTATTTCATTGAGCACCGCAGAAGGAGAGTATATTGTAGCCACACCAACATGCATTTAGTTATTTTGGATGAAGCCAAAACATGATGACATGGGAGTGGTAGTGAAGTATCTAATTAGAATTTAGTGAGATAACTCATGTTCTATAAATTGTAGAAAAATTCTTGTCCATCATTCAAGGAAAATAAAAATTGAAATCAAATATCATTTGATTAAGTAGAAGGTGGGGGAAAAGCTTGTGTTTTTTGAATATGTTCTGAAAAAAATAAAAGTTGATGATATTATAATGATGGCCTTAAACAAAGAAGCATTTGGGATGCATCAACTGTCCATGGTAGTTTGGTGGACTCCCCACACTTTAAACATTGTGGATGTGGAACCATCTTTCATTCCACAAGGTATGTAATTTTCTTCCCTAATGTGATGATCATTTTTATCTACTTTGGTGAAAACCTAAAGGAGAGACCTTTGGGTACATTGAAAAATGGGGAGAAAATGATATTGTTCAAGGGAGAGAAAGTGTGTGTTTAATAGGTGAAGATATATTAAGTCAATACAAGGTGAGAGGCTGATAGGTGGAGAAATGACGTAGGGGGAGAAATGAGATAGGGGGAGAGTATTAAATCTAAAAATGTTTGATGTGATTAATGAAAGAAGATATATCATGACAACAGAGGTTCGTAATGAATAAAGATCATTGGTATCAGTTTAGTGTAAAAAATTAGTGTCAGAAATTAAGTGATTATTTGTTGAAATTTTCATACTACTCTTGTTTCTCATACCGAGCATTGCTCATGTGGACTTAGAGTATGTGTTGATTAAATAATTGTTATTTTAATTGAATGAGGCAAATAGTGGTGGAAGTTGGCAGAATATTTTATGATGTATCGAATTATGAAAGTGTTGTCAACACACCCAATGGGGGAGATTGTTTGGGGAAGAAGGTGTTGCGTGAAAGAGGTGTTTTTGAACTAGATGAATATAGTGTTCTCAATGTGTGATTTTACGCAGATGGGTCATGTTTTCCTATAAATATTAGGTAACTTTCTCATTTTATGTTCCTCGTGAATTAGAGATATTCTGATCTATGGTGCGATAAATTGATATATGCAATGGAGTTTTATGTAAATGTCATGTTTTCACGTAGTAGCATCTAGTCTACACATAATAAAAAGGCTGCACATAATAGAATATTTTTGTACATAAAAATGGAAGTTGCGCATAAAAGTAAATGATTCATATAAAAGGTGAAGTTGTGCATAGAAGTTATGGGTATGGATAAAAGAATAAGTTGCGCGTAAAAGGTGATATTTTGCATGAAAAGTAAGGAATTGCATGCAAAGAACTATAAGGGATACATGTAAAATTTGAGTTTTCCAGTAAACCTATGTGGTAAAACGGTATGTATATTTGGATGAAAGTGTGAGTTTAATAGAACTCTACAAATAGTTTAGAATACAATTATTCATGTAAATGAAGAGACCTATATGTTGATAAACTGTTAGCGGATCTTTCTAGAGAATTGAGAAATGTAAGAGGTAGATGATTATCCTTTTTACCAGTAGTGAGCTAAAGAGAGTGAAACAGGGAGTAACCCTAGGAAAATTAGTGATCTATCCATAAAAATTTTAAAGCAATTGAGTGTGGGCATAGAATTAATTTAGCCGTAACATTTTTTTTGATAGTGAGATTTAGAGGATTCCGTACATCACCAAATTGTCGTTGTATGCCCCTTGGACATATCCAAGTGAGGGTTAAACAAGTAAAAATTTGTGCTCCTTTGTTATTGATTTCCCAAATAACATTAAAATAATAATCTTTATATAAATAAGGAATGAATAATATCAACATTAACAATTATGTGAAAAAAGTGTCCCTAAGAATAATGTGGTCAAGATCCAGTGGGGATGTCACTTAAATACATGTAACACTCTATATCCATCAAAAGACAATGATAAGGGTAATAAATGGTACAAATGGTTTCAATTTTGTTCAGTCTGAATGTTTATTTAGATAGGTTCTACCAGCTTCATCCTTAGTTTTCGGAAAAAGTGGTTTTCATTTTCATGATCTTGGAGATTATAGTCATTCACATCTATTCTATGGACTAGGTTAGTATAAAATAGTAGGATTGTCTAGAAATGAAATCAAGAGTAATAAAATATATAGCATACAATTATATGCTGAATTTTTGGATAACATCGATTTTTCTACATAATTGTTTAAGTGAAACCTATAGGATTTTTAAATCACTTTTTCATGGGATTAAAGTGTATGATGAGTATGGAATGCATTAGTGGAATGAAATTCCTCTAGTATTATATATATAATTTTTTGTAATTAGTTATGTTCTTGTACAATGGTGATGATTGTTTGGAAATTATAAATGTTTGTTCAAATAAATGATTTTGAAAATGATCATGGTTGTGGTATTTTGAAAATGTATTGATTTTCAAATTCATGTTGAATGTTTTAAAAAATTTATTAACATGTTAAAGAAAGATTTTGTAGAAAAATTGTATGATAACAGAAGTGATATATTTTAAATGATAAGAATTCAGTTGATATAGAGTGACACTTATGGAATTTTATTCATCTAGAAAATGGCACATAGTGGGTGTACTATAACCCAAAATAGAGGAATATGTTGAGAATGTTGTTTCACCTGAACCACAAGTGAACCAATATCCAGTTCAGGGTATCTTCCATGAATTTCATGCTCTGGATAGAGGGAATTAGAGGAATGATCCAAGACAAGAGTATTATTCTTCCTAGTTGCAAAAGCATAATCTACCCATCTTTTGGGGCGATTCAGTGCATGAAATGGTAGATGTGTAGCTAAATAGAATGAATCATCTCTTGTATTTTATTATCACACCATAAAAGATGAATGATAAAATAGTGACATATGTTATCTAGAATCTTTCATTCTAGTGGTTTGATATAGAGATAAAATCCAATGTGAATCGAGGGCTTAGTTGGGAGGATTTTAAAGATTTTTTTCAAAAGACAATTCTATCCTTACATATTCATGACATAGAGAACAATGGATTTTTCATCCTGAAGTCGGAAAACCAATCTATAACTGAGTTTGTGGAAACATTCATGAATTTATTTGGATTTTCATTAGAGGTTCTCGTTAGTACATCCATGAAGGCACACATATTTGAATCGAGGATAAGGTAGATATTGGAAAAAAAAATATTTACACTGTATTACTAACTATACAGGAGATGGTGAATAGAGATAGAGTGGATGGAATGGACATGTCAAGAGGTATGGTGTGAATATTTATGTAGATACCCATGGGGAATGGTGGGAACTCTTATTCATGGAGAAATTGGAAGAGGGACACAAACTTCCAAGGTGGGAGTGTGAATCAAAATCAGATTGTTAGATCAATGAACCTTCCTCCACGACCTAATAATAAAGAAGGATGTTTCCAATGTGTTTCTATTGAAAACATAATGTTAGTGTTTATGGAACAACCTAGATGATTCCATAACGAACACCAAATGTGGAATCTTCAGTTCTACTATCACACTCCTTCATGGTCAGGTAATCATGACAGTTCTCTGGAGTCATAGACATCCTTTGCTTCAATGGGATGAGGATAATAAAACCAATATCATTTGTTGAAAATATCTATCCTCAATGTTAATATTTATTCCTTTACTCATAAAATATGGAAATCTCAATTGGGAAACAAATAAAATATTATAGAAACGATGAAAATATATTGATCTTAGTAGGTGATTATAGATGATCATGTGGGGATATATATGGTGAGAGGTACAATTCTTTTTAATTGTACATTAATTCACGTGTTGTTTGATATTGGTGCATCCCATTACTTTATTTCTTCTCATACATTTTATTTTCAATGATTAAAATATGAGAAGATTCAATCTATAATAAAATATCAAAATCATCTTGGGAAAAAATAATATAGAGCCTTACGATGTAGAGAATGATCTATAACTTTTGATGGTGCTGATATGAAATAACATTTATCTATGCTATAGATGTATAAATATGATATTATAATGTGTGTGGGTTGGTCAAAAACATTCATGGCATACATCGACTATTATAAAAGAACAATTAGTTTTATAATTGAGGATGGAGTTGAACATCACTTTACGAGAGAAAGGGATGTGAAGAAAGGCACAATAGGTGTCTTGGATCCAGCTATGTGAATGATCTATTACTAGTTAAAGGATTTTCCCTTAGAATTAGTTGAATTAGTATGTATAGGTTCTTTTTTAGAAATTGTAAATCAGTTTTTTGATGTATTTCTTAAAGGATTGTCAATTTATCCACCTGTTAGAGATGTGAAGTTTATGATTGATCTCATGCCAAGTTCCAGTCGTATATCAATTCCATATTATTTAATAGAACCAAAATAATTAATGGACATTAATTTGTGGTCATAATATCAAGAATGAAATGTTTTCGTTTGGAAGATTGTGTCTCGGTGGGCAGCCATAATGTTGATCATGAAAAATGTGTATGTAAATTTATATGTGTGTGTGGATTTTGGTAAACTTAACCATGTTACAATAAATAACATGTTTCCACTTCCATGAATAAATCTATCATAAGTATATAATAACATTATTAATTTCTAGTAATTCCATTAAATCTTATGAATGGACTAGAAATATTTATTGAATTAATGATTTGGATATTTCAATGGTATCTAGATTCTATTTTCATAGTGTTTGTTGACAACATATTAGTATATTAATGGAAAATATTTTATCAAGAGAAACACTTTTAAATATTGTTGAAAATATTGAGATAATATCATTTTTATATCCAATTATTAATGTGTGATTTTTGGATACATTAAGTTCACTTTCAAGGCCTTGTAATTTCTAAATGGGGTGTTTCAGAGTATCCAGAAATTATAAAATCTATAATCTCATGGAAACTAGAAAATAATTTCTTTGAGATACAATGATTTCATAATATCACTAGTTTATTACCAATGCATTATTTTTGAATTTTTTTAGCTATCCTCTCTAATGATATCTTTGACAAAGAAAAAGTTTCCTTTCCAATGTTGTGTAAAATGATATAAATATTTTCAAAAACTATTTTTTCACCTAAAATTCACATAGATCATTAATTTTCTGGAATAAGAAAAGTGGAATTTCATGTATTGGGATCCTTCATGATTTGGTTTGGGGTGTTTTATTATTCTAGGAGTCCATGAATTTTTTATGGATCAATGATGTTAATGTTTTAGGAGAAAATATTCCTAACACATGACATGGAGTTAGATGATGTCACCCATGATTTTCATACATGGTGTCACTAACTCATTAGTGAGAAGTTTAATTTGTGAAAGGATCATAAGATCTAGAAGGGTATTTTATCAAAAACAGATTTGAATTTTCGGAATGAATTTGGATGGAATATCTCTAACAATTCTACAATTAATTGATTTATATACTGATTAAAGGAAAATTAGTGGTCAGTGCATTATGTTTATATTCATTCTCTCAGTTAGTAAAGAGTATTTAGATGAGTGGAATATAATATAGTTCATATCCAACATGCACATGAAATGTGATGACTATGATGATGCCGACATTTTAATTTTTTTTTCAGTTTATCCCTATTTGGTAATACTGGTAATGTTGGAACATACATATGATGTTGAATGAGTCTCTAGGAGGTCAAAACTAAATGTTGGGGAGACTATTGGGGGATGTAGGGCAAATCGAGGTTTAGTTTTTTTATATCATATGGTTGTACCAATGAATGCTATGGAAAAAAATTCTTTTTTCATACCACAATTGTAGTTGGGTGTTTTCATCATGGAATATTGAAGATGTATAAAGAGATAATAACGTAGTTTTTTGTGGTTTGAAATAAAAAGGAAGGTGGAGGATTGTTTTCCATATTCTTAACTTTTCAGCAAGTAAATGTAGATAATCAATGTCTAGAAAGTATTATATAAGATTTTCTTATTACAATGAGGAAATGGGATTAGTTATATATTTATTTTTTTATATTTCTCCCATGAATAACTAAGAAACATGACACAATAAGGGTTATTGTGTTTTGGCTCACCATATCGGCTCAATTTATCACTCTTCATGAAGCTAATATTATGTATGATATGTCAAAAATATAAATCTAAGAAGTGGTAAACAGATATGGAATAATAGTTTTGATCATTTCAGACATAGATCCAATGTTTACTTCATCTTAATAGAAATCCTTATAGAATACACTTAGGTCTCATTTGATGTTATGTACTTTATATCAACCCCAGAAAGAAGGGAAATTAGAAAGATTGATAAAAACATTGTAAGAAATATTGTGGGATTGTTTGAGGGATTTGGGTCGATCTTGGGAGAATCATGTGTATTTGGTTGAGTTCTCATATAATAATTGATACCATTACTCAATACATCAGGATATGTTTGAGGAATTTTATGGGCGTCATTCTCATTCTCCATTTTTTCAGTGGAAATAGATGAGACATCACTTTGCGGGATGAATAATTTTCATGAAACAATGGATATGACTCAATAGATCTAGAAAGAGATTTTGACGTCATAGAGTCATCATAAATCATATGCAGATCATTGTCGATGACTGTTTCTATTCACAATGAGTGATCATGTGTTCTCTAGGATTACACTAATGCATGAAAATCGATGTTTTGGGAAGTGGGGAATGTTATTTCATATACATATAGGACTGTTTGAGATATTGAAACAAATGGAAGTGGTGGCATATTTGTTGGCATTACCACCATGCTTCAATGTAGTAGACAATTCATTCCAAATTTCTTAGTTGTAAAAGTATTTTCCTCATCCTTACCATGTGTTCAGATGAGATCATGATGACTTAGATCTGGATTCTTCATTGGTACGTATTTTGGTGCAGACTATGTATAGGCCAGAGAATTTACTTAATGAAAAATTCAAAGGCCTAGTTCATGTTTGTGGACACATTGTGATGATTAAAAAGTGACAGGGGAACACGAAAAGGAGATGAAAGAGCAACATATTGAACTATTTCATGACACCAATAGTTTTCTAATTTATAGGGACGGAAATACTAATGTTTGGGAGAATTCATAACCCAAATTTTATGGAATGTAACCACTTATTTATGACAGTATGGATATAATGTATAAATTTAATTCTTGTGAGAGTTTGGATAAAATTTGATGTGTTATTATGGCATTACTATAGGTTCATGGGTGGTTCAATGTTCTTTGAAACTATGAAACACTATTTGGAAACCGTGTGCAATGATACATTTGAAAAAGAGAAGGTGCACAAGAGATGCATGATTTTCCCAAACCATTAGACTACCATGTTGAAACTATGTTCTTTGAAAAATGGAATTTTTCATTTTTAGGAAGGGGTTTTGTCGTGGTAGGATCATATTTTGGAGACATTATGATATGACCTTGTGATATGACCACATGAGGGTCTTCCTTACCGTAGTGGATAATGAATGGTTAGCACATGATTTTACTAACCATGTGATTAAACCATGCACAATTGAAATTAAGATCAATAAAAAGTGAAATAATGAATTAACCCATTGTCATTCCAACTACAATGCCATAACATAATATTCATATCTCTCAAAGGTTAAAGATGGTTCTACCATCGATTTGGAGGTAATTTGAAGTCTTCCCTTGGTTATTAGAAGCTGATTTATATGGTAAGTGATCGTTATTTTCAGTTCTTGAATATTCTCTTAGATCTACTTAACCTACTCACATTTTTTTAGATATTTCCCTACAGTAGGTAGATATTAGGTTATGGATTTCAAATAAGTTTAAAATTGCACGTTTTGTTAATTTGGGAAGAGATCTAAGGCAGGGTTGTGGAGTTTCAACCCAATTTTGTGTAGTTTTGTGTGTCCTTTATCATTTTCCAAAAAACTCTCTTCGTAGGTGGCTCCAGTATCTACTCCACTATTTTATAACATGAACTACTATTTCCAAATTGATTTATTTGATTGAAATTTGTTGTCTATTTTATGTGGAATAATTATTTAAACCCTCTTGAGTAACAATTTGTGAATATTGGGATAATTGGTATGTTTTTAAAAATTGTTTTAATGGCATGATTATAAAATGAATATTCTAAAGTATTTTTTTTATACTTGGAAAAAAAGGTTCTTTGTAAAATAGAATGTTGTTTTTTCCAAATGGTTTGAGAACACATTGTTTACCATGATTTTGGAATGGTTTTTAGACTCTGTAAATATGCACTAGGGTGGGTAAGGGCGTGATGTACCCCCATAAAAAGGTTGGAATAGATATGGGCAAGAACTACCCTCGTCAAAGATGTCAAGTACAAGAGGTATTACTATATGGATAACTCCACAATAATGATTTTATATAGGTCCATTGTTTTGAGGCATGGTTATATGTATGGTATTGTGTAAAGGATGGGGTAATTCCCAAATGGTATGTTAATTGATTTAAAAGAATTGATTATGAGTTTTCCTTGGAAAATTGGTCACATTTTATTTTGTTTATATTTTATAAAATCTTTTGGGATGTTATTTTAAATTAATTTTGATGACAAGATTTATCCTAAAGGCATGAGTATGGATGTCATTTGGTAAAACCCAAAGAGTGATATTACTCACCCATCCTTTCAAACATTAGTGATTTTAT
This sequence comes from Viscum album, assembly GCA_963277665.1. Taxonomy (NCBI): domain Eukaryota; kingdom Viridiplantae; phylum Streptophyta; class Magnoliopsida; order Santalales; family Viscaceae; genus Viscum; species Viscum album. The sequence continues at coordinate 1,815,662,206 of OY728127.1, forward strand.
ATATCTCATCTACATGGACATGGGAAAAGGTAATATGTAATAGTTTATTAGCACTAATTCATGATTCTTGGAATGTTTGGTGATTTTGGATAAAGGTTGTTGTCTATCATGGTGTCTTGTGGTTATCTTAGTGTGTTATTTGTTTCTCTTATACCATTTAAATTTATATTTCAACCTTCCATTTTGAAAGTTGATTTAGGTGTGATTTAGATAAATGGATTAGGAATTTTTATTTTAATTTATTAATGCATCATGTAATGGTTGTTTGGTTTTCGATATTTTGTGTAGGTTTTTTAATCATAAAGATTAAATCATCTCCTAAAATTATTGAACTCCATCAACATTTATTGAGAGCCTTCAACATCTTGGGGATGTCTCCTAAGGCAGAATAATGCCCTTCTAGTGTCTAAAGCCAATGAAAAAGTGGTTTTATGTTACATATTATTCCTATAAAATATATGGGATGAAGATAATACTTTATTGAATATATAATATATATATACATTTAATTAATATCAATCTACAATAGTAATTAATTTAATTTATTTTTATAAAACACCTCTATGAGTATAAAAAATTCCCATTAAAATTGATATGTGAATAATAATTTATAAATTAGTCTAATAATTAAATAAATTAATCATTAGTATTCAGTACCCATAAATGAAATAGGAGGTCAGCATGCCATGTGTCTCCAAGAATTAAAAAGTGAGATGAAAATCCATTAACATGACACAAGAATTCCATCATAGACATTCAAAAACATTTGTATAAAAAATATAAGTTTAATATAAATGTATTAAATAATATATATATATATATATATATCAATTTATTGTTATAATATGAACTTTGTTACCCATTTATTAACAATTCCTCCTCAATGTCATGTTCCAAGAAATAACAAATAATTTTTTAAAATATGATTTGATTTGTATTTTTATATTACAATTAACTTTATCACAATACCACATTATATAACACATAAAAAATTAAATAAATATTATATATATATATATATATTTATTAGTTATTGAATTTAACTCATAAAATTCAGTGATACAAGATGAAATATGCTGTTATAGGAGATGGTAGGTCTTACAGACACATGATTGTTGTTTCCAATTAAATTTTATATAAAAGGGAATAATATAATAATATATTTTCAATAATTAAAAAATTTTATTTCAAATATATCACATATTTTCATTAAACAAATCCTTGATACATCCCATGTAATGTTTGAATGAGTCATATGGCTTCATAAGGCTTTGATCTGTCATACACCCAAGAAACGTTATCTTTTTCCCACAAAATGTATAGTCTGAAGTAATTCAGGATACAAAAAATAAATAATAATAATTGAATAATAAATATAATATATTTATATAGAATATAAATACACCATTATTTCCAACTACGATAAGTGTTAATGGTGAAACAAATTAAATCAGTTTTTGAGGCGGCAATTCATTAATCACACAAAAGATGATTTCTGAACCCATTCAATTTTTTATATATATAGAATTCGAAAATTATAATAAAATAAATGTATCATTATATGTAATATAATAATTTTATTATATAATAATGTTATGAAAATAATTATGGTGAAGATGGATTAAAAAAATAATTGATGCGCATTGAAGATCTTTAACTCTTCTTCATGTATCCTCCTTTGGTTTGCCCTAAAATCCTACATAAGATGGATTTATACCAACTTAATGGATTATCAGATGATTTAATGTAACTTTTTAATGGATTTGGGAAGGAAACGACTGATCCAAGGTGGTATGAAGGTGTTAATAATAAAGGATAAGGAGATCACTTTTATAGATGAGGTGTAATTTTGTTTTTATACATACCCAAAAGTAATCATTATTGGGAGGTCCACCTTACCAAATGTGACTCTAAATTTGATTAATAATGTATGGTAGGATTTATGTTATCAATATACACCACATAAAAATTTAAACACATTTTTAACTATTATTTTTTACTGTTTATGTTTACTTAGTTCTACCCTTTTTGTTTTTCCATGGTAACTTGTATCTTTTTATTTCCATACAGAACTTAAAATTTTAGAAAAAAAAATTATTAGTTTTATTTGATAATTTAGAACAAAATATTATAAATAATATGTTATATTTATTAAATAAAAATCCAATTTTTTATTAATATATATTTTAATACAAACACATGTAATGCACAAAACCATATTTCAATCTTAATCATGATAATTAATTTTAACTATTTTAAAAAATAAATATGGTAAAAATTTATGTTTAAATAAACATATAAAACAAATTATTATGATTCTAAATATTTAATAAAATTTTTCTAACACAACTCAACCTTGTGGATGATTTTAAAAGAAAATTATTCCCACATACATGTCGAGAATTTTGGTTCATAATATGAAAATGATTAAAAGATTACTAATATTTTATATCCAATTTATCTATGAAATTTATTCCAATGGACTAAATTTTCTTTTTAAATATATATAATAAATAATTAATCATTAAAAAAATTCAAAATAATTTTTAACTTTATAATAAAATTAATCAAAGAAGCAGTTTTGAATTAAAATTAAGTAATTTTAACTATTAATAATATTATTAATATTCACTGAAAAAACTTCTTCCTAAAATAATTTTCAGATTGTAAAATAAAAATTGAAATTTATTATATAAATTGAATTTTCAGTAATTATAAAATATTAATTATATCATTGCTCACAAAAATTCAAAAAAAATATTTGTGAAAAAATATTATTTTGGGAAAATATAAATACGTTACAAAAGATAATTTATTTTACTTTAAATATTTGTTCTATATATAAAACCATTATAATTAATATATTTAAATTTTATATTATGGTTCATATCACTATGTTTCGAAACTAGGTTATATAATTCACATTTGAATAACTTTATTAATAACATAACATGGTTTTTTAAAACTCTATGTTGCCTATAATTCAAGCTAATCCGGTGTTTCATGTACACATCCATAAAATGTTTTTTCCTGTTGTGAAATAGTAACTTGGTGTTTCATGAATCACATTCTTTCAGTAAAATTAAATTTATTCAAAAAAATATTATTTAGAAATACTCAGCGTGTTAGGTATTTTTTGTTTTAATACATATTTTTTTGTAATCACAACACATTGTTAGAGATATAATAATTTTTAGAAGTTGATGTTTCCAACCATTTTTACTCATTGATTTTATGGACAATATAAGGTTTTTCATTATGATTAAATTGAAAATATGTGGTTATTTATCTATTACTAAATCTCGGTTGAAAAAAGACTCTAGTGGTTGAATCATGGAGATTCCAATAGATTTAATCCTAGAATTAGTTTCTTGAATAAGATTCCTATATTCAGGCCAATTACTCACTTTATGTTTTCGACAATGTAAGGATATTGTTGACTGGGTTTTTATCTCTTTTAATAATATATTTTAATATATTTCATGATTTATTAACATTACATATTGTTTTTATTACAATTTTGATGAACTTATTGTTTTTTAACTAATTTATTTTAAATTAATAATATATTGGATTCTATTATTATTTTTATATCCACTACATATTCAATGGTTCATAAATTGTAGTTAAAACATCCTGTAAATACTAAGGAGAAAATAATTCCTCACTGTTCTCTATCTATGAATTACAATACCCTATATTGATTAGATACTAACTATAATGATGATCCAAAAAAGGATGGTAATACATAATCTCTAGAAAAAAATGGTTAGGAACCATTCAGTAAGTATTCAACATCATATAATAATAAACAACATGGATGTGGTAATGGTTTTATGACAATAAATTGAACAATGATGGTCCCAGTCACATGACATTATAAAATAAATTTTTACCATTATGTGGTATTAACTATGTTGTTTCGGAATATCCTCATAGGGATATATATATAAATAATTTATTATGATAAATATAAACTTTAAAAAATGATTTATCTCCTTTCACAAGAGCATAATGATTCCATTTATACTGATAAAATCCTAAGTCCCAACATAAATTGTTTCTATATTTAACAAAACTAAATATATTGATCAAATTAGATTATGTATAATTCCCACATGTAATATACATGTAATGTCATGTAGTTTGTCAATAAAATTTTTAATGGAATCTTATATTATATTATAGGTAGGATTCCTGAATATCTCGTAAATCAATAAGAAAAAATTTGGAGTCTAAAAAAACATAAATAATGGGTGAGGTGAGCCCAAAATCCACCCTATAGTCAAATGTGAATCCCATTGAGTTTATTTTAATGATAAAAATTCATCCTGCCTTTGAAAATTTTAATTTATAAACTCAAAACTCTAAAATCATAATGGAATGAATAAAATATAATAGTGAACAAAACATGAATTCCAAAAATATAATGACATTAATTTTAATAGATGTTATTATTAGTTATACTACAAGGATTAATTTAATATTACCCATTATAATTGAATAGAAATATACAATTCACATCCCCATGGATTTAGTCTATCCAACTACTAGAAATAAAACCATATAGTAACGATGGATTTTAAAAACGATCCTGTAATATTACATATATAAAATACCTTTGTGATCAGTACATGAACCTCATCTCTGAGGGATTGATATACGACCTCTCCAACCTAATGGTTATATGTCCATATAGTGATTTAAATTGTGTAATAAATAATTTATGATGGTAAATTCTATGAAATAGAAATAGATCATCCATATATGGTTGGATAGATTATATATAGGACAACAAAATAAAAACATGAATGTAGGGGATAGTAATTTTCCACCTTTACATTTAGTTTCTTCATATTTATATTAAGTGGTAATAAAATATTTGTATACCTTCTATTTGATACATGGAATAATATATATCCAATTCTGATGAAACCCCCCTTGTTCTACCATGGCGGGACAGTAACCATAGCCATTATCATTGATATGTTACCTAAAATATATATGAAAATAATAAGATGATAATCCCACCCTTCATAATACATAATAAAAGGCATAGTAAAATCCAATAAGTGGATGTTGAGAACTATAAATCCAAATTAGGTCCCTATACCAATGATTCCAACAACCTTGAGACGCACTAGTTTAGGAAAATATTTGTTCAAGGGAAATATATTATCATCATTTTCCATTTTCCATAGATTTCTTCAATACACAACATGGTTACCACACTAAAAAACACCTCACCATAGTGGAATGGAAATGCACCATTCTGAGGTCCGAGAAGTTTTATATCACCACATTAGATTATTAGTTAAATATATGAATAGGAAGTAATAATAATTGTAGTACAATTTTATCATCAATTTGGTTATTCTAGCCAATAGGGATGGGTGAATTTTTACCCTCTTACTCATTTCCATAATCACATGATTGGATGAAATAAAACATGATCAAGAAAATACATTCTATTAGGAAATTATTTTTTCCATATTAGAACTGTCATAATTAAATATCAGAAAAATTAACCAAAATAAAAATACAATGAATAATAGTATCCCTAAACATAAAATATTTAAGGAATATTTAGAGAGGTACACTCATGAAGAGGTATGTTGATAAGGAAAAAATACCATATATAAAAATGAAATCCCATGATTTGGGAGAAAAACATAGTATTCCATAGCCAACCATAAGAAAAGACCCCACCAAATAGAAAAATGAGTTGGTAGAAGGATCATCACACAATCCACCTAACAATGGTGAAATCTCTTAAAAAAAGATAATATTTCCCAAATAAATGATATAAAAATGAATCATGATAATGTAAATACAAAATTTCCCAGGGAGAATATACCCTATATGTATGATTTATAGGATATGGAAAACCCCCATAGAATGAACCAATTAATAAAGTGTGGTTTCTCAATACACAAAAGAAGAACCAAGACACCTTTTTAATGTTATATTATATAGATAGAATCATTAAAAAATAAAATTACTATATTATTAGGTGTTTAAACTACTCGGGTAACACTATTTTCTAATTATAGAATTTCCCCAATGGTTGAATCTATATGTTGTTCCCTAGAAATTGCATGATTTTATTACCTATTAAAATGATAATATGGAAGGAAAATATATTGAAGAAGAAAATGACATGAAGTTGTATCCCTATTTTGTGTAATTGAATCCGACATTGTATAACTCTGCGAATATTATCTTCTCAATATTAGTTATAATAGGAGATCCAAGTCATGTCCTGACATCGTTTTCTCACTAATGTGTCCAAATTTTGTGATCCTAAAAAGAGAGATTGAAATATAAGATTAAAATAATTATTAAAAAGAATGATGTTCCCAATTTGTTTTGGTACAATTGAATTATAGTTATGTCTATTAAAAAATGGCAAGATCCCCATTAAAAAATAGTCTATCAATTGAACTATATAGAGAATTGAAATGAAAGTAAATGACCTATCTAATTTAAATAATTTTTGTTCTTAGTAATGGAATTTTTTAGGATAGCTGGATATAGTATATTTCATGGAAACAAATATTCTTCAATAAAAAATAAAAATTATCATTTTATATAACTTATAGGATGATTTGTAAACTACTATAATCTATTAAAAGTATCTTGGTTTTTTCTCAGATTTCATGACTATTGAACATTTTATATTTGAGTGTATTCATGATTAATGAAAACTGATTATAATTTACAACCATCAATAATGGGGAACTCGAGTAATGTGGTAAAATATTTAATATAATTAAATTCAGAAAGAATATGGTGATGTGACATTGAACATAGAAAGAATAAAATTTCATCTTTCCATAATTATTCGTATGCATGCTACTCTCTTCTGTCTGAGATAATAAATAACTGTATGAACATAAATCATGTTGTTAGTTGTATGAAGTACGAATGGTAAGTAAATTTTTTACCCATACTATCATACTGGGTTACATGATCTAATAATTGTTTTATTAGTTATATATGGTAATATATGGTAAATGATTTTCATGTACTATTACAGTATCCCACAGTTCATGGGAGATATATGTCAATCATTATCCTAAAAAGGTATAATAATTTAAAAAATCCCCATATGAGTATATGAAAATATTTTTTTAATGGATGATCTATAAATTCATGAATCTTGGACTTACCATAATTGGGGAATGTCTGAATCATCATATTTGATACCACCAAAACATAGTACCCTTACTGTAATGATTTGATGTAATTTATGTGGGTGATTTAAATTAAATTATGAGACCTTGATGATTTTATAATATATTTATACTCCTATAGATTTTAATACATGAATACATGTAAAAGGGGAACCATCCAATGAAATGTGATAATCTAAACCATCCATCCATGTGAGATATTCTTTTATATAGGAAAAATATATATCCAATATTAATGTTATTTTAAAGAAGAAGCATACTTGGAATGATTATTTATGTGAAATGGGATTATAAATGTTCCTCAATATGGAATTACCGAGAACTGATGAGTTTTCAACAACACATGTTTAGCTAAATAATGATGTTTACTATCACACACCTATAACATCATATAAGGACTAGTTGTATTATCCTACCTACATTTATAGAATTTGAAAATAATGCCTTTTGATACCACATATACCTTTGAAGAATGCCTGTTAAGGATATTTGTTCCACATAAAAAAATTTGATACAAAAAATGCCTAATTACACTGGTACATATCATCATTAAATCCCACAACTGGATTCCCATTTCACCCACATGATATTTATAGTTAAAAAAAACTTTTCACATATTCTTACATACTTTTGTTAACAAATAAAACTATTAATTATTTTACATGGATCATAATGTGTAATTTCTTTAAAAAACATTATTCATAAAAGATCATTATTTAATTATATATAATGAGCTATTAAATCCTTTGGAGATCTAAATACTTCATTAGATAACCAATAAAAAAGGGGTGACAAACAAATTGTAGTAATGAAAAAATTATGATATGGAAACATTGAATTTAATTCAATGGTATAACATGATATAATATAGAAGAAGGTTCAAGGGTAATCACATGAGAGTGGAACATAATTAAGAAATTATCATAAGATAATGTCATCATAATAAAAATTGAAGTAATATATAAATATGAAAAAACTTGAGTCATGGGTATCTACATATATAATATCACATGGGGTAAAAATACTCATAATGGAATATTTTTTCTACTTAATCCCATAAAATATGCTTCATGATATTATAGCCCTACCAAATGCATTGTATGGATATCTACGGACACGTAATACCATGTGATTTAATAATTGGAATATATTATTTAATAGAATATATGAAATTAAAATGCAATATTATGTGATAATATAAAATCTTGACACATTATGATATATCTCATTTAAAATAAAATCAATCTCCATGATATCATGCGATGAACAAAAAAATATGTACAAAAATAACACAATACCCTATTAAATTATTATCCTTCAATATGGGACCATTTTAACTATAATTTAAAATAGAAGGGTATGAAAAATTATAATTTTTTTAATATTATGGTTACTTATTGATTATAAATAAAATAATATTCATTTTATTGAAAATGATATAATTTTTGGGAAGTATTTTATTTTTTGAAGGATTGTTTGTCAGGACTTATGAACATAAGTTAAAATTAATTGTTAAATAATAAAGGAAATTTAGAAGAAAAAATTATTGTAATTTTTTCAATATACATATCATTATTATTTTTTGGTGTTTTTTCTAAAATGTTTATTTTTTATAAATAAATTAAAATTAAAACATATATCAGAAACAACGATTTCCTATAAATTATTTATCAAGATAAATTAGATTACAAATATTTTTTAATGTAATTTTTTTAATTATGGAATCATAAAAATTTAGTTTATTGTAATCAAAATCATATTTAATTTTCATATTAATCCCTTATATACTTATAGGAATGTTATCATAGGAAAATAGTTGTTTCATCACCTTGACATGTATAATTTTAAATTGTATTCATTCAAATATGAGAATTTAATTTGGAAAAAAGTATTACAAATTTAGAATAATATTAATTAATATTATATAATGTAATATCTCGACCTTTTTATGGATTCATATCGGGCTCTTTTTTGGGAAATTTTTGTTTTTTTATTTACCTTTTTTTTGAATTTGGGGATTGGGGTGTGTTTGGATGAATTTTTAAGAAACATTTATAGACAAAGGGATGTTAACGGTTTGCACATGGTTTGAAATACCATACACCTAAACCAAGGTATCTGAGAGAACCATGTAGAACTGGATAGATAGGTCCACATAGTTTCCACGTGGTTTACCCTAACCATGCACCACCACTTTGAAATCATGCGTGCCTGATTTAATTATCAAAAAATTATTTTTTAAATAAAAAAAACCCTTAGACACCCAATTTCTACATAGGCTTGAGTTTGATGAATTATATGTGATCCCAGTTCCCTATGGAGGGATTCCAAAATGTTTCAAACGTCATTGATCTAGATCAAATGCTAGAATTCAAGATCCACTCTCTTCTCCATAAGTGGATTTCATCTATTTACCTCTTCCGTTATTTCCTCTATATTTCATTAATCAATTCATGGAATATATCCTCTATTTCCATGGATTTAAACCTACAAGTTGAGATCTAGATATAGGATTTTTGTTCTAGATCTAGTTTATCATGATATTTATTTTTTCGATCATAATTTAGGGTTTAGGTATTTTTATCCAGATCTTGATTGAAATTGTTTTACTGCTTGTATTTTTGGGATTTATGTTGGCATATCATCCATAAAATAATTGAGGTTTGTGGTCTAAATAAAACTCTCTTTGTAATGTATTTGAAATATTTGTGTGAGATAATTGAATTTCTAGAATACCTTATTAATTGGTTTCCAAAAAATTTCGAATTAAGAAAGTGATTTCACTGGTTGCTTCTTTCGAGATGTAATGTATTTGTTTCTGATTTAATCACCTATATACGGGGTCACAGAAAAATATAATTGATTAGGGAAATTTTTTTATTGGTTGAGATATTGTAATTGAGATATTGAATTTGGTCGGGTTCGAGATAATTAATCAGAGAGTGATAATTATGAGATGATTTTTGACTATATTAGATAATTAACGTTGAATTAATTATGTTACGTGATGTCGATTAAAGATAATTAATAATGAAAATAATAATGATTTGATGATATTTTATTTGTATTATTAATTGTCAAGATGTAATTACCAGATAATACTTGTGTTGATTGATTAATTAATTTATGATTAAATTAATTGGTTGTTTACATACATAATTGTGGGTTAACTAATGGAATTCGATATGTTAAACTATTTTTTGGATTAGTAAGGGAATGATGTGGTTAATTCTTATGAATCAATGAATGATTAATATTAATGAGACTGTGGGTTGTAGACTTGGTGTTTTAGACTGATCGAGAAGTTGGTACTTGGACTTAGAATTCCTCCCCAATAGTTATCTAGGAATGTGATATGGGGAGTTACAAATGATGATATACACAAAATATAATGGGGGTTTTAGACATGGATATCTACACCAAATTAGATTTTGGGTGGGGGAAATGGAGTTCAAAACCAAATGAATGACAATAATGAATTTTTATTTAAATATGAGATATTATTTGAAATAGGTTATAAAGTTGTTGTTAAAAAATAAATTTAAACGTGATAACTATTTAATTATGCCTTGAATTTCTCTTATCATAGAATTTCATAAAATTTTATTTTACTGGAATTGTTTATGTTCTGTGGGTGGTGGACTACTTAGTTGTACTCAAACCCTCTTTGGGACTCATTATCGGTACATGAATAGACATTGTTGTTTCTGGATAAGAAAGGGAAAGTCCCTGGGATATAATTTTGATTGAAAATGGAGAATGGTTGAGGAAACCCTATATGGGATTGGATCCACTTTGGAGTCATTATGTCTTCACTTTTAGTTGAATTGTAGAAACTTGACCCTTGAATTTTCATACCATTATTTCCCTTTTTAGCAGTTTATTTTAATTCATATCTAGAATTTAATGTGGTTTTTTATTGTTATTTATATGATTCCACACTTGTTTATTTTTGTTTTCTTCTATTTGTGTTCTATTCTGAGAAAAGAGTATATAGTCTCCAAATGATTGACTTACCAGACCCTCACTTGTAGTTTGTACCCTCTAGCATATGGGGAGGCCCATTTGAGGGCATGTGACTAACTAGATCAGGGCACTCTTTAACAGCACCTGGGTCACGGGGTATCAAAGTGGTATACAGGGGGTGTTCTTTTCATTCTTCATCTTTGGTCATACTATTTTGGGAATGGTAGATAAGAGAATAGGAATATTTAGGGCTTGGTAATGAGCTCGTGAATGGTTGTTGCAAACCCATGTATTGGGGAAAATCCTAGAAATAATGGTGGTATTGTTGTGATTGATAGTTATTATTATAGTTGGATATTATTTCACCTTCAGTAACACACTTATAGTGTGTTTTGATATTTCACTCTGATGGCCCTAAGGCCTTCATTTTTTTATTGATTTTGATAATCCACCTTTCAAGGGGTGAGGAGGAACCCTAACAAGGCACGTAGGCGTAAGTATTACTCGGACCATAGGCCTTAGAAGAATTAATTTCTTGTAGGCTTCAAACATTACATACAACCTAGAATAACTACTTGGAACTGATCCTCCCCAGCATCTTCATCATGAAATCATCTCTACACCTCTGCATTGCTATTTAGCTAGGCATTCCCATGCATGCATAGTATTGTCCTAATGGAAAGTTCTATACCCTCTCATTCTTACAATCCATTTTATCTTTTGTTGTGGTGAAATCTCATTGCTCATCCTCCTTGTAGAGCTTGTTCCTTGTAGGTTGTCTGGTTTGCATCTTCACTTTAAGGTGGCCCAAAGGACTTGAGGTAGCCCGATGGCGTTATTGACCCGAAGGCTTGGGTGGCCCGAAGCCCTTAAAGGACTTGAGGACCAAATCGGTGGCCTAAAGGCCCAAACAAGGGCCTATTCCAAGATGCTACAGTGCCAAACAATGCCTGTTATAGTTCCCGCTACAGTACTGCTACAGTAGCTACTACAATACTGCTACAGTACCCTCGAAAATTATGCTTCCTCTTCGATTTGATCCTGGGTTTCTTGGATGCACCTAGAGAGTCTTTACCAACTAGTCTAAGGCTCATGTGCAGTCTGTTGTGATATTTGTTTTTAAATTTTTTGAAATTTGATTCGTGACATAATGTGGCCCAAGAGTTGAGTCTACAAGCATCATTATAGGGATTCAAGATTATTGTGACACACATCATTATAGGCACTCATGGTAAATATGTTATTGGTATGTTGTTGAATTTTAAATATTTTTCCTTTTAGAGATATAGAAATAGTGATGAAAAATTAGAATAAATATATTTCTAATGGGAAACATGACTTATGAAATAAGTATGATTAATGAATTAATTTTAGAATTAAAAAATTGGTGATAATTTTATTAGTTAATAGTTTAATTGATTAATGAGAATGTGAGTACCCTTGTTAACCAACACCAAAGTGGAAGATGTTTAAGGGTAGTGATATTGCCTCCTTGTTGACCATGTAGAGAGAAATGGGTGGGAGAGTACATGTTGAAATGTGTTGTGTTTCCTTGTCCTCTTATGTAAATGTTATAAGATTTTATTATGTGAACTAAGATACATGTTTGTATTTATATAAAATATGCCTCCATGATGTTTTTTGAGAGTTAAACCAAGATGTATAGCTCATAATGAATTTCTAAATAGGGAACTTGAGGCACCATTTGTGAAAAAAGGAGGTAGGGGAGAAGTTCCATGAAAACCATGATCATTTTAGGAAATTCATGGAGAGGGACCTAGGGTAGGATCTGAATGTCTTGTCTGAGTTGTCAAGGGAATTTCATCTATAGAATCCTCCAACTATTAATCTAGAGTGTGGACCTAAGGGAGATGAATTATGCATTGAATCTTTAGAGATGATACATGACTATTTAGAGACTCTATGTGAGTGGAGGTAAAAAGTGGCTTCTAATATGCTATTGGGGGAGTGAATTTCTGGTGGGACATTTAGGTACGATCAATATAGAATGATGATAAGTTATATAAGGACATTCTGGATAAGTTCATGGAACACTTCTATCCAGATACTTTGAGGCAAGATAAGGCTTTGGGTTTTTTTCAGATGACCCTAAGAAGCTTGTCAATAATGAATTATGATGAATGTGTCCCAAATATATAGAATTTTTCACCATCATTGGCGGTAGATGAGGCTACATGAGAAAAATATTTTCATTATGGACATAAGTTAGAGATTATGTCCTGGGTGAATATAATTAGGATGAAGAAGTCCTAAGAAGAGGAGAAACAGACTCTCATTTCCAAGGATAACCTGAAGGAGGATTCCAATACTGGACAGGTATCTATCACATGATGATCATCGAGTGTGTCTTCGGAGATTAAGAAGCGTCATTATGAGAAGCTTAGTAAGGATATTGGAAATCATTGAAGAAATCTAGGAGGAACAATTACACCAGACCTTACTCATGTTCTTTGCCACCAATTCTGTAGGTTGGGATACTATCACACACATTTTCCTCATACAAAAATGGATTTATGGTTTTATGGAAATATGGGGCCCCTATATAAGTTCTGAAGTAAGTAAGGACAAGCTATTGTTGAGGGAGATGTAGTGTAGAGACAGAGTGTGGGAAGGGGGTCTTCTATACCTTATAGATCTGGCTGCTAGAGTTCAATTAGGATAGGCTGAATAGGTAATGTATGTTGTTGATCTGGGTATGAGCACCTATATCAACTGAGTGGAGGTATATATGATATTATAAAGATTCCATAGGGAAGAGGGGAATGACATTTACATGTAGTGTGACCTACAATTATGGAAAAAGAGGCTAGGTCATCGATAGTTAGAGGTACAATTCTTCTAGCTTCTACATTTTCTAGGGTCTTGTTTGAAAGATGCTCCTTTACTTCCATTATATCATCTAATCATGTTAATGGTTTGATCTTAGAGTTGGAGTCCCTTATATGAGTGATGAATATCGATACACCATTAGGAACACAGTCCAGAGATATTTGTTTATGAACGGTAACATCACTAAATATCAGAGTGTATAAATTTATTTCTTATCTATATTTCCTTGATATAGCGAGCTTTGACATGATTGTGGGTATGGACGTGTTTGTCGTATACTAATCTAAATTCGATTGTTACCACCAGAGATTTTCCATTTTGTCTCATAATTGAGACACGTATGTCCATCATGGAGAGTGGGATGTCCAAGAGTGCCAAGCTGGGCTTATTACTCAGCAACTGGGTGAGCACATAGTCAATGTTTCAAGTTGTTTACTTATGATTGTTATGATAGGAAAAAATCGTTACACTAGTTTTGGAAAAGTTCCATGATGTATTTCCCCAATATTTATAAAGGTTTCCAATTGAGAGAGTTTGGGAATTAACTATTGAACACATGTTGGTTGTTGATCCAATTTCTATTAAAACATACACAATGTATCCGATTGAGATTCAATATATCAAGACATTTTTGGAGGAGTTGGAGGAGAAAGGGTTTATCTGTCCATGTATGTCACCTTGGGGATCACCTATCTTAGTTAAAAATAATGCTTATGGGGGTTTGAGATCTTGTGTCGATTATCGGATGTTTAATAAAACGACCATTAAGAATTGATATCCTCGTTCAGGTATCGATGGTTTGTTTTAAATGCTGATGGGGTGTTGTGTGTTCTCAATGATTGATTTGAGAGCAGGGTATCATCATGTGAGAGTTCGGACTTCTATTACATTTTGGACTTCTTTTAGGTGTAGGTATGGCCTTTTTTCATTTATGGTAATTCTGTTTTGGTTGGAAAACACTCTAGATGTTTTTATGGACTTCATGAATATGATATTTTATCCATACCTTGATCAGTTTTTGGTGGTGTTCATCGACGAAATCATAGTGTACTCTTAGTCTCATGAAGATCATTCCTACCATCTTAACATCATTCTGAGTATACTGAGAGATAATAGGTTATAATCCAAGATATCTAAGTGTAATTTTAGGATTTATAGGGTACACATTTTAGGGAACACCATCCTTGAAGAAGGTGTTGTTATGGACATAGAGAATATTCAGACAGTGGTTTCTTGAGAGTAGCACAAGAATTTATTTGATATCCAATGATTTTTGGGATTATTTGGATATTATAGTATGTTCATCCACGAATTTTCCCAATTGGTAGAACAACTTTTTGGTTTGAAAATTAAAGTGGTATAATTTTAATGGAGGTAATCATTCAAGAATGATTTCTAGTAGTTGAATAAGTGCTTGACATCAGCACCAATCTTGACCTTTCCTGAGATATGTGAGGAGTACACAATGTACTGTGATTTTTTCAAGGATTGGACTTGGAGGTATTTTGATGCATGAGGATGGATTAATTTTCTTATGGGTATAAAATGTTGAGGTTACTTGAATGGTCTTACCATATACATGATCTTGAGTTGCAAATGTAGGTTTATTCTCTCATGAGTTAGCGAAACTATCTTTTGGGTGAAAATTTGGCAGTTTTTTCTGATAAAAAATGATTGATGTACCTCATTTCATAGTGATACTTTTATATTTTGTAGAGAATATGGATATATTACATGCATTCATTTTATTTTCAACTAGCATATAATCATAGAATGGGGAACAATGTGGAAGATGCCTTGAGCATTGAAAATCAGACTCAGTTGATACATTAATCGAGTGAAAAGAGGAAGATGATTACACTGATTCCTGAAATGAATGTAGTGGTTCACGATATTCTGGAGAATATGACGCTAGTTTCAGTACTAGTGGAGTATACACTTTTGAGAAAGATCATGGACTAAATGTATGAGGCTCTGGAGTTTTTAATCTTAAGGTAAATCCTTGTTGGTGGGGAGACACTTTCAGACTAGATAGGTGGGGATGAGAACATTTATGTGAAAAATAATTTGGTTATGCATATGAGTATGTGAGAGGAGATCATGAGATAATTTCATTACTATAATTGGGTGATACATTTTGGGGTAACAAAATGTATTGTGACTTGTGAAACTAGTTTTGGGGACCAGACATGAAAAATTAGATAGAAGGGTTTGTAACAAGGTATATCACCTATCAGCAGGTGAATGTAGAGAATCAACTATCTATAGTTCTATTACAGCCACTCTCAATTATATAATAGATGTGGGATGATGAAACTAGGGATTATGTGGAAGGTCTTCCAAATACACTTAGGAATAATGATTTTCTTTGGGTTATTTTGGATTGAATTATAATAGGTATAACATTTCTTTCCTATCAGGGAAACTATCACAATTGAACACATGATTGAAATGCATGTTTGGGATATAGTTTCTTTGCATGGGGTACCACAAACTATTTTTTTTTCAGATCACGACTATCAAATTACATCAAAAATATCAAAGGGATTACATAAGGCTATTGGAAAACAAGTTTTGTTATGTACAACATTCCACCAACATATAGATGACCAGTAAGAGTGTCCCATACAGGTGCTAGAGGATATGCTACAGGAATGTCTTCCTAACTTAGTTGGTTCTTGGGAGTGGAACTTGGAATCCATGGAGTTGGACTATATTAATTATTATCCAGGGACTATATAGATGGCACCATATGAGGCACATTATGGTATACCTTGTAGATCATTGTTATGCTGGATAGACGTAGTTAAGTTAGTGTAGATGGGATTGAGTCTCATACAAGATACATCAGAGCTATTTTCGTTGAATCAAAAATATATGGCTATGGAATAATGTAGATAGAATCCATATGCTAATTGATAAAGACAACCATTAGAGTTTACATAGGATGCTTTTGTATTCCTTCTGGTGTATCCTAATATTGGTCCCCATAGGATATAGAGGTAGGGAAATTAGGTGACTAGGTTTGTAGGACCGTTTCATGTAGTGGGGAGAATTAGACCAGTGTTGTACTGATTGGACCTTCCAAAGAAATTTAGTTCTATGCTTGATGTTTTCCATGTGTCACAACTACAACGTTATCACACCCACCCTTCTCATGTAATCAATGTGGATGAGGATGACCACATGGTAGATGTGTCCTTTTTGGATCATCCAATATTCGTACTTGATCAGAGTGATAAAGTGTTGTGGGAAAAAACTGTGTCAATAGTTCATGTGCTAAGGAAACATGATTTCGTGTATGAGGAAACTTGGGAATGAGAAATAGTTATGCTGTCTCAGTGTCCCAATTTTTTGGTCTTGGAATCTTAGTGATGTTTGGGTGTGAAGCCCAAGGAAAAGAAGTTATATGGTAGGGAGATGGTATGATCCTAATTTTTTTACAAAATCATCTTTGGCACATTTTTAGGAAATATTATATGTTCTTTGTAAAATTTTTATAGTTTTTTTTATTGGGATGTGTTTGGTTGAGTTTTTAAGAAAAAATAACGTATAGAGGGATCCATATGATTTTTACATAGTTTGAAAAATTGTGCTCCTAATCCTTGGTGAGCATTCAAATAGTGCAAACCTGGACTAAGAGGTTTTCAATATTGGTGTATGGTTTACCCTAACCATGAGAAAATGTACAAGAAACCATGTGCGAGGGTTTTAATTATCCAAAAATTCGTTTTTACATCACTATAGTCCTAGAAACACCTCTATTTAGACCAAGGCTCGGGCTTGAGGATTATAGGTTATTTCAAACCCTTCTAGGGGGATTACAAAGAATTTTTAACACCATTTTGGGGCTCTAAATCCCAGAATGAAGATACACATTCATCCTAGTAAGTGGATTTCATCCCATTGGCACATCAGTTAATTCCTCGTTTTTTATTTTATTTTTTCATAGAAGATATCGACTACATCAATAGATATAAGCCTATGAGTTTAGTTCTAGATCTAGGATAGTGGATCTAGATCATGTTTTTCATGATAATGATGATTTTGATCTTAATTTTGGGTTTATGGATTTAGATCCATATCATGATCGACGTCATTGTGCCACTCAGATTTTGGGGATTTCCATTCAGCTAACATCTGAAAAAATACTGAGGATGGTGGTCAAAATCGAACTCCCACAGTTGTGGATTTGATATGTGTATGTGAGATTATTAAGAATGTGCCTTGACTTATTGATGCATTGAATATATATATATATATATATGATTAATTGATGATTTAATCATGGAATTAAGTGGATTCTAAAAAAGTTAATTGATTTGGGGAATTTGTTTGTCAGTTGAGATATTGTAAATGAGATATTGAATTTGGTTGGGATTGAGATAAATAATCAGGGGGAATTAATTAGGAGATGTAATTTCTCTATGTGAGAAAATTAAGGGTGAATTAATTATGTGCCAAGATGTGATTAATGATAATCAATTGTGGAATTAATTATGATGATTTGAGATTTGATTTATAAAATTAAATTTGAAGAAGTAATTATGGAATATGATTTTTGTTGATTGACGAATAAATTTATGAATAAATTAATGTTTGTGACCATTGTTAATTTCCATGATAACTAGTGGAATTTGATATATTAAAATAAGTATTTTATTATTAATGGAATGAGTGGTTAATTATGTTGAAACAATGAATGATTTATATGATTTATAATGTGGGTGATAAAGAAGGAGTTCAGGACAGATTAAGAGGTTAGGACTTGGACATGGCATTCCTCCCCAATAGTTATCCACGCTTGTGATGTTGGGTGTCAGAGATTGTGATCTATAGAAAATATGAAGAGGGTTTTTATACATGGCGATCTACACTGAATGTGATTTGGAGTGATTTACATGGAGTTTAAGGAAAATTGAATGAAAAAATGAATTATGATTTAGTCGTGAGACATGAGTAGAAACTAGGATTAATGTGATTATTAAAGAATAAATGTCTATGTAATATCTATTTAATTATTCCATGTAGTTATTACTTCATAGAATTGCATAAACACTCTTTTTACTGGACTTATTTTAGACACTGATGGTGGTGGATTACTGAGTTTTACTAACACCTTATTCAGGCCTGCTGACTGGAACCTTAATAGACTTTGTTGTTGCAAGACATGATAAGGTAAACTCCATGGGATAGATTTCTATTTGGGAAAGGAGCATGCATGAGGGAACCATATGTTGTATATGACCCACTTTTGAGTCATTGTGTCTTCACTTTATGCTCCGTTGTGGATACATGACACTTGCATTGTCATAGATTGCATTCCCTTCTTTACGAAGTATTGTATTTCATGTTTTTACTATCATGTGAATTGGTCTTGTTCATGTTTTTTATATTCTTCAACAATATCTTATTGTTTTTTTCTTCGATTGAGGTTTTATTATGAGAAAAGAGTGTATAGTATCCCAATGATGGTCTTACAAAACTGTCACTATTATTTGGAATGCTCTAGCGTATAGAGAGGCGCACTTGAGGATATTTGACAAACCCAATCAGAGAACCATTTAGGGTTTCCTAGGTCAGGATGTTATATATAATAAGATCAATATAATTATTTACCATTATATAGTAAAAGAATAAAATATGAATTTTTATGGTTAAGATAAATATGAGTTTACCTTGTGGAAAAAATATAAGAAGATAAGGGTTAAAAATGACCATAACTTGTTAAAGAAATATTAAATTCTTGTATTTATACATTATCTCATATATGGTATTATAGTAGACCATTTTATGTCATTTTTTAATGTGAAAAATATCTATACACTCTATTATTTTTAAAATTTCTATGTGTCTCCTCTACCCCACTTAAAAATGGCCACCCCTCCCTTCATTTATTTAATACTCTAATGGAATCTGTTATAAGAAAACCATACAAAAATATCTCCCTACAAAAATTATAAAAATTATATAATTTATATTATTCACAATATTCCAATCCTATGGTCCTTAAAAGGATATCAATTAGGGGTTTCTCCATGAGAATTTAATTGTCTTAATTAACCACTTATGTTCTATTTCATCTGTCCCACATTTAATTATGACTGAAAACATAAAATATAATAACACAAGAATCACCAGTATATAGAAACGTTAAAATTTTTAGGGTTTAATATTAATATATTTCCTCTACAAAATGATAAGAAAAATCATCAATCTTCTATTTGGAGGAATACCGCCTCACACACCTATGTAACTCATTTTCCATCAACAAATCCGATGATTTTTTTATAATTGCCGAATTTAATGTATATATAAGTATATAAAATATTTTTGTTTTTATTATAATTATTTAATGATAATATTAAATAAACCACCATATTTTAAATTCCATTTAAAATACGATAGTGTTGATCATTTTTATGGTGGACTTCTACCACATAGAGATATGTAATTCAATATTCACATATGATTTATGTATAGAACCGTAAATTTCAATGAAATTTTTTTCTTAAATTCATTGGCATTTTACGAGTACACAGTTTCTGACGGCACCTGATTCCGAGGCCCGGTGTGCCCAGAATCAATTTCTGTTGTTTATCTCTGGTACGTTCAGTGAACGAACGAGTGGGTTTTTTCAATATTTTGAACTGGTGCTCGGAATTGAAATTCGAGCCCACCGATGGAACTGCATCATTGGTAATTTCTTAAGAGGACCTTTACCGAAGATACATTTTCTTTGGAGGAGTTGTTAAGAAATGTGGATTATATAAAAAGTGAATAAAATTATGTACAATTTTATTTATAATTTTAAGGTGGTTTTATCCTACATGGGGGAGTTAGGGTCGGACCCACTAACATCCTAACTACCCATGTCAGGATAAATGTGAGGTGGGGCCCGCACGAGCCCCAACCCTTCACATTTCCTAAAACCTCATAAACCCCCCCATTAAACCCCTTTTATTTAATTGGGTAACTACCAACTCTACCACATTAATTCATGCCAACACACAGTTAATCAATTAATTGAATTAAGTGTTTCAATTTTATAATTTGAATGCATGTCATGTTTTAGTAAAATAAGAAGAGACTTATTGTATTTGTGGGTTGGATTATTTTATTGGGAATTGGAGGAGAGAGCTATAGTTCCTTTTGAATAACTTCTTCTTCAACGAAGAACTCCAACTCTCCGACGAAGAATTTCAACTCGGCGGCTTGGTTTCTCCATCCTCTTCTTCCTCCGTGACAAGGGAGGAGACACCGGTGACGACGAAAACGATTCCATAATCCACAGTTCTTGACAACCGCGAACTACCTTCATGGTAGGGGTTATGTTCAATTTTAATGAATTAAAATTGTGATTTGTTTTGTCATTGAGTATCTCCTATTCTTTTGTAGAATGTTATCGTCATAATGGGAGGAGATTAGACTACACAAACACGACAGATTTCTCCTCCCCTTTTTCTTGTTGATCTTCATTGATGATTATGGAAAAGGCGGTGCAGTGTCGTTGCACCATCCGGGGACGAAGAAGACTGCGGTCGGAGTGGGCCACGGCAGAGGGGCACTGTACCGTGACATCGTACCAGAGCTTCAAGGGGCCGCGGTTGGGGCGGTGGTGCATGGCGCTATTGTGTCGCGCCTGTCCAACAAGATCCATAACCTAAGGCCACAGCGGACATCCGAGGGGCAGACGGCTGTGCCGGCCGCTGACGCCACCTAGAGGAGGGACCCAAGGGGGTCCCATAGTTACACAGCAGGATGGCAATAAAGGCTGGACGTTTAATGAAACCGGGGGGTCATAACCCCCCGATTGGCTCCTAGGGTAGACCCCACAGGGTCCGTCGTTTCCGCAAACATGGGGCGGAGTCCCCCTTTGAGTCCCGCTTGGCCAGTGCCGAGCCGCGGCCGGCTTCCAAGCTGGGCCATAGGCCGCACGGGCTGGGCCGCGCCCAATCGGGCTGGACCCAGACCTGGGTCAGGTAGACCAGGTTCGGGCCGACCGAGGGGGTATTGGGCCGGGTTGGACCGGGCCCATACCCCCTATTTTCAGACTAGGTTCGTTCAAACGCCCATATCTTGGGCTATGGACCTCAATCGACGTACCGTCAGTTGCGTAGGGATACTTGGATCGAGATGGTCATTTCGGTAAATTACACTTGAGGTTTCTGCAAAGTTTGGGTATGACCTGGTTGGCTCGAACCTGAAACCAATCGGGTCCTTGGAGCAGAAACACTTATAACTTAACGACCAGATGTCTGAATGACGTTCCATAAATTTCATTGAATTCCTCTTAGTGATACAGTTCTTTTGGATTACTCCACTTGAGGTTTGGACGTAGCTGGAGTATGGTCGGGTTGGTTTAGCATAAAAACCAACTGGGCCCCTGGGACGGAAAATCCAATAACTGTCATACCGGGAGTCCGATTGATGCGCCGTCTGTCGCGTTGAGTTCCTATTGATGATACTGAACATTGTGATACATCAACTCTGGAATTTGTGATAGTTTATGTATCGAACCCCTTGGCTTGTGGAGCGAACCCTCCCGGAATCAAGCGTGCTCTGTGCGGGAACCCTAGAGGTGGCTGCGACTATGACGACGACGACGACTGTACTTGGATCCTACATGGGTTCAGCAGCGAGGATGACTGTACTTGGATCCTCCGTGGGTAAGGCATCGATGATGATTGTTCTTGGATCTTACGTGGGTTCAGCAGTGATGCTTACTTTTCTTGGATCCTACGTGGGTTCGACAGCGACAACTTCTATACTTGGATCCTACATGGGTTTGGCCGAGGAGATGATTCAGAGGCTAAAACTAATCATCTCCACCCCTCTTCATGAGTAGTGTACATGTGTGAGAAGAGTCTTTACTTTCAATAATTATCATTGATGTGATTGACTTGCATTCCTATGTGGATTGGGTTGTTCTCTTCTGTGTGGATTGGGTTATGATTTCCTGTGTGGACTGGGTTATATTTGGACACGTGAGTTGGAGAAGAAATGGAATTGATGACTTAGGTATATGTATGGACATATACCTAAGTAGAGTTGGTTGATACTTTGTGTTTGTATCTTTCCTTTTTGGTATATCCATTGTGGATTCTGGGAAACCTTCGGGGGTCTCAGGTTCCCTACTGAGTATCGTATACTCACCCCTGCACGGGCTATGCCCACACTACGTTGTGTTGGTTGCAGACGACGGACAACGCTGATCATAGTTGAGGCTTGTGGTGCGGGATGGTATCCAGTAGAGGACTATCCAGTGGGACGTACACGGTGTGGACAGAAGGATTCAAGGTGCAGAGGAGACCATCTGTACCCACCCTTCAGGTGGGGTTTCTAGAGGATGACTTGGTGGTTGCTGCTTTACTATTCAGTTGTTGTACATTCTTTTCTCTATTGTACTGTACTTTCAGTTAGGTTTGTATACTGACCCATTTACCTTCTAGCACTTACTTTTGTACTCATTTTACATAGTGTTACTTCATCTTTCATACTCTGTGGTGTTTTTTTCTTATATAAAGGCAATTCCTTCCCTTTTACTGGGATTTATGCCATTGGTGTGAGTCGCCCGCCCCTGGCCTATGGAAGGTGGGCTTGGGGTAGTCACTACACGGGCCCTGAGGACGGGTCGTGACAATTTGGTATCAAAGGAGTCGGTTCTATAGTAGAACTTAGGACTCTGATAATTTCTTATATGTGAAGCAATAATGTTAAGGGTATTGAGTATGGATACCAGTCCAGGGAGTCCAGTGTTTGTACGGCGGCCGACGTATCCATACACCAGGACACTGACTTCTGATTTCCGACTTAGTGCATGAAAACATTGATTGCATGTGTGTTGCAAAAGTTTTCTTTGTGATTACTGTGTGTCAGCTCACCAAGTATACAGTATTAACTGTGGCACATCTATTTCATTTCAAGATTAACTCATGATGAAGCTATCTAGGGTTCTGAGATTTTTGCGAGATGGTAGCCCACCGTGCGACGAGGCCTCTGTGCAGGTCCCCATTACAGTGGAGGCACCGGCGGAACCTCTACCTGCCGAGCCACCGATGCTACCAGCCCCAGCAGCTGAGAGTGAACATCGCCTGAGTGCACTGCATGAGTATTAGCATCAGAGGCCGCCCAGGTTCCACGGAGAGACGGACCCTCATGCAGCTGAGTATTTGCAGGAGGCTATCGTCTGAGTCTTCAGATTAGAAGGGACACTAGCTGACATCATGGCGATCCTTGCGGCGAGTCTCCTGCACGCAGCAGCAGGTTGATGGTGGAGCCTGATGCTCTAGGTGAACGATGAGTCATTTCTAATTTGGAAGGACATCGGGAGCCTCTTCCGCTCGGTGTTCATTCCAGCCACCATCCGTGCAGTATGCATTCAAGAGTTACTATAGCTGCGGCAGGGCAGCATGACAGTAGCCCAGTACTCGGTGATATTTACTGATCTCTCGTGCTACTCCACGGACATGGTACATGACCCATTCATTTGGGCCCAGATCATCGAGATGGGACTGTGGCAAGAGATCAGTGCTTCGATGATCTCCCTCAGCATTCCGACATAAGCAGGACTACTGGAGTGAGCCCTTCTTGTGGAGAGCTTTATTGTTGAGCCTACACTAGCAGTGAGACCCACCACAGTGCGACACGTAGCGGAGTCTTCTGCAGCCGGTAGTAGACAGATGTCGCAGAGGTCCAAGCGAACCAGACCATCAGGTGGGCGACCTCAGGGTACTAGTTCGGAGGTGCGGGGTATACACATCAAAGCCTGTCATACGAGAGGAAGAAAATGTTATGTATGCGGAGGGCAGGGGCACATGGCTCGTGACTACCCGAACCTCCATGCAGAGGAGTATCATACTGTTGAGGGACCACCCATGCAAAGGAAGAGGTTCGATCGTGGCGGTCCGCAGGGAGCAGGAGGACAAGGTAGAGGAGCTGGCCGAGCAGCAGGTGGTGGACGACGCTACGTGGCTCTACCACCACCACCACCAGGAGGTCCACCCCGACCACAGGGAGCTGGCGGACAGAGGCAGGCGCAGCTTCAGGCAGTGGAGGCTTATGACCACGGTGCACCTAAGATGATTCGAGGTACAATCTCTGTCAACTCCACCCATTCTTCAGTTCTTATAGAAACAAGAGAAAGTCATTCTATCATTGATGCTGCCCTTATTCGGAGCTCGGAAATGCCGATAGAGTCGTTGGCTCGATCCTTATGGATAGAGACTCCTACGAGAGCAGACTCGATGATTACGCACTGGTTCCAGTAGTGTGAGCTTAGTTTAGGAGGCGAGTGCTTCGGCTTGGATCTTCTTGTAGCAGCGTTGAGGCCTTACAACATCATCTTGGGCATGCACTAGTGTAGAAAACGTTTTTTACATCAGTTATTTTTCATTTTTTACGTCGGTTTCTAGCCGACGTTAATACGTGCGACATTATAAATAAGGTTTTTGACGTCAGTTATTTAAAAACCGACTCAAAAACATAAAATCGCGATGTTTATCACGTCGGTTATTTTAGAACCGACGTGATAATGAAAATGGGAAGGGTTTATCACGTCGGTTATTTAAAAACCGATGTGATAAAAGGCTTGGAAAATGGTTTATCACATCGGTTATTAAACAACCGACGTGATAAACAGGGGCGAGGGGGGTTTATCACATCGGTTCATATAGAACCGACGTGATAAACCGGGGTGAGGGCGGTTTATCATGTCGGTTCTATATGAATCGACATGATCAACCGGGGTGAGCATGTTTTATCAGGTCGGTTCATATAAAACCGACGTGAAAAACCGGGGGAGGGGGGTTTATCACGTCGGTTATTCAATAACCGACATGATAAACCATTGTCCAGGCCGTTTATCATGTCGGTTATTGAATAACCGACGTGATAAACCATTCTCCAGTACCTTTATCACGTCGGTTATTAAATAACTGACGTGATAAACAATTCTTCAGGACTTTTATCACGTCGGTTATTAAATAACCGACGTGATAAACCATTCTGCAGGCCTTTTATCAAGTCGTTTATTAAATAACCGACGTGATAAACTATTTTCCAGGAATTTTATCACGTCGGTTATTAATTAACCGACGTGATAAACTATTTTCCAGGCATTTTATCACATCGGTTATTTAATAACCGACGTGATAAACCCAATTTTTTTTAAACAGAATGCAGTCATCTTCTCTCCACCAGAATCAACCAGAAATCAAATCAAGAAATCGTACCACAAAAACAGAAGTACATCAAAATTAAGCGTATACAAAGATAACATATAAAACTTACCCCCTAGACAGCCCCCACCCTCATTTATACCCCATGGAGATCCCTCCCCCACCCCGTTGGAGCCCTCACCCTCATGTATACCCCCTGGACAGCCCTCCCCCACCCCATTGGTTCTCCCACCCTCATGTATACCCCTTGGACAACCCTACCCCACCCCATTGGAGCCCCCAACAAAATCCTGGACTGCCCCGACCCCCTGACACCCCCAAACACCCCTCGGCAACCCCCCACCCACCTGAACAACACCCCCTCACCCCCTCACCCCACTTGACAGCCCCCACTACACCCCTGGACAGCCCCAAACACCCTTGTACAACCCCCCACCCCTAGACAGCACTCCCACACCCCTGGACTGGCTTTCCACACCCCTGGACATCCCTGCCACCCCCAGGACTATCCCCCCACCCCACCGGACAGCCCTCCCAGACCGCTGGACACCCCCCAACCCCATTGAACACACCCCCACACCCTTGGAACCCCTCCCCCACAGACCCAAATCCATACCAGAAAAACCATCAAAAGTAGACCAAAACAAGAAGTAGATAAAAATTAAACATTCACTTATATAACATTCAAAACATACACTATAAACTTCAAAAAAAGCTAAATGCAACCTAAACAACTACCAAATACACAATTAAAACGACAATATTCAAAATTACATTTTACATTACAAACAACTAAAATTCAATCAAACCTGTAAAATAATTTGACCACTCCACTTTTACGTGTTTGATGTCTTCAGCAGTATATAATTGAGGGTCATCAAAAATCTACAAATTAAAAAGAAGATAGTTAACGTGTATAATGAATAAATCAAATTGACATATTATGGAAAAGTTTAAGAGGAAATCGTACCAGGTCAAAATTCACAACTATCCCAGTTGTTATTATTTCATACATAAATCTTAACATATAATATCCGCATTCGATGAGGCCTTGTTGTTCACGACAATTATATTTTGAATGAGTGTAAATTCAATATATTACTTTTATGTAATAAATCAAAAAGTACAAATTATAAATGGAAATTTACCTTCGCATTTACATATTTGATCTTTTCATTTCTTTTCTTTTTGTTTTTTCGAATGTAGACCCATGAACTGTTATAAAATAATACGAATGGGGTAAATTTAAAATTCATTATAATATATAAAACTATTGAGAAATTGAAACTTAATTTTCCAATATATTCTTAAAACTTTCCCGCAAATCACCATGAACAGAGCATATCCCATAAAGATCTTTCTCCCTTGGGCAAAAAATCCCTAACATCCAATGATCACGGATAAAAGAAAATTTAATGTTAGTGGTTTTTTATGTTAAAAGATAATTAACTCTTTGAGAGAAATGTGTTTCATACCTCTCACAAAAAGGCATAATCCAACATTGTCTGATTATATTCTTTTCAAATATTTCAGCAATATAAACCATTCTTTGTTCCTCATTCAATGCACATGCTTCAGGGGAAATCAATTGCGGGTCCATGAATCCATATACTTCTGTCAGCTCATTCCTCTCACAAATTTTATTAATATACCTAATAAAAAACATACATAAGTATACCTTATAAATAAATATAACGCAGGGAAAAGGTGTTAAGACTTACATGGAAAAAAATTTCACCACGTTGATGCCCAAATTATCTCCAGTAACAAGCTCCATGATATCAGTTTTTGTAATCCCCACACTTATTTCACGTCCCCAAACATGAGATTCCATTGGAAACTCATAAAAACCCAACAAAAATTGTGAATATCTTGACAATCTGTCAAGACCACTGGAATCTGTATCTGATGTCATAGCCTGTTGTCATTGTTGTTGTCTATACAGTATTTCTTTACCTTTGAAGTATTCCTGTGAAAAAAATTGAAAAATATAGTAGTTTTCAAATGATAAAACAACTTTAATAAACAAATAAAATAAAAGATATAACATTCATACCTCTATGGTAATGAGTCGAAGAAGTCTGGATGGCCAAACTAAAAAATGGCTGATACTCTGTCCAACTGTCGCCACCTCGTCTGTAGGTATTGGTACCCTAGCTGATCTATCTATAATATCCTGTATAATGACCCTCTGATTCTCTACCTACTAATTGTTGATGATGAACTATATCTCCTATACGATATACCAACTCGTATGCTACTATATGATGTTGAGAATCATCAACATACAACTTGCAATATGTAGGAAGCTGCGGCGGAGGCGTAGGATAAAAAATGGGGTCCGCAGGCTGATTTGGGGGAGTGGGAGCTACTTGCGGAGGTGGAGGAAAAATAATGGGGTCTTCAGGGGGAGGTGGAGGAGTGGGAGCTGCAGTCTGAAATTGTCTATGCATTTCTGCAAACATAGACTCCACCGACTCTCTAATCTTTTCCTCCATCGTCGCATTAATATTTTGATCTTCAGCCTCCAAGGATTCTATTTTTTTTATAAACCCCCTCAATGTTAGAAGTTGAAGAATGTTGAAACACTTTTCTTACTAATACACCTCCCGGATATCCTCTTACACGGCCAGGATGTTCGGGCCTTCCCAATGCTACAAATAAAATATCTTCCCTCCCAGTAGCTCTAAATGTCCCCTCTGAACTCTGCTCCTCAAGAGAGTCCTGTATTAATTAATTGAACATTTCTGTAATGATTGAAACATATATGAAGAAAAAAGTTAACTAAAATAAATTAAATAGATATCTTACAATCCTCTCAGCTACGATTCTCGATTCTTCCGAAATATATTGCCCTTTTTTTCCCTTCCGAGCCCTCTTCCATTTTTCATCTCTAGATGGAGGGGATGGAGGGGCCACCTCTCCAGAGCTTGAAGACTCAGCTCTTAGTTGTTGAAAATTTTTTTTCCATCATTTCTTCTTCCAATAATTCATACCCTCCCCGAGATAAACTATGAGGGTATACATTTTTAGATTGGATCTCCTGATGATATTTCCTTATTTGCTGTAATTTAAGAATAAGAAATCATTAACAAAACATTAATAAAATCATTTATATAAGAAAGTTTATAAAAGTTTACATTTCCCTTACCAGAAGTGACTCTTTTTTTCTACTTTCAAAAAACTGTCTCCATGTGTCTTCATCTATAAATGGATATATACGACATGGATTGTTGTGACTCCTATGACCATAAATGAAATTAGATGAGAGGGTTGATTTGAAATCCCTCCATCTCCTAGCATCCAATGATAATCACTTCTTCCTGACTCCTCCAGTGTCAGGAATATCAAATCTCATCTGATAAATAAGAGGTTAAACATATTATATATACTTGAAACATTAAAATAATGGTCAAACAATGAGAAAAGATCTTACCAAAATCGTCTCCCACAACTGAGAGATAATCGCTTTATCCACACCTCTCCAATCATCATACAGAATGCTTACTTTGGTCTTAGCTTGAGTTGCAACAAAACTCTTAAAATATTTGGCATTCAGACCTCTAGGAATATCATCATCATCAAACTCAACGACTATCCTCTGATCTTGCGTACGGGAAAGTGATAATTTTGGTAAACATGTGCACCCATGTTTACCAACCTTTGAACTCTTTGTAGTAATAGGAGCATGTGAATGTTCATCCCTAGAGGTATGACTAGCAATATGCACCTCTCTAGAATCATGTGGTTGATCATCTGAATGATCTGTCATTATCCATCAAATCAAAAAAACAAACGTCAGTTCACAAATATACAAATTCAAATATTTTAATACTGCTGTAATAATAAAATAGAAAAGTGTACTACGTTACATAATAGTAAACATTGGTAATATGGTAAGCATGTTAAACAATGGTAAAGATGACAAAGATGGTCAAGATGGTCAAGATGGTAAAAATGGTAAAAATGGTAAACCTGGTAAACATTGTAAACATGGTAAAGTAATTGTCAATGAACAAAAATAAGCATTTTAAAATTCATGTAATGGTTATAAACATGATAATGTAAACTAAACAAACTTAAAACAAAAAAAAACAAAAACATATACTTATTTTATTTTAAAACATGTTCTAATAAATAAAAAACTTACAATATCAAACATTTATGGAAAAAATAAATGTAAAAAAGAAATAAACATATGTTACCTGTAATTTTAGGAATTTACAAATGGATTGTTTTCCCAAATTCCTTCGTCGTGATCGTTCCTTATGGAACAAACTATGTCTTCACCATGATCATCATTATGTTCTGTTAATATTTCCATGGAATTAGGGATCTCACATAAATCAGCATATTCATCAAGTTCATCCTCACCAACATATTGTTTTTTCCCTTGTAAAACAACATCCCACTGCATATCTGATTGATCTACTACATAGAAAATTTGTTTTGCATCTGTTTCCATTATAAAAGAATCAGTTGTGTCTTCCAATCTATTCATATTAACAAGTGTCATTCCAAATTCATCGTGTCTGAAACTGTTGTTACCATTAAACCATTTACAGTTAAAAACGGGATCTTTATTTTTAAATTAGTCAACCTCCCATATGTCTTCAATCACTCCATAATATGAACTTGATGCAGAAATTGGGTTTTTTTCCTTAGCACTCGAAAAATGCATTGCTTCTGCAAACACCAATACACCACAATTCTGAACTTTACTTCTGTTGTCCTGAGCTTTTGTATGAAATGTATAACCATTAATGTCATAACCGGACCATGTTATCACATTTAAACATGGACCAACCACTATCCATTTTAATGTTTCTGATACATCTGATCTACCAAGCAAAGTCTTTTTAATCCATGACAAAATTTTTGTTGTGCTCATTCAAAATCCACATTTCTTTCTTCTTTGGATGACATTGTCTCAACTCATTAATATGCAATGTGATATACAGTTGAGCATCAGCGATGTTATCCAAGATGTATGATTCTAACTTCTTCATTTGTTCAGTTGACAATGATTTAACTTTCAAGACGCGAATCCCCTTTCCCACATTATTAACTCATTCATGGCGAGATGGGGGCAAACCTATGTGTTGCACCGCAGCCAAGTAGCTCGTACAAAACTCTGCTACCTCTTCAGAAATATACTTTTCAATAATGGAGGCTTCAGGTCGATATAGATTTTTAACATACCCCTTTAGTATTTTCATATATCATTCAAAAGGATACATTGAACGAAGATATAAAGGCCCATAAAGCATTATTTCTCGAACCAGATGAATCATTAAATGCACCATTATATCAAAAATTGTTGGAGGAAAATACATTTCCAATTGAAAAAGTATAAAAATTGCATTCTTTTCCAAAATGTTCAAAGCATTCACATCAATCTACTTGTTACAAATTGAATTGAAAAAATAACACAACTTCATTATAGTCTTTCTGATACGAATGGGCAATATTCCACGCAATGCAACTGGTAGAATTTGTTGCATCATGATGTGAAAATCATGTGATTTCATACCTATCAACTTCAAGTCCTTCAATGAGTCAAAATTTTTTACATTAGATGAATAACCTTGAGGCACTTTGGTATCATGAAGACACTGAAAAAAGCTAATTTTCTCCCCCTTCAATAATGTATGACAAGCCGGGGGAAGAAATGTTCTTCTTCCTTTAGGAGTGGGAGCTAACTCTAAACGTATTCCCATTGATAGTAAGTCTAATCTTGCATTCAACCCATATTTAGTCTTTCCTTTAATATCATACAATGTTCCAATCAAAGAATCACAGATATTCTTCTCCACGTGCATGACATCAATATTATGTTTAACTTTATGATACCTCTAATATGGTAGCTCAAAAAAATTGACCTTTTCTTCCAAATATGTCTATCATTACCAGATTTCCGTGTCTTTCCCAATGTCACGTCAAGGTTTTTCACCCTCTCAAAATAAAAGATCAGGGGTTAAAGGTTTTGGAGCAATATCAAATTCTTGTGAGCCATTGAATGCCTTTTTTAGTCTTCTATAACGGTGTTCCATAGGCAAAAACTTTCGATGACCCATGTACAATGTTTTCCTCCCACGATGCAATTGACAATATGATGTCTGTTGTTCGCAAATTGGACTTGCTTTATGACCTTTAACACTGTATCCAGAAAAATTTCCATATGTTGGGAAGTCATTTATAGTGAACAGAAGCACTGCATGCAGTTGAAAATATTCTATTTTATAAGAATCATACACCCTAATATCATCAACCCATAACAGTTTCAAATCATCAATCAACGGTGACAAGTAAACATCAATATCATTACCGGGTTGCTTGGGACCAGAGATCATTGTACTCAACATGACATATTTGCGCTTCATACAAACTTCAGGAGAGAGGTTGTAAATTACCAATAAAACAGTCCATGAACTATGTGTGCTACTGAGTGTTCGGTATGGATTCATTCCATCTGTGCACAACCCTAGTCTCAGATTTATAATTTCATTTCCAAATGTAGAATACAGCGCATCAATTTTCTTCCATTGTGGACAATCAGCTGGATGACGTATTTTTCCATCACATACCTGCTCTTCAGCATGCCATCTTAACCTTTTTGCATCATGTGAATTAGCAAATAAACGTTTGAAACGATTAATTATAGCAAGATACCAAAATACCTTTGTAGGGAGCTTTGTATTCTCTACATCAGCCTGTGATTTTTCTTTCACCTTATACCGTGATGTCCCACATTTAGGACACTCTGACAGAAATTCATATTCCTTCCTATATATAATGTAGTCATTCGGACAGGCATGTATTTTCTTGTATCCCAATCCCATCGGGCATAATATTTTCTTGGATTTGTAATGTGAATCTGGAAGATCGTTATCTTTTGGAAGAATGTCTTTCATCAATTGTAGCAACTCTGTAAAACTTCTGTCACTCCATCCATGCTTCGCCTTCAGGTTAATCAATCTTAACACTGCCGACAAAACCGTAAAATCTATACAACCAGGATATAATGGTTTTTCAGCATCACCATATAGACGTGCAACTGTCGGTTCTATCTCAATTTGTTCTGCTACAATATCCCGAATCAGTTCTTCAATTCCATCAGAGTTACCATCTTGCGAATCATCATCATCAGTAACATTCCGTCCAGTTGCACCATGCCAAATCCAAGGGCTGTAACTCGGATTAAAACCATGACAAATCAGATGATCTTTTATCTCTCTACTTTTCAACTTCTTCATATTCAAACATTTCAGGCATGGACAGAAAAAAATGTCACTACTTGGAACATTTCGTTTTGCAAATTCCAAAAAGGCATCAACACCTTCCTCAAATTCATTGCTCATTCAATGTGCCGTAATCCAACTTCGACTCATTATTACCTATAGAAAATATCAACAAAAAATATATATTTTTAAGATAAGACAAATATATGTTTATATGAAAAAATAATAATTTGAATGTAAACCAATTTAAAATATAAAACAAATCTATAGGTATTTAAAAAAACATGCTTGATTGTTATTTTTAAAACAAAATATAGTTAGATATAACAGTTTTAAATTTCATTGAATCAAAGAAAACCATGACTCATACATAGTTTAATATTGATTGCGGTTTTTATGTTTTAATATATTAGATAAACAACCTATTTTAAATGGCGTGCAGACCTTGATATTGGTCTTCATCACCCTTCGGTGTGACTGGCAAAAAGAGGTCTACCAGCATGTTATTATTTTAACAGAAATTCTCTCATTCTTGTTTCTGATGATCATTAATTGCATTGGCAAGATGAGAGGGCCGCCCAACGCGTCCAACACTGGTCTTCTTAGAATAACAATAGTCCCCCTGATTCGGTTTAATCCTTTATTTCTGCTTTTTAATCCCATGTAACATATGTTGTGGGGACTTGATTTTGTACTTGGCCTTCAGCTTTAATGGTTATCAATCAAAATAAAACTCGACTAAAAACTATGTTTGTTTTTGGTTTTCAAAATCCAAAAATGAAAACAAAACAACCATGGACAAAAACTGAATTCCAATTATAGGAAAAATGTTCAAAAATTCTAAACACCAAGAATTAAGAAATATCAACAACAATAGTGAACAGCCTGGCAATTACAAGACTAAACAGTTATTCAATCGCAAACTGCTTATATTAATTCTCATAATAACAGAAAACAAAAATCTGTAAAAAAACTAATTCAACCAAAAAAGAACCAAAAAACATAAGAAATAATTTCCAGATTAAGCAACATTTATATCCAAAACCATAAGCATGTTCTAGCACATAAAGTAACC
The DNA here is from genome assembly GCA_963277665.1 of Viscum album. NCBI lineage: Eukaryota > Viridiplantae > Streptophyta > Magnoliopsida > Santalales > Viscaceae > Viscum > Viscum album. The sequence continues at coordinate 1,815,696,713 of OY728127.1, forward strand.
ATAACAGTGAGCAATATTAAATAATGTCACCAACAATCAGCATCAATTTACATAAATGAAACATAGTCGGTTATATCAACAAAATACAAATAACCATTTGCAACAACAAAAAATTCCACAAGATTCTCAACATGATTAAATAGAAAAGCATATCTGATGCAAACAAATTACATCAATAATCGAAACAAAAACGAACGAAATAAATTCGTGGAAGGCTTAATTGAATGTTGCGAGTTGAGATGATAGATCTGAGAGGAGTGAAGAAGATAAACAATGAAGCCAAAATGAGTTTAATGCAGGTCGATCGACGAGCCGATTAGGGTTTACCGCGCGAGAGAGACGATCCGGCGGGCTGTCAATCGAAAAATCGTAAATGACAGTCCACAGGATTTAATTTCTTTAAAAGTTTTATAACATCGGTTATTATATAACCGACATTATAAACTATTTTTTAAATTTATAACGTCAGTTATTTTAAAACTGACGTAAAAAATCTCCCGCGCTATGGTTTTTTACGTCGGTTATTTTATAACCGACGTAAAAAACGAGATATCTATTGGTTTTTTACATCGGTTATTTTATAAATGACGTAAACCCCCCCCCCCCTTGTGCTTTGGTTTTTTATGTCGGTTATTTTATATCCAATGTAAAAAACCCGATATCGACGCCTTTTTTACGTCGGTTATCAAATAACCGACGTAAAAAACCAAATCTCGGGGGTTTTTTTTACGTCGGTTATAAAATAACTGACGTAAATAACCCCGCGCTTTGGTTTTTTACGTAGGTTATTTGATAACCGACATAAAAAACGCGTCGATATGGGGTTTTTTTACGTCGCTTATCTTATAACCGACATAAAAACTGAATAGCCGTGATTTGTAACGTCGGTTATTAAAATAACCGATGTTAAAAATCTACTCGCCGCATTTTTATAACCGACGTAAAAAATGGTGACGTAAAAAACGTTTTCTGCACTAGTGATGGATTGGATATCTAAATTCCATACTCAGATCGACTGTATTAGGCGTAAGGTGTGGTGTGTCCACACAAATGGGAGCAGGTTCACCTTCACAAGTGAAAAGGGAGCCTTTGTAGCGCAGGATGGACTCACAGAGTAGAGAGGACAACCGATCACCCATCAATTGGCTAGTCTCATCCTAGGAGCAGTTGATGTGTGATGTTCGAGTTTTCCTATTGTGGTGGATCAGTATGCAGACATTTTTCCTGACGATGTTCCAGGATTACCTCCTCACAGAGAGGTAGACTTCTATATTGATCTGTACCCTGGGACAACCCCGATATCTACTCCAGCATATCGTATAGCTCCCGCTGCTCTTTGAGAGTTATGTGTACAACTGGAGGACTTGCAGGGAAAGGAATTCATCTGACCCAGTGTTTTTTCATGGGCTTCCCCGATTTTATTCGCCAAGAAGGCAGACGAGAGCTTGCGACTGTGTGTCGACTACCGTCTCTTGAACCAAGTGACCGTGAAGAACAAGTATCCACTTCCATGGATTGATGACCTTTTTGATCATCTCAAGGGAACACGCTGGTTCTGGAAGATAGACCTCAGGTCAGGCTATCATCAGCTCAAAGTTTGAGATGAGGATGTGCAGAAGACGGCCTTCAGGTGTCGGTATGGCCACTATGAGTTCTTGGTTATGCCTTTCAGTGCAACCAACACTCCAGCAGTGTTCATGAGTCTCATGAACAGGATCTTCTAGCCTTACATCGATCTATTTTTCATAGTATTCATTGACGAAATTTTGATTTACTCAACTACGAAGTAGGATCATGCTTACCACTTGCGGGTTATACTGGATACACTCGAATAACACTAGATTTATGGTAAGCTCTCAAAGTTCCAGTTCCGGATTTGGGAGGTCCACTTCATGGGGCACGTCATCTCTAAGGCGGGAGTTGTTGTGGATCTTGTCAATATCGAGGTAGTACTAGCTTGGGATCCACCTAGGAGCGTGACTGAGGTGCGGAATTTCCTAGGACTGGCTAGGTACTATTGGAGATTTGGCCAGACTTCTCCAGAGTTGCAGCACCGCTTTCATCTTTCACGAAGAATAGGAAACCCTTCGTGTGGTCATAAAGATGTTAGCAGAGATTCCAGGAGATGAGACATAGATTGACCAGTGCACCCATCTTGAGGCTACCGGAGGAGGGCGTAGGGTATGTAGTTTACTATGATGCATCAGGGACCGGAATCGGGTGTGTCCTGATGTAGGAGTGGGCAATGATCACTTATGGTTCACGATAGTTGAGGTAGCACAAGAAGAACTATGATACCCATGACTTGGAGTTAGCAGTAGTGGTCTTAGCCTTGAAGATGTGGTGGCACAATCTGATGGGAGAGAACTTTACAGTCTACTCTAACCACCAGAGTCTCAGTTACATCTTCTCGCAGAAGGACCTGAACCTGAGACAGCAGTGATGGCTCGAGTTCCTCCAGGACTATGACATCTAGATAGTCTATACTCATGGGAAGGGAAACGTAGAAGCTGGCGCTCTCAGCATGAGTTTTGGCAGTCAGCTACATAGAGAGGCGACAGGGCATTTAGCCGCATTGCAGATATCCTTCCTGGATAAAGATGGGGTAGCCTTTCTACAGTTGCTCACAGTCACTCCTCCACTATTTCAGCGGGTCAGTGAGGCACATCGTGGGGACGTTGACTGTGAGACATGACGTGTGAAGATATCCAAAATACATGCACATGATGGATTTTTTATTGGAAGATAGAATGTAATACTTTTCCGAGAAAGTACCATGGTACCAGTTGTATTATAAGAGGAGGTATTGAGAGAGTTTCACACTTCCCCATTGGAGGTACATCGAGGAGTAGCAAAGATGTACCAGGATCTCAGACGACAGTACTGGTGGCCAGGTATGAAAAAGTATGTGGCTGAGTTCTTTTCATGATGCCTCACCTGCCAGGAGGTGAAGGCGGAGCACCAGGTTCCAGCAGGCTTGGTACAACCCTTAGAGGTCCCGGAGTGGAAGTGGGATGGGATATCTATGGATTTCGTGACAAGACTTACACGTACATCCATAGGACATGACTCTATCTGGGTTATTGTCAAATGACTCACCAAGTCGACCCACTTCTTACCTATCAGAGAGTAGGGATCAGTGGAGAGCTTGTGACACCTCTACATTTAGGAGATCATACGGCTTCATGGTGTTCCATTGTCTATAATCTCTGATCGAGATGCTCACTTTACTTCCCGGCTTTGGAAGGGGTTGCAGGAGGAATTTGGGACGCAGCTACGCCTGAGCACCACCTTTCACCCTCAAACGGATGTCCAGATGGAGAGGACTGTTCAGACACTCGGGGACATGCTCTGTGCATGTTTCCTTGACATTGGTCATAGCTGGGAGGATCACCTACCCTTGGTGGAGTTTGTGTACAACAATAGCTACCACTCCACCATCAGGATGACACCATACCTGGCATTGTATGTCCGACCTTGAAGATCAAATCTGTGCTGGAAAGACCCTGGGGTGTCAGCACTCGTAGGACTAGAGACGGTCCAGGCTACGACAGAGAAGGTGAAGATCATCCAGGAGAGGATGAGAACTACACAGATCCGACATAAGTCCTATGCTGATCGGAGGCGGTGACCACTAGAGTTCGAGGATGGAGACCATGTTTTCTTACGGGTCTCACCTTGACGTGAACTAATGAGATTTGGACAGGGCGGTAAGTTATCTCTGTGATTCATCGGACCATTCCAAGTTCTCAGCAGGATAGGCGAGGTGGCTTATCGCTGGGATCTTCCACCTCAGTTGCACCGGGTGCACGACATCTTCCACGTATCTCAGATGAGGAGATACGTGCACGACCCGATGCATATCATTGATCACGGGGAGCTGGACATCGATGATGAGGTGACATTTGCGGAGGTATCAGTGGAAATCAAGGATTGACAAGAGTGGTTCCTACGTGGATGGTTGATTCCTCTTGTGCGCATCAGGTGGAAGCACGGGAACCTCCAGGAGAGCACATGGGAGTGGGAGGCTCAGATGCAAGCATAGTACCCTCTTTTGTTTCCCTAGTTTATCATGTAGCTTTACAGGGACGTAAATCCCTAAGCTGGGAGTAATGTAAAGACCCGTAAATTTCAAGGAAATTTTTTTCATAAATTCTTTGTGATTTTATGAGTACGTAGTTTCTGACGGACCCTGATTCTGAGGCCCGGTGTGACCGGAATCAATTTTCATAGTTTAGCTCGGGTACATTTAGTGAAAGAATGAGCGGGGTTTTATATCTTTTGAATTGGTTCTCAGAATTAGAATCTGAGGGCACCGATGGAACCATAGTGCCGGTAAATACTTAAGAGGACCTTTACCGAAGATGCGTTTCCTTTGGAGGAGTTGTTAAAAAATGTGGATTAAATAAAAATCAAATAAAATTGTGTACAATTTTATTTATAATTCTAAGGTGGTTTTATCCTACATGGGGGAGTTAGGGTGGGAACCACTAAAATCCTAACTATCCATGTGAGGATAAATGTGACGTGGGGTCCACATGAGCCCCAACCCTTCACATTCCTTAAAACCCCTTATACCCCCACCCCCATGAAACCCCTTGTATTTAATTGGGTAACTCCCCACTCTCCCACATTAATTCATGCCAACACACACTTAATCAATTAATTGAATTAAGTGTTTAAATTTTATAATTAGAACGCATGGTATGTTTTAATAAAATAAGAGGAGCCTATTTTAATTTTGGGTTGGATTGTTGTGTTGGGAATTGGTGGAGAGGGCTCTAGTTCCTTTTGAATAACTTCTTCTTCATTGAAGAACGCCAACTCTCTAACGAAGAACGTCGAATCGGCGGCTGGGTTTCTCCATCATCTTCTTCCACCACGATAAGGGAGGAGACATCGACAATGATGGAAATGACGCCATCATCCACGATGCTTGAAAACCACGAACTCCCTTTGAGGAAGGGGTTAAGTTCAATTTTAATGAATTAAAATTTTGCTTTGTTTTTTCATTGATTATCTCGTATACTTTGGCCAACTGTTATCTTCTTAACGGGAGGAGATCATATAGTACACACATGGATGATTTCTACTCCCCTTTTTCTTGTTGATCTTCGTTGATGATTGTGGCAAAGGCGGTGCCGTGTTGTTGCACCGGGCGGGGACGAAGAGGACTGCGGTCGGAGCGGGCCACGACGGTGGTGGGTGGCACCGTTACGCCGCGCCGTTGAGGCCAAAGGAGGTCGCGTCCAAGAGCGAGCCATGGCAGAGGGGCGCAGAACCGTTATTCCGTGTGAAAGCTTCATAGGTCTGCGGCCGGGGTGGGACGCGGCAGAGGGGCATGACACTGGCGCACCGCGCTAGTCGAACCAAAGCCGCAGCTTAAGGCCGCGGCAGACTTCTGAGGGAAGGCCGACTGTGCCGGCCGCCGGCGCCACCTGGAGACGGGACCCGAGGGGGTCCCGCGGTTACGTAGCTGGTGATCCATAAAGGTCGTCCATTAGTTGAAACCAGGGGGTTGTAACCCCCCGACCGGCTCCTTGGGCAGACCCCACAGGGAACACCGTTTCTGTAAACAGGGGCGATGCCCCACTTTGCACCCCGCTCGGTCAGCGCCGAGCAGCGGCTGGCTTCCGAGCCGGGCCGCAGGCCGCGCTCAGCCGGGCCGTGTCACGCCAGCCAGGTCAGGCCATGACCAATCGGGCTAGACCCGGACCCGGGTCGGGTCGCTCGATTCGGGCCGACCCAGGGGGTATTGGGCTGGGTCAGACCGGGCACAGACCCCCTATTTTCGGACCAGGTTCTTTCAAATGACCATATATTGGTCTATGGACCTCCGATCGATGCACCACTAGTTTCCTAGGGATCCTTGGGTCGACACGGTCATTTCAGTTTATTAAACTCATGATTTAGCCGAAGATTGGGTACAACTGGGTTGGTTTGAACCCGAAACCAACTGGACCCTTGGAGCGGAAAAACTTATAACCTAACGACCAGACATCCGAATGACGTGCCGTAAATTAGGTTGAATTCATATTAGTGAGAAGGTTCTTTTGTATTACTCCATTTGAGGTTTGGACACAGCTGGATTATGGTCAGGTTGGTTTAGCATAAAAACCAACCGGCCCCTTGGACGAAAAATCCAATAACTCTCAGATCGGGTATCCGATTGACGCGCCATCTATCGCGTTGAGTTCCTATTGATGAGATGGAACTTTGTGATACATCAAATCTGTACTTCATGATAGTTGATCTATCGAACCACTTGGATCATGGAGTGGACCCTCCCGGAATCGAGCGTACTGTGTGCGGGAACCCTAGAGCTGGCTGCAACTTTGACGACGACGACGAATGTACTTGGCTCCTACGTGGGTTCGACAGTGAGACCGACTGCACTTCTATCCTACGTGGTTTTGGCAGCGATAAAGAGTGTACTTGGATCCTACGTGGGTTCGGCAGTGATGGTTATAGTTCTGGGATCCTATGTGGGTTCGGAAGTGACAACTTCTATACATGGATCCTATGTGGGTTCCACAGAGGAGATGATTCAGAGGCTACATCTAATCATCCCCATCTCTCATCATGAGTAGTATACCTGTGTGAGCTGAGTCTTGACGTTCAATAATTATCATTGATGTGATTGAATTTCCTTCCTGTGTGGATTGGGTTGTGCTTTTCTGTGTGGATTGGGTTATTCTTTCCTATGTGGGTTGGGTTGTACTTGGTCTCTTGAGTTGGAGAAGAACAGGAATTGATGACATTTGTATATGTATGGGCATATACCTTAGTAGAGTTGTTGATACTTTGTGTTTGTATATTTCCATTGAGGTATATCCTTTGTTGATTCTGGGAGGCCACCGGGGGTCTTAGGGTCCCTACTGAGTATCGTATACTCACCCACGAACGGGCTATGCCCACACTACATTGTGTTGGTTGTAGATGACAGACATCATTGATCATAGTTGAGGCTTGTGGTGCGGGACTGTATCTGGTGGAGGACTATCAAGTGGAACGTACACGGTGTGGACAGACAGATTCGAGGAGCAGAGGAGACCATCTGCACCCACCCTTCAGGTGGGGTTTCTGGAGGACGACTTGGTGGTTGCTTCTTTACTTTTCAGCTGTTGTACTTTATTTTCTCAGTTGTACTGTACTTTCAGTTGGGTTTGTATACTGGCCCATTTACTTTCCAACAATTACATTTTCTCTTAGTTTACTTAGTGTTTACTTTATCTTGCATACTTTGTGGTGTTTTTTTTCTTATATAAAGGCAATGCCTTCCCTTTTACTGTGATTTATGACTTTGGTGCTAGTCGCTATCTCCTGCCCTATGGAAGGCAGGCTTGGGATAGTCACGGCATGAGCCTCGAGGATGGGTCATGACAATTTATATTTAAAGAAATATAAAGAAATATATTTAAAATATGTGATAAATATGACATGATATTTATTATATAAAATTAATATATAACCCACTTAATTACCCTTTCACTCATTAATGGAAGGATATTATTTCTCATGCGCACGTACGACAGACCATCTCCACCAAGCAGCGCAATTAATTTTCCACGACCAACCTTCGATGATAATTATAAAAAAAATACCTAATGAGTAAATTTTTATAAAAATAATTTATATAGTTATTTATATTATAAAAATATATAATATATGTAAAAACGTTAATTTAAAAAAACACACAAATGAGAAAACAAGCACATTAACACATTGAATAATTTAAGTAATGAAATATTATTATCAAATATGTGATAAGATGTTATAAAAGGATCATATAAGAAATTATAAATATTAGTATGGTTTTATATTAAATGAATACAATTTTAAATCCATTATACAAAAAATTAGAATAATGTCAACAAAAAATAAGTTTATGGTGAGGGACATAATGTCAATTCCACTTTATTGGGGAATATTGAACTGATATAAACCTGATTTATTTTTTATGGTGTATATAAAACTCCATTTTCATGTAATTTAATTTATAATCGATACTTAATGGAATTTAATGTTTTGATTTGAATAAAATTATCTTGGGTGATTTTACATGTAAATTACTAAGTTTTAAATAGTGAGAAAACTCATCTTCATTATATTTTCTTATATTACTTATCCATTTGCCTATAAATTCTTATGATTATATGTGTAAAGGATTATGAATATATTATTTTTAAATCTATAATATTAATTTTATTTACATTTGATACAAATATTTTATTCATTTATTAATTATAACTACAATTTCTAGATGTTTTTAAGGGTTTATTTGAAAATCTCATTTAATCAGGATTGTTTATATGTGAATTTAAAATTGATGTAAATAATTTATTTGTTCTTTAATAAACCAGTTTAATTTTTTTATTCTATAGTTATTCAATATCTTTTCTTATTATATTATTAATTTCATCTCTTTGGGAAGAAATGTATGATGAAATTGTTTTTATGATATTCTGACATTATATTTATCTTTGGTCGAAAATAATTTTCTTCTAAAACCATGTACTCTAATTTTTTTTCAAAAATTGATTTAACTGTATAAGAATGCTTTATTAAATAAATTTTACCATGTTTTACCTTTTAAAAATTTAAATGAAATATTCATTTTTGATCCAAATTAAGAATTTTTGGATTTCACAAAAAATGTGAAAATAAATATTATATTAACATATACTACAAATAATGAAAATCACACCATTTTGAAACATATTTTTTTTGAAATAATCCCTTGTAATTTAAAAATGTTAATCTCATTGAATTGTATTTTCAATTTTTTTTTTGAATTTTTGTTTTTAAAAAAATATTTTCTCACGAAATGAGGTTATTTTTCTCAATAACAATATTAATTAAAATTATATTGTATTTAATTTCATCAATGAAAAACAAAAAGTTATTGAACAGAGAATACACATGTGAAATGTTATATTTATACCATTATTATTATTTCTCTAGATGTAAATTGATTATTTTTACCGAGGAATGTATTGAAATTCTATATCAAGATTAATTTTTATAATCATTACCTTCCCTTGAAATATTCAAATTTTTCTTATTATGAGAAATTATATTTCTGCTAAATAACTTTTATTTATTTATAGAAATATATATATTAGTTCCTAAAAATAAAATTTTTATATTTTTTATTTTTATTTTAATGTTATATAATTTATTGGGGAATTATTGTTAATATGTATTCGTAATTGATACAATGTTTTGTTGGAATGGACTATATAGTCATGAGTTAATTAAATTATCATTATATGAGGAATTATTTGGACATGTAGTTATTGGTGGGGCTAGTTTAGATTTGTCAGCTAGTTTTTTTGGTAGTCTCATGATATTAATTTGATTGATATCATTAGCTAAATTTGGTTGTAATGTATGGATACCCATCGATTGTATAAATTCTTATTAAAGGTATTCATAGTATAGGTATCATCATTTTTGAGATAATGACATCAGATAAGTATAAATTTCCACAATTGGTAAATTATTTATTAATTTCCCTCAAATTACCTAAAATAAATTATTACTGGATGCATTTTTAGTAATAGTTTTTTATTAAATGTAATTTTTTTCTTTTATTTACCATATTATTTTTATTATTCCTTATCTATTCATGATAATTATGTTAGTGTTGAATATAATATGTGTTAATATATTTTACTTTCCATATTAAATATTTTTCAATGACTATTTTTTATTTACTCATGACAAATTCCTCTTTACATAACTATTTCTAATCGTTTCATCGCACCCATATTTCATTTAATCTAATTTGAATCTTAAGGCTGTTCATAGAATAATATCGAAGGATATTCATTCGGAATTAAATAAATTCATGGAAAAAATATATATTGTTATTTTTGTATTCAAATTTAATACGATAATATTATGTATATAATTTCCCAATTCTACTGAACTATTATTTCATTCATGATGTTATTCCTTCTATATTATGACAATATAATAATTAAGACACATTATATGACTTACTAGTGATAGATTTATTAATGATTATACAAATATTTTTTAGATTAATCATTTATAAATATATTTAGGAAGACATTTAGTAAGGAACATGTCACTATGATATACATTGTGGATATGTGTATATAAAAAACCTTATGTTTTGTTAATGTAGATATTATGTTTTTTATCATAAAAATAGATCCCTCAGTAGATAAAACATGTTAACATGGTTCTGAATTAGATATACCTATCGAAAATATCTCATTAAAATTTGTGTTGGGATTGACTCGAGCATCACTTGAAACATGAAAATGGGCTTTTATTCACATGCCATATTAAACTCTCATAGGATGGACATAGAATAACTAATATTTTCATTGAAACCATTAATAAATGATTTGAGTACATGATGAAATTGAATGAACTAAGTTTCAAATTTGGTTTATTATATTGAAAATATGGTATCATGATATAAATGTAAAATTAAAAACTACAATTCTTTTTTATTATGATTTTTGATACATGAAATATTATTTTAGGATTTAGTAAATTTATTGATCCTGAAGGAATTGTGTGAACATTGAAAATGAAGGAAAACGTGTTTACAATGAGAAACTATATGGTTTGATGATAGGGGTAAAATATATTATTATTTATCATAATTAATTATCCTATAATATGATTGAAAACATATACATTAAAAAAACACATAGAATCACTATAAAAGTGGTGGATGAAGTTCCCGAAGAGCTCAAGTGGGGGAGACCATGGAGGAAAGAAGGATCAATTTCTATAATGTCAAAAATGTTGAATGTGACATATATGAATGTTTCTAATAGTTAATGAATAATGTTTTATGTGTTTAAAATAATTGAATAATAAAATGAATTAATGAAATAAATGATCTATATACGGTATGTAAATAAATTTCTTCATGTAGATCCATTTAGTGTTTTTTATTAAATGTTGGAAACCTGGTAATTATCCAATTATATTTCCTCAGTTACACATTATCCCTTTGACCGAGGAAGAACTAATAATCAAATAAAAGGTATTAAGTGTTTATGTATTGTCATTAATAAATTAAATTTGAGAAGTATTTTTTTCCAATACTACTTTTCTTATAAGAATAATGATTCACATAAGGGATGTGTTAAATTAATAAAGAATATATGTATTTATTAACATAAGAGTTATTTATGTCGTCATGTGTTTACGTGTTTATGGGTGATAATTTTTTCTATCTAATAAAATCTTCATTTTTTAAATTTTGTTAAACAATTTAACAAGAATAATGTTATTTTTGAAATGAAAATGTGAGTATAAAACAAGTTAATTTAGTATAAGAAAATTTTATTTGAGGATGAAATAAGTTAATTTTTTTGTACATAATATTAATGGTTTTGGTAACCACTAGGGTTCATTGTATGTTTGAATTTTTAGTAATTATAGTTATCCCACTTTAAAAACATTATTGTAATTTTATTAATATGGTTTTAGAGAAATAACAAACCAAATACCCTATGTTAAATCATCACATTTGGCATAGACATAGGGATTGAACTCACAACTGATGAATGATAAGGATTTAGCACCTACGAATACACTATGTGATGTCCATTTAAATTTGACATTGTTTTTACAAAAAGGATTTAAACATATAAATATTAATAATGAATTGGTGGTATTATTTAATAAGTTTAACGAATAAAAACTTTTGATAACCAAATTGAATTTTGAAAATATTTAGAAATAATAAGAAATAATATTCACTCAATTATGGGTATTATGATCCAATAAATGTAAATTTAATTTTTCAAGAATGAAAAATTATTTTTTCAAAATTGATTTCATAGAGTTAGAGATTATGTGGAAATTGATATATTCACATCCCAAGGATGGAAATTTCCTTATTATATAAACATATATATATATATATATTATATCAGTTTATAGCATTCCCAATAATTTTTATAGTAAAATAATTCCATAATTTTATGAAAAGGATATTGAAACAAAAAATTATATACTATTACATTCTAAACCAAATGAAAAATGGTATTTTGACTCATCATATATTTATTTTTTTGTGGTTTGATAACATTCTATTGGTTAATCAAATTATTAGGATCATAGACGTCTATCAACCTCTACAATGCTTTGAGAATTACCATTTTTTGAATGTCCATATCTTACCTTATGATCATGTTCTCCCACATAGAATCCTAGTGATTTCTAATTACTAGTGAACATTCATATTTCTATTTCAATATATTAAGATAAATTATTTTAATTATTTTTTTGTGTTGTTTTTTAGAATGAAATTTTCAAATATAAATCCACATAAATTCAAAGAATGTTCTGTTTTCGAGGACAAACATTTTTAAAACACGGTAGAATGTAACACCATAAATTTTTTAAAATGTCGAACCATGTTTTTCAGAATATATGACAAGAAACACCAATATAATAAGGGAATGTATCAAACGAAATCATTATGATATATTTTATTTTATATAAATTAATCCTCTTTGATATCTTATGACGCATGCACCACTTATATTTAGTAAAGCACAATAGTCTATTAAAATATTATAATTTAAAATGCGAAAAATTATAAGATAGTTTCGAGGTTTTAGGGATTCAGTATTATTCAATAAATAATAATATTTTGGTTATATGGTCATTGTAAAAAATATGAATCAATTAAAAAAAATTATATTTTTTAATTGGTATTTTTTCTAAAATGTGGATTAGTTGTTCATTGAAAAATAATTTAAAATTAAATTTTAACACTTTTTGAAAATTTATATTACTAAATTAAATAAATTTTTAAAATCACCATATAAAATGTATCTTTGTATGAATTTTTTACATTTTTATGAAATGTTTCATTTATTAATATATATTGAAAATTACATGTTTTTTTAATAAAAAATCGTCATTTAGTATAAATTAATTGAAAAGGTTTATTAAAATTAAAATTTATTTCTATATAAATTTTGATGAATTATATTAATAAAAATAAAATATTGTTTAATGGATTCAATTTTATATGGAATTTTTATAATAAAACCTTCAACACTTATGATGATTTTCTCTTTGGAAGCTTTATTTTTCATCACATACATGGGTATATTTTAAAAATAAATTCTACAAATTCATTGAATTTAATATTGAAAAAATTATTCCATATATGGAATCAGAATAGTATAAATTTTCATAATATTTCAACATAATTTTCTAGAATTATGATTTCCTAACATAGTAGACATTAATTATAGTAGTTTTGGTAATAACGCTTTTACCTTGGGTGAAACTAAGAATAAGGGTTTTCAAATTACTCAAAATTAAAATAACATATTAGATAGAATTTTTTCAAACAGGTGTCCTCTATTTCGAGGTAATGGAATATTTTGTGGCTTTTTTTAATGTGTAAAATGATTTTACACCTTTTTCTTTTATAAAATTTCATGTGTGTCTTCTCTATCATTTATAAATAGTCACTCCCTCCCTTCACATATTTTCACCTTCCAAGTCCATTGTCTATAAGAAAATAAAAAAATGACATCTCAAATAGCCTCTACCACATTATATATTTTTTTTTATTCAAAAAAATTCCACACCTAGGGTTCATAAGGGGACATCCAAAGGATGTCGCTCTAAGAGAATGTAATTTTATTAACAATGGTCTTTCAATATCATTCTTCTTTTTCTAGCATCAAATATGTCATAAATAATCCAATAATACAACAACATTATATATAATATAATTTTATTTTAGTATATTTGTTGAATAATAATATTTTATCCCCCCCTTCATCAAATGGGAAATGAAATTATCAAATGTCTGTATATTGGACTATGGCCTTGTGAATATATGTATGTCATTTTCAATCAATACATCTCAAAATTGAATATAATGATGGATTTAATGCATATATATATATAATATGTATGATATTATTATAATTATTCCATTACTTTGACAATTATAACTTCATAAATTATGGATCATTGAAGATATGATAATGTAATTCGTGTCTACAGCAGACTATGACATTGTGAATCGATGCAATTCATTTTTCTCTTAGTATTCACCAAGAATGAAATAAATGTAAATATAATTAATATATGTGATAATTTTTACATCATATTTCTTATTAAATATAAATATATCTTCCATTTAATTACCCATTAACTCCTTAGTGGAATGACATCATTGCTCGTGTGAACGTTTGTCCAAACATCTATACTAAGTGATGTAATCCATTGTCCTTGTCAACCCATAATGAATGATTACTAAAATTTATCTAATGATTAAATATGATATATTAATATTTAATATTTATATTTATATTATTTATCAATATAATATATTCACGAACCAAAACATTAATGAAAAAACATGCATGAAAAAGAATTATAATTAACACACAAAACAACAAAATAATGAAATATTATTAAAAAATTTATTATATTATTTTCTGAAAGGATCATATATAATATTATTAATATTATTAAATTTCTGGTATAAATTAAAAACATTATTAGAACCATTATAAATGGGGTTAATACATGTTCAAAAAATTGTATGTGTGAGGTAGGGGACTTCATTACACATTCCATTCCATAAGATTTTTTTAATGACATGAATTTAATTTCATTAATATGGTGTATATAATTACCCTATTTTATTAAATATCTAGAATAATTAATATATAATAGTATAATAAGTTTTAATTTTAATTAATTTATCTAAGAAAATTTGTATTTAAATTTACAAAAGGGGTAAAAAATTTCATAACTGAATTTATTTGAAGTGGATAATATTACTTCTTCATTTTAATTTTCATATTAAGATTATGTGTGTCATAAAATTTGAATATGTTCTATTATAAATAATATTTTTTGGATTTTAATTTTTTATAAAAAATACATTAATTTATTACATCTCACATCAACATTATGTTCATTATAACTAACTATTTCCCAATCACATTTTATTAAATATTATTTATCTGTTAATTTAAATTGAGTGAAATTATTTTATAGTAGTATAAAAAAATATAAATATAGTCTCCTTGGTTTAATAATGAAATTTCAATAAATATAACCAATTTCATTTCTTTGGTACAAAAAATATTTGAGAAAATGTTCTTCATAAAATCATGCCTTGTTTTCCACTTCAGTCGAAAATAAATTTTCATCCCAAACCATTGACTTCTAAGATTATTGTTAATAATTTTTTATAATTCTCCAAATTATTTTGTAATTTAATTTATTCAAATTTTTTACTTTTTAAAATTTTTTTCTTTCAAATATTCATGTCTTTTCCAAATATGTTTCATTTGGATTTTGACAAAAAAAGTGAAAAGAATATTTTTTTCTAATGGGTATGACATATAAATAATTTCATACACAAAAGAAAAGTAAAGTTTTTAAATCAATATTTAATTTCATTAAATGTTATTTTCAATGGAAAATATTTTCAAAATATTATTTGATCATTTATGTAATTCCCTAACCCCAGTTACACAGAGTCGGTGCATTATTGTGTAACATTGGCATGATCACAAAAGATCAAGTCTCGAAATACCGATTAGTTTAGTAGTCTTGGAAACACTAGATACATTCATAAGTATTACATTACATCATAAAGTGAAAAATCACAATAACATAGTCTACATTTTCCACACTCATTTCCCCTTCATACTATCCATGCAGGTCATTCCTAAAATAGTTCATTACATCCTGTAAAAATTAAAACATTAAAATGGGTGAGCTCAGATGCTCAGTAAGGATAGCAATATAGCGGAATCTTTTATAAATAAACATTAACATTTAAGGCAATGTATAACTAAAACAAAAGCCTTTTAAACATGAAATTTAGCATAATATGGAAACAGTAAAATGAAATAACGCCATTTACTTATTCACATGGATATCCTACTAGTCGAATAATCACATGAAATATCAATAACCACTTTCATAATGATGTGATGCATAATGCCAGACTATCATAACCCTGTAGCCAAGGCATCGTGACAAGACTACAAATAATATTTTTTCAAGGCCTCATGCCATGACACTAGTTTGTCTCATGAGACCTGCCGATGCATCAAGGAGCTATAGCGGGCTCCACAAGTCACTATTAAGTCCAATTCATTCCTCATATTAACAGGTTTAAACATATCATAAACCATAACATAATCGTATCACATAAAACATTCATAAAGGAAACATAACATTTCCACATTTCAATCACAAGATAAAAATACAACAAATTTATATAATAAAACCATTTTCAATACCAAAATAAAAGAAAATTAAAACATGGTCTTTATTTTTCATTTTAAAAAAGTTATGGCTTGTAGAGGAAGCCGAAACTCAAATAATGGTCACAGCGGTGGAGAAGTCGTTGTCGCCACATACGTACGACAAGAAAAACATTCCTTTTTTTCATTTAGTAAAATGCTTTGTATAAAAATATTCCTTTCGAATAAACGTAAAAGTCCAAGGTGTTTACAGACCTTATAAAAGAAATTTATGTATAAAACAAAATATGCCTCAATGAATGGAGATTGAGACGAAGTCCCTTACAAAGATAATTTTTTAAATAAAATAGATCTATTATGTGTATTCACTATAATTACACATAAATAAAGTTTAAATACAAGATAGGACATAATAATATCATGATATAATTTGAAAGTAGGAGATTAACCCAAATAACGGAAATTGGGTTAAGAAGTTCCCTTACCTTGTGTCCAACTTGACTCGACCGTTATTTAACCTCATGAATAATAAACTAGAGTTAATATCTACTTTATTAAGAACCTATTTAAAGTTCATTACCCCTTTTATATCACTTATTACAATGTTATGAAAATTATGTAGTCATTTAAGTTAATAACGGTCGTTTTGTCGATCTTTGGTACTTGAGTCAACAATAAACTACTTATAATTACAAGTTGTTTATGTGGTAGAATATCCATTATCTCCAGAATTATATTCATGATGTAGATATAATATTTATCCAATATATCTAGTATATACATGCATTTATAATATTACATAACATTTAGAGGTAAGAAATGAAATGCACCGCTCATGGAGACGGTAAACCGTACGTACGCATTAACTCTACTTTCATTTCTATTTTGTATTTAATGGGGTGAAGTTATAATTATATAAAGGTATAATATAATTCCAGTATAATATAATGTATAATACCATTTACTCCATCTTTTATACATCCCACATATGGCATTAACGATTCAAATCACTTTGAGGGGGCGGTAGTCCGCACTTCTAAAATGAAATTATCGCATTTACCCATAATGGAAATCTTAAAGGTATGCCATAAATGAAAAATAAATAATCATAAGGAAAAAAATAATATATATCATATATAAAAATAGTGTCATCATAATGGCCACCATGAGAGGTGTTATATGAGTTTTGAACAGTCATCGTTTCATGAGGCAGAAATTTTCCATCCACAGAAACAGTGTGTTCTTTAACCATTAGATGTACGTGTGTGTAAGTTGAAATAAAATCCTTATCATAAAAAAATACTAGTATATTGAATATACTTTTGTTGTTACAAAATAAAATAATAAAAAGAGTTTAGGGGGTTGGAGAAGCAAAATAATACAAAACAACATTAGAGAAGACATTACCTTAAAATCAGGTAACTCTTTTGGATTTGAGCCAAAGGCTTAATTGGGAAGAATTTTTGCCAAATTGAGGCTTCTAGGAGTAAGAGAGGGAAGTTGGGAGAGTATTTGGTCAGAGGTTGTCCGAGCCAAATGTCTTGATGGTGTGAATAAGGTGGTAGAGGTGGGGGCATTTTATAAGAGGAGAGGAGGGGTACTCTTGGAATGTTATAAAAGGTTACTTTATCATAAAATGCTTTTCGGATTTAAAAGGTCCCAAAATTATATATTTCAAGGATAAGGTGATAATAGTTCCAAATACACCCATACAATAGGCATTTGACATGTTTAGGTCTTAGATTTTACATTATCTTTTGATTTTATTTAAATCGTTAAATAATGGATTAATCGCTGCATCATCATGGTGTCATAAATAATTTATTTTATTTAATGTATAAAAATTATAAAACAAATATCATGAAGTAGGAAATATTTTTATATTTCTAATTAATATTTATTGTCAAAAATAGGACTTGTATAACCCCATTTAATTTTTTTTAGTAAAACAACTCATGTTTGTGACATTTTTATTTTAACATGAAATAAAAAGTTTTTAATGTCATTTTCCTACAAAAGTGGCTCCATGGGGTCCCCAAGTTGACCCATGGATTTTCCTGGTCATCCATGACTCATCCAATAGGGTTAGGAAAAGTGTAAAGGTATTTTCATATTTTTATAATATCATTTTTACCTTAAATTTCACTAATTACCTTTAATCGCGATTAATTAAACTTAAAATTCACTATTCACCAAAAATTTATTTTAATCCCATTGAACCACATTTTACTTCTTAATGACAACCATGTTTGTTGTATTTTTGAAAATAAAATCACAGAAGTGGTAATGTTTAATTTAAACAAAAAAACTGTTTTTTTAACTACCACTTAGGGGTTTCACTATTCATCAAAATTTGATGTTTTTCAGAACAATGCCAAAATTTCACCCTAAGATATAATTGATATTATGAATTCAAAAATTATGTCTATTTTACAAAATTCCAAACATATAAGTTTCATTAATTAATTTTATAATTAATTCATTCTGTCACAACAAATAGCTTCTTTTTAAGAAACAATATATATCAAAAGATTGACAATTGTTTATGTCCAATTTCAAAGTAAAATTAATTCTAATGAACACCATTGGATAAAATGGTAAAAATATATTCTAATTATAATTTTAAACCACTCAATATTATCATTTATCACTATAAATTATTTTATTAAAATAGTTGTTTTTATGTATTTTTCACTATTCATAAAAAATTGGAAGTTCTCAGAAAAATACACAAAATTCAACATAGGTTAATTTCGATATCCCATATCCAAAAATGAAGTCCATTTTGAAATATAAAATATATATAATTTCATAAAGTGGGTATTACTATTCATAATGTCTATATTGATTGGTCGCGGTGCGTTAGAATCTCGAACATGCGTACAATGCAAGTTGTTGCATTATTGAATGGGAAGCGTATCGTAGATAATCGGGGTGTTACATTCTACCCTCCTTCAATAAATTGCGTCCTCGCACTTTGAATTTTTTTTTTGAAAATAAAATGTTGAAAATAGAAAATACCTTTGTGGAAAACCCACATCGGAAATAAGGTTAACAAAAATATAACTTTAAAAGACAGAAAGAGAAGTACAGAGGTCACCCAAGATAGCCCATACTAGGATTCTATGAAAATATGGATATGGAGGAGAAACAAACCATCAAGGTCTGATGGATAATTATAGAAAACAGGATTAGGAGAAAGTTTAACTACAAGAAAATCACAAACTTGTGATTGGTTAAACGATCATTGATTCCCTAGTAGGAAAAGATAACTAACAAAGTTTTTGTTTTAAGTTACCTTTCATACAGATGAGGAATTTATTTAGGAGATTTACTAAGAATGTAAGGAAATATACATACTTTTCATGTAGACTTTCATTCATTAATAAATTTTTACCACAAACCCATCTTTTACTCAAAAATATAATATAACTCAATAATATTATATTTATCATAATAGTACAAAGTTCCAAATATTGACACATACCATTCGGATTAGGAAAACTATTTTGTAATAACCAGGGACTTCCTGTAGGCTAGTGGTAGGTAATAATGGCATGTCGCACTATGGTTGTGGGATCGATTCCTATAGCTTTGTCCGACGCGACGGGTTATCCCCCAATCTGCAGGTTGTCCTTTTCCTAAAATATAGTATTATAATATTCCAAATATAATATTCAGAAATGTTTTAACCTTAAATAATACTATTAAAAGTTCAACTTAATCCATCCCAACCTTTATAGTTATCTAAAATACCTCTGTCCAGACATTCTCTAAAATGCATCTTAATTCCATAATCAGTTTATCAGATTCCCCAAAAAAAGTAATTTTTCTCTTATTGTCACATACTAAAAATAAGATTACCTTCAACATATTAAAACCATCATTAAAATAACAAGTACTGCAGTATATTCCTTATATATATATTACATTATTATTATAACCAGAATATAATCTTTGAGTCCAAAAGCACCAATACATTAATTATTCCACTTCAACTGTAGTAACATCATAATATTGTCCTTGATCCCTTCGCCTTTTCTAAGGTAAGTTTCCCTGAGGCTTAAGACATTCATTTTCATAATGCCCCATTTCCCTACAATTGTAGCATTCAACATTGATAGCCACTTTCATTCCCTTGCAATCACGAGCATGGTGACCTTTTTCTCCACATTTATAACAAACTCCCATTCCTTTTAGGCAAGTACTGGGTTGATTCTTCCAACAATTATCGCATAATGGAAAATCCTTCTTTCCCTTTTTCCCTTTATCTGTCTCTTGTTCCACTGTTCTCTTGTTCTCTTACTTTATATTATTTTTATAAAATTTAGAGAATTCCTTTCCTGTTTTGATAGAATATGAGACAAGGTCTTTGTACAACGAGAAGGTTTGTGATACTAATTCTCGACAAAGAAATGGTTTTAACCCATTAAAGAAACGATCAATATTACTTCTTGGGTTGCGTATATAATCTGCAGCATGCCTCGCTACCTTGTAAAGTTAGCCTCATACTTTGCAACATTCTCATCCTCCTTTTGTCTCAGACTCATAAATTGACTTTCCATATCTGCTCGATGGTCAGGAAGGAAGTATTTTTCTATGAAAATCTCTTTGAACTCCCTCCATTCCATATTTGATACTTTATCATCTTCATTTTTATTTTTAATCAATGACCACCATTGATCAGCATCTCTAATGATGCGGTAAACTCCCATGACAACCTTCTCCATTTCGCTACATCCCAAGGCATGGAATATTTTCTCTAAAGAGTTTACCCATTTCTCAGCTAATAATGGATTTGTACCCCCATTAAATGTTGGCGTTTGTTTCTTCATGAAGCGGTCTATCATTGATCCTCCACGTTGCGGATCAGGGTGCTTTAAACGAGTAAGGTTACTATTCATAACTTGAGTGAGTTGTCCCAGTATGGTGATTAGTTGATCAACACCAGTTTTATCTCAAGCTCGACAATAATTATCTTGAGAAGGAGGGAAATCCCTACATGGAGTGCAGGCATTGATACGGTTTCCATTCCTCCCACTAGGCACCATTTCTAAACAATGGCATAAACTATATTAGTTTATGAATAAAAATACGTAATTCCATACTTGTAAAACACTTCACATAAATTTGACAGTTTATGGATACAATCCATAATCATAACAATGTTTTCTTTTAAAATTATATACTCATAAACCCTTCATAATGGTTGGTAAAGAAAATGAGAATTATCCTAAGCATATCCCCCGGGAGTGTCGTAACCAAGAGTGCAGAAAGGCCTGTTGTCGTGCACCAGTTCCCATTCGAGTCTAGCTCTAAGCGGTGTTTTCATTTTCTACCCCTAGGTACATCTATTCCAAATCTGCCTCTACCTTCTCCTATCCAGACATGGATTTATTGCTCGAAATACTCAAAAAATCTCTATAATACCAAAATTCTAGAAAGTTCGTCTATACTAATCCTCAATGTCTATCGTTGGGATATGTGCTCTAATCAGAGTTTATCTAAATATAGCTTCCATGGTTAGTACTAAACTTCCCCTGATAGCAACTGTAATGCCCCGACCCCAGTTACCCAGAGTTGGTGCATTATTGCGTAACATTGGCATGATCACAAAAGATCAAGTCTCTAAAGGCCGATTAGTTAAGTAGTCTTGGAAACACAAGATACATTCATAAGTCTTACATTACATCATAAAGTGATAAATCATAATAACATAGTCTCCATTTTCCACACTCATATCCCCATCAGACTATCCCTGCAGGTCATTCCTAAAATACTTCTTCACGTCCTGGAAAAATTAAAACATTGAAAGGGGTGAGCTCAGATGCTCAGTAAGGATAACAATATAGCGGAAGCATTCATAAATAAAAATTAACATTTAAGGCAATGTATAACTAAAACAAAATCCTTTTAAACTTGAACTTTTATATAATATGGAAAAAGTAAAATGAAATAATGCCATTTACTTATTCACATGGATATTCTACTGGTCAAATAATCACATGCAATATCAGTAACCACTTTCATAATGATGGAATGCATAATGCCAGACTATCATAACCACGTAGCCAAGGCCTCGTTCCAAGACTAAAAATAATATTTTGTCAAAGCCTTGTGCCAAGACACTAGTTGTCTCATGAGAACTGCCGATGCATCGAGGAGCTATAGCGGGCTCCACCCGTCACTTATTAAGTCCAATGCATTCCTAATATGAACAGGTCTAAACATATCATAAACTATAACATAATCATATCACATAAAACATGCATAAAGGAAACATAACATTTCCACATTTCAATCACAAGATATCAATACAACAAATTGATATAATTAAACCATTTTCAATACCAAAATAAAATAAAATTAAAACTTGGTATTTATTTTTCATTTTAAAAAAAGTTATGGCTTGTTGAGGAAGCCGAAACTCAAATAATGGTCACAGCGATGGAGAAGTCGTTGTCGCCGCATATGTACGACAAGAAAAACATTACTTTTTGTCATTTAGTAAAATTATTTGTATAAAAATATTCCTTTTGAATAAATGTAATAATCAAAGGGGTTTATACAGCGTATAAAAGAAATTTGTGTGTAAAAAAAAATATGCCTAAATGAATGGAGATTGGGAAAAAGTCCCTTAAAAAGATAATTTTTTAAATAAAATAGATATATTATGTGTATTCACTATAACTACACATAAATAAAGTACAATTACAAGACAAGACATAATAATATCATGAAATAATTTGAAAGTAGGAGACTAACCCAATGAACAGAAATTGGGTTAAGAAGTTCCCTTACCTTGTGTCCGAATTGACCCGACCATTCTTTAACCTCCTTAATAATAAACTAGAGTTAATCGCTACTTTCTTAAGAACCTTTTCCATGTTAATTATCCATTTTATATCACTTGTTATAATGTTACAAAAATTATTTAATCATTTAAGTTAATTACGGTCGTTTTGTCGATCGTTGGTAATTGAGTCAACAATAAACTTCTTATAATTACATGTTGTTTATGTGGTAGAATATCCATTATCTACATAATTATATTAATGATGTAGATATCATATATATCCTATATATCCAGTATATACATGAATTTTTAATATTACATAACATTTAGAGGTAATAAATGAAATGCACCGTTCTTGGAGACGGTAAGTCGTACATACGCATGGACGCTACTTTCATTTATATTTCATATTTAATGGAATGAAGTTATAATTATATAAAGTTATAATATAATTACATTATAATATAATGTATAATACCATTTTCTCCATCCTTTATACATCCCACATATGGCATTAACGATTCAAATCACTTTGAGGGGGCGGTAGTCTCTACTTCCTAAAATGAAATTATCGCATTTACCCATAATGGAAATCGTAAAGGTATGCCATAAATGAAAAATAAAGAATCATAAGGAAAACAAAATAATAATATATATCATATATAAAAATAGTTTCATCATAATGGCCACCATGAGAGGTGTTATATGTGTTTTGAACAATCATCGTTTCATGAGGCAGAAATTCGCAATCCACAGAAACAGTATGTTCTTTAACCATTAGATGTAGGTGTGTCTAAGTTTAAATAAAATCCTTCTCATAAAAACATACTAGTATATTGAAGATACTGTTGTTGTTACAAAAGTAAATAATAAAAAGAGTTTAGGGGGTTGGATAATCAAAATAATACAAAACAACATTAGAGAAGAAATTACCTTAAAATTGGGTAACTCTTTTTGATTTGATCCAAAGGCTTCATTGGGAAGACTTTTGCTCAAATTGAGGCTTCTAGGAGTAAGAGAGGGATTTTGGGAAAGTATTTGGGTAGATTTTGGCTGAGCAAAATGTCTTGAGGGTGTGAATAAGGTGGTAGAGGTGGGGGCCTTTTATAATAGGAGAGGAGGGGCACTCTTGGAAAGTTATAAAAGGATACTTTATCATAAAATGCTTTTCGGATTTAAAAGGTCCCAAAATTATATATTTCAAGGATAAGGTGATAATATTTCCAAATACACCCATCCAATAGGGTTTTTACATGTTTAGGTCTTAGATTTTATATTATCTTTTGATTTTATTTAAATCGTTAAATAATGAGTTAATCGCTGCATCATCATGGTGTCATAAATAATTTAATTTATTTAATTTCTAAAAATTATAAAAAAATATCATGATGTAGGAAATATTTTTATATTTATAATTAATATATATAGTCAAAAATAGGACTTTTATAAGCCCCATTTAAATTTTTTTTTAGTAAAACAACTCATGATTGTGACATTTTTATTTTAACATGAAATAAAAAGTTTTTAATGTCATTTTCCTACCAAAGTGGCTCCATGGGGTCCCCAGGTTGACCCATGGATTTTCCTGGTCAGCCATGACTCATACAATAGGGGTAGGACATGTGTAAAGGTATTTTCATATTTTTATAATATCATTTTACCTTAAATTTCACTAATTTCCTTTAATCACGATTAATTAAACTTAAAAGTTACTATTCACCAAAAAATTATTTTAATCCCACTGAACCAAATTCTACTTCCTAATGACAACCATGTATGTCGGATTTTTAAAAATCAAATCACAGAAGTGGTAATGTTTCATTTAAACAAAAAATCAGTTTTTTTAACTATCACTTAGTGGTTTCACTATTCATCAAAAATTGAAGTTTTTCAGAACAATTCCAAAATTTCACCCTATGCAATAATTGATATTCCGAATTCAAAAATGATGTCTATTTTAAAAAATTCCAAACATATATGTTTCATTAATTAATTTTATAATTAATTCCTTCTTTCACAACAAATAGCGTCTTTTTAAGAAACAATATATATCAAAATATTGACAATTGTTTATGTCCAATTTCAAAGTGAAATTAATTCTAATGAACAAAATTGGAAAAAAAATGGTAAAAATGTATTCTAATTATACTTTAAAACCACTCAATAGTATAATTTATCACTATAAATTATTTTTATTAAAAAAGTTGTTTTTAAGTATTTTTCACTATTCATAAAAAATTGGAAGTTCTCAGAAAAATACCGAAAATTTAACATAGGCTAATTTCGATATCCCGAATCCAAAAATGAAGTCCATTTTGAAATATAAAATATATATAATTTCAAAAAGTGGGTATTACTATTCATAATGGCTATATTGATTGGTCGCGGTGCGTTAGAATCTCGAACTTGCGTACAATGAAAGTTGTTGCATTATTGAATGGGAAGCGTATCGTGGAAGCTCGGGGTGTTATATTTTATTTCTATAACAATGTCCTGGTGAAAATATTATTTTTCTCAAAAATATTTTTAATGGAATTTTTATGGTATATCTATTCATTAGTGACATAAAAAAAATATTTTATATATCATAGCATAGGGATATATTGAATTGATACAATATTTATTATATCTCATGATTTTTTATCATATATTTTACTAGGGAATGTATTGAAATTGTCATTTTTGGTAAATTTTTATTAATCATTACCATTACTTATACATATTAAAATTCTTATTATCTTTGGACATTACATTTCTCCTAAATATAAAATATTATTTATCACTGAAATAATTATTAAATAAACCTTTATTCATGACTATATATGGTATTTTTCAAATGTTGTTATATTATTTAATAGGGGAAATATTCGTTAATCCGTATTCCTTACTCTATACCAAAAATATTTCATAAGTTATTTTTATAAATGAATTTAATTGAATGTTATATATATGGGGAATTATTTGGTAATTTAGATATAGTTGGTTCCTTATAATATATATCCCCTCGATTAATTGTTAATCAAAGGAGATGAATCACTTTTATAGCCTTAGTTTAAGGGATTTTTGGTGTATAACCACCCATCAATTCGAAACATTGTTATAAAAGGTCTTGATAGTAGATGTATAGTCATTCCTGACATCATTACATACAATATTTATTAATTTACTTAATTATGAATAAAATTATTATTATCCCTGAGTTATTATCGATGATATTATCTCTAGATCCATTTTTATTTTCAGTTAATTGATTAAATGTCCTATTTTTCATTAATTTACCTTAACATATTTAAAATGTATTATCTAATAATGATATTCATGTTTTTGGTTAAATTGAATGTGTGTTTAAATATTTAACGTTCATTATTTATTATTTAGAAATGATTATTCGTTATTTACTCAATATTTTATCAGATTAACTAAACATACACTGAGAATATAAACTCAACCTTATTTTGTTTCAATTTCTCAAAATCCAAGATGTGTACTATGAATAATATACATGTACACTCTAGAGAAAAAAATTATATTTTCCTTAAAAATATTTTTTTGTAATTTTTATTATTAAAATGTAATATAGTAATCAGGTATTTATATAGTTAAAGAATACTATTATACTTCCCATTCATTAGAGAAATGAATTCTTGTTTCTTATAATAATCAAATACAGTCATCCATATCTCTAGGATTTTAGGATATGCATCATTAAAGTTCACCCATCACATTATGTTCATTATTTATGTGTTCCATATAATGTAAATCAATCATAAGGAATAGGATAATAATTACCCATTTAAATAAAATGACTTTTATAATCATGGATCATATTTTATTCAATGAAAATGTTAAGATGATGAAATTTGAGAAACAAACAAAATTCCTTGTTTTACAACGTCATGGAAATGGAAAATAAACGAGGTATATATGTTACTGAAATATATATAGAAATTTTATGAAATACAACAAGTCAATGGTAATCACCATTGATGACACTTTAATTGAAATATCCTATGGAATATATCTTCAGAAAAATAAAATTTTCACATTGATGTCTTTAGTTAAAAGTAAAAAAATTAAAAAACAATTATATGAAATTTTTCATCAAAAAAAATATACATGGATACTAATATAATATGCTTTAGAATAATTTATGTTCATTATTTTGTGTAATTAAATATATTTCATATAATTTAAAATGATTTCCTTTGACAATTTTTAAATTTTTTAAGAGGTATCTTTTAAAAAACGAAACTATTCATTCCAAAACCCTCAAAAAAATTTAAACATGGTTATACATTTATTTAAACAACAATTTCTATAATGTTATAAAATTCTCAAAAATAGTTTTACAATACATGGATTTAGAATGAAACTCATTTTCAACTGATGAATTAATTGAATTCATATTTTTTTAAAGCATTTTTAAATAATTTCTACTATTAAGGAGACGAAAATGGTTCAATAACTTGAAAATTAATTGAATAAAAAAATATATGAAAATATATTGTTTTTTTTTTGAAAATAATAAAATTATTTCCTATAATGTATGTTCAAGCCTAAATAATCCCAATTAATTTGGGATTAAATTATTTGACCATTTCAAATTATTTAATTATATATATAAATCACAGGAATGATTTTAATTTATTGTAACATAAAATATATTTATTTATATAGGATACTTGATATAAAACATAAATTTTATTTTTATAATATATTTAAATGAATATTTTTATTACTGAACATGTGTCTAAATTAAATTTGTTTTTTGATGAAACCCTTACCTCGAGTCTAGACATTATTCTGTATGTATTTTATCTCATATAATAAAAACGTAGTTAAAATATTTTTTTTGATGTTTAAATTTTAAGAATTATTCCCTTTTAATAAGAAGATTAAAATAATTTATTTTCATCACATATTTAAATATATAATAAATTATTTCAATGTCTACTGTTTAGAAGATGTTGAGTTAATGGTTTCAAAATTACATTAGTGTGTTAACCATTGTCACAGAGGTCACTATTCCATTTCCATCTGAATAATAATAATGAAATATTTAAAATAATTATATATAAAATTTTCTTTTATATCTAACTATGAATTATCATTATGAAAAATAAATTAGGTTACAATCATTGTGATGGTATGTCATATGCACACATGTATAACATTTCCATTTTTTAATGATCCTGAAATAAAGAAGGTAAGTGAGATTTCTTTATTTCAATAAATATCACACCATCATAAATATAATATAATTTATTTAAATATAATATAATATAAAACACATCTCATAAATTAATAAAAAAGGAATCACAATTCATATTGAGGTTGCTGTGTATTGTATACAAGGGTCAAATTTTAATTTTTCCACGGATGGTATGGTGAAAAAGTATATGTTATTCTTCTTTTAAAGGATGATTAAACATTAATGAATATAATATAAAAATATTAAATATGAAATTTTAAATTTCTTCCATAGTTGATGAATGAAAAAAAATACATCGTTCCTCGAGGTAGTAGTCTTACGTACAGACGAATAATGGTTTCATTTTACATTATTAAAAGAGGGGATGGATTTATGTTTCTAAATTATCATAATAATAAAATAGAATATGGTAGATAATTAATAAATTATATAAGAATTATACATTATGATTTTATGGAGGTGGAAGAAGAAATAACAAAAATATGCTCTATAAGAAACATTACATATTCTTCGATCTACCCCTTCAAGATTATATAAAAAGACACCATAGATTATATTTATGATAAAACCACAGTGAATCCGATGAGGGGAATTAAGTTATAATTGTTTTTGGACATGTGTTGGACGAAACATAAGTCTTTATAGAGGTCAAGTATATAATTAATTGGGTACCCTTTTTTATGTGGGGTTGAGGACACATGAGTAATTATTGAAATTAAAAACATTATGCCCATGTTTTCTAAATTCTAAAAGACTCTATAATGGGTCATTGTGAATCAAATGATGATTTATGGTCTTAATATTCATATTAAAAATTATTTGGATATATTTTTATGTCATTTCAAACACAACTATATTATATTAACCTCTGGAAAACAAGTTTTGTTCTTAAACATGGTAATTGGTATTAAATATATTTATTATTCATTATAATTAACAGTTGAAAAATATAATGAAAATATTAATTATGATGATTAATAATATTAATTCCATTTTTAAATTTTTATTTAAAAATTATGGAATAATCCAATTAAAAATTAATCCCACAGATGTGAGGATAAATTATTTTTAAAAAATCTATTTATTTTATAAAAATTTATTATATAAATATTCAAAATGAAATTGATTATTATAATCTCAATTGAAGGAATAATAAAATAAATGAAATAATTTAAATTTCCAAATGACATTAAAAATATATAACATTTTGAGTTATTTAAACAAAAAATATCTTTTCATAAAAAACCAATATATTCAATACTCATTAAAAACTATGATTTTTAGAAAAGTCCAAAAAAATAAATCCTATGCAGAATTTTAAATGTTTATTAAAAAAATTAGTTATATTTTTGCAATGTAGTTTTTAAAGTAGGATTTTCTTTATTAAGTCACATAAAATAAGTAAATATATTTTTAAAATATATTTTCAGAACATATAAATATGTTCTCATAAATTAATAACATATTTATCTATATATATTATTTAGCATCCAAAATTAATTATCAAATTTTTGTTATTCATATTCATACAAACACATTTTATGGTGAGGTTATAATTTTCATGTTTAAAGAAAATTATTTTTTAATTATATCATAGTTCATTGAAACTACATATTTCATATTGAATACCATATCCAACATAATTTTATATTGAAAATTGTGGGTCATTACATTCTACCCACCTTAAATAGACTATTTCTTTAAAATATGAGTATTTAATGAGTAATCAAGGGTATAAAATTTGAAAATTCTATTATGGAAATTCCACATCAACAAACATGTTATAAAACATCGTTTTAAATAAGAGGAAAAATGAAATATGAAGATAAAAAAATATATAGTATTTAAAATAAGAAATATACATAGGAACTGAGAACATGTATTTTGAAGGAAATAAAATTTAATAAATAATATTATAATTTTTTAAATTGATAAGATACATTTGATTAATTTAAAATAAATTAAATTTTTATTCAAGATAATGTTAACTAGTTGAGGGATAATTCTTCCATATTTTCTATGAAAATAATTAAATATGCATTCATTATAGGTATTATTTAACTATTGCACATTTTCCACTGCATCATGAACTTTTTTCTCCTAATCATGACTAATCAATATTAATTTTTAATTCATGATGAATTAAAAATGAATTCTAATTCATCCCATGATGTGAAAAATTTATATATATTTATTACCCATATCTTTTGAAACTATTTGAAACCCAAAAATGGTTAATAAATGTATGATATTCCTAAAATGAATACACCATCATATAAATATTAAAATTTGATGTTAAAAATAAACCATTCCTTAACTAAATAACACTACATCCTAAATAAAATAAATATTAAAATATTTAATTGGGTTCCTCCAAGATTATACATCATGATAAATATCATATTACACATAATAGTTATGTATGTCGCGCCTAGAGAGTCATTTCCAAAAATATATTTAATCACCTCAAAATTTTAATAAATTTTAAAATAATTTCACCTTACAATATTTTCTACAAATAATCATATAAATTATCCATAAAATCATTTTTGTAAAAACAATGAAATGCTGACCAGAAAATATCTTTGTTCTATAGAATTTGATCCAGACTTTTCACCAATTAATTATTATTTTAATTCACATGACCTGACCAAATATGATAGGTTTAAACCCAACTTGTGGATTTAAATTATATAAAATTTTCACAAAAAAAATTTATAATAATATTTACAATTCACCTAGATCATATTAACATCTTAATAATATGATGAACATATTCAAGAATATCATTATTCATCAGCTCAATTGTATAATTTCTTTCATTTTATACCTATCTCTTCCTTTTCTACACATTCAAATAATTGAAATTTACTATAATTACATTAACATCGTGATCATAAAAAATATTATCCTTTCTTAATTCATGTGTTTTATTCATAAAATATCACTATAAAATTACACATCTTTTCAAGGAATTTATCATTATTCAATTAATTATTTAAATTCCTTAAATAATACATATAGTTTCCCTGATTCGTATAACCATAATACCATTGATAAATTTACTTCAATAATTATATTATCAAATTCCAAAATGTAAAAAATAAATCAACCCACTTAAATTATTGACATAAAATTACCCAGATGATTTTATCCTTGGATTAGCGAATTGAAAAACATAATGACCAAGTTACCCATATCTATGACATTAAATTGTGTATAGTTCCTTAGTGTAGTATTTATTTGGTTAGGCCTTGTTATCTATAAACTTAATCTTAATTCATAAATTCTCTGTAATATTCTCTCCTTTTTAAAATTTAATGAATCATCCAATTACCTTAATATAATTTCCATGGTCTTAATTTAATTATTTTTTACATATAGGGAATTTATTCATCATTTCTTTATGTTTACTAATACATAAACAAAAAACATACATAATCCTTTTCTTATTTGATGTGTATTAAAGTTTAACTATATTAAGGTTATTAATCATAACATTGTTAATGTCATTTGGTATTATCACTATTTTTCTATGTCAAATTCCCTCGATGTTAGGAAAATAATTATAGATATCATTATATTTACCCTCAGATTGATTATTTTCCTTCACTCTAATATTCCAAATAAGTGACTAAAAATAATAAAACAAAATTTATTTTAATTCACTAACATAAAAATTGAAAATGTATTAAAACCTAGATTGAATATCTTATAAATTATTAGTATATCTTTATTTATGAACCACTAGGTTTCATTGAAGGTTATCATTGGAAACACTTCTTATTGGGTATTCAAACTTATAAATTTGTTCAACTACTTCATTATTGTTTGAAATGTGTTTCTGAATTTCCAAAACATATCAAATAGGATTCTCAATCTAGGGGGAATATATTTTTGTTGTTTTCAACCAGTTGATAATCAAGTCAATCCCAAATCCCAATTTTCATTATTATCACAACTATGCTCAACTGTTCTAGAGCCACATCAACATACAATATCAAGATAATGATAAAATTTCTCAAAACCCATATTTTATATAATTAATTATACAATATATATATATATATATATATATTTATTCGTATTTTTATCCCATGTTTTCTTAGTAAATTATTTATATCACTATGCTAATAAATAACTCCATGATTCTCTAATATCATGTATATTGACCTATGTTTTTTAATCATTTAATTACTATATTTTTTGAAATAAATAATTATAAATTAAAACCAAGAGATTGCAGTGGAGAGTTTCTTTTTTAGTCTATGTACATAATAGATCATCCTGAGACAACTAAATTAAATTTATTTATTTTATTTCTCATAGTGAGATACTATATCATTCCAATATTTTAAAATTACATGGGAAAAGTAAGGGAATACATATAAAAATTTGTGAGTTAAAAAGCCCACTAGTGGAATAAAAATGATAAAGATATATAATGTGTGAGTCAAAGCAATAACATGATATCATTAAAATAAAATTCATTGGGTTAGTCACAAGAGATAATAATATAATCAATATTGTTTAATAAGATCATATGATTATATAATGTTTTTAAAAAACATATTACAAAAAAAATGATTCAGTTATAACTACCTCAATAATATCATTTGTTGGAAAAAGTCCCATAATGGATTATCTTTACTCAATACCATATATAATGTGATATGACTCTATAGATTTTCTAAAATAATTTGATAATATTATCAGTTCACCCAAAATTACAATTTCATGATTATTGTGTTAAATATAATTAAAATTAATTATAAGGATTAACATTAGATCAACCCCTTCAAAGAAAATGGGTTAGTGTGTCATTTATTATATCAATATCAACAGAAATATCATTAATAAAGAATTTAGGGAATGAAAAAGGCATGTATTACCACATCAGTATAAGAATTAATAAGATGATAATATATGGGTAATGAAATATAAGCAATGTTTATATGAAATCCATAACATCTAGGGTAGTCAAAATTGAAGAAAATTTCCTTAATAGAATACATATAACATTTCATGAGAAAAATACTCTTTTCATTTTGAAATCATAACTTCCATATTTGATAATTTCAAAAAAATTATAGAACTTTATTAATGAAATAACCCTGGGAAATAATAGTTTAAGCTTAAAATGATTTAGTTTTAATGGTGGTCACAAATTCCATACATGAATTATATGTTAAAGAAACATTCCATTCCCACTTTTTTTTAAGAATGATTTACATACCTCACTATTAAAATGATAGGATGATTCCATAAAAAAAATATAAATAGTAAATCCTGAATAGATGTAATGGCCCGGACCTCTCCTATCCATTCCTTTGTGAAAATGTGGTGATGGAGGTGTTCCGGGAGGTCAAGTTGACTTTGGGGGGCATTGGGGTGGACTTCGATAGAAATTTAAAGGGTAATAGCTTTTGCACGGATGGTGCACGGTTTTCCTAAACCATGCGACAAAACCATGCAAGGCTAGTCTTGGAGGTAGTGGCTAACACATGTTTAGCACACGGGTTGTCTAACCATACAGACTAACTGTGCAAGGAGTGTTTGGCGAGGCAGCAGCTAATTCAGGGTTATCGTATGGTTTGTTAAACTGTGTAGACTAACTGTGCAGATACTTAATGTAAGAACCTAAAATTTTGGATCTAACTTTTTTTTCCTTTAATCACCTCGTTTAAGACCCTAAGCATCCATACTATGGATTAATCTCCCTTGATGGTTAGAAAACCTATCCCATGCATTTTGGAGGTGATCCAGAGGCTTTTCATGGAGAATCGAAGACGGTTCTTTAGGTACGTGGTCATTCTTGCTTGATTTCTTAGATCTACTTAGATCTACTCCTCCTCTTTTCTCAGTTTCTTGGATCTACGCCCGTTATGGGTAGATCTAAGTTTGTGGATGTCAAATATGATGAGCTTTGGTCTTGATTGTGTTAGGAGGGGAGACCTAAGGAGGATTTATGGATAATCGACCCGGTTTCTTGGGCGTTCATCGACCGTTGTGGTTTTCCTCGAAAACCATTGAGGTAGGGGATTCATGGCATCTCTAATTGTTTATGTGAAATCTTAGAGTTAGCATGATTTATCCCTTTAGATCACAATGGAATTAACCTAATTAAAAACTCAATCCAGATTAAAATAATTGGTTTGATCGCATGTTGTTGCTTTGTACCATGATAACGGTTTGCCTCTTGATTTTCTAGATAGTGTGATATCTATTCCTTTCTTGTTAGCATGGGGTTCTTGATGAAATTTATAAAGAACATAAATCCGGAATTAATTGATAATTAATTGGCTAAAGATAAAGAAGAATGTGATCAAATCTGGTTGTGGTTGTTGTGGTTGTCGATCCAAATTGATGTAAATCAAATTCATGCCATTGTATGTGTTTAATTCAGTTGGTTGGTAAACATGAAATCTGTTGGTGCTTGTTATTTGATGGCCAGATGCCTTGTTAAAGGGCCAAGAGCCCAAATTGATGTGATTTTTGTTTTCCTATTGCCTGTGCGGTGATGTGACCCTGGGAAGGTGCAAGATATGTGAGGATATAGAGGCCTTGTGGTTGTGGTAGCTGATGACGCCTAGAGTGGCGAGATGCATCGGTTTATGCATGTGGGTGTTAGGGAGGACACTGAGGATGATGGAATGGGGTGGATGTGATTTTTGGATGCTTGTAGATTCTTTGTTGTTTATTTGGTTTACTTTTCCCCACTGCTCAAGGTAGCTGGTCTTGCTTACCCTTTTTCTGAAGGAGGCGAAGACACACGTGGTATGTCACTTGCTTTATGTGTTTAGACTCTAAAGGGAAAATGGGTCTACGCTCTTCCTATAGGCGGAAAAGAATCCACGGGTAGTACGTCTACTCACCGTGTTGAGCCCCCTTGTGTTTAGTAGCATAGGATTCTTTTCTAGAATGCCTGGGAATATGGGAAAGTAATTCTGTAATGAATGTTTGAATAAATGATGTTAACCCATGGGGTTGGAGTTTGACGAAACTTAATGATGAGGTTGAGAACCTTTTAAGGGACAGTGGTTTTCGGATGTGATGTTAATGGAACAAAATGAGGAATTGTTCTTGGTTAATTAATGTTCAAAAAATTAATTAACATACAATGAAATAGTTAAAAAGGGTAATGAAGTAATCTAATAAATCCCTTTAAATGTTTGTGTGCTTATAGGATAGCTAGTATCAGAAGTGGAAGCCCAGAGTATGAGAGACGTTAGTTGCAGTCATTTCTATGACTAGGTTATGCCCATTGTGTGGTTGTGAGTTATAATATATTTTGTAATTTTTGTGTTCTATACCCTACTCCACCCTGTCAGTATGGGGAACTGACACCCTGGGGATTCTGAGCCCTGGGGTTGTTTTCCCCAACATTTGGGTGGGAGGATGAATGGCTGACTACCCCCTTTGAACCCTCTCTCTTCTCTTAGTAGATACTAGTGCCATGAGCCACAAATGATAGTTTTCCCCATATATGTGTGTAGAGGGATGTAATGGATTGTGGTTATGCACACACATATATTCTTGATATAGTATCCTATGGACTTCTATAGGTGTAACGTGTATAGGATATGATGGCTTGAGGATCCTTACTCGGTGTATGGGCTATAATGGCTTGAGGTATAATACCTGGCGTATGATACACGTTATGAGACCTGTGGCGGATCCTAGAAACTACCTGGTTCCTTTTGGTTGTGAGGATGGTGTGGTGCTTAGCCCAGGTGTCTGTCGGCAAGCCATTGTGGTGTATGTGGTGCAGATTGTGGAGCATAGCCTAGGTATATACGAGCAAGCCTTTAGAGAGAGATTCACATGATGGATGTCATTAGGGAAAAGCGGAAAACCAATGGGGAAGTAATAGTAGGGTACCCTTGAGATCCTTTATTATATGATATATTTTTGTATGCGTTACTTGGTGAGAGTATCCATGGTGAGGTTGGGAACTTAGTATACCTGTATAGGTGACGAGTTAGTTTCACTTGTTGTTCAATGTGCTTTAGAATTCTTTCTTTAATTTTGCACGAGAGGATTCAGGGAGGATCCTACTGAGTATACTTTTATAGTCATCCTATATATAAACTATTTTTAGGTAACTTCGAGCAGGATGGAGATCAACCAGGTTACTACTAGCTTGTGGTTGGAGGACTTGTTCAGGCTTGTGGTCGCTGCCGTTTTACTTTCTTTTGGGTATTTTTAGTTTTCCCGTTCTGTTTTAGTACTTTTTCGTGGCATTTTATATATGTACTTGGGTTTATTTTATATTTTAGTTACGAGTTGTATTTGGTTGGTGTATACATTATTTCTCCCATCCGCATGTGTTCTCTGAGAGGTAATGCCTCTAATTTGAGTGTTTATTATACCCTTAGTGCTATTCGCCAACCCAGGGCCTACTGGAGGCGGGACTCGGGGGGTCATTATCTCCCTTTTCACATTTCCATCCTAGGAGGGGTACACTTTGTGGGGAGGGGGTCATGACAGAGTTATATCAGAGGTCTGGTTGAGAGATAGAATTGTGTTTGGAGTTAGGCACGGGTGAGGTTGCATGGGTTGGTAGGGAAACAATTTCATTCATGTTTAGAAAGTGAGGTAAACAATGGAGAATGGCTGAGACATAGGTATTTAGGGCCCCCCCCCCCTATGATCTGATGTACGAACCTTTAAGTTTACAATGGATACTAAACAGGGTGATACTAGTTGCAGGGTAGAGACCTAGGAAAGGATCATGCATCATACTTCTTTGTGCCTATGTTTGAATTGGTAGACCATGGGATAGTTTAACCTAAAAAGAATAAAAGAAAAAAATTAATTAATAAATGTCGAGTCCTCCATATTCCAGGCTTAGGAGCTCTATGTGTTTGTTATTTTGTAGGTATTGCTTCAGGTCAATGTCCTCGTCAGGTTTGCATAGAAGATGTCCAGCATGTTGTTCCAGCATGTTGCCACAGGGTAGAGGTTAACGATGACAACACTTGGAGGAAGACACTCTGAGAGTTTTAGGGCTAGATTCTGCAGCAGTACGAGGGCTCCATTTTAGATGCAGTCACAAAATACTGGTTGGAGGAGGCCGAGATAGGATTCAGTTAAATCCAAGCTCGGAAGGAGTACCGGGTGTCCTTAGCTGTGACGATGCAGCATGGAGCAGCAAGGTTGTGGTTATTCTTGTTCCTCGGGGATCAAGAGGAGTCAGTGATCTCAAGGGAGGAGTTCCGAGACATGTTTAGAGTCGAGTTCCTTTCCTCGACTGCAAAGGAGTCCAGTTTCCAGGAGCTTGTTACCCTTCGAAAAGGGAGATCCAATGTTCAGGAGTTTGGGATCTATTTCCGGATCCTTTAACGATATGCTTTGGACCTGTTACCAGATAAGGAGGCCAGGGCAAGGCATTTCGAGGAGGCTTTGCGTCCAAAGATCCAGCACCAGGTTACCCCATTTATGCTAAAGACATATCTCAAGGTGCTGGCATGGGTGGAGGTTGTCGAGAAGAGTTTGTCCAGGACTAGATCATTATTAGAGGGGAATCAGAATGATTCCTCATGAAGCAAGGCTGTTGTCCGGGGTTCCTAGTTTTCAGGGCAGAAGTGTTTCTGTTCAGTCGGGGGTAGGTCTGGGCCATTCAAATCTCATTTCTCCAGAGGGAGAAAATCTCAGGCCTATGCCAAGTGATTAGGCACTTGTTTTTATTGTCGTGGTTGTGGTCATCAGAAGTGGGAGTGTCAACCATTAAGCGCAGTCATCATGCACCAGGTGTTACGCTCCAGGTTCCTCTGTTGATGTAGTTTCTTCCGAGGCATCAGCAGCCAGTTGCACCAGCTTTAGATCAGCATAGTGTAGATAGGGCAGGCAGGGGACAACCCCATGATGCTACCCATCCATAGAGAGTAGAGTGAGGCCATGGTGGTGGTCGCCATCAGGGTTAGAGAGGCCATGAAGGAGGTCGTGTTCAGCTTCATGCTCTAGAGTTTCCAGCACCATATGAGCCAGATGTCGTTCGAGGTACCCTTTTCTTGTTTTCTACCTTTATGCATGCCTTGTTTGATTCAAGAGAAACGCACTCCTTTATATCACCTACCCTTTTCCATGCTTTGGGACTTGAGGTAGAGAGGCTTCCAGTGCCCTTGGTGTTGACTACGCCAGTTGGAGGTTATGCTGACTTGTTTGAAGTATTCAGAGACTGTGAGCTAGTGTTGGGGTAACACCACTCTGGGGTAGATTTCCAATGTTTATGGATACAACCATATGATGTCATCCTCAGCATGGATTGGTTGTATTCGGTGAAGGCTATTGTGGATTTCTTCAGGAAGAAGGACATTTTCTTTGGTGCGGATGGAGATCCATTGGTGTTTGTTGGTGAGAGAAATCCTTGGACGGGTCATAGGTGTGTTCCATTCTTATCGTCCATGATGGCTGAGATGATGCTGAGTTCTTCAGAAGTTCAGTAGTTAGCATTTCCTAGGGTTGTAGAGGAGTAACACGATGTCTTCCCAGAGGAGGTTATAGCATTACACCCTCGACGAGAGATCGAGTTTGGGATGAATCTACATCCAAGAGCTTATCCTATCTATATGTATCCATATAGGATGGCCCCTTATGAGTTAAGAGATCTGTGTATACAGCTTGATGGTCTGTTACATCGTAGTTTTGTTAGACCAAGTGTGTCACCATGGGGTCCACCAGTTCTGTTCATGAAGAAGAACGATGACAGTTTGTGGTTGTGTGTCGATTATCGTTGCTTGAACAAAGTGAAAATAATGAATAACTATCCTATTTTCGCGGATTGATGACATATTCGGTCAACTGAAGGGTGCAAGTTGGTTCTCGAAGATCGACTTGCGGTCAGGATATCATCAGATGCATGTGATGGATGAGGATATCTCGAAGACTGCTTTCTGTTGTCATCATAGGAATTATGAGTTCGTTTTAATGTTGTTTTCCATGATGAATGCTCCAGCGGTATTCATGGGTTGATGAATGCTGTGTTCTGTGAGTTCCTGGAAAATTTCATGGTAGTTTTCATCGATGACATTCTTGTGTACCCCACATCTGAAGAGGAGCATGCAGATCATCTACGAGCAGTTTTGGGAGTTCTTTGTCGACATCAGCTATTCGAGAAGTTTTGGAAGTGTGATTTTTGGTCTCTAGAAGTCCATTTCCTAGGGAATGTTGTGTCCCAATAGGGAGTAGATGTGGATCCCTCGAAGATTGAAGCAGTTGTGTCTTGGACAGCTCCAAAGACAATGTCAGAGGTGCGAAGTTTCCTTGGTCTCATAGGCTACTATAGGAGGGTTGTATCCAATTTTTCACAGGTTACGACTCCTCTAATAGCTTTGACCTAGCAAGATTAGGCTTTCTTATGGTCTGATTAGTGTCGGGAAGCTTTTGAGTATCTAAAGGAGAAGTTAGTAAGTTCTCCAGTCCTTTGTCTTCCAGCTGAAGGAGTTCAGTTTGATGTTTTCTGCGATGCTTCACATCTAGGGTTAGGTTGTGTTCTCATTTAGCAGAGGACATTTGTTTCTTATGGTTCTTGGTAGTTACGTCTCCCTGAACGCAACTATGCCACCCATGATCTTGAGTTTGCAACTATGTTGTTTGCTATGAAGTTGTCTAGACATTACCTCATTGGTGAGCGCTTTGTGGTTTTCACCGATCATAAGAGTTTGAGGTATGTTTTCTCCCTGCGTGACATGAACTTATGACAATGTCAGTGGATGGAGTTCTTACAGGAATATGATATCGAAATATCGTATACACCTGGAGAAGGGAATTTTGTGGCTGATGCACTGAGCCGAATGCCACGTAGTGATGCTGTGCATGAATTCGATGATTCTTGTAGAGTAATGGAAGAACTATCAGCATTACATCTTGATATAGGAGAAGTTGGGGTTAGAGGTTGTCTCTTTCAGATGACGGTGTAGTCATCCCTAGTGCAGAAGGTGGAAGGTTCCTAGTTTGGGGATCTTGATGTGGAGGTCTGGAGAGACCGAGTTGTTTGTGGTGAGGCCCCTAATGGTTGGTCTGAGGATTAACAACACAGAGTGTTGTATCATGGAATTCTTTTTGTTCCCTTGAAGATGCGCAAGATGGTCCTCAGAGATTTAAATAGGTCTCCTTTAGCAGTGCATCCTGGTGTGACAAAGATGTACCGATCCTTGAGGAGTCAGTTTTTGTGGCCTAGGATGAAGCATGTAGTTGCGGAGATTGTGTCTCGATGTTTAGTCTGAAATAAGTTAAAGGCCGAACACTATGTTCCTGGTGGTCTTCTCCAGCCATTAGATATTCCTTATTCTAAGTGGGAGGACATCTCACTGGACTTTGTTACAGGTTTACCTCATGCTCTAGGAGGAAATGATGCTATTTGGGTGGTAGTGGATCGCGTAACAAAATCATCCCACTTCATAGCGATCAAGGAGTCGACCTCAATGGAGGTTTTGTTGAGGCAGTATCTAGAGAAGGTGGTGAGACTTCATGGAGTCCCAATGACGATCATTTCTGATCAAGATCCTTGTTTTACCTCCAGGGTGTGGATAGGTCTCCAACGTGCTTTTGGTTCTCAAATATGCCTTATCACTACTTTTTATCCTAAAAAAGATGGTCAGACAGAGCGAACTATCCAGACTCTTGAATACATGTTGCGCTCTCGTGTTCTTGATTTTGGAGGTTCATGGATGAGGCACTTACCCTAGGTGGAGTTCACTTATAATAATAGATTTTACCCCACCATCGGTATGGAGCTGTTTGAAGCCTTGTATTGTCAGCCTTGCCGTTCTCCGTTGTGCTGAACTGGGGTTGGAGAATCAGCAATTATTGGACTAGAACTAGTGAATAATACAAAAGAGATGGTTCAGGTTATTCGTGAGAGGATGAAGACAACGCAAGATCGTCATAAATCATATGCCGATCAAAGAAGGAGGCCCCTAGAGTTTAATGTTGGGGATCATGTGTTTCTAAAGGTGACTCCCCATCATGGGAAGGGAAGGTTTGGTAATGGGAGTAAGATTTCTCCCCATTTTGTTGGGCCTTTTGAGGTGTTAGCTCCTGTTGGAGCTGTGGCGTAACGAGTAGCACTTCCCCCTCCGATGAGTCAGAATCATGATGTTTCCCATGTATCACAGCTTCGTCGTTATCATCATGACGACTCCCACATCGTCAATTGGGGAGAGATCGATGTTGATAATGATTCCACCATTGAGGAGAAACCTATGGAGATACCAGACCGCAAGGAGAAGGTGTTGCACGGGCATTCCATCCCCTTAGTTCATGTCTTGTGGCGACACGATGGCATGGAAGAGAGTACCACATAACGTGAATCACAGATACGTGCTCAGTACCCAGTGTTGTTTGATGTTTAACTATTTCCATGTATCATTGTAGCTGATGTGGTTGTGGAACTTTCATGTTTATGAGATGGTACCCTTTGTTGCTTTGGAGGCTTTCTCTCTTCTGAGAGGTATCTCAGTGGGTGGTTGTTCAGACCCTGTTTTGTTTTCTCTTTAGGTGGGTTTTGAATTCTCGAGGATGTGAATGTTTTGAGAGGTATCTGATGTAATGGCCCGGACCTCTCCGGTCAATTACATTGTAAAAATGTGGTGATGGAGGTGTTCCGGGAGGTTAAGGAGACATGTGGGTGCGTTGGGGTGGACTTATATAGAAAGCTAAAGGGTAATAGCTTTCGCAGGGTTGGAGGATGGTTTTCCTAAACCATTCAGCAAAACAGTGCAAGGCTGGACTTAGAGGTAGTGGCTAACACACAGTTAGTGCACGGGTTGTCTAACCGTGCAGACTAACCATGCGAGGAGTGTTTGGAGAGGAAGAAGCTAACGCACAGTTAGTGCATGGTTTGTTAAACCGTGCAGGCTAACCGTGCTGGCACTTAAAGTTAGATCCTAAAATTGTGGATCTAACTCATTTTGCAATTAATCACCTTGTTTAAGCCCCTAAGCGTCCATAACTCGGGATTACTGTCCCTTGAAGGTTAGAAAACCTCTCCCAAGCATTTTGGAGGCGATCCATAGGATTTTCTTGGCGAATCAAAGCCGGTTCTTAAGGTATGCATCCATTCTTGCTTGATTTCATAGATCTATATAGATCTACTCCTATTATTCTCTCGGGTTCTTGGATCTACACCTATTATGGGTAGATCTAAGCGTGTGGATGTCAAATATGATGAGCTTTGGTCTTGGTTGTGTTTGGAGAGGAGACCTAAGGAGGATTCATGGAGAATCACCCTGGTTTCTTGGGTGTTCATCGACCATTGTGGTTTTCCTCGAAATCCATTAAGGTAGGGGATTCATGGCTTATCTAATAGTTTATGTGCAATCATAGAGTAAGCATGATTTAGCACTTTGGGTCACAATGGAATTGGCCTAATTAAATACTTGAACCGGGTTAAAAGAATCGGTTTGATCGCATTTTGTTGCTTTGTACCATGATAATGGTTTGCCTCTTGATTTTATAAATAGTGTGATATCTATTTCTGGCTTGTTAGAATGGGGTTCTTGATGAAATTGATCAAGAACGTAAATCTGGAATTAATTGATAATAAATTGTCTAAAGATAAAGAGGCATGTAAACAAATCCGGTTGTGGTTATTGTGGTTGTTAATCCAAATTGATGTTAATAAAATTGATTATGATGTATGTGTTTAATTCATTTGGTTGGTAAACCTGAAATCTATTGGTGCTTGTTGTTTGAAGTCTAGATGCCTTGTTAAAGGGCCAAGAGTCCAAATTTATGTGTTTTTTGTTTACCTGATGCTTGTGCGGTGATGTGACCCTCGGAGGGTGTTGTGATATGTGGGTCAT
This sequence comes from Viscum album, assembly GCA_963277665.1. Taxonomy (NCBI): domain Eukaryota; kingdom Viridiplantae; phylum Streptophyta; class Magnoliopsida; order Santalales; family Viscaceae; genus Viscum; species Viscum album. Next base: position 1,815,739,790 of record OY728127.1, read on the forward strand.
GGAGGCCTTGTGGTTGTGGCAGAGGATGACGCCTAGAGTTGAAATATGCATCAGTTTATGCATGTGGGTCTCAGGGAGGACACCAGGGATGATGGAATGAGATGGATGTGATTATTGGATGCATGTTGATTCTTGATTTTTTATATGATTTACTTTTCCCCATTGATCAGGGAAGCTGGTCTTGCTTACCCTTCTTCCTAAATAGGCAAAGACACGTCGGGTATTCCACGTTCTTTTCGTGTTTAGCCTCTCAAGGGAGAATGGGTCTACACTCTTTCTATAGGCGGAAAAGGCTCGACAGGTAGTACGTCTACTCACAACGTTAAGCCCCCATGTGTTTAGTAGCATAGGTTGATTTTCTAGAATTCTTGGGAATATGGGAAGGTAATTTTGTAATGAATGTTTGAATAAATGATGTTAACCCATGGGGTTGGAGTTTGATGAAACTTAATGATGAGGTTGAGAACTTTTGAATGGACAATGGTTTTTGGATGTGATTTTAATGGAACTTAATGTGGAATTAATCTTTGTTAAAAAATGTTTGAAGAATTAATTAACGTATAGTAGAATTGATAAAAAGGGGAATGAAGTAATCTAATAAAGCCCTTTAAATGGTTGTGTGATTATAGGATACCTAGTCTTAGAAGTGGCTACCCGAAGTCCGAGAGTTGTTAGATGCAGTCATGTCTAAGACTAGGTTATGGCCATAGTGTGGTTGTGAGTTATAATATATTCGGTACTTTTTGTGTTCTATATGCTACGCCACCCTGTCAGTAAGGGAAACTGACACCCCGGGGATTCTGAGCCCTAGGTGGGGGGGGGGGTGTTTTCCCCAACATTACTATGGGAGGATGAATGGCTAAATACCCACTTTGACCCTGCTTTCTTATCTTGGTAGATACTAGTGCCATGAGTCACGTCAGTTAGTTTTCCCCATATATGTGTGTAGAGGGATGTAATGGCTTGTGGTTATTCACACACATATATTATTTATATTTTATCGTATAGACTACTATATGTGTAACGTGTATAGGTTATGATGTCTTGAGGATCCTTACTCGGTGTATGGGCTGTAATGGTTTGAGGTATAATACCCGACATATGATACACGTTATGTGAGCTACGGTGGCTCTCAGAAACTACTTGGTTACTTTTGGTTGTGAGGATGGTGTGGTGCTTAGACCAGGTGTCTGGGGGAAAGCCTTTTTGGTGCACATGGTGCAAATTGTGGAGCTTATCCCAGGTGTATACGGGAAAGCCTTTGGAGAGAGATGCACATGATATATTTCATTGGGGAAAAGCAGCAAACCGGTTGGGAAGTGGTAGCAGGGTACCCTTGATATTCTTTATTATAAGATATATTCTTGTATGCATTACATGGTGAGAGTAGCCATGGTGAGGTTGAGAAACTTAGTATACCTGTTTAGGTGACGAGTTAGTCTCACTTTTTGTTCACAGTGCTTTAGCATGATTTCATTACTTTTGCATGAGAGGTTTTGGGGAGGATCCTACAGAGTATACTGTTATACTCATCGTATATATATAAACGGGTTTTCAGGTCACTTGGATCAGGTTGGAGATCATGTTGGTTACTACTATCTTGTGGTTGGAGGAGCTATTCGGGCTTGTGGTCGTTGCTGTTTTACTTTATTTTGGGTATTTGTATTTTTCCCATTCAGTTGTAGTACTTTAGCATTTAATTTCATATATGTACTTGGGTTTATTTTATATTTCAGTTCTGAGTTGGAGTTGGTTGGTGTCTCTCTTATTTCTCCCTTCTCCATGTGTTCTCTTTGAGGGTAATGCCTCCCATTTGAGTGTTAATTATGCCCTCGGGGCTAGTCTGCATCCCGGGGCCTACTGGAGGCGGGACTCAGGGGGTCATTATCTCCCTTTTCACATTACCGGTCCAGGAGGGGTACACTTTGTGGGGAGGGGGTCGTGAAAATAAAAATTTAAATTACAAAAAAAATGGAGAATGATAAGAAATCATGAAATTAATTTTATGGAATGTAGACATGGATGAAAATTGATTTTCACCCGAAGAGAGAAATAAAAGAATTTATTCATCAAAACATTCTCAATCATTATATGTACCTATCAGTGGATACTAGTAAAATTATTAAAAAATATAGAAAATAAATATAATTGAATAAAATAATTTTCTTTAATTACATAGTTATTAAATAATTTCATACAATAATAATTCATCATAAACAATTCTGATTAAAATTTGATTACAAAATAAACCCTTACCACTTTGGTAAGGTTTGAATCATAAATAAAATATAGTAATTGAATGAATTTTAATGAAATGTAAAAATAATTATGATATATTCATGATATATCGTGTTAATGTGAGTTATATAAACCATTAAAAATAAAAAATATCCAGAAAGGAACATGTGTCAAAATAGATGTTTTTAGACGAAACCCTTACTTCAAGACTAGACATTGTCATGTATGTATTTTATATTATCTATAATAATAGAAAATTAGAAATTTTTTCTTAATATAATCTTTTAGGTATAATACATTATAATTAAACCATTTACATCATTTATTATCATTAATTATTTAATTACTTAATCAATTATGTCCACATAGGGTGTCTTGAGGATACCATGTTTGTAATGTCAACATGGAGTCTTTGTTTTGACCATTGTAAAAAGAGGGTTGTTATTTCATAATCTTATGAATAATAATCATGAAATAATAATCATTTTTATACACGAATTTTATGTTTAAAGTTAATCATTAAAAATCATTATGAGAGAGGAATTACATTACAATAGTGTAGATGGAAGGATGTAGTCACACTTGTGAAATTCTTCCATTTTTCATGTTTCATGATGTAAATAATATAAGTGAAATTTTATCATAAAAAGTTATAATAATATGAGAAACATAGAAATATTTTTTATAATATTCTTATATAAATAATATATGTATAATGGTAAAAACAATTGAATCACATCACTTCATGAAGCGATATTCCACCATACACAAGGAAAATATTATCATTTTCCATGGATGGTAAGGTTAGAATTAATGTGATAATTACATTAAATAATGAAAAATATTTTATTATAATAATATGAAAATATTATTTACATCATTATTAATAGTCATTATAGGTGATGATGAACAACAAAATATATCAGTTTGTAAGGTGTTAGCATGTTCTACACATGAATAATGGATCTGTTTCCCATTTGTTGGAAGAGGAGATATATTTATGTAATGAAATAAACATAATATTGTAATATTATATGGGAAATAACTATTTTATTATACCATAATGATTTAATAATATTTTATGGAGGAGGATGGTGAAATAAAACAAAAATTCTCTAGTCATAAGGATTCCTCTTCTTTTGAACCATATCATTTGGCTACCTAAAGCCTCTATATCATGGATTCATAACCAGTAAAATTAATTAACGTAATTTTTAGGTATTTTTGTATGTCATTTGGGAAGGTATTTTATTATACATAAATGTTTATATATTTTAATAGGAGATGAGAGGGGGTTCCTTTTTAAAGCACGAGAGAGGACACACATGGAATTTTTGAAAAGAAAAGGTTATACCCAAGAATTATTGGTTCCACAAGAATAAAAAATGAAAATATATTTATAAAAATAGATTAAATATGGTATAAATATGGTTATAAAATAAATTCTATCATATATAATTCATTTTAATCCAAATCATTTTAGTTTAACTCTTTCATAAATCCGTTTTTACAATAATCACAGCAGTATATTTTAAAAGATTTTATTATTCATCAAGAAAATAATTAACATGAAAATATTATATAATATTAATTAATATAATTAAAAATATAGAATAAATTTATAAAAATTCAATTCACATTTTTTTTAATAATTACACTTAAAATTAAACCCACAAAAGTGATAAAAATGGTTTTCCATATAATAGGGCTTCATAAGATAAAATGGTTTTATAATAAAATTTTATTAAAATTTAATTCCACTGAACCAAAATGTATTTCTCATAAAATTAATGATCTAATTTCTTCATTAAAATATCTAAAAAAAATCTTTGTAGATTAAGTATAGATAATGCTAGTTCTCAATAAAATCAAGTATCACTTACTGTTGATTAGTAAAATAACTTTTTTTAAATTCTAAAAAAACCTTACGATAAGATTTACTTGTATATATTAATAATTTATTTCATTAATCATTATATATTATTATATTGTGGAAAAAATTAATTCTATTATTTTCTCACAAAAATTGATTATAATATATTTTTTAGAAGAAGATATGTTTAGATCCAATGATGAATTTATAAATAATTTTATACTTATTTAACAATATTTTTAATTTTCACTCAATGCATAATATTCATATTGTTTTAATTACTACTCATACCAAAAAAATTTGTGGGATGGTTACAGTGGAAGAATTTAAATAAAAGAAATTATTGTATATTGTGGTTCATTTAAACTCATGGAGTCATATATAATAAGCTATCAAACAATTTTTTCATTGAAAACCATAGGGTGTTACTTATTTCCATAAAAAAAATAAATTATTTAATCATTACTTATTACTTTCCATACACAAAATCCATCATGACTATACTCAATGTGGGAAAAATAGTTATAAAAACGGAAATATATTGAAAATAATTATGTACATGATTTAAGGGTGTTTCATTCGAGTGGGAATTATAGTATCCTACTATATTGGTCATAATTAATAGTGTATTTAAAATACAATAAGATAAGGGAAACATAATATTATTCCCAATACTATTGTTGGGATTTAAAAAATTATTCTGCCTTGGAAATCACTAGTAAAATATAGTGAATTTTTTGTTCTAAATTATAAGAGAAGTATAAATGTCCCAATCCATTGTAGCATCATAAACTCAGTCGAAAGGATTAATATTAATGAATCATATCTAAGATATCAAATTTGGTCATATGCCCATGTAAAAAAAAATAAATGAAACACATGGTTTAATAATGTTTTCTTGTGTATCTTATTGAGAAAATTATCATGGAATATGTATTTTGACTGGATAATTCTTTCAAATATATTTTTTCTACTATAGTGATTTATTTGGATGAATTCCTAAGGATAAAAATAAAGAGACCTATATAAATTTAATTGAGAGACCACTCTAATTAATTAGCCTAAAATAATGTATTATTTTATTAAATTTAGATATTCATCAACATTAGGTATTATTTTGAAAAAGTAAACGGATGAGGGGATTAATAACCAATCAACACCCATATATCGTCTTCAATTATGTGAAATATCTATGAAGGTGGAAAAACCCATTTCAATAAAATAGGTCCACCCATCTCTAAATGATATAGAATATAATTTTTATTCAGTTATGGTTTATAATTTTTCATTATTACACAAACATTCATTATAGAATTACATTCTTCATCATATTAATATAAAGAGACACGATGAAGCACTTAAAAAAATTATTGCAAAAATTTTCTATATCATTGAATTTTCTGAAATATAATTAATGGATCATTTTGGATTAATTCTTGATTAAATTGAAAGGTATATTATGTCATGATGGTTATGGAATATCGAATGACTCATGAAATTTGAACATGAAAAATTATCACTAAAATATATGATAACTATGCTATAATTATCAAAATAATGGAAGCGTGTCGATAATTTTTTCCATTAATATTTGTAGATAACCCCCTTATATCATTATTTTTAATAGCATTACATAAAATCCATAATTTCATGTATGTATTATATAGTAAATAATTTCCTCATCATACATTGTTATTCTTGAAAACATATATAACCTTTTCATGTGATCTAAAACAGTATCGAGATGTCTTAACTTCCTACATAAAAATTACATACCTCATATTTTAATATTATAGTTCATTATTGAGGTTCATATCCTTTTTAAATTCTATTAATCCATTTATTTTTCAATATTGAAGGATCCCTTTTGATTCAATGATGTTTCAGCTAAAATTGGTAATTTTCACAAATTTGGGTAATGGGTTTTTAATGTATCACAATGAGTTTCATAATTATTTCATTGTCTTGGTATATGAAAATATAAAACCACATATCATAAAATGGGGTGAGAAATGATTATGTGATAACAAAAATGGGGATTGGAAACCATTCAATAATTGTATTAAATTATAGGTCGAACTCTTATAGTTTATGCATGGTTTGTTTAACCATGCTCAAATTGTTCTAGGTGTGGTTCCCCTTGATTTGTGTGACCCATGATTTTTAAATGGATAATATACCCATACAACTATACCAAGTGAAGAATGTCAATATTGACAGTTGGTACCCATGGTTGGTTTGGGTTTTGGCCAACTATGCATCAAAATTGTGCAAATATTTTTTTGGAAATTACTATTTTAAATTTTCCCATTTAAAATGTTGCATTATTATCCTAATTCATTTTTTATAGAATACATTGAATTAGTTCATCTTCCTTTTATTTTGCGTTATTAAAGAATCTCCCTTATTCATCCTCCATTTCATACACCATCAGGGATATTGGAACAACCTCGATAATGATAACACTCTTCCACACCAATTTCTTATAATTATTCACAATTGATGGGGTTTTTTCCAATGGATATAATATTACTTACTTTCAGGGATTATTATAGTTTTACGATATCTCTAATTATATCCCACATATGATTCAAATAGATAATGAGGATTCTTATATGAGGTTTTTGTTTTTATTCTAATTATATTCCTTATATGTTTTAGTTGATATAAGTAGTTCAATTATGAATCATGTTGTACATTCCATGTTTCAACCCTAAAATTTGAAACACCAAACATTTTCCACCATGAACCTTACCTATATAACATAAGAGATACCTATACACCATTAGAATTTGAATTAATTTAAATGAACAACCCTTTAGTTTGTGTATATTTTGATGCTCATGACATTCATGCCTAGAATAAGTAACTAATCCACCCCATCGCCATTGTAAAACTTTTCAAAAATAATATAAGGACACAATATAATTATCTAAATTGTAAAATTTAATGGAGACTTCAAATATACCTATGATTCTATATTAAATAAAAATTTGGTGTCTGATATGGACCTTGATCAAAATGTTAAAGGTGTGTCATTCAATGCACAGGAAATGAAATAATTGTAGAAATATCATATTAAAATTTAATGATTCCACAGAATTCATTTATTATAATTCCTATACATATACCAATAATGTATTTGGTATATATCAATATTTTTGGAATTCACTAGGTTGATGTCATTGAATCCTCTATCTCTCTAGAAAATTTATAATACTTTAGATGTTCTCTATAGGTTATCATGATGTATTCATATAAATAAATCAATTATTTATTCCCATTGATTCAAACTGATGCCCACATGTTTTGTGATGATAAATTTCCTTGGGTTAGTTATAAGCATTTACTATGGAATGACACAGTTTCACCCCTTTGGTTTCTCTAAACACAAATAAAGAAATTTCATTGTTGATCAGTTTGAGATGGTTACACATTGAAAATTCAAGACCAGAATGGGTGTATTCCTATTGATTAATTGGAGACCATGTATATATTTCCTTGGGTTAGAATCATAATAATATTTTCATACTCTAACAAACATTCTTTTTAAGCCAATGAAATTTGGGTTAGCTATGTAACACAATATGAATCTGAGTCGACATGTTTTTTATTTTTACCTATTAAATTAACTATAAAAACTCACTATTATATCTTATATTCACATACATTTTTTAAATTATAAACCACTAGTGGTGGTGGTGGTTCTATTAGTGGTAAAATACCATGATTTTTCTACTATTTAATACCCTAAATATTTCATGGATATAGATACATATAAGGGGATTCACCCAGTTGTGGATACCTAGGTTCCCATTTTGGATGGGGGCATGGGAGTAGATGACGGATCTGGTGCTCATGATGCTCATATAGATTTTTTATTTCCTCAATATTCCCACATTTTTAACAACTATAATATTTATATTACTACAAAAATTTCAATCTTAGCCACAATTTATATAGTCATGATTTCATCTACATTTGATATAGTTTACTACATTATATATTCTATTTGTTATATATTATTATTACATGTTATGTTTCCTATCTTATTCCATCATCGAGTTATTATTTACTGAAGTGTTTCATTATAATAAATATGGTATTATCTTTCCACTATACCCCCAAAAACCATTGTTTATAGTTAGTAACATATGCCTGATGGGGATGCACGCTCGAGGAATGGTGGAAAACCAGACCATTCAACAATCATTGATCCGAACTTGTAAGTTGAAAAGCTATATTTTATGTTCCATTTCCATTGTCTTACAATTTCAAGTTGGTTGATAGGATAATAGGATGTTATTGAACATTATATTTATAGTGTTTTTGGGAATGACTAACCCGCAAGTGATGGAAATTCCATATTTCCAAGGGTGGATCATAATGTTTTATATTTTTTCTATTTATTTTTTATTACATTGACCATTGGGTTACATGATCATTTTAAGATATTATGTTATATTAATAGATTTATTACCTTCATTCAGTATGGATAGGGAGCGTTGAATCAGTCATCAAAATAAGTTCACAGGGCTTCATATTTTATTCATATTACTTGTCATGAATATTGTATTTCCTATTATATTTTTTTCTTCATATTATTGGTGGATTGGTTATTATACATGGTATCTCTAACATTTCATATTGGGTAGTAAATAAAAAAATCACATATATAAATTGACTACATTAACCTAAATTTTGATATACTATATAAATTTATAGTGAAACATTATCTGAGCAACAATAACAATGATAATTATAGGGAACCATGGAATAATTATTTGAAAATGTTAGTTTTTTTTAGTTAAATTTATTAACAATTGAATTTCATATTATTTTTCCTCTTCAAATTGGGAATTATAATACATGTTACTATACAATCATATATAAATTTTTCATAAACAAATTACTATATTTAAATTTGTAATCGTAGTTAAATGGTGTCCTAATTTAAACATAAATATTTTTTATTTTATAACATTGTATTGTAAACCCATATAACTAAACAATTATATATGAACGTAGTAAATACATACTCTAGAAATGAAATTTTTTTCGTTAAATAGGGATTCCAATTTCATCATTAGTAATTATTCCCACTATAAATCTAAATAAATACCACATATAACTAAACCATTGTGAATAATAATTTATTATTAACGTGACATACATTAGGATGTGAAGTTAGGTTTGTGTGTACATATTATTTAGCCTATAATACTATAAATACATTCCTAATTGTTATTTTTTCATCCATATATCATTTATATCTATTCAGTTTCAATTGAATGGAAATATCGATATATTACCCTATGCTAGACTTAATAAAAGCACCAAGAAGGTGGTTATGAAGATGCTCCTGATGTAGCAGTACATGAGCCAACATTACTTCCACCATTGGAACCTCACACATTACCAGTTTTTTTGTTCTTAGAGTGGTAAATAATTATTATATTAGTACCTTTTTTCATACCTCTAGTATAGTCCACTGAGGGAGCCCCTTGGGACAGACCATCCTTATTATAGTTGTCTAGGGTATTACACTAGCATTACCAACTAATTTTTTAATGGTTTATGTGGCCCATAATTTGTGATTGTTTCTGTAAAATTATATGATTTAAATGTTTTAACATAAAAACTCCTTCACATTGGATGGTAATGATTACAACATACATTCTTCTAGGATTATCAATGTGATGGTGGAATGTTCTTACTTAAATTGACAACCCTTGAGGCCTTGTTTAGAAGGACCTTATGAATAGTTTCTATGATTATATTTACCCAGATACACTATGATTAGATCAACCGAGGGAGTTCATGATTCTAGTATAGGGTACTATTGGTAACATTGATTACTCATTGCATTTAGAGTATCTCATTACCATTTCACCACCCCTTACTAGTGTTGAACTATCTAGAGGGAGACATTTATAGATAGGTTTAGGAACTCCCTCCAATTATAGGTGATTTCATCATATATATACATTATATGGGATAGTAAAAAAGGCCCAAATATCTAATAATATTATGATATAATATAATGGTAAAATGTATTGTGGATAAAAATCTTGGTAGGGACATGGATTATTGAATGGATGGAACAATCCCCTCAATATTCTCACTAGGGATGTGGATGTTAGTGTGTAATCATTGGTTAGTATGTTATATTCCATCAGTGTGGAAAAAGTGTGACATGATGCCAAAACGTATCAATGAAAAAAATTAAGTGATGATATATTATCATAATAGTCTATATATATATATTGTTTAAGATCATTCCACTAGATCCCATAGAGAGAGGATATGTATGTATTTTGAGATCTATAGTGGGGTCAGGTTCCTTTCTATTAAGTAATATAGAATACTATCAGTCGTTCAGGAAATAGAGGTGGTTGAGTTTATGGATTCGAAACACAGGTTTTGTGAAATTCTAAATGAGTAGACATGATCATGGGGGTTAGGTTGTGGCTTAGACATGTGGATCAGTCCTCTTATATGAAGTGAAACATACAGCTATGGATAAAATAATTGATCCATCATTGATTCAATGTATAATCATGGTGGACATTATTTGAGGGTTGGATTTTTTGAATAAAGATAACCACATCATTTCATATATGGTACTATAATATGATGTATTTTTATGGAGAGTGGATAATAATTTGGGATTATTTTTATTGAATGTTAATTGTGAATATGGTTAGAGAGTGTTAACAAATGCAAGGAGTGTCATCATGAAATAGGAGTCTATAATTTCAAAAATTCTTTTCCCTCAGCACAATTATTGGCTTCAACATAATACTCATAAGGGATCAGATGGAAACTTATAACACGGATAATTATTTATATCACAGTAGGGTTTCCATATCATCAACTAGGGATGATATCTATGTTTACAATGGATAAGGGGATTTTCAGGAAATCTTAGTTGGACTAGAGCGTCATAGATTGGATGGAGTATGATCCCAAAACACTAGATTTATTCATGAAAAAATAAAAAGAGACATACTATATTTATTGTTGTAGTTGTGGATGAATTTATTGAATTATTCCCAAAAGACTCTAATGTGATACCTCCTATGTGGGAAATAGATTTCACAATAGATCTTATTCCATGAGATGAACTAGTATCAAATACTTTTTAAAATATGTACCCCACGAAGTATTATGAACATAGGTGATATTTTGAGTACCTATGTTCCAATGGGATTATCTGGGCCAATATATCAATATATGGTGAATATGGGAATTTTCCTTTAATGTGGATGTGACCCTTTGTAAATTTTTAGATTATGGGTGGTTAAACCACATTACAGTTAATAACAGTTTCACATGTCATAGTATTGTTTTAAATTTCAACTAAATCAGAAGAAAATGTTTATTCTCAAATATTAATTTGACATGAAGTTATCATTATTTGATAGTATGACCTTCATATATTCCATGTATAGATTTATGAAGTTTGAATATATAATATGAACATATAGTGAAACCATTTTGTCTAACAAAAAAAACATTTATTATTTTTTTGAGGATTAATTGAGTTTTCCACCCATTCCTACATACTAGGGTGGTTTAATTTTTGGATGATATTTCGGCGTAATGTCCAACAATACATGAACATGACATTCACATTGATAATATACCAATTACACTAAGTGATCACTTTCTATATGTCGTGTTCACTATGATACGGTGTTAGATTAAAAATATTCAATTATGAGGACTCATGATATCTGGGTTGGGGTATGTGTATATCCTGTTTCGGTGGGAACCATAATTTCATTGGAGAATTCAAAAAAAATTATAAACAATGATTAATCGGAATATTCAGTTACTACTGTAGACTCTTCATTATCATATAAAATATGGAGGCACCACTAAACTCATTAATTGGGAAGGTTGTAATGTTGGAATATTCTTATGATTGTGATAACACCTTTCTTGATTTAAATGGAAGGATTACTACAAAGATGATTCAAATCGTATCTACTCTTACCAAAGGCTATAAAGTGTGATGTGGAAGTTAGGAATTTTGACTAGATACATTTTTTTCAAGGGGAACAAATTGTAGAATTCTATTATCAAAAATGGGGATTCATTACTTCCATTACCTAACACGTGACCTTGTGTTAACAATTGTTGACCATTCCATCCATTGTGGGAATATTTACAAGCAATAAGAATACTATTTTTATACATGGTCAATAATATTATCAAATTTATATATTTTTAAGGATATTGTAACATCTGAAAGTAGATATAGATTAAATTCTATCATTATTTTTGTAGTTATATTTATTACACATGAGAGAATGAAAATGTTGTTTTCTGATGATTTGATTTCAAATACTCCTACTCATGTTCTTTAAGAAACCAATTGTGAATGGATGTTCATGGGTGTTCTTAATTTTATGTATCATGAATTATAGGAGTGTCACAAGTTTCTTATTATCACATTAATTTTCATTTTCCTCATCTCTATTAAATTATGATAATATGAGAACTCATTCTCATCTTGAGGACATTTTCCCGAGGGAATGAATTTCTCTTGAGGACCCACCAACTAATTGGTGTGACGATGAGGATGTGATCTTGTAAATGTATGGTTGGGTAAAGGTTCCCAAAATCATCTAAGAGGAATTTGTGAGATTAAATTTTGCATCACAATGGTTAGCTCTACTAGAATATATTATTAATAAGATTAAAATTATTATAAATGAGATTAAAATACAATCATCCAAAATGAATCTCGGGGTACGAGATTTCATCATAATATAAATTTCAATTATTCTTATATTTTTACTATGACCCTATTATATTTTGTGTGGTGTATATACATGTAATGTCCCAAACCAGCTCACCCTTTAATCAGTGGCCGGACTGGTCCCCTCATGACCTCAAGCGTGTCTCCCCATATGGCAGAGGCATCCAAACTAGCAGTGATGGTTTAAGGATATTCAGTGGGGAGAATATACCCTCCCATCAGAGTTGTATAGTGGAATATTTTAGTAAGTAACCTTCAATAGAGGATGTTGTAAGACATAATTGAAAAAATAGCAGAAGAGAGATTGAACTCATTTTTTAAATGTGGCCCACACCTATTATATAGTAGATGCATACATCATATGCTAATGATAAAAAATAAAAAATAGTGAAAAAACAACATGTTTTATGTTCTAATATAGAAAAAAATAATGACTGAATGCCCCGATGGTGGTCTCCTCGAGCATATCCAGCTTCCGAACAGTCCACTGCTCATATCCCATATGTATATGCATCTAGCACAATCCTGCAACCAAAAAAATCTACTCAGGTACCCCAGTGCAATGGAGGACCGAGTAGGGTGTCAAATACAAATCTCAACTGGTTGGGACCACCGGTGTCTACCCCAAATCCAGACATTTGATAAATAATTCATGTGAAAGAATGTACAAGTAACGTTATAAGTATATTTTTTTTATAAAACCAGCTACCTGATTCATCCCTCAGCTGGTGTATGTACCTGTATTATACATTTTCCATGCATACACAACATTTACCAACCATTTATTTTCATTTATCGATTATTCAATTCTCTTTAAATAATATAAGACTCATTAATTTTTACTCTATATTTAACCAAATAAATCCCTGGATTCCCTAGGAAACCAGTATATCAATACTTTCCTCCAAGATGCCAGGGTCTAAACAATTTACCATATTCAATTCTCAAATAATTATGTCCCAACATCATTTATTGACCATTTAATTAAATTTACGTTCGACATGTGGGAACCACAGTCTAATGAAAATTAGAGGGTGTAGAACATCATATCTAGGACCCACGTGAGTATTTGGAGAATCATTACACATCTCACTACCCATGTGTATATGGATCATCAGTCCCTAACCCATATAAGAATATTCAATTTTAAGATGGGTGTAGAACGTAATGTCTAGCACCCTATGAGTATTTGGAGAATCTGTCCCAATCTCACAACCCATTTATCAATATTACATATATATATATATATCATTGGTGTAGAAATCCATTTCTAACACCCCAAAACCATCCATTAATTAACTAAAAAATTAAATAATTATATTTGTTAATTAAATTATCAATTAATTAACAACATGAATCTCCCTGAAAATAACTCAACAATTAATTTGATATTAACCATCTCAGTAGTTAATAATTAATAATCAATTAATTATTATTATCCACATTATGGTCAACTAAATAATGAACTCAAAATTTAATTATACTAATTATTTCTCAAGTCTGAACCCGTCCACTAATTGAGTGATACATCCAAGACATTAAAAGTTTACATGCATTTTGAATAAGGCCCATATATTTAGAAAGTATCTCACACATCATATCATATTATTAAAAAACTACATCCATAACAACTTAAGTAATGTAAAACAACGACACATCAAAATTTATTTGTGGCCAACATTCGTAACAAACAATAAATTCACAATCTTAATTTATTTCATGAAAATTAAATAATTCAACAATTAATTAACTAAATCATATCTATTTTATCAGTTTGTCAATTAATTAACCATTTAACAATTATCATGAAATAATTAATCCATTTATTAATTATTTTATGTTTCGAAATTATATTCTAAACAAGTCAAAATATTCAAAATATTTAATATTTTGTAAATGCCATAATTTTTTCGACTCATGACTTGATAATTAATTCTTCAATTAATTACCCTATTACCCATCCTTCCCCATTCAATCATTTAATTCACCGACTAATATATCATCATTTGTATAATTTATATTCTATGAAATGGGTTAAAAAGTCACACCTAGGGGTTTCCAAATCCATCTCAATTTATGTCTCATTTACATGGAAGACCCATGGGTGCTTCCAGTTTAAACCATTTAATATTAAGGGAATCAGCTCAACCAAATTTCAATAACCAGCAATACATGCTTTACAGCAACACATTTTAATGTCCTATTTTATCATATGTAGAAAGAATCATTCACTAACCTGAAAATTCTAGAATAAATATATCATGTATCGACATCAATAGGGAAACATACAAAATCCAAACCATAAGCATGCATGATGTGACAATACCACCAACCAAGAGTTTATCTTTAATCATATTTTAATGAAAATTTAGTAGTTCCATAATCAATGAAATTGATATTCTAAAATTATTTAAAGAAAAATAATAATTTTTAAATAATGTGATTGAGATTTGGGACCCTACATTGGGGTGGAACCAAAGAAAACACACCACACTTCGTCAGACGAGGACAATCAATCCGTAACTAGTCTTAAATTGTATGCGCACACACATTTTATATTTACACACATATATATATATATATATCATTATACATACATACATACAGACACACACACACACACACACACACATATATATATATATATATATTCATGCACATGTGCTGGAAAGTAATATAAATAATTTAATAAAACAAAAACAAGAGTCCAAAACCAGAGCAGCATGGTCTACACACCTACAACTATAAACTAGGGACTCAAATAAAATATCACACTCCAAATTAGATGATGAAAAACAAACATCAAAAAAATAAAACTTACCTCTGAATCAACATTAACAAATTGAATCTTTCTGAAACCACATTAAACAATGCAACACCATTCCGATTAATTTATAGGGAGTCAAAACACATCGAAAGATTCAAATTAAACATGTGAAAAAAACACACAGTGGGTTTAGGGACTGACCGAAACCAAATGAATTCAAAGCCAAATTATACCATTTTCCTCTACCTTGGTGGAAGATTCTGGAATGTGGACCAATGATTCCCGAGATCTTCGTGGAACAACCATAGAATAGATGAACACCATAACATCTGGGTTATCACAAACCCAAAATCTGGCCAAACCAAAATTGGTTCAAAAAATGTATAGAATCAGAAAATAGATGAAGGATGGTATGAGGGGAGATCATACGTTGATGATTTTTGTTAAAAAAAATGAAAAAATAAGGAATCAATTCATAAGGAAGGACCCTCATCATATGGGTCATGCATTGTAGCAGTTCTTTCGAGAGGGAATTTGTGCTGATGTAGGGGGTCATCCGGGGGTGGGGTGGGCTGCAGGTGGTGCGACACATGGAGGATATCATGCTAAAGGGGAGAGATAAAAATGATGGGGGGGGGGGGGGTC
Organism: Viscum album; assembly: GCA_963277665.1. Classification (NCBI taxonomy): domain Eukaryota; kingdom Viridiplantae; phylum Streptophyta; class Magnoliopsida; order Santalales; family Viscaceae; genus Viscum; species Viscum album. The sequence goes on from OY728127.1 coordinate 1,815,756,083, forward strand.
CTCGACCATAGAGTATGGGAGCATCTTAGTGGTTTTTGAGGCAAGTAGGATGAATTGGAGTCATTCCTCCTTGTGCGTGGGGAGGAAGGAGGAGCGTCCTATCCTCGATTTTATTATATTCTTATCCCAAAAAAATTAATAAACTCATTATTTAATTATTAAAACATCCAAATTAATTATAAAAATATTATTCAATAAAATATATATTTTCAAGGATAATAATAATCATCATAGTCATAACATTATTATTATTACCTTCCTTATATTTATTCAACATAAACTGAAACCCACAAAAAACATTTATTATTAATTTTATAATTATAATAACCATAATTAATAATGATTATTACATTAATAAAATTAAAATAATAATAATCTAAATATATTATTTTTAAAATATTTGATAATCCCAACACATCTATTTAATGACAACATTTCATCATAACGTTGATAAACCATATTAAATTTATCATTTATTTAAGACACCCAAAAGCCAAATTAAGTTCACTAAATGTTTCACACCATTAATCATTCAAATAAAAAAATTAATGTAGAAATAATGTAATAAACCACAAAATAATAATAATAATAATATAATAATTATTATTTAACAATATAATTTGATGAAACACAAAAATCCTATTTAATCTTATTTTATTAAAATAAATAAAATATTAAACTGGGTAAACTCCATGGGTAGGAAAACAATCATGCGCAGCCCTTTCAGATCAATTAATGTAAACTTTTTGGAATCTAGTGCTCCCGAGATTCTTCGGGTCACCCATGAAAATTATTGGTTATATACTAAAGTCTAAAAACAACACCTTTAAGTGTTCCAACTCTTATAATTATGATCTAGATCTTGGTTTATAATCCTACCAATTGATTAATGGATTTTTTTTGAAAACATTAATATTTAAACCAGGTTAAAAAATGGGACATTACATTCTACCCACCTTAAAATCTCATCGTCCCATAGAATCCATCGAGGAATACTACCAAGGACCACCAATTTTGTTTAACCACGTTATAACAGTGGTGTTGTGTTCCAAAATTCTGATCACGTTATTAACTAATTTCACATTCCCAACGACATTTCATGCTTTTAAACCCATGCCAAAGCTCACTATACCAAATAAATACCAAAACTGAGATTATATCCAAGGCCATTACATGGACGACATCAACGTAAAAGTAAAATCTTGATCATCCCATAGAAATAGGTTGCACATTATTTCATGAAAAGACATTAAATTACCAACACCCACACTCACCCATAAACAAATGACGTTCCTTTTTTAATTATTACACCACCAACTGCATGTATACTGAAGTACTTACCCGACCTCTTGTGAAATTATCGAGTCAATACATCACAAGTTTATTTAAAAAAACTAATGTTCCCTAACATGAATGAAGGTATATCCCAAAAAAACCACACATCTAGTGTACAACCCAGATAACTAAAACTCAAAAATCCCACCCAAATTAAAAATGTTAATGTGGTGTAGGACATATGTTATCTTATTGTCTCCATGTGGAGGTCAAGATAGGGGACATTACCATCGTATTCAGAAGAGCACACTAAGATAAAACCAAGGTCCCTAAAAATATCAGTCAAACAACATTTGTTTAAATATATTAAAAAAATCTCTGTGTCACCTGTCGATACATTTACTAAAACCAATGCGACACTACCCACCATTGAATTTTCCATGACGTTAAAATAAAATTTTATCTTCTTACTAGTGTGCTATTTCTAAAACACATTAATGCATGAATCTAAAGTTCCTTGAACTATATTCACCACATAAAATGTTAATCATATAATCTGTAACAAAAACATATATGCATACCAGAACATTCAAGACCCCAAAAGTCATCCCGAGTAATGGGACAAACATACGTTAACACCCAAAACATTCTAAGGTTAATACCTATGATTGGTTATTCCTTCATGAAACATAAATGTCGAACCTATAACTTGATCATGAAAAACTGAAAATCACGATGTTCAAAATCCCCTTTTTCATTTTATCCATTTTATTTAATTTACTTCAACCTTCTATCATTTGAATTTATTTCAAAAAACACAAAACATCTTTTTTCACAACAAGTCAATTTGTTTTCAATCAATGCCTCATGGGCCAAACATGCAAGCTATATCAAACATCAGATTTCAACTTTTAACATTTACTGTCTTTTCATTTTTATCAGAAAATTTATCATCATAATTCATTTTGAAAAAAGGGGACCTCCAAGGGTCCCACTTATTAAATTGAGGATCTTATAAAAGAAACCCCACAATAGTTAAATCCAATAAAATCTCAGAATATTTAAACTTATAGACACTTTGAAAAAAATATGGTAATACATGTCTTAGTTACATGGTTGGAAAACTACCAATCAATATGGCTCTCGTACACCTTACCTCTATAATTTGGATCCCATTTATTACAATAAAAATTTATTTAACATTTTAACATTACAAACCCTTTTTAAATATCAAAAAACTCTATCATGATATCATAAGAAGTAAAAAAATCATTTTTTAACATAAGAACATGGAACAATTATAAAACATGCTAATTATAGAGGCAGTATGGCATATAAACACCTATGAAATTTAAATGTGACACCAAAACATACAATCTAAAAGGAATTCTAAATAAATACCAAGAATGAAACATATTCAAGCTGCACAGTACTTATTAGCAGTCATCTGACTGATGCAACTACATGGATGTGCATATATCTATGGCATGGTAATCTCTAAGTGCCTAATATGATTCATGTAATGAAACATTGTTTCTATATCAGTCCAATGTAAAATTTTCAAAATATTCATAATGAGTATGCATTGGAAAATAATCCAGTCACTCATGGTGAAATCATATCAACTGTAATAGTGAACAACATGAAAAAAAATCTAAACCCTTTCCACTTGGTCATTTCCCATATGTGGGGTGATCAGTCCCAAGCACGATTATTAACCCATGCACCGATGCATTCCTAATGTACGGTATAACTACCAAAAAATAGTAAGAAAAAGGAAAAGAACCTATGATACAACTTTGAAAATTCTCATCCTAGCTCACACCTGAACTAGTGGTTGGACTGATCGTCACATGACCTCATGTGTGTCTCTATAAAGCCCCAGCCTTAAACCTTACTTAATCTTGAGTTATTACAAAATTACACATTGAGGATCTTTTCAGGTTTAGAGTTTTAGAGAATTGGATCATGAAACTTGCATTAAATTCCACATTTAAACAATGTGGTTACATAAAAGCCAGTATTCTTTCTTCCCATCAAGGTAAACATATTGAAAATAAAACATGGATTCTTTCTTGACACATACTTGACACTATCATCACATCATGTACCTTTCCCTTGACCTGTGAAAAACATTTCAAAAACATGGGATGAGCATAAAAAGCTCATTACGGGTTATAAAAATATGGAAAGGAAACATGAGTTCATATATACATAAGAATGAAATCATACTTTACCAATAAAACATAGGCACTTTAACATACCTCATCAAATCATGAATAAATTGTAGAAATCATAAGACATAAAAGTAACTTGAGGCATTCATAAAATTCTTATGTAGGTAGTAACCCTCTTGGTTACGATTGGAATACCCATCACAGTATATTCCCTAAATCTCTTCGGAGAAACCTTAACGTTTCACTCCTTCGCGTTACCCAATTCCTTGGAGAGCTATATCGGGTCACCCGCCCTTAGTTTATCACAGAACCACCCGTTTTCATAATAATGCCCAAGAACCCCACATAATCATATCACATAAAACATGCATAAAGGAAACATAACATTCCCACCTTTCAGTCACAAAATATCAATACAACACATTGATATAAAAACATTATGAAAACCATTTTCGATACCAAAATAAAAGAAAATTAAAACATGGTATTTATTTTTCATTTAAAAAGAAGGTATGGCTTATAGAGGAAGCCGAAACTCAAATAACGGTCACGACGGCGGAGAAGTCGTTGTCGCTGCATACGTACGAAAAAAACATTCCCTTTTGTCGTTTAGTAAACACTTCGTATAAAAAAGATTCCTTTTCAATAAATGTAAAATTCAAAGGGGTTTATACAACGTATAAAAGAAATTTGTGTATAAAATAAAATATGCCTCAATGAAAGGAGATTGAGATGAATTCCCATACAATGACGATATCCTTGGTTTAAGGAAAAATCAATTACATAATTATGTGTGACAAACGAATACACAAAATATAAGTGGATATTAAGTGTAAAATAATCAAAGGTCATTCACACATATTAAAAGGATGACATATTCAATAACTACATGTTGAACCCAAAGAAATCGAAATTGGGTTAAGAAGTTCCCTTGACAGCCTAACGACGTCACATCAAAATGAGTTGATGAGTGATAAAAAGTGTATCTCATCACTTGGACATAAAATTTACATCAATAAGGATATATGAGAACATATCCCAACATAACAATATGTAAATTAAAAGACCCAACAAAAGAAGTCTTTTAAAAATAGAGGAGGGTGAAAGGTTCCCTTACCGACTTGGGTATCTTTCAAAACATACACCCCATGAAAGAAGGACAATAAATCATTGATGTAAATACTAATAAACGAAAGTATATTACACAAATAGTATAATAATTGGCAGTACATACACCACTCAAAGGAAATTGTGGCAAATGTAGCTTAAATCTCGCGGGAATAAAAGTGAGATGAAAAATCCCTTACGAAAACTCGGCAGCCTAACGGCTCCACATAAAACTTACAAAAATGGATTGATGAGATCAAATAGGGTATCTCATCATATTAACTTAAAGATTATAGAAAGAGGAATATAAAATAACATCCCCCAACATAACAAAGTGGAGCTTAAAAGAAGTGACATAGAGGAGAGTACTTAAAAAGAATGAGAGAGGTTAGATCTCTTACGAATATTCGGCAGCCTAACGGTGCCACTCAAAACATCCAAAATGGATTGATGAGAGAGAATAGGGTCTCTCATCACATGAACATAAAAATTACAGTAAGAGTAATATAAAATAACATCCCAATAACATGAAATATGAGCTTTAGAGGGAATGACATAAAAGAGTGTACTTAAAAAGAAAGAGAGGAGTAAGATCCCTTACCTCAAGCCCAACTTGTCTTGTTCATTTCATTATATTCCTGAATAATAAACTTTGGTCAATTAATAATTGCCTAAGTACCTCATTTAGAGATTATTATTCAGTTAATATCACATATTATAATGTTATAATAATTGTTTAATAATGTTAGTTCATATCAGACGTTTTTGCCGATGTTTGTTACATGAGTCAAAAATGAACTTGTTTAAAAAAAAGATTGCTCATGTAGTTTTAAGTAAATAATTTCCATAATACTATTAATGATTAAAATATCATATATATCCAGTAAATATTAATTTCATACTATTCCATATCATTTGGAGATAAAAAACGAAAAGCACCGTTCATGGAGAGGTAGGCCATACGTACGCATGAACGCTACTTTCATTTTTTGTCATATTAATGGAATTAAAAAAAAAGAGAGAGATATATATATATTATAATTCCAGAATGATATCAATAATTTTGATTTAATATATTACATATATATCCATTATATATATTTACTTATAGTATTACATAACATTTTGAGATAAGAAATGAAATGTACCGTTCATGTAGACGGTAAGCCGTACGTATGCATGAACGCTACTTCCATTTCTATTTCATATTTAATGGAATTAAAACATAATGATACATAATAGTATTTTAATTCTAGTATGGTATCATATATAATATCATTAAATATATCCTTTATACGTACCACATATGGTATTAACGAATCAAATCACTTTGAGGGGGCGGTAGTCCGCACTTCCTTAAATGAAGATATCGCGTTTACCCATAATGGAAACCATAAAGGTATGCCCAAAATGAAAAATAAAGAAGCTTAAGGAAATAATAAACATATTATATATCATATATAAATATAGTGTCATCTTAATGGCCACCTTTTAAGTTGTTAAAATAATGTTGAACAATCATCGTTTCGGGAGGCCGAAATTTGCTATCCACGGAAACAGTATGTTCCTTAACCATTAGATGTAGGTGTGTGAAAGTGTAGATAGAATACTTCATATAAAAACATCCTAGTATATTTATGATACTGTATTTGTTTCAAAAGAAATGAATAAAAAGAGTTTAAGGGATTGGAGAAGCAAAATAAAACAAAAGTACTCAAGTGAAGACATTACCTTAAAATCTGGTAACTCCCTTTGATTTGAGCTCAAAGGCTTCATTGGGAAGACTTATGCCCAAAGTGAGGCTTCAAGGAGTAATATAAGGAAGTGGAGAGACAAAATGGGTAGAGTTTGTCCGAGCCAAAGGCTTTGGGAGTGTGGGTAAGGAGGTAGGGGTGGGGGCCTTTTATAAGAGGAGAGGAGGGGCACTCTTGTAAAGTTACAAAATGTTACTTTATTTTCAAAAGAGTTTCGATTTTTAAAGGTCCCTCATTGATTTATTTAGAGGATAAGGTTATACGGGTTTGAAATCCACTCATCCAATAGCTTTTGGACATGTTTAGGTCTTAGATATTACATTACCTTTCCATTCTATTGAAATCGTTAAATAATGAGGCCATCGCTGCATCATCATGATGTCATAAATAATTTAATTTATTTAAAGTAAAAAAATTATAAACAAAATACAATGATGTAGTAAATATTTTTATCTTTCCAATTAATATTTATATTCACAAATCTGATTTGTATAACCCCATGTAAAAATTGTTTTAGTAAAACATTTCATGTTTGTCTCATTTTTACTTTAACTTTAAATAAAAAGATATTAATGTCATTTTCCAACCAAAGTGGCTTCATGGGGTCCCCAAGTTGACCCATGGGTTGTCTGGGTCGGCCATGAAACACCCAATGTGGTTATGAAATGTTTCAAGTTCATTTCATATTATTAAAACATTATTTTTACCTTAAAATACACTAATTACCTCTAATCGCGATTAAAAACTTAATAAGTTACTATTCACCAAAAAAATATTTTTATCCCATTGAACCACATTTTAATTATTAATGAAAACCATGTATGTTGGATTTTTGAAATTCAAAACACAAAGGAAGAAAAATTTCATTAAAACGGAAAAATCAGTTTTTATAAGTACCACTGAGTGGTTTCACTATTCATCAAAAATTGAAGTTTTTCAGGAAAATCCCAAAAATTCACCCTAAGCTATATTTGATATTCTGAATTCAAAAATGAAGTCTATTTTAAAAAATTCAAAACATATAAGTCACATTAATTAATTTAATAATTAATTCCCGCTGTCAAAGCAAATAGCGTGTTTTAATGAAACAATAAGAATCAAATGATTGACACTGGTTTAAGTCTAATTTCAATGTGAAATTAATTCCAACAACCACTATTGGATTTAATGGTAAAAATATATTCTAATTTCACTTTAAAAAAAATTCAAAAGATAATCTAATCATATAAATAAATTAGATTAAAAAGAGGTTTTCAATTAAAATACAACATTTTACACTATTCATTAAAAAATAAACTTTATCGGAAAGATACCAAAAAGTTACACAAAGTAAATTTTGATGTCCCGATTCTTAAGAAGAGTTTTATTTGGTCCAATAGAATTTATAAGAGTGAACAAAACTATATTTAATGACGGTTCTCCATCAAAAGGCGATAAGTGAACCTTTAGTGAAAACTTGGGCATATACGTCTAAAATCAAATTATTTCCGTATTTTATGCCTTTATCTTTTATTGGATAAATGTAAAAACATTAAAAACATATATAATCATATTTTAGTTATTTCTATCCATTCCCGCAAATACAACTACTACATGTTAACTACCATTTAAAATAATATTATTTTATTATTAGAGTGAAACGTATGATTTTCCAAGAAACTCGTTGTTGCGTGTTGGGTACGCCATCGAGCATAGCTTCCCCTTTAAAGTCATACTAATATTTTATTCACAAATATGGTTAAATATGAAAATGTCATATTCTTTATTTACCTGGGGTGTCACATCCTTCCCCCCTTTTGGGAATTGCACCCTCGCAATTTTTAAAATTGCGCTTGGAAACATCCCTGAAAGTCCCATATCGGAACAAGAGTCGGTAAAAAAATCACTTTAAAATAAAGAAAGATAAGTACAGAGGTCACCCGAGTTAACCCATATGTAGAAAAACATGGACATGGAAGAAAAAGCAAAGGGTCATGTTCTTGAGGGAGAGTGATAGTAAACATGTCTAGGAGAAAGTTAACCATAAGAAAATCACAAACTTGTGATGGGTTAAACGGTATTCCATTCCCCAGTAGGAAAAGTTAATAGACAACATTTTTGTTTTAAGTTACTTTTTATTGAGGAATTTATTCATAAGGAAACATAATCACTTATCATGTTGACTTTCAACTTTTACTAGATTCCTTAATCAAACTCATATTTTTTACAAAAGACGAGTATTAAGGGAGACTTGTTCGCATTAAGAGTACTATAATCAACTTCTAGAGAATCACCTAATCCACAAAAGAGAACTATATACATCCCATGTCTTTAGGCTTTAACCAAAACCAAAACCAGAAAGGTTAGTACAAGGTCAGATAATCCAAAAAATGATAACCCTTTATAAAAAGAAAATCTATTCTTAATCTCAAAATTTGTCCAAAAAAACCCAAAGTTCAACGAGGACCATTCGATAACCAATTTGTCCATAAAATTCTTCAAAGTAAACCAATCTAAGATTGAAATCCAAATATTTGAAGGATTTAGTCACATAGTCTTCCAAGTTAAATCTTAACATTTCTCTCCAAACAACATCAGTTGCTCTTAATGTCTCGTATTGAAAAGTAATTAACCTAATCACATATCCTCCATGATAGGTTAATAAATATCCATAGATAACCCAAAATCAACTTACTCTTAATTAATAAAATCATCTGACTAAAAAGAATCAGTCAAACTGACCAGGGACTTCACGTAGTCCAGTAGAAGGCGATAAATACCAGTCGCACTTTGGTTGTGGGTTCGATTCCCACATCTTTGTCCGACGCGACGGGTTGTCACACGGTCTGTGTGTTGTCCTTTTTCCAAATCTATATAATTCTTAAATAATTCCCCAAAAAGAGATAAAATCATCAAAAATGGTCATAACATATTTTAACCTCAAGTTTATCTCATGCCTTTCATTTTCCCGCATATCATATAATAACCCATAATTACCTCAAAAGTATGGATCATATAAACTCTAATTGTTACCTTTATAATTATTACCTGAACTTTCACATCGATTGGTAATCTCGTACATGATGCATTGCAGAACATACCAAGGTTCAAGTGGTTGATCATGACTCCTTGATAGTTGGTTTAGAACAACCACGAGTTTCCTCATTGAATACCCCATTTCATCCAGTCTCTTAATCAAATAACCACCATAGTTTCCTTCAAACCAATTGTCACTTTGGTGCCTGCTAGATCCAGCCATTTACTAAAACCAAAAAGGTCAGTGTGAGTATATCAACAAAACCATCATGTACTAATGAGTAAGATAAACACTAAGATATACTTACTCATTCAATTTATCTAAAACTAGGACTCTTTCTGAAATCCTAACCATTATGGTAATGTCAATTATGCTTAAAGAATACCCTAACCTCTAAAGTTATCTAAACCGACCTTTGATACCAACTATAAGGCCCCAGCCTTAAACCTTACTTAATATTGAGTTCTTACAAGATTACACATTTAAGATCTTTTCAGGTTTAGAGTTTTAGAGAATTAGATCATGAAACATTCATTACATTCCACATTTAAACAAAGTGGTTACATAAAAGACAGTATTCGTTCTTCCCATCAACGGAAACATATTGAAAATAAAACATGGATTCTTTATTGACACATCCTTGACACTATCATCACATTATGTACCTCTCCCTTGACCTGTGAAAACATTTCAAAAACATGGGATGAGCATAAAAAGCTCAGTAAGGGTTATAAAAATATGGAATGGAAACATGAGTTCATATATAAATAAGAATGAAATCATACTTTACCCATAAAACATAGGCTCTTTAACATACCTCATCAAATCATGAATAAATCGTATAAATCATAAGACATAAAAGTAACTTGAGGCATTCAAAACATTCTTACGTAGGGAGTAACCCTCTTGGTTACGTTTGGAATACCCATCACAGTATATTCCCTAAATTTCTTTAGAGAATCCTTAACTTTTCACTCCTTCGCATTAACCAATGCATTGGAGAGCTATATCGAGCTCACCCACCCTTAGTTTATCATGGAACCACCCATTTTCATAATAATTCCCAAGAACCCCAACATAATCATATCACATAAAACATGCATAAAGGAAACATAACATTCCCACCTTTCAATCACAAGATATCAATACAACACATTGATATAAAAACATTATGAAAACCATTTTCGATACCAAAATATGAGAAAAGTAAAACATGGTATTTATTTTACTTTTAAAAAGAAGGTATGGCTTGTAGAGGAAGCCGAAACTCAAATAACGGTCACGGCAGAGGAGAAGTCATTGTCGCCGCATACGTACGACAAAAACATTCCCTTTTGTCATTTAGTAAATGCTTCGTATAAAAAAGATTCCTTTTGAATAAACATAAAAGTCAAAGGGGTTTCGACACCGTATAAAAGAAAGTTGTGTATAAAATAAAATATTCCTCAATGAAAGGAGATTGAGACGAACCCCCATAAAAAGACGGTATCCTTGGTTTAAGGATAAATCAATTACATAATTATGTGTGACAAACGAATACACCAAATATAATGGATATTAAGTGTAAAGTAATCAAAGGTCATTCACACATATTCAAAGGATGAAATATTCAATAACTACATGTTGAACCCAAAGAAATCGAAATTGGGTTAAGAAGTTCCCTTGACAGCCTAACGACGTCACATCAAAATGAGTTTATGAGAGATAAAAAGTGTATCTCATCACTTGGACATCAAATTTACATCAATAAGGATATATGAGAACATATCCCAACATAACAATATGTAAATTAAAAGACCCAACAAAAGAAGTCTTTTAAAAAAGAGGAGGGTGAAAGGTTCCCTTACCGACTTGGGTATCTTTCAAAACATACACCCCATGAAAGAAGGACAATAAATCATTGATGTAAATACTCATAAACGAAAGTATATTAAAAAAAGAGTAGAATAATGGGAAGTACATACACCACTCAAAGGAAATTGTGGCAAATGTAGCATAAATATCACGGGAATAAAAGTGAGGTGAAAAATCCCTTACGAAAACTCGGGAGCCTAACGGCGCCACATAAAAATTACAAAAAATGGATTGATGAGATCAAATAGGGTATCTCATAATATTAACATAAAGTTTATAGAAAGAGTAACATAAAAGAACATCCCCCAACATAACAAAGAGGAGCTTAAAATAAGTGACATAGAGGAGAGTACTTAAAAAGAAAGAGAGAGGTTAGATCTCTTACGAAAATTCGGCAGCCTAACGGCGCCATTCAAAACTTCCAAAATGGATTGATGAGAGAGAATATGGTCTCTCATAACATGAACATAAAAATTACAGTAAGATTAATATAAAATAACATCCCAATAACAAGAAATATGAGCTTTAGAGGGAATGACATAAAAGAGTGTACTTAAAAAGAAAGAGAGGAGTAAGATCCCTTACCTTAAGTCCAACTTGTCTTGTTCGTTTCTTTATATTCCCGAATAATAAACATTGGTCAATTAATAATTTCCTAATTACCTCCTTTAGAGATTATTATTCAGTTCATATCACATATTATAATTTTATAATAATTGTGTAATAATGTTAGTTCATATCAGACGTTTTTGCCGATGTTTAGTACATGAGTCAAAAAATGAACTTGTTTTAAAAAAAGATTGCTCATGTAGTTATAAGTATATAATTTCAAAAACTGTATTAATGATTAAAATATCATATATATCCAGTAAATATTCATTTCATAGTATTCCATATCATTTTGAGATAAAAAACAAAAATCACCATTCATGGATACGGTAGGCCGTACGTACGCATGAACGCTACTTTCATTTTTTGTCATATTAATGGAATTAACACAAAATGAGATATATATATATATATATATTATAATTCCAGAATGATATACATAATTTTGATGTAATATATTACATATATATCCATTATATATATGTACTTATAGTATTATATAATATTTTGAGATAAGAAATGAAATGTACCGTTCATGGAGACAGTAAGCCGTACGTACGCATGAACGCTACTTCCATTTCTATTTCATATTTAAAGGAATTTAAACATAATTATACATAATAGTATTTTAATTCCAGTATGTTATCATATATAATATCATTAAATATATCCTTTATATGTACCACATATGGCATTAACGAATCAAATCACTTTGAGGGGGCGGTAGTCCGCACTTCCTTAAATGAAGATATCGCGTTTACTCATAATGGAAACCATAAATGTATACCCAAAATGAAAATTACAGAAGCTTAAGGAAATCATAAAAATATTATATATCATATATAAATATAGTGACATCTTAATGGCCACCTTCGATGGTGTTAAAAGAATGTTGAACAATCATCGTTTCGGGAGGCCGAAATTCGCCATCCACGGAAACAGTATGTTCCTTAACCATTAGATGTAGGTGTGTGAATGTGTAGCTCGAATACTTCATACAAAAACATCCTAGTATATTTATTATACTGGAATTGTTACAAAATAAATTAATAAAAAGAGTTTAGGGGGCTGGAGAAGCAAAATAAAACAAAAGTACTCAAGTGAAGACATTACCTTAAAATCGGGAAACTCCCTTTGGTTTGAGCTCAAAGGCTTCCTTGGGAAGACTTATGCCCAAAGTGAGGCTTTAAAGAGTAAGATAGGTAAGTGGATAGACAAAATGGGTAGAGGTTTTCCGAGCCAAAGGCTTTGGGAGTGTGGGTATGGAGGTAGGGTTGGGGGCCTTTTATAAGAGGAGAGGAGGGGCACTCTTGTAAAGTTACAAAATGTTACTTTATTTTCAAAAGAGTTTCGGATTTTAAATGTACCTAATTGATGTATTTAAAGGATAAGGTGATAAGGGTTCTAAATACACTCATCCAATAGGTTTTGGACATGTGTAGGTCTTAGATATTACATTATCTTTCCATTTTATTTAAATTGTTAAATAATGAGGTCATCGCTGCATTATCATGATGTCATAAATCATATAATTTATTTAAAGTCCAAAAATTATAAAAAAACTACTATGATTTAGTAAATCTTTTTATATTTCCAATGAATATTTATAGTCAAAAATATGATTTTTATAACCCCATGTAAAAATTGTTTTAGTAAAACATTTCATGTTTCTCTCATTTTTTACTTTAACTTTAAATAAAAAGATATTAATGTCATTTTCCTACCAAAGTGGCTTCATGGGGTCCCCAAGTTGACCCATGGGTTTTCTTGGTCGGCTATGACACATCCAATGAGGTTAGGACATGTTTCAAGTTCATTTCATTTTATTAAAACATTATTTTTACCTTAAACTACACTAATTACCTCTAATCGCGATTAAAAACTTAATAAGTTACTATTCAGCCAAAAATTATTTTCATCCCATTGAACCACGTTTTACTTCTTAATGACAACCATGTATGTTGTATTTTTGAAATTCAAAACACAAAGGAGGAAAAATTTCATTTAAATAGAAAAATCAGTATTTATAAGTACCACTTAGTGGTTTCACTATTCATCAAAAATTGAGGTTTTTCAGGAAAATCCCAAAAATTCACCTTAAGCTATATTTGATATTCCGAATTCAAAAATGAAGTATATTTTACAAAATTCAAAACATATAAGTCACATTAATTAATTTAATAATTATTTCCCGCTGTCAAAGCAAATAGCGTGTTTTTATGAAATAACAAATATCAAAAGATTGACACTGGTTTAAGTCTGATTTCAAAGTGAAATTAATTCCAACGACCACTATTGGATTTAATGGTAAAAATGTATTCTAATTTCACTTTAAACCCAATTCAAAATATAACATAATCATATAAATAAATTATATTAAAAAGAGGTTTTGAATTAAAATACAACATTTTACACTATTCAATAAAAAATGAACTTTATCGGAATGATACCAAAAATTTACACAAAGTAAATTTTTATGTCCCGATTATTAAGAAGAGTTTTATTTGGTCCAATAGAATGTATAAGAGTGAACAAAATTATATTTAATGACGTTTCTCCATCAAAAGGTGATAAGTGAACCTTTAGTGAAAACTAGCGCATACAGGCCTAAAATCGAATTATTTCAGTATTTTATGCCTTTATCTTTTATTGGATAAATGTAAAAACATTAAAAAACATATATAATCATATTTCAGTTATTTCTATCCATTTCCGCCAATACAACGGCTACATGTTAACTACCATTTAAAATAATATTATTTTATTATTAGAGTGCAATGTAAGATTCCCATGAAACTCGTTGTTGTGTGTTGGGTACGCCATCGAGAATAGCTCCCCCTTTAAAGTCATATTAATATTTTATTCACAGATATGGATAAATATGAAAATTTCATATTATTTATTTACTTGGGGTGTTACAATCTCCCTATAATCCAGAGGCTGCTGACTAGCCACGAGGGTTTAGGCATAATTTTTAGTCAGAAAATACCCACTTATTAGAGTTGAACAACTGTATATCCAATTAAATAATTATCAATAGAAGATGAAGCAATACATAATTGAAAAAACAGTGTAAGCCAAATAGTTCTAATTTTCTAAAAGTGGCTAATGCCAATTATTCTGAAAATGTATTCATGACATGTTAATGATACAAAATCAAAATCAATGAACAAAACAAGATGTTTTATGTTCCAATATAGAAATAAATAGAAATGAATCAAAGCCCCGAGGGAAGTCTCCTCAACCATCCCAAGCTTCCCCTTAGCCCTCTACTTTTATCCTTCAACAATATGCATACAACACAATCCTACAGCCAAATAGAATCTACTTGAGTACCCCAATGCAATGGCTGGCCGAGTAAGTGGTGAGATTTTAATCACAATAGGCTTGGACAATCGGTGTCTAAAATAAATTTATTCATTAAATACATAATTAAAATAGTGTGAAAGCATTCATAAACAAATTTAGAAGTACAATGTATCTATATACCCATGTACCTGCTACAACCCCCATCTAGTGTATGAACCTACATTATACATTTTTCATGCCCGCATAATAGTCATCACACACTCATTTTCATTTATTAATTATTCAAACCTCATTATATTTTATAATCCTCATTAATTGTTACTCTTTATTTAACCTCATAAATCCCTAGGTACGTAAGGGCACCTGTATCCCAATACTTTCCTTGACTGTGCCATAGTCTATACTATTTCCCATATTCAATTCTGAAATCATTGTGTCGCAACATATTTCATTAACCATTTAATTCATCTTATGTTTGACCTAATGGACCCACACTCTAGTGTCAATTAATGGGTGTAAAACATAATTTCTTGTGCCCTTGTGGGTATTGGGAGAATCAGTCCTTGTCTCACAATAAATGGGTATTTTAGCATTAGTCCCTATCCGATAGAAGAATATTTCATTACATGATTGGTGTCTAGCACCCACTGATTATTTAGAGCTTGTTTCCATGTCTCACAACCCATTTATCAATCGTGCATATATATATTTATCAATGGTGTAGAACACCATGCCTAAAACCCAAAAACCATACATTAATTAACTCGTAAAATATGTAATCAAATTCATTAATTAATTTATCAATTAATTAACAACAAAAATCTGCAATCAAATAACTCAATAACTGATTAACCATTCAACATATCAATAGTTAATAATTAATTAACAATTAATTATATTTATCCACAAGCAGTTCAACTAAATAATGAGCTCCATATTTAATTATCCCAATTATTTTACAAGTTTGAACCCATCCAAAAAAGTAGTGATTCGTCTAGGAATTTAACAATTTACATGCACGTCATAAACATATCATGTCAAACATGCAAATCTTGGCCTAGATATTTAGCAACCACCTCACACAACATATCATATTTTTAAACAACTTCCTCCAAAACCACATAAGGCATGGAAAAAACACACACATAAAAGTTTTTATTGGTCTACAGTCGTAACAAACAATCGATTCACAATATTAAATTAATTCATGTAAATTAATTAATTCAAAAATTAATTAAATAAAATCTCTTGAACCTATTCCTCAATTACTTAACCATTTTCCATATGACATATAATAATTAATTGATACATAATATATTACATGTTTCTTATTTTTATTCTGAAAAAGTAAAAATATTCAATATTCTAAATATTCTAATAAATGCCAAATTTTCTTTCAACTCATGACTTGATAATTAATACCTCAATTAATTACCCCATTACCCATCATGCCCCATTAAATCATTTAATTCACCAGCTGATATATCATCTTTGTGTAATTAACATTCTATGACATGGGTTAAATAGTAAAACCAAAGGGTGTCCAATTCCATCTCCATTTAAGTCTCATTTATAAGGAAGAACAAAGGGTTCTTCCTGTATAACTATTTAATATTCTGGGCATAAGCTCCACATATTTTCAATTTCCAGTAATACATTATTAACAGAAACACACGGTAATTTACACTTTTATCATACGTGAAAAAAATCATCTAATAAAATCAAATGTGTTTCTTCAACATATCATGAATCGACATCAACATGGGTACAAACAGAAGCCCAACCATAAGCAAGCAAGATGTGAAATTTCCACTAACAAACAGTTTATCATTAATCACCATTTAATGAAAAATTAATAGTTCCATAATCACATAAATTCATATTCTCTTATTATTTAAAGAATAAAATAATTCATCAATAAAGTGATAGATATTTGGGACACTACATTGGGGTGGAAACAAAACAAACATGCCTCACTTAGTCACACGACATAAACCAATCCAGAACTTGTGTGCAATTGTACTTGTTCACACCATATATATATACATATATTTCATTCTATAATGATATATATATATATATATTCATGTGTATACTCCCTACAACAATATCAAAAATTTACTAAAACAAAAAAAGAGACCAAAACCCATGAAACGAGGTCTACAAACATATATCTATATACCAAGGACTCATATTAAATATCAGACACCAATTTAGATGGTGCAAATAAAACAACTGAAAAATAAACCAAACCTCCAAATCAACATTGATGATCTGAATCCTTGAAAAACTACACAAAATAATGAAATTCCATACCTATTAATTTATAGGTAGTCAAAAACATTTAATTCCTTAAATTAAATAGGATCAAAACCAAACAACATGTTTAGAGACTTACGTGAAGTAATAGTTTCAATGCGAAATGAGCCCATCTGCATCACCTTTGGTGGTGGATTCTGGAAAAATGACCAAAGAGTCCTAATAACATCAATGAACCACATGAGAATCAATGAACACAATAAAATCTTGGCTACCAAAAACTCTTAAATCAACCAAACCAAAACTGGAAAAAATGCACTGAATCGCAAATGCGATGAAGGATGGTATGATGGGTGATCACACATTGAAGATACTGGTTAAATCCAAGAAGAAATAAACTAGGAATCCATGTGCATGGAATGACCCACAACATGGGGGTCTCACACATCAGGAGTTCCGCCCCTAGGGGTATTGCCCACCTGTAGTTGGTCGCCCAGGGGGGTGGGTGGTACTAGAGGTGTTGTGCAGTAGGGAAGAGATCACGCAGTATGGTAGAGATTGTGTAGCAGGGGGATGATATGACCATGGAGTAGGGGAGAGACCTGCTGGTTCATGTGGTGAAGAGGAAGAACAGGGGGTCACACCTTCTTGTCCATGGGGAGGATGGAGGAGGGTCATCTCCTCTATTATATTATTTTTAACCTAATATCTTAATAAAATAAATAATTAATTTTTATAACTCCAAAATTAATTGTTATAATATTAGCCAATAACATTTATAATTTCAAGTTTAATAATAATAATCCTAGTCATAATATTATTATCATTAACTTCATTATATTTATTCATCTCAAACAAAATCCCACAAAAACCCATTATTATTATTCTTTAGAATAATAATAACCAAAACTAATAATGATTATTACATTCATAAAATTAAAATATTAATAATCTTATTGTTATTATTATTTAAATACTTGATAAACCCAACACCTATATTTAAAAACAATGTTTTATCAAAAATTTGAAACACATTATTTAATTACACATTTCTTTGAGACACACCCAAAAGCCACATTAATTTCACATAGATGTTACACCCCATAAATCATGAAATTAAAATCATTTAACATCCAAATAATTTCATAATCAACATAATAATAATACAAAAATTATCATTATTATTATTTAACTCATTATTTTATTTAAATACCAAACTCCTATTTAATATTATTTATTTTAAATAAATAAAATATTAAACTAGGGAAAATACACGGGTTCAATCACAATCGTGTACAGCATGTGAACATCCATTAAAGTGGAATTTTCTGAATATGGTGCTCTTTAGAATCATCACGACATTAATTAAAATAAGCTATTATTTACTCAAGCATAGAATACAACACCTTTAAGTGTTCCAAGTCTCATAATTACATTTCAGAGCACTGGTTATAAACCGACCAATCAATAAATGGAATTGTTTTTGAAAACATTCGCATTTAAAACTTGATAAAACACATGGGGTTGTACAATACATCCCATTTAGTGAATTTAAAATGAAAAAATATTTATTAACGAAGATTAATATTTTTTTATGTTTACTATTCAATGGGTTAAAATAATAATCATACCAAAGAGGTAATGAATATTTTACAATCTCACTTTCTTTTAAGATTATTTACATTCTATTGAAACAATCAAATTATTTTTATAATTAGACATTAAAATTACCCTAAAAATTAATATAATATTTTTCATGGATATATGTAACACCCCATGCTTCCATGGTATTGTTCTCTTTGAATAATACAGTAGCGTGTGTTGTACACAACTTCGAGTTCTGACACACCACATCCAATCCAACTAGCCGTTATGAATAGTAATACCCTTTATTTTGAAATTTTATAAATTTTATCTTTCTAAATGGGCATCATTTTTGGATTTGGAATATCGAAATCAGCCTATGGTGAATTTTTGGTATTTTTTAGAAAACATTAAAATTTTGATGAATAGTGAAAAATACTAAACAGTAATTAAAAACAACTTTTTAAATCCAAATAAATTATAGTGATAAATTATACTATTGAAAGGTTTTAAATTATAATTAGAATATATTTTTATTATTTAATCCAATATTGGTAATTATATGTAATTTCATTTTTAAACGAGACATAAACAAGTGTCAATCTTTTGATAGTTATTATTTCTTAAAAAACAGGCTATTTGTTTTGACAATGAGAATTAATTTTAAATTAATTTTTGCCACTTATGTGTTTTGAATTTAGAAAAAAGGATTACATATTTAGAATCAGGAGGTCCAAATTTTGTAAATAGGTAACTTTTATTTTTATACATTTTGAATAATTATTTCGGTAAATATATTATTTAACATGGTTAAAGGGAAAATCCTGTAAATAAGGGTAAAAAAATAATATTATTATAATATTAAATTAACCTAAAACTCTTTTAAACCATATTTTTTGATACATGTCCGACCATGGGAATCTTTGGGTTGATTTTGGGACCGTATGGAGCCACTAGTAAGTGATAATGACACATTATATTAATTATGTTAAAGTAAATACGCAAATGACATAAGCATATATCTTTTAGAAACACAATTTTTTACATAGGGTATATATGTTATATTTTAGACTATAAATATTCATTAAAAATACAAATATATATCTTAAATAATTTTATTTTATTTATAATTTTTAGACATTGAATATTTATATGTATTTATGACAAAATAATGATGCAGTATTTTCCTTATTAATGAAAGAATCAAATAATTTGTATTATAAAAGATAAAATAAATATAATTTGAACGTTTTTATGACATAAACAAATTTTATTGGTTAATAGGACATGTTATTATTGCTTTAATGGATTTGGTTCGAATTAAAAAAGTATTTATGACTTTAACAAAAATCAATTATTTAAAAGTGTCAAAATTGACATAAATGCGGTTTTAAAACAATTATTATATTATTAATTGATTTTATAATCATAAAAATCTAGGGTTAGGCCAAATTACATATATAATTATAGTTTTATCATTAATGAACCACTTGGGTGTCTCTGGGAAGTATATAGTAAGTATATTAACTATATAATAAAAAAATACAAAGAGAATTGGTAAATGTCAAACTATTTAAGTAAGAGTTAAATAAAAAAGATAAAGTTAATATAGTGACCAAACCTATCTAAAACCTATTGGTTGAGTGGTTTTCGACCAATACCCACCTTTAACTTTAAATAATACATTTTGGAGTCACTCGAGACAGAATATGAATTTATTATAAAATAATATTTTTATCTTTTCCTAAGGTGCCCCTCACCAGTCTTATAAAAGGGAACCACACTCACTAATTCACACCTTAAAATTCTTTGGGCTTCTCCAAACCATGCCCAAATATCTTCTAAACTTCCCTAACTTCATCCTAGTGGCCCTTCTTTTGTCAGAAAGGCAACTTAAGGAGCCCTTTTGATCAAATCAAAAGGAAGAACCTGAAGAAGAGGTAATAATTTCACCACCCTCTTTCAAGTTCTTTTCTTTTTCCAGTTCTTCTTTATTTGTTATTTACATTTTAAAATAATAACTATAGTAACTTCTATATACTATGATGTTATTATAATCATGGTACATCCATCTTCATTATTCTATCCATCCTTTGAATGACATGTCACCATACGTGTGTACATACGGATTACCATCTCCACATCGTGGTGTAATTGTTATTCAATACATTATTATTTAGATGGGTATAATAATGATGAGTAATTCATTTAAATGATATATATAACATGATAATTATTCTCTATATATGATAGAACATCCAATTATATATTATTTTAATATTAATTGAGTGATATTGTCGCTCACGCGTACGTACGAGTTACCGTCTCCACGAACGCGATGAGATTAATTCACCATCGTATCAATTCAAAATTAAATTTCATTTGATGATGAAAAATAATTTTTAGAGACATGATATCATTCTGTATATTGATAGGATACATCCCATCCATAACAAATTCAGATCACATAACAAAGAATATAAAGGAAAATGAATCCGTTAACACATGAAACGACGATAATACTAAGATATTATTAACAAGTCAATGTTAAAAGATCATATATGATATCATATTAATGTATATTATTCTTTTATATTTAAATAAAAATTATTTAACAATTATATAGGAGGTTAAATTACCCTCGACCAAGGAAAAATTACAATGTAAGGGGTTTCTTACCTCACTTTTAATTCTGTATGATTACCATTGTTCACCACTTATTTATTGCATGTAGTGTGTATACTAACCATGATTGTATTCATTGTGTAATATACTTTAATTTATAGATATTTACATCATCATTTTATGATTCTTCTTTCATGGTTGTATGTTTCGTATGTTACCAAATAGATAAGGGAATTTGAAATTTCAATTTCCACTCATTCGGCTTTACGCATACTTCATTGATTATTTTACACTAAGATTATGTGTGGAATAACTATTCATTTTCTTATGTCATAATTTAAACTCCACTTTCTGTGGATATACTTTTGATACACATAATAACTCCATTGATAAATTCTCAAGTCATCTATATGAACTTGATAATAGTAATTTTAACTCTATCTCCATCTGTTGAGTTAAATATCCAATTCATTATTGTTGTTTTTACAAGAATGTTTGTGAATGTCCTCTGATTTATTTACATTAAATATCCAATAATATTGGGTGTATTTATATTTGTCACACATAATTATTTCGTTTATCTATCCTTAACCTAAGGATATAGTCTTTATAAGATGTTTCATCTCAAATTTACATTCCATTGAGACTTCTTTGTTTTTATACACCAAATCACTTTTATATAGTGTATATATTGTACTTTTACATAGTATATCATGAATACCATTTTTCTCATGATATTAAAATGTTTTTATTACCTTATTAATTTGTATTCAAGTGTCTCTCTTTTTATAAGAAACTCTAACTAAAATATTTTTTTAAATGTTTTAAAGATTTATTCTTCTAAATCATTCTCATTAATGTCCATGTTTTAAAAATGGTTTTAAGGATTTAATTAGAAGGAAATTTTTATTTTAAAATTAAAATTCCTTTTAAAATTTTCATAGTGTTATGGGACACATTAATTCAAAAATCTATTTTTAAAACCGGTTCTTGACAAATAGTGTGACTTTATAATGTTTTCTAGAGGGGGGGGGGGTATTTCTCTCTAATAGTTTTGATGATTATTTTCATCTTTGTTAATATCCTTCATTATTCCCGATTAAGGTTAATCTATTACAATAGAATATTTCATATTTAATTGAATGAGTAATGATTGATTGTGGATGTGCTATTTTTATAACATTCATGGTTTTTGGATAATGTATTGACATTTCATATGATAGTTTTAATATGAATGTTTATGTTATGTTTAGACCTGTTCATATGAGGAATTCATAAGACTTAATAAGTGATAGGTGGAGCCTTCTATAGCTCCTCGATTAATCGGTTGGTCTCATGGGACAAACTAGTGTCTTGGCACAAGGCCTTGACAAAATCTTATTTGTAGTCTTCGAACAAGGCCTTGACTATGTGGTTATTATAGTCTAGCATTATGCATTCCATCATTATGAAAGTGGTTATTGATATTGCATGTGATCATTAGATTAGAATAATATCCATGTGAATAGGTGAATGGAATTATTTTATTTTATCTTTTACATATTATGCTGAAGTTAAAGTTTAAAAGTCTTTTGTTGTAGTCTTATACACTTCCTTAAATGTTTATACTTTTTTTATGAAAGTTTCTGCTATAATGTTATCCTTACTGAGCATCTGAGCTAACCCATTTCTATGTTTTATCTTCATAGGATGTAATGTAGTATATTATGTCAGACCTCCAGGGATAGTCTATGGGATATCAGTGTTTTCTATGGAGACAATGTTGTTGTAGTTTTAGATTTTATGATGTAATCTAATCCTTATGAATGTATCTGGTACTTCCAATGATATTAAACTAATCGGTCTTTTGAGACATGATATTTTATGATCATGACAACGATACATAATAATGCACCGACTCTGGGCTTCTGGGGTTGGGGCGTTATAGTTGGCATCAGGAGAAGTTTAGTACAAACCATGGAAACTAGATTTAGTTAAACTTTAATTAGAGCACATAGCCATAATATAGACTTTGAGGATTAGCATAGAAGAACTTCCTAGAATTTTTGTATTTTATATATTTTGTGATTATTTTAAGAAATACATCCATGTATGCTTACGAGAAGGTAGAGGCGGCTCTGGCACAAATGAGCCTAGGGGTAAAACCCGAAAACACCACTTTAAGCTAGACTCGAAAAGGAACTGGTGCACGACAACGAGCCTTTCGGCACTCTTGGTTACGACACTCCCGGGGGACATGCTTAGGACAATTTAAATTTTCTTTAAAAACCAATTTGATGTAGTTTAATATAATATGAGAATACATGGCCTTGGCAATTCCTAATGTGTTTAAAATTGCGAATTTGGTGTCATGATATTCGCTAAATTATTTTATTACTATTGTTACTAACACAATGCATTCTGGTTTATTCAATGGCTGGATTCCAAGGAAGTTAGTATAACTTTGAGAATGATGTACATAGTGGGAACGGTTGTGGAAAAGAGAAAAAAATGCAATTTTTATAGGCTTAAAATATATCATGTTCATGACAAATAAGTTTTCCAAAATTTTTATCAACAACATATATATTAACCAACTCCCGGACTCAAAAAATAAGATAAAGGTGATGAATGATAAGAGATCCAGTAGTAAAGACCATGGAGAAAAGAATCCTCAATTTCCATCATGTAGGAAATGTTGAAGGAGACACCCAGGAAAGTGTATCAATGGAACAATGAAATGATTTAAATTTGGGGAAGAAGGACATAAAGTGAATAATTCCTTAGAAAAAAATGAAGTGTACTATAGACGAAAATAAAAATGGTTCCAAGAATCAATTTACAGTCATTTTCAGTAAATGTAGGGGACCTAACCATTACACGAGTGAATGCCCTATTCTATAAGAAATTTTCATGGTCAAAGAAGAATCCATGTGGAAATAAATGGATTGAAAAATGTTTAAAAGTATTAGTGCTCCTGTTTGATGGGATTACTTTGGAATAATTTTCTCTTTTATTTGTAACCCTAAATTTTTCCTTGTGAGAATGATATTTGATTAAGACTTATCTTTTCTCTTGTGGATATAGTTATAAATTACCATTTTGTTTTAAATGATCATTGGGTTTGAGGAAATTATAAGTTTTTATATTTTGGGATGAAAATGAAGGGTATGAGATAAAAGTTGTGGTTAAATTATATTATGATTATTTTGCGGAATATATCTCATTTTGGAAATGTTTTAAAATATATATTTTAAAAAAGGAAAACATGTAGATCGTGTGACAACCCGCCGCGTCGGAAAAAGATTTGGGAATTAAACCCACAACAAAAGTGTGATTGGGATTTATCACCTACCACTAGACTACGTGAAGTCCCTGGTTAGTGTGACTAATTATTTTTAGTTAAATGATTTTATTTATCAATAATAAGGTGATTTGGGATCTTATGTCTTATCAAATGAATACACTTATTATATAAAAATGATTTTATGATTAAGTGATAAATGTTATTTTGGAAGATGTTCGCTCTATTGGAAAAAATTTATGCCTAAAGAAAATAGAATAATTTTAGATTTCATTTGATGGGTAATGGTGAATTTTTATCTATTTTTATTGTCGATTTATAGTGAATTGGGTTATTATGGAAATGATTAACCTATAATAGAGAATATGTGATTAGGTTAATTAATTTTAATTATGTACTTTAAGATTAGTCGATGTCATTTGGAGTTACAATTTAACATGGAAGACTACATATCCAAATTATTCTATGTTTTGGGTTTCAATATTATTTTGGATTATATTGAAGGATTTTAAGGAAAATTGTTTATTGAATGGTATTTATTTAACATTTTGGTATTGTTGGTTTAATTTTAGAAATTAAGATTAGTGTTCCTTTGTCTAAAGGAATATCCATTTTGGGGGATCATATGATATTGTACTAACCATTTTGGTTTGGATTTATCTTAAAAGACAAGGTAAATATATATTTTATCCTTTCTGAATCATGTGATTCACTAGAAGTTTGATTCTAGCTCTTCCGGTGTGACCAATTCATCTTGAATACTCATTGTTTAAAAAAATAAGTTAGTAGTAGTAATTTATTAAATAATGAAACTCTTATTAAAATTTAAGTTTATCTATTTAAGTTCATGGTCAATATCATAAATAAATTCATTATCTTTATGAAATGTAACTAAAAAAATGTTGTCTGTTTACTTTTACTATTGGGAAACTAATGATCATTTGTCCCATAACAAGTTTGTGGTTTTCTTGTTGTTAAATTTCTACTGATAATGTTTTCTATCCCTCTCTATTAGAACCTAAAACATATTTTATCATCCATATCCATGTTGTTCTACATGGAATACTAGTATAGGTTATCTCGGGTGACCTTTTTACATCTTTTTCTTTCTTTTAAAGTGATAGTTTTTGACTCTTTTTCTAATGTGGGTGTTTCCATTATATTCCCAATCCCAATTTTAAAAATTTTGAGGATGTAATTTATTGAAGTAGGGGAGAATGTAACAACCCAACCTTCCCTGGTATGCTTCTCTTTGAATAATACAGTTGCGTGTGTTGTACGCAATTTCGAGTTCTAACACACCACAACCAATAAAAGTAGCCGTTATGAATAGTAATACTCACTTTTTGAAATTTTATAAATTTTTTCGTTCAAAATGGACATAATTTTTGGATTCAGAATTTCGAAATTAGCCTAGGGTGAATTTTTTGTATTTTTTAGAAAAAATTCAAATTTTGATGAATAGTGAAAAATACTAAACATTAATTAAAAATAACCTTTTTAATCCAAATAATTTATAGTGATAAATTATACTATTGAGAGGTTTTAAATTACAATTAGAATATATTTTTACCATTTAACCCAATATGGGTAATTTGATGTAATTTCACATTTAAACTAGATATAAACAAGTGTCAATCTTTTGATAGTTATTATTTCTTAAAAAACGCGCTCTTTGATTGACTATGAGAATTAATTTTAAATTAACTTCTGCCACTTCTCTTTTTTGAATTTATAAAAATTAATTCCGTATTTAGAATCAGGAGGTCCAAATTGTGTAAATTTGTAACTTTTATTTTTATACATTTTGAATAATTACTTTGGTAAATATTTTATTTAACATGGTTAAAGGGTAAATCCGGAAAATAAGGGTAAACAAATAATATTATAATAATATTAAATTACCCTAAAACGTGTCCTAACCCTATTGGTTGATACATGTCCGACCACAGTCATCTATTGGTCGATTTTGGGACCCCATAGAGCCATTTGTAAGTGATAATTACACTTCATATTAATTAAGTTAAAGTAAATACAAAAATGACATAAGCATATATCATTTAGAATTTTTTTTACATAGGGTTATATATGTTATATTTTAAACTATAAATATTCATTAGAAATATAAAAATATTTCCTACATAATGGTAATTTATTTATAAATTTTAGACATTGAATAATTAAATTTATTTATGACACAATAATGATGCAGTATTTTCCTATAAATGAAAAAATCAAATAATTGGTATTATAAATGTTAAAATAAATACAATTTGAAAGTTTTGATGACATACACGAATTTTATTGGTTAATATGACATTTTTTTATTTCATAAATTAATTTAATTAAATTAATAATGTTTTTATGACTTTAACAAAAATTAATTACTAAAAAGTGTCAAAATGGACACAAATGAGTTTTTAAAACAAATATTATATTATTAATTGATATTATATTCCTAAAAATCTGAGGTTTGGTAAAATGACTTATATAATGAATGGTGCATCATTAATGGACCACTTGGGGGTCTCTTGTAAGTATATAGTATGTTTATTGACTATATGATATAAAAATACAAAGAGACATGGTAAATGTCAAACTATTTAACTAAGAGTTAAATAAAAAAGACAAAGTTAATATACTGACCCAAACCTGTCTAAAACCTATTGGTTGTGTGTTCTTTGACCTATCCCCATCTTGAAAATTAAATAATCCACTTTGTATCCATTATAAACCGAATATTAATTTATTATAAAATAATATTTCTAGCATTTCCTAAGGTGCCACTCACCCCTCTTATAAAAGGGCACTCCCTCTACTCACTAATTAACATCTTAAAATACTTTTGGCTTGGCCAAAAACTGCCCAAATATCCTCTAAATTTCCCCCACTTTATCATAGAGGACCCAATTTGGTAAAAAATCCAACTTAAGGATCCCTTTTGATCAAATCAAAAGTAAGAACCCGAAGAAACGGTAATAATTTCACCACCCTTTTTCAAGTTCTTTTCTTCTTCCACTTCTTATTACATTGTTTTTTCTATTATAAAATAATAAATCCAGTATCTTCTATATACTATGATGTTATTATAAATATGGTACATACATCTTAATTATTCTATCAATCTTTTGAATGACATGTCACCATACGTGCGTACATACGGATTACAATCTCCAAGTCATTGTGTAATTGTTATTCAGAACTTTATTATTTGGATGGGTATAATAATGATATTTAATTCATGTAAATGATAAATATATCATGATAATTATTATGTATATATGATATTCCATCCAATTATATATTATTTCAATATCAAAAGTGTGATATTGTCGCTCGTGCGTACGTATGGATTACCGTCTCCATGAACGCGATGAGATTCATTCCCCATCGTATCTATTCAAGACTAAATATGAATTGATGATTAAAAATAATGTTTAGAGACATGATATCATTCTGGATATGAATTTTATACATCCCATCCATATCAAATATGGCTCACATAACAAATAATATAAAGGAAAATGAATCTGTTAACACCCGAAACGATGATAATACTAAGATATTATTAACAAATCAATGTTAAAAGATCATATATGATATCATATTAATGTATATGATTCATTTAAAATTCAATAAAATTTATTTAACCATTATATAGGTGGTTAACCTACCCTCGACCATGGAATAATTACAAAGTAAGGGGTTTCTTATCTCACATTTAATTCTGCAAGATTTCCATTGTTCACCACTTATTTATTGCATGTGGTGTGTGTACTTACCATTATTGTATTAATTGTGTAATATACATTAATTTATGGATATTTAAATAATAATTTTATGAACCTTATTTCTTGGGTGTATGTTTCATAAGTTACCAAATCGATAAAGGAATTTGAAATTTCAATTTCCACTCATTCGGCTTTACACATACTTCATTGACTATTTTACACCAAGATTATGTGTGGAATCACTATTCATTTTCTTATGTCATAATTTAAACTCCCCTTTCTGTGGATATACTTTTTATACACATAATCACTCCATTGATAAATTCTCATGTCATCGATATGAACTTGATAAGAGTAATTTTAACTCAATCTCCATTTGTTGAGTTAAATATCCAATTCATTGGTGTTGTTTTTACAAGAATATTTTTGAATGTACTTTGATTTATTTACACTTAATATCCAATTATATTGAGTGTATTTATATTCTTCACACATAATTATGTCATTGGTTTATCCTTAACTTAAGGATACAATCTTTATAAGAGATTTCTTCTCAATTTTACATTCCATTGAGACTTATTTGTTGTTATACACCAAATCACTTTAATATGATGTATATAATGTACTTTGACATAGTATATCATGAATCCCTTTATTCTCATGATATTACAATGTTTTGATTACCTCAATTATTTTTATTCAAGTGTCTCTCTTTTGGTTAGAAACTCTAACTAAAAAATCATTTTTAAATGTTTTAATGATTTATTCTTCTAAATCATTCTCATTAATGTCCATGTTTTAAAAATGGTTTTAAGTATTTATTTATATGGAAATTAATGTTTTAAAATTAAAATTCCAATTAAAAGTTTCAATGTGGTATGGGTCACTTTGATTCAAAAATCAATTTTTAAAACAGCTTCTGGAGAAGTAGTGTCACTTTTAAATTTTTTCAAGAAAGAGGGGGGTATTTCTGTCTAATAGTTTTGATTATTATTTTCATCATTGTCAATATCCTTCATTATTATCGACTGAGGTTAATATATTACAATACAATCTTTCATATTGTATTGAATGAGTTATTTTTGAATTTTATGTGCTATTTTTATACCATTCATGGTTTGTGGATAAAGTATTGACATTTCACATGATAGTTTTAATATGAATGTTTATGTTATATTTAAACCTGTGAATATGAGGAATGAATTAGACTTAATAAGTGATGGGTGGAGCCCGCTATAGCTCCTTGATGCATCGATAAGTCTCATGAGACAAACTAGTTTCTTGTCACAAGGCCTTTACAAAATCTTATTTGTAGTCTTGGCACAAGGCCTTGACTATGTGGTTATGATAGTCTGACATTATTCATTCCATCATTATAAAAGTGGTTATTTGTATTTCATGTGATCATTCGACTGGTAGAATATCCATGTGAATAGGTAAATGGGATTATTTGATTTTATCTTTTCGATATTATGCTGAAGTTCATGTTTAAAAGGATTTTTGTTCTAGTCTTATACACTGCCTTAAAATGTTTATGCTTATTTATGAAAGATTCTGCTATAATGTTATCCTTACTAGAACTTGAGCCCACCCCTTTCTATGTTTTATTTTCCTAGGATGCAAAGAAGTATATTATGAAAGACCTCCAGGTATAGTCTATGGGATATCATTGTTGTTTATGGGGACAATGTTGTTGTAGTTTTCCATTTTATGATGTGATGTAAACCTTATTAATGTATCTAGAAATTCCAAGGCTACTAAACTAATCGGTCATTCGAGACATGATATTTTATGATCATGCCAATCATATGTAATAATGCACCAACTCTGGACTTCTAGGGTTGGGGCGTTACAGTTGGTAGAAGAGGAAGTTTAGTATAAACCTTGGAAACTAGATTTAGATAAACTCTAATTAGAGCACATAGCACTAAGATATAATTTGATTATTAGTAGAGAAATTCTTCCTAGAATTTTTTTATTGTAGATATTTCGTGAGTTTTCCAAAAAATACATCCCTTTCTGGATACGACTAGGTAGAGGCGGCTCTGGCACAGATGTACCTAGGGGTAAAACCCAAAAACACCGCTTTAAGCTAGACTCGAACGGGAGTTGGTGCACGACAATGGGCCTTACTGCACTCTTGGTTATGAAACTTCTGAGGGATATTATTAGGATAAATTACATTTTCTTTACAAACCGAATTGAATTATTTTAATATAATATGAGAATTAATGACCTTGGTTACTCCTAAGGTGTTTCAAAATAAGAATATGGTGTCATGATATTCTCTAAATGATTTTATGACTACTGTTACTCGCACAATGATTTCTGGTTTTAGTCAATGGATGGATTCCAAGGTAGTCATAGTAACTTGGAGAATGATGTATAAGGTGGGAACGGTGGTGGAAATGGGAAAAAAATGGAATGTTAATAGGCGTAAAACATATTGTGTTCATGCTAAATCAGTTTTCCAAAAATATGATAAAAAACATATATATTAACGAACTCCCGGACTCAAGAATGAAGAGAAATGTGATGCATGATAAGAGCTCCTGCTTGGGGACCATGGAGGAAAGAATCCCCAATTTCCATAATGCAGGAAATGTGGAAGGAGACACCTAGGAAAGTGTTTCAATGGAACAAAGAAATGCTTTACATGTGGGAAATAAGGACATTAAGTGATGAATTGTCGAGGAAAAATGAAGAGTACTATGTAAGAAAATAAAAATGTTCCCAAGAATCCATTTACAGTAATTTTCCATAAATGTAGGGGACTAGACCAATACTCGAGTGAATTCCCTATTCAATAGGATATTTT
Organism: Viscum album; assembly: GCA_963277665.1. Classification (NCBI taxonomy): domain Eukaryota; kingdom Viridiplantae; phylum Streptophyta; class Magnoliopsida; order Santalales; family Viscaceae; genus Viscum; species Viscum album. Next base: position 1,815,787,484 of record OY728127.1, read on the forward strand.
CCTGGTCAAAGAAAAAGCTATGTGGAAATAAATGGTTTAAGAAATGTTTAAAAGTATTAGTGATACTTGTTGATGGGATTACTTTTGAATAATTTTCTCTTGTATTTGTAACCCTATAGTTTTCCATGTGAGAATGATATTTGAGGAATACTTATCCATTCTCTTGTGTATATAGTTATAAATAACCATTTTGTTTTATATAATCATTGGGTTTGTGGCAATTAGAAGTTATTATATTTTATAATGAAAATGTATGGTATGAGATAAAATTTTTGGTTAAATTATGTTATGATTATTTTGAGGAATTTATCTCATTTTTGTAATGTTATAGAATATAGATTTTGAAATTGGACAACATACAAACCGTGTGGCAACCCGTCTCGTCGGACAAAGATGTGGGAATCGAACCCACAACCAATGTGCGATTGAGATTTATCGCTTACCACTGGACTACGTGAAGTCCTTGGTTTGTGTGACTAATTATTTTTGGTTAAATGATTTTATTGATCAATAATAAGTTTATTTGAGATCTTGTGTCTTATCAAATGAATACCCTTAGTGTAGATAAAATATTTGGTGATTAAGTGATAAATGTTATTTTGGATGACGTTCGCTCTATTGGGAACACTATATGCCTAAGGAAAATAGAATACTATTAGATTTCATTTGGGAGTAATGGTGGATTTTTATCTATTTTTATTGTAGATTTATAGTGATTTGGGTTATTTATGGAAATCATTAAACTATAATAGAGAATATTTGATTAGGTTAATTACTTTTAAGTATGTACTTTAAGAGTAATCGATGTCATTTGGAGATACAATTTAACATGGAAGACTATATAACCGAATTATTCTACGTTTTGGGTTTCAATATTAGTTTGTATTATATTGAAAGATTTTAAGGAAAATTGTTTATTGAATAGTATTTATTTAACATTGGGGTATTGTTGGTTTAATTTTAGAAATTAAGATTAGTGTTTCTTTCTCTAAAGGAATATTATTTTGGGGGATCATCCAATATTGTACTAAACATTTTGGTTTGGATTAATCTCTAAAGACAAGGTAAATATAATGTTTATCCTTTGTGAATCTTGTGATTCTCTAGAAGTTGATTCTTGCTCTTTCGGTGTGATGACTTCATCTTGAGTACTCATTTTTTTAAAAAAATAAGTTAGTAGTAGAAATTTATTAATGAATGAAACTCTACTTAGAAATTAATTATATCTATTTATGATATTGGTCAATCTCATAAATAAATTCCTTATCTTTAAAAATGTAACTAAAAAAATAGTTTCCGTTTACTTTTCCCACTAGGAAACTATTGACCGTTTTTCCCATCACAAGTTTGTGGTTTTCTTGCTGTTAAATATCTCCTTATCATGTTTTATATATCTCTCCATCTGAACCTGACACTTAGTTTATCATCCATATCCATATTTTTCTACCTGGAATCCTAGTATAGGTTATCTTGGGTGACCTTTGTACTTCTCTTTCTTTCTTTTAAAATGATAGTTTTATTGACCCTTTTCTGATGTGGGACTTTCCATTATATTCCCTATCCTGGTTTAGAAAATTGAGAGGATGAAATTTATTTAAGGAAGGTAGAATGTAACACCCCAAGCTTCCACGTCACACTACTCTTTGAATAATACTGTAGCGTGTGGTGTACGCAACTTCAAGTTCTAACACACCGCAACCAATCAAACTAAACGTTATGTATAGTAATACCCACCTTTTGAAATTTTATAAATTTTATATCTCAAAATGGAAATTATTTTTGGATTTTAAATATCCATATTATCCTAGGTTGATGTTTTGGAATTTTTTAGAAAACATTCAAATTTTGATGAATAGTTAAAAATACTACACATTAATTAAATTTTTTTTAATCCAAATAATTTAAAGTGATAAATTATACTATTGATAGGTTTTAAGAATAATTTGAATATAAGTTTACCATTTAATCCAATATTGTTAATTTTATGTAATTTTTCATTTAAACTAGACATAAACATGTGTTAATCTTTTGATAGTTATTATTTCTTAAAAAACACGCTCTTTGTTTTGACAACGAGAATTAATTTTAAATGAATTTCTGCCACATATGTGTTTTGAATTTAGAAAAATAGATTCCATATTTAGAATAAGGAGGTCCAAATTGTGTAAATAGTTAACTTTAAAATTTAGTAATTTTGAATAATTAATTTGGTAAATATTTTATTTACCATTGTTAAATGGTAAATCCAGTAAATAAGGGTAAACAAATAATATTATAATAATATTAAATTACCTTAAAACATGTCCTAACCCTATTGGTTGATACATGTCCGACCATGGGAATATTGTAGTCGATTTTGGGACCCCATGGAGCAACTTGTAAGTGATAATGACACTTTATATTTTTTAAGTTAAAGTAAATACAAAAATGACATAAGCATATATCTTTTAGAAAACCAATTTTTACATAGGGTTATATATGTTATATTTTCCACTATAAATATTATTTAGAAAGATAAAAATATTTCCTACATAATGGTATTTTTTTGATAATTTGTAGACATTTAATAATAAAATTTACTTATGACACAGTAATGATCCTGTATTTTCCTTATTAACAAAAGAATCCAATAATTGGTATTATAAGGGTTAAAATAAATATAATTTAATGTTTTGATGACATAAACTAATTTTATTGGTTGACATGACATTTTAAGATTTCATAAATTAATTTTTTTGAATTAATAAATTTTGAATGACTTTAACAAAAATCAATTTTTAAATAGTGTCATAATTGACATAAATGAGTTTTTAAAATAAATATTATATTATTAATTGATATTGTATTCTTAAAAATCAATGGTTCAGAAAAAGAACTTATATAATGATAGGTGTATCATTAATGAACCACCTGGGGGTCGCTTGGATGTATATAGTATATTTATTAACTATATAATATAAAAATGGAAATAGACACGGTAAAAGTCAAACTATTTAACTAAGAGATAAATCAAATAGATAATGTTAATATAGTGACCCAAACCTGTCTAAAACCTATTGGTTGAGTGGTTTTAGACCTATAACCACCTTAACCATGAAATAATATACTTTTTAGCCACTAGAAACTGAATATTAATTTATTATAAAATAATATTTCTAGCTTTTCCTAAGGTGCCCCTCACCCCTCTTATAAAAGGGCACCCCACCTACTCACTAATTCACACATTCAAAGCCTTTTGGGTCGACAAAATCCTGACCAAATATCCTCTAAAATTCCCTAAATTTAACTTAGTTTCCCTCCTTTGGTCAAAAATCCAACTTAATGAGCCCTTTTGCTCAAATCAAAAGGAAGAACCAAAAGTAGAGGTAATAATTTCACCACCCTCTTTTAATTTCCTTTCTTCTTCCACTTATTATTTATTTGTTATTTCCATTATAAAATAATAAATCCAGTATATTCTATATAAATTGATGTTATTATAAATATTGTACAACCATATTCATTATTCTATCCATCCTTTGAATGACATGTCACCATACCTGCGTACGTACAGATTACCATCTCCACGTCGTGGTGTAATTGTTATTCAATACTTTATTATTTGGATGGGTATAATAATGATGCGTAATTAATGTAAATGATAAATATAACATGATATTGATTCTATATATATGATATACCACTCAATTATATATTATTTTAATATCAATAGAGTGATATTGTCGCTCATGCATACGTACGGATTACCGTCTCCACGAATGCGATGAGATTCATTGCTCATCGTATATATTCAAGACTAAATTTCAGTTAATGATTAATAATAATGTTTAGAGACATGATATAATCCTGGATATGAATAATATACATCCCATCGATAACAAATATGGATCACATAACAAAGAATATAAAGGAAAATGAATCTGTTAACACCCAAAACGACGAAATAATAATATATTATTAACAAATCAATGTTAAAAGATCATATATGATATCATATTAATGTATATGTTTATTTTATAATTAAATAAAAATTATTTCACCATTATAAAAGAGGTTAACTTACCCTCGACTAAGGAAAATTTACAGTGTAAGGGGTTTCTTATCTAACTTTTAATTCCGTGAGATTTCCATTTTTCACCACTTATTTAGTTCATGTGGTGTGTGTACTTTCCATTCTTTTATTCATTGTGTAATATACATTAATTTATGGATATTTACATCATAACTGTATGATCCTTCTTTCATTGGTGTATGTTTCATAAGTTACCAAATCGATAAGGGAATTTAAAATTTCAATTTCTATTCATTCGGCTTTACGCATGCTTCATTGATTATTTTACTCCAAGATTATGTGTGGAATCACTATTAAATTATTTATGTCATAATTTACACTCCCATTTATATGGATATACTTTTTATACACATAATAAAACCATTGATAAATTCTCATGTCATCAATATGAAATTGATAAGAGTAATTTTAACTCAATCTCCAATTGTTGAGTTAAATATCCAATTCATTGGTGTTATTTTTTCAAGAATATGTGTGAATGTACTCTGATTGATTTACACTGAATATCCAATAATATTGAGCGTATTTATATTTTTCAAACATAATTATGTCGTTGATTTATCCTTAACCTAAGGATACGGTCTTTATAAAAGATTTCATCTCAAATTTATATTCCATTGAGACTTCATTGATGTTATACACCAAATCACTTTTATATGGTGTATATAATGTACGTTGACATAGTATATCATGAATCCCTTTATTTTCATGACATTAAAAGGTTTTTATTAACTCAATTATTTGTATTCAAGTGTCTCTCTTTTGGATACAAAATCTAAATAAAATATCATTTTTAAATGTTTGAAATATTTATTCTTCTAAATCGTTCTCATTGATGTAAATGTTTTAAAAATGGTTTTCAGAATTTATTTTTATGTACAATAATGTTTTCAAATTAAAATTCCTTTTTAAATGTTTCAAATTGGTATGGGACACTTTGATTCAAAAATCTATTTTTAAAACTCCATCTTGACAAGTAGTATGACATTTAAAATTTTTCAATAGAATGGGGGGGGGTATTTCTCTCTAATAGTTTTGATGATTATTTTAATCTTTGTCAATTTACTTCATTATACTCAATTGAGGCTAATCTTTTACAATAAAATCTTTCATATTGTATTGAATGATTTATGTTTGATTTTGGATGTGTTATTTTTATAGAATTCATGGTTTGTGGATAAAGTATTATCCTTTCATATGATAGTTTTAATTCGAATATTTATGTTATGATTAAACCTCTTCATATGAGAAATGAATTGGACTTAATAAGTAATGGGTGGAGCCTTCTATAGCTCCTCAATGCATTGGTAGGTCTAATGAGACAAACTAGTGTCTGGGCAGAAGGCCTTGACAAAATCTTATTTGTAGTCTTGGCACAAGGCCATGACTATGTGGTTATGATATTATGTCATTATGCATTACATCATTATTAAAGTGGTTATTTTTATTTCATGTGATCATTCGACTAGTAGAATATCCATGTGAATAGGTAAATGGAATTATTTGATTTTATCTTTTCCATATTATGCTGAAGTTCAAGTTTAAAATTATTTTGTTCTAGTCTTATACACTGCCTTAAATGTTTACGCATATTTATGAAAGATTCCGTTATAATGTTATCCTTATTGAGCATCTAAGCTCACCACATTCTATATTTTATTTTCCCATGATGCAAAGACGTATATTATGACAGAACTCATGGGATAGTATTTGGGATATCAGTGTTTTCTATGGAGACCATGTTGTAGTAGTTTTCCATTTTATGATGTAATGTAAAACTTATTAATGTATCTAGTACTTCCAAGGCTACTATACTAATCGGTATTTCAAGACATGATCTTTTAGGATCATTCCAATGATACATAATAATGCACCAACTCTAGGATTCTGGGGTCGGGGCGTTACAATGTACATAATAATTAATATATTTATAATTTCTACATAGGGTATTCTACATTGAATTTCATATTATTGACTATGTTAATTATTGTCAATGTATTTTCATTACTCGATAAAAAAATATTATGATAAAGGAAATTGTTAAAGAAATTAATAGACTAATCAATATATGAGGAATATGTTGGACATTCCAATCATGTTGGTGAATTGTTATATATTTCCCCTTGATGTATTATTAGTTTAATTAGATTATTATGATTGCTATAACTAGTAAGGAGGTTTTCCAGTTTATATAATACTATTACTTTTCAACTATCTTGTGATAGGACTTAACTATATAGGTATCATGATTCCAATGTTACTAATATCAAATCATTTAATAATTCATTTTTCAAGAATTTATTCAATAGTCTCTAGGAGTTTTTTTACATGATATTATATTAGGATGCATTTCATTAATAATTTACAGATTAAATTTACTATATTTTCAATTATGTATCATTTTATATTGATTAGTCATAATCTAATAATGATTGTATTATTATTTAAATATAATTTTTTTTCAGTACATTACCTTGATAAGGTGATTATTCTTATTGATTTATGATAACTATTACTATATATAACCATTACTAAGATTTTGAGATCACCCGTAAATTGATTCATTTTCTAAGAAGCTGAGAACCATACAATAAAATATATGAAATGACATAATTGAGGGATTAATGATACTCTCAAAAAAATTATGTTTAATTAATTTTATTCAAATTTAATATGTGAATCATGTTTTTTTATAATTTAGTACAACTACAAAACTATTTTTTACTTTGGGATGTCATTTCATATATTTTATTCCAATGTATTAAAGTAGACTCTTACACTCGGATGAATGGGATGTGGTCATTATAGTTGGTATAAGAGTAATTTTAAAAGAAAAATTATGAAATAGATTAATTATAAAATTTATTAAGATTCATAACGCTATTATAAAAATTGAATACATTTATAAAATAAAATCATTAATTTTTGGTAATGTAGTGATTATTTGGGTTTTACTAGAAATAAATCGATTTCTAGATACAATATAATGTTGTTCTGAAAAAGTTTCATAGAGGATTAACACATTTGAAAAATGTTTATCAGGATTGACCTGAGCATTCCTTGTGGCACAAAAATGGCCAATTCTTCACCCCTTCTTTGATATTCTTGGAGAATATTATTTGGTTAATTAACATTTTTTAAAACAATAATAAAGTATTTGAATTGATTTTGATAATGAATATTCTTGTTTAAATATAGTGTGTTCTAGATTGAAAATATGGTGTATTAAATTATACACCCTATAAAATATAATATGGTATTCCCTCTATGACTATTGTTTCTTCACAATATGTTTTTGGGTTCCACTCATATGATGGATCCCAAAGGACTCATGTTAAAATAGAATATGAATGAAAATGTTTTTACCTATTGTAATTAAATGGGATATTACAAGGGTGAAATATATCCTGATTATTCCTAGTTAGTTATCCCAAAAAAATTATTAGTAATGCATAACATAACCAATTCATAAAATCACAAAGGAAGATAATGATAGAGTTCACTATGAATGTAAATATATGATAGAATATGGTAAAGAAGGATAAATTTACTACATATAAAAAATATTGAATGAGAATACTTGGATGGTGTCTCAAAGGAATAAGAAAATTCATTTTGTGCGAAAAAATTCCACAATGATATGAATTTATGTGGATAAATTAAGAGTATAAATTAAATATATAAATATCTTCATAGGGATAAGTTTATAATTAGTTTTCTTAAATTTGTTGAAAATATAGTTTATACAGGAAATGTTTACATATAATGGATGAAACCTAGAAAAATTATAGACCTATTTTGAAATAAATTGTTAAAGTAATTGAGTATTTGGAATCCTGATTTAAATTGTAAAATTATTATTTTAAAATGATATTTTGGTAATAATAATCATGAAACATTTAAGGGATATCTAAAATATCTAAATAATATATATCTTCATTGAAATAAGTGAAATAGATATCATCATTGGTTTTTATTTTATGGTTGATTATAAGTTCAATGAATAAAATAACCCTTTAAAATGTTTCTGTTGAGTGAATAAAACATGATTAAGGGAATATTTGAAAATAATTTATTTGAGGGAATCATATTAGTTTATTAAATTAAAAACGTATTTGAGAAATAATTTCTTTATATTTTTAGAACATATGAATAAAAGTATTGGTAGACTTTATGGGTTTTTAAAATAATTGATTTTCTATTAACTATGGGTCAATTGAATTTTTTTTGAACATTATAAGAGTTAAGTAAATATGGTTTTATTAAAATGAAAGCCTTCATTCCAGTTGAAATACCATCAAATATGGGAAACCCAAGGTTCATGAACCCTCAACTGAAGGATTATATGGGTTTAACACCTACTATTGTAATACATGATTTTTTTTGGAAAAAATTCATAATTTGCACATAAATGATTTGATGAATAAATATTAATGATGTACTATTGAATTTACTATTGAGGTTTATAGATTATTATTATATATTTGATAACTTATCATAACCTTGGTGGATTTGGAAAATATATAGAAACATGTGGAATGGATTTTCAATCTTTTATGGACATTATTATATATTAAATGTTAATTTTAGTTATTTAATCATAAAAATTTATTTTCAATATTTTTTTCTTAGAGTAATAGATGGTGTGTAAATTTATGAAAACTCAATACAGTGATGCTTCTTTACAACTAAATAGAATAATATCAATTATATATATTACCTAACACTCATATAAAATAAATGAAGATTCTCAATATAAGTAAAAGGATGGTAAAAAAATATAGTTTATCATATTACTTTTTTATATGTTAAATCAATGGTCTTTTGACTCATAAATGAATTATTTATTTTTCATTGTTATGATTTAGGTGATCATTCATATTCTTATGTTCAATTACCATTATCATCCCCAATTGTTATTTGGTGTTAAAAATTTATTCCATTTATCTATTACCAAATACCACCTATGTTCTTATAATTGGAAATCTTTTAACATTTATTTAAGATTTTCTATCTTATATATCTACTCATATTTTAAGAGGATGTTTCATTAACCATTTATGGTGTGGTTTTACAATAAATATTTTGAAAAAATTAAAACTGTTAAATTACAAGTGAAATTCTAAATTGTGAGGATAAAATTTATAAATGATGGTGGGAATTTTATAACCCTAAAATTGATGAAATATTGATTTTTATGTAAATATGATCTCTTCAATACCTTGAGTATCATAGAACCCTATGTCTAAATGAAATAGAATATAGTATACCATAAAAACCTAGTTGTTAAATTATAAGGTATGAATATGGATAACTAAATTATGTAAATTATATATTATAGATATATATAATAAAATAATTTGTTATAAATTTATTACATATAAAATAAGATTAATTTTCAATAAGAAGAAATGTTTTCTACAAAATGTATTCTTCTAAAATATTGTTTAGTCGCTTTTTGTGCACATAATTTTAAAATATTTTTAGCAAATTCTAGAATATATATTTTATAAAATTTAATTGAATTTTTATTTCATAATATCTAAATTTTTTTATTTATAATTTTTTGTATTTATCGAATTTGTTTCATTTTTCGATTAATAGTGAATAATATTGATTTCTTTTAAAAGAATACTATTTAATTTAAATAATATAAATGATAAATTATATAATAAATTGGTTTTGAAGTTTATATTTTAGTTATATTACAATTTATCTAATTTATTTCATTTTAATAAATTTAATATTTAATATTAACATTAAGAAATTCTATAGTAATGATAGTCTTTCTAATGTAATTTTTTGATCACGTGGGATTCTATAATTTAAAAAATTATTGTTCCATATAATTAAATTGATTTGAAAAAATTTATTACATATTTTTAAAAAGATTAATTTATTATCTCTATTGTTTTATATTTAATTTTTTTCTATTATAAATAGTTAAATCAAGAAGAAATGAATTTCCATAGTGAAGATAAAAAATGATTTCTTGAGGGTTAAACGAAAATGATAATGATTAAAATGAACTAGAGTCATTTAAAAACTAATTTAATGTACATATGTTTACCGTATAACCTATAAATATATATAGTGACCCTTTTTGAGATATTTGTGATGATATAAATACGGTGTGATTGATTCATTTAAAAAATTCCATGTGTTTCCCCCACCCCTTTATAAAATGTCACTCCCTACATTAAAATTGAAACATCTATAAAAATATCTGGATAAAAAATAATTAAAAACTATAAAAAAATTATTCTCATTCTAGATATTTTGGTTTTCCAAAATAACAACCCTAGGGTCATTAAGAGGATATCTAATGAAGGTATCACTACGAGAAGGTCACTGTCATAACAAAGCATTTGTTTTTTCAAAAATATTTAATCCATATATTTTGTAATAAAAAATATAATAATACCAGTATCTAATATATAAGAATATTTTATTGTAGTGGTAACATAATATTTATCCATCTCCTCCTCTATAAAATGGGAAAAAAAATCATTGATCATATGTACTGAAGACAACAACCTTACGACCCAATGTAATTTTTTCCCATCCACACATTTCATAATTGTGTATAATCATGGGTATAATGTAAAAATATATTTTTTATGATGACATTATACCTATTTATATTTAATATCACAAATAACATCTTCCTGTTCATTCTATATAAAATATGATAATGATTTTAGTGTGTACGACAGAATAGCACCTAATGAAGCGATGTGATCCATTTTTCTATTATGATATACATGGAATGTAATGAAGTAAAATTTAATGAATTCATGTCATATATATGACATGATATTGAATAAATTATATTAAAATATAACCAAATTCCTTACCCTTTTTCTCATTAATGTAATGATATTGTGGATGGTGCGTACATACGACCAACCATTTCAACGAAGAGATGTGATTCATTTTCAATGTCTAACCCTCTCGAATGATTCTAAAAAATTATATAATGAGTCATTATGGTTGTTATAATTTTAATTTCATTAAATATATTATTTTTCAATATCTTATACCCAATAATCAAAATATTAATGAAAAAACCAACATGAGGAAACAATGAAATTATCACCCAAAAGATTCAAAATAATGAAATATTATTAACAATGCGATATAAATTTATAAAATAGGATCACATATGATATTAAAAATATGAATATTTTTATACAATAAATTAATAACAAGATTAAAACTATTATATTGGATGATAATTCTTATTCAATGAAAAGAATACATGAGGTAAAGAATTTCTCCCCATTTCCATTTCATCAAGAAAAATTAATTAATATAAACCTATTCACATTTATGTTTTGTATATAATGACCCATTGATATATTTTAAAGAATAAATATTTATTCATGTTGTATAATGTATCATTTTTTATTTATTTTTCAAGACTTCTCACATTTTATGTTACCAATGTGGAAAAAATTATTGTAAAATCGCAAATTTTTTTTGGTTTTTAAAATAAAAAAATCACATTATTTTTATAATTGGACATTATATTTACCCTAAATATATATATATCATTGATTATGAATATTTTTATTACTAAAAATGTATTTTTTTCAAAAAATGGTATTTTAAATATAATCTTATAGGACTAATTGGAGAAATTTTTATTAATATGTATTCCTTACCCGATATTGATGATTTTTGGTAAGGAATGTTTTTTCAGGAATTAAATTGAACATTCTATATATGAAGAATATGTTAGACATATAGGATTCTCTTTTTTGACCCAGTTTAATGTTATTAAAATTTATTATTGGTGAAGGAGACTTTCGCTGAAATTAATATAGAGTCTCTCTCTCTCCCAATTAATTTAGTGATATTAATTGCACAATTTAGCTCATCACTCGTATTGATCAATATCAACATGATATTGTAGGGAACTATGAGTCATTTTTCCATTACTACACATGAAAAGGGTTGTTCTATTTTGATATAGTGATTGTTCTTCATTTATGGTGATGTTTATCCATGAGAAGAAGATATTGACGATGGGATGTGGGTGGACATAGATCGGGTGGGAGAATACTGATGTCAATCATTGGCGATGGAGGGATAAAAATATTTTTGTTGTTGAAATTTTTATTCATGAAAGAGAGGTGATGGTGTGGAGCGGTCTCTCAGATTTATCCATGGGTGGAGGTCCAGTGGATTTTTTCATGAGGGAGATGCAGATCTGGGGTGGAAACTGCATTCATACTGCAGAGATGGGTTCCTTCCTAGCCGGGGATGCTTCTGGACAGAGGATGATGTGTGGGGAATGGTTTATTTTACAAGATGCATAGCCAAAAAGATGTTGGTGGTGATATTGTTTTTTCTTTGAGTGGGATTTTGGTGACACCCAGTTAAAAGCAGTGACTCATTTGGGATCCTTGTACTTAACACTTTCTAGGAACTTAAACAAAATTCTATTTTTCCCTTTCCTAAGAATATAGGGTGTATACATTGAATGATATTCAAGGAAATACGAGAGAGAATAATGATATTCATTTAAAAAATATGTTTTTATTAGAATATTCATATGTAATATTGGAATCATGTGGGTGTATATTTTTCTAAATATAAATAATAATTTTGGTCAATCGAGAAGTATATCATCTTATATTATGAAAATATAATAATTTTACACTGGCATTAAGATAAAATAGTCATGGTCGTTACAAATTTTTAATTACCATATCCTATAGAACATGGATATGTTTATTGGGGATATATTTTACTACGTTTCTGTTGAGTTATGTGGTAATATAAATATGAAGATTTTATTCGAAGATGTGAATATTAAAATGTGAGGGGAGGATACCTTTTTCAAATACATGAAATATATTTATATAATTTTTTACTCAAAAATGTAAAACTATTAAAAATGAAATGGATTAAATGTTAATGAAGATATGTTCATAATATAATCATATAATAAAATTTATATATGTTCATATGTCATTTCATGAGTAAATCAATGGGGTCAATCCCGTTATTTACCATTTTTTAAAGATAGAACTGGTATGAACTATTAGAAATTTAATGATTTTTAATTATATATATATGATCATAATTGGATCATAAATAAACAAGGGATAAAATTTTAGACCATTTATAAAACTCGTTACTATTTAAATGATTTATTTTAAAAAATAATTTAATAAAATAATATTTCTTTATAAAAAAGATTAATTTTAATTTTGACCCAAATTAATTTTATTTGACTTTAAAGGGATATATAATGAAATATATTTAAATTTTTAAATTTTTAATCATATTTTATACATGATTATTAACCATAAAATGTGTGTGAAGATATACATTATTCACAAAAAATTATCTTTTTAAAATCATTTACTTGGGTTTGACTAATTATTGAAAATGTATTGTGTAATTGTTGTATAAGAATTTATGGTAATTATATAATAACTAAATAATTATAAAATTATGATATTAAAATTAATCAAATTTCTCATTGATATATATCCAATATTTCTTAACCAATTTTCCCCTATTGGATCATGTAATAAAAACTAAAATGAAAGAGACTGCCATTTTGTATTGTTCATTACATAAAATATTATATGTAAAATTATTGAAGATAAATTTAATCAAAATATCATATATTTTGTTTTTTTTATTATTGTGGATAATTTATAATAGTAAATTATATAAATAAATTTTTTAGTGAATTTTAATCCTTATAAAATAATTTTCAACCATAATTATTTCATTTTACCTTTAGTATGTTAATATATATTTAGAATGGTTAATTTCCACAATGATAAAAAAGGGCTCATATTTACCGAATATGAATCACATGACTCCAAATATTTAATCCCTTTAACAGAATTCATTTCATATAATTCTCAAAAATAATTTTAAAAATAAAAGGGTAAAATTGATTTTCACGAAAATGCATTTTCTGTGAAAAATAAGATCATACATTAACTCTATGACTTGAGATAATAATTATATGAATATATATATATATATATATTAAAAATAATAATTAAAATGAATCCACATTAGATTTCAATTTAATAAATTATAAATGAAAAATCATAAGAAATTAAACATAGGTTTTAGAAATGGGGTGTCTTAATTAATAAAAATGAACTATTAACAAAATAAAAATCAATGTTGATTCCAATAGTATTATTGAGATTATGTTTACAAAAATGGAATGTATATTACCTAAAAGTCTTGTGAAATTTAATAAAAATTTTATATTAATTGAAAAGATGATAGGATATGATAGTTTTACAAAAATTGATATTTTTTGCAGATCAATAATATATCAATATTTTTCGAAAAAACAAATAACAATTATTTATGATGATATTAAAAAAATTCCAAAAAAATGTGATTGAATTTTATTTTTTTTTAAATTTTATGATATTATTTATGATATTAAGTAATTAAAATGAGAAAAAAACCAAAAAATATTTTGAAGAATAAAATGACATTAATGAAAATTGAGTACTTATATCATTATAAATGTTCAAAAAAATATATTTATTATCAATATTTTTATATATATTCAATTTAATTACTCATATTCATACCTACTAATTAAACATTCAGGTTATAATGGTCATATCTAAATAATATTACATCATGGTTTGTTTACTCTCTAGGTTGGGTTTATCACATGATATTGCATGTAGTTTTATTTTTAAAATAAGATAACTAATTATGTAATGGTGTGTTTAGTTCTCTAAAATTTACTAAAATATCATCATTTCAATTTTAATTCTTCATTCCAAAACTAAATATTTCATATCATTATAATAAAATTAAATATTTTTATTATTAATAAATTTTACAAATACATTATGACTAGAAAACATATTATCCACGTGTCTCCATTACTGTCATACTTAAAAATGAGTTTGTAAAAATCTATAATTATGTTTTTGTGTCTTTTCACACAAAGGAATCAATCGAATTATCCCCATTCTTCTTGAGTTTGAGTTATTTCATTACCATTAGGATATAAAATAGAACAATTACTACTTAAATTTTTCTTCCCAATATATCAAAATAATTTCAATTGTCTTTGTCTATCATAATGATCCTGATATATTTTTCATTCCTCAAGAACTATAATAAAATATTAATTTCATATCTATTCCATATAATATAAAATAATTTTTCTCTGAATTTTTTTTCACTAAATAATAACAAAAAATCAGTTTTTTATATTCATTTAAATGTCTCCTGAAATATCTATAATTTTCATAATATCTCATTACATAAATCAATATAACTATTATCATTGATTTTAACCATTTCATAAAATATATACTTATCATTGCATTATTATATATAAAAATATTTATATATCCTCATTCGAATTATATTGGTTTATATAAATTTGTGAATTAAACAATTCTTATCCCCTCATATTTTAATGATATTTGTGTTGTCTTTTCCCCCTCATATTATACTAGTAAAAATAATTTTAATATAAAATCCAACCCATTCAATGTTATTACCCCATGGAAAATTTTTGATATATTTTCCACCACATCCATGTATATAGGCATATATTTATTTTCATGGAAAACGAAAAAATAACAAAAATTATTTTGAAAATATTATATAATACGTATATTTACCTTCATAATTTATAATATGGGTATTTTCCAAATTAATATTTTTAAAAAATATAGTTCCCAATGGTTTTTCTAATGTTCAATTGATTCAAACTATAAAACTCCATATTCAGAAACACATAGTGGTTTTATAACTTATTTTATTTGAAAAACATATAAGGGATCTCATCATGAATGTATTGTAATGATATTAGTATTTAATAATTAGATATATACCTATGTCCCATTTTACATTTGAAAAAAAACATAGCAAAATTAAATAAAATATATCCTTTATCATATTTAATGATTCCTTTATCATAACATGCATAAAGTAAATAAAAAAGGGTTATATATTTTTCTCAATAAGAGTTAAATATAGTCGAATCCAACATGACTAAATAAGTCATAATGAATATAGAATGGTATATAATTGAAAAAATAAATCATTTATTCATCAACATTGGAGTGAATTCATATATAATTAATTTTATTATAGTAATATCATGTTTAATAATTACTGAATTAAAAAGAATTGGTATTATTAAAATTATATTTTCTGATCTCCTATACCATGATATTAATAAAATCATGGTTTTATCCAAATAGGTTATACTATCGATGGTATAAATGAAAAACCAATTAAATAATGATTCCCCACTAATTTTTCACACGAAATATTTGATCTATCTAGGGGTTATGTAATTCGGGGACTAACTACTCATTAAATGTCCATTGTAGTCCTTATATATTTAATAAAGAATTTAATTCATAAAAAAATACACCTTATCGAAATATTCCTGTATTTGGTATAGATTATTAAATATCATGACTTCCACTATCAATTACGTAAATTCTATAACAAAACACTCTAGGTGAAAATTTTATATGGTTTTATAATTGGCATACACATGTTAAAATTTTTATATATATCGAACATAAATTTGTGTTCTATCAAATATGATCACAATAATTTCAATCATTCAAGGGTATGTTAATGAGAGCGATAAATCAAGAGATTATATATGACCATTAATTTATCAGAAAATTAGAAACTATTATTAAAACACATCTCTTATAGAATAGATGAAAATGGAAGATAATCAATTATAATTAATTCTCATTAAATATAATTCTCAATAAATAAAAAATAAAATATTTCCTGATGTTAAATATTTCGGGATCACGTTGGTATGAGATGGTTAATAGAATAATGAATTTTTTTCAATTTTTTATTTAATTTTTTTCAAAGGGAATAAATCAATTTATTTTTTAAAAGACATGGTGGCTATGACAACGATTTTTCGATTTATACTTCAAAAATAACATTAGTTTTTTAGGGAAATTGTGATGTAATCTGAATGAATGAATGGGGGAGTACATGTGGTGAAAATTGTATTCAGTTTGGATTGGATTGAATGATATTTCTGGAAGATATGAATGTTAAAATACATTCTATTGAAAATATAATGATTCTAAATGCAATTGATCAAAGGATAAATATCACAGGAGATGGGTTCTTTGATATAACCATAAAAAAAAGTTTGAGTGGTGTTTCTAAATGAGATTTTTGGGTGGAAATGTTTTCCACTGATTCTAAATTTTTTGGGTCCAAAAAATTTGGAATGGAATGAAGTATTTTTTGAAAAATGAAGTATCATACAAATTTTAATGAGGTTTGTAAAAAATTAGTAATGTAATATTTGAAGATCATCACATAAAAATATTATAAATGAAATATGTGCCCCCAAGATAAATTTTTTGAGTGAAAGTAGTATGGTTCACTTGAGAGGGAAGTCACACATATGGTTAAATGCTAATAAATAGGTGGCTACCCTCCTAATTTATAATTCTCACCACATGTGAGACAATCAAAGTTATGGATCGTGAAAGTTGGTGGGAGTAGTGTGCCGAGATATGTGGCACATAATTTTTGAGTTTCGAGTAAGTAGGGAGTTTCATGCATGTAGTGTGATGCATGTTTGTCAGAATGGGTATGAAAATTGTGAGTTGCACATAAGAGTGGTGCATAAGAAGTAAGTGGTGGGATAACAGATATGAGGAAACCCATGGAGGAATGCAATCAATGAGGTGCTCATGTAGGGAGTGGTGTTAAAGTTTTTTTCAATAGGAGATTCTTAACAATATATGGGTATAAAAGAAGAGAATTATATTTAAAGTCAAAATTTGAGGATTTGGATAATAATAAAAATACCATTGTATTGAATAATTTTTGTTCTCGAAGAAGAAAACACACTATTGGAGTATTTAAATAGTGTTAAATGAGTTTAAGGGCTCATCCTACTCATCATATTCCACATCAAATGATTGTTTTCTAGTGGATTTTGTTTTCATGTTTATTTCTGACCATGCAAAAGAATATACAGTCTAATTGAGTAGTGAACATTATAAATTATTTTGTTACCATGGGTTTTGTTTAAATTATGTTATGTAGGGAATAAAATTTTTAATATGAGGTGAAGGGTGCTTCATTACCATGGAATCATTAAATAAAAATATATCAAAAATTATTCCTATCCTCTCTCAATGATACATGAGTAACTATTGGGGAACATCATTTGATATTATAGAATAAGTTTCACTTCATTTTATTCATTTCAAATGGTTGGAATAATATTTATGATTAAGAATATGAATTAAAGGAACAGTAAGGGGAATATGATATTGGATGGAATGAATTTTCATATCTGGAGAGAAAAAATGATGTACTATCTTCTATCTCTTGGGAACGATGTTAGTGAAACTAAAAAATATTTATTTTCACCTACTGATGAACATGATCCTCTTACTCCTATTAATAAAAATAATCCTAATAATTTGGGAAGTGATAAAAATTGATTACTCTAATCACAATCTAAAAGTGATCTTTTAAGAGTGAAATTTGATATCATATTTAATGGTATCTAGGATAAGCTAAAAAACATATATAATGGAAATAAAAAAGTGAAGAAGGAAAAATACAAATATGGAGGCTGATGATTGATGATTTTAAAAAGGGAGATTGTAATTATATTGGGGACTTTTTAAGAGGCTAAATGACATTATCAGCACAATCATACATTATGCTGAATGTTTGGAGGATTCTACAGTTGTAGGAAAGTTATTAAGAATAATGTCGGACATTTATAATGATATAATTTACTCATTGGAAGATACAGATCTTGAAACATTATCTTTGGATGATTTAAATGGCCCTCTCATCAACTATGAATTGAGAAGGGAGAATAAAATGGAGAGGAAATAAATGATGATTGAGAAAGGTCTTTCAAATACACATAGAAAGAAAAATGGAAAAAGGAACATGTGGTTGTTTTTTTGATGACTCTAACTCAGAGAATGTCGTATGTAAATTTTTTGATGAAAATTTTCCCTAATTTTCAAAAAATGTGAGATGAGGTACCTGAAAATAAAAAGGGATGCATCTCGTGATGTGTTTTGAATGTGGAGCCATTGGGAACATTACAACGAAATACCTTCAATGAATAATAGAATAAGATATTAATGAATGCGAGAGAAGAACAATAATGTCATGGAAAAGATATGTTAGTAAATATAAATACATTTCCAGATGGAAGGTCAAAAAATTATTCATGTCTAAACGAAGAATATTTTTTTCTAAAGATGATGAACTAGATGATTCTGAAATTGAATCAAAAAAATATTTTACAATGATATCTAGAGAGAGTACCATTACCGTGGAAGTGATTAATGAATAGTTTAGGAGGATTAGTATTAATAATGATGAAACTCAACTTTTTTCTCATATAAAATAAGAGATGAATTAATATCTGAATGAAATTAGAATTCTTGAGTAGGAAAATATGATGTTATCAAATGAAAATTCATAATTAAATAATCAATATGGTTTTATTAATTATAATTTCAAGTAGGAAAAATAAATTTAGGATTTGATTAACTCTCTTGAAAATAAAAATAATTGTAATGAACATATGATTGTTAAGCTGAAGGAAAAATAAGAAATGATAGTGCTTGTCCAAGAAAAACATTTAGACTATGAAGATAAATGTAAAATTGATAAAGAACTCTCTTTAATGCAGGATAAAGTTATGGTAAGGATGAACCTAATAAGGATTAAAAAATATACCTTTAAAGGATGATAAAATAGCTGGAATTTATTTTTAGAAGATTAAATATAGGAATGTTATTTTTGTGGAAAAAGATAACAATGTTGATAAATCAGAATTTTTATAAAACCACGAGTTTGAAAAAATGTCTATTACATCTAGATTAGATTAATATTGAATGTAATTTGATATGAAGAAGAAATTATCATTTGATAATATAAATTTTGATGGTCAACAATGTTCTATTATGATGTTTGATGAGAAACATACTCACAACATCGATTAATCACAAAACATTTGAGTAGAATACTCTTTCTATGGATATTTTTTTTAATGTGGTGGATTCAAAAATACAATAAATTAGCTGTTTGTTCAACCATAAATATCACTAATATACAATAGGTTATTGAAGATATGGTTTGAGGTGGATTTAATCCTATTAAATTAATAAGTCTGAGAAGGATGTTTGAAACAAAAAATGAGATGTTATGTGTCATAATTGAAAATAGGTTCCAACCACAAGAAAATATTTTTGATTTATGTGAAAAACCTTGAAATATTTACAAGGGTTCAGTTTTTTTATCAGAACAAAAAAAGTATATTAACAATCAATTGATGCTATAGGTGAATAATTAAAAGGAAGGATAAAATGATCAGGTTATTAAAACATCATTGAATTCATTTGACAGGATAATGACTATTAATAATTGATAGTGGTTGATATTCTTATATAATAGGAGATGTTATATATTTAAAAAATGAGAATGTATTCAATGGAAGAATGGTGAAATTTAGAAATGGTGAATCCTTGAGAATAAAAGTTTTAGGATCATTAGTTATTAGGAACGAGAAGATGAAATCCAAAAAAACATTATATGATGAAAGGATAAAAAACAACCTGATGAGTGTTTCATAGACTTATGATGAGGATGAATATGTTATCTTCTGGAAAGAGGGTTTTTTTGTGAAAAGTGAGTAAGATATAAATAAAATTACCAGAGGACATCATATAAAGGGTTACTCAAACCATGTTGGTCAAATAAAAAACATGTGTTAAATAGGTATGGAATAAGATAATAAATTGTGTCATAAATATCAAAGAAAAATGTGTCATAGAAAAACAATAATGTTATCAAAGAGATATAGTGTTTGAAATATTTAACATATTTCATGTATAAGAGATTGTAGTTTCACTACTTGTCAAATTATGAATTAATACAAATTATGTGAATATGAATGTTGAAACTTTTTCAGAAATACCTGTGGATCATATTGATTCAAATATATCTCGAAAAATGGAGATATTCATGCCATAAAATTTATTGATGACTTTACTCACATTACTTGGTTTGTGTACAACTGATAGAAGTTAGATACTCTGAAAAATTCTTAATGTTTCAGATGGAAGGTAAATCAAGAAAGTGAATATTTGGTGAAGTCATTGAGAACTAAAAATGTTAGGGAATATAATAATTTAGTGTTTTAAAATTACCATGAGAACCCTGGAATTTAGAATGAGTTCAGTTCACCATTCATACCTCAAATATAATGAGTTTGTTTAAATAATGAATAGATTATTGGTGGAAATGTGGATAACTATGTTACATTAACAAGGCCTTTCACATTTCTATTGGAGGTAAGCCATAAGTACTAATATGTATTTTTAAAACCAATGTTTCTATATACCTAGTTCCAATATAACTACATATGAAATTTCTCATGGAAAAACTCCATGATTGGAAAACATAAGGCATTTTGAGACACAAATCATTATAAAGTAAAAAGGAGGAAATGGAAATTTTTAGAAATGATGTGATGATGAAATTTTTCATGGTAATAATCTGGAAGGAAAAGGATAGAAATGTTTCAATAAAGAAACATGAAGAATTTTTTATTTAGCTAATGTAATAGTTGATGAAAATAGTTACAATGAAAACCAGACTTCTGCTGATACGGATGTTTAGAAGGATAAGGAGAGTTTCATTAACAATTCTGATAATTCTATGGAGACTTGTAATTATACTCAAAAAGAATAATAAGACTCGTCTATTTCACATGATTGGGATGAAACTGAAGTAGCTATACCTAAAACAAGGAGGAAATTGGAGGCTCAAAACATTTTTGGTGATAAACAATAGAATGTTTAAACTAGAAGAACATAAAGAGCTGTTACAAAAATTTCCTTGTACTTAATGGTGAGACAAATGACGTAAATCTGGATTCAGATATTTTAGAATGGAGTTATGCTATGAATGAAGATATTGATCATATAGAAAAGAATTATACATCATAACTCGTTCCCAATCAAGATGAATAAAATTTTATTGGTACAAAATGGGGGTTTTGGAACAATATGAATGAATAAGGTGTAGTGATAATGAATAGGGGATGAATAGTATGAAAACGTTATTCAAAAAATGGAAGGTGTTTATTTTTATGATACATCATCTCAATTTTCATGCTCATAAATAATACTACTACTTATTTCTACTACAACACATTGATGTTTCAAATTTTTTCAAAAGGACGTGAAGTCCGAATTTCAAAATGAGAATCATTATGAACAATATTACTTTGAAAAACCTTATGGATAAGTTGTTTGTATAGATGAAAATCATGTGTTCAGGCTGGTGAAATTCTTTTATGGGTAAATGAAACTCAAACTACATGGAACACTAAATTTTATACATGATTATTGAAGATGAATTTTAATAAATAACGAGTTGATTACAATTTTTACATCAAGGAAGGTCAAGAGTTTTATATTATCATAATTGTTCTTATTAATGATATTATAATTAATGGTAATTATGAATGATATTTTTATTGACTTGTTAAAGATATGAAAATGATGTTCCAGATGTCATTTCTTTAAGAAATGTAATACATTCTTCGGTTATTAATATTAGAAAAGAACACATTTTTATTTTTCAGGAAAATAATGCTATGGAACATCTTATGAAATTTGGCATGGATGATTCAAAACCAGTTTCCATAATTATTTTAGTGGGAACCATGTTTTTGAATGATGTTGAGGCCAATGAAGTTGATCAAAAAGTGTTTCAAAAAACTAATTGGATGATTTTTATATTTAACATCCTTATGACCTGGTATTTTTTATGTTGTTACCTTATGAGAAATATTTTAGAGTTCCCATAAAAAAATCATTGATTGCACAAAATTATTTCATAGATATATCAATGGATGAATTTTTTGGATTCATGTATTATAGCACCGAGTGTATTGCTTTATGTGGGTATTATGATGCCTATTTGAAATGAAATTTTGATGACGGAAGATCCACTTATGCTAGAGTATACTTTATAAGAAAATTCTCTATTAGATTGAATACAATGAAATAAAATTCAGTAAAAGTTAGCATGGATGAAGAATAAAATGTTCTTACAACTCAAGATGCTACTCAACAAACTTGGATAGAAACATAATTGGAAGTCATACTTGATGATGCAAAGTTATTCATTCAATTGGGATGTGACAATCCAAGTGAAATCAATATTGTAAGGAATCTAGTACATCATTTTCATTCCAAATATATTTACATAATATACTGATTCATTAAAGAGCTTGTTTAGAATAATTAATAGAGGTTGGATTTTTTTTTCTGACATTGGAACAAGTTGTAGACATATTCACAAAACCATTACCAAATGAACCATTTTATAAATTGAGGATTGGAATGGGTGTCCACCTCCCTCTCATCAAGATTGTGGTATGTGTTTATATCCCATCTCTCATATTACCTTTTAATAGTGTTGTCAAGGGGGATAATTATTTTATAAATCTTTTTTTGGAAGCATGTATAAAGTGGGGATGTTGGAAAGATGAAAACCCTTCTTGTATGTGTCTGAAATATTCTAACTATTTATTAGTGTGGTTTTAGGAAACAAAAGTTGTTGTATTCTAGGAATGTTGAAGAAGTGGAGAATGTTGATGGAGAATGATGAGGTAGATGGTATTAGAACAATGATTTTAATGTTTTTGAGGATACAGAGAAATATATTCTAAAAATATTTCATAGTCAATAAATTTGTACAACACTGTTTTTCTATCAG
The DNA here is from genome assembly GCA_963277665.1 of Viscum album. Taxonomy (NCBI): domain Eukaryota; kingdom Viridiplantae; phylum Streptophyta; class Magnoliopsida; order Santalales; family Viscaceae; genus Viscum; species Viscum album. The sequence continues at coordinate 1,815,811,356 of OY728127.1, forward strand.
AAAATATTTTCTCAGAAAATGGGTTATCTCAAATATTCATAAAATTGTTGATAATATTCCATATCCTTAGGTTACAATTTCCAGTGATATATGAATATTTTTTGAATGTAAAATCCAAATGGTAGATTGTTTTGAAAAATTTATAAGGAGATGGTTTTTGGAAGTAAGAAAAATTTCATTCAAAGAGTGTTCAATTTTGTTTTAAATAATATAAATCAATTCATTTTTTATTATTACTTTGGAATATGTTTATTATTTTCTATTTTTTATTTAAATAATATAATAAGTTGTTTGGTGAACATATGTTGAAATCTTTATGAAGGAATGGGGGAGTATTGGTGGTTCAAATCATATTGAATTTTGATTGGTAAGGAAGATGTTGTTGGGACAACGGGAAGTTACAATACATTCCATTGAAAATATTTCTATGCTAAAGGAGATCGATCTAAGAATAAATATCACAAGATATTGGATTTTTGATATGATATAAAATCTAGTTTAGTGGTTTATTCCACAAGTAATAAGTTGTGCATAGGGTGAAATGCCAATAAATAGGCGGCTAACCTCCTCATTTGTAATTATCAATACTTAATAGAAAATATGAGCTCTTGATCACACAATTAGTTGAGATTGGAACAAAATAAGTTGTGGAATACTAGTTTTGAGTTTCATGCATGAATTCATTTTCATATCAGAAGTGTGTTGTGTGTAAGTTAGAGTTATTGTGCAAGATGTGAGTTCCACATAAGAGTGGATCACAAGAAGTAATTAGGGTAATTGTAGGGAGGTGTGAATGTAGGGAGGTGAAAAATAAGGGAGGAGTCTATCCAGGGAGTGGAAGAAATGTTATTTGTACTAGGAGAATCTTACCCGCTTTTGGGTAAGAAAAAAGAGAATTGTTTTGAATGAACAACTTTGAGGATTTGGATTAAGAATAACTATAACAATGTATTATATCATTTTTTCCTATAAGAATCACATCTAATATTTTATTGAAAACATAGTGTCACATGAGTGTATGGTCACATCATACTCATTTTATTCCACATCCAATTATAGTTTTCTAGTGTATTTTGTTGTCATGATTATTTCTGACCAAGATAAGGACTATCTTCTATTATTGACTAGTGAACCTTGAATATTCATGTGTTCTTGTGGGTGTGTTCTTAAATTGAGTTCAGTAGGGAATGAATAATTAACAATATGTGAAGGTTGTTTCATTATCAAGGAAACATGAAAGTAAATGATATCACTGGTTCCCTCCCACTCCTCTAGCCGATACTTGAATACTATCTAGGAAACATCAAAATTGGAAAAAATTGTTATAGTGCTCGGTAGATGTTTTAACACATTATGTATAAAAAACATTTCTCGAATTTATATAACAAATTTTGAAAATAAACCTTTCTAAAATGTATAAATTTTTTAATTTCTATCCCTTTAAAAAACATTTCTAAATTAATTAGTAAATAAGTACACATTTTTTTTTAAAAAAACATAGAAAAATATATAACATAAGAAAACATTACATAATCAAAAAGATATATAAGAATATATATTCATTTGAAATTTTATTTTTATTTATTCATAAAACAAAGAGAGAAGAATTTAGTAGAAAAATATGAAATAATTAAATATACATAATAAATGAATATTTATTTATTTTTTAAGGATATATTATAATATTATAGTAATGAAAAATATATATAATCCCATAAAATTTGTTAGGAAAATTAATTCTTATGAATTTGGCCAATTTAAATTTTTGATCCCATGAAAAAGTAATTATATAATGAATAATTAATAATAATTAATAAATATGAACTCCTTTAATGTGTAGAAAAAGGGAAATTTACATTCCACCTAAATATTAACACCTTCATTATACAAAATATTTATTAATATATAGAAAATATAGATGAAAATCATTACAATGATGGAAACCCTGAAGTGATAATTATTTATTGTATTTATTACAAATATTTGATGTCAATTAACAAAAATCATATGTAAATACTTCATAATGTATTCAGATTTTATTGACAACATAATAATTTTCACAACCCATCCTAGAGGGGTTCATGTCTTGACAACCACAGGCCCATCTCCAATTGGACAGGGGCTGGTGACTAGCATCGTGTAGGCATATCCCACAAATGGGAGTAATTTCCTTAAGTAAATTTAAACACGAACACCACTCCAAAACCAAAATGCTGAAAGGGAAAAACACAAAGTAAAATATTCATTAATAATATATGATACCAACCATAGAGTACGACAATATGAAACTGGGGAGTAAATAGGGCTCGAATACAAGACCACCAAAGAAAGTGTCATCAAAAGTAAGTAAAAACGTTTATAAAACTCATCTATAGAGGACCCTACCTAGAGGGTATGTGTAGGATAGTTGTCTGAAGCCATAGCATCACATCTTGTTCATATGAAATCTCTATGCACCACATATCCCCTATCCACCATGTAATTCATTAATGATTCATTCATCTATAAGAGGCACAACACGTGCGAAAAAATCATGTGTATGGGTGACTAAAACAATACTCAGAAGGACACCCTGAAACCCCAAAATAATACCACCAAAGAATATACTATTTATACCATAAGTAATAATTGATATAAAGCCATGTCTACATAGGTATAGGTTAGTAACACATATACTAAGGATCTCGAAATATACTCATGACCATCCATAATGTGAAGAGGTAAGTCACAACCAATCCTTAGCCACAACAATCTACTCGAGGCATGCTCTTTCTGACATAACTCGCTTGTCGAGCCATGATTTCATCAAATACTTTTGCAAATAAGTCCCACTAATTTGGGACACTCACAAAGTGAATACACTTGTCAAGGACCATGGTATATAGGGCAAGGATCCTTCCAAGATAATACTTAAAAACCCACACTGTATATTCCTGCAATGTAGGTGACCCTTATCATAAAATATTGACAAAAATACTGATGTGGCACATAATATTGGTGATCCTTCTATAATAATACCAACAACCCTAAAATTATAGAGCACATGATGGGGGAATAATTCCCTACTCATGAAGGTCACATCAATTCCAAAAAAACTCTAGCAAGGCTGATAGGTGATTGCTATAATACCATGGATGGATACTACATCTCTATACATGAGTCATCCTTTACAGGGGACTACTATCCACTTATGTGGATGTAATGATGTAAAAGACTGTTAAGGAATGAACCATGGGAAAATATCTACCTATAATTTCCATCCTAAAAACCATTCAATCCGTCTCAAAATTAAATTATCATCATGAGGGTCCGAATGGAATAGACCGCAAAACAAATGGACCATTCAGTAGGAATTTATGACCATTAGGTTAAAAAGGCCGACCTTGGATTGTCTGAGTTTGACCTTGCTTGGCCTGCTGACCTGACGTGATCCAATCCATTGACCCAGCCCATCCCACTAGGCCCTGAACCCTAGACCCAGATCTCTGGGCTACTGGGGCAATGCAGTTTATCCACCCCAGTTCGCAACATGCAGGCAGTCCCCCTTCTCCTGTACGTGAACGACCATTCAATATGTGCATGATCAAAGTGACCCCACCAAATTCAATTAGGATGACTACCACGTCCCACACATCCCACTTGGACTTCACCACCCAAGGATCCATGTAGACCTAAGTATTTATGGGTCCGCCCACCGCTGCTGGCTCTCACACATTCTCGGTTTGACCACGACCTCACACTCCACCACTGGAAGCCCCACATGTGGCACATCCACCTAACGCTATACCAAAGAGAGATTCCCTGCTGGTTGTCCATCTACCTCACCCCCCACCATTCCTGGCCCCCATCATGCCTTGTTCCACCTCTTCTACTCTACACCCTAACAATAGCCCACTGTTCACCTCATGCCCCTCCATAACATAGCTAGACCCCCTACTTTGATTGCTGACATAAACTGTTGTATTAGGTATTTCGCACTACACCTTCACCATCACACCTCTGGAATTTTATTAAGGAGTTGGATCCTCGATCTCGAATCCTTGTGGTATTGATTGATGGAAAAATGATCCACTTTTCATATTTCATGAAAAATGGGGAATGCTGAATGATTGTAGGAAGAATATAAAATCCCTGGAATTCCCAATGAATGGATCTTGGACTTTTTTATGATGGTGTCGATACGTTAATGTTAGAATGATGTTCAAAGAGGGGATAAAATGAATCTCTATATTGAATCATCTCCAGTAATCATACCTAATATATTATCCATCCAAAAATAATGATCGAAACATGGATAATTCTGTTCGTGGGTTGGTCCTCGTCCATAATTGAATTTAAGAAAAAAATGGAAAAAGATTACACAGAAAATGGAAATCCAACCTGTAGTTTCTATTAGTCATTGATGAAGCAAGAAGTTGTGTCATCATCATTCATCGATCTGTTGATATTTACTCAAGGATCCGATCTCTGATCTATCATCACCGTTGAGAGAACCCCCTTCTCATTGTCTCCAAGAAACTCTAGGGTTATGGTGATAACCATGGATCACAAGAATATCATAAGTACAACAAATATGAAGTGTTTGTGTCTAAATAAAATATTTATATTTAAAAATTTATTACTGAAACGTCCATAATGTAAATTTCACATCTGAGCCATGCCTACCAATTTTAGTCCCTCCCAAATGTAAATTCACTATCATAAACACAATAGTTCCGTTGGATTTTTGATCAGGGAACCCTTTTATTTGTTATTCTACATTTAACGAATAACAAACCATGTTATTTATTAAAATAATAAAATTATTTAATGAATTGTTTTAGGCACACCATGAATCAGAATCAAACTCCATCTCAGTACACCGTCTACGATTTTTTCCAATTAATATAGAAAAATAAAACCAGGGAAAACCTGAGTCATTAGATTCTCCCCACCATAGGAATTTTCATCCCTAGAATCCAAAAAAGGTCCCTTAAACAAAAAGATGATGGTATTGACCAATAACTTGATCCTCCTACCCTGAAGCTCTCTCCTTGATATTCCTGCACCCCAACCAAATGAGATCTAGAGGAATTGACCACTAAAAAATGATCCTACAATTTAGATCCTCAATCCCCACCGGGTACTCCACAAAATTCATACTCTTCATAAATTTATAGCTTTCCCAAAATGATGATGTGTTATGGATCAAGCACATATCTCCTAAACAATGACACATGGAAGATGTCAAAAACATGGTAGTGGTATATAGCACAAAATTTAGACAACTGAGTGCTAACTCTCAAGGCTAGTATAGAAATGTGGTGACCTTCATGGTTTCATAAAAAATTTCTCATATAGTTCAGTAATACTATTTGGTTGTTAGATGATGTTTTATAAAAACTCCACAAGTGGTAGGTGATCCTCCCAACGACGACCAATATCCATGATGTGGGCTCGTAGCATATCTTCTAGAACCTGAATTGGCTTCTCTATCTAACCATTTTTCTGGGGTGAAAAATCATTCTCAAGAGTAACAGAGTCTCAAATTCATCCTATAATTCATTTGACAAATGGGATTTAAAATGATTATTGTGATTAGAAATGATCATTGATGGAACTCCATGAAGCCAAACTATCACATACATGTTGAGGAATCCCAAGCTCCCTACTAAACCCTGCTCTTGGATAGGTATGAAGTGGGTGGACCTGTTGAGTTAGTAAATGATCACCCATATAGTATTGTGACCCCTACATATTCATGGTAAATATGTAACAATGTCCATCGATATCTAATCCCACTTTCACACTGCCACCTCATGAAGTTGGGTTAGCCCGCTGGAACCTGGTGCTCGGACATAACTGTCACGACCCGTCCTCAGGGCTCGTGTCGTGACTACCCCAAACCCTCCTTCTATAGGCCAGGTGCTGGCGACTAGCACCAAAGCGTAAGTCCCGTTAAAAATGGAAGGCATTGCCTTTGTAAAGTAAACAAACACCACAGAGCAAGCAAGCTGTAGAAGTAAACACTACGTAAAAACTGAGTACAACAGTATGTGAGGAAAAGTAATGGTCTAGAATACTAACCCAAACTGAAAGTAAAGTACAACTCGAAAGGGAAAATAGCAACTGAAAAGTAAAGCTGTAGCCTCGATCCGTCCACTGGACTCCCACCTGAAGGGTGAGTACAGATAGCCTCCACAGCTCCTCGGGTCCAACCTTCCACTCCGAGTATGTCCCACCAGTGGTCCACCTCCAGGTACGGTCCTGCTCCGCAAGCCTCTACCACGATCAGTGTTGTCCGTCATCTGCAACCAACACAACGTAGTGCGGGCATAGCCCGTGCAGGGGTGAGTTTAAGCTACTCAGTAGGGACCCCGAGACCCCCGAAGGTCTCCCAGAATCCACAAAGGATAATCCACAAAGGAAAGATACAATCACGAAGTAACATCCGACACTACTTAGGTATATTCCAATACATATACCTAAGTCATCAATTCTCGTTCGGCTCCAACATCTGAGCCCAAGTACAACCCAGTCCACACAGGAAAGCAAAACGTAAATCCACACAGGATAGCACAACACAATCCACATAGGAAGAAAAATAGGATTCAGCTCACACAGGTATACATCTTCGTCTAACGATAGAGATGATCAGATATTTCCACTGATTCATCTAATCCATCAGACCCACAAAGGATCGATAGGTACTAACCCCCGCAATGAACCACAAAGGATTTGATCCACAAAGGATCGATAGGTAACTAACCCCTGCAAAGACCCACATAGGATCGGAACCACACAAGATCTGTAGGCGCTGGCTCACACAAAACCGCTGAGCGCTGACCCACACAGGATCAGACCCACACAGGATCGGTAGCACTGATCCACGTAGGATCGCTGAGTGTTGTAGTCGTCGTTGTCGAAACAGTCACAACGCAGCCAGCTCTAGGGTTCCTGCACACAGCAGGTTCGTTCGGGGGGGTCCGCTCCATGAGCCGAGAGGCTGATACATCAACTGACACATAGTCCAGAGTTGATGTATCCAAAAGTTCCGTATCGTCAACCGGAACTCAACGTCGCAGACGGCGCGTCAATCAGATGCCCAGTCTGAGAGTTATTGGCTTTTTCGTCCCAGGGGCCCGGTTGGTTTTTAATGCAAAACCAACCCGACCATACTCCACCTGCGTCCAAACCTTGGGAGGAGTAAGCAAAAAAGATCCGTCTCACTTAGAGGAATCCAAAAAAGTCGACGACACGTCAATCGGACGTCCGGAGCATAAGATATGAGCGTTTCTGCTCTAGGGGCCCGGTTGGTTTCGTGTCCGAACCAACTCATTCGAACACAAAGTATTCCGAAACCTTGAGTGCAATATACCGAGATGACCACCTCGATCCAAGGATCGCATCTCAATAGACGGTGCGTCGATTGGAGATCCGTAGACCAAGATATGGGAAAAAGACCAAAGAGGGACCGAAAACGGGGGTTTCGGGGCCGGACCAACCCGGCCCGAGACCCCGTGGGTCAGCCCGAACCGGGTCCGGGTCGGCCCGGATGGGCGCGGCCTGGCCCGGCGGCTCGGCGCGGCGACCCTGCGCTAGCTGGCTCAGCCAAACGGCTGAGCCGTTTGGTTTGCGGGGGGGGTGGGGGTGGGGTGCCCCCCGCATTTTGTAACCGCGTCCGCCCTTAATGGGGGCCGCTAGCTGGATGGCAGGGGGTTTGAACCCCCGACTCCTCTCATGCCCGGCTAGCCTGCCCCGGCCGGCCGGTTTATGCCCCCACGGGACCAGAAATGGCCGGTCCCCTCCCTGCTCTGACACCGGCGGCCCACTTCCGGCCGCCGGATCCCATGTTCCACTGCAGCCCAGTATCGGCCGCGGCCTTCATTCATCCGGTGCGGCGCGACGGCGACACACCCTTCCGCCGAGGCCCCGCTCCATCCGCGGTGTTTTTCTGGTTCTCCGGCACGGCGCGACGGCGCCACGCATTACTTACCGCACGATCCTGCGCGGTGCGACAGCACCGCGCCATTCCCATTCCAACCACATTAGAAACAGTAACATGGATAAGGGAGGAGGGTCGGACGTGTTTGTGCGGTCCGGCCCCCTCTCGTTAATCAATAGCAATTGGTCGTACTTTCACAAAGAACGACAAGGTAGTATTCACGAACAAATAAATAAATAATCCCCAACCTCGAGCATAGTTTGAACGGAGGTTCGTCGAAGGAGGATTCATCGCAGAAATAACTTGTCGCGGAAAGAGACGTTGCAGAAGGAGGAAGTCGAGTCGCGGATGTCGACCTCCGAGGAATCCAGCGTTCTTCACGTTCTTCGTGTTCTCCGTCAAAGAGAAAGAATTTCTCAATCTCCTTGGATTTTCTCCCAAAGTTCACACAACAAGGTTCCAACCCCAAATAAAATAAGCTCATCTCTTATTTTATTAACATAACATAACTTATGAATTTCAAGAGTTTGAATTAATTCCACTTAATTAATTCATGACAAGTTGTCAACCATAATGCTGAGTTGAGGGGGTTTAAGAAAGTGAAGGGGTGGGGTTTGTGTGGGCCCCACCACCCTCATAACCTCCCTTGTTAAGTTGGCTAGTTACCCAACTTCCACCGAGAGCTAAAAACTACTAAGAGAAAATAAAAATTGTAGTAAATTATTAATTAAACTTCCACAATTTTTATCATCTTCTCTCGTGAAAACGCAACTCCGAAAATGGGGTTCCTATGAAATTTCTGGCGCTACGGTTCCATCGGTGCCTTTAGAATTCGATTCCGAGCACCGGTTCAAAAGTTAGAAATTCACACTCGTTCCATCACTGAACATACCCGAGATAAACTTCGGATAGAAATTCCAGGCACACCGGGCCTCGGAATCAAGTGTCGTCAGAATCTTTGTTCTTGTAAAATCTCAAAGAAAAATAAGAAAAAAATTTACTTGAATTTTACGGGTCTTTACATTACTCCCACCTCAGGAATTTATGTCCCCGTAAAGATACATCATAAGCTATGGAAACAAATGTGGGTATTGAGCACGCATCTGAGCCTCTCGCTCCCATGTGATCTCCTGGATATTCCCGTGCTGCCATCTGATGCGCACTAGAGGAATCGACCATCCACGCAGGACCCGCTCCTGTCGATCCTCGATATCCACTGGGACCTCCGTAAAAGTCGCCCCATAATCAACGTCTAGCTCCCCATGGTCAATGATATGCGTCGGGTCATGCACGTATCTCCTCAGTTGAGATACGTGGAAGACGTCATGCACCCGGTGCAACTGAGGTGGTAGAGCCAAGCGATAAGCAACCTCTCCAATCCTGCTGAGGACCTAGAACGGTCCAATAAAGGGTGGAGACAACTTTCCTCCTCATCCAAATCTTCATAATCCACGTCGAGGTGAGACACGCAAGAAGACGTGGTCGCCATCCTCGAACTCTAGTGGCCTCCGCCTCCTGTCAGCATAAGACTTCTGTCGGCTCTGAGCTGTCCTCATCCGCTCCTGGATGACCCGGACCTTCTCTATTGTGGCCTGGACCATCTCCGGTCCCACAAGTGTTGACTCCCCAGGGTCTGTCCAGCACAAAGAGATCTGCAAGGTCGGTCGTACAACGCCTCATATGGTGTCATCCCGATGGTGGAGTGGTAGCTGCTGTTGTACGCGAACTCCACCAAGGGTAGGTTGTAACAGCCCGAGATTTTATGAAAAATATTCTTTTTAATTTCATTAATGTCTTGTGTTATACTCTACACCAAAATGAGCTTGCACAACACGCATCCTTGACTTGCCTTGTATTACACGCAATCGTGACCTTCCTCGATAGCGTGTGTAGTACGCAATACTGAGTTTCACTAAACAATGATATGCTATTAAAATATTATTAAAACTAGCCGTTATGAATAGTAATAACCACTTTTTTAAATTTTATTTTTCAAAATGGACTTCATTTTTGGATTCGGAATATTAAAATTACCTTAGAGAGAAAATTTGGTACTTTTCGGATAACTTTCATATTTTGATGAATAGTGAAATTTAATAAATTGGAATTAAAAACAACTTTTTCAATTGAAATAATTAATTGTGATAAATTATTAATTTTAGTGGTTTTAAAATATATTTAGAATTTATTTTTAAAATTTAATACAATTTTGGTCATTGAATGTAATTTCACATTTAATCCAGACATAAACAAGTGTCAATCTTTTGATTGTTATTATCTCTTAAAAACACGCTATTTGTTTTGACGATGGTATTTAATTTTTAAATTAATTAATGCAACTAATATGTTTTGAATTCGGTAAAATAGACATCGTTTTTGAATTCATAATATAAAATATATCTTAGGCCTAATTTTTGGTATTTTTCTGGAAACATTCATTTTTTTGATGAATAGTGAAACCACTAGGTGGTAGTTAAAAAAAATGAATTTATCATAAAACTTAATTTTACCGCTTCTGTGATTGGAATTTCAAAAATCCGAGAGACATAGTTAATTTCAGTAAGTAAAATGTGGTTCAATGAGATTAAAATATTTTTTGGTGAATAGTAACTTTTTACTTTTTTTTACCACAGTTAAAAGTAAATCGGGTAATTAAGGGTAAAAAAGATATTATTATTACGCAAAAACATGTCCTAATTCTATTGGACAACTGTAATTCGACCTAAAACAACCTTAGGAATAAAATATGACCATTTAGGCCCACTTGGATTAGATTAGGACATTTATTATTAATTTATTTAAAGAAGGGTTAAAATAGTTAAAATCAATATTTAATAAGTAAATCATTTTTAATATGGGGTTATACATAAGATAAATTCGACTATAAATATTAATTAGGAAGATAAAATTATTTCCTACATAATGATATTTTATTTTTAATTTTTAGAATTTAAATAAGTTAATTTATTAATGACACAAAGATGTTGGATTAATTATCTTATTAAATAAATATTGACATAATTGATGTTATAAATACCCAAATAAATGTAATTTGAGACTTTTTATGAATTCCACTAATTTTCTAGGTTATTATGATATGTTAGTATCGATTTAATTAACTTTTTTCGAACTAATCATTCTGTTATGATTTTCACAAAAATCAATTACTAAATTGTTTCAAAATTGACATAAAATAGTTTTTAAAACAAATATTATATTATTAATTGTTATTTTATTCCTAAAAATATAAGGTTATTCCAAATGACTTAGATAAGGTTATATATATTAATAATAAACAACTTGGGGTTCGTTTGGCTTCTTATAGTATGTTTATTAACCTTATAGTATAAGAACACAAGAAGACACGGTAAAAGTAAAATTACTTAACTTAATGTTAAATATAAATGATAAGGTTAAAATAGGAACCTAAACTTATCTAAATTATATTGGATGAGAGGCTTTCGACCCATCCCCACCTTATCTTCGAAATATATCAATTTGGATCTATTTAAAACCTAACTTGACTTTATAATAAAATAATATTTTTAGTTTTCCCAAAGGAGCCCCTCTCCTCCCTTATAAAAGGGAACCTCCTCCCTCTCTTCCTCAAACCACTTTGAGCCTTCATGCTCGGCCAAACCCTGCCAATTCCTCCTCTTCACTTCCCTAGAGACATCCTAGAGGTCCTGGTCTTCTTCAAAGACCAATTTTAGTTCCCTAAAATAAGGTCTCAAAGAAGCACTTTAAAGAAGAGGTAATGTCTGTTACCGATTCTTTCATCTTTATTTCTTCTTCCACTTCTTATTAATTTTTTTTTTCATTATGAAGTAATAAAATCAGTATCACTCATATAATAATATGTTATTACAAGTATGAAAAACCCCTATTTCACCATCTATCCATCCTACGGAAAATGAAATCACTGCGCGTGCGTACGTACTGAATACCGTCTCCACGCCGTGGTGTAATCTATTTTTCACCACCACCTTACTTTGATGGGTATAATGGTGTAAATAATGACTATATATGACTATTTTAAAGTGATATTTATTCTGTAATAGTATACATACACTCCAATAAAATTCCACAATCATGGGAACAATATCATCACTCGTGCGTACGTACAGAATATCGTCTCCACGATGTGATGCGACTCGTTCTACATAATCTCCATTTCATAATGATTATATAAATGAATTGAATGAATTAATATGATATATATTACACTAATACCATTATGTAAATGAGGTATCTATAACCTAAAGAGAAGAATAAGAATTTATTCGACAAAACACGCATAAGAACAAAAAGTAATAAACACCAGAATAACAAGTAGTAATGAAATATTACTAATAAGAAGCTAAGAATATGACCATATATGATATCATAACAATAAATATGATTCCGGAATAATTCAATAACATTATTTAAATCATTATACAGGAGGTTTGGACACTTACAAAGCATAGCAGACCTAAGGTAAGGGAAAATATCACAATCTCGTTTTTATCCGAGATTGTTTATACTTTGGTATTTACTGGGTAGTATTTTATCATCCAAATCCATGTTTCCTCAATATATAATATTGTTTCCATCCACCCACAACTTTGTAAATCCAATTTTACCCTTCGGTGAGTTTTAAGTAAAATATATTAAAGGAATCTTTTGTCGTTTTTCGTACGAGGTACTTTTTGACTTTTCTGACAAAAGTACGAGAAGAATGTTTTTTTAACATATACGGCATGAATGGATTTTTAAAAAATTATTTCTAAGAATCTTCCTTTACATGTTTTCAAGTTTATTTTTAATCAAATTCTTTTATTTTATAATTGTATGACATGTTAAGAAAGGAAAAGTGTTTTTGAAGTAAAAAGGATATTTTCCTCAAGAATGGAGTTCAAGTGTTTTATCAAAATTATTTTCCATCTAAGATAATAAAGGGTTATATTTTTATCCCTATTATTACATTTATTTGATTATGTTGTGATGGAAATATTTTTATGAATTACTTTATCTTATATGAATTTTTTTATGATGTCATGATGTTTAAGATTCCCATTTCTATTACATGGGTTATGAGATGATGTATGGTTTATGATTTTGTGGCACACATAACAATGGTATCATTATGAGATGGGTGGGACCTATATCTCCCTCCAATGCATTGGGTAAAGATTTTATATCTCATGAGATAGACATGGATGGAATGGTAGGTTATACCGGTTCAGTGAAACAGGACTGAAACGGGGAGTGAACTCGGATCAGAAATGGACTTTGTCCACTAAGATAGTCTTGGTAATGAGTCTTGACTAATAAGAAATGATTCTCTATGATTATGTGTGTATTCCACAAAGTTTCATGTTTTAAGTTATGATTATTGGTATTACATTTCACTACTATGATTTATCCCATGTTATGAAATTATGATCTCTTTTGCAGGTTAAGATTTCCAAAAGTTATTTTCTTATGAATATGATGTGATTGATATTTCTTTTTTTTTACCCTTACTGAGCATTTGAGTTCACCCTTTTATGTTTTCTTTTCCTAGGATATAAAGAAATGTTTTAGGTAAAAAAAAGGAAGATCTTTATGGGATATGTTGAAGATCTTTCACCACGATTAGAAGATTATATTCTGAGTTTCCAAAGACACTAAACTATTACGGTCCTTGTGTGTGTGTTTTTTTAATGTACTAAGTATTTCGAAAAAGTAATGTAATGTCCATGTACGTCAAGCTTCAGGTCTCTACAGTTGTTATCAGAGGAAAATGAGGTAGGAATGTATCCGATCCTTGGGAACTCTCACATGTGAGCATTGGACGAAGCATGGCTCTCCGCCCAAGGGCTTCATGAGGAAATGTCCTCCACTGGGGATGGTGGTGTGTCCTACCGAGGGGGTGTAGCCACCCATGGAGTGCCTTGATAGGTATTAATTATAGTCCACTGGAAGTAATTCCAGACTGGTAAAGTTGGTATCAGAGGAAAGGTTTAGTCAACCATTGGAAACTAGGATGCGAAAACGTTAGTGAGATCCCTAGAGATATTTCTAAGGTATGTCTCGGAATGCCCCTAAGGATAAGTATAAATATAGTATATAGTCCTAGAACTATGGTAACAATATTAGAATTTAACCTAAGTTGTTAGATATTGAGGGTACTTCCCCTTTACTATGTTGTTTTCCCTAGCATGATTTTTGCCTCTCACACTATTCTTTTTGGGTTTTAGACGATGGTTGGAACCCGAAGGAACCGTGTTGATCAATGCAATGGAAAATGTAATGATTGTCCTCATGAACAAACAAATGTTATGGGAGATGGAGTGAAAAATCTTATTTCTATACTTACACAAGCTATGAATCATTCTGAACTTCCAAATGAGTAGAGAAGGGAACAATATTCTATTGAGTCCATCATGAGGCAACGTCCACCTTCTTTTAGTGGGTCTTCTGATCCACTTGTTGCTGAACAATGGATCAGTACTACTGAAAAGATATTTTCAGTTCTTCAATGTTTTGAACATGATAAAGTCATCTTAGCAGTATATCATTTGGAAGGTGAAGCTGATCAATGGTGGAATCTTATCAAGAATACGAGGCCAAGAGATGAAATTGAGTCCATGGAATGGGACGAGTTCAAGAACTTATTTTTCAATAAGTACTTCCCTCGTATTCTTCGGACAAAGATGGAGAAGGTGTTTCTTGAACTAAAGCAAAAGGATGATGAATCTGTTGTTATATACGAAGCGAATTTTACAAGGCTTGCAAGGTATGCATCTGGATTTATCATCCAACCTGAAAGTAAAATTGATCGATTCTTCAGTGGCTTAAAACCAAATCTTCGAAGGGAATTATCTATAAGAGACTTCAGTAGCTATGAAGAAATTGTTAGTTGTGCTATCATGGTATAAATGGAAGTTGGTGTTACTTATCCATCTCATAGTTTTGATAAGAAACGAAAGATGGATTTCAAGGAGAAATCTCAGAATAATGGTGAAAAGAAGATGAATGTTTCCTTATGCTCAAAGTGTGGAAAGAAGCATGGTGAAGATTGTCTTAAAGGGACTAGAAAATGTTTTAAGTGTGTAAAAGAAGGTCATCGAGCAGCTGAGTGTCGAAGTAATGGAAAAAGGGTTTCTAATGATGTGAATAAATAAAAGACAGCAGAGAACGCACCAACAACACTTCAATGCTTCAAGTGCAATGAAAGGGGGAATTATGCTAATCAATGCCCAAATCCAAGGGTTAATGATGATCGATATGAGCAAACACTTAAGGCAAGGGACAAAGGGAAGTCACATGCGATCACCATTGGCGATGTTGAATATGAAAACGATGTGGTGGAATGATTAAGTGTTTATGTAATGGGATTCCAAAATAATGTTGTATATAGTATCGTGGAATATTGGAATATGTATGTATTGGTCTATTGTGGGTTTCAATAATTTTATGGTACCGGTAACCATGGAAAGTGATTGAGATATTTTTGGAAAATAGATGATATGCGCATAATGATGGGAAAACGAGAAAATGAAACATTTGACAGTATTCATGAGCTCATGATTGATATAAGGACTAAGTGATATCATGGTTTTTGTATATATAATTTTGAGGATTTGGAATGTGGAAAGTGTTAACTTTTAACTGCATTCATGTTTTCACTATGGTTCAATTAATGGGTATTCATTCTTCAAGAGAATACATGATTAAGGTATTCACAAGTTTGTAATTTGACTAACAAGATATATCGTATGATATATGGGGGATAAATGATGGCATTCATGTGATTGTTATGTGACATTACAAGTAATCATTTTCTTTATACTATGAGCTTGGACCAAAGTATTTTAGATAAGCCTAAATATTGGAATGGATTATGTTCTACATAATTTAGTATTAAGGATAGAAGTTTTTTTTGATATTATTGATGGGATGTTATTGTAATATAGTTTTAGAAAAAGGACAATCTGCAGGATGGGCGACAACCCATCGCGTCGGACAAGGATCTGGGAATCGAACCCACAACCGATGTGCGACTGGCCTTTATCGCCTACCACTGGCCTACAGGAAGTCCCTGTTTAGTAGAAACCAGTTTTATTATATTAAGAAGTATTATATATGAAGTATAAGTCCATTTTAGGAACCATATATGATTAATCTCACTATAGATGGGCTTATGTATTTTTTGATAACTTTTCTAACCTTTTGTTTGAGACAGATGGAATAACCCATCATTCTATCACATGATCTGCTAACACATCACGAATGACAAATTATACATCATTTCTTTAAGAGATAAAGTGGAAATTTTCCAAAGAACGATCAACGGTGAGACTATACCAAAATCACAAAAGCATTTCTTCTAATTCCAATTTCATCAACATTAGGGAAATGATCTTGAAAACCAAAAATGTTGTCCTAGTGCTCTTATATCTGATGATTCAGATGGTACCTTAGATCATCACAAATTTATGGCTTTGTGATTGCTGGCTTTTCCATAGCCATGTTTTCTACCACTCTCTATCAGAACATGTTGGTTAGATTTCTCTTCCATATCCATATTTTCACCTATGTGGAAACCCAGTGATTAGTTTATTTGGGTAACCGTTACGTTTCATTCTTTAGTTTTAAAATCCAAGTTTTGGTAATCCTTTTTACAATGTGGGTTTCTATTAAAGAAACTTTTGAGTAGTAAACCATTTACAACCCCGATGAATTTCGAGGGCGAAATTCATTTTAAGGGGGGTAGAATGTAACAGCCTGAGATTTTATGAAAAATATTCTTTTTAATTTCATTAATGTCTTGTGTTATACACTACATCAAAAGGAGCTTTCACAACACACATCCTTGACTTTCCTTGCATTACACGCAATCATGACCTTCCTCGATAGCGTGTGTAGTACGCAATACTGTGATTCACTAAACAACGATATGCTATTAAAATATTATTAAAACTAGCCATTATGAATAGTCATAACCACTTTTTTAAATTTTAGTTTTCAAAATGGACTTCATTTTTGGATTCGGAATATCAAAATTAGCTTAGGGAGAAATTTTGGTACTTTTCGGATAAGTTTCATATTTTGATGAATAGTGAAATTTATTAAATTGTAATTAAAAACAACTTTTTCAATCGAAATAATTAATTGTGATAAATTATTAATTTGAGTGGTTTTAAAATATATTTAGAATATATTTTTACAATTTAATACAATTTTGGTCATTGAATGTAATTTCATATTTAAACCAGACATAAACAAGTGTCAATCTTTTGATAGTTATTATCTCTTAAAAATACGCTATTTGTTTTGACGATGAGATTTAATTTTTAAATTAATTAATGAAACTGATATTTTTTGAATTTGGTAAAATAGACATCATTTTTGAATTCATAATATCAAATATAGCTTAGGCCTAATTTTTGGTATATTTCTGAAAACTTTCATTTTCTGATAAATAGTGAAACCACTAGTGGTAGTTAAAAAATGAATTTTTCATAAAACATAATTTTACCGCTTCTGTGAGTGGAATTTCAAAAATCTGAGAGACACAGTTAATGTCAGTAAGTAAAATATGGTTCAATGAGATGAAAATAATTTTTGGTGAATAGTAACTTTTTACTTTTTTTACCATAGTTAAAAGTAAATAAGGTAATTAAGGGTAAAAATGATATTATTATTACCCTAACACATGTCCTAATTCTATTGGAAAAGTTTAATTCGACCAAAACAACCTTAGGAATAACATATGACCATTTAGGCCCACTTGGATTAGATAAGGACATTTATTATTAATTTATTTAAAGAAGGGTTAAAATAGTTAAAATCAAAGTTTAATAAGTAAATAATTTTTAATATGGGGATATAAATAAGATAAATTCGACTATAAATATTCATTAGAAATATAAAAATATTTTGTACATAAATATATTTTATTTTTAATTTTTATACTTTAAATAAGTTAATTTATTTATGACACAAAGATGATGCAGTAATTATCTTATTAATGAAATATTGACATAATTGATGTTATAAATACCCAAATAAATATAATTTGAGACTTTCTATGAACTAAACTAATTTTATAGGTTAATATGATATGTTGGTATCGATTTAATGAACTTTTTTAGAAATAATCATTCTGTTATGATTTTCACAAAAATCATTTACTAAATAGTGTCAAAATTGACATAAAATAGTTTTTAAAACAAATATTATATTAGTAATTGTTATTTTATTCCTAAAAATCTAAGGTTCGGCCAGATGACTTAGATAAGGTTATATATATTAATAATAAACATATTGGGGTTCGTTTGGCTTCTTATAGTATGTTTATTAACCTTATAGTATAAGAACACAAGAAGACATGGTAAAAGTAAAATTATTTAACTTGATGTTAAATATAAATGATACGGTTAAAATAGGAACCTAAACTTGTCTAAATTCTAATTGATGAGAGGATTTAGACCCATCCCCACCTTAGCTCCGAAATATATCAATTTGGAGCTATTTAAAACCAAACTTGACTTTATAATAAAATAATATTTTTAGTTTTCCCAAAGGAGCCCCTCTCCTCCCTTATAAAAGGGCATCTCCTCCCTGTCTTCCTCACACCACTTTGAGCCTTCATGCTCGGAAAAACCCGGACAATTACTCCTCTCCACTTCCCTAGAGACATCCTAGAGGTTCTGTTCTTCTTAAAAGACAAATTTTAGTGCACTAAAAGAAGGTCTCAAAGAAGCACTTTAAAGAAGAGGTAATGTCTGTTACCGATTCTTTCATTTTTATTTCTTCCTCCACTTATTCTTCTTTAGTTGTTTAATTATGAAGTAATAAAATAAGTATCAGTCATATACTAATATGTTATTATAAGTATTAAACAACCCTATTTAACCATCTCTCCATCCTACGGAAAATGAAATCACCGTGCGTGCGTACGTACGGAATACTGTCTCCACGCCGTGGTGTAATCTATTTTCCACCACCCCCTTACTTGGATCGGTATAATGGTGTAAATAATGACCATATATGACTATTTTAAAGTGATATTTATTTTTTAATAGTATTCATACACTCCAATAAAATTCCACGATCATGGGAACGATATCATCACTCGTGCGTACGTACGGAATACCGTCTCCACGATGTGATGCGACTCGTTCTACATAATCTCCATTTCATAATGATTATATAAATGAATTGAATGAATTAATATGATATATATTACACTAATACCATTATGGAAATGAGGTATCTATAACCTAAAGAGAATAATAAGAATTTATTCGACAAAACACGCATAAGAACAAAAAGTAATAAACACCCGAATAACAAGTAGTAATGAAATATTACTAATAAGAAGCTAATAATATGACCATATATGATATCATAACAATAAGTATGATTCTGGAATAATTCAATAACATTATTTAAATAATTATAAAGGTGGTTTGGACACTTACAAAGCATATCGGACCTAAGGTAAGGGATAATATCACAATCTCATTTTTATCCGAGATTGTTTATACTTTGGTATTTACTGGGGTGTATTTTATCATCCAAATCCATGTTTCCTCAATATGTAATATTGTTTCCATCCACCTATAACTATTTAAATCTAATTTTACCCTTCGGTGAATTTTAGTAAAAGATATGAATGGAATATTTTGTCGTTTTTCGTATGAGGTACTTTTTGACTTTTCCGACAAAAGTACGAGAAGAATGTTTTTTTATCTTATACGGCATGAATGGATTTTTAAAACATTATTTCCAAGAACCTTCATTTACAATTTTTCAAGTTTATTTTTAATCAAATTCGTTTTGTTTATAATTTTATGACATGTTATGAAAGGAAAAGTGTTTTTGAAGTAGAAATGAAATTTTCCTCAAGAATGGAGTTCAATTGTTTTATCAAAATTATTTTCCATCTATGATAATAAAGGGTTCTGTTTTTATCCCTATCATTAAATTTATTTGATTATGTTGTGATGGAAATATTTTTATGAATTACTTTATCTTATATTAATTGTTTTATGATGTCACGATGTTTAAGATTCCCATTTTTATTACATGGGTTATGCTATGATGTATGGTTTATGATTTTGTGGCACACATAAGAATGGAATCATTATGAGATGGGTGGGACCTATATCTTACTCCAATTCATTGGGTAAAGATTTTATATCTCATGAGATAGACATGGCTGGAACGGTATGTTATACCAGTTCAGTGAAATAGGACTGAAACGGGGAGTGAACTCGGTTCAGAAATGGACTTTGTCCACTAAGATAGTCTTGTCAATGAGTCTTGACTAATAAGAAATTATTATCTATTATTATGTGTGTATTCCACAATGTTTCATGTTTTAAGTTATGATTATTGGGATTATATTTCACTACTATGATTTATCCCATGTTATGAAATTATGATCTCTTTTAAAGGTTAAGATTTCCAAAAATTATGTTCTTATGAATATGATGTGATTGATATTTCCCTTGTTTACCCTTACTGAGAATTTGAGCTCACCGTTTTATGTTTTCTTTTCCCGGTATATAAAGAAAGGTTTTAGGTAAAAAAAGGAATATCTTTATGGTAGATGTTGAAGATCATTCACCACGATTAGAAGATTATATTCTTAGTTTTCAAAGACACTAAACTATTACGGTATTTGTGTGTGGGTTTTTGTAATGTACCAAGTATTCCGAAAAAGTAATGTAATGTCCATGTACGTCAAGCTTCGGGTCTCTACATAGGTGGTCCTCCCAGCTACGACCAAAGTCGAGGACACATGCATGGAGCATGTCCTCGAGAGTCTGAATGGTCCTCTCCGTCTGACCATCCATCTGAGGATGAAAGGATGTGCTCAGACGTAGCTGCGTCCCAAACACCTCCTGCAACCCCTTCCAAAGCCAGGAAGTAAAGAGAGCATCTCGATCAAAGATGATAGATGATGGCACACCATGAAGCCGCACAATCTCCTGAATTTAAAGTCGTCCCAAGCTCTCCACTGATCCCTTCTCTCTGATGGGTAAGAAGTGTGCCGACTTGGTGAGTCAGTCGACAATCACCCAAATGGAGTCGTGACCTCTGGAAGTGCGTGGAATTCTAGTCACGAAGTCCATAGATATTTCGTCCCACTTCCACGCTGGGACCTCCAAAGGCTGTACCAAGACTGCTGGTACATGGTGCTCTGCCTTCACCTGCTGGCAGGTGAGGCATCGAGAAACAAACTCCTCCACAACCTTCTTCATGCCTGGCCACTAGTGTTGTCGTCTGAGATCCTGGTACATCTTCGCCACTCAAGGATGTACCACCAAAGGAGAAGTGTGAAACTCTCTCAGCACCTCCTCCAGTAAAGCAACTAGTACCAAGGTACGTCCTCTGAAATGGACGCCATGCTCTGATCCAAAGGAGAAACCATCAGCTGCCTGTCCTGAGGATATCTGTGCACGCTGTGTCTCACAGTTAGCATCCCCACGCTGTGCCTCTCTGACCCGCTATAGTAGTGGAGGGGTGACTATGAGAGACTGAAGGAAGGCTTCTCCATCTCTATCCACGAAGGATATCTGCAAAGAGGCTAGATGCTCTGTCACCTCCTCAAGTAGCTGAATGCCCGTCCTCCTGCTGAGAGCATCAGCTACCACGTTCACCTTCCCAAGAGTATAGAATATCTCAAAGTCATAGTCCTGGAGGAACTCGAGCCATCACTGCTGTCTCAGATTCAGGTCCTTCTGAGAGAAGATGTATCTGAGACTCTAATGGTCAGAAATGACTATAAAGCGCTTGCCCATTAGGTAGTGTCACCATGTCTTCATAGCGAAGTCCACTACTGCTAACTCCAGGTCGTGGGTAGCATAGTTCTACTCATGAGGCCTCAACTGACGTGATCCATTGGCAATCACAACCCGCTCCTACATCAGGACACATACGAGTCTGATCCCTGATGCATCGCAGTATACTACATACCCTACTCCCTCCTTAGGCAACCTCAAGATAGGTGCACTGGTCAATCTCTGTCTCAGCTCTGGGAAGCTCTGCTGACATCTGTCTAACCACACAAAGGGTTTTCACTTCTTTGTCAAAGATGAGAGTGGTGCCGCAACTCTGGAGAAGTCTGACACAAATCTCCAGTAGTATTCAGCTAGTCCCAAGAAACTCCGCACCTACGTCACGCTCCTGGGTGGCTCCCAAGCTAGCACTACCTCGATCTTCACAGGATCCACCGAAACTCCCGCCTCAGAGATGATGTGTCCCAAGAAGTGGACCTCACGTATCCAGAACTGACACTTTGAGATATTTCCATAAATATGGTGCTCTCGGAGTGTGTCTAGCACAACCCGAAAGTGGTAGGCATGCTCCTCCCCGGTCGTCGAGTAAATCAAAATGTCGTCGATGAAGACCACGACAAATAGATCGAGGTATGGATGAATGATCCTGTTCATGAGGGCCATGAAAAATACTGGAGAATTGGTTATGCCGAATGGAATAAACAAGAAATCATAATGGCCATACCGACACCTGAAGGTCGTCTTCTGCATGTCCTCGTCTCGAAATCATAGATGATGATAGCCTGACCTGAGGTCTATCTTGAAGAACCACTGTGCTCTCATTGAGATGATCGAAGAGGTCATCAATCCTCAGTAGTGGATACTTGTTCCTCACTGTCACCTGGTTCAAGTGACGATAGTCGACACAAAGTCGCAAGCACCGGTCCGCCTTCTTGGCGAACAAAATCGGGGAAGCCCAGGTTGAAACAATGGGTCATATGAAACCCTTTCCGTGCAAGTCCTCCAACTGTACCCGTAGCTCTCGAAGCTCAGCGGGGGCCATCTGATATGCTGGAGTCGATAACGGGGTTGTCTCGGGGTACATGTCAATATAAAAGTCTACCTCCTTGCGATGAGGTAGTCCTGGAACGTCGGCGGGAATGACGTCTGCATACTGATCCACCACTACAGGAAAACTAGGACTCCGCACATCAAATTCTCCTAGGATGAGACTAGCCAAATGATTAGTGATGGGTTGTCCTCTCCTCTGTGAGAGTCCATCTTATGCTGCAAAGGCTCCCTTCTCGCCGGTGAAGGTGAATCTTCTCCCATCTGTGCATACACATCGCACCTTACGCCTAATACAACCAATCTGAGCATGGACTCTAGATAACCAATCCATGCCCAAGATGACTTTGTAAGGCCTCGACGCTGCTACAAGAAGATCCCAGCCGAAGCTCTCACCTCCTAGAGTAAGCTCACACTTCCAGCACCAGTGCGTAATCGTCGAGCCTGCTTCCGTAGGAGTCTCTAGCCGTAAGAATCGAGCCAACGGCTCTGTTGGAATCTCCGAGCTCCGAACAAGGGCAGCGGCTATGAAATAGTGACTCACTCCTATGTCTATAAGAACTGCAGCAAGGGTGGAATAGACACAGATAGTACCTCGAATCATCTCGGGTGCGTCGTGGTCGCAGGCCTCCACTGCCTTGAGCTATGCCTGTCTTTGCCTGCCAGCTCCCTGTGGTCGGGGTGGATGTAACGGCCTGAAATTTTGAATAAATATTTTTTCCTAATTTCATGTGTTATTTTATTTTATTTTTATACTCAACAAAAATTTTTTATTTGATAAACATGATTATAATTAAAATGAGACCATTGGTTTCTGATTTTTATATGACCATTGGTCAATATGACCGCTTTGAACAAAATGTTTTGATTATTGTCTCTAAATACAAGTAATCTTGGTTAATTATTATAGAAAGAAGATTCGATGGCCTCACCTAGTAGTCTTGGACCGATCGAAGCCCATCTAACAGAACTTGGGAAGGAGGTAGCACCATTGGGCTTTTCTCTTGACCAAACCCAAGCCGAACTTCATCATGTGAAGCTAGAACGGAATCGCCTTCGTGAGAAGTTCAAACTGATAGAAATTATTACTCGGGCAATGTTTGCCGAGCCCCCCTCGGACTCTCTCACCTTAGCACACCTTACACTTAGGTCCTATGCTGGTGTGATAAGGGGCTATGTAAGGAGACCGTAACTGCCTTGTGTAATACTTTGTTTTAAATAAAAATTGGGATTTCTTCTTATGGTGAAGTTTATGAATTCTCAAATGACCGGATAAATATAGTATGCATATTTTTGATTAATTTTAGAAAAAGGATATTTTAAAAATGTTTATGTAAACCTTAAATAATTAAGAATGTGTAATGATTTTCAAAAAAATGGTCTTCTATAATTATGTTCAGTACAAAATTTGGAGTCTAATAAGATCAACTTGATTTTTGATGAATAGTAAATTATGAATAGTGATTTTATGATTAGGATTAGTAATATGACCAAATGGGTTAGTAATCTCACATAAAGATAGTTTTAAAATAATCTAGGCACCTTGATTAAGTAATGTGATTCAATAAAATGGTTAAATAAAGGTTTCATAAATTATTATTGAAGTATTAGTTTTTTTCAGGTGAATAGTATTTTTTAATTAAAAATTAAATTAAAAATATTTAGAAAATTATTTTTATAAAATGGATTCCATTTTTGAACTCGGAGCACCGATATTATGTTATGGTAATTTTTGTGGTTTTTTCTGAAAAAAATGAATTTTCAGTGAATAGTGTATTTATTTAAAAAAATAAATTAAAAATATTTAGAAAATTATTTGTATAAAATGGAGTTCATTTTTGAAATCAGAGCATTGATATTTGATTAAGGTGAAATTTTGGGATCTTTCTGAGAAAGTTGAATTTTCAGTGAATAGTGAAAATACAGTTTTAGGGTTTCGGTATGTTTAATGACATCATAACTGTGTCATGATGATTTCATGAGTTTTTTTAAGGGTTGGCCGGACAAGGGTGATTAATTATTGTTTGGGGGTCCCCATGTGGCCTAACTTTATGGGAAGTACCATGGGAGGGCCCATGCTTTTGAGAAAACCACTTTTGAGGTGTCCCTTGGCCATTAATGCCTTGTCCCCTCACTTTCCCTATAAATACCAAGACCTCCTCTCATCCATTCGACTCCCCACTCTTCCCCAACGAATTTCTGGTCTCATTACCTCCCAAGGAGTCCTCCCAAGGTGCCCCCAAGCCCTCAAGGTCCCATCCTTTGAGGTTTAAGAGTTACATTTTAAGGTAAGGGATCCGACCTCTCTTTTTAATTTCAAGTAATCTCTTTTATGTCATCCCATTTATTCTCAATGTTATTATGTTGGAGGATGTTCTTTTATACTCCTCTTACTTCCCTTTTCATGTTCATATAATGATAGATCCCCTCTTACTCTCATTATTTCGTTTTATGATGTTTTAAGTGGCGCCGTTAGGCTGCCGAAATTTTTGTAACAGATTATTTCTCCCTTCTCAATTTTCAAGATCTATTTTCATGTAAAGTATTTCAAGTTCCTTTTTATTATGTTGGGGTATGATCTCAAAATTTATCATACTGATCTTTTATGATCATATGATTAGAGAACCCATTTGATCTCTTCAATTCAGTATTTTGAAGATTTAAGTGGCGCCGTTAGGCTGCCGAATTTTTAAGTGGTTCTTCGCCCTTCTCATTTTGAAGTTCTACTTTCATGTCAATTATTTCAAGTTCCTTTTTGTTATGTTGGGGTATGATCTCTATATCTATCATAATGGAATCTTATGTTCATATGATTAGAGACCCCATTTGATCTATTCAATTCATTATTTTGAAGTTTTAAGTGGCGTCGTTAGGCTGCCGAATTCTTAGGGGATTCTTTCACCCTTCTCATTCTTTTCAAGGTTCTACTTTCATGTCAATTATTTCATGTTCCTTTTTAATTATGCTGGGGAATTATCTCTATATCTATCACACTGAACTCTTAGGTTCACATGATTAGATACCATATTTGATCTTTTCAAATCATTTTTTTTGAAGTTTAAGTTACGCCGTTAGGCTGCCGAACTTTCATAAGAGAAATCTAATTTTTGTCTTCCTTCCATGTTTTTCATTTCAAATGGTATGTCCGTGAAATTTCTTTACCATGATCATGTATCTTTCTTATTATGTCCATATACTGTTTTATGGGTCATTTATGAATGTTTGACCCATTTTCCCTCTCTTTTTAATGTCTTATAAAACCTCGTAACATAGCCGTTATGCTGCAGAATTTCCGTCTCAAAATGTCTCTCTCTTTTTCTAAAGTTAGTTTATATTATTAAGTGAATAATCAGAGCTCTTTCTTCTAAAGGGGTATTCACATTTATACCAAAATTTTCTATTTTAAATTCTGGGATTTACATACATGAGACCCACCTTCCTTTTCTATGGGTTTTAAAGTGACGTAAAGATCATGTCTTTAAAGCAGTTTTTAAAACATTGTGATTATGAAATGAAACCCATTTATATTATGATATATGGGTTATTTATGAAATGTTTGATGATGATATACGTGGATCACATTATAATAAAGGAAAATTTAAGGGTGTGCCCTGATAGAGCTCCAAT
Organism: Viscum album; assembly: GCA_963277665.1. Taxonomy (NCBI): domain Eukaryota; kingdom Viridiplantae; phylum Streptophyta; class Magnoliopsida; order Santalales; family Viscaceae; genus Viscum; species Viscum album. The sequence continues at coordinate 1,815,837,735 of OY728127.1, forward strand.
GCAATGGGTAAAGACTTAATCTCTAGAGATGACCATTTTTAACGACGCCATGGTTAATAACCTTGGTAATTTTTAACGACACCATGGGGATGGACCTTGTTGAAATGAAACGATTGTCAATATTAAATGTTGCAGCCATATATTAAAGTTATGAAAAATGTTATTTTTATTATGATATATCTCATGATTTCTTTCTCATGCCTTAAAGTTCTTTTCATGACCTTATTGAAGCATCTCAAGTTCACATGTAAAATGTTTCTCTTGTTTTCCTTACTGGGCCTTCTGCTCACCCTTTCCTTTGATGTATGTCCCCAGGTTCTGAGATGCAGTAATGAACCTAGGATGAACATAAGGAGAAGCCCTTCGAGTGTTTTAGAAGAATGTTTTTTTTGTTGTTTCATGTTTTAAGTTCCTGGTTTCCAAGACACTAAACCTTAAAGATCCTCGGTTTTGTAAAATGTAATGAAAGTTTATGTGATAAAAAGGCAGGATGCTATAGTTGGTATTAAAGGATGGTTTAGTTATTTGTGGAAATTAGGATATGAAAACTTTAGGAAGAAGCCTATATAAAAGTTAAAATATTGGAAATCTTCCTGGTATTTTGGTGAGTATTGAGTAAGGGGTTTCCAAGCAAATACATCTCTGTCTGGATACGAGCAGGTAGAGGTTGATATGGCACAGATGTACATAGGGGTAAAACCCGAAAACACCGCTTTGAGCTAGACTCGAACGGGAACTGGTACACGACAACAGGCCTTGCTGCACTCTTGGTTACGACACTCCCGGGGGATATGCTTTGGTAAATTCATAATCTTAGTATCAACCATTATTAAAGGAACAAAGATAAAATAAAATAAAGATTCACATAAGAATATATGATCATGGATAACCTAGATAGGAACCTAGGGGATCACATGTTAGGGTATACTTTTCAACTAAAAGTTATCCTTATTTTCTTTAAGTTTCTTTTCATGATCATTGGCTAAGTATTTAAGCCCCTAATTATAGTTCTTTTCTTAGTTAATGGCAGGAAATGGAAGAACATGTCTCAACAAGCAATGTGATAGGAAATGCTATGATTGCCGTATTAATATGACAGAGATGATTAGGGGATTAAAATATGATTTTTATTTTGGAAGACGTTCACTATTTTGGGGACCCTATATGATCGAGGTAAATAGATTACAACGGTATTTTCATTGAGGAATATGGATGACTTATATTTGAAGAATCTATGAATTTAAGGTGGACTTATAGTAATTTAGGTTACTTATGGGAATGATTAACCTATCTTGGGTTAAATATTTTTAGGTTAGATAATTTTGTTATAAGATGTTAGGAGTGGTTGATGTTGTTTGGAGATGAACAATGAAGTTTATTTTGGAAGACTATGTTATGAAATCCTTCTTGTATTTGGGTTTCAATCTTAGTTTGGTTTATTTTGAGGAATTTTAAGGACCGTTATTTATGGAATGGACTATGATGAAATATGGGTAGTACCATGGAACTTTGAAGATTTAAAAGTAGTTTCCATTACTATGGGATTATTTCTTTTTGAAGAGTTGTTTTACCTTACCCTTTTGGTTTTTGGGATAATGTTTAAAGATGAAAGAAATATACAGTTAATCTTTTGTGGATTATGAGATTCTATAGAAGATGATTCTTGTGTTTTGATGAGACCAAGTAGTTTTTAGTTTAGATAAAATATTAGTTTTGGGTAGAAAGTTATTAAAGGATGAAACTCTACATGAAGGTAGATATATTTCCTTATGTTTTTGTTCTATGTTGTAAATGAATTCCTCAAAGTAATGAAAAGGAACGTAAAACAAAAATGTTGTTGGTTTACGTTTCCTACTAGGTAATCAAAGACCGCTTGCACACATCATAATTTTGGGATTTTCTAGTGATTAACTTCCTCCTAATCATGTTTCCTATCACTCTACTTTAGGACGTGACCCTTTGTTTTCTCCTCCATGTCCATGTTTCCTACATGGAATCCTAGTATGAGTAAACTAGGGTGGTCTGTGTACTTCCTTTTCCTTCATTTAAAGTAATGGTGTCACAAAATCTTTTTTCGATGTGGGACATTCAATGAAATTTCAAAACCCAATTTTTAAAATTGCGAGGATGCAATTTCTTAAGGGGGGAAGATTGTAACGGCCCGAAATATTGAATAAATCTTGTTTCCTAATTTCACGTGTTATTTTATTTTATTTTTATACTCAACAAAAATGTTTTATTTGATAAACATGATTATAATTAAAATGAGACCATTGGGTTCTGACTGTTATATGACCATTGGTCAATATGACCGCTTTGAACAAAATGTTTTGATTATTGTCTCTAAATACAAGTAATCTTGGTTAATTATTATAGAAAGAATATTTGATTGCCTCACCTAGTAGTCTTAGACTGATCGAAGCCCATCTAACAGAACTTGGGAAGGAGGTAGCACCATTGGGCTTTGCTCTGGACCAAACCCAAGCCGAACATCATCATGTGAAGCTAGAACGGAATCGCCTTCACGAGAAGTTCAAACTGATAGAAATTATTACTCGGCCAATGTTGGTCGAGCCTCCCTCGGACTCTCTCACCTTAGCACACCTTACACTTAGGTCCTATGCTGGTGTGATAAGGGGCTATGTAAGGAGACCGTAACTGCCTTGTGTAATACTTTGTTTTAAATAAAAATTGGGATTTCTTCTTATGATGAAGTTTATGAATTTTCAAATGACCGGAAAAATATAGTATGCATATTTTTGTTTAATTTTTGAAAAAGGATATTTTAAAAATGTTTATGTAAACCTTAAATAATTAAAAATGTGTAATGATTTTCAAAAAAATGGTCTTCTACAATTATGTTCAGTACAAAATTTGGAGTCTAATAAGATCATCTTAATTTTTGATGAATTGTAAATTATGAATAGTGATTTTATGATTAGGATTAGTAATATGACCAAATGGATTAGTAATCTCACTTAAAGAAAGTTTTAAAATAATCTAGGCACCTTGATTAAGTAATGTGATTCAACAAAATGGTTAAATAACAGTTTCATAAATTATTATTGAAGTATTAGTTTTTTCAGGTGAATAGTGTTTTTTAATTAAAAATATTTAGAAAATTATTTTTATAAAATGGATTTCATTTTTTAACTCAGAGAACCGATATTATGTTATGGTAATTTTTGTGGTTTTTTCTGAAAAAAATGAATTTTCGGTGAATAGTTTATTTATTTAAAAAAATAAATTAAAAATATTTAGAAAATTATTTGTATAAAATGGAGTTCATTTTTGAAATCAGAGCATTGATATTTGATTAAGGTGAAATTTTGTGATCTTTCTGAGAAAGTTGAATTTTCAGTGAATAGTGAAAATACAGTTTTAGGGTTTCAGTATGTTTAATGACATCATAACTGTGTCATGATGATGTCATGAGTTTTTTTAAGGTTTGGCCGGCCAAGGGTGATGCATTATTGTGTGGGGGTCCCCATGTGGCCTAAAATTATGGGAAGTACCATGGGAGGGCCCATGCTTTTGAGAAAACCACTTTTGAGGTGTCCCTTGGCCATTAATGCCTTGTCCCCTCACTTTCCCTATAAATACCAAGCCCTCCTCTCATCCATTCGACTCGCCACTCTTCCCCAACGAATTTCTGGTCTCATTACCTCCCATGGAGTCCTCCCAAGGTGCCCCGAATCCCTCAAGGTCCCATCCTTTGAGGTTTAAGAGTTACATTTTAAGGTAAGGGATCCGACCACTCTTTTTAATTTCAAGTAATCTCTTTTATGTCATTCCATTTATTCTCCATGTTCTTATGTTGGAGGATGTTCTTTTATACTCCTCTTACTTCCCTTTTCATGTTCATATAATTAGAGATCCCCTCTTACTCTCATTATTTCGTTTTATGATGTTTTAAGTGGCGTCGTTAGGCTGCTGAAATTTTTGTAACGGATTCTTTCTCCCTTCTCATTTTTCAAGATCTATTTTCATGTAAAGTATTTCAAGTTCCTTTTTATTATGTTAGGGTATGATCTCTAAATTTATCATACTGATGTTTTATGATCATATGATGAGAGACCCCATTTGATCTCTTCAATTCAGTATTTTGAAGTTTTAAGTGGCGTCGTTAGCCTGCCGAATTTTTAAGTGGTTCTTCACCCTTTTCATTTTGATGTTCTACTTTCATGTCAATTCCTTCAAGTTCATTTTTGTTATGTTGGGGTATGATCTCTATATCTATCATAATGGACTCTTATTTTCATATGATGAGAGACCGCATTTGATCTATTCAATTCAGTATTTTGAAGTTTTAAGTGGCATCGTTAGGCTGCCGAATTTTTAGGGGATTCTTTCACCCTTCTCATTCTTTTCAAAGTTCTACTTTCATTTCAAGTCTTTCAAGTTCCTTTTTAATTATGTTGGGGAATTATCTCTATATCTATCATACTGAACTCTTAGGTTCACATGATGAGATACCCTATTTGATCTTTTCAAATCATTTTGTTTGAAGATTAAGTAACGTCGTTAGGCTGCCAAACTTTCATAAGAGAAATCTAATTTTTGTCTTCCTTCCATGTTTTTCATTTCAAATGGTATGTCCTTGAAATTTCATTACCATGATCATGTATCCTTCTTATTATGTCCATCTACTATTTTATGGGTCATTTATGAATGTTTGACCCATTTTCCCTCTCTTTTTAATGTCTTCTAAAACCTCGTAACATTGTCGTTATGCTGCAGAATTTCCGTCTCAAAATGTCTCTCTCTTTTTCTAAAGTTATTTTATATTATTAAGTGAATAATCAAAGCTCTTTCTTCTAAAGGGGTATTCACATATATACCAAAATGTTCTATTTTATATTCTGGGATTTACATACATGAGACCCACCTTCCTTTTCTATGGGTTTTAAAGAGACGTAAAGATCATGTCCTTAAAGAAGTTTTTAAAACGTTGTGATTATGAAATGAAACCCATTTATTTTATTATATATGGGTTATTTATGAAATGTTTGATGATGATATATGTGGATCACATTATAATAATGGAAAATTTAAGTGTGCGCCCTTATAGCGCTCCAATGCATTAGGTAAAGACTTAATCTCTAGAGATGACCATTTTTAACGACGCCATGGTTAATAATCTTGGTAATTTTTTACGACACCTTGGGGATGGACCTTGGTGAAACGAAATGTTTGTCAATATTAAATGTTGCATCCACATCTTAAAGTTATGAAAAATTTTATTTTTATTATTATATATCTCATGATTTCTTTTCTCATGCCTTAAAGTACTTTTCATGACCTTATTGAAGCATCTCAAGTTCACATGTAAAATGTTTCTCTTGTTTTCCTTACTGGGCCTTCTGCTCACCCTTTCCTTTGATGTATGTCCCCAGGTTCTGAGATGAAGTAATGAACCTAGGATGAACATAAGGAGAAGCCCTTCGAGTGTTTAAGAAGAATGTTTTTTTTGTTGTTTCATGTTTTAAGTTCCTGGTTTCCAAGACACTAAACCTTAAAGATCCCCGGTTTTGTAAAATTTAATGAAGGTTTATGTGATAAAAAGGAGGGATGCTATAGTGGACCTCCTCGTGGTGGTGGTGGTAGAGCCTCAAAGCGTCTCCCACAACCTGCTGCTCGGCCTGCTCCTCTGCCTCGTCCGCCTGCTCCATGCGGACCACCACGGTCGACCCTCTGCCTCTGCCTCGGTGGTCCCTCAACCGTCTTATGCTCCTCGGCACGACGGGTCGGGCAATAACGAGCCATGTGGCCCTGCCCTCCGCATGAATAGCACTGCCTGCCTCTCAAAAGATTGGGCCTGCGATTTGTGCCCCGCACAGCTGAGCCAGTGTCCTGAGGTCGTCTACCTGAGGGTCTGGTCTGCCTGGACCCATGAGTCATCCGTCGACTGCCTGCTGCAGAAGACTCTACTACGTACCGCCCCGCGGTAGGTCTCGCTACTGAAGAAGGCTCAGAAAGAAAGCTCTCGATCAAAAGGGCTTGCTCAAGTACTCCTGCCTGAGTCGGAATACTGAGGGAGATCAGCGATGCCCGGATCTCATGCCTCAATCCCTGCTCAATGGTCCAGGACCGGATGAATGGGTCCCATACCATGTCTGTCAAGTAGCGCGAGAGATCTATAAATCTCACCGAGTACTGGGAGACCGTCAAGCTGCCCTGCCGCAGCTGTAGAAGCTCCTGGATGCGCACCGCACGGAGGGTGGCTGCGATGAACTCCAAGTAGAAGAGGCTCTCAAAGTCCGTTCAGAGGAGAGATGCCTCATCATGCACCTGGAGCATCAATCTCAACCATATGCCTACTGCCACATGCAGTAGGCTCGCTGCGAGGATCACCATGAGGTCAGCCGGTGTACTCACTAACCGGAAAACTCGTACAACTGCCTCCAGCCAGTCCTCGGCTACCTGGGGGTCCGTCTCCCCATGGAACCTGGGCAGTCACTGGTGCTGGAACTCATGTTGTGCACTAAGGCGACGTGCATCGTCAGTGACTGGGGCTGGATGCATCGGTGGCTCGACGGGTCGAGGTACCGTCGATGCCTCAGCTGTCAAAGGGCCCTACACCGAGGCCTCGTCGCTCGGCGGGCTGTCGTCATGTACTACTCTCGGAACCCTAGCTGGCTGCCATCGTGGTGCCATCCTGAATGGGAAACAGGTGCACCACGGTCAGAACAGTATACCTGGTGAGCTGACACAAAGTAATCACATAGAAAACTTGAAACGCACATGCAATCAATGTTTTCATGCATTAAGTCAGAAATCAGAAGTCAGGGTCCTGGTGTACGGATATGTTGGCTGCCGCACCAACACTGGACTACCTGGACTGATAACCACACCCAATTCTCTTAACACTATTGCTTCACATAGAAAAAGTTCAGAGTCCCAAGTTCTGCGGTAGAACAGAACTCCTCTGATACCAATTTGTCATGACCCGTCCTCGGGGCACGTGTCGTGACTACCCCAAGCCCGCCTTCCATAGGCCAGGGGCTGGCGACTAGCACCAAGGCGTAAATCCCAGTAAAAATGGAAGCATTGCCTTTGTAAAGTAAACAAACACCACAGAGCAAGCAAGCAGTAGAAGTAAACACTACGTAAAAACTGAGTACAACAGTAAGTGCGGAAAAGTAATGGGCCAGAATACAAACCCAAACTAAAAGTAAAGTACAACTCGAAAGGGAAAACAACAACTGAAAAGTAAAGATGTAGCCTCGGTCTGTCCACTGGACTCCCACCTGAAGGGTGAGTACAGATAGCCTCCACAGATCCTCAGGTGCAACGGTCCACTCCGAGTATGTCCCGCCAGTGGTCCACCTACAGGTACCGTCCTTCTCCGCAAGCCTCAACGACGACCAGCGATGTCTGTCGTCTGCAACCAATACAACGTAGTGGGGGAATAGCCTGTGTATGGGTGAGTATAATCTACTAAGTAGGGACCCCGAGACCCCCGAAGGTCTCCCAGAATCCACAAAGGATAATCCACAAAGGAAAGATACAATCACGAAGTAACATCCAACAATGCTTAGGTATATGCCCATACATTTACCTAAGTCATCAATTCTCGTTCGGCTCCAACATCCGAGCCCAAGTACAACCCAGTCCACACAGGAAAGACAAACGTAAATCCACACAAGATAACACAACACAATCCACATAAGAAGCAAAACAGGATTCAGCTCACACAGGTATACATCTTCATATGATGATAGATATGATCAGATATTTCCACTGATTAATCTAAGCTTTCGGACCCACAAAGGATCGATAGGTACTAACCCCCGCAATGACCCACAAAGGATCGATATGTAACTAACCCCCACAAAGACCCACATAGAATCGGACCCACACAGGATCTGTAGGCGCTGGCTCACATAGAACCACTGAGCGCTGACCCACACAGGATCAGACCCACATAGGATCGGTAGCACTGATCCACATAGGATCGCTGAGTGTTGTAGTTGTCGCCGTCGAAACAGTCGCTACGCAGCCAGCTCTAGGGTTCCCGCACACAGCAAGCTCGTTCGGGAGGGTCCGCTCCACGAGCCGAGAGGCTGATACATCAACTAAAACATATCCTAGAGTTTATGTATCCAAAAGTTCCATATCGTCAACAGGAACTCAACGTCGCAGACAGCGCGTCAATCGGACGCCCGGTCTGAGAGTTATTGGCTTTTTTTCGTCCCAGGGGCCCGGTTGGTTTTTTAGGCAAAACCAACCCGACCATACTCCACCTGTATCCAAACCTCGGGTGGAGTAATCCAAAAGATCCGTCTCAATTAGTGGAATCCAACAAAGTCGACGGCACGTCAATCAGACGTCCGGAGCTTAAGATATGAGCGTTTCCGCTCTGGGGGCCCGGTTGGTTTCGTGTACGAACCAACTCGGTCGAACCCAAGTATTCCGAAACCTTGAGTTCGATATACCGAAACGACCGTCTCGATCCAAGGATCGCATCACAACTAACGGTGCATCGAATGGAGGTCTGTAGCCCAAGATATGGGAAAAATACCGAAGAGGGTCCGAAAACGGGGGTTTCGGGCCCGGACCGACCCGGCCCGAGACCCCCTGGGTCGGCCCGGCCTGGGTGTGGCCCGGCCCGGCGACCCGGCGTGCTGGTGCACGGCGCCAGCTGGCTCTTCCAAACGGCCGATCCGTTCGGTTTGCGGGGGGGGGGCACTTCCCCCCATTTTTTGTAACCCCGTCCCCCCTTAATTGGAGACGCTAGTTGGACGGCCGGGGGTTTGAACCTGCGGCTCCTCTCCTGCCCGGCCGGCCCGCCCCGGCCGGCCGGTTTCTACCACCATGGGACCGGCAACGAATGGTCCCCTCCCTACTCCAACACCGGTGGCCCGCTTCCGGACGCCGGTTCCCATGCTCCACCGCGGACCAGTATCAACCGCAGCCTTCATTCGTCCGGTGCGGTGCGACGGTGCCACACCCTTCCGCCGCGGCCCCGCTCAGGCCGCGGTGTTTTTGCGGTTCTCCGGCGTGGCGCGACGGCGCCACGACTTGGTTCAATTTCACGGTGTGGTGCGATGACTCTGTGCATTACTTGCCGCACGATCCCGCGTGGTGCGACGACACCGCGCCATTCCTATTCCAACCACATTAGAAACAATAACATGGATAAGGGAGGAGGGTCGGCCGTGTTTGTGCGGTCTGACCCCCTCTCGTTAATCGATATAAATTGGTCGTACTTTCAAGAAGAACTACAAGTTAGTATTCATGAACAAATAAATGAATAAAACCCTACCTCGAGCGTAGCTTGAACGGACGTTCGTCGAACGAGGATTCATCGCGGAAATAACTTGTCGCGGAAAGAGACGTCACAGAAGGAGGAAGTCACGTCGCGGATGTCGGCCTCAGAGGAATCCGGAATTCTTCGCGTTCTTCGTGTTCTTCATCGAAGAGAAATAAGTTCTCAAGATCCTTTGGGTTTTCTCCCAAAGTTCACACAACAAGGTTCCAACCCTAAATAAAATAAGCTCATATCTTATATTATTAACATAACATAACTTTTGAATTTCAAGAGTTTGAATTAATTCCACTTAATTAATTCATGACAAGTTGTCATCCATAATGGTGAGTTGAGGGGGTTTAAGAAAGTGAAGGGGTGGGGTTTGTGTGGGCCCCACCACCCTCATAACCTCCCTTGAGAAGTTCGGTAGTTACCCAACTTCCACCCAAAGCTAAAAACTACTAAGAGAAAATAAAAATTGTAGTTAAATTAATAATTAAACTTCCATAATTTTTATATTCTTCTCTCGTAAAAATGTAACTTCGAAAATGTCGTTCCTAATCAATTACCGGCACTAAGGTTCCATCGGTGCCCTCGGAATTCGATTCCGAGCACCGGTTCAAAAGTTAGAAATTCTCGCTCGTTCGTTCACTAAACGTACCCGAGCTAAACTTTGGATAGAAATTCCAGGCACACCGGGCCTCGGAATCATGTGTCGTCAGAAACTGCATTCTTGTAAAATCCCAAAGAAAATTAAGAAAAAATTTTACTTGAATTTTACGGGACATTACAATAACTTACTGGCAAGTGAGACATCATGAAACCAACTTTACCACTAACTTCATCATATATGGCTAACAGAACTGACATCAGAGGTCCTATTAAAACTTTTCTCTACACCCATATATACTGATAGAGTGGATGTTTGAAACTCCCATAGAACCACTTCAAGAAACACCACAAGTAAAAATGTGTGCCCTTGTAAAATAATGATGTTCCCCTAACCTATCGAATAACCATTAGGGAAACGCACTGCTAACAATAGATAACACAGGGTATCATAGTGAATATCCCCATGTTGTGCCTCCCTGACTCGCTGCAAGAGTGGAGGGGTGACAACCATCGAATGGAGGTAAACTGCACCATCACAATCCAAAAAGGATATCGGTAACAAGGCCAAATACTCTAATGCATCACTCTACAACTAAGAGTTATATCTATTACTGAGAGTTTTCTCCACCATATCCGCCATCCCAAAATTATAGAAAATATCAAAGTCATTGTCCTAAAGTAACTCTATCCATCACATCTATCTCAAATTCCGATCCACTTGATGGAAGACATACATAATACTGATGTGGTCAGTGATGAGGATAAACCACCCACCCATCAGGAATTGTCACCACATATTCATTACAAAGTCTACAGTCACTAGCACAAGGTCATGGGTCATTTATTTCTTCTCATGATGTCTAAACTATCTTGAACAATAACCAATCTCCAATTTCCCCTACATCAGGACATAACCATTCCAAGTCCTTGATGCATCACATAACACTACATAGCTGGTGACCTCCTCTAGTAGTCTCATTATGGGGCTTCTTGTCTGTCTTTGCCTCATATCCGGAAAGAACTATGTAAACTTCTCTATCTATATGAAAAGCTTCCCCATCTATGTTAAAGCTTTAAAGGGTGTTGCTACTCTAGAACAGTTGGTTACAAACATTTGATTGTACAAACCAATTCTAGGAAACTCCACACCTCTATAATGCTCTAGGGTGGCTCCCAAGCAGGATCTTCCTAAATCTTCACAGGATCCACCACTATTTCTAACTATGAAATGATATATCCTAGAATATAGACCTGTCTATTCCATAACTAACTCTTCGAGAGATTTCCATAATTTTGGTGCTCTTGGAGTGTGTCCATGACCATCCTCATGTGTGTGGTGTGCTCATTCATGGATACTGAGTAAACTAGGATGTCATCAATGAAGACCACCATAAACTGGTCCAAGTATGGCGGGATGATATTTTCCATTATCCCATGAACACTGTTGGGGAATTATTCATTACAAATATCATCATTATATACTCGTTATTGTACAGATATCTGATATTTATCTTCGTTATATCCTCATCCCATACAGGAACATGGTGATGTCAAGATCTAAGGCCTCTATTCGAGAACCACCTCACGCTATCCATCTAATATAAGTGTTATTCTATCATTGGTAGTGGATATTTGTTCTTCATTCCAACCATATTCATGTTCTGGATTTCCACACATAACTCAAGGTTCTTTCAATGTTCTGGGAAAACAAAACTGGGGCCGCCCTGGGTGAAACATAGGGTCATACGAAGAACATCCTCTATAGGTCCTCTAACTATAATGTCATCTCACAAAACTCAGTGGGATTTATCTGATATCTAGGGGTAGATATAGGTTTCGTCCCATGGTTTATATCAATGTGTACATCTACCTCAAAAAAAGGGGGAAATCCAGGGACATCCTTTGTAATTACTTCCTCATACTTTTCGGCCTCTATAGGGATTTGAGTATTTCTATCACCTAATACACTGTTGGTGAAGCTAGAAAACTGGTGAGTAATCAGATTAACCCTCATATGAGTATGTATGTGATGTGGTGCATGTGTTTCCATTTCTCCAACAAAAGATGAAACTGGTCCCATGAACAATGTCACATCATACTCTATCCCCAAAACTGTCAATATCAGCATGGATTGTATATAACTGTTCCATTATAGGAATGATATCGTAAGGCCACGACGCCACTACTAGGATATTCCAATCCAAACTATCATCTTCGAGGGTAATCTAAAACTACTGTCACTCGTGTATAAACATCAAATCCCCTCTCATAGGAGTCTCTAAATGTTCTAGATGAGTCAACATTTCAACCGGAATCATTGAGCACCAAATGAGGTCTATGGAATGAAGAGAATTACTAGAAACTATTTCAATCAAAACCAAAACTAGGGTGTGAAAGACACATATATTACCTATAATAAAACATGGTGCACCAGGGTCATATGCCTCCAAAACTGTCCTCATCCTAATCCACCATCTCCGTTAGCCAAGTGTGGACCACCTGGGTGTGGTGGTTGTAAAGTGTCAAACCTCCACCCACCTCATACTTTTCTACCAGATACTCTTCCATGGTTTTATCCCTATGTAACACCCGTATCATGATTTTACCAATAACTCAATGGTACATTAATTGTCCTGATATTCTCAATAGGTTGAGTTAGGCAATCTCAAGCCATATGCCCCTAACGGCCACATGAATAACACTGCCAATATTTTGGCTAACTCAAGCCTCCCTAGGAGCCCTACACCAATGACCCAGTAACCTTGGAACATATGTGAAAATTAATAGCTCTCTTGGGCCCCTTCAAATGCTATCGAGTACGTTCTAAAGAAGACTCAGCTACCAGGTGCCTTTTGGTATCTCCCACATATGTTTTCTACTCTGATAGAAGGATCTCCCCTAGTAGAGCTCTCTCTAGTACCCCAACATAAGTAGGAATGAAAAGGGATATCTTGGACCCCCTAATCTCCTTTTGTAGTACCTGGTTAAGGGTATGATCCTTGATGAACTTTTATTTCTCCAAATTAGTAGAGTAGTGAGAAAGATTAATAAAAATCACAGAGTACACCTACACATTTTGGATGCCCCTACTACAGATGTAGGAGATCTTGGATGTGTACAGATCAAATTTTTTCTAGGATGAACTCCTCCCTAAACGGATGTTAGAAATATTATCAACATAGAGTAACCCTATCATGTGTCTTTTTCACTAAGCTCCATCTACGCCCCACTAATCCCTAAAGATTACATGAATTAAATACAACTATTAAGTTGTAAGGCTTCATCATACGGTGAATGAAACATGTAACTTAAAAAAACTAATCCATAGGAACCTGGGGGGTGTGTCACACCCTAAAACATGGTAGTTATATACCTTTATAATCTATGAAACACACTCAACCTTCATGCAACCTTAATCTATAGTTCTTGTAGTAACTGATGTTTGACAAGTGGTACTAAAACATGAAAACCACCTAGATGTTCCACCTCTTGTAAATTCCCATTTAATGACACCTCAACTCTAGAAAGGTGACCCTTATAACTGTGCAATTAAATATTGTCTAGCTATCGGTATAATATAATCACGAAATAAAACCAAATGGACCATGATCGATGGATTATATCTAGATAGATGAATAAAGAATGTCATTGAAAACACATCCCATTATTATATGATTCATATACCATTAATTAACTACTAGTTATTTCATGTACCAAGTCAAAAAGGATGTGTCCAGAGTCAATTTGGATGGATGCTCCACCAACATTGGAGTCCCTGGCCTGAAATCCATTATGAAAACACTTAACAGTGTTTCCCCCAAACAACCTCACAGACATCAGATCCTTAAGTTGAATTGACCTCCTTTAATACCTCATTGTCACGATCCATCCTAGTGTGTCATGTTTAGTGACTACCAAAATATTTCCTCCAATAGTCCAGGGGTTGGTGAGTAACACCAAGTTGGAATAACCCTCAAATGGGAGGAATTTTCCAATTTTCTTGTACACAGACACAACTCCAAGCCCAAAATGAATAAATGTAAAATAATGTAGAAAATGAAGGCATGCACTGTGATACCAACCATAGATTACAATGGTATCAAACTAGAAACTAAAACGGGCCAAAATACAATCCCATCCATGAAAGAGTCTACAAAATTAAACACATAGGTTCTTGAAAATAATTACTTAAATTCCTAAAATAAGGGTATGTTCATGATAGATGTCTTAAGACATAGAACCACACCACATTCATATGACCTCTCCACAAACAACCTAGTCTTGGTCAACCTAGGAATACATCATATTATTGATTTTCTTCCTAACACATGACACGTACAGTCAAGACCCATGAAGGGGTGAGTAAAACAATTATATGCAGGACAAACTAAAACCCCCAAAGGAATGCGACAAATAAATATATAATGTTCACCACAAGAAATTCAAAAAGAATAATCATCTCTATATTAGTATACATATATAATAGATAAACCAAGGATATCTATATATACTCATAACAAGTCACAAAGTGAAGAGGAATGTAACAAAAAAATCATCATACATAGGATTCTAATTGTGGAAAAATAAATCCAGGAGAACTCAATTTTTGATCCAGAATGTCATCCAAGACTCTTACAAAGAGGTCCCATTTATTTTTTCCCCTACCAAAGACAACACAATAGTCACATATCATTGAATATAGAGAGGGTATCCTTCCTAATGAATACTAACAACCATGTATTTATTATCCCACAATGCAGGGGATCCTTCTTATAGAATATCGATAACCCTACTAATGTGCCTCATAACCTATGGGATCATCCTCATAGAATAATGGAAACCCTATTGTTATGGACCACTAAATGGGGGAATAATTACCTGTATTAATATGTGATTTCAATTCCCAAAATCTACTCTTGTGGTGAGAGTGGATATCTGTAGTCCCATGGAGGAATACTGCAACTCTATTCGAGACAGGGCCTCAATACGAGATTACTATCTAGTGATGTGGGCATAATGTCATAGTAAACCCTAGATGAATGAACTAATGGAAACACACTATCACTAGTGGTCTAAACTAAAAACCAACCAAGCCATTACGAATGGAACTCCATGTTTCAAGGGTCCCAGCGTTGTTGACGTCTTGTCCAAAAGAAATTGCATTTGACTTTTATGGGCATTTTAGTGAAAAATTACGACAATAGTCTAATTTGGTTTTGAGACGGTCATAGCCATTGACCCGACAAGATCCTGTCATCTTACCCAACCCATCCAACTATGTATCATTTCCATTGGACTATAGGACATGGCCTTCATGGCCATTGGATCAGCCAACCGGGTCGTTGGATCAACATGATCTATCTTGCCCGACCTGCTTTGGGGGGGGGGATGTCACCCTTCCCCTGCACGCAGCCGACCCATCCATGTGAACCTGGTCAACATGGTACCACCACCATAAATGAGAATGTCTACCTTGTCCCCTTTTACCCTCTCAGTCTCCTCCATGGTGGGCTCTATGCAGACCCAACTACCTATGCAGACCGACCTTCCTATACATCCCTTCATCCTCACTTCCTTAGTCGGCAACCGTATCCTCTACTGGTGAGGGCTCCAACGAGGTCCTGCATGGATCACAACATCAGGCTCCACTACATAACACCCTACTGGGGGCCCATACACCCCATGATCCTCCTTGATATGCCCCCCACATGTCTACATACCACCTGTGTGGTCGGCCACCCTTCTAGCGGTCTAATTTCCCCATCATGATACGCCTATAACTTTCCAGACCCACTGATTTAGCTGCTTCCTTGTGCCATCATAAAGTGCTTCTTGGGGTGATTCATGTCAGGACATCTCTTTCACACCTATGTTTTGTTTTGGTAGTGTTAGATCCCTAGTCTCATATGATTACTCTATGGATCAAAGTCACATCAATATTCTTTTCGTATTTCATTAACAACAATGAATGTAGAAAGATTAGGGGGAATAGATAAAAGAATAGGAATAAAAAAAATAACAGATCTTGTTCTTGTTCATATCATCCACTCATCATTAATGATAGAATGAATAACATAGATGAAATAAACTGAATCTATAAAAAATCATTGATTCCACTCAACCGACATAAATAATCAATCATGTAATAATGATCGAACCAGAAGTCAACCTGTTCATGGGATGGTTTATTTTCAACATTGTATTTTTAAAAAATGGGGAGATGATCACAAAAAAAATAATGGCCTACCTGGATTTTGGATTTTTCATCGACGAAGGGTGAAGATACATTGTTTTCATTCATCGATCCTTCTATATTCTTATCTATGTTTCGATCTTTGATCTCTCATCACCATCAAGAGAATATCCTTCTTTTTTTCTCAGTGAAACTCATAGGTAAAATTGATTACCATAGATCCCAAGAAAACCCTATGAAAACGAAAAAGTTTGTTGATATATCTAAATGAAATATTTTCATTAAATATTTTAAAACCGATACATCCAAAATATTACTATCAAATCTGGCCCATGTTGGTAGATGTTAGGACATTAAAATGATATGGTTGTTGTTTTGAATGAAACCATGCCTTTGGATTTCTAATCCAGGAACCCATTGAGATGTTATTCTCGTATTAATGATATGAACTCACAATTTTTAATAAAAACATAATATAATCAAATGAATTGTTCTGGGCACACTAGGACTTCGAATCATAGGTTTTCTGAGTGTATGGTCTTGATAATTTACACATTAATTTATAAAAATAAAAAGTATATAAAGTATTACTTATTATAATTTGGTCATATCCTATAATATTAACTATAAATATAACCCAATTAAATGACATTGAGTTAAGAAAATGATTACCTCGCACATCAATATAGTTGAACATGCTATAAACTACAATATAATGGTTCTAAATTTTATATTAATTCATACTAGAAAAAATATTAATTTCAATAACATATTATATGATCTATTTATAACATATTTTTCCCATTCACTGATATTAATTCATTATTTTCATCAATTTAGTTGTTATCTGTTTAGTTTTATCAGGCATGATTCATTGTATATGTTATGATTATTTTGAAAATGGTACAGTTCAGCATCTATTGCATTATATTATTCTTGTTAATATCTTATATATATATATATATTAACTATATTAATATCTGGAAAAATTCTATAATTTTAAATATTAAAAATGTATGAAATTACATCTTGAATATGGCAGGTCATATGAATGCATAATCACATTATCATTCTTTAATAAGTGGAAGGGTAAGTATTTTTATGTTATATTAAATTTAACCAATTTTTTTTTCATATTTATCATATATATTCATTAGTTCTATTTTTATTACTAAAAGTGTGATGTAGTGGAGAAAAAACAATGGAATCAGTTCGGGTTGTAGTAGTCCGCCTTACAAATGTGCGATTATTTTGTTTCCCATTTGTTATAAGAGGATATCGATAAATTTTTTTCCATAAACATAATAAAATTTTAAAATATGATAGAGACTATTGTAATTATATATGAATGTGTATGAAATAATTTAATTGGTTAATGAATATTTAAAAACAATTATCATGGTTCATATTATTATTTTACCTTAGGGAAATCACGTTTTGATATATTCTTATTGTCCATATGGTAAGTATTTTGATGGATGATCACCTCTCAAATGAGAATAATGATGTTTTAGATAGATTTTAGTTGGATATTTTCAATATAAACCAATCAATAAGTGCCAATTAATAAGTAGATTATGTGCCATTTTATAAGTGTGGGGAAGTATACTTTTTTAAAGACCCAAAATATTATATTATAATATTTTTCTAACTCATATAAATTTATTAATAAATGAAATTTGTTCTAATATAAGTAGGATATGGTATATATGCAATCATAATACCATATTATGATTATTTTATTTATAATTTAAAACATTATCTTTTGGATTAGCCCCTCCCAGAAACATTTTTATCCTCAAAAATAATAACAAAATTTTCAATCCATGTGGGTAATAATTATACTTATAATTAAGAATTGTATCATAAATTACCAATATATGACATTCCATACAACTTAACATACCACATAATATATATATAAAAATATATTTCTATATAATTTATCATAAAAATATTTTTTATAAAATATCATTTAGATCATCTTGGACAATATTCATTTATTTTCACCATAATGACTTCATTATAGCTATGAAAGTTTCAAATAATCACACTTAACATAAATTATAATTTATATTTAACCATTAAATTATAGTGACACTATAATGTGTTCATATAACGTAACAATTAATGTTTCTATAATCATAAATATGGATTTTAATTCTTCATGTCCAAATAAATTGTTTTATTTAATTATCATTTAATATAGTTATATAATCCTTAAAAATTAAATATAAAATAAAATAAAATATTAATGATAATTTAAATATTACGAATATATAATTTAATATTTTTTAAAATATTTGTTTTATCGCTATATAAAGAGGTTATAATAATTTAATAACATGAAAATGAACTAATTTATTTTTCGTTATTTATTATAATAAATACAACATAAATAAAGATTAATAGAAAAAAATTATTAGATTTTTGAGACATATATGATTATAGATTAAATAGACCCTTCCACTGAAATAAATCTAATATCTTTAATTAATATTTTTCCATATCACATTAGGTTTTACCCTAGTGAACTCATTTTACCATAATTGTGGAGATAAAAATTTAAAACTGATTATATTAATAGTGATGATAAATGATTAGATTCCTAACTCCATCTCTCTAAAGGTACCCATCCTATGTCTAAATGGTAAAAGGGACATAATGAACCATTGTTTCCCTCCTCCATTAGGCCCTCATTTGGTGACTAATAAAGATGGGAGGCATCACAATCAATAGAAATAAATGTAGGATCAGGAGATTGGATATCCATAATCACAAAACACTATAACATAATAACATAACGACCACATTATATTCCTAATTGAATTTAATGTCATATGAAAATAATTTATTATCTCATTGAATTATATTATATTAGTAACTCTATAAAAAACATACTAAAGCTATTAATATCATGTTTCATCTATTTTGTAATCATAGACACCTGAAGAACATTTTCATTATATGTAATGTGACAATAACTTTTATTCTCAGTTAGATCAAACCGAATGACAGTAAACCAAATTTGATAGGATCATACTAACTGACTAATAAATGAATATCATTATAAAAAAATTACCTTTGAGGTTAAATAGTTCTTAGTCACTAAAAAGATATCTCTCTAAAGAACGTATTTAGGTTTTGCTAACATAATATGATGCACATTGATGGAAAAGTGACACCAAAAAACTTTTCCCAATAATTTTTTTCATTCATGAAACTCCGTTATAAATACTAGAACTATCATCTCTTGTCTATATTAACACTACCTCAAAAAACAATTGTAGTCGTATCAGGCCAAAAATGTCTCATGAAACTAGACATAACATGAAAACTAGAAAAAACTATGAAACCACACCAAATCTCACGTGTAATGACATAGTCAATGACATCACATCTTATATAAAAAATCCTGGTCTAAAAAAATCATATTAACCATTTTAATAATAATAATTGTATAGAATTAGGAATATTAAAGAAATAATGCTTGTTCTTGACCCTTCCATTCAAGACCCCCTATGAACAAACTTAGTAATTCCATCAATCATCAATATGAGTTCAATTTTTTACTTATTGTAATCATTGATCATAAATTTGATACTATACTTGAAGAGGGATGTGGAATGTTGGGTTAGCCACCCATCCATCCTCACCATCTATATATTTGAATAAAATCATCCAACCATATGGGTGTTTATACATTATGCTTTAATTGGGTGATATACATATAGAATTCCCAATTAAAAAAATATAAAATACTAACACACAACCACATTATATGGGCATGCGTAACTATAACCACTAAACCAACACAATATATTTATAACTGACACAAATCAATATGTCTGACACAAATAATAGAACACACACCATATCCACCACACTCAATCAAAAAAAATCCTAGTGTAATAAAAAATTACATATTTTCCTGATTTCTTTGGACTACACTAACCCATAACTTCCTAAACATTTTATTTCATATAATACATTGTATATAATTAAATACATTGAATCCAAGTATAGTATACCAATTCTATAGTTCATAACTAACTATATTATATTTTGACAACTTTCTTGTTCATTAAACATATTTACATATTCAATTTAGATATATTTATCAAATTTATGAATAATTTATTTGAATACCAAAAACATTTTACCAACCCCAATTTTATTATAAAATAACTAAAAAATTCAAAATAATTTTACATTTATAGGGAAACTACCAATCCTAAACATAAATAAATCAACCATTCCTATAGAATAATAATATTCTTACATCATGTATCACTTCCACAATTCAAAAAATCAATCACATCTACCAACCACACCAATAATTCCATCCATTACAAATACCATCACATCAATAAACGTCAAAAGGATAATGATACGATATTTTTTGTGGAACACATCAAGATCAATTTAAATAATTGTAGTATTTATCATATTTATCTAAGGTGCATCTACAATATTATTTCAATAAATAGAAACATTATCACAATGGAAACACATATCATATAAAAAATATAACATGCAGTAATGGTGATCAATATCATAAACAAAATAGATTCACATGAGATATCACCCATTAGCATCAATAAAATAATATTAAATTAATTATCATCATTTGGATGAGTCTTACCATCTGCCAAAAATGAAGAAAAATTAAGAAATTATAACATATATATTGTAAATTTAAAAAAATTCAGATCCCCTTAATGGTATATTTTATTCCTTATGAATATGTTTGAGCTAATGGAAAAGGACGTATGGATAGAGTTATGTCGTATCTATAATCCAAGAGTAGAAGGATTAATTTTACTTGAATAATATTTCCAGATTAATTGGAAGATACCATTTCTATTTTAGATTGGATGAATTTAACTGTAGATGAATAATAACATATTTGGATATTTAATTATCCAAAAAACATGTATAACATTTAAATTACAACTAAAATAACCATTTAAATGAATTTTAAAGAAAAATATAATGGGACTATGATTAAATCAATATAAAATATAATATTTTGTTTTAATCTAGATGAATGTATTTAATATCATTATTATTGGATTATATAAATCAATGAAACTTGGTCAATAATGGTTTTAAATCAAAATGAGGGAGAAAATATAAGGTTTTTGTAAAAATCATTATCCATACATAGGTATATAATGACACTAAAATGTATTATGTTTTACCATTATGTAGTTCTAAATCTGGGTTACCCTACATGGTGGTATTAATAAGTGTGACTGTTACCCTACTTTTTGTCATATATATATTTAAAGGTAGACACCAACTTTAGAGGGAGGGATTATTATTAACCTTTATGAGATGAATGACCACTGCATAATGATAACATTTCATATCATCAAAAAGAAGAAAAAATACAAGTATACCATCACAAAACTAATAGATAATTGAGTTTATCCTAATTTAAAAATAAAATTACTCTTATGAGGAATAATAATCGTACTATTACCCTTTTGTAGCATATACAGTTCCCACTCACACTTGTACATCCTTTTAAAAATCTACGATACCCATTTATAGACATTATAATATATATATTAATTTTAAAAAACATTTAGAAAATAATATGAATCCTTATTTATAAGTGAGGACATATATAAGTGTATAGTAGACATTTAAAATATTATTTTTCCAATTAAAAATAATATATTAAATATAAAAAGGATATATTTTCTGTTACAAAATCCAATAAAAAATCTAAAATATTCCAATAAAAATAAACAAAACCAATTTTATTTCCAAAAAAACTTTTATAACCTGAAATTTAAACCACAACTGTAAAATTATTTAAAAAAATTTAAACATAATTACTTATTTTTAATACAATTTTGAAATCTTTTGTGAAACAACACTAAAAATACAAGTCACACATAATTATAAAGTACGGGATTAGAAAAATCAATAAATTCATATCATATATAAATAATACAATTTTCATCATTTAGAATTATAATTAAAATTTAATGAATATGGAACAATTGGTGGATAAATAAATCACCTCTTGAGATACCTCTCAATGACCTCACAGTATTTTCAACACAACTACAAAAATTGAAAAAAATATAAATAACTATGATAAATATTTATAAAGTGTCACGAAAATATCAAGGGGATATTAATATCATTAATAAATGATGCATATAAATCAAACAAACAATAATGATGGAAAAACCATCACAGACTATAGTTCAGAATGACATAAATATAATTCATATAACACCATATAGGGAATGAAATATTATAAAAACACATCAATATATTCATATATTAGTTTCATTATATGATAATCTATAAATACATCATCCTAATTTATAATGTATAAAAATATTAATTCATTTCATTCATATGATATCTTGATTAACAAGTCATGATCAAAGTTCAATATCATGTTTTTACAATAATTTATTGTTAATATTACATTTTTTTCAAAAAAAATCATTAAATCCTTCTGATCTATTAGTTTGAAAACATTTAAATTACTTTCAAACAATTCCTTACATGTTATAAATGTATGAAAAAATTATATTAAAAGATGAAAATTTCAAATATTGATGAATTTTTTTAGGAAGTATATTTTATTTAATGAAATATATAATAGGACATGAAAAATAAATTTTAAATAAAACCCTTCTCAATCCATACCATAACAAAGTATTTGTCAAAAATTATCCTTGTGATATAACTTTCAATACATTTTGAACATCCTCATTTATAATAAATATATATTGTGTAAATAATATATAGTTTATTTAAGAAAATATTTTTCCATATATCAAATTTTATAACATGTGCATCTTAAGAAGTTGTATGAAACCACGTGATGGAAGCTTCTATGGATGAAATTATCAGTTTAGAATTTTCATTTAAAAAAATAATTCATTACTTATTAATCAATCAATGAGAATTGGAAATTGAATTATTTAATTAATAATGCATCAAAAATTAAAAATATTCACCCCAAATTTTAATTTGAAACTCAATTTTCTTATTCAACCAAAAAAAGAGATTAATATTTATGGAATCTGAAAAAGGATTAATAACAATAATTAATTATCATGCATTCATTAATTAAAAGAAAAAGATAAAAAGGTTTCATTATTCTATCTAATTCTTTTTGTTACACTAACATGGCTCAACCACAATCTTTTTTATGTTAATATCATCACATAAGATGAACATTATAGTACCAAATTTAACATATTACATATATATAATTACCATAACTCTAGTATCATAGAGGTGGTGCCTACTTTATTATATTTTCACATATACAAGGAATTAAATTCAGAAGGACCAGTTATTTTATTTTTTTAGTGTAACCCAATACAACCATGAAACATATTTTATAGTGGAATATAAAATTAAAATCATAGAAATGAAAAAATATTTCTTAAATCACTCTAAGAATTATTCGTCGTACAATGGTTAATGAAATTAAATATTGTTGAGCTCAAATGATCAGTAACATATATGTATAATATAAGATATAGTTATAAAAAATTATAACAAATAAGGAAAGGTATGTTACTAGAACAAAAATTCCACTTAAATAATGTTTCAATATTTCTATGATAACATACAATCAATATAGATAGGAAAATAACAAAAAACAAAAGTAAATTTATTACTAAAATGAAAATAAAATGAATAGAGAGATAATATCATTGCGAAAATATCAATGATATTAATAAATAAATACTTAATTAAAGAAATTATTAATCATTGTGTTTTATGTTAACTTGGAGATTATACTTATACCCTCATGATGGTTTAAAACAATAGATAGAAACTAGTTTACATTAGAAAATTAATTTATTTCATGATACTCATCAATGCGATGAGGGGCTTTATAATTATAAGACCCACCCATCATAGTGTGTCATTATAATTCCTTATATGTCGAATAATTGGTTCAATTCATTAATAAATATATAATATCATCAAATAATAGTATTGAGTATAATATATTTATTTATCAATATTCCCTAATTAATCAAATAAAATTGAACATATAACCCAGACATGAAAATGATATACGTTTTAGGTAATAATAGAATAAACAATACAAGAATATAGACATTTACTACAAATGTAATTTTCAATGGAAAATTATTACATAAATATAATCTTTTTATGATGTTGTTATCAGTCATAAAAGAATCTGATATGGTAAAATAACTTTTACTACTTGGTAATTTTCATAAAAAATTTCCTTTTACAAAATAATTAAAATTGAATCATAAAATTCCATGAATTATTAAAGAATTTTGTTACTAAATATATATATGGGAATATATGTATACTATTTGTAATAATATAGGGTGAAAACACTATAATATGCTTCATTGAAGGGAAATTGAGATGAAGTCCCAGACCGTGATTATCATTTATCATATAATTTTTTCTTAATTCCAAATAATAAATTAATGTAATTATTTAATTATGTAATTAACTTTTTGATGATTTTAATTCAATTTATTTCACTTATTCTTGTATCATATAAAATTAGATAATTATTTAAATCATCATTTTGTGATTTAATGATATTTGAATCCTGTGTCAAAAATGACATTGGTGGGATGCCTATTGTTTTAAGAGGTCATTATATCGACATATTTAAAATAATAATAATAAGGAAATATTTATCTTATTTATATTTAAATCATACATTTAATACCTATGATGATATATTGTTTTTAGAACAGATGTGTGTTTTGATCTTAATGGGTGTAGGTCCTAAGTATGAATTGGTATGGTTTCTATTTTCAAAAATAATTGTTGAAGGAAGGTAAATAATATTTTTTGTTAAATAATTATAATAATATCCTAAAACCATATTATTTCATAAAAAATTACTTATATATACCATTCATGTGATTAGGGATGATTTTAGAGCCACATCGCATCATGAAGTATGTAGTCCACATGTATATAAATGATGTTATCATCATTCAGTGAGTGAAAAGTAAATAAATAGATGACAATTTTTTCATGAGTGATACTTATTTCAATAATATAATAATTGTTTAATTTAAATCACATATATATACCAAATATAATCACACTAATTCATATATATTTCATTAGTGGAAATTGATCACATCACATCGTGAGGCGGTAGTCCGTCGTACCTATAACCCACATTATATAATCCCTTATGGAATAGAATGTATAAAAAATTAAACATGATATATTTTATTAAGAGGAATATTTATGTTATAAATATTATATATATATATATATAATTTTTATTTGAAAACCAAACTTTGATAGGTGTTGATATAAAACTTGTCACATTGAATCATGAGGCTATAGTTATCCATGCACGTGACTGACATTATCATTCCCCATATAATGGACGTGGAGGTGGATAGAATTCATTTCATTAATAGAATAAAATATAATTATATGGTATATATAATTGTTATTTTATAATAATACATTTATATGATTTCAAGGACTTGGATGATGAAATAAAAAACGCATAGTTTGGAATTTTACCTCATATCGGGCCACCTTTTTTGGAATATACCTTTCTATTTTGATGTTAAACTATGACCAAAATAAGGATTATATATTGGGGATTTTATTATGGGATATTACTTGGGTATGGAATTTAAGGAAAAAAGGGTTAAATAATGCGATGGAGAGAAAATTGTGGTGGCCTTTTATAAGATAGAAGAGTGGAACTCTTGTAATATCTTAATAAAAATGGTGCAACCTCATTTTCCACTTGATATAAGGGTTTAAAATAGAGTATAATAGGTCCTTAAATTTTATATTTCCTAATAGTTTCTAAAAAATAAATTTCAGGTATGTTTTTATCTTATTTTAACACTTATCTTTTAATATTATCCCCTAGTAACCCATTTTAACCTTAGCCATAGTAATTAATTTTTACTATTTTCGTTTATAATAACAGTAAATAAATAAATTTAAATTATTAAATTATATATATTATATATATTAAAAATATTTAATAACCTTTTTAAAGAAAATTCACAAATTTGGATATATTTATTTTAAAATTAATCCCACAGACACAATGAAAATGCATGTATATGACGAGATAATTTTCAAAAAAACAAAATGATTTTTTAACTGAATTAAGTTGTAAATTATCTCAAATTAAATGAATTACTATAAAGAAACATAATTTAAATTATTAATTTTTATTAATATTTTAAAATGTAATTAATCCTTAAGGATTAATTAAATAAATGACAGTTTTTGGTAAAAACTAGCATCCTTCACTCTTTGGGTAAAAATAAATAATTTTTTTTAAAAAAATACATCACCCTATGTTGTTTTAGATATTTTTATTTTATAAAATATTTTATGATTACTAATTCAATATCCTAGTACTATTAAAAATTATTTTAATTTTATTTTTTTAAAAGCATGACTAAGTCGTATTTTTATAAAAATAATGTTACTCAAAAACATTTATTTTATATTTTAAATGATTACAATTTAATTTTTAATTAGTTTATAACCAGAATTTCATAATTTATTTAGTTTTATTCATTCCATTTAATATAAAATTTATAATATAATTATCATGTTTACATAATATCAAAATATTTTATTTTCATTTAAAGTAGTTGTTGTGTGCATAGAAATATTTTAAATATATTAAATTTCTTAAAAAAGATATATTATTATAATGTCATGGGGTGTTATTATATTCCCCATTAAAAAAATTCATCCTAAAAATTTCTTTGATATTACTTTCTAATCTGATGAAGTTATTTCTTCATTATAACATATTTTAGTTCCTAATTTTCATCCTCCATTTTGTGATTTTGAAAAGTATCTTTACCCAAGGAGTCATGTGATTCCTCAATAAATTATCTATATTATGAATAATATGGATGTTTTTTAAAAATTAATGTACATCATGTTCAAATAATATTTTCTCAAATTTGAGAATATGAAATTATTGTACCTTTCATCTAAATGTCCCCTACATGAAACTATAAATCGGAAGGGTGATCAAGGATGATGTCTTTACCATTATAGTGAAAAATCATGTTGAATGTTGGGGGAAAATTATTATTGTATGCTTTGAAAATTTCCTTTTCTAGAGATGTGTGTGATGTGGTTTTTTTATTTCTATCCTGGATGTTTATATCCCTTTGGACGTTTTTGACCATTAACACCATTGGTTCTTGCTTCATCAAGGTACCTTTATTCTACTATTAATGGGTTTTACCTTTTCCATGTTATCAAAAGTAGAAGTCTCTTTATTTATGTTCAATAATGATGGTATTAACCACAGCCTATTCATAGAAAAATAAAATTTAGAACACATCAATTACGATTGAGATATTTTTGTCATTTTTGAATGATAAAAAACATCTCTAATTACTGAAAATATTTTATTATGTCCAATGTACTTTAGAAAAAAGATTCCTATTTTAATGAGAAATATAAAATCCTTCCATTGATATATATTCATGAAAACATGATCTCTCTTGTGAAATTTAATATAATTTATTCAATTAATGGTATAACAGTTTTTCCTATTTCATGCTGCTAAAACATGAGCCTAAATAGTTGTTACCTTTGTTGTTATATCTTAAAAAAATAATCCGTACTTGTTTCATTTGACAAAAAACCATTACAAAAAGTTTTAACACAACATCTATTTCCATATTATAATTTATATGATGTCATTTTAATAAAATAATGAAAACTATTATTATAGAAAAAATCTTAAAATTGTGTATATTGTTCCATTTTATAGGAATGGATGTGATCATGACATCAACATGTATTACATTGTTGGAGTGGTCAATTTGGATTGTCCCCCATGTTGAGGATGGAAGGAAGTTATAAAATGTATCCCACTTTCAATATCCCTCTAAGGGAACTTCCCCGATTCCTATGTGAAATGGGGATCAAGGTCAAACACAATTGAAATGTGTGTTTAATTAATTCTTACAGAATCATTAATATAGATCATTGTGATGAGATTAAGTGGTAAATTTATCTTATTGTGAGGAAAATTAATGATGTGTTTTGAGAACAATAATAGACCATATTTCTATCACAACCCATCCTCGAGGGTCCCATGAAGTGACTACCCCAATTTCACCTCTAATATGCTAGGGGATGTTGACTAGTACTGAGTAAGAATTTCCCACAAATTGGTATAATTATACTAATGTACGTATAAAAAATTAAAAATATCTAAACCACACTATTATGATATGTAAAAAACTATAATAATTCATGGAAATTACTGTTATCTGAAAATTAGAGTACAAAGGCAATTAAAGGAAACTTACACATAGACAAATATAATCCCACCATAAAGAGAGCATATACACAAGTCCAACAAAAATAGTAATGATTCCAACTTAAAAAAAGGTGTGGACTATGTAAAATTTATTGTCCATGTAAAAACATTGTTCTTCCCAACTCAAGCAATACTTCACCTATACCTGGTTTTCCTTTGACACCTTCAAAATGGCCATCGTCTACACAAGACACAACACGTGTGAGAAAATCCTGTGAAGGGTGAGTTTAAAAATAATCAGTAAGTCACCCTAAAAATAGTAATCATGAAGCATAAAATATTGAAACCTCTATAAGAGATGAAAAAAAATCATATATACAAGAAGTACAAAAACTCAAATATACTCTTGAGAGACACAACACCATCAGGCGGTTAAAACCATCATCCATCCACATGATACAATTCATTACAATGCTATTTTTGGGAGAACTCAATCCATGATCCATGTTATCATTATATGTACTGAAGGAAGAGGCTAGATCATTGGGTCCCCACCTAAAGGGAATATACTAGTCTAGTAATACTACGATATATAGAGATCTGGTCATGTCTGGAACCACTGGTGGACACATTGAACCCAATCTGGATCAACATGCTATGTAGGGGATCATATGAAAACTATTCAATAAACCCTACCAATGTGTCCCACTGGATGGAGGACTAATAACTTATTTATGGAGGTCATGATTATTCCAATTACTCTAATAGGGATGATAGAGGATTTCACTATTGTCTCGTGAAGAGACACCATAACTATACCTGAGACTCATCCTCTGGTGGGGATAAAAATCTAGTGATGTGGATGTAATGTCACAATATATCCTTAATTAAATGAACATGGGAATACACTCACCATATACTAGTCGAAACTATGAAATCAATGATCAGGAATAACTCTTGTTGGGAGTACATGTCATGTCTTAGGGGGTACATAGTAGTTTTAGATGTCCCAATCTCTTTCCCATGTGGAAATCCTTACATGTCATATAGTCTATATATACAAAATGTGTAGGATGCATACACTACTTATAGATACACATAGTTCCCCGCTTTTGTAGTTTAGTCGTGACCATGTACAATTGTCATGTCCATGCACTGGTCCATTTATGTCAAGTCATTTCCATGTCTATGTACATGGCAGACCATCTAGACATGTACTACAACCCATGACTATGTATTATTTTAAGCACAAACCGAGTCATACGAGGAAGGTCACACTCTATTTTACAAATTTCACACGCCATGTGATTCCTATATCCGACCATACCCTAGAACCCAAGCAAGGTGGTACATAGGTCGAGTAATCAAAGATTACATGTTATGTGTTATGAGATTTTCTAGAATACCATATTTATTATCTATCTCATGTGCCTGTTTTCACTACCTATAGATCTATCTTCAAATAGGGAGAAATACATAGATAATCTCTAGCATAGCCTCACTGTCAATGAGGAACAAAAATCAGTCATTGAATCTCATCTAATATTAATGGTGTTAATATGATTCATCTTCCACATTCGAACCTCAAGAATTGGTGCTTTCCCAACCCCCTCGATCCATCATCCATTTCCATCATTGCTTCTATATTTCATCACACAGTGTCCAGTCTATAATCATATATTATTTCTTATTGATTCACATGTTAAATGATCGACCTATCGATATAGAGTCTAATCCAGATTCAAGGTATCACCCACGATTAACATGAAGACATAAAGAAAATAACAAAGAACAAACCTGAGGAATAAAAAATCATTTTTTTTTCATTGATCAATTTATGTATAACTGATAAATTAAGAGGATTGAATTACGATGATGAATCTTCCCCATAAACCCCATATCATAATACCCATCCCACACGGAAATTTATCCAAATACCATTCATTTCATCGATTGACTTCAGTTCATCATCGATTTTATGAATATGGAATAAAATAATTGGAAAACACACCATACATAGGTTTCAGATAGATCTTTTATGAGGAACAATTGTGTTTTCAGTATTGATGCGATCCTCCAACTCCTCTGGCACAACGTTCCATGAGCTGGTCGTGATCCATTATCATCTATCAATAATGACCTAATCAAATTATGTATAGGTCTCGAAGAATTAGTGACCAACCATAAGAAAATTTCATTAGCCTTAAAATTATAGAGGAAGCTGGTTTGATGCATTGAATAAAAATAAAATAATTATTTAATTGATTTTAATATTTCAAATCCCCAACAACGTTTTCAAAAATCTCCCTCATAGAACAATTTTAGGTCACCCATAGGGTAAAA
Organism: Viscum album; assembly: GCA_963277665.1. Taxonomy (NCBI): domain Eukaryota; kingdom Viridiplantae; phylum Streptophyta; class Magnoliopsida; order Santalales; family Viscaceae; genus Viscum; species Viscum album. The sequence goes on from OY728127.1 coordinate 1,815,868,419, forward strand.
ATTTTATTATAAAATCGAAGTATCCCTTATATTTATGATCTAGGAAACCATTTATGAGTTATTCTACTTTATTTGGTAACTAATGAATGCATCATATTTTTTATTTTAATTCGTTTCAAAAATCATTTCATAGAACACTGGGGCTCATAATCTCACAACATATTAGAAGTTGATATATAAAATAATACATATAAAATATAAAAATAATACTCATATAATATGAGACTTTACATTCTCTCCATAATGGTACTTAATGTCCCCAAATTCCAAAAAACAATGGCTACTCAAACAGATGTGGGTACTATGCAAGAATCTGATCCTCCCACTCCCATGTCCTCTCATATTGATTCTCATGCTTCCCATATACACATAGTAACAGAATAGATGACCCATTAATGATTGTATCATATTGATACTCAATCTCTAATGGGTGCCCATAAAAAGTAAATATATCATTCGAGTCCATTATACCCTAGTCGATGATGTATGATCGGTTAGGTAGGTACCTCTTCAGTTGTGACATGTGGGAAATGTTATGTATCTGGTCACACTATAGAGGTATAAAAAACTGGTATTACACCTTTAAAACTAATCATATTATCTATAATGGTAAATTTAACCTATGAGATATCTTTCCACAATAGAGGAATCTTAGTAATCCACATCGAGGAGAAACCAGAAAGAACACATGGTCTCTTTACTTGAACACCAAAGGGCACTACCCCATTCAAAATTAGAATTTTTATGGACATTTGTAGTATTTATCCACCCCTAGATGATTGGTAGATTATCTGTTGTGGCTCTTATCAACTTCGGACCCATGAGTGTTGATTCTTCATTGTTAGCCCAATAATGTGGTGACCTGAATAGTCACCTGTAAAAATATTATAATGGATCCATACCAATAGAGTAATTATAGATATATTATGTGATCCCCAAGAATATATTGGGATAATTCCATGTATGAAAAACTATAGCATTCAAGCCCATATAATTTCCTCTTTCACTCGAATGGTATGCTATGTATGGTCTTTAGTTTATCGGTGAATTATTTTGCTCAAGTATAACTAGGTCACAAATTCCATAATCAATACCTTCAAAAACATATATGTAATGTGAAAATAATGATCTAAAACTATCATTTATGGAACCCCAAGGAGTTGAACTATCTCAAGCACATAGAGGCATCCAAATCTCTCTGTAGAACTCTACTCTCATATAGCTTGGTCGTGGGATGACTCGATGAGTCTATCAACTATCAACTAGATAGAATCATATTTACTAGACATACATGTTAATACTATCATGAATTCCCTTGATATACCATCCCAATTCAATTATAGATCCTCAATGTATTGGGTTAAAACTTCAGGAACAATGTGATCAACCTTCACATACTGTCATGTGTGACATAGGGAAAAAAATACAAGTCTTGTGATAATTGATTACCATAAAAAATGACATCAATGGTCCTGGTAAATTTGTTCTATACAGTGATTCATTTCATTATGGGACCTATTAAACTCTTTCAGAACCTCCTCCCACAATTCTACTAATACAACCGTGAGTCCTCTAAAAAGAATTACGCAATTCCAAACTTTTGAATATCCATCATGTGCTTCTCATATGAACAACTAGGAAGATATAGTCTCTTAGTAGGTATCAAAAATCTATGCATCCCAGACTCCCTTTATTATTTGAGGGACGATAACCATCAACATGAGGTAATCTACTCCATATACATCCATAATGGATTACTATAACAAGGCTAACTGATCTGACGCCTTGTTTAGAAACATTAAAACAGATATCCTACTGAGAGCATCTGCTATCACTTCCCCTTACCATAATTATAGGCAATCACAAATTCATATTCCAAAAAGAACTGTAGACACCAAATGTATCTCAAATTCAAATCATCCTGAGAGAAGATATACTTCATACTCTGGTGGTTAGAGTAGATGATAAATAGATCATCTATTAGATAGTTTTTCCAAATCATAAATTGGAAGACTACCCCTTCTAACTCAATATCATGGATCACATACTACTCCATAGGTTATATAAACATGTTCAAACCATAGGAAATCATCACTAGGCTCAACATTAGGAAAAAAGTAAGATCAATTCCCTATATTTCATAGAATACGAGGAACATGACACCGTCCTCCTGTAACCCCCATAGGGGAGAACTCATCATTTTCAACATTTTATCTTGGAATCACTTCTAAAACATGTCTAATAACATAAAAAGATACCCCTTTCGAATAAACATTTTCAAGGTTTCTTCCACTATGGATAAGATGCGTAAAAACATCCTTCATTACCATGATAATCAATGGAAACTACACTCCTCAGAAGCACTTTTGGTTGGATCCTAAGAATGTAATTCATCTACCTTCACAGGATCCAAACAAAAATCCATCTTATTAGAGGTTTTGTCCCATAAAATAGACCTCTTAAATCCAAACAAGGAACATTTTGGGAAACTAATAAGAAATTTTCTCTTGGAGGGTTTCTTGGAATTTCTTTATGTGAATCTAGTGTTCCCCCAAATTTTCTGAATGCACTAGGATTTCATCAATGAATAAATAATGAACCACTCTCTGTAAGTATGAAAGATAAGGTTCATGAGTCCCAAGAAAACTTTTGGGGAATTACTCATGTCTAATATAATTACCATGTACTCATGGTGAATTTAATGACATCTAAATGTTGCCTTTAGTATATCCTCATCCAGTACTCATATTTGGTGATAGCTAGATCTGAGGTCAATCTTTGAGAACCATTCCATCCCTTTGAAAATATAAAAGAGGTTATCGATCCTCAATTGTGGATATTTGTTCTTTATTGTCACCATATTTAATCACTGGAAATCCACACACAACCTCATGCTATTGTCTTCCTTCTTGAAAAAAACTAGGAATGCCCATGGTTAAACACTAGGTATCATGAAGCCCATCCTCTTCGAGTCCTCCTACAATAGCTTTATCATATGAAGCTCTGTGGGAGGCATACAATATGTGGGTATATGTATCAGAGTTTCCTTGTGGTGTAGAACATGGAAGATTTCAATCTCATTATGGGGAGGTAAACTAGTAAATTGTTAACGAATGATGTCTTCATACTCCGCCTCCACTTTTGGAAAATGAGGACTCATATTATCCACAACTCCAAGGGCCAATATAGCCAACTAATGGGCACATAGATGCAACCTTCTAGGAGTGATCCCATATTATGCTTCTAGAATTTTATTTCACCCAAAAGGGAAATCATGGTCCCATCACTATTGACACACCACACTCTATTCCTAATATAGTCAATCTGAGAATTAACTATTGATAAGCACTCCATACCAAAAATGATGTTGTAGTGCCTCAACACTACTACTAAGTGATCTAAAAACAAAATATTGCCTCCAAGTGTTTTGTAACATGATCAGTATCGGTGTATGATTAATGAGTATCATCTAGTATGTGTCTCCAATAATAAGGGTTGAGTCAATAGTTCAACCAAAATCTCTGATTCTTATACATGATTTGTGTTATAAAAAGAATGAATAACACCAGTGTATTTAAATATATTAGATAATGTAAAAAAGGTACCAATCATACAATTTATCATCCCTAAAACCTCGGGGTCATAGGACTCCATAGATTTCAGATGGATTCATCCCTTCCCACCAGATCCATCATCCAAGCATCATGAAATTCAGGGGTGGAGATGGTAATAGGTACAACCTCCAACAAGCTCGTGCCACTATTCCTACACCTTTTCCATGTCTTCCACATTGTGGAACACCCCTCTCTTATCTATGCCTATATAAATGTGATCCCTCAACCGTTTTAAAAATAGATATAATATGACAAGGAAAATATCATTCCACCTATACCTAACAATATCAAGGGAAATACCAATTGTCCCATGGCAGATTTGAGCTTCCAGGGGAGCCTTGAACCCTTTTCCCAGAGTCCGAGGATTGCTCCAGAAGTGCCTGATCCATACGTATCAATGTGACTATCATTGGCTACCTACTGACGAGGCCTCAACTATCAGCTGCCCACTGCTACATCTAAGGACACGTGTCTTCCCATCAATAAAACAGTCGACTAACATGGCTATCTAATGTAATCCAGTATAATTAGATAAACTATGTGATACCACTGACACCCAGATGTCATGGAACAATCAATGCTCGAATTTCCAATCCTTGTAGATCTAGTCTCATAATATTCCACAAAGTTGCACTTGTGAAATTTAAAAGACACAGAATACTCTTCCACAGTTATACTACACTACTAAAAATGCATGATCTCCTGTATGTATAATGACCCACACTTTACATACATTGTTAATACTTCAAAATTGAAGCACTCTTATTACAACATATGACAAAACCACAAAGGACCGTATAGGTATAGTGTCTCTAGAAACTGGGGAAACATAAACAACTGGTTCATAAATCTTCTACAGTGTCTCCCATTTATTTCATCATATCTAGGGTCCCTTTTAGCATATTCTACTTAATATCCATCTTCCTGACCTGGGGAAAAGAAAACATAAAAGGGTGAGCTCAAATGCTCAGCAAGGGCAAATAAAGGAAATAAAAATCATATCATATCTTTATGAAAATCAAAACCTGCAAAAGAGATCATAATATCTTAACATGGAATAAATCATAGAAGTGAAAATGAGATCCCCATAATCATAACATAAAACTTGAATCTTTGTGGCATGCACACATAATCATGGAAAATCATTTCTTGTTAGTCATGACTCATTGCCAAGACTATCTTAGTGGACAAAGTCCCTTTCTGAACCGAGTTCACTCCTCGTTTCAGTCCTGTATCACTGAACCGAAATAACCTTCCGTTCCAGCCATGTCTATCTCATGAGATATAAAATCCTTACCCAATGCATTGGAGGGAGATATAGGTCCCACCCATCTTATAATGAATCCTTTCTTATGTGTGCCACATAATCATAAAACATACATCATTGCATAACACATGTAACAAAAATGGGATTCTTGAAACATCATGACATCATAAATCAATTCATATAAGATAAAGGAATTAATAAAAATAATTCCATCACAACATGATCAAATCAATGTAATAATAGGGATAAAAACAGAACCCTTTTTATTATCTTAGATGGAAAACATTTTTGATAAAATACTTGAACTTCATTCTTGAGGAAAATATCCTTTCTACTTCAAAAACACTTTTCCTTTCTTAACATGTCATACAATTTTAGACTAAAAGAAGTTGATTAAAAATAAACTTGAAAACTTGTAAAGGAAGCTTCTTGGAAATAATGTTTTAGAAATCCATTCATGCCGTATAAGTTAAAAAAAACATTCTTCGTACTTTTGTCGGAAAAGTCAAAAAGTACCTCGTACGGAAAAACGACAAAAGATTCCTTTCATATTCTTTACTAAAAACTCACCTAAGGGTAAAATTGGATTTAAACTATTTCAAGTGGATGGAAACAATATTACATATTGAGGGAACATGGATGTGGATGATAAAATACACCCCAGTAAATACTTACGAATAAACAATCTCGGATAAAAATGAGATTGTGATATTTCCCTTACCTTAGGTCCGATTTGCTTTGTTCGTGTCCGAAGCTCCTGTATAACGGTTTAAATAATGTTATTGACTTATTCCAGAATCATACATATTGATATGAGATCATATATGGTCATATTATTAGCTTCTTGTTAGTAATATTTCATTGTTACTTGTTACTCGGGTCTTTATAACTTTTTGTTCTTATGCGTGTTTTGTCGAATAAATTCTTATTCTTATCTTTAGGTTATAGATAATTCATTTCCAGAATGGTATTAGTGTAGTATATACCATATTCATTCATTCAATTCATTTATATAATCATTATGAAATGAAGATCATGTAGAACGAGTCGCATCACATCGTGGAGACGGTATTCCTTACGTACGCACGAGTGATGATATCGTTCCTATGATCGTGGAATTGTATTGGAGTATATATATATATTATTTCAGTATCAATATTACTTAATAATAATCATATATAGTTACTGATTACACCATTATACCCATTCTTGTAAGGTGATGGTGGAAAATAGATTACACCACGACGTGGAGACGGTATTCCGTACGTACGCACGCGCGGTGATTTCATTTTTCCATAGGATGGATAGAAGGTGAATTAGGGTTGTTTCATATTTATAATAACATATCAGTATGTAAGTAATACTGATGTTATTACTTTATCATGAAACAACTAAAGAAGAAGAAGTTGAAGAAGAAAGAAATTGAAAAGATCGGTAATGGATATTACCTCTTCTTTGGAACGCCTTTTTGAATCCTCCACTTAAGGAACTAAGATTGGTCTTTGGAGAAGACCAGGACCTCTAGGATTATTCTAGGGAAGTGGAGAAGGGAAAATGGCAGGGGTTGGCCGAGCTTGAGTGTTCAAATTGGTGTGAGGAGGAGGGGGAGGAGGTGCCCTTTTATAAGGGAGGAGAGGGGCACCTTAGGAATATCTCAAAATATTATTTTATATTAAAGTCAAAATCGGTTTATAATGGTTCCAAAGGGTCTTATTTCGAAGCTAAAGTGGGGATGGGTCGAAATCCTATCAACCAATAGGATCTAGACAAGTTTAGGGTATTATTTTAACCTTATCAATTAGATTTAACTCTAAGTTAATTAATTTAACTTTTACCGTGTCTTTTTGTTTTCTTTCACTATATGGTTAATACACTTACTATAACATGCCAAACGAACCCCAAATTGTTTATTATTAGTATATATATCCTTATCTAAGTCATTTGGCCGAACCTTAGATTTTTATGAATAAAATAACAATTAATAATATAATATTCGATTTAAAAACTATTTTGTGTCAATTTTGACACTATTTGATATATGATTTTTGTGAAAGTCATAACAGAATTATATGTTCGAACCAAGTTGATTAAATCAATACTAATATATCATAGTAACCTAGAAAATTAGTGGAATTCATAAAAAGTCTCAAATTACATTTATTTTGGTATTTATATTATCACTTTTGTCAATATTTCATTAATAAGATAATTACTGCATCATCTTTGTGTCATAAATAAATTAAATTATTTGATGTCTAAAAATTACAAATAAAATATCATCATGTAGGAAATCGTTTTAGCTTTCTAATGAATATTTACAATTGAATTTATCTTATGTATAACCCCATATTAAAAATGATTTACTTATTAAACTTTGATTTTAACTATTTTAACCCTTCTTTAAATAAATTAATAATAAATGTCCTAATCTAATCCAAGTGGGCCTAAATGGTCATATTTTATTCCTAAGTTTGTTTTTGGTCGAATTACACTTGTCCAATAGAATTAGGACATGTGTTAGGGTAATATTAATATCATATTTACCCTTAGTTACCCTATTTACTATTAACCGCGGTAAAAATAGTAAAAAGTTACTATTCACCAAAATAATTATTTTCATCTCATTGAACCACATTTTAGTCCTTGATATTAACCGTGTCTCTCGGATTTTTGAAATTCCATTCACAGAAGCGGTAAAATTAAGTTTTATGCAAAATTCAGTTTTTAACCTACCACTTAGTGGTTTCACTATTCATCAAAAATTGAAAGTTTTCAGAAAAATACCAAAATTTCACCCTAGGCTAATTTCGATATTCTGAGTCCAAAAATGAAGTCCATTTTGAAAAATAAAATTTATAAAATTTCAAAAAGTGGTTATTACTATTCATAACGGCTAGTTTTAATAGCATATTGTTGTTTAGTGAAACTCGGTATTGCGTACGACACAAGCTATCGAGGAAGGTCGCGATTGCGTGTAAAGCAAGCCAAGCAAGTGTTGTGTAGAAAAAGATTCCTTTGATGATTTATATAACATAAAAGTCTCGGGTGTTACATTCTACCCCCCTTAAAAAGAATTTCGCCCTCGAAATTCGTCACTTTGCAACAAACAAATGACGATACTTCTCCCTCATCATATCCTCAAGCTCCCATGTAGCTTCTTCAAGTTGGTGGTTTCTCCATAAAACTTTCACCAAGCGAGTGGTCTTGTTTCGTAGGACTTTTTCGCTACGATCCAGAATCTCTATCGGCTGTTCTTCATAAGAAAGATCTTGCTCCAGCGGTACAACTTCTGAGCTGAGTACATGTGAAGGATCTGGTATGTACTTTCTCAGGAGAGATACATGGAACACATCGTGAACTTGAGAGAGATTCGGTGGAAGCGCCAATCGGTAGGCTACCTTCCCAACACGATCCAGTATTTCAAAAGGACCGATATATCTAGGGCTCAACTTCCCCTTCTTTCCAAATCTCATAACCCTCTTCCAGGGAGATATTCGTAAGAACACTTTATCGCCCACTTCAAACTCTAGGTCTTTTCTTCGGTTGTCGGCATAGCTTTTCTGTCGACTCTGAGCTGCTCTTATGTGTTGTTGAATAGATCTGACCTTTTCTGCCATTTCATCAACGAGATCAGGTCCTAATAGCTTTCTTTCCCCAACTTCATCCCAGCAAGTTGGAGTCCTGCATTTCTTTCCATAGAGAGCTTCATAAGGAGCCATCTGAATACTGGAGTGAAAGCTATTATTATAAGAAAATTCCACCAAAGGTAGGTGTTGATCCCAACCTCCTTTGAAATCCATAGAGCAAGCTCTCAACATATCTTCTAGGGTTTGAATTGTTCTCTCAGACTGACCGTCTGTCTGGGGATGATAAGCTGTGCTGAAACTCAACTCTGTATCCAGAGTATGCTGAAGACTTCGCCAGAACTTCGAGGTAAATCTCGGATCTCGATCAGATATAATAGAAAGTGGTACTCCATGCAATCTTACCACTTCCTTTACATATATCCTGGCAAGCTGATCTAGAGAGAAATCCTCTCTAATAGCAATGAAGTGTGCAGACTTTGTAAGACGATCAACTATGACCCAGATATCATTATTGCCTTTGGATGTTTTAGGAAGTCCTGTGACAAAGTCCATAGTGATGTTTTCCCATTTCCATTCGGGTATGGGTAATGGTTGTAACATCCCCTTAGACTTCTGTCTCTCAGCTTTAACTTGTTGACAAACCAAGCATCGAGAGACATATTCAGCAACATCTCTTTTCATGCCATCCCACCAGAAGTACTCTTTCAGGTCCCTATACATCTTCGTGCTTCCAGGATGAATAGAGAATGAAGAACTATGAGCCTCATCCAGCAGCTCTTTCTTTAATTCGGGGATGGGAGGAACACAAACCCGATTCCTGAACTTTATTATCCCATCACAATCAAGGTTGAATTCAGGAACATTTCTCACCTTCTTTTGTAACTCGACATCTTCTTTCTGTGCCTCTTTAATCTTCACATGTATAGATGGTTGAACATTCATTTGAGAAAGATAAGATTTTTCCCCTTCCATTATAATTCCAAGATCCATCCTTTGTAAATCCATAAATATTGGATCTTTTGTGATCCTCATCATGGATAAACTAGCATGGTCTTGTCGACTTAATGCATCTGCCACCTTGTTTGCTTTCCCAGGGTGGTAATGGATTGAGCAGTCATAATCCTTAATCAGCTCCAACCATCTTCTTTGACGCATATTCAACTCCTTTTGTGTGAAAATATACTTTAAACTTTTATGATCAGTATAAATATCACACCTTTCACCATAAAGGTAATGCCTCCAAATCTTTAATGCAAAGATTACCGCAGCCAACTCCAAATCACGTGTTGTGTAATTTTGCTCATGGATTTTCAACTGTCGTGAGGCATAAGCTATCACCATATCATTTTGCATAAGAACACACCCCAATCCCTTCTTGGATGCATCACTGTAGATCACAAACCTTTCTCCACTACAAGGCAGTGTGAGCACAGATGCACTGGATAACCTTCTTTTCAACTCCTTGAAATTCTCTTCACATTCCTCTGTCCAGACAAACTTAACTCCTTTCCGAGTCAACTTGGTGAGTGGATTAGATAATCGTGAAAAATCTTTTACAAAACGTCGATAATAACCAGCCAAACCAAGAAAACTTCGGATCTCAGTTACTGTTGTTGGTCTTGACCCTCTTTCGATAACCTCTGTTTTTGCTGGATCCACAGATATCCCCTCTTTTGAGATTATATGACCCAAAAATGCAACTTTTTGAAGCCAAAATTCACACTTGGTAAATTTGGCATAAAGCTTCTCTTTTCTCAGGGTCTTCAATATAATTCTCAAGTGATCTTCATGCTCTTCCTTGCTCTTTGAATAGAAACGAATATCGTCTATAAAGACTACCACAAATTGATCAAGATAGTCTCTAAAGACTCTATTCATTAGACCCATGAAGATAGCAGGGGCATTAGTAAGACCAAATGGCATCACTATAAATTCATAGTGTCCATACCTTGTACGGAAAGCCGTCTTTGGTATATCCTCCCTTTTGACCCTTAATTGATGATACCCTGATCGAAGATCAATCTTGGAAAAGTATTGAGCTCCACGTAGTTGGTCAAATAAGTCATCAATGCGTGGGAGAGGATATTTGTTCTTGATAGTGATCTTGTTAAGTTCTCGATAATCAATGCAAAGTCTCATTGATCCATCTTTCTTCTTAACAAATAGAACAGGTGCTCCCCAAGGTGACGCACTAGGGCGTATGAATCCCTTATCATGATTCTCTTGGAGTTGCTTCTTCAATTCCTGCAACTCAATTGGGGCCATTCTATAAGGTGTCTTTGAAATAGGCAAAGCACCCGGTACGAGTTCTATTGAAAACTCAACTTCACGATTTGGTGGAAGACCTGGCAATTCCTCCGGAAAGACATCATCAAACTCCCGTACAATGGGCATATTCTTAATCGTGAGTTTCTCACCAACCATTTGAGATAAATAACCTTCATTTAGTGGAATCAATACCCATAAGATGGAAGAAATTTCCACTGGAAGGTTATGTTCATCCTTGCATTGATAGACGATCGTAGGTTGATCTGGAATATGAAATGTGACTTCCCTTCTTTGGCAATCGATATGAGCTCCATGTAGAGAAAGCCAATCCATGCCAAGAATCACATCAAATTCCACTAAAGGAAGGATCACAAGATTTGCAGGAAGCACTTTCCCACAAACTTCGATCGGAGAAGAATTATAAACTTTTGATGCGATTGATGTGCCATTAGGTGTTGTCACAGCTAACTCAACATCTAATTGTTGAGGTAATACGGTGATACCCTTAGAAAAGTCTTCAGAAATAAAAGAGTGGGTGGATCCAGAATCAAATAAAACATTTTCTACTTTAGAGTGGATGGTAAGTGTACCTTTCACCACATCGTTATCGTACTCCACATCGCTAATAGAAATTGCATGTGACTTTCTTTTTTCTTTAGCCTTAAGATTTTGTTGACGTCGACCATCATCATCAACCCTTGGATTTGGGCATTGATTGGCATAATGCCCCATCTCCTTGCACTTGAAACATTGAAGTGTAGTAGGTTCATTCTGTGTATCCCTTCCTTTGTTTGCATCATTAGACATCTTCTTCCCATTATCACGGCATTCAAATGCCCGATGACCTTCCTTTCCACATTTAAAACATTTACTTGTCCCTTTAAGACAACTCCCTCCATGTTTCTTTCCACACTTTGAGCATAAGGGAAAGTTCATCTTCTTTTCAGTGTGCTCTTTAGAGTTTCCTTTGAATTCCATCTTCCTCTTCTTATCAAACCCATGCGACTGATGGGTTACTCCAATCTCCATCTCGACTTTGAGAGCACATCGAACGATTTCCTCGTAGCTATTGAAGTCCCTTATGGCTAACGCCCTTCGAAGACTTGGTTTTAAGCCACTAAAGAATCGATCGATCTTACTCTCAGGTTGGATAATAATACCAGAAGCGTACCTTGCAAGTCTGGTAAAATTTGCTTCATAGGTACCAACAGATTCATCATCCCTTTGCTTCAGTTCAAGGAACTCTTTCTCCATCTTTGTTCGGAGAATACGAGGGAAGTACTTATTGAAAAATATGTTCTTGAACTCGTCCCATTCCATAGACTCAATTTCATCCCTTTGCCTTGTATTCTTAACAAGATTCCACCATTGATCCGCATCTCCTTCCAAACGATACACTGCTAGGATGACTTTATCATGCTCAGAACATTGAAGAACTGAAAATATCTTTTCAGTAGTACTAATCCATTGTTCAGCAACTAATGGATCAGTAGACCTGCTGAAAGATGGTGGACGCTGCCTCATGAAGGATTCAACAGAATGTTGCTCCCTCCTTTGTTCGTTTGGAAATCCTGCATGATTCATAGCTTGAGAAAGTTGCGTGAGCATGGCTACAAGATTTTGCATTCCAGCTCCCATATCGTTTGGTTCCTCAGGGGGACAATCATTGCATTGCCCATCGCATTCCGCATTAACACGGTTCCTTCGGGTTCCAGCCATTGACTAAAACCAAGAAGAATAGTGTGAGCAACACTAATTATAATAGGAAACCACATAATTCAAGAATAAAATTTTCATGCTTATGGTCTTATCCTAGGTTATTCATGGCCATTTCTAAGATTGTGTTCTATGCTTAGACTTATTCTTAGGGTTCTTACTAAGGCTTTCACATCCTAGTTTCCAAAGGTTGACTATACCTTTCCTCTGATACCAACTATAACGACCCACACTTTACATACATTGTTAATACTTCAAAATTGAAGCACTCTTATTACAACATATGACAAAACCACAAAGGACCGTATAGGTATAGTGTCTTTAGAAACTGGGGAAACATAAACAACTGGTTCATAAATCTTCTACAGTGTCTCCCATTTATTTCATCATATCTAGGGTCCCTTTTAGCATATTCTACTTAATATCCATCTTCCTGACCTGGGGAAAAGAAAACATAAAAGGGTGAGCTCAAATGCTCAGCAAGGGCAAATAAAGGAAATAAAAATCATATCATATCTTTATGAAAATCAAAACCTGCAAAAGAGATCATAATATCTTAACATGGAATAAATCATAGAAGTGAAAATGAGATCCCCATAATCATAACATAAAACTTGAATCTTTGTGGCATGCACACATAATCATGGAAAATCATTTCTTGTTAGTCATGACTCATTGCCAAGACTATCTTAGTGGACAAAGTCCCTTTCTGAACCGAGTTCACTCCTCGTTTCAGTCCTGTATCACTGAACCGAAATAACCTTCCGTTCCAGCCATGTCTATATCATGAGATATAAAATCTTTACCCAATGCATTGGAGGGAGATATAGGTCCCACCCATCTTATAATGAATCCTTTCTTATGTGTGCCACATAATCATAAAACATACATCATTGCATAACACATGTAACAAAAATGAGATTCTTGAAACATCATGACATCATAAATCAATTCATATAAGATAAAGGAATTAATAAAAATAATTCCATCACAACATGATCAAATCAATGTAATAATAGGGATAAAAACAGAACCCTTTTTATTATCTTAGATGGAAAACATTTTTGATAAAATACTTGAACTTCATTCTTGAGGAAAATATCCTTTCTACTTCAAAAACACTTTTCCTTTCTTAACATGTCATACAATTTTAGACTAGAAGAAGTTGATTAAAAATAAACTTGAAAACTTGTAAAGGAAGCTTCTTGGAAATAATGTTTTAGAAATCCATTCATGCCGTATAAGTTAAAAAAAACATTCTTCGTACTTTTGTCAGAAAAGTCAAAAAGTACCTCGTACGGAAAAACGACAAAAGATTCCTTTCATATTCTTTACTAAAAACTCACCTAAGGGTAAAATTGGATTTAAACTATTTCAAGTGGATGGAAACAATATTACATATTGAGGGAACATGGATTCGGATGATAAAATACACCCCAGTAAATACTTACGAATAAACAATCTCAGATAAAAATGAGATTGTGATATTTCCCTTACCTTAGGTCCGATTTGCTTTGTTCGTGTCTGAAGCTCCTGTATAATGGTTTAAATAATTTTATTGACTTATTCCAGAATCATACATATTGATATGAGATCATATATGGTCATATTATTAGCTTCTTGTTAGTAATATTTCATTGTTACTTGTTACTCGGGTCTTTATAACTTTTTGTTCTTATGCGTGTTTTGTCGAATAAATTCTTATTCTTATCTTTAGGTTATAGATAATTCATTTCCAGAATGGTATTAGTGTAGTATATACCATATTCATTCATTCAATTCATTTATATAATCATTATGAAATGAAGATCATGTAGAACAAGTCGCATCACATCGTGGAGACGGTATTCCGTACGTACGCACGAGTGATGATATCGTTCCTATGATCGTGGAATTGTATTGGAGTATATATATATATTATTCCAGTATCAATATTACTTAATAATAATCATATATAGTTACTGATTACACCATTATACCCATCCTTGTAAGGTGATGGTGGAAAATAGATTACACCACGGCGTGGAGACGGTATTCCGTACGTACGCACGCGCGGTGATTTCATTTTTCCGTAGGATGGATAGAAGGTGAATTAGGGTTGTTTCATATTTATAATAACATATCAGTATGTAAGTAATACTGATGTTATTACTTTATCATGAAACAACTAAAGAAGACGAAGTTGAAGAAGAAAGAAATTGAAAAGATCGGTAATGGATATTACCTCTTCTTTGGAACGCCTTTTTGAATCCTCCACTTAAGGAACTAAGATTGGTCTTTCTAGAAGACCAGGACCTCTAGGATTATTCTAGGGAAGTGGAGAAGGGAAAATGTCAGGGGTTGGCCGAGCTTGAGTGCTCAAATTGGTGTGAGGAGGAGGGGGAGGTGGTGCCCTTTTATAAGGGAGGAGAGGGGCACCTTAGGAATATCTCAAAATATTATTTTATATTAAAGTCAAAATCGGTTTATAATGGTTCCAAAGGGTCTTATTTCGAAGCTAAAGTGGGGATGGGTCGAAATCCTATCAACCAATAGGATTTAGACAAGTTTAGGGTATTATTTTAACCTTATCAATTAGATTTAACTCTAAGTTAATTAATTTAACTTTTACCGTGTCTTTTTGTTTTCTTTCACTATATGGTTAATACACTTACTATAACATGCCAAACGAACCCCAAATTGTTTATTATTAATATATATATCCTTATCTAAGTCATTTGGCAGAACCTTAGATTTTTAGGAATAAAATAACAATTAATAATATAATATTTGATTTAAAAACTATTTTGTGTCAATTTTGACACTATTTGATATATGATTTTTGTGAAAGTCATAACAGAATTATATGTTCGAACCAGGTTGATTAAATAAATACTAATATATCATAGTAACCTAGAAAATTAGTGTAATTCATAAAAAGTCTCAAATTACCTTTATTTTGGTATTTATATTATCACTTTTGTCATATTTCATTAATAAGATAATTACTGCATCATCTTTGTGTCATAAATAAATTAAATTATTTGATGTCTAAAAATTACAAATAAAATATCATCATGTAGGAAATCTTTTTAGCTTTCTAATGAATATTTACAATTGAATTTATCTTATGTATAACCCCATATTAAAAATGATTTACTTATTAAAATTTGATTTTAACTATTTTAACCCTTCTTTAAATAAATTAATAATAAATGTCCTAATCTAATCCAAGTGGGCCTAAATGGTCATATTTTATTCCTAAGTTTGTTTTTGGTCGAATTACACTTGTCCAATAGAATTAGGACATGTGTTAGGGTAATATTAATATCATATTTACCCTTAGTTACCCTATTTACTATTAACCGCGGTAAAAATAGTAAAAAGTTACTATTCACCAAAAAATTATTTTCATCTCATTGAACCAAATTTTAGTCCTTGATATTAACCGTGTCTCTCGGATTTTTGAAATTCCATTCACAGAAGCGGTAAAATTAAGTTTTATGCAAAATTCAGTTTTTAACCTACCACTTAGTGGTTTCACTATTCATCAAAAATTGAAAGTTTTCAGAAAAATACCAAAATTTCACCCTAGGCTAATTTCGATATTCTGAGTCCAAAAATGAAGTCCATTTTGAAAAATAAAATTTATAAAATTTCAAAAAGTGGTTATTACTATTTATAACGGCTAGTTTTAATAGCATATTGTTGTTTAGTGAAACTCGGTATTGCGTACGACGCAAGCTATCGAGGAAGGTCGCGATTGCGTGTAAAGCAAGCCAAGCAAGTGTTGTGTAGAAAAAGATTCCGTTGATGATTTATATAACATAAAAGTCTCGGGTGTTACAGTATGTGTACTGATAGCTACATGTTCAGATAGAACGACTCTATGAAGAGATACTCGATGTATGTTTTGGGGAGAGATGTATCTTCTTTTTATTGAGTTACCAATATCCACTATCTCCCCCTTGACCCCTGAATATGACTTCATTAAGGACTAACATATGATTGATAAGCTTCCCCATAAGGTATTAAACACTAGTGACTACCTATAGAAAATACTCAAACAACTGGGGGACTAGATAACCCTAAAAAGTGTGAGGTCACTTCCTTAAAAACTCATGAAACAGACATAGACAGTTTGAATTCTCAGCTAGTTTGGTTTGTAGTAGATGATGGCTAGCAGTTGGTTGTATAACTGGTAAAACAACTGGAGGTTCTATCACCGTACGAGCTCCTATACCGATGCCTCGTCACTAGGAATATCATCCTCACGCTGACATGGTGAAATCAGGGCAGGGTTTCTTCATGGAGGAAACATAAAATAAATCAAGATGTACCTCATTGAATAGAGTATATCTAGGGAAATTACTCAAGAAGGACATAGAAAACACCAAAATTTATAAATGATGCATGTAACATTGTTCTATCCATGAAACCATTGTTCTCAATTACTTATTCAATATACAGTTTATTAGAGTCATGGTTTATGGATATGTTGGCAGCCACACCAATAATAGAGTCTTTGGTATGAAAACAGAACCGAAACACTTAACACTATTTACCCAAACCAACCTTACAGACTTCCTATGCTAAATTAGAACTAAATACCTCTGATAAGACATCTTCAAGAAAAATCTTATAGGGGCCTATGTTGTGAATACCCCAATACCTCCTTTTATAGGGTAGTGGTTATTGACTATCATTTAGTATTCAATTGCGAAAAATGTGATGCAGTGGGCTAAAGTGTCTGTACACATGAACACATATCCATGACACACAAGGATGAAATGTATAAAAATGAAATAATTCATGTATACCGCTTTTAAAACATACCTAGAGTCCATCATGATGTAAGGGAAAAAATAAAAATGGCCTAATACAATCCCACCAGAAAGAGAATATATAATGAAGTCCAATTGAAACTGTAAATAGTCCAATATTCTCTAAGAGAGAGGACTAAGAAATATTAATGGTCTCATTTAGAACATTTGTCTACCTATCCCTTTCTATGATTCAACTTTTTTATATCTTCCTATGATAGATTCCAAAGGCTTGACATCAACACCATAGAAAACATGTGTGGGAAAAGACCATGCAAGTGTGAGTATAACCATAATTATTAGGACACCCCAAATACACGAATCAAGAAGGAACAAATATTGTTGGCTCAATAAAAGATGTAACATTGTATCATGGATACAAGTAGTACAATATGTCAGATATACTCAGGAGAGAAACTATGCCGTCAAGCAGTCATAGCTGACTGCCAACTACATGATTCTCTTCAAAGTAATACTCATTCTAGGAGAACACACTCTATGAGAAATGTTATGATCATTGATACTCGACGAAGAGGTATATCTCAATTAGTACCCACCTAAAGAGATTTTATTTTTCTGATAATACTATGATACATATAGTTGGGATCACATCGAGAACCACTAGGGGACACCTTGAACCTAATCTTGATCATCCTGTTACATAGGTGATTATATGTCGATGATTCCAAAAACCGAAATGATGTGGTCCTCTAGATGGAGGATTAAGGTAATATTCTAGGAGGTAACACTAATTCCAAAAACTTCATTATGGATTATACAATATCGTACTCTAGTCTCACTAAGGGACACCACAACTCTATCTTCCACTCAGCCTCTAGATGGGATTACAATCTAGTGTTGTGGATGAAATGAGGCACAATACCTTCATGAAAAGTACCATGGGTGTAACACCCCCGGTAAATAAAGAATATGACATCTTTATATTTACCCATATTTGTGAATCAAACATTAATATTACTTTAATGGGGATTCTATGCTCTATGGCATACCCAATACGCAACAACGAGTTTCTTGGGAATCTTACGTTGCACTCTAATAATAAAATAATATTATTTTAAATGGTAGTTAACTTGTAGCCATTGTAATGGAGTGAATGGATAGAAATAACTAAAATATGATTATATATGTTTTTAAATGTTTTTACATTTATCCAATAAAGTATAGAGGCTTAAAATACGGAAAGAATTCAATTTTAGGCGCATATGCCCTAGTTTTCACTAAAGGTTCACTTATCACCTTTTGATGTTCAACCATCATTAAATATAGTTTTGTTCACTCTTAAACATTCTTTTAGACCAAATAAAACTCTTTTTAAGAATCGGGACATCAAAATTTACTTTGTGTAAATTTTTGGTATCTTTCCGATAAAGTTCTTTTTTTAATGAATAGTGTAAAATGTTGTATTTTAATTCAAAATCTCTTTTTAATATAATTTATTTATATGATTAGATTATCTTTTGAATTGGTTTTAAAGTGAAATTAGAATATATTTTTACCATTAAATCCAATAGTGGTCATTGGAATTAATTTCACTTTGAAATGAGACTTAAACTAGTGTCAATCTTTTGATACTTATTGTTTCATAAAAACACGCTATTTGCTCTGACAGCGGGAATTAATTATTAAATTAATTAATCTGACTTATATGTTTTGAATTTTGTAAAATATACTTCATTTTTGAATTCGGAATATCAAATATAGCTTATGGTGAATTTTTTGAATTTTTCTGAAAAACTTCAATTTTTGATGAATAGTAAAACCACTAAGTGGTACTTATAAAAACTGATTTTTCCGTTTAAATGAAATTTTGCAATCTTTGTTTTTTGAATTTCAAAAATCCGACATACATGGTTGTCATTAAGAATTAAAATGTGGTTCAATGGGATAAAAATAATTTTTTGGTGAATAGTAACTTATTAAGTTTTTAATCGCGATTAGTGGTAATTAGTGTAGTTTAAGGTAAAAATAATGCTTTGATAAAATAAGATGAGCTTGACACATGTCCTACCCTCATTGGTTGTGTCATGGAAGAACAAGATAAGCAATGGGTCAACTTGAGGACCCCATGGAGCTACTTTGGTTGGGAAATGACGTAAATAACTTTTTATTTAATGTAAAATTAAAAATGACACAAACATCATATGTTTTACGAAAACAATTTTTAAATGGGGCTATAAAGATTATATTTTTAATTATAAATATTCATTGGAAATGTAAAAAGATTTCCTACATCATAGTTTTTTTTTTAATTTTTAGACACTAAAAAAATTAAATTATTTATGACATCATGATGATGCAGCGATGACCTCATTATTTAACGATTTAAATAAAATGGAAAGATAATGTAAAATATATGCACTAAACATGTAGAAAACTTATTGGATGGGTGGATTTCGAAACCGTAACACCTTATCCATGAATTATATCAATGTGGAACATTTTGAAACCGAAACACATTTTCAAATAAAGTAATATTTCTTACTTTCCAAAAGTGCCCATCTTCTCCTCTTATAAAAGGCCCCCACCTCTACCTCATTTCACACACTCCTCAAGCCTTTTTCCTGGCCAAACCCTCCCCATTTACTCTCTCAACATCCCTCTCCTCATCCTAGAGGATTCCCTTTGGGCATAATTCTTTCAAAGAAATCCTTTAGGATCAAATCAAAAGGAGTTACACTTTTAAAGGTAATTCATTCTCTCATGTTCATTTGTTTTATTTTGCTTCTCAAACCCCCTAAACTCTTATTATTTATTTCTTTTGTAACAACAAAAGTATCTTAAATATAATAGGATGTTTTTATAAGATTTATTCGAGCTACACTCTCACGCAACTACATCAAATGGTTAAATAACATACGGTTTCCGTGGATGGAGAAATTCTGCCTCCCGGAATGATTATTGTTCAATGCTCATTTAACACCTTCAAAGGTGGCCATTATGATGTCACTATTTTTATATATGATATATAATATGTTTATGTTTTCTTTAAGCTTCTGTTTTTTTTCATTTTGGGCATACCTTTATGGTTTCCATTATGGGTAAACGCGATATCTTCATTGAAGGAAGTGCGGACTACCGCCCCCTCAAATTGATTTGATTCGTTAAATACCATATGTGGGACGTATAAAGGATGGGACTATGATATTATATATGATATTATACTGAATTATAATTTACCTTTATATAATTATTATTCCATTATATAAAATACGAAATAGAAATGAAAGTAGCGTTCATGCGTACGTACGGCTTACCGTCTCCATGAACGATGCATTTCATTTCTTACCTCTAAATGATTATGTCATGTTATAAATGCATGAATGTACTGGATATATATGAAATATATGATATCTACATCATGAATAAAATTCTGGATATAATAAACATTTGTCCACATGAACAACATGTAATTGTTAGAAGTCCACTTTCGACTTAAGAACCAAATATCGACAAAACAAATAATATTAACTTAAATGATTACATAATGTTTATGAAATGGTAATAAGTGATATAAAAGGAATAATGAACTTGAAAATGGTTCTTAAGGAAGTATAAATTAACTCAAGTTTATTATTCAGGAGATTAATGAACGATCGAGTCAAGTCGGACCCGAGGTAAGGGATCCTACTCCTCTCTTTCTTTTTAAGTACACACTATTATGTCTTTCCTTTTAAAGCTCATCTTTCTTGTTATTGGGATGATCTTTTATATTACACTTACTGTAATTTTTATATTCATGTGATGATAGACCCTATTCTCTCTCATCAATCTATTTTGGAAGTTTTGAGTGGCGCCGTTAGGCTGCCGAACTTTCATAAGAGATCTAACCTCTCTCTTTCTTTTTAAGTACTCTCCTTTATGTCACTTCTTTTAAGATTCTCTTTGTAATGTTGGGGGATGTTCTTTTATATTCCTCTTTCTATACATTTTATTTTAATGTGATGAGATACCCTATTTGATCTCATCAATCCATATTCGGATGTTTTATGTGGCGCTGTTAGGCTGCCGAGTATTCGTAAGGGATTTTTCATCTCACTTTTATTCCCGAGAGATTTATGCTACATTTGCCACAAATTCCATTTAGTGGTGTATGTACTGCCCATTATTCTACTCTTTGTGTAATATAATTTCGTTTATGAATATTTACATCAATGATCTATTTTCCTTCTTTCATGGGGTGTATGTTTTGAAAGATACCCAAGTCAGTAAGAGAACCTTTCACCCTCCTCTTTTTAAAAAGACTTATTTTGTTAGGTCTTTTAATTTACATATTGTTATGTTGGGATATGTTCTCATATATCCTTATTGATGTAAATTTTATGTCCAAGTGATGAGATACTCTTTTTATCTCTCATCAACTCATTTTGATGTGATGCAGTTAGGTTGTCAAGGGAACTTTTTAACCCAATTTCGATTTCTTTGGGTTCACCTTGTAGTCATTGAATATGTCATCCATTGAATATGTGTGAATGACATTTTATTGTTTTACACTTAACATCCACTTATATTGGGTGTATTTATATTTTTCACACATATTTTTGAGATTGATTTGTCCTTAATTTAAGGATACCTTCTTTATAAGGAATTTCATCACATTTGACATTTATATTGAGGGTTCATTGTTGTTATGCACCAATTCACTCTTATATGGTGTATATAATGTAATTTGGAGTATTATATCATGAATCCATTTATTCTCATGATATTATAAAGTTCTGACTAAATGTTATTCCTCAATTATTGTATTCAAGTGTCTCTAATTTTTGTATAACCCCTTTAACCAAAATATCGTTTTAAATGTTTTAATTATTTGTTCTTATTAATATCCATGTTTTCAAAATGGTTTTAAGGATTTATTTATATGGATATTAATGGTTTAACATTTTAAGAATCAAGGTGGTATGGGACACTTTGATTCAAAAATCTCTTTATTAAATGTTTTAAATGGTTTTGGAAATTGTTTCTTTTTGAATGGATTCATTATTTTAATATACTAAAATGTTATATTGTGATTGAAATGTGGAAATGTTATGTTTCCTTTATCCATGTTTTATGTGATACATTTATGTTATGGTTCATGGGCATTGTTATGAAACCGGGTGGTTCCGTGATAAACTAAGGGCGGGTGAGCCCGATATAGCTCTCAAATGCATTGGGTAACGCGAAGGAGTGAAACGTTAAGGTTTCTCCAAAGAGATTTAGGGAATATACTGTGATGGGTATTCCAAACGTAACCAGGAGGGTTAATCCCTATGTATGAATGTTATGAATGCCTCAAGTTACCTTTATGTCTTATGTTTTCTATGATTTATTCATGATTTGATATGCCTATGTTTTATGGGTAAAGTGTGATTTCACTCTAATGTATATATGAACTCATGTTTCCTTTCCATATTTTTATAACTCTTACTGAGCTTTTTATGCTCATCCCATGTTTTTGAAATGTTTTTCACAGGTTAAGGGAAAGGTACATGATGTGATGATAGTATCAAGTATGTGTCAAGAAAGAATCTGTGTTATATTTTAAATATGTTCCCGTTGATGGGAAGAATGAATATTGTCTTTTATGTAACCACATTGTTTAAATGTGGAATGTAATGAAAGTTTCATGATCTAATTCTCTAAAACTATAAACCTGAAAAGATCCGCAATGTGTAATCATGTAATAACTCAAGATTAAGTATGGTTTAAGGCCGGGGCCTTATAGTTGGTATTAAAGGTTGTTTTAGATAACTTTAGAGGTTTGGGTATTCTTTAAGCTTAAGTGACATTACCATAATGGTTAGGATTTCAGAAAGAGTCCTAGTTTTACATAAAGTAAATGAGTAAGTGTATCTTAGTGTTTACCTTCCTCATTAGTACATGATGGTTTTGTTGATATACTCACACTAACATTTCTGTTTTTAGTGAATGGATGGATCTAGCAGGCACCAAAGAGACAACAGGTTTGAAGGAAACTGTGGTGGTTCTATGATTAAGATACTAGATAAAATGGGGGATTCAATGAGGAAACTCGTGGTTGTTCTAAACCAACGATCAAGGAGTCATGATCAACCACTTGAACCTTGTTATGTTCTATAATTCATCATGTACGAGATGACCAATCGATGTGGAATTTCAGGTAATAATTAAAAAGGTGACCATTAGGGTTTATATGATCCTTACTTTTTAGGTAATTATGGGTTACTCTATGATATGATGGAAAATGAAAGGAATGAGATAAACTTGAGGATAAAATATGTTATGATTAATTTTGAAGATTTTATCTCATTTTGGGGAATGTTTTAAGAATTATATATTTTTGGAAAAAGGACAACACGCAGACCGTGTGACAACCCGTCGCGTCGGACAAAGCTGGGGGAATCGAACCCACAACCAATGTGCGACTGGTATTTATCGCGTACCACTGGACTACGTGAAGTCCCTGGTTAGTTTGACTGATTCTTTTTAGTTATATGATTTTATGAATTAAGAGTAAGTTGATTTTGGGTTATTTATGAAAATGATTAACCTATCATGGAGGATATGTGATTAGGATAATTACTTTTCAATGCGAGGCTTTAGGAGCGACTGATGTTGTTTGGAGATAAATGATACGATTTTACGTGGAAGACTATGTGACTAAATCCTTCAAATATTTGGGTTTCAATCTTAGTTTGGTTTACTATGACGGATTTTATGGACAAATTGTTTATCTAATGGTCTTCGTTGAACTTTGGGTTTTGTTGGACAAATTTTGGAGATTAACCATAGATTTTCTTTTTAAAGGGTTATCCTTTTCTGGATTATCTGATCTTGTAGTAACATTTTTGGTTTTAGTTTTGGTTAAGGTTTGAAGACATGGAAATTGTATAGTTATCTTTTGTGGATTAGGTTATTCTCTAGAAGTTGATTATAGAACTCTTAATGCGAACAAGTCTCCCTAAATACTCGTCTTTTGGAAAAAAATATGAGTTTGATTAAGGAATCTAGTAAAATTTGAAAGTCAACATGATAAGTTATTATGTTTCCTTATGAATAAATTTCTCAATAAAAATTAGCTTAAAACAAAAACGTTTTCTATTAACTTTTCCTACTGGGGAATCGAATACCATTTAACCCATCACAAGTTTGTGATTTTCTCATGGTTAAGTTTCTCCTAAACATGTTTTCTATCACTCTCCATCAAAACATGACCCTTTTCTTTTTCTTCCATGTCCATGTTTTCCTACAAGGAATCCTATTATGGGTTAACTCGGGTGACCTTTGTACTCATCTTTCTTTATTTCAAAGAGATTGTTTTACCGACTCTTATTCTGATGTGGGACTTTCAAGGATGTTTCCAAGCCCAATTTTAAAATTGCGAGGACGCAATTCCCAAAAGGGGGGAAGGATGTAACACCCTAGGTAAATAAAGAATACGAAATCTTTATATTTACCCATATTTGTGAATCAAACAGTAATATTACTTTAAAGGGGATGCTATGCTCGATGGCATACCCAATACGCAACAACGAGTTTCTTGGGAATCTTACGTTGTACTCTAATAATAAAATAATATTATTTTAAATGGTAGTTTACATGTATCCATTTTAATGGAGGGAATGGATATAAATAACTAAAATATGATTATATATGTTTTTAAATGTTTTTACATTTATCCAATAATGTATAGAGGCTTAAAATACGGAAAGAATTCAATTTTAGGCGCATATGCCCTAGTTTTCACTAAAGGTTCACTTATCACCTTTTGATGTTCAACCATAATTAAATATAGTTTTTTCACTCCTAAACATTCTTTTGGACCAAATAAAACTCTTATTAAGAATCGGGACATCGAAATTTACTTTGTGTAAATTTTTGGTATCTTTCCGATAAAGTTCATTTTTTAATGAATAGTGTAAAATGTTGTATTTTAATTCAAAACATCTTTTTAATCTAATTTATTTATATGATTAGATTATCTTTTGAATTGGTTTTAAAGTGAAATTAGAATATATTTTGACCATTAAATCCAATAGTGGTCGTTGGAATTAATTTCACTTTGAAATGAGACTTAAACCACTGTCAATCTTTTGATACTTATTGTTTCATAAAAACACGCTATTTGCTCTGACATCGGGAATTAATTATTAAATTAATTAATCTGACTTATATGTTTTTAATTTTTTAAAATATACTTCATTTTTTAATTCGTAATATCAAATATTTCTTATGGTGAATTTTTGGGATTTTTATGAAAAACTTCAATTTTTGATGAATAGTGAAACCACTAAGTGGTACTTATAAAAACTGATTTTTCCTTTTAAATGAAATTTTGCCATCTATGTGTTTTGAATTTCAAAAATCCGACATACATGGTTGTCATTAAAAAGTAAAATGTGGTTCAATGGGATAAAAATAATTTTTTGGTGAATAGTAACTTATTAAGTTTTTAATCGCGATTAGTGGTAATTAGTGTAGTTTAAGGTAAAAATAATGCTTTAATAAAAAAACATGAGCTTGACACATGTCCTACCCTCATTGGTTGTGTCATGTCCGACCAAGGAAAGCTATGGGTCAACTTGAGGACCCCATGGAGCTACTTTGGTTGGGAAATGACATAAATAACTTCTTATTTAATGTAAAAGTAAAAATGACACAAACATCATATGTTTTACGAAAACAATTTTTACATGGGGTTATGAAGATCATATTTTTTATTATAAATATTCATTGTAAAGTTAAAAAGATTTAATACATCATAGTATTTTTTTTATAATTTTTAGACACTATATAAATTAAATTATTTATGACATCATGATGATGCAGCAATGACCTCATTATTTAACGATTTAAATAAAATGGAATGATAATGTAAAATCTATGAACTAAACATGTCCAAAACATATTGTATGGGTGGATTTAGATCCCTTAACACCTTATCCACGAATTATATCAATTTGGGACCTTTTGAAACCGAAACACATTTTCAAATAAAGTAATATTTCTTAATTACCAAAATTGCCCCTCCTCTCCTCTTATAAAAGGCCCCCCACCTCTACCTCATTTCACACACTCCTCAAGCCTTTGGCTCGGCCAACCCCTGCCCATTTAATCTCTCCACATCCCTCCCCTCATCCTAGAGGATTCACTTTGGGCAGAATCCTTTCAAAGAAAGCCTTTAGGCTCAAATCAAAAGGAGTTACACTTTTAAAGGTAATTCATTCTCTCATGTTCATTTGTTTTATTTTGCTTCTCCAACCCCATAAAATCTTTTTATTTATTTCTTTTGCAAAAACACCAGTATCTTCAATATACTAGGATGTTTTTATAAGATTTATTCGAGCTACACTCTCACACAACTACATCAAATGGTTAAAGAACATACGGTTTCCGTGGATGGCGAAATTCTGCCTCCCGAAACGATGATTGTTCAATACTCATTTAACACCTTCAAAGGTGGCCATTATGATGTAACTATTTTATATATGATATATAATATGTTTATGTTTTCCTTAAGCTTATGTTTTTTTCATTTTGGGCATACCATTATGGTTTCCATTATGGGTAAACGCGATATCTTTATTTAAGGAAGTGCGGACTACCGCCCCCTCAAAGTGATTTGATTCGTTAAATACCATATGTGGGACGTATAAAGGATGGAACTATGATATTATATATGATATTATACTGGAATTATAATATAACTTTATATCATTATTATTCCACTATATAAAATACAAAATATAAATGAAAGTAGTGTTCATGCGTACGTACGGCTTACCGTCTCTATGAATGGTGCATTTCATTTATTACCTCTAAATGATTATGTAATGTTATAAATGCATGAATGTACTGGATATATATTACATATATGATATCTAAATCATGAATAAAATTCTGGATATAATAAAAATTTGGCCACACGAACAACATGTAATTGTAAGAAGCCCACTTTCGACTTAAGAACCAAATATCGGCAAAACAAATATTATTAACATAAATGATTACATAATTTTTATGACATGGTAATAAGTGATATAAAAGGAATAATGAATTGAAAAGGGTTCTTAAGGAAGTAGAAATTAACTCAAGTTTATTATTCAGGAGATTAACGAACGATCGAGTCAAGTCGGACCCGAGGTAAGGGATCATACTCCTCTCTTTCTTTTTAAGTACACACTTTTATGTCATTCCTTTTGAAGATAATCTTTATTGTTATTGGGATGATCATTTATATTACACATACTGTAATTTTTATGTTCATGTGATGAGATACCCTATTCTCTCTCATCAATCCATTTTGGAAGTTTTGAGTGGCGCCGTTAGGCTGCCGAACTTTCGTAAGAGATCTAACCTCTCTCTTTCTTTTTAAGTACTCTCCTTTATGTCACTTCTTTTAAGCTACTCTTTGTAATGCTGGGGGATTTTCTTTTATATTCCTCTTTCTTTACATTTTATTTTAATGTGATGAGATACCCTATTTGATCTCATCAATCCATATTCGGATGTTTTATGTGGCAATGTTAGGCTGCCGAGTTTTCGTAAGGGATTTTTCATCTCACTTTTATTCCCGTGAGATTTATGCTACATTTGCCACAAATTCCATTGAGTGGTGTATGTATTGCCCATTATTCTACTCTTCGTGTAATATACATTCGTTTATGAGTATTTACATCAATGATCTATTGTCCTTCTTTCATGGGGTGTATGTTTTGAAAGATACCCAGGTCGGTAAGGGAACCTTTCACCCTCCTCTTTTTAAAAAGTCTTCTTTTGTTGGGTCTTTTAATTTACATATTTTTATGTTGGGATATGTTCTCATATATCCTTATTGATGTAAATTTTATTTCCAAGTGATGAGATACTCTTTTTATCTCTCATCAACTCATTTTGATGTGATACCGTTAGGCTGTCAAGGGAACTTTTTAACCCAATTTCGATTTCTTTGGGTTCAACATGTAGTCATTGAATATGTCATCCATTGAATATGTGTGAATGACCTTTTATTGTTTTACACTTAATATCCACTTATATTGGGTGTATTTATACTTTTCACACATATTTTGGAGATTGATTTGTCCTTAATTTAAGGATACCTTCTTTATAAGGGATTTCATCACATTTGACATTTCTATTGAGGTTTCATTGTTATTGTGCACCAATTCACTCTTATATGGTGTATATAATGTATTTTGGAGTATTATATCATGAATCCATTTATTCTCATGATATTATAAAGTTCTGACTAAATTGTATTCCTCAATTATTGTATTCAAGTGTCTCTAATTTTGGTAAAACCCCTTTAACCAAAATATCGTTTTAAATGTTTTAATTATTTGTTCTTATTAATATCCATGTTTTCAAAATGGTTTTAATGATTTATTTATATGGATATTAATGGTTTAAAATTTTAAGCTTCAAGGTGTTATGGGACACTTTGATTCAAAAATCTCTTTATTAAATGTTTTAAATGGTTTTGGAAATGGTTTCTTTTTGAATGGATTCATTATTTCAATATACTAAAATGTTATATTGTGATTGAAATGTGGAAATGTTATGTTTCCTTTATTCATGTTTTATGTGATACATTTATGTTATGGTTCCTGGGCATTGTTATGAAAACGGGTGGTTCCGTGATAAACTAAGGGCGGGTGAGCCCGATATAGCTCTCCAATGCATTGGGTAATGAAAAGGAGTGAAACATTAAGGTTTCTCCGAAGAGATTTAGGGAATATACTGTGATGGGTATTCCAAATGTAACCAAGAGGGCTACTCCCTATGTAATAATGTTATGAATGCCTCAAGTTACCTTTATGTCTTATGTTTTCTATGATTTATTCATGATTTGATATGCCTATGTTTTATGGGTAAAGTGTGATTTCATTATAATTTATATATGAACTCATGTTTCCTTTCCATATTTTTATAACTCTTACTGAGCTTTTTATGCTCATCCCATGTTTTTGAAATGTTTTTCACTGGTCAAGGGAAAGGTACATGATGTGATGATAGTTTCAAGGATGTGTCAAGAAAGAATCTGTGTTATATTTTAAATATGTTCCCGTTGATGGGAAGAATGAATACTATCTTTTATGTAACCACTTTGTATAAATGTGGAATGTAATGAAAGTTTCATGATCTAATTCTCTAAAACTCTAAACCTGAAAAGATCCTCAATGTGCAATCTTGTAATAAATCATGATTATGTAAGGTTTAAGGCTGGGGCCTTATAATGGGAACACACTAAACATATAATGGTCTTGACTATGAAAATGAATATCATCATGAATTCCTTGTGGGAGTACATAGTGTGTCCCACATGTTACATGGTTTTTCATATATCCCAAGATCTTTCCTATTTTTAAATACAATCACAGAATGTTTTCTCTATATACATGGTGTGTTGGATTAGTAAACGATGTGTGGAGACATGAATATCCCTTTAATTATTTCCTGGATGTGTCAGTGTATTGAAGTTTTTTTTGTGTTTAAGTACACAAAATGATATCTAGAACATTTAACCATGTGTATGTAATCTCTAGATTACACATTGAGTCATTAGGGGATGATCGCACACACTATAATAGTGTTCACATGTCATGTGATCCATAAATATAGAGAAACCCTAGAATCTTTACAAAGGGGCCCCACACACCATGTAATCCCATATTACACACAGTGTGTTATGATATTTTTCTGAATCCCTAGTTCTTCCTCCATCTCATGTATGTGTTAAAGCCACATTTATATACATATTCAATCAAGATGAAATATGTGGATCTACAATTACCAATCCTCAACATTAACATGAAATACACTTTGGCCATGGAATCAGGTCATAAATTGAATATTTTCATCTGGTTCGTCTTCCAATGTTGGTGATAAAAGATCAGGGGTTTCCAAACTACTATAATGCACTCAATGCCATCATTGTCACACCTCCATTTCATTGTGCCGAGTCTATCTCAAAAATATTGGATCGTTTCACAAAGAATCACAGATTCAATAATCAATCTGTTGTTAGGAGTAAAACTAAAAAACAAGGGGCTTCTCGAGATGAATGAGAAATGAAGGTGAAAAGCACAAATAATATCATATAGGAACAAACTATGACCTTTTTTCATTATAAAAATATTCTATTTCTCTATGAATGATTGAAATGAGGATTGTATAAAAATCAAGAATATCCCATAGAAATCCCACAAAATAAAACCCTTCCCATAAGGTTCTCAATTAGAAAATGAATATGTTCATTAATTGATTTGTGATCATCATTGAAATTAAGAATGTGGAATTGAATAATTTAAACACATTACCTACATTGAGTTTGGATCGATCATTGAAATGGAAAATGTGTATATCCTACTTTGTCTATATCCTCCAACACTACTGGTGCAATGATCCATCATCTGATCCAGACCCATTTTCATCATCCAAGAACACTCTCCTCAAACAGAATATAGGTATATAGGGTTTAGCAGCCAACCATGATACAATTTCCTTAATTGTAAACATATAAAATTATAAGGTCGATGTGCAGAAAATTAAAGTAAAATAAATTTTTCTTTTCATTTATTATATCTATTCATTAACCCTTATAAATGATTCCCATACTACTTTCCCTGACAAATTTTAGGCCATTCATAGTGTTACAAATCTATTATAAAATCATTACATCCCTTGGATATCTGATAGGGTAACCCATTTAGAAGTTATTACTCTTTTTTAGGAAATAAATGAGGGCATGATATTTAATATTTTAATAAATTTTAAACTATTGTTCCGAGCACACTAGGATTCGAAATCATAATCTTCCTCAGATCCAGGTATAAAAAATAATACATATAATATCTAAAAAAATCACATAAAATATGATAAATTACAATTTTAAGAGTATTTATTTGAGTATTTGGTTACCATGTGATATTGTCCTTTTTAATGTCATCATATTTTCATACAATATTAAGAAACTCTTTCAAGACATTTTATGGATGCTATCTCACAACATTATATTTTTGACAAACCAGTCATATATATACATTATAATAAATTTCCCACTTCATGATATCCCACCAAAATGTTGTCCCTCAAATCCAAATACATATTTTAGCTACTAGGGTGTGTAGATTAATTTTTTCTTTGATTGTAATAAAAATAATTCCCATTTTGTCCATGGAATAGATGGAACACAATATATATTCCAAAATTTCTGATCACAGTATTCACACATGAAGTATGATAATTTCCAATCATTCACATCATTATAATTATTGTAAATGATGTCATCATCATATTGCTATCTTTTTATCTTGGTTTCCAAATAATTTCAAAAATAGGTGATATCCTCACCCTATTTAATAATTACTATATCCATATTTACGATATATTTATACTTAGGATCCCCTTCAGTATTTATTAGGGTCATAAATCCATGATATTTTATAAAAATTGAAACTTATAACATATTTCATTTACCGGGGTGGTAGTGTATTGAGAAATCATAATAATTGTGTTTCTAGATGCATCATTTGAGTTTCATATTTAGAAATTTATTTGAAAAGATATATATTATGATTTTATGTTCTGTGTATATTTCACATAAATTAAAATAGTGATAATTTCCCTATATAATAAATGAAAAGATTATAGATTCAATGTCAAGATCAAGGGGTTAGAATATAGATTTGCAAGTTTCTTATTTATTTAGTTAATATAAAATTACATTATTATTTTTCATTATGACTCAATCCTGCCACTTATTTGATGAATCAATATATTTGTCAAACCAATCATTTCTCACTAGTAGATTGAAGAAAAGTGCATTGACGAATCTCTTCTTCAAATCATCAAAAAAATATTCAAATTTTTTTCAACCAATCATAACCCCTTCGTATGTAATCTTGGTTAACTCGTTATAAAATTGGATAAAAAATAAAAAAGAATCACTGACAGTAACCAATAAGACATATAAAAGTACATTCCACAATTATCATTGTTGTTGAGTTCCATTCTCTGGATAAATTTATATTCTTTGTATCAGATGAGATAAAATACTTATAGTTAATATGGACATAAATATAATCTTCTTTAATCCGAAAATCAAACTTACTAAATTTATCATAAAACTGATTCTATATTAGAGCCTCAAAAATAATCCAAAATTTATTCTAATGGGCCTCAGAGAATATATAATACACTAAGATATCATCAAAGAAAAACAAAAATTATAATCATAATAGTCCATGTATAACCTATTTATTAAATCTATAAAACAAAAGGTAATTTTTTAATCTAAATGGAATTAATATTAACTCATAATTTCAATATCATGTTTAAAATGTTTTCTGGATTATTTCATCCAACATCACTCACAATTTATGTTACCCATAATGAATGATGATAGTTTAAAAATATCAGGCTCCATGAAGATGATCCAAATATTATTCAATTAATAGCATGCTATTTCATTATCATAATATAATTTATCTTCCTATAATAAAATAATACCCTCATGGATTTATGTTTCTTCATAATGAAGAGAACATGAGATCCACATGCTGAAACACTATGGATACTAAATTCCGTGTCACCAAAGTCCTCTTGTTTTTTATTCAGCTAAAATAATTACATAGTGTATATTAATTGTGGAGTCTTTGATAATAGGCATTGCCTCATGATTAAAATCAATTAATTCTCACATTTATTCTATAATGGATTTCTTAGAATTACATAATAAATGAGCGAACATATTTATATACATTAGTTATATCATTAATTTGATGATTTCTTTATCCATTATGAAATTTTTATCTCTTATTCACAAGGAATATCGCATATTAGTGCATGTGGGTGGGGATATAAACATATCTCATATAAAAATGTATCTTCTCTAATAAACATATAGTCTGCATATTCATCTGGAATTAAAATTTCATTCTCCATGCAGTAAAATTTTGAATCTTATTAAAAATTATTGTCCATAACAAAAAATATTAATTTAGACCATCGGTATGATAATAACGATTTAAAATAAATAATTTAAATGGTACAAAATGGGTACATACTAGAAAATAAATATTGTGCTGAGACTTCCCTAATATTATTGAATGAAATATCCCTTGTTAAAGTCATAGAGAAATTTTTAAAATTCATAGAAAACACGGAGGATATAAAATAGTATGAGCGTCCAAAATAAAACAAAACAATTGTTAGATTTAAATATTTGATTAAATTACCTTTAACCACATCATTGGGAACATTCATGTTAGCTATAGTGAATGTGTAAACATGGCCTTCTACCATAGGCCACTTTTATAGTATATTCCCTTAATGTGAGGGAATTTATTGTGAATAAGGATCCATTTACCTATAATTGAAATAAGGAATAAAAGTTGTTTATTTATTCCCTATTAATTATTTATCTTAATTACCCATAACTCTAATATTCTAAAAAATCTCAATCACTTCAAGATTTTCCCATGATGATTTTGTCTACAGTTTTCAAAAGGTGGAAATTGCTTCATCCTCTACTTCTACTTTCTAAAATTCCATTTTCATAGTGGTAATTCAACTTATTATTTGAATTATTTTCTATAGTAATAAAGAATAAGAAAAATTAAATATAAAATCTTATATAATATTAAAATATTTCTCCAATTTTTTTTTGACTTAGTAGTTCCCTTGGGTTACATGGCTGATGATTTTTAAAATATATCTAATATTTTTAACTGTGTTACATGTATGATCTGTAATGTACACGGATAACCTTAATAAATTAAGCACATACATAGAAGAACTACCTTCTTAATTTTACATTATTTTACGGAAAATCTTATTCATTTCTTTTTTTTCTTATGAAAGAAATGCTTTAGATAATGTATCATTAAAATTAATCCATAACATTTTTATTATTTCCTTTTCTTTAATTTTATTATGCATAAAAAACCATCGATCACTATAAGTCCCTGACCTTAAACCTTACTTAATATTGAATTAAATGAATAATTCACATTGAGGAACTTTTCAGGTTTATAGTTTTATAGAATTAGAACATAACTATTACATCTCAAAAGATTACAAAGTAGACAGTTCTACTAAGTTTCCATAAAATAAAAACTCTTTAAAAAAACATGTCTAGTTCTATGTTTTAGATAGCATGAATTTCCCTTGATCACATCCTTGACCCTATTCCACATTAAGTCCTGTGAAAAAAACATTTCAAAAACTTGGGATGAGAATAAAAAGCTCAGTAAGGGATATAAAAGTACGAAATGAAGACATTAGTCCATGTATAAAATCATACATTACTCATAAAACGTAATCATTTTATCATACCTCATCAAATCATGAATAAATCATAGAAATCATAAGATATAAAGGTAACTTGAGGCATTCATAACATTCTTATATAGGGAGTAACCCTCATGGTTACGTTTGGAATACCCATCATAGTATATTCCCTAAATATCTTCGAAGAAACCTTAACGTTTAACTCATTCATGTTAACCAATGTATTGGAGAGCTATACCGGGCTTACCCACCCTTAGTTTATCACGGAACCACCCGTTTTCATAATAATGCCCAAGAACCATAACATAATCGTATCACGTAAAACATGCATTAAGGAAACATAAAATTTCCACATTTCAATCACAAGATATCAATACAACACATTGATATAACAAAAACACTATGAAAACCATTTTCAATACCAAAATAAAAGAAAATTAATACATGGTATTTATTTTTCATTTTAAAAAAAGTTAGGTTATGGCTTGTAGAGGAAGCCGAAACTCAAATAATGGTCCCGGCGGCGGAGAATTCATTATCGCCGCATACATACGACAAAAAAAAACATTCCTTTTGTCGTTTAGTAAAACTCCTCGTATAAAAAAAATATTCCTTTTGAATAAGCGTAAAATTCAAAGGGGTTTATACACCGTATAAAAGAAATTTGTGTATAAAACAAAATATGCCTCAATGAATGGAGATTAAGACGAAGTCCATTACCTCATGTCTGACGTGACACGATTGCTCTTTAATATCCTGAATAATAAATTTTAGATAATTTATACTTTCATAAGAACATTTTTCATTTTCATTATTTTTTTATATCACTTATTACCATGTCATGAACACTATGTAATTATTTAAGTTATGAACTGTCGTTTTAACGATCATTGGTACTTGAGTCAAAAATAAACTCTTTATAATTACAAGTTGTTCATGTATCCATTATATCCAGAGTAATATTAATTATGTAGATATCATATATATCATATATATCTAGTATATACTTGCATTTATAATATTACATAACATTTAGAGGTAAGAAATGAAAAGCACCGTTCATGGAGACGGTAAGCCATATGTACGCACGAACGCTAATTTGATTTCTATTTTGTATTTTATGGAATGGAATAATAATGAAATAAATGTATATTATAATTCCAGTATAATTTCATATATAATATCATTAACTCCATCCTTTATACATCCCACATATGGCATTAACGAATCAAATCTCTTTGAGGGGGCGGTAGTCCGCACTTCCGAAAATGAAGATATCACGTATACCCATAATGGAATCCATAAAGGTATGCCATAAATGAAAATTACAGAAGCTTAAGGAAAACATAAAAATATTATATATCATATATAAATATAGTGTCATCTTAATGGCCACATTTGAAGGTGTTAGAAGAATATTGAACAGTCATCGTTTTGTGAGGCAGAAATTTTCCATCCATGGAAATAGTATTCTCTTTAACCATTAGATGAAGGTGTGTGTAATTTTATCTCTAATACATATCATAAAAACATCCTAGTATATTGAAGATAATGGTGTTATTACAAAAGAAAGGAATAAAAAGAGTTTAGGGGGTTGGAGAAGCAAAATAAAACATAAGAACACAAGAGAAGACACTACCTTTAAAACGGGTAACTCTTTTTGATTTGAGCTCAAAGGCTTACTTGGAAATACTTATTCCCAATGTGAGGCTTCTAGGAGTAATATAGGGATGTGGAGAGACAAAATGACCCGGGTTTGGCTGTGAAAAATTCTTGAGAGGTGTGGGTAAGGTGGTAGAGGTGGGGGCCTTTTATAAGAGGAGAGGAGTGGCACTCTTGGAAAGTTATAAAAGGTTACTTTATTATAAAATACTTTTCGGATTTTAAAGCTCCCATGATTATATATTTCTAGGATAAGGTGATAAGAATTCGAAATCCACCAATCCAATAGGTTTTTGACAAGTTTAGGTCTTATATTTTACATTATCTTTTCATTTTATTTAAATCGTTAATTAATGAGGTAATCGCTGCATCATCATGGTGTCATAAATAATTTAATTTATTTAAGGTCCAAAGAATATAAAAAAAATCATGATGTTGTAAATCTTTTTATATTTCTAATGAATATTTATAGTCAAAATTATGACTTTTAGAACACCATTTAAAATTTTTTTTAGTAAAACAACACATGTTTGTGACATTTTTATTTTAACATTAAATAAAAAGTTATTAATGTCATTTTCCTACCAAAGTGGCTCCATGGGGCCCCAAGTTGACCCATAGATTTTATTGGTCGGCCATGACACATACAATAAGGGTAGGACATGTGTCAAGGTCATTTAATATTATTAAAACATTATTTTTACCTTAAATTACACTAATTACCTCTAATCGCGATTAAAAATTTAAAAGTTACTTTTCACCAAAAATTATTTTTATACCATTGAACCACATTTTACATCATAATGACAACCATGAATGTAGAATTTTTGATAATCAAAACACAGAGGTGTTAAAATTTCATTTAAATGAAAAATCAGTTTTTTAAGTACCACTTAGTGGTTTCACCATTCATAAAAAATTGATGTTTTTCAGAAAAATACCAAAACATCACTATAAGCTATATTTGATATTCATAATTCAAAAATGATGTCTATTTTAAAAAATTAAAAACAAATAAGTTAAATTAATTAATTTAATAATTAATTCCCGCAGTCAGAACAAATAGCGTGTTTTTATGAAACAATATATATCAAAAGATTGACACCAGTTTAAGTCCAATTTCAAAGTGAAATTAATTTCAACGACCACTATTGGATTAAATGGTAATAATATATTCTAATTTAACTTTAAAACCAATTAAAAAGATAATATAATCATATAAATAAATTATATTAAAAAGTGGTTTTGAATTAAAATACATCATTTTTTACTTTTCATTAAAAAAAATAAACTTTATCGGAAAAATACCAAAAATTTACACAAAGTAAATTTTGATGTCCTGATTCTAAAGAAGAATTTTATTTGTTCCAAAAGAATTTATTAGTGTGACCAAAACTACATTTAAGGATGGTTTACCATCAAAAGGCGATAAGTGGACCTTTAGTGAAAATTAGAGTATATATGCCTAAAATTGAATTCTTTTCATATTTTAAGCCTTTATCCTTTATTGGATAAATGTAAAAACATTTAAAAAACATATATAATCATATTTTAGTTATTTCTATTCATTCAAACCAATACAACGACAACGTGTTAACTACCATTTAAAATAATCTTATTTTATTATTAGTGTGCAACGTAAGATTTCAATGAAACTATTTGTTGCGTATCGGGTACACTATCGAACATAGAAACCACTTTAAAGTAAAATTAATATTTAATTCGTAAATATTAATAAGTTTGAAATTGTATTATTATTTATTTACCTGGGATGTTACATCCTTCCCCCCTTTGGGGAATTGCATCCTCGCAATTTTATTCACTTATCAAAATAAGTGGTGGTATTTATCCCTCATAGAATTTTTAGAATCCCACGTTGCATATTCAACCATATGGGTTTTCCACAAAACCTTTACCTGATGAATTACCTTATTCCACCACACTTGCTCTCTATGGTCAAGAATCAGGACTGGTTGTTCTTCATAAGAGAGATTCTCTTCCAACTGAACTACCTCTGGGATCAAAACATGAGATGGATCTAGCATATACCTTTTTAACATCAAAACATGAAATACAATGTGTACCTTAGATAAACACGGATCTAAAGCCACTCGGTAAGAAACTAATCCAACTTTTTCCATAATTTCATATGGTCCAATGAACCTTGGACTCAGCTTTCCTTTTTTACCCAATTGAATCACACTTTTCCATAGTGAAACTTTGAGAAAAACATGATCTCCTTCCTCGAAAGATAGATCCTTCCGCCGTTTATCTGCATAACTTTTCTGCCTGCTCTGAGTTGTTCTCTTGTGTTTCTGAATCAAGTGAACTTTTTTTTCCATTTCCTCTACCAATTTTAGTCCCAGCAGCTTCCTTTCACCCACTTCATCCCAAAATGATGGAGTTCGACACCGCTTCCCATATAATGCTTCAAATTGTGCCATCTGTATATTGGATTGCAAATTGCTATTATATGAAAATTCAACCAAAGAAAGATGTTTTTCCAAACTTTCCTTGATAATCCATCAAACAATCACGTAGCATATCCTCCAAAGTCTGAATTGTTCATTCTGACAGCACATCTGATTGAGGATGAAAAGATGTACTAAAATTTAATTTAGTACCCAACGACTTCTAAAGGCCTTTCCAAAAGTTAGAAGTAAACCTGGGATAACGATCAGATACAATGGATAGGGGAAATCCATGAAACCTGATTATCTCTTTAAGATACAATCGATAATGTTTATCTATAGAGAAAGTATCTCGAATAGGAAAGAAATGAGAAGATTTATTCAAGTGATCAACAATAACCCAGATTGCATTATTACCTCGAGATGTCTTTGGTAATCCTACAAAAAAGTCCATAAGTATATTTTCCCATTTCCACTCTGGAACTGGTTAATGCTGAAGCATCCCTTTCGGTAACTTCCACTCTACTTTAACCTATTGACAAGTCAAACACTTCACAGTATAATCAGCAATATCTCTTTTCATTCCATCCCACCATTAATACTCCCGCAGATCTCTGTACATCTTAGTACTACCAGGATGAATTGAAAACGGGGAACTATGAGCCTCACATAAAAAATCATTATTCAGCTGTGAATCACCAGGAACACATAATCTCTTCCCAAAGCACAAAACACAATCATTATCAATAATAAATTCAGGCAACATACCCTTCTGAACCAGCTATTCCTTTTTCTTCCACCCACTGTCTTTTGTCTGTGCTTGCATAATTCTGTCTGATATAGATGACATCACTGATACCTAAAACAAAATAGAATAACTTCCTGCACCAACAACTTCTATGAAAAATTTCATCAAATCATTAACCAAAGGATCTCATTCCAAACATATCACGGTTAATGAAGCATTACATTTTCGACTCAAAGCATCAGCCACATTATTTTCTTTTCCGGGATGGTAATGAATTGTTCAATCATAATTCTTGATTGATTCTTTCCATCTCCTCTGTTTCATGTTCAATTATTTTTGAGTGAATATATACTTTAATCTTTTGTGATCAGTATATATTTCACACATTACTATATACAAATGATTACTACAAATTATTAGATCAAAAACAACAGCAGCTAATTCCAAGTCATGTGTAGGGTAATTTACCTCAAGTGTTTTCAACTGACATGAAGCATATGCAATTACCTAATCATTTTTCATAAGGACACAACCAAGTCCCTTCAACAAAGTATCAGTGTATATAACAAACTCACCATTCCTGGAAGAAAGTTCCAAAACTATAGCATTCACCAATATTATTTTCAACTCCTAAAAACAATCATCACATTCTTTTGTATAGATAAACGTAACACCATTCCGAGTTAGCTTATTCATTGAACTAGATAACCGTGAAAACTTTTCAACAAACCTTCGGTAGTAACCATCCAAACCAAGAAATCTATAGATCTCGGTAACATTTTTGGGTCTTGGCCATTCATCAATAACTTTTGTTTTTGGAGGATCCACAATTATTCCATATTTAGAAACAATATGACCAAGGAATGAAATTTGTTTCAACCAAAACTCACACTTGATGAATTTCCCATACAATTTATTTTCTTTTATAGTTTTCAAAATAAACCTTAAATGCCTTTCATACTCCTCTTTAATTTTAGAAAACACCAAAATATCATCAATGAAAACAACCAAAAACTTCTCCAAGAACTCATGGAAAATTCTATTGATAAGGTCAATGAAAACAGCAGGTGCATTGGTTTGCCCAAAAGGCATTACTAAAAATTTATAATGGCCATATCTTGTACGAAATGAGGTCTTTAGAATATCTACTTCCTTTACCTTCAACTGATGGTACCCCGATCTCAGGTCAATATTTGAAAAGAACTTAGCTCCCTGGAGCTGATCAAACAAATCATCGATATGAGGCAAAGGATATTTGTTCTTAACAGTGATGTTATTCAAGGCTCTATAATCAATGTAAAGTCTCATTGAACCATCTTTCTTTTTAACAAATAAAATAGAAGAACCCCATGGTGATGTGCTAGGTCCAATGAAACCTTTCTCTAATAAATCTTGCAATTCCTCCTTCAACTCTAAAAGTTTAGTTTGAGCCATTCGATAAGGGGGTTTTGAAATTGTCTTAGCATCAGGAACTAAGTAAATAGTAAATTAAACTTCCCGATCTGGTATTATTCCTGGAAACTCATCAGGAAAAGCATCAGGATACTCATTTACCACTGGAACATCATTAATCTGAATAGTTCCCATGTTTTCAACGATATGTGCAAGGTAACATTCATTTCCATCTTTTACAAGTTTCTTGGCCTCTTGATATGTTATCAATAGAAAGGGTTCATTCTTGTACACAAACTGAAAGTATTTCTGAAAAAAAAATCTTTAACTCTATAGTCAATCTTAGCATCGTAAATAGAGAGCCAATCCATACCCAGGATAACATCAAACTCTATTAGAGGTAAAACAATAAGGTTTGCAAGTAGGTTCTTTCCACGGATAAGGATAATAAGATTCTTATAAATTCTTTTTGCCTCAACATTTCCCCCATGTGTTTTTACCACATGTTCAGGAGTCATTTCTTGAGATGGTATTCCCATTTTTCTAGAAATGTTTTCATAGATGAAAGAATGTGTAGACCCCGAATCAAACAACACACTGGAATAATCTGAAAAAACAAACAAAGTACCTGATACAACTTCATTTGATGGCCCGACATCTGCTGAAGTAGTTGCAACGAATTTCACCACCCCTTTCTGCTTGTAGTCTAACTGCTTCCCATCACTCAAGATCTTTGTCGGACACTCGTTTGCATAGTGACCCATCTCATTGCACTTACAACATTTCACTAACTGTAAATAAAATTTGGTCTTACCTTCACCTTGATCCTTTTCAGTGCAATAACGAGCCTTATGTCCCATATTACCACATCGGTAGCACTTTCAAGAATTTAGAAGACATTCCCCAGCATGCCTTTTGCCACATTTATCACAAACTGGAAACTTTGTTTTCTTACCATCAAACCTTTTGGAAGAATTATTACCTTTTTCTGCCACCTCGGTCTCTTCTACTATTGGTTGTTATAGAACACTTGATCATCGGAAAACTCCATTTCCACCTTCTCAGCACATCGAACAAGCTTTTCATAACTTTTAAACTCACGAGAAGCTAATTCCCTTCGATATTTTGGCTTTAATCCTGAGTAAAAACGATTTATTTTACTATCAAGGTCTCAGATAAAATTTTGATCATACCTTTCCAATCGAGTGAACCTTTCCTTATAGGCAGCCACCGAGTCTTCCTCTTTCCTCAATTCCAGGAATTTGTTTTCCATCCTAAGTTGAAAAGCCTTAGGAAAATACTTCTTAAGAAACATACCTATGAATTCATCATAGTCGAGAGCATCAATCTAATCAGCGTCCCTGATATTTTTAACCAACGACCACCACTGATCTGCTTCACCCTCCAAATAGTAAATATCAAGACTAACCTTTTGATTGTCTGAACACCCCATGACATCGAAAATATTCTCCAGTTATTTAATCCACCCTTCAGCTAGCACAGGGTCAGATGATCCCTTAAATGATGGGGGATGTTGCCTCATGAAATGTTCCACCACGGACATGTTCCTCTGCGGTTGATCCTGCTGATCTCGTGCATGGATACCACAACCATTTATAGCTTGAGTCAACTGCACCATTACTGTAACAAACTGTTCAGTTCCAATTCCGACCATCTCAGGATGCTGATTCGGAAGGTTATTTCCTTCTGCATACCTTCCTAGAACTGCTTCCCTGTTTCCTCTATGGAAAACCATTCTGAACAAACATATATTAGATGAAGAAACATGGTAATCTTCAAATGCTATATCAATTAAATTTGACCATAAAAAATATTTTTGGATAATCATTTAATAGAATTATAACTCCTAATTTTATCTAAACTAACCTATGATACAAACTATAAGGCCCCAGTCTTAATCCTTAATTAATATTGAATTAAATGAATAATTCACATTGAGGATCTTT
Source organism: Viscum album (assembly GCA_963277665.1). Lineage (NCBI taxonomy): Eukaryota > Viridiplantae > Streptophyta > Magnoliopsida > Santalales > Viscaceae > Viscum > Viscum album. The sequence goes on from OY728127.1 coordinate 1,815,911,127, forward strand.
TCAGGTTTAGAGTTTTATAGAATTAGGACATAACTATTACATCACGAAAGATTACATAGTAGAAACTCCTACTAAGTTTCTATAAAATAAAAACTCCTAAAAAGAAACATGTCTAGTTCAATGTTTTAGATAGAATGAATTTTCCTTGATCTCATCCTTGACCCTATTCCACATTAAGTCCTGTGATTTTTTTTCCAGAAAATAGGGATGAGCATAAAAATCGCTGTAAGGGATATAAAAGTACGAAATGAAAACATTAGTCCATGTTTGAAATCATACATTACTCATAAAACATAAGAATTTTAACATACCTCATCAAATCATGAATAAATCATAGAAATCATAAGATATAAATGTAACTTGAGGAATTTATAACATTCTTATGTAGGGAGTAACCCTCATGGTTACGTTTGGAATACCCATCACAGTATATTCCCTAAGTCTCTTCGGAGAAACCTTAACGTTTAACTCCTTCATGTTACCCAATGCATTGGACAGCTATATCGAGCTCACCCGCCCTTAGTTTATCATGGAACCAACCGTCTTCATAATAATTCCCAAGAACCATAACATAATCTTATCACGTAAAACATGCATAAAGGCAACGTAACATTTCCACATTTCAATCACAAGATATCAATACAAAATAATGATATAATAAAAAATTATGAAAACCATTTTCAATACCAAAATAAAAGAAATGTAATAAATGGTATTTTTTTCATTTTAAAAGAATGTTACGTTACGGCTTGTAGAGGAAGCCGAAACTCAAAAAATGGTCAAGGCGGCAGAGAAGTCCTTGTCACCGCATACGTACGACAAAAAAACATTCCTTTTGTCGTTTAGTAAAATGATTCGTATAAAAAAGTTTCCTTTTGAATAAGCATAAAAGTCAAAGGGGAGTATACACCATATAAAATAAAGTTATGTATAAAAAAAATATGCCTCAATGAATGGAGATTGAGACGAAGTCCCTTACCTCATGTCTGACGTGACTCGATTGCTCTTTAATCCCCTGAATAATAAACTTGAGTTAATTTCTACATTCTTAAGAACCTTTTTCAAGTTCATTATTCCTTTTATATCACTTATTACCATGTCATGAACTCTATGTAATTATTTAAGTTAATAACGGTCGTTTTAACGATCATTGGTACTTGAGTCAAAAATAAACTCTTTATAATTACAACTTGTTCATTTATCAATTATATACAGAGTTATATTCATTATGTAGATATCATATATATCATATATATCCATTATATACATGAATTTATAATATTACATAACATTTAGAGGTAAGAAATGGAATGCACGGTTCATGGAGACGGAAAGCCATACGTATGCATGAACGCTACTTTAATTTCTATTTCGTATTTTATGGAATGGAATAATAATGACATAAAGTTATATTATAATTCCAGTATAATTTCATATATAATATCATTAACTCCATCCTTTACACGTCCCACATATGGCATTAACTAATCAAATCACTTTGAGTGGACGGTAGTCCGCACTTCCTAAAATGAAGATATTGCATATACCCATAATGGAATCCATAAAGGTATTCCATAAATGAAAAATACAGAAGATTAAGGAAAACATAAACATATTATATATCATATATAAATATATTATCATCTTAATGGCCTCCTTTTAAGGTGTTATATGAATATTACACAATCATGGTTTCGTGAGGCAGAAATTCCCCATCCACAGAAACAGTATGCTCTTTAACCATTAGATGAAGGTGTGTGTAAGTGTAGCTCTAATAATTCACATAAAAACATCCTAGTATGTTGAAGAAACTGTTTTTGTTACAAAATAAAGGAATAAAAAGAGTTTATGGGGTTGGAGAAGTAAAATAAAACATAAGAACATAAGAAAAGACACTACCTTTAAAACGGGTAACTCTTTTTTATTTGAGCTCAAAGGATTCCTTGGAAAGACTTATGCCCAATGTGAGGATTCTAGGTGTAATAGAGCGATGTTGAGAGACAAAATAGGTAGGGTTTGGCTGAGCCAAAGGTTGGAGATGTGTGGGTAAGGTAGTAGAGGTGGGGGCCTTTTATAAGAGGAGAGGAGGGGCACTCTTGGAAAGTTAAAAAAGGTTACTTTATTATAAAATTATTTTCAGTTTTTAAAGGTCCCAAAATTATATATTTCTAGGATAATGTGATAATATTTCTAAATCCACCCATCCAATAGGTTTTTGACAAGTGTAGGTCTTATATTTTACACTATCTTTTCATTTTATTTAAATCGTTAAATAATGAGGTAATCGCTTCATCATCATGGTGTCATACATAATTTAATTTATTTAATGCCTAATAATTATAAAAAAAATATCATGAGGTAGGAAATATTTTTATATTTATAAATAATATTTATAGTCAAAATTATGACTTTTATAACCCCATTTAAAAACTATTTTAGTAAAACAACACATGCTTGTGACATTTTTTTAACATTAAATAAAAAGTTATTAATGTAATTTTCTACCAAAGTGGCTCCATGGGGTCCCCAAGTTGACCCATTAATTGCCTTGGTCGGCCATGATACATCCAATGAGGTTAGGACATGTCTCATGGTCATTTTATATTATTAAAACATTATTTTTTCCTTAAATTACACCAATTACCTCTAATCGCGATTAAAAACATAAATGTTACTATTAACCAAAAATTATTTTAATCCCATTGAACCACATTTTAATTCATAATGAAAACCATTAATGTCATATTATTTAAATTTAAAACATAGAGATGGTAAAATTTCATTTAAACGAAAAATCAGTTTTCTTAAGTACCACTTAGTGCTTTCACTATTCATCAAAAATTGAAGTTTTTCAAAAAAATACCAAAACTTCACCCTAAGCTATATTTGATCTTCTGAATTCAAAATTGATGTCTATTTTAAAAAATTCAAAAACATATAAGTTATATTAATTAATTTAATAATTAATTCCTGCTATCAGAACAAATAGCGTGTTTTTATGTAATAATATATATCAAAAGAATGACACTAGTTTAAGTCCAATTTCAAAGTGAAATTTATTTCAAAGACCACTATTGGATAAAATGGTAAAAATAAATTCTAATTTCTCTATAAAACCAATTCAAATGATAATATAATCATATAAATAAATTAGATTAAAAATATGTTTTGAATTAAAATACAACATTTTTCATTATTCATTAAATAAATAAACATTATCGGAAAAATACCAAAAATTTACACAAAGTAAATTTTGATGTCCCAATTATAAAGAAGAATTTTATTTGGTCAAAAAAAATTTATAAGAGTGACCCAAACTATATTTAAAGAGGGTTCACCATCAAAAGGCGATAAGTGGACTTTTAGTGAAAATTAGAGTATATATGCCTAAAATTGAATTCTTTTTGTATTTTAAGCCTTTATCCTTTATTGGAAAAATGTAAAAACATTCAACAAAAATATATAATCATATTTTAGTTATTTCTATTCATTTCTCACCAATACAATAGATACGTGTTAACTACCATTTAAAATAATATTATTTTATTACTAGTGTGCAATGTAAGATTTATAAGAAACTATTTATTGTGTATCGGGTATGCTATCGAACATAGAAACCCCTTGAAAGTAAACATAATATTTAATTCGTATATATTACTAAGTATGAAAATGAATTATTCTTTATTTACCTGGGATGTTACAATCACTATCCATATTGGTAATATAAATTTAATGACTGACATTTTCCTTTTACTATGATCCCAATGGTATAAAAATATTCTCATGAGACATAATCCATTGGTCAAATACCATTACATTAGTGGTTCCAGCAAATGATGGAAGCATATACAATAGGAAGTGATCTATTATAGGAGAATCTCAATGTCGAATTGGTTTCTCCAATCAGGAATGGTAATTTTCAATAAACTATTATGAATTAAACAATATAGACATTATTTTCCCATTAACAATACCATTACTATTAGATTCCTAAATATGTAAATATCTATATTTTCCAAAATTATTGAAAACCTACTTCTAGCCAAGAAAAAATTGTAGGATATAAAATATAATTAATTAGATCATATAAATATGATTTTAAAATAATAATTTTTAATTATAAATATTGTGTAACACTATGAATTAATTAAAATTTATGCATTGTTACTCTTAAAATAATAAACCTGGTTTCATTGGGTATATATTAATTTTAAAATCATTCATAATCTTTTATAAAAAAAATAAGGATTATTTTATGGATATACACATGTACTGTCAGACCATTTGTGTATTGGGGTCTGTTTATGTCCCCTGATTAAGGAAAGGATAAATAATAATTTTTCTTTTTTGGTGTTATTAACATGATATACCTCTATGTCAAAACCATGCCCACTTGCGGTATTTGGAAAGTGATGTATTTCAAATAAAAACACATAATAAATTACTTACCTAATATTAATGATTTCATTATATAAATATCACTAATGTGTATGATATGGTTATGTTCCCCATTCCATGTTTTCCATAATTTAGTTCCCATAGTTTATTCTACATTTCTTATACGATCAATTTTAAAGACCTCAACTCAAGTAACACAAATATGGTGCCTATATTATTACATTGGATTAGGAATAAGGGGTAAAATCCTAGAAAACCAACTACGTTAGTATCTTTGGATAAAAAAAATTATTCATGACAACTTGTTTACATAGATAAATAAAACAAATTTAGAAATTGAATTAATTATGATTCGTGGAAATAATTCCACGATTTCTTCTTCATATCCAATGAAAATGAAACAAAATAATAGTGATCTCAAAACCAAGAAAATGATTATGTTTAAAGGAGAATATATCACCTCATTATGAATAATAAATATGTAATTGTAAGAAAATAATCACACAATATAGATAAATAATTTGAAAATCTTGATAATATAAGTCGTAGTTGATATAAAAGGTTAATAACTAAACAATTTCATGCGGTCAGTAAATTGTGAATAAAATTCATTTAAATGTAATATAATTGTGAAAATAAAGTGGATAAAATTAATGAAATTATTATTGATGTTAATTATTAACCATTTTATTTGGTTTTTTTAAAACATGATACCTCTTCCCAAAATATGATAAACAAGATGGTTTTAAACTATAAGTAAAAACTAGATTAATTTGGTCATATAATTTTTCTTATGATACCCATTGATGCATCTAGGGGATATATAATTTTGAACCCCACACAAAATTTATTTTACATATAATTTATTATATATATAATAAATATTTTATGTAATTAATCGATATCCCTTATTAGAAAATTTCTATATTTATTAAATGATAAAATTTATCAAAACACCACAATTAATCAAAAACCATTCAATGTATACACTGTATGTTAAAATGGTATATAGTTTAGGGAATAATATTATCAATTATAAGAGAATAATAATAATTTAGAGGAAATTATTTTCCAATGAAAAATTTTAATTTGAATTTGATTGTTTCTAGAGAATACTAACAATTAACAAGAATATGAGAGTATATAGTAACTATTACTACTTTTTAATTTTCATATAAAAACCAATAGATGATATAATTAAATTTTAAACATAAAATACAAATAAATATTAATAATTAATGATGTTACATTCCAAAGTGTAAGTAAATAATCCATATTATGAATATTAGGTGCATAACATTATTATATGGTTCAACGAAGGGAAATTAAGATTAAGTTCCTTAACATGAGGGTGGCTCATTGTAGGTGTTCATTATCATCATAAATAATAAACTAAATTGATTAATTTAATTTATTAATATAATTTTTCATTTTTATTATCCCTTTTATTTAATTCATTACCATTTAATATTCAATTAATTAATAAATCATGTTTTGTCATCGGTGATTAAGTGATATTTGACTTATATGTGAAAATTGAAATTGGAAGGTTGACTATTGGTTAACCAGGTTATTATTTCATCATATAAAAAATAGTTATCATGAGATAAATATAAAATTTATACATAAATTTTAATTTTAAAACCAATCATGAACTATATTTTTTGAGAAATGAGGTTTATTACAATCTTGGAGATGGCATGTCAAAAGTACAAATGAATAATGATTTCATTTTAAAAACATAATTACGGTGTAATAAATATTATAACTTTACAAGATTATAATAATATCTAATGTTAAATATTTTATCACTAAATATAATTATTTATTATCATCCATTTGTTGTGGTGATGAAAATAGAGTCACATCCCATTATCAGTGGGATAGTCTAGATGTACAGAAATGTCTTTATCATATTTTATTGAGAGAATGTTAACAAAGATAGTGATATATACTGTAAAAAATGATATATCATTCATTAATATCATTACTTTTTCATTTTTATCTCATATATCCATTACTATAATTCGTATTACCATCGATAGAATGTGTTTGTTAAAAATGAATCACAACTCCTCATGATTTTGTAGTCATTTGTAAACACAAGAATCATTATCATATCCTATAAAAAATGGATCCTAATAATGGTATTTATTATAAAATTATTTTTTAAATATATAGTATATACTTTATATGCATCACCATACCCAACCGTGAGAGGTGCTGATAGAAAACATTCCACATCGGTTCACGAGGTAGTTGTTAGCTGTACACACAAGGGACATTATAATTAACCATTCGCGAGAAGAGGGTGTGGATATTTGAAATGAAACATACATAATAAAAAAATAATTATATGGGAGATAATGGTATTAATATATAATAATATACTAAGAATACTTTATGGATGTTGAAGAAGAAAAAAACAAAAATACATTGTTTTTAATTTTACAAATTCGTGGACCAGCTATTCATGATAACACATATATTATTCCTTGAAGGATTATAGTATCTAAAATGTTGTTATTTTATTATGGGTTATATTTTAGGGTTATATTTGGGAATATAATTTTTTAGAAAAAGGGTTTGAATTTGTGAAGAATAGAGGATTGGGGTTTCCATTTTCTATGTTATGTGAGTGGAACACTTGTGTGCATGGAAACAAAAAAGGTGTAACTACATTTTCGAAAGAAATATGTCTCAAAAAATATGTTTATTTTTTCCTTATAAATTATAATTGTTATATATTTCCATAAAAATGATTTTATACATGTTTGTAGGTCATTTTAACCCTTAATGTTTTATTTTAACCTCATGTAAACCCGTTATTACCATAAAACGATACTAAATTTTAATTTTATTCCCTATTCATTTTGGTTAAAATTGAAAATGAAAATAAAATAAAATATATATTATTTTGATTCATAATATTTAATAAATATTCCCAATTTCTATTCACAAAATTTTAATATTTAATATAAAATTAATCCTTAAGTCTCCATGAGAAAATAGATTTAACAAGAGAATGAAATTATAATTTTACAATTTTTAATCCAAATTTCGTATTAAATTGGTAGAAATAACATTAATTTTATTAATTGATATATAATTTCATAATTATTTATTTAAAACAAATTTAATATATCATTTATCCTTTAGAAGTATTTAAATGAATATTCAGTTTCAAGTAAACATTAATATCACTAATTATTCGTAAAGAAATATATATTTATGAAAAATATAAAACATTCAATCGATGATAATTTTCATAATCATAATTATAAAATGAATAAAATTTTATAAAATTTATTTTTTAAATGTGGAAAAAAATTATTATAAATTTTGAGTGAAAAAATAGACTAAACTGTATCATAGAAAAAATACATCTTTAAAAACATTTCTTTTTTATATTAAGTTGTTGTTATTTTATTTGGAGTCATTTAGTAAGAATAATTTAATAATTTATTATTAGTATTCATAACCTCAAACACAATTTCAAGGATATAATGATATTTTTTAAATTAAACTTTGATTGAGTAATTTCATTTAAACCCGACATTGTGTGTGTTGAATGATTTTAAATAAATTATATTTATTTTTAAACAATATACTATAAAATATTGGGTGTAAAAATAGACAAAAAATAAGATAATTTTTTAATAATACATTTAATCTATCTATAAATGTTTTAAAAAAACCTCATTTATCAATTGAACACTGAAGTAACAATTTAAAATGACAAACCAATTGAATTTCCATTTACAAAAAAATAATTACATTACTCATAAGATTTTTTGAATGAGACCGAAAATTAAAATATTCATGGAAGAATCACTCATATTAATATAAAGAGATATAGTAGGATAAAAAATCTATAGAAACTATCTATCACTTTCCTTATATTTTATTTATAGGTACGAACAAACACATTTGTAATACAATAAAATGGGTCAAAATATAATGTCTCAACACATAAGAAAGGGTTTTTCAAAATATATATTCTAGAATCCATAAATAATTCCACACAAATAAGATCAAACCCAATAATCCATACCGAATGGATAATAGTCAAACAATATTTTCACTTCATTTGTTATAATTATCTTATTTAAAAAAAAGTTGTTTTATTATGTCTGGTGATATTCAATCCTACGTTTACTATAACCATATTTATGTGAATGAAAATTTTTCTGTGGTTGGTGATTTTATATATATAATAATACTATAGAACATATTCATTGTAGCGATATATTTAATCAACAATAAGAGATATTATCTCATTGATTAGATAATTTTTCCAAAGTTATGATATAAAAATGGTTCATTAAATATAATTCCTTATAGTACAAATTCTTCATAGATGACCTTTAAAACATAATCATATAATTCATATATCTTTTAAAAAAATTCATATCAATTAATCAATTAACCAATAAACAATGACTCCTAAAACACCACTCAAAATATCTTGGTAATTACCATGGAAATATCACCTGATTAATTTACATAACTCACACATTATTCCAAATTAATGATAAAAATTGAATTTGAATTATCGTATGCATCATGATAATCATGGTTGGAAAAAAATTATATGAAAACCATATTTAAGATGAAATACACATTTAATATTATTTTGAAATAATAGTTTCAACTGAGAAATTAAAATATAGTATTACATATAAAACAAACTTATCAAAGGAACAAAATAAAATACAATATCAGATAAAATAAAAAAAACTAATCATTTTGTCATACTATGTATCATTCTTATCATTCCTCAACTAAACATTCATTAAAAATAATAATGCTGTTGAGAATTTTTTATACACTTTAATAGGGGTAAAATAATTTTGTGGAATTTCATAAATAAAATGTGCTAGGTTAATTATCTTCTTTCATTTTATTAATATCATATTTGTGACATTCAGATGGCTCACGATTCACACACTTTAAATTTCATAGTCACTAAATATTTTTTATACAATACAAAAATCCCCATAATAATATCCTTAGGATTTAACAAGAGATGAAAAAATATCTCATCTTATATAATTCTTATAACTCTTAATGAGAATATGTAAATCATTCTGAACAATTTTTAGCCTCAATATGTATCCAAAATGAAATAAAACAATTTTCTATGAATTTAATACAAACTTATTATATCATTACAATACATTACTAACATTCATAGGAAACATAACATATTCTTGAGGGAATTTAAGGGGATTTCATTCCATTTATAGTCTTAAATAACCTAAACAACCCATTATTATTTTTTAACCATTCATGGATAATTACATAGGTGTATTGTTTTGAAATCCATTTGATTATTTAAAGTTTCCCCTAATCATGATTATTATTTTTATAAACATAGAAACAATGTTATTAAAATATAAAGATTATTATAGGGTTATAATATATTAATATATATATATATATATATTCAGTTATGCCTATAAAAAGAATCGTACTATTATTTTCAATGTTTCTAAACAATCATTAGAATTATTATAATAATTATGGGAATTGTTTCACAAATTTCAAATATTGAGTGTATAAAACCATGTTTTATATGCTCTAAGTAACACTTGATTTTTATAAATTTTATATTTAAATCAATGGATAGTATATTCACTCACATAGAATAAAAAATACACTAATTCATGGTTTTTAGAATAATCATTTTCTAATAAATGTATAAAATATTCTGTTGTTAAAATGAATAGGAATTAAAAAATAATAATATATTCATAAAAAATTAAACCAATATTCATTAAATAACTTATTAATATTTTATGAAGACATGTAATCATGTTAGGTATTATAACAATGGAATCAATTTTTTATCAAGATGTATCATACAATAAAATTAATGGGAACAACACATTAAATTCTAAACTTATGTTTGAAGAAATTTCGTCGTCTAGTAAATCATAATTTAATATTTCATTTTATGTTATTAGATTAATTCCAGAAAATATTTAATAGAAAAAATATAATGATTTTATAGAAACTCATATAAAATTTAATGATTTATTTTATTGGACTCATTAACACGAAAAAACATCCTCATTGAATCAGAATATTACTCAATCATGACACATGTACCTATCATATGTATCTACCTATAAACAAGCACTATAACACATTTCTTTTGTGTAGTCTTACTATCATTGAATTTGATCATGGGGGCCCTAATATATCATGTCCTATCTAGTATCTCTATCTTATTCCACACACTGGGGTTTATTTGAATTTTTTCCCATTATTCCATGTAATATTTCTTTTATATAACATCAAAAACAATCTTATATCTCAATATATACCATTGATAAAACATTATCCAAACCAATAACCTTATAATATAAACTTATTTGGTCGGTAATGGAGAAATTGAGATAATAAACCCCCATTTATCACATCCAATTGGCCTTGGGATATCTACTAAACCCTTGGATATAATGAAAGAAATAAAAAAGTGATGCATTACCCTTAATACTATGAATATTATTATCGATTGATAAGATATCAACCCTAAAAAAACTCCATAACATAATAAAATAGTTAAACCCACAGTATCCTAAATTTCATGTAATCTCACGCATATTCAAAATAAATTATCCGAGATTAAATATATTGAAGAAACTCAAAAAAATCAACAAAACCTAATAATGTAATGCTTTTATTAATGTATAAAGTCCTCCATGAAACCTTAAATTTGGTGTATTAAATTATTTTTGGTAAGAATAACATCTATACTCAGTGGGATCATACTCCATGTCTCTCGTTAAAATATAATAAACTCATAATAACCCCTAGTAAATGGACATCAAAAACATTAAGAACCTATTTGGTAAACTAGTCATCTTCCCAACAAGTATATTATTCTCAAAATAGAATGACCTACTATTGTAACATAATATTAATCATATCTATGTAATGGTTAAACATCACAAAATTTCAATTTATTTTCCTCTCTAACAACTAGAAATTGTACATCCTAATGCTCCCAATTATTATATATAATAATACATATTGAAGGCTCCTTGGAAAATGAATTAGGAAAATAACCATAATGTCGATTATCCTACGTCTCATCCAAGATGTTGTATTCACAACAAATCTCGACATAACACACCATGACCACCACATCACATACCACAAAAAAATAATGAAACCAAAACACATCTAATATATTTTGGTAACTACAATATTAGTGGTTTGTTAAATTAAAATACATAAATTTTATCCCATACTCATAATAATTATGAAACTACTATATGAAACCTCCCCAAAATAATTAATAATCCCAAATAGTGAAATTTTTATTATTGGAATTATTTCAAACCAGGACAGGCACTCTCAGATATCGTGTTGAATTCCATAACATTACATTCCTAGACTTGATTACCATAATTGTAACCCAAATTTCTCATATAAACCATACATCATAAAAAGAGAAAGGTCGATCAATTATATACTATAGGAGTGTTTTGTGTATATATTTCAAGATAATTATGATAAACACACATATAAACAATTCATATAAACATAGACCCATAATTCATCATAAGAAAATTTCTCCCATTAAACCGATATATTATTTTATTAAAATATGTCATCAACATCATCCACATGAAATCCTTTATATAAATAAATCATTCAAAATAATTCTTTAAAACCGTGGTAATGGGAAACATAATAAGGGTGACTAAAAAACCAAGTACTACTAATACAAATAATTAACATTTTAAATTCCATAAATTAGAATAAGAGTGCATAAGTTAATGATGAATTAAAAAAAATTCATTATAGAATCATAAATTAATAAAAACACATCAAAAAATAGACAATTAAATATAAAAACATTTCTTATTCATGAGTAAAAAAATAAACAATAATATTAATTGTGATATTAAAATTAATCAGTTAAAATATTATAAATCCATTGATAGAAATGATAAATAATATTGGAATCTTAGAGAATCATCTAATTAAAAACAAAAAACCCTTGAATACTATTATAAGAATATGTCTGAAATCCAATATAATTATCTAGAGAAAATAATAATTACCCATTTCATCGTTGTGTTATCTCAAGGCACCCTTCATATAATCTATAATAGGCTAACTTGGTGTTATATGGGCTCAAATATCATTAATAATGTCTTTGAAATAAATACAGAGAGAATTCACTAAAATCCAACGAGGAAATATTTATTACATCAAAAAAATTATTAACTTATGAAAAGTAAATAGTTTCCATATGCCTCTCGTTATAGAATTATAAAATGATGTAATGGGAATGGGTTACAAAACAATTTCTTTAAAAACATGATTATCCCACTTAAAAAATGGGTCACAAAAGAATTTCTTTGAAATGTGATTAACCCAATGAAAAAATGGGATACAAAATACTCTCATTGAATAAACAATTAACCGATGGAAAAGAAATGTGTTACAAAACAATATGTTTGATTCATGATTAACCAATGGGAATGAAATGTGTTCTAAAAAACTATGTAAAACATGATAAATCCATAGAAAATAAATTTGTCCCAAAAAAATATCATTAAATCAGGATTAACTTGTGTAAAATAAATTATTTTCGAAACAATACCTTTTTTGTATAAATAAACCTTATTAATTAAATGTGTTACATAAAAATATATTTAAGACATGGTTATCCTCTAGAAAATAAAGAGTTTCTTGGATGATATCTTTTATGAAATAATTATGCATCGACAAACTAAAAAAATGCTATAAGTAAAAAAATCCACATTAGAGGATAATTAATGGCAAGGGTTGTAAATTTTTATGAATTGAAAATACTATTTAAATATCATTAAAAACATTGTATATCGAAATACAATTTTATCATTCCAATTTTTCCTATATAAAATTCAAACAATTAAATCATAATCCCTAAGAAATAATGACATTAAATTAATCTGATAATATCATAAGAATAATATATTCATTTTATATATATTTAAATGTCCGATATATGCACCTCATAAAATAAAAAAGGTGTAAACCAGAAGAAACATCACAAGAATGAAATCTGTTATTATAATCCATTACTACATTTTTAATATTGAAACAATTAATCACATTAAATAATAATGAATAAATGAGACTAATAATACCTTGATAAATATGGATATTCATCATATAATATAGTAATGTGGTATTATATACACATTATAAAATTAGATAGTTATTTAACAAATAAACATCACAAAGAAGGAAAATTGGGACAACAATCCATTACTAATTTGGTATCATTTAAACCATAAACCCCACTAAATAATAACCATTAAATGAAACATATGATGTCACGATAAATCAATGTATTAATAATATGAAATTTCATAAAGGTATTATATACACCATTTAATATAATCTATGTTAATAACATAAATAATGTCATAATGAAAGAAAATTCATAGAGAAATCCCTTAATACTTTGGTAACATATGAATCTTAAACCCAATGAAAGAATAATCATTAAATGAAAATTATAAATACCATTAATATAGAATAATTTGTGAAAATATAAATAAAAATGGATATATATACAAAAAAAATTATGTGGATAAAATGGCATGTTCCTCACAGATGTAATAGTGAGATAATAATCGCATACATTGAGACGTATTTATCATGGATTCCCTCAATTTTTCTTCATAAATAACTTGTTTAAATTATTTAATTTTACAATAAAATTCTTAATGTTAATCATAATTTTTATTTAACATGATACAATTCCTGAATCAACTTCTTAATCACTTATTCTTACGTTTATTATTTTCACAATATTCGATATATGTGTCAAAAAATGCTTTATTAGGTCAACTATAGTCAAATGTGAAATTATTTAAAAACATAATTAATAATAATCAAGAAATAATTATCATATTTATACTCCAAATATACTTTAAAATCAATCATGATTGACTTTTATAAAAAATGAACTAATGTCACAATCATGGGGTCTGTTGGTCATAATTTCAAATGAGTAATGTTCTTATTTATTAATTATCAATATTGAAAAAAGTAAAGTAATATTTTTATTTCCATAATTATAATTATACCACAAAGATAATATTATTTTATCATACAATACTATATATATTATTCTGGTAATGTATGAGGAATCACCTCGTGTCGAGTTGTTGGTAGTCCACACATCCCTGAACAATGTTATCCTTTTTTCAATGTGTGAAATGGTATTAAAGAAAATGATATATTATATTTCAACAAATGTAATTATATCATGAAGATAATATATATTTCATTTGATTAACGAATTTTAAATTACAAATATCGTTAATAAATTCAATGTAATGTGTGAATGTATGACATTGATTTGAGGAGGTGGTAGTACACGGATATACAAACATTGTTTTAGTGTTGACAAAAAATGTATGGAATAAAGGTATATGTATATAATAATTACATATATATGAATAAATAATATATATAATATATATATATATATTATAAAATTAGTGTTTCCATAACATTTCTAAACCATGGTTGGTGGTAAAGGAAAAATAGACGACATCGTTTCATGAGGCGGTAGTTTCCGTACCTAAATGGTAATTTCTTTACCATTTTTATAGAATTGATTAAAGATAATGTTATACCCATTTACATAAAAAACAACTTAAATTCAAAATGTTTATTTAATTATATAATTGTTTAATAATATTAAATTAATCTGTTTAGAATTTAATAAAATATAAATACATGTTTCAAAATGTTACCTCTTTTATTAGGTAACTCCTTTTATTATCCACCAACTGAAATCCATTGATGGGTTTATTCCCATTTTAGGACTCTATTTTTATTGTATGAATGTTGGTTGATTACTTTGGTAGTTTTTGATGAAAAAGTGGTCTTTGGAGAATTTTTAGGACGAATAAGAGGGAAATCCTTTTTATAATAGAGGTGGAGTGACATTATTTTAAATATACAAAGGTAAAGACTATTAATATGTATTACTTATATAATGTGCCCCCAATAATGATCCATATAATATAAATTATGTTATATTGTTGAATAATTTCAATGACATTGGCTATGGACATGTGTCTATGAAAAGAAAACCCATATGATTAAAGCTTATCCACTAAGTAAACTCAATTTTAACTTAATCGTTGTAATTAGTTTTAATTACATTTATTATGCATATTGGTTAAAAATAAATTCATATAATTATAAAATATTAATAATATTGATTATAAAATTGTAATACATTTATTTTAATTTCAATAATAAATTTTGTACAAATTAATCTAAAAATAATTTCACACACATGATGACATAGAAGATTTTAAAGGGGAAATGTTCAAATGATGGTTATGTTTTCACATCCAAAATCACTATAAAATTGGTTATAATAATAAATATTGTTTGAAGTGATATAAATGTTATTTAATTACACATTTAAACCTATTAATATTATAATTTAACAATATTAATTTATTTCACAAAAAACGTTCTGCATTTAAAATGTGTTATCATTCAATATCCATCAACATATAATTGTTCTTCGAGAAAAATGACAAAAAATATAATTTAGATATTACTCATATGAAATATATATATATATATATATATATATATATATATTCAAATATACATTTTATAAGAGTCAATATTAAATTTAAAATTAGTTCAAAATTAAAATGTGTTGAAACTTCCCTAAAACAATATACATCTTTTTATGGATATTGTTGGAATTATTCTTATAATAATCATATTAAACATATTGGTTTAATTTTACATCATTTTATAAAATATAATAAAAATAATTTTAAATAATATATTTCATTAATAATAAATAATTTAATTTAATATGATAAAACTATATTATATTCCAAAATATATTTTTTCATAAAAAAAATTATTATACTCAATTGGTATATATATTCATTAATAATTAATTTTTAACATATGAATTAATTTTATAAAAATTTTCATATTAAAATTTTCATAATTTATTTTTTTCCATTCATTCATGTACTTAAAATTTCTAGGCGATAAATATCATAATAATATTTATATTATATTTTTTTCTTCTGAGACTCTCCCTTATATGTAACAAAAGTCTGGAATGGGACTAGATCTCACATAAAATTAAATATTAAAATGGTTATTCTTGTGATGAATGGTCATATATGTATTTATTGTTAAAAAATATATTAATTAAATTAAATAAATTTTAAAGAATATATTTCGTAAAATTTTGAGTTTGTTTCATCATACCCCCCATAAAACACATTTCACCATAGAATATCTTCTTGGTTGTCATAGGATTTGCATTTTTATAATTACATTATTAAAACCAATATCATAAAAACTGTTAACAAAACCTACTCTTAATAAGGCTATGTAGAGAAAATAATTTTCAATAGATGATAAACATTACGAAGATTCCGCTATGGGAGGACATAGGTGGGGATGGAGGAAAAGATTACATAATTATATAGAGTGATTGGGGTAATTTATAACAAACAAGATAATGGTCAATAGAATGTTATGGGTCTCAATAACATAAATATGTTATGATCTAGAAGGAAAATAGTTCATCAGAATTGAGGGAACTAAGACAATAATTTTTTTTAATATCATTTTAATAATGATCGAGAATTATCCTACCATCTAGACTAAGAAAAAAAGATCAAGCACGTATACTTATTTATTAGTAGAAGAGCATCCAATACTCAATTTCAAATTTTTTTTAACAAACTACAAGTATTCCTATTGAATTTTTAATTTATAAGACAATAAATAAATATTTTAATACCCCATAACCATAAAATAGATAATCATGCTACTCTATAAATTTGTATAAACTGTCCAAAATTAAAATGGTTATTGTATTTTATGATAATTTTGAATATAAATAAACCTCCATATGATAAAATAATCATAAAAATTCAATGGTAATAAAAATGATGAATTTAAATCATTTTATAACACTCTACCTCAATCAACATAAAATATATTTAGCGTTTTAACATCAAGAGTTATCTCATACATTCCAGTTTTTAATACTGAATATGGTTATCTTCTTTTTAATAATACTAGTCACTCAGTCAAAAATAACCTTTCAATCGTATAGTTATATATTCGATAATAATTTTTCCCCATAATTATCTCAATATCAATGATCATATAAACCGTAATGTATTTCCAAATAATTATTTATGAAAAAAATAAAGTAATATATCCCATTAATCAAAATATTTATATATAATGAAACCAAATAAATTGTCTCCAACAATTTCAATAATAACTTCAAATGTTTTTCTAATTATAATCCTCAAATGGGATGTCTTAAAATTATGAATATATGATCATCCTTAATATAATTTTATATGATTAGGTCAAATATATTTGATTATAAATTCATATGAAAACATCATAATCTATAATTTTATCTAAACCGAACTCTGGAATCATCTATAACAGCCTTGGACCCAAACTTATAACTACTATGCTAAAATCCATAACATTAATTTCACAGTATTAATGTCGATAAGTTTTACCCATTTTTTTTAATATTATCCTTACTACATAAAAATAGATACATGGATCACATAATTAATATAGGACCTTCTTAGGTTTAGAGTTTTAGTGAATTAAGTCAAGCACATACATCGAGTACTCATATAATCATGAAATCAAAAGACAACAATATAAACCTTTTCCCATTTAACCCATTTATTTTATTTCATAATAGGTCATCAATAATTTCATTATGGAATTTTTAATAGACAGAAATGGTACAGAAAATATAAAAAACATGGGGATACAGAATCCAAATATAGGTGTGCAAAAACACTCAATAAGGGAAAAAATTAGCATTAATAATTTAAATGTCATCAATATGAATAATATTTCATAAGGGGAAATGAATTAATCAAAGTGAATGAGTGAATAATAAAATAACTAATACCATATAATAGCTTGACAATAAAATATTAATCCACTGCAAAGTCAATAGTGAACATAATGAACAATAACGATCCACGTGATATCATTCTTCTTAATAGGAAACATTATAAACCCATATCATGAAACGATAAAACATATTGGTATGTTCGAACATCATTAAATTGAACACTTAATAAAACCATGCATAACCCCTCCAAATTTAAATTATAATACGAATAAATTCCAATATAATTATACCAAATACAATATCATTACTCGATCCATCTAATCAATATATAAGCACACCAATCAAATGAGATATAATAGGATCACCCAACACTATCTAAGCGCACCCATAATTGAGAAGTTTCATGAATTGAGTACTTATGGAATTAATAAAAATCCATTGAAATAACATTTATTCTTTAAAGAACATGATTAAACAATTCAAAGGAAACAGTTTCCACAACAATCAAATTGTAACATGATTAACCCCAAGAAAAGAAATGGGATACAAAATAGATTATTTGAAATCATGTTTAACCCTGAGAAAAGAAATGTGTTACAAAAAAAATCCCATTGAAAGATGATTAACACATGAAAATTAAATGTAATTAATGTAAGAACCCGTGTTTTCGGAACGAGTTAATATCCTGACCTAGTTTGAATATTTTTCTTCTTTTTGAGAAAACTGTGAAAATCTGGTATGTTCTTGAAATTTATAGATTACTGGCCATGTACTCAAAAGTAAACATTGTGGATGATTTTGGTGTGCACCAGTTGTGTGCTTGCTGAGTACATGTTGGGTGATGACTCTGTCATAATTTCACACTATATGATGTGTATTGTTTATGGACACATAATGTATTCTCCTTTCTGTATACTGGCTGAGTTCTAGCCATGTGTCGACCCATGTGGCATGTCCCAGCAGTGTGGCTACCTCTGCTTACGTTGGAGTACATACAAGGAAAATACACAACATGTAGTCCTTTATACACATTGTGTATTTTCATTTTTATTTTCTTAAATGAAAGAGTGTTTCTTTTTATTCAAGATAACCCATTCTTCTACCCTGTTTTCAAAAGATGATGCTCTGAGAGGCCAAAACTGTTTCTTCTCCAAGATTCTTCATCTGAGGTCTGTTCATCAATCTTTCGGTGGCTGTGAGATCGCATCAGGAAGGCTAAACCAGCACACCCTTTTTCATTCCAGTTTCTTTTCCTCACACACAACGGATTCCATCTGAGTGTAATTACTGAGATTTTATGGAAATGTACATCTACAAAGATCATATTCGAATTATAGCTTGATATCAGACATATCTATATCTACGAGTCTCAGGTAGGTGGTTCATACCTTCTTTTGTGTTTTCATGGATTGTTTGGTGGTGCATCCTTTAGCACATTTTTGGATATTTTGAGTGAGATCCTATTTTTTCAGCTATATCATATTAAATTGACAATTAGACCCATGGGATGTCTTTTTGTATGCTCTTTTACTAGTTTTTATTGAGCGGGTCCAGGAAAAAGGTCTTTGGAAAATTGAGGCATTTTGGCAAGGTATGCCAAAATGTGTTAAAATGAATTGTTTAGTATAAAATACTGAGTTTAATTTTTCATGGTAAGATATGAACTATTTGAGGATTTGAAGACCTCAACGATGGTATGGGAATGCACTAGGTTAGTGCATTTCAACTGTGTAA
The DNA here is from genome assembly GCA_963277665.1 of Viscum album. Lineage (NCBI taxonomy): Eukaryota > Viridiplantae > Streptophyta > Magnoliopsida > Santalales > Viscaceae > Viscum > Viscum album. The sequence continues at coordinate 1,815,931,183 of OY728127.1, forward strand.
ATTTTTTTTCCAATTTAAAAGTAATTATTTTGATTATATATGTAATTTCTGAGTTGCATGTGCTGGAACCCCTTTCTGTTGTGTTGGGTGTCACTATGATATTCTTCAGTGATGTTAATCTGAGGGTGGGATTGACCTGGGTTACATTGGGTGGTTTGGACAATGGTATTTGGCATCATGGATGTCGGCTTGAGGTAGTGTGACAGTCAGGATGGGCATGGACTGAGTTACATGGATGGTGTGGCCATCATATTTGAGCAACATGGTCGTAGGGGAACAAGGTGTCAGAGATGTTGTGGCTAGGGTACAATTTTGGTGATTACCACTCACCCAGAACCTCGAGTAGTGTTCACACAAATAGAATTCATAATGAGGTTGTAGTTAACCACTTGTGTGGGTAGAGGCCTCCATGAGTTGTAGTTTAGGAACTATTGGTTTGTGGGTGCTTGTCGTAGGAAGCCACATGGAATGGTGAAGAGTCACAAGGGATATAATTGAGGCTATCAATTTGATGGAGAGGCTAGTCTTGATTAGAGGGCATACATTGATATTCCTCCAGTTACCTTATTTGAGGGCAAACATCGATGTCCCTTCGGTTACTTATTTTTGGAAAGACATAGTTGTTCTTCCAAGTTACTACTATTTTAAAGTTCCATTGGGACGTCGGTACTTGAGACATGAGGTGTCCAGTGGAACAAGGTGTCGGGTAACATGACAGAGATTCCGATATCGGTAGAGGAAGGTGGATCTTCCTTGTGGATGATGATCACCTGTGGTGTTTATGGTTATTTGGGCATCCCACGGTTTACATTTTTCTTCATGAATGAATTCAAGATTAAAAAATTATATTAGGCACACACTATTGGGTGGTATCCTACTAAGAATATTCTCACACCACGCACGAGACCATTGGGATGCATGTAGACATTATGGATTTTTTAGTAAGAAAGTGATCAGCATCAGGAGTCGGACTATTTTTGATGTTGCATGGAGATGGTAGAGACCTCAATGTCTTGCCTAGCTAGAGTGTACTTTGTTTTTCTTTATTTCCTGTATTAGCATTATATCCTTGTTTATGGAAGCTACTGTTGATAATCCATTGGAACCCTTTTATGTATTGACTTTCTATCGACACATTATTTGTTTTTTAGTAGGTGAATGTGGTGTTAAACAAGATGTTTTTCTTACATTAAACTGTACAAGTTTTTTCATTCCTTCTACTTTTTATTGTATTTGATATTCTTCTTCTATGGGGGTCTGGTTTTAGTCTACTATGTCATAATCTCCATTGTAAGTTACATATTATTACTCGGACCAGTACCATTATTATCCTTTGATTGATTATATCCTCCCCAATATACCCATTCAGACCCTCTTTGTTATTCGACAGCCTTGGGAGTTCAGGGAGGTGGGCCTAAGGTAGTAACACCAGCCCCGTTTAGCCTTGTTCGGGTTGATGTTTGGGTCTGGGTCATTACAAAGTGATATCAAAGGAGTTATTTATAGGGATTTAGTAGAAGTTTTTTGATGGATATTAATGAGATTGATTCTTCCCCTTTATTTATCATGGTTTAACATTTTGTGATATGATAGACTGGAGGTAGTTTGTTTTAAGAATTGTGATTCATATTTGTTCTTGGGTGCCTGCAGCCCCAGTTATGTGGGATGGACCACATTACCATGGGTGGGAATTGTTGATTTCTTTTTTTACACAGATTACAATTTATATGATTTACACATCAGCGGTGCACTTGGTCTGTGATGTTATTGATTGTGATATGCAACCCTAGACCTGGTGGGGTAATGGGGAATTTCATCTAGGCTCTGTATGGAAGGGTGTGATTATTTGGATTTTGATAGAAAAATATTTAGTGTATTTCAATTTCATAACTTCATGTACGCTTTGTGAAGTGATAACACCATGTGAAAAATATCAATTTATATTCCTTGTATGCCTTGAAATGTGAACAGGTGAAATTCTTAATAAAATTTCCCGATTATTTCAATGTGTTATTTCATGATTTATATATTTGAAGAACTGATTGTGGTTGGGTATTTGTGTCTTGATCTTATAAGAGAGGGCATGTACTATGGTTGAGGTGATTTTTATCATTAGGATTGGATGACTCGGTCGTCGGTTTGAGGAAAATTTGGTTGTCTGGATGGGCATGGACCAAGGTACTTTTGACACTAGGCTCTGTTGAGGGCGGGAAGGTAGTCCATGTTGTTGGGATGCGTTGGTCATGTGTTGTGGTGTGGAATAGTAAGTGTAGTAGTTATGTGATTACTTGTACTGATTTTCCAATCTGCATGAATATATTGTAATATATATATGGGATGTCTTACTATTTATGGTATTCAGCAGGTTCCCTTTAGACAACTCAAATAGAGTGTTAGAATTGAGATGGTACATTTTTGCAGGAGCATGATCAGATTAAGGATCTAGTGTAGGCAGTGCATGAGCTGAAGGTATTGCTCAGGGATTGGAACAGTTCCAGGATCTAGTGTGTGTAGGACAAAAACTGCATTTTGTAGCATTCAGACCATGTATAAAAAATCAGCTCTGAGCTATCTTGGTACACGTCTTTTTGGGGATCGATAGAGGTGCGCAGGGTACAGAGCCATCTATAATATATCTCACAAAAGAGTTCGGGTCGTTGCACCTGCCACTTTTTCAGGGTGAGAGTGGTCTGTAAGAAGCTAAGGACTAGATAGAGAGCATGCATATGATTTTTGAGCAACCCGAGCCACCTCTTGGTTGGAGGGTCCATATGGTGATGTACATGCTTTGAGGATCAGTGAAGCGCTGGTGGGACGTGCACGATCAGGATTGCTGGCACGATAGATTAGCATGAAAAGTTATTGAGGATGGGTTCTTTGAGCACTTGTAACTAGAGAAACTGAGGGAAGATAAAGCTTAGGAGTTCTTGATCCTTGAGTAGGGAGACAATTCCATCATAGACTATGCAGCTACCTTCACTGTTCCCCTCTCTTTACACCTGGTATAGTATGTAATGACGTAGAAAGGGTGATACACTTTGAGGATGGCGTGTGACAGGCCATTCAGATGCAGGTGAATGTATTCAAGATGGATTCATTCTTAGAGCCAGTAAATCAGGCACTCATAACGGAGGGTAACTAGAGGGAAATGCCCTAGGTTGTCTGGGCGATGGCTTCAGTTAATTGTTCAGATAGCAGGAAGCGAGGAAAAAATGAGTTCTACCTGGGTAGTTAGGCCAAGCACTCAGCAAGACCACCTCGTAGCATTTTTTTAGGGTTTTTCATTCAGTGTGGACCACAAGGACATATCAGTACTCAGTGCGATAGGCCTCAAAAGGAGTTATGGGCATGTGGAAAGGTTAGATATTTGTATAGGTTCGGTAGGGAGCCTTCTTATATAGCTGGAAGGTAGGGACCATGAAAAATTATGACATCTTGAGAGTTAGTTCATGATCTGTACAAGGAGAGGGCTTGTGAGTTTCAGCTGCATGTAGAGAACACAGTAGAGATACTGGTACCCAGCTGAGGAGTCACTGGCTAGTTACTGAAGAAGCTCCACATGGAGGTTAGGAATCGGGCAGTCATACATCAGGCTAGGTGCATGCCATGGAGCAGCCAAAGGCTGAGCTGGCTGGTGATTTGATGACGGTTAGAGGCACACAATGGGTGTGGTTGTGATCTGATTTTTTAGTTGTTTTGGTTGTGACATTCCTGGTTTCTCTTTGGCATGAGCTGTCAAGTCAGGTGTGTTTTGAATGCTTGAGGGGCACATGATATATGTGGATAGACCAAATGTTGGTTAGTGGGATTGGGGCCTTATCAAGTGTGTGATATATTTATATACATATGAGATGTGTAACATCAGTATCATCAAGGTTCCGGGTTACATGAGGTTCCTTGAGCATCGAGGAATCAAGGATGCAGGTTATAGGATGTGCCTTGGGCCTCAAGGTATCTAGGATGTGGGTTACCTGAGGATCCTTGGGAATTTGGGCATCTAGGATGATGGTTACATAAGGTGATGTGGACATCGGACATCACAAATGTGGGTTACATGAGTTGCTAGACATTAGGTTTGTTTTAGAATCCATGGGATACATGACCTCGTGGAGGCGGACACCGATGTTGTGTGAGATAAATTTCGGTGTTAGAAACAACACGAGAGCATCATTGAAGTGATAGGGTGACGATGCATCATGATAGGACCATGAGTCTGAAAGTAGGTTATTGAACTCTAGATTTGATATGTTTTTTAGGGTTGAGACCAAGTTAGTCAATTCCTAAGGTGGGGAGACCCTAGGGGAATTTAGATAGAACCTTTGAGACTGGGTGAGTTTGGGTAACTTTGATCGGGGTAGTATGTTCGGGGCCATCTATGAGTTTCTTTTGACACCTCTGGGATGAGAAATTATTTGGTAGGGAGATTATAAGAACATGAGTTTTTGTAACATGTCAAAATCCCGACCATTTTTGAATTTATGACTTATTTCTGAGAAAACGGGGAAAATATGGGTTGGTCTACAAATTTCCAGTTTACAGAACACGTACTCCAATGTACATGTCGTGTATAGTTTAGGCGTGAACTGACAATGTGGTTGTTGATTACATGTCATGTGATGACTGTTTAATAATTTCATACTACATGACGTGTAGTGTTTCTTGACATGTCATGTATCCTCCTTTCCCCCAACCGTCTAAGTTCAAGCCATGTGTCGACCTATGTGGAGCATCCAAGGAATGCGGCTACCTCCTCTTAACTTAGAGTAAGAACAAGGAAACTACATGGAATGTATTCTATTATACACGCCGTGTATTTTTATTTTTATTCTCTTAAATTATTGAGAATAAAGTCTTATTCTAGAAAATACCTTCTTCTTACCCATTTTTAGACCTTGATGCTCCAGAGGGACGGAGACATTTCATCTCCTACATAGTTCATCTAATGTCAGTTCTTCAAAATGTTGGTGGCTACGGGGTCACATCAGGAAGGTTAAACTGACACACCCTTTTTCATTCCAATTTCATTGCCACACAAAACGCAGATTCCATCCTTGTGTAATTAGATGGATTTGACAGAATTGTAGATCTATGATGGTAATCTTCTTATTGGAGATTAACATCATACGTTCCTACGTCTACGAGTCTCATGTAGGTGGTTCATATCTTCTTTCATGTTTTTACGGATTTCTGGGTGGTGTGGCCTTTTGCATTTTTTTGGATATTTTGAGTGAGACATTGTTTTATCTGATATTTCATATTAAATTGATTATTAGACCCATGGGATGTCTTTGGGTATGCCCTTTTCTTTTTTTTCTTATGTGGGGCTAGGTGAGGGGTCATTGCTAAATTGGGGAATTTTGTTCGTAAATTCCAAAATGTGTTAAATTGAATTGTTATGTTTAAACTGCTGAGATTAATTTGTAAATGTATGATATGAATTGTTAGAGGTTTTAAATAACTCAGTACGGGTATGGGACATCAATTGGTAAGTGAAATTCAACATTTTAGTCGGTTTTTTCATATTTAAAAAAGTATTCATTTGATTATATATGTAATTTATAATTTGAATGTCCTAGAACCCCTTTGGGTTGTCATGGTCGTGGCCCAGATATTCTTTAGTGTTGTTCATCATAGGTTTGGCTTGACCTAGGTTACATTGGTTGGTTTTGACCATGCGATTTGGCATCATGGATGTCGGCTTGAGGTAGTGTGATTGTTAGGTTAGGCATGGACCGATTTACATGGATGGTGAGACCATCAAACATGAGCAACATGGTCACAAGGGAAAGAGGTGTCAGAGATGTTGTGGATTGGGTTCTATTTTGTTGATTACCGCTCACCAAGATCCTTGAGTTGTGTGCATATAGAGAGACTCCATGAGAAGGTGGTTTTGACTACTTGTGTGGGTTGAGGCCCATGTTAGTAGTGGTTTAGGTACAATTGGTTTGGGGTTCTTGTTTTAGGAATCCACATGGAAAGTTTTGGATCCTCACGGGATAAAATTAAGACTATCGGGTTGGGGGAAGAGGCAAGCCCTGATTTGATGGAAGATATCATAGTTCCTCCCGTTAACATATTTGGGGGAATACATAGTTGTCCCCCAGGTTACTAATTTTTGGACAGACATCATTGTTCATTTGGATTACTACTATTTTGGAATGCCTTCAGGTCGTCTGTACTTGAGAAACGAGGTGTTGGGTTCAACATGGGGTTAGGTTACATGATAGAGATTCTGGAATTGTTCGAATTAGGTTACACTTCTTGGTGGCTGCTCAGAATTAGTGGAGTTTATGTTTATATTTGCATAAAATGGTTTACTATTTTCTTTATGACTGTATGCCTACTTAAACCCTTATATTAGGTATGCACCATTGGGGGATATCTTTCTAAGATTCATCTCACACCCTGTATGGGCCCTTCGGGACACGTGTAGACTTTATGGATTAGAGTGCAGGAAAGAGATCAGCTTTAGGAGTTTGACTATTTTAGTTGTTTCATGGTGATTTTATATACCACAAGGTCTTTCTAAGCTGGAGTGTACGTCGTTTTCTTTATTTCCTATATTATCAATATTTCGTTGTTTATGGTAGCTATTTTTGGGTATCCATTTTCACCCTTTTATGTGTTGAAATTCTATGAATGCATGCTTGGTTTGTTTAGTACATGAAAGTGATGTTCATCAAGTTGTTCTGTTTACTTTCCACTACATTTCTTTATGTAATGCTTCTGCAATTTATTGATATTGTATATTCTTCTGCACTATTGGTCTAGTTGGATTCTGCTATGATATTTAGCCCTCCTTCATGATAAATATTTTTACTCTGTCCAGTACCATTATTATACTCTGATAGGTTATATCCTCCCCACTATACCCATTCAGAACCTTGCTATTAGTCGGAATCCTTTGGCGTTCAGGGAGGTGTTCCTATGGTAGTTATACTCTATCCGTTTATCCATACTCGAGTGTCACATCGGGTCTAGGTCATTACAATATAAAACAATCCCATTTAAAAAAAATGTTTATCCCTTGGAAAATAATTTTTTTACAAAATAATCTATTTTACAAATGATTATCCGATTGAAAATAAATAGTTTCCAAAAAAATATCATTGATAAAATTTTAACTTCTAGATAATATATGGGTTCCAAAAAATAACTTTAATATATGATTATCCCATAGAAATAAAATCGATTCCCAAAAAATCACTTTAAAAAATTATTGACCTAAGGAAAACCAATGTGTTCCATGAAAATCTTTTTAGAACATGGTTTTCCAATCGAAAATAGAAAACTTCCACAAAAATATTTTTGAAAAAATTAATCTATCAATAAAATAATGATGCAGACATCAATAAAAAATATCCCCATTGGTAGATAATTAACATCCACGGTTGTTGATTTTGATGAATTGAAATACCATTTAATGATTAATAGAAACATTCTTGAGGAAAATAAACATTAAACATTCAAGAGTCTCCTATATCATTTTGAAACATTTCATTTATAATACCCATGATGGAATAATATTAATTAAATATTATAATATCATAAAGAATGAGGTTCATTATATATATTTTCAATGAAATGTTTTATACCCCACATATATTAAAAATGATGTAAAACATTACAAACATCATATGGAAGGAAAATTATGATAATAATCCATTAGTAATTTGGTAACATGGAAAACATGACCAATACAAAATAATATTCAATAAATGAATCTTATAATTCGAGTATAAATAATTATACTAATTTTATAAAATTTACATGATTGAGTATATACACCTTATAAAATAATATATTTGTATAACTTAACATATTTCACTAATAATGAAAATTGTGACAGTAATCTTTTAATACTATGGTAACTTTTTTGCTAAAAACCCCAAGAAAGAATACTTATTAAATGAAACATATAATATCATAAAAATAAGTATAATAATTGATATGAAATGTGAAAGAATAAGTTTATACACCTAATAAAATAATAAACATTTATAGCATAACAATCTTCACAAATGGGGGAATTGTTTACAATACTTAATTAGTTCTTATGTAACATTGAATGTGTAAACCACATGAAAGAATAATAATTAAAATAAAAATTTTAATATAATTAATATAAGATAAATCATGACCTGTTATTTCAAAAATGGTTTACAATACTACATATAAATTAAGTACTTTATGAATACGGTGTATGCTTCACAGATATAAAAGTGAGATAAGAATCCCTTACACCAAGTTTGATTTGTCATTACATTACACTATATTCCAAATTAATAAAATTAGGTTAAATATTTAAATAATTTTTAACCATTTCATTTTTAATTAATTTTACCTCTCTTATTAATATTTTTAAATAACTAATTAAACAATTAAATTTACGTCAGTTGTTTTGACCATATTTGGTTTCTATGTCAAAATTGAATTTGGTATGTATACTATGGTCATCGGGGTCATTATATTATATTATCCATAATAATAATAATAATGGAATTATTATAGTATATACACAAAAAATATAATTTTCAAATGAATCATTAATTATGCTTCTGATAAATGAATCAATGTTACAATCATGGAGATGGTAGTCCTTAAATACCCATGAGTAACATTATTATTGTTCAGTGATCGTTATGGAAAAAAATAATGTAACAATTATAATTCAATAAATATAATTATATAGTAAATAATATATTATTTAATGATATATAATTATATGTTTAATTATTGGGATGTAAAGAGAATCAAGTCACCTAGAGGATGCGGTAGTCCACAGGTCTATTAATGAAATTATATCTTTTTAATGTGTGAATAAATGAAAATGAAAATGACATAATACTTTAGAATAATTCTAATAATTTCATTAATATCATATATATTTAATTTATTCATAACATTTTTAATTAAAAAAGTCCATAATAATTTCCATGTAACGTGTGAAAGTATCTGTAACGTCCTACTTCCAGAAGCCACCCAGAGGTGCCCCATACCTGGCTGGTCATATGGCCTCAAGCGCATTTCCACAAATTCCAGAGGCTACTGACTAGCCATGATGGCCTTTGGCATGATAGTGGGGAAACTATTCCATCATTAACAAAGTACACAGCTTAAGTAAACAACCAACAACATCGGAAGTTATAATAGTCCATACAGAAATAAACAGCAGAACACTGAAAGAAGAAAAATGGAGAACACATATATAACAATGATGCATGATATGTATATATGTCTAGGAAAATAGCCGAAAAAGTCACAATGCTGAAAACAGTACCAAAGAAAACTACAAAAGAAAAACAGATGAGCGACTCCTCAGCATCGTAATCCTCGGCTTGGTCCCATGCTCTCCAGCTTCACATGAATCAAGAACCTGAAGTAGAAGAGAGCTTGCCCTTATCTATACCTACAAAAATATAATCTTCTTGGGCCAAAAATAATGGAACAAACACGGTGTGATATATGGTTCCATTAGGCAACCACCCAATGATCTATGCCAAACAGCCAGTAAATACATGGCAAGTAAAAACACAGGAAGCAGTAAATTGGAAAGCACACAGCAGCTACAATCCACAGTGTCTAGCATATAAAGAATAAAAGTAACAGCTAAGCAACAAGAAGAACAACAGGTAACCCCGTTGGTAGTTCTCACAACCTAACCCTTATGGTTCAACCTACAAGTACTAGAAACCCTCTGAGAGGCACTCACATTCTCACCGCTCTAGTTCAGATAAAGAATAGAATCTCTGAAGAAGCACTCACTATCAATTCCCCCCTATAGTCATATATCATACTAAATGCTCTCTAGGGAAGCACTCAACATCTCATTCCCCCTGTGGCCCACTTCAAGGAACTACAGGCTCTCTGAGGAAGTACTCATCGTCAACTCCCCCTGTTTTCTCACAACAAAAATTAAAGACCCTCTAGAGAAGCCCTTATGTCCATCCTCCCAATGGTCCACTACACTAGGTTCTCACAACCCTGTGTAAAACAAACATTCATAGAGCACGTATTTCCCTAAGTAAACCTCAAAATCTACTTGGCTATCATTCTAAGGCACAACAACCTTATAGTACAATAGTTCCACTATCCTAAAAATATGCATGACAATGGAAAAAATTCCTAACAGGAAAAAAATTTGTGGAAAAACATCCAGATCATAGTAAAAATTACCCTATTCAGAAGAATTGACCTCTACTCAAGAAATCAAGCAAAGAAAGAAAACAACAAGGGAAAAAATAGGAAACCCACAATACCCCATTCACAGAAATTTGTGGTATTGTAAAAAATATTCAAAGGCATCATAATGAAAGGAAAAAAACACCTACATTGATCCTAGGAGATCGATATTCATGAACTATGATGATTGATTCTCCTTAGAATGTCAAGGATCTGAGAAAACGTCCAAAATGATCAACCCACGATATCATGAGAAATTGGAAGAATTGGAAAACAAGGCTCTATGAGAAGTAAGAACTCACCGCTTCAGTTCCAACGCAATCAACGGTGGTCGATTCAGAGAATAGATAGAAGCACGAGGGCTCGGAGAAGATTCGCGGCCGTCCGGGTCACTCTCGGACGAAGAGCCTGATGAAGTAGTGTATTCTATCAGTTAGGAGTGACCCCGGTAGGTTTAATGAAATAAAAAGAAAATACACGACGTGTACTTCTTGAGTACATGCTGTGAACTTATCTTTTCCATAATCCGCATTAACCGGTCTCCACCTTTCCCCTACACACCATGTATGTGGCCCAGACACGGCCATCACATAGCCTGGCACTGCAGCAAAGTACACGGTGTGTACTTATAAAGTACACGATGTGTACTTAATAATTTTACGGATTTTCCACTTTTTCTCAAAGATGACCAGAAAAGGAAATACATACCTGAAACAAAAATCCGGGTTCTCAAAAAATTCCCCCTTAAAGAAAATCGTCCCCAAATTTCCCTAGCAAGGCGTAGAAGAAGAAACCCCGAACAACACCAGCCACTTCGATCATACATCGGCCTCCCTCTCCCAGGTCTCATCATGTACTCGCCCGTGCTTCCATAGAACCCGTACTCGAGGAACAGACTACCCACAGAGAACCTTCGTAGTGTGATCGAATATCCGGATGGGATGCTCCACAAACGATGCATCCACTTTGAGCTCAACATCCTCAGGCTGAAAGACATGAGACAGGTCAGAAAAGTAATGTCGGAGTTGGGAGACGTGGAAGACGTCGTGCGTGGCCCAGTACCTCTGAGGTAATGGAAACCGATAGGCAACCGGCCCAACTCTCTCCAATACCTCAAACGTCTCGACGTACCACGGTGACAACTTACCATGTCTCTGAATCCTCTTGTGTCTCAATCTCAGTGAGAATCACAGGAAAACATGATCCCCAACCTCAAACTCTAGAGGTCGTCTTCGCTAATCAACATAAGACTTCTGTTGAGACTGTACTATATCAATCCTCTCCTGAATCAATTCTATCTGCTCTGACGTCTCCTGAAAAAGGAGAGGTCCCAACAAAGCTACCTCCCCTTCCTCCATCCAGTATAAATGTGATCGACATGGAGTACCGTACAATGCCTCGTAAGGTGCCATCTGAATAGTCGCCTGAAAACTGTTGTTGTAAGAGAAGTCCCAAAGAGGGATATTCTTCTCCCAAGAACCACCAAAGTCTAAAATGAAAGCTCAGAGAATATCCTCAAGCACCTGGATCGTACGCTCAGACTGACCATCTGTATGGGGATGGTATTCTGTACTCAAAATTACGTGTGTACCCAAAGCCCTCTGAAGCCCCTACCCGAACCGAGAAGTAAAGCGTGTATCCCTGTCTGAAACAATGGAGTGTGGAACTCCATGCAGACGTACAATCTCTCATATGTATATCCGTACCATATCATCAACACTACCGGTCTCCTTGATTGGTAAGAAGTGAGAAACCTTCGTAAAACTGTCGACGATAACCCAAACATCATCGTTCTTTCAAGGAAACCTTGGCAATCCAGTCACGAAGTCCATCATGAAATAGTTTCAATTCCACTCTGGAATTGGTAACTACAGTAAAAGGCTTGTTGTTCGCTGATGCTACACCTTCACCTAATAACAAGTAGAACACCTCAATATGAAACTAGCTACATCTCTCTTCATGCCTAGCCACCAGTACTAGCGATGAAGATCCCTATACATCTTGGTGATGCCAGGATGATCTTCCCGAACTGAGGAATGAAAATCCCTCATCAGCTCCACGTGTATGTATGTTGACACCCATATGCATCCCTGGAAACACAAGATCTCATCATGGCCCACTATCCATCTAGGAAGAGGGTCCACTCCGGACACACTCTACTACATGACAAATCCTTCTGAGTCTGATAGCTGCCTCATATGTACATGATCATAAAGTGAAGAGGTAACAACTACCGAAGATAGGTAAGTCTGTCCCTGTCTGTCGTGCACCTCTAGATGCATCTCAGAGAACATATCCATAAGTTTCCACTCACATCTGTCCTCCTAAACTGCTTGCATCTGAGTTCTCCTTCTCAATGCATCTACCACTGCGTTGCCCTTTCCTAGAGTATAGGCAAGCTCGAAATCAAAAGACTGAAGTTATTCGACCCACCAGCGCTGTCTCAGATTCAGATCACGCTGAGTGAAGATTTACTTGAGACCCTTGTGGTCCGTGAAAACCACAATGTGCTCCCCCAAAAGGTAATGTATCTAACATCGCAAGTCATGAACAACAGCTGGCAACTCCAGATCGTGTGTCAGGTAGTTCCTCTCATGGGGCCTCAACTGTCGAGACTTGTATGCAGTGACTCCATCTCCCTGCATAAGTACAATGCCTAGCCCGATACCTGAAGCATCACAATAAAAAGTGTAGCTCTTTCCTGGATCTCTCAAGACTAGTATCGGTGCTGATGTCAACCTTCCCTTCAACTCCTAAAAGGCTGACTCACAAGAATCTGACCATAAGAACATCACCCCCTTCTTGGTTAGGCATGTCAATGGTGCTTCTAGGCATGAAAAGTCCAGAATACGACATTTATTGTTTCCATCCAGCCCTAAGAAACTTCGTACCTCAAAAACGTTCTTCAGCTTCTCCCAAGAAACTACAACTCTCACATTCTCTGGGTCCATAGATACTCATGACTCTGAGATGACGTGACCCAAGAATTGGATCTGATCCATCCAAAAGTGGCACATAGAGAGTTTAGCATAAAGATGATGCTCTCTTAGTGTACTCAGAACGATCTCAATATTGGTAGCATGGTCGTGTCGAATGTGAGAGTACACCAAGATATATTCCATGAAGACCAGGACGAAGGAATCCAATTAAAGATGGAACACTCGGTTCATCAGTGCCCTGAAAACGGCTGGCACATTTGTGAGACCGAATGACATAATCATATAATCATAGAGACCATACCTGCTTCTGAAGGCTGTCAGAGGTATATCTGATGGTCTAACATGAAATTGATGAGAACTGTACCTTAAATAAATCTTTGAGAACACCCGGGATCCTAAAACTGATCGAAAAGAACATCAATACTCAGCAAGGGATATAGGTTCTTGACCGTCAACTGGTTCAGCTTCTAATAATCCACACAGAGCCTAAGGGTACTGTCTGCCTTCGTCACAAATAGGATAGGTGAACCACAAGGAGAAGTACCAGGTCGGATGAAACCCTTTTCCTGCAACTCATCTAACTACTTATTGAGCTCCTGCAACTCAGGTGTAGACATCCTATAATGAGGAATGGACATCGGTGCCGCTCCTGGAACGAGATCAATAGAAAATTATACCTCACTCTCTAGAGTAAAACCTGAAAAGTCATCTAGAAAGACATCCCTGCAATGATCCACCACTAGAGGAAAGTCCAACTGAGAAGTTCCCTTGTCATATAGATAGTGACTAGCAATTTGGGATGTAACCCCTCCTAGACCCTGATGCTTGAGTCCTGCTCGACTTGCCTGAACATCCCATTCGCCTCTATGAAGAAAAGATTCACCCATTGGTGAAATGAAACTCACCATATGATAATAAAACTCGATGACCGCCTAGAAGGGAACCAACTAGTCCATCCCGAGAATGAAATCATAGCCTGTCATATCTAAGAAATAGAGATCCCATAAGAAAAGATACCCCGCAACCTCTAGAGGGAACTCTCTGCACTAACATACACTAGATGTCCTTATCCCCAAAGGTGTGTCTAGTGTCAACATGTCAGCAGAAGAAATTATAGGGAGCCCAAGGATCTCCAGAATAGAAACAGAGATAAAGCTATGTGTAGCAATAGTATCGAAAGGAGTTGAAGATAAAACTGTGGCTACTAAGATCAAACCTCGAACTGTAGAAGGTCTGGGATCATACTCTTGATAGGTCTGCTCCACCGCAAATGTCTGGCCTGCCCCGCGACCCTGTGACCCTACATGACTACTCTGAGTTGATCCTCCCTACTGATGCTGAAATACTGGTGACTGACCACCTCGGCCTCGACCTCCACCTTGGTCTGAACGGCCGGAAGAACTCTAGTTCACTGACTAGTGAGAAACTGGTGGCACTGCTCCTGAACAAGGAGTCATGGAAGAACCCTCATCACAAGCTACTGCTGAGAAAACCTGTTATAAACGATGAAGGTGACTATTCTTCCCTCAAGATCAGCACTCTACTGGGTATCTCTAGCATTGTGGCCTCGTGTGACCTGCCCTTCCACACCGGTAGCATACTACCTGGATACCTAAAGATGTATCTCGCCTCCTCAGATCACTACGAGTAGAATCCCTACAGTGATTCCTACTGCCAACTGGAGGAAAACTAGCCCTGGAAGCAGAACTTCCCGGGATCGCAGCTCCGGAGTCTCTCATATTATGCTCCGCAATCAGTTCGTGGTTGATGATGTAAGTGATGGAAGTCAACTAAAAGATATTCACCTGCGAATGGATCTCTCACCTGAGACCATCTTCATACTTTCTTTCTAAGAACATCCCATCTCCACCCTGGAGGGGTGTGAAATGCTGCAGATTAGTGAAACGAGAGGAATACTCCATAATAGAAAGAGTACCCTCCTCTAGAATCATGAACTCTCGGGCTCGATCGGCCCTCAGGGTCTCCTGGTATAAGTAGTTAGAAAACACGGTCTAGACCTCCTCCCAATCCATAACATGCTGATGACATGCCTTTGAGATCATGTCCCACTACCTATTGGCGGAGTCTCATAGCATATTGGTAGCGAGATTGACCTACCTCTCTGGATGTGTTTCCAGATTCTCAACGATAGTCAGCATGGCTTCTAGCCATGACTCTGCAGCCGGTGGTCCTCCTTCCCCCAAGAAAGTAGGATGATGCTGCTGCTGGAAATCCCGCGTCAAGTCTACCATAGTCGTTGCAGGAGGAGGTTCTCCCTAAATGGTTTTCATCATCCTCATAATGCCTTCCCTAATCTACGCATCAGCACAAGCAACTGGTAATACATCCGGTGACAAGGCTGGCACGACTGGAGGATCGACAGGAAGTCCTTGATCAGCCATATTTCGCATCTGATCACTATCCTGCAACTAACGTACAACTAGAGGACGTCTCAGAGGCATAACTCTAAAAGATCAAAAGTATACCTTAGATTAGGAATATCAAGGAAAGAGCGCAATGGAAATAAAAAACAAAATCTAGAGAATGAAACACTAATGTTATACAAAACATGACTACACAACGTGTATAAACACTACACGATGTTTACTTAACTATATTCCCCTGCCTGAGTCTCCTTGCATGGCTAACCCACACGGTCTTCTTAAACTGAGACTACACGACGTGTTTCCTATGCACACAACGTGTAGTTAACAAGGTTTCAATGACCCGTGTTGTTAGTTACACGGCCGATTACACGTTTGAGACTACACGGCATGTTCCGAACAAACACGGAATGTACTTGAAGATTTTTCCTGACCCATGTTGTTGGAGACACGGCTGGGTACACAGCTGAACCTTACACTATGTGTTTCTAACAAAAACGGTGTGTATAGGAGGAGATAACATCATCCTGTGTTGTTCGTGACACGGTTGGGTACCTAGAACAAGGCTACATGGTCTGTTGGTACAAAACACGATGTGTATTACATGAGCTTCCCTGGCCTGTGTTGTTAGTGACACAGCCGGGTACATGACTCACTACAACACGACATGTATCTATTATACACGGCGTGTTCCTGGATATCTTTCACAACCCTTTTTTCTGCTCATACAGTCAGTGACACGGTTTGAAAACTACACGGTGTGTATATATAATGTACATGGTGTGTATTTTGGGTTTTTCTGGGAAGTAGCTCTAAAACTACCCCGAAGCCCATAAAAAACTGAAAAACAAGCACGGAGGTGACAAATTCCAATCCACGAGGGCACATACACCCTATGAATCAATGCTTGCCATCTCCAACTTATCATATATAAGGGAAACAAGTCAATGATCCACCATGTTCCAATTCATGAGGGCCTATAACACCTCAAGAACCAGAATTTGTCATTTATTTAAGCATGTTACAACACAAACAACCTCTCTATCAGACTGCATGGATTATATCAAAGTATCTATCACAACAACATGCATAATCTACAAAACATCTATCATAACAACATGAAATTGCTAATTCACCCTAGATGGCATGGAAAGAATTTATGGCATGTGATTTCTAACAAGTGAATATATGATGCATGAGATAAAATACCCTCATCTCATCAGGTTGCGATAGAAATAGAACCACAATATCAACAACAATAACCTCACAAGGCATGTGAATTACTCTAGGTGAAATTAGATCAACTGTAACATAGAAAAACCAGAAAACTGTAATAAGTGAGGTAGATTGGCCTTTCCCTGTACACGGGTTAGCTACTCCCGAGCACAGCTTAATACCAAGTACCGAATCCATCCTAACCCTGGCTAAAGGCTCCAAAAAGTAAAACAAGAGAGAAGAACAACATTGATACCACTTTGTAAAATCCCAGTTCCGGAAGCCACCCAGAGGAGCCCCGTACCCGGTTGGTTTAATTGACTCAAGCATATTTCCCCAAATGCCAGAGGCTGCCGACTAGCAGTGAGGGCCTTGGGTGTGATAGTGGGGAAACTATGCCCTCATTAACAAAGTACACAATGGATGTAAACAACACACAATAGCAGAAGTAATAATAGTCCATACAGAAATAAATAGCTGAAGACTGAAAGAAGAAAACAAATCATACATATATAACAATGATGCATGATATGTATATATGTCTAGGAAAACATCCAAACAAGTCACAATGGTGAAAACAATACTAAACCAAAGTACAAAAGAAAACCATATGAGCGACTACTCAGCATCGCAAGCCTCTGCTTGGTCCCATGCTCTCCAGCTCCACAGTAATCAAGAACCTGAAGTAGAAGTGTGCATTCCCTTATCTATACATGCAACAATATAATCTGCTTGGGCCCAAAGGCATGGCCCAAACACAGTGTGAGACAAGGTCCCAGTAGGCAACCACCCAAAGTTTTGTGCCTAATAGTCAGTGAATACATTGAAATTAAAAACACAGGAAAGAGTAAATAGGAATGAACACAACAGCTACAATCCACATTGTCTAACATATAAAGAATACAAGTGAAATATAAGCAACAAGTAGAACAATAGGTAACCCCCTAGGTAGTTGTCACAACCTAACCCTTATGGTTCAACCAAAAAGTACTAGGAACCCTCTGGGAGGCACACATAGTCTCACCCCTCTGGTTCAGCTAAAGAATAGACTCTCTGAGGAAGCACTAACTATCAATTCCCCCTATAGTCTCGTATCGTACTAAAGGATATCTGGGGAAGAACTCAACATCTCATTCCCCCTTTGGCCCGAGATGAGGAACTACAGAAACTCTAAGGAATCACTCACCGTCAATTCCCCATGTGGTCTCGCAATGAAAATTAAAGACACTCTGGAGAATCCATTACGTACATTCTCCATATGGTCCACTACACTAGGTTCTCATATACCTCTGTAAAACAAACAAGCATAGCGAACCTATTGCCCTAAGTAAACCTACAAACTACTTGACTATCAATCTAAGGCACAATAGCAGAGCAGTACAAATGTTCCACTTTCCTACAACCAGGAATGACAACTGGAAAAATGTCAAACAGGAAAAAAATCATGGCAAAACATCCAGAGCAAAGTAAAAATTACCATATTCACAAGAATTGACCTCTACTCAAGAAATAAAGCAAAGAAGGAAAACAATAAGGGAAAACATCGGAAACACACAATACCCCATTCACGCGAGTTGGTGGAATTGCAAAAAATATTCAACGACTTCCTACAGAAAGGGACAAACCACCTACCTCGATCCTAGGAGATAGATATTCGTGAACCACGATGATTGATTCTCCTTATAACTTCAAGGATATGAGAAAACATCCAAAATGATCAACCAATGATATCTTGATAAAGAAGAGGAATTAGAAAACAAGGCTCTAGGAGAAGGAATAACTCACCGCTGTAGTTCAAACATAATCGACGACGTTCGATTCAAGGAATAGACGGCATAACGGGGGCTCGGAGAATATTCACGGTCGTACAGGTCGATCTCGGATGAAGAACCTAAAGAAGATGTGTGTTCTGTCCATTAGGGGTGACCCTGGTCCGTTTAATAAAAAAATAAAATACACGGTTTGAACTTCTTGAGTACACAACGTGTACTCAGCTTTTCTGTACTCCACTTTATGCGGCCTCCACCTTTCCCCTACACACCATGTGTGTGGCCCGGACACGGCCAACACACGGCCTGGCGCTGAAGCAATGTACACGGCGTGAAGTTAGGAATTTTCTAGATTTTCCTCTTTTTCTAAAAAATGAATAGAAAAAGAAAAACATACATAAATGATGATTTGGGTTCTTACAGTATCACATTTCTTTAAGGTGCTGGTACTCCACACATCCAGAAATAATGTTATTGTAGTTAAAAAAAATTGAAGTTATAGAGGTTTGTGTATATAAAAAATATATAATAAGAAATTACTATTAAATTTCATTAATATATAATTAAAAAATAAAGTGTCCAATATAATTAAAAACCATGATAGTTGTTAAAGGAAAACCGAATGACATTGTTTCGGGAGTTGATAGTTCACCATACACAAACTATAATATCATTACCCTGTTGACGGAAGCATGTGTAGTGGTACATATAACCATTATCATAAAAATATATTCTAATATAATGTATAATGATGTTTTAATATAATAATTGAATCTGAATAATTTATTCGGTGTAAAAATAAATTAATCATATATACACATCAAAAAATTTAACTCTTTCTCAGTTAATAAATTTTGGATTACCCCAAATGGATTCATTAGATTGTTTTCATACCAAACCGGGGACTCTATGGTGATGGTAGGAATGTTGGGATATTAATTTTTTTTCATTATTTAGAAGATAAAAAGTTTCTTGATATTTGCGAGGAATGAGATGAGTGAATGCATTTTTATAGTGGAGGGGTGGCATACTAGTGAATAGAAAACAGTAAACACATTTCAGAGTTTTCCCCTATATCGAATTCTACCAATAATGATCTCAATAATATAAAATAGGTAATATTGTATAATAATGTCTATCAAATGGGGTTTTCCATGTTTCTTTGTATGGTTCCCTCTAAAATTCAATTTTTAACCACTATGTAAACATATATTTACATTTATTAGTATAATTGATTTTAGTTAAATTCAAAAATTATTTTGGATAAAAAATATGATAATATTATTATAAATAATAAATAATTAATATTAAAAATATAAATTTCATTATGGAAAATTAAAATAAGACAAAAGAAAAAATGTAATTTATTATTAATCAACCAGGCCAGACAACAAAACATATGTTTTAAGGATAAAATGTTCAACATAATGCTTTGTTTTTATTGATAAAATCACAATTAAAATGATTATAGTTTCATAAATTGAATCAAATGATATAAAACTGACCCAAATATAAATTAAAAATAATAAAAATTATTATTTAACAGTAAAAAATATTTAGATGAAACATATGTTTTAAATTAATATTCAGTGTCATTCAGAATTTTTTATAATATCAATGTTGTCAGAAAGAAAACCAAAAATTTAACAAAACTAAAATTTTATATTATTATACCAAAAAGGATGATTATTTTTTAGATAATAATAATAAATGATTCATAATTTTTTTTAAAATAAGTGCACTATTAAAATGGTGTAAAACCACCCTTCAATAATATACAATATTTTATTTTTAAAATTAGATTTACACATATCTTAACAATAAAAAACTTATCTGATAAATTTAAAATAAATTGATTAAATATAAAAAAATATAATCAATATATTTCACTAAAATATGTTAATTTAAAATATTATAATAAAACAAAACTCTGGTCATAAAAATATTTTTCCTCAGAACACATTTTTTTCATATTAATGTGGTATTTATTTTCATTTCTATTTATTTCATATTCAATGAACTGATTTTATAAGGAATTGTAAAATATATTTTTAATAATTTATATAATTCCATTAAATACATCCATTGATGTTTCTAGGTGATAACTACCACAATAATATTAATTGTTGATTTTTTCTCAGTTAGACCTTGCCATGAATGGAACATATCTTATCAAAGGAACCCTAATGTTTCATGCAACACAAGATAAACATGGTGTTATGTGAGATGAAGGATAAACTATCTATTTTTTATAACAGAATCTATTAATGAATTTAAAATAATTTGAATGAATATATTTCATAATATTCATGGATTTTTCCAGAATCACATCCCATGCATATCAATCTTACATGGATGAGATAAGTGGAAATATAATTCCCAAAATCACCACTATCATGACATTTGAAAAAATTCCTATGAAAAATTAGGTTGATGATTCAACGTTCCTGAGTCAGGTGTGGATCATATCGAAATTTAAATTGAAATATAAATATTAAATAGTTACAGAGAATCCCATCTTATTTTTTAAACAAGAAAAAACATACCATGATAAATAGTTCCAAATAATTACTATCACACATAAATATTACTACCCCAACAAATATATCACATCACACAACTAAAAAAATATTCCCAAAAAATCATTTTCCAGTTATGAATTCCACCATTTGGAGTATTATTCTATTACACCAAAGTCCAATTTTTCATCTCATTCAATTTTATAAAACATAGTATTTGGTCATTAATAGATTCAATCCAATTACAATACATCAATTCCATAGTTATCAACAAACAACATCAATTTCTAACCATTTAAAATTAAATATTAATTTTTCATTTTTTATATAACTTTAATTAACCCATTTAAAATTTAAATAATTCCATCTCCCAAAAATATGCCACAAATAACATTTATTTAATTACAACATGCCAGTTTTCATGAATTACAAAATTAAAGGAAAACTAACAATACGAGAAAATATAAAACTAACTGTTACTGTAAAATCATTATATTCCAACATAAAAAATCGAAAAAATATCCCAAAAAATAATTATCATAGACAAAAAACAATGTTAACTCCATTCATTACACATAGAATCACATCAATCAACTTCACATGTAGAGGGGAATACAGAAAAAAAATACAAACAGATATGTCAATTTCATTATATAATGAAATTACATTTTTCATGTGACATGGTTAAAAAATATTTATCAATATTCATAAAAAATTTATAATGTAAAACATATTTCATTATCCAAGACATTTAGCCAAAAATATTAAAAAAGAAAAATCATCAAAATATGAAAATCTCATGAGATATCACTCATTCCCCCATCAACATAATTATGTAATATTAATTATAGTCATTTAGAAAGCTCATAACATTGACCCAAATTGAATTAAAAAAATTATAATATCACATATTTATTAGGAAAATATAGAACTAAAATCCAATTTGTAGATACATTATATATTACATACTTGAGGAAATAAAATTAAAATTAATGTTAAATGTTTCATATTTTTAAATTTCTAATATATGTGTACATTATTGAAACTTCAAATAAAAAACCATTTATATCAATTTTTTAGTTGGAGATAATAAAGTTGTTGTTAAATAATCCCAAAATATTATATTTATTTTAAAAGGATTCTAAATTATTCAATACCATAATTTTACTGTTTTATAAAACATTAAAAAAGGGTACAACATGTGATTACATCCAATGGATGAGGAAAATAGAGAATGCATTAATAAAATGTTAGAAATATATAAGTACAAAGATCTATGTAAATTTATGGTCTTTTAAATTTAGTTTGCATCAAATCATGGTTACCTTGAAACCAAAATTATATTTTATGGGGGGTAATCCTACTAATATCCATGAGAATCTGAAATTCGAAACTCCACCCTTATGATACTAGATTTTTGGAAACATTCACATGGATCCAGATTCATTATAAAGGTAACAAGGAAAACTAATAATTAGCCATTGATATTCCTGTTTTTGATTATGTAAATATTTTAATTGAGATTATAATCTTATTAAATTATATGGTAAGACATACATGGAAATAGATAATATAAGTTTACCCTTTTACATCATATAAAATTCCCACATTACCTTACATAGGCTATTTGAAATAGTGCATTCCCTTAAAAACCCATTATTAAAATAATCATACCATTATGGAACCTATATAAAACCAATGTTTCCCTCATATATTTATAATAAGTAATATATCAATAAAAGTATCAATAAAAATATCAATCCTTCACATTCAAAAACAAATAAAAAACGTACAAATGTCATTTTTATCTCTTCCCAAATCTAAGAACTCACCCAATATATTAGATCCCACATTAAAATAGAAAAAATTAATTTCCCAAAAAATATATTATAAATTTAAATTTATTCAATAGTTATATATTTTTCAAAACAGTATATAACTTATTTAATAATTTTAAAATGTCTTCTGAGAATTTTATAATAACACTCTTGAACCTCTAATCACCAAAAACTATAAAGGGTGTGCTCTATAAAATTTAGATCCATTAAAAAAGGAATAATTTTTTAAATTTAAACCTCCTGATTAAAAATATGAGTCCATTTTGTGAAATTTAATTCCTATAATTTCAATAAATTAATGTAAAAATATACACGCAATATTAAATGAAATAATGTTTTTTGGAATATTCAATATTCAAGAATAAGATGATCTTACATTAACTATGTGAATAATTTTTGTCATTATATGAAATTGAAATTATATAAAAATATTCTAAAAATTTAATTTTAATCATTCATCCTTAAAGAATAATTTATCAAATTAAAAAAGAAAATCATTAGGCACTTAAGAACATTTTTTTATAAAATTGTTTCATTAAGAATAAATGTAAAATTATACGAACAAAAAATATAATAATGAATACTGTTGAATTACTTACTTCATTTCTGTTAAGATATATCATATCAAAAATTCAAAAAATAATTATAAAATTGATGATATATATAACTTTATTTAATGATAAGGCATTATAGTTTGAAAAAAAAATATTTTAAATTATTCGATGTTAAATTTAGATTTTTAGAAAGAACTGCAAATTTCACCCAATTATAATTTTTAAATGAAGGTTTAAAAAATAATATATATATATTTATTATTTATAAAATAATTATACTAGTCCTTCTAAAAAATAAATAAATTCATTATTAAGGAAGAAAAGTTTTTAACCGTAAAGAAACATTAATGAAAATTGGCTTCTTATTTTCTAACAATATATAAATACGTATATATTGAGTATTACCTAAATACATATCATGAGGTGATTTATCATATTCATACCCTCCAATTCAGAGGATATGTTTAAATTTTCATATTCAATGAAAAATTATTTCATGGTTTTAATTAAATTTTTATTACATATGCTACATGCAATCAAGTGTAGCATTCTATTTGAATCAAAATATAATCGAATATTTTAGGGTAATAAACCGCCAACTAAATGAGTTACCAATAACATGGTCAAAAACTAACAGTTTTCTATTTATTACATAATACAAATTGAGTCATATGACACTTAGAAAACAAGTACCTGATTGTGTTTATTATCAAGACCTTTATAAGGGAACTCATTCACCTATGTCTCTATATATATGGGAAACATCTCTATGGATTCCAACATAGGTTTCATTTCACATGGGAAATCTGATTTTAGAGATCTACAACCATAAATTATTTACAGTAGTTATAAATATATTTGATGAATTAGTAAATGGTTTTTATAGAGGTAAGAACATTCAGTCCCTTTTTTATGACACTTTTGTTAAAAAGGTATCTGTACTACATGAAAATAAACTATAAGGATGGGTATATCAACACATAATACCCAAATATTCCCCACTTGGTTTAATCACTTGTGATTCATGTATTCATTCATCATATAGTTACTAACAGAAATGTTTCAAACATGCATATATGTGTATTTTACTTGTTGTGTGCTACAAAATAGACTACCACCTAAGTCACCCACTAATGTCAGAAATTTACAATCCACCAATGTGTATATCCCAAATCAACCTGAATTATCCATATAATCTTTGAATATTTACACTACATATATTAGACTTAACAATAAAATGTTTAACAAAAAATCACAGTGTTGTGTATGTCCCTCAAAAACCATTTTTACCTACCACTAACCTAGTAGTAAATATCATATGACAATAAACCAATTCAACATGTCCATGGTGTTAAGATGTAAAAATACACCATGATGATCCTTTTAAAATTTTCATAAATTTTCTGATGATTCCACAAAAAACAGTGATGATACCAGGTTCTGATATATCATTGAGATGAGTGGGGTGGAATCCAACAAGTACTTATTATGTTTTATACTATTTAAATCATCTTATTTTATCATATAATATAATGATCCTTCATTAATAAAAGTCCCCATTATCACTCATAAAGAAAATAAAATAAATATAAGGAATATGTGTATATTACAATCTTCTACCACAATAAAATTGTTTACTACATCACAACTAAATTAGTTATATTTTCCATCATTTATTTTCCACTAGAAATGTAATGGGATATAATGTATAGGAAATACCATAATTTTAAAAAAACTCCCATTTTATATGATCACTAATTATGATGATTTACCATCTCCCAATGGTATCATTAGACTAGAGGCACACAATAATTATTTATACATACCCTTTCTTGTTAAGTTATCTTCCTAAACGGCCTGGTTTATTATACTGGAATCCTATCAATGCATAATGATAATCATTTACAAATTTAAATATTCATGTTTCATCCATTTGTGCATCATAAATAACATTATTGATGCTGTTATAGATATTTATTACATATTATTGTGTTCATGGTATCACATTATTCATGAATTACGAGGATTTGGATCACTCATAAAATACCTTTTTCACATTGGAAGCAAGAAGTACCTATTGATATTGAAATAGTTGTGTAATATATCCTAAATACCTCAACGAACTTATTTATACACATATGTAGTTCATAAGGATAAAAATTATTGAATTATTTAAATTCATTTGTTTAAATACTTGTATTAAATGTGTTAATAATTTAACACATTTAATATTTTGTTCAAATAATAATACCATATTCACACCTAGTATTATCATTTTATGATCATTATGAAATAACCAATAGAACCATGGGTATCTAATATCTTCATTTTCAATACCCCATTATCCTTGGAATTTCATTTATCTTCTAATAGATCATATTCATTATGAGGTTTGCACTGATCTCAATCAAATGAATACCCAAGAGGGGTATCATATTCTTTCCAAAAGGACTATAATCATCAGTTGATCCCCCTTTAATCATTACTATGAATGCATCAAAAAATAGGATAATTAAATATTATTTAATTATTTTTCTATGAATAATTACCCATAGGCTCCAGCATCTGGTCATTCACATGAAATTTCAATCTTATAATAAGTATAAAGTATACACATGATGTTCAGATATTAACTCTTCTATATGTGACTAGTTGAACAACAATGGGTATCCCCCATCTAGATTCATCACACATCAAATGCCCAAATACTCAAGTAACTTATTAATATAACAGTCTCATTCTCAATTCGAATAATGTATCTCACATTGTATTTTTAATCCTTAAAAACAACCTAAGACTTTTTCTTCCTCCATGAAATGTATGTATAAATATCTTGAACACTATGTTCTAGATTTCTAGCTACTACACTGCTATAAATATCATGTGATTCATTTAAAATTCATTATAGCTAACCATCTGGATAACCTATGTATGTTATCAATTATTAAATATGAATATGAATTAATAAACATTACAATAAATCATATACATTTATATCTTTGGTTTACTATTTATATGATTTATTCTCCACAACATCAGGATCATTAATGGTTTAGATTAAAACATCAGATATCCACCAAATGATGGAGGAAGAAAAATATGAAATCATAATAATTGAGTGGTGAATATTAGATCAATATGATGATCATGTTTATTTATTTTTTTTAGCTGAGGAACGAGACCCCATGTCCGTACAATCCCATATTATTTTATCATGAATTATAAACCATATTATAATCATAAACAACATAATAAAGGTGTCAAGAAGTGAGCACTTGGGTGAACTCTCAAACCCCCTTTCCTTTATAATATGGCCTCCCATGTTGCACTCATAGTGACCACCTCTGTAGTGTCTTCACATAAATCCAATATGTTGTATTTGTTGTGGCTGTAAATTTGTTTTAATTGAACTCAATATAAATTATATTGAAAATATATGTGAAAATAACCTCAATTCAATATACCTTATAGAAATATATTATTCTTTTATTCAGGGATAACATCTCAAATACCAGTCTCATTCCAATCAAACCTCAAAACTATTCTTTCATTAATGTATTATTCAATGAAAACAATGTATTTTATTCAATTCATATTACTCAAACGTTAATGTTATCATTGAATATTAAATTATTAATGTATATAAAATGTTTTTTTCACATCAATTCACTCATACCGAAATATATATTGTCATTTTCAATGAAATATTAATAATATGATCCTTAAACAAAACACCTTCCATAGTCTTTTATTTGATTTATAAAATGTGAAAACGATATGGAACATTTTTTATCATTAATGATCACTTTAAAAATATCGGATTTACATAAAAAATTTCCATGTATGATGTTCAATGCCATTAGACGAATCCTTAATAATATTATAGTAACCACTAATAAATAAACATGATGATTTAATAAGAATAATAAAACATGTGATCATCATATAACAGAAAAAAATGTGCGTTTTTACTGCCATTAATTAGATTAGAATGTATCATATTCCATGATATCAACACTAACTCATCCAAAATATTTATTTCCCTTCATTGGAGCCTAATGATTCACCTAATAGAGATAATTTATAGATTTACATAATATATTGATTCAATGTGATAGGAGACAAAACATTTTTGTCAAATTAGATACAATATAATTCCTAGTAACATGGACCATATAAAAGCATGTTGTTAATCAATCAATTTCAAAAGGATAACTATTAATATTATCAATAAGGACCATTTATTATGTCATTAATATTTAATACAGTCATGGTGTACATTATAATATCCACCCACAAATAATGAAATGTTATTGACCTACCAACATATCAACCAATGAGTAACCCAAACATTCAATTTTGTTATACTAGTGACTATCTACATATGAAATATATGTTTACAATGACTCACAACTTCATAGAATAAATAAACCATTGGAAATTTTTTATGAAAAGTCATTTGGTATACATCACTAGATGGATATATGAGTATTATTTATCCATATAACATAAGAACCATTATTATATTGAGTAAATATATTGTATTGATAGAGGCCTCTCTTTTTTTATATCATTGAAACAAAATGTCATATTTTCGTTCAATGACACTAATGCTCGAAGGATCACATTGATTTGGAATTTATATTTCCATTTTGTTTGGAAAAATTGATTATTTTTGAAAATAAGAGTGTTTCATAATGTTTGTCAAAAGTGTTTTAGATTAATTCTATAATTGTTTTGAAATTTTTATTATGTTATTCCTGTATTTTTCTTATGAGAAATGTTTGTAAATATAAAATATTCAAAGATAACATATATGAAGATATCCATAGAATATAGTTTGAAATATTATCATACTAATTATTATATAAATTCCTATACTATTTATTCATTATACAATATAATATTGGAATTTAATATATGAATTTTCATGTATGAATTTTTCTACCAAAACCATCTCATTACATCATTTATAGATCATTTGATGAAATCCATTTATACATTTTTCATACATGATATATTCATTAAATTAATTAATCAATAGATGAATTAATTTGTTCTGACATAATTATTTTCATAAATTCCATAGCCATATTCAATTAAGCAATAGTTTATATAAAAGAAATATGACCGATCTGTTGAAAAACAATCCTACCATTTAATCCATTGAAGAATATCTATAGATAACTTCCATTCCATTTCACCATTTCAGTGTAAGATAAGAAAATAGATCATATTTGGTGAATTGGGTTCCCCATTTTATTATTATAGAAAAAAATTTGGTGCACTACCAATTGAGGAAATAAGATTTTGTTTAATTCATCATGTATCTCCATAGACCCTACATAAATTTTTGAATAATTTATTAAGTATAATTTTTATACAAAACAATTTTATTAAATGTATTGATTCATATATTATCTGTGAAGGATATTTTAGTTATATTTTGGGTTTCAAACTAATTCTA
This sequence comes from Viscum album, assembly GCA_963277665.1. Taxonomy (NCBI): domain Eukaryota; kingdom Viridiplantae; phylum Streptophyta; class Magnoliopsida; order Santalales; family Viscaceae; genus Viscum; species Viscum album. Next base: position 1,815,960,050 of record OY728127.1, read on the forward strand.
TTAATTGTAATAAAATTTTACAACCAAAATAGGGATAAAAGTTTTTGTAATATATAAATATTTTAAAAAATATTCCTCCAAAGGAAATAAGGATTTCTATAGGTTATCCCATATAAAAAAGGCTTTATTACATTTAAAATCAGTAAAATAGATCATTGTTGAATAAAAATACATATTAATGTAGTACATCACCAAATGAGATAGTGCATGAATGATATGTTTAAACAATTGAATGGACCATGAAATGAAATATTTGACCCATGGAAAATTTATACATTCTATAGAAGAAGGTGATATTATAGAGGCATAATTAACACATTTGAGAATTATAGGGGAGGTAGAATAAGGGATATATGTTTTTATAGAATCTAATGGTACTGTCAAATTTTTAGTTGATAAAAATGATATTTTTCCATAGGCAAGCCATAAACATATCAAAATATTCATTATTGAAAGGATATTGTATCCCATAATAGATTATATAAACAAGAACCCTGTATCATTTTTGAGAAATCCCCATGTTGATTTATATATTACTTGGTGTAAATATAGGCAAATTACTCATATTCACATGGATAATATGTATAGTACTTATAAGGAATGAATGGAAATTAATATTTTTAAGGAACATTATGGCATAATCATTAATGAATACTTTAATATATTTATTATACTAAAATAAATTATTATTCAACATTCCATTATTTTATACCATGGTTATGGGATTTAGAAGATAGATGTCAATATGACTATAATTTTTTTAAACTACTAGAACATGGCCATATGAAACATACAAAGTGGATTTTTAAACTCATGGATTCCAAAATGGTTTGAGGGTTATGGATATCCATTTATGGGTTGAAAAATGAATTCTTATCTTTGATAAATCATTTTTTTAAATTCATTATATAATTTGGTTTTGTAGAGAATTAATGTGATAAATGGGTATATAATAAATTTAGTGGGATTTTAATATAATTATTAGCATCATATGATTATGAAATATTTTTGATGGTGAATGAGAATCTAGTTTTGTAGTTAGATAAAATTTAGTAGCAAAATAATTCTCTCTAAAAGGATTAGGTGATGTTATGTACATTGTTGGTATAAATATATATATTTAAATAACGTATAGTATTTTTATAATATCTATATGAAGAAACATTAAAATTATCCTGAATATAGTCAATATTGAGAAATTCTAGAAAGGATTATTTACAATATACCATGGTGTACTTCTACTCATAAAATTTTTCCTAAAAAAATAGGATAGCAGGTGGGAGTGTGAGTTAGAATAATTCCTTTTTCATTTGTATTATGATCTATCATGAATGATGTTATATGTACAAGGATTGATATTTCCTAAAACTTGATAATTTTATGAATATATAATGTATTCCAATGATATCCACATTAGTTAGATATAAAAATTATCTAAATTTTTATGAATCATAAAAAGATGTATCCATTTATTTCAAAATAGATGAGATAATAGTTACTATGCGATACACATTTTCTTGTTTGTGGGGGATATTTTTTATTTAAAATCATATTTTGGATATATGATTAACATTTATTCAGGATTTATGTTTTATATGATTTCTATGAAGCTATGATTCACCATTTAAACTTTATATTATGAGAATATTGAGTATTATTATAAATATAAATATGTATTTTTCATGAAAAAATCTTCATGGATCATTATTTTTAACTTATATATAGGGGTATTATCACATTTTTGTCTTATAATACTATGTGAATTTTTCTATCCAAAGAGAAAAGGTCACATAAATCAATGAATCATATACCTTAGATAAAGTATCTATTGAAGGCTATTCATCAAATGGGTTTGATTGAATAATGAACTATTTACACAAAAAGAACACATTAGATTTATTGAGAAAATAATTATATAATAAGAATAATGAATATTAGTTTAGATAAACCACAATAAGAATCTGTAGCCGCTAGATTTAGCGGAAGTGGGACTCATTTGAATTTTGTGACAGTGAACCATCTGAATTTGAAATCATAATTATGTGAAATTAAATAGAAATCTAATAAAATTATTATTTCCATTCTATGTAAAATTGAGGTCATATTATAGATAGGTTAATTTTCCCAATTATATGTTATTATAGATTAATTCAATAATATTAAACTATTTATCCTATGAAAATATTAAAAATTAACTATATTATGGTCCATATATAAATTTTTAATGGATCATAGATGATATTTTACTATTATGTGTTTGTGGATAAATATAAATTCATAATATCACTGTGTTTTAGAAATTTAATATTTAGTTGTAGGGGTTATGTGGACAAAGCCTCCCATATAAATTTTACAAGATATATTTGTTATTGGATTTTACATAACCTATTTTTTATTACTCATTTAACATGATAAAATTATTAATATATATAATGAAAAATTCACATTAATTTATAGAAAAAAATAGTGATGACTTATACTAAAATTAGGTATTATATATTGGTAGTTTTATAAGTGATAAAATTTTAATTTAATAATTCATTAGTGGATGTTTCTCCGATTATACAATTGAGCAATATAGAATTCAAAAATTGGTTAAAATTTAAATTTATGATTAAATACGTGTCTTTAATTATATGGAAATGAAATCTTTTTAGAGTGTAAGAGTAATTTAAATAAGGTATATAGGTTGATGGAATAGGGTATGAAATAGGTCTACAGAGATAATGATACAAAAGAATAATAATTCATAAAATAATTACAAGGAATGTTATTCTTATTTTGTTATTAAATTTATTATATATGGTTTTTGGGACATCTTGTTAGATGTTGATCAGGCACTTTTGGTAAATATTAGTACCTACACTTATAATGAGAACCTAATAGTCCCCTGTAATGCATGTTTAAAATATTATAAAATTTGTTAGAATTTAATATTATTAGTAAAATGTTTCTCAACTTGTGAAATACTAATTCATCCAGTAAACATGATTTCATAAATTTAAAACTACTTTGTTAATACATAAAATTTGATAATTTAATATCAAAATAAATATATATTTATTACTATACTGAACATAGCAATTATACATATTGGTTATTATTTGAAGTATAATAAATAAATATTTACATATTGTCTAGTTTACTCAATATATATATATATAGATTTTTTATCTATTTAAATGAATATGGAAATAAATATTTAAAATTGAAACTATTTAATATATTATTTATTAATTTATTGAACAATTAATATTTATATGTATATATTGTAAAAATAATATTCTATTCATTTTTTGAATAGTGTTAGGTAGGATATATGGGATTAATTAAGGGAACATTGGATGATAATATAAATATATTATATTATTGTTAATTTACATAGGATATTCATATAATACAAAATTATATAAAGGACCCTTCTAAAATATTAATTTTCATAACTATAGTTATTGATTATATATTGTATCATATTTATAATATAATTTGTTTTCTATTATAGAGACTCTAAATGAATAACTGTTTACAAATAGATACAATCCTCCTCCCTCCCTCTAAAAAATGAAATGATATTAATAGATTAATTATGTTGTGAAAAATTGTGACAGATGCAATTGGTTCCTCTATCCTAGAATCAATAAAACATATAATCTTGTTCATAAATTCATGGATCATGTGAAGATATCTCTAGAGAAATTATAGTTTGGATTCTTTATAACATCAATGATACCACATGTGTGAAAACTGAATTTATCAAAGAAGATTTGTCGCAATCAATGTCATTTTTACAAAAAATTAATTAAAATTCAATTATCGAACGTCTAATTTAATATATTACAATGTAAATGTCACCACATTATTCTTATATTATATATTTATGCTTATAATAATAAATTTTGGGATATCCCCTAGCACTTTTGATCTTTCCTATGATTCATCATGATTCACCAATTAAACATGAATATTGGAATGAAAAATTCCACTAAAATTATTAATTTTCGTTGTATTTATTTGGATATCATCCTGAAGTATAATATTTTGTAATTATATATAGATATTTACATTACAAGATGTATCATATATAATATATATAAGAATCAAGAAATAATAAGTCATGTCCTATTTTGCGGATTGATATGTAAATGTATTCCACATAGAATGTATTATGTTAAATCATATATATAGAGGATTCATGTTATAATTTATTCCATATTAATATATATTATCATGAAAAAACATATTAACTAATATAATTTGATAAAATTATTATAATACCATACATGATAATCTAATTAGGGGTTTTTGGGAATATTCTTGATAATGTGTCCTACTAGGATTGACCATGGTCAAATTTAACTTATTATATTTTAATAAAATAAATCATATCATTTTAATTTGAGATTGAAGAAACTAATTTAATTGATTAGACATGTGATGTGTATTGAGCTTATTTGTTCAGATGATTTCATGTCATGCAGTCACCTTATTATATCCGTATACATAGAGAATGTAAAATGTACTAGGTAGCCTATATTTTATTAACACTTTATGTGTCTTATAGTATCTTGATTTAATAAAAAAATGGATTATATAAGTATACCTATGATGTCTATGGTAAATCATATAATAAATTTTTATAATGATATCTAACTATTTTTGATAGAGATTAGGTAAATATGCATTATACAGAAAGTAAAAATTACGTTTTTAAAAGATTTTATTTGGTTATATTTATTCTGAAATTTATTTTAATTTTAAATCTTCTAATATATTATATATTTTAAAAGTCACATATTGGAATATGTATGAACTTTTAAATACAATTTTTATTCTAAAATTAATGTTATTTATAAACTACACCCAAATTTGTTTGAATTAATTGATAAATAATAGTGATGTTTTTTCATATAGTATTTATCAGATTTTAGGAAAATTTAGTGATTTATATGTATAAATTTAAATTGGTTTAATCAATCATTTTAATTCCTCCATATCATACCTCTTAATAACTCTATGATTCATATAATATGAAATTATATTGTTATATAATTAATGATATTATAAATTGATGTAGTTTGGAACATCACATATTATTGATTACGATATATGATATGGGTTATTGGGTTTTTACCACAGTTTGAAAATGATTTTATTAATGGATATAATGAAATTATATTTATTATTGGTGGTTCTTTATTTATAATATTGTTGTTCAAATAAAAAATATTCACTTGACACAAATCATGTATAATATAAGTGAAATAGATTATTCCCATTAAATATTGAAATGCTTTGTTAGAAATATTTCATTGATTAATTTGAGTTTATATGGATGATATTATCCTTAACACTGGTGTGGTTGTGTGTATATAATTATTAATCCAATAAGAAACCCTCTTCCACCTATTTAATCACTATTCATTGCAGATACATTTCTAGAAAACCAATGAAATATGATAAACTTCATGTTGAATATGTGGATTGTAGTTGTTAGGGAACTACTTATTGAGGTAGGAACCAATTATCATTTTTTAGTAATCACCCATAAGCATACTCCATAAAAATGGATTGTGGTAAATTTAAAGTACTAATGATTAAATTATCAATATTTAAGAACATATTAACATTATAAAGATAGATTCAACTAAAAAAATGATTATTTTATTATTATGAGCATGTGATTTTATTTTAAAATCTGAAATTTTGAATACAGGTGATATCTCAAAATGACCCATATGATTAATCTAAAAACAAAACTCAATAGTGTGAATTATTTTCCCATTAATTATTGTTTTAATTATATTTTGAATATTATATACAAATAATTCCCAAATTAAATTTCATTTCATGTTAATTAATGTTATCCTATTATTTTCACTCCTTATAAATTTCCCTACCATCCTAGAAATATTTCTCTCATGGTAAAAAAAATTAGATTTTGGTGGTATTATTCTCTTCCTGAAGACTAAGTTTGTCTCACCAATGTAATTTTATGACTCAAAAACCTTGAATTCATAATTAATTTATTTTTTTATCTTAATTCACTATAGTACTTAATTTAATGTTAAGGTCTACGGATTATTTTGTGTAAAATAAAGAAACAAAAAGGTATTTGTATTATCAATTTTATGGTATAAGTTCAATTATTAACATTTTAATCATCAATAGAAGTAATCTGAGCCTTTCCCCATACATATTAGTCACCAAACATAATAGTTCACTTAATATATCAGGGGACTACACATTTAATTTTGAAATGTTAAATGATTCATTCTTTTTTCAACCTTTTTTATAAGAAAATATTCCGGAATATTAATCATTTATTTGTTATTCTATTTTTTTTCATTCTTCATTTTATAGGAGTAATATTTTATTTTTGTATATTTTTTACTTAGAATTTATGGTGACTAAATATTAAAACAATATGTCTCTATTGATATGGGATGTTCCTCTGAAGATGACATTTAAACACACCTACCACATTCATGTATTCCAAAATATAATTTTAAATTATATAAGAGATTGGTAAATATAGAAAAGGTATAGTAAATTTTTAACATGACATGTTATTCAAGAAATATATGGATTTCTAAATGATATCATATATCGAGGATATTTCATAGTTTTGAAAATATTTTTTTAAAAATTATTCGCATAATAATTTAAAATAATTTTTGAAACATGAAAATAATTTATCTAGACATGTTATTTTATTAATTCCACCATACATGCCTCAATACTATCTATAAATATCAAAATTTTAATAAAATATTTACAATGATTCCCTTATAATTGTTATTTATTTTTTGTTGGAGAAATATGTAAACATAATTTTTGATGAAGTATTATTCATGTTTTTTATATTATATATTAAATATAGGAAGTGTTTCATAAAATGTAATAATGGATGGTGGATGTATAGAAACTTTTATTATTGAGACAACTACATGTATTAATGATATTTTTCATGCATGTTTCTTCATAATGATGGTACTTGCCCTTATAATATTTTCACTAGACCTTTTATAAGTTGTGTGAGCATCTTATAAGGATATAATAAAACATAATACATTTTATGTTGAGAATTATTTAATTTATATGAGCCTATTATATTTTGTGGAAACATATTGAAAGGTTTATCATTGGTTCACCATGATTTAGAAAATTGTCCCATAATAGAATCATTTTTGTTTTGATCACTGTAATATATGAATAAATATACATCCACCCATGGATAATGGAAATAAAATATCATATCAGAGGAGTATCCACCCTTGCTTTTAAATAATTTTTTAAAAGAATATGGATTTATTTTATCACCCCAATAAAGTCATGGTATATGAAGGTGGAGACATATTGTCTTCTCCTAAGTATGATAAGTGTTTTCTACAAATAAAAAAATTGGAATATTATTGGGAATCTGGTTGTTTGAATATTATTTACTTATAGAAAAATAATTTATCCTACTATGGATTACTGATAAATATTCTAGAAAAAAATTTCATCCAACAATCCACATTTAAAATTAGCATGTAATTAAAAAAATGAATCAATACTTGTCAAAAAATATTTAAACAATGATTTGGAATATGTGAAAATCCATTTTGGATAATTCATTGTAGATTATTTCAAAGGAATAAAAGTGAAATTTTTAAAAATTCAACATAGTGATATGTTATAGAATTCATGTTTTACATTATAGAAAATGATAAAAAAAGTAGTGCATAGAAAATTAACGAAATACAAAAAAAAAATTAATAGTAAAAATAAAATTAATAAGATTATAGTGGTCCCTCGGACACTCTTACTAGATAATTTTGTGATCTAAATCATACATTATAAGTGTATAATATCAAAGAAACATATTTTATGTAATAAGAGTATCAGCCTATGGTGGAGGATACATTTATAGAAGGAAAATTGTAAACTATTTTTTAAGGATAATAGTGAGCATTTAATTGATTGTGTTTGTATTATATGTGGAATAATATAGCCTCTTTGTTTTATATAGTAAAAAAATATTATCACTATAGTTCGTCATATTCAAAAGAACATTTTCACATGTGCTCTTATGAATGGAATGATTTGGAAAACCATGTAAATAATCACACATATTTCAATTGGTTAATTAGTTTCTGCTTAAAAACTATAATAAATATAGTGGTTCTTCCATTAAATACTAAACCTCATTATATATAAGGGTAATATTAAATTATCCCAAAACATCACCTCCCCCTAAAAGGTATAATCCATGTTAGGAAAAAATAGGTATTATAAGAGATGATGGTTTGTTATGATTTTATCTCTCTTAATGATTATATTGATGTATTTTTCATCCATAATGGAAGCACTATTTTTTATGTAGGAAATTAATACATATCTAAATGAAGAATATATTATTATTGTTTTTTCTTTTTGAAGAAATGAGAACATGGAAAATAGTAATGGAATCATGACCAACATTTAATGTGATTATTTATCATAAATATTATTATAAATTATCACATTTATATTTCATTGTGCTTAAATATTTATGTACAGTTTTGGACCAAACCATCCTACACACATTTTATTCTAGGAAAATCCATTCTTATTATATTGAAGAATAAGAACAACACATATGATGGTGGATCAAATATATTAGAATCAATTTTGGATATATTTATGAAAAAATATGATGATGCGAGGTTGTGGATTAATGAATCAATTACGAGGTTTTTTATTCAGGTGAACATTCTTGCCGATGATGTACATGGAAAGAGAGAAACAATTTATAATGTTAAAGTTGTAAAATTTATCTTAAGAATATTTCTTCTATTTGTAAATGAAAAATAGTAGTGATTGGAGAAAAAATGAACAACATGAGACTTTTTGCAACTACCATATCACACTTGGGGAATAAAAATTAAAGAACAATAATAATTAGTCTATTACAAAATAAATGTAAATAGAGATTGAATTCATTAACATTATTAAACATTTATTGAGGGATGTTGCTGAGAATGAATAATTTGATAAGATGATATCTTTTCATTCCACTAATCATAAAATATGAAAGGTTATATTTTTTGGGAGACATATATTTTTTTGATTTGATACAGTAATGTTGTGAATTATTGTACTAGTTTCCCTATGAATTTTCATGATAATAAGGAATAAGTTGTATTAAAAATTTATAAATTCATGAATCTAATAGGGATGTTATTGTTCAATTTATTCTATAAAAATATTATATCTAAAAAAATTATAGTTCTTATGAAATATAAATAAAAGAGTTTATTTAATATAAATTCCACATGTATCAAATTATTTAGGCTATTGTTGAAAACAAACATGTGTGATATAATATTGTAGACGATTCATGATTTGAGGGATGATTTTTCCTAGAAATTGTACATGGTGAAACCCATGATTATATTCAAGTTTTCTATGTTAAAATATTCAACTCTATTATTTATATTCACAAATATAAACTATCTATCCATTAGAATGGAGAAAGAATATAGAAACAAAAAAAAAATTCGAATAAAATAATATCTATAAAATTTGAAGTCTATAGATTTATGGATTATATGAGGCTTAATTATAATGAATTAAATATATTATTAGTGGTATGAATTAATATTAAGATGAAAAATCCAAAATAATTTAATATATAAAAAGATATGTATTGATGTGGAAAAATAATTTACATTAAATAAATAAATTGTTACTCCTTATACTACATTGAGATGTTTTAAAATAATTATATAATAAAAAACCTCATAGTGTGTCCTATAAATAATCTTCTGTTAAACCAAAAGTTAAATTATTAAAATAAAAACGAAAATTATCCATAGGTATTGATCACTAAATGAAATCAATTATGGTTTTACATAATCCATAATCACATACTCATTGGAATAAATTATTTTAGAGTGACTCATAGAAGACACAAAAAATATAATATAGAGTATTGGAGAAAAAATAACCACTACATACCCTTAGTGTTATTATTGTATAATGATGTGAAATATGTCATATCAATTTGTAGTATAAAATATTCCCTTTAAATACCATGTGAGAATAATAAATAATATTTTTTACATGATTTATTTTTTATTGATAATACATTTGTTGAGGAGTTTCTAGATCAACTGTAGTGATTTTCTAACTAACATAAAATTTTGAGTGAAAACGAAACCTACAAAAAATTATACATAGATGTGAGAAAACACATCAAGGAGTCTAAAATTCAAAAATGGTATTAATTTATTTTCATGATATGGATGAAGGTGAGGAGTTTGTGGTGTTCAATTATTTTTCACTAATAGATAGTAAAAAATAGTTCATGGTCATGAAATGTGAGGTGATAATGAAAATGATACTAAAATTACTTGAAGAGTAATTTGTAGATATGGAATATATATTCTATATTTAATTATTTATTAAAAAATGATAAAAACATTACTTGTACACTATGATAAATTATGTAAATTATGGTTTAATACTACTTGGAAATGAATTGGGGTTAAAAACTTATTAGTTAATGGGGATATTTTGTGGAAATGATTTGATATAGAAAAAGTTGTTTTAATTTAAAGTCAAAGAAAAAAAATGTATTATCCTTTTATAAAATTTATGAATCCATATATGATGTGTATTTAAAAATTTATTTATCAATAATAAATGTATGAAATAGATATTTAATTTTAAAATTTTGGATAATAAAAAAGATTATTTTTACCATTAGTTAAGGGGATAAATTCATTTAATCCCAATAGAAGGAAAAATAACTATGGTGAAACTGACATAGCCATTATAGAAAAAAATTAATTTGGTGATTATGTTAGAAATATTGGCACATGATAGCACACTATTATTTCATGAAATTATGGTAAAATTAGAGACAAATATTAAATATTAGTGATCAATTAGAAAAAAAATACCCAAAAGTGAATATGTAATTGAGAATACATAATCTTTTTCATGTTGTTATTTTTGGTTTGATGAATCCCAAATCCTTTGATGAAGAAATTATTTTTTAAATTTTTTAATTAGTTATTATTACATTATTGAATATTTTATGGCCTTACAAAAAAATAATGTGTTCTTGGCCATAGTAGATTACAAGAGATTGGTGGAACACATGCTTTTTCTAAAAACCCAAAATCTGAAAACATATTTTTTTATATACATTATGTATAAAAATGTAGAATAATACATTAAATAACATGGAATTTGAAATCATGAATAATTATTATAAAATAATTAATAAAAAAATACTAACTGAGGGGATGAACATAATTAACAATATTACGGTTCAAAAAATTGTCATTTGAAGTGACCTATTAAATCCCAATGATAATTAATTTGTCCTGAAATTACATTATATCTATAGAAAATAATTATTAATTTAGAATTAAGATAATACCCCCAATGAGATGTGTAATGAGATGAATCCATGTAACATCCCAGGTAAATAATGAATAAAACATTTTCATATTTATTAATATTTACTAATTAAATATTAATTTTACTTTAAAGGGGTTTCTATGTTCGATAGCATACCTGATACACAACGATGAGTTCCTTTGAAAACTTACGTTGCACACTAGTAATATAATAATATTATTTTAAATGGTAGTTAACATGTAGCCATTGTATTGGCGGGAATGGATAGAAATAACTAAAATATGATTATATATGTTTTTAAATGTTTTTACATTTATCCAATAAAAGATAAAGGCTTAAAATACGGAAAGATTTCAATTTTAGGCATTTATACCCTAATTTTTACTAAGGGTTCACTTATCACCTTTTGATGGTGAACCATCATTAAATATAGTTTTGATCAATCGTATAAATTGTATTGGACCAAATATAACTCTTCGTTAGAATCGGGACATCAAAATTTACTTTGTGTAAATTTTTGGTATCATTCCGATAAAGTTCATTTTTTAATGAATAGTGTAAAATGTTGTATTTTAATTTAAAACCTCTTTTTAATATAATTTATTTATATGATTAGATTATAATTTTAATTGGTTTTAAAGTGAAATTAGAAAATATTTTTACTATTAAATCCAATATTGGTCGTTGGAATTAATTTCACTTTGAAATCAGACTTAAACTAGTGTCAATCTTTTAATACTTATTGTTTCATAAAAACATGCTATTTGTCATGACAACGGGAATAAATTATTAAATTAATTAATGTGAATTATATGTTTTGAACTTTTTAAAATAGACTTCATTTTTGAATTCAGAATATCAAATATAGCATAGGGTGAATTTTTTGTATTTTTCTGAAAAACTTCAACTTTTGATGAATAGTGAAACCAGTAAGTGGTACTTATAAAAACTGATTTTTCGTTTAAATGAAATTTTACCACTTCTGTGTTTTGAATTTCAAAAATCCGACATAAATGGTTGTCATTAAGAAGTAAAATGTGGTTCAATGAGATTAAAATAATTTTTTGGTGAATAGTAACTCTTAAGTTCTTAATCGCGATTAGAGGTAATTAGTGTAGTTTAGGGTAAGAATAATGTTTTAATAAAATGAAATGGCCTACACACATGTCCTACCCTCATTGGATGTGTCATGGCCGACCAAGAAAATCCATGGGTCAACTTGGGGACCCCATGAAGCCACTTTGGTTGGAAAATGACATAAATACATTTTACTTAATATTAAAGTAAAAAATGACCCAAACCTGAAATGTTTTAGTAAAACAATTTTTCAATGGGGATATACAAGTCGTATTTTCGACTATAAATAGCAATTGGAAATATAAAAATATTTCTTACATCATAGTATTTTCTTTATAATTTTTAGACATTAAATAAAATATATTATTTATGACATCATGATGATGCAACGATGACCTCATTATTTAATGATTTAAATAAAATGGAACGATAATGTAAAATATAAGTCCTAAACAAGTACAAAACCTATTTGATGAGTGGATTTAGAACCCTAATCACCTTATACTAGAAATAAATCAATGTGGGACCTTTAAAATCCGAAACTCGTTTGAAAGTAAAGTTACATTTTGTAACTTTACAGGAGTGCCCCTCCTCTCCTCTTATAAAAGGCCCCCACCTCTACCTCCTTACCCACACTCCCAAAGCCTTTGGCTCGGCCAAACCCTTCCCATTTTGTCTCTACACTTCCCTCTCTTACTCCTTATAGCCTCAATTTGGGCATAAGTCTTCCCAAGTAAGCCTTTGAGCTCAAACAAAGTGAGTTACCCGATTATAAGGTAATGTCTTCACTTGAGTCCTTTTGTTTTATTTTGCTTCTCCAGCCCCCTAAACTCTTTTTATTCGTTTCTTTTGTAACAACTCCAGTATCCTCAATATACTAGGATGTTTTTATAAGAAATATTCTATCTACACTTACACACACCTACATCTAATGGTTAAAGAACATACTGTTTCCGTTGATGGCGAATTTCTGCTTCCCGAAACGATGATTGTTCAACATTATTTTAACACCTTCAAAGGTGGAAATTAAGATGACACTATATTTATATATGATATATAATATGTTTTTGTTTTCTTTAAGCTTCTGTATTTTTCATTTTTGGAATACCTTTATGGTTTCCATTATGGGTAAACGCGATATCTTCATTTAAGGAAGTGCGGACTACCGCCCCCTCAAAGTGATTTGATTCGTAAATTCCATATGTGGGATGTATAAAGGATTGATTTAAAAATATTATATATTATGTTATACTGGAATTATAATATACCTCTATATCATTATTATTTCTTTCCATTAAATTATGATATAGAAATGAAAGTAGCGTTCATGCGTACGTACGGCTTACCGTCTCCATGAACGGTGCATTTCATTTCTTATCCCCAAATGTAATGTACTATTATAAGTACATATATATAATGGATATATATGATGTGTGTTACATCTAAATTATTAATATAATTCTGTAATTAAAATATACATAACTCTTATTTAGTTTTAATTCCATTAATATGACATAGAAATGAAAGAAGCGTTCATGCATACGTACGGCTTACCGTCTCCATGAACGGTGCATTTCATTTATTAACTCTAAATTATTATGTGATATTATAAATACATGTATATGCTAGATATATATGATATATATGATATCCAAATCACGAATGTCATTCTGGATATAATGAACCTTTGACCAGATGAACAACATGTAATTGTAAGAAGTCCACTTTCGACTTAAGAACCAAATATCGAAAAAACAAACATTATTAACATAAATGGTAACATAATGTTTATAACATGGAAATAAGTGATAAAAAAGGAATAATGAACTTGAAAAAGGTACTTAAGCAAATAGAAATTAACTCATGTTTATTATTCAGGACATTAAAGAACGATCGAGTCAAGTCGGACCCGAGGTAAGGGACTTCGTCTCAATCTCCTTTCATTGAGGAATATTTTGATTTATACACAACTATCTTTTATACAGTGAATAAACCCCTTTGACTTTTACTTTTATATAAGAGGAATCTTTTTCTACGAAGCGTTTTACTAAATGACAAAAAGGAATGTTTCTTTTAACGTACGCGGTGACAACGACCTTTTCTGCCGTCGTGAGTATTATTTGGTCTTTGTCTTCCTCAACAAGCCGTAATGTTTTTTAAAATAAAATAAATACCATATACTCTTTTATGTATTTTGGTATTGAAAATGGTTTTGATAAAGGATTCTATTATGTCAATATATTTAAATGATATATTGTGATTAAAATGTGGAAATTTTATCATTCCTTTATATTGGTTTTATGTTTTATGATTTTATATTGGTACTCGGACATTTGACGGGTGGTTACGTGATTAACCATATGACGGGTGGTGCCGTGAATACCAGGACGGGTGGTTACGTTATAACCTCCAATGCATTGGGTATGGAAGTCGGCCGTATGGCTATTCCATTAAGTTTGTATGGAAGTTGGCCATATGGCTATTCCATTAAGTGATATGTGTGGTAGTCGACCGTATGGTTATTCCACTTAAGTATTTTTATGTCCCAAGATACATTTATATATGTTATGTGTTCTTTATATGGGTTTTATGGTAATCCTTTGGTTACAAAAAGTTATGTAATGATATTTTTTTCAGTGAAGAGTATTTACTACTTCATGAAGGTGAAGGTATTACTTTGATAAAGTATACATGGTTTACTTGATGTTTGAAAAACGAACATTTTACATTCTTTGTGTATCACTTGCTGAGCTTTTTATGCTCACAACATGTTTTTTTGAAATGTTTTTCACAGGACCTAATGTGGAATAGGGTCATGGATGGGATCAATGGAAATTTATTCTATATAAAACATGGAACTAGACATGTTTTTTAATGAGTTTTTATTTTATGGAATCTTAGTAGAAGTGTATACTTTGTAATCTTTTGAGATGTAATAGTTATGTTCTAAATCTCTAAAACTCTAAACCTGAAAAGATCCTCAATGTGAATTATTCATTTAATTAAATATTAAGAGATGTTTAAGGTCGGGGCCTAATAGTTGGTATCAGAGGTCGGTTTAGACAACATTAGGAGTTAGAAAAGTGTAAAATTATAAGTTAATTTATGGTATGATTGAAATGATATAGAATTTAAAGATTACCATGTTTCTTAGCCTAAGATATTTCCGTGTTAAGAATGGGTTTTCATAGAGGAAATAGAACAGCTTTTCTGGGAAGGCATACAGAGGAAAATGACCTTTTCAAATCAGTATCCTGAAATGGTCAGAATCAGAACTAAACAGTTTGTTGTAGTGATGGCTGAGTTGACACATGTGAAAAATGTTGGTTATTTTAATTGATGATATTTTGGTGTTTTATAAAATTAAATAGGATCATGAATGACATTTAAGAGTTATTTTTCAAATCTTGAAAGAAAAGAAACTATATGGAAAATTTAGCAAGTGTGAGATTTGGTTACAACAAATTTCATTCCTGGGTCACATTGTTTCAAAAGATGGCATAACTGTTGATCCTTCTAAAACAAAATTTGTTGATGAATGGCCAAGACCCAAAAATGTAACTGAGATCCGTAGTTTTCTTGGTTTGGCAGGTTACTACCGAAGGATTGTTGAAAATTTTTCGTGGTTATCTAGTCCAATGGCTAAGCTAACTCGGAAGGGTGTTAAGTTTATCTGGAAAAAAGAATGTGATGATTTTTTTCAGGAGTTGAAAAGAAGATTGGCGAATGCTCCAGTTTTGGCACTTCCTTCCAGGAATGGTGAGTTTTTTATATACAGTGATGCTTCGTTGAAGGGACTAGGCTGTGTCCTTATGCAGAATGATAAGGTAATTGCTTATTCCTCACGTCAGTTGAAAACTCATGAGATAAATTACCCTACACATGATTTGGAATTATATGCTGTTGTTTTTGCTTTAAAAATTTGGAGGCATCATTTGTATGGAGTAAAGTGTGAAATATATACTGATCAAAAAATTTTAAAGTATATATTCACTCAGAATGAATTGAACATGAGATAGAGGAGATGGCTGGAATTAATCAAGGATTATGATTGTACAATTCACTTCCATCCAAAAAAAGCAAATAAAGTGGTCGATGCTTTGAGTCGAAAAAGTAATGCTTCATTAACCATGCTACGTTTGGAACGAGATCCTTTGGTTTTTGATTTCATGAAATTTGGCATAGAATTTGTTGGTGCAGGAAGTTCTTCTGTTTTGTTTCAGGTATCAGTGAGATCATCCCTATCAGACAGATTTATGCAAGCACAGAGAGAAGATATTGAGTTGCATAAAAAGGTAGAGATGGTTCAGAAGGGTAAGTTGCCTGAATTCAACATTGATAATGATTGTGTTTTGAGGTTTGGGAAGAGATTATGTGTGCCTTGGGATTCACATTTGAAGAATGAGTTGTTATGTGAGGCTCATAGTTCCCTGTTTTTAGTTCATCCTGGCAGTACTAAGATGTACAGAGATCTACGAGAGTATTACCGGTGGGATGTAATGAAAAGGGATATTGCTGATTTTACTATGAAGTGTTTGATTTGTCACCAGGTTAAAGCAGAGCGGCAGTTACCGAAAGGGATGTTTCAGCCTTTACCAGTGCGAGAGTGGAAATGGGAAAATATATCCATGGATTTTTTCGTGGGATTTTCGAAGACATCTAGAGGTAATAATTCAGTCTGGGTTATTGTTGATCGCTTGACTAAATATGCTCATTTCCTTGCTATACGAGATACTTTTTCCCTAGATCAACTTTCCCGTTTGTATATTAGAGAGATATTCAGGTTACATGGAGTTCCTCTCTCCATTGTATCTGACCATGATCCCAGGTTTACTTCTAACTTTTGAAAATACCTTTAGAAGTCATTGGGTACTGAATTAAATTTTAGTACATCTTTTCATCCTCAATCAGATGGGCAGTCAGAATGAAGAATTCAGACCTTGGAGGATATGCTACGATCTTGTTCGATGGATTATTAGGGAAGTTGGGACCAACATCTTTCTTTGGTTGAGTTTTCATATAATAACTGTTTTCATTCTAGTATACAGATGGCACCATTTGAGGAATTATATGGGAAGCGGTGTCGAATTCCAGCATTTTGGGATGAAGTGGGTGAAAGGAAGCTGATGGGACCAGAATTGGTAGAATAGATGGCAGAAAAAGTTCAGTTGATTCAAAAACACATGAGAACAACTCAAAGTAGGAAGAAGAGTTATGCGGATAACTGGAGGAAGGATCTATCTTTCGAGGAAGGTGATCATGATTTTCTCAAGGTTTCTCCATGGAAAAGTGTGATGATATTTGTTAAGAAAGGAAAGCTGAGTCCACGGTTCATTGGACCATATGAAATTCTGGAGAGAGTTGGATTATTTGCATACAGAGTGGCATTACCTCCGAGTTTATCTCAGGTACACAATGTTTTTCATGTTTCGATGCTGAGAAAGTATATGCCAGATCCATCTCATGTTTTGGGCTCAGAGGTAGTTCAGTTGGAAGAAAATATCTCTTATGAAGAACAACCAGTCCAGATTCTTGACCGAAGAGAGAAAGTGTTTCGAAATAAGTTAATTCACCAGGTAAAGGTTTAGTGGAAAACTCATATGGTTGAAGAGGCAACGTGGGAATCTGAAAATGCTATGAGGGATAAATACCCCCACTTATTTTGATAAGTGAATAAAATTGTGAGGACGCAATTCCCAAAAGGGGGGAAGGATGTAACATGCCAGGTAAATAATGAATAAAACATTTTCGTATTTATTAATATTTACGAATTAAATATTAATTTTACTTTAAAGGGGTTGCTATGTTCGATAGCGTACCCGATACGCAACGATGAGTTCCTTTGAAAACTTACGTTGCACACTGGTAGTATAATAATATTATTTTAAATAGAGTTAACATGTAGCTGTTGTATTGGCGGGAATGGATAGAAATAACTAAAATATGATTATATATTCTTTTAAATGTTTTTACATTTATCAAATAAAAGATAAAGGCTTAAAATATGGAAAGAATTCAATTTTAGGCATTTATACCCTAATTTTCACTAAGGGTTCACTTATCACCTTTTGACGGCGAACCATCATTAAATATAGTTTTGATCAATCTTATAAATTCTATTGGACCAAATATAACTCTTCCTTATAATTGGGACATCAAAATTTACTTTTTGTAAATTTTTGGTATATTTCCGATAAAGTTCATTTTTTAATTAATAGTGTAAAATGATGTATTTTAATTCCAAACCTCTTTTTAATCTAATTTATTTATATAATTAGATTATCATTTGAATTGGTTTTAAAGTGAAATTAGAAAATATTTTTACTATTAAATCCAATAGTGGTCGTTGGAATTAATTTCAATTTGAAATCAGATTTAAACTACTATCAATCTTTTGATACTTATTGTTTCATAAAAACACGCTATTTGTCATGACAGCGGGAATTAATTATTAAATTAATTAATGTGACTTATATGTTTTGAATTTTGTAAAACAAACTTCATTTTTGAATTCGGAAAATCAAATATAGCTTAGGATGAATTTTTGGTATTTCTCTGAAAGACTTCAATTTTTGATGAATAGTGAAACCACTAAGTGGTACTTATAAAAACTGATTTTTCGTTTAAATGAAATTTTACCACTTCTGTGTTTTTAATTTCAAAAATCCGACATACATGGTTGTCATTAAGAAGTAAAATGTGGTTCAATGAGATTAAAATAATTTTTTGGTGAATAGTAACTCTTATGTTCTTAATCGCGATTAAAGGTAATTAGTGTAGTTTAGGGTAAGAATAAAGTTTTAATAAAATGAAATGACATATACACATGTACTAGCCTAATTTTATGTGTCATGGACGACCATGAAAATCCATGGATCAACTTGGGGACCCCATGGAGCCACTTTGGTTGGAAAATGACATAAAAAGCTTTTATTTAATGTCAAAGTAAAAAATGACACAAACATGAAATGTTTTACTAAAACAATTTTTACATGGGGTTATACAAGTCATATTTTTTACTATAAATAGTCATTGGAAATATAAAAATATTTCCTACATCATAGTATTTTCTTTATAATTTTTAGACATTAAATAAATTATATTATTTATGACATCATGATGATGCAGTGATGACCTCATTATTTAACGATTTAAATAAAATGGAAAGATAATGAAAAATCTAAGACCTAAACATGTCCAAAACCTATTGGATGAGTGTATTTCGAACCCTCATCACCGTATCCTAGAAATAAATCAATTTGGGACCTTTAAAATCCGAAACTCTTTTGAAAATAAAGTAACATTTTGTAACTTTACAAGAATGCCCCTCCTCTCCTCTTATAAAAGCCCCCCACCTCTACCTTCTTACCCACACTCCCAAAGCCTTTGGAACGGCCAAGACCTTCCCATTTTGTCTCTAAACTTCCCTCTATTACTCCTTGAAGCCTCCCTTTGGGCAGAAGTCTTTTCAAGGAAGCCTTTGAGATCAAACCAAAGGGAGTTACCCGATTATAAGGTAATGTCTTCACTTGAGTCCTTTTGTTTTATTTTGCTTCTCCAACCCCCTAAAATCTTTTTATTCTTTTATTTTGTAACAACTCCAATATCCTCAATATTCTAGGATATTGTTATAATAAATATTCGAGCTAAAATTACACACACCTACATCTAATTGTGAAAGAACATACTGTTTCCGTGGATGGCAAATTTCTGCCTCCCGAAACGATGATTGTTCAACATTATTTTAACACCTTCAAAGGTGGCTGTTAAGATGAAACTATATTTATATTTTATATATAATATGTTTATGTTTTCTTTAAGATTCTTTATTTTTCATTTTGGGCATACCTTTATGGTTTCCATTGTGGATAAACGCGATATTTTCATTTAAGGAAGTGCGGACTACCGCCCCCTCAAAGTGATTTGATTCGTCAATGCGATATGTGGGACGTATAAAGGATGGATTTAAATTTATTATATATGATGTTATAATGGAATTATAATATACCTCTATATCATTATTATTTCTTTCCATTAATGTATGAGATAGAAATGAAAGTAGCGTTCATGCGTACGTACGGCTTACCGTCTCCATGAACGGTGCATTTCATTTCATATCCCCAAATGTAATGTACTATTATAAGTAAATATATATAATGGATATATATGATGTATGTTACATATAAGTTATTAATATAATTATGGAATTAAAATATAAATACCTCTCATTTAGTTTTAATTCCATTAATATGACATAGAAAAGAAAGTAGTGTTCATGTGTACGTACGACTTACCGTCTCCACGAACGGTGCATTTCATTTCTTACCTCTAAATGATTATGTGATTTTATAAATACATGTATATGCTATATATATATGATATATATGATATCCAAATCAGGAATGTCATTCTGGATATAATGAACCTTTGACCACACGAACAACATGTAATTGTAAGAATTCCACTTTCGACTTAAGAACCAAATATCGGCAAAATAAACATTATTAACATAAATGGTTACATAATGTTTATAACATGGAAATAAGTGATATAAAAGGAATAATGAACTTGAAAAAGGTTCTTAAGAAAATTGAAATTAACTCAAGTTTATTATTCAGGATGTTAAAGAATGATCGAGTCAAGTCGGACCCGAGGTAAGGGACTTCGTCTCAATCTCCTTTTATTGAGGCATATTTCGTTTTATACACAACTATCTTTTATACGGTTTATAAACCCCTTTGGCTTTTACTTTTATACAAAAGGAATCTTTTTCTACGAAGCGTTTTACTAAATGACAAAAAGGAATGTTTCTTTTAACATACGCGGTGACAACGACCTTTTCCGCCGCCGCGAGTATTATTTGGTTTTTGGATTCCTCAACAAGCCGTAATGTTTTTTAGAATAAAATAAATACCATATACTCTTTTATGTATTTTGGTATTGAAAATGGTTTTTATAAAGTTTTCTATTATGTCAATATATTTAAATGATATATTGTGATGGAAATGTGGAAATGTTATCATTCCTTTATATTGGTTTTATGTTTTATGATTTTATATTGGTACTTGGACATTTGATGGGTGGTTACATGATTAACCATATGACGGGTGGTGCCATGAATACCAGGATGGGTGGTTACGTTATAACCTCCAATGAATTGGGTATGGAAGTCGGCCGTTTGGCTATTCCATTAAGTTTTTATGGATCTTGGCCGTATGGCTATTCCATTAAGTGATATGTGTGGAAGTCGACCGTATGGTTATTCCACTTAAGTATGTTTATGTCCCAAGTTACCTTTATATATGTTATGTGTTCTTTATATGGGTTTTATGGTAATCCTTTGGTTACAAAAAGGAAAGTAATGATATTTTATTCAGTGAAGAGTTTTAACTACTTCATGAAGGTGAAGGTATTACATTGATAAAGTATAGATGGTTTACTTGATGTTTGAAAAACTAACAGTTTTCATTCTTTGTGTATCCCTTACTGAGTTTTTTATGCTCACCCCAAGTTTTTTTGTAATGATTTTCATAGGACCTAATGTGTAATAGGGTCATGGATGGGATCAATGGAAAGTCATTCTATATAAAACTTGGAACTAGACATGTTTTTTTAAGAGTTTTTTTATGGAATCTTAGTAGAAGTGTCTACTTTGTAATATTTTGAGATGTAATAGTTATGTTCTAATTCTCTAAAACTCTAAACCTGAAAAGATCCTCAATGTGAATTATTCATTTAATTCAATATTAAGAGATGTTTAAGGCCGGGGCCTTATAATCCAACCCTCATGTACTTTCTATTTTTCTAATCCTAATGTATTATCTTCGATAAAGAGTATGAAAGAATGTTTAAGTTTCATGAGGTTAGAATTATATTTTAGGGAAATAAATTCTTGAAAAAGAATTATATATTTTACAAACTGTGTTAGGAAATATTTCTAATTAAATTCTATAACAATTATTTAAAATGAGTAAGATTTGAAAATAAGAAAGAATATTTTCCAAATAAATATTGTAGAAACTGAATAATAAAATTGTTTTCAGACTGACTAGATTTGTATGATATCAAGTGGATATATAAAAAATGAATAATACAATGAATATGATTAAAAAATTTAAGATTCATCTACTTGTAAAATAATATCCATTATAGAAGAAAATAGGAAAACTATTTTCTTTCTGATTAGATATATCCAGTTCAATATAAAAGGCTAAAAAAATAGAAGAAATAATATAATTTGTATTAAAATTTGGTAAATCCTCAAAATATACATAAATAGATGACTATATGGTATATTCAAATAATTTTTAAATTGACCCAATTGAAATAAATGATATATTGGATGTTTTAATGATGATAGAAAAAAATAATATTATCAAAATGAAATTGGGTTTTCAAAACAATCCTAATGATGTGTGAATGGTGAAATAGAAAAAGGAAGGGTTATTGAGTAAAGAATATTACCATTCAGTAGGACTTGATATAAATGGGGTGTTTTAGCATGTGGTTTTACATTAAAAATTTATATTTTTTTTCTCTATCGATATGGTAAAAGGATTGAATTTAAATTAAACTGATGGAAAATATAATTTCCAAAATTGAGACATTTAATAATAAATTTTCATTGTGTAAACTTATATATTTATATTGGGAATGGATTAAGAAATGTCTTCATACTAAAGAATGACTCATATAAAAAACAACTACCACCAATTCCATGGTTATCACATCTAGATAAATAAATAAAGAGTAATTTATTTCAATGATAAGTGGATGATCAAGACCAAAACATCAAAAAAGGAGAACAAGAAATGAATGGTTATGGATATAAATGAGGATTAAATTATTTTTATAGGATCATATGTTTCATAATTTATATTGTTTTAATTAACATAATCAATTTATTCAAGTATTTATTTATTTTTCAATGATTACTTTCCATTTAATTTAATGTGATATAATGGAAGTGTTGAAATATTATTGAAAAAAATAAACCAAGGATGATTTAAAATGGATTTAGATGGATGATTTACAGCCCATGGGAACTGTAGAAGTTATCTATATATACATATTAAATGATAAAGAAAGAAAAAAACTATATATATATGATGACATAGAGAAAAATAAATGTTCAATTAATCAATATGTAAAACACATGAATGAAAATTATATTTGGGACATTTCAAACATAATGTGATATAAAACATATGGATTTTTGGTTTTTAAATAGAAAAATTCTATGAAATAATTCATGGGATAAAAAAATATTTATTGAAAAGTCTGTAGGAAACTAAATGATGTTATGTAGTGGTAATATGCATCATATTATCTCGTATCTATTGAATATTTATTTAAATATTTCTTCTCTTTTAGTAGGACATATGATTATTATATAGTAACCACTCAATATATTACCCAATTTATATTAATGAAAAAAATATTTGGAATAATAAGGATTGATGTGTCATCACATCTATAAATTAAATGGCATGGATCTACTTCAATAAATATAAGTAAAATTATCAGTCACCATTCATGTACCAAAAAATTCATAATTAAATATAATTTAATTATGGATAAAATTTAGAAGCTTGTTTTCAAATAAGAGTATGTTCTAGAATGATATTAAACAGATGATGATATGACCAACACACTATCTGAGGAAAATATATAAAGGACATGATTAGATATTTGATTCCAACTAAGCACCTCTAACTAGTTGAGTTAGATAACGGACACCCATCACCCATATGTATCTATAGTTATTGAATTATATGATATATCTCATGTATTAAATATTTTTATTTCTATCCATTGGATTGAAACAATCAATGAAGTGAACATTTTGTATCACTAAAAAAGTGAGAGAAGGATTTTATATTAATTGGTAAAATTTTTATTGGTACTGGTGTTTTGATGAAATTTTTTAGGGAATAAGAAAATTGGAAAAGTGGTTACGATTATAATCGTTTAAAGATTTGTTTTTTTGAGGTCCTTCTCGTTTTAAAATTATGTATCATACAAAAATGTAGTCATGTGTTCCTAGAGATAATGTTAGTGATTCAATGATACTCAAATTGACAAAAAGAGGACATGGTTTTGTTTAGTATTATTTATAGTTTTTATGAAATTTCACACTAGACTATGTGAATAAAATATATTAATTTTGTGAAAAAAACTTAAATTGGGTATCATCAACATATACCACCTTTGATGGTTTTTTGTATTATTTATCTCTTATAATGAACTCTATGGAATCATGAATGATGTCACATTCTAGTGTGTAGAGATCATAATTTTAATTTATGAAGTGATTTGGAGAAATCATATAAATTATAGAATATGTTTCAATGTGGTTATGTTTTAGGTAAGTATGTTTCATATTGAGAATGAGTATGGTAAAATCCCTATATTCGAGTTCTATAAACCTATAATGTTTGGAAATGGCCTTGTAATGTTATTGTGATATGGTCAGGAGGATGGGATGTCACTTTCTGTTGTAGATTTCGAATGTCCTATGTTAATTTTCAGATTTCCTTAATGATATGAAAAATTTAATATGGTTATACTTTAGTTCACTTTTCAATTTATAGTTTGCAATCTATAGTTATTAATACAATTAATCGATCATAAATCATTTCTATTCGTTCTTCTAAACAAGGATCGAGGAAATAAAATAATGATTAATAGAGATTAATGATAAGATATTTCATTATTTTAATGAATTTTTTTGGTGGTTTTTTGTTGATAGTACATTCTATGCTCACAAATTCATGGTATAATTTTTTCGTGACACTGTCTATGGTAATTCATATGATGAGTTTATTATAAAAATACACAATCTTGGATATGTTTTGGGATATATTCAATTGATAATGATTTCATAATAGGTGGATTATTTTCTATAACAGGAAATGATGATTATAATGGAATTATTAAGAGGAATTGAACTAACCCCATTAATAAATATAATTATTTAAAAGTTATGAAAATATATTTAATGAAAAATAAGTATAAAACATATTCTATTTAAAGAATACCAATTTTGGGTATATGTATATATTAAATCTACAGAATAAGAGTGATGTCATAGAGAATCAAATAATATTGAGATATTGAAAGATTAAATTTTTTATAATTGGAAATGATATATAATGATGCTACTAGGAAATAGGTTTTTCTGGGAATTCTAGTGTCACACTGAAAATATTAAGTAAAATGTGATATTTCCCATAAGTCACATTAGATATATAAACTTGTGGATAAAATTGTACAAATTAATTGGATCATTGTAAAATAGAGTTATAGGTGTTACAATACATTCAGTTCATGAAAGGGAAAATGTTATAGGAGGAGCAAGGCATTCCATTTTTAAAAGAGACAAATGAATGTTACATTGTATATATATGGGACCTTAAATGGTAAGTGTAGTATCTATGATCATTAAAACATAGACAACGTGATATTTAGTGTATCATGTGTATATTAATGTTTCCATTAATTATAGTTGGAATATTAAATTTTTAATAACCATGAAATATGTCATACATATCACATTAATTGCATGAAATATTTTATATGAATCCCACATAAGTTATATGATTTCTTAATAACTACTGTAACACCCATAGAAAATAAAATACATTGCTTTTAGAAATAATTTAATTTAGATTATATATTTTATACATGAAACAACAATTTAAGAATACTCTAAATATAACACTATGATTGATTATGATGCCCAAAAGAATGACTTAGTTCAATAGAATGTGTTACATGCAAAACCATGTTTAAGAAAACTAAAATATACAATTTTTTTTATTATTTAGTATGATAGTTATCAAGTATCTATTATAATGACACAAATGAAAAGGAACAACTAAATATTGTGAATATTTTTATCATATAATTATATAATTCTTTTCTGACCAATAAATTATAATTGAAAATAAAAAACAATTTTCTATAAAGAAAATGATTTTATAAAGAAAATATTTGTATATACAGATGGAATTTTTTACTTATCAATTAACAAAATTACTATTAATTAATGTTTCTAATTTAATATATTTTATATATTAAGTCAAATATTCTTGAAATTAATCCGCTAGATTTTATAGTCATAATATAAGAACAAATCTAATTTTATGCATAAAATCAACATTTTTATAAATTCGTTGGTTCATCCTTTTAATACTTAACCAAATTTAGATCCATTTTTTAGAATTTTATAAATTATATTAGAAAATATAACCTTCCTCATTGGGTGTTTAATATCAAAATTTATATTGGTTGAATTTTTGAATTTTTTTTTTAAATGTTAATTTTTATTAAAAGTGAAAATTCGTAAATTTTAATTGAGAACTCACATTTCATTGCACTATTTCTATAACACACCATAGATATAAAATAATAATATAATATTCAATGGCATGTATGATAAGAAACACTAATCATGTTAGAGAATATAATATCCTAATATATTACGATATAATTATTATTTAAAAAAATTTCAAATATGAAATATCTTTAAATGAAAACAATATTGAGTTACCTTATATCAAACGAACCAAATAATTTATTTTATATCTTATGATACATGCAAGAACATGCTTTGTTGAATAAATATATATTTATTAAAATTTAATTATTTAATAAAAATAAATATACAATAGTAGTAAAATTAATAGTTATGAAAAGGATTGAGTAAATTATGGAAATATTTGATTTATAAAAATAAAAATAATTTTTTTCGATACAACTTTAATTAAAATTATTAATAAAACCTATTTAATATAGATGTATATTTTTATAAATATAATATTTTTTCTCGAAAAGGTTGTTCTATCATAATTAATTTAATTATTTTGAAACATTGAGTGATATTAATTTAATAAATATAACATATATTTCGAATAAATATTTTTTATATCCATCCAATAAATATTTTTGGAATAATTTAACAAAAAACCGAATTTCACTCATAAAAACTATATTTTTTAAAGGTAGATTAAAGCCTTTTAATTGAGACAATATTTAAAATCAGAATTTTGGATGTTGATTTATTATTATCATTAAAAATAAAGAGAATTTTTGATATAAAAACATCACAATTATGTTAGGGTGAATATTTCATAATTTTATGTGAAATTTCAATTATTGATGAATAATGAATAATACTAAATTTTAATTCAAAACCATTTTTAATTTTATTTATTCACAAGTAAAATTATATATATTATTATTTTTATTGATTAATTATTTTAATTTTATATCAATTAATGTAATATCGGTGCCATCTCAAGATACTAGTCAATGTAAAATTCTACCTCTCTGCGAGGAGGTAGACCCGGAACAACATCAGAGAGGACATCCGCATACAGGTCCACCACTACAGGATAACTTGAAATCCCTACATCAACTATTATGAGGGTTTTGCTAGTGAACTAATGAGTGATTAGATGCACTCTTCTCTGAGTAAGTCCATATTGTGTTGCAACGGCTCACTTCTCACTGGTGATGGTAAACCTGGTCCCATCTATGCGGACACACCGAAATTTGCACCTAATACATTCAATCTGAGCAGGAACGGTACATAACCAGTCCATACCCAAGATGACATCGTAAGGCTTCGACGTCACTACTAGGAGATCATAGCTGAAGCTCTCACCTCCTAGAGTAAGCTCAGACTGTAAGAACCCATGTCTAATCATCGAATCCTCTCCCGTAGGAGTCTCTAGCCATATGAATTGAACCAATAGCTCCATTTGAATCTCCATGCTCCGAATGAGGGCCGTGGCATTAAAATAATAACTGGTAGTTGTGTCTATAAGTACTGCAACTAAGGTGTAGTAGACATATATCGTACCTTGTATCTTCTCTAGAGATCCATGATCATTGGCCTCATCTTCCATAAGCTATTATTTCCCATATCCAGCATCACCATGTGGTCGTGGTGGACCTCTTGGAGGTCGGGGCAGTAACACCTCGAATCGTCACCCACAACCAGCTGCACAGTCAGCTCCTCTGCCACGTCCGCATGCTCCGTACGGACCTCCTTGATCAAAAATCTTTCTTTTCCTTGGCAGTCCTTTAGCCAAATTCTGATCATCCGTATAGAGGGTTAGACAGTCCCGAGCTATGTGATCCTTCCCACCGCATGTGAAACACTGCAAGTTTGTCGCATGACTGGCTCTGTCTCCAGTACCTTGCACAACTGACCTTAAATCCTGCGGTCGGCCACCTTTTGGTCTGGTCCTCTTGGATATCTATGACATCTATCTATTTACAGCTATATAAGACTCCACTATGTGATGACTAGTGTTATGTCTCATTGCTGGCGACTGCTCAGCAAGAAGACTCTCCACTAAGAGGGCTCTCTCTAACACCCCCGCCTGCATCAGGATGCTGAGAGAAATCATCGATGCCCTGATCTCCTGCCTGATTCCCTACTCAACAGTCCGGGACATGAAAAACGGGTCCCGCACCATATCAGTGGAGTAGAAAGAGAGGTCGGTGTACCATGTCGAGTACTGAGCAATAGACATGTTTCCCTACTGTAGATGAAGATGATCATGTATGCACTCTTCACGAAGAGTCACCGGGAAAAACTCTTTTGGAAGCTGGATCTCAAAGTATACTCAGAGAATCGTCACCTCAACATGAACCTGGAGCATCAAGATCCACTATCTTCCTGATTCTTCCTGTAGAAGACTAGAGGCACGGATCACCATGAGATCAACATGTGTCCCTAATAGTCAGATGACTATCACTACAATCTCCAACCAATATTTAGCCGCCTATGGGTCTGTGTCTCCCCTAAATCTGGGTGCAATCTGGCGCTGAAACTCATGCAATGTGCTCAAGAAGTATGCACCCTCTGCTACTAGGGAATGTGGAATCAGTGTCCCAATTTGTAATGGTACTACTGGTGCCTCCACTAGTTCCTTTATTGGAAGAGGGTCCTACACCGAGGACTCATCGCTCGGTGGGATATCAGTGCGTAATATCCCCAAAACCCTAGCTGGCTATCTGTGTGGAGGCATCCTAAAGAGAAACAGGTTCTCCACGACCAATAATTTATGCTTGGTGAGCTGACTCAAAGAGATCACAATGAAAACTATGGAAAACACATATGAAATCAGTGTTTTGGTGCGCTGAGTCGGAAATTAAAATTCAGGGTCTTGTTGTATGGATACGTCAGATGCCGCACCAACACTGGATTCCATAAACTGATAACCACACTAAATAAAATTATGACTATTTCTGTTAAAAGAAAGATCTATGTCCTATGTTCTATGGTAGAACCGACTCCTCTGATCCCTATTTTTTAGTACCCGTCCCCCAGGGCATGCGCTGTGATTACCCCATGCCTGCCATCCATTGGCCAAGTGCTGGTGACTAGCACCAAAAGTCATATTCCCTAAAATCAGGAAGGCATTGCCATTATATCCTCCAAACACACTCAGCCAAGCACACATCAAGATAAAAACACATGAAAACTATATAGAAAAAAGAGTGCAGAAATTTAGAGGGTCCAGAATGCAATCCTAACAGTAAATGTACAAGTACAACTGAAATACAATACAACTGAAGAAAGAGAAAAACTGCTACTGGGTCGTCCTTCGGGGTCCTTACCTGATGAGTAGGTATAGATCGCCTCCTCAGCACTCCACATCCACCTGTCTCCTCTACATATCGACATGCTACATGGTCCACCTCTAGGAACCGTCTAGTCCTGGTATCCTCAGCCTCGATCAGTGTTGTTTTTCATCAGCACCAAACTCACCAAGGTGCGGGCAAAGACCGTACAGGGGTGAGTATAACGATACTCAGCAGGGACCCCAATACTCTCAAGGTGTCACAGAAACAAAAAAATATAAACCAAAAAGCATGAAACTAGAGAAAAACATACTTAGGTATATGCCCATACATATACCTATGTTATCAAGTATACCCATCTCAATCATAAGGAAACACATAGCCCATTCCAAAATCCCAAAGCTTAACTGTTCCACAAATAATTTCTACCCGTAAGAGTGTTTATGTTGTCCCCCACTTTAGGAATTAAAAATAGGGGTTTTAATTCAGGTGGTCCCCACCTCTTTAACATTCATGTGGGAGGTTTTTATTTGAAATAAAATAAAAGATTAATTTATTTTATTTTTCATTTCCTCAAAAAACAAAAAATCTATCATCCACCCTCTACCAACTGCAATCAAGGTGAATTTCACCTTAAGCGAATATCGGTGTTGTGAGTTCTACAGTGTCCTCGAATTCCAATTCCAAGAAAAGGTTTATTCGTAACTAAAACCCACTCTCACGTTTACAGAATGTACCCAAAAAAAAGTTCATAAATTTATTCTGGGCACACCAGGCCTCGGAATCATGTGCCGTCAATTTTCACATACACATAAAAATCCCATATAATAAAAAAAATAAAATGGAAATTCTGGGACTTTACAGTTTTAGAAAGTATATAATTGATATACAAGGAATTATATATTTTAAAAGGGTTATGAAGAAATTGGAAATGACTTATGTTAATTATTCACGAAGATAAATAACAAACAATACAAGTCAAGCACATGGAAATGAACTTTGTCTCAATCTCCTTTAATTGAAGAATACATTGATTTATAACCAAATTTCCTTATAAGGTGAATAAACCCCTTTTACATTTAATTTCATTCGAATGTAAACTTTTTTCCAAAAAAGTGTTTTACTAAATGATAAAGGGAATATATTTTTTAACATTGTTTGTGACAATGGCCCTTCTTCCACCGTGAGCATTATTTGATATTTGGATTCCTTAACAAGACATAATGTTTTTAATAGGAAAATAATTACCATATACTATTTTTATGTATTTTCATATTGAAAATGGTTTTGAGAATGGATTGGTTATGTCAATATATTGAAATGATATAATATGATTTCTATATTGAAATTTTATCTTTTATTTCTGCTTTTGTGATGTGTTATGATTATGTTATAGTTCATTGGCATTGATTATGCATATGGGTGGTTCCATGATAAAACTAGGGATAATGAGCCTGGGATAGCTCTCCACTACATTGGATAACATAACATAGGTAAATGTTAATGTTTCTCCAATGAGATTTAGAGTATATAATTTGATGGGTATTCTAAATGTAACTCCCTAAGTAGATGTGAAAGCTACAATTTAAGAATGATATGGATGCCACAAGTTACCTTTAGGATTTATGATTTCTATGTGTTTTTTAGAAATCTAATGATTTTATGTGGCATGTTAAAGATCCTATGTTTTGTATGTATTGATTGACTAATGTTTACTTTCATTATTTTATTACCCTTACTGATCATTTTATGTTAATCCTAGGTTTTTGAAATGTTTTCACAAGGTATAAGGAAGGTTAAGAGAAATTAATAATTCAAGAATATTTATTTAAAGAAATTAATTCTTAATTTATTTTAAGTTTCTATATTTTATTATTAAAATAGATATAGAGTAGATAATTCTACTTTGTAATATTTGAGATGAAAAGTAATAATTATGGCCAAATTCTCTAAAATTATATTCCTAAAAAGATTCGTAATGTTAATTCTGGATTTATCTCATGATTAAGTAATGTTTTAATGCTAGGGCCTTAGAGTTGGTATCAAAGGTCAGTATAGTCGTCTTTATGAGTTAGGATATTGTTAAATTAATATTCATATATTTATTTATCCTATGATTGAAATGATATATAATTTGTAGATTACCATGTTTCTTATCCGAAGATATGACTATTTTTAGAATGCTTTTTCATAATGGAAATAGGGTGGCTATTTAGGGAAGGAATGTAATGGGAAATGACCTTCTAAATAAGAATCCGAAGATGGTTGAAATTAGAATTTAATAGTTGTATACACTGATGGCTCAGTTGACTAAGGTGATAAATGTTGGTTGTGTTTGTAAATTATATTTTGGAATATTCTAAAATTAAATAGGATAATGAATATCATTTATGGGGTGCCTTGAAAAAATTAATAGAAAGAAAAACTATATGGGAAATTCAGCAAGTGCGAGTTTTGTTTGTAGGCAATTTCATTCCTTGATTAAACTATTTCAAAATATGGAATAATTTCTTATCCTACCAAAATAGATGTTTTTAAAGAATATCCAACACCCACAAATATAACTAATATTCACAGTTTTCTGGGTTTAAGAGGTTATTATAGGTGGATTGTTGAAAATATTTCATGGTTATCTATCTAACTGACTAAGATAACTCAAAAAGGTGTTAAGTTCATTTGGAAAAAAGAGTGTGATGATAGTTTTTTGGAATTGAAAATAAGATTTGTGAATCCTCCAATTTTGGAATTACCTTCCATTGATAGAGAATTTGTTATCTATAGCTTTGATTAATTTAAAGGAATTGGTTTTTTATTTATGTAGAATGATATGGTAATTGCTTATGCTTCACGTCATTTGAAACGTCATGTGTTAAATTACCCTACTCATGATTTGGAATTAGCTTCCATTGTTTTTGTTTTAAAATTTTGGAGGCATCATTTGTATGGAGTAAAGTGTAAAATATTTTCTGATCTCAAATGTTTGTAGAATATATTTACTCAGAATGAATTGCACATGATATATAAGAGATTAATAGAGTTATTCAAGGATTATGATTGCATAATTAATTAACATCCATGAAAATAAAATAAAGTGGTCGATTCATGAGTTAAAAAAGTAATGCTACATTAATCTTGTAACGTTTTGAATAATACACATTGATTAACAATTTAGTAAAAATTGGAATATATGTTTTTGGTGTAGGAAATTCTTATGTTTTGTTTCAGGTTTCAGTATAGTCGACCTGAGTAGAGAAAATAATGCAAGAGCATAAAGATTATAGTGAGTTTCATAAAAAGGTATAACTGGGTCAGAAGGGTATTTTACCAATGTTTAACATTGATAGATACCATGTTTTGTGGTTTGGAAAGATATTATGTGTGACTTGTCATTCAATGTTGAGGAAATAGATGTTATGTGAAGGATATAGTTCTCCGTTTTAATTTTATCCAAGGAAGTTCTAAGATGTACAGTGATAATCAGGAATATTACTGGTGGGATGGGATGAAAAGAGATATTACTAACATTATCCTGAGATGTTTAATTTTTCAATAGGTAATTTTAGAGTGGAATTTAATGAAAGGGACGCTTAATCCTTTTTCAGTGAGAGATTGGAAATGGGGAAATGGGTCCAAGGATATTTTTCATGTGATTACCAACGACTTCTAGAGGTAACAATGAAATATGGGTTATTTTTTATCGATTAACTAAATTTGGTCATTTTTTTCCAATTCTAGGTACTATATCTCTATATTATGTATCTCAATTGAATATTAATGAGATAGTCAGGGAACATGGATTTCCCCTCTACATTGTATCTTATCATGAGCACAAGTTCACTTCTAACTTTTGGAAGGGCCTTAAGAAGTCATTGGGTACTGAATTAAATTTTAAAACATCTTTTAATTGGTAATAAGATGGGATGTTAGAACGAACAATTTATAAATTGGGAGATAACTACATGCTTTCTCAATGGAATACCAGGGATTCTTGGACCAATATCTTTCTTTGGTTGAATTTTTTTATAATAACATTGTTCATTCTGGTATATCGATGGAACCGTTTGAATAATTATAAGGAAAGCAGTGTCGTACTCCATATCTTTGGGATGAAGTAGGTGAAAGGAAGTTGATGGGACCCGAATTGGTAGAAGAGATGACTGCGAAATTTTAGTTGATACAGAAACACATGAGGACAACACTAAGCAAGTAGAAAAGTTATAAAAATAACAAGAGGAAGGATCTCTCTATCGAGGTAAGTGATCACGCCATTATCAATGTTTCTCCATGGAAAAGTTTGATGAGTTTTGGTAAAAAGGGATAGTTGAGTCCAAGGTTCATTAGACCCTATGAAATCCTAGATAATGTTGGATCAGTTGTCTACATAGTGGATTTAGCTCCATCATTATCCATGGTACACATTGTTTTCTTGTTTCAATGTTGATAATGTATATTCCATATCCATCTCATGTTTTGAGTGCATAGGTTGTTTAGTTGGAAGAGAATATTTCTTACGAGGAACATGTAGTCCAGATTCATGACTGAAGAGATAAAGTTTTATTGAATAAGGTAATTTATCAGGTATAATTTTTATGGAAAAAATATATGTTTGAAGAGGAAACATAGTATCCTAAAAATTCTTTGAGGGATACATATCCCCATTTATTTGATAAGTGAGTAAATTTTCAAAGACGAAATTTCCAAAAGAGTGGAAGGATGTAACGTCCCAGGTAAATAAAAAACATGAAATTTTCATATATATTAATATTTGTGAAATAAATATTAATTTTAATTTAAAAGGGGTGCTATTTTTGATGGAATATCTGACACACAAAATTGGGTTTCTCTAAAGTCTTATGTTGCACACAATGATGATTCATAATGAAAAAAAATTAGTAATATATTATTATTATTGAAAATTGTAGTTAATGTCTTTCCATTGTACTGATGGAAATGAACATAACTAACTAACGTATGAATATACCTATTTTTTAAATTCATATAAATTTATCAAATACATTTTATAGTCATAAAATAAGAATGAATATGATTTTAAGCAAGAAATGCCTTAATATTATTTAAAAGAACTTTTTACTGCCATTTGATGGATAACCCTTTTTAAATATAGTGTTTTCAATTTTATATATTCTATTTGATGAAATAAACTTCCTATTTTGAAATTGGATAACAAAATTTACTTATGGTAAATTTTTGGTATTTTTGTGATAACGTTCATTTTATAAGGAAAGGCTAAAAATTTGACATTTTAAGTCAAAAAATTAATTTAATATAATTTATTTATATAGTTATATTGTATTTTTTATTGTTTATAAGCTGTAATTGGATTATAAGTTTACCATTTATTATAATTTTTCTTAGTGGAAGTAATTTCCCTTTGAAATTGGATAGAAACACAAGTCAGTACTTTCGTAGTTTTTTCTTCTTAAAGACGTTATTTTTTGTTTTGACAATGGTAATTAATTTTAAATGAATTTCTACGAATTTTTTGGTTTGAATTTTGAAAAATTTATTCCTTATTTGTAACTAGTAGTTCTTAATTGTTTAAATATTTATCATTTATTTTTAGACATTATGAATAGTAAATTTAGTAAATATTTTATTTACCTTGGTTAAATGGTAAATCTAGTAAGTAAAGATAAAAAATAATATTATAATAATGTTAAATTAAAATAACATGTGTCCTCATCACATTGAATGAAATATTTCTGACTGTGGGTAAGCTTGGGTCGATTTTAAGACCCCATGGAGCCACTTGTGTTTGAAAATGACAATTAATTTCATTTAATTTAATGTTAAGGAAAATATAACATATCCATATATCTTTTATAAAAAAATATTATATGGGGTTACATAATTGATATATTAGAATATATCTAGTCATTATAATATTTAAAATATTTTGTAAATCATGGTATTTTATTTTAATTTTTAAATATTAAATAAGGAAATTTAATTATAAAGTAACGATGAGGCGGTGACTACTTCATTAATAATGGATTCAAGTAAATGATATTATAAATGATAAAATAAATTTAATTTTATTATTATGATGTCTTCCACGAATTTTCTAGATGATAGTTACATGTTATATTAGTATTAATGATGTTTTTAGAATCAATCATGTTGGTATGGATTTTTTAAATATTCATGATATGAATAGTATCAAAATTGACATAATTCTTATTTTAAATATAAAATATTTTATAAATTATTATAAAATAAAAAAATTCTACGATTCATCCAAACAGTTATCATAATTCTAAAAATTTATTATTGACTATTTAAGTGGATAATTATATTTATTGTTAATTATTTTGATTCTCAACGTGTTAATTGTTTGATAAATCAGTAAGAGTAAAAATGGGTTAAATATATTTATTCTATTTTAATTTTATTGGACCTTTTTAATAAAAATAAAAATTAATAATAAAATATATCTTTTGAACATTCCAAAAGAGCCCCTCCTCCCTCTTACAAAAGGCCGCCACCTCTAACCCATTACACACACCTCTCAAGCCACTTGGATCTTCCAAAATATGATCCAAGAATATCTCTTCGTAACCCTTTTCATCCTACAAGCTTTACTCTATGTTTAAGGAAATTTAAGAAATCATTCTATCTCAAATCAAAGAGAGTAACGCGTTTTAAGAGGGATCATCTTCTTTAAAATTTCATTTCCATTAGTCCATTTCTTCACTCGATAATCTATTCTTTTTCTTTGATTACATAACAACAACAGTATAATCAATACACTATGTTGTTTTTATGTATGAATTCAAACTAAACATACACACACCTCCATCAAGTGGGTATTGAACATACTGTTTCTGTGGACGGCGAACAACTGCCTCAGGAATCAATGATTATTCAATTATCTCCTACTGCCTCTCATGGTGGACAATATAATAGAAATGTATTTAAATGTGATATATATTATATTTATATTTTCTCTATGATTCTTCATTTTTCATTTATATCATGCCATTATGGTTTCCATAATGGGTAAATATGATAATTGTTTTTGAGTAGGTGAGAACCATCTCCCCCTCAAAGGGATATGACTCATCCATTCTATCCATAGAACATATAAAAAATTGTGTAAATGAACTTATGTAACATATATAAAATATTAATTTACGTTTTAATTATAATATACCTCTGTATCATTTGGTTTTCATTCCTTTAAAAATAAAAAAAATAAATGAAATTAGCATTCATGCTTTAGTACGGCTTACTGTATCCATGAATGGTGCATTTCATTTTAATATATCCAAATGATATGGACTATTATAAATAAACATATACAAAATATATATTATATATATTATATATAAATCATGAATTTAATTCGAGACACAATATAATTTTGACCACATCGTCAATTTGTGATTATATCAAGTTCATTTTGACTCAGGTACCGATCATCGACAAAAAGACTGATATGAACTTGAATAATTACATGATTGTTATAGCTAGGTAAAATGTGATATAGAATAAATAATAAACAATAAAAAGTTTCTAAGGAAAGTAGAATTAACAAAATATAATTATTCATAGAGATAAATAATGATCAATACAACTTGAATACTTGGTAATGGACTTTTCCTCAATCTATTTTCATTAATTAAATGATTGCTTTATACATGAATTTCTAATATACAGTGTTTAATACAATTTTACTTTTAATTTCATTCAAAAGGAATCTTTTTTCGTTGAATCATTTTTCTAAACAACAAATGTAATATTTCTTTTTACAGTAAACGATGAAAATAACCATTCTATCGCCATGAGAATTATTTGATTCATGGATTCCATAACAAGATGTAATATTTTTAAAGGAAAATAAATACCATATACTCATATCACGTATTTTGGTATTGAAAATGGTTTTGCGAATGGGTTGATTAGTCAATATACTAAATTTATCTATTATGATTTCAATAGGGAAATTTTATCTTTCCTTTATTCTTATTTTCTGTGTTATGATTATGTTATGGTTCTTGGGAATTGATTATGTATACATGTGGTTCCATGATAAACCTAGGGTGGGTGACCCCGAGATATCTCTCCAATTCAATGGGTAATCTAGTAGAGGTTAACTTTAATGTTTCTCCTATGTGATTTTGGGAATATACTATGATGATTATTTTAAATGTTACTCCCTTTGTAGCTATGAAATCTACAATGTAAGTATGATATGGATTCTAGAAGCTATATTTAGGATTTATGATTTCTATTTTAATTTTCATAATTCTAATTATTTCATGCAGTATGTTAAAAAGATTGTGTTATTTATGTATAGATTCACTTGTATTTACTTTCTTTTACAACACTTACTATTATTTTTATGCTCATACCATGTTTTTGAAATGTTTTTCATAGGGTATAAGGTATGGGAAGAGAACGGATGAATTTAAGAATATTTATATCAAGAAAATAATTATTGTTTTATTTTTGGAGTTTTTATTTTTTGAAAACAAAAAATACTGAGTAGACGTTTCTACAGTGTAATACTTGAGATGTAATATAATAGTTATAGGCTAATTCTATAAAACTGTAAACTTGAAAAGATCCTCAATGTTAATTCTTGATTTGAATCAAGATTAAGAAATTTTTTAAGAAAGGGTCCTTATAGGTAATACCTATAAATATAGATGGATGTGGAAACTAATCTTAGGGAACTGGCTTAAATGCTTGCATATTAACAGAACATCCTCCCTGAGATGCTAACTGACTAACCTAACCAATGAAACTCATCTAATGTTGATATTCTAAGGCAGAATATGTTGGACATGACCATTACCAAAAAAATCCTGATTATTGGGTAGAATAATAACTCTTAGCCTGACATGTTATAACAGATCCCATACCTGATAGATGTTCCAGTATATAACACTTTTCACTTTATTCTATAGGAATAAAATTATTGAAGCACTGAAGATAACCAATCATTTTACAAGATCGGTGCAATGCCCTGACCCCAGTTACCTAGAGATGGTTCATTATATTAATATATTGGCTTTATTACAAGGAATCAAGTCATGAAGGACTGATCCTCTTAGCAGTCTTGGAAAATAGATTACATACATGAATGTTACATTACACTTCATAACATACAAAACAACATAAATAATCCATCACGAATGCCATTATTCCATTCACATAACCCTGCATATCAATCACAATACAATTCATGGAATCCTGGATAAAATAAAACATAGAATGGGGTGAGCTCAGATTCTCAGTAATGATAACAATACAATGAAACTTTCATAAATAAGCATAAACATTTAAGGGAAT
Source organism: Viscum album (assembly GCA_963277665.1). Classification (NCBI taxonomy): domain Eukaryota; kingdom Viridiplantae; phylum Streptophyta; class Magnoliopsida; order Santalales; family Viscaceae; genus Viscum; species Viscum album. The sequence continues at coordinate 1,815,999,440 of OY728127.1, forward strand.
GTATAGCTAAAACAAAATCTTTTTAAAATTGAACTTTAGAATAATATGTCAAAAATAAAATGAAGTAATTCAATTTACTTATTCACATGGATATTCTACTAGTCTAATAATCACATGCAATATCTATAAGCACATTCCTAATTATGGAATGCATAATTCCAGACTATCATAACAAATTACACCACAACGTGGAGACGGTAAGCCGTATGACCGCACACATGGTGACATTATCATTTATAAGATGGATACAATAACAAATATAGTTGTGAAATATTTGTAATAACATCACAGTATATATAAGATACTGTTGTTATTATTTTATAATGGAAATAATCAAGAAATAAGATGTTTTAGAAGAAAGGAACATGGAAGAGGGTGGCGAAAACATTACCTCTTCTTCAGGTTCTTCCTTTTGATTTGATCAAAAGAGATCCTTATGTTGGATTTCTGACAAAAGGAATTCCACTAGGTTGAATTGAGGGATTTTGAGAGGATAATTGGGCCGGGGTTGGCTGAACCAAAAGGCTTTGATCGTATATATAATTAGTTAGAAGTGGTGTCCTTCTATATGGGGTAGGAGGGGCTCTTTAGGAAAAACTTAAAGTATTAATTTATAATAAATTCATATTTAGTTTATAATGGTTCCAAAGTGGATTATTCAATGTATAAGGTGGGGATGGGTCTAAAGCCTTTCATCCATTATATTTTAGACAGGTTTGGGTCACTATATGAAACATATCATTTATATTGAACTCTTAGTTAAATAATTTGACATTTACCATGTCACATTGTATTTTTATACTATATGGTTAATAAAATTACTATATACTACCAAGAGACCCCCCAAGTGGTCCATTAGTGATACTACAATAATTATATTAGTTATTTGGATGATCCATCGATTTTTAGGAAAATAATATCAATTAATAATTTAATATTTGTTTTATAAACTCATTTATGTCAATTTTGACAATATTTAATAATTTATTTTTGTTAAAGTCTTAAAGAACATTATTAATTCCAAACAATTTCATTCAAGTAATACGAACATCTCATATTACCCAAATAAATTCGTGGGTGTCATCAAAATCTTCAAATTATATTTATTTTGACATTTATAATACTAATTATTTGATTCATTGATTAATAAGGAAAATAATGCATCATTATTGTGTGATAAATAAATTTAATTATTAAATTCTTAAAAATTATAAATAAAATACAATTATGTAGGAAATATTTTCATATTTAAAATGAATATTTATAGTCTAAAATATAACATATATATCCCTACGTAAAAATTGTTTTTCTAAAAGATATATGCTTTTGTCGTTTTTTTATTTACATTAACTTCATTAATATAAAGTTCCATTATCACTTACAAGTGGATCCATGGGGTCCCAAAATCAACCCAAAGATGCCCATGGTCAGAAAAGTATCAACCAATAGGGTTAGGAAACGTTTTATGTTAATTTATTGTTATTATAATATTTGTTTACCCTTATTTACCTGATTTACCCATTAACCATGGTAAATAAAATATTTACAAAAGTAATTATTCAAAATGTCTAAAAATAAAAGTTACCTATTTACACAATTTGGACATCCTAATTCTAAATATGAAATAAATTTTTCTAAATTAAAAACATTGAAGTGGAAAAAATTAATTTAAATTTAATTTTTGTTGTTAAAACAAAAAGCGTGTTTTTAAGAAACAATAACTATCAAAAGACTGACACTTTTTTATATCCGGTTTAAATGTGAAATAATGTCCAATGACCAAAATTGGATTAAATGGTAAAATTATATTGTAAATATTTTTTAAAACCACTCAAATTTATAATTTATCACTATTAATTATTTTGATTAAAAAAGTTATTTTTAATTGAAATTTAGTAATTTTCACTATTCATTAAAATATGGAAGTTATCAGAATAGTACCAAAAATTACCCCTAATATAATTCCGATATTTAGAATCCAAAAATGAAGTCCATTTTTAATGGTAAACTCTATAATATTTTAAAAAGTGGGTATTACTATTCATAACGGCTAGTTTGATTGTTTGTGGTGTGTGTTAGAACTCGATGTTTCCAACAACACACGCAACTGAATTATTCAAAGAGAAGTGTACCCTAGAATCATGGGGTGTAACATTCTCCACTCCTTCAATAAATTGTTTCCTCGCAATTTGATATTATTTTTCAAACATAAAAGGTTGAAAATAGAAAATACCTTTGGGAAAACCCATATCGGAAATTCGGTTAATAAATTTTAGTCTTAATAAGAGGAAAAGGGAAATGTAATGGTCACCACCAAATTATGTTCTCGATAAAGAGAACATTGGTGGAAAATAGAGACATTTAATTGGATAAGAAAATGTAAATATTTATTGGTAGTGATTGAGTTCATCAATCACAAACAAGTGTAAAATTGAGGCCCTTAAATTCATCAATCTCTGATGATTTAAAATACCATCAGTCCAAAAGAAAAACATATCATCTTAGTATAAAACATTTTTGGTTTTAAGATCCCTTCACTAAAGTATAAGAATTAATTTCTTTAAATAATACGAGAAGAATAAAAATATATACTTGAAAAGTAGAGTCCCATCCTTTAACTAATTTCTACCCCAAAGTCATCTTTCACTCTAAGAGATAATAGAATATAAAAGTAACATATTATTTATCCTATTCATATAGGGTTAAAAAAAAATTGAATTTATAATTCATCTACCAGAATTTGTTTTAAATAAAATACTGCATTATTCAATCCAGGACATCACGTGGGCCAGTGGTAGGTTATACACCCTTATCACCCTTTGGTAGCGGGTTCAAGTCTCGTGGTCTTACCGGCCGCGACTGGTTGCCGCCCGACCTCAGGGTTGTCCTTTTATTGCAATCCAAAAATTATCTCAAACTAGAATTATCTAAAATACTTCTTTCCAAATTCACAGTCTGAATTTTATACGGAAGGTAAACACAATGAAGATCCTTTTTTACGCTAAATAACATGTGAAAAACTTCATCATGTATTCTTTTAAACCACTACAACATCCTAAAATAACAAAAAACATTATTGATTACATTCATGATCCCTTATTCCTTATAGAATACTGGATATACTCCTTCTATCAAAAAATTCTGTAAACTCCAAAAATGATGGAATATACAAATCATGAATCTTTTATAAGGTAGTCAAGAACATCTAATATAATTTATCCAAATCAATCTTGTATTATTCCAAAATCACTACCTATGTATCATAACCATATTATGGTTTATCTTTCTCTCAACCATATATTTTCTAAAAATTTAACCTGCTATTGAGTCACTTTTTTTGGTTCCACACAATCTCAAGTCCTTAATTAAATAGTATTGTAGTACAATCCTTATATACCCCATTATTATTATAACAAGTACATTGTTGATACAACACTCAAATGACATAATTCTCTAATAACAACACAATAATTATAATCACTCCTCCTCATCTGTGGTAGTATCATACTTGATTATTATCCAATAGCATCATTTGGGGCATACTATGATGATTTGGAAACTGGTTCGCATAGTGTCCCAACACCTTGCAGATGATGAATTGTACATTTGAAACCATTTTCTTACCCTTGCAGTCATGTACATGGTGTCCTTTTCTCAACACTTATAAAAAACTCTCATTCCCTTCAGGAAAGTTCCAGGGTGTTTCTTCACACAATTATCACATATGCGAAAATTCTTCTTTTCCCCCTTCCCTTCATCCATCTTTCCCTCTTCCATAATTTTCTTCTCTTGTTTCCCTTCAAAGCCATAATACTCAGAGAATTTTTTACTTATCTTGTTAGCACTTGATATTATTTCTTCATATGTAGAGAATACATTGGAGACTATTTCCTTTCTAAATGTTGGCATAATACCATGAAAGATATGATCCTTCTTACTCTTTGAACCATAAATATTGTTGGAGTTCACATTCCTTCTACTGGGAACCATTTTAATACAATGGAATAAACTAGGTATGTTTATGAATTGAAATGAATAATTTCAAACGTGTACAATACCTAATGTAAATTGAATGGTTTATGGATATAATACATAAAAAAAAGATTTTTTCATTGAGGATGTATATAATCATAAACCCTTCATAATGATTTGTCAAGAAAATGAGAATTATCCTAAGCATATCCCCTAGGAGTGTCGTAACCAAGAGTGCAGCAAGGCCCGTTGTCGAGAACCAGTTCCTGTTCGAGTCTAGCTCAATGCGGTTTTTTAGGATTTACCCCTAGGTACATCTGTGCCAGAGCTTCCTTTACCTGCTCATATCCAAACAGGGATATATTTGCTTATAAAACACAGAAAACCTCTAGATTAACAAAATTCTAGGAATTTCTTCTATGATAACCCTCAAAGTATATCTTATGTATATGTGCTCTAATCAGAGTTTATCTAAATATAGCTTCCAATGTTATCTCTAAACTTTCTATGATACCAACTGTAATGCCCTGACCATAGCTTCCCAGATTTGGTGCATTATTTTACTACATTGGCATGATTACAAGGAATCAAGTCCTGGAGGACCGATCAGTTTAACAGTCATGGAAAATAGATTACATTCATTAATGTTACATAACAATTCTTAACATAAAAAATAACATAAATAATCCTTCATGAAGGCCATTATTCCCTTGTCTTAACACTTCTTATCAATCAGAATACAATTCTTGGAATCCTGAGAAAAATAAAACATAGAAAGTGGTGATCTCATATGTTCAGTAAGGATAACAATACATCAGAAAAATTCATAAATAAGGGTAAACATTTAAGGAAATATATAACTAAAACAAAATCCTTTAAAAATTGAACTTCAGCATAATATGGATGAAATAAAATGAAGTAATGCCATTTACTTATTCACATGGATATTCTACTAGTCGAATAATCACATTCAATATCAATTTCCACTTTCATAATGATGGAATGCATAATGCCAGACTATCATAACCACATAATCAAGGCGTTGTGTAACGCCCCGACCCCAGTTACCCAGATTCGGTGCATTATTACATAACATTGGCATGATCACAAGAAAGATCAAATCTCGAAAGACCGATTGGTTTAGTAGCCTTGGAAACACTAGATATATTCATAAGTTTTACATTACATCATAAAATGAAAAACTACTACAACAACATAATGTTTCCACAATCCACACTATTAACCCCTCATAAAATCCCTGCAGGTCATTCACTAAAAATAATCAGTCAAACTAACCAGGGACTTCACGTAGTCCACTGGTAGGCGATAAATACCAATTGCACATTGGTTGTGGGTTCGATTCCCACAGCTACGTCTGACGTGATGGGTTTTCACACGGTCTGTGTGTTTTCCGTTTTTCAAAACTATATAATTCTTAAAACATTCCCTAAAAGAGATAAAATATTCAAAAAACCCATAACATATTTTAACCACAAAGTTTATATAATATCTTTCATTTTGCAACCCAAAATGTATTAACCAGTAATTGCCTCAAATTCAAGGATCATATAAACCTAAATGGTTCTTTATAAATATATCAACAAAAGAAAGGATAATTATTACTTGAATAAAATATTCATATATCAAACATCAGGGTTACATATACTATAAAAATTCTACTAATGTAACCCCATCATCAAAAGAGACTCAATACATTTAAGAGTTTCACCATCCTAAAATCTACCATAACTCTTGAATCCCTTATATCTTGAATTCTTACTAATTCAACATTCTTCATGATCCATTAACCATTCCTTTTCAACTTATTCTGAAATAATTATTTCCTAAAAACAAAATCATGAATCATATCCTAATATTCCAATAATAGGAAAACATATGTTAAGAAATAATCCATACCTTTCATTGGTCATTGTCAGTTTCTTCATCCTCAATCGGAATGGCATTAGGTATTGGTAAACGAATATTTGTACGAACATGGTGACCCCATTCCCAAAACTTCTTCATAGGAAAAGTGTTTGCATAATGACCATGCACACCACATTTGAAACATTCAATTGATCCTTCGGAAATAACTTCATTCACTTTCCTAGAGTCAACTAGATGCTTCCTTTTTCCATGGAAGGTTCTTGCTTTATGACCTTAATTTCCACATCTATATCATCTTTCTGTCCCTTTGAAACATTTTCCTATGTGTTTCTTTCCACATCATTGACACATAGGCTTTTGAACATACTTACCTTTATGATTATTACCTGAACTTCCGTAGGGATTTGTTTCTCACATATACGATGCTTTATAAAAATCACTACGGTTTAGGTGGCCAATCATGACTCCAGATTGTTGGTTGAGGATAACCACAAGAGTTCTCGTTGCAGCTCCCATATCATTCTGTTGTTCTTTCATAAAACAGTCACAGTTTTTTTCAAATCCATTGTTACATTGATGCCTGCTAGATCCATCCATTTACTAAAACCAAAAAGGCCAGTGTGAGTATATCCTTAAAATCATCATATAATAATGAGGAAGATAAACACCAAGATATACTTTTCCAAGTTATCTCAAACTGATTTTAACATTCAAAAAAAACAATGACTCTATCTAATATACTAATTATTGTGGTTATACACAACTTGTCACTTTTTCTTAAACAATAGTCTAACCTATAATGTTATCTAAACTGACCTTTGATACCAACTATAAGTCCCCAGCCTTAAACATTACTTAATCATGAGTTGTTTCAAGAATACACATTGATGATCTTTTTATGTTTAGAGTTTTAGATAATTAGATCATAAATCATGCATTACATTCCACATTTAAACAAAGTGGTTAAATAAAATATAGTACTCATTTTTTCAAATAACGGAAACATATTTAAAATAAAACATGGATTCTTTTTTGACATTTCCTTGACACTATCATCACATCATGTACCTTTCCCTTGACCGCTGAATTTTTTTTCAAAAACTTGGGATGAGCATAAAAAGCTCAATAAGGGATATAATAGTACGAAATGAAAACATTAGTCTATGTATGAAATCAAACAATACTCATAGAACATAAGAATTTTAAAACACCTCATCAAATCATGAATAAATCATAGAAATCATAAGACATAAAGGTAACTTGAGGCATTCATAACATTATTACATAAGGAGTAACCCTCATGGTTACGTTTGGAATACCCATTACAGTATATTCCCTAAATCTTTTCGGAGAAACCTTAACGTTTAACCCCTTCACATTCCACAATGCATTGGAGAGCTATATCGGGCTCACCTTCCCTTCATTTATCACAGAACCACCCGTCTTCATAAACAATGCCCATGAACCATAACATAACCATAGAACATAACTAAAGCATAATGCAAATAAAAAATTCCCACATTGTAATAACAATATAACATTTTAAGATATTGAAATAATGAATCCATTCTAAAAACCATTTTCAAAAACATTTAGAACATTTAATAAAGAGATTTTTGAATCAAAGTGTTCCATACCACTTTGAATATTTTAACATTATAAACCATTAATATCCATATAAATAAATCCTTAAAACATTTTGAAAACATGGTTATTAATGAGAAATATTTATAAGAATAAATCAGTAAAACATTTAAAATGATATTTTAGTTAAAGGGTTTTTAAAAAAATGAGAGACACTTGAATAAAATAATTGAGGAATAACATTTAATCAGAACTTTATAATATCATGAGAATAAAGTGATTCATGATATAATATTCCAAAGGATATTACATACACCATATAAGAGTGAATTCTTGCATAACAACAATGAAGTCTCAGTAGAAATGTAAAATGAGATGAAATCCCTTATAAAGAAGGTATCCTTAAATTAAGGATAAATCAATCTCATAATTATGTGTGAAAAATATAAATACACCAAATATAAGTGGATATTAAGTTTAAAACAAACAGATTTATTTTACACATATTCATAGGATGAAATATTCAATAACTACAAGCTGAACCCAACGAAATCGAAATTGGGTTAAGAAGTTCCTTTGGCAAAATTTGACAGCCTAACGACGTCACTTTAAAATTCAGAAAATGAGTTGATGATAGAGAAAATGGTATATCATCACATGGACATATAATTTACATCAATAAGGATATAGAAGAACATATCCCAACATAACAAGATGTAAATTAGAAGGCATAACAAAAGAAGTCTTTTAAAAATAGGAGTGTGAAGGGTTCCCTTACCGATTTGGGAAACATTCGAAACGTACACCCCATGAAAGAAGGGTCATACAATGAATATAAAAATACCCATAAATGACAGTATATTATAAAAATAGTAAAATAATGGGAAGTACATACCGCACACAAAACAAAATAGTGTCCAATGTATCATGAATCTCAGGGGAAATAAAAGTGAGATGAAAATCCGCTTATGAAAATTAGGCAGCCTAACGGTGTCACATAAAACTTCCAAAAATTGATTGATGAGATCAAATAGGGTCTCTCATCATATTAACATAGATAGTATAGTAATATAAATATAAAATAAAATCCCCCAACAAAAGAAATAGAATCATAAATGAAACGACATAAAAGAGAGTACTTAAAAAGAAAGAGATAGATAAGATCCCTTACGAAAATTCGGTAGCCTAACGACGCCACTTAAAAATTCTTAAAATTAATTGATGAGAGTAAGAGGGGAAATCACATCATATGAAAATACAAATTACATAATTTTGAATATAAAAAAACATCCTCCAATGTAAGAACATGGAGCCTAAATGAAATGACATAAAAGAGGGTACTTAAAAAGAAAGAGAGAAGTAGGATCCCTTACCTCAAGTCCGACTTGTCTTGTTCGTTTATTTATATTACAGTATAATAATTTTTTTTCAATTTATAATTTATTAACTACCTCCTTTAAATTTTATTATTCAATTCATATCACATATAATAATGTTATAATAATTATTTTATTATGTGATTTCAAATTAGATGTTTTTGTCGATGTTTGGTACATGAGTCAAAAATGAACTTGTTTGAAATGAATTGTCCATGTAGTTATAAGTACATCATCTCCAGAATATTATTAATGATTTAAATATCATATATATCCAGTACATATTCATTTTATACTATTCCATAACATTTTGAGATAAAAATAAATGAAATGCACCGTTCACGGAGACGGTAGACCGTACGTACGCATGAACGCTACTTTCATTTATTTGCCATATTAATGGAATTAAAAATAATTGAGTGATATATATATTATAATTAAAGTATAATATAATGTTATATAGGTCACATATGTTCATTAATTTCATTATTTGTACATTCCATGTATTGCATGAATGAGTCACATCACTTGAGGGGGCGGTAGTCCACACTTCCACATATTAAATTATCGCATTTGCACAACAAGCAATGAATAAAGGTGTGTTTTAAATATCAAATACATAAGCATATAGAAAACATAAATACCATATATATCATATATAAAATACAGTGACATCATAATGGACACCTTTAAAGGTGTTAAAATCATAATGAACAATCATCGTTTCGTGAGGCAGTAATTCGCCATCCACAGAAACAGTATGTTATTTAACCATTAGACGGATTTGTGTGTAAGTGTAGCTTGAATCCATGTTATACAAACATACTAGTATATTTAATATACTGGTTTTTTTACAAAAGAAAGGAATAAAAAGAGTTTATGGGGTTGGAGAAGAAAAATAAAACAAAAGAACATAAGAGAAGACATTACCTTTAACTCTGGTAACTCCCTTTGGTTTGAACCAAAAGGGTTTCTTGAAGAGCATTCTGCCTAAGGTGAGGCTTCAATGATGGAGATAGGGATTTGGAGAGATTAAATGGGTAGGTCTTGGCTGAGCCAATGGCTTGAGAGGTGTGGTTAAGGAGGTAGAGGTGGGGGCCTTTTATAAGAGAGAGGAGGGGCACTCTTGGAAAGTCAAGAAATGTTATTTTATTTTAAAATGAGTTTAGGATTTTAAAGGTCCAAAATAGATATATTTCGAGGATAAGGTGATAAGAGTTAGAAATATACTCATAAAATATATTTTTTCCAAGTTTATGTCTTATATGATACATTATCTTTTCATTTTATTTAAATCATTCATTAATGAGGTAATCGCTGCATCATCATGCTGTCATAAATAAATTAATTGTTTTAATGTCTAAAAATTTTAAAAAAAATACTATGATGTATGAAATATTTTTATCTTTCCAATTAATATTTATAGTCTAATATATAATTTACACATATAAAAAGAAAAATGTTTTACTAGGGTGATACATTGTTTAGTGATATTCTCCTTTCTTTAAATATAAAATGATAAAGTGTCACTTTCACCCAAAAGTGATTCCATGGGGTCCAAAGGTTTGGAACAAGGAATCCCATGGACTTTTATGAAACAACCATTATAATTAAGATACATGTGGGGGTCATTTTTAATTATTATGATATTATTTTATTATCCTTAACTATCCGATTACTATTTATTCACAATAATTAAAGATAATTACCGTCATTATTATTCATAATGACCAAAAATAAAAGAGTAATAATTAAATAATTTCAACATTATAATTAAAAATATTTAATCCATTTTACAAAATTCCAAACACAAAAATTTCAATAATTAATTTAAAAAAATTCCCATTGTCAAAACAAATAACGGGTTTTTTAAGAAATATCTATAAAATGTTTGGCACTTGTTTATGTCCATTTTGAATGTCAAATTAATTCTAATGAACACCATTGAATTAAATGGTAAAACTATATTCTAATTACACTTTTAAACTAATTAAAAATATTATCAAACCATATATTTAAATTAGATGAAAACGCAGTTTTGATGTAAAATGCAGTATTTTTCACTATTCATTAAAAAAGAACATTGTCAGAAAAATACCAAAAATTTAACCAAAGTAAATTTCAATGTCCCAACCATAAATAATATGTTTATATTGAAAAATAGAGCTTATAAAATTGTCAAAAGTTATATTTATAAAATTTTCTCCATCAAAAGTCGGTAAAACAACCTTTTAAAAATATTAGAGTGTTTATTCTTAAAATTGGATTCATTTGGATTTTAAGCCTCTAACATTTATTGCATAAATGTAAAAATATTTAACAAACAAATGTAATAATTTTGTAGTTATTTCAGTTCATTCACTCCATTACAGTAGCTAGGCATTAACTATTATAATATTATAATATTATTATTGTGCAACGTAATATTTCAAAGAAACTCGTTGTTGTGTATTGAGTACGCCATCGACCATAGAATTCCCTTTAAAGTAATATTAACATTTTATTCACAAATATTTATAAACATTAGAATGTAATATTATTTATTAACCTGGGATGTTACATGTAATATGGGTTATAATAAGTTTTTAGTAAGTGTTATCAAAGAAAGAAAAAAATACATTTTATGAAATATGTGTAGCCCATGTATAATGCAATCTAATAAAAAACTAATCAAATTGTTATAACTCTAAATTAAAAATTGGTCACTGTTTATAGTCTGACACTACTCACTAAATAATATTATCCCAAGAATCTTAAATAAATTATTGTATTTATTGATATCAACACATGAAATAAACTATAAAATATGTATCTCATTTAATGAGTTTTTAGATTTACATTTAAAATGAAAATATAAAAAAATTATAAAATAATAAATGAAATAGAATGCAATAGAAGGGGGATATAGCAGGGGAGGAGGTGACAGAAAGCAGTTGTGACATAAGTGTGGGAGTTAGTTGATGATAGGGGGATATTTAGTGAAATAATATATAGTGATAATGATGATAGGCCATAGTGGGAGATGACGACGGAGGAGAGTCGTTGGGTAGCTAGGTAATTCCATGTTTCATGAAGAGCAATAAGGGAAAGGAAAGTTTTTTTAGAAACATGTAACAGTTTTTTTAAGGTCACTTATAAAAGACAATGATGTTTATTTAATTATATTTATATTGGTTTTTTTATAATACATCATGAAAGAAACCACCATAATTTATGTAATTCCTTATAATTTTTAATCAAAAACAATAATAACATAAAATTCCTAAACCAAAATGAACATGATATGAAATTTTATGGTAGGATAAACACATAAAGGGAAAAGAAAGGGTCTAACCCCACCATATACCCCACTCAACCAATAATTATTTCATCTCTGCCAAAAAATTTATCTCCACAATATAGGAATAAACTAATGTCCTATCAATGAACAACCATAGATTTATCTCCCATTAGACACTTGGAGAGATCCAAATATTCATTGAATCTATAAATTTCAAGGCCATGGGCTTTGGTTATCCCTCTAAGAGAAGTGAAAACTAATTTATTATAGGTATTGAATATAAAAAGAGTATCCTAAGTGCAGAATTACCTTATTTCCATGTGAATATTTTCCTATAACTACTTATAGTCTAAAAAATTCTATTTCGAGACCCCTAAATTAGGTGTTATAAAAAAATTAAAACTCTTACACTGCTACAAAAACTAAAATAGTACATAATCGTACCCAAGTCAACTTTTACAATATTTCACAAGAGAACATACCTCCATACCTAAGGTTAAACACAATAAAGGATATTTTAGACATAACTCTTGAAAAAATAAGATTTTCAAAGGCAAATAACTTTCTTCTTGTCAATTTAAAATGATAAATAAAATTATAAGGACCATAAAATGATCATAATAGTATTTAAGTAAATCCAGGAATTGGTAAAACATTACCAAATATGACATTCATTTAAATGTCCAAATAATAATCCAATAATAGCCCGTTAACTTCTCATAAAGAGAAAATTAATATTCCTCTAAAATTAGAATTCAAAACGATTTAAAACAAAAAATATATGGAATGTACATTGATTAACATCATAGAATACTATAAAATCCATATTTTAATAAAAATTAATTAATGATTTATTATCTAAAGTTTGAAATAATAAAAACCTAGAATAACGTACGGCCTTATTTCTTTGGTAACTTATGAATATATATCAAAAACCTAAAACATTGGTATAATGTTATTATTTAAAAAATCTACAATATTCCCTTAATATCAATATATCTTCTAATACTACATAAGACAACATATATATGTACATAAGAAAGGGAAGAAATATGATTCCTAATGTTATAATAATGAATGTATATCATGTTGAAAGTACTTAATGTTATTATAGAGGTATATCATGGTGAAATAAAAGGGGGATAATCATAAACATGAACATTAAAGCATGATATAAGGTGATAACATTAAAGAAACATAAGAATGTGGCAACAACATAAAACATAAAGTCATAAAGATAAGGAAAGGATAACTCATGAGACATTATAAAATAGTTTTCTTAGGATGTCTCTATGTTCACTATTCATGGAATCTCATGAGATGAAAACATTACCCAATTAACTATAGGGATATATAATTGCAGGCCCACCGATATCATTCATATTATGTACATGAATTTATATACAGCATAGATCCTAAAACGTAAATGGATCTTTAAACACATTAAATCCAGTGATAAAAGATTGTGGGGTATATAAATGGGAGTAAAAAATAAATTAAGCATATGTATATCTATTTTAATACCCTTGTGTATAAATGGGGTTGGTTATTTACAACACAAATACATGGAAAAATAATTGAAGGACATTTTTTGAAACATTACGGGTGTAGTTAAATATTAATGGAAGGGATTAATGAAAGTGATAGGTGGTATATCATTTCTTGTAAATCATAAGGATGGAGAATTTTTGTTTGAAAAATAATAAAATATGACTAACTGAAAATAAAGTTGTTATAATAAAAATAAAGTTCTTGAATAAATATGAGGATGAGAGAATCTCAGAACTTGAGAAGGTGCTTTTAAAATCTTAGGAGGAGCCTCTTAAGGGATCAGGAACACCTAGAGAGGGATATAGAGAGATAAAATAGGTGTATATTAATTATAGATGGATTTTTAATAGAGATTAATGGGAGGTTGGGTGGTTTTTTGTAGCAAAGTATAGGGGAATGCTTTATTGATGTCTAAACATAGTTTTTGTAATCTATATGATAAAATAATCAAAACCAAAAACCCTCCAACAACCTTTTCATGTGGAGGCTACCGAAGAAGAGTTTTTTTAAATAATTTATATGGTTAATCAAAAAGATAATCAATATAATACCATTGGTGATGTGTAAGTGAGTCATGTTCATAAAGATTTAATTTTAAACCCATAAAATATAATATATGTTTTAGAGCATTCAGTAAGGGATTATAAAATTAATAAAATAACATCAAAAAATTATTTTAAAAGGGAAATATATTTTTGACTATGGATACTATTTTTTGTATTTATTAATTTAATTTTTTGTTTTTATGATGTCATAATAAATATTGTATATTTAACTGTATTTAATTTTTACCCAAAAATTTAACTATCTAGTAAAATTTTGAAAAATTAACCATTGGTTAATTTTGACATGCTGATTTCAAAAATAATATTTATTTCATAGAAATATTTCTCTAAATTTTAAAATCTGTACTTTTAAATAAAAAATCCCCATTTATTGAAAAATATAGGTTTTACAACTATAATAGCCTGTGACCCTTATGAAACATACTTTTGACTTTAAAAAATTAAATCATCATTCATATTTAAATAAATATTGTTTACTAATAATATTTTATGAAAATAATATTTATTTCAATAATTATTGAATTTGTAAATAAAAAATTCTTGATTGATGATATATATTTCCAAAAAAATACAAGTTATGTTTTATCATTTCAAAATATATTTTTTTTAAATTCATTATTTAATAATATATAAATTTATTATAAAAAGTAAAAATATAATAATTATTTTATTGAATATAAAAATATAAAAAATTTATATTTTTATTGTCCTAATGCATAACACCTTATTACACCAGTGTATTCTTTATGGGTAATGTGTGAGATATTGATACTTTCAAAGGGTGGTTTGGTTAACATGGTTTGGGTCATGATTTCAATAAGCGTAAAATTATCATAGATATAGTTTCACTCATTAATTAGTTTTCTAATAACATGTTAGGCTGGAAAATGAAGAATCTAAGTGATTCCCTCACCCTTATAAGATCCAAAAATTGAGTGTCATATAGTGAAATCCTATGAGTCATGGTCATCACTTGTTTATTATGTGTCTATTGGAATTTATCACAAGTATTAATATATAATAATCATTATAGCCACTATATGAATACAATATTAAAAATGGTTATGATGCATAATGGACTTTTAAATCCAATATGATATAAGTTATAATGGCCCAAAATAACAAAATTAGTGCTTGTGTTTCCTATAACATCATTATTAAATAGTAAATTTATTCATTTTAAAAATAAATTTTAATTATTAACATTCATTACATTAATCTATTTACATATATAGTAACTTCACCCATAAATGTTTATTTCATAAAATAAAATAAATGAGGGTACTTCTGTTTCATTACCCCTTCATGTTCCCTTATTGCTTCCTTAAACTTGTGGTTATGCCATAGTACTTTGTCAAGGTGATTTATCTTGTTTTATAGAGCCTTTTCACTATTATATAAGATATTTGTTGAATTCTCATAATATGAAATATCATTATACAATAGTACCACCTCTGGATTCAGTATATATTAGGGGGATAGTGCGTATTTCTTAAAGAGAGATACATGGAACACATCATGAACTTGAGATACATAATGTGGGAGTGATAGTGGATAGGCCACAAATCCAATGAGGTCATGGATATCAAAGGGTACTATGTATATTGGACTATGATTTCCCATTTTCCCAAACCATGTGACATTCTTATATGGTGGTATATGAAGGAACATTTTGCCTCCAACCTGAAACTCAAAATCTCATTAATAATTTTCTGAAACGATTTTCTGTTTATTTTTTAAGATTTTATATAGTGTCGAATAGTTTAAATAGTATATATCATTTATTATAGAAGGTCATGTCCTATCAACTTCTTCTCTCTAAATTCACCCTAGTATGTTGGATTCTGACACCTCTTACTATATAGATCATCAGAAGTTTCCATTTGAATGTAAGAATAGAAGTTGTTGTTATATGACAACTAAACTAGGGGAATGCGATGATTGAAACATCTTTATAAGTAAATTGAAGAAGATATTATCATATCTTATATTGTTTAAATTTTTCTCCTAGATTGACCATCTTTTTGAGGGTGATAGTAGTACAAAAACTCAACTCAGTAATCAACACTAGCTCAATGCTTCTCTAAAACCTTGAGTAAAACCTTGGATATCAATCCAATACAATGGACATTGGCACTCTATATTGTCTTACAATTCCTTTTTTTTATATCATGTAGATTTTTTCATTAGTGAAATTTTCATTGATATAAATTAAATTTGTAGATTTATAATTCATTAAACTACCACCAAAATTTCATTATTTCCACAAAATGTATTAGGGATTCCTACAATGAAATCCATTGTTATGTTTTCCTATTTACATAATATTATGTTAAATGGATACAATATATTTGTAGACTTCAATCACTTTTCGTGGAATTTTTTTTCTGAGAATCAAGGTATAAATTTTAATGTCTTTGTCTTCGTGTTATCCAATGATAAGTTTTTCATCAGATATCAATACATTACAGTGATAACACCATGAAATTTTGAAAAAAAATGATTCAAATTAGATTAAACTTTTTTATATTTTTTAAATGAAATAATGAGTATTTCTTAAGTTGTATGCAAGACCAATTTCATCTTGGGTTAAAAGAAACAATGAGATTCCTCAAAATAATTAATGATATTCAAAACCAAGTTTGAGAAAACTATGAAATAATATTATTTTAAATAGATCTCTTATAATTTATCCATTAAATAAGTGGGTATGAATATAATTAACTAATTTATGAAATATACATATAAATTCCCACTCAATATAAATTTATTTATAAATTCTTCTTCAATAATAAATAATTTTTTTTAACGTAATTATATTCCAAAAAAATATGTTTTCATAAAAAATGATTTTTATTTATTTTTGTGAGAAAATATTATAATTAATTTATAGAGATTTTATAAAATATATTTGATAATATTAACTAAATATTTTATATAATCACATCTAAATTAACGTTGGCTGATATTTTGGAATTTTTTTATAAAATAATCACTTTTAGTGAATGAGAGAAAATAATAAATTTTATCAAATTGTAATTTTTTTCAATAAATTAATAATTTAAATTCCTCAATATGATTTAAAATAAAATAATTGTTAATTGTTAATATTTATCCAATTTATTAATTTCGAATCAACTTTATATTTGATTTTAGTTTAATATTAATTTTGGGTTTAAAAATGGTTTTCTTGGAAAATAATTTTAATGTGAATAATTGTCTCCATTTTAATTAATTAAAATAATAACTAATGATGATTGTTTAATAATAAATTTTTATATTATAGATAAAGAAATATTAATTTATATTAAGGAAATTATTATTTCCACACCTAGATTTGATGTAAAATCATCTTATGCTTGAAAAAAAAAGATACTTCTAAAAACCCACTTTTTCATCCTGTTTGTGGATTTGGTTTTAAATAGAACATTATACACATTAAGAAAATTTATTTGAAAAAATAAAATTAGTTTTTGAAATAATAATTTCAAAATTATATTAGGGTCAATTTTTTTAAAAAAAGAATAATTTTTCATGAATACTAAAACAATACTGAATTTTAATTGAAAAATGCATTTTTGTTTAAATTTTTTATAAAGATAATTATATTTAAAAATAATTTTAAAGTTAAAATATTTCAACTATATATAAATTAATGAAAATTAGTTCATTTTAATCAATTTCATATTGAAATTTTATATAAAAACTTTGTAAGCTTTTGAACATTTCCTCTTTGAAAACCCTCTTTCTTGCCATGCCTGTAGGACTAATTTAAAATAAAAAATTTTCACTTCTATGAATTGAATTTAAAAAAAATCATTAAATATGGGGAATCATAATAATATAAATTATCTAATATGTTCAACATAATTTTTTTCAAATATTAATAGTGAAAATAGTAATAATTAATTACCATGGTTAATGTAAAAATTGATTTACTAGCGGGGTTAAACTATAACGATAATTGTCATAAATGACCCAAAACATGTCCAACCAACATTTTATGGCCATATTTAAACCTTATAACCTATATTATATTGGTTATTATATTTTTTATCCATTTAACATGAGAAAAATGTGGATACACAATTTTCTTCTCAAAAAATTACAAGTGTGCCACTCACCTCACTTATAAAAAGACCAAAAACTCTAATATCCTCTTTATACATTAAAAGGATTTTGGATAAGAAAATCCTTTAATAAATCACTTCCCAATATCCCTCATCGCACCATATAATTCTTATTTTTTTACATAATTGCATCCTAATAAGTATTTCTTTGAAAATGTAAGGACGATACCTAGAGAACAGTTAATGTTCATCCACAATCATTTTTGTTTTATTTCTTCCTAGATATCTTTAATTATTATTACAAGATTATTGTATAAAAATATGTATCATATATATATGAATATGTTTTTATTTTATATTAATGACCTATAATCATTTCTATGTCTATCAAATGGGTTATAAAATCATCATTCATGTGTATGGTGAACTACCACCTCGCGAATCGATGTCATTTTTTTCCATTACCACAACACATGTATGGGTTTAATAATGGATATAAAGTATATATAAAATATTTACAAAACAATTATACCTTTTTATTAATTATGTAATATATAATTTTTTTACTTTACAATTAATAGGGAATACAATAACATCACTCTTGTATATAGCGGACTACCTCCTCAAAAAGCGACATGATTTATTTTCATTAATGCTTGACGTGGAAGATAATAAATATAGTATATGTGATATTCATGAAATAATTAAGAAATTAATTAAATATATATAATTATAAAATAAAATTTATCATTTTATTTCATACTCTTCCACTCACTTAAATATGATAACATTATTCATGTACGTGTGGATTACTGCCTTCGTGAAGTGATGTGACACTCTATTCATAACGACACCACTTGGATGATATGTATAATTTTATTTAAATAAATAATATGATATTTAAGATATCAAAATTTATATACAAATTTATAATATTACTTACTTTTTTAAATAATTATCGTTGAAAAATGTAAATGGTACACATGCGTATATATGGCATGTCGTCTTCATTATCGTAACATAATTCATTTATGAAAACCATCATTAATGATTTCTATTAAAATTATAATTTATTTATAAATATGATTAATATGTAATTATTGTTATTATTTATATTATGTTACACTGATAAAATTAATATTACCTTAAAAATAACAAGTCAAAACAAACATATAAAACAAAGCACTTATTAACTAAAATGTAATATTAATAAAGAATTGTTAACAAATAGGTAATAAAAAATTAAGAAAATAATATATGATATTATATATATAATTATTTTTATGAGATATATGTGTAATAAAATTTTATTTATTATATAGACCTTATTATATACATTAAAGAAGTGAAGGCTTAAGGTATGGGATTTGTGTCACACTTTATTTTTGTGAGACACATGCCATATTCACCGCCTATTGATTTTTTGTGTTTTATATACCTACCATGAATATATTTTATGATAATTACCCTTAATATTATTGGAATTTTCTTTTATGTGTTTTTTGGTTCAAATTTTACCAAAAGATAAGTAATTTGTTTTTTTTCTAAATTTCTTTTATTTGAGATTTATGGTCATGTAATGCACTTTTAATCTTTTAGGAGGTGTATATACCACACAATTGACATGTAATATCACTTATTTATTTATAATGATGATATTTCAAGATTATTTTAATGAAATTTTTTCCAATGGATTATGTTTCAGAGTTACTAAAGTGGTTATTACGTTCTGTTACAATCTCATCATTAATTGGTATTGTTTATGACAATGTTTCTGATGATCAAATATTAGGATATAGATCTCAAGAAACACATGAACTCTAATTTTATCTTGTTATGTCATCAAAATACTTGTTAAACATTCATTTTCCTCTCTCAATGTACACAAGAGTTAAAAATAATGTTTTTATGTAAAAATTGTTTTTGTATCGAAAACATTTTTGTTCCAAAAGTGTGTTTTCGAAAAATGATTTCAAAAATGTTTTTAAAATTATTCAAATGAATTGTTAAATACATCTTTAATAATTTTTATCTTTTTGGGAAAAAAATTAATGTAATATTTATTTTAATTTCCAAACAATTCTAGTTTGGATTTTACTAAAAATGTATAAGGAATCTTTGTTTTTTGAAAATACATGATACGAACTGTATTTCCGGGTATTAGGACTGATAAATGAATTAAATATTTCCATAAAAGGTTTCAAAGTTTATTTAAAATGAAATTTATTTTAATATTTAGAAAATTTTAATATATTTAAAAAATTATTTCAGTGTGAAAAACTGATTTTTAATCATTTTTAAAATGTGGTTTTAAAAATTAAACAACTATTTTCATCAAAAAAAATTAAATGATTTTGAAATCAACATTTATAAGTTTTCAAGGTTATTTAGAATAAAACAATTTTCCATATGTTTTATGATTTTCAATGTGTACTTATCTTCCTTAATAAATGTCTCATGTAATCCTTCAAAACCAATCCTGAACTAAGATGGAATCCATTGATGTTACTTACACTTTAATAAGGATATGATCCAATGGTACCATTCTTATTCATTATATAAATTTTATATTTTTATGAAGGTGATATTTCTATTAAACCCATTTCTCATAAATGGTTTATACATTGATAAATTTCTTATGAAACCCACCTATTTCCACCAGATATGTTACGATGAAATATTGAAATGATTATCAAGCCTATCTCTTTTCCACAGTTTATCATGGGATGAAATGTTAATGAAAATCATTTAATTTAATGGGTTATGATATGATGAATATTTTATGATATTTTCGAAAAAATAAATATTGTTTTCATTAGAATATGTGGGGACTTATATCCACCTCTAATTCTTTTGGTAAAAAAATAATATCTCATGAGATAAACAGAATTAGAATATTGAGTGAACCTAGTTTAGTAAGGGATTGTTTATTCAATGATAGTCTTGCGAGTAAACCTTTACTACAATGATTTTTTTGGGATTAAACCAATTTCACTATGATAGTCTTGGAAGTTAGCCTTGAGTATTTTAGAAATGATTTTCTATACTTATGTGTATGCTGCAATTTTATGTCTTATGCCAATGTAAAGATCTCATGGCTCATGTTCTTTAATTACCTTATGAATCTTGTCTTATAAAAATTCAATATTTATTCCATGAATCAAGATTATGATCATTGATATAAAGATTATTGTTTTCTAATTTTATCATCAGGTTATCATACTTGTATCCTCATGTTATTCTTAGATATCTCCCTTATTTACCCTTACTGAGAATCTATGCTCATGCTTTATTGTGTTTCATTTCCCCAAGTTATAAAGAATGGTTTTTAAATAGGATTACTATAGGGTTAATATATTTAAGGGATAAATTTAATATCTTTAATTAATGAAGAAGATTATGTTCCATGATTCCAAAGGCAGTAAACTATTATGGTCCTCATGTTTCTATTTGTGTAGTTTAATTAATATTTATCTAATAATATATAATATTCATGTATGTGAAATTGGTGTCTCTATAGTTGGTTTCAAATTAAAGGTTTAGTTATCCCTTTAATACTAATATGGGAATAATTTATATATATCCTAAGGGATTTATAATGATAATTTTATGTATGAGTTAAAGTATAGGAAAATGTCCTATAATTTTTTTAATGGATATAGAGAGTGGTTTCTAAGAGATTACATCTCTATCTAGATATGGTATGTCGATGTGGATCTAGAATATTGTTACCTAGGGGAAATAATACTAAAAAGGCCCCATTGATATGGACTCGGTCATCACCTGGTGCATGATAATGGTCCTTTCAACACATATGCTTTAGACAACACTAAGGGTTACACTTTGGAAATTCATAAACTCTTTACAAAACATCAAGAATGTTTTATATAGATGATGAAAATTATTTTTCTATTATAAAATTAAGTCTTTATAATTAAAAATAAGGTTTCTTGATTTATACCTACAAAATGATTTTTCAGACTATGTGATCATTCTTTTTGATTAAAATTTCTCACACTATGCTTTTTGGTTTTTGTAAAAAGAGGAAACCATAAAGAGATGAGTTAACATTGAATGTGATAGATTATTTTTCGATGAAAATTAAAATTGCATTATAAGACTAGTTAAGGAAGTTGTGATTATTCCTATATTTTTATGAAACAATATTAAAAAAATTTACATTAACCAACTCTCAAACATACTAAAGAAGAGAAGGAAATAGTTTTCTGAGATTTCAGGTAGAAGATACCATGGAGGAAATAAGGTTATGATTAACTTTGTTCAATAATTTAGGAAAAAATCCCCATGTCAATGTCTAAGAGTAACAAAAATATGTTTTCACTATGGAAAAGAATGACATAAATCAAGTAACTACAATGGGAAAATGAAAACATTGGATAATGAAATGGATGAGAATAATTTTAATCCTAATATATCATTGATTGTTTAATGATTTAAATTTAGAAATTATGGGAATTGTGAAAACATATTTTCAAATTGGAATAATCATGAAAAAAATCAGAAATGTTGTCTTATTATTTGATATAATATTTATGATGAAGAGACTTTAATTGAAATATGAAAAGAAAAAGGTATTATGGAATAGAATGATGAATCCCTGTTAATTGTCTGATAATTTAGTGGGATGAATAAAGTATTTTTTTATTATAAGTCAATGATTATGTTATATGAATCCTATAATATATAATTATTTTTTAGTATAATGTTTTCATTAATGATTTGGACGAATATGTTGAATGATATTGATGTACTTCAAATGTGATTTAATACAACAGTGATATTTCGAAGATAACCCTCTATATGTTTGGTATGTTGATTTAATTAAATTGGGATAAATATTTTATTTATTAATATAAAGTAAATTGGATTTTACATATTTTTATAGAATTTATTAATGATTTTTATTGAAAAAGTGTATTATTCTCTCATTGATAGAGTTTGTAGTAATTTGATATTTAAGGAATATATTAAATAATATTTTTTTATGTAAGGAATAAGGAATCGTGTATTTTTCAATAAGATTTTATGGTAATTATGGTTTCAAGGGAATACATGATGAAGGTATTACGAAGTTTGGTATGTAAAATTAAGAGATATTGCATGTTGTTTAGGGGATTAATGATAAGTTTATTTTGTAAATTTATTTACCTTATTTTGAATGTTTTATATTTTAATCTTTAAAAAGGGTCATAAGGTTAACCGTTCTTGAATTTTTTTAAGTTGAATTGAATTAGGTTTTAGATATTAATGAATTATTTAACCTTAGGAAGATTCATTCATATTAGATAACATGTGATACCCATTTCGTTTTTGTTAAAACTATATATATATGGAAAAAAATATAATTCTTTATAGATGTCATTATTTATTGCTGAGTTATGAATTAAAAATTCACCTTCATTTCATGGACTAATAGATTAAGTGAAAATTGATCTAGTCATGACAAAAGGATGAAAATGTTATAATGAAATAGAAATATTTCATGGTAGTACATATTCATATGTTCTCATTCTTGATGTAAATTTAATTCCCCAAAATTAGGAAAAGGATCTTGAGGTAAAATGGTTTCCTATTATCATAATTTTTTATGATATCAAAGAACTTTTTTACTAATATTTGGTTTATTTTTTTAGTTAACCTTTAATGGATCTCCCACATTCTGGTGATCAATGATATTTATCAATCTGTATAATTATTTACTCTTTTCTTCCATGTCGAAATATTTACTTACCACCTATGTTCTCCGTTGTGGAAACCTAGTTTTGAGTAACATTTGGTGACCATTGTGTTTTCAACATTACCTTTTTAAATTAAATTTTATTATTAATTTTTATAATGTAGTTTTATATGAAGGAAGTTTTTATTGTTAAACCATTGAGGACTGAGATGAATTTTGAGGGCTAAATCCATTTTAAGGGGGGGTATAATGTCACACCATGAGATTTCTATTTTTTAACTTTAATTTAATATTTTCAATATCTTCTATTTCAGGAAACCCTTAGTATTTAATAATTTATAAAAAAAAAATTTATCATGCATTATATACAAGGATGATTTTCTTCCAAAGCATGCAGGACACACGACACTAAGCTTTAGTAAACCCTAAAAAAATATTATATTAAATATGTCTCTTATAATGTAGTCATTAAATAGGTCAGTATGAATAATTTTAACTACATTCATAAATATAAAAACAAATTTACTATTCAATATAATTTTATTTATAATTTTTTAGTAAATAATTAGACACTTTTTAGTAATGTAATTTGGTTCATCTTAAATATGATTTGTACAAAAATGATTTTATTTATTTTTATGAGAAAATATTATAGTAAATTTATATATATTTTATCAAATTTATTTTTAAAAAATTACTTCCTTTTTTATTCTTCATATATAAATTAACATATGGTTAAATCTTATGATTTTTCTAAAAATTGTGATTTTTCAGTGAATAGTGAAAATATTAATTTTGGTAAAACTATCATTTATTTTCAAAAAAATATGTAATTTAAATTCATCATTACTTTTTAAAGTAAAATAAGTAATAATTATATATATTTAATCCACTTAATTAAATTTTAATTTACTTTACATTGGATTTTACTATAAGTCTACTTAAGAGTTTAAAAGGGTTTTTCCTTAAAACTATTTTGAAGTGAATAATGTTTCTCCATTTTAATTAATTAAAATAATACCTAAAAAGGAATTATTTAAATGAAATGTATACATTATATATCAATAAGTGTTTATTGATATTCATAAAATGATTATTATTATTATAAAATGATTTAATAAAAATAAAATTTTTCAGGAAAAAATATACACTACTCATAAACCTGCTTTTTCATCTTTTCTATGGGTTTTGTTTTAAATAAAATTATAAATTATTTTTGAAATTTTATTTGTTAAAATAAACATAAATTTTTATATAATTACTTCAAAATTATATTATAGTGAATTTTTATGTTTTAAATGAAATATTATTTTTTTGATGAGTAGTAAAAACTATAGAATTTTATTTTAGATCACCCATTTCATTTAAATAATTTATAAAGATAAATTATATTTTAAACTTTTTTATGTTAAATAAATTAAATTAAATATTTATTATTCCAAATTATTTCATTTGTATCTATTCAATATTAAAATTCTATATTAAAATTTTGGTAAAATTATGAACATTTTCTCTATTTTTAATCATAATAGTTTTTATTATCTAATAAATTCAACTTTATTTTTGACCCAAATGAATAGTTAAAATGGAAAAAATAAATTTCCATTGTTTAGGTAAAAATGGATTTATTTGGTGTTTAAAATAAAAATATAAGCGTACAAATGACACAAAACATGTCAATAAACCATTATTTTGACTTATTTTGACCTTATTTATTATATTATATAAAATAAACCATTTTGGATCCTTCTGGAAGGATAAAAACATGGGTACACAATTTCCTTTTAAAAAAATTACAAGTTTTCCACTAACCTCACATAAAAAGGGACACCTCCTCTTTTCTCCCCTTCACGACTTCAAAAAAAATTGGTTCAGCCTATAACATACCAAATAACCTCAAAAATTCCTTCTTATCAACCAATTAGACTTATTTTGTGTATAATTCC
Source organism: Viscum album (assembly GCA_963277665.1). Taxonomy (NCBI): domain Eukaryota; kingdom Viridiplantae; phylum Streptophyta; class Magnoliopsida; order Santalales; family Viscaceae; genus Viscum; species Viscum album. The sequence goes on from OY728127.1 coordinate 1,816,025,370, forward strand.
ATTCTAGGAAGGATTTTCGTGCAATCCTACAGAGGGTACCTGAAAAAGATGTAACGTTCACCAATGAGTGTCTTTTGTTTATTTCTTCCACCACCTATTGTGATGATAAAATAAAAAAACGATATTATATTTAATCAAATACTTTTATATTAAGGTAATTATATATATCCATGTCTAATCCCATCAAATGGGTTATGAAATAATCATTTGTGTGTATGGTAGACTAACTTCTCACGAGTAGATGTCATTCATTTTTCCATTACGACCTATCACTGTTGAGTATTATAATGTATATAAAGTATATATAGTATATTTATAAAATTATATTTCTTTTTTTCATTATATCATATTTTCATTTTTACTCTTCATTCAATAGGGGATATAATAATGTCGCTTCGGTGCACGGTGGATTACTGCTTCGCGATGTGAGTCATTCTCTTTAACGCTTTACATGGAAGATAATCAAGATAAATATATCTTATATAAAAGAAATAATTATGATATTAATGAAATATATATCATTATAAAAATATAATATATATTTTTTTCTTACCTTTTGACCCACTGAATGATTATAACGTCGTCCATGTGGGTGTGGACTATCGCCTTAAGAAAGCGATGTGACACTCCTTTCATAAACACATAACATGGATAAAATTTATAAGTATATTTGAATAAATAATATGGTATTTATGATATTATTATCACTATGTAAATATAATTTATAACTTACCACCTTTCCATAATTATCTTTTAAAAATTCAAACATTACTAATGTGTACGTACGACCTACCGTCTCCATTATCGTAATGTACATGATATCAAAAAACCATATTTTATGATTCATATTAAAAGTATAATTTATGTAAAAATATTATTGTTATTTCACTATTAGTATTATAAATATAATTTAACCATGATCAAAGTTATAGGGCCAAAAAAATTAACAAATCAAAACAAACATGAAAAAAAACCAGTTATTGCCTAAAACATGATTTTAACTAGGAATTGTCAATAAAAGGGTAATAGAATGACATAAATAATTCATATATGGTATAATTTATAAAATTATTGTTTTTTAATTTATTTATAATAAACTTATATTCAATTATACATAATATTTAACTTTTACTATGGAAGTCGTGACTTAAGGTAAGGCATTTTCTTCTCACTTTTTATTTATATGAGAAACATTCCATATTCACCGCATATTTATTCTATATAGTGTATATAATAAAATAAATTTATTTTATTATGATTATAAATAAAGAAACGGTTATTTACATATCCATTTGACTATTTATCTTTCATGGGGATTAGAGTTCAAAAGTTACCAAAGTGGTAAGAGGTTTTTTTATCTCAATTTCCCTTCTTTAAGATGAAAGGTTTGGTTATGAATCTTTATTTTTGGATGAGTTTTATACCTAGACCAATTCATATGTAATATAATGAATTTATTTATACTAATTTTATTTTATGTTTTTTTAACAATATTCCTTCACGATTCTTGTGTTTTAATGTTATGAAAGATGTAAGGATTTTATGTCACAATCTCATCATTTATTTGCATTGTTTTTTACTATGTTTCCAATAATCAAATATTATGAACCATATCTCAATAAACAAATTAATTGTATTATCCTACAGTTATTTCATGATAATATATTTTTTCCTTCATTTTTCATTCTTTATGTACTCAAGAGTTAAAAAATAATGTTTTTATGGAAAAAAATTCTTTTCTGTTGAAAACATTGTTTCTTCCAAAAGCATGTTTTCTAAAAAAATATTTTATTTAAAAAAAAATATTAAAATTATTTATTAAATAAATATTTACCATGTTTTATCTTTTAAAAAAATTGAAATGAATCTTCATTTCATTTTTCTAATAATTTCCATTCATCTCTTACCAAAAATGTGAAAAAATTTGTTTTTAGTATGCACAGTATGAATAGTATTTCCTACTATCATGACCACTGAATTACATAATGAATACCCTATGATATTTAGAAGTTTTTTTCAAAGAAATTTATTTATTAAATAATTGTGAAATTTTTAGATTTCAAATAAATTAAATCATTTTAAAAAAAATCTTTTTTAAAAAGTTTTTTTCGAAGTTGAAAAAACATTTTCCTCATGATATGTTTTATATGATCTTTAAAGAGTCCATTATAATTTTAAAGTAAAATTTTAATGAAAAGTATTTCAAAAAAATCATAACCTAACCCAATGGTGCTTGAGATACAACTACTCTAGTCCCACCTCAATGGGCCATCGGCTAGCGACAGGCACTGAAAGGAATAACTAACATTAGAGGCCTTTTTCCTGGAAAACTTGTATGAACAGACGAAACCATATCAATGAAGAATTGTACAGGAAAAAGATAAAAATATGAAATATTTATAATATAAAACCATCATTAAAAACCTCCAGGGTGTACTTGAGTAAAATAGTTTTAACAAAAAACTAATGGGGAAAAATACATTCCTAACCTGGAAGATGTACCAACCTAAAAAAAACTAGATTGTAAAAGTGATAAGAGAGACTATATCTTAATATCCAAGCTCTAACCACTATACATGGTATAATTTACTATATATCCCTAATCTCCTATTTTTTCATCAATAAATTATCTATCATCTATATAAAACATGGCACGTGCATGGAAAGGCCATGTATGGGTGAGTATATACCTACCCTATAGGACACCATGAAATTTGGAGGGGGGAAAAGTAAGAGACGTCAAAGGAATAGATAAATAGATAGATCAACCCAATGAAAGAGAATAAATATAATCCAACAACATAGATATAGATATTTGTATATATTATCAAAATAATGATACCCAAATGAGAGAGAAGGGGATCTCCATCTCACATTCCAGTCTAAAAAACAGGGTCATCGGTTCCAAAAGCCCATCAGTGGTTCCCATATTCTCATGCAGCTACCAAGTAGAATACATCTAAGTCAAGAAACATGATGGGAAGCAATATCTATGTAGAGGAACCATTCCTTGGTACAACATGAGGGTGCCACTCAAGTAAAAGAGAAAGGACACATTCCCAGCCCTTCTTTAGAGTTCCACTCTAGTAGTCGGTAAAGGACCCATGCCCAACCCATCTGGATGGTGCCACTATAATAGTCAAGGACCTGTAACCTGATACTTTATGAAGGAACCTCCTGAATAGAATATAGAGGACCCATTCCATTCCCATCAGGATAGTTTCACTCTAGTATTTAAGGACATATTCTCATCTCAGTCAGAGGTTTCCACTCGGTGGAACGGTAAAGGGCATGTACGCATCCCGGATGGAGTTTTCCACTCTATGAGTTGATAAAGGACCCATTCCCTATAACATTAGAATGTTCAACTCTATAGATATGTAGAGGACCCATTCCATATCCCAGTAGGATGGTGTCACTATATTACCACTTGTGATTATGTCTGATCATTGCCACTGTCGAGTGTCTCCTAAATATCTGTCACACTTGGATCATTTTTCATCATATCTCCAAGGCCACTATAAGGGCCACCATCATGTACTATGTGGAAAACAAATTGGATAGGATACTCACGGGCCAAACTCTAAGTCCAAATGATGGAGGTATAAGCGGTTAATATTTCCATAAAAAGGAATAAGTGATACATAGTTTTAAGGGGACCTACATGGAATGTGGCTCGGCTCCATCATATATAAATGTCACAAAAGTTACATAGATTATTTCCCATGTAGAACTATAGGGTTTTTAGAGGGATTACACAGCATGTTTGATCCACCCATGGTGTTACAAGTTCTCCAAGAACAAGTCTATCAATCCATGCTATGTCTGTGTACTTCAGCACAAGATATGTTCTTGGCCATTCCCATGTCAATGTACTCCTATAGTACCTACCAGTTTTCCACACTAGGTCCGATAGCATGGGGGGATCCACATGGAGTGTGATACTTACAATTTCATCATACTCTAGTTGTCATTTCTAATTCCATATATGTCTTGCGTTCTTCAAACTACACGACATGTAGTCACCATTTTCTCAGAAACATGTATCTATGCCCGAACATCCTGGTCTTTCTACTTCACTATGAATTAATCATCTTATTCACCCAAAATCAGTGGATCTTTCCAATGTTCATGATTTTCATCCATTCAATGGATGGAAATAAAATCCCTATTTGGTTCTTCGCTTCTCTTATGCATCGTGTGCCTTGTACCACAGCAAACCCATCAATTCAATCTCTAGTTTGGATATAATTCAATGAATCAAACTCTTGGAACTCTCAAAAATCATGAATCTATCATTGATACATCATTCTGTTCATCCCATGTGAATACATCATGAATCTGGGGGTCTAATTGGGATCTACCAGTCCTGGTAATATTGATTTTCCACCCTATAGTCCAATGATGATTAACGCGATGAAGGAAGGGAGAAATGCACAATAAAAAAGAGGTGAAATGGTCATTTTATATGAAATATTGTCTGAAAAAATAAATTGGGATTATTTGGGGTTAAAATTAATTGAAAAAGAAAATTAAATCTATACCTGGGTGACCATAAAGGCTACAATTGGTAAAGATCAAAGGAGTAATATGATTATGATCAATAATTCTGATTAATAGGATCATAAACAAAGAATTCATGATTTGTACCTCAATATTGGATCATTCTTTGCTGAATAACGTGCTTTCGTAGGATTTAGAGGAGTCATTATGTTCGTTGTGATTAGATCTACTTCGATCTGGTGTGTCATCTCCATTGTATCTCAATTCACCAACATAAGGAGGAAAAAGACACTCTCAATTATCCTTAGTCAAGTAACTAAACCTGGAAAATTATTATAAATATTTATTTATAGATGAATCTATTTTTCTTATATTAATTGATTAATTAATTAATTAAACTAATTATTTAATCAAATTAATGAATCACCTATGAATATTTTATCCCCATACCATGTTTCTACCTATTTTAGGTTATTCCTATGGTAAAAATTGTATTCCAGACTCAACCATGATTGTGGATTTATGATCTAATATTCTGGTTAGGGTTTTCCCTTTTTCATTAAGAAAGGGAGTGTGTGTAATATAAATTTTATTTAATATTTTAAAAAATTAATTCTGACCACACCAAGGATTGGAATCACACTCTGACTCAATTCTGGGCTTTAAAAATATATATTGAAATATTCTAAAGTCATACACGGAAGAAACATTGTCTTTATATCATTCCCTTATTCAAGATGGTCATCCCTAAAAATAAATATTAAACAAAAATTTCAGGATAATGGTACCACATTTGGAACTCCCACTCCCAGGAAATCTCTTTCACATTCCCATGCTGCTATAACATGAGAACAATGGGGGTGGTTTGTTCCGGTATGGTCCTCTCCCATCGAACCCAGATCTCCATTGGGTGTTCCAAAAAAGATAATTTTTCCTCTATGTCGATCTCTCCTAGTTAATAACAGATGTCAGGTCATGCACATATCTCCTTAGTTTCACCACATAGACGATTTTATGCTCTCAACCCAAATTTGAGGGTAGGGAGAGGCACTAAGAAACCTCACAAACCATTTGGATGATCTTAAATAGACCGATGAACCTGGGGGACAGTTTTCCTCTCCAAATTAATATGTAAAATCTTCTTCATGTGGAGACTCTTAGGAAAACAAGTTCTACTTGGTCGAACTCCATGGGGCTACAACACAATCTGTGTAAGATTTATACTTACTTAGGGTTTCCCTCATCCACTCACAGATGACCTAGACATTCTCCTCCATCACATATTCCATCTCTAGACCCCCAAGATATGTATCACAGATCTCTATCCAGTATAATGTTGACTCAAAGGGTCTCTCATATAGGGCCTCAAAATATTTCATGATGATAGTACATGGGTAGCTATTTTTATTTGAAAAATCTTCCAAGATAAAGTGATCCTCCCATATCCAGAAAAATTAGAACACTCATGCCCCCGGTATATCCTCCATCTCATGGATTGTGCAATTAAGTCTTCTCATCTATATGAGGTTGAAAGAATATACTAATCCTCATCTAGGTCTTGAATGAATATTTCAAACCTCTCCATATTTTTTTCTTGAAACGTTATTCACAATCATTGATAATAGTCGAGTTCACCCAATGAAGCCACAAATTATTACATACATACATATTCCCAAAACACTCAACCAAACTATGCTCCATGATAGAAAGGAAGTGTTCCAACTTCTTGAGTCAATAAACTATCACTAAAATGTAATTTTTTCCCTTCATTGTACATAGAATCCCAATCACGAAGTCCATGGATATGTCATCCCTCCACTCCGGAATATCAAGTGGTTGCAGAAAACCTTTCAAGACCTAGTGTTCAAACTTCACCTGCTGATATGTGAGGCACCATGAGACAAAATAATCCATACTCTTTCCCATGGTGGCCCACCAAAATTACTACCAAATTTATCTGTACATATTCCTCAGATTGGGATGTACAAATAAAGGAGAAGTGTGGAACTCCCTCTTCACCTCCTACCACATCATGAATGGGACAACCATCCATCACTAGAAAATGTTGAATTACCTCCTTCAAAATATACATCTAGTGAATATCCTGAGTATATCTAGTCACACAAGACCTCACATTCGATGTCTCCCAACTAGGGCTCTCTCACGTGATCGAGAAGTGGAGGATTCAACACCATCAAATGAAGAAATGTTTCACCCTCATGATCATCCACGGATATTTGTAAGGAAGACAAATGTGTTGAACCCTCTGACACAAAACGAGCCTGTTACGTCCTACTAAGTCCATCTACTACATTTTTTTGTTTCTTGAGGGTATATACTATCTCAAATTCATAGTCATATAGTAAATCCATCCAGCACTATTATCTCAGGTTCAGGTCACTCTATTTGAAGACGTACCAGAGATTATGATGGTCTAAGTAAACCATTAACTGCTCTCCCTGATGATAGTGCCTATACATCCATAGGTTACAGAATGCCACTTCCAGTTAATGTTCATGATTAGCATAGTTCATCTCATGATTTCTCGAATACCAACACTCATATGTGATAACTACCAACATTAACACCTCTCCGAGCTCTACTCATGAGGTTTCAGAACACATTATGTACTCCACACCCTCCTCTGGTAGTCTCAACATGGTATCACTAAACAACCTCATCGTCAACTCTTCAAAGTCCATCTAGCACTACATTGACTAGGTAAACATATGGTACTTATACGTCAGGGAGGTCAAGGGGGATTTATTTTGGGAGAAACCATCCACAAACCTCTAGCAATACCCAGAAAATCCAAGAAAAATCTTCACCTATGACACTCTCTTAGGTGCCTCCCATGAAAGCACTACATTAATCTTTTCCAGGTCCATCGCCAAACCATTCTCAGAAATGACATAACATATAAATTTATTCTCATAAATCAAGAACTAGAACATCAAGAGATTACCATAAATATTCTAACCCCAAATAAAATCTAGGACCATCCTCAAGCACTTTGTTTAATCATATTCTAGAATATAGTATATGAGTATGTCTTCAATGAAGAGAACCATAAATAGGTCCATGTATGGTTGGAATATCAAGTTCATCAAATCCATAAACATGATTAGGGAATTTGTTACACCAAAGGGAATCACTAGGAACTCATAGTTTCCATAGTGACATAAAAATACCGGATTCTAAATATCAATTTTGAGAACACTCAAAAAGTGGTATAGGGACTAGAGATCAATCTTTGAGAACCATCTCATACTTCAAATTTTGTCAAAGAAGTCATAAATCCTTTTAAAGGTTACTTTTTATTTATCATTGCCCGGTTCATGTGATGATAATTCATGAAAAGTAGCTAACTCCCATCTGACATTTTCATGAATGACATTGGAGATTCCTAAGAGAATACATTGGTTAGGATAATACCCTTCTCTCAATAGTCCTTCAACTACCAAAACAACTCCTATATCATGGTAGGGTTCATCCTATATGCATCAAAGGATATCAGAGTGGACCTAGGATGAAAGTCGATGAAAATTTTCATCTCCCAAATTAGAGGTAGTTACATAATATCATTAGGAAAGATGTCCATAAAATACCCCATGATAGAAGGAATCCATATTATTTAGATCCTACTTCACCAAGTGATCCTCTCACTAGTTTTTTGGAAATGGGCTATAGCCTCATACTTGAAGAACCCACTGGTCCCAACATGAGATCCATATCATCCATAAAGAAGAATATCATTACATCAGTATGAACAAATCTAAATCATATGTGATGATAGTCAGTCTAGTTTCATACTTTAGGGAACCAATCGTTATCAAAGATGATGTCAAAGGGTTTCATTGTGATGACCAAAATACCCCATGTGAACCTCTCCCCACCAAGAGATATCTCTCACTATAAGAAGATAACAGATATAGAATAAGTGTCCCCATATGAACCTCTATAAAATGATGATGGGATAACACCTCAATTGAGAGCTCCATATTTCACACCAGAATTAAAATATATGAATGAATTTCTAGAACCCATATCTATTAATACTAATTAAATAGTATAATAAACACATATCACACCGCTAATTATCTTGTGTTTCACTTGGTTGTATGGCTCTATAGCATGCAATTGATCGCAGCCTCGACCGCCAGCTCCCTGAGCCTAACATGGGATTCATGGTGGTGGTGTTGGAAGTATATTATGGAATCTCCCCCACCCATAGATACTCATCTTGGGGCTCTACCTAATTCTCTTCCAGCTATTCCTCTCGGCAGGCCACCCTTCCCTCGCAAGGGATATCCCAGATCACGGTGCTTCCTCTATAGTGGTGGTCTTCCATATATCTTCCTACACACCTCAAAACATATGGTCAAGATGTTACATTCCATTCACCACCCCCATAATAAAATATCACACACATTATATTTTTTCTTGGTCCTATAGGATTCCCATGATCATGTGACTGATCCTGATGTTGGGAAGGTCTCCTATGTCGAGATCATGTCGACTAGCACCTACTAGATACTACAGATAACTCAACCCTGTGACACTCACTACCATCTCTAGATTCTTGGTAAACCTATGAATGGAACCTATCTATCACCAGCTCAGACTCCAACACCCCATTGTAGGTGGTAATGCACAAGGGTACAACACTGGAATAGATCTCCCAACGGATTCCCATCACAAACTTTCATTCTCGAAAGTAGCTATCCTGGATCTTGTGATGATTTTATTGTGTAAGGTCATTGAATGTATATGAATACTTAAAAACTATCATATATAACTTATGAAGCTCCATTATATCTTAAAATGGTTCTGAGCATAATGAGGAGGGGTAGTACTCCTCGCCTAATAACTATTTAATGTCAGGCCACTAGAGTGTAGACTCATAGTTCGTCTAGGTAACCAGTCTCTACTAGAAACCAACACCTCTATAGAAAAGGGTAGAATCCCGAAAAACAATAGGTTCCATTGGTTCCTAGATAATACATGAAACATATAGCACCATGTCTATAAAATCCTTGACATCCTCGGTATCTATCTCACCACAGAACATCAGTCGCCTCTGGCCTTGGATCTCGAGAAGTGTGTTATGCCTAAAAATATCCTCATCCATCCATACTGATAAGATCTACTGCTCAATAGGTGGGGGTGATACAACATTTCTTCATAGAATAAGGATCTAGAGGTATGTACCCTAGACTGAGGCATCATCATTCATCATATTTTCATTTTGATCTGAAACTAGTAACCTGGTTGGCTATCATATTGGTGGTATCTGAAAAATTTAATAAGGACGTACCATGATCATACGAGCATATATATACAACGAGGAGATGAATCAATATATATAGTAAAAACTCAATCCTATAGGATGAATGTACCATTTATACCAACAACCATTGTCTCAGTATTCCATGTTAATAAAAGGGTAGTCATGGTCAATGTGAATGGATACATCGGTCATCGCACCAACACAATGTTCCTTAGCCTGAGAGCCTCACTGGAAAAACTTTTACACTATTTCCATAAATCCCAACCAAATACTCATTAGTGTACTTCTCCGAGAACCATCCCAAGGATCAGATGTCCATTGATACCAATCTTTAATGACCCACCCCGATAGGGCTTGACCCCAACTACCCCAAACCAACCTCCATAGGCCAGGGTCTGGCAACAAGCAATAAGAGGAAAAACTATCATGGGAGAAAATTGATTAATGTACCTATACACACACACATAATCATATCAATGTATAATTATAGAAGAAGAAGGGTTAATGATATAAAAAAATGTAATCCAAGAATACAAAACCTCTATAACCGTGTGATATTGCAAATGGAAACGTAAAGGGGGGAAAATACAAGCCCAACTATAAAGTGGTCCCAACCAGAAAAAACTTGAAATTAAGAGTTCTAAGAGATTTAATCTAATGATATCCTATATCTGACCCCCATACATGGTCTAGTGCACCTTATTTCCCTGTGCTCTTCTTTAGTTAGTTCTGACCTGTCCATCATCTAAATAAGACATGACATGTGTAGGAAAATCCCATGTATGGGTGAGTATACACTTACCTATTTGGATTCTATGAAATCTGGCGGGGTAGTAAGAGACGTGATAGGAATAGATAAATAGAGAGAACAATCCAATGTAATATTTTAAACAAAATCCAATAACGTGGATGTCGATATATATAATCTCAAACCAAAGTGACCCAAACAATAGATAAGGGGATATCTATCTCATAGCCCAGCCTATGAAGGAGTATCATTAATTCCATATGTCCATCAATGATTCAAAATATATTGTGTGTATTTTCATAAAAATACATCCAAGTTAAGACACACCTCTCCGTTATTCCACACAGTCAATGGGAAATCATATATATGTAGAGGACCCATGCCCTTGTAAACAAGAGGGTTCCACTCAAGTAAAATATAGGGGAACCATGCCTAGCCCAGTTTGATGGTTCCAATATAGTATTCAGTAGAGGAATCATGCCCACTCCAGCTAGAGGGTGCCACTATATTAGTCAGTAGAGGATCCATGGCCAGCTTTTCTTGAGGGTGGTGCTCTAGTAGTATGTAGATGACCAATGCCCAACCCAGTTGGAGGGCCTCACACTAATAGTCAAGGACCCAGACCCTAAAGCTATAGGATTCTTTCACTTAGATAATTGATAGATAATGAATGTGCTTCCCAGCAGGAGGGTTCCACTCTAGTAGTTGAGGACACATGCCCAGCCCAGTTAGAGGGCGCCACATTGTGAATAGGTAGAGGAACCATACCCGAACTAGCTAGATGTTTTGATTATATGAGTATATATAGAACAAATTACATGCCCCTTATAGTTTTTACAAACTATTATAAGTACAAGACTCATTCCATATCCATGTAGGAGGGTTCCACTCTAGTACCACTGGTTATCTTGCATAATTACTTCCCGCATTGAGCATATCCTAAAGATGTATCCTACTTGAAAAATTACATATCATATCTCAAGAGCCTTCATCGATGCCACCATAACATACTACATGTAAAAAAATCGTGATATTCTACTCATGGGCCAAAATCTGAGTCCAAAATAAAGGAGATATGAGAGATTGATGTTCCCTCAAAAGGGAAGAAGTGGTACAGAGCGTGTTAGGGGACACACACGGTGTGTGGTCCCTACCCATATCTTGGTAATGTCCATTTAGGTACATGTATCTTTGACTTTATAAGGATAGTTGGTGTTTATATGGTCTATACGGTGTGTCCGGGCCACTTGGGGTCCTACCAGTGCTCAATGGTCATGTTTGTGTACCCACCCCATGCTTGTATACTTCGGTGCATGGAGTGTTCCCAGACATGCTTGTGTCTATGTACTCCCATAGTACATGTTGGATAACTGTCATAAGTTCACATAGAATTTTTTGGACTCACATGACATGGAAAACTTATAATATCATGAATACCTAGCTGCAAGAGTTAAGTCCATACACATCGTGTGTTCTTTGTACTACACATCATGTAATCACGGTTTTTTAAAAAAATAAAATTGGAACACATGAGTCTATATATGAATTCATCTCATTGATTCAAGACTCATTTTTATTTAAATTGGTGAATCTTTCTGCCATTCATCATTTTTCTACATCTAATGGCTGGAAAACGAATCATTGTTTGTTTCGACACTTCTTGTATGTACTGTTTTCCTTGTACCGAACCAAACATATCACTTCCATCTATGGTTTCTATTATAATCATTTAATTGATCAAAAATAACAATAAAAAATCCTTAATCTATCCTTGATTATTCTTTCCTTTCATCACACATGAATCCATCATGAATATGGGGATCCGATCAGGGTCGGTCCCACCCAACAATGTTGAATTGCGACCTTATTGTCCAATGATGATTAATGAAAAAATTAAAGGTATATATTCATAATAAATATGGTTGATATGGTCATTTTACAAGTTTTCTTGTCCATAAAATCTAATTATCATAACCCTGGGTAAGAAATAATTGAATGATCAAACTGAATATGTACACGGGCACATGTAAAACGGAAATTTGGATTATATCAAAGGATTAATATGATTCTACTAAATCAATTTAATAATTATGGGGATAATATATTAATTTACAAGTCCTAACTAGAGTTTGGATCATTCATCATAGAATAATTTGATCGAAAATAATTTGGAGGATTTGTTGCGTTCTTTGGGCTTCGATATACTTTGATCCATTGGATCTCGATTATCCCATAGAAGGATAAATAAGATTCTCTCAATTATATCAAGTGTAAGTCGATAAACCTTGATAAATTGTGAATATTTATTTATATAGTAATGTATTTTTTTATTGATTAATTAATTTATTTCATCAATTAATTAATCCACTGAACATACCACCAATAACCATTTTATCTAAACACCATGTGATGAACTATTTTAGGTTGCACCCTAAGTAAACATCATGTTTCAGACTCAAATGTGGTCTTGGATTTCTTATATGAAGTTATATTTAAGATATAATCCATTTTCTTTAATACATAGTGCATTAGTAATATAAAATATATTTATTATTTTTATGAAAATAATTTTAGACCCACTGGGCCTCGAAAGCACTTGTCATCTCAGTGCCTATATCCAAAAATATATGTAAAAACATCCAATGTCTTATAATGAAATCATAGGGACTCTAAAAAATATTCTATTATATTCAATGTAGGTTTATCAACCTCTATAAAATTATATGTAGTCTTTGCAAATCATTCTCCATCTAAGATGATATCCTTTTGTAACTCCCCGACCCTAGAATCCTAGAGTCGGTGCATTATTATGTATCATTGGAATGGTCATAAAATATCATGTCTCGAAAGACCGATTAGTTTTGTAGCATTGGCAGTACTAGATACATTTATAAGGTTTACATTACATCATTAAATGGAAAAATACAATAGCATTTTCTCCATAGACAACACTGAGATACAATAGACTATCCCTGGAGGTCAGTCATAATATACTTCTTTTCATCTTGGGATAATAAAACATAGAAAGGGGTGAGCTCAGATGCTCGGTAAGGATAACATTATAGCAGAAACTTTCATAAATAAGCATAAACATTTAAGGCAGTGTATAAGACAAGAACAAAATCTTTTTAAACACGAACTTCAGTATAATATTCCAAAGATAAAATAAAATAATGACATTTACTTATTCTCATGGATATTTTACTAGTCTAATGATCACATTAAATATCAATAACCACTTCTATAATGATGCAATGCATAATGTCAGACTATCATAACCACATAGTCAAGGCCTTGTGCCAAGACTACATATAAGATTTTGTCAAGGCCTTGGTCCAAGACACTAGTTTGTCTCATGAGACCAACCGATGCATCGAGGAGTTATAGCGAGCTCCACCTGTCACTTAATAAGTCCAATGCATTCATCATATGAATAGTTTGAAACATAACATAAACATTCGTATTAAATATAGCATACGAAATGTCAATACTTTATCCAAAAACAATGAATGGTATAAAAATAGCACATCTACCGTCAAACATGAATCATTCAATACAATATGAAAGATTGTATTGTAATAGATTAACCTCAATCGAGAATAATGAAGGATATTTACATAGATGAAATATAAACATCAAAACTATTTGAGAGAAATATCCCCCCTTTTCTTGAAAACATTTAAAAGTCACACTATTTGTCAAGAATCTGTTTAAAATATACTTTTTAATCAAAGTGTCCCATAGCACTTTGAAACTTTTAAAAGTATTTTATTTTTAAAACTATAATGTCCATGTGAATAAAACCTTAAAACCATTTTTAAAACATAGACATTAATGAGAAGTATTTTGAATAATAAATCCTTATAACATTTAAAATGATATTTTTGTTAGAGTTCCTAACCAAAAGAGAGACACTTGAATACAAATAATTGAGGTAATCATTACCTTATAATATAATGAGAATAAAGGGATTCATGATATACTATGTCAAAGTACATTATGTACACCATATAAAAGAGTATTGGTGTATGACAACAAGGAAGTCTCAATGGAATGTAAATTGAGATGAAATCTCTTATAAATACTGTATCCTTACGTTTAGGATAAACCAGCAACATAATTATCTGTGAAAAATATAAATACACTCAATATGATTGGATGTTTAGTGTAAATCAATAATAGGATTTTCACACATATTCTTGTAAAAACAACACAAATGAATTGGATGTTTAACTCAATAAATAGAGATTGAGATAAAATTACTCTTATAAAATTCATATCGATGACTTGAGAATTTATCAATGGAGTGATTATGTGTATCAAAAGTATATCCGCAGAAAGGTGAGAGTAAATTATGAAATAAGAAAATGAATAGTGATTCCACAGATAGTCTTGAAGTAAAATAATCAATGAAGTGTGCGTAAAGCCGAATGAGTGGAAATTGAAATTTTGAATTCCCTTATCGATTTGGTAACTTATGAAACATACATCCATGAAATAATGATCATACAATTATGATGTAAAGATCCATAAATTAAATAATATTACACAATGAATATAATCATGGTAAGTACACACACCACATGCAATAAATAAGTGGTGAACAATTGAAATCTCACAGAATTAAAAGTGAGATAAGAAACCACTTTATAAATTTTCATTGGTTGAGGGTATGTTAACCTCCTGTATAATGGTGAAATAATTTTTTTTTAATTATACAAGAATTATATACATTAATATGATATCATATATGATCTTCTAAAATTGATTTGTTAATAATATCTTAGTATTATCATCGTTTCGGGTGTCAATGGATTCATTTTCATTTATATTATTTGTTATGTGAGCCATATTTCTTATGGATGGGATGTATCTTATTCATATCCAGAATTATATCATATCTCTAAAAATTATTTTTAATCTTCAATTGAAATTTATTCTTGAATGGATACAGTGGGGAATGAATCTCATCGCATTCGTGGAGACGGTAATCCATACGTACGCACGAGTGACAATATCACTCTTTTGATATTTAAATAATATATAATTTGATGGTAAATCATATTTAAAGAATCGTTATCATGTTATATTTATTATTTACATGAATTAAACTTCATTATTATACCCATTCAAATAATAAAGTATTCAATAACAATTACACCATGACATGGAGACGGTAATCCGCACGTACGCACGTATGGTGACATGTCATTCAAAGGATAGATAGAATAATAAATATGGTTGTACCATATTTCTAATAACTTCACAGTATATAGATGATAATATAGTTATTATTTTATAATGTAAAGAACAAAAAATAATAAGTGGAAGAAAAAAAGAACTTGAAAGAGGTTGGTGAAATTATTACCTCTTCTTCGGGTTCTTCCTTTTGATTTGATCAAAAGGGATCATTAAGTTGGATTTCTGAATCAATGAAGGGCCTCTAGAATGTATTGAGGGATGTTTAGAGGATATTTGGGTAGGTTTTGACCGAGGAAAATGGCTTTGAAGGTGTGAATTAGTGAGTAGGGGGAGTGACCTTTTATAACAAGGGTGAGGGGAACCTTAGGAAAAGCTAGAAATAATATTTTGTAATAAATTCAGTTTCAGTTTATAAGGGCTCAAAAGTTGATTATTTAAAGGTTAATGTGGGTATAGGTCAAAAACCACTCAACCAATAGGTTTTAGATAGGTTTGGGTCAATAAATAAACATTATCTTATTTATTTAACTCTTAGTTAAATAGTTTGACATTTACCATGTCTTTTTGTATTTTTATAGTATATAGTTAATAAACATACTATATACTTCCAAGAGACCCCAAAGTGGTCAATTAATGATACACCTATCATTATATAAGTCCTTTGGGAGAAAATTATATTGTTAAGAATATAATATCAATTAATAATATAATATTTGTTTTAAAAACACATTTATGTCATTTTTTACTTAATTTAATAATTGAATTTTGTTAAAGTCTTAAAAAAATTATTTATTCAAACAAAATTAATTTAAGAAATGATAACATTTCATAGTAACCAATAAAATTCGTGTATGTCATCAAGACATTCAAATTATATTTATTTTTACATTTATAATAACGATTATTTGATTCTTTCATTAATAAGGAAAATACTGCATCATTATTGTGTCATAAATAAATTTAATTATTCAATGTCTAAAAATTATAAATAAAATACCATTATGTAGGAAATATTTTTATCTTTCTAATTAATATTTATAGTTGAAAATATAACATATATAACCCTATGTAAAAATTGTTTTGCTAAAAGATATATTCTTACATAATTTTTGTATTTACTTTAACTTAATTAATATAAAGTGTCATTATAACTTACAAGTGGCTCCATGGGGTCCCAAAATAGACCCAAAGATGCCCATGGTCGGAAATGTATCAACCAATAATGGTATGACATGTTTTAGGGTAATTTAATATTATAATAATAATATTGTTTACCCTTATTTACCGAATTTTCACTTTAACCATGGTAAATAAAATATTTTCTGAAGTAATTATTCAAAATGAATAAAAAAAAGTGACATATTTACACAATTTAGACCTCATGATTCTAAATATGGAATCCAATTTTCTAAATTTAAAACACAAAAGTAGAAGAAATTAATTTAAAATTAATTCCCGTTGTCAAAACAAAAAGCGTGTTTTTAAAAAATAATAACTATCAAAAGTTTGGCACTTGATTATGTCCGATTTAAATGTGAAATTATTTCCAATGATCAAAATTGGATTAAATGGTTAAAATATAATCTAATTATACTTTAAAATCACTTAAATTCATAATCTATGACTATTAATTATTTCGATTAAAAAAATTAGTTTTTAATTAAAATTTAGTAATTTTCACTATTCAACAAAATATGAAAGTTATCAGTACAGTACCTAAAATTCACCCTAAGAAAATTTTGACATTCCAAATCCAAAAATGAAGTCCATTTTGAATGAAATATTTTATAAAATTTCAAATAGTAGGTATTAAAATTCATAAAGGCTTGTTTGATTGGTTGTGGTGTGTTAGAACTCAAAGTTGCGTACAACACACACTAATGGATTATTCAAAGAGAAGAGTACGGTGGATTATTTGGGTGTTACATTATACCCTACTTCAATAAATTGTGTCCTGTCAATTTTTAAAATTGGTCTTGGGAATATAATGGAAAGTCCCACATCAGAAAAAGAGTCAAAAAAACTATCACTTTAAAAGAAAGAAAGATAAATACAAAGGTCACACAAGATAACCCATACTAGGATTCCATGTAAGAAAACATGGATATGGATGGTAAAATAAGTGTCAAGTTATGATGTAGAGGGATAGAAAACATGATCAAGATAAAGTTAACAAAAAAAATTACAAAATTGTGATGGGACAAACGGTCATTATTCTCCCAGTAGGAAAAGTAAATGGACAACATTTTTTTTGTTTTATGTTACATTACATAATGATAAGGAATTAATTTATGATATTGATTAAGAACAAAAAGATATATACTTACTTTTTAAATAGAGTTTCATTCTTTAATAAATTTCTACCACTAACTCATTTTTTTAAACGATGAGTATTCAAGAAGACATTGTCACACGAGAAGAGCTATAATACACTTCTATAGAATCACATGATCCATGAACGATAAACTATATATTTTCCTTGTCTTTAGAGATTAATCAAAACCAAAATAGTTAGCATAATATTTGATGATCCCCCAAAAGTATATTCCATTAGAGAAAGAAACAGTATTCTTAATTTCTAAAACTAAACCAACAATACCCCAAAGTTAAATAAATACCACTCAATAAACTATTCTCCTTAAAATCATTCAATAGATTCCAAACTAATACTGAAATCCAAAACATTGAATAATTTGGTTATGTAGTCTTCCATGTTAAATTGTATCTCCAAATGACATCAATTACTCCAAAAGTCACATAATTAAATGTAATTAACCTAATCACATACTCTCTATTATTGGTTAATCATTTCCATAAAAAACCCAAATCACTATAAATCCACAAAAAAACATAGATAAAAATTCACCATTACTCCTCAAATGAAATCCCATAGTATTCTATTTTCCTTAGGCATATAGTGTTCCCAACAAAGTGAACATCTTCCAAAATAACATTTATCACTTAATCACTGAATCATTATCCTATATAATGGTATTCATTTGATAATACATAAGATCCAAAATCAACTTATTATTGATCAATAAAATCATTTGACTAAAAATAATTAGTCACACTAACTAGGTACTTCACGTAGTCCAGTGGTAGGCGATAAATCGCAATTTCACTTTGGTTGTGGATTCGATTCACACAGCTTTGTCTGACGCGACAGGTTGTCACACGGTTTTCATGTTTTCCTTTTTCAAAAACTATATTTTATAACATTACCAAAATGATATAAATTCCTCAAAATAACTATAACATAATTTAACCACAAATGTTATGTCATACCTTGCATTTTCATCCCAAAATTTAATAACATGTAATTACCTCAAACCCAATGATCATATAAAACCAAATGGTTATTTATAACTATATCCACAAGATAAAATATAATTCTTCCACAAATATCATTTTCACATGTCAAACTGTAGGGTTACAAATACAAGAGAAAATTATTCCAATGTAATCCCATCAACAAGGAGTACTAGCACTTTGAAAAAATTTTCCAACCATTTATTTCCACATAGCTTCTTCTTTGACCAAGAAAATATCCTATAGAATAAGGAATTCACTCGGGTAATGGCCAGGTGCCCTACATTAAGGGAAAATGACTATAAATGGATTCATGGGACCATTTTTATTTTTTTTCATAGTACTCTTCATATTTTTCTAGGAAATTCTTCACTTTATGCCCTTCTTTCCCGCACGTAAAGCATTTATTTGTTCCATTGAGAAACTTTCATGGGTGTCTCCTTCCACATTTCCTACAAGATGGAAATTGAGGATTCTTTTCTCCATGGTCTCCACTGTTGGAGCTCTTATCATTCATCACCTTTCTCTTCTTTGTTGAGTCCGGGAGTTGTTTAATATATATATTTTTGATCATATTTTTGGAAACCTGATTTGGTATGAACACAATATCTTTTACGCCTATCAATATTCCATTTTGTTTATCATTTCCACCATTTTTCCCACCTTGTACATAATTCTCAAAGTTACTATGATTTCCTTGGAATCCAGCAATTGACTAAAACTAGAAAGCTTTGTTTGAGTAACAGTGGTCATAAAATCATTTAGAGAATATCATGACACTATATTCTTAATTTGAAACACCTTAGGATTAACCAAGGACATATATTCTCGTCTAATATTTAAATAAATCAAATTGGTTTGTAAATAAAATGTAAGTTATCCTAAGCATATCCCCCGGGAGTTTCGTAACCAAGAGTGCAGCAAGACCCGTTGTCATGCACCCGTTCTCGTTTGAGTCTAGCTCAAAGATGTTTTTTCTGGTTCTACCCCTAGGTACATTTGTGCCAGAGCCGCCTCTACCTGCTCGTATCTAGACAGGGATGTATTGCTCGAAAAACTCACAAAATCTCTACAATACCAAAATTCTAGGAAGTTCTTCCATACTAATCCTCAATGTCCATTTAGTTCTATGTGATCTAATCAGAGTTTATCTAAATCTAGTTTTGGAGGTTTGTAAGAAACATCCTCTAATTCCAACTGTAATGCCCCGACCCTAGAAGCCCAGATTCGGTGAATTATTATATACCATTGGCATGATCATAAATGATCATGTCTTGAAATACCGATTATTTTTGTAGCCTTGGAAGTACTAGATATATTCATAAGGTTTACATTACATCATAAAATGAAAAAATACAACAACATTGTCTCCATAGACAACATTGAGATCTTATAGACTATCCCTAGAGGTCAGTCATAATATGCTTCTTTTCATCCTAGGAAAATAAAACATAGAAAGGGGTGAGCTCAGATGCTCAGTAAGGATAAAATTATAGCAGAAACTTTCATAAATAAGCATAAACATTTAAGGCAGTGTATAAGACAAGAACAAAAGCCTTTTAAACATGAACTTCAGCATAATATGGCAAATAAATAATCAAATAATTTCATTTACTTATTCACATTGATATTCTATTAGTCAAATGATCACATGTAATATCAATAACCACTTTCATAATGATGGAATACATAATTCCAGACTATCATAACCACATAGTCAAGGCCTTGTGCCAAGACTACAAATAAGATTTTGTCAAGGCCTTGTTCCAGGACACTAGTTTGTCTCATGAGACCTACCGATGCATCGAGGAGCTATAGAGGGCTCCACCCGTCACATACTAAGTCCAATGCATTCATCATATGAAAATTTTTAAACATAACATAAACATTCGTATTAAAACTAGCATACGAAATGTCAATACTTTATCCACAAACCATGAATGGTATAAAAATTGCACATCCACAGTCAAACATAACTCATTCAATACAATATTTAAGATTTTATTGTAACATATTAACCTCAATCGAGAATAATGAAGGATATTTACATGGATGAAAATAATCATCAAAACTATTTGAAAGAAATATCCTTGTTTTTCTTGAAATCATTTAAAAGCTGCACTATTTGTCAAGAAGCCGTTTAAAATAGATTTTTGAATCAAAGTGTCCCATACCACTTTGAAAATTTTAAAAGGAATTTTAATTTTAAAACTTTAATGTCCATAAAAATAAATCCTTAAAACCATTTTTAAAACATGCACATTAATGAGAATTTTTTTGAAAAATAAATCCTTATAACATTTAAAATTATATTTTAGTTAGAGTTCCTATCCAAAAGAGAGACAGTTGAATACAAATAATTGAGGTAATAAAAACTTTATAATATCATTAGAATAAAGGGATTCATGATATATTCTGTCAAAGTACATTATATACACTATATAAAAGAGAATTGGTGTATGACAACAATAAAGTCTCAATGGAATGTAAATAGAGATGAAATCTCTTATAAAGTTTATATCCTTAGGTTCAGGAGAAACCGATGACATAATTATGTGTGAAAATTAAAAAAACAATCAACTTGATTTGATATTTAGTGTAAATACATCATAAAAACAACAATAATGAATTTGTTGTTTAACTCAATAAATGGAGATTAAGTTAAAATTACTCTAATCAAGTTCATATCGATGACATGAGAATTTATTAATGGATTGATTATGTGTATCAAAATTATATCCACAGAAAGGGGAGTGGAAATTATGATATAAGAAAATGAATAGGGATTTCACACATAATCTTGAAGTAAAATAATCAATGAAGTATGAGTAAAGTCGAATGAGTGGAAATTGAAATTTCAAATTCGCTTATCGATTTGGTAACATACGAAACATACAACCATAAATAAGGATCATAAAATTATGATGTAAATATCCATAAATTAATGTATATTACAATATTAATACAATCATGGGCAGCACACACACCATATGCAAAAAATAAGTGGCGAACAATGGAAATCCTGTGAAATTAAAAGTGAGATAAGAAACTCCTTATTTTGAACTTTTTACTTGGTCGAGGGTAGGTTAATCACCTTTATAATGGTGAAATAATTTTTATTGAATTATACAAGAATTATATACATTAATATGATATCATATATGATCTTTTAACATTGATTTGTTAAAAATATCTTAGTATTATCGTCGTTTCGGGTGTTAATGGATTCATTTTCCTTTATATTATTTGTTATGTGAGCCATATTTGTTATGGATGGGATGTATATTTTTCATATCCAAAAATATATAAGGTCTCTAAACATTATTTTTAATCATCAAATGAAATTTTTTCTCTATTGGATACGATGGGGAATGAATCTCATCGTGTTTGTGGAGATGGTAATTTGTATGTATGCACGAGCGACAATATCACTCTTTTGATATTAAAATAATAAATAATTGGATTTTATATCATATATACAGAATAATTGTCATGTTATATTTATTATTTTCATTAATTACACATCATTATTATACACATTCAAATAATAAAGTATTGAATAACAATTACTCCACGACGTGGAGACGGTAATCCGTACGTACGCACATATGGTGACATGTCATTCAAAGGATGGATAGAATAATGAAGATCGTTGTACCATATTTATAATAAATTTACAATATATAGACGATACTGGAGTTATTATTTTAGAATGGAAATAACAAAAAAGAAGAAGTGTAAGAAAAAAAGAACTTGAAAGAGGGTGGTGAAATTATTACCTCTTCTTTGGGTTCCTTCTTTTGATTTGATCAAAAGGGCTCCATAATTTGGCATTATGACCAAAGGAGGGCCTCTACGATGTATTTAGGTAAGTTGAGAGGATATTTGGTCCATTTTTGGCTAGCCAAACAACTTTGAATGTGTGAATTAGTGAGTACGGGGAGTGAAATTTTATAAGTAGGGTGAGGGGCACCTTAGGAAAAGCTAGAAATATTATTTTATAATAAATTCATATTCGGTTTATAAGGGATAAAAAGTGGGTTATTTAAAGTTTATGGTGGGGATAGGTCAAAAACCACTCAACAGAATAGGTTTTAGGCAGGTTTTGGTCAATATATAAACATTATTTTTTCTATTTAACTCTTAGTTAAATAGTTTGACATTTACCATGTCTCTTTGTATTTTTATATTATATAGTTAATAAACATACTATATATTTCAAAGAGACCACCAAGTGGTCCATTAATGATACACCTATCATTATATGAGTCCTTTGGATGAATCTTATATTTTTACGAATATAATATTAATTAATAATATAATATTTTTTTTAAAAACTCATTTTTTTCAATTTTGACACTATTTAATAATTGATTGTTGTTAAAGTCATCAAAACATTATTAATTCAAAAAAATACATTTAAGAAATCCTAACATGTAATTATAACCAATTAAATTCGTGGATGTCATCAAAACGTTCAAATTATATTTATTTTAACATTTATAATACCAATTATTTGATTCTTTCATTAATAAGGAAAATACTGCTTCATTATTGTGTCATAAATAAATTTGTTTATTCAATGTATAAAAATTATAAATAAAATACAATTATGTATGAAATATTTTTATTTTATAATTATTAATTATAGTTGAAAATATAAGATAGATAAACCTATGTAAAACTTGTTTTTCTGAAAGATATATGCTTATTTCATTTTTTTATTTACTTTAACATAATTAATATAAAGTGTCATTATCACTTACAAGTGGTTCCATGGGGTCCCAAAATCGACCCAAACTTGTCCAGGGTCGGAAATGTATCAACCAATAAGGTTAGGACACGTTTTAGGGAAATTTAATATTATAATGTTATTATTTCTTACCCCTAATTACCCGTTTTACCCTTTAACCATGGTAAATAAAATATTTACCGAAACAATTATTCAAAATGTCTAAAAATAAAAGATAACTATTTACACAATTTGGACCACCTGATTATAAATATTTAATCCATTTTTCTAAATTTAAAACACAAAAGTGGAAGAAATTAATTTAAAATTAATTCCAGTTGTCAGAACAAGAAGCATGTTTTTAAGAAAAAATAACTCTCAAAATTTTGGCACTTGCTTATGTCCAGTTTAAATGTGAAATTATTTACAATTACTAACATTAGATTAAATGGTAAAATTATAATCTAATTATACATTAAAATCACTCAAATTCATAATCTATGACTATTAACTATTTGATTAAAAATGTATTTTTTAATTAAAATTTAGTAATTTTCACTATTCATCAAAATATGAAAGTTATAAAAAGTACCAAAAATTCAACCTAAGATAAGTTCGATATTCCGAATCCAAAAATGAAGTAAATTTTTAAAGAAAAATTTTATAAAATTTCAAAAAGTGGGTATTACTATTCATAATGGCTAGTTTGATTGATTGTGGTGTGTTAGAACTTAAAGTTGTGTACAACACACACTACTATATTATTCAAAGAGAAGCGTACCCTGGATTCTTGGGGTGCTACACCTTTGATGTTACTTATTAATTAATGGGGATATGATCCAAGGCTACCATTATTTTCATTTCTCTAAATGGATTAGGTTTTTGATGAAATGATGTTTATGAAACCAATTTATTTTTCACAAGCCATACCATGATATTGTTCTTTGAAAACCCGCTTCTTTTTTCATGGGTAATTCGATGATTAAATGATTATGAGACCTATCAGTTTTCCAATGGTTATGATTTTTTTTAAATTTTATGAAAACCATTTCATTTCATGGGTTATGATGTCATGAATATTTTATGATTTTATGGCACACATAAATATATTTTTTGTAACAACTCAGACCCCAATAGCCCAGAGTAAGTGTCTTCTTTTATACCATTTTCATAATATACAAGTAATCACAACATAAAGGATCAATTAATATAGTATAATTGGTATACTAAATACACAAAAGATTCTCATATTACATTTGAATACACACATTACAGAATATTGTTTTTATAATATCATTATTCCCTCTAGTATATCCTTGTATATCATTCATAGTACAATTCCATGATTCCTGTGAATGGAAAAAAAATAAGGGTAAGCTCAAATGACTAGTAATGGTTAAGTACAATATAATATATCACAAATAAATATGAATAATCAACAGGGAAGGTTAAATAACTGATCACGCATACAATTTAAATAATTTAATAAGCCATAATCATTATTTAAAGGTAAATAACGGAAATCTCATTCCATTAAATCCCTAAAATAAAAATGAAATTCATTATGATATAATATCAAATTTAAAATATCAGGGATAATAATAAATGAACTCTTAATCTTGTAAAACATTTATTATTGGACTCCATGATCTCAGGTATCATGATACCTATACAACCAATACCTTTCATAGGCCCATTTATAACACTTGTTATAAACCCTTTTAATCCTAGATTAACTTGTTTGTCTTATGAGACCAACCAATACATGAGGTTATATATTATACTAGGCCCCACTAATCACTCTAGGTTTAAAAACTTCCTCACATATCAAATAAATGATGTGATTAATGAACAATGTACCTTATGTTCAAATATTCATATTTACTAAATAATAATGATTTATAAAATTATCCTCATTAAATAAAATACATTTCAATGTAAAACACAATATGTAAAAATGATACATGGTTTATGAAATATGTATATCCATGATAAATGATAAGGGTATTTTAGTGAAATTTAATGTATAATGGTCAGAGTGAATGGATTATTTAAAGGAGGATTTAATGACTACAAAATGAAATAGGTAAGTGAATCTTAATACTATCCTTGGTAAAAGTATTCATAAACCATCCAGAGGAATATTAAGGATGGGATCAGTATATACCAAATTGATTAAGAATTTTGTTTATTTTTCATTGATGAATATAAATACCATAAAAATATCTTTAAAAATATTGATGAAAATATCCATATGATTTTGAAAAACATTTTTAAAATAATTTTCTTTGAAATCACATTTAAAATTATATTCTTCAAAAAATGTAACGCCCTAAACCCAGTTACCCAGCATCACTGCATTAATACATTGGCATGATTACAAGGAATCATGTCCTGAAAGACTGATTAGTTTAGCAGTATTAAAAAATATATTGCATACATTAATGTTACATTACACATTAGAAAATAAAACACAACATAAATGATCCTTAGATAACTCCATTAATCCCCTAGCTTAACACTATTTATTAATCATAATACACTTCTTGGAATCCTGAGAAAATTAAAACATAGAAAGGGGTGACCTCATATGCTCTATATGGATTAAAATATGGAAGAAACTATCATAAATAATCATAAACTTTTAAGGCAATGTATAAAACTAAAAAATACATTTAAACTTTAACTTCATCATAATATGGAAAAGATAATATCAAATAATTCCATTTACTTATTCACATGGATATTCTACTAGTCAAATAATAACATGAAATATCAATAGGGACTTTCATAATGATGGAATGCATAGTGTCATACTTCATAACCATATGGTCAAGGCCTTGTTCCAATACTACAAATAATATTTTTTCAAGGCCTTTTTCCAAGACACTAGTTTCTCTCATGAGACATACCGATGCATCGAGGAGCTATAGCAGGCTCCTCTACTCACTTACTATGTCCAATGCATCCACATATGAAAGGGTTTAAATATAATATAAACATTTTTATTAAAACTAGCATATGAAATATAAATACATTATCCATAAAACCTGAATGGTTTAAAAATAACACGTCCACAATCAAATATATCACAAAACCTTCAATACAATATGGAAGATTTGTATCATAATAAATCAACTTCAAACAAGTTTAAAATCGATCCAAGTATGTTGAAATATATGTAAATGATTTGTAAAATTCTTTGAGGGAAATATCCTTTTTCCTGAAAACATTTATAGACACATAATTTAGAATAGAAGAAATTGAATGAAATTTTTGAATCAAAGTGTCCCATACCACTTTGAATCTTTTTAATATAATTATCATTTTAAAAACATTCATGTCTATATAAATAAATCCTTAAAACCATTTTGAAAACATGGAAATTATTGAGAATGATTTAGAAGAATAAATATTTAAAACATTTAAAGTGGTGTTTTAGTAAAAATTTCCATCAAAAATAATCCCGTGGAAAACTCTTTTATGAAACATGGACATGGATAATAAATATGTCCCAGTAGTTACTTATGTAAAAACAACCTCGGACAATAAGTAAATTGTAAAAATAATCCTTACCTTGTACTTCCATTATTCGAGGGTATGTTTAAACTCATGTATAAAGACCATAGTATGTTATTAAATTATAAAATAACCATATTAATATATATGATATCATACATGATTCATTTATGACATTATACTACCCATTTAATAATAACTTCCACGTTAAATTAACATTTCAGGGAATAATCGCTTTCTTTATCATACGTGTTTTAACTGGTTACTCATGATTGTGTCACTTAGATCATGATTTAAATAATTCCAGAATATAAAACATTATTTATATATCTTATATATTTAGAATATAAATATGTATAATGTACATATATATGAAATGAAAAACACCGTTTATGGAGACGGTAGGCTGTACGTATGCATAAATGTTATTTCCGTTTTCATATCGTATTGAACGAAAATAAGTGAATAAGATATATTTAAGTAAATATATATATATATATATATATATATATCTCCAATATTATTATTATGTCATATATTACATACTTATTAATTATATTTTTTTTATAATCATCGTTGAATGGAGAACGTGGAAATGAATCTCATCGCGTCGTGGAGAGGGTAATCCTTACGTATGCACGAGCGACAATATAATTATATTGATGGAGAAATTGTATGTAATTGGATGGTATATCATATATACAGAATCATTAACATTTTATAATTATTATATACATTAGTAATACACACTAGTATACCCATCAAAATAATGAAGTGTTTGAATAAAAAACTACACCACGACCTGGAGACGGTAATCTGTACGTGCGCACGTATGGTGGCTTTGTCATTTATATGATGGATAGAATAATGAATATGGTTGTACCATTTTTATAATAACATCACAGTATATAAAATATACTGGAGTTATTATTTTATAATGGAATCAACAAAGAAAGAAGAAGTGGAAGAAGAAACGAACATGAAAGAGGTGATGAAACATTTACCTCTTCTTTGGGTTCATTCTTTTGATTTCATCAAAAGGGATCCATAGGTTGACTTTATGACCAATGGAAATCCTCTAGGATTAAGGGAGTAATGTTGGGAGGATATTTGGGTAGGCTTTGTCTGATCCAAAAGGTGTTCTAGGTGTGAAATTAATAGAAGGGGAAGTTCCCTTTTATAAGAGAGGTGAGGGTCACTTTAGGAAAAGCTTGAAATATTATTTTATAATAAAATATTTTTCGTATTATATTGGCTCAAAAATAGATTATTTAAAGGAAAACGTGCTTATGGGTCGAAGACATCTCAACCAATAGGTTTTAGACAGGTTTGGGTCCCTATATTAACCTTATCTTTTAGATTTTACACTTAGTTAAATAGTTTAAAATTTACCTTGTCTCTTTGTATTTTTATATTATATGGTTACTAAACATAATATAAACTTCCAGGATAACCTAAAGTGGTTCATTAATGAAATATATAATATTATATAATACCTTTGAAATAAAATTATATTTTTAGGAAAATAATATCAATTAATAATATAATATTTTTTAAAATACTCTTTTTTGTCAATTTTGACCCTATTTGGTATTTTGTTTTTGTTAAATTCATAATAGCATTATTAATTAGAAGAAAAAAAATATTTAATCAAACCTCACATGTCATATTAACCTATAAAATTAGTTTATTTATTTAAAAGTCTCAAGTTAGATTTATATGGATATTTATGATATCAATTATTTTAATCTTTCATTAATAAGGTATTTACTTCATCATCATTGTGTCAATGATAAATTTAATTATTTAATGTTTAAAAATTGTAAATAAAATACCATTATCTATGAAATATTTTTATTTTTCTAATTTATATTTATACTCAGATTTATCTTATGTATAACCCTATATTAAAAATGGATTAGTTATTAATCTTTGGTTTTAAATCTTTTAACTCGTCTTTAAATAAAATAATAATAAAAGTCCTAATGTAATCCAAGTGGACCAAAGGGGATCATATTTCAATCCTAAGGATGTTTTTGGTCGAATTATATGTATCCAATAAAATTAGGACATGTGTTAGGGTAGTTATGATGTCAATTTTACCCTTAATTACCCTATTTACTTTTAAAAGTGGTGAATAAAAGTCAAAGGTTACAATTCACCAAAAATTATTTTATCTTATTAAAACACATTTTAATTACTAATATTAACATTTTCTCTCATATTTTTGAAATTAATCTCATAGTAGTGGTAAAGTTATGTTTTATGCAAATTTTCAAATTTTTCAAGGAGGTGGGCAAAAGACGGTAAAAAGTTCGAAAAAATTCAATATATCTAAACTTATTATAAAACTATGCTAATGAATTACATTGAAAAAATATAGTTATTATATATCTATATTGACTTAAAATAAATTAAAATAAAATAACTAATTATTTAAATAAAAATTCTGTTTTAAATAAAAACATATTGTTTTTTCACTATTCATAAAAAATCGAATGTCTTTAGAAAAATACCAAAAATTTACTATAAGATAATTTTGATATTCCAAATCAAATAATGATGTTTATTTTACCATATTTAAAACATATAATTTTAATTATTTAATTTAAAAATAATTCATGTTGTCAAAACCAAAAAGCAGGGTTTTAAAAAGTAAAACTATAAAAAGATTAACATGTGTTTATGTCAAATTTAAATGTGAAATTACTTATAATGTCTTAGATTGTATTAAATGATAAAAATATAATCTAATTATACGTCAATACCATTAAAATTCGTAATTTAACAATATAAATTATTTTGATTAAAAAAGTTGTCTTCAATTAAAACATAGTATTTTTCACTATTCATGAAAATATGGAAGTTATCAGAAAAGTACCAAAAATTTATCCAAACTAAATTTTTATGTCATAATTCTAAAGAGAAATTTAATTTCATTAAATTGAATTTATTATCGTGACAAATATTGGTTTTAAAAAAAGGATTTCCATTAAATGGCGGTAAAATTGCTTTTTTTGAAAAATACTAATTTTATCTGAAAAAAATGAATTTGTTCTTATATAATGTCTAAGAAACACATAATATGGATTTTAAAATTATATAGAGTATATAAGATTCAAAATTCAGTTAATAATATTCATAGCTTCTTTTTTGAACGGTTAGTTTAGTAAGTTGTGGTGTGCTCGAACTCGGTGTTGCGTGTAGCGCAAGCTATTGAATTACTTTAATGAGATAATGTTATATGAAATCCTGGGGTGTTACATTCTCACATACATCAATAAATTGCGTCCTCACAATTTGAAATTGTTCTTCAAAAATAAAAGGATAAAAAATAGAAAAAAAAAGTTTGTGGAAAACCCACATCGGAAATTGGGTTAATAAAATTTAGTCATAATAAGAGGGAAATGGAAGTGAAAAAGTCACCACCCAATTATGATTAGGAGAAAATTGGTGGCAATTAGAGAAACATATTTGGAGAAAAATAATAAATATTTATAGAGAGTGATTGAGGTCATCTATCACAAACAAGTGTACAATTGAGGGCCTCAAATCCATTTATCTATGATGATTTAAAATATCATCAGTTCAAAAAATCATAAGGTATTTAGATAACACATTTTTGGTTTTTAGATCTCTTCCCTAAAGATTAATAATCAATTTATTCATATAATAAGTGGTAATATATATATATATATATACTTGAAATGTAGATTTTCATCCTTTAACTAATTCCTACCACAAACACATCTTTCATTCCAAAAGATAATAAAATTCAAATATATTCTATTTATATTAATCGTATAGGGTTTAAAAAATAAGTTTATATTAATTTTTAAGACAACTCTTAAAAAACTACATTAAACAAACCAGGACAACATGTAGTCCAGTGATAGGTGATGCACCCTTTTCAGCATTTAGTTGCAGGTTCTAGTATCATTGCCCTGCTAGACGCGATGGGTTGTCGCCCGCCATCCGGGATGCCCTTTTTTGACAACCCAAAAAATAATCTCAAAAATTATTTAACCATAACAATAGTATCCAATTCCAAATGTATTCAATTCCAACCTTTAGACTTATCCAAAATAATTCTATCCAAACTCACTGTCCAAAATTTATAAGGAAAGTAAACACAATGAAGATCCTTTTTACCACGTAATAACATTTGAATATCTTTATCATGTATTATTTTAAAACATGGTAACACCTTAAATTTTCATATAACTGTATTTATTACATTCATGATCTATTATTGTTTATAGAATACTAGATATACTCCTTAAATCCAAAAATGTAGTAAACTACAACAATGATGGAATATACAAATCATTAATTTGTTTCAAGTTTGTGAAGAATATCCAATATAATTTATCCAAATTATTCATATCATATTCAGAAATCACTACCTCATAATCAGAATCATATTAAAGTTTATCTTTCTCTCAAACATATATTTTCCAAAAAATTTAACCTTCCATTGATTCACATCTCTTGGTTCCACACCATTTAAAGTCTTTAATGAAGTAGTACTGTCGTACAATCCTTATATATTATATAATTCTTATAACCAGAACATTGTTGATACAATACTCAAATGACATAATTCTTTAATATTATCATAATAACACTAGTAATTACTCTTCATCTGTGGTAATATCATAACTTGATTATTATCCAAAAACATCATTTTTGGTATACTATGATGATTTGGACATTGATTCGTGTAGTGTCCCAATTCCATGTAGATGAAGCATTGTACATTTGAAAGCTTTTTCATACCCTTTTAATCACTTAATCGGTGTTCTTTTTTTCTCTACACTTATAGAAAACACTCATTACCTTTAAGAATTTACCAGGGTGATTCATTACACAGTTATCATATATGGTAAAATCCTTTTATCCTTTATTACCTTTATGAATCCTTTTCTCTACCATCCTATTCTTCTCTAGCTTCCCTTCAAAGCCATATGACTCAAAAAAATTATCTACATATATTATTAACACATGATATTATTTCTTCATATAATGATAATACATGGGAGACTATTACCTTTCAAAATTTTGGCATAATAAAATAAAAGATATGATCTTTCTTGCTCTTTGGATCATGAATATTGCTGGATTTCTCATTCCAACTAATGGGGACCATTTCAAAAAAATGGAATACACTAGATTAGTTTATGAATCGCAATACATAATTCCAAACTTGTAAAATAGTTGACATAAATTTAACAATTTATGGATATAATCCATAATCATAAAAAAAATCTTTAGAGAAATATATACTCATAAATCCTTTATAATGGTTTGTAAAGTAAATGAGAATTATCCTAAGAATATACCCTAGGAGTATCGTAACCAAGAGTGCAGCGAGTCCCATTGTCGTGCCCATGTTCCTGTTCGTGTCTAGCTCAAAGCAGTGTTTTTGATTTTTACCCCTAGATACATCTATGCCAGACTCGCCTCTACCTTCTAGTATCCAGATAGGGATGTGTTTCTTGAAAAAATCACAAAATCTCTACATTACCAAAATTCTCATAAGTTCTTCTATATTAATACCCAATGTTTATCTAAGCTTAATGTTCTCTAATCTGATTTTTTCTAATTCTAGTTTCCATTTTTATTACTAAACTTCCTCTGATACCAGCTATACTTCCCCAACCCTAGTTACCCAGAGTCGGTGCATTATTTTAATACATTTGCATGATTACAAGGAATCAAGTCCCGAAAGACCGATTAGTTTAGCAGTCTTGTAAAATAGATTACATACATGAACGTAACATTACACATTAGAAAATAAAAGACATCATAAATGATACTTTTAGAACACCATTAATCCCCTAGCTTAGCCCTTCTTATCAATCATGATACCCTTCTTGGAATCCTGGGAAAATTACAACGTAGAAAAGGGTGAGCTCAGATGCCCATTAAGGATAACAATATAGCGGAAACTATCATAAACAAGCATAAACATTTAAGGAAATGTATAAGACTAAAAAAAACCCTTTTAAACATGAACTTTACCATAATTTAAAAAAGTTAAAATAAAATAATTCCATTTACTTATTCACATGGATATTATACTAGTCAAAAAATCACATACAATATCAATAGGAACATTCATAATGATATAATGCATAATGCCTAACTTCATAACCATATAGTCAAGGCCTTGTGCCAAGACTACAAATAATTTTTTTTCAAGGCCTTGTGCCATGTCACTAGTTTGTCTCATGAGACCTACCGATGCATCGAGGAGCTATAGCGGGCACCACCCATCACTTACTAAGTCCAATTCATTCCTCATATGGAAAAGTTTAAGCATAACATAAACATTCGTATTAAAACAAGCATACCAAATGTCAATACTTTATCCATAAACCATCAATGGTAAAAAAAATAACACATCCAAAGTCGAGCATATCACACAACCTTCAATAAAATATGAAATATTTTTATCACAATAAATCATCTTCAAACAAGGATAAAATCCATCAAAGGATGTTGACATAGATGAAAATGATTTGTAAAATTCTATGATACAAATATCCCTTTTTCATGAAAACATTTAAAGTCACAAAATTTAGAAAGCAAGACATTTAAATACATTTCTCAATCAAAGTTTCACATACCTATTTGAAACTTTTGAATGTAATTAACATTTTAAAAACATTCATGTCCATATAAAATAATCATTAAAATACATTTTCAAAACATGGACATTAATGAGAATGATTTAGAAGAATACGTATTTAAAACATTTAAAATGATGTTTTAGTAAAAAAATTCCCTTAAAAAGAAACCCTTTGAAGAATATTTAATGAAACATGGACATGGATAATAAATATTTCCCAGTAGATACGTTTGTGAAAATAACCTCATATAATTAAGATATTGTGAAATTAACCCTTACCTTGTACTTCCTTTAGTCGAAGGTACGTTTAACCTCTTGTATAAAGATCCTAGATTATTATTAAATTATACCATAACCATATTAATATTTATGATATCATACACGATTCATTTATGACATTATACTAACCATAAAATAATAATTTCTAGGTTTAATTATCATTTCATGTAATAATCGCTTTCTTTATCGTATGTGTTTTAACTGGTTACTTCTAATTGTATCACTTAGATCATGATTTCAATACTTCCATAATATAAAACATTATATATATATATATAGTATATTTAGGATATAAATATGTATAATAGTGATATATATGCAATGGAAAACACCATTTATTGGGGTGTTAGGTTGTATGTACGCTTACTCGATGTTTCCATTTTCATATCGTATTTAACTGAACTAAAATAATAAGATATATGTATGTACATAAATATATAAAATAATTTTCAATAAATAAGGGTTAAAAAATAAATTATTTAAATTATATCGTGGGAATGGGTCTAAAACCTCTCAGTCAATATGTTTTACATAGGTTTGGGTCACGATATTAACCTTATTTTGTAGATTTAACTCTTAGTTAAATAGTTTGACATTTTCCATGTCTCTTAGTATTTTTATATTATATGGTCAATAAAAATACTTTAAACATCAAAGAGAACCTCAATTGGTTCATTAATGACATAAATAATGTTATATATAACCTTTGGCCTATCCTTAGATTTTTAGGAATAGAATATCAATTAATAAAATAATATTTCTTTTAGAAACACTTTTATGTCAATTTTGACACTATTTGGTATTTTGGTTTTGTTAAATTCAATATAACATTATTTCTTTGAAAAAATTTACTTAATCAACCCTAACATGTCATATTAAACTATAAAATGAGTGTAATTAATTAAAACTCTCAAATTAGATTTATTTGGATATTTATAATATCAATTATGTTAATCATTCATTGAAAGGTAATTACTATATCATCATTGTGTCATAAATAAATTTAATAATTTAATGTAAAAAAATTATAAATAAAAAAACATTATGTATGAAATATTTTTATCTTTCTAATGAATCTTTATAGTCTAATTTATCTAATGTATAACCCTATATTAAAAATGGTTTAGTTATTAAACATGTATTTTAACTCTTTTAACTCTTCTTTAAATAAAATAATAATAAATGTCGTAATCTAATACAAGTGGACCAAAGGGGATCATATTGTATTCCTAATTTTGTTTTTGCTCGAATTATTGTTATGCAATTGAATTAGGACTTGTGTTAGGCAAGTTATGATATCATTTTTACCCTTAATTACCCTATTGACTTTTAATTGTGGCTAATAAAAGTCCAAAGTTACTATACACCAAAAATTATTTCCATCTTATTGAACCACATTTTACTTACTGATATTAACTATGTCTCTCATTTTTTTAAAATTCAACTCACAGAAGTGGTAAGATTAAATTTTATGCAAATTTGCAAATGCCCCTAGGAGGTGGGTAAAAGACGATAATAAGTTCGATAAACTTTAATATATCTAAAACTATTATAAAATGATTCCAATGAATTATATTGAACTTATATAGGTATTATATATTGAATTTTATTTAAATTAAATTAAAATAAAATAAAAAATTAATTAATTAAAAAGTTGGCTTTAAATAATAACGCAGTGTTTTTCACTATTCATCAAAAATTGAGTGTTTTCAGAAAAATACCAAAAATTCACTATATGATAATTTTGATATTCCAAATCCAAAATTGATTTTTATTTTACCAAATTAAAACCCAATAAGTTTCATTATTGAATTTAAAATTAATTCTCATTGTCAACACCAGAAAGCAGGTTTTTAAAAAGTAAAAACTATAAAAAGATAGAAATGTGTTTATGTCAAATTTATATATGAAATTACTTATAAAGACCTAAATTGTATTAAATGATAAAAATATAATCTAATTATACTTCATAATCATTAAAATTCATAATTTAACAATATAATTATTTCAATTAAAAAATTTGTTTTCAATTAAATCATAGTATTATTCACTTTTCGTCAAAATTTGGAAGTAATGAGAAAAGAACCAAAAATTTATCTAAACTAAATTTTTTATGCCCCGCTTCTAAAGAGGAATTTAAATTCATTAAATTTAATATATATAAGTGTTAAATATTGGTTTTAATAAAATTTTCTCTATTAAAGGGTGTTAAAATTTCATTTTTTTTAAAAATACATATTTTATCCGAAAAAATGAATTTTTTCTTATATTATTTTTAAGAAACACATAATATGGATGCTAAAATTATATTGAGTATATAAGATTAAAAATTCAGTTAATATTATTCATAACTGATTATTGAACATTTAGTTTAGTTAGTTGTGGTGTGCTTGAACTCGGTGTTCCATGTAGCACAAACTATGGAATTACTTTAATGAGATAACGTACTATGAAATCCTAGGGTGTTTCAAAAAATATCCTCATAAAACTGTAAATTAATCATCAATGAAATACTATTCAATATGCTGGGTAATTCATTGAATTCCATAATAGTTAAAAATAACTTTTCTTTTGTAATATAAAATGGTTTGGAAAGTTCCTAGTTCAAAAAAATGACAGGATGGTTCGTTTCACATTTTCAATAAATTAAAAATGAACATTATTCTAAAAAACATAATATTCATTTGAAAATATTTTATAAAGTGTAAAAATGGGTAAAACATTCCTTTAATAAATCCTTTTTATAATGTTATAGACATTTTTATAAAACATTTTCTCAGAAGAAAATAGATTTCTGACCGAGTGAAAAATAAAGTTGTATTTTATTAATAACATTTTGTAAAAAAAATTAAGTACAAAATAATTGAAAATGGTACAATTACTATAAAACATCTCCAATAACTAGATTTAAAAAATTATATTATTTTATTATTAAATGTTTAAATAATTTCCTTCAATTGAAACTCATGTGTAAACAATCAACATTAAAATCAGATTGTTAAATAACCCTTTACAATGGCCATAACGTTGAAGGGATAATTAATCAATGAATAGATTATAGGTTTCAACTATATATACAAATAAAATAAATCTAAATATATCATGATGTAATAAAAAATCAATATACACATAATCTTATAATTACATAATCCATGATGTAGAAGTTTAACAAAATGAATAGAAATTGAGTTAAGAAATCTCTTACTACATGCATCCTTTTGATTAAATGTCATCTAACATCATGTGAAGTGGTTTTAAACATGTTATTAACTTATACCAAAGTTGTATTACTATTTCTAATGTCTTATATTATCCTTTTATAAAAACTTATTCCCAATTTGTTAATAATATTTCATTATTTTCATTGTTTCGGGTGTTAATTACCTTGTTTTCAAATGCGTGTTTCATCATGAATGTTCTATTTCTTGAACATATTATATAGTTATATAATTTAAATAACAACAAACATGTCATAATGATTATATTTTTAAATAAATTATACTTTTGAAACCATTCGTTAAATATGCTTATGGAAAATGAAGTATGTTACGATCTTGGAGACGGTATGTCATATATACGCATCAGTAACATTTCTATTTTCAATAACTATTATGGAAATGAGGTAAGTAATATTTTAACATTATATATTTATAATAATATCATATATATTATATTATATAATTACATATACCATCCATGTGGTTTGGGGATGAAAATAGAGTCACATTGCTTTGTAAAGGTGGTAGTCCACACATAAACGAATGATGTTATCATCTTTATGTGAGTGAAAATTTAAGAAAGAAAATGATATATATTATCCATAGAAAATGATAAATATTTCATGAAGATAATAATTTGTCATTTATATCACATATAACCATTTACATTAACCTTCTCACCTTCCATGTGAAGTTTTAGTGAAATATGAATTGCATCGCTTTATGAGGCGGTAGACCACCATACACACGAGCGATGTTACCATATACACTATGGAATGGAAGGGAAAAATTAATATTTTATATAATGACTCCATATGTAAAAACATGTTATAAATATAATATATGTACATTATATTTTTCATCATAACAAATCGTGAATGTTTGTAATAGAAGAACATATGGCATTAGTTCATGAGGCGGTAGTACGTTGTACACACGAATGAAGATTTCGAAACCCATTTTATAAAAGTAGAGAAATTTTTAGGTCATTATCTTATTATAAAAACATATTAGTGTATGTAATATACTTATGTTAATATATCATCGTGCTTTAATAAAAAAATTATGGAGATGGGGTAAGGAAAAATGTAAATACACTCATTGAAGAACATTATTTCTTTTTGGGGTATCCACCATAGGTTAGCACTAAAGCCTTACTGGGTTGTATTTATTCCAAAAATAAGGATTATATGATAGTTTTAGGGAATTTTGGAATTTATTTGGTTATATATTTTCTGAATTGAATATTTTTGTAGGTGAGAAGAGGAGAGGAAAGGATGTAGATTGTTATATGTGGGGCAGAGGACACAATAGGTGATTTTGAAAAGAATTGAGTGCTCCCACATTTTCCATATTTCACAAGGGTAACAAATGGTATATTATATATACTTATAGTTATACTGGTCTAAATATGGTAAAAAATAGTTTTTATACAAGATTATCGGTAAAATTTACCCATATCATTTTAGTTAGACCCTTAATAAACCAATTTTTACCTTAATCACAATAAATAATTATTATTACATTCACTATTCATTTTCTTAAAAAAATAATATCAACTTATTTGAAATTATTAATTATTCTGATTTAAAATATTAAATCCATTTTTTAAAATAAAATTCACTTAAGTAAAAAAAATTATTTATAATTAACCATGAAGACATGGTGAGAACGAAGGTTTTTAAATTTGAAAATATTCAAAGGTTTACAAAGTATATTTTATCAAAATTCAATATGAAAATTATTAAAATCCCATAAATTTAATTAACTTATGTAAATATGATATAATTTTACTTTAAAACAAAGGGAAAATTTAATTTTACATTATAAATTATTTAAAAAAAATACAGTTTTCAAGTGAAATTCAGTATTATACACTGTTCCTAAAAAAATAAATAATTTAAAAAAAACCCCAAAATCCTAGTAATATTATTTTGGTATTAAAATATATAAAATAATGTTTATTTCTTAAAATTAAAATTTTAAAATAGTTAAAAATTAATTTTTTGTTATGTGTTCAGTGTGAAATTAAACCATCCTCTAGAAACATACAGTTTTTGGGAAAACGTTTCTTTTTATTTGAAATGATTTTTTTCTATTCCTAATCAATAGACAACAAAAATTTTAATAATTTTCTTAATACAATTAATATCCACCAATTTAATTTTTATGTTATAACTATAATATTAAATAAAAATATTTTAATAACTTGTTATGTTTTATTTAAAATTATTTTATCATATAATGCATGCTAAACTAAGTGCTCTGTGTAATTCAAGCAGTTGATGATAATGAATTTGTTTAAAAATAAATATATCTTAAATGAAGAAGGTGTGATATTATCTTCTAATATTGTTTTTTGGGTTTTATATGTTATCGAATTCAATGTTATTATTTTATAATTTCGGGGTGTTACATTCTCCCCAACTTAAATAAAATTAGTCCTTGTTATTTAAACCTGATCATGGTAATCAAGGGTTTGATATTTTGGAAAATGTTTATTGAAAACCCCACATTTTAAATATATTTAATAAAATATCCACTTGATAAGTGGGAAAAAGAATTACGAAGGTCATCTGGAAAAACATATTACTAGGTTTCTAAGTATGCGAACATAGGTGGTAAATGAAAACATGGACATGGAAGAAAAAACTAATTTCCAAGGATTAATAGAGAGTGATATAGGTCATTCGGAACAAGAAATATAATTATAAATGCAATTATAAGAGCATAATATACATAAATATGTGATGGTTTAAAAGGCCATCAGTTCAACAAAAATTAAACTATTAGGATAAAGTTTTTATTTCAAGATCCATTTCATAAATTTGATGAACTTAAATGAGAAAATATACTTAATTGATTTAAATCTAGTTCATAAGCACGATATCATATATATTTTACCCTCATCAATTTAAAATTCATTTCTTACTATAAGAAATGAGTATCCAAAAATGAATTTTTTCCCTGAAACACTAAAATTAACTTTTAATGGATAATGAGATCAATAATAGAATGATTCGTCATTCCTTTGATATCTAGTTTTTATTATAATAAAATGGTGATTATAGGTTATCCAATATTAAAAAATAATTATATTGTAATATAATATAATAATCAATAAAATCATTTAAATATTTCAACTTAAAACATTTAATAAATGGTTCACCATCTGACCCTTCCAATATATTATGATCAAAATCACTGAAAAGTTTTTCGATAAATTTCCAAAATGAACTTATAATTAATACCCTAAAATATATTAATTAACCATTAAATTTAAAAAAAACAAGTGAATACCTTTCAAATGTATTCTCTTGAATCATGGTAATAACTTTTATTTTCATAGAACCTTATCAAAAACATGAATGTCTCATTATTCCTGAAGTAAAACCCATATTATGGGATATATTCCAAAAATCAAAAGATGTTTTAAATTCCATCAATGATATATTTACCAATTTTTCAAGAAATCATTTATTATTTTGGATGTAGTCAGTACTATACAATTTACTTAATTAATTATCTCGTTATCTCTATATCATTATCTCAATACATCAGGAAAATATTAAGGGACCTCAATCATGTATTTTCTAAAAAGTTCAACATTACATAGAATTATTTTTCTGGGTCATCTATACTGTTCGACACATGCTTTCAAATACTCAATTACAAAATATAGTTGAAAAACATTATATATTTCATAATTATTATAATGAGGGAATCATTGTTAAAATCATAAAATGATATAATTCATTAATCCAAACACAAGAACATTAATCATTCCTCTTCATCTATAGTAAAAGAATAATCATGAACATGATCCATTATTTTATTTTGAGATATATTACATTGACATTGGGGACATTAATTAACATTGTTCCACATATAATTATATTTGAATCATTGTATATTGGAAACTATTTCCTTTCCCTTCCAGTCCCAAGCACGATGTACTTTCCCTCGAAAAATGTAGTAGACTATCATTACTTTCAAGCATGAAATAGGGTGTTTCCTTCCACAATTATCACATGTGGGAAAACCCATCATTCCTTTTTCCATTTATCCAAAATATTCCTGAACACTATATTCTTATCTTAAGACCATTTGAATAAATAGTACTTATAGAATTCATTCTCTATCTTTTTATCACACGATACAATTTCTTCATATGATAGTAATATTTGGTAGACAAGTTCACATTGAATGATTGGATTAAACCCTTCAATGAAATGATCATTCACATTATTTGGACTATGTGCATATATGTGGTTACCTTAGGTACCTTTATTCTAGATCCATATCCACTTTTTGTATCCATAAATTAATATATTTCTAAGAAAAATTACATAATATCATACCAAAACATTCGGATGTTCTTCAATTATTGTCCTCAAAGTTTATCATAGTGTTATAATCCATAGTCTCTACTATACTAAATCTAGTTCCCAAGGTTTCTAGTAAACATACTTCGATACAAATTGAAGTGACCCCAAACCCAATGTCCTAGAGTTAGTGTATACATTTATTACATTGGCATAAAATACAAGAAATTATATCAAAAGGGCATAATAGTTTAGAAGTCTTGGTAAAGTAGATACATGAATGATCATCATAATACATTGGAATACATAGATTAAAACATACTTTTTTCAGAATTTAATTATTTACTCGACCATATCCTTGTATATAATTCATAGTATACTTCATAAAATATTGGGAAAAGAAAACAAATGTTGAGTTCAAATGCTTATTAATGGTTATGTACAATAGAATATTCCTTGAATAAATAAGAATAATCACCATGGTAAGCTAAATAACTGAGCACACATTCCATTCAATTAACTAAATAAGCCAAAATCAATATGGAAAGGTGAATAACTAAAAACATATTTCATTTAATCAATAAACTAAAAATAAAATGAATCTATAGATAATATCAAAGAGAAAATCTCATGGATAACAATAAAAAAACTCTAAATAAAGGAATGATTAATTACTGGATGATATGATCTCAGGAATAATGATTCTTATACCATAATGACCTTTCACAATATGGTTTAAAATTATAGATATAAACCCATATAATGTAATATTAACTAGTTTTTCTCATGACACCTACCAATGCATCAATGGGATATAATATAGAAGGCCCTTATGATTTCATCAAGTCCAAATCATTGACCATATATCAATTTTTTTAATTAATTAATTAAAAACATTATCTGTCATCAAATATTGATATTGAGTAAAAAATATGGATTTATCAATATTTCCATATTCAATAAAATAACATTCAATGTAAAAC
Source organism: Viscum album (assembly GCA_963277665.1). Classification (NCBI taxonomy): domain Eukaryota; kingdom Viridiplantae; phylum Streptophyta; class Magnoliopsida; order Santalales; family Viscaceae; genus Viscum; species Viscum album. The sequence goes on from OY728127.1 coordinate 1,816,068,115, forward strand.
ACCGTATGTAGAAACAAAATTATGGTCTAAGAAATAAAAATATTCATGATAAATGATATGGACATTTATGGGAAATTTAAGTTTTAATGATCACACTGAAGGGAATATTCCATAGGGAAGATAATAACAAAAAAATGAGTTAAGAAATCTCTTAACTCACACTTCCTTTTGATTTATTTTTCATTAAACTCTTGTATATCAGTTTTAAAAATGATAATAACTTATAAAATAACCATATTAATATTTATAACATCATATATTATTCTTTTATGACATATTATTACATGATCATTAATATTATTTCATTATTTTCATTGTTTAGTTTGTCAATTTCATTGTTTTCTCATGCCTCTTTCATCATGAAAGAACCATTTCATAGAGAAATTATACAGTTATATTGTTTTTATACTAATAATAGTGTCATAATAACAAAAATTTACATCAATTATACTTTTAATACCAATAATGAAATGTGATTTTGAAAAATTAAGTATGTTATAGTCATTGAGATGGTAGGTCATACGTTCGCATGTGTAACGTTTCTATTTTTTCAATGACCATTATTGAATAAAGTTATGTAATATTTTTCATTAAATTTTTATAATAATATAATATATACCATATTATATACTTATATATATCATCCATATGGGTTTGTGATTAGAAGAGAGTCAGGTTGCTTTGTGAAGTTGGTCATCCCCATATAAACGAATGATGTTATCATCTTTAAGTGTCTGAAAAAGTAAGAAATAAAATGATATATGTTAACGTTCCAAATTGAAAAATATTTAATTAATATTAAAATTATTTTATTTATATCAAACATAATAAATAAATGTATCCTTATCGTCTTCTATGTGAAGCGTTAGTGAAGGATAGATCACATCCCTTCGAGAGGTGGTAGTCTTCCGTACATACATGTGATGTTATTGTATCCCATATGGAATGAAACCTAAAAATATATAAATAAAATATTAAATCAACATGTTAAAATATGTTATAAATACCATATATATATATATTCAATCCATCATCATGCACAACTATGAATGGTTTTAATGGAAGAACGTATAACATTAGTTCGCGAGTCCCTAGTCTATCGTACACACATGTAATGTTTTCATAACCCATTTGATGGAAGTGGAGATTATTTTAGGTCAAAAAATTAAAAAACTCTCAGTATATTTAATATAATTAGTTAATTAAAACAAAATGGTTTAATACAATTTTAAGTATATTTATAAAGAAACAAAATAAATACGCTCTTGGAAGAACATTATATCTTCTTCGTGTATCCTCCATTGGTTTTCACTAAATCTTTCCAATAAAGCATTTATTCCAAAACTATGGCTTCCATAATGAGGGTAAGAATTTTGGGAAATTATATTCAAATATATTTTATGAAAAAAATATTTGTGAAGGTGTGACGAATAGAGGAGAGGGGTGGCCTTTTATAAGTGGAGGAGATGACACACTTGGTATTTTTGAAAATAATTGAATTATCCCATGATTTTCATGTAATATGGGTCCAAAACGGTCCATTATTGAACCTTATAGGAGGAATGGTCGAAATATGGTAAAAAATATTTTAGGAAATTTTATAGTTCATTTGTACACTCATTATTTATTTTTAACCCCTACTAAACCCATTTTTACCTTAATAGTGGTAATAAATTTATACAACATTCACTATTCATTTTGTAAAAAACTAAATTTAACATATTATAAATTATAAATTATTTTTATTTAAAATATGAAATACATTTTTCTAAATTCGATACATAGAAGAAGATTCTTTTAAATTAAAACTTATCATACGATCGTGATGAGAAACGGGTTTTTAAAGTGAAATGTTCAAAAGTTTACAACATTATTATCACAGAATTAAACAAATAAATTATTAAAATGACCTCAATTTCGATTATTTGATTTATATTTTATCCAATATTACCTTAAAAACAATTAAAAATATCTTTCTTCATTATAAATTATTTAATTGAAGGGGAATTTTTCAATTAAAATTCCTTATTTTTCATTATTCATCAAAAAAATGAAACATTTTAGAAAAATACCAAAACTTCACCCTGAGATAATTTTGATATTATTATTTCAAAAATTAAGTTAATTTTGTAAATAATATTTTCTAAAAGTGTTTTAAAATAATTTTATGTTATTTGCGCAAAGCATGATTAAACTGTCTTATAGAAAAATATTGTTTTTCAGAAAAAATTTCTTTTTCTTTTAAATGATAATTATTTTATTACTAATAAATATCTAACCATAATTTTCATTATTTAGTTCTTACTACTAATATATTTCAATTTAATGGCTAGGTTATAATTATTATATTAAATAATAAAATCTTAATAACATTTCATGTTTCGTTTAAACTCTCTATTGTGTGAAACGCAAGTTAAATTGAGTGTTGTGTATAATTAAAGCTCAAGAGGAGATTGAATTATTAAAAAATAAATTTATAATAAATTAGCAATTAATTGTATTATCTTGCATGATTATTTTTCTCTCTCTCATACTATATCAAATATAATGTTCTTATTTTTGAATTTTAGTGTGTTAATGATTTCATTATGAGATTGGAAGTACCTTTTTCTCCCTAAAACTAATTGGGTAATGATTTATATATCATCCATTATATATGACTAGAATGGGGATTGAACACTATTTCTTAAGGTAATTTTTCCTCTTTAATGGTATTCATAGTGAACCATTAGTACTATTATGGTTTGGGAAGTGAACCCATTCTACCATGGAATCCTTGGTAGTGAGCTTTGACTACTACATAAATGAGTTTATTTGATTTTTTATATAACAAAATTTTATGTCTTATGAAAATATTATTCTATTGTGGCTCATTTTTATTGATTCCCTTATGATTTATGTCTTATGAACTACCAATGATTTTTTCATGACTCAATATTATGATCATTAAAATATAAGGAATTATTCCAAATATTAGGCTCAGATTTTAATACCCTTATGCTCACGATATACTTACGTATCTCACTTAGTTATTCTTTTTGAGTCTCAAAGCTCACCCTTTCATATGTTTCCTTTCACAAGGTTATGAAAAAGGTTTTTTAAGTAATAGTACTGAAGGTGGAATATATTTGGGGTAGACATTGAAGTTCAATCATGAATTATGAATATTGTGTTACATGTTTCTAAAGGAAATAAAAAATTATTGTCCTCTGGTGCGTATTTGTGTAATGTAATGAATATTCATCTAAAAATTTGTAATATCCATGTATGAGAATCTTGGGATACTATATTAGTGATTTTTGGATGAATATAGAAGGATAAGATATATGCATCATATAAAATTTCCCTTTTAAGATATCGTTCATATGGGATACATTTTCAAATTCCAAACCTTATCAGTCCATCTTTAACAAAGGTGAAAGATGACATATTTGATAACTTTTTCTATAGCATGTCATCATCTTTTTGGGACTCCATAGTCCTCTTCAGAATGAATTTTTGATTATTTATTTGATAAATGGGGTATTGATATCCTTTTATTATTCCCATGTACATCATTTTTGCATCCATGTGTATTGCATCCCTCTTAATCATCATCATGGATAGGGTTGTAGGATCCTTTCTACTCAGAACATCTGTTGCTTTTTTTACCTTCCCAGGATGGTAATGTATTGGAAAACTATAATACATGGTCATATCTAACCTCCATAATTGGAACATATTTTTCTCCTTTTTATAATATATAATTGAGTATTTCATGATCTTTATATACGTCACACATCTCTCTGTAGACATAATCGGACCAAATAATTGCTGAAAATATTAGTGCATCAAATTCTAGATCATGCATCGGGTTGTTATTTTCAATGATATTTTATTAGTGGGAGGCATAACCTACAACTTTTTAATATTTCATGAGTAAAAAACTCAATCCCTTTTTGGATGCATTGTTACACATAAAAAATACTTCCCCACTAGTGGGTAATTTGGGTACGAGTATAGTTATTATACCACTCTTAGACTCTTTAAAACTCTATTCATATTCATCCAACAATGAAATCATCACTCCATTCAAAGTAGGCCTGGTTATTAGGATTAAACATCATGAAAAGTTTCTCAAAAATTGATGATAGTAATGAGATAATCAAAGTATACTATGAATTCCCATAAAAAAATTTCTTTCCCATCCTTCAATTGCCTCTATTTTCGAAGGATCCATTTATATCCCTTTTCTATTCATAACATTCCCCATGAATTTTAATTTCACTTTATAAAACTCATATTTACTATACATTGAATACAAATTTACTTTCAAATAGTTGTTAGTACAACAATCAAACACTCCTCATATTCCTCTTATATTTTAGAGTAGATAAGAATATAATCTATAAAGACTACTGGAAAAAATTCTAGGTAATCCATAAAGAATCAATTCATTATTTACCTAAAGATATCTGGAGAATTAGTGAGTCAAAATGGAATCACTATGAACTTATAGTTCCCATATCAAATACAGAAATAGTATTAGGTATATCCTCCTTATTTTCCATAAATTGATAATATAACTACAAAATATCTACCTTGAATTAGTATTGGGATCCATGTAGCTTATCAAACAAGTCATCAATCTATGATAGAGGCTAATTTTTTATTATCATGATCTTTTTATTCCATAATATTAAATGCATAAGCATATTTTCCCATCCTACTTCTTATCAAAAAGGAATGGTGCACCACATGGTGAAGCACATGATCGTATAAAAGCATTATCAGGATTCTTCTGTAGTTTCATATTTGGTTCTTGAAAATCAATAGTGGATATTATTCATCGATTCATCGATACTGGAAAATAATTGGGTATAAGTTTGATTGAAAAAATCAACCTCTTGGCTAGGATAAAGACCATGAAATTATTTGGGGAACATGTTAGCAAATTCCCTTGCAATGGGAATGCCATCATGGATAATATTTTCCTTAATCAAAGTCATTTGAGCTGGATAACATTATTCATAACATAATTTTATCCCTGATTTAGATGATAATACCAAAGGGGATTCATCCTCCTCCTTGAATATGTAGAGAATCATGCAGAGATTTTTGTTATGGAGGTTTATTTCCATCTCTAGTCAATTTAATGTTTCTCTATAAAAGGAAAGTCAATCCATTCAGAGACTAGAATAAAATTTCACTAAAGGGATTATCCCAGTGTTATCATGAAAATTCAACCCAAAGTTATGATAAGTGATGAGTTATATTCTTGGGATGAAACAATTGAATCATTTTATGTCTCCACCAATAAGTCAAATTCAATTTTTTGAGGTATTGTTTAAATATTTTTACTAAAATATCATGACATGATAGTATGGATAGACCTATAGTTACATGGGACATTTAAATTTCATGAAGAGATGATAATCTATCCTTTCGATATTTTTTTGGTTATAATCATTTACTTCATTCAAAATATACATTGGGGTGAGAATTTTAAAACTATTAAACACATATAATGGAACTATAAAAATTGAAGAGATAAATCATAAATAATTTATATTCCATAAACTATAGATTTTAGGTTACAATCTATGTTATCATTGGTCTATTTCCTAACCTATAATTTTTTAGGAATTTTTTCTATCATAATGATTTGTAAAGAGATTATTAATTTACCCAAGATTGTCCCATAAGAGTTTTAAACCATGTGTGTATAAAAGTCCATTTTTTATAAACAAGTTGATGATCAAGTTATTACCAAATTCTCCCTTTTGGGGTTATTAACCCTAGGTAAAACTATTCCATATCCATATCTACTTGTAGTATTCATATAGAGATTTTATTTTTTGGAAACGACATTCTCTTTACTATACTGGAATTTAGGGATGATTTCATTTATTTACTATCATCCCAAATTATTTCACTAACATTTTCAAATATAAATACACAAAAAATAACTAGGCCTTATTCTTATTCCAATTATGAAAACCCATAGGTTAATACACCTTAATTCATGATTTATTACATTAATTGGAACATATTACAATCCTAGAAGATTGTGAGGCCAAGTGTATTTTGGAAATTATGTATAAATATGATTAAATTGATTCATGGGTACAACTACATTATTTAAAAACACGAAATCATGCACATAAAAATCAAATATCTTCTATTATTTCAAAGGATAACCTAGGGATGTACATAATAAAAGAGGGTCGTAAAGCCTAGTAATATAATAATAAAAGAATAACATGATGAAACAAACACATATTAGCTTAGAGGAATATCATGGTTATATAAATTGGTGATAATAATAAACTAGATAATTGAAGCATGATCTAAAGTGATAACATAATAGAAAAATTGGAATTTGGAAACAACATAAAACATTACATCATAAACATATGTCAAGGCCAGTCACCAAGACATCATAACATAGTGTTCTCATGATAAAATCCCATTATCCAAACATCGAATCTCTTGAGAAAAAACAATTACCTAATGCATAGGAAGTTTATACAATTTTGGTCCCACTTACCTCATTCATATGATTGCATCTTGGGATGTTGTGAAGGCTCAAATGTGGGAAGATGTGTAGTAATTATTTTTAGGTGGGGTGCTGAATAGGGATGTATGTGCCTCCAGAGTAGTTATTGTTCCAAATATGAAAGATCCTACTACTCTTTACCATTATAGACCAATTTTATTGAAAAATTAAAAAAAAATGTATTCTATACTCATAAATTGAATACATAGGAGTATTATTCGAAGAATAATATCAGAGGTGAGGCATGGTTTTTTTGAAAGGGAGAAGTATAAAAGGGTAAATTTTTATTTGTAAATAAATGGCGGAGGATATAAATAAAAAATACAATTATTTCCAATATGATAATAAGATTATAAATGTACATGGACTATAGTATGATTAATGGGTATCCTATTATGGGTTTTTAGGAGACTTGAATTCTATAAATGGTTTTGTGATTTGTGCTTCATGTGTTATACATCATGATGGATACTATTGACTAATAGGATGGGGCATTGGCTATTTTGGAATTTAGTGTGGTGTAAGGAAAGGAGGCCCTTTGTCTCCAGGACACATTATCTTGTCCCCAGATTCCATTATAAGTAATATCCATCCAATCTTAGAGGATTATTGGATTATTCCATTTAAAAAAATCAAGAGTGGACTTCTATCTCATCAATTTTTTTCTAATGAATTATTATTTTTTATTAATATAAGTAAAATTTCAATTATTGGTTTTATAAAAATCACAAGAACATATGGTAAGATGAGTGTAAAATGAATTAATAAAAGGAAAAGCAGTGTTTTACAATATAGTAAATGCTTGGTAATATGTAAAAGTTCAATAAATGAAATGTTGGGAATGGAGAGGTGGAAACTCCAAGTCGATTATCTCAGAGCTCCCATATCAATTTAATGGGTTAACGGTCATATTTTATGGTATCATCCATAGGATCCAGAGAAGTATTTACAACATTAAGAATAGTTTCCTCTCATTTGGATGACAGAATACATAGATTAATAGTTTAACTAACTATATAACAATGCATGTGTTATCCATCATTATGCCACCGAAGGGGACAATTAATAAAATGGAGAATATCTGAAAAACATTTCTATGAGATGTCAATAAGTATAGGAGATGTCACTAGACATTGTGGAAGTATTTATAATGGATTATTTAAGAATGTGGTATTTTTATATGTAGTGTTTTGGAATCCATGCATGCCATAAAGGATATATTGGTGTGGGATTCCTTTAATAGTAATTCATTATAGGAAAAATTTATAATAGATTGATATAGGGAGGGATGCATGGAGTGGGAAGTCGAAAATACGATATTGTGGATCCTTTTGTGGTGCTTGATGAATCATATGGAGGTGATAAAGTGGAAAGTTCACTGTTTTTCAGTCACATAGATATTAACCTACAGAAAATGGATTGGGCTGGAGAAACATTATATTCTATGAGTTTCACAGTTCTAAACATTAATTTCATGTAGAAGATCATATATAACACCATTCATTATGTAATCATTAATAAATATTAGAAATAATTTTATGAAATCATTAGTTTAGTTGAATAACTGAAGAGATGTATTTTTTGGTCTCAACATTAGATTGCTTCAGTGGTCAGGACATAAAAAATAGGGATCATACAAAAAGTGGGGCAGATGAATGGGAATTGAAACATTAGTGTATGGAGACATAAACAATATGAAATTTTTGGTTTTGAGATTGAGGAATAAATAACTTCATATAGATTTTAATGTAAAATAATGTGGTTTGGTCATGGCATCATGATGACAGTGTTGTGCAAGACCACAACAGGAATTCATAGTTTAATTTTTTTTCAAGGTGATTGGGAAAAGGGGGTCTAGGATTTTCTAAGATACAGTATGAATATTAAATGTGGTGGGGATTCTATTTAAGAGGTTCTTGTGGGATGGATCTAAGGATTATGTTTTTAAGGGGTGGAGGTTAAGGTTTGTGGTAAGGATTTTACAATTGTGTGTAGGATCATTTGGGAATCTATGATTAAGGAAAGAGAAGGATAAATGTACTACTAAATATCCATTCAAGTGTGGTTTAAGGCACTCGTAGAGGATCTGGGGGTGATTATCTTGGTCAGGATGCATTCTTACTCAAATAGAAGTATTATTACAAGGCCTTTAATGAATATAAAATATGGTCGAGGAAACCATAGTAGATTCTTTGGATGTTCACCACCTAATATGAGGTTGTAATTGAATTCTGATGGATCCAGTATTACCGGGGAGATGATAGGAGGTAAGATGGTGAGAAACAATAGGGGATCAGTTATTATATGCATTAGTTACTTCTATGGAAAAGATAATTACATTTTATAATAATTGATATCCATGTCCACAGACCTGATAATGAGCATGATTTAAAACATTAAGATAGATGAATTTTAATTAGATTAATCTATGTTGGTCTGGTTACCTAAAGAGAAGGATAATTCACCATAGGAGTTTTCTAACTTGTTCAGGGTCTTCATTCTAATTTTTAATTAGGGTATTCATTTTGTTCATACCTATAGGGAATGTAATATTTCCTATGTTTCTTTATCTAAGAAATATTTCCATGAGAGTGATTTCTTACATACATCAGTTGGGGTCCTTACGTAATGACTGTAAGTTCTTTAATAAGGGTGATTCCCTTGATCTTAATCATTTTTAACCCCTATGAGATGGAGAATATTTTTATAATTATATGTACTGTATTTAATAAAAACATAATTTAATTTAGTTAAACCAACCAATGAAGTATATGTACCTCTATGAGAATACCCATGAGTGGAAATTGTCATTGGTATTGAAAACATAAATGTTTGGCATGAAAAATTAAATGACAATTTGGCAGTATAACAAGTGTAAATTCAGATTCATGGAAGGGTATAATGAGAGTGAAATGTTATATATAATAAATAGACATCATAAACACAATAATGGTATGGGTAAAATCATATTACAACATGAATAATTGGAAATAAAATGGAATAATATAAATAAAGTTCTTGAATAAAAAGCAAGAGAGAATCCCCTACCATGAGATGGGGATTTTAAAATTTTGGGGGGATATTCTTATGAACATGGGAATGCCTTGGGAGGGCTCTATAGAGTTAATTTTAGAATAAATCCAAGATAATATTGTTTTTATTGAATAAAAATGGGTGGTTTGTTGGGTTTTTATTTCAAAAGAGCGTGGAATTATTTATTAATTTCTAAACATAGGTATTGGACTCCTTATGAAAAAATTATCAAAACCAGAAACCATTCCATGATTTATATGTAATGTATTTAATGAAAACATAAATTCATTAAAATAATTCACTAGGTGATGTGGAAGGGAGTCGTATTCATAAATAATTAATTTTGAAACCATGAAATAAAATATAGGTTTTGGTTGATTCATTGAGGGTTTATAAAATTATTTAAATAACATAAAAAAATTATATTGAAGGGGAAACATCATTTTGGACTTAGATACTCATTTTTGTATATATTACATCACTTTTTTTATTTTATGATAACAAAATAAAAACCATCTATTTATACTTTTTTTAATTTTTACAAAAAAAAATCGATTGTCTTGAAAAATTAAGAAAAATTCATTATTGGGTAATATAAATGTGATGATTTAAAAATTATTTTTTAATTAATCAAAAAATATTATATAAATATTAAAATTTACACTTATAAATATAAAATTTCTTTTATTTATAAATATTGGTTTTTATAATAATACCAATTTTTTCCTTATAAAAATTATATTTGAATTCATAAAATTAAATTATCCTATTTATTTAAATAAATATTATTTAATAAGAATATTATATTAAAATAACATTTCTTCCAAACATTATTTAATTCATAAATATGTGTATTGATTGAAAATATGTATTTCCCAAAAACACAATTTCTGTTTCATCATATCAAAATAATTTTTTATCAAAATAATTATTGAATCATTTATAATGTAATATGAAAAAGGATAAATATAATCATTATTTTAATAAAAAATATAAAAAATCACACAATTAGGGTCAGATACATAAAATCTTATCACACCAGTTTATTCCCTAAGGGTACTATGTATGTCGGTGATACTTTCTTGGTGTGTTTCAGTGAACATGGTTTGGGTTATAATAATGAAAATCTTGAACTTCTCTTATAAATAGTTTCACTCATTCATTAGTTGTTGAATATCATCTTGGGATTTATTACGGGAAAAATCTTTTCATTCTATCTTCCTTGAATGCTCTAAAAAATGGGCTTTATATTATACGATCCTACTAGTCAAATCAATTTCTTCTTTAATCTATGTCAATTATCCTTTTTTAAAACCCCTAATATATAATAATCATAGTAGTCATTTTGAAATTACTATATTATCAATTTTTATGATACTTAATGATATTTTCAATATGATAGGATATAACTAATAATGGGCCAAAATAACCAATTTAGTGCATATGTTTTCTATAAAATCATTACGTAATAAGGAATTTATTCTTTGGATAAGAGAATTTCATTTATAAAAAATCGGGTCGTTACAACTATAGACTGAAAAGAAAAACATGTGGAATGATATATCTAAAAAATATTAATCATAGTACTATATCTGAATTGTATACTTGTCTCTCATATAATATTGAGTCCCCTGAAAATACTTCAGTATTATAAAGATTCCATAATTATCATCTAAAACTCATACAGAAACATAGAAATGTAGAAATATAATAACAACACATGGGTAATAAATATTTTTGTAATATAATCCATTTATAATGAGACATACTATAATAATATATCTCATATGGTTTGATCTTATTTAAATCATGTCAATTATCATGAAACTAATTCATTAAAAATGAGAAAAGTTTAAAAAACAACCAAACTTCCCAATTTCCAACACAATTCACCTCACATGCCCTAAAATAAAATAAATTATTCAAACCACATGCTGTAAAAAATCATAAAATAGAGGAAAATTAAATAATCCATAACTAAAACCAACCACATCCAAAATAAAAAACTAAACACCATTCAACCACAAAATAATGAGAACCCAACTGGCCTCTTTCCAAAATCATTCTATAATTCTATACATTAAACAAACCATGAATGGACCCCATGTTTTTATAAAAAGTCTTATCAAATTAATATTGTTCAATTATATTATTTTATATTATTTAAAATAGATATATACTTATACATTTATTAATCTAATTAAATTTTTTATCATGATTAATATAAAACCTATTTTCTTTCAAAAAAAACATTGAATCAAATTGAACCTAAATAATCTCATTTTAAAAAATATTTTAACATTTAATATTAATTTAAAGTAGCACATTATTATATACAAACATTTAAATATAAAAAACTCATGAAAAAATATCTCTCCAGAAATATTCACACACTCCTTGAAAATTTACTTATATTAAAATAATCAATATAATTATATCAATTAGACTCCCCTTTTTCTTCAAAAAACATGACCACATTAAAAAATATTTTATTCCAATATATTAATTTTAAATCATTACCTATTACTCATTCCACTTCATTATATTAAATTATTGAAAACCATTATTTAAACATTAAATAATGAACAATTTGAATTAATTGTTAACTTAAACCATTTAGTTAACTTGTGATACTTAACCAATTAAGCCACCTCCAAAAACAAATTTATCCCTTATCACATCATCCTTTAATGAATTTAAAACTATAAAATGTGTATTCCATTTTATAGGAAATTAGTAAAAATCATATCTCAATAACATGTTTAATAATATCATTAATTATTAAATAATATTTAGAAACCACTAAATAATCCCAATAATCTTGAAATTAATGAAAACAACCATGAAATGAAAGGGAACCTACCTAATATGGCATCCATAAAACAAATAGATCAAAACCAAACCCTTATAACCATAATTTGATATCACATGTATCGAAATTCCAAACTGTATAAACAATTCACTCAAAAAAACAACCCAAAATCAGAATAACTAATATTAAACAATCCACGAAGTGTAATAATGTTAAATATCCTTGTATATGCGTTTTAATACCTCATATATACATTCTATAGAATCCTCATTCAAAATTTAAATGATTTAGATTGTTTTTTCCTATTTTTATGTGAAACCTATGATCAAAATATTAGTATCCACAATGAGAAATCACAAAAAATTGCCAACTTTGACCCAAATTGAATAAGGAGTGAGGTAGTGGTTGTATGGATTGGAAAAAAATGAAAAATATGAAAAATATAAGAGGGGGAAGAAATTTTTTATATTAAAATCTGAAAACATAGTCACATGGTTACAGTGTAATTTTTAAAAACCTTATATATAACTATTTTGTACTCTCTATCTTATATCAAAAATAGCATTTCATTTTTATCACAGTTTAAAAACAATTCACTAAGTCATAATAACCCATTAACCTTAGTTTCACCTATGTTATCCTCCTAAATTAAATTAACACCTTCATAAAAACAGTTAACAAATCCAAAATATTATTTTATTCGTAAATTATCTTTTAAACTTATTATGTACCAACCTCAAAAACATGTTTTCATGGATCAGTATTGATATAGAGTCTACCCTTTGATTCCTACATCCAAAAGTTAATGTATTAATTAAGATTATATAGGTCATAAATCTTAGAAATATAATTTATTACCCTCTCTAAGAAATAATAAATGACTTTAAAATAAATATACAAACTACACACCATGAATAATAAAAATAATCCTGGATCAAATAGTATCATTACAATGTAAAATTACTAAAGGTTCAGAATTTAGGAAAATTAATTATTCTACCCAATACAAGCACTGCCAAAATCCCACAATATAGAAAAACCAAAGCCTTATACTCTTTCTTGGTATATGGGATAAAATGTTATTAATGAGCTCTAATGGACACATCTGAACAAATCTATTGTTGATTAGTTCTATAAATCAATCAAAACTACAAAACCTATTAAAATTAAGGGTGATCATATATACATACACTATAAGTCATCCCCAAATTGATTGAACAACAACATCAATAACGTGCATGCACAATAATCAATGTAATGAAGTTATAGTTAATTGTTTAAATCTCGATGTTTATTTCCAAATATTAATGTGTTAGGGATACTATAACCTAGGTGAAATATCATCCTAGGTATCTGTAAATAATAATCTAGTTTTTAGATTGTCTAAAAACCACATTAACAATATTTCCCTAAATCAATCTTCCAAAATAAGAAATTATAGGTATATAACAACAACACTATTGAAAATTTAAAGGCCCCAGAAAACCAACTCCCACTAGTTAGTATCCACTTATATAATTTATACTGTCATGACACACCCATAATAAAAATTCTACCACATACACGGCCATATTAATTTCAAATTAATGAGGTGAAATAGGTAATGTGAACCTAACCACTAACTAGTATCCACAAAAATTATTTTAAATATCTTATAACACCCATTATCCAAACCAACCAATCAGTGCAGTGATAAAGGGTATATTAATCTAAACATTCTTTTCATATTATTATTAATGAGATGTTTGGTTAAATTCATGAAAATTTCCATCAAGTAGTATTTTCATTGAAAGTAGAACACCCATCACAGAAATGATATAAAAATGATTTTTTCTAAAATTCACATGTTTTTATGATGCTACAACACAACATGTCCTCATACTAATAAAATCAACCCCACTTTTAAACCCACTATATATTAATTCATCATAATCACTTGTCAATTAAATGAATTCAAATAGTTTCTCATAATATAATACTAGTTTAACCAATCCTCATAAAATATCAAACATCCCATCAAAATGTCATCCTCCGCCCATGTAGACAAAATTGTGTCATTTACTACCCTCCACCAAGTAAAACATCTCTATATAAAATATATAACACAACAATACCCTCTATATAAGAAAAACCCACTTGTGATGCACCATAGACGTAACATATCTTGTTTAGAAATCCGATAATAAAATTTATGAGGTAACAATAAAAAACAGATCAAATGGGTGTAATCACCAAACCTGAATCTAAGAAAAAAACATAGAGTTATATCAAATTACCTTATCAAATTACCTCATTGATCTTGTAATATTCATCCTAATAATTTCTATATCTAGTGGATCCAATCAATGTACTCTTCATATATCAATATATTCACAAAAAATAAAATAGTACACACATGAATACTTTTATCCCAAATTTCATATTGTAATTTATTCAATTTTTTTCTCTAAATAAATCAATAATAGTAATTATTTCATTCTACTAAACAAAATATACATATAAGCACCATTGAAATTCTCTTGAGTTTGGTCATAATCCATATCATTTTAAAATAATTTCAAATTACAAAACTCCCTCTAAATAAAATAAATTGGACTTAAAATGTCACTATCGTGTTCAACATGAAAGAAAGAGTGAAACATACTATTTATTTTTTAAAAATTGTCACCCTTAAAAAATCAAAGTTTATATTTTTTTAGAAAATTATTAATAAGTAAATTAATTATTAAATTTGAAGGCTCCACATTAACACGGGGGAGAGAGAATGAAAGTAAAACCACTAGTAAATTATCTTTCACGTAACCCATTGTATTATCAATTATTTGGGTATAATTGAATAAAGCCATATTTTTATTTAACCAGAGACTTAATAATGGACCTCTAAATTACCTATCTTCTCTCATGTGATCATGTTGTGCCTATTTTAAACTTCATCTACCATTTAGGACATTCTAATTCATCTAACCCATGACCAAATATTGTATCTCCTAATCACCACCACTATATGATATTTCTAGAAAATATATCCAACCATCAACTCCCCCATCTTCACACGTTTCCTTGGCATAGCACCACCAACCTCTAACCACATTCTGAATATCTAGCCACTAT
The DNA here is from genome assembly GCA_963277665.1 of Viscum album. Classification (NCBI taxonomy): domain Eukaryota; kingdom Viridiplantae; phylum Streptophyta; class Magnoliopsida; order Santalales; family Viscaceae; genus Viscum; species Viscum album. Next base: position 1,816,083,609 of record OY728127.1, read on the forward strand.
TACTATTGGAAGCCTTCTCACTGACCCATTCTAATTATCCTTAACATGACATGGAGAATCCATATCTATTCTTTGATTCAATCTATTCTACCTTCATCATTTAAATATAATGACAATATTCCACTTTTAAAGAATCCATTGAAATTAAATGTGCCACACCTCATCATTTGGAATACATAATGAGTTGGGTTGTATTTAACATTTCAGGCATATATGGTCCTAAGAAATTTTTTCATATTATTTTTTTGTAATGTATTTTATATGGGTTGAAGTTGATAAACCTATCCCGTTTTTATAGATTAGTAAATATGAAGGGATTACTCATATTTTAAATTAATAATTCAACATTTTAAAAAACATGTCAAAAAATGTATGACTAATAACTAAAGGAAATATTGATTATTTTTTCTGTTGAGGTAGAATCACCTTATATCATACAAATATAATAAAATAATATCTCATTTGGATGATCGATTTCAACTTCTTTATCTCCTCTTAAAATTAAATTTTTTTTTAATTTCATAAAATTTTATGTTATTTATTCTATATGTATAATTTTAGAGTGTTTTGAAATGAATTTTCCTCAACTGCACCAAGAATCCCTTTATTTGTGGATAATGAGAACATCTCATAACTCCTATGACATATCAAGTTCATCCATCCCCAACATATCAAGACCATGATAACTACCCTCAATTCATGACTCTACTCCAAAATCATCGAACACTTCTTGAAGATCATCAATAGAAATAATAATGTGCCTCATATATTCCATATACAGTTCCACCAATATAATTCCTTATTTTACCATGACACTATCCTAATCAAGGAGTCTATCATAGTTCTTAATAAATTCACACCTTATCCCTAAACCCTTTATATATATTTCATCACCGCACTATGGATTACATTCATTAAATAATATATCATATTGAATGCATTTGGTAGACCACAAACTGATTAATTTAGATTCCAGATTCAATGGATCACATTCCTATAATAAAAACCTAAAACGATAGATAATTTTATTAATATAAATCAGTTTACCTAATAATATATATATTTTATCAACCCATGATTTTATAATGGGGAAAATGTAGAAGATTATGTAGGCCCATGGGTCAACTATTAATTGTATAAATTTATCCCTATGGGTAAAAGCCATAAATATAATGTAAATATAGTCCAATTTTAAAATTATGCTAAATTTATTAATCTCATCCCATACAAAACCAAAAGACTCAGCCGTGAATCCTAAAATATCATGATATTTATTCATGTATAATCATAATATTTTAATATATTGGACCCCTTAATTTATGAATTTAATGAGAGAACATCCATGGTCAGAATATCAATCAAAGTTATAATCTAAGAAAATTCTAGTCCTCGTATTTTATCAAGTTGTTGCACACTCCATTGTGGGGATTAGTGGTGCTTATCTACTATAGTTGGAAGTGATGGAATGATTAGTCTAAGATGAATATTCAGTAAGAATTTAACATATAATAATTAATTATTATAATAATATAAAACTATATCAATCAATAATTCTAATTTAAAAAATAATTAAAGAAAAGGATGAAAATTATTTAAATAAAATAGATATTAATTCCATGAGTAATAATATGTTGGATTTAGATTTTTAAAGAATTCATAAACAAGATTTTACTTGAGAGACTGTAAAATGAGGAGATTAAGAGTAAATTGATTATTTAAGGTAAATTATAGGGATTGGGTCCAACTCTGGTTGGGCATGAGGTTCAATTCCCAAAAAATCGATATTAGATGAAAAACCAAGTCTTGAAAAATTATGTAAAAAACAAAAAAAATCCACACAATTCATATAATTAAATAACTAATTTATTTAATAAATTCATTTTAAAATAATAACACTTTAATTAGTACCAACCTTCCATCCAAAAAAACACCAGGATCCAAATTCAAATATACCATTAAAAATATTCTAGGACATTTAAAAAGTTAAATGGTCATATTTTCCCTATGGAGAAAAAATTTCAATATACCCTTGGTATTTTAGGATGTTCGAATACGAGTTTAAAAGCCTTTATGGTAGATTTTCCTTAAATTTTTTTAATCCCCAAAAATTCCGAAGGTTGTTTTTATGATTAGGCATCGAAACCTCTATAGGTTTTTACTCTAAACCTCATAAACAGTTCTCATTTAAAATTATTAAATAATAATTTACAGAATATAATTTTTAAACCAAAAAACAAAAACTACAATCATCGTTTCATGAATATATCTACAAACATGATTATAGATTTGAACTATATCATGAAAATTGGATCTGGAAACTATTCCCTCATATATGAATCATTCATTCATGTGTTCTCCTCAATTACTATGTTCCTACAATAAACTAAAGTCAATGGAATATTTTAGCTAGATAAGACCTTATATCTATTGTTCATAATATCAAATGAAATTTCTATGAATGTTGCATCCTTATTTATCTCTACCTATCCTAAATTAGTCACATGATCTATATTATAGATGTGATTTTCAACTATACCACATAGAAGATGATTTGCACCTTTAGCAGTAGTAGAGGTTTTATTAACTGATAATCTACCTCATTGACTCTATATTGTTCCTTGAAAGATCCAATGAATCTCATATAGAAATTACCCCCTCAATCAATCCTTTATTTTCCTTAAATAAAAAATTTACTAAAAGTCATGATTTCCCAACATAAACTCCAGCAATCTCCTCTTATGATCTCTATAGGAAATATTCTTACAATGTTTCATCCTGATGTTATCACAAATCATTTTCACCTACTCTATCATATTGTGAACCATTTTATGTACCATAAAAGTGATTCTATAATTTCGACCTAGTATAATGGTGATGTTCATCCATAAAATTACTCATGTGGTTTCTTCTAGATTATGGATTGAGAGATTTTTTGTAACATAGATCTACCAATTCTTAATGTTCTTACCCTGAGCCACTAAAAATAATATCTCATACAGATATAACTCTCTCAATATTCTAAATTATCAAATCTATATAACAATAAATACTCAATTGAAATGTGATTCTAAAGGACAACTAAGTGTAAAAAATATGATATAAACATATCAACATCCCCGATGAAGACTGAGCATTGCCATCTAGTACAATTTATTGTGGGACCCATTGAAAATTCACCACCATGGAGATATACAACAAAATAATAGACCCATATGAGAATGAAATGTTTATATTTCATAGGTTATCCCACCACTATAAATATATCTTCATGACTCATGGGTGTATAAGAGAACTTACTCTTGAATCCCATAGATATTATTAGGAGAAAACCCAAATCCCAATTTAGTTTACTTAACGAATGGTGGATAGCATGTAATCTTAGATGGGATACTCCTACTATCACTAATTATATTTACAATGAAATACTATAACGGACTATATATTTGTCATGGATGTTTTAGTCTTGAGGAAAAATATCCAATCCAATGAAATATCCAAAAAACCATTGAATGTCATGTTCTTGGACTTATAGTTTATATAAAATGTATCAGAATGAACCCTAATCAATGATCCACTAGAACTTAGAAGAAAATTCTTGTCTAAGTCACCACATAATAATAAACACTTCTAAAATTGGCCATAAAATATCATCTAGAAGATAATGAATATAAAAAATAAATGAAAAGTCATAACATAATTATAAATCTTTTTTAAATGTTAGTCATAGTACTTAGAAGTAATTTTTTAGTCACTATTTTAAAAGATGCGGAAGATAATTACAATAAAAGAGTCACCCATAATTTTTTTCCCTTTACTATATAAATTAGAGTCCAAATAGTGTAACTGGTAATTCCATATTTTGATCATTATAGAGAGTATTCCCACTCAAATACTATAATTAATGTAATACATTCATGTGTTCAAAGACATCCACTATCACCACTCCCATTCAGTGAATAATGAATACTAATAGAAACTCTAAATAGTTTACACTTATGTAAACTTTTAAATAATCTCACATATTCCTTTTCTAAAAAAATGATAATGAAATACACTTAATTATCCTTTTGATTTAATTTTATGGAATTCAGTTATAACTCCACACTTCTCCCTTTCGGTGTGTTGATGGTAATTTTTTATTTCATCCCTCTGTTTTACATCATCTGGTCTACTAACTTCTAGACTTATGAATATTGTATTAACTGTTACAACATCCCCATATAAGAATTATTAGTTAATCTTGTATAATATGTCATTACATTAAATTTATTTCCTATATATAAAATGGTTTTCAGATAAATAATCCTAAAAATATCATACATTAGAATCATTTTCCTTGTTCCACCACCAAGTCCTCCATTAACATCCTCTAAACATCTTCAACCCTTCAATATTCCATTGTATTCATGGTTTTACCCCACCATAAATTTATTAATACCAATAAGACATAGGTGAAACAGTACCCTAGAGTATTCCAGACTATAAACTTAGTCAATATATCCACCATATTTCAATATATATTGATCCAAACATTGTTTTCGAAATACTATTGGATGAAGTGATACTTACACTAAAATTGATTCATCTTAGAATAAAACATAATATTATTGTCCTAGTGAATTTATGTCTATGAATTTAGAAATATTACACAATTCTATTTACTTATTTGATATCTTTCATTTACCCCTTCAACTATATACACTCATTCCCAACTTTTATTAAAAAAAATTACTCCAATTCTATTATTGAAAGTGATGCTAAACATTGCAGCTTCAATATCCAAAACACATTCCCACCTCAAGAATTGAACATATAGTATATGGTACACCTCTATGTAATCAAATATTTTATAAAAGCTGAATTATTAAACCCCTATAATGGTCCATCCATTCTATTTCAATGATATGGACCTTTAAATCCATTGAGATACCAAATAATCTATTTCATTGATTCCTATTTTTCTATTCTTGAATTTTCAATGAATCTACTAACTACACCAACTATATGTGAAATTTATGAATGATTAAAACTCTTTGAATATATTAAAAATATATTATAATATTTAATATAATCCTTTTCCATGCACTAATCCCCTACTTTTGTTCATGGTTCCTTCTCCTTTCGTAGCATGAAATGTTCATCCATGGGAGTGGAAACTTGTTTTTAATTGATCCTTCTAAAACATAACACTATATTAAAATTGTAAATTGAAAAATTCAGAAAATAAGGTATATATTTTAAATCATTTATCATAGAAATATCGTACATTTACTTAGCTGGAATAAGATCCTTTATCTTGAACAATTCATAGAATTTATCATTCATATCATTTATCCTTTCCATTACAATACTAAAAGTTATATTCTCATAAATATAGAAAAGTTAGATGGTAAACTACCATCATAAAACTCTTTATAGTAATATTAATGATAAAAATTACCCTATATTAGCTTATATTCCACCTTAAAGGTATAGAAATTATTTTTCAAATGCCATTGAGATTACTTCAACCCATAAATTCTCTACTTCATCTTATATATAATATTTATGTTTTATTTATCCATATAAAACCTTCAAGCTCCTCCCTGTAATTTACTTCATATATGGATTTATGAAGAAAAAAATCCACACATTCAACTACCCCAGATACAATCATTCCATTGTAGCCATATTAGATCCATCTGAATAGTTTTCTATTTAACAACCAGAGAAAAGATCTTATAAAAAATATAAATTTAGTTTGTTTAAAACCATTCAAAAAATACCTACCTTGTACCTTTTTCTACCATATTATTTTTATTTTAGTTGATGAACCAATATATTATGAATTAATATTATCTCAGTAGGTATTCCCATAATCTCTCATGTTCTAAAAACATTTATGTAATCAATTTGTTACCTCATATTTAACTCCCACTATCTAAATTCATTTACCCTTGTATTCAATTACGGGATCTCAGGTTCTCCAACATTTTTGAGAAGTAAAATATGATCATCATTTTCATTTCCCTATAAAATTTTCCTAATACTAATAGACCTCCACAACTATCCTAGTATCACTTATTCATCTGAAACTACTACCTCTAGAACTTAACTTTTCAAAGATCTTCATTGAACTTTCATAGACACTAGGCTCTTTAGAACATTTGGTCGTGACAATACCATTGGAACATGACTATCCTCCATGAAATATTCTATAAAATCTTGTGTTTTTTGGTATTTTTGTACACCCCTAATTCTATTGAACATTTATTACTTTTGGATTTACATTAATTCAAACCTAAACTTGTGATAAGACATTGATCTTGAAATTAATATCATATTCATTCCGATCATTCTATAAAATCTCTTCAATGAATATATCATTTTAAATTTTAACTATGTTCTGATGTTTATTATCCAAGAGTTGAAATTACAAATAATTTTTCACCATATCCTACCAAGTAACATGATCAAAACATAGCCTCTAGTGTGTCCCTGCCATTGGAAACAATGTGTATATCGATATTTAAACTAAATATATTGAGATTGGTAATTTCAAACTTCCTTCTAGACCAATAGGTTTTCAGAAGTTCAAACCCCATTAGAGATAGTGTACACATATTTATCTTGTAGGAAACAGAATTCATTGGCTTTTCTCAAAACTATATGGTAAAACCAGAGTGATTCATATTTCTATTTATCTTCTCTACCATATCTTATTCATTCTCTCTTGAATTTGTTTTATTTTAGGTTACTTTTTACAGCATGCTTAAATCATATTCTATTTCACTAATATAATCTCTAAATTTTTTTATTTATACACTCTCCGCCATTTTTAAACCTCAAACACCTCTATTTTATTTTGGAATGTTATTTTACCATAGATCTTCCTCAGTTGAAGGTTTTAAATACTTTATTATTATGTATGAGAATGATCACCCACACCATATATGTCACTTCATTGATGAAGGTAACATTGTATAATGACCCACTATATAAATAAACTATATAATGCCACATACCGTTATATAAATTAAATATAACATTTGTTTATTTTTCATTTTTCCTTCCATTTAGAGAAACACCTTTAATTTATTCCCAATAATGCATTATTCACATGTTCCACGCTCGATGATTCTAATATATAGTATTCCTTTATCATATATCATTTTCAACACATTGTCACATAATTCACCCATATGTTTAGGTGAAAACTTATTATAAGTTAATTTTTATGAATGAATTATACCTTTCAAAAAATATGTTAGGTACGATGTTAAATCCATCACTCTGTTGGTCATCACCATGGTACATTTTGTAGCATTCCAAATCCAACCACCGAGTTTTTATAAAAACCCACGTTATCTAGTTTTCTGATTAAAATTATGTTTTCTATAAACTCTTGTTTATTTTATGATCCTTGAAAGTCTAGAATATTTAAATTCATTGTGTACATGTAAATATAGAATTTATAAAAAACTTTAGACGGATAATATCAGCAAGGTGTGCCTTATCATATATTATAGAAGTATAATTCCTCATATTTTCTCCCACAAATGTATAGTGAAATGAATTTCCATATACTATAATCCAAGAATCATGTAACATAGATATACATAACAGAATATAAATCATATGCTTCAATATGTGTTTTTTTAATGTACTCTTAGAAGAATATATTCTAAAATTTTCTCTTCCCTCACTGTAATATATCTTTAGATGGTGTTTCTTCCCATAATTCTATCTTATGGGACTTCAATACATTGTGTTACTTCATCATAATAATATAATTTATTTTTCTTTCTTGTGACCTTTTTTGTAACACCCCAAGCTTCTACAATATGCTTCTCTTTGAATAATGCAATATCTTGCGTTGTACGCAACTTTCTCTTCTAGCACACCATGACAAATCAAACTAGCCGTTTAAAAAGATTTTTTCAATAGTAATAACCAATTTTTTTGAAATTTCATAAATTTTATTTTTGAAATTGGACTTCATTTTTTAATTAGGAATATAAAAATTTTCATAGGCCGGATTTTTTGTACTTTTTCTGAAAACTTTCAATTTTTGATAAATAGTGAAAAACACTAGGTTATTGTTTAAAACAGAATTATTATTTAAATAATTTTTTTAAATTTGAATTTATTTTAACGTTAAAATAGATACATTATACCTATATGTGTCCAATTAAATTCATTTAATCTATTTTATAATAATATTCGATATATAAAATTTTGTTGAACTTTTTTTTGTCTTTTACCCACCTTCTAGGCACATTAGCAATTTACATAAAACGTAATTTTACCACTTCTTTGAATTGAATTTCAAAACACCGAGAGAAATGGTTGACATCAGAAAGTAAAATGTGGTTCAATAGGATGAAAATATTTTTGGGTAAATAGTAACTTTGGAATTTTATTTACCACTGTTAAAAGTAAATATAGTAATTAAGGGTAAAAATGATATTATAATTACCCTAACACATTTCCTAATTAAATTGGATAAGTCTATAATGACTGAAATCAACCTTAGGAAAAAAATATGATCCTTTTTGAGCCACTTGGATTTTATTAGGAAATTAATTATATTTTATTTTAAGAAGAGTAAAAAGTGTTAAATTCAAGTTTTAATAACTAGAACAGTTTTAATATAATTTTATTCATAAGATAAAATAGACTATAAATATTAATTAAAAATATTAAAATATATACTAAATAAAATTATTTTATTTATAATTTTTATACATTAAATAATTAAATTTATTTATGACACAATGATGATGTAGTAATTACCTTATTAATGAACGATTAAAATAATTAATATTATAAATATTAAAATAAATGTAAATTGAAACTTATAATTCCATCCATGAATTTTCAAGGATAATATGACATTATAGGGTTGATTAAATATAATTTATTCTAATAAATAGGTTTATTATGATGTTGAAAAAAAAATATTGACTAAATAGTGTCAAAATTGACATAAATGAGTTTTCAAAACAAATACAATTTATTAAATGATATAAAATTCCTAAAAAATGGTTCAGCAAAAGAACATAAATAATGTTATTTATGTCATTAATGAACCACTTTGGGTTCACTAGGTAGTTTATCAAAAGTTTATTAAACATATAGTGTAAGAATACAAGAAGGAATGGTAAAAGATAAACTATATAACTAAGACTTAAATCTAAATGATAAGGTTAATATGGTAACATAAACATGTCTAAAACCTAATGGTTGAAAGGTTTCCAACCCATACCCACTTCATTCTCGAAATAAATCCATTTGGATCTATTAAAAACAGAAAATTATTTTACAATAAAATAATATTCCATGCGTTTCCTAAAGTACCCCTCACCTCTCTTATAAAAGGGTACATACCCTTCTCTTAAATTCACACCTCAATAGCCATTTGGCTCAGAAAAAATATGATAAAATCTCTTCCCAAAAACCCTAAATTAATCCTAGAGACCTTAATTTTATCAGAAATCCATCCTATGGATCCCTTTTGTTCAAATCAAAAGGAAACACTTCAGGAAGAGGTAATTACATCGCCATCTCTTTTAAAGTTATTTTCTTTTTCCACTTCCACTTTAATTGTTGTTTCCATACTAAAACAATAACTCATATCCCTTATAAATACTTATATATTATTATAAATATGGTACAACCATATTCACTATTCTATCCATCCTATGAATGAAAAAGTCACCATACATGTGTATGTATGGCTTACCGTCTCCACGTTGTGGTGTAGTTAGTTATTCAACACTTCATTATTTGGATGGTTATAATAATGAGAATAATTGATGTAAATAATAAAATAACATGTTAATTGTTTTTTATATATAATAAATCATACCATTACAAACTATTTCACCATTAATATAATAATATTGTCGCTCATGTGTACGTACGGCTTACCGTCTCCACGATGCGATGAGATTTCATTCCCCATCATAAACATTCAAGAATAATTTCTATTTGAGGATTAATTTTTTTTAAGAAAATAATATCATTCTTTATATTAATCAAACACATCTTATCCATAACAAACATGACTAATGTAACAAAACATATAAAGGAAAATCAATCAATTAACACCAGAAACAATGATACTACTGAAATATTATTAACAATGAAATACTAGAGGATCATAAATGATATAATATTTATATATGTGGTTATTTTATAATTTAATAACAATGATTTAGTAATTATAGTGGAGGTTATCATACCCTCAACTAAAGAAAATTACAAGGTAAGGTTTAATTTTACAATATCTTCATTATCTGAGGTCATTTATACGTAAGAATCTACTAAGACATATTTATCATCCAAATCTATTTTTCCTAAAAATATATTTCAAAACATTTTTACTATTTTCTACATTATTTTTTAAATTCATTTATACCCTTGTTTTACTCTTTATAATTTTTTTTGAAAGGAATCTATCTGCCATTTTCCAAACAAGGTCCTTTATGACCTTTTCGACAAAATTAATTAAAGAATGTTTTTTTTAACTTACACGGAGGGTGCGAATATTTTCTACCATTATAAAACCATCAAAGATTCCATTAAAATATTATAATAATATTTTCAAAATAAATTTCTTCTTTTATAATTATGTGACTTTTAAATGATTTCAATGTAGAAAGAGATATTTCTCTCCAATTGTTTTTGGATTGATTTTATCTATGTCAGCATACTTTATTGGATTTTATGTTTAATTGAAGTTGATTTATTATGTTATAATACACTATATTGTATTGTTTGTTTTATGATTTGTTTGACAGTGGATGATCTATTTTTATGTCATTCTCAGTTTATGGTTAAAGTATTAACATTTTGTATGCTAGTTTAGTACGAATGTTTCTGTTATGTTTCACCCTTTTCATATGAGGAATGCATTGGACGTAATAAGTGAAGGACAGGGCCCACTATAGCCCCTCGATGCATTGGTATGTCTAATGAAAAAATCTAGTGTCTCGACACAAGTCCTGGAAAAAAATTTTATTTGTATTCTTGGGATGAGGCCTTGACTATGTGGTTATGATGTCCGACATTATGCATTACATCATTATAAAATTAGCTATTGATAATAAATGTTATTATTTGACTAGTATAATATCCATGTGAATAAGAAAATGGAATTATTTGATTTACCTTATCCATATTATACTGAATTTTATGTTTAAAAGGCTTGTATTTTAGTTTTATACATTACCATCAATTTTTATGCTTATTTATGATAGTTTCTGATATATTGTTATCCTTACTGAGCATCTGAGATCACCCATTTCTTATGTTCTCTTTTTCCCAGTATGTGAAGAAGTATATTATGATTTAACTTTATGGATAGGCTAAGGGATATAAGTGTGTTCAAAGGGGAAACATTGTTGTTTTTTATTTCATAATGTAATGTAAAATTTATTTACATATCTAATACTTACAAGTCTTCTAAACTAATCTGTATTTCAATAATTGATCTCTTCTGATCATGAAAATGTTGTGTAATAAAGCACTAACTCTATGTTACTATAATCGATGTGTTATAGATGGTATCAGAGAAAGTTTAGTAAAATCTTTGGAAACTAGATTTTTAAAAACTCTGATTAGAGAACATTACCCTAAGATAGACTTTGAGGATTGGTATAAAGTAACTCCCAAAAAATTTTGTAATGTAGATATTATGTGTATTTTCCAGGAAATACATCCATTTATGGATAATACAGGTGGATATGGTTCTGGAGGAGAAGTATCTAGGATTTAAAACTCTGACAAGGAGTTTCGTGCCTGACATAAGGTATCATAGTACAAAAAAATTGGCCTTACTACGCACATGGTTAGACACTCCCAGGGTATATTCTTAGGATAATTCACAATTTCTTTACAAACCATTATGAATTATTTATGAGTAAATACTTCCTCAATGAAAAAATTTTCATGATTATAGATTATATTCATAAATTATTCAATTTATGATATGTATTTTACAAGTACCAAATTATGCATTATGATTCATAAACTAATATAGAGTATACCATTATTTAGAAATGGAACCTAGTAGATGGAATGAAAACCATATCCACACATATAATCCATGTAGGTATTTCCCACCAAATCAAGATAATTATAGTAGAGATAGTGATCCAACTGGTGCTGAACAGCTTATAACCATACTGGGACAACTCACTCAGGTTATAAATTATAACCTTACCCATATAGAGCACTCTAATCCCCAATGTGGAGGAAAAATGTTAGACAACTTTCTAAGGAAGGAACCACCAACATTTAATGGGACTAGAAATCTATTTTTAGTTGAGAAATAGATATGTTCCTTAGGGAAAATATTTCATGCTTTGGGGAGTAATGAAAGGGAAAAAGTTTTTAATGCAATTTATCACCTCATAGGAGATGGAGATCAATAGTGGTCATTAATTCAAAGCACAATGGAAGATGAAAAAGTATAAAATATGGAATTAATGATTTTAAAAGAGACTTTGTAAGAAAAATACTTTCCATGTGAACATCAATCAGATATGGAAAGTACATTTCGATGTCTGAGGAAAAAAAGATGAAAATGTCACAAAGGATGATCCTAACTTTACAAGATTATCAAGGCATGCTACAGATTATATACGTAACCCAATAATTAATATTGATCAATTATTTTATAAGTTAAAACTATTTCTCTGTCAAGAATTAGTCTCTCAATAATTCTTATCGAACGAAGATATAGTCTCATGTTCTATCAAGACAGAAATGTAATTCTCTAAGTCAAATGAAATTAATGAAAAGAAAGAGAAGAAGATATCTTCTAAACCATATGAAAAAGGAAATAAGGGAACGAAGGTAAAATTTAACTATCCACCCTATATTAAATGTGGGAAGAAACATCCCGGTACTTTCCTAAAGGTGATTGGAGTTTGTTACAAGTGTGGATAAAAAGGTCACCAAGCTCGTGATTGCAAGGGGAAGAAATAGGCTGTCAATGTTGAATGTTACAATTGTAGAGAAATGTGGCATTATGAAAAGGAATTTCCTAAGAACCAAGGAAACTTACCTCAGAAAAGGCCAAGGGAGAAAGTCAAAGCTTATGAGATCATTATTACTGGGGTTGAAGTTCCTAATGACTTGGTGGTAGGAACTTTAATCATTTCCTCCAAATTAATCAATGCATTATTTGATTCCTGATCATCACATTCTTTCATATCTTCCCAGTTTTCCAGGAAAATTAGATATTTTAAATTTTACATAAAAAGGGGGTTGTCAGTAAAAACTCTTAAGGGAAGTGTCATTACAACAATGTTTTATCAATAAGTTTCCATTATGGAATAGAAACATGCTTTATTTACAGATCTTATTGTCATAACCATGATTGAATTTTATATAATCCTTGGTATTGATTGGATTACATAACATGGTGAGAAAATTTATTATAAAAAAAAAGAGGTTACAACTTTTGATGATGATAAGAAATACATTATCTATAGAGAATAAACGTCACCATCTTATTGTCATCAAGATATACCCCCAATAGCTCTACTAAATTCAATTATTGGGGAGGAAAGGAGTAAAATAACTATGTGTGAGGAAATGAATGTTCAAATAGATGATATACCTATTGTGAAAGAATATGTTGATGTGTTTCTAGAGTATTTACCTGGACATTCTCTAGAACTAGAAATTGAAATTTTCATTAACTTAATTCCTTGTTCAAGGCCCATATCGAAGACTACTTATAGAATGTCCATGGTGGAATTAGTGGAACTAAAGAAAAAACTAGTGGTATTGAGTAACAAAGGATTTATTTTCAATGGTGTTTCTCTATGGGGATCCCCTATTCTTTTTGATAAGAATAAAGATGGATCTCTGATTTTTTACATTGACTATAGGGTGATTAATGATATAAAAATAATGAACTCGTATCCCCTACATCTCGTTGATGATTTGTTTGATCAACTTCATGGAGTGCAATATTTTTCAATGATTGACCTTCGATCTGGATATCATTAGTTGTCCGTAAGGAAGGAAGACATTCCAAAGACAACATTTCATACCAGGTATAGGAATTACAAGTTTATAGTAATGCCTTTTGGATTGACTAATTAACCCTCTATTTTCATGGATCTAATTAATATAGTTTTCATGGAATATCTTGATTAATTTTTAGTGGTATTTATTGATGATATCCTGGTATACTCCAAAACCTGTGAAAATCCTGAAAATCACTTGATCACTATTCTAAAAACTCTTAGAAGAAAGGAATTATATGGGAAGTTTAGTAAGTGTGAATTATAGCCTCGAGAGATTTCTTTTCTTGTCCATATTGTCTCTAAGGACAGAATATCTATTTATCCTTCAAATACAATGAAAATAAAAGATTGGACAACACCGAAGAGAATAATTTAGGTACATAGTTTTATTTTTTTAGTAGGTGACTATCGGCGTTTTTCCAGGATTTTTCTCGGTTGGCTAACCCATTAACCATGCTCACATGTAAAGGGGGTGAATTTTTTTGGAAAAAATAATGTGGTGACTGTTTTGAAGAATGGAATATAAGATTATTCAAAGATCATGTATTGATTCTACCATCGGGGAATTATGGGTTTGTTATTTATAGTGATGCATCAAATAAAGTACTTGGTTGTGTCCCTATGTAGAATTATACATTTATTTCCTATGTTTCACGACAGTTAAAAATTCATGAACAAAACTATCACACTCATTCTCTTGAGTTTGTAGCTATAATCGTTTCTCTGAATATATGGAGAAACTATCTCTATGGTAAAAATTTGAGGTATATACTAATCACAAGAGTTTGAAGTATATTTTCTCACATAAAGAACTCAACATGAGGCAAAGTCAATGGCTTGAACTACTCACGGACTATGATTTCACTATATACAACCACCAGAGGAAGGAAAATAAAGTGGAAGATTCCTTCAGTAGAAAGGATCGTGGAGTTCTAAACAAGATGAGAGTTGAAATGGATCCTATGTTCATGGATCTAGTAAAGATGGATCTGGGAATAATCCTGGAAGGTGAAACATCAATACTATTTCAAATGGTTTCCAAACAATCTTTACTACAAAAAATAAAAAGTTCTCATACTAATGATATGGAGTTTCAAAAAAAATCAAATATGTGAATGATGGGAGATTGATTGACATTGTATATGAAGATGGAATTTTGAAATTTCGGAAGAGGCTTTGTGTTCCCGATATACCTGATCTAAAAAGGGAATTGTTGGATGATTTTCATAGCTCCAATTTCTCTATAAACCCTAGTAGCACTAACATATATAGAGATTTGAAGGAAAATTTTTAGTGGGACAACATGAAGCAGGATATTTTTTATTATATGTCAATATGTATGGTTTTTCAATAGGTGAAGGATAGAAGAAAACATCACGAATGAGTCATACAGCCTCTTCCCATACCTGAGTGGAAATGGGATGATATAATGATGGAATTTGTCACGGGGCTACCAAAAACTCCCAGAAGTAATGATGAAATATGGGTTATTTTTTATTTTCATACCAAATCATCACATTTTCTTTCTATAAGAGAAGATTTGCCACATTTTTTAAAAAAATGGTTAGGACTGAAGCCTTATTTATTATTAAAGAACAGTAAAGACCACTTTAACTGGGTAGGGGAGACCCATTACATTACCTAAAGCCCTAGTAAGAATTTATCCCATTACATGGCCCGCATGCCCAGATTTTTTCCCAAAGCCCATTATTTGAATAGTACTGCTACATTAACCGCCTACTTCAGCACCACACAGTACCCACCACTACTACAGTGCCATGTCACTTCTACAGTGACAACCATTTCTGCAGCGCTGCCAGTGATACAGAACACTACATTAATACTACATTCCTTGTGCCCAATGGGTTTTTAACCCCCATTTTTCATGTAGGATTACTGGGTGTTTACCACTAATCCAAACACAAACAAAATATTAAAGAAGTTGTAAGACTTTATGGTGTACCCCTATCGATTTTTTCTGCTCATGGTCCCTATTTTACATCAAGATTCTGGAAAATTCTTCAGAACCCTAGATACTGAACATCATATGAGCACTACCTACCCCCTCAAACAGATGGACAATCAGAATGGACTATTCAATCTTTAGAAGACATGTTGATATCTTGCTCACTTTACTTTCAAGGTATGTTGGATTAGTATTTACCTTTTATATAATTTTGATATAATAATTTCTTTCATTCATGTGTTCATATGGAACCATTTGAAGCGTTATATGGAAAGATATTTCCAACACCAACTTGTTGGGATGATGTTGGTGAAAGAAAACACATAGGACCAGAACTTATTGATGAAATAATATAAATGGTGAAGATTATCCAAACCCACATCAAGGAATATCAAAGTTTGAAAAAGAGCTATGTCGATAATTGAAGGATTTGGAATTTCAAGTAGGATTTCATGTCTTCGTGAAGGTATCTCCTTGTAAGGGTGTTATACATTTCTGTAAGAAGGTTAAATTGAGTCCTAGGTACATCAGACCTTTCAATATTCTATAAAAAATTGTAGTTGTATCTTAACATTTGGAAATGCTACCATTTCTCTCCAAAGTTCATGATGTCTTCCACGTATCATTGTTGAGAAAATACATGCCTTACCCAACGCATGTTCTCACCTATGATGAAATAGAACTAGAACCTGATCTGTCTTATTGTGAAGATCCTATAAATATTCTTGATACTTGGGAACATGTGATGAGAAACCAAAAAACTTTTTTGGTAAATTTTTTTTGGGGAATCTATAAAATGAAAGAGGAAATGTGGGAACCCGAGGAACATATGATGAAGAACCACCCGATTCTTTTTATGTAGTAAAAATATAGAAATTTTGAGGAAGAAATTATTTGGAGGGAAGAATGTAACACCACAAGCTTCCATGGTACACCTCTCTTTGAATAATTCAATAACATCGGTTGTATGGAACTTCGAGTTCAAGCACACCACGACCAGTCAAACTAGGTATTTAAAAAGGAAGTTATCAATATTAATACCCACTTTTTTAAAATTAAAAAATTTTATATTTAAAATTGGAATTCATTTTTGGATTTGGAATATCAAAATTATCTTAGGGTGATTTTTTTGTATTTTTTTGAAAAATATCAATTTTTGATGTGTAGTGAAAACACTAGGTTATTATTTAAACCTAAATTTTTATTTAAATTACTGTTTTTTAATTTAAATTTATTAAAAGTCAAAATAGATACACAATACCTATATTATTCCAGTTTAATTCATTGAATTCGTTTTATAGTAAGACTATATATATAAAATTTTATTGAACTTTTTATAGTCTTTTACCCACCTTCTAGGAACATTATTAATTTGCATAAAATGTAATTTTATAATTTATATGAATTTAGTTTCAAAAATCCATGAGACATGGTTGAAATCAGTAACTAAAATGTGGTGCAATATGAAGAAAATAATTTTTTGGTGAATAGTAACTTTTGAATTTTATTTAGCATGGTTAATAGTAAATAGGGTAATTAAATGGTAGAAATGATATTATAATTACCCTAACGCATGTCCTAATTATATTTGATAAGTGTATTTCAAATAAATTAAACATAGAACAAAAATATAATACTTTTTTATCCACTTTTATTATATTAGGACATTTATTATATTTTATTTAATGAAAAGTTAAATGTGTTAAATTTAAATATTAATAACTAAAACATTATAATATATGTTTATTCATAAGATAAATTCAACAATAAATATTCATTAGAAATATAAAAATATTTCCTACATCATAGTATTTTATTTATAATTGTTAGAAATTAAATAATTAAATTTATTTATAACATAATGAAAATGCAGTAATTACCTAATTAGTGAAAGATTACAATAATTGATATTATATATATTAAAATAAATGTAAATTGAAACTTTTGATGTAATACACGAATTTTATAGGTTAATAGGACATGTTAGGGTCAATTTTATGTATTTTATTTGAAGAAATCATATTATTATGACTTTAAAAAACCCATTTTACTAAATAGTGTCAAAATTGACATAAATGAGTTTTTAAAGAAAATACTATTTTATAAAATGATATAATATTCTTAAAAATTTATTTTTTGGCCAAAACAGTTAAATAATTTAATATATGTCATTAATTAACCATTTTAGGTTTTCTTGGTAGTTTATAGTAATTTTATTAACCATATAGGGTAATTATACAAGAATACATGGTTAAAGTTAAACCATTTAACTCAGAGTTTAATCTAAAATATTTGGTTAATATGGTGACCTAAACTTATCTAAAACCTATTTTTTAAGAGTATTTCAACCCATACCCACATTTTTCTCAAAATAAATCCATTTGGAGCAATTAGAAATAGAAAATAATGTTTTAATAAAAAATATTTCAAGATTTTCCGAAAGTTCCCATCACCTCTCTTATAAATTGGTACTTTACATTATCTTGATTTCAGACCTCCAAAGACATTTTTCTCAGACAACACCTACTCAAATATCCTCCCAACTACATTCAATTAATCCTAGAGGCCTTAATTTTATCATAAAGATAGCACAACGATCCCTTTTGTTCAAATCAAAATGAAGAACCTCAATAAGAGGTAATTACTTCATGACCTCTTTTAAAGTTATTTTCTTCTTCCACCTCCTATTTATTTGTTGTTTCCATACTAAAATAATAACTCAATTGCATTATACATATTGAGACTGTATTTTAAATATGTTACAACCATATTCACTCTCTTATTTATCCTATGAATGACAATGTCACCATACATTAGTATGTACGGATTACCATCTCCACATCGTGGTGTAGTTTTTTATTTATCACATCATTATTTGGAGGGTATAATAATGAGTATAATTTATTAAAATAATAAATATAACATGTTAATTATTATTTATATATAATATACCATCCAATTACATAAAATTTCACCATTAATAGAATGAAATTGTTGTTTGTTCGTATGTACGGCTTACCGTCTCCACGACGCAATGAGACATTGTTCCCCATCGCAACCATTCAAGAATAATTTCCATTTGATGAATAATAATAATTTGTAATAATTTAATATCATTTTGTATATTAATCAAATACATTCTATACATAACACACTTGACTTACGTAACAAATCATATAAAGGAAAATGCATCAGTTAACTCCCGAAACAATGATACTGATGAAATATTATTAACAAACCAATAATAGAAGATCATATATGATATAATATAAATGTATTTGGTTATTTTATAATTTAATTAAAATGATTTAACCATTATACAAGAGTTTAGCGTACCCTCAACTACGGAAAATTACAAGATAAGGGTAAATTTTACAATCTACTCATTATCCGAGGTTGTTTATATGTAAGTATCTATTGGGACTTATTTATCATCAAAATCTGTGTTTCTCAAAAATGTATTTCAAAACATTTTTACTATTTCCTAGACTATGGTTTAAATTCACCTACACCATTGTTTTACTTTTATTAAAAGTTTTGAAATTAATTTTTCTGTCGTTTTCCAAACAAGGTCATTTTTGACATTTTTTACAAAATTAATGAGAGAATGTTTTTTTACTTGTACGGTGGATGCAGCTATTTTCCACCATTACAATAGCTTAAAAACTTCCTATACCAGATTATAGGAATATTTTGTAATAAATTATTTCTTTTATAATTATGTGACTTTTAAATGATTTCAATGTAGAAAGAGGTATTTCTCTCAAATAGATTTTGGATTGATTTCATCTATGTCAACATCCTTTGTTAGATTTAATGATTAATTGATGTTGATTTATTATGATATAATATTATATATTTTATTGATAGTTTTATGATATTCTTGACTATGGATGTTCTATTTTTATTTCATTCACTATTTATGGTTAATGTATTAAAATTTTGTATGATAGTTAAATATGAATGTTTATGTTATATTTCATCATTTTCATATTAGAAATGAATTGGATGTAGTAAGTGATGGGTGGGGCTTGCTATACCCCCTCTATGTGTTGATAGGTCTCATGAATCAATCTAGTGTCATGGCACAAGGCCTTGACAATATTTTTAATTTTAGTCTTGGCACGAGGCCATGACGATGTGGTTATGATGTACGACATTATCCATTATATCATTATAAAATTAGCTATTGATATTGCAGGTGATTATTAATCTAGTATATTATCCATGTTAATAATTAAATAGATCTATTTAATTTATCTTTTCTATATTATGATAAAATTAATGTTTAAGAGGCATGTGTTTTAGTCTTATACATTTCCTTAAATGTTTATGCTTATTTATGATTAATTAAATTATATTTTTATCCTTACTGAGTATCTGAGCCCACCCAATTCTTATTTTTTTCTTTTTCCATAGATATGAAGAAGTATATTATGATTGACCTGCAGGTATAGGGAAAGGGATATGAGCATGTTCAAATGGAACAAAAACAAATTTTTATTTCATAATGTAATATAATACTAATTTATGTATCTAGTACTTCCAAGTCAACTAAACAAATCAGTATTTCAAGACATGATCTCTTGTGATCATGATTATGTTATGTAATAATGCACTGACTCATGGTAACAAGAGTTGGGGTGTTACATTTTCATTATACAAAACATCTCCTATATTCAAAACTATATGTTTTTTAGATATATGATTTTATCTCCTTATAAAGAATGAAATTGATCAAATTTAAATCTATTATTTCAGATAAAACATATTTTTTATTACTTCTAGAGTTACTCAATCATGTACTACCATAAGAACATAATACACTAGAACTTTTGTCAACTCTGACTCATCATTAAGGGTGTTCTTGATCCGCATGGGTTGGAGACTCACACCAAGCATCAAAATGATCAAGAGAGAATGATTTTTTCAAAATAAAAATCAAAGAATAAATCTATATGGATATGCATAATTAATTTTTAGTATATTATAATAATTATCAAAAAACATTTACCACAAAATAGACAAAAATTCATAAAAACCCAAAACCAAAGGAAAATTCATCTCAATATCTCCTCCTAAAAAGTAAAACCCACACTCTACTTGTCACCATTAACTAATGTAATGTCGTAGGTTTTTAAAGTGGGTTTAAATACTCACCTGCTTTGTATTTTTATAGTTTTTTGGTCGGACCAACTATATTATTTTTATCAGGATTTAATTCTGATATTTTCTCTGACCCAAGTCATTTTTTAGATGTAATTTAATTATAATATTTTCCCTTGGGTTTTAGGTTCAATGCTAGGATTCTTGGAGGCTGAGGACCCAACTATTCAGGTTGTGTAGAATAGAGTGCATGGTTTGGAAAAATCATGCAGATCATAGGGAAAACCATGTGGACATCTAGGTAAACAAGAATCGGTTTATGAAACTCTGTAGGTGAGTATATAGAGTCATGACGAAAAGTCAAAAAATAGTAGAGGCACTTTCATGGTTTGTGAATGCTATGGAAAACTGTGCAGGCCACCCTTGCATGGTAGAGTACAAATATAATGGGTGCGACATGGTAAGAAAAACATTTTGAGAAAACCATTCACCCCATTTAAAGTGTGAATGGTCTAAAATGTTCATTCTCTCTTTTTGTTTTCATTCCTTTTCTTTTCCTCTCGACCCATGTGCACAACAGAGGGGTCACTCTTTCCATATTCCCTTGGTGTTGAGCTCATTTCCCCATTCGAGCTCGGATTCTTGACCTGTCTATGTAGTTTCATGCATATTTCTAAGCCTCTAACTCTTTATACTTATATTTTCCATTTGTTTCACTATAAATCCCCCTTAATTCGTGTTAGCTGATTTACCCAACTTTATGTTAGTTCATCAAAAATGATTATTTCTTCCAAATCGATCCATGTTAGAGACCAATACTAGGTATTTGTATGTCTAATAACACAATGTAAGTGGTTCTTATCTTCATAGATGATATTTTTGGTGTTTTGGGATTTTTTTTATTGAGTTTCCCATTTTGGTTGTTCGAGAGAGTCCCTAAAAATAAATTCACGCCCTTAATTAATTAATTGAGCCCTTGAGATGCATATCGGCATGATCCACTCTGACTATAAGTGGTATGATAATAGTGAGAGGCTTAAAACCATGGGAATATTATGATTTTGTGTTTATTTATTTAAATTAAATTGTTTATAATATTATTCAGGAAAATGTTCCTTGGGGACATAACGAGAAAGGCCTAAGGATTGAGCTGGAGATGACCACTTGACTTGTGGTGATGATGTTCGTCAGGTTATGTGCATGGATCATGTGATATTGTATGGTGTTAACCAATAGATTGAGTGACACAGTCTCAGGGGCATGAGGTGTTAGGATGATGTGCCTTAGGTTCATTGTTGGTGATTTCTACTCACCATGATTTTCTGATGTTCCATTTGGAGTAGTTTTTAGAGGATAGGACTCAAATGATGAGGTGGTGTTGACCACTCATGTGGGTAGAGGCCTTTGTTTTATTTCTCATAGAGAGGTGTTAACGACCAAATTGGTTGGAGGTGCTAACCGCAGAAATCCATGGGAATGGAGCAGATCCATCAATTGATGGTGTTGAGATCATAGTTTAGGGGAGAAGGATCATCATTCACTGAGAACATCAGTTTAGGACTATTTTTATGGATATACATCATCATTCCTTGGGCCATTGACTATTGAGATGATGGTGTTTATTATCTAGAGAAAATATATAACTATGCCTCAGGACCTTGGGCTTTGAGCTGACGAGATACCTCGAGAAGGGCTTCGAGGGAGTAGTAATTTATCTTCATTTTTTTATGATGGTACTCTATTTGTGGAATGAGGTGTTTGGTGAAAATTCTTGAGGTGTAACCTGATGGTTATCCTAGATTACTGCTCGATTAGGGGAATCCTTGAGCATTATGTTGTGGATCCTCACCACTACTATTATATTTGTGATGGATAAAGCATTTGATTGTTTCCATGTGAATATTGAGAATCTGGGAATTAAATTATTCATGTAATGTGCATGAACTATTTATTTATATTTAGATACACCATTTTATCATGGATGTAAGATAGGAACTTGTTGGTTGTGGCCTATTGAGATTTATTCACAAACCCTATATTTTCCATTTGAGAAACATGTAGAATTTATGCTCTTGTAATCAAGTAAGGGGAAAAGCTCATGATCAGGACCTTAGGGATCATATCAGACATTTTTCATGGGATGTATGTAAGAGAACATGGAGGTTCTTTTATTCGTTGAAGTTAATTTTGTGTCCATATTTTTGTATCAACATGCTTATATATATATATTGAGGTCAACCACAGGTGACCCTATTTTATTACTGATATATGTGACCTATTATGATAAATATTCTCCGATAAAAACGAAATCATGTGATATTTATTCCTCTAAATGGTATGTTTTTCTTATTTATTTACTATCACTACAACTATCGATTATATGATATTGTTTCTACTATGGTGGGTTATTAGTCCCTTTTTATGGCCTTTCATTTCTACTGCTATATTTATATATACCATTATTATGCCAACAATATGGTATATTCTTCCCACTATCTACTATTGACACCTTTTCTTCTAGTCGAAATCCTTTGGAATATGGGGAGTCAAGCCTAAGGCCTAGTGGTAAACCATCCTTGAGTATTTTTTGGGTGGAAATATGGATTAGAGAACAAAAATAGTATTTTAAAAGTTTATTTTACCTATTTTTGGGACATTCTTTTTGGTATATGGTAGTATGGAGACTAGGATATTTTCATAACTAGTTTTGAAGATCATTTTTTGGTTTTTATAGTCCTAGGAATTGGGGGAGGCCATGTTCCTAGGGGTGGAAAATTTCCCTTTGTATGCATTCTTTTACATATGATATGATTTACACCTCATGTGGTAAACTTGTGTGTGATTATTATATTTTATAAAATATGTCCCTTGTCTTGGTATGGAAAGGGGATATTTTGGACCCTTACCCCAATATGGAAATGTAGGTTTTACCATGCTTTAATAATAGGCACATAGGATGACTGATTATATATTCACACATCATGATATATTTATAATGATATTCATTGGAAGGATGGATTTTGATAATAGGGGTCAGGTTTCTTAATGTGTCTCCAGAGGGAGATAAGTATAATTTTTCTACCTATCCTCTCTTTGCTGGAATTCTACTCAAACAACACAAAAAATAGGTTCAAATGAGATCTGTATGTTATGTGATGTGATATGTGGTATATTTATATATGGTCTTGTCCCTGATTAGATCATGCAGGGATTGATATGTGATGCCTGGATCATAAGTGTGTAGGAGAGGGGTTGTGGGGCTATATTTATATGTGATACATGGCTCTGATATGTTGGGTTAAGAAGAAAATAGGTTAGATTTCATGATACATTGTTGTGATGGGGGAGGGTATGGTTAGCGAGATTACATTTCTTGATTCTTATTCTTTGTATATGAGTTATATATAATATTTTGGTTTCCAAAACATGTTATTGGTATTAAGAGGTATTCCACCTAGATAGTCTCTAGTGGAGCCTCAGGTGGGCAGTAATATGGTATTGCAAAAGCATGCATAGGTTGACACCCCATAGGGTCCAGATGAGGCCCTGGAGGGTCCGTCATATCATGAACCGCAGGTGTAGACACAAGTGTAGGCACAGGTATTGGTGGGTCAACCACGTGATTTGACACATTTTGGTTCATTGCTAAATTAATATCTTAGGTAATTCATGGTCTTTTCCATCCAGGGCATTGATAGGGAATCCCAAGGAGTAGTTTCTTCCATAGAGTTCCTTCCTTGAGAGTTAAAGTCATTATTCCCACCACGTTATCAGGGTGAGGTTGGAATAAAGGTAGCTAAGAATTGGATATAATCAGTGTACACCATCTTTAAGTAGATCGAGACACCCCCAGGTCAGAGGGTGAAGCCAGAAATGTATATGCTCAGAGGACTGGGAGAGTTCTAGTGGGACGTGGAGGTTTGGGTGAGAAGATTTGAGGGACTATCTTATAAAGATTTTGAGTCATGGTTATTCAAGAACTAACTACTTAATACATTGTGAGAGGAGAGATATTGAGATTTATTGAGGCTCTAGTATGGATACATGTCAGTCATGGACTATGTAGTGACATTCAATGAATAGTCTCATTTTTCACTTAGTATGGTGGGTGATGAAATCGTGTGGATGGTGCATTTCTAGGATGGTTATAGAACACCATTTGGGTTTAGGTATACATATTAAGGTTAGCCTCATTCTCGAATGTGGTGAATCAAGAACTCTTAGCTGAGGGAAATATGATAGATCAACCATCTTTAATCTAGGTGGGGGATTCAGAATATGTCACTTGTGTGCTTCCAGATTAAGAACACAAGGCATGTGATGATGTTATATAATTAGGAACCGAATTATTGTTGAGTAAGAATCATCGTTGGGAATCTTGAGAGGTTCTAGAGGACGTGTTCTCTAAAAGTTGGCATCACGGGACTAGGGAAAACTTAGGGATCTAAGGTTAGTCTTGGATCAGTACCATGAGAAGGTATCCAATATTCATCTACACAATGAGGTATTGGCAAAGAATGTGTGACCCATCATTTGGGGTCTATGGTTAGTGGTAGGTGCATCTATATAGTGAGTACATAAATCTTGAAATTGATCTTTAGGCTAGGTTCATATTGTTGTGCTACTAGACACAGAGTAGGATGTGTATTGGATTATAATCAAAGTTATTCCAAGGGTGTGACATGTATTCCTTTTGTTTTGGCATGTAAGTTTTTGTGTAAACTCTATTTTTGTCGCAAGAGGTGCAAAATTTGTACTTTTGGACTAATCAGGCATTGGTTAGTAGGTTGGGATCATCTCTGATGCAGTATATATATATATATATGATGTCTGTGGAAGAAAAACTATCTATGAGAATTGATGGAAGTGTATCTTATTTGAGGTTCATCAGAATCTAGGAATCAGTGTGATGTGGGCTCTATATGAGATATAAAGATTCGTGATTTCTTTTGGGAATATATTGATATGTGAATCCACATACATTCCATGAGAGACAAGGGAAAGAGGTTGGAATCTATTGAGATATAGTATTTGATGAGTCTCTAATGTGACAAGGGTATGATGTGAGAACCTGACAAGTTATAGGAGTGATGATGTTCCATGGTGGGAAATTGATTCTATGGATGGTTGGTGGGCCATCAGTTTTATTTGAGTTTTGGGTTGGCAAGAAACCAGGGTAGGTAACTCTTAAGGTGGGGAGTACCTTGACGTAGTTAACCTATGACAATTGGTCAGGAAAACCATTTCGATTTTTAATTTTATGGGTATATTCAGTACAATCTATGCTTTTTTATCTATAGCTCAGGGATGAGCTATGTTATGGTGGGTAAATTTTAAGATTTTGGTTTTTTGGAGTCTATTGAAATCCTCACCCATACCAACTCACTTATTTTGTAATGAGACTTAATTATTGAGTTTTTATTAGACCCAATGAACTATTTTTAGATGGACAATAATGATATGAATTTTTCCTTGAGGTTTTGGTTGGTTTTTAGGTTTATTGGTGACTAAGAACTCAGCTGTTCAGGGTCTTCATACTAGGTCACACAGTTTGGAAAAAAAATTACTCCTCTCATGGGAAACCATGTGGCCCTCCAGGTGCAATAAACATCGTTTCACAAACCATGAAAGAGTGATTCAGGTCTATTTTCCCATGTTTTATTTTATTATCAGAGGATCACAAAAGGTTTTCACATGGTGTAGAAAACTGGGTGGTCCAATCACGCATGGTAGTGTATCTGGATAGAGGGTGTTGCATGGTTAGTGCATTGATTGAAAAACCTTACGATCTAACTATGATACCCCATTAGAAGTTGGAATTCTCCAAAATTCCCTTTCCTCATTTTTATTTTCATTCCTCCTCTTCCTTCTCCACCTATACACATATCAGAGGGGGAGGGGGTATCCATCATCGTCCTTCCCTTTGTATTGATCTCCTTTCTCCATTTGGGCTCTGATTCTTGATTTGTCTTCGGTGTTGGATTTATATCGGTAAGGCTCAAACATCTATTCATTCTCTTTTACATTTCTATCACCATATGGTGTACTAAATCTTTGCAAACCAATTTACAATATTTCTAGGGTGATCATTTGAAATGTTGATTTCTTCAAAATAGGATTGAGTTAGAGGTTGATATCGAGTGATCATACATCCACGAACCCATGTTATATGGTTTTCATGTTTCTAGGTGATATTTTTTTTTGGGTGTTTTATTGAGTGCAACATTCGGGTAATCTAAGAGGAACCCTATAAATTAAAGACATTCCCTTAATTAATTAATTTAACCTATAATATAACTATGGGAATGATCCACTAAGACTAAAATGGTATAATCATAGTGAGAGGTTTCAGACCATAGGATGATCAGGACGGGGTGTTTATTTATTTAAATTAAATTGTTTATAATATATTTCTTGTAAAGGATCCATGGTGATGTGGAATTATAGGCCTGAGGATTGATGTGGTGATGACCACCTATCTTGTGGTGAAGATGGGTGTCAGGTTGGGCTTGGAAAAGATATTTCAAATGATGTTGGTCACCATTTGGGGGACATGTTCATTGGATTGAGGTGACATGGTAATCGGGCTACGATCGTGGCTTGTGTTGTATTGGATAGTGTTCACCATAAAATTTATGGAAACAATAGTAAGGGAATGAGGTTTTTTGATGATGTGGTTTAGGTTCTTTTTTGTTGATTGAAACTCAACATGATTGGTTGGTATGCCATTTCTAGTCAGTAACACATAGATAAGAATCATATAATTTGCTATTTTTGACCACTCGTGTGGGAATAAGTATTTGTTAGATGCAGTATAGGGTGGTGTAGACTACCATAATGGTTCTCAGTGCTACTTGTAGAAGGCCACATTGATGGTGATAAACCATCAATTGATGGTGTTGAGACCATTAGATGGGGGACAAGGCTCATTATGAACTATAGCCATTTGGTATGAACTATTTGGGATAATGGATATCATCGCTCCATGGGACATCGGTTGTTGAACCGATGATGCTTATTATTTGGGGGGTATATGTCATTGTGCCTTGGGATAATGGGCTTCGAGATGATGTTATCTTTTGAGCAGGGGTCTGAGGGATAAGGAATATAACTTTTGGGTGTTCCATATTTTATTCTAGTACTTTATTTGTGGAACGAGGAGTTGGTTGATACTTTTGGAGGTGGAACCTGGGGGTTCGCCTATATTAGTTCTTTATTAGAGGATAACATGAGATTTATACTATGTATCATCACCACTACTGTTATATCAGCGATGGTCGAAGTAGGTTATTGCTTCTTTATGGTTGTTAAGCACAAGGGAAGAAGATTATTTATGTGATGTGCATACACTATTTATTTATATTTAGAAATACCTTATTTATCATATATATAAGATTGGAACACAATGGTGGAGGCCTACTAATACTTATCCTCACACCCTAAATTGGACTTTCATGACATTTTATACTCTTTACATTAGGTAAGGGATTGAGATAAAGAGCGAGACCTTAGGGATCATGTTGGACCTTTATCATGGGATGGACAGAAACGAACCATGAAGGTTCCTACATCAGTTAGAATTAATTTTGTGTATTATGTTTTGTATTATCAGGCTTATGTTTATATATTAAGGTCGACCATGGGAGTCCCTTTTTGATTGTTTATATGTGTGACCTATTGTGATATCAATTCTAAGATAAAATTTGTATCATGTAATTTTTCTCTCTTAAAATGTTTTTTTGTCTTCTTTATTTACTATAGTTATTGTTGTCTATTGTATGATTTTGGTTCTAGTATAGTGGGTTTGAGGACTAGTTTTCTTATAGTCATCAATTTTTGTAGATATATTTATATAAAACATTATTATATCTCCACCAGAGGGTATATTCTTCCCACTATCACCTCTTTACACCCTCACTATTTGTTGGTCTCCTTTGGTGTACAGAAAGGCATGCCAAATTCATAGTGGTCAACAGGCTCAGGTCACTGTTCTGGTGGAACGATGGGTTGGGGCACTAAAACTACCAAGCTTTCCCAATCAAGAACTCAAATATCATCCAAGAAGTGATTTAAATTTTCCTAAAACAATCAAAATAATGTCTACAAACTCCTAAAGGAAAAAAGTAGGGTGTAGTAAACACTACCCCCAGTATGATTTCACAAAGCATTACATAAGAATTCAACAATAAATAAACATAATATACCTAATTTCAAATAAAAAATAACAATATTATATTTTCACAATTCATATTAAATAAATATTTTTTAATAATTTCAATGTAAATTATAATGTTTTTTCAAGTAAATATTTCTAAAAGCATGCATGAATAAATCATTTCATCAAAATATGAATGATTAAGAATTTCTACCACAATATGCATCATTAAAACCTTACATAGAAATTAGAATGTAAAACCCATTTTTCTCTCATAGAAACTTGATTATATTACCTATGGTAAGTTAGATCAGGTAATAAGGTTCCTAACACATCTTAGTGAAATATTGATCCATGTGTATACACCTCCCAATATCTCAGGCCTATGGGGAATAGAATTCCATCCTAACGAATGAAATTTCTACCCTCCTGAATGTTTAGATAGATTTTTCGTCATCAATCAATTTTTATGTAGAGATAATGCATGAATATTATTCTTGTCTTGAACTACCAACCAAACAACCAAGGATCCCACATACTTCATGTAAATCTATTAAAAGGGGGAAACCGTTCATGTGAAATCAGTTTCATTCGTCATCATTTAATAAGACCTAAATCAAGTTTAATATCATTACCTTTCACTAAAAATACCCATCTCAAATGGGTTTCTTCAAAACTCAATAATTTAAACATAATTCATTTCATTTTAAATCCATTCAAACAATTTATACCTTTATTTCTCAAGAAGGATCATCAAAGTCAATCTTCAAAACATTATTTCAACTCAAAATCATTTTTTAGTAATGAACACATTTTTCCAAATCCATTTTTAATATTTTTAAACACAAACCATTTCATTTTAAAAAAATAATAATCAAGAATCTAAATTAACTCTTTATAAATCCATTTTAAATCTAGAATGAAACAACAATTTCAATTGATTGTAATTTCATTATAAACTACCTACCACGGACTTGGTATCATCCAACAACCAATTAGGGATCCATATCTAGTTAAAAAAGAAGGATCCTATAAAAGTAATAGGAGGTCCCAAAAGGTTCCCACACAATCATAAAGTAAAACCAACTACTTTCTTCAATACCCTTAACTTCTGAAAATGATGAATACAAATTGAGTTAAGAGGAACAAATCACCATTTACAAAATATGGAACACCTGAAACCCCCTTCTAAGAACACATTCAATATAAAATAAAAGAAAAATGAGGGAGAAATTTTGTATAATAAATATAAAAAATGTTAAAAATTAATTTAAATCCACTATTAATGTTGGATGAGGCTGGTGTAACCTACCATGGATGATCAAGAATCATTCAGGAATTTTAAATTTTGAAACCCCAGTCACCATGACCTGGTTAAAAAAAGAATATAATAATTTTTTCTAAAAAAATCCCTTCACCATGCCTATGTGGGAGGTTAGATTTCCATGGTTAATAGGGTGACACCCACCACTATTAACCCATGTAAATTCATTGTGTTGGATGTTTTGGAATATCCCATTTCACACAGGTCACACCAAGGTAAAAAATGGCTTGATTGAATTTGAAATCAAGGTTTTTTTGCACTAGAAAATATCAAAAACTATTTATATAGATGTTGAGGACCAAAAATGATTCTGAAACTAAAAATAACCAAATATCATACCTAGAATAATAAATATTCATGTTAAAATTTCCCACAACATGATTTTTTCTTCCCTCAAAAATCCTCATAAAAAATATTGACTCATAAAGAAGTAATGGAACAACTCTATAATT
This sequence comes from Viscum album, assembly GCA_963277665.1. NCBI lineage: Eukaryota > Viridiplantae > Streptophyta > Magnoliopsida > Santalales > Viscaceae > Viscum > Viscum album. Next base: position 1,816,114,639 of record OY728127.1, read on the forward strand.
TGTGATTATTTCTCCCATGTCTCAGAAGAATATAATCTATATTTCTATATTACCTGAAATAAAGGTCTATACTCACCCAGAAGAACCATCACATTATAATAAAAAATCCAAACCGACTGCTCATCTGCTGTCATATTAGGTTCCCCATCAAGGTCCTCCAAATTCAAAACATGACATGGGTTCCAAAAATATTTCATGAGTTATAAAACATGAAAAAATTATGGATCAAATTCATCTAAGGTTGAAATTAAAAACAGTATTATACTTTCCTAATTTTCTGAACAACCTTAAATTGTCCCATGTGTCATGATTCCCAGTTTCATAGTTTTTTGATCCATCGATGACCCAATCAAGGAGAAAATCTCCAAAACACCTGGTCTCTAACCGAAAACTCATAAGAAATAATATATGACATAAATAATATTTATACTATCTCTGAGTTGTTACCAAATTTGTAAAAAAAATTATATCATCAACATCATCTCTTATACCAAGCTTTGTCCTATAAGGAAGGATTGACCAATCTCAAAAAAAGTATATATTTATAAGGCTTGTCATACAAGGCATCAAATAATTCCATTTTGTTGGATGACTATTAGGTATTATTATAGGAATGATTGACCAATCCAAAATGTAAATCCCATGATCCTCTAAATTCAATCAAATAAGGATAAATAATTATTTCATGAATCTTTATATCCCATTCTATCATACAATCTATTTTAGAATTTTATGTTGTGCTCATATTAACTTGGGCTTCCATCACCTCTTAAAGTCCTCTCTAAAACTAATATGTTAACTATGGATTCATATAAGAAACAATGGTATATGGAAATTTTGGAAACCTTATAATATCATGTGTATATATATATATATATATATATATATTCCAAATCCACTCCTTTAGTGGTATCATGAATAGGAATAAACTGAGCTAACTTGTCCAAAAATTCGATCACCAACCAAATTCATTTTTTACATGAAGAGTATATGAGACCCTCACCATGAAATTCATAGACATATCATCCCACTTCCAAGTCATCGTGGGAAGGGGTAGAAGTAAACCTGGAGGCTTCTGAATAATGGGCTTTATCTATTAATAAGAATAGTAATGGGAGAAAAATTCAATGATGTATCATTTTATAAATGGCCACTAGAAATGTAAAAAATAATTAATAATATCAGTAATTCCAAGGTGAACCACCCACTAGGAAAGATGAAAATCCCCCGATTATATCATTTATCATGGGTTATTGAATGACATAATGTTTCTTAAGGAAACAGATAAACTCTGGAGAAATAGATCATTAATTGATTGTACTCTTCTATATAAAGAACTCATTATGCCTCCGAAGTAGTCATCAAGATACTACACCTAGAAGATCAACTCAATTAGAAATTAGTTCAACTGAATACTCTCCAAAAAAATATCAGTCTCATCCTCTTAGACTCCCAAATCCATGGGAGAAAAGATATCCATGAGATTCCACTCCTCTAGCAATTCATTCATGGATGGGGATTATAGAATCCTTCGCAAATAATAAGAAACAAGGATCCCGTTTCTAGGGGTATAGGTAATGAAAATGTGATAATATTATAGGTAATCCACCTAGTACCTCTATATGAGATTCAAATATTTTATTGAAAATATATAACTAAATTTATTATGGTCATAGTAAACAATAAAACATTCCATAAAATGTAGTTTCACTTCATTTTTAGAGTGTGCATCATAGATGTGAGTTCTAGATCTTGAGTGGGATAATTCTTCTCATTTAGTCAAAGATTAAAAGATAAATAAGAAACCACATGTTTTCCATATGTGAGAACATATCACAAAACCAATCCAAAAGATGCATAAAAAACCATATAGATATGACCTTCCTCTAGTAGACTCAACACTGGATCTGAAGTCAAATGTTGATTCAATTCATCAAAGGAAGTCTTTAATTTTTAATCACAAATGAAATTAACTCCCTTTAAAGTGAGATCAATAAATTGATAATCCACAATAGAGTAATATTTTATGAACTAATGACAATACTCTACTAAGAATAAGAGGCACTAGATATCAAATTAATATTATGGTTCATAAAATAACAAGTCATCTTCCAACTTTTTAGGATCCACTGAGATAGCATCATTTGTAATAAAGTTCCCAAATAACTTCATTTTTTTTAAAAAAATTATAATTTTGATAGCTTTTAATAAACTCATTAATTTTTCATGTTGTTTAAAACTTGTCTCAAGTCAAGTACATGATCATCATAGATTTTTGAATAAATAAATATTTTTCATTGAAGATAATGAAATGAGGGGGGTGAATTTCCCTTATAAAAATTTTAAAATAGAATAATATATTATATTGTTAAATCAGTCATCTGATAGATGATAAACTCAATTATTGTTTAAAAAGATAAAATCAAAGTAATTTTTGTGCAAAAAAAGTTATATAGATTTATGAAAGAAATTTATATGATTTTAAATGATGTAATTTGTAAAGTTAAATAAAGGACTAATACAATTGATCAGTTTTTCATCCAAAGCTTGATGTGATCCCATATGTATCTGCCCCTCATCTATAGTGGTATATTGTACTAATAAATTGATCTAAATTGTGATAAATAAATCCATACCATACCATTTTTGTTTCTAAGAACCCTCTTGGGATTTACTGATAGCCAAATAACTTATCCCATACTTTTTTGGGGTGTGAACTGTTAGAGAAAAGAGGTTGAGGAGAGATTATTTTTCTTTATGATAACCTCTTATAAGCCATTCACAATTTTATTTGTATTGATGATTTATAATGGGTATGATATATTATATAGGATGGTTGAGATCCTTGATTTATTTAAAAAATTAATGACTCTTGTATATAATATTGAAAATTATAGCACTTTTTCTTCAGTTGGATCTTTAGAGAATGAAATTGGGAGAAATTGTGATAAGGAAAGGATCTAAGGTTCCAAGGGGGTTCGGTCCTCTTATAAGATAAAAAAAGGACTTAGAATGATTTATAAATTTCTAGATATCATGAATTTGATTAAGACCACATTTATGGTAATTTTCACCATAATTAAAGCATTAATGATGGACCTACTCTGATGCCCATAGATACTTGATAGCCTCCACTAGGTAGCTCGAGGGATACCTAGAATTTTTTTAATCTATAAAATAACCACTGACCAGGTGCTACTAGTCCATTGATGTCCAATGAAATTCAAATAGTAGGAATTGATTCTTAGAGATCCACCAGATAAGTAGTGGTCTTGTAATAGATTTATGTTACTTCCATCATGACACCGGGTAGATGGTCTATCCTGCAAAGGTTCCTCTTCGAGTAGGGACACATTCTCTTACACTGAAATCCTTCCTTTGATCATCTAATATGATTTAAAATAATTTATCCATGAAGGGAGATATTTTCCATAATTTAAGAACACTTCAAATGAATATCAATACATCATAATTTTCATCACATGGTATTCAAAGTAAACACTAAAACTCACTAAAATTGAGAATATTAAATATAAAATAGATTTTTTTTATAGTGAAAACTCTGTGAGAAAGAGGTAAAACAATATAAACATTTTTTTATGATCACAAACACTTAACTTAAAAATATAAATTAATCTTATATTAAGAATAAAAGAGACCATTATTACAATTCATGATTTTAACAATATATTCAATAATCATAAGAGAAAACATATTACGCATTATTCATACAATAATAAATAATAATTTTAAAATCGCACCCTCCAAAAATTATTGTATGAAATATTTATCCCCTTTTTGAATTAAAAAAATGGAAACATAAATGGTGATAAAAATATTTAAATGAAGGAGAAACATAAGAATGACTATGAAAAAAATCACAAGGGATAATTTGTAATGAATTGAAAGAGAGTTTAGAATGAGTTTGAGAAATAAAGAAATTTTTTACAAAAATAAAAAAATATTTTTAAAATAAAAAAATTGAAAATAACTTTTAATTTCCAAAAAACAAAAATAAAATTTTCATTAGAGAGATCTAAAAGATGTTAAAATACAATAAAAAATGTAAAGATAAAAGAGAAAAGTGATATTTTTATGAAAAATTATTTAATATAAAACCCCAAAAATAATGAAATTATTATAGAGAGGGTAAGGAATGTAAAAATAAGAAGAAAAATATATCAATGAAATAAGATTATAGAATAATAAAATTATATATAAGAAAGAAATAGAGAAATTTGAGAAAAATAAAAATTAAACATTCTCTACATTTTCCCTAGATTGACTTTTCCTCATGAAATGACTTTACCACTAGTCATTGATTTCTTTATTAAAAATATCATGATGAATAAAGTATTTTGAAAATAAAAGTACTGATTGAAGTGACATTAGATTAATGTTTTATCAAAGAAAACACAAAAAAAATTGTTATAGAGGTAAGTATATATAATAAATTTTTATAAATTATTATTATTCATTAAGAATGATATAAAAACATTAATTTGAAGTAAATAAAAAAATATAGAAAATATAAAATTTCTCATATAGTTTTTAAAAAAATTTGTAAAATATATTTTATAAAAAGTTACCAAGGGTTATTCTAGAAAATAATATTAATATTATAAAAATTACAAATTTTTTTATATGATATTTTGAAATTCTAAAAATTAGAGAAAGTTATTTTGAAAATAATAATTTATTATATAAAAATGATATATCTTACTAAAAGAAAATAAAATAAATAATTCTCCCCCTTAGATGATTAAACATGTGAGATAAAGGGATCATAACCAGAATAAAATAAAAAATAAAACCACATATTCCAGTTTTAAAAATATTTTTTTAAAAAAAAATTAAAAACAATAACTCAAGGCAACCATATATCAAGTAAAAAAGTCACTAGTGAACCATTAATAATTCCCCTTTAATTAATTGAAAAGGATCAAGGTATATAAGTCTAGTAAAAATATTAGTGAGTTGATAATCCACTGGTAAAAAATCCAATAATATATCACATCTTTGTAAGTGATCTCTTATGAAATAATTTCTCAAGTCAATTTGTTTGGTGAGAGAGTGATAGATAGTATTTTTAAAGAAATTATTGGCATTGGTATTATCTCACATGATAGGGATATGATCAAATGTTTTCTTCAAGACTAATGGAGTTTGATTCATCTATATAATGTGGTCACAAAAACTCCCTACAGCTATGTATTCTTCTTTTTCAAAAGAAATACTAGTGGAATTATATATCATTATACTCTATGAGATGGGGTATTTTCCTAGAAGATGAAAATTCTCACTAGTAATTTACATATCTAGTTGATATCCTCTAAAATCATCATTTTAAAAATAGGTTAATTCAAAAGAGGTTCCTTTCAGATAAAATAAAATGATATTCTTAAATGCATTTAAATGGGAATAATTTTAAATATTTTAAGTGATATTTTTATTAAAAATGGGGATAGTTTCAATCATTGATCAAGATATTGAAAATTATCATATAAAGTTAAACTAGAATATAAATCATAATATTATAATGTTTTCTCCCAATAATTTTATCGTCTTCGTTCAATGTATGATTACAATTTGTACTCGTGGGAGTGTTAATTTCTTCATCATGATCCATTTAGAATCATTTTACGAGTTAATTTGTTTATTTTAAATGGTTTAAAAAGAATCAATCATTTCATTGAGAAATATTAAAAATAATTAATAATTGCAGTTCACCGATAATGCTCATCAGGAATTCATTTTTCATAGAATCAAAAAATTAAAAATAGGGGTGTTCATTGGTAGAGCTGAGAATGACTTCATTAATGAAAATTTTAATAAAAGAAAACCATTCGATATGTTCTTTAAACATAAAATTGAATTAGGATTTCCCATTTTAAATCTATTTGAAAGAATATTATTTTATATGTAATCATAAATATTTATAGTGACATATATTAAATCATAAATAGATTTATTAAATTTTAAATTGGATTTTCAAATATTCAGATTTTAAAAATTGGGTGGTTGTCCCATAAAAAAATATTTCAAATAAAACCATATTAAAAAGATATTTTAAATTCTATTTTAAAATGTTTTAAATTTCGATGAAATTTGAATGCCAATAATATTATTATAGATTCAAACTGAGCGATGGGTGCAATGGTTTCACCATATTTTACTCCTTGTTCATTGTTATTTAATTTTTCAGTCAAACAAGCCTTTTTTCTAATGTTATTACCATATTCATCTAATTTATTTTTAAAACTCCATTTAGATCCTATAATTATTTGATCACTAGGTATTTCAATGAGTGTACATATATCATTTAATGTGAATTTGTTTAGTTCCTATTATATAGAAAGTACCCAATTTATATCATTAATAGAATCCTTAATATTTTGGGGTTCAATATTATAGAAAAAGGCTAATTTTTAATTAAAATTTTATACTGATCTATTAGTATGAGTTCCTTCTTGTAAATCTCTGATGATATTTTCAATGGGATGGTCTTTAGATTTTTTTTAAACATTAGGAATGTAATTTTAAGGAGATTATTATTCTTCTTAATCTTCATGGGTTTTAAAATATTCACTTAAAATTTAATTTTGGAAAAAATATAAGGGGTATTTGGAATACATTATTCATATACAATATGGATTGATTATTAGATCATTTTAGTCCCTTTTTTAAATACATTTTATGACTTCCCTGATTTGGAGTACCCAAGAAATATACCTTCATCAAATTTAGAATAAAATATTCCATGACTGTATTTAGTGTTTAAAATAAAAGAAAATTAGCCAAAAACATTGAAAAATATAACTCCAAGTTTTTTTAAACAATGTTCATAAGGTTTTTTCTTAATAAAAGATTTAACCATAATGTGATTAATGATATATCTTGTAGTTTTCATGGGATAAGCCCAAAAAATATTGGAATATAAAAATCACATAGAAAAGTTTGATATATTTTATATATAGTTCTACTTCACCTCTCTACTACCCTATTTTCATAAGGGGTTGGAGGTGAGAAAGAATATTGACTAAAACCTTTGAAAGAAAATAAATCATTAAATTCCTTGTTATCAAATGCTATTCCATGATTTCTATGAATCAAAATAGTTTTTAAAAATATAATTTCAACCATTTTAAAAAAACATTATTAAGTCTTCCCAAGATTTACTTTTATGAGATAGGAAATATAATCATGTCGACCTTGTAAAGACCTCAACAATTATGAGAGTATATTATTTTCCTCCTATATATTCAAATTGATTAGGACCCAAAATATCAAGATGAATTAATTTAAAATATTTTGGAGAAAAGTACCAACATTATATTTAAAAGAGTATTTTTTTCCTCACTATATTATATTTCTTCAGAAACCACTTCATATTTTAAAAGAAATTTTGGAATATCACTTGTAAGTTGATAATGGTTGAGTTTGAATATAGATTGTTTGTGTAATGACCAAGTAGTTTATACCAAAGCCATTCTTCACTCACATTTGCACTCAAAAATTTCAAATTTTTTATAACAAGGTAATTTAAATTAATTTTTTAAATATTTTTAAATATTTAAAATGTAAATAAAATATTTTTTTAGAGATAATATTTTAAAAAAAGTTTTCAAGAGATATTTAAAAATAGAAATACAACCATTCAACTTTTCTTAGTAAATTTTTTATCAATAATTTTATGAATAAAACATATTTAATTTGATTTTGAGTTAGAAAAAATTATGGTAACGTCATTTATTATAAACCCTTAGAATTATCACTGAAATTGACATGGTCTTATTTAATTTTATAAATTTGATTAATTTTGAAAAGTTCTTCACATATGTGTCTCATGAAACCAATATCTAGGTCCCACATTTATTTTTGTTATTTTCTTAAGAGACACCTTTAATATATAATTAAAAACAATTTAGATTTAGAACCCACACAAATTTGAGTCCTCTTGTGTTATACAATAATGATTTTTGAATCTAAATTTACATTACATTTTTTATTTTGGGAAAATTTTAAGAAAGACGAATGGACTTTGGTCTTCTATATAACGTATTTTTTTCAATCAAATTCATATATTATATGGCAGATTGTTTTGAAATAAAAACAAAATTTATTTTGTGATTAAACATTTACAAAATTATTTCTCATTGGATTTTTAGAGGTGATTGCATGATTGGTGTAACCAAAGCTGGCCAGATCTTTTCCATATTTTTAAGAATCCAAAATTTTATTTAAATTTTATTTACCTTGGGTGAATTTTAAAAGATTATTTTTGAGACATTTAATATCGATTTCAAGATTCTTGACATCCATTTAATTTTATATTTTCTTAATAAGATCTTATTTTTGTTTTACAAAAATATTATTTTCCTTTAAGAGATTTTCATTTTCTCAAATGACATAATTATATTTTTGTTTCAGTAATAAATATATATAATAAAGTTGATGCTATTCATTTTCATGTTAATCTCAAGAATATTTTTTTTTCATCAAAATTTAGGAGACTAGTGGATAATGAATAATAAGATAGAGGGGGAGAAATTGGATAAGATTAAGATGAGAAAATATGAAGAGGGGTACTAATATTAAGACCTCCATTCACATTTTCTATATGGAACTTAGTTCTTGAGTACATAAATTGGATGATGATGATGAATCCATGGAGTAATCACTTGCACTTCACACCGTGAATTTAGAATCCTTTTAATGTTTTTTATTTTCATTGAAATTTTTCTTATAGAAAGGAAACACCACCATCATGTAACCATTATTTTTACATTCATATCATGACACTTCTAGTTTCACCTTTTTTTAATTTGGTCTCTTTTATAAGATCTTATTCAAAAATAAAATGATATTCTTTTCTGAAGGAAAAATATGTATAGAACCTCACCATTAGAATATTCATCTTTGGTGGATTTGAAGGTGATTGTTTTCATGAATTATTTTTATTTCTTGGTATCTTTTTTCTTGTAATTTTATCATGATTGTGTAAATCATTAGGGATCCGATTAATTTATCAACCACCATATTTTTAAAATGTTTGTCTTTTTGGATCGCTAACACTTTAGAAGTCCAAGATCATTGGAAAAACCAAAGAACATTATCTCAGATTTTTTTATAGAGAAACCATCATTGAGATTCTTTATACCATTGGATATGTTATTAAATCTTGTAAACACACTAGTAATAAACTCATTTGGACTAATGGTTAACATTAAAAATCATGATGAATTATATATAATAGAAAATATCTAACTGTATTGGTTCTTTATAGTATAACATCAAGTAATTTCAAAATTTAATTTGCATGTTTTCAAGTGGAAACACGATTAAACTTATTGTGATCAAGACTGCATTACAATGCATTCATATATTTATTATTCAATTCAAATTTATTAATATATATGAGAGTCAGTTTTTCATCTAACTATTTAGTTGGAATATTCCTATGAATTTCCATTTTCTAAATGGGATAATAAATAATACTAAAAAAAATTTACATGTGATTATTCCAATAGGAATATTTGACGATGTAAACAAATACGATGATGTGAATTTGAATTAGATTCCATAATAAAATGGACCATTGAAATATATTAAGATTTGAAAAATGAAAATCTAAAAATAAATAATTTTGAAGACAGCAAAATTAATGAAAAACCAATGCACCCCATTAATACCAATTGATGGACAATGATTCTAATAATAGGCGGGGTGAGTCTCCATTTTAAAAAATTTAAATTGGAATAATATATTAAAGTGAGAAATCATTCATAAGATATTAAATTTTAGTTTAAGGAGATAAAATCAATGTAATTGATTCATGGAAATGAATGAACTGAATTTATACTATTGTATGAGTCGAGTTTAAATTATACAATGCCTAGTAGTAAATAGAGTAAAAACACAATTGTTAATAAGTTATGATAAATCTAGATTTGTGATCCTATATCTCTACCCTTTAAATTTAACAGTCTATTTTGTAAATCCCTTAATCTCAGTGGTGATCAAGAAACACATCCTTAAAAGTGTTAGTTTATGAGAATCCTCTTTACCATCATTGGTATCTAAGAAACTTGTCCCACACTTTTTCCTATTATGGCCAGTTGGATAAAGGATGTTGAGGATTGAGAGTTTTGATTTAGGAAACCCATTACAAGACATTCAAAAATCTATTTGGATGGATGAAAAAACATATAGGAAGAAATAATTGAGAGGATAGTAGTGATCCTTGATAGATTTATAACTTTTATTATGATTATTGTTAAAATTGATATTATAAACCTCTTTCATTGTTGGGATATGGAAAAACATCATTTGAATAAAGTGTGACAAGGAAATGATCCCAGGTGACAAGGGGGTCCTTTTATAGTATCCAAAACAACTAGTAAGTTTTCAAAATTCATTTTCTATAATGAAGAAGAATAAGACTAAATTTATATTTAATTTGAACCTAATTATATCTTTCTTTCTAGGCATGCCTTAATGCCACTGGATACCCAATATCCTATACTCGGTAGCCAGTGGTATTCCTTGAACATGGGAAATATTGATAATAACCACAAACATTCCACAAATTTAGAGCATCTTCATGGTGGCCTTTGAAAAGTAAGAATCGCCTTTGAGATATCCAATGATCGACTAGTGGTCCATCTTCACATCTAGGCCACATTCATCGTAGTACTAGGTAGCTGAAGCATCTTTTATAGCTTCTACTCTAAGAAGGGATGTCGCCACTTTAACCAAAGGAATTATTTGATCCTATAAGGTGATTCAATGAACTTTAAACAAGAAGATATATATTTATAATACTTTAAAAATACCTCAGATGAAATTCAATATGAAATTACTTATATCAAATCATATTCAAATTAAACAACAAAACATACGAAAATTGTGATTTATTGAAATAAAGGAGGGTTTTTATGATCATGAAAACACTATTAGAGAGATAGGAAAAATAAATATATCATCGATGAATATGGAAATAAAAGAGTTAAGATACTTTTGTAAAATATTTTTCGATAGTTACATAAACATATAAATATATTTGGTTAAAAAAATATAAATGAAATACTCATAGTGGTTATACCTCCTCCAAAATGTGGTTATTAGAATATCAAACTCCTTGATTGTGAGCCAGTAAGAACATGCCCATAGTTCAATCTTAGAAAACCATTTTTCCCATTCATCTAAACAAAACAAATATTCAATGTGTGGTAATGGATATTTTTTTCTTGATCATAACATGATTGATCTTTTGATAATCAATAAACAAGTGAAGGGTTTTATCATCCTTTTTGGAAAAAAGAAACGGTTATTTCCAAGGAGACACATTGGTTAAAATGAATCCATTGGGAATAAAATCATGTAACAGATTATTTAGTTCCATCAATTCAATAAGATTCATATGCTATGAGCGAATATATAGAGGTTTTGTTCCTAATAGTAAGTCAATAGACAACTCCAACTCCCTCGCCAATAGAAAACCAAAAATGTATGACATGAACACTTCCTTAAATTCAATAGCTACTAGAGGAATTTTACTATAATCAACTACTTACTTTGGTTGAGTATCATAAAATTATATTATACTACAAAACTCTGGAAGATTATATTTTTCTTGGTTACACGTTGGGTCTCATTCTCCCCAAACAACATGGAACTCCACATCAGAAGCAGTAATTATATGGACCCGGCCTTAAACCTTAATTAATATCGAATTAAATGAATAATTCACATTGAGGATATTTTCCAGTATATAGTTTTATAGAATTAGAACATAACTATTACATCTCAAAAGATTACAAAGTAGAAACTTCTACATAGTTTCCATTTTTTTTACAAAACATGAACTCTTGAAAAAAAAAGGGTCTTGTCTAGTTCCATGTTTAAGACAACATGAATTTTCCTTTATCCCATCCTTGACCCTATTCCACATTATGTCCTGTGAAAAACATTAAAAAAAACTTTTGATAAGCATAAAAATCTCAGTAAGGTATACACAAAGAATGAAAACTGTTAGTTTTTCAAAACAACAAGTAAACCATGAATTCATTTACATAAGTAATACTTTTCACCTTTACGAAGTACTAAATACTCTTCACTGAATAAAAGATCATTACTTACGCTTTTGTAACCAAAATATTACCATAAAACCCATATAATGAACAGATAACATATAAAAGTAACTTGGAAAATAAACATACTTAAATGGAATAACCATACGGTCAACTTCCACACATGTCACTAAATGGAATAGCCATATGGCCGACTTCCACACCCAATGCATTGGAGGTTATAATTTAACCACCCGTCCTGGTATTCACGACATCACCCACCATTTGGTTTCTCACGTAACCACCCATCAAATTTACAAGTACCATTATAAAATCATAACACATAGTACAATTATAAAGGAATGAAAACATTTATACATTTCAATCAAAATATATCACTTAAATATATTGACATAACAAATCCATTATCAAAACCATTTTCGATACCAAAATACATAAAAGTTTATATGGTATTAATTTACTTTTAAAAACATTACAGCTTGTTGAGGAATCCAAAGATCAAATAATACTCGTGGCGGTGGAAAAGGTCTATGTCACCACGTATGTTAAAAGAAATATTCCTTTTTTTCATTTAGTAAAACACTTCATAGAAAAATATTCCCTTAGAATGAAATGAAAAGTCAATGGTGTTTTATATATCCTATAAAGGAAAGTCTTGTATTTGAACAAAATATGACTCAATGAATGGAGATAGAGATGAAGTCCCTTACCTCGTTTTCGACTTAACTCGATCACTATTTAATCTCATGAATAATAAACTAAAGTTAATTTCTACTTTCTTAAGAACCTTTTTCAAGTTTATTATTCCTTTCATACCACTTATTGATATGTTGTAAACATTATGTAATCATTTAAGTTAATAATGTTCATTTTGTACATATCTGGTACTTCAGTCTAAAATGGACTTCTTATAATTACAAGTTGTCCATGTGGTTAATAGAACATTATATCCAGAATGATAATCATGATTTATATATCAAATATATCTTATATATTCATCATATAAATCTATTAATAATCGTAAATAACATTTAGAGGTAATAAATTAAATTCACCGTTCATGGAGACGGTAAGTCGTACGTACGCATTAACGCTACTTTCATTTCTATTTCGTATTTAATGTAATGAAATCACAATTATATAAAGGAAAATTATAATTCTAGTATAATATAATATATAATATTGTTAACATCATCTTTATACATCCCACATATGGAATTAATGATTCAAATCCCTTTGAGGGGGCGGTAGTCCGCACTTCCAAAAATGAAATTATCGTGTTTATCCATTATGGAAACCATAAAGGTATCCCATAAATGAAAAATAAAGAAGAATAAGGAAAACATCAAAATAATATAAATCATATATAAATAAAGTTACGTCTTAATGGACACCATGAAAGGTGTTAAGAGAAGATTGAACAATCATCGTTCCGTGAGGCAGTAATTCGCCATCCACAGAAACAGTATGTTCTTTAACCATTAGACGGAGGTGTGTGTAAGTGTAGATAGAATAATACACATAAAAAAATACTAGTATATTGAAGATACTAGTGTTGTTAAAAATAAAGGAATAAAAATAGTTTGGGGGTTGGAGAAGCAAAATAAAACAAAAGAACAAAAGAGAACACATTACCTATAAATCGGGTAACTCCCTTTGGCTTGAACCAAAAGTGTTTCTTAAAGAGCTTCCTGCTTAAGGTAAGTCTTCTAGGATGAAGAGAGTGATATTTAGATCTTATTTTAGTAGATTTTGGATGAGACAAATGGCTTGAGATGTTTGTGAAATGGGTAGGAAGTGGGGTCTTTTTATAAGGGAGAGGAGGGGCTCTTTTGGAATGCATGAAACTATTATTTTATTATATAATGCTTTTCAGTTTCTAAAGGTCCAGAAATTATTTAAGTTGAATATAAGGTTTCCCATGTTCAAAATAAAATCATTCAATAAGAATTGAAAAAGTTTTGGATATTATTTTCAACATTTTCTGCTTATTTATTTAAATTATTATTTAATGACGTAAACACTTCATCATAATTGTGTCATAATTAATTTTATTTATCTTATGTATAAAAATTATAAAACAATTACCATGTAGTAGGAAATAATTTTATCTTTCTAATTATTATTTATAGTAAAATATATCAATTATATTCCCCCATGTAAAAATTGTTTTAGTAAAACAATACATGTTTGTGAAATTTTTATTTTTACTTTAAATAAAAGGTATTAATGTCATTATCTTACCCAAGTGGCTCCATGGGGTCTCATAAATTGACCCATGGATATTCATGGTCTTCCATGACTCATAAAATAAGTCTAAGACACGTGTCAAGGTGATTTCATATTATTATAACATTATTTTTACCTTAAATTACACTAATTAACTTTAATCGCGTTTAATAAAACATAAAAGTTACTATTCACCAAAAATTTATTTTCATCCCATTGAACCAAATTTTACTTACTAATGAAAACCATGTATGTTGGATTTTTGAAATTCAATTTACAGAAGTAGTAAAATTTCATTTAAATGAAAAATCAGTTTTTAACTACCACTTAGTTGTTTCACTATTCATCAAAAATTGATATTTTTCAGAAAAATACCAAAAATTCAACCTAAGATATATTTGAAATTCTGAATTAAAAAATGATGTCTATTTTAAAAAATTCAAATCATATAAGTTTCATTAATTAATTTAATAATTAATTTCTGTTGTCAAAACAAATAGCGTGTTTTTAAAAACCAATATCTATCAAAAGATTGACACTTGTTTAAGTCCATATTCAATGTGAAATTAATTCCAATGACCACCATTGGATTAAATTCTAAAAATTTATTCTAATTTAAATTTAAAACCAATTTAAAAGATAATCTATTCATATAAATAAATTAGATTAAAATGACGTTTTGAATTAAAATACAACATTTTTCACTTATTCGTTAAAAATGAACTTTATCAGAAAAATAACAAAAACATACACAAAGTAAATTTTGATGTCCCGATTCTAAAGAAGGGTTTTATTTGGTCCAATATAATGTATAATAGTGACCAAAATTATTTTTAAAGAGGTTTCTCCATCAAAATGTGATAAATCGACCTTTTAGTGAATATTAGAGTATCTATGCCTAAAATTGAATTATTTTCTTATTTTAATCCTTTATCATTTATTGGATAAATTTAAAAACATTTAAAATATATATATAATCATATTTTATTTATTTATATTCATTCCCGCCAATACAACGGCTACATGTTAACTACCATTTAAAATAATATTATTTTTTTATTAGTGTGCAACGTAAGATTTCAAAGAAACTCGTTGTTGCGTATCGGGTAAAATATCAAACATAGTAACCCCTTTAAAGTAAAATTAATATTTAATTCACAAATATTAATAAATATAAAAAATGTCTTATTCTTTATTTACCTGGGATGTTATATCTTTCCTCCCTTTTGGGAATTGTGTCCTCGCAATTTTATTCACTTATCAAAATAAGTGGGGGAATTTATCCCTCATAGAATTTTCAAATTACCATGTTGCATCATAAACCATATGGTTTTTTCATAAAACCTTCACTTGATAAATTACCTTATTTCTCAACACTTTATCTCTTCGGTCAAGAATCTGGACAGGTTGTTCTTCATAAGAGTGATTCTCTTCCAACTGAACTACCTTTGGCCTCAAAACATGAGATGGATCTGGTATATAATTTATCAACATTGAAACATAAAAAACATTGTGTACCTAGGACAAACTTGGAGGTAAATCCACTTTGTATGTAACTGGTCCAACTTTCTCTGGGATTTCATAAGGTCCAATTAACCTCGAACTCAACTTTCCCTTCTAGCCAAAACGCATCACACATTTCCAAGGAGAAACTTTTAGAAAAACATGATCACCTACCTCGAAAGATAGATCCTTCCTTTGATTATCCACATAACTTTTCTTCCTTCTCTGAGCCGTTCTCATGTGCTTTTGAATCAACTATACTTTTTCTACCATATCTTCTACCAATTTTGGTCCCATCAGCTTCCTTTCCCCAACTTCATGCCAAAAAACTAGAGTTTGACATTGTTTTTTATATAATTCCTCAAATGGATCAATCTTTATACTGAAATGAAAACAGTTGTTATAAGGAAATTCAACTAAAGTAAGATGTTGGTCCCAACTTCCCTGGTAATCTATCATGCAAGCATGTAACATATCCTCCATAATATGAATTGTTCGTTCTAACTTCCCATCTGATTGCGAATGAAAAGTTGTACTAAAATTTAATTCAGTACCCAACGAATTCGGAAGGACTTTACAAAAGTTAGAAGTAAACCTAGGATCACGATCAGATACAATGGACGGGGGAACTCAATGAAACCTGACTATCTCTTTACCACACAACCAATAAATTTGATCTAGAGACAAAGTAGCTTGAATAGGAAAGAAATGATAAGATTTAGTCAATCGATCAACTATAACCCAGATTTCATTATTACCCAATGTTGTCTTTGGTAATCCCACAATGAAGTCCATGGATATATTTTCCAATTTCCACTCAAGCACCGGTAATGGCTGAAGTATCCCTTTTGATAACTTCCGCTCTATGTTAACCTATTGACAAGTCTAAAACATCACAGTAAAGTCAGCAATATCTCTTTTCATTCCATCCCAAAAGTAATAGTCTCTCAGATCTTTGTACATCTTAGTACTTCCAGGATGAACTGAAAACGGGGAACTATGAGCCTCACATAACAACTCATTCTTCATCTGTGAATCACAAGGCATATATAATCTCTTCCCAAACCTCAAAACACAATCAGTATCAATGTTAAATTCAGGAAACTTACCCTTTTGAACCTGCTCTACCTTTTTCTGCAACCCACTGTCTTTATTCTGTGCTTACTTAATTCTGTCTGATAGAGATGATCTCACCGACACCTGAAACAAAACAGAAGAACTTCCTGCACCAACAACTTCTATACAAAATTTCCTCAAATAAAAAACAAAAGGATCTCTCTCCAAACGTTGCATGTTTAATGAAGCATTACTTTTTCGACTCAAAGAATTATCCACTTTATTTGCTTTTCCCGGATGGTAATGAATTTTACAATCGTAATCCTTGATTAATTCTAGCCATCTCCTCTGTCCCATGTTCAATTCTTTCTGAGTGAATATATACTTAAAAATTTTGTGATCAGTATATATTTCACACTTTACTCCATACAAATGATGCCTCCAAATTTTCAGAGCAAAAACAACAGCAGCTAATTCCAAATCATGTGTAGGGTAATTTAACTTATGATTTTTCAACTGAAGTGAAACATAAGCAATTACCTGATCATTATGCATAAGGACACAACCAATTCCCTTAAACAAAGCATCATTGTAGATAAAAAACTCACCATTTCTAGAAGGAAGTTCCAAAACAGGAGCATTCACCAATCTTCGTTTCCATTCTTGAAAACAATCATCACATTCTTTTGCCCAGATGAACATAACACCATTTCAAGTTAACTTAGTCATTGGACTAGATAACCGTGAAAAATTTTCAACAAACCTCCAGAAATAACTAGTAAAACCATGAAAACTACGGATCTCGGTTATATTTGTGGGTCTTGGCCATTTTTCAACAACTTTTGTTTTAGCAGGATAAATAGTTATTCCATTTCTTGAAACAATGTGACCAAGGAAAGTAATTTTTTGTAACCAAAACTCACACTTGCTGAATTATCCATACATTTTCTTTCCTTTTAAGGTTTGCAAGACAACACTTAAATGACTTTAATGTTCCTATTTCATTTTTTAATAATCCAAAATATCATAAATGAACACAACCACAAACTTACCACCTGAGTCAACTGATCTATCACTGCCTCAAACTGTTCATTTCTGATTCTGACAATCTCAGGATGCTGATTTTGAAGCTAATTTCCCTTTGTATTCCTTCCCAGCACAACTTCCATGTTTCTTCTACGAAACACCATTCTTAACACAGAAATATCTTAGTTGAAGCAACATGGTAATCTATAAATTCTATATCTTTTCAATATTACCATAAATTAATTTACGTACATGAATTTAACAATATTCTAACTCCTAAAGTTGTCTAAACCGACCTCTGATACCAACTATAAGAACCCAGCCTTAAACCTTACATAATATTGAATGAAATGAATAATTCACATTGAGGATCTTTTCATGTTTAGAGTTTTAGAGAATTAGGACATAACTATTACATCTCAAAAGATTACAAAGTGGACACTTCTACACAGTTCCCATTTTTTACAAAACATGGACTCTTGAAAAAAAAGAGCCATGTCTAGATCCATGTTTAAGACAGCATGACTTTTCCTTGATCCCATACTTGACCCTATTCCACATTTTGTCCTGTGAAAAACATTTCAAAAACTTGGGATGAGCATAAAAAGCTCGGTAAGGGATACATAAAGAATGAAAACTCTCAGTTTTTCAAAACAACAAGTAAACCATGAATACATTAACATAAGTAAAACTTTTCACCTTTATGAAGTACTAAATAATCTTCACAAAATAAATGATCATTACTTTCCCTTTTTTAACCAAAATATTTCCATAAAACCCATATAAAGAACACATAACATATAAAGGTAACTTGGGACATAAACATACATAAATGGAATAACCATACGGTCAAATTCCACACATGTCACTAAAGGGAATAGCCATACGGCCGACTTCCATACCCAATTCATTAGAGGTTATAACGTAACCACCCTTCCTGGTATTCACGGCACCACCCGTCATTTTTTTTGTCACGTAACCACCCCTAAAATTTCCAAGTACCATTATAAAATCATAACACATAAAACAATTATAAAGTAAAGAAAACATTTCCCCATTTCAATCACAATATATCACTTAAATATATTGACATAACAAATCCATTATCAAAATAATTTTCAATACAAAAATACATAAAATATTATATGGTATTTATTTACTTTTAAAAACATTAAGGCTTGTTGAGGAATCCAAAGATCAAATAATACTCAAGGCGGCAGAAAAGGACGTTGTCACCGTGTACGTTAAAAGAAACATTCCTTTTTCATTTAGTAAAATTAATTGTAGAAAAATATTCCCTTTGAATGAAATGAAAAGTAAAATGTGTTTTACATAGCGTATAAAAGAAAGTCTTGTATTAGAACAAAATATGCCTCCGTGAAAGGAGATTGAGACGAAGTCCCTTACCTCGTGTCTGACTTGACTCGATCGCTCTTTAATCTCCTGAATAATAAACTAAAGTTAATTTAAAATTTCTTAATAACATTTTTCATGTTTATTATTCCTTTTATATCACTTATTAACATGTTATAAACATTATTTTATCATTTAAGTTAATAATGTTCGTTTTGTAGATATCTGGTACTTATGTCAAAAATGGACTTGTTATAATTACAAGTTGTCCATGTGTTCAGTAGTACATTATATACAGAATGATAATCATGATGTAGATATCATATATATCTTATATATCCAATATAAACATGTATTTATAATATTACATAACATTTATAGGTATGAAATGAAATACACCATTCATGGAGACGGTAAGTCATACGTAAGCATGAGTGCTACTTTCATTTCTATTTCGTATTTAATAGAATGAAATCAAAATGATATAAAGGTACATTATAATTCCAGTATAATATCATATATAATATTATTAAATCCATCCTTTATACATCCCACATAGGGAATTAACGATTCAAATCACTTTGAGGGGGCGGTAGTCCTCATTTCCAAAGATGAAATGATCGCATTTATACATTAAGGAAACCATAAAAGTATGCCATAAATGAAAAATACATAATCATAAGAAAAACATAAACCTAATATATATCATATCTTAATACAGTGAAATCTTAATGTCCACCAAGAAAGGTGTTAAGAGAAGATTGAACAATCATCGTTTCGTGAGGCATTAATTCACCATCCATAGAAACAGTATGTTCTTTAACCATTAGACAGAGGTGTGTGTAAGTGTAGCTCGAATAATTCTCATAAAAAATACTAGTATATTTTAGATACTGGTTTTGTTGAAAAATAAAGGAATAAAAATAGTTTATGGGGTTGGAGAAACAAAATAAAACAAAAGAACATAAGAGAAGACATTACCTTTAAATCAGGTTACTCCCTTTGGTTTGAACCAAAAGGGTTTCATAAAGAGCTTTATGCCTAAGTTAAAGCGTCTAGGATGAAGAGAGGGATATTGGGATATTATTTTAGTAGAGGTTGGACCAGCCAGAGGGCTTGATAAGTGTGTCAAATGGGTAGTGTGTGTGGTCTTTTTATAAGGCAGAGGAGGGGCGCTTTTGGAAAGCATGGAACTATTATTTTATTAAATAATTCTTTTCGGTTTCTAAAGGTCCACAGATTATTAAAGTAGAAGATACATTTGCCCATGATCGAAATAAAATCATCCATTATTAATTGGACAAGGGTTGGATATTATTATAAACATTATATTCATATTTATTTAAATCATTCATTAATGACGTTAACACTGCATCATCATTGTGTCATAAATAATTTTATTTATTTCACGTCTAAAAATTATAAAAAAATTACCATGTTGTAGGAAATATTTTTAGATTTATAATGAATATTTCTATTCAAATATATCAATTATATTACACAGTATAAATTTTTTTTAGTAAAACAATACAAGTTTGTAACATTTTTATTTTTTCTTTAAATAAAAGGTATTAATGTAATTATCTTACCCAAGGGTCTCCATGGGGTCCCATAAATTGACCCATGGATTTTCATGGTTTTACATGACTCATAAAATAAGTGTAGGACATGTGTCAAGGTTATTTTATATTATTATAATAGTATTTTTACCTTAAATTAATCTAATTGCCTTTAATCGCGATTAATAAAACATAAAAGTTACTATTCAACAAAAAAAATTATTTTCATCCCATTGAACCACATTATACTTACTAATGAAAACCATGTAGGTTGTATTTTTTAAATTCAATTCACTGAATTGGTAAAATTTCATTTAAATGAAAAATCAGTTCTTTAACTACCACTTAATGGTTTCACTATTCATTAAAAATTGAAGTTTTTCAGAAAAATACCAAAAATTCACCCTAAAAAATATTTGTTATTCTGAATTAAAAACTGATGTCTATTTTAAATAATTCAAATCATTTAAGTTTCATTAATTATTTTAATAGTTAATTCCTGTTGTCTAAACAAATGGCGTGCTTTTAAGAAACATTATCTATCAAAAGATTGACACTTGTTTAAGTCCATATTCAAAGAGAAATTAATTCCAATGACCACCATTGGATTAAATGGTAAAAATATATTCTAACTTCAATTTAAAACCAATTTAAAAGATAATATAATCTTATAAATAAATAAGATTAAAATGAGGTTTTGAATTAAAATACATTATTTTTTACTTATTCATTAAAAATGAACATTATCAGAAAAATAACAAAAACATACACAAAGTAAATTTTGATGTCCCAATTATAACGAAGGATTTTATTTGTTCCAATAGAATGCATAAGAGTGACCAAAACTATTTTTAAAGAGGGTTCTCCATCAAAAGGCGATAAATCGATCTTTTAGTGAATATTAGAGTATCTATGACTAAAATTGAATTATTTTCTTATTTTAAGCCTTTATATTTTATTGGATAAATGTAAAAACATTTAACAAACATTTGTAATCATATTTTAGTTATTTATATTCATTCCCGCCAATACAACGGCTACATGTTAACTAACATTTAAAATTATATTATTATATTATTAGTATGCAATGTAAGATTTCAAAGAAACTCATTGTTGCGTATCGGGTAAGCTATCGAACATAGCAACCCCTTTAAAGTAAAATTAATATTTAATTAACAAATATTAATAAATAGGAAAATTTATTATTCTTTATTTACCTGGGATGTTACAGTAATGGACACCTATTTTTTATAATAGTAAATTTAGCCTTTATGAGTAACCAAAAAATCTTATACATATATTTCACATCAGGAAGAAAAAAGTGCCAGAAGATCTAAGTCTCAGGTATATAGAAATTATAATAGGGGAATCTGAGATCCTCCTCTCTCTTCATCTCAAGGGGGGCTATAATTGTAATATCATAAGGCATGAGTTTAATATAAGGATTCAATAAATACATTTTTTGGGATGATATAGAAGAATTAGAGAGGATGGAATTCACTAAAGATGAATCAATTGTAATGTTACCAACCATTAGCATAGGACGTGCACCTGTTCCCATTAAAGACTCATTAACTATGTGATTTTGTTTCATTCCTAATGCATATGGTTTGAACCACATTTTTTATGAAGATTCGGATAATTCCTCAAATCCTGTGAGTATTAATAAGTTCATTCCACTACAAAAAGATGTAAGAACATGTCAAAACCTATGAAAGTGGCCTAAACATCTGCATGATTTGTGATTTTTATTACCAATGTGCAAGAAACAATCATGTTCCCAACCGTTCTACATTGGAAATAGGTTTTCATGCCTAAATATGACATTACATAAGACATGGAGAAATATTTCTATCAACGACCACCACTATTGTTTCCATAATGGGAATTATTCTACTTCCTCTTCCCTATAAAGGAACAAATAAATAGACCACTAGGATTAGGAGGTACTAACATGAACCATGAATTAGCAGCCATATAAATTTTCAAAATTAGAGCTATATTGAAAACATTAGCATAAGATGTATGCTTCATAATAAATAATTATGACTGGATATCATATCAATTACCCATATCAAACTTCTAATACTTTATCTTCTCATTTTACACTAAGTTAGGTTAAATATAAGAAATTTTATCAAAATTATTGGTGTATTGTGACACTATCTGATAACATTATTGAAGTTTGAGAAATTCTTTGAACATATCCAATTATACCAACTACGTATAGAATCACTCCACGAATAAGAGTCATAAAATCATTCCACTCTGAGCCCTCATTCTTAAGTTTTAGTACTATTTCATCTCATAATCTCCAACCAGATCTCTCAAGATTGACAATGTCACACTTCAAATTAATGGAATTTGGAATCTCCAGCCAATCAAAATGTTATTCAATCTTCCCCAATCAATCCTTCACCTCCTGAGGATCATTTGTTCCCTGTAAATATAGTTTCTTCTTATGAGGAAACTCCTACAATCAAATTTTTTTATCATCTAGTTGAGGTTCTACCACTGTAGATAGAATGGGGATTTGTACATCAAATTGTCTCAAATCATGGACCACACACACTATTACGTCTATATGGTTCTAGTCATGTAAAGAGTTCTATTACTGTGACTCATCATTGTTTCCCTCTTAAAAATTGAGTGAACACCAACTTTGGGGAATGTAACTACACAACATCAATAAACAAAAAAGGAAACATCAATCAATAGAAAGAGTAACATAAAATCTATCAATTAGAATACAATATGGGAACAAATATCTCATATCACAGTTTGGTAAAATCCGAGAATCAATAAAAAAAGTTCATTAAAGATGCTTTTTTCAAACCATCCATGATATCTTAAGGCACAATATGATGATATGTAGACAAACACTTACTCATATGAGACCCCTTAAGTTATAAAAATCACAAATTATGTCTACTAAGACATCTCAAACTACATAATGACGTCTAAAAGGATACTTAACCTCCTCTGATACCATTTTCCCCTATCGACAAGATTTTCTGCTAAACCCATACTTGTGTCAGCTATAAAAAACTCAAAGGGAAATCACAATCCCTATGGGTAGATGACTAGTTCCATAGAATAAAAATTTCTAAGTGGGAATGATTACACCATAAAAAATTAAATAATACAAGTTAGTGGATAAGAATCCATAATCGGTTGATATGTTCAAATAAAAATCAGAATAAAACTACCTCAAATGAAACGGGAATCTATAAATATCAAAAAACCATAAGTCGAAACAAACACAATAAATACCTGAAAAAAATAAATCGCATACTTCACTTCTCACCACCAACTCCCAAGGTCCCACTGTCATGAACACCCACCTCCTCAATGTGTTTCTTTCCCTTCTCCTATACCTAGAAAAAGAAAATATAGAAACACCCAAAGGAAAAAATGGGGTGTGAGGAACACTAGTCTAGTATTATTTCACCAAAAATTCCAAAAGAATTTCATATAAAATAAATAAAATATCCTTAATTAAAAATAAAACATAGAATGGTAATATTTTCATAATTCATATTAAATTGTTATTTTCAAATCATTTCAATGAAATGTCTAAAGTAGGTGGAAATAATAATTTCAATCCAAATAGGTATGAATAAATGATTTCATAAAAACATGCCTGATGAATCATTTTAATCATAATAATTATGAATAAAAAATTTCCTGACAATTATCAAGTGTAATTAATTTTTCAACCATAGAACTACATTAATAACTCCATGGGAATGTCAGATTAGGGCTCAAGGATCTGCAAACAGATCAGTGAAATATGGCTCCATGTGTGAACACTTCCCTAGATCTTAATATTGGGGGGTAAAGAACTTCAACCCAATGAAAAAACTATCATACCGCATTAAATATTTCATAATTTTTTCAAATTCTATCAATTTTTATTTAGAGATAATACATACTTAGAGTGAATTTCCAAGATTACCCACCTAATAACCGAGTTTCCCATGTTCTTCAAGTAAATCAGCAAAAAGGTTTAAATCATTCATCTCAAATTAGTTTAATTTTTCATCATTCTAAAACCCTCAAATCCCGTTTTCTAACATGAAATTTCATTTTCAAAACTGAAATAAAATGGTTCTTGATAAAAACTCATTCCATTCAAAACAATTCATTTCATTTTGAAACCATTAATGCAATTCATGCCTTCATTTATAAATAATCATTAAAAAATAATTCTTTAGACAATTAATTCAATTCAAAATCATTTTATAAAAATCAACACTTTATTCCCAAATCCATTGTCAATGTGTTAAATTCACACACCATTCCATTTTTAAAACACTTATCAAGATTATAAATTAATTATTTAAATATATTTTAGAAATAAATTTCAAATTATGAAATGGATATAGGTTTCAATATATAGTAATTGAATTATGAAACCACCCACCATAAAAACAATATCATCAAATCACAATAAGGGATACACAACCATAAAGAATGAAGGTTCATATTGCAATAAGATATTATCCATAGTTGTTCATATATAATGATCAAGGAAAGTATACTTATATCTCATTTACATGGATCTCCCAATAGAGAAGAATTGGAATCCTGATTATTGGAATGAATCATGTTTTATAAAACATGTAAATCTAAAAACCCCATCTTATGAACATATTCAATCTAGAATCTGAGCCAAATGAGCGATAATGATTAGTTTCATTAATGTAAAATGATATAAAAATGAGTTGAAACCCTCTATTTATGTTACACATGATTAATATAATAAACCCAAAAATATGATGTATCATTTTTGAGTTTCAAATTTTAAAACACCCATCCCCACGCCTCGGATGATTCTCATGTTTAAATTTCCATGTCGTTTTATCCTAAACATGGCCTCCCCCATTCCTATTTTTAGTATGGTTGGTAATGGAATATAGGGGAACACATATAACACTCCTATAAAGTCCATACACAATTCTAGTGATTTTGGAAGATCTTCTCTTATATATGTCACACCCAGGTGAAGCCTGTCTTGGACCAAGGCATGATCCCTCACATTTCAAAATGTAAAAAATAATAAATACCATTGATACACCCACTGAGTACCTCTAATTCTTCTAAATAAGAAAATAACTAATGAAATTTCTGAAATAATTTTTTTTGGCATACTCACCAAGGTAATCGTCGTAAACGATGATTTTGGGAGTGATGAGAGTAACATCAGTACCATATCTAGTACTTAAAATATCAACTTCACTATTTCTAAAAAACTCGTAATGATGGTGTAGTCATTTATTTTATTACTCATATCTTTCCTTTTGAAATCATCTTGTTGGATAACCTATATAAAAATAAAACATAATCCATTACGGTTTCTATTTCATATATATCAGTCGGTGTCGTCATAAGTTCCAAATAAATATTCACCTCTATGATATTGTTATTAGTGTTAGTTACATTGAAACAACTTATATTTTAATCTAAATTACCAATTTATTAAAATAAATAAATATTATTAATTATCTAATAACAAGACATGTGTTATTCTATGAAACATTAATATTAAAATGTCTTTAATCTATTATTTCACATCGAAAAGTTATACCAGTTACCCACTATACCAAGAACCTTTAATTCATTTGATAATATTATTAGCCATATATTTTATAATCATATTATATCTATATAATGGGATATATATTATGTTCCACTATTAGTTTTTTTGGATCATAATTCATTGAGACTTATTCTCATAAATTTCACACTAGGTAATATCCATGATGTGAGGTTAGGAGGAGAGAAATTCCAACAGAAATTCAACATTTTTTTTCTTCCATTGGATATTCTTATAAACAGATGTATATATTAGTTCTTGAAATTAATATTTTTATTAATTAATACCACTAATCATGTATTTTTTTTTGAAAACCACAAAGACATATTCTCAATGAAAGGTGGGATGTGTTTGGTGCTTCAAAAGTGATATGACGTTAATAAATAAGTCAATAAAATATTTATCCATTATTTATTAATGGAAGTTGATATCTCTGGACCATTTATTAAAATGTAACTTTATTATTAATTTTTTATCCTTGGTTATTTTTTGGTGAGTTCATGTCAATTCTATAATGACACAGGTTTGAAACATTCTTCATGAGATACCAAGAAATAGGTATTATATTAAATAGTAATTATTCTAATGATGTTAGTTTCATTAGAACATTAACTTCTATCTCAATGGGTGTTGTGACATGTTTTTAGTCACTAATTTTAGAATTTAGGCTAGCTTTATTAATTACACTAACAAAGAGGACTAGAGGGTCGCACACTAGGTGTTTCAAAAACTTGAGTTTAATTATATTTTAATTTAATATAGGAATAGATAGAATTTTTAATACTGAGGAATAAATTTTTTCAAGGTTTTACTGATTAAAAAAATTCAATCACCGGTTATTTAGATTTAGAATATATGTGATTTAAATTTAAAATAAAAAATTATTTTTCGGTTCTTGAATATAACGTTTATTTTTTTATTGAAAGAAAAAAATAATTATATTTCTTTCTAAAAATAAATATTTGTAATTCATAGTTCTATAAATACTGAGGAGGGTTTACAAGGTGATTTATCATCCCATATAGAAATGATACAACTAATTTAATATAATTTTATTAAATATTGATTTATTTATTTCATATATTATATTTATATATTTTCAAGCTAGGAAATTTCATAAAATATAATAATAATAATATTATTATTATTATTATTATTAGATATGAGGTCTAGTTAAAATATTAAAATTAGTTAAGGATGTTTGAGAAACAACTAATTGTCTATCCTGAAGTATATAAACTAATTTATATCATTTCTTGGTAAAAGTGAATCATTTGGAAAAACATATTATCTCAAAAAAATTATCTGAACACTGAAGTGTAATATCTTAACTATTCTCTCCAAAATGGGAGGAAATCCTCCTCCTCCCTCTCAAAACCAATAGAATAAGATTAATAATTCTGCAATCTTCACGTAATTATTACATCAATCAATAACAAATAAAGGAAATATGATTCATAACTCTACGATATAATATGGAGTTCCATTAGTGGAATTATATATTCATGGATCATGTATGGATACTTCTAGATGAATTCTCTTAAGGATTCAATATTTCAATAGCGGGACAAAAATAAGGTCAATTAAAATCATCAATAAGAAATAATTATCTAGACAATGTAATTCTTGTTTTATAAATTAGTTATAAATTATATGTCAAAATAATATTGAATAAAATATTATTGGGTTGAATTAATTAGGTTCTTTGTATTTTATCCAAATAGGTCATTGAAAAACATTATATGGCACGGGCCAGACCTCTTTTTCTACACCCTTAAATCAACAAGTAGTGACAGAGCGGTCACATATTAATTTATAATTTGTTATTATTTTTTGATCAATTAAGAAGTTTAATTCTAGTTTTTTATTTCAATTTTTTCCTTATTTAATCTGAACATTGAGATAATATGATTTTTTTAGTTTCATATGACCAAAAATAGTTCAAGAACTGATGAAGAACACTTAGAGGTCCCCAATGGAAGGTGGTAATGATTCCATCTAATACACATTGATACATTTTATGTAATTTAAAATAAAATATCATGTTCTCATAGTCAACCACACTAGGATGAGAAGTGAAAATCATCACATATTGTGTGGGGGTTTAGAAAAAACATCATTACATGCTACAAATTGACCACTGATTCGAATACGGCATGAAATGGGTTCATAACATATAGCTAGAAGACACATCATATAATCACACATGATTTTGATCCTATAAGAATTGATAAAACCATGTGGTAAATGTATGTGATATTGTGAACCAAGATAAAAAAAATTAAATAATACATAATTTTATAATTTTATTGACACATCTAATAAATACTCACACAACCCAAGGACATAAAGCCTTGGTGTCATGGGGAATATCTAAATGAAAAACTTATTTTACAAAACTTTTAATCATTTACCTATAATCACTCTCCTATAGAACATTTTCTAGAAATGTAATGTGATATAATAATATTAAAAACCTTGGGAATGGAAACATACAACAGGGGTGATCTCAGATGCTCGGTAAGGAAAATGTATCATAATGTATCATATAATTAAAATTAAGGAGGATGTGATTAAGGGATAAATATCTTAATGAAATATAATTATACCATGCTTGAAAATAAAAATATATGATAGTGTAACATAAAATCATATAAATATCATTATGTAATCATAAATGTTATGACATGAATCAAAATACATATCAATAATCATAAACCATGTGATCATTACATAAGTGTGCATAATATTTTAAAAATCACATGTGACATAACAAATGGAATATCATGCAATTAATATGCATATTAAAAATGTGGAATAACTTGAAAAATAACTTAGAAATGTGGCTAAACCATAATCATAGTAAAACCATATTGAGAAAACTCATTATTCTCATACCTATTTGAAAAATCTCATTATGTCCACGCCTAAAAATCTGTGAAATTAATTATTCCAATAAATTTGTAAAAAACACATTGTGTACATTCCTGAAAATATAATGAGTTATAAATATTAACCAATTCATTAAAGGGTGATGTGGGACCATTACCATCGTCATCCATACATATATGTGCCCCTTAAAATCAATCATTATCATATCTTGATGAACCCATGGAAAAAATATTGGGCTTCTTAATCATTTTAACAGGATAATGTAACATAAACATAAGAATTCATTGAATATTAGAAATAACACTCTAAAATAAGAATAATATCACTATTAAATATATTTGGTGATCAAAATATCACTTCATGATATATAAAGTCATGTGGAGAAATTCAAGTAAAAATAACCAATTTTTCAAAAAAAATATACATTTGTATAAAAGACGTGCCCAAATTATGTTCAAAAATATTTTTGAGAAGTGAAATAGAATAATTTGGAAAGAATTATTTTAAAATTTTCCAAATAAAGTATCCTTGAAAAGTAAAATAATCATGTTATTAAATTTGTATTGGTGAAAAATTAAAAGAAATGACTTTATTAATATTTTTAGGTTGTTTTAAAGAAAACTTCACATCAATGAAATATTGAAACAATTTCATTTTATAAAATAATTAAATTAAAATATGGGTAATATAAATTATAAAAAACATATTTTAATTTAATTATATAAAATTCTGTTTGATAGGGAAAAATATGGACATGGATGAAAAGATTCATTGGTAAGAACGGCAGTTATTCTTACAATTGTTATGCTTTTATTTAAGAAAAAATATTATCCTATAAGTGCTAATTGATGATTAAAATAAATTTACTTATTTAATAATAGAAAATTAACATATAAAATATGTTAGTGGTTGGATAAAAATTAACATGGAATGTATATTCATGTAAGAGAGACTATGACCCAATGTATCATAAATTGAGGAAATGACACCCTTACCACATTAGACACTTTTGAAAGAAAAACAATTAAAGGGTACAATTTAAAATGAAGCCTAAGATACCTTTCGTAATAATAGGATCATAATAAGAAATATTTTTGTGTCATTATATACATAATTAATAATAAAATATTTAAGTGTCCTTAGATACATAATTCCTAATAAAATATTTTTATAAGAAGAAATATGTCTTAAGAAGTAAAATTTGGGATAGGAAACCCTTACCTTGAGTTCATGCTTAGTAGATCAAAATATAGCCTCCTATATAACAAACATAACCATATAAATCACCTATTTTAGAACCTTATTAATGTTCATAACCATTTATAATTTTTTTTATAATTATTATCTGCATGTATATTAGTTACCTATTATCTGTTTTCAATATCTACTTTGAGTAATCATGATCATTTTAAACTATTTTAATAATAAGGGTTTTTTTATTGATTATTATCGAAAATATAATAACTAATTTCAAATTTAAGTTACCATAATAAGAAATTTTTATTTATTTATAAATATTTTATCACATTCAATTACTGTTTTTTTATGTTGCGGGAAAAATAAATTTGTGTCGGATTATTTAAGTAATTTTAGAGATTGACTATGATACTTTTTTAATAATTTAAATAGTTAATATAAACTTTCAAAAAAAATATAATATAATTATTTACGTATTAAATTTTCTTGATATTATTATTTAATTCCATATAGTCATACATGATAGTGTTTTATATAATTACTCAAGTGTGTGGTTTAATAAACACAAACATGAACATGTTGTATGTCAAAGGGTGAGTATGGTTAGGGAACTATATAATATAATTATAAAAAAAATAATGATATTTTTTTTTGTTTTTTTATCATATTTTATATATTTTTTAGATAAATAATTAAAATCAACATGATAAATGAAAAACTTTACTTC
Source organism: Viscum album (assembly GCA_963277665.1). Lineage (NCBI taxonomy): Eukaryota > Viridiplantae > Streptophyta > Magnoliopsida > Santalales > Viscaceae > Viscum > Viscum album. The sequence goes on from OY728127.1 coordinate 1,816,145,872, forward strand.
GTGGAGGTTGTATTCTGCAAAACACACCGTTAAAGTTCTTTTGTTTTTTAAGTGGATGAAAAGGAATATATATGGTTTTTTCCTTAAAAAAATAAAACATAATTTTTATAATGAGATTTTTTCAAATATATTAATTTTTTGGTATATTTTAGGATGATAAAGATTAATAATAGAATGTAAGTGGTGGGTAACACTTACATCGAGACCTTGAACATACTCTTGATGAACTCTTTAAAATTAAAGGACATAGGTTATATGGAAGTGGTCATGGGATTTAGGAAGTTAAATGGGATTCTAGGAGAACAAAATGGTCATTTTTTCATATATATTTATAATGATAAGTGTATCTTTGAGAGGATGGTCGTGACCCCCTTTAATAAGTGAAGAAAAGGTCACTTTTGTGAACACCCATTATATCACATCAATGGAGGGAAAATATTCAAGGTTAAATGTTGAAAAAATGATAATTAATTGACTTTTGGATTATAAAAGGTCAATAAATTATAACCATAAATTTAATAACTTGTTTTAAACATGTTTCTTTTCATTTAAAATTATGTTTTTAGATTTTTTACATTTCTATTTTTACATTGGTATATAGTTTTTAACCAAGTTATTTATATTTTAATAAAATATTGGGTAAATAATCATAAAAAATTTGGGTGTGGTGAAACTAAATATAACCAATAGTTAATCTAATTTAATTTATTAAAAATATAAAATTAACTTTTAAATTAAACCATTTTATATGGATGAAAATAGATTTTTTTTAGAAAAATTATGTTTTAACCACTATGTTCTCTTAATATTATTTATCATTAGTTACCAATTAAATTTGTATAAATATAATGGTTTTTTATTTTAAAAATAATAATGTTTTCATTATTTAAAATATGTTAATTTAATTTATTATATAAAAATTACAAAATATTAATAAAACAAATATTGTAATATAACAACATCACCAGTATCATTGTAATTAACATTAAAACTAGTAATATTATTCTTATTTCTAAAAATAAAATGAGCCTTTTTATCTAATTTTAAATAAAAAATTAATAATATGTAATCTTTTTTATCAAATAAAAGTTCTATGTGTAATAAATCTAAATTTTTACATTAATGCATGTAACGCGTAAAAATATTTTTTTAGAAAAAGTGTATTTCTAAGCATAAAATTTATTTATAGGGTAAAATCATTGATTTATTTTATTTTAATGATTTTAATTGTTTTATTTTAAAATAAATAAAATTTATGTTTCATTTAAAGTATTCCAAAAAGAAATTTTCCAAAATATTATTTCATAAAAAAACACTAAAACAATTTCTATTGGAAAATATTATTTAAGTTCCTATTATCTTTATCATTTGTTTTATAAATTTTACATAGTATTTTTGGAATTAATATTTTTAATTATAAAATACATATATTATAAAATAAAAGTATTTATAATCTTCTATTTTTTATAAAATCATAAAATTTTCAGTACTAGTAAAATCTATAATTTTCATTATTCACTTAATAATCAATTATTTATGGAATTTTTGAAAATTCACCATAAAGTTATATTGGAATGATTAATTTTAAAATAATGTTCATTTCATAAAATTTAAATTTTTCATATTATAAATTTATATTTTAGTTATGAAATATAAAGAAAAAACTATTTTGAAAGAATAATGAACTTTATTTTTCTTTAAAAGTAAAAATGAAAATATGTAAAATACATATGATAAATTAGTTATTAAAAAAGTAATTACATGTTTATATCTTAATAATTTATATTTCTATATCCCCTAAAGATATTTTGGTAATATCCATGCATTAGGTATGCTCTAGTGGTAGTCTAGGATGGTTATTATGCTAGAAAAGATCTCCTAGAAATTTCCATGTGACAGAATTTAACCCATATATGATTTCACTTATACCATAATTAGTCTTGGCACATAGAAATCACTAGAAAATATACCAAATTACTATGATTAAATGAATTAGCTTAATAACGTATACTCCCATTACTCGATAACATTTATTTCCTTTATAGATTTTGTAATACGGTAAATTCCTTTTATACCCTCTAATTTAATAGTTATATTATAATGGCAAAATTTTATTTTAACATATCACAATTTCATTTTAATTTTTTGTTTCCTATAGAAAAATATATTAATATAATATTTCTATATGGAAAATACTTATTGAAATTTCAATTCATTACACAGAGCCTGTAATTAATATAAACCATATATTAACTCGCAACTAATAGACATGGAATTATATAAAATACATTACACGTTGACGGTTATACACATCCTTTAACTCCTAGAAACCAACACAAAATACACACTATGTCCCTATAAATGTAGTGAAAAATCCCTATAATGAATCACATGTTGTGTATTTGGTTTTACATGTCATGTGATTCAAGAAATGTATCACACTGAGATTTTTTAAATTATTTTTTTCGAATTAATTTAAAAAAATTAAATTTATAATTTCACACAATAGTAAAAATATATATATTAAAACACTGTGTTTATATTTCTATACATGAAACACCGAGGTTATCTTACATTGAATAAAATATAGAATTTTCTTTATGGCATACATAACACGCAAGACCAACTTTTACAAAACAATAATATATTATTAAAAATATTATTTTTAATATAATAAGTTATAATATAGATATAAAATTGTTGATTATAGGATTAATTTACTTGTGGAAATATATAGTTAATTTCATTGGTTCACTATTAAGTAGAAATTAATATTGAAACCAAATGAAAATAACGGAATGATTTTATAAAAGACTATTTTATGTGAAAAACGTTATTTATCATAATAAATTAAATTGATTACAATTAGTGAATTAAATTAATTAAATTTATATTTTATATGTTAAATAAAATATTCCGTGCATTAATCAAATTGATTTTATAGGCATAATATGAGAACATTCCCAATATTACACATAAAAACCTATATTTTTATGAAATCAATTTTACTTCCTTTTAATGGTGAACGAATTTTACATCTAAATTTTGAATCTTTTATAAATATTATATATAAAATAACCTTAATTTATTATATATAAACATAAAATTACTTTTATGGTGAATTTTATGTATTTTCGGTGATGTTTTTTTTTAATGATTACTGAAAAATAATGAATTTTAATTCAAAAGTGAATTTTTTTCTAATTTATTTTTAAGGATAAATTATATTTTTCAATTCATTTAATATTTAATTGGAATAATTTTTTTAATTAATTAAATTTAGTTCATTGTAATCAATTTCACATGGAAAATGAACATAAAAACATAGCAAGGTTTTGAACATTTTTTCATTAAAAAACCTGCATTGCCATCCACCTATGGGATTAAATAAAAATTCATTTCTATCACTTATACGATTTCAAATTTAAAAAATGGTACCAATATTTTTAATCCGCATAATTTTAAATTTATAGTATGTTCATCTTATTTTTTGACCAAAAATATTAGTGAATGTAATTAAAATTAATTACATCGATTATGGTAAAGTTAAGCTTAACAAATGACCAAAACATAATCTTAAAGGGAAAATGACCTATAAACTAGTAAATAACATATTTAATGTAAATATTTCATCACTAAAACCTCTAAGGATTACATAATGGTCGAATTTAAGACATGGTGAATAATTATTACTTGTGGAACACAATATTATTTTCAAAAATACCAATTGTATCCTTTCCCACCACTATAAAAAGGAACATACCCCTACCACTTCCCCACATCTATAAATACAATTTGGCTTGAAACATATATTCCCAAATATATCCTCAACATAACACCCCAATCAACCTAGAATCCTCACCATGGGTAGAAATCCATCCAAAGAACCCCTCTGGTGTAAACCAATAAGAGTTACCCGAATAAAAAGTAAGATCCTTCCTCAATATCCTTTCTTTTATTTTCATTCTCCACCACATCAATTATTCTGATTACATGATTATATAATAATTACAGAACCATAAATATAATATTATTTTATTATTATATGGGTCTTACCTACACTTAGACACACTTCTATCTAATGGTTAATAAACATACCATTCTTATGTACGGTGTACTTCCACCTCACGATAGGATTTTGTTTGATTTTCCATTTCAACCTCTCACGATTGATAACTATGATTCGAATTTTATTTTTATATACTATATATGATTTATTTATGATTCTATAATTATTAAATAACACATATTTTCATTCCATCCATTTTTGTGTAAGTACGATATTTTTGTTTGTGGAAGTATGGACTACCACCTATTCAATGAAATGACATTCATTCACACCTTACATGAATGTATTAAGGATTAAATTAGTGAAAAAATATTATATATATGAAATAATAATTCCAATTTAATTATAATATATATACATATATTTCATTTACATTCTTTCTTTCAATACGACATTAAAACAAAAATAGTGTTCATGCATATGTATGGTCTATCGTCTCCATGAATGGTGTATTTCATTTCATAATTTTATATTATATAGATTATTATAAATAAGTATATACTTAATACATATGATGTTTAAAATTTTAGTACATTTTAGAAATACTTAAATCATGATCTAAGTAAGATGAACAGTAAAAAAATGTCAAAACATATACGAAAAATTAATGGAATATTACCCAAAAAGTAACATTAATATGGAGTTGTCAAAAAATGGGTAATATAAATTGATAAAGAACAATATATGGTATTAGATATAATAATATTTTATTCATATATTTTTAATAAACCAATATTTCTTATACAGGATGTTTCAACGCTTGCAAATAAAGTCAAAACATAAGGTCAGGGATTTCTTCTCACTTTTTCCCAGTGAGATACATGTCATAATCACCACTCGCTTATTTTTTAGGGTGTATATACTTACCTACGATATGTTATATCATTAAATTAATATATTTAATGGTATGAAATTATTTAAATAATTTTATTCTCTCATGGGGTTCCTGATGCTAAAGTTACACAAGTATTAAGTATTTTCTCATCTCACTTTCATTTTTTGTGGGGCAAAATCCATGTTAACATTATATTTATTATATGTTTTTTATATTCTACCCATGGATGTTTTCTATAATTATTATACTTATATTTATGGATATTTACAAATCCATTCTATGGATTTTATTTCATGGGTTTTAGGCTTCAAAAGTTACCAAATTGGTAACGTGGTTTTGTCTCAATATTCCTTGTTTGAGACACATGCCATGTTATGCACCTATAATTTTTTGTGAGGTGTATAAAATAACCCATGAAATTTTATATAGTGATATTTTAATCTTCATGTAATGTTATTATTTCCATATTATTATGATTCAATGTTACAAAAGTCATAATAGTGTATTGATACAATATCATTGTTTATTGATATTGTTTATGATTACACTTCCATTAATAAATTATTATCATCCATATCTCAAGACCTCTAATGAATTTTATCACCCTATATATATGCATGTTATATCTGAGTAATGGTACCATTTTTTCATTGTTTGGTACTTATAATAATTAAGAATAATATTTAATGAAAATCTTACTATATTTCTCCACTTAGTCGAAAATCTATGTTCTTTCAAAACACGGTCCTCTAAAAAAGTTTTCAATTTTTTTCTAATATATTATTATGTATAAAGTAAAATTTTACCCATTTATTTTCTTTCTTACAAAATATTTTTTAGAATGAATATTCTTTTCATTTTCCAATCAAGAGACATTTCTGAACTTTTAATGTGAAAAAGGAATATTCAGTATGTATGGACCTACCCACCATCATGATCGTCATTTAAATGATTCTTCCTTTGTATGTTTAAAATCATATTTTCATTAAATAAATTGTTTCCCTAATATACTAGAAATTTTTTATTTTAAAATTATTTTCAAATAAAATGGGTTTTCAAACAAAAGTTTATGTTAAAAACATTTTAAATGATTTTCAAAGTTTCCTTTATATGTTTTCAAAAGGTTGTTGTCAAAGAAAAGGATTTAAATGGTTTCAATGATATAAAATATTATTTTATATTTTTTCATAGTATTTTCAAGTACAATAGTTTTAAAAATGTTCTCAATATTATTTTATATGTTTTCAAGGAAAATGGTTTTCAATATTTTTTTGGATCTTTTATATGTTTTCAAGGAAAATAGTTTTCAAAATGATTTCAAACCTTCGTTCTAAGTTTTCAATGTATTTTTAATGAAAATTTTGTTCATATTTTTTTTAAACTTCCATTTTCAATAAGAAAGGATATTTTCTTCAAGAAATGTTTTCAAAATATCATTCCATGTTATATTCCATCAAAGATGACATTTGTTGATGTCACTCATTTCCTTCTAGGAAATGATCAAAATGTTCCATTCATATTATTTTTTTAATGTTTTATGTTTTTGTGGAATGATTCCTATGACACCCATTTAAATTCCATTGGTTATGTTCTTTTGAATCTTGATTCGTTTCATGAGTTATACTTTAGTGAAATAATTATCAAACCTATCTCTTTTCTGTGGGTAATGATTTGATGAAATTTTTATGATATGTAACACCCGAGACTTTTATGTTATATAAATCATCAAAGGAATCTTTTTCTACACAACACTTGCTTGGCTTGCTTTACACGCAATCGCGACCTTCCTCGATAGCTTGCGTCGTACGCAATACCGAGTTTCACTAAACAACAATATGCTATTAAAACTAGCCGTTATGAATAGTAATAACCACTTTTTGAAATTTTATAAATTTTATTTTTCAAAATGGACTTCATTTTTGGACTCAGAATATCGAAATTAGCCTAGGGTGAAATTTTGGTATTTTTCTGAAAACTTTCAATTTTTGATGAATAGTGAAACCACTAAGTGGTAGGTTAAAAACTGAATTTTGCATAAAACTTAATTTTACCGCTTCTGTGAATGGAATTTCAAAAATCCGAGAGACACGGTTAATATCAAGGACTAAAATGTGGTTCAATGAGATAAAAATAATTTTTTGGTGAATAGTAACTTTTTACTATTTTTACCGCGGTTAATAGTAAATAGGGTAACTAAGGGTAAATATGATATTAATATTACCCTAACACATGTCCTAATTCTATTGGACAAGTGTAATTCGACCAAAAACAAACTTAGGAATAAAATATGACCATTTAGGCCCACTTGGATTAGATTAGGACATTTATTATTAATTTATTTAAAGAAGGGTTAAAATAGTTAAAATCAAAGTTTAATAAGTAAATCATTTTTAATATGGGGTTATACATAAGATAAATTCAATTGTAAATATACATTAGAAAGCTAAAAAGATTTCCTACATGATGATATTTTATTTGTAATTTTTAGACATCAAATAATTTAATTTATTTATGACACAAAGATGATGCAGTAATTATCTTATTAATGAAATATTGACAAAAGTGATAATATAAATACAAAAATAAATGTAATTTGAGACTTTTTATGAATTCCACTAATTTTATAGGTTACTATGATATATTAGTATTGATTTAATCAACTTTGTTCGAACATATAATTCTGTTATGACTTTCACAAAAATCATATATCAAATAGTGTCAAAATTGACACAAAATAGTTTTTAAATCAAATATTATATTATTAATTGTTATTTTATTCCTAAAAATCTAAGGTTCGGCCCAATGACTTAGATAAGGATATATATATTAATAATAAACAATTTGGGGTTCGTTTGGCATGTTATAGTAAGTGTATTAACCATATAGTGAAAGAAAACAAAAAGACACGGTAAAAGTTAAATTAATTAACTTAGAGTTAAATCTAATTGATAAGGTTAAAATAATACCCTAAACTTGTCTAAATCCTATTGGTTGATAGTATTTCGACCCATCCCCACTTTAGCTTCTAAATAAGACCCTTTGGAACCATTATAAACCGATTTTGACTTTAATATAAAATAATATTTTGAGATATTCCAAAGGTGCCCCTCTCCTCCCTTATAAAAGGGCACCTCCTCCCCCTCCTCCTCACACCAATTTGAGCACTCAAGCTCGGCCAACCCCTGCCATTTTCCCTTCTCCACTTCCCTAGAATAATCCTAGAGGTCCTGGTCTTCTCCAAAGACCAATCTTAGTTCCTTAAGTGGAGGATTCAAAAAGGCGTTCCAAAGAAGAGGTAATATCCATTACCGATCTTTTTCTTTCTTCTTCAACTTCTTCTTCTTTAGTTGTTTCATGATAAAGTAATAACATCAGTATTACTTACATACTGATATGTTATTATAAATATGAAACAACCCTAATTCACCTTCTATCCATCCTACGGAAAAATGAAATCACCGCGCGTGCGTACGTACGGAATACCGTCTCCACGCCGTGGTGTAATCTATTTTCCACCATCACCTTACAAGGATGGGTATAATGGTGTAATCAGTAACTATATATGATTATTATTAAGTAATATTGATACTGAAATAATATATATATGTACTCCAATACAATTCCACGATCATAGGAACGATATCATCACTCGTGCGTACGTACGGAATACCGTCTCCACGATGTGATGCGACTCGTTCTACATGATCTTCATTTCATAATGATTATATAAATGAATTGAATGAATGAATATGGTATATACTACACTAATACCATTATGGACATGAATTATCTATAACCTAAAGATAAGAATAAGAATTTATTCGACAAAACACGCATAAGAACAAAAAGTTATAAAGACCCGAGTAACAAGTAACATTGAAATATTACTAACAAGAAGCTAATAATATGACCATATATGATCTCATATCAATATGTATGATTCTGGAATAAGTCAATAACATTATTTAAACCATTATACAGGAGCTTCGGACACGAACAAAGCAAATCGGACCTAAGGTAAGGGAAATATCACAATCTCATTTTTATTCGAGATTGTTTATTCGTAAGTATTTACTGGGGTGTATTTTATCATCCACATCCATGTTCCCTAAATATGTAATATTGTTTCCATCCACTTGAAATAGTTTAAATCCAATTTTACCCTTAGGTGAGTTTTTAGTAAAGAATATTAAAGGAATCTTTTGTCGTTTTTCCGTACGAGGTACTTTTTGACTTTTCCGACAAAAGTACGAAGAATGTTTTTTTTAACTTATACGGCATGAATGGATTTCTAAAACATTATTTCCAAGAATCTTACTTTACAAGTTTTCAAGTTTATTTTTAATCAACTTCTTTTAGTCTAAAATTGTATGACATGCTAAGAAAGGAAAAGTGTTTTTGAAGTAGAAAGGATATTTTCCTCAAGAATGAAGTTCAAGTATTTTATCAAAAATGTTTTCCATCTAAGATAATAAAAAGGGTTCTGTTTTTATCCCTATTATTACATTGATTTGATCATGTTGTGATGGAATTATTTTTATTAATTCCTTTATCTTATATGAATTGATTTATGATGTCATGATGTTTCAAGAATCCCATTTTTGTTACATGTGTTATGCAATGATGTATGTTTTATGATTATGTGGCACACATAAGAAAGGATTCATTATAAGATGGGTGGGACCTATATCTCCCTCCAATGCATTGGGTAAAGATTTTATATCTCATGAGATAGACATGGCTGGAACGGAAGGTTATTTCGGTTCAGTGATACAGGACTGAAACGAGGAGTGAACTCGGTTCAGAAAGGGACTTTGTCCACTAAGATAGTCTTGGCAATGAGTCATGACTAACAAGAAATGATTTTCCATGATTATGTGTGCATGCCACAAAGTTTCAAGTTTTATGTTATGATTATGGGGATCTCATTTTCACTTCTATGATTTATTCCATGTTAAGATATTATAATCTCTTTTGTAGGTTTTGATTTTCATAAAGATATGATATGATTTTTATTTCCTTTATTTGCCCTTGCTGAGCATTTGAGCTCACCCTTTTATGTTTTCTTTTCCCCAGGTCAGGAAGATGGATATTAAGTAGAATATGCTAAAAGGGACCCTAGATATGATGAAATAAATGGGAGACACTGTAGAAGATTTATGAACCAGTTGTTTATGTTTCCCCAGTTTCTAAAGACACTATACCTATACGGTCCTTTGTGGTTTTGTCATATGTTGTAATAAGTGTGCTTCAATTTTGAAGTATTAACAATGTATTTAATGTAATGTCCATGTAGGTATCATGTGGAAATGGCTGCCACTGGGGATGGTGGTGTGTCCCGCCCAGGGGGTGTAGCCGCCCATGGAGTGCCCTGATAGGTATCAACTATAGTCCACTGGAAGTAATTCCAGACCGTTATAGTTGGTATCAGAGGAAAGGTATAGTCAACCTTTGGAAACTAGGATGTGAAAGCCTTAGTAAGAACCCTAAGGATAAGTCTAAGCATAGAACACAATCTTAGAAATGGCCATGAATAACCTAGGATAAGACCATAAGCATGAAAATTTTATTCTTGAATTATGTGGTTTCCTATTATAATTAGTGTTGCTCACACTATTCTTCTTGGTTTTAGTCAATGGCTGGAACCCGAAGGAACCGTGTTAATGCGGAATGCGATGGGCAATGCAATGATTGTCCCCCTGAGCAACCAAACGATATGGGAGCTGGAATGCAAAATCTTGTAGCCATGCTCACACAACTTTCTCAAGCTATGAATCATGCAGGATTTCCAAACGAACAAAGGAGGGAGCAACATTCTGTTGAATCCTTCATGAGGCAGCGTCCACCATCTTTCAGCGGGTCTACTGATCCATTAGTTGCTGAACAATGGATTAGTACTACTGAAAAGATATTTTCAGTTCTTCAATGTTCTGAGCATGATAAGGTCATCCTAGCAGTGTACCATTTGGAAGGAGATGCTGATCAATGGTGGAATCTTGTTAAGAATACAAGGCAAAGGGATGAAATTGAGTCTATGGAATGGGACGAGTTCAAGAACTTATTTTTCAATAAGTACTTCCCTCGTATTCTCCGAACAAAGATGGAGAAAGAGTTTCTTGAACTGAAGCAAAGGGATGATGAATCTGTTGGTACCTATGAAGCAAATTTTACAAGACTTGCAAGGTACGCTTCTGGTATTATTATCCAACCTGAGAGTAAGATCGATCGATTCTTTAGTGGCTTAAAACCAAGTCTTCGAAGGGCGTTAGCCATAAGGGACTTCAATAGCTACGAGGAAATCGTTCGATGTGCTCTCAAAGTCGAGATGGAGATTGGAGTAACCCATCAGTCGCATGGGTTTGATAAGAAGAGGAAGATGGAATTCAAAGGAAACTCTAAAGAGCACACTGAAAAGAAGATGAACTTTCCCTTATGCTCAAAGTGTGGAAAGAAACATGGAGGGAGTTGTCTTAAAGGGACAAGTAAATGTTTTAAATGTGGAAAAGAAGGTCATCGGGCATTTGAATGCCGTGATAATGGGAAGAAGATGTCTAATGATGCAAACAAAGGAAGGGATACACAGAATGAACCTGCTACACTTCAATGTTTCAAGTGCAAGGAGATGGGGCATTATGCCAATCAATGCCCAAATCCAAGGGTTGATGATGATGGTCGACGTCAAAAAACTCTTAAGGCTAAAGAAAAAGGAAAGTCACATGCAATTTCTATTAGCGATGTGGAGTACGATAACGATGTGGTGAAAGGTACACTTACCATCCACTCTAAAGTAGCAAATGTTTTATTTGATTCTGGATCCACCCACTCTTTTATTTCTGAAGACTTTTCTAAGGGTATCACCGTATTACCTCAACAATTAGATGTTGAGTTAGCTGTGACAACACCTAATGGCACATCAATCGCATCAAAAGTTTATAATTCTTCTCCGATCGAAGTTTGTGGGAAAGTGCTTCCTGCAAATCTTGTGATCCTTCCTTTAGTGGAATTTGATGTGATTCTTGGCATGGATTGGCTTTCTATACATGGAGCTCATATCAATTGCCAAAGAAGGGAAGTCACATTTCATATTCCAGATCAATCTACGATCGTCTATCAATGCAAGGATGAACATAACCTTCCAGTGGAAATTTCTTCCATCTTATGGGTATTGATTCCACTAAATGAAGGTTATTTATCTCAAATGGTTGGCGAGAAACTCACGATTAAGAATATGCCCATTGTACGGGAGTTTGATGATGTCTTTCCGGAGGAATTACCGGGTCTTCCACCAAATCGTGAAGTTGAGTTTTCAATAGAACTCGTACCGGGTGCTTTGCCTATTTCAAAGACACCTTATAGAATGGCCCCAATTGAGTTGCAGGAATTGAAGAAGCAACTCCAAGAGAATCTTGATAAGGGATTCATACGCCCTAGTGCGTCACCTTGGGGAGCACCTGTTCTATTTGTTAAGAAGAAAGATGGATCAATGAGACTCTGCATTGATTATCGAGAACTTAACAAGATCACTATCAAGAACAAATATCCTCTCCCACGCATTGATGACTTATTTGACCGACTACGCGGAGCTCAATACTTTTCCAAGATTGATCTTCGTTCAGGGTATCATCAATTAAGGGTCAAAAGGGAGGATATACCAAAGACGGCTTTCCGTACAAGGTATGGACACTATGAATTTATAGTGATGCCATTTGGTCTTACTAATGCCCCTGCTATCTTCATGGATCTAATGAATAGAGTCTTTAGAGACTATCTTGATCAATTTGTGGTAGTCTTTATAGACGATATTCTTGTCTATTCAAAGAGCAAGGAAGAGCATGAAGATCACTTGAGAATTATATTGAAGACCCTGAGAAAAGAGAAGCTTTATGCCAAATTTACCAAGTGTGAATTTTGGCTTCAAAAAGTTGCATTTTTGGGTCATATAATCTCAAAAGAGGGGATATCTGTGGATCCAGAAAAAACAGAGGTTATCGAAAGATGGTCAAGACCAACAACAGTAACTGAGATCCGAAGTTTTCTTGGTTTGGCTGGTTATTATCGACGTTTTGTAAAAGATTTTTCACGATTATCTAATCCACTCACCAAGTTGACTCGGAAAGGAGTTAAGTTTGTCTGGACAGAGGAATGTGAAGAGAATTTCAAGGAGTTGAAAAGAAGGTTATCCAGTGCACCTGTGCTCACACTGCCTTGTAGTGGAGAAAGGTTTGTGATCTACAGTGATGCATCCAAGAAGGGATTGGGGTGTGTTCTTATGCAAAATGATATGGTGATAGCTTATGCCTCACGACAGTTGAAAATCCATGAGCAAAATTACCCAACACATGATTTAGAGTTGGCTGCGGTAATCTTTGCATTAAAGATTTGGAGGCATTACCTTTATGGTGAAAGGTGTGATATTTATACTGATCATAAAAGTTTAAAGTATATTTTCACACAAAAGGAGTTGAATATGCGTCAAAGAAGATGGTTGGAGCTGATTAAGGATTATGACTGCTCAATCCATTACCACCCTGGGAAAGCAAACAAGGTGGCAGATGCATTAAGTCGACAAGACCATGCTAGTTTATCCATGATGAGGATCACAAAAGATCCAATATTTATGGATTTACAAAGGATGGATCTTGGAATTATAATGGAAGGGGAAAAATCTTATCTTTCTCAAATGAATGTTCAACCATCTATACATGTGAAGATTAAAGAGGCACAGAAAGAAGATGTCGAGTTACAAAAGAAGGTGAGAAATGTTCCTGAATTCAACCTTGATTGTGATGGGATAATAAAGTTCAGGAATCGGGTTTGTGTTCCTCCCATCCCCGAATTAAAGAAAGAGCTGCTGGATGAGGCTCATAGTTCTTCATTCTCTATTCATCCTGGAAGCACGAAGATGTATAGGGACCTGAAAGAGTACTTCTGGTGGGATGGCATGAAAAGAGATGTTGCTGAATATGTCTCTCGATGCTTGGTTTGTCAACAAGTTAAAGCTGAGAGACAGAAGTCTAAGGGGATGTTACAACCATTACCCATACCCGAATGGAAATGGGAAAACATCACTATGGACTTTGTCACAGGACTTCCTAAAACATCCAAAGGCAATAATGATATCTGGGTCATAGTTGATCGTCTTACAAAGTCTGCACACTTCACTGCTATTAGAGAGGATTTCTCTCTAGATCAGCTTGCCAGGATATATGTAAAGGAAGTGGTAAGATTTCATGGAGTACCACTTTCTATTATATCTGATCGAGATCCGAGATTTACCTCGAAGTTTTGGCGAAGTCTTCAGCATACTCTGGATACAGAGTTGAGTTTCAGCACTGCTTATCATCCCCAGACAGACGGTCAGTCTGAGAGAACAATTCAAACCCTAGAAGATATGTTGAGAGCTTGCTCTATGGATTTCAAAGGAGGTTGGGATCAACACCTACCTTTGGTGGAATTTTTTTATAACAATAGCTTTCACTCCAGTATTCAGATGGCTCCTTATGAAGCTCTCTATGGAAAGAAATGAAGGACTCCAACTTGCTGGGATGAAGTTGGGGAAAGAAAGCTATTAGGACCTGATCTCGTTGAAGAAATGGCAGAAAAGGTCAGATCTATTCAACAACACATAAGAGCAGCTCAGAGTCGACAGAAAAGCTATGCCGACAACCGAAGAAAAGACCTAGAGTTTGAAGTGGGCGATAAAGTGTTCTTACGAATATCTCCCTGGAAGAGGGTTATGAGATTTGGAAAGAAGGGGAAGTTGAGCCCTAGATATATCGGTCCTTTTGAAATACTGGATCGTGTTGGGAAGGTAGCTTACCGATTGGCGCTTCCACCGAATCTCTCTCAAGTTCACGATGTGTTCCATGTATCTCTCCTGAGAAAGTACATACCAGATCCTTCACATGTACTCAGCTCAGAAGTTGTACCGCTGGAGCAAGATCTTTCTTATGAAGAACAGCCGATAGAGATTCTGGATCGTAGCGAAAAAGTCCTACGAAACAAGACCACTCGCTTGGTGAAAGTTTTATGGAGAAACCACTAACTTGAAGAAGCTACATGGGAGCTTGAGGATATGATGAGGGAGAAGTATCCTCATTTGTTTGTTGCAAAGTGACGAATTTCGAGGGCGAAATTCATTTTAAGGGGGGTAGAATGTAACACCCGAGACTTTTATGTTATATAAATCATCAAAGGGATCTTTTTCTACACAACACTTGCTTGGCTTGCTTTACACGCAATCGCGACCTTCCTCGATAGCTTGCGTCGTACGCAATACCGAGTTTCACTAAACAACAATATGCTATTAAAACTAGCCGTTATGAATAGTAATAACCACTTTTTGAAATATTATAAATTTTATTTTTCAAAATGGACTTCATTTTTGGACTCAAAATATCGAAATTAGTCTAGGGTGAAATTTTGGTATTTTTCTGAAAACTTTCAATTTTTGATGAATAGTGAAACCACTAAGTGGTAGGTTAAAAACTGAATTTTGCATAAAACTTAATTTTACCGCTTCTGTGAATGGAATTTCAAAAATCCGAGAGACACGGTTAATATCAAGGACTAAAATGTGGTTCAATGAGATAAAAATAATTTTTTGGTGAATAGTAACTTTTTACTATTTTTACCGCGGTTAATAGTAAATAGGGTAACTAAGGGTAAATATGATATTAATATTACCCTAACACATGTCCTAATTCTATTGGACAAGTGTAATTCGACCAAAAACAAACTTAGGAATAAAATATGACCATTTAGGCCCACTTGGATTAGATTAGGACATTTATTATTAATTTATTTAAAGAAGGGTTAAAATAGTTAAAATCAAAGTTTAATAAGTAAATAATTTTTAATATGGGGTTATACATAAGATAAATTCAATTGTAAATATTCATTAGAAAGATAAAAAGATTTCCTACATGATGATATTTTATTTGTAATTTTTAGACATCAAATAATTTAATTTATTTATGACACAAAGATGATGCAGTAATTATCTTATTAATGAAATATTGACAAAAGTGATAATATAAATACCAAAATAAATGTAATTTGAGACTTTTTATGAATTACACTAATTTTCTAGGTTACTATGATATATTAGTATTGATTTAATCAACTTGGTTCGAACATATAATTCTGTTATGACTTTCACAAAAATCATATATCAAATAGTGTCAAAATTGACACAAAATAGTTTTTAAATAAAATATTATATTATTAATTGTTATTTTATTCCTAAAAATCTAAAGTTCGGCCAAATGACTTAGATAAGGATATATATATTAATAATAAACAATTTGGGGTTCGTTTGGAATGTTATAGTAAGTGTATTAACCATATAGTGAAAGAAAACAATAAGACACGGTAAAAGTTAAATTAATTAACTTAGAGTTAAATATAATTGATAAGGTTAAAATAATACCCTAAACTTGTCTAAATCCTATTGGTTGATAGGATTTCGACCGATCCCCACTTTAGCTTCGAAATAAGACCCTTTGGAACCATTATAAACCGATTTTGACTTTAATATAAAATAATATTTTGAGATATTCCAAAGGTGCCCCTCTCCTCCCTTATAAAAGGGCACCTCCTCCCCCTCCTCCTCACACCAATTTGAGCACTCAAGCTCGGCCAACCCCTGCCATTTTCCCTTATCCACTTCCCTAGAATAATCCTAGAGGTCCTGGTCTTCTCCAAAGACCAATCTTAGTTCCTTAAGTGGAGGATTCAAAAAGGCGTTCCAAAGAAGAGGTAATATCCATTACCGATCTTTTTCTTTCTTCTTCAACTTCTTCTTCTTTAGTTGTTTCATGATAAAGTAATAACATCAGTATTACTTACATACTGATATGTTATTATAAATATGAAACAACCCTAATTCACCTTCTATCCATCCTACGGAAAAATGAAATCACAGCGCGTGCGTACGTACGGAATACCGTCTCCACGCCGTGGTGTAATCTATTTTCCACCATCACCTTACAAGGATGGGTATAATGGTGTAATCAGTAACTATATATGATTATTATTAAGTAATATTGATACTGAAATAATATATATATATACTCCAATACAATTCCACGATCATAGGAACGATATCATCACTCGTGCGTACGTACGGAATACCGTCTCCACGATGTGATGCGACTCGTTCTACATGATCTTCATTTCATAATGATTATATAAATGAATTGAATGAATGAATATGGTATATACTACACTAATACCATTATGGACATGAATTATCTATAACCTAAAGATAAGAATAAGAATTTATTCGACAAAACACGCATAAGAACAAAAAGTTATAAAGACCCGAGTAACAAGTAACATTGAAATATTACTAACAGGAAGCTAATAATATGACCATATATGATCTCATATCAATATGTATGATTCTGGAATAAGTCAATAACATTATTTAAACCATTATACAGGAGCTTCGGACATGAACAAAGCAAATCGGACCTAAGGTAAGGGAAATATCACAATCTCATTTTTATTCGAGATTGTTTATTCGTAAGTATTTACTGGGGTGTATTTTATCATCCACATCCATGTTCCCTCAATATGTAATATTGTTTCCATCCACTTGAAATAGTTTAAATCCAATTTTACCCTTATGTGAGTTTTTAGTAAAGAATATGAAAGGAATCTTTTGTCGTTTTTCCGTACGAGGTACTTTCTGACTTTTCCGACAAAAGTACGAAGAATGTTTTTTTTAACTTATACGGCATGAATGGATTTCTAAAACATTATTTCCAAGAAGCTTCCTTTACAAGTTTTCAAGTTTATTTTTAATCAACTTCTTTTAGTCTAAAATTGTATGACATGTTAAGAAAGGTAAAGTGTTTTTGAAGTAGAAAGGATATTTTCCTCAAGAATGAAGTTCAAGTATTTTATCAAAAATGTTTTCCATCTAAGATAATAAAAAGGGTTCTGTTTTTATCCCTATTATTACATTGATTTGATCATGTTGTGATGGAATTATTTTTATTAATTCCTTTATCTTATATGAATTGATTTATGATGTCATGATGTTTCAAGAATCCCATTTTTGTTACATGTGTTATGCAATGATGTATGTTTTATGATTATGTGGCACACATAAGAAAGGATTCATTATAAGATGGGTGGGACCTATATCTCCCTCCAATGCATTGGGTAAAGATTTTATATCTCATGAGATAGTCATGGCTGGAACGGAAGGTTATTTCTGTTCAGTGATACAGGACTGAAACGAGGAGTGAACTCGGTTCAGAAAGGGACTTTGTCCACTAAGATAGTCTTGGCAATGAGTCATGACTAACAAGAAATGATTTTCCATGATTATGTGTGCATACCACAAAGTTTCAAGTTTTATGTTATGATTATGGGGATCTCATTTTCACTTCTATGATTTATTCCATGTTAAGATATTATGATCTCTTTTGCAGGTTTTGATTTTCATAAAGATATGACATGATTTTTATTTCCTTTATTTGCCCTTGCTGAGCATTTGACGTCACCCTTTTATGTTTTCTTTTCCCCAGGTCAGGAAGATGGATATTAAGTAGAATATTCTAAAAGGGACCCTAGATATGATGAAATAAATGGGAGACACTGTAGAAGATTTATGAACCCGTTGTTTATGTTTCCCCAGTTTCTAAAGACACTATACCTATACGGTCCTTTGTGGTTTTGTCATATGTTGTAATAAGTGTGCTTCAATTTTGAAGTATTAACAATGTATGTAAAGTGTGGGTCGTTATATGATATGTATTTCATTTCATGGGTTATGATATGAAAATTTTTTATAATATTATAGCACATAAATTTTGTGATGGGTGGGACCAATATCTCACTCCAAATCTCTGGGTAATGATGGACCACTCATGAATATAAATTCATAGTGTGAAATTTATTACATGTTCACAATTTTATTAGTAAACCATATTATGTGTTCATAATGTTATGCATGAAACTAATAAAATGTTCAAAATGTTATACATGGATCTTGTTTCATTTCCATATGTTTATGTGTGAACTATATTACTTGTTCAAAATGTTATTCATGAACCATATTTCTTGTTCAAAACATTATGAGTTAACTCGCTTACATGTCCATAGGTTTATATGAGGGCCTTATTTATTTTCCTTAACATAATGTGTGATCCTATTTTACAAATACATGTTCACAATATTCTATATTGATGTGTAACCAATAAATCCACGTTTTATTCATATGATAGGCTTTTATGTCTTATGTTCCCAATTATCTTATGATTCATGTATTATAAATTTTTAATCATTATACAATTATTTATTATTATGATATTTGATATGAATGGTATGATCTTATAATGATATGATCATGTTATCATACCCTTATGTCCATGTTATCCTTATATATCTCTTCTATTTACCCTTACTAATCATTTGATCCCACCCCATTCATATTTTTCCATTCCCCATGTTATGAAGAATTGTTTTTAAGTATAATTAATATGGGATATCTTTATGGGAAACATTTAAGATCTTTCACTGAGTTATAATATTTTTTTTCAAGTTTCCAAAGGTTGTACTACAGTCTTTGGGTTTATATTTTTGTGATGTATAATGTATTCTGCAGTAATCATGTAATGTATTTAAACATTAATACTCAGTATTTATAGTTGGCATCATATTGAAGGTTTAGTCATCCTTTTGAAACTATATTGAGAAAATTTTAGTGAGATACCTATGAATATTTCTAAGGATATGTCTAGGATGTATCTAAGGATGAGTATAAGGATGAGTTAACATTTTAGAAAATGACATAAAGTATTTGTAAAGGATAAAGTGAGTGGTTTACTAGAAATTCATTTTGTCTGGATACTACTGGTGGAAATGTTTCTCACATATATATAGGTAGGAGTAACTTCTCTAAAAAGGTGAATACGTACTGGCTTGTGCGTAACCTGGTACACGATAACAGGCCTTACTATGCACCTCGTTTGACACTCCTGGGGTAAATTCTTTGGGAATTTATAAAATTTCGACAAATTATCCTAAATTAATTAAATTGAATATTATTATGAATATCCTAGTATAATAATAAGGTTCCATATATTAAATAATTAGGTTTCATTATTTATACATCCTATAAGTAATTTTTTATGATTATGGGGTTTTATTCTACGATAAGTGTTTCCCAGCCTATGATTTCATGTTTTATTCAATAGTGGTAACTATATGGAACCAGGATAACATTTAATGTTTTAGATGTCGAATTTAGAGACAAGATGAAAATAAATTTCCTAAGTGGAAATATAATGAAGAGAAATAGAAAGGCCCATCAGTGTTGGTTATACTGTTGAAGATAAAGATACCACAAATGATATGTGAAAGGTATGGGATGTTATTCCAGTATTATTTACATTAAACATAAGAATAATTATTAGATTGATGTTCAAGAATCATAAGACATGATTCATATTTCATATTCTTGTAAATAGGTATTAAGGGATAAGATGATAAAGCCTAAGAAATGGTTTAATGATAAATTTGTATGACTGAAGTGTATATGTTTTATAATTTAAAGATTATTTTATATGAATCATGAAATGTATATGTATTATTAGTAAAAAAATACATTAAGGATTGAAAAGGATATGTTGACTAGTGATGAAAGTGTATAAAATTGATTTAATTGGAAGTTTATATTTTGAAATAAGGGAAGGTTACACTTAATGTGTTCAAGATATTGAGATAATTCTGTTTAGCTTGGATAAAGAGATGATTTATTTGGATAATGTAAATTAGATATTATTTATGACCATAGAAATGATAAATGGATTGATAATGGAGTGGTATATGTTATCATGGATGAATTTTAAAACTTCTTGGATTTATATAATAAATCTAGTAATATTTAGAATAAGGAACCATGCAGGTTTTCCAAAGGACTTTTGGTAATTTGGGTTATTACCACATTTCAAGAGAATATACAATGATGTTATTCAAAAGTATGGAATGTGATAACCAAGATATAGTTCGGATATATGGGGGATCAATGTTAAGCTGATTTCAAGACCTTATTTCTAATGTTTTGATTTTTTATATTTCAGAAGGACTGCAAGGTTAACCATTTATGTAAAGTTTAGGTTAAACATCAGATGAATTTTCTGAGATTAAAGTATTATCTCACCATATGGGGATTTATGTATATTGAATAACCTATTATATCAAATTTATGTTGATGTAAACTAGTGACAGATGGGAACGCTTATCATGGATATCATGATCTACTAGTGCTTTAGGAATGAAAAAGTCACCTTCCTTTTTCAAGAAATAAGTGAGGTGTAAATTGATCATGATCAACAAAGGTTGAGATTTTTTTGAATCAATTAAGTGCATATTCTCAGGAAAATTAATTAACCATGTGGTAAGGTTCTTGAAACCGGAATGGTTATCATATTAGCTTCTTTTCTAATGAATCAAATGGACCCTTATATCATCAAATATTTATGTATTTTTTTAAACATTATACTAACCATATTATTTGTCACTCTCCATCAGAACATGATAATTATATTTCATTTCCAAGTGCATTTTTGTCACTTCCGACCAATGTTCTCCTATGTGGAAACCTAGTTATATGATACTTTCGGTAAACATTATATTTATAACATTCCTTTTTAAAGGAATTTTTAGTATTAATTTTTACATTGTGGGTTTGTTTTAGAGGAATTTTCAACTATTTAACCATTAATAAACCAGATGAATTTTGAGGAAGAAATTAATTTTAAGGGGGTTTGAATGTAACACCTTGAGAGTTTGTGAATTTTTTTGAATCAATTTAACATTTTTGATATTTTTATTTTCAAAAAACACTAAAAATATTTTTTTATATTAAAGAAATAATTTTATATTTATATACATGGAACATCGGGCTTACATTACATTACATGCAAGACTAACTTTCCTCTTTGGCTTGCGTAACACAGAGGATCAGGTTTCACCAAATAATAATATATTGTTAAAAATATTATTATTTAATCTAATAAGATATAAACTAGCCTTTAAATTGATGATTATAGGATAAACTAACTTATGAAAATATATATATTTGAATCCCTGGGTTACCTATTAATTATAAATGAATTTAGTAACAAAATTGATTTAAAGGGAATGATTTTATAAAATACTATTTTTATGTGTAAAAGTTGATTTATTTAAATAAGTAAAATTAATTACTATTATTGAATGATACTAATTAAATTTATATATTTTATATATTCAATCAAATATTTTTCATATTCATACAATCTATTTTATAGGCATCATATGAGAAGAGACCCAATTTTACACATAAAAACCTATATTTTTAAAAAAGAAGTTTTACCACCTTTTAATTGATAAACAATTTTAAATCTATGTGTTGTAACTTTTTAAAATCTTATATGTTAAAAGAACAAAAAAAATTAAATATAAATATAAAAATTATGTTCGGGTGAATTTTTGTAATTCTACTGTGAAGTTTAATTTGTGTTGAAGAGTGAACAAGAATGAATTTTAATTCAAAACTAATTTATCAGATAATTTATTTATAAGGTAAAATTATATTTTTAATTGGTTTTAAGGTTTAATTATATTAATTTTTCATCATCTAATACATTTTAGTTCATTATAATAAATGTTACTTGGTAATTGAATATAAAAACATCACAAACATTTGAATGTTTTTACTTTAAAACCACGCATTATCATCCCATCTACAGGATTAAATTTAATTTACATTATGCCAAAAATATAATTGGAATTTGGATAAATGGATTGCATATTTTGAATAATAATAATTTATAATGACTAAATAGGTCAAATTATTTTTTTACCAAAAATGATAGTGAATGTAATTAAAATTAATTACATAGATTATGATAAAATTGAGCTTAATAAGGGACTAAATCATAATTTTATGGAGAAAATGACCTATAAACTTGTAAAACCCTATTTTAGGGACATATTTAGGCCACTAAACCTATAATTATTCCATAATGATCCATTTTGACATTTTGGGGAAAAGTAATACTTGGGGAACACATAAATATTCTCAAAATTACCATGTATGTCATTTCCCTCTACTATAAAAAAGAACTCATCCCCTCCCACATTATCACACCTCTCAAGACACTTTGGATAGAGAAATATCTGCCAAAATAGATCCTCAAAATCCATCCCATAAACCTAGAAGCCTCTCCTTGGTTATAAATTCATCCAAGGAAGACCTTTGGTGCAAACCAAAAGGAGTTACCTGGATAAGAGGTAACATCATTCATCATGCTCCATTGTTTTTATTTTATTTCTCCACCACCTCAACAATTATTATTTCATGATTATATAATAACACCAATATCATATATATATTGGGAAATCATTATTCTAATGTTTCTACCATTGCATACACACACTTCCATCTAATGTGTAATGAACTTACTGTTCTTGTTTACGTTGAGCTACCGCTTCACGAAACGATGTTTTTTATTTTTCATTTACCACCTCTCTTGGTAGGGAATTATGATGGTAAATTTATTTTTAAATTTTTTATATGATTTATTTATGGATTTTAAATTATTATATAACACATACCTTTATGAATTCCATTTTTTTGTAAGTATGATAATTCTGTTCGTAGAAGTGTGGACAACCACCTCTTCAAAGCGATGTGATTCATTCACAACATACATGAAATGTATTAAGGATTAATTTAGTAAAACTATATGATATATATGAAATAATAATTCTAAAATAATTATATTATATATATATCATTTAATTTCTTTCATTCAATACAAAAATATAATGGAAACATATTTCATTCTTATGTACGGCCTACCGTCTCTGTGAACAGTATATTCCATTTCACACTTCTATCCTATATAGATTATTATAAATAAATATATACAGAATAGATATTATATTTATACTATTTTTTACATTCTATAAATATATATATCATGATCTAATTTGGATGATAACTAATAAAAATTCAAAACATATATGAAAAATAAAGCGGGTATTACCCAAAACGTAACATTAACATGGAGTTGTTAATAAACTAGTAATAAAAAGTCATAACCAGATCATATATGATATTAGATATAATAATATGGTTATCTTTTAGATGTATAATAAACTTTTATTTATTGTTCAGGATTTTTTAAAGTGGAAAAATAAATTCATGACTTATGGTAAGGTATTTCATCTCACTTTTCTTCCAGGAGACACATTCCATAATCACTACTCGCTTCTTTTATACGGTGTATATAAATCCCTATGAAAATTTATATCATTAATTTCCATTATTTTTTGATATTAAAATCTTTAAATTATTTGATTCTCTTATGGGGATCATGATTCTAAAGTTACTTAAGAATTAAATATATTTCTATCCCACTTTCATTTTCTGTGAGATACAATCCATGTTCACATCCTTTTTATCATATGTGATGTATATACTGCCCATGGATGTATTATATGATTATTATAATTAATGTTTTGTATATTTATATATCTATTCTATGGAATTTCTCTCATGGGGTTTATGTTTCAAAAGTTACTCTATTGGTAATGTTGTTTATCTCAATTTTCTTTCTTTGAGACACATGACATGTTATGCTCATATATTTTGCAATGAGGTGTATACACTACCCTATAACAAGTTATGTAATGAATATAATTATTTTAATGATATTTTAAGATTCATTTAATGTTATTATTTCTAAATTATTATGATTCAATTTTACAAATGTTGTAACAGTTTACTGTTATCATCTCATCATTTATCCGGGTTGTTTATAATTATTCTTACATTAATGGAATCTTATGATCTATATCTCAAGATATCTCATTAATTTTCATAAACTATATATATTCATGTTATATCGACGTAATGGTATCATTTTTCCACTCTTTGGTACTTCTGATAATTAATAAAATGTTTTTATGAAAATATGGCTATATTTATCATTTTTGTTTGGAACCTGAGTTCTTTCAAAACCATGTTTTATAAAAAAGTTTTGAAAAATGTTAAAATATTATCCTATGATGGTTAAATGAAATATTTACCCATTTGGTAATGTTCTGGACATATTTGGTCCATTACATGGTCAAAATCTAGTGTCTGGGGTGTCTTGGGAGGCAATGGTAGCCCATTTCAATAGTTTTCCGAATTTCTAGTTTTTTTATCGGTGAATCGAGGGCATTGGTAGGTTCAGGAATCTGTAGATTAAGAAATAAGTAGTTCGAGGGAATCAGTAGGTTAAGGCATCGGTAGGTCAGGGTATTAGTAGTTTGGGTCATCAGTAGGTCTAGGCATTGAAAGGTCAGGGCGTCAGTTGGTCGAGGCGTCGGTTGGTCAGGGCATCGTTAGGTCAAGGGAAGTGGTAGTTTGATGAGTATGTAGTTCAAGGAATTAGTAGTTCAAGGCATCGGTAGTAATGTTAATTGGTAGTTTTACAGTTTCGTTAGGTTGAGGGCATCGGTTGGTCAAGGGTTCAGTAGGTAAGGGCATCAGTTAGTCGAGGGAATTGGTGGGTCGAGGTGTTGGTACGTCAATGTGTTGGTAGGTCGAGGAATCAGGGAGTTAGGGTGTCAGTGAGTTAGGCATTGGGAATTCAATTTAGTAGATCAGTGTCGGTAGCTTAGTGTCGGTGGCTCAACATTAGAAGCTCAGCATCAGCAGCTCAGCATCAGTAGCTCAGTATTTGTGGCTCACTATCGGTGTCTTGTTGTCGGTGAATCACCCATCCGTAAATCATTTCCATTTTTTCTAGTTTCTCCCTTTTGATTCTTTCCTTGAACTTAAATGATTTAAATTCCATATTTAATGATTTTTTGGGGCGTTTCAAATAGTATTTATCTTTTAAAAACCTGAATCATCCTTTGACTCATAAATCGGGTGGTCTTGGTCGTGATCCGCCTTTAATGGTCTTTGAAACGGTTTTCCCATAGATTCAGGATCTGGCCTTTCTAAAGAAGAATCTTATCTTCTATTTAATCCTTTGATTTTATCTTGGTAAAAAGAGACCCTTTCTTCCCCAACCGATTCATGTGCATGTTCTTTATCCCCCCCCCCCCCCATTCAGTTTTCATTAATGTCTTCTTCTTATGTGACCACCCTATTTTGGAGCAAGGAGGAGTTATGGTTGCATGTTGGTCTATGTATGGATTTTCTTTGTCCTGTTTTAATTTTGTATCATGGGGGGTGGGCATACTCATGTCTCCTTATGACTGTGGCTGAGACTGATCTAATTAATATAATAAGAATAAATAAAAATGGGTGGGAGGATGATGTTGGTGATCATTTTGTTTTATATGTTATCCTTGATCTAGGATGTGAATCGTATGGGTTATGATATTATGAAAATCATTTCCATTTTTGGTATCTGTTTGCGCATGTATATGATTTCTGAATCACTGGTGTAATAATTGGATTCGATTTAATCACATATATTCAGTAAAATAAATGGATACCCTATGATCGAGCGTGTTCTATGATTACCCTTGTTTTATCAAGTGAAATTAAAGCACATGTAATTTCTAAACCTGAAAAAATATTTCCCTAGTGGTGTGGGGTTGTGTTCTGTGTGGTTTTGTTCAACCTTGTGTTCATACTGGTAGTGCGGTGCTATGTATGGGAGTGTGGTTGTGTGTGTGGTTCAGTATGGGTGGTGTGATGGTATCTCAGGCTGAGAGTTTGGTTGATTGTGGAATGGATGGACATGTTATGTAGCGGTACTACATCTGGGTATTGGTTGGTTATTGGGGTTATAGGACCGGGTTTTGTCCTGATTTCATGATTATGGGTTTCTTGGGTGTGTTGTTGTTGTGCATTGGGGCTGTAGAGTGCGGTAGAAAAGAGGCGTGTTGTGCAGTGGGACTGTAAGCTAGTTGATTCCAGTTTTTTTATTGAATAATTGTTAGAATGGATTATTTTACCATTATCCCTTATTTCTTGTTGGTATTTGATAGTAGTTAGAATGGTTTCTTCACCTTATAATGTTTTAATTGTTTGGTATTTTCCCAGGTATGGAAGGAAATAAATAAATAAATGATTTGATAATGCAGAGTGATAATTGGTTAAATGAATTGGTTCAGGGTTATGTTTCGAGTTGGGGCTTGTAGTGAAGTGGTGTTCAAGTGGTCATCGTTCATGGTGGTGCATGAAGGTAGAGGTGGTAGAAATGGAATTCGTTGTGGGATGGTAGTTATTTGAAAAACCATAGATTGATATGAGTGTTTGGTGGATGGACCCATTCTCTCCCGGAGTGCTCTCCTGAGCACGCTTGTCTTCTCCTTCCTCGGCATACTCCCCCGGTGCAGAGTGTTATTCCAATGGCTTATCTCCCAGAGAGCTCCCTAGAGAGATCTTATCCTTTCTTCATTGGTTCCCATCCCCTGATGTTCTCTCTGGTGCGGCTTCCTGGCTTTTATCTTTACTTTCATTTTCCTAGGGTTTTATTCCCTCACCCTTGAAGGCTTTTTGGTTTAGGTTTCACTCCTGCCTCCTTGTTCGATTTTCCCTTTCACCTTCTCTTCCATGGGTTTCAATTATGGGTTCGTCTAGGGTTTCAATATCATTTTATTCTTCATCATTCTATGAAGATTTTGAGGGGAGGATCTATTTTTGTTGGGGATTTTGGATGGCGTGGTGCGGGGGAAGGCTCGTTGTTGCTGATTTTTGGTGATTGTGTTGGTGATTTCTTGGTTGTGGTGCGGGTGAAGTCTCTTTTTTTGGTTGCTGTTTTCGGCGATGCTCTTGAATCCATATATGCTTCTTTCCCCTCTTACTCTGCCCTGGCTTTGTGTACCGTCTCACCTCTCTGGGTCGGTCTAGCGAGATGGTTTCCATAGGAGCTTTTGGAGGTGCGGTTTGAGGGAATTTTGGAGTTCTAGGAGGCTTGATCATCGCTCGATGACGTTGAAGGTGTCTGGTGCTATTGTTTCTTTTGGGTACGATGGACTCTATTAGTCTCTGGTGATTGGTGATGTTTGGTCAGTGATGACGGTGTTGGTGTTGGTTTTCTGGGTGAAAATTGTGTTTTTGGTTTCTGTGGATTTATTTGTTTCTGGTTTCTGTGGTGGAAGTACGACGAAGATAAGTTGAGGATGTCCTACAATGGTTCGATGGTTCTCAACGGTCTCCATTTCTGGTTGGCTACGTCGACTTTGGTGAATAGATGGTGATGGTTACTGTTCCAGTGATGATGTTGGTTACAAATGATATGATTTTGTCTTACGGCATGGTGATAATGCTCTACAACGTGATTGGTTGGCTAATGGTGAGATATTTGACCATCTTGGGTTCATTGTATCACTGTTTTCTTTTTGAATTTTGAATTTTGAATGTGTCATGTTTTGATTTTGTATCCCGCCGGTTACCGTTCTACCTTAATTAGGCTTCTTTAAAAATCAAATAAAATGATCTTTCAGTTCAGATGAGTGTTTGGTACCTGTATATATATACATAGTTCCTTGTAATTTCTATACTCACCCCACTTATGTTGTGCACAACCTACCAATCACCCCCCCCCCCCCACACCCCCATTGTTATGGGGGAAGGTGTCTTTCATAATATCTCGGTGGGAGGATGGATGGCTAGTTACTGACTTCACCCTACTCCCTCTTCGATGCATTTTTCAACCAAGAATATTTGAGAAGGATGTAATGGAATGAGTTTTAATACAATATTTATGGTATTGGTTATGTGATAGGTGGTTTATATCCCATGTGTCTTCACGATGAGGCCCATGTGTTTTTGGTAGAGACATGTGGTGGTTGTGGCCTAGTTGTTTGCGGGCAGGATGTGTGTGGTTTGTGTCCCATCTGTGTGTGGGCGGGTTATGATAGTTTGGATTGTGGAAGATAATTGTAGTGTTTGGATGTTCCCCATTAGGGATGACCAGTAAACAAGGGGGAATTGGTTCATAGTACCCAAATATCGATGTGCCTACTACTTTACATTACATGACTTGTGTTATTTGGTGAGCGGGCCTCAGTGAGGTTGGAGTGGATACTATTCCTTCTTTTTTGGTTTTGAGTATATGTTTTTTTATCACATGGTAATTAGTATTATTCTCCCACTTATTCTTGAGTGAATTTGGTTTTTCCCTTTGAGTATACTTGTATGCACACCCTATGTATTTAAAATAGTTTTCATGTTTCCGAGGATATTATGCAAAGAGTAATAGGGCTTACTATCTCAAATGTTAGGGAAGGATGTTGTGTCACTGCATAGTTTTATTTTGGAACTTAATTTGTAGTTTTATTTTTATTTCTAGTATTTTTACTTTAAACATGAATGTGGGATGGATTTT
Organism: Viscum album; assembly: GCA_963277665.1. Lineage (NCBI taxonomy): Eukaryota > Viridiplantae > Streptophyta > Magnoliopsida > Santalales > Viscaceae > Viscum > Viscum album. The sequence goes on from OY728127.1 coordinate 1,816,175,123, forward strand.
GGAGTCTTCATATATATCTTTTTTGGATTTTTTTTGAAGTTGATATATCTAATTTCCTGGTATTGGATGCTATAAAAGGGTAATATCTCCCTTTGTTGTAAGTTTATATACCCTTGATTCTGGTCACCACTGTAGGGCCTATTGGAGGTGGGACTCAGGGGGTCATTATCTCTTCTTTACCTTTAGGAAGGAGGGCCTCAGCATCTTTTTATCCCTTCCTTCATCTTTAATAAGGTCGGTCATAACAGAATGGTATCTAAGGTGATGGTTGAGGGGTAGGATAGAGTTTGGAGTTCAGAACAGTGAGGATTTCATGGGTTGGTAGGGAAATAGTGTTATCTGATCTTGGTTTATGACATAGGATAGGGAAGACCATCTTGGACACAGGACTATAGGGCCCCCTATGATCTGATGCAAAAAATTTGAGCTTACTGAATGACCAAGTGAGGCTACACCGTTTGGGAGGAAAAGACCCTAGGAAAGGTACATTCATCATAATGACTTATGTTCTTGTTTTTTTGGGAATTGTTTGGAAATTAAAATATTTGAAGAGTTAAAATGAATCTTAATAGAAACCTTCGTACTACCCAGGCTTAAGAGTTCCTTGTTTTCCTTTCAACTATTGCTCATGGACGTTTCCCATGTGTAGTATGAGTAGTGGATGGTTAGCAAGCTGACCCGATTGACTAGAGGAGATAAAATACATTGGTAAAGGATGATCAGTGGTAAAATTCTCTTCGTGCTTTCTAGTAGAAGACTCTGGGAATGTATAGGTGTAGTGTCTCGGACGTGGAGATGGAGTGTTGGCTCGAGGATTTTGTGATCACTTTCACCTTGATCCAGTCTCTAATAGAGTACTGGTTTTCACTGGAAGTGAGCCAGATGAAAGGATCATCATGTCATTAGGGGTTCATTACCTTTGGGAGAGTAAGGAGACCGATGTTTCATGGGATGACTTAGTGAAAGAGTTTCTCGTGGAATTTCTTTCTTCCACAATGAAATATGAGAATAGGTAGGATCTTATATCCATCCATCATGGGAGTCTATCAGTGAGGGAATTTGGGTCCAAGTTCAGTTATGTCCTATTTTTTTCCTCTAAATCACTTTCTAGATGAGGAGTCTAGGGCTAGGTTTTTATAGGAGGCACTTCATCCTTATCTTCATTATGTGGTTAGTCCCTTCACCTTACTAACATACTTAGAGGTTCAGAAGAAGGCTGAGTTAGTGGAAAGGATGCACTCATGAGTATGTTTTCTATGAGAGGTAAGTTAGGTGACTTTTTAATCGGGGATGTATGTTAGCCGAAAGTCTCTAGTGTTATGGCCTTCTAGGTTTCAACCAGTGGGGGCCGTCCCCTATAGATTCTGTTCTGACCCTTTGGTCCTGCTCATTTTGCACTAAACTGGGGTTTAGGTGTTTTTTATGTGGAGGCCATGAGAACCTCTAGAGATAGCTCTCGACTCAATATCAATATGATGGAGGTAGACAGGTTCGGAAGCCACTTCAGTATTAGTTGTCAGCCAGGCCTTTCCAGTAGCAAGGACAACTGTCCCTTACTCCATCAAGGGAGGACATTGCAGGAGGAGGCTGACCTCATGGTGCTCCTCAGGGACCTCGACTAGGGTGTGGTCATGGAGGTGGCCAATAGATAAGTGTTATAAGAGCTAGGCATAGGTATTTTCATGCCACTAAGGTAGCAGTTTCACCATAGACATAGATCATTAGAGGTAAGATCATTTTTTAGTATGCTTTCTTGTACATTGTTTGATTCAGTAGCTTTGCAATCCTTCATTGCACCCAGTCTATCTCAGTCCTTTGGACTAGACATAGAGGGACTTTCCATGACCCTGATATGGATTACACTAGTCAGATGTTAGACTATCTTGTTTGATGTTTTCCTGGGATTTAGACCGATGTTGGGGTCACATCAGTCCAGTGGAGATTTCTTTCTGCTACAGATACAATCGTACGATGTCATCTTAAGCCTTAACTAATTTTTTTCAATGTATTCAGTTATCTACTACTTCTTTTGAAGATTAATGTTTCATGATGTAAAAGGACAACATGTAGATTTTGTTGGCGAGCAGATCCATCTGGGGGGAAGCTGGCGCGATAAGCCTCTTTTTTTCTATTGTCCAAGCAATCTGTGGAATCGATGGGTACTAATATGGTGGAGGTTCCAAGATATTTTGGGTAGTTTTGGATGTTTTTTCTAAGGAGGTTGTGACTCTTTCACCTCAAAATGATTTTGAATTTACGATAGACTTACAACCCAGTGCTCATCTGATCTCGATGGCTTTTTATTAGATGGTTTCTTTTGAGTTGCGGGAGTTACAAATTTATGTTGACGATCTGGTGAAGAAGGGTTTCATCTGACTTAGTGTGTCACTATTGGGTTCTCAATTATTTTTTATGAAGAAGTCAGATGATTCTCAGATGTTGTGTATAGACTACTGGAGACATAATTAGGTAACAGTCAAGAAACGGTACCGTCTCCCGAGAATAGATGATCTTTTCCACCAACTGAGGGGAGCATGTTTCTTCTCAATGAACAATCTAAAATATGGGTATCACCAGTTATAGTTGTAGGAGGGTGACATCCTAAAGACTAATTTCAGGTGTAGGTATTCGATCTTTGAGTTCTTGGTTATGTCATTCGGTGTTAACAATACACCGGTTGTGTTCATGGGATTATATACTCTGTCATTCGTGAGTTCCTTCACCGGTTTGACATCATATTCATCGATGACCTTCTAATCTACTCAAAGTCAGCAAAAGAGCATACTGAGTATCATAGTATTATCCTAGAGTTCCTCTAGCACCACCATCTCTACAGAATTCTAACCAAGTGCATGTTTTGGGAATGAGAGGTCCACTTCCATTGACATGTGGTGTCTCAGTCGGGAGTAGTAGTGGACCTATCAAAAGTTGAGGAAGTCGTTTCAGGGGAAGAATCCAATAATTTGGTAGAGTTTCATAGTTTTATCTATATCACATGAAAGTAAATGAGATTTGTACCTTATTTCTCTTATGTAGAAGCTCTATTAATGGCTCTGACTTGAAAAGGAAAACATTTTCTAGGTAGCAAGAAATTATAGATATAGTTTGGCTATCTGAAGGGTTACTTTTTCAGTGCTCCAGTGCTTGAGCTATCAGAGTATTGAGTGATGTTCAAGGTGTTTTATGATGCTTCTCATTTAGGCTTGGGGTGTGTTCTAATTCAGTAACAAGGAGTGATCTTCTATGTGTCTCAGCAGTTACATCCCCACAAATGTAACTATTTCACCAATGATTTGGAAATAGTAGTGGTCGTGTTCGCGCTATATTCGTGGTGATATTACCTCACTAGGGAGAGATTTGTGGTCTTCACAGATCATAAGATTTTGGGTTACATATTTTCCTAGAGAGATATTAACTTATTGAAGTACAGGTGGATATATTTTCTCTATGATTACAATTATGAGATATCCTATACCTCAATAAAGGAGAGTGATCTGGATGATTCTTTGAGCAGGAATTCATTGAAGGAAGTGGTTTGGGAATCTAATGTTTCTTGGAGGGAGATAGAGGAGATGTAAGCCTTACACATAGATGTAAGAATGGATGGAGGTAAATACTTTCTTTTTTAGATGTTGGTACAATAATCTCTGAGGAAAAAGGTAGAGAATCCGCGGTAGGGAGACTCCTAGGTATAGGTGATGTCTGATTACATTGACCTGGGTTATGCTCTAAAGTGATGGTCAAAGGATGGTCATAATAAGACGTCGTTTCCCGAAAAATTTATTTGATCCAGTGGAAATGCATGTGAATGATCTCTGTGGGTTTAATTTCTCACCCCAAGAAGTACACCTCGTAGTTTCCAAGATGTATCGAGGATTTATGGAACAATTTTGGTGGCCCAAGGTGAAGTGGGAAGTGGCAGTGTTTTTGGAAAAGTTCATGGTGTTCCAAGAAGTGAAGAGTGAAAACCAAGTTTTCGATGGTTTTTTGTAGCCCCTAGATGTCCCTGAGTGGAAGTGGGATGACATATCGATGGATTTCATCACAATATTATCTAGGGATCAGGGAAGATGTGATGTTATTTGGGTAGTAGTGGATTGGTTGAAAAAATAAACTCACATCTTAGATGTCAAGGAGTTGAGAATTGTGGATGCCTTTATGTAGATTTATTTGGATGAGGTGGTGTGGCTTGATGGATTTTCAATATCCTTCATCTCATATTGGGATACATGTTTTTCATCGTGGGTCTAGAAGGGATTGCATCATTCCTTTGTCACCCTGTTACACCTCATCACTACTTTCTAACTTCAATTGGATGGACAAATAGAGGGGATCATCCAGACATTGTATAACGTGTTATGGTAATGTGTTCTGGACTTTAGTTGGTATAGGGTCTGACATTTTTCCTTGGTAGATTTTTCTAACAATAATATATATTACTCATCCATTGGTATGGCTCCATTTTAATCTCTATACAGGAGGTCATGTCATTAACCCTTATACTGGATGGAAGTTGGGTAGGCAGTTCTTCTTGGTACATACATGGTGTAGAGTATGATAGAGAAGGTGTAGCTTGTCTATGAGAGGATTAAGGTATCCCATGACCATCAGAAATCATATTACAATCATAGTAGAATCCCATTATAGTTCGAGGTTGGGTACCATGTATTCTTTAAGGTTTCCCCTCAATGTGGGAAGTAGAGGTTTGTTAGAGGGATTATGTTTTCTCCGAGGTTCATTAGACCATTTGAGGTGTAGGGATGAGTAGGTGAGGTGGAATATTAGCAGGCGTTTCCACCATAGTTCGGGAGGATCCATAGCGTCTTTCATGTCTCCCATATTTTTTGGTATCTTCAAGATGGATCCCATTTCATTGATTGGGGAGAGTTGGATATTGGGGATGACAAAACGTTTGTGGAGAGACAAGTGGAGATCCCATATTTCTAGGAGAAGGTGCAATTTGGATGGACAATTCGCTTGGTTCATGTGTTGTGGAGGCACTTTGTCTTGGAGGAGATTAAGTGGGAGCGAGAGACACAGATGTGTGCCTAGTACCTAGAGTTGTTTCGAGTCTTACTCATGTGTTTTTTTGTGATGTAATTCTTGAACATCTTCTCTATAATATGAGTTGTTTCCTGATTATGTGAAGTACAGTAAAGTCCTGAAGTATGAGGAGGAAAGGACCTAATACCAAATCAAGATGCATTAATCCATATTTGATTAAAATCTTGTAGTTGAGTCAGTTCGGCCTAAAGAGGATAGTATCTAGACATGGGAGAAATAAATTTCATGATTCATATGTTTGGGTAGTGTGAATTTTGGTGCTTGGTGGTATATATTAATGTTGTTTGGGATGTAAAATCTTGGTGTAGGTGTTCTTGGATGTTGAGATTTCACTCCAATGAGGTGGTTTGTCCTTGAGAGGTATATTATGGGGTGGTTATTCACAAAAATCTTTCTTTTGGGTTTGGTTTTGAATTCTTGAGGGTGAGAATAGTTTTATAAGTAGATAATGTAATGTCACGGACCTTTTTCATCCATTGCTTCTTCAAAAATATAGTGTTTAGGGTGTTCTGCGATGCAACAATATCTCACTTCAAGAGTTTTTCAACATTCTAGTATTTCTATTGGTGACTCATGGGAGTCGTTAGGTCGAGGTGTTGGTAGGTAAATCTGTCAGTAGGATGGGGCATTGGTTGGTCGAGGTGTCGGTATGTTAGGGTGTCAGTAGTTTGAGGGTGTCGGTAGGACAAGGTATTGGTAGTTTAGGTCGTTGGTAGTTCAAGGCGTCTGTAGGTCAGGGCGTCGGTAGGTCGAGGCGTCTATAGGTCTGAGTGTTGGTTGGTCAAGGCATCAGTAGGGTGAGGTTTTTGGTTGGTCAAGGTTTCAATAGGTAATGGAGTCAGTAGGTAGAGGTCCTCGGTTGGTCGAGGTGTCAGTAGGTCAAGGTGTTGTTAGGTCGAGGCATTCGTCAGTTAGGGTGTAGGTGATTCAGGGTGTCAGTGATTCTGTCATTGGTAGTTTGAATCAGTGTCTCAGCATCAGTAGCTTAGCATCTGTGGCAAAAAATTGGGGGCTCAGTGTCAATATCTCATTATCGGTATCTCAGCGTCAGTGACTCCCAGTCAGTGGCTTTCTATCAGTGACTCGCCCATCAGTGACTCCTTTCTAATTTTTACAATTTTTTCTAGTTTCTCCCCTTCGATTCTTTCCTTGACGTTAAATGATTTAAATTACATATTTAATAATTTTTTGTTGTTTAAAATGGTACTTATCTTCTAAAAACTCGAATCATCCTTTGACACCTAAGTGGTGTGGTCTTGGTTTTGATCCTCCTTTAATATCCTTTGAAATCATTTCCCCATAAATTTATGATCTAGCCTTTATAAAGACGAATCATGTCTTCCATTGAACCCTTCTGTTTTATCTTGGTATTCTGAGACCCTTTCTTCCCTAGATGAGTCATGCGCCTATGTTCTAGCCCCCATGTTTGGTTAACCTTGGATTCTCCAACTTGTTCGACCCCCAATTTTGGAACAATAATGATTTTTTGTTGACTATTGTACCATGTAGGTATTTCCTTCATATCACTTTTAATTGTGTATCATGTGGAGTGGGTGTACTCATGTCTCCCTGTGAGTACGTCTGAATCTGATTTAAATAAGATAATAAAGAAGAAATAAATGAGGTGGTGGGAGTACGATGGTGATGATCATTTTCTTTTATATGTTATCCTTGTTCGATGATGTTAATCATATGGGTTGTGTTATTTTAAAAATAATCGTCGTTGGTGGTCTCTATTTATGCACATGTGTGATTTTTGAATCTCTGCTATAAGAATTGGAATCTAGTTAATCATGACTGTTCAGTTAAATAAATGGATACCCCCATATTGAACATGTTCTGTGATCATCCCTATTTTATCCAGTGGAATTAAAGCACATGTATTTTCTAAACCTGAATAAATCTTGCGTGTATAGTGTTTATTTGTGATGTGTGTGTTTCTATTCGGCCTTTTTTCTATACTGGTAGTGTGGTGATATAGATGAGAGTGTGGTTGGGTGTATGGGGAGGTATGGGAGGTGTCATGGTATCTCAGGCTAAGATTTTGGTTGATTTTGGAATGAATGGTCTTGTTATGATGTGGGATTTCATCTGGGTATTGGTTGGGAAGAGAGGCAATAGGACTTGGTTGTGTCATGACTTCAGTTTTATGGGTGTTCTGGGTGTGGTGTAGTTGTGCAACAGGGTATCATAGTGTGGTAGTAATGAGGCGGGTTGTGCAGTGGGACTACAAGCTGGTTGATTCCCATTTTTTTACTAAATAAGTGTGATAATGGATTCTTTTACCATTTACATTTCTTTATTTGTTTTTATTTGGCAGTGGTTGGTATATTTTCTTCACCTTATAACATTTGTAGTGTTTTTTAGTTTACATGTTAGGTGTGGAAGAAAATAAAAAAGTTATTTCATAATGAATAATGATAATTCATTAAATGAATTGGTTGGGGGTATGTTTCTAGTTGGGGCTTTTAGTGAAGTGTTGTTCAAGTGATAGTAATTTGTGGGGGTACAACATGTAGAGGTAGTGGAAAGGTCAGTTTTTGTGGGCTAGTAGTTGTTTGAAATTCCATAGGTTGGGATGAGTGTTTGTTACCTATATATATACATGCAGTTCCTTGTGATTTCTATACGCACTCCACCAGTGTTTAGCACTATGTGTTGAAAACCCCCATTGTTATGGGGGAGGGTTTATTTCCGAATATCCTCATGCGAGGATGGATGGGTGGTAACTGACTTTTCCCTGCTCTATATTCAAGGAATATATAACCCGAGACTCTTCATGCTGGCTGTAATGGCTTGAATTTTAATACTAGATTTGTGATATTGGCTTGGTGAGAGGTGGTTTGTTTTCCAAGTGTCTTTAGGATGAGGTCTAAGAATTTTTGGGTGAGATGTGTGGTGGTTCAATCCTAGGATTCTATGAGCATGATATTTGTGGTTTGTGGAACAGGTGTGTGTGGGCAGGTTGTGATTGTGGGGATTCTGGAAGAGCATGGTAGTGTCAATTTTTTCACCATTAGGGATGAGAAGTTAACTAGTGGGAAGTGGTGAAGGGTACCAAAATATCGATGTGATTGCTACTTTACATTACTTGACTTGCATTATTTGTTGTGTGTGCCATGGTGAGGTTGGGGTGGATAGTATACCTTGATAGATACTTTTTATTTTCTACTTTTTTCTCACATAGGTATTAGTATGATTCTCCCACTTGTGCATGGGTGACTTTGGTTTTTCCCTAGTGTATGTAGTTTTATTCTTACCCTATGTATATAAAACATTTTTGGGGTTTCCAAGGAGATTACGCGGACTGTGTTGGACCTTACTAGCTCATATGTTGGGGACAATTTCTATGTTGCTACTTAGTTATATTATGGTACATGAGATTTTTATTGGTATTTCAAGATGTTTTACTTTAAACATGCATGTGGGATGGATTTGGGTTTCTTTATATATATCTATCTTGGAGTTTTTTGAGGTTGATACATATTATCTCCGGATCATGGTTATGAGAAAAAGGGAAATTTCTAATTTTTTTAGATTTCTATATCGTTGGGGTTGATCGCCACCTTGGGGCCTATTGGCAGTGGGACTCAGGATTCATTATCTCTCCTTCATATTGAGAATGTAAGGCCTTAACATCTTTCTATCCCTTCCCTCATCCTAAAGAAGGTGGGTCGTCAAACATGTATTACCTTTTAAAAAAAATTAAAAGGAATCTACTTGTCATTTTCCAATCAAGGAATGTTTCTGGACTTTTATGGTACAAAAGGAATGTTCTTCTTGTACAAACCTACCTTCTGTCAAAACCATGATTACCAGGATGCTTCCATTATATGTTTAGAAGGTTATTTTCATTAAAGAAAAATCTTTCCTAAAATTATATCATTTTCATTTTCTTAAACTGGATTTGAAGTAAAATGGGATTTTAAAAAATAATATGTTAAAAAATATGTCAAATGATTTGAAAATATTCATTTATTTGTTTTAAAAAAGATTTTTTTCAAAGAAACAAATTTAAATTATCTCAATGATTTTTTTATATGTTTTCAATGTATTTTTAGAAAAATTATTTTTAAAAAGTTTCCCAATCTTTTTTTATATCTTTTCAAGGAAAAATGTTTTCGAATTTTTTTGAATATTCTTTTATATGTTTTCATGGAAAATGGTTTTCAAAATGATTTCAACCATTATTTATATGTTTTCAATGAATTTTCAAATAAAATGGTTTTCCAAATAATTTATGTTTTGAATATATATTTTAAAAAAAGGATATTTTCCTTAATAAATGATTTTGAAATATCTTTTAAGGTTATTTTCCATCAATGATGACATTCGTTGATGTTACTTATTCCCTTCTTGGATAGAATCCAAATATTCCATTCATATTATTTACTGAATGTATTATATTTTCATGTATTGATTCTGATGACTCCCATTTCTCTTCAATGGTTTATATAATTTTGAAACATGCTTTTTTCATGGGTTATTCTTTTATGAAATGATTAGAGGAACTGTCAATTTTCCTTAAGAAATGATATGTTGAAATGTTTACGTTAGCCATTTAAAATCATGGATTATTATATGAATATTGTTTATAATATTATGGAACACGTATTATGTGTTGTGTGGGACCTATATCTCCCGCCAATGCATTGGGTAATGATGGATTAATCATGAGTATAAATGGTATGCATGAACCTATTTACATGTTCACAAAGTTATGCAGGGACCTAGTTACTTGTCCATAAACCCGATTAGATGTTCACAATGTTAGGAGTGAATCTTATTATGTCTTCATATTGTTATTCAGGAACCTGATTAAAGGTTCACAATTTTATGTATGGACCTAGTTTCATTCACATAAGTTTATTCATGAAGTTGATTACATCTTCTCAATTTTATGCATGAACTAATTTGTGTGTTCACATCATTATGAATGAACCTATTTGTATGTTCATAAGTCGTTGTGAAGACCTGATTTAATTTCATTAACTTAATTTTTGAACCTATTTCTACTTATACATGTTTATTTTGTTACATGTTAATGTGTATTCGACAATTCCATGTCTCATTCATATGTTAGGATTCCAGGTCTTATGTTCATGATTATATTATAATTCAAGTCTTATGATCTGCTAATATTTATTCTATGATTCATTGTTATGATCTTTGAAATGAAAGGTATTATTTTCTAATGATACTATCATTTTCTTGTACTATTATGATCATGTTATTCTTTCATATTTCTTTTATTTTCCCTTATAGAGAATTTGATCTCACCCTTATCTTATGTTTCTTTTACCAGGGTTATGAAGAAGGGGTTTTAAGTAGAATTTCTGAGGGGGGAAGATATTTGTGGGAAACATTGAATACATTTCACTTATTTAGAATATTTTTCTTCTATTTTTCTAAAGGCACTAAACTAATACTGCCTTTGGTTGTCTGTTTTTTGTAATGTAATATGTATTCCAAAAAAATGTTTTAATAAATTTGTACATTAAAACTAAGTTTTTATAGGAAAAATCATGAAAGGACCACATCAAGACTGATGTGTAGTGTGATTCAACATGCTGATAGAACTAATTAATTATAGAAAAGCTATACTAAAATAAATATGGATGGATATACACATTGTATGATAGGGTTTTAATAATTAATTACAGATTGAGTAATTTTGGAAGGTTTTATGTGATATTAAATTCTTTATTAATTATTTACCTTGTTATTATACAGACACATAGTGTGTATGGTTCTTTTATAAAATATTAACTTCATTGTAATCACCAGTGGTAAACACTACTTATATATAGGTATGTCACGTGGTCAGACACACCATGAAGACTACATGGCATAACACATGGAACAACAATCAGTATACATCATGAAATGTCATTATGGAATACATTTCATGTGGGTGAAAAATTAAAAGGAAATACCCAATAACAACATTAGTCACACACTTTCCATTTGATGTTACTAGTTGTGTAACAGTTAAACAAGAAAAATGGGTTTAAGAAGAAGCACATGGGTATACATTATGCCACCTCCAATACACACCATGTACATAATTAATTTTAAATTAAATAGTGTTATTTAAAATTATAGTTCATGGGAATCTCAAAGAATATTTAGATGGTTAATTAAGATAATTGAATAAATTCATTAACAATATAAATAATTTATTATTTAAGAAAAAATTTATCTAAATAAGGAATGGATTAAAATGAATAATATATAGTCTAAATTCATAGTCATTACACAAATGGTTAAGCATGTTCTTAGACAGACTATATATGTGTTTCTTTTCATTTTAATTTAATTATTTATTACATAGGTTTTTATGAAAATATTATTATTAAATTATATATGATGATATGTATATCATCCCTTCCTCCTCTTATATACGATCTTCTGTGTCCATATTTTCATTTTTGAAAACATAAACCTCTACCTCCAATCACCTATGTGTGTGTATGAATATGTAAAGGAAAGAGAACCCTGGTGACATTAGGTGGTTGCAAACTATGATGAGGTGAAACCAACAAAATAGATACATGAGTTAAGGTTGGAATTTTTTTAGTCAAGACTGACGTGGTTCAAAGAGTTATTCCCCTAGATTTAAGGGTCGGTATATTATTCACTCGATAAATCAATAACTAGGGAAAAGATGATGATCATATCACATATTTACATTATTTTATCCGGTATATAGTAACTTATTTATTTATGTGATGCAATATTTTTTCATGTTTAAACACAATCACATAAATAAAATAAAATAATTATCACGTTAAGGGAAAATACAATAAAAGGATTATGCGTAAATTATTTTATGAGGATATTGTTTTATAGAATCCATATAATATTAGAAAGAATGTAAAAGATAAAATAAATAATATTTTTTCATAATTTTAAGAAAATCCATAAAGGAAACATTAATTTATAACTACCTTCCATTATATAATTTAGAATACAACCATAGTTGAAAGTAATTATTTGGCGACCATGAGGGAGCTCTAAAATATCAGGGGGTACTAATATAAGTTTTGGGTTTCATGAACTAAGTAATAATAAATGGTTTATTTCCTCTATAATACTTAATGTAACTTCATGTTATGTGTTGAGAAAATATAAGTTATGATTTCAAGATTGGGGATTCTACATAATAGGTCAATTAACATCGTGTTAATGTAGTTAGAAATACCACCTTCCTAAATTACTTTGAGTAATTTTATAAATCTACCATCATGATTATTTGAATTTCAATATATATAATTTCCACTAGAGTATCCACATGATATAATATTCAGAATCCAATGGTGATAGTTATTTATATTTAATAAAATGGTGGGAGACTAACAAAATAAATTTATTACATCACACATGGTGATCAAGATAACATAATAAAATATAACTTAATTTATTGTATAAAATATGAAGTAATTTTACCTCATTACTATAACTATGATCAATATTTGAGAAATATTATCTTCAAACCACTACTAACACTTAGGTGTGGTATAGGTTCTTGTGCATTGTACTATGCTAAGAGTGGATGTTTTCCATGATGGAGTCAGTTGTTTGTGATGATCCTTATAAAGAATAATGTGAGGAAATGAATACTATATTTTTAAAACATTTGGATGATGAATTTAATGTTCGATTCCTCATGCTATCATTCATGACTAGTGATCTTATAAATCTTCATTAAAACACGAATTCATCCATTGTGTCTTGTCATCTCTATGATCTTTATTAAGAGAAAGAAAAATGAGAGAGGTAAGAGATATCTAAGGCACTCTTTATTTGAAATCATGGATAAAGTGTTCTAATAAGAACTTGTATTGTTAAGATGATTAAAAATATTTCATGTTTGGGAATTTTGGGTTTCAAGATACCTAATAAATTTATCATTGACCTCATTCTCACCTCACATCATCAGATTGAATCATGTTTTATTGATAATTTTAATATGAACAATTTTGATAAATCTCTATTGGGTTTCTTGACTTGGATTATTTGGGAAGACAACAACATAAATCATTAAAAACCAGCAGTTCTTATTCTCAATAAGATGTAAGTAAATGAGAAAGGACCCAATAATAATTTCATGAATAATGAATATTTTCACCATACTACCAAGAGAAAAAGGATCAAGGGGTTGTAAAAGGAACAAGATGTAGTGTGTTATGTATGTGGCGATAATGGACACTGGAAAATAAATTTCACCTTAATATAGAAGCAGTGGGAATACTTATGTGAAATTTTCATTGAATCTAACTTCTCAATTTATTCTAATTTGGTATTAAAAACTACTTTTGGGTTCATATTTGTATTCAAATTTAATAACTGAGTATATTCGTGAAAATTTCTAGGTATGATGTCAATATTTGAGCTCTTGATAGAGAAAATATGGTTACATTGGCTATTAAAGACTGACATCTCACTTTTCAGATGAAATTTATTCTAGTTTTATATAATTTTTATAATATTCCCAACCTAACCAAGTATATAACATTTATGTGCATTTTAAATTTATATATATGGATTTTTAATTTTATAAAAAAGATATCCTAATTTCAATAAGATAGAATATATTATGTGATGAAACATTTGAATAATGGTCTTTATATACTAGAGTAAAAAAAATTTGGAAATTGATAATGAATCATGTTCACATGAATCATATCACATGTGCTTATGGAAGCCCCAATTTAGTCAAGTAAGAAACAAGTGTTTGATAATGTTATATCAAGAATGGTAAAAAATTTCTTTTGAACTGAAGCCACTTGATATATTTCATGCTTGTTTTTAGGGAAAAATGATCATATCTCAATTATATGGAAATCATGAAAGGGTCATGGAGCTTCTTGAATTCGTTTATATAGACATTTATAAATCATTTCTAGTTGAATCTAGAGGGGGATACTCCTATTTCATAACTTTAATCAATGAATTTTTTGAAATGGACTTGTCTACTTAATAATGTTAAGTCATATTCCATTGATAAATTTAAGGAGTATAAGAATTAAGTAGATAATAATTTTAGTAAGAAGATAACAAATATCAACTAAGACCATGGTGGAGAATATATTAACCAATAGTTCATTGATTTCAACAGGTAGTTTTAGATACTATCTCAACTCACTCCTTCTTTTACACCATAGTAGAATACCTTCAGTGAAAGGAATAATTGTTCCATGTTGGACATGTTGTGATCAATGATGATTCACGTGATCCTTGTATTATCATTTTGGAGATATGAATTATATATTGTAACACACATACTAAACTGTGTGAAAACTAATATGAAGAAAGTAATTCCATATGAGTTGATGTATGGGTAGAAATATGCATTTCCCCATCTATATGTGTGTGGATGTGAATAATATTTTAAGGTTATCTCTAGAAACAAACTAGAACACTATGGAACTAATTGTATATTTATTGGGTATCCTAATGAAACAAGGGGATGTTATTTATATAATTCCTCGGTAAAAAGGTAGTCATGGCTAGACATTTTATATTCCTTCAGATGGGGAATATATCTAAATGTGATTCTGGTAGAATGATTGGTTTTTATAAAATTGAGGTAATGAAACATAAGAGTTGGTAAAGGATAAAATTCCACAAATCCCCATATAAGATGTTGTTTTAGAGAAAAAAATGATTGTGTAGGAGAACCATAGTAGTTAGAGAACCTAAGAGATTTGGTATTCTAGAAAAAAAGTATAGTGAATCATTATTAGTTGATAATGATAAACAACAATCCTATGAAGAAACTGTAAGATGTTTATAAGATCTAAGGTGGAAAGAAACCTTGAATTATGGAATTGATTATATATACCATAACCATGTCTATATATTTTTGGATCCTATACTTGATGTAAATCGTATTTGGTAAAAATGGCCATTCAAGAAGAATATTAACATGGATAGTAAATTCAATACTTATAAGTCATGACAATTAATAAAATGTGTTATGAAACATCAATGCATAGACTATGATAAAACCTTTTCACCAGTCACTATGTTAAAATCCATTATAATTTGACTTTCCATAACAGCTTACCATAATTTTGAAATTTTTAAAATGGATTCCAAAACAACTTTCATTAATTATAGCCTTTTGAAATAAGTCTATATGACACATCCAAAATGGGTTTTGAATCAAAATAATTCTACTAAGGTGTGAAAGTAATAGGGATCTATACTTGGATTGATGTAAACATCCATATCACATGGCATCTATTTTTATGAATCCATAAGATAATTTGGGGTCATAAAGGATGAATATGATACTAGTGTCTATAAGAGTTGTTGAGAGTATAGTAGTTTTCATAAAAAAAATATTTTATTGTTATATTATTGATGATAATTGAGATATCTAACCATATATTAATACATGGTTAAAAAAATGATTCACTATGAAATAATTAGGTGAAGAATCCTATATTATATGGATCTAGATCTATAATGATATATCTAAGAGGTAGATTGGACTAATTTAGGGTACATACATTAACAATGTACTATCTAAATTAAATCCGGAATAATCCAAGATTGTATTTTCACTAGATAATAACATTGGACTACTGTAAATTCAATCCCAAAGTGCATGAATTATACTAAAGATTTTTTAAAATTTTATGAAGGAGGTGAGGAACTAGTCATGAGGGGATACAAAAATATTAGTTTATATGTAGGCCAAAATAATTAAAAATTATATTCAGTATATGTATTATGCCTTAATTGAAGAGTCATGCGATGGAAGAGATCAAAGGATTCATTGGTCACTAATTTTATAATAATGTCTTATTAAATTATGGATTCTGATGCTTCTAAATAATAAGTGTAGATACACAAATTCCTCTAGGAGCATAATGTTGTTTTGATCAATAATGGTGCTATAAAACTATATTATGATATTACTGTAGTTTCATTCCTAGCTAAAAAGCCAAGGGCATATCAATGTATAAAAAATATTCATTAGAAGTATAAATTCATGAGGTATTTTTATCAAATGGGTGAGGTTGCAGTAAGAAGAGGTTCGTCATAAGATAACATAGTAGACCCACTAGGCCTTCGGGCTATGTAATGGGTCTTCCTCTATCCAGTTAAAAAGTGGTCTTTTCATTGATTTAATCATTAATCTAACTTCAGCCCAAACATTTTAAAAATATATATTTAACATTAATTTTATAATTTCCTCAGAGTATTTTTCACAACAAAATGTTATTACAGTTACCTGTTATAATGAGAACCATGAAGTGTTATAACGATATTATCAAACATATATCTAATCGTAAGATGACATCTATCTAATGGGAGATATATAATGTAACAATATTAGTTGTTAAAGGCTCATAAGGCATTTAAACTTCTTCTCATGAAGTTCACATTTGGTAATCTCCAAGATGGTAGGATGTGAGGAAAGAACTACCAATAGAAATTCCACATGTTATATGTGTCATTAGATATTACTATTTTTTGATGTGTCTATCCTTCCTTAGACTTGATATTATTATTAATGTAGATCATGTATCATGTAATTTTATATATTGATAAAAATCATGATGAAATTATTATTATTATGAGGTAGTATATGTTGGGTGCATTGCCATTGATGTGACATTAATGACTAATTTTAGAAAGAATGTGTCTCGTCACTATTAATTAAATTTGATATATTTTTCCTTTTTATTGAAATAAAATTGTTTGATTAATTCCATGTCTAGGGTGATTTTTTGATGAGTTCATTTTGAGGTATTAAAAGAAAGATATATCAAGCATATTGGTTGATAACACAAGTATTCAACCTTGTTGATCATATATTGAGAAAAAATGATTGTATTACACAAAAAAATTCTATAAGGTTATTTTCATTGTAGAATTAACTTATTTCTCTATAGGTTTCTCAATATGTTATTAGATTCTAATATTGGACTGTAGGATAGCCTATATATTACTATTGAAAAATAGGTCTAGAGGGCCCCACACTAAGTATATCCATAATCATAGAAAAATATTATTTTAAATTAAAATTAGAATAAATTATATTATCAAGAATAAAAATAATAATTTTCTATGTTATGTTTATCACATAAATTCATTCAAAAGTTATTTCATTTTGGAATATAAATGAGTTGAATATTACATATGTATTTACTCACTTGTTAGGTAATATATAATTTATTTATTTATTGAATGAATAATGTAGTGATGTGTATATATATAATTAAATAGTTATTATTCAAGGTTTTATAATTATCAAGGATTGTTGATAGACTGAGTTATCGGCCAAAATATAGAAGATATTTTTTTTAATATCATTTAAAAAAATATTGAATTCATTATTTAATAAATTAAATTTAAATATTTGTAAGTTATCACATGTCATGAAATATATTATTTTTTATTATTATTATTATTATACATGGGGGATATGTTGATATGATTATTTTATTATTATTATGGTGTGTGAGAGCGAGGATTTGGGAAATGGTAATCCCAATGGTGATCATACAAAAAACTTCAATATGAATACAAGTGTGAACTGATCTAAGATGGTTTTTAAATGAAGGATGTGTTTTCACTCTATAATGGTAGTAATTATCTAAAAGATCATGCACAAATTGAATGGAATTCCAAAGAATAAAAACAAAGGTTGGTCAATTCTATGGTAGAGGATTCCCCTCATTAGATCATTTAAAAGGAAAATATGGATCATGTATCCATGAATTTGGATGTTATTTTTTGAGAGAATTACTTCTTTCAAGAACTATACCATTGCAAAGATCTCCATATCACATGGGGAAAGCCCATGGAAGGTTGGTGACCTTTTCAAGTGGACATCATGTCTATGGGAGTTCCCAAATTGGAAGACCATATCCATTGGATGGGGTTTATTCCATATCATTTATCCATATTATACATTGAAAATAATGGAATGGGGATTTGGATAATTATATCTCAATTCTTCCTTCATTCACATCCAGTAATGGGATCCCCATTTTAACCCTTTTGACTTAAAGAATTAATTTTCTTATGTGTTGATTAAGATATTCAGCCTCAACTTGATCTACTATCATTATATGAGACTTGGAGACATTATTAATACTATAGGTTCTCCAATTTGAATGAATAAAGAGACTAATAATGCTAGGTTTTTCTATTTTTTTATGGATTATTGTGGTGGTGGATAATTCATATCCTTTTATCAAAAATGGGGTTCTTTCCAACAATGATGAAAATATTAATCTCAAAGTTGATTATGAGATAATCCTATATTTTTTCTATAACTACAAGATGATTGGGAAAGAAGTCATTAATTATATAAGATCTAATTAAATGTTTTCTTTTTTGAATAATGGGGGGAATAATTTATTTTATTTACAAAAGAAGATGAAATTTTAAAATTAAAAATGGAAGAGACCAGAGATTGTAATGGCTAGTGAGATATTGGGCATCCAAAATAATGGGTTGGACACATTTATGAATAGAACTAATATTCAACTAGGGAATGAACTTACTGATTGCACCTAGTTAAGTCCAAGAACTTCAGACATATCTAGGCAGGACCCCACCCTAGCTAAGAATTTAGGCAATACAAGAGACAATCTCCAGATGGTAAATATAACCCAAGATATTATTGAACATCAGGAAGCTATGAATCCCAACATAGTGGTTGATAAGCTACATGTGGTCATCCACCAAGAGGATACGGATTATTACATTTTAGATAACTCTGTGGCACCCAATTTACATTGGATGAGGAGACCATAGTGATAGGAATTACTCAATCTAATGTTGGGATTGAACAGGTGATCACACAATATGAGATTGTGATGCAGAACCTGACCCACAATATGAATGAGGATAAATATGGGAATTAGAATATTACTAAATTTCATTTAAGGGTACTTGAATATACTACATCTCAAGATAGGTATGATGAACCTTTCCTCCATGTGACCTTAGAGAAAGATTCCAAAAGGAAGTATCTTAAGGATATTATTATAATAGTGGAAGCATACACCAAAAATTCGGCTCACTCTATGGGAAATTTTGGGCGGATAATTACCATGACTATACATCCCCATTCAATTAACGTGGTCATCTAACCCCCTGGGTCTCCTATAATACATTGGTTTCCTTATTAGAACACTACTAACTATTACCCATTGGGGTCACTTATCAAAATAACAAAATTCCCTGTATACTAACATATGTTCATTATGTTTGTTTTACCTCACTCACAAAATCCCTATAAAACTTCCCATGAGTTCCCTCATCCTAAAACTACTCCAGTACATGCATGATAAACTATAGAGTTATAATCAGGTAGTCTCCTAAAAATAATGTTATATTTTTTTTCATGGGTAGTAACATTTAATATTTTAATTTTCACTTTTCTATAGGTTTCAGGCTCCTCTCCCCCCCCCCAATCACAATACCCTCGTTATTTACCCCATACCTCAAACACAAGTAGGGCCTATAAACTTCAAGGTAGGTATTAGATCCGATACTATTTTTCATAAACCAAACTCCTAAGGTAATTTATCTGGCCATCCAACCCTATGGGTATCCGGTAATTCCTTGTTTCATTCCCAATACATAATAGGATATTACCCAATGGGATAACTTTTTAGATTAATAAATATCCCCATAGGATAAAACATTTTCTATTACTTCGGTTTGACCTCACTCACACACACACCATATGAAAATTCCATGGATTTTACCCATCCCAACACTACTCAAGGGAATGGACACTGAATTGTGGAGTTCTAATCTGATAGGAACCCAAAAAGAAAGGTTTTACTTGTTAAAATGGGTAGTAACATTTATTATTTTGGGTCTCACTTTTAAATTTATGTTTCAATGTTACTTAAATAGTGAAAAACATGGTAACATTGAGGAATATAACCTTCTTGATAAAATATATAGCTTGGTATAAAATTATCATAATAAGAAAAATCAAAATAAGGGTATAGGTAAAGGAAAATATATATCAATTAAGATTGAGAATAAGAATGTGCCCAAAACAAGGGGAAAACACATTAAAAATGGGTATTATTTTATAGATCTACCAAGGGATAAAAAACAAGGATACCTCCTTGGTCCTTAGGTACATCATCAAGAATCATAACCCTTTTTAATGTTATTTTCAAGACCATGGTGTAATTTAAAATAATTATGATTTTCAATTATACAATGTTTGGATTTTATTTTTTTACATAAAACACCAAATATTTCATTTTTGAAAATCTCTCAGTTCTCAAAAGGGAAAACCTAAATTCATGTTGTATTCACATTTGGAAAAAATACATGAATCTAAAAATAGATCTTAGAACCTTCTCTTTTATTGTCTCTTTTATATAGGACCATACATGTTACATTACCATAAGGGAATTATTAGGTGATTTTTCCATTTTTCCTTTTATATTAAACATTAATTAGATTCTTATTGGTAACTTTCACTATGTTATTATTCTATAGGAAAATATGGGGAAAAATTTCCTAAAGTGGCCTACTCAAAATTCTCAAATTTCATTGACAAATGCTACCTCACTGAAATCGCACTGGTTGGTTATAATTTTACATGGTCCAGCTTCACTTTTAGTGTAAAACAAGAAAGAAAAATATATAGTTCCTTCATATCCCTTGTGGGTGGTAATTCCGATACTTGTCTCTCTTTTAGAGATCTTTTAAGTATTTATTTTGGTCTAACTCCCATTCGGATATTAGTCATAGTTTCTTCCAAGAACAAACCCTCTAATTTCTAATTTAACAAAACGTGGATACCCATTGATTAATATAGAAAGTCTTTTGATAAGGATTTTTTGGTGAAAGAAGAAATAAATTCATTTCAATGAGTCTACTGAAACATAAATAAATATAAAGTTATTAGAAGATCCTAAGATGAATCGAAGTTCACTAATATGGGAAATGAAATCAAGATGGCTGGCATAGAATTAATAGAATTACATAACATGAATATTACTCAAGATATACATTCATAAGAATAAATTTATATTTTTTGTATGTTGGATGCTCGCTTAATCTCTAAATATGGTATTTTTAAGGAATAACATGGAGTAGAGCATCTTAAAGAATGTGAAAAAAAATTATATATTTTTTAATTTCATGAAATGGTAGAAGAGAGTTCAAAATAACTTTTTAAACATCAACATTAATAGTGTTCACTACCATGATTAGAATGTTGTTGTTAAGGAATTATTAGTTATGATTCCCATATCTTTAATGATAAATCAATATCAAATAAAATTAATTTGGAATAGGTGATTGATTGATTCATCATAATGATGAAAAATTCTTGTTTAAAACCCATTCCCCTTGGTGAGGAAATAAAATTTCATTATCTTACCCCAATATGGTATGTTATACTAGCCCAAATGGTTTCTCTGATATGTGATTTATTTATTATTGGGATATTATGTGTTTGGGTATCATCAGGGTTATAAAATAATATTCCTCCATGTAATATTTTA
Organism: Viscum album; assembly: GCA_963277665.1. NCBI lineage: Eukaryota > Viridiplantae > Streptophyta > Magnoliopsida > Santalales > Viscaceae > Viscum > Viscum album. The sequence continues at coordinate 1,816,196,701 of OY728127.1, forward strand.
CCTCTAGTTTGAATTTTTCATTCATCAATATCATACCTAAAATTGACTATGCATTAGATTTTATAGACTTCAGGACTATTTTATGGGTAATACTCTTCCAAAAAGTATAAAACGAATCAATCAATACGGCTTAGAAGTATGGACAAAAAAAATACCCAAACTAGCTTGGTTTCATCCCATGATAGTAGATACATGATTATCATTATGTTTCCTCATAGTATATGAACTTTCTTTAAAATAAATCTTGGAATAGAAACTTTTTCCTCAAATAGGAAATTAATAAAGCCTTTGACACCCTCATTTGGAATTTTATTCTCCTTATCCTTACCCTTTATGGATTTTCCCAAAGATTTACTAGGATTATTAACTCTCTCCTCATAATCTCAAGGATCTATATTATTATTATTATTGGATAAACAAATGGATTATTTAGCTATTCTTGAGGGATTAGATAGAGTCCCCTCCGTATTACCTTATATTTGGTATTGTTAGAAGGTTACCTGATTAGATACATTCTCATGGATATGGATTTTTGCCACATTTGTCTAATTAAAGCTAACAAAATCAAAAATGTCTAACACGCCTATTTTATGTAGATAATCGCCTTCTCTTCTGTGAGGATGATGATTCAACCTTAACCACTTTCTAAGGTATCATCAAACATTATGAAACTATTTCTGGGAAATTTATTGACTAGAAATTAGCTTCTTATTATTCAAATAACTTTTACGGAAAAAGTGGGAAACTGTTTCATTTTAAGATAGGAAATAAACTAACATCAAAATAAATTACTAAACTATTAAACTAATGTTTTAGTCTATTAGAAACCTTATCTATGTAAATACTCTAGTGAAAAGTAGGGGCAACCATGTCTGGTTCATCCATGATGGGGTCTTAAAAATTATAATTCATTTTGTCCCATGCATGGGTAAATTATTCCACACCAATATTCATCTAATTAAAGCCACAAAAAATGTTATTTTTCTTATTGATCCAAATAGATTATTCCATTTTTAGGTTCACTCAAATAATTCTCTCAACCATCATTTCAAATTTGTACTTTTATGTTTTGGACTAAAATTCCTCCTCTAAAATCCCATCATTAAAATGAATATAGAGATCTCATGCGTCCCTTTATTCTTAAACCACCTCATTTGTTTCTCTGACCATAGTGTTATCTTCTGCATGCTCCTATATCAGGTGATCCATATTATCTTCACCTTGTTATGGTTCCTTGACTTCACCACACTCCATAATTTTTTATCATGATGAGTTATTAAACTCTCTTGTCCTACCTGAATATGGTCTATGGGATAATTTTCCACCACATAATTATTTTTTGTAGACCAAGTTTCTATCAAATTCGATAAATGAGAATAGTCCTTTCTACCTTTAGTTTTCTTTCCCTTTAGAATAATGATACTCCTTCCATCCCTTTTGTCGTTCCTCACTTTCTTACTATTAGGACTATGAAGACCTCTTCCATTCCCATCCAACTAGGATTTATCTAGAAACTCAATCCTTTAATTCATTCCGGCAGAATATTTGATCATGTAAGAGGTTCTTCCTTTCCATTGTGGTTTGGATGTTTTCTTTTATTACACCCCATTTATCATGTTCTGAACATTCATCCTTCTATTTCCCTAATAGATTACTAACCTTAATGTTCAGGATGGTCCCTCTTTACTTCACAAAGTCTATAACCTTCACTCGCTTCACGTTTCCTCTACTAGAACCATTGATGGTTTCCTCTCCCTTTACTTCTTCATGAGACACCATCATATCCTTAGCACCATCACGAGCTTCCACTACCTACTCATTGTAAAATATTGGAGCTTCATTCATTTGCGAATCCACCAATCCAACTATAGACACAACCTTCATGTTATGGTTCACTCTTCCAAATACATTAAAAAGCATTAGTTCCTAAGGAAACCACGATGCCTCCTTCTAGATGAATAAATCCTTTGTTTCTTCATTGGAAGTTAAATGATCAGCCAAATTTTCCATAGGAAAGTCAGTCCCCACCAACTCCCCATTTCATCAACACATTAAATTTATAATAGATATCTCTTACCTTTACTTACATAGGAATGATTATTCTGGGTGGGGGACCAATTCTTGATATCTTGACGAAATTTTAGGAAAAATAACCTCATATATTTGTATTTGTAATGAAATATCCCTATCATAAGTTGGTAGAATATTTTTGGTGAACTATATAATCTCTTAAATGATTGTGCACTCTTTTTCATCTTTATCAATGGATAAGTCATTTGATAAAAATTTATAGTTTCAAATTTTTAATTTTGTCTAGATTGGATGTTTTAATTATAGGATACTTTACATTGAATCCATTAATAACTTCACGAATCCCATGGATATGGTTGTCCTAGGTATTGAAAGAATGAATATATTTAATGAATCCATGATTAAGAGCTATACATTGAACCTATTGTGCTCTAATAGTGAGGCTACTAGTTCTCATAGACAAATATTTCTTCAAGGAATTCATAGATGAAATATTTTCTTTATGTGGTCATCATATGGGAAAATTATCATGTCATAATTTAAGGGGATCATAAAATAATCTCTTTGGATTCCCTCATGGTGCTCCTCCCTAAATTTCTAGTGCCTAACTTGGCTGTATAATAGGCTTATAGACTCCTAGAACTTCCCTGTATCATTAGGTGGTATTTCAATATAGAATAAATTAGACTCTTTATCTCATCTAGGATCTCTCAAACCAACATATTAGATAAAACATGTATTTTGATTTAAGATTCTAGATAAGTATATGGTCATTTGATATCCTACATGTTTTTGAATTCCAAATCCAAATATTTTATGCAGGCTCTAAATTGGTATGGCTCCTAGAACTCCCAGATAGATGGGACTCATAATGATTCCACATACTCCCCATATAGGTGGGTATTAGTTTTTAGTATTTAAATAATAGTCTTCTGGTAGATGATATAATAAAAGTTACGTTCATCCAAATCTCATCAATATGTTTCTTGTGTTATAATAGTGACAACTGATTCTAATATCTCTTTCATTGTAGTTATCTTATTAATTTTATCATAACGAACCTCTCATATTTATCTCACTGGGAACTTGATATTTATAGTGGTTTTAAAGGCATTTGTCACTTCCTTCTTTATCTAAAGCTAGTTTAATAGCCTAAGAATATTTTTAATGTGGCTATTACTTCAAGTATTTTTCATATATGAAATTCAATAAATGGGTGTCAATATAAATTCATTTCCAAAAATACTTTGGAAATTATTTCCAAAATTGTGAAGTCATCAAGATGAAATCCAAGCTTTAGAAAGGTACCATGCATAACTCAATGAAATACATCATCCCTATAAGACCAACTGGGGTCCCTATAATACTAAGGAAACAGAAGCAAGCAATTTTTATTAACTCAGACCCTCCCTGATCCTCATAGATCAATGTCAATACTGATGGAATTGCCTTAGGGATTCATAAACCTGGTAGGTATAAATATATATTCAGAACATATAGTGGTTTTTTGAAGAGATTAATCAAGATATTTCTTGTAAATTTACCTTCAAGGATGATATTTTGGGTATTATATATATCATCAAGCATACAAATTAATTTGTATGAGGTAAAATTATGATTTAATGTAAATATCTCTCAGTTGTTAATATGGTTAAAATTAAAGTAATGGTGTTATATTAAAACCTTTAAAAAGAGTGGATAAAGTGTATTATACAACTCAATAGAATCTAGTATATATCCTCGCTAGTGTTAAATAAAGATCTATGTGATCTCTATAATGCTGTTGTTCTATAGTGGGTCTCACTATGGTCCTAGAATATTTTTACCATTTTTCACATCTTCAAGTACCTAAAATCAGAGGTGGTGTATATACTCAAATTTACCTCTAACTCTAATTTTGATCCCTTGTTTTTTTTCTGAATAAATATCATCGGTATGGGCCCTATGGTCAATTACCCCATCCTTCTTTGATTATTAGACATGGTATTTTCATAGAATAAATAAATTAGTTACAGGGATTTGTGAAATAATTAATTGTATAAACATAAGTATATAATTGAACATATATAATTTATTGGTTAAAGAAAATCATTGTACATAATATATTCTCTCAACAAGATTCTATCAGTACTTATGTGAACTATATTAATAATTCTCCCATGAACAAGTGGTAATGCACCTCCTTCTCAAGACTGGGAGTATAAGTGAAATAATTATTCAAGTATGATGTAATTCATTATTATATTATCATTGAATAGTGCATGATAATGGGTACCTCTACACTATCACTTGGATTTCCATCAGTGAAGTCTCAAGATTTCCAAAGCAAGTGTGGATACTGTTAAAGGAATTCCACTTTTGATTTTTTATCCTAATGATGATATAACAAGAACATTAACTAAATTAATCAATGAAGAATGAATTACAAATCTAAGATAATTCTTAGTAAATAAATTAATTTTATATTATATGTCAAAAGTTTCTCTCATATAATATTATATTTTTCTATTCATCCATTTATGGTGATTTTATAAATTTAAATTAACAAACCCCATTATTGGTAACTAGCTTGATTGTTTCACATATTCCTCAAAACCTTAAGTTATAAATAACATTTAGGGATAGTGACATATAATCATCATCAATTATTCCTTATCTAGACTTTACCTTTATTCCATATTCATATATTCTATATTGATAGCCATAAATATAATATTAATATCCTTTTACACTAGATAATCCTATATCTCCAAGAATATAAAATATTTCCCATAAAACTTATCCACTCAAACCTTACCTTCATCAAACTCCATTACATCTTGAGATAGTGAACTCCAAATAAATTTAAAAATAAGTAATAGTATTTAAAAAAATCTTACCATACTTATTCAATAGTTATAAAGATAGAATTATGCTATTAAACTATGTTTTGAAACACCTTCACCAGGGTCTATTTTTTTGAATAATTTTAATTAATGATTTAATAACACATATTGAGTAAAATAAAAAAAATACAAAAACTAATAGAAGATATTCATATGGGTATTACAAGGTGGATAAAATTTACTGGAATAAACCCACATCAATGATTCATTTTAATTTATAACACATTTCTTATTTAATTCACAACACCACAATACACACTACAAAATAACCAAGGTAAGAACTTTTCAACGCAATGATTAAAAGAAAAAAAATCAGAAATAACAACTTAATTATTTTGGTTTTAATTATATTAGTCCTGATATATATATAGGTAATGTTGAAATATATTTCACTAAGGAATAAAAATAATATTACAAAGTAAGAGTCACCCTAAAAAAACACTCCCACCATTCTATATAATGTAAATTTTAACTTTTACAACTGATATTTCCATCTTTCAGTCATCATAGAGATTTTTTCCACTCAACTATTATCTCTATGGAAATCCTTAAATTCATTAATATACATAAAATACCCCATATAACCTTGTAATACATAATTTTCACTTTTATAACTCTAGATAGTATACTCTTTGGTACCATCTTAAAGACTCTTTTGTATCCCTTTAGAAAAAACCCACAAGATAAATACTCTTATGCATCCTTAAGAATTACTATTATGAATGTATTTTGAGTAACCACACCTATACATATAGTATTTTTAATTGTAATTTCTTATTTCCTACCACTTAATTCCATCATCCATGCTACTAACTACTATATTTCAAGACATTATAGCTTCTGCTACGCCATCCCCATTCGAGCATCAAAATTTAGTATTCCATAATATCTCCTTCCATTTAATTTAGTTCCAAGTTAAAAATAGTTTTAACATGACTGAACTAAATAGATAATTCTATAAATTTTAATTTAAGTTCCTCTAGTGATTGAAATGACCTTGAAGGAACTTAATTCTTATCATTTTTCTATTAATAGTTAAATCATCTCACATTAAAATTATCCATTAATCTATTTTTTCCTAATCATTTAAATTTTTTCCTTAGAGTTTGATATATATTCCCAACATTGGGATATACTACCAAGGATTAATGATGAAATTAAATCTAGGAATCTACATGATTACACTATGAAATATATAACTAACCTTATAATTTAACTTGGGGATCCAAATCCTCTAAAAATATATAAAAGGATTATATCTAGATAATTTTGTCATGAAACACTGCCACATCAAGATCAATTAACTAATATTCAATCACTCAATAAACCGAGGAAGATTTTATTTACTAATGATATAAATAATCTCAATCCTACATCAGATCTATATGATTAATTAGGTTGGATAACATCTCTATCATCCCCCACTCATCACTAGACTCTTGATCCATGTCACTATAAAACATAACAATTAAGGAATTGGAGAAAAAATTACCCTCATTGGGGGTATATGTTATCTTGAAATATTATTCTATGGGAAATTGATCCACCTGTTAGGCCTAATGGTTAGGTTTAACACCCTTCAATTCAAAGGTCACTTGTTAGTGTTAAGGGCAGGGGGTGTAACATAACCTCTAACATGACACTCAATGCATAAAAGGTTGTCTACTAGAAACGATAGTCTAAGGTGATATTTTGGGGAGAATATAACCTCATATCCGAGTAATAAAATAGTTTATATATCCCATACACATGTATAAAAAATAATCAAAATAAAGAAAAACAAATAAAAACCAGCTATATAAAATAGAAATATGGAAGCACACAGTCATATTTCCCAACTCACCACTGACTAATATGATCACATATAAAAAATCAAAAATAGGAATAAAATAATATGAGGCTCTAAAACTATAATAGAGTCTCATCACCCCCCCCCCACCCCCAAAATCTCAATCCATGTCTAATCTATCCCTTTTAATGATCAAATTCTAGGACTATACCCTACCTGAACCTAAAAACAATGAGTTTTTATCAAGTTCATTCCCTAGAAACACCTTAGAATACCACCTAGGGGGAATTCCAATCTTGAAAACTATACCAGCATATAATACCTACTTAATCTAGTGTTGTAGTGTTACTGAGCATAAATATTAAATCATAGGGAGATCCATATCTAACCCTAGAACCATATATGGAGCACCCAATGGGAACCAAATACAATCCTAGAGCTATATCCCAAAAACCCGATGGAAACTCAAATATCCCTTGAACCATATCATAATATCAATGAACTAGGGGATATGTCCTTCCCATAAAAATATTCCATAACAATTGTGGGGCTAGTGTTTACCTTTGAATATCTCACATCATAATTAGGGGGCCAATATCAATCCCATGATATCTCATAAAGTAATTTGGGGGGCCATTATCCACCCCATTGAATGTCACATCACAATTTGGTGGGATAACACCCACCCAATGTTATTTCACATAATAATCAGGGGATAACATCCAGCCTTTAATATATCACATGACAATCGAGGCACAATTTTCACCCTATAATATCTCATATAATGATCATAGTTCCATTATTCACCGCATAATTTCTCATACAGTCATCAGGGTTAGTATCTACTCTAGAATATCACATACATCATACATTGAGGTAATACGCCCTCCTCAATAATAGATATATCATACCACATGGGTTATAAACATTCTCAAACCTATAGCACATTTCCTAGGTTATTCCCATTGGCACAAAACCCATTCCTTTCACTTCCTCTATACTAGGCTCAAACCATAAATCCTAATATAACAAGGTTACATCAAAGATCGTCATTACATGTTTCCCTAATCTACCCATATCTATGATTAACATAAAATAAAGGAAAATATAAAGGTCACCTATGACGCATCATAGTCCAAACACCATACATAGTCTCCTCTATTTCATACTCATATCTCTGGTTAAACTTGTCACTCTAAGGGCATAACATCCCTCAATATAACCATACTCATATCATGGCCTAAATGGTCTTACCAAAAAAATCATACCACAATCACACTAATTGAATATAATAACTCATATCTCTCCATAAAACTAAATTAGTTCATTTATCCCATGATTTTCCTTCACATCACATACCTAGGTTATACCCACCCAGTTGCACATATACTTTTAGTGTTGGGACACTCACCCCACTCTTAGGTCAACTAGATTAATGCCCTTAAGGAATATCAATATTCATACAAGGATTATCCCAAGGGAAACCATACCAATATTTCACTCTCCTTACATATAGTGAACTAAGGGAACCAAACCTATTGTTTTGTTACATTCTACTCATCCCATCAGAACCCCTCTAGGGTCTAAGCATCTCATATCATGCATTTATGATCAATATCTCAGTCATAGGTGGACCAAACATCAATGTAGTGTTCAAGGTTCAATGGTGTCCCTCAAGACTCCTTTCTATACACAAGCATTGACAGACAACAAATTTATCAAAATTTTAATTTCTTGTACATGGTGAGACAACATATCACATGATACATAAATGAAAAGAATATACCATCCAAAAAATAGATAAGGACCACCTGACTTGTATAAAATTTTCATCCTCATCAAGATATTCTCATCCTTGTCAAAACATGTACAAGATGACACAATTTATCAGGATCATATATCAATCTACAACATCAAAAACAATTAATTATAACTATTTATAATTAATTTTAAAATTAAAAACAAATATTAATAATTTCTTAAAAACTATATGGGCCATCTCATTATGCCTAAACCCCAACCAACCACACATGGAAGGTCTATGAAACACTCATGACATCATCCTGAGAAAACTCCATATCAAAAAACACTCATTTAGTATTTAATTTTTATTAATATAATAAAAATACCTAAATAAATTACAGTGGTGGATTATATTAAACAAAATAATAAAAGGGGGTGTGTGATCCTCCTTCTAGAAAACTCTTTATCTATCACATGAAAAATCCACAACATTTAGGATTATTCCCCCATGATATTATGGAATCATCATTCAATACCCTAAATTAAATGAAAAAAATAGTGACTATCATTGGGGAAATATAATAGAGGTACAAGGATGAAATCCTACCTTTGAATTCCAAAAACATTCCATAAAGAATTAAATATTTAAATGGGGATCAAAGGGTGGAAGGAGGGTGGGGGATCTGACAAAAATGGCCTCTACTCAGACACTCATCTAATAAAAAACTAAATTTTATTGAACATAAAATTATTAGTTCCCCCCCTTTAAAAAAATCTAGGTAGGGATTGATCACAACATGACAATCATGGGTAAGAGAATGACCACTCCTAGGTTAAATACTTGATACCCTTGACTAACATCATCACTTTGTGATCACTGTGTTTCACAGCTTGAGTACCCCTGGTAGTGGGATCAACCCTCGACCAACCACCATCATAGAATAACCTCTCTATGTCATTATGTGATTCCCTATTTTTCTAATGATAGTTAGGTATCCCTTTTTCACACACAACATTGTAACCATTTCTCATCATTTTGTGCCTTGTTGTAGGTTGTCATGGCATGACCAAAGGGAGGTCACGAGACCAAAATTTAAATTCCTTTTGAATTTCATAGCCTATAAAGACACAATCCTGTATAACATCCCCAAAATAGCGCTTCTCATCCCTAATAAATCCCAGTGTTCATTCAACCATCAATCTCATCCTTACATGATCATCAATTTACCACATGTTTTTCTTATTATAATCTGACACCTATAATTATATTTTTTTTCACAACTCCAGAAATTATAGTTCACAATTCCCCATGGGATGAGTTACTCACTCATCACTATCAATAATACCAGGTGGATAATATCTATATCCATCAATATCGAGGCCGCAAGTGTCATCATCTAATTCATTCCTAGGATCTTGGTTCCCTCTACTATAAGGATCTTCTCCTGAGGCTCGATTCCAAGACATTTTCACCCCACATTAGGGATTCCCTACTAAAAATTCATTTATAGTATTCCATCAACACAGTAGATATGATTTACTCGTCATTAAACCCAATTTCAAACAAAAAAACATTGTGACGTCTTCTAACTAAACATTTTTTGAAAATTATTAATTGAAATTTTCTTTTCATCATCTAATCTCCCAATAATTATAAAAAAATTTCCAAAGGAATTTCAGGTAATATAAACACCCACATAAAACTTCAACCCTGACACTTAGTCAATTATATAGTTCAGTCACTAACCAGTTTCATTAGTTTCCATTCTCTCACACCAACCATAGGATCTCCACTGATCTTACTCACCCTTATATCAAATAAACCCCAAAACAATTATTATGCTAACAAATATACTATATCCAAACCCACATATGAATAAAAAATATGATATTTAGTAACAGACAAGATAAAATTATATCTACATTTATATCAACATCCTAGTTCCATCTCAATCACACACAAACCAATCCCACTACTTCGGTGACCCTTCTAGAATAAGGTTGGTACATCCAGGAATGATATGATACTCCTCACCACAACATTATTCTTATCATTTCTCTATTAAAAAAATCACCAAATATTAAATTTAAACCTCTAACAAATCATTGGATTGAATGACTCGGTGTGATGATCCAACTCATACATGAGAACCAACATGAAAAATCAATCTCCACATGTTCCCATCCCACCAAGAACATCGTTCTTAGTATCCATTGAAGTTCCATCTGTAATGAGGGTCACACAATTATTCAACCAATGTTGAACTCCCGACCATTGGACTCTATTATCCTGCTGCTTGAGTGCTATACCAAATAAAAAACAACCAATCTCATCATAACTTCAAAAAACCAAGCCTACAAACATATCATCAACTGCCATTTGTCCTTATTCCACAAACTGCTACTCATTGATCCAAAACCAAATAGTAACTACACATAACAAACACATCCTCTCCCTCAAACATTGATACTTTTATTGAAAATCCATTTTATCCCTTAGTTCCCACCTAAGTTAGATTTATCCTATAAGGAACGCTCTAATGGGTTCATATCCACTATTCATCTTTTTCTCATCTGAACCCAATGGGTGGATATGATTGTACTACCCAATATCATAAGCCAACTCACACACCCTTGAGTCATGTGTAATCAAACCTTGGCTTGCACACCAAATAAATAGTTTACCTTGCCTCCCAATCATGTCAGGCCAATTAAAACTCAAGAATCACCAATTTTTATGAATCCAAAATAAATAAGACATATTATTACAGATACCCCATATCTTATAACACTTCATGTTCATCAATCACAACCTCAAATCATCTACGCATGCTTCTTATACCCTGGGAACATATAATTTTTCGGTTAACCACTCTCTTGGGTTGAATTCTCATATCATAACTCATCTCAAATAGATCTAGAAAAGTTTCTACTAGACATTCCTATAACATAACTCACTAATATCTTGAGTTGTATCGAATCACCACTAGGATCTTCTAGATATCCCATAACCATATATCAAATTATACATCACTCATGGGGAAACATCTATGACCTCATCTAAAATATTACAATGCAACTCATTTTCCACCACACCCACACTAGGTTTATAATATATATATATATATATATATATATATATATATATTATGCATCACATTTTGATTCAACCCCCCACTTTTGTACACCCATCCTCACTGGGCATCAATATATCATACTACCCCCTTGAGGACTAATTCAAATATAAATTCATATAATTAAATCATTATATAATGATTATTATTTTTAAAATCACAGTCATATAGTTTGGTTTTGTAGAGTTCCACCAAGAAGCTATATAGGAAAACACCATATAGGTAGTTGTTGACACTTGAAGTAACTGGACCAATTTTCTCATTCATAACTTATATCACGGAATATAGTGACTATACAAACCCCCAAGGTGTAACTATAAATATCTTTTAGGAAAAAACTATATATCCATCATCAAGGCACATCACTATGTAATATACACATGACATATCATTAGAGAAAATATACCAGGGTTCAGTTGAGAATAATGTTTCCAACAAGTTATATAGAAAAACTCCATATAACTTGTTGATAAGGCTTTAAATAATTGAACACTATCATTAGTGGAATTGGAAAAAAAATTATGTCATGTGAAACCTATGTGAAAAAAATGATTCTTTTACATCATCATATTTCCAACATTCCATGTTCTAAAACAATATATAAAAATCTTAAAGACAAAAATAATACCTTAATAAATAAGTCAATCATAATATAAGTAACCATGGAAATAAATACCAAATCCCTGATAACCTATAATTCTCACTGAATAGGTGTTCATGATGTAATAGTTCTGAATTCCCTAAAAAGGATTAGTCACACCACTATACCATGCATACCGTACCCTATGTAATATAATAAATATAAATATTATTTTGATACCACTTTAAACTCTTGTTTGATATGAGACCACTCGATAATATTCAAAATAGGGGTGTCATGTGACCTCATACCCACCTGCATATATGTTAGATCCTTCTATCTAGTAGTAAGGGGTCGAAGAAGATACCATGGGGAGACTATACCAACCCATAAGAATCGTATAGGTTCCAAAAATAACCCAAAAGTTTGATAATAGATCATCATAGTATGTAAAAACCAAAAAAAAAATAACATTCATGTTATATCAAATGAAATTTTGAAATCACACAGTCATACATCCTAACTGATTTCCCACCAAGATGATCTTAAATAAAAAAAACAATCAAAAAGTAATGAAACAAATGGAGACTGTACTACCATCCCCAAGCCTTATCACCTACAGGTATCCAAAATCCTAATCCAAGCTATCTAGTTCGATTATCCAATACTATACCTATGCCTTACCTAAACCTAAAAATAATTAGGTCTTATTGGGTACTAAAGTTTCACGGATTCTTAGGTAAGGTGTGAATAAAGCATAGTTGGAAAACACCAATAGTTTCTTAACCACAATAATAAATAGAGTGTATGAACTTTTGATATGATCAAATAATTTGTGAATACATTAATAAATAATCATTTTTAATCCATAGGTTTTAATGTGACACATAAGATTGGTGTACTTACTTTAGCCAATGTTGGAGTGTCACTGATCATGTCACACAATCACCCAAAGGGAATCATGTCCTACCTGGAACCTATAAAATAATATCATACCCACTATGACCAGTTTCAAATTTCCTCTAAGCATAATTCATACCACCCAAATAGATATACATCTAGACCCGAGAACATATAACTAGCACTTTGGGGGACTATTTGCTACCCTGAAACTATATCACATACAACTAGGGGAAACTCATCCCAACCCATAACCATATAAAAATATCATACACTTTGGGGACCCATTTTATTTTCTGAACCATTTCTCATAATAATATTAGGGAATTGTCCTTCTAGAATATCTCACATCACAATTTAGGGGGTCAAAGCCCACCCAATGATGTCTCACAAAATAATCATTGGGCCAACATCCACCCCATAATATTTCCCGTCGCAATTGGGGTACGTCATCAACTCCATGATATGTTATATAATAATCATGGGACAAAATCCTCCCTATAATAACTCATATTACAATTGGGATCCCAACATCCTCCCATTCATATCTCACATAGTCATTGGGTAGCTAGAATCAACCACATAATATCACAAACATGATACACCTGAGTGAATACTTTCTCCGCACAACCTCATATAGTATAACATGTTTATGGATACTTGATTCAAGATCAAATTTACCCAAAAGAAGAAGGTAGGACAGTCCTTGTAGTCTATCTTGCATTGTCGAATCCTCAAAGACCTAAGAAGTACCCACAGACACGTACATTCTGTGGATTGTTTTTTGCTATGAAGTGGCCATCTTTACTTTATTTAATATGCTTTTAAAGTATCACTAACAGGTTTAAGTTAATTTAAATTTAGGTAATGAGTTGATGCTAGGTTATCGCTCGGGTGGATTGAATTAATTTCTTTTTTAATGATTTCAATTTCTTATATTTGAGATGGGTTCATTTAAGAAGATCAAAACTTACTAGTTTAATGCCTAAACACCCTAATACTAATCACCTATACACATGAAGGATCAATGTTTTTAGCACTCCAAGGTAAAGGTTCATATTAGTACATGAAATGTGTGACCTTAAATTCAATAAGGAGGAAGAGGTTTTAAAATATTCAAATAAAAATGTCATTTAACTGAATTGATTATCCATTAATGGAGTGAGAAATAACATCCAATCCTTCCCCTTGCTACTCCCTTGGATCAACCCATAAAAGAGTTATCCATCAATTGATGACATGTATTCAGTGGAAGCAGGAAGTAGACTTACGAGGGTAGAATTGAAGAAGTAAAAATAACAACAAAAATCAATCACTCCACCATTGTGTGACAAATATCACAAAGTATGGTGTGAATAAATTCACACCTTGAACTAATGGTTTCAAAATGATATTTAGAATAACATAATAAGAGTAAATAAATAACTTTTATTAATAAACTAAGGTGAATTAAATAACTTACATGAGAAAGAAATGTGATTACAAACACAAAGTGGAAGCATAACACTACAGTGAAACCAAGCACACAAGATGAAAAAATCCTCCATCACCACTGCCTTAAATAGGCATTTTGGGATCCTTGGGTCGATCCTCCAATAGTAAAAAGCATCCCACTTGATTATGGTAGGCCTAGGGTGGTGGAGAGCTTGTGGAACTTGGATTTTTCCACTCTTCACCTGAGGTGGAAGCCAGCTTGCAGCCACCAAAAAAAGTGATTATAGGACCTTCTAGATGGCCGAATTATAGTCGGCCATAGAAGAAGAAAATCAAGACCTAGATTTCTCCTATTGTCTATACAAGTTGGGCCCATTTGGTGTTTTTGATTCCGATATATGATTATATTGGTAGGATGTTTTCTGGGCCGCAGAATCTAGCCCAGAATTTTATCTCCAAATTGGGACACCTTAATAACCACTATGGATGCAGAATTAGCACTGGATCTTGAAAAATGCTTTGTTCCTCGACATGTATTCTAAAATCCCATGAAATTTGGGCTTCATTGGGCCTGTATGTTGGGCCCCACATTCTCATCAGTTGGATGGTTTCCAACCTGACTTCTCTAGAATTGTTTGTATGAAATCCCATTTTGGTTGTCTTCCAATGTGGATCTTCCAACACTCCACAAATATTAAATGTTCCCAATATAATTAGAAAACTGAAACTAAAATATGAAAATAAAATCAAGATCATTGTGTACTTTAAATGATGTTCAAAAATGTGTCACATAATAGTGCATTTTAAGAAGGAATCACAATCATAATGTGAAATGAAGTTCTAAAGTGTAAAATGTACTAAAATAGTGTTTATTAATAATAAATAACATGAGTATTATATAAATTAACAATGAATATTAGCCACATTTAGTGGATAATCAATACTCACCTAAACCTATCACACATTTACTGTGTTAGTCCCTCAAGCTTTCAACCCTTACCTATAACTATCATTATGTTTGGTTAAAACCATCTATCCTAGGGTTTAAAGGTGACACCCTAGATGGACATCACATGCTTATTTTCACTACCCCACTCTTAGGTTAACATTAAATGGAGCACCCATGATGGTACCATAATATGCTTCATAGTCTATACACATTATATGGGATCCTCTATATTTTCCTCATCTCTAAAGTCAAGTCCATCATGTGGAGGATATGACATCCCTAAAAATAATTAAACATGCATCGTGGACTAAATGGTCTAGTCAACAATTCCTTAATAGTATCACACTAGATGGATAGCCTAAATAATATCTCCCTACCAACCCAAACTAGTTCAATACTCTCATTACCAAATTTTATATAAACCTACCCAGGTTATAACCACTCGGGTACTCACATATACATGGGGAAGGAAATCCTACCCCATTATCATGTCAACTAGCACAATGTCCATAAGAAATATCAATGTTATTACATTCCACATCCCTAGGGTAACCATTCAAATCTGTCACTCCCCATTACATGGACGGGACTAAAAGCACATACACTAAGGTCCACTATATTCTATTCATCTGGTCGATACCCCTCCTGAGTCCTTTCATATTACCTCATTTATTTACGATCAAGACCTTTTTAGTCAGTGTTTGAGGCATGTATCTAGTGTTCAAGGGATGACCATGTCCCTTGACACATTATTTCTATCTTCAAGCATTAAGAAAGAGTTTATTAAATTTAATTTAATTTCCCACACATTGAGAGACTATATATTCCATGATATGTAAAAAAATCGTATACCATAGGGAAATTAATAAGGTCCACCTATCTCATACAAAGTTATAATTATCTCCAAGATCCACTCATCCTCATACAAACTTGTCTAATATCATACTAGCTCTTGGGATTCAATCTCAACCCCAGTAAAGAAAATAATTAATTTTAAATATTTATAATTAATTTTTCAAATTAAATAAAACAGTTATAATTTACTAAAAACTAATCAACCTATATTTAGGTAATGAAACTATGACCAACCACACCATGAAGGTCCATGGTACACTCTTAACACCATGCTAAGAAAAATCCATATCAACTTACACCTATACAATACCCAATTTCACCTAATTTAGTAAAAACCCAAAAAAAATTAGTCTAATGTCTTACAAAAATTTAAATGGGATAATATGGTATGTTGTAATATTTCTAGGAAATAAATTATACCTCATACACAAAATCTCCATAGTTTGAGGAGATTCCACTATGCTCTGATGGAATCATCACAAAAAACTCTATGAAAAATGCAATACAATTATCATCCATCTAAAGGGAAGAAGAACCTAGTGATTAATAGGAAAAATACCTCAAAAAACCATGAAAAGTTCCACCAAGAATACCCCATTCCAAGGGGATCAAATGGAGGAATGGGGAATCCATTGAAATGGCCACTCCATGTGTGGTCATTTGACCACAATCCAAGGTGGTATATCTCTAAACTTATAAGGCCACCCCTTTTTTGAAAAAAATATTGTTGGTTACTATTCATATAATAACCCTAATAAATAATATAATATATACACCTTGGAAAATGGTTTTATTCCCTGGCCTTTCTTCATCATAGCATGACCCTTACGGGTGATAGTATGATTAACCTAGGTAGTGGGATCGAACCTTTGTTAATAATCATCTGGGATTAACCCCTATGGGTCATGAATTGATGTACCTTATTCTAATAGAGGTTAATTATTTCCCTCATTTTCATAATATAATGCCCCATGGTTCATGCTATGGAACCACACTGTAGGTCATCAGGGCCTGACCATTGGTAGTTTGTGGTGCGACCGAAAGCCTGTAGCCAAAATTAACCAAGGGGATCACTATTACCATGCTTTGATGATCACTAAATCTCCAAAAACACCTATTGTGGATTAATACATTTTTATAAACATGTTGTTGAGATGATTCCAACCTTTTAATTATGATCCAAATCCCAACTCTGAAAACATCCCATACTCCGAGACCAAAATACAAATCCCTTCTGAATTTTCCAACTTCTAAAGATGTGGATCAAAACCTATGGTTTATCTAGTAAATAATTTTGTATAATATATTATTATCTATAAGGACCATATTTTACTCACATCATATATAATTAATCTATTACTTAAGTTCAAAGATCAAAACTTCTATATTTAGATCATGGGTAACATTATAATGCTTATGAGGGAATAATTGTCTACACCCATGAGAAATAATTTCATAGACCTTTATTAATAAATTTAAAATTCTAGAAACAATTAATCTCAAAATATTTCATAGGATACACCCTCCTTTGTAAATTATAGAACAATTATATTAATATAACTTTCATTAAGTCACTATAATTCTGATTCAAACTAGCTAGACTAAATGAAATTATGAACCTTATTTTTTTTAACTGAAAAGGGGGTAAAAATTGTAGATAATTAAAACATTAACCTATAGTAATAATCCACTATCGTTGAAAAATTATGAACCTATGAGAAATTATTTGGATACCACCAAGATACCACTACCTTAATCTCCACCAATACCCAATAGATACTAATATATGATAAAATATAACAAAAAAATTAAACCTCCTATATTTCAAAATTTCATAAAAATCATGTCCATGTAAATGTTATAGGGAAAAACTCAAGTGATCAACATGTTCCACCCCCATATTCTAAGATATAAATTTTTCAATAATGAATGTGATGATAAACTAGTCATAATAATGAAAAAATATTTGTTTCATAAAATCTATAAAGACTTCTACATTATTCATCAATCAAAATGTTATTTTTTTATACTCATAATATTTATGTCAACGTCATAATATTATCTTAAAAATTTCCTTATCCATAATCCCCAGGTAATTATGACTAGACTAAAAACAATCCTTAAAAACCTATTAACACCCCTCAATTAGTCAAAAATATTATCAATCCTTATCAGAGTGTAATAATTATTCACCATTATGTGTCTCAGTGAATGACAGTAATTGAAGAACATAAAATTTCTATTTACCTTCTTAGAAAACATGAATGATGAACCCCATGAGGACACACTACGTCTGATAAATCAAAACATCACTAAAACACAAATATGAATCCTTTTCTCATAGATCATTGAAGGATTTATCTAGTACGAGGCTAGAGAGATGGGTTTTGTACAGTGATGTGACTCTTTTTTGAACTCCCCCTCATGCTAAAAAGCTAAAATTGTAACCCATTCTATAAAAACATTTGGAAAATCCTGAAAAAAAATTATAATATAATCATAATTTTTTCACACATAATATAAATATTAAAAATTGTGAAGAAATGTACTGAGGCTTGACACTATAATAGTTTAAAATTCAATCATTCATACCAATAAAAATGGTTCAGAAACCACTTAAATAGAAGAATATGACACTTCATCGATAAAAATTAATAAAATATCACAATGAGAATAGTCAATACAGGTTATTAATAACTTTACATGGATAAAACCACTATAAAATAAAATTTCAAAATGTGTGATCATGTTTTACTCCCAGTTCACAATTTTGAAAAAAAAACACAAATAACCTTGAACATCAACTCATGAGTGTCAATATCACTAAGGGATTATATAACTTGTCATTAAAAATTTTTAATTATTTGATAAGATAATGGGTGATAATTGAGTTTGATTCCCTTGTGTATAAAAATATAGAAATAAAAATATAATAAATATAAATCATAGCTCACACTACCTTTAGTCGTTTTACCTTTCTATCCCCCATCACTTTGATCTACCGTCATCCAACTCCTCCCATTTGGTCACCGGAATTTCTTTCACCTACTTAACCATGAGTATTTTATCGTGTTGGTAGAACCCAAAACTAATAATAACATTGAATAGTTTCACCAATAATTTTTTCAAAGGGATACAAATCTTGTTACTACTACTACTAGAATCACAATAAATTATTCTTTGGGGAGGTATAGGTGGTTATTGGGCGGGTTTCTACTATAATTTTAGCTTGGGAAACTGAAAAGGCATTCACACTTCACTCAAGACTCCTTCACTTGTCAATAATAGTTATACACAAACTATTTATATGTCTCCTTTTTCTATAATTAATGAAAATAAGGCCTGGTTTATGGCATGATTTCCATGAACATCTTACTACAAACCTCCCATATTATAGTAAGAAATTACATGTGTAATTGTATTATGAAAATTATTCTCCTAGGGAAATAAAAAATTTATCACCCAGCAACACCTAGACCCATGAACTGTTGTACCATATCCATAAGACAACTATCTCAAGAAATAAATATCTAATTCATCTTTTCATTCTCTAATACTTCAAAAAAGGTTATTTGATTTAGTTTCCCAATATTGTACTAAATCTTTAATTATAATGATAACTCAATTTACCAAGTCATAATATCATAGTTCCCTATCTTTTTTGGTAAAAATATATAAATACCATGAATCTTGAATTAATGAATGGTTACACTCCCAAATTAAATAATTAGTAACTCCTACTTGTTCTCATCTTTCAATTTCGATGAGAGAAACTCCCAACTAAACTACACCATAAGATGATACTATAGAATTAAAAAAACATCATGGTCTCTATAATAAATCATCAACTAATGCATAGTAGTCCATAATATTAATCTAATAGAAAATTATTCTAGATTCTCAACCAATATCTAAACCACTTGGAAAGTAATATATAACTCTTCAATCCAACACTCCATATCTATATTTTATATAGTGCCTTCATATATCATTAAACATAGTCATAATAAATAAAATAATTTTTTATTCCATGTCTGGTCCTCATATTAAACATTTTCCACTATCTTATTCTACAAAACTACTTCATATTTCTCCTTAATATAATATATCACAACTTGGATGATGTTGTGATGGAATATCTATATGAGAATATTTGATATCAAATTAACATAATCCCAAGGATATGAATATAAATGAAAATAAAATTTTATATTACCCTGGATATCCCTACATAAAATATAATTTCCTAACACAACATGTTCAATCATTATGAACTAATGCAACTACATGATCCATGATCACATATCTATGAAATAAACTATAGAAATTATATTCATGACCTCACCTAGGTTGATTGATATTCATGTTCCATGTATAAGAATGTGTTAGACACCCACACCTATAGTCAGGTTCATTTTTCTCATCATTATCCTATGATTAAAAATTCATATGCCTTATAAACCTAAATCAATCCTCATTTATTATTACTCTTACACTAACCAAGATATTAATTATTAACTCAGGTTCAAATTTATCATAACCCTTCCTCGATGAGATCCATCCCAATAGAAAAATGAGAATGGTCATGAAAATGATGTCGAACTCTCATATTCCAATGGTCAGTGGCTAGTGAAATGGGTATAAATATCCAAAATAAAGGTTAGTTATTTCTAAATAATGTACAAATAGTCATTATATTATTTATTAAAAGCACAAACCGTTAAAAAATTTTGTATTATATGGTCAACTAGTATAATAAAAACATAAAATATATTAATTTTAGTCAACAAAGAATGGAGACAGTCTAACTAAAGAAAATACAGCCAAAAAACTATAATGTAGGGTAGAATAACAACTAATATATAACACCCAAATATTTTATTTTTATTCCTTTGAAAAAAATTAGGTATTTGATAACATTATTTACCCGCAACCCAAAGTCTAAATGAACCATGATATATTATTCCCCTTATAACCAAGACATTGGATTTGAGGGTATAAATAAAATTAACCACATTTAAAAATGCATATTAAAATTTCCCTTAATTCAAATATATTTATTTATGTGTAATAAATAATCATTAAATTTTAATAAAATAATTTCATTGTTAAAAGGAATATTTTTTGAAGAAATGAATTTTTCTTGGGGTTATGAATTTTTGATAAAAAAAATTATTGATCACTATAAAGAAGTGATTTTAATTATAATTTTTTGTAATGCTCAAATAATCATTCATACTATTTTTATCATATGGTTAGGAATAAAGATAAAATAATTTGAAGGTAAAAAGGGGTTATTTTCATAAAAATATTTTTATGCTGACAACATTTTTTTATTTTAGTAATTTAAATAATCACTAATTATTAGTTAATTTAATTAAATATTTAGAATATATATTCACCAAAATATTTTAACATTCACTTGATAGTTTTTAGTAGTCAAGGAATGAGTATAAATTTGATTTTCTACTTAAAAATGCATTTTTCAAAAAACAGTGTTTAGTTGAACTTTGCTTTATTTTTTTATAATTAATTTATACCTGTTATATAAATTTAATTTTTTAAAAATTATTGTATTTTTTTAGTCATCATTTATAATCTTTTTATAATGGTTCCATATTCATTATTTGGTCATAATTAATAGTAAAAACAGTAAAAATTAATTACTATGATTTGAATTAAAATGGGTTTAATAGGGGGTTAAACTAAGAGATAACGGTACAAATTCCAATTAATCCTATCTAAATATAATTTTTTAAAATATATTTAGACCTTATATTATCTTATATTTTTTTTTTTAAACTTTTCTACCACTTTCATTTCAATGTGACTTTACATAATTTTTTATGTAATTATAAATGTGTTTGTCCTCAAACATATAAAAGGGAATATTTTCTCCTCCCATATTAACATAATTTGAGCATTTTATATCATCCAAAACCTATGATAAAACAATCCTATATTCCTTAACTTCATTATTGTTCTTATATACTTATTTTAATACCATTCAACGAAGAATTAGGGTATAAGGCAAATGAGGTATCTCAAAGAAGAGGTAATCATCTTACCCAACACTTTCAAAGTTTATTTATTCTTCTAATTATAATAAATATATTACATCCCTAATAAAATAAATTATAATAATAAATGAACTTATATGTTATTATTATTCTAATGAAAACATTTCACACCTCATTTTCATCAAATGGGGCATGAAATCATCACTCATGTGTATATGTGAACTACTACCTCCATGAAGCGATATGATTCATTTTCCATCACCACCTCACATGGTTGGTTATAAAAATATATTTACATAATATATATGATATTTATGATATAATTATGGTTCTATAAATTTTAATTATTATTTAACTTTCTTTCATTCCATTATTTGAAAATTGGGATCATCACTCATGCGTACATACGGACTACCGTCTCCACATTGTGATTTAATTCATTTTTCATCACTCCTTTGTATTAATGGGTAAATAAATGTATATAATAAATAATATTATACTTATGAAATGATTAAGATTATGGATAGTATTTAACCAATATCAAGATACAATGATCATAACATCTAAACTAAAACATACATAAAAAACAATGTAGCCAACACCCAAAATGATGAAGATAATGAATGATTATTAATGAATGGATGATAAGATATTACAATTAAACCATTTATGGTATTATTAATATGAATATGGTTCGGTTTTATAATTTCAATAAATTAAAATTTATTATATAAGATTTTAGAGCACTTACTAAGAAATTAAAACATTAGGTAAGGGTTTCTTGTCTCCCTTTTATTTCTATGAGACATATTCCATTTTCACCAATTATTTCTTTCATGTACTGTATAAAAAACCCCTATCTTATTTTCAATATTGAATTATTTATATTCATTGTATTTATAGATTAATTTGAAGTTATTTCTTTCATGGGGGTTATGATATAATGTTTACCAAAGTGGTAAGGATTTTATGTTACAATCACACTTTCTACCAAGATTATCTATACATAAACTTGTGATGATAAAACTATATGATATATCACCTACATATATTATGTATTTTACTCATATCTAGTTATTTATGGAAAATTAAAAAATTACATTTAGTTTTTCTATCTCTAATTACTCAAAATTCTAAAAGAACTTTTTTTAAGGATAACAAAAATTGTTTTTCTATTTGGCTAAACATATTTTCCATCCATGTACATATTTTCATTAAAATGTTATCAATAAATTTTTTAATATTCCCCAATAATTGATTAAATTAATTTTTAAACATGTTTTACTTTATTTAAAAAGTATTAAATGGAATATTCCTATAATTTTATGAATAAATATCTTCTTACCAGAGGTGTAGGAGGAATATTTTTTTCAAAATTTAATACAAAAATGAATTTTCATTCCCTAACAATAATTCTCTTCCTTGAATCTTCCTTTAAAATTTTTAATGATGATTTAAAAATAATTTTTTTCCATAGTATTCTAGAATTTTTTTGGTCTTATATAATTCTTTCCAAAAAGGAAAGTTTATTTTCCTAAAGAAATATTCCAGTTACATTTTAATGGTATATTCATCTAAGATAATATACATTGATTTTACTTATGATTAATTTGGGATATGATCAAATTATAATATCCTTATTCATTATATATATGGTTCATGATTAGGATTATGAAATATTTATGTTACCCGTTTACTTTTCAATATGTTATTCAATGAAGAAATAATAATTAATTTGAATATATTTCTTATATATATATATATATAGGAATGGATTTTGATTACTTTAAAGGTGGTCCCATTATAGTCCTATAATTCATTAGGAAATGGTTAATGTTTATGAGCTCAAATGGTGTAAGGTGGGTTGTCCCCAATGTAAAATAGGGTACATGTGAGGTTATCCCAATCCCAAAGAGTGTACATGGGTGGTTAGACCAATCCCAACATGTGATGAATCCCTTGGTAGATATCCTTGAAAAATGATTTCTTTGATTATGATTAGGCCATGATTTTTATGCCACTCTCTTTTAAAACATTTATGCTTATTATATGATCTAATGGGTCATTATCTTTGATTCTATTATGATTCATATCTTATGAATTTCCAAAGATTTATTCCATGATTCATGTTTATGATCTATGAATTTTTTGGTATGATTTTCTAATTTTAAGATCATGATATCATAAAATTATGATTATATTATACTCAGTTATGATATTTTATTGATATCTCTCATATTTAGCCTTATAGAGCATCTAATTTCAACCTTTCTTATTTTTTATTTTCCCGGGTAATGATGAAAGGTTTTTAGTAGGGTTTGACTAAGAAGTGTACTATATGGGAAGAATTTATGGAAGATTTTGTTGATATATCATTAAATAAGATGATTCTGTAATTGTTTTCCAAATATGATAATCCTTTATAGTCCTTCAATGTGTATTATTGTGAAATTTATTGACTATTGATCTAAAATTATGAAACATTTATATATGTAATATTTGGGACACCTAAGTTTGTATCAAGGGAGGGTTTTGTTATTTTTAGAGATTTGGATTAGTTAAATTTGTGGAAAATACTATTAATAAGTCTAAAATTATTATAAAATTCTATAGATTTGGTAAATTAGAGAATATATATTCCTCTGTGAAAATTTATCCATGTCTAGATAAAGGAAAGAAGATGCATCTAGGGAATCCACTTATGGGTAGCAACTTTGAAAATATTGGATTGGGTATTAACTTGATCATCTCTAGATTATGATGAGTGGGCCTAAGAATTCACACTTATATAAACACTCTTTAGGGATATTCTTAGTTTAATTCAATTTTTATTTATGAACCATTATGATTAAGGAGATAATGGAATCCTTGAAAATGATAAGACATGTTGTTATGAGATAAAGTTTCATGGGTTGAAAAATTTATTAAAAATTTAGAATGATTTTATTATTATATTATTGATCCATTTGGTTAAAGATGCTTGATGTTCACACTAACCATTTTATTTTTAGTATAGTATTTAATATATAATGACGAAGTTAAGGTGGTTAAAAGTATGCTCAAATATTGATGTATCTAATCTAATCTTAGTCATATTAAATACATTATATCCTAGAATGTATATAGGATTATTAATTCCTATAATTAATAATTATATGTTAAATTATCAATGAAAACTCCCAATGGCATGATGATCACATCATAATTCTATGATTATTCCATAATTAATGTTTATGTGAATGCATTCCCTAAAAATCTTATTATTTTTATGTCATGTTTAATTTGATTTTTTTTATGACTCACTCCCTATATAGTTACCCCTCTAAGGTTTTAGATTAAGGAAGAGAGATAATGACCTCTGATTCCATCCTCCATTTTTTCTTAGGTTGGAAACAAGCACCTAGGGTATAAAAATCATACATATGGAAGTAATTACACACTAATGATAATATAGGATAAGAAGATAGTATAAAAATTACCCAGAAACTCTATAATGTAATAAAAAAGTGACACGAAACCATCCCATAATGCATGAACAATTTCAATAAATGAAAAAAAATTCTCTATGTAAATACCAATAGAAAAGACCGATGATAGTGACTCAATAGAAGCTCTAAAACCCAAGATAATAATATCTATCGGGGTCACCAAAGGCCTCCAAAAAACCGTAAAAAAAATTATATGTAGGTGATCATAATATGTATACTATGTAGGATTATACCCAATGTCTCATGTGTATATGTGAAAAGAGAATATTAATGCACCAGTGAAGAAATAACATAAACAATATGTACCAAAAGTAGTCAACTAACCAACTATAGCCTCATTATGGCTCCCTCACCAAATCACACATCTAATATAGTAACATAATATCAATAACATAAAGAAAATTTGTCCCATAGCTACTTCCCTATATATTTTCTACTCTCAAACCACAACATA
Source organism: Viscum album (assembly GCA_963277665.1). Lineage (NCBI taxonomy): Eukaryota > Viridiplantae > Streptophyta > Magnoliopsida > Santalales > Viscaceae > Viscum > Viscum album. The sequence goes on from OY728127.1 coordinate 1,816,222,963, forward strand.
TCACATCACATATCAATTTGATATCCAATGGGCCATCATTATTTCTTGTAGGGTAGTAGAATTTAGAAATTTATAATACAAATCACAAAAACCATTAAACTATAAGGTAGTATATGATATGAAATCGTGAGGTTAAACACACTGAGAAAGGGTTGGATAAAATATAAATTTAGTAATAAATACATAACTATATTAAAAATAAAATCTAGACTAATTTTATTGAAAATATAGAATTGTGAATGCTCGAGGTTCAATAAAAATAGAAAAAATTATTTGAAATTTAAAATCAGGTTTCATGATTTATTAGGGTATAAATTATGAATCAACAAACATGTGGTGTTAGAATAACATAATGGTGAATCCAATGGTCATGGTAAACAACCCCCAAATCATTTATTCCCCCTTTTCAAAAGGGTCATGTTACTTCAGTTTTTCAATGACTTGGTAACTCAGAATCATATTTAAAATTAGTGGATAACCCACCCAATAGTCATGGTGAGGATAATTAATTAGTCAATTTTTTGAAAGTATCACACTCTCACTGATCACACAATGGTTATGCATTATTAAATATAAATAAAAGAATTATGAAATTAGTTTTGTTGGAAAAGACCCAACTGTATTGAAATAAATAAAATAAAATACCTTAATATTATCAATCACCCTTGATTTAAAACATGTTTCATAAATCCTACACCCTCATTCTAGACATGAAAGGGTAGTAAAATAAAAAACATATTCTACGCATCAATGTGGGGACATTCATTGATCCCAACGATGGTGCCACTCGAAGGAGTCCACTAGTGTGGAACCATGGTCTCTTATTTATAGGGTTTTGAGATACATGGGGTATTTTTACTTATCCACTAATAGGATAATTTGTGACTATTTGGTCAATAAAAAGTGTAAAATGGTGATCCATGTCTAGAATATATATTTTTCATCGAGAATACACTCTACATAGTGTGTAAAAAATCATACTTTCTAACCGGATGAAAATGTTATATAGGTTTTCATCTGGTAATATGTGGCCTTTTTATCATTTCCTGAAAACACGTGGTTTTAATTGGTTACATATCATGTGATATGTGATTTAAACAATTTAAAAGGGATCCATGAACTTCATTGTATCTCTATCTCAACCCCATGAATAAAACCCTTGTCATGAATGGAGTTCACGTCATTAAAATGTCTTCCTATAGGTTCTATAGTCTACTCTGACTCTATATGATTTTCATTTCTGACTTAAATATTCGTATGTAATTACATGGTGCGATGTTTCCATCAATATGATAAGACTCATACATTTTTTTTCTGTTTCCAAATATTAATCGTTTAATTTAAAAATTCCAAAAACAATAAAAAATTGTTCTAGTTTTGTCATTATTTATCAATTTTTAATAGAAATCAATGTATTAATATAGCATAAAATATATGCATGCAAAAGAAAAATCAAATACCCCCACACATGAATGGTTTCTTTTCCTTAAGGATGGAATCTTGACATATTACAATGGATATTCACCTTACCATGGTTTAAATTCAATTCCAATAGAATCAATTGATCAAATGGGAAATTAAATATTCAATCATCACATAATAAAATTCATAAACTCCTCATTTTTAAGGAAAACAAATAAACCTAGTATTTTATTGTTATTATTCAAAATAAAAATTACTTTACATTCATCCATTTTCATTTTTTGGTTAATTAATTATATGGATGTACTTTTCAATTTCCCTCAATTTAATTTTTCTACTTATCATCATGGTATAATTGTAAAAAAAAGTTCTATACATACCTCAATAATATGTAACTTACCATAGTCTTTCAAGGAATCTAGAATATCTACTATGTAAATATATAAATCACTGATAATTATGGGGGATTCACCATTTATGATCAAATGACTCTGAGGCATTGGGAGTAAAGGTAAATGATGTAAAAAATAATTCCAAAAAAGGATGTTTGGATCTAAATAATAATTCATGATATCTGAAGACAATCTCAATTGAAAGTATCATCTATATCTAGTATCTCAACGTAGGCTCATGAACTAATTAAATATAATAAATGAAACAACCTCTTTAATTTTTTTCTATTCTATTTTATTTACATTGGTGTTTTTAGAAATTTTTGTTTTGGAGAAATCTCACAACCCCAACTCAACCCCAAATGATCTCCTCGTGATTGTTTTAGTTGTTATAACATGATCATCAGTCAAATAATTGTGATTTTTGAATTTCCCAATAAACAAACCATTTTTTCAATACAAAATTTTTTTATAGAGGGTACGTAATAAATAAAATGAATTTACCTTCCTAAAATATCATGTAAATCCACCCACAATTATCCATTGCAAAATATGTTTCCCTTTCACCAGTTTCTATCTCCTCCGCTATTATTTTTTATAATCATGCCAAAACATTTAGTGGAAGATATGAAAGGATAAAATTGTCTTCTAACGTGGCCCATTTTCTAAAAATGTTGTTCATGGTTTCCATGATAATAAAAATGGATTAATGTAAGGTGGTTCTAATTATAAAGTGTAAAAAGGATATTCCTCAATCCTATTTAGTAGTGATTATAATTAGTCATAGAATTGATGATATATGAAGTGAAGGACCCAAGAACACCCTGATAGGGGAGGGGTGAATCAGGGTGTCAACATTTTCATTTAAACTGGTGGATCGTGTTCCCACATTGGTAGAAACCTTTTAAACTTGTATAATGAGAAAGTGTAGAAAACACACAATCAAATGAAAAAGGAGGACACAACCAATTTACATGGTCCACAACTAAGGGATACATCTAAGGATCAAATACTGATAGGTTTTTAGTTGTACTGAAGTTCACTTATCTTCACTAGTTTTTTAGTACAAAATTTTAGCATAGTCACTCTTTGCTAGGTGCAATTCCTTTACAAGGTTTTATGGATATCACACTATAGGATTGAAATATGAATATAGATTCTAAATTACAAGAGGGGTTGAATTGTAAGTTTCAAAACGTTCATTTTTAATCTTAAGGAGAAATATGTTTAACAATGTTAAACTAGGAGAGGTAACAAACACTAAAATAGTTCTATAAGACAAACATGCTAGGTTCCGGAAATATGGTTTTGGAAATAAAACTTAAGGAAAGTTTTCTCAGGTAAATATTCTACCATAATGAACATAGAATCTTATTTATCAAAGTATATAAAAGAATCTGAATGTATATGAATGTTATAATTTCTTCATTTATCAAAATACTACTGAAATAATCTTGAAACAAAAAAAGTAACAAGTATAAAATATTTTAACCCAATGAGTAGGGTATCCAACAATCTTGGATAAAGGTCCCTTGATTTATACATTCAAGAAATTTTGTCTTACCCACACCAGGGGAATCCCTTTATTGAAATAACGGAATTTGTTTTGCTATCCCCGTAAGCCCTCAAACTTTAAAGAAGTAAACACCACTGAATTCTTATCCTTGGAAGTCCTCGAACTTTAAGGTAGTTGAAACCTCTATCTTCCTATCCCTAGAATCCCTCTATTATATTCACTAACAATCAATGTCACATGAAGCTAACTAAAAAAGATGTTTAGATCTGCACCAAGAATGAGAGTCTCTCTCTTTTTCAATAAATGACTTCACAGCATGTAATCTTTAATTTGAAGGAACCATAGTTAGATCTTTCAAATGATCTCATATTTATAGGAACAACTCAAACAGTCATCTCCCTCCTCCAATGGTCATATTTTTTATTGAATCTCGGAGGGACCTATACTTGTGTCATTAAATCAATGGTTGGTTAGATAAACATTACATGACATCATTTCATAATAATAACATGTGATTGGAAAATGATTTTTCTTAATCAAATATTTTTTTCAGAGTCTAAGGAAAAAATAGAATTCAGAGTCTAAATAAATAAAAATTTAGAGTTTATAAGACATAGAAATTCATAAACTATTTTAAAAAGAATTTGGAATCTGAATTCTATAGATTCCAGTGTCTAAATTCCAATAAAGTTAGAATTTGAATTCTAGGGAATTCAGAGGCTATATTATGAAGAATTTAGAGTCTAAATTATATGGAAATTAGAGTCTGAATTCAAAATAATCTAGAGTCTAAAATCAGAGGAATTTTGATTCTGATTTATGAGGAATTTGGAGTCTGAATTTTGAGGAATTCAGAGTCTAAATTTTAAGGAATTTGGTGTCTGAATTTTTAGGAATTTGGAGTTTGAATTGTGAAGAATTCAGTGTCTGAATTTTAAGGAATTTGGAGTCTGAATTATGAGGAATTTGGAGTCTGAATTTTAGTGAATTCCGAGTCTGAATTTCAAAGAATTAGGAGTTATAATTTCAAAGAATTTGGAGTGTGGATTTCATATAATATGGAGTCTGAATTTCTGAGAATTTGGAGTCTGAATATTACATAATTCTAAGTCTGAATTTTAGAGAATTCAGACTCTGAATTTTAGATAATTCATAGTCTGAAAGAGGAACACTATATATCCCCCAAATTATAATATTCTGATGTTTTACATAAGAATACTAATTTTAGACTGAGTAATAAAATGAGATTGATTTATAGAGATAATAAAATGAAACAATGAAAACAAAGGTAAGGATAAAAAGTTCCTTATAGAAGGTAAATTTCCCGTATGAAAATAATTCTTAGGGAAAAGAAATTTTGTTTAAGATAAAGTGTTTGTGATATTCAAAACATAGGGGAATGGAAAAGTAATAAGGAAACCTTATTAACTCAATAATATCCCCCTTTTTGGGAAGCACAAAAATCCTTACGAAAAAGAATACAAAGACTAATAATTTTCCATTATGGACATAAAACAAAAACATATCTCCCTTTACTTATGAATTATAGTAAATAAAACTAACTTCCCCTTAGGTTTTGAAATCCCTAAGGATCATATTCTTGACTTCCTTAAAGATATTTTTCTTTTTCTTACATAAGGAAATATTCTTTGAGTAAACTCCCCCTTAGATTGACTCCACCTTAGGGCATTCTCTTCTTTATATAGTATTCTTTTTTATCATTCCATTCTCCCCCTTAGTGATTTTCAAAAATTAATAGTGAGAATAGAAAAAAATTTGGTACTTAAAGATAAGAACTATATATAACAAAAAAATTAAGGACAACAAGAATTTTCAATATGATTGGAAATATTGATATGAGGTAGGTACAAAAAAAATATCATATTTGAAAAAAACAACTCATCATTTTTTCTACTTCAGTGTGAACTTCTTCATGTTGGTATTCATCTTCTTAAGCTCCTTATGATATTCCTCAAAACGCTTGATCAACTGTTCATGATACTCATTTTTCTTCTTGAGATCTGTGATTTTTTCATCCTGAGTTTTTAGGATCTATGCCTGAGACTTCAAAATCTATTCTTTCTTACTTAACATCTCTTCAAAATCGATTCTGAGATCTCTTTCCCTCTTTAAATTCATAGCAACTGAGTTTAGTTTCCCATTTAGATAATTTAGTTCTTGATTCCAAGATGATTGATTTAGATTCGTCTTTTTTGAAGAAAAAAATTTATGATCCTTCATCCTCACATCTTCTCTATCAATGGATTCTTTCATAGAGTCTTTAATGTCATCAATAATTATCAGATCTTCAATCATCTTCTTGGACCACTTTGTGATTTTTTTAAAAGATCTTATGTGGGAATCATACTTGATATATAATGTTTTGAAATCATCCTCAATCAAGATAAAGTTTTCCATAAGCATGTTAGCAGAATCTGATTTCTGATCAAATGAATGTTGAAGAATTTGACACCTCGAGTAAATACTCGAAATCAATAGAATGGTGTCTATAAGGACCCAGCCTTAAACATTACATAATCTTGAACTAAATGAATAATTCACCTTGAGGATCTTTTCAGGTTTAGATTTTTAGAGAATTAGGCCATAACTTTTACATTACATCTAAAAAATTACAAGGTAGACACTTCTTCTTAGTTTCAATTTTTTTCATAAAATAAAATCTCTTGAAAAAAATATTCATGTTTAGTCCCATGTTTTAGACAGCATGACTTTTCCTTGATCCCATCCTTGACCCTATACATCTTTCGGTCATGTGAAAAACATTTCAAAACATGGGATTATCATAAAAATTTCACTAAGGGTTATAAAACAAAGAAAAATACATTAGTCTATCATTACATACATAACATAAGCTCTTGAACATAACTCATGAAATCATAAGATTTATGAATAACACATAGAAAACATAAATCATAAAGGTAACTTGTGTAATCCATATCATACTTACACTGCAGCTATCATAGCTACATAGGGAGTTACATTTGGAATACCCATCACAGTATATTCCCTAAATCTCATAGGAGAAACATTCACGTTTACCTCTGTCATGTAACCAAATTCATTGGAGATCTATCTCGGGCTCACTCGCCCAAGGTTTATCGTGGAACCACCTGTATATGTAATAATACCCAAGAACCACAACATATTCAAAAAAGATAAAACATGTACCGACTAAATGTTTCATTAATGGAAATCCCTCTTGATCTAATTAAATGTCTCTTTATGTTTATATAAAATGTCAACTTCTTTGGTTCCATGTTAAGAATTTGGACTGTTTCTAATATAGCAGTTAAACAGTGATCACATGATTAGGATAAATATAGGGCTTTAACAAATCCAATTTACTCAGACAAAAGAAGTGATAGCCTCGTCCAGTAGAATTACTCTGTACAAATCCCATTTGTCAGAGCTCGAAAAAGAGGTGGCATCCTTGGGCTTCACTCTTGACCAAGCCCAAGCTGAGCTTCATCATGTCAAGCTCGAACGGGACCGTCTACAGGAGAAGTGGAAGTTGATAGAAATTACCACTCGATCGATGTTATCCGAGCCACCCCAAGAGTTTGTCACCATCGCACACCTTACCCTTAGGTCTTATGCGGCTATTTTAAGGGGTTATGTATCAAATAAATAGTACTATGTTCATGTACATTATTTTTCATATATAATAATGAATATACTTTCTTGTCCTTATTGATACATTGTAAATAGTTTCTAAATACAAATAATGTTTTTAGTTATTATTTAATTAAGAATTCTATTTTATTAAATTAAGGGATTTTTGAATTAAATAATATTTTAATAAAATATTTTTTTTTTAAATTAATTTTTATTACATATAAATGATCATATAATTTTATGTATGCAATTGTAATTTTTATTAAGATTTGAAAGCCATTTCTGTCAAAACACGTGAATTTTCGATAAATGTCAGTTTTTATTTTAAAAGTGAAAATTAAAAAATTTAGAAAAATATTTAGATAAAATAAATGTTATTTCTGGAATCAGGATGTCGAAATTATCCAACAATGAATTTTTATAATTTTTTGAGACAGTCAAATTTTTGGGTAAAAATTAAATACCGTTTAAATATATAATGTGTTTTATGACATCATAATGACCCAATAGTGATGTAATAAAATACTATAATCTTTATTTTCGGCCAATATATGTTTTACCATTAAAATAATGTGATTTTCGGTTTTTTTACTTACTTTTCAAAGCATTAATGGACCCCTCAAGACTTATTAAACACCTTGTCTTTTTAAATTAATTTCCATGGGAGTGTGACTCACCTCCACATAAGAAACCATATTATTTTAAGAATTTTGGACTTTGGACTTATAAAATATTTTTTTCCTCTTCCCTTTTCCAAAAACCATGGGAAAGAATCATGGGATGGTTTGTGGTTTGGATTAATTTAATATAAGGGGTCCCAAATCTAAACAATAAAGAATTCACTCACTTTTCCTATATAAGCCCACCCAAGCTCCCACTTCCTACTCACTCAAAGGCTTTGGAGTTCGTCCAACCTCTGCCCTAATCTCTCTAGAATCCTCCCAAGGTGCCCCAAGCTCCCAATAATCCTCTCTCAAGCCTCTCTCAAGCCTTTGGAAGCACACTTCCAAGTAAGGGTTTTTTCTTCCTTTCTCATTTTTGTCCAATTTTCTTTAAGTTGTTTTCCCCTTTTAATTTTAATTATGAATGTTGGGGTATGGTTTATAACCTCCCTCATACTTCCCTCTTTAGGTTTTAATGATATTAGATCCCTTTCTCTCTCATTAAATTCCTCCCATGTACACCCGTTGCTATGCCGAAATTCCTAAAGGAACTTCTCCCTCCTCTTTTACATTAAAGCAATACTTTTGTATCATGAATCTAAATTCCATTACAATTATTGGGACATGTATCTATATGACCTACTTACTTTCCATTACATGTAGATATGATGAGGAACCCCTTTCTCTCTCATCAACCATTTTTATGATTTCTTATGTCAGGCCGTTATGCTGCCAAAATTGCACAGATTTTCTAAGCCAATTCCATTGTGTAGTGAATACCATGCCCATTTCTCCATCAAGGTTATTCACCTTTATGCACATTTACTTATTTATTATAAAGTTTCATGTATTAATTCCACATTCCTTCATTATGGAATAAATAATTATGTTTTATGAATCCATGTTTTATGATCCATGTGGCACACTTATGCATGAAATGAAATGCTTAAGAAGGGTGCGCCCTTATAGCACTCCAATGTATTGGGTAAAGTATAGTATCGTGATACGTCATGTGCAATGAGTGTTGAATCATGCTATTTCAAGTGCAACGAGGGTTTACTCATGATTTATGTGCAACAAGGATTTACTCATGCTCCATGTGCAATCATCCTTGGCTCATGCTAATTCCATGTTAAGTGTTGTTGCCACATTTCCATGTTATGATTATCATGCTTTATCATGCCATTATTTTCATGTTTCTTTTATGCTCTATTGATATGCCTATTTTCTAACATGTATTTTACTCCTCATTTTATTCCATTTGTACTCCCTTACTAGTCTTTATAGCTCGCCCTTTTCTTATGCATGTCCTCAGGTTATCCCATGTAATGCTAAGTATGAAGGAATGTAGTGGTCATGTAAAAGAAGTTTTCAATAAAGATGGTGTATTTCATGTTTTAAGTTTTTTTTTAATGTTCCTAAGCCCCATATACACTAAACCTCTCGATCTTCTTTGTTGTATCAAGTGAATTTTTATGTAATAAATCATGTTTAAATTTGTAATAAAAGTAGGGTTGTCATAGTTGGTATCAGAGGATAGGTTTAGTTATTTTTGGGATTAAGATTAGAAAACCCTAGTAAATCCTTAGAGATAAGACTAAGTATAATAAAAAAATCCCTATGTTTTAGTAAGTACTGAGTAATTGGTTTATCAAGAAAATGCATCCTTGTCTGGATACGAGCAGGTAGAGGCGGCTCTGGCACAGATGTATCCTAGGGGTAAAACCTGAAAACACAGCTTTGAGCTAGACTCGAACGGGAACTGGTGCATGAAAACGGGCCTTGCTGCACTCTTGGTTACGGCACTCCCGGGGGATATGTTTTGATTAATTCAAAAGCTTAGTATGAACCCTTTTTTATGGAATTAAAAAATTCCCCTAAAAATATATGATAGAAAGTAGATCATGAAAAACATAGATTGAATCCTATAGACTCATGAGTTAAAGAAATAAAAGTTCATTTATAAGTCATCAAATTTTTTCTTTGAATTACCCTTTATGTGTTACCCCTAACTTTCCTTTTATTCCAGCCAATGGCTGGTAATAGTAGGACTCGGGCTAACAGCAGATGTCAAGATCAGTGTGATGATTGTACTAATGAGATACCTAATCCAATGGGAGAGGGAATCACGAACTTTGTCATGCTTCTTTCATTGCTAACTCAAGATTTTAATAGAAACACAGGTCAAGAGGAACATTCAGCACCCCTAAGAAAGAACAAGTCGCTATCGAGAGGTTCATGAGACAAAGGCCTCCTACTTTTAGTGGATCATCTGATCCCACGATCGTTGAACAATGGATCAACTCCATTGAAAAGATCTTCTCCATCCTTCAACATTTGGAACAAGAAAAGGTTCTCCTGGCAGCTTATCGTATGGAGGGTGAAGCTGATCAATGGTGGACATTGATAAAAAATACGAAGCCTGAGGAGGAGATCGAGGAATTTGAATGGAAGGATTTCTAAAATATGTTTTTCGATAAATATTTTTCATGTACCCTCAGGCTTAAGATGGAAAGGGACTTCCTTTCCCTCAAGAAAACAGATGAAGAATTTGTTGGAGGGTACAAGGAAAACATCACAAGGTTTTCATGATATGCTTCCGGCTTTTTCGTTAACCTAGAATGCAAAGTTGACAGCTTTTTTGGTGGGTTGAAGCCTAGCCTACAGAAAGCATTAGCAATCCGTGACTTCGACAGCTAGGAGGAAATTGTCTGATGTGCCCTCAAGGTCGAAATAGAGATTGGGGAATCCGTGACTTCGACAGCTAGGAGGAAATTGTCCGATGTGCCCTCAAGGTCAAGAGGCTTATCACTGCGCTCATGCTCACTTTACCCATAAGTGGGGAACTTTTTGTTGTTTTTAGTGATGATTCAAAGAAGGGCTTAGGATGTGTGCTGATTCCGAATGATAAAGTGATATTCAATGCCTCAAGGCAGTTGAAAACCCATGAGTGAAACTATCCAACGCATGATTTGGAATTAGCGGCGGGGATCATTGCATTGAAAATCTGGTGGCATTATCTCTATGGGGAGAAATGTGAGAAATATATTAACCACACGAGTCTTAAATATATATTCACACAGAAAGAGCTTAATATGCACCAGAGAAGATGGATAGAGCTCATCAAGGATTATGACTGTCCAATCCATTACCACCTTGGGAAAGGAAACAATGTGGCAGATGCCCTAAGTAGAAAGGATCCAGCGATTCTATCAATGATGATAATTGAGAAGGATCCAATCTTCTTAGAATTGATGAAGATGGACATGGGAATCATAAAGAAGGGAATATCATCAATCCGTTCACAAATGATTTCTCAACCATCTCTTTTGGAAAGGTTAAAGGATGCTCAAAAGGATGATGTGGGAATTTAGGAAAAGGTGGATGCTATCGAAAAAGGGAAATCCTTAGAGTTTAATGTTAATGAAGAATGAATTGTGTGGTTTGGGAAAATACTATGTGTTCCATCAAGTCCGGAGCTGAAGAAGGAACTTTTGGATGATGCACATAGTTCAAATTTCTCTATTCACCCAGGGAGCACAAAGATTTATCGAGATCTCCGAGAAAACTTTTTTGGGATAATATGAAAAAGGAGATCGTTGAATATACATTAAAGTGCCTGGTGTGCCAGCAAGTGAAGGAAGAGAGGCAGAAGTCTAAGGGGATGATGCAACTATTTCCCATACCAGAATGGAAATGGGAGAACATCACCATGTACTTTTTCACCGGTCTTCTGAGGACATCCAAAGGCAACAATGCAATCTGGGTTGTTGTGGATTGTCTTACAAAGACTGCACAATTCATTTCTATTCAGGAGGATTTCTTATTGGATCAACTGACATAGATATATATCAGGGAAGTGGTAAGGTTTTATGGAGTACAACTATCTATTGTGTCTGACTGAGATCCAAGATTCACCTCTATGTTTTGGAAGAGTCTTCAACATGCTCTAAATACTGAACTGAACTTCAGTACGGCCTATCATCCTCAAACGGATGGAAAATCTGAGCGGACTATCCAAACACTTGAGGAAATGTTGAGAGCGTGCTCAATGGACTTTAAAGGAGGACGGGATCAACATATTCCTCTGGTTTAGTTCTCTTATAATAACAGTTTCCACTCAAGCATCCAAATGGCACAATATGAAGCCCTATATGGGAAAACGTGAAGAACACCGACATGTTTGGATGAGGTCAGTGAACGTAATCTAATTGGACCAGAAATGGTTGAAGAAATGGTGGAGAAGGTGAAAACCATACAGGAGCATATCAAGGCAGCCCAGAGTCGATAGAAGAGTTATTCGGATAATTGTCGATGAGACCATGAGTTTAAAGTTGAAGACATGGTTTTTCTACGCATATCTCCGTGGAATAAGGTCCTGAGGTTTGGAAAGAAAGGGAATTTAAGTCAAAGGTACATTGGCCCCTTCGAGATTCTTGATCATGTCGGGGCCGTGTCCTATCAACTAGCACTTCCACCTACTATGGCCAAAGTACTTGATGTCTTTCATGTATCCCTCTTAAGGAAGTACATACCGGACCCTTCACATGTACTCTCTTCTGAGGTGGTACAATTGGAAGATGATCCTTCTTATGAGGAGAAACCAGTGAAGATCTTAGATCGTAGAGAAAAAGTTCTACGAAATAAGACAATGCCCCTCATCAAGGTGTTGTGGAGAAACCACATGTTTGAAGAAGCGACTTGGGAATCAGAGGAAATGATGAAGCTATGTTACCCACATCTGTTTTAGTGTGGGAAAAGGAAAATTTCGAGGGAGAAATTTCTTAAGGGAGGAAAATTGTAACGACCCAAAGTTTCATTAATGGAAATCCCTCTTGATCTAATTAAGTGTCTCTTCATGTTTATATAAAATGTCAACTTATTTGGTTTTATATTAAGAATTTTGACCATTGCTAATATAGTCGTTGAACAGTGATCACATGATTAGTATAAATATAGTGCTTTAACAAATCCAATTTACTCAGACAAAAGAAGCGATGGCCTCATCCAGAAGAATTGCTCCGTAAGAATCCCATTTGTCCGAGCTCAAAAAAGAGGTGGAATCCTTGGGCTTCGCTCTTGACCAAGACCAAGTTGAGCTTCATCATGTCAAGCTCGAACATGACCGTCTACAGGAGAAGTGGAAGTTGATAGAAATTACCACTCGAGCGATGTTATCTGTGCCACCCTAAGAGTCTGTCACTATCACACACCTTACCCTTAGGTCTTATGCGGCTATTTTAAGGGGTTATGTAGCAAATAAATAGTACTATGTTCATTTACATTATTTTTTGTATATAATAATGAATATACTTTCATGTCATTATTGATACATTGTAAATAGTTTTTAAAGTACAAATAATGTTTTTAGTTATTATTTAATTAAGAATTCTATTTTATTAAATTATGGGATTTCTGAATTAAATAATATTTTAATAAAATATTATTTTTATTATTAAATTAATTTTTATTAAAGATAAATGATATTATAATTTAATGAATGAAATTGTAATTTTTATTAAGATTTGAAAGCCATTTCTGTCAAAACCCATGAATTTTCAATAAATGTCGGTTTTTATTTTAAAAGTGAAAATTAACATATTTAGAAAATTATTTAGATAAAATACATGTTATTTATGGAATAAGGATGTCAAAATTATCAAACGGTTAATTTTTCATAATTTTCTGAGAGAGTCAAATTTTTGGGTAAATATTAAATACCGTTTAATTATTTAATGTGTTTTATGACATCATAATGACCCAATAGTGATGTAATAAAATACTATAATCTTTATGTTCGTACAATATATGTTTTACCAATAAAATAATGTGATTATGGGTTTTTTTGACTTACTTTTCAAAGCATTAATGGACCCCTCAAGACTTATTAAACACCTTGTCTTTTTAAATTAATTTCCATGGGAGTGTGACTCACCTCTAGATAAGCAACCCTATTATTTTAAGAAGATTGGACTTTGGACTTATAAATTATTTTTTTCCTCTTCCCTTTTCCAAAAACCATGCACAAAAACCAAGGGATGGTTTGTGGTTTGGATTAATTTAATATAAGGGGTCCCAAACCTAAATAATAAAGAATTCACTCACCTTTCTTATATAAACCCACCCAAGCTCCCACTTCCTACTCACTCAAAGCCTTTTGAGTTCTTCCAAACTCTGACCTAATATCTCTAGAATCCTCCCAAGGTTCCCCAATCTCCTAATAATCCTCTCTCAATCCTCTCTCAAGCCTTTGGATGCACACTTCCAAGTAAGGGTTTTTTCTTCCTTTCTCATTTTTGTCCAATTTTATTTAAGTTGTTTTTCCCTTTAATTTCAATTATGAATGTTGGGTTATGGTTTTTTACCTCCCTCATACTTCCCTATGTATGTTTTGGTGATGGGAGACCCCTTTCTCTCTCATTAAATTCCTCCCATGTACACCCGTTACTATGCCGAAATTCGGAAAGGAACTTCTCCCTCCTCTTTTACATTCAAGCAATACATTTGTATCATGAATCTAAATTCCATTAAAATTGTTGGGACATGAATATATATGACCTCCTTACTGTCCATTTAATGTATATATGATTAGTAACCCCTTTCTAACTCATCAACCTTTTTTATGAATTCTTATGTCACGCCGTTACGCTGACGGAATCGCACCGATTTTCTAAGTCAATGACATTGTGTAGTGAATACCATGCTCATTTCTCCATCAAGGGTATTCACCTTTATGCACATTTACTTATTGATTATAAAGTTTCATGTATGAATTCCACATTCCTTCATCGTGGAATAAATTATTATGTTTTATGAATCCATGTTTTATGATCCTTGTGGCACACTTATTATTGAAATGAAATGTTTAAGAAGGGTGTTCCCTTAAAGCGCTCCAATGCATTGGGTAAAGTATAGTATCATGACATGTCATGTGAAATGAGTGTTTACTCATGATAATTCATGTTCAACAAGGGTTTACTTGTACTTTATGTGCAATGAGTATTTACTCATGCTCCATGTGTCATGATCCTTGGCTCTTGCTAATTCCATGTTAAGTGTTGTTGCCACATTTCCATGTTATGATTATCATGCTTTATCATGCCTTTATATTCATGTTTTTATTATGATCTTTTGATATTCCTATTGTCTAACATGTGTTGTACTCCTCATGTTATTCCATTTGTACTCCCTTACTGGGCTTTATAGCTCACCCTTTTCTTATGCATGACCTCAGGTTATCCCATGCAATGCTAAGTACGAGGGAATGTAGTGGTCATGTAAAGTAAGTTTTCAATAAACATGTTGTATTTCACGTTTCAAGTTTTTATGTAATGATACTAATCCCAACATACACTAAAACTCTCGATCTTCTTTTTTGTATCAAGTGATGTTTTTTGTAATAAATCATGTTTATGTTTGTAATAAAATCAGTGTTGTCATAAAACAAACATAAAGGTAAGATAACATTTCCATATTCCAATCAAAATATATCATTTAAATATATTGACATAACATATCCATTAGAAAAACCATTTTCAATACCAAAATACATAAAAGAGTATATGGTATTTATTTTCTTTTCAAAACATTTTGTCTTGTTAAGGAATACATAGATCAAATAACACACACGGCAGCCGAAAAGGTCGTTGTCATCGCTTACGTTAAAAGAAACATTATTTTCTGTCATTTCGTAAAAAAATTCATAGAAAAATATTCCATTTTAATGAAGTGAAAATTCAATGGTGTTTATACAACATATAAAAGAAAATCATGTATAAGACAATATATGCCTCAATGAAATGAGATTGACACGAAGTCTCTTACCTCATGTCCGACTTGACCCGTACGTTCTTTAATATCGTGAATAATAAACTAAAGTAAATTTCTACTTTTCTAAGAAACGTTTTAAATTATATTATCCTTTTATATCAATTATTACCATTTTATAAACATTATGTAATCATTTAAGTGAATAATGGTTGTTTTATCGATATTTGGTACTCGAGTCAAAAATGAACTTCTTATAATTTCAAGTTGTTCACGTGGTCAAAAGTACATTATATCTATAATGATATTCATGATTTATATATCATATATATCATATATATATATAGTATATACATTTCTTTATAATAGTCCAATACATTTGGAGATAAGAAATGAAAAGCACTGTTCATGGAGATGGTAAGTCGTACGTACGCATGAACACTACTGTCATTTCTATTTCATATTTTAATGGAATGAAAAAATAATGGTACATCAGTATATTATAATTACAGTATAATATAATATATAATATCATTAACTTAATCCTTTATACATCCCACATATGGCATTAACGAGTCATATCACTTTGAGGTGGCGCTAGTCCGCACTTCCTCAAATGAAGTTATCGTGTTTACCCCTAATGGGAACTATAAAGGTATGATATAAATGGAAAATAAAAAAGCCTAAAGAAAACATAAACATAATATATATCATATATAAATATAGTACCATCATAATGGAAAACATGAGAGGCGGTAGGAGATAATCGAACAATCATTGTTTTGTGAGGCGTTAGTTTTCCATCCACAGAAACAATGTGTTCTTCACCCATTAGATGGAGGTGTGTGCAAGTTTAGTTCGAATACTTCTCATAAAAACATAATAGTGTATTTAGGATAATGTTATAATTATAAAAGAATGTAATTAAAAGAGTTTATGGGAATGATAAGTAAAATAAAAGAAAAGAAGTTAAGATAAATGGTTACCTTTAATTTGGGTAACTCTCATTGGTTTCAACCAAAACGACTTCTTGATGTGACTTCTACCTAAGGTAAGGATTCTAGGTGGAATATAGGGATATTGAGAGATTATTTGGGTAGGTTTTGGATGGGACAAGGGGCTTGAGAGGTGTGATTAATGTGTTAGAAGTGATGGATTTTTATAAGGCAGAGGAGGGGCTCTTTAGGAAAATGTGAAAATATTATTTTATTATATAATGATATTCTATTTATAAAGGTACAAAACTAATTAAAGTCGAAGATAAGATGACTCATGGTTGAAATAAAATCATCCAATAATAATTGGGAAGGATTTGGATATTGTTTTAATATTTATAATCTTATTTATTTAAACAATTTATTAATGAGGTAAATATTGCCTCATTATTGTGTCAGAAATAATTTAATTTATTTGATGTCTAAAAAATTATAAAAAGATACCATAATGTAAGAAATATTTTTATCTTTCCAAAAAACATTTATATTATAAAACATAACTTATATATTCTTATGTAAAAATTAATTTACTAAAATGTATTTGTTTATGTCATTTTTGTCTTTACTTTAAATTAATTAATCTAAAGTGTCATTATTACTCCCAAGTGGCTCCATGGTGTCCTGAAATTAACCCAAGGATGCCCATTGTCGTCCATGACTCATCCAATAAGTCTAGGACAAGTGTTAAGGTAATTTTGTATTATTATTATATTATTTTTACCTTGAATTACCCTATTTACCATTAAGTGCGGTAAATAAAAATAAAAAGTTACTATTTTAAAAAAATTATTTTCATCTTATTGAACCACATTTTACTAACTAATAAAAACAATGTAAGTTGGGTTTTTTAAATTCAATTCACAGAAGTGGTAAAATTTCATTTAAATCAAAAAGTCGGTTTTTTTACTACAACTTAGCGGTTTCACTATTCATCAAAAATAGAAGTTTTTCAAAAAAATACCAAAAATTCAGTTTAACATATATTTGATATTCCAAATTCAAAATGATGAATATTTTACCAAATTAGAAACATATAAGTTGTATTAACTAATTTAAAATTAATTCATGTTGTCAAAATGAAAGAAATATTTTAAAGAAATATTAACTATAAAAGGATTGGCACCTGTTTATATCCAATTTCAAAGTGAAATTAAATTAAATGACCAAATTTGGATTAAATGGTAAAAATATAATCTAATTGCACTTTAAAACAAAATAAAATGATAATATAACTGTATAAATAAATTATATTAAAAGGCATTTTTGAATTAAAATACAATATTTTTCACATTTCATTAAAAATTAAATTCTATGAGATAATACCAAAAATTTACCAAAAGTAAATTTTTGATGTCTCGATTCTAAAGAAGAATTGTATTTGGTAAAATTGAACATATAGAAGTGACCAAAACTATATTTAAATAGGGTTCTTTATTAAAAGGTGGTAAATCAACCTTTTAAAGTAAATTATGCTTAAAATTAGATTCATTAATAATTTAGGCCTCAAATTGTTATTAGATAAATGTAAAAACATTTAAAAAACATGTATAATAATATAGTAGTTAGTTCAGTTCATTCCCACCAATACAATGGCTAGGCGTTAACTACCATTTGAAATAATAGTATTATATTATTATTTTGCAATGTACGATTTCAAAGAAACCTGTTGTTGCGTATCGGGTACGCCATCGAGCATATCAACCCCTTTAAAGTAAAATTAATATTTAATTCACAAATATGAATAATTATGAAAGTGAATTATTTTCCTTATTTACATGGGATGTTACATCCTTCCCCCCTTTTGGAAATTGTGTCCTCACAATTTAATTCACTTATCAAATAAATGGGGGTATTTATCCCTCATAGAATCTTCATATTCCCATGTTGCCTCTCCAACCATATGGTTTTTTCACAAAACCTTTACCTGGTGAATTACCTTATTCCTCAACACTTGCTCTCTTCAGTCAAGAATCTGTGCTGGTTGTTCCTCATAGGAGATATTATCTCCCAACTAAAATACCTATGGACATAAAACAGGGGATGGGTCTGGTATATACTTTCTCAACATTGAGACATGAAAAACACTGTGTACCTGGGACAAACTTGGAGATAAATCCACTCTATACGCAACTGATCCAACTTCATCTAGGATTTCATAAGGTCTAATGAACCTCGGACTCAGCTTTCCCTTCTTAACAAAATGCATTACACGTTTCCATGGAGAAACATTGAGAAAGATGTGATCACCTACCTCAAAAGAGATATCTTTCCTCCATTTATCCGTATAACATTTCTGCCTACTCTAAGATCTTCTCATGTTCTTCCGAATCAACTGAACCTTTTCTACCATCTCTTCCACCAATTATGGTCCCATAATCATTGTTTGACCAACTTCATCCCAAAAAGTTGGAGTTCGGCAACGAATTCCATATAATGCCTCAAATGGAGCCATATGTATACTGGAATGAAAAATGTTATTATATGAAAATTCAACCAAAGAGAGATGTTGGTCCCAACTTCCATGGTAATCCAGTGAACAAACACATAGTATATCCAACAAGGTCCGAATTATTCGTTATGACAACCCATCTAATTGAGGATTAAAAGCTTTACAAAAATTTAATTCAGTGCCCAATGACATTTGAAGGCATTTCTAAAAGTTAGATGAAAACTTGGGATCACGATCAGATATAGTATAGAGGGGAACTCCATAAAACCTGACTATATCTTTAACATATAACCAAGAAATTTGATCTAGTGACAAAGTATCTTGAATAGGAAAGAAATCAGTAGATTTACTCAAATGATCCATAATAACCCAGATTGAATTATTACCTTGATATGTATTAGGTAATCCCACAACGAAGTCCATTGATATATTTTTCCATTTCCACTCGGGCACTGGTAAAGACTGAAGCATCCCTTTCAGTAACTATCACTCTACTTTAACCTATATACAAGTCAAACACTTCACAGTAAAATCAATAATATCTCTTTTCATTTCATCCCACCAGTAATACTCCTGAATATCAATGTACATCTTAGTACTTCTAGGATGAACTGAAAACGGATAACTATGTGCTTCAGATAATAACTCATTCTTCAACTTTGGATCACAAGCCACACACAATCTTTTCCCAAACCTCAAAACACAACCATTATCAATATTAAAATCAGGCAACTCACCCTTCTGAACTAACTCAACCTTTTTCTATAACTCATTGTCCTCCTTCTGCGCTTTCTTAATTCTATCTTATAGAGATGATTTCACTGACACCTGAAACAAAACAGAATAATTTCTTGTACCAACAACTTCTATTTCAAATTTCATCAAATCAAAAACAAATGGATCTCATTCCAAATGTAACATGGTCAATGATACATTACTTTTTCGACTCAAATCATTATCCACTTTATTTTCATTTCCTGGTTGATAATGAATCGTTCAATCATAATCCTTTATTAATTACAACCATCTCCTCTATCTCATGTTCAATTATTTTTGAGTGAATATATACTTAAAATATTTGTGATCAGTATATATTTCAAACTTTAATCCATACAAATGATGCATCAAAATTTTTAAAGCAAAAACAACAGTAGCTAATTCCAAATCTTGTGTAGGGTAATTTAACTCAAGAGGTTTCAACTGATGTGATGCATAGGCAATTACCTGATCATTCTGCATAAGGACACAACCAAGTCCTTTCAATGAAACATCATTATAGATAACAAATTCACCATCTATAGAAGGTGATGCCAAAGTAGGAGAATTCAGAAATCTTCTTTTAAATTTATGAAAACAATCAACACATTATTTTTTCCCAATGAAATTAAAACCTTTTCGAGTTAACTTACTCATTGGACTAGATAACTGTGAAATATTCTCAACAAACCACCTGTAATAACCTGCTAAACCAAGAAAACTATAGATCTTGGTTATATTTGTGGGACTTTTCCATTCTTCATCAACTTTTCTTTTAGTAGGATCAATAGTTATGCCATTTTTTGAAATAATGTGACCAAGAAATGAAATATTTTGTAACCAAAACTCACACTTGCTGAATTTCCCATACAGTATCTTTTATTTTATGCTTTGAAAGACAACCCTTAAATGGCTCCCATTCTCTTATTTACTTTTATAAAAAACTAAAATATCATCAATGAACATAACCAAAAACTTATTCAATAAATCATTGAAACTTATTTTCATAAGATCCTTGAATTCAATAGGTGCATTGGTTAAACCAAAAGGCATAACTACAAATTCATTATGGCCATATCAAGTATGAAATGTGGTCATCCGAATATTTTCATCCTTTAGTTTCAATTGATAGTACCCTGACCTAAAATCATTCTTCGAAAAATACTGAGCTCCCTAGAGCTAATCAAACAAATCATCGATATGAGGAAAATGATACTTGTTCTTAAAAGTGATTTTATTCAATGATCTATAATCAATTAAAAGTCTCATTGAACCATCTTTTTTAACAAACAAGACAGGACCACCCCATCATGATGTGCTAGGTCGAATGAAACATTTATATAATAAATCATGTAGTTGCTTCTTTGACTCTAAAAGTTCAATTTGATCCCTTCGATTAGGGGGTTTTGAAATTTTATTAGCATCAGTAACTAAGTCGATAGTAAATTCAACTTCCCAATCAGGTATAGTACCAGTAAACTCATCAAGAAAAACATCAAGGTACTCATTTACCACTGGAACATCATTAATATGAACAGTTCCTTTGTTTTCAACAATATGTGTAGGGTAACATTAATTTCCATATTTTACTAGTTTCTCTGCTTCCTAATAAGTTACCAAAAGAAAGGGTTCATTATTTTACACAAACTAAAAATATTTCTGAAAATAAAAATACTAATCACTACCATCAATATTAGCATGATAAACAGAAATCCATTCTATACCCAAAATAACAACAAACTCTACTAGAGGAAAAACAGTAAGGTTTGCATGTAGATTCATCTAGCACATAAGGACCGGAAGGTTCTTATGTTTTCATTTTG
Source organism: Viscum album (assembly GCA_963277665.1). Taxonomy (NCBI): domain Eukaryota; kingdom Viridiplantae; phylum Streptophyta; class Magnoliopsida; order Santalales; family Viscaceae; genus Viscum; species Viscum album. The sequence goes on from OY728127.1 coordinate 1,816,244,381, forward strand.
TCTAAACATTTCTTCCATGTGTTTTTACCATAAGTTCTGTATTCATATCTTGATATGGAATTCCCAATTTACTTGAAAACTTCTCAAAAATGAATGACTGTGTAAGCCCTGAATCAAACAACACATTGGCATAATCTGAACAAACAAACGGTGTACTTGATACTACTTAATTTGATGGACCAACATCTACTGAAGTAGTTGCATTGGATTTCACCACCCCTTTCTGCTTGTAGTCTGATTTCTTTCCCTCATTTGAGTTCTTCATTGGACACTCATTTGCATAATGACCCATTTTAGTACACTTAAACTGTTTACTAACTTTAAATCATATTTTTTCTTACCATTTCCCTACTCTTTTTCTGTGCAACTATGAGCCTTATGTCCCATTTTATCACATCAGTAGCACTTACCTGAATTCAAAATACATTCCATATCATGCATTTTACCACAATTTTTGAAAACTGTAAACTTAAGATTCTTACCATTAGACTTTTTTAAAGAGTTCTTCCCTTTCGACTGTCACCTTGACCTCTTATTCTGATGTTTTTCAAAGAACACCTGGTCATCGGTAAACTCCATTTCCACCTTCTCCGCACAACGAACAAGTTTTTCATAACTTTTTAACTCACGAGAATCTAAAGACCTTTGATACTTCGGCTTTAATCATGAGTAAAAATGGTGGATTTTACTATCAAGATCTCGTATGAAATTTGTATCATACCTTTCTAGTCGAGTGAATTTTTCTTCATATGCAGCCACTGAGTCATGATCCTGCCTCAATTCTAGGAATTTATTTTCCATCCAAAGACAAACAAACTTAGGAAAATATTTTCTCAAGAAACATACCTTGGAATTCATCCCAATCAAGAGCATCAATCTCCTCAAAATCCCTGATATTTTTCATTATTGACCACAACTAATCAGCTTCACCTTCAAAACAATAAATAGAAATACTAACCTTTTGATGTTCTGAACACCCCATGACATCAAAAAATTTCTCCAGTGCTTTAATCCACCCTTCTTCCAACGCAGGGTCAAACAGTCTTGTAAATGATGGGGGATGTTGCCTCATGAAATGCTCTACTACTGACATGTTTATCTATGGTTGATCTGGCTGACCTCATGCATGGATACCACCACTATTTATAGCATGATTCAATTGTTCCATCATTGCAACAAACTGTTCAGTTCTGATTTCGACCATCTCAGGTTGCTTATTTGGAAGGTTGACTTCTTTCTAATGCCGTCCCAACATTGATTCTATGTTTCCCCTATAGAAAACTATTCTAAACATATAATTATATTAGGTGAAGCAACATGGTAATCTATAAATGCAATATCATTTCAACATTAACATAACGTAATTTATATATTTTAATTTGACAATACCCTAACTGCTAAAGTTATCTAAACTAACCTCTGATACCAACTATAAGGACATGTCCATAAACATTACATAATCTTGAATTAAATAAACAATTCGCATTGTGGAAATTTTTAGGTTTAGAGTTTTTGAGAATTAGGATATAAATATTACATTACATCTCAAAAATTATAGGGTAGACACTTCTACTCAGTTTCAATTTTTTTCAAAAAATAAAAACTCTTGAAAAAAAGATTCATGTCTACTCCCATGTTTTAGAGAGGATGACTTTTCCATAATCTCATCGTTGACCCTATTCATCTATAGGTCATGTGAAAAACATTTCAAAACATGGGATGAGCAAAAAAAGCTCAGTAAGAGTTATAAAACAAAGAAAGAAAACATTATTCCATCATTACATAAATTAGATAAGCTCTTTAACATACCTCATGAAATCATAAAATTTAGGAATAACATATAAAAAACATAAATCATAAATGAAACTTATGGCATCTATATCATACTTACATTGTAGCTATCACAGCTGTGTAGGGAGTTACATTTGGAATACCCATCATAGTATATTCCCTAAATCTATTAGGAGAAACATTCATGTTTACCTCTTTCATGTTACCCAATGCATTGGAGAGATACCTTGGGCTCACCCACCCGAGGATTATCACAGAACCACTTGTATAAATAACAATTCCCAAGAACCATAACATATACATAAAACATAAATCAAATATAAAGGAAATATAACATTTCCACATTCCAATCACAATATATCATTTAAATATATTGACATAACAAATCCATTATCAAAACCATATTCAATACCAAAATATATAAAAGAGTATATGTTATTTATTTTCCTTTTGTAATCATTATGGATTGTTAAGGAAGCCATTGTTCACATAATACTCGCGGCAGCAGAAAGGGTCATTGTCTCCACTTATGTTAAAACGATCATTCTTTTTAGTCAGTTAGTAAAAAGATTCATAGTAAAAGAATCCCTTTGAATGAAATAAAAAGTAAAATATGTTAATACATCATATAAAAGAAAATCATGTATAAAAAAATATATGCCTCAATGAAAGGAGACTGAGATGAAGTATCTTACCTCATGTCCGACTAGACCCGTTCGTTATTTAATCACTTTAATAATAAACAAAAGTTTATTTCTACTTTCCTAAAAACCTCTTTTCAAGTTTTTTATTCCTTTTATATCAATTATTATCATTTTATAGACATTATGTAATAATTTAAGTTAATAATGGTCGTTTTGTCGAAATTTGTTACTTGAGTCAAAAATGAACTTCTTATGATTACAAGTTGTTCACGTGGTCAAAAGTCTATTATATCTAGAATGATATTGAAGATTTAGATATCATATATATCATATATATATATAGTATATACATGTATTTATAATTGTACATAACATTTGGAGATAAGAAATGAAAAAACATAGTTCATGGAGACGGTAAGTCGAACGTACGTATGAACTCTACTTTCATTTTTATTTCATATTTTAATGGATTGAAAACATAATTATACATATGTATAGTATAATTTCAGTAACATATCATATATAATATCATTAACTCTATCTTTTATACATCCCACATATTGAATTAACGAGTCATATCACATTGAGGGGGCGGTAGTCCCCACTTCCCAAAATGAAGTTATTGCATTTACCCTAATAGAAACCATAAAGGTCTGATATAAATGGAAAATACCAAATAATAAAGAAAAAATAAACATAATATATATCATATATAAATACGGTTCCATCATAATGGCCACCATGAGAGGTGGTAGGAGATAATCAAACAATCATTGTTCCGTGAGGCGTCAGTTTTCCATCCACAGAAACAGTGTGTTCTTCACCAATTAGATGGAGGTGTGTGTAAGTGTAGTTCAAATCCTTATAATAAAAACATCCTAGTATATTTAATATATAGTTATAATTATAAAATAATGGAATAAAAAGATTTTATGGGTTTGAGAAGTAAAATAAAAGAAAAGAAGTTAAGAGAAATGGTTACCTTTTATTTGGGTAACTCCCTTGGGTTTAAACCAAAAGGACTTCTTGAAGTGACTTCTGCATAAGTTAAGGCTTCTAGGTGGAAGAGAGGGATATTGAGAGATTATTTGGGTAGGGTTTGGATGAGCCAAGGGGATTCAGAGGTGTGAGTAATGAGTTATAAGTGAAGGCTTTTATAAGAGGGAGGAGGGGATCTTTAGGGAAATGTGAAAATATTATTTTATTATATAATGATATTCAGTTTCTAAAGGTCCAAAACTAATTAAAGTATAAGATAAGATGACTTATGGTCGAAATAAAATCCTTTAATAATAATTGGGAAGTATTTTGATATTGTTTTAATATTAATAATCTTATTTATTTAAACTATTTATTAATGAGATAAATATTGCCACATTATTGTGTCATAAGTAATTTTATTTATTTGATGTCTAAAAATTTATAAAAAAACACCATAACGTAGGAAATATATTTAGCTTTCCAAAGAATATTTATATTATAAAAAATAACTTATATACGCCTATGTTAAAATTAATTTACTAAAATATATTTATTTATGTCATTTTTGTCTTTACTTTAAATAAATTAATCTAAAATTTCATTATTACTCCCAAGTGGCTCCATGGTGTCCCAAAATTGACCCAAGTATGCCCATTGTCGGCCATGACTCATCCAATAAGTTTAGGACAAGTTTTAAGGTAATTTTAAATTATTATCATATTATTTTTACCTTGAATTACACTATTTACCATTAACTGCGGTAAATAAAAATCCAAATTTACTATTCAACAAAAATTATTTTCATCTTATTCAAACACATTTTAATTAATAATAAAAACCATGTAAATTGGGTTTTCAAAATTCAATTCAAAGAAGCGGTAAAATTTCATTTAAATGAAAATGTCGGGTTTTAAACTACTATTAGTGGTTTCACTATTCATCAGAAATTGAATCTTTTCATAAAAATACCAAAAATTCAGTCTAAACTATATTTGATATTCCGAATTCAAAAATAATGACTATTTTAACAAATTAAAAACATTTAAGTTGGATTAATTAATTTAAAATTAATTTCTGTTCTCAAAACCAAAGACATGATTTTAAGAAATATTAACTATAAAAAGATTGGCACTTGTTTATGTCCAATTTCAAAGTGAAATTAATTTCGATGACAAAAATTACATTAAATGGTAAAAATATAATCTAATTACACTTTAAAACTAATTAAAAAGATCATATAACCATTTAAATAAATTATATTAAAAGGAATTTTTGAATTAAAATACAGTATTTTTCACTTTTGATTTTTCATTCCGATGATAAGATTAGTGCCATTTTCAATATTATATCTTCAAGGGTAGTCAAATATTTCATTGATTCAAATAAATTGCATGAGATCAATCTGTTTGGGTCCAAATTCACTTGGTACAAGAATTTTTTGAATAGAGATGTTGCTAGCAAGATTGACAGGGATTTTGTTAATGACTTCTCTCTTGATCATTGGGATTCCATTTCTTGCATGACACTTCCTATAATTAATTCTGATCATCATCCTATTCTTGTGAATTTAAATTGTAAGGATTTAGGGCCTCCTTTACCCTTCAGATTCAATAAGGCTTGGGTGAATCACCCTGATTGTGCTTCCTTGGTTGAAGATGCTTGGAATTCAAATTCTAGCCAAGTTGTTTTTGTCTCCCTTTCCAAATTCAAAATTATGAAAAGATCTCTGAGGTCTTAGTGCAAGGAAAAAGTTAGAAATATTGATCAGGATATTATATATCTTGAAGCTTCTCTTCATAATTTATAGGTTCAAAATACTGTGAGCATCATTTGCAATGGGCTCAAGGAGGACTCTGAGATTGTCTCAAAAATCAATGGACTTATGAATATGAAGGATTCTCTTCAAAGAGACACTTTCAAGGCTAAATGGTTAAGGAATAGTTACATGAATACTAAATTCTTCAATTCCCTGCAACGAAATAGGAATATTTCTAAAACTCTTTCGGAAATTAGGAATGGGGATCAGATTATTGACAATGATAGAGATCTTTCAGAACATGTGATATCTTATTTTAAAGATCTCTTTAATGGCCATATTTCAATGAATGCGCCTATTGAAGGAATCATTCCCAAATTGGTTACTCAACAAGAAAATATCATCCTTACTTCCATTCCATAGAGCATTGAGATCAAAGCAGCTATTTTCAGTCACAAGCCTGATAGCTCCCCAGGTCCTGATGGTTTTGGTAACTTCTTTTTTCAAACTTACAGGGATATATTTAATCATGATGTTTGTAAATTGGTGATTCACTTTTTCAAGGGGGTGATCTTCTTTATGGCATGAATGCTAAGTTTACTGCTCTTATTCCAATGATTGAGAATGCTTGTGAGATGAACTTGTTTAGACCTGTTTCTTTGGTCAACACCATCATCAAAATTATCTGCAAAATTATGGCAATAAGGCTCACGACTGTTTCCAGTTGGATTATTTCCCCTAATCAGTTTGGATTTATTAAGGGAAGGGCGATTCAAAATTGTCTCATCACTACCTCTGAATGTGTGAATTTTCTCAGAAAATCCACCAGGGGTGGAAACATTGCTCTTAAACTTGATGTCAGAAAGGCCTTTGACACCATGAATTAGGGTTTTATATGCAAAGTTCTTATTATGTTTGGATTTAATGATTTGTTTATCAACAGGATCAGGAATATTTTATGTTCTGCCCACATTTCAATTCTGATAAATGGTTCTCCTCATGGTTTATTTGATTGCTCTAGGGGGTTAGACAAGGTGACCCTCTTTCTACCATTATCTTTTCTATTTCAGAGGAAAATCTTAGCAGGATCATTTCCATCATGGCTAATAATGGGAAGGTGAAATCATTAAATGCTAGGAGAGGAATTCAAGACCCCACTCATCCATTGTATGTCGATGACATTATCATTTTCACTTTGGGGGATAGAAGGAATATCAAGAACATGAAAAGGGCTCTTTTACATTATGCCTCTGTTTCTGGTCAAAATATTAGTTGGGAGAAGTCCTTTGTTTAATTTAGTAAAGGCATCGTTGAGAGGAGAAATACTTTCATTGTTAATGATCTAAATGTCAAGGAAGGTGTTCATCCCTTTAATTATCTAGGGGTTCCTTTGTTTTGGGGAAAGCTAGAAGCTTGCTATTTTGCAGAGATTGTCAGCAAAGTTAGAAGACAACTTTCTACCTGTAAAGGAAAATCTCTTTCCATGGCTGGGAGGGTTTGTTCCATTAAATCAGATATTGTTTCCAAACTTTTTTATTCTTTTATGGTTTATAAATGGCCCATTTCTCTCATTTTAAGCATCAATGGTGCTCTTAGGAATTTTATCTGGTGGGGAAATATCCTTAAAAGAAATATGGATACTATATCTTGGTCTGATTGTTGCAAACCATATGATGCTGGTGGATTGGGTATTGAGGATCTTTCCCTCTTTAATGATTCATTGCAGGCCTCTTTCATCTAGAGATTGTTTAACAGTATTTCTAACGGACAAACCATCCTTCAGAATAAATTCATGAATAGATTAAAGATGGGAACTTTCAATCACTTGGAATCCTCTATTTGGCCTGATTTTCGGTGTATTTTCACTTCTATTGATTCTAATTCTAGATGTCTTGTTTCAAGGAATTCATCTCTTAGTTTTTGGAAAAGCAGATGGACTGAAAATCCCCTCCTTGATCTTGTGATGGATGAACGACATATTGATTTGGAAATTGTTATCAAGGATCAAATTGAGAACATGGAAGGTCTTCCGACTCACATTTTCATAATTTTCAATAACCATTACTTTTCTGACAAAATTATTTTTGGTCTTGGGAGCCTGCGGTTAATGGTATTCTTTCCTCAAAGCTTTATTATATGTTTTCTCTAAAATCCAGTTTGGTGAATAATTGGATGGCTAACTTGCACAAAAATTTCATCAGGATATCTCGTTCCAATTTAGTATAAAGGATTTCTCATAGAAAAATTCCTAATGATTATTACCATCAACACTATGGTATCTCTTTGTGCTCTTCTTTTGTGTTTTGTCATCAGCACAGGGAGGATGCTGATCATTTTTTTTTGTGCTACTGCTACTTCATTTTGGAAGGATCTGGAAAACATATTTGAGATTTCACTTCCTCTGATGACATCTATCACTGGTTTTATTTAGATATGGAAGTACATCCCAATCTCTTCACAATTTTTGGACTTATTTCAGGTTGCTGCTTCTGAGATGCTTCATTATATATGGTCGTCTCAGAATAATTTTCTTCATGGAAAGTATCCTTTCTCAGTCGCTTCTGCTATTTCGAACATCCTTTCTGCAATGATAATGGTTATCCTTCCTAAAAAGAATTTATATGTTATTTTTATACATTATTTCTCTGTTCTTGCTCGAATTGGTGTTAAAGGAAATTTCAGACCTTCTTATGGTACTTTTGAAGTTATATGGAAAGTCCCAATATCTGGTTGGTTGAAAATTAATTCGGATGGTGCATCGAAGGGAAATCCGGGGCCTTCTGGGAATGGATCCATTTTTAGGGATCATGAAGGTCAAGTGATTGGTTGCTTTCATGGATCCTATGGTATTGCTTCTTCATTGGAAGCTGAGATGATGGGTATTATTGTGGTGGTGGAGCAGGTTAAAATTCGTGGTTGGAATAATCGTTGCTTTGAAAGTGACTCGACTATCATTGTGTCAGCCATTAGAGAATGTTCATATTACTTATCTTGGAAATTACATAATCGTTGGGCTAATTTATTGGACTCCCTTCGGACTATGAATCATATCATTACTCATGTGTATTGAGAGGCAAATTCTGTGGCATATGGATTGGCTAACAACGGAATTGAAGATGCTGATTTCACATGGTATGACAATCTCCTTGTTGCTTTATCCTCCCTTTTGAAAAGGGATTAGGGAAAAACTTCTGTTTTTTGGATTTTGTATGTTGAACTTTTTATTTTAATTTAGGGGCATTTCTTTTCTGGGTAAGGTCTCAGATTCTTCTAAAAAAATAGTATTTTTCACTTTTCATTAAAAATTTAATTTTATGAGAAAAATACAAACAATTTACCGAAAGTAAATTTTGATGTCCCGATTCTAATGAAAAATTTTAGTTGGTCAAATAGAACATAGAAAAGTGACCAAAACTAGATTTAATGAGGAGTCTCCATTAAAAGGTGGTAAATCAACCTTTTAAAGTAAATTATGCTTAAAATTAGATTCATTAACATTTTAAGCCTCTAAATTTTATTGGATAAATGTAAAAACATTTAACAAACATGTATAAGCATATTTTATTTAGTTCAGTTCATTCCCGCCAGTACAACATCTAGGTGTTAACTACCATTTAAAATTATAATATTATATTATAATTGTGCAACGTAAGATTTCAAATAAACCCATTGTTGCATATCAGATACACCATCAAGCATATCGACCCCTTTAAAGTAAAATTAATATTTAATTCACAAATATGAATAATTATGAAAATGTATTATTTCTTTATTTACCTGGTATGTTACAGTGTCAACTAATTTCTTCAACAATTGAACCACAAAATCCTGACACAAGTAGGATGATTCCAAATCAGATTCCCTTATTAGTGAGGATTCATTCTCTATCTGAACATCTGTTCTTTGTGAAGAACTTCCAAAAAAATTTCATCCTCCAAATATTTCTTAGGTGTATCAACTATCACTTTCTTTCCTTTATCAGCTTTAAAAATGGTCTCTTCAGCTTTTGGGGACTCTTTTTCACTATCTAATACTTGAATGATTTTATCTTCATCAAATTTTCATTTCTCTACTTCTATCATAAGATCATCTAGTTAAATGAATTCATGATTGTTGCTCTCATTATCAGAATGTTTATTGAACTCTTCTTTATCTTGATTGTATTTTCCATGTGAAATAATTTTGGTTGATTCATCCTGAGAAATTAAAAACGAATTTTTTTTAAGGACTTTAATTCTCATGATACTCATCAACTTGATTTATCATATCTTCAGGGTCATCACTTCCTTCCTCTTATTCTTCTTCCACTTCCTATTCTGGAACAATATCTTCTTCTCTAGGTTCTGGAATTATCATCATCTTTCCCAGAGTCTCTACTGATACTGGCTCTTTGAGAAATGATTCTGGTACCTGAATCTTATCATTAGCTTTCTCAGTATCCTTGAGAAGAGATTGATCAAGCTTAGATTCTAACATTTTCTTCTTTTTCTTCTTCTCTTTTTCTTGTTTTTCATACTCCTCAACTACATTTATTTTCAATTATTTTTACTCAACAGGATCCAGGCCAAAGATATGATCTCTTTCCTTATTTTTCTTCTTCTCTTTCATCCACTTTGCAATGACTTCATCAGGATAGGTTTTTTTCTTCTAAGACTTTGGGGGTGTTGAATGAGTTTCTTAAACTATAGGATTTTTTACATTGTCTTCAGGATTCTTCTACATCCTCTTCTTCTGACCCATCTTGGAAGTCTTAACTACTTCTGGTTTCTTAGATAAGGTTTCTATTTCACTTTATTATAAGTAGTAAAATTATTTGGATTTGTTATTAAATCCAACCTCTATCCTCCTCAAGTTATCATCATGGAGAAACATGACTTTGAAAGATCTAGGAATTGATCTTCAAGGGATTTTGAATGATTCTAGGAATATGAAAATGATCATGGATAGGATTGTTATATATATAATGATTTTAGATTTTAGGGTTCCATTTTTTATATTTTTGATCATCGAGATGATATACTCCACTAAATTTATCTTCCTTAAGTTCTCCAGGAACTCCAGAGCGAAGATATCACTCTTCTTTAAGTTGTCGTTATCCCCTTTTCTTGAAATTAGAAAACCCTGAACAAATAATGATATAAGCCTTAAGTTTGTTAAGAGATGATTTATCTTTGGTGTTTTGACTCCTTTGAGTCCAAGACATTCTAATTCCTTCTCCTTCTCAAAAATTCCTTATTCATATGGTAGTTTGTGGGTGTAGAAAATGGATTCTCCTTCATTCGGTATTTCAATGATACTAGCTGCCTTATTGAAAGAAAGAGAATATGTTTTCCCATAACTTTTGAATGATAATTTATCTCAGCCACATTCATTAAAAAAACAGAATGAATCATAAAATTCTAAAAGAAACTCTGGATAAACTATATCATATCCTTTCAGTTTTTCTATGCACAAGCTTTCCCATCCATTCAGTTTGAATTTTTTTTGTATTGAGAGAATCATAATTGGCAATGAACTTTTGATCTACTAACCTATCTCGATAGATTTTCCACATTAAAATTTCTTTGAATGAAGACATTTTCTTCTGAGGATACACTTCCAAATACATTCGTATTTAAATAAATCAGAAAAGCGGAATGACACTTATGTAGTGAGGTAGAGAATCAGCATGAAATGGCTTGAAAACTGATGTGGGACGAAGAATAGGGGGCCTTTATATAGGATTTGAAAAGACGGTTGATATTCATGAATTTATCCAATAGTTGAAATAAGCACGACTTGATATGACAGTTGAGATGAAAGTCGAAGAAGTATTTTGGTAGGTTCCAATATTTTTGATGTTTTTCTGATAAAGCTTCGGATTGAAGAAAAGTGAATTCAAAAAAATTTCTTAAAACAATATGAAAATTCCAACAAGAAAAAAAATAAATTATTATAATTTATGAAACATACCTTTCATATGGATAGTAATGTTATCAGTAATGAGGAAAATTATTCTTGAAGAACATTAGATTCCATAAAAGTTTCATAAAGAAGAAAAAAAATTATTCAGGAATTTTGGGTTCCAAAAAAAATGGTTTACAAAAGAATATTTGACTAAAACAAATTAGATTATGAAAATTTTCATTAAGAGAAAATTTTATTATGATAAATTTTTATTAAAAAAATTTTGATTATGAAAAAAAATTGATTAATGAAGAAAATGTACTTCCCCTATCAAAAGGAGTTTATTATTGTAAGGATACAGGATTCAACAAAAAGTTAATATTGAATATTACCTTATAGTGATCATTCCTAACTTTTGTTTATTGTATTCAAATATATCATAGGGTAAATATTTTGTCAAAATATCAGTAAGTTGATCCTGTGTTCGGATAAACTGATTAATGATATCTCTTTTAAGTGTGTGATCCCTAAAAAAGTGATGCCTAATATCTCTTTGTTTTTCAATAGTGTTTTGTGAAGGGTTTTTACTTAGATCAATGACACTATTATCGTCACACAATATCTATATTTTGGTAATCCTAATGCCATAGTCTATGAGTTTGAGTTGCATTCACAATACATGAGTACAACAACTTCCAGCTACTACATATTCAGCTTCAGTAGTGGAGAGTGCTACTGAGTGTTACTTTTTTCAATACCAAGAAACAAATAAATCTTCTAATAAATGACATGTTCTAGATGTAATTTTCATGTCCATTATACATCCACAAAAATCAGTATGAAAAAAGATTTTCATAACAAAATCTTTTCTAGAAGTATAAAAAAGGCCTAAATCCATGGTTCCCTTTAAATAGAAAAAAATTAATTTTACTTCTTTTAAATTAGATTCCATTGGATTATATTGATATCATGAACATAATAATTCTGAAAACATTAAGTTTGGATGACTAGATATCAAATGTAATAAACTTCCTATCATACTTCTAAATGATGATTGATCTATTGGTTTCCCAGCTTCATCAAGATCAAGAGAATTTGAGGTACCGATTGGAGGGCTGAAACTTTTAGTGTTGTCAAATCCATACTTTTCTAAGAACATATTTAATAAAATTATGTTGGGAAATATAATTTCATTCCAATTTCTAACAAATTTTTTATCATAGGAAAAATGTTAACTCACCCATCATACTAATTTCAAAATCATATTTCATTAAATTCACAAACGAATCAGTTAATGATTTCTTGGTTGAACCAAATATAATGTCATCAAAAAAAATGTGAATAGTAAAATATTTTTCTTATAATTATTTATAAAAAGTGTTTGATCAGTAGTTCCTTTGACATAATTTTTTTATAGCCAGAATCATGTAAGTTTATCATACCATGCTCTAGGGACTTGTTTAAGTCCATATAAAGCATTGGTAAGTTTGAAGACACGTTCCGGATGTTTTGTGTCTAAAATACTAAGAGGGTATTCAACATTAACTACCTCTTGAACAAATCCATTGAGAAAAGAACATTTTACATCCATTTGAAAAAATTTGAAATTAATGAATGCTGCAAAGGCATATAGAATATGAATAGATTCAAGTCTATCTACTGGAGAATATGTTTCTTTATAGTCTATTCCTTCTTGTTGATTAAATACATTAGAAACTAATCTAGATTTATTTATTACTATTACCCCATTTTCATCACATTTATTTTTGAAGACCCATTTTACTCCAATTACAGATGATTCCTCTGGTCTTTCAAGGTCCATACTTTATTCCTTTCGAATTCATTTAGATCATCATGCATGGATTTAATCCAAACATTATCACCTAAATCTTCATTAGCACTTTTAGGTTCCAATTGGGAATGGAATTCAAGATGTCCTACTTCATTTCTTAAAGAACCTCTAGTCCTTACTGGTTGATTTACATCACTAATGATATGATCACTGGGATGATTCATAAGAAACAACTGAATTGGGTTTTGTAAAACATGTTCATCAACATATGGTAAGAAATTGTTTGGGCTAAATTCTATTGAAATATTTTCTTGAAAATTATCATTATCAAAAGGATCTTCTATAATTGGTTGAAAATCAGTTTTGGAAAACAAATCTGAATATGTAGGTTGAGATTGTTTAAAAACCAAAGTATCAGTTTAATTAAATTTAACATGCACTATTTCTTCAACAGTACAAGTGTTTTTATTAAAAACTCTATATTCTTTAGAAGTTGTAGAGTATACTAGGAAAATTCATTCATCATATTTGGGTGAAAACTTATGTAAGTTATCTTTAGTATTCAGGGTGAATACTTTACAACCAAATACATTCAAGTAACAAAGCCTAGGTTTTCTACCATTCCAAAATTCATATGTTGTTCTGTTAGGAAAAGGTCTGATTAAAATTTGATTTATAGTATAACAAGCAGTACTAATAGCTTCAGCCGAAAAGTGCCTAGAAATTTAATTTTCACTCAACATGGTTCTAGTTATCTCTTTAAGAATTTTATTTCTTCTTTCAACAACACCATTCTGTTGAGTAATTCTTAGTACTGAGAAGTTATGAGTAATGCCTTTATTTATACAAAAGATTCAAAATCTAAATTTTGAAATTCTCCTCCGTGATCACTATGAATTGTTATCAAAGGAAGGTTTTTTTAATTTTTATCATGGGACTTAAAAAAAATTAAATAATAAAAAATCTTCATATTTATTTTCTAGAAAATGGACCCACATATATCTAGTTTAATCATCAACTTATATAAATACATATTTTTCTCCCCCAATACTTCTAGATTGTTATGGACCAAATAGATACAAGTGAACTAACTATAATGCATCATAAGTTGAGACTTCACCAATTGATTTAAAACATGATTTATGATGATTTCAATATTGAAAAGGATTGAAAACTATTGAAGAATCAAATCTAAGCTGTGGTAGATCCTTAACAAGTCTTTTATTTGAGATTTTGCATAAGTTCCTAAGGTTACAATGTCTTAAACTTTTATGCCATAACCATGATTAATCTTCCATTGCACTACGGAAAGGTGGATCTTGGCTCCTAAGGTCTTCTAATTTTAGTGTGTATATGTTCTCTTGCCTATGGATAGAAAGAATAAACTCTTCCTTGGAATTGTGTACTATGCATTTATCATTCCAAAAATTCACAAGGTAACCGTCATCACATAATTGACTTATTCTAATGATTTTTTTCTTTAGAACCATAAAAAATAGAAAATTTGAAATCTATGTTTTTTCAAGAAGAATAATGTTACCGATAACAACAATTTATCCCTGGTCATTATCTATAAAATTCACTTTTCTTCCTCTTGTCTTGATAATATTTTCAAAGAAGTTTTTGTTACCATTCATATGTCAAGAAAATATATTATCCATCCACCATGTATTTTTGTTGTTAATTTTTTTATTTTATGGAAAATAATAGTGTTACACTTGAGAAATCCAAACATTCTTGTATCTGAAAATTTTAGAAAGTAAGGTTTTAAGAATCCATATTTTTTAAAAATTAATATTTATGAAATCCTAAAGATTGGGTTTTATTTAATGAAAAAAATTTCTCCGAATGTCCACTATATTGGAATTTAGTGATAAATGGAGCACTTTGGGGAAAAATAGTTATTAGTAAAAATTGGTTTAGAATAGGTATAACTAAATAAAGAATGATTCCTTAAAGGAAGAATTTGGGAATACATCTCATCAAATATTTCCATACTAGAGGTAAATTTTGGCAGACATTTCCTTAAGTTAATTATATTTGACTTTATTTCAATAACCAAATTTTTATCCAAAAAAACATTAGTTTAATAACTAGTCAGATCCTCTAAAATATTTTCCATAGAAATTAAATTTTCAAGATCCTTATAAATTTTATCCTTATCAGAATTAAATTCCTCACTGTATTTTGAAAAAAATTCAATATAAAAAAAATTCTAACCAAGATCTTTATAAATATCTGATACTTCATTAGTTGAAATAGATATTCTAGAATTTTCCTTCTCTAAATTCTTTTTTATTTTCCAATTTTTATTTTAAACAAGTTTAGAAAATCTAGAGACTTCTTCAAATGAAGGAAAGGTATAATATTCTGATAAGGAAGATTCATCATCTGAAGATTTCTAATATTTATCATCAGTATAATTTCTGTTCAAAGATACAATAGTAATAGATTTGGCATTGTGTACCTTGGATATTAGACAATAATCTCCAAGGGGTAGTTTGGCTATTAGACCAAGATTCTTCTAGCTAGAAGATTCAAACTCTGAGGATTCATTAGATGAGTCACCACCAATGGAACACTGGGTGCCATTTACTTTTCGAACTTTCTTATCCTTTACCTTGTAATACTTATTTCTATTTCTCTCAGAATGATTTTCATTCCTGTCTTTTCTTTTAATCATAGGACAATCTATACTAATATGTCCAACTATTTTTCATTCATAGAAAGTGACTTTCAAGTCTTTCTTATCTTCTATTTATCTCTTCATATATCTATACTGAAAATCTGTCTTTCCCACTGTCTTGTTCATCCTTCGAGCAAGGTTAGCTAGCTCATTTTTAGAATGTTCACTTTCACTAGAATCTGATAGAACAGTGAATTTTTTTGACTTGGATCTTGTAACCCTTTCGTGAGTCTTGAATTTAGTTGTAGAAAGGTTTCACTTTCGTTTCCATTATTCTTTTTATTCATATCTGCATCTATTTTCATTCTTGTATCAGGTTGAAGAAGGTTTCAAAAAAGCTCATCAAGAGAAATTTGAGACATTTTCCTATTCTCATCAATTGTTGTCCTCTTTCAGTCCCACTCATGTGGAATTATGTCAATTATCTTGTCCACAAGAGATTTATCATAAAGGCCTTTCTCGCCCATAGATTGTAGACTATTGACAACAGTCATCAATCATTATTTCAATTTGAAAACTAGTTCTCCATAAGGTAATAAAAATCCATGATATTCTTTGCTAATCATAGATCTTCTAGTCTCTATCACTTTTGAAGTCCCAAAATGAGTAACCTTGAGATTCTTCCAGATGCAGTTAGAAGCTTCATAAAAATAAATTTGGATATATATATATATTCCTGGCCATAGATCACAAAAACGTATTGTGTACCTTGTAATTTAGTTGATATTCTAGCATTTCTTGGTTGGTGAAGGTTTTGTCTTCCATTTCATGAATTTTGTAATCTTCAGTAAGCATTACAAAATATTCTACTCCAATTTTAATAAAATTAATCATCATTAAATCTCTCCAGTACTATTAATCATTACAATTTACAATTAGTGGTCTATTCAGATTTATATTGTTAATAGAACAAATATTAATTCATTCCATCTTATAAAACAATAATTTTTTCACTCCAAACATTAGTGTATTATGTAGTTATAAAAATAGGTATGTTAAATGAATACAATTGTATTGCTAAAAGAAATAAAGAAAGTAATATATAAAATTGGAAACCTCCACTAATACCAATTGTAGGATAGAAATATGAATGTATATGGTCAATTACAATATAGAGGTGAATTGAAAGTTTAAAAACATTTTTTTAACCTTAAGTAAAATAATGTTTAACAATCTTAAACAAGGTAAATTCGCAAACCCTAAAATAGTTAAATAAGAAAAACTTTCTAGGTTTTGGAAATATGGTTCTGGAAAGGAAAAATAAGGAAATATATCTTAGGTAAAGATTATAACTTAAAGTATATATAATAATATTTATTAGAGTACATAAAAGAATAAGAAAGTATAAAAGGTTTATAATTTTATCCTTTATTAGAATACAGAATAAATAAACTGCAAACAAAACAAGTAACAAGTATGAAATATTTTAACCCAAAGAGTAGGGTATCCAATAACCATGGATAAAGGTCCCATGATTTATACTTTTAAGAAAGTATTTCTTACACCCAATACGGTAATACCTCAATAGGAATATTGGAATCTGTCTTGTTATCCCCACAATCCCTAAAACTTTAAGTTAGTCATAACCTCTAATTTCTTATCCCCATAAGTCCTCAAACTTTAATGTAGTCAGAAACTCTATCTTCCAATCCCCAAAAGCCCTTGATTGTACTCTGAAATAATTGGAGTTGCACGAAGCAAGATGAAAAAGATGTTCAGATCCACAAAAATCATGAGAGTCTCTCTATTTAGTAATCACTTCACAACATTTAGTATCTAGATTGATGGAACTGTTGTGAAATCTTTTAAATGATATCCAATTTATAGGCACAACTCTAACGGTCCGCTCCCTCCTCCAGTGGTCATATTTTTTCATGAATCTCAAATAAAACATTACACATGTAACTCAACCAAAAGTTAGTTAGAAATAGATTACATGACATAATTTCATAACAATAACATGTGTTAGGAAAATTATGTTGTGTAATCAAATAAATTTTTCGGAATCTACGGAAAAATAGAATTCATAGTCTAACTAAATATACATTAAAACATTATAAGACATAGATATTCAGAATCTGTTTTACAAATAATTTAGAATATGAATTATATAGTTTCCAGAGTCTGAATTCCAATGAATTAAGAATGTGAATTTTGAGGAATTTAGAGTCTGAATTTTGGATAATTCGGAGTCTGAATTATGAGGAATTCGGAGTATGAATTATGAAAAATTTGTAGTCCAAATTATGAGGAATTCGGAGTCTAAATTCTGAAGAATTCAGTGTCTAGATTTTTATGAATTCAGAGTTTGAATTATGAGGAATTCAGTGTCTGAATTTTAGTAAATTCGGAGTCTAAATTTCAGAGAATTAGGAGTTTGAATTACAAGGAATTTGAAGTTTGAATTTCAGAGAATTCGGAGTCTAAAAAAAACTCTATATCCAAGGTATTATAAGATTTTTAGGTTTTACATAAGAATAAAAATTTTAGATATAGTGATAAAATGAGTTTGATTTAAAGATATTACAAATTGAAACCTTGAAAAATTTCTTTACAGAAGACAAATTTTCCTTATGAAAATAATCCTTAGGGAAAATCAATTTTACTTAACATAAAGTGTTTTTGATTTTCAAAACATAAGGAAATGGAAAATTCATAATGAAAATTTATTCACTAAACACACACCGCATCTCTTGGATCACTTCTGTTGACTCCCCTTTTCTCAATGTGTTGGGAAGAATATGAACTCAGTTTATTGACTTGAAGATCACTTTAATGGGTTGGAATTAAATCAGATGTCCTTAACTATAGATAGCTGCAATGTTGAAGTTACGTTTACCCATGCAGATGTAATCTACTTTTCTGTGTATTGTTTGTTCCTAAACCAGACCACCGTGAACTGGCCTTCTTCCTCAATGTACTAGAGTGCTCTGCATAACCCCTTTGTGTACCACCACTATAAGCTAAAACTACATACTGACTTCTCAAACCATGTTCCCAAACTTCCTTTTCTTCTACTCTCATGTACTACCATCCATTCTGTGCTTCCTTACTATGTGTACTGCCTCACATTCTCTTCATACTACAATAACACCACAGACCGAGTTATTCCTTAGTGTACAGAATCTATTTTAGGTACCACCTTCTTCAACGAAATTCTTCTTCTGTAAACTATTTCTCCTCGATGAACTATCTTATGTGAACTATTTTTCACCTCACCAAATTCATTTAATGTTTTTAATTAAAGACTTTGTGGGTTGTCTTCTCATGAACCACTTCTATATTTCACTAAATATTTCTTGGATTTTTAATATTATAGTTGCATCATAATGAAGGGATTAGGTCTACTTATATAGGAAAATATATTTGCATAATCCTCTAAAAAAATATTTACCAAATCCTCGACACAGAACCTCATATATTGCGTATCATGTATCTCTAACAAACCGTATTCCCTACATGGTCCACATACCACCATTCTCTCTATGTTGTAGCACAAATGACCGCCTCATTTCCAAAAATGACACCCTTTATGGTATCTCAAAACTCCACCTCGTTTTCATGAACGACACATCATTGCACTAACTATTCACCTCTCATGAAAAATAAGCCTCTACACGAACCACAAACCTCCACCCTGAACCATTTCCCATTCCGTAAACCTATTTCTTCTGGTTTACATAGCCCCCATCATCATCTGTGAACCATTCTTGGTACATGGTATGGGGTTCATATATTTTTCTACATGGTACCCTTCCTTTTCTAATTTCCTTCACTATTCCATATCTCATTCACTTCTGTGCAGAAATCCATCCTTTTCCAAAAACAAACTCCCAATATTAAGGCCTAAAAATTTAAAAAACATTAAAAAACTGTACCAACATCAATACTACATTCAGCCTCATTCATAATACCATATTCCTTGAAAACTCCTTGATCAAACCAATGTGGATTGATAAAAATAAAAACCATACTCCATATCCATAAAATATATTCCATGTTTCCAACATGATGAACATTCTAGAAGATAAAATACACAAATTTTTCAAGAAATAAACGACAAGAAAGAATGGTAAATATTAGTCTTATAGGATGTATCATAAATGAGATGAATAGTTAATACACCGACTCATGGAAATGAATAGGAATAATTAAATTTATTAATGGAAATATCAAAAACTAAAACCATGAGAAAATCATAAAATTATTTCATTTACAAAAATTGACATGCCCCCCTAAATAATTATTTTCTAAATCCAATACCACATGCTTATATCTTCTTCTTTTTTTCATATTTTTCTCATTCAAATAAATTTAAATTCATCAAATGGTAATTATCCAAGATAGTTTATGTTTCCTAGTTAAGTTTATTAAATAAAGAGTCAAATACAAGGATTTAATTAGAAGATTAAAATCTAAAAAAAATAAATGTGTGTTGTAGAGTAGAAAAATTAAAAATTTAAATGCTCACACCCCTTTCAATAACACTTCAAGGTTGGCTTCAAAGGTTTTATATTATCTTGATTCACAACATGTATAGTTTTCACATTATGTATTCTCTTCTTTTCATAATGTGAATGGAACTCGCGATATTAATTTCTCATATAGCTTCTCTTAATGCCTCCTGATACTTATTCCATGATCCATTGATAGACCTGAAAAAATAAATA
This sequence comes from Viscum album, assembly GCA_963277665.1. Lineage (NCBI taxonomy): Eukaryota > Viridiplantae > Streptophyta > Magnoliopsida > Santalales > Viscaceae > Viscum > Viscum album. The sequence continues at coordinate 1,816,264,587 of OY728127.1, forward strand.
TAAAAAATTGAAACTATATTCCATTTCAATAATAATCAGAAAAATATAATGGGGACTAATATAAAATTAAATCCCAAGAATGTAATAAATCTAAATTCATAGAAAGAAGAAAAAAATTGGTTTTCCTCCTCAGAGATCATATTTCTTTAAATTTTTTTATCTTGATCAAACCTGAGTTAGCTTATTAGAGTGTGGTATAATGTTATTTGTCATGTGTTTACCAAATATTGAATTTAAAACCCACACATCTCATCTCTTCTTATCCTTCATGGAGTAAATTTGGAATTTGTTTCGATCCAAAATCTGGATAGTTTGATTGAAAGTATAAGAAACTCGGGTTTTCCCCATACTTGGTAAAAATATTTTTCTTCAATGGTTAATAACACTTGTCATATTTCTTTGATGGCCCCTTAAGGTTCCTCAACCAACTCATTGATTTCTTATTTTTTTACATATTATTTTTGTCCCATTGTAGATTCAGCATAGGGTGAAATAACTTCTTCTTCCTCTTCATGTGGTTCACATAAATGTTCTATTCTTTTTTGTAAAAGTGGAATCCATATCTTCCACTTCTTCTTATTCTTTTTGTTCTGGTCCTATTTTTGCAAGAAACCATTATAGATTCTCAGCATCTATGGTAATATCTACCTCTATTTCTTCTTGTTCTTCTTGTTAATGTTTGTTGAATTGGACTTCGGCCCACTCAAGTCCTGCATCAAGGTCACTTTCAACCTCTAAACCTGTAAAGTCAAGGGCATCATGATTAGAAGAAATATTAACTTTGGAATTGGTTCTTAACTATGACTCATTTTAAATTCTTCTTTTCTATTGATGCTAATCTTTAAAATTCATATCTATGATATGGGTTGATGTGTTTTTCTTACTTGGGTATGGTTTCGGGAACTAATTGAATTGATTCATCCTCATTATAATTTCTTCATGTGGTTGCATCATATCCTTCAACTGGATGGAAAAAATTTCTTTTGTACTCATCATTCTTGATAGCCCTACTATGAAAAACAAAAATACCATATCTGGTAAAATGTAATAAAAATAAAATAAAAAAAGTATTATAAAAAATTAGGAAGTAAAATATATGATAAAAGAATTTTCATAAATTATAAAACTAATAAATTCTCTGATGATGTCCCTAGAAATGGTGCCAAATATTTATAGTCCATGGGGTTTCGTTATATCCCACATTTTTTCCGAACATAAGAATTTATATAAAAAATAAAAAACCACTAAACTAAATGGTAGTATTGGATATTCAAGTATATGGTAATACCCATAGAGAAAGTTTTAGATGAAAAACTAATTTAAGAATAAAGAATTAACTATTTAAAAAATTAAATATATACTAATTTGATTGAAGAGAAAGAATGGTGAATGTTTGACATTCAAGAAAAATAAAAAAAAAATTCATGGAAGTTTTAAATCTTGGTTCATGATTGATCAAGGTATAAATATGAATGAACAGACATGTGGTGCCAGAACGGAATTAGGGTGGATCTAGTGGTTATGATAAATAACCCCAAAATCATAAATTCTTTATTTTCACAACGATCATGTTACTTTGGGTTTTCAATGATCTCATGACTCCGAACCATATTTAAATATAGTAGACAACCCATCCAATGGTCATGGTGATGATCATTCAATAATCAATTCATTTAAAGTTTAACTCCCCCATTGGTCACACAATGGTCATGCATGATTAAAGAAAAATAATACAATTATGAAATTTGGGTTGTAATAAAAGGCCCAAATGTATTTTAAAAAACAAATCAAATAACTTAGTAAAATCAATCCCTATTTATTTCAATCACGTCACATAATGTATAAACCCTTGTTCTATTCATGATAAGGTAGGAAAATAAAAAATCTTATTCTACTCATCACAGTGGAGGTAGTCTTTGTTCCTAGTGGTGGTACCTATCAAATGAATGAATTGGAATTTAAAATTAGTCTATTATTTATTCATATTTTTAATGCTTGTGTTAGCTTTTATTATCCATTAATATAATTATTAATGATTTATGGGTCAACTCCAGGTGAAAATGGTGTTTTAGGTCTTGAATATGTTGTTTCCATTAAAAATACCCTCCACCTAGAATGTTAAAATTAATACTTTATGATGGGCTCGTGATGTGAGATGGGTTCACACCGTGTACAATGTGGCATCATTCTCATGTCCTACCAAAACATTTACTTAAATGGGTTACATGTAATATAAGATAAGATTTAAATAGAGTGAATGGTCCCCACGAACTTCAGTGTATTTCCACCTCTATCCCATGAATTAAACTAATGATGTCAATGGAGTTCACATCATGAAGATGTCTTTCTACCGGTTCTCTAGTCTTCTTCATCTCCATGTGATTTTCCATTACAACTTTAATATTATAGTATAATTCCATGACATATAGCTTTTCATCATTTCATTAAGTGTATAATAGTATCCTAAAATTTATCCACTTTTTCATTTTCCAAATATTAATTATTTCCTACAAAAAATCAAAAAACAATTTAAAGATTCCTTGTTTTATAAATATTAATTAATTATTATTCTAAATTAATGTATTAAAAAACCTAAAATATATGAATGAAATACATGTATCACCATCCATCTATGATGTGTCTCATAACACATCCCTACCTACCCCACCCTCACAAGTTTTACTATATGGTGCTAGAATCAGTCATCATCATATCAAATCCTCATCACATCATTGCCTTATCACATCAAAACATCATTACATAATATCATAAATAGATCATAAATCCATGGTAGTATGGTATCATATATGTGAAGTAAATAAACCACATTCCCTCCTCCTACCACACATGACCCCCACCACATATCACATCCTCATCACCACTGGTTAATCTCTAACACTAACCCGTATCATAACTGGGTAATCTGTAAAACCATTATATATCATCACTATTAAAGAAAGAGTGGGGAAGAGTGTGTAGTGAGCCATATGAATCGCCACCATACTATATTTTAGAGAAAACACCACACAAAACTTTTGGGTGGGGTAATTTTATACAACTTTTGTGGGAATGTATAGAAATAACATAAAATACATCATAGATTGATAGAAAAAATACCCAACCTATGGGTTTACATAAACTGCACTATAATATACCACAAAACCTCTATTGCACCCCCTGAAATCTACCTTAACTTCAACCTCCACTAAATTCATCACACCACACAACCAGCACACATAGCCACACAAAACCACTTACAGTTACAGGTTTCACGATTCTCCTAATTTTTAAGATCTTCCATTATCTCCCATTTACTATGTTGTTTTATTAAAATTTACCCAACCCTTTAATTTATAAATAAATTCATTTAATACATATACCACATAATAATTCCATCCTATTATTATTTATTTACCATCTGATGACATTTAATTTTCAGAATTACAAATTAATTCCATGGTTGACCAATAAACTAAAACATCAACCCACACAACAGCTCACCCCTATCACATCAACAATAACCACAACACCAAATTATTCAATCCAGATAATCATAGCAACGAATCATATCAACCACTGCATGACACCACAATCTCACATAACAACTACCACACACAAAAAACATTGCACATCACCACTGTCACACTACACAACCACTGCAAAACATCCCACATCATATAACATGCCTACAAACCATCACATCACTGACTCGTACACATTATAAAATTCAGTATGTCACCAAAATCACTACACAGTATCAAATATCACATTACTAAACACAAAAAGAATAAACACATATACAATTACACCCTAGCATCCAAAATATTGGTTCAAGGTCTTATATTACTTTACTACATTTTTTAGTAGGGGAATTATCACATTGTTCTAGATTTCCCTTGGAAACAAATTAATTATCCATATATAAATTATTCTCTTTTTTTTTAAAGGTTGGGGCCGAAGCCTCATTTTTATTAATAAACCAAAGCAAAGACCTCTTTTAACTGGGTAGAGGGAGACCCATTACATAGCCCGAAGGCCCAGTGGGCTTGTAGCCCATTACATAGCCCGTAGGCCCAAATTTTTGGCCAAATTCCTATTCTGTGAATAGTAACCTGGCTGCTACAGTACCCGCACAGTACCTCCGCCGCTACAGTGCCCTGCCGCCGCTACAGTACCCGCCGGTCAACAGTACCGCCGCTGCTACAGTACCCGCTACAGTACTGCTACAGTAACCTGCGCCCAATGGGTTTTGAACCCCCATTTTTCATGTAGTATTACGGGGTGCTTACCACTAAGCCAAGCCCCAACTACAAATATATAAATTATTCTCTTTTATACAAGTAGAAATAAAAAAATTCATCATAGAAAGGGTATCACATACATATCAAAAATATACAATAAAGGCTGCCAACAGCCATGATTTTCCACAATGGAAACAAGCTCTACTACAACAGAGGCCTTTAACAGTGCTAAAACAAGCCTTTATCATTACTAAAAAAGGGATAACTATTGAAGAATAGTAAAAATCCCAAATCATTAATAAGAACATGAAAATAACTACTAAATTGTTTTTTATCTATGGTAAAAGCATTAATAAATCACTCCTTTATCATTAATTTTAGAAGCTCCGATAAAAATACACCATTTATTTAGTTCGGATAAAGTTACCCTTTATTAGAACTTCTAAAAGTACTATTAAAGTATCACTCTATAATCGCTTCTATAAGTGATGAGGAAGGGTTTCATTATCATCGTTTCTATAAGTGTTGATAAAGTATGCCTTTATCAATGCATTTAATTGATCTAATAAAAAAGGAATATTACAATGTGACGTTACATCAGACTATAACACTAGAAATGGGGCATACTATAGTGTTTTATAATATTAAATTTAATCACTATAAATAGTTCCAATAATATTAAAATTAATATTCAAATACATAATTTAAATGAAATAAAATTTATAACACAAATACAAGAAAAAACTATTATAGAGAAAAAGAATGCATCTATATAAACGAACAAACCACCCAGGCTTGAGAAAATGAATGCACCTATATAAAAAAATCTTTATCTAAGTGATGATATAAAGAAATAAATTCAACATAATGTGTTAATTTTAAACTAAACCTTGAGTCAAACCAAGAACACTATGTATTGGATTGTATTGTAGTTTATTCTTACACATCACACCATTTATTTTTCATCTTCAAGAATTATCTATATAAAAATTAACTAAATAAGTAGAAGATAAAAATGACAAGGAAACTAATTAATTAATAGAAGATATAATGATTATAAACAACTATAATAACGTTTTCTCAGTTTTGGCAATGTGATAGGAATTTTAAACTAAAATGACAGTTATATATTGAAAAGATGCACATGCAGTCATATTGATTACACCGTGAATTAGATTTAGGTGTGTATAATTCCTACAACTACCAAATGACATATGTATCATTTTATAATAGTATAATGACAATCTGAATGTTTTTCCACAGTTTTGAGTACGTTACTTTTGTTTTTTTACTAAAATCCCATTTTCACCTGGAAACACCCAATTTGAGTAATACCAGTCACATTGTTTATGGGTTTGAAGTGAGACTAATTCCTACACATAAGAGATGAATTATGAATCCTTATACTAAATTATCAACACAATATGAGCAGTTTTTCTTAGTTTTCAGTGAGTGACACTTTATTAACTAAAATATCAATTTAAAATAAATAACATAGAATTTAAGTCATTATGACCACGTCATGTGTCTGACTAAGGTGTGGTTGATTCCTAAAAGTAAAAAAATTGACTTATGGATCATTATCCTTGAGTATCAAACCAATATGAATTTTTCTTCTCAGTTTTGAGTATGTTACTTGTCTTTTTTACAAAAATTGATGTAAATTTTAAATAAAATGACACACATGGACTAATATCAGTCACATCGAGCATCAGATTGAGGTTCAGCTAATTACTACACAACCCAAATGACTTATTGATTATTTCCATAAAGTATCAAAAGAATATGAATGTTTTTACTAATTTTGATAACACCACTTTCGTGTTTTACTAAAAAGTCATTTTAAACTCGAAACACGCATAGTGAGTTACACCGGTCAAATCATGTGTCGGTTTGATGTTTGATTAATTCCTACACCTAAAAAATTACTTATGAATCATTTTAAAAATTTATCAAGAAAATCGATATATTTTTCACATTTTTATATGAATGTCACTTTTTGGACCAAAATATTGATTTTAAAATCATAACGGAAAATTTGAGTCATATCGTGCACATCGTGTATTGGATTGAGGTGGGAAAATATATAAATGTTTAAAATATCTTATGTATCATTTTACTGAAGTATCAAAAAATATGAATGTTTTTTTCTCATTTTTTGAGTTTATAAGTTGTCTTTTATTCTATAATTAAAGTCAATTTTAAATAAAAAACACACTTGGAGTCATATCATTCATATTGTGGGTTAGATTGAGGTGTGGACGATTATTACATGTCATAAATGAATTATGTATCATTTTAATAAAGCATAAAAATAATACGAATGCATTTTCATAGTTTAGAGTATGCTACTTTTGTTTTTTACTAAAATTTAATTTTAAACTGGAGACACACACTTTGATTCATATCAGTCACATCGTTTGTGAGTTGAAGTGATAATGATTACTATACACAAAAATGAATTATAAATCATTTTACTAAATTATAAAGACAATCTATGTGTGTTATCTAGATTTTCAATGACTGTCACTTTTTGAACTAAAATGTCAATTTCTTATTGATAGAGGACACTTAGAGTCGTACTGGTCACATCGTGTATCTAATTGAGGTACGACTAATTTATAAATGTCAATAGTGACTTGTGGATCATTTTCCAAAAGTATAAAAATAATCTTAATGTGTTTTATTGTTTTTTAGTGTGTCAATTTACTTTTTAACTAAAATTGATGTTAATTTTAAATAAAAAGATGCACATTGAGTCATATCGGTCACACCATGCATTAAATTGAGGTTCTTCTAATTCCTACACATCCCAAATGACTTACGGATCATTATACTAAAGTATCAAAACAATCCAAATATTTTTTTCTTTGCTTTGATTAAGAAACATATTCTTTTACGAAAATGTCATTTTAAACTAGAAGCATTAACTTTGAGTCATACTGGTCACATCGAGTGTGGGTATGATCTGAGAAAGATTCGTACATACCACAGCTGACATATTAATAATTTTCCCAATTTATCAATAAAATATGAGAATGTTTTATTGATTTCAGTGGGGGATTATTTTTGTACTAATATTTCTACATTTAATTGATAATGGATACATTGAGTCATATCTGGCACATCATGTATCTAATTAAGGTGAATCTGATTCCTATACATTAAAAATGACTTATGGATCATTTTCCTAAATTATAAAAACAATATAAACGTGTTTTATATATTTTGATTATGTTAGATGTCTTTTTTACTAAATTTAATGTCAATTTTAAATAAAAAGATTCACGTGGTGTCATACTGGCCATGCCATGTGTCGGATTGAGTTGTGGTTGATTCCAACACATACTCAATGACTTATGGATCATTGTAATAAAGTATTAAAATAATATATATGTCTTTTATTAGTTTTCATTAAGTGATGTGTGTTTTGAACTAAAATGTAAATTATAAATTAAAAAAATACCATTCAAGTCATATCGGTCACACTATGCATCAGATTGATGTGTGACTGATTGAGTATGTGATATTTGTTTTGATTTAAACATTCTACACCAATTTTGAAAAGAAAGAAATAGTCTATTCGAATTGAAGAAGAAACCCCATGCTTATTGAAATGCCTTATCCAAATACACCATGTTCTCTTTTTTTTGTCTTATTGGAGATGATTGAAGTAAAAAATTTGACTTCCCAAAATATCTATGAAAAAAATTACATAAATATGATAATTAATTTAATTAAATAATAGTAGATAAAATAGTGAAAAAATTAACTAAATAAGTAGTATGAATTCACCTTTTTATGATGTTATTATGCATTATTCAACCATTTCCTTATTATTTCTATCTCAGTTTCAGTTTCAAAGTCCAATCTATCACAAGCACAAGCATGTTCAAAAACTATCCCAACTCAGGGAAATTAATCCACCTATATAATAAAAAAATATTTTTTTAGTAATATTATAAATAAATAAATTAAATATAAATAGGAAAAATACGTTAATAAAATGTTGATTTTAAAAAGAAACCACACAATTTGAGTCTCACCGGGTACATTGTGTATTTATTTGAGGTATGGTTGGTTCCACTTTGTCTTTTTATACTACAATACATCCAAAACACTAGGGCATCTAACAATATTTTTTTTATAACCCAAAATGATGAATTCAATGGAGAAAAATATAATGTTGTATCATTGTGAGTGAATCATCCCTATTGAGTGCATGATAATTGTAAGAACCCGGACCTTATTTTCATGTATACTTTTATATTTTTGGTGTTTTTGGGGGAAAAAGATGAGTTTCTAGAAATTTCTGAAGTACACATTGTGTACTTTATGAGTATGTGTCGTTTACTCAGTTACCGTGGGTAGCCACGTGCTGGCCGTGTAGCGGCCTTACACACGGCCGAGTGGGGTGACTTAGAGACCACATAAAGAAGATTATGGAAAAGGCAAGTACATGCCATGTACTTCAAAGGAACACGCTGTGTATTTTTTTTCATTAAATTCACTGGGGTTGTGTCTGATGGATAGAACATCCTTCTTATAGGTTTCATTCGTTCGAGAAAACCTGTATGTGTGCACTTCTTCTTCGAGCCCCCGATCCTCCATTAGATCTCCGATTTGACCGCCATCGATTGGGTTGGGATCACCTCGGAAAGCTCTTCCTTCTGCTTGAGCATCATTTCCTGATTCTTCTTCTTTTCCATGTTATCCTCGGTTTAATGTTTTATGCATGTTTGTAGATCTACAGTGTTCTTGGGCGATTCAAGGCTTGAGGATCACTTATATCAATCCTACAACACCGAGTTATGTGGTTTGTGCCTTTCTGTTGAATGTCTTTGAGTTATACATGCAAAATCACCAATAACCATGAACAGGGTATTGTGTGTTTACTGTTTTAGCCCTGTTGTTTTCCTGCTATGCTTATATTCTTAAGTAGAGGTTGATTTCATTTGAATAGGGTTAATTTATCTAATTTGGAGGTTTTTTCCCATTATTGTTTTGTTATGGCTGTTTGGTACTTCCTAGCCTATTATTCTGCCTTGTTTACCCATGCCTAGTATTGTAGGATGGTGTGACTGTTGTTCTGGCATGATGTTTCTGTAGACTGCTAGCCAAGTAGTTCTTGAGGATTACTTTGGCTGATATGCATTTCTATACTTTTTTGACATACACAAGGATGTGAGAACCAGGTGTAGTAGACCATAGGGAGAATAGACATAAGGGATTCTCCAGAGTGTCTAGAATTATTATCATGATGTGAGACCACAAGGGGAATTGACATTGAGTTCTTCCTCAGAGGGTTTGTAGTTCCTTGATGTGGACCACAGGGGGGATGTGATGTTGAGTTCTTCCCCAGAAAGCCTTTAGTACCGATATGAGACTATAGGGGGAATTGACATTGAGTGATTCCTTGGAGATTCTATACATTAGACGAACCAGAGGGGTGAGACTTTGTGTGCTTCCCATAGGGTTTCTTTTACTTCTTGGTTGAACCAGGGGTTAGGCTATGAGTACGTCCCAGAGGGTTACCATTGGTGATTAGCTACTTGGTTGTGTTTACTAGGTAAGATCAGGGGTGATAGGCTATGAGTACTTCCCAAAGGGTTACTGGTTTGTGATTATTTGTTTACTTGCTATGTGGAACTAAATGCATTGAAAATGAAGAAATGGTTTCTTTTGATTAGATTTTTGTTTACTATTTATTTTTTCTTATTTCTTGCTATGTATATATTCATTGACTGTTAGGCACAGATAATTTGGTTTTTGCCTACTGGGATTCGTCTCACACCCTGTTTGTGTTACGATTTTGGGCCCAAACAGATTATATTGCTACAGGTATAAATAAGGGAAAGTTCCCTTCTAATTCAGGTACATGAGTGTTGTGGAGCTGGAGAGCATGGGACTAAGATGAGGCTTGTGATACTGAGGAGCTATCATCTCTTTTCCTTTTTATTTTGTTTTAGTTCTGTATTTAAGCATTGTGACTTGTTTGGATGATTTCATAGACATATGAATCATGCATCATTTTATATATGTGCTCCAGTTGTTTCTTATTTTCAGACTTTCATTGTTTACTGTGGTATGGCATGTTGACTGCTTCCGCAATTTTATATCTATTTTTTTTTACTTCTACTATGTTACTTTTTTCAATGAGGGTATAGTTTCCCCACTATCACAAGCAAGTCCCTCACTCATAATCAGTAACCTCTGGTGTTAGGGGAAATGCACTTGAGGCCATGTGACCAACCAGGTACGGGGCGCCTCCGGGTGGCTTCTGGAACTGGGACATTACAAAGTGGTATCAGAGGGTTTCTTTTCTCTTTACTTAATATTTGGAGCCTATACCCAGGGATAGGATGGAAGAGGTACTTTGTAATAAGTTGTGCCCGAGAGTATCAGCGGCTCGCGAGACTTTTGCAGCAGTTACCCATTTTCGAGTGGAAGTGAAATGATTTCACTATGGATTTAGTGACAGGTTTCTGAGGATTCCTCAAGGAAATGATGTAGTATGGGTTGTCATCGATAGACTCATGAAGGTTTCTCACTTTATACCGATCAAGGAGACCTTCAGTGTTGATGAGCTGGGATGGTTGTACATCCAAGAGATCGTACATCTATATGGAGTTCTGCACTCTATAGTTTTAGACCGGGATGTACTTTTTACTTCTCGGGTCTAGATGAGGCATCAGAAGGCCTTGCATACACAGGTTCTTTTGAGTATAGCTTACCACCCTCAAACAGATGGCCAGTCGGAGTGTATGATTCAGGTGCTTGAGGACATGCTCCGAGCATGTATCTTAGATTTTGGAGGTTCTTGGTAGAATCACATACCTCTTGTGGAGTTTTCCCACAATAATTGTTTTTAAGAAACTATTCTAATGGCCCCTTATGAGGCTTTGTATGGTAGGCCATGTCGATCACCCTTAAGTAGGATGGAGGGCGGAGAGGAAGATATGATGGGACCTCATCTTGTCTTGCAGACCATAGGGAAGATTGAGTTGATTCGGAAGAGGATGGCTACTGCACAGTCATGAAAAAAGTCTTATTCTGATCATCGGAGACAAACTCTGGAGTTTGAGGTCAGAGATCAGGCTTTCCTTCGTGTCACATTGAGCTTGGGAAACAAAAGGATTATGAGACAGGGTAAGCATTCACTGAGGGACGTCAGACCGTTTGAGGTGTTGGAGAGATTTGGACCGGTTACCTATCGGTTGCAGTTAGCTCAGATGTACCGGGCTATGCACGACGTCTTCCATGTTTCCCAACTTCGATGTTAATTCTCAGACCCGTCTCATGTCTTTCCACACAAGGAGGTTGAGTTAGAAGTGGATACCTCGTTCGAGGAGGATCATATCCAGATTGTTGATCGAAGTACGAAGGTTCTTCGTGGCTGTTCATTCCTCTGGTACGGGTGATATGGAAGCATGAGCGAGCATAGGATGAGACTTGGGAGAGGGAGGTCGATGTACATTTACAGTTGCCAGAGATTTTTGTGGTTTCTTCTTCTGCACCACCTTGCTGGAGAAATTACGGGATGAATTTATTTAAGGGGGGGAGTTTGTAAGAACCGAGACCATTTTTTCAGGTATGCTTTTCTTTTTTGGTGTTTTTGAGGAAAAAGATGAGTTTCTAGAAATTTCCTAAGTACACATCGTGTACTTTATGAGTACACACCATGTACTCAGTTACTGCAGGTAGCCACATGCTGGATGTGTAACAGCCTTGCACATAGCCGTGTGGGGTGACTTGGAGACCACCTAAAGTGGCGTACCAAAAAGGAAAGTACACACCGTGTACTTAGAAAGTACATGCCTTATATTCTGTTTTTTTTCATTAAATGCACTGGGGTCACATATGATAGATAAAATGTCCTTCTTCTAGGTTTCTTTCATCCAAGAAAACATGTACGGTCGCGCTTCTTCTTCGAGCCCCCGAGCCTCCATCTGATCTCTGATTAGACCTCTGTCAATTGCATTGGGATCACCTTGGTAATCTCTTCCTTCTACTTGAGCATCGTTTCTATATTCATCTTCTTGTCCATGTTATCCTTGGTTGAATGTTTTAGGTGTTTTTTTATATCTATGGTGTTCTTGTGGGATTCAAGGCTCGACGTTCACTTACATCGATCCCCCAAAACCGAGGTGGGTGGTTTGTGCTTTCTATTGAAATACTTTGAGTTATATGTGCAAAATCACCAATAACCATGAATGAGGTATTGCATTTTACTTTTTTATCCCTATTGTTTTCCTTCTATAATTCTATGCTTGAGTAGAGGTTGATTTCATATGAATAGGGTTGATTACTCTGCTTTGGAGGTGTTTTCCCAAGCATGTTTAGTTATAGCTGTTTGGTACTGCCTAGCCTATTAGTCTGTCTTGTCTACCCGTGCCTAGTACTGTAGGATGGTGTGACCATTGTTCTGACATGTTGTTGATGTATACTTTTATCCATGTAGTTCTTGAGGTTTACTTTGGCCGATATGCATTTATATACTTTTTTAACTTACACAGGGCTTTGAGAACCAGGTGTAGTATACCATAGGGACAATAGATGTAAAGGCTTCTCTAGAGTATCTGTAATTATTATCGTGATGCGAGACCACTGGGGGAATTGACATTGAGTGCTTCCTCAGAGTGTCTGTAGTTCCTCGATGTGGGCCATAGGGGGAATGTGACGTTGATTGCTTCCCCGTAGCACCTTTAGTACCAATATGAGACTATAGGGGTATTTGAAGGAGAGTGCTTCCTTAGGGAGTCTATACATTAGCGGAACTAGAGGGGTGAGACTGTGTGTGCTTCCTAGAGGATTTCTTGTACTTACTGGTTTAACTAGATGGGTTAGGCTATGAGTACTTCCCAGAGGGTTACCATTGGTGATTAGCTACTTGCTTGTGTTTACTAGGTAGGAACAGAGGGGCTAGGTTGTGAGTACTTCCGAGAGGGTTACCAGTCTGTGATTATCTGTTTACTTGCTATGTGAAACTAAATGCTTTGAAACTGTAGGAATGGTTGCTTATGAGTACTTCCTTGTTTACTGTTTCATCTTGCTTATTGTCTGCCATGTATATATTCACATACTATTTGGCATAGATCTTTTGGTGGTTGCCTACTGGGATTCGTATCAAACCCAATTTATTTCATGCTTTTGGGTCCCAAAAAATTATATTTCTGTAGGTATAGATAAGGGCGAGCACCCCTCTACTTTAGGTACTTGAGTGTTATAGAGCTGGAGAGAATGGGGCCAAGCTGAGGCTTGTGATGTTGGGCATCTATCATATATTTTCCATTTTACATTGGTTTAGTACTGTATTTCAGCATTGTAACTTGTTTGGCTGCTTTCCTAGACATATGTGTCATGCATCATTTTATATATGGGCTCCAGTTGTTTCTTATTTTCATTCTTCTGGTGTTTACTATTGTCTATCATGTTTAGTACTTCTTCTATTTTATATCTATTTTTTTACTTCCACTGTTTTACTATTCCAATTAGGGAATAGTTTCCCCATTATCATGCCCAAGGCCCTCCCTACTAGTCGGCAGCCTCTAGCATTAGGTGAAATGTGCTTGAGGCCATGTGACCAACCAGGTACGGGGCCCCTTTTTGTGTATTCTGGAACCTGGAGGTTAAAATCATAGTACAAGAGTGAATATCCATTGTTAATGAAGTCATTTATTCCTATAAAACGTTATCCATTAGTTTAAACCTATAATTATTCATTGATTGATCTAAAATATATACTTTCAAATGAATTTTTATTCAATATAAGAAAAACTATCTTACCATCATAGTGAGTAAAAACTCCATGATAAACCATTTACCTTCTTTTATGGAAAAATCCTCATTGTAACCCATTATGTTTTTTTAGAAGACAATATATTACATTATAAATTGTTTACCCCTTTTAACAGTATTAAACATCAATATATACCTTTATAGGATCCAAATGAAATTGAAATCAAATGAATCTATTAAGTATTATTGAATTATGCTATATATTATTATATACATTTCAATGTTATGGGTGATGATAAAATCTAAAATAACATTGTAATTATTTGTTCATCAAAAGGGGAATAACCCTATTCATGTGTATTTTTATTGAGAATGATGATGAGTTTTTATTAATGATCTTATGAACATGGATGATTTTACATAATGAATGTTCACATATATAATGAATGTTACTTATATTTATTTCACAATCATTTGTGATATTATATCACGCATCTAATTATTGAAAAAATACCAAAAATAATTTCATCATCCACCAAAGTGAAACCACTATATTGTAATTTTCTAAAAAATCATGATTTAGTCAATGAAATTCTGTATTTATTTATTGTTTTAGAGGTTGCGGATCAAGATACAAGCTTTTTTATGGTACTTTTTTTGTATTTTTGGTGCTTCAAAATTTCATTTGAAGTAGGTTTTTCATTTTCAATGATTTATTCATAATGTGGTTTATTTTCATTTTATGTCATGTTTCCTTTAACACCATCCCTCTTCAATGACCATGATCTATCAATGCTAGTTGTCCTCCAATATCCCTCACAAAACCACCTCGCTTCGGTGGTTGATTTCATACATATTTATTAAAAAAATTGAGTTGGATTATATTCACGTTTGATGATTGTATTGGTGTTGTATGACTCTCAGGTGACCACTGGATCCACTACTATGACCCATTATTTATATTTGTAGAGATGTTATGGGAAATTAAGTGCGTCTATTTTTTTTATTGTTAAGTTTATTAGTTGTGAGGGGTTTATTTCACACATTAGTAATATTTTATATTACATGGGAAAATAGTTTTTAACAATTTCAACAAACCCTAAAACAAAAAACATTGTATAAATTTTTATTGATCCCATTAATTCAATTAGAATATATTTTACATCAATATCAAATTCACAATAACATATTATTTATATAACTTTATAATCATTATCTTGAATTATCAGGAATTATGCACCCATTCCAGAACAACATATGTAGAACAAAAATTAAAATAATATACAAATAAGAGAATCAAAATTAACTAAAATAAATTCATGATTATTTCAAATCCTCAATGACCAAAAAATATTCATTGATTCCACTTTTCTGTCTACAATTCTCTCATCCCCCAAGATACATGGATCTTGTAACACCCCCAATAATTTACAAATATATTTATTATAGAATGCATGGAACATTGAGTCTCTAAAAACACAACTTTCTTATATCCTAGCCAAGTAAACATAATTTTTCCACCTCTTTTATTTGAATTTCTAGAAACTGACATACACGGTTGCGTTCAATATGATAGTTAGAGTCTGATAAGACAAATTTAATTTTTTGTGAATAGTAACATACCCTTATGAATAGTAATATACCCTTATAAATAGAAATTATTAGTAATTAATAGTAAATTGTACAAAAAAATAGAAACTTCACCCATGAATTTATATATACAATTTAGATATGTTAAAAGTGAAAAAACAATCATAGTATAAGAATTTGTATTTTGGTATGTCATAAATATTTTAATTACAATTTTATGATTAATTTATTAATTTAAAATGAAAATTTATTTTCATAAAATTTAATCATAAATAATTATTTTATTGTCTTATGGTTATAAGATAATTTTATGGGACCTTTATTAATTTTTCAAGATGTTATAAAATAAGATATAATTTTAAAAAAATCATATAAATTATGATTTTATTTACAAATTAAATTACAATCATTTAGAAAATTATTTTTGAAAAATGCAGTTCAATTTTTCATTCTACATACCAAATAATTGTTAGGGTGAATTTTTGGTATTTTTCTGAAAAAAATGAATTTTTGATGAATAGTGAACTATGGTAAAATACCGTATATACAAATTATCCGTTAAATACAATATTTAAGAAATCATGAGTGATTTAAGGAAACTTTTATAGAACTCACATGAACTTATTACTGTTAGGGGTCACATGAAACTGCATTATTGGTTGTTTGGAGGGAATTAATAAAATCATGAATAAAATATTCAAAATTTACTCCGCTCCTCCACTATAAACCCCCCCCCCACACACTCTATTAACCTCAATACTATAATCATTGATGCTCCTCAAAGATATGAAAATACCCTCCTCTAGTCACTCAACATATCCAATAATCTCTTGGTCTTTCCAATCGACTAAAACCCCTTCCATTGAGGAGGTTCTTAAGGAGGTTATTACAAGAGGTAAATCATCTTTCTTTTTCATTTAGTTTCTTTTCAATTTATCTTCTTTTCTTATTCTCTCCCAACATCCTATGTCCAAATAAAAATTATTACTCCATGATCATATATATACTATAATTATATCATGTTAATGGAAGAACCATCATCAATATTCTCACTCTATCTCTTTTATTTTAGAAACGAAATCATCATCTGTGAGGTTCCAATTTACAACCTTTGTGGACGACGAAGTTTTGTTATTAAATTTATACTTCATTACTGGTCATAAAACCATTTTTATTGTTTAACCATAATATAATATATGTATTATGTATCATCTATAGTTCTTAAATCTATTTTTACACATGTTTTTTATTTATAAAGCAAAATGATTTTGTGGTGTTCAAAAAAACTGCTAATTAACCAAAACGGTTATCATTAAATACTTTTTATAATGATTTATCTTCACTAAAAGTAAAAAATGAAATATAAAACCATTTGACCTTATTTATGTTCACTAATAAAATATAAATTCAATTCGGGACAACAATCATCATTTTACATGATCATCCATTCATTTATATAAGTATTCTGATCATGAAACAAACAAACCCGAACAATGAAATTGAACCTCTTAACCCATCAAAAATGCCATGAATGAACTTAATAAGGTTATAATAAATCAATTAAATGTATAATAGTTTATATAAATCTTAATTATGAATTTAATTTAGTTATCCAGGACACTAAGACCATGTGAAGAACATCGTCACACCATTTTTGTGAGATATTCTGTAATCACTACTACTACATGTGTATGGTGTGTGTATAATTCCAAATGATGTTTCATATCCTGAATATATTTATTTTCATTATATTAAATTTATCATTTTATGATTATTAATTTTGAGGTATACGGTTCAATTGATTATAAAGTTGTAAGTATATTCTACTCTAACCTCCATTTTCATTTAGGTTGCTCTTATTCTATGCTCACCTCAATGATAATCTTATTTATTATTATGTTATCCTCATGAATTATTTGTGAATTTTTTATATATGTGTACCAATCTGAATTATACTATAATTTTTGTGGATTTATATTTTTTAAAAGTATCTTCCAAAAGTTCTTCTTGAAATACAAGCTCGATTCAAGGAACTTCTCGAATTATTGTATATTTTGAAGTTAACCCTATAATTTATTTTAATCCATATTTATCTTTCTAAAATCACAATTTTTAAAATTAAAAATATATTTTGGTTCATTTCTGGTTTTATGAAATCAATCATGTCTTTGCGCTTTAAAATCACTTTAATCAATTTCATAAACCATAGTAAAATGTGTTAATTATAAAGCTTCTTTAAAAACAATTTTTACATGATTTATCTTCAATGGGACATCACTTCAGCCTAAAATGTAATATCAATGACCTTCCCTTTTCCTTTTTGGGATATAAATATTTAAAACTAGGTTTATGAATAATTCAAATGATTTTCCAAAAGAACTCTTCTTTCCAAAGTAAATGGATTTTTCACATCTCACGTTAAATTTTATGAGATATATGCCTTATTCACTACTTATTCCTTAAATGTGGTGTATTTAATTCCCTTTGGTATATCATATCAATAGTCTACTTATTCTCATTATATTGTAAGGTACTGTGATTTGAATATATCAAGGTGGTATGGGACACTTTGGAATGTTTAAGGATTATTTCTCAAAAAAAATTCAATGTTACATTTAAAAGTATCTTATCTATGTCAACATACTTGTTTAATATAGTACTTAATTGAGGTTAATATCATATGATATCATCTACTATATATAATTTAATTATTTTTTATTAGATTGACTGCAGATGTGCTATCTTAAAACCATTCACCAATTTACTTGAATGGTTAGTGTTTGTGATTTTTTTTGGGGAAAGTAATTTACATTTCATATTTTCATTGAAATATGAATGTATATGTTATTTATGTTTATCCCCATTAATATGTGGATTTTATTGGACTTATTAAGTGTTTTATTGGGGCCACTATATCCCCTCATTGAATCGGTAGGTCTCTTGAGACACACTATAGTCTTGGCACAAGGCCTTGAGAAAATGATTTTTTATGGTCTTGGAATGAGGCCTCGATGGTTTGGTTATGATGTCCCACATTATGAATTCCCTCTGTATGAAAATATTTTTTATGGTTCATGTGGTAATTTGGCTTGTAGAATACCTAGGATTGTGTTTTATTATGGAATTATTTAGTCTACTCTTATTCCAACCATAATGTGTTCAAGTTTTTTTAACTGCATGTGTTTTTAGTTATTCGCCATGCCTATTGTTTATCTTTATGATATCTTATTGTAATGACCTGACCCCAGTTACCTAGAGTCGGTTCATTATTATATAACATTGGCATGATCACAAGAAAGATCAAATCTCGAAATACTGATTGGTTTAGTAGCCTTGGAAACACTAGATATATTCATAAAGTTTTACATTACATCATGAAGTGAAAAACTACTACAACAACATATTGTCTCCATAATCCACACTATTTTCCCCTCATAATATCCCTGCAGGTCATTCATAATTTACTTCTTCACTTCCTGGTAAAAATAAAACATAGAAAAGGGGTGACCTCAAATTCCCAGTAAGGATAACCATATAGAGGAAACTTTCATAAATAAGAATAAACATTTAAGGAAATGTATAACTAAAACAAAAGCCTTTTAAACTTGAACTTCAATATAGTATGGAAAAAATAAAATGAAATAATCCCATTTAATTATTCACATGGATATTCTACTAATCGAATAATCACATGCAATGTCAATAACCACTTTCATAATGATAGAATGCATAATGCTAGACTATCATAACCACATAGCCATGGCCTCGTGCCAGGACTACAAATAAGATTTTGCCAATGCCTTGTGCCAAGACACTAGTTTGTCTCATGAGACCTACCGATGCATCGAGGAGCTATAGTGGGCTCCACCCATCACATATTAAGTCCAATGCATTCCCATATGAAAAGGTTTAAACAAAAACTAAACATTCGTATTAAAACTAGCATACGAAATGTCAATACTTTCACCATAAACTATGAATGGTATAAAAATAGCACATCCACATTAAAAAATATAACAAAACCTTAAATACAATATAGAAGTTTTGTATCATAATAAATCAACTTCAAATAAGCGTAAAATCCATCAAAGCATGATGACATAGATGAAATCAAAACTCTTTTTAGAGAAATATATCTTTCTATTTTGAAATCATTTAAGAGTCTTATATTTATGAAATAAAACATTTTCATTGAAAATATTATTATAAGCTTGTAAGGGAAGCTTCGACGATTTTATAACGGTGGAAAATAACCGCACCCGCCGTATAAGTTAAAAAAACATTCTTACCTTAATTCTGTCGAAAAGGTTAAAAGCACCTTGTTCGGAAAACGACGGAAAGATTCCTTTATAAAACTCTTATAAAAATTCAAACAATGGTATAAATGACCTTAACCCATACTCTTTTAAATATTAAAAATGTTTTGAAATACATTTTTAAGAAACATGGATGTGGATGATAAAGAGATCCCAGTATATTATTACGTATAAACAACCTCAGATAATGAAGAGATTGTGAAATAACCCTTACCTTGTACTTTTCCTTGGTTGGGGTAGGTTAACATCCTATATAATGGTGAAATAATTGTTATTAAATTATACAATAATCATATACATTAATATGATATCATATATGATCTTTTAACATTGATTTGTTAATAATATCTTAGTATTATCGTTGTTTCGGGTGTTAACTTTACTCGTTTTCTTTTATATGTTTTGTTATGTAAGCCATGTTTGTAATGGATAGGTTGTATATTATTCATATCCATAATGATATCAAGTCCATAAACATCATTTCTAAATCATCAAATGATAATTATACTTGAATGGATACGATGGAGAATAAATCTTATCGCGTTCGTGGAGACGGTAGTCTGTACGTACGCACGAGCGACAATATCCTTCTTTTGATATTAAAATAATATATAAATGGATTTTATATCATATATAAAGAATCATTAACATATTATATTTAGTATTTACATGAGTTAAACATCATTATTATACCCATACAAATAATAATATATTGAATAACAATTACACCACGACGTGGAGACGGTAAGCCGTACGTACGCACGTATGGTGACATGTTATTCAAAGGGTGGATAGAATACTGAATATGGTTTTACCATATTTATAATAACATCATATTATATATATGATACTGGAGTTATTATTTTAGAATGGTAACAACAAAGGTAGAAGAAGTGGAAGAAGAAAGGAACTTGGAAAAGGGTGGTGAAATCATTACCTCTTCTTCAGGTTCTTCCTTTTTATTTGATCAAAAGGGATCCTTAGGATGGCTTTCTGATCAAAATAAGGCCTCTAGTTTGTATTAAGGGAACTTGGGAGAGTATTTGGGCAGATTTTGGCCGAAAAAAAAGGCTATGAAGGTGTGAAGAAATGAGAAGGAGGAGTTCCCTTTTATAAGAGGGGTGAGGGGTACCTTTGGAAAAGCTAGAAATATTAATTTATATTAAATTCATATTCGGTTTCTAATGGCTCCAAAGTGGATTATTTAAATTTTAAGGTGGGTATGGGTCTAAAACCACTCAACCAATATAATTGAGACAGGTTTGGGTACTTATATTAACCTTATCTCTAAGTATTAACTCTAAGTTAATTAGTTTTACTTTTACAATGTCTCTTTGTATTTTTATACTATATGGTTAATAAACTTACTATATACATCCAAGAGACCCCCTAGTGGTCAATTAATGATACACCTATTATGAGATAAGTCTTTTTGTCGAAACTTATATTTTTAGTAATTTAATATCAATTAATAATATAATATTTTTTTTAAAAACTCTTTTATGTCAATTTTGACACTATTCAATAGTTGATTTTTGTGAAACTTATAGAAGACTGATTACTTAGAAAAATGTTAATTAAATCACTACTAATATGTCATATTATCCTAGAAAATTATTTTAATTCATTAAAAGTATCAAATTATATTTATTTAGGTATTTATAATATCAATTATTTTAAATTTTCACTATTATGGTAATAATTACATCATCATTGTGTCATAAATAAATTAACTTATGTAATCTCTCAAAATTATAAATAAAATATCATTATGTAGGAAATATTTTTATCTTTCTAATTAATATTTATAGTCAAAAATAGAACATATATAACCCTATGTAAATTTTTTTTTTTCTAAAGTATATATGCTTGTGTCATTTTTGTATTCATTTTAACTTAATTAAAATTAAGTGTCCCTATCACCTACAAGTGGATCCATGGGGTCCCAAAATCGACCCAAAGATGAATATGGTCAAACATGTATCAACCAATAAGGCTACGATGTGTTTTAGGGTAATTTAGTATTATTATAATATTATTTTTTAACCCTTATTTACCGGATTTATCCTTAACCATGGTAAATAAAATATTTACCGAAATAATTATTCAAAATGTCTAAAAATAAAAGTTACCTATTTACAAAATTTGAACATCCTGATTCAAAATATGGAATCCATTTTTCCAAATTAAAAACACAGAAGTGACAGAAATTAATTTAAAATTAATTCCTGTTGTTAAAACAAAAAGCGTGTTTTTAAGAGATAATAACTATCAAAAGATTGACACTTGTTTATGTCTGGTTTAATTGTAAAATTATGTCAAATGACCAACATTGTATTAAATGGTAAAAATATATTCTAAATATACTTTAAAACCACTCAAATTCATAATTTATCACTATTAATTATTTTGATTAAAAAAGTTCTTTTTATTTAAAATTTTGTAATTTTCACTATTCATCAAAATATTAAATTTATCCGAAAAGTACCAAAATCTCACCTTAGGATAAATTTGATATTTCGAATCCAAAAATGAAGTCCATTTTGAAATATAAAATATATATAATTTCAAAATGTAGGTATTACTATTCATAATGGCTAGTTTGATTCGTTATGGTGTGTTAGAACTCGGTGTTGCGTACAAAACACGCTATCACGTTATTCAAAGAGAAGTGTACCGTAGAAGCTTGGGGTGTTACATTCTCCCCTCCTTCAAATAATTTTGACCTCGAAATTCCTAGAATACTTATCACATGAAAAGACATCGGTGGTTCTTCATCATAAGTTCCTCGGGTTCCCACGTTGCCTCTTCCATCTTATGGTTTCTCCACAAAACTTTTACCAGACGCGTCGTCCGGTTTCTCAGTACTTGTTCTCTCGTATCAAGAATCCCGACGGGCTCTTCGCAATAAGACAGATCAGGTTCCAGGTCTAACTCCTCATAGGTGAGTACATGTGTTGGGTCAGGCATGTATTTCCTCAATAGAGATACGTGGAACACATCGTGAACTTTGGAGAGACTTAGCGGCATTGCCAATCGGTATGCTACAGCCTCAATTCATTCTAGAATTTCAAAAGGTCCGATGTACATAGGAATCAATTTACCTTTCTTACCAAAACGTATGACTCCCTTCCATGGAGATACCTTCAGGAAAACATGATCACCGACTTGAAATTCCAAATCCTTCCTTCGATTATTGGCATAGCTCTTCTGCCTACTTTGAGCTTCTTTGATGTGATTTTGGATTACCTTCACCTTTTCCATCGTTTCCTCCACCAGTTCTAGACCTACAAGTTTTCTTTCACCAACGTCATCCCAACAGGTTGGTGTGCGACATCTCTTTCCGTATAACGCTTCATATGGTGCCATCTGAATACTCGAATGAAAGATATTGTTATAGGAAAATTCTACCAGAGGTAAATATTGATCCCACATACCCTGAAAGTCAAGTGAGACAGATCTCAACATATCTTCTAAGGTTTGAATAGTCCGTTCTGATTGTCCGTCTGTCTGAGGGTGGTAAGTAGTGCTCAAATGAAGTTCAGTATCCAGGGATTTCTGAAGACGTTTCCAGAATCTTGAAGTAAAATGGGGATCACGATCAGAAACAATTGATAGGGGTACTCCATGATGTCTCACAACTTCATTAATATATAGTCTTTCTAGACGTTCCAGGGGTAGATCTTCTCTTATAGAAAGAAAATGTGCTGACTTGGTAATACGATCAATAATAACCCATATTGCATCGTTCCTTCTAGGAGTCTTTGGTAGTCCCATGACAAAGTCCATCGTAATATTTTCCCATTTCCACTCTGGTATGGGAAGAGGTTGCATGACTCCTCCAGGCTGTTGCCTTCCAGCTTTCACTTGTTGACAAAACATACATCTTGACACAAAATCAGCAATCTACCTCTTCATGTTTTATCACCAAAAATGTTCCTTCAAATATCTATAAATTTTGGTGCTCCCAGGATGTATAGAGAAATTGGAACTATGAGAATCATCTAGCAATTCCCTTTTTAGATCAGGTATATCGGGAACACAAAGTCTCTTCCTGAATTTCGAAATTCCAACTTTATACACAAAGTCTCTCAGTTATCGGTCTGAGAACTCTTAATCCTTTCTAGTAAAGATGGTTTGGCAACCATTTGAAAAAGCATTGATGTTTCTCCTTCCCTAGTTATTCCCATGTCCATATTCACTAGATCCATGAAAATTGGATCCCTTTCAATTCTCATATTGTTCAAAACTCCATGATCTTTTCTGCTCAAATCATCTGCCACCTTGTTTGCCTTCCCCAGGTGGTAATGTATCATACAATCATAATCCTTGAGCAATTCAAGCCATCTCCTTTTCCTCATGTTGATTTCTTTTTGTGAGAAAATATACTTCAAACTCTTTTGATCAGTATAAATCTCACATTTTTCACCATAGAGGTAGTGCTTCCATATCTTCAAAGCAAAGATCGCAGCTGCTAACTCGAGATCATGAGTAGGATAGTTTTGTTCATGAATTTTCAACTGTCGTGATGCATAGGCAATAACTCTATCATTCTGTATAAGGACACAACCGAGTCCTTTCTTCGATGCATCACGATAAATAACGAACCCATCATTCCCCAATGGTAGAGTCAATATAGTAGCATTGACTAATATTCTCTTCAGTTCTTCAAAACATTCTTCACACTCTTTTGTCCAAACAAATTTAACCCCATTACGTGTGAGCTTCGTTAATGGGTTAGCCAATCGGGAAAAATTCTGGACGAAACGTCGATAATAACCTTCCAAACCAATAAAACTACGTACCTCAGTTATACTCATTGGTGCTGGACATTATTGGATTTCCTTGGTCTTAGAAGGATCAACATATATTCCATATTTAGAGACAATATGGCCAAGAAAAGAAATCTCCTGAAGCCTGAATTCACACTTGCTAAACTTCCCATATAATTCAAGCCTTCTCAGAGTCTTCAAGATAATGCGCAAGTGATTTTCATGATCTTCATAGCTTTTGGAGTATACTAAGATATCATCAATAAATACCACCACAAATTCATCTAGATACTCCTTGAAAACTCTATTCATCAGATCCATGAATACAGAGGGTGCATTAGTCAATCCAAAAGGCATTACAGTAAACTCGTAATGCCCGTACCTGGTTCGAAATACTGTCTTCAGAATGTCTTCCTTCTTCACATAAAACTGATGGTATCCAGATCGAAGGTCAATCTTTGAAAAGTATTGATCTCCATGCAGTTGGTCAAATAAATCATCAATGCGTGGTAGGGGATACTTGTTCTTTATTATTATAGCATTGATCTCCATATAGTCGATACATAACCTCATAGATCCGTCTTTCTTTTTAACAAAAAGAACAGTGGCTCCCCATGGAGAAACACTAGGGTGAATAAATCCCTTATTACTCAATTACTATAGTTGTTTCTTTAGTTCGACTAATTCTACAGTGGCCATTATATAAGGGGTCTTTGATATAGGCCTTGATCCAAGAATTAAATAAATGGAAAACTCAACTTCTCGTTCTGGAGGATGTCCAGGTAAATATTCTGGAAATACATCTACAAATTCATTCACAACAGGTACATCCTCTATTTGAACATTCATTTCCTCACCCACAGTTATTTCATTCTCTTCCTCCCCAATAATTGAATTTAGTTGAGCTACTGGGGGTGGATCTAAATAAGAATTAGGTGGTGATGATTCTGCTCTAAAGATAAGGTGTTCCTTATTATCATCATGAAGAATCGTAACCTCTTTCTTCTTACAATAAATCTTCGCATCATAGTCTGAAATCCAGTCCATACCGAGGATTATATCAAACTCAATAATAGGTATGACGACGAGATCAGCAGATAAAGAACATTTATGTTCTCTAATGGGGACTGATTCACAAAACTTTGTTGCAATGATACTTCACTTAGGAGTTTTAACTGAAAACTCCCCTGTTAAATCAAATTGGAAATATCTAATTTTCATAGAAAACTGGGAAGATATGAAACAATGTGATGATCCAGAATCAAATAATGCATTTTCTAAACTTGAGGAAACCATTAAATTACCTTCCACCACGTCTTTCGGAGCTTTTACCTCAGCAGTAGTGATAGCATAAGCTTGGCCTTGATCCCTTGGCCTTTTCTGAGATAAGTTCTCCTGACGCTTAGGACATTCATTTTCATAATGCCCCATCTCCCTGCAATTGTAGCACTGAACGTTGGTGGCTTCCTTCTTTCCCTTGCAATCACGAGCTTGGTGGACTTTTTCACCACACTTGTAACAGGCTCACATTCCCTTCAAGCAAGTACCAGGGTGTTTCTTCCCACATTTACCACAGGATGGATATTCAACCTTTCCATTATTCCCCTTATTTCCATTATTAGATTGATCAGCAGGTCTCTTCTTCTCTTTCTTTGCTTTAAAGTCATAAGACTTAGAGAATTCTTTTTCAGTCTTGATAGCACATGAGCCAATGTCTTCGTACGATGAAAAGGATTGTGAGACTAATGCTCGACGGAGAAATGGTTTTAACCCATCAAAGAAAAGATCAATCTTACTTCTTGGGTTACATATATAATCTCCAACATACCTTGCTAACATTGTAAAGTTAGCCTCATACTTTGTGACATTCTCATCCTCCTTTTGTCCCAGACTCAAAAACTGCCTTTCCATATCTGCTCGGTGGTCGCGAGGAAAGTATTTTTCTAAAAACAGATCTTTTAACTCCCTCCATTCCATATTTGATACTTCATCATCTTCCTTCGTATTTTGAATCAATGACCACCATTGATCAGTATCTCCAGTGAGGCGGTAAACTGCCATGATAACTTTTCCCCTTTCACTACTCCCCAAAGCCTGAAATATTTTCTCTAGGGAAAATATTCATTGCTCAGATACTAAGGGATTTGTACACCCATTGAACGTTGGTAGTTTTTGTCTCATGAATCGATCTAACATTGATCCTCCACGCTGTGGATCAGGGTGCTCCATACGGGTAAGGTTATTATTCATAACCTGAGTGAGTTGTCCCAGTATGGTGATTAGTTGATCGGCACCAGTTGCATCACCAGATCCACTGTAATTATCTTTAGCAGGAGGGCAATCCCTACATATAGTGCATGCATTGATACGGTTTCCATTTCTTCAACTAGGCGCCAATTCTAAACAATGGTATAAACTAGATCAGTTTATGAATCAAAATACATAATCCCATACTTATAAAACACTTAACATAAATTTAACTATTTATGGATATAATCCATAATCATAAGAATGTTTTCTTTGAGAAATTATATACTCATAAACCCTTCATAATTATTTGTAAAGAGAATGAGAGTTATCCTAAGAATATCCCCTGGGAGTGTTGTAACCAAGAGTGCAGCAAGGCCCGTTGTCATGCACCAGTTCCCGTTCGAGTCTAGCTCAAAGCAGTGTTTTTGGGTTTTACCCCTAGGTACATCTGTGCCAGAGCCACCTCTACCTGGTCATATCCAGACAGGGATGTATTGCTCAGAAAAATCACAAAATCTCTACAATACCAAAATTCAAGGAAGTTATTCTATACTAATCCTCAAAGTTCATCTTAGGTCTACGTTCTCTAATCAGAGTTTATCTAAATCTAGCTTCCAAGGTTTTTACTAAACTTACTCTGATACCAACTGTAACGCCCCAACCCTAGTTACCTAGATTCGGTGCATTATTACATAACATTGGCATGATCACAAGAAATATCAAATCTCGAAAGACCGTTTGGTTTAGTAGACTTGGAAACACTAGATATATTCATAAAGTTTTACATTACATCATGAAGTGAAAAACTACTACAACAACATATTGTCTCCATAATCCACACTATTATCCCCTCATAATATCCCTGCACGTCATTAATAATTTACTTCTTCACTTCCTAGGAAAAATAAAACATAGAAAAGGGGTGAGATCAAATGCCCAGTAAGGATAACAATATAGCGGAAACTTTCATAAATAAGAATAAACATTTAAGGCAATGTATAACTAAAACAAAAGCCTTTTAAACTTGAACTTCAACATAGTATGGAAAAAAATAAAATTAAATAATGCCATTTACTTATTCACATGGATATTCTACTAATCGAATAATCACATGCAATATCAATAACAACTTTCATAATGATGGAATGGATAATGCCATACTATCATAACCACATAGCCAAGGCCTCGTTCCAAGACTACAAATAAGATTTTGTCGAGGCCTTGTGCCAAGAAACTAGTTTTTCTCATGAGACCTACCGATGAATCGAGGAGCTATAGCGGGCTCCACCCGTCACATATTAAGTCCAATGCATTCCCATATGAAAATGTTTAAACAAAACATAAACATTTGTATTAAAACTAGCATACGAAATGTCAATACTTTCACCATAAACTATGAATGGTATAAAAAATAGCACATCCACAGTCAAACATATCACAATACATTCAATACAATATAGAATTTTTGTATCATAATAAATCAACTTCAAATAAGGGTAAAATCCATCAAAGGATGTTGACATAGATGAAATCAAAACTCTTTTTAGAGAAATATCTCTTTATATTTTGAAATCATTTATGAGTATTATATTTATTAAATAAAACATTTTCTTTGAAAATATTCTTATAATCTTGTAAGGGAAGCTTCGACGATTTTATAACAGTGGAAAATAACCGCACCCTCCGTATAAGTTAAAAAAACATTCTTACCTTAATTCTGTCGAAAAGGTTAAAAGCACCTTGTTTAGAAAATGACG
This sequence comes from Viscum album, assembly GCA_963277665.1. NCBI lineage: Eukaryota > Viridiplantae > Streptophyta > Magnoliopsida > Santalales > Viscaceae > Viscum > Viscum album. The sequence goes on from OY728127.1 coordinate 1,816,293,251, forward strand.
GAAAGATTACTTTATAAAACTCTTATAAAAATTCATACAAGGGTATAAATGACCTTAACCCATATTCTTTTAAATAGTAAAAATGTTTTGAAATACATTTTTAAGAAACATGGATGTGGATGATAAAGAGATCCCAGTAGATTATTACGTATAAACAACCTCGGATAATGAAGAGATTGTGAAATAACCCTTACCTTGTACTTTTCCTTGGTTGAGGTAGGTTAAACTCCTGTATAATGGTGAAATAATTGTTATTAAATTATACAAGAATCATATACATTAATATGATATCATATATGATCTTTTAACATTGATTTGTTAATAATATCTTAGTATTATCGTTGTTTCGGGTGTTAACTTTACTCGTTTTCTTTTATATGTTTTGTTACATAAGCCATGTTTGTAATGGATAGGTTGTATATAATTCATATCCAGAATGATATCAAGTCCTTAAACGTCATTTTTAAATCATCAAATGATAATTAAACTTGAATGGATACGATGGAGAATGAATCTCATCGCGTTCGTGGAGACGGTAGTCCGTACGTACACACGAGCGACAATATCATTCTTTTGATATTAAAATAATATATAAATGGATGGTATATCATATATACAGAATCATTAACATGTTATATTTATTATTTACATGAGTTACACATCATTATTATACCCATCCAAATAATAATATATTGAATAACAATTACACCACGACGTGGAGACGGTAAGCCGTACGTACGCACATATGGTGACATGTCATTCAAACGGTGGATAGAATACTGAATATGGTTGTAACATATTTATAATAACATCACAGTATATATATGATACTGGAGTTATTATTTTAGAATGGTAACAACAAAGGAAGAAGAAGTGGAAGAAGAAAGGAACTTGGAAAAGGGTGGTGAAATCATTACCTCTTCTTCGAGTTCTTCCTTTTGATTTGATCAAAATGGCTCCTTATGTTGGCTTTCTGATCAAACTAAGGCCTCTAGGTTGTATTGAGGGAATTTGTGAGAGTATTTGGGCAGAGTCTGGCCAAACCAAATGGCTTTGAAGGTGTTAATAAATGAGAAGGAGGAGTGCCCTTTTATAACAGGGGTGAGGGGAAACTTTGGAAAAGCTAGAAATATTAATTTATAATAAATTCATATTCGGTTTCTAATGTCTCCAAAGTAGATTATTTAAATGTTAAGGTGGGTATGGGTCGAAAAGAACTCAACAAATATAATTTATATAGGTTTGGGTACTTATATTAACCTTATCTTTAAGTATTAACTCTAAGTTAATTAGTTTCACTTTTACAATGTCTCTTTGTATTTTTATATTATATGGTTACTAAACATACTATATACATCCAAGAGACCCCCAAGTGGTCCATTAAGGATACACCTATTATGAGATAAGTCTCTTGGCCGAACCTTATATTTTTAGGAATTTAATATCAATTAATAATATAATATTTTTTTTTAAACCTCTTTTATGTCAATTTTGACACTATTCAATAGTTGATTTTTTTGAAACTCATAACAGAATTATTACTTCGAAAAAAGTTAATTAAATCAATCCTAATATTTCATATTATCCTATAAAATTATTTTAATTCATTAAAAGTCTCAAATTATATTTATTTGGGTATTTATAATATCAATTATTTTAAATTTTCACTATTACGGTAATTATTGCATCATCATTGTGTCATAAATAAATTAACTTATGTAATCTATAAAAATTATAAATATAATATCATTATGTATTAAATATTTATATATTTCTATTGAATATTTATAGTCAAAAATAAAACATATATAACCCTATGTAAAAATTGTTTTTCTAAAAGATATATGCTTGTGTCATTTTTGTATTCATTTTAACTTAATTAAAATTAGGTGTCCCTATCACCTAAAAGTGGCTCCATGGGGTCCCAAAATCGACCCAAAGATGCCTATGGTCGAACATGTATCAACCAATATGTCTAGGAAACTTTTTAGGGTAATTTAGTATTATTATAATATTATTTGTTAACCCTTATTTACCGGATTTACCCTTAACCATGGTAAATAAAATATTTACCGAAGTAATTATTCAAAATGTCTAAAAATAAAAGTTACCTATTTACAAAATTTGAACATCCTGATTCCAAATATGGAATCCATTTTTCCAAATTCAAAACACAGAAGTGGCAGAAATTAATTTAAAATTAATTCCCGTTGTTAAAACAAAAAGCGTGTTTTTAAGAGATAATAACTATCAAAAGATTGACACTTGTTTATGTCTGGTTTAATTGTAAAATTATGTCCAATGACCAAAATTGTATTAAATGGTAAAAATATATTCTAAATATACTTTAAAACCACTTAAATTCATAATTTATCACTATTAATTATTTTGATTAAAAAAGTTGTTTTTAATTAAAATTTAGTAATTTTCATTATTCATCAAAATATTAAAGTTATCCGAAAAGTACCAAAATCTCACCTTAGGATAAATTCTATATTCCGAATCAAAAAATGAAGTCCATTTTGAAATATAAAATATATATAATTTCAAAAATTAGGTATTAATATTCATAACGTCTAGTTTGATTCGTTATGGTGTGTTAGAACTCGGTGTTGCGTACAACACACGCTATCACATTATTCAAAGAGAAGTGTACCGTAGAAGCTTGGGGTGTTACACTTATGTTATTATTCTTACCCTTACATTATTTTTTAGGTCACCCAATTATTATGTTTCATTTTCTCAGGACATGAAGAAGTTTTTTTATGATTGACCTACAAGGACAATCTTAGAGTTATGGATATTCCAAATAAAACATGTATATTGTATTTATTTTTGAGTTTTAATGTTGAACCTATGTATATATCTGGATTTCCAAAACTACTAAACTACTCAGTAATTCTAGATTTGATTCATTTTAATCATGATAATATATTTAAATAATGCACCAGCTCGAGGCTTCTGGGTTTGGGGCGTTACAGTTGGTATCAAAGGATGTTTAATAGAAAACTTGGAAACTAGATTTATAAAACATAGATTAGGAAACAAAACCCCTAAGATAGCCTATAATGAAAAAAAATAAAATAACGTACAAGAATCTTGGTAAGGAATATATTATGGGGATCTTCCAGGAAAATACATCCCTGTCTAGATACTACAAGTGGACGTGGTTCTGGCAGAGATGTACCTAGGAGTGAAAACTGTGACAAGGAGTTTTGCGCTTGACTTAGGGAATCCTGGTACACAACAAAGGGAATTACTACACACCTAGTCTGACACTCCCATGGGATATTATTGGGATAATTAAAATTTTATTTACCCACCATTATGAAGGATTTATGCCCCCAAAGTAACTAAAGTACATGGTTCTAGGATTTACGATGCATAAATTTATGATATGTGCAATACCATGTTTAGAGTCATAGAGAGCTCATAATGTCACTAAATAATATATAAAATGGAATTTATTTTAAATGGTTCCAAGAAAAATGAATGAGAACTTCACCAATGCATGTGATGTGAAGCGTAAGAAGGATCATATCTCTATTGTTATTAAGCCATCATTTCAAAGGAAGATTTTCTCCCAAGTATCCTCATTATATGAGGAAATAGTATCATGTGTTGATAAGGTATTTAAATACTTCTCTGATTCCTATGGATATGAAGGGAAGAAGAATAAAAATAGGATGGTAGGGAAAACATAGATAAATAGAAGAAGGGAAAGATGTATTTTCCCAAATGTGATAATTGTAGAAGGAAAAACCTTTGTATATTCTTGAGTGGAAAATTAGTTTTCTTCAAGTGTGGATAAAAGGGCCACCATGCTCATAATTGCAAGACACGAAAAGAATTTTCCTATATTTATTGCTTCAACTGCAAGGTGATGGGACACTATGCGAATCAATGTCCCAAGCGTCAAAGGAATATAACCCAAATGATGATTTTGGATAATGATCAACTTATTGTGATACTTAAGATGAAGTTAAATTATTAATATTCCTAGTCAAGAATCATGCCATTTGAAAATTTTGTCAGTAATGTAATGTTTGTATGAATTATGAGATAAATAAGGATCGTACTGTAGTACTCTTTCATAAAGGATTTGTGGTCATATGTGAATGGTACAAAGGAAAAGCAATTCAGAAGAAAGATAAACATTTTAGAAAAAATATATATATAATTTAGGGAATGGAAATCCTTAATATATATATATATATATATCTAATGTTGAGATAATGATGATGAAAGGATGGATTCGGATAAATACTGACTACCTTGGAACTAATTATTGACTTGTCGAGAAGTGGTCTATGCTATCATCGATGGAGTTTATAGCACTTTTGAATTTAATGAATATATCCAATAACATGTATCTTAATTAAGGAATAAGGAATAATTCTTGTTTCAAGTATGGTTTTATGGTAATTAATGATGTTAAAATATTTCAAGAGGTTACATGATAAAATTATTCACAAGTTTGGAATGTGAATTTTAGAGTTTATTCTTGTTGATTAAGGGTTCATGATATTTTCATCATGGAAATTTAGAGACCTTTATTATAATGTGTTGAATCATTATGTTTTGGAATTTTTAACTTTTTAAGAAATGGTTTATGTTGATCATTATATGGGTTTTTAGAATTTAATGTCACTACATGATGGTTTGATTATTTTTTTCATGACCATATCTTCTAAATAGGATGCATTGTTTTTCAGTAAATTTTTCCTTTCCCATTCCTCTTATTAATATGATATTTTAACCATATTCTTGATGTGGGTTTCCCAGGAAGGGATTATCAAGTATCAACCATTAACATTTGAAGTTCAATTTCAAATTTTGAGAACAGAATTTTTGTAAAGAGGGGATAAGGCAACACACCAAGAATTTAAAAATAGATTTATTATAGAATGTATGGAACATTGAGTCTCTAAAAACACCACTTTGTTATAACCTAGCCTAGTAAACATAATATTTTCACCTCTATGATTTGAATTTCGAAAAACTGACATACACAGTTACGTTCAATATGATATTTAGAGTATGATAAGACAAATTTAATTTTATTTGAATATTAACATACCCTTATTAATAATAAAATACCCTAATGAATAGTATTTAATAGTAATGAATATTAATTTGGACAAAAAAATAGAAACTTCACCCTTGAATTTATATATACAATTTAGACATCTTAAAAGTGAAAAAACGTTCATAGTATAAGTATTGGTATTTTGGTATGTCATGAATATTTCTATTATAATTTTATGATTAATTTAATAATTTAACATATAAATTAATTTTCCTAATATGTAATCATAAATTTTTATTTTATTTTTCTGTTGTTATAAGATAATTTTATGGGACCTTGATTTATTTTTCAATGTGTTATAAAATGAGTTATAGTTTTACATATGTTTTTTTGAATAAATTATGATTTTATTTAAAAATTAAATTAAAATTATTTAGAGAAATATTTTCAAAAAATGGAGTTTATTTTTGAATTATACAAGTAAAATAATGGTTAGGGTGATTTTTTGGTATTTTCTAAAAAAATGAATTTTTGGTGAATAGTAAACTATTGTAAAATACTGTATATACAAATTATCAGTTAAATACACTATTTTTAAAACGAAGAGTGTTGTAATGAAAATTGGTAAAAACTCACATGAACATATTAGTATTATGGGTCACATGAAACAACATTATTGGTTCTCTTGAGGGAATTAATAAAATTTTGAATAAAATATTCAAAATTTACTCCCCTCCTCCACTATAACCCCCCCCCCCCACTCCATTTTCTCCTCACTCTTATAAGCCTTGAATTACCCCCCCCCCCCCAATCCATTTTCTCCTCAGTCCTATAAGCCTTGAATTTCCTCATAGTTCTGGATAAGTACCCTCCCCTAGTCACTACCCACTTCCAACAAGCACTTTCTCTTTACAAAAGACTAAAACCCATTCCATTAAGACGGTTCTCAAAGAGGTTATTACAAGAGGTAAATCATCTTTCTTTTTTATTTCGTTTCATTTCAATTTATCATATATTCTTATTATATACCAACCCACTATGTAAAAATGACCATTATTACTACATTATCATCTATATATATGAATTATATCATATGAATGGAATAACCATCATTAATATTTTGACTCTCTCTCTCTCTCTCTTATTTTATAAACGAAATTATTGTCTCTGAGGTTCCAATTTTCATCCTTCATGGACGAAAATGTTTCCTTCTTCAATTTATCCTTAATTAATGGTCATGAAACCATTTTTATAGATGAACTAGAATATAATATATGAATTATGTATCATCTATGGTTCTAGAGTCTTTTTGTAAGAATGGTTTTGAATTATAAAGAAAAATGAGTTTGTGGTGTTCAAAAACAGCCAATTAACCCAAGCAGTCATCATTAAATAATTTATATAATGATTCATCTTCACTCCAACTAACCAAATGAAATTTAAAACCATGTACCCTTCTGTATGTTCACTAATAAAATATAACTTCAATTATGGACAAAAAACATCATTTTACATGATTCTCCATTCATGTATATATGTATACCGATCATGAAGCAAACAGACTCGAATAATGAAATTGAACCTCTTAACCCATTAAAAAGGCCATGAATAAACTTATTAAGGTTATAATAAATCATTTACATGTATAAAGGGTTATTTAAATATTAATTTATGAATTTAATTTGGTTATCCAGGACACTAATACCATGTGGAGAACACCATCAGACATAAAGTAAGGGTTTCTTAATCTCACATCCATTTTTGAAAGATATTTCGTAATCACTACTATTACTTATGTATAGAGTATGTATAATACCCAATGATGTTTCATATCTGGAATCTATTTATTTTAATTATATTAAATGTATCATTTGATGATTATTAATTTTAGGGAATAAGATCCAATTTATTACAAAGTTGTAAGTATATTCTACCTAAACCTCCATTTTCATTCTGGTTGCTCTTATTATCTACTCACCTCAATGATAACATTATTTATTCTTATTTACTCCTAAAATATTCTGTGTGAATTTTCTATGTATGTGTACCAATTAGAGTCATACTTTCATTTACGGTTATATATCTGTTTTAAAAGGATCTTCAAAAAATTCACCCCGAAATACAATCTCGGTTCAAGGAACTTCTCAGATTCTTACCTATTTTGATGTTCACCCTATAATATGTTTTAAGCCATATTTATCTTTCTAAATTCAAAAAATTTACAATGAAAACTATATTTTGGTTCATTTCTGGTTTTATGAAAGCAAACATGCCTTTACAGTTTAAAATCTCTTTAATGAATTTCTTAAACCGAGCTAAAATGTTTTAATTTAAAACTTCTTTAAAAACACTTTTTACACGATTTCACTTTAGTGGGACATCACTTCTGCCTCAAATGTAATATCAATGTCCTTCAATTTTCTTTTCTGGGGTATAAATGTATAAAACTAGGTTTATGTAAAATAAAAATTATTTTCCAAAAGGACTCTTCTTTCCAAAGTAAAATGGATTTTTCACATCTCACTTTAACTTTTATGAGATATACGCCTGGTTCAAGACTTATTCCTTTCTATGTGGTGTATTTAATACCCATTGGTATATCATATCAAGAGTATAATTGTTCTCATGATATTCTAAGGGATTATTATTTGAATATTTCAAGGTGGTATGAGGCACTTTAGAATGTTTAAGGATTATTTCCTCAATAAATTTTCAGTGGTATCGTTTAAATGTATCTTATCTATGTCAACATCCATGTTAAATCTTGTAATTTTTTAAGTTTTATCTCTTATGATATCATCTACCTTATTTAAATTAATGGTTTATGATTAGTTTGACTATGTATATTCTATCTTAAAACCATTCACCAATTTACTCCGAATGGTTAATGTTTATGATTATTGTTCGGGGAAACTTATTTACATTTCATATGTTAGTTTAAAAATGAATGTAAATATTATTTTTGTTTATACCCATCCATATGATGAATGAATTGTACTTAGTAAGTGTCAGGTGGGGCCCACTATATCCCCTCAGGGAATCGGTAGGTCTCATGATACAAACTACGGTCTTGGAACAAGGCCTTGACGAAATGATTATTTATGATCATGGCATGAGGCCTTGACGGTATAGTTATGATTTCCGGTATTATGCACTCTCTATTTATGAAAATAGTATTTATGGTTCATGTGGTAATTAGGCTAGTAGAATACCCATGCTTATGTTTTATTATGGAAATATTTATTCATCTCTTATTCCTACCATAATATGTTAAAGTTTATTTTTTTAAAGGCATGTGTGATTAGTTATTTACCATGCATAATGTTTATGTTTATGATATCTTCTACTATTTTTATTACCCTTACTAAGCAATTGATATCACCTCTTTCTTGTGTTTCATTTTCCCAAAACACAAAAAAGGTATATTATGAATGATATGTATAAATAACCTAGGAGTTATTGATATTGTCAAAGGAATTTCTATGTTTTTTTTATTTTCAAGTTATAATGTTTAACATGTGTATGTATCTAGTCTTCCAAAGCTAATAAGATACACAGTCCTTTGGGACTTGATTCCTTGTAATAATGCTAATGTAATTAAAATATAAGTATCTATTCAAAATATTATTGTGGATCCAAAAAATAGGGTAAATATTCTAATTGATAGAAAACATTTCAATTAAATGGTTACAAAATTTCTAATTAAATATGATTATCTTATCATTATAAATATGAAATAAATATATTAATAGGTCCCCCAATGAGGTCATTTACTAATAAAATTATACATCCTATAATCTATATAATATTTTACACATACATCAGAAAAAAATTACTCACATAGTATAGTTATAAAAAATCACCCGTTAAAAAGAAATTATATAAATAAATCAACCAATCAATCATTTCAACTAATTTATCACATTTCATAATAATTAATGCCACTAAAAATATTACTAAAAATATACTTAATATTAACAATTAAATATTTATTATAATAAAACTTTTAAAACTTAAATTTGAGACATAAATGTTTGCCACATATGTTGAGTTATATTATTTTCTATTTCACAAAATGATTGGAATGAGGAGAAACTATCCAAACCACACATGTAATATGAAATTCATTTATTTCCAAAGGAAATTTATATAGTAGTAAATGATTGAGTTCCAAAACACATGTTAGTAATTAATATATCCCATATTAGAAACAATTACCTAAATCCTGTGGAAAATAATCATTCATCCAAAAATGAACAATTTTACATTGAAATTTTCCTAAAAAAACAATAAATTTTATTTACGGGATCATTATATCAATTTATTATATATCAATGTATTAACTCAATTGATACAATAATTTTAATGATTTATTTATTAGAGTATGATAATGTTATTATAATTGTATTCCATTTATTTGAATAATAATATAAATGATTTTGATTTATTCATAGTATAATGCTGATGGATGAAGTAGAATTTATAGAGCTGAAATAATTTAAGAAAACATCTCATAAAAAATATTTCCAACTACTCATTAGAAAAAGATAAAGAGAGAATTATCAATACTAATGAACAAGGATAATAAATATATTATAATATAAGAGGGAAATTTCACAAATCATTCATAGTACACCTCTAACATTGTATCGACCTTATTAGAAAAATATATAGTTTCATTTTTTAAAACCATGTATCTATAAATCTGTAGTTATAAATAACATTGAATATTATGAATATTTATTCTAAAATTATCTTAATATAAAGATGTAATTTAGATAATGGTCCCATGTGTGTTGGAATAAGAAATGAATTGCAGAGTCAAACTAGAGATCAAATAATAAAGGACCTGGTAGAAAAAATATACAAATACCCATATGTCAAATATGTTTCCCGATAGACCTTGTTATAATTATTATGAAAAAAATGAATTGGTTAAAGTTTGTTTTATTTGGGAACACAGTGTTTGAATATTTAAGAGAATCAAAAGACCAATTTGTATACTATATAAAATTAAAAAATAACTCAGAACACCATATAAAGATCAATGGTTGTAATACAACCAAAATGAGAATATTGTAAGCCAATAAACCAAACTACTTTCCTTTGAGGATAAAAATTATCAAAATGAAATTAAGATAAGTAATCAAGGATGGTGTTGTGTAAATGTAAATCGGACTACATAAAGGTCACATGAAGTCAAAATGGGCAGCAAGAATGGATCATGTTGTATTGGTCACTATGTTGGACTTACAATTTTCCTATGATAAATTGGAAACCCTCTATGGGAAGGTTGGAAACCCATTGAAGATCATACCAAAAACTAGAAGCACAAGTATTAATTGTAACACCCCAAGATTTCATAGTGTGTTATTTCTACAAAATAATTCAATAACTTTCACTACACGCAACACCGATTTCAATCACACCATGACTTACAAAAAAAAAGCCATTCAAAATAGGTTATGAATAGTATTATCTAAATTTTAAACTTTATATAATCCTTATAATTTTAGAATCCATATTATGAGTTTCTTAGATATAATGCAAGAACAAATTCATTTTCAGTATTGCACTTTTACCAAATTTTAATAGTGAACCCTTTTTAGATAATATATTTTAAACTTTTTGACTAAATGGGGACATCAAAATTTTAAAATGAAACATCCCAAGCTTCCACGGTACGCTAGCGTGTGTTGTACGCAACACCGAGTTCTAACACACTGTAACCAATCAAACTAGCTGTTATGAATAGTAATACCTACTTTTTGAAGTTATATATATTTTATATTTTAAAATGGACTTCATTTTTGGATTCGGAATATCAAATTTAGCCTAAGGTGAAATTTTGGGACATTTCGGATAACTTTCATATTTTGATGAATAGTGAAAATTACTAAATTTTAATTAAAAACAACTTTTTTAATCAAAATAATTAATAGTGATAAATTATGAATTTTAGTGGTTTAAAAGTATATTTAGAATATATTTTTACAATTTAATAAAATGTTGGTCATTAGACATAATTTTACAATTAAACCGAACATAAACAAGTGTCAATCTTTTGATAGTTATTATCTCTTAAAAACACGCTTTTTATTTTGACAGCGGGAATTAATTTTAAATTAATTTCTGCCACTTCTGTGTTTTGAATTTAGAAAAATGGATTCCATATTTGAAATCAGGATGTTCAAATTGTGTAAATAGGTAACTTTTATTTTTAGACATTTTGAATAATTATTGCGGTAAATATTTTATTTACCATGGTTAAGGGTAAATCCGGTAAATAAGGGTTAAAAAATAATATTATAATAAGACTAAATTACCCTAAAACGTGTCTTAACCATATTGGTTGATACATGGTAGACCATGGGCATCTTTTTGTCAATTTGGGGACCCCATGGATCCACTTGTAAGTGATAATGACACTTTATTTTAATTAAGTCAAAATGAATAAAAAAATGACACAAGCATATATCTTTTAGCAAAACAATTGTTACATAGGGTTATATAAGTTGGATTTTAGATTATAAATATTTATTATAAAGATAAAACGATTTTCTACATAATGATATTTTATTTATAATTTTTAGACATTAAATAATTTATTTTATTTATGACACAATGATGATGCAGTAATTACTATAATAGTGAAAAATTAAAATAATTGATATTATAAATACCCAAAAAATATAATATGAAACTTTTAATGAATTAAACTAATTTTCTAGGATAATATGATATATTAGGATTGATTTAATTGACTTTGTTCGAAGTAATCAATCTGTTATGAGTTTCACAAAAATCAACTATTGAATAGTGTCAAAATTGACATAAAAGAGTTCTTAAAACAAATATTATATTATTAATTGATATTAAATTCCTAAAAATCTAAGGTTCGGCCAAGAGACTTATATCATGATATTTTCATCATTAATGGACCACTTGGGGGTCTCTTGGATGTATATAGTAAGTTTATTAACCATATTATATAAAAATACAAAGAGACATTGTAAAAGTGAAACTAATTAACTTAGAGTTAATACTTAAAGATAAGGTTAATATAAGTACCCAAAACTGTATAAATTCTATCGGTTGAGTGGTTTTCGACCTATCCCCACCTTAACCTTTGAATAATAAACTTTGGAGCCTTTAGAAACCGAATATAAATTTATCATAAATTAATATTTCTAGCTTTTCCAAAGGTGCCCCTCACCCCTCTTATAAAAGGGCACTCCTCCTTCTCATTTCTTCACACCTTCAAAGCCTTTTGGTTCGGCCAAACTCTGCCCAAATACTCTCCCAACATCCCTCACTACAACCTAGAGGCCTTAGTTTGATCAGAAAGCCAACCTAATGATCCCTTTTGATCAAATCAAAAGGAAGAACCCGAAGAAGAGGTAATGAATTCACCACCCTTTTCCAAGTTCCTTTCTTCTTCAACTTCCTCTTTCTTTGTTCTTACCATTCTAAAATAATAACTCCAGTATCTCACATATACTGTGATGTTATTATAAATATGGTACAACCATATTCAGTATTCTATCCACCCTTTGAATAACATGTCACCATACGTGCGTACGTACGGCTTACCGTCTCCACGTCGTGGTGTAATTGTTATTCAATATAATATTATTTGGATGGGTATAATAATGATGTGTAACTCATGTAAATAATAAATATAACATGTTAATGATTCTGTATATATGATATACCATCCATTTATATATTATTTTAATATCAAAAGAATGATATTGTCGCTCGTGCGTACGTACGGACTACCGTCTCCACGAACGCGATGAGATTCATTCTCCATCGTATCCATTCAAGTATAATTATCATTTGATGATTTAAAAATGATGTTTAAGGACTTGATATAATTCTGGATATGAATAATATACAACCTATCCTTTACAAACATGTCTTACGTAACAAAACATATAAAAGAAAACAAGTAAGTTAACACCCGAAACGATGATAATTCTAAGATATTATTAACAAATCAATGTTAAAAGATCATATATGATATCATATTAATGTATATGATTCTTGTATAATTTAATAACAACTATTTCACCATTATACAGGAGGTTAACCTACCCCAACCAAGGAAAAGTACAAGGTAAGGGTTTACTTTACAACCTCTTCATTATCCAGGGTTGTTTATACGTAATAATCTACTGGGATCTCTTTATCATCCACATCCATGTTTCTTAAAAATGTATTTCAAAACATTTTTACTATTTACTAGATTATGAGTTAAAGTAATTTATACCCTTTTTGACTTTTATAAGTGGTTTATAAAGGAATCTTTCGGTCGTTTTCAAAAAAAGGTCCTTTTTAACCTTTTCGACAGAATTAAGGTAAGAATGTTTATACGGCGGGTACAGTTATTTTACACCGTTATAAAATCTTCAAAGCTTTCCTTACAAGATTATAAGAATATTTTCAAAGAAAATGTTTTATTTTATATGGATCATAAATGATTTCAAAATAAAAGGAGATATTTCTTTAAAAAGAATTTTGATTTCATCTACGTCAACATCCTTTGATGGATTTTAAGATTATTTGAAGTTGATTTATTATGATACAAAACTTCTATATTGTATTGAAGGTTTTGTGATATGTTTGACTATGGATGTGCTATTTTTATACCATTCATAGTTTATGGTGAAATTATTGACATTTCGTATGCTAGATTTAATACGAATGTTTATGTTATGTTTAAACCTTTTAATATGGGAATGAATTGGACTTAATAAGTGACAGGTGGAGCCCGCTATAGCTCCTCGATGCATCGGTAGGTCTCATGAGACAAACTAGTGTCTTGGCACAAGACCTTGACAAAATCTTATTTGTAGTCTTGGCACGAGGCCTTGGCTATGTGGTTATGATAGTCTGGCATTATGCATTCCAACATTATGAAAGTGGTTATTGATTTTTTCATGTGATTATTCGATTAGTAGAATATCCATGTGAATAAGTAAATGGCATTATTTCATTTTATTTATGCCATACCATGTTGAAAGTTCATATTTAAAAGGCTTTTGTTTTAGTTATACATTTCCTTAAATGTTTATTCTTATTTATGAAAGTTTCCGCTATATTGTTATCCTTACTGGGCATTTGAGCTCACCCCTTTTCTATGTTTTATTTTTCCAGGATGTGAAGAAGTAAGTTATGAATGACCTGCAGGGATTTTATGAGGGTTTAATAGTGTGGATTGTGGAAACATTATGTTGTTGTAGACATTTTTCATTTTATGATGTAATGTAAAACTTATGAATATATCTAGTGTTTCCAAGGCTACTAAACCAATCGGTCTTTCGAGATTTGATCTTTCTTGTGATCATGCCAATGTTATGTAATAATGCACCGACTCTGGGTAACTGGGGTCAGGGCGTTACAGTTGGTATCAGAGGAAGTTTAGTACAAACCTTGGAAGCTAGATTTAGATAAACTCTGATTAGAGCACGTAGACCTAAGATGAACTTTGAGGATTAGTATAGAAGAACTTCCTATAATTTTGGTATTGTAGAGATTTTGTGAGTTTTCCGAGCAATACATCCCTGTCTGGATACGAGCAGGTAGAGGCGGCTCTGGCACAGATGTACCTAGGGGTAAAACCCAAAAACACCGCTTTGAGCTAGACTCAAACGGGAACTGGTGCACGACAACGGGCCTTGCTGCACTCTTGGTTACGACACTCCCGGGGGATATGCTTAGGATAACTCTCATTTTCTTTACAAATCATTATGAAGGGTTTATGAGTATATACTTCCTCAAAGAAAACATTTTTATGATTATGGATTATATCCATAAATAGTTCAATTTATGTTAAGTGTTTTATAAGTATAGGATTATGTATTTTGACTCATAAACTAATCTAGTTTATGCCATTGTTTAGAAATGGCGCCCAGTAGAAGGAATGATAACTCCAGAAATGCACATGATTCAAAGAGAAGGAAGGATCATATCTCTCATGGTCTTAAGCTAGAATTTATAAGAGAAATAGTCTCCCATTTATTATCATCATATGAAGAAATAATATCATGTGTTGATAAGATAAGTAAAGAGTTTACTGAGTCCTATGGCTTTGAAGGGAAGCAAGAGAAGAAAAGGATGGAAGAGAGAAAGATGGATAAAGGGAAGAGGGAAAAGAATAATTTTCCCATATGTGGTAACTGTGGAAAGAAACACCCTGGAACTTGCCTGAAAGGAATGGGAGTTTGTTATAAGTGTGGAGGAAAAGGGCACAAAGTACGTGACTGCAAGGGTAAGAAAATGGTTTCAAATGTACAATGCTTCATTTGCAAGGACTTTGGACACTACGCGAACCTATGTCCCAGTCATCAGACTATGTCGCAAATGATGTTATTGGATAATAATGAAGTTATGATACTACCACAGATGAAGAGGAATGATTAGAGTTCTTATGTTGATTATGTCAATTGAGTGTTGTATCAACAATGTACTTGTTATAATAATTATGGAGTATATAAGGATTGTACTTCAGTACTATTTCATTAAGGACTTGAGATTGTGTGGAACAAAGAAAAGTGACTCAATAGCAGGATAAATTTTTGGAAAATAAATGGTTGAGAGAATGATAAATCATAATATAGTTCTGATACTGAGGTAGTGATTTTAGAATAATACATGATTGATTTGGATAAATTATATTGGATATTATTGACTACCTTGGAACTGATTAATGATTTTTATATTCCATCATTGTTGGGGTTTAAAACATTTTTGGATTGATGAAGTATATCCAGCATTCTATATGGAATAGGGGAGCATGAATGTAATCAATAAGGAATATGGTAATTCAAGATGTTTCAGTTTATTAAAAGAATACAAGATGAAGGTATTCATATGCTATTGTGGGGTAAAAGGATCTATATTATGTTTACCTTCCTTATAAATGTTGGACTGTGAGTTTGGACAGAAGTATTTTGGATAGTTCTAGTTTGGATTATTTTGGATTACCATAAAAGGAAAACCCGGAGGTCGGGCGGCAACCCGTCGCGTCCAGCAAGGCTGCGAGACTTGAACCTGCAACCGAAGGGTGACAAGGGTGTATCACCTACCACTGGCCCATAAGATGTCCTGGATTAAATAATGTTGTTTTTTTTAAGATCTGGTAGATGAATTATAAATTCATTTATTTTGGAACCCTGTACGAATAGTATAAAGAAAAAAAATTACATTCTATTATCTTTTAGAGTGATAGATGAGTTTGTGGTAGAAACTTATTAATGGATAAAACTCTAATTATAAAGTAAGTATATCTCCTTATGATCTTAGCCAATCTCATAAATAAATTCCTCAACATTAATAAAAGGAACTTAGAACAAAAATGTTTTCCTAGATGGTACCTTAAATCATCACTAATTTATGGCTTTGGGATTGTTGGCCTTTTCATAGCCATGTTCTCTACCACTCTCCATCAGATAATTGATGGTTAGATTTCTCCTCCATATCCATATTTTCCTACATGGAACCCTAGTATGTGTTATTTTCGGTAATCTTCATACTTTCCACTCTTTATTTTAAATAGAGGCATCATTAATTCATTTTTCGATGTGGGATTTCAACTAAGATATTTTGAAACGTCAAAAATGTGTTATCCCAATACCCTATATTTTGTTGAACCGATGGTATTTCAAATCATCATAGATTGATGAATTTAAGGACCTCAGTTTTATACTTGTTTGTGATTGATGACCTCAATCACTACCTATAAATATTTACGTTTTTCCTCCAATTATATGTCTCTAATTTCCACCAATGTTCTCCTAATCGAGATCATAATTTGGTGGTGACCCTTTCATTTCTCTTTTCCTCATATTAAGACTAAATTTTAGTAACCCAATTTCCGATGTGGGTTTTCCCACAAATATATTTTCTATTTTCAACCTTTTATTTTCGAAGAACAATTTCAAATTGCGAGGACGCAATTTATTGAAGGAGGGGAGAATGTAACACCCCAAGATTTCATAGTGTGTTATTTCTACAAAATAATTCAATAACTTGCACTACACGCAACACCGAGTTCAATAACACCATGACTTACAAAAAAAAAGCCATTCAAAATAGGTTATGAATAGTATTATCTAAATTTTAAACTTTATATAATCCTTATAATTTTAGAATCCATATTATCAGTTTCTTAGATATAATGCAAGAACAAATTCATTTTCAGTATTGCACTTTTACCAAATTTTAATAGTGAACCCTTTTTAGATACTATATTTTAAACTTTTTGACTAAATGGGGACATCAAAAATTTAAAATGAAACATCCCAAGCTTCCACGGTACGCTAGCGTGTGTTGTACGCAACACCGAGTTCTAACACACCGTAACCAATCAAACTAGTTGTTATGAATAGTAATACCTACTTTTTGAAGTTATATATATTTTATATTTTAAAATGGACTTCATTTTTGGATTCGGAATATCAAATTTAGCCTAAGGTGAAATTTTGGTACATTTCGGATAACTTTCATATTTTGATGAATAGTGAAAATTACTAAATTTTAATTAAAAACAACTTTTTTAATCAAAATAATTAATAGTGATAAATTATGAATTTGAGTGGTTTTAAAGTATATTTAGAATATATTTTTACAATTTAATATAATGTTGGTCATTAGACATAATTTTACAATTAAACCGAACATAAACAAGTGTCAATCTTTTGATAGTTATTATCTCTTAAAAACACGCTTTTTGTTTTGACAGCGGGAAATAATTTTAAATTAATTCCTGCCACTTCTGTGTTTTGAATTTAGAAAAATGGATTCCATATTTGGAATCAGGATGTTCAAATTGTGTAAATAGGTAACTTTTATTTTTAGACATTTTGAATAATTACTGCGGTAAATATTTTATTTACCATGGTTAAGGGTAAATCCGGTAAATAAGGGTTAAAAAATAATATTATAATAATATTAAATTACCCTAAAACGTGTCTTAACCATATTGGTTGATACATGGTCGACCATGGGCATCTTTGTGTCAATTTGGGGACCCCATGGATCCACTTGTAAGTGATAATGACACTTTATTTTAATTAAGTCAAAATGAATACAAAAATGACACAAGCATATATCTTTTAGCAAAACAATTGTTACATAGGGTTATATAAGTTGGATTTTAGATTATAAATATTCATTAGAAATATAAAAATATTTCCTACATAATGATATTTTATTTATAATTTTTAGACATTAAATAATTTATTTTATTTATGACACAATGATGATGCAGTAATTACTATAATAGTGAAAAATTAAAATAATTGATATTATAAATACCCAAAAAATATAATATGAAACTTTTAATGAATTAAACTAATTTTCTAGGATAATATGATATATTAGGATTGATTTAATTGACTTTGTTCGAATTAATCAATCTGTTATGAGTTTCACAAAAATCAACTATTGAATAGTGTCAAAATTGACATAAAAGAGTTCTTAAAACAAATATTATATTATTAATTGATATTAAATTCTTAAAAATCTAAGGTTCGGCCAAGAGACTTATATCATGATAGTTTCATCATTAATGGACCACTTGGGGGTCGCTTGGATGTATATAGTAAGTTTATTAACCATATTATATAAAAATACAAAGAGACATTGTAAAAGTGAAACTAATTAACTTAGAGTTAATACTTAAAGATAAGGTTAATATAAGTACCCAAACCTGTCTAAATTCTATTGGTTGAGTGGTTTTAGACCTATCCCCACCTTAACCTTTGAATAATCAACTTTGGAGCCTTTAGAAACCGAATATGAATTTATTATAAATTAATATTTCTAGCTTTTCCAAAGGTGCCCCTCACCCCTCTTATAAAAGGGCACTCCTCCTTCTCATTTATTCACACCTTCAAAGCCTTTTGGTTCGGCCAAACTCTGCCCAAATACTCTCCCAACATCCCTCACTACAACCTAGAGGCCTTAGTTTGATCAGAAAGCCAACCTAAGGATCCCTTTTGATCAAATCAAAATGAAGAACCCGAAGAAGAGGTAATGATTTCACCACCCTTTTCCAAGTTCCTTTCTTCTTCCACTTCCTCTTTCTTTGTTCTTACCATTCTAAAATAATAACTCCAGTATCTCACATATACTGTGATGTTATTATAAATATGGTACAACCATATTCAGTATTCTATCCACCCTTTGAATAACATGTCACCATACGTGCGTACGTACGGCTTACCGTCTCCACGTCGTGGTGTAATTGTTATTCAATATAATATTATTTGGATGGGTATAATAATGATGTGTAACTCATGTAAATAATAAATATAACATGTTAATTATTCTGTATATATGATATACCATCCATTTATATATTATTTTAATATCAAAATAATGATATTGTCGCTCGTGCGTACGTACGGACTACCGTCTCCACGAACGCGATGAGATTCATTCTCCATCGTATCCATTCAAGTATAATTATCATTTGATGATTTAAAAATGATGTTTAAGGACTTTATATCATTATGGATATGAATAATATACAACCTATCCTTTACAAACATGTCTTACGTAACAAAACATATAAAAGAAAACAAGTAAGTTAACACCCGAAACGACGATAATTCTAAGATATTATTAACAAATCAATGTTAAAAGATCATATATGATATCATATTAATGTATATGATTCTTGTATAATTTAATAACAAATATTTCACCATTATACAGGAGGTTAACCTACCCCAACCAAGGAAAAGTACAAGGTAAGGGTTTACTTTACAACCTCTTCATTATCCAAGGTTGTTTATACGTAATAATCTATTGGGATCTCTTTATCATCCACATCCATGTTTCTTAAAAATGTATTTCAAAAAAAATTTACTATTTACTAGATTATGAGTTAAAGTCATTTATACCCTTTTTGACTTTTATAAGTGGTTTATAAAGGAATTTTTCGGTCATTTTCAAAACAAGGTCCTTTTTAACCTTTTCGACAGAATTAAGGTAAGAATGATTATACGGCGGGTGCGGTTATTTTACGCCGTTATAAAATCTTCAAAGCTTTCCTTACAAGCTTATAAGAATATTTGCAAAGAAAATGTTTTATTTTATATGGATCTTAAATGATTTCAAAATAAAAGGAGATATTTCTTAAAAAAGAATTTTGATTTCATCTACGTCAACATCCTTTGATGGATTTTAAGATTATTTGAAGTTGATTTATTATGATACAAAACTTCTATATTGTATTGAAGGTTTTGTGATATGTTTGAATATGGATGTGATATTTTTATACCATTCATAGTTTATGGTGAAATTATTGACATTTCGTATGCTAGATTTAATACGAATGTTTATGTTATGTTTAAACCTTTTCATATGGGAATGCATTGGACTTAATAAGTGACGGGTGGAGCCCGCTATAGCTCCTCGATGCATCGGTAGGTCTCATGAGACAAACTAGTGTCTTGGCACAAGGCCTTGAAAAAATATTATTTTTAGTCTTGGCACGAGGCCTTGGCTATGTGGTTATGATAGTCTGGCATTATGCATTCCAACATTATGAAAGTGGTTATTGATTTTTTCATGTGATTATTCGATTAGTAGAATATCCATGTGAATAAGTAAATGGAATTATTCCATTTTATTTATGCCATACCATGTTGAAAGTTCATATTTAAAAGGCTTTTGTTTTAGTTATACATTGCCTTAAATGTTTATTCTTATTTATGAAAGTTTCCGCTATATTGTTATCCTTACTGGGCATTTGAGCTCACCCCTTTTCTATGTTTTATTTTTCCAGGATGTGAAGAAGTAAGTTATGAATGACCTGCAGGGATTTTATGAGGGGTTAATA
The DNA here is from genome assembly GCA_963277665.1 of Viscum album. NCBI lineage: Eukaryota > Viridiplantae > Streptophyta > Magnoliopsida > Santalales > Viscaceae > Viscum > Viscum album. The sequence continues at coordinate 1,816,314,136 of OY728127.1, forward strand.
GTGTGGATTGTGGAAACATTATGTTGTTGTAGTAGTTTTTCATTTTATGATGTAATGTAAAACTTATGAATATATCTAGTGTTTCCAAGGCTACTAAACCAATCGGTCTTTCGAGATTTGATCTTTCTTGTGATCATGCCAATGTTATGTAATAATGCACCGACTCTGGGTAACTGGGGTCGGGGCGTTACATTAATTGTTTTCTAGTGAAGAAGTAGGGTTCTCTATGGTTGAGAACAACACAAAAATGAAAACTGCAGAACCCAAACAAGAAATCAATTAGAGAGGAAAAGGAGAAAATAACATCCTTAGATTTTAGCCTTGAGTATTATAAGAGAACATAGAGGTGGAGTTATTATAGTATGGGAGTTTTGTGAGAGATATAAAATCATGACTAAATCAGTCATAGTTACGGTTCTTTTAAATAGATCAGGAACACTTTTATCAGGGCTTATAAAAATTGATGATAAAGGATTTATAATTATAATTATAAATAAAATAATTTGTAAATATATTTATATAATTATATATTTGTTTATTAAAATTTTATAAATATTTTAAAATATAACTATTTAATTATAATTACATAAATACTTTTCAAAATATATATGTTTTTTATACATTTATAATTATATTTATAATTATTTATTTATAATTATAAATATATTTATATTATTATATATATAATTAAAATATATATATATATAAATATATTAAATATATTCATTATTTAAATATATTTATTATAATTTATAATTATAATATATTTATATAATTATATATATATATATATAATTATATATGTGTATATTAAATAAATATATAAAAATATAGTAAATATATTTATTATTCAAATATTCTTAAAATAATTTTATAATTATTTAAATATATAATTATTTATTTATAAATATATGAATAGTATAAAAACTATTTATATATTTATAACATTATATATATTTATATCATTATATATTTATATAATTCTATATATATAGCCGCCAAGTTGGTAGTTAGTGGTAGCTGCCCTTATGCATCTCTGTGGGCTCTCGAGTTCGAGTCTCGCTGATCTCTATGTTGTATATCCTCTGCTTTTCTTTATAATATATCCCATTTCCTTAAATAAATTAAGGCTTCAACCTCAACTTATATATATATATATATACTATATTTATTATTTCAATAAATTTAATATAATTTTATAATTATTTAAATATATATAATTATTTATTTATAATTATAAAAATACTTTTAAAAAATATCATTTATTTATTTATTTATAATAATCATAAATATATAAATATAATAAATATACTTTTATAAATATATTTATTTAAAAATATTTACTTAAAAATATATTTTTAACATTAATGAAAATATAATATTAAATACAGCATTTTTAACGTAAGTGAAATTGAATTATTAAAAATGAGTACACATTAAAAATATTAAAAATATTAATAAGTTTTATTAACTAAATATAAATTATTCAAAAAATATGGATATATATATTAAAGTAAGGATGGATACATATTGGGAATACTAAAACATAGTAAATAAATATTTTAAAAATAAATAATATGAAATTATTAAATTGAAAATATATATATATTAAAAATGGATAAATAATTCCAATCTATAATAATATTAAAATAAATAAATAAAATGAACTGATAAAAAGCATAAAATATTAAATGTATCATGTTATATTGTAATTCTAAAATATACTAAAATTTGAATAAATTAGATAAATATTAGGTGTATGTGTCTCTATATAAGATTTAATTAATTACTTAAATATTTATGTTTGTGTGTTGTAAATAAAAATGTATTAATTATATATATGCATTTGAAATCAATTTAACAAAGATTTGATATATGTTAAATTGAAAGATAAAACAACAATTAAAAAAGAATAAAACATTAATATGTTTTAAATTGTTATATTTTATTCATTTTCTATATATATACATATTTTATTACTATGTATAATTAATATATATATATATATTAAATTTCTTAATTTTTCTTAATAATTTTTTCATTAATAAATTTTTTAATAATTTTTCAAAGTTATTCATTATTAATTTTTTTGTTTAGTTGTTACAATTTATTCATATTATATATCTATATTTAATATATACTATTTATTAATATTTATATTCTATATATATGTATATTAAATTTATTCAATTTTATCAATGATTATTTAATTAAAAAAATGTTTAATATTTTTCTTAATTTACTCATTCGTTTCTATTTGTTTAATTATTTCATTTTATTCATTTTACATATCTATAAATTTAACATATACTATTTATTAATATTTATAATATATATATATTCATTTTATTCATTTAATCAATAATTACTTAATATTTAAAATTGTAAATATATTTTAAGTTTTTTATTTATTTAACTATTTCATTTTATTCTCGTCATTTATCAACACCAAAAATAAATCATTGATAAAGGGTACCCTTTATCAGTACTAAATAAAAGTGATGATAAAGGTTACCCTTTATCATCACTGATAAAGGGTACCTTTTATCAGCACTTTTACTTAGAATTTAAAAACGGTACCCTTTATCAATGCTTTTTTAGCACTGATAATAGACACCTTTATCTGTCCTTTTTTATATCACTCATAAAGTCCAGCACTATTAAAGATCGATTTTATAGTAGTGAAGCATGTATAATGTCAATGGAAATAATATAAAAGTTAATAAAACATGTTATTTTCCCATATTCCCATCAATTTCGTACTCAATACTATTCATTATCATCATTAATCCAACCCTTACTATCCACCCAATAGAAAGAAAAAACATGCAATCCCTACAAATACACATAAATTGGAAGGAAATGAGGATATCCTGCCATAATGAAGATTTTGTATTTTCTGTGTACAAGAGGGAGAATAATAAATAACCAGGAGACCACATCCATATAAGGAAACCTCAAATCAACCATGATCACATCAAGGGATCCTCCAAATCACAGCCCAAACTCACCCTAAACTAGAACAACATCACCATTGTGAATCGTTGAAAGAATAATTAAAGGAAACAAGGGGAAAGGGAGGAAAACATGCCTCAAATTTCGAACAATAAACCACCCAAATACAATGATCAAAATAAGAGGAAAATGGATAAAATATCTCCCAAAATCAACTAGGTTTAACCCAAAACTGAGAGGAATAAGATAGTGATGGGTTAAAACCGATGACCCTGATAATTTATTATCAAGATAGACCTCGGAACATTAATGACATAAAACCTCCATTGATATCATGAATTTTTGTGTGGCCCTCAAATTTAATCTGTGAAATAGATTCAATAGGTGAACCAATCAATCCCCAAACTCCATAAACATCCATCGATTGTCATGGTTATCATTCACATTCTAAACAATTACATCACATCATGAGTTCATCAAGCTCGTAACTCTCATCTGAAACTCAAGTTGTGAATCATGACCTCTAATACATGAACACACTCTCACATCAAGAAGTCCATTTTACATCATAATCCACTTGGTAAAGTAGAATTTCATCTCTAAATTCTATCGAATCCACCTTGATCCCCCTGTAAACACTTACAACTCACAAACCAGTAATGTAATAATTTTAGAAGTCGTGCACCATTAAATTAGATAGCTATAAAATTATTTTATTCCTCTAGAATCAATACCAAACCAAAAATAAATAAATGTTTGTGTTCGAACAACCATCCTATGAGATACCACTCAAGGATCACATTACACCCCAAACACTACCACTATTTAAACACACCAAACCAAAACATCCACAAAACACCCCCACACAACCATATCACCATCCCCCATCAGGTATAAAACCACATCATCCCATAACAGCCCCAAGAAAGCTACATTAAACATAATAATCTATAATAACATTTAAATATATGTATAGACCAAACAAAAAACCACCTCAAGTGTCACATAGAATTGCCTTGAGCACACAAATTACATAAACATTACCTTTATATCACGATGTTGTTTTCATTAGGAAACACTAACTCACCCACATGATTCTAAAATGGGTCATAAATATAACGCATCTTGAATAGTATGGGTTGTTCCCCAATTCATATACTCAAATTCATAACACACATCACTGGTAAGGATAAAATAGAAATCACATAAATAAGAAAGATTCAAACATCACATCATCAAAAAGAAATACAAAGAAAAACTCCAAACAACATTGGGTAATGGGAAAACATATGTGTCTCATTATCTAATGTACTCTCCTCTAAGCCACTGATCCTACACAACACATAAATCAAGGAGATTTATCATCTAAAAAACATATTCTCTGGATGATCCAAGATCTCTACTAGTAACTTCTTGATTGTCATCTCATCCTCGATAACCAATACTCCCGAGTTAATAATGTGGTAATCATCATGAAGATATTGATGATGCTAGGACACATGGAAGATGTCGTCAATCCAATCCATCCATGGTGGATGTTCCAATGGATATTCCACCATGACAACATTCCCAAAAACCTCAAAAGGACTAATGAACTATAGTGAAATCTTACTCCCCTTTCTACACCACCACTTCCCCTAACAAGGGGAAACATTCAAGAACACATGGTCACTAACCAAAAACTGCAGGGGCCTCATCCTATGACTAGAACAAGAGTTATGATGTTCTTGTTCCACCCTCACCCCCCTCATTCCAACTAGATCTTCTTGGTTATACTCTGGACCACATTAGGTCCAAGAAAAACAAACTCCCCAACCTCTATCCAGCACAATGGAGAATGGAATGACTGCCTATATAACACATCAAACAGATCCATTCCAATATAAAAGTGGTAGCTATTATTTTAAGAGAACTCAACCCAATATATGATATTTTTCCTATGATCTTCCAAAATCAAATATTCAATATCACAACATATCTTCTAACATCTTGATAGTTCACTCTATATACCCATTTATCTGAGGGTGTAAATTAGTTCTAATGAGAAACTAGGAGCTAAAGGAATATTGAAATCCCCTCTATACTCATGAGGTAAAATTATAGAATTGATTAGAGATGGTATTTCTTAATAAAACATGAATCCTAACCCAATATCCCACATGTTGACCTTCCAATACATCCATGGTACTTGATTTATGGATCATATGAAAATGAGTTGACTTCATCAGTTGTTCCACTATCACCTGAATTTAATCACATCCTCCCTAAGGTTTAGGTAACCTAGTGATTAAATCCATGAATATGTCCTCTCATTTCTACTTAAGAACATAACAATCCTGGAAGAAACCTCTAAGAACTTGGTTTTATACTTTCACAAACTGAAAAAATAGACACTTAAATAAAAACTCTACAACCAACAATTTTATACCAAGAAAAAAAATTGTCTCCTCAATCCCTGATACATCATACTTAAATCGGTATATACCACTAGATTTTATCTGTGAAACTCAAAGAGAACACCCTCTCACATTAAAAATGGATCAAACATCCTACCCTAGAATAAAACTCATTTATGACCATCCTCCAACCTTCCTTCTGCAACGTCACTATAGTCAACACGGTGATGCATCACCTCTACCTCTATGTCTCCCTACTGAGACTCCTCCACCTAGTGTATCAAGGAAGACTATGTTTTAATATGGTATAGACAAACTCAACCACTAATTTCCTCCACATCTATATTTTTTGCAACATTCTCCTCCATCCCTTTTCAAATATCTATAGACTCCCAATCCACATATCCTCATGATTTTTGACATAGCAAATCAGTAACAACATTCCCATTTCTCATGGTATAATAGATCTCAAAATAGTAATCCTATTTTAACTCCATCCACCTCATCTAGAGTAAATTCATATCCTTTTGAAATTATTGTATTTTAGGCTCTTATGGTCTATGAAAATCACAAAGCACTAGATAATGTGGTAATGCCTCCACATATTTATTATAAACCCAATGATCTCCAAATACATGTCATGGATGGAATAGTTATTCTCATTGGGATGTAACTACCTAAACCCATAAGAAATCACTACCCTCTTCTACATTAAGACACATCCCAATCCCAAACAGGACGTGTCATAGAAAACCTCAAACATCACACCCTATTTTTGAAAATGAAGCATATGGGCACTGATCAACCTCCCCATTAGGTAACCAAATGTTTCCTAGCACTGGTCACTCCACAAAAAGGCCTCATACTTCCTAGTCAACACACTTCGTGGGGCCAAAATTTGAGATAAATTCAATACAAAAATATGATAATAACAAATAAGATTAAGGAAACTATGAACCTAGACATGTTATTGGGTGTTGTACAAGAAAATAGTATCTAGATCTTTGAAATATCTGTAGCTACACCATATTGAGACAACAAATTTAAAATTAAGTTCAGCTCTCACTTTTTGAACATGCATTTAGGAATCATTCCATGGATTTTGTTATGTTAAAATACATCGAAGATACCTCTAATATGTTTGAAATCCTCATCCTCTAAATTCAATTATATTAATATATAATCGATGAAATAGATGAATAACAGGTAAAAAGAACTCAGATAATATATATTTCATGAGCCTAATAAACATAACTGGCATGTTTGTGACACCAAATAGCAAAACCATGAACTCTAAGTCCCCATACCAGCTTATAAAGGATGTATTTAGGATATCTTCATCTTTCACCCTCATCCGGTCATATCCATACCCAAAATATATCTTTGAAAACCAACTAGATCACTTCAGTTGGTCTAACATATTATTTATCCTTGGAAGAGGGTAATGTTTCTTGACTATTACATGATTCAACCTCAGATTTTCTTCATTCAACCTCAGACTATCATTTGCCTTCTTGGAGAACAACACTAAAGCACCCCAAAGAGATACACAAAGTCAGATTAAACCCATCCAACTAAAATATAAAAGCCAGATATTTTATGATATAGTCATTTATAAATAATTTTTTTTCATTGATATATTTAACTAAAAGAAACAACAAGTTTAAATGAGCTGTGAAATACTATTAAAATATTATTATTTAATGTGGTAGTTATTGTCAAGACATTGGATAGGTGGGTATGTATAGGAATAACTATGTTATGAAAAACTCATTATTTACACATTTATAAAATGAATTTATTTGTCATAAATTTATTATAAATGAAAATAAAAATAATTTTAAAGTAAAATAGATGTTTTTCTAAAAAATAGTTTTTATGCATGCAGTGTGTTATTATCTTAATAAATTAACTTGATAATAATTAGTGAATTATTATAACGATGTTTATATATTATATATTTAATAAAATGTTTTAAATCTCATCTAATATTTTTTCTAGGCATGATATAAGAATATATAACTAGTTTATGCATAAAAATGTATTTTTCTAAAAAATGGTTTTCGTCACGTTTGGCACACTAATTTTAAAATTAATTTATAGCACTTATAAAAATTGAATCTTTAAAAATGCATTATATATTTGGAATCAAGATAATTTTTTTAAATAGTTCCCTTTTAATTTTGTTCAATATGAAAACTTACCATAGTAAATCTGTGTTGCCTCGATAAGGGTAAAACGGGTAAAATAAGGTTAAAAATTTTGTATAAGGCATTAAAATTTATCTACATTTATTCTTCAACTAGTTTTATGATTTTATATCAGATATTTATATCCAAATCATGAATATATGGCCACTTTGTTTCATTTTTCTTTAAATATGATTTTATATTAATTTAAAAAAATAATAAATAAAAAATGGATCTACATTGACTTTAGTATCTCTAAAATTTGTACATATTTATTAAGAAAGGATAATCTTAATTATAAATATTTATTTGAAATATAAAAAAATATTAATCATTTTAATTTATTTATAATTTTTAGTGATTTAATAATTACCGTAAATTCCTACATAATGCTGACACAATATTTATTCAATAAATAGAAAAATAAAATAAATGATTATAAAAATAATTGAAGTAAGAAAATCTGGGTTAATAATTATGTTCTATAAATTATATGGATTCTTATAAAATATCATATATGTTTTAGAGGTATTTATTTTAATTCTTACACTGTCATTTTTTCTTTAAAATCGAATTAAATTAATAGTGTCAAAAATGACATTATAGTTATTTTACGTTAAATAATATTTTGTTAAATTATTTTAAAATCAAAAAAATATTTAAATATCACAATTATGATGATAAATGGTATAAAATTAAATATCTTGACCATTTATAATCCATTTTTTACTTTATAATTAATATTATAACCATTTATAAATGAAATAGTTATTACTGCAGTTGAGGTTCAAAATGGTCAGTCAAGGGAATAAAAAAATATAAGGTCTAAAATTAAAAACAAAATTGAATAACATCAAATTATTGATGAAATTTATACCTTATACTCATTTTTTCAAATATATATATATATATATTTTATCATTTTTATTTAGAATTATGTAATTATATTTTAATATTTTTAGTAATTCTAAGTGTGTCCCTTCCCTCACATATAAAAGGACACCCCTTCTCTCTTTTCTCAACACCGCATTAAACCATATACATCAACCAAAAACTTAAAAATTATCTTCTAAAATTCCATATATAAGAATTATAGGTATTTTTATTCTTGAAATACAGTTCCATTGGTCTTTAAGAATGTTTCTAAAGGAGGTCTCCTGAAGAAGAGGTAATCATTTTACCCAATGTCTTTCAATTTATTTCTTATTATACCTCCACTAAATATATGTTATTCACCATAAAATAATAAATTAAGTATAATAAATATACTAGAATGTAATTATTATTATTAAAAACCCATTATTAACCCTCTTTTCCATCAAATGGGAAGTGAATGTATTTCTCATGTTTATATGTGGACTACTGCTCCACATAGCGACACAACTCATTTTACATCACAATCATTCATGTATGGTTTTTATTATGGTTTTAACATTTTTATATGATATTTAGGATATAATTATGATTCATTAAGTATAATATCAAATCTACCTTCTTACCTTCCAATCAATAGGAATATGATAATGTCACTCATGCGTACATGTGGACTACCACCTCCACGAAGTTATGTGGTTTTATCCATTTTTATTTTAAATATATGAAAATAAGGATACATATAAGGAATTTATTTATATATATTATATAATAATAATTTTATAAAGTTTAATTATTATTTAACTTTCCTTTATTCCATCTTTTAAAAAGTTAAAACAGTATTCATGTGTACGTATGACCTACCGTCTCCATGAACTGTGTAATTAATTTTATAATCCCTATCATTTTTAGAGGATAATAAATATGTATATAATGTCTCTATATGATAATAATTTATTAATTATTCTTTTTTATATGACATAACCATGATTAAACCAAAAGGATCAAAATTACTGCACTGAAATACTCATGAAAAAAGAAACAGTTAACACTCAGAAATGACTATTTTAATAACGAAATATTAAAAAATGGGTGTTGAAATGTTATAAGTGGATAATATTTTATATTATAAGTATTTAAATTAATATATTATATAATTATAAAAATATTTAAATTTATTATTTAGTTGGATAAAGTTCTTTCCAATAAATTCAAACATGAGGTAATGGATTTATGATATAATCTCACTGTTTATCGAGATTGTTTATGATTAAGTTCGTGATGATGAAATTTTATTATATATATTTCAATAAACTCACAAATATTTCAATAAAATATTTATTTCTATGAATTATATGTTTTACTTTCATTTATCTCTCTTTAATAATGCAAGATACTGAAATGATATTTTTAAGAAAAAAATGAACTTTGTTACTCTCTTCGATTGAAAATCCATTTTTTCACATTTTATAAAAAAAATTAAAGAGTTTTTTTAATATTATAATTTTATTTTTAAAAGTAAAATTTTCCCATGATTTACTTTTAAAAAAATTGCAATCAATCTTCTTGTCATTTTCCAAATGAGGTAATTTTTTTTTTTACAAAAGTGTGAATGTAATATTTTCTTCAAACACATATGGTATGAATTGAATTTCTTTCCATCATTTAAGCTCAATTCATTAAATATTCATTTTCAATATTCTAAGTTTATTTTCATATAAAATTTTTTCCTTAATATTTAAAAAATTCTTATATTTTTATTTGTGAGTCAAAAATGAAAAGGGTGTTTTCTACTAAAAATATCTCATTGATCTTATAAAGGATAATTTCACCTATGATAATATCCTTTGATGTTACTTATGATTTGTTATTAATATGATCAAATGATACCATATTTACTCTTATTTTAATTGTGTATGGTTATGATGATGAAATTTCAATGAAACCCTTTTTCTTTTCCATGGGTTAAGTCCTAATGATTTTTTTTACAATCTTGTGGAATACATAAGAGTGGATTTATGATAATGTGTCAAGTGGGCCTAGAATTACATGTATATCTAATTCATTGGTTAATTATTACTATTATATGAGTTAAAATGTTGCATGGGAGTTTATTCCAAGCATGAAATAAGAGGTTACACATGAGGTTATCTAAAGCTTGAAATAAGAGTGTATAAAGGATGTTATCCCAAGCACGAAACAAGAGGGTACGTGAGAGGTTATTATGGTACTGAAGTAGGTTCATGATAATTTATCCCAATACTAATATGTTATAAATTTCATGGTGGGTATCCTTGAAATAATATTTCTATGATTTTGATTATTTCACTCTTATTCCACTCTTTTATGACATGATCTTATGTTGATGTTATATTTTCATGGATAATTCTATTTAATTTATTTATGATTCAAGTATTATTAAATACCACAATTTTTGATATGACACATTTTTATGATATAAGAATTGATGGTTATTATTTTTAAAGGTTATTATAATGTTCACATACCCATTATTCCCGTGATATTTTTAAATGATCATTGGTATCTCCCATGTTTACCATTATTGATCATCTGAGCTCACCCTTACTTATTTTTCCTTTTCACTGATTACGAAGAAATTTTTTACAAATGATATTCCTAAGAAGGGTTATATTTATGAATAACTAAGAGAAATATGGTATAGATCAATTTTGAACATGTGTCTTATGAATCTATTATCCCAATGATACTAGACCTATATGATTATAGAGTGGATTGAAATGTTATGTGGTGAATATTGATCTAATTCAATGTAATATTTTTGTCTAAAATATTTGGGTTGTTATAGTTTGTATCATATAAGGGTTTAGTTACATTTATAAACAATGATAAGAAAATATTATTGGGAGACCCTATGATAATTATCTGTATAGAAGAACATCTTAATTTATGGTAAAGAAGTGAGTGTGGTTTGATAAAAAAATTCAGGTCTGGTTATTATAAGCGGATGTGGTTTTGGTAGAGATGTATATAGGGGTAATAATCCTAAAAAGAGTTGGTTAAGTATTTTGTTTCCATCATTATAGTGCATGGAGGGTGTTCCTTTACTAAAAACTTGTTTTGACACTCTTAGTGAATATTATTGGGTTAATTCAAATTTTCATTATAAAAAATGATGGATTTCAATAGATTATGATCATGGGTAACCTAGGTTAAACCTAAGGTGTCATATTTTTTAAAATATTCATGATTTGAATATCTTATAAACAATTTTTCATGATTTTTTAGGTTTCCCAACATGATTTGTTTTCTCACACTATGATTTTTGGTTTTAGTCAATGGATGTAACCCAAATTAACTAAATTAATTCAGAATTTGAATGATGATGAAATGATCATCACGTGAGAAACCAAATATTATGGGATATGAAATGAAAATAATAATTTCTATGATTATAAAACATATTAATTCCATGAATCATGTTGATATTACAAATGATAAAAGGAGGGAACACATTCTATGGAGTCCTTAATGTGGAAACATCCAATTATTTTTAGTAGATATAATGATCCAAAAGTTTCTTGATCAAAATGGATTAGTTCCATTGAATATAAATTTTCTATTATTAAGTTTTTGGAGCATGAAAAATTAATTTTTGTTATCTGTAATTTATATTGAAAATAATTTCAATGGTAGAATATCACCAAGAACATGAGGAAGCATGAAGAAATTGACTCCACAAAGTGAGATGAGTCTACAAGGTTATTTTTTCCTAAGTAATTTCTTTATATTATTCATAAAAAATTTATAATTAATTCCTTGACCTAAGGTGGAATTATTATGAATACATTAGTGAATATGAGGAACATTTTATGAGACTTTTTAGTTATGCATCAACTATTATCATTGAATTAGAAAGTAAGATTGATTTATTCTTAAGTGGATTAAGACCAGGTCTCTGAATGGAGTTATCCATAAGAGACTTTAGTAGTTATGAAGAAAATTGTTTATGTGATACCAATATAGAAATTGAGATTAGAGTTAAACATAAATCTTATTATTTTGATAAGAAAATAATTATGGAATTGAAAATAAATTCTAATAATAAAAACCACGAAAAGAAGAAGTTAAGACCACCATTATGATCAAAGTGTGGAAGGATACACGTAGAAAATGATCTTAACAAGATTAGACAATTCTTTATGTGTGGAAAGGAAGGTAATCTGGAAATCGAATACCGATTTGATGGGATAAAGTTAGCCAATGATGGTGGAAAATCACCACAGAATGCACTATCCACACTTTAGTTTTTCAAATATAATGAGTATTTGAATTATTCTAACAAATTCTCAAGCCTCAATTTTAATGATTATGATCCATATAATAAACATATTAATCCCTTAAGAAATAGAAAATCTCATGAGATAACTATTTTTGATAATGGGTTTGCTAATGATGTTGTGAAAGTTACACATACCATCAACTCTAGAAATTAAAATGTATTATTCGATTGAATATCTACCTACTACATTATATCAAAAAAAATTATAATGGTATTAAAATAAAACCTTAATGATTGGACATTGATTTATCAGTGAAAACCATAATTTTACAATGATCGCATATCAGGTCTATTATTCTCCTCTATATGAAGTTTGTTGGAATGTGATTCCTCCTAATCTCATTATTATCCCTTTAGTTGAATTCAAGGTTATCATAGGATTGGATTCAATTTCATTTCATAAATCCCATATCAATTTTTAGTGAAGTTAATTCATGTTTTATATTCCAAAGAAAAAATTTATCATCATTATGTATGAAGATAAATATGAACTTTTGATGGAAATTTTATCCATTATATGGGTCTTAATTCCCTTTTAAAATGGGTGTTTATCTCATATGGTTAGAGATAAAATAAACATTATAAATATACCAATTTCATGGGAGTTTTTATGTCTTTAAATAATAGTTTCCAACTCTTCTACTAAATAGTGAATTTGATTTCTCAACAAAATTCAAACATCATGTTACTCATATTTCAAAGAATATATATAGAATGGAATTGATTGGGTTATAGGAATTAAGGAATAAACTATAAGAGAATATTGATAAGGGATTTATTTATCCAAGTGCATTACCATGGGGTACATCTGTTCTTTTTATTATTAAAAAATATCGATAAATGAAACATTGAATTTATTATGGAGGACTTAACAAGATCGCTATCAAGAGCAAGTTTCCTCTTCCTTTTATTGATGACTTTTTTGATCAACTATGTAGAGATAAGTACTTTTCCAAATTTTATCTTTATTCAAGATATAATAAATTGATTTTCGAGAAGGGGATATACCCAAAATATAATTTCGTACAAGGTATGGAAACTATTACTTTTTAGTGATTCCATTTGGTCTTACTAATTACCTTGTAATCGTCATAGATTTAGTTAGTATATTCTTTATATAATACCTTGATACATGTGGGTCAGTCTTTATAGATGATATTATGATACATTCAAAGAGAAAGAAAGAGCATGATGATCATATGAGGATTGTACTAAAAAACAATGGAAGGAAAATTTGTTTGAAAAATTTACAAAGTGTGATTTTTTTCATTAAAAACATTATTTTTGGGCCGTATAATCTCAGTCAAGGTTATATGGTTGAATCCATCAAATACAGAAGTTATTAAACATTATCCTAGGACAATAATTTTGATCTATATCATTAGTTTTATTGGTATTTCTAGATATTATCAACATTTTTAGATAATTTCTCATGGATATATAATCCACTCATCAAGTTAACTCAAAAGGGAACAATGTTCCTTTAATTAGATGAATGTGAATAAATTTTCAAGAAACTGAAGAGAAGGTTAGTCATCACACCTATAATTACATTACCTAATATTGGAAAAGGGTTTTTGATCTATATTGATGTATTGAAGAAGGGATAGGGATGCATCCTTAGGCAGAATGATATGTTGATAGCTTAGGCCTCATGCTAATATAAGGTTCTGGGGAAAATTACCCAACTCATGATTTGTAATTATTTTTGGTAATTTTTTCATTAAAGATATATAGGAATTATCTTAGTTGGGAAAGTAGTAATATATATACTAATTATGAAAGCTAAAATTATATATTTACGTAAAAATATCAGAATATGCACTAGATAAGATTCTCGGAGTTGATGTAAGATTATGGATTCTCACAACATTACACCCTAGGAAAGTTATCAAGACGGTTGATCCTTTGAGTTGAAAGGATCATGTTATCTTATATATGATACGGATCAAAAAAGATATAATATTTATATATTTATAAATGATATATCTGGAAATATTAAAGTAGGGGGGAAATCGTATCTTTCTTAAATTATTGTTTGACCATTTTCCATGTCTGGATTAAATAGGTGTAGAAGGATGATATTGAACCATAAAAGAAGGTAAAAATTTTTTTGAGTTCAACCTTGATGGTGAAGGAATGATATGGTAATGGAATCATGTATGTTTTCCATCCATATCATATTTAAAGAAGGATTTGTTGGATCGATCTCACTGTTCATTATTCTCTACTCATACAAAAAGTTTGAAAAATGTATAGAGATTCAAAAGAGTATATTTGGTGGGACATATAACAACCCTACTTTTTATTACACACTTAAACATGATTTATTACATAAACTCTTTAGTTGATACAACATGTAAGACAAGAGTTATGGTGTCTTTGGGGCTTAGTAACATTACATAACAACTAAAAACATACAACATACAACATCTTTATTGAAAAATTTCTTTACAACATGATGAAATTCCCTCGTACTAAGTATTGCGTGGGATAACCAGAGGACATAAATGTAAAAAGGGTGATCTATAAAGCCCTTTAATGGAGTAAAAAAGGCATAAAAAGAAGAATAAAAAAATTTAGGAAATAGGAATATCAATGGAGCATAAAATAACATGAACATAAAGGAATGATATATCATGATTATCATAACATGTAAATGTTTCAACAACACTTAACAAGGAATTAGCATGAGCCAAGGCTCATTGCACATGGAGCATGAGTAAAACTTCAATTTAATTGAATTATAATGAGTAAATACTCATTGAAATTTATTTAGCATGAGTAAATCCTCATTTCACTTAATGTATAAAGATACTAATATTTACCCAATTCATTGGAGCGCTATTAGGGCGCACTGTTCTTAAAAATTTCATTTCATGCATAAGTGTGCCACATAGATCATACAACATAGAATCATTAAAGCTCATCATTAATTCCACAATAATGGAATGTAAAATTAATACATGAAAATATGTTATAAATAATTAAATGTGCATAATAGTGAATACCATTTATAGATAAATGGGCATGGTATTCATGACACAATGACTTTGGATTGGAAAATCGCGGTGCAATTTCGACAGCATAAGAGGTGACATAAGAGTTCATAAAAATAGTTAATGAGAGTGGAAGGGGTGTCTCATCATATTTAAATGAAATGGAAATTAAGTGGGTCATATATATACATTTCCCAACAGATGTAGTGGAATTTATATTTGTAATACAAAAGAATTGATTGAATGTAAATGAGGAGAGAGAAATACCTTATGAAATTTCAGCATGGTAACGGGAGTAGATGGGAGGAATTAATGAGAGATAAATGGGTTCTATCATCATTAAAACATAAATCGGGTAGTATGGGGGAGGTATGAAACCATATCCTAGCATTTATAATTGAAAATTAAAGGGTATAACAATATTAAGAAACATGGATTAAATGAGGATGTAAGGAATCCCTTGCTTTGAACTGTGATCCCAAGGGCTTGGGAGAGGCTTGAGAGAGGATTATTGGAAGCTTGGGGAACCTTGGAAGGATTATATATAGAGTAGGTAAGAGGTGGGACGAAATCCAAAGTCTTTGAGGGAAGATTAATTGTGAACTTGGGTGGGTTTATATAGGAAATGAGAGTGAATTCCTTATTATTTAGGTTTGGGGCACCACACATTAAACTAATCAAAACCACAAACCATACAATGGTATTTTCTCATGTTTTTTGCAAAGGGGAGTGGAAAAAAATATTTTATAAGGCCAATGTCCTAAATTCATAAAATAATAGGGTTGCTTATGTGGATGTGAGTTTCTCTCTCAATGAAATCAATTTGAAAAGATAAAATGTTTTATAAGTCTTAGAGGGTCCACTAAGGCTTTGTAAAATAAATCAAACCAACCTAAAATAACATTATTTTAATTCTAAAACATATATTGGCCGAACATAATGTTTATAGTGATTTATTAAATCACAATTAGGTCATTATGATGTCCTAAAACACATTATATATTTAAACGGTATTTAAATTTTACCCAAAAATTTGACTGTCTCAGAAAATTATGAAAAAATCACCATTGGATAATTTTGATGCCCTGATTCCAAAAATAATTTTCATTTTATACAATTAATTTTCTAAATATATCAATTTTAAATTTTAATATAAAAACTGACATTGGTTTTGACAAAAATAGCTTTCAAACATTAAAATTTACAATTATATTCATAAAAATTATATGATAATTTATACTTAATAAAAATTAATTTAATTATAATAATATTTTATTAATATATTATTTATAAAAAATCCATTAATTTATAAAAATATATTTCTAAGTAGAATGTTAACTAAATATACTATTTGTTCTTAAAAACTATTTACAACTGAATAATAATAAAATGAATGTATATTGTTTATTATATACAAAAATAATTCACATAATAAAATGTTAAGGTCTTGTTACATAACCCCTTATAACACTCGCATAAGACTGAAGGGTAAGGTTTGCAATGGTGACAGACTCTTGGGGTGGCTCAGATAACATCGCTCGGGTGGTAATCTCTATCAACTTCTACTTCTCCCATAGGCGGTTCCTCTTGAGATTAATGTGTTGAAGCTTGGATTGGGATCGGTCAAGAGAGAAGCCCAATGACATCACCTCCTTTACAAGATTTGACAAAGGGATTCGTAAACAGAAATTCTACTGGATGAGGCCATCACTTCCTTTGTCTGAGTAAGTTGGATTTGTTAAAGCCCAATATTTATACTAATCATGTGATCACATTTCAACAACTATATTAGTAACAATAACAATTATTAACATTATTTTAAAATAAAAAACCTAAACCAAGGATGTGCATATTTTGTATAACCATATTTCATAATAAGGCATTTAATTAGATCAAGAGGAATTTTCATTGAAAAATTTTTAGGTCGTTACAATCTTCTACCCTTAAGAAATTTTTCCCTCGAAATTTCCTTTTCCCACACTAAAAATATGAGGGTGACTCTGCTTCATCACTTCCTCTGATTCCCACGTTGCTTCTTGAAACATGTTGTTGTGCCACAACACCTTGATGAGAGGCATTGTCTTATTTCCTAGAACTTTTTATCTACAATCTAAGAACATCAATGGTTTATCATCATAATAAATAAAATACTCTAATTTTACTACCTATGAAGAGAGTACAGTTCAAGAGTCTAGTATTTACATACTTAAGAGGGATACATGAAAGACATCATGTACTTTGGCCATGGTGGGTGTAAGTGCTAGTCGATAGGCCACATCCCCAACATGATCAATAATCTCGAAGGGGTTGATGTACCTAGGACTTAACTTCCCTTTATTTACGAACCTCATGACCTTATTCCATAGAGATATACCTAGAAATTCCATGTCCCTATATTTTAACTCAAGGTCTCATCGACAGTTATCGTCTTAACTCTTTTGTCGACTTTGGGCTACCTTGATATGCTGTTGAATGGTTTTCACCTTCTCCACCATTTCTTCGACCATTTCAAGTACTAGTAGCTTACTCTCACTGACTTCATCCCAAACCATCGATGTTCTACACCTTTTTCCCATAAAGTGATTCATATGGTTCCATTAAGATGCTCAAGTGGAAACTTTTATTGTAGGTGAATTAAACCAGTGGAAGATGTAGGTCCCATCCTCCTTTTAAGTCCATATAACATTATCTTAACATATCTTCATGTGTCTGAATTGTTCTCTTATATTGGACATAAATTTGAGGAAGATAGACCAAACTGAAGTTCAGTTTAGTTCTTAGAGCATGTTGGATATTTTTCCAGAACATCGAGGTAAATATTGAATCACGATTGGAAACAATAGATAGTTGTACTCCATGAATCCTTACCACTTATTTGATGTAAATATATGTAAGTATATCCAATGAGAAGTCCTCTAGAATTGCAATAAAGTGAGTTGTCTTCATAAGACGATCCACAACGACCCATATAGCATTTTTTCCTCTTGATACCCTTGGAATTCCAGTGATAATTTACATGGTAATGTTGTCCCACATCCATGTTGGAATGGGTAGTGGTTGCATCATCCCCTTAGACTTTTCCTCTCATCCTTCACTTGTTGACATACTAGGAACTTTGGTGTTTATTCCACAATCTCCCTTTTCATATTGTCCAACCAAAATTTTTCTTAGAGATATCGATACATCTTTATGCTTGCTGGGTGAATACAGAAGGTTGAGTTATGTGCGTCATCCAGAAGCTCCTTCTTTATCTCTGGATTGGATGGTATGCAAAATTATGACCCAAATATCAAAATTCCATCCTTGTCAACCACAAACTCATGGGATTTCCTATTTCAGATAGCCTCCACCATTTTTAGAATTTCCACATCCTTTTTTGAGCATCCTTTATTTTCTCCAAAAGAGACGGTTTAGAAATCATTTGATAAATTTTTGATGATGTTCCTCCATTAATGATTCCCATGTCCATCCTCTGAAAATCTAAGAATATTGGATCCTTTTTAATTCCCATCATGAATAAAGATGTTGGATCCTTTCTACTTAGAGCATCTTCCACCTTGTTTGCCTTACCGGGATGGTAATGTATTGAGAAGTCAAAATCCTTGATGAGTTCTATCCATCTTAGTTGGCACATATTAAGATCCTTTTGTATGAATATATATTTGAAGCTCTTGGGATCATTATATATCTCAAAATTCTCCCCATATAGATAATTTTTCTAGATGTTCAATGAAAAGATCACAACCGCCAACTCTGAATCATGCATGGGATATTTTTTTCCATATATTATCAGCTTCAATGAGGCGTAGGATATCACTTTATCATTCGACATCGACACACAACCCAGGCCCATATTTGAAGCATCTCTAAATACCACAAATAGTTCCCCATTCATGGGTAATGTGTGCACAGGCACAATACTAAGTCTCCTTTTTAACTCCTTGAAGCTCTCTTAGAATTCATTACTCCATGAAAACATTAATCCCTTTCCAAGTTAGCTTGGTAAGAGGGTTGTACGGTCGTGAGAAATTTCTCATAAATCAGTGATAATATCCCACTAACCCTAAGAAGCTACGGATATACATTACTGATGTTGGCCTCATACATCCCTCAATTGCAATTTTCTTGGGGGGATCCACAGATATCCCATTGGTTGTGATGATATGACCCAAGAATGAGTCCTCCTTTAACCAGAACTCACACTTAGTATACTTTTCATAGAGCTTCTCCTTTCACAAGGTCTCTACTACAGTTCTTATATGCTCCTCATGATCCTCCTTGGTTTTGGAGTATATTAGAATATAATATATAAGGACTACCACAAATTTGAAGAGGTAATCCCTAAAGACTCTATTAATATAGTCCATGAATATTGTTGGAGTATTAGTGAGTCTGAAAGGAATTACTATGAATTCATAGTGACTGTATCTTTTACGAAAGGCAATCTTGGGGATATCTTCCTTCTTCACCCTTACATAATAATATCCCAACAAAAAATCCACCTTGGAGAAGTATTATGGTCCATCCAACTGATCGAACAAGTCAAAAATTCATGGCAGAGGATATTTGTTATTTATCATGATTTTTTAAGCTCGCGATAATCAATGAAAAGGTGCATTGACCCATCCTTCTTTTTGACAAATTAGACTGGTGCACCACATGGTGAAGCACTTGGGTGTATAAACCCTTTATCTAGATTCTCATGTAGTTGTTTCTTCAGCTCCTCAAGCTCCACAACATCCATTCTATACAGAGTCTTGGATGTTGGAAACGCCCCGGGTATAAGTTCAATTGAGAATTCAATATCTCTTGTATGAGGAAGACCCGCCAATTCCTTAGGAAACAGTTCAGTGAATTCCCTCACAATAGGAATGTCTTCAAGGAAAATTTCTCATTAGACTCAAGCATCTGAGATAGATACGCAATCTCAAATGGTAGTAATATCCATGCTTGAGATAGTGGTGCTAAAGAAGATTCATCTTCCTCCTTGAACTTGTATAGAATCTGGGGTTGATTCTCCATTTGGAGAGTGATTTCTCTCTCACGTCCATTTATGTTGGCTCTATAGAAGGAAATCCAATCCATGCCAAAAATTGTATTAAATTCCACTAGAGAGAGTATGATGAGCTTCACTGGAATTTTCAATCCATAGATTATGACCGAGGAGGATTTATATTCATGGGATGCAATAATTGACCCATTTTTCATACTCACTGACATCTTTAATTCCATGATTTTGGGTGGTGTTGGGATTATTCTACTAAAATTTTAGGATACAATAGAATGTGTAGAACTATGGATAATAACCCTACCTTTCACTTTTTGATTCCAGATATACTCTATCAAATATAGAAATAGGGATGAGTATCTTAAATAGTTAAGCACATAAAGGAGAATCTAATGACAAAATGGGAAAACATATAAATTAAAGTTATTTCCTTATCATATGAACTTATAGGCTTCAATATATGTTATCCTTGATCTATTATCTAACATATATTCTTAGGGGAATTTTTTTAATTACCTTAATAATGGTTCATACTGAGCTTGTGAATTTACATAAGCATATCCCCCAGGATTGTCATAACCAAGAGTGTAGCAAGTCCCATTGACATGAACCAGGATACCCCAAGTCAAGCCCAGAACTCCTGGTCAGAGTTTTCCCTCCTAGGTACATCTGTGCTAGAGCCGCCTCTACCTACTCGTATCCAGACAGGGATGTATTTTCTTGATAAACCACTTACTAAATACTCACCAAAACATAGGGATGTTTTTATTATTCTTAGTATTATCCTTAAGGATTTCACTAGGGTTTTCTAATCATAATCCCAAAGATAACTAAACCTATCCTTTGATACCTACTATTACAACCCTTATTTTTATTATACACTTAAACGTGATTAATTACATAAACTCTTCACTAGATACAACATGGAAGATAGAGAGGTCTACTATCTTTATGGCTTAGGAATGTTACATAACAACTTAAAACATAAAACACACAACATCTTTATTGAAAAATTCCTTTACATAGCCATTACATTCCCTCGTACTTAGCATTGCATGGGATAACCAAAGAACGTAAATGTGAAAAGGGTGAGCTATAAAGCCCAGTAAGAGAGTAAACAAGGCATAACATGAAGAATACTATTCATATTAGGCAATAGGCATATCAATGGATCATAAAATAACATGAACATAAAGGAATTATATAGCATGATTATCATAGCATGAAAATGTGGTAAGAACACTTAACATAGAATTAGAATAAACCAAGGCTCATTGCACATGGAGAATGAGTAAACTGTCATTTCACTTGAATTAGCATGAGTAAATTATCCTTTCACTTGAATTAGAATGATTAAATCCTCATTTCACTTGAATTATCATGATACTTATATTTACCAAATTCATTGAAGCTCTATCAGGGCGCACTCTTCTTAAAAATCTCATTTCATACATAAGTGTGCCACATGGATCATACAACAGGAGATCATTAAAGATCATAATTTATTCCACAGTAATGGAATTTTGAATTCATACATGAAAATATAAAATAAATAATTAAACATGCATAAAGGTGAATACCCTTGATGGATAAATGGGCATGGAATTCATGACACAATGACTTTGTCTTGTAAATTCGCGTTGCAATTTCGGCAGCAGAACGGCGTGACATAAGAATTCATAAAAACGGTCAATGAGAGTGGAAGGGGTGTCTCATCATATTTACATAAACTTTATAGTAAGGGGATTATACATATACATGTCCCAACATATAAAATGGAATTTATATTAGTAATACAAAAGAATTGCTTGAATGTAAATGAGGAGAGGGAAATCAGTTACGGAATTTCGGCATGGTAATAGGTGTACATGAAAGGAATTAATGAGAGAGAAACGAGTTATATCAACATTCCAACATAAGGAGGGAAGTATTGGGGAGGTATTAAACCCTACCCAAACATTTATAATTGAAAATAAAAGGTCATAACAATATTAATAAACTTGGATAAAATGAGGATGGAAGGAATCCCTTACGTGAAGTGTGATTCCAAAGGCTTGGGAGAGGATTGAGAGAGGATAAATGGGAGGTTGAGGAACCTTGGGAGGATTATATAGAGAGGAGGTCAGAGTATGGATGAACTAAAAAGTCATTGAGTGAAGAGGAAGTGGGATCTTGTGTGGGTTTATATAGGAAAGGAGAGGGAATTCATTATTATTTAGGTTTGGGACACCACACATTAAACTAATCAAACCCACAATATAGCCCATGGTTTTTTTCAAAGGAGAGTGGAAAACAATATTTTATAAGTTAAGTGTCATAAATTCTTAAAATAAAAGGGTTTCTTAGGTGGAGGTGAGTCACACCCTAAAGGAAATCAATTTAAAATGATAAAATGTTTTATAAGTCTTGGAGGGTCCACTTAGGCTTTGTAAAATAAATCAAAAAACCTAAAATCACATTATTTTAATGTTTAAACATATATTGTCCAAAAAAAAATTTATAGTATTTTATTACATCACTATTGGGTCATTATGATGTCACAAAACACTTTATATATTTCAACGTTATTTAATTTTTAACCAAAAATTTGACGGTCTCAAAAAATTATGAAAAATTCACCACTGGATAATTTCAACGTCATGATTCCAAAAATAAAATTCATTTTATCTAAATAATTTTTTAAGTATGGGAATTTTAAATTTTAATATAAAAACCAACATTTATCCAAAATTCATCGGTTTTGAGAAAAACAGCTTTCCAACCTTAAAAATTACATTTGTATTCCTAAAACTTATACGATCATTTATACTAAATAAAATGTAATTTAATAATAATAATATTTTATTAAAATATTATTTAATTAAAAAATAAATGTGTTTATCAAAATATATTTCTTAGATGAATATTAACTAAAAATACTATTTTTTCTTTAAAAACAATTTACAACATAATAATAATAAAATGAATGCATTTTCTTTATTATATACATAAATAATGAATATAGTTGTTGAACCCTCTGGGAGAATTAGTTGAACTCATATTTTGATAATCCCAATTCTGCTCAATTATATTTTGATACTCCCAATTCTTTTCAATTATAGTTTGATAATACCTATATTGATTAATGACTAATTAATTATTTCAGTATTTCTGTACACCATGCACAGATTCATATATTATAATATTTATACTATCCTCAGAGAATTCGGTTACTGGATGGATATATATCCTAACTTAACCAATTATGCCAATAGAATACTTATACAGGCAAGTCAGCGTTATTCATGTCTACCGTTACGTGAAGGTCACTGATACGTCAAGTCCACCGGTACAACAAGTCTACCGATAAGAAAGGTCACGGATACATCAATTCCACCGGTACAACAAGTCTACCGTTACGTGAAGGTCACTGATACAGACAAGTCACTGTTATGAAAGTCTACCGATACGAAAGGTCACTGATACATCAATTCCACTGGTACAAAAAGTCTAATGTTACCTGAAGGTCACCGATACAGACAAGTCACCATTATGCAAGACTACCGATACAGACAAGTCATCGTTATTCAAGCCTACCGATATAGACAATTCATCGTTATTCAAGCCTACCGAAGGAATTCTACAGATACACCAAGGAATCTACCAGTACATGAATGATATAGTTACATGAAAGGTCGCTGGTACATTAATTCTACCACTACCGATCAAGTCTACAGACAGACATGAAGTCTACCAAATAGAAAGGCTACTGTTACACAAGAGGTTACGGATACACAAGGCTACCAATATCCAAATAAACCGTTCTAGAGAATCTGACGCTGCCTTTATTTCTTTATCTTTGTTTAATCTAACCAACGGTCATATCAGGTATATTTTAATGCTCTGTCATTTATTTAATGAAGGTTGTTGGATGTCAGGGAACCGTACCTCGTACTTTCAAAAAGAAATAATTTCTTTTGCCGGAGCTCGTGCCATAAATATAAGAAGCCCCTGTTGCTGCAATACACAAGATACAAGGAAAATACATAATTGATACAAGTGACATGCACAAGAAGAGCTCATAAAGATATACATGCACAACCAAGAAGACAAAGAATCTCATACACACTCACGCTTACTCAAGAAGAGATTTGTTCTTTCATGAAGATTTTGAAGAACATCATCGACTACATTTTTACTGTCTCTGAACCTGGATGTCAAGCAGAATACACTCTGTTTTCCAGAAAAAAACTAGAGGAGGACTCAGAACCATTTCTGATCAATCTGAAGGAGTCCAGAGCTACACTGCAATCACTAGAGCCATTCTAAACTCTATATCTTGCTCGGTGATTTATTATTTACATTACGAGCAGTGTGTGTTATCAGTTTTAATTTACACATACATTGTCTCCTGAACCTTAATTGGAGGATCTGTAAATCCTCATTCAAACTCTTTAAATCTTTTATTTCCCACTGTGGATAGTGGTAGAGGTCCTGTGTGACCTGGACAGCTGTATTTGATGTTGTTTTTGTTTCCCACAAAGAACTGCGGTAGAGTTCTTTGACCTGGACAGTTGCAAACTGTTGTGAACCCCGATCCAGGGTGTGGATCAAATTTATATAAATTGTTGGGAGTAATAAGTCTCAGCTTGAGACTGAACCTCTTGGTTATATCTGTTGTGCTTTATTTAGTTTTATCTAAAACCTTTTATTCCGCTGCTAAGTGATTTAAAATTTAAACTGTTTTTCAAAGTTACTCTAATAATTGAATTAGAAAGTGTTTTCATTATTTGTAAATAATTAAGTTAGTTTCAAAAGCTAATCTGATCTTCTGATTAGATTAACTGGGAATTAATCAATCCCTTGAGAACCTAACTGAATGTTTCCTTTAGTTCAAATTCACTAAAATTTAATTAGTATTTTAAATTGGGGGATTTTAGTAAAGGATTTTAAACAAAAATTTTAATTGGAACTCAATTCACCCCCCTTTTGAGTGTCCACTCCGACCAACATTTGGTATCAGAGGTTAAAATATTTTCTGAAGTACTCTGTTTTTCAACTGTGATTTTAGTTGTATTTTAAAGTTCTTAAATTTTCTATTATTTCTAAATTTTTGTCTCTCTAAATTTTTTGTTTCAACATAGTTATCATGGATAACAGACTTGAAGGTGTTGATACTAATAGACCACCATTTTTCAATGGAAACAACTATGCTTAGTGGAAGATTAAGATGAAAATTCACTTAGAAATCATGGGTTTTGATATTTGGACTGCCATAGAATCAGAATTTAAAATTACTACTACTGTTAGATCTACATGGAATGAAGCTACTAAGACAGCTTACAATAATAATTTCAAACCTATGAATGTTCTGTATTGTGCTTTAGGAGATGAGTATTTTAATAGAATGTCTTCTTGTAAGACAGCATACGAAATTTGGGATACTTTAGGTGTTTCTCATGAAGGAACAACTAATGTTTAGGAAATGAGATTGAACACCTATACTATTAAATATGATAATTTTATGATGAAGCCTGATGAACCCATTTCTGATATGTATCTCAGGTTTAACAAAATTGTCAATATTATGATCTCACTGGGAAAGGACGTTTCATCAAAGGAGAAGATCATGAGAATTTTGAGATGCCTACATGAAAGATGGAGGGGCACTTCTGTTTCAATCAGAGAATCTTGTGATATTGGTAAACTCCCAGTCAAGTAATTTATTGGTATGTTGATGATGTATGAAGAAGAACTTAAGGTAAACAAAGAAGAAGAAGATGAACCAAAAAGGAAGTCAGTTTCCTTCAAGAAATCTACTTCAAAGAATAAGGATAAGGAGAAACTTCAAGCTGTAAGTGATAGCTCAAGCTATGAAGAAAGTGAAAGTACATCTGACAGTGATGCAGAAATTGCTCACATAGCCAGAAGATTTATGAAGTTTTATAGGAAGAAGAAGTTTTTCAGAAAATAAAATTACAAAGGTAAGTATGACAACAAGGGACACTAGAAAAAGTACTAGAAGAAATCTGAAAAATCTGATGAAGTTGTCTGCTATGAATGCAAAAGAAAAGGAAATATTAAAGAAGACTGTCCAAATATGAAATACAAGAAGAAGTATGAGTATAAGGACAAAAAGTATAAGGAATCCATGAAGGCTACTTGTAGTGCTTTTGACGATAGCTCCAGTGAATCTGAAGCTTCTGAGACTGAAAACAGAAATAAGGCAAACATGTGTTTTATGACAAAAACTTCTGAGGTAACATCTGAAACTCCTGCTTTAAATACATATTATTCTGGAGATGATTCTGATTCTGAAAATATGTCAAAATCTGACCTGTTTGAATACTGTGATATGTTGGAAGAAACCAGTAATGATCTGAAAGAAAAATACATAGGTTTAAAGAAACAGTATGCTTTAACTCTTAAACATAAATCTGATCTTGACATAGAAATGGAAAAGAATTCTCAGTTGCTTAAAGAAAACACTGAACTAAAATTGTCAAATGAGAAACTTAGGAAGGTTTTAGAAAAGTTCACAAATGGCGAAGATACTCTTACTCAAATGCTAGGTAAGCAGATTGCACCTCGATATACTACTGGTATAGAATACCAACCTATACAAAGAAAAATTACCAAAACCAGATTTATTCCTAAATCTGGACAGAATGTAGATAGTTCTATTTCTGGAAGTTCCTATGCTTCAACTAGTTATATTCATTGTTACAGATCCAACAAGGTTTATCTTTCAAAATCTGTTGATTCTACCAATTTTATGAGACCCATAAGAAAAATTTTGGTACCTAAAGTTTTATTGGCTAACAAGTCTGGACCCAAGAAAATCTGGGTACCAAAATCATTTCCTATCTAAATATGCTTTGTAGGGAACCTGCTTAAATAGCTCCTGTAGAAAGACTTGGTACTTGGAAAGTGGATATTCAAGACATATGTTAGGATACTTCTCATGCTTTAAAAGATTATTCATAGTTGATGGAGGTTCTGTCACCTTTGGTGGTAATTCTAAAGGGAAAATCATCGGCTTAGGCTAGATTGGTAACACGGACTTAGTATTAATTTCTAAAGTTCTATTGGTTGATGGACTTAAGTATAATTTTCTAATTATTTATCAGTTATGTGATGATGGTTTTAATGTTAAATTTGAAAATAATTCTTGCGATGTTTTTAATTCTAAAAATGATTTAGTATTTTTTGCGTTGTGAAATGAAAATGTCTATGCTTTTGATTTAAATTCTTTAGTTACGCAAAATATTACTTGTTTAAATGCTTTTCAAAAAGATTCATGGCTTTGGCATAGAAGATTAGGACATTTAAATGTACATTCACTTAGAAAACTTACTAGGAAGAACTTAGTTAGAGACCTGCCAAAACTTGAATTCCCAGCAGATAAAGTTTGTAATCCCTGTCAAAAGGGAAAGCAACGTAAAGTTTCTTTCAAATAAAAGAAAGAAGTTTCAACTTCTCAACCTCTCGAGTTGGTTTACATGGATTTTTTTGGACCTTCTAGAGTTTATAGTTTAAATGGGAAGCACTATGTCTATGTTCTAGTAGATGACTATTCTCGGTATACTTGGGTATATTTTCTAGCTCACAAAAGTGAAGCATGTTCTTACTTTGTTAAATATTCCAAGTCTGTAGAGAAACTTAGTGGACTTAAGATTAAAACCTTGAGAAGTGACCATGGTCGTGAGTTTGAAAATCATGAGTTTGAATCCTACTGCTCAAACAATGGCTATAGTCACAATTTCTCTGCCCCTCGGACACCTCAGCAAAATGGTGTAGTAGAAAGGAGGAATAGAACCCTTCATGAAATTTCCAGAACCATGCTCAATGAGTATGACCTACCTATTTATTTTTGGGATGAAGCTATCAATACAGCTTATTATATTATCAATAGAGTCTTGATCAGACCTGTTCTTAAGAGGACCCCTTATGAGTTGTGGAACCATAGAAAACCTAAGATTAACTACTTCAGAGTTTTTGGTTGCATAGTCTTTATTCTTAATACCAAAGATAATCTTGACAAGTTTTCATACAAGAGTGATGAAGAAATTTTCCTAGGTTACTCTATTTCTAGTAAATCCTATAGAGTTTTCAGTAAGAGAACCAAATTTGTAGAGGAATATGTTCACATAAAATTTGATGAAACTAACCCACGTGATCCTAAGAACTCTCTTGAAAATCTTGAAGATGATCTCTCTGTTTTGAACCTTAATAATAAAGAAAGTGGACCTATAGTTAAAACATCTAGTTCTGGAAATTTTCTAGAACATGCTTCTGTTGATTCCCAAACTGTTGATGAACCTAAAATCTCTAGCCCTACCTTTTCAAGACCAACTAGGATTCTAAAGAACCATCCTTTAGATGTTGTTGTAGGTAATATAGATAGAGGAACATAGACTAGAGCTTCTCTAAGAAATCAAGTTGAACATCAAGCCTTTCTTTCACAGTTAGAACCTAAAAATGTCAATGATTCTATCAATGATGAATTTTGGGTAATGGTTATGCAAGAAGAACTAAATCAATTTGAAAGAAATAATGTCTGGGAATTAGTAGAAAGACCTAAGGACACTTTAACAATAGGCACAAAGTGGGTGTTTAGAAACAAAGTTAATGAATCTGGAAACATCATTAGAAACAAAGCTAGACTAGTTGCAAAAGGTTACAATCAAGAAGATGGAATTGTCTATAAGGAAACCTTTGAACCTGTAGCTAGATTAGAGGCAACTATGATCTTACTTGCCTTTACATTACATCTGAATTTCAAGTTATATCAAATGGATGTGAAAAGTGCTTTTCTAAATGGTTTTATTGTTGAATATGTTTTTGTAGAATAGCCTCCTAGTTTCTCAAATCCTCACTTTCAAAATCATGTTTTTAAATTTTCTAAAGATTTATATGGTTTAAAACAAGCTCCAAGAGCTTGGTATGAAATACTTACAAACTCTCTTATTTCAAAAGGATTTACAAAAGGAATTGCTAATCCGACTCTTTTTATAAAAAGAATTTCAAAAGATGTTTTAATAGTACAAATCTATGTTGATGATATTATTTTTGGATCTTCTAAAAATTCATTATGTACTGATTTTTCAAGGGTTATGCAAAATGAGTTTGAAATGAGCTTAATGGGAGAGCTTAAGTACTTTCTTGGATTTCAAATCTTTCAAAATAAAGTTGGTATTATTTTAAATCAAAGTAAATATACTATAGATTTATTAAAACGTTTTGGTTTGGATAGTACTAAGGGAATTTATACACCTATGAGTACCACCTGTAAATTAGATATTGATGAAACGGGGAAACTAGTAGATCAAACTAATTATAGAGGTATGATTGGGAGTTTACTTTATCTTACTACTAGTCGACCTGATATTATGTTTAGTGTATGTATGTGTGCTAGATTTCTAGCTAACCCTAAAGAGTCACACTTACTTGCTGCTAAAATTATTTTCAAATATCTTAAATATACTGCTAATTTGGGACTATTTTACCCAAAAGGACAATCATTTGATTTAATATGTCATTCAGGTGCTGACTTTTTTGGAAGCAAGTTAGATAGAAAGAGCACATCTAGAACATGTCATTTACTTGTAAAGTCCCTAGTATCATGGTGTAGTAAGAAATAGAACTCAGTTGCATTATCTACTACTGAAGTAGAGTATATAGCTGCTGGTAGTTGTTGTGCACAGATTCTGTGGATGAAACACACGTTATTGGATTATAGATTTGATTTTAAACATGTTTCAATTAACTGTGATAACACTAGTGCGATCAACGTCTCAATGAACCATGTGTCTCACTCTAGAACCAAACACATTGATGTTAGACACCACTTTCTAAGAGATCATTATCAAAGACATGATATAACTCTTGAATTTATAGGCACTGAACTGCAATTAGCAGATATTTCCACTATGCCTTTAAGTTCAGAAAGATTGAGTTTCATTAGACACAGATTAGGAATGATAACATACTCTTAAACCATTAGGATAAACCTCACCGTTAGGACAAACCTCACCATTGGACAAACCTCACCTTTAGGATAAACCTCACTGTTAGGAGAAACCTCACCGTTAGGATGAACCTCACCGTTAGGACAAACCTCACCATTAGGATAAACCTCACCGTAAGGATAAACCTCACCATTAGGAAAAACCTCGCCATTAGGATAAACCTCACCATTATGATAAACCTCACCGTTAGGACAAACCTCACCGTTAGGACAAACCTCACCGTTAGGACAACCCTCACCGTTAGGACAAACCTCACCATTACGATAAATCACTGTTAGGACAAACCTCACCGTTAGGATAAACCTCACCCTTAGGGCAATCCTCACCATTAGGATAAACCTCACCATTAGGATTGACCTCACCGTTTAAGGAAACCTCACCGGTACATCTCTCGTGCTATTTTAAATTTTTGTATTAAGGCCGAGACTTCATACTATTTTTAATATGAGATTTATTTTATATGTGAATCCTAAATGATATTAAACCTAACTCTAGACATCACTCAATCACTGCGAACCCATCTGTTCAAAACCCTCCTACCTAAAACCATCAAGCTCGCAAAACCCTAAGCCTCAGAATATGAAATGGCCCATGTGAAGCGACCCTCAGTGGATGAAGTAAGTGATGCGCCATAATATAAGAAGCATAAAGTAACCATTTATGGTGCTAGTGGAAGCAGTATAGGTTTTGTTCAAAGGAATCCTGTGAATCAGCATTTATCGAAGTGAGAAATTGTAGTGGAAAAGGAGTTGTGTGCGGAATGGTTGTTGGAAAGTAAGTCCTTGACTCTGAAGATTTTACAAGAGCAAGGATGGCTCAAATTCTTCAAGAAAAATAATGGACCATATTATCCAGTACTGGTAAAAGAGTTCTATGAGTTTTTTTATTTTGAAACATCGGAAGAGGAGAATAGGATGACTTCCTTTGTGAATGGTCAAAAATTTGTGTTTTCATCTGTTGAATGGGCTGAGAACCTTAGAGTTCCTCATAGAGGTGATTATGGATTTTATTCAAAGTCCATACCTACTGCTAGTGACTTTTTCAATTATGAGGATGCCTTGTTAGAATTGATAGGAAATGGAACTCCTAGAAAGATCATTGTTGTAGATATGGAAGGGGAGGATAAAATAATTTTTAAATTCATTCATCATGTGATTTGTCCAAGGATAGGATTTTTCTACCCTCATATTTCAGGATATTTATTTTTTGTATCTATTAAAGCATGGAGTAAAGGTGAATTTGTGCAGATTTCTAATGATTCAGATTGAGGATATGACTAGACCGAAGTCTAAGTCCAATGAACTATTCTTTTCTAAGTTGATTTCTATTATGTTGAAGGCAAAGGAGGTAGCTGGACCTCAAGATGAAACTGTTGTGGTTAAGGATAATTTTTGTATCACCAGGACTGTTTTTAAGTTTATGAAAGTTAGTTGGGACCCTTGGAAAATATCATGGGTTAATGATGAAGGTAAAATCTATGACAAGTACACTCCTGTGGACCATCCTTCTCGACCAAAGGATGTGAGGGATCCTGGTCTTGGACCAGATGATCTAGAACCGATCTACAGAGATGATGAGGCTGAAACTGAGGTGGAATATATGTCAGTTGAGGAAGAAGGAGACCCAGATTTACCTCCTAGTCATGTGCACCAAAATATTTCCTATGGAGCAGCTAGCCCTCCAAAAGAACTACCAAGGAGAGAAACTGTTCTAAAGGACAGTGATACTGAGTCCACTGAAGAAGAATAAGTAGAAGCATATCAGAATGTTGTCAGGGAAACCTCTGAAGAGGATGAGGCAACCGAATCCGATAATTTTTCTCATGGAGAAAAGGAGGCTGTTGTTGAAGCAGATGATGAGGAAAATGAAGAAGAAGAGCTCAGTTTGAGCCCTCTGATAGATAGTACAGTTAGGATAGTGCTTGATCAGGAAGAAGAAGTAGCATCTAATTCCATTGATGAGAGAGTATTTGATCCCTTAGAGAAAATGGTTATTGAATCTACTGAAGTTGTAGAGGAAGTTGTAGAACTACCTCAAGCAGAACAGTTGGAGGAGATTCCTCAGGAGAATTCTCTATGTGAGGGGGAGCATCTTGGTTCAGTTTCTGTACTATATGACATCGAAGGTTGGTCATCAGATCCAGGATATATGGTTCTTGGACTTGATTATAGAGATTCTGATGAGGAAGACCAGCCTCAAAGTGAGTCAGTTTTCCTACCTGCTGTGGCTGAAAATTTGGCAACCAAGGAGGACATTGAGTCCTTAAAGGCTAAAATGAAAGAAGCACTGAGAGAATTAGTGGGAGATTTGAAGAAAAGCCTGGTTGATGAGATGAGGAGTGTGGATAAATCCCAAGAGATATCTCTGGGATGTGTTGTGTCTAGTCCAGTGAAGGAAATGATGGATGAAGTTAAAGTATGCTATACTCAAATTGAGAGTTGGACATGAGTTTTGGTTGCTCTAAGGAAATCGATTGCTTCATTGACTACCATGAACAGCTCTCAAACCCAAGTGAATACTGATATCAGATATATCAAAGATTTAGTCAAGCAATTTATGGAAGTATTTGAGTCTTTTAATACATCAGTCAAAGAATATTTGAATAGTCAAGATACACTTGTTCAGAAGGTGGTTAGTAATTTGACACAGTCTTTCAAAGAGACAATAGCTTTCTCAGTAAAACCCCTTCCCTCATCCAGCTCCACTATGAACATTGACCAGATCCGAACTATGATCCAGGAAGATTTGGCCAAGGCTAGTACCAGTGGCACCTCAGATACTCTGATCCTTTCTACCACTAGGGAAGTTAGCAGTTTTGTTCGTGATCACCTACGGGCAGCTACTTCTTCTCAAGAGGACATTAAGAATAAGGTGGATGCTTACTTTGAGAAGGTTTATACCAAGCATCAAATGACCAATCATTTCAAGCTCTTGATGGAGAATATGAAGTTGCCTCCAGTGACTCAAGATTTCAGAGAACAATTTAGTAAGATCTGGGAGCTTACTCCTGCCTTGGATAAATTCATTGAAAATTAAGATGATTTTGTATTAGCAATGGAGAGAGGAGGTAGTATTATTATGGATTTCAGGAACCTGTTCCTACCATTCTTGAATGTGGATTCCAGACCTGTGATTGTACCTCCTGCTCTTCCTACCTCTGCCTCTGGGAGTACACCTCAGTTGACTCCAGATTAGGCTATTCAAAGCTTAACTCCTATGATCACACAAAGAAGCACAGATTTCAGATCTAATATAGTTTCAGTGGAAGACCCTCCAGTTGTTCTTTCATCTATTCCCAGTCCATCTACTCAATCTGAACCTACACCCTCTTCTAGTCCTAATGGAAAGACTCTTGTTCAAGAGGAATATTGAGTGATTCTGGATTTTTTTGATAGGATTCACTTGTATTTTTATAATACTGACTTTATCAGTTTGTACCTTTTGTGATTTAATGGAAATTTACTCTTACATTCTCCACTTTAATATATTTCTGTGTAATATGTTCTCATTCGTCTCTACATTTCTCTGATTCTACCCTTATTTTTGTTAATCACAAAGGGGGAGAAAATGAAACAAATGAGAACTGTCATTCCAATTAAAAGGGGGAGAAAAATGAGAACTTTGTTTTAAAGTTTTTTTTAAATAAATTTTTCCTATGACACCATTTTAATACTTTGGAATAAGTTGTGATTATCAAAAAGGGGGAGATTGTTGAACCCTCTGGGATAATTAGTTGAACTCATATTTTGATAATCCCAATTCTGCTCAATTATATTTTGATAATACCAATTATGCTCAAATATAGTTTGATAATCCCTATATTGATTAATGATTAATTACTTATTTAATTATTTCTATACACCATGTACATATTCATATATTATAATATTTATATTATCCTCAGAGAATTCGGTTACTGGATGGATATATATTCTAACATAACCCCTTCTGGCAATAGAATGCTTATACAGACAAGTCACTGTTATGCAAGTATACAGTTACGTTAAGGTCACTGATACGTCAAGTCCACTAGTACAACAAGTCTACCAATATGAAAGGTCACTGATACATCAATTCCACTGGTACAACATGTCTACCGTTATGTGAAGGTCACCGATACAGACAAGTCACCGTTATGCAAGTCTACCGATACGAAAGGTCACCAATACATCCAGTCCACCGGTACCACAAGTCTACCGTTATGTGAAGGTCACTGATACAGACAAGTCACCATTATGCAAGCCTACTGATACAGACAAGTCATCGTTATTCAAGCCTACCAATATAGAAAAGTCGCCGTTATTCAAGCCTATCGAAGGAAGTCTACCGATAAACCAAGGAATCTACCAGTACATGAAGGCTACCATTACATGAAAGGTCACCGGTACATTAAGTCTACCACTACCGATCAAGTCTACCGACATACATGATGTCTACCAAATAGAAAGGCTACCGTTACACAATACTGATACACAAGGCTACCGATATCCAAATCTACCGTTCCAGAGAATCCGACGCTGCCTTAATTTCTCTATATTTGTTTAATCTAACCAACGGTAATATCAGGGATATTTTAATGCTCTATCATTTATTTAATGAAGGTTGTTGGATGTCAGGGAACCGTACCTCGTACCTGAAAAAATAAATCATTTCTTTTGCTGGAGCTCATGCCATAAATATAAGAATCCCCTATTCATGAAATACACGAGATACAAGGAAAATACAGAAGTGATACAAGTGACATGAACAAGAATATCTCATATAGATATACATGCACAAACAAGAAGACACAGAAGCTCATACACACTCATGCTTACTCAAGAAGAGATGTGTACTTTCACGAGGATTTTGAAGAAAATCATCGACTACATTTTCACTGTCTCTGAACCTGGATGTCGAGCAGACGACACTCTGTTTTCCAGAAAAAAACAAGAGGAGGACTCAGAACCATTTCTGATCAATCCGAAGGAGTCCAGAGCTACACTACAATCACTAGCGCCATTCTAAACTCTATATCTTGCTCAGTGATTTATTATTTACATTACGAGCAGTGTGGGTCATCAGTTTTAATTTACACATACACTGTCTCCTGAACCATAACTGGAGGATCTGTAAATCCTCATTAAAACTTCTTACATCTTCTATTTCTCACTATGGATAGTGGTAGAGGTCATGTGTGACCTGGACAGCTGTATTTTCTGTTGTTTTTGTTTCCCACGAAGAACTTTGGTAGAGGTCTTTGACCTGGACAGTTGTAAACTATTTTGAACCCCGATACAGGGTGTGGATCAAATTTATATAAATTGTTGAGAGGACTAAGTCTCAGCTTGAGACTGAACCTCTTGGTTATATTTGTTTTTCTTTATTTAGTTTAATCTAAAACCTTTTATTCCACTGCTAAGTGTTTAAAAATTTAAACTGTTTTTCAAAGTTACTCTGATAATTGAATTAGAAAGTGTTTTCATTATTTGTAAATCATTAGGTTAGTTTCAAAAGCTAATCTTATCTTCTGTTTAGATTAACTGGGAATTAATCAATCCCTTGAGAACCTAACTGAAAGTTTGCTTTAGTTCAAATTCACTTCAATTCAATTAGTATTTTAAATTGGGGGATTTTAGTATAAAGTATTTTAAACAGAAATTTTAATTGGAACTCAATTCACCCCCCCCCCCCTCTTGAGTGTCCACTCCGACCAACAATAATCATAGTGATAAGGTCTTGTTTCATAACCCCTTATAACACCCACATAAGAACAAAGGATATGGTGTTCGATGGTGAGAGACTCTTGGGGTGGCCGAGATAACATCACCAAGGTGGTAATCTCTATCTACTTCTACTTCTCCCGTACGCGGTTCTTCTTTAGCGTAACGTGTTGAAGCTCAAATTGGTCTTGGTCAAGAGAAAAGCCCAATGATGCCAACTCCTTTCAGAGATCTGAAAAATGGGCTTCATATGGGGAAAGCCTACTGGATGAGTCTTTTGCTTCCTTTTTCTGAGTAAATTGGATTTGTTAAAGTCTTATATTTATACTAATCATGTGGTCACTATTAAATGGCTATATTAGCAACGGTAAAAATTCATAACGGTATTTTGGTATCCAAACACATAAAATCAACAAGGTTTATATTTTATATAACCATTTTTCATAATAGTTCATTTAATTTGATCAAGAGGAATTTTCAATGATAAAAGTTTGGTTCGTTAGAGGACCGTATGAAAATAGATATTTCAAAGTATGTATTTTGATTATTGGTATGTCCAAAAGTTAAGGTTGAGATATAGTAGTCTAAGGGGATGTTAAAAACATTACCCATATCAAAATGGAAATAGGAAAATATCACTATGGATTTTTTCATCTATGTCCCCAAAACATCTAAAGCATATAATTCTATTTGGTTTATATTCAATCACCTTGAAAAATCCTCAAACTTCATTACTATCATATAAGATTTATCTCATGATCATATATTTATAATATATATTAAATAAGTGTTAAGGTTTCTTGGAGTGCCACATTATATTATATCTGACTGGGAACTGAGGTTTTCCTCTATGTTCTAACGAAGTCTTCAGTATGCTCTAGATACAGAGTTGAGTTTCAGTACTTCTTATCACCCTTGGATAAATAGTCCATCTGATAGAACCATTCATACCCTAGAGGATATACTGATATATTATTCTATGTATTTGAAAGGTTATTGGGATCAACACCTTCTTTTAGTTAATTTTTCTTACAAAAATAGTGTTCACTCAAGAATTAAGATAAATCCTTATGAATCCCTTTACGGAAAGAAGTGTATAACTCCAACTTGTAGGGATGAAGTTATATAAATAAAGCTATTAGGACTTGAGATACCTGAGGAAAAGGTAGGTAAAGTAAGATATAATTGGAAATAAATTAAGGCAGCTCAGACATGATGGAAAATTAATACTTAGATTCATTATTGAAATCTTAAATTAAAAGTTGGTGGAAATGTATTTCACTGAATTTCTCCCTAAAATAATGTTATGATATTACGAAAAAAGGAAGGATGAGCCTTGAATATATTTTCCCATTCAAGATTCCAGATTGGTTATGGATAGTATCTTATCTCTTGGTGCTTACACAAAACCTTTCTCATGTTCATCATGTGTTCCATGTATCCCAATAAATAAATTTGACTTCTTTAATTAATTTCTTTATATGAAACATCTGGTTTAAATGAACCACGATATACAAGTAAAATATTATTATTTAATGTGATAGTAATCGTATTTCCATTAGATTAGAGGGCATGAATAAGACTAAATAAATTATGAAAAAAAATATTTTTTATACATGTATAAAATTAATTCATTTCTGTTTAGTTGACTATAAAAGAAAAAAATATTTTAAAGTAAAAGAGTAGTTTTTATGAAAAATCTATTTTTCTATGTGCAATATATTTTATCTTGGTAAATTAAATTTATTAATATTGGTTAAATATTTTAATGAAAATTTTATATTATATATTCAATAAAATTTATTAATGTTCAATAAATATATTTTTTCATCATATAAGATTATGTATTTTATTTTATACATAAAAATATATTTTTCTAAATAATGGTTTTCATCATGTTTTCTATACTTATTTTAAAATGAATATCTTCTAATTAAGGAAAATTAATATTAAAAAATGGATTCATTTTTTGGAATCGTAAGTATCAAATTTGGTAAATATTTCACATTTATTTTAGCTCAATATGAACAGTAACCATCTTAAATTTGTGTTCCCACGATAATGGTAAAATGGGAAAATATGGTTAAAATTTTGGGATAATGCATTAAAATTTTCCTAAAAAAATACCTTTATCGTATTATATGAGTGGATTTTGTCCATGTACATACAATTCAAGAATTTATGGCCATTTACTATTGTTTTTATTTGAATATGACCTTTATATTTATTTAAAAAAACAATAAATACAAATTATCACTCTCTTGCCTTTAATATCTCTAATTTTTTTGATAAGGATAAAAAGAGGATAATTTTAGTTATAAATGTTTATTTTACAGATAAAATATTTTTTTCATTGTAATTTATTAATAATTTTTATTAATATAATAATTTACTTAAATGATTATGAAATACTAATAAAGTATTAATTCAATTAATAGAAAAATAAAATAAATGATTTTAAAAACTGTTAAAAGTAATAAAATTTGGGAGAATAATTGTGTTACATGTATTTTATTGATAATTATAACATATTATATATTTTTTAATTCATTATATTTGAATTCTTATTCGGTAATGTTTTCTTTAAATCCAAATTAAATGAATAGTTTCCAAAGTGACATTAATTATATTTTATTTTAAATAATAATTTATTAAATTATTTAAAATTAAAAAAATATTTAAAGAAGGAAAGTAGGATGTTAAATTGCCTAAATTTCATCCCTTGACCATTTATGAGCTTTGTGTTACCTTATAATTAAAATTATAATCATTTAATATTGAAATAGTTATTATTGTGTTTAAGGTCAAAAATGTTTAATTAATGGGTTGAATGAAAAGATAAGGTTTAAAATGACCCAAAACCATGTATAAATTTCATTAAAAGATGATATTTGGAACATAGTCTCTTTTTCGTTTGATATATATCCATTTGAAAGAATTTTTATTGATAATGACATAATTAAATTTTAATTTTTTAATACTTCTAGTAATTTTCTTTTCCCTCCCTTATAAAATGAAACCCCTTCTATATTTTCATTACACAACATTGAGCCAAATTTCTCCAAAAAAACCTTCTAAATAAACTTCTATAATTTAATATCCATGAATTATATTTGATGGTATTTTTGAAATACCATTCCAAGGGTCCTTTGAAATGATCTAAATGAGGTCTCCTAAAGAAAAGGTAAACATATTAATTGACTTATTTCAATTTATATATTATTCTACCTCATATAAATATATTTTATTAATAATAAAATTATAAATTATTTATAATAAATATAATTAAATATCATTATGATCATGAAACTAGAATTATTCACCCTCTTTGACTTCAAATGTGATGTGAAGGTATTGCTTGTGCGTATGTGTGTAATACTACCGCCTCTATGTAGTGGTAAAATTTATTTTCCATGATTGTATTTAATGGAATATTATTATCATGTGTTTAATGTTTCTATATGATATTTATGATATAATTATGCCTATGGAATTATAATATCATAACTACCGTCTAACCTTCCAATCCATTGGAAAACGATAATGTCACTCTTGCATAGGTGTGGACTTCCACCTCAAGGAAGATATGTCATTTGTTTTTCATTTAAATTTTACTTGGAAATAAATAAGGATATATTTAATTAATATATATTTTATATTTTATATAATAATGATTATATCAGTGTGAATTATTATTTACCTTTATTTTGTTCCATCAGTTAAAAAGAGAAAATAGAGTTCATGCCTACGTATGACCTATTGTCTCCATGAATGGTGTAATTCTTTTTTATATCTATATTTTTTGATAAATCTATCTATATATATAATTAATATATATCGTATTTATATCATTATTAATATTATGTAGATAATGGAACAATAATAAATGTATAATTTCAAAAATTAGCGAATCAGAATACTCATGAAAAATGAAACAATTAACACCGAAAAACAATGATTTTAAAAAATAATTACTAATAAATGGGTGTTGAAACATTAAAATTGGATAACATGTGATATTATAAGTATGTATATTACTCTATTATATATGTATAATATATTTAAATTAATTATACATTAGGAAAAAGTTCTTTCAATTAAAGTTGAACTTAAGGTAAGAGATTTATGTTATAATCTCATTGGTTATTGGGATTGTTTAAGATTATGTATATAATGGAAAAAATTCTGATGTACCACAATATAAACACAATAATTTAATTATCCACTTTTTATTTGGGGATATTGGATTTTTCATTTTATTTTTCTCTCTTTAATAACTAAAAAGGCTGGAAAAATATTTTTAAAGAAAAAAAACATTATTGCTCTCTTGAGTCAAAAATATTTTTCTACCATATCCATGTTTTCTAAAAAAATAAAGAGTGTTTTTCATATTAAATTATTTTAAAAAAAATTTATTTTTTCCTCAAAATTTAATTTTTCAAAAATGGTCTAAAATGAATTTTCATGTATTTTTTCAAATGAGGTACTATTTTTTTAAAGTGTGAAATGTTTTTTCTTCAAACATATATGGAAGAAAAATAATTTTACACCAACATGAACAATAAATTATTTGATGATTCATTTACTATTTTCTATGGTTATTTTTAAAGAATTTTTTTCCCTCAATATTTGGAAAATTTTATTATTTTAATAAGTGATTTAAAAATTATAAGAGTATATTTCTTAATAATTGTTCTAGTGATTTTTTAAAGGAAAGTTTAATCTATGATAAAATCCTTTGATATTACTTATGCTTTACTGGGATATGATTCAATGATACTAACTTTATTATTCTCACGATATTTTATTGTTAGATGATAAAATATTGATGAAATCCATTTTCTTTTCCATGGTTTAATTTATAATGAATTTTGTTTTTTATTGTGGCATATATATGAATGGATTTATGATTATGTGATGGGTAAAACCCAGTTTATATAGTCCTCTAATGTAATGGATAAATATTATTGTTCTATGAGCTCAAATGGAACACGAGAGGTTTTCCCAAGCCTAAAATAAGAGGGTACATGGGTGGTTTTCCCATACCAGAAACAAAACAGTATACAGGAAGTTATCCCAAGCTTGAAATAAGAGGGTACAAAGGAGGTAAACACAAGCCTTGTGTAGGTACATGGGCAGTTATCCCAATACTAACATGTTAGGAATGTTTTATTGGATATATTTTACATAATATTTCTATTATTATGATTATTCCACTCTTATTCCACTCATTTATGACATGATATTATTCCAATGTTATATGTTCTAGGCTTATTCTCTTTGATTCCTTTATGATTTAGGTATTATAAACATAAAATCTTTATGAAATGACTCATTTGTATGATCTAAGAATTTATAGGGTTTATTTTCAAAGGATAATCTCATGTTATCATACCCATTATGATCATGTTATGTTTAAAGGATCATTTATATCTCCCTTGTTTACACTTACTCAGCATCTGATCACACCCTTTACTATGTTTTATTTCTTAAGGTTATGAAAAAATAATTTAGGTATGAAATTTTTAAGGGTGGTAGTTATGAATAACTCAGAGATATATGATATAGATATCTTATGATAAATTTTATTATTTATTAAAATTTCCAAATATACTAGAAAAATATGATTATGGCATAGATCATAGTATTATATAATAAATATTCCTTTAATCAGATGTAATATTTAGGTATAAAAATTATGGGATACTATATCAGCTCATCAACTTCTAGCCTCGAATCACGCAACTCCATAGGTATCATTCGATAAGGATCCATCAAAATCAAAGACATTCTGGGTTGAAACTTTATACCAAAGTCAAAAACACATTAAGGG
Source organism: Viscum album (assembly GCA_963277665.1). Taxonomy (NCBI): domain Eukaryota; kingdom Viridiplantae; phylum Streptophyta; class Magnoliopsida; order Santalales; family Viscaceae; genus Viscum; species Viscum album. Next base: position 1,816,356,422 of record OY728127.1, read on the forward strand.
GGTCATGTCATAACCTTATCTATTAAAAAAAACAAGAACTCCTCTAAAACCCTAGGAAAATCCTTTGTATGAGCTTCCATTGGAAGCTCCACCACCTGAAGCAAAAGTGGATCCACTTTCCAACCACTCATTTGATAACCCCTAGTTTCAAAAAAATCCACTCACTGGACCTTCACATTGGAAAACAAAAATCTCCTCTCTAATGTGTTGATGAATATTCATATAGAAAAAAACCAATATATTATAAGGATAACATTTTATTGCTACATATATATCAAGAAAAAATCCTCCACTAACTACTATTATTCTATCAAAAGTCTATAACCCTGAAAACATCAAACAAATCATCATAACATGTAACTGGTGTAGATAACCATAACAGAGCTATAAAAATCTCCAAATATTATCCCAAGGTATGGGACAAATTCAAAAAAACAAAAGAGTGTGAGGATCTTGAATAAAACAAGGAAAAAATAAGGTTAGATGATAAACTAGACATACCTTAAAAAACCTTTGGTCCTATTGGTGATTCTTCCTCTATTACATGCATTTGACCACACCCATCTCATCTACCTCTCAATTTCCGACCTCCAAGATCATTCTATAGCCTAGGTTCCTAATAATGGGGACGATAATAAGGATTCTCTTTGAAAACCCCATCTACCCTCACCTATTGAACAGTCACTTGTAGTCCATACTACTAAAACTACCTCCCAGGCAATTGCTACTACTACTACTAAAAAGGGTTATAACTTCCAATATAAAAATATCCTCCCTAAGAAGATAGACACTGATCTTGGTGGTTTCCATGTCCCCTATATACATAGCACAAAATTAGGAAACCCTTGTTAGATACTAACAATCCACCTACTCATGAAGGATATGGAGGGATCTTTCATGGTCGGTTCCCCACTGGTCTGAACCGCAACTTCCTAAACATCTGTGACCCACTTCCTAAAGATCCACTCCTTTAGATTTACTCTTGGACATTATCTTGAGGACCGCCTCCCAGAGAAAGTGTATTCTTAATAACATCCAGGTATATAAAAAGCATAAATGGGGTGACTACATAACAAATAACTGATCAGAAATCCTCTTCCAGACACCATGATATAGTCTCCTCATCTAGAAATACATTAGGAGAAATGTGTAGGAGGTCCTCTTACTTGGTAGCAAGATTCCACACACTCAGGATCCCCTTGATATGGGGAAGAAACTCTTGTATCTTTCTTTCCATCATCTTCAATGAAATAAAATCCAAAAAAATCATTCATAATGTTTGGACACAATGCATATTCCACCTTACAAACATCAATATACAACGTATTCCATATAAACACCACTCCATGCATCTGAATAACCACCAGAAAAACATAAAAATATCATGATCTTGATTCAAACTAAATTATTTATTTATATCCTCCATACATCACCCTATATTAAGAAAAAATATGTTCCCCTCATACGTCCACAAACTCTAACACTAAAAGGAAGGAAAATGACTTTTACATTCCTTATCCTCCTCTCTCACATCGATCTTTAGATGATCAACTTGATCAACATATTGAACCTATACTGCTTGAGTTAATCATAGATGATAAAATGGGGCCATTTCTAAATGTATTGGAGAAACCCTAAGACTATTGTCATGGAATTTTATTGAAGCTCATTTTATTAATACATGTTATTTTCCAACATTCACCCAATATATACCTAAACATAATAAACCATGATGCATGTACCTCTATCAGGAATCTACCTAAAAAATAGGTCTACATCACTTGTCTATTCAATAGGCTCATAGTACTTACATCAGATCTTGAGGGGCCCTAAAATCACATGTCCAAGCGAGTCTCCCTAGCCTATTTTATGCACCATGATCAACTAGAAGGGTTTCCCTGCCATACCATGAAACCCATATAGTGCCTAAATCCAATATCCATTATATCACTCAACCAAAATAATCAATACCATTTTTTCACAACCCCATACCTCTAAAGGTACCCCACATGGGCCGATAATAAAGGAAGAGAGATAATGACCCATGAATCTATCCTCCAATAGGCCCCATGTTGGAGATAAGCAATGAGGATATAAAAATATCACATATGTAAGGAAATATCCTTGAATAATAATATATTATCAAGATATAGGGTAAAAATACACAAATAAAATCCATCACATAATATAAAAGTAACAAAAAACAGCCCCATAATGTATGAACAATGTCCATAAATACAAATAAAAATCTAAAAGTAAATACCAAAACAAAATTCTTATGGTAGTGACTAAATGGATGCTCTAAAACCAAATCTAGTAATTTCCAAATCGATCCAAAACTATTTACTATATACATAAACAATATTTTATATATTTATGGTGATAAAAAAAGGTATACTCAGTAGGATCATACCCAAGGTCACAAGTGAACATGTAAAAAGGGCATATTTATTAACTAATGAATAAATAGTACAACCATCATGAAACTAAATTGGCCAACAAACCAATCCTAGACTCACCATGGATTTCTCACTATATCACACATCTAATGCATCAACATAATATCAAGAACATAAATCAATGGTTCCCCCATCCACTTCCCAACTTATTTCTAAATCTTACACTCCAACATCAAATGTCATGTGCTCAAATTATTTCCATAAATATCACCTCACCTTTCTATCCATCTCTAATGTGGTTCTAGATGAATCCTTACATACACCACCCATGCAAGGTATCACATCAAGTGATAGTATCATTCATCATCAAATCATAGGCGTGTCACATCTCATCCTCATCACATAACATCACAACCAAATCACATATCTAGGGAAGTAGGGTATTATGAATGTGAAGGTAATCAACCTTGTACCCTAATCCAACCATACATGACCCCCACCACATATCACATCCTTTCATCAATGGGTAATCTAAAACACTAATATTTATCATCACTACTTAAAGAAGTGTGGGGAAGAGGGGGTATCCCACCATCCTGGATGTTGGGGAAAACACCCTAAACTCAAATAACTTTTGGAATTGGTAACGTTATCCAACTTTTGTGGGGTGCATATAGATATTACATAAATTCAAGATAGATAGATATCACACAATACCAAACCTATGGGTTTAAAATAGCTACACTAGTGTACACTAAGACACCACGATTGCACCACAGAGTATATTTCATAACTATCACCACCACTAAATGCATCACACCACACATACCTACATAGAACCACATAAAATTAAAGGTTTTACCATTTTAAAAATTTTAAATAGTTTCCACTAACTCCCATTTTCAAATCCATTTCACTCGCATTTACACAGATAATTCATTTATCATTCAATTAATTTAATCCATTAACCACTTAATAATTACATCCCATTATTATTTATTTATTAACCCATGAAATTTTATTTTTTGTATTACAAATTTATTTCATCGCCAACTGAGAAAAAAATACAACCACCCAAACAATATCTCACTTGTATCACATCAACTATCACCATATAACTACATCATCCAATCCATCTCATCACAACAACCACCCATCACACCAACCACACATCACAATCATTGCATGACATAACTGTTTCATATCACCACCTCCACACAACACAGCCACCGCATATCAATGCCACCACAAAACACAACCACTACACAACCACCCACATTGTATCCCATACCAACCAACCATCACACCACTTCCCCATACACATTCCACAACCCACTCAGTCACCAAAATCAGCACACAATATCCCACATCACATAATGAAACACAAAAATAACAACCCTTCCTAGCATCTCATCAAGTATTGCACAATTTAGGTTCAAGGTATTACATTAATTTACTTCATTATTTATCATGGTCATTCTAAATAGTTCAATATTTTTGTGGCCAACCAATTAATTATCCATATATATGTTCTTATAATTTATTTAGGGTGTAATAAATTAATCAACAAATCAAGGAAATCATATACATATCAACTAAATCACAAGAAAGGCTCCCAATAGCCATAATTTTTAGTAATGGAAACATGTATGTATAATCTAACCAGTAATAACGTCAAATTAGTAAAACATGAAATTTCTCCCCATTCCAATCCATTTCATATTTAAGCCAATTCATTTTATTCATTAATCTGACCCTTAATATCTACCAAATGGAAGTAAAAAAACATGTAGTCCTCATATATTCACATAAATTGGGAGAGAACAAGGATCCCCTGCCTCAAAAAAGTTTTCTGATTCTTAGCACACAATAAGGTGAAGATGAAGAAACTTTAAGACCACAATTTCACCAGGAAAACATGAATTAAACTAGGCCGCCTCATGGGATAATCCAAATAATAGACCAAATTGACACTAAACCATAAAAACATCATCTCTTGAAATCCTAAAATTAAGAATGAAAGGAAACAAGAAAAAAGGTGGGGAAATCACCTCAAATTTCCAATGATCAACCTCTAGAAAATAAGGATCGAAGGAAGAAACATGATAAAATATCTCACAAATTTTCCAAGGGGTTTCCCAAAATTGTGAGGAATAAGAGGGGAATGGGGTAAAATTGAGGTCATATAGAATTTATAATAAATTTTTATCGACATATTCATATTGTGAAACTCCCATTACCATCATGAATTCTTGTGAGGCCCCCTAATTAAATCCTTAGAAAAGATTCCGAAAGTAAACTCTATAGTCCTCAAACTCTATAAATATCCACTTATTTTCATAGAACCCATTTACATCATGGAAAATTCATTCACATATTGATTTCATTAAACTCATAACTCTCACATAAATATCAAATCATGAATCACTATCCTCTAATCCACAAACACACTATCACATTATAAACTCCCATACACATCATGAACCACTTAATATAGAATAATTGAAACTCTATACTCTTTTGAAGCCTCCTTGATCCCCATATGAAAACGTCCAACTCAAAAAATTCAAAATCTAATGGGTTGATAAGGCTCTAACCATTAAATATATGATATGGGTAATGGGTTGGATCAATTTATATAGAGAGAATATCAATTTCTAACAAATGGTAGTCATATTTCATACTCTGAATAAGCTTGTGATCATTTATCAGTGTGTGGATGAATATGAGCTTATAATGTAAATAATGTCCATTTTATAGGTCTTGATTCCAATTAATAAGGTGTATTAATATAAGATGGTTGGGGAGAAAATCAGCCTCAAATATATGCCTATTGTATGGCAATTTATTGATGTATTTATAGAAAATTATCCTATTATTCCCTTGAATTGTAAATTTGAGTTTTTAAAAGAACTCATACCTAGTTATACTTCTATTTTAAAGACTCCATAAATAATGGACTTGAATTTGTTATATTAATTAAAGAATCAACTCTACATGAATCATGATAAGGTATTCATTAAAAAATTGTGGCTCCATGGGGGTGAAGCTATTATTTTTGTTGAAAAAAGATAGATCTATACAACATTAAATTGATTATTGGTAACATAAAAAGATCATGATCAAGAATAATTATCATCTTCCCTATATTTATGATTTATTTGATCAACTTCAAGGATCTCAATAATTTTCTAAGATTGATCTTTATTTTGGATACTATCAATTGAGGTTCAAAAGTGGTTACATAAATAAGACATCCTTCAGGATAAGGTATGGATAGTTTGAATTTTTAGAGATATAATTTGGACTTACTAATTTCCCTTTTAGATTAATGGATTTTTTGAATAAATTCTTTATATATTGCATTTGTTAATTTTATGTAGTCTTTATATAGAATATTTTTATATACTCTAAGATAAAGGAAGAGAAGGAAGATCACTTAAGAATTTTTTTGATGTCTCTAAGTAAAGAGTTACTATATTTCAATTTCATCAAGTTTGAATTATAGTTAGATAAAGTATCATTATTAGGACATGTGATTAGAAGTGAGTGTACATCAATAGATCCTTTTTAAGAGGAATTATTTGAACATTATCCAAGACCAACCACTATGACTGAGTCTATAGTTTTCTTTAATTAGATATTTCTAATTTAATGTTTAGGAAGAATTTATCATGGATATCTAATCCACTCACAAATTTAACCTATAATGTAATTATATTCATTTTGACTAATGAATATGAATAAAATTTCAAGGACCTGAAGGGAATGTTGGTCAGTGCACTTGTACTCACATTACCTTATAGTGGAGAAGGGTTTTTAATTTTCAGTAATATATCAAAGAAGGTATCGGGATGTGTTATTATAAAAAATTAAATATTGGTATCTTAAACCTATCAAAAATTAAAGGTTCATGAGAATAATTACGCAAACCAAGATATGGATTTAGTATTGATAATATTTTCATTAATGATGTGGTGGCATTATCAGTAGTGAGAAAGGTATGACATATATAATGATCATAAATTTTTAAATTATATATTCTCTAAAAAATAATTAAATATGAACAAAAGAATATGGTTTGAGTTGATTAAAGATAATGAAAAAAGAATATGTTATGAACCTGTGAAAGAAAACAAGTTGGATAAAGCTTTTATTCAAAAGTATCATGTTAGCTTATCAATGATGAGGAGAAAAAAGATTAAATATTTATGAATTTTCAAAGGATGGTCCTTATAATATTTAAGGAAGATTAGAAGTATTACCTTACTCAAATGAGTGTTAAACCATCTATCCACATGAACATTAAAGATGTGTTGAAGGAAGATATATCCTAGAAAAAGAAAGTGATAAATTTTCTTAAGATCAAGCATTATTATGATGGAATGATAAGGTTTATTAATAGAGTATGTGTCCCTGTTATAGAAAAATTGATGAAGGATACATTCTATGAATATCATAGCCAATCATTCACTATTCATCAGGGAAGTATGAAGATGTATAGAGAAATTAATAAGCATTTATAGTGGTAAAAATGAAGATAGATATTGCAGATTTTGTATCTCAGTACTTGGTATGCTAATAAGGTAAGTATGAGCAATAGAATTCTATGGTGATGTTGTAACCATTACCAATAATTGTATGGAAATGGGAAAACATCACCATGAGTTTCATTGTAGGACTCCCTAATACATATAAACTGAATAATGTTATTTGGGTCATAGTAAATCCCCTTACATCATCATAAAATTTCATTTATATAAAAGAATATTTCACTCTATCTCATATTTCCTAGATGAATATTAATTAAGTGGAAATTTTATATGGAGAACCACATTCTATTGTATCATATCGAGATCCAAGTTCTACATAAAAGTTGTTGAGATTTATTTATCGAGCTCTGGATATATAGTTTTGTTTCAATGATGTCTATCATCTATAGATAGATGATTAGTCTGAGAAAAATATTAAAACCTTATAGGATATTCTAAGATCATGTTCTCTAAATTTCAAAGTGGGTTGGGATAACACCATCCTCTTATTGAACTCTCTTATAAAAATAACTTTCACTCAATCATTCAGATGGATCCTTATGATTTATTTTATGGAACGAAGTGAGGAAATCATATATGTTTGGATGATGTTGGAAAATGAAATCAATTGAGACATTTTCTATATGAGGAAATAATATACAAGGATAGATTCATTCAAAAGTAGATCAAGGTAGCTCAAAGTTAACAGAAGAGTTATGATTATAATTTTCTGAAATATCTAGAATTCAAAGTTAGTGAGAGGGATTTCTTATCAATTTCTCCATGTAATAATCTTATGATATTCATAAATAAGGTAATGTTGATCCCATGGTATATTGCACCCCTTCAGATTCTTGATTAAATGGGATGGTAGCTTATCATTTGGAACTTCTACTGAATTTCTCTCTTGGTCATGATGTACTCCATGTATTTGTTTTGATGGATTATATATTGAATAATTCACATATACTACCCTCAGAGGTTTACCACTAGAGTATGACCTTTCTTATGAATAAATATCAGAAAAAATATTATATCATAGAGATAAAGTGTTAGGGGACAAGACCAATCACCTTGTTAAAGTTATCTGGAGGAATTATAAATTCAAGGAAGCTATATGAGAACCTAAGGATTTAAAGAAGAACAATTTTCATTATTTTTTATAGTAGAGAGATTGAAGTTCCATTTTGAAGTTCGTTTTAATGGGGGTAGAATGTACCACATTTAGATTTTATATATATTCTTCTGATAAATTTGAATTATTTTATATGTTTCTTTAAACATAACACTGATTCCAAATGAACTATTATATATTATGGAATTTACTACCTAGTATTAGGAATAGTGAGTATTTATAGGATTAAATAATTTATTAAATATATATATATATAAATGTTTTACCTAATTAAAATGTATTTATTAATTCCTCATAAATAATAATTATATTTTAATAAAATAATTTCATGATTAAAAGAATAATTTTTCTAAATAAATGTTTTTTTCTAGGTGTTATGAATTTTTATAAAAAAATATATTAAACACTATTAAAAAATAATTTTTATGAAATTTATTATTAATTTATGAGTAATAATTCATAAATTAGTTATCTAATAGTTATGAATGAAGATAAAAATATTTAAATGAAAAATTAGTTATTTTTCAAAAAATTATTTTTATGTGCATAATGTGTTTTTATCTTAATAAATTAAACATATCCCTATTTATTAATGATATTTATGATATTTATATATTTTATATTTCGTAAAATATTTCAAAATCCATGTAATAGTTTTTACTAGTAACAGAATGAGTATAAATTTTTATTTTTTCTTAAAATTTTATTATTCAAAAAATTGTTTTTAATTAAATTTTATGTCAATATTTTAAAATTAATTTCTTTAAATTATTTAAATTGAATTTGATAAAACATATTCCATATTTTGATTCATACTTTTTAAATTTAGTAATTAGTTCACTTTATTCTTTGGTCATAATTAATATTAAAAATAATAAAAATTTATTACTATGGTTAGGGTTAAAATAGGTTTATTAGGGGTTGAACTAAGAAATTTGGTGACAAATTCTAGTTAAAATTTTATAAATATTAATAATTTAAGATTTTAACCATCATTTTATCTTATATTTGAATTCTTTTTCCACCTTCAAATGAAAGTGACTTTGTATCATTTAAATATTTTAACTAATTTCATATGTGTCATCCTCACTCACAATTTAAACCATATATATCAGCCAATATCTGATAAAAAATCTTATAAAAGGGTACCTCTTCTCCCCCCCCCCATTCACACAATTTAAACCATATATATTGGCCAATAGTTGACAAAAAACTTCATATCTTCCCTCCATTATTGATCTTATTTTCTTCTCAAAATTCCATACCACACTAATAAATCATATGGTGTAATCTATGTTAGGTCTCTCAAAGAAAAGGTAACGGCCTTACCCGACTCAATCAAAGTTTATTTCTTCTTATTCATCCTATAAATATATTGTATCTATACTAACATAATTGATAAATATCATAAATATACCAATATACAATTATATTTATGGGACAACCATTTTCCACCTCATTTCTATCAAATGGGAAATGAAAGTATCGCTCGTGTATATATATGGACTATTACCTCCAAAAAGAAATGTGATTAATTTTCCCTCGCTAACTCATACGGTTGGTTTTAAGAATATTATTACTGAATATATATGATATTTATGATATAATTATGGTGTTTTAAATATTAATTACTATATACCATTATTTCATTCCATTCATCGAAAAGTGGAAACATACTTTTGTGTAAGTACAGACTATCCTCTACAAAAACAAGTGTAATTAATTTATTATTTTCTATTTATATGAATGGTTATAAAAATTTATTTAAGGAAAAAATATGATAATTATGATAGTATTAATATTATAGATATGATGTACCATTATCTGGATTCAAGGACCATGACTACTAAACAAAAATATGCATAAAAAATGAATTTTTTATCACCCAAAATGATGATGATAATGATATCTTATTAATGAATGGGTGATGATATTTTATAAATAAAAAATTTATGGTATTATAAGTATTAATATGGTTCATTTATAAAGTTATAATAAATTTAAATTTATTATACATTATGTTTTAACACTTGCATGGAAAGTTATAATTGAGGTAAGGGTCTCTCATATAACTTTTATTTATGTGATACATATGTCATATTCCCTGATTATTTATTTTATGTGGTGTAAAAACATCCCCATGGATATTTTATTATGCCATCCCACCATTTTATTACACAAACGTTTCATTTACGTGGTACAAACCGAGGATCTTTAAAATTATAGTTTCTTCGAAAAAATGTACATAATAAAAGAAAACATAAAACATTATTCTAATCCAATTGAAATGATTATTAAAATTTTAAACCTATCTAAAATTATTACATCTCATAACCTGGGTACACACATCAAAGGAAAGGGGGGTCATAAGGACCAATAAGGGAAAACAAGGGAAACAAACTATATGTGGTATTAAGGAAAAAAAAATAGGAACATGAGAAATGTCATTTTGAAATTAACAAGAGGAATATAATAATAATAATAAAATTAATCATAACATGTAAATGTTCCTAAAACTTTTTACTGATATATTTATAAGTATATCACCATGGGTTTTCATCGAGGTGTCATAAAAATTACCATGGTTATTCACCATGGTATTTTAAAACATGTCATCTCTAGATATAAAATTCCATACCCAATGCATTGGATTTATATCTAGGTGAACCCTTAATATTTATTTATTAATGTGATCCACATAGATAATAGTAAAACATTTCATTAATATCCCATGGTAAATAAAATAAACTGGTTTCGTATCGAAATCACGGTGTTTTAAAAAGTGCTTAAAGAACATGATCATTCTTTCATTTTTAACCCTGAAAAAGTGAATTTGGGTTTTATGTATTTCAAAACCATAATAAATCACTTAGAAATATTTTTTTAAACTCCTTGAAAATAAATAGGTTTGGTTATTCACATAAATAAAATAAAAGGTAATTTCATGAGGAGAGGAGAGAAATTTTGAGAAGTAAAATCGGCAACATAACGGGTATAAAACATGGTTTTAAAAAGGGTAAAAAGAGATATGAAAGGGTTATACCATTGATAAAACATATTTTTTTAGTATTTTAATGAATAAAAAAATAATATGTAGTTATAATAACATTCATAATACATATAAAAAAAGAGGTTCTTGAAACTAAGAGAAAAGAAGGATATTTCCCTTACTATTATAAGAAAAGGTGTTGGTACTTATGCTCTACTATTTCTTCTAGCTCCCACATCCCTTCTATGATTTTCAACGTAACTCTTCTACCAATGATTAGCAAACATTATGTGTTGTTGGATGGCATGAAGCTTTTTTGTCATCTCTTTTACAAGATCATTCCCAAGATGCATTCTCTCACCAACTTCATCCCAAAAAGTATGAGTTATGCATTGCTTCCCATATAGAGATTCATATGGTGTCATTTGAATGCTTGAATAAAAGTTGTTGTTGCAAGACAACTCAAATAATGGGATATGCGGATCTCATACACTTTTAAATTCCATGTAGCACGTTCTCAGAATTTCCTTGAGTGTTTGAGTACTCATTTTAGATTTTTCATCATTTTGGGTGTGATAGGTTGTACTGAAATTCAATTCTGTACTCATTTTATGTTGAATAATTCTCCATAACTTTGATTTGAAGCATGGATCATGGTTAGAAAAAATAGACAATGTCACTCCATAAAACCTCTCCAAATCCTTTATATATATATATTTTAAAGTTGGTCAAGATATAAGTCTTACCAGATAGTAAAAAAATGGGTATTCTTGGTGAGATGGTCCACTATAACTCATATCACCTTATTTTCTTTGGATGTTTATGGGATTCTGGTGACAAATTCCACAGTGATATTGTCCCACTTCCATTCTGGGATGGGTAGTGGTTTCAATAACCCTTTGGTATGTTTTCTCTCAACCTTCACATGTTTACACACTAGGAACCTCGTAGTGTAGGTGTAAATCTCCATTTTCATGTTATCCCACCAATAATTATCATAAAGGTCCCTATACATTTTAGTGATTCCATGATTTATAAATAATGTTGATATATGTGCTGCATCCATCATCTCCTTCCTTATTTCTAGAATATATGGAATGAATAGCCCTGTAATAAATTTCAGAACACTTTCTTGATCAATATTGAACTCTGGAAACTTCTTTTTCTTCATGATCATTATCTTCTTCTATAAAAATTGATATTCTCTTTAATATTTCTTGATCTTCCCTAGAAATTATGATTCAGAAATCATTTGGGATATGTTTTATGATTTCCCTTCCCTTATGATTCCCATATCAAATTTTACTAGGTCTTTGATCAAATAATCAACTTGATTTCTCATCATTTCCAGCACAATAGGGTCTTTCCTACAAAATACATCAATAAGTTTGTTTGCTCTTCTAGGGTGATAATAAATTGAATAAAAATACTCTTTAAGAATATCCAACCATCTCTTTTGTCTCATGTTCAATTCATTTTTCATGAAAATATACATAAAACCTTAGTGGTCTATGTATATATATCACATTTTCCACATAAAGATATTTCCTCCATATCTTTAGATAAAAAAACTACATCCATCTCCAAGTCATGAGTAGGGTAATTATGCTCATGAGGATTTAACTATTGAGATGCATATGAAATCACCTTTTAATTTTACATTAGGATACACCAAAACCCTTTCATAGATTCATCACAAAAAATAATGAATCCTTCTTTGATATAGGGTAGATTTTACATGGGTGTAGTAACTAATATCTTCTTCATCTCTTAGAAACTGTCCAAACACTTTTTTTGTCATGATGAACTTGGACCCTTTTCAAGTTAACTTGGTTAGTGGATTAAAAAATCATGAAAAAAATTCAAAAACCACCTACAGTATCCCTCTAAGCAAAGGAAACTATGAATCTCAATTACTATTGTAGGATGAGGCCACTCCTCCTCAACCTTTTTCTTGGTAGGGTCGACTGAGATTCATTCATTGGTTACAATGTTCCTTAAGAAAGAAACTTTTTGTAACCAAAAATCACATTTTCCAAACATTCCAAATAGCCTCTCCTTCCTCATAGTTTTCAACATAACCTTGAGATGATCATGATACACCAAATGACTTTTGGAATATATCATAATATCATCAATAAAAACAACCACACAGTTATCAAGGTAGTCCTCAAAGACTCTATTAATCAAATACCTAAATATATGTGGTGTATTATTTAAGAAAAATGGAATAAAAACAAACTCTTAATTACCATATCTTTATTAGAAGGAATCCTTTTTAATATTTTGGTCTATTTACCCTCAATATATGATAACCATATCGAAGATCCATCTTGGATAAAAATTGATCTTTGTGAAGCTATTCAAATATATTATCAACCTTTAGAAGAGGTTAATTTTCTTAAAATTTATCCCATTAATTAATTTTTAATCAATTCATAACCTCATTGATATATTCTTATTTACAATGATAACAGTTTCTCTATAAGGATACACACTTGGTCAAACAAAAACCTTCTCTAAAAGATCTTGATGTTGTTTCTTTAATTCTTACAGCTTCACATTCTCTATTCTGTGTGGGGTCTTTGATATTAGCATTGATCAGGGCATGAGTTCAACATAGATCTCTACCTCTATTTCTAGGGGAGATCCAGATAACTCCTCATGAAATACATCAATATATTCCTAAATTATGGGGAAATTTTCTATTCATATACATTAAATTTTTTCTTCATTATCAATAATAATTTTCATAAATATGGTTATGGGAGGTGCTTCCAGAAAACTTCGGGTCAAGATATCTTTCTTTTGAAGATAACAATAGGTTGTCAATTTAATACTACTAATATTTACTTAACTATTAATTTGATCTTAGAAATAAAATTTGAGATCTAATCCATCCCTAGTATATTGTTGAATTCCATCATGAGAATGACTACTAGAATTGTGATGATATTGTGCACACCAAAGTGAATACTAGAGTTTATATACATTGTATATTCATGGATAATCCCTCTAAGAGTCTTGACTAATAACTCTACTTCTTTTAGTTTAGGGATTGATTCTATATTTGTTGAAAACATAGAGGAAATAAAGGAATGCATAGAACCAGAATCAAGAAAAGTAATTTCTATATTTGATAGAACGATGAGAGTACATACCACCACATAATTTGGAGCATCTAATTAGACCATCATGACAAAAAAAAGCCCGACCTTGATCCCTTGGCCTATGCTAAAGTTTATGGGGATTCCCTCCATTAACTTCATATTTTAAAAATGAATGGAAAAGTGACCAAGCTGTCAAAACATGAAGCATTAGACTTCAGGTTTGGCCTACACCATCTTCCCTTTGTCCTTAGTATTGAGAATTTGACACTTCACATCACTATGATAGTTCCAATCAATATGTTCGTCTCTTCCAAACTTGTATCATTTCCCGCTCTTGAGCAATATGTCCACTGAATGCTTATTCCCACATTTTTTGGATGTGGAAAGTTTCACTTGCTTTCCTCCTCTTCCATTATAAAAGTTACTCCCTAACCAAGGATCTATTATTCTCTTCTTTTCATTCGATCTATGGGACCACTACGTCTCTCCAAACACCATTTCAACCTTGATAGCACTTCACACTATCTCCTCATAGTTTTCATAGTCTCAATTGTTTAGGTTCTTCTATAGATGGGGTTTTAGTCCACTAAAAATTCTATCAACCTTTCCATTAGGATCCGTGAAAAATCTATAGGTTTAGTGATAGATTCTTGTAAAGTCCATCTCTTAGATTCTAACATATTCATTTTCCATCAAATTCATCTCAAGGAATTCATTCTCCATTTTTGATTGCATCGAACAAGGAAAACATTTTTTGAAAAAGATTCCCATGACCTCTTCACACTCCATATATTCAATATTTCTTCTTGGATTCATGTTCTTATTAAGTTCCCACCACTGATCAACTTCTTAATCTATGTGGTACACATCTTGGGTTACATTCTATGATTTTGAACAACAGATTATAAAAAAATATATTTTATATAAATAATATCCATTGTTCAGAATTCAAGGAGTCAGCAGATACACTGAAATGGGGTTTTCGTTGACGTATAAAGGACTTAACATATTTTTGTTCCCTTTTGGTTTAATCTGGTCTCGTTTCTTGATTCAAGTTATTTTTTATACCTTGAGTCAGTTGATTCATCATTTTCATGAATTTTTCAAATCTGGTATCCATTATAGTGTTGTCATCACAAGGTCTATTTCCCTCACTATTTATGTGGTTCCTCCTATTTACAACCATTTTCTAAAAGGATAAACCCTTAGTGAGACACATATTTCTTTTAAGAATATTATAATTATAAAGTAACTTTTATGTCTTAAAACATCATGCCTGAATATGTTATTATTTAATAACAATTACATTTTCTATAAATCCTTCATAATGGATCATAAAAAAACTTATAATTAACCTAATATATCCCCCATGAGTGTCAAACCAAGAGTGAAACAGGGCATATTTTCTTACACCAATTCTCATTCATGCCTAGATCAAGGTGGTGTTTTCATATTTTACACCAAGATATATCTTTTCCATATGCACATGCACTTTTTCATATCAAAATAGGGATTTATTTTTTTGGAAACCATAAACATAATATTTCACAAAAATACATGAATGTCTTACTATATTTAAATTTTATCTAGGGTTATTTATAAAGTTTTAAAATTCTAATTTCCACAAATAACTAAACCTTTCTTTGATACCAACTGTGTAATCCCTCCTTTTTATTATACAAACTTTTCATTTACATGGTAGAAACATAGTATATTTTAATGTTTATTTTCTTATAAAAATGGTATTTAATAAATAAAAACACAAAACATTATTCAAATAATATTTAAAGGATTATTACCAGGTTAATCCTAAGTAAATCAATTGCATATCATAACCTGGGGACATACATCGAAGGAGAGGGTGATCATAAAGCCAAGTAAGGGAAAACAAAAGATATATTTTACATGTGATCTTGAAGAAAATTAATAGAAACATGAATAATATCCTTATAGAATGAAAATGTGTCATATAATAACAATAATAACATGAATCATAACATGGATATGTGTATAAAACATTTAAATGATACATTCATAAGAATATCAGCATGTTTTTTCATTGATGTATCTTAAAATTTAC
This sequence comes from Viscum album, assembly GCA_963277665.1. NCBI lineage: Eukaryota > Viridiplantae > Streptophyta > Magnoliopsida > Santalales > Viscaceae > Viscum > Viscum album. The sequence goes on from OY728127.1 coordinate 1,816,372,667, forward strand.
CAAGGTTTTTCAACAAGGTATCATAAAATATGTCATCTCTACAGATTAATATCATTAACCAATAAATTTGAGTGCTATGAGGGAACACCATTCATATTTATTAATTAATATTATCCGCATAGATAATAATAAAACAATTCATAAATAATATGTGGAGAATAAAAGAAATGGGTTTTGTATAAAAATCTTAGTGTAACTCCATGACCCCAGTTACCTAGAGTCAATGCATTATTACATAACATTGGAATGATACAAATAATCATGTCCTAAAAGACAGATCAGTTTAATAGCCTTGGAAGTAGTAGATACATATATATGTTTTACAATTCATTATGAAATGAAAAAAAACAACTTCGTGTTTCCTTTAAACACATTCATCTCCCTTAGACTATCCCTGTAGGTCAGTCACAATATACTTCTTCACATCCTAGTAAAAATAATACATAGAAAGGGGTGAGCTCAGGTGCAATGTAAGGATAACAATACAGCAGAAACTTTCATAAATAAGTATAAAATTTTAAGGCAATGTATAAGACTAAAACAAAATCATTTTAAACCTAAAATTCATCATAATATGGAAAATATAAATCAAATAATTCTATTTACTTATTAACATGGATATTACACTAGTTGAATAATCAAATTTAATATCAATAGTCAATTTCATAATGACGGAATGCATAATTCCAAACATCATAACCACATAGTCAAGGCCTTCGTACCAAGACTACAAATAAGATTTTTTCAAGGCCTTTTGAAAAGACACTAGTTTGTCTCATGAGAACTTCCAATGCTTCGACGAGCTATATCAGGCTCCACTCATCACTTACTATGTCCAAGGCATTTCTCATATGAAAAGGATGAAACATAACATAAACATTCATATTAAAAGAGCATGCAGAATGTTGATAATTTAACCATAAACCATGAATGGTATAAAAATAACACATCCACAGTCAAAAATATCACAAAACCTTCAATAAAATATGGAAGATTGTATCATAATAAATCAACCTCAAACAAGTTTAGAATCCCTCAAAGGATGTTGACATAGATGAAATCAAAACTATTTGACAGGAATGTCTCTTTTTATTTTCAAATAATATAAAAGTCACATAATTATAAAAGAAATAATTTATTTTAAAAATATTCTTATAATCATATAAGGGAAGCTTTGAAGGTGTTATAAAGGTGTAAAATAGCCACACCCACTTGATAAGTTAAAAAACATTCTTACCTTAATTTTTCAAAACAGTCATAAAGTACCTTGTTTGGAAAATAACAAAAAGATTCCTCTAAAACCATTTTATAAAAATTAAAAAGAGGGTATAAATGAATTTAAACCATAGTATATTAAATAGTAAAAATGTTTTCAAATACATTTTTAAGAAACACGAATGTTGATGATAAAGAGGTCCCAGTGGATACTCATGTATAAACAACCTCAGATAATGAAGGGATTGTAGAATTAACCCTTACATTGTAATTTTCCTTGATTAAGGGTACATTAACCTCCTATATAATAGTTAAATAATTTTTATTAAATTATTAAATAACCACATTCATAAATATGATATCATATATGATGATCTAATATTGCTTTGTTAATAATATTTCAGTAGTATCATTGTTTCCGGTGTTAACTAATTCGTTTTCCTTTATATGCTTTATTACGTAAGCCAAGTTTTTTATTTATAAGATGTATTTGATTAGTATACATAATTATATTAAGTTCCTAAAAATTATTTTCAATCATAAAATGAAAATTATTCTTGAATGGTTATGATGGGGAGTGAAACCCATCTCGTTTGTGGAGACAGTAATCCCTACGTACGCACGAGCAACAATATCATTCTATTGATGGTGAAATCGTATGTAATTGGATGGTATATCATATATACAGAATAATTAACAATTTATATTTATTATTTACATCATTTATACTCAATATTATATCCATCCAAATAATGAAGTGTTGAATAACAAACTACACCACGACGTGGGGAGGGTAAGCCTTACATATGCACGTATGGTGATTTTGTCTTTCATAGGATGGATTGAATAATGAATATGGTTGTATGATATTTATAATAACATAATATTATTTATAAGGTACTTAATTTATTATTTTTTATAGAAACAAGAAATAAATTGGAAGTAGAAGAATAAAAGAACTTTAAAGGAGGTGGTGAAATTATTACCTCTTCTCCAGTTGCTTCCTTTTAATTTGATCAAAAGGGCTCCTTAGGTTGGATGATGATAAAATTAAGGCCACTAAGTTGAAGTTAGGGTATTTGGGAGGATATTTGAGTTAGGTTGGGCTGAGCCAAATGGATTTAGAGGTGTGTTTTTTAGAGAAGGGGAAATACCCATTTATAAGAGAGGTGAGGGTCACTTTAGGAAAAGCTTGAAATATTTTTTTCTTATACAATATTATTCAGTTAATAATGTCTTTAAAATGATTTTTTTCAAGGATGAGGTGGGTCTGGGTCGGAAACCTCTGAACCAATAGGTTTTATACAGGTTTAGGTCACCATATTAACCTTATCTTTTTTATTTAACTCTTAGTTAAGTAGTTTAACTTTTATAATGTATTATTGTATTATTATAATAAGTGGTTAATAAAATTACAGTAAAAACAAAAGATAATACCATGTGGTTCATTACTGATATATCTAATCTTATCTAATTCCTTTCTCCAAACCTTATATTTTTAGGAATATTAAATCTATTAATAATATAGTATTTGTTTTAAATTCTCATTTATGTTAATTTTGACACTATTTATTATTTTGTTTTTGTTAAAGTCAGAAAAACTTTATCACATCAAAAAAAATTATTTAATACACCCTAACAAGAAATATTAACCTAAATATTTATTTTAATTCATAAAAAGACTATATTTAAATTTATTTGGATATTAATAATTGCAATTATTTTAATCTTTCATTAATAAGGAAATTACTACCTCATCATTTTGTCATAAATAAATTTAATTATTTAATGTCTAAAAATTATAAATAAAATACCATTATGTAGGAATTCGTATTATCATTCTAATGAATATTTATATCCGAATTTATATTATGTATAACTTTATATTAAAAAAATTTTATTTATGAAAATTTGAATTTAACACTTTTAACTCTTCCTTAAATAAAATAATAATAAATGTTATAACCTAATCCAAGTGGATCAAAGAGGATCATATATTATTACTAATGTTTATTTTGGTCTAAAAAACACTTATCCAATAGAATTAGGACATGTGTTAGGGTAATTATAATATCATTTTTACCTTTAATTACTATATTTACTTTTAACCGTGCTAAATGAAATTCAGAAGTTACTATTACCCAAAAAATTATTTCCATCCTATTGAACCAAATTTTACTTATTTTTTTCAACTATGTTTCTCTGATTTGATAAATTGAATTCACAGAAGTGATAAAATTATGTTTTATGTAAATTTTCTAACGTGCCTAGAAGGTGGTTAAAAGACGTTACAAAATTCAATAAAATTTTATACATCTAATTTTATTATAAAATAAATCCAATGAATTAAATTGAAATTATATAGGTATTATGTATCTATTTTGTCCCAAAATAAATTTAAATAAAATAAATAATTATTTAAATAAAAATTCGGTTTTAAAAAATAACGCAGTGTTTTTCACTATTCATAAAAAATTTAATGTTTTGAGAAAAATACCATAAAATCACCCTAAGGTAATTCTAATATTCCGAATCCAAAAATGAAGTCCATTTTGAAAAATAAAATTTATAAAATTTCAAAAAGTGGTATTACTATTCATAATGGCTAGTTTGATATGTTGTGGTGTGTTAGAACTCGAATTTGCGTACAACGCAAGCTATTTTATTGTTCAAAGAAAGCATATCGTGGAAGATTGGGGTGTTACATTCTTCCCTCCTTAAAATAATTTCATCCTCAAAATTTCTAGAGTATTAGTGAATAAACATATTCAAGTGGTTCTTCATAATTAATTCCTTATTTTCCCTTGTTGCCTCTTCCATCTTATGGTTTTTTCATAGAACTTTTTCCAGACAACTCATCGTGTTTCTCAACACTAGTTCTCTGGTATCACGAATCTTGACAGGCTCTTCAGAATAAGATAGATTGGGTTCCAATTCTATTTCTTCATAGGTGAGTACATGCATTGGGTCAGGCATGTATTTTCTCAATAGTGATATGTGGAACACATCATGAACTTTGGAGAGACTTAGAGGAATTCCCAAAAAGCAAGCTATAACTCCAATTCTTTCTAGTATTTCGAAATGTCCAATGTAAATGGGACTTAATTTACCCATCTTAATGAATTGTATAACTCCCTCTCATGATTATTACCATATCCATTTTTACTAGATTCATGAACATGGGGTCCCTTTCAAATCTCATCTTGTTCAAAACTCCATGATCCTTTCTGCTCAAAGCATCTGCCGCCTTATTTTCCTTCCTCGAGATCCTTGAGTAGTTCAATCCATTGTCTCTGCCTCATGTTGAGTTCTTTCTGTGAGAAAATATACTTCAAACTCTTTTGATCTGTATATATCTCCCATTTTTTCACCATAGATATAGTGTCTCTATATCTTCAAATCACTTATTACAACTTCTAACTCAAGATAATTAGTGAGATAGTTTTTTTTATTTATTTTTAGTTGTCGTGATACATAGGCAATAACTCTATCATTCTGCATAAGGGCACAACCAAGTCTTTTCTTTGAAGCATCACTATAAATAAAAAACTCATCATTCCATGATGGTAGAGTTAAGATAAGAGAATTGAATAATGTTTTCATCAATTATTCAAAACATTATTCACACTCTTTTTTGTAAACAAATTTAAACCCTTTGAATGTGATCTTGGTTAATGGGTTAGCCAATTGGGAAAAATTCTGGACGAAATACCGATAATAACCTATTAAACCAACAAAACTATATACCTTAGTTATACTTATCGGTGCTGGCCGTTCTTGTATTCCTGTTATCTTAGAAGGATTAACATAGATTCCATCCTTAGAGACAATATGTCCAAGAAAAGAAATTTTCTAAATCCAGAATTCACACTTGCTAAACTTACTGTATAATTTATTTCTTTTGAGGGTTTTCAAAATAATGCGCAAGTTATTTTCATGATATTCGTAGATTTTGGAGTAAAATAAGATATAATTAGTAAATACCACTTCAAATCCATTAAGATATTCCTTGAAAAATCTATTCATTAGATTCATAAAGATATAGGGTGCATTAGTGAGTCCAAAAGGCATTATTGTAAACTTGTAATGCCCATACCTATTACAAAATGCTTTCTTTGGAATGTCTTCCTTCTTTACACACAACTGATGATGTCCATATCGAAGCTCAATCTTTAAAAAATATTGAGATCCATGAATTAGATCGAATAAATCATTAATGTGAGTTAGGGTATTCTTGTTCTTTATTATTATAGCATTGATCTCCATGTAATCAACGCACAACCTCATAGATCCATCTTTCTTCTTAACAAAAATAACTGGGGCTCCCCATGGAGAAACACTTGGGTGAATAAATCCCTAATTAATCAATTCCTCTAGTTGTTTCGTTATTTCCACTAATTCCACAGTGTCCATTCTATAAGGGGTCATCGATATGGGCCTTGAACCAGGAATTAAAACAACGGAATACTCAATTCCTCATTCTGCAGGATGTCCAGGTAAATCCTTTAGAAACACATCAACATATTCTTGAATAATAGGTACATCATCTATTTGAACATTCTTTTCCTAACCCATATTTATTTCACTCTCTTCCTCCCCAATAGTTTAATTTATTATAGCTACTTGGGGTGGATCTAGATAAGAATCAGATGGTGGTATTTCTTCTCTAAAGATAAGGTAGACTTTATCATCATCATAAATTGTAACCTCCTTATTATTACAATAAATTCTTACATCATGGTTTAAAATCCAATCTATATTGAGGATTATATTAAATTCAAACATTGTTATGATGATGATATCAGCAGATAAAGAAAATTTGTATACCCTAATGGGAACTGATTAACAAAAATTTGTTTCAATGATACTTCCCTTAGGAGTTATGACCAAAAACTCCCTTGTTAAATCAAATTGTAAGTATCTAATTTTCTTAGAAAACTTGGATGTTATGAAACAATGTGGTGATCCATAATCAAATAAAGCATTGGATAAATTTTAGGAAACCATTAAATTACCTACCACCATGTCATTCGGAGCTTCAACCTTAGGAGTAGTGATTGCATAAGCTTGGCCTTTCTCCCTTAGCCTTTTCTGAGATAAGTTTCATTGTCCCTTAAGACATTAATTTGCATAACTACCCATTTCTCTACAATGGTAGAATTCAACATTAAAAGCCTCTTTCTTTCCCTTTCAATCACGAGCTCGATGGCCTTTTTTACCACACTTGTAATAGACTCCCATTCCCTTTAGGCAAGTACCAGGGTGTTTCTTTCCACATTTACTATAGGATGGAAATTTAACTTTTCCCTTCTTCCCCTTATTTCCATTTTCAGAGTGTTCGGTAGTTCACTCATTTTCTTGCTTTTCTTTAAAGTCGTTAGTCTTAGTGAATTCATTTTCTATCTTGATAGCACATGAGACAATATATTATTACGATGAGAAGGATTGTGAGACTAATTCTTGATAGAGAAATGGTTTTAACCCATCCAATAATCGATCAATCTTACTCCTTTGGATACATATATAATTTGATGCATGCCTTTCTAACCTTATAAAGCTAGCCTCATACTTTGCGACATTCTCATTCTCTATTTGCCTCAGACATAGAATTTGTCTTTCTATATCTGCTCGATGGTCACAAGGAAAGTATTTTTCTATGAAAAGTTATTTAAACTCCCTCAATTCCATATTTCATACTTCTTCATCCTCCTTTTTGTTTTGAATTAATGACCACCATTGATCTGTATCTCCTGTGAGGCGATAAACTGCCATGAAAACTTTATCCCATTTTCTAATCCCTAAAGCATGATATATTTTCTCTAAGGAACTTTTCATTTTATAGCTACAAGTGGATTTTTAGTCCCATTTAATGTTGGTGGTTTTTGCCTTATTAATCATTACAAAATTGGTCCTCCATGTTTTGGATCAGGGTGCTCCATATGGGTAAGGTTATTATTCATAACCTGAGTGAGTTGTCTGAGTATGGTTATAAGCTGTTCAGCACTGGTTGCATCACCAGCTCCACTATAATTATCTTTAGTATAAAATAAATCCCTTCAAGGATTATGTTCATTGATACGGTTTCCATTCCTTGCACTATGATCCATTTATAAACAATTGCATACACTATATTAGTTTATGAATCGTAATACATAATTCCAAGCTACTAAAATACCTAACATAATTTGAATAGTTTATGCATATAATTCATAATCATAAAAAAATGTTTTCCTTAAGGAAGTATTTACTCTTAAATCCTTAAAAATGGTTTATAAAGAAATAGAATCCTAATAATATCCCCCCATAGTGTCGTAACCAAGAGTGTAGCAAGGACCATTGTTATGTACTAGGATACCCTAGTTTAAACCTGAAACTCTTGGTCGAAGTTCTCACTCGTAGGTACATCTGTGCCAGAGCCGCCTCTTCCTGCTTGTATCTATAATGGGATGTATTTCTTGGAAAATACACAAAATCACTACATTATGAAAATTATAGGAAGTTCTTCTATACCAATTCTCAAAGTCTATCTTAGGGTAATGTTCCCTAATCAGAGATTTTCTAAATCTAGCTTCCAATGTCTGTACTAAACTTCCTCTAATACCAAATATAACACCCCGACCCCAGTTACCTAGAGTCGGTGCATTATTACATAACATTGGCTTGATACAAGGAATCATGTCTCGAAAGACCGATTAGTTTAGTAGACTTGGAAGTACTAGATACATACATAAGTTTTACAATATATTACAAAATGAAAAACAATAACATTGTGTTTCATTTGAACACATTCATCTCCCTTAAACTATCCATGTAGGTCATTCATAATATACTTCTTCGCATCCTGAGAAAAATAAAACATATAAAGGGGTGAGATCAGGTGCTCAGTAAGGATAAAAATATAGAGGAAACTTTCATAAATAAGAATAAACATTTAAGGCAACGTATAAGACTATAAAAATACCTTTAATAATAAAATGCATCATAATATGACAAAGATAAATAAAATAATTCCATTTACTTATTCACATGGATATTCTACAAGTAGAATAATCACATGTAATATTCATATCCAATTACATAATGATGGAATGCATAATGCCAAACATCATAACCACATTGTCAAGGCCTTGTACCAAGACTACAAATAAGATTATATCAAGGCCTTATGTCAAGATATCAGTTTGACTCATGAGACATGTCGATGCATCTTGGAGCTATAGAGGCTCCACTCGTCACTTACTAAGTCTAATGTATTCCTCATACAAAAAGGTTGAAACATAACATAAACATTCATATTAAAACTAGCATATGGAATTTTAATACTTTAACCATAAACCATGAATCATATAAAAATAACACATCCACAGTCACACATATCACAAAATCTTCAATACAATATGGAAGATTGTATCATAATAAATCAACTTCAAACAAGTGTAAAATTTATCAAAGGATGTTGACATAGATGATATCAAAACTATTTGAGAGAAATATCACGTTCTATTTTGAAATAATTTAAAAGTAATGTAATTATAAAAGAGAACATTTATTTTGAAAAAATTATCATAAGATTTTATGGGAAGCTTTGAAGGTGTTATAATAGTGGAAAATAGCTGCACCCGCCATATAAGTTAAAAAACATTCTTACCTTAATTTTTCGAAAAGGTTATAAATTACCTTGTTTGGAAAATGGTAGAAAATTCATTTCAAACAATATTAAAAAAATGTAAAATGATGTTATAAATTAATTTAACCCATAGCCTAGTAAATATTAAAGATGTTTTGAAATACATTTTTAAGAAACACGGATGTGGATGACAAAGAGGTCCCAGTAGTTACTCACGTATAAATAACCTCAGATAATGAATAGATTATAGAACTAAAAAATACCTTGTACTTTTCCTTGATTGAGGGTACATTAACCTCCTGTGTTACAGTTAAATCATTGTTATTAAATTATAAAATAAACACATACATAAATATGATATCATATATGATCTTCTAATATTTCTTTGTTAACAATATTTCAATAGTATCATTGTTTCGGGTGTTAACTAATTCATTTTACTTTATGTGATTTATTATGTAAGCCATGTTTGTTATGGGTAGGATCTATTTGATTCATATACAGAATGATATTAAGTTCTTAATCATTATTTTTAATCATAAAATGAAAATTATTCTTGAATATTAATGATGGGGAATGAAACTCATCATGTTCGTGGAGACGGTAATCCATACGTACGAACAAGCAACAATATCATTATATTGATGGTGAAATAGTATGTAAATGGGTGGTATATCATATATAAATAATCATTAACATGTTATATTTTTTATTTACATCATTTATAATCATTATTATACCCATACAAATAATGAATTGTTGAATAATAAACTACACCACGACGTAGAGACGGTAAGTCGTACGTCTGCATGTATGGTGGCATTGTCATTAATAGGATGGATCGAAAAAAGAATATAGATGTAATTTATTTATAATAACATCACAGTATGTATAAGTTACTTGAGTTATTATTTTGGTATGGAAACAACAAATAAAGAGGAAGTGGAAGAAGAAAAAACTTTGAAAGAGGTGGTAAAATTATTACCTCTTCTTCGGGTGCTTCCTTTTGATATGATCGAAAGGGCACCTTAGGTTGGATTATTACCAAAGTAAGTCTTCTAGGATGAAGTGAGGGTAGTTGGTAGGATATATGATAATGGTTTAGGCAAGCCAAATGTATTTGGAGGTGTGATTTGGATAGAAGGGGAAGTGCCCTTTTATAAGAGAGATGAGGGTCAGTTTAGGAAAAGCTTGAAATATTATTTTATTATAAAACTGTATTCAGTTCATAAGGGCCCAAAAAGAATTTATTTTGAAGCTAAGGTGGGGATGGGTATAAAACCTCCAAAACAATAGGTTTTAGATAGGTTTAGGTCCCCATATTAACCTTATCTCTTAGATTTAACTCTTAGTTAAATAGTTTAACTTTTTCAATGTATTCCTGTATTATTATAATAAATGGTTAATAAACATACTATAAAGATCAAAGAGAACCCCAAGTGGTAAATTATTGATATATATAACCTTATCTAACTCCTTTGTGTGAGCCATATATTTTTAGAAATATTATACCAATTAATATTATAATATTTGTTTCAAAAACTCATTTATGTCAATTTTGATACTATTCAGTATTTTGTTTTTGTTAAAGTTATAAAAACTTTATCACTTCAAAAAAAATTATTTAATCAACTCTAACATGTCATATTAACCTATAAAATTAGTTTAAGGAATCAAAGTCTCAATTTAAATTTATTTGAATATTAATAATATCAATTATTTTAATCTTTCATTAATAAGGTATTTACTGCATCATCATTATGTCATAAATAAATTTAATTATTTAATGTCTAAAAATTATAAATAAAATTAAATTATGGAAAAATATTTTTATATTTATAATGAATATTTATAGTTGAATTTATCCTCTGTATAACCCTATATTAAAAAAGTACTTATGAAAATTTGAATTTAACACTTTTAACTCTTTAATTAAATAAAATAATTATAAATGCCCTAATCTAATCCAAGTGGATCAAAGAGGATCATATTTTATTCATAAGGTTGATTTTTGTCGAAAAACACTTATCCAGTAGAATTAAGACACGTGTTATGGTAATTATAATATCATTTTTAGCTTTAATTTCCCAATTTACTTTTAATCGTGGTAAATAAAATTCAAAAGTTATTATTCACCAAAAATTATTTTCATCCTATTTAACCACATTTTACTTACTGATGTAAACCGTGTCTCTCAGATTTTTGAAATTCAATTCATAGAAGTGGTAAAATTATGTTTTACTCAAATTTTCTAACGTTCCTAGAAGGTGGGTAAAAGACGTTAAAAATTCTATAAAATTTTATACATCAAATTTTATTATAAAATGAATCTAATGAATTAAATTGAACTTATATAAGGATTATGTATCTATTTTGACCTAAAATAAATTTAAATAAAATTAATAATAATTTAAATAAAAATCTGGTTTTGAATAATAACAAATTGTTTTTCTCTATTCATGAAAAATTGAAAGTTTTCAGAAAAATACCAAAAATTCACCCTAAGCTAATTTTGATATTCTGAATCCAAAAATGAACTCCATTTTTGAAAATAAAATTTATAAAATATCTAGAAGTGGGTATTTATATTCATAAAGGCTAGTTTTATTGGTCACGGTGTATTAGAACTCGAAGTTTCGTACATCACAAGTTATTGTCTTATTCAAAAAGAAGTGTATCGTGGAAGCTTGAGGTGTTACACATGGCGTTTTAAGAATATCTTAAAAACATGATCATAATTTCATTTTTAACCCATGAAAAGGGAATGCAGATTTTATGTATATAAAACCCATAAAAAATCATTTAAAAATACTTTTAATACACTTATAAAGATATACGTTTTTGTATTCACATAAAGAAAATAAAATGGAGTTTCTTGAGGAAAAGAGATAACTTTTGAGAAGAAAAATCAGTAGCATAATGGGTATAAAATATGGTTTTATAAAATGAGTAAAAGGAGATGGAATAGGTGTCTCCCATTTATAAAACATAATTTTTTAGTAAGGTAATTAATAAAATGAAATTAATATTGAGTTACCATGTCATTCATAATACATATACAAAAAGAGGTTCATGAAAAGAAGAGAAAAGAGGGATATTTCACTTACCTTGATGAGTAACTCATAAAACTAGAATATTGGGAACTTGAGGGCTTGAAGAAACATTTTTTGGACTCATTTGAAGGTGAAATTTTTAGAGTTTCATGTAGGATGAAATTTTAGTTAAATTAAATAGATAAATGGGTGTGTATTTCTAGAAAAAGTGGGGGATTTGTTTAACAATTTCTATATAAAGTCCTCAGACACCTAGGTAGTGGTAAATGAAAAATCATGGGCTTTCCCATGGTATATTCCCATGGAATGGGTAACATGGAACAAATTTTATGTTATTTTAATCCAAAATAGTTGACCATTATTTTATATGAATTATTTGGGAAATGAAAATTAATGTTTTCATAAAATAAAATGTTTAAAGTTAAAGTTTCCATTTCATAATTTTAAAAGTAAATTATATATTTTAAAATAGATTAAAATTGATTAAAATAATTTATTTAATAAAATAACATATTTTTATTCTTATATTTTGGTTAATTATTTATTACATAACTATGAAATAATTATTAAGTCATTAAACATATTAAAAAATCATCTTGTATTTTTACTATTCATTAAAAATATATTATTTTAAAAAAAATACAAAAATTCAACCTCACATAATATCCACATGTTGATTTCAAAAATTATATTTTTTTTGTCTTAATGATACTCTAATTATTACAATGTTAACTTTTAAATATAAAATTCTATATTTATTAAAAACAATAATGGATTGAAAATGCGTAGTAAAATTTTACACACTTGAAAACATAATATTTTATCTTTTACTTTTAAATAAAAGTGTTCTAATCATAATATTTCATTAAAATAAATATTATAAAAGATACCTTTATTTAATAAAGTAATTATATCTTTTCTAAAAAGTATAATTTTTATCTGAAAAATCAATTCAACAAATTCGTTATATTTTTTTAACTACGAAATATATTTCTTAAAATAAAAATGATGGAATAAAAAAAATTTATAAAATGGAATTGGAAATTAATTAAATATTTCCTTGAAACATGAACCCTTATAAGACTCAAGTATCACTTAAGGATATGGTGTATTATAGTGATAGATTCATAGGCTGACTCGGCTAACATCACCCTAGTGGTAATTTCCAATAACTTGAACTTCTCCCATATGTGATTTCATTTAAGATTCACTTGTTGAAAACTCAGATTGGGATTGGTCAAGAGTAAATCCTATTGATGCTACCTCCCTCTCATGATTTGAAAAATGGGCTTCATACGACACAACTCTAATGGTTGAGGCCATCATTTCTCTTTTCTCCATTAATTATCTTTTTTCATTTCTACTTATAAACACTAATTATAACGTCAAAATTATTAACAAAAGTGTAGTTTCCAATGGTCATATTGACTAATAGTCATAGTGAAAGATCATCATAATTTACCAATGGTCATATAATAGTTGAAAGTTGATGGTCATATTTCAATTTATAATCACTTCATTATTAAAGATATATTGCTTTGTTGAGTAAAAAATAATATAACACAACTTTTCTCTGGAAATAGAGATTATTAATAAATTATGGGTCGTTACAGTTATAATAGTAATATCTTTATATTCATGTTATTTAATATTTTATTTGAATTTATTTCTTTCATGTGGTTTATAATTAATACGTTTTCAAAGTGGTAGGGGTTTTATGTTACAGTCCCACTTTTTACTGAGATTGTTTATGCTTATATTTAGGATGATGAAATTATATGATCTAAATCTCAAAAATATTATGTATTTTATTGTAAAATGTTTATTTATATAAGATAATATGTTTTAATTACATTTTCCTCTCCCTAAGTACATGAAATTTATAAATAATATTTTTAATAAACCCGGACTTTGTTTTTCTATTCAGTAGGAAAAAATTATTGCATCTCAATATTTCATTTATATATTTTCAATAATTTTTTTAATATTATAAGATTATTAAATAAATTCATTTTTACCCGTTTTTTGACATTGTATAATTTTTTTAAAAGGAATATTTATTTAATTTTTTTAATGAGGTATTTTTTACCAAAGGTGTGAACCAAATCTTTGTTTTAACGTTTACTACACTAATGGATTTTCAAATCGTCATTACTATTATCTTCCTTGAAGATTTATTTATATGTTTCTATGGTCTGTTTCAAAAAAATATTTCCTAATATTTTATACATTTTAATATTTTAAATATTTTTTTTTAATTAGAAAATGATATTTTCCTCAAAAAATGATCTAGTTATATTTTAATAGAATTTTCTTCAATGATGACATCCATTCATGTTACTTATAATTCAGTGGGGATATGATCAAATGATACCATATTCATTCATTATTTATATATTTTATTATTATGATGATCAAATATTTATAAAACCCATTTTATTTTCCATATGTTAATATATTATGAAATGATAAGTGTTTTCATGATCTTGTGGCATACATATGAACGGATTATGATAATTTGATAGGTGGGTCTGTTATATCCCTCCACTTTATTGGGATATTTTTAATGTCTATGAGCTCATTGGGTTCATAGGAGGTTATCTCAATCCCAAAAGAACATATATGGGGGTTATCCCAATCCCAATTGGGAAAACTGATGGCTATCCCCAGCACAACATTTGATGGATGTATTGGTTTATATCCTGGAAAAATTAATTCTATGATTATTGATTATGCTAAACTTTTTGTACCACTCTCTTTGACATGTTTTTATTCTTATAATATGATCTCTTAACTCATTATCTTTTATTATCTTATTATTCATGTCTTACAAACTGCTAAATATTTATACCATGATTCATGTTAATGATATATGAATTATTATGTATGATATTATATTGTTAATTTCATACTCTCAAACCCTTATTCTTTTCTTATGCTAACTTATGATCATTAAAGGATATCTCCCATGTTTACCATTAATGAATATCTAAGCTCACCCATTCTTATATTTCCTTTACATTAGTTATAAAGAAAACATTTAATTAGGGTATGAATAAGAATTGTACTATGTGAGATTACATTATGAGATATATTGAAGATATTTCAAAAAAAATATAATTATGTATCAAGACTCCAAAAACAATAAAACTTTACTATACTCTAGTGTGTTCTATTGTGAAATGATTGTAATATTCGTCTAAAATTGTGAAATTTTTATGTATGTGAATTTTGGGTCTCTTTACAAAATACATCAGTGATATATAGAATAATATGCTAAAATTGAGCTCTGATAAATACACATAAACTAATATAATGGTAATTTTCTATATCACCAAATTGATGCAAATGAAATTATATATAAAATTATTGGTAAGTGTATCCATTTACGTAGTAGTTCAACCAACAAATTACTATATAAAAATTTCATTATCATGAATTCATAATAATAAAAGTAATAAAGATGGAGTATATTTTTTAAATATCAAAATTCATTTCTACCCATTAAAAACTAGGTCAACTCTCAACCAGTGAACATCCCATCCAAGGAATACATAAAATATGTTCTATTTTCTATCCAATTTTAGCAACAAATAACCCATCATGTAAGTAATAATTATCCCAAAATAACTAGTATATATATAATAAAATACACTACATTAAAATATAGAATCCACCCCATAAAATAAATCCCAACAACTATTATCTACATTAATATTTATACCATCCAACCTTAACCACTATCATAATCAATGAATATCCACATCCATATCCAATATAAATATTTTGGGTGAAGATGGAGAAAATAATCAGACCACCAACTAGTATATACATCAATAATAACTAATTTACTTCCACACTCATTGTCCTAACCAACAAATCAGTGGGAGAGAGGGGGATATTAAGCTAGCCATTTGACTCAGCTTCTCACTAACTGAGTTTTGGGTCACATATAAGAAAACCTCCCTTGGGTGGCGGTGGTGGTTTTGTGAATGGTACTCCCATCACTGAAACAACATAATAAATTTAATAAGTAAAACAATCACAAATATTTTATTATTATTGAACTATATTAAAACCATACTCATACTAATAGGAACATTGAATTTTACTAACCTATGATCTACTAACTCATCATTCTCATGTGGTAATGGAACACATGCCGATAATCTCTAATAAGAGAATTCTAGGTCAACTAGTACACATAAAAATATTAATATTAAATCACAACATCATCCTCAATTCATTTTGACAACTCTAGATAGATATTATGTCATTATCAACCATCCACCTATGTAGACACTTATAAGTAAAAAAATATTTCATATCTCTATCCTCAACCAAGGTAGGAACCACTGGGGATTCACTATCAACATAACATATTCTCGGATGATAATATTAAATAAAAATATATTAAGTAATAATAAACCATATGTTAAAGGGTTTTAACTACCAAACCCTAACAAAATACAATAACATAGAGTCACTTATCTAATTTGAATGTTTTATTGCCCTATTAATATTATAACAACATCAATTACATTTATCTATTTAGTAGGCACCATCAAAGAACATTTTATATATATGTATCTTTATAAAATATATATAACGTACCACACACACTATAATAAAAAAATATATATGAAATTTCATAATTGTAGGATCACTAAATCACTTATCAAGGGGGTTGGTGTGTTCTTCATGAGAAAATAGAAAAATTGGTGCCTTTAGAATTCAACCAAGTCATATCATCATAATTATCAATATCTAAAAAATTAAAGGAAACAATTAGTGTTTTGAAATATCTCTCCAATTTTTGGGTTATATACTAGGGTTATCATAGAAGATACACTTCCCCCCACATCCCAGGGGGTGGGTTCTTCTTGAATGGATTCAATTGTATCATATTTTTTTATGCCTCCATACTTTATGTCTAGTATGATGTTGCCTCATCCCTTTATATCTGGTCTAAAACTTCCACCCATATCCTTCGATTAAACTTTGACATGTCCATCTCTATACCTATCATTCCAATTTTGATATTTCCTTTAACACTACTGATCTAGATTATACATAAAGTTGATAGGCCAAGGTAAAATATGTATGAACACTGAGAGGGTGGTGAATCAGTGGTTATTAAAAACACACCTTTTGTAAGTTTTGTTCTCATACTAATTTAATAATATTAATTATTGATTAAACTAATTGATGATAAGAAGAAATAGTGAGTGTTAAGTAAGACACACAATATAAGAGATCTTGATAGGGTTCACTCACTCTTGTTATCATGTGAATAATACTTGGTATTCGATTATTAAAATCCCACTACCCACATCCTTAACTTATTATTAATAAGGAATAAAGGATACAAGAAAGAATAAGTTTCCAAAATCTTGTATGAAAAATCCAAATAAATATTTAAAAAATTATTAATCTTTTTTAATCCTCTCAAAGTGACACTAAGGATATATCATGTGTGCACCTTCGTTATTTTCCTAAGACCTAGAAAAATCATGTAGTACCCCTGGTTTTTGGTATGTAACCATTTCATGATGATTTTAATGGTTATAAAGTTAAGGGTTATTAATGGGAGAGTCAGGAGAACTTGGAATGATATTTTGAGGCAAAAGGGGAAGTCGCACGGGCAGCGCACAGTTTGTCTAAACCGTACGGCCAAACAGTGCGTTGTTGGTCTTGGATGCAGTAGATTCTACAGGGGCGGTGCATGGTTTTTCTAAATGAGTGTCCAAATTGTGCAAGAATTGTGGTCGAGGAAGTAGCTAATGCACGGTTAGTGCACGGTTTGTCAAACTATGTTAACTAGCCATGTGGGCACTAAAAAGAGATCCTATAAAGGTGGATCTCACGTGTTTTGCCTCTAAGTTCCTCGTTTTTTCTAATAATCAATCCTAACTCTGGATTTTCTTCTCCTTAGGTTATAGAAGCTTCTCCCATCATTCTGGAGGTGATCTAAAGGCTTCTCTTGGAGAATTGAAGCTGAATTTTTGAGGTATGTGATCGTTCTTCTCCGTTCTTGATCGGTTTCAAAGATCTACGTAGATCTACTTCTCCTCTTCTATCGGTTTCTTAGATCTATGCTCGTTATGGATAAATATAAGTGTTTGGATGAAAAATATGATGATATTTGTTCTTTATCTTGCTAGGAGAACATATCTAAGGTGGGTTTTTAGAGAATTGACCCAGTTTTCTTGAGTGTACTTTGACCGTTGTGGTTTTCCTCAAAACCCTAAAGGTATGTGGCTTCACTCTCGACTCCTCTTTCTAGAATTGATTGGATTAGATTCAAATTGGTTTATTCGAATGGATTTGATTGTGAAAAGCATAGAATAAATCTTCTTTAGTGATGATTTATGGTTTTTAATGAGATTGTGAAATTGGGGTGAATTGTTGTGCAAAGTTATTTGGATTATTGAATTTAAAATGTTGATTTTAAATTATGGATTTACTGAAACTATAGTTGGTTGGTGAAAATGGGTTTTCAATAAAAATTATGTATTATTGAAATGGATTGAGGATTGAAATGACTTTGATGGAATTGTTTTTCAATAAAAAGAGACTTTTATTGAAATGGGTTGGCATTGAAATGGTTTTGATAGAAATGGTTTTCAATAAAGAGGTGTTTTTATTGAAAGGGTGTTTTGGCATGATTGATGGGAATATGTGGTGTGTGTTCATATTGCATGTACATGGCTTGGTTGAAATAGGACCTTGTGCTCAGTGTCAAATGCTTAATGGCACATGTTAACTATATGTATGAGGATTGGTTGAAATATGACCTTGTGCTCGGTGCCAAAGGTGTAATGGCACATGGTGAACAATTACCTTGTGACGACTTGGTAGATCAACAAGAAACTGCCCATGAGTATGGAACTGTCAAAAAGTAGCATGCATGGTTGGTTGCATGGGTAGTGGAATGGTTGGGTATGCCAAAAAGGGATATGGTGAAATTGTTCTAAAGATTGATTGGTTATTTTTCTGGAAAAATAACTTATTGGGAAATTGGTTTCAATTTTTCTTGTATACTTTTGGTTATGAATGGTTTTATAAACTTGTTATATCTTGTTATAAACTATTTTGGGAAAAATATTTATGTAAACTATTTTATATAAATGTTTCTAACTCTTCTATCCTAGTGGAATGAGTAGGGAAGTCATTGGGGGAAAACCTACTGAGTTTTATACTCACCCTTGCTTTGGAAAATTGGTTCTTTTGTAGATGTCATAATATGAGAAATAGGTAAAGGTAAGTCATCTTACTGCTAGAGGCTTTTGGTGATGCTTGGGAGATGTTGTGGAGTTTGGAGCTTGGGGAGCGTGGAGTTGTGGTGTCTTTTGGGATTCTTGAACTGTTTATCGGCCGTGTACTTTGATGCTTGGTTTGGTCTTCCACTATTGTCTACTAGATGTGGTTTGACATAAATGAAGTTGTTTAGTTGTCATCGTTTTATTCATGCATCATATAGTAAATGTGTGGTTAGTCTTAGTTGGTTTTTGGGTTATTTATCATTGGGTAAATCTTCCCCCAACTTGTATTTTAAACCCTTCGACATTAATTACCATCCTTTGGTATCTTGGAGATGTCTCTTAAGTCCTAGTAATGACTCATTGTACTCTCAAGCCAATTACAATTGGCGGGTCATTTCAAATGGTATCATCTTGTTCGATCATTGCCTAACAAGTAGTCATCAATGTTCTTGGTCTTGGAGTTGAAATTCATTCTTGTCTATTCCTTCGGTCAAAATCTTAGATAGGAGTAGGATTCTTGGAACTTGAAATTTATAGCATTAAAGGACATAGCTAACACATTTATATTGAACTTTAAGTTACCTGGGTGTTGTGTTCATAAGTATTTTGGATACACTTCTAGAATGTTAGAAATCTCATTGTCATGGGTTTATCCAATGAGAGGAGCATGACATGTATTGTATAGGAATTACTTCCCACTAGTATTGCATATCTCATTGTGAGGATTGAGTAAGGATTTTGTGCAAGGTGAAATTTTTTGAAAAAATGCAGAAATTGTTTTCAAGTGAAAGATTTTGAAAACAGGGTATTTGGTGTATTTTGAAAATGGGTTGATTTTCAAAAATCATTCTAAATGTTTTCAAAAATGGTTGAACATGGAAAAAAGTTTTTTTGAAAATAATGTTGTGATATATTGTGTGATAGAATTTGAAATACCTAGCCATAAGTTGTTTGAGAGTGAGATTGATGGTGTTTTTTGTTGGTTTTGAAAATGGCACTTGGTAGGCATCATCGGAACCAACCCGAAGAGGTTGCATAAAATGTGGTTCCACTAGAACCACATGTGAACCAAGAGCTGGTTTAGAGTATTATCCAGGCTTTTTATGTTGTGGATATGGGGAATCGGAGGAATGAACCATGGCATGTGGATCATACCATCCAGTTCATGAAGAACAATCCACCGAAATTTTGGGGTCATGTTGAACCCGAGAAGGCGGAGGTGTGGCTAAGTAGGATGAATCGTATCTTTGATTTCATCGGCACACCATCATAGATTAAGGTCATGTTGGCGACATATATGTTTGATGATCTTTCACATATGTGGTGGGATTTAGCGGTGCTGGCTAAATTGGATGAAGGCCTTAAATGGGAGGATTTTGAAGAATTGTTCAACAAAAAATTTTATCCTCACACGTTCAAGATCCATAAAATGATGGACTTCTTTAGCTTGAAACAAGAGAGCCTCTCTATAACAGAGTATGAAGCTAAGTTAATGAATTTAGTCTGTTTTTCACCAGAGGTTGTCGAAAGTGCGTCGTTGAAGGCACGCATCTTAGAATCGGGGCTAAGGTGAGAGATTCGATCGAAGATTGCAGTGCTATGTATTACGGATTATACAGAGATGGTTAACAGAGCAACTATTGTGGAACGTGATATCTCAGGATCTATAGGAGGAGGAATGATGATACCTAAGGGAAACGGTGGGAACTCAACCATTGGAAACAAGAGGAAAAGGGAGACCTATTTCTCTGGTGCAAGTGGAAATCAGAACCAGACGGCGGGATTAGTGAACCTTCCTCCAAGACCCCATAGTAATGAATGTTTCTTTCAATGTGGTTCGACTGACAACATAAAGCGAGACTGCAACCTAGATCATGTAATAATTTCAACAAAATGGGACATATTCAGTGTTATTGTGGCAGTGGTCCTAGTTCGGGTACTCGAGACACTTCTCAGGCGTTGCAAGCATCGTATGCTTCGACAGGAAGAGGACAGCAGAGTTAGTCTTGTCAGCATAACAAAGCTAGCCATGGTGATTCTCGAAATACCATGACTCCTCAACCCGGGAAATTTCAACAAGGAAACAAGGAAAGCAGTGCAGCAATGAAGTGATTGTATGGAGTTGAGCAGATGATGGTCGATGATCAGTATGGACCATCTACGAGAGAGGTATGATTATTTTGAATTATACCCTTTTGAAAGTCCTCTTCGATACTGGTGCATCACATTCTTTCATTGCTCCTCATGTTGTTGAT
The DNA here is from genome assembly GCA_963277665.1 of Viscum album. NCBI lineage: Eukaryota > Viridiplantae > Streptophyta > Magnoliopsida > Santalales > Viscaceae > Viscum > Viscum album. The sequence goes on from OY728127.1 coordinate 1,816,394,082, forward strand.
CTTCTATGTATAAAACTAGAAATGATGCCTTCTGTTTAGAAACTAAAAACTCCTCTTGGTGAAAGATAATGTCAAGCCTTTGTGTGTAAAGCATGTGATATAACTGTTGATGGAGCTGAGTTGAAATGGGACTTCACGATATTGGACATGGATGTCTAGGACGTAATCCTAGGTATGGATTTCCTGACAATGTTTAAGGCTCACATCGACTGTTATAGTAGAACAATTAGTTTCACGACTGAGGACGGAATCAACCATCTCTTCAGAGGATAGAGGATGGTAAAGAAAGGTACAAAGAGCTTGTTGGCACCAATGGTGGGAATGATCTCTTACCAACTAGCAGCATTAACTTTGGCATCAATTGAAGAGATAGAGGAAAATAGTATTCCAGCTATTGTGGATCAATTTCTAGTTGTCTTTCCCAATAACTTCTTATGGTTACCACCTATAAGGGAAGTGGAGTTTATGATTGATCTCCTTCCGGGGACCAGTACTATTTCCCTTATGTCTTATAGGATGGCACCAATAGAGTCACAGGAATTGAAATTTTAGTTAGAGGAGCTGGAAATCAAGGGCTTCATTTGACCAAGTACTTCTCCATGGGCAGCACCATTGTTGTTTGTGAAGAAGGCAGATGGAACTCTTTGGTTGTGTGTGGACTATCGTAAGCTTAACCAAGTTACGATAAAGAATAGATATGAACTTCCATCCATTGATGATCTGTTCGATCAATTAAGGGGAGCTCATTGGTTCTCCAAGATTGAATTGCAATCAGGATATCACCAATTGCGAGTTCGGGAGGAGGATATTCCAAAGACATCTTTATGAATAAGATTTGGCCACTACGAATATGTAGTCATGCCTTTCGGTCTAACGAATGCACCAGCAGTCATCATGGATTTGATGAATCGGATATTTCAGAAATATTTGGATTCTTTTGTTGTGGTTTTTTTGGACGATATTTTGATAAACAAGGGCTGATCATGAGTTGCACCTGGAAATAGTGTTACAAATATTCAGATATCATCATTTTTATTCCAAATTATCAAAGTGTGATTTTTGGATATAGGAAGTACGTTTCCTTGGCCATGTCATTTCTGAGAAAGGTGTTTCTGTTGATCCTGAAAAGATTGAAGTTGTTATCTCTAGGAAACCACTAAATAATGTATTCGAGATATGTAGTTTTCTTTGTCTAGATCGTTACTACTGAAGCTTTGTGCATGATTTATCATGACTAGCATCACTAATGACATCTCTCGCAAATAAGAATGCTCCATTCCAATGGACAGAAGAATGTCAGAAGTCTTTCCAGGAACTGATGGTTCATCTTACCTCAGCACCCATCTTGATCTTCCCTGAATCAGGATAGGGGTATGTGGTGTATTGTGATGCATCAGGATCAGGGTTGGGTTGTGTTCTCATGCAAGGAGACCATGTGGTTACTTATGGTTCAAGCTAGTTGAGGGTGCATGAGAATAATTACCCAACACATTATCTGGAGTTAGCTGCAGTTTTCCATGCTTTGAAAACATGGAGACATTATCTCTTTGGTGAGAAATTTACTGTGTTTACGGATCACAAAATCTTGAAACACATTTTCTCACAACAATATTTGAATCTGAGGCAAAGGAGATGGATGGTGTATCTCTAGATGTTTGACTTTGACTTGATGTACACACCAGGAAAAATGAATTTGGTGGCGGATGCATTGAGTAGAAAGTCATATGCTCGATTATCAAAAGTATCTTTAGATGAATGATAGTTGATTTCGGTCTTACCTGACATGCATGTGGAATGTGAAGATAGAGGTGATGTTGTTGTTTTATTTTCAACTACACTTGTTCCAGATTTAGTAAAGATGATCAATGTATCACAAACATCTGATGCAGAATATCTGGTTGTAAGTTCAAAACTCAATGGTGGGGAGACCATTGATGGATGGAAACTTGATGGGGGTTCAGTTTTGTCTTTCAGAGATCGGATGGTTGTACCTATGGTTTTGCATCAACAACTCATTCATGCTTACCACCATTCAAAATGGGTTGTATATACAGGTACATATAAAATGTTTAAGGCATTGAAGACATAGTTTTGGTGGAGCGGCATGAAAAGAAAGGTGGTCAAGTTCGTCTCATGGTGTTTGACTTGTCATCAGGTTACAACAGTGCATCCAAGACCAGCTGGTATGTTATAGTCTTTACATATCCCAGTGTGGAAATGGGATCAAATAGCAATGGATTTTGTTGTAGGTCTTCCAAGAATTGTCCGAAAACACGATTCCTTTTGGGTGATAGTTGATCGTCTAACCAAGTTGGTCCATTTTATCCCAATTCGTGAAACTCATACAGTGGAACATATTTCAAAAATCTATATCCATGAAGTGGTAAAGAGGCATGGTGTACAAGTCTATAGTCTCATATAGAGATCTGAGGTTCACACCTCTTTTCTGTAGATCTTTACAGCAAGCCCTTGGGACTCAGTGGACTATGAGCCCGATGTATCATCCTCAGACGGATGTGAAATCCGAGAAGATGATACAAACATTGGAAGATATGTTTCAGGCTTATGTAATGGATTTTGGTGTCTCATGGGAGGATCATATACCCTTAGTGGAGTTCTCATACAATAGAAGTTATCAAGCCTCGATACGCATGGCTCCATTTGAAGCATTGTATAGGCGTCCTTGTGGTTCTCCACTATGCTGGGTGGAAACTGTTGACACTTCACTATTTGGGCCGAGCCTTGACCAAGAAACAATGGAGAAGATCCAGTTGATTAGAAAAAGAATGGATATGGCTCAGAGTCGTCCTAAATCTTATGCAGATCACCATAGAAGACCGTTCTCGTTCATTGTGGGTGATCATGTCTTCTTGAGGATCTCTCCAAGGCTTGTACATCGTCGTTTTGGAAATCAGGGGAAGTTATCTCCAAGATACATTTTCCCTTTTGAGATAATGGAATGGGTTGGAGATGTGGAATATTGGTTGGAATTTCCATCATGGTTTAGTTCAGTGCATAATGTGTACCATGTATCTCAATTGAAAAAGTATCGGACTGATCTTGACCATGTGATCAGATGGGATCACGTTGACCTAGAGCCAGATGCTTCGTTGATACATATCATGGTACAGATTGTTGATAGGAAAGAGAATGTATTGTGTGGAAAATGCATCGGTCTAGTGTGGGTTTTATAGCAGCATGGTCAGATTCAAGAAGAGACTTGGGAATGTGAAAATGAAATGAAAGAGCAGTGGCCAGAACTCTTCCAGTCGGCTGAAGGTTTTCTACTTTCCAAGGATTGAAAGACCAATGGTGGGGAGAATGTAGTACCCCCGGTTTCTGGTATGTAACCATTTATTGATTCTTTTAATGGTTATAAAGTTAAGGGTGATGAATGTGGGAGTTTGGAGAACATGGAATGAAGTTTTGAGGCAAAAGGGGAAGTCGCACGGGTGGCGCACGGTTTGTCTAAACCGTGCGTCCAAACCGTGCATTGTTGGTCTTAGAGGCAGTAGCATCCGCACAGGCAGCGCACAGTTTGTCTAACCGTGTGGCCAAACCATGTGAGAAGGGTGTCCAAGGTAGTAGCTAACCCATGGTTAGTGCAGAGTTTGTCAAACCATGTGAACTAACCATGTGGGCACTTAAACGAGATCCTATAAAGGTGTATCTCACACGTTTTTGCCTATAAGTGCCTTGTTTTTCCTTCTAAGTGGCCCTAACTCGGGATTTTTCTTCTCCTTTGGTCAGAGAAGGTTCTCCCATCGTTCCTGTGGTGTTCTAAAGGCTTCTCTTGGGGAATCAAAGCCGGATTCTTAAGGTATGTGATCGTTTTTCTTCATTCTTGATCGGTTTCTTAGATCTACTTAGCTCTACTTCTCATCCTCTCTCAGTTTCTTAGATATACTCTCATTATGGGTAGAGCTAAGTGTGTGGATGACAAATATGATGAGATTTGGTCTTGATCTTTCTAGGAGAATAGATCTATGGTGGTTTTTTGTAGAGTTTACTGGTTTTCTTGAGCGTTCTTCGACCATTGTGGTTTTCATCAAAACCCTAAAGGTAGGTGGCTTCACTCTCGACTCCTCTTACTAGAATTGATTGTCTTAGATTCAAATTGGTTTATTTGAATGGATTTGATCATGAAAAGCATAGAATAAATCTTCTTTAGTGATGATTTATGGTTTTTGATGAGATTGTAAAATCTTGGTGAATTGTTGTGAAAAGGGATTTGGCTTGTTTAATTTAAAATGTTGATTTTAAATTATGGATTTTCTGAAATTGTATTTGGTTGATGAAAAATGAGTTTTCAATAAAAAGGGTTTTTTATTGAAATGGATTGAGGATTTAAATGACTTTGATGGAATTGGTTTTCAATAAAAAGGGAGTTTTATTGAAATGGGTTGGCATTGAAATGGTTTTGATGGAAATGGTTTTCAATAAAGAGGTGTTTTTATTGAAAGGGTGTTTTGGCATTATTGATGGGATTATGTGGTGTGTGTTCATATTGCATATATGGGGTTTGGTTGAAATAGGACCTTGTGCTTGGTTCCAAACTTTTAATGGCACATGGAAACTATATGTACGAGGCTTGGTTGAAATATGACCTTGTGCTCGATGCCAAAGGTGTAATGGAAAATGGGGAACAATTACCTTGTTATGACTTGGTAGATTGATGATAAACCGCTCATGAGTATGGAACTGTCATAACGTAGCATGCATGGTTGGTTGCATGGGTTGTGCAATGGTTGGGTTTTCCAAAATGGATATGGTGAAATGGTTTTAATGGTTTTTTTGGTTATTTTTCTGGAAAAATAACTTGTTGGGAAATTGGTTTCAATTGTTCTTGGATACTTTTGGTTATTAATGGTTTCAAAAACTATTTATATCTTGTTATAAACTATTTTGGGAAAAAAAATATGTAAACGATTTTATATAAATGTTGTTTACTCTTCTATCCTAGTTTCCTGAGTAGGGAAGTCATTGGGGAAAACCTACTGAGTTTTATACTCACCCCTACTTTGGTACATTGGTGCTTTTGTATATTTTGTATTCTGAGGCACAGGTAAAGGTAAGTCATCTTACTGCTAGAGGCTTGTGGTGATGCTTGGGAGTTGTTATGGAGCTTAGAGATTGTGGAGCGTGGAGTTGTGGTGTCTTTCGAGAGTCTTGAGTTGTTTATAGCTCGTGTACTTTGATGCTTGGTTTGTTCTTCCACTATTGTGTACATGATGTGGTTTGACATAAATGAAGTTGTTTAGTTGTCATCATTTTGTTCATGCATCAAATAGTAAATGTTTGGTTATGCTTGGTTGGTTTGTGGGTTATTTCTTAAAAGGTAAATTATCTCCCAACTTGTATTTGAAACCCTTCGGCATTTCTTTCCGGACATTGGCATCTTGGGGATGTCTCTTAAGGCCTAGTAATGACTCGTTGTACTCTCAAGACAATGACAATTGGCGGGTCCAGACAAATGGTATCAGCTTGTTTGGTCTTTTCCTAACAAGTAGTCATCGATGTTATTGGTCTTGGAGTTGAAATTCATTCTTGTCTATTACATGGGTTGAAATCTTAGACATGAGTATGATTGTCGGAACAAGAAATGTATAGCATAAAATGACATATCTAACCCGTTTATGTTGAACTTCATGTTACTAGGGTGTTGGATACATAAGTGTTTGGGATACACTTCTAGAATGTTGGAAATTACATTATCATGGGTTTAGCCAATGAGAGGAGAATGACATGCATTGTAGAGGAATGACTTCCCACTAGGATTTCATATCTCATTGTGAGTAATGAGTAAGGATATTTTTCAAGGCAAAAATTTTTTAAAAAATGGAGAAATTGTTTTCAAGTTAAAGATTTCTAAAATAGGGTATTTGGTGTATTTTGAAAATGGGTTGATTTTCAAAAAGCATGGTGAATGTCTTCAAAAATGGTTGAACACAGGTTGTTTTGAAAACAATATTGTGATAGATGATGTGATAGAATTTGAAATGATAATCCATCAGTTTCTAGAGATTGACATTGACAGAGTTTGTTGTTGGTTTAGAAAATGGAACCCAGTAGGTGTCATCGGAACCAACCCAAAGAGGCAGCAGAAAATGTGGTTGCACCAGAACCACGTGTGAACCAAGAGATGGTTCAGATTATTGTCCAGGCTTTTCATGATATAGATACAGGGAACCGGAGGAACGAACCAAGGCTTGTGGATCATACCATCTAGTTCATGAAGCAGAATCCACCGAACATTCGGGGTGATGTTGAACCTGAGAAGGCGGAGGTGTGGGTAAGTAGGATGAATCGTATCATTGATTTCAGCGGCACACCATCACAGCTCAAGGTCAAGTTGGTGACCTATATTCTTGACGATCTTTCATGTCAGTGGTGGGATTTAGAAGTGCAGGCTAAATTGGATGAAGGCCTTACATGGGAGGATTTTGAAGAATTGTTCAACAATCAATACTATCCTCACACGTTCAAGATCTAGAAAATGATGGACTTCTTCAGCTTGAAACAAGAGAGACTCTTTGTAATAGAGTATGTAGTTAAGTTCATGAATTTAGTTCATTTTTTACCAGAGGTCGCAGCAAGTGAATTATTGAAGGCACACACCTTATAATCGGGGAAAAGGGAAGAGATTCGATCGAAGATTGTAGTGCTCTGTATTAAGGATTATACAGAGATGGGTAACAGTGAAACTGTTGCTGAACATGGTATCTCGGGGTCGATAGGAGGAGGAATGATGATACCTAGGAGAAACGGTGGGAAATCAATGGTTAGGAACAAGAGGAAAAGGGAAACCTATTTCCACAGTGCAAGTGGAAATCAGAACCAGACCGCGGGATCAGTGAACCTTCCTCGATGACCCCAGAGCAAAGTAGGTTTCTTTCAATGTGGTTCGACTGACCACATAAAGTGAGAGCATATGGCGCAACCTAGAGCATGTCATAATTGCAACAAGATGAGACATCTTCAGCGCTATTATCGTAGTGCTCCTAGTTTAGGTACTCGGGATACTTCTCTGGCGTCGCAATCATCGTATGCTTCAACAGGAAGAGGATTTCAAAGTATGTATCATCAGCATAATAGAGCAAGCCATGGTGAATCTCGAAATACCATGACTCCTCGACCAGGGAAATTTCAACAAGTCAACACGGAAAGCAGTGCAGCGATGAAGCAATTGTATGGAGCTTAGCAGATGATGGTCAATGATCAGGCTAGACCATCTATGGTGAGAGGTATGATTCTTTTGAATTCTACCCTTGTGGAAGTTCTCTTCAATACTAGTGCATCTCATTCTTTCATTTCTTCTCATGATGTTGATCTACTATGTTTAAAACTGAAAATTATTCCATCTATTTTGAAACTGAAAACTCCTCTTGGTGAAAGTGAATTTCAAGCCTTTGTGTGTAAAGAATGAGCTATAACTATTGATGGAGCTAAGTAGAAATGGGACTTATCGATGTTGTAAACGTATGTTTATGACGTAATCCTGGGTATGGATTGGTTGATAATGTTTAAGGATCACATCGACTTTCATAGGAGAATGGTTAGTTTCACGACTAAGGGCAACATCAACAATCTCTTCATAGAAGAGAGGATGGAAAATAAAGGTGCAGAGAGCTTGTGGACACCAATGGTGGGAACGATCTCTTACCAACTAGTAGCACTGACTTTGGAATTAATGTAAGAGATTGATGAAAATAGTTTTCCAGCTGTTGTGGATCAATTTCCATACTTCTTTCACAATAACTTCTCAGGGTTACCACCTTTAAGGGAAGTGGATTTTACGATTTATCTGCTTCTAGGGACTAGTCTTATTCCCCTTTTGTCTTATAGGTTGGCACCAATAGAGTTATGGGAATTGAAAGTGCAGATAGAGGAGCTGGAAAGCATGGGTTTCATTTGACCAAGTACTTCTCCATGGGAAGCACCGGTGTTGTTTGTGAAGATGGCATATGTAACTCTTCGGATGTGTGTTGATTATAGTAAGCTTTACCAAGTTACGATAAAGAATAGATATCCACTTCCACACATTAATGATCTGTTCGATCAATTAAGGAGAGCTCAGTGGTTCTTCAAGATTGACTAACGATCAGGATATCCCCAATTGTGAGTTCAGAGGGGGGATATTCCAAAGACAGCTTTCAGAAGCATATATGGCCGCTACAAATATGTAGTCATGCCTTTCGGTCTAACGAATGCAGCAGCAGTCTTCATGGATTTTATGAATCGGATATTTTAGTGATATCTAGATTTTTTTGTTGTGGTGTTTGTGGATGATATTTTGGTCTATTCAAAAACAAGGGATGATCATAAGGTGCAGCTAGAAACAGTGTTACAAATCTTGATAGATCATCGTTTGTATGCCAAATTATCAAAGTGTGACTTTTAGATATAGGAAGTATGTTTCCTTGGCCATGTCATTTCTGGGAAAGGTGTTTCTATTGATCCTGAAAATATAAAAGCCATTATCTCTTGGCAACCACCGAAGAATGTGTTCGAGATACGAAGCTTTCATGGTCTAGTTGGCTACTACTGATGCTTTGTGTGTGATTTCTCATGACTAGTGTCACCAATGATAGCTCTGAAAAAGAAAAATTCTCCATTCCAATGGATAGAATAATGTCAGAAGTCTTTCCAGAAACTGAATTTTCATCTTACATCGGCACCCATCTTGATCTTTCCTAAATCGGGACAGGGGTATGTGGTGTATTGTGATTCTTTGGGATCAGGGTTGGGTTTTTTTCTCTTGTAAGGAGACCATGAGGTTTCTTATGGTTCAAGGCAGTTGAGGGTGCATAATAAGAATTACCCTACACATGATTTGGAGTTAGCTGTAGTCATCCATGCTTTGAAAACATATAGAAATTATCTCTTTGGTGAGAAATTTTCTGTGTTTATGGATCACAAAAGCTTGAAACACATTTTCTCAAAGCGGTATTTGAATCTAAGGCAAAGGATATGGATGGAGTATCTTCAGATGTTTGACTTTGACTTGATGTACACACCAGGAAAAGGGAATTAGATGGCGGATGCATTGAGTAGAAAGTGATATGCTCAGTTAGTGAAAGTAGATTCAGATTAATGGCAGTTGATGTCGGTCTTAGCCGACATGCATGTGGAATGTGAAGACCAAGGTGATGTTGTAATTTTATTTTTAGGTACACTTGTTCCTGATTTAGTAAAGATGATCAAAGAAAAAAAAATATGATACAGAATGTTTGGTTGTACGTTCAAAACTCAATGGTGGGGAGACCATTGATGGCTGGAAACTTGATGGGGGTTCGGTTTTGTGTTTCAGTGATCAGATGGTTGTACCTATGGTTTGTCAAGAACAACTCCTTCATTCTTACCACCATTCAAAATTGGTTGTAAATCTGGGTACACAGAAAATGTATAAGGTGTTAAAGATGTAGTTTTGGTGGAGCCGCATGAAAAGAAAGGTGGTCGAGTTTGTCTCGCGGTGTTTGAATTGTCAACAGGTTAAAGCATAGATTCAGAGACCAACTGGTATGTTACAGTCTTTACCTATCCCAGTTTGAAAATGGGATCAAATATCAATGGACTTTGTTACAGGTCTTCCAAGAAAGGTCTGGAAACATGATTCCATTTGGGTGATAGTGGATCATCTAACCAAGTTGGCCCATTTTATCCCAATTCATGAAACTCATACGGTGGAAGACATTTCAAGAATATATATCTGATAAGTGGAAAATAGGCATGGTGTACCAGTGTCTATAGTCTCATATAGAGATCTGAGGTTCACATCTTGTTTCTGGAAATCATTATAGCAATCCCTTGGGACTCAGTTGGCTACGAGCATGGTGTATCATCCTCAGACGGATGGGAAATATGAGCGGACGATACCAACGTTGGAAGATATGTTGTAGGCTTTTGTAATGGATTTTGATGGCTCATGGGAGGATCATATACCCTTAGTGTAGTTCTCATACAATAATAGCTATCAAGCCTCGATATGCATGGCTCCGTTTGAATCATTGTATGGGTTTCCTTGTCATCCTCCACTATGCTGGGTGGAAACTGGTAAAACATCACTAGTTGGCCAAGCCTTTTCCAAGAAACAATAGAGAAGATCCAGTTGATTAGAAAGAGGATGGAGATGTATCACGAGTCATCATAAATCATATGTAGATCACCGTGGAAGACCGTTGTCGTTCGTTGTTGGTGATCATGTCTTCTTGAGGATCTCTCCAAGGGTTGGACATCTTCATTTAGGGAAGCATGGCACGTTATCTCCCAGATACATTGGCCCTTTTGAGATACTGGAATGGGTTGGAGAGGTGGAATATTGGTTGTAATTACCACCACAGTTTAGTTCAGTGCATAACGTGTTCCATGTATCACAGTTAAAAAAGTATCAGCCTGATTCTGACCATGTGATCAGATGGGATCACGTTGACCTAGAGCCATATGCTTCATTGATACATATCTCGGTACGGATTGTGGATAGGAAAAAGAAATTTTGGCATGGAAAAGGCATCATTTTAGTGTGGGTTTTATGGCAGCATGGTCAGATTCAAAAAAGACATGGGAATGTGAAAAGGAAATGAAAGAGCAGTGGCCGGAACTCTTTCAGTCGGCTGAAGGTTTACTAATTTCCAAGGACGGAAAGAACAATGGTGGGGAGAATGTAGTACCCCCTGTTTCTGGAATGTAACCATTTCTTGATGCTTTTAATGGTTATAAAGTTAAGGGTGACTAATGGGAGAGTTGAGAGAACTTGGAATGAAGTTTTGAGGCAAAAGGTGAAGTCACACTTTTGGCGCACGGTTTTTCTAAACCGTGTGGCCAAACTGTGTTTTGTTGGTCTTGGAGGCAGTAGCATCTGCACAGGCAGCGCACGATTTGTCTAACTGTGCGGCCAAACTGTGTGAGAAGGGTGGTTGAGGAAGTAGCTAATGCGTGGTTAGTGCACGGTTTGTCCAACCGTGTTAACTAACTGTGCGGGCACTTAAACGAGATCCTATAAAGGTGGATCTCACGCATTTTTTCTTATATGTGCCTCATTTTTCCTCTAAGTGTCCCTAAATCAGGATTTTGCTTCTTTTTAGGTCAGATAATGTTCTCCCATCACTCTGGAGGTGATTTGAAGGCTTCTATTGGTGAATCGGAGTTGGATTCTTGAGGTATGTGATCGTTCTTCTTTGTTCTTGATCAGTTTCTTAGATCTACATAGATCTACTTCTCCTCTTCTCTCGGTTTCATAGATCTATTCTTGTTATGGGAAGATCTATGTGTGTGGATGAAAAATACGATGAGATTTGGTCTTGATCTTTCTAGGAGAAGAGATCTAAGGTGGGTTTTTGGAGAATTCATCCAGTTTTCTTGAGCATTCTTTGACCATTGTGGTTTTCGTCAAAACCCTAAAGGCATGTGGCTTCACTCTCGACTCCTCTTGCTAGAATTGTTTGTATTAGATTCAAATTGGTTTATTTGAATGGATTTGATTGTGAAAATCATAGAATAAATCTTCTTTAGTGATGGTTTATGGTTTTTGATGAGATTGTGAAATCTTGGTGAATTGTTGTGCAAAGTGATTTGGCTTGTTGAATTTAAAATGTAGATTTTAAATTTTAGATTTGTTAAAACTATAGTTGGTTGATGAAAAATGGGTTTTCAATAAAAAGGGTGTTTTATTGAAATGTTTTGAGGATTTAAATGACTTTGATTGAATTGGATTTTAATAAAAAGGGATTTTTATTCAAATGGGTTGGCATTGGAATGGTTTTGATGGAAATGGTTTTCAATAAAGATGTTTTTTTATTGAAAGGGTGTTTTGGCATGATTGAAGTGAATATTTGGTGTGTTCATATTGCATGTACGGGGCTTGGTTTAAATAGGACCTTATGCTCGGTGACATAAATTTAATGGAACATGGTAACTATACGTATGAGGCTTGGTTGAAATATGACCTTGTTCTCAGTGCCAAAGGTGTAATGGCACATGGGGAACAATTACCTTGTACTGACTTGGTAGATCGACGAGGAACCGCTCATGAGTATGGAACTATCATAAATTAGCATGCATGATTGGTTTCATGGGTTATGGAATGGTTGGATATGCCCAGAAGGGATATGGTGAAATGGTTCTAAAGCTTGTTTGGTTAATTTTCTAGAAAAATAACTTGTTGGTAAATTGGTTTCAATTTCTCTTGGATAATTTTGGTTATGAATGGTTTCAGAAACTTGTTATATCATGTTATAAACTATTTTGGGAAAAATGTTTTATGTAAACTATTTTATATAAATGTTGCTAACTCTTTTATCCTATTGGTGTGAGTAGAAAAGTCATTGGGGAAAACCTACTGCATTTTATAGTCATCCCTGCTTTGGCACGTTAGTGCTTTTGCAGATGTCATATTCCGAGACACAAGTAAAGGTAAGGCATCTTATTGCTAGAGGCTTGTAGTGATTCTTGGGAGATATTGTAGAGCATGGAGATTGTGGAGCATAGAGTTGTGGTGTCTTTCGAGAGTCTTGAGTTGTTTATCTGTCATGTACTTTGATGTTCGGTTTGGTCTTCCACTATTGTGTACTTGATGTGGTTTGACATAAATGAAGTTGTTCAGTTTCCATCCTTTTGTCCATGCATCATATAGTAAATGTTTGTTTATTCTTGGTTGTTTTATGGGTTATTTATTAAAGGGTAAATCGTCCCCCAAATTTTATTTGAAACCCTTTTTCATTTATTACCAGCCTTTGGCATCTTGGGGATGTTGCTTAAGGCCTAGTAATGACTCGTTGTACTCTCAAGCCCATGAGAATAGGCGGGTCATTACAAATCCTCTATAGAATTGTAACGCCCCAAGGTTTCAAAAATAAATTGAAATGAATTAATCACTAAGCCTCTATATAATGAAACTTTGATTTAAGGAGATAGTTATAAACTAGACATTAAACATAATTTTCAGCTTCTATGATTTGAATTTCAAAAAAATGGACATCTACGGTTGCGATTAATAAGATATTTAGACTATGATAGAACCAAATTGTTTTTTGTGAACAGTAAAATACCCTTATTAATAGTAATATGAACCTAATGAATAGTAAATCTTATTATTATTTTATATTCTTAAGGTTATAATATAATAAGATCTTGATTAATTAGTCAAAGTGATATAAAATAAGTTATAGTTTTAAAATTGTTATTTTTTGAATAAATTATGATTTCATTAAAAAAATTAATTTTTTCATATTCATAAAATTATTTTGACAAAATGTAGTTAATTTTTGAATTATATGTGTTGAATAATGGTAGGTTGATTTTTTGGGAAGTTTCTCAAATACTCGATTTTTTTTAATAGTGAAATGTGGTGATTTATTGTGTGTATACATTATATGTTAAATACACGATTCCTAGAATCATGGATTATGTAAGAATAATAGTTTCTAAATCACATTCTCTATTTACTATTTTGGGTCTCATGAATCAAGACTATTCATAATCTTGATCAAAAATATTAAAATCATGGTTAAAATAATAGAAAACCTCTCCTCTCCTCCACTATAAATACCACCCTCACCCCCTCTTCCTCTCACACCTATAAAGATTTAAGAATTGTCTAAATTATGAAAAATAAACTTCCCAAGGCTCTTACCCATATTCAAGACCAGATGGTCTCACCAAAAGGCTAAAACCAAAGGCCCTAAGGATGATCTCAACAAGAGGAGATCAAGAGGTAAAAATCCTCTTTCATTTTCTTGTGTTTTCTTTTCAATTATTTTCTTTTATTATTCTCTATTCACATCCCCTAATCAAAGATGAATTAAATATAAATTATTATATATATACTATATTTTTATCACGTTTATAAAAAAATTCATCATCATTATTCTTCTTCAATTCCTATTATTGAAAAAATAAAAACATTGTCTGTGGTGTGTCGACTTACAAAATTCATGGGTGGTGTTTTTTTTAAAAAAAATTAATTCCATAAAAGATGGTTGTAAAAAAATTAATGTTTGGAAATATTTTAAAGCGTATTATATGACCTCTATTATGTTCTTTAATTAATTTATATCCATAATATTAAATGTATATGATGAAACAAGTTCGTGATTATCAAAGAACCGCCAAAATGATCTAAATGAATATCACTAATGATTTATCACATGATTAATCATCATAATATATAACCAAAATGATTTATGGAATAACTTAACATTATCTAAACACATTAATACCATTTCATTCAACTTATGGAGTTTTCCTTCCATTGGACAAGAAAACCCTTTCCGAACTGACCATAGAAACCATGTAAGGAACGCACCTGAAACAGTCTAAATAACAAAATATTATTAATTAATGGCTAGAATGATGTTATAAAATGATCATATAGGGTGTTATAAACAAAATTATGTTTATTTAAGTTATTAATAACAATATTTTAACCATTATAAAGGATTTTTATACAAGTTTTATGTATGAAGAACGTGAGGTAATGGAATTCTTAACCCAATTTTCATTCTTTGGGTTATCCTTCCACTTCATTGCTTATATAGTACTAATATTATTTTTGTAATGAGATTTATTAATTTATTTTCTATATATATAGTCTATACATATATTACTTTCATTATATTAATATCTCACATTAATTATATGATACTTTTAAGGGACTTTCCTTTAAAAATGATTTTTTAAAATTCTATTTTATGAAATTCAAAAACCATGTATTTATGAATTTATTCATGTTTCATGATTAGGTTATGGTTCATGGGAATTATTTATAATGAGTTTTGGTACATGTATCTCCCTTAAATTCATTGGGTATGTGTATGTTGGAGGTCTTTCATTTGGTTACTTCAATGAAATTGTGATGGTTACACCATAAGGTAGCTATGATGGTTACATTGTATGGTATCAGTGAGGGTTAAAAATCATACGGTAGATGAAAGGGTTAAAATATATTTAAGTAATTACCCAATATATCTTTATGGTTTAATATATTTTCTCTATATTTTTATGGAAATATCATGTTTCGCAAAGTAAGTATATATGGGTGAGAAGTATGTATTTGTGAAAATGATTTTATATATTTATAATTATTCTTGGAATAATGGTTTATTTCCTCAATTTAACATTCTTTAATAAAATTTTTATGGTCATGTCATTTTGTAAATATTTTTTCACAATTTATAATAATGTTTAAAATAAATAATGATTCCATGATACATGTCGTGAAGATTTTTCAAAGAAATCATGATGTTGTTATCTGTTAAAAAATTTATGTTTTGGAAGAAGTGGATATTATTTTAATGGTACCCACTTTATATGATTTTGGGTTGATATATTAGAGTTATATACTAAGTTTATAAAAATATAAATATAAAATATCTTTTTTTATTTAAATAACTATAATCTAGCTCAAATAGAATGATTGTGTAATGATTAAGGCTAGTCCCTTATAGTTTGTATTAAAGTATGGTTTAGATACATTTAAGAGTTATTATGATGTTAATAGAATACCATAAAGGATTTTTTCCTTATGTTTATGTAGAAAGGTTATATAATTTAAACACTTCCATGTTTATTAATCAAAGTTATGTCTGTTCAGAATGGTTTTCCATAAAAGAAATAGGGAATCAGAAGTTGGAAAGAACCAATAAGTTGATATCTTTCTGAATCCACAACCGGGAATGATGGGAATTGAAATCTAGAATTTTTTTATAGTAATGGATCAGTTGAAATAGGTAATAAATGGCTATTAAATCCATGCAACAGAACATTGATAGCTACCACAGAGAAACATGAAAATAGTTTAAAATATTATGATGCAACACCCTCCTATGTTTAGTGGATCTTCTGGCCTAGTAGCAGCTGAATGATTGATTAAATCCCTTGAAAATATATTTAATGTTATGGAATGTTCAAATAATAAAAAGGTTAGTCTTTCCATTTATCTTTTTGAAGGTGAAGCTGATCAGTGGTGGTTTGTAACATCTCGGATCTGGGTTCCACCAATGGTGCCCCGAACCCAGTGGGTCACATGATCTCAAGCACATTTCCCCCAATACCAGACACTACTGACTAGCAGTGAGGTTCATGGTATGATAGTTGGAAAACTATTCCCTCATTGGTAGATTATATATAGTGAAAAATAAATAGTAAACAACAGTGGAAGTAGTAATACCATGAAACAGAAGTAAACAGTGGGAGAATGATACTAATAAAACAACTAAATAACATATATAAATGACGCATGTCACATGTATGTTGGAAGGTAGTCAAATAAGTCACAATTTTGGAAATAAAATACTGAAACCAAAGTACAAAAAACAGAAAACTCCAACAATATCACAATCCTCAACTTGGTCACAAGATCTCCAACACCAAAATCAATCAAGCACCTAATGATGAAGGGCACTTGACCTAACTTATACATACAACCATATAATCTATTTGGGTCCAAAATCATGACCCAAATAGGATGTGAGATGAATCCCAATAAGAAACCACCAAAATATTTGTTCCTAACTATTAGTGAATATATATAGCAGGAAATATGATGAAATGAATAAATAAACTAGGAAGTACTCAAAAGTAAACAATCCTATAGTTTTCGATTACATTCATTTACATTCATTGTTAAATCCATTTAAACATGTAATCTAAAGACCTAGACTAAGCTCTATATCCCTATATGTAATAGTAACAACTAGATGTCTCATAATACCATCTAACTAAATCAAGTAAGACCATGTCCAGGCTTGTGCTTTGGCTTGGAAGAATCATCACAATCATTCAATTAATGAATCATGACCCTTTGGTAATGTTCTCATAGTCTAATCCCCCTAGTCCAACATAACAAAAATTCATTTAATAATGACCCTGTGGGGAGGTCTCATGGTAAAACCCCTTTTTTCTAACTTATCACTATCATTTACAAATGACCACATGGGAATCCCTCGTGGTCAATACCCCTTGGTCAGCATAGCATTAATAAAATATAACGACCACATGGAATCTCTCACGTTCAATTACCTAGGTTCCAACATACTATCAAACAGTTATTAACCACCATATGGGAAAGCTATCACAGTATAAACCCCTAGGTCGAAGACCACCGGGAAGCTCTCAAAGTCAATACCTGTGGGTCAACATGATAGTAAAACATACTTAAATGACCCTATATTGGGAATCTCTCACAGTTATATTCCCCTAGGTCAAACTTCATCCATGCATATCACAGGCATATCATATAACCAGTAACTCTATCCTAACAAAAGAAGGCATGGAAAATAAGGAAAACCTAACAGGCAGCCTATACCAAACATCCATAAACCATCAATCAATGGAATGCACCCATGGGTGTCCCATAACAAGGTATTTAACCTTACAGATAAGAAATGACCCTTTATCTATCAATAAAACCATAATAGGTAATAAACCGAGTTTAATTTCCAAAACTCACAATACCCCAAACATGGGTATTCATAACTTTAAGCATATATAATCCAAATACGTACTACGAAAAGAAAAAAAACACCTACCTCGATATCGTATGATCGATACTATTGAATTTCAACATTTGAATTGACCTAAAACAGCATAGATCTATAAAAATATGGAAAACTCCAAACATTGAATGACTCACAAGAGAGGAAGAATCAGGAAGAAGGACTCGAGGGGAATTGATAACTCACCCATGGGATTCCAACACACCTGACAACTTCTCAATCATAGCTCAAATGGAGAGCTGGGAGGGGCTCGAAGTTCATGATCGTTTTGCCACTCTCCTGTATGAACCGAGGGGAGAGGAAATATGTTCTAGACATGAGACGCAACCCCACCCTAATTTATCAAATAAAAAGATAAGTACATGGCATGTTCATTAAATTCACACATCGTGTATTAGCCTCAACTGACCTCTGCTTTAGGCATTCTTCCATGTCACCTACATGGTCGTGTACTCGGTTGTTAGATTGCTAGTACGTGGTTGTACGTGGTACCCAGGTACATGGTGTGTAATCTTAAGTACACAGCGAGTACATAGAAAATTCACATTTCTCCATTTTTCCTCAAAATAAACCCAAAATAAAGATCCATACCTGAAATAAATATTTGGGTTCTTACAAATTTCCCCCCTTAAAGAAATTCATCCCCAAATTTCTCTTCCCAGGATGGTGAAGAAGAATCTGTTAACAACTTCAGCCACTATGATCGTACATCGACCTCTATCTCCCAAGTCTCATCATGTAATCGCCTCTGCTTCCATAACACCCGTACTAGAGGAACAGACTGGCCATGGAGAACCATTGTACTACGATCCACAATCTGAATAGGGTGCACCTCAAAGGATGAATCCACCTCCAACTCAACCTCCCTATGTTAAAAAACATGACATGAGTCTAGAAATTTACATTGTATCTAAGAAACAAGAAATACATTGAGCATAGCCCGATACCTTGGAGGTAACTGCAACTGACAGGCAACTAGCCTAACTCTCTCCAAAACCTCAAACAGCCTAACATATCTCAGTGAAGGATTCCCTTATCTCCTAATCCTCTTGTGTCCCAACCTTGGTGTAACATGTATAAAAACTCTATCTACAACCTCAAACTCTAGAGGTCATCTCTATTGATCAGCATAAGATTTCTCACGAGACTATGAAGTAGTAATCCTCTTCCAAATCAACTCTAGCTGCTCTGTGGTCTTCTGGACAAGAAGAGGTCCATGAATAGCAGCCTCTCCTACCTCCATCCAACATAGAGGTGATTGGCATGGCCTACCATACAAAGCCTCATAAGTTTCCATCTGAATTTTTTCCCGAAAATGGTTATTGTAGGATAAGTCCACTAGGGGTATATGTCTCTCCCAAGATCCCCCAAAATCAAGGACACATGATCAAAGCATGTAATCCAAAACCTGAATCATGTGCTTGGACTGGAAATATTTCTTGAGATGGTAAGTAGTACTTAGACGTACCTATATACCCCAATCCCTCAGTAGTCCCTACCAGACATGAGAAGTAAACCAGGTATCCTTGTCTAAAATGATATAGTGTGGAAACCCCAGAAAATATAAAATATCTCGAATGTAAAAACTTCTAATCTCATCAACACTAAAGTTTCCCTTAATTATTAGGAAGTTTTCAAACTTCATGAGCTTATCGATAACAACCCAAATTGAATCATTCCCTCAAGGTGACCTTGCTAATCTCATCACAAAATCCATTGCGGCATCATTCCACTTCCACTTAGGAATGTGTAACGGCTGTAATAGCCATGTAGGTCGCAGATGCTCCACCTTCACCTATTAATAGGTGGAACATCTCGTAATAAAACCAGAAACATCCTTCTTCATTCCTGGAAACCAATGTTGACTATTTAGATCTTGATACATCTTAGTGACACCAAGATGAACTACCCATGCTGACGCCTGAAAATCTCACAATAACTCCTTGCGTATATCTACTGACACCCATACGTGCCCATGAAAATTTTAAACCTCATCACCGCCTATGGTCCAACCAGGAGTAGGGTCCTCTCCTAACACACTCTCACGTAGGACAAAGCCTTAAAACTATAATAGTTGCCTCATTCTCACTCAATCTAGAAGATTATAGGTACCAATTATAGAAGAAAGAAATGTATGCCCCTGGTTGTCGTGCACCTCCAAATGCATCTCATAGAATAGATTCATAAGATTCCACTCAATTATGGCCTCATGAACTACCTATATCTAAGTCCTCTATCTCAACGCATCAGCCACAGTGTTTCCTTTCCCCAGTGTGTAGGCAAGATCAAATTCAAAGTAATGAAGGTAATCAACCCACCTTCACTGTCTCAAATTCATATCACATTGATTAAATATATACTTCAGGCTTTTGTGGTTAGTTTATACCACAAAATGATCCCCCAAAAGATAATGTCTCCAACATCACAAAGCATGTACCACTACAGCCAACTCGAGATCGTGTATCAGGTAATTCCTCTAATGTGGCCTCAACTACTGAGACTCGTACACAATGACTCCTTCCCCTTCCATAACATTGTTCCTAGCCCGATACTTGATGCATCATAGTAAATGGTGTAACTCTTTCCCAGCTCTAGATAAATCTATATCAGTGCTAATGTCAATCTTCCTTTTATCTCATGAAAGGTTGATTCACTAAAATCTTTTCACAAGTACTTTTCACCCTTCTTAGTCAGGCTTATCAGTGGTGCTTCTAAGCATGGAAAGTCATGTATAATGCACTTGTAGTAACTATCCATCCCCAAAAAACTTTTTACATCAAATACATTCTTCAGTTGCTCCTAGGAAACTACTTCTCTCAGTTTTTATGGTTCTACTGATACTCTTGTCTCTGAGATAACATGACCCAAGATGTGAATCTAGTCCATCCAAAAGTGGTACTTTGAGATCTTAGCATACAGCTGATTCTCTCTCAATGACATAGTATAATCTCAAGATGGGTGTCATGGTCGTGTCGAGTATGACAGTACCCAAAGATATCATCTATGAATAATACCACAAAAGAATACATGTATGGATGGAACACTTGGTTCATAGTTCCATGAAACCTATCATCTCATTCATGAGACTGAACGGCATAATCAAATACTCATGCATACCATCCATGAACTTAATGGTTGTAAGAGGTATAATTGATGCTCTAACATGCAACTGATGATAATCAAATCTCAAGACAATCTTTGAGAACACTCAGGCTCCTCAAAGATGATCAAAGAGATCATAAATCCTCAACAAGGGATATCAGTTCTTGTCTTTCAACTGGTTCAACTTTCAATAATCCATACAATGTCTGAGGGTACCATCTAATTTTTTTGAAAAAAGGACAGGTGAACCCCAAGGAGAAGTACTGGGTTGGATGAAACCTTTTTCTTGCAACTCCTCCAACTGCTTATTGATCTCATATAAATCTGATGTAGCCATACTATAAGGATAAATTTATACAGATGCCGCTCTTGGCATAATATTGATAGATAAATCTACCTCTCTCTCCAGAGATAAACTTGAAAAGTCGTCTAGAAAGTCATATAAAAATGATCCATCATTGGATGAAATTCCATTCGTTAATTCCCCTGGTCATCCACATATAAACTATAAATCTAGGTTATAATTCCTCCCAACCCATGATACACAGGTCCATCTCATCTCTCCTAGACATCCCATTCTCCCTTGTGTAGAAAAGACCCACCCTATGGTGACGTGAAACTCACCCTATGGCGATAATAGTCAAAAAAAGGTATAAAAGGAGACTAACCAGTTCATTCTTAGAAAGATATTGATTATTTTCATCTCTCATACATAAAGGTCCCATAAAAAAGTTAAACGCACCAACCTCAAGAGGTAATTCCTTTCACTAACACACACTAGCCATCCTAATCCCCAACAGAGTTTCTAATGTCATGAAAACCTTAGAAGTAAAGATGTAGAGCCCAAGGATCTCCACAATGGAAAAAATATAAAATTATCAGAATTCCATGTGTTGAAAAGTGCATAAGCTAAAACTGAGGTAACCAGATTCATACCTATAACCACAGAGGGTCTGGGATCCTTCTCATGCAGGGTCTGCTTCATCATAAAATTCTGACCTATACCACGGCCCTACGACCCTATATAGATACCATGAGTTGGTCCACCCTGCTGTCACTGAAAACATGTTAGTTGGCTACCCCAAAAATGACCACCTCATTAGCCTGAACGGCCTGATGAACTCTAGTTCCCTAACTGATGAGAAACTGGGGGTCCTGCTCCTGAAGATGGGGTCATAATAGATCCCCTATCACTAACTTCTAATGAGAAAACCCAAAAAATGATGAAGATGACCCATCTTTCTATAATATTGGCAATCAATTTGGTATCTTTGGAATTGAGTTCTCATGTTCCCACTATTCCCACACTGGTAACACCTCACCTAGCTACCTGAAGATACATCCCTACTACAGGAATCACTGCGTAAAGGCTCCATGTGGGGCTTCCTGCTATCATGCAATGGAGAACCAACCCTGGATTCTAAATTGCCCTGGCTCGTAGCTTCCAACTCCCCCAGATTACTCTTAGTAATTAGCGTCTGATTTACTATAGTAGTCACTGAAGTCAACCTAAATACATTCACCTGTAATCTGATTTCATACCTAAGACCATCCTAAAATCTCCTAGCTAGTGACCACTCGTTACCACCCAAAATAGGTGTAAAGAACTGAATATCTGTAAAACGAGAAGATTAATTAATTCCTAAAAGAGTTCCTTGCTCCAAATGCATAAACATCCAGGCTCAGCCATCCCTAAACATCTTGGTGTAGAACTAATCGTAAAAGGTCCTTTGAAACTCTTCCCAAGACATATCCTAATGATGTCCCGCCTGTGAGATGACATCCCACCATCTCTTTGAGGAATCACATAGATTGTGTGTCGGGAGATTCACCCTCCTCTTAGGAGGTGTCTCTAGATGCTCAATGATGGAATGCATGGCCTCTAACCATGACTCTGCAGCTTGATTTCCTCCATACCCTAAAAAATTAGTAGGATAATATTACTAGAACACCCATTTCAACTCTCCCATAGTCAGGGCAGGATGTGGTGCTCCATAAAAAGTCTACATCATCCTTATAAAGCCTTCATGGAATTGTGCATCAACACCTATCTCCAGTATAACAGTTGGTACCAAAACAGGCACAATGGGGAGATCTTCTTGTAGTCCCTAATCTACCAATTACGGTGTATGTTCATCACCCTATACCAATCGTACAACTGGATGATGTCTTGGAGGCATGACTCTGCAAGGACAAGTGCACACCTCAGTTCAAGATTATCATGGACTACAACTTAGATGTAAAAGAATGTAACATGAGAAGAAAGCATTCATGTTTTACAAAAGAGGGTTACATGGAATGTATAACCACAACACAACATGTTCCCCTAATCCTTTAACATGGGCATGTACCTCTGGCAATTCGGTTCATATAACACCCTTACAAACGGTATCTTCCTCTTTAGACACAATGTCTACGTGAGTTTTCCCTCCTTCCCAAGTACTTATACACGTCTCTAACCACAGGGTTCTGCTAGTGTAAAACTATAGAGCATGATCACCCTAGACACAACATATACCAGTTATGTTCAATCAACCCATATCATTAGTCACATGTCTAGATACATGGTTGATTTATACATGGCATGTAAAACCATACCCGACATGTACAACCTAAGTTTCATCTGCCTATGTCGTTTGTCACATGGTCGGACACATGGTCTCTATAGCACATCATGTACCTATAGTACACGGTGTGTTCTACCAATTGTTTATCAACCCCATGTAACTACTCACACAGTCAGTCACACAGTCAACAACTACACAATGTGTACTTAAGAAAAGTTGTTTCTTCCAGAATAGAAGAACACATGGTGTGTTCATGACATCGCACATCGTGTTGTCTGTGTTTCTTGATAGTAATCCTCTAAAACTTTTCTAAAACCCTTAAAAACATAAAATTTGAACAATGCATTCCATGTTCCAATCTGTGATAGCCTATAATCCCCACGAATCAAATTTTTGAATCCTTATTTATGTCATATCATAACATAATTGAATTAAAGTTCAAACATGATCCACCAAATTCTGATCCATGAGGGCCCATAACACCTTGACGGACTAAAGCATCGTGTCCATACAAATGAAACATAACATATGACAATACCCTATCAAAATAGTGGGTTTTTATATCATAGAATCTATCAAAACAACATGTATATCTAGCACAACATCTATCACAACATCATGAAATCAGTAATGAATCCTAAATGAAATAACAATAATTCATAACATGTGATCTCTAGAAAGTGTCTATATGATGCATGAAATGGAATACCCTCGTCTCATTGGGTTTCAATAGAAATAGAACCATAATGATATAAATCAGAATAGCACAGAACAAGTAAATTTCCCAACAATGAAATCAAATCAACTGTAACAATTGAAAAACCAGAAAAATTGCTATATTCAAGGTTACATGGATTTTCCCTATACATGGGTTAGATACACATGGGAATAGATTATTACCAACTAACTGTTCCTTCCTATCATGGTCTATAGGCTCTAAATAATAAGGTGAAGTAGAAAAGAACTCCTCTGATACCACTTTTTAAAGTCTCAGATCTGGGGGTCACCCAAAGGTGCCCCAAAACCGATTGGTCACATGACCTTAAGTTAATTTCCCCAAACTCCAGAGTCTGACGACTAGAAGCGAGTGCCAAGGTCTGATAGTGGGGAAACTATTCCATCATTGGTATAGTATACACAGCAAAAAATAAATAGTAAATAAAAGCGGTAGTAGTAATACTATACAACATAAGTAAACAGTGGGAGACTGATACTAATAAAACAAGAAGAGAACATATATAAATGATGCAAGTCATATGTTTCTTGGAAAGCATCCAAACAAGTCACAATTATGGAAATAAAACACTGAGACCGAAGTACAAAAGAACCAAAAACTCCAACAGCATCACAAGTCTCAGCTTGGCCTCGTGCTCTCCAACTCCAATAGCAATCAAGAACCCAATGAAGAAAGGCACTTTCCATTATCTATAAATACAACCATATAATCAATTTGGCTCTAAAATCATGATCCAAATAGGGTGTGAGAGGTATCTTAGTAGGAAACCCCTGAAATATATGAGCCTAACTATCAATGAATATATATATTAGGTAATATACAGAAATGAAGCAATAAACTAGGAAGTACTCAAAAGTAAATGATCCTATAGTTTTCAATTACATTCATTTAAATTCATTGTTCAATCTATTGAAACATGTAATATTGGGACATAGCCTAATCTCTATATCCCTATGTGTAATATTAATAAATATATGTCTCATAAGACCATCTAATGAAATCAAGTAATACTGAGTCCAAGCTTGTTCTTTAACATGGAAGACTTGTCACAATCATTCAGTTAATAAATCATGACCCTTTGGGAAAGTTCTCAGAGTCTAATCCCCTTATTCTAACATAACAACAATTCATTTAATAACAGCCCTATTAGAATCTCTCATGATCTAACCCCTTTGGTCTAACTTATCACTATCATTCAAAAATGACCACCTCAGCCGCTCTCACGGTTAATAAACCTTAGTTACCATAGCATTAATAAAATATAATGACCAAATTTTATCTCTCATGGTCAATTCCCTAGTGTCCAAGATACTATTAAAAAATTATTAACAACCACCCAGGCATGCTCTCACAATCTAAACCCCTAGGTCGAAGACTACCAGGTAGCTCTCACAATCAATACCCATGGGCCAACATGACAGTAAAACAAATATAAATGACCCAAACTCAGGAAGCTCTAATAGTTGTATTCCCCTTGTTAAAACTTCCATAATGAATATCACAGGCATCTCATATAATTAGTAACTTCATCCTAACAAAACAAGGTATGGAAAAAAAAGAAAATCATAATAGGAAACCTAGACCAAATTTCCATAATTGATCAATCAAGGGAATACACCCATGGGTGTCCCAAAACAAGGTATCTATCCATGTCAATCAAACCGTAACATGTAATAAACATGGTTTAATTTCCAAAACACACAATACCCCAAACATGGGTATTCGGTATATTAATCATATATAATCCAAAGATGAATAATTAAAGGAACAAACCACCTACCTCGATATTGTACGATTGATACTCTTGAACGTCGCACATGAATCGGCCTAAAATGGTGTATATCAAAAAAAAGATGGAAAACACCCAACCATGAATAACTCATGAGAGATGATGAATCTAGAACAAGGGATCTAGGGGAATTGATAACTCACTGGTGGGATTCCATGGCACTCTATGGTGTCTCTATTGGAGCACGAATGGAGAATCGGGAGGGGCTCGAAGTTTTTGGCTATTCCGCATCTCTCCTCTGTGAACTGAGGGGAGAAGAAATATGTTCTGGACATGAGGCGTGACCTAACTCTGATTTATCAAATAAAAAGAAAAGTAAATAGTGTGTTCATTAAATGTACATGTCGTTTATTAGCCTCATTAAGACCTCGTTTTAGGTGGTCTAACAGGTCACCAACATGGCCATGTACTCAACTGTTAGACGACTAGTACGGGACTGTACGTGGTACTCAGGTACACAGCGTGTACTCTTAAGTACACAGCGTGTACATAGAAAATGACCATTTCATATTTTTTTCTCAAAAACAACCCAAAATAAATATTCATACCTAAAATGAAGATCTATATTCTTACTTGGTCAATGGTCAATAATATCAGGGATAGAGAGCATATTTAAGCCTTAAAATGGGATGAATTTATGTCTCTTCCTGGAAAAATATTTTTCCTAAGGTGGTTTGACTAAGGATGGAGAAGAAATTACTTTAATTGAACAAAAAGGAAAAGATTCAATGGTTGTGTGTGAATAAAACTTCACTATACTAGCAAGGTATGCTCCAAATCTTATTTGGGATCTTGATAGGAAAATCAACCTTTTTTACTCTGGATATAAGCCAAGATGTCAAAGGGTAGTGCCTTCCTGTGAGTTCAAAAGTTATGAAAAACATGTCCAATGTCATGAGAGGGTAGAAATGGAGTTTTCTAATGATAATGTGTACTTTGGCGATAAGAAGAAGAATAGGTCAAGATGGAAATAGATAGGTAAGCATAAATTTTAACGACCCGAAATTTTTTAAATAAATTTTGTCTCCTAATTTTATGTGTTATTGTTATACTCAACAAAAATGTTTTATTTGATAAACATGATTATAATTAAAATGAGATCAGTGGGTTTTGACTATTATATAACCATCGGTCAACATGACCGCTGTGAACAAAATGTTTTGATTATTGTCGCTAAATATAAGTAATCTTGGTTAATTATTATAGAAAGAAGATTGGATGGCCTAACCTAGTAGTCTTGGACCGATCGAAACCCATCTAACAGAGCTTGGGAAGGAGGTAGCACCACTGGGCTTTGCTCTGGATCAAATCCAAGCCGAACTTCATCATGTGAAGCTGGAACGAAATCGCCTTCGTGAGAAGTTCAAACTGATAGAAATTACTACTCGGGCAATGTTGACTGAGCCGCCCCAAGCTTCTATCACCCTAGCACACCTTACTCTTAGGTCCTATGCTGGTTTTATAAGGGGTTATGTAACGAGACCGTAACTACCTTGTGTAATCCTTGTTTTAAATAAAAATTGGGATTTCTTCTTATGATGAAGTTTATGAAATTTGAAATGACCGGATAAATATAGTGTGCATATTTTTGATGAATTTTAGAAAAAGGATATTTTAAATATGTTTATGTAAACCCTAAATAATTAAAAATGTGTAATGATTTTCAAAAAATGGTCTTCTACAATTATGTTCAGTACTAAATTTAGAGTCTAATAAGATCAACTTGATTTTTGATGAATAGTAAATTATGAATAGTGATTTTATGATTAGGATTAGTAATATGACCAAATGGATTAGTAATCTCACTTAAAGAAAGTTTTAAAATAATCTAGGCACCTTGATTAAGTAATGTGATTCAATAAAATAGTTAAATAACGGTTTCATTAATTATTATTCAAGTATTAGTTTTTTTTCGGGTGAATAGTGTTTTTTAATTAAAAAATTAATTAAAAATAATTAGAAAATTATTTTTATAAAAATGACTTTATTTTTGAACTCATAGCATCGATATTATGTTATGGTAATTTTTGGGGTTTTTTCTGAAAAAAAAATGAATTTTCGATGAATAGTGTTTTTATTT
Organism: Viscum album; assembly: GCA_963277665.1. Lineage (NCBI taxonomy): Eukaryota > Viridiplantae > Streptophyta > Magnoliopsida > Santalales > Viscaceae > Viscum > Viscum album. The sequence continues at coordinate 1,816,421,845 of OY728127.1, forward strand.
AAAAATTAAATTAAAAATATTTAGAAAATTATTTTTATAAAATGGATTTCATTTTTGAAATCAGAGCATTGATATTTGGTTAATGTGAAATTTTGGGATTTTTCTGAGAAAGTTGAATTTTCAGTGAATAGTAAAAATACAGTTTTAGGGTTTCGGTATGTTTAATGACATCATAACGGTGTCATGATGATGTCATGAGATCTTTTGAGGGTTGTCCGGCCAAGGGTGATGAATTATTGTTTTTGGGGCCCCATGTGGCCTAACTCCATGATAAATGACAAGGGAGAGCACATGGGTTTGAGAAAAGCACATGTGAGGTGTCCCTTGGCCATTAATGCCTTGTCCCCTCACTTTCCCTATAAATACCAAGCCCTCCTCTCATCCATTCGACTCCCCACTCATTCCCAACGAATTTCGGGTCTCATTACCTCCCAAGGAGTCCTCCCAAGGTGCCTCCAAGCCCTCAAGGTCCCAACCTTTGAGGTTTAAGAGTTACATTTTAAGGTAAGGGATCCGACCTCTCTCTTTCTTTTCAAGTAATCTCTTTTATGTCTTTTCTTTTATACTCCATGTTCTTATGTTGGAAGATGTTCTTTTATATTCATCCTGCTTCCTATTTCATGTTCATATGATGAGAACCCCCCCCCCCCCCTTTCTCTCATCAATTCGTTTTAAGAATGTTTAAGTGGCGCCGTTAGGCTGCCGAATTTTTAAGGGATTCTTTCACCTTCCTCGTTTTCAAGTTCTATTTTCATTCAAGTCTTTCATGTTCCTTTTTGTTATATTGGGGTATGATCTCTATATATATCATACTGGACTCTTATGTTCATATGATGAGAGACCCCATTTGATCTCTTCAATTCAGTATATTTTTGAAGTTTAAGTGGCGCCGTTAGGCTGCCGAATTTTTAAGTGGTTCTTCACCATTCTCGTTTTGAAGTTCTACTTTCATGTCAATTCTTTCTAGTTCCTTTCTATTATGTTGGGGTATGATCTCTATATCTATCATACTGTAATCTTATGTTCATATGATGAGAGACCCTATTTGACCTTGTCAATTCAATTTTGTTGATGTTTAAGTGACGCCGTTAGGCTGCCGAATTCTCACAAGAGAAATCTTTTTTTTCTTCCTTTCATGTTCTTCATTTCATATGGTATATTTTCAAATTTCATTACCATGTTCTTAAATCCCTTATATTTTGTCCCTCTACTGTTTTATGGGTCATTTATGAATGTTTGACCCATGTCCCCTCTCCTCTCAATGTTTTCTAAAACCTTGTAACATAGCTGTTATGCTGCAGAATTTTCGTCTCAAAATGCCTCTCTCTCTTTTCTAAAAATTATTTTATGTTATAAAGTGAATACTCAAAGCTCTTATTTCTACAGGGGTATTCACATGTATATCAAAATGTTCTATTTTAAATTCTGGGAATTACATACATGAAACCCTCTTTCCCTTTCCGCGGGTTTAAAGTGACGTAAAGATCATGTCTTTAAAGCAGTTTTTAAAACGTTATTATTATGAAATGAAACCCATTTATTTTATGCTATATGGGTTATTTATGAAATGTTTGATGATGATATATGTGGCTCACATGATAATAAAGTCAAATTTAAGGGTGCGCCCTGATAGCGCTCCAATGCATTGGGTAATGATGTAACCACTAGAGATTACAATTTTCACGATACCTTGGTGAATAACCTTGGTAATTTTAAAATGACACCTTGGGGATGGACCTTGGTGATATGTTCATGATTGTCTATGTTAAATGATGTAGCCACATCTTCATGTTATGAAAAAGTTTTATTTTTATTATGATATGCCTCATGATTTCATTTTCATGCATTAAAGTTCTTTCATGACTTTATTGATGTATCCCAAGTTCATATGTAAAATGTTTCACTTGTTTCCCTTGCTGGGCCTTCTGCTCACCCTTCCTTTTGATGTATGTCCCCAAGTTATGAGATGCAGTAATGAGCCTAGGGTGAACATGAGGAGAAGCCTTTCAAGTGTTTAAGAAGAATGTTTTTTTGTTTCATGTTTTATGTTCCTTGTTTCCAAGACACTAAACCTTAAAGATCCTCAGTTCTGTGTAATGGAATGAAAAGTTATGTTATAAAAAGACGGGATGCTATAGTTGGTATCAAAGGATGGTTTAGTTATTTGTGGAAATTAGGATATGAAAACTCTAGGAGGAACCCTATAGAAAAGTTTAATATAGGAAATCTTCCTGGTATTTTGGTGAGTATTGAGTAAGGGGTTGCTAAGCAAATACATCCCTGTCTGGATACGAGCAGGTAGAGGTGGCTCTGGCACAGATGTACATAGGGGTAAAACCCAAAAACACTGCTTTGAGCTAGACTCGAACGGGAACTGGTACACGACAACGGGCCTTGCTGCACTCTTGGTTACGACACTCCCGGGGGATATGCTTTGGTAAATTCATAAGCTTGGTATGAACCATTGTTAAAGGAACAAAGATAAAATAAAATAAAGGTTCACATAAGAATATATGATCATTCATAACCTAGATGGGAACCTAGGAGATCACAAGTTAGGGTATACCTTTCATATACAAGTTATCCTTATATGCTTTCAGTTCCTTTTCATGATTATTAGCTAAGTACTTAAGCCCCTAATTATGCTTTCTCTTCTTAGTTAATGGTGGGAAATGGAAGAACATGTTCCGACAACCAATGTGATAGGAAATGCGACGATTTTCGTATTAATATGACAGGGATTATTAGGGGATTAAAATATGATTATTATTTTGGAAGACGTTCATTATTTTGGGAACCATATTTGATCGAGGTAAATAGATTACTACGGTATTTTCATTGAAGAGTAAGGTTGACTTATATTTTGAAGAATCGATGAATTTAAGGTGAACTTATAGTAAATTAGGTTACTTATGGGAATGACTAACCTATCTTGGGTAAAATATGTTTAGGTTAGCTACTTTTTAGGAGTGGTTGATGTTTTCTGGAGATGAACAATGAAGTTGTTTTGGAAGACTATGTTATCAAATCCTTATTGTATTTGGGTTTCAATCTTAGTTTGGTTTGTTTTGAGGAATTTTAAGGACCGTTATTTATGGAATGGTCTATGATGAACTTTGGGTAGTACCATGGAACTTTGATGATTTAAAAGTAGTTTCCATTCCTATGGGATTCTTTCTTTTTGAAGAGTTGTTTTACCTTAACCTTTCTGTTTTTTGGGATAATGTTTAAAGATAGAAGAAATAGATAGTTAATCTTTTGTAGATTATGTGATTCTATAGAAGATGATTCTTGTGCTTTTATGAGACCAAGTGTTTTTGAATTCTCATCATTTGGAGAAAAGATTAGTGTTGGTAGGGACTTGTTAAAGGATGAAACTCTACTTGAAGGTAGGTATATTTTCTTATGTTTTTGTTCTATGTAGTAAATGAAATCCTCAAAATTATGAAAAGAAACGTAAAACAAAAATGTTGTTGGTTTACGTTTCCTACTAGGTAATCAAAGACCGTTTACACACATCATAAGTTTGGGATTTTCTCATGGTTAACTTTCTCCTAATCATGTTCTCTATCACTCTCCCTCAGAACTTGACCCTTTGTTTTTTCCTCCATGTCCATGTTTTCCTACATGGAACCCTAGTGTGGGTTAACTCGGGTGACCATTGTACTTCCCTTTCTTTATTTTAAAGTAATAGTTTTACTGACTCCTTTTCCGATGTGGGACTTTCAATGAAATTTCAAAACCCAATTTTAAAATTGCGAGGACGCAATTTCTTAAGGGGGGAAGATTGTAACAACCCGAAATTTTTTAAATAAATTTTGTCTCCTAATTTTATGTGTTATTGTTATACTCAACAAAAATGTTTTATTTGATTAACATGATTATAATTAAAATGAGATCAGTGGGTTTTGACTATTATATAACCATCGGTCAACATGACCACTGTGAACAAAATGTTTTGAATATTGTCTCTAAATATAAGTAATCTTGGTTAATTATTATAGAAAGAAGATTTGATGGCCTCACCTAATAGTCTTGGACCGATCGAAGCCCATCTAACAGAGCTTGGGAAGGAGGTAGCACCACTGGGCTTTGCTCGGGATCAAATCCAAGTCGAACTTCATCATGTGAAGCTGGAACGAAATCGCCTTCGTGAGAAGTTCAAACTGATAGAAATTACTACTCGGACAATGTTGACTGAGCCGCCCCAAGCTTCTATCACCCTAGCACACCTTACTCTTAGGTCCTATGCTGGTTTTATAAGGGGTTATGTAACGAGACCGTAACTACCTTGTGTAATCCTTGTTTTAAATAAAAATTGGGATTTCTTCTTATGATGAAGTTTATGAATTTTGAAATGACCGGATAAATATAGTATGCATATTTTTGATGAATTTTAGAAAAAGGATATTTTAAATATGTTTATGTAAACCCTAAATAATTAAAAATGTGTAATGATTTTCAAAAAATGGTCTTCTACAATTATGTTCAATACTAAATTTAGAGTCTAATAAGATCAACTTGATTTTTGATGAATAGTAAATTATGAATAGTGATTTTATGATTAGGATTAGTAATATGACCAAATGGATTAGTAATCTCACTTAAAGAACGTTTTAAAATAATCTAGGCACCTTGATTAAGTAATGTGATTCAATAAAATAGTTAAATAACGGTTTCATTAATTATTATTCAAGTATTAGTTTTTTTCGGGTGAATAGTGTTTTTTAATTAAAAATTTAATTAAAAATAATTAGAAAATTATTTTTATAAAAATGACTTTATTTTTGAACTCAGAGCAGCGATATTATGTTATGGTAATTTTTGGGGTTTTTTCTGAAAAAAATGAATTTTCGATGAATAGTGTTTTTATTTAAAAATTAAATTAAAAATATTTAGAAAATTATTTTTATAAAATGGATTTCATTTTTTAAATCAGAGCATTGATATTTGGTTAATGTGAAATTTTGGGATTTTTCTGAGAAAGTTGAATTTTCAGTGAATAGTAAAAATACAGTTTTAGGGTTTCGGTATGTTTAATGACATCATAACGGTGTCATGATGATGTCATGAGATCTTTTGAGGGTTGGCCGGCCAAGGGTGATGAATTATTGTTTTTGGGGCCCCATGTGACCTAACTCCATGATAAATGACAAGGGAGAGCACATGGGTTTGAGAAAAGCACATGTGAGGTGTCCCTTGGCCGTTAATGCCTTGTCCCCTCACTTTCCCTATAAATACCAAGCCCTCCTCTCATCCATTCGACTCCCCACTCATTACCAACGAATTTATGGTCTCATTACCTCCCAAGGAGTCCTCCCAAGGTGCCCCCAAGCCCTCAAGGTCCCAACCTTTGAGGTTTAAGAGTTACATTTTAAGGTAAGGGATCCGACCTCTCTCTTTCTTTTCAAGTAATCTCTTTTATGTCTTTTCTTTTATACTCCATGTTCTTATGTTGGAGGATGTTCTTTTATATTCATCCTGCTGCCTATTTCATGTTCATATGATGAGAAACCCCCCCTTTGTCTCATCAATTCGTTTTAATAATGTTTAAGTGGCGCCGTTAGGCTGCCGAATTTTTAAGGGATTCTTTCACCTTCCTCGTTTTCAAGTTCTATTTTCATTCAAGTCTTTCATGTTCCTTTTTGTTATATTGGGGTATGATATCTATATATATCATACTGGACTCTTATGTTCATATTATGAGAGACCCCATTTGATCTCTTCAATTCAGTATATTGTTGAAGTTTAAGTGGCGTCGTTAGGCTGCCGAATTTTTATGTGGTTCTTCACCATTCTCGTTTTGAAGTTCTACTTTCATGTCAATTCTTTCTAGTTCCTTTCTATTATGTTGGGGTATGATCTCTATATCTATCATACTGGACTCTTATGTTCATATGATGATAGACCCTATTTGACCTTGTCAATTCAATTTTGTTGATGTTTAAGTGACGTCGTTAGGCTGCCGAATTCTCACAAGAGAAATCTTTTTTTTATTCCTTTCATGTTCTTCATTTCATATGGTATATTTTTAAATTTCATTACCATGTTCTTAAATCCCTTATATTTTGTCCCTCTACTGTTTTATGGGTCATTTATGAATGTTTGACCCATGTCCCCTCTCCTCTCAATGTTTTCTAAAACCTTGTAACATAGCCGTTATGCTGCAGAATTTTCGTCTCAAAATGCCTCTCTCTCTTTTCTAAAAATTATTTTATGTAATAAAGTGAATACTCAAAGATCTTATTTCTATAGGGGTATTCACATATATATCAAAATGTTCTATTTTAAATTCTGGGAATTACATACATGAAACCCTCTTTCCCTTTCCGCGGGTTTAAAGTGACGTAAAGATCATGTCTTTAAAGCAGTTTTTAAAACGTTATGATTATGAAATGAAACCCATTTATTTTATGCTATATGGGTTATTTATGAAATGTTTGATGATGATATATGTGGATCACATGATAATAAAGGAAAATTTAAGGGTGCGCCCTGATAGCGCTCCAATGCATTGGGTAATGATGTAACCACTAGAGATTACAATTTTCACGATACCTTAGTGAATAACCTTGGTAATTTTAAAATGACACCTTGGGGATGGACCTTGGTGATATGTTCATTATTGTCTATGTTAAATGATGTAGCCACATCTTCAAGTTATGAAAATGTTTTATTTTTATTATGATATGCCTCATGATTTCATTTTCATGCATTAAAGTTCTTTCATGACTTTATTGATGTATCTCAAGTTCATATGTAAAATGTTTCACTTGTTTCCCTTGCTGGTCCTTCTGCTCACCCTTCCTTTTGATGTATGTCCCCAGGTTATGAGATGCAGTAATGAGCCTAGGGTGAACATGAGGAGAAGCCTTTCAAGTGTTTAAGAAGAATGTTTTTTTGTTTCATGTTTTATATTCCTTGTTTCCAAGACACTAAACCTTAAAGATCCTCAGTTCCGTGTAATGGAATGAAAAGTTATGTTATAAAAAGATGGGATGCTATATAAATAAAAGAAATTTGATGGTAAGAAACCCCAGTTTCCTATTTGTGAAAAGGGAAGTAAAAAACCTTGAGTAATGTCTTACCTAAACCAAGATGTTTTTTTATGTAGTAAGTTTGGACATATGTCCTGATATTGTAATGAAAATGATCCTAAGATTAATCCTGATAAGACAACTATAAATTGATTCAAATGTGGTGGGATGGTTCATTATGCAAATTCCTTCCCAAAGAAATATTTGTGTGATGGAAATAAGCCAGACTATAAGTATAAAGTTGTTGTGGCATCCTTTGTGACTATGTTAGCAGATATCGGGTCATCCAAGGAAGTGGTATCAGGTAGTTTCTTTTATTAATCATATTTTGATGAAATCCGGTTTGATACGGTGTCTACACATTCCTTTATTTATGTGAAATTATATTTTAAATTGGAAATTTCCCCACAAAAAATGAGACCATAACTTTCGGTTAAAATACTAGGGGAAATGTCATAGAAAAAAGGCATTTTATGAATCTTCCTATTGTTATTTATTGAAATACATTACCTGGAAACCTCAATGTTTTTCCCTTATTAAAGTTTTATGTCTTTCTGGATATGGATTGGCTTTCATTTTGTTAAGATAAGATTGATTTTAGAGCTAAAGATGTTGTTTTTTAGAAATAGTTTCAGTTTTTATACAAGAATGAACCCATAAAATTGTTAACCTATCAGGAAGCTGAGAAAATATTAAAATATGGATATTAATGTTATCTTTCTCATATTGTTGAAACCAAGGGAACTATTTAGATTAATTATGTCCCAATGGTAGATGAATTCCTTAATGTTTTTCCTAATAAGTTACTTGGTGTTATACCTGATCGGGAAGTTGAATTCACAATTGACTTAGTTCCTAATGCTAAGACAAATTTAAATCCCCCTTATCTAATGGATCAAATGGAACTTCATGAATCGAAATATCAGTTATAGGAGTTTCCTGATAAAGGCTTTATTCATCCTAGCACTTCACCATGGGGATCTCCTGTTTTGTTTGTTAAAAAGAAAGATGATTCCATGATATTTTTCATTGATTTTAGAGCTTTTAATAATATTATAATTTAGAATAAGTATTATTTTCCTCACATCTATGACTTGTTTGATTAGCTCTAGGGAGCTCAGTATTTTTCCAAAAATGACTTGAGATTTGGGTACCGTCAACTAAAGGTGAATGATGATGACATTCCAAAAATATCATTTCGAACTAGATATGGTCAATATGGATTTTTTGTTATGCCATTTACATTAACTAATTCACCCTCTATATTAATGTATGTTTTAAATAGAATATTTCATGAGTTCTTGGAAATGTTTTGGGTTGTTTTTATTGATGAAATTTTCGTATATTCTAGAAGTTAAGAGGATCACGAAAAACATATAAGGGTATTTTTCAAACCATAAAGAAAATAAAATGTATGGAAAATTCATAAAGTGTGAATTTTGGTTGCAACAAATTTCTTTCCTTTGTAACATTGTTTCTAAATATGGAATAACTATTAATACTTCTAAAATGAAAGTTGTTAAAGAATGTAAAATCCTCCAAAATATAACCAAGATTCATAGTTTTATTTGTTTAGTAGAATATTACAAGAGGTTTGTTGAAAACGTTACATAGTTATCTAGTCCACTGACTAGGTTAACTTGAAAAAGAGTTAAATTCATCTCGAAAAAAGAATGTGATGATTGTTTTTAGGAATTGAAAAGAAGATTGATGAATGCTCCAGTTCTGACTCTACCTTCTATAAATGGAGATCTTGTCATGTACAGTGATGATTCATTAAAGGGACTTGGTTGTGTTCTAATTTTCAATGATCAGGTAATTGATTATTCTTCAAGACAACTAAAACCTCATGGGTTAAATTATCCCATGCATTATTTGGAATTAGAAGTTGTGATTTTTTACTTTAAAAATTTAGAGGCATTATTTATACAGATTCAAATGTAAAAAATATACTTATCACAAAATTATGAAGTATATATTCACTCAAAAGGAATTAAACATTACATAGATAAGATAGATTTAATTGATAATGGATTAGGATTTCATGATCAATTACCATCATATAAAGGTAAACAAAGTGATTCATGCCTTGAATTGAAAACATCATGCATCATTAACTGTGTTATATATGGAAAATGACCCCTTAATTAATGGTTAGATGAATTTTTTCTTGAAAGTGTTTGGTGCAGGAAATTCCACTGTTTTATTTTAGGTTTTAGTATAGTCATATTCATCAGAAATAATTAAGAAATCCCATAAGGAATAAGGGGAGTTTTAGAAAATCTTATAATTGGTTAAAATTGGTAATTTCCTAGAATTTAACATTAATAAAGATTATTTTTTTAGATTTGGAAAATAATTGTGTGTGACTTGTGATTCTCAACTAATGAAAGAGTTGTTGTGTGAAGCTCATAGTTCTCCGTTTTCAGTTCATCCTGGAAACACAAATATGTACAGAGACCTTCGGGAGTATTACTGGTAGGATGGAATGAAAAGATATATTGTAGATTTTACCATGAAATTTTGACATGTCAAACGGATAAAGCAGGACGATAGTTACCAAAGGGGATTCTTCAGCCTTTACCAGTTCTAGAGTAAAAATGAGAAAATATATCCATGGACTTAATTATGGGACTTCAAAAGACTTCTTGTGGTAACAATGATATCTAGTTTATTTTCTATCAAATGACTAAATATGCTAATTTCCTTCCTATTTGATATATTAGGTCATTGGATCAGCTTTCACGATTATACCTTAAATATATTGTTAGGTTACAAGGAGTTCCTCTTTCTATTTTATATTTCCATGATCCTAGGTTCACTTCTATCTTTTAGAAAGGCCTTTAGATTTTTTGGGAATAGAATTAAATTTCAGTACAGTTTTTTATCCTCAATTAAATGGGCTGTCAGAACAGACGATTAAAAATTTAGAGGATATGAATTGATCATTTTCAATGGATTATTGGGAATGTTGGGATCAACATATTTCTTTAGTTTAATTTTCATACAATTACAATTTCTATTCTAGTATACATATGGTTCCTTTTGAGGCATTATATGGGAAGGAGTGTCGAACTCCAGCTTTTTGAGATGATGTTGGAGAAAGGAAGTTGATGGGACCAGAATTATTTGAGTATGTGGTTGAGAAAGTGAAGATGATCAAGCAACACATGATGATAGCTTAGAGTAGGTAGAAAATTTATGCAGATAACAGGAGGAATGACTTTTCCTTTGTGGTAGGTGATCATGTTTTTCTTAGAAACGTACGATGAAATTGTGTTATGTATTTTGGTAAGAATGGAAAGTTGATTCAACAGTTCATTAGACCTTATGAACTCCAAAAAAAAGATGGAATGGTTTCTTACTGAGTAGCTTTTCCTCTGAGTTTATCTCAGGTAGACAATGATTTTCATGTTTCAATGTTGAGAAAGTATGTTCCAGATTCATCCCATGTTTTGAGCCTAGAAGAAGATCAGATGGAAGATAACCTTTCTTATAAAGAGAACTTGTTCAGTTTCGTCATCGAAGAGAATAAGTATTGTAGAATAAGGTAATCCACAAGGTAAAGGTTATGTGAAGAAACCACATTTTTGGAGATGAAACATGGGAATCTAAAACTTCTATGAGGGAAAGGAACCCTCACTTGTTTAATAAGTAAATAAACTTGTGAGGATAAAATTTCAAAAGGTTGGGAGAATGTAACACCCCAAGGTTTTAAAAAAAATTGAAATGCACGAAACACTAAGTCTCTACATAATGAAACTTTTTTAAGGTGATAGTTATAAACTCTCTGTTGAACATTATTTTTCCTTATCTATGATTTTAATTTTGAAAAATAGCCATCTACGGTTGTGATCAGTATGTTATTTGGATTCCGATGAAACCATCATGTTTTTTTGGTGAATAGTAACAAAACCTTATGAATAGTAATATGACCCTTATTAATAGTAAATGTTATTATTATTTTTTATCTTAATTTTATAAGATAATTATATATTGATTAACTTTTCATGGTGATATAAAATGTTCTATAGTTTTAAAATTGTTATTTTTGGAATAAATTAATATTTTTTAAAAATTTAATTTTTTAATATTTAGAAAATAATTATGATAAAATGGATTTCCTTTTTAAATTATACACATTGAAAAATGGTTAGGGTAAATTTTTCATATTTTTCTAAAATACTCATATTTTGATGAATAGTGAAATACGGTAAATTACCATATGTATACATTATATGTTAAATACACTATTCCTAGAATCATGGATGATGTAAGAATAATTGGTTCCAACATAAATTCTCTATTTACTATTTTGGATCACATTAATCAATACTATTCATTGTATTGAGAAAAAATATTAAACTAATGATTAAAATAATGGAAAACCCCTCCTCTCTTCCACTATAAATACCACCATCACCCCCTCTTCCTCTCAAAACTATTAAGATTTAATAATTTCTAAATTATACCAAATCCCTATAATAAGGATATTACCCACTTCCAATACCTTCTCTTCTCACTAAAATGCCAAAACCAAAGGCATTAAGGAGGATCTCATGGAGAAGAGATCAAGAGGTAAAAATCCTCTATCATTTTCTAGGGTTTTCTTTTCAATTTTTTTTTTCATATACTCTATTCACCCCACACCCCCTATATAAGAGGAATTAAAGATCTATTATTATATATATTATTTATTTTTATCATGTTAAGGGATAAAATCATCATCATTCTTTCACCCCTCTTCCACTAATTCAAAAAATAAAAACACCATCGGTGATGTGTCGATCTACCAAAATCATAGATGATGTCTTTTCAATTACCTTTTTCTCCATAAAAGATGGTTGTAAAACCATTTTAATGGTTGAAGCAGATTTTAAATTGTATTATATGATCTCTCATATGTTTTGTAATTAACTTATATCCTTAATATTAATGTTATATGATGAAACATGTTTGTGATTATCGAAGAACCACCAAAATGATCTAAATGAATATCACTAATGATTTATCTAATGATTCATCATCATAACATATAACAAAAATAATTTATGGTATAATTTAGTATTCTAGAAACATATTAATACCATTTCATTCCATTTCTATAGTTTCTCTTCTATTCAACTAGAAAATACTTTATGAACTGACCATGGAAACCATGTAAAGATCGCACTCGAAACAATGTAAATAACAAAATATTATTAATTAATGGGAATAATTATGATATATAATTATCATATAAGGTGTTATAAACATTAATATGTTTTTTTAACATATTAATAAAACTATTTTAACCATTATACAATAAGTTTAAAAATGTTTGAGGTAAGACGAACCCGGGGTAAGGGACTTCTTAACCCAATTTCCATTCTTTAGTTTATCCCTCAACTTCATTGATTATATGGTACTAAGAAACAAAATTAATGAATTTTTTTTGTTTTATAATGTCTATATATAGTTTAGACACATATTCCTTTCATTATATTAATATCTCACATCAATTATATGATATTTTTAAGGGAATTTCCTTTAAAAATCCTCTTTTAAAATTTCCTTTTACGAAATTCAAAAGCAATATTTTTATGAATTTATTCATGTTTCATGATTATGTTCTCGTTATAGGGAATTTTTTATGTTTAAGGGTGGTACCTATATCTCCCTCCAATACATTGGGTATGTGTAATTTTGAGGTCATCTGTATTTTTATTGCAAGTGTAACTGTGATGGTTACATTATAAGGTAGCTATGAGGGTTACATTGTATGGTTGTCGTGAGAGTTACAAATAATAAGGTAGTTGTGAGGGTTAAAATATAAGCAAGTAATTACCCAATATAAATTTATGGTTTTATATATTTTCTCTAATTTTTTTATGTAAATCTCTTGTTTCACAAGGTAAGTGTATATGGGTGAGAAGTATGTCCTTGTGAAAATGATTTCCTATGTTTACAAGTATTCATGGAATAATGATTTCGTTCCTTCTTTTTATATCCCTTACTATGGTTTTTATGTTCATCCCATGTGTTAAGGATGTGTAAGAGAAATAGGTAAGTCTGGTTAAATGTTATGAAGATTTTTTAAATAAATCTTTTTATTTTTTGTGTTAAAAATTTTATGTTTTGGAAGAAATGGTTATTGTTTTAGTGGTACCTAATTTGTATGATTTTGGGTTGATATGTATGTGTTAGGTCCTAAATTTATACCCAAAAAATATTTGGGAATGTAAAGAAGTGAAATATAGTAGAAATATCAAGATTATGTAATGATTTAGGTCAGGTCCTTATAATCATTCTATATAGAATGTATGTTAAACTATAATAAATTATCATCACACTTTGACATGTGAATTTATAGTTCTTAATGGACTTTCATAAATCATTGTGTAATACCTTGTATTATAGTGTAATCATGTGGCTAAACTCAGGAATGATAATTGTGAATCAATTACATTTTTAAAATATCTCAAATATTCACTAAGATTCACAAAATATTCTCCTTTGAATTTTTTATGGTGTGAATAAATCATCACAAAAAAATATTTTTGAGCTTCAATTATCCTAAATCCATCAAATAAAAAATTTGGTTGTGACACATAATTACTATAATGTAATTCCAATTCGAATAATAGAAAAACAATTTCCAAACCCTAGATCTTTTAGTTTGAAACCAACCCTTATCGAATAACCCTTCATATTATAGCATAAAAATCACCTGTAAAAGTGAGTACTTTAAACTTCATCAAATTCGTTGACCTTCTCATATCGCAATAAAGTATTTTGATATGATATATAAATAATATTAAATGAATAATTCATCATAAATTAATCATCATAAAACAAGTGTGTATTGTAGAGTGATTATCGGGTATTTTTAAGATATCATTCTATCATTGACTATTACAGGGTATTAAACACCATATTATGGAATTGTTTTCTTAAACTAAGAAATATTTATTCCTTTTCTTCACCACCACTCCAACCAATATGAAACTCAATCATGATCATGTTAATAATAAATAAAACATTAAAAACCCATAAAAATTCATTAATAAAAGATCTTAAGAAACTATCCATAGTAATCCACGAATGTGTGGGATTTATCTAAGCACAACATCATAAGATAGAATTATATTTTTAAATGTTCTAAAAGTATTAGTGTAATTGTAAAAACTAATTTATAAGACTCAATTGAGATCTTATTTATTGTAAATGTGTTTTAAATTAATCATCATGGTGTTGTAGATTAGACCACTACTATACACATCACAATGTGTCCAATTTGAAAATTTATAATCTTGATAACTACAATATAAGCAACATGTAGGGTAGAACCATAGAGAGAATGTGTGTAGACACTAAGAATATCCTCTTGGAATAATGGTTAAGGATATGATATTTTAAATTGATTAACAACTAAAAATTCTAAAAAATATAAACAACTATTTAAACATTATTAATTAAATTAACTAAAACTATCTGAGAGGACAAAACTAATATATGGAATAAAATATGTGGACATGGAAGTTTTAGAGTTGTTACATTTATTCAGGTTCATGCAATTCCAATTATTTAATTTCCCCATCTAAATATTTATTCATTCAATTATGAACAAGTCCAAATTTAATTACAATTTTATAAGTTCTTCTTCTTTAATATTAGAAAAAATTTTATTTTTCCCACAAATCATTCATCATTTCATTATATTATTTTATGAATAGATTATGCTTCAATTTAGTATCGAATCACATGGTGAAATACAAATACCCCATTCTCAAAAATTGAAAGTATCTACCTGCATCGGGTTCACTAACATTAGATCACTAATTAAGTACCACTCATGAATGTTTGAAGTAGATCACACATAAAATATTAATTTTTCAATTAATATATTTATTTATTCAGAATTTTCCCACTTGTAATTTATGATTCTCTCATGCGTGAGATCGAATTCCGAACCAATAAATTCTATGATTATCTCTTATCTGTGATTACTTATTATGTATCACATGGATTGGTACCAAAACATGTTTGCAAAGTCCAAATGAAAATTAATTCAAATTTAGATATAATAAATTAATTAAATATAAAATTAAACATGATAATTCAAAATTCTATAAAACATGGTTAAAAAATAATGACATGAAATTATAATAATGTTTATCGCAACTTTGACTCTATAGAATTTAGCCTAACATCACAATAACACGACACATAAAATAATAAAAATAGGATACCACCATGTTTGTGTCATTTTAATTATCACTAAAACATATTGCTGATGATCAACTAGAAATAACCATTGGTCTTCGGTCACTGAAATTTTGATGTGAACCATTGAGCATGAAAATCAACTTGAAAAAAAATGATTGGACCAATTTTCACTATCTTGGTGAAGCATCAATATCCCAAAATCAATGATAATACTTCTCATGTGGTAACATCACACTAGAACAAAAATTTCTTCCCTGGATGGAGGAGGTCGTCATAGATGATGGTGATGGTGGTGTACCTACGGCTACGCTAAAGGAGTGTGGAGGGGGGAGGTATACAGTGAGGATGGGGGTGTAGCACTACTCGTGTGATCTAGTGAAGTGGAAGATGGATAAAGGATACCATGCGTGGCATGGTGGTGAATTGAGAGCATTAAATCCACTGGTTATGTGTTGCATATGAGGGTTCAGCCTCGGGATAGTAGGTCACATGTGGGGGATTCCCTTAGTTACTAAGGTATTGGAGAAGAGTTTGGTTGTGCTGGAGGAGGAGGATACTGGTGGTGGTTTGTTGCATTGTTGGTGATGCACAAGAGAAGCGCACCTTGTGTTTTGGTTGAGAGGATATGGTGGCATGCATAGGGGGTCGACTACTGGGGTGATGCACACCTGGTTGGGGGTTGCGGGATGGATGTGTTCTGGTGAGGGTGAAGTCCAGCGGTGATGGTGGAGGTTAGTGGATTCTCCTCCTAGTTAGGGTTCCCCCTCAAAAGAGAGGATGACGGTTTATACGGGAGATGAACAAGGTGGGGCTTCTGTTACTAAGACCCTCTGGCCTAGTGTGTGTTTTAGAAGAAAGAGGCACCCCTGATAGGGTTTTTTTGAACCCCCTCTGTAGATGAAGATTCTTGGATGAAAAAAAAAATCAAAAAAAAAACCAAATATCAATATTAAAATTAAAATTTCAAATTACCTAATTATCTAAATGTTATATATTAAATAATAAAAATTATATTCAAATTAATAATATTACTATTAGTAATAATATTAGTAAAATAATAAAATAATAATTATAAAAATATATATCATACTAATTATATAAAAATAATAATAATAATAATAAAGTGTTATATAGTGAAATATATTTATATTTACACACATGTAATTAAAAATAATAATACAATACATAATATATAATGCGTAGTTATATAAAATTATAATCTATACTAAAAATAATAATAATACAAGTAAATGTTAATCTAATTTTATAATAATAAACACTAATAATAATATTAATGATAATATTTTAAATAATATACAATGTTGTATAATATATGATCCAATCAAATAATACTAATATAGAAAATTAATATAAATACCAATAAATATTAGTAATATAAACTAATATTAATGAAACTACTTGAAAATAAAAATATAGGGTTAAATGTTATATGTTAAAAATATTTAAAATTAATATAAACTAATAAAAATAATAAATTTCTAATATTTGATGATAAATTAACTAAAAATTATCAAAATAATAAAAACACTACAAAACTATGAAAATATCCAAAAAACCATAAAATCAGTTTGAAAAATTAATTTAAACTCACTTAAAAAACAATTATGAAAAATTCAGTGATTTCCATGTGAGTCAAATCCCCCACACTTAAACTTTTGAACTCCTCAGAAAAACAATCAGAAACAATACACAACTAGACTGGTAAAAAAATAAAAACATAAAAATTACAAGTTAAAAATTTTTCAATCCCATTTAGCCATAAAATATCCTACTTTATTTAAAATTCCAATTTTCAAAAATGGTTTTTCATCCTCTTATATTCTTTCTAAAACATGTACCTTAATTTAGGCATCAAATTGACCAACATGTCCATCGCTGTCATCGCTTAAATAGTTTGATCAATGATTTTCTCAATTCTTGTACACATGCATGCTTACCAAAGGCTTTCCCTTAATTTCAAATCTCCACTGGTAGAAATCAAAGGAATTCAGAAATCATGATGAATTCACATTAGATTCAAATATCTCTCAGGATGTGGAATGGTGGGTCCAAAAAAAATTGTCTATTTTTTCGTAAAAATTATGGTTGAATCTTGAAATAATTAGATGATAAATTCCAATTTAAATGTCACATTCAAAATATCACTACCCCACTCATAAAGCATTTCTTTCCCTCAGTAATATGAAAATACAATTCCTCTCTAAAAAATTTGATGTTTTTTTTCTTTCAATTTTTCTTCTCTCTGGTTCTTTTTTTAGAGACACACTTTACACAAATAAGATTAATGGAAAAAAATGGTGTGTAATATCTCCCAAGACCTATGAAATAAATTTCAATAAAAACCCAAATAAATTTACATAATTAGATCATACACTATAGAATATTAGTGAAAGTAGGTCCTATAGAAAACTCTCTATCACCTAGATTAATTATTTATCACTTTTATAAGTATCACTAAAGGTGAGGGTTACCGTATAAAGACCACAGATGTAATCTGTTAAAACCAAAAAGAATCTATATTTCCGTATAAAAATAAATGTAATGAATTTGGATATAGTGAAATATATCACATATGATCAATATGAGATAATTTCAATCCATTGGCTTCAAATGTCATATTTTCCCTTAAATAACCCTCTCCATGATTAAATCTATCTACCACACGTAGATTAAAAATTGTCATGAAAATAGTCAATAAATGGGTAGGGAAGGGTATCAGCTATGTGATTATCCAAAAAGGGTGCCTTCATGGATTTTAATGGCTACACAATTAAGAAAATGAAATGGTGGCTCATTGAATCAAAGGGTATAAATATCTCAAACAAATACCTGAGTCATATTAGTTAAACATTCAAAATTCTCATCGATTTGATAGAAAAACATGGAATGTTTTATATCACATAACATGGATGAGATTACCTTAAGAAAAATATAAACAAGAGGTAATATAAAAATGTTCAAGAATTCTCACAACTATATAAATATATTTTTGGACTGCATAGATGAGCATTAGTGAAAATAAGTTTCTAAAAAATATAAAAAATTTTGAAAAACATTTTCAAAGCATTGAATAATATCATATATAATCTAAGTCATGTGATAATGTATCAAAGCATGTAAAATAGGAATCATGTGCTCAAACAGACTAAGGAAGCAAGTGGTATGCCTCTATCTATGTTACAAAAAAAATACAAGAGATTTCATGTGGGTTCAACAATTGAGGTGATGTTAGTTTTTATCAATGTTAAAAAATATAGTTTATTATTATACATGGTGTTTTTGGAAGTATAAAATATGACAGAAAATAAAACACTTCCTAGAGAGTGAATATATATGGGAGAATAATGCCTATATCCGATGAAGCTCCAGAAATGTTGTACCTGTAAAATATGCACTTGGAAAGAAAAAACCCACATCATATCAAATATATAACATAAAAATAAAATTATCATGTTCATGGTAAAAGTGTTCATGATGAATTTAGCTCCATTTTAGTGTAAAGAGAAAATATATTGCAATAAATTCATGCCATTTTATTACTTAAAAAATAAATAAAATGAATCTAAATGTAGTGTAAGGAAAAAACTAATGATGGGTTTCTTCCCATTGAGCACTAAGTTTAATTATCCTTCATTTGTACATTAATAAAGCTCCACCTGGATCAAATGGAAACCTATACCATATGTTTTCTTCATCATCAGTGGGATTTTTGTATATATCAATTGAGAATACACTTGTCTTTTAAGAATTGCCACACCATAAAAGAAAATTATCAAAAAATTGGATGGTTGGGATGAAATGAAAATAGGAAAAACCAGAAGGGAATGAATATATCTCATCTAAGTAAAGTCTCACTAAATAATTGAAATTTATATAAATGGAATCATCCTGAATATCAAAAAAATTACATTTTCAAATTTTTACAAGAGAAGAAATTCCCTTAATAGACTCTTTCAATGGATAACGTATATCCATCATATCCTTGAATATAGTATCTAGATTGATGATGTGCCCAAATTAATTTTTAATAATGATAATTAGCATAAGGAAATCCACTATTTTCCAACTCAGTTCATGCTCCACGGATTCATTAATTGTTTTAAGGTTAAGAATGTTTCGAGAATCTATTGTTATTTCAATTCAAGTGCTTTTAACCTCAATGCATGGAGAAAGTGGTGAAGTCTCAATTGTGTTAAGTGACTCCATTATGTTAATAATGACCTATTTTTCAAATGTTTCTTTTATACATCACATATCATATTTTTCCATTGGCATATGTGTCACTATGAACTCAGGAACCTCAAGGAAACCTGATTCTTTCATTATTTCTATAAATTTTTGAGTTTTCTCCACCAAAAATGATAACATATTTTCGAACTCTAGAAATATATTAAATGCGTCCATTTTGAAAAAAAATCAGACTCATCGATTTTTTATTAATAGGTGATTCAATGTCATTTAAAGTGATGTTATCTTGCGTGTGAAAATCCATGGTGTCTTGGTTCAATTATGAATTCTATCATAGTAAATAATTTACCTACTTTGAATGTCCCGTTCATTCTCAAAATGTATAATTTTTTAGACATTGAATGTGTCCTTTTTCACATTGGGATGGATAGGTTGTGAACTCCCAGAATAAATACATGAAATCATATTTTCTAATGAACCATTATATTCAAAAAAGTATAAGGATGTGATATAATAATCTTGAAATGTGATTAGATTTGAAGAATTAAATTGTGATGGAGAGGAGTTATCAACGGTATAATAATAAGGTGGATCAATCAAAGTAGTCTCGTTATCATAATTGGAAAATGGATGTTGTTCAAATGGAACCTCTTCTTTACTTTCATTAATAGAATTATTCCGAATTGGATCATCAAGTGGTAGTGAGGTGACTAGATAAACAAGATGAGTTAGTTGATTTTATAGATTTTTCAACTGATTTTCTAGATCATTCATCGAGGAAAGAAAATTTCCTTTTTGTTCATCTAGAAGATCAACACTTTTATTTGTCTCAATGATAGTATAAACCAACATGTGTCATATTATTAAATCATTTGTTTCACATGAATTATCCATTTATCAATTTTGAGTAATGATTTGACTTTGAAAATGATTAAATTATGTATAAATACTTTTATCACAACTTGGATAATCATTCTCATATGAATCATAACATGGAATTGAATAAAAATAATTATCATAAAAAGGATTAACTATAAATATCATGTGTGGTGAATCATTATACTTCATACTATAAGATTTGGGAATTTGGGGAAGGTGTTTATTGTAGTTGTATGGTGCATAATATTTCATTAAAAACTTCTAGGTGTCTTTAAATTCCATTAATGAAACATTCTCAAAGTAGTAAACTGGTATTTTTGTGTTTTTCTAGTTTTGTACCGTAATAAATCTCTTTGAGTGTATCCTATTGGAACAATTCTCCCTAGGGAACTAAAATTTCATATGTACATCCAAACTCATCCAATTTTAAAATTTATAAACCAACTGACTACTATAGAAGCGGTGATCAAGGTTGAACCACGGAGAGAATGTGTATAGACTCTAGAAATATGCTCTTGGAAGAATGTTCATAATTATGATATTTTAAATTTAATAAGAACTAAAAAAATCTAAAAAAATGTAAAAATATTTAAAATAAATAATTAAAATAACTAATACTATCTAAAGAACCAAATTAATCTAGAGACGAAAATAGACAAAAATGGAAGTGTCAGAGTTGTGACATTCATTCTGGTGCATGCAATTCCAATTATTTAATTTCCATATATGAATATTTATTTATTAAATTATGAATTATTAAAAATTTAATTAAAACATTATCAAGTATCATTCTATGATGTTAGATACATTTCTAATTTTCACACTAATCACTGATCATTTTGTTCTCTTATTTGATGAATAATTTACGCAACACATTAGCATCGAATCACTTGGGGAAATACAATGACCTATTTATCACAAATTCAAAGTATCATCCTAAATCAATTTTTCTTTCATGATATAATATATTAATTATCACTCCTGAAATTTTGAATGATAATACACATAAATATTAATTTTTAAATTAATATATTTATTTATTCAGAATTCGCTAGCATATGATTTGTGATTCTCTCATGCGCATGATTGACATCGGAACAAATAAACCCTCTGATGATCGCCCAAATGTGATTACTTATTAGGTACCATAAAAATGATCACAAAATAATGTGTACAGATTCTATATTATAATTAATTCAAATGCCTACATAATTAATTATGTAATGTCTCGGCCCGACTAACAATCAAACTGGTAGCTCGACCGGTGGGTTAGATGGCCTCAAGCACATCTCCTCATACACAAGTGGTTGTCAACTATCAGTGAGGGTGTTGGGAGGTGGTAATGGGGAGACTATATAGACTTATTAGATATTCACAATGGTATAAGAGATTGTAAATATAAGACAATAGCTAAAGTAGTAAAAAGATAATAACAACATAGTAGAAGATGGATTTTATAATGTTGAATAATAGTGGAAAACACTAGTTTATAAAATGTATGAATTTACAGGTAATTATACAAAATATAAATAAATAAATAAATTTCATTTTGTTCAATATATTACCAAATATAAAGAAAAGATAGAAAATCCCCATGTGTGATCTCCATGAGCATCCCAAGATCCAGCTCGGTCAGTTTCTCCTAACTACCAGGAATAAGAAATAAAACAATCAACCTAGATTCTACCATTACAAGGTCTACTCAGGTACCACGGGTACCCTAGTAGGGTGTGATAAAAAATCTCAATAGGTTGGAATCAACGATTTCAAGCTCAATCCAGACAGTGAAATATTAATTTTAACAATATGTAGGTATAGATGAAGTGATAAACCAAACTGAATAAATAAATAACATCCCATCCAGGTTCCCAAGGGACACCTGATGGTGATACATACTTCATCTCATTTTCGGGATAAGTTTATAATCATGTGACTATATAAATATATATATATATATATAATAATTGGCATGGGGTAAGAATTCCCCCCATCCATACCCATTTATATAGCTAGAATGGGGTTAGAATTCTTCTCATCCATAAATATATATAATACTCGCATGGGGTAAGAATGCCTCACATCCATAATAATTTATGTAGCTATCATGGGGAAATAATGCTTCCCATACATGATTACTTATATTTCTTTCATTGGGTAATAATTCCTCCCATCTATAAACATCTATAATATTGTAATAGATTAAGAATGCTTCCCACCCATAATCATTTACATAGATATCATGGTGAAAGAATGCCTCTCATCCATAATTGTTTATATAGATGGCATGGGGTAAGAATGAATCCCATCCATAAACATCTATAATACTATAATGGGGTAACAATTCCACCCATCTGTAATTTTTTATATAGCTAGCATGGGGTAATAATGTCTCTCATCCATAACATCTAATATACAGGCATGGGGTAAGCATACCTCCCATCCATAATCGTTTATATAGATGGCACGGGGTAAGAATTCATCCCACAATAATCATCTATATAACTCCATATATATATCCTAATAATGACCAAAATTTATAATATGATCATAAGAAATTAACTCTTATGTCATATCATCACGACATTCAAAAAATGAAAGGCATGATTATGTTTAAATCATGACACATGGGGACAAACCTCTCATGTGTTACGTTAACTAAGATACATTCCATTTAAACCATTACATTTCCAAAATTAGAATTTCATAAGGAATAATTAAAATGGAATTGTCCTACCATCCCAAGAGATCATTTCATTGAAAACCATTTTGGTCCATTTTAATGAAAAACTTGTCATTAGGTGTGAGCCATCCCACTCAAGTCATCTCACTCAATTTTTCTAAACATGGAAAATTGATTTAAGAAACAAGGTTCATGTTCATTCCAATTAAGGTATGCCAATGTCTTATTTAATTTGTTCTAACTATTAAACTTACCTTAACCATTTCATTTTACTCATTAAGAATCGGAAACTACATTTCAAGGGATCTAGTGTAGAGGAGAGGAGTTATGGAAACAAGACAAAAGACCATGTGTAAATTTCAATAGAAAATGGGATGAGCATCTAAACATGAAATTTACTAACCAAGAAAAAAGTATAAGGAAAAATTAAAAAATAAACCAAGAAAGAAAAATAGTATAACCTATACTTTTTAGCTTGAAAATAGTGTACCTCTGTTGGAGGGATTTTATTATAAAAACACGACTTGGTTATCAAACAAATAATTTATGACTTTTATAAATTTCGCTAAATTTATCAAAGGAATATTTTAAAATAAAACCATACTTCATTAATTAAAAACTACGAATAGTGAAATAAGTTGTTAATTAATGCATTACTAAAGTTAAATGGGAAAGGAAAAGATGAACCCAACTGAAACCTTCACCTCTTGATGCTTTCTAACTGAAAGTTGTTGCTACTCCCATTGAGTATATCCAACGTCTCATACATGTACAGACACCTATCCCCTATACACACATATGTATGGCCAGGAACATGTTCAAGGGGATACTTACATATATTCTTATATACATTTATGATTATATGAATATACTGGTGGTGATTTATTGCACTGTTGGTGATGCACAGGGGAAGTGAACCTGGTGTTCTGGTGGAGAGGATGTAGTGGTATACCTAGGGGGTAGGCTATGAGGGTGATGCATCCCTAGGTGGGTTTTGTAGGAGGGAGGCGTCCTGGTGATGGTGGAGGCCATAGGTGATGGTGGAGGTTAGCAGCTGCTCCTCCTAGTTAGGTTTCCCCCTCAACAGAGAGGATTACATTTCATAGGGGAGATGAATAAGGTGGGGATTATTTTTCTAAGACCCACTGGATAAGTGTGTGTTTTAGAAGAAAGCGCCACCCCCCCCCCATAGAGTTTTTTTGAACCCCCTCTATAGATGAAGATTCCTGGATGAAAAAAATCAAAAATAAATTAAAAATAAATATTGAAATTAAAATTTAAATATAACTAATTATCAAATTGTTATATTTTAAATAATACTAATAATCATCATCAAATTAATAATAATAGTATTAATAATAATAGTAGTAGAATAATAAAATTAGAATTATAAAAATATATATTATACTAATTATAGGAAAAATAAAAAAATAGATAGTGGTATATATTGAAATATATTTATATACACACACATGTAATTAAAAATAATAATAAAATAAATAATATATAATGTGTTGTAAGATAAAATTATAATATATACTAAAAATTATAATACTACTAGTAAATGTTAATCTAATTTTATAATAACAAAAAATAATAATGGTAATAATAATGGTAATATTTTAAATAATATACAATTTTAAATAATATATCAAGAAATAAAATAGTACTAAAATAGAACATTAATATAAATAGTAATAATTTTTAATAAAATAAACTGATAATAAAACTAATGTTAACGAAGATAATTACAAATAAAAATATAGAGTTAAATATTATATGTTAAAAATATTTAAAATTTATATAAACTAATAAAATAATAAATTTATAATATTGGTATATAAATTAAATAAAAGTAATCAAGTTAATAAAAACACTAAAAAACTATGAAAATATCCCAAAAACCCTAAAAGAAGTCATAAAAATTAAATTAAACTAAGTTAAAAAAAATATGAAACAGTCAATGATTTCTATGTGAATAAATTCCCCCACAATTAAACTTTTGAACACCTAAGAAAATAAATTAGAAAAAATACACAATTGGACTGGTAGAAAAATCAAAACATCAATATTACATGATCAAAATTTTTCAATCCATTTTAGCCATAAAATATCCTACTTCATTTAAAATTCCAATTTTCAAAAATAGTTTCCCTTCCTCTTACATTCTTTACAAAACATGTGCCTTCATTCATCCATAAAAGTGACCTACCACTCCATCGTTGTCAACACTTAAACATTTTGATCAATGATTTTCTCAATTCTCATGCACATGCATTATAATCATAGGATTTCCCTTAATTTCACATCTACACTAGTGGAAATCAAAAGAAATCATAAATCTTGATGAATTCACATTAGGTTCAAATGTCTATCAAGATGTGGGGTGGGTGTCTTAAACAAATTGTCAGTTTTTTGGTAACAATGATAGTTGAATCTTGAAATAAATACAAGATAAATGTCAATCCAAATTTCACATTAAAAAAATATCACTCTCCCATTCTTAAAATGTTTCCTATCCTTCGTCATATGAAAATTGAATTCCTCTCTCAAAAATTTGATGGTTTTCTTTCTTTCAATTTTTCTTCTCTCTAGTTATTTTTTTAAAGACACGACTCACTCAAATGAGATTCAAGGAAAAAATGGGGTGCAATAGCTCCCAAGACCTATGAAATAAATTACAAAAAAACAAATAAATGTGCATAATTAGAGAATACACTATATAATCTTAGTGAATGTAGTCCATATAGAAAACTCTCTATCTCTTGGAGTAATGATTTATCACTTTTATAGGTATACCTAAATGTGAGGGTTATCGTGTAAAGAGTACAGATATACTCAGTTCGAACAAAAAAGAATCTATATTCCCATAGAAAAATACATGTAATGAATGTGGATATAGTGAAATATAACACTTACGATCAGGATGAGATAATTTCAATCCATTTTCATCAAATTCCATATTGTCCCTAAAATAATCCTCTAAATAAATAAATCTATATACCACACAGGGATTGAAAATTATCATGAAAATTTTCAATAAATGGGTATGGAAGGGTATCATCTATGGGATCATCCTAAAATGGTGCCTCCGTGGATTCTAAGGTATTCACAATGGAAAAAATTCAATGGTGGATTGAAGGTTCAAAGGGTATAAATATCTCAAACAAATACATTAGTCATTTTAGTAAAACATTCAAAATTATTATCGCTTTTATATAAATAACAAAGAATGTTTTATAAGATATAATATAAATGAGATTCCCTTAATAAAAAGAGAAACATGATTTGATATAAAAATGTGAAAAAATTCTCACAGCTGTATAAATATATTTTTGGATTATACAAATGAGCATGATTGATTTAAGTTACTAAAAATAACTAGTTTCTGGAAAACATCTTCAAAGCATGGAATAATATCATATATCATCTAAGTCAAGTGATCATGTATTAAATCATGTAAAACATGAATCATGTACTCAGAATAACTAAAGAATAAAGTGGTATTCCCCTAACTTTGATAGTAAAATATACAATATCTTTAATGTGGGTTCAATAATTGAGGGAATGTTTGTTTTATTCAATGTTAAAAAACAATTAGTTTGTTATTTTACATTGTGTTTTTGGAGGTATAAAATATGATAGAAAATAAAACACTTACTAGAGTAAGTGAATATATATGTGAGAATACTACCTATATCTGATGGAGCTCTATAAATTATGTAGCTATAAAATATGTACTTGGATAGCACATATCTACATCATATCAAAGAGATAACAAATAAATAAAATTATCATTTTGAAGGGAAAAAATGTGCATCATGAATTTATCTCCCTTGTTAGGTAAAGAGAAAATAGATTGCAGTAAATGAATGACTTTTTATTAATTAAAAAGTAAATTAAATGAATATAAATGTAGTGTATTGAAAAAAACTAATGATGGGTTCCCCCCTTTAAGTACTATGTTTAATTCTTCTTCATCTTGACATTGATAAGGCTCCATCAGGATCAAATGGAAATTTATACCATGGATTTTCTTCATCATCAGTGAGACTGTTGTATATATCAATCGAGAATACACTTATCTGTTAATTATTGCAACACCTTAAAACAAATTTATCAAAAAAATTGATGGTTGGGATGAAATGAAAATAGGAAAACTCATACGGGAATGAATATATCTCATCTAAATAAAGACTCACCAAATAATTGGAATTTATGTAAATGGAATCATCCTGAAGATCAAGAAAATTACATTTTCATATTTTTAAAAGAGAAGAAATTCCCTTACTAGACACTTTCAATGGATATATTATATCCATAATATCCTTTAATATAGTATCTAGTTTGGTGATTTCCCCTAATTCATTTTTAATAATGACATTTAGCATAAGGAAATCCACAGGTTTCCAACTCAGTTCATGCTCCACAGTTTCCTGTATTATGATAAGGTTAAGAATGTTTCTAGAATATTTGGGTATTTCAAGTCAAGAGTTTTTAACATCAATGCATGGAGAAAGTGGTGAAGTCTCAATTGGGGTAAGAGACTCCATTATGTTAAAAATGACATGTTTTTAAAATGTTTCATCTATACTCCCCACATCATATTTTTCCATCAGCATATGTGTCACTAAGAACTCATGATCCTCAAAGAAACCAAATTCTTCCATTATTTCCATAAATTTATGAGTTTTATCCACCATAAATGATAACATATTTTCTAACTTCATAAATATTTCAGATGCAACCATTTTGTAAAAAATTTCAAGCTCGCCGATTTTTTTATATAGAGTTTATTCAATATCATTTAAAGTGATGTTCTCTTGTGTGTGGAAGTCCATGGTGTCATGGTTCAATTATGAATCTATCATAGTAAATAAGTGTCCTAGTTCAATTTCCTCTTCATTCTCAAAAGGTGTAATTTTATAGACATTGAATGTGTTCTTTTTCATATTGGGATGGATGGGTTGTGAACTCACAAAATTAAGACATGGAATCTTATTTTCTAATGAACAATTATATTCAACAAAGTATAAGAGTGATATAACATAATATTGAAATGTGATTAGATTGTAAGAATAAAATTGTGATGGATATGAGTCATCAATGATATAATAATAAGGTGGATCAATAAAAGAAGTCTCATAATCAGAATTGGCAAATGGATGTTGTTCAAATGAAACCTCTATTGAACTTTCTTCAAAAAAGTTGTTCTGAATTAGATCATCAAGTGGTAGTGAGGTGACTAGTAAAACAAGATGAGTTAGTTGATTTTATAGATTCTTTAACTGATTTTCTAGATCATTAATCGAGGAAAGAAAATTTACATTATGTTCATCGAGAAGATCAAAAATTTTATTTGTCTTTGTGATAGTATATAACAACATATTCCCTATTATTAAATCATTTGTTTCTCATAAATTATCAAGTTATAAATTTTGAGTAATTATTTAAACTGGAAAATGATTAAATGATGTATAAATACTTTTATCACAACTTGGATAATCATTATCAAATGGATCATAACATGGAATTGAATAAAAATCATTATCATAAAAAGGATTAACTATAGAGATCTTGTGTGGTGAATCATTATACTTCATACTATGAGGTTTGGGAATGTATGTAAGGTGTTGATTGTAGCTGTATGGTGCATAATATTTCATTCAAAACATTTAGGTGTCTTAAAATTCCATTAATGAGACATTCTCAAAGTAGTAAACTGGTGTTTTTTATGTTTTTTTAGTTTTGTACCTTAATAAACCTCTTTGATTTTATCCTAATGCAACAATTCTCCCTGGGGCACTAAAATTTGGTATGTACATCCAAATGCATCCAATTTTCAAATTTATAAACTAACTGACTACTATAGAAGCAGTGATAAATGTTGAAACACATAGTGTTGGGACCAAGTTGAATGGATAAGAAAATAAGAAAAGTTTTCTATTATAGAGTGTTGTCTTTTGTTGACAAAGAAGCTAAATCAATTCACTTTGTAAAAGACTTGTAAAACCAGACGATGCTTTGCTGATATGTATTTCACAAATATCATAATTTTGGAGAACTTTTGATGAAAGCCTTATGAAGGAAAGGGAGAGAAAAATAAGTGTTTTTGGAAAATTCATATCACAAATATCATCAGATCAAAAATATGTCAAAGGAAAGAAGTAGGCGTGCAAGTATACAGAAGGCGCGCAAGTATGCAGTAGACGTGCAAGTATGTAGAGGTGCGCATGTCATATTTCAGAAAAGCATTATTTCAAAAATATGGCAAAGGAAAGAGAGTGGCGTGCAAGTCATGAATGGCGCGCAAGTATTTGGCGCGCTAGTATTGGCACTCAAGTGTGTCACTCAAGTCATATTCCAACATCATCATATCCAAAAATGACTAAGGAAAGAAGAAGGCACGCAAGTGGCGAAGCGCAAGTGGTGGCGCGCAAGTGCTCATGTGAAAGTGGTGGTGCACAAGTCTAGGGCGCGCAAGTCACCAAAATGCCTATAAATAGATGAATCGCCTCCTCATTTTTTAAGGCTCGAGACTTAGAGAAATATTTTGAGCTCTGAGCGCGCAAGTCGAAGAAGTCTTCCGCGCAAGTGTTGTCGCGCAAGTCTATCGCGCAAGTCTGTCGCGCAAGTCTTTTCGTGCAAGTATAGGGCACACAAGTGTTGTGTTGTCCATAAAGGAGGTGCGCAAGTGCAAGGAGGCGCACAAGTGGTAAGGAGGAACGCAAGTGGAAGGAGGCGCGCAAGCTGTTTTCTCTAGGAGGTTTCTACTGGCTTCTGGGTAGGAAAGTGAAGAATTGTTTTGAAAGATTTGATCTGGGAAAGGTCATCAAGAAGCACAGAATTATTTCATTACCCTATTTGTGCTAATAGGGAGCACACACACTATTTGATTGTTTTCAAAGTGCTATACGAGTGTAAGGGTATATCCTACTCGTTGTATTCCACATCAAAGGGTTGTTTTCTAGTGGATTGTGTGGTAGTGGATTATTTATGTACCATACCATGGACGTAGCTACTCTTATTGAGTAGTGAACCTTGTAAATCTTGTGTTCCTGTGGTTATGTGTGTTCAGCAGGGAAGATACTCTTTAACAGGAGGTGAAGGTTGTTTCATAAATAAGGAAACTTAAAAAGAAAAAGATATCACTAATTCAGCTCCTTCCCCTCTCAGTGATACTTGGATCCTGACTGGGAACTTTAATTGGTATCAAAGGGAGGTTCCCTTCATTTATTCTTTGCTGAAGTGGTGGAAGAGAAGCTGTGATGGAAAATCATAACTACGTGAATAGTAAAGGGATTCTGATTTTTGACGGAAAGAACTATAAAATCTAGAAGGACAGAATGATGCCTTATCTTATGTCTCTTGGATATGAAGTTCTTGAAACTACAATAGATGGATTTCCTACTATTGATGACAAGGTTCCTCTTACTCCTGTTGATAAGAAGAATCTTGATAATGATGGAAGAGATAAAAATGTGTTACTCTTATCTATGTCCGATAGTAAATTTTTAAGAGTGAAAGGTGTTGCTACAGCTAAAGGAATCTGGGACAAACTGAAGAACATCTATGAAAGAAATGCGAAAGTGAAGAAGGATAAACTACAAATCTGGAGACTGAAGTATGAATACTTGAAAATGGGAGAAGCTGATTCTGTTGGGGACTTCTTTACCAAGGTAAATGACATTTTTAGCACTATCATATGTCTTGGTGAAAAGCTGTAGGATTCTACAGTCGTTGAAAAGATCTTAAGAATTCATCCTGACAAATTTGATGCTAAAGTTTCTTCATTGGAAGATAGAGACCCTGAAGAATTATCTCTGGATGATTTTCATAGCACTCTTATCACTTATGAAATGAGAATGGAGAATACTATGAATAATAAAACCAAAGTTGATAGAGAAATGTCTTTTAAAGCTTCCAAGAGATAAATATCTAAGAAGGCTCATGAAGAAGATGATGTTGTTGGCTCTGACTCCGAAAATGAGGTATGTAAAAACTTTGATGAAATTTTATCCTTGTTTTCTAAAAATGTTAGAAGAGGTACAAGAAAATATAAAGGGAAACTTCCCTTGAAATTTTTTTAATGTGGAGATGTTGGTCACATTGTGGCTAATTTTCCTAAAAAGAAGAAATTTGAAGACAGTGATGAAGAAGACAGAAGACCAAGAAGGTCTTGGAAGACACAGGGTGGAAGAGACAGTTCTTCTGGAAGAGGTAAGGACAAAAAGTTCTTCAAATCAAAATGAAAAATATTGTTTTTGAAAAGTGGAGAAGAATATGATAGTGAGACTGGATATGAAAATTCAGTTGTTGAGAAAGCTAGAGAGAAGAACTTTGTTGCAACTGTGAATAATGATGATTATGAGAGCAGTAGTTCTGAAGAAGAAGAAACTCAACTTCAATCGTATCTGAAAGAAGAGTTGAAGGAATGTTTGAGAAATATCAAAAGGCTTTAGAAGGAAAACAATAAGTTGAAAAATGAAAATTCTACAATAAAAAATAAAGAAGGTTTTACTGATGAGAAAATCAATATGAAAAAAGAGATTGATGATCTGAATAATTCTCTTGAGAATGCAAAGAATTGCAATGATCATCTTGAAGTAAAGCTGAAGGAAAAAGAAGAAGATTTGGAAGTTATCCAACAAAAACATTATAAAGCTATAGAAATGAGTATCAGTTTCAAAAACTTTATCTCTGAAGTTAGTGATTGTTCTTTGAAGGAGGAACCTAAGAATGATCAAAAAGGGTTGCCTTCAAAGATCGAAAAGAAAAGTAAAAGTGGTTCTGAAATGAAGAATAATGGTAAATCTATGTATGTCGAAAAGAAAAAAAAATTGAGAATTCAGATGTTTCAAAGAACCCTGAGTTCAAAAATGATTCAAAACATTCTAAATCCAGAAAATTTTCCAAAACTTCTGGTTTTGATAGAACTGAAATGGAAATCAATACTTTGATTTATAACAGAAAGGCTGGTGGCTCAGAAAAGAAAGACAGGAAGGTTGTAGAGAAATGTGTTCTCAATTCTAGTCAGTATGGAAGTTTCATAGGTAAATACTCTTCCTATGGATACTGCTGGTATTGTGGTGGATTCGTACATACTGCAAATATGTGTTGGTTCAACCAACAACATTACTATTATTCCACAGGTTATGAAAGGTAGGGTTTGAGGGGGAGTCAATCTCCTCAAAGAAAGAAGTCATAAATGGTGGTCGTAAAGAAACCTAAGAATGTTGGAGTAAAGATTAAAAATATGTTCCAACCCTTGGAAACTATTTGTAAAAGCTGTGAAAAACCTGGACATCTTGCAAAAGGATGCCTTGTTTTGTTACCAGCACAACAAAATCTCATTAACAATTCTCAGAATCTGGAGGTGAAGAAATAAAAGAAAGAAGTAAAAGCTCTTGTTGTTGAAACCACTTTGAAAGCTATAAAATGAAAAAGTCCATGGATTCTTGATAGTGGATGTTCATCTCATATGAAAAGAGACTTAAAGCTGCTGAAGATTGTGAAAGAATTCAAAGAAGGAATAGCATCATTTGGAAATGATGAATCTCTAAGGATCAAAGGTGTTGGATAAGCCATCATTGGAAATGAAAAGATGAAATCCAAGAAAACATTATATGTTGATTGACTGAAACATAACATTCTTAGTGTGTCACAACTCTATGATGAAGGAAACAATGTTATCATTAGAAAAGATGGATTTATTGTTAAAAGTGAAAATGGTGGAAATATAGTTACAAGAGGCCAACACACAAAAGGGAATTTGTTTCAAGTTGGTGAAGTGCAGAGCTCTTGCTACATGGGTGTAGTGGATGAAAATCAGTTATGGCATAAAAGACTGGGACATATGTGTTAGAGAAATATGTTCAAGTTATCTAAGAGATATAGTGTCCTAGATATTCCTGATTTATCAAGAAAAAGAGATTGGTGTTGCAACATTTGTGAGAAAGGGAAGATTACAAACTCTATTCATAAGAGAGTTGAAATTAACTCAAAAAGTCCATTGGAACTCATACAATCTGATATCTGTGGACCAATGAGCAAGAAATCTACAAATTGGGATAAGTACTTCATTAATTTCATTGATGACTTTACTCGTATTACTTGTGTTATGTACATGAGACATAAGTCAGATGCTCGGAAAATGTTTAAGAGTTTCAGGAGGAAATCAGAGAAGGAATGTAAGTATTCGGTGAAGAAGTTGATAACTGATAATGGTGGAGAGTATAAGAATGATGAGTTTTCAAGATACCTTGACAAACACGGAATTCGGCATGAGTTCAGTTCACCATACACACCTCAACAAAATGGGGTTGCTGAAAGAAAGAATCGAAGTCTGGTGGAAATGGGGAGAACTATGTTACTTGAACATAGTCTTTCTCATTATTATTGGAGGAAATCCATGAGCACTGTAGTGCATATTCAGAACCGATGTTTCTACAGGACAAACTCATATATGACTCCATATGAAATGTTCTATGAAAAATCTCCAAGTCTGAAACACTTGAGAGTCTATGGGAGTCCATGCATTATAAAGAAGAAATGTGGAAACCTGGGAAAGCTTGAGCAAAGAGGAGATGACAGAATTTTTCTTGGCTATGCTCCAGAAGGAAGAGGTTATAGATTCCTCAATAAATAAATAGGAATAATTTTTGATTCTTCATATGTAAAAGTTGTTGAAAATGTTGAGAATGAAAAGCAGTCATATGTTGATGTGGAAGTTGAGCAGGATAGAGAAGTTTTTGTTAATAATTCTGATAATGCTGCAGACTGTGTTAATCCTACTCAAGAAGAGGAATCTGACTCAGAGATCTCAAGTGATGATGAAGAAGTTCAAACAACTCATCAAAGATTGAGGAAGAAAGTGGAGGCTCAGATCATTATTGGAGATAAAGACCAGAGGGTTCGAACAACAATAACAACAAATGCAATATCACATACTTCTCTTTATTCAAAAATTGAACGGAATAATGTAAATGAATTATTTGAGCATTCAGAATGGGTTCATGCTATGAATGAAGTGCTTGATCAGATAGAGAAGAACAATACTTGGGAACTTGTACCCAAGCCGGACAATAAGAACATCATTGGCACAAAGTGGGTTTTCCGGAACAAGATGAATGAAGAAGGTGAAGTAATAAGAAAAAAATCAAGATTGGTTTGAAAAGGGTATTACCAAATTGAAGGCATTGATTTTTATGAAACCTTTTCTCCGGTAGCAAGATTAGAAACAATCATAATCTTTCTTGCCATTTCTGCACAACGAGGTTACAAAATCTTTCAAATGGATGTCAAATCTGCATTCTTGAATGGTGACCTTGATGAGGAAGTTTACATTGATCAACCTTGTGGATTTGTTATTGGAAAGGATGAAAGCTATGTGTTCAGATTGAAGAAGTCTTTGTATGGGATAATATAGGCTCCAAGGGCATGGTATTCTAAATTGGATACTTGCCTGAAGAAGATGAATTTTATGAAAGGAAGAGTTGATAGCAATATTTACATCAAGCAGGGCCAGGAGTTTTCACTGATTGTTATTGTTTATGTTGATGAAATCATATTTGCTGGGAATGATGAAAGATCATGTGAAATATTTTCTGAGGATATGAAGAAGTTATTTGAGATGTCCATGCTAGGTGAAATAAAATACTTTCTTGGGTTACAAATATCACAGAAAAGGAATCATATCTTTCTGTCCCAAGAAAAATATGCTAAGGAACTTCTGAAGAAGTTTGGCATGGAGAATTAAAAACCAGTGTCCACACCTATCTCAGTTGGAACCAAGTTGTCTAAAGATGGAGAAGGCAAGGAAGTTGATCAGAAAGATTTTCGAAAGGTAATTGGAAGTCTGTTGTATTTGACTGCCTCAAGACCCGACATTGTCTATGCTGTCACCTTATGTGAAAGATTTCAAAGTGATCCTAAAGAATCACATCTGATTTATGGAAAAAGAATTCTTAGATATATTAAAGGCACAAAAAATTTTGGAATCAGGTATGATGTCTCAGGAAATATTGATCTATTCGGGTATTCTGATGCTGATTGGGTAGGAAATGTTGACGATCGAAGATCCACATCCGGTGGAGTTTTCTTTCTAGGAAAAAGTTGTGTTTGTTGGCATGCCAAGAAATAGAATTCAGTAACTCTTAGCACAGCTGAAGCTGAGTATGTTGCTGCTACTCAGGTTTCAACTCAACTAATGTGGATAAAGACCCAGCTGGAAGATCTACTTTTTGAATTAATGCTACCATTGCTCTTGGGTTGTGATAATCAGAGTGCAATAAATCTTACAAGAAATCATGTACAAAATTCTCGTTCAAAACACATTTATATAAAGTACCACTTCATCAAAGAGTAGGTAGAGAAGAATGAAATAAGGTTGGAGTATGTTCCTACATCTAAACAAGTTGCTGATATATTCACCAAACCCTTACCAAAAGAACCATTTTCCAAATTGAGGTTAAACATGGGTGTCCAACCTCCTTCTCATCAAGGTTAAGGTGCGTGTTCTTTTCCCCTATCTCACATTGCCTTTGGTTAGTGTTTTCAAGGGGGAGAATTGTTTCATAAATATACCCTTATAGATGCATGGATAAAGGGGGAGTTGTGGGTAAGCTGTGAATCCAGCATGTATGTGTGTGAACTATTCTAAGTGTTTGTTGGAGTGGTTGAAGGAAACAATGTTGTTTTCCAAGGAAGTTGAGGAAGTGAAGAATTATAAAGTAGAAGTGTTTGTTAAAGTGGTTGTAGGAAACAATTTTGTTTTCCAAGAAAGTTGAGGAAGTGAAGAATGTTGAAGTAGAAGCTTGAAAGATGTTCTGAAGAAGGCTGAGGAGGTACGCTCCTGAGATTTCATAGTAACTACTTTTGGACAGCATGGTTTTGGCTGTCAATAGTTCCTGTTTTTTAGAATGGGTTAGCTCATGTAGGCCTAGAATTTTTTATAAGAAATCCATTATGTGAGGTTACAAAGATCAGTGATTTATGAATCATGGTTGTCAACAAAATCCAAAGGGGGAGATTGTTGGGACCAAGTTGAACGGATAAGGAAGTAAGAAAAGTTTTCTATTATAGAGTTTTGTATTTTGTTGACAAAGAAGATAAATCAATTCACTTTGTAAAAGACTTGTAAAACCAGACGATTCTTTGATGATCTATATTTCACAAATATCATAAGTTTGGAGAACTTGTGATGCAAGCCTTATGAAGGAAAGGG
This sequence comes from Viscum album, assembly GCA_963277665.1. Classification (NCBI taxonomy): domain Eukaryota; kingdom Viridiplantae; phylum Streptophyta; class Magnoliopsida; order Santalales; family Viscaceae; genus Viscum; species Viscum album. The sequence goes on from OY728127.1 coordinate 1,816,458,083, forward strand.
AGATAAAAAGAAGTGTTTTTGGCGAATTCATATCACAAATATCATCATATCAAAAATATGGAAAAGTAAAGAAGTAGGCGTGCAAGTATGTAGAAGGCGCGCAAGTATGCAGTAGGCGTGGAAGTATGTAGAGGTGCGCAAGTCATATTTCAAAAGAGCATTATTTCAGAAATATGGCAAAGGAAAGAGAGTGGCGCGTAAGTCAAGAATGGCGCACAAGTATTTGGCGTGCAAGTGTTGGTGCTCAAGTGTGTCGCGCAAGTCATATTCCAATATTATCATATACAAAAATGACAAAGGAAAGAAGAAGGAACGCATGTGGTGGCGTGCAAGTGGTGGCGCGCAAGTGGTCGTGCGCAAGTGATGGCGTGCAAGTCTAGGTCGTGCAAGTCACCATAATGACTATAAATAGACGACTTGCCTCCTCATTTTTTAAGGCTCGAGACTTAGAGAAATATTTTGAGCTCTGAGTGCACAAGTCGAAGAAGTCTAACGCGCAAGTGTTTTCACGCAAGTCTGTCGCGCAAGTCTGTCACGCAAGTCTTTTCGCGCAAGTATAGGGCGCGCAAGTGTTGTGATGTCCATAAAGGAGGCTCTCAAGTGCAAGGAGGCACGCAATTGGTATGGAGGCGTGCAAGTGGTAGGGAGGCGTGAAAGTGGAAGGAGGCGCGCAAGCTGTTTTCTCCAGGAGGTTTCTACCAGCTTCTTGGGTAGGAAAGTGAAGAATTGTTTTGAAACATTTGATCTGGGAAAGGTCATCAAGAAGCACAGAATTATTTCATTACCCTATTTGTGATATGAGTGAGAACACACACTATTGGATTGTTTTCATAGTGCTATACGAGTGTAAGGGTATATCCTAGTCATTGTATTCCACATCAAAGGATTGTTTTCTAGTGGATTGTGTGGTACTGGATTATTTCCATACCATTCCAAGGACATAGATACTCTTATTGAGTAGTGATCCTTGTAAATCTTGTGTTCCTGTGGTTGTGTGTGTTCAGCAGGGAAGAAACTTTTTAATAGGAGGTGAAGGTTGTTTCATAAATAAGGAAACTTAAAAAGAAAAAGATATCACTGATTCACCCCTCCCCCTCTTAGTGATACTTGGATCCTGACTGGGAACTTCACATAGAGAATATGTGCAAACACTAGACATATGCTCTTGGAAGAATGTTCATAATTATAATATTTCAAATTGACTAAGAACTAAAAAATCTAAAAAAACTAAACAAATATTTAAAAAATAATAATTAAATTATCCAATACTATCTAAGAAAACCAAATTAATCGAGAGAATAAAATAGGAAAATATGGATTTTTCAGAGTTGTGGCGTTCATTCTGGTGTATGAAATGACAATTATGTAATTTCCACATATGAATATACATTAATTCAATTATAAATAAATAAAAATTTAATTAAAACGTTATTATCTATTATTCAATGATGTTAGACACATTTCTAATTTTCACACAAATCACTCATCATTTTGTTCTCTCATTTGATGAATCATTTGTGCAACACATTAGCATTGAATCACTTGGTGAAATACAATGATCAGTTTATCAAAAATTCATCATCCTAAATCAATTTTTCTTTCCTGAGATCATAGATTAATTATCACTCCTAAATTTTTGAATGATAATACACATAAAATATTAATTTTTAAATTAATATATTTATTTATTTATAATTTTCTAGCATGTGATTTCTCATTCCCTCATGTGCATGATTGAATTCTGAACAAATAAATTCTCGGATGATCTCTCACATGTGATTACTTATTAGGTATCAGAAAAATGGGCACCAAATCATGTGTGAAGATTATAAATTATAATTAATTCAAATTCATATATAAATAATTTTGTAATGTCTTAGCCTGACTAAAACTCAAACTGGTAGCTAGACAGGGGGTCAGATGGCCTCAAGCACATCACCCTGTACACCAGTGGTTGTCAACTAGCAGTGAGGGTATTGGGAGTTGATAGTGGGGAGACTATACACTCTTATTAGATATGCACAATGGTATTGTAGAATATAAATAACAGAAAATAGTAAAAGCGGTAAATAGATAATAACAACATAGTAGAATACAGATTTTATAAAATTGAAAACTATTGGAAAACACTAGTTTATAAAATGTATGAATGTATAGGTAATTATACATAAGATAAATAAATAAATAAATATAATTGCTTTCAATATATTGCCAAAAATAATGAAAAGATAGAAAATCCCCAAGGGTGATCTCCATGAGAATCCTGAGATCCAGCTCAGACGGTTTCTCTTAACTAATAGGAATAAGAAATAAAATAATCAACCTAGATCCTACAATTATAAGGTCTACTCATGTACCAAGGGTACCCTAGTAGGGTGTGATATAAAATATCAGTAGGTCGGCATCAATGGTGTCAATATAAATATAGATGGTGAAATATTAATTTCAACAATGTGTCGGTATAGAGGAAGTGATAAACAGAATTGAAAAAATAAATAACATCCCATCTAGGTTCTCAAGGGACACCTGACGGTGATACCTACTTCATCTCATTGTCAGGATAGGTTTATTTTCAGGTGAATATATACATATATATATATATATCATAATTGGCATGGAGTAAGAATTCCCCCCATCCATACGCATTTATATAGCTAGCATGGGGTTATAAAGCCTCTTATCCATAAATAACTATAATACTGGCATGGGGTCAGAATGCCTCACATCCATAATATTTTATGTAGTTGGAATGGGGTTATAATGCCTCTCATCCCTGATCTTTTATATAGCTTTCATGGGGAAAGAATGTCTCCCATCCATAAACATCTATAACACTAGAATGGATTAAAAATGCCTCCCACCCATAATCATTTATATATCCATCAAGGGGATAGAATGCCTCTCATCCATAATCGTTTTTATAGATGGAATGGGGTAATAATTCCTCCCATCCATAAACATATATAATACTAGAATGGGTTATGAATTCCATCCATCTATAATTTTTTATATTTCTAGAATGGTGTAACAATATCTTTGATCCATAACATCTATTATATTGGCATGGGGTAAGAATGCCGCCCATCTATAATCATTTATATAGCTGGAACGGGGTAATAATTCATCCCAGCATAATTGTTTATATAACTCCATATATATAGCCTAATTATGACCACAATTTATAATATGAGCATAAGGAATTACCTCTTGTGTCACATCATCAAGACTTTCAAAAAAGTACAAGTCTTGTTCAAGTTCAAAGCATGACACATGGGGCCAAACCTCTCCTGTGTTACATTAATTAAGATCCACTCTAATTAAACCATTACATTTCCAAAATTAAAATTTCATAAGAAATGATTAAAATGGATTTTCCCTTCCATCCAAAGAGATCATTTCATTTAATATCGTTTTGGTCCATTTCAAGGAAAAACTTGTCATTAGGTTTGAGCCATCATACTCAAGTCATCTCACTCAATTTTCCTAAAAATGGAAAATTGAGTTAAGGTACAAGGATCATGTTCATTCCAATTAAAGGATTCCAGTATCTCATTTAATTTTTTCTAACTATTACACTTACCTTAACCATTTCATTTAACTCATTAATAATTGTAAACTACATTTCAATGGATCCATTGTAGAAGAGAGGAGTTATAGAAACAAGACAAATGACCACTTCTAAATTTCAACTAAAAAGGGGTCGAGCATCTAAACATGAAATTTACTAACCAATGAAAAATCATAAGGAAAAATAAAAAAATAAACCAAGAATGAAAAATAGTCTAACCTATACTTTTTTTCTTGAAAACAGTGCACCTCTGTTAGAGGGGTTTTATTATAAAAACATGACTCTATTATCAAATAAATAATTTATTAATTTTAAGAATTTCACTAAAATTATCAAAGGAATATTTTAACTAAAAATCATACTTCATTAATTAAAAACAAGGAACACTGAAATAAGTTGTTAATTAATGCATTACTAAAATTAAAGGGGAAAGGAAGGGGACCATACCTCAAAGAGGAACCCAACCAAACACTTCATCTCTTGATGTTTTCTAACTAGATGTTGTTGCTACACCCATTGAGCAAATCCATAGTCTCATACATGTACAGACACCTAGCCCCTATGAACACATCTTTATGGCCATGAACATGTTCAAGGGGCTCCTTACATATATTCTTATATACATATATGCTTAAATACATATACCAGTGGGGGTTTATTGTGCTCTTTGTGATGCACAGGGGAAGAGCACCTAGTTTTATGGTGGAGAGGATATGGTGGTCTACGTAGGGGGTCAACTACGAGCATGATGGATGCCTAGTTGGGTGTTGCGGTAAGGAGGCATCCTGGTGATGGTGGAGGCCGAAGGTGATGGTGGAGGTTACCAGTTGTTCCTCCTAGCTAGGTTTCCCCTCAATAGAGAGGATGAAGATTTGTAGGGTATATGAATAGGGTGGGGCTTCTCTCATTAAGACTCATAGGCCAGGTGTGTGTTTTTAAAGAAATATCCCCCCCCCCGATAGGGTTTTTTCGAACCCCCTCTATATATGAAGATGTATGGATGAAAAAATTAAAAAATTAAAAATTAGAAAGAAATTTTAAAATAAAAATTTCAAAATTCCTAATTATTTAAATGTTATATTTTAAATGATAATAATAATAATAATAATCAAATTAATAATAATAGTATTTTTAATAATATTAGTATAATAATAAAATTAGAATTAAAAAATTGTGTATTATACTAATTACAGAAAAATAAAAAAAAATTAGATAGTGTTATATATTGAAATATATTTATGTACACACACATGTAATTACAAATAATAATAGAATACATAATATATAATGTGTATTTGGATAAAATTATAATCTTTACTAAAAATAATAATACAACTAGTAAATGTTAATCTAATGTTATAATAATAATAATGTTAATATCATAAATAATATAAAATATTAAATAATATATAATGAAATTAAATAATAATAATATATAAATTCTAAAAAATATTAACATAATAAACTGATAATAAAACTAATATGAATGAAACTACACAAAAATAAAAATATAGAGTCAAATATTATAGGTTAAAAATATTTAAAATTAATATAAACTAAAAAAAATAGTAAATTTCTAATATTTGTATATAAATTAACTAAAAGTTACCAATTTAATAAAAACACTACAAAACTATAAAAAGATCCCAAAAACCCTAAAATCAGTTTGAAAAAAATAAATTATACAAAGTTAAAAAAATATATGAAACAGTTGGTGATTTCCATGTGAATGAAATCTCCTGCAATTAAACCTTGGAACTCCTAGGAAAAAATCAGAAAAAATACACAACTAGACTGGTAGACAAATCAAAACATCGAAATTATAAGTTCAAAATTTTTCGATCCCTTTTTCCATGATGAATTTATCTTCATTTTAGGGTAAAGAGAAAATAGATTGTAGTAAATGCATGCACTTTTATTAAATAAAAAGAAAATGATGTGTATTGAAAAAAACACTAATGATGGGTTTCCCCCCATTAAGCACTAAGTTTAATTTGTATTCATCTAGAAAATGATAAGGCTCCACCTGGATCAAATGAAAATGTATACCATGAATTTTCTTCATCATCAGTGCGAGTGTTTTATATATCAATCGACAATACACTTATCTTTTAAGAATCGCCACACTTTAAAAGAAAATTATCAAAAAAATTGGATGGTTGGGATGAAATTAAAATAGGAAAACTCATAAGGGAATGAATATATCTCATCTAAATAAATAATCATAAAATAATTAAATTTTATGTAAATGGAATCATCCTGAGGATCAAGAAAATTAATTTTTCAAATTTTTAAAAGAGAAGAAATTCCCTTACTAGACTCTTTAAATGGATAGTTTATATCCATAATATCCTTGAATATTGTATCTAGGTTTAGGATGTGCCCTGAATCATTTTTAATACTGACAATTAGCATAAGTAAATCCAATGTTTTCAAACTCAGTTCATTCTCCAGGATTATAATGATTATGCTAAGGCTAAGAATGCTTCCAGAATCTTTTTGTATTTCAAGCCAAGCGTTTTTAACCTCAATAAATTGAGAAATTGTTGATGTATAAATTGGGGTTAGTTACTCCATTATGTTAATAATAGCATATTTTTCAAATTTTTCTTCTATACTTCACAAATCGTATTTTTCCACTGGCACATGTATCACTACGAACTCAAGATACTCAAGGAAACAACATTCTTCCCTTATTTCAAAAAATTTATGAGTGTTACCCACCAAAAATTATAATATATTTTATAACTCTAGAAATGTTTTAGATGCATCCATTTTGGAAACAAATTTAGACTAACCAAATTTTTTATAAATAGGTTATTCAATGTCATTTAAAGTGATGTTCACTTGTGTTTGGAAATCCATGGAGTCTTGGTTTAGTTATGAATCTATCATAGTAAATAAGTTTCCTAGTTCAATTTCCACTTCATTCTCAAAAGGTGTAATTTTATAGAAATTGAATGTGTCCCATTTCACATTGGGATGGATGGGTTGTGAACTCACAGAATAAGGACATGAAATCATATTATTTGATGAACCATTATAGTCAACAAAGTGGAAGGATAAGATATCATAATCTTTAATTGTGATTATATTGGAAGAATTAAATTTTGTTGGAGAGGATTAATAAATGGTATAATAATGATTTTGATCAATCAATGTAGTCTCATTATCAGAATCGGGAAATGGATGTTGTTCAAATATAACCTCTACTTCACTTTCTTCAAAAGAATTGTTCTGAAATGGATCATCAAGTGGAAGTGAGGCGACAAGTAAGACAAGATGATTTAGTTGATTTTATATATTCTTAAATTGGTTTTTGGGATCTTTCATCAAGGAAATAAAATTTTCATTGTGTTCATTTGTAAAAAAAATACTTTTATTTTTCTCGGTGATAGTGGAAAACAATATGTGACCAATTATTAAATCATTTCTTTCACCTGAATAATTGAGTTCTAAATTTTTAGAAATTATTTAAATTTAAAAATAATTAAATGATATATAAGGACTTTTATCACAACTTGGTGAATCATTCTCATATGGTTTATTACATGGAATTGAATAAAAATCATTATGACAAAACAGATTAATTTTAGAAGCCATGTGTGGTGAATCATGATGCTTCATACTATGAGAATTGGGCATGCATGGAGGGTGTTGACTATTTCTCTATGGTGCATAATATTTCATTCAAAACTTCTATGTGTCTTGAAATTAAATTACTAAAACATTCTCAGAGTAGTAAACTGATTTGTTTTGTGTTTTCTTAATTTTGAACCTAAATCAATCTATTTGAGTGTATCCTAATGAATCTATTATCCCAAGGGAATAATAAATTTTGCATTTACATCAAAACATATCCAATTTTAAAATTTATAAACCAACTAACTACTATATAAGTGGTGATCGAGGTTGAACCATAGAGAGAATGTGTGTTGATACTAGGAATATCCACTTAGAATAATGTCCATAATTTTGATATTTTAAATTGACTAAGAAATAAAAAATCTAAAAATAATAAACCAATATTTAAAATAATTAATTAAATTAACTAAAAATATCTACGAAAACCAAATTAATATAGGGAGGAAAACATACATAGATGGAAGTTCCAGAGTTTTGACATTAATTTAGGTACATGCAATGCTAATTATTTAATTTCCACATCTGAATATTTATTCATTCAATTATAACTATTTGAGAAAATAATTAAAATTTTATCAGGTTTAATTCAATGATGTTAGAAAAATTTATAATTTTCCAACCAAACACCCTTCATTTTGTTCTTTGATTTGATAAATAATTTGTGAAACACATTAGCATCGAATCACTTGGTGAAATACAATGACCTATTTTTTCCAAAGTCAAAGTATCATCCCAAATTAATTTTTCATGCATGAGATCATAGATTAAGTATCACTCCTAAAATATTGAATGATAATAAACAAGAAATATTATTTTTAAAATTCATATATTTATTTATTTAGAATTCGCTCGCATGTGATTTGTGATTCTCTCATGTATGTGATTGACTTCCAAAGAAATAAATTCACTGATGATCTCCCACCAATTATTTATTATTAGGTATCACAAAAATGGGAACCAAATCATGTGTGATGAATCTAAATTATAATTAATTCAAATTCATATATAATTAATTATGTAACTTCCTAGCCCGACTGGCCATCAAACCGGTTGCTGGACCGGTGGGTCACATGGCCTCAAGCTCATCTCCTCGTACACCAGAGGCTATCAACTACCAGTGAGGGACTTGGGAGGTGATAGTGGGGAGACTATACCATATTATCAGATATGCATAATGGAATAAAATAATATAAATAGTGGGAAATAGGTGAAGAAGTAAATAAAGAATGACAATACAATAGAAGACAGATTTTATAAAATTGAATACTAGTGTCCAACGCTAGTTTATAAAATGTATGAATGTACAGTTAATGATACATAAGATAAATATATATATAGAATTTTGTTCAATATATTACCAAAATTAATGAAAATACTTCAAATCCCCAATGGTGATCTCCATGAGAATCCTAAACTCTAGCTCGGTCCATTTCTCCTAACTCCAACGAATAAGAAATACAATAATCAACCATGATCCTGTTATTAAAAGGTCTAATAATGTACAAAGGGTACTTGAGTAGAGTGTGATATAAAATATCAGTAGTTCAGCACCAATGGTGTCAAGATTAATCCACATCGTGCAATCTTAATTTGAATAGTTTTCAACTATAGAGGAGGTGGTAAACAAAACTGAATAAATAAATAACATCCCATCCAGGTTCTCAAGGGACACCTGATGATGATACCTACTTTGGATCATTTCTGAGATAAGTTTATAATCATGTGACTATATACATATATATATATCATAATTTTCATGGGGTAAGAATTCCTCCCATCCATACTCATTTTATAGCTGGCATGGGGTAAGAATTCATACTATCTATAAATATATATAATACTAGCATGGGGTATGAATACCTCCCATATAGAATCGTTTATGTAGCTATAATGGGGTATTAATTCTTCCCATCCATGATCGTTTATATAGATTTCATGGTGTAAGTATAAGGACCCAAATATAAACATAATTTTGAATAAAATGGATAATTCACATTAAGGATATTTTCAGGTTTAGAGTTTTAGAGAACTAGGTCACAAAATATACATAACAACAAGAATATTACATGTAGATAATTCCACTCAATAACCATTTTTTCATAAAATAAAAACTCTTGAAAAAAAATATTCATGTCTAGTTCCATATTTTATACAGCATGACTTTTCCTACATCCCATCCTTGACCCTTATTCATCTTTAAGTTCGGTGGAAAACATTTCAAAAACATGGTATGAGAATAAAAAGGTCAGTTAGAAATATGAAATGAGGAATGAAATCATTATCCCATAAATAAATACAAAATAGTGAAACCATAATTTTCAATCATAACATACCTCATGAAATCATAAGATTTATGAATAACACACAGAAATCATAAATCATAAAGGTAACTTGTGGAATCCATATAAAACATACATTATAGTTATCATAAATAAATAGGGAGTTATATTTGGAATACCCATCACATTATATTCCCTAAATCTTTTAGGAGAAACATTCATGTTTACCTCTGTCACGTTACCCAATGCATTGGAGTGCTATCTCGGGCTCACCCACCCTAGGTTTATCACAGAACCACCCGTATACATAAACAATGCCCAATAGCCATAACATATTCATAACCCATAAAAAACATAATGGAAAGATAGAATTTCTACATTGCAATCACAATATATCATGTCAAAATATTGACAAAATCAAAGCTTTTATCATTCCATTTTCAAAACCATTTAAAATATTAAATAAAGATATTTTTGAATCAAAGTCTCACATACCACTTTGAAGATTTTTAAAGAAATTTCAAATTCAAAACATTAATTTCCAGATGAATAAATCCTTAAAACCCATTTTTAAATCATGTACATTAATGTGAATTATTTAGAATAATAAACCATTAAAATATTTAAAACGATATTTTAGTTAAAGAGTTTTTAACCAAATGAGAGACCCCAGAATACAAATAATTGAAGAATAACATATAATCAGAACTTAATAATATAATGAGAGTAAAGGTATTCATGATATTATATGCCAAAGGATGGTATATACACCATATAAGAGTGAATTGGTGCATTTAGACAATGAAGTCTCAATGGAAATGTAAATTTAGACGAAATCCCTTATAAATACGGTATCCTTAGATTAAGGATAAATCAATTACATAATTATGTGTTTAAAATATAAATACACCCAATATAAGTGGATATTAAGTGTAAAAAAATAATAGGTTATTCACACATATTCACAGCATGACATAATCAAGAAGTAGATGTTTAACCGAAAAATTGAAATTGGGTTAAGAAGTTTTCTTACAGAAATTCGACAGCCTAACGGCGTCCCTTTAAAATTCAGAAAATAAGTTGATGAGAGAGAAAAGGGTATATCATCACATGGACATAAAATTTACATCATTAGGGATATAGAAGAACATATCCCAAAATAATAATATGTAAATTAAAATAGATAACAAAAATAATCTTTTAAAAAGAGGAGGGTGAAAGGTTCCCTTACCGATTTGGTAACTTACGAAACATACCCCCCTCCCCACCTGATGAACGAAATATCACATAATGAATATGTAAATACTCATAAATTAAAGTATATTACACAAATAATATGATCATGGGTAGTAAATCCACCACACAAAAGGAAATAGTGGCAAATATTGCATGAATCTCACGGGAATAGAAAGTGAGATGAAAAACCCTTACCACATTGTAATCAATCAAATCGTATGAGAAAAGTTAATAACCACCAAATGAATCATAGAATACCATGAATATAAATAGAATCATGATAATATATATCAAATGGTAGTACACAATACACCAAATGCAATAAATAAGTGGTGAACAATGAAAATCTCAGGGAATTAAAATTGAGATAAGAAATCCCTTACCTTGTGTCCAACTTGACTCGTATTTTCCTTGATCTTACTGAATAATAAAATTAATTTAATTTATAATTTATTAATAACCTTTTTAATGATTATTATTAATTTCATATCCCTTATTACCTTTCAATAACAGTTAGTTAATTATTTGAGTTCATATCAGACATTTTTTTGATGTTCGGAATTTGATTTAAAAAATGAACTTGGTATAATTACAATTTTTCCATGTGGTCAAAACACCATTATCTCCAGAATTAAATTAGTGATTTAGATATCATATATATCATATATATCTAGTGCATATATATATATATATATATTTATTTATAATAGTTCATTACATTTGGAGATAAGAAATGAAATGCATCGTTCATGGAGACGGTAAGACGTACGTACGCATGACTGCTACTTTCATTTCTATTTAATATTTAATGGAATGAAAACATAATGATACATAGGTGTGTTATAATTCTAGTATAGTATCATATGATATATATTTTACATAATTTCATTAACTATATCTTTATACATTCCATGTATGTCAAGAATGAATCATATCACCTTGAGGGGTAGGTAGTCTGCACTTCCTCAAATGAAATTATCGTGTTTTCACATATTGGAATGAATAAAAGTATGTTTGTAAATAAAAATTATAGAATAATATAGAAAAAAAAACATAATATATATCATATTTAAATACAGTTTCATCATAACAATAGTGCGATAGGCGGTAGGAGATAATTGAAAAATAATCGCTTCCTGAGGCGTTAGTTTGTATATCTTCTGCCACCATGATAGGAGATAAGAGATAATTTAACAATCATCACTTCGTGAGGCGTTAGTTTATCATCAACAGAAACAGTATGTTTTTCACCCATTAGATGGAGGTGTGTCTAAGTGTAGTTCGAATCCATATCATAACAACATCCTAGAATATTTAAAATACTGTTTTTGTTATAAAATAAAGGAATAAAAAGATTTTAGGGGTTGGAGATGTAAAATAAATCAAAATAACTTAAGAGAAGACGTTACCTTTAAATCTGGTAACTCCCTTTGGTTTGAACCAAAAGGGTATCTTGAATTGCTTTCTGCCTAAGGTAAGGCTTCTAGGATGAAGAAAGGGATCTGGGGAGATTATTGGAGTAGAGGTTCTATGATCCAAAGGCTTGAGAAGTGTGAAAAATGAGTTATAAGTGAGGGAATTTTATATGGGAGAGGAGGGGTTCTTTAGAAAAGTTTGAAACAATTATTTTATTTTAAACTCATATTTGGTTTTCAAAGGTCAACTAATCATTACAACCAAATTTAAGATGACTAAGGGTATAAATAAAATAATCCAATAAGAATTGGACTGGTTTTGGATATTGTTTTAATATTTATAATCTTATTTATTTAAATAATTTATTAATGAGGTAAATATTGTATCATTATTGTGTCATAAATAATTTAATTTTTATGTTGTCCAAAAATTATAAATAAATTACCATGATGTAGGAAATCTTTTTATATTTACGAATAATATTTATACTCAAAAAGATAACTTATATAACCCCATGTAATAATTTATTTACTAAAAGATATTTTTTTATGTCATTTTTTTTACATTAAATTAATTAATATAAAGTGTCATTATTACTCCCATGTGGCTCAATGGGGTCCCAAATTCAACCCAAGGATTCCCATGGTAAGATATGTATCAACAAATAGGATTATAAAACATGTTAGGGTAATTTAATATTATTATAATACGATATTTTACCCTTATTTATTATATTTACCCTTTAATCATGGTAAATAAAATATTTACTGAAGTAAAATATTTAAAATGTCTAAAAATAAAAGTGGGGTATTAACATAATTTGGACCTACTAATTCCAAATATGGAATCCATTTTTACAAATTCAAAACACAGAAGTGTAAGAAATTAATTTAAAATTAAATCTGGCTGTTAAGACAAATAGAGTGTTTTTAATAAATAAAAACTATCAAAATATTGACACTTGTTTATGTTCAAAATTAAATTACTTCCAATGACCAACATTAGATTAAATGGTAAACATATATTATAATTTCAATTTAAAATTAATTAAAAAGATAATATAACAATATAAATAAACTAGATTAAAAGGAACTTTTTAATTAAAAAACATTATTTTTCACTATTCATTAAAAATGATCTTTATTAGAAAAATTCCAAAAAATTACCCAAATTAAATTTTGAGGTCCAGAATCTAAAGAAGAATTTTATTTTGTTAAATAGAACATATAAAAATGTCCAAAACTAGATTTAAAGAGGATTTTCCATCCAAAGGTAGTAAATCGACCTTTTAAAGAATATTATATTATTTATGCTTAGATTAATTCACATTTTAAGCCTCTAAATTTGATTGGATAAATGTAGAAATATTCAACAAACATGTATAATAATATTTTAGTTAGTTATATTAATTACCATAAATAAAATTACTAGGCTTTAAATACCATTTAAAATAATATTATTATATTATTTGTGTGCAACATAAGATTTCAAAGAAACCTGTTGTTGAGAATCAAGTACGACATCTAAAATAGAGTCCCCATTAAAGTAAAATTAATATTTAATTCAAAAATATTAATAAATATGAAAAGTGTATTATTCCTTATTTATCTGGGATGTTACATCCTTCCCCCCTTTTGGGAATTGTGTCCTCACAATTTTAAAACTGGGCTTGGAAACTTTATTAAATATCCCTCATCGGAGAAGAGTCATTAAAACTATCACTTTAAAAGAAAGAAAGATAATTACAAAGGTCACCCAAGATAACCCATAATATGATTCCATATAGGAAAACATGGATATGGAAGAGAGAAAAAATGTTCAAGTTCTGATGGAAAGTGATAGAAAACATGATTAGGATAAAGTTAACCACCATAAAATCGAAAACATGTGATGGGTTAAACAGTCCTCGATTCCCCAGTAGGAAAATTTAACAGAAAAAGTTTTTGTTTAAATTTACTTATCACTGAGTAATATATTTATGATATTATTTAAAAACATAAGGAAAACTACTTACTTGTCATATAGACATTCATATATTTCTAAATTCTACCACAAACTCATATTTTCTCCAAACGATGAGTATTCAAACTGACTTGGTCACATTAAAAGCACTAAAATAAACTTATAGAGTTTCACATAATCGAAAAAAGATTAACTTTTTATTTTCCATGTCATTAGACATAAAAAAACAAAATGGTTAGTGTGAGATCAGAAAATACCCAAAAATGAAAATCCTTTATAAAAAAAATACTACTCTTAATCTTCAAAATTCAACAAAAAGCACCCAAAGTTCAAGAAAGAAAATTCAATACATAATAGTCCTTAAAATTCATTAAAATAATCCAAAATAATACTGAAACCCAAAACTCATAATGATTTTATCACATAGTCTTCCACAATAAATCTTAACATTTATCTTAGAAGGGCATTGACTACTCTTAAAGTCTCATACTGATGCGTAATTAACCTAATCACATATTCTCTATGATAGGTTAGTCATTTCCATAAATAACCCAAATATCCATATTTCCAAAACAAAATATAAATTCTTCCAAAAATAATATTTCAACAATTACTCCACAATTAAATTCCCATAGTATTCTATTTTCCTTAAGAATATAATGTTCCTAAAAGAGAGAATGTATTCCAAAATAAATTTTATCTATTAATAAACAAATCATTTTCCTATACTAAGTATGTCCATTTAATAAAACATTATATCCCAAATCTACTTATTCTTGATACATAAAATCATTTAAATAAAAAGAATTAGTCATACTAACCAGGTACTTCACGTAGTCTAGTGGTAGGTGATGTACCCTTGTCGCCCTTCGGTTGTGGGTTCGACTCATATGGCCTTGTTGGACGTGACAGGTTGTCACCCTTCCGGTGGGTTGTCCTTTTTATAAAACCATATTATTTTATAACAATCAAAAAAATAAAAATTCCTCAAAAATAACTATAACATATTTTAACAGCAAAGGTTATCTAATACCTTTCATTTTGCATTCTGAAATGTAATAACCATTTATTACCTATAAAATAATTATGACTCTTTCTAAATTGATAACCATTTATGGTTATTTCACTTATGGTTAAAGAACAGCCTAACCACTAATGTTATCTGCACACACCTTTGATACCAACTATAAGGACCCAACCTTAAACATAATTTTAAATTAAATAGATAATTCACATTGAGGATATTTTCAAGTTTAGAGTTTTAGAGAATTAGGTCATAACATTTACATAACAACATGAATGTTACATGTATACAATTCCACTCAGTAACCATTTTTAACATAAAATAAAAAACTCTTGAAAAAAAAGAGTCATGTTTAGTTATATGTTTTAGACAGCATGACTTTTCCTTGATACCATCCTTGACCATTATTCATCTTTAAGTCCTATGGAGAACATTTCAAAAACATGGTATGTGGATAAAAAGCTCATTAAGGGATATAAAATAAGGAATGATTGCATTATCCCATTAATAAATACAAAATAGTTAAAAAATACTTTTCAATCATAACATACCTCAAGAAAACATAAGATTTATGAATAACACACAGAAATCATAAATCATAAAGGTAACTTGTGGAATCCATATCAAACATACATTGTAGCTATCATAGCTACATAGGGAGTCATATTTGGAATACCCATCACAGTATATTTCCTAAATATCTTAATAGAAAGATTCATGTTTACCTCCGTTATGTTACCCAATGCATTGGAGAGAAATCTTGGGCTCACCTGCCCTAGGTTTATCACAGAACCATCTGTATACGTAAACAATTCCCAATAGCCATAACATATTCATAACCCATACAACAAACATAATGTAAATATTACATTTCCACATTTCAATAATAATATATCATTTCAAAATATTTACAAAATCAAATCTTTTATCAAACCATTTTCAAAACCATTTAAACTATTAAATAAAGAGATTTTTGAATCAAAGTGTAACATACCACTTTTATGATTTTTAAAGAAATTTCAATTTGAAAAAATTCCAGTCCATGTGAATAAATTCTTAAAAAAATTTTTAAATCATGGAAATTAGTGTGAAAGATTTATAATAATAAACCTTTAAAACATTTAAAATGATATTTTAGTTAAAGAGTTTTTAACAAAATGAGAGACCCCAAAATACAAATAATTGAAGAATAACATTTCATCATAACTTAATAATATCATGAGAATAAATGTATTTATGATATAATATTCCAAAGTACATTATATACACCATATAAGAGTGAATTGGTGCATATCAACAATGAATTCTCAATGGGAATGTAAATTGAGACGAAATCCCTTATAAATACAGTATCCTTAGATTAAGGATAAATCAATTACATAATTATGTGTGAAAAATATAAATACACCCAATATTAGTTGATAATAAGTGTAAAACAATCAGATGTTATTAACACATATTCATAGAAAAACATAATCAAGAAGTATATGTTTAACCCAAAAATTGAAATTGGGTTAAGAAGTTTTCTTACAGAAATTCAATAGCCTAACGACGTCCCTTTAAAATTCAGAAAATACGTTGATGAGAGAGAAAATGATATCTCCACACTTGGACATAAAATTTACATAAATTATGATATATAAAAACATATCCCAACATAATAACATGTAAATTAAAAGAGATAACAAAAGGAATCTTTTAAAAAGAGGAGGGTGAAAGGTTCCCTTACCGATTTGGTAACTTACGAAACAACCCCCCCCCCCCATGAAAGAAATATCACACAATTAATATTTAAATACTAAAAAATAAAATTATATTACACAAATAATACAATCATGGGCAGTAAATCTACCACACAAAAGGAAATAGTGGCTAATATAGTATGAATCTCAAGGGAATAAAAAGTGAGATGAAAAACCCTTACCACATTGTAATCAATTGAGTCATAGGAGAAGAGTTAATAACCACCAAATGAATCACATAATACCATGAATATAAATATAATCATGATAATATATATCAAATGGAAGTACACAATACACCACAAGCAATAAATAAGTGGTGAACAATGGAAATCTCACAGAATTAAAAGTGAGATAAGAAATCTCTTACCTCGTGTCCAACTTGACTTGTATGTTCCTTGATCTTCCGGAATAATAAAATTAAGTTAATTTATAGTTGATTCATAAAATTTTTAATTTTTATTATTAATTTTATATCACTTATTACCTTTTAATAATAGTTTGTTAATTATTTGAGTTCATATCGTACATTTTATCGATGTTCGGAATTTGAGTTAAAAAATTAACCTGTTATAATTACATTTTGTCCATATGGTCAAAACTCCATTATCTCCAGAATTATATTAATAATTTAGATATCATATATATCATATATATCCAGTATATATATATATAATAGTACATAACATTTTGAGATAAGAAATGAAATACACCATTCACAGAGACGGTAAGTCGTACGTACGTATGACCACTACTTTCATTTCTATATAATATTTATTGGAATGATAACTTAATTACACATAGGTATATTATAATTCCAGTATAATATCATATGATATATATGTTGCATAATTTAATTAACTCCATCTTTATACATTCCATGTATGTCAAGAACAAATCATATCACCTTGAGGGGCGGTAGTCCACACTTCCTCAAATGAAATTATTGTGTTTACACATATTGGAAGTCATAAAGGTATGTTTGTAAATAAAAATTACAAAATCATATAGGAAAAAAAACATAATATATATCATATATAAATACATTTTCACCATAACGACCACCATGAGAGGTGGTTGGAGATAATTGAACAATCATCGCTTCGTGAGGCGTTAGTTTGTCATCCACAGAAAGAGTATGTTCTTCACACATTAGATGGAGGTGTGTGTAAGTGTAGTTAGAATACATCTCATAAAAAATAATATCATATTGAGGATACTGGTTTTTTTATAAAATAAACGAATAAAAAGAGTTTAGGGGTTGGGGAAGTAAAATAAAACAAAAGAACTTAAGAGAAGACGCTGCCTTTAAATCGGGTAACTCCCTTTGGTTTGAACCAAAAGGGTATCTTTAAGTGATTTATGCCTAAGGTAAGGCTTATAGGATGAATAGAGGGATCTTGGGAGATTAATTTAGTAGAATTTTTCTGATCCAAAGTCTTTATAAGTGTAAGGAATGAGTTAGAAGTGAGGGCTTTTTATAAGGGAGAGGAGGGGTTCTTTAGGAGAGTTTAAAACAATTGTTTTATTTTAAACTCATCTTCAATTTCCAAACGTCTACTAATCATTACAACCAAAGTTAACATGACTCATGGTCGAAACAAAATAATCCAATAATAATTTTACATGTTTTGGATACTGTTTTAATATTTATAATCTTATTTTTTTTAAATCATTTATTAATGAAGTAAATATTGTATCATTATTGTGTCATAAATAATTTAATTTATATGATGTACAAAAATTATAAAAAAAATACCATGATGTAGGGAATATTTTTAGATTTCAAAATAATATTTATAGTCTAAAAGATAACTTATATAATCCCATGTAAAAAATTATTTACTAAAAGGTATTTGTTTATGTCATTTCTGTCTTTACATTAAATTAATTAATATAAAGTGTCATTATTACTCCCATGTGGCTCCATGGGGTCCCCAATTCGACCCAAGGATGACCAAGGTTAGCTATGTATCAACCAATAGGATTAAGACACATGTTAGGGTAATTTAATATTATTATAATATAATATTTTATCCTTATTTAATATATTTACCCTTTAATCATGGTAAATAAAATATTTACTGAAGTAAATATTTAAAATGTCTAAAAATAAAAGTTGACTATTTTCACAATTTGGAACTACTAATTCCAAATATGGAATCCATTTTTACAAATTCAAAACACATAAGTGGAAGAAATTAATTTAAAACTAATTCCCGCAGTTAAAACAAATAGTGGGGTTTTAATAAATAAAAACAATCAAAATATTGACACTTGTTTATGTCCAATTTCAAAATAAAATTACTTCCAATGACCAAAATTAGAATAAATTGTAAAATTATATTATAATTGAACTTTAAAATTAATTAAAAAGATAATATAACCATATAAATAAATTATATTAAAAGGCACTTCTGAATTAAAATATAGTATTTTTCACTATTCATTAAAAAATGAACTTTATCAGAAAAATACCAAAAAATTACCCAAAGTAAATATTCATGTCCCAAATCTAAAGAAGAATTTTATTTTGTCAAATAGAATATATAAAAATGTCCAAATGTAGATTTAAATAGGGTTCTCCATCAAAAGGTGATAAATCAACCTTTTAAAGAATACTAGAGAATTTATGCTTAGATTCATTCACATTTTGAGCCTATAACTTTTATTGGATAAATGTAAAAATATTCAACAAACATGTATAATAATATTTTTGTTAGTTCTATTCATTCCCGTTAATACAATGACTAGTCATTAACTACCATTTAAAATAATATTATTATATTATTTGTGTGCAACGTAAGATTTCAAAGAAACCCGTTGTTGCGTATCGAGTACGCCATCGAAAATAGAGTCCACTTTAAAGTAAAATTAATATTAAATTCACAAATTTTAATAAATATGAAAAGTTTCTTATTCATTATTTATCTGGTATTTTACAGTAATAATGTCTCACATCCATAAACATCTATATTACTAGAAGGGATTAAAAATGCATCCCACCCATAATCATTTATATAGCTATCATTGGGAAAGAATGTCTCTCATCCATAATCATTTATATAGATGGAATGAGGTAATAATGCCTCCCATCCATAAAAATCTATAATAATGGAATGGGGTATGAATTACACCCATATATAATTTTTTATATAGCTAGCATTGTGTAATAATATCTCTCATCCATAACATCTATTAAACTAGCATGGGGTAATAATACCTCCAATCCAAAATAGTTTATATAGATGGAATGGGGTAAGAATTAATCCCAACATAATCATTTATATAATTCCATATATCTATCCTAATAATGTCCGTAATTTATAATATGAGCATAAGGCATTACCTCTTATGTCACGTCATCAAGTCTTTCAAAATGTCCAAGGCATGATCAAGTTAAAGGCATGACGCATGCAGCCAAACCTCTCATGTGTTACATTAATTAAGTTCCATTATATTTAAACCATTACATTTCCAAAATTATCATTTTATAAGGAATGATTAAAATGGATTTGTCCTACCATCCCAAGATATCATTTCTTTTAATATCTTTTTGGTCCATTTCAAGGAAAAACATGTCATTAGGTGAGATCCATCCTACTCAATTCATCTCACTCAATTTTCCTAGACATGGAAAATTGAGTTAAGGTACAAGGACAATGTTGATTCCAATTAAATGGTTCCACTATCTCATTTAATTTTTTATAACTATTACACTTACCTTAACCAGTTAATTTAATTCATTAAGAAATGGAAACTACATTTCAAGGGATCCGGTGTAGAGGAGAGGAGTTATGGAAACAAGACAAAATACCACTTGTAAATTTCAACTAAAAAGGGGTCTATAATCTAATAATGACATTTAATAACCAAGTAAAAATCATAAGGAAAATTTAAAAAAATAAACCATGAAAGAAAAATAGTCTAACCTCTACTTTTTAGCTTGAAAACAGTGCACCTCTGTTGAAGGGGTTTTATTATAAAAACGTGACATTGTTATCAAACAAATCATTTATAAATTTTACTAATTTCACTAACGTTATCAAAAGAATATTTTAACTAAAACCCATACTTCATTAATTAAAAACTAGGAATAGTTAAATAATTTGGTAATTAATGCATTACTAAAATTAAAGTGGAAAGGAAATTGACCCTACATCAAAGAGAAATCCAACTGAACACTTCGGATCTTGATGCTTTCTAACTAGAAGTTTTTGCTACACCCATAGAGCATATCCACCATCTCATACATGTACAGAAACCTAGCTCCTATGCACACATCTGTATGGCCATGAACATGGTCAAGGGGATCCTTACATATATTCTTATATACATATATGCTTAAATGAATATACTGATGGTAGTTTATTGCATTGTTGGTGATTCAGAGGGGAAGTGTACCAGGTGTTCTAGTGGAGAGGATATAGTGGTCTACGTTGGGGTTCGGCTATGAGGGTGATGCATTCCTAATTGGGTGTTGTGGTAGGGAGGCATCCTGGTGATGGTAGAGGCTAAAGGTGATGGTGGAGTTTAGCGGCTACTCCCCCTAGTTAGGTTTTCCCCTCAATGGAGAGTTTTCCCCTCAATGGAGAGGATGATGATTCGTAGGGGAGATGAATAGGGTAGGTTTTCTATTGATAAGACAAGCTAGCCATGTTTGTGTTTTAGAAGAAAGAACCCCCCCCCCCCAATTGGGTTTTTTCGAACCCCCTCTATATATGAAGATGTTAGGATAAAAAAATAAATAAAATGAAAAAATAAAAATAAATATTAAAATTAAAATTTAAAAATACCTAAATATATAAATGTTATATTTTAATTAATAATAAGAATAATCAAATTAATAATAATAATATTAGTAATAATAGTAGTATAATAATAAAATTAGAATTATAAAAATATGTATTATACAAATTAGAGAAATATAATAAAAATAATTAGATAGTGTTATATATTTAAATATATTTATATACACACATGTAATTATAAATAATAATACAATAAATAATATATAATGTGTATTTAGATAAAATTATAATCTTTAATAAAAATAATAATACTACGAGTAAATTTTAATCTAATTTTATAATAATAAACACTAATAATACTAAAAATTCTAATATTTTAAATAATATATAATGTTAAATAATATATGATGCAATTAAATAATACTAAAATAGAACATTAATATAAATACTAATAAATATAAACAAAATAAACTAATATTAATGAAACTACTTACAAATAAAAATATAGAGTAAAATAATATATGTTAAAAATATTTAAAATTAATATAAACTAATAAAAATAATAAATTTCTAATATTTGTATATAAATTAACTAAAATTTATCAAGTTTATAAAAACACTACAAAACTATGAAAAGATCCCAAAAACCCTAAAATAATTTAGAAAAATTAATTTAAACAAAGTTAAAAAAATATGAAACAGTCAGTGATTTCTATGTGGATCAAATCTGGTGAAATTAAACTTTTGAACTCCTAGGAAAAACAATCAGAAACAATACACAACTAGACCAGTAGACAAATCAAAACATCAAAATTACAAGTTCAAATTTTTTCAATCCCTTTTAGCCATAAAATATCTTGCATCTTTTAAAATTCTAATTTTCAAATATAGTTTCCCTTCCTCTTACATTCTTTCCATGACATATACCTACATTCATGCATCCATGTGACCTAACACTCCATCGATTTCAACGCTTAAACAGTTTGATCAATGATTTTCTCAATTCTATTATACATTCATGATTATCATAGGCTTTCCATAAATTTTACATCTCCATTAGTGGAAATCAAAAGAATTTATAAATCATGATTAATTCACATTAGGTTCAAATGTCTCTCAGGATATGTGGTGGTGGGTCCAAAAAAATGTTAGTTTTTTGGTAAAAATGATGGCTGAATCTTGAAATAAATACAAGATAAATTCCCCTCCAAATTTAACATTAAACATATCACTCTCCCATTATTAAAATGATTCTTGTCCTCCGGCATATGAAAATCCAATTCCTCTCTCAAAAATTTCATGGTTTTTTTCTTTATTTTTTTCTTCCCTCTAGTTCTTTTTTTAAAGACACAACTCACACAAATATGATTGAAGGAAAAAAAATGGTGTGTAATAGCTCCCAATACCTATGAAATAAATTACAAAAAAAACCAAAGAAATTTTCATAATGGGAGAATACACTGTATAATCTTAGTGAATGTAGTCGATATAGAAAACTCTATATCTCTTGGGGTAATGATTTATCACTTTTGTAGGCATTTCTAAATGTGAGGGTTACTGTGTAAAGACTACAGATGTACTCAGTTCGAAAAAAAAATAATCTATATTCCCATAGAAAAATATGTGTAATAAATGTGGATATAGTGAAATATAACACTTATGATCAAGATGAGATAATGTCAATCTATTTTCCTCAAATGTCTTATTATCCCTCAAACAACCCTCTCTATGAATAAATATATCTACTACACTTAGATTGAAAACTATCATGAATGTAGTCAATAAATGGGTAGGGAAGAGTATCATCTATGGGGTCATCCTAAAATAGCGCCTTCAAGGATTCTAAGGGATACACAATGGAGAAAATTTAAGGGTGGATCATAGGTTCAATGGGTATAAATATCTCAAACCAAAACCTCATTCATTTTAGTGAAACATTCAAATTATTATCACTTTTATATAAAGACAAGAAATGTTTTATAAGATATAACATGGATGAGATTCCCTTAATAAAAATATAAACATGATTTGATATTAAAATTGGCCAAAATTCTCACAACTATATAAATTTATTTTGGGACTGTACATACGAGCATGAGTGATTTATGTTTCAATAAAATATACATGTTTCCTAAAAAAAATTAAAATCATGGAATAATATCATATATCATCTATGTCATGTGATCATGTATTAAATCATGTAAAACATGAATCATGTACTCAAACTGACTAAAGAAGGAAGTGGAATTCCCCTAACTGTGTTACAAAAGAAATACAAGAGCTTTCATGTGGGTTCAACAATTGAGAGAATGTTAGTTATTTTCATTTTAAAAAAATTATAAGTTTTTAATTTTACATTGTGTTTTTTGAAGTATAAAATATGATAGAAAATAAAACACTTCCCATTGTAAGTGAATATATATGTGAGAATACTACCTATATCTGATGGAGCTCCATAAATTATATACCTATACAATATGTACTTGGAAAGAACACACCCACATTATATCAGATAGATAACTCAAAAATAAAATTATCATTTTGATGGTAAAAGTGTGCATGATTAATTTATCAACATTTTAAGGTAATGAAAAAATATATTGTAGTAAATGAATGAAATTTTATTAATTAAAAATTAAATGAAATGAATCTAAATGATGTTTATTGAAAAAAAACACTAATTATGGGTTGCCCCCCATTATGCACTAAGTAAAATTCGTCTTCATCTAGACATTGATAAGGCTCCACCTAGATCAAATGAAAATTTATACCATGAATTTTCTTCATCATCAGTGGGAATGTTGTATATGTCAATCGAGAATACACTTATCTTTTAAGAATCACAACACCTTAAAAGAAAATTATCAAAAAATTGGATGGTTGGGATGAAATGAAAATAGGAAAACCCATAAGGGAATGAATGTATCTCATCAAAATAAAGTCTCACCAAATAATTGAAATTTGTGTAAAGGGAATCATCCTGAAGATCATGAAAATTATTTTTTCAAATTTTTAAAAGAGAAGAAATGACCTTACTAGACTCTTTAAATGGATAGATTATATCAATCATATCCTTTAATATACTATCTTGGTTGATGATGTGCCCTGGTTCATTTTTAATATCGATAATTGCCACAAGGAAATCCACTGGTTTCCAACTCATTTCATGCTCCATGATTTCATTAATTATGATAAGGCTAATAATGTTTCCAGAATATGTGGGTATTTCAAGTCAAGCCTTTTTAACCTCAATGAATAGAGAAAGTGGTGATGTCTCAATTGGGGTAAGTGACTCCATTATATCAATAATGACATATTTTTCAAATGTTTCTTCTATACTTCCCACAATATATTTTTCCATTGGCACATGTGTCACTATGAACTCAGGATCCTCAAGGAAACCACATTATTCCATTATTTTTAGAAATTTATAAGTGTTATCCACCAAAAAAATTTATATATTTTCTAACTCCAGAAATGTTTCATATGGAACCATTTTTTAAACATTTTTAGACTCACCAATTATTTTATAAATAGGTTATTCAATGTCATTTAAAATGATGTTCTCTTGCGTTTGGAAATCCATGGTGTCTCGGTTTAATTATGAATCTATCACAATAAATAAGTGTCCTAGTTCAATGTCCTATTCATTCTCAAAAGGATTAATTTTATAGACATTGAATGTGTCCATTTTCACATTGGGATGGATGGGTTTGAACTCACAGAATAAGGACATGAAATCATATTTTTAGATGAACCATTATAGTCAACAAAGTGGGAGGATGAGATATCATAATCTTCAAATGAGATTATATTGGAAGAATTAAATTGTAATGGATAGGATTCATCAATGTTATAATAATGAGGTTGATCAATCAAATTAGTCTCATTATCAGAATCAAGAAATAGTTGTTTTTCAAATAGAAACTCCACTACACTTTCTTCAATATAATTGTTCTGAATTATATCATCAAGCGGTAGTGAGTAGATAGTCAGACAAGATGAGTTAGTTGAATTTATAGATTCTTAAATTGACTTTATAGATCATTTATCGAGGAAATAAAATTTTCATTGTGTTCATCATTAAAATAAATACTTTTATTTTTCTCAGTGATAGTGTAAAACAACATTTGCCTTATTATTAAATCTTTTGTTTTGCATGAATTATCAAGTTCAAAATTTGGTGAAATGATTTGAATTTGAAAAATATTAAATGATTTAGAAGGACTTTTATCAAAACTTGGTGAATCATTCTCATATGGTTCATAACATGGAATTGAATAAAAATCATTATAATAAAAAGGATTAACTTTAGAGATCATGTGTGGTGAATCATTATAATTCATACTATGAGATTTGGGCATTTAGGGAAGGTGTTGATTATAGTTATATGGTGAAAAATATTTCATTCAAAACTTCTATGTGTCTTGAAATTCCATTACTGAAACTTTCTTAGAGTAGTAAACTGATTTGTTTTGTGTTTTTTTAATTTTGAACCTAAATCAAACTATTTGAGTGTATCATAATGCAACTATTCTCCTAAAAGAACTATAAATTTGGAATTTTCATCAAAACTCATCCAATTTTCAAATTTATAAACCAACTAACTAATGTAGAAGCGTTGATCAAGGTTAAACCATAGAGATAAAGTGTATAGAGACTATGAATATCCTCTAAGAAAAATGTTCATAATTATGATATTTTAAATTGACTAAGAACTAAAAAATCTAAAAATAATAATGCACTATTTAAAATATTTAAATAAATTAACTAAAAATATCTAATAAAACCAAATTAATCTAGGGATGAAAACATACAAAAACAGAAGGGTCAAAGTTCTGACATTCATTTAGGTGCATGTAATGCCAATTATTTAATTTCCACCTCTGAATAATTATTCATTAAATTATAACTATTTAAAAAATTAATTAAAATTTTATCATGTATAATTCTATGGTGTTAGAAAAATTTATAATTTTCACACAAAATGCCTTTCATTTTGTTCTTTTATTTGATAAATAATTTGTGAAACACATTAGCATAGAATCACTTGGTGAAATACAATGTCCTATTTTTCAAAAAGTCAAAGTATAACCCAAAATTAATTTTTCTTGCATGATATCATAGATTAAAGTTCACTCCTGAAATATTTAATGATAATACACATGAAATATTATTTTTCTAAATTAATATATATATTTATTTAGAATTACCTAGCATGTGATTTGTGTTTCTCTCATGCATGTGATCAACTTCCAAAGAAATAAATTCTCTGATGATCTCCCACTGATGATTTCTTATTAGGTATCAGAAAGATTGAACCAAATCATGTGTGAGGACTCTAAATTATAATTAATTCAAATTCATATATAATTATTTATGTATCGTCTCATCCCAACTAACCATCAAACCGGTAGCTAGACCGGTGGGTCACATGGGCTCAAGCTCATCTCCCCGTACACCAAAGGTTGTCAACTAGTAGTGAGAGTCTTGGGAGGTGATACTGGGGAGACTATACCCCATTATCAGATATTCATAGTTGTATAACATAATATAAATAGTAGACAATAGCTGAAGAAGTAAATAAAGAAAGATAAGATAGCAGAAGATAGATTTTATAAAATTGAATAATAGTGGCCAACACTAGTTTATAAAATGTATGAACGTACATGTAATGAAACATAAGATAAATATATATACATATATATATATATATATGTCATGTTGTTCAATATATTACAAAAATTAAAGAAAAGACTACAAATCCCAAAGGGTGATCTCCATGAGCATCCCAAACTCCAGCTCGGTCCATTTCTCCTAACTCCTAGGAATAAGAAATACAACAATCAACCTAGATCCTACAATTATAAGGTCTAATCAGGTACCAAGGGTACGTGAGTAGGGTGTGATATAAAATATAAGTAGGTCATCTCCAATGGCGTCAAGATCAATACAGACCGTGAAATCATAATTTGAATAGTTTTCAAGTATATAGGAGGTGATAAAAAACTAAATAAATAAATAACATCCCATCTAGGTTCCCAAGGGACACCTGATGACGATACCTAATTTGGATCATTTACGAGATAAGTTTATAATCATGTGACTATATACATTTATATATATCATGATTTTCATGGGGTATGAATTCCTCCCATCCATACCCATTTATATAGCAGACATGGGGTAAGAATACTTCCCATCCATAAATGTCTATAATACTATCATGGGTAAGAATGCCTCCCATCTATAAGAATTTATGTAGCTGGCATGGGGTAATAATTCCTCCCATCCATGATCGTTTATATAGCTTTCATGGGGTAATAATGTCTCCCATCTCTAAACATCTATAATACTAGAATGGATTAAGAATGCCTCCCACCCATAATCATTTATATAGTTATCATGGGGAAATAATGCCTCTCATCCATAATTGTTTATATAGATGGCATGGGATAAGAATTCCTCCCATACATAAATATCTATAATACTGGAATAGGGTAAGAATTCCACCCATCTATAATTTTTTATATATCTAGAATCGTGTTATAATATCTCCCTTCCATAACATCTATTATACTATTATGGGGTAAGAATTCCTCCCATCCATAATCGTTTATATAGCTAGAATGAGGTAAGAATTCATCCCTCCATAATCATTTATATAACCCCGTATATATATCTTAATAATGGCCGCAATTTATAATATGATAATAATTCATTACCTCTTATGTCACATCATCAAGACTTTCAAAAGTTCAAAGGCATGATCAAGTTTAAAGCATGACATATGGGTCCAAACCCCTCACGTGTTACATTAATTAAGTTCGATTATATTTAAACCATTAAATTTCCAAAATTATCATTTCATAAGGAATGATTAAAATGGATTTTTCATACCTTCCTGAGATATCATTTCATTTAATATCTTTTTGGTCCATTTCAAGGAAAAACATGTCATTAGGTGTGATCCATCCTACTCAAGTAATCTCACTCAAATTTCCTAAACATGGAAAATTGCGTTAAGGTACAAGGATCATGTTCATTCCAATTAAAGGATGCCACTATCTCATTTATTTGTTCTAACTACTACACTTTCCTTAACCATTTCATTTAACTTATTAAGAAATGGAAACAACATTTTAAGGGATTCAGTGTAGAGGAGAGGAGTTATGGAAATAAGACAAAATACCCCTTGTAAATTTCAACTAAAAAGGGGGCGAGCATCTAAGCATGACATTTACTAACCAAGGAAAAATCATAAGGAAAAATTAAAAAATAAACCAAGAAATAAAAATAGTCTAACCTCTACTTTTCAGCTTGAAAATAGTGCACCTCTATTGGAGGGGTTTTATTATAAAAACATGACTTTGTTATCAAACAAATCATTTATGACATTCAAGAATTTCACTAACTTTATCAATGGAAGATTTTAACTGAAAACCATACATCATTAATTAAAAACTAGGAATAGTGCAATAAGTTGTTAATTATTGCATTACTAGAATTAAAGGGGAAAGAAAAGGGACCCTTCCTCAAAGAGGATCCCAATCGAACACATGCTTTCTCTTTATTCTTTCTAAACAGAAGCTGTTTCTACCCTTATTGAGCATATCCACCTTCACATAAATCTAAAGACACCTAGCCCATATGCACACATTAGTATGTCCTTGAACATGTTCAAGGGGATCCTTATATATATTCTTATATACATATATTCTTAAATGCATATACCTGTTGTGGTTTATTGTGTTGTTGGTGATGCATAGGGGAAGTGCACATGGTCTTCTAGTGGAGAGGATATGGTGGTCTACGGATGGGGTCATCTATAAGGGAGATTCATTCCTAGTTGGATGTTGCGGTAGGGAGGCATCATGGTGATGGTGGAGGCCAGAAGTGGTGGTGGAGGTTAGCGGCTGCTCCTCCTAGTTAGGTTTCCCCCTCAACAGAGAGGATGATGATTCTTAGGGGAGATGAATAGGGTGGGGATTCTGTTTCTAAGACCCACTGGCCAAGTGTGTGTTTTAGAAGAAAGATCCACCCACCCACCCCCTCCCCCCTCCCTGATATGTTTTTTTCAAGACCCCTCTATAGATGAAGATGCCTGGACGAAAAAAATCAGAAAATCGAAAAATTGAAAATAAATATTAAAATTAAAATTTCAAAATAACAAATTATCTAAATGTTATATTTTAAATAATAATAATAATCAAATTAATAATAATATTATTCGTAATAATAGTAGTATAATAATAAAATTTGAATTATAAATATATATATTATACTAATTACAGAAAAATAATAAAAATAATTAGATAGTGTTATATATTGAAAAATATTTATATATACACACATGTAATTAAAAATAATAATACAATACATAATATATAATGTGTAGTTAGATAAAATTATAATCTTTAATAAAAATAATAATACTACTAGTAAATTTTAATCTAATTTTATAATAATAAACACTAATAATATTAATAATGTTAATATTTAAATTATATACAATGTTAAATAATATATGATACAATTAAATAATACTAATATAGAACAGTAATGTAAATAATATTAAATATTAACAAAATTAACTAATAAAAAAATATTAATGAAAATGCTTACAAATAAAAATATAGAGTTAAATATTATATGTTAAAAATATTTATAATTAATATAAACTAATAAACATAATATATTTATAATATTTATATATAAATTAAAGAAAATTTATCAAGTTAATAAAAACACTACAAAATTATGAAATGATCTCAAAACCCAAAAATCAGATAGAAACGTTAATTTAATCTATGTAAAAAAATATGAAACAGTCAGTCATTTCCATGTGAATCAAATCCCCTATAATTGAACTTTTGAACTCCTAGGAAAAACATTCAGAAACAATACACAACTAGACTGGTAGAAAAATTTAAACATCAAAATTACGAGATCAACAATTTTCAATCCCAATTAGCCATGAAATATCCTGCTTCATTTAAAATTACAATTTTCAAAAAATAGTTTCTCTTCCTCTTACATTCTTTCCAAAACAAGTACCTTCATTCATGAATCAAAGGGACCTACCACTCCATAACTGTCAATGCTTAAACAGTTTAATCATTGATTTTCTAAATTCTCTTACACATGCATGCTTATCATAGTCTTTCCCGAAACATCACATCTCCACTAGTGGAAATCAAAAGAATTCATAAATCTTGATGAATTCACATTAGGTTCAAATGTCTCTCCGGATGTGGGGTGGTGGATCTAAGACAAAATTCAGTTTTTTGGTAAAAATGGTGGTTTTATCTTGAAATTAATAAAAGATAAATTCCCCTCCAAATTTCACATTAAAAATTTCACTCTCTTATTCTTAAAATGTTCCTTGTCCTCCGGCATATTAATATTTAATTCCTCTCTCAAAAATTTGATGGTTTTTTTCTTTCAATTTTTCTTCTCTCTGGTTCTTTTTTTAAAGGCATGTCTCGCTCAAATAATATTGAAGGAAAAAATGGTTTGTAATAGCTCCCAAGACCTATGAAATAAATTAAATAAAACCAAATAAATTTTCATAATTAGAGAATAAACTATATAATCTTAGTGAATTTATTCCATATATAAAACTATCTATATCTTGGAGTAACGAGTTATTACTTTTATAGGAATTCCTAAATGTGAGGGTTACCATGTAAAGACTACATATTTACTCAGTTCGAACAAAAAATAATCTATATTCCCATAGAAAAATACATTTAATAAATGTTGATATAGTAAAATATAACACTTATGCTCAATATGAGATAATGTCAATCCATTTTCATCAAATGTCATATTGTCCCTCAAACAACCCTCTCTATGAATAAATATGTCTACCACACATAGATTGAAAATTATCTTAAAAATAGGGAATAAATGGCTAGGGAAGGGTATGATCAATGGGATAATCCTAAAATGGTGCCTTCATAGATTATAATGGATACATAATAGAGAAAATTCAAGGGTGTATTGGAGGTTCAAAGGGTATAAATATCTCAAAAAAATACCTCGGTCATTTTAGTGAAACATTCAAAATTTATATCGATTTGATAAAAAAACAAAGAAAGTTTTATAACATATAAAATGGATGATATTACATTAATAAAAATATAAACATGATTTGATATAAAAATGGGCCAAATTTCTCACAACTATATAAATATATTTTTGGTCCATACAGATGAGAATGATTGATTTATGTTTCTATAAAATATACAAGTTTCTGAAAAACATTTTCAAAACATGGAACAATATCATATATCATCTAAGTCATGTGATGATGTATTAAATCGTGTAAAACATGAATCATTTACTCAAACTGACAAAGGAAGCAAGTGGTATTCCCCTAAGTATGTTACTAAATAAATACAAGAGCTTTCATGTGGGTTCAAGAATTGATGGAATGTTAGTTTTTGTCAATGTTAAAAAACGATTAGTTTGTAATTTTACATTTTGTTTTTTAAAGTACAAAATATGATAGAAAATAATAGACTTCCCATAGTAAGTGAATATATATGTGAGAATAATAACTTTATCTGATGTAGCTCCATAAATTATGTACCTATAAAATGTGTACTTGGAAAGAACATACCCACATCATATCAAAGACATAACAGAAAAATAAAATTAGCATTTTGATGGTAAAAGTATGCATGATTAATTTATCTCCATTGTAGGGTGAAGAGAAAATAGATTGCATTAAATTCATGCCATTTTATTAATTAAAATGTAAATTAAATGAATTTAAATGAAGTGTATTGAAAAAAAACACTATGGATGGGTTTCCCCCCATTAAGCACTAAGTTTAATTCGCCTTCATCTAGACATTGATAAGGCTCTACCTAGATCAAATGAAAATTTATACCATGAAATTTTATTCATCATCAGTGGGAGTGTTGTATATATCAATCGAGAATACAATTATCTTTTATCAATTGCAACACCTTAAAAGAGAATTATCAAAATATTAGATGGTTGAGATGAAAATAAAATAGGAAAACTCACAAGGGAATGAATATATCCCATTTAAATAAAGACCCTCCAAATAATTGAAATTTATGTAAAGGGAATCATTCTGAAGATCAAGAAAATTACTTTTTAAAATTTTTAAAAGCGAAGAAATTCCCTTACAATACTCTTTCAATGGATAGATTATATCCATCATATCCTTGGATACAGTATCCAGGTTGATGATGTGCCCTGATTCATTTTTAATAGAAACAATTAGCACAAGTAAATCCCCTTCTTTCCAACTCAATTCATGCTCCATAGTTTCAATGATTGTGTTAAGGCTAAGAATGTTTCCAGAATCTGTGGGTATTTCAAGTCAAGCGTTTTTAACCTCAATGAATGGAAATGGTGGTGATTTCTCAATTGGGGTAAGTGACACCATTATGTCAATAATGAAATATTTTTCAAATGTTTCTTCTAAACTTCCCACATCATATTTTTCCATCAACACATGTGTCACTACGAACTCAGGATCCTCAGGGAAACCACATTC
Organism: Viscum album; assembly: GCA_963277665.1. Taxonomy (NCBI): domain Eukaryota; kingdom Viridiplantae; phylum Streptophyta; class Magnoliopsida; order Santalales; family Viscaceae; genus Viscum; species Viscum album. The sequence goes on from OY728127.1 coordinate 1,816,491,245, forward strand.
TTTAATTATTTCTATAAATTTATGAGTGATCTCCACTAAAAAATATAATATATTTTCAAACTATAGAAATGTTTCAGATGCATCCATTTTTAAAAAAGTTTTATGCACACTAATTTTTTTATAAATAAGTTATTCAATTCCATTTAAAGTGATGTTCTCTTACGTTTGGAAATCTATGGTGTCTTGGTTTAATAATGAATCTATCGCAGTAATTAAGTGTCATAGTTCAATGCCATCTTCATTATCCAAAGGTGTAATTTTATAAACATTGATTTTTTCCTTTTTCCTATTGGAATGGATGGGTTGTGAACTCACAGAATAAGGATATGAAATCATATTTTTTGATGAACCATTATAGTCAACAAAGTGGAAGGATGAGATACCATAATCTTCAAATGTGATTATATTGGAAGAATTAAATTGTTATGGAGAGAAGTCATCAATTGTATAATAATTAGGTTGATCAATCAAAGTAGTCTCATTATCAGAATCAGGAAATGGATGTTGTTTAAATAGAACCTCTACTACACTTTCTTCAATAGAGTTGTTCTGAATTGGATCATCAAGTGGTAATGAGGCAACTAGTCACACAAGATGAGTTAGTATATTTTCTATATTCTTAAATTCTTTTTCTATATCTTTAATCAAGGAAATAAATTATTTATTGTGTTCATATAGAAAATAAATACTTTTAATTTTCCCGGTGATAGTGGAAAACAACATGTGCCCTATTATTAAATCATTTGTTTCACATGAATTATCGAGTTCTAAATTTTGAGTAATGAATTGAATTTGACAATTAATAAATGATATATAAGGAATTTTATCACAACTTGGTGAATCATTATCATATGGTTCATAACATGGAATTGAATAAAAATCATTATAATAAAAAGGATTTACTGTAGATATCATGTATGGTGAATCATTATACTCCATATTATGAGATTTGAGCATGTAAGAAAGGTGTTGATTATATTTTTATGGTTCATAATATTAAATTCAAAACTTCTATGTGTCTTGAAATTCTATTGCTGAAACTTTCTTAGTGTAGTAAACTGATTTGTTTTGTGTTTTTTTAATTTTGAACCTAAATCAATCTATTTGATTCTATCCTAATGCAGCTATTCTCCCAAGGGATATATAAATTTGGAATGTACATAAAAACTCATCCAATTTTTAAATTTATAAACCAACTAACTAATGTAGAAGTGATGATCAAGGATTAACCATTGAGAGAATATGGGTAGACATTAGGAATATCCTCTTAGAATAATGTTCATAATTATGATATTTTAAATTGACTAAGAACTAAAAAACCTAAAAATAATAAACAACTATTTAAAATAATTAATTAAATTAACTAAAAATATATAAGAAAACCAAATTAATCTAGTGAGGAATACATACATAGATGGATGTTTCAGAGTTTTGACATTCATTTTGGTGCATGAAATGAAAATTATTTAATTTCCACATCTGAATATTTATTCATTTAATTTTAAATATTTAAAAAAATAATTAAAATTTTATTAGGTATCATTCTATGTTTTCAGAAAAATTTGTAATTCTCACACAAAACACCCATCATTTTGTTCATTGATTTGATAAATAATATGTGAAACACATTAGCATCGAATCATTTGGTGAAATACAATGACCTATTTTTCAAAAAGTCAAAGTATCATCTTAAATTAATATTTCTTGCATGAGATAAGAGATTAAGTATCACTCTTGAAATATTCAATGATAATACGCATGAAATATTATTTTTTAATTCATATATTTATTTATTTAGAATTCGCTCGCATGTGATTTGTGATTCTCTCATGCACGTGATCAACATCCAATGAAATAAATTCTCTAATGATATCCCACCAATGATTTCTTATTAGGACTCAAAAAAATGGGAACCAAATAATTTGTGAGGACTCTAAATTATAATTAATTGATATTCGTATATAATTAATTTTGTAACATCCCAACCTGACTGACCATCAAACTGGTAGCTAGACCGGTGGGTCACATGGCATCAAGCTCATCTCCCCATACACTAGAGGTTTTCAACTAGCAGTGAGGGTCTTGGGATGTGATATTTGGGAGACTATAACCTATTATCAGATATTAATAGTGGTATAATAGAATATAAATAGTATACAATAGCTGAAGAAGTAAATAAAGAATGACAACACAGCAAAAGATAGATTTTATAAAATTGAATACTTGTGGCCAACACTAGTTTATAAAATCTATGAATGTACAGGTAATGATACATAAGATAAATATATATATATATATCATGTTGTTCAATATATTACCAAAATTAAATAAAAGACTGCAAATCCCCAATGGTGATCTCCATGAGCATCCTGAACTCCAGCTCGGTCCATTTCTCCTAACTCCCAGGAATAAGAAATACTACAATCAACCTAGATCCTACAATTATAAGGTCTAATCCGGTACCAAGTATACCCAAGTAGGGTGTGATATAAATTATGAGTAGGTTGGAACCAATGGTGTAAAGATCAATCCAGACCATGAAATCTTAATTTGAATAGTTTTCAAGTATTTAAGAGGTGATGAACAAAACTAAAAAAAATAACATCCCATCCAGGTTCCCAAGGGAGACCTGATGACGATACCGACTTTGGATCATTGCCAATATAATTTTATAATCATGTGACTATATACATATATATATATATCATAATTTTCAGGGGGTAAGAATTCCTCCCATCCATACGCATTTATATAGCTGGCATGGGGTAAGAATGCCTCCCATCAAGAAATATCTATAATACTAGCATCGGGTAAGAATGCCTCTCATCCATAATCTTTTATGTACCTGGCATGGGGTAATAATGACTCCCATCCATGATCATTTATATAGATTTAATGGGGTAATAATTCCTCCCATATATAAACATATATAACACTGTAATGGGTTAAGAATTACTCCTACCCATAATCATTTATATAGCTATCACTGGGAAAGAATGCATGTCATCCATAATCGTTTGCAAAGGTAGTATGGGGTAATAATGCTTCCCATACATAAACATATATAATATTGGCTTGGGTTAATAAGTCCACCCATCCATAATTTTTTATATAGCTATCATGGGGTAAGAATTAACTCCATCCATAAACATCTATAAGACTGGCATGGGGTAAGAATGCCTCATATCCATAATCATTTATATAGCTGGAATAGGGTAACAATTCCTCCCACCATAATCATTTATATAACTCAATATATATCATAAGAATTAACACAATTTATAATATGATAATAAGTCATTACATATTATTTCATATCATCATGACTTTCAAAAAGAACTAGGCATGATCAAGTTTAAAGCATGACACATAAGGCCAAACCTCTCATGTGATCCATTAATTAGTTCCATTATATTTAAACCATTACATTTTCAAAATTAGAATTTCATACGGCATAATTAATAGGCAATTTTCCTACCATCACAATAGATCATTTCATCTAAAAACCTTTTGGTCTATTTCAAGGTAAAACATGTCATTAGGTGTGATCCGTCCTACTCAAGTCATCTCACTCAATTTTCCTAAACATGGAAATTTTATTTAAGGTACAAGGATCACGTTGATTCTAATTAAAGGATGTTACTATCTTATTTAAGTTATTCTAACCATTCCACTTACCTTAACAATTTTATTTAACCCATTAAGAAATGGAAACTACATTTCAAGGGCTCTGATATAGAGGAGAGGTGTTATGGCAACAAGACAAAATCCCACTTGTAAATTTCAACTAAAAAGGGGATGAGAATCTAAACATGGAAGTTACTAACCAAGGAAAATCACAAGGAAACATTAAATAATTAAACCACAAAAGCATAAAATTCTAACCTCTATTTTTTATCTTGAAGGCAGAACACCTACGTTGGATGGGTTTTATTACAAAAACATGACTTTGTTATCAAACAAATCATTTATGACTTTTGAACATTTTACTAAATTTATCAAAGGAAGATTTTAAACTAAAAACTATACTTCATTAATTAAAAATTAGGAATTGTTCAATAATATTTTAATTAATGCATTACTAAAATTAAAATGGAAAGTAATGGGACCCTACCTCAAAGACGAACCCAGCCGTACTCTTTGGCTCTTTATGCTTTCTAACTAGAATCTGTTGCTTCACCCACTAAGAATATTCACCTTCACATACATGTAAGGAAACCTAGACCCTATTTACACATCTTAATGGCCATGAACATGTTCAAGGGGGTCTTTACATATATTCATATACTCATATCCACTCACCTACGTATGAATTTTCATATATGCGCATAGGCACACCTAGCCCAATACATATATATTAACTGCCATGGATGAATAAACACATCATGGGGGAACCTATATATATATATATATATATATTTAGTTACCTATACATATGCAGGAAATTTTCCTTACACCCGGTGACTCGAAACCACATGATAGGGTCTAACACACTACAAAATAATTACTAAGATCATTAAAACAAAAAAATACCATAATTTAGAAGGCATGAAACCAAGAAGTGGGAAGAAAACATAACCTCGGATGGCAGTGAAAAAAAAACAATATGTACCACCTAACCTTCAATGTAGGTCACCAAAACACGAACGAAGGGGTCCCGATAGACCATCTGTAAAACCTAGAATCAAATTAAAACCATAATCAAGATCAATCCTAACTCCAAGGATTTCATCCAAGAATGAGGGCTGATATGGTGACCTCAAATCATATGGAAATATAGATGATGAGGTGCGGAAAACCTTACCTTTGAGATTTGAAGGAGAAACCATGATGAAAACCAACTAAATAGTGATTGAAGAGGGAGCTGAGTGGACGGTTCGAGCGCACAGCCAAGGGGAGCCCCATTAAGGTGTGTCACGGTATGATGGTGAGAGGGGGAGTGAGTGGTTTTATTTTTAATTTTATTTTAATTTAATTTTATTTAATTCAAATTTTTAATGTAGTTATTATCACATTGTTTGATTTGAACAGTTTTACCAACTGTGTGAGAACCATGCACCCCCCCCCCCTTCTGGACACCTGGGGTAACCCGCACGAGCTAGCCACACTATTTGGAAATCGAACGCAAACCATGAGGTGAACATTACTTAGAAACTATAAGAAATTCACCAAGTGTTCATTCTAGGAAAATAGTTTGGAAAACCATGCACACCCCATGGGCACCACCACTCTCCCCTTTGAACAAGGACACACAGTTTCCTAAAATGGGATGCAAGGTTTTATTAAAACTGCGCACCTTCTATATCCTTTCAAAACCATTATTTTTCGGGTTTGGTGATCCCAAAACTCCTCAATACATTTGGGAAACATATCAGGCCTTTATCCAATTCCAAAAACAACAAATTCAACGGTTCCAACTCTCATAACATCAATCTAATGCTTGATTTAAAATTCTACCTGTTCAGTAAACAAAAAAGTTCAAAAACCTTTTCATATTGATCTCGTTCAAAACATGGATCATTACAACCATCCCATATTAGAACTTCTCATCCTTAATAATCCTTCAACAACAAAATAAACACCACTCTAATTATAAGGTTATTTAAGCTTCACTCTAATGGTTTTTTTTGAATTTAGAAACACCCAATGCACCTTGAAGTCTTTCATAAGTATACAGACCTTAAGCCATCAAAACACAATCCAATACTCATTTTCAAACCAAAACTCCAAGATGAAACTTACTCAATCCCATTCAACATTATACACGATCACATCTTCATCTCATTAAGCACTTGAACAAAGTTACTTACCACCTTATTATTTAACGTTATGTGGACAAAACCAAACTACGATTCAACACACCATTTTAATTGCATTACACGCATGTATCTAAGCGTTATAATGATGTTTCTCACGTGATTCCCAAAACTGTTAAAATGATAGATCTCCATTGATCTCCAATACCAAGTCAAGAAAGTTTTTATGAGAATCCTCAGCTAACACAAGCCACACTCATCTCCACCATACAACATTCTTAAGGATTTTCCTTCACCAACCATTACATTGAACAAGAATAACAACAATTTGAGTGACTCAAGCTAATCACTTATCAAAATGATCATCTTAGATGGTCGGTGCATTTCAAATGGAGTTGTGATGCCTTCTCCCAACACATCTCACATTCACCATGGACACATACACCAAAGTAAATACCTAAATTTTTGTTATGCTCCTAGCCAAACCATGAAGGAAACCATGCATCTAGCATGAAAAACCAAAAGAGGACCACCCAACAAGCTCAATAGTTTTTAAATATATAGTGTAGTATAAGACTGATGCTCTCTTAGTGCATCTTGGATGGTGTCAATATAGGGTGCATGCTCGTCACTAAATGGAATACACTATGTGGATTTGAATGTTTCTAGTCAATCATACCTAATTACTAGAAAATAACAGCAGAAACACAACTTTTTGACTTCATTTGAAAGATGCCCAACATCAGTTGCTGACACACCAATATTTCACTGAACACATGCCACCAACCAAGTCACCACATGATCGTTCAAAATTTACAACTGAAACCCAACCACAAGCAAAGGAATTTCTCAAGGATTTCCTACACCAAAGACCTCAAAAACTTCATTATTTCATGAAAGAACTCCCACATATCCAAAACTCATAATCCTTAGAGGCATTCAGACATGATCCACCATTCCAGAATGGAATTTTAGGTGGTGTCCCTTCTACTTGGAAGTCTTAATTTATGGGATTCAACATGATTCTCTCTACCTTAGGAGTTTCCTAGTCGTAAGGAAAATAAAACTAGCTACTTACAAGTTTACTAGGCCAAAAACACCATAAAAGAACATGTGATGCTCCTCCATGTCACACCCCTAAATGAAAAGGCATTAAAAAAGGGAACAAAAACCAAACTAACTAGCATGCCAAGACACCCAAGTCTCAAAAAAGTCCTCCCAAGAATTGGAAAAAACAAACCCTTTAATGACCATGTCACTCTACTTAGATATGACATTAGACCATACTCAACCACACAAAATATTTATTCCAAAGTTTTATTTCCCATAAAACCTTTGACTTGGAAAAATACATGCCAATTCATTCACAACCTAGGAAAAAGGGTCAAATTACCTATGAAGTGGTCATAAATTCCATAGTAAGGTCTAACATACTGAAAAAAAATCATTACCCAATGATCAAGCCCAAAACAAGGTCAAGAAAAGCATGACCACCCATCCAAACAAGGGTGTCATTAGAAACTGAAAGAGTCCAACAAGAGAAAAAGGAACCCAAACTGCACATGAATGACACCAAACTCTATAAGGATCATAGGATTTAGAAATTAATTAAAATATAAGGGTGATACCTACTAGGGGATATCCCCTTATGAGATCAAAAAACATTGACCCATAATGAGGTCACTCCGAAAAAAAATTCAGTAGCTCAAAAGTCGATCATCTTAGTCATTCCTAATGAAAATAATGCTAATGGTTCCATTCCAAGGAAACTCAAGGGAGAAGATCAAACTACCCTAACATGAGAGTTTTAAAGAGAGGAAACCACTAAAGGATCCATTTCCGAGCCATTTTTATTTAATAACATTTAATCTTTAAGCCTCTATAAGATTTAATTCAAAATATCAAGTACAATTGTAAAACAAAACTCTAGGTACTTGATTTTAGCCAATTACCCAAGGGAAAAATAGGAAAAATGAATAAAAAACATTTAAAAATATTAAACATCTCAATACATATTGTTTTTATTAGGTAATTGAACCAAAAAACATTCAATGACTATATAGACCTTTGAGGGTCCCATTAATCCAACCAAGGTTCTCTACAGAGAAATTGAATAGTAATTGCATAATTATCAAAAATTTCATCCACCCCTATCGGTTCATCACATAAAAAAATTACCCAACTGACCTACTTAGTTCTATTTTCAAATGTATGCATTTAGTCAATTCATTTAATATTAAAACTAAACTACTCCTTACATTTATATCCATTTCAAAATACAACATAGTGACATAGAAAAAGTGCAACTTCATGGGTTTCCATTTCCTAACCCATGAAGTGTATGTACACTCCGTGGATTGAAAATTGTCTCCCATTAATAAAAACCAATTTCATTTTAGAATTTAACATACTAAAATAAAATGGTCCAGTCATATGTACTACCACCTAACAAACCTATAAAGTTCCCATACACTTTATAGTTTGGCATTTGTCTCCCATTAATAAAATTAAAATTCACTTTAGATTCTAAAATTACCAGCCTTAAATTTTATCAATAGTCTTAAAATGTATATTTATTTCATGATAAAAATGGTTTGAATATATGGGCTATACTTTCCCTTTTGTAAGGCACCAAATCAAATCAGCTGGCAAACTACAATGAAACTACATGTCATGGCACTATGCACGGCATGTGAATTACTATGTGCCTAATATGATTCAAGATATGCTTCCTCATTTCCATATTATTCCTGGGGTAAAACACCATTAATTCCATAAATCAATAAGTTTCAAATAGTATTACATTCATTCAAGGTAAAATCATATCAACTGTAATATCAAATAGCATAAACAACAATCTCAGTTCGGGATACTTGGTCATTCCCCATGCTTGGGGTGATTAGTCCTAAGCATGGATATTTACCAAACCCTGACACATTCCTAATATCCTTTCTACCAACCCCAAATAGTAATAAAAAGTAAAAAAATTAACCTCTGATTCTACTTTGTAACATCTCGGCCTGGCTAACCATCCAACCGGTTGCCGAACCGGTGGGTCAAATTTACTCAATCATGTCTCCCCATATTCTAGAGGTTTCTGACTAGCATCGAGGGTCTTGGGAGGTGATAATGGGGAGAAAATAACCTCTTATCAAATATTCACAGTGGTATGATAGAATGTAGATAGCATACAATAGTAGAAGTAGAAAATAAGGAATGAAAAGACAATATAAGATAGATTTTATAAATCTGAATACTAGTTTCCAACACCATTTTACACAATTTATGTATGTATAGGTAATGATACATAAGATAAAAAATAAATATACAGTATGTTGTTCAATGTGTTACCAAAAACAATGAAAAGATAGAAAAACCCCAAGGGAGATCTCCATGATCATATTGAGCTCCATCAAGGTAATTTCCTCCTAACTCCCAGGTACTAGAAATACAGCAATCAACCTAGATCTTGTAATTAAAAGGTTTACTCTGGTATCGAGAGTACCCGAGTAGGGTGTGAGATTAAATATTAGTCGGTCGATACCCATGATATCAAGCCCAATATAGATAGTGCCAACATAATTTGAGCAGTGTGTCAATATAGGGTAAGTGATAAACAAAATTGAATAAGTAAATAACATCTCATCCAGGTTCCCAAGGGACACCTGATGACAATACCTATTCTGGCTTGTTTCTAGGATAAGTGTTAAATCATGTCACTACACACACACACAGACATAGAGATATATATATCATAATTGGAATGGGTTAATAATTCCTCCCATCCATACCCATTTGTATAGCTAGAATGAGGTAAGAATTACTCTCATCCATAAACATATATAATGCTAGCAAGGGGTAACAATTCCTCCCAACCATAATCATTAATATAGCTGGAATGGGATAAGAATAAATCCCATACATTATCATTTATATAGTTGTCATGGGGTAATAATGCCTCCCATCCATAAACATCTATAATACCGACATAAGGAAATATTTCCTACCATACATAATCGTTTATATAGTTGACATGGGGTAAGAATGCCTCTCATCCATAATCATTTATATAGATGGAATGGGGTAATAATGCCTCCCCTCCATAAACATCGATGATACTGGAATGGGGAAATAATTCCTCCCATCCATAATCATTTATATAGTTAACATGGGGTAAAAATCCCTCTCATCCATAAACATATATAATACTAGAATGGGGTAAGAATTCCTCCCATTAATAATCTTTTATATAGCTGGCATCGGGTAAGAAATCATCCCATCCATAATTGTTTATATAACTCAATATATATAATAAGCATGACCATGATGTATAAGATGAGGGAATTACCTCTTATGTTATAACATTAAGACATTCAACAATACCAAGGCATGATCAATTATAAAGCATGACATATGAGGCCAAACCTCTCATGTGTTCCTTTAATTAAGTTCCATTCTATCTAAACCATTATATTTTCAAAATTAGATTTTCATAAGGAATAATTAAAAGGGAATGGTCCTACCATCCCAAGAGATCATTTCATTTAAAAAAAATTGGTCCATTTCAAGGAAAATATTTCATTAGGTGTGATCCATCCTTCTCAAGTCATCTCACTTAATTTTAATCAACAATAAAAATCTATTTAAGGTACAAGGGTCATGATAATTCCAATTAAAGGATTACACATTCTCATTTAATATGTTATAACCATTCCACTTACCTTAACAATTTCATTTAACTCATTAATACATGGAAACTATATTTCAAGGTCTCTAGTGTATAGGAGATTTGTTATGGAAACAAGAAATAAGCCCACTTGGCAATTTCAACTAGAAAGGGGTTGAGCATCTAAACATTCAATTTAGTAACCAAGGACAAGTTATAAGAAAATATTAATGAAATAAACCAATAAAGAATAAAATTTTAACCTCTACTTTTTATCTTGAAGATAGTGCACCTCCATTAGAGGGGTTTTGTTACAAAAACATGACTTTTTTATCAAAAAAATCAGTTATCACTTTTAATCATTTCACTACCTTTATCAAAGGAATATTTTAAACTAAAAATCATACAGTATTAATTAAATACTATTAATGGTGAAATAATTAGTTAATTAATGCATTACTAAAATTAAATGGGTAACTAAAGGGACCCTACCTTAAAGAGAAACCCATCCAAACACTTTGTCTCTTGACGTTTTCGAACTTGAAGTGACGGCTACCCCCACTGATAATATGCACCTTTTCATAAATATAAGGACACCTAGCCACTATTCACACATCTTCAAAGTCATGAACATGTGAAAGGGGATATTTATATATATAATTATATGCATATACTCTTTTCCACTGACATACTTATGCATTTTCATATATATAGATAGGAACACCTATCCCCATACATATATTTTCCTTGTCATGGATGAATATACACATAATGGGGGAACCAAAAAATATATATTTATTTATATATATATATATAATTACCTATACAAACATAGGAAATTCTCCTTAGACCTCGTGACTTTAAACCACACGATAGGGTCAAACACACAACAAAATAATTACTATGAACCTTAAAACAAAAAAAAAATCAATAATTTAAAAGGTTTGAAACCATGTAACAGGAAGAAAATCTCACCTCAGATGGAGGTAGTGAATCAAAACAAGTCATACCACCTTCCCTTCAGCAGCGGTTTCCAGAACATGAACCAAGGGGTCCTGAGAGACCCTTCACACATCATATAACCAAAATAAAACCAAAATCGTGATCAACCCTAACCCTATGATTTTCATCTGAGTGTGAGGGGTGATGGGGAGACCTCAAATCAGCCAGAAATAGATATGGTGACGTGATCAGGACCTTACCATGGATATTTTATGTAAAAATCATAAAGAAAACGGAATAACCAACGATCAGAGATGGAGATGGGTGGAGGGTTCGAGCACACGACCAAGGGGAGCCCCTCCATAATGCACTGCAATCTGATGGAGAGAGGGGGAGTGAATTATTCTATTTTAAATTTTATTTGAGTTTTATTTTATTTAATTGAATTTTTTAAATAAGGTATTGGCATAGGGTTTGGGCCGCATAGTTCGAAAAATCGTGTTCCCCTTTTCACGACACTTGTGGCATCCCGCACGAGCTAGCTACATGGTTTAAAAACCATGTGCCAACTGTGAAGTGAAAAATTATTAGCTACTATCCAGTTCCACTAAGAGTGTGGGATAGGAGAATGGTTTGTAAAATTGTGCATAGCCCATGCACACCGCCACTTCCCCCCATGAATAAGTCCACATGGTTTTTTACAGTGGGCCACATGGTTTTAGACAAACTATATACCCTCTGTAGCCTATCAAAACCATGATTTTCAGGTTTCTATGCTACCAGAACACCTTGATCCATCCAAGAAACCTCTCGGACCTTTACCCAAGTCCAAAAACAACACCTGAAAAGGTTCCAACTCGCGTAACATCATTCTAATGCTCAGTTTTAAATTTTGCACGTTCAGTAAATGAAAAAGTTTAGAAAACATGGAATCTTTATCCAATTAAAAATGTGGATCATTACAAATTAAGTAAATATTAAATTAAAAATAATAATTCCAAAGGAAATCAAATATTTTAAAAAAATATCTTTCAATTACCGTCACGTTAATCACAACTCTAACACTGTGGAAGTTTTTCCAACCTCACAAAAACACAACATAAAAAAATAATAACAATTGGTTATCACCATGTTTGAGTCACTGTAAAATTCACTAAAACCTACCACTGAATATCACCCCATAATAGCCATCCCTCATTGATCACCACAATATTGATGTGAACCACCGAGCATGTACGTCAACATGAAAAAATGATTAGATCGGTGTTTTATCTCATCATGTAGCATCAATCTTCTGAAATAAAGTATAATCACGTGTATACAATGAGATAGTGCCTAAAAAACATTGAAAATAGGAATGGAGAAGGTCATTATATATGAAATTTATGTTGGTGTGCCTATGGATACTTCTAAAGGTGGGTAGAGGAGGGGGTTCCCAACGAGGATGAGGGTGTGGTGTTGCTGGTGTGATATAGTGGAGTGTAGGATAGAGGGAGGAGGTTGTGCATGGCCTGGTGATAAAGGGAGAGGAGGGAAACCACTATTTTGGTTTTATACAGAAGGTTCCAGCTTTTTTCAGGTGGTTCATAGGTGAGGGGTGCCCTTAGTTGCTGAGATTGTGGAGTATAGGTCAGTGGTGTAGGAGGAGGTTGTCAGTGGTAGTTTTCTGTGCTACTAGTGATGTCAAGGAGGAGTGCACTAGGTGTTATAATGGATAGGATATGTTGGTCCACATAGGGGGGTCATAAATTGGGGTGATGAATCTCTATTTTGGTGTTATAGGAAGGAGGCAGCCTGGTGATGCTAGAGGTCGGTGGAGATGGTGGAGGTTGGCAGCTGCTCCTCCTGGTTATGGTTCCCCCTCGGCGGAGAGGATGAGGGTGTGCAGGGGAGATGAATGGGATGGGGATGCTGTTATTGAGGCTCGTTTTCCTGGTGTGTGTTTTATAAAGAGGCTCACCATAGCTACAGTTTTTTTCAAACACCCTCCATAGATGAAGATTCTTTGATGAAAAAAAAATCTGGAAAAAAAATTAAAAATTAAAAATTAAAATTAAAATATCCAAATACCTAATTATTAAAATTATGTATGTTAAATATTATTATTATTATTATTGTTATTATTAAAATTAATAATAATAGTTGTAGTACAATAATAAAATGAGAATTAAAAATATATATATATATTAAAAATTATAAAAAAATAATTATTATTATATAATGTTATATAGTTAAATATATATACACACATGTAATTAAAAATACTAATACAATACATAATATATAATGATTAGTTAGATACATTTTTTATCTATAATAAAATTAATAATAATACTATAAAATGTTAATCTAATTTAATAATAATAAAAACTAATAGTAATAATAATGGTAATATTTTAAATAATATAAAATATTAAATAATATATGATGCAATTAAAAAATACTAATATAGAACATTAATATAAATACTGATAAATATTAATGAAATAAATAAATAATAAAACCAATATTAATGAAACTACTTATAAATAAAAATATAGAGTTAAATATTATATGTTAAAATTATATAAAATCAATAAAAACTAATAAAAATACTTAATTACTAATTTATATATATAAATTAACTAAAAATTATCAAAATAATAAAAACACTACAAAAAACTAGAAAGAAACTAAAACCCTTAAAATAAGTTATAAAAATTAAATTAAACTAAATTTAAAAATATGAAAAATTTAGTGATTTCCATGTGAATCAACCACATCATGATTTGTGTTGGTATGGACCATGACATACTGAAAGTCACTATTTCATTGTGTTATACATGGTGCTTTACTTGAAATATTATATCGTGTTACTTGTCCTTATTTCACCTACCTAAATATATCCTAATCAGTTAAGAATATCATTATATGATATACAGTATAGATTCATAATGGATATAAAATGTTTAAGAGTTAAATTTTTTATCATTAATTTCCCTGGAATGGAAAACCATTTATAACATCCATCTTTAATATCATATGTTTATGAAATGTTTGGTATCTTGAGGAGGATCCTAGATTCCTCCAAAAGGTTTCCATGACCATGAGATATGTTATATGATTCCTATAATAGAATTATCCTTGTTTTATGTTCTCTATAGCTCTCACATTCCTCAAGCCCTTAAAACAAAGGATTCAGTAGACCGTGGGATAAAGGATATCTTTCCCAAGAATTGGGAGATTCATCCATCCCATGGATACCCTTTAAAAAGAGGTTCATTGGCTACTTATTAGTGATTTCTATAAAGCTTTTGGAGAAGATCTTGTATAGAACTAGACTGACAGAGATAAGGTATATCATTATTTATTCATTTTATTCAATCTAATATGAATGGTAGATACAATGATTTTATAATTTTTTGTTGATGTTTTACATTTTTTATGGATAACTATTATCCAATATAAATCCATTAAATGGTATCAAATAAACATTCTTCTCATTTATTTTCAATTATCAAATGAATAAAGAAACTAAAAATTTACTATCCAGTCACCATGTTATATCCAAGGCCTAAATATCCATTGTTCTTAAAAGTTTCCTGGAAAACAATATAACAGTTCTGTGAAAGATACATGATATTATAAAAATAATAAAATTACAGTGTTTTTTAAGAGAAACATACATAGAAAATACTCATGAAAAACATTGCATCATTTTTTGAATTTACCATGACATGGTAAATTAATCACTATGTTGTGGTGATATCAACCATGAGGATAGACCACGTTGTAGTGATAAATGAAAATCCATGGTCTAAAACTACATAACTCTAGAGGATATGATCATAGTTAGTATAGAATATGATTCTATAAGCCCACTAGGACATAACTAATATCACCACATTATAGTCCCCCCGAAAATCGAATTTCTATTCCAAAATAGATTCTACTTAAAACAACTACACCTCGTGAAAAATAGTTTTGGTCTACCTATAGAAGTATTTGTCACTGAGGGGAGGACCATGCCATGGTGAGTATTATAACAAGACATGGTCTTCATAACTTTAAAGAAAAATATTTTTTACAAAAATTATCAAAAACCTTCATGGAAAAACTAAAACAAATTTTTTTTGGTATATGAGATCTAGGTTTAAAGTGGATATACATGTTAAATAATTTATAATGTGTTTATAAATTATAAATTAAAGGAAAATTGTAAAAGTGTTTATATTAATTTATGATTTTTTCATACATGAAATTATAAAATTTTTATATTGATAGGATTTATTTGGAACGTTATTTAAACCATTACTAAAGGGTTTTTTAGATGATTTGATCAAAGGTTTAAGGAAAAAAATATGATATATTTATATTATGTAAAAAATTTACATGATATATGAAATGTTTATATTATTATAAAAAATTTAATAAATTATCTAATATTTTGGTATATGAAGGATTTCATATTAAATTCCATGTAAATCCAAAATATTAATTATCACATATTAGAATAAATATTAAATATTTATTTTTATTTATTTTATGGAATTTCCATAGAGAATATTAAATTATACTATGTTTATAATTTAATTTATTTATGATTTATTTATAAATGTGTATATTTGGTTTAAATATATTTATTTTTCATTTATTTAATTTATTCCCTAATTTATTAATAGATATAAATTTCATATATTTATAATTATGATGTATACTTCAATTTAAATTGTTAAACTACTTTTGTAAATTATCAAACATGAATTTAAGGAGTTTCATGTAATGTTTGATAGTTTATTATTTATTCATATGCCTAGATATTGGCTTGTTAATGAGTTATGAGATTTAATTAAAGGTTTATAACAGTTTATGCATATTATAATTTATAATTATTTTGTAATTGATGTATCTCGTGAGTAAATAACAATGGGTGGAGGAAATTTGGGAAATATTTCTCACTGACTTGGGTGTTCTGGCTCTATCTAGAAAATTATGGGTTGGATACCTATCAATCTAGGATTAATCTTACATTAATTACTAATTTCATATGATTCTAATACTTTACATGAAATGGTTTCATGTACCTTATTCATATAATGCAATTGGGTATTTTCAAATATAATTTTATTTTTCAGGTTGGTAACATAAGATAGGAAGATTATAACGATCTGTACATCAATATGGATTTATCATATTGATTTATAATAAGTAATATGGATTAAAAACTAAATATTTATAATAATGAATATATTTAAAAAAATACAAGAGATAATATTGTCAGATTTAAATACCCTTAAAATACTACGTTTTGGATTCCTTGTAAAGCGACACTTTTCAAGACCTAGATCATACAACTGAGTATGTTTATGATAAATCTGGGTGTCCATTTATTATCTTGTGTGAAGAAAAGAAATTATGGAAGGATATAAGACAATTTTCCCATATTTTTATGTGATTTGGTTAAAAGTTGGAAATGAAACCCTATGATATCGGATTCCAGAGGAATAGAGTTAAGCATATCCTTATGATGTATTAGGAAAGAAGTAATCCGCTCAACTATAAAAGAGTCAAATATAATATGATTAGCATAATTTACTACCTAAATATCCATGTAATTATAATAACACTAAAATGGAATCCTTAATTAGTGAAATATGGATCTCAGCACACTAATAGATATGGTGGAATTTAAACAGGGGTCATCATTTTAGTGGGAAAACATTTCATCAAATTACTTAATAAATTAATATAAATCATAGAACTCATTTAATAGAATATTATGTTGTATATAAAATATAATCATCTTCATCAAACATGAATTTGAGATCAATCATATAGAATAAAAATCTTAATGGAAGTAACATTCTATACTATAATAGAAACTGAATAATTGTTCTTAAGAAGAAGGAAAGTTTTATGTGTTAGAGAAACAATTTGTCAATAAACATCATATTAATGAATCTAATATAGAAGATAAAGATACTTATATTATGAATAATAAAGATTATCGTGATATATCTATATTTATTCTTATTTCAATTGATCCAAAAATATAAAAGAAACATGAGAATATGAATTCTTTTGGGATGATATATAACCTAAAAAATATATATCTTGAATAAGAAATAAATAATACAAATTTTCAAAATCAATATTTTGGTATAATATGGTTGAGGGTACTTTTCTCTCAACTCATAAACTCAATATGATAGGGTATATAAATGACTTGGTTAGGTTGGGGTCACTTCTGAGGCTTGATCTAGCCACAAAATTCTTTCTGTAATTAGTTCTGGAAAGGACTTTGAAGTTTATTATGTATTAAAACATGAATTATTTTAATAAAATTTTACCTATCTCTTAATCATTTTAAGGATTATTGAGTGGGAAATTCTAGGTTTAATCTAAAATTCCATGTTATAATATTAAAACTAAATAGTAAAATTTTTTCTATATGTATTTGAAGAGCGGTTATAGAGTGTCCACAATAATTTCTAAATCAAAGAAATGAGCTTCAAATGAGGGGTAGTGTATTTACTATGGGGAAACATAAAAATGGAATATAAATTATCCAAACTTTCTAAATTGGTGGAAAAAAACTTTTAGAGATTCCATTTCATGTATTTATGTTATATAAATCAATTCTTATATTTTAAGGAGTATATGATACCCATTATACATTAAAAAAATATTGTGAACATGTATAGAAGTTTTAAAATTATAGATGAATTATAATTATATTTTAAAGTATAAATTTAAATGATAGAGAAAGGTTGTTACGTAGAGAAGTATAATTTTATGGATTACTTCAATGTTTGGTTAAATCTATAATTGAATATGTGTATTCATAATTTCATTTGTTTTATATTATATGAAAAGGGATGTTTGTAAACAATGGTTGTTTAATAAATAATTGAGATAATTTTTTGATCAGAATGGATTTTAATTCATTAAATTATATTACATGTTAGAAAATTATATAATAATAAAAAATTATCAAGGATAAAATATTTTATCTAAGTTATTTGTTAAAATATGAGGGAAAGAGTTCCCACCAACCTAAAATGATATATTTTAAGGAATAAAATTTTCATTCCAAATATTTCTCTAAACGCATTGAATATAATATAAGATATATATGTTAACAGTTTATTTTTTAGGATTACCATTATAATAAATAATTGTTATTTACTAAATACAAAATATTTTACACCTTATCACGGAATTCTGGAGAAAATATAGTTTCTATGTGGCTAGTAAGAGTATATTTGGACTTAGATATCTTCAAATTGTAACAAATAAAAGATTAAACTAATAAAATTCAAAGTGAAATTCACTTTATTTCATAAATAATTTTAGGATGTATTGGTAAATATATTAATGCAATGAGTTACATTTTGTTACCAAAGTGATCCTAATGAAAATTTTGAATGGAAAAGTTTTCACAATGATAATGATGAACATAAAAATAGTTATAAGTAGATAATGAAATTTGTTAACATCATGAAATTTAATGTTTTTAAGTAAAAGAGTTTTAATACTATGCTCAAAGAGGTTAACATTAGGAACATGATTCTTAATTCTTTCTATTATTCAATCAAACATTCTTAATATATGTTATTAATTAAGGATTTTAGTGGGAGGTTTTATCAAATGATCACATAGAGATGTGCCAAGAATTACATAGAGATGTAATGAGTTTGACGTATCCTAAAGGTGTAAAAAACATAAGTCCTATCTAGCTTTCTATCATATAGGATATGATTTTATTGATTTTTATATATAGTTTGTTTATATTTTTAAAGGATTCTAAGGATATATAATTTGTTATGTTATAAAAAAAGGTTTTATTAGATTTATCATATTTTAATATTGGTTACTTATGTTGTGTAAATTGAAATGATAATTGACCTCTCAAATTATGAATTTTAGTTGTACCTTACTATTTTTATCGTATATTGTTATAATTTATGATCAAATTTTAAATTTGTCTTGTATTTGATTTTGTAAAGTGATAAAAATAATGATCATGTGGTGTAAAATGAGTTTTATATATTGGATGGATTTCCAAGTATACCATATAGTTCAATATAGGATGAATATAGTATAATAAAGGTGAATATTTCATATTGAATCCTATTACATGTGGTTGGAAAGATATAATACATGAGAAACTTCATACTTTGATACCTTTCTTATGCCATCCTTGAGGCTTAGCTAATCATGGGGTAGTTAGTTATGTTGTTGATCATGTCATCAGTTCAGGATCAACTAAGATGGAATTTATCCTTATGTATGATGAGTATAAAATATGAACCCTATATTTAGAAAAATTGAGTAATTTTATAGTTATACCCAGATAAGGTTCATATTATGGGCATATCTCTTTGAATGGGGGGAATGTGATGTACTCATCCACATAGGTGAATGACATGAGATGTGTTCTTCCATCTAGAAAATTTATACCTAGAGAATAAAAAACATATCAATAGGATATTTGGGATTCACATTCATTGTGTCATATAGTCACTTGATGACTTGGATAAAGGGATAATATGATTATTCACACTTTTTTTATATAACTGGTGGACACAAGTATGGAGATACATATGTTTGATATAGATCTTTTCAGATACCTTTATATATTGAGTGGAATTGATACTTTTATAAAGGATGATCTTTCATTATATATATGAATTAGAGAATTAATAATCATTGAAAACACTACAAAGGAACACGGGGTCAAAACATTTGGTTTTTTGAATTAGGATTAAGTTTTGTTAAAAAGTGTTTGTACAAAACATTGAGATTTATCCCAAAAGTGTTTTTCATTATATAAAAAACATTTTTTTGGATATATTTTTACAAGTTTTAATGTATGATATAACATATGGTGAAAATGAATGATAGATTTTCAAAATGAAATTTTAGAAGATATCAAAAGGAACCTTTGGTTATGGAAGAACAGGTTTTTTATGATGTGACATATGGTGAAAGTGACTGGTTCAAGTAAATTTTAGAATAAATGAATTTTTACTTGGGATTTAGGTTAAACACTAGGATATGTGGTTACTTGTACTCTAGGTTGGCTGTTTTAAATGAAAAGTAGTAAAATATATTAGACGTGATGTGTGTGGAGATAAGTGGACAAGAAATAAAGGATAATATACTAACAAATAGTTGAAAACTTGTTGATTCACCTTTAATAGAGTAGTAAATAACTTACAAGGGAAGATGTAAATCCAGAAAAAATACTTATGTATACGTATAGATCATGAAACCATCATGGGAAACTAGAATTAACCACCTAGAGACACTCCATTATAGATGATATCCAATCCACCCTAATAAGAATTTATTTCACTATTATATTTGTTAACTATCTTTGATAAAATTAACGAGTTTTCAGTTCCATGGTGTTGTGTCACCATTACCCCTTTCAGATTAGATGCTCTTCTTGGGTAAGATAGACCCTTATGGTTGTGTTTTTCAACCACAAATGTGTGGGTGTCACATTATATACTACATTAATTAAGATCAACAATGTTCTACTTAATATTCTTAGTGTAGGTTTAACTCTCATATTTACCCCTCAATTTATAGAATTATACCCAGAAATAGTTGTACATAAACACAAGTGAGTTTATGAGATTATACTCTCACTAATTTACTCACATTCATAGGATACCGATGAAAAAAATATATAAGTAGGTATTGAAAGATTTAGAAAAATAACACAATAATACACTCATAATAGATTAATATAAGTAAAATTTGTTAAAAACAAACTCTCATGTATCAATTATGAACAATATGAGACACACATAGTCAAATATAGAAATACAAAGTAAGGGAGAAGAAATATTAGTGGTTCTAATGTCTCTAGCCAGGTCCCCTAAATGATGTTTTTCTCCTCCATGTTAGTTCACACCCAGAGATCTATTATACTATGATCAATACTAATATAGATCATTTTTTATCCTGGTGGTAAAATTAACCAAAATTAGGGATCACTTTCCATATTTCTTCTTCCACTTCAAATAGGTATCCCCCTAGGGTATTCTTATGTGGCCTCATAGATCACTCCCACTTGGAATTTGAATATTCTTAAGATTCTTCCATGTATAAAATAATATACTTACACCATTAATATTAGTTCCTAGCTCTATGTTATAATTATTATTATTCTCTATCGGATATGATGACACATGGTAAGCTTTTTGGGGATTTTACTCAATATAGTTTGATATTTTTAGGGAATGTGATTTTATCCCCCATTGATTTTGTATACTAGACACATTTAAAGTTCTCATAACAAATTTATAATGGGATTATTCCTCTTCCATGGATTTGATTCATCTTCTACCATCTTCTTCTCCCTTATATAATTCTCATGGATTTATTTTTGAGGTATTTCAGATGATTTTGAAATTGTTGACAGAATTGATAATCAACTCCGTTTACATTGATCGACTAATGAAATTTTGATCCTAGATAGAGTGTTTTTTGGGGTGGACGGTAACATATGGATATTTAACATGAGAAATAATTGGATGAATAAAATGGGAAATTTAAATTATTAAAAATAAATTGAAAAAATGATGTACTATTAGGGTCTTTCTTAAGACTATGGTTGGGAACACACACCACAGACTCTTTAATTTTTATTTTTATATTCATTTAATTTAACAAACGTATAAATATATGTTTAAATAAATTCTAGCTAAGAAATTACAATAATAAGAAGACCCTAAGAATATTTTTGATAGTCATTAAATGAATTAAATACATGAAAATTGTCTCTCATATTGATATTTAAGTCTTATTAATAATATTTTATTCACAACAATTTTATTACTCACATATCCCTTCCATATTTTAAAACTTCAAAAGAGTTTTAAATAAATCTATACTACAAAAATTAATTATCATATATTTTTAACATTTAAAATAAAGTTATGAAATGTTTTACTTCAAAAAACTCATCAACTTACCCTATTTAAGGCCTCTAAGTCAAATATTTTATCTATAATTAGACTAATACACCCATACTTCCTCTATTTGACTCCCTTGGAATATTTCACTTAATTCAAGGTATTTTTCATGTCCTATGAAATATGTCTCCTAGATCATTTTATAAAAATGGTTCAAGTATTTCCCATTCTACCAATCCCCCCACACTTATCTTGTGAAATATATCTAAAAAAAGTTATTAAAGTGAGGTAGAAATTTTATAAAGAATGAGATTATAAACAAGAATGGTAGGAAATAAATAAGGGAAAGTTAGTTACTCCCCTTTGGAGATATAGCTACTTCCTCTAGCATAGGGTTTAGATTCTTCTTCTGTAGATTCCAGAGGGACTCCAAGTTCCTACAAAGATGACCGAGGAACATAAAATTGGTATTTTTTTAAAAAATATTTATAGTAAATAAAAATTTAATGATATAAATCTCCCTAAATGTATTGGGCTTCCTATTAACCAGTTCTTTGTTTTAAATCCACTCATATAAAATTTATCCTAGAACTAACCCCGTTCATTTGGGGGATGTGGATTCTGTGGAAGGAAACGCAACATGTGTGTTTTAATATTAATAATTATTATAGAAATATTATATATTAGAGGAAATAGGATTTAATTATTCTCTTTAAATGAAACTAAGGTACCTTAGAGTTCCCTTTTCTCAGTAAAATTGTATAGGAATCCCACTTCCTTTATTGTATAGGTAATCTATCTTAGTCTTATGAAGAGTTGTATTCAAGTAGGTATATAATGTCTTAGACCCTTATAACATATACTTTTGAATGTTTTAATGGTCCATAGTTCTTTGTGGAAGCCTAGAGAAGGTCTTATGGAGTTGGGAGAGGAAATATGTAAGTATAAGGAGTTCATGATGTGGTTTTTAGTTTCTGATTTGAGAGAGAATTTTGCAACCTAAATAGGAATTCACAACCAAGGAAGGGTGTGATTCAGAACACGAACCATGGGTTCAAAAAATGAAAGGGTGGAAGACTTAATTTGATGAATATATCCTTGAAAACTAATGATGTGAATATAAATTTCATGGAACGAATTGATCTAGGTCTATGAAATCTAAGAGATTAATTTTTCAATGATTCATAAAACTTGATCCTTCCATGATGTGAATGGTCTATTCATGCCTTGAATGTGTTTCAAGAAGTGTGCCTATAAATACAATCTCACAATTAGTTTTTCCCAAAACCCTATGATTTCATCCTAGATCCAAGTGGCTAGAGTATCTCATTCAATGTGTTTCAAATCCCTTTTATTTGGGTTTGATCCTTGGCTTTAATTGTTTGATCTGTGGTAATCCAAGATGAGTTTTCCTATTTATATTGTGGATTATTTCGTGTTTGGTATCATTTATATCTCATTATATATTTAAATGGTATATTGGTTGAACTCCAATATTATTATGGATTTATTTTGATGTTTTTTTTCATGGTTGTGTCATGAAATCTGTGGATGGATATCTATTTACTTGCATGATATGTGATCATATATTTGTTCTTTTTGTTATGTTCTTGAGGAATGTTGAAAGTCTTAAGATAGGGTATTCATTTATTCTCCTATTTTTATGATTAATGATAAGGATATCATTCTTCATATATTTTGGTAATGGTGGAATTAACCTTAGGCAATATTAAACTAGATTGAAGAAAAGAACTGGTTTTTGTTTTTGGGTTTTAGCAATCGTATGTGTTTATAACATGTTAATGGTTTGACACTTTTTTATAAATAGTGTTATATCAATTCTTATGATATGGTTCATTATGGTTTTTATTTTTGTATATTGGATAAATAACATAAATTTGTTAATTTTTCTTGGTTAAAATAAAAAATCAGAATATTCAACTGGAATCATTCTTCCTTATTATTTGAAGGAAATCAAAGTGATTGTTGAAGCATGTCTAAATATATTATATTTGTTTATAGTTTATACCTTAGGTTTCCTATGTTTATAACTCGTGATAAATGAATCAGTTAATTCAAGATGTTAAAAAATTGGTTTTTTGATAATGAAAATTATTTGGGGATGAGTGAGCTAATTTTCTTATAAAGGTTAGATTCATTGGTTTTAGGTCCTATATTCCTTGTTGATTTTTTTTCTTGATGACTTGTGTGAAATATTTGGAAGATAAAATTTTCTATATGATTTGATATGAGTTTGGGATAGCTAATATTTTTCATAGAATGGTCATTAATTCCTATGTTTATTGTATAATTTAGTGCTTGGGATGGCATGATGGATGGTGATATGTATAGTGTTGTCGAGGATGGAACATGGACTTATAGAGCATATTGATTCTAGTATTTCCCACTATATAATGTGTTAAAATATGGGATGATTATGTGATAATGAATATTATTTGTGGGTAAAATGAATAGGTTTATTATTTCTTTATTCCTTGTCCCTTACTTGATTCAGATGGTTGTTCTTGGTTCATACAACTTTTTCAGCAACCTTGGATGAGACCTAGAGTACTTAACATTATGGAATGAAAATGAATAATAAATTATTTAACCCATTATATTAGAGGTATAATGGAATGATGAATGATGATTAATCTTGATAAACCATGGGATCAGTTGGATTGTTCTTAAAGGTCATGGAAATAACTTGGTAATTACTGTAATTATAAAATATTTGAAATAAAGAATAAATTGAAATTCTCGTAAAATGCTTCTATGCCTTTATTACATCTAATAAGTAGTAGTGGTATTAAATTGTCTGAGAGATGATATAAGTGGATGAGTCTAACTCTAAGTAGTTTCCCTTAGTGTGGTTGTGACCTATATAAAATATATATGCTATGTGATTTCAAAATGTGATCCCAACCATGTTAATATGGGATTCGACACCCAGTGGACTCTGAGAGGTTGTTTTCTCCAACATATAACTTGGTGAGTAAAAGATGGATAACTACCCCCTCTTTCCATGTTATCTTATCTTGGTAGTATTATTTGATGGTATGTTTGGTGGATACTTTTCCCATATATGTTTGTATAGAGATATTATAACTTTTTTTTATTTGACACACATGTATATATGGATATAGTATCCTAAGGATTATTATAGGTATGTTGTTCATGGGATGTGATGGATTGAGGTATAATACACATTAAATGAGTTATGGTGGCTCCATAAAACTACTTAGTTAATATATATTGATGTGGATATTGATGATGAGATGGTTTGATTCACAGGGTTCATGATATGTGTTGGTGGTGAGTTAAGGTGATGTATGAGGTGCATGATATGATATAGTTTCTTAAGTGTCTTCAGGAAGGCTTAATTTATATAGAGTGAGATGTATTATGAAATAAAACATTGGGTTCTAGTGAAAAAATATTGGGGAATTTGTATTGGAGTTCCTTCTTTTGTTATTATGTTGGATTTTATGTTATTAATTTTATGTGACACTTGTCAAGAGATTTATGGTGAGGCTAGTAACTTAGTATACCAATATAGGTGATGAATTAGATTCACTTATTTTTTAAATGAGCTTCAGTATGACTTATTTATCATTTACATGATAGTCTTAAAGGAGGATCCTACTAATTATACTTTTTATTTTCACCCTATATATACATAAACTATTTTTTAGGAATCCATGAGATGGTTGGTGGTTAGGATGAAAATTACTAGCTTGCTGAGTTGTTCAGGATTTGTTTAGTCATTGAGGTCACTATCAACGATTTCCCTTTTGTACTTGTAGATTAATTTTTATCCTTTTCAGTTATATGAAAGTATATTTATGTTTTGGTATCTCTTAAAATTTTTTATGAGTATTAATTTTTTGGTTATTTTAACTTATCTATAGTTCCTTATTTACTTATGGTAAAACTCTACAATTTTAAAAGTGGAATATCATATTTTATAGTATATATGAAACCAAACACAAATACTATAAGAGAATGTAACAGAAATGGACTTTATGATATATTTATTTTTAAAAAATAAAATCTCTCTAATAACTTGCAATTAATGCAACACCGGGTTTAAACGAAATTCCATACTCTATTACAATATTATTATATAATCATGAACATTATAACCTGGCCATTAAGTTAGATGGTATAAATAGTAATAAATAAATTATAAAAATTATATTATTTTTAAATATATAAAATAAATTCAATGGTTATATATTTGTTATAAATAAAATAAGAACCATTTGAATTAGAAAGAAATGTTTTCTGAAAAACAGTATTTTTCTGAAAGGTGGATTAGTCAAGTTTGCACATATTATTTAAAATTAATTTTTAACAATTTTAGAAAATATATTTCAAAACACAAACTTAATTTTTGAAATATAATTTCTAAAATTTGAATTGGGTGAAGCTTTTATAATTTTCTAAAGAAATTAATTTTTCAATGAATAATGAAAAATACTGATTTTTATTGAAAACTTCTTTTTAGTTTAAATTATTTAAAAAGATAATTTTAATTTTAATTTTTATTAATGTTAATTTAGTTCAATTATTTTAAAATTTAACTAATTTAGATCATTGAAATATATTTAATATTGTATTTTGATATTAAAAAATTTTATACTTAAGAGAATTTTCTCTTTGGAAAACTGTTCTTTCGTCGCGTCTGTGGTTTAATTTTAAATTGAATCCTGCCACTTATTTTAATTGAATTTAGAAAATTTTATTCATTATTTTTAATGATAAGAAATTATTATATAATAATTTCAAATGAATTTTTTACCATAATGAATAGTGAAAATAGTAAAAATTAATTTTTTCAATTTAGGTAAAAATGTGTTTATAGAGGGGTTAAACTTAGAAGATAAACATTAAAATGGAATAAAACTTGTTAAAAAATAAAATTTATTTCTATATTTTGACTTTATAACCTACAAGGTTATATAATGAACCATTTTTTAGGGTATTTTATGATAAAAACATGGGTATCACTTTATATTTTCAAGAATTCCATGTGTGTCATCTCCCCCCCAATATAAAAGGGCATCCACTCTCCTCTACACTTCTCACTTAGAAAACCCTTTGGTTTTTAAAATACCTTCCTAAATACCTTACATAATTCCATAAACAGATACTATAGATCTTATTTTTATTAGTAATCTCTCTTATAAAATATTTAGGTATAAACCTAAATAGGCTCTTCCAAGAAGAAGTAAGATTCTTAAACTTGAATATTTGTTTTATTTATTCTTCCACCTCCTTAAAAACTAATTAAACAATGAAAATATAATATAACCCATATATAATATATAATTATATGTTATTATGTTATTTTCATATTTTAGATCCATCTCTATTTCAATCAAATGGGAAATGAAACCATCGATCATGTGCATGGTAGACTACCACATCACAAACCAATGTAATTAATTTTCCATCACCACCTTTAAAGGGTAGATATAATGATTTATTTAACATATTTATATTATATTTATGAAATTTTATGAAATTTTTATAATTTTTGAATTATTATATCACATATATCATCTTACACTCCATTCTATATGGGATACGATAACAACACTCGTGTGTATAGCAGACTACCGCCTCGCGAAGCAATGTAATTAATTTTTCACTTACACTTTACATGAAATGTATTAATGTTAAAGTTATTTAATATTTGTGATATTTATTATATGAACATACTTATATAAATATAATATAATATCTAACTTCTTAACTTAAAATCCTTTAGAAAACAATAAAGTCACTCGTGTGTACGTGTGGACTACTGCATCCACATAGCGATGTGAAATGTTTTTCATTTTATTTTTACAAGAATCGTATTAAGGATTTATTTGATTAATATAAATTATACATTTTACATAATAAAGACTCTGGAAATTTGAATTAATATTTATTTTCCTTTCTTTCCATCTATAGAGAAAAATGGAAACAACGTTTATGTGTACGTACGGCATATTATCTCTGCGAATGGTGTAATCCAATTTTTATCTATAAAATTAATATATTATTATAAAAAATATAGAAAATATATATAATATTTATAAAAATTTTAAAATTATTTATATTATGTAACCATGATCAAATTAAAATGAAAAATATTACCAAACTAAAACATATATGAAAAATGAAGTAATTATCACACGAAATAACTATTTTAACAAAGAATTGGTAATAAAAAGGTGATAAAAGACTATAAATAATTATATATGGTATAATATATGTGATTATGGTTCTGAAATAGACTTATAAAAATCTATATTTATTATGCAGTAAATTCAGACACATTTGAAGGAAGTGAAACCCTAGGTAAGGGTTTCTTGTCTCACTTTTACTTTCATTAGACATATATCATATTCACCACGTATTCCTTTGTGTGGTGTACATACAGTCCCTTTTGATATTTTATATCATTAATATATTTCTATTAATGGTATTTAATGTTTCATTTGAATTTATTTATTTTACGATGATTATAATTTAAAAGTTACCAAAGTGGTAAGGGTTTATTTCACAATCTCATCATTATTTGGGATTGTTTTTTTACAAGTCTTCCTTGGAAGAATTATTTGATATTTATATCCTAAAATAAATATAGTTTACTCTCCTATGGTTACTCATTAACTTTTTCAATTAATAGTACTATTTTATACTCTTTTTTACTTAAAAATATTGAGAAAATGTTTTTTAAAAAATGACTTTATTTATATCTTCGGTCAAAAATAATTTTTCATCAAAATCCATGTTTTCTAAAAAAAATAAAAAATGTTTTTAAAATTTTAAAAATGAGTTATAAAATACCTTTTTACCCATTTTTAATTTTTTTAAAAAATAAAACTCATAGGAATCATCATGTCATTTTTAAAACAAGGCTCGTCAGGCATTTACTTGAAATGTGAAAGGAATATTTATTTTAACATGTTTGACATGAATAAAATTTCTTATTGTCATAAACATTAAATGTTTTAAATCATATTTTATAAGTTTCAAAGTTTATTTTAAAATATAATTATTTTAAAAAAAATATGAACTTTTATTTTTAAAATGTTATTTTCAAAGTGAAAAATATATTTTCCTCATGAATGTTTTAAATGATCTTTTCATGTAATTTATATTCATCAAATACCAAAACCATTATTATAATTATGATCCACTTTGGATAATTTATCTTGATACTATCCTAATTATTTATATGGATATTTTTTATCAATTTGACTTGGGATATACAATTTTGTTACCATTAATAATTTTACTCTTGATGGTTTATGATTATGTTTATTTGATTGGGGTAAGTATTAATATTTTGTTTGTTAGTTTTTAAATAAGAATATTTATGTTGACTATGTTTAACCATTTAATATAATGAATATATTGGACTTAGTAAGTGATTGTTGGCGTCCAGTTATATATATCTCCTTGATACATTGACAGGTCTCATGAGGCAAATCAGTTAGCCAATTTAGATGAGTTTCTACCCATAGGTTCAAACTGTCTTGTGAGAGGACTTTATAGTATGTTTCGGATGTCTGGGATTATGTGCTCCCTCATTATGAGATCAGTTATTAATTTCCATGTGATTATTATATTTTTTATAATATCTATGGATAAGGTTCAAGCTTATGTGATTATTTATATGGATTTATTTGATCGTCATTTATTTTTTCCATATTATTCTTAGTTTATTTATTAAACGGCATGTGTTTCAGTTATATACCATTCCATATTGATTATTCTTATTTATTCATTAAACATTATTTTGTATGATTGCCCTTACTAAGCATCTAATACACCCCTTTCTTATTTTTTATTTTTCCTAGGATGCAGGAAGTTTTTTGGGATTGATATACATGGATATTCTATGGGTAATAATGGAGTTCTCCATGAAAACACTTTTTGTATTTTATATTTTCAATTTTAATGGGAATATAAAGTATGTATCTTGTTTACTAACAAAACTAAACTATTATTTCATTCAATATGTGATTATTTAAATATTATTACAATGTAATAAAGTAACCACCAGCTCTAGGCTACTAGGGTCATGATATTTGTACTTCATATAGGGTAATTCCTCCCATTTGTGTGTATAATATACCCTCGGTTATTTCATCTAAACCATGGAATATTAGAGGTAGGATTCGGTTATTATAATCTCCTTTATATTATAAAAATCCTAGTAGGGGTACCTTTAGTGGGTATGGGGTTGTGATGGAGTGGTATCAAAGGTACGTGTTGAGGGGTAAAATGGATTTTGGAGGTAGGTACTGGTGAGGATGGCATGGTTTGGTATGAAAGTGGTGCCAACTGATCCTAGTAAGAAATGTAAATAATTAATATTTTCTTGGACATAGTTATTTAGAAATCCATATAATCTGATTATAATATCTTCAAGTTTACTAATCCAACTAAGTGAAGTGATACTAGTTATAGGGTAGAGTTCTATAAATTTTCGATGCATCATAATTCTTTTCACCTATATTTGAAATGGGTAGACCTTCAGAATAGTTTGATGCTTAATTAAATAATTAATCTTAAATATTCTACATTCTAGGTTTAGGATTCCCTAACCATTTTTTCTTTTTTTTCATATGGCTCTAGGTCAATGTCATCAATAGGTTCATACTGAAGATGTTCAACAGGATATGTAAATATATTACCAAAAATTTGTGGTATGTAACGATATCATATATAGGAGGACACTCTGAGAGTTTTATCACCAGAGACTATAAAAGTATTAGGGCTCTATTTCAAACATATTTATAGTGGAATGGTTGGGTGCAGTAGAGATATCGTTTAGTTTTATAAATACATGGAAGGAGAATATGGTTTATTTGGTGATGATGATACTACATGAGGTAGCTAAGAACTAATTGTTCTTATTCCTTGTGGATCATGAGGAGTTAGTTGTGTGGTGGGAGAAGTTTTGAGATCATTTCTGATCATTTTTTCTTTCATTGATTTTGAAGTCATCCAACAACTTGGAGTTCTTTAGCCTAAACATGGTATTTCTAGTATATGGGGGTTTAGAATCCATTTAAGTAACCTTCTCTAATATGAATCAAACATGTTTCTAGATGAGTAAAATATGGAATGAAATTTCAAGGTGGTTTTACATCTAGAGATCTAGTAATGGGTTTCCCTATTTATATTGTTGGAATATCTTTATGTACTTGAAAGAGAAAAGGATTTAAATATTATGTTGTCTAGTAATGAATATTTATGAGAGGGGAGTCATCGAGATTCAACAAATAGAAAATATATTGTTTGGGGTTCCCAGTTTCTTGTATAGAACATATTTTGGATAGCTAGAAGTAGGTATTATCCCTATTCTTCACATTTATATATGGATGGTGGCTCCCAATCCCCTTCCAAGGGATCAAATATATTTTTTATAGTCGAGGTCATGGTCATCACTAAATAGAGTGCCTGGAATTTCTGAGAACACAATGTATGAATGGTGTTCTACTTCAGGTTCCTCCATTTTAGTAGATACAACTAATAAAACAGAAGTAGTGTGCTCAATATTTTGATCGAAATAAGGGAGAATAGGTAGGTATGGTACATCTTCATGATTCTCCTAATATTTATAAATAATATTTCATCCATGGAGGTGGTATTCATCAGGGTCATAGAGGCCATGGATCAGGTTGTGTTCAGATGCATTCTCAATAGTTTTTGGTTCTATGTGATTCAAACATTGTTCGAGGTACCCTTTTCTCTTTTTCTAATTAGTCACAAACTTTTTTTTGATTAAAGATATATTAAATCCTTCATATCACCAACCTTAGTCATTTTTTCTAGACTTGAGTTCAATATAATTACAATTACATTAGAATTAACTAATCTAGTTGGAGGATGTTCTTATCTATGTAAAGTATATGGAGACTTTGTTCTAGTGATGGGGAAGAACTCTTATTGAGGTTACTTTTTATGTATTGGGATACCTCCATAAGACATCATCCTTATCATGTATAGTATTTATTTGGTGTAGGCTATCGTGGATTAGTTTTAGAGAAACATTTTTTTTATAGTGCTAACAGAGAGTCTACTGTGTTCATTTGTGAGTGAAATACTTGTATTTATTAGAAGAATTTTCCATCCTTTTCATCCTCTATTACCAAGTTAATGTTGAGTTCATCATAGGTTCAGCTAACGGTGTTTCTTAGGGTTGTATAAGAGTAACCCAATGTCAGTTAAAAATGGGTTTTGGTGATAACCACTCAATGGGAGATCCATTTTGGGATAGATCTATAGTTGGGCGCTTCTCCAATATCATTGTCTTCATATATGATATAACCTTCTATGTTTTAGGATCTATAGATAAAAATCAATGATCAATTTCAGTGAGGTTTTATTTAGATGAGAATGTCATCATAGGGTGATGAATTATTTTTCATAGAGAATTATGATCTTAGTCATTATCTATGTATCGCTTATTATCACTTGAATTAGGTAACAGATTATAATAATTACCCACTACAATATATTTTTTATTTATTCTATCAATTGACGAGGGAAAGTTAGTTCTTGAATATCAATCTATGAATTATATATCATGAGATGTGAGTAAAGGATGAGGATATTTCTAATACTTATTTCTAATGTCATTATGGGAATTATGAGTTCATTACAATGTTTTCACTATATTTAATACACTATATGTATTAATGGGGTCAATGAATGTAGTGTTCTGAGAGATTTTGGACCAATTCAAGGTGGTTTTCATCGAAAACATCCTACTGTACTCTGTATTTGAGGAAAAGAAGTAAGAGAATCTTTGGGACATTTTGGGAGATCTTCATGGTCAGAAGCTATTCAAGAAGCTATAAAAGTGTGAGTTCTGGTATCATAAAGTTCATTTTTATTTGGAATGTCAAATAAAATTATTGTGTAGTTATGGATCCTTCAAAGATCGAAGCAGTATCTTCTTGGGAATCTCTCAAGATTGTTTTATAGGTTCAAAGTTTCCTCATACCTGTAAGTAATTATAGGATATTCATTCTTGACTTCTATAAGATTGAAACTCCTTTGACATACTTTAATAGAAAGGATCAGTCATTATTTTGGACTAATAAATGTTAGGTTTCTTTGGATTAACTAAAGAAGGAGTTATTCAGTTACCTAGTTATTTATTTTCTATATGAGGGAGTTTAGTTTGAGGTTTTACAAGATAATTCATGTCTTATTTTTGGTAGTTTCACTATTGCAAAAAATAATATAGTGGTGGATTTTTTTTATTTTAGTGGTAATTATAAAAACCTAAAAAAGTTTTCATAGTGGTTTTTAAAACCATTATGAAATGATTTATTGTTATATATTTAATGAACGTATTTTTCATGAAGGTTTTTTTTCTGTGATAAAATTTATATTCCATGGGAGTTTTGTTTTAATTAGTAGAAACTTTTCATGGTATAAAATTTAGCAATGGTTTTTTTAATTATAGGTAGTTTTCTTATATAAATGTATTTATATTCCATTAAATACATTAATAAAATTGGAACTTTACCTTATTTAGTGGAAGTTTTAACCACCTATATTTTATTCATGGTGATTAAAACCAATGCTAATTTAATGGTGGTGGTTAAAACTACCCCTAAATATGTAGTTAAAGAAAAAATAGATTTTATTTTAGTCTAATTCACTAAAAATGAGTACAAAAAAAGATATAAAAAAATATGCAACCAATAAAGTATATAAAAACCCAAAAAAATCATTTATTAACAAAAATTACATAAAAATATTAAAATTTTCATGTTTCAAAAAATTTAATGTTTCAAAAAATATCAACACAAACATGAGTCAGGGGTACTTTGTTGAGATGCATGCCCCTCACTCCCCATTACTTGGTTATGATGCTTCCCATCACCTCTTTCCCCACTTACTGCCTATGGTTCCATAATTTAAAGTAGTTAACCACACAACAGTAATGAGCATATTCAATTAATGATAAATGAACTATAATTTAAATAATATATGATTTTATCTAATTTTAGTTTAAGTAAGGGTAAAATAATGAATAATTGGTAGCCATATGCATGCCCAGAAAATTTTATGAGCCAATATATGATGCATGAGACTCACTAGTCAATTTAACCCATCATAAGGCTTTAATTCATGAATTTTACGTTTTGGAATGTTGCTTTTACATTATTATTTCCATTGAGATTAAATGAATCGTACATTCTAGATATTTTTCTCAAACAACTTCCAAAATCAGAAAATTGTTTAAGTATAATATGTATACATATATGGGGAAATTATTTATTTTACATATACATATTCTAAATTTTACATTCATGTATTTATAATTGATTATATTTATAAAGAATTTTTTACCCTTATATTTGTAGATAATCCAATAATTTAACTAGTTAATGAATCTAAAACTAAAGAAATGAATCATACATGGGGGAAACTAACTTGTTTGTGTATGATGTATTTTTGTAAAATGAATTTAATATTCGATGGAAGTTACCTTTATAGTATTATATTTTACTCTTATGTATTTCAAAAAATGACTCTTGTATTCAATAGATTATGTTCATATCTTATAATATGATACCTTTTTTCAACATAGTTTTTATATTTCTAATTATTACTATCTTATCTAGATTATTCTCTTAAAGTTTTAACTATTCTATAATTTTTTATTAATTATATCAATTCTAATTGAAGTGGTTCTAAAGATTTTGGTGTAGAATCTAATGAATTATTGGTTGGTGGTATTGATCATTGAATAAAATTTTAGAATAAAATATTTATTATATTTCTAGATAGAAAATATATTATGAAGTAAAATCTAATAAGCACTATGATATTTTGATATCATAGGACAAGAATTTGTGAAGTAAAAAATATACAACATGACTCTAGGATGTGAATAACTATATGTTATCTTATGAATTCAATTATTAGTTTATGATAAAGGTAAATAAAATTTCACAAGATGACATAATCATTCATGTTATCATAATTATCAAGATATTACATTGTGGATTAGTCAAAGAATTGAAGACCTAATTTTATGGGTGATACTAATGAAATATAAATATTCATCTGAATTAGAATATTTACTGAACAAAAAAGTAACTACTAAAAATAATTCATACCTATGGATGAAAGCATATTAGGATAAGATGAAATGGTACCAAAAAATTTCAAGGTATGTGATGAATTGTACCTTTTGTCATAAAGGGAGAATGAGAACCCAGTGACGTAGAGAGAGTACTCTCATACTTGTAGATAAATTCATATTAGGATAAGATGAAATGGTACCAAAATAATTTTTCAATTTATGTGATGAATTATACCTTATTTCATAGATTAAGAATGAGAACCCTGTGATGTAGAGTGGGTTCTATCACTAAAATTATTCTAGTATGGAATAACTATAAAAAACATTTCTTATATTTATTAATATAAAAAATAGTCCTTTTATTTATTAATATCAAGAAACTATTCCTTTCACTTATTAATATAAAAAACATATTTCAAATTCTATTTCTGTTTGGTCATGTTTTTATCAGGTTTCATTATTACTATTATTTATTATTCCTCTATTTGTTATTATTCTTATTCACTCTCCCGCACAAGACTGAAATTTTCAATATCTTTGGGTACAAAAAAATATTTTGTTGTTGATGATGGGGTTCACTGTCACAAATTACTTCACATTTATCAACCATATAATACATGTATATTAGTCTCATGTGGACAGCATCACTCCAGCCATCATCCACTATATTATTAATATAATATACCATTTTTTCCTAGGAATCTATAATATATGGATATTTCTCTTCACACACCCCAGTATTGATCAACTAAGATAAATTAACGTAAGTAAATTGTAAACAATAATTCTTTATGCCCATTTTAATATTGAATTGGTTATATTTAAATTACACAACTAAAAATTTCCCATGATAATTCTACTCGATAATATCAAACAACTTTCCATAATAACCTTGATCTACAACTGTGAAGATATAATTTTTTGTTTTTTGAAACATTTATTGCCATTAATAGTACAAAACTTGAAACCACCAATATTGTAATTATTAAATCTTCTAGCATGATTCAAATCACCTCAAACATAAACATAAAATATTTAGATAGTTTTTCTTTATTATCATCATTCATCACCTATAAAATTTCATATAAATAAGTTTAAATAATTTAGATAATCTTAAACATATTTAAACTACATATTAAATTAAGAACATACATGACATGAAATCCATTCAACAATTTCTTTGGTAATAACTTTTGTTATATTTTTTTCATTCTAAGTTCATATCCTAATGTTTATTTTCATTTTTTTCCTTATTTATTCAAAATTGTGATAAAAAATATTAGTATTGAGTTGAAAATATATGCATGATTTTCTTAATTTCATATTTATTAGTGAAAATGAAGATACTTTTATAACTTCTTAACCTAAATTTAGAAACATCTATGAATCATTATTTGCCTTTAGTTGACTTTTATTATCATAAAAATATCCCAATTGAATGAATATTTTCTCTATCAAATCCAAAAACATTTAACATGAGGTTATACACTCTTTATGAATGTAAATTTCTTCAATCTAACCTTCTGGGTGAGATTTATTTTTCACATAAGAATTCAAATGACAAAGGTACCTAATGATAAAAGGTAAAAAATTAATAAATAAATTTTTTAAAATATTTATTAAGAAAATTATAATTTTTTAATTGAAATAATATTAAAATATAATACCTATCTATGAGATGCATCAATCGATAATGTACAACCCCTCCAATTGTGGATTCTATAGAAAAATACACCATCAGATGAATCATGATTTTGAAAAATGATTGGTGAAAGAACATATCCCAATGATGTTGAATTCATACAATTATTTCCTAGAATTTTTCCAACTTATTGGGGGTTTAATTTCATCTCACAAATATATCTAAAAATGTGTAAAATTATATTATAATTATAGTTATTTTTTCAAAAAGAAAATTATTCATTTCCAATGGTAGTAACTACTCCATCAATAAATGTGATTTGTGATTTTTTAGTACTCTTATTGTATAGTTATTCAATTAAAAACATATTAAAATATTACTAGAATATTCAATAATCATTTTCACCTTTTAAAATATTCAAATTACAGCTTCTTTCTAATTATTTTTCATTGTGAAAATAGTTTTTGGATACTTCCCATTCTCATTTGGCCATAAATAAAGTTTTATATTGATTTATTCTAAGTCCTTGTGAGAATTTAAGTTATCCTTTGATTTTCCCTTGACATTGAAAAATGTAAATATCACATTATCATAGAAATTATTTTCAATGTGAATAACATCAATATTATGGTGTAACAAATTAAAATCCCAATATGGAAGTTAAATAAATTTGGTCTTTTTCTTCCATTATTGTTCTCCAATTGTAACTGATAGTGTTCTAACACTTTTTCAAATTTCATTAAGCTAAAAAAAATCCAAAATTTTTACCAATACAATACTAGAATTTAGAGCTACAGTTACAGAGCTATACGCATGGAAAATAGGAAACATGGCTATATCCTTTTTACAGCCACGTAAATTTCACTATTTGTGGAAATTAACCCACCCCCACTCCCCAATTTACCATAACCCTCTCTCGCCCCTCCTCCTAATGCCCCTCCTCCTAGAAAATATTCTCCCCGACGTTTTGTGATCCTCCTCCTCTGACGGTCCACCCAACCACCCCACGATTATCCTCCTCTGGTGCGGCCACTCCACTTCCCCACTGTCGCGGCTCCGACACGGACTCCCCACCTCCTCTGATGCCGTGCCTCCAATGTGTCCACCCCACTTCACCGCAATTCTCCTTCTCGGAAGTTTCCCCGACACGGCTTCGACGCTACCCCGACTGGCTCAGACTCGGCCACTCCACCTCTCAGGATCCTCCTTCCACGCGGCCACCCCCTGATTCTTCTCCTCCGACGCAGCGGCCCCACCTTCCCGATTTCTCATTAGAACCAAGTCCTACCTTGGCATCCTCCTCCCGTGATTTATCACTGACCCCACTCTAGGGACCCTAGATAAATCCACCCTTCTTTAATTTCTCAGGAGAAATCCCTGCCTACTTCACTCCTTGCCTCGCCAGGTATTTTCTTATTTTCAGTTCCAACGTGGTATTTAGGTCTCATGATTTTCCTTCTTTAGATCGGTGGTTCAATTTATTCTAATCTTGGGTTTCATGGAACTAACATCCAAGAAAAATGGTCATCTTTTTAATTAGCCATGTAATCCTTGTTTAGTTGTGACATGACTTCCGGAGCTGTGAGATGGGTTGCAACTGGGTGGTAAGGGAGCGTACACCTATTGAATTTGACATAAGTTGTGTAAGAACAAAAAATTCATGCATGGAAGTTGTGTATTTTTTAATAAGTTTTAGATGACATAGGGTAGAGGATCGATGGAAATTTTAGTGAGATTCTCATAGGTGAGGTATCTTATAGCTTCAAATGAAATCGAGGAAGTGCCCTATGAAAAAGGGCTCTTTGGAAATATATTGGGTATGGTTATACCAGATCTTGGTTAAGGAAAAGTGTTTCCTAGGGTGATTTGATAATGGATAGGGAGAAGTGTTATATAGATTTAGATTTGGATCTTTGAGGTGTTTCTTGTGGAGAAATTTTAAGTAAATCCATGTGGTCGTGAGTGCACCAATGGATGGTGTGGTAGGTGATAATCGTTTTTCTATAAAACTCATCACATGCCAAGAATGGAATTATCATGCACCGAGAATGGGTATTGAGTAGTTTTTTGGTTATCTCTTAGGAATGCATGGGTTTTGGATGAATCCAGTCATCATGTTTGGGGATAGAAAGGATGTGGGTTGTGGTGCTTGGATTTTTATCAAGTGATGTTGTGATAAGGGTTATCCTATAGTGGAGGGAGTGACATTAGTCATGGGAAATATAAACCCATGAGGGTAGAGTCCGGGTTTTGGGAGACCAATAGGTATGTATTTCGAATGGAAATTAGGTTCCAACAACCCAATGAGTACCTAAATTGAGTTGGTTTTTCTTAGAGATCAGAGTCCGAACATTGGCATTTGGATTGAGTGGAAATAGTAAAGATTCAAGGTTTCTTTAGATTTAAAAATTTATTGGTTCTTATTGAAATCATTACATGGGATTGATCGACTACTGACCCAAATGATGGAATCGCACTAGTTTTCGGATTTGGGGTGGTTTTGATGATCAAAATGTGTTAAATCATGGTTATGTCAAAGTTGGTGATAGGGCATGATGGTAGTCTAGTTGGTGGAGGCCCAGACCTAAGAATTTCACCATGATTCAAGAGTTTAATTCATTGGTCTATAATGGTGAACATGATGTGCCTCCTGAAATAGGGGGATTTGGAATTGAATGTTCTGAAAATGTGGAGACGTTTGGAGTCTATGCATTATCATCAGGATCATGATGGCTTGTGATGAACCAATATGATTGGGTTAGGAAATTTCAGTGCTTTCAATAGAGTACAATGATAGGTTTATAAGGTTAAAAATTTAACCTTAGATTCACACCATGATTTGGAATGAATATCAAAGTTCCAAGTTATAATAATGGAATTTAATTCACTAATTATTTAGTTAAGAAGTATCTAGATAATTATGATAATTCTCAACAAGCTATTCTAATGTAGATACCCTAATAGAATGGGGTGGTTGAGAGGTAAAGTAGAACTGTCAATAATATAACACAAACTATGGTGATCTCTAGTGGTATTACAAGGTATAAAAAAGTTTCCTTCTAAACTAAGGTATAAAAGGAAACAAACATTGAAGTATTTATGAGTCTTTGGTAGTAAGTTCTATATTCTTAACATGGAAGAGAATCAAGAAGAGTATAGAAATAACACTATGAAGTAATATTTCATATATATTCTTTAAGAAGAAAGGTTTATATATTTTTTAATAAGATTCTCATTAAAATTTTGGAAATAAAATATGTAATAATGGATAGGAAAGAAAAATAAATCTATTACAGGAGCATTGAAGATAATGTAGAGAAAAGTGAATCTTTACAAGAGCCTAGAGAGTCTCTTAGGGGTAGTGAGGACTCGATCATAGAATTTTTTGATGAATATTAGAAATAAAAGGACATAAAGATTGCAATTACACCTAAAATATTTACTAGAACTAAACATATTGATGAAGAGAACATTTTGGGAGACAAATATATTGTAGTATAAACTAGGAGGATGTATAGAATTAAAAGAAATTCCATCTTATATTTATTTGAGTAAAAAATATTTGATTAAGCATCCAATGATTAACATTGGATTAAAGATATGAATGAAGAGTTAAATTAGATAGAAAATAATGACACATAGAAATTTCTTCCACAAGCAATAGATGAAAGTAGCATATTCTCGAAACAAGTATTCAGAAATATGATTCATGAAAATAGAGAAGTTATAAAATTCACAGTCAGAATTTTGTGAAATGGATATTCATTGATTGGTAGGGTGGTTTTATATAAAATATTTTCACCAATTAATTGTATTGAGGTTATAAAAAATTTTCTTACCATAGTTATATAGATAATATCAAGGTATATCTAATGTATATAATAAAAAGTATTCTTTTCACATTGGAGTTTTTTTAAGGAAGTTTAAATTGGTCAACTATGTGGATTTCAAATAAATGATGATGATAATAAATTGCGCATTTTTAAGAATTGTTTTTTTGGCTTAAAACATGTACATGTAGCTTGGAACTCAAGGCTTGAAAATTTTTAATTTTTTTGAGGTTTATGAGAGTAGTTGACTATAATCTCTATATTAATAGGAATTTTTTTAAGGGCACAAAGGCCTATTTATTTAAATTATAAAGAAAAATAAGAAAGTTTAGAGGAAATAAAGGAACACAACACTTAAAAAGACATCAACCCATTTTATAATGGGTATTCATACTATGAAAAGGAATTCTTACACCCCTTTCGCGGGAGTTCTGACCTCTCCTCCCAGTCCTAGATTGTATCCATGGACCTTCACCATAAGTATCATCAAGGTGCTCCCCAATAGCATCAGCCTTTATGGTTTCATCACTATTCACTTTGACACTTTTATTACCATCATCATCACTGCTAAGAAAGGAAAGGATTTCAAAAGTGTTATGAGTACCAACATTTCTATTTGTCTGGGTCCTCGATGCTTGAGGCGGGTCACTTCATGTAGGAGAGGTAGAAACCTTTGATCTCAACAGTTCAGCATTCTTCTTATGTCTATGTGCCTCTCTTTCTGGAGGAGGCATTGTAGTTGACTCCATCACATTGTGTGTTTGTCCAATTGGCTTGGAAACACCCAAAATAGAGATGGGTCCGAAAGGGAACCCTTTTTTAGTGCAGAATTTTCCTCCTCTCGAGCAAGAGTTAACTCTTTCATCATATCAGAATCAGGCTGGATTCTCAGCCTCAGATTCTTTCCACTCTAAGATGGATGACTTTGGGTGGGAATCACCCCTTCCACTGTGCTGGGTGTATTAAACTTCCCCAATAACTGTTCATCGATGGGAAACTTAGATGCCACACAAGTGGGTTGAACATCCATGCCATGAACTCCTATAGAAGTTCCAGCAAGATTACTATCTGGGTGAGCGCTGGGCACCAGATTGGGTCCAAATTCAGCAGTAGAGTGATTAACATCACTTCCCACTATAGGAGGGTTAATTCTCAAACTCAAAACTTGCAGATTTATAGGAACATGCAGTGCCCTATCAGTTGCAAGAAATTTTTTAACTTCACTTCCCATTGTAGGAGCAGGTCTCGACAGACAAGATTTTTTTGAAGTAACACTTTGTGTTTGCTGTAAGTCCATTGAAGTTCTAGAAACATCATCCTTTTTCACAGATTCCTTGGACTTGGTTGGGTAGGGTACCTTTTCATTTCCATTGTCATTAGTAACTTCATTGGATTCCTTGTTTGTGTTTTTATTTTTAACCTTACTTGAGGTCGTTGTCTCTAACATGTGCTTCACTTTTCTTCATTTTGAAGAAAAATCTATTTGATCATGACTAATTCTTTCATCAGCCTCAGTTTTTTCTAGAAGATCTATCTCTATTTGACTATCCATAGATTTTTTATCATTTTGATCTTGGTTCATGTATTTAATCATCAAATCTTTGAAAGACAGTCCCACTTCAGGTGAGTCACATTCTTCTACAAAATCAGCCCAAGTGACATTGGGTCTATCAATCAACTGAAAAGTATGAGGCTCTACATCTTTCAGGATGACATAGGTGGAGTCCAACTTGGGGCTTTTACTATGATCCATGATCATATGTTCAGTATGAAACATTTTCTGAACATTTTCAGAGATTAGGAGTCTATTTGGAGAGTTGTGAGAAATCTCATTTGCAGCTTGTTCCGAAGATCGGACATCAATCCCTTGGAGAAAATTATTACAATCTGTTCTTCTACAATGAGCCTCATCATGCCCCATCAACATTCATCGCGTACAAAAAATATTGGAATGACAGTTGGACCTTGAGTGTCCAATCATACAACAGACTTCACGATACAATGGAAACATTTCATACACAATACGAAGATTAATTTCATCATCTGGTGTGGATAGAACTACCCTATCAACCATGGTAGAACATAAATCTACCTCAACTAAAATTCTGGCAAAATTTCCATAGCTAACATTTTCAGTATCCAAATCCATCTGGATTGGAATGCCTATCGCAGAGGCGATGTCATAAAGAATTTTAAAATGCCACAAAACCCAATTTAAACCATAAATCGTTATCCAAACCTAGGAAAAAGTGTCTTTAAAATCATAGATACTAAAATTTAGCTTCCATTCATGGATCCTAAGGGTTCCTAGCTTCAAATTTATGGAACCAAAGCTCCATGCTTTACCCTCCAATTCAGCAGAGGGAAACAACAAGTGAAAAAAACCTCTTCCTAAAAAAATGCATTTCAAGTCATGAAATACCCAAATAATAGAAAGACGAGAAACTAAATCAATAATTTTCAAGGGTTATGTACCTTCAGATAAATAGATCCAGGAAATAAAGGAGTTTTTACAATGATCTAAGAGTTCTGAAACTATATTAATAGGAACTGTTATAGCCAAATGACAGTGTAGGTTTATACAATTTAAACTATCTGAAATGTTTTTTTTGGATGAGCTGATAGGGCTGTGAACATCATATTCATTAGGTTTTTCTCATTTTTAGGAAGTCTAATATACAATGAATTTCCTTGGAGTTTAATAAACTAAGTGTTGGGGAGAGATCGAATTAGAAATTTCATAAATTTTTATATGTAATTCATTGTTTTATTCCCTAAAATCCCATTAAAATATTTGGCATTGCTATATTTTCACATTTTGTATGATTTTATATTAGTATAATAAATCTATATTGATTTTTTGATTTTAGTGATAACCTTTTTATGTTTTCATTAATTAAATGTATTCTCATTTATTTGTGTTCGGTTTATGAGGATTCTTCTGCTCCTG
Source organism: Viscum album (assembly GCA_963277665.1). Classification (NCBI taxonomy): domain Eukaryota; kingdom Viridiplantae; phylum Streptophyta; class Magnoliopsida; order Santalales; family Viscaceae; genus Viscum; species Viscum album. The sequence goes on from OY728127.1 coordinate 1,816,535,061, forward strand.
CCATTGATTTAGGTGCATATGCCAATGCGAATGTTGATGATGATGGTGGTCTAAGAGAAGGAGATAATGATGTTGGTGTTTCTGAAGGAGATGATGAGGGTCGTGATGGTTTTGATGATACTGATATTGAGGTACATTTTAGATATAAATTTTATTCTTGGTTTATACATTGAATTCTACCATATAATGATGTTAGTGTTTGGTAGATGTTGTGGTGTATACTGTTTTAGGGTGCAATGGGTGTGCAGATGTTGTGTAGGGGGGTGCAGAGGCAGGGGGAATAGGGGTAGAGGGGATGTGCAGGGGGCAGGGGGTAGGGGATGGGGGGTGTTGTCAGGGGGTATGGGGTGTGGGCAAGGGGAAGGGGGTGTGGGTGTGCAGGGGGCAGGGGGAGGGGGTGTGTACATGGGGCAGGGAGAGGGGTGATGGGGAGGGGGGAAGGGGGAGGGTAGGGGGCAGTGTGGGGGTGTGTAGGGGGTAGGGGCGTAGGGTGGAGGGGGGAAACACCAATCCAACATTAGCTTTAAGATTTTGAAATTTGGGTTTTAACCTCTAGCCTTATTGATTTTTAGATTCTAGGATTTATATTCTAGGATTTTTAGTTTTAGAAGTTATGGTTTCGAGTTTAGGGTTTTATGTTTTAGAATTTTAGGGTTTGGGGTTTAAAGATTTATGGTTTTAGGGTTTATATGAATTTTGAATCCATGAAATTCATTTCTACCAAAATAGTTTTAGCTCACTTGCATCCTATGAAATAGGTGCAGGAGTGACATTAAATGACCAAACAACCTTTTTCATTATCATGCCCACCTACCTTTTTTTAATTTTTTGGTTATTTTGTTTTATTTTCCATATTATTTTTTTGTATACCAAAATCATTTTTTAAACCTCACTTATTTTCCATTTTGTTTTCCACTTTGCCATGCCACACCTCTTTCCCTTCCATTGAAAGCACTTCCCATGTTCTGAATGAGGCATTAGTTTTGATATCTTAATATCTAATGTTCTAAAAACTTGTATAGCATGTTTTTCAGTATTTTACTGTTCGAACACCTAGATCAATTCTTGACCCTTAGGAAACCTCAGTTGTTTGGAGCTTCAAGTACGCAAGTACAACTAAAAATGGTTTCGAATGCTTATTTAAACATAAAACATGACTCATTACCCCCCCCCCCCCATACACACACACACACATTTTTCTACTGTTTTTGAATTTTTTAAAGAAGATTATGAATTTGGAAGGATTCAAGAAAGGGATGTTTTGCAACATCTTTGGACATGCCCAATCTCAAATGCATCAATTGATGCTATCCAGGGAAACCGGTGTATTGAGGTGCGTCCATTGGGTGTTACTAAGGTAATTGGACTTAATCAAACATGTTATTTAGTTGTTTAATGGTTTATTTTAACTTCCTGCATTGGTGAGACACCACTTAAAATTGTAAGCTTTCACTTAATGTGAGACTCAATCTCTCTCCCAGTGCACTTCAAGTTAAACCTATAAATGTTTTATTTAAATATGCTAAATTGAAATAAAAAACACTATTTTTTTCCATGACTAAATTGGACTTAGAATTTGACTTTTCAATATTCATTTTTTTTCTTTTGAATGCATGTTAAGTAGGGTGTAGCGATTGATCGCATATTGGGAGAAATAGTTCACAACAACTCAATGAACTCACCGATTGACTACGTCTTGTGCATTGGGAATTCCCTTGAGAAGGTATAAATTTCCCTTTATCACAGCTATAATTAGTTATGAACCTGCAAATAAAGTCAGCTATAATTAGTCATGGTAGTGATTATGCACGTATGGGGATATGTGTTCCCATGTATATATATATAAATGCATACGCAGGTGAGTGGATACTGGTATATGCATATAAACATATGTGTAAGGATCCCCTTACACATGCTCATGGCCATGCAGGTGTGTGCATAGGGGATAGGTTTCCTTATATGTGTGTGAAGGTGTGTATACCCAGTGGGGGAGCAGCAACTTTTAGTTAGAAAGCTCCAAGAGCTGAAGTGGACGGTTTGGTTCCACCTTGAGGTAGGATCCCTCCTCAAGCCTCTTTAATTCAAGAATGCTTTAAATTGAATTTAGCTTCTTTCTTAATTCTGCTTAATTATATTGAATTTTATATATTGAATAAGTGTTCTTTAATATAATTGTTTCAATTGATAAATAAAGTCATGTTTTTATAATAAAACCCTTCCAATGGAGGTGCGCTGTCTGCAAAAACTCACAGTGATAGCTATGTTGATCTAGTTGCTTAAATTATTGCATTTGATTTGTGCTGAATGAGTTTTAGAATAAATGTTAAATATAATTAAATGAATTTTGTGATAAAGCAGTGCCATGATTTCATAATAAAACCCCTCCAATGGAGGTGTGCTATCTTCTAAACCAAACAGCAGTAATAGTTATTTGTATCATGTTTAGATTTGGTTTGAGTCTTTCATATGCCTCTTATTGGTGTTTGTTTTGTGGCTAGTTAGTTTTTGTTTTCTTTTAATAATATAATATGTCTTATCATACTCGTTTAACTCAAATGACATTGCCCGTGTAGGCATATGCCTTGACCATGACACTTTCCTTTTCACGCATTGAATATTATAAATAAAATTTTCATGTTTAGGAAAAGTGAATGAATTTGTAAATGGTTTGTATAGGGCGTATGATTCTTTTATGTCGTTTTGTTGACCTTTAGACGTTGTTTCATTGTGCCACTCGCTACAACCATCTCTGGAGATCCCTTGTTATAGAATATTGAATATTTGATCTGTTCTATCATCTGTCAGCAGGGCAACAGTCGGAATGTTTCCCTGCCTCCTCCCACTCCCTTCGCTCTGGGACAGAAGATGCTGCCCTGCAGATGTTTCTGGACCAGGCCAACACGTCGCAGTCAAGCCGTGGTCACACTGCGGTCACGTCGTGGTCACGCCGTGGTCACGCCGCGGTAATGCCATGATTTGGCCCAGCTCCAGGATGACACCCCATGGTTGTTAGCAGTGATAGTATTACATTAGTCTTGTGATCAATGTTGAGACTGACTAATCACAATTTATTCCGGTGGGGTGATGACCGGAATGTGGACCCGCCTCTTCCCACTACCTTTGCTCCTGCCCAGAAGATGTTGCCCCACAGAGGTCACTGGACTGGTCCAACATGCCATGGTCATGTCGCGGTCATGCTGCGGTCACGCCGCGGTCACGTCGCAGTCACGCTGCGGTCACGCCGTGGCCACGCTGTGGTTTGGCCCTGCTCCAGGACGACACCTTGCGGCAGTTCACAGTGATATTATTCCATGAGTATTGTGATCAATGTTGAGACTGACTAATCACAATTTCTATCGGCGGAGCGACGACCGGAATGGTTCCCCACCTCCTCCAGGTCCCTTCTCTCTTGGCCGGAAGATGCTGCCCAGCGGATGTCACTGGACCGGGCCAACACGCCGCGGTCACGCCGCGGTCACGCCGCGGTCACGCCGCGGTCACGCCGCGGTCACGCCGCGGTCACGCCGCGGTCACGCCGCGGTCTCGCCGCGGTTTGGCCCTACTCCAAGACAACACCCTGGGGCAGTTCGCAATGATATTATTCCACGAGTCTTGTAATCAATGTTCAGACTAACTAATCACAATTTCTGTCAGTGGGGCGATGGCTAGAATGTTTCCCCGCCTCCTCCTGCTCCCTTCGCTCCTGGCCAAATGGTGATTCCCCACATATGTTGCTGGACTAGGCCAACACGCCGCGGTCACGCCGCAGTCACGCCGTGGTCACGCTGCGGTCACACCGCGGTTTGTCCCTGCTCCAAGAATATGAAGAATACATTCTAATTATGGGTAATTTTTTTGACAAAGATGGCATACCATTCATGTTATGACCTTCATCCACCATTAAATACATCATTCCAAAGGAATTGTCAGAATATTTCATGAATGAAATCTCCATCAATATGCAGAAAAGTATTCTTAATTTGAATTAAAAGTTATTACCCATTGATTATTATCATATTCAAGTCAAGGTAATAAAGTGGTTGCAAAGAAAAATTGACATGACATCTCTCATGGATTCAAAATATCAAATGATTGAAAAATATTAAGGATTCCTTCAATGTGAATGATTTTACACATTAATGTGTTTGGGACACCTTATCAATAATTCCCTATTAGGTGTTCACATTAGATGATTGGATGCACGTGGACCACTACATTTCACAATACTCAATAACTAAAAAATGTTTCCAGATTTTGTAGCATGAAATATCATAGCCTCACATTATCTACAGCAAACAGACTCTATCTATTACTAATGATTTTGTAAAAAAAAACTGGCCCCAACCTACTATCACTGTCATCATCCCATTATAGGGTTAACTGATAGGAGAAATTTTCATTATACATACGATAATATTGAGAAATCCTCTATCTTATAGTATTATAGCCATGAAAATGTAAAAATTTCTGAAATAGTGAAATGTTCTTCATAAATGGTTGATCTAAGGGAATATAAAATGATGAACCCATCCTATGTTTAGAAAAAAAATTGATAAAATTAAAAGGGTAGTTGTGGAATTATCATCCACCATAGATCAAAAGAAACCCCAATTCATACCATCACTTGATCTGGTTGCCTCATTATGGATGTGAAAAACAGAATTTTCTGGAGATTCCATTTGGATTACTATCCACTGAGTAGCTCCCAATGAGTCAGAAAAGGAGAAGAAAAGTCCAAATAGAGGGTGTAGAATAATAAATTCACATAATGAAACTGATATAATTCCTACAATTCATTTCATCTAAGTTAATGTCATCAAATCCACCCTCAAATATTCTCTAGAACTAGAGACCAATTCAAAGGATTCATAATATGATGTTCTATTTCACAATGTGGTCTACACTGAAAAAAATTTAAAGAGGATTCCTTACCTAGAACCAAAGGATTTCCACGAATTTGTGAACTCCCTTAAACAATCAGTCATTACCTCCTTTAATGGAACCCAAAATGATTAAATGTAATGGTAAAATTATAACTCACCTTCCTTCTAGAGTGTTTAATCCCCTTTATCTGGAATAATAATATACATTACAATAAGGAGAGATTAGTGAGTTGAGAAGACTAAATGAATAACTATACTAAGAAAACCTTCCTATTATATAAGTTATATATGAAGATCATTAAATCACACTTTTAGCATGAACACCTCAACCAAGAGGGTTTTTTAGCAACTGAAGAAGATCTAGAATATTAACTCAACATGGGATACCAACCACCAATATATTTGAAATCCACAACATATGATAAGGAATTCCATCCATTGATATTATAAAAAAATAGGGTCTGACACATCCTTACAGGCCTTCATGTATTGTTTACCCATGATCGAGACCAGCATTGACCTCACTGATGGCCCTATAAGTTGTCATACCTTTTCTTGGTCTTTTAACCACACCTCTTCAGGTCCCTAGTTAGCTACACATTCCTGAAATTATTATGAACACAATAGAGTTTCTAAAGGATCAATTACATGCTATTGAAGAATGAATTGTTCCTATACAGCAAAAAAATATTCCTTATCCTGAATTGATAGATCTAACTCTCCCCCCACAAAATATTGGGAATCCTACATTTCTAATGATCAATGGACCAGTATACCTAGAGAATAACCAGGTGAATTTGGTCTTTAACTATAATTCCCATGAAGGGGACCACTAAGAAAAGAGTTAGTAAAACATAGACTTTTCATATAATCACTACAGAGGCTAGCCTTTGTATGGTATATGATATTTCCTTCTCATTTAATCATTGGATGGGAAGACTTGTGTCATAAGTTCTCTTCTATTTTAGCTCAATGTTGTAGAAGACTGTAGTCTTAAATATCAAAAACTGCAATTAATGGGAGATTGAAAAGGGTATCATATTTTATTTCTCGGTAGACATTATTGACATACTCACTGAATCTACCACTCCCTCAAGAAAAGTTGTTTCCAATATATATAGTGAATCCTCACACTAATATTCACATGAAAAATTTATAAGAAAAATAGAAAGGAGGGTTTTGGGACCTTTATAGAATTTTTCCAATGGGAGAAGCCTCCATCATAGAGAAAAAACTCATGGCAGGAGTGATTCCATAAACTCATGGAATGATAGTTGCGAGAGAAGAATCCACTACATTTATGATTAAATAGGACCATGTACCTTCTCTTGCTTCAAATATATCACCATATCAAGTATTTTCACCTCTTATGATCCAAAAAAACAACAACCTCATCAGGATGATGTGATGGAGAAAATAAATATGTAGTTTTAGGTGATGAAAACATTTCATTCTTTTTAAAATGGCCATGTCCAAGGCTATTTCATCTCATCATTTGAAAACATCTTAGTCATGTTTACCAAGCCTAAGAAGCCCAACAAATAAGGTGATGATGATATCCCAAACTATTTCATCTCCAATCATGTACTTTGTAAACAATGGAAAATCTTCTCCATTTTATAGCCCATTTTCGGGCTAAGGTTACTACTGCAAAAACTCTATAATTTTGTGATCCCAAAATAGTGAAGTTCTGCCTCTCCAAGGATGTAGGGATTATTCCCAAACCACGCAAATCGTTGTGTTCTTGTTGCTTTCCGTTTTTTCTACATTCACTTTCTTTTCTCGTTTCTATCGTTGCGACTCCCGATGATTACGTAAAAGATAATTCTGACTTCCTGTTTTTCAAAGATATTATCCAATATTGTGCCATGCCTTCCATACAAAGTTGCACAAGTGGCACCTTCAGTTCCTCCCAAACTCTGTAAATCGAAAAATACATTTCATCTCTCACGATCCAAGACACTAGATCTTCTCCAAAAAAAATTGGCATCTCTAAAGGTTTAGTTCGCTCACGACCAAACTGCTCACAGAGCACTTCCTTAACAGTTCTGTGTGCACCACTAGAATATACCCCCACTTTCTGTTTTGAACTCTTTTTTTCTTCCTCTATTTGTAAACTACTTCCGCTTTCTTCTACAACAACAGACTTTCCTCATTCTTCTCCTCATTCTTCTACTCATTCTATACGATCCTTCTGACTTGCTACTAGGCGAGACAAATGTAATGTCAAGCCCCGCATTTGAATCTCCAATCGCTGAAGAACTTCCTCCGGTCGTAGTTGAACTTCGTCCATGCGGAGTTGCCCTGCCTCCTATCGTCTGTTGTCATTCTGCAGTTCGGCGATCACTGATTCTAGTCTGGACACTCACCCTTCCATTCTCATGGGCATACAACAGTCTGCAGTTCCCTTTTCTATCTCTCGGCAGTAAATTCTCTCAATGAAAACACCAAAATTGATAGGAAACATTGGTATGTAAATAGGATTTCAATAAATTCAAGAAGTTTCTCTAAGGGAGTCACTCCCTCCTAGAGCCTCTCTCTCTCTAACAACCACAACTTCCAAAAAATATAGATATCCCCTAAGGATATCCCCCACGCCTACCATATAACCCTCCATCTAACTGACTAACTAACTAAGAGAATTACTAGTTTTCCCCCACCAAAGATGTTAAAACAAATAAGAGGCAGTTACACCAGTCGGAGGAAATTACACTAGCTGGAGATCAACTATAGAAGCAGCCTGATTCCCCTTCCATTGGTAAGTATGGACTACGGGTAGCCTAACTCCCCTATCAGTCTTTGTGTGTTTATAACCAGCTACCCTTGAATTTCAACACCACATATTTGAAAACTATTCAATTTGAGACATCTCTTATTGGGAATAATTCCTCCTTTTCCATCAGCTTTTAGTATCCTGTAATCACAAAAAAACTAATTCCACTTGTTACATTATACATAAGTAAGCATGAGATTCAACCATGTTGTTGTTACAACCTCTCAATTTTTCTTCTTCTCCTTAGTTGATTGACTCCACTAGTCACATGGATTAATATCACTAATGGTACACCAGATTCAACATAAGACCACTGGTTGTTCCAAGAAAGGCTTTGGAACCTCATTTCTTACTCAAAATCAGGCTTTTTATGTTTGGACTTCATTATTCAAGCATGTGTGAGAAAATCCGGATTTTATTTTTCAAGGTGACTGGGTGATCAATCATTGACTTTCCACCACTTGAAGACCTCCATCAGAGCACGAATTTCAAGATTCATCAAGATTCTCATCTAGGTTCATACATATGTGCATTTCTGGCACAATCACACCATGCATCCATATCTTTGGAATGCATACAACTCATGGATTTTATCTCCCCCTTATGCATGTATCACTTCCAATAGAAATTAGTAACATTTATGTTCACGGAGAGAGAGGGTACCTCCATCATCCTCAAATTGAGGATTGTGGTTGGTCTTGGTGGACCAACCATTTTTTTCCTAGTTTTCTTCCAATACTTTTTAATGGTGTGATTTTTCATGACACCACTTGTACATACCTACTTTTGAATTTTTTCTTTAGAGTTCGTCCCCACCGTTGGCACAAGATTCTCTTCTAAAGTGAGACTCATCCCACTAGTGGAATCTCCTTCCATTGGAGCACCATTATTGAATCTTCCTTTGGAATACTTCTTCCTCCATTAAAGGGTCACTCCATTAGTTTTCTATTCTTTCTTTGTTGTGGTATGAATGAACCCACTCAAGCAAGATTCTTGTTTTTCTTCCATGATTACTATGAGAGCAATATCTTCCTCATCTTTTTCTCTCCATACCAATTTCATCTCTTTCCTGGTAGGTTGTTGAGTGTACACTCCTTTTGGTTCTTGAAATATTCCTCATTGTCTTTCTTCAGTACTATTTTTCAAAACTGAAATCTTGTTCTTCTCTAGAACAGATTGCCTCAAATTTTATTCTCTTTTAGTCACAACAGACTTCTTTCCTTCCATGGGGGATTCTATGAACAGAACATTAGAGATACCTATGGAACCTCCATTTGATTTTTTCCATCACCATTATTCAGTATACTGAATCTGGTTTTGAGTGAACTATATTTTCTATTTTTCTATTCATTTCTCCTTCTGGTTATTAGAGTGAATGCTCTCCTTGTCACGCCCCGACCCCAGAAGCCTTGGAGCTGGTGTCCAGGGGAGGGGGGGGGGTCCAGGGGTGTCTGTCCAGGGAGGGTCTATCGAGGGGATTGGGGTGTCCAGGGTTTTCTGTCTAGGGGGGTGTATGTCCAGGGTGGCGGGGTGTCTGTCCAGGGTGGGGGGTGTCCGTCTAGGGTGGGGGGTTTCTGTCCGGGGGGTTCCAGGGGTGTCTGTCCGGTGGGGGTCTATCCAGGGGAGGGGGGTGTCCAGTGTTGTCTATCCAGGGGGGGTCTTTCCAGGGTGGGGTGTCTGTCTAGGGTGGGGGGGGGGTGTCTGTCCGGGGGGTCTGTCCAGGGGAGGGGGTGTCCAGGGTTGTCTGTCTAGGGTTGTCTGTCTAGGGGGGTGTCTGTCTGGGGGGGTCTGTCCAGGGGGTGTATGTCTAGGGTGGGGGTGTCTGTCCAGGGTGGGGGGTGCCTGTCCAGGGTGGGGGGGTGTCTGTCCAGGGTGGGGGGTGTTTGTCCGGGGGGGGTTTCAGGGGTGGGGGTGTCCAGGGTTGTCTGTCCATGGTTGTCTGTCTAGGGGGTGTCTGTCCAGGGGGGCTGTCCAGGGGATGGGGGTGTCCAGGGTTGTCTGTCCAGGGGTGGGGGTGTCCAAGGTTGTCTGTCTATCTAGGGGGGTGTCTGTCCTGGGTGGGGGGGTGTCCAGGGGGTGTTAGACAGGGGGGACTAGAAGGGGGTGGGGAACCAGGGGAAAACAGGTAGGGGGACTAGTAGGGGGCAGAGCCAGATGGAAAATAGGGGGGAGACATGCAGGGTGTGGGGTGGTAGGGGGACTAGCAGGTGGGTGGAAGGTAGGGGGACTAGCAAGGGGTGGATGTCAGGCCTGCATGCCTGCTATGTTTTTTTTATTGAACTTTAATCCATAGCCACGGTTTCTAACCGTGGATATAAGGCATGTTTGTGTTTTACCTTCTACCACGGTTTCAAACCGTAGCTAGAAGGCTTTATCCATGGTTTTAAATCGTGGCTATAGGGCTTTGGCCACGGTTTTAATTGTGGCTATGAGGCTTTAGCCACGGTTTTAAACCGTGGCTATAGGACTTGGCCTATAGCCACGGAAATACCATCAACGGTTCATTGAACCGTTCCTATAACCTATAGCCACAGTTTTGGGGATTATATCCACGGTTTCAAACCATGGTTATAGACTAAATTTCCAGTAGTGATATTTTAGAATTATTGAAAGATATTTGGTCCTATTAATAATTTTATTGGTATCCTAAAATAAGTTTCTCCATTAAAACATTACTTGTTAAACCGAAATCTATGGGATGTATCAAGGAATCAATGACCACACATGAACAACCACATTCTGCTATAAAGTATCCAATGAGACTCAAAATAAAATTTAAAAACTAAAAAATCCAAACTAGTGTGTATGTTCCTACCAGAAAAAAATCAAAGTCCAGGAAAGTCTCTAATGGTCCACATAAGGGTAGAATTTATTTTAAACATTTTCATGGTACATTCATCATTATCTCTAAAATATAATTCCATAACTCTTATAATTCTTCAATAATAGGTTTTAGGGAGAAATCAATGTAATTTACATGAATCTTATTTCCATGAATAATCATTGATGTGATGAATTAAGTATATTCCATACATATACCGGGAGTTAGATTATAAGGGATCAAAACTAATGGCCAAATATGGTAACTGCTACCTAAAGTCCCAAAATAATTGAATCACTTAGATTCCAATCCAAAAAATACATTTCTAGGATAATAATAGAAATATGGATTTAATGAATCGATGTTCTTCCATGATTTTGAATCTCTTGGATGTCACATGAACTCGTCATTATTTTTATGAAAAAAATTCAACTTCATATGATCAGATTTTTTAGATGGCATAAAAATTCATTACAACCATGTTTTTAATGGAAATTAATGTAAAAAATTTGTAACAATTTTTTTCTATTTCTTTTTTGTTGTAAAAAGATTCAAACTGAAATTATTATTTATTGGTTTCCATTTATAAGTACATCATCTTTTTTACTTTTCCCTATTTGAATCTTCTTTCTAATAAATCACACAATCACTGAGAAATGTTTTTATATTTTTATAATTAAGTCAAAGATTGATAATAATATTCTTCATCTCATTTAATGATACAGAGATCATAGCTTTAGAAAATGCTTCAAAAAACAATTCCAATATCATGGACATTACTTTATTTGTAATTCCAAATAAAAACATTATGTGGTACAACTTTATAAAAAAAATACAATTTTGAATATTTAAAACATCCTTTATACAATTATTTATTTTTTCTACAAATAATATAGAAAAATTAGTTATTTTAATAGTTGATTTTTCCCTTGTATTAGTCTCATCATCATCATCTATTCACTTTTATCATTTTAATGAGGATTTACTACTATTTTAAAAGCATCATTAATATATAAAAATTAAACAATTTAATCAACCAATGTGTAATATTATTGATGGAATTTTCATACTATGAAAAAAATAATCAATTATCATGTTTTGAATCTCCTTATGTGTTTTCACGACATTCACTAATTCATTTTTATTATACAAATAACTTCTTGAATTTTCTATAACATTTGATTCTCTATGCCACATCCAACACACATAATGAGGAGGAAATTATTTCAATATTGAGTGCTCATATACTTCATCTCTATTCAACCATAATCTTAATTATCAATTAGGACACGTACATTTGACTCTTAAATCCATGGATCAATTTTCAAATGAAATCCCAAAAACATTGTAATGTACCAAACCCGGATGGAACTCAACAGTTCCTTGAGCCCGACTGTCCACAAGGAATCCAGTGCATCTCCCCAAATGTTAGAGGCTACTGACTAATATTGAGGGCCTTGGGTGTGTCTATGGGGAAGCTATAACATCATTAATAGAGTGTAACATAGAAGAATATCAATAACAATCAATATTAGAAGCATATACAAAAACCAGAAAACTAATAAATAAAAAAGATCGGAATATATAACCAAAACCAGAAGTAATCTCATATATATATTATTATGATACATGTCTCTACAAAGAATCCAAAATAGGTAGATAATAGAATAATACAATATAAGTCCCTAAATACAAAAAACAAATATCTTATGATAGCATAAAAAGTCTCAGTTCAGTCATGTGATCCCCTGCTCCTATGCATGGAACAAAGTCAAGTATCTAACTATGGGAACTTTCCTCGGTCCCTATATACATCCAAATAGTCTATTTGGGCGCCCAACAGTAACCCAAATAGTGTGTGATATACAAATCCAAGTAGGTAACCATTCAAATATATATATAATAGAGGTTGTGCAATATTATAAGCTAAAGAGTGTTCAAGTAATAAAGATAAAAAATATGAAAGGAAAGTACCCATGGAACATCTGTAAAAAAAAGTAATATTTTATAGCCATATATGGATCATTACAAGACAAGTTTCATCTCTTATGACATGGTAGCTATAAAAAATTTAAATAGCCAACATGTCCTTGTCATACACCCATTCATATCATGTCCACCACATCCTTTCCGTATAACCAAAAGTATCATAGCATCCATGGTCATGTCGTATAATCAAAGTGTCAGACCATGAATGGACATATCCAAGGTGTATAAGACTGAGGCATCCTCTTCGAGTCCTAGGAGAATCTCGATGGAAACTTGGTTATGCTTTAGATGGGGTCCAAGGAGAATGCCTACCAACCATATCTACTGAGATCCCAAGACAAACTGGTCCAAGGGGGTAGCAAGGCCCAAGGAATCCCTTGAAATCAATACCCAAGTAACAATCTATATAAAAGGTGTCTACTAGAACATCAATATCCAAAGATTAGCATCCAAATGGAATCAAGAACCTCGGTATACCAACCTAAGTATCCACTATCATTTCAAATACATCTCATTTCATTCATCAACCAAATCCATTACCCTTTCATACATTGAGTATACCCACTCATTAATCACAATTTATATTCCAAGAAACCAATGAGTTTACCAACTAATTCCATCAATTCCATTAAAGTTGTTTAATCAATTCAAGCATGGAATAACATGTTAACATAAGGAAAGGAGGTAGTGCATCTTCTAATTATGTAATTAAATTCCACTTAATTAATTATAGGCTTCCTCTACCCAATAAAGCTGAAATCACACCCCTTGGGTGGTTCAATAAAGATCTACGGAAAAGGGAACACCCCATGGGTGCCCTTGGTTGGAAAACAACCTCCAATGTATCTCAAGGGTGCCTGAGGGATTCCCTAACAAGTCCCAATTCATTTAATTAAATTGTGAATTTTAAATTGGGGTTCTAAATAAAACTTATGGAGGTCAAAACAACATTAGTTATCCAAATAAATTACCAAAACCAACATGAAAACTATAGATAACCTATCGTAGCTCAATAGTATAGTGTGCATCCAGTATCAACTCCTTATTTTACTCATATCAGAAGAAAAATTGAGAATATACAAAGAACCTAAAAATAGGGCATATTAGCTTGAACATAAATAGTGCATCCTATACCATGTTAAATGAAGAATTGCACAAAAGGAATGGATATCTTATCGACATGGATATAATGAAACCAATGACGAAATAAATAGACATTGAATGATGGATCAGTAGCCAATACTAGTTTTGGGATTCTTGAGGTCTACCTAAATGTGAGAGAGAGGAGAGATGATGGTTTTTTCTAAAAAAGATTCCCCTGGCTCTTTTTTTTTAAAACTACTCAGGCATTTACACAATGTGTAAATACATTACATGCTCTGCAAATCTCAAGGTCTTCCTCACTAGAAAAATCATTTACACAAAATGAAAGACCAGGGCCACACAATTACATTTCAAGTAATTCATACACATTAGTTACATAGTGTGTAATTGTCCAACAACCAATATATAACCCTCTTGCCTCTTCCTTCACAAGAACTACCCAACTGGCCTATGGATCAGCTTAGGGTCTATGCTGAAAATAATAACTTAAAAAAATAATTGGAAAAAATGGATTTTTACCTCAAGAAAAACCTAGGATCTTACAATCATCATCCCATAAAGTAGTTCATCCATGAATTACCCTATAAAGGCTGGTCAAGATTTATCTGAGGACAAATTTCTCCACTGAGCATGTACATCGGCCTCCCGCTCCCAAGTCTCATCCTATAAATGGTCATGCTACCATAACACTCATACTTGAGGAACTGAATAGGTTTAGAGAGCCTTTCTTCTCATATCAATGATATTAATAGGATTATCTTGAAATGATGTATCTACATTTAGCTCTGCCTCCTTAGGTAGCAGATCATGAGACGGTTCTGAGTGATATTGGCACAACAGAGATATGTGTAAGATTTCATGCATGGAACGGTACCTATAAGGTAACTGAAACGGATAGGATACTATCCTGACTCTCTCTAGAATCTCGAATAGCTCAACATATCATGGTGAATTATTACCATGTCTCCTGATCGGTTTGTGTCACATCATAGATGAAACATGTAAAAATACCTTATCCCTGACCTCAAACTCTAGAGTTTGTCTATGACGATCAGCCTATGATTTCCTTCCAAAATGTGAAGTATCCATCCACATCTAAATAAACTGGACCTGATCAGAAGTCTCTTGTTGATACATGTTCCGAGTAAAGCTTCCTCACTTTCTTATAGTAATCATAGGGGCGATTGGCATGGCCTACCATACAAAGACTCAAAAGATACCATCGTATAATCACCAAATAGATTTCATTGTAGGTGAACTCAACTAGGGGTATATGCCTCTACAAAGATCCCCCAAAATACAATATGCATACTTGTAGAATTTCCTCAAGAGATTATAACATATGATCTAACTGATCATCGGTCTGACGGTGGTATGATATTCTTAGAATCACTTGTGTACCCAGTGCCCTCTATAAACTCTTCAAGAAATGAGAAATAAACTAAGTGTCCCTATCTGAAACAATGGTATGGTGGACCCCATGAATTTCTACTATCTCACAAATATACAACCTTCCAACCTCATCAACATTTAAGGTTTCCTTAATCGGTAGGAAATTTGGAACCTTTTTGAGCCTGTCAACAACAACCCACACAACATCGCTACCTTGAAGTGACCTCGAAAAATCTATCATGAAATTCATTGTAAAATCATCCCATTTCCACTTAGGAATATGTAACTTTTATAAAATTTTGTCTTGTCACAGATGTTCCACATTCACCTATTGATAGGTGGAACACGTCATAACAAATCTAGTTACCTCTATTTTCATACCATGCCACTAGTACTGACAGTGAAATTCACGGAACATCTTGGTAAGACCGGGGTGCACTGCCCAAGATATGGAATGAAACTCTTGAATTAACTACTCAAATATGTCCACTAAACCCATATGAGACCATAGAAACATAGAATCTCATCCTAACCTATGGTACAACTAGGAGTAAGTTCATTACCTGCCACACTCTCCCATAGGACTAGGCCCTCAGAATCTGATAACTGCCACATCCTCACTCTATAAAGTAGGGTAGAGGTAATTGCTAATAATGAAAGATAATTCTTCTCAAGACTATCCTGGACCTCCAAGTGTATCTCAGAGAACAAATCCATGATCTTCCACTCACTACAGGCTTGATGAACCACCTATATCTATGTCCTCCTAGTCTGGAAATTAGCCACTTCATTGCCTTCTCCAGGTATGTATGCAAGATCAAAGTCAAAAGACTATAGGTGTTCAACCCACCTTCACTGCCTGAGATTCAAATAACACTGTATAAATATTTACTTGAGGATTTTATGGTCCATTTACACCACAAAATTCTCTCCAAAGAAGCAGTGTCTCCAACAACGCAAAACCTGAATGACTACAGATAACTTGAGATCATGCAACGAGTAGTTATTCTCATGTGGCCTCAACTACCGAGACCTATATTCCATGAATTTTCCCCTACATCAACACTTATCCAATATATATACCTAATGTGTCATAATACATAGTGTACCTCCTAAAATATTCTAGAAGTATCAGGACTAGTGCTGAACTCAATCTCCCTTTTAGCTCTCGAAAGGCTTTCTCACTAGTATCTGACCATCCAAAATTCACACACTTATTATTAAAGTTGATAAATGGAACTTATAAGCATGCTAATTCTTGTATTAAATGTATGTAATATTCAGATAGCCCCAATAAACTGTGTATATCAATAATGTTCTAGGTACTCTCTCAGGAAACTACATCTCTCACCTTCTCTGGGTGAATTGAAACTCCCATATCTAAGATAATGTGACCCAAGAAGTGAATTTGATCTTTAAAAAAGTGGTACATTGTGAGATTATAATATAAATGATGATATCTCAATGTATTTAGTATAATCTCATGATTTTTGGTATCGTTGTTTCTATTGAGAGAATATACCAAGATATCGTCCACAAATACGACCACAAATGAATCCAGATAAGGATGGAACACTCAGTTCATTAGTTCCATGAAAAAAACTAGAGTGTTCACGAGACTGAATGGTATAACAAAATACTCATATAGACAATACCTTCTATGAAAATATTTCCGTGGTATGTATGATGGTCTAACACGCACCTGATGATAACCACATCTCAAATCAATTTTAAATAACACCGGAGCTCCTCAGAGTTGATCCAACTAGTCATCTATATGTGGTAGAGGATACTAGTTCTTAACCATCACCTAGTTAAATTTATGGTAATCCACACATAGACTATGGTTACCATATTCCTTTTTCACAAAAATTACTGGCGAACCCCATAGACAAGTACTGTTTCAAATAAACCCCCTTGCCTCCAAATCCTCTAGCAGCATCTTGAGCTTATGCAAATCCTTCGTAGCCATCCTATAAAGAGGAATGGATACTTTTGTATCTCAAATAACTAGCTTGAAAAATAAATATACCTATCTCTCATGGGGTAAAATAGAAACTTTTTCTAGGAAAATGTTCTTAAAATGATCAACCACTAGATGGAATTCCTCTTGACGTGCTCCCTGGTCATTGAGATACAAACTAACAATATGGGTTGTCATCCAGTCCATCCCATGAAGTTTTGGTCTAGCTTGAATCACTTTGACATCCCATTAACCCTTTTGAGTATAAACTACACCCTCTCATGATGTTAAATTCGCCCTCTAATGAGAGCAGTCAATGTAAGAATTATAAGCTACTAGTCAGTCCATCTTGAGTGTGACGGCAAACCCTATCATCTTGACGAATAAAAAGCTTCTCGATGAAGTGACACCCATAAACCTCATGGGGAACTCTTTGTATCGGCATATATCTTCTGAAAGGTATATTTATAATCATAACTCTCTCAGAAGAGAGTATAATTAGCACAATGATTTTTACCATAGGGGAAGATATGAAACTATGTGATGAAACTATATCAAAAATATTAGATGAAATAGTAGAGAAAACTTCAATTGTACATATCACCATAGAAATTTTGGTGCCTATCTCTGAAGGGGTAGGCTATAATGAATAGATCTGACCAGAACCATAACCCTATGATACAGCCTCACTAACTATAGTAGTCTCACTCTGGTGTCTCGGTGTAACCGGTTATCAGATGCCTCTTCCATGACCACCAATACCTTAGCTTGATTGATCGGTACTACTCCAACTCCCGACCTGATACGGAGCTAAGAAACATACACTCAAACATAGTGTTGGAGTTGACCCCCATACCACTCATAGTTGGAGTGAATTTCATGTAAAAAATTGTATATAGCCCATGCTATACCAATATCTGCACTTGACTGGGTCATAGTCATACTAATTCTTCATGTGGACTCATCTTTCACATTGGTGACAGAAAACTATGCTACCAGTACTCACATCCTGACTGTTAATCATCTCACGAGAAGCCTCAAAATGGTGCTTTCTATTGGGAGATGTTCAACTATTTGGTTGAGAGGCTGTACTGCTTTTCCCTACAGCCAAGGGTCCCGTAGGTTATACTCTATAATCAATGATTGGTTCACAACTTTAGTAATAGATTTCAATATGAACATGTTGACCTGAGATGTAAAGGCATGTCAAAGACCTTCCTTGAAGTATCTCTCCCTCGATAACTCATTATAAAGGTACGTCATTGAAAAACAATGTAACTCTGTAAATCATGATAAGTACTCCATGATTATCATTTCTCCCCACTCCATATGCTTGAAATCACTAGCCCTCCCTACCCACAGAGTCTCATGGTAAAATTAGTCATAGAACTCGGTCTGTAAATCTACCCAGATCATATCTCTTATCCTATCATCCTATTTCAAAAAACCCCACCATAGATTTTATACCCCACTAAGCATATATGTCATGAGATACACCCTATGATAAAGTGGTTTCTCAAGATGCTCAAAGATCACAAATGTTGTTTCAAGACATAGCTCAGTAGCCTATGGACATCCATATCCCCAAAATTTTCCATGATGTTGATGCCAGAACACACGTTTCAACTCTTCCATAGATAAGGGAGGTTTTGGTGCTCCCTGGAAAGTCTAAATGAAGTGATAAAACCCCTCACAAAACTATGCCTCAGCATCTGTGTCTAAAACAATAGATGGTTCCGCAGCTTGCACTAATGGAGGATCCACTACTAGCCCATGACCCACTGCCTATTGAGAACGGATGTTTCCTCCCTCCTGGTGTATGATTGGAGTTCATTATAGTGTAATACCTCTAAAATTCCAAACACATGCCTCATAAATATTTTATATCAAAGTTCGAAGCTCTAAAGCATAGTACTAGTCAAAACCTTCCTATAAAAAAGTTATACCAAAGAACATTCTCCTAATTTGAGGATTGTATTAAAATAATAGTTGTAAAATTCACTAGACACATTTCCGCTTTCCCACTCAAAATCCACATCTAGGTCAAGTTCAATATTTCTCATCTCAAGTTTCCATTGGAATTCATATTTCTTTTATGTTAAACTTTAAATGGTTGAATCAAAATGTGTGTCACTTCCCAACCTGTAAGGGACCATACTCTATATTAATTGAGATATGGCCTCACATTCTCCATACCCTATACAAAATTCAATCACAACAGCAATTATAGCTATCACAGTACCTATCACAACAACATGAAAACAAGCTATGTATCTTATATATCCTAGAATAATTCATTGCACGTGATCTCTAGAATGTGAGTTCAATGATTCATGAGATGAAATACCCTCATCTCATAAAGTTTTAACAAAATAGAACCCATAGTCTTATCAATAATACCATCACAATTCATGTGCATCACCCAATGGTGGAATCAAATTAACTATGATATCCAAAATCCTGAAAATATAAATTTCATTAAAGAAAATTTGGATTTTTCCTATATGCGGGGTAGATACTCCAAGGCATAGCTCATTACCAAACTCCTATTACTTTCTAACCCTTTATATTATCACAAAATTTTAAAGAAAATGATAAAAAAATCTATGATACCACTTTGTAACATCTCGGACATGGATTCCACTCAACAATGCCCCAATCCCCATTGGCCACGTGGCCTCAAGTGCATTTCCTCAAAAACTAGAGGCTACCGACTAGAAGGGAGGGCCTTGGGTATGTTCATGGGAAGAATATGCCTTCACTACCATAGTATGACATAGTGGAATATAAATAACAATAAATTGAAAAATTAGATACAACCACTAGACAATTGATAAATAAACTAGATGAGAATCTATGACCAAAACAAGAAGTAATATCATATAATGAAGATGATGACTATACATGTCTCTAAAAAGTATCCAAATAAGGTACACAACAACATAATACAATACAAGTCCAAAAAATACCAAAAATACCAAGAGTAATATCTTATGATAGAATCACAAGCCTCATCTCGATTCTGTAGTCCCATGCTCTTAAACATATCCAAAATCAAGAATCTAGCTATCAGCACTTTCCCCGGTCCTTGTATCCAAATAACTAGTTTGGGTACCCAACAGAGGCCCAAAGAGGGTGTGAGATACAAATTCTAGTAGGTAACCACCTGAATACCTATACAATTTAGGCTATGTAATATTATAATATAAATAGTGTGAAATTAAAGTAGGTAAGTGATATGAAAGGGAGGTTCGCATGGCACATCTATAATAAGAAAGTGATACCGTATAGCCATATATGGATCCCTATAACAAAATAATCATCTCCTATAATAAGTTATCTATAAAAAATATAAATAACCAACATAGATTCACCATACACCCATACATATCATGTCAACCACAACCTTGCCGTATAACTAGAAGTGTAAAAACATCCATGGTCATGTTGTATAATCAAAGTGTTAGACCATGAAGGGCCCGATCCAAGGGGTATAAGACCAAGGCCTCCTCTTTGATTCCCTGTATAATCTTGAAGGAAACTCTCTTAGGCTTGATATGGGTTACAAGGATCATTCCTACTAACCATGTTCATTGAGAGCCCAAGAAAACAAAGATATAAGGGGGTAGCAAGGAAAAAAGCATCCCATGAAATCAAGACCCAAGGAGAAATATATATCTAAGGAATCCACTGCGGCATCAAGATCTAATTAGTATCATCCAAGGCATCCAAATGGAATCAAGACCCTTGGATTACCAACTAAGGCGTATACTACAATTTCAAAGACATCTCATTTCATTCATCAACCAAATACATTACCATTTCATACCATGAGTATACCCACTCATTATTATCAATTTACATTCAAATAAACCAATTATTATACACACTCATTCAACCAATTCCATCTAATCCATTTAATCAATTCAAGCATGGAATAACATGTTAACATAAGGCAATGAGGCAGTACATCTCCTATTAATGTAATGCAATTACATTTAATTAATTATGGGATCCCTCTAACTAGGAACACTCAAATCACACCCCTTGGGTGATTCAATCATTATTCTGGGAAAATAGAACACCTCATGGGTGTCCATGGTTGGGGAATAATGACCAACGTATCTCAAGGGTACCTAAGGTCTTCCCTAACAGGTCCCAATTCATTTAATTCAATTGTGAAATTCAAATTATGGGTTACGCCGGAAATTATAGTGGATGACACAAATAAATCTATCTTAATAAAGCACCATAGCCAATGGGGAAAGTATATAACACCTACATTAGCTTGTTAGTTGAGTTCTCATCCAGTATCATCTATTGATTTGACTTATATTAGAATAACAATGAAGAATGTATGAATAACTTGAAAATATGGAATATTATCTTCGACCTAAATATAATAGCTTATACCAATTCATATGAATAATGGAACAAAAGGAATGGATATCTTACTGGGATAGATCCAACAAGACCAATGGTGCAAGAAATAGAATCTGTATGATAAATCAGTAGCCAATCCTAGTTTTAGGATTCTTGAGGACTTCCTTCATGTGAGAGAAAGTATAGGTGAGGGTTCTGTCAAAAAATAAAGTTCCCTTCCTCTTTTAAAAAACATTTCTTGGGAATTTACACAAAGTGTAAATACCTTACATGTAGTGAAAGCCTCAGGCCCATTCTTCTTTTAAAAAACCCTTTACATGATGTGAAATATCATCACCACACTATTATATGTCATTTATCCCAATTACACATTATGTAATTGGGATTGAACCAACATAAATCTCCCCTTCCACTTCCTTCCTAATAACTACCCAGCTGGCCCATTGTGTAGATTAGGTCCTAATCCAAAAATAATAACTTAAAACGAGTTAAACAGGAATAAAAGGATCTATACCTCAAGAAAAACTTGGTATCTTACAAACATGTTCAACCCCATAATATACTGAGATGTGTTCCAAGATAAGGTAATATAACTATTATCCATATGTACTTGACCTCATATACTATCAAATATAAAATATAATTATATTATTATATATAAAAATAAAATACATTTAATTTCAAAAAGGGAGACAATTTCAATTTTTTAAATTAGGATAAACATATAAAGTTTTATAATTTAGTCATTCACATGAAATTATATTTATATATTTATATTAAAGTATTATATAATCAATATAACATGAAATAAATATATTTTTAGAATAGATACACATAATTTACACCCAAACACTTGTTTCATGATTTATTTATAATTTTATAAAAATACAATGCAATATAACCTAACCAAATAGCACTAAAAATATAATTCAATCTCACTTAAATTTATTATTATTTTTTATAATAATGTTAATATAAATTTCAAGAATTATTTAACCATTTACCCAATTAAGCATATTTTTTACATGTAATATCACTTTCCCTTCCTTAAAAAAATTCATAAATAATTTTTTTCACTCATCAATTTATGTAAAATCATTATGAATCAGGTGAACTCAATTCTAAAAAAGTTAATTTCACGCTAAAAATTCAAACATAATATAAGTTTACATTTTGTATAAAATCATTGAAATAAATACCATGTCTGATGTGTTACCAGTCTCAAACTAGAAAAATAATAAACACCAATAATGGATACCATAATTCCCCTCAAACATATATAATTCATAAATATACTAAACTACAAGCATTGAATGAGAAATAGAATAGGTAAATTATAGAACCTGACTCTATTATAAAATTTTACCCTAAAATAGAGAAAAAAATCAACTACTTATGATTAGGGTGAAACCAATCTAAGAGAGATCACCCAAAATCATGATGATGATCTGGTGGTGTAGAGGATAAGTGTGAATTGGAGATAGGGATTTGGTGTAAGAGCTAATAGGGTAACCATTCCGACATTGAGTGACATGGGGGAGGCGGAGAGGGGGTCTAACATCAAATAAATGTAATTGGGAGGCCAATTGGTATCTGTTCTTGAGTGGCATCATGGGGGAGTTTGAGGCAATTCTGGCAGCCTTGAACTAGATTCAAGAGGCATTAAATGTCAGGATAAGGCCAAGAGTCTTAGATCAAAATTGAGTGGAAGTTAGGGGGAGTTTGAGGCAGAGAGTCTTAGACTATCATCGAGTTGTAGTGAGGGGTAAGATGATGTTGAAAGGGTTCTGAGTGGGGCATGAGGGTTGGGTCCGCAATAACTTTTAAAAAATTAGAGGTTTTAAAGAAAACCTCCATGAAATAATTTTTAAAAGTATCTAGTGGTGGTTTTTAAAAAAACCATTACTAAATACTGACTCTTTATAAAATCATAACTAAAAAATTGGTGTAATGTAGTTTTTAAACATAGTAGTGTTTTGTAAAACCGCCGCTAAAAATGAATGTATTTTACTACATTTAGAGTATTGTGTCTCGATGCAGTAAAAATAAGTTTTTTCTTATGGGTCTCAGTATTTATAACCCCATTAACATAATTATGTAGTCTATTATCTCATGTTTTTAGTGGTATTTTTCATTGATGTTGTGGTGAAATTACCTCTTTAGAGAACACTTTATGATTTCATCGATCATTAGAGCCAGAGGTATGTCTTCTCCCAGCATGAGTTGAAAATGCAATAATGATAGTGGATGGAATTCTTATAGGACTATGAATTTTATATTTCTTATGCCATAGGAAACAACAATGTTATAGCTGATGCACTAATAAGGAATTCATGTAGTGGTGTTGTGCATGAAAGTAGTGGTTATTATTTAGTGATAGAAGAGATAACATTGATACATATTGATATAGGTGAGGTTGGTGTAGAGGATTCATTTTTTCAAATTATGGTCTATTTGTATTTAGTGAAGCTAGTGGAGGCGTCCTAGATGGGGGATTATTAGGTAGAAGTTTGGTAGGATTGAGTTTTTTATGGTGACTCCCATGATGGGTGGACTTTGTATGATCAACACTGAGTGTTTTTTTAGGGGAGGTTCTTTATTTATTTGATGATGCATGTGATAGTTCTCTGTGATTTCTATAGCTCATACTTAGTATTACATCAATGTTTTAAAAAGATATATCATTATTTGAGAGGTCAGTTTTGGTGGTCTAGGTTGAAGTGTTCATTTATAGAGTTAATTTCCTAATGATTATTCTATCAAAAGGAGAAGTCTGAACACCAGGTTCTCAGTGGTATTATACAGCTATTAGATATTCTTCAGAGGAAGTGGCAGTACCTTTAAATGGAATTTCTCACTAGTTTAAGGCAATATCAAAGAGATTTAGATTCCATAGGAGTTATATTGTACCATTTTAACAAAATTGGATCACTTCTTATTGATTTAAAAGTCGATCTGAATGGAATTTTCATCAAGCCAGTACTTGGAAGATGGGGTTAGGCTTTATAGAGTCTCAAGGATGATAAATTTTGATCACGATCATTGTTTCACCACTAAGGTGTGGAGGGTTATTCATTACTATTTTTTATACTCGCTAATCAATGATAATAATTTTAGCTCATATATTGATGGTCACAAAAATCTAACCATTTAGAATCTTGAAGACAAGCATTATGCTTGTATCCTAGATTTTAGAGGTTCGTGGATGAGTCACCTACCATTGGTGAAGTTTTCTTACAGTAAAATCTTTCACTCCACCATTGATATGGTTTCATTTCATGTTTTATATGAAAAAAACATTCCATTGTCTATTATGTTATATTGTGGTCAAAGAGTCATTGATTCTCATTCCAAAACTAGTGCAAAGCATGTCAGAGATAGTTTCGGTGATTAAAGGGAGAATGAAGGTAGACAAGGATCATCGTAAGTCCTATGTAGTTCATAGGATTAGACCTCTATAGTTTAAAATTAGGGATCTTGTTTTCTTGAAGATAACTCATCATCATGGGAAATAAATGTTTAGTCATGGGAGTAATATTTCTCCATGATTTGTTTGGACTTTTTAGGTGTTCATTCATGTTTGAGTCATTACATACTAGATAGAAATTCCTCCATATCTGAGTCATATTCATGATGTATTTCATGTGTCATAGCTTCTCAATTTTCTTCATGATTATTCCAACATAATTAATTTGGTTGATATTAACAATAACAATTATTAAAACTTCTAGGAGTGCCCTGTAGAGATCCAGGACCACCATGATAAGGTGTTGTGTGGGAGTGTTGTTCCCTTAGTTATTGTCATTTGGAAACACAATGGTGTAGAGGAGACCACCTAGAAACATGATTCTTAGATACACACTCAGTATCGTGAGCTTATTGATTATTAATATTCTCTTGAAATGTTTTTTTATTGATGTTCTCCCTTTTCTAGTTTATGAAATGGTTTTCTCTTATATGATTCCTTGTTTATGGATTTTCTTTAATTTAAGAGGTATCTCCCTTGATATTTTGTTTCATAGTTTTGTGCCTTTTATCTACAATTGAGGTGATTTTATTCTTGTGATAGAGATATTCTTTAGAGGTATCTCATTGGGTGGATGTTTAGATGACCCATTTTCCTTCCCTTCTTTTAGAGTTTGATTTTATATTCTTGAGGGTGAGAATTTTTTTATCGGTAATTGATGTAAGGGCCTAGACCCTTCTACCCCTTTCCTTTGTTTCCATGGTTTTTCGATCTCAGATGAACCCCAAAGTAGGTTTTTTGGAGTTTAGGGGCTAAAATTTTGGAGGAGGATTTTATGATGTGATTTTTAGCTCATTACATGAGTGAGTAGTTCACAACCTGAATAGGAATTTGTATCCTAGGAAGGGTGTACTCAGGATGTGAACCATGGGTTCATGAAATGAAAGGGTTAAGGATTGGATTTTATGAATCTATCCCCAAAAACTCATAATGAGAACAAGAAGTTTGTGACATGAATTGATATGGGTTCATTGGATCTGGGAGATGCATTTTTTGTGAATCATAAAACTCAATCCATACATGATGTGAATGGACCATTTGTATCATCTATGTGTGTATGGTAGGGTGACTATAAATGTAATTACAGCCTTAGTTTTTTTCCAAAACCCTAAAATTTTCTCCCAAATCTAACTAACCATGGGATCTCTATTAAGGTGTTTCAAATATATTTCATTTGGGATTGATCCCCAAATTCCCATGTTTTATCCATGATGATTTGAGGTGATTTTTCCTATTTATCTTATGGTTTCTTCTCCATTAATTATAATTTCTCTCCCATTTTATCTTTTCATTCTATGGAAGTTAATCTATTCCATTTTATAGATTTCATTTGATTTTTTTTGGTATGGTTTTGGTACAACATCCTGGGAGGGATTCCAATTTCCTTATGGGAGAGGTCTATGATTTGTTTTCCATTATTGAAGAATGATGAAAAACTTGAGTTGGGGTATTCATTATATCTTTGTTCTTATATGAAATCACTAATTTACTATTCTTTATCTCATTGTGTAACAATTCAATAAAAATTAATAAAGACTAACCCTAATTAAACAAAATAATTATTTTTAGTTTTTGGGTTATAGTGATCATATGTGTTTATGTTGTGTTAATGGTTTGAAATTTGTTTTTATAGATAGACTTTTATATATGTGTATGATATGGTTTATCATGTTGATTATGCTTGTAAATTAGATAAATAATATAGTGTTGGTAATTATTTTTGGATAAAGTAACAAAGTAGCATATTTAATTGGAATCATTCTCCCTTATAATTTGATAGAAATAAAAGTGATTCTTGAAGCATGTTTAAATATATTATAATCACTAATAGATAATTCTTAGGTTTCCTATGGTTGTAACCTTTTGTTAAATAAATTAGTAAATTCAAAATGTTAAATAATTTGTTTTTTGATGAAGATAATTCTTTGGAGTTTAGTGAGATTTTTTTCCTGTGAAGGATGGATACATTGGTTTTATGGAGTAGATTCAAGTTTGACTATTTGTTTCTTGTTTTATACTTTTTGTGATTTCTCGGGATGAGGATCTTTTATATTTGATTTGATGTGAGCATGGGATGGTTGATGTTTTGGAGTGAATAAGAGGGGATTCCCATGTTTGTGGTAGTAGTTAGAACCTTGGGTGGTAGGATGGATAGTGATATGCATGTGGTGTTGGGTATAATAAAGGTTTCAAGCACAGCCTAAGTGGACAATAGAGCATGCACAACGAATCTTTTTCATGATTGATTATTAATTCTATATTTAAAAAATGATAATTACCATGACCAGTGGAATTTAATCAAATAATATAGATAATAAAAAAACATCACAACCAAAGTGTATTATCATCACATATTATTTATAATTAATTTATTAAATTGTATAATAACCTTGTGAGGAACTCTTTCTTTGTTGATGGATCTAGAAATTTCTTTACATAATACCATCATTGTGTTATAGGGATAAAGAATAGATTCCCCCCAGTGGTGATCCACACATGTTCTAGTAACATCTAAATGCCATCATAGGAATCTCTGGGTGATAGCATAATAGATCAAAAAACTTTCATTATTCACCTTTGATCACCCTACTAATATATTTAAGGAAGGGTTCTACCTGATCACTCTAGACTTGAGAGTAGTGGTGGTGGAGGATCGCTCTGAATTCTTGAGAGTGTTCTAGGAGAGGGATCTCTCTAGAGCTTTAGATTATTCTCTCCAAATCTCATTGTGCACAACCAAAATAAATTGGCTCTATTAATAAAATAATATAATTGGGTTTATATACCACTAGAGTTAGAAAATAATAATTTTAAATTTTCTCTTATTATTTATATAATCATTGTGAAACCCCGTGTCTATAATAATAATATTATTATTATTATTTCTTAACATGCTCTAAACTCATGAATTAAATAAAATATCATTTATTCAAATTATATTCAATATATATTATTTCTCACTGAACCATTAAACTTGGTCTACCACTCCTCCACAATATTTATCAAACCTTGAATAATGACTATTTATTTAATAAATAAATATCACCACATTATTATCCAAGAAATAAATAAATATTATATTCACTAATTAGAAAAAATATTAAATATTCATCTTAGATAATATTCTCTAAAATTACTGGTTAAACAATATATGTGATCTAGAAAACATAAATATTTATTGAACCACATGTGGAAATAATATTTATTAAAATTTTTAAATAATAAATTAAATATATAATTTAAAAAAGATTATGGATACACTTAGTGTGTGACCCTCTAGGTCTATTCCTCAGTGGATTTAGGAGAATCAGCCTAAAGTCAAAGGTATGTATCTAGAAACATGCCAAGGATCCCATAGATAAAGATGTTAAAATCACAATGAAATAATATCTCCTATGGATTCTTACTTTTTAATATAATCCCTTTATCATGATATCTATAAATAAGAAGTTTTCATGTTAGTGCCATCAACCTATGTTCTCGATGTCTCTTTCTTTTACTATTAAAAAATAAAACTTTCCTATAGAAAACTATGTCCATGGATTTATTTAGGCTATATCATTTATATCAAAGGTCTTAAGATATCAACTTCTGGTAAAAAAAACTTTCTCAAACTACTCATTAATGAAATATTACTTTTGAAGCACCCAATGTATCATACCTTACAATAAACATATGTTGTCATAGTTTTAATCAATACATTAAAGTATGTGACTTTTAATACTCATTGATAATAATATTAATTTATAAGTATCAATAAACATATCTATAGATAAGAAAATATAATGAAACATATAAATGTGGATTTCTTACTGGAAGGTCTTTTTCTCATAATTTCCTACACTGGATATTACCAAGGTCATACACCATGATAAGGTGCTTAAATTTCCTATGAGTATCCACCTCAGATACCCAATATCATTTATTTCCCTCAAATTATTTCATTTGGCTACAAAATATATATTAAAGAATACTGATGTGGCAATTTGGGTTATCATTATAGAGGGGAATTTCTATGACCTTTAAGCATGAAAATCACTATCAGGACATTATCACATACTATTTTATGCATAAGAACAATCATGATGTGATAGTGTTTGTTAATATTCAAAAAATGAATACAATTTATTATAAATTACACATAAGTTGGTTCTAGGGTACCAACTCCAATAGACTCCCACTTTCACTGAATCCAACTGCTAACAACCTTAAATCCTCCATTTCTCACATGAACTCATGCTTATGATGAGATAGATATTTTTTTATGTTTTTTACTATTTTTTCTTCTATTCGAACTCAACTTACTACAAATTTACCCCTTTGATAAAAATCTCTCAAGAGGTGATACTTCCTGAATATGTTCTTTATACATTGGTGTTTCCATGGATCTATTGATAGATCCACCGTTATAGTATTATAATAATACAATGTGATAGATTGTAGACTTCTAGGTACCATATCAATATCCTAAAAAAGTTTTCATATTTAAATGGATTTTTTTGATGCATTCAGAATATAATATATACTCAGACTCCCCTTTAGAATTGTTGATAACTAGTTGCTTTAAAATCTTCTAACTCGCAGCTCCTTCATTAAGACAGAAAACATATTATAACCATAAATTATGATCATTCTAATATATTTGAATACCAGAATCTGTATAATTCTGGATGACTAACTCCTCATCTCATCTGTACACTAGGAACATATCCTTAGTTCTTCTCATGTACTTAAGGATAGACTTAAAAGTATATCAATGTTATTCTCCTAGATCATATTGATATCTTCCTACCATGCTCAATTCATAGGAAACATAAATTATAGTAAAAAAACATGTCATGCATGATTGATCTTATCTCTAAATCACATGGGATCTTAATCATTCTCTCTTTATATTATTTTTTCTGAGGAATCATTTTATTATAAAGATTTATATCATGTGACACTAGAACCAATACCCTCTTGGATTTTTCATACTAAATATATTTAGTATTTGGTAAATGTATTTACTTTGACTTAGTCCAATAATATTCTTGAATATATCATGAATGATATTTATCCCAAGAATATAGGCTTCTTCACCTAAGTCCTTCATAGAGAAACACTTGTTTAACCAGTATAAAAATACTGCAAGACAGGTATTTCATTTCTAATAAGTAACACACCTTCAAAAAATACTACTAGGATAAAAATTTCATTTCCACTAAAACTCTTGTAAACAAATGGACCACATTCCTTCTTAATGAAACCAAATTTTTCTATAACATCATCAAATTGGATATTCCATGACTTGGATTTTTACTCCTATCCATAAATGGATCTCTACAACTAAAAAATATCTTGCTCATCACTTGGAGTCACAAAACCCTCTATTTGTGTCATATAAACATCTTCCTAAAGGTTCTTATTAAGTAAATAAGTGTTTACATCCATGTACCAAATTTCAATATCATGGTAAGATGCTATATAAATTAGAATTATGATGGAATTAAACATGAAAACTAGTGAAAAGGTTTCATTATAGTCAATTACTTAAAGTTATTTAATCCCTTTATCCACCATCCTTTCATTATATGTATTTGTTTTAACTTCTATGTTTATTTTTCTCTTGAATACCCATTTTCACCAGGTGGAATTTACCTCAACTATCGCATCAACAATAACCCAAACATGGTTTTAATACATGGAATCCATTTCAAAATTCATTAATTATTTCCATATTGCACCTTCTAGACTCTCTACTACCTCTTTATATGATATAGTTTCATCATTATCAACCAATAATGATTCACCATCTTCTTTGACTAGAAAACCATATCTCTTTGATTCTATTACCTCTCTATTTCTTCTATGAAGTACTTTTGTTTTAGAAACTGTATCTTCTATAGGGACCTATAAAATCTATTCATGTAGTAACTATTGTGTATCTTGAGCATCAACTTCATAGAATTCAATATTTCTCCCACTATCCTCTTTTAAAATGTTATACCTCTCAAGAAAAAAGTCTGGTCTAGAAATAATCACTTTCTTATCTAATGGTTTTTATAGGTAGTATCTTTTTATTTCCTTAGGATAACATATAAAGATACACTTTGTTCCATGAGGTGACAATTTTTTTCCTGATAATCCCTTAATAAATTCCTCACAACCTCATAAACTTGTATGAGAAAAAAAAGGTTTCTTTTCGATCTATAATTCAAAGGGAATTCCATTTTCCACTTTACTTATTACTCTTTTTAATATATATGACATAGTTCATAATATATATCCCCAAAAGGACAATGGAAGATATGCATGACTCATCATCAACCTTAACTTGTCTAACAAGGTATGGTTCCCCCTTTCATCAACACCATTCCACTATGTTGTGTAAGGTGTAGTGAGTTGAGATAAAACAATAAAACCTTGTATAAAGTTCATAAACTCTTGGTTAAGATATTCACCACCTCGATCCAATCAAATCTTCTTTACCTTATTTAAAAGTTTATTATCTACAACATTCTTGAATTATTTGAATTTCTCAAAGGACTTGGAATTATACCTCATTAAGTAGACATAGCCATATCTACTCAAGTCATTAGTAAAAGTTATTAAGTAAGAATAATCACCTATAGATTCTACAGGAAATGTTCCACAGACATTAGTGTGTACCAATAATAAAACCTATGTGGCCCTTTCACCGTGTCT
Organism: Viscum album; assembly: GCA_963277665.1. NCBI lineage: Eukaryota > Viridiplantae > Streptophyta > Magnoliopsida > Santalales > Viscaceae > Viscum > Viscum album. The sequence goes on from OY728127.1 coordinate 1,816,566,582, forward strand.
ACCACATAGTGTATTGGGCATTTTTTATTGAAAAAAATAATTACATATTTCAAGTGGTTTCTTATCAAAATATTCTAAATAACCATCTTGATGTAGATTTTTAAAATTTTCCCCATTTACATGAAAAAGATAGTGATTCCATAGTTGGGTGTTATATGAGTTGTGTTAACATGTATTATTATCTATTTTAAATACTTAGTTTTTGTAATTTAATATATAAATACTATTAGTTAAATGTTCCATACCATAACATATGTTTTATTTATAAAAGAAAAAACAATTATTCCAAAATTTAAAAATAAATCCATAAGTATCTAGGAATGATATAGAAATTATATTCCTGGTAACAATTGATACATGATAATAATATCTTAAACCCAATATCATTCTTGTTGGAAATGAAAGTTAGTAGTCACTAATGTCTAGATCAGCTATCTTTCCACCATTGGAAGCTCTCAAATAATCCACTTCATTGTAAATATTTTGGAATCTACTTGGTTCCTATATTTGGATATAGATGTGAGAACTATAAGATGTATCTAATACACAGTGTGTAGATATTGAAAAATTAAAATCGATAATGAATTTACCTCTAGATTCCCCTTACTTTTGGGTGTAGTTCCTCTTCTGGTGGCCTTTATTTCCATATGAAAAACATACTACTTCATTTCTCATGCCATGCCTCTAGATTGTCATCTTCTCATAAGGATGGTGCTCAGGACCTTTAGACTTTTTATGATTCTTGGGCCCCTTCTCCTTGTTCATTATTTTATTATTCATCATAAAGACTGTGGATTTTCCATTCCCCAGGTCCTTGTCCACTTGGTGAATAAGAATAAGAAGTTCTAAAAGAATATTCTCATTGTTTATCGTGTTTTAATTAATAATAAAACTAGATAAGTACTTGGGTAGTAAGGAATGTATGATCCCTGTATGCAACTCATCTATGAATTTAATCATAAGATGTCTTAGAATTTAATGTATCCAATAATATTGACTACATGAGGTCCAATCGGTGCCAACTCTCCAAGATTAGTTGTAAATAGAGCATTGCAGATCTTGTAACCCTCTTGTCTTGCATTCTCTTGATAGAGATCTTAAAGGTGATATGTCATTATATATGCATCCATGTCCTCATGTTGCTTTAGAAGATCATTGGTTGTTAATGATAGCATAAAATAGTAAAAATTAATAGAATCATTCAAATTCTTCTCAGAGAGAGGTGAATATTCCTTAAAAACCTCTTTACAAGGAACTTCCTGAATAGGTTATTCCAACACATACAATTTCCTTTCATAGTGTAGGATAACACGTAATCACCTTTTCCACTTTGGGAAAATTTTTTCAATGAGAAGGTTATCCATATCAATTATGGACCATTGTGGTGTGTTTGAAGTCATTTTTATTATCATTTCTATAAATAATAAGAGAATAATTGTTTTACTTTATTTGATAAAATTTAGAAAAATAAATAAATATAATATTTATTAATCTTACACTATTTAATAGAAACCCAAAATCCCTCAATATTGGATTCTAAAAATATTATTTCATGGAAGTTATAGTGGCAATGATCCATATTCCCATTCTCATCACCCTGACATAAGATGGTCGAGAAATTTGATGGTTTTAGGTAGGCATTCCAAATTCCAACTGCATTAACTCACAATTACATAATCTGTTGAGTGGAATCCTCAATATGGAAATCCTTAATTTGTATTTCCTAAACTTTTCCTCTTAGTTATACCAATTCCTACTTTGGAAATCAATACTTCGTGTGAGCTAAGTTAATTGAACCTAAAATTTCAAGTTAGAATTCAGGAATAATTGATGTCACTCCAACTTTGACTGATCAAGTACCTTAAACAATGGTTTGATTTTAAACTAATTTTTTGAAGGCTATACTGACATAATATATATTATTGGAGTATTTTATCTTTTTCAATAAATTTAAAATTATAATATTTATTACTTGATTTTTAATATTAATTGTATTTAATTAAGTGATTAAACATGCCTTAGATAATGTTTATGCATAATCCAGTCTATTTAGTTCTATATTTCATGCTTTTTAATTCATTAATGCATGTGATTATGAAAAAATATCCATAATGAAATAACCATTCGGCTTGATAGAAATAAAATAATAATGTAATTTGATCATGATATTTTAATAATGTTTAGTTTATCTAGATAATGATAAAATAATTGTTTACCTATGAAAGAAACACTTTGAACCATTTATGGTTTGTGTTGCAGATTTCCATAAATCCACATATGTATCTCTGTTGGATTAGTTTTTTCTCGACTCCAAACTTGAACCACCTCCACTATCTTAGGATCACCAACCATTAAATATACTTTTACTCATGTAAAAGTGAGGGGAATCAATGTATTGGTCAATGGGTTTACATAAAAGAATCCATGGGAACAGATGCCCTTGCCTAATGAAAAGATGGTTGAAACATAGAATAAAAATTTAAATTAATAATAAATTAAAAGAAAAAATCATATACAAAGGTCAGGTCTAGTCTCATGATCATCCACATGCATGTAATGAATTACACAATTAATAAAATATGCATTCAATTTTGATCATTTTTATTACAGATAAATTTCAATTGATTAAATTAATTATCTTCTTAATTAATAATTTTTTTTATTTTAATTCTCAAACAAATTTTCATAATATTCTCATAAATCATAATTTTTAATATATAAAATAAATTCATTTAAAATTAAATGCGTACAAAAAAAATTGTACCATAGAGGAAACACAGTGAGTACCCATCCAAAATACACAAAATGTATTATATTCATATAATATTTACTCACATGACATCTAAAATACATGACATATCACATAATTTCACGACATGTACTATCAAGTTCATGACCACATGGAACACATGGAATTTACATAGTGTGTAATATTTATATGCATGTAGGGTAACAATTGTATTGTGATTTATACATGATATACAGTTCGGAACATTATGTAAAAATAATAATTTAACATTTAATATTTATATATATATATAACCTACCACACAGTGTGTACTATAAAATTAATTACCACACAGAACCCATGTTGATATGGTTTAAGTAGAATAATAAATTATTTTTTAATTCTGTGTAGCCTGGTAAAAGTACACAGCATGTACATTCTAGCTACACGTCATGTATTATTATCACCATTTATCCAAGGAACCCAACTAGGGACTTGGTGTGTAATAATTACATGGAATATTTTGGATTATATGACCTATATATATCATGTGGTATCTGAGTTACATAGTTACCAGTCATGTAGGTCATGTAAGAAGATATATCTATCGTCTATGACATAAGGAAATCACATTGTGTGAGGAAGTTACATGGCATGTACTCTAGATGAATATACTCTAGGATGTCCTAGTAAACACAAATAGTGTAATTAAATACACTACATGTAATAAATTCACATGAATAAGATAAATTATGAATAAATTCATGGTGCATTAAACATGGGTACACTGCGTGTACCTCCGGATTACACAGCGTGTACTCTTGTGTTGTCTGGCCAGACTTTTCAGCACCTATGAATGAGATATTTGAATTTATTTCATTAATAAAATTAATTGACTTGATTATATTTACTTGAAAAAGGGAAATAAGACTGGATATTTTTATTCGAATTAAATAAAAAAAAATTTGAGTTGAAAAAAATGCATAAATCAATCAATGATATTTAAATAATTATAAATAATTATGTGACCTTGCTCATACCACTTGAAGGTAATAGGCACAGCTGAACTGGCAGATGGGGCATGCCCAAACTGTATTTTTGTCATGTTCGATGATTAATATGATATTTACACAACAATAAATGATGTGATTAATGTAATTGCATCAAATAATATAGATAATAGTTAAACACCATAACCAAGGCACTGGATCATCACATATTATTTATAAATAATTTAAGAAATTATAGAATTACCTTATGGGGAATTATTTTTTCATTTATAGATTTGAAAAACTATCTAGGATGTACCATTGTTATGTTATATGAATCAAGAATATATTCCCTCCATCAATGATCCACATGTTTTCCATGAACCATTGAACATAATCATAGAAATATCCAGGTGCTAGCATGGAAAATCGTAATGCTAGCGTTGTTTTCCATTGATCACCCTAATAATTTATTCATAGAAGGGTTCTCTTCAATCTCTCTATCCAAGAGAGTGGTGGAGGAGGAGAATCTCTCTCTATTATTGGGAGTGTTCTGGGAGATGGAGATCATAAGGGCTTGAGATAATTCTCCTTGGATCATTCTATGCATAACCAAAATGAATTGGATCTATTAGTAAAATAATATAATTGGGTTTATATGCTACTAAGGATAGAAAATAATAATTGAACATGCATCATTATTATTTCCATAATACATATGGAACCCCATGTATATTATTATTATTATTATTATTATTCTTGTTATTATTATTATTTCTTCACATTCTATAAACTCATGAATTAAAATAAATATTATTTATTCAAATAATATTCAATATATGTTATTTCTCACTGCACCATTAAACACAGTCCACCATTCCTCAAAAATATTTATCAGTCCTTGAATAATGGTTATTTATTTAATAAATATATATCATTTCATTATTCTCCAATAAATAAATAAATATTAGATTCACTAAATATAAAATAAATATTTATTAAATATTATGCTCACAAAATATCCTCTTGAATAACTGGGGACGTAATATATGTGATCGAGAATTAATGAATAATCGTTAAACCATGTTACGGGAATAATATTTACTCAAAATATTAAATAATAAATAATGATATATTATTCAACTAACATTCTAGATACACTTATTGTGTGACCCTTTGGACCTCTATCTTAGTGGAATTAGGTGAAGTAGCCAAATTTCCAAGGTTAGAATAAAGAAATATTCCAAGACACCTACAGATAAATAATTTAATGCCACAATTATATAATACCTCATTTGGATGCTTACTATGTAATATAATCCCTTTATCATGATATCTCTAATTAAGCAGGTTAAATATTCATTCCATCAACCTATGTGCTCGATGTCTCTTTATTTGATTTTCCAAAAATTGAACTTTTCTATAGAACACCATGGGCATGGATTTATTTAGGTTATATCATTTACATAAAAGGGCCATAGATATCAACTTCCATTAAATAATGGGAGGTATAAATTATTTCTCAAATTATTCATTAATTATATTTTACTTGTGACACACCCAATATATCCTTTGTTACCTCGAACATATTTCATCATTAATTTTATATATACATCAATGTATATGATTTATAAAAATCATTAATAATAATATTAAATTATAAGGATCTATACACACATACACACATAAGAATATCCAATTACATATATAAATGTTTATTTCCTATAAAAAAGTCTTGAATATCCTACAATGGATATTACCATGGTCGTACACCATGAGAGGGTGTCTTAAAGTCCTATGAGTCTCCACCCCTGATAGAAAATATAATTTTTGACCCAAAAATTATTTCATCTAGCTATATAACATATATTTAATAATATTTTCATGGGAGTTATCGGTTCTCATCATTGTAGGGAACTGTTATGACCTTTTAGTGTGACTGCTACTGTTAGGACATTATCACATACTATGTTATGTAGAATAATAATAAAAATTTGATAAAGAGTTTATTAATATTTGAAAATTAATATAGGTTATCCTAAAGTACACAAAAGTTGGTTATAGGGAACCAACTCTATAATATGTCACTAATAATTGTGGATCGAGTTGAAGCTATAACTTCTCATTGTATATTGTGCTGAAAGGTGGGATGATTTCTTGATAATGAATCTACTTTATGGATTAGATGGTTTTGTTTCTTGTTTCTTAAATCTTTTACACTATGTTTAATGCAAGTGGTTATTCGTGTTTCATTCATATTTTATGGTAGCTTTGTATGAGTCCTAGAGTCCCTATAATTATGGAATTGAAATGATTAATTAATGTTTTAACCTATGGGGTTAGAGGATTAATGGAATGTTGAATGATGATTAATCTTGAGAACCTTTGGGATCATTTGGATTATTCCTGGAGGGCATGGAATTGGGTTGGAAATTAATTTAATTATGAAATGTTTAAAGGAAATAATAAATTGAATGTTTCTTAAAAAAAAAATTTCACCTTTATGATTTATAGCCCTTAGTAGTCGTTTTTGGGTGTCTAATAGATGATAGTGGAAAATGATTTTAAGTCTATGTAGTTTCCCTTACTGTGATTTTAATCTATATATACATTTTATGTTATGTGAGTTATTCCACTACCTCACTCATTTCATTTTGGAGACAGACACCCAATGGACCTAGGAGTGTGGTTTCACCAATATCCAAGTTGGTACGGAATGGATGATTAACTACCCCCTCATTCCTCTCTCATCTCTTGGTAATATTAGGTGTTGGTATGTATGGTGGTTACCATTCCCATATTTTTTATATAGGGTTTTAATGGATTGTGGTTATTCAATACATGTGTATCTCTAGATAAAGTATCCTAATTATTATTATTATTATTATAGGTATGTCTTGTATGGTTTGTGATGGATTGAGGTATAATTCAAGGTGAACGAGCTATGGTGGCTCCTACAAACTACTTGGTTACTATCTATTTATGTTAATTTTTATGATTATATGATATTATTTGTGTGGTTAATGATATGTGTTGATGATAAATTAATGTGATTCATGCAGTGCATGATATGATATAGTTTCTCAGGTGTCAGTGTTGTCTTACTTTATTTTAAGAGAGATGGATTCAGATATGTGATATTAGGGAAGAGTGTAAATGTAGTGGGTAAGTGGTAATAGGGTAACTTCATTTGATATTATGTTATATATTTTGTTATTACTTATATGCGCTACTTGTTGAGAGAGTCATGGTGAGGTTGGGAACTTAGTATACCTATTTAGGTAATGAGTTAGATTCACATGTTTATTCATTATGATTTATTATGTTTTATTTATCTTTTTCATGAGAGGATCCATGGATCATCCTACTTATTTGTAGAGGCCCAAATCTTAATGTACATAGACACTAAATTAATTTTGAAGAATACTTAATACATAACAAAAATAGGTTCCCAAAGACCATATTAGTTTAGTGTCTTTGGAAACTTGGAACAAAATATTAAAATCATGGTAAAAGATCTTCAACATATCGCATAAAGTTCTTACCATTTTTTTCTCACCTAAAACATTTATTTATATCCACGGGAAAAGAAAACATAAAAAGGGTGAGATCAAATGGTCAATAAGGGTAAACATGGAGAACATAAAAGAGTCCATAAACATTTGAATGTAAAAACATGAACATAAAACATCAAAATCATGAGTAATGACATAATTCTTTGCAGTACATAATGCATATATCCTAAAGTAACATTAGTCATGATAAAATAACATAGAATTGTGTAAAACCATAAAGAACATGATATTATTTCCATAGTAGATAAGGCATTGCTACCAATACCATCATAGTAGACAAAGTCTATTACTGAACTGGGTTTACTTCCCGTTCCAGCCCTATATTACTAAACCGGATTTACTTGTCTTTCCATCCATGTCTATCTCATGAGATACAAATCTTTACCCAATTTAATGTAGGGATATATAGGTCCCACCCATACCATAATTAAATCATTATTACGTGTTCCACAAAATAAACATAAATCAATCATCATAACCCAAATAATAAAATGGGTTTCATAAACATCATCTCATCATAACATAATCCATATAAAACAAATGGATATAATTTAATCATAAGGAAAATAAAACCATGTAAATAATTGAGTCATTGTACATGAAACATAATCATACTAAATAATTTCATCTTAGATGGAAAATATTTTTGAAAAAACACTTGAAATGAATTCTTGAGGAAAATATCCTTTCATCTTTAAAATCATTTTCTTTTCACAAAATACCTTGAAATTTTTAAAGAAAAATATTTTGCTGAAAATAATCATGAAATCTTGTAAAGGAAGCTTCATGAAAATAAGGTGTTATGAAACCGTAAAAATATGTTCTTTTCGTATAAGTTAAAATAAATAATCTTCTCTTACTTTTGTCGAAAAAGTCAAAAAGTACCTCGTATGGCAAATAAAAGAAAAATTCCTTCCATACCACATAGTAAAAGTCAAAAAGGGGTAAAAATGACTTTAAACATACCTGGAAGAATAGTAAGAACTTTATGAAAACATTTTTATAAAACATGGACATTGTTGGTAAATATAACCCCTGTAAATACGTACGTATAATCAATCTCAGATAAAAATGAGATTGTCAAATTATCCCTTACCTTATGTTCAATTTCTTATGTATTTGTTTGAGACTTATGTATAGTGAGATTAAACCTATTATTAACTTATAAAATAACCATAATAATAGTTATGATATCATATATGATTCACTTACGACTTTATATTATCTGTTCATTTGTCAATTCCATATTGAAGCAGCGTTTTGGTTAAAATCATTTCATTTATCGTACGTGTTTTGACTTTTAATTATTCATATGATTACTTAGATCATTATTACTTACCTATATAATGTAAAAAATGATTTATATATAATATATATTCATAATATAGTATATATATATAATAGATTGATAAACAGAATGAAATACATTGTTCATGGAGAAGGTCGGTCGTACGTACGCATGAACGATGTTTTTGTTTCCTTATTAAATTGAATAAAAGTAAGTAAATAACATATACACAAATCCAGTATCATTATTATGTCATATATTTCATGATTATTTATTATGTATACTTTATAATCATTTTGGAATGGTTAACATGGATAATGAATCTCATCGCGTCGTGGAGACGGTAATCCGTACGTACGCACGAGCGATGATATCATTCCCATAATTATTGAATGGATTTTGAGTGGATGATATAATATCTCAGAATCATTATGATGTTATAATAATCATATATAGTTATTATTTACACCATTATACCAATCCATGTGTGGTGGTTGTGGAAAAACATATCACACCACGGCGTGGAGACGGTAAGTCGTACGTAGGCACGCGCGGTGATTTCATTTTTTATAGGATGAATATAAGGTAAAATGTGGTTTTTTAATATTTATAATAACATATAAGTATGTTATTAAAACTTATGTTATTAATTTATAATGAAGCAACTAAATAATATGAGTTATAAGAAAAAAGAAACTTGAAAGAAACGGTAGAAGAGATTACCTCTTCCTTGATGTGCCTCTTTTAAACTTCCTCTTAGGGCAATAGAGTTGGTCTTTTGGGAAGACCAGAACCTCTATAATATAACTAGAGATGTTGAGAAGAGTAATTGGTAGGTATTTGTCGAGATTGAAGGCTTAAAATGGAGTGAAGATAAGAGGGAGGAGGTTCCCTTTTATAAAAGAGGAGAGGGGCACTTTTGGAAACCTCAAAAATATTAATTTATAAAAACCCAACCCCATTTAAAAACTTCAAAAATTAATAAAATCATAATATTAGATGATATAGGGTTGTAATATCATCATACAATAAAATATATACATGTTGGGTAATTATTTTAAACCTTATCGATTTGATTTTTCTTTATTTAATCTATTTAATCATATTTGTGGTAATGATTTTCTAAATTTTAAATTGTTATAAATAATTACTTATCTATTTAAAATTTTCCATAATTGGATACTTTATGACATTATAGACCATATAAATTTCAATTTATTATTTTTAAATATATTTCTGATTTTTAAACAATTTAATAAAATTTTATTTTTATAAAATATAAATAGTGTCGATTTTGAACTATTCATTTATTTGAATTTTAATAAAATCCACACAGAATATATGTTCAAAAAAATATCTAATAGATTCATAACATGTCATATTAATCTATAAAATTATTATAGAACATTAATTAGTTCATATAATATTTATTTTAATATTTTTACTACCATTTATTTGATATTTCTCTTAATAAAATAATTACAACGACATTTTTGTATAATAATTTAATATACTTATTTTTTTCATAAAAATTAAAACTGAAATACTATGATGACGATAAATCTAATATACTTCATAGTAATACTTTTATTCTAATTTATCTTCTAAAACACCCAACTTCTAAAATGATATACTTATTAAATTATGTAGGTGACAACTTTGACATTATGTAAAATAAAATAATATAAGTGTCATAATCACTTTTATAAGGCTCAAAATGGTCAAATATTCTCCCATTGGATGATTATGGTATATATATACACGACCAATAAGTTTTTGTCAAGTGTTTTGGCCTTTTATAGGCATTATTATTTGAATAAAAACTATATTATTGATTTTTCACTAAATAAATAATTTATGCATCATTAATGTATAAGATATTAAGGTAATAAAATATTTCTTAAAAATTAAAAATAAATTAAAATAATAAAGAAAAAAATTTATCTTTCAAATTAGTATTTATAATCTAATTTATTTTCTGTATAACCTTATATTAAAAATACATTAATTATTAAAGTTTGAGTGAGACATATTTCACTTTCTTTAAATAAAATAAATTAAAGGTCTTAATCACATCCAAGTGGGTTCTAGAAGAATCCATTTAGACCCAATTATATTTTAGGACTAATTATAATCATATAATTATATTAATACATGTGTTAGGGTAATTTTATAATATTATTTTTACCATTAATTCCCCGATTTACCTTTAACTGTAGTAAATAAAATTTACCGTAGTTACGATTCATAATGTATAAAAATAAAAAGTAGCCTATTAACATAATTTGGACCTAATTATTCCAAATATGGAATCAATTTTTCCAAATTCCAAACACAGAAGTTGTAGTATGTAATTTAAAATTAATCCCGCCATTGAGAAAACGGGTTCTAAAAGATAAAACATTGTAAAAGATTGAAAGGTTTTTACCTATGAATTCACTGTAAAATTAATGATAATGAAATAAATAATATTAAATGGTAAAAATATATTATATTTATACTTTAAAACCATTCAATGTTATAATTTAACCATATAAATTATCTTTATGAAAAAAGTTGTTTTTAATTAAATTTTAGCTTATTTTTACTATTCATCAAAATATGAAAGTTAATAGAATAATATTATAAAATTATCCAAAGTAAATTTTTTTATACTTATTGAAATTAATATGTTTATTTTTTCAAATTTAACTCATAAACGTGTCAAAAACTAGATTTATAGTGGGTGCGCCATCAAAAGGTGAAAACACTGCATTTTTTGAAAAATACTTATTTTACGCGAATTTTTTTTTGTTCTCATAACATGTTCTAGAATATGTGTAAGATGAATTATAATGTTATAAAATTTAAAATGTGGTTAATACTATTCATAATAGCTAATTCATAATAATATTATAACAATATATCATTATTTAGTGGAACTCGGTATTGTGTACAACACACACTATTGAGGAAAGATGCTCTTGCACGCAACACAAACAAAGAATAGTGTTTGGGTATACTACAAGAAAATTCGGTATTTCTTATAGGGAAATCTAATATTGGTGTAGTGTACAATAAAATACATCAAATAAATTAAAAATAATATTTCTCATAAAATCTATGGGTGTTACATTCTACCCCCCTTAAAATGAATTTCTCCCCCGAAATTCATCAGGGTTATAAATCATTTACTACTTGAAATTTTCCTTCATAGAAACCCACATCATAAAAAAAGTAATACTAAAACTTAATTTTAAAAGGGAAAGTTAGAAACATAATGGTCACCCAAAGTAACTCAGCACTGGGTTTCCACATAGGAGAATATAAGTGAAGACATGGATATGGAAGAGAAATTTAACCATCAAGATCTGATGGAGAGTGGTAGAGAACATGTCTATGAAAAATCCAACAATCACAAAGCCATAAATTTATGATTATCTAATGTTCCATCTGATTCATCGGATATGAGGGTACTAGGACAACATTTTTTGTTTTCAAAATTATTTCCCTAAAGTTGATGAAGTTTTTCATAAGGATAAATTCTTACTTGATTTCAGTGTAATATCATCATTGGTCATTCCATGAACAATTTCCACTTCATCTCTTATTTAAAGAAAGGCAGTTGAATTTTTCCTTCTTGAAATGTTAGCCGATTATGCGATAGAATGATTGGTTATTCCATCTGTCTAAAATAAAAAGTTAGCAAAAGTTATTAAATATACATAAGTCCATCTATGGTGAGATTAATCATATATGATTCCAAAAATGAACTTATACTTCATCTATAATACCACTTAATGAAATAAAACTAATTTCTACTAACTAGGGACTTCTTGTAGACCAGTGGTAGGTAATAAAGTCCTATTGCACTTCGGTTGTGGGTTCGGTTCCCACATCCTTGTCCAATGCGACAGATTATTTCTCGTCCTATAGGTTGTAATTTTTCTAAAACTATACTATTATAACATTTTAGAAATAATATCAAAAATTTCTAGCCATAAACAATACTATCTGATGTCTAAATTAATCCATTTCAATATTTAGGCTTATCCAAAATACTTCTGTCCAATCTCATAGTATAATGAAAAAGATTACTAGAGAGGTCATCTACCAAGCATGTGAATAACATCATTTATCCCCCATATATCATAAGATATATCTTGTTGGTCACATTACAAACATGTGAATACCTTAATCATGTATTCTCTTGAAACATGATTTACCATATAACCTTAGTGAAAACATGAATGCTGTGAAAAGTTAACTCTTTCCACATACCAAAATCCCAAAATTTATATATACTCAAACCATGCTTTCACTTTGTCCTTATATTAGTCATGAGCTCATTATTACTATCAAACATTTTATTTTCTCTTTATACCTTCATTATGCGCATGTCATCTAATTTCCAAAAATATCTGAATAACCATTCATGGTTACTGGTACCATTCAACATATACTTTCAAATACTTTTGGAATAACAATAGTGTAACAATCTTTAGATGTTTAATTATTCCATAGTACCATTAAATTACCTATACAATATTACTCTAGATAAACATACAATCATTCCACTACCTTCTTAAACCATTGACTGAGCTTCATCATTTTATTCCTTAACACTTATTTCATCTCATATATCATTTGTAGTCACTTCATCATCATCAACATAAATACTACACATACGACCATGCTGAATCTCTTCATGAGATTTTCCCTTAGGTCCGTGGTTTTCATAATTCCCATACATTCCACATTTAAAACATTTAACAGTTGTTAATTTCTTAGAAATACCATTATCTTTGTCTATGGTGTTAACTGAACCTTTATCTTTGTAATTACTGGCTTTGTGTCCTTCTTTTCCACACCCAAATAATCTTCCAGTTCCTTGAATCATTCTACCTGATTCCACTTCCAAAATGATTTACATGAGGGAAATTGAACATTCTTTCTTCTATGATCATTATGAAACTCCATATTTCTCTTATTAGATGAGTCAGGAAACTTACCAGAGTTGAAATTATTGATCATATTATGAGATTACTGATTAGGCATAATAACGATGTTTGAAATTGAAAATCCTGTTTCATTTGTTTTCTCATGAATAATATCATCCATTGTCCATCATATTCTCCATTAAAATGAATCTTCCTGTTTCCATCCATTTTCTAAAACCCAAAAAGAATAGTGTGAGAGGAAAAAATCATACTAGGAAAAAAACATAATCAAGGGGGAGTACATTCAATCTTTAACATCTTAGGTTTAATCATAGGTTATTCATGATCGTTATCATAATTCTATGATTTTAACCTATTCTTTATACATAACCTTACGGACATCCCTAAACATACCTTAGAAATATCTCTAGGGGTCTCAGTAAAGTTTTTGCATCCTAGTTTCCAAAGATTAACTAAACCTTCGCTCTGATACCAACTGTAGAGGCCCAAAGGTTAACGTACATATATACTACATTACTTTTGAGTAATACTTAATACATAACAAAAATAGACGCCCAAATACCGTATTAGTTTAGTGTCTTTGGAAACTCGGAACAAAATCTTCTAATCATTGTGAAAAATCATCAACATCTCCAATAAATTTCTTCCCCTTTTTTTCTTACCTAAAACCTTTATTTATAACCAGGGGAAAAAACATAAAAAGGGTGAGATCAAATGCTCAGTAAGGGTAAACATGGAGAATATAAAATAATCCATAAACATTTGAACATAAAAACATGAACATAAAACATCAAAATCATGAGTAATGACATAAATCTTGGCAGTACATAATGCATAGATCATAAAGGAACATTAATCATGATAAATTAGCATAAAAATGAAACATGTAATTGTGGAAAACCATAAATCACATGATATTATTTCCATAGTAGCCAAGGCATTTCTTCCAAGACCATCATAGTGGAAAAATTCCGTTATTGAACCCGGTTTACTTGTCGTTCCAGCCCTATATTATTGAACCATATTTACTTTCCATTCCATCCATGTCTACCTAATGAGATACAAATCTTTATCCAATTAATTGGAAGTAGAAATAGGTCTCACCCATCTCATAATGAAATAATTCTTACGTGCACCACAAAATAAACATAAATCATTCATCATAACCAAAAGAATAAAATGGGTTTCGTAAACATCAACCCATCATAACATAATCCATATAAAACAAATGGATATCATTTAATCATAAGAAAAAATCAAACCATGTAAATAATTGAGACATTATACTTAAAACATAATAATACTAAATAATTTAATATTATATGGAAAATAGTTTTGATAAGACACTTGAAATGAATTCTTGAGTAAAATATCCTTTCTTCTTAAAAATCATTTTATTTTCACAAAATGCCATGCAATTTTAAAAGAAAGTTATTTTTTTGAAAATAATCATGAAATAATGTACATTAATCTTCATAAAAATAAGGCATTATTAAAACCATAAAAATATGTTCATGTCGTATAGGTTAAAAAAACAATCATCTCGTACTTTTTCCGAAAAAGTCGAAAAGTGCCTTGTATGGTAAACAAAAGAAATATTCCTTCCATACCACATAGTAAAAGTAAAAATGGGGTAAACATGACTTTAAACATGCATGGAAGAATATTAAGAATGTTATAAAAACATTTTTATAAAACATGGACATTTATGATAAATATAACCCCAGTAAATACGTACGTATAAGTAATCTCAGAAAAAAAATTGAGATTGCAAAATTATCTCTTACCTTATGTCCAATTTCTTCTGCATGTGTCTGAGACTCTTGTATAGTGGGTTTAAACATATTATTAACTTATAAAATAACCATAATAATAGTTATGATATCATATATGATTCACTTACGACATTATATTACCCATTCATTTTTCAATTCCTTCTTGTAGCAGCGTTTTGGGTAAAATCATTTCATTTATCGTACGTGTTTTGCCATGAAATTATTCATATGATTTCTTAGATCATGATTACTTACCTTCATAATTTAAAACATGATTTACATATAATATATATTCATAATATAATATATATATATATATATATAATAGATCGATAAATGGAATTAAATACACTGTTCATGGAGACGGTAGGTCGTACGTACGCATGAACGCTATTTTCGTTTCCTTATTAAATAGAATAGAAGTAAGTAAATAACATGTACATAAATCCAGTATCATTATTATGTCATATATTTCAGAATTATTTATTATATATAATTCATAATCATTTTGTAATGGTTAACATGGAGAATGAATCTCATCGCGTCGTGGAGACGGTAATCCGTACGTATGCACGAGCGATGATATCATTCCCATAATTATTGAATGGAATTGGAGTGGATGATATAATATCTCAGAATTATTATTATGTTATAATAATCATATATAGTTATTATTTCCACCATTATACCCATCCATGTATGGTGGTGGTGGGAAAACAGATTACACCACAACGTGGAGACGGTAAGCCGTATGTACGTATGTGCGGTGATTTCGTTTTTTATAGGATGGATATAAAGTGAAATAGGGTTGTTTCATATTTATAATAACATATAAGTATATTATGGATAATTTTTTTATTAATTTATAATGAAACAACTAAACAATAAGAAGTTTAAGAGGAAAGAAACTTGAAAGAATCGATAGAAGAGATTACCTCTTCCTCAACGTGCCTCTTTTAAACTTCCTCTTAGGGCACTAGAGTTGGTCTTTTGATAATACCAGAACCTCTATAATATAATTATAGATGTAGAGAAGAGTAATTTTTTGGTTTTTTCTGATCTTTAAGGCTTAAAATGGAGTGAAGATAAGAGGGAGGAGGTTCCCTTTTATAAGAGAGGAGAGGGGTACTTTTGGAAACCTCAAAAATATTAATTTATAAAAAACTAAAACCCCATTTAAAAACATCCAAAATGAATCAAATTAGAATATGAGATGATATAGGGTTGTAATAGCATCATCCAATAAAATTTATACATGTACGAAAATTATTTTAAACGTTATCAATTTGATTTATCCTTATTTAATCTATTTAATCTTATTTGTGGTAATAATTTTCTAAATTTTAAATTATTAGAAAGACTTAATTATCTGGTTTTAATTGTCCATAATTGGATAATTTATGACATTTTATACCATATAAATTTCAATTTATAATTTTTAATATATTTTTTATTTTTAAACAATTTAATAATATGTTATTTCTATAAAATATCAATAGTGTCAATTTTGACACTATTAATTTATTTGAATTTTAATAAAATTTCCACCTAATATATGTTAGAAAAAAATATTTAATAGATTTATATCATTTCACATTCATCTATAAAATTCTTGGAGAACATTAATTAGTTCATATAATATTTATTTTCATATTTTTAAACCCATTTATTTGATATTTCTCTTAATAAAATAATTACTACAACATTTGTGTATAATTATTTAATATACTTATTTGTTGCATAAAAATTAAAAATAAAATACTATGATGAAGATAAATCTAATATATTTAATAATAATACTTTTAGTCTAATTTATCTTCTAAAACACCCAACTTCTAAAATGATATGTTTATTAAATTATGAAGGTGACAACTTTGATATTTTTTTTAAAAAAATAATATAAGTATCATAATCACTTATATAAGGCTCCAAATGGTCAAAAATTAGACCATTGGATGATTATGGTCTAGAAATACAAGACCAATAAGTTTTGGTCAGGTGTTTGGGCTTTTATGGGTATTATTATTTGAATAAAAATTATATTATTGATTTTTCACTAAGTAAATAATTTATGCATCATTAATGTATAAGCTATTAAAGTAATTAAATATTTCTTCAAAATTAAAAATAAATTAACATAATAAATAAAAATATTTTATATTTCAAATGAGTATTTATAATCAAATTTATATTCTATATAACCTTATATTAAAAATTCTTTAATTATTAATGTTTGAGTGAGACATATTTCACTTTCTTTAAATAAAATAAATTCATGGTCTTAATCACATCCAAGTGGGTTACAAAAGATACCATTTAGACAAAATTATATTTTAGGACAAAATATAATCAACCAATTATATTAATACAAGTGTTAGGGTAATTTTATAATATTATTTTTACCCTTAATTTCCTGAATTACCTTTAACTGTAGTAAATAAAATTTATTGTAGTTACTATTAATAATGTCTAAAAATAAAAGGTAGCCTATTAACATAATTTGGACGTACTGATTCCAAATATGAAATCCATTTTTTCAAATTCGAAATAGAGAAGTTGCAGTATTTAATTTAAAATTAATCCCGTTGTTGAGCAACCCGGTTCTCAAAGTTAAAAAATTGCAAAAGATTGAAATGTTTTTACCTATGAATTCAGTGTAAAATTAATGATAATGATATACATAATATTAAATGGTAAAAATATATTCTATTTATAATTTCAAACCATTAAATATTATAATTTAACCATATAAATTATCTTGATGAAAAAATATGTTTTTAATTAAATTTTAGCATATTTTTACTATTCATAAAAATATAAAAGTTAACAGAAAAATATTATAAAATTATCCAAAGTAAATTTTTATATACTTATTGAAATGAATTAGTTTATATTGTAAAATTGAACTCATAAATGTGTCAAAAAAATAGATTTATTGTGGGTGGGCCATCAAAAAGCGACAAAACTGCATTTTTTGAAAAATACTTATTTTACATGAAATATTTTTTTTTCTCATACCATGTTCTAGAATATGTTTAAGATGAATGATAATGTTATAAAATTATAAATGTGATTAATACTATTCATAACAGCTAGTTCATAATAACAATATAATAATATATCGTTGTTTAGTAGAACTCGGTATTGCGTACGACACACGCTATTGAGGAAGGTCGCTCTTGCGTGCAACACAAACCATGAATAGTTATTGCGTATACTACAAGTTAATATGGTGTTGCGTATAGCGCAACCTATTCTTGGTGTAGCGTACAACTACTATCACAAAACGGGGCAAGGCCAGTGCTACACTTTTATCAGCACTAACGAAAAAGCGCTGATAAAGGGGGGGGTACCTTTATCAGTGCTACAAAAAGTGCTGATAAAGGGTGTCTTTATCAGCGCTAAAAAAAAGCACTGATAAAAGTACCCCTTTATCAGCGCTTTTTTTAGCGCTGATAAAGGTACCCCCATTAATAGTGCTTTTTTTAGCGCTGTTAATGGTACCCCCTTTATCAGCGCTTTTTCGTTAGCGCTGACAAAGGGGGGTTTTTATCAGCGCTTTTTTTTAAAAGCGCTGATAAAGGGTCTACATCAAAAAAACATTAAAAAAATATTTAATATTTAAATATATTGATATAGTTATATTGATATAAATATAATATATATTTTTTAAATATAATTTTAGATAAGTATAAATATACAGTTACACTTAATATATAAGATATTTAGTGAAAATGGATTATAAAAAAATTTAAAAAAAATATTTTTAATAAATAATTAACTAATTTTAATGGAGTAATAGTCATTTAATAACAATTTAAAGACTAAAAAATAAAAAAAAAGATCCAAAATATGTTAAAAACACAACTTGAACTTCAAACGTCCGTAACTTTTGATCTGGGTGTCCGTTTGAGCTCTACCACATATCAAATCGAAGCCTGCAACGAGCTCTACGCCGTTGTGATTTGGGGGGACCCCGGTCAAGGTTATTTCGAGGCCAAAAAGGCCCTATAAGGCCTCCAAAACTGAGTTTTTAGTCGGGGTACCCTGATTTTTTAACATTTTGTTGATTTTCAGCCTCATTTAAGGGGGTATTATTGGCTTTTTTGGTGGGGACTGAATTTATTCCAAGGTATTACATTCATATTGTAACACCTGAGATTTTTATGAGAAATGTTTTGTTTTTATGTTATATACATCATCAAAGGAATCTTTCACTACACACAACACTAGCTTGGCTTGCTTTACACGCAATCGCAACCTTCCTCGATAGCTTGCGTCGTACACAATACCGAGTTTCACTAAACAACGATATGCTATTAAAATATTATTAAAACTAGCCGTTATGAATAGTAATACCCACTTTTTGAAATTTTATAAATTTTATCGTTCAAAATGGACTTCATTTTTGGATTCGGAATATAAAAATTAACCTAGGGTGAAATTTTGGTATTTTTCTAAAAACTTTCAATTTTTGATGAATAGTGAAAACACTAGGTTACTATTTAAAAACCGAATTTTTATTTAAATAATTATTGATTTTATTTAAATTTTTTTTAGGTCAAAATTGAGACATAATACCTATATAAGATCAATGTAATTTATTGGAGTTATTTTATAATAATTTTAGATATATAAAAATTTTATTGAACTTTTCACCGTCTTTTACCCACCTCCTAGGAGAATTTGCAAATTCACCTAAAACTTAATTTTACCGCTTCTATGAGTGGAATCTAGAAAATCTGAGAGACACAGTTAATATCAAATACTAAAATGTGGTTCAATGAGATGAAAATAATTTTTGGTGAATAGTAACTTTTTACTTTTTTTACCACGGTTAAAAGTAAATAGGGTAATTAAGGGTAAAAATGATATTATTATTACCCTAAAACATGTCATAATTCTATTGGATAAGTGTAATTAGACCAAAAACAACCTTAGGAATAAAATATGACCATTTATATCCACTTGTATTAGATTAGGACATTTATTATTAATTTATTTAAAGAAGGGTTAAAATAGTTAAAATCAAAGTTTAATAACTAAATAATTTTTAATATAGGGTTATACATAAGATAAATTAGACTATAAGTATTCATTATAAAGATAAATAGATTTCCAACATAATTATATTTTATTTATAATTTTTAGACATTAAATAATTAAATTTATTTATGACACAATGATGAAGCAGTAATTATCTTATTAATTAAATATTAACATAATTGATGTTATAAATACCAAAATAAATGTAATTTAAGACTTTTTATGAATTACAATAATTTTCTAGGTTAATATGACATGTTAGTATTTATTTAATTAACTTTTTTCTAACTAATGATTCTGTTATAATTTTCACAAAAAACAATTACCAAATAGTGTCAAAATTGACATAAAATAGTTTTTAAAAAATATTTTATTATTAATTGTTATTTTATTCTTAAAAATATAATGCTCAGCCAAATGACTTAGATAAGGTTATATATATTAATAATAAACAACTTGGTGTTCGTTTGGCTTGTTATAGTAAGTTTATTGGCCTTATAGTGTAAGAAAACAAGAAGACATGGTAAACGTTAAATTATTTAACTTAAAGTTAAATCTAAAAGATAAGGTTAAAATAGAAACCTAAACTTGTATAAATTATATTAGATGAGATTATTTAGACCCATCCCCACCTTAGCTACTAAATAAATCAATTTGGATCTATTAAAAACAAAATATTACTTTATAATAAAATAATATTTGTAGTTTTTCCAAAGGTGCCCCTCTCCTCCCTTATAAAAGGGAACCTCATCCCTCTATTACTCACACCACTTTGAGTCTTCAATCTTGTCCAAACCCATCCAATTTCTCTTATCCAATTCCCTAGAAACATTCTACAGGTCCTTGTCTTCTTCAAAGACCATCTTTAGTGCCCTAAGAGGAGGTTAAGGAGAGGCGCTTCAAAGAAGAGGTAATGTCCGTTATCGATTCTTTCAACTTTCTTTCTTCTTATACTTCTTCTTCTTTACTTGTCTCATTATAAAGTAATAACATAAGTATTAATTATATACTGATATGTTATTATAAATATGAAACAACCCTATTTTACCTTCTATCCATCCTACGGAAAATGAAATCACTGCGCGTGCGTACGTACGGAATACTATCTCCATGCCGTGGTGTAATCTGTTTTCAACCACCACCTTACTTGGATGGGTATAGTGGTGTAAATAACTAACTATATATAATTATTTTAAATTGATATTGATTCTGAAATATTATACATACGCTTCAATACAATTCCACGATCATGGGAATGATATCATCGCTCGTGTGTACGTACGGACTACTGTCTCCACGACGCGATGAGATTCATTCTCCATGTTAACCATTCATGAATGATTATAAAGTATATATAATGAATAAAAATAAAATATATGACATAATAATGATTCTTGATTTATGTATATATATATATAAATTTCATCTACTTAATTCCATTCAATTCAATAAGGAAACGAAAACAGCGTTCATGCGTACGTACAGGGTACCGTCTCCATGAACAGTGTATTTCATTCCATTTAACGATCTATCATATATATAAATGTATATGCTGAATATATATTATATATAGATCATGTTTTACATTATGGAATTATTTAAATCAGGATATAAGTAATAATATCAAGAACAACAAGTTGAAACACGTACAATAAATGAAACGATTTTACCCAAATCATTTCTTTTACCTTGAATTTACAAAAGAATGGGTAATATAAAGTCATAAGTAAACTATATATGATATCATAAAAATGAATATGATTCTGTAATAAGTCAATAACATTATTTAAATCATTATACAGGAGGTTCGGATACATACGAGTCATATCGGGCATAAGGTAAGGGATAATTATTCCAATCTCATTCTTATCCGAGATTGTTTATTCATAAGTATTTACTGGGGTTATGTTTATTATTCATGTCCATATGTTCTAAAAATGTTTTCATAAAATGTTTAATTTTCTTCCATGTATGTTTAAAGTCATTATTACCATTTTTTACTTTTACCACATCGTATGGAAGGAATCTTTCTTTTGTTTACCATACGAGGTACTTTTTGACTTTTCTGACAAAAGTACAAGAAGAATGTTATTTTTAACTTATACGGCATGAACGGATTTTTATGGTTTCATAATGCCTCATTTTCATGAAGCTTACTCTACAATATTTTATGACTATTTTCAAAAAAAATCCTTTTCTTTTAAAATTGAATGGAATTTTGTGAAAAGAAAATGATTTGGAGAAGAAATGATATTTTCCTCAAAAAATCATTTCAAGTGTTTTATCAAATCCATTTTCCATCTAAGATGACATTATTTCCTATGTGTATGTTTCAAGTATAATGTCTCTATGATTTAAATGGCTTCACTTTTTTTATGATGAAATATCCATTTGTTTTATATAGATTATGTGATGATTGGACGATGTTTATGAAAGCCATTTTTTTGGGTTACGATGAATGTTTTAAGTTTATTTTGTGGCACAAGTAAGAATGATTTCATTATGAGATGGGTGGGACATATATCTCCCTCCAATTCATTAGGTAAATATTTATATCTCATGATATAGACATGGCGGTAATGGTAAGTTAATCGGGTTCAATGTTACAGGACTGGAACGAGGAGTGAACTCGATTCAGAATGGGACTTTGTCCACTAAGATGGTCTTGGCAGTAATACCTTGGATACTATGGAAATCATAACATGTGTTAATGGATACCACAGTTACATGTTTTATTACCATGATAGTTTATCATGACTAATGTTCCTTTATGATCTATGCCTTGTGTACTTCCAAGATTTATGTCGTTGCTCATGATTTTGATGTTTAGATTTTATGTTCATGTTTTTGCATTCAAATGTTTATGGATTCTTTTATGTTCTCTATGCTTACCCTTACTGAGAATTTGATCTCACCCTTTATATTTTTTCTTTTCCCCAGGATTTAGAGAAAGGTTTTAGGTAAGAAATCAAAAGGGGAAGATCTTTATGGGAGATGTTGAAGATCTTTCACCACGATTAGAAGATTATTTTTCTGAGTTTCCAAAGACACTAAACTATTACGATTCTTGTGTGTCTGTTTTCATCATGTATTAAGTATTCTGCAAAATTAATGTAATGTCCATGTACGTCATGCTTTGGGTCGCTACAGTTGGTATCAGAGGAAAGGTTTAGTTAACCTTTGGAAACTAGGATGTGAAAACTTTAGTAAGATCCCTTGAGATATTTCTATGGTATTTCTAGGGATGTCCCTAAGGTTAAGCATAAGTATAGGTTATAGTCCTAGAATTATGGTAACGATATTATAATTAAACCTAAGATGCTAGATATTGAAGGTACTCCCCCTTTATTATGTTGTTTTCCTATCATGATTTTTGCCTCTCACACTGTTCTTTTTGGGTTTTAGATGATGGATGGAACTCGAAGGAACCATGTTGATCAATGTAATGGACAATGCAATGATTTTCCTCCCGAGAAACCAAATTTGATTGGAAATGGAGTGGAAAATCTTATTGTTACACTTACACAAGCTATGAATCATTATGGATTTCCAAATGATCAGAGAAGTGAAAAATATTCTATTGAGTCCTTCATGGGGAAACATCCACCGTCTTTCAATGGGTCTTCTGATCCACTTGTTGCTAAACAATGGATCAGTACGATTGAAAAGATATTTTCCATACTTCGTTGTTCAGAACATGAAAAAGTAATTTTAGTTGTTTACCATTTAGAAGGTGAAGCAGACTCATGGTGGACTCTAATTAAGAATGCAAGGCCCCAAGATGAAATTTAATCCATGGAATGGGATGAGTTCAAGAACTTTTTTTTCAGTAATTACTTCCCTCGTATTCTTCAAACAAATATGGAAAAGTAGTTTCTTGAGCTTAAGTAGAAGGATGATGAATCTGTTGGTATATATGTATTGAATTTTACAAGAATTGCAAGGTATGCATCTAGCTTTATCATCTAACCTGAAAGTAAAGTTGATCGATCTTTTAGTGTCTTAAAACCAAGTCTTCGAAGGGAATTAGCTATAAGAGAATTCAATAGATATGATGAAATTGTGTGTTGTGCTATCAAGGTAGAACTAGAAGTTTGTGCAACATATCCATCTCATGGTTTTGACAAGAAATGAAAGATGGAGTTCAAGGAGAAATCTCAGAATAATGGTGAAAAGAAGATGAATGTTTCTTTATGATCAAAGTGTGGAAAGATGCATGGTGGAGATTGTCTTAAAGGGACTAGAAAATGTTTTAAGTGTGGAAAAGAAGGTCATCGAGCAGTTGAGTGTCAAGGTAATGGAAAAAGGGTTTCTAATGATATGAATAATGAAAAGACTGCAGAGAACGCATCACCAACACTTCAATGCTTCAAGTGCAATGAAATGGGTCATTATGATAATCAATGCCCTAATCCAATGGTTAAAAATGATCGACATGAGAAACCACTTAATGAAAAGGACAAAGGGAAGTCACATGTGATCACTATTGGTGATGTTGAATATGAAAACGATGTGGTGGAATGATTAAGTGTTTATGTAATGGGATTCCAAAATAATGTTGTATATAGTATCGTGGAATACTGGAATATTTATTTATTGGTCTATTGTGGTTTTCAATAATTTTATGGTACCGGTAACCATGGAAAGTGATTGAGATATTTTGGAAAGAAGATGATATGAGCATAATAAAGGGATGAGGAGAAAATGAAATGTTTGACAGTTTTCATGAGCTCATGACTGATATAAGGAAAAAGTTATATCATGGTTTGAGTATATAGAATTTTTGGATTTTTGTATGTGGAAAGAGTTAACTTTTAACAGCATTCATGTTTCAATGGGTATTCATTTTTCAAGAGAATACATGATTAAGGTATTCACATGTTTGAAATATGACCAACAAGATATATCTTATATGGGGGATAAATGATGGTATTCACATACTTGTTATGTGACCTCTCAAGTAATCATTTTCTTTACACTATGAGATTGGACAGAAGTATTTTTGATAAGTTTAAAGGTTGGAATGGATTAAGTTGGACATCAGATAGAATTGTTTAAGGCTGGAATTTTTTTTGATATTATTTATAATGTAGTTTTAGAAAAAGGACAACCTGTAGAACGGGTGACAACCCGTTGCGTCGGACAAGGATGTGGGAATCGAACCCACAACTGATGTACGACAGGCCTTTATCGCCTACCACTGGCCTACAGGAAGTCCATGTTTAGTAGAAACTAGTTTTATTATATTACGCAGTATGATATATGAAGTATAAATCCATTTTAGGAACCATATATGATTAATCTCACTATAGATGGACTTATGTATTTTTGATAACTTTTTATAACCTTTTTTTTGAGACAGATGGAATGACCCATCATTCTATCACATGATCTGCTAACACTTCACGATTGACAAATTCAACTTCATTTTTTTAAGAGGTGAAGTGTAAATTGTCCAAAGAATGACCAACGGTGAGACTGTACCAAAATCAAGAAAGTATTTCTTCTAATTCCAATTTCTTAAACTTTAGGGAAATGATCATGAAAACCAAAAATGTTGTCCTAGTGCCCTTATATCCGATGGATCAGATGGTACCATAGATCATCACAAATCTATGGCTTTGTGATTTTTGGATTTTTAATAGCCATGTTCTCTACCACTCTCCATCGGAACATGATGGTTAGATTTCTTTTCTATATCCATATTTTCACCTATGTTCTCCTATGTGGAAACCCAGTGATTAGTTAATTTGGGTAACCATTAAGTTTCATACATTAGTTTTTAAAGATTGGTTTTTGTATTCATTTTTTTGATATGGGTTTCTATTAAAGAGAATTTCAAGTAGTAAACCATTTATAACCCCGACGAATTTCGAGGGTGAAATTCATCTTAAGGGGGTAGAATGTAACACCTGAGATTTTTATGAGAAATGTTTTGTTTTTATGTTATATACATCATCAAAATAATGTTTCACTACACGCAACACTAGCTTGGCTTTCTTTACATGAAATTGTGACCTTCCTCGATAACTTGCATCGTACACAATACCAAGTTTCCCTAAACAATGATATGCTATTAAAATATAATTAAAACTAGCCGTTATGAATAGTAATACCCACTTTTTAAAATTTTATAAATTTTATCTTTCAAAATGGACTTCATTTTTGGATTTGGAATATCAAAATTATCCTAGGGTGAAATTTTGGTATTTTTCTGAAAACTATCAATTTTTGATGAATAGTGAAAACATTGTGTTACTATTTAAAACCCGACTTTTTATTTAAATAATTATTTATTTTATTTAAATTTATTTTAGGTAAAAATTGATACATAATACCAATATAAGTTAAATTTAATTCATTGGATTCATTTTATAATAATTTTAGATATATAAAAATCTTATTGAACTTTTCACCGTCTTTTACCCACCTCCTAGGAGAATTTGTAAATTCACATAAAACATAATTGTACCACTTCTGTGAGTGGAATTTCGAAAATCCGAGAGACACAATTAATATCAAGGACTAAAATGTGGTTCAATGAGATGAAAATAGTTTTTGGTGAATAGTAACTTTTTACTTTTTTTTACCACGGTTAAAAGTAAATAGGGTAATTAAGGGTAAAAATGATATTATTATTACCCTAAAACATGTCCTAATTCTATTGGATAAGTTTAATTCAACCAAAAACAACCTTAGGAAAAAAATATGACCATATAGGCCCACTTGGATTATATTAGTACATTTATTATTAATTTATTTAAAGAAGGGTTAAAATAGTTAAAATCAAAGTTTAATAACTAAATAATTTTTAATATAGGGTTATACATAAGATAAATTCAAATATAAATATTCATTAGAAATCTAAAACGATTTCCTATATAATGGTATTTTATATCTAATTTTTAGACATTAAATAATTTAATTTATTTATGACACAATGATGATGCAGTAATTATCTTATTAATGAAATATTAACATAATTGATGTTATAAATACCCAAATAAATGAATTTGATACTTTTTATGAATTCCAATAATATTATAGGTTAATATGACATGTTAGTATTGATTTAATTAACTTTTTTAGAACTAATAATTCATTTATGATTTTCACAAAAATCAATTACCAAATGGTGTCAAAATTGACATAAAATAGTTTTTTTAAAAAAATATTATATTATTAATTGTTATTTTATTCTTAAAAATCTAGGGTCCGGCCAAATGACTTAGATAATGTTATATATATTAATAATAAACAACTTGGGGTTCTTTTTGCTTGTTATAGTAAGTTTATTAACCTTGTAGTGTAAGAAAACAAGAAGACACGGTAAAAGTAAAATTATTTAACTTAAAGTTAAATCTAAATGATAAGGTTAAAATTGTAACCTAAACTTGTATAAATTCTATTGGATGAGATTATTTAGAACCATACCTACCTTAGATTCTAAATAAATCAATTTGGAGCTATTAAAAACAAAATATGACATTATAATAAAATAATAGTTTTAATTTTTTCAAAGGTGCCCCTCTCCTCCCTTATAAAAGGGCACCTCCTCCCTCTCTTCCTCGCACCACTTTGAGCCTTCAAGCTCGGAAAAACCCTGCCAATTTATCTTCTCAACTTCTCTAGAAACATCCTAGAGGTCCTGTTATTCTTAAAATACCATCTTTAGTTCCCTAAGAGGGGGTTAAGAAGAGGCGCTTCAAAGAAGAGGTAATTTCCGTTACCGATTCTTTCAACTTTCTTTCTTCTTCTACTTCTTCTTATTTAGTTGTCTCATTATAAAGTAATAAAATCAGTATTACTTATATACTTATATGTTATTATAAATATGAAACAACCCTATTTCAACTTCTATCTATCCTATGGAAAATGAAATCACCGCGCGTGTGTACGTACGGAATACCGTCTCCACGCCGTGGTGTAATCTGTTTTCAACCACCACCTTACTTGGATGGGTATAATGGTGTAAATAAATAACTATATACAATTATTGTAAAGATATATTGATTCTGAAATATTATACATACGCTTCAATACAATTCCACGATCATGGGAATGATATCATCGCTCGTACGTACGTACGGACTACCGTCTCCACGACGCGATGAGATTCATTCTCCATGTTAACCATTCATGAATGATTATAAAGTATATATAATAAATAATAATGAAATATATGACATAATAATGATATTTTATTTATGTATATATATATATATATATATTTCATCTACTTAATTCCATTCAATTCAATAAGGAAATGAAAACAGCGTTCATGCGTACGTACGGCCTACCGTCTCCATGAACGATGTATTTCATTCCATTTATCGATCTATCATATATATATGTATATGATGAATATATATTATATATAAATCATGTTTTTAATTCTTTAATTAATTAAATCATGATATAAGTAACAATATCAATAACAATAAGTCGAAACACGTACAATAAATGAAACGATTTTACCCAAATCACTGCTTTTACATCGAATTTACAAAATAACAGGTAATATAAAGTCATAAGTAAACTATATATGACATCATAACAATGTATATGATTCTTTAATAAGTCAATAACATTATTTAAATCATTATACAGGAAGTTCGGAAACATACGAGGCATATCAGACATAAGGTAAGGGATAATTATTCCAATCTCATTCTTATCCGAGATTGTTTATTCGTAAGTATTTACTAGGGTTATGTTTATTATCCATGTCCATATGTTCTCAAAATGTTTTCATAAAATGTTTAATTTTCTTCCATGTATGTTTAGAGTCATTTTTACCCTTTTTTTAATTTTTCCACATCGTATGGAAGGAATCTTTCTTTTGTTTGCCATACGAGGTACTTTTTGACTTTTCCGACAAAAGTACGAGAAAATGTTATTTTTAACTTATACGTTGTGAATGGATTTTTACAGTTTCATAACGCCTCATTTTCATGAATCTTACTCTACAAGATTTTATGACTATTTTCAACAAAATACTTTTCTTTTAAAATTGCATGGAATTTTGTGAAAAGAAAATGATTTTGAAGAAAAAGGGTATTTTCTTCAAGAATTCATTTCAAGTGTTTTATCAAAACCATTTTCCATATAAGATGAAATTATTTCATATGTGTATGTTTCAATTATAATGTCTCTATGATTTACATGGTTTCACTTTTTTTATGACGAAATATCCATTTGTTTTATATGGATTATGTGATGATGGGGTGATGTTTATGAAACCCATTTTTTTGGGGGTTACGATGAATGTTATAAGTTTATTTTGTGGCACAAGTAATAATGATTTCATTATGAGATGGGTGGGACCTATATCTCCCTCAAATTCATTGGTTAAATATTTATATCTTAGGAGATAGACATGGCTGGAATGGTAAGTTAATTCGATTCAGTGTTACAGGACTGGAACGAGGAGTGAACTCGATTCAGAATGGGACTTTGTCCACTAAGATGATCTTGGAAGCAATGCCTTGGCTACTATGGAAATCATAACATGTGCTTAATGGATTCCACAATTACATGTTTTATTACCGTGCTTGTTTATCATGACTAATATTCCTTTATGATCTATGCCTTGTGTACTTCCAATATTTATGTCGTTGCTCATTATTTTGATGTTTAGATTTTATGTTCAAGTTTTTGCATTCAGATGTTTATGGATTGTTTTATGTTCTCTATGCTTACCCTTACTGAGCATTTGAGCTCACCCTTTATATGTTTTCTTTTCCCTAGGATTTAAAGAAAGGTTTTAGGTAAGAAAACAAAAGGGGAAGATCTTT
Organism: Viscum album; assembly: GCA_963277665.1. Classification (NCBI taxonomy): domain Eukaryota; kingdom Viridiplantae; phylum Streptophyta; class Magnoliopsida; order Santalales; family Viscaceae; genus Viscum; species Viscum album. The sequence continues at coordinate 1,816,596,720 of OY728127.1, forward strand.
ATGGGAGATGTTTAAGATCTTTCACCACGATTAGAAGATTATTTTTCTGAGTTTCCAAAGACACTAAACTATTACGATTGTTGTGTGTCTGTTTTCGTTATGTATTAAGTATACCGTAAAATTAATGTAATGTCCATGTACGTCAAGCTTTGGGTCTCTACACATATTGATATTATGTCTCTGAAATTTTATCATTTTTTATAAAGAACTGCTATTTATAATAAAATATATAACAATATATATATTTTTTATATATTCACACATAAAAATTTATTTATAAATATAAATAATAAAATACATTTAAATATAAAATATATTAGCTTTATCTAAATAATAAATAATATCTATTTTATTTAAAATAAAAATATATGAATATTTATATACCTATATATTAATCTAACTATATACATATATATATTAATCTAACTATGTATATATATTAATATAACTACATATATATATTAATATTACTATAAATATATATATTAATATTACTATAAATATATATATTAATATCACTATAAATATATATATTAATAGAACTATATATATATTAATATAACTATATATATATATATTAATATAAATATATATTATTATACGAATAAATATAACTATATATATATATATATTAATATAACCATATATATATATATTAATATAACTATATATATATATATTAATATAACTATATATATATTAATATTACTATATATATATATTAATATAAATATATATTACTATATGAATAAATTTAACTATATATATATAGATATCATGAAATGGAAAAAAAGTCAAAATAGAGGAGTGGTAAAGGCTGAGGCGCACAGGGGGGGTCTCGAGTTCAAAACTTGGTGGATGCAGGGGCGTGTGCGCATGGGGGAATATGGGAGATAGCACTGATAAAGGGTGGAGGGGGTGCATGGGGGCACTGGAGGGGGCTGAAAAGAGCTATAAAAGGGGGGGCTCAAGCGCTATAAAATCCCCCCCACAGATTAGCAAGATTTTTTAAATTTTTTTATTTTTTTTAATTTTTCTTTATTTTTTTTTATTTTTTTTATTTTCATTAACTTTTATCAGCGCCTTTTTAGAACTGATAAAAGGTGTTTTTTCAGTGCTTTTTAGAGTGATGATAAAGGGGACCCCCTATCTTCGCCGACTTGAATACTGTTTTTCTAGTGCTGATAAAAGATGTTTTTAGCACTGATAAAAGGTGTATTTATAGTAGTGAACACAAGACATCAAAGAAATTAAAAGTAAAATTTCTCATAAAATTTCATGGTGTTACATTATTATACTTTTTATACTCACCCTATATATATATAAACTATTTTTCAGACATGTATGAGCTGGTTGGTGATCGGGCAGGACAATACTAGCTCAGTGAGTTGTTTAAGAGTTGTTTAGTCTTCAAGGTCACTACCTAGGATTTAAATTTGGTTCTTGTAGTTACTTTTTTAGTTTTTTTAGTTGTATGATAGTAGAAACATTTTTTTGATCTCTTTAATGTTTTATGAGCCTGATTTTTTCAGTTATTTTATCTTATCTCTCATTTATCATATTCTTCTTAGAGGGTAATGCCTCTCATTTGTGTGTATCATATACCCTCAATGTTTGATACAAACCCATGTATTATAGGAGGTGGGCTTCAAGCATCATTATCTCCCTTATATAATCACTATCCTTGGAGGGGTATCTTTGTGGGGGGTGGTTGTGTCATAAGATACTCTCTTTAGGATCCTTTTTTATCATATACTTGGGCCATTTCTAGTGCGAACTCCTCTTCTTCAATTTACGTTTGGAAACTATTTTCTATATGTGGTATGTAATCTATAGGTTCATCCTCTTCATATTATTTCCCTAGATCCACTTTTTTATATTTTTGTAATATCCCAAATTTCTCTTGTATCTCTTGGCTTAATATTTTCTCATCTATAAGCATGAAAATCCACTATTCTCTTTTTTCCATGATGATGGTAAATAGTTCTTCCAATTGGGCTTCCCCCTTGCTTTGTCCACAAGGATTTCTCTAATTTGATACTTGATATTTTTATTATGTGGTGGATTCTAGTTTGTATTGATCTTATTCTTGTTATTGAGTTAACCTCTACCTAAATACATTATAGATCAACAATGGGTGCTCAATGTACCTATATAAGTCATAAGGAACCTCTTGTTTGTCACTCCACCCTATCATGTTCATATTTTCTTCAAGAACATATAAAATAGTGGAGTGGCCTATATGAGGTGTCTTCTGACATATGTGGGTACAATAGGCATCCATTTTCCCCCTAAAATGCACTAAGACTGAGGCTAGAATTGAGTGAATCACATAAAACAATATATAGTCAATGAATACTACCAATAGGAGTGCATCAAAAGATATGGTAATGATTTTCTCATACATTTTTTCTTTTTAATATATGTGATACTTATAAATTTATAGTTTAATAAATTATTTTGGAAATTTTCCAAAAAAATGGAAATCAACACATATCCTTGGAAATGGTTCCAATATTTGGTGGAAGTAAATTCAAGAACAAATTAATTTGTAATAGGGTCCTAGGGTTTAACACAGGTACATGTGATTACATATTCTCTAGGTTGGATATTTTGAATATAAAGTAAAAAAATGTAGTGGAACTAATGTGTGTAGAGATTAGTAGACAAGAGGAAAGGAAAATATATTAATAAAGGGTTGAAAACCAAGTGATTCACATTCATTTGAGTATAAAATCACTTACAATGGATGATGGAAATCAACCAAAATTACCTATGTCTTCCTACTGGTCATGAAAATATCATGAGAAACCAGCAATGACCATTTAGATACACTCATTTAGATATTATCACCAAGACTCCATAATGATAATACAAGTCCTCATGAAGTTTTCTAACTCTGATCATTAAGAGCAATGAGTTTCTGGTTCCATGGTGTGGGGAATCCACATCCTCTCTCAACTTTGGTTCTTAGATTTCATTTTCCAATCACGTAATAATGTCATTTTAAATCAGCCTTGTGTGGGTTTCACTCCTTATACTTCCTTAACAAAGATAAACAATGTCATTATAGTTTTATTAGTGTAGTTTTAACTCAAGTATTCATCCATTACTCCCTATAACTCTACCTAACATCATTTATAAAAAAACGATAAGTGAATTTTTGAGCTTCTTCAGTCACTAATTCACACAAATTCATGGGATACCCATGAAAAATACATCTAATCATTATAAAATTAATAAAAAATACACAATAATACAATCATACTATATTAAAAAATGTTTATTAATTAAAAATGTAATCCCATGTATTCATAAATAACATCCTAATACACACATAGTCAAATAAAAAAATATAAATCTTGGGAGAATAAAGCACAATGGTCATTATGAATGAGGAAAACTCCCAAAACTAATATTATGCTCCTTCTTCTTAGCTCACTCTTGGAGATATACTCTATCTAATAAATGTAATGCCCAATATTCTACTATAATAGGTAAATGATATATCCTGAAACTATTGAACAAATGCACCCTTTAAAGATCCTTTATTCAAGGATTTATTTAAAAATAATATTTTATAATTTGAAAATAACCAAACTAATTCCATTTTTGAATTCATCATATCGAAATTATCTTAGTATTAATTTTTTATCTTTTTCTGAAAAGGTTTGTTTTTTTAGAGGCTTTTGGTTTTCACAAAATTTGTAGTTTGAATGAATTTAATATTATATAAGAATGACCTAGAAGTTTATAAACCATTTTAAGTAAAAAATAAGAATTTAATTAATAAAATTATAAATTTTAAAATATTATTTGAACTTATAAAACCTATGGAAATCATTTTTAGAACTAATTAAAATGTTACTTTAATATAAAAGTCATTTTTCATTATTTTCCTTGAATTGAGTATTTTTAAGGTATATTATGTTTTCTCTTTCATTGAAATCCTAATATCATTTATTTTTTTCATAATAAATCAATTTATTTCATGAAAATCAGTATTCAATATAATTTTATATTATATATAGATTTAAATCATAAAATGTTATTTCTCTAAAAACTGTTCTTTTTTTATTAAGTGTATTGATTTCAAAATTAACTTTTTATATCTTAAGATTTAATATTTTATTAAATTATTTTAAAATTTTTAATTACATGTATAAAATAGGTAAAATTTTCAATATTAATATTTTCACTAAAATTATTTACTAGAGTTAGAAATTAATTACCAAGGTAATAGTAAATTGGGTTATAAGTTAAAAAGTTAAAACAAAAACCCATAAATCACTCCAAGATGTCAAAAAAAATAATTAATTTATGTTTTTTTCAAAATAAACTTATTTTACTCTCCAAATTTTAATACTTTATTCCCTTTCACACTTTAATAGTAACCATACATTAGTGAAAATGTAAGGGTTGCTCCCAAAGCTACCATCTCCTTCACTTATAAAGTGTAACATCTTAACCACTTCAATACTTGCCTATATTTATAATTTCTCCTTAAAACTATAAAATATTTCTCTACCAAAAATATTATAAAATTGTTAAAATATTTTTTTCACCATTACTTAGAATAATTCCATTATTTACTAGGATGGTTCCAAGGAAAATTCTAGTCCTCAACCTGAGTATTATCAATTACTTGGATTTTCCTTATTAATTATATTCATTAAAATTTAGTATACCCACTCTAGTATAATTATATTTCTATAATTTATATAATTTAATATTACTATATTAATGTTATTACTATTATTTATTCATATACCCCATCCATTAAGAAAAACAAAAATGATGTTCGTGCATTGTGGGGACTACGACCTCCATGATGTAACGTGGTTCATTTTCCTTCACTGCATTACAAGGTTGGGTATAATGATGGTATTAAAGGATAAATATAATTTTTATGATATCATTAAGGTTCGATTATGATATATTTTAAATCCTATTAATCATATTATTAACAAATGGTCATCATTAATTTAATCATTTAAAATAAGTATACAAAGAGGATAATCTTTTATTCAAATTGTATAATATTTTATTATCCATTACCTATTATTATATTACTTTTAATTCTTAAATATATCATTAATAAACACTAAATATGATCATTATTCATATATTATAATATTATTATAGCAAAACCTTCTCTTAATCAATCATTAAATTAGGGTATGTTCATGTTTGGGTCAGTTTAACCACCTACTTGAATAATACATTGAATTTATACCATGAATAAATATGGGAACATAAATATTTCTATAAAATGATTAAAATGTGTAAATAATTATTATTTTTTTGTTTCTGGAGATATTATTTCAATATATAATTCATAAAATAAGGAAACACCCTATATTCATCAAAAAACACCAAAACATGCTTATTATCAACTTCGACTTCAAGGATAAGGTCTAAAACACTCCTGAAATGAATTTGAAACATCATAAATTATTTTAAATAATTCATAATATTAACTTTAAGGACCTATTAATAATAAAAATTTGAGTAATAATGAATATGAACATTTCTATTATGAAAATATTAAAAATAATTAAAACTATAAACACAGGATGTGAAAAATCAGAAGAATTAATGTAGATAATGACCATTTATGATGAGTGTTAATGAAAATGGGTATGAGTAAGGGTATTAATTAAGTTATTAAGATATATATTTTTATTATACAGGAGGTTAAAGTAAATTCGTTTAAGTCAAGACAATAGGTAAGTTTTTTTCATATCAAATTCCTCTCTCTGTGACTTCTTTTGCAATGTGAACCTAATCTCATTTATGTGGTGTATGTACTACCTATTTGAGATATTATATAATGAAATTAATTTAATAATTTTATTTTAGAATCAATTTTATATCATATTTTTTAATATGTTACGATTAAATTTCTACCTAATCCATAATTGGGGTTTCCATCTCAATTTTCATTCTAGGGGACTCATGTAGTAAGAACCACCTATTTAATTTTAAAGTGAAAAAAAAATACCTGGAAGAATGTTTCCATGTTACACGTGAAATTTAAGGGATTTAAAAGTCTATATTTTTATCCTTATATTATATTATTTTTCTTCAAGAGTTACCTTTTCATGGTGATAAAATCATCTTATGTTTTGGTAAAGTAAAAGTGTGTGTAATTTTCTAAAAAATATGTACCTATCATAATAAAAGTAAGTGGATGAAACTATATCCTAGATGAACCTAGGGGAAATCAACATAAAAAGGTTTGGTTGAGAATTTACTCAATCATCACCTTGATGCATGAAGTGTAATCCTAAGACTACACATCTACCGAGACACTCTCGGGGGATATGGTTTGAAATATTCTCACAAACATAATGAACCATGATAAAGGAATTTTCCTATAATTTCCTTGGTCTCTTACCAATGAAATATATTTAATTCTATTACTATCTTCCATGGATATCATAGAACATTTTATATACCATCTCCACTACATTTCTTAGATGAGCGTACTTCATTTTACTTTGATGATACCCCAAAAATTCCAAGTTGATTAAGGGATGTTCTCCTAGATATATATTTTATTCTATTGAATAAGGGAGTATTTGATGTCTAAATTTCTCAATATATGTTTTCCCATGTTTTTTTCAGGAATAGGTTCCTTAGTGAAGGATATGAAATTTATTGATGACTCTTATGGTGAATGAATTGGATTTAAACAAGATATGGGTGGGAACAAAAATTATATATCCGCCAATGCATTGAAGGTTATCATGAGATAAAATAGGTCAGGTTTTGGTGTATTCTAATTCCCAAGAAAGGAAAGTGACTTGGAATAAGTCTTTGAAAATAAGTTTTTTATTTCCAGTGTTATAAAAGTAATTATAATGTGATCAATGACAATTATTATCCATGTTTTCTTTTATTGTCCTGGATATACCATGCCCTCAATGTCAGTTGATTATGGTTTTATGTTGTTCATTTTTTCTTTCTATAAAACTTATTCCATGTTTATGTTATGTATGATTTTTTTGTATGTAACTACTTATTATACATATTAACTCACCCTTATTTTCTTTCCTTTCCCTAGGAATCCTATTTGAGGAATTTGATTAATTTTCATGGATATTATGGAAGGGATAATAATATACATGAAATGTTCTCATTTTGTGTCTCATGTTTTCATGTGTAATTTATGTCTTTATCTAGTATTCCAAGACTACTAAAGTGTTCTAACCCATTTAATTATGTAATATAACTTCCATACCAATTTTTTTAGTGTCTTTTATGTTATAGTTTGTATCAAAATAATTTTATTAGAAACCTTGTGGATTATATTTAGATGAACCAAGTAAGATAGAACTAGTACTATGAAAATAATTCTATATTTATAGGGTATATTCTAGAAAATTTAATAGGAATTTTATTTCAAAATTAAATATCATGATCTAATTATTTGTATGAAATTTTATAAACATGGAGACTAATGAGAGTAATGGAAACCGTGTAAACACCTGTAGTTAATGTCGGGATGTTCCCTGTGAACAAGTTAATGAAGTTGGAGTTGAGGATAATTAGTTCAGAACCAAATTGGGGATGTTTACCTAGGTTATGCAAATTAATCATACCCATATAGAGAAACCTACTAATACACAACATGGTGTAACCATACTAGATCACTTCACATAACAGTATCCTTCATCATTCAGTGCAACTACTAAACCACTGGTATTTGAATAATTGATCAAGTCCCTCGATAAGATCTTTCTTTATTTGGGAAGTAGTGAAAAGGAAAAATTCGTCATGGTAGTTGATTAGTCATATAAAGTGGCTAATATTCATTGTTAATATCTTAATATTAATTTTTTTAAAAGTTTATAAACATCAATTTTATTCCAATTCAGAAATTGAACATCATTTCCCATCATTGTGCAATTCATGCTTAAAGTGTAAATTTAGGCCCACTCAATAAATTGATTCTAGAAAATACATTTTTCATCCTTTTAATTTGATATTTTTTTATATTATTCATCACTTTATTTGAAAGATTTTATCTTTTAGTTCCAGTGGATTAATCCCAAGGGAAGATGGATATTATTGCACCTGAATGCAGATATTTGTTGGAAAAGGCATAATGGGCCTAAGGCTCATCAAACAAATGTGGGGCCCTCAAACCAAGCCCAATGAATCTCATATTTTTACATTGGAAATATAAAAATATGATTATTATTTTATTAAACTGTGTCCAGAGCTAATTCTGAAGTTTTCATGATGATTTAGGGATCTGAAGTTGAGATTTAAATGGTGGGCCCGACATAAATACCCATAAAGTTGTCCCACCATTTCGACCATAACATCCAAACGAAGGTGCCAAATTTCCTGAATGTTTTACATCTCATAGAGGAAATATTTAATAGAATATTTATATTCTACCACCCCTCTGTATTATTCCTTCATTAATTAAATATTCACACGTCAAAACGGTGGACGAATCTGGATGAATTTCTGGGTCAACTTCGAAACGGAAAATTCCTTTGATTTTCTCACTCTCATTTTAACTCCCCAAATTAATGGAGATTTAATTTACTATTGTGGGGTGTATATAAGTATCCAAATATTCCTATATAAGGATCTTATACTGAAGGGAATGGGGATGGATTATTTTTGTTTGGAATGGAAGTTTTTATTTTCTTTCAATTGTATGCTTTTATTTTGTAATCGCTTGTCAATTTCTCCCAAGAAAGTTTTTCGTTCACCTTCATTTAATTAATAAAACATCATCATCTTCTTATTCTTAACTTCTTATTTGTTTTTCCATATCATGTTGATACTTTTGCCTTAGGTAGTGAGGTTATTCACATTTTCTTTTGTGAAACTCTTCACACAACGGTGGAGAGATTGTTTTTTTTTTCTTCTTCTCCAATTCATTCATCATAAGTCTACTACTCGCTTTCATTGATAGAATAGCATCAATTGAGGGATAATACTATAATGGTTTGATCCAAGGGAGTAGAAAGGGGTGAATTGGATGTTATTTATTAATTTAATAATTCTTAATCAATTCTATATTTGAGATTTTAATTCAATGATTTACATTATCCCTTAAACTTGCCAATTTTAAGGATACACATCCTGAGTGATAAAACAATCCTCTACCTTGGAGTGATCATAAATGTGATCCTTCAAGTGTATAGGAGATTATCCTTAGGATAGTGAAAACTCAAAATTGGTGAGTGATTTGGGATGGTTGTATTTCGTTAAAGGAAATACTCGAATTTAATACATTGAATTAATTTAAAAAGAAATTCATCAAATAAACCTCATGTGATAAACAAGGATAAAATCATTCTTTTAAATTGAATTCACTTAAGTCTTTAAAATATCAAATAATCCAATCAATTAAAACCAAATTTGCCCACTTCATATCCAAATCAACACCATCAAATCACCTTCTTAGAATGCAAGTTTCTAAGGTTCTTTCTCCAGTCATTGTGGATTCGACCCCTACCTGTACTACAACGACCGCATACCTGTAGGGTAAATTTGGCCGCAACCAAATTTTGGCACCTTTTTCGGGGACCAATTAATTTAACTTACACACTCATATTCCTTTCTCACACCAAATTATCTATTCTCACTCTAATTTCTCTTCTCTATTCCCCTTTCTATTTCTGTGTGTCCAATGAATCCCAAAACCAATTTTCAATTAACTCAAATGGATTATCTTCAACAATACCCATTGATAGACCAAGGCTATAATCAACTGAAAAACAATATTTGGAATCACCTGACATAAAGAATTTCATTGACCAAACCTTGATTGAATACACCACACCAGATGAGATGTACAATCGATGGGATGCTGATTGTTTAAAGGATCAATTTCCATACCTCTCGAGGATGATTGGAGAGATCAAACTTAATGATGTTCATGATGTTCAAACATCTATCAATCCTAATTCTGAAAAAATTATTGAACATTTGTGTGAAAAGATGGATAAAATGAATTCATAAGTTTCATCTAAGAGAGTATAACTACAAAGCATTGAATCATTTTTGGAACCCACTCCAACTCAGGTTGTCCCTTCCACATCACTTATAGAAGAATCTTGTTACCAACATAACTCATTTGAATTTAGTGAAGAACCCACTTTAGAATCTTGGAAAATAGAGTTGGAAAATAAAGATAATTGGTCAGGTAATGTTCAAATTCAATCTAAAGAACATGAGGTAATTGTTAATGAGTGTTTAAATTAGAATGAAATTTATTTCATGAATTCACAAGAGGTAAATTTTTCTTCATGGATTGAATGTCCAGAATATTTCTCCAATGATGATTTTTTAGAAACACCAATCACTGATCCATTAGGAGAAATCAAAAATATAAAATCCATACCCATTCATGAAACTCATCTAGAAAATGTTGAGGTCGAATCTTCAATTCAAAGGGAACAAATTGTGTTGGGAAATTTTGAAAATGAAATTGATTCTAATTGTAATTCCTTATCTGTGTTTGAATGTCCTATCCAACCTGAACTCAAAATCAATGTCCTTACTTCCCCACTTAGGCATCCCATCATAGGTGATAACCATGACCTTGAATTAGTCATTCATTCATGTCCTGAAACTCACAAAGGGGGGTTAACCCTTGAAATATTAGGAAAGACTGTAGAAGAAACCGGATCAACCATTACTGAAATTCCTTGGATTTTCACACTCCTTGTAGAACATGGGTTTTTACATGACAATAAATCAAAGAAAACAATCAATCTCAATATTGTTTAAGTTGAGAAATATGGGTTTGTAAAAATGTTTAAAGTTGGTATTGGATAAGTTGGGGGGTTCAAGTCAAGATAAAGACTTTAAATTAAGCACTTTCCGGGAGGCAACCCAGATTCTGCCTTTTTTATTTCATTTTTTTTGTTTTTGTGTGTTTTCATGTTTCCAATACTTATGAATCATCTTTATTTTTCAAATAGGATTAATAAATAATTTTGATATATAAAAAATAAAAAAAAAATTAAAACTCTGAAAATGATAGTGCCTTAGACTTTTGACATGTCCTTCTATTATGAGTATGGATGGGTATGAAAGGGGAGCGCCATATTCATCCATGTCATGTGGCGTGATATCTGAGTAATACCTTACCCATAAATTTAAAAATAAGACAATGTATCATCAGTTTTTTTATAGGCTAAAAATAAAAAAATAAAAAAATTAAAAGGACACATCGTAGGTTATGGGGAAAAGCCCGTCACAACTGTCCAAGCCGTTGAGACTCAAACCCAGGATTAAAGGGATATTGTGGCATGAGCTTTCATCATCAACCACTAGGTGACATCATTCCATGATTATCATTTTCAATTTCCTCTTTGAACACCTCTCTCACACCCCCTTCTATGTTTTCTTTAAACACTGTGGACACTGTTATTCTATGTTGGGGGAGATGAAATAAAAAATTATTTTTTTTAATAAGAATATGCATGGAAAGAAAAATTCCCTTAACCTTGAACATGATAACACACATTCAAAACTCTGAAATTGGATATCAAATAATTTTGCAAGCCTTTATTCTGATTTTAATGCAATTTTTATTTCATGAGCATAGTTTATGGAAAGTGCGGTTGTCAGATGTGATTTTTCAAAGTTTATATTTTCATCCTCTTAATAAAAATTCCACAATTCATGTCTACTAGATCATGGGTGTAAATATGAGTTCTTGGGTCCCTTTCATTATATCATAGGGTTATGGGGTCACGTTTAGTTTAATTTGAGTATCCAAAAAAATAAAAAAAAATAAAAAATTGAAAAAAAATTAATGACCACATTGGGAAATGTTTTGTCTAAATGTGTGGCATCCAAAACTTGTGGATCGTGACTCCATAGTTGTCATTCCCAGAGTTAGGCTTTATATCTTGATTGTAGAGCATGGAATTGACAATATGTGTGGCGTCCGACACTTGGGGATCGTGACTCCATAGTTATCTTGCCCAGAGTTAGTCTTTTCATATCTATTGTGGTTAAAAAAAGCAAACAAAAAAATTCAAAAAAATTTGGATACTCATTTTAAGTTTTAATATTATTCCCACCTAGAAATTCCATTTTTTCCCCTTGAACAATAAAATGGGACCCATATCTTTTGTTATGCACAACAATTTATCATTCTTAATTGAAATTGGATGAAATGTGGCGATGAATTTTAACAAAGGAATGGGATTGGGATTGATATATGCTTATTGACCTAGCTTGTTTTAAATTATTTTGATGGTTTTCATAATTTTTTTTGGTATGAGGTATTTATGTGAGCAATGTGTATTAAAATGCTTTTGGAAAAGGGGATTCGAATTTTGTATTTGTAATATATTTTGCTCGGGACTAGCAAAACTCAAGTTGGCGGGTGTGATTAGTCACTGAAAGTGGATAATATTCATTGTTAATATCTTAATATTAATGTGTTTCAAAGTTCACAAACATCAATTTTAGTCCAATTCAGAAATTGATCTTCATTTCCCACCATTGTGCAATTCATGCTTAAAGTGTCAATTTGGGTCCACTCAATATATTTCTTGTAGAAAATTGATTGTCCATAATTTTAATTTAATATTTTGGTATATTATTTATAACTTTATTTTTAACATTTTATCTTTTAGGTCTGATGGATTAATCCCAAGTAAAGATGGATATTTTTGCGCCTGAATGCAGAAATTTGCTGGAAAACCATAATTTCCCTAAGGCCGATCAAACAAATATGGGGCCCACAAAACAGGCCCAATGATGCTCAAATGTTTAAAGTAGAAATATAAAAATATTAGTATTTTTTATTCAACTATGTCCGGATCTATTTCTGAAGTTTTCGTGTTGATAAAGGGATTTGAAGTTGAGATTTAAATGGTGGGCCTGACATAAATGCATATAAAGTCCTCCCACCATTTCGACCATAAGTTCCAAAAGGTTGCACCAAATTTCCTGAACTTTTTACACATCATAGAGGAAATATGGAAGAGAATATTTCTATACTACAACCCCTATGTATGGGGCTTCCATCGATTAAATATTCACATGTCAAAACGGTGGATGAATCTGGATGAATTTCCGGGTCAACTTTGAAACGCAAATTCCCTTGATTTTCTCACTCTCCTTTTAACTCCCCCAATTAATGGAGATGTAATTTATTTTTTGGAGGTGTATCTAAGTCTCCAAATATTTATATATAATGAGATTATTCTGAATGGAATGGTGATGGAATATTTTTGTTTGGAATGGAAGTTTTTATTTTCTTTCAATTGTATGCTTTCATTTTGTAATCGCTTGTCAATTTCTCCCAACAAAGTTTTTCGTTAACCTTCATTTAATTAATAAAATATCATCATAATATTCTTCTTATTAATTTATTACTTATTTTTCCATATAATGTTGATATTTTTTCCTTAGGGAGTGAGGTTATTCACATTATCTTTTGTGAAACTCTTCACACAACGGTAGAGTGATTGTTTTTTTCTTCTTCTCCAATTCTTCCATTATAAGTCTACTACCCGCTTTCATTGTTAGAATAGCATAAATGGTGGTATAATCCTATAATTTTTTGATCTAAGGTAGTACCAAGTGTAGAATTGGATGTTATTTCTTAATTTAATAATTCTTAATCAAATCTATTTTTGAAAATTTAATTCAATGATTTAAATTATCCTTTAAACTCACCAATTTTAAGGACACGCATCTCGAGTGCTAAAAAAATCCTCTAACTTGGAGTGATCATATATATGATCCTTAATTTGTATATTTTATTAGCCTTAAGATATTGAAAAATCAAAATTGGTGAGTGATTTGGGATGGTTTTATTTCGTTAAAGGAACCACTCGAATTTAAGACATTGAAATAATTTAAAAAGAAATTCATCCAATACACCTCATGCGATAACCAAGGATCAACTCATGATTTTAAATTTAATTAACTTAAGTCTTTAAAATATAAAATAACCAAATAAATTCAAACCAAATTTGGCCGCTTCATAGCCAAATAAACACCATCAAATCACCTTCTTAGAATGCATGTTTCATAGGTTCCGTCTTTGGTTCATGTGGCTTCAACCTCTACCTGTACTACAATGATCGCATACCTGTAGTGTAAATTTGGGCGCAACCAAATTTTGGCGCCGTTTCCGAGGACCAAGTAAGTTACCTTAGACACTCATCTTCTTTTCTCACCCCAAATTCTCTATTCTCACCCTAATTTCTCTTCTCTATTCCCCTTTCTGTTTTCGTGTGTCTAATGAATCCCAAAACCAATTTTCAATTAACTCAAATGGATTATCTTCCACAAGACCCATTGATAGACCAAGGCTATAATCAACTGGAAAATCAATATTTGGAATCACCTCACATAAGTAATTTCATTTACCAAACCTTGATTGAATACACCACACCAGATGAGATGTACAATCAATGGAATGCTGATTGTTTAAAGGATTAATTTCCATACCTCTTGAGGATGATTGAAGAGATCAAACTTAATTATGTTAATGATGTCAAAAAATCTATCAATCATAATTCTAAAAAAATTATTGAACATTTGTGTGAAAAAATGGATAAAATGAATTCAGAAGTTTCATCCATGAGAGTAGAACTACAAAGAATTGAATCATTGTTGGAACCCACTCTAACTCAGGTTGTCCCTTTCACATCACTTATAAAATAATATTGTTACCAACATAACTCATTTAAATTTAGTGAAGAACCCACTTTAGAATCTTGGAAAACAGGGTTGGATAATGAAGATAATTGGTCAGTTAATGTTGAAAGTCAACCTAAAGAACATGAGGGAATTGTTAATGAGTGTTTAAATCCGGATGAAATTCATTTCATGAATTCAAAAGAGTTAAATTTTTCTTCATGGATTGAATGTACGAAATATTTCTCCAATGATGATTTTTTAAAAACACCAATCACTGATCCATTAGGAGAAATCACAAACATAAAATCCATATTCATTCATGAAACTCATCTAGAAAAATTTGGGGTTGAATCTTCAATTCAAAGGGAACCAATTGTGTTGGGAAATTTTGAAAATGAAATTGATTATAATTCTAATTCCTTATCTATGTTTGAATATCCTATCCAACCTGAACTCAAAATCAATATCCTTACTTCCCCACACAAGAATCCAAACATAGGTCATAACCATGACCTTGAATTATTCATTCATTCATGTCATGAAACCCACAAAGTGGGGTTAACCCTATAAATATTAGGAAAGACAATAGAAGAACCTGGATCAACCATTACTAAAATTCCTTGGATTTTCACACTCCTTGTAGAACATGGGTTTTTACATGACAAAAAATCAAAGAAAAAAATCAATCTCAATCTTTTTGAAGTGTAGAAAGATGGGTTTTTAAAAATATTGAAAGTTGGTATTGGATAAGTTGGGGGGTTCAAGTCGAGCTAAAGACTTTAAATTTAGTGCTTTCTGGGAGGCAACCCGGATTCTGCCTTTTTTATTTCATTTTGTAATTTTTTTTGTGTTTTCATGTTTCCAATACTTATGAATCATCATTATTTTTCAAATAGGATTAATAAATAAATTTGATATATAAAAAATAAAAAAATAAAAACTCTGAATATGATAGTACCTTATACTTT
This sequence comes from Viscum album, assembly GCA_963277665.1. Classification (NCBI taxonomy): domain Eukaryota; kingdom Viridiplantae; phylum Streptophyta; class Magnoliopsida; order Santalales; family Viscaceae; genus Viscum; species Viscum album. The sequence goes on from OY728127.1 coordinate 1,816,612,337, forward strand.
TGACATGTTCTTCTATTTTGAGTATGGATGCGTATGAAAGGGGAGCGCCATATTCATCTATGTCATGTGGCGTGATCTCTGAGTAATAACTTGCCCAGAAATTTAAAAATAAGAAATTCTATCCTCAGTTTATTTGGTTTTATTTTATTTTTATGTTTTTATAGGATAAAAATAAAAAATTAAAAAAACTAAAAGGACATGTTGTAGGTCATGGGGAAAAGCCCATCACAACCGTCCAAGCCACTGAGACTCAAACCCAAGATTGAAGGGAGATTGTGGCATGAGTTTTCATCATCAACCACCAGTTGACATCATTCCATGATTATCATTTTCAATTTCCTCTTTTAACACCTCTCCCATACCCCCTTCTATGTTTTCTTTAAACACTGGGGACAATGTTATTCTATGTTGGGGGAGATGAAATAAAAAATGATTTTTTTAATAAGAACATGCATGGAAAGAAAAATTCCATTAACCTTGAACATGATAACACACATTGAAAACTCTGAAATTGGATATCAAATAATTTTTCAAGCCTTGATTCTAATTTTAATGCAAGTTTAAGTTCATGAGCATAGTTTTTGGAAAGTGTGGTTGTCTGATGTTCTTTTTCAAAGTTTACATTTTCATCCTCAAAATAAAAATGCCCCAATGCACGTCTAGTGGATCATGGGTGTAAATTTGAGTTCTGAGGTCCCTTCCATTATAGCATAGGGTTATGGGGTCACTTTTAGTTTAATTTGAGTATCGAAAAAAACAAAAAAATTGAAAAAATTGAAAAAAAAATTAATGACCACATAGAGCAATGTTTTGTCCAAATGCATGGAATTCAGCACTTGGGGGTCATGACTCCATAGTTGTCTTTCCTGGATTTAGGCTTTATATCTCTATTGTAGAGCATGGAATTGACAATATGTTTGGCGTTTGACACTAGGGGATCGTGACTCCATAGTTGTCTTGCCCATAGTTAGTCTTTTCATATCTATTGTGGTTAAAAAAAACAAAAATAAATTCAAAAATAAATTGGATAATCATTTTAAGGTTTAATATGATTCCCACCTAGCGCTTCCATTTTTCCCCTTAAACAATAAAATGGGCTCCATATCTTTTGTGATGCACAACACTTTATCATGTTTATTTGAAATTGGATGAAATGTGGCGATGAATTTGAACAAAGGAATGGGCTTGGGATTGGTATATGCTTATTGACCTAGCTTGTTTTAAATTATTTTTATGGGTTTCATATTTTTTTTTTGTATGAGGTCTTTGGGTGAGAAATGTGTATTAAAATGCTTTTGGAAAAGGGGATTCGAATTTCAGATTTTTAATATATTTTGCTCGGGACAAGAAAAACTCAAGTTGGGGGGGTGTGATTAGTCACTGAATATGGATAATATTCATTGTTAATATCTTAATATTAATGTGTTTCAAAGTTTATAAACATCAATTTTAGTCCAATTTAGAAATTGAACTTCATTTCCCATCATTGTGCAATTCATGCTTAAAGTGTCAATTCAGGATCACTCAATAAATTGCTTGTATAAAATACATTTTTCATAATTTTAATTTCCTATTTTGTTATAAGATTCATCACATTATTTTGAACATTTTATTTTTTAGGTCCGATGGATGAATCCCAAGGGAAGATGGGTATTTTTGCGACTGAATGCAGAACTTTTCTGGAAAAAGAATATTTGGCCTAAGGCCCATCAAACAAATGTAGGGCCCAAAAAACAAGCCCAATAATGCTCAAATGTTTATAGTAGAGAGCTAAAAAAATTATGATTATTTTATTCAACTTTTGATAGAGATAATTCTGAAGTTTTCGTGATGATAAAGGGATCTGGAGTTGAGATTTAAATGGTGGGCCCGACATAAATGCACATAAATTCGTCCCACCATTTTGACCATAACTTTCAAAGGGATGCACTAAATTTCTTGAAATATTTAAAGATAATAGAGGAAAATTTTTTGAGAATATTTCTTTTAAATTACCCCTCATGATTCGGCCTCCATCAATTAAATTTTCACACGTCAAAACGGTGGATGAATCTGGATGAATTTCCGGGTCAACATTGTAACGGCAAATTCCATTGATTTTCTCACTCTCCTTTTAACTCCCCCAATTAATAGAGATGTAATTTATTGTTTCGGGGTCTATATATGTCTCCAAATATTCCTATATAATGAGCTTATTATGAAGGTAATGGGGATGGAATATTTTTTTTGGAATGGAAGTTTTTATTTTCTTTCAATTGTATGCTTTCATTTTGTAATCACTTATCAATTTCTTCCAAGAAAGTTTTTCATTCACCTTAATTTAATTAATAAAATATCATCATCTTATTATTATTCTAAATTTCTTATTTCTTTTTCCATTTCATGTTGATACCATTGCCTTAGGTAGTGGGGTTATTCACATAATCTTTTGTGAAACTCTTCACACAACGGTGGAGTGATTGTTTGTTTCCTTCTTCTCCAATTCTACCATCATAAGTCTACTACCCGCTTTCATTGATAGAATAGCATCAATGGAGGGTTAATCTTATAATGGGTTTATCCAAGGGAGTATAAATGGTTGAATTTGATGTTATTTCTTAATTTAATAATTCTTAATCAATTCTATTTTTTAGATTTTAATTCAATGATTTACGTTATCCTTTAAACTCACTAATTTTAAGGATACACATCCTGAGTGCTATAACAATCATCTACCTTGGAGTGCTCATCAATATGATCCTACAAGTGTATAGGTGATTAGCCTTAGGATAGTGAAAATTCAATATTGGTGAGTGATTTGGGATGGTTATATTTCGTTAAAGGAAACACTCGAATTTAAGACATTGAAATAATTTTAAAAAAAATAATCCAATACACCTCATGCGATAACCAAGGATCAACTCATGATTTTAAATTTAATTCACTTAAGTCTTTAAAATATCAAATAATCTAATAAATTAAAACCAAATTTGGCCACTTCATAGACAAATCAACACCATCAAATCACCTTCTAAGAAAGCATGTTTCTTAGGTTCCTTCTTTGGTCCATGTGGATTCGACCCCTACCTGTACTACAACGACCGCATACTTGTAGGGAAAATTTGGGTGCAACCAGTAGTCTATCAAATTAAGGGATATTTATACCAATGGTGGTCACTAATTCAAAAAACTAAATAGGATTATGTGATCAAATGGTTGGAATAAAGAAATTTCAAGGATTTATTCTATGTAAAATACTTTCCTTGTGAGAAATGTGAATAAATTGGAAGTAATTTGTTTAATTTTAAACAAAAGGATGAGGAAATGTTATTTATTATATGGCTTACAATACAAGGTTATCTAGGAATTATACATACTATTTAAATATTCTACAAAGTAAGATCCATCATTTATTAGATGGGTTAAATCCAAGACTTTGAATGGAACTAACCTCTTAAACATTTTTATCATATGAAGATATAGTATCGAGTGTTATTAAGACATAAAATAAGTTCTCTAGGACAAATATATTGAAGGGAAATCAAAATAAGAACTTTTTGGTTGAGCATCATGGGAAGAACAATTTGGAAAATGTGAATAAAGAAAGTATGGGATTCTCATGTGTGGTAACTATGGAAATAAATGAACTAGGTTTTGTAAAAAGGGAATAATAGTTTATTATAGGTATTAATAAAGAGTTAATCAAGATCTAAAATGTTTGGTGCAATGTATAATTTTTTCATGTTCAATAATTTAACTATAGGTAGAAGGGACATTATGAGAACAAATTCCTCAAAAATTAAGGTAATATGCCTAAAAAATTCCAAGGTATCAAGGAAAATATTATGCAGTTTCCAAAACTAAAGTCGAATTCCCCAATGAAATAGTGGCTAGTACGTTGATCATTGACTCAAAATTATCTAAATTTTTATTTTATTTTGGATATTTTCACTCTTTTACATATTTTATGTTTTCTAAAAACAATATATATCTCCATAGAACCCTAGTAAGGGATTTATCAATTATGACCCTAAGAGGGAATCTTATAAAAGAAAGATATCATAGGTAGTTCTAATTATGATACATGAGCATATCATATTTGAAAACCTGGTTATTATACTATGGAAGAGTTTGATATGATCCTTGGTATAGATTATATTTCAAATTATAATGAAAAAAATTATTTACAAGGGAATAATATTTTGATTCATGAAGGTAATGTATAATTTCATGTCTTTAGAGGAGAATAATTATCATTTAAATCATGTCTAAATCCTCCCCTAGTATCTCTCCTTAAGGAAATTTTTTGTATAGTGGAAAATAATGAGTGATCTATGAATGAGGAAGGTATATTAAGAATAGAAGATGTACCCATGGTACAAAAATTTCATTGATGGGTTTCCTAAATAATTACATGGTCATACACCAGAGTGTGAAGTTGAGTTCTCCATTAAAATCACTCCTATTTAAAAGACCAAATATAAAAATCCTTAAAGAATAGAACTAGTGGAATTGGTAGAGTTAAATAAATAGATTTAGGAGTTGAGTGATAATGGATTTATAAACTCTAGTATTTCAACATGGGGATCAATTATTGTATTCATGAAAAAGAAGTATGGGTCCATGAGATTGTGCCTCAATTATAGGGTGACCAATGTCATCACTATAAAGAATAATTATCTTTTTCCACACATTGATGAGTTACTTGATCAACTTCAAGGATCCTGATACATTATAATGATTGATCCCCACTCTATTTTTCATCATCTAAGGGTGTATAAGGATGATATATAAAAGATAGAATTTTTAACTATGTATATACATCATGAGTTTATTGTCATTACTTTTGGATTTACTAATTCACCTTCTATATTTATAGATCTGATTAATGGTGTATTAAATGAGAATCTTGATAATTTTTTAGTTTTATTCAGTAATGATATATTGATATACTATAAGAGCCATGAAAATCCTCAGATCCATCTAAAAATAATTGTGGATACCATGAGAAGAAAGTAATTATATTGGATGTATAAGAAGTATAAATTTTAGCTCAATTAGGTTACTTTTATTTGCTTTATTTTCTATAAGGATAGTATATATATTGACTATTAAAAGACAAGGGTAGTAAAATAATGTCCTACACTGATGAACATAATTAATATCTAAAGTGTTGTGGGATTAACAAGTTAATATTTGTGGTTTGTTCAAAACAATTCCCAATTTCCCAAAACATTAACCAATATAACTTGTAAAGGGGTTAAATTATCATGGTTAATGTAATGTGAGGAAAGTTTTGAAGAGATAAATGGGATATTTATTAATTCACCACTATTGAATCCACCATCATGTAAGGAATGATTTTTAATTTATATTGATTCATTGAAGAAAGGACTTGGATTTGTTCTTTTGTGGAATGATAGGGTGATTTTATATGCATCAAGGAAATTGGACATCCATGAGTAGAACTATTAAACTAATGACCTTGATTTAGTATCCCTAAACATTGCTTTGAAAATATAAAGACACTACATCTATAGAAAAACATGTAGATTTATATAGACCACAAGATATTGAAGTATATCTTCTCTCAACGGGATCTCAACATGTGGAAAAGAAGACGGTTGGAACTACACAAAGACTATAATTGACCGATATAACTCCACAGTTGGAAGGAAAATGAGGTTTTTTATGCATTGAGTATGAGCTTCCACAGAATTATAACCACGATGAAGATTAATAAGGACTTATATACATACATCTAGTAATGTTAGATATAGTGATTTCTAAGAATGGGGATACATCATACCTTTTTTAAGAAATTACTAAACCATCCCTATCAGAAATGATAGAGAAGTATTATAAGGATAATGAGAACTTACAAAGGAATATTAAAGTGGAGAATTTTGTGAAACTAAAAAACTTAATCTATAGATATGGAGTGTTAAAGTTTGGGAAGGGTTTAAGTATTCCATCTGTACCCAAGTTAAAAAGATAACTACTAGATAAAGTACATAGTGTAAATTTCTATTTACACTATAGTAGAAAAAATTTGTATATGTAGTTAAGAGAACATTTATAGTGGGATGATATGAAGCCGGAAGTTGTGGAATACTTGTCTAGATTCTTAGTATGCCAACAGATAAAGGCTGAAAGCAAATATCATAAGGGATTTATGCAACCTATGCCTATACAAATATGGTAGTGGTATAATATTATAATGGGGTTTTTCACTTGAATCCCAAAGATTCCAAGGAAGAATAATGTTATATGGGTATTCATTGATCATATTACAAAGTTTTCTCATTTTTTAGAGATAATAAAATATTTACCCCTTAAGTTCCTTTCCTGAATCTTTATCAATGAAATCATATGTATTAATGGGGAACATATACCAATTTTATCTGATCATTACCCTCTATTAACATAAAATTTCGAGAATATTCTTCAAATTTCATTAAAAATTGAGATACATTTAAGCACCGCCTATCACCCCCATACTGATAAATGGTCTAAAAGAACCATCATGACATAGGAAGACATGTTTAGATCATGTTATCTTGACTTCAATGGTGTGTGGGATCATTATCTATATGTAGTTTAATTTTCATATAATATTTTCCATTCAATAATCCAAATGGAACCATATGAATAATTTTATGGGAAGAGGTTTCATACTCCTTCCTATTGGGAATAAGTTGGAAAAAACGTTAGTTGGCCCAGAGCTCATAGAGGAAATGACTACTAAAGTACAAACTATTCAGGGTCATATTAAAGTATCCCAAACCTAAAAAAATAATTATGATGATGATCGAAGGAAATAATTAAAATTTCAATTTGGGGATAATCTATTCATGATGGTATCACCCTAGAATAGAATTTTAAGATTTGGTAAAAATGGGAAGTTAAACCCTATGTACATTGCGCCATTTGAAATATTAGAAAGAATTGGGGTTATAGATTATCGATTGGATATCCTACCCATCCTTAAAAAATTACACAAAGTCTTCCATGTTTCCTCATATCCAAAATATGTTATCACATTTGAGGGAATAATTTTGTATCCTTATTTTTCTTATAATGATAATCCTATCTAGGTTCTTAACATGAGAGAGCAAGTATTATAGAATTGGGCGACTCGTTTGATGAAATTCCATTGGAGAAAACAAAAAATATAAGCAGAAACCTATGAGAATAAAGAATCTATAAGTAATGAGTATCCTAATTTTTAAAATAGCTAATATATACATCAATTTTTAGTATTAAATTATTTAAGGGGGGAGAATGTAACACCTGAGATGCTACTATAGAAGGTAAATTCTATATCCTAGAACTATTGTTTAAATGATCATTTAAATATATTGTATTCAATAATTTATTTAAAAGTTATATTTTTGAATTTTAAATTTACCAAACTAATTAAATTTTTGAATTATTCATATTAGAATAAGCTAATGATGAATTTTTTAACTTTTTTATGAAAAGGATGGTTTTAAGTCGAATATTATGGGTTTCATGAAACCTATAATTGTTATGAAATTTCCAGTATATAAGAATGAAATAAAAGTTTAGAAATAATCTTAAGTAATTAAATATGATTTTATGGAATAATATTACATATTGTAATATATTATTTGATCATATAAAACCTAGGGAAAATATTTTTAAAACTAATTAAAATGTTACTTTAATATAAAAATTATTTTTGGCCTTTTAATTGAATAAATTATTTTCAAGAGATATTATGTTTTTGGATTTTCCTGAAAGGATCATGTAATATATATTTTTATAAAAAATCAATTTATTCTATTAAAATTAGTATCAAAGATAATTTTATCTTATATATAGATTTGAAGCATAAAATTATTATTTATCTAAAAAAATTTATGTGATTAAGTATATTAATTTTAAAATTAACTTTTAACAAATTTAGAAATAATATTTTATTAAATTATTTCTATATATAAATTATAATTATAAAATTATTTTAAATGATCAATCTCAATCATTTTCATTAAAATTGATTACTAAGGTTGGAAATTAATTACCAAGGTAAAAGTGAGTTAGGGTAAAAGATGAAAAGTTAAAAGATGTCCATAAATAACTAAAATATTCCTAAAAAAGGATTGGTTGAGGTTAATTTAAATCTAAAATCATTTTAATCTCCTCTATTTTCCATTTTATGTCCTTTTAAACTTGAACAGTAACCTTACATTATTGAAAATGTAAGGGTTACTCCCAAAACTATTGTCCCCTTTACTTATAAAAGGGTAACATCTTCACCACATAAAGTCTCACCTATTATTTAAATTTATCCTTAAAAATATAAAAATTTTCTCTCCCAATAACTTTTACCCACTTTAAAAATATTTTGGTCACCAATACTTAGCATAAGGCCTTTATTTCAAAGGATACTCCCAGGGAAAATTCAAATTATAAACACTTAGCTTTTCCTTATTAATTAAATTATTTCAGATTTATTATACAAATAATAATATAATGATATTATCATCATATATATAATCTAAGGTTATTATATCATGGTTATTTCCATTATTTACTCGTATACCCCATCCATTAAGAAAAAAATCGATGTTCATGTGTTGTGCGGACTGTCGCCTCCATGACGTAACGTGTTTCGTTTTCCTTAACCACTTTAAATGATTGTATATAAGGGTGTTATTGAAAAAAAAATATAATTTTTATGATATCATTAAGGTTATATTGTGAAAAATTTGAATACCTATTAATCATATGATTAAAAAATAATCATCGTTAATTTAATCATTTAAAATAAGCTTACAAAGAGGATAATCTTTTATTCAAATTATGTAATGTTGTCTAATCTATAAATTATTATTATAATTAAGAATAATTAAAATATATATCACAAATAAAATATAAATAACATAATTATTCATATGGTATAATGATATTAGAACAAAACCACCTCTTAATCATTCAGTAAATCAGGGTATGCTCATGTTTGGGTCGGTTTAACCACCTACCTGAAAAAGACTTTCAATGTATACCATGAATGACTATGGAAACATAATTAATAGTATAATATGATATAAATTTATAAATAATGATTTTCTTTTTTTTATGGATACATAATATGAATAACTAATTCATCAATTAAGGAAACACCCATCGTTCATCAAAAATCACCAAAATGTGCTTATTATCGACTTTATCTTCAAGGATAAGGTCTAAAACACTCATTAAAGTAATTTTTAATGTAATAATTTGTTTTAATTAATAATTTAAGTTAACTTTAATTACCTAGTATTAATTAATTTTATCATAATAATGAATATGAACACACCTATTATGAAACTAGTAAAAACAATCAAAACTATAACCACCCGATGTGGAAAATCTAAAGAATTTATATAGAAAATGACCATTTATGAAGATTATGAATGAAAATGAATATGATTAAGGTTATAAAATAATTTATTAATATATATATATACATATGTATATTATACATGATATTAAAGTACATTCCTAGAATTTGGGATAAGAGTTAAGGGTTTTTCGGCTCAAATTACTCTCTCTGAAACTTGTTTTGTAAGGTACGCATAATTCCCTTTATTTGGAATAAATATTTTATATTTTATATCCTGAAATTTATTTCTTAATGTTATTTAAATATCAATTTTAATCATTATTTTTCAAGAGATTTTGATTTAATTAATACCCAAGCCATAAATGGGGTTTTCCATCTCAATTATCATTCTTTGGGACTCATTTTTTAATCACCACATATTTTTTATTACATGGTAAATAGATTTACATGGAATAATTTTAACATGTTAATAATGAAATTTATGGGATTTAAAAGTATATATTTTTATCTCCCTCTTGTATTTTTTTGATAAAAAGAGTTACCTTTTCATTATTATAAAAATCATCCTATGTTTTGGTAAAGTTAAAGTGTGTAATTTCAAAGAAAATATGTCCCTGGATGGATATTTGAAAGTGGATGTGAGAATGGAATAGATAAACCTAGGTTTAATCACCATGAAAAGGGTTGGTTGAGTATTGAATCAATCATCACTCTGATTCTTGATGAGTGGTCCTAAAACTGTACACCTGGTGAGATACTCATGGAGGACATGCTTTGGAATATTCAAACACTCTTAATAAACCAACAACAACAACATAAGAGTTTTATTAATGGTAAGGTTAACCCAAGAGTAAAGGGGGTATAAAGTGATGTAACCTAAGGTAATATACTCTTACAATGTCTATGAAACTAGGGGTAGGGATCCAATATTAAAAAATTAATTACACATACCCTCTGTATAATCTCTCGAATCCAGAAAGTCTATAGATTTATTCCATTTTATCTATGTGTAATGTACGAATTTTTTTATTTGTGATCAGGGTTTTTTGGAAATGGCGGCGGTTTAAACCGTCGCCATATGGTTCGGCGACGGTTTTTTAAAACTTCCACTAAAGTGTGTTTCAGCATACAATAGGCGGCGGTTTCCTAGATTTAGCGGCGGTTTATCATAACTGTCATAGTGGGTGAATTTCTCAGTGGTTTTAATGGTTTTAGCAGTGGTTTCCCCTCGGCAAAACTCCTTTTTTTGTGGTGGTTATAACCACTGCGAAAAAAAATAGTTTCCCTAGGGGGATACCGCCGCTAAAACCATTAAATATACCATGATATAATAAAGTAATATGAAAACTGTTTAGTGGCGGTTAAAACCCCCACTAAAAAAATACCAGTTTCTCCAAGGAAACCCGCCACAAGAACCATTAAAACTATTGCGACATAATAAAGGAATACAAATACTATTTAGCGGTGGTTAAAACCGCCACTAAATTGTTGTCCATAGCAGCGGTTTTCACCTTCGTGGATAGCAAGATACTGTAATTGTAGTGGTGGTTAAAACTGCCGCAAAATATATTATATTTATTTAGCGATGGTTAAAACTGCTGCTAAATATAGATTTAAAAAAATGCAACTCATACAGCAGGACCATTACCAATGCCCTGAAAAAAACCATTCCAATATGTATAACAAATAACACATCATAACCACAACACATCATATCCACTAATCTCAAGTGGTTTGGAACACTAAGGGAGGTGACTAGGGAAGAATAGGTTGAGTAAGGGTTAATTAAGAATTGAGGGAAAGTCTAAAATTCAAAACAATGAGGTAATAAAACTCCTATTTATAAGTGAATCACATTGGACTCTACCAAAACATTGTTAATATACAAAACTCATGTTGTGGGTTTGGTAAAAGTGTGATCTAGAATCCTCGTTGTCATTTTATCTTTTTTTTCCATTTTAAAATGGTAGATTGCCTCCCAAAAATCTTAGAACATAGAGTGGTCTAAGCCCTATTGGTTCTTCTATATTCTTCCATGTATAGAATTTATGACCTAGTTCCCATTTACCAACTATTTTACACTCACCATGACCAAGGCTACAATGTGGTGGGCTTGGATTTCCTATTTTAGATAGGTGGTCCTCCGATATTCTATACCCACCCAAGAGAATTTCAAGATTATCATGGTCCATCTTGTAAGACTTGAAACTTCATAGAGAATTATACCTGGTAAGACCTATCTTCCTCTATATATTATCCAAATCTACATAAGGATCTTTAGCATGTGGTTCTTTATCCATAAACCAATGTTATGAAAAAAATGACTCTTACCCTAGGAAAGAGCCTAATATGCATAGGGATATTATATAGAAACTATATGTGTATTGATTCATGATGTTTCAATATATGTAATGGTGTTGTGATCTCCTATAATAGGCCTTGGTGAAAATTATAATCACAATGGTTATACCCTAAAGGTGAGACCCTTCCTCATTCAAATCAATTTGTTTATTTCTTTCTCACATAATGGTTCTTATACATCTCATCCTTCTCCTCCTATACAGGAGACAAATTTTTATAGAGGACCTTTTCCAAGAACTATGAATGGATTGATTCCTGTTACTATAGGATATGTTTTTGATCATTCATCCTTGGGTAATAAACCAAATAAATTTAAGAAAAAATGAATCATAAAAAATGATTCATGACAAAAAGGAATTGACATATATGGTTCATACCACACTCAAGAAATCAAGAAATAAAAGGAAACATCAGAAATCAATAAAATACATAAAAGGAAACATGAGAAATCAAGAAAATGTTAGGTCATGATAATGTTTGGTGGAAACTATGTGCCACACATGATATATATACAAACTGAATGTTTCCATATCTGTCCAACATATCAACAAAACAACTAATCACGGTCCGATGATGAACAAACCTCGTCACCCTCTCCACCTCTATCTCTACGTCCTTCTACCGCCTAAAAGAACATTATATTGAAAATTAAATATTGTTGTATATTTACTTTTAAGCATAAAACCAATAAAAATTTGAGAACTACATGATTTTGAATTTTTGGGATTTACCTACTCTCCACCAGTCGATGCAATACCACTAGGGTCATATCCGATCATCTTTTGATATAAATCAATCAATGATTTCTGCAAAGTGGATATCCGAGCCCCCTGGTCGTGAACTGTGTTTCATAGAGAAACAATCTCCCTCTAAGTCTTGCAGGGTATGGGCTGACAACAACCATGAATAGATGCAGCTGCAATCCTCGGTGTCCTACCAAAGACCTCAGATGGTATGGGTCCCAAACTCATCCCGCGCACTCTACCAGGATGCTCTTTCCCATGTACTTTAGCAACTGGGTCATCCAGGGAGATTGAGTATGACTGCACAGAATTGGAATCCCATGGTTCTTTAATTTTTACCTATAAATAAAATAGCATTCATAATTGAAGCAATATATATTAAGATAATAAAAATAGATAATAAGTTATTATAATGAAAAATGAGTTCATAACCAACTTCTTTGGTATTCTAATTAACAAAACTTCCATCAGATTTTTGGTGAACATTCAACCACACTTCTGTTTGGGATTCTTCATGACCTAAACTCTATGACTGCATTAAAAAAACATAAATCAACAATTAAATATTTGAAACAAATAATATTTTATTATAAATATTTAAACTAATGAAAATATTACTAGAGCAGATCGACATCCAGAAAAACCCTTTGACCCCATAGTGTGGGGGATGGCCTACTTATCCCAGCTTGATGCATTATTTCTTGAAAGATACTAAAATAAATTAAATTCAATTTAATAGTAATGTATTAAATTTCATCCCCTATTTATAAACATTTATAAATGATAAATGAGATTATTATAGTAATATATATTTAAATACCATCTTCTTCTCATCACGATTTCTGTCAACAAAAATTTTCCACTACTCTTTGGGTACCCTATCTGGTAGCTTGTCATAAATCTGTTGGGTGGTCAACGAAGTATCATTGACATCACCCCACAATATCCATTTAAAGTATTTCCATTTTTTCCACAATTTTTCAATATCCACTTCCGTGCTATCACATTAGCAACCGTAAAGTGTAAAAACATCTATACACAGAAATTCATTTTGAAAATATTAATAACATGCATTCAATTACACCATAATGTATTAAAATTTCATTTATTTGGGAATAAAAAACTTCATTTTTCCAACATGTAGGCATATATCTCCAATCATCGTATGAAATAGGAAGGGAAATGGGCTTCGTGGCCAACAGCCCAAAAATATAGCCAAGTAATCATGTGGCGCCATCCGTAGGGACCCCATTTGAATCAAATGGGACAACTTTCTTCTCTTCGGCCAGATTCCATACATCTGAACTTTTTATATTTTCCTCTACAGTTTCATTGTTTCAATCTTTAATGAACAAATAGTTTTTATAAAAAAGTGAAATAAATTTATTCATATTATGATTTGTACCTATAACAGTCACCCTCCAGTATCCCCATGAAGAACTAGAAGTGGTGCATTGCTACCCCACTACTGAGGCTCCTAAAGCAAGAGGTGACAACTAAGCTGCAGAAGGGCCACTCATAGAGGGTGTGAGAGATGGTGCAGGGGGCAGGCAGATGGTGTCTCAGATGTCATGGGAGGGAGACAGATTGATCGTCATCTGTTGCAGTGGTCGATGAAACAGTATATCACTTATTCCTTGGCATTCCTGTTATTTAATCAAATAAAATTAATTTTAGAACATATATTTTAAAAAAATTATGCAGAAATAAAATTAAAAAATATAACAGATGCAAATTACTAACAAATAAAATACACACAACAATGATAATGAATGATTGCACAAATAAAATAAGTGGCTGCTAAATGAATGCATAACTATACATACAATAATTTTCTCCTTCAATAATGTCTGCTTCTCGATCCATTAATTCATCCACTTCATTCAACCTTTCAAGACTAATATTTTCAATAACATGGTGGACAAATAATTCTGATTCTTGTTGTTGATGATATTAAATGTCAGAGGTTAAATCTTCCGCTTCATCACCCATATCATAAAAATATCTTATTTTTACGTGATCAACTACACTCTACCCTTCATCCAAAACATCATTCACATAATATACCATTTTTTATTACGATGATATTATATATGGATCATGCAGTTCACGATCACCAACATCCATCAAGTGAGAGAAGTTTATAGAATTAAATTGAAATAAATCTCTTTTAAAACCTATGATAATATAGACCCAATTACATTTGAATAAAAAAATTGAAAAATTCCTGTGTTAGATTAATTAAATAATATTGGTCAGCTTTCTATAGTATCCCACTTCAGAAAATGTAAATATATCACTATTATGTGTTTTCAAACCCTCTTCTCAATCAACTGTACAAAATCTAAATACATTCACGTTGTAAGCGTCGAACATTCTAACTTTTTTTAGAGGACCTTGAGCAAGAAACATCAAATATTTTGACAAATCTTCTCAAGTATCATTATTCAGGATCTGAAAAAAGAAATATACTTTATTATAATTACAAAATATATGTTCCAAACTAATATTCATATCTATTGAAATATTTATGAACTTACACATCGTGAAAACCATTATACAAGCTCTTTATTAATATCTTTCATTATATCTTTCTCACTTCGTGTTCAGCCTCTTATTTTTCTCTTTGTTTTTATCCTAGACTCTTCAATAAATAGATCTGCAATTTCACTATTCAAGAGCACATATCTATGTGCCTGTAACAATTCCATTTCTGTCAGTGTAACATTTTATGTCCTCCAAACTGATCGGCCAACAGTAGGAAATATTTTTGATTTCCCATGTAATTGAGATTGAGTCAATGTGTCGTCAACACATCCAACTTGATTAAATCTTTTCTAAATATCATCCAATTATCTAGAACAAAAGTTAAGACACACTTCTGCCAAATAGCCTTCAGCAATAGAGCCTTCTGGTTGAGCTTTATTTCTCACGTATGATTTCAAATGCCCAAGATATCTGTGAAATAAAAAACAATAATAATTATGCATTTAATTAAGTTCCAAAAATTGTTTAATTAACTAAAAAATCATATAAATAAAGTACCTCTCAATTGGATACATCCGTCGATAATGAACATGGCCTCCTAATTTAGCTTCCTCAACCAAATGTGAAATTAAATGCATCATGAAAGTAAAAAAATTATAGAGGAAATATCGCATCCATTACACAAAGTGTCAATACAAACCTCTCCTAAAGGTTGTCAAGCTCAAATGGATGTAGAGATTTCTCACATAGTTTCCTAAAAATGTGCAGAATTGGAGTATAACAGTAGTAACTTTTTCAGGTAATAATATACGCAATGCCAAAGTAGCTGCTGTAACAAAATATGTGAATCGTGACTTTTCAATCCATGTAACTTATGATTATTTAGGTCCACTCACCTTGAGATGTTACTTGAATTCCCATTAGATACATTCATATGCTTTTAAGGAATTTATTTTTATGTTCATTACTTATAAGTATTTCCAAGAAATGATATGATCCTTCAAATTTCCATGCTCATTAATAAATGTGAAGATAAAATTGTCACAAAAATTATTCTCAATATGCATCACATTAAGATTGTGTCACAACAAATTAAATTCCCGATAGGAAATTTTGAAGAATAAACTTTTTTTCTTCCATTGTTGCATTTTGATTTCACTTGATGATGCACTTAAAACATGTTTCCTTCTATCATTCAAATGATAAACCTTCCTAAATTTTGTTTCAACTTTTTCTAGTTTTTCCAATATTTCAAAACCAGTTAACAACTTTGGATGTGGTCTGCGATCAAGGAAACCATTAAATTTTGATCTATTCATCCAAAATCTATGAGATGCATCGAGAAATATTTGATGGCATAGGAAGAACCATTTTCTACTGTGAGGAATCTTTTTGGGATCAAAATCAAAGTTAAAAATAGGACAAGACAAACCCGTGTAAGTGTTCCAACCAGATAAATTCCCAAGCCTAGAGAACTCACTAATGGTCCACATTAAAGCAGCATGCATTTTGAACAATTTTATAGAAGAAGCATCAAATATCTCAACACCGTTGCTCCATAAAGCATGTATTTTTTCAATTAAAGGATGAAAGTACACATCAATATCATTTCTAGTCATTTTTTCCAAGAATAATCATCAAAATGATAAAAGATGTTTGTTGCATACACATCCACAGAGGTAGATTGTAAGGGATCAAAACAACTGTCCAAATGCTATATAAGGTACTCAAAGTCCCAAATGGGTTGAATCCATTAGCAGCCCATCCCAATCAAAAATTACTAGGATTAGCTGATAAATATGGATGTAATGAATAAAATGTCTTCCATGATTTTAAATCTTATTAATGTCTCATTAACCCATCATTGTTATTATCTACGGAATTCCACTTCATGTGTTCTTCGATTTTTGATGACATGAATAGTCTTTGAAATCGAGGATTTAAATAAAAGTAATGCAAAACCTTTTCAGGTGTGTTCCTTTTTATCTTCTTCATGGTAGTATTTTGATTTAGACTTCCAACATCACCCATTGACTTCCATCTAGAAGAACATTTTTTGTAATCATGTTTACCTGAATCCTCTCACCAATAAAGCATATAATCATTGGGACACACATGTATTTTTTTATAATTCAAACCAATCTTGTTAACAACTTTTTTCATATCATAAAAAGACTCAGAGATGTTTTCTTCAGGAAATGCATCATGCAACAATTCCAATATCATGGAAATTACCTTATTTGTAATTCCACATAGAAATTTTATATGGTAAAACTTCAGAAAAAAAGAAATTTTTGAATATTTCAAACATCCACTATAGAACTCTTGATTTCCATCATCAACTAAATCATGAAATTCATTTTCCTTAGTGATTTTTTCTCTTACATTACTCTCCACATAATCAAAATGAGGATCCACTGATATGTTACAATCTTCATCTGGTTATCCTTAAGTCTCAAAAACATCACTTGTTACATTTCTATTTGTAACACTATCATCTGGTTGTTCTGATATGTTTTGATGCTGATGGTGGTGTCTTGTTGTGCCAAATGCATCATTTATAAGGCTTTTTCATTTCATTCCCCATTTTCGACGATGTTGGGAGCTCATTTTGTGGATTGACATCAGTGCTCAACCTTTTCTGTAACATTCTATTCTCCATGCCAAATCCAACACAAATATTGACTGAGGAATTTCTTCAATATTAAATGTTTATAAACTTCATCTCTCTTCAACCATCTTGTAAATTTACATTTATGACATGGACATCTAATTCTCCATTCAACGGATCAATTGGAAATTGAAAAATCTAAAAACTCCTCCAAAACCTTAACATACTGAGGTTTGTTCCTCAGTAATGTGAAACAGATTTTATCCATGTATATCACAATGTTCCTACACAATATTAAAAAAATTAAAACACATAACTATTAATAAATAGGGAAAGAGATTCATATATACTATTTGAAAATATATATAAATATGTTAAATATTTGTAAAAAGTCTAGGATTGGATCAAAAAACCTCAAAGAAACTTTTTCCCAATAACCCATGGTGGTTATCAGGTAGAAATATTCAGATAGAGGAATAGAACATCTAATAAAATTGAAAGATCCAAACAACACATCATAAGAAATGAGTGGAAAGCTCTATAAAATCTGCGATATAAAATGGATATAAATTTGTATGATGAACCTCATCCTTTATAGTATAAAGCTTTATAATACTATTGAATAGAGGTTTGTCTGATAATTGCATCTGCTGAGTCTATGCACTGGAACTAGGAAGTGATATCGAGAAATTAATACAAAAAACTCTATTAACACACTTCACACAAAATAAAACCTAATAAAAAATAAATATTTATATGGTTTGGATAATTCCATACATCTATGGGAGAATACTAAAAACATTTTCATTGTAAAAGATACAAGTAAATACAAAATTCATCACACACATCAAATCTATTATAAAGTCTCAAAAAATTAATCTAGAAACTTATAGTATTCAGTATAATCTTACATACAAACTAATTTGTATGGAGCAATTTGATAAACTATTCTAGATGTGAAAATAACCACAAATAGGACTATGAATATTTAAATCCTTAATATCAACAATTTAAATTAAAAAACCATAATTAATTACTATAAATGGTTGATATAGATTAATAGGTAAGGATCTTAAACCAAGGTATATAAGAGATAAAGTTACAAGTAGAAAAAACCACCTCCATGATTCAAGATCTTATGTAAGAAAAAAAGAACATGTGGTGTAGTGATGGTGACTGAGATACCTAAATATTACTTGGATAGAGCACTATATGACCTCATTTTCACCTCTCGAACACCAAAGATTGAAGAATAGCATCGGGGTTTTAAGAAGACCAGTGGGATTTGGTTTACCCAATTTTATTAATAAAATAAATACAATAAAACTAACATGATCCAAATAGAGTGAATTCTATATGATAAATATTTACAAATCATATTAAGGTCAATAGTATAAAATGATCCCTGAAACCTAAGGCTAAATGAAAAAAATCAATCTCCCGTCTCCATTTACAACAATAAATGGAACACGAGATCAACCATGCTTAGTAAAAACAATTCATCCAAATATTTACTTTTACTTATAGGTACCCAAAAAATAGACCATGAAGTTTCATGCCCCCCCCCCCCTAAGTGTATATGCTGGGTGTGAGAATATAATACCCAGTAATAAACCACCTAGTTTCTAACTTATATGGAATACACTTACAAATGTTCCTTATATCAATATAAACATTTATATATATTTATATAAAAATGACTTTACAAATGGTTATCAATAAAAACATGGAAGCATCAGATAATGGAAAACATCATAAAATATAATCAATTATAAAAAATAAATCCCTATAATGGGAGGGTCTATACCTAACATACTATCATCACAGGAATTTAGGTATAGGTTAAAGGGGTATAAAAAATTCAAGTCCTTGTGATCCCATCCCATTCATCAATCTCCATATAATACATACCAATACACAAGTTATACAATAGAAAAATACCCCTTCTAACATACTCATTATTTATCAAAACAATATCCATGGTCAAGGTAGCATTATTATTTATAATAACCAACATGCTTGGTAAAAAAAATTAAAAACAAGCACAACATATCAAATTAATAGTCATTCTTAAGAAATAATTCCATTATAATGAATCTAATGCTCAACAAAACAAAAGGTAAATATTCTTGAATATGATACATTAATTATAATATCAATAAAACATAATTCAATTTCACACATGATCACAACATAAAACATGAATAAATAAATAATATTATATTATAGATTCCAAACAGGTATAAAAAACAAGCGTGCATTAGTAAAATACTACCTAAGATCAAATATGGCATTTATCATAACCAATTTGATAAACTACCTCTGAAATGGGTGAGGCGGTGAGGCGGTGAGGTGTGGAAAGGTGGCGCGGCAGTAGGGAGGCGAGGCACGGTGAGGTGGTGAGGTGGTGAGGGTTTTAGGGGTCAATGGGGGGGTCTTGTGGGGTCAGGGAGAGAAGGGGTGTTGCAGGGGGTGGGGGAAGTATCGGGGATGAAAGAAAAAAACGTTTTAGTGGCTGTTTTTAAAAAACCTCCTCTAAAACATTAATAAAAAATTTAGTTGTGGTTTAGTAAACCGCCGCTAAAAACCCACTGGAAGCGGATATTAATGCTGTAGTGACAATCCCCCCCCCCCCACACACACACACATTAAACCAAAGCTATAGGCCCCATCAATGCTGAGCTTAAGGCCACTGGTAGGAGGAACCCAACGAACCCAGCACCCATGGGGAGATACTCACTACATGGAAGGACAAAATCCTGTTATATTCATAATTATCTTCAATTATGAATAAATATTACACCACTTAAGATGTATTTATAAGTCATCATTTATTCATCCATTCCTTGAAACTAGAAGCCTCCTCAAGTAGACATATCCTTCGCGTTGTGCCTTATTCCTCACCACCCATATACACGAGAATTTGACTATAAGGAGGATCAGCCTTGCTCACTTTTTTTGGATTTTGGTGCTAGCATCACTGAACCAAAACTGAATAAAATTTCCACTGGTACATAATGACCCATGATGAAGTATTTTCCTTACCACTATCTTGGTCTTCTACCAATTCAATCAATTGAATACAATTATTATCTTCCCTGGATAACCTAGAACATTTTATATTCCCACTCTACTATATTTATTTGATAAGAGTACTTCATATTAATTTGATCATACCCCATGGATTCCAAGTTTATTAAGAAATGTTCTCCTAGAGATCCACATTATTCTATTGAATAGGGAAGTTTTCAATATTCATATTTCTCAATATATGGATATCCTAGTTTTATTTAGAAAGAAGTCCCTCATGAAATTGTATGGAAGGTCTTGATGCATCTTATAGTGAATTCATTTGATTTAAACAAGTAATGGGTGGGCCCCTGAATTATATATCACCTTGATGCATTGGAAAGTCTCATGAGACAAAATAGGTTGGGTTTTGTTGTATGCATCTTCCAATGAAAGTAAATAGTCTTGGAATAAGGATATGGTTATTGTAATAGTGGGTTCCATAGACCTAACTATATGATAATTGTTTATTACCATATCATGTATAATGTGATTTATGCATGATATTTACATAGAATTAGGGTTAATATATTTTTTTCCACTATTTAATGGTAATGCACATATATTAATTATCATATCAAAAGGTTATAGCAGATCCCAGGCTATAATGAAAACATTGAGATATGATGACATTTATCTTAAACATATATCTTATGGTCTAGATACTTCATACAAATTGGAAATAGTAGATGTTTGACTATTAGGTGTTGGGGGTTCATAATCATTGAGACTTCTTCTCATGAAGTTCACACATGGTGATATCTAGTAGTTGATATCATGAGGACAGACCCACCAAAACAAACACCACATGTTTTCGGTGTAATTGGATGTTCCTATCTACGGAAATGTGTATTAGTCTCCTGACTTGAGATCATTATCAATGTGTTTCATTTCATTATTTACTTTGATAAAAGGAAAAAACCATGATAATGAAATCATGGTAAGGTAGCTTGTGTTGGGTGTGACATTGGTGGAATGACATTGGTTGAACGGTCAAGAGAGAATTTATCGCTTCTGATTTGAGGAAGTTATATATCTTGGGTCTGGTTGATCAGGATGGTAGTACCTTGATAAATATATGGACATGGTAGTCCAAAGGTAAATACATATAATTATATTAATAAATAATAAATCAGGAAAGGATGATGACATGGATCTGCATTCTACTTTATGAGATATGTAAAGGCAAAGAGATTATATTACAGAATGCATATTTTTAGGTTGGTTGTCTTTTCAATGACTATCTTTATCACTGTAGGGCCTTGATGGGTTGCTAGATTATTCTCTTGTTTTGTGGATGTTATTCACTAATTTATATATAATGTCCTAGAGGTTCACACACAATATTGAAATCAATAATCTTCCCTATTCTACTGAATAGGTATATAGGATATGGAGGGCCCCACCACTAGGGTTCGAGATTTTCCCAGGGATGTATGATCACCAAAGAAATAATTAAATTCATATTATTCAAAATAAGAATTATTGGAATTGAATTTATTTATTAAATGTATTTTTCATGTTTTAAAGTAAATACATGGAAAATATTATAAGGTAGAATATAATTTGAAAATATTTAAAGATCATTTAATATTTGCAGGAATGACGAGTGGAGTTAATGTATTGGTTATTACCATGTAATATACTTATTATATTACAATAATTTAATAATAATTTAAATGATATTTATGAAACAACACACTAATCATAATATATCATTTATAGAGTGTCTTAAATATTCGGTGGCTAGGGAGCCTTTTCAGGTAGTTTATTAATACATTATAAATAGGGGGAGAGGGTATTGCCAAAAAAATATTCATGGATTTATCTTGATAGATTCTCTATCATATCCCACTCTCTAGAGAGAGAAGCTCTCCTTCAAAAGTAATCAGATTGAGCTATCCCGCATGAATCTAAGGTAGGTTGATGAGCTGATCATAGGGGCATCAAAGGCATCATTGGATCTCCACACTAACACCCAAAATTAAATGATTGGTGATCCCACATATTCTTGAAGCACATGTGGACGATTTATAGGAATTAAACATTGAATTTTTCAAGAAGTGATCGCTAGAAAAAATCAGATGTTGAGTACATCTTTGGATCAAACCAAGTATTTATGGTTTAATATTTGTGCTCAATTTTCTTCATGTGTGATCCTTGGGATTAAATCGGGGTAGTTCTTCACTGTCGATAACGTTTTCACATTGATATTAAATGAAAATTTTTAAATCCCCATCCCACCAGCTTTAGTTGTATGCCCAGGTACCTTGAATTGGTATTAGAGGGACATGTGAATATTTTAAGCCAATGAAAAATTAAATTTTCACTAAATGTAAAAGAGTACATCATTCTAATCCCAATGTCGCATACAATGTTTCAATCCAACATCGGATGACCAGTTTGCGACCATATGAAATTTTGAATTCAGATTGAAATAAATCTTGTGAGTTTTAAATTTTGAAAAATATATATATTTTACATTTTAATATACCCAAAGGAAATTGGAAAAATTAATTTCCAAAGAAATCAGACATTGGTTCGATAGTATTTCATATTAATAGTATTTTCGGATGGGGTTCGATAATATTTATTATAATTATTATTTTAGTGTCATATTTTTATTATTTTTCTAAGCCTAATAAGATAGGTTTGAGAAAATTTTGGGGTTACTGAGTGCTTTATGTGGTTATCTTTTAGAAAAAAAATTAAAAAAACTTTTCGTAGGCAGATATGGAAATATGAAAGCAATATTTAAAAAATAGAACTTGTTTTTCAAGGGGGTGAGATACCCCTACCAACTTCCCATGTATCCCATCACATGGAACACCTCCTTCTCCCTCTAAGTCCAACCACCTCCCTATACGGTATGTCGTTGAGGAAGCCTCCCATGATCAGCCTGGATGACACTGCGGACCGCCCAGGGCTCCCTATCTAGTCGTCTCTTTTCCTAGAAACCAACCAGTGTCTGATATAGAATCATTATCATTCCTAGGACTCCATCATTTGTAAAAAAGAGACCATGCCATTTTCATTCTGTGTGGATCTGGCCAAGTCTCAACTTCTATCTCCCAGTACACCGAATCTACCGCAGATCTGATGAGTGGTATTTTCCCCCCTCCGCAATATCTGGCTTCCATGGGATCTTTAGATTTAGCTGCTCCAATTTTCATGTTGAAACCCATCACTAGGTGCCTTCAGAGACACTAACTCCTCCAAAACTAAGAACTCTTTCACGAGTCACCATGGACCATAGTCTCACTAGTGAGACCCATTGTTCAGCCCCCTTCACTCTCCACTTGACGACATGTTGTCGCACGCCTTTTCTATTCAAGACCACCGACTTCCATACCCCGTGTCGCTGCCCAGATCTGGATATAATACCCTAGGTTTTCACCACTATCTATTAACGAGTCTAAACCCCTGCTTCCACCATTTACAACTTCCGCCTCCCATGGTCTAATGGTAACCAGTCGCTGCTTCTATTGCCCAACTCATCAATTACCTACCAATGAACCATGAGTGTGGTAACCCCTCCCATGCTCTATATAGACCCAAATCAACCTGAAATAAATCGAGGTGGGTCAGCCATACCCGGTACAGGTCTGGGCAGGCATTCCTGGCCTAGAACACCCCACACAGGGTCTTTCTGGCACTGAATGGGCATGTGCGAGATCATCGAGACCCAAAAAGGATCTTCTCGGATTTTTCAGGGTCTGGGTATAATTTTATAATAAAAAATTAATTAATTTAATTTTGGTTTTACGATAAATTAATTAAATATTAATTTTATAGTTTAAAAATTAATTTTAATATTACAGGTTAAATTAGTTTAATATAGATGTTAAATTAAATTAATTAATTAATTTAATTTTGGAATTAAAATTAATTTAATTATTGGGAATGAATGACATAAATATTGAATTAAATAAAAGTGAATTTTTAATTCAATAAAATTCCCTTTTGAAAATAATTTAATGCTAGTTTAATTTTATTTATACATTTAACATAAATACGTGATTTTAAAGCATATTGATTAATCATGGTCTATAGATCGATAAATTCATGTCTGGTGTTTATTTATTTTTTTAATTATTGAAATTCATGATTTTTAATAATTAGTTTATTAAATGAAGATCTTATGTCATCTAAGCGTCATTATATGTAAAAGCGCTAACATGTCCAATTTCTCAATTTTATTTTGTACTCCTGAGTCCCCCCTCCTACATGTGAGTGTTTTTTTTATAATGGAAAGGACAAGCACTGATGTAATTCACACTGATTTATGATGACGCACTAGATAGGAGTTTGACACATTGAATGGGTGAGCGTTGTAACTTGAGTCCCAAGTGGCACGAATCAAGGATCTATCCTAGGGTATAGGTTGAACCATCATTCACTCAACAGATCAACCATTTGTATCATCTCATGATCATGTCATCATTTTATTTTTGTATTTTTTATGTATGTTTAGTATTATGCGTGATCACATAGAATAATAAAAAATCATGCACATATAAAATGAACATGTGATGAAATGAATATTTTATATTTATTATATGTTTAATTGTGAGTGAGATCAAATAGTAAATTCTTATTATATAGAAAATTATTTAAATTATTGATATAATAATATAAAAACATTCAAATAAATATTAATTTTCAAACACCATCGGTTATTTGAATTTGAACACAACCAGGTATTCGGGGGGCTCAGTCAACCATAGATGGGGGTGCCTCTTACTACTGGGGAGTTCTTATGAGAATGATGGGTTGACTTAACTAAATTTGGTAGTAAGGATTATACATAGATAAATTACTATCACTTTAGAGTCAAATAATTGTGGGAATCCTGGTTATGATTCTAAGAAGCTGAGACTTTACTCGATAGATCAAGGAACTGTGAGTTAATGCAGTTGGCCTATCAAATTTCAACCTTGAACCCTCTGAGTAGTGGATTATTCAAAGCTTATTGGAATATTAGGTATGTTCAGGGGCCATTTACACTATAATAATCAAGATAAATAGTATTCTGATTCTAGTACATAGGGTTCCTAGAATTTGATAAAATATTGGGAGACATTTAATGGTTTAATTAATTAATCAATAATGTCTAATTCAGTAATCAAGAATAAATTACTAATCTACTAGTTTTTTTGTATAAAATAGAAATTTATACCACAATAAATATTTTGATATATAAAGTAGAAAGTAAATTCCCACACTAGAATAAGTTTCCAAGTGTAGAATACATGCTTGTGCACAATACTACGATATTGGAAATTCAAGGTGTTGGAGTCCCCATTACCTATTAAGTCACCTCAATAAGTGAGGGTGTAAAAATGATTACAAGATTATCATATATAAATCATATGATGGTTATTTTATTATGTTATCATCAAAACCTGATATCAGTTATGGTCACTACATCAAGATATTGGTGATATCACATTTAGTCTTGTCTCTGAGATATTTGAAAGGAGAAAGATAATCATAGATATGAATAGGTAATTATTAAACTGGATCTGTGTAAATTGAAAGGAATATTATGATCTTTTAATACATACTATTATAATATCATTTTCACCCATTTTATTTAGTTTAATTTATTATTACAAAATGAATATAATGGATAAAATTGTTTGTTGCCTTCTATGTAAGGTTTTCTAAGAAATGAAAACATTAATGAAGGATTCATTTTTAGTTCTTAAGGTGAAAAAATTGAAAGAAAAGGTATAAAGGCCAATGGAAGTAATGAGGCCAAAGGAACCTTCATAGAATCATTCAATTAAAGTGGTAGTAAACATGAGTTTATTTTCTATTCATATCATGAAATAATTTTATGGAAGATAAATTCAAATAATTGAATTGAATAAGAAAGAACTCACTTATTATTCAGTGAATATTCATCATGTAAGTAATGTTTCAATTTTACTTATTAGGTATTACATAAAATATTCTTATAACATATTAGTATTTAAATATTTTAAACTTTTGTACTCTCCATATGGCTGAGAAAGGGTGGTTCTTAAGTCAACAGCGGGAAGTAAATGAATTCAAATCTATATGTTAATGACTCAATTCAAACTATTATTGAGTATAAATAAAAAATTTATCTCACGTGTACTTTGGACATGAGGATACATTATTCGAGGTTCAAGAATAAATGTTAGTTTTTGTGTTTTATACTCAACCAATAGTTCAGTGATACCTGAATCATAGCAATATCTGATGGGTTTTTCTCTCATACATCGGTTTTTCTAGAAAAATGAGAGACATTTTGTTCCGATGATTTATCTCTTCATGGATCTCTATCATGTTTCTTGGAAAGAGTTGGGTCTTCTTTAAGTTTGTATGTGGTATTTGAAAAGACTCTCTCCTTTCTCCAAGTCTGTTTATTCTCATAAAAACACCTTGAGAAATCTCCTTCACAATGGTATTAGTGGGGGTCGAGTTGGGAAATTTAATTATAGACTTCAATATCTGGGTGTTTCCTATTTGATGTTTGTGGATGACATCATCCTTTTAATCAATGGTAGCAAGTGGTCAATTTGGGAAATCAACTGCATTCTTGAGGATAATTTTAGTTGGAGTGGCCAACTTATAAATCGTGAGAAGAGCGGTATTTTATTATCAAATCAATGTGTAAGTAACAGGATATACTCCATTAAATCCTACCTAAAAATTCTTAAGAAAAATTTCCCCATGGAATAATTGCGTGTTCCAATCTATTCATAAAGGATTCAACTTCAATATTTTGGCAGTGTGTTTCACGAGACCTCCAATCGCATCACTAATTGGAAGAGCCATTATCTATCTTTTGGTGGTAGGATCACATTGATCAATCATGTTCTCTCATTAATTCCTATTCATGTGTTATCCTCTATCAAGGTGTTAAAGGCTATAATTTCATGTCTTGAAAAAATCATGATTGCTTTCCACTGGGATTCTTAGAGGGAGGGAAAATATCATTGGGATGCATGGGCTAGGTTGGCTAGACCCACAATTGAGGTTGGTATTAATATAGTGGACATCACTAGTACAGTGTAGGCTATATATGCTAAGCTTGCCTTGGAATATTTGGAGAGCCACTTGATTTGGGGAAAAATTTCTAACTCCAAGTACTGGACTGATGTAGAAAGCCAATGTGGGTGGCCCTTAACACTTTGGAGTGAAATTTTTCAGTTAATCCCGATATTGGATCTTCATATACACTAGATTGTGGGTATAGGTGATATTTCTTATTAGAATAATAACTAGGTTGGTTCCAGAATTGGTTTCCTTGGTGTCTTGATTTTTTATGTGTTGTTTAAGCAGGTGAGCTTGTTTCTAGCCTTTATTCAGTCCACCCACAATCTAGATCAATGAGAAAATTTTGATCTCATTGAGCTCACATTATAAAAATACTGTTTCATTTTTTTTATCCATGTATGGCATCCTCTTAGTTAAAGAATCTCACCCATTTATCTGTTCTCTAGTGAACAAGGATCCTTGGGGGTCACCTATGTGTCAAGAAGATCATTATGAAGATGAAATTTCTCATGTGGTGTGTCTGTCACAATGCATTACCCACGGATGAAAATATTAGTCTCTTGGGTATTCTGCTAGCTTCTAAATGAAGCTTTTGTGTCAACCCATTAAAGGAGTCTTCAAGGCACCTTTTCTTTGAAATCCAATGGTCCAAACAGGTTTGGTTTCACTTGGTGGCTTCTCGGGGTTCTAAGTTTAGGACTTTAACGGCAATGTTTTTCGGGATAAATGGTTTCGATGGATGGAAGGTAATATAACCAAGTATAAATATAGATTCCTCCTTATGGTGGTGAGATTCTAGAATATTTTTTATGCTATAAATAAATCTCACTTCGAAGGATCTACTAGCTATCCTATGGAGATTATTGTTAATAAAAAAGTGCTCTTCTAGATTTGGTGCACACATTTAAACATTGGAAATATGCTTCATCTCTTAGGTTCCTTAATCATTTTGTTCAATAATCTCCCGACCCCCATGCCCACATTGGTCACTGGATTTAATGGTCTCCTCCTTCCATGGGTTTCAAGATTAACATTAAAAAATCTTGTAGAATTGGTATGATGAGGGGTGGTGGACTTGGTCATGACCACATAGGATATATTATATTGTCCTTCTCAACTTTTTATGGATTGGGTCACTCATTGAAAGTGTAGGCCAATTCCATGCACTCTGGTCTTCATCTTTAAAATTTACAGAACATCCCTCTAGATTTTGTGGAGACTGATTCTCATATTCTGTTTAATGCATTGATCGGGAGTTCCTCCTCTACATATAGTATATCTTATCACGTTTGAAGGTGAAGAAGAATGACTCAAAGAAGGAGTAACATCCATCACACCTACTGTAAGTGAAATAGAGCTGTTGAATTCTTTACATATTTACTTAATCAATCAAAATCTCTCACCTGCTTCTCTAGACACAAATCCATCCCATTGGAAAGTACAAAGATAATTATAATTGATGCTCTGGGTTTTCATTTTTTTAGACCCCTATAACCCCATTTTTCCTTTTATTTATTTCTCTTTTTCTTTCTTCCCTTCGTATTGTATGGTCTACCTTCAATAAAATTTCTTATTTTAGTTATTATGTCATAAGAACCATGTGTTTAGATGCAAAGAGATTGTTTAGGATATAAAAAAACTTACATCAAGTACAAACACAATGTGAAACTATTGTAATTATCCTAATGATTCTTTGGATGTTATATAAATCCCTATAATAGAGAATAAATACTCAAGTGATAGAATATATTTATATAAAAGGGTATGCACTTCAATTTGAGATAGTGGGAGCCATATTTTCTTAGGTTTAGTCAATGCCTATGATGCATGATTAGTTGGAATAGGAACAAGTTCTATAATAGGCATGGAAGAAGAATATTTTAGAGATTCATACTGCATAGGAAATTTAAAACCAAGGTGTTGGTTTTATATTCACTGTGGCCAGGGATAAATTATTCACTGTGAATAATTATTCCTACAAGTAAGCAGTATGTGGAATTTATCTGAGATTGACAAGATCAATTTAAAATTCAATAATGGATTCCATGTGTCAAAATTAAAAGGGATTTATTATTTTGAATATTGAAGTGGGTATTAAAGTGCGATGATACATGTATGGTACAAGCGTGGTACCAATAAGGCTCAGTTGATTATACCAATTAGTTATGCATAAATTCATTAGAATTATACTTATAATATCTAATATATATGATCATTTTATTGTGCACTTGATTCCATGACCATAAATCATGGAAGGTGCCTAAACGATGCCACCATAAAGGGATGATGACATCACATAATTCCAATAAGGGTGAAAGTTACTAAAATATAGTTTAGGATTAAAGTAAGATTATAGAATATTCATTTTTAATGAGTCTTTCGCATGTGTCAAAAAGTGGTTAGTGGGAGTGAAATTATTTTCTATGTATAATATGTTTGATAACGTATGGAAAACATATTTTGGTCTTACCGTTAGTTAAGCCCACAATAAAATTATCTCTCCAGAGATTAATTTAAAGTAGCAACCCAAGTACTAGGAAACCGGGTCTACTAAGGTAAATATAATGTTTTCTTGGACCAATTAAATCATACATATAATGACATGGTATTGAAAAATACAATTTGGAACAATCTGATAGGGAATTTTTTCCAGTTTCACATGGCATAAATCTATAAAAGTATGAATTTTTTGGGAAATAGGAGGAGATTAAAATGGTGAGTGGAATTTCATGCGCCTTAGAGATAGATCAATCACATATTAAATGATATGTATAAGAATTGATATTTCCAATATATAATTTATTGTAGGAAAATATCAATTATATCCTATAAAAATGCAAGGTGGGAAATCAGAAGAATCTAATTGTACTTGAGTAAGTACAAGATATATGTACCTAGTAAGTGGAGAAGGAAGGATGATAGTTTTGAGGGAAAGTATACAGTTCTTACTTAGATCCATGTGATTTAATATCATAGACAGATGAAGGTAGTGAGAAAGGAAATCTAATTTAATAGAGTGGTGTTTATACCTTCAAATACCAAGTATGTTTCCACTTTTGAGGTAGCTAAGAAGCAGTTAAATGGAATAAATTGTTCCAGTTCTTGGAATCTCACCAAGTACAATATTATAATACTATAAATTATGATATTCTTACTAGCTAAGATATCAGTTTTTGATAATGTAAAAAAGATAATGCACTCATGGATTCCATCTCCTAATAAGATTTAATCAAGGATATGAGGTCACATATAGAAGAATAGCCAGGTGTTAGAGACATGGAAGACTGAGAATCTAAAGTTGTAACTCAGAAGAAACATGATCAGGATCATGTGACAGCTAACAACGTTAGTTAGAAATCTGGATCTAGTTCTAGGGGGACTGTTGTAATAGTGGGTTACCTAGACCCAACTATACAGTATTTTTTTATTACCATATCATGTATACAGTGAGATATGCATGATTTTTACTAAAAATTATAGTGTAGATATTTCTATTTCCACTATTTAATGGTAATTTCTATAGATTTATGGTTATATAAAAAAGTTATAGTAGATCTCATGATATAATGAGAACCTTGAGATACTATGACGTTAATCTTAAACATATTTACTATGGTCTAGAATCATTATACTAACTAGACACAGTACGTGTTTGACTATTAGGTTTTGGGGGATCATAATCATTGAGACTTCTTCTCATGAAGTTCAGACTTTGTGATATCTAATAGTTTCAATCATGATGAAATACCACAAAATAGAAACACCACAAGTTTTGGGTGTCATTGGATGTTCCTATCTATGAACATGTTTATTGGTCTCCAAACTTGAGATCATTATCAATGTGTGTTTTTAATTGCGTACTTTAATGAATAGAAAAAATCTTTATAATGAAATTATGGAAAGGTATCTTGTTTTGGGTTCATAATTGGTGGAATGACATTGGTTTAATGCTCAATATATAATTTTTCTCTTTCGAGTTGAGGAAGTTATATATATTGGGTCTGGTTGATCATAATGGTAGTACCTTGATAAATCAATGTCCATGGTAGTCAAAAGGTAAATCCATACACTTATATCAAAAAATAATAAATCAAGAAAGGATTATGACATGGGTGTGAATCCTGCTTTATGAGATATATATAGATAAGGAGATTACATTACACAGTATGTGTTCGTAGGTTGGTTGTCGTCGCTATGACAACCCCTATATTTTTCGGGGCCTATATGAGTCGGTAGACTCTGCTCTTGGTATGTGGATACTATTAACTGGTATTGAGATAAGGTCCTAGAGGTTCACACACAATATCACGTTCAAGAATATATCCTATTTTGTTGAATAGGTATATAGAACATAGGGTTCCCCAGCACTGGGTCTTGAGATTTTCGAAGGATGTTCGATCACCAAATGAATAAATAAATTCATATTATTCATGTTAATAATAATAGAAATTGAATTTATTTATTAAATTTATTACAAGTTTTAAAGTAAATACATGTAACCTATTATATGAATGAATATTAGTTTAAAATATTTAAGTTTCATATAATATTTCTAGGAATGGAGAGTTGAGTTGATGGCTCAGGTAACGTCACATAATATATTTATTATACTAAAAGAATTTGATAATAATATAAATTATATTTAGGAATCATCAAAGTAGTCATAATATATCATTTATATAGTGTGTTAAATATTCATAGGTTGAGGAGCCTTTCTAGGTAATTTCTTTACACACTATAAATAAAAGGAGAGGCTCTTGCCAATAAACTATTCCTAGAGAGATTTTGAGATCTTCTCTCTCCTCTCCTACTCTCTAAAGAGAGAAGCTCTCATTCTAAGGTAATAAAATAGAGCTCACCCTTGTGCATAAAAGGTATGTTGATGCGCTGATCATCGTGGAATCAAAATTAGCGCCATATCACCATGAAAGCACCAAAAAATAGATGATCAGAACTCTAATATATTTATAAATTTTGTGTGGATGATCTAGATGAATTCAAATTTAGATTCTTAAAGCAGAGATCATCGGCGACAAGCTGATGCTGAGCATGACTTTGGATCGAACCAGGTGTTTGTGGTTTAATTATTTTGCTTAATTTTATTTACGTGTGACCCTTAGGCTTAAACTAGGGTAGTGCTTCACCTGAGATGACTTTGTATTGTCGATCTCTAGTAAAAAAAATTAAATCCTCAGTCCACTATATTCCACTACATACCCAATTAACTTTATTGATAACAAGTTTTTAAATTACATAATTATGAATTTCATCAGTATGAGATCATTTATTATTTTTATCCATGTTTTATTTTATTTTCCGGTATTAGAATTCTCTAATATTTAGTGGATTATGGATTCATGTTGTTAATTTATTATTTCCATATCACTTATGTCAAGTCTATTTATATAAGATTCTATTGTATGTTGCTCCTTACTAAAAATCTGAGCTCACCCCTATTTTGTTTCATTTTCATAGGAAACATAGAGGAGGAATATGTATATTTTTCAAGGATATTATTGAAGGAATAATAATTTTCTCAAAAAAAATTCATATTGTATCTCATGTTTTCAAGTGTAATCTTACAAGACTACTAAACTATTTTATCCTTCAATAAACTTGTACATTGTACCAATAATGTACTATAACTACCATCATTGGATTTATGAACTCTGGGATGTTACACTCAACCCTACCCTATCTTCTATGACTCTCCCAGTGGTAAAATTCTACAAACCAAATCAGTGATATATTCTTTTGGTTATTTTTCCTCCTCAAATAGTTATCCCCTCAATAATTCTTCAATGGCCTCACATCTCAATTACACAGTGAATTGGAATATGTATGGGATT
This sequence comes from Viscum album, assembly GCA_963277665.1. Taxonomy (NCBI): domain Eukaryota; kingdom Viridiplantae; phylum Streptophyta; class Magnoliopsida; order Santalales; family Viscaceae; genus Viscum; species Viscum album. The sequence goes on from OY728127.1 coordinate 1,816,645,823, forward strand.
ATTTCTCATAGATAGTAGAATCATTCCTCCATTAATCATAGTTCAAGGTTACATGATATCATTATTATCATTCTTTTTAGGATTATATTACATGTTTCTGGTATTTTTAGGCCTTTACCTGATTTGGCTAGACAGTTTTAGGGAATTTCATTTTAGTCCCCATAGCTTATGTATATAGGCCATGTGTAATGTTTTCTTCATCAATGTCTTAGAAGTTTCTTCCTCTTAAAAGTTTCATATTCTTCTTCTCCATTATATAATACTCAATTATGGATTCTAGAGTAATTTTTTATGATTTTTGAATTCCAAAAAGAAACATTAATCAATACAGGTTACATCGATCAATCAACAAAATGTATGACATGGATGTTTCATTGAATTGGGTGGATGATGACATGTAGGGATTTAAAGTGAGGGAGAATTATTTTAATAACATGGGAGGAATTAAATCTTGAGGATACATTTTTATCTGAATATATCATTAGGGTCTTGCATGAAACTATAACAGTGCTTCCTATGAGACATTATTGTGATGGCATAACTTCTCTAGATACAGAGCCTCATAACTAAGAAGGAATATTTTGGAGTCTATAGCTTTCATTGGGTATCTGGGTTATATTGATGATGAGATGTATAATGTGGTTCCTATACAGGGTAACATTGATGTGGAAACATAGTGTGAGGTATCACTATAGGGAAGTGTTGCACGGTAGCACCAACTTGGAGTTTTCCATGAGGCTAGGTTAGCCTCCAAATTTTTTCTTAATCTATAGCATGGAATATTATTATCCTATTTATATACTCTCAAGTGTTTTCTCTGGGCTTTTTTTTGTGTTAATACCTTCTCAAATGGTGATGTGAGACTTCATTGTCTAGGGAATGCAAAGTCAAGTATTTCTGTGCGGTTTCATTAATTTCCTTTTATAGTATCATCCCTATAAATACAAAATTAAATATGTTAGTTCAAATTTCTCATAAATAAAACAATGAAATACTAAATTGAATAAATAAATTAGTTAACAAATAATATATAAAAATATATAATAAAAAATCAAAATCATCATAAAATAAACTCAGTTATGGAAGTGTTATGTTTTAAATAAGTGTCATAAGTATGTGTGAAAAATGATCTTAATTAAGAACATAAGTACTTATTTAGAAAATTCAATTTTTAAAATCCAAAATTTGAAAAACTAAATGTCTGTATCAATTTTTAGAATTAAATAAATTCAAATTAGCTTAAATTAATTGTAAAATTTTGAAATAATTTTTAGCTATCTCTGTTCAAATTCTATAAGGATTTAGTGCAAGTGGGATATTATTAGAAATATTAACTAGAGGAACCACCACTAAATAGTGGATTAGACCATGCCATGATATATATTGATATGGACCATGTCATGGTAAAGGTCACTATATCATTGTGATATGCATGGAATTTTATGTGATATCTGATATCGCATGACTCGTTTTTCTTCCACCGACTTAAATCTGTCATAATCAGTTAAGAATATCATTAGTTTATTTTTAGTGGATATTGATTATGAATATGAAATGTTTAATTTTGAAATGTTTCATCATTAATAATTATGGAATTAAAACTATTTTTAATATCCAACTTTAATGTCAAATTTTTTTGAAATTTTTGGTATCCTAAAGAGGGTTATTTAAGACTATAAAAATATTTTATGAACATGAGATATGGTATATGATTTCTATCATAAATTTCTCATAAACTAAATTTCTCTCTAGATTATATTTTCTTCAATCCTTAAAAAATGTTCTATAAGCTCATGTATTGAAGGATATAATTCCCATGCATTCTGATATTAATCAATCCCATGGATACCCTTAGAGGAATAAGTCTATTAGATTTTTCTCAATGATCTCTATCAATATCATAGTGAGGATCATAGAAATAACTATATTTATTGAGGAAAGTGTATCATTATTCATTTATTTTATTCAATAAAATATGCATGATAAATCCTATGTATTTATAGATTTTAGTTGTTGTTTTTTAGTGTATATTGATAAGTGTTATCTCTTAAAAAATCCTTCATTATTTTACCCCTATAAATTCAATTCATAGTGTTTCTTATATTTAAGAGAACTATGATCCCCCCTTTGTATTAGGTGGAATAATGAAACAAATGTGATCTATTTCTCAAAATTCTAGCTATAAATATCTCATATATCTCCCCCTATTTAAAATAAATTCTCCCCATTTATATTGACGAATAATAATTAGGATCTCTCCACTTTGTTAAAATATCTCTCATGTTATTCTTCCACATTATCAACAAATAAAATGGAATCATAGTGGGAAAATAAACCAACAAACTCATAGGTATTTGGGAGAGAATAAACTTCTAATAACACACTCAAGTGTTGGAATGTATACTTTATTAGAGGATTTTACAATATATTTATTAATTGATCCTCCACTAAAACATATTCCAAAATATTATATTTATGTTCCATGGTACTTGATGTTAAAATACTCTCACCTATAATACTACATTGGATTCTTTGATAAATTTGTTGACCTTTTATCATCACACCAAATCATCAATGTGTATGAAACATTCACCCTAGTGTATTCAATTTGTGACTTCCTCCACATTATTTTGTTTGTGTCTTAATATTCCACATCATAATCAGATTTTTTGATGATTTAAGTGACCCAATATTACTTCTTTGAGTGTCTAGAAATACATCTTCCTCTGGTAAAGAATGCACCTCCAGAATTTTACTTTTAATCAAAAAATTTACTTTCCCAATTAGAATCAAAAAACATATTAAACAATAAATACAATCCTTTACCATACCTTATGAAAAAAAATTAAAGTTCATTTGATATTGTGAAAGCTAAATTTTAATACCATAATATGAAACTCCATAGGATTTCTTTGGAATCGTGTACAAAGTGTAATGGTAAAAACAATATCCAGACTATACATTTTCATGTAATGTAGGATTTTTATAAGTATTAACAATTACTTTTCATAAAAACCCATTAATTCATTATCTAAGGAAAAATTAGTTCCGACTGATATAGGATTTTATAAATATCTCAATTCATCAATTCAGTACCTCTTTAACAGCTCATGGGCATACTTTTCTTAGGATAAAAATGTAGAACTTGTTGTACTCATGGTTTAAAACCCAAAAATATTATATATCCAATCATCTATATTTAAAATAATAATAATTTGGATAAATAAGTTATTATAAGTCTTCACTTTAGTTCTGGTAAATATAATGTCATAAATATACAAAATCATAATAAGTGAGTTTACGTCATCTCTCTTGACATAGAAATTGTTATTCGCCTTGAATTTATTGAAATCTAGGATATTAAAGGTACTTTCTAGTTTAGAATATCATACTTGTGGAGATTTTTGAAACCTATATAATTCTTCTTCTACTTTTATACTCGAGAAACATAACCATTAAGGATAAAACCTTTTAGGTGTTCAATATAAACCTCCCCCTCAAGCTCACCATTAAAAAAATTTGACATCCCATCCACTTGGAATATTTTTAAATTCCATTGAGTGAATATCATAAAAAATCATTTCCATAATTTAAACTAGATAAAAATTATCATCAAATTCCATACCCTCAATCTGATATTTTCATTTAAAAACAAGTTCATCTTTGTTCTATACTACTTATCATTTATCACTAAGCTTGTTTAGGAAAACCCATTTAGTCCAAATCACATTATTATCTTTGAAATGTGAAACTTACTACCAAGTGTCATTCCTCTCAATTTAATTTATATCTTCCTCCATTGATTCTATATAATCCTCATGTCATTAGACTTCATCAATAATCTTTATACGAACCTATGAAAGTAAACTTGTATAAATGGAATTTGTAAAAAAAAATCGGGATTAAACACCCTTATTGTTATCAAAGATAATATTTTTATAATATAAATGTTTTATATATTGATAAAACTTATATTATACTTGATTCAATATTTTATCATCACTAAAATTTTATAATCAACATGGTAACTTTGAATTCCATTTTTTCACTCAAATTAGTCCCATAATGTCTATCTTGGTTTCCTTAAAATTATTAAATCTTATCATAAATGGGAAATGAAATTATTTTGTACATGCATTGAATGTTTGAAAAATTGAATCATAATTCATTTTAACATGAAAGCAAGATCTAAAATGGAGAACTTATTAAAGAAAATTTTTAAATTTTTGAACACCTTGATTCACCCCCAGGCTTTCATCATTTATGTGAGATATATTTTGGGTATGTTTTCAGGTTAACCTCCCCCAAAAGGTACCCCAACTTGGTTTGAAATAAAAAAGAGAGATAATGACCCCTGAATCCCACCTCTATTAGGCCATGGGTTGGAGACTAGAACTGAGGGTATATAAATCAAATACATAGGATCCATTACTATCATAATTTTTAAGGAGTAATAGGTAATAATGAAAAATGAAAAACCAACACCGTGACTAAATCAAAATTTATCACAATACATCTAATGTCAAATAAATTGAAAGTACCAAAAGTAAATCCTCGTAGAAACCTTGAAACTCTAATAGCTTCTAAACAACACCTTGAACTAGTACTACCCATATTAATCACCAACAAGATCATGTGGACCAAAAACAAATTTTATATAAATAGGGTGGTTATAATATGTATACTCTATGGGATCCTCTCCAAAACCACTCATGAACAATGTGGAAAAAAACATACTAAATCTAATAAACATATGAAACTATATTTCCACCTAAATAAGAAATTTAAATTTCTCACTCACACCGTAGATCACTCACCAATTAAGAGTTCAAAGAAAACCATTATATATCAAAATAATATATATATATATATATACAAGGTACCCTTTTTCCACTTCCCCACTGGTTTTTCACTCTCATTCTCCAATGTCGCACATTTTGTGCCCATACCTTCTTTAAGTAAATTTTTATAGTATCACATCTATAAGTATTGTATGAATTTTTTTATCCTATGAAACCCAACCCCTAATTATCATCATCCCTGGTAGTAACAATGTATATTCCTAGAATACACTAAAGCCCGTGTAAATGAATTACACCTCAAACCATCACATCTCATGAACGTACACCCATAAGAATATATATCCAACATAACTGAACATAATTATGTGATATACCTTAATTCATTAAATCCCATACATAAATTGATAATAGAATTGAGATTCATCATATACCGAGTAGAAACATTCCATATAATTAAAGTCAGTATATCCTGAGATATGCATATACAAAACTATGTGTATAGGAATATCTCAGGATATACTTACTATAATTATATGGAATGTTTCTACTCGGTATATGATGACTCTCAATTCTATAATCAATTTATGTGTGGTATTTAATTACTGAAGGTATATCACATAATTATATTCAGTTATGTTGTATATATATTCCAATGGGTGTACGTGCATGATATGTGATGGTTTGAGGTGTAATTCATTTACACGGGTTGTAGTGGATTGTAGGAATATACATGGTTACTACCAGGGATGATGATGATTTGGTTTTGGGTTTCATAGGATAAAGAAATTTCTACAATACTTATGGATTTTATACTATATAACTTTACTTAAAGAAGGTATGGGCACAAAATGTGCGACATTGGAGAATGATAGTGAAAAACCACTGGGGAAGTGGAAAAAGGTTACCTTGTATAAATATATATATATATATATATATATGTTATTTTGATATATAATGGTTTACTTTGAAATCTTAATTGGTTAGTGATCTATGGTGTGAATGAGAAATTAAAATTTCTTATTTAGGTGGAGATTTAGTTTCATATGTTTATTAATTTGGATTTAGTATGTTTCTTATACATTGATAATGAGTGGTTCCAGAGAGGATCCCATAGAGTATACATATTATAACCACCCTATTTATATAAAAAAAAATTGGTCCATATGATCTAGTTGGTGATTAATATGGGTAGTACTAGTTCAAGGTGTTGTTTAGAAGCTATTAGAGTTTCATGGTTTCTACAAGGATTTACTTTTTGTACTTTCAATTTATTTGAAATTAGATGTATTGTGATAAATTTTGATTTAGTCATGGTTTTTGTTTTTTGTTTTTTATTATTATCTATTAATCCTTAAATATTATGAGAGTAATGGATCCTATGTATTTGATTTATATACCCTCAGTTCTAGTCTCCAACCCATGGCCGAATAGAAGTAGGATTCAGGGGTCATTATCTCTCTTTTTTATTTCAAACCAAGTTGGGGTACCTTTTGGGGGAGGGTAACCAGAAAACATACCCAAAATGTATCCCACATAAATGATGAAAGCCTGTGGTTGAATCAAGGTGTTCAAAAATTTAAAAATTTCCTTTAATAAGTTCTCCATTTTAGATCTTATTCTCATGTTAAAAGGAATTATGATTCAATTTCTCCAACATTCAATGCATGTACAAAATAATTTCATTTCCCATTTATGATAAGATTTAATAATTTTAACAAAACAAAGATAGACATTATGGGACTAATTTGAGTGAAAAAATTGGAATTCAAAGTTACCATGTTGATTATAAAATTTTATTGATGATAAAATATTGAATCAAGTATAATATAATTTTTCTCAATATATAAAATATTTATATTATAAAAATATTATCTTTGATAACAATAAGGGTGTTTAATCCCGAATTTTTTTTACAAATTCCATTCATACAAGCTTACTTTCACAGGTTCGTATAAATATTATTGATGAAGTCTAATGACATGAAGATTATATAGAAGAAATGGAGGAAGATATAAATTAAATTGAGAGGAATGACACTTGGTAGTTAGTTTCACATTTCAATGATAATAATATGATTTGGACTAAATGGGTTTTCCTAAACAAGCTTAGTGATAAATGATAAGTAGCATAGAACAAAGATGAACTTGTTTTTAAATGAAAATATCAGATTGAGGGTATGAAATTTGATGATAATTTTTATCTAGTTGAAATTATTGAAATGAATTTATTTGTTTTATGATATTCACTCAATGGAATTTAAAATATTCCAAGTGGATGTGATGTCGATATTATTTAATGGTGAGCTTGAGGAGGAGGTTTATATTGAACACATAAAAGGTTTTATTCGTAATGGTTATGTTTCTTGAGTATAAAAGTAGAAGAAGAATTATATGGGTTTCAAAATTCTCCACAAGTATGATATTCTAAACTAAAAAGTACCTCGAATATCCTAGATTTCAATAAATTCAAGGCGAATAACAATTTCTATGTCAAGAGAGATGACGTAAACTCACTTATTATGATTTTGTATATTTATGACATTATATTTACCAGAACTAAAGTGAAGACTTATAATAACTTATTTATCAAAATTATTATTATTTTAAATATATATGATTGGATATATAAAAAATTTTGGGTTTTAAGCCATGAGTACAATAAGTTCTATATTTTTCTCCTATGAAAAGTATGCCCATGAGCTGTTAAAGAGGTACTAAATTGATGAATGGAGATATTTGTAAAATCCTATATCAGTTGGAACTAATTTTTCCTTAGATAATGAATTAATGGGTTTTTATCAAAATTAATTTTTAATACTTATAAAAATCCTACATTACATGACAATGTATAGTCTGGATATTGTTTTTACCATTACTCTTTGTACATGATTCCAAAGAAATCCTATGGAGTTTCATATTATGGTATTAAAATTTAGAATGCACTATATCAAATGAACTTTAAATTTTTTTCATAAGGTATGGTAAAGGATTGTATTTATTGTTTTATATGCTTTTTTATTCTAATTGGGAAAGTAAAATTTATGATTAAAAGTAAAATTCTATAGGTGCATTCTTTACCAGAGGAAGATGTATTTCTAGACACTCAAAGAAGTAAAATTGGTTCACTTAAATCATCAAAAAATCTTATTATGTTGTGGAATATTAAGACACAAACAAAATAATGTGGATGAAGTCACAAATTTAAGACACTAGGATGAATGTTTCATACACATTGATGATTGGGTGTGATGATAAAAGGTCAATAAATTTGTCAAAGAATCCAATGTATTATTATAGGAGAGAGTATGTTAACATCAAGTACCATGGAAAATAAATAGAATATTTTAGAATATGTTTTAGTGAAGGATCAATTAATACATATATTGTAAAATCCTCTAATAAAGTATACATTCCAACACTTGAGTGTGTTATTAGGAGTGTATTCTCTCCCAAATACCTATGAGTTTGTTGGTTTATTTTCCCACTATGATTCCATTTTATTTTTTGATAAAGTGGATGAATAGAATGAGAGATATTTTAACAAAGTGGAGAGATCCTAATTACTATTGGTTAATATAAATGGGGAGAATTTATTTTAAATAGGGGGAGATATATGAGATATTTATAGCTAGAATTTTGAGAAATAGATCACATTTGTTTCATGATTCCAACTAATACAAAGGGGGGATCAAAGTTCTCTTAAATATAAGAAACACTATGAATTGAATTGATAGGGGTAAAATAATGAAGGATTTTTTAAGAGATAACACTTATCAATATACACTGAAAAACAACAACCAAAATCTATAAATGCATAGGATTTATCATTCATATTTTATTGAATAAAATAAATGAATAATGATACACTTTCCTCTATAAATATAGTTATTTCTATGATCCTCACTATGATCTTGATAGATATCATTGAGAAAAATCTAATAGAATTATTCCTCTAAGGGTATCCATGGGATTGATTAATCTCGTAATTCATGGTAATTATATCCTTCAATATATGACCTTATAGAACATTTTTTAAGGATTGAAGAAAATAAAATCTAGAGAGAAATTTAGTTTAGGAGAAATTTATGATAGAAATAATATACCATAACTCATGGTCATAAAATATTTTTATAGTCTTAAAGAACCCTCTTTAGGATACCAAAAATTTCATAAAAAGTTGACATTAAATTTGGATATTAAAAATAGTTTTAACTCTATAATTATTAATGATGAAACATTTAACAATTAAACATTTCATATTCATCATCCATATCCACTAAAAATAAACTAATTATATTCTTAACTGATTATGATAGATTTATGTCTGTGGAAGAAAGACGAGTCATGTGATATAAGATATCACATAAAATTCCATGCATATCACAATGATATAGTGACCTTTACAATGACATGGTCCATATCAATATATACCATGGCATGGTCTAATCCACTATTTAGTGTTGGTTCCTCTAGTGAATATTTCTAATAATATCTCACTTGTACTAAATCCTTATAGAATTCGCACACAGATTAGCTAAAAATTATTTCAAAATTTTACAATTAATTTAAGATAATTTGAATTTATTTAATTCTAAAAATTCATACAGACATTTAGTTTTTCAAATTTTGGATTTTAAAAATTGAATTTTCTAAATAAGTACTTATGTTCTTAATTAAGATAATTTTTCACACTTACTTATGACACTTATTTAAAACATAACACTTCCATAACTGAGTTTATTTTATGATGACTTTGATTTTTTATTATATATTTTTATATATTATTTGTTAACTCATTTATTTATTCAATTTTGTATTTGATTGTTTTATTTATGATAAATTTGAACTAACATATTTAATTTTGTATTTATAGGGATGATACTATACAGGGAAATTAATGAAACCTCACAGAAATACTTGACATTGCATTTCCTAGACAATGAAGTCTCACATCACCATTTGAGAAGGTATTAACACAAAAAAAGGCCTATAGAAAACCATTGAGAGGATATAAATAGGATAACAATCTTCCTTGCTATATATTAAGAAAAAATTTGGAGGCTAACATAGCCTCATGGAAAAATCCAAGTTGGTGCTACCGTGCAACACTACCCCATAGAGATACCTCACACTATGTTTCCACATCAATGTTACCCTGTATAGGAACCAAATTATACATCTAATCATCAATATAACCCAGATACCCAATGCAATCTATAGACTCCAAAAGATTCCTTCTTAGTTATGAGGATCTGTATCTAGAGAAGTTATACCATCACAATAATGTCTCATAGTAATCACTGATATAGTTTCATGCAAGACCCTAATGATATATTCAGATAAAAATGTATCCTCAAGATTTAATTCCTCCCAATTTATTAAAATAATTCTCCCTCACTTTAAATCTCTAAATGTCATCATCCACCCAATTCAATGAGACATCCATGTCATACATTATGTTGATTGATCGATGTAACCTGTATTGATCAATATTTCTTTTTGGAATTCCAAAATCATAAAAAATTACTCTAGAATCTATCATTGAGTATTATATAATGGAGAAGAAGAATATGACCCATGTAAGAGGAAGAAACTACCAAGACATTAATGAAGAAAACATTACACATGGCCTATATACATAAGATATGGGGACTAAAGTAAAATTCCCTTAAACTGTCTAGCCAAATTAGGTAAAGGCCTAAAAATACCAGAAACATGTAATATAATCCTAAAAAGAATGATAATAATGATATCATAGAACCTTTAACTATGATTAATGGAGGAATGAATCCACTATCTATGTGAAATAATCCCATACATATTCCAATTCACTGTGAAAGTGATTTGTGAGGCCAATGAAGAATTATTGAGTTGATAACTATTTGAGGAGGAAAAATAACCAAACGAATAGATCATTGATTTGGTTTGTAGAAGTTTCCCACTGGGAGAGTCATACCAGATAGGGTAGGGTTGAGTGTAACATCCCAGAATTCATAAATCCAGTTATGGTAGTTATATTACATTATTGGTACAAAGTACAAGTTTCTTGAAGGATAGAATAATTTAGTATTCTTGTAATATTACACTTGAAAACATGAAATACAATATGAAAAACTTTTGAGAAAATTATTATTCCTTCAATAATATCCTTGAAAAATATAAATATTCCTCCTCTAGGTTTCCTATGAAAAGGAAACAAAATAAGGGTGAGCTCAGATTTTCAGTAAGGAGTAACATACAATAGAATATTATATAAATAGACTTGACATAAGTGATATGGAAATAATAAATTAACAACATGAATCCATAATCCCCTAAAAATGAGAGAATTCTATTACCTGAAAATATAATAAAACATGGATAAAAATAAAAATTGATCTCATACTGATGAAATTAATAATTATGGACTTTAAAAACTTTTTATCAATAAAGGTAATAGGGTATTTAGTTGGATATAGTGGACCAAGGATTTAAATTTTTTTACTGAAGATCGATAATACAATGTCATCTCATGTGAAGAACTACCCTAGTTTAAGCCCGATGATCACACGTAAATAAAATTAAGCAAAAAAATTAAACCACAAACACCTGGTTTGATCCAAATCCATGCTCAACATCAGCTTTTCACCAATGATCTCTTCTTAAAGAATCTGAATTTGAATTCATCTAGATCATCCACACACAATTTATAAATCTATTGGAGTTCTGATCATCTATTTTTTAGTGCTTTCACGGTGATATGATGCTACCTTTGATTCCCCGATGATCACCACATCAATATACCTTTGATGCACAAGGGTGAGATCTATTTTATTACCCTAGAATGAGAGCTTCTCTCTTTGGAGAGTAGGACAGGAGATAGAATATCTCAAAATCTCTCTATGAATAGTTTATTGGCAAGAGCCTCTCATTTTATTTATAGTGTGTTAAGAAATTACCTAGAAAGGCTCCTCGACCTCTGAATATTTAACACACTATATAAATGATATATTATGACTACTTTGCTGAGTCTTAAATATCATTTATATTATTATCAAATTCTTGTAGTATAATAAATATATCATGTGATGTTACCTGATCCATCAACTCAACTCTCCATTCCTACAAATATTATATGAACTGTAAATATTTTAAACTGATATTCATTCATATAATAGGTTACATGTATTTACTTTAAAACTTGTAATAAATTTAATAAATAAATTCAATTTCAATTATTATTAACATGAATAATATGAATTTATTTATTCATTTAGTGATCAAACACCCATGGAAAATCTCAAAACCCAGTGCTGGGGAACACTATGTTCTATAAACCTATTCAACAAAATAGGGAATATTATTGAACGTGCTATTGTGTGTGACCCTCTAGGACCTTATCTCAATACCAGTTAATAGTATCCACATACCAAGAGCAGATTCTACCAACTCATATAGGCCCCAAAAAAGATAATGGTTGTCATAGAAATGACAACCAACCTAAGAACACATACTGTGTAATGTAATCTCTTTATCTATATATATCTCATAAAGCATGATGCACACCCATATCATAATCCTTTCTTGATTTATTATTTTTTGATATAAGTGTATGGATTTACCTTTTGACTACCATGGCCATTGATTTATCAAGGTACTACCATCCTGATCAACCAGACCCAATATATATAACTTCCTCAACTAGAAAGCGACAAATTATATATTGACCATTAAACCAATGTCATTCCACCAATTATGAACCCAAAACAAGATACCTTTCCATAATTTCATTATAAAGGTTTTTTCTATTCATTAAAGTACGCAATCAAAAGAACACATTGATAATGATCTCAAGTTTGGAGACCAATAAACATGTTCATAGATAGGAACATCCATTGACACCCAAAACTTGTGGTGTTTCTATTTTTGGGTCTTTCATCATGATCGAAACTATTAGAGATCATAAAGTGTGAACTTCATGAGAAGAACTCTCAATGATTATGATCCCCCAAAACCTAATAGTCAAACACATACTGTGTCTAGTTAGTATAATGATTCTAGACCATAGTAAATAAGTTTATGATTAACTTCATAGTATCTCAAGGTTCTCATTATATCATGAGATCTACTATAGCTTTTTTATATAACCATAAATCTATGTAAATTACCATTAAATAGTGGAAATAGAAATATCTACACTATAATTGTTAGTAAACATCATGCATATCTCACTGTATACATGATATGGTAATAAAAAAGTACTGTATAGTTGGGTCTAGGGAACCCACTATTACAACAGTCCCCCTAGAACTAGATCCAGATTTCTAACTATCCTTGTTAGCTATCACATGATCCTGATCATGTTTCTACTGAGTTACAACTTTAGGTTCCCAGTCTTCCATGTCTCTAACACATGGCCATTTTGCTATATGTGACCTCATATACTTGAGTAAAGCTTATTAGTAGATGGAATCCATGAGTGTATTATCTTTTTTACACTATCAAAAATTGATATCTTAGCTAGTAAGAATATCATAATTTACAGTATTATAATATTGTACTTGGTGAGATTCCAAGAACTAAAACAATTTATTTCATTTAACTCCTTCTTAGCTACCTCAAAAGTGGAAACATACTTGGTATTTGAAGGTATAGACACCACTCTATTAAATTATATTTCTTTTCTCACTACCTTCATCTATCTATGATATTAAATCACATGGATCTAAGTAATACTTGTTTACTTTCCCTCAAAACTATCATCCTTTATTCTCTACTTACTAGGTATATATATCTTGTACTTACTCAAGTACAATTAGATTCTTCTGATTTACCACCTTGCATTTGTCTAGGATATAATTGATATTTTCCTACAATAAATTATATATTTGAAATATCAATTCTTATACATATTAATGAATATGTGATTGATCTATCTCTAAAGCACATGAAATTCCACTCACCATTTTAATCTCCTCCTATTTCCCAAAAAAATCATACTTTTATAGATTTATGCCACGCGACACTGGAAAAAATTCCCTATCAGATTGTTCCAACTTGTATTTTTCAATACCATGTCATTATATGTATGATTTAATTGGTCCAAGAAAACATTATATTTACCTTAGTAGACCTGGTTCACTAGTACTTGGGTTGCTACTTTAAATCAATATCTGGATAGATAATTTTATTATGGTCCTAACTAACAGTAAGAACAAAATATTTTTTCCATACGTTATCAAACATATTATACTTAGAAAATAATTTCACTCCCACTAACCACGAGTTGACACATGCGAAAGACTCATTAAAAATGAATATTCTATAATATTACTTTAATCCTAAACTAGATTTTAGTAACTTTCACCCTTATTGGAATTATGTGATGTCACCATCCCTTTATGGTGGCATCGTTTAGGCACTTTCCATGATTTTTGGTCATGGAATCAGGTTCACAATAAAATGATCATAGATATTAGATATTATAGGTAAAATTCTAACGAATTTATGAATTACGAATTGGTATAATCAACTGATCCTTATTGGTACCACGCTTGTACCATACATGTATCATCGCACTTTAATACCCACTGCAATATTTAAAATAATAAATCCCTTTTAAATTTGACACATGGAATCCATTATTGAATTTTAAATTGATCTTGTCAATCTCAGATAAATTCTAAATACTGCTTACTTGTAGGAATAATTATTCACAGTGAATAATATACCCCTGGCCACAGTGAATATAAAACCACCACCTTGGTTTTAAATTTCCTATGCATTATTCATCTCAAAAATATTATTCTTCTATGCATATTATGGAAATTGTTCATATTCCAACTAATTATTCATCATAGGCATTAACTAAACCTAAGAAAATATGGCTCCCACTATCTCAAAGTGAGGTGCATACCCTTTTATATAAATATAGTCTATCACTTAAGTATGTATTCTCTATTATAGGGATTTATATAAAATCCAAAGAATCATTATGATAATTACAATAGTTTCACATTGTGTTTGTACTTGATGTAAGTTTTTTTATATCCTAAACAATCTCTTTGAATCTAAACACATGGTTCTTATGACATAATAACTGAAATAGTAAATTTTATTTAAGGTAGACCATACAATCAGAAGGGAAGAAAGAAAAATAGAAAGAAATAAAAGGAAAAATGGGTTTATAGGGGTCTAACAAAATGAAAACCCAGAGAATCACTGATAATTATCTTCATACTTTCCAATGGTATGGATCTATGTCTAGAGAAGCAGGTGAGAGATTCTGATCGAGTAAGTCAAGATGTAAAGAATTCAACAGCTCTATTTCACTTACAGTAGGTGTGATAGATGTTACTCCTTCTTTGAATCATTCTTCTTCACTTTTAGACATGATAAGATATACTATATGGAGAGGAGGAACTCCCGATCAAGGCATTAAACAGAATCTGAGAATCAGTCTCCACAAAAGCTAGAGAGATGTTCTGCGAACTGCAAAGATGAAGACCAGAGTGCATGGAATTGGCCTCCACTTTCAATGAGTGACCCAATCCATAAAAAGTCGATAAGGACAATATATTATATCCTATGTGGTCATGAAAAAGTCCACCACCCCTCATCATACCAATTCTACAAGAGTCATCAATGTTAATCTTGAAACCCATGGAAGGAGGAGACCATTTAATCCAGCGACCAATGTGGGCATGGGGGTCAGGAGATGATTGACCAAAATGATTAAGGAACCTAAGAGATGAATCATCTTTCCAATGTTTAAATGTGCGCAAAAATCTAGAAGAGCACTTTTTTATAAACAATAATCTTTGTAGGAGAGCTAGTAGATCCTTCGAAGTGTGATTTATTTATAGCATGAAAAATATTCAATAATCCTGCCACCATAAGGAGGAATCTAGATTTATACATGGTTATATTACCTTCCATCCATCAAAACCATTTATCCCGAAAAAACATCTCCATTAAAGTCCTAAACTTAGAAACCCGAGAATCCACCAAAGTGAAACCAAACCTATTTGGACCATTGGATTTCAATGAAAAGGTGCCTTGAAGACTCCTTGAATGGGTTGACACAAAAGCTTCATTTAGAATCTAGAAGAATAACCGAGAGACTAATATTTTCATCAGTGGGTAATGCATTGTGACAAACACACCACATGAGAAATTTCCTCTTTATAATGATCTTCTTGACACATAGGTGACCCCCAAGGATTATTGTTCACTAGATAACGTATAAATGGGTGAGATTATTTAACTAAGAGGATTCCATACATGGATAAAAAATTCAACGGTATTGTTCTAACGTGAGCTCAATGAGATCAAAATTGGCTCATTGATCTAGATTGAGGGTGGACTGAATAAAGTCTAGAAACAAGCTCACCTGCTTAAAAAACACATAAAAAATCAAGAAACCAAAGAAAACAATTCTAGAACCATCCTAGTTATTATTATAATAATAAATATCACATATAACCACAATCTAGTGTATATGGAGATCCAATATCGGGATTAACCGAAAAATTTCACTCCAAAGTGTCAAGGGCCACCCACATTGGCTTTATACATCAGTCTAGTACTTGCAGTTAGATATTTTTCCAAAATCAAGTGGATCTCAAAAGATTACAAGGCAAGATTAGCATTCATAGCCTACACTGTACTAGTGATGTACACTATATTAATACCAACCTCAATTGTTGGTCTAGCCAACCTAGCCCATGCATCCCAATGATATTTTCCCACTCCCTAAGAATCCCAGTGGAAATAAATCATGATTTTTTCATGTGTTCTATTATTCCATACCTGAATGTTAAAATAAATTGATCAGATTAAATGTAATAGTATAAATTCTTGAGTTTTCAGGATAGAGAAAAATAGTGACGTTATTGTTAAGTAGTGAGTTAGGTGAAGAGTACAAGAAATAAAATACATAAGATAATATGCATGAATGAGTTGGTTTTCATGGAAATGAAAGTAATTCATTCATTATAAGTTAGTATACTGTTAATTTTTGTATCTAAATGTATTAATTTGAATGGGGGTCATTGTTTCTTACATTAATTTGGTTGAGAAAAGACCATGTGATATATTTTTCATAAATATTGTGCAGTGTTTTGAGACTAATCTGGGTGTAGTATCAGAAGATTTCACATATAATAATTTAGTGATTAAGTGAGGCTAAAACATAAGGATAAGAAATAATATTTTCCTAATCATGGTTTCCCCTTACCCAATTGATCATACACAAGTGATTAAAATTATTAAGAAAAGTCTACATAAAAGTTTTGTTTCTGTTGAATGTATTTGAAGTTGTACATTAGAAAATCAAATATATAAATCCCATTTAGGAAGATCATGAAATCATCATATAATTGATCAAGATAAGAAGAATGACCTTGTTAATAGGGGGACCAGTTATTGAAGCGGCTCAACACTGGGGGTTATAACCATTCAAATGTTTTGGGTCTAACTAAAAGAGGCAAAAGAGTTGAATCATTGGGGGTATAATTAGGATTAAATGGATTATTAACTAATGGGGGTATAATCTGTTGATTCATAAACCATTATAATTAATAATATTATTATAATGGATAATCTATAATCGGGGTATGTGTAACTAGTTTTAGAAACGGGTAAATGTTAGTATTGAACAATATAAAAATATTTTTTGTTATATTTCATTTAATTTTTTCATTTCATATTGGGTCCACTCATCTTAATAGGTGGTAGAGGTCCAAAATCAGAAGGGGGCAGGGTGGTAGGGGGCAGGGGCAGGGGGAAGGGGGAGGGGTAGGGGGCAGGGGGAGGGGGAAGGGGGAAGGGGGCAGGGGGCAGGGGGCAGGGGCAGGGGGCAGGGGGCAGGGGTAGGGGGTAGGTGGAGGGGGTAGGGGATAGGGTGGAGGGGGCAGGGGGAAGGTCTGCAGGGCAGGGGCAGGGGCAGTGGCAGGGGTCAGGTCTGTAGGGCAGGGGGAAAGGGGTAGGGGTACGTGGAGGGGTGCAGGGGCAGGGTGGAGGGGGGCAGGGGCAGGGGGAGGTGGAGGGGGCAAGGGGAAAGGTGGAGGGTGGAGGGGGAAGGGGGCAGGTCTACAGGGAAGGGGGTAGGGGCAGGGGGATGGTCTGCAGGGCAAGGGTCAGGGGGCAGGGGGAGGTGGAGGGGGGTAGGGGGTAGGGGTAGGGTGAGGGGGGCAGGGGTAGGGGGTAGGGGAAGGGGGCAGGGTGGAGGGGGAAGGTCTGTAGGGAAGGGGTAGGGGCAAGGGGCAGGGCAGGGGCAAGGGGTAGGGGGTAGGTGGAGGGGGTAGGGGGAGGGTGGAGGGGGCAAGGGGCAAGGTGTAGGGGCGGGGTGGAGGGGGTAGGGGTAGGTCTGTAGGGCAGGGGCCGGGGTAGGGGCAGGTCTGCAGAGCAGGGGGCATGGGAAGGGGGTAAGTCTGCAGGGCATGGGGTAGGGGGTAGGGGAAAGGGCAGGGGGCAGGTCTGCAGGGCAGGGGGCAGGTCTGCAGGGCAGGGGCAGGGGGCAGGGGGTGGGTGGAGGGGGCAGGGGCAGGGTGGAGGGGGGCAGTGGGCAGGGGGCAGGGTGGAGGGGGGCAGGGGGCAGGGGGGATGTCTGCAGGGTAGGGGGAGGGGGGAGGTCTGCAGGGCAGGGGGCAGGGGGTTGTTTGCAATGGGGGTCTGTAGGACACCTATGCTGCGACTACTGACAGGGAAAAACAGCATCAACTCTCCTCACCTTCACACAGTGATGAGATTGCTGGACAAAGCAGCAGTTCAGAATCTAGTTTTCAATATGTATATGGCTGATATTATCAAAACACAACACATGTAAGATGATGACGAAGGTCTGGAACTACAACAGACACATACAACTAGAAACCCCTACTATGGCTAAATTCACCACTCAGAAACTGGGTGACCAATCTGGGGCAACTGATCACAAACAAATTCACCAAGAAGAGGTCTTAACATGTATGAAAAATAATAATAGCTCTCCTAACCCTTCAAGGACTTTGTAGGGAAAAAATGCATCGACATCTAAAGAGCATTCTACCAAGCAATTAAGAAAATCCAGTGTGGAGAGAATTTTGGAGGTAACAAAAACAAGGGGCCTAGCCCCAAACATAAGTATAAATGAATATTTTATATTGGAACTGTCAAGGTATTGATAACCCTGACACCATCACAACTTTAAAAAAATCTCATTTTACTCATAAACCGATGCTTTTTGTTATCTTTGAACCTAAAGTCACTTTTACTTCTGGATTTAATAGTCTTGAAAAATATAGTTATACTTTTATAGGAGCAACTTCCAATAATAACAATTGTGATTCTTTGTGGGTTTTTTCCCATATCTCTATAGATAAAATTCATATTGTTAATGATGATTCTCGGCCTTTGACATGTGAAATAAACATGCATGATAATACTTTCTATTGTACTTTTGTGTGTGCCTACAATAAATATCAATACAGAAGAACCTTGTGGCCCAATATATCCTCCCTTAACAACACTATTCAAGTGCCCTGGGTCATTATCCATAATTTCAATGCTATCCTTGGAACTAGTGAAAAGCTAGTGCCCTTGGACCCAAACACTTCCATTAAAGATTTTAATCACTGTATTGATGATAATAACCTTGTTGAGATTAATCTTCTTGGGGCTAAGTATACCTAGTATGGAAGGAAACACAATAGAATTTTAGCAAGTAAACTTGACAGAGCTTTCACAAACTTCAAAGCTCTCGATAACTGGAATAGTATCTCTAGTATTACTTTACATAGGATTAATTATGATCATCATCCAATTTTGGTGAGCCTCAAGACTAGAGACAACAAACATATTCTTCCTTTTAGATTCAATAATTGCTTGGAACACTGTGGAGGACTATAATAAAATTGTAAAAGACACTTGGAATTCGATCAATTCGAATGATGCCTTTGTCTATCCAGGGGGTGTCTATGGGGGATGGGGGGCTGTCCAGGGGGTATGTTAGGGAGGGGGTCTATCCAGGAAGGAGAGGTGGGTGTCCAGGAGGGGGGTCTATCCGGAAGGAGAGGGGGGGACTATCCAGGGGGGATGGGGGCTGTCCAAGGGGGATGGGGGGCTATCCAGGAAGGATGGGGATGTCCAGAGGGGGTTTGTCACGCAGCGGTCATGCCGCGGTCACGCCACGGTTTGGCCTACTTCAGGACAACACCCTATGATAGTTCACAGTGATAGTATTCCATGAGTCTTGTGATCAATGTTGAGACTGACTAATCACAATT
Organism: Viscum album; assembly: GCA_963277665.1. Taxonomy (NCBI): domain Eukaryota; kingdom Viridiplantae; phylum Streptophyta; class Magnoliopsida; order Santalales; family Viscaceae; genus Viscum; species Viscum album. The sequence continues at coordinate 1,816,665,869 of OY728127.1, forward strand.
TCTATCGGTGGGGCGATGACCGGAATGTTGCCCCGCCTCCTCCCCCTCCCTTCACTACTCACTGGAAGATGCTGCCCTGCGGATGTTTCTAGATCAGGATAACATGCCGTGGTCACTCTGCAGTAATGCCGTGATTTGGCCCTGATCCAGGACGACACCCCGCGGCGGTTTGCAGTGATAGTATTCCATGAGTCTTGTAATCAATGTTGAGACTGACTAATCACAATTTCTGTGAGCAGGGGTGGTGCAAGGGGTGGCTTCTGTCCAGGGGGGTGGTTTTTTTTATGAAATGGGAAGAGGAATTTGTTTATGTTCATGGGTATTGTAAAAGCAAAGAACGTTTTCGGCATTGTCATAAATAATGCATGAACTGTCCTGCAGTGCTTGCTTTTTCTAGCTGCAATCGCGTCGCAGTTGTGCTAGTGTTGTCCAATAGCAAACAAAGGTCTCATAGTTGTCTCTCTCCTTGATCGGGTACTCACAAAATGCTTCCAAAGTAGTCAACTGACTACATATTCCTAAGATGTCTATATGGCTTTAAAAAGAAGATATAACAACCTTCCTGCCCAGATCATAACTGAAGATCCATCCTTTACATATATGTGGCAAGCATAAGATTCCCTCACTTCTAGAAATGAGAATGATATTTATGGGATTGTCTAAATATACAATTTAATTGAAATTATAGTAAACTTTGATCATTAGGTTGTCATATTGATAAGGAATAAAGTGACGTTATTAACCTATGTCCACATGGAGATGGAATCAAGAACAAGATTCATGGGCATGTGTTAATTATATAAGAGAAATTGTTGGATTGGTGTTTCCTGGTCCAGTTGGGCCGAATTCTTGTGGCCCGCAACTTTCTCAACTGTAGCATCTCTGACCACTATAACACTTTTGAAAAAGGGGTCATTGTTCACTGTAGCGACGCAGCCTTATTTTTTGGAATAGTGATCATCTTATCCATTTTATAGCCCGTTTTCAGGCTAGGGTTACAACTGAAAAAACCTCTATAATTTGTGCTCCTGAATTAGTGAAGTTCTGCCTCTCCATGGACGTAGGGTTTTTCCCGAACCACGTAAATTTTTGTGTCATGTGTCTATTTTCTTTCTAAATTCCTCTTTCGTTTCTCATTTCTTTTATTGCGCCTCCCGAAGATTCCGCAACAGAAATATGGACTGGGAAATGAAAACCATAAAGATATGTTTTAAACTCCCATCCTCCCATTTCAATGAAAGGTTCCATCATCATCACTCTTGTGGTGACATGCTGATTGCTTTAAAAAATTAGGCATGTGAGACAAGGATCATGACCATCCTAGTGTAGTCTAACACAATGGTCTTGAAGTAAACCTTTAGAAAAAAAATTGATGAAACTGATATGAATTCATTCTCCTTCAACATATAGAGGATGAGTATCATTGGGCATCAACTTCAGGGATTAGTGAACCCGTTAAGAATTTTGTATCCTTCAAAATGATATAATGAGTAACATAGGGGGGTTGCAATGTGTTCTGTTTTTGTTTTTGTTTTGATTTCAAATTGCATGGCCAACTGTATTAACATTCCAGGGGGTGTTTGTCCAGGGGGTTGCAATGTGTTTTGTTTTATTTTTTGTCTTTGATTTCAAATTGCATGACGTACTGTATTAGCATTCTAGGGGGGAGTGTCTTGGAGGGGGGGCTTTGCAATGTATTTTGTTTTAGTTTTTGTCTTTGATTTCAAATTGCATGGCCAACTGTATTAGCATTCCATGGGGTTTCTATCCAAGGGAGGGGTGTCCAAGAGGGAGGGGGGAGGGTCCGGGGGGGTCTGTCCCGGGGAGTGGGGGATTTCCAGGATGGAGGGGGAGTCTCTAGGGGGTGTCTGTCTCGGGGAGGGGGGTGTCTGTCCAGGGGAGGGGGAGTGTTTTGTCCAGGGGGGTGTATGTCCAGGGGAGGGGGTGTCTGTCCGGGGGAGGGGGGTATCCAGGGGTATCTGTCTGTTGGGGGGTGTCCATCTGGTGGGGGGGTGTTCTGTCCAGGGGAGGGGGGTTTCTGTCCGGGGGGTCTATCCAGGGGAGGGGGTGTCCAGGGGTGTTTGTCCAGGGGGTGTTTGTCCAGGGTGGGGGTGTCTATCCGAGGGGGTTCTGTCCAGGGGAGGGGGTGTCCAGGGTTGTACGTTCGGGGGGTGTCTGTCCAGGGTGGAGGGGTGTTTGTCCGGGGGGGGTCTGCCCAGGGGAGGGGGGTGTCCAGGGTTGTCTGTCCAGGGGCAGTGTCTGTTCGGGGGGGTCTATCCAAGGGAGGGGGTGTCCAGGGTTTTATGTCTGTCCAGGGGGGGTGTCTGTCCTGGGTGGGGGGTGGGGGTGCAGGGGAGGGGTGGGGGTGTGTCCAGGGGGTGACAGATAGGGGGGACTGTTATGGGGTGGAAGACGAGGGGAAAATAGGCAAGGGGACTGGTAGGGGGCAGATCCAGATGGAAAATAGGGGGAGACATGTAGGGTGGGGGTGGCAGGGGGACTAGCAGGTGGGTGGAAGGTAGTGGGACTAGCAGGGGGTAGGGGGTGGAAGGCAGGTCTGCTGTGTTTTTTTGTTGAACTTTAATCTATATCCACGGTTTCTAACCATGTCTATAAGGCATGTTTGTGTTTTACCTATTTCCACGGTTTCAAACCGTGGATATAATCCTTTAGCCATAGTTTGAAACTGTGGCTATAGGGCTTTAGCCACGGTTTGAACCCTGGCTATAAGGCTTTAGCCACGGTTTAAAATTGTGGCTATAGGGCTTGGCCTATAGCCACGCCAATACCAGCCACGGTTCATTAAACTATGGCTATAACCTATAGCCACAGTTTTTGGGCTTATAGCCACGGTTTTAAACCGTGGCTATAGCCTAAATTTCTAGTTGTGTATAGTCAAATGGAAAGTGGGGGAGAAAGAGAATTCAACCATCTTTTTCCTCACCATCTTGTATGTTTAGCTAACCCCCCCCCCCCCAACATTTGGGTGTTAGTTTCCCAAGAATAATATAAGGACCCGGCCTTAAGACATTACATAATAATGAATTAAATTAATAATTCACATTGAGGATCTTTTTAGGTTTAGAGTATTAGATAATTAGGACATAACTATTACATCTCAAAAGATTACAAATTAGACACTCTTACTCAGTTTCCATTTTTTTCACAAAATAAAAACTCCTAAAAAACATGTATAGTTCCATGTTTTTTATAGAATTCCTTTCATTGATCCCATCCTTGACCCAATTCATCTTTAAGTCATGTGGAAAACATTTCAAAAACATGGGATGAGCATAAAAAGTTCATTAAGGGATATAAAAATATGGAAAGAAAACATTATTCCATGTATAAATAAGAATCAAAGAAATCATACTTTACTCATAAAACATAAGAACATCAGCATACCTCATGAAATCATAATATTTATGAATAACTCATGGAAATCATAAGACATAAAGGTAACTTGAGGCATTCATAACATTGTTACTTAGGGCGTAACCCCCATGGATACGTTTGGAATATCCATCATAGTATATTCCCTAAATATCTTTGGAGAAACGTTAGAGTTTAACTTATTTGAGTTACCCAATGCATTAGAGAGCTATCACGGGCTCACCCGCCCTTAGTTTATCACGGAACCACCCATCTTCATAAACAATTCCCAAGAACCATAACATAATCTTATCACATAAAACATGCATAAAGTAAACATAAAAGTTCCATATTTCAATCAAAAGATATCAATATAACACATTGATATAATTAAGAAATTATCAAAACCATTTTCAATACCAAAATACATAAAATATTATATGGTATTAATTTTATTTTAAAAACATTACGGATTTTTAAGGAAGCCAAAGATCAAATAATACTCACGGCGGTGGAAAGGTCGTTGTCACCGTGTACGTTAAAAAAATAAACATTCTTTTTGTCATTTAGTAAAACGCTTCATAGAGGAAAGATTCCCTTCAAATGAAATGAAAAGTCAAAAAGGGTTTTATATACCGCATAAAAGAAAGTTGTGTATAAAACAAAATATGCCTCAATGAAGGGATATTGAGACGAAGTCCCTTACAAAGCAGGTATCCTTAGATTAAGGATAAATAAATTAAGTAATTATGTGTAACAAATATAAATACACACAATATAAATTGATATTAAGTGTAAAACAATCAGGGGTCATTCACACATATTTATATCATGACATAATCAATAAGTAGAGGTTTAACCCAAAGAATCGAAATTGGGTTAAGAAGTTCCCTTACAAAAATTCGACAGCCTAACGGCGTCACATTAAAATTCAGAAAATGAGTTGATGAGAGAGAAAATGGTATCTCATCACTTGGACATAAAATTTACATCAATAAGGATATAGAAGAACATATCCCAGCATAATAATATGTAAATTAAAAAACATAACAAAAAGAAGTCTTTTAAAAAGAGGAGGTTGAAAGGTTCCCTTACCGATTTGGGTAACTTTCGAAACGTACAACCCATGAAAGAAGGACCATACAATGTTAATGTAAATACCCCTAAATGAAATTATTTAACACAAAGAGTATAATAATGGGCATTATATACACCACTCAAAGGATATAGTGACAAATATAGCATGAATCTCACAGGAATAAAAGTGAGATAAAAACCCCTTACCTCGTTGTAATAAATCGAGTCGTATAACCAAAAGATAATAAGCACCAAATGAGTCACAGAATACCATGAATAGAATCATGATAATATATATCAAAATGCAGTAAAAAATACACCACATTCAATAAATAAGTGGTGAACAATGGAAATCTCACAGAATTAAAAGTGAGGTAAGAAATCCCTTACGAAAATTCGGCAGCCTAACGGCTCCACTTAAAACTTCCAAAAATGGATTGATGAGATAAAATAGGGTCTCTCATCATATTAAAATAAAAAATAAAGTAATATGAATATAAAATAACATCCCCCAACAATATAAATAGGATCCTAAATGAAATTACATAAAAGAGAGTACTTAAAAAGAAAGAGAGAGGTAGGATCCCTTACCTCAAGTCTGACTTGTCTTGTTCATTTCTTTATATTCCTGAATAATAAACATTGGTAAATTTACAATTTCTTAAGAACCTACTTCAAAGTTTATTATTAAATTCATATCACATATTATAATTTTATAATAATTAGTTAATTATGTGAGTTCATATCAGACGTTTTTGTCAGTGTTCGGTATATGAGTCAAAAATGAACTTGTTTGAAAATAATTGTCCATGAATTTATAATTACACCATCTCTAGAATATTATTAATGATTTATATATCATATATATCCAGTATATATTCATTTTATACTATTACATAACATTTTTAGATAAAAAATGAAATGCACCGTTCATGGAGATGGTAGGTCGTACGTACGCATGAACGCTACTTTCATTTCTTTGTCATATTAATGGAATTAAAACTAAATGAGAGCTATATATATTATAATTACATAATTACATTCATTATTTAGATGTAATATGTATCATATATATCCATTATATATATGTACTTATAATATTACATAACATTTGGAGAAAATAAATGTAATGTACCGTTCATGGAGACTGTAAGCCATACGTATGCATGAACGCTACTTTCATTTCTATTTCATAATTTAATTGAATGAAAACATGATTATAAATAGGTATATTATAATTAAAGTATAATATTATATATAATATTATTAACTCCATCCTTTATACATCCCACATATGGAATTAACGATTCAAATCACTTTGAGAGGGCGGTAGTCCGCACTTCCTAAAATGAAATTATCGCATCTGCACAACATGAAAAGCATAAAGGTATGTTTCAAATATAAAATACAAAATCATATAGAAAACATAAATACCATATATATCATATATAAAATACATTGACATAAAAATGTCCACTATGAGAGGTGGTAGGAGATAATTGAACAATCATCGTTTCGTGAGGTAGTAGTTCCCCGTCCACATAAACAGTATGTTCTTCACCCATTAGATAGAGGTGTGTGTAAGTGTAGCTCTAATACTTCTCATAAAAACATCCTAGAATATTTAAGATACTTTTTTTGTTACAAATTAAAGGAATAAAAAGAGTTTAGGGGGTTGGAGAAGCAAAATAAAACAAAAGGACATATGAGAAGACATTACCTTTAAATCAGGTAACTCCCTTTGGTTTGAACCAAAATGGTTTCTTGAAGAGATTTCTACCTATGGTAAGGATTCTAGGATTAATAGAGGGATGTTGAGAGATAAAATGAGCATATTTTGGTCGATCTAAAGGCTTTAGAGGTGGGGGTAAGGGGGTAGAGGTGGGGGCCTTTTATTAGAGGGAGGAGGGGCACTCTTGGAAAGTCTTGAAAAGTTACTTTATTATAAAATGATTTTCATATATTAAAGGTCCCACAATTATATATTTCGAGTAAAAGGTGATAAGGGTTCTAAATACACCCATAAAATAGGTTTTTGAAAAGTTTAGGTCTTAGATTTTACCTTATCTTCTCATTTTATTTAAATAGTTCATTAATGAGGTAATCACTGCATCATCACAGTGTCATAAATAAATTTATTTATTTAATGTCTAAAAATTATAAAAAAAATTACCATAATGTAGGAAATATTTTTGGATTTCCAATGAATGTTTATAGTGAAAGATATCATTTATGTAAACAAAATTAAAAAAAAAATTACTTAGGTGATACATACTTTGGTTACATTTTCCTTTCTTTAAAAAAAATATGATAAAAGGTCACTATCACACTAAAGTGATTCCATGGGGTCTCAAGGTTGGAACAGGGCATCCCATGGTCGGCCATGACACCACCAATAGTATTAGTACATATTTTGGGGTCATTTTATATTTTTATGATATTATTTTATTACCCTTAACTACCTGATTACTAATTAAACACGATAATTAAAGATAATTATCATCGTTACTATTCATAATGTCCAAAAACAAAAGAGTATTAATTACATAATTTTTACCTTATGATTCCAAATATGGAATCCATTTTATCAAATTCCAAACACAGAAACTGCAGTAATTAATTTAAAATAATTCCCTTTGTCAAAACCAATGACGGGGTTTTAAGAAGTAAAATCTATCAAAATATTGATTTGTTTTTACATCCAATATAAAAGTGAAATTACATACAATGAACAAAATTGTATTAAATTATAAAAACATAATTAAATTACACCTTAAAACCAATTAAAAGGACAAAATAACTATATAAATAAATTGGATGAAAAGGCAGTTTTGAATTAAAATGTAGTATTTTTCACTATTTGTTAAAAATGAACATTTGTCAGAAAAATTACAAAAATTAACCCTAAGCAATATTTGATATTAAAAATTCAAAAATGATATCAATTTTACCAAATTCAAAACATATAAGTTTCATTAATTAATTTTATAATCAATTCCTACTGTCAAAACAAATAGCATGTTTTTAAGAAACAATATCTATTAAAACATTGACAGTTGTTTATGTCCAATTTCAAAGTGAAATTAATTAAAATGACCACCATTGGATTAAATGGTAAAAACATATTATAATTAAACTATAAAACCAATTAAAAAGATAATATAACAATATAAATGAATTATATTAAAAGGAGGTTTTGAATTAAAATACAACATTTTTTCACTAAAAATGATCTTTGTCGGAAAATAACAAACATGTACACAAAGTAAATTTTGATGTCTTGATTATAAAGAAGGATTTTATTTTGTTAAATATAACATATAAAAGTGACAAAAATTAGATTTAAAAAGGGTTCTCTATCAAAAGGCGGTTAATCGACCTTTTAAAGAATATTAGAATATTTATTCTTAAAATTGGATTCATTTGAATTTTATGCCTCTAACATTTATTGGATAAATGTAAAAATATTTAACAAAAATATATAATAACTTTTTAGTTAGTTCTGTTCATTCCCTCCATTACATCATCTAGGAGTTTACTACCATTTACAATAATATTATTATATTATTAGTGTGCATCGTAAGATTTCAAAGAAACTCGTTGTTGTGTATTGGGTACGCCATCGAACATAGCATCCCCTTTAAAGTAATATTATTATTTAATTCAAAAATATAAATAAATATGAAAATTTAATATTATTTATTTACCTGGGATGTTACATCCTTCCCCCATTTTGAGAATTGTGTCCTCACAATTTTAAAATTGGGCTCAGAAACTTCTTTGAAAGCCCCACATCGAAAATGGAGTCAATAAAACTATCAATTTAAAAGAAAGAAATAGAATTAAAAAGGTCACCCAAGATAGCAGATACTAGGGTTCCATGAAAACATGGATATATAGGAGAAAATAAATGGTCAATTTCTGATAGAGAGTGATAGAAGACATGTTTGGGAAAAATATAACCACCAGAAAATCACAAACTTGTGATGGGTTAAACGGTATTTGATTCCCCAGTAGGAAAAGTTAACAGACAAAATTTTTGTTTTAAGTTACTTTTCATTGAGAAATTTATTTATGAGATTAACTAAATCATAAGGAAACATACTTACTTGTCATGTAGACTTTCATCTCTTACTGGATTTCTTACACAAACTCATATTTTCTTCAAAAGACGAGTATTTAGGATGACTTGTTCACATTAAGATCACTATATTCAACTTCTAGAGAATCACCTAATCCACATAAGAGAACTATAAATTTCACATGTATTTAGACCAAAACCAAAACCAAAATTTTTAGTACGAGATCAGATAATACCCAAAAAGGATAATCCTTTATAAAAAGAAAATTTATTCTTAATCTCCAAAATTTGTCCAACAAAACTAAAAGTTCAATAAAGACCATTCGATAAACAATTGTCCATAAAATTGTTCAAAGTAAACCAAACTAATATTGAAACCCAAGTATTTGAAGGATTTAATCACATAGTCTTACAAGGTAAATATTAACATTTATCTCCAAATAACATCAGTTGCTCTTAAAGCCTCATATTGAAAAGTAATTAACCTAATCATATATCCTCCATGATAGGTTAATAATTTCATTGATAACCCAAAATCAACTTATTCTTGATTCATAAAATCATCTAACTAAAAATAATTTGTCATACTAAACAGGGACTTCACGTAGTCCAGTGGTAGGTGATAAATATCAGTCACACTTTGGTTGTGGGTTCGATTCCTGCAGCTTTGTCCGACGTGATGGGTTATCACACGGTTTGCGTGTTATCCATTTTCCAAAACTATATAATTCTTAAAACATTCCCCAAAAAGAGATAAAATCATCAAAAATAACCATAACATAATTTAACCTCAATTTTATCTCATGCCTTTCATTTTCTATCATAACATATAGTAACCCATAATTACCTCAAAAGTAAGGATTATATAAACCCTAATGGTTACCTTTATAATTATTACCTGAACTTCCACATCGAGTTGGTTCTCTTATACATGATGCATTAGAGAACTCACCAAGGTTCAATTGGTTGATCATGACTCCTGATAGTTGGTTTAGAATAACCACAATATTTCTCATTGAATCCTCCATTTCATCCAGCCTCTTAATCAGAGAACCACCACAGTTTCCTTCAAACCCATTGTCACTTTGGTGCCTGCTAGATCCATCCATTTACTAAAACCAAAAATGTCAGTGTGAGTATATCATTAAAATCATCATATAATATCTTATGAGGAGGGTAAATACAGAGATATAATTATTCATATTTCTTAAACTTATTCACTTTATCAAAAAAATCTATGACTATTTCTCAAATCCTAACCATTATGGTAATGTCACTTGTGCTTAAAGAATACCCTAACCTCTAAAGTTATCTAAACTGGCCTTTGATAGATTCTATAAGGACCCGGCCTTAAAACATTACATAATAATGAATTAAATGAATAATTCACATTGAGTATATTTTCAGGTTTAGAGTTTTAGAGAATTAGGACATAACTATTACATCTCAAAAGATTACAAAGTAGACACTTCTACTCAGTTTCCATTTTTTCACAAAATAAAAAATATTAAAAAGAAACATGTATACTTCCATGTTTTAGATAGAATTACTTTACTTGATCCCATCCTTGACACAATTCATCTTTATGTCATGTGGAAAACATTTTAAAAACTTGGGATGAGCATAAAAATCTCATTAAGGGATATAAAAATACGAAAATAAAACATTAGTCCATGTATACAAAAGAATCAATGAAATCATACTTTACTCATAAAACATAATAACATTAGCATACCTCATCAAATCATAAGATTTATGAATAACTCATGGAAATCATAAGACATAAAGGTAACTTGAGGCATTCATAACATTCTTACGTAGGGCGTAACCCTCATGGATACGTTTGGAATACCCATCACAGTATATTCCCTAAATATCTTAGAAGAAACCTTAGAGTTTAACTCCTTCGCATTACCCAATGAATTGGAGAGCTATCATGGTCTCACCTGCCCTTATTTTATCACGGAACCACCAATCTTCATAAACAATTCCCAAGAACCATAACATAATCATATCACATAAAACATGCATAAAGGAAATATAACATTTCCACATTTCAATCACAAGATATCAATACAACACATTGATATAATTAAGACATTATCAAAACCATTTTTAATACCAAAATACATAAAAGAGTATATGGTATTAATTTCCTTTTAAAACATTATGTCTTGTTAAGGAATCCAAAGATCAAATAATACTCGCGGCGGCAGAAAGGTCGTTTTCACCATGTACGTTAAAAAAAGAAACATTACTTTTTGTCATTTAGTAAAACGCTTCATAGAGGAATGATTCCCTTAAAATGAAATTAAAAGTAAAAAAAGGGTTATATACACCGTATAAAAGAAAGTTTTGTATAAAAGAAAATATGCCTCAATAAAAGGAGATTGAGATGAAGTTCCTTACAAAGACGGTATCCTTAGATTAAGGATAAATCAATTATGTAATTATGTGTGACAAATATAAATACACACAATATAATTGGATATTAAGTGTAAAACAATCAAGGTTAATTAAAACATATTCATATCATGACATAATCAATAAGTATAGGTTTAACCCAAAGAATTGAAATTGGGTTAAGAAGTTCCCTTACAAAAATTCGACAGCCTAACGGCATCACATTAAAACTGAGAAAATGAGTTGATGAGATAGAAAATGGTATCTAATAAGTTGGACATAAAATTTACATCAATAAGGATATAGAAGAACATATCCCAGCATAATAATATGTAAATTAAAAAACATAACAAAAAGAAGTCTTTTAAAAAGAGGAGGGTGAAAGGTTCCCTTACCGATTTGGGTAACTTTTGAAACATACACCCCATGAAAGAAGGACCATACAATGTTGATGTAAATAACCATAAATGAAATTATTTTACACAAAGATTAGAATAATTGGTAGTACAGAAACCACTCAAATGAGATAGTGAAAAATATAGCATGAATCTCACAGGAATAAAAGTGAGATAAAAACCCCTTACCTTGTTGTAATAAATCGAGTCGAATGACCAAAAGATAATAAGCCCCAAATGAATCACAGAATACCAGGAATAGAATCATGATAATATATATCAAATGTCGGAACACAATACACCACATGAAATAAATAAGTGGCGAACAATGGAAATATCACAGAATTAAAAGTGAGGTAAGAAATCCCTTACGAAAATTCGGCAGCCTAACGGTGCCACTTAAAACTTACAAAAATTGATTGATGAGATAAAATAGGGTCTCTAATCATATTAAAATAAAAATTAAAGTAATATTAATACAAAATAACATCCTCCAACATAAGAAAGAGGAGCTTAAAATAAATGACATAAAAGAGAGTACTTAAAAAGAAAGAGAGAGGTAGGATCCCTTACCTCAAGTCCGACTTGTCTTGTTCGTTTCTTTATATTCCTGAATAATAAACTTTGGTCAATTTACAATTTCTTAAGGACATAATTTAATTTTTATTATTCAATTCATATAACATATTATAATTTTATAATAATTAGTTATTTATGTGTGTTCATATCAGACGTTTTTGTCGATGTTCGGTATATGAGTCAAAAATGAACTTGTTTGAAAAGAATTGTCCATATAGTTATAAGTACACCATCTCCAGAATAGTATTAATGATTTAAATATCATATATATCCAGTATATATTCATTTTATACTATTCCATAACATTTTGAGATAAAAAATGAAATGCACCGTTCAAGGAGACGGTAGGTCGTACGTACGCATGAACGCTACTTTCATTTCTTTGTCATATTAATGGAATTAAAAATAAATGAGAGGTATATATATTATAATTACAGAATTAAATTCATCATTTATATTTAATATATATCATATATATCTATTATATATATGTATTTATAATATTACATAACATTTGAGATAAGAAATTAAATGTACCGTTCATGGAGACGGTAAGCCGTACGTACGAATGAACGCTACTTTCATTTCTATTTCATAATTTAATTGAATGAAAACATAATGATACATAGGTATATTATAATTATAGTATAATATCATATATAATATCATTAAATCCATCCTTTATAAATCCCACATATGGCATTAACAATTCAAATCACTTTGAGGGGGTGGTAGTCCGCACTTCCTAAAATGAAATTATCGCATTTTCACAACATGCAAAGCATAAAGATATGTTTTAAATATAAAATAAAGAAGCATATAGAAAAAATAAATATCATATATATCATATATAAAATACATTGACAACATAATGGCCACCATGATAGGTGGTAGAAGATAATTGAACAATCATCGTTTCTTGAGGCAGTAGTTCTCCGTCTAGAGAAACAGTATATTCTTCACCCATTAGATGGAGGTGTGTATAATTGTAGCTCTAATACTTCTCATGAAAACATACTAGTATATTTAATATATTGGTGTTGTTAAAAATTAAATGAATAAAAATATTTTAAGGTGTTTGTGAAGAAAAATAAAACAAAAGAACATAAGAGAAGACATTACCTTTAAATCGGGTAACTCCCTTTGGTTTGAACCAAAATGGTTTCTTGAAGAGATTTCTACCTAAGGTAATGCTTCTAGGATGGAGAGAGGGATGTGTAGAGGAAAAATGATCATATTTTGGTCGAGCCAAAGGCTTTAGAGGTTTGGGTAAGGGGTTAGAGGTGGGGGCCTTTTATAAGAGGGAGGCGGGGCACTCTTGGAAAGTCTTAAAAAGTTACTTTATTATAAAATGATTTTCAGATATTAAAGGTCCTACAATTATATATTTATAGGATAAGGTGATAAGGGTTTAAAATACACCCATACAATAGGTTTTTGACAAGTGTAAGTCTTATATTTTACCTTATCTTCTCATTTTATTTAAATCATTCATTAATGAGGTACTCACTACATCATCACGGTGTCATAAATAAATTTACTTATTTAATGTCTAAAAATTATAAAAAAAAATTACCATAAAGTAGGAAATATTTTTATATTTCCAATGAATGTTTATAGTCAAAGATATCATTTATGTAAACAAAATTAAAATTTTTTTACTTAGGTGATTCATACTTTGGTTAAATTTTCCTTTCTTTAAAAAAACATGATAAAAGGTCACTATCACACTAAAGTGATTCCATGGGGTCCCAAGGTTGGAAAATGGAATCCCATGGTCTTCCATGACACCAAAAATAGAATTAGGACACATGTGGGGGTCATTTTATATTTTTATGATATTATTTTATTACCCTTAACTACCTGATTACTAATTAAACACGATAATTAATGGTAATTATCGTCGTTACTATTCATAATGTCCAAAAACAAAAGAGTATTAATTACATAATTTGGACCTTATTATTACAAATATAGAATACATTTTATCAAATTCCAAACACAGAAAATACAATAATTAATTTAAAATAATTCTCATTGTCAAAACCAAAGACAAGTTTTTAAGAAGTAAAATCTATCAAAAGATTGATTTGTTTTTACATCCAATTTAAAAGTAAAATTACATCCAATGACCAAAATTGTATTAAATGATAAAAACATAATTAAATTACACCTTAAAACCAATTAAAATGACAATCTAACTATATAAATAAATTGGATGAAAAGACAGTTTTGAATTAAAATGCAGTATTTTTCACTATTCATTAAAAATGAACATTTGTCAGAAAAATTCCAAAAATTCACCCTAAGCTATATTTTATATTAAAAATTCAAAAATTATATCAATTTTACCAAATTAAAAACATAGAATTTTCATTAATTAATTTTATAATCAATTCCCGCTGTCAAAACAAATAGCGTGTTTTTAAGAAACAATATCTATTAAAAGATTGACATTTGTTTACGTCCAATTTCAAAGTTAAATTAATTCAAATGACCACAATTGGATTAAATGGTAAAAATATATTATAATTAAAATTTAAAACCAATTAAAAATATAATCTAACAATATAAATAAATTATATTAAAATGAGTTTTTCAATTAAAATACATCGGTTTTCACTCAAAATGATCTTTATCTGAAAATAACAAAAATTTACACAAAGTTAATATTGATGTCTTGATTCTAAAAAAAGATTTTATTTTGTAAAATATAACATATAAAAGTGAAAAAAACTATATTTAAAAAGAGTTCTCCATCAAAAGTCGGTTAATCGGCCTTTTAATGAATATTAGAATATTTATTCTTAAAATTGGATTCATTTTCATTTTATGCCTCTAACATTTATTGGATAAATGTAAAAATATTTAACAAACATATATAATCACTTTTTAGTTAGTTATGTTCATTTCCTCCATTACATCATCTAGGAGTTTACTACCATTTACAACAATATTATTATATTATTAGTGTGCATCGTAAGATTTCAAAGAAACTCGTTGTTGCATATTGGGTACACCATTGAACATAGAATACCCTTTAAAGTAACATTAATATTTAATTCGAAAATATTAAAAAATATAAAAATGTAATATTATTTATTTACCTGGGATGTTACAAATAATAGGTAGTTAAACCTATGAAATTATAAACTATAAAGTAATATCATGTACATCCACACTAAGAACAACTATCTAGCCTCAGACTCATTTTCCTTTATCATTTCATAGGACCCTCGACTACCACTGCTAATTTATAGCTCTCATACAAACACAGTAGCATCAATTTTTTATTAATTATTTCACCAACCATTAATTAATATCACTGCAAAATAATTTTCAAAGATTAACATTTTAATCTTCTAAGAAAGTGTCTTCAACATGATTAATTATCTTTCTTATATTCTCAAGTATGTAACCATAATTAACCACTTAGTAATTAGATATTGCAATTCATTAATTTAAATATCTAGCTACTACTAATTCTTCAGTATCCCATAATTAAATTTGTTTTAACAATTTCATTACATCCAACATGCTTTATTAACCCATATTATATATTTCACAATTTAAATATTATAATACTTGGAGAATCCCATTCAACCATATAATTGTTTCTATTAACATGATAAAAATAATTTAATAATAATTACATAAAACAACCCAACCCATGGGTTTATTCTTAATTCATTTGTCATTCATAAATTATTTGGGTACTCTATGACTCAGTATAATCTACCACATCAAAGATACACATGTAGTGTATAGATTCTGACTATATCAAGAAGTGGGAAACCAATTATAAAGATCATTCATCCATCTAATCATTTAAACAAGCATCAAACATGAATAAATATACAAAATAGAGAGCCTCACTCTGAAATCATCCCAACTACCATGTATCCCAGACTATTTCACATAAGTATAAAGTCTTTCCCACCATCACTATCATTGAAAATAACTACAGCTTAGGCTCCTAGGACATTTCTCAACAAATATTTCCAACCATATCAAGTTCACAAACAATGAACCACAAGGATCTATCATCCAAGAGAAATCATATAAACCAAAAAATTATTTTCAATGTGGAACATTAATGGGGAAACTAAGGCCATATAAGGAAGGATTACAATAATTACACAATAATAACAATCTCGCTCGGTCCCAAACATTTATCCTTGGAAAACAACCAATTTAATTCTATATTGAATTAAATGGTTTATTGTGTATAGTTTTTACATAATAAGGAAACATATAAGTAGTGTCTAGAAAAATAAATGAACCAACATAAACAATCATTAGTATTATTTCCATATTTCATCAAACTCAAGGAAGAATAATTACTAACTTACGTGTCTATTTCTTTATTCACAACATCATATTTACATATTAATTTTAGTTATCAGATTTTTAAAAGATCAATCATGTTAAACAAGGAAACATCCACACCATATATATAGAACACTATCTTGAAAAACAATAGGCATCAACAACTTAGTGAGATACGCATGAGATCACTAAACCCAAAAACCAAAAAAATTACTTCATTTAATTTTTGAGTTCTTAACCTAATTAGATCAATTTAAATATTTCCCAAAATATTAAATAATTATAATACCACACTTTCACTTTAAATAAAATAAAGGTAATACATCCCCTACCTCAACATTAATATCGAAACATTATCCAAGAATGAATGAAGCAAAAAAGTGACAATTAATGATTACATCTCCCATAGGGAACAAAAAATCCATAAAACATCATACAAAATATATCACACAATCATTCATTGATGTAAACAATAAGAAAAATATAGAAAAAACCACCATATAATAGAAATATAATAATAAAAGATAATGGAACCACAAGAAAACTCTAGAGGTCAACGGCTTAATCCTGGAAAAGGGGCTTGCAAGGATTCTAAAAAAGAACCTTGAGTGGCCTTGGGTTTAAAGGATAAATAAGAAATTATGTAGATTTTAGAGCTGCTTTAGAATAAATACCCAACTATTAAAATAGAATTTCATGGAACATCCTCCTTGATTATGTCATAATAGATTGGTTTTTCCTTAATTATAAAAACATACAAAGGTTTTCCATGTTGTAAGAACCCTAGTCAAAGTGGCCCACCATAATATTTAGTGGATATCCATATTTTTATCTCTACTTTATAAAAACTTAGTCAAACTCAGCCCTAAGACCTTGGGGTAACACTAAAGTGTATCCCCATTTCCAAACCACAACCACCCCTGAAATGATAGAGACAAGGAAACCCAAGCCACCGTATCTTTCATGGAATAGCCTATCTTCACACAGAATCTACCTATTAGAAGAAAAATATACGAAAAATTCATATCAAATGACCCACACCACAGGTTCCACTTATACTCAGCATGAAAAACCTTACACTATAGCCCAAGTATCCACACCATAGAAATTCCCTATAGTTGAAACATCATCCCAACTACACTTTAAAACTTCCCTCTTCCTCCCAAACAACCTTTATCACCTAAAAACTATAAGTAAGGTCTTGAGAAAAACTAGTCTATTACATTTTATATATCTTAAACAATTATCACCCACAATGATATAAAAACATCCTAAGAAAAAGTGGAAAAGGATCCCAAAAATCAATCATGTGAGATACCACTCAAGGATCTGTCTACATCAAGAAAACATTCCACACATCATTGAAATAAATCATATAAACATGCATCAACACCAACTATCTCATAAAATAAGAAATTGTTTTACAAAAAATAACCACAAATATAAAAAAAATACATAAAAAACTCAAGATATTGATATTAAATATAACATATACCCTCCCAAGTTTAATCCTCTAATCTGCTATTCCTCTATTGGAAATGTACCAAAGAAATATAACACCCACCTAACACATTCCTCTAATGGTCTTAAATTTAAAAAAATCCCCTCCTCAAAGGTTACACTATCTTCCAAATCTTAATTTCAAAAATCTATGATGTGGGAATCATCATGATGATATCTATAAAGATTCAATACATGGATGACATTATGAATATGACACAATTATGGGGGTAGTAATAACCGATAAGACATGGCACTAACCTAATCAAACACCTCAAATGGAACAATTAATCTAGGAGAATGATTTATCCCATGTCCAAAACTTCACTACCCAATATTTGGGGATCCTCATGAATATATAGGTTCCTTGTCATGGGAAGTTAAGGTTTTTACATGGGGGTAATCATTCTCCTAGTTTAATTGGGTCATTTTAGGTGTTAGATTTGGTTTGAGACATGGATAATTGATCAAAACTACCCCCATAGATGAGTTATATTCATGAAATATTCTATTTATCACAACTTTGTCAATATATTTATAATGGTTATCACATCATCAATTAGAGAAATCTAGATATTTAATATGGTGAAACCATTGATGAATAGCTTGTTGAAATTTAGGACCATCAGGTGAAGGTATTGATTTGGTCTTTTATTCCTTTGGTTCATCTTCAGTGGTTCCATGGGGTCTTATAAGAGAAAACTTGGGAATGAGAGTTGCATATGGTATCTCAATATCCCAATTTTTAATTATTTTTCTAATCCTTATGGAGATTATTTGTAAAACTTTTGATTATTTTATGAGATATTTAGTGTTAATGAATGTTTATATTCTCTATTCCTCTTATTTGTGTGTTCCATTATTGATGTAGTGAGATCCTTAAGAGGTATCTCACAGGGTGGATGCTTGGAAAACATTCTCCTTATTTATGGGGTTATTTTTAATTTATCATGGTCGAGAAATTTTTTGAGAGGTATCTGATGTAAGGGAATAGTTTTTTATAATCCATTCCCTTGATATTTTGAGTGATCGGGGGTTTCCTAGAGAAAGATAGAAGAGATAAAGTGTAGTTAGGATGAAATTCAATTTCATTGTGTTTCTATGTTGAGGAGCCTTGGGCTATGGTGCATGGGTTATCTTGTAGGGTAGTAGTGTACCCTATAGAATAGGGTCTAGAGATAGGACATTTTGGTGCCTCCGTATCCTAAGAGATAGACACATAATGGGGGTATATTATGACATGGAATCCAAGGGGGTCAGGTTTCCTTGTCACTATTATTTCATGGGTGGTAGCGGTGTACACCTAGCGTTATATTCTGGTGATACTCAAGGGTTTTAGGATCATGTTTGACCAGTTTTTTTGGAAAATAGATATATATAGAGATCAACACCATGTATTCAAGAGGGGTTATTTCAATGGGGTTCTTGTGGAATGGAAAACCTTTATACATCATAAAATTAGGGAAAACCATGTCTATTACAATGTAATTCAGAGGATGTGTTATGAAATTTTGTTTTAATATATGGGTATAAATTGTAAATTGAATCCATAATATTTATAATTTCTATTTTATCTTTCAAAAACTAGGTTAACCATGGTCCTTTATCATATTCCTTTAAATCCCCTTTGTCGGGCCTAATCCCCCAACCTCTAGTGATCAATTCTTAGTGATATGAGGCTAGTTTTTTAAAATTTAATTGTTTTTCTCTTTTCCATTCTTATTTTTCTATGCTATGGCAAGTTTTTATCTTTATTTTATTATTTTTTCTATCAATTAATGGTATATGGATCTTATGGGGATGATGATTTATATATCATTGATTCCTCGTATAAGAGTAAATCAGAGTTTAGTGTATAGTGTTCCATTTTTTTCTTGGAGAACATTGAGATATTCATTTTGAGGTAGGATACCTGTTAAATTTATTTGATTTGAAGTTCAATTACGAGATTATCATGATTTAATTTTTTGGTTAATGTCTAAATTAACCTAATAAAGGAAATAAGTTGAAAATCTAAGGAATATTATTTTTTGTTTTTAGGTTTCATGATAGAAAATGTGTCTTGTTATGTTATTTTTTCCTTTATTTTTCTAGATTTTGTGTTATCCATATGTTTTGGTTGTTATTATGTTTACTATATTTTATTTTTTTTGAAATTTGAAAAAGAAAAAAATATATAGAATTATAATGGTGTGACTAAAGAAAGAGGAATTTAATTTGATGAATTTTCTTCCATTAATTTGATGAAATATGGAAGTAATGATAAGGGCATGTTTATGTTGGTTCATATATTTTATTACAACTTATAGGTTTATTTTTTGTGGAAACACTATACATAATAAACAAGTAAATTCAATATGGAATAAAAATAGTTGTTTTCCAAATATAAAATTTTAGGGTTGAGTGAGTTTGTTATTGTTGTGGAAGGATTATAATACTTGGTTCTATGACCTTAGTTTCTCTATGAGTGTGTCTTACTGAAAATACTTTCATTTCTTGTATGCTTTTTATAGGATGATAGAGCCTTGTTGTGGTTTTTTTGTAAACCTGATATGGTTGGGAACCATTAAAGATAAATGGGTTGGGATCCATTATTTTCTTGAGGGTAGATTCCAGTTATAATGGGATAAATATTTTACTTATATGCTATTGTGTGGAACACCAAGCTATTTGGATGATTTCGGAGTGGGGATTTATTGTTGATATCATTATTCTTTATTGATGATTTTTTTATATGATTGGAATGTTGAATACTATTTATTATTGAGTTCCCACTAATTGACATGGTCAGAATCTGTTCACTGTATTTTTATCTTTGATGTCATATCTTAAGATGATCCCTAGAGTACTGAATAATTTATTAATGAAAAATGAAATGATAAATAAACCCATATTATGTAATATTTTTAATGGATGTGTTATTAAATTATTTATATCATGTTAATAGAAACCTTGAGATCGAAAAATAGTCTACTCCAAGGATCATGGGTTTAAAATCTAGAAATTTTTAATGAGGATTATTAAAGAATGTTAGATATAATGAAATGGTTAAGCCTAATTTAGAGATGGGATAATGAACCCTAATGAGTTTCCGGATAATTAAGTGAATTAATGGTAATAGTTAATTACTAATTGGATAATGATGATGAAATTCTTGTGAATATAAACAATATACTTTATGGTGCTGAAAGAGTTGTCTTATAATATTAAAAATAATCTTGGAAAATTATTATGTATTGAAATTAATTGATGTCTATGAATTAATTAATATGGAATTACTTCTTGTGTTCTTGTATAAAACCTAAAATGTAGAAGTGATAACTTGGGGTCCTACATAAAGATATATGGAGATGAATATGAGGATAGGTAGTTACTATTAGTGTGTTTGTTCATGATATTAATTTATATTTTCTAATTTAATACGTTACCACAACCATGTTGGTAGGGAAACTGACATCAAAATGTGTTTAGGGTTGTTTTCTCTAATATCAATGATGGAGAGGAAATGGATGGATAACTTCTCCCTATCCCTCAATCACCCTTTGGTTGTAGTTATGTATAGGAGTATCCTGGGATATAATGGATTGAATTATAGGGTGTGTTACTACCCAGTTTGTGATGGATCCCCGTTCTGCCATACATTTATGTGTGGGTTGTAACATCTTGAGGTATAACGCATACTTGTATCTGGTTATAGTGACTACATCTTCCCATGAGTGTACATTACATCGGCTATAATAGCTTAATGTACAATGAATTTATATGGTTTTTAGTGTCTTCTAATCATACACTTGGTTACTACTAAAAATGATGATGATGAGTAGTTGAGTTAAATATAATATATAAATGACTATGATACATATGTATGCGATATAGGATAACTTCACTTATGGAAGGGATAATCACAAGATGTGTGATATTGGGCATGGGAGTGATAAAATAGTGAGGAAGTGGAATCAGGGTTCCTTGTTTATTTATATTATTTTGGTATATAATGGTTTACTATTATGCATTACACAGCGAGTGATCTATAGTGATAATGTGAGAATAGTATTACATGTTTTGGTGGTGATTTAGTTTCAATTTTTTATTCACTGGGCTTTAGTATGCTTCTTTAATATTTTTTATAATTGGTTCTAAGGAGGATACTACTGAGTATACATGTTATGATCACCCTAAATATATAAAATATTTTTTCTATCCATGAAAGTTGGTTGGTGAATGAGTTGAGAGGTACTAGTCTGAGGTGCTATTTAGGTGTTTTTGAATATTCATGGTCGCTCCCAAGGATTTAATTTTGGTGATTTCAGTATATGTTTAATGTTATATGCATTGGGATTTATTATGGACTAGGCATGGTTTTGGATGGTGTCTTTTTCTTTTCATCTCTTATTACTTAAATCATATTAGGAAAATTCCTTCCATATTTGTGATTTATATACCCTCAGTGCTAGTCGTCAAGCTGCATCCTATTGGAAGTGGTATTTGAGAGTCAGTATCTCTCTTTATTCATTACTAACTCAGGTGGGGTACCATTGGGGGAGGGATTGATGACATATGTGGTTCCAAAAAAATATTATCAGATACTAAAGTTTATTAATTTGATTTAAATCAATCAAATATATTTTTTAGTTTATTTCATATAGGGATTTCAATTTTAATTCCACTTATTCATAGTGTTAACTATCAAGATTATAAATTATATATGTTTGATTATTTTCATAATTATGGTGACGATTTTATAGAGTGTATCCATCATGATATTGATTTAAGAATATAGAATAAAGTTTTTTTGATGGAAGGGCCATGAAGATTATTATTTCTGATTTTATTGATAAGTTATTTAAGAAAACTCTTAATTGTGACACCACTTTTGAGATGTGGGTAAATTTAAATGGGATCAACAGATAACCCATTTTAATGAAAGATAATATAACTTCCTTTATAAGTTATAATAGAAAATCATGATAAGATTCTTTAACTCTAAATTCAATATTTTTATTATCTAAATAAACCACTTTTATGGGATTAGTGGGAACCCTCAAAAAACACCATTACAAAATTAAAAACCAACCCAAATCCAAAATAAATAAAATAACACTAAAAATCCAAAAGATCAACAATAAAAAAATATACCAGATTTAGTAGACTTTTGAGAGAGAAACTAGGAGCACTATCAACCTAAGAAAACCATGCCCCTCTTTTTACACTTCTAGTACATATGAGAATCAAGTCCTGTAACTCTAAAAATAATGGGGGAACCTCCACATATAAGATTTTATAGCCACATTAATCCATAGATTCAAAATATACCATAATAATATCTCAGTCTCAAAAACTCCCACATTCCCTTTTTCCACACACTGTATGATCCTTCATGCATAAATTCTGATCATTATTTATCAAGCCAAATACTATATCAAATTCACTATATTCTCCTATACTTCATAAGATAAAATTAAATTTAAGGCATCAACTATAAAAATAGTTCATTTAGTATTTTTGTGATCCACTATGGTGAATAATTTCATTGAATCACTGATGAACCCAACCTTCAATTTATCCTCCATGTAGAAGAGGAAATTTCATTAAATAAAAGTGACAAAGTGGTAAGTTATAAGATTAGCCCAAAATAGGAAAAGTGTTCCCCTAATAATGAAATATTAAGGTGTTAAAATATTATGACTATATAATAATCTATATGATAAAGAATTTATCCCACTTGGTATCTACATATAACAGCTCTTAAAATAAAGAATCCATCATATCCCAACTCTTAATAAACTATTGATCTTCATTTTTTAAAATTCTCATAGTAAAATTTGGGTCTAAATATTAATCCTTGTCATTTTTTCCTTGGTTCTAATTTTCACAACTCTATCGTTCATTCACATTTGATCTTCCTTGGATGCTTTGATAGTGAAACCAACTTCCACTATTTTCTATTCATAGTTCATAAGAATAATCATATTTGGAGATTTGGTAGCCATTTATTCTTATAAATGTTAAAGAGGCTCTCTATCCTTTAGGATTATCAAAACATTTTCTTTCTCCTTAATATATACTTTCAGGTTCAAACCATACATTACTTCTACTTATTTGGTTTCCATGGATGCCTTTTATGAAGGTGGAAACTCCTAATATGTGGAAGACTAATTATGGAATATACCATCCACAAAAACGTTTTTTAAAATATAAATGGGTTTCTTAACACAAATACCCTAACATGAGATCTATTTACCATAGGTTTTCAAATATATGAGTAGTATTTGGGTGCCTTGGTTTTTTTACCTATACTATTTAGATGATTACAAACTTCGATGTTCCTTTGATTCTCTTTATAACTTCAATTTTGTTAAAAAATTATAGGCTTATCATCCTATTCATATTATAATGAAATCAAAGAATTTGGATAAGGTTAAATGGATCTTGTCATAAACTCTGGATATTGTTCCTATTAAGAAATCACATCCTTATTAACCATTTTGTTACTAACCCTTTTAAATCCCCCTATATCATCCGTATCTAATGACTAGATTCCTAAGGCTGAGAAAATATCATGAATTAAAAATCCCTTGTAATTCATATAGTTAAGAGGGGAGGAAAACCCCTTCATCATAATAGTAGAGTATCCCTTTTCATGTAAGATGAATGCCGGCAGATGGAGGGAGTAGTTCACCTTAGTAATACATGACTCATTCATGGTTTCCTCCACCTATAAGACAACATTATAGAACTATAAAACTTCACCAGAAGGAGTTCAAAGATTCTTCACAGCTAAGCCCTGATTTTGTACCTCACAAAATCCATGATCATCATGGATCCCCAAAGTGAAGTCAACAGCATGAACATAGGATCTATTTCCTTGAAAAGTGGGTATATAAGAGGGGATATTTGGTTGAGCAGTGTTTGATGCCAAAAACCTTGCTGTAATGGCTCTCTCCACATTGGCCTCCTTCCAGGCCTCTACTTCTTCTATGATCTAAAATCCAGTATGAGACTCTTCTTTTTCTCCAAGAACTATAGAGGATGGACTATATCTATGATCCTCTAGTCAAAGGTGACCTAGATTATTATAATAGGAGTACAATTACACCCAATTTTCAATGACCACCACTTTCTTGAGAAGAAACTCAAATTTAATCTCAATCCACACAAAACTCATTAGAGATTTTGAAAAAAAAAATCAATATAAATATGGGGAGAAATCAGATGGAAAGGGTCTTAGGATCTATCATCAAAATAAATAAATATATATAATAAATTTCCTAACATATTTAGAATTTCAGGGTTCGAAAATGGTATATAAACCTCTATAAAACTAACCCAAAGAAGATATAATAGATTATCTCAATTCCAATGAATGTCATCGGGCCAGTGGAAGAGGGAGAAATGGGATCCATTGAAGGAACTCATACCATAGAACTGGGAAAAGATCATATATTACTATGATTGGAATTGAATGAGGAGATTTCATGGATCTAGGAGTTTGATGATCATGTGTTTCTTCAAACCTAATGAATCATATGTGAACCAGTCCAAGGTGTCAAATAAAGGATGATTCCAAACAAAACATGCCACAAGGGAGAATATAAGAAAGGATAAAGCCTCTATGAACTTCTAAAGGGAAATTGGGAGAGAAGGAAAACCTTAGTGGAAGTTGGGGACCGTTGGATGGATTTTGATGTTTAGGAATGGTGAACGAGAAGATGGGGCTATAAGGGGAGTGAAACGGTGAGGGCCAGAATAAATATTCCCCCTCCTATGTCAAAAGGAAATAATAAGATGGTGTTAATGAATTTTTGAACTTCTATAGATGTGAAATTTATTGATTCTATTGATATATATAAATACAAAACTTTGGTGAAAATATCTTTTTAATATATAATTTTAAATTCTCCCTTGATGATTAAAAGTGGTAATGAAATTTTTTATAGAGAAGTGATAATGGAATAAATTTATAAACCCAAAGGATGTTCATACAGAAATAAAAAGGATATTTAAGCCTTAATAAAGTAATTTTAATATTTATAAATTAAAAAAAATTAATTGTTTTCATTTATAGCATAATTATGCTTAGAAATTAAAAAGATTAAGTAAAGAGGAAATGATTCAAAAGAATCAATGTCAAGGAATGATATCAATATAAATAAGCAAAGTGGTTTACTTTGAGTAATATCTCATTAATTGGAGAATAAAATGGCTACATTAAAGAACTTAGAGTTAATATAATTTATCTTATGAGACAAATTGAGGAAAGATTAAAATTTAGAAAATAAAATATCTCCAATTTGAAGGATATGGATTCCCAACCAAAATAAAAGAACTTAAAGATCATATATCTTCAAAAAATATTGAAATAATTAAAATATAAGTGTAATTTTTAAATCACTCATATGATAGTCTTAATAAATAGAGTTTGTAATGGTAAAAATCTAGAATCAATGAATAAAATAAGGTTTATTACTAAAATGAGGTTGAGTGATTTATAAAGAAAATTGTTAATAAATTAATACCATTATGGGGGCATAGAATACATAATAGATGTGTGTATGGAGGCCATAGAGATAAGAAAATTGAAGAAAAATTAGTGAATCACCTAAACCAATAAATTAAAACAAGAGGTTTCATTCATTTGAGAGATTATTTATTTATGTTGACCATGGTAATGTGGCATGATATGTGTGATAAGGTGAATGATAAAGGGTTAAGTATAAAAATATAGTTTATATGGAAAAGGTATATGGATCTTGTAAGGAAAAAAATATTTTATATTTAAAAACAATTTTATAGCATTAAAAGGAAAAATAGTGATATTCAAAGGAGTGTGCATCAACCACCAGTGCATGGTAATATAAAATAACTATCATAGATAATGAACAAAAAAATATTGAGGATTAAGGATCAAATAGTCATCATGGATATAAAAAAATATGTGTATATAATTTCATCTAATCCAAATATGGAGAATGATAAACATGAAGAAAAATGTATTATCGATGGAAGTTTCATCATCTAGAAGAAGAATGAGTACTGTAAAAGTGTGATCAACCTCACATTAATTGTAGATAATAGATAAAATATTGATTGTGATGGAGTTTGGGAGAAAATATGGAAATATTTCTACATAAGTGGTGTCATTTAAAGTAGTTTCACTGTGAAAAAGAGAATAAAATAAAAAGTATTTTAAGAAATTTAGAAGAAAATTGTTATATTATAAAAATCACCATATTTCTCTACTTAATGTTTTTTAGAAATGACCCCTCTATCAAATATATTTAATTTACATAATTTTTATTGAAGTGATAGAGGTTTAAGGGACAGATAAGATCCATGGGGTAAACATAGTACAAATCATGATAAATATGGAATTGAATAGAATGTATCATTACATGAGTTGGAAGAATAGTTTTTAATTGAAATGTAAATTTAAAAAAAATGAGTATTATGAGATTTAATTGAGGTTAATATTCACTAAAAGTGTTATATGAAGAATTTTCATCCAATGTAAGATCAAACCTTGAAGAAGCAGGAGAATAAATAAAATATTATAAAGCTATAATAGCATACATGGATGAATTTATGACTTGTTTATTTTGTTATTACTAAGGGTATCATTTTTTTAACAGATAATTTGGTTGGAAAACATTAGAATCCCCCATATGATTATCATTATAATTTTGGTTATAATTATTAGAATTTATGTATTTTATAAAATAGTTTTTAAGGATTATTATTATAATTAAATGGCCAAGAAAATCCTATAAAAGGGGATACTTATTTTTATAATTAGTATGAATCACACACCGTGTGTTTAATGTTTTTTCACTGATGATTTTTTGAAAGTTTTATTGATATGGAAAGGATATATTTTATTTATTAAAATGATCTAATTTTGAATATATTTATGGTAAATAGTGTAATGGACAACATAAATATTTTTTTTCTTATTCTCTTGTTTTTTCACTATGTTTTGATTTTTTATGCATAGAGTATTGTTTATCAATCTTTGTAAACAAGTAATTTCACTGACTAAAAGCTTCATAAGTAATTATTATAGATGGGTTTGATGAGAAACATTTTAAAATTTTTAATTTTTTACAAAGTAGGATATGTCAAGGGGTTGGACAATTAAATAAAATTTGATTTTAAATTTCAAACTCAGTATTTAGTGTCAAAGTGGGAGAGATTAAACCATAAATGTCTTCTAATCAAGGAGGAGAGTTTTACATTTTGGGGGGTAATAGAGGGAAAATTACTTTATGTGAACTCAATTTATCATAAATTATGTTATGTTTAATAGATTTATTGATTATGTGTTAACAACAAGATCCAATGAGGAGATTATTTTTACTAAATGATTAGTTTGTGTTTAATTTTTTGTAAACCACAAGTTATGCATTGATAACCTATCATGATAAGATAAATGGTAAAGATGGTGATTATATCATAAATATTGAGGAAAGAATACCTTTTCTTGAAATGGAACAAGAGGTGAAAAGGTATATACATTGCATTAAAACATGTAGGTTTATGAGAGAATGTATTGAATTCACTAAAGTAACTATTGAGGATTTGAAAAAAGAAAGCATGAAAGGTAAATAATCAAAAAAAAAGAACCTGGTTTTGGGAAATTGAGGATGAATTAAAGTATAATTCATTATGATTTCAATTTTATGGATTATTTAAATGATTTTAATTTATCATTATGGCCTATTTTGGCAATGGATGAAGTAAGAGAATCATTTAAGAAGTGTTAAGAATTATATAACCATATTTTTAGAACCATGGAAAACCATTTCATATTGTAATGAATTTTATATATGATTTTTATACAAATATATTGATGGAATGAATTATTTTTCATTGGTTTCTATGAGGTGGTAAACTATTTCATTGTTTACTATACCACAACTTAGTTTCCAAAACATAATCATGGTCTTTATCATTGCGAAACTGTTTTAACAAATTTTATGGATACCATGATTTGATTAAACCATGGAATTTTTATGAATGTGGTTCTTTCTGATGTTAAATAAATATGAGTAACCCAAGTAATAAATTCATGGTTCTAATCTATTTTTTAAAAGTCAGGGAAAATGATCATGATTTTACAGTTGATAATGGTTTCTTAAAATATGGATTTCAGAATATGGAAAAAAAATAAAAAATCATGGATAAAGAGTTTTTATGGTTTTCATTCTCAGAGTGAAATATTTAACAAAAAAACCATGATAAGATTATGAAAACGTCAATGTGGTTTTTAATATATATGCATGATTTGAGAATTTTGATATCATTTAACATATGGAAACTTTTAATTATTTTTATAAAATATTTTACTTCATAATTTTGTATATATTTAAAGACCCATTAATTGGGGAAACATGGTTGTTTGAATTGAATAAAATTGAGTAGATATTTTAGAGATAATCCACATTAATGATTGGGAATCTTTTATAGAAGTTTATTATATTGAATATTTAACTTGGTGAAAAGGGAAAGATAAGATAATAGATTCACATTTTAAATATCTAGTTTAGACTCAGATATGGTTGACCATTAAAGGATAAGTTATTGATTAAATTTCAACATTATTATAGTGATGACACTTGGCATGATGAATTGGTGGAATCCTAGCCCTTGATGTTACGTATTGATATTGAAGATAATCCATATATGACTAATGAGCATTAAAAAAGAAAGTAATTGAGATAGAACTAAATAATATTTATAGATCAAGCTCATTGAGATGGGGTGACTCATCGATGAGACATCAATGACATATCTATTTAAGTGAAAGAATAAGAAGAATGAAAATCTTAACACAAAAAATTACTTAATAAGGAATAAATTTAATAAGGAAACGTGATGGAGAAATATGATGTTTATAATAAGAATGTGTGGAAGAAATAGAAGTGGATATCCTAATATGGATTAATTCGTGCATATCCTATCAAATAAAGGGGTGGTGATTAAACATTAATGAACTAAAGAATATGGATTTTTATGACCCCTACGTTAGTTTTCCTATAATGATTTTACTAGATGCTTGTATACCCATATCAGGTGTGTTCATATTTAAAGAAGTTTCTATATATATAAATAAATGGAGTGAACCTAAGGAAGTATTTTACCGTCACAAAACCATATTAATGGTAGTGACCCTGGGTGGGGAGTGTCCTTGCGTACAACATTGTATCCATAGAGATAGTGAGTTTAGTGGATTTTAGTTTACTAGTATATTTTTGGTATATTCTCCTTGGATATAGTCTAGTGGGAGTAAACTAAGTAAGATCCTTGTTTCATCATGTTCTTTACAGGTTTTATATTCATAAATGTATTGAATTTCTGATAGATTGAATCATGGTTCCTTTTAACACGGGAATAATATTTGATAAATAGAACTAATTAAAAGAAAATTTTAAATCCATGAACACTCTAATCCCCCCTCTAAAAGTGATATCATATAATTTTAATACAATTTTTTTCTACTCTCCAAATAAGGTGTGTGTGTGTGTTATGTGTTTAAACAACACAATAAATAAATATTTATACAAAAACATATATGTATTTTATTATACAATAATAAAAATAAAACTAAACATATATGTTAATATATTTTTTATTAAACGTATGTAAATACATGTTATGTGTTTATAAAAAACATAACATATTTATTTTTTAATGATATGAGATAAAAATATGTAACACCCCACATTTTAATTCCTTAAATGTGATGAATAATTTGAAATAAATGGTATCATGAACTAGAGGCCCGGTATCATAAATAAAAACCTAAGTTATATATTTTAGAAAATTGAAGCTATAAATCTATTTTTCATAAATTAAAAAAGTAATTATTGAGGGACATTATCATACCATGTGAAGGAGTTAAATTACACTATTTTATTTTCCATTCCATCCTCCAAGACATTTCCTTCATGGAATATTTTGGCTGGACACCATATAAATAGACTTGATATTGTTTAAATAAGCAACCTTTTATGGCATCAATCTCCAAGGGAGATGTGGTTGGAAAGCATTAAAGACCTACACAGGACATAAAGATTCAGATTTAATCTATATGATATTCCATCATTTTATATTAGGAACTCGAAAGGCCTTGATAATCGTCTTTATTTTAGTGTCAATAGAAAACATGTCACTACAAGAGTTATAAAAACATCTAACCAGAAGACCAGTGTGGTTTCTAAACATATCTCTATATTCCACCACACTTGGATGTACTTTATATGTACCATATTTAGTATTTTTAACCCATCGAACCCAAGTAGGAATCCATATAATGTTTTAATAAGTTACAGGTTATTTGAAGTTACTAGAGGACCTGATATTCCTCATTATAATCAAATCCCATATATAATTGTGAAAATACACCTTTGGAGATATTTTGAGTCTTTTATGGATAGAATAATATTAATAAAGGGTGTGTGGTGGTAGCAATAAAACCCACTAGAGATAAAGGGTTTATGGGCCTTTCATATCAGGTGGAGAGACACAGATATAGTAGTAACCAAACAATTCTTGATCATGACTAAGATACTAAAATCAAGCAACAAGTGAAGCAAGTCTATAAGGGTTTTGGCCCCTGGCTAACGTAGCTCAAATAAATAAAAAATAATCCTCCATAAAGAATCATACCACCATTTATAACTATACAAAAAATGAAAAACATTAGAAATATGGTTTACATTTTGTGAGACAAATGAAATAGTACAGTGAATGAATTTTAGAAAAGTATTTAAGGTTATATATAGGAAAATAAAATGGAAATATGATCATTATATTTTCATTATATATATTATAACTTGATATATGTTCATTACATTACTAGGAAAATGGCCTATACCCATGGTTCAAAACTGTGGGTATAGCCCCCAAAACCGTGGGTATAGGTTATACCCACAGTTTTGGGAATCGTGGGCTGGAACGGCGTCGGTATAGGTCCCCAGCCTATACCCACAGTTTTCCAAAACTGTGGGTATATTTGTTCTACCACCATGTCAAATCATCATGCACAATTTCCATGGTTTCAATGTCTTTTACCCATGGATTTAAAACCGTGGGTATATATCCTAAAAGAATGCAGGTGGCAGGTTTCAATCCTGCAACCTCTTCGCTGCAAACACTGCGTCTTACCAATACCCTAACATCACCTATGTGTATATATATATATATTTAGTTAAATATAGTTATATAAACCATGGTTATAGAGGGAAGAACTGTGGGTATAGGTCTCCCACCCAAAAAAATTCCTTTCCACGGGAAAAAAAAATTATGTGCACACACAGGAAACCTATACCCATGGTTTTGGATAACCGTGGGTATACATATTTTATCCCAGACCTATCCCCACGGTTTTGGGGAAAACCATGGTAGTAGGTACCCCTATACCCCTATACCCACGGTTTTTGAGAACCATGGGCATAGGTCCTGAAAATTTTCATATGCCCACGGTTCTCAAAAACCATGGGTATAGGGGTACCTATCCCCACGGTTTTCCCCAAAACCGTGGGGATAGGTCCATTTTCCAGTAGTGTTAGACATATAATTATTAAATATAGTTAATGGGTATATTGAAATTGGGATAATAAAAATTTAATCCTTTTGTATACATGAATAATTTATTAAAAATCATATATTCAACATTTATAATAAATTTTTAATAAACACCAAATAACTAAGGAATGATAACAAGTATAATATAATAGTTAATTACATAAAAATTTATTTTTAGGCAAGAAAACAAAATTATAAAGTTTTATATATTTTTTTTAAAGAAGTTACATTTATCATCTTTATATATTGAATTTTATACAATTTATTAAAAATTATGAATGATGACATTTAAATTATATAATTGGGTTAATTTCATTTTTGTTAAAAAAAAATAAGTTATTAGCATGAGTAGTGAATTAAGTTAGTAAATTTTAAAAATGATAAAATACTATATAAGGTAAAAATTATTTATTAACTTATAAAAATAGATATACCTATTAATTATAGAGTTAATTTTTAACCTCCTTTTCTATTCTAATTATGGTCCATTTTTCATGTTGAAATGACATTCCTTAAACATTAAATAATGAGAAATTGAAAATATGTCACTCAAAGTCAACTATAAAAGGAACCCTCTATTGCCCATTCCAAACCACTTATCTAGTTTATTTTTATCTTTAATATCTACCCAAATTCAAAAAAAAATATATCCCGCATTTGAAAGCTTTTGGTCATAAGGAGGCTTAAATCCTTCATTACGAATGAAGTAGTTACTAGAAGGAGATATTACTTCAAAGTAAATAATGAGCACCTATCCATCGATTTTATTTATATTCTCAACTAAACTATTAGTAAATATTATTCACTATTATAATAATTTTTTATTAAGATCGTTATTTTTTTTTAAAATGTTATTAAAATAATATAACTTTATATTCTTACTCATTCATTCAGATAAAATGTTCATGTTTGGTCGGTTAAATCACCTGTATGAATGATTCTACACCATATTTATCATTTTCATCGTGGATGAGTATAAAAAAATATTTATTGGTAATATATGATATTAATGAGTAATTTTTTTATGACAATGGTTCTAAAATGGTGACGCTAAAATGAATAATCATTATAAAATTATTATTATTGGTAAAGTTACCTGAAACATGCATGTTATGAATTTTATCAGTTTGAATCATACCTATAACTTATATAAAATAAATATATTATTTTAAAAATCATAAAAACGTTATTATTTTATTAAAATTTATATTCTATAAATTATTTACTTATTAAAAAAGGATGATTATGGAAATCACCATATTTAAACTAGTATGAAACAATCAAAATTGATAACATCTTATGAAGAAAATAAAAACTAAATAACTAATACATATGTAATAAATAGATATAATTTATTATTATAAAATATTATATATATCAATAAGGTTCTTTAAAAGTTTTTCATGAATTCTATGTTTATTATAAAAGTGGTTGGATCACATTCAAGGAATTCAAAAGTAAAGGTAAGGGGAATTGTTTTATCTCTCTTTTTGATTAGAATCCTTTTATTATATGTATTTATTTTTTATATTGTTTTATATATGTATTATCTATCTTTATATCTACTTATATTATTTATGAAGGCCTATTTACATTGAATTTTACTTACTTTCATAAGTGGTAGGGTAATATTTTTCTCTCCTACTTTATGTTTCTTTTTCAAATTCTTTCTTCTCACACATTATTTAATCTTATTTACAGAGCTTTCATTTAAATTTTTCCTATTCCATGATTTATTAGACTAGTTTTTATTATCTTTATACATATTTTTAAAAAAAATATTTATTCAAATTTTATATTGTTTTAAAAAAAATGTTAAAATTCAAAGTACATATTTATTTTATTTTTACACATTTTATTATCTTCCTATGAATAATTTTGTATCTATGTTTATACCCTTATATGTTATAATCCTTTAATGTTTATTATTTTTTAACTGAGAAACTTTTTCATGGAATCATAAACTTTATTCCTCTATATAATTTATCTATTTATATTATGAAAAAATTTATGTAAAATATTTTATTTCCATGGGTTAATTTTGAGATGATGGATTTATGATTATTTTCATGTTCATGTAGCGCACATATATAGGGTTACATCATTATGTGATGGGTTGGTATGGAATTATACATCACTCCAATTCAAGAGTTAAATATTATATATCATGGGATGTTAGGTTATGGTACATGTGAGTTTATCTTGGTCCACTATGTTATGGGACATTTTTTTTACTTTGTGATGTTGGTTTTGGCTGAGTGCCTTAACATATGTCATGAATTTACATGCTTGTGTATATGAAACTTTTCTATGCCATGTTACAACCTTATGTTATGAATCATGGTAATTATTCCTTTATAAATTATTTTATGATTATGTTCTCACACCTACATATTCATTTTATGATTATTCATTTATGATGTTTTTTTATGGTCAATCATATTTATTTGATTAATATCTCTTATGTTTTACCCCTTTCTGAGCACCTGAACTCACCCATTTATTATTTTTTCTATTACTTGATTAATTAAATAGAATATTAAATATTATATGTCTATAAGGGAGTTGAGTGTGATGAATTTTTGAATAAATTTACACGATGTTGTAAAATAATACATTTATATAGTTAATCTAAAAATAAATTAAACATGGTGGTGCGATTTATTTTTGAATCATAATATATAATAATGTAAAATGATATAATATATATGTATATTATGTTTGGGTTGTATTGATTGGTATCATGGAAAGGTTAAGTTAATTTTGGGTAATAGGTTGTGGAGAATTAGTGGATAAAACATAAAGTGACCTTGGTTGAACATCAAGTGTAATAAGTTAAAATAAAGTTTTCATAAGTTGGTTCATATTGGTAATTATTTTCATGTTCACATGATTTCTTAATTTGGATATTATTATTTCTTTCTTACACTAATCATTTTTTTATAAATGTACGGAAATTATAGGATCCAAGTGAACAAAGAATGTAATGGGAAATAAAATTATTTTCCCAATAAACAACCAAACAAGATAGGAGATGGTGTAAAAATTATCAAGGCAATGATTACCTAGTTGTATCAAGTTATTAATAATAACATGAACTAATTTGAAATCCAAACTACACAAAATGAAGAATAAATCGTTGTTGAGTCCTTCATGTGATTCCAGCCATATCCTTTAGTGGTCCCACTCATCCACTAATTACTAAACACTAGATCTACACAATCGAAAAGATATTTTTTATTATTCAATGTTCATGGCATGAGAAGGTGGTTTTATATATTAATCATGTTGAAGTTGAAACAAATTATTGGTGGAATATAATCAATAAAATAATGAAAAAGTAAGAAATTGACTCCATGGAATGGATAGAGTTTAATAAAATATTTTTCATAAAATATTTTACTAAAACTCTTCACATCAAAATAGAGTGATAATTCATGTGCTAAAAATAAAAGAGGTTTAATCCACTGGTTCATATGAGGTGAAATTCATGAGACTTTAAAGTTATAACTTATATTTTATTATTGAACCTAATATTAAAATTTATTAGTTCTTTAGTATCTTAAAAACAAGTCTCTGAAAATAATTACCTACAAAAAATTTTGGTATCCATTAAAAAATTATTGGTTTTTCTCTAAAGATTAAAATGGAAATTAGTGGCTCTCATTATAATCATGTATTTCGAGTCAAGAATAATAAAATATATTTTCAAGGAAAATCAAATGATAAATTTCATGGAGGAAAGAATATCCAGCTTTCATTCCTAAAATATCAAAATAAGAACTTGAGAAATTACCTCAAATGAAATAGAATGTTTTTCTAGTCTAGAAAAGAAGGCCATAAAACACATGAGTTAAAAATTATATGAATAGGTTAATAAACACAATATAGGAATATAAATTTAAATATAATGTACCAACCATGGTTCAATGTTTCAATTGTAATAATTTTAGGAATTACACAAACTATTGTACCAATATAAGGGATAATGAGAGAAATCAAGGTTAGAAACCTCTAAATCCAATGGAGAAAGGGAATGTTTATTCAATCATTATTACTAAAGTGGATCGTGAAAATTAAGTGGTTAAAGGTACACATATCATACACTCATTAACTAAAAACTTTTTATTTTATTATGGTTATACACACTACTTTATATCTTATAATCTTTATATACCTATTTATTCACAACCTTATAGATTAGATATTTAATTGTTAATGAAAACACCTAATGGTATAATGATTTTAACCAAGGTCTATAACTTTTATCATATTGGTTTTTGTGGGAAGGTACTTCCTAAAAATCTAGGTATTCAACCTTTGATTTAATTTAATGCAATATTGGATGGATTGGATCTCTTAATATAAAACTCATATCAATTACCAATATTGGTAAATATAATTTCATATTTCGGATTATCCCAGGCTCATATATCAATAAAAAGTTTATTATGAACTCCCTATAGAAGCTATATCCCTTATATGGGTATTAATACCCAATAATGAAGGATATTTGACTCACATGGTTGGGGAGAAAATCAACATCAATGACATATCAAATATGAGGGAATATGTTGGTGAATTTGTTTGAAGATTTTTATAGTTTTCCCTCATATCATAATGTATATTTATTAATTGAACTCATCCCAATGTTATGTTTATATCCAAGAGTCCTTATACAATTAACCATATTGAATTATAAGAATTAAAGAATTAATTATAAGATAATTTTGATAGATGTTTTATATACCCAAGTGATTCACCATGGGGTATACATATCCTCTTTTCTAGGAAGAAGGATAGATCAATGCATCTTTTCATTGATTATCATTAACTTAACAAGATAACAATCAATAAAAAGAACCACATACCTCATATTGATAACTGGTTTGATCAACTTCAAGTGGATGAATTCTTTTGAAATGTGAAACTGTAATATGAATATCATCAACTAAGGGTGAAATTTTAAGTTATACCTAAGACATACTTAAATACAAGATATGATTACTATGAATTCTTATTAATTCCTTTTAAACTTATAAATTTAATAACTATCTTCATATATCAAATAAATAGTCTATTTAGGTATTAACTTGATAAATTTGATATTTTCCTAATATATGATGTTCTAAAATATATTAGGATAAATAAAGATCAAGGATAGTATATTAGGATTGTGCTAAAACCCTTAATAATCAAAAAAATTAAACCCCATATTTAGAAAGTATGAATTTTGGATTCAAAAAGTATCATGATTATATCATGTAATTGACAGAACAAATTTATGTGCATATTTTTAATTATATAATGAATATTTTTTAATTTTTTTCAATGATAAAACCCATGTATTTAATTGTTTTATAAAAGTAATTGGTAATTTTAATTTTAGAAAGAAAATGGTCTAAATTGAGGAAAGTGCTTAATTCTAGATTTTTGAAGGATTTTTATATCAGGAGTATTTTGGTAATTTCTTAAAAAATATATTTCCAAATTGAGTGATTCTATTTTTAAAATACTTATATTATATTCCTAAATGTTTTCTTCTATACCATGGGTGGATTCTATAATCTTTAAGCCTTAAAAAATCAATGAATTTTAAGATTTTTCTAGGCCGATAGCGTGGACCCCACTACAGTAATGGAAAAACAACTCGGCCTACAAACCATAAATGGATGTTATTCCACATATAATAGAAATAGTACAAATATTATAGTCTTTAAAACAAATTTGGTGGAGTTTTGAAGTCATTAAGGTAGTCATTAGATGTTATACTTTTGAAGGAAGCTTCCTGGAACCTTCATCCAGAAAAAGTAATAGTCAATTAAAAAATTATAACTCATACATCTGGTAGAAAAATGAACTAAAATTTTGATAGGGGGTGATTAATACAACTGAGAACAATTTTTAATAAGGTATACACATGTGATTCTTTCATTTAATGGCTCAATAACATGAAAAGTTTCAGAAGAATAATTCTTCCTATAAAAGGAGGCCCTCACCTCCTTCCCAAATCATAAGCTCGTAGTTCACTGTCAAGGGGGGATCCCACTAAGAGCTGGGTTCTGATGATGATCCTCTATTCCCCCCTCATTTCTTCTTTTTATTTTATTTTCATTTTAGTTTTCTTTTAATTTTATTTTCAATTGTAATTTAAATTTTAGTTTTATTAATCCATGCATTTGTGTTTCTCCATCCATCCCACAATTCTTTTTTCTCAATTATCTTATTTTAATTATATGTACTATTATCATTTTTATTTGTATTAATATTAATAATATAATTATTATTAATATTAATATTACTATTATTATCATAATTATTATTATCACATTATTATTTGAAAACTATTTTATTTTCTTCGTCTCTCTATTTTCAAAAAATATTTTCTTAATAATATTATTATTATTAATAATTAATATTCTTATTATTATTATTTTAACAGTCATTATAAATTATTTATTCTTATTTTCCCTCTCTCTCTCTCCTCTATTTCTCTCTCTCTCTACCATTGTGATCTTCTAATCTCAGAAATGAGAGCCTAACCCCAATACTTGGCCCCAGGGGGGGTCAAGGTGTTCTTGAATTTTTTTTAAGTTTATTTTAAGTTTGTGATAGATTTGAGTAGCATTCATTAGTGAGGAGAATGTCCTAGATGTGGGGATGGCCCCTAATGACATGTAACTTAATCTATTTCTATTCTGGAAAAGTGTAGTGATTCAAACATGAGATTTCATATTTGGATGATCAAACTGAAATCAACATATAAAGGAGAATAATGATTTAACCTAATACTAAATCCCAAAACCAAGTACTTTATTCATTAACTCATTCTATTTTCATTTCATGATAGTTTATATTTTTAAATAATCAAAAACCAAAAAACATTTTCCTTGTTTTAATTAGATAATAAAAACAAAAAAGGAGATAGTTTAGGTGATATAGAAGAAGTAAGTGAACCGCACTGAAAGGCTCCTTAAGGGAGATGACCTTGGGCAGCCATGGTGTTGCACTATGAAAAATATAATTTATTTTTTTCATGCCCCATGAGAGGCATGCATCAGTAATCACAAGTGATATTATATCTATGTATCCTTTAAATATAGTGGTGATTGGATCCTATATTAGACTAACTAATGTAATAGGTATCCATAGTTTTGTTAGATTATTTGGATATTATCGACACATTGTGATAAATTTCTCATGATTATCCAATCCACTAACCATTCTAACTTAGAAGAAATTAAATTTTCTATGGTCAAGAGAATATGAATAAAGTTTCAAGAAGATTAATAGAAGCTTGGTTACTGTAACAATACTCACACTACCCTATAGTGGAGAAGGGTTTGTGATAAATATAGATGCATCAAAAAGGGTTTGGGGTGCATCATTATACAAAAGGATATGGTGGTAACTTATTTTTCATGCTAATTAACGGTCCATGTGAAAAATTACCCAAATTATAGTAAGCATCGGTTATTTTTTCATTTAAATTTTAGAGACATTATATCTATGGAGATAATTGTGGTATATATACTAATCACAATATCTTATAGTATATATTACAATAAAATGAGTTGAACTTTTGCAAAAGTGATGGTTAGATTTAATCAAGGATTATTATTTCTTTAATTACCCTCTAATGAATGAAAACAATGTTGATGATACTCTAATTTAGTATTATTATACCTTATCCATGATGGGGATTCAAATACATCCAATATTAGTATATATGCAAAGGATGGACATATAAATCATAAGGGAATGCATAAATTCATACATATCCCAAATGATTTTCAACCATATATACATGTAAAGATCAAGGAATAAAAACAATATGATATGAATCTATATAATATGGTTATAAATATTTTGAATTTCAAATTTGATAAAAATATAATTATGAGATTTTGGAAATGAATTTTTATTTTGTAACAACTATCAAATTTCAGGTAAAAATATGAGGAATATTTTTTAATTTAAATTATTTATTCTTGGATTATTTGATATGTTCTTAAAGAGTATTAGGGATTAGAATAATTTTTGATAAGGTTGTTATATAACCCCTATATAAAAGTAGATAAGGGTACCAAGTACTTGATACAATCCCACTGAGTACTAGGTAAGCTAGGAAGTATCCCTGTAGGGTCTGGATCCCCACTGGGTGGCTATTGTGGGTGGAATGGGTCCCTAGTAAGGGAACTAGGTACCCGAAAAAAGTATACCAAGTACTTGGTGGCCTGTTGGGTATCTTTTTAGGATAAATTTTTGAATTCCTTATATTTTTTCCCTTAAACCCATTCTATCATTTTCTCTCATCCCCTACTCATCCAACACTCTATTTTGAGTTACCTTTTGGATTCTAAATATCCTATAAGCAATTTTTCCCTTGATAAAAGTATTATTCACTATTTTATTTCATGTTTGGGATTCGGTTAGATGATCTTGAATCGGGTGGTGTAGCCTGGTCTATTAGATCCCTAAAGTTTGGGGAAAGAATTACTTAATATTTTATGGTGTTTTTATGTCACTTTATTGACTATCATGTATACTAGTGTGTGTTTGTGTGCCTAATATTTCTCTTATTTTGGTATCAAAATTCATGAGTAAGTCCAAGTAGGTGTAATATACCCAATGAAGATTATTAGAGGTGTGATCATGTGATAGTTACCTATCCATGGATAGTTTAACATATTCATGTAGGTTTGTCTATATTTATGAGTTAAGGTCAATGTGATCTATCAGTTCATATTTTGATAATGTTTTATACATGGGTTAGTTATGAAAATGTGTTATATAGTGACCCATTCTTATCATACATAGATATTACATTTTGTAGACGAATAATTAATATATTACACAAACACATGCCTGAGGACCATAATAGTATGGTGTTTTTGGAGACTTGGTACACAAAAACTAGTTCATAGGTACTATACATCATCTCCCACTACATTATTCCTAACTAGAACCCTTATTATACATATCATATGTAATAAATTTCTTCATAACCTAGGGGAATGAAACATAAGAAAGGGTGAGATTAGATACTCAGTAACGGTAAAAAATGGAGATATGTAATCATGAAATGAACATAAGGGTATGAAAACATGAGCATAACATTTGAAAACTATACCTTTCATATCAAAGATCATATCATTGAGTCCTGATATAAATATTTGAAGTTTATAAGAGATAAATCATAATATAATCAAATAACATGATCCATGGATCATAACATTGGAATAATACATTGATTTGTGGAATACACATAAAAATATAAAATCATTTCCATAGTAGTCAAGGATCAATGCTAAGGATATCATAATGGAATGTGTTTACTCTCCAAATCATCAAAGTATTCAAGGTTCACTCCCAAGACCATCATAGTGGAAAAATTTCTTTATTAAGCCGGGTTCACTCCCCATTCTAGTAAGGTATATTTGATGAGATATAAGACTTTACTCAATGTATTGGAGGGAGATGTAGTTACCACCAATATCATAATGAAAACTATATTTATTTGTGTTCCAAGATCATAAAAAATTCATCATATAATAACCCATGAATTTAAATGGGTTTCATAAACATTTCATCATGTCATAACCTATAGAAAAGATATCGGTTTCATAATTATTTCATCATGTCATAAACCTTTAAAAGGATTGGGTTTCATAATAATTTTATCATCGTATAACCTATGGAAGGGAAACGAATTTTGTAAACATCACGCATCATAAACATAAACCCTTTAGAAGAACAATAAGAATGGTATCCTTAGATCATATCCCCAGTAAGGAATAGGTAATTTCAATGGATGTTATCTTATATAGAAAATGATTTTGAAATATTACTTGGGAAATTTATTTAGGAAAATATATTTTCTTGGAAAATAAATTTTTAAAACATAAAACATTTTGAAAATCATTTCCTTTGAAAATATACTTGAAAATTTATAAATTAAAAATAATTTAAAAAATTTCTTTAGGAAAATATCCATTATAGTGTTTTTTTAAACTTTTTAAAATATTTTTAAAAGGTAAAAAAATATTTTTAAATTTTTTTTTATAAATCATGGTTTTGGAAGAAAAAATGGGTTTTTGACCGAAGAGAGAAATAATGACGATTTTCTTAAAAATGTTCCTATGAAATCTTAGGTACATAGAGAGATTAAAATGAAGGGAAAAATGTATTCTCATGAACTAACCACAGGATAAAAAAATCATGAGATTATTCAGAGATATATTGTAATGTTTCATTATTGTAATCATAATCATAAACAATCCCAACAAATGATGAGATTGTAACTTAAAATCTTTACCACTTTGTCAAATTTGAATCATAAGATCTATGATGAAATAACATTAAATGAAACTTAAAATATCATAAGGAAAAATAAATTAATAGTATTACATGTCAAAGAGGTTTTATATACTCCTCATAAAATAATATAGGTACATAACATAACTTATGTCTCAAAAAAGGTAAATTGAGACAAAAATCCCTTACCCTCAATCTCAACTTCCTTCGTGCTAATTTGAACCTGTTTTATAATAAATATATTAAATAAAACATATTACATTTATCATACCATATATTATTTTATTATGTCCTTTTATTATTATTTTATTGATAAATCCATGTTAAAGTCACATTTCAGGTAATAACTCCTTTGTTTTTCATATATGTTTTGAATTGTTATTTTTAGTACTCTTACATTTATCATAGTTCCATAATATCCTGATTAATAATTATGACACAATTATAATATTTATATATCGATTATACTTTTAACACAATTTATGAATGTTTTTTTTAAGAAATGAAGTATGTTACGATCATAGAGATGGTAGGTTGTATATACACATGAGCAATGTTTCCATTTATAAATGATCATTACATAAATAAGGTAAGTAATATATTATAATTAAATATTGATCATAATATAATAAATAATATAATATTTTTTAAAATATATTTATAAATATCATCCATGTGTTTTTGTGATGAAAAGAGAGTCGCATCGCTTCATGAAGGTGGTAGTACACACATACACGAACACTGTTGTCATGTTTCAGTGAGTTAAAACATAATAAATAAAATGATATATTATATATTAATAGTTATAAATATGTAATTAATATTTTAATTATTTCATATATATCTCAAATATTCATTAAATTTATTTTTATTATCTTCCATGCAAAGTGTTAGTGAAAAAGAATCACATCACTTCGTGAGGCGGCAGTCCAACGTACACAGGGGTGACATTATCATATCCCCAAAATAATGGAAATTAAACAATTATATATTATATAATTAATAAAGAGGTATAATTAAATTATTAATATCATATATATAATTTAAATACATCATTATACCCAACCATGGGTTTGTGAGGCGGTTGTCCGCCGTTCACACAAACGATGATTTCATAACCCATTTTATTGAAGTAGAATGGTTGTAGTTCATGAAATTAACATAAAAAATCATATTATATTTAAGATAAATTGTTTATTATATCAT
Source organism: Viscum album (assembly GCA_963277665.1). Classification (NCBI taxonomy): domain Eukaryota; kingdom Viridiplantae; phylum Streptophyta; class Magnoliopsida; order Santalales; family Viscaceae; genus Viscum; species Viscum album. The sequence goes on from OY728127.1 coordinate 1,816,709,711, forward strand.
AATTGTATAACAATAATTTAATCAGGTGGAATAATAAATAATATAAAAAAGCTCATTGAATAATGTTACCTCTTCTTTAGGTAACCACCTTAGGTATACACCAAAAGCCATACTTGGTTTGATTTATTCACAAAATATGGATTATAGGATTAGATAATAAAATTTGGGAAGTTAATATAGTAGGTATTGGAAGAACCAAAAAAAATTTCATGTGTGAATAATAGAGGATAGGGGTGCTATTTTATAAGTGAGGTGGGTGACACACTTATAATTTTTTGAAAATAAAAAGGTGTACCCACATTTTTATCTTGAAATAATGATAAAAAATGGAGTATTATAGATCCTTATCCATTATAAGGTTGAAATATTTCCATTAAATACACATTATAATAGTTTTTAGGTCATTTTAACCCTTATCATTTTAGTTTAACCCTGTGTAAACCCATTTTTACCTTATTAGTGGTAATTAATTTTTAATGTTTTCACTATTGATTTTAATAAAAAATTAATTTTAAAATATAATATAATATAAATTAATCTTATTAAAATTATGGAATCCATTTTTTTTAATTCAATTCACATCAGTGGAAATTTTAATTTAAAAAAATAATCCCAAAGACGAGATGAGAAAGCGGGTTTTCAAAGAGAAATTGTTCAAAAGTTTACAAAGTTTTTATATCCAATTTCAATATGAAATTGATAAAAATAACTTAAATTGGACTAATATATATATAATTAAAATAATTTTACTTTAAAACCAATTTAAAATATTATTTAAATTTATAAATAATTTAAACAAAAAGGCAGTTCTTAATTAAAATTCAATATTTTTCATTATTCATCAAAAAATTAATCTTTTCAGAAAAATACCAAAAATTCACCCTAAGATAATTTTGACATTATTATTTAAAAAATAATTTTTAGTTTATAAAATTAATCTTATTAAGGTTTCAAAAAATAATTTTATTATTTCTCCCAAAAAAAATATTTTATTGAGAAAATATTATTTTCAAAACATATAAAGACTATCAAAAAATTAAGTTTATTTTTTTATAAAATTTTTTTATTTATATAAAAAGAATATACATAATATTGAAAAATTAGTTATTACTATTCATATAACTAATTTTAATGGAAAGGTTATAATGATCATAATTAAATAGTATTAATAGTTTTTCATCGTTTTTTAAAACTCTGTGTTACATGTAATACATGATATGAGAGAAATTTTAATTTATTAAAAAATAATAATTCATAAAAACTCAGGGTGTTGAATTATAACTCCTTTAAATTTAATTTATACTTCAAAATTCATCACTTTGATATAAACAAATTAGGAAACGGTTTCCCCATCATATCCTCAAGTTATCACATACCTTCCTCAAACTGGTGGTTTCACCACAAAACATTGAACGGGTGAGTGATCTTTTTTTGTAGTACTTTATTGGTGTTATCTAGAATCACCACCAGTTATTCCTCATAAAAAATATCTTTCTCTAGTGATATGATCTCTGATTTCATTACATGTGAAGTATTGGGTAAGTACTACCTCTAGAGAGAAAGAAGAAACACATCATGAACTTGAGAGAGGTTTGGTGGAAGTTCCAATCGATAGGTAACCATCTAAATATGATCAATAATTTAAATAAGAAATATATACCTAGAGCTTAGTTTCCATTTATTATCAAATCTCATAAACTTTTTCCATGGAGAAATTCATAAAAACACCTTGTAACCAACTTCAAATTCTAGATCACATTGGTGATTGTCAACATAACTTTTCTACCGACTCTGAGCTACCTTGATGTGTTTTTGAATGGTTTTAACATTATCTACCATTTATTCATCTATCTCAGGTCCTAATATATTTATTTATCTAACTTAATTCGATCATGTTGGATCTTTATACTTCTTTCAATAGAGGTCTTCATAAGGATCTATCTAAATGCTTGAGTGAAATCTATTGGTGTAGGAAAACTAAACTAAAGGAAGGTATTTATCCCAACCAACTTTGAAGTTAAAATAAAAATATATCAAAATATACTTTAGGGTTTTAATTTTTCTCTTAGACTAACCATCTATATAAGTATGATACACAATACTAAAACTCAACTCCGTATTAAGAGCATGTTGAAGACTGTCCAAACTATGAGGTAAATCTCAGATCTCGATGGGACGTAATGGATTGTGGTACTCTATAAATCCTTACCACATCCTTAATGTCTATCCTAGAAATATGATCTATGGAGAAATATTCTACGATAGTGATGAAGTGTTCTTACTTTGTAATGTGATTGACTACAACCCATATAGCATTATTCCCTTTGGACTTTCTGGTGAGTCTAATTTAAAAATCCATGGTGATGTTTTTCCATTTCAATTTCGATAAGTGTAATGGATCTAACATCACCTTAGAATTTTTTCACTCATTCATAGATTATTTAAATCCCAATCATTGAGATACAAACTCGGTGATATCTCTCTTCATTCTATCCCACCATAAATACACTTTCAAATATATATACATCTTAATACTTCTACGATGAATGGATAATGAAAAACTATGATATTCCTATATAAACTCTTTCAAATTTAGTATGGATGGAATGCAAAAACAAATCTTTAACCTTATCATTCAATAATGATAAATGTTATACTCAGGAACATTTCTAACCTTCTTTTATAGCTTGACATCTTACTTCTGTGTTTTTTTAATATTCACATGGATAGATGATTTAATATTCAATTGAGTAAGATAATATTTATCCCATACATTCAGGATTTCAAAATACAACCTTTTTAATACAAAAATATTAGATCTTTTTTGATCCCCATCATTGATAATCTAGCATGATTCTTTTGACTCAAGGAACCTTGTTCTCTTTCCTAGGGTGGTAATGTATTGAGAAATCATAATCTTTAATCATATCTAACCATATTTTATGGGACATATTAGACACCTTTTGAGTGAATATACACTTTAAACTTTTTCAACCATTATATATATCAAACTTTTCTCTATAAAGATAATACCTCCATATCATTAATTCAAAAATTACCATAGATTAAAACAAATCATGAGTTAGGTATCTTTTTCTCATAAACCATCAATTTTCATGAGAAATAAGAAATAACCATGTCATTCTTCACAAGAACACATCCCAATCCCTTCTTGGATGAATCACTAAATATTACAAACACTTATCCATTATAGGGTAATGTAAAAATAGGTGCGCTGTAACACCCCAGGTAAATAAAGAATATTACATTTTCATATTTACCCATATTTGTGAATAAAATATTAATATGACTTTAAAGGGGACGCTATGCTCGATGGCGTACCCAACACGCAACAACGAGTTTCTTGGGAATCTTACGTTGCACTCTAATAATAAAATAATATTATTTTAAATGTTATTTAACATATAGCCATTGTATTGGAGGTAATGGATAGAAATAACTAAAATATGATTATATTTTTTTTTAATGTTTTTACATTTATCCAATAAAAGATAAAGGCATAAAATACGGAAATAATTCGATTTGAGGCGTATATGCCCTAGTTTTCACTAAAGGTTCACTTATCGCCTTTTGATGGAGAACCGTCATTAAATATAGTTTTGTTCACTCTTATACATCCTTTTAGACCAAATAAAACTCTTCTTAAGAATTGGGACATCAAAATTTACTTTGTGTAAATTTTTGGTATCTTTCCGATAAAGTTCATTCTTTTAAATGAATAGTGTAAAATGTTGTATTTTAATTCAAAACCTCTTTTTAATATAATTTATTTATATGATTAGATTATCTTTTGAATTTTTTTTAAAGTGAAATTAGAATATATTTTTACCATTAAATCCAATAGTGGTCGTTGGAATTAATTTCACTTTGAAATCAGACTTAAACCAGTGTCAATCTTTTGATACTTATTGTTTCATAAAAACACGCTATTTGATCTGACAGCGGGAATTAATTATCAAATTAATTAATGTGACTTATATGATTTTAATTTTGTAAAATAGACTTCATTTTTTAATTCGGAATGTCAAATATAGCTTAGGGTGAATTTTTGGGATTTTTCTGAAAAACTTCAATCTTTGATGAATAGTGAAACCACTAAGTGGTACTTATAAAAACTGATTTTTCCGTTTAAATGAAATTTTTCCATCTTTGTGTTTTGAATTTCAAAAATCCTACATACATGGTTGTCATTAAAAAGTAAAATGTGGTTCAATGGGATAAAAATAATTTTTTGGTGAATAGTAACTTATTAAGTTTGTAATCGCGATTAGAGGTAATTAGTGCAGTTTAAGGTAAAAATAATGTTTTAATAATATGAAATGAACTTGACACATGTCCTAACCTCATTGGATGTGTCATGTACGACCAAGAAAACCCATGGGTCAACTTGGGGACCCCATGAAGCCACTATGGTTGGAAAATGACATTAATATCTTTTTATTTAAAGTTAAAGTAAAAATGAGACAAACATGAAATGTTTTACTAAAACAATTTTTACATGGGGTTATACAAATCGTATTTTTGACTATAAATATTCATTGGAAAGATAAAACGATTTCCAAAATCATAGTAGTTTTTTTATAATTTTTAGACATTAAATAAATTAAATTATTTATGACATCATGATGATGCAGCGATGACCTCATTATTTAACGATTTAAATAAAATGGAAAGATAATGTAATATCTAAGACCTACACATGTCAAAAACCTATTTGATGAGTGGATTTAGAACCCTTATCACCTTATCCTCGAAACACATAAATGTGGGACCTCCTAAATCCTAATACCATTTTCAAATAAAGTAACATTTGCTTACTTTCCAAGAGTGCCCCTCCTCTCCTCTTATAAAAGGCCCCCACCTCTACCTCCTTACCCACACCCCCAAAGCCTTTGGCTCGGCCAAAACCTACCCATTTTGTCTCTAAACTTCCCTATATTACTCCTTGAAGCCTCACTTTGGGCATAAGTCTTCCCAAGGAAGCCTTTGAGCTCAAACCAAAGGGAGTTACCCGATTTTAAGGTAATGTCTTCACTTGAGTACTTTTGTTTTATTTTGCTTCTCCAACCCCCTAAACTATTTTTATTCATTTATTTTGTAAAAAATCCATTATCATAAATATACTTGGATTTTTTTATAAGAAGTATTCGAGCTACACTTTCACACACCTACATCTAATGGTTAAAGAACATACTGTTTCCGTGGATGGCGAATTTCGGCCTCCCGAAACGATGATTGTTCAACATTATTTTAACACCTTAAAAGGTTTCCATTAAGATAACACTATATTTATATATGATATATAATATGTTTATGTTTTACTTAAGCTTCTGTATTTTTCATTTTGGGCATACCTTTATGGTTTCCATTATGGGTAAACGTGATATCTTCATTTAAGGAAGTACGGACTACCGCCCCCTCAAAGTGATTTGATTCGTTAATACCATATGTGGTACATATAAAGGATATATTTAATGATATTATATATGATACCATAATGGAATTAAAATTCTGTTATTTATCATTATTTTTTAATTCCATTAAATATGAAATAGAAATGGAAGTAGCGTTCATGCGTACGTACGGCTTACCGTCTCCATGAACGGTACATTTCATTTCTTATCTCAAAATGTTATGTAATACTATAAGTACATATATATAATGGATATATATGTAATATATTACATAAAAATTATGTATATAATTATGGAATTATAATATATATATATCTCTCTCATTTTGTTTTAATTCCATTAATATGACAAAAAATGAAAGTAGCGTTCATGCGTACGTACGGCCTACCGTCTCCATGAACGGTGCTTTTCGTTTTTTATCTCCAAATGATATGAAATAGTATAAAATGAATATTTACTGGATATATATGATATTTTAATCATTAATACTATTCTGGAAATTATTTACTTATAACTACATGAGCAATATTTTTTTTTAAAAAGTTCATTTTTGACTCATGTACCAAACATCGGCAAAAACGTCTGATATGAACTAACATTATTAAACAATTATTATAACATTATAATATGTGATATGAACTGAATAATAATCTCTAAATGAGGTACTTAGGAAATTATTAATTGACCAAATTTTATTATTCCGGAATATAAAGAAACGAACAAGACAAGTTGGACTTGAGGTAAGGGATCTTACTCCTCTCTTTCTTTTTAAGTACACTATTTTATGTCATTCCCTCTAAAGCTCATATTTCTTGTTATTGGGATGTTATTTTATATTACACTTACTTTAATTTTTATTTTCATGTGATGAGAGACCCTATTCTCTCTCATAAATCCATTTTGGAAGTTTTGAGTGGCGCCGTTAGGCTGCCGAATTTTCATAAGAGATCTAACCTCTCTCTTTCTTTTTAAGTACTCTCCTTTATGTCACTTCTTTTAAGCTCCTCTTTGTTATGTTGGGGGATGTTCTTTTATATTCCTATTTCTATAAACTTTAAGTTAATATGATAAGATGCCCTATTTTATCTCATCAATCCATTTTTTTAAGTTTTATGTGGCGCCGTTAGGCTGCCGAGTTTTCGTAAGGGATTTTTCATCTCACTTTTATTCCCGTGATATTTATGCTAAATTTTCCATAATTTACTTTGATTGGTGTATTTACTGCCCATTATTATACTCTTTGTGTAATATTCTTTCGCTTATGAGTATTTACATCAATGATTTATTGTCCTTCTTTCATGGGGTGTATGTTTTGAAAGATACCCAAGTCGGTAAGGGAACCTTTCACCCTCCTCTTTTTTAAAAGACTTCTTTTGTTGGGTATTTTAATTTACATATTGTTATGTTGGGATATGTTCTAATATATCCTTATTGACGTAAATTTTATGTCCAAGTGATGAGATACACTTTTTATCTCTCATCAACTCATTTTGATGTGACGTCGTTAGGCTTTCAAGGGAACTTCTAAACCCAATTTCGATTTCTTTGGGTTCAACATGTAGTTATTGAATATGTCATCCTTTGAATATGTGTGAATGACCTTTGATTATTTTACACTTAATATCCACTTATATTTGGTGTATTCGTTTGTCACACATAATTATGTAATTGATTTATCCTTAAACCAAGGATACCGTCTTTGTATGGGACTTCATCTCAATCTCCTTTCATTGAGGCATATTTTATTTTATACACAACTTTCTTTTATACGGTGTATAAACCCCTTTGACTTTTACATTAATTAAAAAGGAATCTTTTTTATACGAAGTGTTTACTAAACGACAAAAGGGAATGTTTTTGTCGTACGTATGCGGCGACAATGACTTTTCCGCCGCCGTGACCATTATTTGAGTTTCGGCTTCCTCTACAAGCCATACTTTTTTTAAAAGAAAAATAAATACCATGTTTTACTTTTCTTTTATTTTGGTATTTAAAATGGTTTTCATAATGTTTTTATATCAATGTGTTGTATTGATATCTTGTGGTTGAAAGGTGGAAATGTTATGTTTCCTTTATGCATGTTTTATGTGATATGATTATGTTGAGGTTCTTGGACATTATTATGAAAACGGGTGGTTCCGTGATAAAATAAGGGCGGGTGAGCCCGATATAGCTCTCCAATGCATTGGGTAACGTGAAGGAGTGAAACGTTAAGGTTTCTCCGAAGATATTTAGGGAATATACTTTGATTGGTATTCCAAACGTAACCAAGAGGGTTACTCCCTACGTAAGAAAGTTATGAATGCCTCAAGTAACCTTTTATGTCTTATGATTTCTACGATTTATTCATGATTTGATGAGGTATGTTAAAGTGGATATGTTTTATTGGTAAAGTATGATTTCATTCTTATGTATATATGAACTCATGTTTCCATTCCATATTTTTATAACACTTACTGAGCTTTTTATGCTCATCCCAATTTTTTGAAATGTTTTTCACAGGTCAAGGGAAAGGTAAATGATGTGATGATAGTGTCAAGGATGTGTCAAGAAAGAATTTGTGTTTTATTTTAAATATGTTTCCGTTGATGGGAAGAATGAATACTGTCTTTTATGTAACCACTTTGTTTAAATGTGGAATGAAATGCAAGTTTCATGATCTAATTCTCTAAAACTCTAAACCTGAAAAGATCCTCAATGTGTAATCTTGTAACAACTCAAGATTAAGTAAGGTTTAAGGCTGGGGCCTTATGGTTGGTATCAAAGGTCGGTTTAGATAACTTTAGAGGTTAGGGTATTCTTTAAGCATAAGTGACATTACCATAATGGTTAGGATTTCAGAAAGAGTCCTAATTTTAGATAAAGTGAATGAGTAAGTGTATCTTAGTGTTTACCTTCCTCATTAGTACATGATGGTTTTGTTGATATACTCACACTGACATTTCTGTTTTTAGTGAATGGATGGATCTAGAAGGCACCAAAGAGACAACAGGTTTGAAGGAAACTGTGGTAGATCTATGATTAAGATACTAGATAAAATGGGGGATTCAATGAGGAAACTCGTGGTTGTTCTAAACCAACTATCAAGGAGTCATGATCAACCACTTGAACCTTGGTATGACCTTTAATGAATCATGTACGAGATGACCAATCCATGTGTAAGTTCAGGTAATAATTATAAAGGTAACCATTAGATTTTATATGATCCTTACTTTTGAGGTAATTATGGGTTATTATATGATATGCTGGAAAATGAAAGGCATGAGATAAACTTGAGGTTAAAATATGTTATGATCATTTTTTATGATTTTATCTCTTTTTGGGGAATGATTTAAGAATTATATATTTTTGGGAAAAGGACAACACTCAGACCATGTGACAACCCGTCGCGTCGGACAAAGTTGCGGGAATCAAACCCACAACCAAAGTGTGACTGGTATTTATCGCCTACCACTGGACTATGTGAAGTTCGTGGTTAGTTTGACCGATTATTTTTAGTTAGATGACTTTATGAATTAAGAGTAAGTTGATTTTGGGTTATTTATGAAAATGATTAACCTATCATGGAGGGTATGTGAATAGGTTAATTACTTTTCAATACGAGACTTTAGGAGCAACTGATATTGTTTGGAGATAAATGTTATGATTTAACTTGGAAGACTATGTGACTAAATCCTTCAAATATTTGGGTTTCAATATTATATTGGTTTACTTTGAATAATTTTATGGACAAATTGTTTATCGGATGGTCCTCGTTGAACTTTGGGTTTTGTTGGACAAATTTTGAGATTAAGAATAGATTTTCTTTTTATAAAGGGTTATCCTTTTTTGGATTATCTGACCTTGTACTAACCTTTCTAGTTTTGGTTTTGGTTAAAGCCTAAAGACATGGGATGTATATAGTTCTCTTTTGTGGATTAGGTGATTCTCTAGAAGTTGATTATAGTACTCTTAATGCGAACAAGTCTCCCTAAATACTCGTCTTTTGGAAAAAATATGAGTTTGATTAAGGAATCTAGTAAAAGTTGAAAGTCAACATGATAAGTGATTATGTTTCCTTATGAATAAATTACTCAATAAAAATTAACTTAAAAAAAATGTTGTCTATTAACTTTTCCTACTGGGGAACCCAACACCATTTAACCCATCACAAGTTTGTGATTTTCTTATTGTTGACTTTCTCCTAAACATGTTTTCTATCACTCTCCATCAGAACATGACCCTATGTTTTCTCCTCCATGTCCATGTTTTCCTACATGGAGTCCTAGTATGGGTTAACTTGGGTGACCTCTCTACTTTTCTTTCTTTATTTTAAAGTGATTGTTTTACCGACTCTTGCTCCGATGTGGGACTTTCAAGGATGTTTCCAAGCGCAATTTTAAAATTGCGAGGACGCAATTCCCAAAAGGGGGGAAGGATGTAACACCCCAGGTAAATAAAGAATATGACATTTTCATATTTATCCATATTTGTGAATAAAATATTAATATGACTTTAAAAGGGACGCTATGCTCGATGGCGTACCCAATACGCAACAACGAGTTTCTTGGGAATCTTACGTTGCTCTCTAATAATAAAATAATATTATTTTAAATGTTAGTTAACATGTAGATATTGTATTGGAGGGAATGGATAGAAATAACTAAAATATGATTATATAAGTTTTTTAATGTTTTTAAATTTATCCAATAAAAGATAAAGGCATAAAATACGGAAATAATTTGATTTTAGGCGTATATGCCCTAGTTTTCACTAAAGGTTCACTTATCGCCTTTTGATGGAGAACCGTCATTAAATGTAGTTTTGTTCACTATTATACATCCTTTTGGACCAAATAAAACTCTTCTTAAGAATTGGGACATCAAAATTTACTTTGTGTAAATTTTTGGTATCTTTCCGATAAAGTTCATTTTTTAAAATGAATAGTGTAAAATGTTGTATTTTAATTCAAAACCTCTTTTTAATATAATTTATTTATATGATTATATTATATTTTAAATTGGTTTTAAAGTGAAATTAGAATATATTTTTACCATTAAATCCAATAGTGGTCGTTGAAATAAATTTCACTTTGAAATCAGACTTAAACCAGTGTCAATCTTTTGATACTTATTGTTTCATAAAAACACGCTATTTGATCTGACAGTAGGAATTAATTATTAAATTAATTAATGTGACGTATATGATTTGAATTTTGTAAAATAGACTTCATTTTTGAATTTGGAATATCAAATATAGCTTAGGGTGAATTTTTTGGATTTTTCTAAAAAACTTCAATCTTTGATGAATAGTGAAACCACTAAGTGGTACTTATAAAAACTGATTTTTCCGTTTAAATGAAATTTTGCCATCTTTGTGTTTTGAATTTCAAAAATCCGACATACATGGTTGTCATTAAGAAGTAAAATGTGGTTCAATGGGATAAAAATAATTTTTTGGTGAATAGTAACTTATTAAGTTTTTAATCGCGATTAGAGGTAATTAGTGCAGTTTAAGGTAAAAATAATGTTTTAATAATATGAAATGAAATTGACACATGTCCTAACCTCATTGGATGTGTCATGGACGACCAAGAAAACCCATGGGTCAACTTGGGGACCCCATGAAGCCACTTTGGTTGGAAAATGACATTAATATCTTTTTATTTAAAGTTAAAGTAAAAATGAGACAAACATGAAATGTTTTACTAAAACAATTTTTACATGGGGTTATACAAATCATATTTTTGACTATAAATATTCATTGGAAAGATAAAACGATTTTCTACATCATAGTAGTTTTTTTATAATTTTTAGACATTAAATAAATTAAATTATTTATGACATCATGATGATGTAGCGATGACCTCATTATTTAACGATTTAAATAAAATGGAAAGATAATGTAATATCTAAGACCTACACATGTCCAAAACCTATTTGATGAGTGGATTTAGAACCCTTATCACCTTATCCTCGAAACAAATCAATTTGGGACCTCCTAAATCCGAATACCATTTTCAAAAAAAGTAACATTTCCTTACTTTCCAAGAGTTCCCCTCCTCTCCTCTTATAAAAGGCCCACACCTCTACCTCCTTACCCACACCCCCAAAGCCTTTTTCTCGGACAAAACCTACCCATTTTGTCTCTCCACTTCCCTCTCTTACTCCTTGAAGCCTCACTTTGGGCATAAGTCTTCCCAAGGAAGCCTTTGAGCTCAAACCAAATGGAGTTACCCGATTTTAAGGTAATGTCTTCACTTGAGTACTTTTGTTTTATTTTGCTTCTCCAACCCCCTAAACTATTTTTATTCATTTATTTTGTAATAAATACAGTATCATAAATATACTAGGATTTTTTTATAAGAAGGATTCGAGCTACACTTTCACACACCTACATCTAATGGTTAAAGAACATACTGTTTCCGTGGATGGCGAATTTCGGCCTCCCGAAACGATGATTGTTCAACATTCTTTTAACACCTTCAAAGGTGGCCATTAAGATGACACTATATTTATATATGATATATAATATGTTTATGTTTTACTTAAGCTTCTGTATTTTTCATTTTGGGAATACCTTTATGGTTTCCATTATGGTTAAACGCGATATCTTCATTTAAGGAAGTGCGGACTACCGCCCCCTCAAAGTGATTTGATTCGTTAATACCATATGTGGTACGTATAAAGGATATATTTAATGATATTATATATGATACCATAATGGAATTAAAATTCTATTATGTATCATTATGTTTTAATTCCATTAAATATGAAATAGAAATGGAAGTAGCGTTCATGCGTACGTATGGCTTACTGTCTCCATGAACGGTACATTTCATTTCTTATCTCAAAATGTTATGTAATACTATAAGTACATATATATAATGGATATATATGTAATATATTACATCAAAATTATGGATATCATTATGGAATTATAATATATATATATATATCATTTTGTTTTAATTCCATTAATATGATAAAAAATGAAAGTAGCGTTCATGTGTACGTACGGCCTACCGTCTCCATGAATGGTGATTTTCGTTTTTTATCTCCAAATGATATGAAATAGTACGAAATGAATATTTAATGGATATATATGATATTTTAATCATTAATACTATTCTGGAAATTATTTACTTATAACTACATGAGCAATCTTTTTTTTAAACAAGTTCATTTTTGACTCATGTACCAAACATCGGGAAAAACGTCTGATATGAACTAACATTATTGAACAATTATTATAACATTATAATATGTGATATTAACTGAATAATAATCTCTAAAGGAGGTACTTAGGCAATTATTAATTGACCAAAGTTTATTATTCAGGAATATAAAGAAACGAACAAGACAAGTTGGACTTGAGGTAAGGGATCTTACTCCTCTCTTTCTTTTTAAGTACACTCTTTTATTCCATTCCCTCTAAATCTAATATTTCTTGTTATTGGGATGTTATTTTATATTAAAATTACTGTAATTTTTATGTTCATGTGATGAGAGACCCTATTCTCTCTCATCAATCCATTTTGGAAGTTTTGAGTGGTGCTGTTAGGCTGCCGAATTTTCGTAAGAGATCTAACCTCTCTCTTTCTTTTTAAGTACTCTCCTTTATGTCACTTCTTTTAAGCTCTTCTTTGTTATGTTGGGGGATGTTATTTTATATTCCTCTTTATATAAACTTTATGTTAATAAAATTAGATACCCTATTTGATCTCATCAATCCATTTTTGTAAGTTTTATGTGGCGCCGTTAGGTTGCCGAGTTTTCGTAAGGGATTTTTCATCTCACTTTCATTCCCGTGATATTTATGCTACATTTTCCACAATTTCCATCGAGTGGTGTATGTACTGCCCATTATTATACTCTTTGTGTATTATTATTTCGTTTATGAGTATTTACATCAATGATTTATTGTCCTTCTTTCATGGGGTGTATGTTTTGAAAGATACCCAAGTCGGTAAGGGAACCTTTCACCCTCCTATTTTTTAAAAGACTTCTTTTGTTGGGTCTTTTAATTTACATATTGTTATGTTGGGATATGTTCTCATATATCCTTATTGATGTAAATTTTATGTACAAGTGATGAGATACACTTTTTATATCTTATCAACTCATTTTGATGTGACGTCGTTAGGCTGTCAAGGGAACTTCTAAACCCAATTTCGATTTCTTTGGGTTCAACATGTAGTTATTGAATATGTCATCCTTTGAATATGTGTGAATGACCTTTGATTATTTTACAATTAATATCCACTTATATTTGGTGTATTCATTTGTCACACATAATTATGTAATTGATTTATCCTTAAACCAAGGATACCGTCTTTGTATGGGACTTCATCTCAATCTCCTTTCATTGAGGAATATTTTATTTTATACACAACTTTCTTTTATACGGTGTATAAACCCCTTTGACTTTTACGTTAATTCAAAAGGAATCTTTTTTATACGAAGTGTTTACTAAACGACAAAAGGGAATGTTTTTGTCGTACGTATGCGGCGACAATGACTTTTCCACCACCGTGACCATTATTTGAGTTTCAGCTTCCTCTACAAGCCATACTTTTTTTTAAAAGAAAAATAAATACCATGTTTTACTTTTCTTTTATTTTGGTACTAAAAATGGTTTTCATAATGTTTTTATATCAATGTGTTGTATTGATATCTTGTGATTGAAAGGTGGAAATGTTATGTTTCCTTTATGCATGTTTTATGTGATATGATTATGTTTAGGTTCTTGGGCATTATTATGAAAACGGGTGGTTCCGTGATAAACTAAGGGCGGTTGAGCCCGATATAGCTCTCCAAAGCATTGGGTAACGCGAAGGAGTGAAACGTTAAGGTTTCTCCGAAGAGATTTAGGGAATATACTTTGATTGTTATTCCAAACGTAACCAAGAGGGTCACTCCCTACGTAAGAAAGATATGAATGCCTCAAGTAACCTTTTATGTCTTATGATTTCTACGATCTATTCATGATTTGATGAGGTATGTTAAAGTGGCTATGTTTTATGGGTAAAGTATGATTTCATTCTTATGTATATATGAACTCATGTTTCCTTTCCATATTTTTATAACCCTTACTGATCTTTTTATGCTCATCCCATGTTTTTGAAATGTTTTTCACAGGTCTAGGGAAAGGTACATGACGTGATGATAGTGTCAAGGATGTGTCAAGAAATAATTTTTGTTTTATTTTAAATATGTTTCCGTTGATGGGAAGAATGAATACTATCTTTTATGTAACCACTTTGTTTAAATGTGGAATGAAATGCAAGTTTCATGATCTAATTCTCTAAAACTCTAAACCTGAAAAGATCCTCAATGTGTAATCTTGTAACAACTCAAGATTAAGTAAGGTTTAAGGCTGGGGCCTTATGGTTGGTATCAAGGGTCGGTTTAGATAACTTTAGAGGTTAGGGTATTCTTTAAGCATAAGTGTAATTACCATAATGGTTAGGATTTCAGAAAGAGTCCTAGTTTTAGATAAAGTGAATGAGTAAGTGTATCTTAGTGTTTACCTTCCTCATTAGTACATGATAGTTTTGTTGATATACTCACACTGACATTTCTATTTTTAGTGAATGGATGGATCTAGCAGGCACCAAAGAGACAACAGGTTTGAAGGAAACTATGGTGGCTCTATGATTAAGATATTAGATAAAATGGGGGATTCAATGAGGAAACTCGTGGTTGTTCTAAACCAACTATCAAGGAGTCATGATCAACCACTTGAACCTTGGTATGATCTTTAATGCATCATGTACGAGATGACCAATCCATGTGGAAGTTCGGGTAATAATTATAAAGGTAACCATTAGAGTTTATATGATCCTTACTTTTGATGTAATTATGGGTTATTATATGATATGCTGGAAAATGAAAGGCATGAGATAAACTTGAGGTTAAAATATGTTATGATCTTTTTTGATGATTTTATCTCTTTTTGGGGAATGATTTAATAATTATATAGTTTTGGGAAAAGGACAACACGCAGACCGTGTGACAACCCGTCGCGTCGGACAAAGCTGCAGGAATCAAACCCACAACCAAAGTGCGACTGGTATTTATCGCCTACCACTGGACTACGTGAAGTCTCTGGTTAGTTTGACCAATCCTTTTTAGTTAGATGATTTTATGAATTAAGAGTAAGTTGATTTTGGGTTATTTATGAAAATTATTAACCTATCATGGAGGATATGTGATTAGGTTAATTACTTTTCAATACAAGACTTTAGGAGCAACTGATATTGTTTGGAGATAAATGTTACGATTTAAATCAGAAGACTATGTGACTAAATCCTTCAAATATTTGGGTTTCAATCTTATATTGGTTTACTTTTATGAATTTTATGGACAAATTGTTTATCAGATGGTCCTCGTTGAACTTTGGGTTTTGTTGGACAAATTTTGAGATTAAGAATAGATTTTCTTTTTATAAAGGGTTATCCTTTTTTGGATTATCTGACCTTGTACTAACCTTTCTAGTTTTGGTTTTGGTTAAAGCCTAAAGACATGGGATGTATATAGTTATCTTTTGTGGATTAGGTGATTCTCTAGAAGTTGATTATTGTACTCTTAATATGAACAAGTCTCCCTAAATACTCATCTTTTGGAAAAAAATATGAGTTTGATTAAGGAATCTAGTAAAAGTTGAAAGTCAACATGATAAGTGATTATGTTTCCTTATGAATAAATTCCTCAATAAAAAGTAACTTAAAACAAAAATGTTGTGTATTAACTTTTCCTAATGGGGAACCCAACACCGTTTAACCCATCACAAGTTTGTGATTTTCTTATTGTTGACTTTCTCCTAAACATGTTTTCTATCACTCTCCATCAGAACATGACCCTATGTTTTCTCCTCCATGTCCATGTTTTCCTACATGGAGTCCTAGTATGGGTTAACTCGGGTGACCTCTGTACTTATCTTTCTTTATTTTAAAGTGATTGTTTTACCGACTCTTGCTCTGATGTGGGACTTTCAAGGATGTTTCCAAGCACAATTTTAAAATTGTGAGGACGCAATTCCCAAAAGGGGGGAAGGATGTAACACCCCAGGTAAATAAAGAATATGACATTTTCATATTTATCCATATTTGTGAATAAAATATTAATATGACTTTAAAGGGGACACTATGCTCGATGGCATACCCAACACGCAACAACGAGTTTCTTGGAAATCTTACGTTGCACTCTAATAATAAAATAATATTATTTTAAATGTTAGTTAACATGTAGCCGTTGTATTGGAGAGAATTGATAGAAATAACTAAAATATTATTATATATGTTTTTTAATGTTTTTACATTTATCCAATAAAAGATAAAGGCATAAAATACGGAAATAATTCGATTTTAGGCGTATATGCCCTAATTTTCACTAAAGGTTCACTTATCGCCTTTTGATGGAGAACCGTCATTAAATATAGTTTTGTTCACTCTTATACATCCTTTTGGACCAAATAAAACTCTTCTTAATAATTGGGACATCAAAATTTACTTTGTGTAAATTTTTGGTATCTTTCTGATAAAGTTCATTTTTTTAAATGAATAGTGTAAAATGTTGTATTTTAATTCAAAACCTCTTCTTAATATAATTTATTTATATGATTAGATTATATTTTGAATTGGTTTTAAAGTGAAATTAGAATATATTTTTACCATTAAATCCAATAGTGGTCGTTGGAATTAATTTCACTTTGAAATCAGACTTAAACCAGTGTCAATCTTTTGATACTTATTGTTTCATAAAAACACGCTATTTGATCTGACAGCGGGAATTAATTATTAAATTAATTAATGTGACTTATATGATTTGAATTTTGTAAAATAGACTTCATTTTTGAAATCGGAATATCAAATATAGCTTAGGGTGAATTTTTGGGATTTTTCTGAAAAACTTCAATCTTTGATGAATAGTGAAACCACTAAGTGGTACTTATAAAAACTGATTTTTCCGTTTAAATGAAATTTTGCCATCTTTGTGTTTTGAATTTAAAAAATCCTACATAAATGGTTGTCATTAATAAGTAAAATGTGGTTCAATGGGATAAAAATAATTTTTTGGTGAATAGTAACTTATTAAGTTTTTAATCGCGATTAGAGGTAATTAGTGCAAATTAAGGTAAAAATAATGTTTTAATAATATGAAATGAACTTGACACATGTACTAACCTCATTGGATGTATCATGGCCGACCAAGGCAACCCATGGGTAAACTTGGGGACCCCATGAAGCCACTTTGGTTGGAAAATGACATTAATATCTTTTTATTTAAAGTTAAAGTAAAAAATGAGACAAACATGAAATGTTTTACTAAAACAATTTTTACATGGGGTTATAAAAATAATATTTTTGACTATAAATATTCATTGGAAAGATAAAAATATTTCCTACATCATAGTAGTTTTTTTATAATTTTTAGACATTAAATAAATTAAATTATTTATGACATCATGATGATGCAGCGATGACCTCATTATTTAACGATTTAAATAAAATGGAAAGATAATGTAATATCTAAGACCTACACATGTACGAAACCTATTGGATGAGTGTATTGCGAACCCTTATTACCTTATCCTCGAAACAAATCAATGTGGGACCTACTAAATCCGAATACCATTTTCAAATAAAGTAACATTTTCTTACTTTCCAAGAGTTCCCCTCCTCTCCTCTTATAAAAGGCCCCCACCTCTACCTCCTTACCCACACCCCCAAAGCCTTTGGATCGTCCAAAACATACCCATTTTGTCTCTACACTTCCCTCTCTTACTCCTTGAAGCCTCACTTTGGGCATAAGTCTTCCCAAGGAAGCCTTTGAGCTCAAACCAAAGGGAGTTACCCGATTTTAAGGTAATGTCTTCACTTGAGTACTTTTGTTTTATTTTGATTCTCCAACCCCCTAAACTCTTTTTATTAATTTATTTTGTAACAAATCCAGTATCATAAATATACTAGGATGTTGTTATAAGAAGGATTCGAGCTACACTTTCACACACCTACATCTAATGGTTAAATAACATACTGTTTCCGTGGATTGCGAATTTCGGCCTCCCGAAACGATGATTGTTCAACACTCTTTTAACACCTTCAAAGGTGGCCATTAAGATGAAACTATATTTATATACAATATTTAATATGTTTATGTTTTACTTAAGATTCTGTATTTTTTATTTTGTGCATACCTTTATGGTTTCCATTATGGGTAAACGCGATATCTTCATTTAAGGAAGTGCGGACTACCACCCCCTCAAAGTGATTTCATTCGTTAATACCATATGTGGTACGCATAAAGGATATATTTAATGATATTATATTTGATACCATAATTTAATTAAAATTCTATTATGTATCATTATTTTTTAATTCCATTAAATATGAAATAGAAATGGAAGTAGGGTTCATGCGTACGTACGGCTTACCGTCTCCATGAACGGTACATTTCATTTCTTATCTCAAAATGTTATGTAATACTATAAGTACATATATATAATGGATATATATGTAATATATTAAATCAAAATTATGGATATCATTATGGAATTATAATATATATATATATATATATCTCATTTTGTTTTAATTCCATTAATATGACAAAAAATGAAAGTAGCGTTCATGCGTACGTACGGCCTACCGTCTCCATGAACAGTGCTATTCGTTTTTTTATCTCCAAATGATATGAAATAGTATGAAATGAATATTTACTGGATATATATGATATTTTAATCATTAATACTATTCTGGAAATTATTTACTTATAACTACATGAGCAATCTTTTTTTTAAACAAGTTCATTTTTGACTCATGTACCAAACATCGGCAAAAACGTCTGATATGAACTAACATTATTAAACAATTATTATAACATTATAATATGTGATATGAACTGAATAATAATCTCTAAAGGAGGTACTTAGGCAATTATTAATTGACCAAAGTTTATTATTCAGGAATATAAAGAAACGAACAAGACAAGTTGGACTTGAGGTAAGGGATCTTACTCCTCTCTTTCTTTTTAAGTACACTCTTTTATGTCATTCCCTATAAAGCTCATATTTCTTGTTATTGGGATGTTATTTTATATTACACTTACTTTAATTTTTATGTTCATTTGATGAGAGACCCTATTCTCTCTCATCAATCCATTTTGGAAGTTTTGAGTGGCACCGTTAGGCTGCCGAATTTTCATAAGAGATCTAACCTCTCTCTTTCTTTTTAAGTACTCTCATTTATGTCAATTATTTTAAGCTCCTCTTTGTTATGTTGGGGTATGTTCTTTTATATTCCTCTTTATATAAACTTTAAGTTAATATGATGATATACCCTATTTGATCTCATCAATCCATTTTTGTAAGTTTTATGTGGCGTCGTTAGGCTGCCGAGTTTTCGTAAGGGATTTTTCATCTCACTTTTATTCCCGTGATATTTATGCTACATTTGCCACAATTTCCTTTGAGTGGTGTATGTACTTCCCATTATTATACTCTTTGTGTAATATGATTTCGTTTATGAGTATTTACATCAATGATTTATTGTCCTTCTTTCATGGGGTGTATGTTTTGAAAGATACCCAAGTCGGTAAGGGAACCTTCCACCCTCCTCTTTCTTAAAAGACTTCTTTTGTTGGGTATTTTAATTTACATATTGTTATGTTGGGATATGTTCTCATATATCCTTATTGATGTAAATTTTATGTCCAAGTGATGAGATAAACTTTTTATCTCTCATCAACTCATTTTGATGTGACGCCGTTAGGCTATCAAGGGAACTTCTAAACCCAATTTTGATTTCTTTGGGTTCAACATGTAGTTATTGAATATGTCATCCTTTGAATATGTGTGAATGACATTTGATTATTTTACACTTAATATCCACTTATATTTGGTGTATTCGTTTGTCACACATAATTATGTAATTGATTTATCCTTAAACCAAGGATACCGTCTTTGTATGGGACTTCATCTCAATCTCCTTTCATTGAGGCATATTTTATTTTATACACAACTTTCTTTTATACGGTGTATAAACCCCTTTGAATTTTACGTTAATTCAAAAGGAATATTTTTTATACTAAGTGTTTACTAAACGAAAAAAGGGAATGTTTTTGTCGTACGTATGCGGCGACAACGACTTTTCTGCCGTCGTGACCATTATTTGAGTTCGGCTTCCTCTACAAGCCATACTTTTTTTTAAAAGAAAAATAAATACCATGTTTTACTTTTCTTTTATTTTGGTATTGAAAATGGTTTTCATAATGTTTTTATATCAATGTGTTGTATTGATATCTTGTGATTAAAAGGTGGAAATGTTATGTTTCCTTTATGCATGTTTTATGTGATATGATTATGTTGAGGTTCTTGGGAAATATTATGAAAACGGGTGGTTCCATGATAAACTAAGGGCAGGTGAGCCCGATATAGCTCTCCAATGCATTGGGTAACGCGAAGGAGTGAAACTTTAAGGTTTCTCCGAAGAGATTTAGGGAATATACTTTGATTGGTATTCCAAACGTAACCAAGAGGGTTACTCCCTACGTAAGAAAGTTATGTATGCCTCAAGTAACCTTTTATATCTTATGATTTCTACGATTTATTCATGATTCGATTAGGTATGTTAAAGTGGCTATGTTTTATGGGTAAAGTATGATTTCATTCTTATGTATATATGAACTCATGTTTCCTTTCCATATTTTTATAACCCTTACTGAGCTTTTTATGCTCATCCCAAGTTTTTGAAATGTTTTTCACAGGTCAAGGGAAAGGTACATGACGTGATGATAGTGCCAAGGATATGTCAAGAAAGAATTTGTGTTTTATTTTAAATATGTTTCCGTTGATGGGAAGAATGAATACTTTCTTTTATGTAACCACTTTGTTTAAATGTGGAATGAAATGCAAGTTTCATGATCTAATTCTCTAAAACTCTAAACCTGAAAATATCCTCAATGTGTAATCTTGTAACAACTCAAGATTAAGTAAGGTTTAAGGCTCGGGCCTTATATGCGCTGACTAATATTCTCTCTGGTTCTTTAAAATTTTCATCACATTAATCTTTCTAAAGGAAATTGGATCCCTTTCGAGTTAACTTGGTGAGTGGATTAGATAGTCATAAGAATTATCTAAAAACTATCAATAATATTCTGTTAAACCAAGAAAACTATGTATCTCAATCACTATGGGTATTCTAGGTAAACCCTTAATAGATTCCATCATTGATGGATCTACTAATACACCCTATTTTGAGATTATATGACACAAAAATGAAAACTTTTGCAACCAAAATTCACACTTTGTAAATTTTTCATATAGTTTCTCTTTCCTTAGGGTATTTAGTACAATTCTCAAGTGGTATTCATGCTATTAGTTTCACTTTTAATAGATAATAATATCACCTATAAAGACTATATTCATTAAATCCATTAAGATATAGGGGGATTAGTAAGACCGAATGGCATCACTATATATTCATAGTGTTCATAACTTTTATGGAATATTGTCTTGGTTATATCAACCATCTTGACCCTCAATTTTTGATATCCATAATGAAGATCAATCTTTTAAAAGTATTGATCTCTACACAGTTTATCAGACAAGTCATCAATATGAGTTAAAGGATACTTTTTTTTATTCTAATCTTATTCATCTCCTGATAATCAATGCAAGGTCACATTGATTCATATTTTTTAAAAAAAAGGGAGTAAGTGCACCACAAGGTGACACACTAGTCCAAATGAATTCCTTGTCATGGTTTTCCTATAGTTTCTTCTCTAATTCCTCCAACTCAATCAATTTTATTCTTTAGGGAGTCTTTAAAATTTTTGTGTCACCGGGTATGAGTTCTATTGAAAAATAAACTTCAAAATTTGGTGGAATACAAGGAAAATATTTTGGAAAGACATATAAATAATTACCTTACAATAGGAATATCATTGATGTCATGTGTATCCACAATCATTTGAGATAAAAACCCCTTATTAATTGTAATTAAGACCCATATAATGGACGTGATCCCCATTGTAAGTTCTTACTTATCATCGCATTAATAGATGATCATAGGTTGGTTTGTAATATAAAATGTGACTTCCCTTACTCAGAAATTGATGTGGTATTTATATATATAAATATAATAAATGCCTAATATAACATCAAATTAAAACAATGAAATAATAAAAATAATTATAGGAAGTATATCCCAACAACGTTCACTAAAGAGGAATCATAGACTTGAGGTTCTATCATCAAACCATTAGGGTTTTCATATCTAATTCTATATATAATAATTTCATTGAAATTTTGATATCCATATAAAATTATTCACATATAAAAGAATGGGAATATCTACAGTAAAATAGGATATTAGTATTTCTAGAGTGGATGTTAAGTGTAATTTTCACCATGTTGTTATCACTCCCCACATCATAAATAGTGATCGTAAGAGATTTTCCTCTTTCTATTGGATTAAGAGGTTTCTAACATCGATCATAGTCCTTAACCTTCAGATTTAGGAATTGGTTAGCATAGTTCTCATATTCATTTCATTTGAAACACTAGAGTGTGGGTGGATCATTCTATACATATTTCTCTCTATTAGCATCGTTAGTTAACTTCTTCATATCAATTAAGAAATAAATTTCTCAATTACCTTCCCTTACACACTTAAAATTGTTATTATACCCCATAAGAAAATTTACTCCATGTTTCTTCCCAAACTTTGAGCATAAATAAAATATCATATTCTTCTCTCTAAGTTTTTCATATTTTCCCTTAAACTCCATTATTATCTTCTTATCAAAACCATGAGATTGATACATAACTCTAACCTCCATTTCCACCATGATAGCTCACAAAACTAATAGCTACTAAAGTATATTATAGATAATTCCATTTAGATACTTGGTTTTAATCCACTGAATAATTGATCAACCTAACTTTTAGGTGGGATGATAATAGTAAAATCATACCTCACAAGTCTTGAAAAATGTTACTCATAAGTACCAATGGATTAATTATCCTTTTGCGTTATCTCAAGGAACTCTGTCTCCATCTTTGTATGAAGAACATGAGGAAATTACTTATTGAAAAATAAGTTCTTGAACTCATCCAAATCCATGGAGTTAATTTCATCATTTTTTCTCATATTCTTGACAAGATCCTACCATTGATTATCTTCACCTACCAAATAGTATACATCCAAAATGACTATTTCATGTTTTGAACACTGGATAATAGAAAATATCTTTTTAGTGGTTTATATACATTGTTCATAAACTAGTTGATCAGAATAACCACTAAAATAAGGTGAATTTTTCCTCATGGAGAAATCAACAGAATATTTTTCTCTCATTTATTCATTTGGAATTTCATGAGAAAGTTGTGGGAGTATAGCAATGATATTTTTCATTCCATATCCCATAATGTTTGGATTCTAAGGAGTAAAATCATTGCATATTCCATCACACTCATAATTAATATGGTTCTTTCATGTTCTATCCATTAACTAAAACCAAAAATCATAGTGTAAGAAACAATAATCATAGTGTGGAACCACATAATCATGAAAAATAACTTATAGGATATCTAAATCATGACACCTTGTTTTTAATCTATGACACCTTAGGTTTATCCTAGGACATTCATAGTCATATTATATTTAAAACCTTCATGATGGTTCATAAAGAGTGTGTAAATTTTCAAAGAATATCCCCAATAATATCAAAAAAATAGCACAAAAAGACCCATTTTCATGCACCAAGTTATGATAGAGTCCATATCAATATGTCCTTTTTAGAGTCATTACCCCTAGGTGCCTCTATAATAGATCCAAATCCACTTGTAGTATCTAGAAAAGGATGAATTTACTTGGAAACCACTCTCTCTATCCTTTACCAAAATTCCATGACATTTTCTTATACATTTATTCATCCTTAGACTTATCCTTAGACATGTCCTTAGGGATATCATAAAATCTTTTTCATAGTAGTTTCCAAAGGTTAACTAAACCTATCCTCTAATACCAACTATAGTGACTCATACTTATAATACATAGATATTATATTTTTTAGAATAATAATCAATACTTTACATAAAGACATGCCTGAGGACCATAATAGTTTAGTGTCTTTGGAGACTAGGAACACAACAATTCATTCATAGGTAGACTACATCATCTCCCACTACGTTCTTCATAACTAGCACCCTTATTCAACATATCATATGGAATACATTTTTTTAAAACTGGGGGAAAGGAAATATAAGAAAGGGTGAGCTCATATGCTTAGTAAGGGTAAATAAGGGAGATATAAAAGAATAACATTAACATAATGGTATGATAACATGAGAATAAAATTTGAAAACCATACCCTTCATATCAGAGATCATAATATTGAGTCATAACATAAATATTCTAAGTTCATAAGACATGAATCATAAAATAATAAAATAACATGATCCATGGGAGCATAGATTTGTAATAAGACATATATTTTTGGCATAAAAATAAGTATATAAAATCATTTCCATAGTTGTCAAGGTTCACATCCAAGGATATCATAGTGGAATGGTTTCCCTCCCCAAACCATCATAGTAGTCAAGGTTCACTCCCAAGACCATCATAGGGGATAGATTCCATTACTAAATCGGTTTTACTCCCCATTCCAGTCATGTATGTCTCATGAGATATAAATCTTTATCCAATCCAATAGAGGGAGATATAATTCCCACCAATATTGTAATTAAATATATAATTATTTGTTCCACAAGATGATAAAACATTCATTATATCATAATCCATAAAATGAAATGGAATTCATAAATATTTCTTTATTAATAACATGTGGAAAAGAGATGAGTTTCATAATCATTTCATCTTATCATAACCCATAAAAGGGGGTAATTTTAATACTCATTTTATTGTCATATAACTCAGGGAATAGAAATAGGTTTCAAAAACATTATTCAATCATAAACATAAACCATTCAGAGAAAGAATAAGAATGATATCCTTGGATCATATCCCCAGTAAGTTATAGTAACATCAACAGTTTTCATCTTAGATTTAAAATTATTTTTAAATATTACTTGGTAAATTTATTTAAGTAAATAAATTTTATTTTAAAATCTATTTTTGAAAGTTAAAATATTTTGAAAATTATTTTCCTTAAAAATAACCATGAAAACTTTTAAATAAATATTTAAAAATAAGTTAAACAATTTCATGATGAAAATACAATTTTCTCTTTGAAAAAACACTTTTAAAAATATTAAAGGGTAATAAAACATTTTTTAAAACATTTTTAGAAAACATGGTTTTGGAAGAAAAACGTGTTTTTGACCGAAGAGATAAATGAAGTCGATTTTCTTAAAAACATTACTTTGAACTCTTGGACACATAGAGTGGGGAAAATGAAGGTAAAACTTGTATTATCTTGAAATAAATTGATAATAATAAAGTAAATTTTATTATTGAGATATAAATTGTAATATTTCATTACTGGAAGTATAATCATAAACAATCCTGATAGACGATGAGATTGTAACTTAAAATCTTTACCATTGGTAACTTTGAATCGTAAGCCCTGTGAAGGAATGACATTAAACAAAACTTAAAATATCATGTGAATAAATAAATAAATGATATTACATTTCAAATGGGATGTTTATACACCTTATAAAAGAATATAGGTGCATAACATAACATATGTCTTAAAGAAATCAAATTGAGACAAAAAAACTATTACCGTACGTCTCAACTTCTTTATTTCTCATTAAAACCTCCGGTATAAAAAATATAAGTTTTTTATACATATATTATAGAAACAAATTACATATATCATACCATATATTATTTACTTATGTCTTTTTATTACCCATTTATTAATAATTCCATGTTAAAATCACGTTTTAGGCAATAACCGCTTTGTTTTTTAATATGCTTTCATTTATTATTTTTGTTCCTCTTAATATGATCATGGTTCCATACTATATGAAATAATAATAGTGAAATATCTATCATAATTATACATAAATTATATTACTAACACTACTAGAAAAACAGGTATTTGCGACGGGGCATTTGCGACGGGATCCCGTCGCAAATAGCCCGTTGCTGAAAACGGCGTCGCAACAACACTTATTTGCGACGGGTCCGTCGCTAAAGCCTTTTTTTGCGACGGTCATTCTCCCCGTCGCAAATAGTATTCCGTATTTTTGTAAAAAACTTTTAAAATAGTTTTTGCGACGGGACCCGTCGCAAATACCTTTTGCGACGGTACCATCGCAAAAACTATTTTTTAAAAAAAATAAAAAAACTATTAATAATACTAGTATTTGCGACGGGTATCGTATCCCGTTGCAAATACTATAAATAGTTTTTGCGACGGGACCCGTCACAAAAACTATTTTTAAAAAAAAATAAAAAACTATTAATAATACTAGTATTTGCGACGGGCATAGTATCCCGTCGAAAATACTATAAAAAAATAAAAATAATAAATTATTAATAAATTATTTTAATTAATATAATAATAGAATTATAATTCACAAATAAAAATAATTAATTATTTTAATTAATATAATAATAATAGAATTATAATTCAAAAATAAAAAATAATAGAATATTAATAAATGATTTAATTAATATAATAATATTAGAATTATAATTCATAAATAAAAAAATATTAATAAGTTATTTTAATTAATATAAAAATAATAGAATTATTTTACATTCAAATATTAAAATAATTCAAGTATTACAAAAAATATAATTAAATTATAATATTATAAAATTATAATATAAATATATATTTTAATATTATAAAATATAAATAATATTATTATTCATATTAATATTGTTATTTAAAAATAAAATATTATTAATATTTTATAATGAGACAAAAACTAAGAATAGAAAAAAAAAATTGATTTCCCAAATTTTATAACATAAATACAAACTCTAATATGAAGGAGGGGGGGAGGTGGGGGATCTGCAGATGGTGGTGGAGTAAACTCCATCCCTAAAGCATGAGTGATTTGGCGCATGTACTCTATCTGCTCCTGATGTTGTTGCTGCCACCGACTCGTCTGCTCCTCGTACAACTACTGCTGGCGTCGACGCTCCTCCTCATGCTGCTGACGCATCTGCTCCTGCTCCTGTCGGAGACTCTCTATCTGTGTAGTCTGAGATCGCAACTGATCCTCATACTGTGTAGTAGAAGAAGATGCACGAGCTCCTCTCGAGCTGGATGCCGACATCGCAGCACTGCCATAATAATCTCCGGGAGTCAGTCGAGAGCCGATACCAACTACCCGGCCCTTCTCGAAGGCATACTGGGTGGCCTGCATCCATGCCGCCTCATCAAACTGACGGGCAGTGGTCTGATCTGATGACTCGGCCTGACTCTCAGGCTGGGCCTGTGACGCTGCGGCCTCATATGACTCCTATAGTTTCAATTTAAAATTAAAATTGTGAATATATTATATGCAGTTAATTTTTAAACTTGAAAACAAATAATACTGACCACGATGTGATGCTGACGATCACCTCTAAGCTCCCCAGTAGCAGGATCACTATACATCCTCCGATATACGTCGTACTCTGTAATATCGGGGTGCTCGACAGCCTATAAGAATAAAAAATAAACTGTTAATATTTATAGTTATATAAAATATTTATAAATAATGTACGTACCAGATGATGTCTATGAGTACTGAAAGAACGACTCCCAGCTCGATGAGTCACCTCCTGTCTCCCCCGATTCTGCCTCCCCACCGATGATCTCCTCTGAAAGGAACCACCCAACCAGTGCGCACATAATCCATCCCATACATGGGATGAAATATACTCTAGTAGGTGTGCTCTACATGACTCCTCAAAATCTGACACTCCTGCTTTCTTCATCGCAGCTTTTCTTAAATTGTGCAAAAACTGACGAAGGCGATCACACATGGCCACCTCCCATGCCTCGTGGATGGCGTCACGCATGGTATCCTCGATCGGATACCATAAACCCTACAAATAAATCAAAATATCAAGTTAGAAATGAAATAATTTTCAAAATAAAAATTATTTATTTACGTACGTACCAACCAATGGCCGAACATGGCCTGCTGCACATCAATGGGAATCTGCTCCCATGTGGTCCATGGCTGAGAGAAATAGTTGCGCAAAATAGCGCTTCCATGTCCGACTGCTATATACGGAAAACTGAAAAAATAATAAACATTTATTATGTGAATAGATTAATGAAATCTTAGTCAAATCCACAGGTTATCACACAGGTTATCACACCTCCGTGTGCGTCGATCAAACCCAAGACGTGGACGTCGCTCGGGGACGGGGTCAGGAATCATCAATCGTGTAAGACTGCGCCCCCTCCGCGTACTCCCTGGAGCGCCTGCAGGCTGAGGGTCATCTGTCAGTAACGCATCCACATCGAAAGTCAGGTCAGCATCCGCCAACTCACGAAATGTGGCCTCGTCCATCTGAAACAGAAAATGTTAATGTTAGCAAATAATTGATAATTACTATTATATATGCATATATATATATATATACATATTATGATTGTATATAAATACCATGGAATTCTATCAGTGTTCATCTTCATCATCATCTTCATATATGTCAATGTCATCTTCATATTCCTCCTCAACATCATCGATATCCATTCGAGTTACAGTTGCTTCATCTCTTACCATTTCAAATTCATATGTGACATCATTAACATCATCGTCATCACCGACTCTTAAATGTGGGGTGTCGTCATCGATACTCATGTCTCTTTGTAAAAAATATTGATTTTGAGAACTCTCTTAAAAAACTTCAATTCTTTGCACATCAGTGAAATCACATTCCCTTTGACTAAACTGATTGTCTCGAATTTTGATTTTTATTATACTCCACCAATCAGTCAAGTCTCTTGATGTTGCACAGTACTTTGCATAATAAACTTGATATGCCTGTTGAGCCAATAAGAATGGTTCATTTACTGCGAGAACACTTTTACATTTAATATCGATGATTCCATGAGTCGGATGAACACGCATGCCTCTCTCTGTATCCAACCACCGACATTTGAACATGGTTATGTAATGTTGTCCAAGATAACAGAGTTCAATGATTTCATTAAGTATGCCATAAAAGTCAACTTCATTTTCTCGATGATGAGATCCTCTCAAGCTAACTCCACTGTTCATTGTTTTTTTTCGATTCCCCATATGCATGTGTGTGGAATCGAAATCCATTCACCACATATGCATTATAAGTTTTAACAAGTTTGGAAGGTGGGTTACTCAATACACACAGCCATTTGTCAATTTTATCAGCATGTCGAGACACCTGAAAATTTGTGAAATAATTATCAATATAGTAAACTATACATTGAATGAGTTGATAAAAGATAAAGAATTTATGTTACCAGTTTTTGAAACCACTGAGAGAAATTTTTCAGTCGACGTTCTTCGAGAGCAGCTGCTGTAATTTGTGGAATTTTTTTCTTGATATGATTATCATACAACCTATAAAAACCAAAGTTATTTACTGTAACATAAATGATAGAATAAGTGATATAAACACTTACAGTACAACTGATGTCATCTCTTCACAGTTGAGAAGAACATACGTATGAGCTCTCTGATTTTCATCATCTGAAAGCCAGCGTTCATAAACTCCACCAAAACCAAGCTCTGACTGGTTGAAAATAGATAATTGACTGTCGATTTCATCAATATTCCTCTCGTTCCGTCCCATTCGGTTGTGTTTTTAAGGATACTCAGATTCAAAATAATGGGAGCAGAAAAAAGATATTTCCTCTTACAAATAAGCTTCTGCAATAGATCCTTCAACAGATGCTTTGTTACGTACTTTTATTTTCAATTTTTGCATGCATCTTTCAAATGGGTACATCCATCGAAACTGTACCGGACCTCCACATTTGGCTTCATATGGAAAATGTAACATCAAATGTTCCATTGAGTCGAAGAAAGACGGCGGAAATATTTTTTCCAGTTTACATATAATTACAACAACATCTTTTTCATGTTTTCCTAGAGCATCATAATTTGCCGTAGCCGCACAAATTTCCCGAAAAAAATGAGACATGTCTGTTATGGAATCCCAAATCACAGAATTCAACAGACCTCTTAATCCAATGGCTAGAAGTCTCTCCATTATAACATGACAATCATGACTTTTTAATCCAGTAATATGACCATTCTTTACACATCTACCCAAATTAGAAGAACAGCCATCTGGAAGTCTCAAATCTGCAATCCACTGACAAAATAATAAACGGTTTTCTTTAGACAGTGTATAAGCTTCTTTTGGTTTCAGTAACCTTTCTGTTCTGACATTCTCAAATAGTTCCAATTCTGGATGCCTGCAAATTTGGGCAAGATCTAAACGTGCATTTACATTGTCTTTTCTCTTTCCTGGTGTATCCAAAACTGTATGAAACAAATTATCAAAACAGTTCTTCTCAATATGCATGACATCTAACATGTGTCGGACCAACAGATCAGACCAATATGGCAAATCCCAAAATATGCTACGTTTAATCCAATTGTGTTCTTTCCCAAAACCAGAAATTTTCTGTTGGTTTATTGTGGGACCAAAAGTGATGGGAGGTAATGAAAATACAACTGATTTTAACTCCGAACCTGATAGAATTTTTGGAGGTCCATCCCTTTCAACTGTTCCTTTTCTGAAATGAGATCTGTTTCTGCGAAAAGGATGATCAGCTGGAAGAAATCTACGATGACAGTCAAAATAACAAGGTTTCTTTCCATGAATGAGCATAAATGCTTTGTTCTCTCCCATACAGTAAGGACATTATTTCTGACCATGTGTACTCCAGCCAGATGATATCCCATAAGCCGGGAAGTCACTTATTGTCCACATCAATGCTTCTCTCAGTATGAAATTCTGTTTCGTTGCAACATCATATGTACTGACACCAGTACTCCACAATAAATTTAATTCATCAATCAATGGCTTCAAATAAACATCAATATTTTTCTTCAGATGTCCTGGAATTAGTAAAGTCAAAAAGATATATGGCTCCTTCATCAACATCCATGGAGGTAAATTGTACGGAGTTAAAAAAACAGGTCAACATGAATATTGACTACCATAAGATCCAAACGGACAGAAACCATCAGTTGAAAGGCCCAGTCGAACATTTCTAGCTTCTAAATCAAAGGATGGATGCACTCTATCAAAATGTTTCCATGAATCACCATCGTCTGGATGATTCAATCTTTTATCGGTTGAAATATTCTCTTTATGCCATGACATCATTGTCGCTGTATTGTTAGACATGAATAAACGCTGAAGTCTGGATGTAAGCGGAAAATATCTCAACTGTTTTACAGGAATCAAACCAGACTTCCCGTGTTGTCCTTCTTTATATCTCAGTTGCCCACATGTAGGACAACTATCCAACGACTCATTTTCCCCAGAATATAAAATGCAGTCATTTGAACATGCATGAATCTTCTGACAAGTAAGTCCCAAATTTCGAACCAGCCTCTTACTCTCATAGTAATTTGCAGGTAAAACATTTCCTTCGGGTAACAGTGTTTTCAGCAAAGAAAATATCTGGTCAAAACAGGTGTTTGACATTCCGTTATCTGATTTGATAGACATAAATTTTGCAACTGCTTCTAATTTGCTCATCTTGCAGCCAGGATATAATGCATCCTCAGCAGATTTCAACAACTCATAAAATTCAGACGATGCCAACTCAGGATTTGAAGCTATATCAGCCAGAGTTTCTGTATGTTGAACAGATGAACCTGCAACATCATGTACTAAATCTTGAAACTGGGATGGATCTGGAATCAAGTTGGTATCACCTACTCTGGAACTGCGTTCACCGTGTTGATACCAAAAAACATAATCTGGTTGAAAACCAAAACGCAAGAGATGTTCTCCCACTTTGTCAAACATGTCAAACGTTCTCAATGCACATTTTCTGCAATGGAATTTTATTTTGCCTTCTGAAACAAATTCTTAATTTGATGCCGCAAATGATAAAAAAGTCTCCACACCCTCAACATATACTGGATTTAAACCAGAACCGTTTGGATTTCTACGTTGATTTATCCATATGCGGTCACCTAATAATGATTGTTGATGACCTCGTTGTTCCATATTTCTCTATAAAATATAAAAGCATTTCTGGTTTTGAATAATTTGTTAGAAAAAACACTCAAGTAAAGATTGAATATATTGAGAATAAAGCAAAACATGTTACAAATATTGATAATTTTAATATTATATTCATTTTTTATTATTTTAATAATACTAATATAATTTTTTCATAAACATTAATTATATAATAATAACATTATTACATTATTAGTATATTTTATTATTAATATTAAAATAACATAATTTTTTATATTATATACAATTCTCCTTTCATCTGTGTGTTTAACATTCTGTCTCCACATGTAATATTTGCATTCACTTTAACCTCTCCATTGGCGAGTAGGTTGATAATTTTGAAAAAGAATGCGAATATTACATGTGGAGATAGAAAACACACAGATGAAAATAGAATTGTATATAATATAGAAAATTATATTATTTTAATATTAATAATAAAATATACAAATAATGTACTAATGTTATTATTCATAAATATTGGTAATTATTCCAAATTATTGGTAATTATTTCTAATTATTGGTAATTATTTCTAATTATTGGTAATTATTTCTAATTATTGGTAAATATTGGTAATTATTGGTAATTATTGGTAACTATTGGTAATTATTGGTAATTATTACTAATTATTGCTAATTATTACTAATTATTGGTAATTATTACTAATTATTGGTAATTATTACTAATTATTGTTAATTATTACTAATTATTGGTAATTATTACTAATTATTGGTAATTATTACTAATTATTGGTAATTATTACTAATTATTGGTAATTATTACTAATTATTGGTAATTATTACTAATTATTGGTAATTATTACTAATTATTGGTAATTATTACTAATTATTGGTAATTATTACTAATTATTGGTAATTATTAGTAATTATTGGTAAGTATTGTTAATTATTAGTAATTATTGGTAATTATTACTAATTATTACAAATTATTGGTAATTATTACTAATTATTACTAATTATTGGTAATTATTACTAATTATTGGTGATTATTACTAATTATTGGTAATTAATACTAATTATTGGTAATTAATACTAATTATTGGTAATTAATAATAATTATTATTAATTATTGGTAATTATTACTAATTATTGGTAATTATTACTAATTATTGTTAATTAATACTAATTATTGGTAATTAATACTAATTATTACTAATTATTACTAATTATTACTAATTATTACTAATTATTAGTAATTATTCTTAATTATTGTTAATTATTACTAATTATTGTTAATTATTAGTAATTATTACTAATTATTAGTAATTATTACTAATTATTAGTAATTATTACTAATTATTGGTAATTATTAATATTTATTATTAATTATTACTAATTATTGGGAATTATTAGTAATTATTACCAATTATTGGTAATTATTGGCAATTATTACTAATTATTGGCAATTATTACTAATTATTGGCAATTATTGGTAATTATTGGCAATTATTGTTAATTATTGGCAATTATTGTTAATTATTACTAATTATTGGTAATTATTGGTAATTATTACTAATTATTGTTAATTATTACTAATTATTACTAATTATTGGTAATTATTACTAATTATTGGTAATTATTACTAATTATTACTAATTATTGGTAATTATTACTAATTATTGGTAATTATTCCTAATTCTTACTAATTATTAGTAATTATTACTAATTATTGGTAATTAATACTAATTATTGGTAATTAATACTAATTATAGGTAATTAATACTAATTATAGGTAATTATTACTAATTATTGGTAATTAATACTAATTAATGGTAATTAATACTAATTATTACTAATTATTACTAATTATTGGTAATTATTCCTAATTTTTCCTAATTTTTCCTAATTTTTCCTAATTTTTGGTAATTATTGGTAATTATTGGTAATTATTGGTAATTATTGGTAATTATTGGTAATTATTCCTAATTATTCCTAATTATTCCTAATTATTACTAATTATTCCTAATTATTCCTAATTATTACTACTTATTACTAATTATTACTAATTATTACTAATTATTACTAATTATTAATAATTATTACTAATTATTATTAATTATTCCTAATTATTACTAATTATTCCTAATTATTCCTAATTATTACTAATTATTACTAATTATTACTAATTATTGGTAATTATTGGTAATTATTACTAATTATTACTAATTATTGGTAATTATTGGTAATTATTACTAATTATTACTAATTATTGTTAATTATTGGTAATTATTCCAAATTATTGGTAAGTATTACTAATTATTGGTAATTATTACTACTTATTGGTAATTATTACTAATTATTGGTAATTATTACTAATTATTGATAATTATTACTAATTATTACTAATTATTGGTAATTATTACTAATTATTACTAATTATTCTTAATTATTGATAATTATTGATAATTGTTCCTAATTATTAGTAGTTAAATGAATAATTACCAATAATTAGGAATAATTACCAATAATTACAAATAATAACATTATTAATATATTTTATTATTAATATTAAAATAATATAATTTTCTAATTTATATACAATTCTCCTTTCATCTGTGCGTTTTCTATCTCCACATACAAATAATACATGTAAAGACAGCAAACACACAGACGAAAAGAGAATTGTATATATATAAAAAATTATATTATTTTAATATTAATAATAAAATAGACTAATAATGTAATAATGTTATTATTCCTAATTATTGGTATTTATTACTAATTATTAATATTTATTCTTAATTATTAAAAATTATTACTAATTATTCCTAATTACCATTAACTATGAACAATACTAATAATTTAAATTTATTAAGTAATAAAACAATGTAAACATAATTAAATTACAACTAATTAAGAATAATTGAAACTAATAAAAAATTAAAAATAAATATTAAATTAAAATGAACATAAATACCTTGAAAATTGATCTTCTCTGATCGTTCTTCAAAACTTTAATATCAGCTCCGGAGAAAAAAAATAAACTGGAGAAAAACTGAACTCTAGAAATATAATTTTGAGATAAGGAGAAGATAGAGAATGAGAATGAAATGAAAAAAACGGATGGGGGTATTTATAGGTTAGATTATTTGCGACGGGCCCATTTGCGACGGGTATCCCGTCGCAAATAGTATTATTTGCGACGGTACCCGTCGCAAATACCTTAGCCAACATTTATTATGGTCAACGGGTAAATAGTTATTTGCGACAGGACCCGTCGCAAATAACCACCTGCCGACATACTATTTGTGATGGGGGAATATTCCCGTCGCAAATACCTTTTATCGCCGCCGGTTATTTGCGACGGGAATATTCCCCCGTCGCAAATAAGTTTCCCGCGATTTGGCGCGCAAACCGCGCCAGTCCTTTTGCGACGGGGAAAGCTGTCCCGTCGCAAAAGGCTACTTATTTGCGACGGGCAAATAACCCCGTCGCAAATAAGTTTTTAACAGGACTATTTGCGACGGGATTTATTCCCGTCGCAAATAACCCGCCGCAAATGCCCTTTTTTCCCGTAGTGTAATACCAATCATGAAATATGGTTTTGATAAATGAAGTATATTATGATCATGGAGATGGTAGGTTGTTTGTATGGATGAGTAATGTTTCCATTTTTCAACGATCTTTGTGTAAAAGAGGTATGTAATATATTATATTTAAAAAATTATAATAATTTAATAAATAAAATATTATTTCTTTGAATATACTTATATATATAATCCATGTGGTGTGGTGATGAAAAGATAGTCATATCACTTCATGAAGGTGGTAGTCGACACATACACGAATAATATAATTATAATTCTATGAGTGAAAATGTAAGAAATAAAATGATATATTATATTTTAATAATCATAAATATGTCATTAAGGTAATTATTATGTCATTAATATCACATATATTTATTAAATTTATCCTTATTATCCTCCATGTAAAGTGTTAGTGAAAATGAATCACATCACTTCGCAAGGAGGTAGATCATCGTACACACAAGTGACGTTATTGTATCCCCTAAGAAATGGAAATTAAAAAAGGTATATATGATATAATGTCTCAAGAGGTATAATTATATTATTAATATCATATTTATACTTTATATCCACCAGCATACCCAACCTTGAGAGGTGGTAATGGAAAAATAAATGACATCGGTTTGTGAGGTGGTAGTCCATTGTACACATGAACAATGATTTCATAACCCGTTTGATGGAAGTATAGATGGTTTTAGGTCATTAAAATAACATAAAAACATATAATTATGTTAAATATATTTACTTTATTATATCATAATTTTTTAATAAGAATTTAAGGAGTTTAAATAATAAATAAAATAAAAACGCTTGTTTAATAACTTTACCTATTCTTCGTGTAACCTCCTAAGGATTGCAAAAAAATCCATCCTAGGATAGATTTATGCCCCAAATAAGGATTATAGGATTATATTATGTAATTTTGGAAATTATTTGGGAAGTGATTTTCCAAATAAAACTATTTTTAGGGTATGAATAAGAGAGGAGACAGGTGGCCTTTTATAAGTGAGGTGAGTGGCACACTTGTAAATTTTTAAACAATAAAGGTGTAACTAATTTTATCTCATCAAAAAAGATCTGAAAGGGAGTATTAACAAGACTTACACATTTTAGGTTATAAATATATCAATCCTATATATTTTAGATAAGTTCTTAGGTCGTTTTATCCCTTATCTTTTTGGTT
Source organism: Viscum album (assembly GCA_963277665.1). Taxonomy (NCBI): domain Eukaryota; kingdom Viridiplantae; phylum Streptophyta; class Magnoliopsida; order Santalales; family Viscaceae; genus Viscum; species Viscum album. The sequence goes on from OY728127.1 coordinate 1,816,747,040, forward strand.
TAACCCCCAGTAAACACATTTTTACCTTAACCGCGGTAATTAATTTTTACAATTTTCATTATTCATTTTGGTAATAAATTAAGTTGAATTTATTATATAATATAAATTATTCTGATTCAAATTATTTAATCAATTTTTCTAAAATCATTTCATATAATTTTAAAATTTTTATTTAGAAAATAATCCTCTAGATGCGATGAGAAAGCGGGTTTTCAAAAAGGAATTTTTGAAAAGTTTATAATATTTTTATATCCAATTTCAATATGAAATTTATTACAATGAAAAAAATTGGATTAATATATATATAATTTCACTATTTTTACTTTATAAACAACTTAAAGAAATAATTTAACTTTATAAATAATTTAAATGAAAAGGAAAGTTTTAATTAAAATTCAGTATTTCTCACTATTCATCAAAAAATTAATTTTTCAGAAAAATCAAAAAAATTAAGCCTAAGATAATATTGACATGATGATTTCAAAAATAATTTTTATTTTATAAAATTAATTACCTAGAAGTTTGAAAAATTAATTTGATTATTGTTTAAAAAAATAAAGAAAGAAAACATATTTTTGAGAAAATAATATTTTTGAAACATATAAAGACTTTAAAAAAATCTAATTAACTTTTTTAATAAATTTTTTTATATAAAACCTATATACATAATATTTAAAAACTATTTATTACTATTCATATTAATATGTTTTATGGGTACGTTATAATGATTTTGGTTAAATAATATTAATAGTTTGTCATGGTTTGTTAAAACTTGGTGTTGCGTGTAATGCAAGATATTGAAGAAGTTTTAATTTGTTTGAAAAAATAATAATAATTAATAAAAGCTCGGGGTGTTTCAGGTTATGTTCTAATCCTATATACAAGTTGTGTGGTATTTTAAATGGTATATTAAGATGGTTATGTTTCATGAAATTGGTATATAGGACCTTAATGAGTGTTGTTAGCTTCTATAGGTTTTATTTTGGCATGTGGTGGATGATGGGCATGGGTCCCCAGACCATGCCCTAAGTGAACGTGTGGTATGGATAATTTTATGAGACCACACCCTAAGTGAAATATTGGTGTTATGGATTATATTATTAGGCCAAACCTTGAGTGTGATGGTAGTGGTATGAGGTGTTAATGGGACATCACCTTAGTGAGAGGGTGAGAGTGTGGGATGTGATAGTGAGACCCCACCCTAAGTAAAAGGGTGTTTACATTGGATTTTATTATGTTTTTTACCATGAGTGAGAAGGTATGGTTTGATCATATATGGATTAAAGGTATGTTATGACTCCTTGGTACTAGCATGGATTAGAAGTAGGTATGGTCAGGGTTTGGGGTTGCCTAGTTAGCACATGATGACCTGATAGGGATGCATGATTTCTTTTATATTTATTTTCCATCAATTTATACACTCAAATATATATGTCCCATATATTCTAAATATACATTGGTGTTATCCTACTAGGTTTTATTACTCACACTCTAATGGGAATCTCAGTACATGAATAGAATTTGTTTTTAGGGATCCAACCAATGGAAAAGTACCTATGTCAGGATATTGAGTAGGTGGATATATTTGGGGATAGGGGTGACATAAGGATATACATTGGGTTTATTTTTTAAGTTATTCCTTAGTATTATTTTTTTTCTTTTTTTATACCATTTGTAATATCCACCACTTATGGGGATCATATTTTGACTAGTTGTATGACTTGCATGTATATATTTTGTTATAACATATCACAATATTGGTATGGTTGGCCTATCTCTATGATCCCATACTATTTTTTGTTTATTATTATTATTATACTATTTTATAGTTTATGGTTATCTGATATCTTGGGAATAGTCTCCCTAATGTATGGTTCAGGCCCTCACTACTAGTAAACAGACTCTTGAATTTGGAGAGGTGTACATGAGATCATGCACCACACCGACTTCGTCTCAATAAACCTTTATGGGGTGATAAAAAATTAAATAAAATCCCTATTTACTTTTTTATTTATTTTTTTCTAGGTAAATTAGAATTAGGTTGGTCGAAACTCAGCTGGGAGGCTGTTTTTGTGCCTACTCCTCACCTATATAGGGAATATTCAAGTTTTTAGGTTAGTGGGATTACTTTTATTAGTTTTTTTGGTATGTTTTCATGAATGTATTCAAATGATATTATCTATTTATGGTTTATGGTTTTTTACTCTTACAATGGCCGGTGAGATTGTGTGAGTTCATACATCATGATTCATCATGTGGTTCACATTCCATACACCAACCTATATGTGACTGTTAAAGGTTTAAATAAATTAAATTTCAATAATAAAATATTTATTGTTTTTCAAAATACATTACTTATGATTTATAATTAATTTAACCAGAGTTATTTTGTGTTTTTTATTATATATAATTATGAAAAAAATTCAGGGGGAGGTGATTGGGCTTAGGCCTTAGGTAGGTATTGGGTGATGGTTTCTCTTCATCTTATATAGTTTTCCTTTAGGTCATTCCACTTAGGGAGATATTTGTGAGTGAAAATATAAAATACCTAAATTAAATTAATATTTAAGCTATTAGACATAATTTTAAGTCTATGTTCTGGTATTATAGAAAAAATACCTCATTGATGACGTCCTATGGTGCCACTTGAGGACAAGGATGAGGATACCCTCAAGGTTTCAAATGATTTGGTTATACCTATTAGTGTTCAAGAGTTTAGTTATAATAATTAAATAGAGGCTAATCTATAGGTTTATGAAACTGAGCATTTATATCAATGGTTGATTCATATAGTATCGATTAGAGAATTATTTGTGCATTAGGGTGGACCTTCCACGGTAAAATTTTCAAAATATTTCCAGATATAGAACGCCTTGTATTTTTAGGGAGTAGGTGTTCCTAAATATTTAAAGGAATTGATCGATTATATAGAGGGTTTATTCAATATGTTAGAGTCCATCGATGATTCGATGGTGAATTTGGTTACTTATATGCTTCAGGGAATTTCTGGGGGATGGTGTGGAGTTATGTTACAGTTCAGAAGGCATGAGGACTTTATATGGGAGGGATTAAAGAACCTATTTTTTCATGATTTTTTTCTAAGTAACTAAATTTAGATTAATAACCTGAGTTTATAGATCCTTAGTAGGGAATTATGTATGTGATGGATAATTCTTCCCATTTTATTGAGCTATTATGATTTCATCCCTTTTTAGTAGGGAATAAGGCCAAAAGGGATCATAGATTTTATATTGTTATTTGGTTATATAGGAAGAACCATGTGAGTATGTTTGACTATAAATCCTATTATGATATCATTGACAATGATCTTACTATTGATAAGGTCCTAGTAGAGGACAGCATAGAAGGATCTCTTCCGGTCTTAGGTGGTTCCTCTTCCGATGTTTGGAAGATGAGGGTTGATAATATATGCTATGAAGGTGATAAGAAATTGATGTAGGGAAGGGTTGTATCATTACGTCACTTCGGAGGATTTCCAATTGTGTTTTATCAGTTTATAGGTATAGGGAAATTATATAGTGCATGTCCTAGCCCACCTAAGGAGTTCCATGTTTATATCTAGATTGGGCACCTTCTGTGATTCTAGTCAAGGATGGATCCATAAGGTTTAGAAAAAGGTTTAAGGTAGACACAATATTTTAGATATTAGTTTGGAGGTACTCTATATATGTACAATAGGGCCACATTTAGAAGGTCAGGTTGAGGAGTGATCATGTGTCTTAGGGGTATCAGTAGTCATAGAAACCTCATGGATTAATTTCTAGGGTGAGTCAAGGATCATGGGGGAAAGGTCACAGATCTAATGTGGGAAAGGTTTATTCTTTAAACTAGGTTATATCTGATGAAGTAGAGTATATTTATACCATGATAGGTATAATTATGGTTTCATACATTATTTTTGTTGCTCTATTTGATATATTAATGTCTTATTACTTTATATGTTCTCGATTGGTTTTAGGATTGGGGTTGGTGATGGAGTTATTACTGTTAGGTTTCCATGGATTATCTTATGATTCTTTGGTTGTGGAAGAACACCCAAGAAAGAAGAATCTATCTTAAAATATAATAAACATGTAATATATTTATAAAATTCAAAAAAATAATGTGTACCTTGTTCATTGCTTAAGTGGTTTTTCCTTCCTTGATTGAGGGAGAACACTTGAAGAAAATCACAAGGGGAAGTTGATCTATTCTAACTTCCACTAAGGGGGACACACTATCTACTAGATTTTAATTTCTATCATAGGCCACCTAAATCTCTCAAAGGGGTGATAGAACCTTCTTAGGAGAGATTAATGAGTCTTATAAAGAAGAAATATTCAAGTACTTTTCATAAAACTAATGATTATCAATAGAGTTAAATGAACTTGATAATTCACACCCTCATCAAACAGATTTGTTTATCTTTTATAGGTAATTCATGAAGTTCTTCATGAATGAAGAACTTTTCTACTGCTATCGGGTATTATAAAATAATAGCCATGATTTATGCCTTACTGATGAGTGTATTTAAATCATTTTAATTATATTGATGTAATTTATTTAATCCATTCTTAATTTATTAATAAAAATAACACTGTGTGTGGAGATTTTGTTGTTACAATGTGGTAATAAAGTGTAGTTAACCTGCATTTTAGGTTTCATTTCTTATATAAATGCATAATATGTATGTATACTACATGATACTATCCTCACAAGTACATGAATCAAATGAATGTACTTTTTATACATAATATGCATGATTATATACATGAATCATATTCATGTATAATATGTGCATTACATATATATATATATATATATACTAATAATGCATGTATCGTATACATGTATTCAACATACATACCTCATATGCAATTATTTTTTAGTGCACAGCCAAAAATGTTTCATTTGAACAAAAAATATCAATGAGACTCAGTGCCAAACATCACAACTCTTTTCTAATCCATTAAAAAAATTAGATACGATTTCATCAAGATTTATTTATTTTCAAATGACAATTTATTCCAAATTTGTTCCTAATCCAATAGCCAAAATTTGTCACCCTAGGGGACTTAGTATCATTGAAAATAAATATTAAATATATATTTATTATATGTAAGAAAAAGATGCCTTTATCAAAGTATCGATACTACTCAAGCTGCTAAAGGGTATAGTTTGATCTCTATCAAACATACTCATATCTCTATATGAACATGTAAACAACTAGATGTATCATGTAAATAATATTTATAGATGTATAATACATTTTTCTATGACATTAAGTGACCATTAGACTTGGTACATGTCAATTTAGTATAGTTACACTCAGCTTTTCTTGATTCTCTAAAAAATACTAACAAAGTTGATTAATCATCACATGGCATTCATCTAGAACAAGAGTAATAACATGTTTCTTCCATGGATTGTCGAAAAATATATTATTTACAAGGTTAAATATAGTATTTGTGGTATCCCTAGGTTGTCTCCAGAGTAGTGTGATCTAAAATATATTGTAACTTAATGGTCAGATAAAAGTGGGGTTAATTTTTAGATGATAGTAATTTTAAAAATAATAAAGCAATGAAACAATGATTTAAAAAACAATGATGAAATAGTGATTAGGTCAGGTTGGATTAACCTATTTAAATTCTATATTAATTTCTAATTCATCCACTCTTCTTCTTTAAATTCAAAAATATTATACCAAATAGGTTGTTCCAACTCATTTTCTTCCCTCCCCTACACTTTAATTCAATTTAGATAATGAAAAATCTTCTATATCAAGGTATATAGGGATAATTGGATTATAATGTTTCTACCTAAAAAATAATTCATGGTTTATAAGGGTTATAATTATTAAATTTCAAGTTAGTCTAAAAATAGGTTTCATTAAAAAGGGGGCTTGAAATCCAAATAATGCCTCAATTATTTAACAAAAAGTTCCTTGAATGCTCTATTTTTTTGAAAAAATTACAAAGAAAGTTATGGTAATTCAATCATGTCTTGGTTATCTTAAAAAATGGAATTGTAAATAAGATATAAAAGTTGGTTTAGAACCGTATTAGGTAAGTGATTTTAAATAATTAATTTCATATCATGTCATGTGATTCAAAAATCAATGGTTTTTTTAATTTCCTTCACTTTGAATTTAAAAACAAGTTCATTTAAATATTCATATAAAGTGATTGAATGGTTAAAATTAGTTTCTCATAATTTTAATGCATTTAAATTTTTAAATGGTATACCGGTTAAGATCATAGGTTTCAAGAACTTTAAAAAACACAAAAAAAAAGTTTTAAAAAAATAAAACCAAAACATTGAAAATTCTTAGAATAAGTGTCCTAAACTACAAGGTTTCCTCCCCCACACTTAAATGATGTTGTGTACTCAATGAATTAAAATATATTTATCATGGAATAATATTTTATGTAGAGAAACTGAAACATATGAGTGATAAGGAAAGGTATAACCTGATGGTATTTAGTGATAAATAAGTTTGAGGAGTGTGATCATCTCCACTGGATCTTGTGGAAAGTTCCCATAGAATTTCTCTAGACCATTCCCATTAACATTGTATGGTTTCTTCTCTCATTCATTCATAATATGAAAAATAACAAAATTATATACATGAGTAACCCTAAATGGGCATTCCCATCTAGAGTGAAGTTTAACTAAAATCTGCTTGAGTATTGAGTTTTATGATGAAACTATGTATCTGGGATGGGATTTTTTTGGATCAGTTTGTAATGATCCACTCTTTCTCTTTCATCATAAATCATATATTTTAAAAATTATATATTCTAATTTATTCCAAATATTACAGGTGTAATATTCTCTCTCCCCAGCTCTATCTAGATCTAGATTCATCTCTTTCACAACCAAGTATGGATTATTCACCAATTCCACATACAAGTGACATATTTTTCCATAAATTAGAATGTATGGAATCATTTCTATATGGTGTTTTTAGCTATCACATAATACTATAAGTTTTCTTCCAACCTTTGGCTCTAATCCTTCCAATTGGGCTTTATAATATTTTCCAAAATTCCTTTGATCTCCAAATTGGACACTTCAACTTTCCCATTGGTTTATGGATGATAGGTGTTGATTTTTTATAATGCACTTCGTACTTCCTTAGTAAATCCTCCATTATCTTATAATAAAAAGTAGACCCTTGATCATTGATGATAGCTCATATCACTCCAAAACTAAAAAATATGTTAACCTTGAAAAATTCACACATAACACGAGCATCATCAGTTTTAGTGTCCTTGGATTCCCCCAATTTGGACACGAAATCAACTACAATTAAAATATATGAATTAACAAATTGCATGGGAAAAGTTACCATAAAATATATTCCACAAACATTGAAAATTTCACAAAATCTAATGTATATTTGTGGAATTTCTTTTCTTTTTAAAATATTTCTAAAAAACTAACATTTTTCCATTTTCTTTAAAACAACATGTGAATCTATAAACAAGATGGGATAATAAATTCCAAATTATAGAAATTTTATTATTTTCATTTGAGGTCCAAATTGGACTCTAAAAACTAGGGTGTGATAAAACTCAAAAACATATTCAATTTCACTTTCAAAAAAATAATCATCTTATGATATGATAATTGAAAATTTTCCAATGAAATGGATCCTCCCAAATATAAAATATGGAATATGATTTTAGTTTTTTAATTTGGTGGGTATTTAAATGAGTTGGTAATTAATATGTTACCAAATATTTTACTATGTCATCGTACAATAACACCTGACCTTCATCAAAGTATATTTTATCCCTTGGAATGATTTGTGGTCCTAGTTTGGGGATTGGAATCTACACTTCATCTATCTTAGATATTCTACTCAAGTGATCTACCACTTGGTTTTAAGATCCTTTCTTATCAATGATTTCAAAGTTTAACTCCTATAGAATTAACATATATATAACAATCCTGGTCTTAAAATATTCCTTCTTTATCAAATATCTAATGGATTTGTATTCTAAAAAAATAATAACTCTAACTCTAACAAAATATGATCTGAATCTATCTATATAAAATAAAACATCCAAAAAATATTTATTTTTGTTTGTGTAGTTTAATTGGATATAATATAAGGTTTTTGAGGCATATTAAAATACTTGTTGTATACCCTCAATCCTTTTATAAAGCATTTCCCTAACTACTGTGTTTGAAGCATCACAAGATACTCCAATAGTTATTCCCAATATGGGGGATGCACCACTGGTGGGGTTATTAATCCCCTATTCAACTCACCAAGGATTCTCTATCATTGTTATAAAATAAAAATTAGCATTTTAAAAATTAATCTAAATAGAGGGAGAAAAATCTTACTGAAATCATTGATAAACCTCCTATAGAATCATGTATGTCCTAAAAAAAATCTAACATGTTTCGCACAAGTTGGGTAAGACAAGGAATTAATCACTTTAGTTTTTTATTTATCCACTTTAATTCAATTTTTTAAAATAATATTCCCAAGTAACTATCCATTATATGCCATGAAATGACACTTTTGAAAATTCAAGGCAAGAATCTTTCCAAAGTAATTTAAAAAAATAGATTTTTAAAACAACAGTCAAAATATTTTACAAAAACTATGTAACCATCCAATAATACCTCCAATAAATATTCAATGTGATCAAAAAATATTCTTACCATGAACTATTGAAATTTAAACAGAGTATTACTTAATCCAAATTACATTGTGTTATAAGTGAAGATGCTAAAGGGGCATGTAAAGGTGGTCTTCTCTTAGTCCTATTTAGCAATGGGAACTTGGACATAACTTGAAAATCCATATAAGATGAAATAATGATTTCTCCATTCCAATATATCTAATATATATTTAATGAATGGGATGGGAAAATTATCTTTTTGGGTGACCTAATTTTGCTTCCTATAGTCTATAAACACTCTCCAACTTGTCTGAATTCTTACATGGATTAATTCATTTTTTTCATTCCCAATGATGTATAAACCAATTTTATTGGGAACTAAATGGATGGGGTTGAACCGTTTTGAATATAAAATGAGATATATAATCACTACCTTTAATAGATTCACTATATCTTTCTTCATAACCTCTATTAATGTGGGATTTTGCCTCTTTTTGGGATACATAATGGGTTTGGAATCTCCCTCAAGAAAAATTCTATGTGAGTGGAGTTTTGGATTTATTTCAGGGATATCATCTAAGATATACCCTATTACTTCTCAAAAGTTAAATTAGTTTTTGTTCTTTTTTTGGTGATATATTATTAACAATTATCACTGGTAATTTTTCTCCTTCCATGAGGTGAACATATGTTAAGTTAAGTGGAAGTTTCTTTAATTCTAGATTTGGGGGATTATTCAAGATATGGAATTTAATTTAGGTTCCACACTCCTAAATATTGAACTTATAACACACACAAAAACATATCAACTTCTTATTTATGAAATAAACCATCACATTCACCAAAAAATCATAACTTTCCTCTTCCTTTAATTTGAAAATAGAAATTCCAATTTTCTAGATAGCCATATCTTCCATGGAATTTTTCATCAAAAATTGTTTTACTAAGGCTAAAAATTCATGTAGAATACCTGAATATTCAAGGTGTTTAGACTATTTAAGGTAGGATATTGAAAAGGTGAATAGTCGTTTGAAGGTGACTCATGGAGTCAAAAATATTGAAGTGAACAATACTAACTCTAAACTCTATAGTGACTGTTCCTTTATGCATATTGATTATTGCCTAAATTTTATTTAGGAAATATCTACCCAAAATTATGGATGAGTATCCTGGTTCTCTATGATCCTCCATGTTTAGTATATAGAAGTTATATGAAAATATTAGGCTTTGAACTCCAACTAATGCATATTCCAAAACTCCTACTAGAAAAACAATGGATCTATTTTCAAGATATACCACCACTCTTATGGGATTAAAATACCTCATCTAAAAAGAATTAAATAGTGATGGAGGAAATAAACTAATATAATAACCTATATCATATAAAGAATCAGAAAAATTTAAAGATTCAATGGTGATGGGAATATAAAATTTTCCCTATATCTTGAAATTTGATGGTTAACTGGGGTGTGATCATGGTTGAGAAACTTCTTACTAAGATGATTTTCTCATTCCCTTGAAGGTTACTATTCTTAGTATAAATATCCTTTAAAATTTTATCATAATTTTTAATCTTATTAACTTTTTTAAGATGGGTAATATTGATCTCCTCTTTCTAAAAAGTTTCTAGAATTTCTTTTTAAAGTGATTCCTTCTAGGTTTTGTTTTACTATGCCATTATTGATGAGAATGGTGGTCGAAGAAATTTACTCTTACTTTTATGACTTTTATTGGTGTTTCTAATCTACTTTTCCATGGTTTATCCTTCCTATATTCCTCTTCATTTCCTTCTTCTTGGGGTTGTTTTTTTGAAATATGTCCATAATTTTAATAATTCCAAGTTTTCTTCCCTATCATTTTAGGTTTAATTGCACCAAATTTATGTGTGGTTGGTGGTTAGAGATATTTCCCACTTATTATTGTTATTATAATGAAATTATAATTTTGGTTAATAATTTTTTGGGCTATTGGTTTTTCTTGGTTTTTTGTTAATATTTTCATCATTTATCTCAAATATTTGATTTTATTCCTAAGATCGTATATCTCTACAACTTTTTGTTACTTCAGAATAAGTTGTGAACCAAGAATATTCTATTGGAAAGGTGAGTTTGGTAGGTGTGTGGGTGGTAATAAGATTTCTTGTATATTTATTTAAAGTGTGGTGGGTTCTAGAATTATTAGTTTTTTTGTTCAGGGGGTTGTTTTGGGTAATGATTTTGGAAGTAGATCTTCCATATTCTAATTTCAAAATTCTATACTAGACTTCCTTAGGATCTCTCAATCCTTGGTTTGTTTGGAATTTTCTAATATGAAAAGTTTTTTCACAAATTTTCATTCCCTAAACTTTGGTATATTGGTTAGTGAAATGGATAGGTGATGAGAATAAACCACATACCTTAATTAGTTCTTCTTTTTCACTAATTTATTTCAAATCTATCTGTCTCAAAAAACTGTTTATATCTTCAAGTTTGGTTCTAAAAAAAGTAAATAGATAAAAATTTCTTACCTCCTGTATTCCTCTTATACCAGTACCTCTTGTTATGAATCTTTGTGAGTTTTGAGAAATATTATCAATCAATAATTTGTATTTTACTAGTGATTTTCCAATCATATCTACTCTAGATGAGGCATCCAAAATATTTCTATCATTTTAAATAAATCCTTGGTAAAAGAAAATAAGGAAGTAATGGTCCTCTATTTTTTATGTGGGTAGCTTGCATAGAGCTTTTTGAATATCTCATAGTACTCATAAAACTTTTCTCTTAAATATTTTCTGATGGCATAAAACTCCTTTAAGATTATTATTATTCTAGAGGCTATGAAGAATATATGAAGGAAAAAAATATGGAAGTTATCTTAATCCTAGATCTCTCTTAGTTTCAATATATACAAACACTCCTTGGCTACTCTTTTAAGTGGGAAGGTAAATATCCTACACTTGAATTTTTCATCATCTATTCCTCACAGCTTCAAGGAAGAGAAGACATGGGTGAAACCCTTGTTATGTCTAATTTGGTCTTCTCCTTTCAATCCATGGAATTTATAAAGTAGTTGAATTAGTGAATTTTTCAATTCAAAATCATTTTTAAGATCAAGAATTTCGATTTGATTTTTCTATTGATGAATTGTGGAAAACAAATATCCCTCACTATTTACTTGGTATTTCTAGCTATGGTGATAGGATCTAGTTTAACACTATAAGTTTCACCTAAGTTCATGAGATAAATTTCATAAAAAACATATTGTAAGTTTATATTCCTAAGTCCATCTAACAATGTTTTTTAATTTAAAGATCAAAATTATATAATTACTTTTTTGAATATTGGGTTATGAAATTTAAAAGATTAGAATTGGAAGTGTCACCCCAAAAATGGAACTAATCATTGACTTGTTCATATCCTAGGGTGTGGAAAAAGTTATTATTTCCTAGGTTGATTATTGTATTAGTTGTATCCTAAGGTTGTATCCATAGAGGTGTTATGTAAAATCTATTTCCCATTATTGGTTGGAGAAAAGGGGTGGTATTGAGATATTTTTTATTTTAAAACTTTGAAAGTAAAGAAACAGTGATTTGAAAACAACTATGATGAAATAGTGATCAGGTTATGGTTGGATTAAGATATAGTAACATTATCCTAGTTTCTTAGTTATCCACTCTTCTTCTACTAATCTAGAAGTGAGAGAATCCGTAATCACTTCTTCTTTCTCCCTTAACACAGTAGTGATGGTGAGAATATCCCTAACTAATATTTCATCATGGTATACCCTCCTTCCTAAGTGTTTTAGTGTTATATTTGACCACCCCTATTTAACTTAGACAATTCACAATTGGGTTTTTTTATTCCTAAAAAGCCAAGAGTTTTCACTACCAATTTCATACATGTTGACAATCGTCGATAATTTCACCACATATCTCAAGCTTGCTCAATTTTATATAGACTAAGAATAGGTGTAGGGAGATAAATATAATCAAATAAGTCAAAAATCAATAGATAAAATTCAAAACCAAATACAATCACACTTGATAATAAAATATTCTATCGAAACGTTGAAACCTGTTTTGAAAAAGAGGGGTAGATTTTTATTCCATGAATCACATAAAATCAATAATTCCAAACATTTTTAGGCTTCCCGTCCCTGATCACTCAGAATTTACCCCTCCATGTAAAGGGATACTTGGAAAAATGGGGGAGATTAATGCATCTAAAAAACTAAATGAAAATAAAAAGTAAAATAAGGAAAAAAATATTTCAGTTGCTACGCATAAGAAAGTATAGGGAAAAATTAATATCTATATAATTTCTTATTATCCTATTATAGACACACTATTTACTCCTTCAAAATCATTGTTAAAACATCTAAAATTTCCTCCCTTATAATTTATAATGTCCCCTTTTTATGGTAACTTTAAATCTCTATTTAGATTTGATCTTCCAAGAAACCTATGACTTTTATTCTTAGATTATGATCAAAATATTATTCATGTTTAAATCCACATAGATGAATATAATTTATCATTTTCATATTTACATGGAACTCAATACCTCATATTGAAGTGGGTATGAGTTTCTCTGATGCGTACTTCAGACCATCCAATATTTTATTTTTTAAAAGTGTTGGATCAACCAAGAGGGATAGTGATTGTAGAAGAAATTATGCATACATGGTCTCTTACCATGTTTACAAAGGCATGACCTTGACTGGTCTAATGATTAAACATATTGTGAATGATGTTTTATGGTTATTAAGGGTTTCATCATGGTTGCATAAAACTAGATTCATGCTTACACAGGCTGTAAATATTGGTTACCCAGGCTTGTTTGGTACTTTTTTTATGCATAAACAAGGGAAAATGATCCATATTTATCCCCTCAATTATTTTTATATATCTAGTTCATTTTTCATTTCTTTTATATTCCTTTAATGGGGATGAATCCATAATAATACTCCAACTATTATCACTTACTTCCACAACTATCTTATCAGTCATGGGATCCAATGTTGCACTACATAATCTAAGTCCTTCACAATATAAATATAAAGGATAAATAGTAGAAATCCACTCACATAAAATAAAAAAAATAAATTAAAGTAAACACCTAATTTTTCAATTTTAAATAATATTCATACAATCAAATCATTTGACACTTAAATTCCAAAAATCATTAAAATTTATGAATTAATAATCATCAAGGAGTAAAATAAATTTCATATCAATAAAATATCATGAATTTATATAATGTTTTAAGATATTCACATTACACCCATCATAATATCAAGACAAATCTTATGTGACTAAACTAATCTTATCTATGCATTTCATTAGTCTAATTCAATTATGGGTCATGTGTCTTATCATCGTATATAAGTGGAAAATCTAATCACGGTTTCACTCCAGCCAATAACATGACTAGAAACATACCCAACCACCCCATAATTAGATAATTTTATATTTTTACTTGCGTAAGTATGGTTTAAAAGTATTAAGGTTCTCATATTATTTATCTCTTTAACCTCTAGTAATAAGGATTGATAATAATCATATATTCCTAAGTATATCAATGATCGTATTATATTTCATGAGATATTCATTATAAATTTAGTGTAAGTAATACATCTCAAATTATTACCTAATGAATATATTCTTAATACATCACAAACATCCCTTTGTAATGATTAAATGAATCTATTCAATCAAATATTAGCATATCATCAAAACCTATAATACTCTTTGATGATCATCTATTAGGGATAATTTAAAGTTTTTAATTTGAGGGGATATTAACCATTTGAACATTCATGTAAAGTAAATAGAAGTTCACGTGAATGAATTATAAATTGATATTTCCTCATAAAACCATGATACATTAATATTCTTATAATAATACTTAACTAAAAATTCAAAATCACTAATTTATCACATCTTATATGATAAATTATCATATCGGCCTTATGTTTTCTTTATTTTGATGGTTTTTTTAATCATTAAATTTATATATAATTCCTTACACAACTCTATGTGAACACATGATAAAATACTCCCACTAAACTCTTTAGTGAGAAATATCTATAAAGTAAGCTAGTTTTAATAATGTTGAGACTTAGGAATCATATTCCTATTGTTAAACTCTTGGAGAATATTCAAACTCTTTAACTTCATGAAATTAAATGTTACAATTTAAACTTTTGTTATCTTTTAGAACTCTTTATAAACTTTCATCATCATCATACTTGAAATCTTATTCCATTAATGTAACTATTTACATGGTTACATAACAGTACATACTAAACTATTTTTGGATAAAGTGATATCCACTTTGTTGTAGTAACTAAATGTAAAAATTTACATTTCTCTTTACCAGTGTACCCTAAAATTTTTTTAAGGATATCAATTTTAATTCACTTTTTTAATTTGACTAGTAAAATTATTTATTTTTTAATTTTGAACATCACTATATTTTAACATACTTCCACTAGCCTCTTAGCCACTATATTCTCTTTATAACATATTGTTAAGATTCAACACAAACTACTTTCTATTTTAGGAAATAACACTTATTTCCTTTTAGAAGGGATATTTAATAGATAAAATATTTTTTTTACTCATATATGGTATTCCATGTATTTGGAGTATTTTTCTTGAAAAAAAATAGTTGGATAAACACTTTATTCTAGATAAAACACTTTTATCCAATTCTCTTTTAAAAAACATGTTATAGAATCTAAAATAATGAAAACGACATTGACATAATATCATTTATTAAAAACAAAAAAAATTAAAAATTTCAAATGAAATAATTTTACATCAAAAATAAAACATTCATCATATCTTTAATTCATTTAAATCATCAATGCAGCAATGATGTGAGCCCAAATTTTAAAAAAATTATCTATATTTCAATGATAATTACCCCAATATTAATCCAATTACCAAGTAAATTTATGGTATTTATGACTTTTTAAGAATCTGTACTTTATTATAAAATGACTTAAAACATGGTTTTTATTGATTTGTTCATTTTTTGGAGGAGTTAATAGTGAATCCATATGTTGATCTTGAAGAAAATTGAAACTGATTTTTTTTTTATTTTAAACTATGAATTTAAAATTTAAAATTTTAAATGGATTTATTTTTTATTTTAACTTATTTTAATCATTTTATAATTTAATTAAATTCATAAATTGAAAAAAAAATTAAAAAATAATTGTGATTTTTAATTTACATTAAAATGTGTTTTTTACATGATGAAAATATTATGATTTTTAAAAACTAGTTTTAAATTAGATAATGAAAAAATAAATTCAAATTTATTTGTTTTTAATTATTTTTATTAAATTGAAATTAATTTTAACAAATTCATGCACTGAAATATTTTTTTCACTATCTGTAGGCTGGGAAATTTTTAAAGGACTACTACTGTTGGCCTGCTTTTTTCCATTTACTGTCGTTGGCTTGTTTATGTGGCCTTATTACCATCATTGTCTTTTATCGTTCTCAACATCCCCATAAACTGTGAAAAGAAGAAAAATCCTTCTACTGTTGATTTTATACTACCGGTTCCCTATACTACTACCATTAGAAGGGAAAATTCTACTACCATCCCCACTTACTACCATCATAAGGCCCTGCTACATCACCTAAGCATGATGAGAGAAATTATTCTACTACTCAGATGTAATTTCATACTACCATTAAGGTGAACTATCCGTCTACCAGGAAGAACTGAAGGTAACACCTCTCCCCAGATCCTCTTCCCTACCTCCAACCATGCACAGACACCCAATCCAACTAAAAATTGATGGAATTCAAGATCAATCATAATGAATTTAAGGCACTAGATCCAAAGCATGATATGAAGGCCAATAGGAAGAGATAAGATTCTTTTCCAGATCTAGTCATGCCTCCTCACCTAATTCCATCCATCTAGTTCCCCCATGAGTATATACCCCTTGTTGAAACCAGTCTCCAACACTAAGGAAAACCCAAATCCATGAGAGGCTATCTAATTGGAGAAGCTAGACAAAACAAAGTTGAGGAAGGATGAATATCGACTGCCGAATCCAAAGATCGAAGCTGAAAGAGAAGGAAAAAACTAAGTTATTTGAAGAAGAATCTTTTAACTATTGGATTACCTCATGAGTATAACCAAATCAAGTGATAGCTCTATTAAATTTAAACTATCCCAAGATCAGGTGAAATGTAATAGAGAAAAATAACCTGACCAAATTTTTTCTTTGTTATTGTGTGGTTATTTCCCTATACAAGTAGGAAAAAATAGAGTGGACCTAAAACTCTTCCCTATACATCAATTAGGATTGTAAATAAAGATTCACCTCATGTGTTCAAGGAAATTCCCAAGATACTCTTTCCAATTATGTCAATTATAGTAAACCAGTAACTTCTACCACAAAATCTCCCTATCCAGACACTCTAAAACAATAGTTCCCCAAATTTCTTTGATCCCCAGTTACAAATTTTCAGCAATTACAGCGTAGAACTACCTCACCTCAAAGAATTAAATTTCCCCGAGTCCCAAATATTCATAAATATAGAACCAATTTTTCATCTCAAACTCATTCTCATTTCAAGTACATATCCAATGTGTGTTGACAATTTTGGTCCAGAATCTTCATTAGGCCCACTGATATATTTTATTCTCAAGAGATATAATGTGTATAACTAAAAATAAATAGCTTCCCAATTAGTGAAATACCTCAAATAAGATTTTCATGATGTTCCAAAACACACCAGTCAGGGAATATTATAAAATATTTACTAGAGCGTGATCATGGGAAGAAAATATTTCAACAAGAAGATTCTATTAAAGTAGATCATGACCCTCATCCAGGAAATGTGGCATACATATAGTTAAAAAAGGATCTTTCCACTTGATACTGAATTCAAGGGGGTGAAGGAGTTCATTGTCTATAAATATATCATCTCCCCACACTATAAATGTATTCATACCTTGGACTTAAGCTTGGTTTTTATTATATTAGGATTTATTTTTTTCATTTTTAATAAAATTATTTTCTTTATATGTTCAATTGTGTCAATATATTCTCCCTAAATTTATATGTGTTACTTTCCCTTGTGATGTCCTATTAGTCCCAAACTCCATGAACATGGAAAGCTAACCCCCAATGGGTGATCTGAGGTAAATCATAGTGGTGCACTTAAAGTTATGTGTTTCAATTCCTCACTCTATTTTATATTATTCTAGTGTGATAGTGAAAAATGTATATAGATTGGGAAATTTTAACTCCATATTCCATTAATGATATTGTTCTCCTCTACTTGTTTCAATTAAATGTTTCCCACCATTAATATTACACTTTATACTATAAGAGTTGTGTGATTTGAATTGAAGAATGGTATGTGATTGCTACCAAGTGGGTGAGTATGTCCATTCACTTTATTGAGGAGTGTGCTTGACAATTAACCTAGGAGAATAATGGGATTGTTGGTATAATAGATTATTCTTTAGTAGATTAGTCATTCCCTACAAAATGAAAATAGTATAGGGTGTGTGGATGAATGATATTGAGTTTATACATTGAGTTAGAAGATTTATAAAAAATGTAAATAATGATCCAACCCACTGGAATTCACCTAAGGACCACCTATATTCCTCACTAAACTATTTTGACTATTTTTTTCTCCAATTCATGAACCTAAAAATAAATAAGAAACACTTTTTAATTATGGATTCTTTCATAATTAAGAAATCAAAATAAATATTAATAAGTGATTTTAAATAGTGAAGAATGGACCCACACAAACTCCTTGGGAAATGAACTTGGTCAACTCTATACAACATTTCATGTTTTAAATAAAATAAAAATTTTGGTTGACCATGCCCCACGACAACCGCATGATCAAGAAACCACTTTCTCCATCACTTCAAGATTAATTCATCAATTCTTTATTTCTGCTTCTAAACTTCTATATATTTAAAACATTTGTAAAATATATATTTTGGAATAAAATACCATTTAGAATCTAAGAATTTAAGTTTATGATATTCATACCTAGAGTAGAATCACCATATGTATTCTTATAAACTTTTAGGTATTCTGGCTAATTCCTTATACAATGGATAATCTAACCCCAATGATAACATTGTCCTTACTTCTTTTACGACATCACTGGTGGTGTAAAATCTTCATGATATGTTTTATTTTTGAAACCTTTTACCTTAATATAATGTATAATAAACAAGGTAAAATAGTTAGGACCACCCATGTCATGTTCTATTATCCTCAACATATTGAGGAGATCAGGAAAGTGTTTACAAAATTCATTTATGTTGTAATTAAGAAAAAATTGTGGGAACATTTCCAACATTGATTATATAATGAAATCAGTCACAAGATCAAGTTTCATAGGTGAACCCATTCATTCTAAATCATTTATGTACCCAATCATATTGATCACATGAGTTTAAACCAATGTTCCTTCTAACATTTTACTTCAAATAAGAGACTTTGAAGCTTCTTACCTTTCATGAATTTCTTATTATTTATAAAGACTATTTAGTTTTTATATCATGTTATTATCACCCATAGACTCATGTTGTTTTTGTAAATTAGAATCCATGGTGAAAATCATTAGTGTTGAAACCTCCAGTGAGTCCTTTTGATGATTTTTATAGGTATCTAAATCCTTTTGTGGAATATTTTCCCTAGTTGGATTCATATGAAGTGGTTCTTCCGATATATAAAATTTTTCCACATTCTTGAGAAAAATTCATAAGTTTTGATACCAGTTTATAATATTTTCACCATTTAGTTTTTCTTTATCGAGAATAGATCTCAAATTCAAACTGGTTGATGATGATACCATTATCTACTATAAAAGTTTTGTCATATTATTATCATGTTTTAAATCTTTTCATTAAATACTTTTAATGATAGTTATTCCACTAAAATTGATGAACAAATACATCATATCTATTTAGTGATTCAAGATACATATTTCACTAAGCAATGACCCCGATATGGAATGAAACTCATCACTTTTGTTATTTAGGTAGGTCATCAAGACAATCATAATAGTTTTGATTCTTGGATATTTGAGTGGAAATACCTTTGTTTGTATCCATAAAATGGATAATTCCAAAATAAATTCTTATGGTATCTCAACCATTGAGTTTTTCTAGCTAAGTATAACCCAAATAAAATCTCAAAATGAGTTAACACAAGACAATCCAAGGGCACCCCATTATGGAATGAAACTACCTAATTGGATAATTTAGTGTTATTTATTACATTCTTACCTTACAAAATATAATCTAGGGGTGCCCCACTATGGCATGAAACTACCCAATTGGATGATTGAGGGTGTCACTTTCGATGGAATCCCACACTTAGTATTTAAGGGTGGTTTCTTTTAAAGTCTCACCAATTTAATATACATCAAATGAATATTAAGTTCATTACTAATAAATCTCATATAATATTTATATTATCATGTTTTATTTTTTTATTTATGTGTGAATATAAGTATTTATTTTTTGGATCCCTACTCTAACCACCAAATTAATGCATACACACCACATTAATGTGTAACTTTAACAAAACCCACATTTTTTGTTACTCGACCAAAAATAAAATCCAAACATATTCATACATATGTGAATGTTTCATATTTATAAGGTATATGAACTCTTCATATAAAGGTTTTTAACTATATAAGATTTATAATATTCTCATAAGTAAGTTCAGAGTAATATATTTCCATCCCCATTCACCTTTCTATACAAGGAATAATCCTCCCAGTCGGTAGAGAGCCTAATCCCAAATCCCTATCAATGGGGAGAATTTACTCAAGAGAGAATCCAATTCATGATAACTCTAAACCATAATATAAAAAAACTATTCCCAACTACTAAATATAAGATAATAACTTCATTTACAAACTGTGTTTAAGGTGATAAAAACTAAATTTTATGTAACTATACCTAGCCTGTAATGAAAGGATCTATCTCTTAGAATCAATTTATGACACAAATAAAGCATAAAAGTATTCACAATATAAACAAAATTATATAAATGAAAAAGAAAGGAATAACAATTAAATAAATTAATATTTCATAAATTTAAATATGGGAATAACTTATGAACCTTCTCAAAAATAAAAGATAACTATTATGGTTATTCCATAATTTTAGATATAAACACTTTAATATAAAATTTCAATATGAACTATTTTATACTACACATTATTTGGAAACTTGATATATATGAAATTTCATGAATTAATTTATAATTAATAATCTATTATGTAAACTATCTTTTATAATTTTTATAGAATATACATTATATTATTTAAACCTTTAATCATATTAATCATCAAAACATTTTTGTTGTAGTCTGAATAATATATTTAAATAAGACCTTCCTTTTTATTTGAACAATTTCAAATTAATTAATTATAAACAATTCATAATTACAAACACGAACAATTTTATATTTGATCCTTATTTACATGCTTTATAAACGCTTAATAAATCATTTTTATAATTGTTAAATAAATACTTTATTTAAAGATTACAAAGATGGAATATAACTTGGTATATTAACTTTATTATGATTTATAACCTTTTATAAACCATATTAATTTCAAATATATATTCTTAATATGAAATCTTTAATATAAATTTAATATTTATAATAAATTTTTCAAAAAAAATAATCCATTAACTATTAATATTTTATAGTTAATTAATATATAAAATTACTTTTATAAATTTTTCACGACCTGGCCCAATGGGGCCCGGTCCGCAGTTACCCAAAGCCCATTTATAATTGTCTAGGGGCTAGAAAATAGCACCAATAAGTCATATCACACATATGGGAGTCATTATCATAACATACTTATACGGACGCACACATCTCCATGCCCATACAATGTTGAAATCTAAAATAATTGATAACAATGCATGAATCCATCTATAATCCCAAAATACTAGTGTAAAATAAAGTACTATAAATCATAAAAAGGGGATAAATACAGGCCTACCTAAACTGGAAATAAATTTTCACCTTCTCAAAATGAGGGGACTGGAGTCAAATGCAATAGCGGTATACACCTTGATCTTTCTAGCCCAAACTAACTCCACCTTCTCCTAGTCCACCAAGGAATCTAAAAATGGTTTATCATTTTCATAAGAAATGAAATGTGTGGGAAGATACCATGCATGGGTTAGTATAAAAATACCCATTAGGACACCCGAAAATCACCAAACACAAAGCCTCAAGAGTAGTCAGCTCATTATAGGCTATGTCAATCATAATGTGAGACATACAATAAAACATATAGATATACTTATAATAGACACATAGCCTGAAGGCAAGGTCACAACCATAAATATATCCTATAATTCTTACTCAAAGGTTACATACAACACTCATCTAGGAGAACACACTCCACAAGCTATACTACCACTACTAAAACTCATCCCAGAGGTCACACTCATCTGGGAGAACACACTCCACAATCCACACTACTATTGATGACACTCATCCTATACATAATTCTCATAAATTCTAGTCAAAAATAAGCATGAAGGATACATAGAGTGTTCATATAAGAAACACACTTGATTGTACTACCCTCATCAGAAAGATCATATTTGGGTACATATATAAGAGTTCAATGCCCAAGGCTCATTAAGGGGACACCAAACCCTACTGGAAACATCCTCAAAGATAGAGTATCAACACACATTTAAATATTGGTAACACTAATTCCAGAAAACCATATATAAGGAAACGTGAAGGGAGATGAAGATCGCCTGAGCCTATCGGAGGGATACATGCTCCAATTGATTCATTAGTTGAATCAGTTTGGGACAACTCACTCAAGAATAAGGAAACTCACACTCACTGCACAGATCATCATAAATCTATAGAGGGGTCACCCTCTATAATGATAATGGTATATTTCACCAAAAACTAATAAGAATGAAACTTTATAACAAGCTCAACCAATACTAGTCTGGGGAAGCTCACACAACCTCATATTGAATCTTATATGAGAAGAAATAGAAATCTAACCTATCCAAAAAGGATTACATGGCATATCCCTGGGGGTACATGATGTATCCCACTAATCCTCTCACTACCTGTGTCTCATGTTCACATGGTATGTACTTTTCAATAGTACATTGTGTGTCCCTGAGGTACATGGCGTGTAAAGGTCACCCTAGAACTTTGTGTGAATTATTGTCCACGCCCATTTAATTTCTGAAGTACACAGCATGTGGTCCACCATACACAGTGTGTGGACCACAAGGTATCATGGGTCTGTACTCCCTATACACATCAATCCATCTACCAGGGTGTATACAGCATGTTTTATGGCCTACATAGTGTGTAGCGGCACCTGGGCTCCTAGGCGTGTACCTCCTGTACAGGCATATCTGGTTGTCCATGGGACAAATTTCCATGTGACTCAAGTCACATGGAATTTCATACTTATCTCTACATAAAAAACCTAGTACCAAAAAGAAGATATTACATGACATGTGTTCATAGGACTAAATTCCATATAGTAAAGTTTTTCATAGAACCTATGGAAGAATCATGTGTCTTCTAGTTTAAATGTTGTTTCCATCGTTTGTTCTTAAGGAACTTAGATCTAGTCAAAATAAGTCCTTATATCACCTTCTTGCCATATTTTGTCCATGAAATCCATGAAATCATGTCTAAAATTACATATTCTCATTAGAAGGTGAAAACCCTTTCATGAGGATCTCTGGTCCACACCTGATCCATCTATGGATCTACTTTCATCATTTTAAACCACGATTGTGTCATTTAATCTCAATCCCCAACATATGGTAGTGATTTATTCCACCAAATACTATTTCTGAAATGATTGTTCACTAGGAAATTATCCACTTGTGGGACAAAATAAAATGGAAATGGTGAACAGAAACATAATGAGGAGAGAAAATCATAAAAAATAAATGGGAGGAATAAACATTAACATTTTTTCATTTTCAACCTTGATCTATTATTTTGGATAGGATGAATGAATACATATAAATATCAAATAACAAAAATAATAATTATCCCCAAATCCCACAAATAAACTAATGCTCGCAAAATGACCAATCCATGAATAAATCTATTAGTTGATTGATTTTCATTATTTATGGCATAAAAATAGGGATAAATTAATACAAAATAACATCCTATATTCATTTGTATGAATCTATGATTAAGAACAATCACACTTTGTTTTCATAGATGAGATCCACAAGCTCTGTTGGAAAACGATCATCGATCTGGCCTCGATCCAATGTTGTCTTCCAATAGTCCTCCAATGGGTCCTCTCTAATGTATCCTCTCAATTCCTAGGTTATGTGTCTAAACCTAGGGATTAGGAATATTCAAGTTTAAATATAGGATTATAAGATGTTTCATTAAAATAAATAAATTATTTAATATAATTTTTTTATTTTAATTATTTGTGTTTGTGGTAGCCTTTTACCAAAAATCCGGACATCGACAAAGATTGTGTCATGCATGTGGTAAACCACACATTCTAAACTAAATTAAGGCCTTAGATTTATGATTTGAGACTCCATTTAGGATTTATTACACATTTTCAATAAAATTGAATGAGTGTGATATTAATATATTTAATATATTATAAAAATTATTTTTGTTCTCATCAAGACTCAGAATCTCATGTCTTTTTAGTGCCTAGCACCAAAAATATTCCTAAAAATATTTCAAAATCTTACATAGAAAAAAAAGGACATTATATTATTCCCTCCTTTAAGTATTTTCATCCCAAAAATCACAAACTAAGTAAAATTTGGGGATATTGATCTATCAAATAGTTTTCCCATTCCCTCGAGCTCTCCTGACGATTTCATGTTCCATCAACAACCACACACCCAAGGAAAACATTTTCCCATGAAGGTTATTTCTCCTACCAATCCACAACATCACCATTTTATTTTAAAATGAAACTTCACCCTAATGTATTGGCTTACCTAGGTCAATATTGTACAACAATTCATGCACATACCTCTTAAAATCTAAAATTTGGGGAACACTAAGTAGTGAAAACTATTATGTCCACAGGATTAAGTGGTACACCACTTCTCTAACCCAACACATAAGTAGAAAAATAAAGTGCCTAATAACCCTATAGATAGCATACCACCCTATCTAAGACTTTGTAACTCTACAAATACAATTTCCTCCATAATCATTCAACTGAGGACTCATGACATTTAATGGGTAGCCATCATCCTCCCCTAGATGAACTACACACCTTAGAACCATCACTAGTACTATAACTAAAATTCAAGCATTATTACCCATTGGAATCAACCAGTTTAATAGTGTATTTTAAGGTCCCTAATTCATGGCCTCAAAAAGGTTCTAATATAGTGTTTTAGTGGTTATCATCATGATACGTGATCCCCATTGATTGTTGATGATCATCCTAACTATGGCTCAAAAACCAACATGCAAACCTGAAGCATGTTCACCAGAAACTGTATGGTCTACTTTACCTGGCTAGTTGGATGGGTTAAAACACTATTCCCAACTATAATTAAGTCCCCAAATTATTCCCTTAACCTTTCCCTAATCATTCCATGAAGTAAGTATCACAGTCTATAATGCTCATTATGGGAATTCCAAAAATCCGAACTACCTACTGCACACACAGGTGTCCAAAAATCTCTACAAATCATTAGTGTGTATCACCCATAGATAGATGAAACAATAAGAGTTTAACTCATAAAATTGTTACTAATACCTCATATTTAAAACTAATAAAAATATATCATGGAACATCCTCACCTCAACTAGATGTACTGCTAATGGAAAACAACCACTTTATCACCTCCTCTCACATTGTGACTAGAACCACCATCCATCCCTAAAAAAGGATGACATGATTTCATCCTTAAAGGAATATGTCGGGAATTTATCCAGTACATATATGGTCATGCAACATCTCACAATTAATATCCTTGATTCGTACCTCCATGGATATAAAAAAATTGAAGGGTAACAACTATCGACTGGAGGTGAAAGGCACCATCCTCAAGTGTCTCACATGCTCCAACTCAATGTTGATAGCGCATGGATTCCATCGAAGAATAATACCATGAACTAATCCAATAAGGTTCAAGGATCCATTCCATAAGTCTCATGATTCTTTTTTGGCATAAAACACGCTAAAGGGTATCAACACAAACTCAAAACAACCACAATGGATTTGGAAATTCACTTATGGTATATCATTCTATACAACTAGAGTTGGTGATAACTGGTATCAAGGTAAAACTCTACGAATCACTTTATGCCAAACCATGGGTCAACAAATCCATTGATTCTCGTAAGTGGATACCTTCCCTCATTTCATCTGGTCCAAGTGACCCCAATCCATACTCAACATCAAGAACGCATCCACATCTTAGGAGAAAAAAATCGGGATGACCATGTGTACACATTTTTCCTTACAAATCCCCTTTATCTATAAATTCATGACTTCACATTCAACTTATGAATCCCAAAGGATTCTATTTTTTGTGATATTTTAAAAATCATGGCCCATCCTGAGTGTTAATCCTTATAGAATCATATCTCTTGGTCTGGAGATAAAGATGTTACATCCCTAGGAAATATGCTCTCATACTTTATCACTACTACAGGAAAAAAATATTTTATAGTATTTTGATCCAAATGTATCACTATCCAACTGATTAGAATTAATTCTGAACTACATTTTTATGATATCATCCTTATTTACCTGGTATCACTCCTTATTAAATGAGGAAAACACTATCCTAACCGTTGGGTCCCTTGGTATGGTAGTAATGACTAGTTGAAGGCAACTATTCATTTTTTTTAAAATTAAAAAAATACTATTATAGTAGAGTTATAATAATGTTAAGTGTGTAGAGGAAATAAAAAAATATAACACATGATGTTTTTATTGAGGTTTATATCACCAAGATCCTAGTCCTCTCATCAGTCTTCTCTATTCTTTGAGGAGACTGGTATTAACTAGATCCTCATATTTCAAAGGATAGGATAATATAATTTCATAAAACTGAAAAATATCCTTTTCACACTTGGTTTTATAACCCATGACTTTTGAAGAAGTCACAAGCTACCTTCCTTCTTTCTGGGAGGAACTATCACAACCCATCCCTCGGGGCATGTGTCATTACTACCCCAAGCCTGGCTCCCAAAGGCCAGGGGATGGAGACTAGCACCAAAGGCATTATCCCACGAGTGTGAATAATTTTCTTGAGTACCTGTACGCACACACACACACACATCCCTAGCCCATAATGTTGAAAAGTAAACATGCATTCCACTAAGACAACCATTGATAGTAACAGTACAAAACTGAAAGTAAATGGAGCATAATACAATCCCAACAAAAGAAAAGTACAATCTCCTAAAGTTTTTCTATGGTAAACGCTACCTAAACGCTAAGTGATGGGGGTTCCACATAAATCCATAGAAGTATGCCTTGTATATTGGATTTCACTGGGCACCGCCTAGTCCAAGAAGACCAAGGTCTCTGTTGACATGTATGTTGTCTTCACAAGACATGACACATGCGGGTAGAGCCTGTGTAGGGGTGAGTAACAAAATAATCGGTAAGGACCCCAAAACAAAAAGGTAATATCACAAAGGAAATAATACACAAACTAAACTACCAAATTGGTACACAAAGTGTATCCCCTAAGAAGTACAGTCAAGAGAGAGTCACGAGAGTCTGCTCACAAAGGTATAAATCGAAAGTATGGAAAGCAAGACTATTAGACATAAATTTTGAACACCTTGTACTATCGAGACACTCATCCCCAGTGAGTTACATAGGTCTGTTGGGGCACCTAAACCCAGTCATCACTTAGGCAGGTTGGGGAACCTAGACCTTCTCGTCACTTAGGCTTGTTGGGGCACCCAGACCTACTCGTCACTTTTCCATGCTAGGGAACTTAGACCCACTTGTCACAGTCTTCTCATCATAGTATTCTCATCACATCCAACTGTAGGATTTCTACTAATAGCGCGCTTAATTCTGGGAGAATCTAATCCTCAATCAATTAGTCATATATCAACTTCCATGAAAACCTACTTATATTATATCAAAAGGAATGCCTCATCGTGAGGGTCCCAACAGCGTAAACAGCTCACCAATCTGGCATGAAGTTTAAATGTTAATATCATTTTAGTAAAAAGGGGACGATTTTGTTCGGGTCCACCGACTCGTCCTAGGTCCACTGACACGACCCGGGTCCAACCTATCCTAGTGGGTCCGACCTGACCTGATGGGTCAACCCGGCCCACTAGGCCCAGCCCGGACTGGTTGGGTCTGACCTAGCCTACTACGGCGGTCAGGCCCGATGCATCAGTCTGAGGTGTTGGGCCAGGCTTAGGGAAATCCTACCTAACTAACCCGTCCCATTGGATCGGTCTGGTCTTCTCCTCTGAGGATGTGGCAGTCACTTAATCCCACCTGCGATCATTGTCGCAAGTCATCATCGCTGTCCAGTTGGACCGTGGCCTCTAGTCGTGTGATGCTTCTCGCCAACCGCATCCATTGAACTGCCTATTGGTGGCCTCTGATCACCACGTGTAGTAGATTCCGCAGGCCACATTCTCCACTATGAAACACCACTGGCACACACTGCCTCTCGCACGCTGCCACTGCGTGCCGCTGACGGGTGCTTCCACAAGCCATCAGACTCGTTCCAGTGGTCTATTTTATGATCTACAAGTCCCGCAGCGATTTCCAAGTCACTGCCTCAACTATTGTGTGATCCAAGCCATATATCCATCAATACAGGGGTCTTACCATGTTCAGAACCTCCCAGAAATAATCAGATGTGACCAAATGGGTCCTTCGGTGAAGAATGCTAGGAGGGATAGAGACATCGCCATGAACACCCAAGGAAACGAATGTCAAACTCATTCATTTGGACTTTGTTAATTGAGTTATAAAATAAATGATACATGTTCAAATAATTACCATGATATAATCCCCTCTTAAATCCCCTCATGTCGAAATCCTATTCCTACAAAGATGATTGATCCACAGGTAAATTTTTTAGTGAATTGACCCACAATCGTCATTTACAAAGAAATAACCGGGGAAGGGTAACCACACATAATGAAAATCCACTTACCTATAGTTTTTGATCATTCATCAATAAATAATGGATTCATAAGCCGCCATTTGTTAATCCTTTATTTACAATCTGCTGCTATCGTTGGTGATCCTTTGATCCATCGTTATCGATGTTGATCCTTTGAAGAAGAAGGGAGGAAATAAGTACATTATTTTTTGTCATCATAGTTCCACAACATTAACTTCCTAGAGCCTCCAAGATCGTCCTATTATTCCCACATCTGTGTTAATCCATTAAATGGAGATAACACGTTTCAGCGTTTTAGTTACGCTGTGTCGTAGAGTCTTTATGTTTTTTCATTTATGAAATTAAACTATCACCCCTTCGTTGTCTTGAAATGAATTTTTTTAATAAAATAAAATTTTCATGTTTATTTTATTTTTATTTTAGAATGATCAAAAAATATTTCCCATAGTTTACCCACACCAGTCGAAGTTAGGTCCTTTCTAAGAAAAACACACTACTCTAAACACAATGGTGCCCTTGGATTTCAAATCTGAGAACTCGTTAAAAAGTTACAAAAACCTAGCATGCGTGCAATTTTAAATAACTAAGAAAAAGTTCAAGCATTTATTTCGAGGTCACTAGGTGTTAGAATCACATGTTTTATAAGTTCTTAGTCTCAAAATAATCCCATAATTTTATCAAAAAAATTACATGGAACTTTCAAGACATTACATTCTCCCAACCTTAGGGATTTTCATCCTCAGAATCAAAAAATAAGGAATAAAAAAAGAAATGGGGATATTGAGAGAGAATCTGAGACTCCCAATCCTAAGTGCTCTTTTGGATATTCTTGTGCTGCCACCAAACATGCACTAGAGGAATCAACCTCTAAAAAATGACCTGCTCCATTAAATCCTTAATCTCCACCGGGAACTCCGCAAAGGTCACCCCATCGTCAATGTATAGCTCTCTCTAGTCGATGATGTGCGATGGGTCATGTACATACCTCCTCAAATACGACATATGAAATAAATTATGTACTCGATGCATCTATGGGGGAAGAGACAGGTGTTACGCCACCTTGCTAACTCTGTTCAGAATCTGGAAAGGGTCGATTGGGGACAACTTGCCTCCCCAGCCAAACCTTCGTAATCCCTGTTGTGGTGAGGCATAAAGGAACACAGGGTCTCCCTCCTCAAACTCCATGGGCCTCTATCTCCTATCATCATAAGATTTATGCATGATCTGTGTAGTCTTCATCTATTCCGAGATGATCTGCACCTTCTCGGTGGTAGCCCATACGAACACTGGAACCACGATTATCGACTCCCCTAGGTCTGTCCAGCATAACTGTGATCTGCATGGTCACCCATATAGTGAATCAAATGGTACCATACCAATGGTGGAGTGGTATCTGTTGTTGTACGTGAACTCCACCAGTGGTAGATAGTCATCCTAAGAATGACCAAAGTCCAGGATGCAAGCATGAATCTTGTCCTTCAAAACATGGATAGTCCACTCTATTTTTCCTTCCGTCTGGGGATGAAATGTCATGCTCAAATGTAGATGAATCACAAACACCTCTTTCAATCCATTCCATAGTCGATACGTGAAGCGAGATGGTCTAAAACAATCGTTGAAGTCACCCCATGAAGATGAACTATCTCTTGAGCATAAAGGCATCTCAAGACCTCTACGTAACCCTTCTATTGAATGTGTAGGAAGTGGGACAACTTGGTGAGTCATTCCACGATCACCCAGATGGTATCATGTCCCTTAGACATTTTTGGTAAACCTGTCATGAATTATATCTATATACCTTATCATTTCCACTCTGGTACCTCAAGTGGCTGATTCAATCCAGCTTAAACTTGATTCTCTACCTTCACTTACTAACAAGTGAGGTATCGAGAAATGAACTTTTTCACTTACTTATTCATCCCCAACCACTAGTACTAATGTTGGAGATCCTGGTACATATTTTCCACTCCTAGATGCACCGCCAAGGGGGAGGTGTGGAACTCCCTCAAAACCTCCTATTGCAACATCACTGTATAAAGGTGTTCCCTCTAAAAAGGATGACATGATCTCTACCTATAGAATATCCATTAGGGGCATGACCTGTGGATAACTGAGCACATTGGGCCCCATAATCGACATGCCCAAGTTTTTCCTTCCTAACTCACTACAAGAGTGGGGGAGTGACAACCATCGACTAAAGGTAATATTCCCCATCACCATTTTACGAAGGATATCTACATCACGTCTATTTAATCTGATTCCTCACTCAGCAACTGCAACCCGGTTATCCTATTGACCATGTCTTCCACCACATTCCCTTTCCCAGGAGTATATAAAATCTATAACTCATAGTCCTGGAGGAACTTTAGACACCTTCGTTGTCTCAATTTCAGGTCCTTTTGGGAGAAAATATACCTGAGACTTTTGTGGTCGGAGTAGATGGTAAACTGATCACCCATCAAGTAGTGCCACCACATCTTCAAAGAGAATACCATTGGTTCTAGATCAAGATCATTGGTTGTGTAGTTTTTCTCATGTTTCCTCAACTATCATGAACCATAGGTAATAACCACCTACTCCTGCATCCAGACACAACCTAGTCTGGTCACTGATGCATCATAGAACACTACATACCCTACGCCCCCCTCTGGCAGTCTCAAGATAGGGGTGCTCATCAATCTCTACCTCAACTCCTGGAAACTCTACTGGCACTTATCTATCCACACGAAGGGTTTTCCCTTCCATGTCAAAGTTGATAAGGGTGTAGCTACCCTGTAAAAGTCAGGAATGAAACTCTAATAGTATCCATCCAAACCCAATAAACTCCACACCTCATTCATGCTCCTGGGTGGATCCCAACCAAGCATTGCCTCTATCATTGCTAGGTAAACTACAAATCCATCCTCTGAAATGACATGTACCATAAAGTGGACCTCTCAAATCTAGAATTGAAACTTTGATAACTTCCCATAAATCTGGTTCCCTTGGAGCATATCCAGAACCATCCTCGAGTGTGTCTCATGCTCTTCCCCGGACACCGAGTACACTAGGATCTCATGAATGAAGACCATGATGAACCGGTCAAGGTAAGGTTGTAAGATCCTGTTCAGGAGTCCCAAGAACACAGTTGGGTCATTGGTCATGCCGAATGTCATAACCAAGAATTCATAGTGTCCATACTGACATCTAAAGGTTTTCCTTGGTACATCCTCATCCCGTACACAAAGATGATGATAGCCAGACCTAAGGTATATCTTTGAGAACCACCTCACTCCCTTCAATTGGTCAAAGAGTTCATTGATTCTCGGAAGTGATTATTTTTTCTTCACAGTCTCCTGATTTAGGCACCGATAGTCTACACATAGTCTCAAGATCCCACCTTCCTTTTTGGCAAACAGAACTGGGGCCGCCCAAGGTGAAACATTGGGCCTTACAAATCCTTTTATTTGAAGGTCCTCGAGTTATACCCTCAACTCACGAAGCTATATGGGAGACATCTAATATGATGGTGTGTATATCGATCTCATCCTGGGGTACAATTAAGTGCAGAATTCAACCTCCCTATAAGGAGTTAATCGCATAACATCCTTAGGAAAGATGTCCTCATACTCGTCCACCACTATAGGAAATTGAGGACTCCTCTCATCTACCATGCTGAGGGTAATTCTAGCCAACTGGTTTGTGAGTATCTATACTCTCCTCCAAGTAAGTCTATCTTGCACTGTAAGCATTCCCTTTTCACCGGTAAATGAGAACCTAGTCCCATCTCCACAGATACACGACACACTATACCTAAAACCATCAATATAAGCTTGGACTATGGATAACCAGTCTATAACAAAAATGATTTCATAAGGCCTCGACACCACTATTAGGAGATCCTAGCCTAAGCTCTCACCTCTAAGAGTAAGCTTGCACTGTTGGCACCCATGTGTTATTGTTGAATCCCCTTCTATAGGAGTCTCTAATCGTAAGGATTGATCCAAAGGATCTACCAGAATCTCTAAGCTTCAAATAAGTTTTGTGGTAAGGAAAGAGTGACTGGAAAATATGTTTATAAGAACTATAGCTATGGTAGAGAAGAAACAGATCGTACCTCTAATCATTTATAGAGCATCGGGATCATAGGCCTCTATCACCTGAAGTTGGGCTTGACCCTGTCCACCTTCTCTCAGAGCCTGTGGTGGACCACTTGGGGGTGGTTTCGGTAGTACCTAAAACCTCCACAAACCACCTGCTGCTCTGGCTTCTCCCCTACCACATCCACATCTCTGTGGACCACCCTGCTCGACCCTCTACCTCTGCCTCAGCGGTCTTTCAACTGTCTGTTGATCATCTTCATGATGATTCAAGCAGTCACAAGATATATGTACCTACCCGCTGCAAGCATAGCACACTCTACTCCTCTGCTGACTCCCTCTACCCTGGGAGCCTCATACTACCGACCCTATTTCCAGGGGTCATCCCCTGAAAGGATTGACCTGCTTGAGACCCCACGTCCGCTGTCTGCTACCCACCGCTTAAGACTATATTGCCTGATGTCTACTAGTATCTCCTGTTGTTTATGCCTGCTCTGCCCAGAATCTCTCCATGGAAATAATTCACTCCACCACCCCAACACGTGTAGGGATTCTAAGAGATACCATGGATTCCTCAATCTTATAGTGCAGTCCCTACTCAAAAGATTGATCCCTGAATAACGGGTCACACACCATGTCTGTAGTGTAGTAATAAATCTCAGTGAATCTTGTTGAGTACTCTACTACTGTCATGTTACCCTTCTATAGGTGCAGTATTTCCTGGATGTGTACTGATCATAGAGTCACTGAAAATAATTCCTCCCTGAAGAGGCACTCAAAATCAATCCAAGTGAGGGTTGCCTCGTCATACGTTTGGATTATCAAGTTCCACCATCTCTCTGCTGAGCCCTGAAGAAGGCACACATCTAAGATCGTCATCTGGTTGGGCGGTGTCCTAAAAAGACAGAAGATGCAGGGGACCACCTCCAAACAATCCTCAACTATCTGGGGGTAAGTCCCACCTATGAACCTGAGAGGTCTCTACTTATGGAACTCATGTAAGGCACTAAGCATACCTGTGTCCTCTACCGGTAACGCTGGTAGGAACTGCTGATCGAGGGGTGGTGGTAGCACTAGTGCACCACCCAGTGGGGCCATCTCTAGTACTGGTACCTACACTGATGCATCATCACTAGGCATACTGTTCTCCCATTCACACACTATAATCCTAGCTAGCTGGGGGTGCGGAGCCATCCTGAAATAGATCAAGACAAACCATAGTCAATAGATTATACCTGGTGAGCTGACTCTAACTCAATAAGGACACTAGAACACTCTCAATTCCTATATGATGCATGCAACCAGTGCTTTCATCCACCGAGTCAAAAAGAATAATTTAGGGTCCTTGTGTATGGATATTTCAGCTGTCGTACCAACACTGGACTCCCTAAGTCTGAAAGTTAAACTTGAAACATTCAACATTGTTTCCCCCAAAAAATACATTGAACCTCGGTCCTTAAGAATGAACCGAATGCATTTGATATCACTCTATCATGACCCATCCCCTAGGGCCCGTGTCGTGACTACCCCAAGCCCGCCTCCCAAAGTCCAGGGGATGGCGACTAGAACCAAAAGCATTATCCCGCAAGTGGGAGGCATTTTCTTGAGTACCTGTACACACACACACATCCCCATCCCAAAATAATGAAAAGTAAATATGCATGCCACTAAGATAACCACTGAGAGTAACAATACAAAATTGAATGTAAAGAGGACACAATACATGCCCAACAAAAGACAAGTACAGGCTCCTAAAGTCCGTCTTTGGTAAACCCTGCATGAAGGGTAGGTGAAGGGGGTGCCGCCTAAAGCCATAGAGGTATGCCTCGTCTATCCGATATCACTAGGCACCGCCTGGTCCAAGACCACCTAGGTCTCTATCAAAACATCTCTCATCTTCAGAATACACGACATGTGTGGATAGAGCCCGTGTACGGGTCAGTAATACAATACTCAGTAAGGACCCCCAAAAAAGGTAATGCCACAAAGGAAAGTATGAACAAAGTATACTACCCAATAGGTACACAAATTGTAGCCCCTAAGAAGTACAGTCAAGAGAGAGTCACTTGAGTCATCTCACATATGTATAAATCTAAATTATTAAAAGAAATACTATCATTCATAAATGATGAACACTTTGTACTATTGAGACACTAATACCTAATGAGTCACTTAGGCATGTTGGGTTACCTAGATCCGCTCGTCACTTAGACTTATTAAGGCACCTAGACCCACTCGTCACTTAGACCTACTGGGCAACCTAGACCTGCTCTTCACTTAGGCCTGCTAGGGCACCTAGATACACTCATCACTTAGGAATACTAGGGAACCTATACCCACTCATCATAGTATTCTCATCACAGTATTCTCACCAGATCCAGCCGCAAGATTTCGGCTCATAGCACGCTCGATTCTAGGAGAATCTACTCCTCAAGCCATCGATCATATCTCAAATTCCACTAAAACCCACTTAGAGTATATCAAAAGTACCACCTCTTCATGAGGGTCCCAACACTACAAATGGATCATCAATCAGACGTGTGGTTCAGAAGATATGAGTCTTTTAGTAAAAATGGGTCGGTTGGGTCTGGGTCCGGTCCGACCCGGTCAGACCAACCCAACCCACCTAACCAACCCATCCCTCTAGCTCAGGCCGGTATCCTCCACCATGGATTTGGTGGGCATCGCATCCCACCCGTAGATGTTTCTACGGGTTTCCACCACGGTCCAGGTGAACTGTGGACTCCAGCCGCATGACGTGGATCACCATCCACATCCATCGAACCTCTGTCGGTTGCCTGCCAGTGGCCTCTGATCACCACCTATGGCGAATGCCATGGGCCACCTTTACCACTGCGGTGCGTCATTAGATGCTTCTATGGGACACCATACTCTCTCAGATGGTTTGTTTTCTGATTTGAAAGTCCCACTGCGATCCTCGAGTCGTCGCCTCCATTGTCATGTGCTTCAAGCCGTCTTGCCATCAATCTGGGGGTCCGACCACATTCATAACCTCTCAACAAGAATTTCACGTGACCCTAGGGGTACTTCGCTGAAGAACGTGATGAGGGAGAGATAGATCACCATGAACACCCAAGGCAATGAACTTTGACCTTGTTCATTTTTCCTTTGTTCGTTGTGTTATAAAATAAAGAAGATATGTTTAAATGATTTCTACAATATAATCCCCTCTTAAATCCCCACATGTCTAAATCTCATTCCCGCAAGTAAGATTGATCTATGGGTAAATTTGTTAGTGAATTGACCCACATTAGTCGTTTAAAAAGGAATAATGGGGGGAGGGTAACCGCGTAGAATGAAAATACACTTACCTGGAGTTTTGGATCATCTGTTGATGAAGAATAGAGTTGTAGAACACCGTTCATTGATCCTTGATCTTCAATCCACTACTCTCTTTGGTGATCCTTTAATTTTTCATTATTGATGGTCATCCTTTGAAGAGGAAGGGAGGAAAGAATTTTGTTCGGTGTTGTTGTCATCATTCGCCAATGTTAACTTTCAAGATCCTCCAAGATCATCCTTTGATTCCTACACCTGTGTTAATCCATTAAATGGAGATAATGTGTTCCAGCGATTCAGTTATAATGCATCTTAGCATCATTATGCTGTTTAATTTATGAAATGAAACTGTCGCCTGATCGTTATGTTTCAGCAAACGTTTTTGAATAAAATAAACTTTTCATGTTTATTTTATTTTTATTTTAAAATATCCAAAACATATTTCCCATAGTCAACCCATGCCAGTCGAAGTTAGGTCATTTTTAAGAAAAACCTATTGTCCTAAACACAACATTTCCCTTGGATTTCAAGTCTGAGCACTCATTTAAAAGTTACAAAAATAGATCATGCGTGCTATTTTAAATAACTAAAAAAATTAATCATTTATTCTAGGATCACCAAGCCTCAGAATCGCATGTCATCTGAGTTCCTAGTGTTAAAATAATCCCATATATTTTTCAAAAAAATAACATGGAATTTCCAAGACATTATAGGAATAACCTAGAATTCCTTTTACATGGGAGGAATAACCCAATGAGATATATTTTTATGGAAAAATATTAAATAAATCTCTAGAGGAAAAATAAAAGATAGGAATAATTACAACTAAAAAATAACATAAACAATTCAAATAATTACTGAGCATATGATGTAGAAATTAGGTGAAGATCAAGTTCTATTATCACTTCATTGGTGGAAGATGAAGACGATGGAGATCTTCAGTGATCCCAATAAAAGAACAGAAGTCAGAGAAGTTTTCTTGATTTTCTCATAGCAACAAGAAATTGTATCATCATTTTCTATCAAATCATCTGATAAAAATTTGATTTATCCCATTGATCATATATCCAATAGATTAATTCTGATTCATTAAAACAAATAACTTCATGGATCATTTAAATGAACAATAGTTTCATTCCACTTGTTAGAGAGAAACAATTATATGATATTACCATTACATTCAATTGAAAAATCTCTGATGATAAACAAAAAGTTTTTGCGCTCTTTATTTATTCATGAAATATCAGAACAAAACATCCAAAATGTTAATCACTAAAAATGCATATAATTAATATTCATAAAATAGTTAAAATAAAATGGATAATTTTCTAGTTTGTAAAATAATAAAACTATAATAAAATAGATCATCATAAACAATTTTAAATTCATGTAAATATGAATAGTACAAATGATTACAAATATTTATAACCAATAGGCAATAAAAATTTATAAAAAAATTAATCAAAATATAATCAAAATATTTATTTTAATAACCCCAATTAAAATAAAAAAAAGTAATATTTGAAAGAAATATCTTTGAACTAATGGTGGATATAAAAATATGATCTACCATTAGTGTCCAATGGTATAAAAATAGATTATCTACTATTGGATTCTAAAGGTATCAAAAAAATGTATCTACAATTGGATTCCACTAGAAGATATGATCTACAGTTGATTCAAGAGGTTTTATAACACAAGATGTTGTCAAGGAGGTTCAAGCTACGACAACCATAGTGCAAGGGGAAGATGATATGAGAAGTTGTTTCTACCACTATTAAAGAAAATGTGATCATTAGTGAATTAAGAAGAGATCAAACGGTGAAGGAAACACATCACTAATGATGAGAAGGGAAAAAATAGAAGAAAAAGAACTATTGAAGATATCCATAATAGAGTATCCACCATTATGGGAGAACTACCAGTGACCCAACGATGCTTCTGTTAAGGTGATATACTGGTGACTAATAATATACTAGTGGAAAAGTGATATAGCATTAGTATGCAGTGGTGGGCCATTGAGTAGGGATAATGGTTTCACCATCGAATAGTGCTTCTACTGAAGTCTGGAAAATCCACATTTGAGCAACGGTGCTTCCTTCACATGGTAAAAAAACTCAACCAGTTTATCAGGTGATTCCATATAGAATGATAGATACTATTGTGATTAATGAAAATGATAAGAGAACAGTGTAAGAGTGATCTACTATAGGTGTTTAAGAACTACTAGAGAAGAATGGTTCTTCTATTGATGATCATGTCATAGTAACAACAAAGAGAGAGAGGAAGATCTTAGAAACGTGTGAAAATAAGAATAGAATCTTTTATTGAAGACCAAACAGATGAAGCTTCGGGAGGCACTAAAGGATGAATACAACTGAAAAACAAAAAGGATATACACAGTATATTTGAATGAGGCCTAGGAAAATAGTAGTATGATCAAACAATTCACGTGGCCCTAATCTAACGGTTGAGGTTAAGTAGATGATTTTTTAAAATTGATGACCTGTAATGAAATTTTGTATCCCACATCAGAAAAGAGACTAGTCTAGCGAGCATTATATCAACTAACATGTTTTGATACTTCATTTGAGTGGTTATCATGGGATCATCACTCACACCCCACTACTCATACACACGGGCCATAAACACATTCCCAATGGGCTTACCTAACCCAAACCATGTGCCTCCTATGGTCATGCTCTAGTAGGCCACATACATGATCTTAGATGCAATAAAATCATCCATGTATGGGATTATAAGGCTAGACCTCCCATGGGGTAGACCTATGGTCCTCTTAGAGTGGTTTTAGGCCCGGTCTAAGAGGCTTTCATAGTGGGACAATTTTTTATAACACCTGATAAAAAATATAAAATAATAACAAACAATTATCAATAAAAAAAATAATAACACGTAATTGAGAGAGATTATTTTTAAATAATATCAAATTTAATTAAATGTGGTGATAGAGTAGTTTATCAAAACAAGGAAATTTTAAAAGTATTAATTTCCAATTACAAACAATCTACCCCTTTTTTTAAATTAAAAAACATAGCATTTATTAAAATTTTCAAATAGATTTGAAAAAAAATTCTTAAATTTTAAATAAATTTATCCCCATTTTTGAAATTTATCAAGAAGTAAATTAGTATTCAATGATTAAATCAGTTTCCATTTTTAATCAAAGAAAAATTCTTAAAAGTAACAGAATAGTGAATTGACATAAAATATAATATAAAGTTATAGAATTCAAGTAAACAAAGTGATCTAATTAGCATTAATCAGAGTAGAATAAAAAAATAAATTTTTATTACAGAAAAAATGTAAAAAGATATTTAAAATAAGGGAAAAGATTTATCAAAATAGTAACTATACTAAAAAGAGATGTTAAGCTTCCAGCATACCCAATTAAAATTTCATTTTCTCAAATTTAACAGAATCTAAGTGTTTAGTGAAAATTCCATCCAACTGTTTCTCAGTAGGAAAAAATTATAAACATATAACACCATTATTTACATGGTCTCTAAGAAAGTTAAATCTAACATCTATGTGTGTTTTTAGAGTGTTGAATAGGGTTTTTATAAATCTAAATAACACTAGAGTAATCAAAAAAATAGGAACTTTTTCTAAATAGATATCAAAATCATAAAGATTTTTTTTAATCCATACCCTGTGAATAGAAACTAGCAGTGACCACATATTCAGCCACAACTTTTGATATATATATTGAAAGTTGTTTCTCAGAGATCCATAAAATTAAACTTTTACTTAATAAATAACACATACATGCAATACTTTTCTAGTCGAGTCTACATTATCCAAAGTCAGAATCTTAGTAAGATATTAAATAAAAATTGTTCTCATTAGAATAGAATAATCCAATGGTGATAGTGCCCTTAATATATTTAATTACTCTTTTAATATCTTTAAAGTGACTTTCTTTGGGGTTAGACTGATATCAAGAACACATAAAAATAGCAATCACAATATCAAGTATAGAAGTAGTGGGATATAATAAACTACTTATCATGCCTCTATACAGTTTAATATTAATTTACGTTCTAGATTCATACACATCTAGTTTATAATTAGTGATCATTGTGTTTATCATTGCTTTACATGAATCAAGTCCAAACGTTTTTACAATTTCTTTGGAATACATATTTTTATTTTACAAAATCTTGTATTTCCATTGAATTATTTGTAAACCAAGGAAAAAATTGAATTCCCCCATTAGGCTCATATCAAATTCATTTTTCATTAATTTTTAAAACTCATTACTAAGTATGTCATCTTTCCAACCAAATAAAATAACATCAACATAAATTTTTATTGATAGATCTATATTCAATTCACATTATCCATTTTACATCCTTCTTGGGTACTAGAAGAACTGGTATGGCATAGGGACTAATGATATCTCAGATATATCCCACATCCAATATCTATTGAACTTGTCATTTAATTTCTCTTGTATTCTCTTGGTTGGTGTGATATATAGGTTAATTCGATAGTGATGCTCTGGGCATGGGGTCAATTTGATCTTCAATACCACTAATGGTTGAAAACTCAGTGGAACCTCTTCTATAAAGACATCATTGTACTCCTGTGACAAAGACTCAACAATATTTGGAAAAGGGGGAAAGTCGTTAGTATTTAACAACACCTCTTTGTACATGATTATTATGAGGTTTTTCTAAAAAAATAAAGCTTCCTTAACCTCACTCATTTTTTACAACATCATTCTTTTCTCTTCTCTCAAATTATTTTTTCCCACTTGATTTTTATTTTCTCTCCATTTATTTTATTCTCTCATTTTCTCTCTTTCCCTCATTCTCTCTTTATTTCATTTTCACTCTTTTTTCTCCGTCACTCATTTTTTTATTCTCTCTCAAAATTTGATCTTACAAAATTTGTTTAGGGGACATGTGTTTGAGGGTTATAGGTTCCCCTCAGAGTATAAAAGAGTGGCGGTTCAAGAACCCATTATGAGTAACACATCGATCGTACTACCACGATTAACACAACAACAAATGGAACTCCTTCATAGGAAAACAAATCACACGAAAACTCATATTTATACTTAAAAATGGTGAAAATAACTTAAATTTATTAGTGAACATCATATTCATATAATCATTCAACCACTCAAGCTGATATGGATGTAGGTGCCTCAAAGTCGGGAGTCCTAAAATCTCCAACAACTCGATGCTCGCCACATTTCCACAACTTCCCCCGTCGATTATAACATTATATACCTTACCATTGATCTTTCATCATGTAAGGAAAAGTTTTTATCACTTATCCTTCTCTACAATTGTCATTTGTTTACTTAATACTCTCATATTTTCAAGAATCTCACTATCTTCGGAAAATTTTCAATTATCAATTTATGGAGATTGCTCCCCCACCTCTTTAGATCTCTCTCCATCAGTCTCCCACTCTCTATAATTGTTGATGGTCCTGGTGCACCAGTTTGGGAATTTACTAGTAATGTAACCCCTTCCTTGACATTTGAAACATTGAATATCCTGATTCCTTGTTTGGTTATCCTCAATAGAAGGTATCTTAGGTGGAATAATTACCTTGTAACTTTTGTGATAAACCACCTCTTTTGGATTTTATGATTCTCCAATATATTTCCTTGACTTTATCCATATATTTAAAGGGGTAATGGTCTTCCTCATGTTTTTACCCCTTTTTATTTTTTCTCAACCTTGGTGTCTTGGTGGATCATATCTTATATCTCTGCATGGTGGTATATATCCACTTGATCAGAAATCTTCTGATTAATCCCATTTAAAAATTGTGCCATGGTTGCCTCCAGATATACCTCAATGTTTTCTCAAATCATGGAAATTTGAATCTCCATGTAGTAATCTTATACACTCTTACTCCCTTAGGTGAGGCACTAAAGTTTATTATGGAGACCACTACGGTAGTGTAAGAGAACAAACCACTTCCTCATGGAAAGCATCATGTTTCTCCAAGTGTTGATGGGATGTCCGCCATATCTAGACCTCTCCTTTTGAATTTTATCCCACAAAAATTAAATCATAATAAAAAAATCAAAGGATGAAAGCTTGAACTTTGTCTCCTCAAAATATTCATGGCATGAAAACACCTACTTGATTCACATCTCACACTCCAAGTGTGCCTCTAGATTGCTTTTACCTTGAAATGAAGTGACCTTCACCTTGATATTTCTAATTAGTTCATAATCATGTAGTCTCTTTTGGAATCTTATATGTTGTTGGTACAACATCATCCTTTGTGGTACATCCTCCAAATCACGATGAATGTTGTCCATCTCTTCCTCCATGATGTGTGGGTGATGTGGTGCCAGTGCACATAGTGGATTATCATGGATCATCCTCGATCTTGGTTAATTCTCCAAGTTTTAAATCCACTAATGTAGAAAATAAAACTTCATATCAAGAAACTTCTCAAAATGTATCACCAATGATTGAATTTTTAGTGTAATAGATTCTGGTGTAGGAGATCTACTTCGACTTCCCTCATCCTTAGCATTACTATTTTTCTTCCCATGATCTTCTACCATGATATTTAACAAAAACACAAACACACATGGGGAGAAACACACACAATAATACACACACACACACACTTTAAGACACACACAAAAAAATGTATACACACTCATGTACACAATATGTACACACTCACGCACCCAAGATATACACACTCACACACACAAGCGTAAAAACTCACGCACGCAAGATATACACACTTACACGCACAAGGATAAACACTCACAAGTTTTTTTGGTTATTTATCTCCACTAAACACTCAATTAAAATCCCATGATCTTATGAAATCTAATACCTTTTTTGGAGAGATC
Organism: Viscum album; assembly: GCA_963277665.1. Lineage (NCBI taxonomy): Eukaryota > Viridiplantae > Streptophyta > Magnoliopsida > Santalales > Viscaceae > Viscum > Viscum album. The sequence goes on from OY728127.1 coordinate 1,816,790,079, forward strand.
TGGTGCCACCAATCTTTCCCAAATCAATATTTTTTGGGGGGTGGTTTAACACATCCCTTTTGAGTGGTAAAGGGATAAAAAATGGCAGAGGGTGGGAAAAAAGGTAGAAAATATGGGTAATGGTGGAAATTGTGGATGGGTGTAAAAACAAGGGTTTTCCTAATTATGTAAGATAAGAAAAATTAATACCACTATGATCCAAATATTATATGGTGATTAAGTAAAAAATTATGGAGAAAGTGATGTATGGAAATGGAAAGTGCTAATAATATAAAGCACGAAGAAGAAGTAATTGTATCCACTTATTTATTTATTTATTTTCTAATCTCCCTAAAAAGTATTTTTCTTAGAGTTTTAAAGCACAAGATGATGAGAAGAGATTAATATTTTTTTTAATCTATCAAATAAAGGACGTGATTAATTTTAAAAATCACAAAATGATGAGTTTAGAGAATTTGATTTTTTTTTTCTAATAAAAATCACATGTGGTGAATTAAATGTGAAAAGAAGATGGATGAATAATTGGATCATTGTAAAAATATTTCAATCTTTCACAACATTGGCCAATTCTAGAGGTTTTCAAAGAAAAAAGGTTTTTTTAATTGGTGGATAATAAGGAAAGATGATAAGGGAAATGGATATATGAGATAAAAAGGGTGATATATGCCTACCGTGTCAACTGAAGCTCTGATACCAACTGATGTTAAACACATGGGGTGGACCGATCTTCATGGTGTAGGTTGGAAGATGAAGGATGTAGTTTAGGGCTAAGTGGTTGATGATGGATATGGATGGTGGATGCAAGTATTCAATCAACACTATAAAGAGATCAACCTACTACTTAGACAACACACTCAATGGAGGAATGTGATATTCAATCCACAAAACAATACAATTGGGTTGAGGCATGAAATCGGTGTATTTATGATATTGTATCACCAATATAACTTTTAGATTAATAAGGAAAAAATTCACAAGAGCAATGGAGGAAACTGAAACAATCCTCACACAATAGAGAGAAACAACGCATAAGATCTCTATTACAATTTTGAATTCCATAAAAGTGCCATGGGGGTGGATATTTATAGCCAAGAGGTGATACAATACTTAAGGGTCAAATGCCCTAAATTCATAAAGGATAAACCTACTTTGTTCCCTTAAATTCAAAGGGATAAATTCTACCAAATAATTTTTGGAAAAGTAGCACAAAACTTTCTAACTATAGCCAACCATATTTGACTTTTTAAGTGCCTAGCCCACCGAATTTAAATTTAGTGTCCAAATATTCCATTCTAGAATCCTACATGTGGGAAAGGCTTCCAAAATTCATAAAACCATGTGGGAAAAGAATTAAACATCATGTTTAGTCTTAAATAAGTGAGATTATAGGCCCATTTTATCCATTCAAGCAAGGAAAGATCCATTGGCCCTTTAATGAAGTGAGATGGTCACCCATTATAGAATTCAAGATCTTTAATCTCCCTCATATCATCAGCCCTTGAAAATACAAATCTTCCACCCTAGGAATCGACTTGGCACCTTCAATATGGTTCTCATCACTAACAGAACCCTACTGCCACTCATACCTTCAATATTTTATGGAACCATAGCCTTGCTGCTACTATCTCTGGACTCTACTAATGTCGCTGATCCATATTATCGATGAATATATCTCTAAAAATCTAATTTGTGTTCCAATTTATCTTATTAACACCTTCTACCGAACTATTTTTTTCATTCTCACCTCGCTTGCGTGCGTCTTCACTTCTTTTTGACGAACCAAACAAATAGCCCCCATCATTTGTGTATCTGGTTTGAGTAAGATTCTCCTATCCTCATCCTTCTGCATCCTCTCCTTATTTTATCGTATCCCCTTACTATAGGCACACCCTATTCCATCATGATGCAAACATGTTCTCCTAATTTGGAAAAGGCAATGACACTTACACACTTCCAAATACTCATATTCACTTCTCATATGATAATTACACTATTCTTGTATGACCTCATTTGTGGTACCAAAATATAGGGTGTAGATAATATATTTTTTATTTTTTTTCATGGGACTAGCATGTTTGATCTCTCTTATAGGTCTCTTGGAATCTGTTGGGGTATAGTTGGTACTCCCTTATTGAAAGTAGTGAGTTGTAAGTAGTTTTTTTTTCAAACTTATTTCTTTAATTTTTGATCTATTGATTTATTAGTCTTTTAATTCATTATCATAATTATTTTGTTATTAAAGAGAACAAATATATAGTACACCAAACAAGAAATCAGAAAAAAGGAGGCTACGGAGGCCTGAAGTGATGAAGCCCAAGCGCATCCCCTCTAATGAGATTCTTCCCTTCATTAGAGATGGAAATCAAGTCTGTTGGGAGAAAGATGTTGAGACCCTACGACGCCAGAGAGGCAAGATGATCTGCAACCATGTTACCCTCCCTCTAAGTGTGAAATATGTAAGTTCCATCACTGAGAAGAGATCTTCACCTTCTAATAATATAATATATAGACCACGGAGTTTTGTAGTTTCCATGAAAAGAGTCATGAATAATGAGAGAATCAGTTTCAACTGCACCTAGTTCAATACTTCTAAGACTGCAAATCTGTAGACCGGTCATCATTGAGAGAGCCTCATCCATGAGATAATTCCCTCTACCAAAGTGAATGTTGAAGGCTAGAACAACACTGCCTCCTCAGTCCCTGATCATGCCACCACCTTTTATGTCATTCAAGTAGCAGGATCCATCATTATTAAGCTTGAGGCTGCGAAGATGTGGAAACCATCTAACCCAGTTACCAGTATTCTGTGGACATTTGTTAAAGTCCCCCACATAGAAGCGTCTAAGGAAAGGATAATCAATCTGGTTCCTACAGGAGCGGATCATATCAACCAGCAGGAACTTCGTCCGTGCCACCAATTCCTGACCCAAGCATAGAATTCCTTCATACCTATCCTTATTCCTTTCCAACCAGATACACCAACATCCAGTCACCAGGATGATAGCCCGGGCTTTCATCTCCGAACCAGCATCCCCTTCCCCATGGAATCATCTATCCAAGAAAGTAGAATCCCTTAATTTTGGAACCGAGAATACCGTGAAATCGCTGAAGGATCACCACACTTGGAGAGACCAGTCACTGCTGAAAAACAGATGCTCTGAGCTCTCCTCATTATAGCCCCTACACCACAAGCAACGCGAGACGAGACACACACCAATCTTCTTAACACTCTCATCCATGGGGAGGGCATGATTCCTAATGCGCCACACTAGAAAATTAAGCTTAGAGGGAATCTCCTTGATCCACAGAACTAAATCCCAAGTACCCTATTGAGAGGTCATACTATTCTCCCTCTGAAAATCCCTGGATGAGAAAGCACCTAAGGAAGAAGAAGTAAAAAACGCATCTATCTGGTTCATCTGTGAGCTCAATAGCGTCAAATACCATATGTTGGTCCCTGTTCTGCACAGCACTGACAAAAGTCGAAAACTTACAAGCTTGTTGGAAGGTGATGTTGGTAACTGGGAAACCAAAAAATGCCAGAGGAATACCAGCCTAGCTTTGATGCCAAAAGGAAACCTCACTGTTCCCCACAATCTAGTTAATATGGGACTGTATGGTTTGAATGAGGGAGGAAACCACGAACCTTAATGAAGCCCGACTCCCATTAGCTCTGCTACCACCACCGCTGATTTTCTTGGCCAGGAATTTACCCTACAAGGAGCGGTCTTCAATAACCTCCCATGCCAGCTTTGCCTGCATCCCTTGCAGCATCTCAGAGATACTCTTCACATCAATACCCCCTCTTGAACAAGTCTTGCAAGACTACTCCACGAAGCCTAATGCCTCTTTCCTTCCCCACGAGCATCCCATATGAAATTGGATAGAATAGCATAAAGTTTTTTTATCACCCCCTTTGGGACTTTGGTGGCTGAGAGGGAATGATACGGGATAGAATAAAAGACATAGTTGGCCAAGATGATTCTGCAACCAAAGGATAAAAAATGATTCTTCTAGTTGTGAACATGGCCAACTAATTTCCCATAAATCTTATCGAAGTACTGAATACAAATCCTTCTAGGAGAAACAAGAGCACCAAGATATTCCATGGGAAAGAGGCCATCCTGTATATACAGCCTACTTGCGAGGGATCCAATCCTTCTGTCCGGGAAACGTCTCGGGAGATAGAAGCATCTCTTACCCATGTTAATATTCTAGACACTCCAGAGGAAGTAATCATCCAGAATTTTATTAATCCCATGAAAAAACCTCAAACCAGTATTCATAAAAATAACTGTGTCATCAGGGAACATGACATGAGAGATACCACAAGGCCTAGAATTGCAGTGGTATGGTAGGATGGATCCCTGCATGATGCCTTTATTGATAAGGTGACTGAGAACATCCTGAGAAATAATAAAAAGGATTGGAGATAGGGGATCCCCTTTCCTCAACCTCCGAACCACTTTGAAGAATCCAAAACTCCTTCCCATGAAATGAACAACCAACCACGAGGAGCTGAAACACCTAAAAAGTAGGTCAATGTTCCAAGAGGAAAATCCCATACCTTTCAAGACTTTTATAATTAAGGACCACTCCATCCTGTCATACGCTTTATCCATATCCAGCTTGATCATCATATTGGATCCATGGACTTTAGTTTTAAGATCGTCAATAACCTCTTGGAAAACATTGATAGCCCCTTGTATTGATATTTCCTTGACAAAACCATGTTATTCTAGGGAGATCCATTGAGGGATTAGGCAACTTATTCTAGTGTTGAGGATGTTGGAAAGGACCTTGTAAGAGAAGTTTCACATACTCATAGGAAGATAGCGTTGTAGGAGAGAAGGATTTTTAATCTTTGGGATAAGAACCATGGTGGTAGAACTAGCAGCCCGACATAGGGGCCCTCCATAGAAGAAATCATGAATAGACGCCACAACATCAGCCTTAACAATGCTCCAAGAGGCTCTAAAAAGGATCCAGAGAACCCATCCTAGCCAGGAGCACTCTTCGGTTTGAGACTTCTCACAATACCTAAGATTTCATCTTCCTGTGGCAAGGCTACTATATGATCATTATCATACCAAGGAACCATAGTAGAAACAACACTCGTAACCTCTTCATGACCCCTTGGATAACCATCCTCCATACAAGGGTTGGGACCAGTAATAAGATCCTTCAAAAAGGATTCTACCATGCTACCAACCATGTTGAGATCATCAGAGTAGGAACCATCTTCCAATCAGATATTGGGCTGAGGTAGCCTCTGGTTTTCCTTGATACATGCATAGAAATATGATGTGTTCTAATCCCCCTCACGTAAATATCTGACTCTAGACTGATCGTGAGCCAGACGTTCCTATCTTAAAATCATTTCATCCATCAAGTCTTTCTTAACAGCTATATCTAAAAAGATAGAATCATTCCAGTTAGATTCCAGCATGGATTCAAGATGATCAATTTTCAATTAGACCTCATCCAGATCACGCGAAGGAGGTGGCGGGTTACTGACCCATTATCAGAGATCAACCCTAAGATGGCAAAGCTTATTATGAAAATGATCTCAAGCATTCCTCTGCACTGGTTTCATCCAAGATTGTTCCACTATACAGTGATAGCTCGGATGGCTGATCCACAACTGGGATAAAGTAGTAGAATCCCCCCTGGCCAGGCTTGGTGATATATCAACAAGAAGGGGGGAATGGTCTGAAACACCGCGAGCCAGATGAGAGACTCTAGCGTTCTGGTAAGTGGAAATAACATGAACGTTTGTAAGACACCTATCCATATGACTCCAAGACTGGTGCACACCTCTCTGATTATTACACCAAGTGAAATGCCTTCCTGATAAACCCAGGTCTAACAGCCCTGTGCAAGACATGAATTGAGAGAATTACAAACTAGCTCTGTGAGAGAAGGATCCCCTACCCTATTTCTCACTGGGATCAACAACCACATTGAAATCTCCCCCCACAAACCAAGGTGAATCCTTGTAATCAAATGCTTCGAGTTCATTCCAAAGAAGGTTGAATTCATTGATATCATAACTTCCATACACGAAAAAGAAGAAGAAAGCTTGGGATCCATACCTGATTTCAGAAGTGGTACACTGATCTGAGTCCTGAACCAGATTCACACTAATGCTTGAATTCCAATGAATTTTAAATGTTTTTATTTTAAAAAAAATATAATTTTTAAATTATTTTTCAATTTCCTTTTTCACCATGTGTTTGTTAAATTTTATGAATCTTACTAATCATCCCTTATTAGTGGAAGTGACTCTTACATACCACCTGATAACCTCTATGTAAAATTCATATTCACACTTACATATCCCAGTGTGTTTACATACTTCACTAAATTTATTCATTTATAAATTTATATACTTTTAAAAAAATTATAGTATATCATATTTACATATATAGTTTAAATATAATTTTTTTAATCCTTTTATAGTTTTCTAGATTTATATATTAATATAAAATTATTGTTTTATTCGTCATAAATTATTATACTTTTATAATTTCAAAAATTTTACTTTTATATATTATAATTATATACTTTTTTAAATTTTTAAAACTATATACTTCTATACAGTATGTATACTTTTACAACATATATGAACTTTTATATAGTTTTATAAATTTATATATATTATAAATTATGTATATTTCTTTAAAATATATATTATTTTATAAATTATATATAATTTTAAACTTCTATATACATATATAATTTTATCTATTGATATAAATAAATATACATTTGTAATTTATACATTTATACCTGTATACTTTTTTTAATTTATAAATAGTCTAATACTTTAATACTTTCATAAATTATATTTCTATAAATTATACTTTTATAATTTTATAATTTTGTAATGTGGGTATTATTTTTTCAATAAATTCATTTGGCTAATTAAGAGTTATTTTAATATATGCAATATTTTATGTTTTAAATCATAATGGATAGAAGTTAGATGTATGCTTTTAATTGAGTGTTGAATGAGTTTCAAAATTAGATTTTTTTTGTATTTCATGTTCATCAATGTATCTAAGTGGAAACTTATTCGATTCCTTTTTATAATTGCATCAGTAAAACATTGTTTACTCATAAATAAGTAATTTTTCATATCACTACAGTTGGATTTAAAACAACTATGAGGTATGTCATCATAACAGGGAAAAATTTCAATAACTAGAAAATGTTGATAGACCTAAGAGGTTTTATGTGAAAGATATGATATTTAATCGGTTTTCTTTTCTTTCACAATCTAAGTATGAACTTAATGATCGGAAATTCAATGTTAATGTTGAAAATATTTTAAAAAATATAATAATTTTTTTATGAAACCATTATTATATTCAATAGTTATATTTTATATTATGAAAATTGTTATCAAATAATATAGCTTTTATTTTTTTCCATTATTAAATTCAATAGATGTATTTTCATTAGTTTTTTATAATGTAAATATTATTTTAAGGGTAAATGGTTGGTTTTAAATTTAATAAATTAGATTTCTATGTTATTTTAAAATGAGGATTATATTTTGGATTTCAATGATGATATAAATAAATGATATTTAAAATTTCACATTGACTTTAAAATGGATTTTTTTTATTTGAAATTAGAGTTAATATATTCAAAAAAAATTATAATGTAGTATATTATATCAACGAGGTGAGTGGTGTATATATTTATAAATGAAAACACGAGTAAGGACAAAGAGTGTTATCTATATTTATATGATCATATTAACTTTTAAAGACCTTCTAGATACACAAAATCGCACCTCCTACCTAATTAGATTGATAATAACACCATAGAAAGGGAATTTCATTAACTCTACCCAACCCATAGGATATCCATCATGACCTCACTCCTACAAAAGGTGAATTAATTTTTAACCCCATTGCAACTCTAAACCTACTTTGCATCCAACATCGCCTTCATTGTTTAAATTAGGAGATACCTCCACAACTATATCTTCTCTCTGATTTGGTGTTAAATTCTAAGGGGATGAGTCTCAAGAAACAAGATGAAATAATAACTATCATTATCATCAGATTTACCTCCTAAATAGTTATTACTACATTTTGTTACCTAGACTCATCATCCATCTCTTTTAGACATGCACCTATGTTGCTTGAACTACTCTAATTAGTAGTCATCCCATACTAGGTACTGATGAATATTTTTGATGAATTCATAGGATAACACCTACCACTAGTGGAGTAATTATTTTATTAAATTAAATTACCCATTTTCTTCAAATCATGAAGAAATTATTTTAAAAAATAAAATTTTGGGTTCCCATTATTTAAAAGGCTTCTTTTGTGTATTTATTTATTTTGTTAAATATTAATATTACCAAATCAAATAGTATGGATATAAATAGAAAATGGATAGATTCCAATCACAAGACAATATAGTATGAAGATGGGGTGAAATAGTTCATAAAGTTTTAAAAAGATCATCTATATGACCCTTCTCAAATCCTTTGTTTGTGTTTACAATATTGTTATTCAAGACTAATTAGTCCATAGGAGTTGGAAGAACACTTGATCTGTCACAGAATTGATTGAAGTAATAAATTTTAGAATAGACATTAGGAAAAAGAGAATGTATCTAGTGTCTGGGATAAAACTTCATTTTATAGATCATCTGATATGATTACAAGTGTGGAAAATGAAGAATACTATATCAAGGATTTGATTACATGTGAGAATGATGATGAAGATCATATTGAGAAAATAAAAATAATAGTTGAATATGAACTTTTTTATTGTCCAAAACTATTTTAGAAGCTAATGTATTGTGTATAGACATCATTTTATACTAGTTTCACTAAATATATAGCATTTTCAGTCATACCAAAGCTTCATAATTTAAAATCTAGAAATGGATGGAGTGACACTAGTTTTACTGAACTACCTTCTCATTTGAATGATATGCTATCAGAATATAATGAGCTTCATAGATGAAAATATTATGCTAAATGAATGATAATTTCAATGGGTATGATATTTAAAAGAATACATGCTTGTCCAAATGATTGTATATAGTTTCAAAAGGACCAAAAATCACTTAAAGAATTCCCAAAGTGTGGTTTTTCTAGATAAAAGAAAGATGAATTGGATCCTATGAAATTTATATGGTAATTTACAATCATTACAAGGTTTAGGTGCCTATATGGAAGTGACGAGACTACATATAAATTGATGTGGCATACAGATACAAGAAATAAAGATCAGAAACTTTGTCACCTATCAGACACCCCTTAGTGGAAGAGAATAGATCATCAGTATCCTGAATTTGGAAATGATCCAAGAAACTTATATCTTGTGCTATATACATATGGAGTGGATCCTTTTGGTTTTCAAATAAGAACTCACAATACATGGCCAGTTATGTTGGTAAATTAAAACTTGACACCATGGTTATGCATGAAACAAAAATAAATTATGTTATATACTCTTATATTAGGACCAAAATAGTTGGGTAATGATATTGATGTTTTTTTTCTCCATTGATCATAAATTTGAAATTATTGTGGGATTCAGGTGTTAGGTTGTATGATTCTTACAATAATGAATATTTCATGTTGAGATCCATATTTTATGGGGTGATAAATTACTTTCCTTCTTATGGAAATTTTTTAGGATATAGAATTAATGAAACTCAAGGGTGTCCCATTTTTGAAAAAGGTACACAGTTAAATATGTTGAAATATTCACTGAAGATGGTGTTTCTAATACATCATATATTTCTACTCCAATGACATAAGTACGGATCTTGGACAACAACATTGGATGGGATTTCAGAAGAACATACAACACCTTCTCTAGTAATAGGTGATCAAATATTTGAGAAAGTAAAAGATATAGAAATTTATTTAGGTAAACCTTTTTTTTAAACCTTATGAAAACCAATTGGAAAAAGTGATCGGTTTTTTTTTTGAATTACCATATTAGAATTATCTATATGTCATCCATTTTATTTATGTTATGAATGTTGGAAAAAATATGTGTGATAGCTTCATTATCACGTCACTAAATGAATTTGTAAAAACAAAGGATGGAATTAAGGCTAGATGGGACATTATTGAAATGGGAATACAAGAGGATTTGGTGCCAGTGAAGGGTGAAAATGGAATTTTCTTCCACCAGCTACTTACACTCTTTCCAGGAAAGAGAGATATCAATTTTTCAACTTATTGAATGATGTAAAGGTTCCAAATGGGTATTTATTGAATATGAAGAATATTATATCAATAATTGATTTAAATTCAAAGGGCCTAAAATCGCATGACTATCATGTTTCTATGAAATATCTAATTCTTATAGCTTTACATTTCATTTTTTCAAGAATTTATGTCATACATTAACCAAAATATTTTTATTTTTCAAAGATATATGAAAAAAAGTTATAGACTCATAAAAATTTCCAACTATGGAAAAGGAAATTGCAGTTGTATTGTGTGAATTGGAAATGTTCTTCTTGTTGGCATTATTTTATATGAAGGTTCACTTGATAGTTCACTTGGTGAGAGATATTCGACTATGTGGTCCAGTACATTACAGATGTATGTACCCCATTAGATCATATATTAATATTTTGAAAAGGTATGTCAAAAATTGAAGTCGAGCTGAGGGTTGGATTGTGGAGTGATACATTATTAAGGAAGCTATTGAATTCTATACCGACTACCTGTCCAGTGTAGAAAGAATTGGTCTACCAAAATCTCATCACACTAGTTTCCTTGTGGGTGAAGGAATTTCTAGAATATATGTTATCATAATCAATATTATAGATTTTTAGTCGGCCCGCCTTTATTTTTTTCATAATAGTTTAGAGGTTCCCCCTTATATTGAAACCCACAAATAAATTATTAGGCATTTGAATCCATCAAGGGATGAAATATGGATATCAAATACACATAATAAATCATTTATCAGATGGTTTAGAGACTATATTTTTAAGGATTCAGATAAAAATCTAGATTGAAATTTAGAACGACTTTGATGGCTAGGTAGAGGAACAATTGTTCATGCATTGTCATAAAATGGTTATGTAATTAACGGTTATATATTCTATATAAATGAACATGATAAAGGAAGTGCCAAGAAAAATGATGGAGCTACACTTATGGATGAATTGATTCATGTATCTGGTACCAAGGAAAGACATCCAATTTATGAGAATATGTCATACTTCAGCATCATCAAAAAAATATTTGAGTTGTATTATACAATATTTCAAGTGTTGATTTTTTGATGCAAGTGGTTTGATAATAGGAGTGCTATTAAAATAAATGAATTGGGATTCATGAAAGTTAATTTTAGTAAGTAATGGTACAAAGATGAACTATTTATAATGTAATCATAAGCAATTCAAGAATTTACGTTCCCGACCCCACAAATTAAAAGTGGTCAATTGTTCTTTTATCGACCAAAACCATTGAAGGGTCAGATGAAAATTCAATGAAGGATGACTCTTTCATTGAGACGTCATAATAATTTCATAGTAGTATGAATGTATATGGGGTATTTTATGTTATAGGATAACATAATGAAGGGATCTGGATAATTGATAAAGGGTTTAAATACCTTTAACCTTTAAAAAAGAGAGAGTTTAATAATTAAGTTATATTTTTTTGTAATATACATTATGTTACCTCATGTTATCATTTTTTCACTACTGTAATTGTATAATATAAATTAAATGTTGAACCACTTATTCAAATAATGAATTTTTCACATGTTGATGCTCCCAATCCTGAGGAACAATAGGTTTCTCAACCTGCTGTTACTCCCAGTACAGAGGAACAATGACCATATGCACATGTCGATGCTACCAATACAAATGAACCACATATTGATGATATTAAACCTAAGGAAATGGTAGAACGCAAAGAACTAATGTCCCAAAAAAATAGAAACACCATAGAATGACATTATTAGAAAAAATTATTAAGGTGAAAAGAAAAGGTATCAAATTTTATGTTAAATGGAATGCGCATGGGAAGCCTGTTAACCCCAAAAGGGAATGTTCAATAGTTTCATTAGGCTCATCATTTGGCAGTGTGTGTTGATTGATGTAGATTCTTGGGACCATGTTTTTTCCATGGTTAAGACACTAATTTGAGAATGTATTAAGGTAACATTATGATATCCTTTCTTTATTTTACTAAAAAATAAAATAATGAAACATTGAATTACTCTCCATCATCCCCTGTAGAGTGAATTTATAAAATATGACTACCTTAAGAAATTTGTATTAATTATTGTTTAAAATATTCACATAGGATTTAGCATAATTATAATGAAATTTCATCTCAAATATGTTGAAGGAAAAATAAACTCTCACCCACCACAATGTATACACACATGATAAGACAAGAAGCGTGGGATGCGTTTACTATCCATAATATGGAGATATCATTTCAAGTACATTATGGATGGTAATATATTGTTTTAAAATACATGTATTAATAAATTTGATTAAGATTTTTTAATTTATGAAATATCAATTGAGTGATAAAAAATGAATGAGTAGAAAAACCAATATTCCCCTACTGTAAAGCAAGGATGAGGTACTCATCACTTGAAAAAAATGGTATGTATTTTAAATATATTTTAATAATTTTATATAAAATGAAACAAAAATATAATTGTGTTCCTCTATTTATATACAGATTGATAAATCCAAATCCAAATATACTTTATCCCACATAATATGCTATGGAAGGAGGCATGTGTAAATAAAGATGAGATACTAATAGATGAAAACACACAAAAAGTGTGGGAATCATGTGTAAGTATAACATAATAAAAATTTGTTTTACTTTAAATTGTTATTACATAACAATGATTATTTATTTTCCTATTTTTTCTATCTAACTTAGATATAGGAATCATCAAAAATTGTACTGGATGAACACCTACTATCAGTGGCCTTGAAGTGGTCAGAATAGTATGGTCGCATCAGAGGTGTAGGTTTTGGGGTGACACCTCGAACATGTTTTGAGAAAATAAAATAATAGAGGATAAAGATAAATAAATTGAAGATATATAGTCATGATCATCTTCCCTTGAAGAAAAATTTAATTAGTAGTTTTATTTGTTATAAAATGTTATGGTGGGAATCAAAGAGAATAAATAACTCAAGAACAACCACTACATAAAGATATCTCCCCACACCCCCATCATATTTGAGATGAGTCATTTCCCCTAAAGAGCTATCTTAGATTAGGTAATAAATATTCTCATAATTGTTTCTATGAAATTTGAATCAGGTATAGGTTGATACCTTTATTATATTGATATTATATAGGGTGAAAATAAATGTGATTTATATCTATTAACACTCATTAATCTCCCTTTTGTGAGGGCTATCATATTTAATATTCAAGAGGAAAATCTACATAATAGACAACTTTCAACAGGTCATGTGAGAGTGGAGATTACTGTAACTCATGATTCGAGCACTGAGATACATGTTCCACTTGATGGAATAGATATTAATATGTTCAAGAAATATATTGGAAAATTCATAGCATGGCTGTCAGAACTTGTGAAAAACATGTTGAAAATGAGGTATTCATTTCCAATTTATTTTTCATGATAAACCTTTAACAATTAATGAAAAAAGGTTTAAACCAATGAATGTTATTAGAGCTTTAAAATGGAAGGGGGATAAATTAAATTTTAAATCAAACCCATCTAAATGATCAAACAACGGATCAAAAAGATCTTCAGAAAGAACCTTTACCCCACCCATTCAATATTCATATTTACTAACATTGAAGGTTCATATAGATACAAAGATACAAAATGATAGTAATAACATAGTTGATTTTCAAGAACAAATTTATGAAGAGGCCATTACAGGATTCATTTCTCTTGATAATGTAAATCAAATCCTCAAGTGTGAATGGATAGGAGTTTTAGTTGTAAATGTATACATGAGGTTTGTTTTTATGATTTGTTTTTATAATAGTTGATTTACTATGTTAGTTATGACTAAATAAAATTCATATTTTTTGCAGGAATATATATGAATACCAATTGAAGGGATTACCCCCATGAACATAAATATGGACTCATTGGTCCTCACATAACTTCTACAGACCAAAAAATGGAATCTGTTCAAATTGATAAAATAGTGGTAAAACTGGCCCAATAGTTTGAAAGAAATCGTACAGATGACTTGATCTTCTTAATACCAATGATTTGGGGGTAAAACTTTAAAATTTAATCATATAAAATATATTTTCATTCCTTTCATTAATTATTCCCTTTTTTTAGGAAATATTGGGTACTCGTTATTATCAATTTGGATACCCCAAATATTTATTTTATGGATTCACTATATGGAAACCCAAAAAACCGACCACACATGATAACATTTTTCAATTTTTAATAAACTGCATATAACATTTTAGAACTAAACTTAAAGTTATATATTTTATATTATTTTTTAATGATAATTCTGTTATGATTGGGTGGTGTTTAAATATCATGAAAATCATGGCATAAGGATAGTCCATGTGCATAAGGAGTTTATTAACCTCTACAAGTGGATAATTATTAGTGTATATTTAATAATATATCACTAAAAACACATATAAAAACAAATTGCTTAACTTTTTTACTATTTATGCAATGTTAAAGACAAAAAAAAATATAAAAGACTATGGTTATTATGTTTGTAAATTTATGAGAGATATCATATACCATTAAAAAACTCGCTTCCCCGAAGAGTAATTTTCAAAGATAGTTACTATTTGATTTAAAATATTTATTAATCCTTTTTGTATTTATATATTTCTAGTATTTCTATGACTGTCGGAAATCCTCATTTTCCCAAGAAGAAATATATTTGTTTTAAAAAAAATGGGAAACTTACCTGATGTCAAAATGTACACATATATCATGAAGATGTGACTTCCTACTTCATATTTAGTTGATTTTCTCATCATTTTATATACTTTATTTATTCATTATTTCTATTTGATACTTATTATTTTAATTTTCACATGGATCATAAATAAATGACTTCATCTACAAGGATGATTCACTCATGTACTATGATCATGCACTCAATTTGATATATGGTATACTCGGTATTACTCAAATTGTATGGTTTCAGTTTAAAATTGAAATTTTATTAATTTATTATTTCATATTTATGTCTAATTTATTTCTTTATAGTATTACTAACATAATAATTATTTTCTTATATTGGTGGAATGTTTTACTCGATTTCGGTTGGTTTTTTAAAAACTGGTTGTTCTTATGTGATATTAGACTTTAATTTTGTAACTAAGATAATAAAAATAAGGAAATGGGTCAAGAATTTATACAACTATCATGAAAAGGTGAATTTATACTACTTATTTAATTAATTTTGTTATAATTTTATCTACTATTTTTAAGTTAATTTCCATATCATTTTTATCTAATACTTATTTAGTTTTTTCATATATCTTTTGGGAAGTCATATTTTTCTTTCAACTATCTCCAATAATTCAGAAAAGATAGAACATGTTCCTTTCTAATGGAAGA
Source organism: Viscum album (assembly GCA_963277665.1). Classification (NCBI taxonomy): domain Eukaryota; kingdom Viridiplantae; phylum Streptophyta; class Magnoliopsida; order Santalales; family Viscaceae; genus Viscum; species Viscum album. The sequence goes on from OY728127.1 coordinate 1,816,805,660, forward strand.
GGAAACCCCACACTTCCTAAAACTTAAGTGTTTCAGGGATCATGGGGTTTCTCTTATATTATAATGGAACATGTTCTCTCTCTTCAAGCTTCTTAGAGATATTTTAAATCAAAACACATATCACATGCTCAATCAGTCACACCTCAATCTGATACACAGTGAGCTCGATATGACATGGACTATATGTTTTTAGTTTATAATTTTTATTTGAGTTCAAAACACACATCACATAATCAAAAATAAGATAATGAATTAATATTGTGTTTATACTTTATTAAAAAAAATCATAAGTCATTTGTGATGTGTAGGAATCATTCACACCTCAATTAGACACACGGTGTGGTCATTATGACTCCAATTGTGTCATTTAATTTAAAATTAACACTAATTTCAGTAAAAAGAAAAAGTGACAAACTAAAAACCAATAAAACACATTTGGATTATTTTTATACTATAATAAAACAATTCATAAGTCATTTTTGACATGTAAGAATCAACAAAACCTCAATATGGCACATAGTGTGACCAATATGACTCCAAATGTGTGTTTTTATTTAAAATTGACATTAATTTTAGTAAAAAGAACAATTGAAAAACTAAAAACTAAGAAAATTAAGTTTTATTATTTTGATACTTTCGGAAAACAATCAATAAGTCGTTTTTGACATGTAGGAATCAATCGCACCTCAATTTGATGTACAGAGTGACAGATATGTCTTAAAGTGTCTGTTATCTATTTAAAATTAACATTTTAGATCAAAACATGTGTCACACACTGAAAACCAATAAAACGCACTACGATTGTCTTTATAATTTAGGAAAATGATTTATAAGTCATTTTTTATTTGTATGAATCTATATCACATCAAACCAACACACATTGTGACCGGTATGACATAAAGTGCATATCTCTACTTTGAAATGAAATTTTAGTAAAAAACATTGGTGACATACTCAAAACTAAGAAAACACATTTGGAATATTTTTATACTTTATGAAAATGACCCATAATTCATTTATGACATGTAGGAATTAGTTTAACCTCAATAAGATACATGGTGTGACTGTTATGACTCCAAGTGTCCCTTTTTATTTAAAATTGAGTTTAATTTTACTAAAAAGAACAAGTGACATACTGAAAATACAAAAAAAACACATTCAGATTGTTTTGATACTTTAGAAAAAAAGATCCAAAAGTCATTTTTTATCTATAGGAATCAACCCCGCCTCAATATGATGCACAGTGTGACTTATATAACTCCAATCGTGTCTTTTTATTTAAAATTGACATTAATTCCAGTTAAAAGAAAAAGTAACATATTGAAAACCAATAAAACACATTTCTATTGTTTTTATACATTACTACAATGATCCATAAATCATTTTTTATGTGTATTAATCAACTACATCTCAATCCTACACATGGTTTTCCCGATATGACTCTAAGTGTGTCTTTTTATTTAAAATTGATATTAATTTTAGTAAAAATAACAAGTGACATACTGAAAACTGTGAAAATGTATTCAAGTTGTTTTGATGATTTAGGAAAACAATTCATAATTAATTTTTGATGTGTAGTAATCAACCTCACCTTGATATGATTGTCTTTATAATTTAAGAAATGATTAATAATTCATTTTTTGACATGTAGGAAGTATTCTCACGTCAAACTGACACTTGATGTTACCAGTGTGACTCAAAGTGCGTGTTTCCAGTTTGAAATGAAATTTTAGTAAAAAATAAAAGTTACATACTCAAAAATAATAAAACACATTCATATTGGTTTTATACTTTATTAAAATGATTCATTATTCATTTTTGACATATAGGAATCCACCTCACCTCAATCCAACTCACAGTGTGACAACTATGACTCAAAGTGTGTCTTTTTATTTAAAATTGGCATTAATATTAGTAAAAAGAAATAGTGAGATTATAAAAACCAAGAAAATTCATTTGGATTGTTTTCATAATTTATTAAAATGATCCATAAGTCATTCTTATGTGGAATAATCAATTGACATTAATCTCAAACAAGTTCTGACCATTATAACTCCACGTGTGTCTTTTTATACAAAATTGACATTAATTTCAATGAAAATAACAAGTGACATTATGGAAACCAATAAAATGAATTTTTATTATTTTTAAACTTTATTAAAATGATCTATACATAATTTTTAACATGTATTAATAAATCTTACCTCAATCCTAAGAACGGTGTGCCCAATACGACTCCAAATGTGTCTTTATTTAAAATTGGCTTTAATTTTAGTAAAAGAATAGGTGACATACTGAGAACCAATAAAATGAATTCATGTTATTTTTATAGTTTACTAAAATTATATTTAAGTCATTTTTGATTTTTAGGAATCAAGCGTACCTCAATCTGATACACGGTGTGACTGGTATGACTCAAAGTGTTCGTTATCAGTTTAAAATTGACATTTTAGTCCAAAATGTGTCACTCACAAAAAAACAAGAAAACATGATCCAATTATCTTTATAATTTATAAAATGATGAATAATCCATTTTTTATGTATAGGAATTATTCTTACATCAAACTGACACATAATGTAACTGGTACAACTCCAAGTGTGTGTTTTCTATTTGAAATGGCATTTTAGTAAAAAACATAAGTGACATAATCAAAACCAAGAAAACGCATTAAGATTATTTGGATAATTTATAAAAATTATCCATAATTACTTTTTTACATGTAGGAATAAAACTCACCTCAATCTGACTTGGGGTGTGACCACTATGACTCTAAGTGTTTCTTTTTAATTAAAATTAACGTTAATTTTAGTAAAAAGAACAAGTGAAATACTAAAAACCAACAAAATGAATTTTGATTGTTTTTATACTTTATTAAAATGATCCATATGTCATTTTTGACATGTAAGAATCAACCCCACCTAAATTTGACACATGGTGTGACTTGTATAACTCCAATTGTGTCTTTTTATTTAAAATTAACATTAATTTTAGTAAAAATAACAAGTTTCATACTGAAAAACAAGAAAACACATTCATATTATTTTTATATATTTATAAAACAATACATAAATCATTTTTGATGCGTAGGAATCAACCACACCTTGATCTGATCTATGGTGTGCCCGATATGACTCCCAGTGTGTCTTTTTATTTAAAATTGACATTAATTTTAGTAAAAAGAACAAGTGACGTAATGAAATCCGAGAAAACACATTCAGATTGTTTTGATACTTTAGTAAAATTATCTATATGTAAATTTTTATTTTTATTAATAAATTGAACCTCAATATGATGCATAGTGTGACTGGTATGACTAAAAGTGTCTATTATCAGTTTAAAATTGTCATTTTAGTTCAAAATATGTGTCACTCACTAAAAACCAATAAAATCCACTCTTATTATCTTGATAACTTAAAAAATTGATTCATAAGTCATTTTTGATGTGTAGGAAGTAGTCTCACATAAAAATGACACAGGATTTGACCGGTATGACTCAAAGTGTGTGTTTCTAGTGTGAAATGACATTTTAGTAAAAAAACATAAGTGGCATACTCAAAACTGAGAAAACACATTAATATTTTTTTATACTTTAGAAAAATTATCCATGTGTCATTTTTTATGTGTAGGAATCAACCTCACCTAAATATGACTCATGATATGGCTATTATGACTTCAAGTGTGTCTTTTTATTTAAAATTGACATTAATTTTAATAAAAAGACCAAGGGACATACTCAAAACTGAGAAAACACATTCATATTGTTTTCATAATTTATTAAAATGATAAACAAGTCATTTTTTATGTGTATGAATCAAAACAACCTCAATCCAATGCACGGTGAGATAGTTATAACTCTTAGTGTGTTTTTTTATTTAAAATTGGCATTAATTTTAGTAAAAAGAACAAGTGACAAACTAAAAACAAATAAAATGCATTAATATTATTTTTATACTTCAGTAAAACAATACATAAGTCATTTTTGACATTTATGAATCACCCTCACCTCAATACGATGCATGGTATGACTGATATGGTTCCAAGTGTATCTTTTTATTTAAAATTGACTTTAATTTTATTAAAAATAACAAGTGACATACTGAAAACTGATAAAATGCATTCATATTATTTTAATAATTTAGTTAAATGATCCATAATTCATTCGTGAAATATAGGAATCAGTCGCACCTCAATCTGGCACATTATGTGACCAGTATGACTCAAAGTTTCTATTATCAGTTTAAAATTGATATTTTGGTTCAAAACATAGTTTACTCACTAAAAATAAAAGAAAATGTTCTCTGATTATCTTGATAATTTAAGAAAATGATTCATAAGTCATTTTTTATGTGTAGGAATTAGTATCATATAAAACAGACACATGATGTGACCGGTATGACTCAAATTACATCTTTTCAGTTTAAAATGAAATTTTAGTAAAAAACACAAGTGATATACTCAAAACCAATCAAATGCATTCTCATTACATTGATACTTTAGGAAAAAAATACTTAAGTCATTTGTGACATGTATAAATCATTCACACCTTAATCTTATGCATGATGTAACCGATATGAATCCAAGTGTGTCTTTTTATTTAAAATTGACATTAATTTTAGTAAAAATAACAAGTGACATACTGAAAACTAATCAAATGCATTAAAAATGTTTTTATACTTTAGGAAAATTATCCATAAGTCATTTGTGATGTTTAATAATTAACCCCACCTCAATATGATTCATGGAGTGACCAGTATAACTATAAGTGTGTCATTTTATTTAAAATTGACATTTTATTGATGTATTCTTTCATTTTTATGTTTAATTTATTTCTTTAGTGTATTACTAATATAATATTTTTTTTATTATATAGGTGAATAATTTCTCTCTACTTGGGGAGGTTTTTTCAGAAATTGATATCATGGTTGATCTTTTTTGAGAGGGGGTCACGGTGTGCCAAAGTTGATGAAACATTAATGTTTTTAAATGTTTGTGGATAGTAATTCCAAATATAATCATACAAAACATTTTTTGAAATGTATATAGTCCTGTTTTTTTGTATTTTTGATGAAATTTTTTTTTAATTTCAAATATAAAACTAAACCAGGTGGGCCTTTATCAGTGCTAATAAAATCATTGATAAAGGACCCACTTTATGAGGGCTAATAAAAGTGATAATAAAGGGTGGACTTTATCAATGCTAAACTAGCACTGATAAACCCCCCTAATAGTGATGAGGATAACAACATTTCTTTATTGTTAAATCCATTTTTTAATGTTGTTAAAGGGGCAATCTATAGTAGTAGGTGGAATCGGATCTGACTTAACTATGCATCTCACTTTAGAGATTTATTCTAATGCACCTAGGTTTTCTATATATTTACTTGAGAGATGGATTAGACTACCCAAGTAGAATTATTTTGAATCATCTAAGAAAATCTAGTTACCCAAAGAATTCTCATGACTATTAATTGGATGAAATTCATGAGTAGAGTTGAATTATTCTAGTTAAGGAAACCCATCGCTAGAAATCAATTTCCCTCTATTTATCCATCCTGGCCTAGTTTAAGTTTAGCTAGGTTTATTTTATTATTTGTTAATTTTAGTTAATTTATTTTAGTTTCATAATTAGTAGCATAATTAAGAAGACCTAACAATTAGTTTGAAGATCATTACTAGGATTCCATGTTCTCAGTGGGATCAACCCCATACTTTCACTTCACTACACTTTTAGGGTTAGTTATTATAGAGAAACAATAAAGTATAAACTCTGACCACATTTGGGAATTAACTAATCTTTAATATGTGTCAATGTAAATATGATTTATACATGTATAGAACACTAGATTCTGAGCCAGGTGAATCTCACTCTAATTATCATATAAGAAAACTCCAACTTCTTCAATTATTCCAAATTCCTTTAGAAAATGCATCAACCAATCCAACTAATTTACTACTTATATTAAAACTGCATACACTAATTTTATTTTACTTATATTAAAAATCTACTCTATTCATGAAATCCATCTGACTGTTGCCCCTATATAGGTAAATAAAAAATAATCCATGATTTTTCAAATGTCTGAATCTCTAGTGAAGTCTGCAACCACAAAACCTTGAAACATATCTTCATACCCAAAACATAGAGAAACAAATTATAATACTTTTAAGTATTGGATAATCCACATCATGGTTTCCCAAGGTTCTAAATGAAAAGACTTACAAGTCCCACTATAAAATCAATTTTTGGATGAGTAAAAATTATCACATACATCAAACTTCCAAAAGATGATGCAAATGGAACTTTCTCTATTTACCTAATATATTTTATCATTTTTTGTGCTTGTGCCTTAGATAATTTGAAGTTTCCAATAAGAGGGGCTGATATGGGATTGAATCTATACATTAAAAACTTTTTAATGATCTTTCGGATGTAATTTTTCTATGATAAAACCAAAATACCAAATTTTTTATCCCTCTCAATCCTCATTCCCATGATTTTCTTATCATATTCATGATCATTTATTTTGAATATTTTATACAACTTACACTATATATCTTCAATCCATGAAACCTTAGGACCCACCAGTAACACAGCATCCACATATAAGGGAAATTTTATGAATGTGTCATAATTACTTGCCTTTTGGTAACAATAATGATCCACATTTCACATTTCAAATCCTTCTTCTGATATAAAAGATTCAAACTTTAGATTTCATTGTCTTAGCACTTTCTTCATCCCATAGAGACTTTTATTTAACATAAAAAAACTAAATTTTAGTCCCCATTTTCTATGAAACATATTAGATGATTCATGAAATTACTTCCTCTAAATCACTATAATGAAAATCCATATTTACATCCATTTATTCTAAGTATTTAAATTATAATTCCACCATACTTTCCACACTCTATATAGTTTCATTCTTAAATATCGATGAGAAAATCCCTGAGAAATCTAATCCTTTTTTTTGAAATTCATTTACCATTGTCTACACCTTGAAAAAATTATTACCCTCAGTCTCTTCCTTCAAATGGTAAACCCACTTATTCTCAAGTACTCATTTCCCTTCCAAAAAATCAATCAATTCCAAAGTTCCATTGGATTTAAATGGAACATATCTCTACATCCATTTTTTAATTCCATTTTTTTGAGTAACTAATTTTTTCCACTTCTTCCAAGCATTTGGAGTCTCCTATATATATTAAAACTAGAAATTTAATGTCATGCCCAAACCTCTGAATCAGTTTTCTCACTCTATTTGATATACTCAATATAATTGGATACCCTAAACTAATAACCTCTATTCTATCATACATAACCCTAACATTCAGTGCTCCCACTTGAGATTCATCAGTCCTTGAACTTTTTGAAATTTATTTCATTTCCCTCACCTCTAGACTTTGAGTGCCTTTATATGTGTTCTCTATATTTTTCTCTCTTCTAGTTTTCTTACTTAGATTTACTTATACTTTGATAGTTAATTTATTTCCTTTAAATTATTTTTTCTATAGGTTATGATCCTCATATGGGACCTTCTCATTGAAGAGAACATATTGACACTACATGATTTTTCACCTGTCATTGTTCCATAATCGAAATCCAAAATATTCATCTTCATGCCCAACTATAAAACACACTTAAGATTTTTTTTCCTTATGCTTGTATTGGTATTTAGCATCTACATACACATATTCCATGATTCTAAATAATTTGGGATGGCTATATTTCAATAATTTATTGGACTATATCTCCTTTAGAAGTTATTTCCCAACTGTTGATGTTGGGATCCTACTGAAAAGTTGTTCCATTGTGTTGACTACCTCCACCCAAATCTTTTTGGACATTTTAGAGTGTAGTTACATGCTTCAAACGTTTTAATTAAAATTTTGATTCATACTTTCAACCATTTAATTCTAATGTAGTGTTCTAGTCACTATATTCTCATGCCTTATCTACATATTCTAAAAAAATCTATCAAATTTTTGTTCAGTTTATTCACTAAAATTTTTATAATGAATTTATTTTAACTTATCAGCACATTTCATTTCCATCATGGATTTCTACTGAATAAAATCTTGAAAAACATCAGACTTATGCTTCAAAAATTAAACCAAAAAATTTCTAATGGAATTATTAAAAAAAGTTACAAATTAAATAGAACCTCTAATGGACTGGATAAGAGAAGGCCCCAAAACATCCAAGTGAACCGGTTCCAAATTCTAAGATCTACACTTCTATCCATTTAAATTGAATGACACCATACTCTATTCCCCCATCACACAACTTTCACACCATCTAATTTCAGTGTGATCAAGCTTCACTATGCCTTTAGTCATCATATTTTTCATATTATTTTAACTGATATAACTAAGCCTATAATTAAAAACTTATGTATCTTTTAATAATGTGGTTATAACTATTTCAATCCCATTTGTGCTTTTGATAAAATAAAGTCTCTCATCCTTTACTCCTCTTGCAACCACTATGGATCCTTAAGTCACTTTCCAAACTCTATTTGAAAATGTTTTTCCATATCCTTTCTTATCAATATTTCTATTATAAATAAAAATTTTCTATAGCCCTAGGATGTTCATAGATCATTTGAGTCTCAAGATCCCACTATTATTCATCTATATATTTACATCATGATTTTCGATGACATAAAAGGTTGTATCATCTTCTAGATGAACTTTTACAAAACTTATGAATACATAATTCACCATGAATATATGTTCTTCCATTAAATATAAAGATGCACTAGAATAAAAAATCCATGACTCCCCAATAACATTGACACTGTTAAATAGTGTATTTCTTACTTCCATAGTACCAATGGAATTTGAACTTTTAGAAGTTTATGACCATCCAGAGTTCTCCTTATGACTTATATAATTATTTTTGATATATCCTCTCTTACAAAACTCCATCATATAGGACTAGGAATAAAAAAGATTATGTGGATTCTTTCATGAGACTTATCTTCTGATGGTTTCTTTTAATATCTTCTATTGGGTGACTATATTCATCCTTCAGTGTTAAGTTCACTATCAGATTGTTCATGTACTACCCTCAGATAAATCTCTTCATTACGAATAAAATTTCAAACATCCTCAAATACAATATCTTCCTTTATACATAAGATACTAACAACTATCACCATTGGATCACAACTCTCTAATAATGAAGATAGTATAATTAGTTCCCATAAATCATATGTGAATTTCACTTTCACCAATTCTAGTTGTCCTCATATCATATTGAAATCATTTAGGTAATTTTTCACTATTTTTTCTTCTGATAGCTCATTCTAAACAAATTTTACACTATATACACTTTATTAAATGTTGTTGATTTTTCATGCATATCCCCCAGGGATTTAATGAGATCCATCATTGTCTTCACTTCATGGATATTGAAAGAAATATTTTATTTTAGTAACATTTTAACCAAACTAAGTGGCTTCTTATATGTAATGGCCTATTACCTTTCTATCAAGTATGTTAGGATCTTTGTCTTTGGTTTCCTTTTTTTGAAATAGTATTTTCAACCCTAAATTGGGAGGAAACCTATAATGGTAAAGTCTTGGATTTTTTGTATTTTTAGATTTTCCATCAACTTTAATGTTGTTTGTTGGGTAGTTACATGACATGTAATGAAGTTTCAAAATATGTAATGTCAGTCGGACTCATCCCATGAACTGAATACACAACATGAGTTTTTACACATCATGTTGGGTTTTCATGTCGTGTAAATGTGAAATATATTTTTTAATTAAAAAGGCAACACATTTTTCATTGTAACTTGAAATGAAATGGATTCACAACATGTAAAAGATTATAGTCCTTGTAATTCCATGAGTTCTAGTTTATAGAGTGTTTTTTGGGTGTTTGAGGGATCATTTCTTTTTGGTTTTCTTTCTTTTTTGGGAGAGTATTTTCAACCTCGAATTGGGAGGATACCTACATTGGTAAAGTCTTGTATATTTTGTATTTTTTGTATTTTTAGATTTTCCCTTGACTTTTATGTTGTTAATTGGGAAGTTACATAATGTGTAATGAAGTTTCACAATGTGTAATGTCGGTCAAACTCATCCCATGAACTAAATACAAAACATGATTTTTTACACATCGTGTAGGGTTTTCATGTTGTGTAAATGTGAAGTCCAGTTTTTAATTAAAAAGGAGATGTGTTTTTCATTGTAACTTGAAATGAAAGGGATCCATGACATGTAAAAGGGTATAGGCCATGTAATTCCCTGAGTTCTAGTTTTTAGAGTTTCATGTGGGTGTTTGAGGGATCATTTATTTTTTCATCCTTTTCCACTTGGTCAGAGCTCTTAGCCTAGGAGATTTTAGGTGTCTTCCTTTAGTTTGGAACAATTTGTTCAGTGATTGATCAGTAGGATTATGTGTTTCATCTCTCCAGGAAATATTTATTCTTGTTTTATCTCTCGTTAGTGGTTGAGGCACTATTTGATGAAGGTATTGGTAATTGTATTATTTTTCCTATTAGTCATTTTCAGTCTTTGGTCATTCCTTGTCTTATAAAGGTAGATCTTATGGTTTACATTCCTCATTTCCAAAGGCGGTTAGGTTTTCTATTCTCTTGAGGTAGGTGGATCTATTCAATTGTTATAATTACTTGAATTTATTGCTATTCAAATTTATTCCTTGATATTTTAAAGGGAATTTCATGTGTTTAAATTGAAAAGGGGAATGGTTTTATGTTTGAAAAAGGGGTTTTATTTTAATATGTAATTTACTTGATTTGAAATAGAAAATGGATTTTCAAACTGTTAAGTGGATTGGATTGTCTTTGAAATTATTTTATAAAAATGTGATCATGGTTTTTAAAATAGAAATTGACAAACATTTCACTTTAGAAATCCTAGGTACATGGAGATGGAGACACGGGTAGCCTTAGTGTGTGTGAAACCACTAGGAGGTAAACTATTATATGTTGATGGTCTATGGTAAACCTATATGTTAGTTTAGCTCCAACATTATGCCTTGTTTTTCTTGTGAGTGTCTATTATGTATTTTCCTATAGGTTAGAACTCGGTTGGTAGGTGCATTGTTGTTTCTAGTTGTTTATTAAATGATAGTTTATTTCATGGATGTTGTCACACATATATATTTGTATTTCAGTATCTTTACCTTCTTATTTCTATATTTGGAAACATGGAATGAAATTTTTGAAAACCCAAGGATTATTTGAAAAATGATTTCAAATTTATTTGTTTATAAAACTATTTATAAAAATATTTTGTTTTAAATCATGGACTTGTGTATTCTTTTTATTAGAACTTGTATAGATTATTTGGTGGTGTCCTATTGGGCTCTATTTCTCACACCCTACTTCTGGTTGTGGGTGGATATATACCTTATTTTTCAGGATTTAGGTAAAGTCAAGAGATTTATGTAGCATAAAGGATTCTCTTTACATTTATATTTAGTTTTGGGATAGTTTAGAGTTGAGGTTTGGTCACATAGAGACCTGGGTTGGTCTATTACAATTTTTTATCAGAGTGGTTACTCAACTAGAAGTGTTTCAACACTTCCTGAGTTAGTTATGTGTCTTGGGTGGACAGGATTAGGATCATTGGAATTTTGAAAGTAGGTGCAGAAAAGGGGCTTGGCCAGCTCACTCTTATTACGGAATTTTATTTTCTATGGGTTGTCAAAAAATATTTAATAATTAAAGACCGAGTATTTAGGTTCATTTGAATAAATTTTATTATAAGTTTATTTAAATTAACCTATATTAAACTTTTGAGTACTTGGTGCGTGTGTGGTCATTTGAATAAACTAAGTGGGGAGTTTATTTAGACGGACTTGTACTTTTAAAAAGGTATTTCCTTTTTGTGATGGGATTCATAACTTCTTTAAATTCTTATTATTTCAAAGAATGGTTTTGAATTCTTGTTTTCAATTCAATGGTTTTAGATATTTATCGTAACTAATTGGTTATTTTATTGTGTTTAATAGAAAATTCCTCTAATAAGATCTCTTCTAAATACAAGAGGGGAAGTCGCAAGACAGGTTCCATGGGATAATCCTCTGGTGAACCCTTATGTGGTTTAAGCTATGATCTATACCATTCTGAATATGGGTTAAGTGGTTGAAGTGAACCCAAGAAGGGCAGTGTATCATGGTTTATAACTTACCAAGAAACATTCACCTATCTTGTGTGGTGAAAAAGGAACACCAGAGGAAGAGGAGTGATTGAAAGGATAGAAAGGATCTTTAAATTTTTAAAGACTCTTAAGGATTCTAAAATGGTTTTTCCATGTATATTATCAAAGTAATAGGAATAATATTGTGAGAATTGATAGTACAAGCTAAAACGCATAAAGGTATTACCTAGGTTTATTTTAATAAGATATCCAATTAGCAATTTTTCCCTGAGACTTTATGTGCGGCAAAGAACCAGAATTTTTTGATGTTGGAGAAATGGGATTATACTATTATGGATTACTCCACCCACTTTACCGATTTTCTACATCTGGCACTGGAGATTTTCACCAATGATTACCTAAAATCTTTAAGGTTAGAGATGGGGATGAGGGCTAATATTTAGTCAATTATTATTCTTTGGTTACTTTTGACCTTTTTGGAGCTAGTGGATAAATAATATTTGGATAAGGGAGACATATCTAGAATTACATGCTTGGGTGGTTCTTTAGTGGGTGTAGCAGTTATCTAGGTTGCTTCTTCAAGTTAGAAAAGAAAGCGCAAGAGTGGTCAGTTTTTTGTAAGACCTATTTCAGGGGATTCTATAGGGAAGTAATAGGTTATTTGCTACTAGAGTTATAATCATGGTCATAACAAGCCTCGGTGTATAGAGGCTCCTATAACTTGTCATATTTTTGGTTGATCTATCCATATAAAGTGTTTTTGCGATAAGATGTCCCAAGGATGTAAGGTATAATCCACTTTCACCAAGTCTTCAAAGGTTCATGTTGATGCATCCAAGGGCGGTGGGTCTCATTATTAGGCTAAAGGGGATGTCCAAGTGGAAATGTATGGATAGATTTATATAGAAGAATGTGTTCCAAAGTAATCTAAAGCAGAGCCAACTACTATTAGAGGTATAGTGTTTATCTCATCTTCTATGGTGAAGGATTTGTTTGATACAGGTGATACTCATTTTTTTCATCAAATGTGGGTGACATTTTAGGTTTTTATTCGGATATTATACAATTCTTGTTGGATATTTCCATACCTTTAGGAAGGAGGTCCAAGAAAGGTGTCAAATGTCTTATGTGTCGGGTGGTGATAGGTGACTTTGAGGTGGTTTGGGACTTCTTAGTGCTTGATCTTGAATTATTTGAGTTGATTTTCAACATGGATTGTATGATTATCATAAAGGCATAGATATAATGTTATCTCTATTTAGTACAGTTCTTATCTACTAATGGATCACTCATGTTTCCAAGGTGATTGGGACTCTAGATTAGGAAGGGTAGGGCTTTTTGTTGCTTATGACTATTTAATCTCATTCCAGCTATCATAAATATTTCTCAATGCAGTTGACCCATTATTGGGCAGTCATCTACCTATGGTTGTGTGTGCGTAACCTGAGGTCTTTCCGGATGATTTTTCTGGTCTACTACCACAAAGAGATGTCAAGTTTACTATTGATTTGTTACCTAGAATGATGCCCATTTCTATGCCATCCTATTGAATGGAAACTACTGAGTTGGTGGAACTTAAATTCTAGTTTTAGGAACTTGAGGTAAAAGGATTTATTCATCCTAACGTGTCACTATTGTATTTTTCATATACTCTTTGCTAAGAAGGCATACATAAGTCTTAGACTTTGTATTAACTATTAGAAGTTAAATTGGGTGACCTTTAAGAACAAGATTACTTTACCCATAATTGATTATATATTTGATCAGTTGGGGGTCTTGTTGTTTTCATGGATGGTATCTTTGTGTACTCCAAGATAGATGGGGAGAAAAGAGACCATTTCGATATCATTCTTTGAACTTTGAGATAACATCATCTATACGGTAATATTTATAAGTTTGATTTTTGGATCTAGGAAGTGGATTTTCTATTGTATGTGATATCTGGGGAGGGATTTTTTATTTATATTGAAAAGGTTTAAGTATTTATGTCTTAGGAAAATTCATGAAATGTGTTTGAGATCTGAATATTCTTGGGTATGGCGAGTTACTATAGATGGTTTGTTCGAGACTTCTCTAATCTCGTATCTTCGATGAGAGATTTAACCCGTAAGGGCATAAATTTTGAATGGAATGAAAAGTGTCAAATATATTTTGAGGAGATGAAGATGAGGTTTACTTTATAACAAGTGTTGATTCTTCTGAAATCAATTTTGGGTTATTATGTTTTATGTGATGCTTATGGTATGGGTTTGGGATGTGTCTTGATGTAGGGGAGATCAATTGTGGATTATGGCTCTATCCAGTTACTCCCTCATGAGAATAACTACCCTATCCATGATCTTGAGTTTGTAGTTGTTGATCATGCACTCAAAACATGGTGTCACTTTCTCTTTGGAGAGTGGTTTATGGTATATTCTAATCAAAAAATCCTGAAGTATATTTTCACTCAAATATATCTAAACTTGTGATAGAGACACTAGGTTGAGTAAATTCAAACTTTTTATTTTGATATCGTATATACCCATGGGAAAGGTAATGTGGTGTATGATGCATTGATCAAAAAATTACTAACACAATCCATGAAGGAATCATTTGAGTAGTGGTCTCTGATGATTTTTGTTTTGAGATAATCTTGGGAGTAGAGGAGGTTGGTGGACAGGTTTTATTGGATTCAATAAAAGTTGACTCGGATTTTGATGATAAATTTCTACTTTATCAGATGACATACATTGAGATTTGATTCTTAGAAGAAATCCTAAATGGTGGGGATACCTCATTTGAGTTGTCTCAGTCTCTTAGTAGATATTTTTTCTTTCGTAATAGGTTGGTTGTTCCACTTTATTTAAGGTAGGAGTTTCTAGATAGTGGTCACTAGTCTTATTGGTCTCTGTTACATGGGTATACAAAGATATACCATTATTTGAGGCATCAATATTGGTGGTTGGGGATGAGGTGAACGGTTTCAGGTTTTGTATCGTGATGTCTCACCTGAAAAATAGTTAAGGTGGAACACTAGAGACCAGCAGGTTTGTTTTAGCCTTTATTCATTCCGATTTAGAAGTGGTCTGAGCTTTCCATGGATTTCATAATTATTTTAACACATAATCCTATTGGGAAGGATGTGATTTGGGTGATTTTTGGTTGTCTCACTAAATCAACGTATTTTGTTCTGATAAAGGAAACTAAGAAAGTGGAATAGATTAGGGAATTGTATATTTGATAGATTTTAAAGATTCATGGGGTTACCTATATAGTTGTTTCTGATATGGAATTGAAGTTCACATCTAGATTCTATAAAGGTTTCATGAGGAAATGGGTTCCCAATTGAAATTGATCACAGCTTATCATCCACAAACAGAGAGGGATATGCATGTTCTTGAGGATATGCTTTGGTCTTGTGTGCTTGATTTTGATGGATCTTGGGAAAAACATATTCCATTAGTATATTTTTCTTATAACAATATTTATCAAGATTCGATCAAGATAGAACCCTATAAGGCTTTTTATGGTCGGCCATGTCGATCTACCTTGTGTTGGCTAGAGTTGTGAGAGCAGTCTTTGGTTGGGTTGAGTGTTGTTCAAGAGATAACAGAGGTGGTTTAGTTGATCTAGAGGTGTTTGATCATGGTATAGAGTCATCATAAATCTTATGTGGGTATTCATCATCAGTTGCTGGAGTTTGACGTTGTTCATCGGGACTTTCTCATAGTTTCACATCGCTTGGAACATCATCGATTGGGTAAGTAGGATAAGTTGGCACCAAGGTGAGTGGGCCCCTTTAATATCATTGAGAGACTAGGGAGGGTGGCCTATCATTTTCTTTTACCATATGGATTGAATTATATACACGACATGTTTCATGTTTCCTAGTTTATGAGGTATTTATCAGATCCTTCCCATGTGATTACATGGGAGGATGTTGTTCGTGATCCTGATAAAACATTGATTGAGCATCCATTTTATATTATGGATCACCAAGATAAGGTACTATGTGGTAAAACAATTCCCCTGGTCCAGGTATTGTGGAAGTGTGGATAGGATCTCCACAATATGTGGGAGCTTGAGTCATTGATGAGGAAATAGTGTCCTACTCATTTTTTGGTTCCATGATCTTGAGCTATTTCTGGGGTAGAAAGGTTTTATGGTTGGGAGATTGTAACACCTCATTACCTTTCTGTCAAGTATGTTTTGATATTTATCTTCAATTTCTTTTTTTCATTGGGAGATTATTTTCATCCCTAATTTGGGAGGATACCTATAATGGTAAAGTCATGGATTTATTGAATTTTTATCTTTTCCCCTGACTTTTCTACTATTCGTTGTGCAGTTACATAACTTTTAATGAAGTTTCATGATGTGTAATCCCAACTAGACTCATCCCATGAACTAAATATACAGTGTGATTTTTTAGATATCGTGTAGGGTTTCCACATCATGTAAATGTGAAATTCTTTTTTAATTAAAAAGTTAAATCATTTTTTGGAATAACATGAAATTAAATGGATTCACAATGTGTAAAATATTACACGCTGTTTAATTCCTCAAGCTCCAGTTTTTAGAGTTTCGTGTGGGTGTTTGAGGGATCATTTATTTTTGAATCCTTCTTCACTCATCTGGTGATCTTACCCTAGGTGATTTTGGGTGTCTTTCTTCCATCAGGATCAATTCATTGAGGTATTAATCAGTAATTTTAGGTAGCTCATCTCTCCGGGTAATATTTCTTCTTGTTTTCTCTCTCATTAGTGGTTGTGGAACCATTTTTTATAGGGATTGGTAATCAGATTTTGTTTTCTATCAATCCTTTTTGATCTTTGGTCATGCCTTGTCTTGTAGAGGTAGATCTTGTTGTTTCTAATCCCCATTTCCAAATGTGGTTAGGTTTTCTATGATCTTTAGGTAGGTGGATCTATTAAATTGTTTATATTTATTTCTTGATATTTAAAAGAGAATTTCATGTGTTGAAATTGAAAAGGTGCATGGGTTCACATTTGAAAAGGGATTTTTCTTTGAAAATGGAATTACTATGATTTAAAATTGAAAATTTATTTTCAAACCCTGAATAATATTGGCTTGGATTTTAAACTGTTTTATAAAAATTTAATTTCGGTTTTTAAAATAAAAAAATGACAAACATTGCATAGTGGGTACCTTGGGTATGTTGAGATAGAGACACAAGTAGCCTTAGTGTGTGTGACACCATAAGTAGGTAACCTCTTATATGTCGATGTTCTATGGTCTATGATAGGCCTCAATGTTAGTTTGGATCCTACTTTATGACTTTTTTGTCTTGTGAGTGTCTAGTACGTACTGTCCCATAGGCTAGAGCTTATCTGGTAGGTGCATTGTTGTTTTTTGGTTGTTTATTACATGATATTTGATTTCATGGATGGTGGCTCACATATATATACATATTTATTTTGATGTCATTACCTTCTTATTTCTGTATTTGGAAACATGGCGTGCAATTTTTGAAAACTCAAGGATTATTTGAAAAATAATTTTATTTTTATTTTTTTATAAAAATTCTTGTAAAAATATTTTTTTAAATCATATTCTTATGAATTATAGTTATTATAACTTGTATAGATTCTTTGGTGGTATCTTACTAGGCTCTGTTGCTCACACCTTACTTCTACCTGTGGGAAGTTATAGACCTTGTTTTGTAGGATTTAGGTAAAGGGAATAGCATCCTATATCATGCAGTCTTCTCTTTACATTGCTGTTTCATTTTGGGATAGTTTGGAGGGTTTTTTTAGTCACATGGAGGCTGGTTCTATCTAGACTTGTCTTTATTTATGGTTTTTTGGTTTGGATCTATTGTATATTTGTTTGTTTTTGGATAGTACTCTCGTTGTATGTCTTTTTTTTCTTATATATGAGAGTATTTTTGTTATCTTTGTTTTACCCCACCTTATGATGGGATGACTTGGGTGACTAGTTTGGTTGACCCAGGTTTTAATGTTACACTATAACACCATGATTTTTTATGATTTTGTTTTTTTGAATCAGTTTAATTTCTTCTATAGCTTGCGTTATATGCAACACCAAGTTTTAAAAAACTATAATATACTGTTAATATTATTATTTAAACATGGTTGTTATATCATATCCATAAAACTTGGAAGAATGAATAAAAATATCCACATTTTAAAAATTAATTGTAATGGTTTTATATAAATAAATCATATTGATAAAAAAGTACTTAATTTTTAGTAAAGTCTTTATTTGTTTTGAAAATACTATTTTCTTAAAAATATTTTTATTGATTTTTATGAACAAGTAATAAAAGTTATTTTTGACACTTTTAGAAAATTTATTTGACAAAATAAATTTCCATTTTTAAATCTACATGTAAAAATTATCTTTGAGTGAGTTTTTGATAATTTTTTTGAAAATATTAATTTTTCGATAAATAGATAATAATACAGCTTTTTATTAAAAATTGTCTTTTATTTTAAGGAATTTACAAGATCCATTTTATTTTAACATGGTTTCAAAAGTAAAATTAGTTCAATTATATATTTATTAATCCAATTTATGTAATTGGAATAAATTTTATATTCAATTTTTATGTTAAAACTTTTTATACTTATGAAAAGTTTCTCTTTGGAAAAATATTTTTCTATCATGTCTGTGGGATTATTTTTAAATTAAATTTTTTCACTTATGTGAATAGAATTTAGAGAAATGGATTAAATGTTTTTAAAAATAATAATTAATATTATATAATAATTTAAACTTAATATTTTATCCAAATTAATAATAAAAAAATAAAAAATTAATTATTGCAGTTAAGGTTAAAATGGGTTTAATGGGGAATTAAACTAAAAAGAAAAGTGGTAAAATAACCTATAAACTTATAAAAATCCCATTATATTTCCATATTTTGACCTTATCTCATATAATTTTCAATAATGAGCAATTTTGGATCCCTATGGTATGTTTAAAATGTTGTTACACCTTTTTCTTTTCAAAAATTTCAAGTGTGTCATCTCCCCACATATAAAAGGGAACCCCCTATCATCTCTTATACCTAATTAAAAAACCATTTTTTGGAAAATAAATACCCAAATAAATTATTTACTTCCCCAACCACATCCTAGAGTCCTTATTTTTATTAATAAACCCTCCTAATAAATCTTCATGTGTAAACCTGAAGGGGTTCTCCAAAGAAGAGGTATAATCCTTAACCATACATTTTCATTTTATGTATTCTTATAAATCATTAAAATATTCTTCAAACATGATGATATAATAATATTATTATCTCCCATATAATTATATTTTATTATATTCATGTAATAACATACATATATCTTCTCTTCCATAAAGTGGGAAATGAAATCATCAATCGTGTGTACAGGGACTATTGCCTCACAAACCGATATAATTTGTTTTCCATATAGACCTATCATGACTGGATATAATAATGGATTAGATTTTTATATATTATATTAATTAAATTACTATACTTATTAATTTATAATATCACATCGACCTTCTTACCTTTCAATTTTTTGGGAAATGATAATGTCACTCGTGCGTACGTGTGGACTACCGCCTCCACAAAGCGATGTGATACGTTTTTCATTTAATTTTGATTTGTATGGTAAAAGTATTGATTAAATGAATATATATTATATATATTATATAAAAATTATTCGTTAAAGGTAAATGAATATTTAATTTCCTTTTTCCCATCCATCAAGAAAATGGAAACAATGTCAATGCGTATGTATGACATACCATCTTCATGAATTGTGTAATTAATTTTATATCTATAACTTTAATGGATTACTATAAATACATATATAATGAATATATTTTTCTATTTATATCATGGTTAATGTTATGTATATAATGGAACCATGATCAAAGTAAAAGGACTAAAAATACCAAACTAAAACAAACATTAAAAATGAAGCAGTTATTACTCAAAACGTTATTTTAACAAGGAATTATTGATAAACGGATAATAAAAAATTCATAAGTAAATAATATATGGTATGAAATATATAATTATAGTTATGTGATATATTTATTATACATTAGGTTTGAATGTGTATGAAGGAATTCGAGACTTAAGCTAAGGTATTTTTCATCTCACATTTATTTTTGTGGGACACATGCCATATTCACCACTTGTTTCTTTTGTGTGGTGTATATACTAAGCATGAATTTATTTTATGATTCTTATCATTATAATTATGGGATATACATATCCATATATGTTTTTTTATTTCATGGGGTCATAATTAAAAATTTATTTTTCTCTTCAATTGAAATCCCTTTCTCTTCCATGTACATATTTTCTAAAAAATATTTAAAGAAAGTTGTAACTATTCTCCAATTTACTTTTTAAATAATTTTTTACCCATGTTTTACCTTTTAAAAAATGGTTAAAAATGAATATTACTGTCATTTTCCAAACAAGTCTCTCTTGACATTTTATTGAAAATGTGAAAGGAATATTTTTTTTAAGTGTATGGCATGAATGGTATTATTCACCATCATGCCCACTCAATGATTTAAAGCTTACTTTAAAAGTTTCCAAGGTTATTTTCAAAGAAAATTTTTTCTTTAATATTTGATACATTTTTATATTTTAAATAAGTACTTTAAAAATCGAAAGTATATTTTCCTCAATAATGTTTTAATGATATTTTTATATAATTTCTATTCATCAATGACAACAACTATTGGTTTTGCTTATGGTTTTCTAGGGATATGACTCAATTTTACCATCCTTATTATTGATCTAGATATTTTATGATTATAATAAAGATATTTTTATGAAACTCATTCCTTTTTCATGGCTTGTTCTATGATTAATTAATGAAATGATTATAAACCCTATTTACTTTCTATGGGTTATGATATGTTGAAATGTTTATGAAACCCATTTCCTTTATATGGGTTATACTTTGATGAAAGTTTTATGAAACCCATTTAATTTATATGGGTTATGATATAATAAATGTTTTATGATATTTTGGTACACAAATGTATGGATTATGTGATGGTTGGGACCTATATCTCACTCTAATGCATAGGTAAATGATTAATGGTATATGAGATAAAAGGGTACATAGGTGGTTATCCCAAGCCCTAAAGAGAGTACATGAGAGGTTATAACAAGCCTGAAAATGATGGTAAATGGGAGGTTATCTCAAGACCAAGGTAGATATATGGTTGATTATCCCAATCCTAACATGTTACGAATTCCTTGGTGGGTAGCCTTGATATAATATTTCTTATGATTATGTGTATGCCAAAAATCTATGTCTTATGCTATTATTATGTTCTCATGGATCATGTTCTTTGATTAATTTATTATTTATGTCTTATAAACTATCAATATTTATTCAATGACTCAATTTTATAATCTATTATATACAGGGTATGATTTTAAAATTTTATTCTCATGTTCTCATACCCTTATTCTTATGTTATGTTGATATCCCCCATGTTTACCATTACTAAAAATCTAAATCACTCTTTATTATGTTTACTTTCCCTAGGTTATGAAGAATGGATTTAAATTGGGTATGTCTATAAGATTAATATGTGGTAAGATCTTTATGGTTGATTTTTATGATCTTTCAAGACGTAATAAATTGTGTGTCTAGTCTCCAAATACACTAAACCTTTATAGTCCTCAAGTATTATTTTGTAAAATGATATAGATATTCACATACTAAGATGTAATATTTATATATCAAAATCATGAGTATCTATAGTTGGTATCAGAGGCATGTTTTAGTTAAATATTTGAAAAACTAGGATGAGAAAACATTAGTGATATCCCTAAGGATAACTCTAATGATAAGTCTAAGGATAAGTCAAAGTATAGAAAAATGTCCTGGAATTTTGGTGAAGGATAGATCAAGTGGTTTCTAATAAATTAAAACCCTTTATAGTTACTATATGTTCATGTGGATCTATAATAGTTGTACATATGGGTAATAAAACTAAAAAGGGTGCATTGATATGGACTTGATCAACACTTGGTGCACAAAAATAGGCCTTACTGCACACCTAGTTTGACACTCCTGGGGGATACAATTTTGAAATTCATGAGACTCTTTATGAACCATCATAAATGATTTTAATAATGACCACGAATGACCTAGGTTAATCCTAATGTGTCATATATTAAAAAAATAATGATTTAGACATACTATAAGTTATTTTTCATGATTATGTGGTTCCCCACTATGATTATTATTTCTTACACTATGATTATGGTTTTAGTCAATGGTTGGAACCCAAAGAAACTATGTTAATGCTAAGTGAGGTGTACAATGAAATTATTTTAATCCTAAGAAAACAAAAAAAAAATAATGGGAGTTGGAATTCAAAACCTTATTTTTATTCTCACATAACTTTCTCGAGTTATGAATCACACCGAACTTCCAAACAAGAAAAAGAGGGGAAAATGTTCTATTGAATCCTTAGTGAGTAAACATCCACCCTCTTTTAGTGGTTCTCTTGATCCACTAGTTTATAATCAATGGATAAATACCACTGAAAATATATTTTTAGTTATCGATTATTTGGAGCATGAAAAATAATTTTGGTTGTCTATTATTTGGAAGGCTAAGTGCATAAATGGTGGACTCTTATAAAGAATATGGGGAAACATGAAGAAATCAACTACATGTGCTGGTATGAGTTTAAGTACCTAATTTTCAATAATTAATTTACTCATATTCTTCATATAAAAATGGAGAAGGAATTCCTTGAGCTAAAATAGAAGGATGATGAATTTGTTAGTACCTATGAGGTAAATTTTATAGGACTTGTGTGGTATTCTTCTGGTATTATCATTTAACCTAAAACTAAGGTTGATTGATTCTTTAGTGGATTAAAACCAAGTCTCTAAAGGTAATTATCCATAATTATATTTTTGAGCTATGAATAAATCATTTGTTTCACTATCAATGTGTAAATTGAGATTGGATTTACCCATCAATCGCATGGTTTTGATAAGAAATGAAATATAGAATTTAAGGGAAACTCTAAAAACCATGGAGAAAATAAGATGATATTTACTTCATACTTGAAGTGTGGAAGGAAACATGATGGAAATTGTATTACAGGGACTATTAAATTTTTTAAATGTGGAAAGGAAGGTCATCAAGAAGTTTAATTCTAAAGTGATGGGAAGAAGTTAGATAATGGTATAAATAAAGAGAAACCTCCGCACAATGTACTCCCTACATTTCAGTGTTTCAAATGTAATGAGTTTTGTAAGTATGCTAAAAGGTGATCAAATCCAAATGTTAATGATGATGATCGATGTCAGCAACCATTAAAGTGAGATGTAAAGGGAAATATCATAAAATCACTATTTTTGATAAGGGATACCATAACTACGTGGTGAAAGATACACTTACCATCCACTCTAGAACTGATAATGTCTTATTTTACTCTTGATCTAACCACTCTTTTATATTTGAATAATTTTATATGGGTATCAAGATTCCACCCAAACTATTAGATATTAAATTAATAGTGAAAACACATAATGGTATGATGATCGCATCTTAATTCTACAATTATTCTCTAGTATAAGTTTGTGGGAATATGATTCCTAAAAATCTTATCATTCTTCCTCTAGTTTAATTTAACATTATATTAGGAATGGATTATATTTATCTATATAAATACCACATTAATTCCTAAGGAAGAAAAGTCACATTTTATATTCTGAACCAAACTATGATCATTTACAAATGAGATGATAAATATAAAATTATAATGGTAATTACAGCCATTGTATGAGTCTTGATTCCTATTAAAAGGGGGTTTTTATATACAATGGTTGGAGATAAACTAAAAATCAATGATATTTATGTTGTGAATGAGTTTTTTGATGTCTTTCCAGAATAGTTTCTTATTATTCCACTGAATTGTGAAGTTGAGTTCTCAATAGAACTCATACCTAGTATCACACCTATTTCAACGAATCCCTATAGAATAGCCCCAATTTATTTATAAGTAATAAAGAATAAACTCTTTTAGAATCATGATAAGGTATTTATTTATCCAATCATATCACCTTAGGGTAAAACATTATTTTTATTAAGAATAAATATGGATTGATGTGACTATACATTGATTATTTGGAACCGAATAAGATCACAATCAAGAAAAAGTATCATATACCCCGTATTGATGATTTATTTGACCAATATGTAGAGCTCAATACTTTTATAGATTTAACTTGGTTTTTTATATAATTAATTGAGGGTTAAGAAGTAGGATATACCAAAGATAGTATTTTTTATAAGGTATGGGTACTATGAATATATAGTAATGTCATTTGGTCTTACTAATTCCTCCTCTATCTTTATGGATTTAATGAATAAAGTCTTTAGAGATTACCTTAATTAGTTTGTGGTAGTATTTATAGATGATATTATTATATATTAAAATTGAAAGGAATATCATTAATATAACTTGATAATTTTACTAAAGACCCAAAGAAAGGAGAAACTGAATGAAAAATTCACAAAGTGTGAATTTTGGCTATAAAAGGTTTCATCTTTGGGTCATATAATCTCAATAAAGGGTATATCATCGGATCCATCAATGACAGAGGCTATTAAATGTTGTCTTATACCAACCACGGTAACTAAGATCCCAAGTTTTATTATTTTGGATGGATATTATCAATGGTTTGTGGAGAATTTATCCTGACTATCTAATCTACTCACCAAGTCAACTCAAAAGGGATTCATGTTCCTATGGATGGATGAATGAATGGAAAATTTCAAGGAACTAATGAGAAGATTAGTTAGTGCAAATTTGATTACATTACCCTATAGTGGAGAAGGATTTTTAATCTATAGTGATTAATCCAAGAATGGATTGGGATACGTTCTCATGAAGAATGGAATTGTTATAGCTTATTCCTTGTGACAATTGAAGGTTCGTGAGAAAAACTACCCAACTTATGATTTGGAGTTAGATACGGTAATTTTTTTATTAAAGATATGGAGGAATTTTATTTATGGTTAAAATTGTGATATATATACTAATCAAAAAATGATAAAGTGTATATTCACACATAAGGAGTTGAACATACACCAGAGAAAATGGTCGGGGCTAATTAAAGATTAGGACTGCTCAATACATTACTACCCTGGGAAAGAAAACAAGGTGGCCAATGATTTGATTCAAAAGGATAATTCTTGATTATCTATAATGAGGATCACATAAGATCCAATATTTATGGATTTTTAAAGGATGGATCTGGAAATATTGAAGGAAGGGGAGAAATATTATCTTTCTCAAATGAGTGTTTAACTATCTATCAAAGTGAAGATTAAAGAGGCATAGAAAGAAGGTGTATAGCTACAGAAGAAGGTGATAAATGTTCATGAGTTTAACCTTGATCATGATAGAATGATAAGGTTCAAGAACTTTGTATTTCTTCTATCCATACTATATTTTAAGAAATAGTTTTTTCGAGTAAGCTCATAGTTCTTTATTCTCTATTCATCCTAGAAGCACAAAGATGTATAGAGATTTAAAAGAGTATTTATGGTGGGATGTAATGAAGAGAGATATTGAAGAATTTTTATCTTATTATTTGGTATTTTATAAAGTTAAGGATGAGAGAAAAAATTCTAAGGGGATGTTACAACCATTACCTATACCAGAATGGAAATGGAAAAACATCACTATGGATTTTGTTATTAGACTCTCCAAAACATATAAAGGGTATAATTATATATGGGTTATTGTCAATCGCCTTAAAAATTAAACACATTTCATCACTATTAGAAAATGTTTCCCAATAGATCATATTTTTAGGATATATATTAAAGAATTGGTAAGGTTTCATGGTGTACCACATTCTATTGTGTCAGATTAGGATATGAGGTTTACCTCAAAGTTCTGATGAAGTCTTTAGTGGTCCCTAGATAGGGAGATAAGTTTTAGCATTGTGTATCATTCTTAGATAGATAGTCAGTCTGATAGAATAAATCAACCCCTATAGGATATGTTGATATCTTTTATTATGGATTTCAAAGGTGGTTGGGATTAACACCTTCCTCTGGTTGAGTTTCCATACAAAAATAGGTTTCACTCGAGCATTTGGATGGCTCCTTATAAATCCCTCTATAGAAAGAAGTATAAAACTCCAATGTACTGGGATGAAGTTGTAGAAAGAAATATATTGGGACTTAATATAGTTTAAGAAATAGAAGTGTATGTTAGAGCCATTTATCAACACATAAGGGCTACACAATGTCAGAGGAAAAGTTATGCTGAAAATTTCTAGGGTGATCTAGAATTTGAAGTTAGTGAAAACTTGTTTCTAAGAATTTATACATGGAATAAGGTAATGATATTTGGAAATAATGTAAAACTTATCCATTGGTATATTGGTCCCTTTAAAATTATTAATCATATTGACATGGTATCTTATCAATTGGTGCTTCCACCGAACCTCTCTTAAGTTCACAATGTATTCCATGTATCTCTCCAGATGAAGTACATAATTGATCCTTCACGTGTATTGAACATAGAGGTCAAACCACTAGAACATAATATTTCCTATGAATAAAAACTGGGGTAGATTCTGGATTATAGAGACGGTGTACTATAAAACAAGACCACTCTCCTAGTCAAACTTGTGTGGTGAAACCGCCAATGTGATGAAGCTACATCGGAACCTAAGGATATGATGAGGAAAAGTTATCCTCATTTGTTTGTATCAGAGTGATGAATTTTTTGTTAAAAATTCATTTTAATGGTGTATAATGTAACAAAACAAGTTTTTATGATTTTTTTTGAATAAATTAAATTTCTTCAATATCTTTTGTTACACGTAACATTGTGTTTAACGAACCGCAATATACTATTAATGTTATTATTTAAACCTGGCCATTATAACCTAAATGTTAAAATTTCCATCATTAATAGGAATAATGTTGTTTTAAAAATTAAGCATTATTTTTTATATAAATAAATCACATTGATAAAAAAATTACTTAATTTTTAGTGAAATTTTTATATATTTTTAAAATACTAGTTTCTCAAAAAAATGTCTTTATTTCTTTTTGTGAAAAAATATTAAAGTAATTTTTGAACCTTTTAGAAATTTTATTTTAAAAAATAAAATTAATTTTTGAAATATACATGTCAAAATTATCTTTGATTTAATTTTAGATAATTTTTTGCAAAGATTAATTTTTTAATGAATAGTAAAAAATACTAATTTTTATTAAAATATTGTCTTTTTGTTTAAATAATTTACAAGATCCATTATATTTTAATATTTTTTTAAAAGTAAAATTAGTGAAATTATATATTTATTAATAAAATGTAGTTAATTTTAATTAATTTCATAATGAATTTTGATATTAAAACTTTCTATACTTGTGAAAATTTTCTATTTAGAATATTGTTTTTTCATCACATATGCGGGTTTATTTTTAAATTAAATTTTTTCACTTATGTGAATGTAATTTAGAAAAAATATATTTCATATTTGGAATCATCATAATTAAAATTATATAATAAGGTTAAATTAATTTTTTTAAATGAATAGTAAAAAAGTAAAAATTAATTATCACAGTTAAGGTTAAAACGGGTTTACTATAGGTTAAACTAAAAAGATAAGGGGTAAAATGACCTATAAACTTCTCAAAATCTAATTGGATTTCCATATTTCAATATTACATCATCTAATATTTTATATTTATCCTTTTTGTATCCTTATGTCATGTTTAAAATGTGTGTATACTTTTTTCTTTTCAAAAATTCCAAGTGTGTTCTCTCCCCCACATATAAAAGGGCACCCCCTCTCCTCTCATCTACACACTTCCAAAACCATTTGGTTCAGCCAATACCTACCAAAATCCATTATTTAATTCCCTCTCAACAACCTAGGGGCATTATTTTTATTATTAAACCCTCCAAATAAGGCTTTAGTTTTAAACCTAAAAGAGTTCTCTGAAAAAGATTAGGTTTGAATGTATACGAAGGAAGTTAAGAATTAAGGTAAGGGATTTTTCATCTCACTTTAATTTATATGGGACACATGACATATTCAAAAAAAATTCTTTAATGTAGTGTATATACTAACCATGAATTTATTTTATGATTCTTTACATGATAATTATGGTATATACATATCCATATAAGGTTCTTTCTTTCTTGGGGATTATGATTCAAAAGTTACCAAAGAGGTAAAAGTTTTATGTTATGATCTCATTATTTAGAGGGATTGTTTATGATTATTCTTACAATTATGAGATTTTATGATCTACCACTCAATAAACTCATGAATATTCTTCTCCTCTATTTATTTCTTGAAATTAAAAGTTTTCCTTTCATTTTCCTCTCCTTATGTACTCATGATATCAAAGCAATGTTTTTAAGGAAAAATCAAATTTATTTCTCTCTTCGATTGAAATCCTTTTTCTTCCATGACCATATTTTCTAAAAATAAAAAATAAATAAAGTTTTTATCATTATCTAATGATTTTTTACATACATTTTTACCCATGTTTTAATTTTTTAAAAAGATTAAAAGGAATATTCTTATCATTTTAAAAACAAGGCTCCCTAGACTTTTTACCAAAAATATAAAAGGAATCTTTGTTTTTATGTGTACATAACGAATGGTATTTTATGTCATCATGAAAACACAATTATTTAAATCTTCATTTAAAATTTTCCAAGGTTATTTCCAAAGAAAATTTTTTCTTTAATATTTGATTAATTTTTAGGTTTTAAAGAAGTGTTTTCAAAATAGAAAGGATACTTTCCTCAAGAATGTTTAAATTGTATTTTATAGAATTTATATTCATTAATGACAAAAACCTTTAGTGTTTCTTATGTTTAATGGGGATATATATAACTATACCTTACTTATTATTTCTCTATATGGTTTATGATTATGATGAGGAGATGTTTATGAAACTCATTCCTTTTCCATGGGTTTTTCTATGATGAATTGATGAGATGGTAATGAAACCCATTTCCTTTCTATGGGTTTTGCTATGATGATATTTTTATGAAACCCATTTCCTTTTTATGAGTTATACTATTATGAAATGTTTGTGAAACATATTTTATTTATATGGTTTATGATATGATGAATGTTTTATGATCTTATGGAAAATAAATATATGGATTATGTGATGGGTGGGACCTATATCTCCCTTCAATGAATTATTTAATGATTAATGTTATATAAGGTAAAAGGATACATGGGAAGTTATCCTAATCCCAAAAGAGGGTACATTAGAGGTTATCCTAGTCATGAAAAAGAGGGTATATGGGTGGTTATCCCCAGCCCAAGGTAGGTACATGGGCAATTAGCCCAAGCCTAACATTTTATGAATGTATTGGTGGGTATCCTTGATATAATATTTCATATGCTTATGTGTATGCCACAAATATATGTTTTATTCCAATGTTATGTTCTCATGGATCACATTCTTTGATTCCATTATGATTCATGTCTTATGAACTATCAAGATTTATTCCATGACTCAATTTTAGGATCTATGATATGTAGGGTATGGTTTTAAATGTTATTATCATGTTATCATACTCGTATACTCATATTATATTTATATCCTTCATGTTTACCCTTACTGAGCATCTAATATCACCCTTTATTATGTTTCATTTCCCTAGTTTGTGAAGAAAGGTTTTAAGTATGGTATGATTAATAAGTGTTCTATGTTGAATGATATTTCTGGGATATGTTTAATATATTTCAAGAAATAATAATATTGGTTATCTAGTCTCTAAAGACATTAAACCTTTATGGTCCTCAAGTGATTTTTTGTAAACTGATATAGATATTCACCTATTAATATGTAATATTTATGTATGAAAATCCTGGTTCACTATACTTCCTATCTAAAAATTACCATTTTTCCTTTTCCATTTTGTCTAAATGCACACCAGTTGATGGAATATTCAGGTTGTTTTAAATTACATGATCTTCAATATGAATTCTCCATAATCTAAAATCCATTCCATCAAAATTATCAACCTAATTCATCTAATTATATAACTTCTACTAATAGTAAACGTCCACTAAAAATTAAAATAACATCATGGAAAGAGTGGGAAAAATCTAAGTTTCATATGGTGCATTTAGTGATCACAACACCATAAGATGATCTCTAATACCACTTGTTTCTAAGGGGTTTCATGCGACCACCGAAACCAAGATCTTCAATCCACCAAAAAATTTCACAATGGAATTTTATCATACCTAAAAACAAACCTTTAGAACTTATGTCGATTAAGAGTACTGAAAAATCAAATTATTTTCACCCAAACCACCACTCAAAGTCAACAATCACACACACATACAATAAAACTCACAATATAAAAAAGGAAATTAAAAGAAATAGAAGTATATAAAGAAATAAAATAATATAAGGGATTAACATGATTCAGACAATGAGTCTTATTTGTATGGGAGAAACACTAATGATTTTCAATATTACCGGAAACATAATAATTACAATCAACTAAAATATCAATTAGTAAGAATTTATTATAGAGTATTAATGCTCTAATTTCCTTATCATATCAAAATAACTATACATATTAAAATCCACTATGAACTTTGATGGTGAACTATTCTTAATCAGGGTGCACTATTTAGGTGTTCCCCACTACCATTTATAGGAATTCTCAACTGGTTATCCTAGTTTTACCAACCTACAACATTAATGTAAATTCCTACATATAGAATAATGACTAATGATATCTAGTTTCCCTTTTTCTTGAAACATCATTCTATAGACTTCTTTTCACCAAGATTTTGGACACCTCTTATTTGCTAAATTACTAGTCCTCCATGGATCCATTGGAATATGTGAACTTCTGCTGGTTTAACTGCCTCCTGGAGAGATCCAATTGTTGTTGTATGTATATTATATTGATTCATATTCTAGTGAATAAAAATCTAGTGAATTTAATTTGGTGAATTGAAACGGACTTCACATACCAAAATTATGAACTATTACAATGAGGATAGAGGGTATGATTCATGTAGTATATAAGGAGTCAGTTCCATCTACTTTTTCTCTAATAGTGGACAGTTTTAAGGAGGTATTTTCTGATGATTTATTATGGTTTTATTCTGATAGGGAGATTAAGTTGATGATTAATCTCATTCCAGTTTTGGAGCCTATACCAAAACTTTTTTATTGTATGGAGCCAGCTGAGTTGATAGAACTTAAGTTATATCTCAAGGATCTTTTGAAAAAGGGATTTATCCATCTAAGTACCATTCCCTAGGATGAAACTATATTATTTTCCAAGAAGTCTGATGGTATCTTCAGATTGTGCATAGATTATAAGAATATAAATCAGATCATGGTAAATAATAGGTATTTATTTACTCAAATAAATTGCCTATTTTACTAGTTTAGAGGATTCTGATGGCTTTATAAGATTGACCTGCTATTATGCAATCATCGGTTTTGCACTAGTGTAGAGGATAAACCAAATATGGCATTCAAGATAAAGTATAGTTTATATGATTACCTTATGATGCTATTCGGTTTTACAAATGCATCGATGGTGTTCATGGATCTCATGAACTAGATTTTCCATCCTTACCAAGACTCTATCATCACATTATATGTGGATGAAATTTTGGTATACTCACAAACCTAGGATTATATATTGAACACATAGATATTATACTAAGTATAATTCAATCACATTTACTTTATACCAAGTACATAAAGTGTCACTTCTGGATTTAATATGTGTGTTTCCTCAAGAATGTGATATCATTGGTGGTGATTTTGGTTGATCTGAAGAAATTGGAGTTTGTGATGTCTTGGGAGAAACCCAGGAATATTCTCTAGATTAGTATTTTTATTAGCCTACCTAGGTATTCAAGTATTTTATTTAAGATTTATCTCACTTGGTAATTCTTGTGATAAAGATGTATAGGGTGGATAAGAAATCCAAGTGGATTTATTGCTGTGAATAAAACTTTCAAGAGTTGAAAGTGAGATTAATATCTACTTTTATTATGATTTTCTAGACATATGAATGGGTTATACCATGTATTGTGATGACTATATGGTTGTACTGGGAGTTATTTTGATGCAAGGAGATTGTGTGGATACTTATGGGTCTCGTTAGCTATGAACTCAGAATTGGAACTACCCTACCCATGATTTGGAGTTATTATTTTGGTTTATTGCTTAATGTGTTGGTTTTATTATCTATTTAGTGAGAGATTTTTCATCTTTGTAGACTACAAAAACTTATGGTACATATTATCCCAATAAAACTTGTACCTATGGAAAAGTTTTTAGGTGGAGTACCTATAGACATCTAACTTCAATATGGAATATACCCCATCATCAAATATTCTCTTAGTAGTAATATGTGAGAGACGGGAATTTTAGTGTCTAGTGATGAGTGTAAGTTTATGATTTTTATTACTAACTAGAAAATTGATATGTCAAAGGGATAATAGGTTGTAATATTTTCTCCTTTGATCATTACAACCCCATTTGTGGATAGGTAAAATTATGACTAGGAGCCTGATTTAGATTATCTGGTGATGAGAGAATGACTAATGGGAGATTACCCAATCCATAGATGGTCTTAGGATGAGAATGGGGTGTTTTATGTCTCTGAAATGGTAGTGGTCCATACTTCCATGAGGGAGGAGTTAATAAGGGACTCCCATGAATCATGTTGAGTAGTTCATCGAGGGATGACTAAGATATACCATGATATTTGGTGTTTTTGTAGTGGCCTTATATATTAAAATATATCATGGAGTATATATCTTAATGCCTTAACTATGAGAGGACCAAGTTAGATCATTATAAATCTGAGAGATTACTTCAACCCCATCAAGTTCTTGTATATAAGTGGGACGATGTGACCATTTATTTTTTTATGGTTCTTCTGAGGATTTCAAAGGGTCATAGTGTAGTATGGTAGAGATGTATCAGCTAATAAATTTTTTTCATTTCTTTCCTATTCAAGAAACTTATTAGTGGACAAGTTGGGAAATTTTTACATATTGTAGATAGTATGGTTTCATTGGATACCCCTAATAATTGTATCAAATCTAGATGCATGTTTTTTTATCCCATTTGGGTAGGAATTTTATAAATCTATAGGGTATCATCTAAATATAAGTACAAATTATCTCCCATAGACATATGGGAATTCTAAGATGATGATATAGATTCTCAAGGGTATAGTCAAGGCATGGGTGTTCAACTTCAAGGGAACATAAAATGACTGTATGGACTTAGTAGAGTTTTATATAATAATAGTTGTTATGATTCAATCTAAATGTTCCCTTATGAGATCTTATATGGTAGACTATACTAATCACCCTTATGTCAGTTAGAGGTTGGTGAGTTAGTGATTGTCAATTAAAGATTTTTACAAGAGACCACCAAGTGTGTACAATTGATTTGAAGGTAGTTGGTTACTTCTTAGTGTAGGAAACAATCATATGTCAACTAGAGGTGGTGATTGGATTTTGCCTTAGTTTATCAAGTAGTCCTATGGGTATCACCTCAGTTGGGGAATCTTCATTTGAGAAAGCAGTGAAAGATAATGTCATGATTTAATAGCTTGTTCAAGATTATGGAGTGGATTGGGATCAAATCTCACTAGTTGGATGTTCCTCTATGACATTGAGGTATGTATAAAATATTTCACATGTCATAACTCTGAAAGTATGACCTGGACCCAACACATGTGAGTGATAGTAATGATGTCTAGTTGGAGACAAATGTGCCATTAGAGGAGCATCGCATACAGATCATGGAATGGAGTTAAAAGGTTCTACGAGGGAAGATATCCTTTATTTTCTAGGTGTTTTGGAATCACAAGAATATGTAAGAGGAGACTTGGTAGTATATGTTGTATGTGTGATCCCAATAGTTGCAATTTTTATATGAGGATCCCTAGAGACACTTCTTGGAGATGAGAAACCCATGGAGGGGGATTTTGTAATAACCTTCAAATTACAGGTATGAATTTAAGGATTGTTTCATTAAATTATTTATTCTTGGTTAATTTGAGATGTTATTGGGGGTAGTGGGGCTCAATAGAGTTTTGAATAAGGGTACCAGGAAACCCCTATTGAAAAATGGAAAGAGGGTACTGAATACTTGGTGCAATCCCAATGGATACCTAGTGAACTAGGAAGTAGACATGTAGGGGATATAAACCTACCAAGTGGTCAGTGGGGGTGTAACAGGTGCCCAGTAAGGGCACTAAGTACCTAATAAAGGCGGATCGGGTACCCAATGGCCATCTGGTTACTTTTTTAGGATAATTTTTATAATTTCACCTTTTCCTCCTTAAACTTCTTCCATATTCTTCTCCCAACCATCACTTGTCTAACACTCTATTTTAGGTTACCCCTTATCTTACAAATCTAAACCAATCTCATTTATTACCCAATCAATGTTTTGTTTGTTATATTGGTTCTTATTTTGAATTTAGTGAAATGACCTTGAATTGGGTGGCCTATCTTGGAATGTGATATCCCTACAACTTGAGGTAGGAAATCTTTACCATGTTACAGTGTTTGTATATGATTTTATAGACTATTTTGTGAGAGAGAGAGCCTAATATTACTCTATTTTTGTTATCAAAACATTCATCTAGGTATGAGTATGTGGAATGAATCTAGTGAAGGTTGTTATTGGTGTGCTCATGTGAACATGACCTATTTGTGGTGAGCTGTGCATATTTGTGTAGGGTTATTTATCTTGATGAGTTAAGCTTGATGTGAGTTTTCAGTTCATTTGGTGGGAATGTGGGTTGTGTGGGTTGGTTATGGAAATGGGTTATGTCCTAATCCTATAAATGAGTATTGTAGGCTTGGAATATTCACTTTAAATGGTCAGGTTGAATGAAATTAGTATATAGGACCTTGATGTGTGTTTGTATATTGTGTTGGTTTTATGTTGGAATGTGGTGGTTGAGGATATCGGGTCCCCAAGCTAAGCCCTGAGTTTAAGGGAGGTGGTATATATAGTGTTATAATACCATTCCCTAATTGAAATTTTTATGTTGTGGAGTATACTATGAGTCCAAATCATGAGTGAGAGGTGGTGGTATGAGGTGTGATGAGACCTCACCTTTAGGGACAAGGTTAGAGTGTAGGATGTGATAGTGAGGCCCCATCTTGAGTTAGAGGATGTTGGCATGGAATTTTATTGTGGATTTCACCTAGAGTGGGAGTTTAGTGGTCATTCTTAGATAGATTCTTGGTATGTTATGACTCCTAGGTACTGGGATGGAGTTAAAGAAAGTATGGTTGGGGTTTTTGGAAACTTAGTTATTACACGATAACCAAACAAGGATTTATTATTGCCTGACAATTCATTTTCCACCAGTTCACACACTCATATATATCTACCACACATATAACAATGGTGCATTGGTGGTGTTATTCTAGGTTTTATTACGCACACCCAGCATGGTTATCTCATTAAGCTTATAAACTTTTCTTTCATGGATCTAGTAAAGGGGAAAAGGTCAATATGTTAGGCTATTGAGTAGGTGGAGTGAGTTGGGGAGAGGCGATACCAAAACATAAACTAGGATCATTTTAGAGTTGTTCCTTAGTATTATTTTGTTCTTTTTTATATCACATATATTATTAACCACTTGTGGGATCCTATTTTTTATAAAGGCATGGCTAGTGTGTATACATTTTTTTATTGCATATGATGATATTGGTATGGTTGGTATATCACTATGTTCCCATACTATTTTTTTGTTTGTTACTTCACTTCTCCTATTATATGGTTAGCAGTTATCTTATATCAACGGAATAGTCTTCTTAATGTATTTTTAGGCCATCCCCACTAGTTGGTTGCCTCTTGTTTATGGAGAGGCATTAATGAGATCGTGTAGAACATCATATCGGTCCCATTGAACTAGGTTGGGGTGTTACGTGTTCTATCTAAAGAGGATCTAAAGAAGAATATTTTGGAAAATTCACATATCTTATCATTCTCTATTCACCCGGAAATCAAAAGGATGAATATAAATCTTAAAGAGTACTTTTTTCAGGACAACATGAAGAATGAGATTGTAGATTATAAATCATGGTGCTTATTTTATCATCAATTTACACTACCACAAAAACATTTTTTCCCAACGCCCCCCCCCCCCCCCTATCAACGCTAACGAAAAAGCGCTGATAAAGGGGGGGCCTTTAACAGCGCTCAAAAAAGAGCTGATAAAGGGTGCCTTTATCAGCGCTAAAAAAGCGTTGATAAAAGTACCCATTTATCAGATATTTTTTTTAGCGCTGATAAAGCCCCCCCCCCCCTTTATCAGCTCTTTTTTTAGCGTTGATAAAGGGACCCCCTTTATCAGTGCTTGTTTAGTAGTGCTGATAAAGGGGGGGCCTTTATCAGCGCTTTTTTTAAAAGCGCTGATAAAGGGTCGAATTCAAAAAAAATAAAATTAAAAAAATATATTAATATATAAATATATAAATATAGTTATATTGATATAGATATAATATATAATTTTTAAATATATTTTAGAAAAGTATAAATGTACATTAACACTTAATATACTTAATATATAAGATATTTAGTGAAAATGGATTCTTACAAAATTAAAAAATATTTTTAATTAATAATTTGATAATTATTATGGAGTAGTAGTAATTTAATAACAATTTGAAGACTAAAAAATTAAAAAAATTAAAAAAAGATCCAAAATAATTTGAAAACGCAACTCAAACTTCAAACGGCCATAAATTTTCATCCGGGTGTCCGTTTGAGCTCTACCACATATCAAATCGAAGCCTGTGACGATATATACGTTGTTGTGACCTCAGGGGACCTTAGTCAAGCGTTTCTAGAGGCCAAAAGAGGCCCAGAAGGCCTCCAAAACTGAGTTTTTAATCGGGGTACCCATATTTTTTAACATTTTGTGGGTTTTCAGCCTCGTTTGAGGGGGTATTATTGGATTTTTTGGTGGGGAATGAATTTATTCCAAGGTATTACATTCATATTGATATTATGTATTTGAAATTTTATCGTTTTTTATAATGCACTGCAATTTATAATCAAATATATAACTATATGTACATATTTTTTATATATTCACACCTAAAAATTAAATTTTTAAAATAAATAATTAAACATATTTACATATAAAATATATTAGCTCTATCTAAATAATAACTAATATCCATTTTATTTAAAATACCAATATATGAATATTTATATAACTACTATATATTAATATAACTATATATATATATATATTAATCTAGCTATATATATATATATTAGTATAACTACATATATATTAATATTACTATATATATATATTAATATCACTATAAATATATATATTAATATCACTATAAATATATATATTCATATAACTATATATATATATATGTATATTAATATAAATATATATTACTTTACGAATAAATATAACTAAATATATATATATAAATAGAGATATATATTAATATAACTATATATAGATATATTAATATAACTATATATATATATTAATATAAATATATATTACTATACGAATAAATATAACTATATATATATATAAATAGAGATATATATTAATATAACTATATATATATATATATTAATATCACTATATATATATATTAATATAACTATATATATTAATATAACTATATATATTAATATAACTATATATATATATTAATATAACTATATATATATATATTAATATAACTATATATATATTAATATAACTATATATATATATATTAATATATATATATATATATAT
Source organism: Viscum album (assembly GCA_963277665.1). Classification (NCBI taxonomy): domain Eukaryota; kingdom Viridiplantae; phylum Streptophyta; class Magnoliopsida; order Santalales; family Viscaceae; genus Viscum; species Viscum album. The sequence continues at coordinate 1,816,843,613 of OY728127.1, forward strand.
ATATTACTATACGAATAAATATAACTATATATATACAGAGAGATATCATGAAATAGTAAACAAATCAAAATAGAGTAGTGGTAAGGGCTTAGGCGCGCATGGGGGAGGTCTCGAGTTCAAAACCTGCTGGAGGTAGAGGCGCGCGCATGGGGGTGGATGTTGGGGGCTAGCACTGATAAAGGGTGGATGGGGTGCATACGGGCGCTAGAGGGGCTAAAAACGTTGTTAAAAGGGGGGATCAAGCGCTATAAAATCCCCCCCCCCCCTCTCCCCCCCCCCCCCCACGATTGGCATGATTTTTTTTAATTTTTTTGTAATTTTTTTTATTTTTTTTATTTTTTTTAACTTTTATCAGCAATTTTTTAAAAGCACTGATAAACGGGTCATTTATCAGTGCTAAAACGAAAGTGATGATAAAGGAAGTGCTGATATAGGACCCCTTTATGAGCGCTAGAAAAAGCGCTGATAAAAGACCCCTTTTATCAGCGCTTTTTTTAGCGCTGATAAAAGGGGTCTTTATGAGTGCTTTTTTTGAGCACTGATAAAGGGGACCCCCCCTATCTTCGCCGGCTTTAACAGCGCTTTTCTTAGCGCTGTTAAAGGCCCTTTTTAGCGCTGATAAAGGGCGTATTTGTAGTAGTGTTAATGATAAATGTAATAATTATAAGCGGATAATTCCTCCTTTACCCAAGTATTCACATCACGGTCTCCCATTAAAATCATATCACCAAGTATAACTATATAAAGAATTAATATAATTAGAAATATGGTAGAACTTTTGAGAGATAAATGAAGGAGTAAGATGAATGAATTTTAAATAATTATGTAAGGTTATATATAGTAATGGAAAAGTTAAATATGGCCCACATATGGTCATGGGATATATAGCCATTGGATATATGGTCATTGGACATATGGTTGTTATATATAGCTAATGGGTATATTAAAATTATGATAATCAAAATATAACCTTTTTTTATAAATGAATAATTTATTATAAATCATATATTAAATATATATATATATATATATAATAAATATTTAATATTCATTAAATAACCAAAGAATTATAATAATTAAAATAAAATCATTAATTACATAAGAAATTATTTTCCAGTAAGGAAAATTATTTTTCTATAATAATATGTATTTTTATTTAAAAGTTAAATTTATCATATTTAGATATTAAATTTAATAAAATTGATTTCATATTTGGAATCAATATATAATAATTAGGTAAGAGGGTCAATTTCAATTTTGTTAAAAAAATAATTTACGAGAGTAAATAGTTAATTAAGTTAGTAAACTATAAAAGTTGTAAAATACCGTATATAGTAAAAATAAAATATAAACTTAGAAAAATAAATATATGTGTTAATTTGGTATGGAATCTTAAATATATTTTTTAAGACTTATGGGACACTTTTCATGTCAATTTTACTTTCCTTATCCATTAAGGAGTGATAAATTGCAAATATGTCACTCAAAATCACATATAAAAGGATCCAACCTCTACCCATTCGAAAACATCGGTTATTATTAAAATGAATTTTTTTTTTCATAATATGTTGTGATATTTTATAGTGGATATTTAAAAAAATTAATGTGAAAATTTTTCTTTCATGTTAGTTATTCAAATAACTGATGTGAAAAATACATGTTTTGTACATATAATAAAATAAAAAACTGAACAAGGTTGATTTAAAGAATCAATAATAGTAGATATTTCAATTCAAAAATATATATGAATTTTAATGTTTGATCATATTTTTATATGATAAAATCATAATACTATGATTAAAGAACTTAAATAAATAATGATTGTTTGAATAGATCATGATAATAATAAACAAATATTATAAATAATGAAAGAAAAAAATATATGAGAATAAAAGAGATCATTCAATGGATTTTACCTATATTCAATAACATTTGATAAATCACAATGCTCAAATAAATATCTTCATCATCAAAAAATTCATTACCACTAATTATATCATTGTCGATGCCACCCTTTCTCTCATAATGATTTGGAATCTATGAATGAATAATGGAGGGAGAAATGAATATTATAGAGAGAAATATCATGGGAATAATATATTAATAGATAGAGTGAGAAGTGAAATTTTTGGGAGGGAAATGAAAAAAGAGTGTTTGTCGTGATATATTTATATGCAGGGAATAAAAATCACATGGGTGTGATGTGAAAAAATTAAAATATCTATGTTAGTGTTTTAATTTTAACATCACCTATTTTAAAAACTAATCTTAAAAATACCCATGTTTCAAGTTTTATGTCTGTTATTAAAATAATCAATGTGAAAAATACTCATATTATAGTTTTTTTAGTTTTTTATTACATAAGATATGTAAAAAAATATATTAAAAAATTAATTTTTTACTAATTTATAATGTTTTAAAGTGTTTGGTTATGATAAGGGGCCTAAATCCTTCATTACGAATGAATTTTTTATAAGGAGTGATTCCATCAAAGTAAGTAATGAGTTCATATCCAACTCTTTTATTTATCTTCTCATAACTAATACCCTTATCTCTTATTCAAAACTATAATAATGTATCATTGACATCATTATGCTCTTATAGAAATTGTATTATAATAATATAACTTTATATTTTTACTCACTTGTTTTTATATAATGCTCTTGTTTGGGTCAGTTCAACCACCTACATGAATGATGTTATACCATCTTCATCATTTTCATCAAATATGAGTATCAAAACATAAGCATTAGTATTATATGATATTAATGAAAAGATTATGTTATGATCATAATTCTGAAAGAGTGACAAAAAAATGAATGATCTTTATAATGTAACACATTATTATTTCTAAAATTACCTGAAACAAGTGCATTGTGAATATTTTTCATGAAAATCATACTGATACACTCAATGGAATAAACATGGGGTTTTAAAATTTAGTATAACATTATGATTTTTTTGAAAATATTATTCTAAATATAATGCACTTATTAACAAAGGATGATGATAAAAATCACCATACCAAAACTAGTACAAAATAATCAAAACTACTAACATTTGATAATAAAAATAAAATAAAACTAACTAATATAATTTTAATAAATGTATATAATTGATTAATAAAAAAATAAATATATATGAATAATTTTCTAAAATAGGTGATAAATAATTATATGTTAATTATACAATGAGTTTTTTCACATTCAACAAAGTCAAGAGTAAGGGTAAAGGGAATTGTTAATATCTCTTTTTTTATTGGAATATTTTTCTTCTATGTATATGTTCATTATATTATCTCACGGATTTATTTTATATAATTATATCCAATTCTATGATTTCTAAATGTCTCTTTACATTGAATTTAACTTACTTATAATGGTTTGGAGGGAATCTTTATCCTTTGCATTTCTCGCTCATCTTTTTTCTTACATCACATTCTTATGTATTATTTACAAAGATTCCATTTAAAGTTTTCTTATTGATGATTATTTAAAATATTTTTTATTTCCTTTCACGTTATTTTTTTAAAACCATTTATTCATTATCTCTATGTTTTAAAAGAATAATTTTATAATTCAAAGTATATCACTAATTTATTTTTACAAAATTTATTATCTTCTTATGAATAATTTTTTATCTATAATAATACCCTTATATGTTATATTCTTTTAATGTTTCTAATGTTTTCACTAGGGATATATTTTCATGGAATCATCCAATTTCTTCCTTTGAATGATTTATCTTTATGTTTTATGAAAATTTTTATGTAACCCATTTTATTCTTATGAGTTAATCATGTGATAATGAATTTATTATTATTTTCATGTTAATGTGATGCAAATATGTATGGTTATATCATTATGTGATTGGTGAGCCCAAAATTATACATCCCTCAAATGCATTGGGTAAATCTTATATCTCATGATTAGATATGTGAGATTATTCTATTACTATATGTTATGGTATATGTTTATCCACTATGTGATAATAGTCTTGGAAAAGATTCTTGATATATGTTAGGATTTTCTATGCTTATGTATGTTTCATATTCATATGTAATGCCACAAATTTATGTTATGATTCATAGTTATTATTACTTTGGGTATGATTTTATTATTATGTTATAATATCTATTAGTTTTTTTATGCTTACTCATTTATGATCTTATTTAGTATCACCTATGTTGATTAAATATATATCTCTTATATTTTACACCTTTATAGAGAGTATAAACTCACCATTTTCTTATGTTTTTCATTCCCCAACTAATGAAGAGGAATATTAAAAATTATATATCTAGAAGAGAGTCAAGTGTGATGCATTTTTAGAAGAAATTTACACTATGTTATAAACTCACCCTTTCATCCTCTCTTGAGTATAATAATGAGAAGATTTTCCTTAGAGAGTATAAACTCACCCTTTTCTTATGTTATTCACACCAGTACTTGTGAATTCATCACACAACGGTGGAGTGGTCATTTTTCAATGTTTTTCTTTTTCAATCCTGCTTCTTTAAGTCGACTACCTGCTTCCATTGATATAATAACATAAACAGAGGGCTAAAATTTTATTGGTTGATCCTAGGGAGTTGAATAGTATTGATTTAATGTTATTTTATGTTCTAAAATTATTAATTTTTTTCTTCATTTTAAGAGTTTCTTTATTTGATTTATCTTCTTCTTTGTCTTTACTGACTTTAAAAACGACACATTTTGAGTGATATTATGATCCAATTACATAGAGTGATCAAAAAAGTGATATTATAAGTGCATTGGTTATTAGACTTGAAATTGTGTTTGGATTAAATCGTATAATGATATTGAGGAATTATTTCATTTAATGGATACCTCTTGAACCAATGAACGGGAAATACAAAGAAAAACAAATACATCCAATCAAGCCCTAGAGATAACCTAGGATCAACTCATTATATAATCAAGCTGGAATTAAATAAAAAATCCACATTGGGAATCACCATAATTTTTGAATTACATTGATCAACCCTTGAATGAATACCCATCAACTGGTGACCTATACAATCTTTTGGATGATGAATGCTTAAAATATGAATTTATAGCCCTCTCAAGAATGGATAATGAGATCAATCATATTTAATACCATGATGTCCAAACATGTATACAGTACAATCCATAACAACTTCTTGAACAATTGTGTGAACAAATGGAAAAAATGAATTCAGAAGCTTCATCACTAAGATTTGAACTACATAGTATTAAAATGTTTGAGGAACCCATTCCCACTCAGGTTTTTCTTTCCTCATCACTAATAGAAGAATATTTTATCCCAAAAATCTCTCATGAATTTATAAAATAACTGAACATTGGATATGGGATAACTGAAGAAGATCAGGTAATTGAGGAAGATTTATTAAATCAAGAGGAAAATGATTTTATGTATTCACAAGAGGGAAACTTGGCATCGTTGATTGAATATCCTAAATATTACTCCAATTTTGATTTTTTAGAAACACCAACCACTAAATAATTGGGATAAATCACAAACTTTGAGACCATACCCAATCCTAACACTAATTTTTCAAATTTTTTGGTTGAATCATTTATTCAAAAGGAACCAATTCTGTTAATAAATTTTGAAAATGAAACTGAGTTCGATTCAAATTCCCCACCTATTTTTAAATTTTTTAACCAACCTAATATCAAATTCAAGGTCCATAAATCCTATCTCAACTCTTCTATCATAGGGTATAACCAAAAAAATTATGTCACCATTTCATCCTCTCTTGAGTATAATAATGAGAAGATTTTCGTTAGTGTATCATGCAAGATTATGAAAGAAATTGGATGGACACATTTTGATATTCATGGGACTAGCTCATTAACTATGAAATTTATGATTTTTCTTGAATAAATTGTAAAACCTTCCTTCTAGACATAAGGGAGAAAAAATATCAATCAAGTTACAGTAGAGAAATATGGGGTCTTTAAAATGTTGAAAGATGGAATTGCATAAGTTGTGGGGTCCAAGTCGAGCTAACAACATTAAATTAAGCACTTTCTAGAAGGCAACCTGACTTCTATATTTTTTATTTTATTTTGTGTGTTTTTTTGTTTTTTCTTTCAAAGGAACCCCTTGGGGTTTCCAATGTGATATAATGTATCTTATGTTTAAGATTTAAGTGTTTATGTATTTTAGTATTTCAAATAAAACCCATACCATCCAGAGTTCAAACCCAACCTTCAATCACCCTCGAGGAGTCTACATGTGATGTGAAGCCAGAGAAGAAAATTTCTTATTGATGGGTCATAAACTAAAAATCCGGTGGTTTTATTCTATTGTTTAATTTCAAATCACATATCCCCTATTTCTTACCAATTATAATTTCTCTCTTTTCTTCTCTATCAAAACTGAGGGCAGTTTCATTCAAAGTTTAGGGGAGTTAAAATATGGGATTTTAAAAAAAATTGGGATTTTATGATAAAAACATTCAATTAAAAAAACTCAATTAATTATACTTGAATGAATTAATATACATTGTAAAACATGAACACTAAATTTCAAATGATTTTGAATTACTTGATTATGATTTTAATGCATGTTTAAGTTCATGAGTATAGTTTTTTGGAAAGTGTGGTGGTTCAATATGATTTTTCAAAGTTTACATTTCCATTATCTTAATGAAAACACCACAATGCATGTTCATTGGATGTTTGGTGTAAATTTTAGTTCTTAGGTCCATTTCATCATGTCATAGGGTTTTGGTCCACTTTTATTTTAATTTTTGTATCAAAAAAATGAAAAAAGTGACCACATAGAGCAATGTTTTGTCCAAATGTGTGGCATCTTGTACTTAGGGATCATGACTCCATAGTTGTCTTTCCTAGAGTTAGGTTTTATATATCTATTGTAGAGCATGGAATTGAAAATATGTGTGGTTTTTGGAACTTGGGGATCGTGACTCCATATTTTTATTTCCTAGAGATAGTCTTTTCATATCTATTGTGGTTCAAAAAAACAAAAAAAAATCAAAAAACTTGGATACTCATCTTAAGGTTTAATGTTATTCCCACCTAGCACTTCCATTTTTCCCTTGAACAAGAAAATGGGCCCCACTTCTTTTTAGATACACAACACATAATCATGATTTATTGAAATTAGATTAAATGTGATAATTAATTTGAATAGAGGAATGGGATTGATATTGGGATATGCTCGTGAACCTACCTTGTGTGAAATTATTTTGATAGGTTTTAGGGTTTTTTTGCATGATGTATTTTTGTGATCAATTTTTGTTAAAATGTTTTTGAAAAATGGAATTCAATTTCATATTTTTGAGATAATTTTTGCTCAGGACAAGCAAAACTTAAGTGGTTATTGTCAAAATAATGTTTATAATTGACAAGGTTGATTTCAAGTTAAAAATCATTCATCAAATGAAAATATAAAATGAAATTACCAAAAAGTATTTGAATGATGAACATTGCATACCTATCATGCACCAAAGCGCCAAAGTAAACTTCAAAAATCATTCCATGGACCATGAAATTTTAAATATCATATTTCTTTGAACACCCTGAATGTGTTGAGGTTTATTATATTCTATAAATGCTTATGATAGTGATGATATTTATTTTTTGTATTTTTAATAGACATTTTATTATTTATTTCATTTCATTTTCATTATATTTCTTGTAGAATATATGAAATAAATTAACCAATCATGAAAAAAATATTAATATATTGATATGAATCCCAAGAAGTAGATGAAAATGTTGAATTTAATATTCATGTTATTTTTTGAAGACACCATAAAACCCCTATCCAAAAAAATTATTTTTTCCCTAAAGTTAATGATAATGTTTATTAAAAAAATTATTTAATTCCCTAAAGTGAATGAAAATATACTTCATTTTTTTTAAATCAAGTTCAGGCTGAATATTATATTTTGTAAATCATCATCATGCATTATTTTTTTATAAAAAATAATAATAATATAACCGCCAAAAGTGGTTTAATGATAATACTTGTTTAAAGAGCATAATGAATTTTATTAATAATTATAAAATAGTTCATCCTCAAAGGATGGTATTAAAACAGTGTTTTTTTACATTATGTTAAATAATATTTTACATCAATCAGTTTTTTATCTTATGGAAGAAATGTTAAGAAAATTTATTATTTATAATTTATTTATAGATTATAAATATCATCTCAGGTAATTTATAATATTTATCCCCTAAACTGGATATTATTCTTTTTATAGTTCATATATGAGAGGATAGAATTGTATAAATTTTATAATCCAATATATTTTATGAAAATAATTTACCACCTAAACTAGTTATATATTAATGATCATGATAAATAAAATTAGTATTTTTAAACAATATGACAATTATTGATAAATAATGAATTATCAATCATTGATCATGATATCTAATTAATGAATTTATTCCTCTATTTGAATGTAATTTTAACTGATTTTATTTATTTTCTTAGAGATAATGAAATTATTCATGAAAATTTTGATATGATTTGGGATACATGTAATTAAATATTTATCATAAATATTATGTGTTGATAAAATTTGATCAAATAATTTCTTTTTTACATGATAAAGTAATTTTTTTTATAAAAATTATTCTATGAATTATAGCTACTAACACGATGAGGTATGTCTTGTAAATATAAAATATTCTTCCACAATATTTCTTGCTAATACATTCACCGGGCTTAAAATACTTGTGGGATCCTCTCCTTAGTAGATATATTTTGGAAGTATTTGGACAAATATTTACAAAACACAAAAATAATCTTCTTGGTGATAGTATTAACCTATTATGATTATATTATGAGTTCATCAACCAGAAGAAGTGGAAATTATAATGATAAATAAGAGCATGCATAATGGAAAATCCTAGAGATCTTATATATGGTTATATTGAAGAAAAATTTGTATAAATATTATTTTTATTAAATGCTTCAAAAGAACTCAAATATGTTTATTATTAATAAAAACTCTTGTAGAGTCATTATATTCTCATTTAATTACATTAACCAATATTACAAATAAATTAAATTCTCTAAAAGATTGAATATATTCCTACCTGGTGGTATAAAATTTTGAAAAATGATTTGTTATGTTTCAAGTCTCAATAAAATATAATTATCATTAATTATATTCCTGAAAATGGATATCATATAGATAAATTGGATAAAGTATGTGACAAATACCTCTATATATAAAAATAATTCATTATAATCTAAAACTAACTCTAAATAATTTTTTACATAAAATTGAATCAATTGTGTTAAACTATAAGTTTACCAATCCTGGCAGATAAATACATGACATGATTATTTAGGCCATTTTGATCAATTATAATGTAAAATATTTATATAATTATACATTATTATCAATTTTTTGATAAAATAGTAGACATCCATCAAGTGAAAAATGATAAATTTATTTCATGGATGTTTGTCTACTAAATTATCACTTATAAGAGAATAATTCATTCTCATTACATTGTTATGAATTCCCCATGTATGATTATTTAGCATGATTTACCAATTATTAAGGTAAATTATTTATATCATCACTGGATATATTGGAATAAAATTTCTAATATTTATATTAAGTATTAATTATGGAATATATATGGATACACTTGATTACCATGTGAAACCATTTAAATATTATATAAAATATGCATCCACTAAATGGTCACATGAATTATTATTTATTGGTGAGTATACATATCATGTTATGCATAATAAGTAATATAATTATTGAGCCTCACATACCATATATAAAGTGTTACAATAAAACCATTGACAATATTTTCACAACACTTATATAAATAATTCATATGAAAAGTGTTGAAAATAAAGAGTCTAATTATACACACCAAAAGTGTAGTTAAAATAATTATATAAAATCATTTTTAATTGTGAAATATATATATATGTGGAATTTATTATGGAATATATATATATGGGTTCACCCACCTACCATATGAAATAATTTTATATTTACATGAAAAATTCATCTATTAAATGGTCACATGAATTATTATTTTTGGGAGTATATATATCTCATGTTATGAAAGATAAATAATATAAATATTGAGCATCACATACCATATATAAAATTGTCTATTTGAACCATTGACAAGATGATCACAACATTTATATGAATAATTTAGATGAAGAGTGTTTAAAATCAATAGTCTAATTATACACACCAGAAGCATGGTTAAACTGATTATATAAAATCATTACGCATTACGAGTAGAAAAAATATATTTTCACTTGAAGAGGAAAATGAATATATCAACAACAATATATATTTTAGATATTTTCCATAAATTGACACCTGTACCAAATAAATTATGATATCTCATTAAATATTATTGATGATATATTTGAATTTTTGAGTTCTTTCAAAACTCATCGATAAAAATGAATTTTTAAAAATGTTGACATCAAAATTATTGGGCGAAATAATTGTTGAAGTGAAATTTTCTATGTTCAACATATAAAGTTTTGAATTTTTTATCTAAAAAACTAAGACTGTTGAATATATATATATATATAATCTTATTATTAGAAATATTTTTTCTTGTAAATTTGGATATTTATATTTGGATTATGTCTAATTTATGTTTTTATTATTTATCTATATGGTAAAATTGACTACAATTTCTATATATGAATCTATGAAGGGTTCCCAATACCAAAAGCATATTAAAAATTATGAAATTTTCACCTAATTTAATAAATTACTTTATAGGGTGAACTGAATAAGATATATTTCATGTATCCATTAAGTAAGAATGTTAAATTGATTTTATCATCCCATGTATTGTATAAATAAATATATTTAATCATTATATTATCAAGATGTTTTGGATATCAATACTCTTGATGAGTTTCTAAAAGATATAATTTATTTGATCAACAAATTATAATTAACTTCCTTGTATTCTTAAATTAATTATCCAGAATATGAAATACTAAATTTTATAATGATTTTACATACTCATGAAAATACCCTTAATAACTAACTAAATATCATGCTTCTAAGAGTGATACATTTCAGGAATGAGAATATGATAAAGAATATATTTATCCTAAAATTATTAAATATAAATACACATTTCAATCATCTTTAAAGGATATACATGTTCATGTTTATATACACCTTATGAATAATACTAGGTCTTAGTATAATGAATTTGATGAAAGGAAATATTTTTCTCCTACTCATTGAGATTTAAAGGGTATAAATAATTACTTATTCCAAAATTTAAAACCAAAATCGGTTGGTTATGTTGATGATATATATTTTTCGAATCCACATAAATCTACATATAAACTATATTTTTTTCAAATATGGTGGAGCTAATATTTCATGGAATTATATAAAACAAACCCTTTTTTAACATCCTCTAATCATGCTAAGTTGATTGCGATTCATGAAGAAAATAAATAATTGTCTTAATTGAGATCAGTTATTCATCATATCATAAATAATTGTGGATTAAACAAGAGTAACAATATCCCCACCATATTATATGAGGATAATGTTTCTTTTATAATGCACTTTAAGGGTGGGTATATCAAAGTTGATAAGAAAAAACAAATCTCACTAAAAATATTTTTCACTCATGAACTTCAAAAGAATAATGAGATTGATATCTAGTAAATAAGTTCGTGTGATAATATTTAAGATTTTTTCATAAAGGAATTACCAACTAAAAAATTGATTTATAAAATTGGGATCCAAAGAATAAAAAGTATATCATGACTTTATTAATGGGAGTTGATAACATTGTACTCTTTTTCCCTTTATCATATTTTTTCCATTGGGTTTTCTAAATAAGGTTTTTAATTAGGAAACATGAAATGGAATACAATTAATTTAGATTCCCCTATTTTTTCCTATATGATTTTTAAGTGGAGATTATAAAATATTTCCTAAAATTATGAAATCCAAGGGTGAGTTTTATGAAATGTCTATGTTTATTTAAAGAGACAACCCTCTGTGTACATGTGTCACCACTAAGTCTCACTCCACCACCACTTGTCAATACCTCGCTTCATTTCTCCAACCAATTTCCCCTCAATATCCCCATGAGTCACACAACTTACATTTCTTATCCTTTAATAACTACCCCTGAAAAACTATCATCAATATCTCCTTGCTAGGAGAAATATCCTTCCATGTCAAAATCTACTTCCTAGCTTATTTCCTTTTTTCTACTGGAATGAAATCTCCTTCCTAGATGATTCACTTCCTTATCCTTCCTCACAAAAACATCTTCGTTACCTAGATTCTACATCATGCAACCTAACTGATGATTTCTTCACTCCATAATCTTCTTCTATTTTTTATCGAAGTAGCTCAAACCTAACCCCAATTGTCTCACTATACTGACTATTTCTCTCCATTAAAGATTCAAATTTTTCATTTTACATGTTATCCCAATTTCTATAAACCCTAAATTCCAAGTTTATATAAATAATTTGACCTCCCATTCATACAAAATCTCATTTTGATACCTAGATTCAATATCATTTGGTCTGACCAATGATTACTTATCTCTAGAAGATTCATCTCTTTATTATAAAAGTAACTTAAACCAAACCTTGTATGCCTCACTATATTGATTTCTCCTCACTATTAAAGGTTTGAATTTTTTCATTTTACTTGCTCTTTCGATGTCCATAAGCTCTAACTTCTCAATAGTGTTTATTCTATTCCTTATCACATAAGTCTCTACATCATTTGACCACCCATTTATACAAATATATGTGGTTTTTTAGAATTATAATTTTCAAATATATGTTTCATTTTTTATTTTTTTATTTTTCTAGTAATGTTCTATTAATATTTTTAGATAATTATAATTACTTTTGAAATAATAATCTTTTGCTAAATATATTTCATTACATAGTCAAATATTATTTTTTTACGTTAAATAATCTTATTGAAATAGATTATATATACCCATATTTATTTTATTATCCAAATAATCCTTAAATTATATGAATGATATGTCACAAATGTATTCAAATCAAAATACATGTTTTATGGAAGCTAGGATACGTCAGAAGTTATGTATGAAAAAAACTCCACACTTTTTCATGATTGGTATTAATTTATTTCTCATATCATTTATTTCTTTACAAAAAAAATTCAAATCTATATTTTTGTTTTAACTATATACTAATATAAATTTAATCATGTATTATAGGTTCATCTAATACCTACAGTTCATTAAATTTTATTAACCAAATACACAATGTTAACCAAATAACTATTATTTATTACACTAAAAATAACATGCAGGGTGAATTATGATTTTCATTATCAAAATTGATAATAAATTTTTTTCTTGAATATCTCTTCTAACTTATAAATTTAATGAAATTTAAATGTTTTAATTGAATTTTTGTCACCGCTCTTTTTTTCTTCCAGAACATTTATTCTAATTTTAATGTCTTGCTGCCTTGTATTACTAATTGATTATTTTTATTTCGATAGGTAAGGGTAAAAATTACAGAACTGTGAGAATTCCAACTCCTACACCTACTAACATTTAAAAAAATACTTATACATTTTCCAAAAAATGTTACCCATCCCTCTACTTAATATAAAAACATGCATGCATGTTTTAAAGAAGTTAGGTTGCATCAAAAGTTAAGTATAAAAAAAGTCAAAACTTTTTCTAGGGTTGACCTTAATTAATTTCTTATATTATTTAATTCTGACCAATAAACTTATTATATATATTTATATTTTATTTATATACTAATGCATATTTACCCCCATATTTAAGTTTCATCTATTATCTATATTTTTTTAAATTATATTGACCAAATACCCAATGTTGATCAAATCACTCCTATGACTTATGTTGGAAATAATGTACAAGGTGTATCTCAATTTAAATTATCATAATTAAATGTAAATGGTTTTATTGGCTATCTATTTTATATTATAAATTAAATTTCCTTTCTCTTTTTTAGTCGAATTATTATTTCTTCTCTTTTTTCCATAAAACTTTATTCCAATTTTATTAGTTTTTTGGACTTTATTTGTTATTTGATAAATTTTTTGTACTTTTTATATTTTATTCAAATCACTGGAACAACATAATACACTACCATAAACTATAGGTGCACCACTTTTATATGATAGTTATCCTTACCTTTTAATATTTATAGAAAGCCCACTTCTTTATTCTACCATCATGTAAGTTTCCAAAAAATAGTAAGATCTTCTTTCAACATAAATTTATTTAAAATATTCTATGACATATCTATAATGTAAGAAAAAATTCCAAAAAATCTATCCCAATAACCACACTTTGTAGCTGAAGATGGAATGATTCTAATGAATACATATTTATTTATTATATATATATATATGTATAATTTAATTCAACAACCAAAATTTCAGTTTCTTGAAAATCGTATTCAATATAAAAATTTATTCTTATGAATATGAAAATATGCTCATAAAAAATTTAATGGATATGATATATCAAATTTATATTACTCATGGTAAAAAAATATTCATTTGAACCATTATGGGAATAGATTAAAATAACTCTTCATCTATGAATAATATTGTTATATATTTAACCAACTGTATTGTTTAATTTTTTCACGCTTTTTTACTTTTATTATTATTTTAATATTCTAACTCGATCAAAATTTACTATGTACAAAATACTTGGATATCAACGATCCTCACTAATGTTGCATGTATTGTTCCACTATATTGTGGTTTGAAGAAAGAGTTAAACAATATAATAGACAAAGTTATCCAAATTTTTCATTATTTTTTTCTATTGGTAAAATAAAACTACTAGAATTGTATACTATTTCTAAATAGATCAAATCCATTATTTTTTATGATCGATCTAAGGATGCAAAAACCTTTTGTGTTCTCATACAAATTTATAACAAAATATTCTATTTTACATCAATACGGGGAACTATTTATAACTCTGTAAACAAAGAGGGTGATCCTTATATTTACAAGCTCAAAATAAAAAAATTATCACTGTATTGGGATCTTATTTTCACCTAATGTGAAACCCCCAAAAATTTTACAGCTCTATGTTTTTTGACACTTGAAATGAAGTTCATAGAAGAATTCAATCAGTAAGGTGATTTAAAAAAAATACATCTATTAATTGATATTGGTCAAATGATATATATTTATTGGGATTTCTTTCCAGTATGGAGAAGAATTAACTTAATGCTTCTAATAACCTAATTATTATGGGAAATTTGTAGTGTATGTTTGATGAATGCAATCAATTGATTCATTATTTCAGAACTAAAATAGAATTATTGACTACTAATAGTGGTATATATTTTAATTTATGGCTGATTAGAATAAGGTGACTAGATTCACATATTTAAAATTTACAAGTAACATTAGAAATTTTTATCTCATATTTGGTGATATTGAAGATCTTAATGAGTATTGAGATATCATCATATAAAAATAATCCAGCAACTTGAAATGTATAGAAAAAAAGAATCCTCTATATCTTTCATTATAATATCCAGTAATTTTTATTACCGGTTAAGAAGGGTATTATAATAATAATGATCACAATATCACTTATTATGTTATATGTTCCATAATTAATATAGTAATAATGAAGTATTATATTTCATACCATCTTTAATTTCTACCTGATCAGCTTGAAACACTCTTACATTCAAGAAAACTCTTGGAGTAGTTTATAATTGGTGAATATACAATGGTAGAATCTCAATGTTTTTCATTTATTCAATTAAATAAAAAATAAATTTTGAGTTTATCTATATAATGGTTTTTAATAAGCTTACCTTAGAGGTGAGTGTGATGGTATTATCTATGAAAAATGTATTATTTTTCCTTCACCTTTCATTGGTGGTTTGAAATACATGATTCAAAATTATTAAGATTTTATGGAAGTCTAAAATTATATTGGATATATTTTGGGATATGAAGCCTTGTTTAGATCAATTTGAAGTTTATATCATCATAATTTCATGTATCATATTTATGTGAATCAAAAATTTGGTCAGCGGAAGATGGTTGGTCTTGGTAAGTTGACAGTGGTAGTTTATATCTTCAGTGGAAATTGTGGAATTGAAAGTTTATAATTTTGATAACATAAAGGGTGATCTATAATGTTATATAAACTTCAATAATTAATTCTCTAGAAATAATAATAAATAAGTTTTTATTGGGGAAAGCAGTTGTAAGAACCCGGTTCTTATTCTTGAGGTACGAGTTTCTTCTTTTCCCCTTTCATTAAGTGTTTTTGAGAAAATAAGGAAAATGGGGGAAAATCCCAAATTTTTTAAGTACATGCCATGTACTTTTCTACACTTATTGTACTTTTGGCCATGTGGGATGAGTACACAGGGCGTGTAGCCATGTTCGCGATGAAGGGTGTAAAAATTGACTACACACTATGTAGCGGTCCTTTACACGCCGTGTAGTCAGTCGGTAGATGAAACAGTAAGAACGTGGGAGCAGCCGCCAGTTGGGCGACAGTACACGCCGTGTATTCGGGAATACACGTTGTGTACTCATGTCGACAGATGAACAGTTTGGCAGTGCTGCTAGAGGAATAGTTAAATGAGGGAAGTACACGCCATGTAGTCAAAAGTACATGTCGTGTACTTTGTTTTTTTCGCTTAAAATGGGTAGTATCAAACCCTGTTCACAGGATTGGCTTAGAACCGGACGGGAGCTAGGGATAGGATGGTCAAACCTTCATGGATATCCAGATCAAGTGTCGGGAATCCGTTTTCGCTTCCGTCGATCACGTTGGAACCGTGTGGGTAAGCCCTCCCTTATCCTTGGGTAGTTCTTGACAATTCTTCCTCAAATGGAAGTTATTTACGTTTGAATGGATTTTCTTCTAACCCAGATCTACATCGTCTTTGGGCGTTTCTGGAATCAAAGTTTGCATATACCATTCATGGGTGTTTAAGGTAGGTGGCTTGGTGTTTAATTTTCCAACTGATGTGCATTTTGTGTACCGTTGAGATACGCTCCCATGAATGGGGTGTCGTATGGCTGAGGCCATGTTGAATTAAATACCTAGAATTGTTTAGGTAATTTAAATTTGAAAATAAACGGTTGTTTGGGATCACTTCTTGGATCTAGGACCACCCCTAGGGTGCGTTCCTCTATTTAGACATTTGGCCAGGTTACCCGAGGGTATACCGTAAAATTGTAGCATGCTTTAAATTGCCTTGAGAGGAATTTTATACAATTTCCTACTTATCTGTTGGGATCTTCCCGGTTAATTTAGCCTGAGGGCAGTGTTCTATTTAGCTTGAGGGCGGTGTTATATTCTGCCTGAGGGAAACTTCTTCTGTGCCTGAGGGTAGTAGATTCTGTGCCTGAGGGCGACACTTCGTATGCCTGAGGGAAATACTCGATAGCCTAAGGGCAAGCTTGAGGGCGTGGTTTTACTATATTAGCCTAAGGGAAATATTCTGATTGTCCTGAGGGCTTGGTTTTGTTGAGCACAGAATGTTATTAAATTAAATGGTTAAAATGAATAATAAAATGGCAATATAACTGGTAAAGTTAGTTACTTTTGGGTACTGCTTAGTTTATTTCATTTTACTACTGCACACTTTTGTTACATACTTTTCACACAGTTGGTCACGGGCCTTGGGTGGGTGCCTACTAGGATTTATTTCTCACACCCTATTTGGGTCATGTCTTTGGCCCAAACAGATTATATTTCTGTAGGTGTGGATACGGGCAAGAGTCCCTATACAGGTACTTGATTGCTGCTGAGGACTAGGAGAGCATGGGACCAGGCTTAGGCTCGCGATGCTACTGGCTGTTTTTTTTTTTGTTTTATTGTACTCTGTATTGTACTGTACTAAATTTTTGTGTAACATGTTCTAGCAGTTTTCTTAGAACTTGAGACATGTTGCACCAATATCTATATAACTGTTGGTTATCTTTTACTGCAGTTGTTGATTTTAAATGTGTATGGTTTATTGCTTCCGCTGTTTTTGAATGTTTTTCTTATTCTGTTGTGCTACACTTTTACAAATGAGGGAATAGTTTCCCCACTATCATACATGGGCCCTCGCTGCTAGTTGGTAGCCTCTGGCCTTTGGGGAAATGCGCTTGAGGTCACGTGGCGAACCGGGTTTGGGGCACCCGTTGAGTGGCACCCGGAACCAGGACGTTACAAAGTGGTATCAGAGGAGTTATTTTTTTTGACTTAATATTTAGAGCCTTAGTCAGGGATAGGATGAGAATGGTAGTCGGTAATAATCTGTGCTCGGGCGTAGCTAACCTGTGTATAGGTAAAAGCCAATTTACCTCGTGTTGTAATTTTTCTGATTTTGCAATTTTACAGTTTAATTGATTTTCACCGAAGGGCGACGCACTTGTTATTGTGTTGTTTATATTTTATTCATGGGTTCTATTTAGTTGAAATCTGATGAGATGAGGGTGTGCCATCTCATGCATCATTTAGGCACATTCTAGAAATCACATGCCATTCATAGTTCCATGCCATGTAGGTGCATTAGAAATTGCATGTTTTTGTGATAGTTATTGTGCTAGAAAAGCATGTTGTTGTGATAGCTCCTTTGATAAATACTTGTTATGTGATAGGGTATTTTTTCGTGATCTGGTTTAAAGAATGGACTCCAAACTTTGGTTTTTGGGGAGTATGGGCCCCCATTGACCAGAATTTGGTGGACTTTTGACTGTTTGTTTTGTTATAACACATATAATATGTCAAACATTGATTCACGGGGAGTATGGGCCCTCACGGATTGGAATTTGGCACTTAGGTGTTGTTTTTTTCAGTATCTTCTGGGTTCCAGAGAAGTTTCTGAGGCATACTGTCTAGAAACTCAGTATACACGCTGTGTAGTACCTTAAACACGCTGTGTATGTTCTTCTGTTTAGAAAGAAAAGAAAACTTTTTGAGTACACGCCGTGTACCCTAAGTACACACCGTGTAGTCTCTTCCCGTGTCACAAACCATGTGGGTGGTGACAAGGGGAAGGGAAATGCTTGGGGTGAACACGTCGTGTAGTCATTGTACATTCCGTGTAGTGTTGACCCAGAGTCTGCCCGTGTTACTAACAACACGGACGGAGGAGACCTTAAGACATACACGTCGTGCCCAATGTCGAACACGCCGTGTAGTCTGACCTGGGATCCGACCATATAACTAACAACACGGGTCGGTGTAATCCTTTCATGTACACGTCGTGTCCATATGGAACACGCCGTGTAGTGTGAGTCGTGTATCCAGCCATGTAACTAAAAACACAGGTCGGGGAGCTCGTCTAGAACATGCCGTGTACCCGAGGGACATGCCGTGTAGTCTTGTCCGAGGACAGACCGTGTGGACTTAGCTGTGTGGCTGGAAAACGGGGTGGTGTACACGCCGTGTTTGGGTGTCACACATCGTGTAGTATCAAGCTGAGTAGTCGGTCATGTCACAAGTGACACAGGCAGTTGGAAAATTTCACCATACACGCCATGTAGATGATATACACGCCATGTAGTTTTGTTCAATGGGAGCTGTGTGGCTTGGCCGTGTAGAAGGACTCAGGAAGGGGAAGAGAAGTCGGGTACATGTCGTGTATTCAGTATACATGCAGTGTAGTCTTGTTTTGAAAATCTTTAAATGCCTTCTTCCTCCTATTCCCCTTTTGGTTCCTTCGTTTTCAGACTGTGATAATATTGATCTAAGGTGTGCATTTGACTTTGTAGTGTCATGCTGCTGAGACGTTCACGCGTTGTTCACCAGGAGAGCGGCAACGAGTATACTCCAGAAATGGTGGGTCATGGGCTACCAGTGGATCCTCCATCAGAGCCAGATGTAGTGTCGGCCGTTATACCGGACACAGGCATGGAGGCACAGTTCCATGAAGGCTTTATGTGGTTCATGTAGACCTTTTAGGGTGCACCACCGGCTGCCACATCTATGGCCGAGTTGACTCGTATATTCCAGCAGCAGCATCCGCCTACGTTCTCAGGGGATGGTGGACCACAGGATGCGGAGTCTTGGATGGGGTCTATGCAGACTATTTTCGATCACCTGGAGATGCTTCCATTGTGGAGGGTCAATCTTGCGACTTATATGCTGCGTGATTCCGCCAAGAGGTGGTGGGATGTTACCACCCAGTCAGAGCATCATAGAGACATGGCATGGGAGGATTTCTAGATAGCCTTCTATGACTTTTTCTTCTTAGATACGTTGAGGGAAGATCGATCTTGAGAGTTCATGAATATGTAGCAGGGCTCTATGTCAGTGATGGATTATTCTGCTCGTTTCACTGAGCTTCAGCATTTTTCACCCGTTCTGGTGGGCAATGAGATGCTAAGAGCTAGACGCTTTGAGGATGGTCTTCAATATGACATTCACGCACTAGTGAATGTTTTTAGGTTGCCTACTGTATATTCTATTGTGAAGCAGGTGATGATTACAGAGAGGAACCTGCGGGAAGCTAGTGGTGTGGGCCAGGGCGGTTCAGCACCAGTTTTCGGTACTATTTCTGCCAGTAAGAGGAAGCGACAGATGAGTTTCTCTCACGGTGGCAGTACTACCCAGACAATTTCTTCAGGTGGCCCGATCAGGTGCTACTAGTGTGGTAAGGAGGGCCACAAGAGACCACAGTGTCCACGTTACCTAGTGGAGTGTCGAGCTTATGGAAAGATGGTTCATCTGCATCGATTTTGTAGGGTGTTTCCACCAGTGGCTATTGAGAGGGGTTCTATACAGACTCCGCGTGCGGGAACAGGACCAGCAGCTTCTTACTAGTCGGGAAACTAGAATACTCCAGGGCGTGTAGGCAGAGATGGTGGTCATGTCCATGGTAGCCAGACACCAGGATCTCAAAGGCAGTAGGGCGGGACAGCTCAGGGTAGCCAGGCTGTGTCGTAGGGTCGCGGCACTGGACAGACATATGCAGTGCAACAGACCTAGCAGGAGCAGGATCCCAGACCTTCTACAGTCATATGTACTATTCTAGTAGCCTCTATTTTATCTTCAGTACTTTTTGATATAGGTGCTACACATATTTTCATATTTGTGCCCATTGTGGAGAGCCTTGGGATCTGTGTTTCTTCTTCTTCTGCTGTTATGATGCTAGACACAACGTTGGGAACTAGAATGGCTAGTGTGCGTTAGTGCAAGGAGTTCCCCCTTGAGGTTGGTGGGTGTCACTTTCTTTGGGACCTCTATGTCTTAGAGATGATGTGATATGATGTCATTCTTGGGATGGACTGGTTAGTTCCCTTTCGAGCCTTTTGTGGATTTCTACCGTCGCAGGACGAGTTTCACGTCACCAGAGGGCAGAGATTTTCTATACAAGGGCGAGTGGGATGTTTAGGCGAGTCGAGCTGGATCAGAGCATCATGGGAGAGGTGGTATCATAGACCATATTGCGAACTTATATCTGGAAGACCAGGGGACTTGTCATAAAGATTTCCCTCCAGTGGTTGATCGTTTTAGGGATGTTTTCTCGAACGACTTTTCAGGTCTTCCTCTGGAGCGTGAGGTGGATTTCTCTATTGAGCTTGTTCCAGGAGCAGTACCGGTGTCTATTCCTCCTTATAGGATGGACACACCAGAGTTGCAGGAGCTCAAGAGACAGTTAGAGGAGTTACAGGGAAAGGGTTTCATCTGACCCAGTACTTCTCCATGGGGTTCTCCTATCCTTTTTGCAAAGAATACGGACGGTACTCTCAAACTTTGTGTAGATTATCGGAAGTTAAACCAGTTGACATTTAAAAACTGATATCCCTTGCTGAGGATTGATGACCTCTTTGATCAACTTCGGGGAGCACGAGTGTTCTCAAAGATTGACTTCAGATCAGGATATCATCATATGCGCGTTAGACCATCTGATATACCTCTCATAGCTTTCAGGAGAAGGTATGGTCTATATGAGTATACGGTTATGCCATTTGGACTCACGAATGTGCTAGAAGTTTTCATGGCTCTGATGAATTGTGTGTTCCATCCCTATCTGTATTCTTTTGTGTTAGTATTCGTGGATGATATCTTGGTGTACTCTCACACTCGACATGACCATGCCACCCATCTTGAGATCGTATTGAGTACACTGAGAGAGAATCAGCTATATGCTAAGCTCTCAAAGTTCCACTTTTGGATGGACCAGATTCACTTCCTAAGTCATATCATCTTGGAGGAAGGAGTTTCAGTAGACCCAAAGAAGGTGAGAGCAGTAGTTTCCTGAGAGAAGTTTAAGAACGTGTTTGAAATACGAAGTTTCTTGGGGTTGTCTGGTTACTACAGATGCTTCATACAGGACTTCTTCCACTTAGAAGCACCATTGATGTGTTTGACTAAGAAGGGTTTGAAGTTCGTTTGGTCAGAAGCTTGTGAGACAACCTTCCAGGATCTTAAGGGAAAGTTGACATCAGCACCGATCTTAATACTCCCATAGTAGGGGAAGAGCTATACAGTTTACTGTGATACATCAGGTATTGGTCTAGGATCTGTGTTGATGTGGGGCGATCGAGTAGTTGCATACGGGTCTCAGCAGTTGAGGCCACATGAGAGGAATTACCCAACGCATGATCTCGAGTTGGCTAGAGTTGTTCATGTGTTGCGTTGTTGGAGACATTATCTCTTGGGAGAATATTTGGTGGTGTTCACAGACCAAAAAAGTCTCAAGTACATCTTTACCCAGTGTGACTTGAACCTGAGATAGCGAAGGTGGGTTGAATACCTTCAGTCCTTCAATTTTGATCTTGCCTATACACCTGGTAAGGGTAATGCAGTAGATGATTCACTGAGCAGGAAGACTCAGATACAGGCAGTTCAGGAGGCCAGTGGTGAATGGAAGTTGATGGATTTATTCTCTAAGATGCATCTAGAGGTGCACGACAGACAGGGGAAGACCTATCTTTCATCTTTAGTTGTGACCTCTACCCTCCTATATAGAGTGAGGATGAGACAGCTATCCGATTCAGAAGGCCTAGCTCTACGGGAGTCGGTGGCAAGTGTGGACCCTCCTCCTAGGTGGATGATAGGCGATGATGAAGTTTTTCATTTCCATGGACGAGTGTGGGTTCCAGGGGATATACATGAGGAGCTGATGTGGGAGTTTCATGCTTCAGTCTGGGAAGTTCATCCCAGAGTTACCAAGATGTATCGTGACTTGAGATGTCAGTACTGGTGGTCGGGTATGAAGAGCAAAATATCTGGTTTTGTTATGAGATGTTCCACCTATCAGCATGTGAAGGCGGAGTATCAGAGGCCAGCTAGATTGTTACAGCAGTTACCCATTCCAGAGTGGAAATGGGATGATGTCGCGATGGTCTTCATGACTGGGTTGCCGAGGTCACCTCGAGGCAATGATGTTGTTTGGGTTATTGTGGACAGACTCATGAAGGTAGCTCACTTTTTTCCAATCAAGTAGACCTTCGGTGTTGGCGAGCTCGGGAAGTTGTATATCTGAGAGTTCATACGTATTCATGGGGTCCCTCGTTCTATCGTTTCAGAAAGGGATTCCCATTTTACGTCTCGTTTATGGCAGAGTTTTCAGAGGGCACTGGGTACACAGGTGCTTCTGAGAACAACTTACCACCATCAGACTGATGGTCAGTCAGAGCGTACGATACAGGTTCTTGAGTACATGCTACGTGCATGCATCCTAGACTTTGGGGGATCTTGGGATAAGCATATACCCCTAGTCGAGTTTTCCTATAATAATAGTTTTCAGGAAACTATCAAGATGGAACCTTATGAGTCTTTATATGGTACGCCATGCCGATCACCTTTGTGCTGGTTAGAGGCGGGTGAGGCAGATTTATTAGGACCACGTCTCGTGTAGGATACTTCTGAGCAGGTCCAGTTGATTCAGAAGAAGATGTCTACCACACAGTCTCATCAAAAATCTTATGTTGATCACCGCAGACAACCCTTGGAGTTCATGGTCGGGGATCAGGTTTTCTTACGTTCTTCACCAAGGTTGGGGCATAGGCGGATCATAAGATAAGGTAAACATTCACCAAGGTATGTGGGGCCTTTTGAGATTCTGGAGAGAGTTGGTTCGGTTTCCTATCAGTTGCAGTTACCACAGAGGTACTGAGCCATACATGACGTCTTTCATGTATCTCAGTTGCGCCACTATCATTCAGACTCGTCTCACGTCTTTCAGCCCGAGGAGGTTGAGCTCGAGGTAGACGCGTCCTTTGAGCAGCATCCGATTCGAATCGTTGATAGGAGCATGAAGGTTCTCCGAGGCCGGTCAGTTCCTCTTGTACGGGTTCTATGGTAGCATGGCCGAGTGCAGGACAAAACCTGGGAGTGGGAGACCGACATACGTGCTTAGTGGCCAGATTTGTTCACGGCTATATCTTCACCACCCTTGGAAGGGAAATTCGGGGACAAATTGATTTAAGGGGGGAATTTTATAAGAACCCAGTTCTTATTCTTGAGGTATGGGTTTCTTCTTTTCCCCTTTCCTTAAGTGTTTTTGAGAAAATAAATAAAATGGGGGAAAATCCCAAATTTTGTAAGTACACGATGTGTACTTTTCCACACGCCATGTACTTTTGGCCGTGTGGGATGAGTACATAGGGCGTGTAGCCATGTTGGCGACGAAGGGTGTAAAAACCGACTACACGTCGTGTAGTGGTCCTTTACACGCTGTGTAGTCAGTCAGAAGACGAAATAGTAAGGTGGTGGGAGCAGCCGCCAGCTGGGCGACAGTATACGCCGTGTAGTCAGGAATACACACCGTGTACTCATGTCGACGGATGAACAGTTTGGTAGTGCCTTCAGAGGAACAGTTAAATGAGGGAAGTACACATCGTGTAGTCAAAAGTACACGTCGTGTGCTTTGTTTTTTCACTTAAAATGGGCAGTAGCCAACCCTGTTCATAGTATTGTCTTAGAACCGGATGGGAGCTCGGGAGAGGATGGCTGAACCTTTGTAGATCTCCAAATCAAGTGTCGGGAATCTGTTTCTGCTTCCGTCGATCACATTGGAACTGCGAGGGTAAGCCCTCCCTTCTCCTTGTGTAGTTATTTCCAATTATTCTTCAAATGGAAGTTATTTATGTTTGAACGGGTTTTCTTCAAACCCATATCTACGTCGTCTTTGGGCGTTTATGGAATCGACATTCACGTATACCGTTCGTGGGTGTTTAAGGTAGGTGGGTTGGTGTTTAATTTTCTAACTGACGTACATTTTGTGTACTATTGAGATACGCTCCCATGAATGGGGTGTCATATGGATGAGGTCATGTTGAATTAAATACCTATAATTGTTTAGGTAATTTAAATGTTAAAATAAACTGTTTTTTGGGATTGTTTCTTGGATCCAAGACCACCCTCAGGGTGCATTCCTCTGTTTATCCGTTTGGCCAAGTTACCCGAGGGTATACCGTAAAATTATAGCATGCTTTAAATTTCCTTGAGAGGAATTTTATAAAATTGTCTGCTTATCTATTGGGCTCTGACCAGTTACTTTATCCTGAGGGCAGTTTTCTATTTAGCCTGAGGGCGGTGTTATATTCCGCCTAAGGGAAACTTCTTCTGTTCCTGAGGGCAGTAGATTCTGTGCCTGAGGGCGACACTTCATACGCCTAAGGTAAATACTCGATAGCCGGATGGAAAGCTTGAGGGAGTGGTTTTACTATATTAGCCTGAGGGAAAGATTCTGATTGGCCTGAGGTCTTGGTTCTATTGAGCACATAATGTTATTAAATTAAATGGTTAAAATGAATAATAAAATGGAAATATAACTGGTAAATTTAGTTACTTTTGGATACTGCTTAGTTTATTGCATTTTACTACTGCACACTTTTGTTGAATACTTTTCACACAGTTGGGCAAGGGCCTTTGGTGGGTGCCTACTGGTATTTATTTCTCACACCTTGTTTGGGTCATGTATTCGGCCCAAACAGATTATATTTCGGCAGGTGTGGATAAGGGTAAGAGTCCCTATATAGGTACTTGATTACTGCTGAGTAGTAGGGGAGCATTGGACCGGGCTTAGGCTCGCAATGCTACCGGCTATTTTTTTTGTTTTATTGTACTCTGTATTGTATTGTACTGAATTGTTGTGTAACATGTTCTGGCTGTTTTCTTAGAACTTGAGACATGTTGCATCATTATCTATATAACAGTTGGTTATCTTTTACTGTAGTTGTTGATTTTAAATGTGTATGGTTTATTGCTTCCGCTGTTGTCGAATGTTTTTCTTATTCCGTTGTGCTACACTTTGACAAATGAGGGCATAGTTTCCCCACTATCAGACTTGGGCCCTCACTGCTAGTTGGTAGCCTCTGGCGTTTGGGGAAATGCACTTGAGGTCACGTGGCGAATCAGGTTCAGGGCACCCATTTAGTGGCACCCGGAACCGGGACGTTATAGTATTGAAGGTCAATAGTGTTATAGTAAATCACCAATGACTTTCAATTTGTAGGATTCTCCATCAATCTTATAAGACAGTGTGACATGGATGACCAAATATAATTTCATATAAAAGTAAATGGGGACCAACCTTGAATAGTTAATCTAATTCATGTACACCTTACCAATAGAATATATTATACAATAAGGTTTTACAGTGTATTAATCACTCTGTAAGAAAATATTACTAACAATGTTTGTCAGTTGATTGTAACTCTTTTTACTTATGATATATGAAAGGATTAATAGTGTTTATTCCTATACATGTAAGAAAAATTTAAAATCATGTTAATATTCAGAATTCATTTACTTATTTATGCATTCAATTTCATATTTTACCATTGTTTTTATTTCTGTTACATTTGTTTTTTAAAAAGGTGTGTGCGTGTGAGGTTGAATTTGTGTGGTGGGTAGGTTTCTTTGACTTCCTACTTCTAGTACACTAAGCTGAAGGGGGTATCTAACTTCCAGAGGTTAGTTTTTTCATGGTTCTAATCTATATGTAAACTTCTAATGGATTTATTGATTGTACTTCCAGTGGTCTTTTGGTGGTACAGGTGATCGGTATTTCTTGTGATCATTTCTTCTCATCACCCCCAATAAGTGGTATCAAAGGGGTGGTTATGAAGCTCATGGTTCAACACACTAGTAATAGTTCAGGTATCTAATAAAATAAATGGAATATCTTAATTGATAAATTCAATGGAAAGAATTTTGGCTTCTAGTCAATGTAGATTGATGACCTTATGATTTAGAAGGTCCGAGAAGTTCCACTATATAGGGTATGATTGGTACTAATAGAGAAACGTGAATGGGAGAATCTAAACAAAAATGCCTTGTAATTGGTAAGAATTTATATAGAAAGGAATGTGGTTTTCAACATTAAAGATCAAAATATAATGATATAAGTTTTGAATGAATTGACAAACATGTATGAAAACCCAACAGCCGTAAACAATGTTTTCATGTTGATACAGTTGTTTGGTTTGAGGTTATTAGAAGGAAGACCAGTGGAAGATCATGTGAATGAAATCAACTTGATTCATGGTCATATCTAATCAATAAAGGTAACTTTTTCTGATAATGTATGGGAATTTATTGTTTTATCATATCTTATAGAGATTTGGGATTCAATGGTTACTATAGTTAGTAACTCTAGTGAAAAAAATGATCTGGTGTTTGACGATATTATGAATCCGATACTCAATAAAGAACTTTTATGAAGATAAGTTTAGGTACCTTTTGGTAGAGAAATTAATACTTATGAAAGAGGTAGGTCACCCCATTAGAAGTAGGTTTATCAAAAGAAACAATTGGAAGAAAATTATCATGAGAGGAGTCGAGGTAAGTCAGCTGGTCCTAGTCCAACCTCTTAAAAATGTGGGAAGAAAGTATATTTCAAGAAGGATAACAAGAGTCACAAGTAGAGAATAAAAATTAAATCTATTTCAAAAAAATTATATTCTATTAATACAATTTATGTTCATGATCGATGATCTCTAATCATGAACATGTTGATAAAATCTTAGTTAGTTAAATTTGGATCTTCTTTCCACTCAAATAGTGATTTAAGATGAATGAAAAACTATGTATCTGGTAATTTTAGAAAATTTAATCTAGAGTATGGTGAAACTTTGTATGATTTTTAAAAGGGATATGTTATCATCCAAATGAATAGTGTACATTTCTTTAATATATCATAATTTTTTCACATATCTGGCCTCATGAGGAATCTAATTTACATTGGGAATTGGATTATGTGAGCTATGGAACTATATTTGAAAATGGGTTATGGAAGGTTACCTAAGGATCCATTGTGATTGAAAAGGTTGTAAAGGATGGGACCCTTTAAATGACTTTAAATTCTTATGTAAATGTAATAATTAAAATTTCAACTTTCAATGGTCCAAAAGTATGACCTTACAAGTATAGACGCCTCAATAAGAAGATATTAAAGGTTCTAAAATCCAAGTTCATAATAAATATTGATCACAAAAAAATTTAAATTGTGCAAGTTGAGTTCTAGGAAATCATAATATAATATTCTTTAACTTGGATGTTCGAAAGCCTAGGGATTGGAAGTTAGAGCTTATTCACTTAGATGTTTAGGGACCTACCCCTATTTAATCCTATTATGGTCACCTTTACTTTCAAACCTTCATTTATGATGCTACAAGGAAGGTTTGGATTTACTTTCTAAAGAAAAATGATATTGTATTTTAGGAGTTTTCTCTATAGAAAGTTTTGGAATATATGAAATATGGATGCAAGATGAAGTGCATCAGAATTGACAATGGTGGGGAGTACATTGGAATAAACTTTCAAAATTTCATCAAGAAGGAAGGGATAAGGCATTAGAAGATAGTTATCATAACTATAAAATAGATTAGATTAGATTAAAGGATAAATAATACTTTGATATAGAAAACTAGGACTATGAGGTTTCACTCAGGAATGCCTAAGGTGATTTTGGAATAGGCACTCAATGTAGTAGCTTATCTCACCAATAGGAGTCCTACATAAGTATTTGGGAAGGATATTCTAAAGAAATTATAGTCAGGAAAAAGAAAAAAAAATTGGAATTTATATTTTTATTAGTTTAATATATGTACATGTTAATGCTAAGGACTATGTAAAACTTGAATCTAAATATAAAATGTGTTATTCCATTGGTTATGGAGATAAAAAATTTGGATATCATTTATGGAGTGGTAAAATAAAGTAGATCATTAGAAGTAGAGATGTTGTCTTTGATGAGAAGGTCCTAGGGAAGGATTATAAGTTGGTGGAATAGGAAGTTGAGAAAAAATCGACTGTAGAAATCCAGGTTGGTCATAGTAATGATAATTTGTAAAAAACTAAAGAAATCGAATGTATATGTTGAAGTAATTGAAATTATAAGAGTAAGACCATAAGAAGTACCAAAAACTTCAAGAGAAGATGAATCTTGAGTGGGAGAACTAGAATTTTATTCTATAGTTGTTTGAGTATCAGAAGTTTATGTACTAATATAATGAACTGAACTAGGTAGTATAGCTCAGCCGTTTCAATTGAGGAGATCAATAAGAATTAGGAGAACAATACAGAGGTTTGGGAATGATTTAAACTATATACTCCTAATGGATGTAGTGGAACCTTAAAATACTGAGGAATATTTTCTTAGTGATTCTAGGTAGTGGGAGTTGGATATGTATGAGGAGATGAACTCATTGAAGTTCTACAGAACTTGATAAATGAATGAACTAATAGAGGGTAAAAAGGCACTTGAAAACAAGGTGGTTTACTATATCAAGGAAGAAGATATTAGAAAGAAAAGGTAAAAATAATGGTTAGTAGTAAAGGTATTTCAATAAAAAGAATGATTGTATTTATCATAAATATTCTCACTGATAGTTAAACATTATACCATCATAATAGTTATAAGTGTGGTTGCATCAAAAGATTTATATCTATAGAATATGGATGTCAATAAATCTTTCCTTCATGGTGAGTTAGAGGAGGAGATTTACATAGAGAAATTAATAGGTGTACCTAAAGTTTGGCATCAAAATTTGGTATGTAAAATGAAGAAAATATTATATGGGCTAAAGAAATCCTTGCAATAGTTGAAGTGTAAATTTGAAGGTTTTATGTAAGAATAAGGTTTTTAAAATGTAATATAGACCATTTTTGTTATATGAAGAAAAGGGGTGATAGGACTCTATCCATTTTTATATTGTATTTTGATGACATGTTACTGGTCAAATTGGATCTTAAAAGTATCTAGAAATTTAAAATAAGTTATCAATAATATTTGAGATGAAATATCTCAGATAAGAAAAGAATATATTGGGGATGATAATAAAAAGAGATAAGAAGAGTAGAATTTTGGTTTTATCTTAGGAGTATATATAGAAAATCATTGAAAGGTTTGGCTTGGATGAATGCAAACTAATTTCTTCTCCTCTTTCTGGACACTTCAAATATCTAAGGAAAAACTATTTTCAATGGAAGATAATTGTTAGTACATGGAGAAGGTACCATATTATTCAATTTTTAGAAGTATAATGTATGTGATAATTTTTACTCAATCAAATATTATATATGCATTGAGAGTTTTAAACTGATTTTTTTAAAACCTTGGAAAAGATCATTGAGAATCCATCATATGGATCCTTCGGTATTTAAAAGGATTTGAATATTGAGCCCAATTTTTTGAGGAGGAATTTCCGTTATTAGGCTTTGGTGATGCTGACTTTGCTGGAGATTTAGATAGTCATAAGATCACAATAGAATTCATATTTACGTATAGAGGAACATAAATCAATTAGATGTCATGAATTTAGAATATTTTCACACTAAGTACAACTAAATTAGAGTATTTATTGGAAATGGAAGTAGGGAATGAGATGGTTTGGTTCAATTATTTTCTAAAGGAATTATGTAGAATTTGGGAAGGAGGGATTATTTTCTATGATATCCAAAGTGCAATCTGCATGGATAAAAATATGGTATTCCATGAAAAGACCAAGCACTTCAACCTAAAGTAACACTTTATCATAAATATGTTGGAGGAGAAATTTTTATATCTCCAAAAGATCATTGGTATCCAAAATTTTGTGGATATGTTCACCAATACACTAGTTCGAGAGAGTATGAGGTAGCATTGTACATCAGTTGGGCTTGGGTGAATAGAATAAGGAAAGGTGGGGGAATTTTTTTATTACATAGGAAGGTTTGATGAGGAATATTACCAAAGGATTTCCCTATAAAAATTATTTAAGTGTGAGATTATTAGGATATGAAGCCTTATTCAGACCAATATAAAGTTTATAGCATTGAAAATTCATGTATTGGATTTATGTGAATTGGAAATGGTCGAACAATAGATGGTTGGACTTAGTACATTGGTAGTAGTAGTTCATATCTTCAGTATCAGTTGGGGCATTGAAATTTCATACTTCCAATGAAATCAAGGATAGTCTAGAATGTTGGTGATCCTTCTATAATAAATTATCTATAAATAAAAAACTATAATTTTTTAATTGTGAAAGTGGTGAAGGTCAACAATGTTATGGGAAATCACTAGGGACTTTCCATTTAGAGGATTCTCTATAAGTCTTGGAAGGTAGTGTGACCTGGATGACCGACTGGAATTTCTTATAAAAGTAAATGGGGACTAAACTTGAATAGAATATCTAATGAATGTATAGTGTACCAATATAATATGTTACACAATAAAGTTTTACAATGTGTTAATAAATATATAATGAAATATTACTAATGATGTTTGTAAGTTCATTGTAGCTATTTTTAATTTTGATATATCAAATTATTCGTAGTGGTTCCTTCCATGAATGTAGGACAAAGTTCAAAGCATATAGATTATATTGTGTTAATTTACTTCTTTATGTAATTTAGTTTAATGGTTTATAATTACTTTTATTTTTGTTTCCTTTTTTATTTCTGCTAAGGTATTTGTGCGACGTAAACTTTGTGATGTGGGTAGGGTGATCTGACTTCCTATTTCCTGTAGACTAAGTTGAATGGGGGGTTAACTTACAAAGGTCCAGTTTTTTCATGGTGATGATACACATGTGAACTTTCATTAGATCTGTTGATCATACTTTTTATGGTCTTCTAATAGTATATATGATCAGTATTTTATGCGACCATTAATCCATATCTCCCTCAATAATATCAATATTTGTTCCTAGCTTTCATATATAATCCATGTTGGCATAATATTACATGATTTATCAAAACTCACACTCTTTATAATGAGTTTTTTTTTAAAATACATTAAAAAAATTTCAACAACAAAGTCAAACATCTAATGAAATATTTGAAATATGATATTTTCTTTAGAAAATATGTAGCATATATTACGTCAAAAGGTTTAATTATTTCTTACATGTCTATATAAATTATTTTTTGAAATTTATTAAAGTAATTACATATTTATTATCTATTATTTTATGCAATTTTTTGTACTATTGAATTTCAAAAACATGGATTGCCTCATGTTCATATACTCATATTCCTCAAATATGCATATAAAATAACCATAGATTATACAATTAATCAAATACTATTAAATAAAATACCAGATGAAAATGAACAACCTCATCTATATGAAACTGTAAAAAAACTTCATTATTCATGGATTGTGTGTTCCTTCTCTTAAATTGTAGTAATCATGGACCGTGTGATCCTAAAAATCTATGATCTCCTTTTATGAAAAAATTTTGGTGCCTAAAGTTTTTTCCTAAATTTTTTTTTTTGGATTTAAGGTATTGATGAGGAAGGATATACTATATACCGAAGACAAGATAATGTTAGAGCAGTTTCAGAGAATAGTGTCCATCTAGAAAATTGTTATGTTGTCCCTTATAATCCACATCATTTGCTTAAATTTCAAAATTGCCTCAACATTGAAATTTGTAATCAATCACATTCCATTAAATGTTTTTTAAATAAATAAATATATATAAAACTCCTAGTTTCATGTTATTTACCATTTAGTATGTATTTTTAAGTTATATAATACTTGGTTTGAGTTTAAGGGGTTTATTGATAGTCTTGGAGTTTTTTAGAAGGTTTTTTAATGATTCGTGATGTGAACACAATTAGGTAAAATCGTTCACTTTCTCTGAGAAACGTGTAAGATTTTTTGGGAGTCACTGGGAAGGTGAATAGTTGGTGAAATTTTTGGATAAACCATGTAGATGACTAGGAAAAACCATATGAGTTGAGATAAAGGTTAAATTCATGATTGGAACATTATTGGTCAACCCATGTGCAAGACATGTGAGGGGGTGGTTTAGTGATAGTGTCATGCTCACGGTTAGCACACGGTTTCCCAAACCGTGTGGCCTAACCATGCAATGTGCCTTTATTATTCCAAAAATTAAAGTATAACTTGGTTTTTCTTCTTGAACCCCTCTCTTTTATCCTCCTATTTTAGGATTTTAAACTCTTTCCCTTTTTTCAGCCTTATTAGATGATCCTTTGGAACCGACAACTGGTTTTAAAGAATCAAGGTGTGTTGGATCTCCAAAATTGACAGTAGGTCCTCATTCTTTCTTGTTCTCTCTAAATATACTCATCTTATCTCTCATGGATCCATGTATTTAATCTATTATAGATAGATATATGTTCTATGATGTGTGTTTTGATAGAATCTTATTGGATCTATTGAATGGAAGAAGTTTTAAGGATGAATCTAGAGGTTTTATGTGTTGTTTCTCATTTTATTTAACCGTCGTGTGGTAGGTGGATTCTATATCTTATCCTATTGTTTTAGAAATTAAATTCTTAGTTTTAATTAAATTTTTTTCTTATATTTGAAAATAAAATGTTGGATTATTTCATAAAGGTAAACCCTCTCGGTTTATGGTTTGAAAATATTGTTTCTTTGAATGGTTTTTAGAAAACACCCCTTTGAATTATGGTTTTGGTTTAATTCATTCAAGACATTCGATTAAGTGTTTAAAGGGAAGAATTAATTTATGTGAAATTAATTGATATAATAACTTTTCATACATGGTTAGCGTGACTTCATTTGTATTTGAATGACCCTGAATAAGGAGTGTGGTTCTAAACTAGCGGCAGATAGAAATTGCTCGCCTAGTGATGACTTAGTGGATCGATGAGTAACCTATCATGAGTATTAGTAATTTTATTGGGCATAAATGGGTGTGTAATTTGTGGTATGATTATTCCAAGTGTTTATGTTTTTGGAAAAAAAATTATTTATTATTTATGGCAATTTTTAAAACTACCTTTACTTATATTTTGTTATAAATAGAAATGTGAGATTACTTGTTCATGTTTCTAGTGGAATGTGTTGGGAATTATTTGGGGATTACCTGTATAGTTTTATACTCACACCTTACTTGGGAACTTTGGTGAATTTGTAGATGTTGTGTACTAAGAGACAAGTAAAGGAAAATTTTCATACTTCTTTAGTGGTGTATCATGATTCAGTGTGCTTGGGAATTAGAGTTAGATCTTAGTGCTTATTTGGGGTGATTCTTAGGTTGATTTCATATCAATTTCATTTAGTTTTGTTTTACTTTATTGTGTTAGTGTTGTATCTTTTATTTTATTTTTTATGTTACTATAATATTACTTCTTCCTTGTATTTTATTATGTTACATTACATGCATCATATTATATTTTTTATCATAGTATTATCTTTAGTAAGTTGTTCTCATATTATGGGAAATCATTCCATAATGATCTAGTATTCCCTTGGCACTTGTTCCCAGCCTTTAGTGTCATGGGGGTGTCACTTGAGGTTAGTAGATCCTCCACCTCTTCCAAATAAAATGGGTGAGAGTGGTATGTTACAAATGGTATCAGTCTTCGTCGGTCTGTCATTTTAGAATAGTAGTAAAGAGATAGGAATTTTAGAACATGAAATTCATGGCATAAAAATACGTGGTCAACATCTTTATTATAAACTTCATGTTACTAGGGTGTATGATTACAAAAAAGTGTTCTAATCCACTTCTAGGTGTGTTTTAATCTCATCATTGTGGGTTTAACTGATGAGTGTAGCATATCATTCATTAATAGTGAAATTTACCACTAAGATTGCATTGATCATATTATGTTGGATGATTTTTGGAAATTAGTTATGATGATTATTTTTTTATGATTTGGAATACTTTAAGACTTTAGTTTCTAGTGAGTGATGATTAATTGGTGTTTATTTATGTCTTTAGAAAGAATGGAACCATTTTGAAGACCTAGGAACCCATAGGAGGAACAAGATGATAATTTAATTCAACCTAAACCACATGTAAATCAGTAGATCATCCAGAGCATAGTCCAGGAATTTCAAGTCATGGATAGGGGAAATTAGAATATGCATACACACCCTAAAAACCCATTCATCTACTTTTATAAAAAGAATCCAAGGATCTTTTGGGGAGATTTGGGACCAGAATAGGTGGAGGCATGGTTAGGGAAGATAAACCAAATTTTTCTTCTTTCTTTGGAACCCTAGAGAAAATGAAATTGAGGCTAGTGGATTATATACTGGGGGATCTTTCTAGGTAGTGTTGGGATATTATTATCTATAAAAAACATGATTATAACCTAACTTGGATAGTTTTTTAGGAGTTTTTTATCAAAAATTTATATCCCCACACCATTAATATCACAAGGATGATATATTTATTTACTATGAAATAATAAAAAATTCCTATGATGGAGTATGCATCTCAATTCAGGAGTTTGATGTGTTTTGATCCTAACTTTTCCACTAATGATACTTAAAGGAAATAATATTTGAGGTGGTTTTGTGACCTGACATACATTCCAAGATGGTTGTCTTCTGTATTGATAATTATACGAAGATGGTGAATAGGGTGATAGTAGAAAAAAGGATATATTGGGAACCTACATTGGGGGGAAACACTTTTACCTACATGGTACATGTTGGAACTCCAACATGAGGAACAAGAAGAAGAGGTAGAATGTCTCTCAAGTAAGAAAAGCATTAGGAAACTAGTCGGTTGGTTTAGTATCCTTTCCACCTCACCATAGTAATCAACCAGGATGTTATTAGTTTGAATATTATGAGTATATCAAGCCATAATTTCATATTTGGAGAAAGCTAAGACATCTAAAATATTACTTTACAGTGACTCTGAGGAT
Source organism: Viscum album (assembly GCA_963277665.1). NCBI lineage: Eukaryota > Viridiplantae > Streptophyta > Magnoliopsida > Santalales > Viscaceae > Viscum > Viscum album. The sequence goes on from OY728127.1 coordinate 1,816,879,717, forward strand.
GATTGATGGTAATGGATCAAACATTTTCCAGGCTTCTTATGATCATGCAAGTCGATCGAGATGCAATGGTAATCACGCCCAGAACCAAGAAACCCAAGGTGAATCTCATATCACAGTGACACCTTAGCAGTCATCCCATCCACAATAGGGTAATAAAGAATTTTTTGGTGTACCTAATAAGCAGTTGTATGCAGCTGAGAATATGATCACTATAACACCCCAATATTTTGTGAATTATTTTTTTCAAATTAATTTAATCTTTTTGATATTATGAATTTCACACAACACTGAAAATAGTTTTTCATATTAAAACATAAATTTTAGCTTTATATACACAAAAAATCAAGGTTATCTTACGTTACACACAATACTATTGATTGTGTAATAGAAAAGACTTATTTTTACCAAATAATAATATATTATTAAAAATATTATTATTTAATATAATAAGATATAACCTAGCCATTAAATTTATGATTATAGGATTAAATAAATTACGAAAATATATAGTTAAATTCATTGGTTTCCTATTAATTATAAATTAATATAGAAACCAAATGAATATAAAGAGAATGATTTTATGAAAGACTATTTTCATCGGTAAAAGGTGATTTGTCTTAATAAGTTAAATTAATTACTCTTATTTAATTATATTAATTAAATTTATATATTATATATTTAATTAAATATTTTTTATATTCATCCAATTTATTTTATAGGCATAAGATGAGAACAGACCCAATATTACCCATAAAACCAATATTTTTATAAAAGTAGTTTTACCACCTTTTAATGGATAAACTATTTTAAATATAATATTTGGAAATTTTATAAATTTTATATGTAAAAAATAAACTTCATTTTTGAACAGAAACATAAAAATTAGGTTAGTATGGATTTTTTGTATTTTTATGTGAAGTTTCATTTTTTAATGAATAATGAAAAATAATGAATTTTAATTCAAAACTACTTATTCGTGTAATTTATTTATAATGTTAAATTATATTTTTAAATGGTTTTAAAGTTTAATTATATTAATTTTTTATCATTTAATCCAATTTAGTTTTTTGGAATCAATTTCACTTTGAAATTTAATATAAAAACTTATCAAACTTTTGAACATTTTTACTTCAAAAACCCACATTATCGCCCCATCTACGGGATTAAATTTAAACTAATTTCAAAAAAAATTGTGATTTTAATTTGGAAAATTTGATTAAATATTTTTAATCACAATAATTTATAATTTATAATAAGTTCAACTTAGTTTTTGACCAAAAAATTAGTGAAAGTAATTAAAATTAATTGCATTGACTAAGGTAAAATTAAGCTTAACAAGGGACCAAACCTTGATCTTAAGAGGATAAATAAACTATAAAATTGTATAAAACCAATTTTATGTCCATATTTCGGCCACTAAACCTCTAATTATTCCTTAATATTCCATTTGGACACTTAGGGAACAAGTAATTCTTTTCAAAAATACCAAGTGTGTCCTTTCCCATCACTATAAAAAGGAACTCACCCCTCCCACTTCCTCACACCTCACAAGACAATTTAGATAAATAAATATCTACCAAATTATATCCTAAACATCCCTTACCTGAACCTAGAAGCCTCACCTTAGGCATAAATTTATCCAAGGAATCCCTTCGGTGCAAACCAAAAGAAGTTACCCAAATAAGAGGTAACATCCTTCCTCAAGCTTCTTTATTTTATTTTCTTTATCCACCACATAAATTATTTTTATTAAATGATTATATAATAACACCATTATAATAAATATAATTTTATTTTATTATTTTAAGGTTTTTACATACACTTACACACACTTCCAGCTAATGGGTAAAAAACTTACTGTTCTAGTGTATGGTGAACTACCTCCTCATGAAATGATGTTGTTCATTTTTCCTTTACTACCTATCATGGTTGGTAATTATGATGGACACTATATTTTTATATGTTATATATGATTTATTAATTATTATTTAATTATTATATAACACATACCTTTATGCCTTCTATTTTTTGTAAGTACGATAATTTCTTTTGTGGAAGTATAGACCACCACCTCCTCAAAGTGATGTGATTCATTCACAACTTACATGGAATTTATTAAGGATGTTTTTAGTGAATTTATATGATATATATGAAATAATAATGCTAATTTAATTATAATATATATATATATATATATACATATATTCTATTTAATTTCTTTCTTTCAATACGACAATAAAATGAAAATAGTGTTCATGCGTACGTACGGCCTACCGTCTCTATGAATGGTGTATTTAATTTAATACTTATATATTATATAGATTACTATAAATACATATATAAAGAATATATATGTTATTTATACCAAATTTTAAGTTCTTTAAATAATTAAATCATTATCTAAGTAAGATAATCAAGAATAACAAGTCAAAACATATACAAAAAATAAAGCGAATATTACCTGAAATTTAACATTAACATGAAGTTGTTAATAAACGGGTAATATAAAGTCATAAAAAATAATATATGGTATTATATATAATAATATTGTTCTATAATATATTTATAATAAACTTATATTTATTATATAGTAGGTTTTAATGTGTACAAAGAAATTCAAGACTTAAGGTAAGGGATTTCATCTCACTTTTTTTCCCATGAGATACATGCCATAATCACCACTCGCTTATTTTGTGTATTGTGTATACTACCATATGAAATTTCATATAATTTATTTAATTTATTTAATGACATTAAAATCGTTAAATGATTTTATTCTCTCATGGGTATCATGATTATAAATTTACTCAAGTATTAAGTATTTTCTTATCTCACTTTTATTTTTGGCGAGACACAAGCCTTGTTCACATCCTATTTCTTATATTTGTTTTATATAATAACCATGGATGTATTATATGATTCATATACTTAAATTTGTGGATATTTACATATCCATTCAATGTAATTTCTTTCATGGGGTTTATTTATCAAAAGTTACTAAATTGGTAAAGTAGTTTTGTCTCAATTTTCCTTCTTTGAGACACATACAATGTTATGCACCTATATTTTTTGATGAGGTGTATACATTAAAGAGATATTTTGTGGTTTCCCTCAAATTATTAGTGTGATTTTGTGGTACTTAGGTGCAGCATGGTGGCTGACCAAGTTCGTTTCTCAAAGGAGGAAGTGAATTTAACAACTTAAAAAAGGTATTCTAAAAATAAAATAGAATAGAATTAAAACACTAGTTTAAAGGATGGGGGTTTTTTATAGTTTATAAATCTAGAAGAAGTTTTCTAGAATAAGATTCTTTTTTTTGTTTTTAGTTTTAAAATGAAGTTTGATTAAAAATAGACAACAAGAAGATGTTTTTTTAGAAAATATTTTAAAAGACATAATCGATCTAACTCTACCTATTCATTCACTTATTAATCATTATAATTTAAATCAATATCCACTTAATTATGATCTCATAATTTTTTATCCCTCAAACCCTATGAGAGTTAACTTAACCACAAAGATGAAATTACTTAAACCCTAGGCTAGCTTCGGAACACGCAATCGCAGCACCCTGCTTTGATTGTTGTTCTAAGGATAGCTTATGGTCATTTGTTAATTAGAGAACATATTGATTATGTAAATGAGGATGAATTGTGTTTAGGGATTATATTTGAACTCTACAAATTTATCCCGTGTGGTCTTGTATTACCAATTAAGATCGCGCTCTCACAATTTACACAAAATCTCGACCTCGCGTGTTTTTGTATGAATTGTTCAATTGCTTACTTAGTTTCTTGTAATTTAAAAACACAATTCATGGATCATATTATTTGAATTACAATAACTCATTGATTAAAAATAAATAAATGAATAAGGATAGATGTTGATCGATTACTAAAAAGAACTACTCTTCCATGGGTGGCGTAATCATCGTAGAAGCGTTTTGCATGTGCAAAGGTTTATAATGGGTATAACCCAATAACGCTTCTACTCAAGAATTACAACCCAATTAGGAAGATTAAGAGAAGAAGAAATTTAAACAAAACAGAATAAAATATGAGGAATAAAATAATATCAAAGAAGTTTATTACACAAATGAAAACATTACAAAATGAAGAAGAGAAAAAGGCTTCGATGAGGGGATCCTTGCTTCAAGAGCTACCCCTCTTAAAATGGTTGGAGAATTTGGGTGAAACAAATTATCATCTGCATAAAATATCCTAATTCACATCCCCACCCCTCCAAATGAGAAAAACACTAATTTATAGAGTGGAGGGGAGGCTAGGTTTAAAGAGGTTTCAAGTGTGAATGGGAAATCTCGGCCAAATATTTTAATGCAACTTGTACCGCCTATTTGACCTCCAAAAAGCGTGAATTGTCCGGACTTATAACATAATTATTTGTGTCAAATCATGTCCCCGTTCTTTCCTCAAAATTTGGGCTCAATACAAGCTCGGATGGAGAAGATATGGCCCAAATACCAAACCTATATCCGTTCTGCCGAGTCCAGCCCAACTTTGACTTCATAGCCCATTTTCAACAACTAAATGCACTCTTTAGCTCTAGTTTCCTGAATAAAAGTTGTATAAAATTAAGTTATAAACACTGTTACAAAATTTAAAATTCAAATAATAAATATAAAAATATTTATCTTTGAAATACTACAGTGCACTATAAAGGGTAAAACTGGAATTTTCACCAAATTTTCAAATGAATGATCAAATCCCAAATATTTTATAAATAAACATATTTAACACAATGTGAGGAAATTATATCATTTATAATCAATAAAATATTCAACAAAATATTTTTTTATCAACTCCCCCACACTTTCCCTTTTGCACTCCTGGGAAAAACCTCATGTCAAGTAAACATCAATATCAAATCAAAACCAATTTTAAAACACATATCCTTGAGATCAAACAATTACTCACCAAGAAACAAAAGGTATCATGCCTCATAAAAAACCATTATTTTAAGTTCTTTATTTATATCATTCAATATATTTCCACTTCAATTATCCTCCCATGCACAAAACACTTACCTCACTTGAATTTTCTCTTATCACACAAATGTCAATTTTTTTTTTTGCAATGTCTTTCTCATCCAAACTCATACAAGGGTCACCATAGGCTTGATAAATTCCTACATCGCCACCAAATATGAGTAAAGTACATATGTTTATCATGAGGACTTTTTAGGGTTGTTCTATGGCTTTCAGTTGGTAGGATTTAGATGTGAAAATCTCTGAGGATGAATGAGGAGGGCTTGACTCTTTTTTAAGCAAAATTGCATTAATCTAATTTTCACTTAAATATGGTCTTCTCCTCAATCCATGTAGTATCAATTCAGCTTCGTCATCATGAAAAGTCATGGAAATTTTACACCATTCATCATTTCAGCATCAAAAATTTCAATCTTCTCAAACATGATTTTCTTGAAATCTCCAGATGGGCACAACTTTCCACCTCAATTAGAAGCTTCAGAAAAGGCACAGCTTCACTTGTCATGAAAGCTCTAGAAAATGAATAGCTTTCAATATAATTACTTTCTTCAGCAGCAAACACATCTCTTCATAATTTTATTTTCCACCCAAACTATCACATAATGTGTTAGCACAACACAATATAGATTCCCCCACACTTAAGCTCAACTAGATTATGCAATTTCACTTTAAGAGTTGGTTGGATAGTGAAAATTGGATTTTAATGTGGCTAACCTAACAGGTTGTACATGGATTCTAAGGGATACAAGGATTAAATGTTCAAGGTAGGCCATTATAAAAAAGGATTCTTTGAAATAAGGTCTTTAATACCAAACAAATGCCTCAATCATTTAAACATAAGTACCTCAAACCCTCAAGTTTTGATAGGAATAGATCAAATTCTGGTTAAATCAAGCATGTATTGGTCCTCTTAAGAAGTGAGGTGAATGTAAAGAATATGAAAATAATGGTTCAAAAGCCTCACAGGAAAGTGATTTCAAATATAAATACTGTGAGATGTGGCATGGGATTCAAAATTCAGTGTACTTTTCATGAAATTACTAAATATTTGAACTTGAAACAAAGTCATTTTCAGCATTTATTTAAGCTCAGTTTCATGGGATAAATTGTTTCACTCATTGATATGCATTTCAAAATTTTGATGAGAATCATTTCAGCTCAAAAATTTCAAAAACACAAAGAAAATTGAAAAATAAACACACAATTTGAAAAAAAACACAATTTTTTTTGGTTTGTTTTTTTAAACAGGAAAACAATTGAAATTACTAAACTAAAAGGTTCCCTCCCACACACTTAAAATATTGTATTGTACTCAATGTGAACCCATGAGATGATATATGCACATGAAATGCAGAATTTTTAAATAGGACAAATAATATAAAAGTGAAAGGGTTAGGAACAGCCTAATGTGCTCAAGTGATGATGGGGTCATGCAGTGTGATAAAATCCACTGCATCAGTAGGAAGTCCCTCAATGTATCTCTTCAAACATTTCACATTGACTGTAACGCTCTTTCTTGTGTCCTCTTGTGTGATATCCACTACACCATAAGGAAAAACATTAGTCACAACATAAGTACCTAACCATCTAGAACACAACTTACTAGGCATCAGCTTCAGTCATGAACTGTAGATAAGGACTTTCTCTCCAACATGAAACTCTCTTTGTTGGATCATTCTATCATGAGCTACTTTTGATATTTCCTTGTAGAGCCTTGAGTTCTCATATGAAGACAATCTAATCTCCTCAAGCTCTTGAATTTTCATCTTCCTTTGGAATCCATCTTGTGTCAAATCCATGTTGCATTTCTTTATAGCCCAATAAGCCCGATGCTCAACTTCCGTGGGTAGATGACATGCTTTCCCAAAAACAATCTGAAATGGGTACATACCAATGGGTGTCTTGTATGCTGTCCTATAATCCCACAATGCATCATCCAAGTGCTTGCTCCAATCCTTCCTATTTGGCTGCACGGTTTTCTCTAAAATCTGTTTCAACTCACGATTTGAAACCTCAGCCTGGCCATTTGTTTGGGGGTGGTATGGTGTTGACGTTTTGTGTTTCACCCCATACTTTCGAAGGAGGGAAGCCAAATTCCGATTGCAAAAGTGTGTCCCTTGGTCACTAATGATGGCCTTTGGTACTCCAAACCTGGAGAAAATTTGAGCCTTGAAAAAATCCACTACAACATGATAATCATCAGTCCTGGTGGCCTTGGCCTCCACCCATTTACTCACATAATAAACAAGAACAAAAATATATAAAAATCCAAATTAACTAGAAAAAGGACCCATAAAATCAATGCCCCATACATCAAAAATCTCACAGAATAGTATGGGTTGTTGGGGCATCTCATGTCTCCTAGAAATGTTCCCAGTGTGTTGGAAACAAGATCATGACTTACAAAATACATGGGAATCATGGAATAAGCTAGTCCAATATAATCTAGAGTCCAAAAATTTCCTAGCTATTTTTTGGGGTCCAAAGTGTCCACCACAAGCAAGTGTATGACAAAAATGAAAAACAGACTCAAACTCATGATTGAGAGCACACCTCCTAATGACTTAGTCACTACACATGAACCAGAGGTAAGGATCATCCCACACATAAAACCTAGACTCACTTTTTAATTTTTGGACTTTATGCTTCTTCAAATTTTCTGGGATTTCAGAGGAAACAATGTAATTAACTAAATCAGCATACCAAGGATGTGTACCTGATATGGTATAGAGATTCTCATCGGGGAAAGTGTCCCAAAGTGGTACCTGGTCCAAGGTGTCACCCTCTGGTGTGTGAGTAAGCCTACTCATGTGGTCTTACACCAAATTCTATGTCCCCTTCTTGTCCTTTATCTCGATGTCAAACTTTTGAAGAAGGACCATCCAACAGAAAAGTCATGGCTTTGCATCTGGATTCTTTAGGAGGTACCTCAAAGTTGCATGGTCAGAAAAAACAACTACTTTAGATCCCAATAAATATGAACAAAATTTATCTAAAGAAAATATAACAGCAAGAAACTCCTTTTCTGTTGTGGTGTAGTTTCATTGGGAAAAATCCAACATCCTAGATGCATAAAAAATCACATGTGAACGTCCCTCCGCCCTCTGAGATAAGAAATCTCCAACCGCGAAGTTGGACACATCACACATAAGCTCAAATGGAAGGTCCCACCGTGGGAACTGTATGATCGGTGGAGTGGTCAGACACTTCTTTATCTCATCAAATGATACCCTATATGAATCATCAAAATTGAAGTCAATATCTTTTTGAAGCAATTGAGATAAGGGTAGAGCGATCTTACTAAAATCTCGGATGAAACGTCGATAAAATCCAACATGTCTAAGGAATGATCGAACATCACGCACACATGTAGGATATGGAAGGGATGAAATAATTTCTACCTTAGATTTATCAACTTCAATGCCATGTTGTGAGACTATATGACCTAAGACAATACCCTTTTCAACCATGAAATGACATTTTTCAAAATTTAAGACCAGATTCTTCTCAATACAACGATGCAACACATCACCCAAACTAGAGAGACATTCATCAAATAAGGATCCATAAACTGTAAAATCATTCATAAATACCTCTATGAAGGTCTCAATGAAATCTGAGAAAATACTCACCATACATATCTGGAACGTACCTGGTGAATTGAAAAGTCCAAATGGCATCCTTCGGTAAGCAAAGGTACTAAATGGGCAGGTGAATGTTGTCTTCTTCTGGTCCTCTTCTGCAATGGGAATCTGAAAATAACCAGATAAACCATCCAAGAAGCAATAATTTTTCCTACTTGCAAGTCTCTCAAGCATCTGGTCAATGAATGGAAGTGGGAAATGGTCCTTACGAGTGGATTGATTTATTTTCCTATAATCAATACACACTCACCAACTGTTTTGTACTCTCACAGGAACTAACTCATCATTTTAATTTTTTATAACAGTGAAACCAATTTTCTTTGGTACAACCTGGACAGGGCTAACCCATTGTGAGTCAAAAATACGGTAAATTATACCTGCCTCGAGCAATTTTTCAACCTCTTTTTTAACAACCTCCAGAAGGGTTAGATTGAGTCTCCTTTTTGGTTGCCTCACCGGTTTAGCCCCATCCTCCAAAAGAATCCTATGCATGAAAATGGAGGGGCTAATATCTGATATGTCAGCCAAGGTCCACCCGATTGCCCTGATGTTCTCCCTCAAAAGATTCAAAAGTTCTTCTTCATGTTCAAAAGGGATATTGTTAGGAATGATAACAGGTAATTTTTCACCACTTAACAAGTATGAGTATTTGAGATTTTGTGGCAATGGATTGAGTTCCTATATTGGGGGTGGTGTATGGATGGAAACATAGAAGGAACTAAAATATGTGCAAAAAGAGAATCAGTATCAGAATAGAAATCATCACAATCTGAGAATAAAGCATCAAATCCATCAGCATACTCAACAACCATGTCATAATTAGAGTTCACATGATCAAAATCAGAATATGATTCCATTTCAAAATCAAATCTTGGAGAGTCTTGTTCTTTTGAAATGGGTGTGGAAGTACTCTTAGACATTAAACTAGAACCAATACTCATAATCTCCCTAAGAATAGGACAATCCAATTCCATGGTTTTTTTACTTGGTGTTTCAAAATGGGAGATAACAAATGCAGAATGATCCTCTGAGGGGTACTTCATCGAATCCATAACATTAAATATCACAACTTCATCCCCAAATTCCATGGAAAGTGTACCCTCATTGACATTTATGATAGTTTTTGTAGTTTTGAGGAAGGTTCTACCTAAGATTATTTTAAAAGTTTTCAAGGAAAATTTTTTTCAAAATGTTTTCAAGATTCTTCTATAAGTTTTCAAAAAATGGTTTCAAAATAATTGCATTCCTTCTTTATAAGTTTTAAAGGTATTTTCAAAGAAAATGGTTTTCAAAAGGTTTTATTTTTTAAATATCCATTTTAAAATAAGAAAGTATATTTTCCTCAATAAATGTTTTCAAAATATATTTCCAAGTTATTTTCCATATAATATGAAATCATTTGATGTTACTCATGTTCTTCTAGGAATTGATCAAAAGGTCCCATTAATATTCTTTCTTGAATGGTTTATGTTTTTATGGAATGATTCGTATGAAACTCATTTCTCTTCCAGAGGTTATATGCTTTTGAAACCCACTTCTTTTCATGGGTTATGATTTTATGAAATGATTATATGACCTATCTCTTTTCCATAGGTGATGATATGATGAAATGTTTATGATACCGATTTCATTTCATGGGTTATGATATGATTATTTTTTATAATATTTTGGCATGTGTATTATGATATGGGTGGGTCCTATATCTCCCTCCAATTCACTAGGTAATGATGGGTGACTCATGAGTATAAATTTTATGTGTGAACCTGATTACATATTCACAATGTTATGCATGGACCTGGTTGCATGTCCATAAGTTTATGCATGAACCTTATTACATGTTCACAGTGTTATGAGTGAACCTTATTATGTGGTTATAATTTTATATGTGAACCTAATTACACATTCACAATTTTATGCATAGACCTGGTAGTATGTCCATAAGTTTATGTGTGAACTTGATTACAAGTTCAAAATGTTATGCATGAACCTGATTTTAGGTTCAGAATATTATCAATGGACCTGGTTACATGTCCATAGTTCTATGAAAGGGTCTGATTTCATGTCCTTAACTTAATGTTTGAACATGTTTCTACTTATACAGGTTCAAAATGTTATACATTGATGTGTATGCCAAAATTCCATGTCTTATTCATATGTTATGATTTCGTGCCTTATGTTCTCAATTATCTTATGATTCATGTATTATGAAATAATAATCTTAATTCCATGATTTATTATTATGATCTTTAATATGTAGGGTATGATATTCTAATGATATGATCACTTTCTTGTACCCTTATGTTCATGTTATTCTTATGTATTTCTTTTATTTACCATTACTGATCATTCGAGCTCTCCCCTTTCTTATATTTCCTTTCTCTAGGTTATGAATAAAGGTTTTTAAGTAGAATTATTAAGGGGGGAGATATTTGTGGGAAATATTTAAGATATTTCACTGATTTAAAATATTTTTGTTCCAAGTTTCCAATGGCAATAAACTAATACAGTCTTTGGGAATCTCTTTTTGTAATGTATTAAGTATTTCTCAAAAATTATTAATGTATTTGTATATTAATACTGGGTTGTTATAATCACAAAGGATAAATATGGTCCTTATATGGTGTGAGGTACTATTATATTGAGCTCTACACTCATGAAATATTTATTTGATATAAGAACATCCCATTCTTTTTTTGTGGCTCATGTTGTGGTTCGTATGGGGTTTTATGTTGAAATTATTCCTCATATCTTGAAATTTCAAACACCTGTCATCCAATGACAATGTTAATCCTTTAATTGTGCAGTGTGTTCTATAAATTTTAATGAGGCCAACTTTTTTTGGGATTTATCTATTCTTGATATCGATATCTATGACCTGATTTTAGGAATAGATTGGCTGACATTTATCAAGGCCCACATTGACTGTTATGCCTAACATGTTAATTTTACATCTTCTGATGGTGTTGGGTATCTCTTTAAAGGAGATTGGGATGTGAATTAAAGTAGAGTATGACCATTGGTATTGGTGATTGGTATTATCTATTAACATTTGGAAATAGATAATCTGGAAACTATTGATGCAATAAAACATAGATATTTTTCAACTGTCATTGATCAATTTCCTAATGTCTTCCCCAAAAAATTTCTAGGTTTCCACCCAAAAGAGAAGTGGAATTCATGATTGATCACTTAACAGGGACCATTACTATTTCACTTTAACTTTATAGGATGGTTCCAATAGAATTAATGGAATTAAAAGATTAATCTGGAAGAGTTATAAATCAACGTATTCATTCAACTTAGTACATCTACAGGGGTAACAATAGTTCTTTTATAAATAAAGTCAAAGGAACTCTTTAACTTTGTGTGGATTTTCATAAGATAAAGTAGGTTATGATAAAGAACCGATGTACTATTCCATGAAATGATGATTTTTTTGATAAATTAAGGGGATACAACAAGTTCTATAAGATTGATTTATGATCAAGGTATCACCAACTTCAAGATCGGAAGGAGGATATTTTGAAAATAGATTTCCAGAGTCGTTATAGTCATTATGGATATGTATTTATTCCCTTTGGTCTCATGAATATAGTATCGGTGTTTATGGAATTGATGTATCAGATCTTTCATAGGTATCTAGGCTACTTTATGGTGAAATTCATCAATGATATTCTAGTGTATTCTAGGAATAAGGTCAATCATGAACAACACTTGGTCATAGTGTTTGGTATCATGTGGGAACATCACCTTTATGTTAATATTTCAAAGTGTTATTTCTAGATACATAAGGTATGTTTCCTTTGCCACATAATTTCTGAAAAAGGAATCTCAATAAATCCTAAAAAGGTACAAAATGTTATCCCTTGGAAACCATTGAAGAATGTCTTTGAGATACACAGTTTCCTCATCTTATTAGGGTATTAATGATGCTTTTTTGTGACTTTTTATGAATTGAATCCCTAATGACAACTTTGATAAGGAAATTAATTATTTTCTAATGGATCTATGAGTTCTAGAAATATTTCCAAGAGCTTAAGTTTTGGATTATATTAGTACACGTCCTTACATTGTCAAAATCAGGTTGAGACTATGTGGTCTATTATGATAATTTCATATCTAGTTTGGGATATTTTTTCATGTAAGGAGATAATTTTTTAGCTTATGGGTCAATATAGTTATGGTTTCATGATAATAATTACCTAACTCATGATTTATAGTTAGTTGTTTTAGTTCATGTATTGAAAACATTGTGTTATTATCTTTTTGGTGTGATGTTCACAGTGTTCATAGATCATTAAATCTAAAAGCACATATTTTCATAGTTATATATGAACCTAATGAAATTAATATGAAGGTAATAACTTTATATGCTTTAATTTTACTCAATGTATACATGAAATAATCGAAATTCAGTGGCTAATGCATTAAGTATGAAGTAATATTTTCAGTTCACTAAAGAGTCTTCTAATAAATCTAAAATGATGATGTTTATAGATGATATGCATCTATATTATATTGAGCAAGGTGATATTGCAGTTTTATTTCTAGTTTATTTTGGTCTAGATTTTATTAATAAGATTAAATATGTTCATATATCTAATCCTGAATTTCTAACCATGAGGTTGAAACTCAATGGTGGGGAGACCATTGAGGGGTGGATGCTATATGGGAGATCTATGTTTCATTTTAGAGATCAGATTTTGGTTCCTTCTACTTATCATGAATAACTTTTTTATGCCTACCACCACTTAATATGGAATGTTTATCTTGGAATTCAAAATATGTATAAGGCGATGAAAACATAGTTCAAGTGGGATGGCCAAAAAATAAGGGATCCAGAGTATGCATTGAGATGCTTCACCTATCAGCAGGTCAAGGTAGAGAAATAATGGCTAGAAGGTATGTTTCAATATTTACCTATAGCCATGAAAAAATGGGAGTATATAGGTATGGATTTTGTCACAGGTCTACCAAGAATGATTCAAAAACATGATATCATGTGAGTTATTGTGAATTATCTCACAAATTCAGTTCACTTCATCTTTATTTATGAATATAATATGGTGTAAGTATTTTCAAAACTCTACATTCAAGAATTTTTAAAGTTACACATCATTCCATATTCAATTGTGTCTGACTGAGTCCCTAGGTTTACATAGTAATGCAAAACGGGCAGGCCGGGGTGAGGCAGGTCAAGCCCGCATGGGTTTGAGCCTATGAAAGTTTGTCTGCAAAACCTTGCATATAATACGAACAAAAAATTTCAATCCCACCCCGCCCTATATAATCCCATGGGTAGCCCACATGTTTACCCACATTTAAAAAAATATATACTATTTATAATTATTTAAATATTGTATTTGTTTCTCATTCTTAATGGTAGTTGTTGGGAGAAGTATGGATTGACAATAGATAGAGTTTTAGGGGATGCGAAGGAACATTTTTCTATGTGTTAATGATGTAATTTTGTGATGTCTATGTGGTTGAAAACTTTTTCAATGCAAATTAGTTGAATGATTGGTGAGGGGTGATGAATGATGATGTTGGTTCTGTGGTGAGGCGAAAGGTTGGACATGTGAATGAATAAATACATTACAAGTAACAAAAAATTTTATAGGAGGAAATTATGGTTTCTATGAGGTCCTTTCCTATTTTCTTAATAACAAGATAAAATTAAATAATAAAAAAATTAAATCGATCCAAAAATATTAGGATTATAATAACTCTTTTAGAATTGAAACCATGTGAAGGGGAGATGGGTTCCCTTTTTCAAGAGGTGGGATGACACACCATGTAAATGTGATTAATAATTAATATATAAATATTATAATATCATACTAAAATAATAAATATATACCTATTTAAAATTCACATGTGAGTGAATGGTGAATTAGTATGACCATTATGGTGAGAGATCATAAGTCATGTTTAATCATGATTTTTTATTAAAAAACTAAAATGTTAAAGAAGAATATATTGTAAAGAAAATATATTTTTTCAATCTGGAATGTGGGTAAGCTCATTCCCATGTGAGCTCAAAATTCCTCATCCCACACCTGTGCAGGTCCAACCCACATTGGACCATACCCTAAACAGACAAAATTTTTAGGCATGCCCCACCCTGCATACACCCCTTACCTGTGAAGCCCGCGGACCATGGGCCCATTTTTCATCACTAGGTTTACATCTCAATTTTGGAAATCCTTATAGAAATACCTTGGAATCCAGTTGACCATGATCATAGATTATAATCTCCAAATTAATAGACGGTCTAAATTAATTATCTAAACATTGGAATACATGCTTAGACCTTGTGTTATGGATTTTAGTGGCTCATGGGAGGATCATATACCATTAGTGGAGTTCCCATACAATAAAAATTTTCAAGACTTAATAAATATGGATCCTTTTGAAGCTTTCTATAGTCATCCTTGTTGTTCTCCACTTTTTTGGGTGTAAACAGGATATACATCACTTATCGGACCAATCCTTGTGCATAAAATGATGGATAAGATTCATATGATCATAAAGAGGATGGTGATGGCTCAGATTCGTCAGAAATTGTATGTGTATCATCATCTTAAACCATTACCATTTGATGTAGGTGGTCATGTTTTCTTAAGATTCATTATGAGGTTAGGATACTGTCGTATGGGTAAAAAAGTAAAACAATCTCCTTGGTACATTGGACCTTTTGAGATACTTGAATGAATTGGTGATGTGGATTATCGGTTAGATTTACCACCAATATTTAGTTCTATGCACAATTTATTTCATTTATCTAAATTGAAAAAGTGTCAGCTTGATCCTGTCCATTTCATTAGATGGGACCATATTTATCTTGATCTAGATACTGCATTGATTTATGTGTCAATACATAATTTTGATAGACAGAATAAGTTCTTGCATGTAAAAATTATCATTTTGGTAGAAGTCTTATGGCAGCATGTTCTGATTTGGGAAGATACATAGGAACTTGAAAAGTAAATGTTGGAACAGTGGCCCGAGCTCTTCTAAAGCAATATTGGTCTCTAATTTTAAAAGGATGGAAAGACCAATGGTTAGGATAATGTAACACCCCCAATTTTAATTACTTTTACATTTTAGTATGTGTTTCTCAATTATATAATACTTGAGTTGAGTTTTGGAAATTTTTAGATAGTTTTGGAAGGGTTTTTAAGAGTGCACAGTTTGAGCACGATTAAGGAAAATCATACACTTTCTCTAGGAAATTATATAAGAGATTTTGGTAGTCACTAGGAATTTTCACGGTTGGCACATGATTTGAAAAAACCATGTGGATTCCCAAGATAGACCATGTGAGTGGAGATAGAGGGGAAATTCATATTCGGTGTATGGTTTGTAAAACTTTGTGCAAGTAATGTGAGGGGGTGGTTTTGTGATAGTGGCATACACATAGTTGGTACACGGTTTTCCAAAATATGTTTCCTAACCATGATACATGCATTTATTCTTCTAAAAATTAGAGTTTAACTCAATTTTTCATCCCAAACCCCTAATTTTTATTCTCCTATCTTAGGATATCAAAGTTTTCTCCTTCCCTAATCCTTCTTAGATGTTACTTTGGATATAGTGATTGGTTTTAATGAATCAAGGTGTGTTGGATCTCTGGGATCAATGGTAATTCCTCATTCTTGCATGTTATCTCTAAATATACTCATATTCTCTCACATGGATCCATATATCTAATCATTTGTAGATGGATATATGTTCTGTGATGCATGTTTTGATGATATCTTGTTGGATATATTTAAGGAAATAAGTTTCAATGTTGGATCTAGATTTTCCATGTGTTATTAATCATTTTCTTTAACTATCGTGAGGTAGTTAGCTTCTCTCTCTTCTCCACTTGTTATAGAACTTAAAGTCTTAGTTTTTATTAAATTTTTTGCTAATATTTTCATAGTAAATGTTGTATGATTTTGCTAATATGTTTCACCATGAGAGGTGGTTTGATGAATATTTAGTTATGAAATCCATTATAGGTTTCCTCTAGTTCAAATATTTCATATCCATTTACTTGGTGAGAAAATCATAACTTATACATATAGAGCTAACATTAATACATTATTTCAAAACAACAATATCCTGAAATATGTTCATATCATGGTTTAAAGAAAATAAATTTTACCCTGAATCACAATATCTCATCTATGCATAATTTCTAATTAAATTTTTTTATCACTCACAAAAACATAAATAATATTCTAGAAAGATAGGTTTCGGTATTGGTAGACCTCATTATGTACCTCCCATGGCTAGAGAATTGTATTATCTTAGAATATTACCCACTAAAGTTAGAGATACAACTTCATATGATGAAATTTTGACTTTCAATCATATTATTCATCATATATTTAGATAATTTGTTAACTTGTTGGGTTTACTTATTGATGATATAGAGTTCATTGAATATGTTACAAAGGCTTCTCTATGGGCAGTAGAAAATTCCATGTGTTGTTTATTTGATCAATTATTATTCCCAAACATAGTTTCTTGACCTAACCATGTATGTAGTAACACCTAGAAACTACTATCATAATATATCTTATATATTTCAATAAACATGTTACAATACAAAGTATATGAATTTTTAACCTTATTTTTTGAGTGTTTTGATGTTTATAATTACTTTCTTACATTTATAAGCATTTTTTTCATATAGTTTACAATTATAGTATGTATATAGTATGAAACATTATATACAATATGTGTACTAATACATGTAGTATACCAATAGTATGTGAATTGTGTACATAGTTTGTTTCAAATTACTTACACTTGTACACTTAGAGTATGCATCCAATTTTTTCAAATTACATACATCTGTATGGATAGAATATATTGTATAAAGTATACAATTTCATATGAATGTGCCTCTCAATACTCTTCTAGATTTTTACTAAGTTCAATTACATTATGTGTAAAATTTTACACTTTTGTTCTGTTACAATATGAATACACTGTATATTGTATGAAATAAAAAAGTATAATAATAGTTACACTATGAATATCCCTATATTTAGGGAATTTATAATCTGTAATTACATCTGTATACATACAAGTATATAAATATTTTTATGCCTGAATGAATATTCATGAGTTAGTGTAGTAACACATGTATCCATATTTTTACATATTTATTTATACACTTAAGATTCATGCCTCCAGGTTGCAATTCCAAGGTTTACAAGTCATTAAAATTATATTTTTGAATATTATGATGTTCATACTTACTTTATTTCATTACTAAACATTTTTTTCATACTGTATGCAATTATAGTATACATACAATATGCATACATAGTATACTATATGTGTACTGGTACATGAAATATATCGGTAGTATACATACTCTATACATACAATATTTCAAATTACTTACACATGTACACATACGGTATGCATCCAATTTTTATAATACACATTCACTTATATGAATACAATATATTGTATATAGTATGAAACTGTATACTCACATGTCACTCATGTATTTCCAAGATTAATACTATATGAAATTACATTATTCATATATTGTACACTATTTTCTTGTTATAGTATGCATATATTGTATATTGTATGTAATCACAAAAAAAAACTATAACAATAATTATACTATGAATAGACCTGAATTTAATGCATTTACAGTTTGAAATTACACACTGCATATTGTATGCAATCACAAAAAAAATATAACATTAATTACACTATTGTTATCCCTACATTTGGTTCATTTACAGTCTGTAATTACCCCTATATAAATACAAGTGTTTGAATATTGTTAGGCCTATATACATATTCATGAGTTAGTATAGTAATAGTTGTATTCATATTTTGAAACCTTTATATATATATTAAATACTTGTGGATCCATTTTACAATTCCAAGGTATATGAATCTATAATATTATTTTTTGAGTATTATGGTGTTCATGGTTTTTTTCTGTTAATATGAATTTCTATCATACTTTCTGGAATTACAGCATATATACAATACACTATATAATGTAATTTCCTAACCCTAGTTACCCAGAGTCAGTACATTATTACATAACATTGGAATGATCACAAGAGATCAAGTCCCGAAATACCGATCAATTTAGTATCCTTATAAGTACTAAATACATACATATGTTTTACATTACATTATGAAATGAAAAAAAAATCAGCATTGAATCTCCTTTGAACACACTCATATACCTTATCCTATCCCATTAGGTCAATTATAATATAACTCTTCACATCTTGGGAAAAATAAAACAAAAGAAAGGGGTGAGCTCAGATGCTCAGTAAGGATAACAATATAGTGGAAAGTATCATAAACAATCATAAACATTTAAGGAAATGTATAAGACTAAAACACAAGCCTTTTAAACATAAACTTCAGTATAATATGGAAATGATAAATCAAATAATTCCATTTACTTCACATAGATATTCTACTAGTCGAATAATCACATGTTATATCAATATCTAATCTCATAATAATGGAATGCATAATATCATACATCACAATCACATAGTCAAGGCCTCGTGCCAAGACTACAAAAAAAATATTTTCAAGGCCTGTGCCAAGACACTAGTTTGTCTCATGAGACCTACCAATGAATCAAGGGGTTATAGCGGGCTCTTCCCATCACTTACTACATCCAATGCATTCCTTATATGAAAAGGGTGAAACATAACATAAACATTCATATTAAACTAGTATATGAAATGTTAATATTTTAAACATAAACCATGAATGACATAAAAATAGAACATCTATAGTTAAACATATCATAAAACTATCAATACAATATGGAGTATTGTATCATAATAAATCATATTCAATTAAACATAAAATCCAACAATAGTTGTTGACACAGATGAAATAAATCCAAAAACTATTTGAGAGAAATATATCTTTCTACTTTGAAATCATGTAAAAGTCACATAATTATAAAAGAAAACATTTATTTTGAAAATATTCTTATAATATTATAAGGGAATAATTTAAGGTGTTTTAATGGTGGAAAATAGCCACACCTGCCATATAAGTTAAAAAAATATTCATTCCTTAATTTTTCAAAAAGGTCATAAAGTACCTTGTTTGGAAAACGAATGAAATATTCCTTTCAAAAAAATTATAAAAATTAAAACAAGGGTATAAATTACTTTAACCCATGGTCTAGAAAATATTAAAAATGCTTCAAAATACATTTTTAAGAAACACAGATGTGGATGAGAAAGAAGTCCTAGAAGATACTTACGTATAAATAACCTCGGATAATAAAGAGATTGTAAAATTAACCAATACATTGTAATTTTCCTTAGTAGAGGATGATTTAACCTCATGTATAATGATTAAACCATTTTTATTAAATTATACAAGAACCACATACATAAATATGATATCATATATGATCCTCTAATATTGCTCTGTTAATAATATTTTAGTATTATAATTGTTTCGGGTGTTGACTAATTAGTTTTACTTTATATGTTTTGTTACGTAAGTCATGTTTGTTATGGATATGATGTATTTTATTCATATCCATAATGATATTAAGTTCTTAAACATTATTTTTAATCATCAAATGAAAATTATTCTTAAATGGTTACGATGGGGAATGAAATCTCATCGCGTCATGGAGATGGTAAGCCATATGTACGCACAAGCGACAATATCATTCTATTGATGGTAAAATCATATGTAATTGGATGGTATATTATATATAAAAAATAATTAATATGTTATATTTATTATTTAAAAAAATTATACTCATTATTATACCCATCTAAATAATTAAGTGTTTAATAACAAACTACACTGTGACGTGGAGACGGTAAGTCATACGTTCACATGTATGGTGACTTTTTCATTCATAGGATGGATAGAATAATGAATATGGTTGTACCATATTTATAATAAAATCTTGTTATTTATAAGGTTCTGGATTTATTATTTTATTATGGAAATAACAAATAAAGATGAAGTATAAGAAAAAAATAACTTTGAAAGAGGTGATGAAATAATTACCTCTTCTTCGGGTGCTTTCTTTTGATTTGAACAAAAGGGATCCTTAGGTTGGATTTTTGATCAAAGTAAGGCCACTATGATGAAGTGAGGGAAGTTGGGAGGATATTTGATCAGGGTTTTTCCAAGACAAATGGATTTAGAGGTGTGAATTTAAGATAAGTGGAATTACCCATTTAGAAGAGAGGTGGCGGCACTTTAGGAAAAGATTGACATATTAATTTATTATAAAATTATTTTTGGTTTCTAATAGATCCAAATGGATTTATTTCTAGTATAAAATGGTTATGGGTCTAAATACTCTCAACAAATTGGTTTTATATATGTTTAGGTCACCATATTAACCTTATATTTTAGACTTAACCCTTAGTTAAATAGTTTAACTTTTACCATGACTTCTTGTATTTTATATTACATGGTTAATATTGTTACTATAGAATGAAAAGATAACCTCAAGTGTTTAATTTAGGACATATATAAAATTATCTAAGTCATTTGGTCCAATATTATATTTTTAGGACTATTATATCATTTAATAAAATAGTATTTGTTTTAAAAACTCATTTATGTCAATTTTGACACTATTTAGTATTTAGTTTTTGTGAAAGTTATAAAAAATTGATTCATTTTGAAAAAAATACATTGAATCAACCCTAAAATGTCATATTCACCTATAAAATTCATTTATGTCATCAAAAGTTTCAATGTACATTTATTTTAATATTTATAATATCATTTATTTTAATCTTTCATTAATGAGGTAATTACTGCATCATCATTGTGTCATAAATAAATTTAATTATTTAATATCTAAAAATTATAAATAAAATATTATTATGTAGGAAATATTTTTATATTTCTAATGAATATTTATAGTCTAATTTATCTTATGTATAACCCTATATTAAAAATGGTTTAGTTATTAAAATTTGAATTTAACACTTTTAACTCTTCTTTAAATAAAATATAGTAAATGTCCTAATATAACCCAAATTTATCAAAAGGATCTTATTTTTGTCCAAAATTTGATTTTGGTCTAAAAAAACTTATCCAATAGAATTAGGACATGTTTTGGGGTAATTTTATATTATTATAATATTTTTTTACCTTTAATTACCCTATTTACTTTTTACCGTGGTAAATAAAATTCAAAAGTTACTATTCAAAAAAAATATTTGCATCCTATTGAAGCACATTTTTCTTACTGATGAAAACTGTGTCTGTTGGATTTTTGAAATTCAATTCACAGAAGTGATAAAATTACGTTTTATGCAAATTTACAAATGTGTCTATAAAGTGGGTAAAAGACGTTAAAAAGTTCGATAAAGTTTTATATATCTAATCTTATTATAAAATGACTATAATGAATTAAATTAAACTAATATAGGTATTATGTATCTATTTTAACTTTAAAATAAATTTAAATTAAAAATAATTATTTAAATAAAAAGTCAGTTTTAAACAATAAAGTAGTGTTTTCACTATTCATCAAAAATTGAAAGTTTTCAGAAAAATACCAAAAATTAACCCTAATATAATTTTGATATTATGAATCCAAAAATGAAGTCCATTTTGAAAAATAAAATTTATAAAATTTCATAAATTAGGTATTACTATTCATAACTTCTTTTTTAAACGGCTAGTTTGATTGGTAGAGGTGTGCTAGAACTCGGGGTTGCGTACAACACAAGCTATTGTATTATTCGAAGAGAAGTGTATCATGAAAGATTGGGGTGTTACGTTTTTTCCTCCTTCAAATAATTTCACCCTTAAAATTTCTTGAATATTACTTCATAAAAAGATTCAGTTGGTTCTTTATCATAAGTTCCTCAGGTTCCCATGTTGCCTCTTCCATTTTATGGTTTCTCCAAATAACTTTTACCAGAAGAGTCATATGGTTTCTCAACACTTGTTCTCTAGTATCAAGAATTTTGATAGTCTCTTCATAATAAGACATATCAGGTTCTAGCTCTATTTCTTCATAGGTGAGTACATGCATTGGTTCAGGCATCTATTTTCTCAACAGTGATACATGGAACACATCATGAACTTTGGAGAGACTTGGCAGCATTTCCAAATGGTAAGCTACAACTCCAATTCGTTCTAGAATTTTGAAAGGTCTGATGTACCTGAGACTTAATTTACCCTTCTTACCGAATCTTATAACACCCTTCCGTGAAGATACCTTCAATAAATCATGATATCCTACTTGAAATTAAAAATCCTTCCTTCAGTTATCGACATATATCTTTTTATTACTTTGAGCTTATTTGATGTGGGTTTGGATAATCTTCACCTTTTCCATTGTTCCCTCAACAAGTCTTGGGCCTACGAGTTTTCTTTCACCAACATCATCCCAACAAGTTGGTGTGCGACATATCTTTCCATATAATGCTTCATATAGTGCCATATGAATACTTGAATGGAAAATATCATTATAAAAAACTTATACTAGAGGTAAATACTGATCCCACATACCTTGAAAGTCAAGTGATCAAGATCTCAACATGTCTTCTAAGGTTTCAATAATCCATTCTGATCATCCATCAGTTCGAGGGTGGTAGGCAGTGCTCAAATTAAGTTCAGTATCCAGGGATTTCGGAAGAATTTTATAGAATATTGATGTAAAATGGGGATCACTGTCAGAAATAATCGATAGGGGTACACCATAAAGTCTTACAACTTCATTAATATATAGTCTTGCTAAACGTTCAAGTGGTAAATCTTCTCTTATAGCAAGAAAATGTTCTGACTTGGTAAGACGATCAACAATGACCCATATTACATCATTACTTCTAGGAGTCTTTGGTATCCCCATTACAAATTCCATCATAATATCATCCCATTTCCATTCAGGTATAGGAAGAGGTTTCATAACTCCTCTAGGATGCTGTCTTCTAGCCTTAACCTATTGAAAACCATATATCTTGATACATAATCAGCAATCTACCTCTTCATGTTATCCTACCAAAAATGATACTTAAAATCTCTATACATCTTAGTGCTACCAGGGTGTGTAGAGAAATTAGATCTATGAGCATCATCCAACAATTCCCTTTTATATTAGGTACGTCAAGAACACAAAGCCTCTTCCCAATTTTCAAAATTCCATCTTCATATATGAATTCAATCAATCTCCCATCATTCATAGATTTAATTTTCTTTTGAAACTCCTCATCATAAGTCTGAAAACTTTTTACCCTTTCTAGTAAACATGGTTTGGAAACCATTTGAAAAAGTATTGATGTTTCACCTTCCATGATTATTCCCATATCCATATTTACTAGATCCATGAATATAAGATCCCTTTCAACTCTCATCTTGTTCATAACTCCATGATCCATTCTACTCAAATCATATGCCATGTTATTTATCTTCCTCAGGTGGTAGTGTATTGTGTAATTGTAATCCATGAGTAGTTTAAGTCATCACCTTTGCCTCATGTTGAGTTCTTTCTGTGAGAAAATATAATTCAAACTCTTTTTATTAGTATATATCTCACATTTTTCACCATAGAGATATTATATCCATATCTTCAGAGAAAATATTATAGATGATAACTCAATATCATGAGTATTATAGTTTTTTTCATGAATTTTTAGTTTTTTGGATTCATAGGCAATAAATCTATCATTCTTCATAAGGACACAACTAAGTCCTTTCTTTGATGCATCACTATAAATAAGAAACTCATCATTCCCTGATGGTAGAGTCAAGAAAGTAGAATTGAATAACCTTATCTTTAATTATTCAAAATATTCTTCATACTCTTTTGTCCAATTAAATTTAACCCCTTTACATGTGATTTTGGTTAACGGGTTAGCAAATTGGGAAACATTCTGGACAAAACACCAATAGTAACCTGCTAAACTAATAAAACTGTGTACCTCAGTTTTACTCATCAGTGCTGGATATTCTTGGATTTCCATTATCTTTAAAGGATCAATATAGATTCCATCCTTAGAGATAATATGGACAAAAAAAGAAATATCCTAAAGCCCGAATTCACAATTGCTAAACTTCCCATATAATTCATTTCTTCTAAGAGTCTTTATAGTAGTGCGCAATTGATTTTCATGATCTTCATAGATTTTTTATTATACCAAGATATCATAAATAAATACCACAAAAAATTCATCAATATATTCCTTGAAAAATCTATTCATTAGATCCATGAAAAAAGAGGGTGCATTAGTCATTCCAAAAGGCATTACTGTAAACTTATAATTCCCATACCTAGTTCAAAATGCTTTCTTTAGAATTTCTTCCTTCTTCATGCACAACTAATGATATCCATATAGAAGGTAAATCTTTGAAAAATATTGAACTCCGTGAATTTGATCAAATAAATCATCAATGTGAGGTAGGGGATACTTTTTCTTTATTGTTATAGCATTGATCTCCCTGTAGTCAATGCACAACCTCATAGATCCATCTTTCTTATTAACAAAAAGAACAGGGGCTCCCCATAGAGAAACACTAGGGAGAATAAATCCTTTATTACTCAATTACTCTATTTTTTTCTTTTGTTCCCCTAATTTCATAGTGTACATTCAATAAGGGGTCTTTGATATGGGCCTTGAATCAGGAATTAAGTCAATGGAAAACTAAATTTCTCATTCTGGAGGATGTCTAGGTAAATCCTCTAGAAACACATAAACATATTCTTGCACAATAGGTACATCCTCTATTTGAACATTCCTTTCCTCACCCATAGTTATTTCACTCCCTTCCACCCCAATAATTGAATTTAGTAGAGCTACTGGGGGTGGATCTAGATGAGAATCAGATGGTGATGTTTCTACTCTAAAGATAAGGGATTCCTTATCATCATAAAAAATTGTAACCACCTTCTTCTTACAACAAATTTTCTCATCATGGTCTAAAATCCAATCCATACTGAGGATTATATCAAATTCAATCATGGTTATGACAATAACATCAGCAGATAAAGCACGTTTATATTCCATAATGGTAACTGATTGATAAAACTTTGTTGCAATGATACTTCTCTTAGGATTTTTGACTAATAAATCTCTTATTAATTCAAATTTGAAATATCTAATTTTCTTAGAAAACTAGGAAGATATGAAATAATGTGATGATCCATAATCAAATAAAGCATTGGCTAATTTTAAGGAAACGATTAAAGTACCTACCACCACGTCATTTGGAACTTCAACCTCAGCAGTTGTGATCGTATAATATTGGTCTTGATCCCTTGGACTTTTCTGAGGTAAGTTTCCTTGAAGATTAAGAAATTCATTTTCATAATGCCCCATCTCTTTACAATTGTAGAATTAAACATTAACATCCTCTTTCTTCCCCTTGAAATCGCGAGTTTGGTGGCTTTTTTCTCTAAACTTGTAACAAACTCTCATCCCCTTTAGGCATGTACCAGGGTGTTTCTTCCCAAAATTACAACAGGATGGAAATTCAACTTTTCCCTTCTTCCCCTTATTTCTTTTTCTATAGTGTTTAGAAGATATCTTATTCTCTTTCTTCACTTTAATGTCATAATACTTTGAGAATTCCTTTTCTATCTTGATATCACATGAGACTATATAGCCGTACAATGAGAAGTATTGTGAGACTAATTCTCAATAGAGAAATGGTTTTAACCTATAAAATAATTGATTAATCTTACTTCTAGGGTTATGTATATAATTTGTATCATGCTTTGATAACCTTGTAAAGTTTTCCAAATACTTTGCGACATTCTCATCCTCCTTTTTCCTCAGACTCGGAAATTGTCTTTCCATATCTGCTCAATGTTCAAGTGGAAAGTATTTTTCTAAGAAAATATCTTTAAACTCTCTCCATTCCATATTTGATACTTCTTCATCCTCCTTTATGTTTTCAATTAATTACCACCATTTATTTGTAACTCCTGAGAGGCGATAAATAGCCATGACAACCTTTTCCCTTTCGCTACTCCCCAAAGCATGAAATATTTTCTCTAAGGAACTTATCCATTTCTTATATATAAATGAATCTATAGTACCATTGAATGTTGGTGTTTTTTTTCTCATGAATCAGTCTAACATTGATCCTCCGCATTTTGAATCAGGGCCCTCCATATGGGTAAGGTTATTATTCATAACTTAAGTGAGTTGTCCCAATATGGTTATAAGCTGTTCAGAACCAGTTTCATCACCAACTCCACTATAATTATCTTGAATAGGATGTAAATACCTATATGGATTAAATTCATTGATTTGGTTTATATTCCTTACACTAAGAAACATTTCTAAACAATGGCATACATTAGATTAGTTTATGAATCGCAATGCATAATTCCAAACTTGTAAAATACTTAACATAAATTGAACAGTTTATATATATAATCCATAATCATAAAAATGTTTTCTTTGGGGAAGTATTTACTCATAAATCCTTAATAATAGTTTGTAAAGATAATGTGAATTATCCTAAGCATATCCCCCGGGAGTGTCAAACCAGGTGCGCAGTAAGACCCATTGTTGTGTACCAGGATACCCTGGGTCAAGCCTGAAACTCCTTGTCAGAGTTTTCACTCCTACGTACATTTATGCCAGAACCACGTCCACTTGTACTATCCATAGAGGGATGTATTTCTGTGAAAAGCCACATAATATCTATATTACAAAAAAAAATTGGATGTTCTTCTATACTAATCCTCAATGCATATCTTAGGGTAATGTTCTCTAATCAGAGTTTTCTAAATATAGTTTCCAAGGTTTGTACTAAACTTTCTCTGATACTAGCTGTAATGCCCCAACCCCAGTTACCCTGAGTCGATGCATTATTACATAACATTGGCATGATCACAAGAGATCAAGTCCCAAAATATCGATCAGTTTATTAGCCTTAGAAGTACTATATACAAACATATGTTTTACATTACATTATGAAATGAAAAAAATCAACATTGCATCTCCTTTGAACACACTCATATCCCTTAGCCTATCCCTATAGGTCAGTCATAATATACTTCTTCACATCCTGGGAAAAATAAAACATAAGAAATGGGTGAGATCATATGCTCAGTAAGGATAAAAATATAGCAGAAACTATCATAAATAAGCACAAATATTTAAGGAAATGTATAAGACTAAAACATAAGCCTTTTAAACATAAACTTCATAATAATATGGAAATGATAAATCAAGTAATTCCATTTACTTCACATGGATATTCTACTAGACAAATAATCACATGTAATATCAATAGATAATCTCATAATGATGGATTACATAATGTCGAAAATCATAACCACATTGTCAAGGCCTTGTGCCAAGACTACAAATAAAAATATTTTCAAGGAATTGTGCCAAGACACTATTTTGTCTCATTAGACCTACCAATTCATCGAGGGGCTATAGTGGTCCCTTCCCGTTACTTACTACATCCAATGCATTCCTCATATGAAAATGGTGAAACATAACATAAACATTCGTATTAAACTGGCATACGAAATGTTAATGCTTTAACTATAAACTTTGAATGATATAAAAATAGCACATCCACAATCAAACATATCATAAAACTATCAATACAATATGGAGTATTTTATCATAATAAATCAACTTCAATTAAACATAAAATCCAACAATAGATGTTGAAAGAGATGAAATCAATCTAAAAACTATTTGAGAGAAATATCTCTTTCGACTTCGAAATCATGTAAATGTCACATAATTATAAAAGAAAACATTTATTTTGAAAATATTCTTATAATCTTGTAAGGTAATCTTTGAAGGTGTTTTAATGATGGAAAATAGCGGCACCTACCATATAAGTTAAAAAAATATTCATTCCTTAATATTTTAAAAAGGTCATAAAGTACCTTGTTTGGAAAACGACTGAAATATTCCTTTCAAAAAAATTTA
Source organism: Viscum album (assembly GCA_963277665.1). NCBI lineage: Eukaryota > Viridiplantae > Streptophyta > Magnoliopsida > Santalales > Viscaceae > Viscum > Viscum album. The sequence goes on from OY728127.1 coordinate 1,816,908,279, forward strand.
TAAAAAGTAAAACAAGGGTATAAATGACTTTAACCCATGGTCTATGAAATAGTAAAAATGCTTCAAAATACATTTTTAAGAAACACATATGTGGATGATAAAGAAGTCCCATAAAATACTTATGTATAAACAACCTCGGATAATAAAGAGATTGTAAAATTAACCCTTACCTTGTACTTTTCCTTAGTCGAGGGTACATTAACCTCATGTATAATGGTTAAATAATTGTTATTAAATTATAAAATAACCACATACATAAATATGATATCATATTTAATCCTATAATATTTCATTGTTAATAATATTTTAGTATTATCATTGTTTTGGGTGTTAACTTATTCATTTTCCTTTATATGTTTTGTTACATAAGTCGTGTTTGTTATGGGTAGGATATATTTGATTAATATCCATAATTATATTAATTTCTTAAACATTTTTTTTAATCATCAAATGAAAATTATTCTTGAATGGTTGTGATGGGGAATGAAATCTCATCGTGTCGTGGAGACGGTAAGCTGTACGTACGCATGAACAAAAATATCATTCTATTGATGGTGAAATAGTATGTAATTGGATGTTATATTATATATAAAGAATCATTAACATGTTATATTTATTATTTACATAAATTATACTCATTATTATACCCATCCAAATAATTAAGTGTTGAATAACAAACTACACCATGACATTGAGACGGTAAGTCGTACGTATGCACGTATGGTGACTTTGTCATTCATAGGATGGATAGAATAATGAATATGGTTGTATAATATTTATAATAACATATTAGTATGTATAAGGTACTGGATTTATTATTTTATTATGGAAACAACAAAGAAATAGGAAGTATAATAAGAAAATAACTTTGAAAGAGGTGATTAAATAATTACCTCTTCTTTGGGTTCTTCCTTTTGATTTGAAAAAAAGGTCTCCTTATGTTGGATTTATGATAAAATTAATGCCTATAGGATGAATTGGGGGTATTTTGGAGGATATTTAAGTACGTTTTGTCCAATCAAAATGGCTTTGGAGGTGTGAATTTAAGATAAGGGGAAGTACCTTTTATAAGAGAGGTGAGGGGCACTTTAGGAAAATCTTGAAATATTAATTTATTATAAAATTATTTTCGGTTTATAATAGCTCAAAATGTATTTATTTAGAGGATAAGGTGTGTATGGGTCTAAATACTCTCAAACAATATGTTTTAGACATGTTTAGGTCACCATATTAACCTTATTTTTTAGACTTAACCCTTAGTTAAATAGTTTAACTTTTACCATGTCTTCTTGTATTTGTATACTACATGGTTAATATAGTTACTATAAAATGTAAAGAGAACATCATGTGGTTCATTAATGAAATATCTAACATTAACTAAGTCATTTTTCTGAATCTTATATTTTTATAACTATTATATCATTTAATAAAATAGTATTTGTTTTAAAAACTCATTTATGTCAATTTTGACGCTATTTAGTATTTGGTTTTTTTGAAAGTCATAACAACTTGATTACTTTGAAACAAATACATTAAATCAACACTAACATGTCATAATAACCTATAAAAAATTTTTATGTCATCAAAAGTTTCAATGTACATTTATTTTAATATTTATAATATCATTTATTTTAATATTTCATTAATATGGTAATTATTGCATCATCATTGTGTCATAAATAAATTTTATTATTTAATGTATAAAAATTATAAATAAAATACTATGATGTGGGAAATATTTTTATATTTATAATGAATATTTATAGTCAAATTTATCTTATGTATAACCCTATATTAAAAATAGTTTAGTTATTAAAAATTGAATTTAATACTTTTAACTCTTCTTTAAATAAAATATAATAAATGTCCTAATCTAACCCAAATGGATCAAATGGGATCTTATTTTTGTTATAAGGTTGATTTTGATCAAAAAAAACTTATCCAATATAATTATAACATGTTTTGGGGTGATTTTATATTTTTATAATATTATTTTTACCTTTAATTACCTTATTTACTTTTAACTATGATAAATAAAATTCAGAAGTTACTATTCACCAAAAAATATTTTCATCCTATTGAACCACATTTTTTTACTAATGAAAATCATGTCTGTCAGATTTTTTAAATTCAATTCACAGAAGCGGTAAAATTATGTTTTATGAAAATTTGTAAATGTGCCTAGAATGTGGGTAAAAGATGTTAAAAAGTTTAATAAAATTTTATATATATAATCTTATTATAAAATAACTCCAATGAATTAAATTGGACTAATATAGGTATTATGTATCTATTTTTACTTTAAAATAAATTTAAATTAAAAATAATTATTTAAATAAAAAGTCGGTTTTAAACAATAACGTAGTATTTTTCAGTATTCATCAAAAATTGAAAGTTTTCAGAAAAATACCAAAAATTCACCCTAAGCTAATTTTAATATTCCAAATCTGAAAATGAAGTCCATTTTAAAAAATAAAATTTATAAATTTTCAAAAAGTAGGTATTACTATTCATAATTGTTTTTTAAACGGCTAGTTTGATTGGTCTTAGTGTGCTAGAACTCGGAGTTGCATAAAGAACAAGCTATTGTATTATTCAAAAAGAAGTGTATCATGGAATCTTGGGGTGTTATATATAAATTATGCAATTTCATGTAATTAAAACTTGTATACAGTATCTAATTACATATAGTATAAAATTATGAAATGAATATAGCATGAATTTTAGATTATAGATTGCATAAAGTATGTAGTTACATCATGAAATTGCAACATGCAATTACAAAATGCAAGCATGAATTTCTGTATGTAATTTCATGTAATTAAATCATTCATACAGTATGAAATTGAATAATTTATACTTAAACATGAACACATATAGTATGCATATGATTCATATAAATTATAAAAATCTATATACATAGACTAAACTGTATAGAGTATAAAATTGCATACTCATATGCTTCCCATGCCTATTCTAAATTCATACTCTATGAAATTACATTATTCATATATCTAACAATGTTTTCCTCTTGAAATATGAATACACTATATATTATATTCAATCAAGAAAAAAAATTATTATTTATAGTATGCATATCCCATCCTTTAGTGCATTTATAGTGTGATATTAGACAGTATTCATATGCTTGTATGAATTTTTTTATGCCAGAATTCATATTCATTAGTTATTATAGTTACAGCTATATGAATATTTTGATAGTTAGATGCATTCTTTTATAGCTATATGCATACACTTAAGCTAGTGCACTTATAGTTGTATGCATATATAACCATTTATAAACCTAATATTATGTAATGGTAGGATATTTATAAATAGACAATATATAATACTGAAATTAGTATGTATTACATTATACTTAATATGCAATCACTAAATATTATAGTTGTATCCATATTGCAAATATTTTCTTCATCAATTAATATTTCTAACATAGCTAATTAACTGTTAATATAATATAATTACATCTCATAGTGCATCAATTGTAATAATATGCATTATTGGATATTGATAACATATTTCACAGTAATGGTAAATCATTGAAAAATTACCCTCTCATGCTTCTTCTATATTCATTGATTACATTCATTGGAAACAGATTGCTCACAGCAAAGCAGAATTATGATGGGGGTGTTCTTCGAGAATAATTTTTTATTTTGAGTGGAAATTTGACCACTAAATAGAAACATGTACTAAATTCTATTATTACTTCATAAAACATACTAAATGGTGGTATATTTTCATTCATAGATATAGAATCATGGGTAAAACTTTCTTATGGTGAGCTTTAACCTAGAAACTATGCTCTGAAGGACATATTATTCTTGTATTTTCTTCAAGTGGTATAGCATCTTTAATCCTACTAGGTGGGAGAATGTCACACTCATGGTTTTTTATTCCAATTAAAGTTACAGAAAACTCTACTTGCAATATAAAATAGGGAAGTGATTTTTCTGAACTTTTACATTCAATAAAACTAATTATTTGGGATGATGCACCAATGATCTACATATATTTCTTTTATTATGTTGATCATACCTTGAGGGATATAATTTAAACACATACTCCGCATTCTTTAGAACTACCTTTTGGAGGAAAAACATTCATCTTTTGTGGAAATTTTTTACAAATCATTCATGTAGTACATCATGGAAATAGAAGTGATATAGTATTTTCAAGTATAAAACACTCTTATATATAGAAAAATTATCATGTTCCTATATTTAAAAAGAACATGAGACTTATTTTATCTAATTTATTTTATAACTCTATGAAATTAGAATATTTTACAAGTTTTATTCTTAATATAGTTGATGGGATGCTTGGCGAACCAAATGATGGTGAGAGAGATATTAAAATTACAGAATATTGTCTAATTACTACATTTTAGAACCCACTAGATGTCATTGTTAAAAATATATACCAATATTTATCAACTAACTACAATATTCTAATATACTTAAAGGCATGATCTATCTTATCACCTACATATGATGTTGTGTAACAATTAAATCATTTCATTTTAGCATTCAATTCTAGAGAATAAAAGCTTTATCTCAGTTATGATTTAGTCTGTCAAGCAAGTTTGGATATAGACACACCAGAAAACATATACACGTCAGAGATTCTCAATGGAATTAATATCACTAGTTTTTTGTGTCATAAATTAATCATCAAAATGGGGTTTTCACTTATGTTTCAAAGGAATTTTGACCAATCTTTTGGACTTTATAATGGAAATTGTCACGAATTTGGGAGATCATATCATTAGAGTCCAAATTTTGACCAAGTCTCATTCTGGAAATGTATCTTTTATACCCAAAATCAATAGGACACGTTATAATTACAAGTGGTTATTCACACTTCAAATAATATAGTTTCCTTTAACAATTTTATATGTAATTACTATTAACAAAAGTCAAGGCCAGTCTCTTTCTTCCATTGGAATATTTCTACAAAAACCCTTTTTTTATAGTCAAATATATATTTTAGTTTCTAGAGTTGCAGATTGAATAGTTTTAAAAATATTTATACATGAAAATTATTACAAACTAATGATGTGTACAACTAATATTGCTTACAAATAAATTTTTCAAAACTTAAACAAGGTATATAAATTTTTTTAACAATTACAACTAATTCCTCTTTCTTACCTTCTCATAACTACTATTTTCACATTAATTATATTAATATTTCCATATGTGTACTGACTAATATTCTTATTTGTTTAATCATACAGTTTCATTAAAATTAGTGTTCCTTTACTCAACTATGGGATATTTCAATTGAATATAACAAGACATTGAAGGTTTAAGTACACATCATATTCATGTGATACACAAAATCATTGAAATTATCTAATGATATAGTCATTATTAACCTACTCCTTACTAATGAAAATGTAAGATCCATCAAACAAAAACTAGTTAAAAATTGGTAAAATATTATTATTTTAAATATACATGCAATTATTAACTTTTGTAGGTTAAATATTTTTATGTTACTATTTAATAATTTAAACTTGTCTCTATTTACTATTAGTGTTTACTTTAACATTTAACATTTATTCACTTAGATTTTTAATTAAAAGATTAAAATTATGGTATAACATTCTCTACTAAAACCTTAGAGACTATCTAAAAAACTATTTATCCACATCCATTTTTTTACCATTACATCAAAAATTATAGACCAACATATATCGGGTTTTATTTTTAATTAACTTGGTTTTTTTAATAATTTATCCACTAGAAGTTATTTATAACTCTCTATAATTTAACTAATAACTAACTAAATAACATTAATACTTGTAAGAAATAGAAATTCAAGCTATATTTATAGGCCTTTGGATAGTGTAAAAGTAAAAATCATTTCTTCATGAAGGTCTTTATTATGTAATACAAAACCTTCTTATCACTAAAAATGAAGGAAAATATTTAACAAGCTAGCATAAGTACAAAATAATATTCAATTAGAGCACTCATATCAAACCTTTTGACATGAAATTACCATATTTTGGGTTTCAATTTATTCTATTTGATGACATAAAACAAAATAAGTTCTCGAAGAACACCTCATGGGTATTTTTTTCATCAAATTCACTCAACATTTACAAGTTTAATGTAATATATTTTATCATCTATATCATTTTATTATTATTTACATTGACATGCTATCTATTATAAAATTATTTACATATCTTAAAAATACATACCAATAATTTTGTTGGTTTCTTCTTTGAAAAATAATATTTATTTTTCATAATAATACATAATAATTCACAATTATGCGTATAACAAAACATAATTTAATTTTTCTATTTATAATTACATTTAAATAACAAATGAAAACCTAATTTTTTTCTTTTTCACTTTAATTAATTTAAATTTTATACTATATGTCATCATAAATCTTTATCACCATCAACCAATGCAACCATGGGGAAAAATAACAAGAGGATGCAGTTTATTTTGATCACTGAGAGGTAAATTCAAAATAATGGTTCATAGAACTTTCGCCTCCCATATACTATTATTTAAAAATCATATTTTTAATTAATTATTATAGAGGAGTCATTATTATATACACACTATGGGATGATTTTATTGGGAAACTAACTATTTTACTTGTAGATAAAAGATAGTCAACAAAAAAAATTCTCCTATAACTTTTCTATGAAAAGCTTCTTAGAAATAAGTTATTTATAAAACCAGTTATGAGATAATGTTATGGTAATATATAAATATAAATTTTAATTTTAATTTCTTACTAGTTGTTAACTAAATATAAAATATAGTTATTAATATCATAAGTTTGAATGCCACAAAGATACAATTAAATCTCATTATTCTAATAGTGAACTATATCAGAAACATGTGATGTCCATTCCTACTTATCTCAAATTATGTTGTTTCATTTTTTTTCCTTCCCTGTGTTAAATTTTTGCATGATAATTTATTTTCATTAAGAAACTTCTAAAAATTATATTCATAACACCATACATCAACATAAACTATTTTTTTATAGATATATTATTCATTATTCATTTACCAGTTAATTTTTGTTTCTATTAATCTTATTGACTATTTAATGGTAATATTTCTATTATATTTAAACCAAATACTCACTCACATCCATTACTCTTCAATTTGATAACAGCCCATGGAAAATCATGTGAAAACATGAGTTCATTGACCTCGATACTAGGCAACTCATTTGGAACACTATATGGGAACAAAACATTATCAGAAATTGGATCCTAAATAGAGGTAAGTAATAAATAAAACATTTTTAAATAAAATAATAATTCTTATATTAAATGATATTATAGTTTCAATTCTAAAAGACCATAAATTTTGTTACATTTTCATTACAAGTCACAAAGTATACAATTGTTTCCACTGTTAAAAAATTCAAAGCAACTGCAACTAGTTTTATGAATCATGAATTTCCTATAGAAAGGAGGTAGAATACTTGAATAAAAATATCTTTTGCATAACCTATAATGTATCCTCCCTATTTACTATTCTAAGTTGTTTTTTTTAAATTCAAATACTTTTTTGAAATTTTTATAATATTTTGAAAAAATTAACTACCGTATGTTTTATATAGTAATAACATTTTGGTTAGACTAAATTTTTCATAAAAAATATGATGCACTATTATTGGCTATTATAATAGTTTATAGTCAACATATTTAACACATTACTAACAATTTCCAAACTTTTTAATGTTTTTAAATTTTACAAAAAATATATTTTCGTCATGTTTATTGCATTTTGAGATAATATGGTCCATCCTCATGCCCCATCCTCCGATCTGGCTAGGGTTTCTGACGGCGATGCGGTGAGTCCATGGTCGAGTCCCATCTATACGGTCTGAGAGTTGAAGCCTTGTTTCTGTACCAGCTGTGGGAGCATTGGGAGGTTAGTTGTGGTCTTTGAGTGTGGTCTTAAAGGCGGTGATGGGATTGGGGTTCCGTCTTGAGACTTTTCCTTTCTTCTAGAATGTTTTGGAGATCGGGTGACTTCTATTCCAGTGATGTTTTTAGCTCCTTGATTTTTGAATCACGTTCTCATCTTGGTTGAAATTTTGTGCATGATTTGTGCTGCTTGGTGAAGTTTTTCTGTTTCGATTAATTCTGTTTTTTGTGTGGAATCAGAGTCTTCATTGATGGTGATGATGATGGTGAAGTGGTGGCAATTTATTTGATCCTTTTTGTGTTAGTTGATGGTTTTTGGATCCTCCGAAGATAGTGTTTTGTGGGTTTGAGGCGGTGGTTCCAAAAACGAGGAGGATGGATCTGACTGGTGTTTCTCGATTAGTCGATGATGATGGGTATGGGTTTGTGGGTGCATCATGGTCTGCAGCTCGTGGTCATTTTTTGGCTCGAGGATATGGAATGTATCTTCGTTTGAATTTTGAATTTGGTTTTACCGGTAAGCATATGACTTTGTTGAAAGCTGTAGTGTATTTGTGGTGTTTTTGAATCATATTTCTATAATTTTATGGTTCCCTCTCACCCAAAAAGCAAATTTTAAAAATCAAATAAAAATATAATTTTCAGTCAATGTTGAAATTTCATAATACAATATTCAAAATAGAAATTGATCATTAGAATAGAATAATTTTAAAGTTATCTTCATTACATAAAATGAGAATAAAATTAGATATTTGGACAATTATACAAACCAAATCAGAGTAAAACCTCCATACTAATTTTTTGTATTATGTAGTAAAGTCCCTCAATTTTTATTGGCTAAAATCCCTCTATTACTTTTTTTATTTACTTATATGGTTTTTCTTATGATGTTATTTCTAGGAAAATTAACTATAGAAATTAATTATTTCCATCTATTTTGTAAGGATCGATTTTTTCCAAGCCCATCCCTTGATTTTTTAGGTGATAAGGGGTGTTTTAGAGGAATATGGAAGATTTTAAGTGCAGTTGGGATGAAATATCAAGTATAGAGAGTGTATATGGTGTGGAGCCTTAGGTTGTATCATAGTGGTTGTCTTGCAGTGTAGAAGTGAACCCAACAGTGTGGGGCCTGAAGATGGTATATTTTTGTGTCTATTTATTCTCAAATGTAACTATGGTCTATAGGTAGGTTGTGGTGTGGTAGTCAAGGGGGTTGGGTTTCCTTGTCTCTTCTATTTCAGTGGTGGTCACGACATGGACATGGGGCTATATCATAGTTTTACCCTAGGTTTTTATGATCATATTTGACCAAGATATTGGAAAGGATAGATATACAAGGATAATAATCATGGATTCTGGATGGTTTCTTTAATCTATGTTCATGTAGCATGGATAACCTTCAAATGTTATAGAATTAGGGAAACCCCTATCTATTACAGGGTAATCAAGGAGGTTCTGTTATGGCCTTATGTTTTAATAGTCATGTATAAAATCTAAAGTGACTCTAAAATATTCATAATTTATCCTTTCTCCTCTGAACCCTAGGAGACCCAAGGTCCTTTTTAATAATTATTTTAGTCTCCTTTTATAGTATTAACCCACCAACCTTTGGATATCAAGTCTTTGTAATTTTAGGTTAGTTTTTTCTTCTCTGATAATTTTTCTCTCTTTTGTTATTCTATTCCCATGCTATGGAAGGTTGTTATCTTCATTTTTTTATGGTTAATATAAATTAATGATAGAGTTATATTATCGGTATGATGTTTTAGGGATCATTGGTTCCCCATAGAATAGGTAATCAAAGTTTGGTGCTTGGTGTTTCATTCTTGCTCAGAGAACATTAAGATATTTTTGTTAAGATAGGGGATCTATTATCTTTTTTTGATTTGAAGTGAAAGTGTGGGATTATCATGATTTTAATATTTTGGATAAAAATTAAATTAACCTAATAAATGTAAGAACTTTTAAATTAAAGAAATAATGTTTTGTGGTTTTGGGTTTCATGATCGCATGTGTATCTCGTAATGTTGTTACTACCTCTTCTTTTTCAAGATAGTGTGTTATCTATATGTTGTGGTTGTTATATTTATCATGTTTTATTTACTATAAATCTAATAAACAATTTAAATACAAAATTATGATTTTGTGACTAAATAAAGGGTCATGTAAGTTAATAACCCTTCTTCCTTGAATTTTATGAAATATGAAAGAAATCATAAATTCATGTTTATGTTAGTTCATAGATTTTGATAGCTACTATTTATAGGTTTCTTTGTTACATAAATCCTACGCATAATAAACTAGTTAATTCAAGATGGAATTAAAATGGATATTTTCCAAATATAAATTCTTAGGGTTGAGTAAGCCTATTATTATTGTGGAAGGCTTATAAGCCTTGGTTCTATGGACTTAGTTTCCCTATGAGTGTGTCATGCTAAAAATACTTTTATTTATTGTATGCTTACTATAGGATGATATATAATTGTGGTGTTTTGTGTGTGAACTTGATAAGGTTGGGAACCTTTTATAATCAATGTTTTGGGAGATTGGGTTATAGTGATGGTTGATGTCAGTGATGGAGGGATAGATTCTATACTTATATGCAATGATGCGGGACATCAGGTGGTTGGGATGAGTTCATAATGTGTCTTTCTAATTTATATCTTTATTCTTACTTAATTCTTGTTTAAATGGTTGAATGTTCAAATGATATTTATTATTGGGTTTCCACTGCTTGACGTATTCAGAATATATGCACTTCAAGTGCATATTTTATTTGGTATTTTAGACTATATCCTATAGTACCCTGATAATTTTTAAATGATAAATGAATTAATGAATAAACCCATAGGATTGGGTGATGTTGATGGTACTGTTATTAATTGATTTGTATCATGTTAATGGAAAATTTAAAATGGTTGAATTGGATTCTCCAAGGATCGTGGATTTTAAATATGAAAATTTGTAATGTGGGTTATTAAAGCATGTTGCATATAATGAAATGATTAAACCAGATTTAATGATGGGATAATGAAACATGAGTGGTTTCTAGATAATTAAACGAATGAATATTAATTGCTAATTACTAATGGTTAATGGTGATGACATACTTCACAATATAAGCAAGATACTTTATGGTGTTGAAGGCACTAACTTAGAAGATTAATTTATTCATATTGGAAATATATTATGGAATGAAATTAATTAATGGTTGGTGAATTAATTAATGTGAACTTTATTATTGTGTGTTTTTCTAAGACCTTGACCATAGTAGTGAATGTTGGGGGTCCTGTACAATGATAGAGATAGAAGTGTTTGAGGCTAGGTATTTTCCCTTATTTTGGTTTTATGTGTGATGTTACTTTATATTTTTTTATTTCATATGATACCCCCACCCACATCGGTAGGGAAACTGACACCCAAAAGTTTTGGGGGGTGTTTTCTCCAACATCTAGGATGTAAAGAAAATAAATGGATGACCTATCCCTCTCCTCCACTTTCCCTTTGGTTGTAGTTATATGTAGGCATATCTCGAGCTATAATGGATTATAGTGTAGGGTGTTTTCCTACCCAAATTGTGATGCTCTTGATTACACTATACATTTTATGTGTGGGTTTTGATGGCTTGAAGTATAGAAAACACTTATACCTGGTCATGGTGGTTATGTATTACCATGGGATTACATGCATGGGCCATGATGGATTTATGTGTAATGAATTTACATGAGTTGTAGTGGATTCCAAGCATACACTTGGTTACTACTGGGGATGATGATGATTATATATCAGGTTTCACAAGATACAATAATTGATATGATATGATTGCACAAAGAGTGGGACTTATGTAAGGGATGATCATAAGATGTGTGATATTAGGGCATGAGAGTGGTAAACTAATAGGGAAGTAGAATCAGGGTACCTAGATTATATATATATATGTTTGTGTGTGTGTGTGTGATTTTTATATAGAATGGTTTAATTTTATTCATTACTTGGTGATTGATACATGGTGATAATGGGAAACCAGTATTACATGTTTAGGTGATAAGGTAGTTTCATTTTTTTTATTCACTAGTCTTTAGTATGCTTCTTTTACATTTTTTCATGATAGATTTTAAGAAGGATCCTACTGAGTATACATGTTATGCTTTCCCTACATATATAAACTATTTTTTAGGTCTACAAAATATGGTTTTTGATTGAGATAGGTGGTGCTAGTTCATGGTGTTGTTTAAGATTTTTTGGAGCTTTGTGGTCCCTATAAAGGATTTGCTTTTAGTACTTTCAATTTTTTTCTTTTAGTTGTTTCAGTTTATGTTTTCCATTACATGTATTGGGATTGATTCTTATTTAAGAATGGTGTAATTTGGTGGTCTTTACTTCTTATGTAACACCCCAAGCTTCCACGGTACACTTCTCTTTGAATAATACGGTAGCGTGTGTTGTACGCAACATCGAGTTCTAACACACCACAACCAACCAAACTAGCCGTTATGAATAGTAATACCCACTTTTTGAAATTTTATACATTTTATCTTTCAAAATGGACTTCATTTTTGGATTTTTAATATCGAAATTATCTTAGGGTGAATTTTTGGTACTTTTCGGATAACTTTCATATTTTGATGAATAGTGAAAATTACTAAATTTTAATTAAAAACAACTTTTTTAATCAAAATAATTAATAGTGATAAATTATTAATTTGAGTGATTTTAGAGTATAATTAGATTATATTTTTACCATTTAATCCAATGTTGGTCATTGGACATAAGTTTACATTTAAACTGGACATAAACAACTGTCAATCTTTTGATAGTTATTATCTCTTAAAAACACGCTTTTTATTTTAACAACGGGAATTAATTTTAAATTAATTTTTGCCACTTCTGTGTTTTGAATTTAGAAAAATGGATTCCATATTTATAATCAGGAGTTCCAAATTTTTTAAATAGTTAACTTTTATTTTTATACATTTTGAATAATTACTTCGGTAAATATTTTATTTACCATGGTTAAAGGGTAAATCCGGTAAATAAGGGTAAACAATAATATTATAATAATAATAAATTAACCTAAAACGTGTCCTAACCCTATTGGTTGATACATTTCTGACCATGGTCATCTTTGGGTCGATTTTGGGACACCATGGATCCACTTGTAAGTGATAATGACACTTTATATTAATTAAATTAAAGTAAATACAAAAATGACATAAGCATATATCTTTTAGAAAAACAATTTTTACATAGGGTTATATAGGTTATATTTTCGACTATAAATATTCATTAAAAAGATAAAAATATTCCTACCTAATGGTATTTTATTTATAATTTTTAGACATTGAATAATTAAATTTATTTCTGACACAATAATTATGCAGTGTTTTCCTTATTAATGAAAGAATCAAATAATTGGTATTATAAATGTAAAAATAAATATAATTTGATAGTTTTGATTCAATACACGAATTTTATTAATTAATATGAAATTTTAGGACTGTTTAAATGAATATTTTTAGAACTAATAAATTTTTTAAGACTTTAAAAAAATCAATTATTAAATAGTGTCAAAATTGACATAAAGGAGTTTTTAAAAAAAAATATTATATTATTAATTGATATTTTATTACTAAAAATCTAAGGTTAGGAAAAATGACTCATATAATGATAGTTGTATTATTAATGGACCACTTGGGGGTCTCTTGGAAGTTTATAGTAAGTTTATTAACCATATAATATAAAAATACAAAGAGACATGGTAAATGTCAAACTAATTAACTATGAGTTAAAACTAAAAGATAAGGTCAATAAAGTGACCCAAACCTATATAAAACCTATTGGTTGAGTTTTTTTCGACATACCCCACCTTAAACTTTAAATAATACACTTTTGAGTCATTATAAACCAAATATGAATTTATTATAAAATAATATTTCTAGCTTTTCCTAAGGTGCCCCTCACCCCTCTTATAAAAGGGCACTCACCCTTCTCTCATATTCATACCTTAAAAGCCTTTGGGATCGGACAACCTTTGCCCAAATACCCTCTCAAATATCCTCCCTTCATCCTAGAGGCCTTCCTTTAGTCAGAAATCCAACCTAAGGATCCCTTTTGATCAAATCAAGAGGAATAACCCGAAGAAGAGGTAATGTTTTCACCACCCTCTTTCAAGTTCCTTTCTTCTTCAACTTCTTATTTCTTTGTTATTCCCATTCTAAAATAATAAATCCAGCATATTCTATATACTGTGATGTTATTATAAATATGGTACAATCATATTCAGTATTCTATCCATCCTTTGAATGACATGTCACCATATGTGCGTACGTACAGCTTACCGTCTCCACGTCGTGGTGTAATTGTTATTCAAAACATTATTATTTGGATGGGTATAATAATGATGTGTAATTCATGTAAATAATAAATATAACATTATAATTATTCTTTATATATGATATACCATCCAATTATATATTATTTTAATATCAAAAGATTGATATTGTCGCTCGTGCGTACGTACGGACTACCGTCTCCACGAACGCGATGAGATTAATTCCTCATCGTATCCATTCAAGACTAATTCTAATTTGATGATTAAAATTAATTTTTAAGAAATTTATATCATTCTGGACATGAATAAGATACAACATATCCATAACAAACACAGCTTATGTAACAAAACATATAAAAGAAAATGAGTAAGTTAACACCCGAAACAACGATAATACTAAGATATTATTAACAAAGCAATGTTAAAATATCATATATGATATCATATTAATTTAAATTATTCTTGTATAATTTAATAACAATTATTTCACCATTATAAAAGAGTTTAACCTACCCTCAACCAAGGAAAAGTACAAGGTAAGGGTTTATTTCACAATCTCTTCATTATCTGAGGTTGTTTATATGTAATTATCTACTGGGACCTCTTTATCAACCACATTCGTGTTTCTTAAAAATGTATTTAAAATAATTATTACTATGGGTTAAAGTGATTTATACCCTTTTTGACTTTTTATAAGATATTTATAAAGGAATATTTATGTCATTTTCCAAACAAGGTCCTTTTTAACCTTTTCGACAAAATTAAGGTAAGAATGTTTTTTTTAACTTATATGTCGGGTACGGATATTTTCCGCCATTATAAAATCTTTGAAGCTTACCTTACAATCTTGTAAGGATATTTTTAAAGTAAATGTTTTATTTTATAATTATGTGACTTTTAAATGATTCCAAAAAGATATATTTCTCTCAAATAGTTTTGATTTCATCTATGTCAACATCCTTTGATGAATTTTAAGCTTATTTAAAGTTGATTTATTATGATACAAGACTTCCATATTGTATTGAATGTTTTGCGATATTTTTTATTGTGGATGTGTTATTTTTATACCATTCATGGTTTATAGAGAAAGTATTTACATTTCGTATGCTAGTTTTAATACGAATGTTTATGTTATGTTTAAACCTGTTCATATGAGGAATGCATTGGACTTAGTAAGTGACGGGTGGATCCCGCTATAGCTCCTCGATGAATCGGTAGGTCTCATGAGACAAACTAGTGTCTTTGCACATGTCCTTGAAAAATCTTATTTTTAGTCTTGGCATGAGGCCTTGAAAATGTGGTTATGATAGTCTGGCATTATTCATTCCATCATTATGAAAGTGGTTATTGATATTGCATGTGATTATTTGACTAGTAGAATATCCATTTGAATAAGTAAATGGAATTATTTCATTTTATCTTTTCCATATTATGTTGAAGTTCAAGTTTAAAAGGCTTTTGTTTTAGTTATACATTTTCTTAAATGTTTATGCTTATTTATGAAAGTTTTTGCTAGTTATCCTTACTGAGCATCTGAGCTCACCCCTTTCAATGTTTTATTTTTTCCAGGATGTGAAGAAGTAATTTATGAATGACCTGTAGGGATAGTATGAGGGGATATGAAGACAAGATTTTTTTGTAGTAGTTTTCACTTTATGATGTAATGTAAACTTTATGAATGTATCTAGTTATTCCAAGTCTATTAAACTAATTGGTATTTCAAGACTTGATCTTTTGTGATCATGCCAATCTTATATAATAATGCACCAAATCTGGGTAACTAGGGTCGGGGAGTTATAGTTGGTATCAGAGTAAGTTTAGTACAAAACTTGGAAACTATATTTAGATAAACTCTGATTAGAGCACATATCCCTAAGATAGACTTTAAGGATTAGTATAGAAGAACTTCCTAGAATTTTGGTATTGTAGAGATTTTGTGAGTTTTCTGAGAAATACATCCTTGTCTGGATACGAGCAGGTAGAGGTGGCTCTGGAACAGATGTACCTAGGGGTAAAACCCGAAAACACCGCTTTGAGCTAGACTCGAACAGGAACTGGTGCACGAAAACGGGCCTTGCTGCACTCTTGGTTATGACACTCCCGGGGGATATTCTTAGGATAATTATTATTTTCTTTACAAACCATTATGAAGGGTTTATGAGTATATACTTCCTCAAAGAAAAAAATTTTATGATTATGGATTATATCCATAAATAGTTCAATTTGTGTTAAGTGTTTTACAAGTATGGAATTATGTATTTTGATTCATAAACTGATCTAGTTTCTGCCATTATTTAGAAATGGCGTATAGTAGAAGAAATGGAAATTGTATCAATGCACGCACTCCATGTAGGGATTTCCCTCCTTTTCAAGATAATTATAGTGGAGCTGGTGATGCGACTGGTGCTGATCAGCTAATCACCATACTGGGGCAACTCAATCAGGTTATGAATAATAACCTTACCCGTATGGAGCACTCTGATCCGTAGTGTGGAGGATCAATGTTATATCGCTTCATAAGGAAACAACCACCAATGTTCAATGGGAGTACAAATCCCTTAGTAGCTGAGCAATGGATAAATTCCCTAGAGAAAATATTTCAGGATTTGGGGAGTAGTGAAAGGGAAAAAGTTATCATGGCAGTTTACCACCTCACTGGAGATGCTGATCAATAGTAGTCCTTGATTCAAAACACAAAGGATGATGAGGAAGTATCAAATATGGAATGGAGGTAGTTCAAATAACTTTTCTTAGAAAAATACTTTCCTCATGACCATCGAGTAGATATGGAAAGGAATTTTCTGAGACTGAGACAAAAGGAGGATGAGAATGTCACAAAGTATGAGGCTAACTTTACAAGGTTAGAAAAGTATTCTAGAGATTATATACGTAACCCAAGAAGTAAGATTGATCATTTATTTGATGGGTTAAAACCATTTCTCTGTCTAGAATTAGTCTCACAAACCTTCTTGTTGTATGAAGATATTGTCTCATGTGCTATCAAGACAGAAAAGGAATTATCTAAGTATTATGACTTTAAAGAAAAGCAGGAGAAGAACAGATCTGCTAATCACTCTGGGAATGGAAACAAGGGGAAGAAGAGAAAATTTGAATATCCATCCTGCAGTAAATGTGGGAATAAACACCCTGGTACTTGCTTAAAAGAAATGGGAGTCTATTACAAGTGTGGTGAAAAAGGCCACCAAACTCGTGATTGCAAGGGGAATAAGGAAGTTACCGATGTCTAATACTATAATTGCAGGGAGATGGGACATTATGCAAATTAATTTCCTAAGCGTCAGGGGAACTTACCTCAGAAAAGGCCAAGGGATCAAGGCCAACCTTATGTTATCACTACTGTTGAGGTAGAAGCTCCTAAAGATGTGGTGGCAGGTAATTTAATGGTTTTCTCAAGTTTATAAAATGCATTATTTGATTCTGGATCATCGCATTGTTTCATATCTTCCTAGTTTTCTAAGAAAATTAGATATTTCCATTTTGATTTAACAAGGGAGTTGTCAGTTAAAACTCCTAAGGGAATTATCATTCCAACAAAGTTTTGTGAATCAGTCCCCATTAGAGCACATAAATGTTATTTATCCATTGATCTCATAATCATACCTATGATTGAGTTTGATATAATCCTAGGTATGAATTGGCTTTCAGACCATGATGCAAAGATTTATTGTAAGAAGAAGGAGGTTACAATTTTTGATGATGATGATAAGGAACACCTTATCTTTAGAGAAAAATCGTCACCACCTAATTCTTATCTAGATCCACCCCCAATAGCTCAACTAAATTCAATTATTGGGGAGGAAGAGAATTAAATGACTGTGGGTGAGGAAAGGAATGTTCAAATGGAAGATATACCTATTGTGAAAGAATATGTAGATGTGTTTCCGAAAGATTTACCTGGACTTCCTCCAGAATGAGAAGTTGAGTTTTCCATTGATTTAATTCCTGGATCAAGGCCTATATAGAATACCCCTTATAGAATGGCCACTGTGGAATTAGTTGAACTAAATAAAAAACAAGATGAATTGAGTAATAAGGGATTTATTCACCCTAGTGTTTCTCCATGGGGATCCCATGTTCTTTTTGTTAAAAAGAAAGATGGATCTATGAGGTTATGTATCAACTACAAGGAGATCAATGCTATAACAATAAAGAACAAGTATCCCCTACCTCGCATTGATGATTTATTTGACCAACTACATGGAGCTCAATACTTTTCTAAGATTGACCTTCAATCTGGATACCATCAGTTGTGTGTGAAGAAGGAAGACATTTCCAAGACATCATTTTGAACCAGGTACGGGCATTACGAGTTTACATTAATGCCTTTTGCGCTGACTAATTCTCCCTTTGTATTCATGGATCTAATGAATATAATTTTCAAGTAATATCTTGATGATTTTGTGGTGGTATTTATTGATGGTATCTTGGTATACTCCAAAAGCTACGAAGATCATGAAAATCACTTTCGCATTATCCGGAAGACTCTGAGAAGACATGAATTATATGGGAAGTTTAGAAAGTGTGAATTTTGGCTTCAGGAGATTTATTTTCTTGGCTATATTGTCTCTAAAGATGTAATCTATGTTGATCCTTCTAAGACCAAGGAAATCCAAGAATGGCCTGCACCGACGAGTATAACAGAGGTATGCAATTTTATTGGTTTAGCAGGTTATTATCGACGTTTCATTCAGAATTTTTCCCGGTTGGCTAACCCATTAATAAAGCTCACACGTAAAGGGGTTAAATTTGTTTGGAAAAAAGAGTGTGAAGAATGTTTCGAAGAACTGAAGAGAATATTAGTCAATGATCCTATATTGACTCTACCATCAGGGAATGATGGGTTCGTTATTTATAGTGATGCATCGAAGAAAGGATTTGGTTGTGTCCTTATAAAGAATGATAGGTTTATTGCCTATGCATCACGACAGTTGAAAATTCATGAGAAAAATTATCCTACTCATGATCTCGAGTTAGAATTTGTGATCTTTTCTTTGAAGATATGGAGACACTGCCTCTATAGTGAAAAATGTGAGATTTATACTGATCACAAGAGTTTGAAGTATATTTTCTCACAAAAAGAACTCAACATGAGGCAAAGGAGATGGCTTGAATTACTCAATGATTATGATTGCACGATACACTACCACCCGAGTAAGGCAAATAAGGTGGCAGATGATTTGAGCAGAAAAGATCATGGAGTTTTGAATAATATTAGAATTGAAAGGGGTCCAATTTTCATGGATATAGTGAAGATGGACATGGGAATAACCATGGAAGGTGAAACATTAATGCTTTTTCAAATATTTGCCAAACCATCTTTACTATAAAGGATTAAGAGTTCTCAGACTGATGATGAAGAATTTCAAAATAATATTAAAGTTGTGAATGATGGGAGATTGAGAGACTTTGTGTATGAAGAAGGAATTTTAAAATTTTGGAAGAGACTTTGTGTTCCCGATATACCTAATCTGAAAAGGGAATTGTTAGATGATGCTCATAGATCCAATTTATCTATACACCCTGGGAGCACCAAAATGTATAGAGATTTGAAGGAACACTTTTGGTGGGATGACATGAAGAGGTAGATTAATGATTTTGTATCAAGATGCATGGTTTTTCAACAAGTGAAATCTGGAAGGCAACATCCTGGAGGAGTCATGCAACCTCTTCCCATACCTGAGTGGAAATGGGATAATATCATGATGGACTTTGTCATGGGACTACCAAAGACTCCTAGAAGGAATGATGCAATATGGGTTATTATTGATCGTCTTACCAAGTCAGAACATTTTCATAATATAAGAGAAGATCTACAACGTCTAGCAAGACTATATATTAATGAAGTTATGAGACTTCATGGAGTACCCCTATCGATTGTTTCTGATCGTGATCCCCATTTTACTTTAAGATTCTGGAAGAGTCTTCAGAAGGCCTTGGATACTAAACTTTGTTTGAGCACTGCCTACCACCCTCAAATAGATGGACAATCAAAATGGACTATTCAAACCTTAGAATACATGTTGAGATCATGCTCACTATACTTTCTGGGTATGTGGGATCAATATTTACCTCTGGTGGAATTTTCTTATAACAATAGCTTCCATTCAAGTATTCGGATGGCACCATATGAAGCATTATATGGAAAGAGATGTCACACACCAACCTGTTGGGATGACGTTGGTGAAAGAAAACTATTAGGCCCAGAACTGGTGGAGGAAATAATGGAAAAGGTAAAGGTAATCCAAAACCACATCAAAGCATCTCAAAGTAGGAAGAAGAGCTATGCCGATAACCGAAGGAAGGATTTGGAATTTTAGGTAGGAGATCATGTTTTCTTGAAGGTATCTCCATGGAAGGGAGTTATACATTTCGGTAAGAAGGGTAAATTGAGTCCCAGGTACATCAGATCTTTCGAAATTCTAGAACAAATTGGGGGTGTAGCTTACCGTTTGGAAATGCCGTCAAATCTCTCCAAAGTTCACAATGTGTTCCATGTATCACTGTTGAAAAAATACATGTCGGACCCAACGCATGTACTCACTTATTAGGAATTAGAACTGGAACCCGATTTGTCTTATTGCGAAGAACCCGTTAGGATTCTTGATACGAGAGAACAAGTACTGAGAAACCGAATGACTCGTCTGGTAAAAGTTTTGTGTAGAAACCATAAGATGGAAGAAGCAACGTGGGAACTCGAGGAACATATGATGAAGAACCACCCGATTTTTTTCATGCAGTAGTATTCTAGAAATTTCGAGGATGAAATTATTTGAATGAGGGGAGAATATAACACCCCAAGCTTCCACGGTATGCTTCTCTTTGAATAATACAGTAGCGTGTGTTGTACGCAACTTCGAGTTCTAACACACACCACAACCAATCAAACTAGCCGTTATGAATAGTAATACCAAATTTTTGAACTTTTATAAATTTTATCTTTCAAAATGGACTTCATTTTTTGATTTGGAATATTGAAATTAGCTTAGGGTGAATTTTTGGTATTTTTCTGAAAACATTCAATTTTTGATTAATAGTGAAAAAACACTACGTTATAGTTTAAAACCAAATTTTTATTTAAATAATTATTTATTTTATTTAAATTTAATTAAGGTCAAAATAGATACATAATACCTATATACGTTCAATGTAATTCATTGGAGTTAGTTTAGAATAATTTTAGATATATAAAAATTTTATTGAACTTTTCACCGTCTTTTACCCACCTCCTAGGAGAATTTGGAAATTCAGATAAAACTTAATTTTACCACTTATGTGAGTGGAATTTCTAAAATACGAGAGACATGGTTAATATCAAGGAGTAAAATGTGGTTCAATAAGATAAAAATAATTTTTTGTGAATAGTAACTTTTTACTTTTATTTACCGCGGTTAAAAGTAAATAGGATAATTACGAGTAAAAATGATATTAATATTACCCTAACACATGTCATAATTCTATTGTACAAGTGTATATCGACCAAAAACACCTTAGGAATAAAATATTATCATTTCGGTCCACTTGTATTAGATTAGTACATTTATTATTATTTAATTCAAAGAAGAGTTAAAAGAGTTAAAATCAAAGTTTAATAACTAAAACATTTTTAATATAGGTTTATACATAAGATAAACTCGATTATAAATATTCATTATAAAGATAAAAAGATTATATACATAATGGTATTTTATTTATAATTTTTAGACACTAAATAATTTAATTTATTTAGGACACAATGGTGATGCAGTAATTACCTAATTAATGAAATATTAAAATAATTAATATTATAAATATACAAATAAATGTAATTTGAGACTTTTTATGAATTCCACTAATTTTCTAGGTTAATATGACATATTAGTATTGGTTATATAAATTTTTTTCGAAGTAATAATGCTGTTATGAAATTATCAAAAACAAAATACCCAATAGTGTCAAAATTGACATAAAAGAGTTTTTAAAACAAATATTATATTATTAATTGATATTCTATTCCTAAAAATATAAGGTTCTCCAAAAGGACTTATATAATGATATTTGTATCATTAATGGACCACTTGGGGGTATCTTGGAAGTATATAGTAAGTTTATTAACTATATAATATAAAAATACAAAGAGACATGGTAAATGTCAAACTAATTAACTAAGAGTTAAAACTAAAAGATAAGGTTAATATAGTGACCCAAACCTGTCTAAAACCAATTGGTTGAATGGTTTTCGACCGATCTCCAACTTAACATTTAAATAATACACTTTTTATCCATTATAAAACGAATATGAATTTATTATAAAATAATATTTCCATCTTTTCCTAAGGTGCCCCTCACCCCTTTTATAAAAGGAAACTCCCCCTTCTCTCAAATTAATACCTTAAAAGCCTTTGGGATCGACCAACCTCTACCCAAATACCCTCTCAAATATCATCCCTTAATCCTATAGTCATTAATTTAGTCATAAAGCCAACCTAAAGATCCCTTTTGATCAAATCAAAAGGAAGAACCCGAAGAAGAGGTAATGTTTTCACCACCCTCTTTCAAGTTCCTTTCTTCTTCAACTTCTTATTTCTTTGTTATTCCCATTATAAAATAATAAATCCATTATATTCTATATATTGTGGTGTTATTATAAATATGGTACAACCATATTCAGTATTATATCCATCCTTTGAATGACATTTCACCATACGTGCGTACGTACGGCTTACCGTCTCCACGTCGTGGTGTAATTGTTATTCAAAACATTATTATTTGGATGGGTATAATAATGATGTGTAATTCATGTAAATAATAAATATAACATTATAATGATTCTGTATATATGATATAACATCCAATTATATATTATTTTAATATCAAAATAATGATATTGTCGCTCGTGCGTACGTACGGACTACCGTCTCCACGAACGCAATGAGATTCATTCCCCATCATATCCATTCAAGACTAATTCTCATTTGATGATTAAAATTAATGTTTAAGAACTTTATATCATTCTGTATATGAATAAGATACAACCTATCCATAACAAACACGTCTTATGTAACAAAACATATAAAAGAAAACGAGTAAGTTAACACCCAAAACAACAATAATACTAAGATATTATTACAAATCAATGTTAAAAGATCATATATGATATCATATTAATTTAAATGATTCTTGTATAATTTAATAACAATTATTTCACCATTATACAGGATTTTAACCTACCCTTGACCAATTAAAAGTACAAGGTAAGGGTTTATTTCACAATCTCTTCATTATCCGAGGTTGTTTATACGTAATTATCTACTGGGACCTCTTTATCATCCACATCCATGTTTCTTAAAAATGTATTTAAAATAATTCTTACTATGGGTTAAATTCATTTATACCCTTATTGAATTTTTATAATATGTTTATAAAGGAATCTTTCCGTCATTTTCCAAATAAGGTCCTTTTTAACCTTTTCGACAAAATTAAGGAAAAAATGTTTTTTTAACTTATACGGTGGGTACGGATATTTTCCACCGTCATAAAATCTTTGAAGCTTCCCTTACAATATTATAAGGATATTTTCAATGTAAATGTTTTATTTTATAATTATGTGACTTTTAAATGATTTCAAAAAGAGATATTTCTCTCAAATAGTTTTTATTTCATCTATGTCAACATCCTTTGATGGATTTTAAGCTTATTTGAAGTTGATTTATTATGATACAAAACTTCAATATTGTATTGAAGGTTTTGTGATATGTTTGACTATGAATGTTTTATTTTTATACCATTCATGGTTTATGGAGAAAGTATTTACATTTCTTATGCTAGTTTTAATACAAATGCTTATGTTATGTTTAAACCTGTTCATATGAGGAATGCATTGGACTTATTAAGTGATGGGTGGAGCTCACTATAGCTCCTCGATGCATCGGTAGGTCTCATGAGACAAACTAGTGTCTTGGAACAAGTCCTTGACAAAATATTATTTTTAGTCTTGGCATGAGGCCTTGACTATGTGGTTATGATAGTCTGGAATTATGCATTCTATCATTATGAAAGTGGTTATTGATATTGCATGTGATTATTCGACTAGTAGAATGTCCATGTGAATAATTAAATGGAATTATTTAATTTTATCTTTTCCATATTACGCTGAAGTTCAAGTTTAAAAGGCTTTTTTTTAGTTATACATTGCCTTAAATGTTTATGCTTATTTATAAAAGTTTCCGCTATATTGTTATATCCTTACTAAGAATCTGAGCTCACCCCTTTCAATGTTTTATTTTTCCTAGGATGTGAAGAAGTAATTTATGAATGAACTGCTGGGATAGTATGAGAGGATATGAATACAATATGTTATTGTAGTAGTTTTCACTTTATGATGTAATTTAAACTTTATGAATTTATCTAGTTATTCCAAGGCTACTAAACTAATCGGTATTTCGAGACTTTATCTTTTGTGATCATGCCAATATAATGTAATAATGCACCGACTCTGGGTAACTGGGGTTGGGCATTACAAGTATCTTCTATATACTATTATTTTATTATAAATATGGTACAACCATATTCAGTATTATATCCATCCTTTGAATTACATGTCACCATACGTGCATACGTACGGCTTACCGTCTCCACGTCGTGGTGTAATTGTTATTCAAAACATTATTATTTGGATGGGTATGATAATGATGTGTAATTGATGTAAATAATAAATATAACATGATAATTATTATTTATATATGATATACCATCCAATTATATATTATTTTAATATCAAAAGAATGATATTGTCGCTCGTGCGTACGTACGGACTACCGTCTCCATGAACGCGATGAGATTCATTCCCCATCATATCCATGCAAGTCTAATTCTCATTTGATGATTAAAAATAATGTTTAAGGACTTGATATAATTCTATATATGAATAATATACAACCTATACATAACAAACACGACTTATGTAAAGAAACATATAAAAGAAAATGAGTAAGTTAACACCTGAAACGATGATAATACTAAGATATTATTAACAAAGAAATGTAAAAAGATCATATATGATATCATATTAATGTATATTATTATTTTATAATTTAATAACAATTATTTAACCATTATACAGGAGGTTAACCTACCCTCAACCAAGGAAAAGTACAAGTTAAGGGTTTATTTCACAATCTCTTCATTATTCGAGGTTATTTATACATAATTATCTACTGGGACCTCTTTATCATCCACATCCATGTTTCTTAAAAATGTATTTCAAATAATTCTTACTATTTTATAGACAATGGGTTAAAGTCATTTATACCCTTTTTGACTTTTTATAATATGTTTATAAAGGAATCTTTCCGTCGTTTTCCAAACAAGATCCTTTTTAACCTTTTCGACAAAATTAAGGTAATAATGTATTTTTTTTAACTTATACGGCAGGTGCGGCTATTTTCCACCATTATAAAATAGTTGAAGCTTCCCTTACAATCTTATAATAATATTTTCAAATAAAATATTTTATTTTATAATTATGTGACTTTTAAATGATTTCAAAAAAAGGATATATTTCTCTCAAATAGTTTTGATTTCATCTATGACAACATCCTTTGATGGATTTTAATCTTATTTAAAGTTGATTTATTATGATACAAAACTTCCATATTGTATTGAAGGTTTTGTAATATGTTTTACTGTGGATTTTTTATTTTTATACCATTAATGGTTTATGGAGAAAGTATTGACATTCCGTATGCTAGTTTTAATACGAATGTTTATGTTATGTTTAAACCTATTCATATGAGGAATGAATTGGACTTAATATGTGATGGGTGGAGCCTATTGTAGCTCCTCGATGAATCGGTAGGTCTCATGAGACAAACTAGTGTCTTGGCACAAGGCCTTGACAAAATATTATTTGTAGTCTTGGCACAAGGCCTTGACTATGTGGTTATGATAGTCTAGAATTATGCATTCCATCATTATGAAAGTGGTTATTGATATTGTATGTGATTATTCGACTAGTATAATATCCATGTGAATAAGTAAATGGCATTATTTCATTTTATTTCTGCCATATTATGCTGAAGTTCAAGTTTAAAAGTCTTTTGTTTTAGTTATACATTTCCTTAAATGTTTATGCTTATTTATGAAAGTTTCCGCTATATTTTTATCCTTACTGAGCATTCGAGCTCACCCCTTTCTATATTTTATTTTTTCAAGGATGTGAAGAAGTATTTTATGAATGACCTATAGGGATATTATAAGGGGATATGAGTGTGGAGACAAGATATTTTTGTAGTTTTCACTTTATGATGTAATGTAAACTTTATGAATGTATCTAGTTATTTCCAAGGCTACTAAACTAATCGGTCTTTCAAAACTTGATCTTTTGTGATCATGACAATGTTATGTAATAATGCACCAACTCTGGGTAACTGGGGTCAGGGCGTTACATCTTATCTCTTACTCTTTAAATCTTATAATGGTAATGTCTCTCATATGTGTGATTTATATACCCTTAATGCTAGTATTTAACCTATGTCCAATTAAAGGTGTGCTTCAGGGGTCATTATCTCTCTTTCTTCATTGTCAGCCCATATGAGGTACCTTTAGAGGGATGGGGTATGAAAGAGTGGTATCAAAGTTGATAGTTGAGAGATATTATGGAGTTTAGAATTAGTAACTTGTGAGGATGAATGGGTTGGTAGATAAATATTATTAGTTGGGATTAGTACATGTTATAAATAAGGGAGATCAGCTAGGACTTGAGATTTTTAGGCCACTTGTGATTTGATGCAAAGACCTTAAAGTTTAATAAACATACTAAGTAAAGTGATACTGCTTTTGGGGTAGATAACTAGGTAAGAATCATACTTCATGATGTTCTATGCCTATGTTTAAATTTTTTATATAATGGTAAATATGTTAAAATGAATCAATTAATTTACCTTAAAATGTTATTTTATCCCTAGGTATAGGATTTTCTAACATTATTTATTTTACAAATATGGATCCAGTTTAACATCCTTGTCAGGTTTTTATAGAATACATTCAGCAAGATGTTCCAATAGTCCATTATAGAGTGTAATTCAACGATAATGATACTTGAAGGAGGACACTCCAAGAGTTCTGATGTCAGGATCTGAATAAGTGTAAAGGTGATATTTCAGATTGAGAGATGGAGGGTTGGTTGGAGGAGGTGTAGATAGCCTCTAGTTTAATCTAGTCTTAGGAGGAGCATCAGGTTTCTTTAGCTATTATTATTCTATAAGGTTTAGCTTGTCAGTGGATGATTTTTTTTCTCGGGTATTGCAAGGAGTTATCTATTATGAGGGAAAATTTTAGGGATCATTTCCATGATGAGTTTCTATATTTGTCCACTAAGTTATCTTGTTATTAGGATATCCTTACCCTTCTATAGAGGAGTTACATTGTTTTAGATTTCAATATTTTATATAAGAACCTCATACATTATACTTTGTAACTTATAACAAATGAGGAGGCTGGGTATATGCATTTTGAGGAGGATTTGTGCCTAGAGATCAAGTTCAAGGTCACCCCATTTATATTTAAGTCATATCATGATATGTTGGAGAAAGTATAGGTTATATAAAGGATGTTGTATAGGACTTGATATTCATAGTAATGGAGTCATCAAGACTCTTCATAAATAAAATATATTTTCGAGAGTTCTTAGTTTCCCGATTAGAAAACGTTTTAGTCAGCAAGGAGTAGGTTTCAACCCTCTTCAACCCACTTCACTAAAGCTAGAAGTTCTCAAACCCCTTCTAGTGGGTTGATCATGGTTTTATTTTCTTATGGAGGTCATTTCCATTAAAATCAAGAGTTCCTAGACTTCCTCAGTAGACAACATGTGGATAGTAGCCCATTTTAGGACAAACCTTTGTAGTAGTTTTATTTGAGGTAGTAACAACCTCATGGAGTTTTGGATTATGAGTAGAAAAAAGATGATGAGGTAGGTAGAGGTAAGGAATGTGATATCCCTTATCCTCAAGGATAATGGGTAGATTGAAGCCATGGAGGTGGTCACCATCAGGGATAGAGAGTTTTTGGATCTAGATGTGGCCTAATATATACTTTAACTTTATTAGCATTGGGAAAGATTGACATTGTAAGAGGTATTATGAGCCTATTTTTTAATTAGGTTTAAGCCTTTTTTATTCAATATATATGAACTCCTTTATTTAACCCACCATAGTCTATTATTTGGGACTCAAGGTGGAGGGACTTCTAGTGCCCCTAGTATTGACTACACCAGTTAGAGTTTGAGCTAGCTTGTTTGATGTTTGGAGATACTATGAGTTGGTGTTAGGGTAGCACCTATCTTGGGAATATTTCTTATGTTTATTTATATAGTAATGAAACATCATCATTAGTATGGATTGGATATATTCGGTGTAGGATACTGTAGATTTATTCAATAGGTGAATCATATTATATGATGTTGATAGAGACAAGATGATATTTTTTGGAAAGTGATACCCCTGAATGAGTCGAAGGCAAATTGAGTCTTTATATTTCTTGATGTATGATCTAATTTTGAGTTATTTTGAGTATCAACTGGTGGGGTTTCCTAAAGTTTTTAATATTACCTTTATATCTTTTCTGAAGAGTTTGTGACGCTACCCTCTCAATGAGAGATTGAGTTTGGGATGGATCTGAATCCATATGTTTCTTCTATTTTGATGCCTTAATATAGGATGATCCCTTATTAGTTTTGGGATCTGTGAATTTAGGTTGATGAATTCTTTTATAAATGATTCATTCAACCTAGTGTGTCTCCTTGGGGAGATTAAATCCTATTTGTAAAGAAGGTAGATGACATCCTACAGTTTTGTGTTGATTATCATAATTTTAATTAGGTAATGGTGAAGAACCATTATACTCTATCATGGATTAATGGGTTATTTGATCAAGGGATCTAGATGGTTCTCAAATATTGAATTATGTTTTGGATATCATCATATGTGAGTAAAGGATGAGGATATCCCAAAGACTTCTTTCAGATGTTGTTATGGGTATTAAGATTTTGTTGTAATTACCTTCAAAGTAACAAATGATCTATTCATGTTCATGGGATTGGTGAATGCGGTGTTACATGAGTTTCTAGACTGGTTCATGGTGGTATTTTTTTATTACATCCTTATGTTTTCAAATTCAAATGAGGATCATTTAGATCATCTATAGGCTATGTTGGTAATTATTTAGTTTCATCAGCTATTTGGGAATCTATCATAGAGTAATTTTTGATCCCATGAGGTATGTTTATTGGGTAATATAATATATTATTCTTTATTAGTCATATAACCTTCTAATATTGAGGTATTGGTTTCTTGGGTGTCCCCAAAAAATATTTCAAGGGTGAAAATTCTCATTGGTCTTGGTAGTTATTATAGGAGATACATGTCTGACTTCTCTCAGATTATAACTCCTATCACAGCTTTGACTAGAAAAGATCATATTTTTGTGTGGATTGACTAGTGAAAAGCTTATTTTAGGTATTTGAAGGAGAATTTATTCAATGCTTCATTTTTTACTTACCATAGGAGGGAATTGTATTCAAGGTTTACTAAAACACGTTTTGTATTGGATTGGTTGTGTGTTGATGTAGAAAAGGGAGGTTATCTCTTATGAGTCTCACTAGTTATGAACTCATGAATGTATCTATTCTACCCATGATCTTGAGATTATTTTGGTAGTTCTTGATCTTAATTTGTAGTGTAATTACCTCATCAGCGAACATATTGTGGTCGTCATGGGTCACGAGATTCTAAATTACATCTTCTCCTAGCATGACTTGAATTTGTGTTGGTGATAGTGGATGGAGTTATTATAGGACTATGAACACTACTGTAAATTTAGGTTATAGCCACAGTTTCAAACCGTGGCTATAAGTCCTAAAACCGTGGCTATAGGTTATATCCACGGTTCAACGAACCATTGCTGGTAATGGCGTGGCTATAGGGAAAGACCTATAGCCATGGTTTCAAATAGTGGCTAAAGCCCTATAGCCACGGTTTGAACCGTGGATATAGCTCTATAGCCACGGTTTTAAACCGTGGATATAGGTTATTTCCACAGTTTGAAACTATGGTAGAACATTAAGCCACACAAAGCCTATAGCCACAGTTCAAAACTGTGGCTATATAGCTTTATCCATGGTTTAAAACCGTGGATTTAGGTCTACATCCACGGTTTAAAACCGTGGCTATAGGGCTTGACATTTCTTAAAAAACCACCCCCCCTGAACAGCCCCCCTGGACAGCCCTTGCACCCCCTGGACAGCCCCCATGCCCCCTCAGACAGCCACTTGCACCCCCTTCCCCCCCCCCCCGGATAGCCCCCTTGCACCCCCCCCCCCCAGACAGCCCCCTTGCACCCCCCGAGACATCCCCCATGCCCCCTGGACAAGCCCCATGCCCCCCCTGGACAGCCCCCTTGCACTCCCCCTAGACAGCCCTTGCACCCCCCCTGGACAGTCCTTGCACCCCACTGGACATCCCTTGCACCCCCTGGATAGCCCTTTCACCCCCTGGACAACCCCCCTGCACCCCCATGCCCCCCTGGACAACCCCCTTGCACCCCCCTGGATATCCCCCTTCCCCCCCCCCCACTCCTACAGTATCCCACCACCCCACCCCCTCCCTGCACCCCCCCCCCCCCCGGGAAGATCCCCCCCTAGACAGCCCCCTTCCCCCCCCCCACCTCCCACCCCCACTCCTACAGTAGCCCCCCCCCCCCTCCCTGCACCCCCCCCCCCCCCCGTGCAGACCCCCCCAGCACACCCCCCCACCCCACCTTGTACACCCTCCCTGGACATCCCCCTTGCACCCCTTGGATAGCCCCCCATGGACAGCCCCTTGCACCCCCCCTGGACAGCCCTTGCACCCCCCCTGGACAGCCCCCCTGCACCCCCATCCCCCCCATGGACAGCCCCCTTGCACCCCCCCCCCCCCCAACTCCTGCAGTAGTCCACAACCCCACCCCCTCCCTGCAGCCCCCCCCCCAGGAGATGAGTGTAGAAGACCCTTGAGAAGCTGACAGACTTATTTATTCCATGCAAATCTGGAATTTCTGGAAAGTTCTTGAAAAAATCATTGATGAGGTATGCATTTCTCTCATCCCTGTTAATGACCGAATAAAGTCTGATATTAAGGGGGAGAAATTGAATTAATCAATGACAAGAAGTTGAGGAAATTTGAGATCTCAAGGCTGATTTCTAAAACCTGCTACATGTACCTGAATGTTTTCAACATGTGTATTGAGATGAGTGCAAGATCTTAGGTTGTAAATGAGGAAGACAAGATGTTTCATGCCAATATTCAGATGATAAAAGGCTTTCAAGTTAGTTGGAGCACCCAAGCATATTGATGAGACAATTAGGAGCTGGACAGCTTAGAAGGGAGTGGAAAGTTCCCAAGCTTGTTGAGAAGGAATATGAAGTTCTCAAGAAAAGGTGTTAGTATGATAATCTTAAATCCCCCCCCCTCATGCACCCTTCCCCCTGCATCCCCCCTTCCCACCTTGGACTGACCCCACTCACCCCCCTAGATAGACCCCCCCCCCCTCCTGGACACCCCCCTCCCTCCTGGAAACCCCCCTAGACAGACCCCTCCAGGAAAACCCCACCCGGACACCCCCCCCCTACTGGACACCCCTTGCACCACCCCTGGTGGAAACCCCCCTGGACAACCCCCCCCCCCCTCCTGGACACCCCCCTCCCTCCTGGAAAGACCCCCCTGGACAACCCCACCCGGACATCCCCCCCCCCAGACAGCAGGCCCCACTGGACCCCCCCCCCCCCTCGTGGACACCCCCCTCCCTCTTAGACAACCCCCCTGGACAACCCCACCCGGACAACAGCCCCCCCCCCCCGGACAGTATCCCCCCCTCCACCCCCCGGAACAGACCCCCCCCCCTCTTGGAAACCCACCTGGACAGACCCCCCAGGACAACCCCACTCGGACAGCAGCCCCCCCTGCTATACAACCCTTGCACCACCCCTACTGGACACCCCCCCCCCCTCCTGGACACCCCCCCTCCCTCCTAGAAACCCCCTTGGACCACCCCACCCGGACAGTAGCCCCCCCCCCCCCCACTCCTGGAAACCCTATACTGTTGTGCTGCCTTTGGGTCCATTATTGGTTTTTGGTGATGGATTTATCCATTGGAAAGGGATATGAATGTAGAGTAGATTTTTTGGATGGTTCTCAGCTTGTGTGGGTCATGAAGGCGATGTTCTTGTGGGGGTTCTTGTTGTTATTATAGTGTTGGGTGGGTGTGGGATGTTTATAGTGCAAGGATCCTGTGCAGAGGATGCCTGATTTTAGTGTGTGGGGATGATTCTATAGGGGATTCTAGTGTGGTTCATATATAGTCACATGTTATTAATCTATGTGTAGTTATATAGGATATGGTTCATGTTTTGGGTGATTCAAGCGGGGATTTCTAGTTTTTGGTTGATTGGTTTCTTTTTGGGTTGTGGTTTTCCTGCTACTTGGCTGCATGTAGGGGGGGTTTTATGGATGGTTGTGGTTGAGTTTTTTGTTGACTGGTTGGCCGTTCCCTTGGTGGATAGTATTTTTCATATGGTGATGTTAGGATATTGTTTTCTTGAGTCTTTGAGTGGTCGAATGTGGTGGTCTGGTGCCATGATATTATAGAATGTTTCCATGGCTTCAAGGTTCATGAAGTAGTAGGTGGTTCGATTTGCATATGGACTAATGTTGTTGTTCCTAGAGGAAGGTTTTCTTTATTGGATGGGTTCTTTCCAGCATCCTTTTGGGTTTCAGTATCTATTTTGGTGTGAGTGGATAGGAGGGTTGGGTTTTGTTTGGTGTTGGGTGGGATGACTGCAATTATTGGTGTTTAGGGGAGCAGTGTTGTGGTTGGGTGGTAGGTGGATGGTTTGTGGTTTTTTAAGGGTACATGAAGGTGGGTTTGATTGATGGTGTTTATTGTAGGTGATTTGAGTGTTCTATTGTAGGGATTATGTGATTCTGGAGATGATTGGATAATGCTCACCTTGGATGGATTCTGGTGGTGATTTGGAGGTGTTTCGCATGGGATGTTCAATTTTATCATATCACTGGACAAACCCCCCCCAGACAACCCCACCCAGACAGCAGCCCCCCCCTAGGGACAGCAGCCCTCGCTAGACCCCCTGGATAGACCCCCCCCCCCTCCTGGACCCCCCCCCCCCTCCCTCCTGGACAACCCCCTGGACAACCCCACCCGGACAGCAGCCCCCCCCAGACAGCAGCCCCCGCTGGACCCCCCTCCCCCTGTACACCCCCCCCCCCTCCTGGAAACCCACCTGGACAGACCCCCCAGGACAACCCCACCTGGAAAGCAGCCCCCCCCCCCTACTGGACAACCCTTTCACCACCCCTCCTGGACACCCCCCCTCCTAGACACCCCCTCCCTCCTGGAAACCCCCCTTTACCACCCCACCCGGACAAAAGCCCCCCCCCCCCCCGGTTTATTTTGACAAGTTGGTTGGGTTAACAACTACCCAAACAAAGTTGATTAGGAATCTCCAATCATTCCCTCCTATTCAAAAAGTTGTTTCTGAAGTAAATTTCAAAGATCTTAAGTATGTGAATTGTCTAGTTAGATATTTGAAGTATTTTTATACTACCAATTCTGAGTTTAATGATCTTGGTGTTATGGTTATATCTCAAAGGTACATGTTCCAACCGGATTGGGCTGGGATGTAGAAGGTCGGGGGCTGATGAGGGATGGAACTGGTGGCTGGGGCTATTTTGCAGGTGGAAGAGAGATACCATGAGTGTTTTGTAGGAGTCTGGGGGGTGGTGGATGGTGTGGTGGCTGGTGTGGGCTGGATCACAGGTGACTGGGGGCTGGTGTCGGCTCGAATGCAAGTGGAAGGGGGCTGGAATACTAGTGGAAGGGGGCTGGTTGCAGGTGTTGGGGGGATGGTGCGGGCTGATTCGAAGGTGGCAGGGGGCTGTTACGGGCTGGAATGTTGGTGTCAGTGGGTTGAAATGAAGGTGGAAGGGGGCTGGTGTGGGCTGGATGTGGCTGAGCAGGGCCAAATCACGGCATTATCGCGGCGTGACTGCGGCGTGACCGCGGCGTGACCACAACGTGTTGGCCCAGTCCAGTGAAATTCATGGGGTAGCATCTTCCAGCCAAGAGTGAAGGGATCAAGAGGAGGTGGGGAAACATTCCGGCTATCACCCCACCGGCAGAAATTGTGATTAGTCAGTCTCAACATTGATCACAAGACTTATGGAATATTATCACTGCGAACCGCCACGGGGTGTCGTCCTGGAGCAGGACCAAATCAGGGCAATACCGCGCGTGACCACGGCGTGACCGTGGCGTGTTGGATCGATTCAGTGACATCTATGGGGTATCATCTTCCATCCAAGAGCAAAGGGAGTAGGAGGAGGCATGGAAACATTCTGGTCGTCGCCCCACTGGCAGAAATTGTGATTAGTCAGTCTTAACATTGATCACAAGACTCATGGAATACTATCACTGTGAACCGCCATGGGGTGTCATCCTGGAGTAGGGCCAAATCACGATATTACCAGGGCGTGACGGCGGTGTGACCGCGGTGTGACCGCGGCATGTTGGCCCGTTCCAGCGACATTCGCGGGGCAGCATCTTTCGGCCAGGAGTGAAGGGAGCAGGAGGTGGGACAACATTCCAGTCGTTGCCCCGCCGGCAGAATTGTGATTAGTCAGTCTCAACATTCATCACAAGACTCATGGAATAATATCAATGTGAACTGTCGTGGGGTTTCGTCCTGGAGTAGGGCCAAATCATGGCATTACCGCGGCATGACCGTAGTGTGACCGCGGCATGTTGGCTCGGTCCAGCGACATACATGGGGTAGCATCTTCCGGTCAAGAGCGAAGGGAGTAGGAGGAGGCGAGGAAACATTCCGGTCGTTGCCCCGCCGGAAGAAATTGTGATTAGTCAGTCTCAACATTGATCATATGACTCATGGAATACTATCACTGCGAACTGTCGCGGGTTTTCATCCTGGAGCAGGGCCAAATCACGGCGTGATTGCGGCATGACCGCGGCGTGACCGCAGCGTGATCGCGGCATGACCGAGGTGTGACCACGGCGTGATCGCGGCGTGACCGAAACGTGACTGCGGTGTGATCATGACGTGACCGCAGTGTGTTGGCCAGTCCAGCGACATCTGAGGGGCAGCATCATTCGGCCAGGAGCGAAGGGAGCGGGAGGAGGCGGGGTACCATTCCGGCCATCTCCTCACCGGCAAAAATTGTGATTAGTCAGTCTCAATATTGATCAAAAGACTCTTGGAATACTATCACTGCAAACCGCCGCGGGGTGTCGTCCTGGAGCAGGGCCAAATCAAGGCATTACCACGGTGTGACTGTGGCGTGACCGCGGCGTGACCGCAGCGTGACCGCGGCGTAACCACAGTATGACCGCGGTGTGTCCAGCCCGGTCCAGCGACATCCGCGGGGCTGCATCTTCCGGCTATGAGCGAAGGAGCGGGAGGAGGCGGGGCAACATTCTGGTCATCGTCCCGCTGGCAGAAATTGTGATTAGTCAGTCTCAACATTGATCACATGACTCATGGAATACTATCACTGCGAACTATCATGGGTTGTCGTCCTGGAGCAGGGCCAAATCACAGCGTGATCATGGCGTGACCGCGGCATGATAGCGGCGTGACCACGGCGTGACCGCGATGTGATCACGGCGTGTTGGCCCGGTCCAGCGACATCTGCGGGGCAGCATCATCCGGCCAGGAGCGAAGGGAGCGGGAAGAGGCATATGAAAGACTCAAACCAAATCTAAACATGATACAAATAACTATCACTAATCTTTGGTTTAGAAGACAGCGCACCTCCGTTGGAGGGGTTTTTTTATAAAATCATTGCATTGCTTTATCACACAATTTATTTAATTATATTTAACATTTATTCTAAAACTCATTCAGCATAAATCAAATGCAATAATTTAAGCAACTAGATCAACATAACTATCACTGTGATTTTTCGTCGACAGCACACCTCCGTTGGAGGGGTTTTATTATAAAAACATTACTTTATCAAATGAAACAATTATATTAAAGAACACTTATTCAAGATATGCAATTCAATATAATTAAGCAGAATTAAGAAAGAAGCTAAATTCAATTTAAATCATTCTTGAATTAAAGAGGCTAGAAGAGGGATCCTACCTCAAGGTGGAACCAAACCGTCCACTTCAGATTTTGGATCTTTCTAACTAAAAGTTGTTTCTCCCCCACTGGGTATACGCACCTTTACACATTAAATGTATTTTATAGAAACCTTCAAATTAAATTGGCAATGTCTCACATAAAATTTAAAGAGGAAGGTGGAAAACATAAAAAACATTGAAAACAAAGTAGAAAGACAAACCTGGATGTTTGTTTATGCTTCCAAAAACAGTATGATTCGATCTTTCAACAGGTGCATGAGGTGTTGTCCAGCTTTTTTTGTGCCCAGAAAACACAAGAAAAATGTTATTAAATAGTAAAATAACTAAATTAAATAAAAGAAAAGAAAAGGGAAAAGAATTTTTAGGTTTCAAACCCCGAACAGGGGCTATTGTTAACCTGTCCACAACTGGACAGTTCTAGCAGGTCACCCCAGTCCATTTGCGGGTGTGGGCATCAGAGTAGGAACCACCTAATCTTGTTTCTATTGAGTGTTGATTGTAGTTCCCCTTGAACTTCAACTTGAGTGAAGTCAATATGATGTCCATTAAGAACTCTCAGTAGCTCTTCTCGGTATGCACCCCCTTAGCATCAACCGGACTACTTAAGTGACAGTTCATATACAATAATCAACCTGAACCCAAATGTTTAATGAGATATAACACAGAAGAAATTCATGTATATAAGAGTTCATAAAGAACAAATGTTAAAGCCTTGAATTATTGGTCTAATACCAGCCAAATAAGCATAATGAATGAACTGTGTAATCACGAACCACAAACAAACAGTAAAAATGAAATATGGCATATCAAAGTTTTTAATCCAGATAATGGTATTTACATGTTTATCAGGAATTTCAATATGGACAGCCACAGGAATGAATAATGAGAAAATAAACCTCTCAACATTATAGTTGTAGTATAGTAATAAGAAATAAATGGACATGCCAAAATGTTACCTTTGTGCAGTAGGGCGCATTAAGAGTACATTTCCTTAAGAGTACATTGTCAAATAGATTATACTTATGGATGGTAAAATTGACGTCGTTAACCTATCACCTACCTTTTAGAATAGTAAGTAGTGGCCATATTTTACTTGTTTTGGCCGGTAGGATTGAAGGCTTCTTGTATTTATATAGCCCATATATTACACTAATATGCTAAGAATCATTCCTCATTGATAACAGAACAAATAGCAGTTTATCCAAAACGGAAAATGAATGTAAATAAATCAAAAGAAGAATATAAATAAAATGATTTAAAGGAAAAGTATAAATAATTTTTATATGTTATAAAATGTTTTCATTTTGTATATGTTGAGTTTTTGTATAACAAAAACATTTAAGAAACTATAAATTCATTTATAAGAAAGATCAAGATCCATATAGAAGTAAAACTGTATTATCTTGGTAATCCATAGTTTCAAAAATGAAAATTATCAATTCATATTGAACACTTGCCCTAAAGATATTAAATTAAAGGAACACTAAAACTAATTATCAAAATACAGACCTTAATGTCCAATAATTTATGTCCCATGCCCCCTGCCCCCTGCCCCCTGCCCCCTGCCCCCCCTCCACCCTGCACCCTGCCCCCTGCCCCCTGCCCCCCTCCACCAATCCCCCTAGCCTGCACAGCCCCCCCTGCACCCCCCTGCCCCCTGCCCCCCTGCACCCTCCCCCCTGCCCCCTACCCCCTACCCCCATCCCCCCTCCACCCTGCCCCCCTGCCCCCCTCCACCCTGCCCCTTGCCCCCATCCACCCTACCCCATGCCCCCTTCCCCCTCCACCCAGCCCCCTAGCCTGCACAGCCCCCCCCTGCACCCCCCCCCCCCCCACCCCCTCCATCCATTCTCAGTTTCTAAATAATGTTTTTGTATTATGTACAAGTTTTTTTTAAACCTAATTTTCCTATGATACTAAACATTTATATCCTTGAATGTATTATTATGTTATTTATCTTAAAAATTCTATAATAGACATGTAAAAATAGGTTGGTTTTCTATATAATGACATCCCAATGTCCCTTTACATGGTTTTACATGAATATGATAAAAAATACCACAATATTGAGTACATATCATTGTATACATTAAAATTCCAACACCTGAGGAATATGGAACTTTCTCCATGTATTGGCACTCTTCTTCCATTGTGAGTTATTATGCCTTGGTCAAGTTGAAGTGCAAGATGGGTAGTCACTGTTTCTCATCTATTCATGCCCAACCTTTTGATGATCCTATTGATATGTTCTGTCTGGGTTATTACTAAATCTACATTCTTATTATCTATTTTTGTACTTATCCACAATATCTTCTCAAATTTCTTGGGATTTTTCATCTCAAAACATCCAAAAAATTATCCTTAGATTTCTAAATCATTCAATAATCTAGTCCAAGTAGAAACATGTAATTGAAATACAATATAAAATTTATAAAGGTACCATTATCCCATTTATTTCAGTAGAAGTAATTATCTCTATTGCAACTATCAAAGACTTCATCAGTGATAAATGATTCAAATTTTTGATTCCACTATCACGGTACTTGCTTTATTCTATACAAGATTTTATACAATACACAAACCAAGTCATGGATCCCAATTGCTGGTACTCATATTGGTTGTTTCATGTTGATTTATTCCTTTAACTCACCATGAAGCAAAGTTGTCTTGATGTCCACCAAATCTAGAAGCATATTTTCCAATTCCACCATACTTAGAATTGTTTAGATGATATAATGCTTATATTTAGTGAGAATATTTCCAAAAAATAAACTTTTTCATTATACTAATAACACATTATTACCATCCATAATTTTTATCATTTATAAACATCATTCTGTTAATTAATTTAGTAAACCCACTTATTTTCAAGTTCCTTTTTACCCACTTAAAGTTCAACCATATCTGATTTCTTTTAACTTCAATGAAACCATATCTTTATTCATGGAATATTACACTAA
The DNA here is from genome assembly GCA_963277665.1 of Viscum album. NCBI lineage: Eukaryota > Viridiplantae > Streptophyta > Magnoliopsida > Santalales > Viscaceae > Viscum > Viscum album. The sequence goes on from OY728127.1 coordinate 1,816,947,721, forward strand.
TTTGAACAAAAAAATCATAGTTTAATTTGGATTTTAATGTTTCTATTCATTCAATAGAAGTATATAATTCATTTAAACCCCATACCTTTGAACCCGTCTCCTAATTTTGGTTGATCTCATCAACTGATTCATATTTTCTAAACTACTCGACTTAGTTCTTCCTACATGTATACACCACAACATCTACCAAACACTAACATCATTATATGGTAGAATTAAATGTATAAACCAAGAATAAAATTTACATCTAAAATGTACCTCAATATCAGTATCATCAAAACCATCATGACCCTCATCATCTCCTTCAGAAACACCAACATCATCATCTCATCCTCTCAGACCACCACCATCATCAACATCTGCATTGGCATATGCACCTAAATCAATGGCAGGAGCAGAAGAATCCTCATAAACCGAACACAAATAAATGAGAATACATTTAATTAATGAAAACACATTTAATTAATGAAAACATAAAAAGGTTATCACTAAAATCAACAAATCAATCCAGATTTATTTTACTCATAGAAATCATACAAAATGTGAAAATATAGCAATTCCAAGGATTTTAATGGAATTTGAGGTAATAAAACAATGAATTACATATAAAAATTTATGAAATTTATAATTCGATCACTCCCCGCACTTTGTTTATTGAACTCTAAGGAAATTCATTGTCTATTGGACTTCCTAAAAATGAGAAACACCTAATGAATATGAAGTTCAAAACCCTATCAGCTCATCCAACAAAAAAATTTCAGATAGTTTAAATTTTATAAACCTACACCGTCATTTGGCTATAACAATTCTTATTAATATAGTTTCAGAATGCTTAGATCTCTGTAAGAACTCCTTTATTTCCCAGATATCTTTATCTAAAGGTACACAACCTTGGAAAATTTCTGATTTAGTTGCTCATCTTGATACTATTTGGGTATTTCATGACTTCAAATGCATTTCATTAGGAAGAGGTTTTTTTCACTTGTTGTTTCCCACTACTGAATTGAAGGGTCAATCATGGAGCTTTGGTTCCATAAATTTGAAGCCAGGAACCCTTAGGATCCATGAATGGAAGCTAAATTTTAGTCTCTATGATTTTAAAGACACTTTTTCCCAGGTTTGGATAAATATTTATGGTTTAAATTTGGTTTTGTGGCATTTTGAAATTCTTTATGACATCGCCTCTGCGATAGGCATTCCAATCCGGATGGATTTGGCTATTGAAAATGTTATTTATGGACATTTTTTCAGAATTTTAGTTGAGGTAGATTTAAGTTCTACCATGGTTGATAAGGTAGTTCTATCCACACCATAGTATGAAATTAATCTTCGTATTGTGTATGAAAAGTTGCCTTTGTATTGTGAAGTCTGTTGTATGATTGGACACTCAAGGTCCAACTGTCGTTCCAATATTTTTTGTACTAAATGCATGTTGAAGGGGCATGATGAGGCTCATTACAGAAGAACAAAATGTAATAAATTTCCCCAAGGGACTGATGTCCAATCTTTGGAACAAGCTTCAAATGAGATTTCTCACAGCTCTCCCAACTGACTCCTAATCTCTGAAAATGTTCAGACAATGTCTCAAACTGAACATCTGATCAAGGATCATAGTAAAATTCCCAAGTTAGACTCCACCTATGTCATCATAAAAGATTCAGAGCCTCCTACTTTTCAGTTGATTGATAGACCCAATGTCACTTGGGCTGATTTAGTAGAAGAAAGTGACTCACCTGAAGTGGTCATGTCTTTCAAAGATGTGTTGATTAAATACATGAACCAATATCAAAATGAGACAGAATCTATGGACATTCAAATAGAGATAGAGCTTCTAGAAAAAACTGAGACTGATGAAAGAATTAGGCATGAGAAAACTTCTTTTTCATCAAAATACAGAAAAGTGAAGCACATGTTAGAGAAAGCGACCTCAAGTAAGGTTAAGAATAAAAACACAAACAAGGAATCCAAGGAAGTGACTACTGAAAATAGCAATGCAAAGGTCGTCTGCCCTTCCAAGTCCAAGGAATCTATGAAAAAGGATGATTTTGCTAGACCTTCAATGGACTTACAGCAAACACAAGGTTCAACTTCAAAAAAATCTTGTCTCCCGAAACCTGCTCCTACAGTGGGAAGTGGTGTTAAAAAAATTTCCTGCAACTGATAGGGCACTTCATGTTCCTATAAATCTTCAAGTTTCAAGTTTGATCATTAACCCTCATATGGTGGGAAGTGAAGTTAATCACTCTACTGCTGAATTTGGACCCAAACTGGTGCCCAGCGCTCACCCCGATAGTACTCTTGCTGGAACTTCCATAGGAGTTCATGGCATGGATGTTCAACCCACTTGTGTGGCATCTAAGTTTCCCATCTGTGAGCAGTTACTGGAGAAGTTTAAGATACCCAGCACAATGGAAGGGGTGATTCCCACCCAAAGTCATCCATCTCAGAGTGGAAATAATATGAGGCTGAGAATCCAGCCTGATTCTGATATGATGAAAGATTTAACTCCTGCTCGAGAGGAGGAAAATTTTGCTCTAAAAAAGGGTTCCCTTCTAGACCCCATCTCTATTTTGGATGTTTCAAATCCAATTGGACAAACACACAATGTGAAAGAGTCAACTAAAATGCCTCCTTCAGCAAGAGAGTCACATACACCTATGAATAATGATGAACTGTTGAGATCAAAGGTTTCTACCTCTCTTACAAGCAGCACCCTGCCTCAAGCATCGAGGACCCGGACAAACAGAAATGTTGGTACTCATAACACTTTTGAAATCCTTTCCTCGCTTAGCAATGATGATGATGGGAATAAAAGTGAAATATTGAATAAATATGAAACCATAAAGACTGATTCTATTGTGGAGCACCTTGATGATGCTGATGGTGAAGGCCCATGGATACAAGTCAGGACCAGGAGGAGAGGTCATAACTCCCACGGCAGGGGTGGAAGACTTCCTTTTCATATTATGAATACCTGTTCTAAAATGGGTTGATGTCTTTTTAAGTGTTGTGTTCTTGTATTTCCTCTGAACTTTCTTCTTTTTCTTTATAATTTAAATAAAGAGGACTTTGTGCCCTTAAAAAAATTCCTATTAATATAGAGATTATAGTCAACTACTCTCATAAACCTCAAAAAAATTGAACATTTTCAAGCCTTGAGTTCCAAGCTACGTGTACTTGTTTTAGTCCATGAAAATCATTCTTAAAAATGAACAATTTATTATCATCATCATTTATTTTAAATACACATAGTTGACCAATTTAAACTTCCTTAAAAAAACTCCAATGAGAAAAGAATACTTTTTATTATATACATTAGATATACCTTGATATTCTCTATATAACTATGGTAAGAAACAATTTGATAACCTCAATACAATAAATTGGTGAAAATATTTTATCTACAACCACCCTACCAATAAATGAATATCCCTTTCACAAAATTCTGACTATGAATTTTATAACTTCTCTATTTTCATTAAGCATATTTATGAATACTTGTTTCGTGAATATGATATTTTCATCTATTGTTTGTGGAACAAATTTCTATGTGTCATTATTTTCTATCTAATTTAACTCCTCATTCATATCTTTAATCCAATTTTAATCATTGAATGATTAATCAAATATTTTTTACTCAAATAAATATAAGAGGGAATTTATTTTAATTCTATACATCCTCCTAGTTTATACTACACCATATTTGTCTCCCAAAATGTTATCTTCATCAATATGTTTAGTTCTAGTAAATCTTTTAGGTGTAATTGGAATATTTATGTCTTTTTCCTTCTCATATTCATCAAAAAATTATATGATGGAGTCCTCACTACCCCTAAGAGACTCTCTAGGCTCTTGTAAAGATTCACTTTTCTCTACATTATCTTCAATGCTCCTGTCATAGATTCCTTTTTCTTTCCTATCCATTATTACATATTTTATTTCCAAAATTTTAATGATAATATTATTAAAAATCTATAAACCTTTCTTCTTAAGGAATATATATGAAATATAACTTTATCGTGTTATTTTTATACTTTTCTTGATTCCCTTCCATGTTAAGAATATAGAACTTACTACCAAAGACTCATAAATACTTCAATGTTGGTTTCCTTTTATACCTTAGTTCAGAAGGAAACTTTTTTTATACCTTGTAATGCCACTAGAGATCACCATAGTTTGTTTTATATTATTGATGGTTCTACTTTACCTCTCAACCACCCCATTCTATTAGGGTGTCTATATTATATTAGCTTGTTGAGCATTATCATACTTCTCTATATACTTCTTAACTAAATAATAAGTGAATTAAATTTCATTATTATAACTTGGCACTTTGATATTCATTCCAAATCATGGTGTGAATATAAGGTTAAATTTTCAACCATATAAACCTATCATTATACTCTATTTAAAGCACTGACATTTCCTAACCCAATCATATTGGTTTATCACAAGCCATCCTGATCCTAATGATGATTCATAGACTCCAAACATCACCACATTTTCAGAACATTCAATTCCCAATACCCCTATTTCAGGAGGCACGTCATGTTCACCATTATAGACCAATGAATTAAACTCTTGAAACATGGTGAAATTCTTAGGTCTGGGCCTCCACCAACTAGACTACCATCAAGCCCTATCTCCAGCTTTGACATAACCATGATTTAACACATTTGGATCATCAAAACCACCCCAAGTCTGAAAACTAGTGTGATTCCCTCATTTGGGTCATTAGTCAATCAATCATGTGTCATGATTTTCATAAGAACCAATTAATTTTAAAATCTAAAGAAACTTTGGATCTTTACTATTTCCACTCAACCCAAATGCCCATGTTCGGACTCTGATCTCCAAGAAAAAACAACTCAATTTAGATACTCATTGGGTCGTTGGAACCTAATTTCCATTTGAAATACCTACCTATTGGTCTCCCAAAACCAGGACTCTACCCTCATGGGTTTATATTTCCCATTACTAATGTCACTCTCTCCACTATAGGATAACCCTTGTCACAACATCACTTGATCAAAATCCAAGCACCACAACCCACATCCTGTCTATCCCCAAACATGATGATTGGATTCATCCAAAGCCCATGCATTCCTAAGAGATAACCAAAAAACTACTCAATACCTATTCTCGGTGCATGATAATTCCATTCTTGGCATGTGATGAGTTTTCTAGAAAAAAATATTATCACCTACCACACCATCCATTGGTGCACTCACCACTACATGGATTTACTTAAAATTGTTCCAAAAGAAACACCTTGAAGATCTAAATCTAAATCTATATACCACTTCTCCCAAACCATTATCAAATCACCCTAGGAAACACTTTTCCTTAACCAAGATCTGTTATAACCATACCCAATATATTTCCAAAGATCCCTTTTTCATAGGGCACTTCCTCCATTTCATTTGAAGCTATGGGATACCTCACCTATGAGAATCTCACTAAAATTTCCATTGATCCTCTACCCTCTGTCATCTAACACTTATTAAAAAATACACAACTTCCATGCATGAATTTTTTGTGCTTACTCAACTTATGTCAAAGTCAATAGGTGTACGCTCCCGTACCACCCAGTTGCAACCCATCTCACAGCTCCGGAAGTCACGTCACAACTAAACTAGGATCACATGCCTAATTAAAAATATGATCATTCCTCTTGGATGTTAGTTCCATAAAACCCAAGATTAGAATAAATTGAACCACCGATCTAGAGAAGGGAAAAAATGAGACCTAAATACCACGTTGGAGCCGAAAATCATAAAATACCTAGCAAGGCAAGGAGTGCAGTAGGCAGGGATTTTGCATGAGAAATTGAAGAAGGGTGGATTTTGATAGGGTCCCTTGAGTGGTGTTAGTGATAAATCATGGGAGGAGGATTCCAAGGTAGGACTTGGTTCGACTGAGAAATCAGGAAGGTGGGGCCGCTGCGTCGGAGGAGAAGAATCGAGGGTGGCCGCGTGGAAGGAGGATCCTGAGAGGTGGAGTGGCCGCATCTGAGCCGGTCGGGGTAGCGTCGAAGCCGTGTCGGGGCAGCGTCTGAGAAGGATAATCGCAGTGAAGTGGGGTGGCCACATCAGAGGCACTTCATCAGAGGAGGTGGGGAGTCCGCGTCGGAGTAGTGATGGTGGGGAAGTGGAGTGGCCGCATCGGAGGAGGATGATCGTGGAGAGATTGGGTGGCCCGTCGGAGGAGGATGATCGCAGAACATCAGGGAGAAGAGTCACGAGGAGGAGGGGCGTTAGGAGGAGGGCGCGAGAGGGTTACGGTAAATTGTGGAGTGGGGGTGGGTTAATTTCCACGGACAGTGAAATTTCCATGGCTGTAAACAGGATATAGCCACGTTTCCTAGTGTCCGTGGGTATAGATCCATAGTTGTAGCTCTAAATTCTAGTAGTGGAATTCAATATTTCCTTTACACCTAATAAAGGTAATTATTTGTCAGATTACTTGAGCAATAATTCATGTGTTGGTGTTGTGAGTGAGTCTAGAGACTCTTTTAGAGTGATAGAAGAGTTGGATGTGATGCACCTTGATATGGGGGTAGTTAATAGTAGAGGTTTTCTTTATTAGATGATGGTACATTTATCCTTAGTTTAACAAGTGGAGGAGTCCTATATAGATCATTTTGAGGTGGAGTCTTGGAATTATTGAGTTTTTTATAGCAATTATCCTAAGGTTTAATCAGAGGATGGAAAACATTGAGTATTATTTCAAGGGAATATTTTCATTCCTTAGGTGATATGTGAGGTGGTTATTCATGAGTTCCACATTTCACCCTTTAGGGTAAATACTAGTGTGGTGAAGATGTATCACAATTTGAGGATTTAGTTTTAGTGGTCTGGAATGAAGTGTTCAGTTGTGGAGTTTGTTTCTCAATGTTCAGTCTTCCAGAAGGTGAAGGCTGAGCATTGTGTTCCAGTGGTTTGTTTCAGCCGCTTGATATTCCCCGGTGTAATTTGGAGGAAATATATGTATAATTTTTCACTAGTTTACCTAGATATTAGGGTGGTTATGATTTTAAGTGTATATTCATGGACTACTTAATAAATTTAACTCACTTTTTGGTGATTAAGGATTTGATCTCAATGTAGGTTTTTTCGAGGCACTACTTGGAGGAGATAGTGAGGCTTCATGGGGTTCTAAAGATTCTAATCTATAATTGTGACCCTTGTTTTACATATAGAGTTTTGAGAGGTCTCTAATATTCTTGTGGCTCTTAGTTATGCATTAACATCACTTTTCATCCATAGACTTGTGGATAGAAAAAGTGGAGTATCCAGACATTGGATGACATGTTGTGTGCATGTATTATGGATTTTAGATATTCATGGGTGAAACAACTACCCTTAGTGGAGTTTTCTTACAATAATAGTTAACACCCCACTATTAGCATGGAACCCTATAAATCGTTGTATGTTTGACCTTACTGATCTCCATTGTATTGTAATGAGGTCATAGTGTTAGTTGTTCTTGGAATATAATTGGTGTAAAGTAAGACAAAGAGGGTACAGGTGATCCACAAGAAAATGAAGGTAGTTCATGATCACCAGAAGTCCTATGTTGATCATAGGATGAGGAATTTAGACTTTTACATCAAAGATCACATGTTCTTAATTTTTTGGTCTCATCATGGGAAGAAAAGTTTTGGTTATGGGGGAAAACTTTCCCTCAAGTTCACTGGGCCTTTCAAGGTGTTGTCTTAGGTTGGAGTCATGGATTATCAATTAGCACTACCCCACATATTATCTAAATTCATGATTTATTGCATGTATCATAGCTTCATAGATATATTTATTAATATTATCTCATCATTGGTTTGGGTGAGATATATATTTAATATGTTGTAACCTTTGAGTAATGATCAATTAAAATTCAGGACAATATAGAGAAGGCATTGTGTGGCATTATATTCCTTTGGTTCATGTCCTATGGTGATATAGTTTCTTAGAGGATAGCACTAGGGAAAAAGTGTTATAGATTCGATCTCAATGTCCTAAGTTTTTTTTATGCTTTTTCTAATACTTATGGAGATTATTTTTAAATCCTTTTCTTGTTTTATGAGATACTAGGTGTTGATGAATGTTTATAAACTTTTTTCCTATAATGTGTGGGTTTCATTATTGATGTAGCCAAATCCTTGAGAGGTATATTGTGGGGTGGTTGTTTGGGATCTTTTTTTATTATTTATAGGTTTGTTTTTAAATTATTAAGGTTGGTAATTGTTTGAGGGGAATCTGATGTAAAGGCTCAATATTTCTCGAGCCATCCCCTTGAACTTTTGAGTGATTAGGGGTGTTTGAGAGAAATATAGAAGTGAAAAAGTGAGGTTGGGATGAAATCCCATCTACAATTAGTTTCTATAGTATGGTGCCTTAGACTACACTGTAAGGGTTGTCTTATGGCTTAGAAGTAAACTCAATGTCATGGGGTCAATATATGGGAGGTTTTGGCATCTATACCTCATGAGTGGTAATTATGGTGTGGAGGTAGGCTGAAATGTGATGGATAGGGTTTTGGGTTTCCTTTCTCTATCATTTCAGGGGTGGTTATGGCATAGAAATGGGGTTATGTTGTCATGTTGCCTTGGGGTTTTAGGATCATTTTTTACTAGGTTTTTGGAAAGGATAGGTATAAAATTATCTTTACTGTGGATTCTAGATGGCCACTTTGATCGGACTACTTTTGACATGGACACCCTTCCTATGTCAAATAATTAGGAAAAACCCTATCTATTAATGTGTAATCAAGGAGGCTACATCATGGCATTCTATTTTAATAATTGGGTATAAATTCTAAAGTGACTCTAAAATATTCATAATTTATTGTTTATACTTTGAAACATAGGTGAACCAAGGTCCTTTTTCAATATCATGTCAATCCATTTTTCTAAGATTAATCCCTCATCCTCTAGAGATCAATTCTTGGTGATCTGATGTTATTTTTATCTTATCTAATGGTTCTTTTCTCTTATGTTCTTCAATTTTCATGATATGGTATAATTTTATCTTCATTTTCATGGGGTTTTTGTCAATGGATGATAAAGGGATCTTATTATGATGATATTTTAGGGATCATAAGTTCCATATGGATGTGGTAATCATAGTTTGGTGCTTAGTGTTTTGTTATTTCTCAAATAATTTTGGGATATTCATGCTAAGGTGGGGGTCTATTATATTTATGTTATTTGAAGTGAAAGTGTGGGATTATCATGATTTAATCTTTTGGGTAATAATTAAATTTACTTAATAAAGTTAAGAACTCATAAATTTAAGGAATAATGTTTTATGGTTTTTGGGTTTTGTGATTGAATTAATATCTCACTATATTAGTGTTGACTCTTATTTTTCTAGGTAGTGTGTTATCTATATGTTGTGGTTGTTTTTGTGTTTATAATGGTTGATTTTCTAGAAATATGATTAAAAATATAAAGCTGTAATTACGATGTTGTGACTAAAGAAAGAGGCATGTAAGTTAATAAAATTTCTTCCTTTAATTTATAGAAATATGGGTGTGGTGTTAAAGGCATGTTTACATTGGTTTATAGATTTTGTTAGTTATTTATTATAGGTTTCCTTGTTATGGAAAACCTAAGCATAATAAATCATTTATTTCAATATTGAATTAAAATATTTTTTTTCCAAAGATAAATTCTTGGGGATGAGTGAGAATGTTCTTATTGTGTAAGGCTTGTAAACATTAGTTTTATGGACTTCGTTTCCCTATGAGTGTGTCATGTTGAAAATAATTCTATTTCTTGTATGTTTTCTCTAGAATTATAGATCCTTGTGGTATTTTTTTTTGTGAACTTGATATGGTTTGGAAACTTTCATGAAAAATGGTCTAGGATCCCAAGCTCCGGTGATGGTCAATATCAATGATGGCGAGACAGACTTTGTATTTATGAGCAATGGTGTGGGACATTGGGTGGTTAGTATAAGTTTAGAAGAAGGGTCGCTCATCAATATCTTTATTCTTTCTTGATTCTTATTTAAATAGTTAGATTGTTGGATAATCTTTATTATTGGGTTCCCAATGCTTGATGCAGTCAGACTCTATGCACTATAAGTGCATCTTTGATATGGTAGATTAGGATGATTCCTATAGTACCTGGGTAATTTTTTAATGATAAATTAATTAATGAATAAACACATGGGATGGGGTTTTTTATGAATTTTTTGTTAAATTATTTATATCATGATAATGGAAACCTTGAGATGGTCGAACAAGATTCTCCGAGGAGCATGGGTTTTAAATATAAAAATTATAATGTGGGTTATTAAAGCATGTTGGCTATAAAAATGGTTAAATTAGATTTAATTATGGGATAATGAAATGTGATTAGTTTTTGGATAATTAAATTAATGAATGGTAATCTCTAATTACTAAGTGGTTAATTATGATGACATACTTGAGAACATAAGAAAGATACTTTATGGTGCTTAAGAAACTAGATTATAAGATTAAAATTTTAATATTGAAAAATGGTTATTGAATGACATTAATTAATGGTTTTTGAATTAATTAATGTGAACTTGATGCTTGTGTGCTTCTATGAGACCTAGAAATTGTAGGTTCGGGGCATAGTGGAAGCACCATATGGGGCATTCCCAACTCATATTTTTATAATAATCGATGATTAATCTGAGATTTACATGATGATAAACATTGTGATCAACTAAATTGAATTAAAGATTAATTTATTATTGAATGTTGGAACTAATATTTTGGATCATCACATATTATTTATAATTAATTTAAATGATTAAGGAATTATCTTACAATGAATTATTTCTTTGTTATTTTATCTGACAATGTCTCTACATCATACCATCATTGCATTGTAGGAATCAAGATTAGATTCCCTCTTATGGTGATCCACACATGTTCCAAAAATCTCTGAACGTCACTATAGGAATATTCAGGTGATAGTTCAGTACATCCTTATGCTTGCATCGTTCTCCTTTGATTGCCCCAAGAATATCTTCAAGGAAGGGTTTTGTTCGATCTCTCTATACTTTAGATTGGTGGAGGACGAGGGTTTCTCTCTATTCTTGAGAGCATTCTTGGATAGAGAGCCCTCTAGGGATTCGAGATAATTCTCTCCAGATGTCATTGTGTGCAAAAAAATGAAATGGAAACCACTTGTGAAAATAATATAATTGAGTTTATATACCTCTTGGGTTAGAAAATAATAATTGCACAAGTTCCCCTTTATTATTTATTTAATTTCTATCAAACCCCATATCTATACTAATAATATTATTATTATTATTTTGATAAGATCAAATCTAGCAAATTAAATTTAATATTATTTATTTGAATAATTTTTAAAATATATTATTTATTTAAATAATATTTAATATATATTATTTCTCATCGGACCATTATTCTTGGTCCATCATTCATCTAAAATATTTATCAGGCCTTGAATAATTACTATTTATTTTTAAATTAATATCACTGCATTATTTTCCAATAAATAAATATTATATTAACTAAATAAAAAATAAATATTTATTAAATATGTTATTCACAAAATATTCTCTTGAATAACTAGTGATGGGATATATGTGATCAAGAAAACATGATTAATTATTAAACCACATGAGGTAATAATATTTATTCTACTTGATAAATAATAAATAATATTATTATTTAACTAAGATTCTGGATACATTTAGTATGTGACCCTTTATGCCAATTTCTCAATAACATTAGGTGAAGCATCCCAAAGTCTAAGGCTAGCATCTAGAAACATACCAAGACACTCATATAGAAATAATTTAATGTCATAGTGACATAAAACCTCATACAAATGCTTTCCATGTAATATAATCCCTTTATCATGATATCTCTAACCAAGTAGGTTGCATGTTGGTTCCATTAACCTATGTGCTCGATGTCTCTTTCTTTGAATTTCTAGAAATTGAACTTGCCTAGGAAACACCAAGGCCATAGATTTATTTAGGCTATATCATTTTCATCAAAGGTCCTAAGATATCAACTTCTATTGAAAAATATAAGGGACAAATCATTTTTCTCATTATTCATTAATAAAGTATTACTCATGATGCACCCAACATATCTTACTTCACCTCAAACGTCTGTCATTATAGTTTTCATCAATACATCAAAGTACATGACTCATAATATACATTAATAATTATCTTAAAGTTTAAGGACTAATACACACACATATATATAGTAATATCCAATGACACATATAAATATGGATTTACTACTGGCAGGTCTCGTTCTTATAATATCCTACATTGGAAATTACCAAGGGAATACACCATGAGAAAGTGCCTAAAAGTACTATGAGTCTCCACCCCTGATAGAATATATCATTTTTGTCCCTCAAATGATTTCTCATGGATATTAAACATATATTTAAGAATAATATCATTGAACTTATGGGTTTTCATCATAACAGGGAACTGTTATGATCTTTCAATGAGATAGTTGCTCTTTGGACATTATCACGTTCTATTTTACACAAAATAACAATCATGATATGATAAGGAGTTTATTAATATTCAAAACTATGAATACATTTAATCATAAAGTACACAAAATTTGTTTCTAGGGAACCAACTCCAACATACTCCCACTTTCACTAGAGATAGCTGCTAACAACCTTCAGTCTGATAGCTCTCACGTGATACTCATGATTTTTATGAGATAATTCTTTAGTAAAGGGGTTCTCCATGTTTTATTCTATGAAAAATTTTCAGACTATAACTTCACCCCTCTAATAAAAATCTCTCAAGAGATGAAACTTTTAGAATATGTGATTTTTCTATTAGTATGACCTAGGCTCTTTTGTAAGAGCCGCTATTACAGTATTATCACAACATAATTTCATATAGTCATTACTACTAGGTATCACATTAAGCTTCTAGATAAAGTTTTGTATCCAAATGGATTATTTGGTTATATCATAAGCTACTATATACTCAGACTCTAATGTAGAATCATCAAAAAGTGGATACTTTGAACACTTTCAGGTCACAGCTCCTCTGTTGAGACTGAAAACATATCCTGACTAGAAATTCAGATAATTTTGATCTGTTTGAAAACTATCACTAGTATAGCCCCTGATAACTAGCCTATCATATCCTTCATACACCAAAAACGTATCCTTAGTTATTCTTTTATACTTAAGGATAACCTTACCAGTAGACCAATGATGTTCACCTAGATCAGTTAGATATATCCCTACCATGATCAATGTGTAATAAACATCAAGTCTATTATATAACATGGCATATACGATTAACCCTATCACTGAAGAATATGTGATCTTACTCATTCTCTCTTTCTATTTTTGTGTCTAAGGATACATTTTCTTGGAAATATGTATACCATGTGACACTAGAACCAAACCCCTCTTGTATTATTCCATACTAAATCTATTTAGTATCTAGTCAATGTATGTACTTTGACTTAGTCCAAGAATCCTCTTGGATCTATCACGAATGATCTTAATCCCTAGAATATAGGCTACTCCACCTAAGTCCTTCATGGAGAAACACTTGTTTAACCATTATTTAACAGACTATAAGACTAGTATTTCATTTACAATAAGTAATATGTCATCAATATATACTACTAGGATAATGACCAAATTACCACTAAAAATCTTGTAAACACATGGATTACATTCATTATTAATGAAACCAAAATATTTTATAGCTCCATCGAATTGAATTTTCCATGACTTGGATGCTTGCTTCAATCCATAAATGGATATATAAAACTTTAATATATTTTTGGCATCACTTAAAGTCACAAACCATTCTGATTGTGTCATAGAGACATCTTCTTGAAGGTTACCATTAAGGAAAGTTGTTTTGACATCCATTTGTCAAATTTTATATTCATGGTAAGCAGCTATAGCAAGTAGAAGTCTGATGAATTTAAACATATAAATTGGTGAAAGGTTTTTGTCGTAGTCAATTCCTTGACCTTTTTTAAACCCATTATCCACTAGCCTAACATTATAGGTACTTACTTTAACTTCCTTGTCTAGTTTTCTCTTTAATATCCATTTTTAACCTATAGGATTTACATCAACTGGAAGATCAACTAGAACCCATACTCAATTATAATACATGGAATCCATTTCATAATTCATGGAATCTTTCCATACCATAGATTTTGATATCTCTACTATCACTTTGTAGGAGAAAGATTGATTATTTTAAACCAATAATGAGTCACCATCTTCAGTGAATAGAAAAACATATCTCTCTAGTTCTCTTAACTCTCTGGTGATCCTATATAATACTTGTGTTTCAAGAACAACTTCTTTCATGGGGACCTAAGGAATATGTTCTTGTACCAACTCTTGTGTATATTGAGCATCAACTTCATTTAACTTAATATTTCTCCCACTATCCTTCTTGATGATGTGATCCCTCTCAATAAATACAGATTTTCTAGTGATATTCACTTTCATTTTTTGCGAGGTTGTATAGGTAGTATCCAATTTTTTCCTTAGGATATCCTATAAAGATACACTTTGTACCTTGAGGTGCTAGTTTTTTTCCTGATAAGGCCTTAACAAATTTCTCACAACCCCATACATGTGTATACAACAAAACAGGTTTATTTCCACTCTATATATTAAGGTGGATTCTATTTTCCACTTTATTTGGTACTCAGTTTATTGTGTTTATGTTACAGTTTGTAATTTATATCCCCAAATGGATAATGGAAGATCTGCATGACTCATCATAGATTATACCATGTCTATAAAGGTATGGTTACTCCTTTCACTAACAGTGTTCCCCTGTGTTTTGTAAGGTGGAGTGATTTAATATAGAATCCCAAACTCCCATAGAAAGTTTATAAACTCTTGGTTAAGATATTCACCACCTTGATCTGATCAAAGCTTCTTTGTCTTCTTTCCAAGTTGATTCTCTACTTCATTCTTGAATTAATTGAATTTCTCAAAGGAATCAGACTTATACCTAATCAAGTAGATATATCAATATCTACTCAAGTCATCAGTTAAAGTTATGAAGTAAGAATACCCACCTATAGGTTTTATTGGAAATGTTCCACACACATCAGTGTGTACTAATCCAAGAAGCTTAGTGGCCCTTTCACTATTTCCACAGAATGGTGGTTTGGTTATTTTTTTTATAAACAAGCATTAAATATTTCAAGTGGTTTTAGCTCAAAAGAGTATAAATAACCATCTTAGCAGATCTTTGTCAAATGATTCTCGTTTACATGACCAAGATAGTGATACCATAGTTGGGTGTTATATGATTCATGTGAACATGATTTGTTATTGATTTTCAATAGTTGGTTTGTTTAATTTAATACATAAATACCATTATTTAAATGTTTCATGCCATAACATATGTTATTTTTATAAAAGAAACAAATTTCATTTACAAATTTAAAAATAAGACCATCTGTATCTAGGCAGGATAAAGAAATTATGTTCTTGGTAATAGTTAGTACATAATAACAATATCTAAAAAACAATATCATTCATGTTATCAATTAAAGGTGGTAGTCTCTAATGGATAGATAATATATCCTCACACCATTGGTAGCTTGTAAATCCAATTATCCTCTAGAAATATTTTCAAAATCCACTTGTTATGAGTCTTGGTCCCCTTTTACTAGTAACGAAAAATGGGTTTGCAATCTTTGTGAATATTAGGTAGATTTGGGGTGGGACAGGCCTAAAATTTTTGACTGTTAAGAGTGTAATCCAATGTTGTTTGACCCCACATGAGTGTGGACCAATGCAGGTTGAGTCCATGTGGGTACAGGATTACCCATAGACCTTATTTTAAAAAAATATTATTATTATAATATATGATTCTTTAACATTTTAATTTCTTTAATAAAAAATCATGATTAAACCAAGACATATGATTTCTCATTTTAATGGTCATACTAATTCACCATTCATTCGCATGTTAATTTTAAATAGGTATATATTTATTATTTTAATATGATATTATAATATTTATATAGTAATTATTAACTATATTCACATAGTGCGTCATCCCACCTCTCGAAAAATGGAAGTCATCTCCCTTTCACATGGTTTCAATTCTAAAAGATTTATTATATTCATAATATTTTATGTATTGATTTATTATTGTTATTATTTAAATTCATTTTTTTATTAAGAAAATAGGAAAGGACCTCATGGTAACCCTAATTGCTTCCTCTGAAATTGATCGTTAACTAGAGATTCTGCATTCATTCATAGGTCCAAACATTCACATCACCACACAACCATCATCATCATTCATATCCCCTCACTGATCACTCACCTAATTTTCATCACAACAGCTAACCACCACATCAATGTCATCAAATTCCATCATTAACCCATTGAAAAATGCTTCATCGTGTAACTTAAAACTCTAGCTATGGTTGATCCATACTTCTCCCCACAACTTCTATTAAGAATGAGAAAAAATTCAATATTTAAATGATTATAAATAGTATATTTTTTAAAATGTAGGAATAACCATGGTCTAACCAAGATCTTATGTTGGGAAAGTTGGGTTTGAAATTTTGTATATGTGTTGTATGCAAGATTTTGTAGACAAACTAGCATGAGATCAAACTTACACGGGCTTAACCCACCCCACCCCCCACCCCCAACCCACCCATTTGGCGTTAATACCTTGGCCTTGTTCTTCCTTTTATTATTCACGATAAGTACTGTGGGTTTGTTACACCCCATGTTCTTGTCCACTTGGTGAATCAAAGTAATAATTTCAGAAAGACTCTTCTTATTATTTCTCATGTTATAATTAATAATAAAACTAGATAATGACTTGGGTAATGAGGAAAGTATGAGATCTGTGTGAAACTCATTTGATAATTTAATCTCTAAGATGTCTAAGAGTTTAATATATACAATAATCTTGACTACATGAGGCTTATCTAGTGTTGACTCTCCAAGATATGTTGTAAACAGATTATTATAGATCTCATATCTCTCTTGTCTTTTCTTCTCTTAATAGAGATCCAGAAGGTGAAACATCATTCTATACACATCCATGTACTCATGTTGCTTTAGAATCTCATTGTTCATGGATTATAGCATGAAATTCTGAATATATATGGCATTGTTGAAATGTTTCTCATAGAGAGAAAACTCTTCCTCAATAGCCTCTTTACCAGGAACTTCAAGAATAGGTTCTTACAACACATATAATTTCCTTTCATAATGTAGGATGACACATAAGCATCTTTTCCACTCTTTTAAATTTATGTCGGTGAGAAGGTAATCCTTCTCAAGTATGGATCACAATGAATTTTTGAAGTTGTGTTCATTGTTTTTTCAAAAAAAAAATAAGATGAGATGGATTTTATTACTTTATCTGATAAAAGGTAAATAAATAAACATTATATTATATTCATTAATCTCCTACTAATTTATAGAAACCTAATATCCCCCACCATTGGTTTCATAATATCATGTTTCTTGTGCATTCTAGTTGAAAGGATCTATATTCCTCTTCTCATCACCCCAAATTTGGTCGATCAAGAAATTTGAAGGGGTTTAGGTAAGCATTCCAAATTCCAACTCCATTAACTCACAGTTTCTTGATCTATTGAGTGGACTCCCCAATCCTAAAATCCTTAAATTGGATTCCCTCAACCTTTTCCTATTAGTTACACCAATTTCTTCTTTGTTATTCAACCCTTGATGTGAACTAAGTTAATTTAACCCAAAAAATCAAGTTATAATTCCCTAATAATTGAAAGCACCCTGACTTTGGTTGGTCAAACACTTTGAACTATGGTTCAATTTTAACTTATGTAGTGGATGGTTATACTGACTTAATATATATAATTGAGGTATTTTTAAACTTTGTGTGTAAATTCCTTATTTTATTTGTTATTATATGATTTTTAATAAAGTGGATTTACTTAAGTGATTAACCATGTCTTAGATAAAGTTTACACATAATCCAATTTATTTTAGTTTCCTCTTGCATTATTATTAATTCATTAATTCATGTGATCATGAAAAAAAATCCATAATGAAATTCACCATTCACTTGATAGAAATAAAATAATAAAGTGGTATGATCATGAGCTTTTACTAATGGTTATTTTATCTAGTGGATGATAAATTAACTATTGACCTAGGGGAAAAACACCTTGAACCATAAAATGGTTCATATTGCATCTTTTCATCTATCCACCCATGTACCTCCTAGATTAGTTTTGCCTCAGCTCTAAACTTGAACCACCTCCACTTTCTAGGGAGATATATTAATTATTAATTCTTTTAATCACAAGCAGGTGGGAGAACCAAAGGATTTATATAAAAAATCATGGTATTGCAGTCCCTTACCTAATCAGAGGAGGTATGATGCACATTCCATTAATTTAATTTAATAATAAATTAAAATGAAACTAATCACATATAAATTTTTGGTCTATTCTCATGATCATCCACATACATGCAATGAATTACACATTTAATAAAAATAGTATTCAATTATAATCATTATAATTTAAGATAAATTGTTCTTGAATCAATTAATTATATTCTTTAATTAATCAATTATTTTATCTTAATTTCCATCCTAAATTTATTGGGATCCTCATCCATCACAATTTTAAAAAAATTAAATAAATTTATTTAAAATTAACTATGTACAAAATATATACCTTAGAGGAAACATGGTGAGTGTCTTTCTAAACTACCCAACATGTATTATATTTTTAAATTATTTACTCATGTGGCGTTTGGAATACATGACTTAACATGTAATTGCATGGTGCGTACTATCAACTTAATGAACACACAGAACATGAGGTATTTATGTAGTTTTTTATGTTTCAATGTGCATAGAGTAATGAATGTATTATGACTTATACATGATATGCAGTTTCAAAAATTATACAAAAATCAATTAGAAATTTAATATATATATATATATATATATATATATATATATAACCTGTTATGTAAGATCTCATGTTTTGAACTGAATGGAATTTTTCTAAAGGTTTTTGAACTTTTTTTTAGGATGGTTCGAATTTTAAATCAATATTTAGAATGTAAATATGAGCATTGGAATAGTTAAAATTGTTTTTTATGGGGTTTAGAGTTTGAGAGGTGTATCAGGTGTTTAGTTGAGTTTTGAGAGTATCATGCTTTGAAATCCCAGTTTTTGGAAATCCATAGGGAGGAACACAGTTAGTGATAACCATGAACCTCAACCATGAGGAGCCTGGAGGGTGTCACATGGTTTTTCAAATGGTGAACCCAATATTTCATAGGCATGTGAGGGGTATGAAAAAAGTTCCATAGGGGATCTGCATGGGCTAAGTATGGTTTGGAAAACTCTGTGCCTAGACATGTGAGGGGTTCCACCTTGAGGTAGTATTATCATACGGTTGGCACACGGTTTGGAAAACCATGCGGCCAAACTGTATGACTTAGTTTTTTTAACCTTTAACCCTAATTTCTCCTCCCCATTTACATAGCAGCTCCATCCCATGCATGGAGAGCTTTCCTTACCTCTTGGAATAGTGGGATCTCCTTCGTTTGGACTCAGAATCAGTCCTCATTCATCATGTTGGATATCTAATGGTAAGTCTATGATTCCCCTTATTTATTGTCTCAGTTTCTCTTTCCATATTGAATATTATTTCAATGTGAGAAGATACACCCTATTTTTAGGTCATTTTTCTATTCTTCTAATTTCTCTCTATTCATCTTGAATCAAAGACTGATAATGTATGAGTAGATAATCCTAAGCATGATGTAGGTGGATATGGATTTTCCCTCAAAGTTTCTTAGTTTTATAAAAAAATTTCATTGTGTCCCGCACTACATTTTCTATGCATCACCCTTTAAATGTGAAATTTATTATGTGGAACCTAATGCCATAAATTAAATAGTTTTTTTTTATTTAATTACACCATTTTAGGTTCTTTACCTAAACTCAAACCACCCCTTTTGGTGAATTTATTATATACCTGTGGACCTATTCTTTGTCTAGGAAATTAAATCACCCTTTTTGGGTATTGTTTTAAATGATTTTATTATAATGATCTGCCTGTGATTTAATCGCCTTTGAGGTGTATTGAATTAGTCTGATGTAAGATATGTTTAAATTTAATTAAATGAGTTGGTATGTCAACTATTCCCTGTTTTTAATAAACCATCTATGAGGTGTGTTGTCTTATTTAATAAAAAGGAGAAATCAAATGGAGTTATTTGGAATGATAAATGGCATGGAATTTTCCTATAGACTTCTTAATTACTTATAAATGGAATGGATAAAATTGTATAATTGAATTGTAATATGGAATGTTTATGGGAATTCCCTCTTTATTATTAATACTTGAACTATAATACGGAATGCTTACTAGCATGTCTTTATTTATTACTTGTATTTAAATGGAAAAATGGCATGGATAATCTCATGTCCAATGTTTTCATATTAAATACAACATGTCTATACCCTTATATAACACATTGAGTGATACCCGGGTTCCTTATACGAAACACCTTGGATGTGATTATTGGTTAAATGAATTGTAATAGACCATGGATCAATACCTAGATTCCATATATGTATCACCTTGGATGGGATCATTTGTTAAGTGAATTATATTAGACCATGGAGTGATACTTGTGTTCCTTGCATGGAACACCTTGGACGGGCTCATTAGTTAAATGAATTATTATGCCTTGAGTGAACCTTAGATTCCCAAGTAGGAATGCCTTGGATGGGATTATAGGTCAAGTGAATTATTATGCCTTGAGAAAATTTTGGATTCCCAAGTAGGAATTCCTTGGATAGGATAATAGTCCAAATGATTACATTGCACCTTGAGAAATACATGGATTCCCAAGTAGGAATGTCATTCATGGGCTTATTGGAAATAATGAATTTATTATTTTCTTAACTAGCATGACACATATGATTTTTACTATTACTTAGACCTTGTTATATTCCATTAGACCTAGAAAAACTAATGGTTGTATACTTAGATTCATGAGATGACCCTGAATTATTCTGTAGTTTCAACTATATAAACTCCTGGATGCATGGTCTTATAGCCATGGGTCCTAATAACACTTATTTTCTATCACCTTTACTATTATATATGGATGCTTTGGTCTTACACCTTGGCTCCTCATCAGTGAATGTATATTTTTTCATATATATAGGCTTACATATATTCATATATATATATATATATATATAATGGAATGTGTTCATAGACATTACAATTTAGACCAAAGTAAGTATTGTAAATTGGGTGTCCTTTGAGGAAATTGAGCCTGAATTAGTTATATTTATTTTTTTATTTCCTTATTTGTTATAAATTAACACTAGTATATTTTATATTCATGGACTGTACTACATTAGATGTATTTTGTGGTGTCCTACTAAGTTTATCTTACACCCTATCTGGGTCATCATTTGGTACTCGGAAAGACCTCATGGTTTCAAGATCAGGATTCTGGATTATGTTATGTGTTTTTCACTTAGATATTAGAGCTTAGGAGCCCAGGACTGAGCAGATGCTCAGGATGATCATAGAGATAGCCTTTGGGGTTTAATTTTTTTTATGCATGTATTGTATGTTTTTTCCATGTATGACTATTTTCCTTCTAGTATTGACATGAAATATTTCTTTATATGATACTGGTTATGGTTTTGTCTGTTTATTATTATTGGAATGGTTTATTTATGCTATCATTCATTTATACTTCTTCATCCATTTATTTATTTATTATATATCATTATTCTACTCTAATCATGAGGGTATAGTCTCCCCACCATAACATAATTGGACCCTCACTGCTAATTGGCAGCCTCTGGCATATGGGGAGGCATGCTTGAGGCCATGTGGTGAACCAGCTCAATGTACCATTTTAGTGGATCCCAGGTTGAGATGTTACAAATTGGTATCATAGGTTTATTTTCCTTTATCATACTGTTTTGGGTTGGTATATAGGAGACTAAAAATTTGTTATCACTTGACATATAGCATGTATTTGGGAGTGATCAACCCGCGCACAGGGGAAAGACTAAGTTATCAGGGATGGGACTATTTTTCATGTTTTTCATTATTATAGTTGATTATTATTTAACCTTAAGTGATTGGTGTAATTTATGTTGCTTACTGATTTATGGGATTTATTTTATTTTACCCTTATCCTGGTATGGAAAGGAAGTATTATTACATGCATCATTATAGGCACATATATATTCACATTTCATGCCATGTAGGTTGCATTGCTTGATTGTTTGATACCTATTGGATGTGCCTCATGTGATTATTTAGCATCCTTTCATGTACACCATGTTGTGTGATAAATTTCCATGTTCACCAGTATTTATTTCTCTATGATAGAATGTATTGTAATAATTATAGTAAAATAATTAGTTATTAAAGTTTCGACATCAACTTAAATGGTGTTTTCCCATATAGCTTGATGGAGGCACCTTAATTAACCAATTATTAAATTTTTGAGCCATGGACCATTAGTTTCCTAGGATAGAACATTAGTGGTTGTGATTAAATGGGTGTCAATAATAATTTATGAAGTTTATGGGCCTTTATAAATTAGGAATGGTGGACTATATACTCAAATAATCAAATATATTCATGTTATACTCTAAGACCGAAGGTAAAAACTTGGTAATTGTTACATGAATTCCAATTCTAACTTATAAAGAAAGTTACCATTATAAATTATGAATGATGATTCATCTAACTGGTCTATTGTATAAAGATAAAAGTTGTTAAAATCTAACTCATAAAATTATTTGGTTGCATACAGATCTTAGACTTGATTCAACCCGAATAGGTTGGTCGGGGTGTTTCATGCTCATGATCTAAACTGGACACAACCTGATTAGGTAAGACTTGACATGATATTATTATATGATAAACCCACTAAGGGTGTAGGCAATCATAAATAAATTGACTATTATTGGTTTTCTATTGAATAGACCTGGGTTATAATGATGAGACCCTCATAGGTAACCTTTACTTTGATATGACTTGATACTTAACCCCATGGGGGTATACTCATGTTGCATAGGGATGGTTATTTAAAGTGTTAGTAGATATGTATATGATGTTATGTATAAATTTATAGTGAAATCTTACTAACTAATTCCCTTAAAATGGTATAGAACTTGTGGTTTTCCTTTGGAACTTATTTTTATGCAAGGAATTAGTTAATTAAAATATTAATCATAGCCTAAAGGGTATTTTACTCTATAGCTTGGGATTGAAATTTTATTTAACTAATCCGAATTTTGGGATAAATTTTCTAAAATGTGATAGGATATCATCTAAATAAATAATTCTTGGAAGTAAGTTTTGATATAACTTGCATATGTTGCCTTATGGAATCAGTTAAATAAAGTACACAGTATAGTTGTTCTGCATAACTAGTACTTGACATTTCCTAAATTGAGGATCTTTAAATGTTTATAATAAATGTGGATAGATAAAAATGGCTTAAATGAAACCTTAAAACAGTGTTCTTAGATTTAAACATCATGTAAGGGTAGTTTAAAGGTTGTCTTGAGATTTTCCTTGAACAAGAACATGGACATTACCCATGGATCTCTTTGAAATTTCTGTTATGTTGATCTAGAGGTTAGGCTATTAAGACTAGTGACCTTTTTAAGGCATGACCTTTTTTTAGAGTTGATGCCACTTGAAAGGGATAACCTATTCTGGTGGTTCCTTGGAAATAAGAAGCATTATAGGATGCTTTCCTTGAGTTACTGGCATAGGGAGTGCCATCCTTACATTGTTTAGCTTGATGTGGGTTCTTAGTTATAAAATGACACTCGGGTTAGATGGGTGTTCATGTGATGAATGGACCTTTATTAGGGATGTGATAATTGTGAAATACTTTTATTTAGTGGGTTAAACATGCCTAAGGCATGCTCAGCCACTTAGTAGGTCATGTGGACTTTATTTTTCTTCAGTGATGGTGGAATCGTGAGGTTTTTATCCATATTAACAGTCGTATAAGATAATATGACTCTAGGATAAATTTTTTTATACAATTCATTGGATACTGGGATACATAGGGATGATGGTCCTATAGATAATATCAAATGATGTGCCATTGTGTTGATGAAATATTATGTCAATATGCATCGATACACATGGTACCTATCGAGTTGGTAAAATGGTATAAAGAACCATATGAGTTCGGTGGATTCATTTAAGCCATAATATATTAATCTACATTCTTGATTCATCTTCAAATTAAAGTGACACGGGAATTAGAGGAATTAAGTTATCCCAGTGTTGGGAGATGACATTGCAAAAGGATTGGGTGTTGTGACAATATCAATTGGTTTAGTTTTGGTTTATATGCCTGATTCTAGTGATGTGAATGAGCGTGGATTGGGAGAGAATCATGCATATTTTTGGAGAAAATATTATCTAGAACACTTTTAAGAAATTTTTTCCTCTCTTTTTGAGTTATAACTTCATAAAAGAGTGTTGGACACATTTGTAACATGTGTTCAATGGTGGATGGAGCGTGTTCCATGGGTTGAGTTCCCATTCCCATTAAACGATGATCAAAAAACTCATAATGTGGGGATCATCAAATCAAATGTGTGTTAGTGTTTCATTCCAAGTAGATGGATCACAATCAAAAAATGCTATCTAGAATTGGTCAGAATAGCTTTTGGAATCCCATGAGGCTGGTAAATTCAAGTTCATAGTCCTTGAGATGATGATCAAGATAAAACCTGGTTATGGGTTTGGTTTGAGTCTATATACTAGATTTAGACTTAAGGTGTGTAATCGGCCTAGGAATTAATGATTTTTATGGGTTTTGGTTCTTGAAATGTAGCATAATGATAAAATGGTTGGCTTTGTATGAAACCTTTGAGGACATCATGAGTCGAGGGTGGACTACAACAGGGGTTTTGAAACAATCATGTAATGAATTGGTAGTAAGGTATAGTGGTTGGTAAATGATGATGCGCCAGTAGGTATAGTTGACCTATCTTAAAAGAATTTGGACAATATTGGTTTGACTATTCTTCTTATCAGTAGTTGGTTATAGTTGGTTGGAAATCATGTCAGTCACTTCATCTTGGATACGAAGGGAGTGTATCAGGTATTATTGGTAATCATTGATATCCTCTTAGTGTAAAATTGGATTAATGATGATCATTACCCTTACCTTAACATCATCCAAGGTACACTAAGAGATCATAGGTTGTACACCTAGATAAATAAATAAATTTAATTCCTTGTTGGCTTGATAAATAGACTCTTGAGAGTTACACTCTGGGGTCATGGATAATCATAGAGGTGTGGTTTTTCCTGATTGATACTTGGATTCCTATATATTAAGGCCTTGTATGGACTCCTATACACCAATAAATTATTTAACTCGACTCTAGGTGAGATACTACTACTGGACTTAATCAGTTTTCTTGATACATGGACATCTTGGATATGTACTGATGTCTCACTTGTAAACTCCTAAAAATAGACTACCTTGGATAAGCTCCTTGGACTCTAGTAGTTGATTCTAAGGTTACCTTGTAATTATGGTTGGGATCGATTGATTTGATTAGTGTGTCATGATCCAAGGGTGTTTGATCGGGTATACACCTATGTTTATTCTATATAACGACAAATAAATGAATTTTTGGGTTGGATATGTCACTAGAATCCAGTTATGGGATTCAATGAGCATGCTTGAAGTAGTATTGAGGTGCCTTGGATTTAAGAAGTCTGTATCGAGCTTATTATGTGTCATTTTTCAAAGTTTATCACCTTCAATATAGTTAGCTGGTAGTGGCTTGTCTTACTTTTCTCATCATTGGTTGAATGTAGTCGGTGAGGAACCGCATCTAGCATGTCATTGGGATGAGGTGAGTGCAGTGAAAAGTCTAATTGAGACTTTTCATGAAAATGTTGGTGCAACCAGGCTAAGTGTGTTCAATTGGAAATTTTACCATTCGATTAAATTGAGAAACATTTCGGTGCATCTTTATAATGCTAAGGGCATGTTTAAGTAAGAAATTCCAATGTTGGAAGCACCATGACTCAAAATTAACCATTCAAGATAGAACCTATAGTGGGGAGTTCCATCACCTATTTGGTGAAAGATATGATTACATGATCATGTATCAAGTTAAATGGGATCAAGTAAGCATTGTCTTGATGTTTCATTTTTGAATACGAACATTGTTTCGATTTTTAATGGATTAAGTATCGTGTATTAGAAGTAATGCTTGCAGTCGTATTGGGAATTTAAAATGTAACACAACTGTTCGAGTGAAAATTCATGACCAGGTAGGTTAGGTGATGTTTTATTTGTTCCCCAATAATTCTTGGGGATGATAAGTTCTAAGGGGGGGAGATTATAAGATCCCATATTTTGAATCAGATGGTTTTTTTCTAAAGGTTTTTGAACTTTTCATTTTGAGGATGGGATAAATTTTAAACCAAGCTTAAAAATGTAAATTTGATCAATGGAACACTTAAAAGTGTTATTTTTAAATAGTATTTAAGGATCGAGAGGTGTCTTAGATTCATGGTTGAGTTTTGAGAGCATTGGGATTTGAAATCATGGTTTTTGGAAAGCTAGAGGGAGGTGCATGATTAGTGCTAACCATGGACCACAATTGTATGGTTCCTAGAGGGTGTCACATAGTTTTTCAAACCATGCACTTAAAGTCACACGACCATGAAAGGATCCTATAAAAAGTTATTGAGGGGATATGCATGGGTTGCGCACGGTTTGGAAAACCATGTGCCTAGTCATGTGATGGGTGCCACCTTGAGGAAATATTTCCACACAGTTGGTGCATGGTTTGGAAAACCATGTAGCCAAAACATGTACCATATTAAAGAGAATGGAATTACCCTTTTACCCTAGGTTTCTTTTAACCTTCATCCCTACTGTCTATTTCCCATTCACACACCAACTTCCTCCCATGTGTGGAGAGATTTTCCTCTCCTCTAGGCATGATGAGGTATCCTTTGTTTGAACTCATAATTGGATTTCTTTCATCGCATTTAATATCCAATCATAATTATATGATTCTTCTTCCTTATTTTCTCAGTTTCTCTTACCGTATTGAATGATATTTCAATGTGAGATAATATGCTCTATTTTCAAATCATTTTTATATTCTTATGATTTCTCTCAATCTGGATCAAAACAAATCCTGATAATATATTTTTGAATCATACTAAGCATGAGATAGGTGTTCTGTATCTTTTTCCCCAAAGTTTCCTCATTTTATAAAACATTGTCATTGGGTTGCATTCCAGATTTTCCGTGCATCACCATTTAAATGTGAAATTAATTATTTGGAACTTAATTCCTTAAATTAAATAGTTATTGTGTATTTAATTACACCATTGGAAGTTCTTCACCTCAACTCGAACCACCCCTTTGGGTGTGTTTCTTATATGCCTGTGGACCAATGTTTCATCTAGGAAATTAAATCACCCTTTTTGGGTGTTTTTTTAAATGCTTTGATTACAATGTTATGTATACGCTTTAATCACCTTTAAGGTGTGTTAAATTACTCTAATGTAAAATATGTTTAAATTGAATTAAATGAGTTGGTATGTCAACCATTCCCTATTTATAATAAAACTACCTGTGAGGTGCACTGTCTTATTTAATGAAAAGGGGAAATCAAATGTATTTATTTGGAATAATAAATGGCATGGAATTTTCATATGGTATTCTTAATTACCTATAAATGGAATGTCCCAAATTGAATACTTGAATTGTAATATGGAATGTTTATGGTCATGGCCTCTTTATTATTCATACTTGAATTGTAATACGGCATGCTTACTAACATGTCCTTATTTATTACTTGTATTTAAATGTATAAATGGAATGGATAATCTCATGGATAATGTTTTCATATTATAGGAAATGTGCCTATTCCCTTATATCACACCTTAAAAAATACTTGGGTTTATTATACGAAATGCCTTGGATGGGATTATTGGTTGTAATAGACCATGGAGCGACACCTATATTCCTTATACAAAAAAAATTGGATGGGATCATTAGTTAAGTGAATTCTATTAGGCCATGGAGTGATACTCTGATTTCTTGCATGGATCATCTTGGACAGGATCATTAATCAAATGAATTTTTTTTCCTTGAGTATATTCCTAAGGAGTAATGTCTTGGAAAGGCTCATAGGTCAAGATAATTATTATTCCATGAGAAAACCTTGGATTCCCAAGTAGGAATTAATTGGATGGTCTCATAGGCCAAATTATTTACATTATGCCTTGAGCAATACATGGATTCCCAAGTAGGAATTTTATGCACAGACTCATAGGACATAATGAATTTATTATATGCTCAACTATCATAACATATATGATTTGTACTATTAATTGGAACTTGTTGGATCCAATTGGACCTAGAATAACTAATGGTATTATACTTAGATACATGAGATAACCCAAACTCATTCCTTGGTTTCAACTATATGCAGTCCTGGATTCCTGGGCTTATAGTTATGGGTCCTGTTAACACTTATTTACCATTAACTTTACTATTATATAAGGATTCCTTGGTATTACACCTTGGCTCATCACCATTTCATATATATAGGATTATATATATGCATATATATACATTACATCATATTTTCATAGACATTTTGGATTAGGTCAAAGTAGGTATTTTCAGTCGGGTTTCCTTTAAGGAACCTAAATAATAATTGGTTATGTTTATTCATTTATGGTCTTATTTTTTATACCCACACACTATTGTATTTTATATTCACAAAATATATTGCATTAAACATCATTGTTGGTGTCCTAATAAATTTATCTCACACCCTTTTTAGGCCACCGTTTGGTACCCGGACAAACCTCGTGGTTGCAAGATCAGGATTCTAGATTGTGTTATGTGTTATACACTTTGATATGGGATCTTAGGAGCATGGGAATGAACCTGTTCTTAGGATTCTCATGAAAATAAAATTTGGGTTTAGTTCTTTTCATTATTCATGTATTTTATGCATTATACCATGTATTCCTTTTTTCCTTTTGGTATTGACATGCCATCATTTTGTATATGACATTGCTTATGGATTTAGTCTTTTATTATTACCAGGATGATTTATTTATGCTACCTTTCATTTATATTGCTTCTAATATTGATTTATTTATTATTTACCATTATGTTACTCCAATAATGAGGTTATAGTCTCCCCATTTTACCATCATTGGACTCTTGCTACTAGTTGTCATCCTCTAGCATATGAGGAGGCATTCTTGAGGTCATGTGGCGAACTGGATTGGGGAAACGTTTTAGTGGCTCCAAGGTCAGGATGTTACTTGTTACATGGTGTGTAATATCAAATTAATGACCACAAGGAACACATTTTGATAATTTATAATCATTATAATAAATTAATTTTTAATTTTTCGTAATTTGGTAATATACACAGTATGTACAATCTATCTACACAACAAGTATATTTCTCATCATCTATCCACGAAAAATTCTTAGGGACTTGGTGTGTAATCATGCCACATAAATAATGGAGCACATGATGTGTACATGGGATATACGGAATGTGGTATCTAAGTTACATGGTCACCAATCATGTAAGTCGGGTAAGAGAATACACAGCCCATCTTTGACTAATGGACTACACATCTGGTATAGATGTTACACGCCGTGTAGTGAAATTGAACATGAGCTATCCTAGCCCAGAAACATGAAATGTATTTAAATACACACCACATGTAATAAATTAAAAAGGATTTAATTAATTCCAAATTAATTCTTAGCGCATTGAACATGGGTACACGGTGTGTACTAGTGAGCTACACGATGAGTACTCTTGTGTTAACAGACCAAAATCTTCGGCACCTATGGATGAGATATTTGAATTTATTTTGTTCATAAAATTTATCAATTTTATTATATTTGAAAGAAAAATATGAATATGGGAATATATCATGATTTATATAAAATAATGATTAAAATGAAATTGAAAACTAATTGTGACACCCCGAAAATCTAAAGTAAGAACCTTATATTCGATAGCGTGTATGGCACGTGACACCAAGCACATAAGGGAATATAATATATTAATAAATTATAATATATTTACTATTTAAAATATATTATATATATTTCAATTCATGAAACACATAGTTAACATGCATTACATGCAAGAGAGACCTTCTTTGAGGGCTTGCGTTACACGCTAGCTGAGATTTATCGAACAATAATATATTATTAAAATATTATTATTTAATATAATAAGATATAAAATAAAAATTATGAATATTTTTAACTAAATTATGAAAATTTATGTTTTATATAATTATAAAATTAATTCATGGGTTACCAATTATCGAGAAATGAAAATAATAACCAATTAGATATAAAAAGAAATATTATTTTTTGTATGATTCCAAAGGAGTTTTATCTTAATAAACATAATTAATTATAATTAGTTAATTATTTTAATAAAATATATATTTTATATATTCAATAAAATGTTTTTAATATTCATACATTATATTTTATAGGCATAAGATACGAATAAACTCTATTTTACACATAAAAACCTATATTTTTATAAAGGTAATTTTACTGCCTTTTAATGGAAAACCCCTTTTAAATCTGAATTTTGACACTTTAATTGATTTAATATGTCAAAATAAACTTAATA
Organism: Viscum album; assembly: GCA_963277665.1. Lineage (NCBI taxonomy): Eukaryota > Viridiplantae > Streptophyta > Magnoliopsida > Santalales > Viscaceae > Viscum > Viscum album. Next base: position 1,816,978,452 of record OY728127.1, read on the forward strand.
TTTGAAATAAAAACATAATAATTAGGTTATGGTTAATTTTTTATATTTTTATGAAACATTTCATTTTTTAATGAATAGTTAAAAAACTGAATTTTAATTCAAAACTACTTTTTCATCTAATTTATTTATAAGGTTAAATTATAATTTTAATTGGTTTTAAATTTTAATTAGATGATATTTTTATCAATTAATACAATTTTTTACATTTTAATCAGTTTCACTTTGAAATTGATTATAAAAGCATAGCAAACTTTTGAACATTTTTACTATAAAAACTTGTATTGTCGTCCTTCCTATGGGATGAATTTTAAATTAATTTATGTCACTTATATGATTGAAATTTGAAAAAATGGATTTCTTATTTGGAATAATCATAACTTATAATTTATAATAATAAAAACTTTGTTTTTGACCAAAAATATTAGTGAAAATGATTAAAATTAATTACAACAATTAAGGTAAAATTAAGCTTAATAAAGGACTAAACCATTAACTTAAGGGACCAAATGACCTAGAAACTTATAAAACACCCATTTTCTGGAAATAATTAATATATTAACGTTAAATTATTGAGTTTGATTTATTTTTTAATTCTTTTTTAGGTAAAAACGTCGGTACACCTAACTTATTTTCAAAAATGCCAAGTGAGACATTTTCCTCCCTTATAAAAGGCCACCACCTATCCCCATTCCTCACACCTATCAAACCACTTAGGTTTGGAAAATATCTCACAATTTATATTCCAAAAATACCTCCTATTGACCTTGAATCCTACCTTTTTTTCATAAATCCTTCCAAAGAATCCTTTTGGTACAAACCAAAAGAAGTTATCCAATTAAGAGGTAACGTCTTCTCTCAAACTCTCTAGTTTCATTTCCATTATCCACCCCCCCCCCCCCTAAAATCTATTTATTCCATGATTATATAAAAAAACCAGTATCTTAAATATACTAGGATATTTTTATGTAAATTTTTAGACCAACACTTGAATACACCTCCATCTAATGGGTAATGAACATATTGTTTCTGTGTACGGAAACTACTACCTCACGAAACAATGATTGTTCATTTTTCCTTTACCACCTCTCATGGTGGCCATTATTATGGAAACTATTTTTATATATAATATATATGATATTTATTATTTATTTATAATTATTTAATACTTTTATAATATATACATTTAATAATTTTCATTTTGCGTTAATATGATAACATCGTTTGAGGAAGTGTGGACTACTGCCCCCTCAAAGCAATGTGATTCATTCACACGATATATGGAATATATAAAAGATGATTATAATTAAATGTATGGGACATAAAAAACATATATATTATATTCATGACATAATTAAATTTATGGAAATATGTGTATATATATATATATCATTTTTTATTACCCTTTCACACACTTAAAAAGTGATAACATTATTCATGGACTTGTGGATTACTATCTCATCGACATGATGTGATTCCTTTTTCATCACAAGAATTATATATATAAGTATATATGAGTAAATAATATGTTATTTATTATATAATTATAATTCTAGAAAGATATGGTGTTACTTACCTTCTTTCCATAACGATCGTTGAAAAATAAGAATATTACTCATACGTATGTACGGTCTATCGTCTCCATGGTTGTAACGTTGATTAATTTTTCATAACCATATGTAATGATTTTTTTTAAAAAAATATAATTTATGTATAAATATGATAATTATTCCATTATTTTTATTCTGGAGATGTTATATAATGTCCCCTTTAACCATATTTGACCTACCAAAGTTGTTTTTGACATATAAATTAAATTTGGTCAAAATAATCAATGTAAACATAATTGTTTGAGTAGTTGTACACAACATGTTAATAAGTGAAATAAAAGTAATAATAAACATGAAAAAATTTCTTAATCAAGAAGAAAATTAACATGAGTTTATTATACAGGAATTTAAAGGACGTTTACCCAAAAGGAAACTCAAGGTAAGGGATTCTCATCTCACTTTTTTTACATCAATGAGATAAATTCCATGTTCACCACTTACACATTTTGTGTGGTGTATATACTACCCATTTTTTAATATTATATAATTAATCCTATTACCTTAATGGTATTTAAAACTTCCATTTAATATTATTCCTTCATGAGTTTTATTATTTAAAATGTTTCAAAGTGTTATGGGACACTTTGGAATGTTTAAAGATTATTTTCCTCAATAATAACTTTAATAATATTTTAATGGTATTTCCATTCAAGGAAATTTTATGAAAATTGTTAAATAAAACCTTTAATTTCCTTTACTCTATTTATTCATGACCATTTTCAAGTATTAGTACCATTTTTTCACTCTTTGGTACTCAAAATGTTTTAGGAAATGTTTTTTAGAAAACCAGACTTTGTTTCTCTCTTTAGTCGAAGAACCTTTTTTCTTATAAAAACCATGTTTTATTAAAAAAAATTCAAAAATATTTTTAAAATAATTTATTAAATACATTTTTACCCTTTTTTTCTTTTACCAATGTTTTTAAATGAATCTTCTTGTCACTTTCTGAACAAGGAATTTTCCTAACATTTAATTGTGCAAAAGGAATGTTCTTTTTATCTCATATGACTTGTACAGATTTACCCTCCATAATTTATTTTAAGCTTCCTTTGCATGTAAAAGGTTAATTTTTAAAGAAAATTTTTTCAAAAGTGATTTTCAAAGAAAAAAAATTTCAAAAGTTTTTATAAAACAAAAGGATATTTTTCTCAACAATTTTTTTAGAAAGATATTTTTATAATGTTTCCATTCATCAATAGAAACAACCCTTTATTTTACTCCACTTAGTGTGTGTTTTATTGATAATACCCTTAATATTACTCTAGATGGTTTATTTTTTATTTGTCCAAGGATAGTATTCACATTCACTTCCTTGATTCCTTTTATTCCCTTTAAATATTCAATTTCCTATGATTATTGAACATTGAATTTTCCCTAATTATCCATATCATCTATCATGGATATGTTAATTTCCTAAATCGTATACCATTTTTCATATGGTGTATAATTTTAAATTTATTTAATTATTTTTGGAAATATTGATAAATCCATATAATTTATTCAATATGGATATTTGATAAGGAATATTGTTTATTCAATATGAGGAATGATTCATACAGGTAAGACGCGAGTTAGGTATAGTTTAAGGTAAGCCTTGTAGGTTGGGGACCAGCTAATGAAAGCCTCTCAATACATCGGTAGTCTCATGAGATGAATTATTTGTGAAAATTAGATGTGTTTCTACCCGATATGCTAAATTGTCTTGTGAAAAGTATTTATGGTAATGATTCCATGTACCTAGGAAAAATGGCATCTAATAATTAAGCATTTCCTTCATATTAGTTTCAGTTATTATTCATCCATGAGATTTTTCATCAACATGTCTATGAATACATTTCATTTTCAGTTCCTTGATTAAATAGCATATGTTTCAATTTCTTACCTTTCCATATTTATTTTTGACTTATCTAGTTATTTGAATGGCATGGGTGTTTAGTTATTTACCTTTATATATTAAATATTATCATTGATTCATTATTTCTTTTGCTATATTTTTCCCTTACTGATCATTTGGGCTCACCATTATCATGTTTGTTTCCCTAGGAATCCAAGAAGTGTACTATGAAAGATATGCTGGTATTTAATAGATGTATTAGATTTATCCTTGAAGTTATTTAGAAAACAAATATATATGTTATAATTAGTGTATTATTTTGTATTAAAATACTCATGTATGTATCTGGTTTACCAAGACTATTAAACTCTTGTTTCTTTGAGATTTGATTCCTTATAATGATGCTAAAGTAATTAGTATTAGACAACAGCTTTGGGCTTCTGGGGTCGGGTCTCTATAGTTGGTATCAAAGGAAGTTTAGTAGTAACCTTGGGAACTAGATTTAGGAAAACATAGGTTAGATAACATAACCCTAAGGTAGAAATTTAGGATGAGTATAGAAGAACATCTTAGAATTTTGGTAATGTAGAGATTATGTGGGTCTTACTAGAAATACATCTTTGTATGGATACTACAAGTGGGAGTGGTTATGGAACAAATATACCTAGGAGTAATAACTATGAAAAGGTGTTCCGAGCCTAACTTAGGGTAACCTGGTACATGAAAATGAGTCTTACTGTGCACCTAGTTTGACACTATCAGGGGATATTCTTAGGATAATCCATGTTTTATTTACAAATGATTATAAAGTATTTGAATATATAATGATAGTGAATAACCTAGGTTAAACCTAAGGTGGTTTATATTTAATATAAGGTATCATGATTTAGAAATCCTATGAATGATATTATGGATAAACCCTATACCATGGAAGGACCTATGTGGAAATAAGTGGATGAAGTATTTATGTATTGGGTTTGTATTGAAAACCTTTGTTAAAAGGCTATTTCAATGATGTCCATAATATTTATTTTGGAAATTATATTTATTTGGTTTTATAAAAGGAAAACCTGTAATTTTGGTGACAACCAATCAAATCCAGCAAGGTCGTGGATCTTGAACCCATGACTGAAGGACGATAAGGGTTTCATTCCAACCACTGACCTACACAATCTCCTGGTTAATTTTTCATTATTATTAGTTAAACAATTTGATGAATAAATATTAATGATGAACCAGTAGTATCACTTTTTAGTATTAGATATTAATCTATGAACCATATTAGTTTTTGAAGATAGTTAAAGACAAATAGTTAGACTTTTCACTCTTTTATAGGCCTTACAATCCTTTAAAAGTTTCTTTTAGTGCGTTAGGCATTAAAAAATAATTATTGGTAATTAATTTCTATTCGTAAAAGAATGAACTAGAATTTAATCAAAGCATAACCAAAATTTAGTATTGTTTATATAAAATTTACACCTATCAAGTAAGAATATTTCCTTATATTCTTTACTAGTAAAATAATTACCCAACATTAGGAAAATGACTTAGAAATAAAATTTCATCGTAATACCTTAATTTATGTTAAACCTATGGTCCTATAAATCATCAAAGATTTATGTCTTTGAGGCCCTCAACTTTATATTGATCATTTGTTTGTTTTTTATTAATGACCTCATTCACTCCATATAAATATTTATGCTTTTTTTCTAAGTGTGTATCTCTACTTTCCACTGATGTTATCCTTATAAGGACCCGACCTTAAAATGTTACTTAATCTTGAATTTTACACAAGACCATACATTATTATACATTGAGGATCTTTTTGGGTTTAGAGTTTTAAATAATTGGGATATCGTACATACATGACATGCTATATTCATACAAGAGGATACTACTGAAATAGTATCCATTTTTTTCAAAATATAAAAAATTAAAACTTAAAACATGATTTCTTTAACAAAACTCTATATCAAACATCACAAACCCCTTATTTATCTTACTCATCCTTATATCTTATGAAAAAAATTTAAAAACTTGGGATGAGTATAAAACTCAGTAAGGGATATAAAGAAAGAAAGTGTTAGTCAAGTGATAACATAAAAACCAATAAAACCCACAATCATAGAAACTCATATGCATAGAAACATCATGTAGTTGACTTTGGGAATATTTACCATATCACTCTTACATTCACCCTTACACATGGAATAAATTTTTGGTCAACTTCCATCTCCGGAGTACCCAATGCATTGGAGAGCTATAATGGGGCTCACCCATAATATCTTGATCTATAATGGGCTCAACCCAACATATCTTGAGATATAATGGGATCAAAACAACATATATTGATATATAATGGGATCAACCCAACATAAATAATGTCCAAGGAACATATCATGGTAATAAATTATCTTTAAAATCAGAAGAAACTACTCATTCCATATACATATAAAAAATAATCCTTTTGAAATTTATTAAAGAGAGTTTTAAAAGGATTTTAAAAAGAAAGTCCCTTAAAATATAATTGGAGTGATAATTAATAGAATATAATGGATATATCAATAAACTATAAATACACATAGTTCAAAAAAATCACCACGCCAATAATATTAATACCACATAATGAATAAATAAGAAGGTTAACCCAGAGAATGGAAATCGGGTTAAGAATTCCCTTACCTTGGGTTCTTCTTACTTAAAAAGTGTTTAAACCTCCTGTATAATGGTTAAAAGAGTGTTATTAATATCTTAATGAAACATGTTAATTTTTATAACACCTTATATGATCATTTTACAATATCATTCAACACATTTATTAGTAATATTTTGTTATTTACATCATGTTGGGTGTGTTCTTTACATGATTTCCATGATCAGTTCATGATGGATATTATTGTAGATTGGAAGTGAAACTACAGAATTGGAATGGAATGGTATTTAAATATTTAAAGAACCATAAATTATACCATTTATCATTTTGAATTCTGAAATGAGGATGATTCATAAGTTAAAATATTATTGATATTTGTTTAGGTCATTTTGGCGAATCTTCGATCGTAATGAACTTGTTTTGTATTATAAATTATTCACATATGTACAAAATGATTCAAGAACCTTATATAAGATATAATAAATAAATTATAATCTTTTTAAACCATAAAAATGGTTTCATGACCATCCTTGAAATAATTAAAAGAAATTGAAATCACATCATCCACGATGTTGGTAAATCGACACATCACGGACGGTGTTTTAATTTCTTGAATAAGTGGGAGAGGAGAAGAAATGTAATGGTGAGTATTCCATAAACATGATGAAATACAGAATATGTAAGATACTAGATCATTCATGACTCTTGGATAATGGTATGTGAGGAAAGAAAAATAAAAGAAGGAAATATTGAAATAAAAGAAAAGTTGAGAAATCCCTTACGAAAATTTGGCAGCCTAACAGCGTCGCTTAAAATTTCATAAAATATTTTGATGAGAGAAAAGGGTTATCTCATAATTATTACATAATATGGGTAGTAAGGGGGATATGGAATTACATATCCCAACATAATCCAAAAGAAATTAAAAATAATAACATAAAATAAAAGAAAATAAAGAAAACAAAAGAGGATGTTTACCTCTTGATCTCTTCTCCTTGAGAGCCTTCTTAAGACCTTTGGTTTTGGCCTTTTGGTGAGACCAGTAGCTATAGGACGTTGGTAAGAGTCTTGGGAGGAGTATTGGGCAGAACTTAGGTAAGGATCAAGTCTTTAGAGGTGTGGGAGGAAGAGGGGAATGAGGGTGGTATTTATAGTGGAGGAGAGGAGGTATTTTACATTATTTTAATCATTTTTATAATATTTTTGCTCAAGACTATGAATCATCTTAATTCATGTGACCCCAAATAGTAATAATTTCATATGAGATCGAACCAAGTGGTCTTACATCACTTATGATATCATAAATATTATATTTAACTGATAATTTGAATATACGATATTTTACCGTATTTTACTATTCACCAAAAAACAAGTTGGTTCCATCAGACTCCAAATAACTTACTAAACACAATTTTTGATGACCGTTTTTCGAAATTAAAAACATAGAATAATCAAAATTATTTTTAAATTCTAGTTATAAATATCTACTTAAAAAAAAGTTTCATTCATTTCATTTATTTTTTAAAACCTTGGGGTGTTACATTATCCCCACCTTCTAGAAATTGCATCCTCGCAATTTTATTTACTCATTAAACAAGTGAGGGTACCTTTTCCTCATATCATTTTTAGATTCCCATGTTTCTTCTTCAACCATTTGGTTTCTCCACAAAACCTTTACCCGGTAGAGTACCTTATTCCGCAATACATGTTCCCTTTGATCAAGAATCTGAATTGGTTTCTCTTCATAATAAAGGTTCTCTTTCAGCTGAACTAATTTTGGGATCAAGGTATGAGATAAATCTGGAACATACTTCCTCAAAATCGAAACATGAAAAACATTATGTACCAGAGATAAACTTGAAGGCAACTCTACTTGATATGCAACTAGTCCAACTTTCTCTAGGATTTCAAAAGGGCTGGTGAACCTCGGGCTTAGCTTTACTTTCTAACAAAAATGCATCAAACTTTTCCAAGGATATATTTTAAGAAAAACATGGTCACCTACCTCAAAAGATAAGTCTTTACTTCTGTTATCTGTGTTGGATCAGGTTATACCAAATACGCACAAGAGTGGGGTAAATTGTGTCTTTTACAAATTCTTCACGAATCGAGATGATGACCAAATATGAATTTTTTGTTTATCAGATTATTTATGCAGAAGAAAAATAAATAGTTAAAGAACTCAAGGATATGTAGTGGTTCGGGGAATAGAAGGCCCCTAGTCCACTCCACCAACGCTCTACTCCACGAGCTTAGTGATTTTCACTATCTGGTCCTCTTATCAACAGACCATCCACAACTGAGTGCTGGCAGTTGACACCTTTACAAGTTAAGGTTAAAAACAGAGCCTTCTGGTTCATACACAGAACCGAATATACAGCTTAGTATGAGAAGTCAATTACTCAAAATAAAAATAGTATTTGTCTGACTGACAGTCAATAGATCGTCATCTTCAGAAAGAATGGTCTTCAGGTAGAAGTAGTTCTGAGCCGATCTGGTTTCAATAGATATAGAAATAAATTCAGAAACTCTAACAACAATGGATTCACAACAGATCTTCGATGTAGAAACGATGAATCTTCAATGTTTTTCTTCTTCTTTAGAAAATAGAGTTCGATAGATCATGGTAGTAGAAGATCTGTGTGACTCGTATATCTCTATAAAACTGTAATAAAAAACTCAAGGAATTTTTCTTCTAATATTTTCATAACGATTCATCATGCACACTGTAATTCAAAAATAACATAGATATATATAATCAATAAAATCATTTTCCTTTCAAATTTAGATCCACGAAAGTTGCCTTTAGAATCATGATATTCAAAAGTTTTAATAACAGAGTAGTTGTAAATCCCCTTAATATTAAGCATAAAAATATCCTCTTAAATTGATCCTTTGAAACATAAATAAATGGCCTTGAATCAGTCAAAGACGTATTTTAAAATCGGGCTTTTAATTTGGATTGAAAACAACCAAACAATCTACATAAATACCATTGCTCAATAAAGTCATATTTTAAATCTCTGATGCCAAACGTAGGGTTTGAACTGCATAGCATACATTCTCTGAACGTAAGGTTCACAACGTAAGGTTGGTCAGGAAAGTAAGATTTGATAATCAATTCTTCAAACATAAGGTTAATATCAAACATAAGTTTGATCATCCATACTTTTCTATTCAACTTTCAAACGTACAGTACATGATCCAACATAAGGTTGTTTACAAAAGTAAGGTTGGTAAACCATACTTTTGAGAAACAAACATAACGTTCCATACTAAAGTAGGGTTCTTCTTCCATACTTTTCCAAACGTAAGGTTCCTTCCATACTTTTCTGATAACGTAAGGTTCCTTCCATACTTTTCCAAAATTAAGGTTCCTTCCGTACTTTTTTGATAATGTATAGTTGCTTAACCATAATTTTCTGATAACACATAAGCAACAGATTCCATCCTTATGATATTCTCCTCAATGTAGAGTATGAACAGTGTTTCCAGAACATGCTAAAGTGATTTCCGAACACGTAGAGCATGAATAGTGTTTCCAGAACACGCTAAAACAATTTTCGAATACTTTATCAAATATTCCATGTGGATTAAATGCTTAAATATTATTCCGAAATAGAGAAATAAATAATATTAATTTACTAAAATATACTCAAAGTAAAATCATTATAATAACAAATAAGGGTATTTGAGAACATCAAAATCATCACAAATAGATAGAGTATTGTTCTCAACAGTCTCCCCTTTATAAAATAGAGTGTTGTTGAAAACAACACTTTCTCAACAATATCCCCCTTTTTGATGATCACAAAATCCATTAAATAACAAATGAAAAATTAATTTCATATAATTTAGAATTTTTCAAAGATAAATAATTTTGTGTTTATCCAAAAATTTCTCTTAAAAAAACTTTTAAAAATTTCTCCCCTTAAAATGAAAACTTTATTTTCTGTTACACTGTAAGTAAAAGATTTTTTTATTTATTCGTATTTCTCTAAAAAAAATGTTGTGTTTATCCATATTTCTCCCCCTTTTGTGATATCAAAAAGAATGATAGAAGAAGGAATAAAACACATTTTAATGTAGCACTGAACTTAAGTAAATGCTATGATAAACTATTTATCAATATCTGAATCTGGATTACTGGCATTCTAATATAGACAGTTCAGTAAAACATTAATAATTAACACATAAACATTGATTGCAAATATATTTTATTGAAAATATAATTACATGTTCAGTAAGAATAATGAGAATCAAGGTTGGGATAAAATGGTTTGAGAAATGGGTTTCAACGCCTTTGAATAACTTCCTTGATCTCTGACATATGCAGTCTCAACCTTTTAATCAATCTATCACCTAACTGGACTGTGAGATCCCTTTATTCCTGAGTCAAATGGATGTCTTCAATCAAATTGACTCTGAAAAACTCATGTAACCTCTCTTCCTTCTCTATAAACTGATTGACTTTCTCTGTGAATTTATTCAACAAAACTCTGATCCCTAGTTAATATAAGGTAAGTTGGTCAACAAGATTCTTTTGATTATCCAACAGAACAGATAAGGGAGTATTTTTACACTATAAGCCCTGTAATCTATCATTCATATTGCTCATTGCTACTATAATGGCCTGAAATCTCTTTATCAGATCAGGTGAAGTACTTGAGGTACCTTCTTGACTGTCCCTAATAGTTGCAAACTGTTGCTCCATGAAAATCATAAAATCTTCCAAATATGACTTCATTACCATTTCAGATTTTAGTTTTCCAACTTCAGCTAACAATTACTTCTTAAAAACTTCCACTTCCATTTTTGAAACTGAACTATCTTTCAAGTTATGAAACTTATGTCTCTCCTTTTCTAATGATCTTCTCAAAGATGCATTTTTAGCTTGAACTTTATTAAATTTTATGATTAAATCCTCCACATGATCATTATTAGAATCAAAGGAACCTTGGGATTGATTCTCAGACTGAGCTTCCACTAGATTTATCAGAGCTAGAGGTATGGAGTTAGCATCTGACTTCTCTTCGCCATTCCTCTGTACTGGATTCTCCACTAATTTTTCCTTCAAGTCCTTTCCTAACTCATCCACAGAAAAATACTCACCAATAATTTTAGTGTGAATTTCTGAAGGTTTTTCTTCCTGATTCATATCCATAAGTTACGGCTCATCCTGAGCATCTTCTTCATTGATTTCCTCTAAGACAGGTTCCTCTAATATAGGTTCCTCTTGAACAATTTCAATAGGTTGTACAGTTTCAGATCTAGCCACTTCAACTTCTCCAGGATTTTCAATAGTTGGATGCACAATTTATTTTTCTACTTGAGGAGTCACCTCAATCTGAGAAACTGTTGTTTGTTCAATTTCTTGTATTGTAGATTCTATAATAAATTTGTAGCTTAGAAGAGGTTCAGTTGCTCTAACATTTGATTGAATGGATTCCTCACCAGCTTGATCCACTCTATGCCTTCTCCTCTAAAGTCCTTCTTAACTTTATTAATTATTAAGTGTATCAACTACCTCAAATCTCAGTCTTCTTGAGGTTCCACTTCCTCTAGATTATTCCATGCATTCCTTAGATTTAGCAGGTTGCTCCCCATGAGCCAATTCCTGGTCTTCCTCAGCTCCAATAGGCATAAGCTTGCCTTTCACAGCACTCTAGAAGAATTAAATCTTCCTGAGAGTTCCAGCATTGAAAATGTTGTTGTAATGGCATCTAACTCTGGCATCTATTAATCTCACCATATCAAACTTAAACAGTAATTTTAAAATGAACCTTCCATATGGATAGAAGTTCATTCTATCCTATGATTGATAGCAGTAGTTGAGATATCTGACCATATATCTCAAAAAATTCAACTTGATTTCACTCATAAGTAAAAAAATTAAATACATGTTAGGAAACAAAATATTCTATATCTTTGACATCCTAGGTGCAATCTCTGTTTTCACAAACTTAACAAGAATCTTCTGATCAGGTTCTAGATCCTTTAAAACATTTTTCTTATACTTGTAGAGACAAATAAAAATGACATAATGTCCTCTGACTTATGTTAATTATCTCTAATATTCTTTAAATCAAAATGATAAACTCCCTCATGAGGGTAGTTTAGGATTCTAGCAATTTCCACAGATGATATTGAAAAATCTAAATCTTCAATTTTCACAAATATGGTATCCTTTGTATCTTCAAGACTAAACTGAATAGTTTTGAAAAAGTGACGAAGCTCTACCTCATATAAAAACTCTGTATTTTCTCCACTGAAAATTTTCTTGAGATTCTGAAAAGAGAGGGCTTGTCGTAGCATGAGATCTGTTTGATACATCCATTCCAGGTCAATTACTTTTCCCTGTAGAAACTTTCTTCCTATCATGTGCTGACGATCGGCATTACTAGCTTCTCCTTCCTCAATTCTCTTTATCTTGTCCATTTCTGTTTCAAAGTTCTAAAGGCTTGAAGGTTTAGGGTTTCGAAGGTTTAGTCAAAGGTAGATGAAGGTGGTAAGGTTTATTTGGTGATTCGAAAGGTTTTGAGAAAATGAACGGGTTTGGAAGTGGAAACGGTTTCTGACATTCTTGATTCTCGTGTCATTATGCACATAGTAATTATTACATTATTTAAAAGTAAAAACTTACACGGAAAAATTTTAAAGAAGAACTGACGAAATTTTTAAATTATTCTAAAAACAAGTAATAATAGAAACAAATAAAATATAAATTAAAATAATTAATTAAAATTTAAAATTTCATTTAAAAATAAATAAACCTAGCTCCCCCTTAATAAAATCAAACCTTGCAGTGGGAAGTGGTTTAGTAAAAATATCATCTAATTGAATTTCAGTACTTACAAATTCTAATAATATATCCTTTTTAAGAATATGATCTCTTAGAAAATGATGTCTGATATCAATATGCTTAGTCCTAGAATGATTAATAGGTTTTTTGAAATATTTATTGCACTAGTATTATCACATAAAATAGGTGTGTTATTAAAATTTAGTCCAAAGTCCATAAGAGTGTTTTTCATCCACAAAACTTGTACACAGCAACTGCCTGTAGATATATATTATGCTTCAACTGCTAACAAAGCAACTGAGTGTTGTTTCTTACTAGGCCATGACACTAAATATTTTCCTAAAAAGTGACAAGTCCTTGAGGTGCTTTTTCTATCTAATCTACAGCTTCCAAAGTCAGCATCTGAATATGAACTTAAATTAAAATCCAAAGTTTTTAGATAGAGAAGAGATTAAAAAATAGTTCCTTTTAAGTATCTAAAAATTCTTTTAACATCACTTAAGTGAAATTTTTTAGGATCAGATTGAAATCTAGCACAAAGACATACTGAATACATTATATCTAGCCTGCTAGCAGTAATATATAATAAATTATCAATCATACCTCTATATAACTTTTTGTCAACTGATTTTACAGTTTCATCCAAATAAAGTTTTATATTAGTACACATAGGAGTTTTATATGTCTTATTATTTTCAAGTCCAAATTTCTTTAGTAAATTAGTAATGTATTTGCTTTGATTTAAAACATTTCCAAAATCTTTTTGATAAATTTTAAGTCCTAAAAAGAAATATAATTCTCCCATCATACTCATTTCAAATTATTTTTGCATTAAATTTGAAAACTCATAACAAAGATTTTTGTTTGTTGAACCAAAAATTACATCATCAACATAAATTTGAACCAATAAAATATTAGAGTTGATAGTTTTCTTACACAATGTTAGATCTTTAATTCCAACAGTAAAATCATTTTTAAAAGAAAAGAACTTAATCTTTTATACCAAGCTTTAGGTGCTTTTTTAAGGCCATAAATAGATTTAGTATGTTTAAAAACAGAATCTAGTTTTTGTGAATTTTCAAAACCAAGAGGTTTCTCAACATAAACTTCCTCCAATAAGTAACCATTTAAAAAGGTAGACTTAACATCCATCTGAAATAATTTAAAGTTCATATGAGATGCTAGGCTAAAAGGATTCTAATAGCTTATAATCTAGATATGGGGGAAAAGGTCTCATCATAATCTACACCTTCTTCCTAATTATATCCTTTAGCTATTAGTCTTGCTTTATTTCTAGTTATTATTCCTTTATCATCTGGTTTATTTCTAAAGACCCATTTAGTTCCTATAACTGGATAGTTCTGAGTTCTTTCAACTAAATTCCAAACTTCATTTCTCTTGAACTGATTTAGTTCTCCTTGCATTTCTATCATCCAACTTTCATCAGATAAGAATTATTATAATGTCTTATGTTCTAATTGGGATAGAAATGAAGAGAATTCAATAAGATTTCCTACATTTTTTCTAGTTTTTATTCCAGTATCTAGGTCTCCTATAACAGTTTCTAAAGGGTGATTCTTTAGGATTCTATACTATATAGGTAGTACACTGTTAGGTTCTTCAATGTCATGTCCTTCTGAACTGGACTAAATTTTATTTAAATCTTTTTCAAAGTCATATTTTAAGTTCTCAAGTCTCATATTATCATTAGAGTCAAACTCGTCAATTTGGTCTTTCCTTTTCTCAAAGGGATAAGATTCATCAAATTTCACATGAACTGATTCTTCAATAATCCTTAACTTTTTATTAAAAAGTCTATAAGATTTGGAAGTAGCAGAATATCCTAAGAAAATGCCTTTATCAAATTTTGGATCAAACTTACCAAGATTTTCCTTGGTTTTTAAGCTGTAAACCTTGCATCCAAAAACTTTAAAGTAATTTACTTTAGGTTTTTTGTTATTACAGAGTTCATAGGGTGTCTTTTTAAAAAATTGGTCTGATTAAAACTCTATTCATTATATAACAGGTTGTGCTTACAGATTATGCCCAGAAATAGGTAGGAATACTGTATTCATTTAGCATAGTCCTAGACATTTCTTGAATAGTCCTGTTTCTTCTTTCAATAATTCCATTTTGTTGAGGTGTTATTGGTGTAGAGAAGGTGTGTTTAATACCTATATTTGAGCAAAAGGAATTAAATTCTAGATTCTCAAATTCTCCATCATGATCACTTCTTAATGAAATTATTTTAGAATCTTTTTCATTTTGAACAGCTTTTCAAAAACTTTTAAATATAATAAAAGCATCATTTTTATATTTTAGAAAATAAATCCAAGTAAATCTAGAATAGTCATCAACTAAAACATATACATAAAATTTACCATCCAAACTTTCTATTCTTGAAGGTCCAAACAAATCCATATGGATAAATTCTATAGGTTTAGATGTAGTAATTTTGTTAACAGGTTTGAAGGATGATTTGTACTGTATGCCAAGTTGACATGCATCACAAAATCTATCAATTTCAAATTTGAGACTAGGAAAATCAGAAACTAATTGTTTCTTAGATAACTTATGTAAAGCATATATATTGCTATGTCTAAGTCTTCTATGCCATATCCAAGATTTATTTATCTTAGTAGTTGAGAATTTTACTTTATGTTTACACAAGGAATTTAAGTCCAAGGTATAAACATTATCAGTTCTGGGTGTTCTAAATTTAAGCAATTTATCTTTAAAAACAAAACAATAGTTGTTAGAAAAATCAAAAAAATAACCATCATCACGGAGTTGAGAGATACTTATCAGGTTGTGTTTTAATCCTTGTACATAGAGTACTTTATTGATTGATACATCTTCTGGATCTCTAACAGTTCCAATGCCAATAATTTTACCTTTGGCATTGTCACCAAATGTGACTAGACCACCATCATTTTGAGTTAATTTTTTAAAGTTTGATAAATTTACACTCATACGTTTGGAGCAGCCACTGTCCATATACCATATTTCAGTTTTGTTTCTGTGACCTACTTTCTGCAAAGGCATTTAAAAAAGTTTTGGTTTGGTACCCATATTTTGTTGGGTCCAGTAGTGTTAGCTAGAAAAGACCTGGGAATCCAAACTTTCTTTATTTTTCTATAATCAATAGAATCGTATAAACTACTTGAAAAAAAGTCTCTCTTAATCCCACTTATTTGTGGTTACCTTAAATAAAAGTTTTTAGATATGTGACCTTTTGTTCCACAGTAATTTCAAATTTTACCTTTTATACTTGGGATAAAATAGTTCTTATACAGTTTAGGTTTCTCACCTTTACTGCCTATTCCATATCTTTCCTTTTTAATCACATTATTTCCAAGTATTTCATTTAGTGTATTTTCTCCTTTTGTAAAAATAAAAGATGCACTTTTTTATGTTTCTACTTGTATTTTTAGTATTTTGTTTTAGTTTCATTATTTGTACAATTTGTGTTTGATGGGTTATATTTTTCTATTAACTCTTGATGTTGTTTTAGAAAAGTGTCTCTTTATCCTAAAATAGTAGTGTGAATATTTTTTCAGTGATTTATGTTTCTTAAATAAGGAATCATATTTCTCTTCCAGCATATTTCAGTAGGTTTTAAGTTTATCATTTGAATAGCTAGAACTAGAATCTGAATTAGATGAGCAATACATTTGTATCTCATCATCTTCTGCCATAAAGCGCATATTTTCTTTCATATTTGATTCTTCTTTTTCTGAGTCAGACTTTGATGAGCTGTTGGAGTCTTCAGAAACACTCTGTAACACCCCGATATTTTATGAGAAGTATTCTTTTTAATTTATTTGATGTCTTCTATTATACACTACACCAAGATTAGCTTGTACTATACACAACACCATATTAGCTTGCAGTATACACAACACTATTCTTGGCTCGTGTTACACACAATTTCAAGTTCGTTTTGTGGAAATTATTCTACGCAACATTAAGTATAGATTTTTTTTAATGTATAAATGAAATAAGTTTTGATTATGTTATATGCAACACCAAACGGATCTTTCACTACACGCAGCCCTGACTTGGCTTGCATTAAACGTAGTCAAGACCTTCCTCGATAGCGTGTGTAGTACGCAATACTGAGTTTCACTAAACGAGATATTATTATAATATTATTATGAACTAGCCATTATGAATAGTAATACCCACTTTTTGAAATTTTATAAATTTTATCTTTCAAAATGGACTTCATTTTTGGATTCAGAATATCAAAATTAGCCTAGGGTGAAATTTTGGTATTTTTCTGAAAACTTTCAATTTTTGATGAATAGTGAAAACACTGGGTTACTATTTAAAAACCGACTTTTTATTTAAATAATTATTTATTTTATTTAAATTTATTTTAGGTAAAAAATGATACATAATACCTATATAAGTTCAATGTAATTCATTGGAGTTATTTTATAATAATTTTAGATATATAAAAATTTTATTGAACTTTTCACCGTCTTTTACCTACCTCCTATGAGCTTTTTGCAAACTTACATCAAACTTAATTTTACCGCTTATGTGAGTGGAATTTTGAAAATCCGAGAGATATGATTAATATCAAGGAGTAAAATTTGGTTCAATAAGATAAAAATAATTTTTGGTGAATATTAATTTTTTACTTTTATTTACCACGGTTAAAAGTAAATAGGGTAATTAAGGGTAAAAATGATATTATCATTACCCTAACACATGTTCTAATTCTATTTTAGAAGTTTAAATAGACCAAAAACAACCTTAGGAATAAAATATTGCCCTTTAGGTCCACTTGGATTAGATTAGGACATTTATTATTATTTTATTTAAAGAAGAGTTAAAATAGTTAAAATCAAAGTTTAATAACTAAAACATTTTTAATATAAGGTTATACATAATATAAATTAGACTATAAATATTAATTATAAATATAAAAATATTTATTACCTAATGGTATTTTATTTATAATTTTTAGACATTAAATAATTTAAGTTATTTATAACACAATGGTGATACAGTAATTACCTAAATAATGAAATATTAAAATAATTGATATTATAAATACCCAAATAAATGTAATTTGAGACTTTTTATGAATTAAACTAATTTTATAGGTTAATATGACATGTTATTATTGATTTAATTAACTTTTTTAGAACTAACCATGCTGTTATGATTTCCAAAAAAATCAATTACCAAATAGTGTCAAAATTGACATAAAATAGTTTTTAAAACAAATATTATATTATTAATTATTATAATATTCTTAAAAATATAAGGTTCAGAAAAATGACTTAGATAAGGTTATATATATTAATAATGAACCACTTGGGGTTCGTTTGTCTTGTTGTAGTAAGTTTATTAACCATATAGTGTAAGAAAACAAGAAGACACGGTAAAAGTTAAATTATTTAACTTAGAGTTAAATCTAAAAGATAAGGTTAAAATAGTAACCTAAAATTGTCTAAAACCTATTGGTTGAGAGTATTTCGACCCATCCCCACTTTAGCTTATAAATAAATCAATTTGGATCTATTATAAACCGAATATGACTTTATTATAAAATAATATTTTAAGTTTTTCCAAAGGTGATCATCTCCTCCCTTATAAAAAGGGTACCCCTTCCCTCTTCTCTTCACACCTTTTTTAGCCTTTAATCTCGGCCAAACCCTAACCATTTCTCTTCTACACTTCCCTAGAAACATTATGGAGGTTCTTTTCTTCTCAAAAGACCAACTCTACTTTTTTAAGAGGAAGCTTAAAGGAGGTGCATCGAAGAAGAGGTAATCTTTTCTTCTAATTCTCTCAAGTTTCTTTATTCTTCTACTTCTTCTTATTTAGTTGTTTCACTATAAATTAATAACATAAGTATAACTAATATAATGATATATTATAATAAATATTAAACAACCCTATTTCACCTTCTATCCATCCTACGGAAAATGAAATCACCACGCGTGCGTACGTACGGAATACCGTCTCCACGCCGTGGTGTAATCAGTTTTTCCACCACCACCTTACTTGGATGGGTATAATGGTGTAAATAATAACTATATATGATTATTATAACATAATACTAATTCTAAGATATTATATCATCCACTCCAATTCCATTCAATAAATATGGGAATGATATCATCGCTCGTGCGTACGTACGGATTACCGTCTCCACGACGCGATGAGATTCATTTTCCATGTTAACCATTCATGAATGATTATAAAGTATATATAATGAATAATAATGAAATATATGACATAATAATGATACTGGATTTATGTATATATATATATATATATATTTCATCTACTTAATTCCATTCAATTCAATAAGGAAACGAAAACAGCGTTCATGCGTACGTACGGCCTACCGTCTCCATGAATGGTGTATTTCATTCCATTTATCGATCTATCATATATATATGTATATGGTGAATATATATTATATATAAAAATCATGTTTTAAATTATTTAATTAAGTAAATTAGGATATAAGTAATAATATCAAGAACAACAAGTCGAAACACGTACGATAAATGAAACGATTTTACCCAAAACGTTGCTTTAACATGGAATTTACAAAATAACAGGTAATATAAAGTCATAAGTGAACCATATATGATATCATAACAAAGAATATGATTCTTTAATAAGTCAATGACATTATTTAAATCATTATATAGGAGTTTTGGATACATACGAAGCATATCGGACGTAAGGTAAGGGATAACTATTCCAATCTCACTCTTATCCAAGATTGTTTATTCGTAAGTATTTACTAGGGTTTTTGTTATCATCCATGTCCCTGTTTTCTAAAAATGTTTTCATGTATGTTTAATGTCCTTTTTACCCATTTTTTAATTTTACCACATGTTATTAAAGGAATCTTACTTTTTTTTACCACATAAGGAACTTTTTGACTTTTCCGACAAAAGTATGAGGAGAATGTTATTTTTAACTTATACGGCGTGAACGGATTTTTACGGTTTCATATCGCCTTATTTTCATGAAGCTTACTCTACAATATTTCATGAATATTTTCAAAAAAATCCTTTTATTTTAAAATTTCATGGAATTTTGTGAAAATAAAATGATTTTGAAGAAGAAAGGATATTTTCCTCAAGAATTCATTTCAAGTGTTTTATCAAAAACATTTTCAATCTAAGATGAAATTATTTCATATGTGTATATTTCAAGTATAATGTCTCTATGATTTACATGGTCTCACTTTTCTTATGATGAAATTATATCCATTTGTTTTATATGGATTGTGTTATGATGGGATGATGTTTATGAAACCCATTTTATTCTTTGGGTTATGATGAATGATTTATGTTTATTTTGTGGCACAAGTAAGAATGATTTCATTATGAGATGGGTGGGACCTATATCTCCCTCAAATGCATTGGGTAAAGATTTATATCTCATGAGATAGACATGGCTGGAATGGTAAGTTAATCTGGTTCAGTGATACAGGACTGGAACGAGAAGTGAACTCAATTCAGAAAGGGACTTTTTCCACTAAGATGGTCTTGGCAGCAATGCCTTGGCTACTATGGAAATCATATCATGTTCTTAATGGTTTTCTACAATTATATGTTTTATTCCCATCCTATTTTATCATGATTGATGTTCCTTTATGATATATTCCTTACATACTTCCAAGATTTATGTCTTTGCTCAAGATTTTGATGTTTAGATTTTATGTTCAGGTTTTTGCATTCAAATGTTTATGGATTGTTTTATGTTCTCTATGTTTACCCTTACTGAGCATTTGAGTTCACCCTTTTTATGTTTTTTTTTCCAGGATATAAAGAAAGGTTTTAAGTAAGAAAAACAAAAAGGGGAATATCTTTATGGGAGATTTTGAAGATCTTTCACCATGATTAGAAGATTATGTTCCGAGTTTCCAAAGACACTAAACTAATACGATCATTGGGTGTCTATTTTTGTCATGTATTAATTATTCCGCAAAATTAATGTAATGTCCATGTACGTCAAGATTTGGGTCTCTACACACTCCAAGTGACTTTCATTTCTCTTTTGTATTTCTTCTCATAATCGTTATTTTTGAAAAATGTCTTCTTCTTTTCTCCTTTTAATTGAGGACAGTCAGGTCTAATGTGACCCATATTTTTTCATTCATAGCATCTAACTTCCCTTGGTTCTTTTTCATCCTTTTTAAAGGATTTTTTGAATCCTTTCTTCTTTCTGTGGAATTTACTAAACTTTCTAGCCAGCTGAGTCAGTTCCACATTTGAATCAGATGAATCAGATTTATCATATTTCACTTTGATTTCATTCTTCATTTTTCTGCTTTTCTTTTGAGATGTTACCTTCAAAGTAGTATTTTCTTTTTTTATTAAAACTTTATGATCATTTGCTTCATCTTACATCTCATCTTAAAACATCATAAGAGTTCCAATTAAATATCTCATTGTAAGATCTTTGACTGGTGAGTATTGCCTAATAGTAGCATAAATTACATTCCACTTAGGTGGTAGTACTCTTAGAACTTTCAGGGGCTGATCTTAGTGTTTGATAGGATCTCCCAAGGCAGTGATGTTATTAACAATTTCTATAATCCTTCCATTAATCTAGGTGATTCTTTATCCTTCAAACATTCTGATTGTGTCAAATTTAAATTTAGTTGTGGCATACCTCATCTGCCTGACATTGTCAGTTCCTTCATAGTCAACTGCAATCGTCTGCCACATTTCATAAGCTGTCGAGCACTGAGATACTTTGCTGAATTCATCTGGTCCAAGACCATAGATGATGGCATTCATATCTTTCAAGTTTATGTCGTAATCTACTTCTGTATTATCACTCCATGTTTCAGGTTTCTCTAGAATCACATAGGGAGTTAGAATTTTCAAGTAGACTATGTATCCATGGTTCTTTAAATATATGATCATCTTTGATTTCCAACATCCATAATTTTCACCGTTGAAGTAGGGAGCTCGAACCATTGACATACCCTCTTGTGTATCAACCATTGTGCTCTGTATAATCCAAAAACTTTCAGCTTGTTATAGCTTTACCAAAAGAACCTTCCTTTGATACCAATTTTTGGATCGGGTTATACCAAATACGCACAAGAGGGGGGTGAATTGTGTCTTTTACAAATTCTTCACGAATCGAGATGATGACCAAATATGACTTTTATATTTATCATATTATTTATATAGTGGAAAAATAAATAGTTAAATAACTCAAGGATGTATAGTGGTTTGGGGAACAGAAATCCCCCAGTCCACTCCACCAATTCTCTACTCCACAAGCTTAGTGATTTTCACTATATAGTCCTCTTGTAAACAGATCGTCCACAACTGAGTGCAGGAAGTTGAAACCTTTACAAGTTAAGGCTAAAAACAGAGCCTTCTGGTTCATACATAGAACTGAATATACAGCTTAGTATGAGAAGACGATTAATCAAAATAAAAATAGTATTTGTCTAAAAATACTTTCCAATTGTTCTTCACAGTTGCAATAGCACGCAACTAACAGTCAATAGATCGTCATCTTCAGAAAGAATGATCTTTAGGTAGAAGTAGTTCTAAGCTGATATGGTTTCAATAGATATAGAAATAAATTTATCAACTCTAACAACAATGGATTCACAATAAATATTCGATGTAGAAATGATGAATCTTCAATGTGTTTCTTCTTCTTTAGAAAACAGAGTTCGATAGATCATGGTAGTAGCAGATCTGTGTGACTCGTATATCTCTGTAAAACTGTAGTGAAAAAATCAAGGAATTGTTCTTCTAATATTTTCACAATGATTCATCATGCACATTGTCATTCAAAAATAATACAGATATATATAATAAAGACAATCGTTTTCCTTTCAAATTTAGATCCACAAATGTTGCATTTAGAATCGCGATATTCAAAAGTTTGAATAACAGAGCAGTCATAACTCCCCTTAATATTCAGTCTAAAAAGATCCTCTTAAATCAATCCTTTGAAACAAAAATAAATAGCCTTGAATCATCCAAAGATGAATTTTAAAATTGGGATTTTAATCAGGCTTGAAATTAGCCTAACAATCTACATAAAGATCATTTCTCTATAGTCATATTTTAAATCTTTGATGCCAAATGTAGGGTTTGAACTACATAGCATATATTCTCTTAAAGTAAGGTTCACAACTTAAGGTTTATCAGGAAAGTAAGATTTGATGATCCATTCTTCAAACGTAAGGTTGATCTCAAACATAAGGTTGGTCATCCATACTTTTCACTTCAACTTTCAAACATACAGTACATGATCCAACGTAAGCTTGTTTACAAAAGTAAGTTTATTGAACCATACTTTTGAGAAACAAACATGACGTTACATACTAACATAAGGTTCTTCTTCCATACTTTTCCAAACATAAGGTTCCTTTCATACTTTTCTAATAAAGTAAGGTTCCTTCCATACTTTTCCAAACATAAGGTTTCTTCCATACATTTCTGATAATGTATGGTTGTTTAACCATACTTTTCTGATAACACGTAAGCGAAAGATTCCATCCTTATGTTACACTCCTCAACGTAGGGTATGAACAGTGTTTCCAGAACATGCTAAAGTGATTTTTGAACACGTAGAGCATGAACAGTGTTTCCAGATCATGCTAAAATGATTTCTGAATACTTTATCAAATATTCCATGTGGATTAAACACTTCAATATTATTCTAAAATAGATAAATAAATAATATTAATTTTCTGAAATATACTCAAAGTAAAATCATTAGAATAAAAAATAAGGTTATTTGTGAACATCAGAATCATCACAATGAGATAGATTATTGTTCTCAACAATCTTCTCTTTATAAAATAAAGTGTTGTTGAAAACAACACTTTCTCAATAATCTGCACAACTTTTCTGCCTACTCTAAGTTGTCCACATGTGCTGCTAGATTATCTTCACTTTCTCAACCACTTCTTCTACTGATTTTGGTCTCATCAACTTTCTTTCCCTAAATTCATCCTAAAAAGATGGAGTTCGACACCATTTCCCATAAAATACCTCAAAAGGTTCCATCTGTATACTAGAATGAAAATTTTTATTATAAGAAAACTTAACTAAAGAAATATGTTGATCCCAACTTCCCTGGTAGTCCATTGAAAAAGCACGAAGTATATCCTCCAAATGCTGAATCATTCGTTATGACTGGTAATCTGATTAAGGATAAAAAACTATACTAAAATTTAATTCTATGTCCAATGACTTCTGAAGCCCCTTCCAAAAGTTAGAAGTGAACCCGAGATCTCGATGAGATACAATGGAAAAAATAACTCCATGTAACCTGAAAATATCTTTGAGGTACAGTCAAGAAAGATGATCCAAAGACATTATATCTCAAATATAAAGAAAATGTGCAGATTTTTTTAACCTATGAACAATAATTCAAATCACATTTTTACCTCAAGAATTCTTAGGTAGTATCACCACTAAGTCCATGGATATATTATCTCATTTCCACTCTGGAAATGGAAAATACTGAAGCATACCCTTCAATAACTGCCACTCTGCTTTAACCTATTGACATGTCAACCATTTCATAGTAAATTCTATAATATCCCTTTTCATTCCATCCCACCAGTAATACTCTTGAAGGTCTCTATACATCTTAGTACTTCCAGGATGAACTGAAAATGGAGATTTATGAGCTTCACACAAAAAATATTTCTTTAACTGGGAATCAAAAGGCATGCACAACCTTTTTCCAAATCTTAAAACACAATATTTATCAAGATTAAATTCTGGAAACTTAACCATTTTGACCAATTCTACCTTTTTCTATAGCTCACAGTCTTCCTTCTGTGATTGCTTAATTTTGTCTAATAATGATGACTGCACTAAAATATGAAAAAAATAGATGCATTCCCTACACCGGCAACTTCTAAGCCAAAATTCATCAAATCATTAATCATGGGATCATGTTCCAAATGTAACATAGTTAATGATGCATGATGTTTATGACTCGAGGCATCCACCACTTTGTTTGATTTTCTTAGATGGTAATTGATCATGCAATCATAATCCTTTATCAGTTCAATCCATCTTCTCTACCTCATGTTTAATTCCTTCTAAGTGAATACATACTTTAGACTTTTATGGTCAGTATATATTTGACATTTGGCTCTGTATAAATGGTGCCTCCAAATTTTCAAAGAAAAAAACCACAACTGCCAATTCCAAATCATGTGTTGGATAATTTAACTCATGAGGTTTTAGTTGTCTTGAAGTATAAGAAATTACCTAATCATTCTGCATTAGAACACAATCAATTCTCTTCAATGAAGCATCACTATAGATGAAAAACTCACCATTTCAGTAAGGCATGGGCAAAACTAGAGCATTCACCAATCTCTTCTTCAGATCCTGAAAAAAATATTGCATTCTTCTGTCCAAACAAATTTAACCCCTTTTCATGTTAACTTAGTTAGCGGGCTAGATAACCATGAAATTTTTTTAACAAACCATCAGTAATAACCTTCTAATCCAAGAAAACTATGAATATCTATAACATTTTTAGGTCTTTTCAATTCATCAACCACTTTTGTTTTGGCAGGATCAACTGTTATTCCATCCTTAATTACAATGTTCCCAAGAAAAGAAATTTGTTGAAACCAAAAATCACACTTTATGAATTTTCCATACAGTTTCTTTTCATTTAAGGTTTTTAAAATAACCCTTATATTTTTTTTCATACTCTTCTTTACTTATAGAATATACCAGAATGTCATCAATAAACATAACCATAAACTTATCCAAGAACTCATGAAATATTCTATTAATAAGATCCATGAATATTGTAGGTGCGTTATTTAACCCAAAAGGAATAACTACAAATTCATAATGACTATATCTAGTACAGAACACAGTCTTCAGGATGTTTTCATCCTTTACTTTCAACTGACGGTACCCTGACCTCAGGTCAACCTTTGAAAAATAATGCACTCCCTGGAGATGATCAAACAAATCATTGATATGAGGTAAAAGATACTTGTTTTTAACATTAATGTTATTCAAGACTCTATAATCAATGCAAAGTCTCATTGAACCATCTTTTTTCTTAACAAACAAGATAGGAGTTCCCCATTGTGAAGTGTTAGGTTGGATGAATCCTTTATCTAATAATTCCTGCAAATGTATTTTTAATTCCAGAAGTTTCATTTGGGACATTAGATAAGGGGGTTTAAAATTGAATTAGCATTAGGAACTAAGTCAATAGTAAACTCAACCTCTCAATTAGGAATAATACCAATAAAATTGTTAATAAAAACATCTAGGTATTCATTTACCACTGGTACATCATTAATCTGGATAGTTCCATTATCTTCAAAAATATGAGCAAGATAACTTTCATTTCCATAATTTATTAGTTTTTTAGCTTCCTGATATGTTATTAATGGTATGGGTCATTCTTGTACACAAACTAAAATTATTTCTAAAAAAAAACTTATTTTTCTCTATAATCTATCTTATAATGATAAAAAAGAAATCCATTCTATACCCAGAATAACATCAAACTCTACTAGAGGCAATACAACAAGGTTTGTAGGTAAAATCTTTCCACAAACAAGGATAGGCAGATTATTATAATTTCTTTTTGCCACAATATTTCCTCCATGTATTTTTACCATGAGATCTGGTTTCATTTCAAGAGGTTTAATTCCTAATGTTTCCGAAAATTCCTTAGAAATGAAGAAATGTGTAGACCCTAAATCAAACAACACATTTTCAAAATATGCAAAAACAAGAAATGTACCTGATACCACCTTATTTGACGGCTCAACATCAACTAAAGTGGTTGAAAATGATTTTACCAAACCCTTCTGCTTCCAATCTTGTTGATTCCCTACTTGAGTAACTAGCTTCGGACAAACATTAGCAAAATGAATCAATTCCTTACAGTTAAATCATCTCACTATTGACATCTCATTAATTTTCGGATCATTTTCCTCACACTCACGAGACATGTTTCCAAAATTTCCACATCGGTATCATTTCCTAGAATTTATAGGGAATTCACCAGGATTCCTTTTATCACACTTTTCACAAGAAGGGAAATTCATTCTCTTACCTCTAGACTTCTTTTATGAGTTCTTACCCATTGTCTGCCAACCTGGCCACTTCTTATTCTTGTCATCATGAGGTACATATGTGTTAGAAAACTCCATCTCAACTTTTTCATCATAATTAACAAGCTTATCGTAGATTTTAAACTCTCTTGAATCCAAATCTCTTCACAAAAATGGTTACAAACCAGAGTAAAATCTGTCAATTTTACTTTCAAAATCCTGAGTAAAATCTGGTACATACCTAGATAGTCTTGTAAAATTGGATTCATATGTTTCCATAGAATCATCATCTTTCTGCTTCAGTTCCAATAATTTTTTCTCCATTCTGAGTCGAACGGTTTTGGAAAAATATTTTTCTAGAAAAAGACTCTTAAAATCATCTCATTCCAGACTATCAAGATCATATCTTTCTCTTGTATTCTTATCCAGAGACCACCATTGATCGACTTCACCTTCCAAATGATAAATGGATAGTATTACCTTTTGATGTTATGAACATCCCATGACATCAAATATATTTTCTAGAGCATTGATCCATCCTTCAGCTATCACTGGATTTACGGTTCCATTGAATGCTAGAGGATCTTGCCTCATAAAATGCTCCACAAAATACATGTTTCTTCATGGTAGATCATGTTCCTATATATAATGGAAACCACCCCCATTTATTTCTTGATTCAACTGAGCCATTGTTGTCACAAACTACTCGGTTCTGATTACCACAATTTCGGGCTGAAGATTCAGACAAACATCATCCCCTTGGTGCCTTCCTACTTCAGCTTCCCTATTTCTTCTGCAGACAACCATTCTAAACAAACATATATTATTCAAAGCAATATGGTAATATTTAAATTCTATAACATTTCAAATTACTATAGAGGAAAAAAATCAGTTATGGTATTCTTTAAATATCATCCTAACCCCCAAAGTTATCTAAACCATCCTTTGATACAAACTATAAGGACCCGACCTTAAAGCATTATTTAATCTTGAATTTTACACAAGACCATACATTATTACACATTGAGGATTATTTCAGTTTTATATTTTTAAAGAATTAGGATATCTTACATACATGACATACCACATTCATACATGAGGATACTACTAAAACAATATCCATTTTTTCAAAATATAAAACATTAAAACTTAAAACATGATTTATTTAACAACACCCCATATAAAACATCGTGACTCCCTTATTTCTCTTACCCATACTTATATCTTGTAAAAAACATTTTAAAAACTTGGTATGAGTATAAAACTCGGTAAGGGATATAAATAAAGAAAGCGTTAGTCAAGTGATAACATAAAAACCAATAAAACCCATAATTATAGAAACCCATAATTATAGAAACTCATATGTATAGAAACATAATGTAGTTTCCTTGGGACATATTTACCATATCATTATTACATTAACCCTTACACATGGAATAACATTTTGGTCAACTTCCATCTCTGGAGTACCCAATGCATTTGAGAGCTATAATGAGGCTCACCTGTCATATCTTGAGCTATAATGGGCTCAACCCAACATATCTTGAGCTATAATGGGATCAAACCAACATTAATAATGTCCAAGGAACATATAATGGTAATAAAGTATCTTAAAAATAAAAAAAACCACTCATTACATATACATATAAAAAAAAATTTTAAATTTATTAAAGAGAGTTTTAAAAGGATTTTAAAAAGAAAGTCCCTTAAAATATAATTGGAGTGAGAATTAATAGAATGGAATGGATATGTGTATAAACTGTAAATACACATATTGAAACAAAAAATCATCACACCAATAATCTTAATACCACATAATGAATAAATAAAAAGGTTAACCCAAAGAATGGAAATCGGGTTAAGAATTCTCTTACCTTGGGTTCTTTTTACTTAAAAAGTGTTTAAAACTCCTGTATAATGGTTAAAAGAGTGTTATTAATAACTTAATGAAACATGTTAATTTTTATAACACCTTATTTGATCATTTTAAAACATCATTCGACACATTTATTAGTAATATTTTGTTATTTACATTGTGTCGGGTGCATTCTTTACATGGTTTCCATGATCAGTTCATGATGGATATTTTTGTCGATTGGAAGTGAAACTCCAGAATTGGAATGGAATAGTATTTAAATATTTCTAGAAACATAAATTATATCATTTATCATTTTCAATTCTGAAATTATTATGATTCAAAAGTTAAAACATTATTGATATTTGTTTAGGTCATTTTGGAGATTCTTCGATCGTAATGAACTTGTTTTGAATTCTAAATTAATCACATGTGTACAAAAAGATTCCAGAACCTTATATAAGATATAATACATAAATTATAATCTGTTTCAACCATAAAAATGGTTTCACAACCAGACTTGGAATAATTAAAAGAAATTTAAATCACAACGTCTATGATGTCGATAAATCGACACATCACAGACGGTGTTTTAATTTCTTGAATAAGTGGAAGATGAGAAGAAATGTAATGGTGAGTAT
The DNA here is from genome assembly GCA_963277665.1 of Viscum album. Lineage (NCBI taxonomy): Eukaryota > Viridiplantae > Streptophyta > Magnoliopsida > Santalales > Viscaceae > Viscum > Viscum album. The sequence continues at coordinate 1,817,007,927 of OY728127.1, forward strand.
TACATAAACATGATGAAATCCAGAATATGTAAGATATTGGATCATTAATTCCTATTGGATAATTGGAGGTGAGAAAATAAAAATAAAAGAATGGAATCTTGAAATAAAAGAAAAGTTGAGAAATCCCTTGCGAAAATTTGGTAGCCTAACGGCGTCGCTTAAAATTTCATAAAATATTTTGATGAGAGAAAATGGTTCCCTAATAATTCTTACATAATATGGGAAGTAAGGGGGTATTTAATGGAATATCCCAACATAATCCAAAGGAAATTAAAAATAATAACATAAAATGAAAGAAAAGAAAGAAAACAAAAGAGAATGTTTACCTCTTAATCTCTTCTCCTTGAGATCCTTCTTAAGGTCTTTGGTTTTGGACTTTTGGTGAGACCAGATGCTCTAGGACGTGGTTAAGAGTCTTTTGAGGATTATTGGGTAGAACTTAGGTAAGGATCAAGGCTTGAGAGGTGTGGGAGGAATAGGGGAATGAGGGTGGTATTTATAGTGGAGGAGAGGAGGTATTTTATATTATTTTAATCATTTTTATAATATTTTTGCTCAATACTATGAATAATATTAATTCATGTGACCCAAAATAGTAATAATGGCATGTGAGTTCAAACCAAGTGTTATTACATCACTTATGATGTCATAAATAGTGTATTTAACTGATAATTTGAATGTACAGTATTTTATTGTATTTCACTATTCATTAAAAAATCAAGAATTTTAGAAAAATCCCAAAAATTAACCCTAACCATTTTTTGATGTTTAGAATTAAAAAATGAACTCCATTTTTTGAAGATTATTTTCTAAATATTATTAATTTAATTTTTAAATAAAAACATACTTAATTCAAAAATTAACAATTTTAATTCAATAACTACTTTTATATCACATTGAAAAATTAACCAAGATGTCATTATCTTAAATCCTTAACAAAATAAAATAATAATAAAATTTACTATTCATTATAGTCATATTACTATTCATAAGGGTATTTTATTATTCACCAAAAAACAAGTTGGTTCCATCATACTCCAAATAATTTACTGAACACAATTGTAGATGACCGTTTTTTGAAATTCAAAACATAGAAGAAGAAAATTATGTTTAAATTATAGTTATAAATATATACTTAAAACAAAGTTTCATGTGTTTCATTTATTTTTTTAAACCTTAGGGTGTTACAATCCTACTTAGAGACCTAATTACAATGTAGTCCATGTGACCTTTGTACTTTCCATTCTCTCTTTTATATAGGATTAATTATGAACCCTTCTCATGATGTGAGATTTCAAACATAGTAAATATCAAATAATATATCACTATGATCGAGTTTAAATTATGATCATCTAATTTAGATAAGGTGGGGGGAATGTGAAGCCTAGAAAATCTAAAGTAAAAACCTTGTATTTGATAGTGTGTATGACACGTGACACCAAGTGCATAAGATAAGATAATATCTAGATAAATTATAAAATATTTAATATTTAAAATATATTCTATATATTTAAATTCATGGAACATTGAGTTATCATGTGTTACACACAAGAGGTACCTTCTTTGATGGCTTACATTACACGCAAGTTTGAGTTTTACCGAACAATAATATATTATTAAAATATTATTATATAAAATAATACGATATAAACTATCTATTATGAATATTATTAACAAACTTATGAAAATTTATGGTTTATACAAATATAAAATGAATTCATGGGTTACCAATTAATGAGAAACAAAAATTAGAACCAATTGGATATAAAAAGAAATATTACTATTTTTATGCTTACAAAGGAGTTTTATCTTAATAAAAATAATTAATTACAATTATTTGATGATTTTAATTAAATATATATGTTATATATTCAATAAAATATTTTTATATTAATCCATTAGGTTTTATAGTCATATGATAAGAACAAACTCAATTTTACACATAAAAACCTATATTTTTATAAAGGCAATTTTACCGCCTTTTAATGGTGAACCCCCTTTTAAATTTGAATTTTGAAACTTTAATTGATTTAATATCTCAAAATAAACTTCATCTTTTAAATATAAACATAATAATTAGGTTAGTGTGAATATTTGATATTTTTCTGAAACATTTAATTTTTAAATGAATAGATAAAAATACTGAATTTTAGTAAAAAACTATTTTTTCATCTAATTTATTTATAAGGTTAAATTATAATTTTAATTGATTTTAAAGTTTAATTAGATCATATTTTTATAAATTAATATAATTTATTTCATTTAAATAAATTTCACTTTGAAATTAATTATAAAAACATAGAAAACTATCAGATGTTTTTACTATAAAACTCTACATTATCATCCTGCCTACGGGGTGAATTTTAAATTAATTTCTACCAATTATATGATTATAATTTGTAAAAATTGATTAAATATTTTGAATCATAATAATTTCTAATTTCTAATAATACCAACATTGATTTTGACAAAAAAATATTAGTGAAAGTGATTAAAATTAATCACAATGATTAAGGTAAAATTAAGGTTAATAAAGGACCAAACCTTTAACTTAAGGACCAAAATGACCTATACACTTTTCCAAAACCCATTTTATAACCATAATTAGTTCATTGACCTTCCATTATTGAGTTTTGTTGGTTTTTTAATACTTTTTTTTAGGTATAAACATGGGTTCACCTAACTTCTTTTCAAAAATACCAAGTGAGTCATTTTCCTCCCTTATAAAAGGCCACCACATATCCTCATTCCTCACACCACTAAAACCACTTAGTTTTAGAAAAGATCTACCCATATATATTCCCAAAATCCTTACCCTCGACCTTGAAGCCTCTCTTTGGGAATAAATCTTTCCAAGGAATCCTTTCAGTACAAACCAAAAGAAGTTACCCGATTAAGAGGTAACATCTTCTCTCAAGCTCCCTAGTTTCATTTCTATTATCCACCCCCTAAAATATATTTATTACATGATTATATAAAAACACAAGTATCAAAATTATACTATGATTTTTTTATGTAAATGTTTATACCTAAACTTATACACACCTCCATCTAATGGGTAACAAACATATTGTTTCTATGTACAGCGAACTACTACCTCACGAAACGATGATTGTTAATTTTTATTTACCACCTATCATGGTAGCCATTATGATGGAAACTCTATTTATATATGATATTTATAATTTATTTATACTTATTTAATCATTTTATAACACATAACTTTAATACTTTTCATTTTGTGCTAATAGGATAACATTGTTCAAGGAAGTGTGGACTACTGCCCCCTCAAAACGATGTGATTCGTTCACAAGATACATGGAATGTATAAAAGATGATTATAATTAAACATATGAGACATAAACAACATCTATATTATATTAATGAAATAATCAATTTTTTGTGTATATATATATATATATCATTTTCTTTATTACTCTTTCACACACTTAAAAAGTGATAACATTATTTGTGGACTTGTGGACTACCGCCTCCTCGACATGATGTGATTCATTTTTCATCACAAGAATTATATATATAAGTATAAATGATTAAATAATATTTTATTTATTATATAATGATAATTATTGAAATATATGGTGTTACTTACCTTCTTTCCATGACGATCATTGAAAAATAAGAATGTTACTCATGCATGTGTACGACTTACCATCTTCATGATTGTAATGTTGATTCATTTTTCATAACCATATGTAATGATTATTTTAAAAAAATTAATTGATGTATAAATATGATAATTATGTCATTATTATTATTATTTAGATGTTATATAATAACTCCTTTGACCATATTTTACCAACCAAAGTTGTTTTTGATACATAAATCAAATTTGGTCAAAAAAATGACATAAACATAATTGTTTAAGTAGTTGTACACAACATGATAATAAGTGAAATAAAATTAATTATAAACATGAAAAGTTTTATGAAGAAAATATAAAATTAACATGATTTCATTATACTATAATTTAAAGGGCATTCACCCGAAAGGAAACTCAAGGTAGGGGATTCTCATCTCACTTTTTTTACATCCATGAGATAAATTTCATGTTCACCAATTACATAATTTGTGTGGTGTATATACTACCCCTTTTGTTATATTATATAATTAATCCTCTTACCTTCATGGTATTTCAAAATTTCATTTAATATTATTCTTTCATGAGTTTTATGATTTAAAATGTTTCAAAGTGGTATGGGACACTTTGGATTGTTTAAAGATTATTTTCCTCAATAAAAACTTTAATGATCTTTCGATGGTATTTACATTTGAGGAAAATATATGACCATTGTTAAATAAAACCTTTCATTTTCTCTCCTCGATTTATTCATAACCATTTACAAGTATTAGTACCATTTTCCTACTCTTTGGTACTCAAAAATGTTTTAGGAAATGTTTTTCAGAAAACCTGAATCTATTTCTCTCTTTAGTCGGAGAACCTATTTTATTCTAAAAACCATGTTTTATTAAAAAGTTTTCAAAAAAATGATTTGGTAAATAAATTTTTAACATTTTTGACTTTTACCAATGTTTTCAAAGGAATCTTCTTGTCTCTTTCTGAACAATTCATTCTCCTAACCTTTAACCGTGCAAAAGGAATGTTCTTTTTACCTCGTAAAGCTTTAAAGATTTACCCACCATCATTTATTTGAAGCTTCCTTTTCATGTAAAAGGTTACTTTTTAAAGAAAATTTTTTCAAAAGTGATTTTCAAATAAAATGTTTTTCAAAATGTTTTACAAAACAAAATTATATTTTCCTCAAATTTTTTTTAAAAAGATCTTTTTATAATGTTTCCATTCATCAATGATAATAACCCTTTATTTTAATTCACTTGGGGTATGTTGTATTGATACCATCCTTAATCTTCCTCTGGTTGGTTTATGTTTGATTTGGCCAAGTATAGTATTCATATTCACTTTCTTGATTCCTTTTAGTACCCTTTAAATATAAAATTTCCTATGATTATTGAACATTTAATTTCCCCTAATTATTCATATCATCTATCACATATATATTCATTTCCTAAACCATATACCATTTTTCATGTGGTGTCTACTTTGAAAGTTATGTGATTATTTGGGAAAATATTTGTAATATCCCAGGTAAATGAAGAATAAGCAATTTGTATATTTATTAATATTTGTGAATTAAATATTAATTTTACTTTAAAGGGGTTTCTATGTTTAATAGTGTACCTGATATGCAACAATGGGTTTCTTTGAAATTTTACGTTGCACTAATAATATAATATTATTATTTTAAATGGTAGTTAACTCCTAGACATTGTATTGGTGGGAATGAATAAAAAAACTAAAATATGATTATACATTATTGTTAAATGTATTTACATTTATCGAATAAAAAGTTATAGGCTTAAAATGTGAATGAATCTAATTTTAAGCATAATTTACATTAAAAGGTCGATTTACCACATTTTAATGGTGAACCCTCTTTAAATATAGTTGTGGTCACTTTAATACATTCTAATTGACCGAATAAAATCCTTATTTATAATGGGGACATCAAAATTTACGTTGTGTAAATTTTTGGGATTTTTCCGATAAAGTTCATTTTTTAATGAATAGTGAAAATGTTGTATTTTATTTCACAAGTGCCTTTTAATCTAATTTATTTATATGGTTAGATTATCTTTTTAATTGGTTTTAAAGTTTAATTAGAATATATTTTTACCATTTAATCCAATTTTGGTCATTGGAATTAATTTCACTCTGAAATTGGATATAAACAAGTGTCAATCTTTTGATAGTTATTGTTTCTTAAAAACACGCTATTTATTTTAACAACGGGAATTAATTTTAAAATTAATTAATGACACTTTTATGTTTTGAATTTTGAAAAATCAACATCATTTTTGAATTCGGAATATAAAATATAGCTTTGGCTAAATTTTTGGTATTTTTTTGAAAAACTTCAATTTTTGATGAATAGTGAAACCACTTAATAGTAGTTAAAAAACTGACTTTTTCATTTAAATGGAATTTTACCGCTTCTGTGAATTGAATTTAAAAAATATGAAATACATGGTTTTTATTAGTAAGCAAAATGTGGTTCAATAAGATGAAAATAATTTTTGGTTAATAGTAACTTTTGACTTTTATTTACCGCGGTTAAAGGTAAATAGGGTAATTCAAGATAAAAAGAATATTATAATAATTCAGAATTACCTTAACACTTGTCCAAACCTTATTTTATGAGTAATTTCCGACCATGGGAATCCTTGAGTTGATTTTGGTACCCCATGAAGCCACTTATGAATGATAATGACACTTTAGATTAATTAATTTAAAGTAAATCCAAAAATGACATAAACAAAAGTCTTTTAGTAAATTAATTTTTATATGGTTTTATATAAGTTATTTTTTCAGCTATAAATATTATTTAAAAAGATAAAAATATTTCCTACATGATAGTATTTTTTTTATAATTTTTAGACATCGAATAAATTAAATTATTTATGAAACAATAATGATGCAGTATTTACCTCATTAATAAATGATTTAAATAAATAAGATTATAATGATTAAAATATTATCTAAAACCTGTCCAATTCCTATTGGATGATTTTATTTCGACCATGAGTAATCTTATATTCGACTATAATTATTTTTGGACCTTTAGAAACCGAATATCATTATATAATAAAATAATATTTTCACACTTTCCTAAAGAGCCCCTCCTCCCCCTTATAAAAGGAGACCACTTCTAACCAATTCCTCACACATCTCAAGAAATTTTTCTCGTCCAACCTCTACCTAGTTAAACTCCCTACATCCCTCTCCTCCTCCTAGAAGATTTACCATAGGCAGAAGGCACTTCAAGAAGTCCTTTTGGTTCAAACCAAAAGAAGTTACCCAAATTAAAGGTAACAATTTCTCTTAAATTGTTTTCTTTTATTTTACTTCTCCAACCCCTAAAATCTTTTTATTCCTTTCTTTTGTAACAACACCAGTATCCTCAATATACTAGTATATTGTTATTATAATTATTCAAACTACACTTACACACACCTCCATCTAATGGATGAAGAACATAATGTTTCTGTGGATGGAAAATTAACACCTCACGAAACGATGATTGTTCGATTATCTCTTATCGCCTCTCATGGTGGCCATTATGATGGCACTGTATTTATATATGATATATATTATTTTTATTTTTTCTTTATTCTTCTGTAATTTCCATTGATAGCATGCCTTTATGGTTTCCATTATGGGTAAACGCGATAATCTCATTAGAGGAAGTGCGGACTACCGCCCCCTCAAAGTGATATGACTCGTTAATGCCATATGTGGGACTTATAAAGGATGGAGTTAATGATATTATATATAAAATTATACTGGAATTATAATATACCTATGTATCATTATGTTTTAATTCCTTTAAAATAAGAAATATAAATGCAAGTAGCGTTCATGCATACGTACGGCTTACCGTCTCCATGAACGGTGCATTTCATTTATTACCTTCAAATGATATGTACTGTTATAAGTATATATATATATATAATAGATATATATTATATATATGATATCTAAATAATGAATTTCATTCTATATATAATGGACTATTGATCACATGGACAACTTGTAAATATAAGGTGTTCATTTTGTACTCAAGTACCAAATATCGACAAAATGAACGTTATTAACTTAAATGATTAGATAATGTTTATAACATGGTAATAAGTGATATAAAAGTAATTATAAACTTGAAAAAGGTTCTTAAGTAAGTAGAAATTAACTTTAGTTTATTATTCAGGAGATTAAAGAACGATCGAGTCAAGTCGGACATGAGGTGAGGGACTTCGTCTCAATATCATTTCATTGAGGCATATTTAGTTTTATACACAAATTTATTTTATCTGGTGTATAAACCCCTTTTACTTTTCATTTCATTCAAAGGGAATTTTTTTTATACAAATCATTTTACTAAACAACAAAAAGGAATGTTTTTTTTTAACGTAAGTGGTGACAATGACCTTTCCACCGCCGCAAGTATTATTTGATCTTTGGATTCCTTAACAAGCCGTAATGTTTTTAAAAGGAAAAATAAATACCATATACTCTTTTTATGTATTTTTGTATTGAAAATGATTTTGAGAATGGATTTATTATTTCAATATCTTGAAATGATATTTTGTTATTGCAATGTGGAAATGTTATCTTTCCTTTATGCTTATGTTATGTGTTAAGATCATGTTATGGTTCTTGGGAATTATTTATGTATATGGGTGGTTCCGTGATAAATCTAGGGCGGGTGATCCCGAGATAGCTCTCTAATGCATTGGGTAACGTGAAGGAGGTAAATGTGAATGTTTCTCCTAAGAGATGTAGGGAATATACTGTGATGGGTATTATAAAGTAACTACCTTTGTAGTTGTGATATCTACAATGTAAGTATGATATAGATGCAACAAGTTACCTTTATGATTTATGATTTCTATGTTTTATTCATAAAACCTTATGATTTCATGAGGTAAGTAAAAGAGTTTATGTTCTATATGTATTTATGAACAATTGTTTTCTTTCTTTGTTTTATAACCCTTACTGAGCTTTTTATGCTCATACCAAGTTTTGAAATGTTTTCACAGGACCTAAAGATGAATAGGGTCAAGGATGGGATCAAGGAAAAGTCATGATGTTTAAAACATGGAACTAGACATGACTCTTTTTTTCAAGAGTTTTTATTTTATGAAAAAAATGGAAACTATGTAGAAGTGTCTACTTTGTAATCTTTTGAGATGTAATAGTTATGTCCTAATTCTCTAAAACTCTAAACTTGAAAAGATCCTCAATGTGAATTATTCATTTAATTCAATATTATGTAATGTTTAAGTCCAGGTCCTTATAGTTGGTATCAGAGGTCGGTTTAGATAACTTTAGGAGTTAGGGTATTGTTAAATTAATATCCATAAAGTAATTTATGTTAATATTGAAATCATATAGAATTTACAAATTACCATGTTGCTTCGCCTAAGATATATCTATGTTCAGAATGGTTTTCCACAGAGGAAACAGGGTAGCTATGTTGGGACGACATCAGGAGGAAGACAACCTTCCAAATCATCAACCTGATATGGTTGGAATCGGAACTGAACAGTTTGTTGTAGTGATGGAATAGTTGACTCGGGCTATAAATGGTGGTGGTATCCATGTACGAGATCAGCCAGATCAACCACAGAGGAACATGTCAGTAGTGGAGAATTTCATGAGGCAACATCCCCCATCATTCAGAGGATCATCTGATCTGGTGCTAGCAGAAGGGTGGATTAAAGCACTGGAAAAGATTTTCGATGTCATGGGTTGTTCAGAACATCAAAAGGTTAGTCTCGCTATTTACCATTTTGAAGGTGAAGCTGATCAGTGGTGGTTGATGGAGAAAAATATCAAGGATAGTGAGGAGATTGATGCTCTTGATTGGGATGATTTCAAAGGTATGTTTCTTGAGAAATATTTTCCTAAGGTGGTTGGTCTTAGGATGGAAAAACAATTCCTAGAATTGAGGTAGGAGGATGACTCAGTGGCTACTTATGAAGAAAAATTCACTCGACTGGTGAGGTATGCTCCAAATTTCATACGATATATTGATAGTAAAATCAACCATTTTTACTCAAGATTAAATCCAAAGTATCGAAGGGATTTAGCTTCTCATGAGTTCAAAAGTTATGAAAAACTTGTTCATTGTGCAGAGAAGGTGGAAATGGAGTTTTCTGATGATCAGGTATTCTTTGACAAACAATAGAATAAGAGTTCGAGGTGGTAGGCGAAAGGGAAGAATTCTTCAAAAAAATCTGATGGTAAGAAACTTAAGTTTACAGTTTGTGAAAATTGTGGTAAAAAGCATGCTGGGGAATGTCTTTTGAATTCTAGTAAGTGATACTGATGTGGTAAAATGATACATAAGGCTCGTAATTTCACTGAAAAAGATTAGGGTAATGGTAAGAAAAAATCTGATTTACAGTCAGTAAAAAAAATTTAAGTGTAATGAAATGGGTCATTATGCAAATGAGTTTCCAACAAAGAACTCAACCGAATAAAAGTAGCCAAACTACAAGAAAAAGGGGGTGGTGAAATCCTTTGCAACTACTTCAGTAGATGTTGGGCTATCAAATGAAGTTGTATCAGGTACACTATTTGTTTGTTCAGATTATGCCAATGTGTTGTTTGATTCAGGGTCTACACACTCTTTCATTTTTGAGAATTTTTCTAGTAAATTGGTAATTCCATCTCAAGATATGAATACAGAACTTATGGTAAGAACACCTGGAGGAAATGTTGAGAAAAAAAGAAAACATAAGAACATTCATGTCCTTGTGTGTGGAAAGAATCTACCTGAAAACCTTATTGTTTTGCCTCTAGTAGAGTTTGATGTTATTTTGGGCATGGATTGGCTTTCTGTTTATCATGCTAAGATTGACTGCAGAGCTAAAGAGGTTTCTTTTCAGAAATATTTTCAGTTTGTATACAAAAATGAACCCTTGATTTTGATAACATATCAGGAAGCTGAGAAACTAGTAAAATATGGAAATGAATGTTACCTTGCACATATTTTTGAAAACAAAGGAACTGTTCAGATTAATGATGTGTCAATGGTAAATGAGTACCTTGATGTTTTTCTTGATGAGTTTTCTAGTATTATACCTGATCGGGAAGTTGAATTTACTGTTGACTTATTTCCTGATGCTAAACCAATTTCAAGACCCTCTTATCAAATGGCTCAAAATGAACTTTTAGAGCTAAAGAAGCAATTGCAGGAGTTATTAGATAAAGGTTTCATTCAACCTTGAACATCACCATGGGGTGCTCATGTTTTGTTTGTTAAAAAGAAATATGGTTCAATGAGACTTTGCATTGATTATAGAGTATTGAATAACATCACTGTTAAGAATAAGTATCATTTGCCTCATATCGATGATTTGTTTGATCAGCTCCAGGGAGCTCAGTATTTTTCGAAGATTGATTTGAGATCAGGGTACCATCAGTTGAAAGTAAAGGAAGCAGATATTCTGAAGACCATGTTTCGTACTAGATATGGCCATTATGAATTTTTAGTTATGCCTTTTGGGTTAACCAATGCACTTCTTGTATTCATGGATCTTATGAATAGAATTTTCCGTGAGTTCTTGGATAAGTTTGTGGTTATGTTCATTGATGATATTTTGGTTTATTATAAAAGTAAATAGGAGTATGAAAGTCATTTAAGGGTCATCTTGAAAACCATAAAAGAAAAGAAACTTTATGGGAAATTCAGAAAGTGTGAGTTTTGGTTACAAAAAATTTCTTTCCTTGGTCACATTGTTTCAAAAAATGGCATAACTGTTGATCCTGCTAAAACAAAAGTTGTTGAAGAATGGCCAAGACCCCCAAATATAATTGAGATTCATAGTTTTCTTGGTTTAGAAGGTTATTACCAGAGGTTTGTTGAAAATTTTGCAGGGTTATCTAGTCCAATGACTAAGTTAGCTTGAAAAGGTGTTAAGTTCATCTGGACAAAAGAATGTGATGATTGTTTTCAGGAATTGAAAAGGAGATTGGTGAATGATCCAGTTTTGGCACTGGAGTCCAGAAATGGTGAGTTTTTTATCTACAGTGATGCTTATTTGAAAGGAATTGGTTGTATCTTAATGCAGAATGATCATTTAATTGCTTATGCTTCACATTAGTTGAAACCACATGAGTTAAATTACCCTCCACATGATTTGGAATTAGCTACTGTTGTTTTTGATTTAAAAAATTGGAGGCATCATTTGTATGGAGTAAAATGTGAAATATATACTGATCACAAAAGTTTAAAGTATATATTCACTCAGAAAGAATTGAACATGAGACAGAGGATATGGCTAGAATTAATCGAGGAATATGATTGCATGATCCATTACCATCCAGGAAAAGTAAATAAAGTGGTTGATGCTTTGAATCGAAAAAAGTAATGCTTCATTAACCATGTTACGTTTGGAACAAGATCCTTTGGTTTTTGATTTGATAAACGTTGGAATATAAATTATTGGTGCAGAAAATTCTTTTGTTTTGTTTCAGGCATCAGTGAAATCATCTCTATCAGACATAATTAAGCAAGCGCATAAAGAAGACAGTGAGTTGCAGAAAAAGGTAGAGTCGGTTCATAAGGGTAAGTTTCCTGATTTTAACGTTGATAATTATTTTGTTTTGCAGTTTGGAAAGAGATTATGTGTGCCTTTTGATTCACAGTTAAAGAATGAGTGGTTATGTGAAGCTCATAGTTCCCTGTTTTCAGTTCATCCTGGTAGTACTAAGATGTACAGAGATCTTCAAGAGTATTACTGGTGGGATGGAATGAAAATAGATATTTTTGATTTTACTGTGAAGTGTTTGACTTGTCAATAGGTTAAAGCTGAGCGGCAGTTACTGAAAGGGATGTTTCAGCCTCTACCGGTGCCAGAGTGGAAATGTGAAAATATATCCATGGACTTCATTATGGGATTACCAAAGACATCTCGAGGTAATAATGCAATCTGGTTTATAGTTGATCGATTGACTAAATCTGCTCATTTCCTTCCTATTTGAGATACATTGTCTCTAGATCAACTTTCTCAATTGTATGTTAAAGAGATAGTCAGGTTGTATGGAGTTCCCCTCTCCATTGTATCTGATCGTGATCCCAGGTTTAATTCTAACTTTTGGAAAGGCCTTCAGAAGTCATCGGGTACTGAATTAAATTTTAGTACAGCTTTTCATCCTCAATCAGATGGGTAGTCAGAACGAACAATTCAGACCTTGGAGGATATGTTACGTGCTTGTTCACTGGATTATCAGGGAATTTGGGACCAACATCTTTCTTTGGTTGAATTTTTATATAATAACAGTTTTCATTCCAGTATACAGATGGATTCATTTGAGGCATTATATGGAAATCATTGTCGAAGTCTAGTTTTTTGGGATTAAGTAGGTGAAAGGAAGCTGATGGGACCAGAATTGGTAGAAGAGATGGCAGAGAAAGTTCAGTTGATTCAGAAGCACATGAGAATAGCTCAGAGCAGACAGAAAAGTTATGCAGATAACCGGAGGAATGATCTTTCTTTTGAGGTAGGTGATCATGTCTTTCTAAAAGTTTCTCCATGGAAAAGTGTGATGTGTTTTGGTAAGAATGGAAAGTTGAGTCCAAGGTTCATTGGACCATATGAAATCTTGGAGAAAGTTGGATCAGTTGCGTATAGAGTGTCTTTACCTCCAAGTTTTTCCCAGGTACACAATGTTTTTCATGTTTCGATGTTGAGAAAGTATATTCCAGATCCATCTCATGTTTTGAGCCCAGAGTATAAGGCCCCAGCCTTAAACCTTACTTAATCTTGAGTTATTACAATATTACACATTGAGGATCTTTTTAGGTTTAGAGTTTTAGAGAATTATATCATAAAACTTGCATTATATTCCACATTTAAACAAAGTGGTTACATAAAATATAGTATTAATTTTTCCCATAAATGGAAACATATTTAAAATAAAACATGGATTCTTTCTTGACACTTCCTTGACACAATCATCACATCATGTACCTTTCCCTTGACCTGTGAAAATCATTTCAAAAAAACTTAGGATGAGCATAAAAACCTCAGTAAGGGATATGAAAATATGGAAAGGAAACATGAGTACATGTATACATAAGAATCAATGAAATCATACTTTACTCATAAAACATAAGCACTTTAACATACCTCATAAAATCATGACTAAGTCATATAAATCATAATACATAAAGGTAACTTGAGGCATTCATAACATTCTTACGTAGGGAGTAACCCTCTTGGTTACGTTTGGAATACCCATCACAGTATATTCCCTAAATCTCTTCAGAGAAACCTTAACGTTTAACTCCTTCGCGTTACCCAATGCATTGGAGAGATATATCGGGCTCACCCGCCCTTAGTTTATCACGGAACCACCCATCTTCATAATAATTCCCAATAACCATAACATAATCGTATCACATAAAACATGCATAAAGGAAACATAACATTTCCACTTTTCAATCACAAGATATCAATACAACACATTGATATAAAAACATTATGAAAACCATTTTCAATACCAAAATAAAAGAAAAGTAAAACATGGTATTTATTTTTTCTTTTAAAAAAAGGTATGGCTTGTAGAGGAAGCCGAAACTCAAATAATGGTCACGGCGGCGGAGAAGTCGTTGTCACCTCATACGTACGACAAAAACATTTCCTTTTGTTGTTTAGTAAAATGCTTCGTATAAAAAAGATTAATTTTGGATAAGAGTAAAATTAAAAGGGGTTTATACACCGTATAAAAGAAGGATGTGTATAAAACAAAATATGACTCAATGAAAGAAGATTGAGACGAAGTCCCATACCTCGGGTCCGACTTGACTCGATCGCTCTTTAATCTCCTGAATAATAAACTTGAGTTAATTTATACTTTCTTAAGAACCCTTTTAAAGTTCATTATTCCTTTTATATCACTTATTACCATGTTATGAACACTATGTAATTATTTAAGTTAATAATGGTCATTTTGTCGATCATTGGTACTTGAGTCAAAATTAAACTCTTCATAATTACGAGTTGTTCATGTGGTAAAATATCCATTATATCCAGAATTATATTCATGATGTAGATATAATATATATCATATATATCCAGTATATACATGCATTTATAATATTACATAATCATTTAGAGGTAAGAAATGAAATGCACCGTTCATGGAGACAGTAAGCCGTACGTACGCATGAACGCTACTTTCATTTCTATGTCATATTAATGAAATTAAAACTAAATGAGAGATATGTATATTTTAATTCCAGAATTATAATCATCATTTATATGTAACATACATCATATATATCCATTATATATATGTAATTATAATAGTACATTACATTTGGGGATAAGAAATGAAATGCACCGTTCATGGAGACGGTAAGTCGTACGTACGCATGAAAGCTACTTTCATTTCTATTTCGTATTTTATGGAATGGAATCATAATGAAATAAAGGTATATTATAATTATAGTATAATATCATATATAATATCATTAACTCCATCCTTTATACGTCCCACATATGTCATTAACGAATCAAATCACTTTGAGGGGGCGGTAGTCCGCACTTCCTAAAATGAAGATATCGCGTATACCCATAATGGAAGCCATAAAGGTATTCCATAAATGAAAAATACAGAAGATTATGGAAAACATAAACATATTATATATCATATATAAATATATTGACATCTTAATGACCACCTTTTAAGGTGTTATATGAGTGTTGAACAATCATCGTTTCGTGAGGCAGAAATTCGCCATCCACAGAAATAGTATGTTCTTTAACCATTAGATGTAGGTGTGTGTAAGTGTAGCTCGAATTATTCTTATAAAAACATCCTAGTATATTTAAGATACTGGATTTTTTACAAAATAAATGAATAAAAAGATTTTATGGGGTTGGAGAAGCAAAATAAAACAAAAGAACACAAGTGAAGACATTACCTTAAAAACAGGTAACTCTTTTTGATTTGAGATAAAAGGCTTCCTTGGGAAGACTTCTGCCCAAAGTGAGGCTTATAGGAGTAAGAGAGGAATGTGGAGAGACAAAATGATCAGGGTTTGGCTGATCAAAAGGCTTGATAGGTGTGAGTAAGGAGGTAGAGGTGGGGGCCTTTTATAAGAGGAGAGGAGGGGCACTCTTGGAAAGTTACAAAATGTTACTTTATTTTCAAATGAGTTTCGGATTTTAAAGGTCTAAAATTGATGTATTATGAGGATAAGGTGATAAGGGTTCAAAATATACTCATCCAATAGGTATTTTACAAGTGTAAGTTATAGTTTTAACATTATCTTTTCATTTTATTTAAATCCTTTATTAATGAGGTAATCGTTGCATCATCATGATGTCATAAATAATTTAATTTATTTAATGTCTAAAAATTATGAAAAAAATACTATGATGTAGTGAATATTTTTAACTTTCCAATGAATATTTATAGTCCATAATATCATCTGTGTAGACAAAATTAAAAATGTTTTACTCAGGTGATACATTCTTTGTTATATTTACTTTCTTTAAAAAAATAAAAAGATAAAAAGTCACTTTCCCACAAAAGTGATTCCATGGGGTCCCCAATATTGGCACAAGGCATACCATGGTTGGACAGGAGACAACCAGTAGAATTAGTACACATGTTGGTGTCATTTTTTATTATTATGATATTATTTTATTATCCTTAACTACCCGATTACTCATTAATCAAGATAATTAAAGATAATTATCGTCGTTACTATTCATAATGTCCAAAAACAAAAGAGTATTGATTACATAATTTGGACCTTATGATTCCAAATATGTAATCCATTTTACCAAATTCCAAACACATAAATTGCAATAATTAATTTAAAAATAATTCCCGTTGTCAAAACAAATAGCGGGTTTTTTTTAAACAATTTCTATGAAAAGTTTGGCATTAATTTATGCCCAATTCCAAAGTGAAATTATTCCTAATGACCACCATTGGATTAAATGGTAAAAATATATTCAAATTACACTTTAATACAAATTAAAAAGATAATCTAACCATATAATTAAATTAGATGAAAAATCAGTTTTGATGTAAAATGCAGTATTTTTTCACTATTCATTAAAAAATGAATATTGTCAGAAAAATACCAAAAATTTATCCAATGTAAATTTCAATGTCCCAATCATAAATAATATGTTTATTTTGACAAATAGGGATTATATAATTGTCAAAAGTTTGATTTAAAAATGGTTTGCCATCAAAAGGCAGTAAAACAATCTTTTAAAAATATTAGTGTATTCCATGCTTAAGATTGGATTTATTCTCATTTTAAGCCTCTAAAACACTATCTAATTCATTAATAGACATAGATAAAAATATCTATTATTCATTATTTACTTGAGATGTTACATCCTTCCCCCCTTTAGAAAATTGTGTCCCCGCAATTTATTTACTTAACGAATAAGTGGGGGTATTTATCCCTCGTTGCATTTTTAGATTCTCATGTTGCCTCTTCAATCATGTGGTTTTTTCACAAAACCTTTACCTAATGAATCACCTTATTCTGCAACACTTTCTCACTGTGGTCAATAATTTGGACCGGTTGTTCCTCATAAGATAGATTCTCTTCCATCTGAACTACCTCTGGACTCAAAACATGAGATGGATCTGGCATGTACTTCCTTAACATTGAAACATGAAAAACATTGTGCACCTGAGATAAACTCGGAGGTAAAGCCACTCGGTATGCAACTAATCCAACTCTATCCAGGATTTCATATGGTCCAATGAACCTTGGACTCAACTTTCCTTTATTACCAAATCGCATCACACTTTTCCATGGTGATACTTTGAGAAAAACATGATCACCTACCTCAAAAGAGAGATCCTTCCTCCTATTGTCCGCATAACTCTTCTTCCTGCTCTGAGCTGTTCTCATGTGTTTCTGTATCAGTTGAACTTTTTCTGCCAACTCTTCTACCAATTTTGGTCCCATCAACTTCCTTTCACCCACTTCATCCCAAAAAGATGGAGTTTGACACCATTTACCATATAATGCCTCAAATGGAGCCATCTGTATACTGGAATGAAAACTGTTATTATGAGAAAACTCAACCAAAAAAAGATGTTGGTCCCAAATTCCCAGATAATCCATCGAACAGGCACGTAGCATATCCTCCAATGTCTGAATTGTTCGTTCTGACTGCCCATCTGATTGCGGATGAAAAGCTGTACTAAAATTTAATTCAGTACCCAACGACTTCTGAAGGCCTTTCCAAAATTTAGAAGTAAACCTCGAGATGTATTCGGTAATCCCACAACAAAGTCCATGGATATATTTTCTCATTTCCAATCTGGTACTGGTAAAGGCTGAAGCATCCCTTTCGGTAACTTATGCTCTTCTTTTACCAGTTGACAAGTCAAACAATTCACAGTAAAATCAACAATATCCCTTTTTATTCCGTCCCACCAATAATACTCCTGCAGATCTTTGTACATCTTAGTACTCCCATGATGAACTAAAAAAGGGGAACTATAAGCCTCACATAACAACTCATTCTTCAACTGTGAATCACCAGGAACACATAATCTCTTCTCAAACCCCAAAACACAATCATTATCAATATTAAATTCAGGAAACTTACCCTTCTGAACCAGCTCTACCTTTTTCTGCAACTCGCTATCTTGCTTCTGTGCTTGCTTGATTCTGTCTGATAGAGAAGATTTCACTGATACCTGAAACAAAATAGAAGGAAATCCTGCACCAACAACTTTTATGCCAATGTTCATCAAATCCTTAACCAAAGGATCACGTTCCAAATGCAACATTGTTAATGAAGCATTACTTTTTCAACTCAAAGCATCAACCACTTTATTTTTTTTTTCAAATGGTAATTAATTGTACAATCATAATCCTTGATTAATTCCAGCCATCTCCTCTATCTCGTGTTCAATTCTTTCTGAGTGAATATATAATTTAAACTTTTGTGATCATTGTATATTTCACACTTTGCTCCATACAAATGATGCCTCCAAATTTTTAAAGCGAAAACAATAGCAGCTAATTCTAAATCATGTGTAAGGTAATTTACCTCATGAATTTTCAACTGAAGTGAAGCATAGGCAATTACCTGATTATTCTGCATTAGGATGCAACCAAGTCCTTTCAATGAAGCATCACTGTAGATAACAAACTCACCATTCCTGGAAGGTAGTGCCAAAACTGGAGCATTCACCAATCTTCTTTTCAACTCCTGAAAAAAATCATCACATTCTTTTGTCCAGATAAACTTAACACACTTCCAAGTTAGCTTAGTCATTGGACTAGATAACCATGAAAAATTTTCAACAAACCTTCAGTAGTAACCTGCCAAACCAAGAAAACAATGGATCTCAGTTACATTTGTGGGTCATGGTCATTCTTCAACAGCCTTTGTTTTTGTAGGATCAATAGTTATCCCATCTTTAGAAACAATATGACCAAGGAAAGAAATTTTTTGCAAACAAAACTCACACTTTCTGAATTTACCATACAATTTCTTTTATTTTAAGGTTTTCAAGATAAACCTTAAATGTCTTTCATGCTCCTCTTTAATTTTAGAAAAGACCAAAATATCATCAATAAAAATAACCAACATTTTTCACCTGAGTCAACTGATCCATCACTGCAACAAACTGTTTAGTTCTGATTCTGACCATCTCAGGATACTGATTTGAAAGGTCATTTCCCTCTGTATGCCTTCCCAGAAAATCAGTTTTGTTTCCTCTATGAAAAACCATTCTTAACACAGAAATATCATAGGAGAAGCAACATGGTAATCTTTAAATGCTATATCATTTCAATTTGACCATAAAAAATATTTTTGGATAATCATTTAATAGAATTCTAACTCCTAAAGTTATCTAAACCGACCTCTGATACCAACTATAAGGCCCCAACCTTAAACCTTACTTAATCTTGAGTTATTACAAGATTTCACATTGAGGATCTTTTCAGGTTTTGAGTTTTAGATATTTAGATCATAAAACTTACATTACATTCCACATTTAAACAAAGTGGTTACATAAAAGATAGTATTAATTTTTTCCATCAATGGAAACATATTTAAAATAAAACATGGATTCTTTCTTGACACTTCCTTGACACTATCATCACATCATGTACCTTTCCCTTGACCTGTGAAAATCATTTCAAAAAAACTTGGGATGAGCATAAAAAGCTCAGTAAGGGATATGAAAATATGGAAAGGAAACATGAGTACATGTATACATAAGAATCAATGAAATCATACTTTACTCATAAAACATAAGCACTTTAACATACCTCATCAAATCATGACTAAGTAATATAAATCATAATACATAAAGGTAACTTGAGGCATTCATAACATTCTTACGTAGGGAGTAACCCTCTTGGTTATGTTTGGAATACCCATCACAGTATATTCCCTAAATCTCTTCGGAGAAACCTTAACATTTAACTCCTTCGCGTTACCCAATGCATTGGAGAGTTATATCAGGCTCACCTTCCCTTAGTTTATCACGGAACCACCCGTCTTCATAATAATTCCCGAGAACCATAACATAATCGTATCACATAAAACATGCATAAAGGAAACATAACATTTCCACTTTTCAATCACAAGATATCAATACAAAACATTGATATAAAAACATTATGAAAACCATTTTCAATACCAAAATAAAAGAAAAGTAAAAAATGGTATTTATTTTTTCTTTTAAAAAAAGGTATGGCTTGTAGAGGAAGCCGAAACTCAAATAATGGTCACGGTGGCGGAGAATTCGATGTCGCCTCATACGTACGACAAAAACATTCCCTTTTGTCGTTTAGTAAAACGCTTCGTATAAAAAATATTCATTTTGGATAAACGTAAAATTCAAAGGGGTTTATACACCGTATAAAAGAAGGTTGTGAATAAAACAAAATATGCCTCAATGAAAGGATATTGAGACAAAGTCCCATACCTCGGGTCCGACTTGACTCGATCACTCTTTAATCTCCTGAATAATAAACTTTAGTTAATTTCTACTTGCTTAAGAACCTTTTTCAAGTTCATTATTCCTTTTATATCACTTATTACCATGTTATGAACACTATGTAATTATTTAAGTTAATAATGGTCATTTTGTCGATCATTGGTACTTGAGTCAAAATTAAACTCTTCATAATTACGAGTTGTTCATGTGGTAAAATATCCATTATATCCAGAATTATATTCATGATGTAGATATCATATATATCATATATATCCAGTATATACATGCATTTATAATATTACATAATCATTTAGAGGTAATAAATGAAATGCACCGTTCATGGAGAGGGTAAGCTGTACGTACGCATGAACGCTACTTTCATTTCTATGTCATATTAATAGAATTAAAACTAAATGAGAGATATGTATATTTTAATTCCAAAATTATAATCATCATTTATATGTAACATACATCATATATATCCATTATATATATGTACTTGTAATAGTACATTACATTTGGGGATAAGAAATGAAATGCACCGTTCATGGAGACGGTAAGCCGTACGTACGCATGAACGCTACTTTCATTTCTATTTCGTATTTTATGGAATGGAATCATAATGACATAAAGGTATATTATAATTCCAGTATAATATCATATATAATATCATTAACTCCATCCTTTATACGTCCCACATATGGAATTAACGAATCAAATCACTTTGAGGGGGCGGTAGTCCGCACTTCCTAAAATGAAGATATCGCGTATACCCATAATGGAATCCATAAAGGTATGCCATAAATGAAAAATACAGAAGCTTATGGAAAAAATAAACATATTATATATCATATATAAATATAGTGACATCTTAATGTCCACCTTTGAAGGTGTTATATGAGTGTTGAACAATCATCGTTTCGTGAGGCAAAAATTCACCATCCACAAAAACAGTATGTTCTTTAACCATTAGATATAGGTGTGTGTAAGTGTAGATCTAATGCTTCTTATAACAACATACTAGTATATTGAAGATACTATATTTGTTACAAAATAAATGAATAAAATGAGTTTAGGGGGTTGGAGAATCAAAATAAAACAAAAGAACACAAGTAAAGACATTACCTTAAAAACGGGTAACTCTTTTTAATTTGAGCTCAAAGGCTTCCTTGGGAAGACTTATACCCAAAGTGAAGCTTATATGAGTAATAAAGGGATGTGGACAGACAAAATTAGTAGGTTTTGTCCGAGACAAAGGCTTGATAGGTGTGAGTAAGGAGTTATAGGTGGGGGCCTTTTATAAGAGGAGAGGAGGGACACTCTTGGAAAGTTACAAAATGTTACTTTATTTTCAAATGAGTTTCAGATTTTAAAGGTCCCACATTGATGTATTATTAGGATAAGGTGATAAGGGTTAGAAATATACTCATCCAATAGGTCTTTGACAAGTGTAAGTTATAGTTTTAACATTATCTTTTCATTTTATTTAAATCCTTTATTAATGAGGTAATCGTTGCATCATCATGATGTCATAAATAATTTAATTTATTTAATGTCTAAAAATTATGAAAAAAATACTATGATGTAGGAAATATTTTTAAATTTACAATGAATATTTATAGTCCATAATATCATCTATGTAGAAAAAATTAAAAATGTTTTACTTAGGTGATACATTCTTTGTTATATTTACTTTCTTTAAAAAAATAAAAAGATAAAAAGTCACTTTCCCACAAAAGTGATTCCATGGGGTCCCCAAGATTGGCACAAGGCATCCCATGGTCGGCCAGGAGACAACCAGTAGCATTAGGACACATTTTGGTGTCATTTTTTATTATTATGATATTATTTTATTATCCTTAACTACCCGATTACTCATTAATCAAGATAATTAAAGATAATTACCGTCGTTACTATTCATAATGTCCAAAAACAAAAGAGTCTTGATTACATAATTTGGACCTTATGATTCCAAATATTTAATCCATTTTACTAAATTCCAAACACATAAATTGCAATAATTAATTTAAAAATAATTCCCGTTGTCAAAACAAATAGCGGGTTTTTTTGAAACAATTTCTATGAAAAGTTTGGCATTAATTTATGCCCAATTCCAAAGTGAAATTATTCCTAATGACCACCATTGGATTAAATGGTAAAAATATATTCAAATTACACTTTAATACCAATTAAAAATATAATCTAACCATATAATTAAATTATATGAAAAAGCAGTTTTGATGTAAAATGCAGTATTTTTTCACTATTCATTAAAAAATGAATATTGTCAGAAAAATACCAAAAATTTATCCAATGTAAATTTCAATGTCCCAATAATAAAGAATATGTTTATTTTGACAAATAGGCCTTATAAAATTGTCAAAAGTTTGATTTAAAAATGGTTTTCCATCAAAAGGTAGTAAAACAATCTTTTAAAAATATTAGTGTATTTCATGCTTAAGATTGGATTTATTCTCATTTTAAGCCTCTAAAACACTATCTAATTCATTAATAGACATAGATAAAAATATCTATTATTCATTACTTGAGATGTTACACAGAGGTAGTTCATTTGGATGGGAATCTCTCTTATGAAGAACAACCAGTTCAGATTCTTGACCATAGAGAGCAAGTGTTGTGGAATAAGGTAATTCACCAGGTAAAGGTTTTGTAGAAAAACCATATGATTTAAGAGGCAACGTGGGAATCTGAAAATGTTATGAGGGATAAATACCCCCACTTATTTTGATAAGTGAATAAAAATTGCGAGGACGCAATTTCCAAAAGGGAGGAAGGATGTAACATCCTAGGTAAATAAAGAATAATAGATTTTCATATTTATTAATATTTTTAAATTTAATATTAATTTTACTTTAAAGGGGTTGCTATGTTCGATAGCGTACCTGATACATAACAACGGGTTTCTTTGAAATCTTACATTGCACTAATAATATAATATTATTATTTTAAATGGTAGTTAACTACTAGACATTGTATTGGAGAGAATGAACAAAACAAACTATAATATGATTATACATGATTTTTAAATGTATTTACATTTATTCAATAAAAATTTAGAGGCTTAAAATGTGAATGAATCTAATTTTAAGCATAATTTACATTAAAAGGTCGTTTTACCACCTTTTAATGGAGAACCCTCTTTAAATATAGTTTTAGTCACTTTAATAAATTCTAATTGACCAAATAGAATCCTTATTTATAATGGGGACATAAAAATTTACTTTTTGTAAATTTTTTGGATTTTTCCGATAAAGTTCATTTTTTTAATGAATAGTTAAAATATTGTATTTTATTTCAAAAGTGCCTTTTAATATAATTTATTTATATGGTTATATTATCTTTTTAATTAGTTTTAAAGTTTAATTAGAATATATTTTTACCATTTAATCCAATTTTGGTCATTGTAATTAATTTCACTTTGAAATTGGACATAAACAAGTGTCAATCTTTTGATAGTTATTGTTTCTTAAAAACACGCTATTTGTTTTAAAAATGGGAATTAATTTTAAAATTAATTAATGAAACTTTTATATTTTTAATTTGGAAAAATAAAAATTGTTTTCTAATTCATAATATCAAATATATCTTAGGCTGAATTTTTTGTATTTTTTTGAAAAACTTCAATTTTTGATGAAAAGTGAAACCACTTGGTAGTAATTAAAAAACTGACTTTTTCATTTAAATGAAATTTTACCACTTCTGTGAATTAAATTTCAAAAATCTAACATACATGGTTGTTATTAGTAAGTAAAATTTGGTTCAATAAGATGAAAATAATTTTTTGTGAATAGTAACGTTTGACTTTTATTTACCGCAGTTAAAGGTAAATAGGATAATTCAAGATAAAAAAGAATATTATAATAATTCAAAATTACCTTAACACTTGTCCAAACCTTATTGGATAAGTAATGGCCGACCATGGGAATCCTTGGGTCGATTTTGGGACCCCATGGAGCCACTTATTAATGATAATGACACTTTAGATTAATTAATTTAAAGTAAAGCCAAAAATGACATAAACAAAGGTCTTTTAGTAAATTAATTTTTATATGGTGTTATATAAGTCATTTTTTCAACTATAAATATTCTTTAGAAAGCTAAAAATATTTCCTACATTATAGTATTTTTTTATAATTTTTAGACCTCGAATAAATTAAATTATTTATGACACAATAATGATGCAGTATTTACCTCATTAATAAATGATTTAAATAAATAAGATTATAATGATTAAAATATTATCCAAAACCTGACCAATTCCTATTGGATGATTTTATTTCGACCATGAGTCATCTTATCTTCGACTATAATTATTTTTGGACCTTTAGAAACCGAATATCATTATATAATAAAATAATATTTTTACACTTTCCTAAAGAGCTCCTCCTCCCCCTTATAAAAGGAGACCACTTCTAACCAATTCCTCACACCTATCAACCCATTTGGATCATCCAAAATCAGACCAATTAAGCTCCCTAAATCCCTCTTCTCCCCCCAGAATCCTTACCTTAGGCAGAAGGCACATCAAGAAGTCCTTTTGGTTCAAACCAAAGGAAGTTACCCAAATTAAAGGTAACGATTTCTCTTAAATTGTTTTCTTTTATTTTACTTCTTCAACCCCTAAAATTTTTTTATTTATTTATTTTGTAACAACAACAGTATCCTAAATATACTAGTATTTTGTTATGAGAATTATTCTAACTACACTTACACACACCTCCATCTAATGGATGAAGAACATAATGTTTCTGTGGATGGCAAACTAACACCTCACGAAATGATGATTGTTCAATTATATCCTACCACCTCTCATGGTGGCCATTATGATGGAAATGTATTTATATATGATATATATTATGTTTATGTTTTCTTTATGCTTCTGTAATTTTCATTTATAGCATGCCTTTATGGTTTCCATTATGGGTAAACGCGGTAATCTCATTAGAGGAAGTGCGGATTACCGCCCCCTTAAAGTGATATGACTCGTTAATGCCATATGTGGGACGTATAAAGGATGGAGTTAATGATATTATATTTGATATTATATATAAAATTATACTGGAATTATAATATACCTATGTATCATTATGTTTTAATTCCATTAAAATAAGAAATAGAAATGAAAGTAGCGTTCATGCGTACGTATGGCTTACCCTATCCATGAACGGTGCATTTCATTTATTACCTCCAAATGATATGTATTGTTATAATTATATATATATACTAGATATATATGATATATATGATATCTAAATAATTAATTTCATTCTGGATATAATGGACTATTGATCACATGGACAACTTGTAAATATAAGGTGTTCATTTTTTACTCAAGTACCAAATATCAAAAAAATGAATTTTATTAACTTAAATGATTATATAATGTTTATAACATGGTAATAAGTGATATAAAAGGAATTATAAACTTGAAAAAGGTTCTTAAGCAAGTAAAAATTAACTTTAGTTTATTATTCAGGAGATTAAAGAACGATTGAGTCAAATCGGACACGAGGTAAGGGACTTCGTCTCAATATCCTTTCATTGGGGCATATTTAGTTTTATACACGAATTTATTTTATACGGTGTATAAACCCCTTTTAATTTTCATTTCATTCAAAGGGAATATTTTTATACGAATCATTTTACTAAATTACAAAAAGGAATGTTTTTTTTAACGTAAGCAGTGACAACAACCTTTCTGCCACTATGAGTATTATTTGATCTTTGGCTTCCTTAACAAGCCGTAATGTTTTTAAAAGGAAAAATAAATATCATATACTCTTTTTACGTATTTTGGTATTTAAAATGATTTTAAGAATGGATTTATTATTTCAATATCTTGAAATGATATTTTGTTATTTTAATGTGGAAATGTTATCTTTCCTTTTATGCTTATGTTATGTGTTATGATCATGTTATGGTTCTTGGGAATTATTTATGTATATGGGTGGTTCCATGATAAACCTAGGGTGGGTGAGCCCGAGATAGCTCTCCAATGAATTGGGTAACGTGAAGGAGGTAAACGTGAATGTTTCTCCTAAGAGATTTAGGGAATATATTGTGATGGGTATTCAAAAGTAACTCCCTTTATAGTTGTGATAGCTACAATGTAAGTATGATATGGATGCCACAAGTTATCTTTATGATTTATGATTTCTATGTGTTATTCATAAAATTTTATGATTTCATGAGGTAAGTA
The DNA here is from genome assembly GCA_963277665.1 of Viscum album. Lineage (NCBI taxonomy): Eukaryota > Viridiplantae > Streptophyta > Magnoliopsida > Santalales > Viscaceae > Viscum > Viscum album. Next base: position 1,817,034,704 of record OY728127.1, read on the forward strand.
AAAGAGTTCATGTTTTGTATGTATTTATGAACAAGTGTTTTCTTTATTTGTTTTATAACCCTTACTGATCTTTTTATGCTTATCCCATGTTTTGAAATCTTTTTACAGGACCTAAAGATGAATAGGGTCAAGGATGGGATCAAGGAAAAGTCATGTTGTCTAAAACATGGAACTAGACATGACTATTTTTTTCAAGAGTTTTTATTTTATGAAAAAAAATGGAAAACTGTGTAGAAGTGTCTACTTTGTAATCTTTTGAGATGTAATAGTTATGTCATAATTCTCTAAAAATCTAAACTTGAAAAGATCCTCAATGTGAATTATTCATTTAATTCAATATTATGTAATGCTTAAGGTCGGGTCCTTATAATATTTATAAATCTTTATACTCTATTCAATGCGGATATTTGATAAGGCATATTTTTTATTCTATATAAGGAATGATTTGGATAGGTAAGACGCGGGTTGGGACCATTTAAGGTAATCCCTACGAGTTGGGAACTAGTTAATGAAATCTCCTCAATGCATCGGTAGTCTCGTGAGATGAATTAGTTGCACAAATTAGATGGGTTTCTACCTGATATGCTAAACTGTCTTGTGAAAGGTCTTGATGGTAATGGTTTCATGTACCTAGGAAACATGGATTCCAATAATTAAGCATTGCCTTCATATTAGTTTCAGTTATTATTCATCTATGAGATTTTTCATTTACATATCTATGGATACATTTTATTTTAATTTCATTTATTAAATGGCACATGTTTCAATTTCTTACCTTGACATATTTATTTTTCTTTATCTCGTTATTTGAATGACATGTGTGTTTAGTTATTTGGATTTCCATATTGACTATTCTCATTGATTCATTATTTCTTCCGCTATATTTTTTCCTTACTGAGTATTTAATCTCACCCTTATCATGTTTCTTTCCCCAAGAAATCCGAGAAGCGTACTATTAAAGATATACAGGGATTTATTATATGGATTAGAGTTATCCTTGAAGTTATTTATAAAAATATATATATGTTGTAATTAGTGTATTATTTTGTATTAAAATAATCATGTATGTATCTAGTTTACCAAGACTACTAAACTCTTGTTCCTTCGAGATTTGATTCCTTGTAATCATGTCAATGTAATTAGTAGTAGACACCGACTCTGAGATTTTGCAGTTGGGTCACTACACTAATGATAAATGTGTAAATAAATCAATGATATTTAAATAATTATAAATAATCATGAAATCCCTCTGGTGCCACTTGTAGGTTTTTAGCACTGCATATTATTTATAATTAATTTAAACAATTAAGGAATTACCTTGCGATGAATTATTTCTTCATTGATGGATCTGAAAACATCTCTATGTCGTGTCGTCATTGGGATGTAGGAATCAAGGGTATATTCCCTCCAGCGGTGATCCACACGTGTTCCATGAATCTTCAAATGTCATCATAGGAATATTTGGGTGATAGCATTGTAGATCCTGATGTTTATGTCGTTCACCTTTGATTTCCCTAGGAATCTATTCAATGAAGGGTTCTCTTCAATCTTTCTAGACTTGAGAGTGGTGGGGGAGAATGATTGCTCTTTGTTCTTGAGAGCGTTCTTAGAGAGGGAGATATCTAGGTATTCAAGATAATTCTCTCTGTATGTTATTTTACACAACAAAATAAATGGTATCCACTTAAGAAAATAATATAATTGAGTTTATATACCTCTAGGGTTAGAAAATAATAATTGCACAAGTGACCCTTTATTATTTATTTAATCCCTATGGAACCCCATGTCTATAATAATAATATTATTATTATTATTTCTTGACATGCACAAAGCTAGTGAATTAAATTAAATATTACTTATTTAAATGATATTTAATATATATTATTTCTCATCTGACCATTGTTCCTAGTCTGTCATTCCTTCACAATATTTATCAGACTTTGAATAATGGCTACTTATTTATTAAATAAATATCACTGCATTATTTTCCAATAAATAAATAAATATTATATTAACTAAAAAATTAAATATTTATTAAATATTCTGCTAGTAAAATATTCTCTTAAATAACTGGTGATGGAATATATACGATAAAAAAACATGAATAATTGTTAAACCATGTGTGGGAATAATATTTATTCAACTTGTTAAATAATAAATAATATTATTATTTAACTGAGATTCTAGATACACTTAGTGTGTGACCATCTATACCTCTTTATCAATGGCATTAGGTAAAGAAACTTAAAGCCCAAAGTTAGTATCTAGCAACGCGTCATGAAACCCATAGAAAAATAAGTTAATGTCTTTATGACATAAAATGTCATGTGAATGTTTATCGTGTAATATAATCTCTTTATCACAATATTTCTAATCAAGAAGATTTCATTCCAGTGTTATCAACCTATGTGTTTGATGTCTCTTTCGTCAATTTTTCAAAAATTTAACTTGACTAAAAAACACCATGAACGTGTATTTATTTAGGTAATATCATTTATATCAAAGGGTATGAGATATCAACTTCCATTAAATAAAATAATGGATAAATCTTTTCATGCATTATTCATTAATGAAGTATTACTCGTGATGCACCCAATGTATCCTACTTCACTTCAAACATTTGTCATCGTGGTTTTCATCAATACATCAAAGTGTGTGATTCATAATATATATTAATAATAATCTTAAATTTAAAGGACCAATACGCATTTTCATATATGGGAACATATAATGACACATATAAATATGGATTTCCTACTGGTGAGTCTTGTTCTCATAATCTCAAATACTGGAAATTACCAAATGCATACACCATAAAAAGGGGCATCAAAGTCCTATGAGTCACCAACCTTGATAGTTTGTATCATTTTTGTCCCTGAAATTATTTATTCCGGTTATAGAACATATATTTAAGAATATTATCATGGCGCTTCTGGGCTCTCATGATAGTGGGGAACTACTTTGACCTTTCAGTGGGACAGCTACTCTTAGGACATTATCACATGTTATGTTATGAAGAAGAACAATCATAATGTGATAAAAAAATTATTAATATTCAAAACTATGAATAAAGTTTATCATAAAGTATATATAAGTTGGTTCTAGAGAACCAACTCTAACAAAAATTGCAGTGGCAATTAGGGGTCCTGTGTGATGATAGTGGCAGATGAGTCTGGGGTTATGTAGTTTCCCCTAGTGTGGTTTTGTATGATATTAATTTATATTTCCTGGTTCCATACGCTACCCCACCCCACATTGGTAGGGAAACTAACATCCAAATTTTTTAGGGGTGTTTTCTCTAACATCTAGGATGGTGAAGAAATGAATAGTTTACTTCTCACTCTCCCATGTTATCCCTTTGGTTGTAGTTATGTGTAGGAATATCCTAGGATATAATGGATTTTAGTATAGGGTGTGTTCTTCCTTGGGTTGTGATTGTAACATCCTATTACTATTTTCAATTATTCATCAACCTCTCTTTTGATCATGATTTGGTTGGGTTTTATTTAGGGGTGTTTTAGGTGAAATTTTGAAAATTTTGGAGGTCTCTTGGGTTCTGCATGGTTGGCACACGGTTTGGCCAAACCATGAAAACCCAGACAGTGGGGGGTTTTATAGTTGGCACACAATTTGACAAATCATGTGCCCAACAAGGAGATACCATGCAACCCCACTAGTTGGGATGCATAACTAGGGTGCACAGTTTGTTTAACTATGTGTCCCCACCAAGGAAACTGTGCACACGACTTTTAATTAATTCAGAAATTATTTAAAAATTCTCAAACCCCCATTTTTGACCACCGCTCAGGCCTAACTCGGCCTATAATGTCCTCCTAGGTATTTGGAGCTCTCAAGGACCAATTTTGGATCCTCCAAATCCCTTATAAAGTGATCAAAGTGTAGTGATCATTGTTCAATCCTTCCCTAGTAAGAGTTCTTATCTCGTTATTTATCTCCCACTCTCCTCTCCTCTCCTCCCTAGGGTTTGTTACATCTTTGTGTTGTTGGAGGATATAATCCACATTGTTTTAGATCTTGTATCTAGGTTTGATTCTCAGATCTACTTTGTTGACATTCTTCATTGGAGTTTCCCATTACGATTGTTGTGTTTCATGATCCCATGATCCTGAGGTAGGTAGTTCTGTTTATGATTAGCCCATTTATTTGACCCTAAATTTATTGATTTAAATTAAATTGATTTCAATTATATTGTGAAAACCTATTTTTTGTAAATTGGGATTTTGATTCTCTTTGACATGAAATGTAGAAAAACCCCAATTCCTGTGAATTGGGGTGTGATTTGGATTTCATATAAAATTATGAAATTTAATTGTGGAATTTAATTTGTGGAATTTGAATTGTGAAATTGATTTTTGAAATTGATTTCAAATTTTGTATTTAAGAAAAATGGATTAAATTATTTTGATAGAAACTTAGTGGTTCTATCCTGGAAAAAGGAATGATTTGATTAAAAACTCATTTTGGTTTTTAAATGGAAATTGGCATATTAAAATGGAAAAATGGGTTAATTGTATTTTGAACAGTTTTAAAGTAAATTTTCCACTATTGATTATTGTTTGAGCACATAAAAGTCTGGGTAGTTAGTGAGTTATTTGGGACAAACATGCTAGGTTGGAATTTCCCTAGAAACAGATTGACTCTTTACAACTCTAACATAAACTTATAGGCATATCTTATCCCCTTCATTTGAAATGTAAAGCATGACATGTTTTAAATATGATTTTATACTTCCATGTTTGTTTATTTAAAATTGAAATCTGTATTTGGTTAATTGATTATGGAATCTTATTATGAAATCCTTAGTGAGGCCCTACTGGGCTTTTATCTCCCACCTTACCTATGACTTTAGGTGTTTGTAGATTTCCTCCTACCAGGTTCGAGCAAGGGTAAAGCACCACTTGGTGGTGGTAGTTTTTGTTGATCTTTGGGATTTGAACTACTATTTTTGTTGGGACTTGGGTTGCTTATCATGTCTCTTGGTACTTTGATGGTGTAATTTGGGTTTTTTTACCTGTTTGACTTCTTGTACAGTTCTCCCTATGGAGTTTTCCTTTGATCATACTGACTTGTAACTATTTCTTACGCTTTTTATGTGGAAAAACTGTTCCCATTTCGATCTTGTATGATGTCAGGTGCTAGTCTCCAACCCATGGGGACCGAGAACGTCCTTCGGGCCATGTTAGTGTCGACTTGGGTGTCAGGTTACTAGGGAATCTAGGTCGATTTGTGACAGTGATGTCTCTCGGTTCTAATGTACATTTATATAATGGTTATAATAGCTTAAGGTGTAACATAGACTTTTATTTGGTTGTGGTGGATATGGCTTCCTATGAGTGTACGTGCATGGGTTTTGATGACATGACATATAATGCATTTACATGGGCTATAGTGGCTTCTGATCACACACTTGGTTACTACTAGGGATGATAGTGATGAGATGTCAGGATGCATAAGATGCAGTAATGGATGTGATACAACTGTATATGGTGTATGGGAACTTATGGAAGGGATTAACACATGATGTGTGCCATTGGGGAATGAGAGAAACAAATTGGTGGGGAAGTGGGAGTGGGGTACTGTCACGACCCGACCCTACCTTGGCTCAAGCCGCAACTACCCCAAGCCCGACTCCATAGGCCAAGGGCTGGCGACAAGCGTCGAAGGCTAAACAACTCGGGGGAGGCTTTTCCTAAGTACCTATACACACACACATAGCCCACTCAATGCAGAAGTGCAGAGTAAAAATAAAAGTAAAGTAAAGTACCAACTGTTATAAACAACCACAAAAAGTGCATCGACCTCTAAACATTACAAAGCAAGTGCTGAAGGTAAACTAGAAAGAAAAAGGAAAAACACGCGACCAACCAGAAAAGTGCCACAACCCGGTAACAGGTGAACAAAAGTAAACAGTTGGGAGAGTCCCACACCTGGAACCCGACTACGACCACCGCATGTGGTCCAAGCTCCTGAACTCCTAAGCTCCACTGAAGTCACGACCAACCTATTCATCGTCTATAAGGGCACACCAAGTGCGGGCAAAGCCCAAGCAGGGGTGAGTATAAAAATACTCAGTAGGATGCCCTGAAGGCTCAAGAGAGAAACAAAGGAGGTACTAAAGAGGTGAGAAGTAGATCGAATAGGGAAAAGTAAAGGAGTATAACTAAGAGTGCAGTAAAGAGTACATCTCAACCCAACAAGAGGAAGGAAGAAGACTCATCCTATCACAAGGAGCTAGAAATGGTGAGAAGATGAACTTCCTGTTGAGTCTTCACTGCCTATAGCAGGAGAGTAGACTCATCCAACCATGAGAAGCTAGACACGGAAAGCACGTGGCATACCCCACGCGTATCTGCCTCTCCTAGAAGGAGAGTAGCCAAAACCCAAGGAGTGGGTACTAGAACAAGGTATACATATATATATGCTCTGTCAAGAAGCCTGAACAAGATCATAAGGGGATATCTATCCCGTAGCTCAGCCCAAGAAAGTGAGTATCCAACAGTCCCAGAAGTAAACACCATTGATGCCCAGTATCCCGTACGTCTGCCCCGAACTGCAAGTCAAGGGGCTCAAATCACCGCACCTTGACACTATCCGCTTTGGGAGGCACTGACTCGCCCGCATGGTTTTAGGTCGCGTCACAAGGACGCGTCTCAGTGGGGAAAGCACCCCTCATTCTTGAGAGTTATGGGGAAAGTCAAACCACACCTCATCACTATCACACAGTCGAGAGGTCCTCAAAGTCAAGTTGTCACATCACTAACCCATACAACCAAGGGTCCCGTTCTGGTAGTCACGGAGAAAAGTCACCGACTAGCCTCATAAGAAGTCCTGAGTCTGAAATGCCAACAGGTGACCCATTGCCCAGCCCTGCTAGAGGGTAAACCCTAATACATCATCAGGCGACCCACTGCCTAGCCCTGTTGGAGGGTAAACCCTGAACAAGTTGACAGGCGACCCACTACCCAGCCCTGCTGAAGGGTAGACCTAGAAGAAGTTGACATGTGACCCACTGCCCAGCCCTGCTGGAGGGTAGACCTGGAACAAGATGACAGGCGACCCACTGCCCAACCCTACTGGAGGGTAGACCTGGAAGAAGTCAACAGGCGACCCACTGCCCAGCCCTGCTGGAGGGTAGACCTAAAATAAGTCGACATGCGACCCACTACCCAGCCCTGCTGGAGGGTAGACCTGAAAGAAGTCGACAGGTGACCCACTGCCCAGCCCTACTGGAGGGTAGATCTGGAACTGTTCTAGCCATCCCTACTGGAAACAACCTCCTGAGTAGAGGATTAGTGCCCACGTGATGTATTGGTCACACCAAAACCTCAAAATTCTACCAGGGAACACGAGGGGACATGATACTGAAAGCTCACACGGATAAAGGAAAAAGGGAAACCCAAACAACTCTGTCGATCACACCATCGAGAACAAAACCATGGGAAACCACTCAACCCTGCTGGTCTAAACCATTATAAACAGTAGGAACCTCTACGTCGCGAGAGGTCAAAGGTATGTAAAGCATAACACGGCACGCACAAAGGGACCACATGACGTGTGGCCCTATCTCATCACCAAACCACAAACACAAACGTTCCCGGGTACAACTACAAAATGTACCTCCCAGCATTATCGTATACTCCCAGAGTATATCACATCTCTAGCCTAAAGGCTATTGAACACATAGCACCCAAAGTCAGTGTGAAGGGTGAAAATGTAATTTCGCCAACCTGCTTCCTCCACGGCCCTAGCACGGCCAACCATGCCTCTTTAAACACTAACTTCACTCTCACAGGAGTGAACGCGATCACATGCCAAGGGTTCCCTACAAACACTGCAGCAAGAACCACCACTGGTACACCTTTCATGCTTCCACATTTAATGAGATCTCGAATGAGACTCTGCAAGTCCAAACGAATCACACCGTTGTAATCCTCGCGGAAAAACACGTGATATAGACTATCTACCCACCTCCAACAAATATCTGATGTAAAATTTATCTGACACCGCTTTACGCTCGAACGGTGTCCCATGGTCCCGAGCCTCGGCCTCGAAAACAATCGGGCGCATCACACCATTATGATCTCCTCGGAAAGGCACGTAAAATTGACTGCTTACTTGCGTGGAACGGATGTCCGGAGGAGAATATGTATTTCCCTGTACCGCACACGAGCGGTGCTTCGTGGGACCCGCATTTCGGTCCCGAAGCGCAATGAACGAATCACATTGTTGCGATCCTCTCGAAAAAGTACACAAGATTGACTATTCACTTGTCTAAAACTGACACCCGATGATAAAGATGAAAATCACCGCCAACTCCCAAAACAGCCCTCATGGGTCCCGCACCATCATGCAGAATTAAAGTGAGCGGATTACTCCATTGCAATTCCCTCGGACCCAAAATCGAATGCTCATACGCCCCGAATGGACATCCGATGAAAAAGTCGTTAAACGCTGCTCGCAACTTAAAAGACGGGTCATGGGGCCCACACCTCAACTCCAACTTCAACGCTTGAAACCACCCTGTAAAGATCTGCCTCGGTGCCAAGGTCCCAACACCGCTGACGGCACTTAAATTGGACATCGGATGTGCCTGCGCCATCCAAAACAAGAACTCCCAGAAAAATGACAATCCACTTAACGTACGTGTCGTGCCACCGATCCCCTCATCTCGGGAATTAAAAATTCTCAATACCATCTCAAAATGTCTGGCTCGTTTCAAGAAATGTGTCGCCGCTGATGGCACGCGAATCAGACTTATGGTTTGAAATCTAGAGGCATATTAATGCCAAAGAATCGAAACGGGGTGGGCCTGGCCGGTTCGGCCCGCCCACCCACACCCTGAACCGGCGGTCCGCAGTTCACCGCACGGAATGCCCCAAACCGCCCAGACCAGCGCAACCAGTCTGGCTCCTCCAACACGGACCCGTAGAATGCGGGTCCGCTGCGTGTCCTGGGGTCGTCGCGACCCCGGTCTCCCGCTTCAACCGGTCGGCACAGTCGTCCGGTCCTCCCCAGTTGCCCGCCTAAGGAGCCCCGCGCCAATGTCATCTGCCACTCCACCAAACCGCCTAAAGGATCCTCCACCGCCTGGTAAGACTTCCGCTCACCGGACCGCCGCTGGAACCCCCAAATCAAGCCGAAAAAGCTCCAAAACCACCGGAAATCTTCAACGGACCACCCCGGACTCATCGGGACTCAGATTTTCGATCCAAAAAATGCATTGGAAAGCTCAGAACATATACTATGCGACTATGGAATTAGATTGAAGAAATAACAGCAATTATACACCATAAATCAAGATCAAAGATGGTGCAGAAACTGAATACGAAACAAAACGATGCCTACCTCGTTGGGTGTAGCCCGAAGCTTCGTTGTCGATCCGCCGTAGTCGGATCCGCAAACGCCTTGGCGAGGACGGCTTGAGGAGAGGGGAGGCTTCTTTGTTGATAGGTAATTCCACCAAATAACAAAGGGTAAATGAGGGAGAGTGTTGGGTTTTCTTAAGTAGAAAACTTAATTAAAAAGTTTAATTAATTAAACACCCCCAAATTGACCTGCACCCGAGACTCTCGACGGGGTCGAGGTTAAGCCTCCCCTAGGGTAAACACCACCTACTGAGCACAAAGGAGGCCTCAGAACTATATTCTGAGCTTCCATTTGGAGGTTATAAATTCTAACTCCTGAGGCCGCTTAATTACGAAAACGCCCCTAGTTGCGTTTTTCACAGAAGGCTCGTGCCCGCGAAAGTTACATCCCTCCTATGGTAAACGGCACACTCCGGAGTCAAAGGTGCCCTCGATTTTCCAATCCGAGCTACTGTTTAAGAGATTCTTGATTTAAGCCATTAAACGAATAAATTAATTAATTTATTTATCCGTTTAATGTTCCGTTATCGGGAAAGGGGTCCAAACGTCCCACGACGACATATTTTATGTTATTTATAGGGTAAAAACACAATTTCAGACCCATCCGTACTCTCAGTTTTATGATCCGAATTACCGTTTAGGAGTTATTCCATTTATTTGGTGTGCCCAGTGTGAACGCACTGAAAATTTAATTCCGGCCACACCGAGGCTCGTAATCGCACGCCGTCTGAAGGTGTTGCTCCGGAATAACATCAAGAATTTTCCAAAGTCTTTCATAGAAAAAACCAGGTTCTTAAATCATTCCCTCCTTCAAGATTTTAATCCTCGAAAAGAAAAACCAGGGAACAACTCAGGGTACTAAGCCCACACCTGGCTCTCCCGTACCCAAGAAAACTCTTGCACAGTTTTGCGCCCCCGCACACAAACCAAAGGATTTGATCTATTCACGTGAGGTCTTCCCTCGCCGATGACGTGCATAAGAGCACGAACACTTCTTCCTAGGTGAGTCACGCAGGAGGCGTTGTGCACCCACTCCCGACTTTGGGGTTAGGACAAGGCGGTAGGGAACCTCGCCATCCCTTCGCTCAGTCTCAAACAGCCCGAAGGCCCTCGGGGGTAGATCACCACCCCGATCGAACCTCTACATCGCACGCCACGACTGGAATCACCGTTTGGACTTGGGACAAAGCCCGGCGATTCCCTCCTTCAGAATATCCATATGGTGAAACACCTAAGGATATCTGGTCACGCAAGGTTTCATAGTCGATGTCCCATGACCAAGACTCTATTACACGCTATAAAGGTGAAGGATTTGCCACCATAAACTAAAGAGAAAGGTTCCATTCCTTCTATTACACCAACACAGGGTTACACTGATGCCCCGCGCCACCCTGGTAACACCTCAAACAAGGAGCAGGGAGAAAATCGCGGTTGTCTGTGGTCCCAACTGTCAGCTCTCATAGCATGACGTGGACAACTTGATGGTGATGGGAAGACCTCGTAATGTTGTACCCCGCTTCCAGATTCCCCCTCTCCTCCTCTAGCACCACCTCTCTGGGCGCCACTCTGATCACGGCGCTGCGTCTACCGCAGTGGTGCACCTGCTGCCAGCCCGATATTCTCAGCGTGTCGGGTCTGGTAGTCCCGTTCCAAGTGACCTTACCCATCACAAGCATAGCATAGGCGCTCTCTGGGATTCCCTGGTGCACTCTGATGCCACTATAGTGTACGAACACACCTCCGAAACCGGCGGTGGGAAGGCCACCTGTGTCGAGGTTATGTCTGCCGACGCCCGCTAGCTGCGGCAGACATCTCGGCTCCATCGTGCCTGCTGCCACCACCAACTGTAGAGCGTGAAAGGAAGATCTCTATCACCAGTGCCTGCTCTAGAACCTAGGAATAAGTGGAAGTGAACAAGGGTACTATGATGGCATGAATCTCTCTGCGGAGACCCTGCTCGAACTTCCGCGCTCAGAAGTTGCCGTCATGGACCAAGTCCGGGTAAAAACGTGCACGGTCTGTGAAAATAGTTGCGTACTCAGTCACCATCATCCCTCCCTGCTAAAAATACAGAAGATACTGGATCCGAATGGAGCGTAAGCAGGAGGGGTAAAACTTCTCACGAAACAGTAGCTGAAAGCCGTCCCACGAAAGCAACGAATCATCGAGTAATTGAGTCACCAGACTCCACCAATGCCTAGTTGCTCCGTAGAAAAGGTTAGTGGCCAAAGCCATCATAATATTTGTCGGTGTTTGTGCAAGCCTGAAGAGGTAAACCACTATCTCAAACCAAACCTATGCTTCCTGTGGGTCTGGCTCACCACTGAACCTCAGCGGTCTCTGATGCCGGAACTCACGGAGTGCGCTCAAGCTCAGTCTGTTCTGTAGGAGATGTTTGATGCTCACCAGGTGGGGGTGCTACGACCGACCCACCCAGAGAAAGGGGCTCACATGATGGGTTCTGGACTGAGGCCTCATAGCTCATAGGGTCATCGTCACGAACCAAAGCTGGTATCCTGGCTGGCTGTCTTCACAGAGACATCCTGAATGTTATCAAGGAGTGTCGCGATCAGATGAGCATATATGTATATGACAGTAACAACAATGGGGAGATGACTCAAGAAGGACAGTCAAGACTCAATCCTATGTGATGCATAAACCAATTTCCCTACAATGAGTGTCTCAGCATGCTGAGTCGACAAGCAGGTTATCAGGGTCCTGGAGATCGGATACGTTGGTCGTCGCACCGTCGTTGGACTCCCTGACCTGAGATCCGCCCTCGAGACACGTTGACATTATTGCCATAGATCCCAACCAATTCCTTTTTAGGGAAGTCCGAACAATGTCCCAAGGAACGAACCACCTTTGATACCACTTTGTCACGACTCGACCCTACCTGGGCTCAATCCGCAACTACCCCAAGCCCGCCTCCATAGGTCAGGGGCTGACGACAAGCACCGAAGACTAAAAAACTCGGGGAGGCCTTTGACTAAGTACCTGTACACGCACACGCAGCCCACTCAATGTAGAAGTGTAGAGTAAAAAAGAAAAGAAAAGTAAAGTAAAGTACCAACTGCTATAAACAACCACAAAAAGTGCATCGACCTCTAAACAGTACAAAGTAAGTGTTGAAGGTAAACTGGAAAGAAAAGGGCAAAACACGCGCCCAACTAGAAAAGTGCCACAACCCGGAAACAGGTGAACAAAAGTAAACAGCTGGGAGAGTCCCACACCTGGAACCCGACTACGACCACCACACGCGGTCCAAGCTATTGAACTCCTAAGCTCTGCTGAAGTCACAACCAACATGTTCGTCGTCTGCAAGGTCACACCAAGTGCGGGCAAAGCCCAAGCATGGGTGAGTATGAAAATACTCAGTAGGACGCCATGAAGGTTCGAGGGAGCAACAAAGGAGGTACTGAAGAGGTGAGCAGTAGATTGAACAGGGAAAAGTAAAGGAGTATAACCGAGAGTGCAGTAAAGAGTACAGCTCAACCCAACAAGAGGAAGGAAGAAGACTCATCCTATCACAAGGATCTAAAAACGGTGAGAAGATGAACTTCCCATCGAGTCTTCACTACCTATAGCAGAAGAGTATACTCGTGCAACCATGAGAAGCTAGACACGGAAAGCACGTGGCATACCCCGCGCGTCTTCACCTCTCCTGGAAGGAGAGTAGCCAAAACCCAAGGAGTGGGTACTGGAACAAGGTATACATATATATATGCTCTGTCAAGAAACTCGAACAAGATCGTAAGGGCATCTCTGTCCCGTAGCTCAGCCCAAGAAAGTGAGTAGCCAATAGTCCCAGAAGGAAACACCATCAATGCCCAGTATCTCGTACATCTGCCCCAAACTGCAAGTCAAGGGGCTCAAATCACCGCACCTCGACACTATACGCTTTGGGCAGCACTGACTCGCCCGCACGGTTTTAGGTCACGTCACAAGGACGTGTCTCGGTGGGGAAATCACCCCTCGTTCTTGAGAGTTCTGGGGAAATTCAAACCATAGCTCATCACTGTCACGCAGTCGAGAGGTCCTCAAAGTCAAGTTGTCACATCACTGACCCGTACAACCAAGGGTCCTGCTCCGGTAGTCATGGAGAAAAGTCACTGACTAGCCTCATAAGAAGGCCTGAGTCTAAAATGTCAACGGGTGACCCACTGTCCAGCCCTGCTGGAGGGTAAACCCTAATACATCATCAGGTGACCCACTGCCCAGCCCTGTTGGAGGGTAAACCTAGAACAAGTCGACAGGAGACCCACTGCCCAGCCCTACTGGAGGGTAGACCTAGAAGAAGTCGACAGGCGACCCACTGCCCAGCCCTGCTGGAGGGTAGACCTAGAACAAGACGACAGGTGACTCACTGCCCAACTCTGTTGGAGGGTAGACCTGGAAGAAGTTGACACACGACCCACTGCCCAACCCTGCTGGAGGGTAGATCTGAAAGAAGTCGACACGCGACCCACTGCCCAGCCCTGCTGGAGGGTAGAACTGGAAGAAGTCGACAGGCGACCCACTGCCCAGCTCTACTGGAGGGTAGACCTGGAACTGCTCTGGCCATCCCTACTGGAAACAACCTCCTGAGTAGAGGATCAGTTCCCGCATGATGTATTGGTCACACCAAAACCTCAAAATTCTACCAGGGAACACGAAGGGACATGATACTGAAAGCCCACTGACACGTGTCTGTCGTGGGGTGTGGGAAAAACAAATATAACCTAAGTTAAAATGTATTATAGTGGGTTACCTAGGTTGTCTTCATAGAGGAGTGCTCAGCAATAGTGTTTGTCACTTAAAATAAGAGGAAGAAGTGATGTTTTTGAAATTGTTTGATTTTGAAAATACAAGAAAGAAACTAAATAAAGTAAAGCAATTAAGTGAAAGTTTTAAAACAAATTGAAAAATGATGTGATTAAAACCAGTGATATGAAAAGGTGATCAGGTTAGGGTCGGTTTTCCAATTGTAATTCTATCATAGTTCATTTTACCCAATTCTCTTCTGCTAAATCGTTTAAGAGTGAGAATCCACAATCGTTTCTTCCCACTCCCTTGGTCAATTAAAAATGTGAGAATAAACCTTAATAAAATATTAGTTTGGTCTACTCTCCTTCCAATGTGTAATAGAGTTGTAGAAAATACCCCCAATTATCTTAGGCAATTCCCAATCGGGTCTTGTTTATCCCAAGTAATCAAGAACATTCACTACTCCTCACACACGTACCAGTGATCACCGAGTACAACACCACTAAATCCTGGTCTATTCCATCGTTTATAAACCAGAACCTAGTGGAGGGAGATATTGATCATTGACCAAATATAAATAAACAACAAAATCTAAAATCATATACAATTGTACATGATAATAAAAACTGTTATAATAAATTGAAACAGATTCGCAGAAGAGAAAAGAGGATATTAAAACATTACGAGCAAGAACTCAAGAATTACAGAAGGGTAAACCTACCCTTCCCCAATCACTCAAAAGATCTACCCCACCATGGTAAGGGTAACTGAGTTGAAGGGGGAAGAAGAAGTCATTACAAAGCTAAGAAGAACAAAAGAAATAAAACAAAGAACAGAAAATTTGATGCTCCAGAATCTGTCCTCCATAAGTTTTCCTCTGTTCTGCCCACCAGACGGCTGAAACTCACTGAGGTCCCTTCTTATAGAATGTTGAAAATGAAGTTGGCTATCGATCCTCAAAATTTGAGAGTAATTGGACAGGTGTAAAGAAAGATATGTCTGAATCAATGGACATTACTTTTCTGGCCGCCAAACACTGTTTCACCCACTCCACTTGGACGCGCCCAAAAGATGCCTTAATGAGATTCATATTTTATGAAATTTAATGTGAACCGTCCTTTGTATGTCCTATGTCGACACCAGCTGGAAGAACCTAATTCTAAGGTCGGCTGAATGAGATATTGTTGATTTAATGCGGTGGGGTCCATTCCGACAGCCAGACTGAGTTCTCCACTTGATTGAATTTTTTGTACCATTGGGTTCCGAATTGGGTCTTGGTCCAGAAGTAAGGGTGTAATTTTGGCCCGCCGGCCTGAAAGCCCGACTGGCCCGACCCGAAAGCCCGACCGGCCCGGCCCGACAAAGCCCGCATCGGGCCAGGCCGGGCTCGGGTCGTAGGTTCAGCGGGTCGGGCCTGAGCCTTTCCAAAAAGGCCCGCGGGCCAGGTCGAGCTGGCCCGAAAAAGCCCGGCCCGCTGGCCCGCACGAAACTCAGCCCGCTGTAAAAAATTTAACGGGGAAACTGCGGGTAGGGGGATTCGATCTCCCTACCTCGAGCTCCCAAGGCTGCGCCAGTTGGTCCAGGCGCTGCGCCTATCAAATAATCACAGGCCTATATATATATAGATATATCTATATTTATATATATATATATCTATATCTGTATATATCTATATATACATATCTGTATATTATATATATATATATATCTGTATATATACATCCATACATATACATACATATATATACATGTATATGTATACATATATATTTATCTATATCTGTGTGTATATATTTATATTTCTATATATATGTGCATATATCATTATATATTAACAAAAAAATAATATTATATATATACATATAATTATTATTATATATAATTATTATTATATATAATTATAATGTGTGTATAAATATATATATATACAACGATATATAATTATATATATAATAGTGTATATATATAAACAAAGTTATTAATAATATATATCAATTAAGTGTAGTTTTTAAAAATCCATTAATAATATATACACACATATATATATATATATATATATGTATATGTATGTGATTTAATATAATATATATATAAACAAAGCTATTAATATATATATATATATCAATGATTTAATATTATATATATATAATAACTTGTTGTATATTAATAAAAAAATAACACTCACCTAATGATGTTCGTGCAAGTCCCTCAACTTCATTAATTTTTTTTAAGTATGTTGCAACATGCGTATATTATATATACTATACATATATAAATGTATTTAGAAAAAAATTAACTCACCCACTACAACGCACCCCCCAACCCATGATTATTATTTTTATAATTTTCTCATTATATATATATAATAACTTATTATATATTAATAAAAAAATAACACACTCACCCAATGATATTCACGCACACCCTCAACCTCACTAATTTTTTTAAATATGATGAAACTTGCATATTATATATATGTATATATAAAAACAAATCTACTAATAATATATATATATATATATATCAATGATATGATAATATATATATATATATGTAAACAAAGCCATCAATATTATATATAAAGTCATTAATAATATATATCAATTAAGTGTGACTTTTAAAAATCCATTAATAATATATATGTGTGTGTCAATGATTTAATATTGTATAATAACTTATTTTATATTAACAAAAAAAAAATAACACACTCACCTAATGATGTTCGTGCACGTCCCTCAACCTCATTAATTTTTTTAAATATTTTGCAACTTGCATATATTATATATAAATTTATTTAGAAAAAAAAATTAACCCGCCCACTGCAGCGCACCCCCAACCCTTAATTATTTTTTTACAATTTTCTCAAATTATATATATATATATATATATATATAATAACTTATTATATATTAACAAAAAAATAACTACTCATCAAATGATATTCTCACACCCACAACCTCATTAATTTTTTTAAAATATGATAAAACTTACATATATTATATATACTATATATACATATATTAATCTATTTAGAAAAAAATTAATTTTCTCACTGCAGCGCACCCGCTAAGAGTGTAATTTCAGTCTAGATAGGGCCGGGTTGGGCCTGCCTTGCAAAAAAATTAAAAAATGTGTTAAATTAAACAAACGTTTAAAAATACTTTTCATAAATAAGTTAAAAAAATAAATGTAAAAAAACGTTTTAAATAAATGATAAAAAACGTTTAAATAACAACACTTTAAACCCACCACCCACTGTTGCGCACCCCCCCAATAACTCATTAATTTTTTTTTAATTTGTACATAATATATATAAATTCACAAACATGTATAAATCTATTTAGAAAAAAATAACATATCCACCCACTGTAAAATGTTTTTACATAAAATGTGTTAAATGTTTAAAAAAATACATGTAAAAAATATGCGTTCAAAAAACGTTTTAAATTAAACGTCTAAAAAAAGGTAAAAAAACGTTTTAAACAGATGTTAAAAAATGGTTTAAATAAAAATGTTTAAATAAAAAATATTAACAAACGCTTAAAAAATTATAAATAAGTTAAAAAAATAAATATAAAAAATGTTTTAAAAAATGTTAGAAAAATGTTTCAATGATAAGGCTTTAAACTCACCCACGACACCTGCGCACCCCTCATTATTTTTTACAATTTACAAATAATATATATATATATATATATTCACAATATATAAATCTATTTAGACAAAAAAACATATCCACCCACTCTAAAATGCTAATAAAAAATAAAACAAATGTTTTAAAAAAACATGCATTTAAAAACAAATGTAAAGAAACGTTTTAAATAAATGTTAAAAAATGTTTAAACAAAAAAAATTAAGAGACAATTATTTTGAAAATAATAAAAGCCCATCATGGCCCGACTCGAAAAAGTCCGGCCCGACCCGATGGTTTGGGCCGGCCCGAGGCCGGGCTCGGGCCGCCTCATGGGGTTGTTCGGGCCGGCCCGACCCGGCCCGAATAGTGGTCAGCGGCTCGAATCTTTGCATGGCAGGCCCGGCCCGGCCTGGGCCGAAATTACACCCCTATCCAGAAAGAACATTTGAAGCCCACAAGTATAGGAAGCCTACAAAAAAAGATCCACTTCAATTGGACCCATATTATAAAAGTTATGCCCGAAAAACAGAAGCTATATAAAACTGTCAATTTTACAGAATTACCCTCCTCCAATGGCCCGAAGGCCTTCATTTTTTATTGATTTTTGATAATCCACCTTTCAAGGGGTGAGGTGGAACCCTTACAAGGCTCGTAAGCATAAGCATTACATGGACCGTAGGCCTTAGATGAGTTCATTGCTCGTAGGCTTCAAACATTACATACAACCCAGACTAACTACTTGGAACTGCTCCTCCCCAGCATCTTCATCGTGAAATCAGCTCTCCACCTTCGCATGGCTGTTCGGCTAGGCTTTCATGTGCATGCACAGACTTGTCCCGATGGCAGGTGTCATACCCTCTCATTCTTGCAACCCGTTTAGCTTCTGCTATGGTGAATGCTCCTTGCTCCTCCTTCTGAAACTTGTTCCTTGTAGGTTGTCTGGTTTGTATCTGCACTTTTAAGGTGGCCCGAAGGCCTTACTGGCCCGAAGGCCTTAAAGGACTCGGGGACCAAATCGGTGGCCCGAAGGCCCAAATGGGGGCATATTCCCGGCTGCTACAGTGTCAAACAGTGCCTGCTACAAGTCCCGCTACAGTACCTGCTACAGTTCTGCACAATTTCTGCTACAGTACCTGCTACAGTATTCGGAAATTATCCCCCACCTGGATTTGATCCTAGGTCTCTTGGATGCACTTGAAGAGTCCTCACCAACTGGGCTGAGACTCATGTGTCAGAATTACCCCATTTTCACATTTAAGCCCAAAATACACCAAAAACACATAAATGATGCAAATACACTCACATTGAATAATTGGGAGGGATTAAATCATTGAAAAACATATAAATAATAATGAAAATATTAACAATATCACCCACACGGCTAAAGGAAAAAAGGGAAATCCAAACAACTCCGTCGATCACACCGTCGAGAACATAACCATGGGAAACCACTCAACCCTGCTGGTCTAAACCATCGTGAACAGGAGGACCCTCTACATCGCGAGAGGTCAAAGGTACGTAAAGCATAACACAACATGCATAAGGGGCTCACACGACGTGTGGCCCTATCTCATCTCCAAACCACGAACACAAACGTTCCCGGGTACAACTACAAAATGTACCTCCCAGCATTCTCGTATACTCCCAAAGTATATCACATCTCTAGCCCAAAGGTTATCGAACGCATGGCACCCAAAGTCAGCGCGAAGGGCGAAAATGTAATTTCGCCAACCTGCTTCCTCCACGACCCTAGCACGACCAACCATACCTCTTTAAACACTAACTTCACTCTCACAGGAGTGAACGCGATCACACGCTAAGGGTTTCCTACAAACACTGTAGGAAGAACCACCATCGGTACACCTTTCATGCTTCCACATTTAATGAGATCTCGAATGAGACTTCGCACGTCCAAACATATCACACCGTTGTAATCATCGCAGAAAAACACGCGAGATAGACTATCTACCCATCTCCAACAGATATCCAACGTAAAAGTTGTCTGACACCGCTTTACACCCGAACAACGTCCCGTGGTCCCGAGCCTCAACCCCGAAAACAGTCGAGTGCATCGCACCATTGTGATCTCCTCGGAAAGACACGTCAAATTGACTCCTTACTTGCATGGAACGGATGTCCGGAGGAGAAGATGTATTTCGTTGTACCGCACACGAGCGGTGCTTCGTGGGACCCGCATTTCGGTCCCAAAGGGCAACGAACGACTCGCACTGTTGCGATCCTCTCAAAAAAGTATACAAGATTGATTATTCACTTGTCTGAAATGCACACCCGATGATAAAGATGAAAATCACCGCCAACTCCCAAAACAACCCTCGTGGGGCCAGCACCATCGTGCAGAATTAAAGCGGGCGGATTACGCCATTGCAATTCCCTCGGAAAAACACCCAAAATTGACTGCTCGCACGCCCCGAACGGGCATCCGATGGAAAAGTTGTTAAATGCTGCTCGCAGCTTAAAAGACAGGCAGTGGGGGCCCATGCCTCAACTCCAGCTTCAACGCTTAAAACCACCCCAGAAAGCTCCACCTCGGCGCCAGGATCTCAACACCGCTGACGACGCTTAAATCGGACATCGGATGTGCCCGCGCCATCCAAAATAAGAACTCCCGGAAAAACGTCAATCCACTTAACGTACGTGTCGTGCCATCGAGCCCCTCATCTTGGGAATTAAAAATTTCCAAGACCATCTCAAAATGTCTGCCTCGTTTCAAGGAATGTGTTTCCGCTAACGACACACGAATCCAACTTACGGTTTGAAATCTAAAGGCATATTAATGCCAAAGAATCGAAACGGGGTGGGCCGGCCCACCCACACCCTGAACCGGCGGTCCACGGTTCACCGCACAGACCGCCCCAAACCGCCCGGACCGGCGCGGCCGGTCCGACTCCTCCAACACGGACCCGTAGAATGCGGTTCCGCTGCACGTCCCGGGGTCGTCGCGACCCCGGTCTCCTGCGTCAACCGGCCGACACAGCCGGCCGGTCCTCCCGAGTCGCCCGCCTGAGGAGCCCCGCGCCAGCGCCGTCCGCCGCTCCGCCGAACCACCTGAAGGAGTCGTCGTCGCCTGGTCTGCCTGTCGCTCCCCGGATCACCGCCGAAACCCCCAAATCCAGCTGGAAAAGCTCCAAAACCACCATAAATCTTCAACGGACCACCCCGGACTCGTCGGGACTCAGATTTTCGATCCAAAAAATGCATCGGAAAGCTCAGAACATATACTACGCGACTATGGAATTCACTCGACAAAATAACAACAATTTGACACCATAAATAAATATCAAAGATGGTGTGGAGACTGAATACGAAACAAAACGACGCCTACCTCATTGGGCGTAGCCCGAAGCTTCGTTGTCGATCCACCGTAGTCGGATCCACAAACGCCTTGGAGAGGAGGGCTTGAGGAGAGGGGAGGATTCTTTGTTGAGTGGTCCTTCCACTAGAGAACAAAGGGGAAATGAGGGAGAGGGGTGAGTTTTCTTAAGTAGAAAACTTAATTAAAAAGTTTAATTAATTAAACACCCCCAAATTGACCCGCACCCGAGACTCTCGATGGGGTCGAGGTTAAGCCTCCCCTGGGGTAAACACCACATCCTGAGCACAACGGCGGGCTCGGAATTTTATTCCTAGCTTCCGTTTGGAAGTTATAAAATCTAACTCCCGAGGCTTCTTAATTACGAAAACGCCCCTGGTTGCGTTTTTCACAGAAGGCCCGCGCCCACGAAAGTTACATCGCTCCTAGAGTAAACGAAACGCTCCGAACTCAACGGTGCCATCAATTTTCCAATTTGAGCTACCGTTTAAGAGATACTTGAGTTGAGCCATTAAACGAATTAATTAATTTATTTATTTATTCGTTTAATATTCCGTTATCGGGCGAGGGGTCCAAACGTCCCACGACGACATATTTTATGTTGTTCCTAGGGTAAAAACCTCATTTCAGACTCATCTGTACTCTCAGTTGTATGATCCGAATTACCGTTTAGGAGTTATTTCATTTATTTGGCGTGTCGAGTGTGAGGGCACTGAAAATTTAATTCCTGCCACAACGGGGCTCAGAATCGCACGCCATCTGAAGGCGCTGCTCCGGAATAACATCAAGAATTTTACAAAGTCTTTCGTAGCAAAAACCGGGTTCTTACAGGTACCTTGTTTATATGTGTGTGTGTGTGCACGTGCTTTTGATATAGAACAGTTTACTTCTATGTGTTACTTTGTGAGTGGTCTTGGTGTGAATGGGAAAGTAGTATTACCTGTTTAGGCGACAAGTTGGTTTCATTTTTTTATTCACTAGGCTTTAGCATTCTTCTTTCACACTTCACACGAGCCATTATGAGGAGGATCCTACTAAGTATACATGTCATGCTCACTCTACATATATAAACTATTTTAGGCCTATATGAGATGGCTGGTGATCGAGCTGGGTGATACTAGTTCAAGGTATTGTTTAGGAGTTGCTGGAGTTTTGTGGTTGTTGTCGAGGATTTACTTTTAGTACTTTCAGTTCTTTCCTCTCAGTTGTTTCGGTTTATTTTTGACATTACATGTATTGGGATTTCTTCGGGTTTAAGCATGGTGTTAGTGGGCTTTCCTCGTTATCTCTTACTCTTTAAATCTTATGAGGGCAATGCCTCTCATGTGTGTGATTTATATACCCTCGGTGCTAGTCTTCAACCTGCAGCCTATTAGAGGCGAGCTTCAGCAGTCATTATCTCACTATCTTCATTGTCGTCTCATGTGGGGTACCTTTAGAGGGAGGGGGTATTAACATGTTTATACAATGATACATATAATGTTCTTCTCTATATAATTTAATTATATATTTAAAATAAATTTAAAGAATTGTCTTTCATTCTTTTTTCTATTATTACATCGATCCATTTATATTAACACTGTTAACATTGCTTCCCAATTTAGAACTTACTAAAACTACTTTTATACTTTATATATCTAAACCATTTCAGTTGACTGCATGGTCTCTATTATTATTAAACTATAAAAACATCAAATTACTTTCAAGATAACCCCATATGTTGGTTTTCTTGTACCAGCATGTGTAAACCGCACACTGTAATTCCTCTTAACTGAAGTTGTAATTGCATTAACTGGTTGATATTCATTCAGGTTTGAAGATATACATGTATGTTTATGCATATTGGTGTAATTACATACAAAAATAATAATTGAAACTCCAAGTAATTTTAAAACATGCATACAAGTTACGTATATTGATAATTTAAATAATATAAGAGCAATAGCTTACACCTGTATGTATACAGTATGTATATATTGATTACAGGTTGTACAAAGGTTACATATTTAAATAAATTTGCATGCAGGTTTCGTAAAACATATTAATACAAGTTGCGTTTAAAAAAAAAATATGTATACAAGTTGCATATAGGTTTCATTAAAAATATGCATACATGTAACATATTTTTAAATTACATGAACTCAAACTCAAGGTAATTTAAACTCACTCTACGCATATAGTATGCATACACTGTTTCAAAATACTTACACTTGTATGTATACAATAAGCATGTATTGATTCAACTTACGTACAACTGTACATATACATCATACTGTTTCAGGTATGCCCTTACAGATATTCCCCCTGTGCCTCTTTCGGCAGTTATACTATATGCAAATACATTATTCGTATATATAATATTGCATGCCTCTAGGAGTATGTATACAATATGCATACATTCTATAAAGCCTTGCAATTAAAACATGCATAACATTTTAACAAATTTAAAAAAACTCTGTATTATTTACATTATGCAACACTTCAGTTAGCACAATTACAATATGCAATTGCACCAATTTGCATAAACCTGTATACATATTTTTAAACCTGGATCAAAATTAATCACTTAGTGCAATTACAACTTCGGTTAACAAGAATTACATTATGCATTTTACACGAGTTTGAATATTCATCATTGTGCATGGTTTGATAGTATACACCATAATTAATATTTTTGCAGTATGCAATACCAATATGCATGCATTGACTAAAATTATCTACAATTGCGCACATTTATGAAAATTATATAAAGAACACCTGCATGCATAATCACAATAAAAAAAATATTTTGCGTAGACTTGTATGCACGCCATATGCATTCACCATGTAGACAACATACATATACTATTGGACATTACATTCACATTCAATAAAAACCATCTGTAATTGTTAGCGCCGCTTCATTTATAAATCTTAAGTATTCACCTACATGTAGTTACCATATCAATAATTTCATTTTTTTATTCCCCCAGTCAAACAATTTACAATTAACTTACAAATTTAATCAACTACAATGTATTTACTTTCATAGGTATGTACTGTTTGGTGCTTCCTTTATAAATCTCACCTCTCACGTATTGGTTACTTAATGTATTATTTGCAGAGAGATTTACAACATGATTTTGATGAATAAACCTTTCCTAAAAGAGACGAAGTCATAAGCGATTTCAATCATGAAACTTCAACAATCGAGAAGATTTGAAAATAGATGACTCCATACAGATATACAAAGAAAGCATAAATTGAAAAGAATGTCTAAGTATCATTTGATATATTCCAATTATTCCCTACACCGTAAAGTGCCACTTATTGACAAACTCTTTTACATATCACACAAACTTAATGCTATTTGTTTCATTTTCTTTAATTAATAGTAATTTTAGCATCTGTTTCTCTTATTAAATTGTACATGCAAATATTTTTCATAAACAAATGTTATTTTTATTAGTTTTACAAGCTTTTATGTCTTGCGCAAATGCACGAGGGGTACTAGTTAAATATGAATGTCATAATTATGACAACTTCTTGTTCCCACCAAATCCTTTCATTTGCCCAACCTTTCACATGTCAACTCTCGTTTCGATCGATTGATTAGACTTGGAGATTTGAAATTGATCCACACCGTTGATGAATTTTCACATGTACCTTATATACATGTGAATAATACAATGAGATGTGGACTTTTGAGTCTCTACATTGTATTTTGTATCTTTCTATCTGTTATACTACATTCACATGTCATAGTCCTATTTTCCATTTGCAATCGTTATTCTGAACATTCGACATCACGTTTCACTCATCATCATTTCGCTTTCGACCGACGTTTTATACTGAATTCTAAATTTATCACGATTTTAATTTGTGTTCGATCATTTTACAACCTTCTTGTATTTAAAATGGGGATGAGTCACTCCGTAGAATCAAATTCAGATTTTTTTTAATATTTTTTAAGGGCAATTCTGTCACCTATTTTTAGTTAGTTTTCCAATCCGCTTAAGTTATCCGCTATTTTTATCCTCATAATTAAAATTTCGACCATTCAAGCACCAGCCACGTTGGGCTCTCTAATCCGTGACTCCCGTGCGGCCCAATCTAGTATGGACTCGATAACACCACGAAACCCACAACTCACACGGAGCCCATCAATCCCATCGCCCGCCTGGGATAACCCCCGCTGCATCTTCCTCCCCAACCCCAGGGCTGCCTCGTTTACAGGTTCGCCGCATTTCCCGTTCTTCTCTTCTGTCAATCCTCGTGCACTGCTGATCTGTGTAAACCATTAAAAAAAAAAAACATCGAAAACTCTATTGTTTATTCTGCACCGATCTTCGCTCTGTTGTTTATTCTGCACCAATCTTCGCGGTGCTGATTTGCAGTGAAGCCGGCTCGCTCGGCGTCGCCGCTTCGAGAACGAAAAGTGTACTTTACCTTACTGTTTTGAATTTTTGATTTCGTGTTTTTTCTAGTTTTGAATCCGGAAGGCGTGTGGAGCTGAACCTTCACTGGCTGCCAATGGCTCCTGCAAAAGGTATGGATTTTTTACAGTTCAATTCATTTTTCACACTTTGGCCCACTCACGCTCTCATTTTCTCTATTCCTGGTCTCTATTTAACATGTTTCTGGTACTTGCCTCATTTCCATAAGCTTAGTTTCTCTTGCGGAAAGATCAGATGTTAATGGAAAAACGAAATTAGATCATTAATTACAAGTCACTACAATACCTTGATGCAGATCCATAGCTATAGCCGCGGCTTAAACTGTTCCTGTATTAACTAAAAGACTGGTGAAATTGTGCCTACATTATTGGTTTTCCTCCAAATTCAATGCTTAAATGTATATATAATTCTCTTGCTCCATTCATCTTGCTGATACAAAGCAGCCTGAAGCTGTTGTTTTTTCTTTCTTGTAATTTTTCATGCTTTGATAAATATGTCTCAGGTGGTTTGTATTTTGTAAGTTTATTGCTAAACCTTTGTCTTTCAACCATTGTTGTTCCAAAGGTAACATTTAGTTATTAAATCCATTTTTCTTTCCAACTAAATGGGCTGTAGGATTATCTGTCCTGTTATTCTTTTGATTTTTTTAGGATGCTTATTATAGCCATTGAACTAAATTAGGAGTTGATTGAATAATTGGCACGTCTGCTTCATGCCACTCTATAGATTGTGTCTTTGAAAGCAGTAACCTTATGCTAACCAGTTGGGTTGAAGTGTGCCAGAACATCCATTAACAAGGGCACCGAGGGGGGATATGATTTTTGTTGAAAATTTTAATATAAAATTTATTTCAACAGTTTACCTCTACATATCTTATCATATGTTGCTTTATCTATGATTGTTGGTGGACCCCATTTGAAATAGAAAACATTGTTTTAGTAGCAAATGACTTACAGATTTTGTGTTTTATTAGATTCTCATTGTGAGATATGAATGCATGTTCTTTTATGTGCTTATATCATTTCCTGATGTTCTGATTCATGGTTCTTTTATTTAGTGGATGGCTCAAAAAAGGTTGATCCAAAAGCTCAGGCCTTGAAAGCAGCGAAAGCAGCGAAATCTGGCACTGTCTTAAAGAAGAAGGCCAAGAAGATCCGGAAGTCTGTTACATTTCATCGGCCGAAGACTTTGAAGAAGGATAGGAATCCTAAATATCCTCGGATCAGTGCTCCAAGAAGGAACAAGCTTGATCAGTATCAGATTCTAAAGTATCCACTCACGACTGAGTCCGCGATGAAGAAGATTGAGGACAACAACACGCTGGTTTTCATCGTAGATATCCGTGCTGACAAGAAGAAGATAAAGGATGCAGTCAAGAAGATGTATGATATCCAGACCAAGAAGGTGAACACGTTAATAAGGTAACAACCGTTTTTCATTTCTTTTTGAAATAGTTGACATGTTTGCTGCCCACACCTTGTTGATTCATGATTAGATTTAGAACACCTTGTAAATAAGCACCACCTCTCGTCCAAATGATAAGAAAAAGTGAGATTTTTTATGGTTTTAAATATAAAATTTAAAAAATAAATTTTGCATCCCTTTTCCCAAAAAATAACCTTCAATCTATTAGTTGTTTGCTAGACCCTTTGGCTCAATATGCGAGACATCCTTTCATTTGCTTCACATGTCATTATTGTTTGTTTCAGGCCTGATGGTACTAAAAAGGCATATGTGCGGCTGACTCCGGATTACGATGCGTTGGATGTGGCAAACAAAATTGGTATTATTTAAGAGATTTGAACTTGTTTTATCATGTGGATTGTGTTGTTCTAGTAGTTGAGAAAACCCTACTGTAACTTTGTATCTGAAATATTTTTGTTTTATTTAAATCTTTTTTATTGGAGATTGGCATTATGATCTTTTTTGCTTTAGTTCAGATTAATACGAACCTCTTGTTTCCTTTTTGGTTAAGAAAAAGAAAAATTAAGGAGAACTTGTTTTTGCAGTGTAATCCCTTTACCCATGAGCGAGTACAGGATACATATTAATAACCATATGATTTTAATGCTATAAGTCACCCCAATCTGCCTCTAGATCAGATGTAACCCAAGATAGTTGTACCTTTTCTCATGCATCATGCTCTTGCGTCGGGGCCCCTGCACCTTTCTCACATCCAATAGAGGGCTCACAGATTTCCCTTAAGACTTGGTAGCCTAACTTAATTTGTTCTTACAAATCCTAGAGTGAAATGCCCATTATCTTAGTTGAATCCTGCTCAGAGTGAACCTAAAGGGGATGGGGATTAATGTAAGGGTGCTCCTTCACCCTTTAGAAGGGTTCCTGTCCTTATTCTTATTCATGACAAGGAAAGTTTCTTCTGTTGTTATGTGGTTTGACTTTGGCTGTATCATTTCCCACCTTTTTTTTTGTGTCTTTCAATTTGTTTTTTTCCGTCGTGTCTCTGACGAATTAATGAAAATTTAACTTGTGATTATATGCGTCGTATTGCATTTTACTATTTTATTTGATAGATCTTGAGTTATTTTGATAATCACAGAGGAGAAGGCATTTATGAAAAGATTTAAAAAAATCGTTACAATCTTTCATACAAAGTTAAGAAATTCCACCGGCTGTTGTATATTTCTGTGCTTGTTTTAGAAACTGAATTAAAAATATTGGTTAACAATAATCTCCCAAACCACATTATTTGATCTTTTCGTCCATAGACTGTGATAATCAAAAAGGGTGTTTTTTCTTACCTTGCAATAATTTTTATTTTGACGATCCCAACCTTGTCATGTATGGAACATGATGGACTTCATCTGCATCATTCACATGATGTACTCCCTCAATAAATCATTCACGCAACATACATAATTGTGTACGCGTCCATAGACAATCATTATATGATCAGAAAGCCTAGAGTACATGGCCTGAACGCACAAGGACACAAATGCCTTTTTCTTCCATATTGGAAATGAGACACCCTCAAAGTCTGCTTTCAATAGGTTTCTGGTTGATAATAAGTATCATATCATCACACGATGCAGTTGGATGCGTCCTTGCCCTACACAAAGGTGTGTGAAGCCTAAACCCATTGACTGTTGCCTTGTCCCTCTCTGGTTCGCTCCAGTCACTTCATTGGTGGCTTGATGCCGTTTCATCTCGTTCCTCCAGGCCAAGGCTACTCCTAGTTACACTGCTCTGAATAGATGGCTTTGGAGACCCAGTGACCCGGAGACCATTGATGGCCCGAAGATCCGATGATCTGAAGGTTTGAAAATGCGGCCCAAAAGCCCAAATCGGGTGAATAGTACCATTGCTACAATACTTGCACTGATACAATGTCACCATAATTCGTTCCGGTCCAAATTTGATCATGGTTTTTTGATGCAAGATCATTGGAGTTTACCACTCTGGTGTGCCCCCAACTGCATAACAATATCAACATATATTCACAACCATAATTTACAACAAATGAATGTCATGTCATGCAAAACTAAAACTTCATGACAAAATCGTAAGATTCCACCACCTCTAGAATGTATAATAAGTCTCCCGTGTCCAGAGCTAAGATCGCTGAACACCACTACAAAACTTATCTAGATGATCTTGAAAACAGTTTATATAAAGCAAAAGGTGATCATATAAATATATTAAGTAGATTCCTCCCTAAAACTCTCACGTGTTCATGTGAATGAAGTAAATAAAACAAGATAATCAAACAATCATATACTGTAACGATCCCAAACCCAGTTGCCCAGAGTCGATGCCTTTATTATATTAGCATAAGATATAATGAATCACATCCTAAAGGATCGTATAGTTTAGTAGTCTTGGTAAATTAGATATATACTTGAAATTCACATCACATTTTAAAACATAAAAACACAAAGAATTTCATTGAGTTTTTCATTATTCCCCCTTTGTGTAACCCCGCATACCAGTCATAATACACTTCTTGAAATCCTGAGAAAAATGAAATATATGAAAGGGGTGAGCTCAAATGCTCAATAAGGGTAAACGTATAACGAAAACTATGAGTAAATATGACATAAACAATATGATAAGGTAAATAACTGAAACACATGTCATTTAAATAATCTCACGAGCTATGAAACTTAACCATGAATATTCTACTAGTCGAATAATCACATGAAATATCAATAACTAATCTTATAATGAGAGAATGGATAATGCCAGACATCATAAACATACCGTCAAAGCTTCGACCAAGACACCATGCATAAACGAGCAAGGCCTTGACCAATACTCAAACTAGCTTGTCTCATGAGACCTGCCGATGCATCGAAGGGTTATAACGGGCCCCACCCGTCACTTACCAAGTCCAATACATTCGTCAAATGAAAGTGGTGAAACATAATCAACATATACATTTGTATTGAAACTAGCATACAAAATGTATATAACTTTCATTAAGTAGACCTAATCACAAACCATCCAGAGTAATATGATGAATGATATCAATATAGTATATTCCCAGTCAAACTAATCAATAACTATTTAATAAAATATAGTAGATAATATCATAAGAGATAAACTTCAATGAAGTACAAGATTCAACAAAGGATGTTGACATAAATGTAA
The DNA here is from genome assembly GCA_963277665.1 of Viscum album. NCBI lineage: Eukaryota > Viridiplantae > Streptophyta > Magnoliopsida > Santalales > Viscaceae > Viscum > Viscum album. The sequence goes on from OY728127.1 coordinate 1,817,064,848, forward strand.
ATATTTAAATGAGATCGTTGATTTTTTTTGAAGAAAATAATATTTAAACATTTCAAAGTGTCCCATATCACTTTGAAACATTTGAATCATAATCCTGATGATGAAATAACATTAAATGAAACCTTAAATATCACGAGAATAAGGAGATTCATAATATAACATGTCAAAGAAGTAGTATATACACCTCATAAAATAAGATAGGTGTATAACATAACAAATGTATCAAAGAAGACAAATCGTGACAAAAATCCATTACCGTTTTGGTAATTTGAAACCGTAAACCCTATGAAAAAGAGATGCTCAAATGGATATGTTAATTCCTATAAATTCAAAGATAAGAAACTGAAAATATATTCATGTGCAGTATATACACCACACAACAAAAATAAGCGGTAAATATGGTGACATAAGTCTCGTAGAAATAAAAGTGAGACTAGAAATCCTCTTACAAAGTTCGTATCATTGAGGTGCGAATTTATCAATGAGGTGATTATGTGTAACAATAGTATATCCACATTAGGAGAAGCAAGAATATAATATAAAGAAATAAACAATGGATTCTACACATAATCCCGACATAATATAATTAACAAAGTATACGTATAACCCAATGAATATAGATTGAGTTAAGAAAGCTCTTACCATTTATAATCAGTCGAATCGTATGCTCCATAAAAGTAATAATGATCAAATGAAACATTAAATACCATAAAAATAATAATATTCATGATATGATATATTAAAGTGCAGTATTCATACACCACATACAAGAAATTAGTGGTGAAAAAGACATATATCTCATAGAAGTACAAGTGAGATGAGAAATCCTTACCTCACACTTCCTTTTGGTTGTACATGCTTTAACCTCTTGTATAATGGTTTAAATCATGTTATTAATTTATACCAAAACCATATTCATATTTAAGATATCATATATGATCCTATTATATCATCTTATCACCCATTTATTAATAATATTTCGTTATTACTTTTGTTTCGAGTGTTAACTGCGTCATTTCACTACAGGAAAATTGGTTGTTCGCGACGGTTTTTTTGGGTATAGCGGCGGTTTTAACCGTCGCTATATGCTTCTGCGGCGGTTTCTGAAAACCGCTGCTAAATTGTGTGTCGGGACACTATTGTTGGCGGTTAAAGCCGTTTAGCGGCGATTTATAGGAACCGTCGTAGTTTGCGCAGTTCACGACGGTTATGATGTTTTTTAGCGGCGGTTTTCCCGGGGTAGGGGCTCCCTTTTTTTGCGGCGGTTAAAACCGCCGCTAAAAAAAGCCAACCCCGCCGCTAAAAAAATCATAACCGCCGCGAACTGCGCGTGGAAGATGGGCATTTGTAGCTGCAGTTATAACCGCCGCTAATAGAAAAATGCTGACATTTAGCGGCGGTTAAAACCGCCACTAAGTATTCCTGTTACATTTAGCGGCTATTAAAACCGCCACTTATAGAAAAATGCCGACATTTAGCGGCGGTTTTAACCGCCGAAAATTATTCCGGTTACGGTTAGCGGCGGTTAAAATCGCCGCTAAAAACAGATTTACAAAAAAAAACAACAGTTTCTGCAGCTTCTGTACCAGTGCCCTGAAAAAAAAACCATTCCAATAATACCAAAAGACCAACAGAATACATACTACTGTCAATATGAAAAGAGATGCTTAACTAACCACAACCAAGAGAATTTTGATTCATATTTAATAAAAACACGACAAGTGGTGTGAGCAATATCTTTTTATAAAATGTCAAACTTCTTTTTGTGGCCTATGAATCTCTTCAACATTATCCACAAGATAAAAATTACCCCTATAATGAGTTTGATCATTTTTTCATATATGCATGTGCTTAAGTATTGGAGACACGATCTTTTGGAGAGATTTTCATGATCGTTTTTTTATCATAATAGTATGAGCAATATCTTTTTTTAGAAGTACATGAATCTCAGATAGAGGTGGTGGGTAGAGTACCTTCAGACATTCTAGAGCATCTTTCCCTCACATGACTTCCCATAGATAAAAAAGTCATATAGTGAGGAGAATTGTAACATCCTGGTTACTTTTTTTATATTTTTTTTAATGTTTGAGAGTTGTTACTTCAGTTTCAAGGAAATTTTAAGGAAATCACTATGTTTTTCTAGGGATTGGACTGCAGATGAGATCATTTTCACCATAAAGAGTGCAACTAAGGTGTGGATAGATTTGTTGTGGTGTGTGTGTGTGTTGGGGGGGGGGTGCGTAAAGAGGATTTTGGTGATACATCCATTTTTTTCATGGCTACATTGTGGAGAAGGGTCACAACATGGACCTTGGAGTTCTATGGTGTGGATTGGTAGGCTACGACATTAGGGCCTGTGGGAGTGTTTGGGTTATTATTCCATTTTGGTCATGGCTTAGGAATTGTCACCTTGGTTGTGTTATGGTGTCTGAGGGTGAGTTTTTTTGGGGGGTGGGGGTGGGGTTGGGGGTTTTATCAAATTTGGGGTAGTGAAATCATGGATTTGGATTTTGTCATAAGACCCCCTTCCTAGTTGTGCTCTCCGAAATAGATCTCTAGAATATATCATGGCCCCTTATATTATTTTATCAGATCTTCATCATAGATATAACTGCAATTCTCATAGGATGCCTTGACCAGCCTCATTATGGAAAGGTCCTTCCCATTATTCCATAGACCCCTCCCTTTTCAGTAATTCTCTGGAATTGTGTATGGGGCTGCACCAAGGTCTTCTGTTTTCTAGACCACCTATATATTCTAAAATACCCTTAATCCCCCACATTCTTCCATATTTTCCATCAGTTCTTAGATGACCCAAGTATATCCCTAAGAGGAATTCTAGACCCTTTTCATTAGATTTTAACCTCGATCTTGGGAGACCAAACCTTAATAGTTTTAGGTGAGTTTCCCTCTTCCCATATCCTATTTTTTTCTCTATTCTTCACTATGGTAAAGTTGTTGGAAAGAGAATGGTTGGTTCTATTAATGCTTTGGTAGGGGACTGATGTAGGCTGTTGTGTCCTAAATATGAAATGGGCTTCATGATTCCTCGCACAATCAATTCAACATCAATTTCCTTCATTGAGTATTCAGAGAGTTTTGGTATGGAAGGTTGGTTACAATGCCTCTCATTATATCTAATTTTTTTACTAATCTCCCTAGAATCTATGAAATTCCTTTTATATATCCACATTATAGGACCGACATCCCCATAACCAGTCTATAATGCTTTGAAGTGGGATGTTCACCTAGGGTCAACAAACCTAATAAATTTAGGAAAAACGAATCATAAAAAGAGAATCATCACAATAAAGAATCGACATATATGGTGCATACCACACTCAAGAAATCAAGACATAAAAGGAAACATCAGAAATCAATAAAATACATAAAAGGAAACATGACAAATCAAGAAAATGTTAGGTCATGAAAATGTTTGGTGACAACTATGTGTCACACATGATACATATACAAACCAACGATGAATACATATCATCACTCTCTCCACCTCCAACATATCAACAATACAACTAATCACTGTTCGATGATGAACACATATCGTCACCCTCTCCACCTCCATCTCCACTTCCTGCTACCACCTGTAAGAACATTATATTGAAAATTAAATAGTGTTGCATATTTATATTTAAAATTAAAACCAATAAAAGTTTGCATACTAAATGATTTTGATTTTTTGTGATTTATCTACTCACCATCAGTCGATACAGTACCACCAAGGGCATATCTTCTCATCTACTGACATATATCAGTCAATGCTTTCTGCAAAGCGGATATCTTATCCCCTGCTCGTGAATTGTGTTTCGTAGAGAAACAATCTCTCTCTGAGAATCTATGGGTATGGACTGACTACAACCAGTAGTAGATGAAGCTGCAATCCTCGGTGGCCTGCCAAAAACCTCAAATGGTACGGGTCCCAAACCCATCCTGCGCGCTCTACCAGAATGCTCTTTCCCAAGGACTTTAGCAACCGGGTCATCCTGGGAGACTGAGTAGGACTGCCCAGGATTGACATCCCATAGTTCTTTAATTTTTACCTATAAATCAAATATCAATATATATTAACTTAGTAAAAACTGATAATAAGTTATTATAATGAAAAAATGAGTTCATACCCCAACTTCTTTGGCAGACTCATTAACAAAACTTCCATCAGATTTTTTGTGAACATCCAACCACACTTCAGTTTGGGATGCTTCGTGCCCTAAACTCTGTGACTGCATTAAACAAAGGTAAATCAACAATTTAATATATTAAACAGATAATATTGTCTTATAAATATTTAAACTAATGAAAAGATTACCAGAGTCGATCGACTTCTAGAAAAGCTTTTTGACCCTGTAGTGTGAGGGATGACTTGCTTAGCCCGGCTTGATGCATTCTTTCTTGAGAGATCCTGAAATAAATAAAATTCAATTTAATAGTAATGTATTCAATGTCATCTCCTCTTCATATACATGTATAAATGTAAAATGAGGTTAATATAATAATATATATCTAAATACCATCTGCTTCTCATCACGATGTTTGTCAACAAAAACTTTCCACTGTTATTTGGGCACCCCATTGGGTAGCTTCTCATACATTTGTTGGACGGTCAACGAAGTATCGTTGACATCACCCCACAATCTATGTAATGCTCTGGACCTCTCTGGTCCATTCCTTTGTGAAAATATGGTGTTTGAGGTGTTCTGGGAGGTCAAGGTGACTTATCCCCAACACTTAGCCAAATTTCCATTTCAGTGAACAGTGGTCTATCGGTGAGGTTCAGTGAATAGTGGTCTATCGGTGAGGTTCAATGAACAGTGGTCTATCGGTGAGGTTCAGTGAACAGTGGTCTATCGGTGAGGTTCAGTGAACAGTGTTCTATCAGTGAGGTTCAGTGAACAGTGTTCTATCGGCGAGGTTCAGTGAACAATGTTCTATCGGTGAGGTTCACTGAACACTATTCTATCGGTGAGGTTCAGTGAACGATGTTCTATCGGTGAGGTTCAGTGAACGGTGTTTTATCGGTGAGGTTCAGTGAACCGTGTTCTATCGGTGAGGTTCAGTGAACAGTGTTCTATCGGTGAGGTTCAGTGAACAGTGCTCTATCGGTGAGGTTCAGTGAACAGTGCTCTATCGGTGAGGTTCAGTGAACAATGCTCTATCGGTGAGGTTCAGTGAATAGTGCCCTATCGGTGAGGTTCAGTGAACAGTGCTCTATCGGTGAGGTTCAGTGAACAGTGGCCTATCGGTGAGGCTCAATGAACAGTGGTCTATCAGTGAGGTTCAGTGAACAACGTTCTATCGGCGAGGTTCAGTGAACAGTGTTCTATCGGCGAGGTTCAGTGAACAATGTTTTATCGGTGAGGTTTTCTATCGGTGAGGTTCAGTGAACAGTGTTCTATCGGTGAGGTTCAGTGAACAGGGTTCTATCGGTGAGGTTCAGTGAACAGTGTTCTATCGGTGAGGTTCAGTGAATAGTGTTCTATTGGTGAGGTTCTAACGGTGAGGTTCATGAACAATGTTCTATCGGTGGGGTTCATGAACAATGTTCTAACAGTGAGGTTCATGAACAGTGTTTCTAGCTTCCTACTGTTTCACCCCTTTAGTGTTTTCCTTTGACGTAAAATGCATTTAAAGACTTATTTTAAGGACTCTTAAGGCCGATTCAAAGGCCATAAATCCTATATTAATTATTCCTAAGGCCGAGATGTTTTTATTTGGTCAAACCGCGTGGTTTAATGCGATCCGCTTTTAATGGGGAATTAAGCGTATCTTAAACCGTTGCCCCATTAAATCTTTAAAAGGGATAAGATATCTTCCTCCCTTGTTCTTACTCTTTGTTCTCGGCTATGAGACACTAGAACCTTTCAATCCTTCCCGTAGGAGTTGCACAATCAAACTTTACCCCTCGGATTGGTTCCGCTCTGTTTTGATGCAGTCAAGCTGTATCGATCAATCTTCGATATAAGGTATGTTTTATCGTCGTTACTTTGGGGACCATCTTCTCCTGTTTCTCCTTTACATATTATAGTATGTAATCTCCATGCTTTTAATAGATTTTTCTTGGGTTTTGGTTGGTGCGGTCGTACCGTGGCATCCTCGGGTGGATGTAGTCATCGCAAAAGGAGTATCGTGATCCGTTGTGTGGATAAAGAACGTGGGGAACTGTTTGAGGTAGGGGATTCGTTGCTTCTCTTTTCTTTTACATGCAACTATATTGTTAGCATGTTTAATCCCACTGGATGATAATGTAATTGACATAATAAATATTTTAACCGGATAAATAAATTGATATCGATCGTATGTTATTGCCCCCATGTTTTTCTAGATATTGTATTGTTAGCATGTTAAATCCCACTGGATGACAATGGAATTGACATAATAAATATTTTAACCGGATAAATAAATTGATATCGATCGTATGTTATTGCCCCCATGTTTTTCTAGATATTGTGATATCTATGCTTGCTTTGATTAGCTGTTTGTTCTTGATGGAAATCGGTAAAGAACGTAAACTGTGATTAATTGATAATTGTTTGGCTAAAGATAAAGAGACATGTAAACAAATCTGGTTCTTGTTGTAATTTGATGTTAATCAAATTGGTGCAGTAAGCATGTTCATTTATTTGTGATAGCTTACTGTTAGGTTTCCCAAATTTAGAACCAACGAATAATAAATATGTTAATCCAACATGGATTAAAGAACTGTTGGTTGTTAAAAGATAATTGCTTGCAGGGTTCTGAGTTACCCTGTTGTTTGTTTAAGGGCCAAGAGCCCAATTGTGAAGATGTTTGTTTTACTGTTTCTTGTGTTTTGATGTGAGCCTGGATGGTTGTGATAATATGTGGAGGCATGTAGGCCTTTTTGGTTGTGGTAGCAGATGATGCCTAGAGTGGCGAGATGCATCGGTTTATGCATGTGGGTGTCAGGGAGGACACCTGGGATGATGGAATGGGATAGATGTGATTGTTGGATGCTTGATGTTTCTTTGGTTGTTTATCTGCTTTACTTTTCCCCACTGCTCAAGGCAGCTGGTCTTACTTACCCTTCTTCCGAAAGAGGTGAAGACACGCAGGGTATGCCACGTGCCTTCCGTGTTTAGCTTCTCAAGGAAGGATGGGTATATGCACTTTCTATAAGCGACAAAGACTTGATGAGTAGTACATATCTTCACCGTGTTGATCCCCCTTGTGTTTAGTAGCATAGAATGTTTTTATAGAATGCCTGGGAATGTGGGAAAATATTTCTGTAATGAATAATTGAATAAATGGTGTTAACCCATGGGGATGGAGTTGTTGGAACATAATGATGAGGTTGTAATTTTGAAGGAACATTTGACTTGGGTATGATGCTAATGAAATTTAATGTGGAATTGTTCATGGTTAATTAATGTTTAAAGAATTAATTAACGTAAAGTGAAACTGATAAAAAGGGAATGATGTAATCTAATAAAGCTCTCTAAATGGTTGTATGCTTATAGGATAACTAGTCTTAGCAGTAGTATCCTGGAGTCTGAGAGACGTTAGCTGCAGTTGTGTCTAAGACTAGGTAATTCCCATAGTGTGGTTGTGAGATATAATATATCCTGTACTTTTTGTGTTTCTATACGCTACTCCACCCATTCAGTAAGGGAAACTGACACCCTGGGGGGGGGGGTGTTTTCCACAACATTCCGGTGGGAGGATGGATGACTGACTACCCCCTTACTTTACTTACGTGGACATGGTGGTTTTGTTGCACGAGGTGCACGTCGTGGTGCTTCGCCCAAGTGTCCGTGGGCAAGACTTTTTGGAGAGAGATGCTTAGGACGTGCGACGTTGGGGAAAAGCGGAAAACCAGTGGGGAAGTAGTAGAGGGGTACCCTTGATATTCTTTATTATATGATATATTCTTATATGCGTTACTTGGTGAGAGTATCCATGGTGAGGTTGAGAACTTAGTATACCTGCTTAGGTGACGAGTCAGTTTCACTTGTTGTTCACTGTGCTTTAGCATGGTTTCTTTACTTTTGCACGAGAGGCTTCGGGGAGGATCCTACTAAGTATACTGTTATACTCACCCTATGTATATATAAACTGTTTTTCAGGTCACTTGGAGCAGGTTGGAGATCAGGCTGGTTACTACTAGCTTGTGGTTGCAGGATCTGTTCGGGCTTGTGGTTGCTACTGTTTTACTTTCTTTTGGGTACTTACGGGTTTTCCCCTTTCAGTTGTAGTAATTTTGCATGACATTTCATATATGCACTTGGGTTTCTTTTATATTTCAGTTCTGAGTTGGAGTTGGTTGATGTCTATCTTATCTCTCTCTTCCGCATGTGTTCTCTTAGAGGGTAATGCCTCCCATTTGTGTGTTTATTATACCCTCGGTGCTAGTCGCCAACCTGAGGCCTACTGGCGGCGGGACTCGGGGGTCATTATCTCCCTTCTCACATTGCCGACCCAGGAGGGGTACACTTTGTGGGGAGGGGGTTGTGACAGAGTGGTATCAAAGGCCTGGTTGAAGGATATGATGAAGTTTTGAGTTAGACACAGGTGAGGTTGCATGGGTTGGTAGGGCAATAATGTCATTCATATTTAGCAAGCGAGGTAAACACTGGAGACTGACTGAGACATAGGCGTTTAGGTCCCCCTATGATCTGATGTACGAACCTTTAAGTTTACAATGGCTACTAAACAAGGTGATACTAGTTGCAGGGTAGAGACCTAGGAAAGGATCATGCATCATTCTTTTTTTTTTTCTGTCTTTGAATGGGTAGACCTTAGGATAGGTTAACCTAAAATGAATAAAAGAAAATAATTAATTAATTAATGTTGAGTCTTCCATATTCTAGGTTTAGGAACTCTAACGGTTGTTATATTACAGGTATGGCTCCAAGTCGACGTCCTTGTCAGGTTTACGCAGAAAATTTCAAGCAGGCTGTTCCAGCAGATCGCCGCAGGGTAGAGGTTGACGGCGACGACACTTGGAGGAGGACACTCCGAGAGTTTTAGTGCCGGAGTCTTCAAAAGTACGAGTGCTCCGTTTCAGATGCATTCATGGAAGATTGGTTAGAGGAGGTCGAGATTGGCTTCGGTTCGATCCGTGCTCAGAAGGAGCACTGGGTGTCCTTGGTTGTGATGATGCTGCGTGGAGCAGTGAGGCAATGGTGGTTCTTGTTCCTCGGGGATTGTGAGGAGTCATCAATCTCATGGGAGGAGTTCCGAGACAGGTTTAGAGTCGAGTTTCTTTCTTCGACTGCGAAGGCGTCCAGTCGCCAGGATCTTCTTACCCTTCGATAGGGGAGATCTAGTGTTCGAGAGTTTGAAATCCGTTTCAGGAACCTTTTACGATATGCTTCAGACCTACTGCCAAATGATGAGGCCAGAGTGAGGCATTTTGAGGAGGCTTTGCGTCCAGAGATCCAGTGCCAGATCACCCCATTTATGCTGAAAACACATCTTGAAGTGCTGGCGAGGGCAGAGGTTGTCGAAAGGAATTTGGCCAGGACCAGATCATCACGAGAGGGGAATCATCATGATTCCTCATGAAGCAGAGGTGTGGTCTGGGGTTCTAGGTTTTCTGGGCAGAAGAGTTTCTGTTCAGCAGGGGGTAGGTCCCATCCCTTCACATCTCGTTTCTCTAGAGGCAGAAACTCTCAGACTTATGCCAAAGGATCAGACGCTTGTTTTTCTTGTGGTGGTCATGGCCATCAGTAGTGGGAGTGCCCGACCTTTCAGAGCGGTCATCGTGCACCGGGTGCTACGCTCCAGGTTCCTCCGTTGAGGCAGTTCCAGCTGAGGCAACAGCAGCCAGCTGCACCATCTTTAGATCAGCAGAGGGTAGATGGGGCAGGCAGAGGACAACCCCATGACACTCCCCATCCTCAGAGAACAGAGCACAACTGTGGTGGTGGTCGTCATCAGGGTCAGAGAGGCCATGGAGGAGGTCGTGGTCTGCTTCATGCTCTAGCGTTGCCAGCTCCAGGCGAGCCAGACGCCGTTTGAGGTACCCTTTTCTTGTTTTCTACCTTGGTGTATGCCTTGTTTGATTCAGGAGTGACACACTCCTTCATATCACCTACCCTTGTACATGCTTTGGGACTTGAGGTAGAGAGGCTTCCAGTGCCCTTAGCGTTGACTATGCCAGTTGGAGGTCGAGCTGACTTGTTTGAAGTATGTAGAGACTGTGAGCTAGTGTTGGGGAAAAACCACTCTTGGGGAGATTTCTTATGTTTACGAATACAACCATATGATGTCATCCTCATCATGGATTGGTTGTATTCAGTGCAGGATATCGTGGATTGCTTCAGGAATAAGGTTGTTTTCATTGGTACGGATGGAGAACAAGTGGTGTTTGTTGGTGAGCGAGACCCTCAGATGGGTCATAGGCGTGTTCCATCCTTATCATCCATGATGGCTGAGATGATGCTGAGTTCTTCAGAGGTTCAGCAGTTGACGTTTCCTAGGGTTATAGAGGAGTACCCTGATGTCTTTCCAGAAGAGGTTGTAGCATTACCCCCTCGACGAGAGATCAAGTTTGGGATCGAGCTACAGTCAGGAGCGTCTCCTATCTCTATGTCTCCATATAGGATGACCCCTTCTGAGTTACGAGAGCTACGTATACAGATTGATGGTCTGTTATAGTGCGATTTTGTTCGGCCAAGTGTGTCACCGTGGGGTGCACCTGTTTTGTTCGTGAAGAAGGCTGACAATAGTTTGCGGTTGTGTGTTGATTATCACCTCTTGAACAAAATGACAATAAAGAATTGCTATCCTCTTCCACGGATTGATGAATTATTCGATCAACTGAAGGGTGCAAGTTGGTTCTCAAAGATCGACTTGCGGTCAGGATATCATCAGATGCGTGTGAAGGATGAGGATATCCCAAAGACTAATTTCTGTTTTCATCATGGGCATTATGAGTTCATTGTAATGCCTTTTGGTGTGAAGAATTCTCTAGATGTATTCATGGGATTGATGAATGCTGTGTTCCATGAGTTCCTGGACAAGTTCGTGGTAGTTTTCATCGACAACATCCTTGTGTACTCCACATCTGAAGAGGAGCATGTAGAGCATCTACAAGCCATTTTGGGAGTTCTTCGCCAACATCAGCTGTTCGGGAAGTTGTCAAAGTGTGATTTTTGGGCTCGAGAAGTCTGTTTCTTGGGGCATGTTGTGTCCCAACATGGAGTAGCTGTGGATCCATCGAAGATAGAACCAGTTGTGTCTTGGGCAACCCCCAAGACAGTTTCAGAGTTGAAAAGTTTCCTTGGTCTCGTAGGCTACTACAGGAGGTTCGTAGCCAATTTCTCATGAGTTGCGACTCCTCTGACAGCTTTGACCAGGAAGGATCATGCATTCATATGGACTGATCAGTGTCAGGCAGATTTCAAATATCTAAAGGAGAAGTTAGTAAGTGCTCCAGTCCTTTGTCTTCCAGCTGAGGGAGTTCAGTTTGATATTTTCTGCGATGCTTCACATCTAGGGTTAGGCTGTGTTCTCATGCAGCAGAGGTCAGTTGTTTCTTATGGGTCTCGGAAGTTGCGTCCCCATGAACGCAACTATGCCATCCATGATCTTGAGTTGGCATCCATGGTGTTTGCTCTGCAGTTGTGGAGACATTACCTCATTGGTGAACGCTTTGTGGTTTTCACCGATCATAAGAGTTTAAGGTATGTTTTCTCCCAACATGACTTGAACTTATGACAGCATCGGTGGATGAAGTTCTTACAGGAATACGACTTCGAATTATCCTATACACTTGGAAAAGTGAATGTTGTAGCTGATGCGCTGAGTCTAAAGTCACGTAGTGATGCTGTGTGTGAATCCGGTGATTCCTGGAGAGTAATGGAAGAACTGTCAGCATTGCATCTTGATATGGAAGAAGTTGGGGGTAGAAGTTGTCTTTTTCAGATGATGGTACAATCATCCCTGATGCAGAAGGTGGAAGAGTCCCAGTTGGGAGATCTAGAGGTGGAGGTTTGGAGAGACCGAGTTGTTTGTGGTGAGGCCCCTGATGGTTGGTCGAAGGATGAACAACACCGAGTGTTGTATCATGGAAGGATTTTTGTTCCCTTGACGATGCACAAGATGGTTCTTTGAGAGTTCCATAGTTTTCCTTTATAAGTACATCCTGGCATGACAAAGATGTACCGATCCTTGAGGAGTCAGTTTTGGTGGCCTGGGATGAAGCATGCGGTTTCAGAGTTTGTGTCTCAATGTTTAGTCTGCCAGAAGGTGAAGGCCGAACACCGTGTTTCTGGTGGTCTTCTCCAACCATTAGAGATTCCTCAGTGGAAGTGGGAGGACATTTCAATGGACTTTGTTACTGGTTTACGTCGAGATCCGGGAGGACATGATGCTATTTGGGTGGTAGTGGATCGTTCAACAAAATCGACCCACTTCATAGTGATCAAGGAGTCGAGCTCAGTGAATCTTTTTTCGAGGCAGTATCTGGAGGAGGTGGTGAGACTTCATGGAGTCCCTAGGACGATCATTTTTGATCGAGATCCTCGTTTTACCTCTAGGGTGTGGAGAGGTATCCAACATGCTTTTGGTTCTCAACTATTCCTTAACACTGCTTTTCATCCTCAAACGGATGGTTAGACAGACCGAACCATCCAGAATCTTGAAGATATGTTACACTCTTGTGTTCTTGATTTTGGAGGCTCATTGATAAGACACTTACCCTTAGTGGAGTTCACTTACAATAGTAACTTTCACTCCACCATTGGTATGGAACCTTTTGAAGCCTTGTATGGTCGAACATGCCGTTCTCCGTTGTGCTGGACTAAGGTCGGAGAGTCAGCAATTCTCAGGTCGGAACTAGTGAAAAATACAACAGAGATGTTTCAGGTGATTCGTGAGAGGATGAAGACAGTGCAAGATCGTCATAAATCATATGCTGATCAAAAAAGTAGACCCTTAGAGTTTAATTTTGGGGATCATGTGTTTTTGAAGGTGACTCTCCGTCGTGGGCAGTGAAGGTTTGGTCATGGAAGTAAGCTTTCTCCCCGGTTTGTTGGGCCTTTCGAGGTGTTAGTTCATGTTGGAGCTGTGGCGTATCGAGTAGCACTTCCCCCACATATGAGTCTGATACATGATGTTTTCCATGTATCATAGCTCCGTCGTCATCTTCATGATGACTCTCATATTATCGATTGGGGAGAGATCGATGTTGATGATGATGCAACCTTCGAGGAGCGACCTGTGGAGATCCAAGACCGCAAGGAGAAGGTGTTGCACGAGCGTTCTATCCCCTTAGTTCGTGTCTTGTGGCGACACGGTGGCATGGAAGAGAGTACCTGGGAACGTGAGTCACATATACATGCTCAGTACCCAGAGTTGTTTGATATTTAAATCTTTTCATATAACGATGCCCCCTTTGTGGTTAGACCTTTCATGTTTTTAATATGAATTTCTTTTGTTTCTTCTTGTGGCCTACTCTCTTTTAAGAGGTATCTCGATGGGTGGTTGTTCGGACCCCGTTTAGTTTTCCCTTTAGGTGGGTTTTGAATTCTCGAGGACGAGAATGTTCTGAGAGGTAACTGATGTAATGGCCCGAACCTCTCCGGTCCATTCCTTTGTGAAAATGTGGTGTTTGAGGTGTTTTGGGAGGTCAAGTTGACTTATCCCCAATGGTGAGGTTTAGTGAACAGTGTTCTATCAGTGAGGTTCAGTGAACAATGTTCTATCGGTGAGGTTCAGTGAACAGTGTTCTATCGGTGAGATTCAGTGAATAGTGTTCTATCAGTGAGGTTTAGTGAACAATGTTCTATCGGTGAGGTTCAGTGAACATTGTTCTATCGGTGAGGTTCAGTGAACAGTGTTCTATCAGTGAGGTTCATGAACAGTGTTCTATCGGCGAGGTTCATGAACAGTGTTCTATCAGTGAGGTTCATGAATAGTGTTCTATCGGTGAGGTTCATGAACAATGTTTTAACAGTGAGGTTCATGAATAATGTTTCTAGCTCCCTACAGTTTCACCCCTTTAGAATTTTCCTTTGACGTAAAATGCATTTAAAGCCTTATTTTAAGGAATATTAAGGCCAATTCAAAGGCCATAAATCCTATATTAATTATTCCTAAGGCCGAGATATTTTTACTTGGTCAAACTACGTGGTTTAATGCGATCCGATTTTAATGGGGAATTAAGCATATCGTAAACCGTCGCCCCATTAAATCTTCAAAAGGGACAAGATATCTTCCTCCCTTGTTCTTCCTATTTGTTCTTGGCTATGAGACACTAGAACCTTTCAATCCTTCCTGTAGGAGTTGCACAATTAAACTTTACCCCTCGGATCGGTTCCACTTTGTTTTGATGCAGCTAATCTGTATCGATCAATCTTTGATATAAGGTATGTTTTATCATCATTACTTTGGGGAACATATTCTCTTGTTTCTCCTTTCCATATTATAGCATGTAATCTCCATGCTTCTAATGGAGTTTTCTTGGGTTTTGGTTGGTGCGGTCGTACCGTAGCATCCTCGGGTGGATGCAGTCGTCGCAAGAGGAGTATCATGATCCGTTGTGTGGATAAAGAATGTGAGGAACTGTTTGAGGTAGGGGATTCATTGCTTATCTTTTCTTTTAAGTGAAACTGTATTGTTAGCATGTTTAATCCCAATGGATGACAATAGAATTGACATAATAAATATTTTAACCGGATAAATAAGTTGATATCGATCGTATGTTATTGCCCCCATGTTTTTCTAGATATTGTGATATCTATGCTTGCTTTGATTAGCTGTTTGTTCTTGATGGAAATCGGTAAAGAACATAAATCAGGATTAATTGATAATTGTTTGGCTAAAGATAAAGAGGCATGTAAACGAATCTGGTTCTTGTTGTAATTTTATGTTAATCAAATTGGTGCAGTAAGCATGTTCATTTATTTGTGATATCTTACTGTTAGGTTTCCCGAATTTAGAACCAACGAATAATAAATCGGTTAATCCAAGATGGATTAAAGAACTATTGGTTGTTAAAAGATAATTGATTACAGGGTTCTGAGTTACCCTCTTGTTTGTTTAAGGGCCAAGAGCCCAATTGTGAAGATGTTTGTTTTACTGTTGCTTGTGTTTTGATGTGAGCCTGGATGGTTGTGGTAATATGTGGAGGCATGTAGGCCTTTTTGGTTGTGGCAGCAGATGACACCTAGAGTGTCGAGATGCATCGGTTTATGCATGTGGGTATCAGGGAGGACACCAGGGATGATGGAATGAGATAGATGTGATTCTTGGATGCTTACTGTTTCTTTGGTTGTTTATCTGCTTTACTTTTCCCCACTACTCAAGGCAGCTGGTCTTACTTACCCTTCTTCCAAAAGAGGCGAAGACACGCAGTGTATGCCACGTGCTTTCCGTGTTTAGCTTCTCAAGAGAGGATGAGTATATGCTCTTGCTATAAATGACAAAGACTCGACGGGTAGTACATCTACTCACCGTGTTGATCCCCCTTGTGTTTAGTAGCATAGAATGTTTTTCTAGAATGCCTGAGAATGTGGGAAAATATTTCTTTAATGAATAATTGAATAAATGGTGTTAACCTATGGGGATGGAGTTGCTGGAACATAATGATGAGGTTGTAATTTTGAAGGAACAGTTGAATTGGGTATGATGCTAATGAAATTTAATGTGGAATTGTTCACGGTTAATTAATGTTTAAAGAATTAATTAACGTAAAGTGAAACTGATAAATAGAAAATGATGTAATCTAATAAATCTCTCTAAATGGTTGTATGCTTATAGGATACCTAGTCTTAGAAGTAACAGCCCGGAGTCTAAGAGACGTTAGCTGCAGTTGTGTCTAAGACTAGGTAATTCCCATAGTGTGGTTGTGAGATATAATATATCCTATACTTTTTGTGTTTCTATACGCTACTCCACCCAGTCAGTAAGGGCAACTGACACCCTGGGGATTCTGAGTCCTGGGGGGTGGGGGTGTTTTCCCCAACATTCTGGTGGGAGGATGGATGACTGACTACCCCCTTTGGCCCCACTCTCTTCTCTTGGTAGTTACTTGTGCTGGTAGGCACAATGGTTAGTTATCCCCATATATGTGTGTAGAGGGATGTAATGGATTGTGGTTATTCACACAAATATATTCTGGATATAGTATCCTATAGACTACTATAGGTGTAACATGTATGGGCTGTGATGGCTTGGGGATTCTTACTCGGTGTATGGGATTTAATGGCTTGAGGTATAATACCTGATGTATGATACACATTATACGGGCTATGGTGGCTCCCAGAAACTACCTGATTACTTTGCTTACGTGGACGTGGTGGTTTTGTTGCACGAGGTGCATGTTGTGGTGCTTCACCCAGGTGTCTGCGGGCAAACCTTTTTGGAGAGAGATGCTCAGGACGTGCAATGTTGGGGAAAAGCAGCAAACCAGTGGGGAATTATTAGCGGGGTACCCTTGATATTCTTTATTATATGATATATTCTTATATGCGTTACTTGGTGTGAGTATCCATGGTGAGGTTGAGAACTTAGTATACTTGTTTAGGTGATGAGTTAGTTTCACTTGTTGTTCACTGTACTTTAGCATGCTTTCTTTACTTTTGCACGAGAGGCTTTAGGGAGGATCCTACTGAGTATACTGTTATACTCACCCTATGTATATATAAACTGTTTTTTAGGTCACTTGGAGAAGGTTGGAGATCAGGCTGGTTACTACTAGCTTGTGGTTGCATGAGCTGTTCGGGCTTGTGGTTGCTACTGTTTTACTTTCTTTTGGGTACTTACAGGTTTTCCCCTTTCAGTTTTAGTAATTTTGCATGACATTTCATATATTCACTTGGGTTTCTTTTATATTCTAGTTCTGAGTTGGAGTTGGTTGATGTCTATCTTATCTCTCTCTTCCGCATGTGTTCTCTTAGAGGGTAATGCCTCCCATTTGTGTGTTTATTATACCCTTGGTGCTAGTCGCCAACCCAAGGCCTACTGGAGGTGGGAATCGGGGGTCATTATCTCCTTTCTCACATTTCCGACCCATGAGGGGTACACTTTGTGGGGAGGGGATCGTGACAATCTTCATTTAAAGTATTTCCATTTCTTACCAAGATTTTTCAACGTCCACTTTCGTGCTATCAAATCAGCAACTGTAAAGTGGAAAAACATCTGTATATAGAAATTCATTTTGAACATATTAATAACATGACATTAAATCACACCATAATGTATTAAAATTACCTTTTTTTGGGAATCAAAAATTTCATTTTTCCAACTTGGAGGCATATGTCTCCAATCATCATAAGAAATAGGAAGAGAAATGGGCTCTGCTGCCAGCTGGCCTAGAATTTGGCCAAGTAATCCCGCGGTGTCATCCGTAGGGACCCCATATGAATCAAATGGGACAACTATCTTCTCTCCATTCATATTCCACACATCTGAACTTTTTATATTTTTCTCCACAGTTGCATTTTTTTCATCTTTAATGAACAAATAGTTAGTATAAAAAAAGTGCAATAAATTTATTTATATTAAAATTTGTACCTATAACAGTGACCCTCCATTATGTTCGTGATGAACTAGAAGTGGCGCACCGCTGCCCGACTGATGTGGCTGCTGAAGGGGGAGTTGATGACTCAGTTTCTAAAGGGACACTCATAGAGGGTGTGAGAGATGGTGTAGGGGGAGATGGTGCAGGGGGCAGGCAGCTGGTGGCTTAGATGCCGTAGGGAGGGAGACAGATGGATCGTCATCTATCGCAGTAGTGGATGAAACAGTGTATCGGTTCCTCCTTGACATTCCTATCATTTAATCAAATAAAATTAAGTTCAGAACATATATTTCAAAAAAATTATGCAGAAAATAAAATAAAAAATGATAATAGATTCTTAGTACTAACAAAAAAAATATACATAACAATGATAATGAATGACTGCACAAATGAAATAATTGGTTGCTGAATGAATAAATAACTATACGTACAATCATTTTACCCTTCAATCATGTATGTTTCCTGCTCCATTACTTCATCCACTTCATTCATCCTTTCTAGACTAATATTTTCAATATCATGATGGTTAAATAATTCTGCTTCTTGTTGTTTATGAGATTCAATTTCAGAGGTCAAATCTTCCACTTCATCACCCATATCATACAAATCTCTTTGTATTACATGAGCAACTACACTCCACCCTTCATCCACAACATCATTCATATAATATACCATTTTTGCTTGCGATGATAAGATATATGGATCATGCAGTTCACGATCACCAACATTCATCAAGCGAGAGAAGTTCAGAGAAGTAAATTGCAAGGAATCTCTTTTAACACCTCTGATAATATCGACCCAATTGCATTTGAATAAAAAAACTGAAAAATGTTCGTGGTAGTTTAATTCAATAATATCAGTCAGCTTTCCATAGTATTCCACTTCATAAAATGTAAATATACCACTATTCTGTGTTTTCAAACCCTCTTCTCGATTGACTGTACGAAATCTAAAGCCATTCATGTTGTAAGCGTTGAACTTTCTAACTTGTTTTAGAGGACCTTGAGCAAGAAATTTCAAATCTTCTAACACCTCTTCTCAAGTATCAGTATTCATGATCTAAAAAAAGAAATATACTTTATTATATTTACAAAATATATGTGTCAAACTAATATTCGTATTTATTGCAATATTTATGAACTTACACGTCGTGCAAACCATTCTACAAGCTCTTTATTAATAGCTTTCGTTATATTTTTCTCATATAATGTTTGGCCTCTCATTCGTCTCTTTGTTTGTATCCTCAAATCTTCAATAAATGGATCTATAATTTCACTATTTAGAAGCACATATCTATGTGCCTATAATAATTCCAATTCTGTCAGTGTCACATTTGAGGTCCTCCCAACTGATCGGCCAATAACATGATTTTTTTTTGATTTCTGATGTATTTGAGATTGAGTTGACGTGTCATCAACATGTCCAACTCAATTAATTCTTGTCTCAATATCATCCAAGTATCTAGAACAAAAGGTAATACACTCCTCAGCCAAATAGCCTTCAACAATAGAGCTTTCTGGTTGAGCTTTATTTCTCACGTATGATTTCAAATGCCCAAGATATCTGTGAAATAAAATAAACATAATTATGCATTTAATTAAGTGCCAAAAATTGTTTACTTAACTGAAAAACATATAAATAAAGTACCTCTCAATTGGATACATCCATCGATAATGAACGGTGCCTCCTAATTTAGCTTCCTCAACCAAATGCACAGTTAAATGCATCATTATAGTAAAAAACAACGGAGGAAAGATCATCTATATTACACAAAGGGTCAATACAAACCTCTCCTGGAGGTTGTCAATCTGAAATGAATGTAGATATTTCTCACATAGTTGTCTGAAAAATTTACAGAATTGGAGTACAACAACAGTAATTTTTTCAGGTAATAATGTATGCAATGCCAATGGTAGTAACTGTTGTAACAAAATATGTGAATCGTGACTTTTCAATCCATGTAACTTACGATTCTTCAACTCAGCACACCTCAAGATGTTACTTTAATACCCATAAGATACCTTAACATTCTTTAAAATTTGAATGAATGTATCTTTATCCCTATTTTTAATTGAAAAAATTGTTGGAGGATACTTTTCATTCTCATCTGGCCAGAGATCACATTTTATGTTCATTACTTGTAAGTTTTTGCGAGCATTGAGATGATATTTTGACTTTCCATGCTTATTAAGAAATTTGAAAATCAAATTGTCACATACATTCTTCTCAATATGCATCACATCAAGATTATGTCGCAACAAATTAAATTCCCAATACGGAAGTTTGAAGAATATAATTTTTTTCTTCCATTGTTGCGTTCCGATTTCGCTTGACGTTGCAATTCGAACCCGTTTCCCACTATCATTCAAATGAAGAACCTTCCCAAATTATGTTTCAACATTTCCAAGTTGTGTCAATATTTCAAAATCAGTTAACAACTTTGGAGGTGGTCTACGATCAAAGAAACCGTTAAATTTTGATCTGTTCAGCCAAAATCTATGAGATGCATCGAGAAATATTCGATGGAACAAGAAGCACCATTTTCTACTATGAGGTAGCCGTTTGAGCTCAAAATCAAAGTTATAAACATGAAAAGACAAACCTGTGTAAGTGTTCCAACCAGATAAATTCCCAAGCCCAGAGAAGTCACTAATTGTCCACATTAAAGCAGCATGCATTTTTAACATTGTCTTAGAAGAAGCATCAAATGTGTCAACACCGTTGCTCCATAACTCCTATAATTCTTCAATTAAAGGCTGCAAGTATACATCAATATCATTTCTAGGTATTTGTTTTCCTGGAATAATCATCAAAATAATAAAATATTTTTGTTGCATACACATCCACAGAGGCAGATTGTAAGGGATCAAAACAATTGGCCAAATGCTATAATTGGTACTCAAAGTCCCAAATGGGTTGAATCCATCAGTATCTAATCCCAATCAAACATTCCTAGGATCAGTTGAGAAATCTGGATGTAATGAATCAAATTTCTTCCACGATTGTGAATCTTGTGGATGTCTCATTAACCCATCATTGTTATTATCTATAGAATGCCACTTCATGTGTTTGACAGTTTTTGATGACATGAATAATATTTGCAATCGAGGATTTAAAGGAAATTAACGCAAAACCTTTGCAGGTGTGTTCCTTTTCTTCTTCTTCATGAAAGTATGTTGATTCAGACTTCCAACATCACCCATTGACTGCCATCTAGAAGAAGAATTTTTTTTACAATCCTGTCTACTTGAATCCTCTCTCCAATAAAGCATACAATCATTGGGACACACATGTATTTTTGTATAATTCAAACTAAGCCTATTAACAACTTTTTTCATATCATAAAATGAATCGAGGATGTTTGCTTCAGGAAATGCATCACACAACAATTCCAATATCATGGACATTGCCTTATTTGTAATTCCACATAAACATTTGATATTGGTACAACTTCAGCATAAAAGAAAGTTTTGAATATTTCAAACATCCACTATAGAACTCTTTATTTCCATCATCAACTAAATCATGAAACATATTTTCCTCAGTGAAGTTTTCTCTTACATTAGTCTCCACAGAATCAAGAGGACGATCCAATGATATGTTACAATCTTGATATGGCTGTCCTACAGTCTCAAAAACATCACTTGCCTCGTTGCTATTTGTAGCACCCTCATCTGGTTGTTCTGATATGTTTTGATGTTTATGGTGGTCTCTTGCAGTGCCAAATGCATCATTTATAAGGTTTTTCATTTCATTTTCCATTGTCGATGAAGTTGGGAGGTCATTCTGTGGATTGACATCAGTGATCAACCTTTCAGTAATGTTCAATTCTATGTGCCAAATCCAACACAAATATTGACCAGGGAATTGCTTCAATATTAAATGGTCATAAACTTCATCTCTCTTCAACCATCTTCTAAATTTACATTTAGGACATGTACATCTTATTCTCCCTTCAACAGATCGATTGGAAATTGCAAAATCTAAAAAATCATTCAAACCCTTAATATACTAAGGTGTGTTCCTCGGTAATGTGATACAACTTTTATCTATGTATATCACAATGTGCCTACACAATATTAAAAAAAATTAAAACACATAACTATTACTAAATAGGGAAATAGATTCATATATACTAGTTGAAAAAATATATAAATATGTTATGTAAGGTTATACTATATAAATACATATGGTAAATCACCCACTAGAAAACCAAAGTATATATGTGAATGCATGTGTATGCTTATACACATGTGATTACAAAATCACTTGAAGAAAAAAGAAGATAGTGAGTATTTTCTTAGGCAATATACATTTTAACAAGGTTTTTTCATGATCGGTGATGGTTCAACATATTGAATCTTATTTAATCAATACTTTAATTCACATACACAATTTGGGTCTTGTTATTTTGAATCCCCACAATACATGATGTTAAATTGGGACCCCCTATATTGAATATGTATGGCCTAAATTTTCATAACCCCTACACAAGAAATGTACCCCTAATGGAATTTGGAAATAATTGATGGTTTCTATATATTGAAGATAGTCAAATGTAAATGAAAATTTTTCTCTCCCTATCATTAATGATGTAGTTAGAGGGACTTTGAGTACCAGTTATAACATTGTAGTATGAAACATAATAAAACAACAATGCAAATATGAGTCTAAACCCTATGAAAAATAAAATTTAAACTAAAGGAGCATTAAATTTGGAGGATTAAGAAAATGGGGGAATCTATCTCACCTATGAAATAAAGGAGCATTAATTTATTGGATTCACCCTATATTGAAATGGAAAAAGTGTTCTTGATGGAATTTAAGGAAGGATTGTAAGAAAAATTCTTAACTGGTCTCATTTACAAAACTACGAAGCATGAGAATAAGACTGGTGGAATTAGCCTTGAATAGAAAAATAAGCATAACAAAGAGTTCATGGATGGTGCATAGTTCATAAATGGAGGAAATATAAAAAATTAGGATTACTCCCACAACTGGATTGAATCCCAATGACTAGGACATAGAAGATTTTAAATTTAACATTGGTGAAGAAATTTTTACTAGTGGTGTCATCTAAAGTAGTACCACCACAAATGATTATAATTAAATTAGGAGATTAGGGTGAGTGAAAAAAGTCCAACCACATTACTCAACTTAAGAAAGTTGGAGGTTCCCCTTTCCCATTAAATTAAATAATTCTAACCATTGTTTGAAGTGGCCCAATATTTAGGGGGAGATATGATCCATGAGGTGGATGTGCTAATAAAGTAAATGTTATTCAGCTAAAGGAAGATCTGATTAAATCCAAAAAATGCATAAAATAAGTGATGTAATAATTATTTCAAGTCTCATTTGATATAAAATATGATCAAAACGTGTCATGGATGATCCTGACTCCGAAAGTGGTGTTAAGAAACGACTTTTTTTCTTCAAAACTTGATCTAGAAGTTTCATGCTGAAGTAAAGTCACTTGTTGAATCTAGAATTACATAAAAAGGTATTATTCTAGAATAAAAAGAGGTTTCCAAGCCTTAAATAAGATAATCAATGATTGAATTGGTTCTTTTCTCAAGGGCACTCAATGTTTTAGAAAAAGGGATCATATAATATTCATGATTGTATATGATGTAGATGGTGGATATTGGTATAGAGGTACAATTATTTGATGGAGATCATGCCAGATCCCTTTGCAACTTGAGTTGCATTGGTTCTTTTCTAGAGGCTGTTATTTGCTTACATTCATAAATTTGGGAATTCATATTTATTATTAATATTATAAAGTATCATGGGCTAAAACATTATAGTTGAATGAATGGTTATTTTTTTAGCACATAGATGTTATTTAAAAGTGTTTTACAATTTATCTTAAAAGAGTTTGGGATGGAAATTCACAAGGTATTATATATGATGTGATATAAATGGAAGTTAATGATAGATTTATAAAAGTGTTTTAGAAGATATCCAAAATTATTTTTGGATATGGTTTCACATATTATTATACATGATACAATATAAGGGGAAATGGAACTATGTCTATGAGGATTTAGGTAAAGTAGGAGATTGAAGGAGATATTCCTTAAATCCATACACATATGATGAATTCATGGTTATATCATATTGTTTGGTATAATAAAAACAAGGAATATTATATTCCTTATTAAGGGTTAGTCGTAAAGCATGTTTATGATTATATATTTCTACCACCACATAAGATATCATTAAATAAAGGGAGATTAAATGTTGTTTTTATATGATAATTATCAGTACACATTCGATCAATGGGTTGCAGACTGAAGTAACCATATGTTATTTACTCATGTGTTATGTAACACATGAGAAAATGTGCGAGGCTTGGGGGACATATCTAATAGATTATATAAAGGTAGAGGGTTAAAAAAACTGTGTGTATGATTCTTATGTAAGATCTTGGATGAATATCTCATATGATTCGGTGATCTGTTTCATATTTTATCCTAAAACTCAAGAGATACTAGCATATCTTGGATGGATGGAGAGTACCACCTGAATGTTAGGTGACTTCGTTCAACCCATGGATACACTATGTAGAGGGGAATATTATGGATACCCTTGAGTGATATTTATCACACGCAATTCATAAAGATAAAGGTTGAAACTCTTTAGTGTAAGGTATAAAATATTTTCTTCATTTTATTTATTGTTTGTATTTGGGTTTCATGCACGGTGATCATGGGTTTTTTGTTTCTTATTTACTATCACTACCTATTTTAAGTGTTAAATTTCCCTAGAAATCTTTCATTACCCCCATAATTTTAGCAATATAAAATAAACCACCAATCAAATTGAAAAGATATAAAATAAAACACAATCCATAATTCATGTAATTTATATTCATAACAAAAGTATGAAAAATAAATATCAAAAGTAAACTCCTATGAAAATGAATCTAAAAGCAACTATAAGCCTCACACTAGAAATGTGTACCTCAGCCTCCAAATCTCCCTCAGAAACCTTTAAAATATATTTATATATGTGATAGTGATTATATAAGTATACTTGATAGGATAATCACCAAAACCTCTCATGAAAATGTGAAAAGAGAATAGTAATGCCTAAATGAATAAACATATGAACTAACTCGCACCTATATTAGTTTAACTATCTCCCTCCCGCACTAAGGTCCACTCATCCAATATCACATTCAGACATCCATGCACAAAAATAAACAGTTTTCTTAATAGTAAAAGAACCAAGAAGAGTATAACAAAATAAAATTCATCAAAAAAACTCATAAACCAAACCATCACATAATCCGAACATAAAATGAAAAACAATATCCCATATACAGTATAAATTAGAAATAATATCCTGGATGAAAAGGCTAATACACAAACATCCAAAGAATAAAAAAACATGAAAAACCACACCTACCACTATGAAAACCACCGGTGGCAAGGGAGGGGAGCCGAACTAGGGTAGGAACTCGACGGGGTTAGGGGGAGAAGGTGGTGTCGCGGGTGTCGAGGGGAGAAGGGGGGTCAGCGGCGATGGGCGGTGAGGTCACCGACAGTAAGGGAGGGGAGAAGACCTAGGGTTGGGGATCGACGGGGTTGGGGGGAGGAGCCGAGTCGGGGGGGGGGGAGAAGGGGGTCGACTCAGGTGGGGGGGGAAGTGTCATGACTGTAAAAAAAATGGGTTTAGCGACAGTTTTTAATAAACCGCCGCTAAAAGACCATCGCTAAATGCGATTTATGTTGTAGTGTTTTCCTATGCATGTTTTGTCATGTAAGTCCTGTTTCTTTTGAATATGATACATTTATTTGATATTAAGAATGATATTTAACTCATATATACCATATTTATTCATTATATACATTTTTATAATCATTCTTGAATGGTTAACATGAAAAATGAATCACATCGCGTCGTGGAGACAATAAGTCATACGTACGCATGAACAACAGTATCATTCTCTTAATGGTGAAAGGGTAAAAAAATAGATTATATATTAATTTTTCCAGAATCATAATCATGTCATAATTTTAATATATATCCATTATTTCCATCATTATACCCATCCAAGTAAAGCGGTGATGAAAAAAAAATTACACCACGGCGTGGAGACGGTAAGCCGTACGCACGCACGTGCAGAGCTTTTGTTTTTAATTAGATGGATAAAACATGGAATATGGTTGTTCTATAATCATAATAACATCTCAACATATAGTTTATACTGAATTTATTACTTCATCATGGAAACAAATCATGAAAATGAAGTATAATAAGTAAGATTTTTGGAAGAGTCAGTAAAGACAATTACCTTTTCTACGAAAGTGCTCCTTTATAACCTCTCTTTAGGGACCTAGGGTAGTCATTTTTGAAAGATCAAGACCTCTATAACTTGGATGAGGATATTGGAAAGATAAAATGACAGGTTCTGGTCGATCTAAAAGGCTCAAAGTGGCATGAAAAAGTGAGAGAGTATGTGCCCTTTTATAATTGAGGTGATAAACACTTTTGAAAACTCTCAAAATATTAAATTAATATAAATTAATTTTCAATTCCAAATGGCTCCAAAGTGAGTTATTTCGAAGATAAGATGATGATTATTCGAAATCCTTTCATCCAATACTTTTTAGACAAGTTTAGGTTACATTCTTACCCTTATCTTTTGGTTTAACCCTGATTTAAACCCTTTAACTCTTAGCGTGACAACATGTGTTTTTACTCTTTGAAGGTTTATATAGTTACTATAAAATGCCAAACGAACTATAAATGAGTCATGGATGATGTTTTCAACTTTATTCCAATTGGTTGTCTGAATTTTAGATTTTTATGAATTTTATATCATTTAATAAAATATTATTTATTTTAAAATATCATTAATGTCAATTTTGGAACTATTCATTACATTAACTTTTAAAATTCGTGGATACACCCCTGATATGTCTATTTAATATATAAAATTCTTGGTTGACATTAATTATCCCAAATTATATTTATTTCAGTATTTTTAATATCATTTATTTGATATTTCCATTAATTAAACAATTACTGCATCATCATTGTGTAAGCCTTTAAGACAATTATTTATTTCCTAAAAATTAAAAATAAATTATCATGATGAAGATAAACATTTTATATTTTAAATTACTATTTATAGTCAGAGATATATTTTGAATAACCATATATTAAAAGTGTAATTCTTATTAAAAATATGAGTGACATATTTGACTTTCCTTACAATAAAATACTATAAAAGTTTTAAAGTCATCCAAGTGGCTACAAGAGGTCATAAAATCGATCCAAAGATACTTTTTGGTTGAAAATAACTCATCAAATAAAATTATGAGAAGTGAGTAATTTTCAAATATTTATAATATTATTTTTTACCCTTAATTACTCGATTTACCCTTAACTATGATATTAAAAATTACCTAAGTTATTCATATTGTACAAAAATAAAAGAGGCCTATTTACTAAATTTAGACATTATGATTCTAAATATGGAATCCATTTTTCATAATTCAATTCACATGAATTACAAAAATTAATTTAAAACTAATCCTGCAAACGAGATGAAACAATGAGTTTTTAAAGTAAAAATGGTTAAAAGATTGAAATGTTTTTATATCCAATTTCAACGTGAAATTGATTCAATTACCTACATTTTATTAAATTATATAAATTGATCTAATTATACTTTAAAACTAGTAAAATATATAATTTATCAATATAAATTATTTAGATGAAAAAACTATTTTCAATTAAAATCCAGTGTTTTTCACTATTCATCAAAACATGAAACTTATCTTAAAAATACCAAAAATTCAACCAAAATAAATTTTGATATTTATCTTTCAAATAAAAAGTTTATTTTGTCAAATATAATTTATAAAAGTGTCAAAAAATACATTTAAAAGAAGCATTCTATCAAAAGGTGGTAAAACCACCTTTAGAAAAATATAGCTTTTTAATACATAAAATTGGATTCATTCTTATCTTATGACTATAAAATCTTTTGGATGAATGTTAAAACATTTGATTCAATATATAATATAAAAATTTTATAATGTGGTTAATACTAGTCATTCTCATCAATTTAACGGTTAGGTTATAATAATATTTCATTATACAGTTAAATTGGGTGTTGCGTGCAACATAAGCTATCAAAAAGATTAAATTTAAAAAGACATAACATAAAATTTTGGGGTGTCACATTCTCCCCCCTTTAACAAATTTCATCCTCACAATTTTAAATTTCACTTCGAAAATCAAAGGTTGATAGTTGAAAATTCCTTTGTGGGAAACCCACATCATAAATAAGGTTAATAAAACACCCCCTTAATAGGAGGGAAAGATAGATATGAAGGTCACTACAAAATTAGGCTTTTGAAAAGGATAACATTAGTGAGAATTGGAAACCAAGATATGAAAGAGAAATCAAACTATCAAGTTTTGATGGAGAGTGATAGATAACATGATCATTTGAAAGTTAACCATCACAAAACTGTAAATCTTATGATCGGTTAAAAGACCATTAATTTCTTAGTAAAAAAATTAAAGAGATAATGTTTTTGTTCCAAAATCCATTTCATGTAGTTGAGGGGTTCTTTTACTATACATATAAGCACTTGAAAAAAAAGTAAACTTACCCGATTTCCATGTCATAAGCATAATCTTATCCTTTGGTTGTGCTTCGATCTATTTACACTTTATCTCCTATTCTAGGAAATGGATATTCAAGATGAATTTTTATACCCAAAGAACTTTTAGATAAATCATAAGATCCATAAGTCATTTCTCCAGTCTCTAAATATTTACTAAAACCAAAATGGTCAAAATAGAACTTTATAGAGGATGCCGCCACACTCCCCTGGCTCGAAGCGAACCTAGGGTTTTACCCGGTAGACCTCCCTTCCTCCTCCGGCGCCTGATGGAATCGGTTTTCCTCTCCTACCTTGACCCGGATTCCTTCATCCCACTTTCGCTGCGGGTCCTCAAGGCCTCATCTTCATTCTCTGGCTTCAAACTGGCTGTGTCGCATTAAGCTTGATTCGGATGGGTCTGCAACATTTTCACTTCATCCCCTCATCCTTCGACGATGGATTTGTTCCCCTCACCGCGGTTCCCCAGCGGAGTTCGAAGCTTTCGTTTCTCAACCTTTGGGTCTTGCGGGCAACATATTATTTCTCCTTGCGTGGACTGGTACTCATCCCTACCTTCTGATATGTATTTAGATCTGAGACCCCTTGGTTTTCGTGCTTCTCTAAGCGGCGGTGAAGAACTCTGAGCTTTGCTTGGGCTCCTTCGAGCGGCGGATTTTGATGGATTGGTGGTAGGATTTGGATTTCAATTTTGGGGGTTGTCGA
This sequence comes from Viscum album, assembly GCA_963277665.1. Lineage (NCBI taxonomy): Eukaryota > Viridiplantae > Streptophyta > Magnoliopsida > Santalales > Viscaceae > Viscum > Viscum album. The sequence goes on from OY728127.1 coordinate 1,817,093,699, forward strand.
TTTCCTTTTGCTTTCCGAGGTTCTCTGGTTGCTTCCTTCTCGGGATGTGCTGCTGGTTCGCCTGGTTTGATGACTCTACTACTACCTTTAAGGTTTTGGGATGGATTTTTTTTTTGAATTCTCTCTTTGGATCAAGTTTTGGTGCTTGGCTATTTTGGTTTTCCATGCTTTCTGCTGCAATGGTGGTGTTTTCAGGAGTGGTTTCATCCTGTTTTTCATGGGTTTCAATGGCACTGTTTGATCTTGGGATGCTATTTTCCTTGAGGATTATTGTTTCTCCATGTTGCATTTGGTGCAACATTTCTTCCTGCAGGTGTCGCTGGGTGGGCAGCCTCTCTTGAGGGATGGATGTGTTGACATTCATCATCCAGCCATTGGTCATCTTCTTAATTGACTTATGGGTGCCTTACCATGGTTTAATCTATGTTTTTGGTCTGATCCTACATCACATTGGTGACATTACTTGAATTCTTTTCATGTTTTGTCTGGGTGGGAGGATCTTTTGAGGGAAAGGTGTGCTGGCGCCTTTCATCTGGCTCACCTTCACACTTTGTGTTGATTGGAGAGGTACTCTGACACGTTGTACTGCCATCACGGTGCAACTTCTTGGCAGAGGGGGTGATTCAACCTTTGGACCTTCTTCACGGATGAACCTTTGGCAAGGGGGACAACAAGGCTTGGTAGGTGTTTTATTGTATTTCTATTTCCTTTGATCTTATAATCCCATTTTCCCCTTTTTATTCTTATTTCTTTTGGTAATTTTCCATTCTCTGTAATAGGTTCCCTCCTACCTAGTCATAAAAGAGGTTCTTTTCCTTTTTTTCAATAAAAGGGGGCTTCTACCCTCAACCTTTCAAAAAAAAAAAAAACTAAAACCAAAATGGTTAGAATATGTTATCCAATATAATAAATCATACTTTAACTTCAAACAATAATATCCAATTTTCAACTTAATCCATTCCATATATAGTTAATTTTAGGACTCATCCAAAATATGTCTGTCCAAGTTGAAAGACCAAAAATTTATATGGAAGGTCACTAAATCAACTTAGCATTAGATTTTCTCTGAACATCACAATTTTTCTCTTATTATCACATACCAAAAATTTAATTTCCTAAATCACATGATCTCAAAGATATACTAATCATTTCCATAAATAACATGAATAACCATAAAATTATATTTTCTTCTAAAAGATAACTATACCTTTATTCCTAAAACAAAATCCCATAATATTATGTTTACATTAATCATATAGGGTTCCCAAAATAGTGAAAATCTTCCTAAATAACATTAATCACTTAATCACCAAATCATTTTCCAATCCCAAGGTTATCTATTCGATAAAACATATGTTTCCAAAGTCAAATTATTCTTCATCCATCAAATAGTTTAACTAAAAAGAAAAATTCATACTAACTAAGACTTTATGTAGGTCAGTGGTAGGTGATACACCATTGTCTCCATTTGGTTGTGGGTTCAATTCCCACATCCTTGCCGGACGTGATGAGTTGTCACCCATCCTGATGGTTGTCCCTTTCCCTAAACTATATTATTATAATCCTTATAAAATTCCATAAAATTTGAGAAACATACTAAAAAACAACCTTAATACGATTAAACCTCAAATGTTATCTCATAACTTTCATTTTTCATCTCAAAATTTCATAACTCATAATTACCTCAAAAAAATGAATGTCTCTAAAAATATTATTTTTCACCTTAAAATTTTATAACTTAAAGCCTTAAAAAGGGGTTTCTAAGACATTGAAATTATGATCAGCCTTAAAAATATAAACCCATGATATTAACTAATAGTATTAAACAATCATTATTAGAATCATACTATTATTATCTTCGGTAATATTCTCAAGGTTAGTCATAGGATTATGTTGCCCAATCTATGTTTTTCTAAATCTAGTTTCCAAGGTTTCTATTAAACTTGCTCTGATACCAACTGTAACGACCCCAACCCCAGTTTCCCAGAGCCGACGCCTTACTTTATTACAATGGCATAAGATATAAGGAATCACATCCCAATGGACCGTATAGTTTAGTAGTCTTGGTAACCTAAATATATACTTGAAATTCACATTACATTTTAAAACATAAAAATACACAAATAATTTCATTGATTCTGCATTATTTCCCCTTTGTGTAACCCTGTATATCAGTCATAATATACTTTTGTAATCTTGGGAAAAAAATGAAACATATGAAAGAGGTGAGATCAAATGATCAGTAAAGTTAAGCGTATAATGAAAGCTGTGAGTAAATATGGCATAAATAACATGGTAAGTAAATAACTAAAACACATGCCATTTAAATAATCTCATGAGTTAGAAAACTTAACCATGAATATTATACTAGTCGAATAATCACATGAAATATCAATAACTAATTTCATAATGAGAGAATGCATAATGTCGTACATCATAAATATATCGTCAAAGCTTCGACCAAGACACCATACATAAATGGGTAAGACCTTGGTCAATACCCAAACTAGTTTGTCTCATAAGATCTATCGATGCATCGAAGGGCTATAGAGGGACCCACCTATCACTTACTAAGTCCAATACATTATTCAAATGAAAGTGGAGAAACATAATCAACATATACATTTATATTGAAACTAGCATACAAAATTTAAATAACTTTCATTAAGTAGACCTAATCACAAACCATTCAGAGTAATATGGTGAATGATATCAAAATAGTATATCCCTGATCAAACTAATCAATAAAAATTTAATAAAATATGATATATAATATCATAATAGATAAACCTCAATGAAGTAAAAGATTCAATAACGGATTTTGACATAGATGAAAATACTTAAATGAGATCATTGAAAAATTCTTAGGAAAATAATTTTTAAACATTCCAAAGTGTTCCATACCACTTTAAAACATTTGAATCATAATCCTCATGATAGAATAACATTAAATGAAACCTTAAATATCACGATAATAAGGAGATTCATGATATAACATGTCAAAGGAGTAGTATATACACCTCATAAAAGAATATATGTGTATAACATAACAAATGTCTCAAAGAAGGAAAATTGTGAAAAAAATCCATTACTGCTTTGGTAATTTTAAACCATAAACCCCATGAAAGAGAGATAATAAAATGGATATGTAAATACTCATAATTTAAGTATAATAAACTTAAAATATATTCATGAATAATATATACACCACACAACAAAAATAAGTGGTGAATATGACATATGTTTTTCATTGATAAAAGTGAGACTATAAATTCTATTACAAAGTTCGTATCATTGAGGTGACAATTTATCAATGGGGTGATTATGTGTAAAAATAGTTTATCCAAACTAGGAGAAGTGTGAATATAAAATAAAGAAATAAACAGTGTATTCTACACATAATCTTGGCATAATATAATCAACAAAGTATACATATAACCCAATGAATAGATTTTGAGTTAAGAAACCTCTTACCACTTGTAATCAATCAAATCATATGCTCCATAAAAGAAATAATTATCAAATGAAACATTAAACACCATAAATATAATAATATTAATTATATGATATATCTAAGGTCATTATTCATACACAACATGCAATAAATTAGTGGTGAAAAAGACATATATCTCATAGAAGTACAAGTGAGACGAGAAATTCTTAGCTCACACTTCCTTTTGGTTGTACATGCTTTAACCTTCTGTATAATGGTTTAAATCATGTTATTAATTTATAAAAAACCATAGTAATATTTATGATATCATATATGATCCTATTATATCATATTATCACCCGTTTGTTAATAATATTTCGTTATTACCCTTGTTTCGGGTGTTAATTGCGTCATTTTCCTATGTATGTTTTGTCATATAAGTCCTATTTCTTATGCATATGATATTTTTTTAATATCTAGAATTATATTAAGTTTATAGATATCATATTTATTTATTATATATATTTTTATAATCATTCTTGAATGGTTAACATGGAAAATGAATCATATCGCGTTGTGGAGACAGTATGCCATATGTACGTACGAGCGACAATATCATTCCCTTAATGATGAAAGTGTAAGGAAGTGAATGGTATATTCATTTTTCCAAAATAATAATAATGTAATAATTATAATATATATCCATTATTTTCATCATTATACCCATCCAAATAAAGTGGCGATGAAAAACAAATTACACCATGGTGTGGAGATGGTAAGTCGTATGCACGCACACACAATGCTTTCATTTTTCATAGGATAGATAAAACATGGAATATAGTTATACCATATTCATAATAATATATAATAATATATATGATATTGGAGTTATTAATTTATCATGTAAAAAACTCATGAATAAGAAGTAGAAGAAGTATGATTTTTGGAAGAGTCGGTAAAGATGATTACCTCTTCTACGAAGGAGCTCCTTTATAACCCATCTTAAGGGACCTAGGGTATGTATTTTTTAAATATCATGACCTCCATAACTTGTATGAGGATGTTGGGAAGAGAAAATGGAATGGTTTGGTTGAGATAGAAATCTCAAAGTGGTGTAAAGAAGTGAAGGAGGAGGTGCCCTTTTATAATTGAGGTGAGAGACACTTTTAGAAACTCTCAATCTATTAAATTAATATAAATTAATTTTCAATTCCAAATGACTCCAAAATAAGTTATTTTAAAGATAAGACTAGGATTAGTTGAAATACTCTTATAAAATATTTTTAGGCAAGTTTAGGTTACATTATTACCCTTATCTTTTGGTTTTAACCCTTATTTAAACCCTTTAACTCTTACCGCGACAACACATGTTTTTACTCTTTGAAGATTAATATAGTTACTATAAAATTCCAAACAAACCATAAATGAGTTATGGATGAAATTTTCAACTTTATTCCAATAATTTTGATTAATTTTAGATATTTATTAATTTTATATCATTTAATAAGATATTATTTATTTTAAAATATCATTAATATCAATTTTGACACTATTTATTACTTTGACTTTTAAAAAATACCAATACACAAGATAACTTCAAAACAAAACCTTTGATACACTCCTAATATGTCTATGTCATCTATAAAATTTGTGTATGATATTAATTATCTCAAATTGTATTTATTTCAATATTTTTAATATCATTTATTTTAAACACTTACTCCATCATCATTGTGTAAGCCTTTAAGATAATCATTTATTTCCTAAAAATTTAAAATAATTTATTATGATGAATATAAACATTTTAGATTTAAAATTAAAATTTATAGTTGAAGATATATTTTGAATAACCATATATTAAAAATTTAATACTTATTAAAAACATGAGTATGACATATTTGACTTTCCATAGAATAAAATACTATAAAAGCCTTAAAGTCATCTAAGTGGTTCCAAGAGGCTATAAAATCAGACCAAATATAATTTTTGGTTGACACTAACTCATCCAATAAAATTAGGATAAGTGTTAAGGTAATTTTATAATATTTATAATATTATTGTTTACCCTTAATTGCCTGATTTTCCCTTAACTGTTACATTAAAAACTACCAAAGTTACTATTCATATTGCCCAGAAATAAAATGGGACTATTTAATAAATTTGGAACTTATAATTTCAAATATTGAATCCATTTTTCATAATTCAATTCATAGAAGTTGTATAAATTAATTTAAAATTAATCATACAGATGAGATGAAACAAGTAGTTTTTAAAGTAAAAATGTTCAAAAGATTGAAATGTTTTTATATCAAATTTCAATGTGAAATTGATTCAAATGACCTAATTTGGATTAAATTTTATAAATTTTATCTAATTATACTTTAAAACCAATAAAATATATAATTTAACACTATAAATTATTTAGATGAAAAATCCATTTTCAGTTAAAATCGAGTATTTTTCAATATTCATCAAAACATGAAACTTATCTAAAAAATACCAAAAATTAAACCAAATTAAAATTTTATATTTATATTTCAAAGAATAAGTTTATTTTTTCAAATAGAATTTATAAAAGTGTCAAAAAATATATTTAAAACAAGTGCACCATCAAAAGACAGTAAAACTACCTTTAGAAAAATATAGCATTTTAATGCGTAAAATTGGATTCATTCTTATCTTATGACTATAAAATCTTTTGGATGAATATAAAAACATTTTATTAGATATATAATATATAAATTTCATAATTTGGTTAATAATATTCATTTATTCCAATTTAACAACTAGGTTATAATAACATTTCATTGTACGGTTAAGATAGGTCTTGCGTGCAACGTAAACTATCGAAGAAATTAAATTTAAAAAGAGACATACCATAAAATATTGGGGGTGTTACATCTACAAATACAAACTTCCAAAACAACATCCATCTCATTCCCCATAATCAACACCATTTGAAACACAACAACAATACACAGATTCCAATATAGAATCAACACCAATTTTATATTATTAACTAAGTTCAATCAAGTATCTTCACACAAGGATATCACTATAAATCATAATGTTTAAACAACTAACCACACATAAGGTCTCTCATTGTTATTGGGTGACCACTCACAGTGAGTTTCTCCACTACAACCCACCAACCTCCTTCGCCAAATCCCCTTTTCTATATAATGGTTGGGCAATTTTCCACTCACAAGAACTCTCACTATTACCAGATGTCCACTCATAGGGACTCTATCCACCTTAAAAAATCATAAATACGACATAATGGTTGTAAAGTTATCCATCCATAGAGACTCGTTATTTCATATGTCTACCTACAACAAGTCTCTCTACAATTGGGTGGTTGTCCACACACATATTCTCATACCTTCTTCGATCAATGCCGGTATAACCTTTGATATCAATTGTGAATCAATATTTTCATACACATGGCTCATGTATATTCATAGGTCAAACACATGATATCACATGTAACCCAGATCTAACTCGAGGCCTATCCAAACTCATAACTCACATTTCAATTTATCATTTCATGCCTAACCCAAGATGCCTTGCAAGTGATCAACTTGTTGACACTTTTCAAAACAAAAGTGTTAAATGAATATATATCAAACAACCCTTTATTTTCAACAAACCAATTCATAATTAAGACCTAAATTATACTATAATAATATACACCTTGCAAAAACACATGCAAACACCTTTCATTTTAATAAAACTTTTATTCTTTAAAACACCATTTTCAACAAAATTATTCAACACCAAAAATATCCATTTAAATCCACTTTAATACAATTCTCATTCAATTCATTACTAAGTAATCATTTTAACTTTTTATATATCACTTTACATCATTACAAAAGCAATTTCCAACAAACCAACACCCCTTTATATTCTTAAATTTCTATTAAAAAAGTTATAAAAACACATGCTAATTATTCAAGTCCATTAAATTATTTTAGATGCATATCACATGTACTTTCACTTAAAAATGTGTATATTACAACAATTATTCCAATATAAAACATTTAAAAAATCAATCAATTAAGGCACACAAACTCACTATAATTCATTTGCTCAAGAAATAAATTTATGTAGCACCAATCAACACTTTAACACATAAATTTAATATCGAAACATCAATTTCAACCCTTATATTCTCATCATTAATTCTACCATTAATGGTAACATAAAATTCAAAAGTTATATCATCATCTTACTCATTAAACCATCACTTAACACATGAAATTCTATAATTTCATCCTTGGAAACACCTTTATAAAATGTAAACACCTTTTAATTTAAGCATTTATTTTCAATTCATGAAAGATTATTCTTCTTCATTAGAACTAATTTATCATGTCACTTCATTCACTTGAATTATTAAATCAAAAAAATAGTGCACAATTTATATAAAATCACTCAATTAAATACCAAAGAGTTACAAATGTCACCTAACTCACACACAATAAATAATCCGCACCAATAGAGGAAAGTTAATTACTTCAAGAACATAAGAAATCCAAAAAATGAAAAATTATAAGAAAAGAGAGAGAATTATAACTTAACAATGGTCAAACCTTGAGGCTATCACATAAAATGATGGTACTCCTGAAAATATTACCTAAGATAGATCCCAAATTTCAAACAGATCACAATTATTACTAGAAACAGAGGACAAAATACTACTTGAAGTTAGAGGGAGAAAGGGAGAGATTAGGGTGATATAAATTCATAGGACCCCCCTTGAAATAAGAAACAATAATATTTAAACAAAATATCATGATAAGCATAATAATTAGCATTTAATTATTAAAAAAACTCCTAAAAAGTGATAGGGTACCCATTACATAGCCATTGGGTACTCGATGGCCAGTCCAGGGCACCCCCTCCCCTGTCTCCTATACTAGGTAACTAGTGGTACCTACTGGGAAATTCCAGCATATTCCACTTTACAAACTCCATCTCCTCTACTTCCTTTATAGAGACCCATAATTTTATTAAATTACTATTACATTATTTTAAAGATAAAAAACATAATAGTATTACACATAGAGGATCCAAATGTTTAGTGTCTTGGGCAAACTAGGACCATACATAACAATTACAACATAAAGCATAAACATTTATTTAATTCTTTCTTCCCTAGATTCTTATTGGTACTTGACCTATCCTTAGAACATGTACTCACCTGTGCATATACATCAAAAAGGGTGAGATAAAAGCCTAGTAAGAGGATATATAAGAACAATATAACAATGGGTGATCATAACCATAACATAGGCAAATGATCATGAACATGAGAGGAAACATTAATATGAGACTTGAAATGTGGCAATGCATAAAAATGAAACATCATGTCTTAGTGGTTAAATACCACACATAATTGTGAAAAAATATATAATCTTGTTCACACATAATTTCACATTAACTCATGAGATTCATCACTTTACCCAATGTATTGGAGCACTATATAATTCTGGGTGCACCCATCACATTGAAACATTCATATTGTGCTATATAATTCCGAGCGTACCCGTCACATCATAACATTATCATTTATCATGCATGACAAAATGAACATATATAAAAAATGAACATAAATAACCCATGAAAAGTAATTTGTTTCACTTCATAAGAACACATTTATTAACATTGGTTTTCTAAAAGAAATAGGGAATAACATACGTGTTAGAAGAACCGTCAACCTTGAATGAGAAGTAAAAAGTGTGTTATTAAAAGAAGAGTTATTTTGGAAAACATTTTGTTTGATATAAACACCAGTGAAAATAATTTATATCCCATAAAATTAAATACAATGATGAACAAATGATTTTTAAGGAGTAACCATATCAAAAAAGGAGTGAAAGAGGGAGAACCCGAAGGATGAAAGTTAGGTTTGAGAATTCCCCCTACCTTATATCCAAACGATTACTTTGCTTTAATGTCCTATATAACCACATTAGATTAATTAATTACCAGTTAAAAACTTTTGTACATGAATATGGTTCATTATGGTTTCATTAAGTTATTTTAGGTTCCTTTGGATGAGTTGTAGAGTTTAGAAACATTGTTCGGGAATGTTTGTTTTTATGGTTTTTCTTGAGCGGTTCACTTGTATTCATAAATTGAAGTTCGTGTAGAACATGGGTAAAAATCCAAAATAGATATTACATTTTAATAATGATATTATAGGAGTTTAAATTATCTTATAATTTATTATATTATATACCATGTGGATGAATCATTAGATAATAATTAAATGATGATTGTTTGGGTAAATTTGGGCGGTTTTTCGACCACAACGATATTGTTTTGTTTAATCATTTAGTAATATATACATAAGTTAGTTCCAAAACTTAAAATAGGACATAATACATATATAATATTCTGGTTCAACCATAAAAATTGTTTCATGATCAGATCTGAAGGTATAAATGGAAAAAGAAAACATGTCGTTCTTGAAGGTGATAGATTAACACCTTACGAACAACGTTTTCTTTTATAAAATAAAAGGAAGAGGAGAAGGGGGTTGGATGGTAAAATATCCCATTATTATCATAAAATTACATTATATGTATGATATTGGAGTTACCATACCACGTGGATGAATATATTTGGGGAGATAATAAGAAAAGAACTTGAAATTGAAAGGAAATTAAAGGAAAGAGGAAGAGAAATTACCTCTTGAATCCTCCTCTTGAGATCCTCCTTAAGGGACCTAGGATTGGTATTTTGATATGACCAGAAGATCTTGGATGTGGGATAGGGGATAGGGAAGATGCTTGGGCAGAGTTTAGACAAGGATTGAAGCTTGAGAGGTGTGAGAAAATGAGGGTGTGAAGGGTGGTATTTATAGTGGAGGGGAGAGGGTTTTCCTTAATATTTAATTCATTAGTTTATTAATTTCTCATAAGACAAGGAATAACAAGACTTTCATGACCAGGAATAGTAAATAGGGCATTTGAGTTCAAGATTTGGGTGATTACATCACTTGTGATGTCAGGAATAGTGGGTTTAAATTATAATGTATTTATACGGTAAATTAATGTATTTTACTATTCACAAAAAAATTCAAGTATTTCAGAAAAATCCCAAAAATTCACCCTAACCATTTTTCGATGTGTAGAATCAAAAAAATGAATTAATTTTTTCAAAAATAATTTTCTAAATATTATTATTTTAATATTTAATTAAAATCATAATTTATTATCAAAAAACCAGTTTTAAAACAGCCATTTACTTATTCTAAAATATAGGAATATCATACTTTTAACTTGAATATTATTTATATATTATCATAGGTAAGTTTACTATTCAATAAGGTATATCACTATTCATAAGGGTATGTTACTATTCATAAGGGTAGGTTACTATTCACCAAAAATTAATTTTTCCTTATTGGACCTCAAATAACTTACTGATTGCAACCACGTATATTAGATTTTTGAAATTCCAAACACAGAAGTGACAAAATTATGTTTAAAGGTCACTTAGAACTTAGTAGTTAATTATGTTGTGTTTTAATGTCATTTTATGACATATTTATAAGAAGGGAATTTCCATTGAAAAATATTGGGTCATTACATTCTTCCCCCCTTATGAAATTTCGCCCTCGAAATTTCACTTTACACAAACAGGTGAGGGTACTTCTCCTTCATAGCCTCCTCCGGTTCCCATGTAGCTTCTTTAAACTTATGGTTCCTCCACAAAACTTTGACAAGGTGGGTTGTCTTGTTGCATAGAACCTTATCTCTCCAGTCCAGAATCTCTACTGGTTGCTCCTCATAGGAGAGATCATCTTCCAGATGTACCACTTATGAGTTCAGTACATGTGAGAGATCAGGTATGTACTTCCTCAGAAGTGATACCTAAAACACATCATGAAATTGAGCCATATTCTGTGGAAGTTCAAGCCGATAGGCCACAGCTCCTATGCAGTCAAGGATCTGAAAGGGGCCAATGTACCTTGGGCTTATCTTCCCTTTCTTTCCAAACCACGTGACTCTCTTTCATGGTGATATTCGAAGGAAGACTTTATCTCCAATGTCAAACTCCAAGTCCCTTCGACAGTTGTCTGCATGGCTCTTTTTCTGACTCTGAGCAGCTTTTATGTGTTTTTGGATGACTTGAACCTTCTCTACCATCTCTTGCACAAGATCGGGTCCAAGTAGCTTTCTTTCTCCAACTTCATCCCAACAAGTTGGAGTTCTATATCGCTTTCCATACAGAGCTTCATATGGAGCCATCTGAATACTTGAGTGAAAGCTATTATTGTATTAGAACTCAACCAGTGGGAGATGCTTATCCCATCCACCTTTGAATTCTAGAGAGCAGGATCTTATCATATCTTCAAGCATCTAAATAGTCCTTTCAGATTGGACAACAATTTGGGGGTGATAGGTCATGATGAAATTTAATTCAGTACTCAAATCATGTTGAAGGATCCTCCATAATTTAGATGTGAACCTTGGATCACGATCACAGATAATTGATAGTGGAACTCCATTCAGTCTCACCACTTCTTTCACATATATATTTTCATGTTGTTTAAGTGAGAGGTCTTCCCGAATAATGATAAAATGGGAAGTCTTGGTGAGTCAGTCAACGACAACCAATATCACATTATTTCCCTTCAACATCTTTGGGAGATCTATGACAAAGTCCATATTAATATTCTCCCATTTCCACATGGGTATAGGCAATGGCTGCATCAAACCTTTGGACTTTTGTCTCTCTACTTTAACTTGCTAACATACCAAGCACCTTGAGATATATTCTGCGATCTCCTTTTTCATGTTATCCCACCAGAAGTGTTCTCAGAGATCACGATACATCTTGGTACTCCAAGGATGGATAGAGAATGTTGAGCTATGTGCATTGTCCAATACCTCATTCTTTATCCGGGGTGATAAAGGCACACAAATTCATGTTCCAAACCGAATCACACCACCATCGTCGATATGGAACTCTTGCAGATTACCTTCCTTCACAGCATTTACCCTCTTTTGTATCTCCATATCATCCCTTTATGCTTCCTTAATCTTCTCTTGGATGAATGGTTGCACAATCATTTGGGAAAGTTATGATGTATCCCCTACCCTTATGATTTCTAAATCCATCCTTTGTGTCACGACCCCCTCCCCACAAAGTGTACCTCTCCTGGGCCAACAATGCGAGAAGGGAGATAATGACCCCTGAGTCCCACCTCCAGTAGGCCCCGGGTTGGAGACTAGCACTGAGGGTATAGTAACACACAAAATGGGAGGCATTACCCTCTAAGAGAACACATGCAGAAGAGAGAGATAAGATAGACACCAATAAACTCCAACTCACACTGCAATATAAATGAAAACCCAAGTAAACATATGAAATTCCATGAAAAAGTACTACAACTAAAAGGGAAAAACTACAAGTACCCAAAAGAAAGTAAAAACAGCAGCAACCACAAGCCCGAATAGCTCCTGCAACCCCAAGCTAGTAGAATCCATCTTGATCTCCAACCTGCTCCAAGTGACCTAAAAAACAGTTTATATATACATAGGGTGAGTATAATAGTATACTCAGTAGGATCCTCCCCGAATCCTCTCGTGAAAAAGTAAATAAAGCATGCTAAAGCACAATAAACAACAAGTGAAACTAAATCGTCACCTAAACAGGTATACTAATTTCCCATCCTCACCATGGAAACTCCCACCAAGTAACGCATACAAGAATATAGAATATAATAAATAATATCAAGGGTACCCTGCTACTACTTCCCCACTAGTTTGCCACTTTACCCCAATGTCGCACGTCCTGAGCATCTCTCTCCAAAAAGGCTTGCCCACAGACACCTGGGCAAAGCACCACAACATGCACCTCGTGCAACAAAACTACCACATCCACACACCAAAGTAACCAGGTATTTTTCGGGAGCCACCACAGCTCACATAACATGTATCATACATCGGGTATTATACCTCAAGCCATTACAGCCCATACACAAAGTAAGGATCCTCAAGCCATCACAACCGATACACATTACACCTATAGTAGTCCATAGAAAACTATATATAGAATATACTTGTGTGAATAACCACGAGGAATTACAGACATCTGCACACATATATGGGGAAAACTAACCAACATGCCTGCCAGCACCAGTAACTACTAAGAGAAGAGAGCGGGGACAAAGGAGGTAGTCAGCCATCCATCCTCCCACTGAAATGTTGGGGAAAACACCCCCTAGGGATCAGAATCCTCAGGGTGTCAGTTTCCCTTACAGACAGGGTGGAGTAGCATATAGAAACACAAAAATTACAGGATATATTATATCTCACAACCACACTATGGGCATTACCTAGTCTTAGACACAACTATAGCTAACATCTCTCAGACTCTGGGCTGCTACTTCTAAGACTAGGTATCCTATAAGCACACAACCATTTAAAGAGATTTATTAGATTAATTCATTCCCTTTTTATCAGTTCCACTGTACGTTAATTAATTCTTTAAACATTAATTAACCATGAACAATCCCACATTAAATTTCATTTTCATCACACCCAAAGTCAACTGTTCTTTCAAAAATTACAACCTCATAATTATGTTCCATCATCTCCATCCCCATGGGTTAACACCATTTATTCAATTATTCATTATAGAAATACTTTCCCACATTCCCAGGCATTCTAGAAAAACATTATATGCTACTAAACACAAGGGGGATCAACATGGTGAGTAGATGTACTACCTATCGAGTCTTTTCCACTTATAACAAGAGTATATACCCATCCTTCCTTGATAGACTAAAAATGTAAATCACATGGCATACCCCACGTGTCTTCGCCTCTTTCGTAAGAAGGGTAAGTAAGATCATCTGACTTGAGCAATGGGGAAAATTAAAGCTGATAAACAACCAATCAAAAATTACCAAGCATCTAAAAATCACATCCATCCCATTCCATCATCCCTGGTGTCCCCCCCGACACCCACATGCATAAACCGATGCATCTCGCCACTCTAGGCGTCATCTAATGCCACAACCAAAAGGGCCTCCATGCCTCCACATATTATCACAACCATCCAGGCTCACATTAAAACACAAGAAGCAGTAAAACAAACATCTTCAAAATTGGGCTCTTGGATCTTAAACAAACAAGAGGGTAACTCAGAACCCTACAAGAAATTATCTTTTAACAGCCACCAGTTCTTTAATCCATATTGGGTTAACCGATTTATTATTATTTGGTTCCAAATTCGGGAAACCTAACCAGTAAGTTATCACAAATAAATAAACATGCTTACTGCACTAATTTGATTAACATCAAATTACAACAAGAACCATATTTGTTTTCATGCCTCTTTATCTTTAGCCAAAAATTATCAATTAATCCCAGTTTACATTATTTAACGATTTACATCAATAAAAACTAGATAATCAAAGAAAGCATAGATATCACACTATCTACCAAAACATGAGGCAATAATATACGACCGATATCAATTTATTTATCCGGTTCAAATATTTATTATGTTAATTCCATTTTCATCCAGTGGGATTAAAACATGATAAATATAAAGTTGAACACAAAATAAATAGAAGCAATGAATCCCCTAACTCAAACAGTTTCTCACGTTCTTTATCCACATAATGGGTCACGATCCTCCTCTCGCGACAATTGCATCCACCCGAGGATACCACGGTACGACCGCACCAACCAAACCCCAAGAAAAACCCCATTAGAAGCATAGAGATTTCATGCTATAATATGGAAAGGAGAAAAAAGATAATATAGTCCCCAAATTAATGACAATAAAACATACCTTATATCAAAGATTTACCAATATAGCTCAATTGCATTAAAATAGAGTGGAACCAATCCGAGGAGTAAAGTTTGATTGTGAAACTCATACAGGAAGGATTGAAAGGTTCTAGAATCTCATATATGAGAAAAAAGAGGAAGAACAAGGGAGGATGATATCTTGTCCCTTTTGAAGATTTAATGGGGTGACGGTTTAAGATACGCTTAATTCCCCATTAAAAGCGGATCACATTAACCCACGTGGTTTGACCAAGTAAAAACATCCTGAGCCATAGGAATAATTAATATAGGATTTATGGTCTTTGAATCGGCCTTAAGAGTCCTTAAAATAAGGCTTTAAATGAATTTTACGTCAAAGGAAACGTCAAAGGGGTGAAACTGTAGGAAGCTGGAAATACTGTTCAAAGTCCACAGTTAGAAGTCCACTGTTAGAAGTCCACTGTTAGAAGTCTATTGTTAGAATTATACTGTTAGAAGTCCACTGTTAGAAGTTCACTGTTAGAAGTCCACTGTTAGAAGTCCGCTGTTAGAAGTCTGCTGTTAAAAGTACGCTGTTAGAAGTCCACTGTTAGAAGTCCGCTGTTAGAAGTTCGCTGTTAGAAGTCTGCTTTTAGAACCTCATTGGTAGAACAATGTTCACTAAATACTCACTGATAGAATACTGTTCACTAAATCCTCACTGATAGAACACTGTTCACTAAATCCTCACTAATAGAACACTGTTCACTAAATCCTCACTGATAAAACACTATTCACTAAATCCTCACTGATAGAACACTGTTCACTAAATCCTCACTGATAGAACACTGTTCACTAAATCCTCACTGATAGAACATTTTTCACTAAATCCTCACTGATAGAACACTGTTCACTAAATCCTCACCGATAAAACACTATTCAATAAATCCTCACTAATAGAACATTGTTCACTAAACTTCACCGATAGAACAATGTTCACTTCCTCACTGATAGAACACTGTTCACTAAATCCTCATTTATAGAACAGTGTTCACTAAATCCTCACTGATATAACACTGTTCACTAAACCTCACTGATAAAACAATGTTCACTAAATCCTCACTGATAGAAAACTGTTCACTAAACCTCACTGATAGAACAATGTTCACTGAATCCTCACTGATAGAACACTGATCACCGAATCCTCACTGATAGAAAACTGTTCACTAAGTCCTCACTGATAGAACATTGTTCCCTAAATCCTCACTGATAGAACACTGTTCACTGAATCCTCACTAACAGAACACTGTTCACTAAATCCTCACTGATAGAACTCTATTCACTAAATACTCACTGATAGAACACTGTTCACTAAATTGGAAATTTGGCAAAGGAAAGAGAGGTTACTGTTAGAGGTTACCGATAGAACTGTTCATTGATGGAACTGTTCACAGAATTGGAAATTTGGAAAAATATTGAGGATAAGTCACCTTGACCTCCCAGAACACCTCAAAGACCATATTTTCACAAAGTAATGGACCAGAGAGGTCCGAGCCATTACATCAGATACCTCTCAAAAAATTCTCATCCTCGAGAATTCAAAACCAACCTAAAGAGACAAAAAAAAAGAAACAGGGTCCAAACAACCACCCATCGAGATACCTATCAAAAGAGAGCAAGCCACAAAAGCAAAAAAAATAAATTCATAAATAAAACATGAAAGGTCTAACCACAAATGGAACATCGTTACATGAAAAGCGTTAAACACCAAACAACTCTGGGTACTGAGAATGTATATGTGACTCACGTTCCTAGGTACTCTCCTCCATTCCACCGTGTCGCCACAAGACACGAACTAAGGGAATATAATTCCCGTGCAACACCTTCTCCTTGCGGTCTTGGATCTCCACAGGTCGCTCCTCGAAGGTTGCATCATCATCAACATTGATCTATCCCCAATCGATAATGTGAGAGTCATCATGAAGATAACGACGGAGCTTTGATAGATGGAAAAAATCATGTATCTGACTCATATATGGGGGAAGTGCTAATCGATACGCCACATATCCAACATGAGCTAACACCTAGAAAGGCCAAACAAACCAGGGAGAAAAATTACTTCCACGACCAAACCTTCGCTGCCCATGATGGGGAGTCACCTTCAGAAACACATGATCCCAAACATTAAACTCTAAGGGCCTCCTTCTTTGATCAGCATATGATTTCCGATGATCTTACACTATCTTCATCCTCTCATGAATCACCTGAATCATCTCTGTTGTATTCTGCACTAGTTCCGACCCGAGAATTGCTGACTCTCCGACACCAGTCCAGAACAATGGAGAACGGCATGGTCGACCATACAAGGATTCAAAAGGTGCCATACCGATGGTGGAGTGAAAACTATTTTTGTAATCGAACTCCACCAAGGGTAAGTGACCTTACCCATGAGCCTCCAAAATCAAGAACAAAAGAGCGTAACATATCTTCAAGAGTCTGGATGGTTCGCTCTGTTTGACCATACGTTTGAGGATGAAAAGTAGGGATAAGGCATAGTTGAGAACCAAAAGCATGTTGGAGACCTCTCCACACCCTAGAGGTAAAACAAGGATCTCAACCAGAAATGATAATCCTAGGGACTCCATGAAGTCTCAACACCTCCTCTAGATACTGCCTCAACAAAAATTCCACTGATCTTGACTCCTTGATTGATATGAAGTGGGCCGATTTTGTTAAACGATCCACTACCACCCAAATAACATCATGTCCTCTCGGAGCTCGAGGTAAACCAGTAACAAATTCCATTGATATGTCCTCCCACTTCCACTGAGGAATCTCTAATGGCTGGAGAAGACCACCTGGAACACGGTGTTCGACCTCCACCTTCTGGCAGACTAAAAATCGAGACGCAAACTCCACAACCGCACGCTTCAGCCCATCCCCCCAAAACTGACTCCTCAAGGATCAGTACATCTTTGTCACGCCAGGATGTACTACTAAGGGAGAACTATGGAACTCTCTAATAACCGTCTCACACATCATCAAGGGAACAAAAATCCTTCCATGATACAACACTCAATGTTGTTCGTCCTCCGACCAACCATCAGGGGCCTCACCACAAACAACTCGGTCTCTCCAGACCTCTACCTCAAGATCCCCCAACTGGGACTCTTCCACCTTCTGCATCAGGGATGACTGTACCATCATCTGAAAAAGACAAACTCTACCCCCAACTTCTTCCATATCAAGATGCAATGCTGACAGTTCTTCCATTACTCTCCAGGAATCACCAGATTCATGCACAACATCACTACGTGACTTTTGGCTCAGCGCATCAGCTACAACATTCCCTTTTCCAGGTGTATACAATATTTCAAAGTCGTATTCCTGTAAGAACTCCATCCACCGACGCTGTCATAAGTTCAAGTCACGTTGGGAGAAAACATACCTCAAAATCTTATGATTAGTGAAAACCACAAATCACTCACCAATGAGGTAATGTCTCCACAACTTCAGAGCAAACACCACGACTGCAAACTCAATATCATGGGTGGAATAGTTGCGTTCATGGGGATGAAACTGCCAAGACCCATAAGAAACAAGTGAACTCTACTGCATGAGAACAAAGCCTAACCCCAGATGTGAAGCATCACAGAAAACATCAAAATGGACTCCCTCTACTAGAAGACAAAGGACTAGAGCACTTACTAACTTATCCTTTAGATACTCGAATTCTACCTGACACTGATCAGTCCATATGAATGCCTGATCCTTCCTAGTAAAAGTTGTTAGAGGAGTAGTAACTCATGAGAAATTGGCTACGAACCTCCTGTAGTAGCCTGTGAGACCTAGGAAACTTCACACATATGAAACTATCTTGGGGGCTTCCCAAGACACAACTACTTATATCTTCGATGGATCCATAGCTACTCCCTGTTGGGACACAACATGCCCCAAGAAATGGAATTCTTGAGCCCAAAACTCACACTTCGACAACTTCCCGAATAACTGATGTTGGTGAAGAACTCCCAAAACAGATCTTAAATGATCTGCATGATCCTCTTCAGATGTGGAGTACACAAGGATTTCAGTGATGAAAACTACCAAGAACTTGTCCAAGAACTCACAGAACACAACATTAATCAATCCCATGAATACAGATGGAGCATTCGTCATGCCAAATGGCATTACAAAGAACTCACAATGCCCATGATGACAACAGAAAGCAGTCTTCGGGATATCCTCATCCTTCACACGCATCTGATGATATCCCGACCGCAAGTCAATATTTGAGAACCAACTTGTACCTTTCAGTTGATCGAATAAATCATCAATTCATGGAAGATGATAGCGATTCTTTATTTTCACTTTGTTTAAGCGATGATAATCGACACACAACCGAAAAATTCCGTCGGCCTTCTTCACGAACAAAAATGGTGCACCCCATGGTGACACACTTGGCCGAACAAAACCACACTGTAACACACCATCAAGATATATATGTATCTCTCGTAACTCATAAGGGGACATCCTATATGGTGACATAGAGATAGGAGATGCTCCTGGCTGTAGCTTGATCCCAAAATCGATCTCTCGTTGAGGGGGTAATGCTACAACCTCTTCTGGAAAGACATCAGGGTACTCCTCTACGACCCTAGGAAATGTCAACTACTGAACCTCTTAAGAACTCAACATAAACTCAGCCATCGTGGATGATAAGGATGGAACGCACCTATGACCCATCTGAGGGACTCTCTCACCAACAAACACCACTCTCTCTCCATCCGCACCAATGAAGATGACCTTTTTCCTAAAGTAATCCATGATAGCCTACACCAAATACAACCAATCCATGCTGAGGATGACATCATATGGTTGTATTCATAAACATAGGAAATCTCCCCAAGAGCGGTGTTTCCCCAACACTAGCTCACAGTATCTACATACTTCAAACAAGTCAGCTTGACCTCCAACTGGCGTAGTCAACGCCAAGGGCTCTGGAAGCCTCTCTACCTCAAGTCCCAAAGTATGGACAAGGGTAGGTGATATGAAGGAGTGTGTGGATCCTAAATAAAACAAGGCATACAATAAGGTAGAAAACAAGTAAAGGGTACCTCGAACGACATCTGTCTCGCATGGAGCTGGCAACACTAGAGCATGAAGCTGACCACGACCTCCTCCATGACCTCTCTGACCCTGATGATGACCACCACCACGACCACGCTCTACTCTATAAGGATAAGGAGTGTCATGGGACTATCCTCTACCTGCCCCATCTACCCTCTGCTGGTCTAAAGCTGGTGCAACTGGCTGCTGCTGCCTCGGATGGAACTGTCTCAACAGAGGAACTTGGAGCATAGCGCCCGGTGCACGATGACCACTCTGAAAGGTCAAACACTGCCGCTGATGATGACCACGACCAACACAAGAAAAACAAGCTCCTGATCCCTTGTCATAGGCCTGAGAGTTGCTACATCTGGAGAAATGAGATGTGAAGGGCTGGGAACTACCCCCGGCTGAACGAAAACTCTTCTGTCCTGAAAACTGGGAACCCCGGACCACAGCTCTACTTCGTGAGGAATCATGCCGATTCCTCTTTCGTGATGATCCAGTCCGGTCCAAATTCCTATTGACAACATCTGACCTCGCCAATACCTCAAGATATGTTTTCAGCATAAATGGGGTGACCTGGCGCTGGATCTCTGGACGCAAAGCCTCCTCAAAATGCCTCTCCCTGGCTTTCTCATATGGCAGTAGGTATGAAGCATATTGTAAAAGGTTCCTGAAATGGATTCTAAACTCTTGAACACTAGAGCTCCCCTGTCAAAGGGTAAGAAGCTTCTGGGGAATGGAAGCCTTCACAGTCAAAGAAAGAAACTCGACTCTAAACCTGTCTCGGAACTCCTCCCATGATATCGCTGACTCCTCACGATCCTTGAGGAACAAGAACCACCACTGCCTCAGTGCTCCACGCAACATCGTCACAACCAAGGACACCCAGTGCTCCTTACGAGAATGAATCGAACTGAAGCCGATCTCAAAATCCTCTAACCAGTCTTCCGTGACTACATCTAAAATAGATCCCTCATACTTCTGCAGACTCTGGCGTTGAAACTCTCAGAGTGTCTTCCTCCAAGTCTCGTCGTCGTCAACCTCTACCCTACGGCGATCTGCTGGAACAACCTGCTAGACATTTTCTGCGGAAACCTGATGAGGACGTCAACCTGGAGCCATACCTATAAAATAACAACCGTTAGATTTCCTAAACATGGAATATGGAAGACTCAACATTAATTAATTAATTGTTTTCTTTTATTCATTTTAGGTTAACCTATCCCAAGGTCTACCCATTCAAATATAGGTACAAAGAAGAATGATGCATGACCCTTTCCTAGGTCTCTACCCTGCAACTAGTATCACCTTGTTTAGTAGCCATTGTAAACTTAAAGGTCCGTACATTAGATCATAGGTGGCCCTAAATGCCTATGTATCAGCCGGTATCCAGTGTTTACCTCACTTTCTAAAAATGAATGACACCGTTTCCCTACCAACCCATGCAACCTCACCTGTGCCTAACTCCAAACTCCATATTATCCCTCAACTAGACCTCTGATACCACTCTGTCACGACCCCCTCCCCACAAAGTGTACCCTTCGGGTCCGGCAATGCAAGAAGGGAGATAATGACCTCCGAGTCCTGTCTCCAGTAGGCCCCGGGTTGGCGACTAGAACCGAGGGTATAGTAACAAACAAAATGGGAGGCATTACCCTCTAAGAGAACACATGTAGAAGAGAGAGATAAGATAGACACCAATCAACTCCAACTTAGACTGCAATATAAACTAAAACCCAAGTACACATATAAAATGCCATGAAAAAGTACTACAACTGAAAGGAAAAAACTACAAGTACCCAAAAGAAAGTAAAAACAGCAGCAACCACAAGCCCGAACAACTACTACAACCCCAAGCTAGTAGAAACCAACTTGATCTCCAACCTGATCTAAGTGACATGAAAAATAGTTTATATATACATAGGGTGAGTATAACAATATACTCAGTAGGATCCTCCCTAAAGCCTCTCGTGCAAAAGTAAAGAAATCTTGCTAAAGCATAATGAACAACAAGTGAAACTAACTCGTCACCTAAACAAGTATACTAAATTCCCAGCCTCACCATGGAAACTCTCACCAAGTAACACATACAAGAATATAACATATAATAAATAATATCAAGGGTACCCCACTACTACTTCCCCACTGGTTTGCCGCTTTTCCCCAACGTCTCACATCCTGAGCATCTCTCTCCAAAAAGGCTTGCTTGCAAACACCTGGGCGAAGCACCACAACATGCACCTTGTGAAACAAAACCACCACATTCACACACCAAAGTAACCAAGTATTTTCCAGGATCCACCATAGCTCGCATAACGTGTATCATACGCCGAGTATTATACCTCATTCCATTACAACCCATACACCGAGTAAGGATCCTCAATCCATCACAGCCTATACATGTTACACCTATAATAGTCCATAGAAAACTATATCCAGAGTATATGTGTGTGAATAACCACAATCCATTACAGCCCTCTACACACATATATGGGGAAAACTAACCAATTTTCCTACCGTCACTAGTAACTACCAAGAGAAGAGAGAGGGACCAAAGGGGGTAGTCAGCCATACATCCTCCCACCTGAATGTTGGGGAAAACCCCCCCCAGGGCTCAGAATACCCAAGGTGTCAGTTTCCCTTACTGACAGGGTGGAGTAGCGTATAGAAACACAAAAAGTATAGGATATATTATATCTCACAACCACACTATGGGAATTACCTAGTATTAGACACAACTGCAGCTAACGTCTCTCAGACTCCAGGCTGCTACTTCTAAGACAAGGTATCCTATAAGCACACAACCATTTAAAGAGATTTATTAGATTACTTCATTCCCTTTTTATCATTTCCACTGTACGTTAAATTAATTCTATAAACATTAATTAACCATGAACAATCCCATGTTAAATTTCATTAGCATCACACCCAAAGTCAACTGTTCCTTCAAAAATTACAACCTCATCATTATGTTCTATCATCTCCATCCCCATGGGTTAACACCATTTATTCAATTATTCATTATAGAAATACTTTCCCACATTCCCAGGCATTCTAGAAAAACATTATATACTACTAAACACAAGGGGGATCAACACGGTGAGTAGATGTACTACCTGTCGAGTCTTTGCCACTTATAGAAAGAGCATATACCCATCCTTCCTTGAGAGGCTAAACACGGAAAGCATGTGACATACCCCTCGTGTCTTTGCCTCTTTCGAAAGAAGGGTAAGTAAGACCATCTTCCTTGAGCAGTGGGGAAAAGTAAAGCTGATAAACAACCAATCAAAAATTACCAAGCATCCAACAATCACATCCATCCCATTCCATCATCCTTGATGTCCTCCTTGACACCCAAATGCATAAACCGATGCATCTTTCCACTCTAGGTGTCATTTGCTGCCACAACCAAAAGGGCCTCCATGCCTCCACATATTACCACAACCATCCTGACTCACATTAAAACACAAGCAGCAGTAAAACAAACATCTTCACAATTGGGCTCTTGGACCTTAAATAAACAAGAGGGTAACTCAGAACCCTACAAGCAATTATCTTTTAACAACCAAACGTTCTTTAATCCATCTTAGGTTAACCGATTTATTATTCGTTGGTTCCACATTCAGGAAACCTAACCAGTAAGTTATCAAAAATAAATAAACATGCTTACTGCACTAATTTTATTAACATCAAATTACAACAAGAACCATATTCATTTTCATGCCTCTTTATCTTTATCCAAAAATTATCAATTAATCCCGGTTTATGTTCTTTACCAATTTCCATCAAGAACAAACAGCTAATCAAAGCAAGCATAGATATCACACTATCTAGAAAAACATGAGGCAATAACATACGACCAATATCAATTTATTTATTCGGTTCAAATATTTATTATGTCAATTCCATTGTCATCCAGTGGGATTAAAACATGCTAAAGATACAGTTGCACATAAAATAAAGAGAAGCAATGAATCCCCTACCTCAAACAGTTTCTCACGTTCTTTATCCACACAACGGGTCACGATCCTCCTCTCGCGACAACTGCATCCACCCGAGGATGCCATGGTACAACCGCACCAACCAAACCCCAAGAAAAACCCCATTAGAAGCATGGATATTTCATGCTATAATATGGAAAGGAGAAACAAGAGAAGATGGTCCCCAAAGTAATGACGATAAAACATACCTTATATCGAAGATTGACCGATACAACTCAGTTGCATTAAAATTGAGCGGAACCAATCATAGGAGTAAAGTTTGATTGTGCAACTCCTAATGGGAAGGATTGAAAGGTTATAACATCTTATAGACGAGAAAAAAGAGGAATAATAAGGGAGGATGAAAAAAAGAGGAAGAATAAGGGAGGATGATATCTTGTCCCTTTTGAATATTTAATGGGGCGACGGTTTAAGATACACTTAATTCACTATTAAAAGCGGATCGCATTAACCCACACAGTTTGACCAAGTAAAAACATCCTGATCCATAGGAATAATTAATATAGGATTTATGGTCTTTGAATCGGCCTTAAGAGTCCTTAAAATAAGGCTTTAAATGTATTTTATGTCAAAGGAAACGTCAAAGGGGTGAAACTGTAGGAACCTGGAAACACTGTTCAAAGTCCACTGTTAGAAGTCCGCTATTAGAAGTCCTCTATTAGAAGTCCGCTATTAGAAGTCCTCTATTAGAAGTCCACTGTTAGAAGTCCACTGTTAGATGTCCACTATTAGAAGTCTGCTTTTAGAAGTCCGCTGTTAGAAGTCCGCTGTTAGAAGTCTACTGTTAGAAGTCCGCTGTTAGAAGTCCACTGTTAGAAGTTCGCTGTTAGAAGTCCGCTGTTAGAAGTCCGCTATTAGAAGTCCACTGTTAGAAGTCCATTGTTAGAAGTTTGCTCTTAGAAGTCCGCTGTTAGAAGTCCACTGTTAGAAGTCTGTTGTTAGAAGTCCGCTGTTAGAACCTCACTGGTAGAACACTGTTCATTAAATCCTCACTAATAGAAGACTGTTCAAAAAATCCTCACTGATAGAACACTATTCAATAAATCCTCACTGATAGAACACTGTTCACTAAATCCTCACTGATAGAACACTAGTCACTAAATCCTCACTGATAGAACACTATTCACTAAATCCTCACTGATAGAACACTATTCACTAAATCTTCACTGATAGAACACTGTTCACTAAATCCTCACTAATAGAACATTGTTTAGTAAACCTCACCGATAGAATAATGTCCACTTCCTCACTGATAGAACACTGTTCACTAAATCCTCACTGATAGAACACTGTTTACTAAACCTCACCGATAGAAAACTGTTCACTGAATCCTCACTAATAGAACACTGTTCACTGAATCCTCACTGATAGAACAATGTTCACTAAACCTCACTGATAGAACAATGTTCATTGAATCCTCACTGATAGAACACTATTCAATAAATTATCACTGATAAAACACTGTTCACTAAATCCTCACTGATAGAATACTATTCACTGAATCCTCACTCATAGGACACTATTCACTAAATCCTCACTGATAGAACACCGTTCACAAAATACTCAGTGATAGAACACTGTTCACTAAATTAGAAATTTGGAAAAGGAAAGAGAGGTTACCGATAGAACTGTTCACTGATGGAACTGTTCACAGAATTGGAAATTTGGAAAAATATTGGGGATAAGTCACCTTGACCTCCCAGAACACCTCAAACACCATATTTTCAAAAAGTAATTGACCGGAGAGGTCCATGCCATTACAATTTGCATATCCAATAAGATAGGGTCTTTCTTAATCCATAACATGGATAGAGTAGCAGGTTATTTTATACTTAGAGCATCATCTACCTTGTTCGTCTTTCCAAGATGATAGTGAATAAAGCAATCGTAATCATTGATAATCTTTAACCATCTTATTTGATGCGTGTTGAGATCTTTTTGTGTGAATATATACTTTAGGCTCTTATGGTCAGTGTATATATCACACTTCTCTCCATAAAGGTAGTGCCGCTAGATTTTCAATGCAAAAATCACGGTTGCTAGCTCTAGATCATGCGTTGGGTAGTTCTACTCATGGATCTTTAACTACTATGAGGCATAGGCTATTACATTATCATTTTTCATGAGTACGCAACCCAAGCCTTTCTTTGAAGCATCACTGTATATCAAAAAACTTTCTCCACTTTTTGGTAGTGTGAGTACAGGTTCTATGATCGGCCTTCTCTTTAGCTCCTTGAAGCTTCCCTCACATTCTTCTATCCCGACATACTTTACCCCTTTCCTTGTTAACTTAGTTATAATGCTTGACAATCATGAGAAATTTCTCAGAAAACTTCAGTAGTACCCAGCTAATTCAAGAAAACTATGAATTTTTGTGACACTAGAGGGCCTGGGCCATTCCTCAATCACCTTTGTTTTTTTAAGGGTCCACAAAAATTACCTCACTTGTGATCACATGCCCCAATAAAGTGACTTGATTCATCCAAAAGTCACACTTTCTAAACTTGGCAAACAACTTCCCCTTTCTCAATGTCTCCAACACAAGTCTTAGATGTTCTTCATGTTCCTCCTTACTCTTGGGATAGATGAGAATATCATCAATAAACACTACCAAAAATTTGTCTAGGTAATTTATAAATAATCTATTCATAAAATCCATGAAGATTGTAGGGGAATTAGTAAGTCATAAGGGCATCAATAGAAACTCATAGTTCCCATACCTTGTATGGAAGGCAGTCTTATGAATATCTTCCTTCTTCACCTTTAACTGATGATATCTAGAACAAAGATCCACCTTTGAAAAGTATTGATATCCTCTTAACTGGTCGAAGAAGTCGTCAATCCTTGGAATAAGACACTTGTTCTTTATGGTGATCTTGTTGAGTTCCTGATAATCGATACACAACTGCATTTTTCCATCCTTTTTCTTCACAAAGAGCACTGGTGCACCCCAAGGTGATGCACTAGGGTGTATGAACCCTTTGTCCATATGCTCTTGCAGCTACTTCTTTAACTCCTCCAGTTTGATAGGATCTATCCTATAGGGACACTTTGAGATAGGAGTATCTCCAGGTATGAGTTCTATTGAGAAGTCTACCTCATGATCTGGGGGAAGTCCGGGTAACTCTTTGGGAAATACATCACAGTATTCCCTCATGATGGGAATTTCCACAAGGTTGGCACTTTCCTTCGACCCAACCATTTGGGAGAAGTATGCATCTTCATAAGGAATCAACACCTACATAGTTGAAGGATTTTTCAAAATAGATTCATGATCTTCCTTGATTTTTTAGAGGATCATGGGATGGTTCAGAATATGAAAAGATATTTCATTTTCCCAAAAATTGATACATGCTCTATATAACGAGATCCAATCAATTCCCATTATAGTGTCAAATTACACCAAGGGAAGTATTACAAGATTCATTGGAAGAATATTCCCACATACACCTACAAGTGAAGAGTCAAACACTTGGGTTGCAATGATTTCACCACTTGGTGTTTTTACAGATATCTCTACTTCAAGGTTTTAGGGATTCAATTCTATAGTTCTATCAAAATTTCAAGATATAAAGGAATGCGTAGAACCAGAATTAAATAATACTTTTGACATTCAAGAGTGAATAGAAAGTGTACCTTGTACAACTTCATTATCATGATCCACTTCTGCAGTAGTGATGGCATAAGCCTTCCCTTGTTCCTTTGTGTCACGACCCGTCCTTGGGGCCCTTGCCGTGACTACCCTAAGCCCGCCTTCCATAGGCCAGGGGATGATGACTAGCACCAAAGGCGTAAATCCTGATAAAAGGTAAGGCATTGACTTTATATAAGTAAAGAAACAAAACAGAGTATGCAAGCTGAAGTAAACACTAAGTAAACTGAGTACAAAATTAAGTGCTGGAAAGTAAATGGGCCAGAATACAAACCCAACTGAAAGTACAGTAGCAGTAAAGTAAATTAGAAACCACCAAGTCATCCTCTGGTTATCCCACCTGAAGGGTGGGTACAGATGGTCTACTAAGCTCCTTGGGTCTAGCCGTCCGCTCCGTGTACGTCCCACCAAGTGTTCCACCTCCAGGTACCGTCCCGCTCTACAAGACTCAACCACGATCAGCGTTGTCCATCGTCTGCATCCAACACAATGTAGTGTGGGCATAGCCTGTGCAGGGGTGAGTATACGATACTCAGTAGGGACCCCGAGACCCCTGGAGGTCTCCCAGAATCTGAAAAGGATAAACCACAAAGGAAAGATACAAACACGAAGTATCAACCAACTCTATTTGGTATATGACCATACATATACCTAAGTCATCAATTCCATTTCGGCTCCAAATCATGAGCCCAAGTACAACCCAATCCACATAGGAAAGTACAACTCAGTACACACATGAAATTACAACTCAGTCCACACAGGAAATCAAGACAATCATATCGAAGATAATGATTGAAAGTCAAGAATCATCTCACACAGGTATACTACTCACGAAGAAGGGTGAAGATGATAGATGTAGCCTCTGAATCATCTCCCCTGCCGAACCCACGTAGGATCCAAGTACAGAAATCATCACTGCCGAACCCACGTAGGATCCTAGTACAATAACCATCACTGCCGACCCACGTAGTGTCCAAGTAAAATTGTCCTCGCTGCCGAACCCACGTAGGATCCAAGTACATTCATCCTTGCTACCGAACCCACGTGGGATCCAAGTATAGTCGTCCTCACTGCCGAACCCATGTAGGATCCAAGTATAGTCATCCTCGATACCGAACCCATGTAGGATCCAAGTATATTCATCATCGTCATCACAGTCGCAGCCATCTCTAGGGTTCCCACACACACAACACGCTTGATTACCAGAGGGTCCGCCCCTCGAGTCAAAGATAGATACATCAACTATCACGAAGTCCAGAGTTGATGTATCCCATAGTTTTGTCCCACGACATAGGGGAAAAACCAAGAAAAACGTGCCTAAGTCACGGAGAACAAGACAACCAAGACATTTCCCTAAAGTACACGGTGTGTAGGTAAGCGATACATGCCGTGTCACCAAACACCAGGTACTTCCCATGTGAAGCGGCCTGTGTCGCAGGGATGGTCATGTAGATAAGTAAGTACACGACGTGTGTTATGGTTACACGCCATGTCCAAACCTCTAGGGTCGGTTCCATGTGCGCTGGCCATGCCTAGCCGTGTGATGGATTACATGCCTGTGTACTCCACCCCGTGTCCGTGTATTCCCGGAATACACGCCGAGTCAACATGAAGCCGCTTCTGCCATGGTGAGGTAGTACACGCCGTGCCCCTGGATGTGTGGTTCTGCCCGTGTCCGTGTATCTTCCAGATTACATGCCGAGCCTCACGAAGCGGCTTCTGCCTTTCTATGAAGTGAATACACGCTGTGTTACTTGGCCGTGTATTGATGTCCGTGTCCATGTATTTTCCCTGAATAAATGCCATGTCCATCAAATCCTCCTCTGACAAATAATGCGGAGATTACAGGCCGTTTTTATAGAGTCACATGTCGTGTGTTACTTTTCTAACGTCCGAAATGGAAGCCACAATATTCTTGTACTACACATCATGTGCTTCTGGAGTATACGCCGTGTATTCTAGAATTTTTCCAGAAATGACGCCTCTGGCCAGCACACCTTTCGAGGTGTCCGTTATTCGTTCCGATAATCCGATTTCCACAAAACTTCCGTTTCTAGGTCACCCCAATGCTCTGAGATTGTTTACGATGTTTTTGGGCCTCCGATCAGATCCTAAAACATAACTTGATTCACCACTCAAGAACGCTTGAAGAACTCCACATATTCACTAGAACGACGGAGGAATCAGTCCGTGTTAGTTTGGTCTGGTCCCTTCCTCATTAGTCCGATAACAAGTGGTTTAAGAGGAACAACAACATGGAAGTAAAACCAATCATTACCTAATCCAAACACACCCCTACCTCAATAAATGATGTCGTTTTCCGGCGTCGCAGAAGATGGTGTCGCGGGGTGAGGTTTCGAAGATGGCATTGGCATGGGTCCAAGGAGGGGACGACGTCTCACACTAGCTGCAGAGATAAGAAGGAAAGGCACGTCATCTCTCCTTATTGTGACAGCGTTCTTCATCGAATAGGTGACGTTCTTCGTGGGAGGATGAAGTTCTTAAAATAAATCTATAGTTCTCTCAAATCTCCTCACACAACAAATCTAACCCAAAATAAAATAAGGCTTCCTCATATTTTATTTTATTTTACCAAGCATTAAAAATTCAATAATTCAAAC
Source organism: Viscum album (assembly GCA_963277665.1). Classification (NCBI taxonomy): domain Eukaryota; kingdom Viridiplantae; phylum Streptophyta; class Magnoliopsida; order Santalales; family Viscaceae; genus Viscum; species Viscum album. Next base: position 1,817,124,298 of record OY728127.1, read on the forward strand.
ACTTCATTAACTAATTGCAGTGTTTGAATTAATTGTATAATGTGTGTTGGCAAGAGTTAAGAGGGAGAGAGAGAGAAGGTGGAAGGGTTACACAATTAATTCCAAGGGGTTAAGGGGTTATGGAAAGTGAAAATATTGGGGATCATGTGAGACCCACCTTACATTTATCCTCACATGGGTAGTTAGGATTCTAGTGGGTCCCACCCTAACTCCCCCATGTAGGATAAAACCACCTTAGAAAAAGAAATAAAATTGTACCACAATTTTATTCAATTTTTACTTAATCCACGTTTTTTTAAACATCTCTTCCCGAGCAAACACATCTTCGGTAAAGGTCCTCTTAAGAAATTACTAGAGATACGAATTCATCGGTGCCCTCATATTTCAATTCCGAGCACCGGTTCAAAATATAGAAAAACCCACTCGTTCGTTCACTGAACGTACCCGAGCTAAACTTTGGAAATTGATTCCGGGCACACCGGGCCTCGGAATCAGGTGCCGTCAAAAACTGCATACTCGTATAATCCCAAATAATTTAAGTAAAAAAATTTCCTTGAAATTTAAGGGTCTTTAAATTACTCCCACCTTAGGGCTTTACGTCCCCTTAAAGATACATCATAAACTAGGGAAACAAATGAGGGTACTGTGCACGCATCTGAGCCTCCCACTCCCATGTGCTCTCCTGGAGGTTCCCGTGCTGCCACCTGATGTGCACTAGAGGAATCGACTGTCCACGTAGGACCCGCTCCTGTCGATCCTCAATCTCCACCGGGACCTCCGCAAAAGTCACCCCATCATCGATGTCCAAATCCCCGTGGTTGATGATATGTGTTGGGTTGTGCACGTATCTCCTCAGCTGAGATAAGTGGAAGACGTCGTGCACTTGGTGCAACTGAGGTGGAAGGGCCAGGTGATAAGCCACCTCACCTACCCTGCTAAGAACCTGGAATGGTCTGATGAAGCGCGGAGATAACTTGCCTCCCCGGCTAAATCTCCGTAATCCACGTCGAGGTGAGACCCGTAAGAAAATGTGGTCACCATCCTCGAACTCTAGTGGTCTCTATATCCTATCAGCATAGGACTTCTGTCAGCTCTGTGTAGTAATCATCCGCTCCTGGATGATTTGCACCTTCTATGTCATAGCATGAACCATCTTTGGTCCTACGAGTGCTGAATCCCCAGGGTCAGTCCAGCACAGAGGTGATCTGCAAGGTCGGCCGTACAATGCCTCGTATGGTGCCATCCCGATGGTGGAGTGGTAGCTGTTGTTGTACGCAAAATCCACCAAGGGTAGGTGATACTCCCAACTGCGACCAAAGTCAAGGACACATGCACAGAGCATGTCCTCGAGTGTCTGAATAGTCCTCTCCATCTGGCCATCCGTTTGAGGATGAAAGGCGGTGCTTAGGCATAGCTGCGTCCCAAAAGCCTCCTGAAACCCCTTCCAAAGACAGGAAGTAAAGCAAGCGTCTCGATCGGAGACGATAGATGATGGAACACCATGAAGCCATACAATCTCCTGAACGTAGAGGTGTCCCAAGATCTCTACTGAGCCCTGCTCTCTGATAGGTAGAAAGTGGTCTGACTTGGTGAGTCGGTCAAAGACCACCCAGATAGAGTCATGTCCTCTGGAAGTACGTGGAAGTCCCGTCATGAAATCCATGGATATCCCATCCCACTTACACTCCGGGACCTCTAAGGGATGTACCAAGCCTGCCGGTACCTGGTGCTCCACCTTCACCTGCTGGCAGGTGAGGTATTGTGAAACGAACTCTGTCACAACCTTCTTCATACCCGGACACCAGTGCTGTCATCTGAGATCCTGGTACATCTTCGCTACTCCTGTATGTACCGCCAATGGGGAAGTGTAAAACTCCCTCAACACCTCCTCCTGTAATGCAACTGGTACCATGGTACGTCCTCTGAAAAGGATGACGTTCTCTCCTCCTACAGAAAATCCATCAGGTGCCTGACCTGTGGATATCTATGCACGCCGCGTCTCATAGTCAATGTCCCCACGCTGTGCCTATCTGACCCATTAAAGAAGTGGAGGAGTGTCTGTGAGGGATTGTAGGAAGGCTGCCCCATCTCTATCCACGAAGGATATCTGCAAAGCAGCTAACTGCTCTGTTTCCTCTCCAAGTAGCTGAATGCCTGATCTCCTGCTGAGAGCATCAGCTACTACGTTCCCCTTTCTAGGAGTATAGACTATCTCAAAGTCATAGTCCTGGAGGAACTCGATCCATCATCGTTATCTCAGGTTTAGGTCCTTCTGAGAGAAGATGTACCTGAGACTCTGGTGGTCAGATTAGACTGTAAAGCGCTTTCCCATCAGATAGTGCCGCCACATCTTCAAGGAAAAGACCACTGCTGCTAACTCTAGGTCATGGGTAGCGTAGTTCTGCTCGTGCTGCCTCAAATATCATGAACCATAAGCGATCACTGCCTGCTCCTGCATCAGGACACACCTGAGTCCGGTTCCTGATGCATCGCAGTAAACTACGTACCCTACTCCCTTCTCTAGTAGCCTCAAGATGGGTGCACTGATCAATCTCTGTCTCAGCTCCTGGAAGCTCTGCTAACATCTATTTGACCACACAAAGGGTTTTCCCTTCTTCGTCAAAGCTGAAAGCGGTGCTGCAACTCTGGAGAAGTCTGGCACAAATCTCCGATAGTACCCAGCCAGACCTAAGAAACTCCGCACCTCCATCACACTCCTGGGTGGCTCCCAAGAAAGTACTGCCTCGATCTTCACAGGATCCACCGTAACTCCCGCCTCAGAGATAAAATTCCCCAAGAAGTGGACCTCTCGAATCCATAACTAACACTTTGAGAGATTACCATAAAGATGGTGCTCTCGTAGTGTGTCTAGTACAACCCTCAAGTGGTAGGCATGCTCCTCCTCAGTAGTTGAGTAAATCAGTATGTCGTCGATGAAGACTATGACAAATCGATCGAGGTAAGGATGGAAGATCCTATTAATGAGACTCATGAACACTGCTGGAGTGTTGGTTATGCCTAAAGGCATAACCAAGAACTCATAGTGGCCATACCGACACCTGATGGCCGTCTTCTGCACATCCTCATCTCGAACTCTGAGCTGATGATAGCCTGAACTGAGGTCTATCTTCGAGAAACATTGTGCTCCCTTGAGATTATCAAAGAGGTCGTCAATCCTCAGAAGTGGATACTTGTTCTTCATGGTCACCTGGTTCAGGTGACGGTAGTCGACACACAGTCGTAAGCTCCCATACGCCTTCTTAGCGAATAAAATTGGAGAAGCCCAGGGTGAAACACTGGGTCAGATAAATCCCTTGCCCTGAAAGTCCTCCAGCTGTACCTGTAGCTCATGAAGCTCAGCGGGAGCCATCCGATATGCTGGAGTAGATATCGGGGCTGTCCTGGGGTACAGGTCAATATAAAATTCTACCTCTCTACGAGGAGGTAGTCCTGGAACGTCGTCAGGAAAAACATCCACATACTGGTCCACCACAACAGGAAAACTCAGACTCCACACATCAACTGCTTCTAGGATGGGACTATCTAACTAATGGGTGATCGCCTATCCTCTCCTCTTCATGAGTCCATCCTATGCTGCAAAGGCTCCCTTCTCACCGGTGAAGGTGAACCTGATCCCATCTGTATGGACACACCACACTTTGCGCCTAATACAGTCGATCTGAGCATGGACCGTAGATAACCAATCCATGCCCAAGATGACGTCGTAAGTCCTAGATGCCGCTACAAGAATATCCCAGCCAAAGCTATCGCCTCCTATAGTAAGCTCACACTGCCGGCACCAGTGCGTAATCTTCGAGTTTTCTCCCGTATGAGTCTCTAGCCGTAAGGATCGAGCCAATGGCTTTGTCAGAATCTCCGAGCTCCAAACAAGGGCAGTGTCAATGAAAGAATGACTCGATCCTGTGTCTTTAAGAACTACAGAAAGGGTGGAGTAGACATAGATAATACCTCTAATAATCTCAGGTGTTCCATGGTCATAAGCCTCCACTTCCTGAAGCTAAGCCTGCCTCTGTCCGCCAGTTCCCTGTGGTCGGGGTGGACCTCCTGGTGGTGGTGGTGGTAGAGCCTCGAAGCGTTGTCCACCACCTGCTGCTCGACCATCTCCTCTACCTCGTCCACCTGGTCCCTACGGACCGCCACGGTCGAACCTCTGCCTCTGCCTGGGTGGTCCCTCAATTGTCTGCTGCTCCTCTGCATGGAGGGTCAGGCAGTCACGAGCCATGTGGCCCTGCCCGCCGCATGCATAGCACTATCTACCTCTCGTATGACTGGCTCTGCTGCATGTGACCCGCACATATAAACCAGTATCCTGAGGTCTCCCTCCTGATGTCCTGGTCTGCTTGGACCTCTGTGACACCTTTCTACTTCCGGATGCAGAAGACTTCACTACGTGTCACCCTGTGGTAGGCCTCGCTGTTGGTGTAGGCTCAGCAAGAAAGCTCTCCACAAGAAGGGCTCACTCCAGTACTCCTGCCTGCGTCAGAATGCTGAGGGAGATCATCGAAGCCCTGATCTCATGCCTCAATCCCTGCTCAAAGCTCCAGGCCTGGAAGAATGGGTCCCATACCATGTCTGTAGAATAGCGTGAGAGGTCGGTAAATCTCATCGAGTACTGGGCTACTGTCATGATGCCCTGCCGCAACTGTAGTAAATCTTAGATGCGCACCGCATGGAGGGTGGCTGGAACAAACTCCAAGAGGAAGAGGCTCTCGAAGTTCGTCCAAAGTAGTGATGCCTCGTCGTGCACCTGGAGCATCAGGCTCCACCATCTACCTGCTGCTGCGTGCAGGAGACTCGCTGTAAGGATCACCATAAGATATGCTGGTGTCCCTACCAATCTGAAGACTCGGACAACAGCCTCCATCCAATCCTCAGCTGTCTGAGGGTCCATCTCTCCATGGAACCTGGGCGGAATCTATCACTGAAACTCGTGCAGCACACTCAGGCGATGTGCACTCTCAGCTGCTGGGGCTGGTGGTATCGGTGGCTCGGCGGGTAGAGGTACCACCGGTGCCTCCACTGTAATGGGGCCCTGCACCAGGGCCTCGTCGCTCAGTGGGCTTCCATCTCACACAAAGCTCAGAACCATAGCTGGATGGATTCATGGGGCCATCCTGAAAAGTAACAGGTGCGCCATGGTTAATACACTATACATGGTGATCTGACACAAAGTAATCACAAAGAAAACTTTTGAAACACACATGCAATCAGTGTTTTCGAGCACTAAGTCGGAAATCAGAAGTCAGGGTCCTAGTGTATGGATACATCGGCCGCCACACCAACACTGGTCTCCCTAGACTGATAACCACACTCAATACGCTTAACACTATTGCTTCACAAAAATAAATTATCAGAGTCCTAAGTTCTGCGGTAGAACCGACTCCTCTGATACCAATTTGTCACGACCTGTCCTCAGGACCCGTGCCGTGACTACCCCAATCCCACCTTCCATAGGACAGGGGATGGCGACTAGCACCAAAGGCGTAAATCCCGATAAAAGGGAAGTAATTTCCTTTATATAAGTAAAGAAACACAATAGAGTATGCAAACTAAAGTAAACACTACGTAAACTGAGTACAAAAGTAAGTGATGGAAAGTAAATGGGCCAGAATACAAACCCAACTGAAAGTACAGTAGAAGTAAAGTAAATTAGCAACCACCGAGTCATCCTATGGCTATCCCACCTGAAGGGTGGGTACAGATGGTCTCCTCAGATCCTCGGGACCAACCATCCGCTCCGTGTACGTCCCACCAAGTGGTCCACCTCTAGGTACCGTCCCGCTCTACAAGAATCAACCACGATCAGCGCTGTTCGTCGTCTGCATCCAACACAACGTAGTGCGGGAATATCCCATGTAGGGGTGAGTATACGATACTTAGTAGGGACCATGAGACCCTAGAAGGTCTCCTATAATCTGAAAAGGATAAACCACAAAGGAAAGATACAAACACGAAGTATCAACTAACTCTACTTAGGTATATGCCCATACATATACCTAAGTCATCAATTCCAGTTCAGCTCCAACTCACGAGCCCAAGTACAACCCAGTCCACACAGGAAAGTATAGATAAGTCCACACAGGAAAGTACAACTCATTCCACACAGGAAAGCAATACAATCATATCGAAGATAATGATTGAAAGTCAAGACTCAGCTCACATAGGTATACCATTCACGAAGAAGGGTGGAGATGATATATGTAGCCTCTGAATCTTCTCCCCTGCTGAACCCACATATGATCAAAGTACAGAAGTTGTCACTGCCAAACCCACGTAGGATCCTAGTACAGTAACTATCGCTGCCGACCCACGTAGGGTCCAAGTACAGTCATCCTCGCTGCCAAACCCACGTAGGATTCAAGTACAGTCGTTCTCATTGCCGAACCCACGTAGGATCCAAGTACAGTCGTCCTCACTGCCGAATCCATGTAGGATCCAAGTACAGTCTTTCTCGCTGCTGAACCCATGTAAGATCCAAGTACAGTCGTCATCATCATCGCAGTCACAACCAGCTCTAGGGTTCCCGCACACAGCACACTTGATTACCGGAGGGTCTGCCCCTCGAGTCAAAGATCGATACATCAACTGTCACGAAGTCCAGAGCTGATGTATCCCGTAGTTCCGTCCCACGACATAGGGTAAAAACCAAGCAAAATGTGCCCAAGTCACGGAGAACAAGACAACCAAGACATTTCCCTAAATTACATGGCGTGTAGGTAAGCGATACACACCGTGTCACCAAACACCAGGTACTGCCCGTGTGAAATGGCCCGTGTCGCAGGGCTGGTCATGTAGATAAGTAAGTACAGGGCGTGTGGTATAGTTACACGCTGTGTCCAAACCTCTAGGGTCGGTTCCATGTGCGCTGGCCATACCTGTCCGTGTGATGGAGTACCTGCCCGTATACTCAATCCCGTGTCCATGTATTCCCAGAATACACACCGAGTCAACACGAAGCTGCTTCTGCCACGGTGAGGTAGTACACGCCGTGCCCTTGGACGTGTGGTTCTGCCCGTGTCCGTGTATCTTCTAGATTACACGCCAAGCCTTGCGAAGTGGCTTCTTCCTTTCTATGAAGTGAATAAACGCCGTGTTACTTGGCCGTGTATTGCTGTCCGTGTCCATGTATTTTCCCTGAATACATGCCATGTCCATCGAAGCCTCCTATGAAAAACAGCGCGGAGAGTACACGCCGTGTGTATAGAGTCACACATCGTGTGTTACTTTTCTAACGTCCAAAACAGAAGCCACAGTACGCTTATACTACACGGCGTGTTCTTTTGGAGTACATGCTGTGTATTCTGGAATTTTTCCATAAACGATGCCTCTGGCCAGCACGCCTTCCGAGGTGTCCCTTCTTCATTCTGATAATTTGATTTCCACAAAACTTCCGTTTCTAGGTCGCCCTGATGCTCTGAGGCCGTTTACGATTTTTTCGGGCCTCCAATCTGCTCCGAAAACATATCTTGATTCACCACTCAAGAATGCTTAAAGAACTCCACATATTCACAAGAACGAAGGAGGAATTAGTCCATGTTAGTTTGGTCTGGTCCCTTCCACATTAGTCTGATAACAAGTGGTTTAAGAGGAACAACAACATGGAAGGAAAACCAATCATTACCCAATCCAAACACACCCCTACCTCGATAAACGATGTCGTTTTCCGGCGTCACGGAAGATGGCGTCGCAGGGTGAGGTTTCGAAGACGGCGTTGGCGTGCATCCAAGAATGGGACGATGTCTCACACTAGCTGTGAAGAGAATAAGGAAAGGCACATTGTATCTTCTTATGGTGATGGATTTCTTCGTCAAAGAGGTGACGTTCTTCTCGGGAGGATGAAGTTATTCAAATAAAGCTAGAGTTCTCTCAAATCTCCTCACACAGCAAATCTAACCCAAAATAAAATAAGGCTTCCTCTTATTTTATTTTATTTTGTCAAGAATTCAAAATTCAAGAATTCAAAAACTTCATTAACTAATTGAAGTGTTTGAATTAATTGTATAATGTGTGTTGGCAAGATTTAAGAGGGAGAGAGAGAGAAGGTGGAAGGGTTACACAATTAATTCCAAGGGGTTAAGGGGTTATGGAAAGTGAAAAGGTTGGGGATCGTGTGGGACCCACCTTACATTTATCCTCACATGGGTAGTTAGGATGCTAGTGGGTCCCACACAAACTCCCCCATGTAGGATAAAACCACCTTAGAAAAGGAAATAAAATTGTACCACAATTTTATTCACTTTTCACTTAATCCACATTTTTTTAAACATCTCTTCCCGAGTAAACACATCTTTGGTAAAGATCCTCTTAAGCAATTACCAGCACTATTAATTCATCGGTGCCCTCAGATTTCAATTCCAAGCACTGGTTCAAAAGATAAAAAAACCCGCTCGTTTTCTCACTGAATGTACCCGAGCTAAACTTCAGAAATTGATTCCGGGCACACCGGGCCTCGGAATCAGGTGCCATCAGAAATTGCGTACTCTTATAATCCCAAAGAATTTAAGTAAAAAATTTTCCTTGAAATTTAAGGGTCTTTACACTTTGGATTTGGTGGCTACTGACGCTGATTACCCTCAAGAACTCGAGGTTTAGTGCACTAGATTTTATAGTGCCCCAACTCCCTACAGTTGTATCATTGAACAATGGGTGGTTATCTCCTTTATTCAGCTACATTCTCATTCCTTTTCATGTCTTTTCGACACTCTTGATCATGGTATCCTTATTTCACACACTTGAAGCACTTCCCCATCCCTTTGAGGCAGTTCCCATGGTGCAACTTCCCACATTTTTGGCATGTGAGTCATTGATTTTTCTTCCCACCTTTAGATCCACCGTCTTGAAACTCCATATTTAGTTTCTTATCACCATAGCCATGGTACCATTCGAAAAACTCCATCTCCACTTTGAGAGCACATCTAAAAACTTCTTCATAACTCCCAAAGTCTCGAATTGCAAGAGCCTTTTGAAGGTGTGGTTTTAATTCACTAAAGAATCTATCAATTTTTCTATTATTGTTGATAACAAAACCCAAAGCGTACCTTGCAAGCCTCGTGAAATTTTCTTCGTAGGTTGTGAAATATTCTCCTTCTTTTTTCTTGAGATCTATGAATTCTCTCTCCATCTTCGTGTGAAGAGTTCTTGGGAAATACTTGTTAAGAAAAATTATCTTAAAGTCTTCCCATTCCATCTCTTCAATTTCCTCCCTTGGCTTGGTGTTCTTAATCAAATCCCACTATTGATCAGCTTATCCATTTAGATGATAAACGACTAGATTCACCTTATCTATCTCAGAATAGTGAATCACATAAAAGATCCATGGAGTTGAACCACTGCTCCGCAACTATTGGATCGGAAGATCCACTAAACGTCAGTGGTCATTGCCTCATAAAACATTCGATAGCCTGTTGCTCCCTCTTTGGTGAAGGAGGAAGTTCCCCATTATTATGGTTATTGTTCATAACCTGAGATAGTTGGGTAAGAATCGACATGATTTTCTGAACTCCACCTCCCATATCATTGGGGATTTCGTTCAGGCAATCGTTGCATTGGCCCTTGCACGAGTTGTTGGCCTGGTTTCTCCTGGTTCCCACCATTTTCTAAAATAGAAAAGGTTAGAACAAAACATACGTCAAAAAATCATGAATAACTTATTCATTTGATCAATTTATACAAAAATCATAACATATGGTATCCCTATATAAATATTATTATGTGCATATTTGTTTTTAGTCTCATGTTAGAGGTTTTCTCTAGGGTTCACTAATCCTAATTCCCAAATTAACTAAAACTTTCCACTGATACCAACTATAGCGACCTGAAATTTTCTTACATTACCATTACATCATTTTAGAGATAAAAAATATAATATTATTACACATAGAGGATCCAAAGGTTTAGTGTCTTGGGAAAACTATGACCATACATAACAATTGCAACATCAACCATAAACATTTATTTAATTCCTTCTTCTCTAGATTCTTATTGGCACTTGACCTCTCCTTAGTACATGTAATCACTTGAGGATATACATCAAAAGGGGTGAGATAAAATCCCAGTAAGAGGATATATAAGAACAATATAACAATGGGTTAGCATAACCATAACATAGGAAAAGTATCATGAACATGAGAGGAAGCATTAATAAGAGACTTGAAATGTGGCAATGCATAAAAATGAAACATCATGTCTTAGTGGTTAACTACCACAAATACTTGTGAAAAAATCTAGAATCTTGTTCAAAAATCCTTTAACATTAAATCATTATATTAATCACTTTACTTAATGCATTGGAGTGTTGTATAATTCCGGGTGCACCCGTCACATTGAAACATTCATATTGCGCTATATAATTCCGGGCACACCCATCACATAATAACATTATCATTTATCATGAATGACACAATGAAAATATATCAAAATTAATATAACTAAACCATGTAAAGTAATGGATTTCACCTCATAAGAACACATTCATTAACATTGGTTTCCCAAAAGAAATAGGGAATAACATACATGTTACAAGAACCGTCAACCTCGAATGAGAAGTAAAAGGTGTGTTATTAAAAGAAGAGTTCTTTTGGAAAATATTTTGTTTGACATAAACAACAGTGAAAGAAATTTATATCCCATAAAATTAAATACAATGATTAATAAATTATTTTTAAGGAGTAACCATATCAAAAAAGAAGTGAAATAGGGATAACCCAAAGGATGAAAGTTGGGTTTGAGAATTTCCCCTTACCTTATATCTGAACGCTTCCTTCACTTTAATGTCCTGTATAACCACATTAGATTCATTAATTACCAATTACAGAACCTTGTGTACATGAATATGGTTTATTATGGTTTCATTAAGTTATTTTATGTGCCTTTGTATGAGTTGTAGAGTTTAAAAACATTTTTCGGGAATGTTTGTTTTTATGGTTTTTCTTGAGCGGTTCACTTGTATTCATAAATTGAAGTTTGGGTAGAACATGGGTAAAAATCCAGAACATATATTACATGTTATTAATGATATTATAGGATTTTAAATGATCTTATAATTTATTATATTATATACCATGTTGATGAATCATTAGATAATAATTAAATGATGATTATTTGGGTTAATTTGGGCGGTTTTTCAACCACAACGATCTTATTTTGTTTAATCATTTAGTAATATGTACATAATTTAGTTCCAGAACTTAAAATAGGAAATAATACATATATAATATTATGTTTTAACCATAAAATTTGTTTCATGACCAGTTCTTAAGGTAGAAATGAAAAAAGAAAACATGTCATTCTTGAAGGTGATAGATTAACACCTTACGAACAATGTTTTATTTTATAAAATAAAAGGAAGAGGAGAAGGGGGTTGGATGGTAAAATATACCATTAGTATTATAACATTACAGTATATATATGATACTAGAGTTACCATACCACGTGGATGAAGATAGGCGGGGAAAGAATAAGAAAAGAACTTGAAATTGAAAGGAAATTAAAGGAAAGAGGAATAGAAATTACCTCTTGAATTCTCCTCTTGAGATCCTACTTAAGGGACCTAGGCTTGGTATTTTGATGTGACCAAAAGCTATTGGAAGTGGGGGAGGGGATAGGGAAGATGATTGGTTAGAGTTTATACAAGGCTTGAAGATTGAGAGGTATGGGAAATGAGGGTGTGAAGGGTGGTATTTATAGTGGAGGGGAAAGGGTTTTCCTTAATATTTAATTCATTAGTTAATTAATTTCCCCTAAGACAAAAAATAGCGAGTCTTCCATGACCAAGAATAGTAAATAGGACATGTGAGTTCGAGATTTGGGTGCTTACATCACTTGTGATATCAGGAATAGTGGGTTTAAATTATAATGTATTTATATGGTAAATTAATGTATTTTACTATTCACAAAAAATTCAAGTATTTCAGAAAAATCACAAAAATTCAACCTAACCATTTTTTGATGTGTAGAATCCAAAAATGAAGTCCATTTTTCAAAAATAATTTTCTAAATATTTTTATTTTAATATTTAATTAAAATCATAATTTATTATCAAAAAACCTGTTTTAAAATAGTCATTTACTTATTCTAAAATATAGGTATATCATACTTTCAACTTGAATATTATTTATATATTATCATAGGTTAGATTACTATTCATTAGGGTATATCAATATTCATAAGGGTATGTTACTATTAATAAGGGTAGGTTACTATTCACTGAAAATTAATTTTTTCTTATTGGACTCCAAATAACTTACTGATTGCAACCGTGTATGTCAGATTTTCGAAATTCCAATCACAGAAGTGACAAACTTATGTTTAAAGGTCACTTAGCACTTAGTAGTTCATTATTTTGTGTTTTAATGTGATTTTATGACATATTTATAAGAATAGAATTTCCATTGAAAAACATTGGGTCATTACATCCTTCATCCCACCCCCAAATTCAGCTTAAAATAATTCAAAAATAAATCCATTAACATTAAAAATAACATTTAAATTATACCTCAACAACCTGAGGACAATAAAACTCTACACCATAAGGATTCTTATCCTAAAGAAGCATCATCGAGCATTACAAATGAACAACTCTAGCCATTGGGACCTCATTTTGGCTTCTCATTCCCAAGTCTCCTCTTGGACACATCTGTGTTATCGTAAAACACATACAAGTGACATAAATTTTGTCATGAACCTACCCAAATACCCTATCAAATTATCACCCGACCTGATCTATGGAATACTCAAAGGGTGTTCCCAATCCCCACGGGCTAGTAAACAACACCCAGGTATTAAAAAATAACCAAAGAGATTAATTTTTCCCAACCTAAAGCAACAACATGGTGTATATATATATATATAACAAAGAGAAACAGTGGAAGAGATAAACATATGCCACAACTGAAAGAAGATAGTGGAAATGATACAACTCAAACTGGTAAGAACATCCCAAAGTACAAGTCCAACATAAAAGGATGACTAAAATAGAAAAATGACTACTCCATGTGAGAGTGTGGGTAAACTCCCACCATCTCACCACTAGCTATCAAAACACAGCTGACAAAAACCTTGTTACCTCACTGCAGTGCCTTTCCTTTCCCTACATCAAAAGACAAACAAAGGTTTACTCCCTATCAAAGTATTGTTCAATGTGCAAGATAACAAGCTCAGTAGGATCCCACTTAGGTGTTTTATAACAAGTCTCTATACAATAATTTAAACATGCTCAAATTTAAAGAAAATAAGGCATGATAAGAAGTTAAATAGTTTTATATCAAAAGAATGAAAAAATATTTAATTTCCCCCTTTTACCACATTTCCAAATAAAGTTGGTTTAAAAATTTCAAATCATTTCATATACATAAAATAATTTATATAAAAGTAAATCATTTATCACATATCATATCAAATCCATGGTAGCACAAGCTAAAACAGTACATGCCAAAACAACCAAAGCATATGAAACATCATGTAACATCCTTGACCTTCTGGCCTATTACATTGTGGGAAATCTACTGGTTGAGGTGTCTGGGGAAGGTCCAAATATTTTTTTTGTGGAGGAAGGGAGGATTTTTGTGGTGTTTTGGTGTAAAGGGGGTGTTTTAGATCACTAAACTAACGATAGATCTCCAAACAATGGTAGATCCCCAAACTAATGGTAAATCTATGAACTAATGGTATATCTCTAAACTAATGGTGGATCTCTGAACTAATGGTAGATCACCAACTCTATGTCATTGAACTAATGGTAGATAAATGAACTGGAAATAGATCACTTAACTAATCGTACATCCAAATGATTGATCTACAGTAAATCCATTTTTTTTCAAAATTTTCTAGTTTTTCCCTTTTGATGTATTTTTGATGAAACATGGTTTTAATGTATTAATTAATAAAATTTAAAGTCATTTTAAAAGTTTATAATTATACCTTCTAATTATTAAAATTACTAAGACTTTTTAAATGGTTATACCATGCGTATTTGATGATATCCACCTTCAATGGTCAACTAAACCGTATCAAATCTCACTAGTTTCAGATTTAATCATTCTAAAGAAAAGATCCCTCCTTCCTTCATTCTGGATTTATTTCTCTTAAGATGATAGGTACCCAATACTTATTCTCTTGGAGTCATGGAACCTTTTCACTGCACTTGATATGGGTTGCCTTTAGGTGGTTCTATTCGGTGTGTGCAACCCCTATTTTTGGTGCAACAAATTTGTGTAAAGCTTCTTTATTCTAGGAAGGATTTACATTGTTTCTCTTTATGTGTCTCATGTAGGATGAGTTTATTATTATTATTTATCCCTATGGTGATGGTTTCATTCAGCTTAAGAAAGATAAATTAATTGGTTTAAATTAAATTTAAAGGGGTAGGGGAATGTGAAGCATGATCTCATGACTTTGTTGTTATTGTTTTGATGTTGTGAATTGTATGGGTAAATTCCTGGTGAAAATTGTGGTCATTGGGGGTCCTTTCTTGTTCTTTTATGATGTGAATTATGGAATGCATGTTTCGTGATTTTTTAAAACAATTAAAAATGTAATTGGCTAATCACGAATACCTGGTTAATGAATTAGATGCCTCTAGATCTTAAGGCTTGGGTGATAACACCCTTAAATAAAGTGGAATTGAATGAAATCCCCTATACCTAATGTGGAAAAATCTATATGTGTGGTGTGGAATGTGTTTTTGAAATTGGTTGTGTGTTGTGTCTTGGTTGTGTTGATTCAATTCTTGGGAAGTGGATATGTTTTGATGCATGTGCAGTGGGGATGTGATGGTGGTTGTGGTGCGGTTGTGCAATGAGGCTGGGAAAGTGGATGTTGGCCTATTGGTATGTGGATGTTGGGATGTCTGTTGTTGTAATGTGATGAGTTATGCTAGTTTCTTGAGTAGTAATGGAATTAAACGTATTGTAATTATTTCAAATGGGCATGATTAACGAGTGAATTGACTATGGGCGGTGTAGTTTAAACGGTTAATGTTGATATATGAACTAATGGGTTGGAAATACTAAACATAATGCCTCTTTTAATGGAATGGGTTGGTAACATAAAATTTGGAAAATGAATTAATGAGAATTAAAGACCGAAATATGAATTTTGGACTATTTTTCTTGTGTGGGGTTATACATTTTGTTTTGGCAGTGGAAGTAGAGGATCTTTTGAGATGGATTATGCCATGTTAGTGAACCCTTAGGATGTGGCTTGTGTATTGTGAATCTCTCTCTCTCTATATACATTATATATTCCCTATGATTTCTATACGTGCCCACCTATATCGAGCACCATTTTTCGACACCCACCCACACACACACACACACACATATTTGGGGGGGGGGGGTGTTTTTCCCAACATTTCGGTGGGAGGATGGATGGCTAGCTATCCACTTTTCCCTACTCCCTCTTCTAGGTGTTGGTGACATGCATGGGCTATGATGGACAGAAGTCAAAAGTGTCATTGTCTATATGTTATGTGAGGTGGTGTGATGACCTAGGAGTCTTCAACCGAGATTTTATGAGATGAATTATGGTGGGGGTCATGCATGGCAAGAGGAGGGTATGAGGTTGATGTCCTTCATGTTCATGACACCCTACTACACTAGTTATGAGATGTGATGTGATATGATAGCCCATATGTATTTGGGTGAGAAATGATGTTATGTGATGGCCTAGGTGTCTTCGAGAGATATGTGATGTGATGACCCAGGTGTCTGCAGGTAGGATGTGGTGTTTTGTGATGTTATTCAGAAGAGGTGAGAGTGCCAGAATGTACATCATTGAGTTATGAGAGCAGAAAATTAGTGGTAAAGTGGTGCAGGGTACCCTACATCAACATGCTTCATATTATGTTATTATATCGGCTTGCGTTATTTGGTGAGCATGCCTTGGCGAGTTTGGGATGGATAGTTGACCTGTTTAGGTGATTTTGGTTCTGCTATTTGATCACAGGTGCATTAGTATACTTCTTTTACATATACATAGGAGACTTTGGTTTCCCTATTGAGTATACTTTTATGCTAACCCTATGTATATAAATTGATTTTCAGGTTTTCAGGAGGACTATGTGGATTGTGTTGGACATTACTAGGTCATACTTTTGGGTATTTGTTACATTTCTACTTTAACTTTTCTTTTAGGTATTTACTTTTTGAGACTTTTATTTGTATCAGTTTTTTATACATGCATTGGGGGATGGTTTTGGTTTCCTTTTTATATTATTTCTTGGAGTTTTTTATGGATAATTCATCTTATCTCTTGATCATATATTATTATAGAGGGAAATTCCTCCCATTTCATGAGATTTTATACCCTCGTTGCTAGTCGCCAACCCAGGGACTACTGGAGGCGGGACTCGAGGGGCCATTATCTCTCTCTCCTCATTATTGTATCTTTGGAGGGGAGGGGTCATGAAAGAGTAGTATCATAGGCTAATGGTTGAGAGATATGATGGAGTTTGGATTCAGGAATAGTAAGGATTGAATGGGTTGGTATGGAAATAGTGCTAATTGACCTTAATGCCTAACATAGGCTAGAGAGACCTGCTAGGACACGAGATTTTAGGGCCCCCCATATCCAGTGTATAGACTCTGAGCTTATTGACCAACCAAGTGAGGTGGAATTTTTTGTAGGGTAGAGACCAAGTAGAGGTACATGCATCATGATAACTTGTATTCCTATTTAAATTGAGCTATTTTGTGAAGTTTAAAATTAATAAAGTAAATTAAAATGAAATAAAAAAATTCCATACTACCGGGCTTAGGAAATATTTGTTTTAATTTTTATCTAAGGATGTTGATCATCATCTGCATGTGGATCAGTTATTGGAGTTTCGGTAGGATAACCCAATTGATCATTGGAGGGTTGACCGGGTTGAGGATGATGATTAGTGTCAGAGGAAATTGTGATATTTTAAGTGGAAGGATTTGGGGAAGTATGAGGGAATTGTTTCTGATGCGGAGATAAAGTGCTAGCTATATGATCTAGAGACCAGTTTTAGTTTGATCTGGGACCTGATGGAGTATTGGGTCACTTTGGAAATTAGTCATATGTTAGGAGCTACGCATTAGTGGTGGAAGATGTACCTTGGTGCGAAAAAAGAGGAAAATGTTTCATGGGTTGACTTCCAGAAGGAGTTTTGGGAAGAATTCCTTTCACTGACCATGAAGGATGTGAAGAGGAAGGAGATACTCTCCCTTCAACAATGGATTATGTATGTGTGGGATCTTGAGATAAAGTTTAAGGACCTTATGAATTTTACCCATATCTTTTCCTTGATGAGGAGTCTCATGCGAGTCATCTTGAGGAGATAGTCCTTCTTTCGATCTAGTGCGCAGTTACTCCTTTTACGTTACCAAAATATCTGGAGGTTTAGAAGAAGGAAGATGTGATTGAGCATATACACTTGAGATGAGGTTTACCATGAGATGGGAAATAGTAGGGTTCTACAAGGAGTAGGGTTTTCAGTGGTAGGTCCTAGGTTCCAGGGCCTTTGAGGTTTTGAGCAGTAGGGAGTTGACCTCAATGAATTCCTTTCCATTCATCTAGGGATAGTGGTTTCTATGATCTTCCTAGGGAATTCATATCAGTGTGTTTTGTTTTTTGGGTTCATGGCCATCATCAAGATCAGTGGCCAGTGGATTCTTGAGATCATTTTGGTAGGGGTGGATAGGTTCAATGTCATCCTCAATAGTATTTACTAGCGAGACCGTTCCAGTAGCAGGGGAAATGATCTTATTCTTTAGCCGGAGTAGATGGGGTAGGTAAAGGCTAACCTTAGGATGTTCCTCGAGATCAGGGACCTCAATATAAGCATGTTCATGGTGGTTGTAATGGCCTGGGTTGTTGGAGGTCCATTACTTAGTAAAAATCTGATGTTTGAGGTGTTATGGGTGGTCTGGGAGGCCATCCCAACTTCTCGGTGAAGTTTGACCCACGGTAGGCCTACCGGTAGCCTTAGGCTACCGGTAGCAGACATACCAGTGGCTCGGTCTACCGGTATCCGCAGCCTACCGATAGCTCGGTCTACCGGTAGATGCAGCCTACTGGTAGCTGTCAGCCACCGGTAGCTCTCGACTACCGGTGGATGGAGCCTACCGGTAGCTCGGCTACCGGTGGCTGCACCCTACCGGTATCTCAGCTACCAATGGCTGTCAGGCATCAATAGCTCTCGAATACCGGTAGCTACAACCTAATGGTAGATTAGCTACCGGTCGCTGTCATCCACCGGTAGCTCTCAGCTACTTGTAGCTCTTGGCTACCCCCACAAGTTTTTCTAGAAGCGCATCATTTTTGTGCGTGGCATTTGATTAAGTGAGATACCCTAGGTGCGTCGGTTTAAACTGCCCCTAAAGGTGAGGACCCCTTTAATGACGTGTGGGGCCGCATGGTCAACCCACGACCCCCTCTCCTTATGCGGTTTCACATTACCGTCCCCGAACCTTATAAACTAAAGGGTTCTCCGTGGGTTTCTGATTTTCTTGATCACCCTCCCATCATTTCCTCTGCTAGTTCTTGAGTTGCCGAGGCCCCACCCCCACAAATTTCACATCTTCTATTCCTGGCGGGTGAAGATAAACTTCGATCGTTGATCAATCAAGTAGGGTTTCACCTTCGTCTCTCCTTTCTGTGTATCTTGTGGGTTGGGTATTCTATTGTTTCTGTAGAATTGAATTAACCAAGCATTAAAGAAGATAACAAATGGATTCTAAAGAACAAAGGGGAGGGGTGTGACCGATGATGCTGATCTGTTTTTCTATTCTTCCATGATTAATGATTTCTGAATTGTGTGGGCTTACGCCTACTGAAAATCATGGCCGTTGGTGGTCTTTATCTGTGCACTAATGAACCCTTACCTCTGGTGATGTTTAAATGGATTGTATTGTGTTTGTGAACCCTTGTTGTGTAAAGGAATTTGGTTCATTATGTACATACGGCTAAATAAATTGGAAGCACCAGGATCAACCCTTTTTCTGTGATAACCCCGGTTAATATACAACGGAATTTAAATCATGGAGTGTGTTAAATATTTTAAATATGAAAATACTGGCATGGGCCTGCTTTGTGTTTGTGGTAGTGGTTTGGTTATCTTCTTTCATGGGACGATTGCTGGGTGATGTGGGTTGGGATGGGATCCCCTATTGTTATGGTTTCCCTGGTTGTGAATTTGAGGTCGTGTGGTTACTTCATCTATATCACGAATTGGGGTGGAATCCTCTATTGTTGAGGAACTGTTTACTCCTGGATTTTGGGAACATGGGGTAGTATCTTGGGTTTTCCTTTGGTTACAGTACTTCGAGGGATCTCACTTATCCCTTTGTTGTTGTGACTTTACAAGAGAACTGGGTGTGAATGTTTACATTGATGTTTGATTGTACTCCTTCCTTGGCTTGTGATTATGCTTTCCAGTTGTCCAAGTAGGTGCAAAAAACCCATCTAACATTATTACTAATCATGAAAACACAGATGAGACAGATGGGTTTTGGTTTGGTGTGGGTTGTGACTTGGACGTGGGTGCTGAATGTGTTCTTTAGGCAAGATGAAGAAAAACATAAACTTTGGGTGAGTGCTTGTTAAATATACATATACTTGTAGTTTTGTGTTTCTTATTCACGCCCCACCCAAGTTGAGAACTTATTGCCGAACACCCCCATTTCATGGGGGAGGGTGTTTTTCCCAACACTTCTATTAGTGGCTGGTTATTAGATCCTTTATACTCCCTTTCCTGGATAGCCCAAGTATCTTCGGGCAGGCTATGTTGGCCTGAAGTCCATTATTATCCCAAGAATCTTTGGGCAGGGTGGCGCGGTGGTTGGCCCAGGTGTGTGCGGGCAGGTGGTTTCCCAAGTGTCTTCGGGATGAGGCCCAGGTGTCTTCGGGCGTGGCAGTGGATCTTCTAGCCCAGGTGTCTTCGGGTGTGGCGGTGGTTGTTCTGGCCTAGGTGTTTGTAGGCGTGGTTACATGAGACAGTTGTGGCCCAGGTGTTTGAGGGCAGGGTTTGGCAGTGGGACTACGTGAGGGTATGGCCCAGGTGTGTCTGGGCGGGGTGTGGCAGTGTGACTGCGGTGAGAATGGAGGGATTGGTTCGATGCATAAGATGTCCTTAATAATCTGTGGGAAAGTGGCGCGGGGTACCCAAACATTGATGTGCTATTATTATATTTTACTTGACTTGCATTATTTGGGGAGTGTACCTTGGTGAGGCTTGGGTGGTAAGTTTCCTTGTTAAGTGCTTGGTTATCTCTTTTCTCACGGGGCATTAGTATGCCTCCCCACTTGTGCATGAGAGATTTAGGTTTTTCCCTACTGAGTATACTTGTATGCTCACCCTACGTATATAAAACTGTTTTCAGGTTTCCAGGAGGACTTCTGGGATCGCGCGGGACCATACTAGCGTAGGACCTTTGGGACAGTTGCTGTTGCTGTTTTTCTTTCTTTGGTACTTTACCTTTGTAGTCACTTTTTACTTTGTCGTATTTACTTTTGGAACATGCATATGGGAACGGTTGTTTTGGCTTTTATTGCACTTTTAGTTTTGGTGTTGTGGAATTTACTATCTTATCTCCCGATCCTATTAAAAGAAAAAGGGAAATTCCTTCCATTTAGCGAGTGATTCTATACCCTTGGCACTGGTCGCCACTCCAGGACCTATTGAAGGTGTGTTTCGGGGGTCATTATCTCTCCTTCAACTTGAAGAAGGAAGGGCCTGGCAATTTGCTGACCCTTCCCTCCTTTTGGTGAAGGCGGGTCTTGACAGAATGGTATCATAGGAGGTTGAGAGATAGGATGGAGTCTGGAGTTAGGCATAGTAAGTACTGTATGGGATGGTAGGGAAAAAGTGTTGGGTGACCTTGGTGCGTGAATTAGGCCAGGGAAGACCGGCTAGGACACGAGATTTTAGGGCCCCCCGTGATCCGATGCAAGGACTCTGGACCTACCGAACGACCAAGTGAGGCTACACTGATTGCAGGGTAGAGACCCTAGGAAAGGTACATGCATCATAATGAATTGTGTTATCGTGTTTCATGGGTGTTTTGGGAATTTGAATCAATAATAAGTTTAAGAAATTTTAAGAACAATATTATGCACTACTTGGCCTTAGGCATTCCTTATTTACCTTGCAGCTATGGCACCTGGGAGATGACCACGTGTGGTGCTGGTGATCGAGGCCCCAGATAATACCTTGGTTGATCGGAAAAGAGATGATCGAGAGGAGGAGGACGACCAGTGGTAGAAGACACTTCGGGACTTCCAGCAACAGACCCTTGAGAAGTATGAGGGAAACACATCTGACATGAAGATAGAGAGCTGGATAGAGGAGCTGGTGATAGCCTTCGGCCTGATTTAGGCCCCGACCAAGTACTGGGTCCCTCTAGCCGTCATCTAGATATGGGTAGCGGCGCGTTAGTGGTGGATGCTTTACCTGGGGGAGAGGAGAGAGGCTGAGGTGGCATGGGCTGATTTCGAGAGGGAGTTCCGAGCGGAATTCCTCTCTTCGACGATGAAGGCAGAGAAGAGGCAGGAGCTTCTCTCCCTCTAGTAGGGGAGTATGTCAGTATGGGAGCTGAGAATCAAGTTCAAGGACCTCATACATTTTGCTCCGGACCTCTTTCTTGATGAGGAGTCTCGGGAAAGACGTTTAGAGGAGTCTCTCCGACCCTCCCTCCAGTATGTTGTTACCCCCTTTACCTTGTCGACGTACTTGGAGGTCCAGAAGAAGGCCGAAGTGGTAGAGAGGATGCACGCTCTAGGAGGTGTTTCATGAGAGGGGATCTAGCTAGGAAAATCGAAGGGGAAGGACGTCAGCACCGGGCCTCCAGCGTCAGGACCCTCCAGGTTCTGACTAGCAGGGAGTAGGCCGCAACAGTTTCAGTTCCAGTACCCTGGTCCTCACCCTTTTCCTTCAAGCCCAGGACCATAGTGCTTCATCTATGGGAGCCATGGAAATCTCCGGAGTCAATTCCCAGACCGAGTACAGTACGGCGGTGGCGGACAACCCCAGCACCCTCCCCAGCAGCAGCTTCCAGCTAGGCCTTTCCAGTAGCAGTAGTAGGGGCAGCGAGCTCCCGATCCTCTGAGGGAAGACATTGCATGAGGAGGCTAACCTCAGGGTGATCCTTAGGTACCTCGACCGGGGTGTGGTCGGGGAGGTGGCCGCCAGCCAAGGGGTAGAGGAGCTGGGCGTGGATAGTTGCATGCCGCGGAGGTAGTAGTTCCACCAGGGCCGAAGGTCGTTCGAGGTACGATCGGTTTTTTTAGCACTCTTTCTTATGCCTTGTTCGATACCGGAGCTTTTCACTCCTTTGTTACACCCAATCTAGCCCGTGCCTTGGGCCTAGATGATGAGAGACTTCCAGTTCCCCTGGTGCTAAGAACACCAGTCGGAGGTCAGACTAACTTGTTAAATGTTTGTCGAGGATGCATACTGATGATAGGACCACATCAGTCAGTCAGGGATCTACTACTGCTACAGATACAGCCATACGATGTCATCCTAGCCATCGACTGGCTGTTCTCTGTGTGTTCCATCATCGACTGATTCCTAGGAAGGGTTGTGTTCTCAGACTTGGGTGGCCGGTGTGCTACTTTCACTGGCGAGCGGAGCAGTCAAAAGGGCAGCAGGCGAGAGGAACCCCTCCTCTCCTTGTTAGTCGAGATGTCAGAAGAGCCAATAGATGCTGAGAAGGTAGAGGTTCCAGGAATCATCAGAGAGTTTATGGACGTCTTTCCTGAGGAGGTAACGACTCTACCCCCTTGACGTGATATCGAGTTTGGGATAGAATTGCAGCCCGGTGCTCGTCTGATCTCGATGGCTCCTTACCAGATGGAACCTTCGGAGCTACGGGAGCTGCGAATTCAGATTAATGATCTAATGAAGAGGGGTTATGTTTGACCAAGTGAATCACTATGGGGTGCTCCAGTCTTGTTCTCAAATAAGGAAGATGGTGGTCTCAGGTTGTGCATAGACTACAGGAGGCTGAATCAGGTAACGATTAAGAATTACTACCCTCTTTCGAGGATAGATGATATTTTCGACCAACTGAAAGGGGCAGGGTGGTTCTCAAAGATCGACCTGCGGTCTGGGTATCAACAGTTGAGAGTGAAGGAGGGAGAAATTCTGAAGATGACCTTCAGGTGCAGATATGGACACTTTGAGTTTGTAGTCATGCCTTTCAGTGTTACGAACGCCCTAGCTGTGTTCATGGGTCTTATGAACTCCATCTTCCGGGAGTACCTGGATCAGTTCATAGTTGTGTTCATCGACGATATCCTGATCTATTCAAGATCAGAGGAGGATCACGCAGAGCACCTGAGGACAGTTTTGGAGGTCCTCCGACAGCACCAGATCTATGGTAAGTTGTCGAAATACAAGTTCTGGACGCGAGAAGTGAACTTCCTTGGGCACGTAGTGTCCGATCAAGGGGTAGCTATGGACCCATAAAAGGTTGAAGCAGTTGTTTCTTGGGAAGCACCCAAGAATGTGGCAGAGGTTCGTAGCTTCCTCGGGCTGGCAGGGTACTATCGGAGGTTCCTACCCAACTTATCCCGAGTTGCAGCCCCTTTGAAAGCCTTGACTAAGAAGAATCAGGTTTTCGTGTGGAGTGAGCAGTGCGAGGCAGCCTTCATCTATCTGAAGGAGAAGCTGGTTAGTGCCCCAGTGCTCAGACTACCAGAAGAAAGGGCGGCGTATGAGGTGTTCTGTGATTCTTCAGGGCAAGGCCTCAGATGTGTGTTGATGTAGCAGCAAGGAGTGATCTCTTATGGGTCTAAGAAGCTACTCCCTCATGAGCGTAATTATTCCACCCACGACCTGGAGCTTGCAGTGGTTGTTTTTGTGCTAAAGATATGGCGGCATTACCTCATCGGGGAACGCTTTGTGGTCTTCACAGATCACAAAAGTTTGAGGTATATCTTCTCCCAGCGGGACCTAAACTTGTGGCAGCGGAGGTGGATGGAGTTCCTCCAGGATTACGACTTCGAGATTTCCTACACTTCAGGGAAGGGGAATGTAGTGGCCGATTCCTTGAGCAGGAGATCATAGAAGGATGCGGTCCAAGAGTCGGCAGACACCTGGAAGGAAATGGAGGAATTGTCTGCCTTACACCTGGATGCGAGGATGGATAGCAGTAGAGGTTGCCTATATCAGATGACAGTGCAGTCTTCCCTATTTCAGTAAGTGGAGGAGTCTCAGTGGGGAGACCCAGAGTGAGAAGTGATGAGTGACTGAGTTGACCAGAGCAATGCTCCAGAAGGATGGATGGAGGATGGTCAAAACCGGATGTTTTTCTAGGGGAAGCTGTTTGTTCCATAGGTGATGCATGAAAAAGTTATCAGTGAGTTCCACAACTCACCCCTAGCGGTACACCCAGGAGTTTCTAAGATGTACCAGGGTCTGAAGAGATAGTTTTGGTGGCCTGGAGTAAAGTGAGTAGTGGCGGAGTTTGTGGCCAAGTGCCTAGTGTGTTAGCAGGTGAAGGCTGAACACCGTGTTATAGGAGGCCTGCTGCAGTCTATGGATGTCCCTGAGTGGAAATGGGAGGACATCTCAATGGATTTTTTCATAGGACTACCCAAGGTTCAAGGGGGATATGATGCCATATGGGTAGTAGTGGACCGGTTGAAGAAATCAGCTCACTTTCTGGCGATTAAGGAGTCAAGTGCAGTGGATGATTTGGCTCGAAGGTACGTGGATGAGGTGGTGTGGTTTCATGGAGTTCCGAGGTCCATAGTCTTGGATAGGGATGCACAGTTCACCTCATGAGTCTGGAGAGGATTGCAGCATGATTTTGGCACCCAGCTACGTCTTAGCACTGCTTTCCATCCCCAGACAGATGGGCAGATAGAGCGCACAATCCAGACCATGGAGGATATGCTGCGGGCATGCGTTCTAGACTCAGGAGGATCATGGGTGTGACACTTGCCTCTGGTAGAGTTCACCTACAATAATATCTATCACTCTACCATTTGTATGGCCCCGTTTGAAGCCTTGTACGGGAGGCCATGCCGCTCACCTGTGTGTTGGACCAGAGTCGGAGAGGCGGGCATCCTTGTCCCGAAGGTGGTGCAGAGCACGACGGAGAAGGTTCAGCTTATAAGGGAAAGGATGAAGGCGGCCCAGGACCGACAGAAGTCGTATGCTGATACTAGGAGGAGGCCCTTGGAGTATGAGGTTGGAGACCACGTGTTCTTGAAGGTCTCCCCTCGGCGTGGACAATGGAGGTTCGGCAAGGGGAGTAATCTTTCTCCCAGGTTCATAGGACCCTTCGAAGTGTTACAGCGGGTCGGCGAAGTGGCTTATCTGGTAGTGTTACCACCGCCGCTACTGAGGATACATGATGTATTCCATGTGTCCCAACTCCGTCGTTATTTGCACGATGATTCACACGTCATTGACTGGGGAGATATAGACATCGAGGACGACATGACCTTTGTGGAAAGACTAGTGATGATCGAGGATCTTGATGAGAAGGTGCTTCATGGGTGAACCATTCCCTTGGTTCGTGTGTTATGGAGACACGGTGGGCTTGAGGAGATCACGTGGGAGAGGGAACCATATATGCATGCCCAGTACCCAGAGTTGTTTTGAGTTTTGTGCTGTTCTGTTTATACTTGTTGTGGTGGACCGTTTTACCTTGTTAGCTATGAAATATGTGGGTTTTCTTTCCTCTTTGAATGTGTGTGAAAAGTCCTGGCTATGGGGAGGGGAGGATCACACCCCTAATCAAGACGCATTAAGGTGGATGCGATTAAGCCCGTGCGGGCAAGTCAGTGCCGCCCAAAGCGGATAGTATCTTGACATGGGGGAAGAGACTCCCCAACCCACAGACTGGGTAGTATGACATGGTATGTTTCTTGGTTGTTAAGAGAAAGGTGTTTTTAGTTAAAAATGGGGTTCACTCCTGAGAGGTATCTTTCAAGGTGGTTGTTCGGACCCTCTCTTTCCTTGTGGGTTGTTTTGATTCTCGAGGGCGAGAATAGTTTGAGAGGTATCTGATGTAATGGACCAGGTTGTTGGAGGTCCATTACTTAGTAAAAATATGATTCTTGAGGTGTTCTGGGTGGTCTGGGAGGCCATCCCAACTTCTCGGTGAAGTTTGACCCCCGGTAGGCCTATTGGTAGCCTTAGCCTACCGGTAGAAGATCTACCGGTGGCTCGGTCTACCGGTAGCCGCAGCCTACCGGTTGCTCGGTCTACCGGTAGCTACATCCTACTGGTAGCTCGGTTACCGGTAGCTGTAAGCCACCGGTAGCTCTTGACTACTGGTAGCTTGGATATCGGTGGCTGTCAGCCACCGATAGCTCTCGACTACCGGTGGCTGCAACCTACCGGTAGCTCAACTACCGGTCGCTGTCAGCCACCGGTAGCTCTTGGATACCAGTAGCTCTTGCCTACCCCCACGAGTTTTTCCAGTAGCGCCTTCTTTTTGTGCATGGTGTTTGATTAAGTGAGATACCCTGGGTGCGTCGGTTTAAACCACCCCTAAAGACGAGGACCCCTTTAATGACGTGTGGGGCCACGTGGTCAACCCATGACCCCCGATCCTTACGCGGTTTCACGTTACCGTCCCCAACCCTTATAAACTAAAGGGTTCTCCGTGGGTTTCTACTTTTCTCGATCACCCTCCCATCGTTTCGTCTGCTAGTTTTTGAGTTGCCGAGGCCCCACCCTCGCAAATTGCACATCTTCTGTTCCTGGTGGGTGAAGATTAACTTCGATCATTGATCAATCAAGTATGGTTTCACCTTTGTCTCTCCTTTATGTGTATCTTGGGGGTTGGGTATGCTATTGTTTTTGTAGAATTGAATTAACTAAACATTAAAGAATATAACAAATGGATTCTAAAGAACGAAGGGGAGGGGTGTGACCGATGATGCTGCTCTGTTTTTCTCTTCTTCCATGATTAATGATTTCTGAATTGTGTGGGCTTACGCCTACTAAAAATCATGGCCATTAGTGGTCTTTCTCTATGCACTAACGAACCCTTACCTCTAGTGATGTTTAAATGGATTGTATCGTGTTTTTGAACCCTTGTTGTTTAAAGGAATTTGGTTAATTACGTACATCCAGCTAAATAAATTGGAAGCACCAGGATCAACCCTTTTTCTGTGATAACCCCGGTTAGTATACAACGGAATTGAAATCATGGAGTGTGTTAAATATTTTAAATCTGAAAATACCGGCATGAGACTTCTTTGTTTTGGTGGTAGTGGTTTGGTTATCTCCTTTCAAGGGCCGATTTCTGGGTGATGTGGGTGGGGATGGGATCCCCTATTGTTATGGTTTCCCTAGTTGTGAATTTGAGGCCATGTGGTTACTTCTTCTATATCACGAATTGGGGTGGAATCCTCTATTGTTGAGGAACCGTTGGCTCCTGGATTTTGGGAACATGGGGTAGTATCTTGGGTTTTCCTTTGGTTCCAGTACTTCAAGGGATCTCACTTATCCCTTTGTTGTTGTGACTTTACAAGAGAACCGAGTGTGAATGTTTACGTTGATGTTTGATTGTACTCCTTCCTTGGATTGTGCTTATGCTTTCTAGTTGCCCAAGTAGGTGCAGAAAACTCATCTAACATTATTACTAAACATGAAAACACAGATGAGACATATGGGCTTTGGTTTGGTGTGGGTTGTGACTTGGATGTGTGTGCTGAATGTGTTCTTTAGGTAGGCTGAAGAAAAACCTAAACTTTGGGTGAGTGCTTGTTACCTATACATATACTTGTAGTTTTGTGTTTCTTATTCTCACCCCACCCAAGTTGATCACTTAGTGCCGAACACCCCCATTTCACGGGGGAGGGTGTTTTTCCTAACACTTCTATTAGTGTCTGGTTATTAGCTCATTTCTGCTCCCTTTCTCGGATATCCCAAGTATCTTTGGGCAGGCTGTGATGGCCTGAAGTCCATTATTATCCCAAGAATCTTTGAGCAGGGTGGCGCGGTGGTTGGCCCAGGTGTGTGCGGGCAGGTGGTTTCCCAAGTATCTTTGGGATGAGGCCCAGGTGTCTTCGGGCGTGGCAGTGGATCTTCTAGACCAGGTGTCTTCGGGCATGTCAGTGGTTGTTCTGGCCTAGGTGTTTGCAGGCATGGTTATGTGAGACAGTTGTGGCCCAGGTGTTTACGGGCGGGGTTTGGCAGTGGGACTGCGTGAGGGTATGGACCAGGTGTGCATGGGCGGGGTGTGGCAGAGGGACTACGGTGAGAATGGCGGGATTGGTTCGATGCATAGGATGTCCTCAATAACTAGTGGGAAAGTGTCACGGGTACCCAAACATCGATGTTCTATTATTATATTTTACTTGACTTGCGTTATTTGGGGAGTGTACCTTGGTGAGGCTTGGGTGGTAAGTTTCCTTGTTAAGTGCTTGGTTATCTCTTTTCTCACGGGGCATTAGTATGCCTCCCCACTTGTGCACGAGAGCTTTAGGTTTTTCCCTATTGAGTATACTTGTATGCTCACCCTATGTATATAAAATGGTTTTCGGGTTTCTAGGAGGACTTTGGGGATCGCGCGGGACCATACTAGTGCAGGACCTTTGGGACAGTTGCACTTGCTGTTTTTCTTTCTTTGGTACTTTACCTTTGTAGTCACTTTGTACATTGTGGTATTTACTTTTGGAACATGCATATGGGAATGGTTTTTTTGGATTTTCTTGCACTTTTAGTTTTGGTTTTGTAGAATTTACTATCTTATCTCCCGATCCTATTAAAAGAAAAAGGGTAATTCCTTTCATTTAGTGAGTGATTCTATACCCTTGGCGCTGGTCTCCACTCCGGGACCTATTGAAGGTGGGTTTCGGGGGTCATTATCTCTCCTTCAACTTAAAGAAGGAAGGACCTGACAATCTTCTGAACCTTACCTCCTTTTGGTGAAGGCGGGTCGTGATAGTGGTGGTCATTAACATAGAGGTAGAGGAGATGGTAATGGTCAATTATATAAAATGACAGTAACAAAACCAGATGGGGCATTGGTCATTAGAGGTATGATTAGTTTATCATCTACAATTTTCTGTGATTTATTTAATTCTAGAGATTTTCACTCCTTTTTTTCACCAACTCTACTTCATGCTTTGGGACTAGATATAGAGAGTATTCACATGCCCCTGGTGTTGATTACGCCAGTCAGAGGTCAGACCAGCTTGTTTGATTTGTGTTAGGGATGTGCATTGATGATGATGAAACATCAGTCTCATGGGGGTATTCATTAGAGAGCAGGGTTTTCAAGTGGGAAGTTGGTGTCTGGATACCCTTATTTATTTAATGGTTGAGTTGTTTGTGTAATCAATAGAGGTTAAGGCAGTGGAGGTCCCCAGGGTCATTGGGTAGTTTCTGGATGTTTTCCCCAAGGAGGTTGTGACGCTACCTCCATGACATGATGTTGAGTTCAAGATACAATTTTAGCCTGGAGCTTCTTCAATTTCAATAGATCCTCATCATATAACACATTATGAGTTACAAGAGTTTAGTATATAGATAGATGATTTGATATAGAAGGGTTTTATCTAGTCAAGTGTGTCACCGAGGGTGCTCCAATGTTGTTCTCCAAGAATATGGATGGTAGTCTGAGGCTGTGTATAGACACCAGAGGTTTAATCAGGTAATAGTCAAGAACCATTACCCTCTTCTGAGGATAGATGATATTTTCCACCAGTTGATAGGGGATTTTTTTTAAGATCGATCTGTGGTCTAGATATCACTAGTTAAGGTTGAAGGAGGGTGATATCCCGAAGGTTGCCTTTAGATGAAGGTATGGGAACTTCGAGTTTGTATTCATGTGGTTCTGTGTAATTAATGCACCAACCATGTTCATAGGGATTATGAACTCTGTGTTCCTTGAGTTCATGGACTGGTTCATCATTGTATTCATCGACGATCTCCTTATCTACTTGAAGTTAAAGGAGGAGCATGTCGAGTATCTCAGAGATGTCTTGTAGGTTCTTTGACAGCACCAAATCTATGTAAAGTTGTCTAAGTGTAAGTTTTGGACAAGATAAGTTCATTTACTCGGGCATGTGGTGTCTTAGTGGGGTGTGGTAGTAGACCCGTCGAAGGTTGATCCATTTGTTTCTTAAGAAGCACCCAAGAATGTGATAGAGGTTCATAGTTTCCTTAGTCTCATAGATTATTATCAGAGGTTTATGCCTGATTTATCTTGAGTTATAGCCTCTTTAATAGTGTTGACCTAGAAGGACCATACTTTTTTGTGGATTGATCAGTTCTAGGTAGCATTTAGTTACCTAAATGGGAAGTTGGTTAGTGATCCAGTGCTTCAGTTTCCCAAGGAGGGTGTGATGTTTGAGGTGTTTTGTTATTCTTCTCATCTATGATTGGAATGAATGTTGATGTAATATAGGGAAGTGATCCCTTATGGGGATAGGTAGTTATGTCCCCAGGTGCATAAATATGCCATCCATGATCTAGAGCTAACTGTTGTTATGTT
The DNA here is from genome assembly GCA_963277665.1 of Viscum album. NCBI lineage: Eukaryota > Viridiplantae > Streptophyta > Magnoliopsida > Santalales > Viscaceae > Viscum > Viscum album. Next base: position 1,817,154,747 of record OY728127.1, read on the forward strand.
TATGCTAAAGTTGTGGAGGAATTACCTCAATGGGGATTACTTTGCGGTATTCATAAATCATAAGAGACTAAGGTATATCTTTTCTTAGCATGATTTGAATATGTGATAATAAAGGTGGATGGATTTTCTTTAGGATTATGATTTTTATATCTCCTACACCTTAGTAAAAAGGAATATTGTGGCTGATTCTTTGAGTAGGAAGCCACATAAGGATGTTGTTCAAGAGTCCATAGATGTTTGGAGATAAATAGAGGAGTTGGAAGCCTTACAATTAGATACAAGGGTGGATTATAGTAGAGTATGTTTGTTTCATATGATATTATAGTCTTCTTTGATGTAGTATGTGGAGGAGTCTTAGCGGGGAGACTTAGAGGTAGAGGTGATGCACAATCATGTTGTCCATGGTGATGCTCTGGAGGGATGGTCAGAGGATGGTCGAAACTAGATGTTCTTTTGTGGGAGGTTGTTTGTTACAATAGTGATGTGTTATGGATTCCTCCATGAGTTTTATATATCACCTTTGGTGGTACACCCATGAGTATCCAAGATGTACCGTGGCTTGAGGATTCATTTTTGGTAGCCCGGAATGAAACAGGTGGTCGTGGAGTTCGTGGTGAGGTGTTTGGTTTTCTAGAAGGTAAAGGCTGAGTCTCATGTTCATGGTAGTTTTTTGTAGCCTTTTTATATCCTTTAATGTAAATGGGATTACATCTCAGTCAATTTTTTCATAGGTTTAACCCAATATCTGGGAGGTTGTGATGCTATCTAGGTAATTGTGGATTGGTTGAAGAAATCGGATTACTTCCTAGGGAGTCAGTAGTTCTTGGAGATGATATGGTGTAGAGGATGACAAAGAAGGTTCCATTGGTTCTAGGAAGGATGAAAGAAGAACAAGACATGTATAAGTCTTATGCTGATTGTAGAAGGATTCCCTTGGAGTTTTAGGTTTGAGACCATGTGTTTCTAAAGGTTTCCCCTCGACATGGGCAATGGAGGTTCGACAATGGGAGTAAGATCTTACCCCAGTTTGTTGGGCCCTTCGAGGTGTTGGGGAATATTGGCAAGGTGTCTTACCAGTTGTAACTTTCACCTCAACTAGACCAGATCCATGAAATCTTCTATATCTCTCATATTTCTTAGTATCTTCACAATGACTTCCATGTAATTTAATGTGGAGAGTTGGATATAGAGGAAGAATTAATGTTCATGGTGAAACCAGTGGATATACAAGATCGTCAAGAGAAGGTTCTTCAAGGATGGACCATTCCTTTGGTTCATGTGCTATGGATACATGGAGGCCTAAAAGAGAGTACTTAGGAGCATGAGATGAAAATGCGATCCCAATAACTGAAGTTTTTTTGAGATTATTTTGTTCTTGTCTTGTTTCTTTTTGTTGCTGATGCAATGTTTGAACCTTTCTATTTTATATATGAGATTTTATTATTTCTTGATGTGTGATGTTTGATAAGGATTCTGACATATGAAAAAGGGAGGACCTGATTCCTAATCGAGATGCATTATACTACAATGCGATTAAACCCATGCAGGCGAGTCAGTGCCACCCAAAGAGGATAATATCTTGACATAGAGGATAGAATTCCCTGATTTGTGTGTTTAGGGGTGGTGTTTTACATGTAACTAATCCTTGAATGCTATCTTTAGGGATGGTTGTTTAGACCTTTTCTCTCTTTCCTTCTGGGTTGGTTTTAAATTCTTAAGGATGATAATTTTTTAATAGGTATCTAATGTAATAAACAGGACCTTAAAACCCATTACTTTGTGGGAAATATGTTGGTTGAGGTGTCCATGGAAGGTCCATAGGTGTAAGGTGGAGTAAGGAAGGAGTTTTGTGGTGTTTTTGTGAAAAAATGGGCATTTTAGATCGTTGAACTAACGATATATCTTTGAACTAATGGTAGATCTATGAACTAATGGTAGATCTTTGAACTAATAGTAGATCTATAAACTAAAGGTAGATATCTAAACTAGTGTTATATATCTGAACTAATGGTAGATCATTGAAATAATGGTAGATCATTGAACTGGAAGTAGATCACTAAACTAATGGTAGATCCCAATGGTAGTTCTATAGTAATCTAGTTTTCAAAATTTTTTTTTCTAGTTTTTCCCTTTTGATTTCATTTTGATGAAAAATTGTTTTAATGCCTTAATTAATGGAATTTAAATCCATTTTAAAGGTTTATAATTATATATTATAATTATTAAAAGTATATATACTTTTTAAATGGTCATATTGTGTGGATTTGATGAGATCCACCTTTAATGGTCAACTAAAACATATCAAATATCACCAGTTTTAGATCTAATTATTCTAAAGTGAAGATACTTCCTTCATTATTTTTGGATTGGTTTCTCTTGAGATGGAAGGTTCCAAATACTTATTCCCCTAGAGTCATGGAACCTTGTTGCTGTACTTGATTTGAGTTCCCTTTAGGTGGTCCCATTCAGTGTATGCACCCCTATTTTTGGTGTAATAAATTTGTGTAAAGCTTCTTTCTTCCATGTAGTATTTCCTCTGTTTCTGTTTATGTGTATCATGTGGGATGGATTTATTATTGTTTATAATTGTGGTGATGGTTTCATCCATCTTAATAAAGATAAATTAATTGGTCTAAATTAAATTTAAAGGGACAGGGAAATGCGAATCATAATCTTACTGCTTTGTTGTTATTGTTTTGATGTTAGGAATTCTATGGGATAAATGTCTAATGAAAATTGTGACCATTAGGGGTCCTTGATTGTGTTTTTATGATTTTAATTGTGGAATAAATGTTGCATGATTATTGAAAACACTTAAATTGTAATTGGCTAATTACATATACCTAGTTAATGAATTGGATGCCCTGGTATCTTATGGATTTTGTGATAATGCCCTTAAATAATTTGGAATTCAATGAAAGACCCTATGATTAATATAGAAAATGATATATGTGTGGTGTGGTATGTGTTTGTGAAAGATATTGTGTGTTGTGTTTATGTGATGCTTAGGCAGTGGCTATGTTGTGATGCATGTGCAACGGGGCTACAACGGTTAGCCTTTGGAGGAAGATCACACAACATATCTAGAAGGAAATAAGAGAATTATCATCACAGATCAATGGGTCTATAAACACAAAGTAATGGCAGTAATGTGATCAAAGTAAATGAAGAAGAATAAAGGATCTCTTACCTAGATAGATGCAATGAAATCTCTATAACGATCAATTTTTGAATCAAGAGATCTAGAAGGAGAGAAGGTCTCCAAAATATCATGGGAGAGATCCTTAGATGAGAGAGAAATTACTATGGTCAAATGAAAGAATAATCATCCATGCAGCACTTTAAACCTATAGACTATGAGAATTACACACTTTTTATTACCATTTCATGATGTGTAATCCACGAAGGTCATATATGTCAAAGAAGGCGCCACCTCGATTAAAAAAACACCGATCAAACTTTACATGATGTGAACCATTTACACAGTGTGTAAACCTTTCATGCCTTGTATCTAATCCACAAATTCTTCTAGAAGGCCATTACATGATCTGTAAATTTTACACGATGTGTAATCCTCCTACAGATAATGAGAATCATATTTTAGTAGAAAACTCCAGACAACCTTCGGCGTTCTCTGAACTTGGGGAGAACCCTGAAAATCCATTAACACATTTATAACTAGACTCCATTAATTCAAAAAAACATATATCCCTGAACTTTAGGTCGTTTTCCCATAGAAAAGTCTCTCCATCCTTGGGATTCCCAAGATGCACCCAAATAAAGAGGAAAACAAATAAAGAGAAGGTAAATATATAAAATACAGTAACAAGATGTTACAAACTCTCCACTATAATACTTTCCATCCCTAGGAAGTCATGTGGAAGAATGATTTCCAAAAAAGAGATGAGTACATTGTTCCCTCATCAACAACTCAGACTCCCAAGTTTCATGAGAATCCAATCTGTTTCACCATAACACTCTAAACAAACAAATTGAATTCCCATGTTAGACTTTCACTTGAGAGTCAATAATCTCCATTGGTTGCTCCACAATAGAAATTTATGGCTTTAACTTGATCTCTTCCCAACCCAAAGAATGAGAGGGATTAGGAAGGTATTTCTTGATTTGAGATATGTGGAAAAAATCATGAATACCTATCAAATGAACCAAAAATTCAAACTGATAAGAAACCTTCCCAAGACGCTCATTGACCTCAAATGGTCCAACATATCTCAGACCCAAATTTACCTATTTTATAAGACAACAGTGAACTAACTGAGGAGAAACTTTCAATAAAACCCAGTCACAAATAAAAAAATCCAAAGGATGATTCCAATGATCCACATAAGATTTCCATTGACTCTAATATGTAACCATACGCCAATGTATATCCAAAATCCTCACAAACTTCTCCTAAATAAGACTTCGTATCACTAAAGAGGCCTCACCCACCTCTTCCCAACAAAGAGGTGACCTATATGGGGACCATACAAAACCTATAAGGGTTTCATTATGATCAAATACTGGTAACTATTGTTATAAGAGAACTCAACAAGTCCTAGATGGCTATCCCACGATCCATTAGAATCCAAGACATAGGCTCAAATCATATTTTGCAGGATCTGAATAACACACTCTATTTGATCATCTGTCTGTAGATATTAAGATGTACTCAATCTGACATGAGTCCCCATCACCTCTTGGACACTCCTTCAGAATCTAGAAGTAAACCTAGGATCCCTATCTTAAAAAATGGTAGAAGGAACCCCATGTAACCTCATAATCTCCCGCACATACAGCTTACACAGATCTTTAAATTTAGTGGTGTCCCTGATCGGAATGAAGTGAGACGACTTTATGAACCAATAAATCACCACCCAGATAAAATTACTCTCTTGAGGAGTCCGTGGTAATCCCAAAAAAAAATTCATGCATACCTCTTCCCATTTTCAAACTAGTGCTAAAACGGGATGATGTAAACTAGAAGGTTTCATATCCTCCGCCTTTATCTGTTGGTAGGTGTAACAATGGGACACATAATCTGTAATGTCGCACTTCATACCCAGCCACCAGAATTGCTGTCTCATGTCATAATATATCTTTATAGTTCCTGAATTAATGAACCATAAATAACTATAGTAATCGAACAAAACTGAGATGTTCACAGATACTGGGATGTAAAATGATTCCCAAAACAGAGTATACCATCTAAAGAGAGAGACCAACTAGAAATGGTCTCCCCACCATATAGGGTCTCCTAAATTTCTCTGAAATCATCATCATACTATTGAATCTACATAATATACTCAAGGAGAGATGATGATAATTGAACACTGGTAAGAACCATACCTGAAATATCCTCCTGATCATCCAGGTACAACTGAGAAAAAATCCCCATAAGGCTCTATTCCGATTCCAAAACAACCTACAATGGTACTTTCCTACTGAGATCATCTACAATGACATTCCCCTTCCTTAGGATATAGGTGACGTTGAATTCAAATTTTTGAAGGTATTATACCCACTTCCTCTATCTGAGATTAAATTATTTCTAATAAAAGATATGACTCAAACTCTTATGTCCAGAAAAGACCACTAACCTCTCCCTAAAAAGATAGTGCCTCCAACACTTAAGTGCGTGAATCGCTGTGTAAATCTCTAAATCATAAGTTGGGTAATTATTATCATGTTTTTAGAGATGACGAGAGATTCAAGACACTACATGATCATCCTGTATAAGCACGCAACCCAAAATAGTGACAAAAGCATCACAAGAAACAACGTACCCCTTATCGAGCTCAGATAAGATCAAAATAGAAGATAATGTTAGAATTCATTTTAGCGCATTGAAATAAGAATGAAACTTTTCATCCCATATGAATTTCACCCCTTTTCTAGTAAGATAAATCAAAGGTGATGCTGAATTCAAAAAATCCTTGATGAACCATTGGTTGAATCCAATAAGACCAAGGAATTTATGAATCTTACCGACATTACATGGATCTTCCCTTGAAAAGATATCCTTGAACTTCTAAAGATCAATTGATGAACCCTGTTTAGAGATAATGTTTCCCAAAAACTTCACTTATTAAATTGAGAAATTTCATTTTGAAATATTTCTATACAAATGGCGACTCCTTAGTTTTTCTAAAACCACATTTAAATGGTGCTTGTTAATGCTATCATATCTTGAGTAAACCAAAATATCATCCATGAAAACTACCAAAAAAGTTTCAAGATACTAATTGAATATCCAATTCATAAAATCCATAAAAACTGCAGGATCTTTAGTCAGACCAAATGAAATCACAAGATATTCATAATGGCCATAACTACTCCTAAAATCCATCTTCAGTATATCAGACTCATGAATTTTTAACTAAAGATAACCCAACCAAAGATCTATATTTGAAAACCACTTTACCCCATTAACTGATCAAAAAAATCATCCACATGAGGCAATTAATACTTATTCTTAACTATTACCCGATTTAACTTTTGATAGTCCACACAGAATCAGAGTGAACCATCTACATTCTTGGAAAGGAGCACAGTGGCTACCCAAGGAGAAACACTAGGGTAACCAAAACCTTGCACCATCATGTCATACAACTAAATCTTGAGATCTTTTAGCTCCATTGGGTCCATATGATAAGAGGGTATTGAAATTAGTTGCACACATGGTACCAGATCAATCATAAAATCTAACTACCTATCTAGAGAAATCTTAGAGAAATATTCCGGGAAAACATTAGAAAAGTCATGAACAATAGTGGGAAGGTAAAAAATAGAAGAAATTTCATTAGGATAAACTGATACAATAGACAAAAAACTCGTTATCTATGGGAGATAAATTCCTGCATGACCAGACATCGGATTCCACTCTCCCTAGAACACCCTAGAGCTCCCATCAACCACAAGAAATGATACATGTTGATGATAACAATCAACACCTGCACTATGAGTGACAAATCAATCCTTCTCAATGAAGTCATCAAACAAATCCATATCGATAATGATAAAATCATAGACTAACTCTGCATCATCTATCGATAGCAAATAAGAAAGACACTAAAACCCCTGCTCTTTCCTCTTCCAAAGAGGTGTTTCTAACTCCATAATAAAGGGAATGAGCTTCTTTGTAAGTTTAATCATATCAAAAAACATATAGATATAAAAATGTGGGAAGAACTAGTATCAAACAAAGTAATTTCTACTGAAGATACAATAAATATGGTACCTTTTACTATTATTGGACCCATATCTACCTCAACTGGAAACTCATTTACTATGTGAAGGTGATTCACTCCTTAGGCCTATGGATAGAGACCTATAGTATTTAAAGTATCTAACTTCCTTTAATTGAACTTTGGAGCTGATGATCCCTAACCATAATGAGGTGTAGACATATCCTGACAAAAATGATAGAGATTACCATAACATCCACAATTTTTACACATCTTCATAGGTGAAAAACAATAATACTGGATGTGTACAATATTTCTACACTAATAGAAATTAAGGAGAACAATACTAGATGATACTAAAGGTATAGAGGATGTATTTTACTGAGAACCACCTCCACCACTCCTATGATGATCATGCAACTTCCTCTTCTTTCCTTGCATTCTACTAAACCTGCCACTAGGTGGAATAACAACAGAAGAATAACCAACCTTTATTGATATATCCATATCGTACATAATTTCCCTATCTACTATCTCTACATAGGTCAAAAGATTCTACATAAATACCTGCAATATGATATCCAGTCACAAACCCAATATGTACTTCCGAGCTTTCAGCTAGTCATTCTTTACCACATCTAGTGAAAAACAAACTAGCTCCATAAACCGATTGGTGTAAGCTAAAATTGAACACTCTCCTTTTTACAAAGAGAGGAACTTCTATGATTTTACCATATTTAGTGAATATAGTAAAAAACTTCTAAAATAAGAGGGTCTTAAAAACCTTCCAATCCAAGACCACATGTCTATCAACCTGTACCATGGAATCCCACCATCGGTTTTGGGGACCCTCAAGTTGGAATGCTGCACACTTCACCTTAATACTCTTAGGTGTATCTAGGAAGTCAAATATTTGATTGATCTTGTCCATCCAATCCTTTTCTTCTTAAGTTTCATTCATACCATTAAAGAATGGTGACTTCTCACACAATAATTCCCATGAATGATCACTTTCTACTACAGAAACTCCTAGTTGTACCTCAACAACTGGGTTTTGGACTTTAAATACATTTTGGTCAATATAATGAACTTCCTAAATGATATCCTTGATAAGATACTAATCTCAGGGAATATTACCTTGAGTAAAAATCATTACACCCTCCTGAGGATCCCATGATAGATGTCTATAATGCATACTACTTCACATTTAAATAGAATAAATGATTAGACAATGGAATAATATCAATTCAATCTAGAATACCATAAGAAAAAACTTATATTAAGATTAAGAACTCAAAATGGGAGACACACATCCCAACATCCCATGGTAACTTGAGTTTCATCACAGTAAGAGATGGCCAAATACTCACCACAACCTACCTCTTCAGTCCCAAAAATCCAATCTTCAGTCTAAAAAATTCCCCAAGATAATGAATATTGAGGAAAAACCACATATGATACCAAAATTTCATGAACTGACCTAGTTACCCTATCAAACCAGCACCCGACCTGATCCATGGCATACCCGAAGGGCATTCTCGATCCCTACGGGCTGGCAACTAGCACCCAGGCATAAAATAACAACCAAGGGGATTGATTTCTCCTAATGTGGATAAAAAACATGACACACACACACACATAGAGAGAAATATAATAGAGAGAAATAGTGGAAGAGAAAAACATATTCCATAACTGAATGAGGATAGTGGAAACGATACAAATCAATGTAGTCATAACATCCTGAAGTACAAGTCCAACATCAAAGGAAAACTAAAATAGAAAACTGACTACTCCATGTGATAGCATGGAAAAAATACCACTATCTCACCACCAGTTACCCAAACACAACTGAAAAAACCTCACTATCTCACTACAATTCCTTTCCTTTTCCTTTATCAAAAGACATACAAAGGTTTATGAACCGTCAAAGGGGTGAAAAGTGTGTGAGCTAACATAATTATTAGGATCCCACCCAAGTGTTCCATTACAAGTCTCTATAAAATAATCTAAACATGTGAAAATTTAATGAAAACAAGGCATGATAAGTAGTTAAATAGTTTTATATCAAAAGAATCAAAAAACATTTAATTTCCCCCTTTTCTACATTTCCAAATAAAGAAAGTATAACAGTTTCAAAGCATTTCATATACATCAAAGTAGTCATATCAAATCAAAGAATGTATCACATATCATATCAAATCCATGGAATTACAAGATAAAATATTACAATCCAAAATAACCAAATCACAGGTAACATCACACCAAATATCAAAATATCTCAGGATATCTAGGACACTCATACCTAAACATAGAAAATTGCACGCATCAAGTCTCAAGATATATGCATTGAATCTAGAGAGCATAGGAACACCCCATAAAGTGAACCCCCAATAGGTCTAATATGTCCCTAGAAAAATATTCCTAGGGAGAAGAGGAACACACCATGAGTGAACCCACCAACTTTATCAATGGATGAGGCCTATTAATAAACCTTCCACCAATGTACCCAAGGATTCCCATGTGCTCTATTTTCCAAACCAATTCATAAACTCCATTCTTTGAAAACCATTTCACAATTCTTTAAAAAAACCTTTTTATTTATCAAAACTAGGGGAAAACCATCTTTTATAAAAAAACCCATTTTCTACACACACAAAACAAAAAATTAATCATTACATTTCATTTACAATTTTTTTTATCAAAAATAGAGAAATGCAGTTCATCCAAAATAGGCTAGAGAAGGAACCACCTACCTCAAACTTAGGCCGCACATGCCCACAACATGATCCACCAATTAGAAGGAACACAACAATGACAACGAAGTCCCTAGAATCAATCACTTACATCTCAGAATAGATTCAAAAAAGAAAATAGTTGGACTAGAAGAAGAAAAACTAACACCTCAAGAAACTCACATGCCACACCACAACCAATGTAATGATTATCCTCCAGAGGAAGATCACACAACAAATATAGAATGAAACAAGATAATTTTCACCATAGATCAATGGATCTATAAACGAAACAAAAATTTTCCACTATGATCAAAGGGAATGAAGAAGAAAAAACAATCTCTTACCTGGAGATACACAACACAACCACCATAAAGATAAATCATTGAACAAAGCGATCCAAAAGGATCGAAGGTCTCCAAAATCATATGGGAGAGATCCCAGGTCAAGAGAGAAAATCCTACAGTTTAATGAAAGAATAATCAGTTTTAAAACACCTAAAACATATGGGTTTCAATAATTACACATTGTGTATTCCCATTTCATGAATTTTTATCCAAGAAGGTTATATACATAAAAAAGGTGTCGTATTAGTTAAAAAACACTGGTCAAAATTTACAATTCATGAACCCTTTACATAATGTATAAACATTTCATGACTTGTATTGAATTCACTACTTATTACATACATCCAATACATGATGTGTAAATTTCACATGACATGTAATACTCCTATAAGAAATGATAATTCTATATTTTAGTAGAAAACTCCAAACAACCTTTGTAATTCTCTGAAATTGGGTAGAAACTTGAAAATCCTTTAACACATTTATACATAGACTCTATTAATTCAAACAGACATACATCCCCAAACTTTAGGTCATTTACCCCCATAAAATACTTTACAACCTCAGGAGTCCCAATACACATCCAAATAAAGAGGAAAACAAGTAAAGACAAGGTAAATACCTAAAAGATGGTAATGGGATGTTACAATTTTTCACCACAAAATCTTCTCAATACAATCAATAATATAGACTAGTTAATACTACATCATCTCATTGAATCACATGAGACAAATCTAGTTCATATTTCCTCAACTATGATATATATAAGACATAATACATAAATTATGATTCATAGGTAATGCCAAGTGATAAGAAATCTGCTTGATTATTTCTATAATTTCAAATGGATTAAAAAACCATGGAGATATATTCCCTTACTTTCCAATTCTATGATATCCCAAATGAGGTGAGTCATGATCTCTAGCATCAACATTAATATGATGACACCCACAATAAACATATGAATTCTTCCTACTTTGAGACATAACTAATATCTTCTTAATAATTTTTACATGATCATGAGTCTCTTATGGAAAACTAGGCCCAAAGAAATATGAATCACCAACTTCCATCCAACACAAGGATGTCTGAAATGACCTATAATACAATGCCTAAAACTAATCCATTTGGATATATGCTTGGTAGATATTGTTATAAAAAAACTCTAACAAGGACACACAATCTTCCCACACACTTTAAAAATTAGAAATACATACCTGAATTATATCCTTAAGAATCTAAATATTACACTCAGATTGGCATTCCATTTATGGGTGATAAGTTTTCCTAAAATTTATTTGAGAACCCAAATCTTTATACAATCCTTTATAGAATTGAGATGAAAATATCACATCATGATAAGATACAATGCTATTAGGCATTCCATGAAGTCTCAAAATTTATATGACCTAAAGCTTGCTAAGCTACTGAATTCTTTAAGTATCTCTAATTAAAATAAAATGTTAAAAATTAGTTGACCAATCAAAAAAAATATAAATTTCATCTCTCTATTCTACAATCTTGGGAAACCAATTATGGAATCCATAGAGACATCATCCCATTTCCACCCTGGAATGGGTAATGAATAAATTTTACCAACCAATCTTTGATTTTTAGTCATGTCTTGTTACATATTTGGACATCATGAAATATGTAGTGACATCATCCCATTTCCACTCCAGAATGGGTAATGACTAAAGTTTACCAACTAGTCTTTTATGTCCATCTTTCACTCATTGATTTGTGAAGCATCTCGAAACAAAACCAGCTATGTACCATTTCATATCTGGCCACCAAAAATTTCATCAAACACTATGATATATCTTGGTAAAACTAGGATGAATTTACCATATAGAAATATGGAAGCCTCTTAGCACTTAAACCTACCAAACCATGTATTCCTTGTAAATATAAGAGATAATCCTCACCAAGAGACCACTCAAGAATCTACACCCCAAAATATAATCTTTCATGAAAAACTTGATACTCAGATCTAAAAATCTTACCTTCCTCCAATCACCCCATCAAATATGAAGTGATAGTTAAAGGTGATAAAACAAATTATCTTTCCTCCTTATATACATAAATATGAATCTATGAGAAAAGTGGTATAAGATTCCATTCATCCTTTGAATCATGAAATACATCCACCTAATAATTTCTACTTAAAGCATAAAAAATGACATTCCGCTTTCTAGATTTATATATCATCTCAAAATAAAAACATTAAAGATATTTGAACCACCTCCCCTATCATAGATTTGAATCCCCTTGAGAAAATATATATCTTAAACTCTTATGGTCGATAAATACCATAAACTTATTACTGAACAAATATTTCTTCTAACTTTTAAATGCATGAAAAATTATGAGTAATTTGAGATTATGAGTAGGTTAAATATTATCATGAAATCTAATCTCATGAAACCACTAGAAAAAAAAACTATTTCCATGGTCCAAAACTATGTCAATAGTCCCTTGTACCATGGCCATACCATATAGCTATGGTAAGAGGTGGTTGTGGGTAAGATTCATGTTGTTATATCCTATGGGCTATGACCACAGTCTAGAACATGGATGTTTGGTTAACTAAGGCCATAGTGAAGACCATGGTTATAGGGTACAACCTAAGGCCATAGTCAAGACTGTGTCCATAGGACTAGAAAATTTACTCACAACTTAATTTGATCTCATGACCTCCATTTTACCCTGGAAACACTTTACCACTCACATGAAAAACATTATATATATATATATAAATAAATAAATAAATACACACACACAAACACACACACACACACATATATATCTGTGTGTGTGTATGTGTGTGTAAAAAAATACCACCTTATTGCCATGTTCCCATGCCTTTCCCTGTTTTTTGGATTCTTGCACATGCCTAAAACCATAGTCCATTTAAATCGTGGTTGTAGGCCAAGCCTATCACCATAGTCTATATAACGTGGTAATAAGTGGTTTCCCATCATGCCTATAGCCACAGTCCACATCTACCATGGCCATAAGATTTTTCTAAGAGACTTACTACCATAGCCTATGTTGGACCATGGCGATATACAACCTTATAACCATAGTTTCTAGGACCATGGCTATAGGACTATGGTTTTAGGGTAATTTTGTATTATTTTGAGAACCATTTGACATTACCCGCCCTTCCTGTATCAACATACATCCTAATACCATATTGGAAGAATCAAAATATACTTCATAATGCTTCCCTATTTTCAGTAAGGTGAGAATATGTGTTGATGTTAATATTTTATTAAAATCCTATAATGAACCCTCATATTTATAATCCCAATGAAAGTATACTCCTTTCCTATTCAATTCCATCATTTATGTAGCTTGGTGAGAGAAGTCTTGAAAAAAATGATGATAATAACTTGCAAGGCCCAATAAACCCAGGTTCTAAAAAATAATTCTTGGGAATATCCCAAGACATTAAAAATTACACTAACTAAATATATGATTATATTTTAGATTTAGAGACATAATTCCTAAGAAAATTTACCTCTTAGATCCAAAAATTACATTTTGAAAACTTAGAATACAAACAATGAGCTCTCAATGTTTCTAAGACAACAATCAATTGTTCACCATGATCCTTATTGTATTGTAAATATATCAATATATCATCAATAAACACAATAACAAAGGAATATAAATAAGGATGGAAAACATGTTTCATTAAGGATATAAACACAAATAGTGTATTCGATACTCCAAACGACATCACAAAAAATAAAAAATGTTTAAACCAGTATGAAAAGCTATCTTAGACACATCTTTAGCTCACTTACTCAGTTGATAATAACGTAATCAAAGATTGATCTTTGAAAATCATCATGATCCTATCAATTGATCAAATAAATCATCAATTCATGGTAAAATATACCAATTCTTAATGGTATCCTAATTCAATCTACATTAATCAACACATAATCACAATCTCTCATCCACCTTCTTGGAAAAAAGAATTGTAGCACCACATGGAGACACACTCTACCTAATGAATTCTTTGGTTTCAATATATTTCAGCTGAGTATTTAACTCTATGAGATTATCTTGAGATATATGATAAGGAGGTATAGAGATAGGATTAGTACATAGTACCATGTTAATCATAAACTCCACCCTCTCACTGGCAGCAACACTACGAAATATTTGGGAAACACATCCTGATACCTATCAAACACAAAGGAAAAATAAAATTATAATTTCATTTAGTTGATCCAATAACCATCCTTGTTACCTGAGATGTAATCCTCCTTATCTCCCCAAAATCAAAACTGAATCTATTGATATGATACTCTCATTCTCTTATAAAAACATATGATTCATCAAAAAATTGAAATAATATCACTCATCTTTGATAAAAATTGATATGTTCCAAAAATTGTGACAACCAATCCATTATAATAATAACATAAAATCCTTTAATATATAGAGTAAAGAAATCCCAAATATGTTCATATCCATGACCATCAATGACACAAGTCGAGAACCTTTTTATTGGCTCTTATCACTTTACCAATAGAGTATTCATAAAAAAACTCTAAATAAAATCTCAATAGCCAAACCCAGGTTAGATGTTAAAAAAACAGATGTAAATAATAAGAAGATCCAAAATAAAAAAAAATACAATAACCAAGGTATAGGTAACCAAAATTGTTCCTCTAACTATGTAAGAACCCTCACCAAGATCCATTAGTAGCTACTCAACAATTAATAACTGACAAAACCTTGCACCTTGAACCTACCCTGGGATTGCCTGAATCCCCTACATAGAATCTTCTTTTTGAACCTTTCCATGAGACTCTTTTCCACCTATGTGACCAGACCTCTTAGATGACATATGGATAAAACTTTTTTACAGGGCATTAGATCATGCATGATATTCTTGTGTGGGTGGTAAGACTTCCAAGGGCTTTATTTTTAGATGGATCCCACTTTCTCTCCCATATCTCTAGTGATCTTTGGTTTCTTGATGTTCAATGATTCACCCTCTTGTATGTATTCATAGCTTCAATATTTATCTCCTTCTAGCTTCAATTATAGATATTATTAACAATATGGAATGGGGGTAGAGTGGGCCAAAACCACATGGATCAGGCTAAGCCTGTATGGATCAAGCCTAAAAATTTTCGATTCATTTAAGCCCAAATTTAATGAGATATTAATTTTTTTATCATGTATGGTCCAAATTTTAAGAAAACTAGTTAGTGGGTCAGCCCACATTTGTAATCAAGATTAAAAATATTTTAAAAAAAAATATAAAAACACTTATTATTAAGAAATATTAAATATTAAACACTTAATAGTTATCACATAACAATTAATTTATATATCAAATACTTATATATATATATATATGTTTTTCATAAAAATGATATATTAAATTGAAATATCATTAAAATAAAAAAGAAAAAAATTATTATTAGACTATATATTTTAAGGCTATCCTACTTAATCCCACATACTTTTTATCTAGTCTATTTAAGCTCATTTAAAATGTTATCTATTTTTTCTAGTTTAACCCACCCCATAAATATGGGTTGGTGGGATTGTCTTTCAAGACCATTCCTATTAAGAACCCCTATTCAACATTGTTGTTTTCTCTCACTAAGACGGTACCGTTTGGCAGTTTTTTTCCTTTAGGGTTTTATGTGCATCACTGTTCACTTCATTTGATTCATTAAACTCCCTCCTCTAATATTTATTTTGGTCACACCATTCTTGACCCCATCCTTGGTCAAGAATGTTGGTACACATAGTGTCTTGTGATTTGTGTAGGTAGGATGGTGGATCCAACATTTATGTCCTAAGTCAATGTCGTCTCCTTAATCATATCTTCAACTAATTTCTAGTCTCTCTGGTGTGGGATTACTCACTGGGGGGATCTCTTAATTCTCCCTTTCTTCTTTAAACCATTGAGTAGGACCCCATATTGGTTATGTTCATTGGTACTTAAGCAAATTATGACTATGATGGTAAGGGAATTCGGTGGAAGTTCCCTCAAGTGCGACCATCTTTAGTTTTTCATTTCTAGTTTTGGTTTCTTTTGATTGTTTCTATGGTGTGGATTTGTTCCCTATCATGACATAAAGGGTTTACACAATCGGTGGTAAGTCCTCTTCTACGATGGTGATACTTCACCGCTTTTAACTTTTCTTCTTCCTCTCGTGAAAGTGTATCGATCCTACCATTCCAATTTTCTTTTAGGGTAGTTGTTTGGTAAATTATTCCATTTTTTTCTTGTTCATAAGTAGTAGTACACTTAGAATAGTGGAAATTTCATAATATAGAGACTCTATGTTGGAATCAAGGGGTGGGGTTTAGTTGCTATTTAATTTAATGGAAATTTCATCAGTTCTCTTGGAAACAATGGAGTTATTAGTAGGCTATGGATTTCTTTGACTAAGATATTCCTATTGTGTTAATTTTAGGTGATGGTATTGGTGTCACAATGTGTGATTTTCTATTTTTTTGGTGATGTTTCTTTTATTAACTCTAGATCTTGTTGGTTTCTTGTGTGGTTTTTTTAAAATATTTGGTTTTGATGGTGGGAGGAATTTAACTTGGATGGTAGTTTTGGATATTGTTTTTCAGTGGTTGTTATATCAACCTAATACCTTTACATATATTATTACATGATTTTTAACATAAATATTTGTTAAATACAATCAAAGGATTGAGATTCCTAGATTCTTTAGAAGCCTAGGTACATAAAACATTAACATGAAACTAAAATAAAAAATCTTCATTTTAAGCTCCATAATGTGATCCTAAAAATATATAGTATAACCTGAGGAATACATAAAAAAGGCATTATAAAAAACCCAGTACGAGAATAAATATGATAATGAAGAATAGCATGATAACATAAAAGATAAGACTCATGAATAATCATATGGAGGTAAAACATAAAAAACATGAAATCATAAGATCATGGAAACATAGGAATGTGATATAAACATAAATCATGACATAATCATAAGTCAAGGATAACCACCAATACAACATCACAAGGTGGACAAAGTCCTATCATGGATTAGGTTCACTCCCTAATCCCATATATTCCATCTCCCAAGACAAAAACATTACCCATGCATTGGAGTTCCATATAGGCATAACCATCATAACATGAACATGATTATGTTTACCACATTAGGAAAGCAATCATAAGTAATAAACATAAGAAATACTCATGAAAAGAAATGGGTTGTATAATCATTCCTTATATTATAATAAATAATATTTCATAAAGAATTAATTTGAGAAATGAACTTAAGGAATTCATTACCCTATAAAATGAAGGGATAATAAAATAGGTATATATATGAGTGACATATATATGGAATTTAGAACCATTCCATAACATTAAAGAGAGAGAAATTGAGTTAGAGAGATAAATATCATAACCTAAATAAAAAGGGTGGTTTGAAGAGACCCCTTACCTTATGTTCCAAAATCATTATGCACTTGCAATTAATTTCATGGATAATAAAATTATATTAATCAATTACTTAATTCAGAACCTTTTTCAACTATATTTTATTTAATATAATTTTATTATGTTCATTTATAAAAATTTCAATGAGATATAAAGTTCAATTTCATTATTCTAGGGGTTTTCATTCTATGATTCCAAGGTAGGATCACTTGTAGATATTTATGGAATTTCTTGTAAAATGGGATTAAAAATCTAGAAGTTAAATGAAATGGTATTCATAGACTTCCATAAATTAAAATGGTTTAATGTATCCATATATGTCATGAACCCCTCCCTCTAAAGATACCACAATGAAGGAAGAGAGATAATGACCCCTGAGTCCCACCTCCAATAGTCCACCCATGGTATAAAAATATCACATATATGGGAGGGATTACCCTCCATAATAAAATAAGATCAGAAGATAGGATAAAAAAACCAAACAACTCTAGTAGATAAGATAATCCCAAAACCATCCCACAATGCATGAATAAAGTAAATTGATACATATAAAAGTCTCCAAAAATATACCAAAATAAAATTCTACAACATCGACTCTACAATATCTTCAAAACAACTAGTAATGTATATATTGGTCCCTAAAGTCCTCCTGGAAACCTAAAAAACAATTTATATATGTAGGGTGAGCATAACAGGTATACTCAGTAGGGACATAACCAAGGTCTTATGTGCACATGTGAAAAGAGCATGCTAATGCTCCAGTGAACAAATAGTAGAACAAAAAATCACCTAAATAGGTCATATAACTAATCCTCATCCTCACAATGACCCGCTAACCAAATCATGCATTCAATAGAGTAACATAACATCGAGATTATAACAAAGAAAGGCACCTCATTGCTGCTTCCCCACTAATTTTCCTCTCTCATGCCCGAATGTAGAATGTACTATTCTCCCATTATTTCCATACACATCACATCACATCACATCACATCACATCACATCACATCACATCACATCACATCACATCACATCACATCACATCACATCACATCACATCACATCACATCACATCACATCACATCACATCACATCACATCACATCACATCACATCACATCACATCACATCACATCACATATCATACTTCTATGATGTGTTTCAGGGATCATCCCTACCCATCCCACCCTCATAAGGTCTAGCATTCGATGCTAGCATCAATTATCATCACATCACATCTTTCCTGAAGACACCTGGGCCATCACAACACCTCTCTCTTGAAGACACCTAGGCCATCACACCATATCTCATCACATAACAAGAGAAGTAGGGTATCATGAATGTAAAGAAAATAAACCTCATACCCTCCTCCTACCACACATGATCCCCACCACACATCACACCTCATCACAACCTAATCACATCACACCTCACCCAAAAACACCTGGTCCATCACTGCACATCTCACCCAAAGACACTTGGGATATCACTGCTGAAGGAAGAGCAGGGAGATGGGGTTACCATCCATCCATATCACCACCATCTTGGATGTTGGAAAAAACACCCATAAACTAGAACCTCTGAGCATTGGTAATGTTATCCAACTTGGGTGGCGTGTGTAAAGAAATAACATAATCATACATGATATATAGATAACACATAATACCCAACCTATGGGTTCAAAAAAACTTCACTAGCACACACCACATCACTACCACTATACCACACATCAATCGTCACAACCACTACCACCACTATATGTAAAACCACACAACCCCCACACAAGACACGCAATATTTCCCATTTTCATTTACAAATTTCACCACTTTACATATATAACAAGTTACACTAAATTTAATTTACTAATCCACTTAATTCATATTTACAACACATATCAATTCCACCCATTAATATTTATTTAATTTAGCATCATCATTTATTCCATGGCTAACTGGGAAACTATCACAACCACACCATGCCACAAATGGCCCATATCACACAAACCATCATCACAACACCACACATCCACCATCGTCACCATGACACATTACCCAAGTCATCTAACCATAACAACCACACATCTCATTCACTCTCATCACAAACACCAAATTCCAAAACCACCACACACCACTCATCATCACCAATGAACACCAAAAACATTTCACATCACATCCACGCCGCATAACACCACCACACATAATCTCTATCATGCACCACACCTCTGCACACCTCAACTACATCAAACAATTTTCCACATCACATACATTCCAACCAATAACCACATCACATCCCCACACATCACAAATCCCATCCGGCCATCACCACCACCACACAACAACCCATAACACATAAGGAAACACATCAAACACAAACACACAACAACAACACCTTCTATATTACACAAATTATTCAAGGGATTTAATTATATTATATCTTTAATTTAGCTAGGGTATTATCATATAAACTAGGTTCCATAGAAAACCAGTTATTTATCCACATATATTTATATATACACTCTCTATCATTTTATTCAGGGTATGATCACACAAAAACACAACAAGGGTCATCAAATCACATCATATACAATGAAAATAAGGCTCCAAAACAACATTCATTTTCAGAAATTCAACACCATGGAATAATATCACCAAAAACAACATATATCAAGGCAGTAAATCATGCAACAACTCCCTATTCCCATCGATTTAAATTATGTGGATTAATTATATTATTATACCAACCCTTACTATCCACCCAAAAGAAAGTAAAACCATGAAGATATCACACATAACATGTAAACAGGTGTGAACAAGGATCCTCTACCTCAAATAATATTTACGATCTCACTGCGCACCGTAGGGTAAATAAGAAACATCCCTAAAACCAAAACTGCATAAGGGAAACCATAGACCAATCTATACAACATAAAATTATAATAAAAAATACCAAAACACACTATGAACCAAAACAACAAATGCTTTATTGAATCCCTAAAATAAGAATGGAAGGAAAATAATGGGTTAGGGTGAAGAACTTTCCATGGGTCACTATAACTCGATCATCAGAACCCACAAATCAAAGTAGGAAAGGGGATAGAAGATCTCTAAAAACCATCTAGGGTTCTCCTAAAATGAGAGTGATATGAGTAGTTGGATGAATGAAAAATCATCCAAACTAGGTTTATAAACAACTCACAACTTTCCCCTTTTACGGTGTAAATTAAACCTTTACACTATAAATTCCACGAGCCTTCAAAGCATACGTTGTAAAACCAACCTTTAGGTCATAAAATCTTTTTCTGACGAAAAACATGGTGCTTCAGGATGGAATTAACTTACACCATAAATTCCATTCTTACAGTGTAAAAACATTTTATGCTCTTCACCTTAACTATATACAATATATAAACCACTAGCCACTCAATCCATAAACCACCAACTTACGATGCAAAACCCTCTTTTACGATATAAAAACCTTGATGTAGTTCTTATATAGATTTAATCTCTACAAAACCTCCTATAGTCTCCTCTGAGAACTATCCAACCATAAAACTAGCAAAGTAACGAGTTGGGAAGTCACAAACCATTACATTAGATAACTCTTAAATGATCCTCTCCATCAAGAATCAAAATCAAACCCAAATAAAGGAAAGGGGTCTGAACAACCACCCCATGAGATACCTCTAAAGAATATAGTTACACCGTAAAACAACCACAAACCAAACACACCAACCAAAACACCAAAAAAACATCCTATGGAACCACATCACCACACAACCACATCACCACCTATCATCAGGCACAACACTATACATTCAGTACCATCCACAACCACCTCCTTTCCATACATCCACATTACTGCACAACCACACAACCACACAACTATATCAACCTCCAAATGTCCCATACCAACCACTTCCACAACCAACACACAAAATTGTCTTGATCACACAAATTATTGAATTCCATATTCCATTTCAAGATATTATCTGCTTTGGGAAACACTGAATTTCTTGCATGGTTTCAATCACACTAGAGTATAACACATCATGATTAAGATTCAGGTTCTAACCTTTTAATATGATATAATATTTATCATACATCACAAAATCACAAACAAGAACATCTTATAAAAAACAATATCCAAACATCACATCATTAAGGAAAAACCAAACAAAGTATGGAAAAAATCAAAATAGCTCTGGGTACTGGGAACACATCTGCATATCTCTCCCCTAAGTGCTCTTCTTCAGGACACCATTGTAATGTCCTGACCCGGATCACCTCTAAGATGGTGGCCGAACCAGTGGGTTACATGACCTCAAGCACATCTCCCCGTACGCCAGAGGCTGCTGACTAGCAGCGAGGGACTTTTTAATGTGTTTGTGGGGGATAATATGCCCTCATAGGTAATAAGTAATGCAAAATGGAAGTAACAAAAATTAATAATAAATAGAGGATGCATATAAATGAATAAAATACAGCAGAATAAATATAAATAATCCAACAAAATAATACTCAAATGTGGAATCTCACAAAACGATGTCATGCCATGATGTATGTATAAAGTGAAAGTATAGAAAATAGAACCCAAGCACACTATTAACTAAAAAGAAAAGGCACAAAGTGCGACAACTACATCAGGAGAAAGGCTTGGTCCTCTTCCCCATTCATCATCCTGAGAAGAAACAAACAATCAAGCATCAGAAGCAGTACACATCCCTTTGTCAATACCTGTAAGCATATAATCTACTTGGGTGTCAACGATGGCCGAGCAGGGTGTGAGATAAAATCCCAGTAGGAAAACACCCAAGATGTATAAACCTTACCATTTCATGCAATAATAAAATGCAATGTGCCAGTATATAACAATTTCAAAAAATTAGTTAAGTGTAGTGAAATAATTAACTCAGCCCGGGTTCCCAATGGCACCCATCCCTAATCACCTACTTCGACCTAAGATCAAAGTCTGAATGGAGTACCTATAAGCAGAATACACATATTCATATATATAAATCCTGGAAAATCAAGGTAAAACAAGGAAGAGACATACCCCCAATCTTATGCTTTAACTTGGGGTCTAAGTCATGTGTCAACCAGGTGTGCTTCAACATATCAAAAAAGTATCACAAATCTCAAGAGGCTCAAAGCGGTATTAATATAAACCTTCAGTGAATCATTATTAAGAGTTAAAGATGAGAGTTGGAGTTTGAGCCTGTCCCGAAGGTATCGCTACAGAAAATCCTTCAATTTATCCAATACCACTGAGCCCATCCAAGGAAATCTTTCAAAAGACCAAGTATCGCTCAAGGCATGGCTTTACCATGAGTCTGTTCCAATCTTGAAAAAAGGGATTGAGAACCAACCAAGGCTAGATTAGCCATATTTTCAACGGATCCGTCTCGATGGGACCTTTTAGAATCGGTGTCACTCATAAGTATTAGAAATCTTAGGGAAGTCTCGGTCTGACAAATCCAAAGACACCACCCCTCAATGCGTAGTGGTAACCATCAGGAATGGAGGGTCTAAGCATGGACCTTAATACAAGACCCACCTTATTTCCCCACCCTAAATTTAATTAAAGTTTTCACAGTAGCCGATATGACATAATAAGCATATGAAATTGTAGCTTGAAAACTAAATAGATACACATGTGCATCACAAGGTACAAATTAAATATTACAACATAACAATCTTAACAAAGCAAGATACTATATTAACATAAGCAGATAAATGCACTTTTTAATAAATAAATAATTCATCACAAACAACTACCGAAGATCCAATAATTAAAAGTTCATAATTAATATAAATTAATTATTTAAATTAAATACAACAAAAATAGGCTGCAAAACACATGAAGATAAATGCACTTTTTAATAATAAATAAATCAGCATGAAAAACTACCAAAGATACAACAATTCAAGGTTCACAATTAATATAACTTAATTATTTAAATTAAACACAAAAAAAAATAGGTTGCAGAACACATGCAGATAAAAGAACTTTTTAATAATAAATAAATCATCACAAAAAACTACCAAAGATCAACAATTTAAGGTTCATAATTAATCTAAACTAATTATTAAAATTAAATACAACAAAAATAGGTTGTACAACACATGCAGTTAAATAATTTAAATGTATGGGATAATCGAATTTATACTGACCACGTCGGCATGCCCAAAGGGGTGTCCGAACACATTGAAACAATTCAAAGGATTTAATTCATGATCAATAGGGCTGAAAAAATTAGGCGAAACAAATAAATTAGAGAAATTGAGTGAATTTGCACAAAGTCGGTAGGCACCGACCAACGACACAATGGTGCATTTTTATAAATCACAACAAAATTGGAGGGAAAGAGGCTAGATGCCCTACCTTATAGCCGTAAATGATTCTATGATCTGCGGTAGGTTTTGATTTGACCTAAAATAGAAGAAAAAATACGATTTTAGAAAAACCCCAAAACAGGGTAAAATCTTTCCGCGATGAACTGCGCAAAGGATAGAGAAGGAGATCATACGATTCTTAGTGCATGGGATAAGCCTTACCGAGAGGTTCACATTGAACTTAACGGTGAAGAAAATGGATAACGGATGGAGGCGCGACGATCTTCTGAAGAGGGAGAAAGGTGGTGCACACCACATAGGGAGAGGGGGTGCGCCACACACAGGAGAGGGAGGAGGGGAAGAGAGGAGAAAAGAAATAAAAAGGAAAGGAAAGAAAATAAAAAGGAAATAAATAAATAAAAATGAGGTAAATAAAATAATAAAAATAAAATGGTGGAATAAATGAAGTAAATAATTAAAATGGGTTTACCCCATTTTAATTATTTTTAATTTCTCTCCATCTGTATCTATTTTATTATTTATTTTTATCCCTCTTTAAATTCCATTAATTTCCTTTAAACACTTTTTATTCTCTTTCAAATATTTTAAATTATATTTAGCCTGAACACAGCGTTAGGGTGCAATGTAAAATATTTACATAAAACTCGATCAATTATTTAATTAATTTAATAGCTTCTCGGGGCCCATAATAGGGTGTGCAAGCACATGCCCTGGGTCACATTAAGAATTTAGACAACAAAACTTAAATGGTCTGCACCTTGATTTAAGTTGAGATGTTAAAATAATTAAATTTTTTATTATTTAATATAACTCATTAGTGACACTATTAATAATTTAAAAACAACAACCAATTAAAAACTGATAGCACCTATTAAATTAATATTGATTGCACATTTATATTTAATTAGAAAAATTAATATTACCACATTTATTACATTTCTCAGTTATTATTTACACCACGACACAATTTATTAATTGTGAAAGCACATTTTTATTTTTATTTTATCATCAACACAAATAATAATATTATTAATAAAATTATTATTATCATTTCTAACTATCCAAAAAAAATATTTACAACCTAAATAAATTATCTTCGGGTATGATCTGACCAAAACATCTGATGTTCGCATGAGTTATTCCCTACCTAGGGTAAACCCCACGTCCCTGAACTATCGGTGGTATCAGATTTCTTATTCAACACACCGTTTGTGAGAAAATAATTATTTATTATATAAAAAACGGATTAATTAATTAATTAAAAATAACAAGGGTATTATCACATGAGAGGTTGCCAAACACCCGAAGCGAATCAAGGTTATACCTTTTCTAGGGTAAACCCGGTGTTCTGGACCTAACGGTGGTCTCATATTTCTCATATAATGCACTGTTTGAGAGTTATTTAATTTTTTTGAAAAGAAACAAATGCACATATGAATAAAATAAATTTAATATTTTTATTCTATCAACTCCGAGAGTCTACTGGTCTCAGAACCCCATGCTGACTCATTTTTTAACTCAGAAAATATTATATATAATATTCCAAAGTTTTAATAAGGCTTTTAACCTTCATTTAATTTGTTTCTATTTTAATTTTAATATAATTAATTTAATAAAATTTATTTAAAAGACACATCACAGTGTTAACTATCGGAAATAAAAAGTTCTGATGCTCGGTTTTAAAACCGGTCTGCCCAGCTAATGGAAAAATTTAATACCTGCGTTTTTTCATCCGGTTCAAAACACAGAACATTACAAACTTCCCACCTTAGAACTTCTCATCCTTGAGAAGCCTTCAGGAACAACATAACCTTACTCCGATCCACAAGAGTTGTGAAGTCTCGCACAAAAGGTTGTGTTGCGTCTCTAAACACCCATTGCATGTTCAAGCATTGGTTAGGAAACTGGTACAAAAGACATTATGATTATAGCCAACACCCATTTTCTAATTGATACACTGATATGGTACTTATCCAAACATATTCACCTAGAGACATGACCATTTTGTCATCTCATTAACTTATGGACAAATTTACTTCCCACCTTAGGTTTTAAAGTTATAAAAAGGCAAATTCCGGGTCACGACACCTTCCAGCATCAGAATTTTCTACAAGGTGGTGTGGATACCTCTCCCATCATGAGGCTTTTTCCTGGGGGGTTCCTGAGGGCCAGATCCCAGGGAAAGCAAAACCGTGTGGGCTAGGCCCAAAGCTGACAATATCATGATCATGGGCTGGACTGGGCCATTACAAATGGTATTAGAGCCAGTGTCCATTTGATGTGCCAGTGAGGATGCTGGGCCTTTCTAGGGGGTGGATTATGGCTATCCTACATCGAAGGAGGAGGAGTATGAAGCACCCCTTTATAAGGTGGTGTGGATACCTCTCCCATCATGAGACCTTTTCCTGGGGGGATGACTGAGGTCCAGATCCCAGGGAAATCAAAACCGTGCGAGCTAGGCCCAAAGTAGACAATATAATTATTGTGGGCTAGACTGGGCCGTTACAACCATGAATCCAAAACACATGAACCAATGGAATGAATTATCCATGTATCATCCTCTCTTAACAATCCTAGTTCTCTACTAGTCACTCCTTGAATGATGCTCCATCCTCGATATCCAACTCTCCCCAATTGATGACATGAGAGTCATCATGAAGATACCGACAAAGATGGGACACATGGAAGACATCATGGATCCTGTCCATCCATGGTGGAAATATCAATCAATATTACACCTCACCAACACATCTCAAAACCTTAAAAGGCCCAAAAAACTTAGTATAATGCTTAATCCTCCTATCAAACCTCTACTTCCCTCGTTAAGGGGAGACTCACAAGAACACATGGTCTCCAACCTCAAACTCTAGGGGCCTCTTCCTACGATCATCATAGGCCTTTTGATGGTCCCAAACCACCCTCATCCTCTATCAAACCAATTGGATCTTCTTTTTCATGCTCTGTACCACATTAGGAACAATAACTAATGATTCTCTAACCTCCATCCATAATAATGGAGAATGACATGGCCATCCATACAATGCCTCAAAAGGATCCATGCTAATGGATGAGTGATAACTTTTGTTGTATAAAAACTCAACCAAAGGAAGGTGACTTACCCATATTCCAAAAAATTCCATAATGAAGGCTCATAACATATCCTCCAATGTCGGGATGGTCTGTTCCATCTTCTCATCCATTTGAGGGTGGAAAATAGTGCTAAGGCATAACTGGGATCCAAAATAATGATACAATACCCTCCATAACCATGAGGTAAAATTAGGATCTTGATCTGAGATGATATTCCTTGGTTCCCCATAAATCATAACTACATCATCCACATATCATCTCACCAAAACATCCATAACCCTCAACTCACGAATCGCCATAAAATGAGCTGACTTTGTTATTCAGTCCACTATCACCAAAACTATATCACAAACTCCCTGATATTGGGGCATCCTTATGATGAAATCCATTGATATTTACTCTCATTTACACTTGGGAACATCTAAGAACTGAAACATAAATCCAGGAACACAGTTCTCTACTTTCACCTGCAAAAAAAATCTAACACCTCACCACAAACTCTACCACTGAAATTTTCATCCTTGACCACAAAATCTATCTCCTAAAGCCATGATAAATCTTTGTCACACTAGGATGTAAAACTAAGTGTGCACTATGAAAATAACAGAGAACTATATAATTCATTTCCATGGGAACAAACAACCTTCCTTTGAACAACACCCGATTCTAACCATCCTCTGACCATCGCTTAAGAGCATCACCATGACCAACACGATCACACATCACCTATACCTATAAGTCTCCCCATTGAGAATACTCCAACTTTCATATTAATGATGAATCAAAATTCCTCTGATAAAGACAAACATGACCACTACCCTCTCCAATGTCAAGATTCATTACTACAAGCTCCTCCATTCCTTTCCAAATATCCACAAAATCCTGAACCACATCTCCTTAGGACTTATGACTTAGAACATAAAAAAAAATTACCCTTTCATGGGGTGTAATAGATCTCAAAATAATAATCCTAGATAAACTCCACCCACATACCCTATTTTATATTTAAATCATGTTGAGATAAAACATATTCTAGTCTCTTGCAGTTCATGAAAACCACAAAACATTCACCAATGAGGTAACACCACCAAAACTTTAGCACAAACATGATCGTTTGCAACTATAGATCATGGGTGTAATAGCTAAACTCATGAGAATGGAAATTACTAGATCCATAATATATCACTACTCTTTACTATATCAATACTCATCCTAAGCCTAGGCAGGACACATTATATAAAACCTCAAAAAACAGACTCTCCTCAAGCAACTGAATTGCTGGATCACTGAATAACTTCTCCTTTAGGTAACCAAACACTGCCTAACATTGATCACTCCACACAAAATCTTGGTAATTCCTAGTCAATTCTATTAGTGGGGATACAAATTTAGATAAATTGGGAACAAAATTCTGATAATAGCCTATGAGACCAAGGAAACTACAAACCTCTACCATGTTATTGGGAATTTCCAAAGAAACAAATACTTCAATATTTAATGGGTATAATACCAAACTCTACCGAGACACCCCATGTACAAGTAAACACACATATCACATCCATAACTCACACTTGGATATATTTCCATAGAGTTGGTGTCATCGAAGGAAATAAAAAACATATCCAAGATACTCAACATGCTCATCCTCTAACCTCATGTATATCAAGATATCATCAATGAATAAAACAATGAATCAGTACAGGAAGGCACATAACATAGATTTTATGAGATCCATGAACATGGCTGGTGCGTTAGTAACACTGAGAGACATGACTAAAAATTTAAAGTGCCCATACCTTCACTCGAAGGCAGTATTTAAAATATCCTCTTTCTTCACCCTCAACTAATGATATCCAGCTCACAAATCAAAATTTAAAAACCAATTAACTCCTATTAGATAGTTGAAAAGATCCTCTATCCTAAAAAGAGGGTAACAGTTATTGACTATCTACTGATTTAACCTCTATTAGTATATACACAACCTCAAAATACTATCCACCTTATTTGATAACAACAATGGAGCACCTCATGGAAATAAAACTTCAGATCAGACAACTTCATAGGAAAAATATGATTGGGAGCCATCAAAATTAGAGACACACCCAACCATAAATCTATCCCAAAATTGACATCGTATCAAGGGGGTAATGTTATAATCTCCTATGGGAAAACATCCAAGAACTCCTACACAACCTTGGGAACACTCTCTACATGGGATTCTATTAAAATCTCCTCTAACTGAGACAAAATCGATTCCACTTTCCAACCACCCATCTGATAACCTTGCTCACTAAATAACTCCACTCGATGTCCATCCACATAAAAAAAATCTTCTATGTAAATATTCAATGAATTATTGCATGACATACAAAAAATATATTCCAAGGAAAAAATCACAGGCTATATCTATATAAGGAATAAATCTCCCAATAGACTAGTGTTTCCCCATAAATAGTCTACATCCCTGTAACACATCAAGTAAGGAATCCTAACCTCAAAATGGTATGGACAACACCATAGGAACTAGAAGTATCTCCATTTGGGAGAAAAAAAGTAGTGAGAGGATCTTGAATCAAACAAATCACAAACAAGGGTAGATGATAAGCTAATCATACATTGAAAACTCCCAGCTCTGCTGCCACTACTGCCTCTAACATGTTCATATAACCACATATAACTCATTTAACTCTCTTCTGTATGCCACCAAGACCATGATTTGGAATAGATACCTATAGAAAAGAACCATCATGAGGCTTCCCTCTACCAAAAATATCTTCTCTCAGCTATTAAACAAATACTGGCGGTTCTCGATACAAAAAATGCCTCAGAAGTAACTACTGCTACCACCAGAAAGGAGCCTGAACACCCAGCTAATACTGGCCTCCCCAAGTGGTTAGAAACTAATCCTGGTGGCTCCCATGTCCCCTGTAGACATAACATGAAAAAAGAATGCCCCCAGTAGGTGATCAGAATCCATCTTCCTCAGAAGAATGGAAAGGAACCTGCCATAGTTAGCTCCCCACTCGGTGGAACCTTGAATACCTGAAAACCTATACCTACTACATGAATCCCTTCTCCTAGATATTCCTAGAAATCCACTATAGTAAGGATCAAATACTAAATAAATCACCCTCTTGATAACCTTATCCTTTTTATACACCTAAAGATACATTAAGATCATAAACAGAGTGACTGCATACCTGATCACTGGGCGCAAAGCCTCCTCCATATGCCATGCTCTAGAATCCTCATTTGGGAAAATATTTGGGGAAAAGTTTAGGAGGTCCTTGAACCTGATCCCCAACTTCTACATGCTTAAGCTCCCCTATTGAAGGGAGAATAGATCCTGCCTCTTGGATACCCTCATCATCGATGATATGAACTCCTCCTGGAACTCCCTTTGAAAGTCTCACCACAAAACATATTCCACCTTACAGTCACCAAGAAATAATATCCACCACTAACATGCAGATCCCCACATATGATTAACTACAAATGGAACCTAGGAATAATCTTGTTCTTAGATCAAACTGAAAGCAATCTCAAGCTCCTCCATCCAGTTCTCTGTCTCTATATCAGAGATACTCCCCTCATATTTTCCCAAACTCTACCACTGAAAGGTACACAAGTATTTATGCCATGACTTATCCTTCTCTATTGGGTCAAACCTCTAATGATCAACCATATTATCCTTCCAAACCTTAACTACCTAAGCTACTCATAGATGAAAGAGAACATACTAAGATGAGTATCATGTAATTTTAAAGAAACTTATTTATTTATTTCATTTTATTTTCCCACAACAACCCAATTAAAACACAAACATAATTAACCATGATTCATGTACCTCTCCTAGGTCTCTACCTTGAAAATAGGTCCACATCACTTGGTCATTAAATAAGTTCAGAGTTTGTGTACTAGATCACAGGGGGCCCTAATATACTGTGTCATAGTCGGTCTCCATGGACTATGTCACACAACGAGATCAATTGGCGCTACTACCCTACCACCCCATGCAATCCTCACCATGTTTATCACCAAAATGAATCCTATCTCTCAACCATAAGCTCTGATACCACCCAGTTACAACCCCCTCCCTCCAAATATACTACAATAAAGGAAGATAGATAATAACCCATGAGTCCCACCTTGAGTAGTCCTCAGGTTGGAAACTAGCAATGAGGGTATAAAAATCTCACATATATGGGAGACATTACCCTCTATAATAAAATAAGATTAGGATATAGGATAAAATACACCAAATAAATCGTGAATATACTATAAGATAAACCCAAAACCATCCTACAATGCATAGATAAAGTAAACCGATACATGTAAAAGTCTCAAAAAAATATACCAAAAGACAAGTCTATGATAGGGACCCAACATCATCTCAAACCTAGATAGTAAAGTCCAAATCAGTCCCCAAAGTACTCATGGAAACCTAAAAAATAGTCTATATATGTAGGGTGATCATAACATGTATACTTAGTAGGGAAATAACCAGGGTCTCAAGTGAACATGTGAAAAAAGCATGCTAATGCGCCAGTGAACAAACCGAAGAACCAACAAGTACCTAAATAGGTTATCTAACCAATAACTATCCTCACAATGGCTTTCCCACCAAATCAATAATCCAATATATTAATATAACATCGATATCATAACAAATAAAGTCACCCTGCTTCAGCTGATTTTTTTCTCTCATACACCAACGTCGAATGTCCTGTGCTCCCATCCCTTCCATACATGTCACATCACATACTGTCCATATTTGATGTGGGTTGGGATGAATCACTACCCATAACACCCTCGCAAGGTTTAGAATTTGGTTATAGAATCAGGTATCATCACATCATGTCTCACCTGAAGACACCTGGACCTTCACAACACCTCTCGCTTTAAGACACATGGGTCATCACACCACTTCTCATCACATAACTAGTGTAGTAGGGTATCATGAATGCGAAGGACATAAACCACATTCCATAATACTACAATTCATTAACCCCACCACATATCAGAACTCATCACAACCTCATCACATCACACCTCTCCAAAAAACACCTGGTCCATCATTGCACATCACACCTAAAGACACCCAGGACATCACTACACATGTCATATAAAGATACATGGTCCATCACTACTAAAGGAAGAGTAGGGAAGAGGGAATAGGAAGCCATCCATATCAACACCATCCTAGATTTTGGAAAAAACTCTCAGAACCCAGAACCTTTGAGCATTGGTAATGTTATCCAACTTGGGCGAGGCATGTAAATAAATAATAACACACAATACCCAAACCATGGGTTCACAACAACTGCACTAGCACACACTGCATCAATTCCATAATACCAAAAATTAACTATCACAATATTTTCCTCCACTATATGAAACACCACACAACCACCATACAAGCCACACAACATTTCCCACTTTCATTTAAAAGTTTCATCACTCTACAGATATAACAAGTTACACTTACTTTCATTTACTAAGAAACTTATTTCATATCTACAGTACATATAAATTACACCCATTCATATTTAATTCATTTAGAATCATCATTTATTCAATGGATAACTGGGAAACTATCACAACCACACCACACTGAAATGGGTCCATCTCACATCAACCATCATCACAACACCATGCATCCACCATCATCACTATGCCACATCACCCAATCCATATAACCACAAAAACCACATGTCTTATCCACCATCAACAAAACCACCATGAACCACATTTACCATATGCCTCTCATCATCACCAATGAACACCGTAACCATTGTACGTCACATCCACATCACAAAACACCACCACACATCTTCTCCACTATGCACTACACCTCTACACACCTCAATAACATCACACAATTACCCAAATCACATCCATTCCAACAAACCACCACATCACATCTCCACACATCAAAAATCCCAGCCGGTCATCGCCACCACCACATAATAACCCATAACACACAAGGAAACACATCAAACAAAAACACAAAATAACAACACAATATATATTCCACAAATTATTCAAGGGATTTAATAATATCATTTCTTTAATTTAGCATGGTTATTATCACACAAACCAAGATCCATAAGAAACCGGTTATTTATCCACATATATATTATTTATCCTTTTATTTAGGATGCGACCACACAAACAGAAAGGGTCATCACATCATATCATATACATTTAAATCAAGGATCCCAACAACATTCATTTTTATTAAGGCATCAGCATGGTGTAATATCATCAATAATAACATATATCAAAATAGTAAATCATAAAAAAACTCCCTATTCCCATAAATTTAAATTATGATTATTAATTATATTATTATTAAAACCCTTACTATCCACCCAAAGAAAAGTAAAACCATGAAGATCTAACACATAGCATGTAAATAGGTAAGAAAGAGGATCCCCTACCTCAAATAAGATTTCTGATCTTTCTATACACTACATAGTAAAGAAGAAACAAACTGCAAATCAGAAAAACACAATAGAAACCATAAATCAACCTGTACCACATTAAATTACCATAAAAAATCCCAAAACACACCCTGAACTGAAACCACAACACCACAACAGATCCCTAGAAGAATAATGGAAGGAAAACAATGGGGGAGGGAGAAGAACTTACCATGGGTCACCAAATCTCAATCACTGGAACCCACAGATCAAAGTAAGAGGAAAGGGGATGGAATATCTTTGAAAAACATCTATATTTATCCCAAAATGAGAGAAATATGAGAAGTTGAATGAATGAAAAATTATCCAAATTAGGTTTATAAACAACCTGAAACTCACCCATTTTATAACATAAATTAAATGTTTATGCCATAAATTCCATGTTCCCACAAATCTTATGACATAAAAACAAACTTTAGTCTATAAAATACATTTATACTGAAAAACATGTTTCTTTGGTATAGAATTAAATTACACCAAAAAATACATTCTTACGACATAAACCCATTTTAGAATCTATACCTCAACTACATAAAAGCTGTAAACCGATAGCTACTCAATCTATAAACCAAAAACTTATAGTGTTGAAGAAATTTTTTGATGATTTAAAAAAGGTAAGTAAGTTTTTTTGTGAAGTTGTTGGAAGTATGGATGAAAAAAGTGTTTAAAAAATTTTCTTGAGAAGGAAAATTCATAAATTAAGAAAGTTATTAACTTTATAACCTTATGTCAAAAAAATATATGCTGATATCAAATATCCTTATGTCATAAAAAATCTCATGATACATTATTTTTTTGAAAATAGGAATCTGAAGTTTTTCAAATAGTCTGATCAAATTTTTTTATAGAAGATCGGGAAATACAAAGTTCCTGATCCTGGACTAGAGTTGGTGTTTGTGAAAGTGAAGAGATGTACAAAGTTTCATTAGATGAAACTGACTGGAAAAAATTTCTGGGTAGATAGATCAGATGAACTTGACCAAACACAAATAATTGGATGATGTTTTTTTTGAAAGTATTGTTTTTAGTTTCCGAGTTTTAAGAAGATAAAGAACTTTAGACAAATATTTTATTGGAAAGATGGAAATGATTTTTTTCCCGAGTTCATTTAGTTTTAAACGATATATAAAGTGAAACATGAATTAAAATTTTAATATCTAAGAAAATAAAAAGGTAGATACATTATTTGGGTTCAAATATAGAGTTTTAGGCATAGATCACCAGACAAGATATATGTGAGGAAGTTTGAAGTTGCTTCATCAGATAGAAGTTGACCAGATGAAGAAGTTGCTACTAGGTAGAACATTGTAGGTAACTAAAGTCTCTATACATTTCAATAATGTAGTGGAACATCTTCAGTAAATCAAGAGGAACAAATGAAGTAATTTTTTGTTCTTTTGAAAATGGTTCAAGAGCATTGGACCAAGGCATAATAGTGTCTTAGATAGTCATTTTGTATGAAATTCAAAGTTGTGAAATTTTTGATGCATAGATGTATAAAATCTATCAAATGAATTTTTTTTGGGAAATTCTATTGGATGGATTTTTTAGTAAGAAATTCAACCAGAATTTTTTTTGTGAGAATAAGATATAGAAAGTTTGAGTTGAGTTGGGAAGATCAATCATAATTATCTGAATGAAGAAACTTGAAGTAGTAAATTTGTCATCGGATAATCATTTACCATATATAGGATCAAGAAATATTTACATAACTTTGAAAATACTATAAATATGATGATTCTATGATATTTTATTTCAATTGGTTTTTGTATCTAGTGAAGAATGACGGAGTTTGAAGTTTCGTAACATCTGAAGTTAAGGAAATTCATGGAAGGATGGAAACTCCGAAGAATATAATAATTGTTGAGAAGATTAGAGAAGACTCCATGTAAGATCCTAATTTTTCCTAGAGTCGACTCAGGATTATTTTCAAGTACTATTTTTTCCTTATTTGAGTACTTTTTTTGGGTTGTAACTTGGGGTGTGTTTGGGTGGAATTTTGAGAAAAATGAAAGAAAAAGGGTTGTACACAATTGGCACGCGGTTAGGGAAAGCCATGCACCCCAGCACAGCAAACCATGAAACCCTAGACCATAGGTAATTTCAGGGTTGGTGCATGGTTTTACAAACTGTGTGCCCTCTTAGGAGTAACCGTGCACCCCTAAATGAACAGGTGCATGATTGGCACACAGTTAGGGAAAACCATGTGCCCCAACCCAGCTAACCGTGCACGGGGATTAATTAAGAAATAAAATTATTTTAAAAATTACCCAAACCTAGGAAAATTACCTATTTCTACCCCCATTCAACCCTAGATCCTCTTTTAAATTTTTGGAGCTCTCCAGAGAAATTATAATCCCTCCTAACCACCATTCATTGCAAATTGAATCCTGGATCGAAGGTACACTCCTCTCCCAGTTAGTGAATCCTGTCACAGTTCATCTATCATTCTTCCCTTGTTATTTATGATTTCTTTTGGTGATGTAATCCACTATTATGGAAATATCTATACATATTATTCTATATCTAGATCTATATTTATAGGATATTGATTTCATTAATCTTGATTCAGGGTTTTGAGATTTAGATGTAGATATATGTTGTTGTGTTGGTCAATTTTTGGGGATTTCTATTGGGTGTTTATCCATCTATGAATTGAGGTAGGTGGTATAATAATCAATTACCATAGTCATGAATTTGATATGTGTATGAAAATTATATAATTTCTATCATTCTTTAGAAATTTGAATTCCTAAATTGGGTTAATTAATGCATCCAATTGATTAATTGAAGTATTGTGGAAATAGATAATTAATTATGATATTGAGGGGATTTACAATTAGATAATTAATTGGGGGATTAATTATGAGATTTAGGGATCATGGTTTAGATAATTAATTGGGGTATTAATTATGAGATATCGAATTGGTTGAATTGAGATAATTAATTATGGGATTAATTATGTGATATTGATATTATAGATTGAGATAATTAATTGGGGAATTAATTATGAAGAATTGAGACTGAGAATGAGATAATAAATTGTGGAATTAATTATGGGATTTGAGTTTGTGAATCTTGATTAATTTTTTTTAAATTAATTAATGGTTTTGATGACTTAATTAATTGGAAAATTAATCAAGGGTAATTAGGTGATAAACTAATTTTTGTATTAGTAATGGAATTTATGTGAATAATTAATTTTTGAATTAATTATGTGTTTATGAATGGGATCATGGTCATTCAAGTGTGAATTAAATAATGGGAACATGGTCATTATAATGTGTTTATGAATGGTAACATGGTCATTCAAGTATGAATTAGAGAATGAGAACATGGTGATTCTAATGTGTGATGTATGGATGATAACGTGGCCATTCAAGTATGAATTAGATAATGGGAACATGGTCATTCTAATATGTGATGTATGGATGTTAACATAGGAATTAAAGTATGAATTAAATAATGGTAACAAAGGTACTCTGAGATATGACCTCAGCTAGGAATACTTCGGGCTCCGACATGAGATGAAGCAGGTATTGAGATATGATATCACCTTTGAATACTTCGGGTTCTGACATGAGATGAAGCAGGTATTAAGATATGATATTAACTAGGAACACTTTAGTAACTGGCATGAGTTGAAGCTGGCATTGAGGTATGGGTGTCCTCAAGAACCTTGGATTTAATATTATTAAGTAAATAATAAATGATAATGTGATAACTATTTACTTATGCATTGTACTTATTTCTTTATAGAACTGCATACACTGTTTGACTAGATTTGTTTTAGACACCGTTGGTGGGGGCCTACTGAGTTGTAATCACACCCTACTTGGGATTCCTGATCGGTACCTAAATAGAATTTATTATTGTAAGATAGGTTAATGGGAAAACCCTATGTTAGATAGATGAGTTGGGATGGATCTTGGATGAGGTAACCAGATGCGGTTCAAGACCTTCTTGGGGGTCATCAGTGTATTTATTTTCATTTTTTATTTTAGATACTTGACATGTACATTAACATGGAATGTTTTCTACTTTATTTAGATATTTTATTTTCCTGTATTGATTATCTTAAGATATTGGTATTGATTATCATTATTTACGATTCCGCTATTGTTTAATATTTTCACTATTGTATTACTCTGATAAAAAGGGGATAGCATCCCCATGATCGACTCATCAAACCCTTTCCACTAGTCAATATCCTCTAGTGTATGGGGAGGCATGATTGAGGTCATGTGACCGACTAGCTTGGGGAACCAGTGTGTGGAACCCGGGCTGGGATATTACAAAGTGGTATCAAATAAGGTTTTCTTTTCTTTTTCTTTTGTCTTACTATTTTGGAAAGGTATACAGGAGACTAGAAATAGTTGAGGCTTAGACATGATCTCATGCATGGGATTTGCAAACCCATGT
Organism: Viscum album; assembly: GCA_963277665.1. Classification (NCBI taxonomy): domain Eukaryota; kingdom Viridiplantae; phylum Streptophyta; class Magnoliopsida; order Santalales; family Viscaceae; genus Viscum; species Viscum album. The sequence goes on from OY728127.1 coordinate 1,817,192,830, forward strand.
ATGGGGGAAAACCCAAGTATCTAGGATGGGATTGCTGTTATTTTTTTTTGTTACAATTGAATATTATTTCACTTTTGGTGATGCACTTGTTGTGTGGTGTGATAGTTGCTTATGATATTGTTTGAGAATTGACTCATGGCCTATAATGGCATGATATTTGAGTTTTCATTCATCATTCTAGGAACTCAGGTTTATTTTGTGATGTGTATCATTGTAGGCACACACGACAAAACATGTTTTGGGTAAGTTGTTAAACTTAAACTATTTTTTTCCTTTCTTGTGAAATTGAACTGAAAAATGGAATCTAATAAGAATTTAAAATGGTAAAATGATTAAAAATGTGAATAAATTAGTGTCTAATGGAATTTGAATAATGAGAGTGATAATACACTTTGATAACCAATACCTAGGTTTCAAATGATTAGTGTTAGTGTTAGTGCCTTGGTTTTGACTGCTTGGCAAGATTTAGGGAAAATACTTTTTGTGACTTGTTATGATTTTCCTCTTATGTAAATGTGTTAAAGTTGTGTCATGATTCATAATATGTGTGGTTTTAATTGTAGATATATGTCCCCATGATGATTCTTGTTCATAGGATTATAAAAGGATATGGCTAGTAATGCTCTACTAATAGTGGAACCTAAGGCACTGATAGTGTTAGGTGAGGAAGAAGGGGTGCAATTCTGAGAGAAATTTTCTCACTTCATGAAATTCATGGGAAGAGACTCAGGGAAGGTCGTAAAGAGTATGTTTAACCTGATGAGGTAGTTTTAGTTATATCACCCTTCAAATTTTATTAGAGAGGGTGGACCTGATGGAGCTTAGTTCTGGGTTGATTCCATTGAGATGATACTTGACCATTTGGAGACTCTTACTGAGAGAAGGGGAAAGTTGGCTGCTTATATGCTATGAGGATCAGTGAAGCACTGTTGGGACATTCATGTGTAGACTGGAAATACTGATGGTATGTTATGGAAGGAATTCTTGGGATGTTATTAGAGAACTTCTATCTAGAGATGCTAAGGAAGAAGCCAGTAGTTAATTTCATGAGGCTAACTCAGGAGATCATTTCCATGATAGATTATGCTGGACGTTTTACAGATCTACAACGCTTTAATCTATATTTGATAGGAGATGATACAAATATGAAGAGACACTTTTTGGATGGAATTAAGTGCAAGATTAAGTCCAAATTCAACCTCTTTCAGTTAAAGAATTTTTCTAAGGTGGTGGATTAGGATCTCATAGCTGAGGGGAACCTAAAGGAGGCTTCCAATGATGGATAGATAGTTGCTACTGGATAATCAAAAGGTGTGAATTCTGATACAAGGAAGAAATATTATGAGAACTTTATCCACGGAAGTGGAAAGATGAGTGGTTAGATAAGAGGGTTGATTTCATAGGAACTTATTGGAGTGATATGTCATTAGTGTGGTTGGCCTAGCCATTATCGTAGAAAATGCCCTCACCACTAGTAGAGTGCCAATCTTGTGGAAATATGGGGAATCTATTGAAGTTATATAGGACACAATGATAGATGGTCATTGAGGGTGAAACTAGATAGAGTCAAAGTGTGGGAAGGGGATATTCTACACCTCATCATACTAGTCGATAGAGTTCTACTAGTTGGGGTGGTAGCGGTGGTGTACATGGTTCTTCTGGGTGAGAGCACCCATATCAGCAGAGTGGTGAAACTCAGGGGATTCAGACTGTATCACATGGAATAGGGGTAGGCAAACTACATGCAGTGTAGCCTACACTTGTAGATAGTGAGGCTGGACCTTTGATAGTGAGAGGTACTATTATTATAGATTCTATATTAGTTAGTGCCTTATTTGATACTGGTGTCTCTCATTCCTTTATATCTAAAAACTTGTTAATGATTTGATCCTAGCAGTGGGTTTTGTGAGTGGGGTTATGACTATAGATATTCCATTTAGAGTACGGTCTAGATACATTTGTCTATGTAAGGGATATTGTCTTGAATTTAGGGATTATTGTTTACTATGGGATATCTATATCCTTGAAATGTCAGACTTTGAACTAATTATGGGTATGGATTGGCTAGTTGCATAATGATCCCATATCGATTTTTACCATAGGAGAGTGAGATTTACATCTCCTAAGGGTGAAAACTATATTCACCATGATGAGTGGGATATCCAAGTAGGCCAATCAGGGATAATCACTCAGCAACTGGGAGAGCTCACAACCCAAGTTTCTAGTTTATTACTGGATGATAGATGATTAAAACATGATATATTTCCACTAGTGGTGGAATAGTTTTAGGATGTTTTTCTAGAAGACCTATTCATATTTCCACTAGAGAGAGATGTAGAATTCACTATTGATCTCATGATGAGAGCTGATCCAATTTCTATACCACCTTATAGAATCGAACTGACATAGCTTCAAGAGCTCAATACTTAGCTGGAGGTGTTGGAGGATAAGGGATTTATCCATCAGAGTACGTCGCCTTGGGGATCACCTGTGTTGTTTTCAAATAATGATGACAGGAGTTTATACTTGTGTGTCAATTATCAGATGTTTAAAAAGATTAATGTAAATAACTAATATCATCTTCTTCATATTGATGATATATTTGACTAATTGAGAGGATCTTGTGTGTTCTTGAATATTGACTTGAGATCAGGGTATCATCAACTGGGAATTAGGACTTCTGATACATCGAGGACTGCTTTTAGAAGTAGGTATGACCTATATGGGTTCATCATAATTCCATTTGGGTTGATGAATTCACTAGTAGTGTTTATGGACTTGATGAACAAAATCTTCCATCTGTACCTAGATCGGTTTGTAGTGGGGTTTGTGGATGATATCTTGATATACTCCAAGACTCATGAAGATCATGCCCAATATCTTGAAATCATCCTTAGTACACTTAGAGAGCATTGAATATATGCTAATATATCTAATTTTCAATTTTTGATCGATTAGGTACACTTATTAGGACACATAATCTTAGTGGAAGGTGTGTCAGTGGACCTAAAGAAAGTATAGAAAGTGGTTTCTTGGGATCATCCCAAGAATGTATTCAATATCCATAGCCTTTTGGGGTTAACTGGATATTATCATAGATTCATCCATGACTTTTCCCATTTGGAAACACTGATTTACGTCTTAACAAAAAAAGGGGATAAAGTTTGATTGGTTGGAAGCTTATGAGAAGACCTTATAGGATTTGAAGAAGTTCTTGACATCGACACCGATATTGATCCTACCTGAGCTAGGTGAGGAGTATATAGTGTACTATGATGCTTCTGGGATTGGACTTAGAGTTTTGTTGATGTCGGGAGACCGAGTTTTGGAATATGGGTCTCAGAAGATAAGGCCACATGAATAGAAATACCCTATTCACAACCTCGAGATAGAGGTAGTGGTTTATTCTCTGAAGTGTTGGTGACACCATATTTTGGGAAAGAAGTTTATGATGTTTATCGATCACAAGAGCTTAAGGTATCCTCTCATAGTGAGATTTGAATCTTCAACAGTAGAGATGGGTTGAGTATATGTAGTCATTTGATTTTGAGCTAGCATATATGCTTGGGAAAGGAAATAGTGTGGTTGACACTTTGAATAGTAAGACTCAGATATATGAACTTTAGGAGTCTAGTGATGAGTGGAAGATGATGACTTTGTTGGCTGAGATGCAAGTGGTGGTTTAGGATAATAAAAAACAGATGACTTTAGTATCAATTTCAATGGAGTTTACACTTTGAAGACAGATCCATGACATGTAGAATAAGGATAATGAGTTTTTTAACTTGAGGGAAATCCTTGAAGGTGGGGAGTCACCTTCATATTGGATCATTAGTGAGGATGGGATCATCTATATCAGGAATTGGGTTGTTGTGCCCATGAGTATGTGGGAGGAGTTGATGTAGGAATTTCATGCCTCAAAATGGGTACATCTAGGTGTGACCAAAATGTACCATGACCTACGATGATATTTTTGGTGTCCAGAAATGAAAAAGGAGATAACAGGGTTTGTGACACAATGCGACACCTATCAGTAGGTGAAGACATAGCATAAACAACCTAGAGGTTTGCTACAATCAATACCCATTCCTAAGTGGAAGTGGGATGATGTGAAAATGGAATTTGTGGTGGGTCTCCTAAATATTCCAAGGAATAATGATGTTATCTAGGTTATTGTGGATCTATTGAAAAAATTATCACATTTATTTCTTATATGATAGAATTTCTCAGTGGAGTAGATGGGAGATTTGTATGTTTAAGAGATAGTTCATCTGCATGGGGTATCACATACTATAGTTTCAGATCATGACTCACATTTCACCTCACACTTCTATTAGGTATTGTTGAAAGTGTTTGGTATATAGGTATTATTGATAATGGAATTCCACCCATAGATAGATGGGAAGTCATATCATACTATAAAAGTTATGGAGGATATGCTGTGGGCTGTGTTCTTGAATTCGATGGGTCTTGGGAAAAGCACTTGGATTTAGTGGAGTTTTCCTATAACAACAGTTATCAGGAAACTATAAAGATGGAACCATACGAGGAAATTTATGGTAGCCCATGAAGATCATCTCTATTCTAGATGGAGGCTGGTGAGTTAGAGTTGTTGGGACCGAATCTCATATAGGAGACATCAGAGTAGGTGCAGCTAATTTAGAAACATATGGCTATGACTCAGAGTAGACATAAGTCACATACTAGTAGACATCGATGACCCCTAGAGTTTAAATAGGATTATCATTTATTCCTTCAGTTTTACCCTAGGTTTGGTCACCATAGGATACATAGATAGGGAAAGTTGGCACCTAGGTTTGTTGGACCATTTGAGGTTGTAGAGAGAATTGGTTTGGTGACGTACTGACTGGATCTTCCACAAAAATAAAGCACTATGAATGATTTTTTTCCATGTATCAAAACTTTGGTAGTATCATATTGAACCTTATCATGTGATCAATGTGGATGACATTGATCTTGAGATAGATGCATCCTTTGAGGAGCATCCAATACATGCGTTGGATCACAGTGAAAAAGTGTTGTGGGGAAAGATCGTGCTGATAGTTCATGTATTGTGGAAAAATGGGTGTGTGAAAGTAGAAACATGGGAAAGGGAATCAGATATATGGGCTCAGTGGCCCAATATTTTTGTATTATAATCTTAGATATGCTTGAGAGTGCAACTCGAGGATGAGCTGTTAAAAGGTGGGGAGATTGTAAGATCCAGACTTTTTTATGGAGTTGACTCAGTCTTGTTTTCAGGTACTCTTTTGTAATTATTTGATTAATTTTTGTTTGGTTTGTAACTTGGGGTGTGTTTAGGTGGAATTTGGAGAAAAATGAAAGAAAAAGGGATGTGCATAGTTGGCGCATGGTTAGGGAAAACCGTGCGCCCCAACCCAGTAAACTGTGCTACCCTAGACAGTGGGGAATTGCATGGTTGGTGCATGGTTTACCAAAATGTATTCCCTCTTAAGAGTAATCATACACCCCTAAAATAATAGATGCATAGTTAGGGAAAACCATACGCCCCTGCCCAGCTAACTATGCATGGGAATTAATTAAGACAAAAAATTATTTTAAAAATTACCTAAACCCCTGCAACTCACCTATTTTGACCCACATTTGATCCTAGGACCTCTTTCACGTTTTTGGATCTCTCTAGAATAATTAAAATCCCTAATTATCACCTTTATTCATGAATCAAAGCCTGGATCGAAGGTTTGTTCATCTCGTGGTTAGTGAATCCTCTCTCGGTTAGTCTCTCATGCTTCCCCCATTCTTTCTGCTTTCTTTTAGTGATGTAATCTACAATTATGAATAGATATATATCTATTTGGTGAGATCATGATCTATGATTCTATATCTATATATAGATCTTCAAGATCTTTATTTCCTTAATCTTGATTTAGGTTTTTGAGATTCTGATCAATATCTACACCGTTGTGCCACTCAAATTTTGGGGATTTCTATTGGGCATTTATCCATTGGAGAATTAAGTTAGGTGGTCCAACATTCAATTACCATAGTCCTAAATTTGATACATGTTCAAATTATATAAATTTTTAGAATTATTTAGCAATTTTAATTCCTAAATTGGATTAATTAATGTGGCCAATTGATTAATTGAAGTATCATGGAAATAGATAATTAATTGTAGAATTAATTATGAGATTGAGGGCATGTCCAATTAGATATTTAATTGGGGAGTTAATTATGAGATTTAGGGATCGTGATTTAGATAATTAATTGGTGATTTAATTATGATATATTGAATTGGTTTAATTGAGATAATTAATTGTGGGATTAATTATCTGATATTGATATTATAGATTGAGATAATTAATTGAAGAATTAATTATGAATAATTGATATTGAGAATAAGAAAATTAATTATGGGATTTTAGTTTGTGAATATTGATTAATTAATTGTTAAATTAATTAATGGGTTTGATGACTTAATTAATTGGTTAATTAATTAATGGTAAGTAGGTGGTAAACTAATTATTTAATTAGTAATAGAATTTATGTGAATAATTAATTACTGAATTAATTATGTGTTTATGAATGTGAAAATGGTCATTCAAGTGTTAATTAAGTAATGGGAACATGGGCATTCTAATGTGTTTATGAATGATAACATGGTCATTCAAGTATAAATTATAGAATGGGAACATGGTCATTCTAATGTGTGATATATGAGTGGTAACATGGTCATTCAAGTATGAATTGGAGAATGAGAACATGGTCATTATAATGTGTGATGTATGTATGGTAACACAAGCATTAAAGTATGAATTAAATAATGGTAACTAAGGTACTCTGAAATATGACCTCACTTGGGAATACTTCGGGCTCCAACATGAGTTGAAGTAGGTATTGAGATATGACATCACCTTTGAATAATTCAGGCTCCAACATGATCCGAAGAAGGTATTAAGATATGATATTAACTGGTAACACTTCGGGCTATGGCATGAGCCAAAACATGAATTGAGGTACGAGTGTCATCTAGAACCCTGGAGTTAATATGATTAAGTAAAGAATAAATGATAATGTGTAATTGTTTACTTATGTATTATACTTATTTATTTATAGAACTGCATACACAATTTGAATGGATTTTTCTATACACCGTTGGTGGCGGACTAATGAGTTATAATCACACCCTACTCAAGCTTCCTGATCAACACTCAAATGGAATTTATTATTGTATGATAGGTTAAGGGAAAACACCCTATGTTAGATGGCTGAGTTTAGATAGAGCTTGGATAAGGGAACTAGACATGGTTAAAGACCCATTTGGGAGTCATCGGTGTCTTTATTTTCAGTTTTTATTTTATAAAATTGACACATACATTAGCTTGATATTTTTTCTACTTTAGTTAGATATTGTATTTTCCTGCATTTATTATCTTGAGATATTGGTATTGATTATGGTTATATATTATTCTGATATGGTTTATTATTTTTTATGGTGAATTACTTTGATAAAAGAAGGTATAGTATCCCCATTATTGACTCATCAGAACCTTACCACTAGTCGGAAGCCTCTGTTATATGGGGATGTATGATTAAGGTCATGTGACTGACTGGATCAGGGCACCAATGTTTGGAACTCGGGTTGGGATGTTACAAAGTGGTATCAAAGAAGGTTTTCTTTTCTTTTTTATTTTGTATTACTATTTGGGGAAGGTGGATAGGAGACTAGGAAGATTCAGGGCTTGGACATGAGCTCATGCATGGGAGTTGTATACCCATATATGGGGGAAAACCCAAGTACCCTATGTGGGATTGTTTTTATTGCTGTTTTTTGTTACAATTGAATATTATTTCACCTCGGGTGATGTAGTTGTTGCGTGGTGTGATTATTGCTTCTGATATTGTTTGAGAATTGACTCATAGCCCAAAATGGATTGAGATTTGAGTTTACATGAATCATTATAGACACTCAGTATTATTTTGTGACATGCATCATTGTAGTCACATAAGGAAAAATGGGTTTTGGGTAAGTTGTTTAACTTAAACTATTTTTTTCTTGATTGTGAAATTGAACTGAAAAATGGTGTCTATTAAGAATTTAAAATTTTAAAATGATTCAAAATGTGAATAAATGGGTGTCTAATAGAATTTGAATAATGATAAATATAATACCCTTTTATAACTAAGACCTAGGTTTTGGATGGTTAAGGGTAGTGTTAGCGCCTCATTTTTGACCACATGCCAATATTTAGGGAAAATACTTGTTATGACTTGTTATGATTTTCCTTTTACATAAATCTGTTAAAGTTCTATTATGAGTCCTAAGACATGTGTTTGGAATTATAGAGATATGTCTCTATGATGAAACTTCTTGAGAGGATGATAAGAGGATATGATTGGTAATGCTCTATCAATAACGGAACATGAGGCACCGACAGTTCCATGCGAGGAAGAAGGGGAGAAGTTCTGAGAGAACTTTGCTCACTTCATGACATTCATGGGAAGAGACCTAGGGTGGGTTGTGAAGAGTATATCTGACATGACATGGTATTTTTAGTTGCATCACCCTATGAATTTTATTGGAGATGGTGGAACTAAGGGAGATGAGTTCTAGGTTGAGTCCATCGAGATGATACTTGACCATTTGGAGACTCCTGCTGAGATGAGGCTCAAGTTGGATATTTATATGATATAAGGATCAGCAAAGCCCTGGTGGGAAATTCAGGCACGGATTGAAAAAATTGACAGTATGTTATGGAAGGACTTATTGAAGTGGTTATCAGGGAACTTCTTTCTAGAGACAATGAGGTAGGAGAGAGCAGCAAAGTTCATGTGGCTGAATCACACTACTACAAAAACGGCCTATATCAGCACTCAAAACGGGCTTTAACAGCACTAAAATAGCACTGTAAATATTAGCACTAATATAGGAGGGTCCCTTTTATCAGCTCTCCGAAAAGTGCTGATAAAGGCCACTTTTATCAGCGCTAAAAAAAAGCGCTGATAAAAGACCCCTTTATTAGCGCTGATAAAAGGGGTCTTTATCAGTGCTTTTTAAAAAGCACTGATAAAGGTCAAAAAAATTTAAAAAAAATTAAAAAAATTAAAAAAAATGTGGGGAGTGCTTTTATCAGCGCTTCACACCCCCTTTATCAGCGCTATGAGGTCTCCCGCGCGCTGCCCTTCCCGCACATCCTCATACGCACACACCCCCTTCGCTTCCACCTAAACTCGAACCCAGGACCTCCCCCATTTCGCGGCTGTACCTTTACCACTAAGCCATTTTGTTTTGTTCTCTATTTAATGATATATCTATATATATATAGTTATATTTATTCATATATTGATATAGATTCATATTAATATAAATATATTTATTCATATATTAGTATATATATATTAATTTGTATATTAATATATTTATATATATATTTTTAGTTATAATTTTTATACGTATATTTATTTTTATGTTAATATATACTTATAAGACTAGTTTTAAATACATTTATGAAAAAATATGTTTTTTATGTGTGTTTATAAATAAATAAATAAATACATACATACATAGATATATACAACACACAAACACACATAGAGAGAGACACACACACAAACACATATATATTTACGAATAAATACATATATATGTGTATTTGAAAAGCCATATAATGTACTTATAAGATTAGTTTTAAATAAATTTTATGAAAAAATATTTTTTTGATGTGTGTTTATAAGTAAATAAATAAATACATACATATATACATATATACAACACATAGAAACACACATAGACACCCACACACACACAAACACATATATATTTTTGAATAAATACATATATATGTGTATTTGAAAAGCCATAGAATGTTAAAATGACCATAACTTCTAATCTAGAATTCCTTTTCAACTCCACTACTAGTCAAATCGAAGAAAATGAAACAATATTCTATATTATATGTGGTACAGGCCTAACGGACATCCGGATCAGAAGTTATACTTGTTTGAATGTTCAAAAATCGGGGTATCCCGACTAAAAACTCAGCTTTGGAGGCCTTATGGGAATTTTTTAGGATCTAAAAATGTGACAAAGGCTTTTTCTAGGTTACTAGCACGTAGAACTCATTACAAGCTTCGATTTGATATGCTGTAGAGCTCAAACGAACACCCGGATCAAAAGTTATGGCCGTTTGAAGTTTGAGTTACATTTTCAACATATTTTATATCTTTTATTAATTGTTTTTATTTTTTGTGCCCTCAAATTGTTATCAAATGATTTTTAATTGATAATAATTATAATATTATTAATTAATAATATTTTTTTAAAATATTTTGAAGCCATTTTTACTAAATTTTTTATATATTAAATGTAATTGTCTATTTATACGTATCTAGAACATATTTTAAAAATATATATTTTATTTATATCAATATAAATATACTTATATAACAAAATATTATTTTTCATGAAAAAATATTTTTTTTTGAAACTTAAAATTTATCAGCACTCGGGAAAAGCGCTGATAAAGGGGTCCCCTTTATCAACGCTAAAAAAGTGCTGATATAGGGGGGGCCTTTATCAGCGCTAAAAAAAAGCGTTGATAAAAGTGAAGCACATCCCTTGCCCATTTTTGTAGTAGTGTCAGGGGAGCATGTCCATGATGGATTATGCTAGATGCTTTACAGATCTACAAAACTTTTCTCCAGTTTTGACAGAAGATGAGACAACTATGGAGAGACACTTTCAAGATGGACTTAAGTGCAATATTAAGTCCCAAGTTAACCTATTTAAGTTAAATAAGTTTTTTGAGGTGGTGGATCTAGATCTCATATCTAAGGGGAACCCAAAGGAGGCTTCCAATGATGGATAGATAGTTTCTACTGGATGATCAGGAGGTGCGACTTCTGAGAGAAGGAAGTGTTGTTATGAGAACTTTATCCAGGGTAGTGGAAAGTTGATTGGTCACACAGGAGGGTCGATTGTATAGGAACTTATTGGAGTGATCTGTCATCAGCGTGGTAGGATAATACATTATCATAGAAAGTACCCCGACCACTAGTAGAGTGCCAGTCTTACAACAATATGGGGAATCTATAGAAGTTCTGCAGAACACAACGACAGATAATTAGTGAGGGTATAACTAGATAGAGTTAAAGTGTGGGAAGTGGATCTTATACACATTATCAGATTGGTAGCTGGAGTTCTACTAGATGAGGTGGTAGAGGCGGTGGACATGGTGCTTCTAGGTGAGAGCTCCCATATCAATAGAGTGGTGCAACTCAGGGGAGTTAGACTATCTCATAGGGAAGAGGGGAAAGAAAACTACATGTAGTGGAGCCTACACTTATAGATAGTGAGGCTAGACCTTTGATAGTGAGAGGTACTATTCTTATAGATTCTACATTATCTAGTGCCTTATTTGATATTGATGGCTCTCATTCCTTTATATCTAAAAAACATATTAATGATTTGAGACTTTTGGTAGAGTTTATGAGTAGGGTTATGAATATAAATACACCACTGGGAGTATGTTCTAGAGAAATTTTTATATACAAGATATGTTCTCTTGAAGTTGGGGAATATTGTTTACTGTGGGATTTCTATATCCTTGACATGTCAGGCTTCGACCTAATTATGGGTATGGACTGACTAGTCACATACCGATCCCATATTGATTATTACCATAGGAGAGTGAACTTTATGTGTTCTAAGGGAAGCGACTATATTCACCATGGTGAGTGGGATATTCAATAAGGATTAAAAGGGACAATTACCCAACAATTAGGAGATCTCACAACCTAGGTTTCTAATTTATTGTTGGATGATAGAGGAGTAGAGCATGATATCTTTACGCTAGTGGTGGAATAGTTTTAGGATGTTTTTCCCAAGGACTTCTCCAAATTTAAACTAGATAGAGATGTGGAATTCACTATTTATATCATGTTAGGATCTGATCCAGTTTCTATACCATTATACAAAATGGCACCGAAAGAGCTTCAATATCTCAAGTATCAACTAGAGGAGTTGGAGGATAACGGATTTATCCATATGAGTATGTCACCTTGGGGATCACCTATGTTGTTTGAAAATAAGGATGATGGGAGTGTGTGATTGTGTGTTGATTACCGAAAGTTGAACAAGATGACTATAAAGAACTAACATCCTCTTCTTCCTATCGATGATCTATTTGACCAGTTAAGATGAGCTTGTGTGTTGTTACAGATTTACTTGAGATCGAGGTATCATCAACTAAGAGTTTGGACTTTTGATATACCGAGGACTACTTTTAGAAGTAGGTATGACCTATATGAGTTCATTATATTTCTATTTGGGTTGAAAAATACACTAATAGTGTTTATGGACCTGATGAACAATATCTTCTATCTGTACCCAGATTAGTTTGTAGTGGTGTTTGTGGATGAAATCTTGGTGTACTCCAAGACTCATGACTATCATTGCCAACATCTTGGAATCATCATGAGTACACTGAGAGAGAATCACCCATATTCCAAGCTATCTAAGTTTTAATTTTGGATTTATTAGGTGCATTTCTTAGGACACATCATCTCAAAGGAAGGTGTGTTAATGGACCCAGATAAATTGCATGTAGTGGTTTCTTGGGAGTAGCCCAAGAAATTATTTGACATTCATAGATTTTTGGGGTTAGTTGGATATTATCAAATATTCATCCATGAATTTTCTCATTTGGAAGCACTGATTTTGGGGTTAACCAAAATGCGTATAAAGTTTGATTAGTCGGAATATTATGAGAAGGATTTCCAAGATTTGAATAAGTGCTTGACATTGGCACCAATATTGATCCTACCCGTGGTAGGTGAGGAGTATAAAATGTATTGTGATGCTTCTAGGATTAGAATCAAAGCTATGTTGATGCAGGGAGATCAATTTTTGGCGTATGGGTCTCAGAAGATGAAGCCATATGAATAGAACTACCCTACGCGTAACCTCAAGATAGAGGCAGTGGTTTATTCTTTGAAGTGTTGGTATCACTATCTATTGGGAAAGAAGTTTTTGGTGTTTACCAATTAAAAGAGCTTAAGGTACATACTCCCATAGTAATATTTGAATCTCTGGAAGCATATATGGGTTGAGTATATACATTCATTTTATTTTGAGCTAGCATAAACACCTAGGAAAGGAAATAGTATGGTTGACGCTTTGATCAAGAAGACTTAGATAGAGGTGGTTTAGGAGACTAGATTTGAGTGGAAGATGATGAATTTATTGGATGAGATTCATGTGGTGGTTCAGGATCACCCAAAATAGATGACTCTAGTATTTGTTTTAGTCACTTTTGAGACAAATTTGATATAGGTAGTATGAGGATCATGAGTATTTGAACTTTAGAGAAATTCTTGAAGGTGGGGAATCACCTTGTCACGAATTGTCCCCCGAGGCTCGTGTAGTGACTACCCCAAGCCCGCCTTCCATAGGGCAAGGGCTAGAAACTAGCACCGAAAGGCGTATTCCCTAAAATGAGAAGGCATTGCCTTTAAACCTGTACAAACACACGGTTCAAGAACACGACAAGAAGCAATTGTGAAGTAAACTGCTGTAATAAAAAGGAGTGATGAAAGAAAAAGGGGACAAAATACAAGCCCAACTAAAAGTACGAGTACAACTGAAAAGTAATAATACAAATGAAAGGAACAATACAGCAAAAAAAAGGAAAAAGCAGCTCCTGGATCATCCTCCACAGATCCTACCTGAAGGGTAGGTAAAACTCCCGATCAGTAGTCCCTGCGTCACGTCACACCAAACAATCTACCCTGAATCTCACCAAAGGGTAGGTACAACTCACGATCAGTAGTCCCTATGCCACGTCACAACAAATGGTCCACCTCCGAGAACCGTCCAGTCCTGGATCCCTCATCCTCGATCAATGTTGTACTTCGTCTCCACAAGACACAACAAGGTGCGAGCAAAGCCCATGCAGAGGTGAGTATAACGATACTCAGTAGGGACCCTGAGACCCCGTAGGTCTCCTAAAGTTCCACAAAGGAAAAACCATAGAGCAAGACATAAAATTTACTTAGGTATATGCCCATACATATACCTATGTTATTAAGATATACTCATCTCATACATGAGGTAATTATACCAAAAAGGTAACACCACGAAGGTAAAAGTACCACACAAGTAACACCATGAAGATAATACCATGAAGGTAAAAGACTTTGTTCAAATAGAGACTCAGCTCAAACTAGGTATACAACTCAGAGAAACAGGATTATGATGCTGACCCACATAGGCTAGTGATGAATGCTGATAGTCAGCCATGGATTCTCTAGGCCTAGGAACATGTAACATTCTCAGTCACAACGTCAAACACCTTAGCTGCTGGAGAAATAATCCTCTATCGAGTATAGTGGGCCTGTCGTGTCACACTGAGGCACTTCCCACTAACCTTGACTTGTTGAGGTACTCCTCCCCATCGCGTATCGTGGGTCTTCGGGTCACACAGAGCCGCTCCCCCACCATGGCCTATTGAGGTACTCCTCCCCATTGCATACCGTGGCCTCTCCCCACTGTGGCCTACTAAGGTACTCCTCCCCATCGCGTACCGTAGGCCGTCGAGTCACTCCGTGTCAAAAAGTCAACAGTCGTCAGGTCTCAGCCAGTTGTTGGGTTTCGTACATAGTGGGCTTGGGAGAAACGCTCCCCAAGCCATCAGTCATATTTCAACCATCACTAAGTCTCACAAAGAAGTAACTTGATGATTCATCATGTCACAAGGGTTCCAACGCAACATACAACATGTCAACCAGACGCCCAGTCTATGTGTTATTGACATTTCAGTGTAGAGGGCCCAGTAGGATTCTGGTGCGATCCAACCCAGATGTACTCCAAGTTTCTCCAAAACTCTCATGGAGTAATTCAAAAGGAATATCTCGCTCCAAGGATCCCAACTCCACAGAAGGTTTGTCAAACAGTTGTCCGGTTCTCGGGATAAGGCCCTTTAAGTGTTTCTGGGCATGGTGGGGCCCAGGTCTGGTCCAACCCAGTTAGAACAACCCGGCCCAACCTAGTCTGGGCTGGGCCATGACGGACTCAGCCCGCTGGGCCAAGGTTCGTCCTAGCCCTCAAAAAGGGGGCCCACAAGGGTGGCCCGAACCGTGTAGGGAAGGGCCCACAAAGGGGCGGCCTGGCCTGTGGTGGGGTGCAGCCCGGCCTGTGGTGGGGTGCAGCCCGGCTCACTGGGCAGGCGGCCTGGCCCGTTGGAGGGTGGTCTGGCTGCGAAGGGTGCAGCCCACGGTGCTTTCACCAGGTGGCTCGAGGGAGCCGCTCCCCCAAGATCCTGAATGTCCAAAGGCCATTCAGATTTTAAAGCAGCAGTGCCACGTGGGCGCTGCCCGATCGCCACACAACCTGCTAGAGTCATGGGTTCTACATCCTCTATCGTGGCTTCATCTACGGTCTCCTGCTCACCTGCGGCACGTGACGGCGCACTGCCCTTCCTTTTCGTGGCCGACTGATGAGCTGGCCGTCTTCTCCCTCTATTGCGGCTGACGAGCCGTGACCCCTTTGCACACTGGTGGCGCGTGACGGTGCACCACACCTCCTCCATGGTTGGCTGGTTCCGGCAGTTCCTATTTCTACCACGGCTTCGTGCCGTGGCCTCCTCTAGTGGCGTGCGTTGGTGTGTCACCTCCTTCGTAGTCGGTTGGCATCATCGCGCCGGCGGTATTTCATGGAACGTACAAGTGTAACAAAGTTGCGGAGGGTTCAGGCTGGGTTCGTTAGGCCTGCGCCCTCCACGTTAGCTCATGATCAAAGTGAGGATAAAATGTCTTTAACAATTTCTTGTATTAAACAACAAACAAAACCCCATAAGGATACCCCATAACAACCTCCCGAAAAACAAATGATTCGCGGATCAACCCATTAGTTGGTTGACCTGTGTTCTTCGTATAATTTTCAAGAATGGGGAAGAGGGAATCTTTTAAGGAAACCTAAATGAATAAACCCCCTACCTCGAATCATTGGAGAAAGGCCCGCGCTTGAAGGCGGGCCGATGTTCTTCTTTCCCGCAATAGGCTTCCAATGATGCCGCTCATACATCTTCCTCCGGTTCATGGTTCGGTGTCTTCCATCACCTCCCACTGGGTACAACTCCGCCCTCTAAGGGTTCGGCATCACGGCGCTCCTTCAACACTTCATTTCTTGGCGAAGCTGTGTCGATACCCTTCCCCAAGCTTCATATATATAGGAGAGGGGGAGGGTAGGTAACGATGTTGGAATTTAATGTGGCTCATCAATTAGGAAGCTTCCTAATTCCCCAAAAATATCATTACTTAGGGTTGGAAGGTCAATCCATTTATTGGCTTGACACATCATTGGCCCCACCCATTGATTGTGAGTTGGAGGATATGAAATAAAATAATAAAATTAGTTTATTTCATTTCTTTTTAAAAAGTCAAAAAAATTAACTTCTTCTCCAGACCTACTGAGGTCAAAGAAAATAATCTATTAAGCAAATCCCAACACTACAGATTCAAAAGTTCCCTCATATTTTTAATCCGAGCAATGGTTCAAAAGTTAGAAAACATTTCTTGCGTGTTTATTGAACTTACCTGAAAAAAAGTTCAATAAATTATTAGAGTTCACCCTCGACCTGTGCCGGTCAAGGTTAGGCTTTGTGTAAGGAGAAAACGCCCCAAATAACCCAATGGTACTCTCATATTTTTAATTTGAGTCACCATTTAGAAGTTATGGATTTTACAATAAAATAATTTACACTTAATTATTTTATTTACGGCCAAAAACTAACTTTCACTGGTGGCCTGCGCCAGCCAATGTTAGTATCATCCTAAGGAAATAATATCGTCACGAGTTCAGAAGTGGTCTCAGATTTTCAATCCGAGTTACTATTTTTGAGTTATAAGAATTTGAAAAATAAAATAATTTTATTTAATAATTTTATTTACGGTTATGCCATTTTATGGTTTTCTCACAGGAGGCCCACGCCGACTAAAATTAAGTCGCTCCTAGGGTAAAATCATCATCCTGAGTGCATCGGTGCCCTCAGATTTCTAATCTGGGAAACCATTTAAGAGTTATTCTACTTTTTTAGGGAAACTGCTTACCCGCACTATTTAAAGTTTAAAAAAACTTCGATGGATCATTCTGGGAACTCCAGGCCTCAGAATCATGCACCGTTAGATTTCAAAGTCTCAAAATAATTCCATATAATTAAAAAAAATTATACAGAAATTCCGAGACATTACATTATCCCAAACTTAGGGATTTATGTCTCCGAAAGCCAAAACAAAGACAAAACAAACAAATGAGGGTAATGAGCATGAATCTGAGCCTCCCACTTCCATGTGCTCTCTTGGAGTTTCCCGTGCTACCATTGAACGCACACCAGAGGTATCGACCGCCCATAAAGGACCCACTCCGGTCGATCCTCAAACTCCACCAGGAACTCCATACAAGTCACCCCATCTTCAAAGTTCAACTCGCCCTAGTTGATAACGTATGATGGATCATGCACGCATCTCCTTAGATGCAACACATGAAAAAAATTATGAACCCAATGCATCTGTGGGGAAAGATATAGACGGTATGCCACCTCTACCACTCTGCCGAGAATCTATAAAGGTCCGATGAACTTTAGAGATAACATGCCGCCCTGGCCAAATCTCTGCAAACCTCATTGAGGTGAGACCCATAAGAGGACATGGTCTCCCTACTCCTGTTGGCATAAGACTTCTGCTGGATCTGTGCAGTCTTAACTTTCTAATAAGTGAGGCATCATGATACAAACTCTTCCATTATTTCCTTCATCCCTGGCCATTAGTAATGATGCCGAAGGTCCTGGTACATCTTTGCCACTCCAAGATATACCGTTAAAGGGGATGTATGTATCTCCCTAAACACCTCCTCCCAAAGCATCACTGGTACCATGGTGCATCCTCTGAAGAGGATGATGTCCTCCCCACCTTCAGAGAATCATTCAAGAGACCGTCCTGAGGATATCTGAGCACATCGGGTCTCACAGTCAATGTCTCAAGTTGTGCCCCCTGAATTTGCTAAAGAATTGGGGGAGTGACAGTCATAGACTGGAGGTAAGATGCTCCATACTTATCCATGAAGGGTATCCATAGTGCGTCTAGCTGCTCTGACGCTTCACTCAACAGTTGTAGACCAGACCTCCTACTGAGTGCATTTATTACCATGTTCCCATTCTCAAGAGTATATACTATCTCAAGGTCATAGTCTTGGATGAACTCTAGACATGGACGCTGTCTCAGGTTCAGTTCCTTCTGATAAAAGATATACATGAGACTCTTGTGATTAGAGTAGACTATAAAACGTTCGCCCATCAAGTAATGCCACCATATCTTCAGCGCAAAGACCACTGATGCTAACTACAGGTCATGGGTAGCATTGTTCTACTCATGCTTTCTCAGCTATCATGATCCATAAGCGATCATTGCTCTCTCCTGCATTAGGACACACCCAAGTCTAGTCCCTAATACATCGTAGTTGACTACATAACCAACACCCTCTTCTGGTAGCCTCAAGATGGGGGCACTCGTCAGTCTCTACCTCGGCTCTTGGAAACTCTGCTGGAATCTCTACGCCCATACGAAGGGCTATCCCTTCTTCTTAAAAGCTGAAAAGGGTACCGCAACTTTGGAAAAGTCAGGCATGAATCTTTGGTAGTACCCATCCAATGTAGAAGTCCCTCTCCCTTAGGGGAGGTAATCCTGGAAACATCTTTTAAAAATATGTCCCCACACTCTGCCACTTCTGTTGGGAACTGAAAACTGAAAACTTCTGCTACCATGACAGTTAGTCTAGCCAACTCAAGAGTGATCGACTGAACCCTCCTATGCATGAGTTTATCCTGTGCTACCTGGGTTTCCTTTTTCATCGACCAAGGAAAACCCCATTCCAACATTTTAGATAAACCACAACCTTTTTTCCTAATATAGTCAATCTGAGTATGAATTATGGATGTATAGTCCATACCCAAACTAACGTTATAAGGCCTCGGTGCTGCCACCAAGAGGTTCCAACCAAAACTCTCACCTCAAGGGTTAGATCACACCATCGGTGTAAGTGTGATTATCGAGTATCCTCCCAAAGGTATCTCCAGACACGAGGGTCAAGTCAACGGTTTAATCAAAAACTCTAGGTCTTGGAAAATATTTGTGGAAGGAAGGAATGATTGGTATCTATGTCTATTAATATGGAAGCTATTAGTCGACACAAAACGTACCTCGAATCATTCCTAGAGCCCTTGGGTCACACTCCTTGACCGTATGCAGCTACTCCCTTCCCCTATCCTCTAGCTCCCTGAGCCTGGTGGGGACCACAAAGGGGGGTGGTTGTAACATGTTGAAATGTACACCAACTCATGCTGATCTCTTAGCTCAACTTCCACGTCTACAGACCTGAAGATTTTTCTATCCCTATCAAATCCTCTTCTCGAAACATTTTACACATCCAAGTCTCTGAGATTGGCGCCAGTTTCCTGCTTTCCCACTACTAACATTCACTGGCTATATCTTCTCATCTAAATAACATTCAACCACAAAGGTTCTCTCTAGCACCCTAACATAAGTTAGGAATGCATAGAGGGATATTGCTGGCTCAGATGTCCTTAAACACACCTCACTCGAAAGTTCGAGCCCCGAAGCACTGATCATATCATATTCATTGAGTACCGGGAATGGTCGGTATGCCTTGATGAATACTCAGCTACCAACATGTCATCATGAAGAAGCTATAAAAGCTCTGGGGAACACTCATCCCTTAAATCTTTATGTCAAGAGACCCCCTTCCATGAGAAATTTTCTCAAGCTTGTCTATAGAAAAAAGTCACCTCTTCGCAAGATCAGGGTAACCTAAACCCTGTCATTGTCCTGCTGAGCCACATAGAAGGCTCTCTACCAGGACCACCATCTGATCGAATAGTGCCCTGGCTAGATGGAAACTCAGACACCTCCTCAAGCCAGTCCTTAGCCACCTATGAGTCAGGCTCGCCTTAGAACCTGAGGGGTATCTGATGCCGAAACACGTGAAAGGCACCAAGCCTACATGTGTTCTCTACCGATACCGACGGTTGTAACTGCTGACCAACAGACAGTGATATAGCTGGCGCACTACCCGAAGGTACCATCTCGGGCAATGATCAAAGTACTGAAGCCTCATTACCCTATGGACCATCATCATGATCACATACTAGAAAAGACCAGTAACTAGGAAAACAATCTACTCAACTGGTGTCGCAACTAGGCAGAAAACTCTAGCCACAACCTCCAGCTAGTCCTCAGCTACATGGGGAGCTGTCTCACCTCAAAACCTCAGAGGCCTCTGACGTTGGAACTCATGCAACATGCTCAGTTGGCGTGCATCCCCTACTGGTGGAGCTGGTGGTAACGACTGCCCAATGGGTAGTGGTGTTGCTGGTACACCACCCAAAGGTGCTAACACTGTAAGAGGGCCTTTCACCAAGGCCTCATCGCTCGGTGGGCCGTCATCACGTACTCTCTCAAGAATTATGGTTGGATGTATATGCGGTGGCATCCTAATAAGGAATAGGTGCACCACGATCATTAAGTTATACCTAGTGAGATGACTCCAAGAAATCACAAGAAAAACTTTTCAAAAACACATATAATTAATGCTTCCATGTGTTGAGTCGGAAATCAGAATTTAGGGTCCTGGTGTATGGATACGTCGGTCGTTGCACCAACACTAGGCTCCCCGAACTGAAAACCACACTCATAACACTTAACACTATTGCTACACAGAAAATATCAGAGTCCTAGTTATTTGGTAGAACCGAACTCATCTGTTACCACTTTGTCACGACCCGTCCCCCGGGGCCCATTCCGTGACTAACCCAAGCCCGCCTTCCACAGACTAGGGGTTGGAAACTAGAACCAAAAGGAATATTCCCTAAAACGGGAAGGCGTTGCCTTTAAACCTGTACAAACACATGGTCCAAGAAAATGAAAAGAAGAAACTGTGAAGTAAAATATTGTAATAAAAAGGAGTAATGAAATAAAAAGGGTCCGAAATACAAGCCCAACTGAAAGTAAGAGTACAATTGAAAAGTACTAATAAAACTAAAAGGAACAATAAAACAGAAAAAGGGAAAAGCATCTCTTAGATCATCCACCATGGATCCTACCTAAAGGGTAGGTACAACTCACGATCAGTAGTCCCTACATCATGTCACACCAAATGGTCCACCCCGGATCCTACCTGAAGGGTAGGTACAACTCACGATCAGTAGTCCCTGCGTTGCGTCACACCAAATGGTCCACCTCTGAGCATCATCTAGTCCTGGATCCCTCAGCCTCAATCAATGTCGTACGTCATCTGCACAAGACACAATAAGGTGCGGGTGAAGCCCGTGCAGGGGTGAGTATAACGATACTCAGTAGGGACCCCGAGACCCCATAGGTCTCCTAAATTTCAAAAAAGTAAAAACCAAAGGTCAATACATCAACTCTACTTAGGTATATACCCATACATATACCGAAGTTATCAAGATATACTCAACTCATAAATGAGGGAAGTATACCACAAAGGTAACACCACGAAGGTAGAAGTACCACACAAGTAACACCACAAAGATAGTACCACGAAGGTAAAATACTTAGTTCAAACATAGCCTCATCTCAAACCAGGTATAAAACTCAGAGAAACAGGATTATGATGCTGACCCACACAAGATCACTATGAATACTGATAGCCAACCACAGATTCTCTAATCCTAGGAACAAGTAACATTACCAGTCACAATGTCGAACACCTTGAATACTATAGAACTCCTCCTTGATCGAGTATAGTGGGACAACCGTGTCACACAGAGGTGCTTCCCAATAACCTTGAACTGCTGAGGTACTACTTCCCATCGTGTACCGTGGGTCTACCGGGTCACACAGAGCCGCTCCCCCATCATGGACTGCTGAGGTACTCCTCCCCATCACGTAACGTGGCCGCTCCCCACTGTGGCCTTCTAAGGTACTCTTCCCCATCGCGTATCGTGGCCGTAAAGTCACTCTGAGTCGAAAAGTTAGCAGTTGTTAGGTCTCATCTAGTCACAGGGTTTTGTACGTAGCGCACTTGGGAGAACCGCTCCCCAAGCCATTGGTCGTATTTCAACAAGAAAGAATTCTCAAAAAGATGTAACCCGATGATCCTTCGTGTCAAAAAGGTTACAATGCAATAGACGACGCGTTAACCGGACACCCAGTCTATGCGTTATAGGCATTTCAGTGCTGGGGGCCCGGTTGGATTTGGGTGCGATCCAACTCGTCCATACTCCAAGTTTCTCCAAAACTCTCCTGGAGTAAGTAAAAAGGACTATCTCACTCCAAGGATCCCAATGCTTCATATGTATCGTCAAATGAACGTCAGGTTCTCGAGATAAGTCCATTTAAGTGTTTCTGGGCCCGAGTCTGGTTGGGCCTGGGTCCGGTCCGACCCAGTCAGACCAACCCGGCCTGAACCAATCTGGGCTGGGCCACGGAGGACTCGGCCTGCTGGGCCAAGGTCCATCCTGGCCTACAAAGTGGCAGCCCTGCCCAACCCAGAAAGGGGCGGATCGGCCTGTAGTGGGGCGCGACCCGACCGGTAGGGCGCGGTATGAACAGTGGGGCATGGCCTGGCACGCCGACGGCGGACTGCTAGAGGGCGGTCTGGCCGCGAAGGGCGCGACCCGCGGTGCTTCCGCCAGGTGTCTTGGGGGATATTCTCCCCCAAGATCCCGAACGGACAAAGGATATTTGGATTTTAAAGCGGCGGCGCCATGTGGGTGCTGCTTGGTCACCGTGGAACCCGCTGAAGGCACAGGTTCTACCTCCTCCATCGCGGCTTCAGCCGCGGTCTCCTGCTCACCGGCGGTGCGCGATGGCGCGCTTCCCTTCCCTTATGCGGCCGGTCGATGAGGTGGCCGCCTTCTCCGTTTACCGTGGCTGACGAGCCGTGACCCCTTTGCACACCGGCAGCACGCGACGGTGCGCCGCACATCCTTCGTGGCCGGCTGGTGCCAGCTACTCCGAAGTCCACTGCAGCTTCATGTCATGGCCTCCTCTAGCAGCGTGTGTTGGCGTATCGCCTCCTTCGTAGCCGGTTGGTGTTGCCGCGCCAGCAGTCTTCCACGGAAGGCTTAAGGGTAACAAAGTTGCAGAGGGTTTGGTTTGGGTTTGTTAGGCTCGTGCCCTCCATGTTATCTAATGATCAAAGGGAGGATAAAATGGGTTTAACAATTTCTTGTATTAAACAACAAACAAAACCCCACAAGGATACCCCATAACAACCTTCCGCAAAATGAATAATTCATAGATCAACCCGTTAGTCGGTTGACCCACATTCTTTGTATAATTTTCAAGAACGGGGAAGATGGAATCTTTTAAGGAAACGTAAATGAATAAACACCCTAGATAGAATCTTCATAAAAACATTAGTGCTTGAAGGTGGGCTAGTGTTCCTCGTTCCCGCAATAGGCTTCCAACGACACCACTCGTACGTCGTCCTCCGGTTCGTGGTTCGATGTCGTCTGTCACCTCCCGCTGGGTTCGGCTCCATCCTCTAAGGGTTCGGCATCATGATGCTCCTTCAACACTTCGTATCTTGGTGAAGCTATGTTGATACCCTTATCCAAGATCCATATATACAGGAGAGGGGGAGGGTAAGTAATGACGTTGGAATTTAATGGGGCTCGTCAATTAGGAATCTTCCTAATTCCCCAACAACGTCATTACTTAGGGTTGGTAGGCCAAGACATTTATTGGATTAACACATCACTGGCCCACCCTTTGATTTTCCATTGGAGGATATGAAATAAATTTTTTTTTCATTTCTTTTGAAAAGTCACAAAAATTAACTCCTCCATACCTACTACGATCAAAGAAAATCCTCCCTTAAGTAAATCCTGGCACTGCAGATTCAATGGTGATCTCAGATTTTTAATCCGAGCAATGATTCAAAAGTTAGAAAACGCCGCTCGCACGCTTACTGAACGTACCCAAAAAAAAGTTCAATAAATTATTAGCATTCACCCTCAACCCGCATTGGTCGAGGTTAGGCTCTGCATAAGGATAATAGGCCCTAACGAACCCAATGGTATTATTTTATTTTTAATCCAAGTTACCATTTAGAAGTTATGGATTTTACAATAAAATAATTTCCACTTAATTATTTTATTTACGGCAAAAAACGAACTTTCACTAGTGGACCGCGTTGGCCAATGTTAGTATCAGCCTAAGGAAATCATACTCTCATGAGTTTAGTGGTGGTATCAGATTTTTAATCTGAGTTACCATTCGTGAGTTATAAACATTTTAAAAGAAAAATAATTTTATTTAATTATTTTATTTACGGTTATGCTATTTTTGGGTTTTCTCATAAGAGGCTCGTACCATCCTGAGTGCAATGGTGCCCTCATATTTCTGATACGGGAAACCGTTTAATAGTTATTCTATTTTTATGAAAACTACTTATGCGCGCTATTTAAAGTTTAACAAAACTTCGATGGATCATTTCGGGCACTCTCGGCCTCGAAATCACGCACCGTCAGATTTTTCAGTCTCGAAATAATTACATATAATTAAAAAAAATACAGAAATTCTGGGACATTACACACCTTCAGATTGGAGCATTAGTGAGGATGAGACATCAATGTCAGGAATCGGTTTAATGTGCCAATGAGTATGCAGGAGGAGTTGATGTAGGAATTTTATGCCTCGAAATGGGAGGTACATCTAGGTGTGGCCAAAATTTACCATGACTTATGATGATAGTTTTTTTGGATAGACATTAAAAAGGAGATAGCAGGGTTCATGACATGATGATTCACCTATCAGCAGGTGAATGCAGATCATCAACAACCTAGAGGTTTACTACAGTCATTACCCATTCTGAAGTGGAAGTGGGATGATGTGACAATGGAATTTGTGGTGGGTCCCATGAATATTCCAAGTAATAATGATGATATCTGGGTTATTTTGGATCATCTAATGAAATTAGTGCATTTATTTTCTATATGAGTGAATTTCTTAGTGGATCAACTGGGAGATTTTTATATTTGGGAGTTTTTACATATGCATGGGGTGATATTGACTATATTTTTAGATCATGACTCATATTTCACCTCACACTTATGGTAGGGACTATATAAAGTTCTTGGTACATAGGTATTATTGAGTATGGATTTCCACCCACAAATAGATGGGTAGTCGAAGTATACTATACAAGTGCTGGAGGATATGATATGGGAATGTGTTCTTGACTTCAGTGGGTATTGGGAAAAGCACTTGGATTTAGTGGATTTTTTCTATAAAAATAGTTATTAGGAAACTATACAAATAGAACTATACAAGGATATTTATGGTAGGCCATGCAGATCAATGCTATACTAGACGGATGGTGGTGAGTCGGAGTTGTTGGGTCTGAGTCTCGTGCAGGAGACATTAGAGCATGTGCAACTAATTTGGAAACATAAAACTATGAATTAGAGTAGACAGAAGTCATATGATGATATAAATCGATGAGACCTAGAGTTTATAGAGGGTTATTATGTATTTATTCAGGCTTCCCTAGGTTAGGTCACCATAGGATACAAAGATAGGGAAAGTTTCCACCTAGGTTTGTTGGACCATTTGAGGCTGTGGAGAGAATCAGGCCAATGGTGTACTGATTGGTTCTTCCAAAAAAATAATATACTATGCATGATGTTTTATATGTATCACAACTTCAACAGTATCATCCCGACCCTTCTCATATGATTGTGGATGATGTTGAGCATGAAAAAGATGCATCCTTTGAGGAGCATCAGATACGTGTGTTGGATCACAGTGAGAAAGTGTTGTAGGGAAAGACCATATATATAGTTCATGTATTGCAGTAACATGGGTGTGTCTAGGAGGAAAAATGGAAAAGGGAAGTATATATGCATGCTCATTGGCCCTATATTTTTGGATCATAACATTTTATATGCTTGAGAGTGAAACATAAGGAATAACTGTTATAAGGTGGAGAGATTGCAAGATTCTGACTTTTTTGGAGTTGACTTAGGATTTTTTTAGGTACTTTTTTTCTTATTTGAGTACTTTTTGTTTGATTTGTAGCTTGGGGTGTGTTTGGGTAGAATTTTTAGAAAAATGAAAGAAAAATTGTTGTGTACGGTTGGTGCACGGTTAGGGAAAACCATGCACCCCAATATAGAAAATCGTGCAACCCTAGACAATGGGGAATTGTGTGGTTGGTATATTGTTTTCCAAAACATGCAACCTCTTAGGAGTAATTATGGACCCTTAAAAGAACAGGGTCACGATTAGGGAAAACCATGAACCCTTTCCCATTTAACCATGCACAAGAATTAATTAAGCCCAAAAATTATTTTAAAAATTCCCTAAACCCCTAAAATTCACCTATTATGACCCCCATTTGACCATAGGTACTATTTCATGTTTTTGGAGCTCTATGTAATAATTAAATTCCCTCCTGACCAACATTTTTCACAAATAAAATCCCGGATC
This sequence comes from Viscum album, assembly GCA_963277665.1. NCBI lineage: Eukaryota > Viridiplantae > Streptophyta > Magnoliopsida > Santalales > Viscaceae > Viscum > Viscum album. The sequence goes on from OY728127.1 coordinate 1,817,219,338, forward strand.
GAAGGTCCGCTCCTCTTCCAGTTAGCGAATCCTCTCCCCGTTCGTCTCTCATGCTTCCCCCATTCTTTTTGATTTCCTTCAGTGATGTAATAAACTATTATGAATATATCTATATCTATTTGGTGATATCTTTATCTCGATCTATATTTAAAAGATATTGATTTAATTAATCTTGATTTAGGATTTTGAGATTTGAATCTAGACCCACGTCATTATTCCACTCAATTTTTGGGGATTTCCTTTGGGAATTTATCCATCAGTGAATTGAGGTAGGTGGTTTAATCTTCAATTCCCAAAGTCAAGAATTTGATATGTGTATGAAAATTTTAGAATTTCTAGCATTATTTAGAAATTTAAATTCCTAAATTGGGCTAATTAATGTGTCCAATTGATTAATTGAAGTATCATGAAAATAAATAATTAATTAGAGAATTAATTATAAAATCGAGGGACTATCCAATTAAATAATTAATTGGGGATTAATTATGAAATTTAGGGATCATGATTTAGATAATTAATTTAGGAATTAATTATGAGATATTTAATTGGTTGAATTGAGATAATTAATTGTGGGATTAATTATGTGATATTTATATAATAGATTGAGATAATTAATTATGGAATTAATTATGAGGAATTGAAATTGATAATGAGATAATTAATTGTGGGATTAATTATGGGATTTTAGGTTGTGAATATTGATTAATTAATTGTTAAATTAATTTATGGGTTTAATAACTTAATTAATTGGTTAATTAATTAATGTTAATTAGGTGATAAACTAGTTATTGAATTAGTAATGGAATTTATTTGAATAATTAATTACTGAATTAATTATGTGTTTATGAATGGGAACATGGTTATTCAAGTTTGAATTAAAGAATGGGAGAATGGTCATTCTAATGTGTTTAGGAATGGTAACATGACCGTTCAAGTATGAATTAGAGAATGAGAACATGGTCATTCTAATGTGCGACGTATGGATGGTGACATGCTCATTCAAGTATAAATTGGAGAATGAGAACATGGTCATTATAATGTGTGATGTATAGATAGTAACATGAGAATTTAAGTATGAATTACAGAATTGTCACAATGGTAATATGAGATATAACCTCACTTGGAAATACTTTGGACTCAGGCATGAGTTGAAGTAGGTATTGTGATATAATATCACCTTTGTATAATTCAGGCTCTAGCAAGTATTAGGATATGATATTACCTAGGAATAATTTGGGTTCTGATATGAGTCAAAGCTAGCATTGAGGTACGAGTGTCCTTGGGAACCCCAACATTAATATTATTAAGTAAAGAATAAATGATAATGTGATAATTGTTTACTTATTCATTGTACTTATTTCTTTATAGAATTGTATACACCATTTGAATGGATTTGTTTTAAACACCATTGGTAGTGGACTACTGAGTTATACTCACACCCTACTTAGGCTTCCTGATCAATACCAGAATAGACTTTATTGTTATAGTACAGGTTAAGGTAAAAGATCATGTGTTAGATGGAGGAGTTGGGATGGATCTTGGATGATTGAAATGAACTTGGTTCAAGATAATTTTGGTAGTCATTCATGTCTTTATTTTTAGTTTTAATTTTAAACAACGGACATGTAAACTAGCATGTCATGTTTTCTGCTTTTATTAGATATTGTATTTTTCTACATTGATTATATAGAGATATTGGTATTGATTATGGTTATATATGTTTCCTCTATTGTATATTTTTTTTTGGTGAATTAATCTAATAAAAGAAGGTATAGTCTCCCCATGATCGACTCATTAGACCCTCCCTACTAGTTGGAAGCCTCTATCGTATGAGGAGGTGTGATTGAGGTCATGTGGCTAACTAGATTGGGGAATTGGTGTGTGGAACCTAGGACAATATGTTACACTTTATAAGATTTTATAAGAGTTTAGAATAATCCTAATGATATTCAAATGAGCGTGAAATATAGATTTATAAATTTCAATGACTGGGGAAGGAAATTTGGTTTCTTGCCTTTTCTATTTATGGAGAAACTATAAATAGAGGTGAAAAGTACAATGGTACTTGTAACTGTTAACTAAAAAAAGATGAGATACTAGAGGAATTGGTTTAGAGTTGAGTTTCCAACCAAATTTTGTTTTCATGTTAAAGAAAAGTTTCAGATAGAAGAAATTTTCTTATTAGAGTATTATATAGAGTCTAAGTTCAGAATACCGTACAATGAGTATCGATATGAGGAAGATCAGACTGAGTAATTGAGTAGAGTTTCTAAAAGGTGAAAAGTTTGTTAATATAAAAAAATAGAAATTTTGAATCAGGTGTATATTCATAAGTGGTGCTTTTCACGGAGGCCACCAGATATAGAGAACACTAGACGACGATTACCAGATGAAAAAATTGGAAAGAGGTAGATCAAAGAGAGTTTCTAGATGGACCTTTATTGGAGAAAATTTTATAAAGTTACATATTTTTTACATGGATCTAATTTTGTAATCAATATTTGAAAAGTAACAGGAGTGATTATAATATTTTTATTGGGAGATAGAATGTTTCAAATGGGAGTTGACATAAAAATTATATTCACCTCTTGATAATAGTGAACTTCCATGGACCCATGATAGTTTCCATAGAAAGTTTGTAGGTTCTCACACCGAGGATAAACCTTGTAAACATTTTTTATTTGATTAATTTATTACCTTTTTATGTAAGTGAGTTTAATAAAAGGTAACAAGGAAATAACTCTAACAAGTTTTATGGGTTAAGTATCTTAAAGAACGAAATTTATAAAAAGATAAAAACTAATTCAACACCCTTTTTCAATTATTCTATGATCCTTAGGAACTTCAAGTGGTATCATAGGGAATGTTACCCTATTAAATCCTTATCATGGAAAATCTTAATTCCATAAATATAAGATAGATTCCTAAATTTATGGAAAAAATTATCCTGGATGAAAAAATAGAATGGTACCCTATTTTTATATCTTGGATTTGATGTTGTAGATGTAGAAACTATTGGGTTTCCACCCATTTATAATGATTCTCCCATGAATTTTGATGATAAGAGAAACATTTTAGTTGATGGTAAGGTTAGAAATTCCATTCTTATGTCTCTTTTAGAAAATGTTTACATGAAGGTGATGATTCTAAAAACAACAAAGATAATGTGGGACAAGTTCAAAAGTATTTTTGAAGGAAATACAAAAGTAAAGGAAGTGAAGATATAAATATGGAATAACATGTTTGAAGAAAAAAGAACGAGAGATAAAGAAACTATTGATGAGTATTTCACTAGAGTGAATGATGTTTTATGCAACATCCGAGGTTTCATATATGTCTTGGAAGATTCTACATTTTTTAAGAAACTCATGAGAAACTTTATGGATAGGTTTGATTCTAAAATATATTTAGAAGATAAAGATGATTTATCACTTGATGACTTGCATAAATTTATTATTTTATATGAAATGAGAAATGATCCATAATCCAAAAAATAAGATAAAATATTAAATTTATTTTGAAGCTATGAGAAATATGAAAATTCAAGATATTGATGATGTTGATACTTATGATTCTAAAGATAAGAAATATGATGAGTTGAATCAAAAAATCATGTCTCTTATCTATAAGAATTATCAAAGAGGAAGAGGAAAGTATGGAGGAAAAAATAATATAATTTTTTTTTGAATATGGTGGATTTAGGAACTTTTATATGAATTTACCTAAGAATAAAGTTAGTTAATTTAATGATCATCCTAAAGGAAAGACTCGATGGAAGAAAATGAACAAAACTTTAAAGGAAGAAAATAAGTAAAATTATGGAAATAAGAAGTTCACTAAAAATAAAAGAGCATGCTGAGTAATAAATTTGAATATGAATTAGATTAGATTGATTCATCATAAGATAAAAGTTCAAAAATAATTAGAACCTTATTTTAAAATGTTGAGAAAAAGGAAGATTCTTCAAATAGCGAAGAAGGAGGAGGAGAATAATCTTATAGATACTATCAGCTCAGATCAGAACTTGTATCATGTCTGGATAAAAATAAAACTCTCAAGAAAGAAATTAAAATGATGAATAAAGAAGGTAGAAAATTTATTGAAGGAAGAAAATATATACTTAACCAAGAAGAAGAGCACATCCATAAAATCTTAAACTACAAACTGATAATAATTGAATAGGTAGAGATGGTTGAATACCTCCATAAGAAGTTGGAATCTAAGGAAGATGAATTTAACAAAATCTAATAAAAATCATTTAGCCTGAAAGTACCTTAGGAAATTTGAATGAAAATTTTAGAAAGGCTTCATAAGTAAATGATGAATCATCTAAAGATGAATAAAAATACTTCTCCAAGAATCAGGTAAAATCTTCACCCACTGAACATAAACGTTCATAAGTTTTTTATAAAATTATAGGTATTAAGAAAAGTGTTAGGAAAACTTGGGTTGAGAAGGGATGTGATAATCCTATCACATCCATAAAAGATTAAAATTCCATCTGTAGGAAAGATGGAACATGCCCAAATAAAGTAAGAACATAAAGAAGTTATGAACCTCAACAAAATTTCTATAGATAAAAATCATAATTCTATAGAAAAAAAAGATTTGATGGTTTTTGTTGGCCCTATGGAATTTATGGTCATAGATATTACAACTGTTTTCATAACATTTCACTTCTAGGAATGAGGCATAACATATGGGAATCCATGGTGGAAGCAGAATGTGTAACTTTCCTAAGCCACATGACGTAAGAAAGGTGAAATATCAAGATGTTAGAAAATATTTAATAAAAAATCAGTTTGACTACCTGAAGGAAGTTTTTGGAAGATGTGACTAACCAAGTCACTTTGTTGAAGAATTTATGACTACAATTCCAAGAAAAATTTACAATTCTAGTAAAGAAAAGGAGGCTAGAAAAAATAAAGTTAAATAAATATTTTTGTTGTTGAGATATCTCTAAAAGAAATAAAAAAAGAACAAAACATGTATTCTTGATAGTGTTTTTCCTTATAAATTATGGGATATATAAAAATCATGAAAGATGTTGAAAATCGTGATGGAGAATTATTTAATTTTAGAAATGATAGTTCCTTGAAAATTAGAGGAATTGGAACTGCTGAGATAGAACCCCAAAATATAAAATCTAAAGGAGTTATATATGTTGATGGGATTAAGAACAATATTTTTAGTGTGAGTAAACTTTGTGATGATAGAAAATAATTGAGATTTTGAAAAGATTCCTGAATCATCAATAGTTTGGAATATGGAAAACTTGTTACAAGAGGAGAAAGAACTGGTGGAAATATTTTTCAGATTAGGGAAGTTGGTGACTCATGTTACTTAATTGATGAAAATGAGAATAAGTTGTGTCATAATAGACTTGGTAATATTGGGTAGAAAAGTATGAAAAAACTTTATGAAGTTAATTCTATATAAAATCTTCCAACAATGAGAAGAAAAGAAGATTATGTTTATATAACTTGTTATAAAGGAAAGACGATCAGTAAAATCCACAAGAAAGTATAAATTAAATCTACTAGACCTCTTGATCTTATTCACTCAGATATTTTAGGAATAATGATATATCAATCAATAAAATTATATTTTTAATTTATCACTTTTATTTATGATTTCACTCAGATGACCAAAATCATGTTTATGAAACATAAATTAGAGGTTGTAGAAATGTTTAGATCTCTTAGACAAGATGTTGAGAGAGAAATGAGGGATTATATAAAAAAGTTAAGAACTAATAATAGTACATAATTAACATGAAATTATTTTGAATATTATATTAGGAATCTTGGAATAAAACATCAATATATTTCTCCATACACCCCTCAACAAAATGAAGTAGTAGAAAGGAAAAAATAGAACTTTGGTGGAAATGGGAAGAAAAATGTTGTTAGAGTACAAAAATTGAAAGTTATACTAGAGAGAAACTATAAGTACTGTTGTACATGTAAAAAATAAATTTTTATTAAGGCTAGAATCCAACAAGACTTGCTATGAAATTTGGTATAACAAAAAACCTTCATTGAAACATTTCAAGGTTTTTGGAAGTCCCTGTTTACTAAAAATAAAAAATCCAATTCATGGTAAATTTAAAGAGAAATATGAATAATAATTTTTTATGGGATATTCACCCAATGAAAGAAGTTACAAATTTTTGAATAAAAATCTAAAAAATTTATTAGATTCCTATGATGTGAAAGTTATTGAAAATCTAAATTCATTAAAAAGGATATTGAAAATATTGAGGAAGAAAAACTGAAGATTTCCACTGAAAGTGAATGTGATCCAAAAGGGATATATCAAGACTCATAGGAATCATGTGATGAGGAAAGTGAACCTATAAGAGAAACTATGAAATTTTATACCCTATAGAAACAAGTTGAAACTAGAAATATACATGGAAATTAGAAAGCTTAGATTCAGACTAGAAGAAAGCTGATATTAGATAATCAGACATCACTTAATTTATAGATTGAACTAGAGTCAGTTTCAAAAGTAGTTAAAAATAAATAATGGGTTAATGAAATAAATTAAGAGTTGGATCAAATTTAGAAAAATGAAATGTGGGAAGTTGTTCCATATCTAGCAGATAAAATTTTTATTGGAACAAAATGGGTGTTCATAAACAAGTTAAATAAACATGGAGATATTTTAAGAAAAAAAGAAAGACTTGTTTGTAAAGGTTATGCATAGGGGGAAGGTGTAAAATTTGAAGAATTTTTTTCCCTAATTTCAAGATTATAAATCTTTAGAATGTTCTTATCAGTGGATGAACATCGATTTTATAAAGTTTATCAGATAGATGTGAAGTTAGATTTCTTAAATGGTAATACTGAGGAAGAAGTGTACATTGAGTAACCTTATGATTTTCTACTTGATAATGATGAAAGGAATGTTTGTAAATTTAATAAATCCTTGTGTGGGTTAAAAAGATCTCTATATGGATAATACTATAAACCTAATATTTGTCTGAAAAAGTTTAATTTTTCTAAAGTAAAATTTGACAATAACTTGTATGTGAAAGAAGTGAATTCATGAACCATAATTTTAATTATTTATTTAAATGATATAATTTTTTTGGGGGATATAGAACATGTTTTTAAATAATTTTATGAATAAATGAATAATAAATTTGATATGGAAATGTTAGGAAAATTAACTTTCTTCCTGGGTTTACAAGTTAAAAAAAAGTAAAAATAGATTTTTTCTATCTCAAGAAAAGTATGCCAGAGAGTTTTAATAAAAGTTTTCCTTGGAAAATTCTAAATAAGTTTCTACTCTAATTTCGGTGAGAAAAAATTTAAGTAAATATTAAACTGGAAAAAGTGTAAATCAGAAAGATTTTCAGAATCTGATAGGAAGTTTTCTTTACCTTACAACCTCAAGACCTGATATTGTTTGTACTGTGACTTTATATTCCATATATTAGAGTGATCTAAAAAATATCATATTTTGGAAGTAAAGATAATTATGATATATGTTAAAGGAAACAATTCACATGGGATATTATATAAAATAATTTTTAATATAAACTTTCATGGTTATACTGATGCTGATTGGGTTGGAGATTGTAATGATAGAAAATCAACTCATAAAGGAACATTTTACTTGGGATAATGTTGTGTGAGTTGGAATAGTAATAAATAGAGTTCAATAATTTTGAGAAAATAAAAATTAGAATATATTGTAGCTACCTATAATTGTATCCTAATTTTGTGGATGAAAGTTTATCTAGAATATTTAAAAGTGAAAGTTTCCACACCATTGAAGATAATTTGTGATAATCATAGTGTAATTGATCTTTCTAAAAAACCTATCCAACACTCAAGATAAAGAATATTTATATTAATTTTAAATTCATAAAAGATAATTTTTCTGGTGGATATTTTTTTCTAGAATATATTTCAATAAAGTATAAAATCACTAATATATTTACCAAATATATTCCAAAATAATGATTTTTGGATTTGAGGCTGCAACTTAATATGCAACATCCACCTCTAACTTCCTAAAATTTTAAAGGAATTCCCCCACCACGATTTAGATTATGTTTAAAAGTGGGAGAGAAATTAACAAATTTTTAATAAGTTTTTACATTTCCATCTATAATTAATTTGAATCTATGTTTATCATAAAATGGAGGAGTAAACAAAAAAAGAGAGAGTGAAAAACCATGGTTGAGAATTTGTAGAAAAAGTAGAGAAGATAAAATTGATGGGATTTTATATTAACAAGGACACAAATTTTCTTTTAATTGAGGGATATAAATATTTTAAAAACATTAATTTATCTAGTAGTGTGGTGTATGGAAACTCTCTTTTGAGAACAGATATGTTTTGGTAATAGATGAAAATTTTGGTTTGTTACAAAAACGAGCTGTGAAAAGTACGAGTGATGAAAAATATTAAGGTTTAAAATTTGTTAATGAATATTGTTAAGAAATTTAAAGGGGTATATTGAAGATCCTCTATGACATTTTAACAAAGTTATGTTTTTTTACAACTAAATTTTTGTAAGGAATGATTTTTTAAATTAGGAGAAAGTTTCTAAAGGAAGTTTTTTGTGAAGTTATTGAAAGTCCAGATGTAGAAAGTGTTTAGAAAAGTTTACAAAGAAGTAAAATTTAGAAATTTAAAAAGTTATTAACTTTATATCCCTATGTTAAATGATTCTATAATGATATCAAAGTTCCTTATGCCATGAAAAATATCAATATACAAGATTTTTTTTTGAAAATAGTAATTTGAAGTTTTCTGGACATAGAGTTCTAGACAAAATAATTAGATATAGTTTTTAGAGAAGATTTGGCAATGAAAATTTCCTTATTAGATGGAACAAAGTTGGTGTTTATGAAAGCAATGAGATATAAAAAGCTGGTTTAGATGAACCTGAACAGACAAATTTTCTTAACGGAAATATTGAATGAACCTGACCAAACACAGATCATCGAATGATGTTTTTTAATAAAGTATTATTTTGAGGTTTATGAGTTGTATGAAGATGAAGAACTTTGGAAAAAGTTTTTGTTGAAAATATAAGTGATTTTATTGATAAGTACATGTTGGTTTCAAAGAAATAAAAAGTGAAACATGAAGTTATATTTCAATATCTGAGAAATTACAAAGGTGGAGTTCTTCTTTGGTTCTGGACATATAGTTTTGGACATATATCACTGGACAAGAGATATGTGTGGAAGTTTGAAGTTGATTAATTGGATAGAAGTTGATCAGCTGAAGAAGTTTCTACTAGGAAGAATATTGCAGGTAACTGAAGTATCTATAAATTTCAACAATATAGTATACCATCTTCAGTAAATCAAGAGGAATTAATAAAGGAATATTTTGTTCTTTTTCAAATGGGTTAAGAGCATTGGACAAAGATAGAATAGTTCTCTGGATAGTTAGTTTGTGTGAAATTTGAAGTTTTGAAGTTTTTGCTGTGAAAATGTAGAAATTCCATCAGATGATATTTTTGTGAGAATTTCTATTAGAGATACTTTTTGGTAAGAAATACCATTGGATGAAATTTTTGTGGGAAGAATATTTAGAAAGTCTGAGGTATGGTAGAAAGATCGAATAAAGTAATCTGAATGAGGAAACCTGAAGTAGTAAAGTTTTCATTGAACAATAATTAATTGGATAGAGGATCAATAAAGATTTATATAACTTTGTAAATCCCATAAATATGATGATTTTTTGATAAATTATTTCAATTGGTTTTTTTATCTATCAAAGACTGGTGGATTTTGACGTTTAGTAACATCATAAGTTAAGGAAACTTGTGGAAGGATGAAAACTCTAAAGAATTTCAGAATTGTTGAGAAGATTCAAGAAGAATCTAGAAGAGTTGAGAAGAGTTTAGAAGTGTACCAAAGAGATTAAAATGAGTGTGAAATTTGGATTTATATATTTTAGTGAGTGGAAAGAAATTTTTTTCCCACCTTTTTCATTTTTAGAGCACCTATAAATAGAGGTGAAAAGTACAATGGTACTTGCGACTGTTCACTGAAAAAAATATTAGATGCTATAAGAATCATGCTAGAGTTGAGTTTCCAACTGAAGTTTGTTTTTATATTGAATAAAAGTTTTGTAAATAATAAATATTCTGATTAGTGTATCGGATAAATTATAAGTTCAGAATACTATACAAATATTATCGGTCTGAGGAAGATCAGATTGAGTAGTGTTTTTAAAAGGTGAAGAGTTTGTTAATCGAATAGAAAAGAAATTTTGAATGGGGAACACATTCATAAGTGATGGATCAGATAGATTCCATTAAACACATGGAACACTGGATGGATATTATTGGATAGAAAGATCAAATAGATGTAGATCAGATAGAGTTTCCAAATGGACCTTTTTAGAGAATATTTTAAAAAGTTACATATTTTTTATGGATCAAATATTGTAAGAAATTTTTTTAAACTGATGAGAGTATGTATAATATTTTCTATCTTGATATAGAAAGTATCTAATGAGATTTGACACAAAATTTGTATTCACTTCTTGATAATAGTGAATTTCTATGGACCCATGGGAGTAGCCATGGAAAGGATGTAGGTTCTCATATTGAGGTCGAACCTTTTAAATATTGTGTTATTTTCTAACTTTCATACTTTTTTAATGAAAGGGAGTTTACTAAAAGGTGATAAGGAAATAACTCTAACAAGTTATAGGGGTTAGGTTTATTAAAGTTGGAAATTGTAAAAAGATAACAAATGATTCACCCCCTATCAGTTTTTCTAAAATCCTTAGTAAATTTAGGCGTAAAACCCTCTTTTATAATGTAAACTTACTACTACAATTTTTATGCAGCTCCAAACTCCACAAAACCACATATATCCTCCTATAAGCACTCTCTAACCACAAAACCAACAAATTAATGGTCTTGGAAGGCATGTACCATTACAATGTGTTGGAATATATGGACAATTCATTTAGTAAAATGCTACTATTATATGGTTACTTTATTTTGGTGGTTTTACCAACCATCACAGATTGGTTTTATTTTATTTAATATTATGGCCATATATTCATTCCATAATGTGAAAAAATATACAGTATACATATTTAGGTTATTTTAAACCATTATAAGTGAATTAAACCCTATCATGAAGGTGGTAATGGGTAATGAAAACTCATAATCCATAGAGGTGGTGAACCAACATAATACGGATGATGTTTTAATTTTTATAAGTGAAGAAGAGAATATTATGGATGATAGATAATCCATTAGAAAAATAAAATTCCAACATATATATGAAACTGGAGTTATTATTCCATGTTTGATGAAATTTGTTTTGGAGGACGAGTAGGAAGAAAAATAAAACAAATCGGTTGAGGGAATTACCTTCCCCATTAGACATATCCTCTAAATATTTAACTTTGGAACCTTATATTAATCTTTGGTTGAGACCATAATCACTAAGATGTTGGGGATAGTATTAATAAGAGAATTGGGTAGAAATTTGGAAAGCTATAAGGCTTAGAAGATGCGGGGAGAAAGGGTGATGAGGGAATTACTTTCTCCTTTGGATATCTCATATTGGGCTTAATATTAAGGAATCTTACATGTGAGTTTTAACTAATGGGTTCTTAAATAATCCATGACTCAAAAATTCATGTATTTAGCTTATAATGTTAAATATCATATTTTTTCATATTTCACTATTCACTAAAAATTCAACTATTTTAGAAAAATACCAAAAACTCACCCTAACCATTATTTTGATATGTAGATTCAAAAAAAAATTCATTTTATGAAAATAATTTTCTAAATTTTATAAATTTAAATATTAAATAAAATCCTATTTTTTTAAAAAAAATATCAATTTTAATATTATGATCAGTTTTTTGACCCTTTGAAAAATTACATAAGGCCTTATAAAATTATATTATCATTATAATAAAACATAATATTAATTTATAAACCCATTTTATAAAAAATAAATTTTATTTTAAATAATTATATTTATTATAAAAATTGAAATTAAAACATTTCTGTTTTACAAAAATATAAACACTTAATTTATCATTTTTAAAACATTTATTTAGTTGTACCATGATATAAATATATCATATTTTCATTTTATATGATACCTAAATATTATTTTAAATTTCTATAGGTGATGTTACTATTCTAATAGTCATTTTATTATTCCTAATGATCAAAAACTATTCCAATAGTCAGATTATTATTCCAATGGTTAGATTGATGTTCCAAAAATCATATTTGTAACAGTTATATGGGTTACCTACTTATAAATACATAATTTTTCATTGATTATTTATTAAATTATATTTTATCTCATGATTATATATATTTTCATTTCTAAGATGAATATTTCATTACTAGTGTTATGATTCATTTCTATAACATTTTTCATGAGTATGGTTATTCTGGTGGATCAAGAATATCCAAATTTTCATATTTTACTTATCCTATTTTCCATTTTTACCCCATTGTAATATTTTAAATTCTTATAGCCATTTTTATTCTCTAAATGTAATGTTAAAATAATTATAATAAAAAAATTTAGTTCTATAATGCGTTTCATGTGAATAATATTATATTACTAAATATGACCCAATTATATATTCAAAAGGTAAATTCCTTTGATAAAATTCTGGGTTATTATAGTTGTTGTAATGAATGTGTTCTTTTTCTATTCTGGTGAGATTCATGGTTTGATGGCGAGATGGTTCATCAACTTTAGTTTCTTTGATGGATTTATATGTTTGGCAACAAAGGCTTGTGGGGAGACATGGAAGGTGACATGTGATGGGATCGAGGTAATGATGCATCTCATGTTGAGAAATAATGGTGGTGCTGGGCATGAGGTGCTGACCCTTTCATCTGGTTTAATCTTGTCACATAAAAACTATTCCCCAATCTTTAGATATTTGAAATTTATACTTGGTTATTTATTTTCTTTATTTGGTGATGGTTTTCTTCTTGGGCCTTTGTGTAGTTCCTACTTACCCTTTGAATGTGTCTTTTTTGATAACACAAAAAAGGGATTGGTGAGAGAGATTCCTATGTGGAAGCCGAATAATGAACTTCATCCCTATGATATATTTTCTAATAAAACCTATGAATATATCCCATTTTCCCACAAGAGTGACACTCCTTAGGCTTATAGGGATAAACAAATCAAGTATGTCATCTTCAACCACACTGATAGCACTCTAGTAATTCACTTCCTTAGGATAAAGGGGGAGAAAAATCCTTCCCCTGGACACTTGACCATTCATTATCCATGTGATATTCATCACCCTTAATCTTATTTCCTCTCCCATATCTACTCATTCTCACTAAATCTCAATTATATTCTTTAAGATAATTCTCTACTATATGATCATTGTTTACCACTTCTATGAAAGTGGGTAAACAAAAGAGACAAACATTTGATCAAATCTTTAACTTCAACCCACACTCAATTCGATGAGACTTAAAGGTTTAATCACCTCATAAGATCATAGAAAACTATATAAAGTCTTTAAACATGGATGAATAATCAATAATAGATATATTCTATTACTTTAACCCATTGAACTCTTAACCTATATCCATACTCAGTGCCTGTGCATAGATTTACTCAAAGAATAGCCTGAATGGTCCGAAGGCCTTCATTTTTATTAATTTTTGATAACCCCCCTTTCAAGGGATAAGGGGGAACCCTTAAAAGGCTCATAGTCTTAGAGATTACATGACCCATAGGCTTAAGATACATTACATGACCCGAACGTTTCCCTTGAAACCCCTTCAACCCTTTTTTGCTCAGACCAAGATATCCCCCTAACGGACTGCTGGTCCCTCAAGAATTAAAACAACAAGCTTCACTTTCACCCTATATTGATCATAAATTAACTCGAAGATCCTGTCCGTACCCTCCATCCATTCCATAGCTTTATGTGTCCCAACATCTCCTTTAAAGATAAGATTATTTCTCTCTTGAAAATATCAAATTACATCAAATATCACTACTGATTTTTGAGGTGGTATCCATTCCATATTATGGATTAATTTAAGAAGAATCCCAGTGATCTTCTTCTCCATTAGAGTCTTAGGCTCACCCACCTTAGGAATATGCTCAGCTTCCCCTTCTATATGTCCCTCATTAGAATGATCTTTCTTAACCTCATTCTCATATGGTTTAACAATTCGCTTCTTAGGTTCCATAATTTTTTAAAAATAAACACACCAGTTAGAAATCAATATAATTTAAAAAAATATCATGCATCACTTGTTATAAACAATCAAAAAGTAATTAGTAAATAAAACCAACTACATTACATTACTATTTTTCATTAAAAAATTCTATCTAATTAATCCATTACTAATAACATATTCAAGAAAACACTGAGTAGTTTATTAATAATTCAATTATTTAACTAAAATTTAAATCATCAAACATTCACAAACACATGCGTGAAAATATAATCCATTACCCTAAATACTAAAATGATGTAATATTAACACACTACTCACCCTCAATTGATAGAGAATCATATCCCAAAATTTCATTTATATACCAAACAGATACAATCTCATACTTCCAAGCCACTTGGAATTTTATTATGGTTGTGTTGGATAGGAACACACACATAGATTTCATACTAAGTCTTGAATATTAATCTACAATATACAAATTTCATAAATATCAAGACATCATAATAGAAACCTGAACTGATATCATTTTGTAACACCCTACCCCAACATGACTATTTCACTGAGATGAAACATCACATGGCCTCAAATGTGATATGCAACCACTAGAGGACGATGAATATCACTAAGGGAATATATATATTTATTAGGGATCAGCTTAACCTAGAATGGTCAATCACATAAAATATACCAAAATAACCATATAAATAACAATAAACAATGGAAACCAAAAATAACATGCTCAAAAATGTAAAGAGAATATCTCACACATGGTCCCATGATTCATACATCCAAACACAAATTTAAAGAAAAATATAAGAATCAATACATAAACAATAAAAATGAAAATAAAAATAAAGAAAAGTGGAGAAACCCCATTCAAACAACTATAAATACATATGAAAATTGGTCCCAGATGTATCTTGACATCATCTCCCAGCTACTAAGGCCTTTTTCCCTTTACCAGCAACATCATGTATATAATTTATATATGCAAGAGGTGTGTACATATATGTAGTGGGAAAAATCCTAGGTATAAATTATTAAAACCCAAAGAATCCATTGGAATTTATCATGATTATATATAATTGGTGTAAATGTTTTAAATGATTTAAAAATATCATTTCTAGCATACAAATAAAGTATTAAGTGTTAAATAAGACACCAAAATAGTCTCATAATTTCTTTGACCAATGTCAATATAACCTTTGATATAAATTGTGGATCAAGGTAACCAAACACACGAATCATGTATATTCATATTAAAAAAACTTTAAATCTCATGTAACCCCAACCTAACTCAAGTCCTAACCAAACTCATGGATCACATTTCAATTTCTTATTTCCTAGATCTACCGAAGGTTCCCTATGAGTGGCCAAATTCATAGAAATTTTCACAATAAAACTGTTAAAGTAATAAATCTCTAGAATTACATTATTTTCAACACAATACATCATAATTTATCCCTTAATTATCTTATAAATTAACTCAATCACCTTGTAAAAACACATCAAAACACCTTTTATTCAATCAAAATTTAAAACACTATTTCCAATAAACACATTCCACAAAAAAACCCAATTTAAAGAAACTTTAACCCACTTCTCATTTAATTAATTACCAATTAACCATTTCCATTGTTTATATTTCACTTTACATCGTTACAAA
This sequence comes from Viscum album, assembly GCA_963277665.1. Lineage (NCBI taxonomy): Eukaryota > Viridiplantae > Streptophyta > Magnoliopsida > Santalales > Viscaceae > Viscum > Viscum album. The sequence continues at coordinate 1,817,235,194 of OY728127.1, forward strand.
TTCAATTTCTAGCAAACAAACAACACTATATATTCTAAAATTCTCATTAAAAAAGTTATAGAAACACACACTGAATCTTTAAATTAATTTAATGAGTTTAGAACCTTATGTAATGTAATTTAACTTAAAATACATATATTAGAATAGTTATTAAAATCTAAAATATTCACAACATCAATAAATTAAGGAACATAAATTCACTATAATTAATTTGACAAAGAAATGAATTTATATAGCATCTATCAACAATTTAACACATAAATTTAATATCAAAACTCAATTTTATCACTTACATTCTCATTATTAATTATAACATTAATAATTAAATAACATAAAAAATTAATATAACCACTTTAATCATTAAAAAATCACTCAAGACTTGAAATTATATAATTAACACCTTTATGAAATGAAAGCATTACTTTGTAATTAATGAAAAAAATATTCTTTTATCATTATAACTTATTTCTCATGACACATCATTCAATTGAATTATTAAATCTCAAAAATTATTCACAATTTATTTAAAATCACTTAATTAAACACAAAATAGTGTAATAGGTCACCTATCTTACACACAATAAACAAAGAGGAAGATTAGTTCCTTCTAGAATGAAAGAAATATATAAAATCAATAAGTTAGAAGAAAAGAGAGGGGATTATAACTTGAATAGGATAATGCATTTATTCATCATATAAAAGGATAAGGATATTATATATCACATCAAGATGAATCTAATACCACAAAAAAATCATGATTCTGACTGGAAATGGAGGAGAAATCACCAATAGATGTTCGAGGGAGAAAGAAATATATAAGCGTGACAGAAATTCATAGAAACTTACCATGAAAATTGGAAATACCAAAATTTAACTAAAATCCCATAATATCAAAATTATTAAAATGCATTCATTAAAAAAACCTCCCAAAAAATGACCGACTACCCAGTGCATAGCCACTGGGTGCCTGATGTGCATTCTAGGGAACCCCTTCTTTTCCTCTCTATTGAGTACTTGGAACCTTACCACCAAGTACCAAGTGGTACTTATTGGAAAATTCCATCATATTCAACCTTAAAACTCCATCCCATATCCTTATATCATATCCATCACCTAATTTAACAGAAAATAAAAAAAAAATACAAAAAATGATAAATAAAATAAAAACCATACCTGAAAAACTCAGGATTTTTACATATATGATTATGGAAAATTAGTTTGTGTATGGTGTGATATAAGTGGTGTGATGTTAATTGAATGATCAGGAAAGGATTTATCTAAAGTTTCCTGAATTATATACATTTCCATGGTGATCATAGGTAATTTCATCTTGGTAAGTCAAATAAAGATTGATTAAACATTAATGCATGTAACCTACTTGATGAGATAATGTATGACAAAGGTATTATATTACATAGTTAGAATTCATAAGAAGGATTTCATCACTATGACTTTTCTATTTCTTTATAGGGGCCTTTTTATGTCTTTTGGTATCGATCTTAGTCTTTGTGTTGGAATCACTTCCACTAATAAAAAAAATTAATGGGTCAAACACTAGGTGTATCTTGAAGCTCATCAAATTCAGTTGAATTTAATTAATTAGAATAAAAGTGATCCAAGTTTTTAAATTAATTTTTATTCAAGTTATGATAATCATAACCCAATCCCAATTTATTCTTGATTATGAATAAGGTAGTTGAATTTATATTTCTCATACTATTCAAAAGTTTTCCTAGTCATGATATTTTAATGTTTATTTATTATGAGATAGCTTAGACTAAATAAATACTTTAAGACAATAAAATTATTTAATTGGATTAATATTAGACATTATTTATTTATTTATGTGACTTAAATAATTATTTATCTATGAAGTGATAAATTGAATAAATATCAAATGATACCTGAGTTATTTATTTTATCAATAAAATAATAATTTTATTATTTAATGATAAATTAAATAATTTTTAATGAAATGAGGTTTATTTTTTGGAAAATGATGAAGAGTAGGGACCCAATTATAATTTTCTTTTTATAAACCCTAGGTATATTATGTCATTTAATAGGGGTCAATTAGTTTTATCTATTAATATCTCTAAATTGAATTTGACATAAAGATCCCCCTCTCCCAAAATTATATTAATACCTAGAAAGAATAAGAGAAATTAATATATGATTAAAACATAGATGTTGAAGTGAGATTGATTCTTTATTATAGAACATGAAAGATCGAGATCAACATCCCAAGCTTCACTGAACACATGTGTATATTACTATAGGGATTCAAGTTCAAATTCTTGAGCAACGCCAATGACATTGAGTAGGAATTGACTCACATTACAATTACATAAGATAATTATTTAATTTAATATTTGATCATAAAATAAGAAATCATATCCTGTTCTTTGTGTAAGGACCTGACCCAGTTGCCCAGAGCCGGTGCTTTATTTAATTATTTTGGCATATATACAAGGAATACGAATCCCAAAAGATCGAGTAGTTTATTATTATTGGAAACAAGTTATATACATAATTTTATCATTACAACATGAAAGGAATCAAAACACTATTTTATTCCACTAGAAACATCATGTCTCCTAGATTATGCTTGTACGTCATTCATAAATTACTTCTTCATGTCCTGATAAAATTAAACATAAGAAAGTGGTGATCTCAAACGCTCATTAAGAGTAAGCAATACAACGGAAGTTAATATAAACATTAGACATGGTGAATAATTGAAAACATAATCCTGTAATAATGAACTTGAACACATTATGGAAGAAATATGAGCTGAATAAATAATTCCATAATAAAACATAATCATGGGTATTGTACTAGTCGAATAACCACATGAAATTAAAATACTAGCATCATTATTAGGGAAGTTCATATGCCGGACATCATAACCATACCGTCCAAGCCTCGTGCTAGGACTATAAAATAATCATTTTGTCAAGGCCTCATGCCAAGACCATAGTTTGTCTCATGAGACCTACCGATGCATCTAGGGGCTATAGAGGGACCCAACCATCACATAATAAGTCCAATTCATTCCTCATATGAGCTGGGATAAACATAAATAACATATACATTCATATTGAAACAATCATATGAAATGTAACAAACTTTCCCCAATTATTGAACATAAACACCAACCATTCAAAATAATATGGTGAATGGTTTTAGGACAGATCATCCACAATAGAGTTATTCATAAACCATTAAATAAAATATGGTAGATGACTTCATAAATTATTAAACCCAATAATAACATGGAATCAACACAAGTGTTGAATTAGACGAAAACACTCTTATAAAACCATTAAGCAATTCTTGAGATAAATACTATTTTATTTTGAAAAGAAGAGTTATTTTGGAAAAATATTTGTATAAAACTAGAAGTTATGTAAGATATTATTTTCATAATAAAATGAGTGATTTTATAAAGATAAATATTTACAAAAACAGATCATAGAGTGCCCTTGAAAATAGGAAAGAATTTGAGAAATTCCCTTGGATCGGGCTTGTATTTTGGAAACAAATTTGAAATTTACTTTAAAAATGTGTAACTATCCATAAAATAATGAAGGGTTATGATTTTTACACATATATATGATACTCACACAGAATATATGATGATTAAATTACAATAAATAAGAATTTTATTGAGGTAATTAGACAATGAAAGTATCCCGAAGGAAAATGGATGTTTGGGTGGAAAACCCTTACCTTAACTCCAAACGTGTTCTTATCTTGAACTTAAGCTCCTGGAATATGAAATTATACTTATTAATAACTTAATTAAAAACCTATTAGACATGTATTTAATTTATTATAATTCTATTTAGTTCATTTATACCCTTATTGCTAAGTTATTATATTGAATATTGTTGTTCCGGGGTGTTCATTTTCTTTATTTTCATAATCGGTTCACTTGTTTTTAAGTAATGGAGTTCATGTGTAATGGTTATAAATCTCTCTGATTGGAATAATACATTATTTATGAACATAAATAATTGTTAATGGTAATTTCTATCATTTGGTTATATGGAATGAGTATGAATCATTAGATGAGAACCACTTCGATTATTTGGCGGTATTTGGATTATTATGAACTAGTTTTGTCATATAACTTAATTATATGTACATATTCTGGTTCTTGAAAATTAATTCTGTTATAATACATATGTTATAGTATGGTTCAACCATAAATATGGTTTCATGACCAGTAATGAATAAGAAATTGAATAAAGAAACTTCGTCGTCCACGATGGCTATAAATTGGAACCTCATGGATGTTGATTTCATTTATAAAAATAAAAGGGAGGGAGTAAGAATATTTATGATGGGTCTTAAATTCACATGAAATAAATCCAGTATATATATGTTACTGGAGTTATCATTATCATTTGGACAGAGGATGTGAGGAGAGAAAAATAAAAGAGATGAACTTGAAAATAAAAGAAAAGTTAAGAGATTCCTTATGAAAATTCGGCAGCCTAACGACGTCACTTAAAATTTTATAAAATAAAATGATGAGAACAAAAGGGTATCTCATCATATTGAAATAAAAAGGACAGTAATAATAATTAATAAAATCAAACATCAACATATGAGAAAGGAATTTCAAATAGATAACATAAAAGAAGTGTTGACTTAAAGAAGAGAATGAAGGATTCCCTTACCTTGTAGAATAACTCCTAGATCTTGAAGTATAGGACCTTGGGGGCTTAGGGACACCTTGGGAGGAATCCTAGAGAGGAAAAATTACCAGATATTAGAGTATGAGGGATTTGGAATGAAAGAAAACGAATGGATGAGTGGGTATTTATAGAAAAAGAGAGGTAATTTTTAATAATTTCAAAGGGACACCTCATTAGTGGTTTTTTCCAAACCATGGGCTTTCCCATGGTATTTGCCCATGGTTTTAGCCACTTGGGACAACAAATGTCATAAGTTACTATAAAAAAGTATACAATACTTTTATATTTAATTATTACATCATTATGATGTCATTAAACTACCGAATACTCAAAACTGTATTTTTACTATTCATGAAAAATTCATGTATTTTAGAAAAATCCCAAAAATTCACCCCAACCATTTTTCGACATGTAGAATTCAAAAGTGAAATCCATTTTTCAAAAATAATTTTATAAATATTATTAATTTAATTTTTAAATAAGTTCATAGTTAATTTGAAAAATAACAATCTTGAAGTGCAATTAGTTTTATGTGACATTGAAAAATTAATTAAGATCCCATTATCATATTGCCTTATGAAAATAAATAATAATATTATTTACTATTTATAAGAGTCATATTACTATTCATAAGGGTATGTTACTATTCACCAGAAATCAAGTTTGTTCTATCAGACTCCAAATTACTTACTGAACACAACTCTAGATGACCATTTCTTGAAATTCAAAACATAGAAGAGGAAAAGTTGTGTTTAATAGATAGATTATAAAATTGCATTCTATATTTATTTTAAAAACCTTGGGGTGTTACATTCTACCCTCCTTACAAAAATTTCATCCTCAAAATTCACAAAATATTACCTAAAAAGATTCGGGTATGTCTTTAACATAAGCTCCTCACGATCCCATGTTGCTTCCTCCATCTTATGGTTCCTCCATAGAACCTTCTCCAGACGAGTCGCCCGATTTATCAATACTTGTTCTCTAGTATCAAGAATCTTGATAGGCACCTCACAGTAAGATAAATCGGTCTCAAGTTCCACTTCTTCATAAGTGAGTTCATGTGTTGGGTCTAACGTGTACTTTCTTAACATTGAAACATGGAACACATTGTGAACCTTGGAGATACTTGGCGGCATTGCAAAATGGTAAGCTACGGCTCCAATTCGGTCCAGAATTTCAAAAGGTCCTATGTACCTGGGACTCAATTTACCTTTCTTACCGAAACGTATAACTCCCTTCCATGGAGATACCTTCAAGAAAACATGATCTCCTACCTGAAATTCCAAATCCTTACTTCGGTTGTCAGCATAGATCTTCTGCCTACTTTGATCTATTTTGATATAGTCCTGGATAATCCTCACCTTCTCCATTATTTCTTCAACAAGTTCTAGGCCCATGAGCTTTATTTCACCAAGATCATCCCAGCAAGTTGGTGTACGACATCTTTTCCCATATAATGCTTTATAGGGTGCCATATGAATACTTGAATGGAATCTATTGTAGTAGGAAAATTCCATGAGAGGCAAATAATGATCCCACATGCCTTGAAAATCAAGTGAATAAGACCTCAACATGTCTTCCAATGTTTGAATAGTCCATTCTGATTGTCCATCAGTTTGTGGGTGGTAGGCAGTGCTCAAATGAAGATCAGTATCTAGGGCCTTCTGAAGAATTTTCCAGAATCTTGATGTAAAACATGGATCACGATCAGAATCAATTGATATGGGTACTCTATGAAGTCTCACAACTTCATTAATATATAGTCTTTCCAGACATTCAAGTGGTAGATCTTCTCTTATAGCAAGAAAATGTGATGACTTGGTAAGACGATCAACAATGACCCATATTGCATCATTCCTTCTAGGAGTCTTTGGTAGTCCTATGACAAAGTCCATCGTGATATTATCCCATTTCCACTCAGGTATGGGAAGAGGTTGCAATACTCCTCCAGGCTGTTGCCTTCAAGCTTTCACTTGTTAAAAAACCATATATCTTGACACAAAATCTACAATCTCCCTCTTCATGTTGTCACACCAAAAATGTTCCTTCAAATCTCTATACATCTTAGTGCTACCAAGGTGTATAGATAAATTGGAACTATGAGAATCATCCAACAATTCCCTTTTTAGATTAGGTGTATCGGGAACACAAATTCTCTTCCCAAATTTCAAAATTCCATCTTCATATACGAAGTAAATCAATATCCCATCATTCACAGCTTTAATCTTCTTTTGAAACACCTCATCATCAACCTGAGAACTTTTTATCCTTTCTAGTAAAGATGGTTTGGAAACCATTTGAAAAATCATTGATGTTTCACCTTCCATGATTATTCCCATATCCATCTTTACTAGATCCATGAAAATAGGATCTCTTTCAACTCTCATCTTGTTCAAAACTCCATGATACTTTCTTCTCAAAGCATCTGCCAACTTATTTTCCTTCCCTGGGTGATAGTGTATCATGCGATCATAATCCTTGAGTAGTTAAAGCCATCTCCTTTGCCTCATGTTGAGTTATTTCTATGAGAAAATATACTTCAAACTCTTCTGATCAGTATAAATCTCACATTTTTCACCATAGAGATAATGTATAAATATCTTCAAAGGAAAGATTACAGCAGCTAACTCAAGATCATGGGTAGGATAGTTTTATTCATGAATTTTTAGCTGTCATGATGCATAAGAAATAACCCTATCATTTTGCATAAGGACACAACCAAGTCCTTTCTTTGAAGCATCACTATAAATATCAAACCCATCATTCCCCAATGGTAGAGTCAATATAAGAGCATTGACTAATCTTCTCTTCAGTTATTTGAAACATTCTTCACAATCTTTTGTCCAAACAAATTTAACCCCTTTACGTGTGAGCTTCGTTATTGGGTTAGCTAGTTGGGTAAAATTCTGCACAAAATGCCGATAATAACCTGCTAAGCCAATAAAATTGCGTACCTCAGTTATGTTTGTTGGCGTGGGCCAATCTTGAATTGCCTTTGTATTTGCAGGATCAACTAGGATTCCATCCTTAGAGACAATATGTCCAAGAAACGAAATCTCCTGAAGCCAGAATTCACACTTTCTAAACTTACCATATAATTTATGTCTTCTAAGAGTCTTCAGGATAATATGCAAGTGATTTTCATGATCTTCATAGCTTTTAGAGTATACCAAGATATAATCAATAAATACCACTAAAAATTCATCTAGATATTCCTTGAAAACTCTGTTCATTAGATCCATGAAGATAGAGGGTGCATTAGTCAATCCAAAAGACATTACTGTAAACTCGTAATGCCCGTACCTGGTTCGAAATGCTGTTTTCGGAATTTCTTCCTTCTTCACACTCAACTGATGATATCAAGATCAAAGCTTAATATTTTAAAAGTATTGAGCTCCATGTAGTTGGTCAAATAAATCATCAATGCGAAGTAGGGGATACTTGTTCTTTATTGTTATAGCATTGATCTCCCTGTAGTCGATACATAACCACATAGATCCATCTTTCTTCTTAAAAAAAAGGACAGTGGCTCCCCATGGAGAAACACTAGGTCGAATAAATCCCTTATTAATAAATTCATATAGTTGTTTATTTAGTTCCAATAATTCCAAAGTGGCCATTCTATAAGGGGTCTTCAATATGGGCCTTTAACCAGGAATTAAATCAATGGAAAACTCAATTTCTCGTTCTGGAGGATGTCCAAGTAAATCTTCTGGAAACACATCAACATATTCTCTCACAATAGGTACATCCTCTATTTGAACATTCCTTTCCTCACCCATAGTTATTTAATTCTCTTCCTCCCCAATAATTGAATTTAGTTGAGGTACTGGGGGTGGATATAGAAAAGAATCAGGGGGTGATGATTCTGATCTAAATATAAGGTGTTCTTTATCATCGTCATCAAAAATCGTAACCTCTTTCTTCTTATAATAAATTTTTTCAACATGGTCCGAAATCCAATCCATACCGAGGATTATATCAAATTCAATCATGGGTATGACGATGAGATCAGCAGATAAAGAACATTTATATGCCTTAATGGGAACAGATTCACAGAACTTTGTAGCAATGATACTTCCCTTAGGAGTTTTGACTGAAAACTCCCTTGTTAAATCAAATTGGAAATATCAAATTTTCTTAGCAAACTGGAAAGATATGAAACAATGCGATGATCCAGAATCAAATAAAGCATTGTCTAAACCTGAGGAAATAATTAAAGTACCTACCACCACGTCATTAGGAACTTCAACCTCTGCAGTTTTGATTGCATAAGCTTGTCCCTGATCCCTTGGCCTTCTCTGTTGCATATTTCCTTGACGTTTTGGACAATCATTAGCATATTGTCCCATCTCCTGACAACTATAGCATTTAATATCATTGGTTTCCTTCTTCCCTTTGCAGTCACCAACAAGATGGCCTTTCTGACCACATTTGTAGCATACATCTTTTCCTTTTAAGCATTCACCAGGGTGTTTCTTTACACAATTGTCACTTGGTGGAAATTCAACTCTTCCCCTCTTCCCCATTTCCTTATTTACTTTCCTAGGGTTTTCAGTAGCCCTCTTCTTTTCCTGCTTTCCCTTAAAGTCATAAGACTTAGAGAATTTTTTTTCTGTCATTATGGCACATAAAACTATATCCTCATATGATGAAAATCTTTGAAAGAACAGTGCCCGTTGGAGTAATGGCTTTAGGCCATCAAAGAATCGATTAATTTTGCTCCTTGGATTTCGTATGTAGTCTACAACATGTCTTGCTAATCTTGTGAAGTTAGATTCATACCTTGCAACATTATCATCTTCCTTCTGCCTCAGATTCAAGAATTATCTCTCCATATCTGCTCGCTACTCACGAGGGAAATATTTTTCTAAGAATATTTCTTTAAAATCCCTCCATTACATCTCTTCTATCTCTTCTACATCCTTTGGGTTTTGGATCAAGGACCACCACTAATCCGCATCTCCCGATAGATGATAGACTGCCATGACAACCTTCTCTCTTTCATTACATCCCAAGGCGAGAAATATCTTATCAAGGGAACATATCCACTGTTCTGATAAAAATGGGTTTGTAGTCCCGTTGAATGATGGAGGTTATTGTCACATAAAGTGATATAGCATGGCTCCTCCACGTGGTGGATACAGAAGCTCCATACAGGTAAGGTTATTATTCATAACCTGATTAAGTTGTCCCAGTATAGTTATGAGTTTCTCAACACTAGTCACAGCACCAGAGCCAACATCATTATCTTACGTCAAAGGAAAATCCCTACAGGGGACACATGCATTCATGCGATTTCCATTCGGCCCACTCAATGCCATATCTAGATAATGGCATACACTATATTAGGTTATGAATCATAATGTATAATCTTAACTTAACAAAATACTTAGAAAAAAATTGAGATCCTACGAATGGCTAATCCTATATTCACAAATATGGTTTCTTTGAGGAATATTTTACATTTCAATACTTCATAATGGACTGTAAAGAAAATGTTAATTATCCTAAGCATATCCCCCAGGAGTGTCCTAACCAAGAGTGCAGCAAGGCCCGTTGTCGTGCACCAGTTCTCGTTCGAGTCTAGCTCAAAGCGGTGTTTTCGGGTTTTACCCCTAGATACATCTGTGCCAGAGCCGCCTCTACCTACTCGTATCCAGATAGGGATGTATTGCTTGAAACATCCACATAATCTATTCCTTACCCAAATAACAGGATGTTATTGTATGTATTTCCTCAAAGACTAACTTAGGGACTCTTCCCTAATTCTACGTTTTCTAAATCTAGTTTCCAAGTATTCTACTAAACTTCCACTGATACCAACTGTAAGGACCCGACCCCAGTTGCCCAAAGCTGGTGCCTTATTTGATTACATTGGCATACATACAAGGAATACAAATCTCTAAAGACCAAGTAGTTTAGTATTATTGGAAACAAGTTACATACATAATTTTATCATTACAACATGAAGGGAATAAAAACACTATTTTATTTCACTAGAAACATCATGTCTCCTAGATTATTCTTGTACGTCATTTATAAATTACTTCTTCATGTCCTGATAAAATGAAACATAAGAAAGGGGTGAGCTCAAATGCTCAGTAAGAGTAAGAAATACAGCGAAAGTTAATATAAACATTAGACATGGTGAATAATTGAAAACACATGCCTGTAATAATGAACTTGAACACATTATGGCAGAAATATGATCTGAATAAATAATTCTATAATAAAACATAATCATGGGTATTCTACTAGTCGAATAACCACATGAACTTAAAATACTAGCATCATAATTAGGGAAGTGTATATGCCGGACATCATAACCATACCGTCCAAGCCTCGTGGTAGGAGCATAAAATAATCAATTTTTCAAGGCCTCATTCCAAGACCATAGTTTGTCTCATGAGACCTACCGATGTATTGAGGGGCTATATCGGGCCCCACACATCACATAATAAGTCCAATTAATTCCTCATATGAGTGGGGATAAACATAAACAACATATAAATTCATATTGAAACAATCATATGAAATGTAACAAACTTTCCCCAATTATTGAACATAAACACAAACCATTCAGAATAATATGATGAATGGTTTTAGGATAGATCATCCACAATAGAGTTATTCATAAACCATTAAATAAAATATGTTAGATGACTTCATAAATTATTAAACCCAATAATACCACGGAATCAACACGAGTGTTGAATTAGACGAAAACACTCTTATAAAATCATTAAGCAATTCTTGAGATAAATACTATTTTATTTTGAAAAGAAGAGTTCTTTTGGAAAAATATTTGTATAAAACCAAAAGTGAGGTAAGATAGTATTTTCATTATAAAATGAGTGATTTTATAAAGATAAAGATTTCCAAAAATAGATCATAGAGTGCCCTTGAAAATAAGAAAGAATTTGAGAAATTTCCTTGGATCGGGCTTGTATTTTGGAAACAACTTTGAAATTTCCTTTAAATGGTCAACACCTTAAACTTTACCAAACTTTGGATAAAATAGGCATCATTGAAGAACTACAATTGCAATGAGAAGTTATCTGTCTGGATGAAGACGTTAAACTTAGCGCTGACCGGGAGGCAACCCGACTGCTTCTTCATTCTTTGATCTTTGTTTCTTACTCTATCTCTATCTATCTATCTGTTTTGTGGATGCAACTAAAACAATGTCGATCTCTTCTGATTCTTCTGTTCTCATCGATGCGCTTGTTCCGTCTCCCTCTGACTTAGTACGAAGGATGACTTAGGAGCTGGCTGATATCGAGCGTCGGCTTGAGGAACTTTCACTAGAGATTTGTGCTCAGCACCAGGTACCACCACAAAGAAAACAGATTCCATTCCTTCCTCACCAGCTTCACGCTCACTACGCTCCGGAGGTGGTTAATCCCACTAAGTGTCCCCGTGATATCAATGACACAACCACTAGTTCTTGTAAGAGACAGAGGAATTCTGAGCCGATGGACAAAGATGATTGAACATTGTCCATCCGTCTGGCTGAAGACGTAAAACTTAGCGCTTCCTGGGAGGAAACCCATGTTCCAGTTTCATTTTTTCCCCTTTATTCTTTTACATGTTCTAGTTTGTTTGAGAAAATAAAACACAACATGTGTGAAAAAAAATTTAGCTACTCCTAATATTTGTATGCACTTTTCACTCTCCTAGATCTCTGCTTCCATTTATATGATTCTTGGTGTTATCTTTATGATATTATGTGGGTATGTGTTGTCCATATGTAGATTTTACAAGTACATTATTTCTGGAACTTCATCGGATACAGGCAGCCTCTCCATGTCTATCTAAACTTACACAGGGAAGTGTTTTATTTTTGCCATATTTTATGCTTCCAAAAACACCATGTAAACTAACAAAAAAAATAACACTCCTGTCATTCATGAACCCACATAAAAGCTGCTATATTTTTATTGCAACCCAGTCGGGAACATACCACTTGTGTCCCTAGGCAGTTTGAGCACCTGATTCTTGTTTTGGATTTCTTTGATCCTTGATCTCATGATGTAGATGATTGCTGATATTATTTCATGCTTCGAAAATGTTTTTCAAAAACTTGTATAATTTTGAGACACTTATTTGCACTCATTCTCATCTGTGCTATCCAACATTATATTTCCCTACCTGTGAGGACTCTAGACCATTTTACATCATCTTATGTTTATCTTTTTCTTGATGGAATCTCAACCATGTTATGTCTTCTAGAACTTGCCATATTTTTTTCCATCAAAGCGATATGAATTTTTGAAAGTTGCACTAAAATGATCGAGGCATCTGTTTGTTTTTTTTTCAGCCCCATTAACCCACTGAGCCACCCAAACATTTTCTCCATCGTATAGCCCTTAGAAGACATGCAGGAGCCTTTTAGGATGAGCCCAAGATGATACCCTTCCCTACCAATTTCTTGAATTTTTGCATGATAATTTCAATCTAAGTGTGGGGGGGAGAGACTTACTCATGGAGAGGGTTCTTCAAGGGGAAATGAGTCATTTGATGTACATGGATTGACATTATCCCATCCTGATCATATGAGTTCTTTTTCAGAGTAGCCACATTCATTTCATATTATTTTGATAAAGGAATATAGAATCCTTTTGAGTTCCAACAATGAGTACATTGGTGGTCATTATGCGGTAACCCTCGACTTTGGGGATACCTATTAAAGTGATGATACATTACTCCAGGAACTAGAGAGTTTTCTATATGACCTACATTCATTGAGATGTTACAGCGTATACGCTACTTGTGTACCATTATTTGGGATTATTGTCTGACACCTATTCCATGGAGTTTTTGAGTTGATACTCACCAGTTTTTCTTGACCATATTATTTAAGTGAGTTGTATATTTAAAAAAAAGAGTGAAAAAAAGAGATCGAAACATTGGCTTATCATATGCTTGGGGACAAGAAATGTTTTAAGTGTGGGGGAGCGAGAGTTTGAGGGAGACATTTATATTGACATATCATGCATTTATTTCAAGATTCAACCCTCCTTTTTACCAAAAAGATGTCAATTTTTTTAAAACCCACCATCCCACAGCTTCAGAAACATTTGAACCTCATGTAAAGTCCTTGAGATTGGTGCATTCTTTTGATTTCCACTAGTGGAGATGTGAAATTCATGGCAAGCCTATGGTAAGCCTGCATGTGTATGAGAACTGAGAAAAACTTTGATCAATTTTTTTAGAGAGATGAGAGAGATGGAGAGGTAGGTCACATGATAAATGAGTGCACGTACTTGTTTTGAAAAGAATACAAGTGGAAGAAAAACAGTTTTTGAAAATTGGAGTTTTAAATGAAGCATGATATTTTATGGGAAAAAGAGATTGAAATTTTTTGAACTTGTAACTTGGATGTTTTGATTTTTCTACGACCACTTGTGTTTTCTTTCTGATTGTTTTTCCTAGGAGTGGAAAATTTTAAGTGTGGGGGATTTGATGTACATGGATTTCGCATGTATTTATATAATTTTCTAACTTAGTTTAATTAATTAGTTTAATCATTTTTTATATTTTTAGTTTATTTTTGTAGTTTTGTAGTAGTTTATATATTTTGATAATTTTTATTTAATTTATATACTTATATTAGTAATTTAGTATTTCTATTAGTTATATTAATTTTATATATTATATTTAACACTATTTTATTATTATTAGTTTCTCTAATTTTAATTAGTTTATTTTATTAATATTTATTAGTATGTATATTTTAATTTGTATTTTATTTTATTTAATTATTTTGTTGTATTAATAAAATAGTATTTGTTATTAGTTTATTATTATTATATTTAATTACATGTGCATTAATTTTTAAATATGATTATTATTATTTAACTTTTAGACTAATATATTATTTTGAATTTTAAAATTTAGATTTAACTTTTTTATTTTTTTCATTTCCCCCCTATCCACGCACCACCCCCTCCCCTTTTGACCCCTTCCCCTCTCCCACGTCACCCCCTCCCTATTACCCCTTTTCTATCACCAATCACCATTCCCTCTACCCCTCTCATTTCTCTCTCCAATCCCACGCCACACTCCTTTTTTTTTGAAACCCTCTCTCCAATCTCTCACCCGCCGCTCCACTATTCTCTCCCTTCTCTCACCCTCGGCCCCATCTCCCCGTATCTCATCCACCGCTCCACTATTCTCTCCCCTCTCTCACCCTCGGCCCCCATCTCCCCCCTCTCTAGCCCACACTATCCTTCCCCATGCCGCCTCTACCTTACCACGACCTCTCCCCTTTCATCCCTAGAACCGGCCGCCCACGCCTAACCCCATCCTGCCGACACGACCTCCCTACCGCACTCCCCTGCTCTCCCTTTATCCCTCCAGCACCCCACTCTCTATCTCGCTCCCTCCTATCTACCTAGCCTAACCCCACTTCCCGGTGGCCTCCCCCCTCTCTAGCCTGCACTCCCCTTCCCCCTACCACCTCCCTCTAATTCCGTCGCACCCCCTTAACCCGCTGGAAGCCGCCGACCTCTCCTCTCCCTGCCTAACCTCGTCGCACCCCCCCTGCTTCTATTTTCTTTGCAGTGCACAGGTCACTGCCATCCAAGGAGTCGACCAGAAGCTGACCAGCAGCCTCGCACCGCTCACTGCTACCTGAGGAGCCGACCAGTAGCCGCGCACTAATCACCGATCATATATTTTGTTCTGGTGGTCGCATAGTTGGTGCACGACGTCATCACGTGCCGAGGGCTGCTTCGCGCGGCAGAAATAGAGACGGACACGATCATTTCTTCAGTAACGCAGTGTTAGTCCACATGACATATCATTTTACTGCGTTTATTCTTTCAGTTGTGATGTCGGGTTAATTTTATTAGTGTCGGGATGTTGGTTGATTAATAAAAATTATTGCGCATGCCATGAAACATATTGTTTGATGATTAATTGTCAATTAAATTTATTTTAATTGAATGTTTATCTGTTTAAATTATTTTTGCACCGAATTAATTTCTGAAATTGAAACTAGCCCGTTTAATTATAAGTCGACACGGTGGTCTGAGAAGGTAAACCGCGTTGACCGATGGTAGGTGCAAATTGGTGACACAACTTTGTGAGAAACGGGTTATGTCATTTCACCGTATAGTTAGAGACTTGAACGAATTTACTAATTTATTTATGACACCAGAGAATGGGACTTTAAATAAATTGGGAATTTTAAATTGAGCATCTAAAAAATGCTTATATTTTTGGAACTGGCGATAACTAAACAGAATAAATATTTAATCACATAAAATAATATTTTTCATGTTTGTGTGATAATTTAATTGTGACACCAGCATCCCCGACACATTTTGTTGACTTAGAGTCCATCATCATTCTCATTTGAAATTTTATTTTTATCTTTTGTCTTCTCACTTTTTAGTTTAATTAAAAAGAAAAAAAAGAAAACTCAAAAATAGGAATCCCCTCAAACCTTGTTCGTCTAAACATTGTCCAACGAAATATTTTTAGTGAACTATATTCTGTGCTCTCGGTGGTTCGACCCTGCTCGCCACTTTTACAGTAACCAGTCAGTTATAAAAATTTGAGAATTGGACGCGCTGTGACATGTGCACAACACGTGCATCCGTGTGATTTCCATTCCGTTCACTCGGCACCATATCTAGATAATGGCATACACTATATTAGGTTATGAATCATAATGTATAATCTTAACTTAAAAAAATACTTAAAAAAATTGAGATCTTACGAATGGATAATCCTATATTCACAAATATGGTTTCTTTGAGGAATATTTTACATTTCAATACTTTATAATGTCTTGTAAAGAAAATTTGAATTATCCTAAGCATATCCCCCGGGAGTTTCGTAACCAAGAGTGCAACAGGGCCCGTTGTGGTGCACCAGTTCCCATTCGAGTCTATCTCAAAGCAGTGTTTTCGGGTTTTACCCCTAGATACATTTGTGCCAGAGCCACCTCTACCTGCTCGTATCCAGATAGGGATGTATTGCTTGAAAGATCTACATAATCTATTCCTTACCAAAATATCAGGACGTTATTGTATGTATTTCCTCAAAGACTAACTTAGGGACTCTTCCCTAATTCTACATTTTCTAAATCTAGTTTCCAAGTATTCTACTAAACTTTCTCTGATACCAACTATAAGGACCTGACCCTAGTTTCCCAAAGCTAGTGCCTTATTTGATAACGTTGGCATACATACAAGGAATACGAATCCCTAAAGATCGAGTAGTTTAGTATTATTGGATACAAGTTACATACACAAGTTTATCATTACAACATGAAGGGAATAAAAACACTATTTTATTTCACTAGAAACATCATGTCTCCTATATTATGCTTGTACGTCATTCAAAAATTACTTATTCATGTCCTGAGAAAATGAAACATAAGAAAGGGGTGAGCTCAAATGCTCAGTAAGAGTAAGCAATACAGTGGAAGTTAATATAAACATTAGATTTGGTGAATAATTGAAAACACATGCCTGTAATAATGAACTTGAACACATTATGGCAGAAATATGAGCTGAATAAATAATGCCATAATAAAACATAATCATGGGTATTCTACTAGTTGAATAACCACATGAACTTCAAATACTAGCATCATAATGAGGGAAGTGCATATGCCAGACATCATAACCATACAGTCCAAGCCTCATGCTAGGACCATAAAATAATCATTTTGTCAAGGCCTCGTGCCAAGACCACAGTTTGTATCATGAGACCTACTGATGAATCGAGGGGATATATCGGGCCCCAACCATCACATAATAAGTCCAATTAATTCCTCATATGAGTAGGGATAAACATAAACAACATATACATTCATATTGAAACAATCATATGAAATGTAACAAACTTTCCCCAATTATTGAACATAAACACTAACCATTCGGAATAATATGGTGAATGATTTTAGGACAGATCATCCAAAATAGAGTTAGTCATAAACCATTAAATAAAATATGGTATAAGACTTCATAAATTATTAAACCCAATAATACCATGGAATCAACAAGAGTGTTTAATTAGACGAAAACACTCTTATAAAATCATTAAGCTATTCTTGAGATAAATACTATTTTATTTTGAAAAGAAGAGTTCTTTTGGAAAAATCTTTGTATAAAACTATAAGTGAGGTAAGATAGTATTTTAATAATAAAATTAGTGATTTTATAAAGATAAAGGTTTCCAAAAACAGATCATAGAGTGCCCTTGAAAATAGGAAAGAATTTGAGAAATTCCCTTGGATCGGGCTTGTATTTTGGAAACAACTTTGAAATTTCCTTTAAAAATGTGTAAATTTCAATAAAATAAGGAAGGGTTATGGTTTTTACACATATATATGATACTCAAACAGAATATATGATGAGTTCTTAACAATAAATAAGAATTTTATTGAGGTAATTAGACAATGAAAGTATCCTGAATGAAAATGGATGTTCGGGTGGAAAAACCTTTACCTGAACTCCAAACGTGTTCTTATCTCGAACTTAAGATCCTGGAATATGAAATTATAATTATTAATAAATTACTTAAAAAACTATTAGACATGAATTTAATATAACATAATTCTGTTTAGTTCATTTATACCATTATTGCTAAGTTATTATATTGAATTTCGTTGTTCTGGGGTGTTCATTTTCTTTATTTTCATAATCGGTTCACTTGTTTTTAAGTAATGGAGTTCATGTGGAATGGTTATAAATCTCCAGGATTGGAATTATACATTATTAATGAACATAAATAATTTGTAATGGTCATTTCTATCATTTGGTTATATTGAATTAGGATGAATCATTAGATGAGAACCACTTCGATTATTTGGCAGAATTTGGATTATTATGAACTAGTTTTGTCATATAACTTAATTATATGTACATATTATGGTTATTGAATATTAATTATGTTATAATACATATTTTATAGTATGGTTCAATGATAAATATGGTTTCATGACCAGTAACGAAGAAGAAATTGAAGAACGAAACTTCGTCGTCCACGAAGGCTATAAATTGGAACCTCATGGACGTTGATTTCGTTTATAAAAATAAAAGGGAGGGAGTAAGAATATTTATGATGGGTATTCCATTAACATGACATAAATCCAGTATATATATGTTACTGGAGTTATCATGATCATTTGGACAGAGGAGGTGAGGAGATAAAAATAAAAGAGATGAACTTGAAAATAAAAGAAAAGTTAAGAGATTCTTTATGAAAATTCGGCAGCCTAACGACATCACTTAAAATTTTATAAAATCAAATGATGAGAAAAAAGGGTATCTCATAATATTGAAATAAAAAGTACAGTAATAAGAATGAATAAAATCAAACATCAACATATGAGAAAAGAATTTCAAATACATAACATAAAAGAAGTGTCGACTTAAAGAAGAGAATGAAGGATTCCCTTACCTTGTAGAATAACTCCTAGATCTTGAAGTATGGGACCTTGGGGGCTTAGTGACACATTGGGAGGAATCCTAGAGAGGTAAAACCACCATATATTATAGGATGAGGGATTTTAATGAAATAAAACGAATGGATGAGTGGGTATTTATAGAAAAAGAGAGGTAATTTTTAATAATTTCAAAGGGACACCTCATTAGTGGTTTTTGCCAAACCATGGGATTTCCCATGGTATTTGCCAATGGTTTTAGACACTTGGGACACCACATGTCATAAGTTACTATAAAAAAGTCTACAATACTTTTATATTTAATTATTACATCATTATCATGTCATTAAACTACCGAATATTCAAAACTGTATTTTTACTATTCATGAAAAATTCATGTATTTTAGAAAAATCTCAAAACTTCACCCCAACCATTTTTCAACGTTTAGAATTCAAAATTGAAATCCATTTTTCAAAAATAATTTTCTAAATATTATTAATTTAATTTTTAAATAAGTCCATTATTAATTCGAAAAATAACAATCTTAAAGTGCAATTAGTTTTATGTGACATTAAAAAATTAATTAAGATCCCATTATCATATTTCCTTATGAAAATAAATAATAATATTATTTACTATTGATAAGAGTCATATTACTATTCATATTACTATTCACAAGGGTATGTTACTATTCACCAAAAATCAACTTTGTTCTATTAGACTCCAAATGACTTAATGAACACAACTCTAGATGACCATTTCTTGAAATTCAAAACATAGAAGAGGCAAAGTTGTGTTTAATAGATAGATTATAAAATTGAATTCTATATTTATTTTCAAAACCTTGGGGTGTTACATTCTCCCCTCCTTACAAAAATTTCATCCTCGAAATTCAAAAAATATTATCTAAAAAGATTCGAGTATTTCTTTAACATAAGCTCCTCAGGATCCCATGTTGCTTCCTCCATATTATGGTTCCTCCATAGAACCTTCACCAGATGAGTCGTCCAATTTCTCAATACTTGTCCTCTAGTATGAAGAATCTTGATAGGATCCTCACAGTAAGATAAATTGGGCTCAAGTTCCACTTCTTCAAAAGTGAGTACATGTGTTGGGTATAGCATTTACTTTCTTAACATTGACACATGGAACACATTGTGAACCTTGGAGAGACTTGGCGGCATTTCCAAACGGTAAGCTACAGGTCCAATTCGGTCCATAATTTCAAAAGGTCCTATGTACCTGGGACTCAATTTACCTTTCTTACCGAAACGTATAACTCCCTTCCATGGAGATACCTTCAAGAAAACATGATCTCCTACCTGAAATTCCAAATCCTTCCTTCGGTTGTCAGCATACCTCTTCTGACTACTTTGATCTATTTTGATATGGTTCTGGATAATCTTCACCTTCTCCATTGTTTCTTCAACAATTTATGGGCCCACGAGCTTTCTTTCACCAAGATCATCCCAGAAAGTTGGTGTACGATATCTCCTCTCATATAATGCTTCGTAGGGTGCCATCTGAATACTTGAATGGAATCTATTGTGGTAGGAAAATTCCACGAGAGGTAAATACTGATACCACATGCCTTGAAAATCAAGTGAACAATACCTCAACATGTCTTCCAATGTTTGAATAGTCTGTTCTGATTGTCCATCAGTTCGTATAGCATCCCGTCTTTTTATAACATAACTTTCATTCCATTACATGGAACTGAGGATCTTTAAGGTTTAGTGTCTTGGAAACAAGGAACATAAAACATGAAAAAAAAATTCTTCTTAAACACTTGAAAGGCTTCTCCTCAAGTTCACCCTAGGCTCATTACTGCATCTCATAACCTGGGGACATACATCAAAAGAAAGGGTGAGCAGAAGGCCCAACAAGGGAAACAAGTGAAACATTTTACATATGAACTTGAGATACATCAATATTGTCATGAAAAGAACTTTAAGGCATGAAAATTAAATCATGATGCATATCATAATAAAAATAAAACATTTTCATAACATGAAGATGTGGCTACATTATTTAACATAGACAATCATGAACATATCACCAAGGTCCATCCCCAAGGTGTCATTTGAAAATTACCAGGGTTATTCACCAAGGTATCGTGAAAATTGTAGTCTCTAGTGGTTACATCATTACCCAATGCATTGGAGCGCTATCAGGGCGAACCCTTAAATTTGAATTTATTATCATGTGACCCACATATATTATCATCAAAAATTTCATAAATAACCCCTATAGAATAAAATAAATGGGTTTCATTTCTTAATCACAACGTTTTAAAAACTGCTTTAAAGACATGATCTTTACGTCACTTTAAAACCCACAGAAAAGGAAGGTGGGTCTCATGTATGTAAATCCCAGAATTTAAAATAGAAAATTTTGGTATATATGTGAATACCCATTTAGAAGAATATCTTTGAGTATTCACTTAATAATATAAAAGAACTTTAGAAAAAGAGAGAGACATTTGAGACGGAAATTCTGCAGCATAACGGCTATGTTACGAGGTTTTAGAAGACATTAAAAAGAGAGGGAAAATGGGTCAAACATTCATAAATGACCCATAAAACAGTAGATGGACAGAATAAGAAGGATACATGATCATGGTAATGAAAGTTAAAGGAAATACCATTTGAAATGAAAAACATGGAAGAAAGACAAAAAATTAGATTTCTCTTATGAAAGTTCGGCAGCCTAATGGCGTTACTTAAACTTCAACAAAAATGATTTGAAAAGATCAAATAGGGTCTCTCATCATGTGAAAATAAGAGTTCAGTATGATAGATATAGAGATAATTCCCCAACATAATTAAAAAAGAACTTGAAAGACTTCACATGAAAGTATAACTTTGAAAATAATGAGAAGGGTGAAAGAATCCCCTAAAAAATTCGGCAGCCTAACGGCGCCACTTAAAACTTCAAAATACTGAATTGAAGAGATCAAATGGGGTCTCTCATCATATGAACATAAGAGTTCAGTATGATAGATATATAGATAATTCCCCAACATAATTAAAAAGGAACTTGAATGACTTGACATGAAAGTATAACTTTGAAAAGAATGAGAAGGGTGAAAGAATCCCCTAAAAAATTCGGCAGCCTAACGGCGCCACTTAAAACTTCAAAATACTGAATTGAAGAGATAAAATGGGGTCTCTCATCATATGAACATAAAAGTCTAGTATGATAGATATAGAGATCATAACCCAACATAACAAAAAGGAACTTGAAAGAATTGACATGAAAGTAGAACTTCAAAATGAGAAAGGTGAAGAACCACTTAAAAATTCGGCAGCCTAACGGCGCCACTTAAAACTTCAAAATACTGAATTGAAGAGATCAAATGGGGTATCTCATCATATGAACATAAAATTCCAGTATGATATATATAGAGATCATACCCCAACATAACAAAAAGGAACTTAAAAGAATTGACATGAAAGTAGAACTTCAAAATGAGAAGGGTGAAGAACCACTTAAAAATTCGGCAGCCTAACGGTGCCCCTTAAAACATCAAAATACTGAATTGAAGAGATCAAATGGGGTCTCTCATTATATGAACATAAAAGTCCAGTATGATAGATATAGAGATCATACCCCAACATAACAAAAAGGAACTTGAAATAATTGACATGAAAGTAGAACTTCAAAACGAGAAGGGTGAAGAACCACTTAAAAATTCGGCAGCCTAACAGCGCCACTTAAAACTTCAAAATACTGAATTGAAGAGATAAAATGGGGTCTCTCATAATATGATCATAAAAGATAAGTATGATAAATTTAGAGATCATACAACAACATAATAAAAAGGAACTCGAAATACTTTACATGAAAATAGATCTTGAAAAATGAGAAGGGAGGAAGGATCCGTTACAAAAATTTCGGCAGCCTAACGGCGCCACTTAAAACTTCATAAAACTAAATAATGAGAGTAAGAGGGGAGCTCTCATTATGTGAACATGAAAATGGAAGTAAGTTGAGTATAAAATAACACCTTTTAACATAAGAACATGGATCATAAGAGAAATTACATAAAAGAGATTTCTTGAAAAGAAAGAGAGAGATCGGATCCCTTACCTTAAAACGTAACTCTTAAAACTGAAAGGTTTGGACCTTGAGGGATTGGGGGCACCTTGGGAGGACTCCTTGGGAGGTAAGGAGACCATAAATTTGTTGGGGGAGAGTGGGGAGTCGAATGGATGAGAGGATGACTTGGTATTTATAGGGAAAGTGAGGGGACAAGGCATTAATGGCCAAGGGACACCTCATTAGTGGTTTTGGCAAAACCATGGGCTTGCCCATGGTATTTGCCCATGGTATTGGCCACTTGGGACACCTCATACCTTATATTACTATTCATAAGTCGAAAATATTGATTACATACTTAATACATCATTTAATAATGTCATTAAACACCCGTAACTTAAAAACTGTATTTTCACTATTCATCAAAAATTCAACTTTCTCAGAATAGTCCCAAAATTTCACCTTAACCAAATATCAATTCTCTGATTTCAAAAATGAAATCCATTTTATAAAAATAATTTTCTAAATATTTTTAATAAAATTTTTAATTAAAAACACTATTCATCGAAAATTTATTTTTTTTCAGAAAAATCCCCAAAAATTACCTTAACATAATATCGATACTCTGAGTTCAAAAATGAAGTCCATTTTATAAAATAATTTTCTAAATATTTTTAATTAAAATTTTAATTAAAAAAACACTATTCATCCGAAAAAACTAATACTTGAATAATAATTTATGAAACCGTTATTTAACCATTTTATTGAATCACATTACTTAATCAAAGTGCCTAGATTATTTTAATACTTTATTTAAGTGAGATTACTAATCCATTTGGACACATTATTAATCCTAATCATAAAATCAGTATTCATAATTTACTATTCATCAAAAATCAAGTTCATCTTATTAGACTCTAAATTTCGTACTGAACATAATTGTAGAAGACCATTTTTTTGAAAATCATTACACATTTTTAATTATTTAGGGTTTACATAAACATATTTAAAATATCATTTTTCTAAAATTCATAAAAAATATGCATACTATATTTGTCCGGTCATTTGAAAATTCATAAAAGAAATCGAAATTTTTATTTAAAACAAAGGATTACACAAGACAGTTACGGTCTCCTTACATAGCCCCTTATCACACCAGCATAGGACCTAAGTGTACGGTGTGCTAAGGTGAGAGAATCTAAGGGATGCTCGGCCAACATCGCACAAGTAGTAATTTCTATCAGTTTGAACTTCTCACGAAGGCGATCCCGTTCTAGCTTTATACGATGAAGTTCAGATTGGGTTTGGTCCAGAGCAAATCCCAGTGGTGCTACCTCCTTCCCATGTTCTGTTATATGGGATTCGATCGGTCCAAGACTACTGGGTGAGGCCATCGAATCTTCTTTCTATATTAATTAACCAAGATTTCTTGTATTTAGAGACAATAGTCAAAACGTTTAGTTTCCAGCGGTCATATTGACCAATGGTCAAATAATAGTCAAAACCCAACAGTCTCATTTTAATTATACTCATGTTATCAAATGAAAAAATTTTTTTGAGTATAAAAATAAAATAAAATAACACATAAAATTAGGAAACAATATTTATTTAAAATTTCGTGTCGTTACAATCTTCCCCCCTTAAGAAATTGTGTCCTTGCAATTTTTTTAAAATTGGGTTTTGAAATTTCATTGAAAGTCCCATATTGGAAAAGGAGTCAGTAAAACTATTACTTTAATAGAAAGAAAGGGAAGTACAAAGGTCACCCGAGTTAACCCACACTAGGATTCCATGTAGGAAAACATGGACATGGAGGAGAAAACCAAGGGTCAAGTTCTGAGGGAGAGTGATAGGGAACATGATTAGGAGAAAGTTAACCATAAGAAAATCTCGAACTTATGATGTGTGTAAACGGTATTTGATTACCTAGTAGGAAACGTAAACCAACAACATTTTTGTTTTATGTTTCTTTTCATAATTTTGAGGAATTCATTTACTACATAGAACAAAAACATAAGAAAATATACCTACCTTCAAGTAGAGTTTCATCCTTTAATAAGTACCTACCAACACTAATCTTTTGTCCAAATGATGAGACTTAAAAAACACTTGGTCTCATAAAAGCACAAGAATCATCTTCTAGAGAATCACATAATCTACAAAAGATTAACTATCTATTTCTTCTATATTTAAACATTATCCCAAAAACAGAAAGGTTAAGGTAAAATAACTCTTCAAAAAGAAAGAATCCCATAGGAATGGAAACTAATTTTAAATCTCCAAAGTTCCATGGTACTACCCAAAGTTCATCATAGACCATTCCATAAATAATGGTCCTTAAAATTCCTCAAAATAAACCAAACTAAGATTGAAACCCAAATACAAGAAGGATTTGATAACATAGTCTTCCAAAACAACTTCATTGTTCATCTCCAGACAACATCAACCACTCCTAACATCTTATAACCAAAGTAGCTAACCTAAAAATATTTTACCCAAGATAGGTTAATCATTCCCATAAGTAACCTAAATTACTATAAGTCCACCTTAAATTCATCAATTCTTCAAAATATAAGTCAACATTACTCCTCAATGAAAATACTATAGTAATCTATTTACCTCGATCATATAGGGTCCCCAAAATAGTGAACGTCTTCCAAAATAATAATCATCTTTTAATCCCCTAATCATCTCTGTCATATTAATACGGAAATTGTCGCATTTCCTATCACATTGGTTGTTGGGACACGTTATTCCATTTCCCACCATTAACTAAGAAGAGAAAGTATAATTAGAGGCTTAAATACTTAACCAATAATCATGAAAAGGAACTTAAAGCATATAAGGATAACTTGTAGAAGAAAAGTATACCCTAACTTGTGATCCCCTAGGTTCCCATCTAGGTTATCCATGATCATATATTCTTATGTGAATCTTTATTTTATTTTATCTTTGTTCCTTTATCAATGGTTCATACCAAGCTTATGAATTTACCAAAGCATATCCCCCGGGAGTGTCGTAACCAAGAGTACAGCAAGGCCCGTTGTCGTGTACCAGTTCCCGTTCGAGTCTAGCTCAAAGTGGTGTTTTCGGGTTTTACCCCTATGTACATCTGTGCCAGAGCCACCTCTACCTGCTCGTATCCAGACAGGGATGTATTTTCTTGGCAACCCCTTACTCAATACTCACCAAAATACCAGGAAGATTTCCTATATTTAAACTTTTCTATAGGGTTCTTCCTAGAGTTTTCATATCCTAATTTCCACAGATAACTAAACCACCCTTTGATACCAACTATAGCATCCCGTCTTTTTATAACATAACTTTCATTCCATTACATGGAACTGAGGATCTTTAAGGTTTAGTGTCTTGGAAACAAGGAAAATAAAACATGAAAAAAAAGATTCTTCTTAAACACTTGAAAGGATTCTCCTCAAGTTCACCCTAGGAACATTACTGCATCTCATAACCTGGGGACATACATCAAAAGAAAGGGTGAGCAGAAGGCCCAGCAAGGGAAACAAGTGAAACATTTTACATATGAACTTGAGATACATCAATAATGTCATGAAAAAAACTTTAAGGCATGAAAATGAAATCATGAGGCATATCATAATAAAAATAAAACATTTTCATAACTTGAAGATGTGGCTAAATCATTTAACATAGACAATCATGAACATATCACCAAGGTCCATCCCCAAGGTGTCATTTTAAAATTACCAAGTCTATTCACCAAGGTATTGTGAAAATTGTAATCTCTAGTGGTTACATCATTACCCAATGCATTGGAGCTCTATCAGGGTGAACCCTTAAATTTGCCTTTATTATCATGTGAGCCACATATATCATCATCAAACATTTCATAAATTACCCCTATAGCATAAAATAAATGGGTTTCATTTCATAATCACAACGTTTTAAAAACTGCTTTAAAGACATGATCTTTACGTCACTTTAAAACCCACAAAAAGGAATGTGGGTCTCATGTATGTAAATCCCAGAATTTAAAATAGAACATTTTGGTATATATGTGAATAAACCTTTAGAAGAAATAGCTTTGAGTATTCACTTAATAATATAAAATAACTTTAGAAAAAGAGAGAGACATTTTGAGACGGAAATTCTGCAGCATAACGGCTATGTTACGAGGTTTTAGAAGACATTAAAAAGAGAGGTAAAATGGGTCAAACATTCATAAATGACCCATAAAACAGTATATGGATAGAATAAGAAGGATAAATGATCATGGTAATGAAAGTTCAAGGAAATACCATTTGAAATGAAAAACATGGAAGGAAGACAAAAAATTAGATTTCTCTTATGAAAGTTCGGCAGCCTAACGACGTTACTTAAACTTCAACAAAAATGATTTGAAAAGATCAAATAGGGTCTCTCATCATGTGAACATAAGAGTTAAGTATGATAGATATAGAGATAATTCCCCAACACAATTAAAAAGGAACTTTAAAGACTTGACATGAAAGTATAACTTTGAAAAGAATGAGAAGGGTGAAAGAATCCCCTAAAAAATTCGGCAGCCTAACGGCGCCACTTAAAACTTCAAAATACTGAATTGAAGAGATCAAATGGGGTCTCTCATAATATGAACACAAGAGTTAAGTATGATAGATATATAGATAATTTCCCAACATAATTGAAAAGGAACTTGAAAGACTTGACATGAAAGTATAACTTTGAAAAGAATGAGAAGGGTGAAAGAATCCCCTAAAAAATTCGGCAGCCTAACGGTGGCACTTAAAACTTCAAAATACTGAATTGAAGAGATCAAATGGGGTCTCTCATAATATGAACATAAAAGTCCAGTATGATAGATATAGAGATCATACCCCAACATAACAAAAAGTAACTTGAAAGAATTGACATGAAAGTAGAACTTCAAAATGAGAAAGGTGAAGAACCACTTAAAAATTCGGCAGCCTAACAGCGCCACTTAAAACATCAAAATACTGAATTGAAGAGATCAAATGGGTTCTATCATAATATGAAAATAAAAGTCCAGTATGATAGATATATAGATCATACCCCAACATAACAAAAAGGAACTTGAAAGAATTGACATGAAAGTAGAACTTCAAAATGAGAAGGGTGAAGAACCACTTAAAAATTCGGCAGCCTAACGGCGCCACTTAAAAATTCAAAATACTGAATTGAAGAGATCAAATGGGGTCTCTCATAATATGAACATAAAATTCCAGTATGATAGATATAGAGATCATACCCCAAAATAACAAAAAGGAACTTTAAATAATTGACATGAAAGTAGAACTTCAAAACGAGAAGGGTGAAGAACCACTTAAAAATTCGGCAGCCTAACGACGCCACTTAAAACTTCAAAATACTGAATTGAAGAGATAAAATGGGGTCTCTCATCATATGATCATAAAAGATCAGTATGATAAATTTAGAGATCATACCCCAACATAATAAAAAGGAACTTGAAATACTTTACATGAAAATAGATCTTGAAAAATGAGAAGGGAGGAAGGATCCTTTACAAAAATTTCGGCAGCCTAACGACGCCACTTAAAACTTCATAAAAAGAAATAATGAGAGTAAGAGGGGAGCTCTAATTATGTGAACATGAAAATGGCAGTAAGATGAGTATAAAATAACACCCTTTAACATAAGAACATGGATCATAAGAGAAATTACATAAAAGAGATTTCTTGAAAAGAAAGAGAGAGATCGGATCCCTTACCTTAAAACGTAACTCTTAAAACTCAAAGGTTTGGACCTTGAGGGATTGGGGGCACCTTGGGAGGACTCCTTGGGAGGTAAGGAGACCAGAACTTTGTTGGGGGAGAGTGGGGAGTCGAATGGATGAGAGGATGGCTTGGTATTTATAGGGAAAGTGAGGGGACAAGGCATTAATGGCCAAGGGACACCTCATTAGTGGTTTTGACAAAACCATGGGCTTTCCCATGGTATTTTCCCATGGTATTGGCCACTTGGGACACCTCATACCTTATATTACTATTCATAAGTCGACCATATTGATTACATACTTAATACATCATTTAATTATGTCATTAAACACCCGTAACTTAAAAACTGTATTTTCACTATTCATCGAAAATGCAACTTTCTCAGAATAGTCCCAAAATTTCACCTTAACCAAATACCAATTCTCTGATTTCAAAAATGAAATCCATTTTATAAAAATAATTTTCTAAATATTTTTAATTAAATTTTTAATTAAAAACACTATTCATCGAAAATTTATTTTTTTTCAAAAAAATCCCCAAAAATTACCTTAACATAATATCGATTCTCTGAGTTCAAAAATGAAGTACATTTTATAAAATAATTTTCTAAATATTTTTAATTAAAATTTTAATTAAAAAAACACTATTCATATGAAAAAACTAATACTTGAATAATAATTTATGAAACCGTTATTTAACCATTTTATTGAATCACATTACTTAATCAAAGTGCCTAGATTATTTTAATACTTTCTTTAAGTGAGATTACTAATCCATTTGGACACATTATTAATCCTAATCATAAAATCACTATTCATAATTTACTATTCATAAAAAATCAAGTTCATCTTATTAGACTCTAAATTTCGTACTGAACATAATTGTAGAAGACCATTTTTTGAAAATCATTACAAATTTTTAATTATTTAGGGTTTACATAAACATATTTAAAATATCCTTTTTCTAAAATTCATCAAAAATATGCATACTATATTTATCCGGTCATTTGAAAATTCATAAAAGAAATCGAAATTTTTATTTAAAACAAAGGATTACACAAGACAGTTACGGTCTCCTTACATAGCCCCTTATCACACCAGCATAGGACCTAAGTGTGAGGTGTGCTAAGGTGAGAGAATCCGAGGGAGGCTTGACCAACATCGCACGAGTAGTAATTTCTATCAGTTTGAACTTCTCGTGAAGGTGATCCCGTTCTAGCTTTATACGATGAAGTTCAGCTTGGGTTTGGTCCAGAGCAAAGCCCAGTGGTGCTACCTCCTTCCCATGTTCTGTTAGATGGGATTCGATCGGTCCAAGACTACTGGGTGAGGCCATCAAATCTTCTTTCTATATTAATTAACCAAGATTTCTTGTATTTAGAGACAATAGTCAAAACGTTTAGTTTCCAGCGGTCATATTGACCAATGGTCAAATAATAGTAAAAACCCAATAGTCTCATTTTAATTATACTCATGTTATCAAATGAAACATTTTTGTTGAGTATAAAAATAAAATAAAATAACACATAAAATTAGGAAACAATATTTATTTAAAATTTCGTGTCGTTACAGTTTGTGGGTGGTAGGCAGTGCTCAAATGAAGATCAGTATCTAGGGCCTTCTGAAGACTTTTTCAGAATCTTGATGTAAAATTTGGATCATGATTAGAAAAAATTGATAGGGGTACTCCATGAAGTCTCACAACTTCATTAATATATAGTCTTTCTAGAAGTTCAAGTGGTAGATCTTCTCTTATAGCAAGAAAATGTTCTAACTTGGTAAGATGATCAACAATGACCCATATTGAATTGTTCCTTCTAGGAGTCTTTGGTATTCCCATAACAAATTCCATCGTGATATTATCCCATTTCCACTCAGGTAAGGGAAGTGGTTGCAATACTCCTCCAGGCTGTTGCCTTCCAGCTTTCACTTGTTGACAAACCATACATCTTGACACAAAATCTACAATATCCCTCTTCATGTTTTCCCACCAAAAATGTTCCTTCAAATCTCTATACATCTTAGTGCTACCAGGGTGTATAGAGAAATTGGAACTATGAGAATCATCCAACAATTCCCTTTTTAGATTAGGTATATCGGGAACACAAAGTCTCTTCCCAAATTTCAAAATCCAATCTTCATATACAAATTAAATCAATCTCCCATCATTCACAACTTTAATCTTATTTTTAAACACCTCATCATCAGCCTAAGAAATTTTTATCTTTTCTAGTAAAGATGGTTTGGAAACCATTTGAAAAAGCATTGATTTTTCACCTTCCATGGTTATTCCCATATCCATCTTTACTAGATCCATGAAAATAGGATCCCTTTCAACTCTCATCTTGTTAAAAACTCCATGATTATTTCTACTCAAAGCATCTTCCAACTTATTTTCCTTCCCTGGGTGATAGTGTATCATGAAATCATAATCCTTGAGTAGTTAAAGCCATCTCCTTTTCCTCATGTTGAGTTCTTTCTGTGAGAAAATATACTTCAAACTCTTGTGATCAGTATAAATCTCACATTTTTCACCATAGAGATAATGTCTAAATATCTTCAAATCAAAGATTACAACATCTAACTCAACATCATGAGTAGGATAGTTTTGTTCATGAATTTTTAGCCATCGTGATGCATAAGAAATAACCCTATCATTTTTCATAAGGACACAACCAAGTCCTTTCTTTGAAGCATCACTACAAATAACAAACACGTCATTCCCCGATGGTAGAGTCAATATAGGAGCATTGAATAATATTCTCTTCAGTTATTTGAAACATTCTTCACAATCTTTTGTCCAAAAAAAATTAACCCCTTTACGTGTGGGCTTCGTTAGCGGGTTAGCTAGTTGGGAAAAATTCTGCACGAAACGCCGATAATAACCTACTAAGCCAATAAAACTACGTACCTCAGTTATGTTTGTTGGCGTGGGAAAATCTTGAATTGCCTTTGTCTTTGCAGGATCAACTAGGATTCTATCCTTAGAGACAATATGGTCAAGAAAAGAAATCTCCTGAAGCCAGAATTCACACTTACTAAACTTCCCATATAATTCATGTCTTCTAAGAGTCTTTAGGATAATACACAAGTGATTTTCATGATCTTCGTAGATTTTGGAGTATACCAAGATATAATCAATAAATACCACTAAAAATTCATTGAGATATTCCTTGAAAATATGTTCATTAGATCCATGAAGATAGAGGGTGCATTAGTCAATCCAAAAGACATTACTGTAAACTCCTAATGCCCGTACCTGGTTTGAAATGCTGTTTTCAGAATGTCTTCCTTCTTCACACTCAACTGATGATATCAAGATCAAAGCTCAATATTTGAAAAGTATTGAGCTCCATGTAGTTGGTCAAATAAATCATCAATGCGAAGTAGGGGATACTTGTTCTTTATTGTTATAGCATTGATCTCCCTGTAGTCGATACATAACCACATAGATCCATCTTTCTTATTAACAAAAAGGATAGGGTCTCTCTATAGAGAAACACTAGGTCAAATAAATCCCTTATTACTCAATTCCTATAGTTTTTTCTTTAGTTACAATAATTCCAAAGTGGCCATTCTATAAGGGGTCTTCGATATGGGCCTTGAACCAGGAATTAAATCAATGGAAAACTCAATTTCTCGTTCTGGAGGATGTCCAGGTAAATCTTCTGGAAACACATCAACATATTCTCTCATAATAGGTACATCCTCTATTTGAACATTCCTTTCCTCACCCACAGTTATTTCATTCTCTTCCTCCCCAATAATTGAATTTAGTTGAGCTACTGGGAGTGGATATAGATAAGAATCAAGTGGCGACGATTCTGCTCTAAGTATAAGGTGTTCTTTATCATCATCATCATCAAAAATCGTAACCTATTTATTCTTACAATAAATTTTTGCAACATGGCCCGAAAGCCAATCCATACCTAGGATTATATCAAATTCAATCATGGGTATGACAATGAGATCAGCAGATAAAGAACATTTATATTCCTGAATGGGAATTGATTCACAGAACTTTGTAGCAATGATACTTCCATTAAGAGTTTTGACTAACAACTCCCTTGTTAAATCAAATTGTAAATATATAATTTTCTTAGAAAATTGGGAAGATATGAAACAATACGATGATCCAGAATGAAATAAATCATTGGATAAACTTGAGGAAACAATTAAAGTATCTACCACCACACCATTAGGAACTTCAACCTCTTCAGTTTTGATTGCATAAGCTTGTCTCTGAACCCTTGTCCTTCTCTGTTGCATATTTCCTTAACGTTTTGGACAATCATTAGCATAGTGTCCCATCTCCTGACAACTATAGCATTGAATATCATTGGTTTCCTTCTTCCCTTTACAGTCACCAACAAGATGGCCTTTCTAACCACATTTGTAGCATACAACTTTTCCTTTTAAGCATTCACCAGGGTGTTTCTTTCCACAATTGTCACATGGTGGAAATTCAACTCTTCCCTTATTCCCTGTTTCCTTATTTCCTTTCCCAGGGTTTTCAGCTGCCCTCTTCTTTTCTTGCTTTCCCTTAAAGTCATAAGACATAGAGAATTCTTTTTCTATCTTTATGTAACATGAAACTATATCTTCATATGATGAAAATCTTTGGGAGACCAGTGCCCGTTGGAGTAATGGCTTTAGGCCATCAAAGAATCGATTAATTTTGCTCCTTGGATTTCGTATGTAGTCTACAACATGTCTTGCTAATCTTGTGAAGTTAGCTTCATACCTTGCAACATTATCATCTTCCTTCTTCCTCAGATTCAAGAATTGTCTCTCCATATCTACTTGCTACTCACGAGGGAAATATTTTTCTAAGAATATTTCTTTAAAATCCCTCAATTACGTCTCTTCTATCTCTTCCTCATCCTTTGTGTTTTGGATTAAGGACCACCACTGATCTGCATCTCTCGATAGATGATAGACTGTCATGATAACCTTCTCTCTTTCATTACATCCCAAGGAGAGAAATATCTTCTCAAGGGAACATATCCACTGCTCTGCTACAAATGAGTTTGTAGTCCCATTGAATGATGGAGGTTATTGTCACATAAAGAGATCTAGCATGGCTCCTCCATGTGGTGGATCCAGACGCTCCATACGAGTAAGTTTATTATTCATAACCCGAGTAAGTTGTCCTAGTATAGTTATGAGTTTATAAACACTAGTCACAGCACTAGAGCCAACATCATTATCTTGCGTCAGAGGAAAATCCCTACAGGGGACACGTTGATGTACATGGATTTCGCATGTATTTGTATAATTTTCTAACTTAGTTTAATTAATTAGTTTAATCATTTTTTATATTTTTAGTTTATTTTTGTAGTTTTGTAGTAGTTTAGATATTTTGATAATTTTTATTTAATTTATATACTTATATTAGTAATTTAGTAATAATATTAGTTATATTAATTGTATATATTATATTTAACACTATTTTATTATTATTAGTTTCTCTAATTTTAGTTATTTTATTTTATTAATATTTATTAGTATGTATATTTTAATTTTTATTTTATTTTATTTCATTATTTTTTTGTATTAATAAAACAGTATTTGTTATTAGTTTATTATTATTATATTTAATTACATGTGCATTAATATTTAAATATGATTATTATTATTTAACTTTTAGACTAATATATTATTTTGAATTTTGAATTTTAAAATTTAGATTTAACTTTTTTATTTTTTTCATTTCCCCCCTATCCACGCACCACCCCCTCCCCTTTTGACCCCTTCCCCTCTCCCACGTCACCCCCTCCCTATTCCCCCTTTTCTCTCACCAATCACCATTCCCTCTACCCCTCTCATTTCTCTCTCCAATCCCACGCCACACTCCTTTTCTTTTTTTTGAAACCTCTCTCCAATCTCTCACCCGCCGCTCCACTATTCTCTCCCTTCTCTCACCCTCAACCCCATCTCCCCTTATCTCATCCACTGCTCCACTATTCTCTCCCCTCTCTCACCCTCGGCCCCCCATCTCCCCCCTCTCTAGCCCGCACTCCCCTTCCCCCTACCACCTCCCTTTAATTCCGTCGCACCCCCTTAAACCGCTGGAAGCCGCTGGCCTCTCCTCTCCCTGCCTAACCCCGTCGTACCCCCTGCTTCTGTTTTATTTGCAGTGCACCGGTCACCACCATCCAAGCAGTCGAACAGCAGTCGACCAGCAGCCGCGCACCGCTCACCGCTACCCGAGGATCCGACTAGCATCCGCACACTACTCACCGCTCATATCCTACGTTCTGGTGGTCACACAGTTGGTGCGTGACGTCATCACGTGCCGAGGGTTGCTGCGCGCGGAGGAAATAGAGACGGGCACGATCATTTCTTCGGTAACGCAGTGTTAATCTACATGACATATCATTTTACTGCGTTTATTCTTTTAGTTGTGATGTCGGGGTAATTTTATTAGTGTCTGGATGTTGTTTGATTAATAAAAATTATTGTGCATGCCATGCAACGTATTGTTTGGTGATTAATTGTCAATTAAATTTATTTTAATTGAATGTTTATCTATTTGAATTATTTTTGCACTGAATTAATTGCTGAAATTGAAACCGGCCCTTTTAATTATAAGTCAACGTGACGGTCCGAGAAGGTAAACCGCGTTGACTGATGGTAGATGAAAATTGGTGACACAACTTTGTGAGAAATAGGTTGTGTCATTTCGCCATATAGTTCGGGACTTGAACGAATTTCCTAATTTATTTATGACACCAGAGAATGGGACTTTAAATAAATTAGGAATTTTAAATTGAGCATCTAAAAAATGCTTATATTTTTGGAACTGGCGATAACTAAATAGAATAAATATTTAATCACATAAAAGAATATTTTGGATGTCTGCGTGATAATTTAATTGTGACACCAGCATCCCCGACACATTTTGTTGACTTAGAGTCCATCATCATTCTCATTTGCAATTTTCTTTTTATCTTTTGTTTTCTCACTTTTTAGTTTAATTAAAAAGAAAAAAAGAAAACTCAAAAATAGGAATCCCCTCAAACCTTGTCCATCTAAACATTGTCCAACGAAATATTTTTAGTGAACTAGATTATGTGCTCTCTGTGGTTCGACCCTGCTCACCACTTTTACAGTAGCCAGTCGGTTATAAAAATTTGAAAATTGGACGCGTTGCGATGCGTGTACCAAATTTATGGCGCCGTTGCCGGGGAGTACGCGCACGTCTAGCATTAGGAAAATTTAAAGTAGACCTTGCTTTAGGCACTGTTCACCTAAATGGTGAACACTCGTAATTCTGATCCGTCGAAGAACGACCCACCCGTTGATCCGCAACTTGGACATCAAAGAAAGGGAAAAGAACAAATCGGTACCTCAGTCGCAAATGCAATGCATCCACCTGAGGAAAGCGTTGAAACTCACATTCCGAAACTTCCTAGTGGACAAGTCCATCCACTTTTCCAAAACTGTCTCGATAATCGAAGGCCTTGGACTACTATGAGATAGGAGTTGCGACCCAACACAGTCAGAGTTAGCTCAGGCATAACAAGACCCAAAATCCAAGCAAAGCACTTTGAATTGAAGCCACCCATGATCAACCTACTCCAACAACATGCAAAATTTCATCGATTGAGCAGCGAAGACCCTTATATTCATGTGAACAGATTTCTTGAAGTCTGTGACACATTTAAATATAACGGAGTGACAGATGATGCGTTGATCCTACGACTTTTTCCATTCTCATTGCAAGGGAAAGCAAAGGACTGGTTGGAAAGTCTCAACTCAGAAACATCTTTCACTTGGGAAGTGCTGAGAAGGAAATTTCTTGATCGATATTACACAACAGCTCAATCTTTGAAAAACAAGAGAGATATCGACTCCTTTTGTAAAAGTGAATACGAATCATTAGGAGAAGCTTGAGAAAGATTCAAGTCCATGTTAAGATTTTGTCCTCATCATGGGATGAAGTTGGCAAACCAGTTGCAATCTTTCTACTATGGACTTCAACCCAAGAGTAAGTCTGCAATCAACACAGCTACTGGCAATGCGTTCATGGAAATGGATCCTGAAGATCTGTACATATTAATTCAAAACATGGCCGAACACAGTTTCCAGTGGCCAGAAGATTTTTCAAGAAGAAAGGCAGGAGTGCATCACGTTGATGCCCAGACATTCATGGCTGCACAATTTGAATCTCTCAACAAGAGGACTGACAACTTGTCAATAAACCCACCTAAGCCGGTCCATGTTGTTCAAGCTGAACACTGTCCACATTGTGGTAGCCCTCATGATTATCCCATGTGTCCATATAACACATCTGAGACCAAGATGTATGAAGCTAACTTTATCAGATACAACAAAGGGAATTATGGAAACAACTACAACACAAACTGGCAAGGAAATAACCAAAATCAAGGTTAGAAGGAGCCATCAACTACTCAACCAATGAACCAGAACACGAGTCCACCTGGATTTCCTGCTCAATCTTCCTTCAGACCCGCCATGCAATCGCAAGAGAAAGGATATCAACAGAAATACCAACACCCATTTCAATAACAACAACAATATAAGGAGAAAAAGCAAACAACAGACTTGTCCCCTCCTGCAATGCAAGGACAACAAGATTGGGGAGAAACTATCACTAAACTAATGATGTCCAATCAATCAAGGTTTGAGTTACAAGAGATGGAAACTCAAAATTTGCAGACAACAACCCAAAATTTGCAATCAAAAACTCAAAATTTGCAGACAAACACCCAAAACCCACAAGCTTCCATGCGTAACATTGAAAATCAAGTCGTTCAGATAGCCGCGCAAATGTAGAACCGACAACAAGGAACTCTACCGGGAAGCACAAGAGTTAACCCAAGAGAAGAAGAAAAAGCCATCACATTGAGAAGTGGTACACAGTTACCAGAGCACCAAAGGCCTGATGTTCAACCAATAGATGAGACGCCTATACCTTCCACTAAGTATGGAGACTCAACAAACAAAGCATTCCAACTTGAAACCAAATAGGAGGAAGATCAAAACAAACTTGAAAAAAATGAAAAGGCAAGAAAGGAGAAGGAAAACGAGGCACTCAACGAAAGAGAGAAAGCCCACATACCACCTCCTCTATTTCCACAAAGACTGAAGCAAAGGAAGTTGGATGTTCAATTTTCAAAATTCATGGAGATTTTCAAAAAGCTTAAAATAAATATTCCTTTTGCAGAAGCCATCGCACAAATGCGCCACTATGCCAAATTTCTCAAGGAACTTCTGTCAAAAAGAAGAAAATTAGATGATGTGGGAACAGTCATAATGCACGAGGAATGTTCAGCGGTCATACCCAGATCCATACCTACAAAACTAAGAGACCCTTGGAGTTTCACTATTCCTTGCAATATTGGAGGATGTCAATTCAGAAGAGATTTGTGCGACCTCAGAGATAGTGTAAATCTCATACCGTCTGGAATCCTTGAAGAACTGGGCATCGCCTAATTAAAGCCAACGAGAGTCACCTTGCAAATGGTTGACCGATCAGTGAAGCATCCTCAAGGGATTCTAGAGGACGTACTTGTCAAGGTTGATAAATATTACTTCCTTGCCGATTTCATTGTCCTCAATATAGAAGAAGACAAGGACGTCCCACTCATTCTCGAGAGACCCTTCTTAGCAACATGCAGAGCGCTGGTTGATGTCCAAGAGGGAAAGTTAATTTTTAGAATTGGGGATGAGAACATTACATTTAATGTCCTAAAGGATATGGAAAAACCATCTGTAGAAGACTATCATTTCCTGGATACGATTGAAGAATGTGATGAGTTAGCAAGCGATGCACTGGATCTCACGGATTTGCACAAAGAAAATGACGAGTTTACTAAATCAATCGAGGTAGTGGAATTCATCAGGAACATAGTCGAGCCTTTAGATAGACATGAATTTACTTCACTCACTCCATCACTTGAAAAGCCTCCAACACTTGAGCTTAAACCCCTTCCATCAAACATAAGATATAGTTACTTGGGAGATTTAAACACCTTACTAGTCATCATCAATACCAATCTTTCGAGTGAACAAGAGAGAAAATTGCTCAATGTCCTATCACAAAGGAAGCCAGCAATAGGTTGGACGATTGGTGATATAAAAGGTATAAGTCCTGCCATCTGTACTCACAGAATACATATGGAATATAATTCAAAACCTTGCAGGAAACCACAACGACACTTGAAACCTCCCATGAAAGAAGTAGTCAAGAAAGAAGTCATTAAACTTATTGATGCTGGTTTAATATTTCCAATCTCTAATAGTCAGTGGGTTAGCCCATTGCAAGTGTTACCTAAAAAGGGTGGAACCACAGTGGTTGAGAATGATAAAGGAGAATTGATAACCACAAGAACAGTGACTGGATGGAGAGTGTGCGTTGACTATCAGAAATTTAATGATGCCACCAGAAAGGATCACTTACCATTGCCCTTTATTGATCAAATCCTTGAACGATTGGCAGGAAGAGATTAATACTATTGTCTGGATGGATATTCAGGCTATAATCAAATAGTAGTGACACTAGAGGATCAAAGCACGTTCACTTGTCCATATGGTACATTTTCTTATCGGCGAATGCCTTTTGGAATGTGCAATGATCCAGCCACATTTCAATGATGAATGGTGGAAATGTTCCATGAAATGATTGAAGAGTTCTTGGAAATATTCATGGATGACTTCTATGTGCATGGAGATTCTTTTGATGACTGTTTAGAAAATCTGGATAAGGTTTTGTCAAGATGTGAAGAAAAGAATCTGGTGCTTAATTGGGAAAAGTCACACTTCATGGTACAAAGTGGAATAGTTTTAGGTCATAAAATTTCAAAGAAAGGAATTGAAGTCGATGCCACAAAGATTAGTACAATATCTGAGTTACCCATGCCTTCATTAGTTCATTCCATTCGAGGTTTTCTTGGGCACTTTGGATTCTATAGATGCATCATTAAGGATTTCTCTGTTATTTCCCGAACCCTTACGAACCTATTGGGAAAAGATGTCACGTTCCACTTTGGGCCTGAATGTCAGGAATCATTTAAATTATTAAGGCAACGTTTGGTTGAATCCCCGATAATGATTTCACCTGACTGGGAGCATCCATTCGAGTTAATGTGTGATGCCAGTGACTGGGCAGTTGGTACTGACTTGGGACAAATAAAAGAAAAGATCTTTAGGCCAATCTACTATGATAGCCTCACTTTGAATGAGGCTCAACATAACTACACAACAACTGAAAAAGAGCTTCTAGCAGCTGTCTTTTCCTTTGATAAATTTCGATCCCATATGTTGTCCTCAAAAGTCACTGTCTATATGGATCACTCTGCACTTCGGTATCTGATTACCAAGAAAGATGAAAAACCCAGACTTATTCGATGGATATTGTTACTTCAAGAATTTGACATTGAAGTCAAGGAAAAAAAGGGAACAGAGAATGTCGTTGATGATCATTTATCATGCCTTGACCATTACATAAGTGAAATCAATGTCGAACTAATCAATGAGACATTTACTGATGAAAAACTCTATGCCATTGAGACAATCACACCTTAGTATGCTGATTTCGTGAACTACTTAGCTTCAGGTGTGATACATACAGATTTATCAAAGGAACAGAGGAAAATATTTTTGAATGAAGCACGACATTACTACTGGGATGATCCTTTACTTTTCAAAGACTGTGCGGATGGAATGATAAGAAGATGCATCCCTGAAGAAGAATTTGATAGTGTTTTGAACTTATGCCATACTGAAGAAGCTGGGGGACACCATGGGATTCATCAAACAATCAGCAAAGTATTATAAAGTGGTTTGTACTGGCTGACCATGAATCATGATATTCGTGAATTCGTCATGAATTGTGACAAATGCCAAAGAACTGGGGGTATAAGCTGGAAGCGCGAAATGCCACAACACTCAATCATGGGCATTGAAATTTTTGACATATGGTGAATTGACTTCATGGGTCCTTTTCCTAAATCTTTTGGGAAATACTATATCCTTGTATGTGTGGAATATGTGTCAAAATGGGTGGAAGATGAAGCATTCTCGGAAAATACTGCTCGAGTCGTCATCAAATTTTTGAAGCAACACATTTTTACCCGGTTCGGAATTCTAAGGCTCATAATCAGTGACCGTGGTACCCACTTCAATAATGCGCTGTTTCAGAAGATAATGATTCTCCGTGGATGTCACCACTACATGATCACCCCATACCATCCACAGACCAATGGCCAAGATGAGGTTTCAAACCGAGAAATTAAGGGTATTTTGGAGAAAACTGTAAATACATCTAGGAAATATTGGGTCACCAAAATTGATGATGCATTTTGGGCCTACAGAACTACCTACAATACACCCATTATAATGTCCCCATATAGGTTGGTCTTTGGAAAAACCTGCCACTTACCTGTAGAATTGGAACATAAAGCTTATTGGGCTGTGAAGAAACTAAATTTTGATTTCAAAACTTCCCAAGAGAAGCGTTTTCTACAGATGAATGAACTAGATGAGATGAGGAGAGAAGTATATGACAATTCTTTGATTTAAAAAGAGAAAACTCGAGCCTGGCATGACAAAAGGATCCAACAAAGAAATTTTTCAGCAGGCAACAAAGTTCTCCTCTTCAACTCACGACTTCGAATCATGGCTGGAAAACTCAAGTCGAAGTGGTCAGGTCCTTACACCATCACAATTGTTTATCCACATGGTGATGTCAAAATTTATGATGGGAAGATTCCTCCATTCAAAGTAAATGGTGAACGCCTTAAACTTTACCACACTTTGGATAAAATAGGCATCATTTAAGAACTACAATTGCAATGAGAAGTT
The DNA here is from genome assembly GCA_963277665.1 of Viscum album. Lineage (NCBI taxonomy): Eukaryota > Viridiplantae > Streptophyta > Magnoliopsida > Santalales > Viscaceae > Viscum > Viscum album. The sequence continues at coordinate 1,817,276,911 of OY728127.1, forward strand.
ATCTGTCTGGCTGAAGACGTTAAACTTAGCACTGATCGGGAGGCAACCCAACTGCTTCTTCATTCTTTGATCTTTGTTTCTTACTCTATCTCTATCTCTCTATCTGTTTTGTGGATGCGGCTAAAAAAATGTCCAGATCTTCTGATTCTTTTGTGGTCATCGATGCGCTTGTTCCGTCTCCCTATGACTTAGTACGACAGATGACTCAGGAGCTGGCTGATATCGAGCACCGGCTTGAGGAACTTTCACTAGAGATCGTGTTCAGCACCAGGTACCACCACAAAGAGCACAGATTCTGTTCCTTCCTCACCAGATTCACACTCACTACACTCCGTAGGTGGTTAATCCCACTAAGAATCCCCGTGAGATCGATGAAACAGCCACTAGTTCTCATAAGAGGCAGAGGAATTCTGAGCCGATGGACAAAGATGATTGAACATTGTCCATCCATCTGGCTGAAGATGTAAAAATTATCACTTCCTGGGAGTCAACCCATGTTCCAGTTTCATTTTTTCCCCTTTCTTCTTTTACCTGTTCTAGTTTGTTTGAGAAAATAAAACATGGCATGTGTGAAATTTTTTTAGCTACTTCTGATATTTGTATGCACTTGTCACTCTCCTGCATCTCTGCTTCCATTTATATGATTCTTGGTTTTATCTTTATGATATGATGCGAGTATGTGTTGTCCATATGTAGATTTTATAGGTACATTATTTCTGGAACTTCATCGGATATAGGTAGCCTCTCTGTGTCTATATGCACTTACACAGGGAAGTGTTTTATTTTTTCCATATTTTATGCTTCCAAAAACACCATGTAAACTAAAAAAAAACTAACACTCATGACATTAAGGAACCCACATAAAATATGTTGTATTTTTATTGCAACCCAGTTAGGAACATACCACTTGTGTACCTAGGCATTTTGAGCACGTGATTCTTGTTCTGTATTTCTTTGATCCTTGATCTCATGACTTAGATGATTGCTGATATTATTTCATGCTTCGAAAATGTTTTTCAAAAACTTGTATAATTTTGAGACACTTATTTGTACTCATTCTCATCTGTGTTGTCCAACATTATATTTCCCTACCCATGAGGACTCTAGACCATTTTACATCATCTCCTGTTTCTCTTTTTCTTGAGGGAATCTCAACCATGTTATGTCTTCTAGAACTTTCCATGTTTTTTTCCCATCAAAGCGATGAGAATTTTTGAAAGTTTCACTAAAATGATCGAGGCATCTGTTTGTTTTTTTTTTCATCCCCATTGACCCACTGAGCCACCCAAACATTTTCTCCATCGTATATCCCTTAGAAGACATGAAGGATCCTTTTAGGATGAGCCCAAGCTGATACCCTTCCCTACCAATTTCTTGAATTTTTTCATGATAATTTCAATCTAAGTGTGGGGGGGAGACTTACTCATAGAGAGGGTTCTTCGAGGGGCAATGAGTCATTTGATGTACATGGATTGAAATTATCCCATCCTGATCATATGATTTCTTTTTCACAGTATCCACATTCATTTCATATTATTTTGATATAGGAATATAAAATACTTTTGAGTTCCAACAATGAGTACTTTGGTGGTCATTACCCGGTAACCCTTGACTTTGGGGTTACCTATTAAAGTGATGATCCATTACTCCAGGAACTAGAGAGTTTTCTATATGACCTACCTTCATTGAGATTTTACAGCGTATACGCTTCTTGTGTACCATTCTTTGGGATTATTGTTTGACACCTATTCCATGGGGTTTTTGAGTTGATACTCACGAGTTTTTCCTGACCATATTATTCAAGTGAGTTGTATCTTTAAAAAAAAAGAGTGAAAAAAGATAGAGCAAAACATTGGATTATCATATGCTTGGGGACAAGCAATGTTTTAAGTGTGGGGGAGCGAGAGTTTGAGGGAGACATTTGGATTGACTTATCATGCATTTATTTCAAGATTCAACCCTCCTTTTTACCAAAAATATGTCACTTTTTTTAAAAACCACCGTCCCACAGCTTCAGAAACATTTTAACCTCATGTAAAGTCATTGGGATTGGTGCATTCTTTTGATTTCCACTAGTGGAGATCTGAAATTCATGGAAAGTCTATGGTAAGCCTGTATGTGTATGAGAACTGAGAAAAACTTTGATTAATTTTTTTAGAGAGATGAGAGTGATGGAGAGGTTGGTCACATGATAAATGAGTGCACATACTTGTTTTTAAAAGAATACAAGTGGAAGAAAAACGGTTTTTGAAAATTGGAGTTTTAAATGAAGCATGATATTTTATGGGAAAAAGAGATTGAAATTTTTTGAACTTGTAACTTGGATGTTTTGATTTGTCTACAACCACTTGTGTTTTCTTTCTGATTGTTTTTCCCAGGAGTGCGAAAGTTTAAGTGTGGGGGATTTGATGTACATGGATTTTGCATGTATTTGTATAATTTTCTAACTTAGTTTAATTAATTAGTTTAATCATTTTTTATATTTTTAGTTTATTTTTGTAGTTTTGTTGGAGTTTAGATATTTTGATAATTTTTATTTAATTTATATACTTATATTAGTAATTTAGTATTTCTATTAGTTATATTAATTTTATATATTATATTTAACATTATTTTATTATTATTAGTTTCTCTAATTTTAGTTAGTTTATTTTATTAATATTTATTAGTATGTATATTTTAATTTGTATTTTATTTTATTTCATTATTTTGTTGTATTAATAAAATAGTATTTTTTATTAGTTTATTATTATTATATTTAATTACATGTGCATTAATATTTAAATATGATTATTATTATTTAACTTTTAGACTAATATATTATTTTGAATTTTGAATTTTAAAATTTAGATTTAACTTTTTTATTTTTTTCATTCCCCCCCTATCCACACACCACCCCCCTCCCCTTTTGACCCCTTCCCCTCTCCCACGTCACCCCCTCCCTATTCCCTCTTTTCTCTCACAAATCACCATTCCCTCTACCCCTCTCATTTCTCTCTCCAATCCCACGCCACACTCCTTTTCTTTTTTTTTTGAAACCCTCTCTCCAATCTCTCACCCGCTGCTCCACTATTCTCTCCCTTATCTCACCCTCAGCCCCATCTCCCCTTATCTCATCCGCCGCTCCACTATTCTCTCCCCTCTCTCACCCTCGGACCCCATATCCCCCCTCTCTAGCCTGCACTCCCCTTCCCCCTACCACCCCCTGCCTTACCACGACCTCTCCCCTTTCATCCCCAGAACCCGCCGCCCACGCCTATCCCCATCCCGCCGACACGGCCTCCCTACTGCACTCCCCTGCTCTCCCTTTATCCCTCCAGCGCCCCACTCTCTCTCTTGCTCCCTCCTATATACCTAGCCGAACCCCACTTCCCGGTGGACTCCCCTCTCTCTAGCCCGCACTCCCCTTCCCCCTACCACCTCCTTCTAATTCCGCCGCACCCCCTTAACCCGCTGGAAGCCGCCAACCTCTCCTCTCCCTGCCTAACCCCATCGCACCCCCCTGCTTCTGTTTTATTTACAGTACACCGGTCACCGCCATCTAAGGAGTCGACCAGCAGCCGTGCACCGCTCACCGCTACCCGAGGAGCCGACCAACAGCCGCACACTTCTAACCGCTCATATCCTTCGTTCTGGTGGTCGCATAGTTGGTGCGCGACGTCATCACGTGCCGAGGGTTGCTACGCGCGGCAGAAATAGAGACGGAAACGATCATTTCTTCGGTAACGCAGTGTTAATCCACATGACATATCATTTTACTACATTTATTCTTTCAGTTGTGATGTCGGTGTAATTTTATTAGTGTCGGGATGTTGGTTGATTAATAAAAATTATTGTGCATGCCAGGCAATGTATTGTTTGATGATTAATTTTCAATTAAATTTATTTTAATTGAATGTATATCTATTTAAATTATAATTGCACTAAATTAATTTCTGAAATTGAAACTGTCCCTTTTAATTATAAGTTGACGCGGCGGTCCGAGAAGGTAAACCGCGTTGACCGATGGTAGGTGCAAATTGGTGACACAACTTTGTGAGAAACGGGTTGTGTCATTTCGTCTTATAGTTCAGGACTTGAATGAATTTCCTAATTAATTTATGACACCAGAGAATGGGAATTTAAATAAATTGGGAATTTTAAATTGAGCATCTAAAAAATGCTTATATTTTTGGAACTGGCGATAACTAAACAGAATAAATATTTAATCACATAAAAGAATATTTTACATGTCTGCGTGATAATTTAATTGTGACACTAGCATCCCCGATACATTTTGTTGACTTAGATTCCATCATCATTCTCATTTGCAATTTTCTTTTTTATCTTTTGTCTTCTCACTTTTTAGTTTAATTATAAAGAAGAAAAAAAGAAAACTCAAAAATAGAAATCCCCTTAAACCTTGTCCGTCTAAACATTGTCCAACGAAATATTTTTAGTGAACTAGATTCCCTGCTCTCTGTGGTTCGACCCTGCTCGCCACTTTTACAATAGACATTAGGTTATAAAAATTTCCAAATTGGACTCGCTGCGATGCGCGTACCACACGTGCATCCGTGCGATTTCCATTCTGTCCACTTAGCGCCATATCTAGATAATGGCATACACTATATTAGGTTATGAATCATAATTTATAATCTTAACTTAACAAAATACTTAAAAAAATTGAGATCCTATGAATGGATAATCATATATTCACAAATATGGTTTCTTTGAGGAATATTTTACATTTCAATACTTCATAATGTCTTGTAAAGAAAATGTGAATTATCCTAAGCATATCCACTGGGAGTTTCGTAACCAAGAGTGCAGCAAGGCCCGTTTTCATGCAACAGTTCCCATTCGAGTCTAGCTCAAAGCAATGTTTTCGGGTTTTACCCCTAGATACATCTGTGCCAGAGCCGCCTCTACCTGCTCGTATCCAGATAGGGATGTATTCCTTGAAACATCCACATAATCTATTCCTTACCAAAATACCAAGACGTTATTGTATGTATTTCCTCAAAGACTAACTTAGGGATTCTTCCCTAATTCTAGGTTTTCTAAATCTAGTTTCCAAGTATTCTACTAAAGTTGCTCTGATTCCAACTATAAGGACATGACCCCAGTTTCCCAAATCTGGTGCCTTATTTGATTACGTTGGCATACATACAAGGAATATGAATCCCTAAAGACCGAGTAGTTTTGTATTATTGGAAACAAGTTACATACACAAGTTTATCATTACAACCTGAAGGGAATAAAAACACTATTTTATTTCACTAGAAACATCATGTCTCCTATATCATGATTGTACGTCATTCATAAATTACTTATTCATGTCCTGAGAAAATGAAACATAAGAAAGGGGTGAGCTCAAATTCTCAGTAAGACTAAGTAATACAGTGGAAGTTAATATAAACATTATACATGGTGAATAATTGAAAACACATTCCTATAATAATGAACTTGAACACATTATGGAAGAAATATGAGCTGAATAAATAATGCCATAATAAAACATAATCTTGGGTATTATACTAGTCAAATAACCACATGAACTTAAAATACTAGCATCATAATGAGGGAAGTTCATATTCCAGACATCATAACCATACCGTCCAAGCCTCATGCTAGGACCATAAAATAATCATTTTGTCAAGGCCTCGTGCCAAGACCATAGTTTGTATCATGAGACCTACTGATGAATTGAGGGGCTATATCGGGCCCCACCCATCACATAATAAGTAAAATTCATTCCTCATATGAGTAGGGATAAGCATAAACAACATAAACATTCATATTGAAACAATCATATGAAATGTAACAAGCTTTCCCCAATTATTGAACATAAACACTAACCATTCAGAATAATATGGTGAATGGTTTTAGGACAGATCATCCACAATATAGTTAGTAATAAAACATTAAATAAAATATGGTAGATGACTTCATAAATTATAAAACCCAATAATACCATGGAATCAACAAGAGTGTTGAATTAGACGAAAACACTCTTATAAAATCATTAAGCTATTCTTGAGATAAATACTATTTTATTTTGAAAAGAAGAGTTCTTTTGGAAAAATATTTGTATAAAACTAGAAGTGAGGTAAGATAGTATTTTCATAATAAAATTAGTGATTTTATAAAGATAAAGTTTTTCAAAAATAGATCATAGAGTGCCCTTGAAAATAGGAAAGAATTTGAGAAATTCCCTTGGATCGGGATTGTATTTTGGAAACAACTTTGAAATTTCCTTTAAAAATGTGTAAATATCCATAAAATAAGGAAGGGTTCTGGTTTTTACACATATATATGATACTCAAAAATAATATATGATGAGTTCATAACAATAAATAAGAATTTTATTGAGGTAATTAGACAATGAAATTATCTTGAATGAAAATGGATGTTCGGGTGGAAAAACCTTTACCTCAACTCCAAATGTGTTCTTATCTCGAACTTAAGCTCCTGGAATATGAAATTATAATTATTAATAACTTACTTAAAAATCTATTTGACATGTATTTAGTTTAACATAATTATTTTTAGTTAATTTATACCCTTATTGCTAAGTTATTATATTGAATTTCATTGTTCCGGGGTGTTCATTTTCTTTATTTTCATAATCGGTTCACTTGTTTTTAAGTGATGGAGTTAATGTGGAATGGTTATAAATCTCCAGGATTAGAATTATACATTATTAATTAACATAAATAATTGGTAATGGTTATTTCTATCATTTGGTTATATTGAATGAGGATGAATCATTAGATGATAACCACTTCGATTATTTGGCGGTATTTGGATTATTATGAACTAGTTTTGTCATATCACTTAATTATATGTACATATTATGGTTCTTGAATATTAATTATGTTATAATACATATTTTATAGTATGGTTCAACCATAAATATGGTTTCATGACCAGTAATGAAGAATAAATTGAAGAACGAAACTTCTTCGTCCACAAAGGCTATAAATTGGAACCTCATGGACATTGATTTCGTTTATAAAAATAAAAGGGAGGGAGTAAGAATATTTATGATGGGTATTCCATTCACATGAAATAAATCCAGTATATATATGTTACTAGAGTTATCATGATCATTTGGACAGAGGAGGTGAGGAGAGAAAAATAAAAGATATGAACTTGAAAATAAAAGAAAAGTTAAGAGATTCCTTATGAAAATTCGACAGCCTAACGACGTCACTTAAAATTTTATAAAATCAAATGATGAGAAAAAAAGGGTTTCTCATAATATTTAAATCAAAATTAAAGTAATAATAATTAATAAAATCAAACATCAACATATGAGAAAATAATTTCAAATAGATAACATAAAAGAAGTGTCGACTTAAAGAATATAATGAAGGATTCCCTTACCTTGTAGAATAACTCCTAGATCTTGAAGTATGGGACCTTGGTGGATTAGGGACAAATTGGGAGGACTCCTAGAGAGGTAAAAACACCATATATTAGAGGATGAGGGATTTTTAATGAAATAAAACGAATGGATGAGTGGGTATTTATAGAAAAAGAGAGGTAATTTTTAATAATTTCAAAGGGACACCTCATTAGTGTTTTTTGCCAAACCATGGGATTTCCCATGGTATTTTCCAATGGTTTTAGCCACTTGGGACACCACATGTCATAAGTTACTATAAAAAATTCTACAATACTTTTATATTTAATTATTACATCATTATGATGTCATTAAACTACCGAATATTCAAAACTGTATTTTTACTATTCATGAAAAATTCATGTATTTTAGAAAAATCTCAAAACTTCACCCCAACCATTTTTCGACATTTAGAATTCAAAAGTGAAATCCATTTTTCAAAAATAAGTTTCTAGATATTATCAATTTAATTTTTAAATAAGGTCATAGCTAATTCGAAAAATAACAATCTTAAAGTGCAATTAGTTTTATGTGACATTGAAAAATTAATTAAGATCCCATTATCATATTGCCTTATGAAAATAAATAATAATATTATTTACTATTGATAAGAGTCATATTACTATTCATATTACTATTCATAAGGGTATGTTACTATTCACCAAAAATCAATTTTGTTCTATTAGACTCCAAATGAATTACTGAACACAACTCTAGATGACCATTTCTTGAAATTCAAAACATAGAAGAGGAAAAGTTGTGTTTAATGGATAGATTATAAAATTTCATTCTATATTTATTTTCAAAACCTTGGGGTGTTACACTATGTATCCGAGCATCCATATTTGAATCAAAATTTTAATATGGCACCCCACCAAGTATTCTTCTGCTATGCCTTAAATCCTAGACATGGTATTCGAGAGGTTATAATTAATTTATGATTAATATTTGAAGTGACCAGGTCTGATTAGATCATTGAGAAGGGGATAAGGTGAATTAGTGATCCTTTTTATGATTTCTTTTCATTCTAAATCAACCTTTGTGATCAGCTAAGATCTTGATCCACTATTTTTTTATCTCTTATCCCTACTCGAATAACGCAAGAAATAAAGGCACATTACAAAATCATTTTTTCATAGTTCAAACCCTCTATAAAAATCCCAATCCTTGATATGATTGGTTAGTTTCCCCAATCATATACTGTTACACTATAAACATAAGCAGTTACAATGAATGTACTCACACCATGCTTACATGGAATCACACTATGTGGTCCAACATCACACTGGATGTCTTTATACTACACTGCACAGTCTTTAGTCCCCCCCCAAATAGAATGATTAAATATTTCTCAAAACACTTGAAGTAGATATATAGCTAGCTTCAGATGTCACTAAATCAATAATATCATATCCACTTCCCCAATATTGGTCTCACTACTACTCATAAGGCCTTTAACAGTGCTATAATAGGGCTCTGTTAGCACAAAAAGCCCTAAAAATCGGAGTGCCCTTAAAATAACTATACATTTATTAGTGATTTTTCTAATGATGATAAAGAATACCTTTATGAGTTATTTTTATAGCATTGATATGGGGGCATATTGCTACATTATGTTGTCAAAATTACAAGACACTATAGTAGTACAAATAGGGAGTAAAGAGAAAATAAAATATAGAATTTAATTGAAATAAAATTTATAACACAGGTAAAAAAACAATATTATAGACATTTCATAAATTGGTTTGTACGATTACACAAGTAAGTAAAATTTATCACATACATTAAAAACCATCAATGTTCCTATATCTTTGGCCTCCAACCCCCGATCATACTAATAGTTTCCAAAAAAACACCCCAGCTTGAGAAAATGAATGAACCTATATAAGAAAATAATTATTATGTTATTAATACTATTAAGAAATAAATTAAACACAAAGTTTCAATTTTAACCTAAAAACATATACTTTGAGTCATGTTAGGCACATCGTGTATCAGATTGAGTTACAATTGATTCTTACATGTCACACCATTTATTATTGTTCTAAAAAGTAGGTGATCTTGAATTGCATCACATGTGTGGTGATAAAAAAATCATAATGGATGTGAGAAAATTCAAGAGAACTTGTATTTTGAGAACAAGCCTTCAACTCTCACACCATTTCTTATTCTTCTTCAGGCATTATCTCTGTGAAAAATAACTAAATAAGTATCAGATAAAAATTATGAGGAAATTAATTAAATATTAGAAAATAAAATGATGAGAAAACAATCCGAGCTTATTATTCTTTGTTTTTCCTACATGATACACATTTTAAATTAAAATGAAACATATATATTGAAAACATGCACTTCGAGTCATACCAACCACATTGTGTGTTGGATTGATGTGCGATCATTTTATACACCTCACAAATGGATTATGGATCATTTTCCTAAAGTTTGAAAACAATATGAGCTTGTATTCTCAATTTTCTCAAGTGACATGTGTTTTAAACTGAAATTAAACCTTTATATTGAAAACAAACAATTTGAGACATATCAATCACATCGTGTGTCAGGTTGATGTAAGGTCAATTATTACACATTAAAAATTAATTATGGACCATTTTCTTAATGTTTGAAAACAATATAAAACCATTTTCTCAGTTTTGGCTATTTGATGTGTGTTTTAAACTAAAATGACACTTTTATATTGAAAACATGTAATTTGAGTCATACCGACCACATCGTGTGCTAGATTGGCATGTAGTCAATTCCTATATGTGAAAAATAAATTATGGAAAAAATTTATAATGTTTAAAAATAATATGATCTCGTTTTCTCAATTTTGGTGATGTGACATGAATTTAAAACTAAAATGAAACTTCTATATTGAAAACAAACACTTTAAGCCATACTGACCCCATCGGATGTCAGATTGATTTTTTGATCAATTCTTACACATAAAAAATGAATTATCAATCATTTTACTAAAATTTAAAAATAATCCAAGATAGTTTTTTAGTTTTTTCTAGTGAAATGTGTTTTAAACTAAAATGGAACCTTTATATTGAAAATACACACTTTGAGTCATATCATTCACATCATGTGTCAGATTGATTTGAGGTCAATTCTTACATGCCATAAATGAATTATAGACCATTTTCATAAAGTTTGAAAATAATCCAAGCATGTTTTCTTAGTTTTAGCTATTTTATGTGTGTTTTAAACTAAAATGACACTTTTATATTTAAAACATGTAATTAAAGTCATACCGACCACATCGTGTACTAGATTGGAATGTTGTTAATTACTACACATGAAAAATGAATTTTGGATCATTTTACTAAATATTGAAAATAATTATAAAGACCCAGAAAATTCCAATTTTTTTAAAATTATTTGTGATTATTATGAGTCTGTGAAAATTTACAGCGCTTGATTCTGAGGCCTGGTGTGCCCGAAATTAATTTTTGAACATTTTTTAAGGTATGTTCAGTAAATGTGCGGGAAACATTTTCTATCTTTTGAACCGGTGCTCAGATTAACAATATGAGGGCACAGTTGAATCCGTAGTGTCGAAATTCGCTTAAGGGAGGCTTAACTTTGACCTCAGTAGGTTGGGTGTAAAAGTTAGTTTTTGCAGCTTTTAAAGAAATAATAAAATAACATAGAGATTTTTATTTTATTTATTTTTTTTCCTACCACCTGTTGAGCGGTGGTGGCGGGGACCACAAAAGTATTTAGATATTTAATATGGGATATTAAATGCCTGGTTACACTTTGGTTATGTAACCACCCCTCTCGTAATTAATGTGGCACATTAATTATGTCAATTAATGTGGAAAATTAATTACGTCAATATATGTGGAACATTAATTACGTCAATTAATGAACCTCATTAATTCCTCAGTGGTTTACCCACCATTTTCCCCCTCTATTTAAACGGGGATCAGGGTAGAGTTTTTTAAACGACTTCTACAAGCGAGGAACCTCTGGCGAAGTGATGCGATACCTTCCACCGACATAGATGGAAGCTCAGGAAACAACCAACCAGGATCGATGAACACTAGTGGCTTCACCAAACACGGAATCTTCTCCACCACCGTGACGTCTCCAAAGAATCTCTTGGTAGGGGTTATCATTTAATTCAAGAAATTTACCAAGATTCTTCTCCCAGTTCTTGAATTTGCGGGTGGTCGTTGCGGGGAATTTAAACAGGATTTATCAATATTTTTAATGTGATGTATAAATTACTCCCACTTGTTATAATTATAATGCGGATGGAATGGGACAAATGAACAAGGCCCAGACCTTCCACCACTTGATTTTCATTGCGTTCTTCGAAAGCGGGTTTTTCCAACTTGAAGGAACCTTGAAACCGACAGGTGTGCAACGACGGTGACATCACGGGAGGACCATAGGCACGTTTGGAAAGAAGAACAGACCATAAGAGCTCACTCAGTGGCCCATGGAAGCTCTATCGGCATGGAACCAGTGACCGGCAGCTTGTTCTCACTGGCCGTAGAGGATGGCGGTGCCGTGGCAGTTGGACAGGCGGCCGACAATGGCCAGCCGCAGTGAAAATGGGGCAGCGCACCGTCATGCGTTGCAGGTGGAAGCTGCGACATCAAAGTCATGGTGGAAGGTGAGGGAACCACTCCCTACGGGTCCCACAAACACCCTGGTAATGCCACGTGGCGCCACCACTTAATTGAACCAAACGGCTCCTTTGAGTCGTTCGACAGGCGGACCGCGCGACCCCTGTGCGGGTCGCGCCAGCTGGCAGGCCGAACTGCCCGGCAGGTCGTGCCTAGCCAATGGGCCAGGCTGGTCCACGACCCAGTGGGATGAGCCTGCCATGGCCCAGCCCAACCAGACTGGGTCAAGCTGGGTCAGTCAACCGGGTTAGACCAGACTTAGACCCATTCGGGCCTAGATATTCTTAAAAGGCCATATCTTGCGAACCAGGCGTCCGTTTGACAAACCATCTGCGGTGTTAGGATCCTTGGAGCGAGACGTTCCTTTTAATATACTCCACTATAATTTTAGATAAAGTTGGAGTACATCCAGGTTGTATTGAATCCGAATCCAACCAGGCCCTCATCACTAAAATGTCAATAACATATAGACCGACGTCCGTTTGACGCGTTTTCTGTTGCGTTGGAACCCTTATGACATGACAGATCATGGGGTAACTTCTTCATGGGACTTCGTGCTAGTTGAAATATGATCGATGACTTGAGGAGTGGTTTCTCCCAGAGACAAGTGTACTATGATTGGGAATCCTGTGGCTGGCTGAGATGTGAATAATGAAGAGTGATTCTGTGTGAATCAGCACCCAATGATTCTATGTGAATTAGCACCCAGTGATTCTGTGTGAATGAGAACCCATTGATTCTATGTGAATCATCACCCATCGATTCTGTGTGAATCAGCACCTAGCGATTCTATGTGAATCAGCACCCATCGATTCTGTGTGAATCAGTACCCCATGATTCTGTATGAATCAGTACCCAATGATTCTATGTGAATTATCACCCAGTGAATCTGTGTGAATCAGTGCCCAGTGATTCTGTGTGAATGATCACCTATCGATATAGTGTGGGTCTTGTGGGGGTTAGTACCTATCGATCCTATGTGGGTCATTAGCAGTGCCTATTGACAGAATAAGATGATCTAGCTTTACGACTAATCATCTGTACTTATGTACTTAAGTTATACCTAGTTTGAGTGGTGTATTTTTTTTATGCTTTGTGATTGAGATCATGATTTTGGTTTTCTTTTGTGGAATTCTGAGAGACCTTAGGGGGTCTCTAGGTCCCTACTGGGTATTGATATACTCACCCCTGCACGGGCTTCGCTCGCACCTTATTGTGTCTTGTGCAGACGACAGGCAACCTTGACTGGGACTCGGTAGCTAGGACCTGATGGTGGACGATGGTGACGGTTGACGATAGATCTGTGGAGACAAGTTGTACCTACCCTTCAGGTAGGATCCCTAGTGGATGATCTTAGGAGCTGTTTTCTATTTTCATTTGTAGTTGTATGTTTTCAGTTGGGCATGTATTTCAACCCCTTAATTTCAGTACACACTTTTACAACACCAATTTTACTTTGTGGTTGAACCTTGTTGTGTTCTAGTATGTGTGTTTGTATAGGTTTAAAGGTAATGCATTCCCATTTTAGGGATACGCCTTTGTGGTGCTAGTCTCCAAACCCTGATCTGTGGAAGGCGGGCTTGGGGTAGTCATGGCATGGGCCCCGGGGAATGAGTCATGACAAAGTTGTATCAGAGGAATCGGTTCTACTAAAGAACTAGGACTCTAATATTTCCAATGGATAAAAAATTTCAAGTGTTATGAGTGTGGTTTTCAGTTTGGGGAGTCTCGTGCTAGTGGGGTGGCCGACGTATCCATACACCAGGACCCTGAATTATGATTTGTAACTCGGTGCATGAAAACACTGATTGTGTGTGTTTTGGAAATGTTTTTAATTTGATATATTTCGAGTAATCTCACCAGGTATAACTTTTTTACCATGGAACACCTGTTTCTTTTTAGGATGTCACCACATAGACAAAAAGACAAGATTCCAGAGAGAGTACATGATGATGACCCACCGAGTGATGAGGCTTCGGTGCCAGAACCTCTTACTGTGTTGGCACCTACAGGTGGTGTACTAGCAGCACCACCACTCAGAGGGAATCAGTTTCCACCAGCCCCACTGGAAGACGATGCACACTGACTAAGTTCATTTTACGAGTTCCAGTGGCAGAGGCCTATGAGGTTTTGAGGTGAGATAGATCCCCAGACAGTTGAGGACTGGTTAGAAGTTGTGGTATGAGCTTTCCACCTAATTGGGACACCATCAGAGTAGATGGTGATCCTAGATTCTAGTCTTTTCCAGGGCATGACATGAAGATAGTGAATCCTAATTCTCTAGTTACATGATGAGGTGAACCTCACCTGGACAGACTTTGAGAGCCTCTTTAGGGAGAAGTTTGTTCCAACGACACTATGCTTTGTGCATATCCAGGATCTACTGCACTTATAGCCGGGCAGCTTATCAGTGGCCCAGTACTCGGCGAGATTCACGAACCTCGGGCGTTACTCCACCGACATGGTACGAGACCCATTGTTCAGGGCCCGAACATTTGAACAGGGTCTCCGACGAGAGATCAGAGCGTCGATGATATCCCTCAATATCCCGATGTAGGATGGAGTGATCGAGTAAGCATTATTGGTGGAGATCTTATTAGCTGAGTTGGAACCAATGGTGAGATCCACCACTGGAAGATAGGTAGCCGAGTCATATATAGTAGGCAGGAGGCAGATGAGGCAGTGGTCCAAGTTGACAAGACCTTCTAGAGGGAGACCCCAGGATGTAGGGTCGGAGGTGCGGAGCTCGCGAGATAGAGGGGGCCAGTAGGGAAGAAGACTATGCTTCACGTGCGGTGGGAAGGACCACATGGCTCGCTACTACCTGAACCTCTGTACCGATGATTAGAAGACAGTTGAGGGACTACCAAGGCAGTGGCTGAGGTTTGAGAGAGGAAGTCCATAGGACGGTGGATGTACCAGAGGAGCGGGTCATGCCTCAGGAGGTGGACGATGGTTTGAGGTTCTACCACCACCACCCCCATGTGGTCCACCCTGACCATAGGGAGTAGGTGGATAGGGGTGAGATCAGCTATAGGCAGCATAGGCCTACGACCAGGGTGCTCTAGAGATGATTAAAGGTATGATATATGTCTATACCACCCTAATTGTAGTACTTATAGAGACAGGTTCCAGTCACTCTTTCATTCCCATGATACTTTTTCGGATCTCAGATATTCTGATGGATTCGTTGGCTCAATCCTTACGATTAGAGACTCATATGGGAGAGGATTCTACGATTACGCACTGGTGAAGATAGTGTGAGCTCACTCTAGGAGGAGAGAGCATTGACTGGGATCTCCTAGTAGCAAAGTTGAGGCCTTACGACGTCATCTTGGGTATGGAATTACTATCCATAGTCCATGCTCAGATTGACTGTTTTAGGCACAAAGTGTGGTGTATTTGTGAGGATGGGATCATGTTTTCCTTCACCGGTGAGAAGTAACCCTTGCAGCATAGGATGAAATTTCTCAAAGGAGGGTGCAGTCGATCACTCACCAATTGGCTAGCCTCACCCTCAGAGTAGTTAACGTGAGGAGTCTGAGTTATCCTGTAGTGGTAGACCAGTATGATGATGTCTTCCGTGATGATGTTCCGGGACTACCTCTTCGCAGAGAGGTAGACTTTCACATCAACCTTTACCACGAATACTACACTGATATCTACACCAGCATATCGGATGGCTTCTATGGAGATTTGTGAGCTTAGGGTACAATTGGAGGAATTGTAGAGAAAGGGGTTTGTAAGGCCCAATGTTTCTCCATGGGCATCCCTGATCTTGTTCACCAAGAAGGAATATGGGAGTATGAGGATTTTTGTGGACTATCAGTGCCTGAACTAGGTGACTATGAAGAACAAGTATCCACTCCCAAGGATTGATGATATCTTCAACCAGCTGAAGGGAGATCGATGGTCTTCGAAGATAGACCTCAGATCAGGCTATCACTAGCTTAGGGTATGGGATGAGGACATACTGAAGATAGACTTTAGATGAAATTATGACCATTACGAGTTCTTAGTGATGCCTTTCGGTGTGACCAATGCTCCAGAAGTGTTCATGGGGCTCATGAACAGGATTTTCTAGCCATACCTCAATCACTTCATGGTGGTCTTCATCAACGACATCTTGATATACTCGACGTTTGAGGAGGAGAACGCCACGCACCTGCTGATAGTTCTGGATACAATCTGAGAGCACCAGATTTATGGAAAGCTCTCGAAGTTCTAGTTCTAGATACGGGAAGTCTACTTCTTGGGGCACGTTATCTCGGAGGCTGGAGTTGCAGCGTATCCGACTAAGATTGAGGTAGTTCTTTATTGGGAGCCACCTAGGAGTGTGACCGAGGTGTAGAATTTATTGGTATTAGATGGGTACTGTCGAAGATTTACACCTAGCTTCTACAAGGTAGCGACACCCTTGTCATCCTTGACAAAGAAGGGGAATTCTTTCTTGTGGACGGAGAAGTTCTAGTGGAGTTTTCAAGAGATGAGGCAGAGGCTGATGAGTGACCCCATCTTGAGGATACCAGAAGAGGGAATTGGGTATGTAGTCTACTACGACACATCAAGGACTGGACTAGGTTGTGTCCTACTGCAGGAGCAAGCATTGATCGCCTACGGATCACAGCAATTGAGACAACATGAGCAGAACTATGCTACCCATGACCTGGAGTTAGCAGCAGTGGTCTTTGCACTGAATATGTGGTGGAACTACTTGATGGGTGAACGGTTTACTGTTTACTCTAATCACAAGAGTCTCAGGTATATCTTCTCATAGAATGACCTGAACCCTAGACAACAACGATTTCTAGAGTTCCTCTAGGAATACGACTTTGAGACAATCTACACTCTTGGGAAGGGGAACTTAGTAGTAAACGTACTCAGCAGGAGGTCTGGTCTATAGCTGCTGAGTGAGGTAATAGAGCATCTATCTGCGTTGCAAATATCCTCCGTGGATAGAGATGGAGCAACTTACCTTCAGTCCATGACTGTCACTCCCCCACTTCTTCAGCGAGTTCGGGAGTCTCAACTTGGGGATGTAGACTATGAGGTCCGACGTGCTCAGATATCCTCAGGATAGGATCCTGATGAATTTTCTAAAGGTGGGGACCACGTCGTCCTCTTCAGAGGATACACCATGGTACCAGTGACGCTATGATAGGTGGTGTTGATGAAGTTCCATACATATCCTTTAGCAGTACATCCTGGAGTGGCGAAGATGTACCAGGACCTCCGGTGTCAGTACTGGTGGCCAAGGATGAATAAAGCAGTGGCAGAGTTTGTATCCCGATGCCTCACTTTTCAGCAAGTGAAGGCCAAGCATCAGGTACTAACAGGCTTAGCTTAACCACTTGAGGTAATAGAGTGGAAGTGGGATGGTATATCCATGGACTTCGTGACGAGGTTACCACGTACGTCCAGAGTCTACGATTCCATCTGGGTGATTGTTGACCAACTCACCAAGTCGGCCCACTTCTTACCCATCTGAGAGTATGGATCAGTAGAGGGCTTGGGATTCCTCTACATGAAAGAGATTGTGAGACTTTATGGGGTTCCATCGATGATCATCTTAGATCATGATGCACGTTTTACCTCCCTCTTGTGGAAAGGATTGCAGGAGGCGTTCAGAACTCAGTTACGCTTGAGCACCGCCTTCCATCCTTAGACAGATGGTCAGATGGAACGGACCATTTAGACACTCGAGGATATACTTCATGCTTGTGTCCTTGATTTTGGCCATAGTTGGGAGGACCACCTGACCCTGGTGGAGTTCTCTTATAGAAATATTTATCACTCCACCATCATCATAGATCCATTTGAGGCCTTGTAAGGATGACCATGAATATCTCCTCTTTGCTGGACAGACCTAGGGGAGTCAGCACTTATGGGTCCAGAGTTGATGTAGGAAACCACAGAGAAGTTACAAATTATCTAAGAGTTGATGAAGACAGCACAGATTTGGCAGAAGTCTTATGCCGACAGGATATGGAGACCCTTTGATTTTAAGGAGGGAGACCATGTATTCCAATGGGTCTCTCCCCAACAAGGATTATAGATGTTTGGCCAGGGTGACAAGCTATCTTAGAGGTTTTTCAAAACCTTCCAGATCCTCAGCAGAGTAGGATATGTGTCGTACCCTCTAGCTCTTCCCCCACAGATGCACTAGATGCATAATGTATTCAACATGTCGCAGCTGAGAAGATACGTGCATGATCCATTGCACGCTATCGACTGGGGAGAGCTAGAAATCGATGATGGAGTGACATTTGCAAAGTTCCCAGTAGAGATATAGGATCAACAAGAGAGGGTCCTTTGTGGGCGGTCGATTCCTCTGATGCGAGTTCTTTGGCAGCACTGGAATCTCTAGGAGAGCACATGGGAGTGGGAGGCTGAGATGCATGCTCAGTACCCCCATTTTTCCCCAAGTTTTGTTATAGATTTCGGAGATGAAATACCCTAAGGTGGGAAGAATGTAAAGACCCGAAAAATTCCAATTTTATTTTAAATTATTTGGGATTATTACGAGTCTGTGAAAATTTAAGGAGCTTGATTCTAAGGCCTGGTGTGCCGGGAATGAATTTTTGAACTTTTTTTAAGGTATGTTCAGTAAATGCATGGGAGATATTTTATATCTTTTGAAATGGTGCTTGGATTAAAAATACGAGGGCACCGTTGAATCCAGAGTGCCAAGATTCACTTAAGTGAGGCTTAACTTTGACCACAGTAGGTTGGGTGTAAAATTTAGTTTTTTCATATTTTAAAGAAATAATAAAATAACATAGATATTGTTATTTTATTTATTTTTTCCTACCACCTCTTGAGCGGTAGTGGTGGGGACCATGAAGGTAGTCAGACATTTAATATGGGATATTAAATGCACGGTTACACTTTGGTTTCATAACCACCGCTCGCGTAATTAATGTGGCGCATTAATTTCATCAATTAATGAACCTCATTAATTCTTCGGTGTGTTACCTACCATTTTCCCCCTCTATTTAAATGGGGTTCAGGGTAGAGTTTTTTATATGAATTATTCAAGTGTGGAACCTCTGGAAAAGTGATGTGACACCTTCCACTAATGGAGATGAAAGTTTGGGCAGCAACCCACCGGGATCGATGAACGTCAACGGCTTCATAAAACATGGAATCTTCTTCCACCATCGCGATGCCTCAAAAAAATCTCAAGGTAGGGGTTATTATTTAATTCAAGAAATTTCCCACGATTCTTCTCTTCATTATTGAATTTGTGGGTAGTCATTGCGGGGAATTTAAATGGGGTTTATCATTATTTTTAATGTGATGTATAAATTACTCACACTTTTTATAATGCTAACACGAAGGGCGCGGGACAAACGAAAAAGGCCTAGAACATCCGCCACTTGATTTTCATTGCGTTCTTTGGAAGAAGGTTTTTCAAAATTGGGGGAACCTTGAAACCAGCAGGCGTGCAATGACAGTCGCATCCCAGGAGGGCCGTAGGCATGTCTGGAAGGAAGAACAGACTAATGGAGCTCACCCGGTGGCCCACAGAAGCTTCGCCAGTGCGACACCAGTGACCAGCGCCAGCAGCGGAGGTGGTGGACGATGCTTGATGACCATGGAGAAGGGCGGCACCACTCAGTTTTGCGATGGTAGGACATGCGGCCAGCAATGGCTGGTCGTAGTGACACCGAGGCGGCGCGCCTTCGCGCACTGCAGGTGGAATCTGCAACATCAAAGTCGCGACAGAAGGCAAGGGAGCCACTCCCTGTGGGTCTCTCGGACACCCTAACGACACCACAAGGTGTCACCACTTAATTGAACTGAATGGCTCCTTTGAGCCTTTCGGCAGGCGGACCGCACGACCCCCGCATGGGTCGCGCCAACAAGTGGGCCGGACTGCGGCCCAGTGGGCCAAGCCCACCGGGACCCAACCCAACTGGGCCGACCCTGGATGGTTCGGTCCGGGTCGGGTCGGACTTGGATTGGGTCAGTTTGACTCGAACCGGTTCGGGTCGGCCTAGGCCGGGTTGGGCCGGGTGAGTCCGACCGGGTCGAACCAAACCCAGACCCATTCTAGCGCAAATACGCTTAAAAGGCCATATCTTGCGAACCATACATTAATTTGATGAACCTTCTACGATTATAGGATCATTGGAGCGATATGGTCCTTTTGAGATTCTCCATGATAATTTTAGATAAAGTTAGAGTATGGCTGGGTTGGATTGACTTCGAATCCAACCGGGACCTTGGCACTAAAATGCCAATAACTTACAGATCTAGCATTCAGTTGACGTGCCATCTGTTGCGTTGGAACCCTTATCAAATGACGGATCATGGGGTAACTTATTCATGGGACTTCATGCTAGATGAAATAAAACCGATTGCTTGAGGAGAGATTTCTCCCAAAGACAAGCGTACTATGAGTGGGAATCCTGTGACTGGATGAGACGTGAAGAATGAAGAGCGATTATATGTGAATCAACAACCAACAATTCTGTGTGAATTAGCCCCTAGCGATTCTGTGTGAATCAAGACCCAACGATTCTGTGTGAATCAAAACCTATTGATCATGTGTGGGTCTTGCGGGGGTTAGTACATATTGATCTTGTGTGGGTCAGCAGTAGTGCCTCTTGACAGAATAATATGATCTAGCTTTATGACTAATCATCTATACTTTTGTACTCAAGTTATACCTAGTTTGATCTGTGTATTTTTCTTTGTGCTTTGTGATTGAGATCATTATTTTTGGTTTTCCTTTGTGGAATTCTGAGAGACCTTCGAGGGTCTTGGGGTCCCTACTGGGTATTGTTATACTCACCCTTGCAGGGGCTTCACCCGAACCTTGTTGTGTCTTGTGCAGACGACGAGCAACCTTGATTGAGACTCAAGAACTAGGACCTGACGGTGGAAGATGGTGACGGTTGACGTGGAGAGCTATGGAGATGATATTTACCTACCCTTTAGGTAGGATCCTCGATGGACGATCTCAGGAGTTGTTTTTTGTTTTCAGTTGTAGTAGTAGCTTTTTAGTTGGGCTTGTATTCCGGATCCTTACTTTCAGTACACACTTTTATTACAACAGTTTTACTTCATGGTTGCACCTTGTTGTGTTCTAGTCTATGAGTTTGTATAGGTTTAAAGTCAATGCCTTCCCATTTTGGGGATACGAATTTCCAGTGCTAGTCGCCAACCCCTGGCCTTTAGAAGGTGGGATTGGGGTAGTCATGGAACGGGCCCCGAGGAACGGTTCCTGACAAAAATTCGAGCTCATTTTATTGGTTTTGGAAATGTGACATGTGTTTTAAACTAAAATGACACTTTTATATTGAAAACGCACAATTAGAGTTTTATCGATCACATTGGGTGTTAGATTGATGTATAATCAATTCATACACATCACAAATGAATTATCAACCATTTTAAATTTTGAAAACAATATGAACTCATTTTATCAGTTTTGGCTAGTGGCATGAATTTTAAACTAAAATGACACCTTTATATTGAAAATAAACACTTTGAGTCATATTAGTCACATCATGTGTCAAATTGATATGTGGTATATTCTTACTCATCACAAATTAATTATGTACTTTTTTTACTAAAGTTTAAAAATGATCTGAGCTCATTTTCTTGATTTTATCTATTTGATTTAAAAAAAAAATAAAATGACACTTTTATATTAAAAACATGTATTTCAATTCATACTGACCACATCATGAATTGGATTGGAATGTGGTAAATTTTTACATATGAAAAATGAATTTTGGATTGCTTTCCTAAATATTTAAAATAACCAGGGCTTGTTTTCTCAGTTTTGGTGATGTGAAATGCGTTTTAAACTAAAAAATAACTTTTTATTGAAAACACACATTTTGAGTCATACCTACCACATCAAGTTTCAACTTGATGTACGGTCAATTCCAACACATCAAAAATGAATTATCAATCATTTTCCTAAAGTTTGAAAATAATGAAAGCTCATTTTCTTGGTTTTGGATAGTGACAAGCATTTTAAACTAAAATGATACATTTATATTGAAAACACACACTTTGAGTCATATCATTCAAATTGTATGTTAGATTGATGTGTGATCAATTCTTATACATAAAAAATGAATTATTGGCCATTATCTTAAAGTTTAAAAACAATACGAGCTCATTTTCTCAGTTTTGAATATTTGATGTGTGTTTTAAACCAAAATGACACTTTTATAATTAAAACACGTACTTAGAGTCGTACCAACCACATTTTGTGTCAGATCGAAATGCAATAAATTCCTACATGTGAAAAATGAATTATGGACCATTTTAAAAAATTTAGAAAACAATATGATCTTGTTTTCTCAGTTTTGGGGACGTGACTCATATTTTAAACTAAAATGGAACTTTTATATTAAAAACACACACTTTGAGTCATACTGATCACATCAGGTGTCAGTTTGATGTTCAGTCAATTCCTATATGTCAAAAATTAATTATTGATCATTTTCTTAAAGTTTTAAAATAATCTAAATTTTTTTTCTTTTAATTTTTTTTGTTTTAAGTGTGTTTTAAACAAAAATAACACTTTTGTATTGAAAACATGCACTTGGAGTCATATATACCACATATGGTGTCATATTTATGTGTGGTCGATTCCTACACTTGAAAAATGAATTATAGATTGATTTCATAAAGTTTGAAAACAATATGAGATTTTTTTCTCAATTTTGTATATATTACACGTGTTTTAAACTAAAATGGAACTTTTATATTAAAAACATGGATTTATAGTCATACCAACTACATAGGGTATCAGATTGATGTGCAGCTATTTCCCACACATCACAAAGGAATTATTAATAATTTTCCTAAAGTTCAAAAATAATCTGAGCTCATTTGATCAGTTTTGAATATGTGATAATTGTTTCAAACTAAAATGACACTTTTGTATTGAAAACACACAGTTAAAATCATACTAACCACATCATGTGTAAGATTGACATGCGGCCAATTCCTACACAAAAAATGACTTATGGATCACTTAACTAAAGTATCAAAATAATTTGAATTTGTTTTCTTGGTTTTGATCATGTGATGCATGTTTTGAACTAATGTGTAAATTTAAAAAAATAAGTATTAGATAAAAATGATAAGGAAATTAACTAAGAAAAGTATGTAAAATGTTGATAAAATTAACTAAATAAGTAGTAATAAGTCGCCAATTCATGATGTCTGTACACATTCTAACACCATGTATTCTACCCATTAATTTCTAAAAAAATTGATTTCCTCCATTATACTTCTACTTGAGAAAAAGATCAAAAATAATATATAAGAATTATAATACTAATTCTTCACATCCCAAATATATTTATAAGGTCATAACCCATAATAGATCACAAAAATAATAGGTAATAATCTAAATTTGATATAGAAAAACATTCTGACACCATGTAATCTACCCACTCATCTCTAAAAAAGTTTACTTATTCTTTTGAGTATGTAGATTGATGGAAATATTTTTAGTACTGAGAAAATATTAAAAAATTATTAATAAATATTTTTAATGAAATTTTAATTAGATTTGAAAATTATCTATCCGAGGATGCTAGTCTTTTGATTGTACATGGTATCTTTCATAATTTTTCGAACATAATATCCATAATCATTTCAATTATCTTTCTTTGGAAACTACAAAAACATTGACCACAATAAGTAAATTGTTTTGAAATATTTTTTGATAGTTAATATTTCAATATATAACGTAATCTGTTTCCATTTGAGGAAATCCATAGTCTATGTTCAATGGTTGACCACATACCATGATTTAGCCTATATTTATAGATCACCCTATCCTAGAAAAATTCTTGTTAAAACACAAACTAAAACATATAATTTGAATCTTATCTATAAAATATTGATTAAAGTGCATTAAAAATTCACAATACACATCATGTGTGGTGGGTTTGATGGTAATCCATGCATTGGATCCAAAAAATAAATATTTTTTTGGTATCTAAATTGATTGTGATCATAATATAGTGCTTCCAAAAAGAAAAATCAAATAATTATGATGAATAAAAGAAAAATATATTTTATATGATTAGATTTCATAGTTTTACCCATGCATTGTTAGAATCAAGAAGAGTCTGTAATCTATTATTTTCTTCTCAAGTGCCTATCTTTGTTTATCCTTCTTATTATCAATTTATTTAACTTCTAAAGGAATTTATTACAAATAAATGATAAGGGGTTAATGAATCCAAATTGTGTTTTGCAGGATTTTATCTTTATATAGTAGTATTATAAATTCCTGTAGAAAATATGAATACTTATTAACTTTAATGAACATAGTAGATCATTTTTTAGATAGAATGATTATAAAAATGTACCTCATGTATGTATTTACAACTGAGACTCCCAGCTATTCAAAATTGAGAATCTCATTTATACTCTCGAGACCTACCATTTCTGTAATTATATTTCCAAATATTTATTCTTCATATTGAATTTAGTATATATCTCCATATCTGAATGTGGTGTCTACATAATCTTTTAATGTTAATATATGTTGTAGTGGAATTGGAGGGGAGATGGTACTATTGGAAGGTCCTTTTGCTTTCTTGGTTGATTCAATAGATTGTCTTGATCTAACCTTAAACTTTACCACCATTTTATCCAACTATAATACCATACCTCACTTTATCCCTTGATGGATTCAAATGTATAATAATTTCTTTGTGGGATTCAACGTATGGAACAAAATATTCACTATTATGAAAAATGTAAAGGTGATATTTCTCCCACTATATGGTGGTAATTGTAACAAAATCTATACCATAAATCCTTTCACACATAAGGCATCCACTCTGATGAGAATTTTTTAGACTGATGCAATCAACATCTGATAGTTAATTGGTAAAAAATTCAATAGATTCTTCAACAATATATCATTATGCAATACAACCTTATAGTCAAATTAAATTCATAATGTACCCTTTCAAAATATTCATATACCGTTCAATGGGGTACATCCATATGTAATGGATAGGACCACATATTTGAACCTCTATAACTAAGTGAACCATTAGGTAGACTATTATATCAAATAATAATGGTGGGAAGAACATATCTAATTCACATAATATGACTAAAACCTTCTTATTAATGATTAGAAACTTCAATAGGTCTATAAATTTGTTGTATATGGATTTGAAAAAGAAACAAAGTATGGTTAATGTATGTTGTGTATTTTTAGGAAGAATGAAATGTAAAGTGATGAACGTCCAATATTTCATCAAAACATGACAATTTTGTGATTTTAGTACCCATAACTTCAAATTATTCATTGAAACCACATTCTTAATATTTTATTAATAACCCTATGGAACTTTTACACCATTAAGGAAAATGGAAAATTGTATTTTTTCTTATCTAGATAGAGTGTAAGATACGGGAGTAAGAAAAGTTCACCTTTTACCCTTCACTGGTTCTAACTCTTCCCTTATACCCATTTCAATTATGTCCAACCCAACCATGATTCCATATTTTGTTTTCGAGTAACACTTAGTAATATGACAATAACACTATAAAATATTTTTTTTTCTACATGCATGACATCAATAAAATGTTTGATGTACAAATAATTCTATTATGGTAATTCAAAGAAAATTGATCAATTTTTCTAACCTTATTTCATAAGGTTTTTCAAAAATGATTTTCTAAAAATAGTGTCAATATATTTTACTTTATATAATAGTTTATCACCCATTAGTGGAGATGATGTTGTACCATGTTTGGTAATCCCATTGAATGTTGTTGTCTAAGATCGGTATTTATGTCATTGAGGTAAAAAAATTGATGTCCTAAAAACATCGTCTTTGAGGAATGTTTCAACCAAACTGAGTGTGTGGATTTTTAACAAATGGGACACCCCAACATTCCTTTAATTCTATATCCTAAAAATTTTCCATAAATAGGAAAGTCATTTATCATCTTGTACAACATGACCCTCAAGGTAAATTCTTTACTTATATGAGCATCATACATTGTAACACCTGTATCCCATATCAAATTCAGATCTTCAATCAATGGATCCAAATAGACATCAATATCATTACCGAGTTGTTTTGGTCTAGGTATAAGTAGAGAAAACATAATTTATTTTCACTTTATATATAACCATGGAGGTAAGTTATAATTTACCAACATAACTAGCCATGTACTTTGAGTACTACTATATACACCAAAAGGATTTATTCCATATTTAGGTAACACAAGATGGAATTTTATCATCTCATTTCCAAATTTAGGATACTCATAATTAATTTTCTTCCATTGAGAAGAGTATATTGGATGACTTAGTTTCCCATATTTAATTCTTTTATTTGTATTCCATTTCAATTATCTCACAGTTTCCTATCATCCATATAGGGTTCAAAACCATAGAATGATAGGAAAGTGCCATAAAACTTTCAAAGGACTTGATTTATCTTTTTTTATTGATTCAAACCACACTTAGGTTATTTTATGAGAAATTAATGGTCCTTGTTAAATAATATGAAATCATTTGGATGAGCTTGTATTTTTTTAGAGATCATTCCCATTGAAATAGTATTTATTTAGTATCATATGTTCGATAAGGAAGTTAATTTTATTCTGGAAGCATATCTTTCAGGAGGCCAAGTAGTTCTATAAATACGGTGTCACTCTATATACTGCTATATTTCAAATTATATTACTTTAATATAGATGAAAATGTTTCATATTTAGTATAACTGATATAAAATTGTCTCTTATCATATCTATTTAACTTCTCAAACAAATTTGGAAAATCATGAAGGTTATCTTCAATTTCCATTATCATTTATTCCATATGATCCCCATCATAATTTACACTGGTATTCATATCAAATGATCAATAAACCATAATATCATCCCAATCAGTGTGCATGTTCAGTTTTCCCCATGTTTAGTCCAACATTTATAGCTCTGATCTATTCCTTGATAAATCAAATGTTCTTTCAACTCTTATAGACTAATTTGTCTTGAATAAAAACAAAATAAACATGGAAAAAATATTTGAGAAGGTTTGTATGCATACTCTATTTCAAACTTGATGAAATATTTAAATCCATCTTCACACTATTTTGTCATACGATTAGTGTGCATCCATTTTTATTCATATCCATCCTGTTAGGTTCATAAAATATTCATTTTGTAAAAATAAATAAATTAATACACATAAGATATTTATAATAAAAGGAGAAAGTTATATATAATTCTAATAAGGGGAACCTAACATTTGAATAATATATGTTATGATTACTGACAAGTTATTATTTTATATATGTGTGACATGAAAAGAAAAAACCTGGGGTAAACATGTGGCTATTGGTCTAGGTTCTCAATTTGATGTTGTGTGGGACAAAAATGGAGTAATAAATATGTCAGAAAACAAAATTTATTTATTATTGGATGATAAACATACCTTGGAAATTATTTTTCTTACTTTTCATTTAATTATGACCCGACTTTATAAATTTGTGTAAAAATATCTTTCCTCATAACATAAGAGTTCATATAATCACTAGATTTTGAAACAGGGTCAAGGAGATTGGAATTTCATGAAATGAATGGGTGAAACTATTATTGATGATAGAAGTCAATTTAGACTCCATGTTACTCTCTTTTTCTATAGATTATTCTAGACCATGAATTATAGGAATACCAACAAATATATTTTTACTATAACCCACTAATGAACACCTATTTCAAAAATAGTAGATTTATAAATCTTATCTATGTTTTACATATCCTACAATATCAATTTCCTTAAAAACACCGCAAATACTTTTCATTAATAAAAATTCCAAAAAACTTAGTTAGCATAGATTTCACATCATTGAGATCCAAAACAATTGGATTCCACCTCTAATAATGACACAGATCACTATAAGTTATCTCCCACATCTAGTAGTCAAAACCTTCATAGGTATATCCAAAAGAGTATACTCATTCTAAATGAAATCCATACCACATGTATGGTTAGGGTATATTATAATAAACTTTATAAAATTCTCCCACTATCTTATAATCTCGTATTTTAAATTAGATTTTTTTGGGCAACACTCAAACCATTACTAATGATATACAATAGATAAAAAATAATTATAATATTATGTACATGACTTAATCAAAATAAATAATGTTATAAATAAAAAATATGAGACTTATGTACCCACACACCTCAAAACCATGACTAATTTTTTCCTTGGTCATCCCTTATATTTAAGGTGACTAGATAAGAAAATGAATATAAAAAACCAATATCTCAATATCTATATTAACTAATGAAAACTTGTTAGGACCAAAAGGGGCCTAGATACCCTGAGAGGGGGGTGAATCAGGGTATGGATATTCATTTTCAAAATTCTTCCTGTCCCACTAGATCTTGACCTCTTTATTATTAGGGTAACTTTTTTTGCTCTTGTGTATTTATGTTGATCACTTATTTTTATCTTTATCTAATGGTGATGCTTTAGATTAAATGTAGGTAAGAAACTAGGTAGACACAGAGATTTTTACTTAGTTCACCCTCACCGGGCTACATCCAAGGAGCATACAATGGCGATGTGCCGCTGTACCAAATCCTCTAAAGCCCACTGCCAATAATGTTCAGGCTAGATCAATTCTATGCCCAGGATCACTACCTTTACAATATTTAGGGTCAGCTCACATTTTTCCCAAGGGTTACTCCATGTTCCTCTCTCTCTGGCTCACTGCCGGTAGAAAGGATAACCTTCTTCCTCTTCCTTTTCTCACTGTACTTGGAAGAGATCCACTCATAGTTTATAGAGATGTAGGTATCTTCATTTTCATGAATACATGCATCCTCCACTATTTATAGATGCTCTGTTAAAGTTCAAATTTCATCCACTGATGAATACTGCTTTTCCCCTGACCATTGGGCACTAACCTTTGGAAAGTACCTTCGCAAAGCACCCTACTCCACAAAGCTCCCAATTTTTCGAAGATCAAACAAGACTTTGCGAAGTTCCTACCTTTTCATGAAGCTCACACTTTTGCAGAGCTCAGGCCATTGTGGAGCTCAAGTCATCGCAGAGTGACTTCCCTCACAAAGCTCACTGAGCCAACACGGAGCACGCAACTTTCACAGAGCTAGATTATCCATTGTAAAGCTCCTTCTTTTCGTGAAGCACACTGCCTTCACGAACCACCTTCGGGAGCTGAGAGCAAAATATTTTCTTCGAAAACTCTCTGATTCTCTCGAGGGGGTCAAGGCCTATTTATAAGCAATTCCACCGACCCTCGAACCTTCCATGTGAAGTCAGTGCTACATCATCACAAATTTCGAGGCTCTGAAATTCCCGCCAAAATTCTCTCAATATCGCAAATCACCACAACAATTTTCCAATCACAAATCTTGTCGTAATCATGTAGTGTTCTGTCAATTACTTCGTGCCACCTCCATGAAGCTCCCTCTCATTTCCCTTCAACTCTTCTGTTCGCAGAGCTCATCGTAATCGCGAAGAACACCGTCAACATTCTTCTTGTCTTCGCGAAATAAAATCCATGAAGCCTATCTTTGCGAAACTTATGTCTTTGCCATATTTTGATGAGATGTTCAAGGAAATCCATATTTCACAATACTCACCAAACTCCAAATTTTGGACCCCAAAAATTTGGCAAACACTGGAAAACAGTGCCACCTTGTATCTATTATTTTGTACCACCTCTAGATCATCCGTTCCATTGTCATGGATCTTTGCCAACATGGATTTTCAACAACATATCTGGAACTTGACAATTTACCATGGAAACCTTCATTGTCAACAAATACAACCAACCCAAAAATTCTACATTATTACCTTGAGGGATATTTTTCCAACAAAACTCACAACACCTTCAATCCTAGGAGTCCTATTATAGAACAAAAAAATAGAACACTCTATCTAAAAATGATATAAACCTTATAGTATAATATCATAAAGTATATACCTCAAACCTTATATATTTACATGATCATGTCCTAAAAGCCTAAAATAAAACACACGCTAAACCCCTATAATAAACCAATTTAATGGGTCTCTTAAATCACATATATGATTAATCAAAACCATGTTTTTACATTTAAAACAAAATATTCTTATTTTTAACTCTATTTTTTTAATTCAATAATTTTTTTCACAAAAAAGACCAGTTTCCCATTTAATTAAGTAATCCATTGAGAAATCAATTTTATAAAATCCTTGTCTATTCATATCCATTTTCAAAAAAAAACACTAAATCAACTACAAAATAATTTCATAGAAATCACTATAAAATAATTAAATTTAATTACCAACCTATTTTGAATTTCAAAAACCCAAAAATCCACTCTTTTTTTTAAATATTTTCAAAATCAATAGTATAAAACTATACTGAGTTTTGAATCTAGATAACCAAAATCAATAATTTTATAAAATTAGAAAATCTATCTTTAAATAACATATATAAAAACAAAATTCCCCAAAAAAAAGAAAAAAACAGAGTGAGGAGGCTTGCTAGGTCATTCGACCGATGATGGGGAAGATGGGGAAAGGGTTGTTGCAAGAGGGCTGCTTCGTGGTAGTGGGTAGTCGGCCTAGGGTGAAGATAGGGAGGTAATGTATCAAAAGGCATGAAATAAATCAAAAAAAATATAGCGTGGTTTAGACTAGGTTTGCATGAGAGAGGCGATTGAGTACATTGATAAATAAAGAGAGAAGAAGAAATAATAATATACCTTATATTTGAGAGAGTTCATCCGAGAGAAGGTCAAAGGGGATCAGTGGTAGAGATGAAATTATGTGAGAGCTTGAATGGTATGAGGTAAATCGCTTCAGTTAGGGTTCTATTTAAAACATCTAGAAGAGTTTTATCAGTGCTTTAAAAAAAGTGCTGATAAAGAGGGGTTTTATCAGTGCTAAAGTAATAAGCATTGATAAAATACCTCTTTATCAATGTTAAAAAAGTGATGATAAAGACCTATATAATTAATTTTAATAATATAATTAATAAAATTTAAAAATTTAAAGGTATATAAATATAAATAAATAAATAAATATAAATGTATATAATTATAAATATATTAAATGAATTGAAAATATGTATTTATAAATATAATTATAGATATATATATTTATAAATATTTGTATATAATTATAAATATATTTATACAATTATATATTTTTATATAATTATATATATTTATATATTTATATAATAATAATAAATATATATAAATATAAATATAATATAGTAATTATATTAATTATTTAAAAATATTTATTATAATTTTATAATTATATAAATACTTTTAAAAAATATATATTTATTTATTTATAAATATTTATTTACAAATATATTTATAACATTATTAATTAATATATAATATTAAATGCATGAATGTTTAAAATGAGTGAAATTGAATAATTAAAAATGAGTAGATTTTAAAAATATTAGAAAAATGAATAAGTTTTATTAATTATACAAATTATTTAAAAAATAAAATATGGATATATATTGAAAGGATGATGAATATATATTGAAAATATTAAAACATAGAAAATAAATATGTGTAATGAAATATTATAAAATGATTAACTTATAAAAAATAAAAAATATTAAAAAATGATTAAATAATTCTAACTAAAATAATATTAAAAATAAATAAATAAAATTTACCAATTAAAACATAATATATTAAATATAATATGTTACTAAATTAAATTCTAAAATTAATATTAAAATTTGAAAAAATAACATAAATTCTAGGTGTGTGTTTCTATATAATATTTCATTAATTATGTAAATATTTGCGTGTGTGAAATTAATGTGTATACACACACACACACACAAGTTTGATATATGTTAAATTGAACAATGACATTATATAATATGTAGTGTCTATTAATGAAATAAATAATAATAAGAATAAATAAATTTTAAAAATGAATAACTATTATTAATTATATAGATAATTTTAAAAAAATAAAAATGAATATTTATATATGTTAAAATGGAAATGAATACATATTAATTATATAAATTACAACCATATTAAAAACATTAAATGTTAATGAACAAACGTGTATAAATAAATATTTGAAAATGTTTAAAATTTAAAAAATATTGAACAATGAAAAATTTAAAGTGAATAAAATACAAAAAATATTAAATATATTAATGAATAATTATGTATAAAAACATTAAAAATGAATAAATTTAAAAAATATTAAATGGAAAAATTTTAAAAATCTATAAATTATAAAAAAATTAAACACACACTTAACATTTTTAATGAATAAATTATATTAAATGAATGCATGTTAAAAATGAGTGAAATTTAATTATATATATAATTAAATAATTAATATACTATTTATAAATAATAAAAATGATTAAAATAATGAAAAAAGAATAAATTTAATATATATAGACGTAAATAGTATATTAACTATATAATTAGCATATTAAGTATTTAATTAGTATATTAAGTATTTAATTAGTATATACCAATAAATAAAATTTTAAATATTTAATTATTATATTAAGTATTTAATAATATTTTTCATTTTTATCAATTATAAAAATATATTAATTATTTAATTATATATATAATTAATATAATATTTACTACTATATATATGTTAAATTTAATAAATTTAATTATAAAAAATTTGGGGGTTGACCCGGTCTAGTTCGTGAACTCGTATGAATATATGTTTAAGTGAAAATGAATATATATTAATTATTTAAATTATAACAGTATTAAAAACATTAAATTCTAAAAAAATTATTAAAAATGTTATTTATGAAATGTTTATTAATAAAAATGAATAAATTTAATATATATATATACAGTAATAAATAATATATTAATTATTTAATTATCATATTATGTATTTAATAAATTTATTTATTTTTATTAATTATAAATATTGTATTACTTATTAAATTATATATATAATATTTTTTCAATTTATTAATTTTTAACTAAATAATTAATATACTATTAATTACTATATATATATATTAACTTTAATAAATTATATATATATACAATTAAATAATCAATATACAATTTATTAATATATGTCAACATATATTAATATATATCAATATATTTTTATATATATCAATATATATTTTTATTTAAGAAATAAGAATTTAATTATAAAAAATGAATAAATATAAATAAATTTTAAAAATGAATAAATTTTAAAAAATATCAAACAAGTAAAAATAATAAAAAAATTTAATATATATATATATATATTAATATTTAACATATTCAAATATATCAATATATATTTTTATATATGAAATAAGAATTTAATTAAAAAAATTATTAAGTCAGTTAGCCCTCAACCTAAAGGGCCATCCAATTAGGCAGTCCAATAGGGAATGACTGTTAATCAAAGGGTGGCCCAAATCGACAGTGATCATAGGGTGGGACAAGGCTCGCGCAAGCTTGTGCATGTAGGAACAAGCCCATATAGGTGTGTGGGGAGTGTATGCTAGATCCCATCCCCACAGTAAGATTCTTGTATGGTTATTCCATGGAATGATATTTAAAGAGGTTTTCAAACATCTACAAGTCCAATATGGGACTCGCACATGACTGCTTTAGTTTTATCAGTGCTTTAACTAGCACTGATAAAGGTTACCCTTTTTCGGCATTTAAAAAAGAATTGATAAACATGTTATTTTATTACTTCTTTTCGCTAGTGCTGATAAAATCTAGTGTTTAATAAACCCAAATTTGTAGTAGTGTCTTCTACTACCATTGAGTAATCAACTCTAATTGCAAGAAAGTCAGTCGTGTATCTTAACTTTTAAGAAATTAATTTTTGGAGTTCTTAATTTTCAAGAATTTAAAATTTTGGATTTTAATCACTCTGATATAGTACATTTCTCTTGTTCACTGTTTATTAGCTTGAGTAACTTTTGATTATTCTCAATTTTATCTTATGGAATCTTTGTGTCCAGGAAGCTCAACACTTTTCAATTCTTCTTTGCATAACACCTAGTATGTGGGTCTCACTTCATGAAAGAATAATACCTTGCATGAAATTTGTGAAACTCAAAGTTAATGGAACTATAATCATGCATACATAAACTTTATTCACTTTTTTCTAGAAGACTTATATCACTTCATGTACTCTACACAACTCCTAGTTCATGGTACTTTATGACCTTCTACTTCATGAAACTACTCAATCATGGAACTTCCTTCATGAAAGTGTAATATTTTTTTGGACTTCACACTAGTATCTATTTATATAATTTATTTATATGGCCTTCGTATAATACAATATCACTTAGGATATTTCACTTATGATAATTATCAAAAAAGTATAACATGCAAGGAGTCCTCTAAACTGTTGGAGTTGGTGGCCTAGAACCAAATAATTTGTACTTTATGATAAATTTGTATTCCTGGTTTTGAATATTAATAAATACCTTATCACATCTTGATTGTTCTTCTGCATGACAATGCATGTGATAATGTCCTAAGGATATTTGTTGCATTAAAGGGTCATAGTGGATCCCTTCTATGATGAGAACCCAGAAGTTTCATAACACTATTCTTGAATATATGTTCTATGGTTGGATGATGTTATTTAAGGGAAAAAAATAATATAGGCCATTAGGGGTGAGTAATCATAAAATTTTGAGGCACCATCTCATGGTGTGAGACTTTGGTAATATCCAGGAGGATATTATGAGAACGAGACCCACTGGTAGGAAATCCACATTTCATAGTGTCATTGGATGTTCCTATCTACAGACGTGTGTATTGGTCCTTATACTTTAAGATTATTATTAATGGGTATTACAACTCACACACTTAGATGTATTGATGAAAATTGTGATGACACGCTATTCACAGTGAGGTATGATATGTTGGGTGTGTCACGAGTAATACCGCATTAATAGATAATGTGAGAAAGGATTTTTCCCTTTTGTTCCATAATGGAAGTTGATATA
Organism: Viscum album; assembly: GCA_963277665.1. Lineage (NCBI taxonomy): Eukaryota > Viridiplantae > Streptophyta > Magnoliopsida > Santalales > Viscaceae > Viscum > Viscum album. The sequence goes on from OY728127.1 coordinate 1,817,311,945, forward strand.
TTAGGCCCTTTGATGGAATTGATATAGCCTAAATAAATCCATGGCCATGGTGAGGAATGGGAAATTTCAATACTGGGAAGTCAAAGAAAAAATAATCGTACACATGGGTTAATGGAACTAGCATGAAACCCGCTTGATTTGAGATATTGAAATAAAGAGATTACATTACACGGTAAGTGTTCATAGGAGATGACACATCATTACAGCATTAACTTCTTTCTCTATGGATGCCTCGGCATGTTGCTAAATGTTGACCTTGGACTTCAGGTAGGCTCTGCCTAATGCCACTGAGAAAGAGGCCTAGAGGAGCACACAATAAGTGTATCCAAGTATCTTAGTTAAATATTCATTTAACAAGTTGAATAAAGATTATTCTTGATTGTGGTTTAATAATTATTCAAGGATGCCTGATTGAATTTATTTCGACATTGGTTATTTGAGAGAATATATTATGGGTGCAATAATATATTTATTAGTGAGTAATGCAGTAATATTTATTTAATAAATAAATAGTTATTATTGAAGGTCTAATAAATGTTGTGGAGGAAATAAAGAAAATGGAAAAACAAAAGTACATTCCATGTATATTAATATATACACTCCATGTAGTTTTTCTAGGGATTTATGAGAAATAATAATATTTATTTAATTAAATAATATTAGGTGTAATTAGTTGGGCGCATGTCAAGTGATAATAATAGTCAAACACTATTATTAGACATGGGGTCTTACTAATCATTAAATTAAATAAATAAATACATATGGTTAATTATTTTATTTCATTATTATAAGTATTATAAATCCCAATTACATTATTCTCATAAAAATCTAGCCATTCTTTGTGGTTGTGTACAACAGATTTGGAGAAAGCTCTCAAGACAAAAGAGAATTCCTTTCCTCCAAGAATGCTCTCAAGTTACAAGAGAGATCCTCCTCCATCGGATCCACGAGAGCTCTTTGGAAGAGGTTCTCAAGGAGATCGAAGGCGGACATCGCAAGCCAATTCTCTTTTGTGATAGCACCCAGAGATTCCTTTGGCTATGTCTAGAGATACATGGAGCATGTGTGGATCACCGCTATAGGAAGCCTACAGTTGGATTCTATGACGTAATGACAGATCACATTAGATCGTGAATAGAAGCATAAATGGAGAGATAATTCCATAAAGGTAATTATTGTCTTTTAATTAAATTAATTATAAATAATATATGATGATCCTCTCTATGGTTTTAGGAATTCCCTCTTTCATTTTTTGTTCTTCATTCTATTATGAAGATCCGACATTTTATCATTGTGACTGATCTTGGATTGATCATTGTTAATGGAAACAATCAAGTTGGGTACACCCATCCACACACTTCCATTGTGCCCAAAACCAATAAGTGGTATAAGAGGGAGGTTATATCGTTGATTATAATTATTTAGTTTTTTTTTGATGATTTATGCATTAAATAATTTAGTTGTTTCAATTCAAGTTAACCATTCTATAAATCTGGATCTTGAGATATGTTCCTCATATTTTGTTTCTCATTAACCTTACAGAAACTATCTTTTTTCCTTTAATTTTTATTAAAATAAATTAGAGGATCTCATCCGGAGGTTCTAAAGGTTTCTGGCTGTACAACACCAGAACACATGACATGTATTTAGCAGTACACACCGTGTAGTGAAGGTTCAATGCATCAGGATTGTCTGTCAAACCAAGTTGTGTGATTGGATATTTTCTAAGTCTTAATGACTTTGTGTGTTGATGAGGAATATGTGGCACACGATTTCCAAATTACATGCCATGTTTCCCACTAGACATAGCGTGTAGTACCCTCAGGTTAGGGTTGGACCATGTACCCCATACATGACTTTCCTGGATGGAGACCATGTAACACGGATACTACACGACATGTGGCCCACTAGACATTCCATGTACTCCGAAGATTTCAAAAGTACATCTACATGTCATATCCCCAGGTGCGTAATTCAGATGGATAGTGAACGAATGTACACTCTGTGTAGTAGGAACTACACACCGTGTACTCATCCAAATTATGCAGATTTATTAAAATTAATTATTATATTATACAAACACTTGAGACACGTACCATGGTGCAGTCGTAAAACTGGGGCACAACACGTGATAGGTGTTATATATATATATATATATATTTAATTTAACATATACATAATGTTCATTTCTACTCATTGGGTAGTCATGAAAGGGAATTCACCAGGTTGGCTCCAAGGTACAAGTTACGTACAAAGATAATTTTAAATGAATTTATTTGTCTAAAATTATGATAGATGAGAATCTCAAGAAAATTTAGAAAATTGTTTAAGATAAAAGTATTGATTAATTAAATATGATAATTAATTTATTTGAGAATGATTTATCTTAAATGATAACGATTAAATAATTGAATGCTAGTTTTATTTATGTATAAATATCATTGCATGTATGGATGATCATGAACTAGACCAGGACCTTTGTATGTGGATGGTTTCTTTTAATTAATTTATTTAAATTAATTTTTTTTCCTATGATCCTTCTCCTCATTAATATGTAAGGTCTGCATGCCCAAGGTTTCTTTTTTGTAAAACCCCGTTTTACCCCTCAACTGCGTGTGAGATAAAAGTATATGTAATTGATGGAGCTCCCAAGCTAGTAGAGGCAGCTCAAGTTAGGATACAAGGTGAAACTAATCCAAGGCGATACAAAGGTGGACATGTGGAAAGTTGTAAACACGAACCCAAAAGGTTCAAGGTGTTTTCTCCCCTTGGTATTGGGTTAGTTTATCAACTTCTTGTTAAACTAACCAATAGAACAAGCTCATGATCATTAAATTTATTTTATTTCTGTCAGTTGCATGGATTATTTATTGTGGGTGTGTTTTCATGATCACACAATTAATTAATTAAACAAGCATGCAAGATGGAACTAAAATAATACTGGATTATACATAAATATTATCTTAGACATGGTTAATAACTTAAGTATATCCCACTTAATATTAACAAGCATGTAAGAAAGATAATAAAATGGAAATTTATGTATAAGGATAAAATCCCTCAAGGAAATATTAAGTCAGTATAACCTTCCATAATCTTGGTTAGAATCGAACCATAGTTCAACGTGCTTAAACAACCCTAGTTGGGGTGCTTTCAATTATCAGGGAATTCTGATTCAAGGTTTTAGGTTGACTTGACTTGGTTCGCATTAAGGGTTGACTTCTATAGCAGGACTTGGTGTGACCAAGAGGTAAAGGTTGAGGAAATCCAAAATAAAAGGATTTTAGGATTGAGTAGTCCGCTCATTGGATCAAGTAACTATGAGTTAATGAAGTTGGCATTTGGAAATCCTACCTAAAACCTCTCAAGTTTCTTGAACAACCCTAGTTGGGGTAATGCAAAGGGTAATATGGATCCTTACTGCTCGAATATCTAGGAAATAGAATATTTTGAAGTCAATGGTGAGGGATATTGGATTTCAATAAAATAGTGGGAGACTAATAAGCATTAATTTATTTATTTGTCTCAATTTTATCATGAGAAAGTACTAAATCTTTTCTCATCTTAATTTTTAGAAACTACAAGAAAAATGAATTCAAACATATCATTACGATCCATACTTGAGAAGAAAAACCATCTCACTGGAACCAATTTCCAAGAGTGGCAGAGGAATTTACGCATCATCCATCGCCATGAGAGGAAATTATATATGCTGGAGGATCATATTCTAGTTGTGCCTAGAAATGAGGCCAGTGATGAGGAAATATCTTTCTATATGAAACATTTGGATGATTCCCCATATGTCAAATGTTTCATGCTATCGGCCATGTCTAATGAGCTCTTGAAGCAACATGAAAACATGGACGCGTATAGCATGATGTCTCACCTTAAGGAACTATTTAAAGATAAGGTGAGATAAGAGAGATATGAGATCTACAATGATTTTTTCACAACTAAGCTTGAAGAATCTTCTCCAGCTGGGCCTCATGTAGTCAATCTTATTGGCTACATTGAACGACTGGACATCTTAGGGATTAATTTCCCGGATGAGTTTTGTATAGATATCATCCTACAATCACTACCCAAGACCTTCTCTAGATTTATTATCAACTACAAAATGAGAAACAATGATAAGAATCTATCGAAACATCTGACCTTGATTCACCAGGTAGATAAGGACATGGGGAGTGACAAACCTGCAGTCCTTATGGTGAATAAGAAGAGGAAGGACAAGGAAAAGGGGATAAGGATGTATAAATGGTTTTAAGCCCCCGATAATCATCCCTATAAGAAGGGAAATATCAATAGGTAAGGGAAGGAATGAGAGGTAGTATGTTTTTCATGTGTCAATCATGCCCACTGGAAGAGAAACCGCACCCAGAAGCGTGGGGATGCTAAAGGTGCATTTGTTATCAAGTGTAAGCTTTCCACTTATACACATTGCGTATTAGATACAGAATGTGGGGATCAAATCTGTATTCAAATGAAAGAAACAAGTAGATTTAGAAATATTGTCATAGGAGAGATAGATCTTCGAGCTGCCAATGGCGTGAGGCTGGCTGCATTGTCCATTGGTGATTTCCATCTCTCCTTGCCGACTGGGATGATTTTGGTTTTACATAACTGTTATTATGTACCTAGTGTTACCAATAACATTATTTCTATATCATGTTTGGATATGGATGGATTTATTTTCAATTTTGGAAATAATGGTTGTTTTTTTTAATAAGAACAACATATGTTATGGTATGACACATTTAAATAATGGTTTGTATGTATTAAATTACGAAAAATAAGTGTTAGAAATCGATTATGAAACAAACTCACATGACTCATACAACACCTAGTTGTGGTATCACCATCTCAGTCATGTAAACGAGAATCTCTTGACAAAGCTCTACGTAGATGATTATTTAGACTCTACTGAGCTAAAACCACTTGATAGATGCCATTCTTGTTTACAAGAGAAAATAAATAGGCCATCTTTCGGTGGACAGGGTGAAAGGTCCATAGAGATTTGAGGATTAGTACACAAAGATGTGTGTAGACCATTTATAGTAGAAGCTATAGGTGGATATTCTCGCTTCATTACTTTTACTGATGATTTGAGTAGATATGGCTATATCTACTTAATGAGTTATAAGTTAGAGTCCTTGGAGAAATTTAAGGAATTAAATAATGAAGTAGAGAATCATCTTGGTAAGAAGATAAAGAATCTTCAATCAGATCGAGGTGGAGAATATCTAAACCAAGAGTTTATCAACCTTTTACGAGCGTCTGGGATTCTATCTAAACTCACTCCTCTTTATACACCATAGTGGAATGGTGTTAGTGAAAGTAGGAACCACACCGTATTAGGCACAGTGAGTCTGATGATGAGTCATTAATATCTTCTATTATACTCTTGGGGATATGAATTACAAATTTCATCATACACATTAAACCAAGTACCAACTTATGCGGAAAATGGAATTCCCTCCAAGTTATGGAATGGAAAGAAACCCATTTTTTCGTACACACGTGTATGGGGATGCGAAGCATTTGTTAAGGCCTTCTCAGGAAACAAAATAGCACCCCAGGGCACAAGGTGTATCTTTATAGGATATACTAAGGAAATGAAAGCATATTACCTATATAACCCTTCAGATAAGAAAGTGACTATCGAAAGACAAGCCCTCTTTCTTGAGAGAGAGCACATCCTCAAAAATATAGTGGGAGAAAGATTGACTTTGAAGAAGTCGATGATCAAGATACATAGGAGTTGGTATAGGAACAAGTTCCATAGGTCCTTATAGAAGAGGTTCCAAAAACACAAGTATTGTGTAGGAGCTCAAGGGAGGTAGGGGAACTAGAGAGATTTGGCTTCCTAGTCACCGAGGATGGTGAATCGTTATTATTGGACAATGATGAAACTCTATCCTAAAAGAAAGTAGTATAGAGCTCAGAATTTACAAGATGGATAGAAGCTCTAAATTATGATATGGACTCCATGTATTAGAACCAAGTTTGGGTTCTTGTCGATGAGATAGTTGATGTAAATCATGTTGGATGAAAATGGGTATTCCAGAGAGATATGGACATGGAAGGTCAAGTTAGCACCTATAAAGAAAGGCTAGTGCCTAAAGGATTTGTACAACATCAAGGAATTGGATATGATGAAACCTACTCGCTAGTTTCCATGTCTAAATCCATAAAAATCATACTGGCCATATCAGCTTACCATGACTATGAGATTTGGAAAATGGATGTCAAAACAACATTCCTTAAAGAGGATATTCAGTAAGATGTCTATATGACACAACCAGAAGGGTTTGTGACACCAGGTGAAGCTAAATGGGTTTTCATGTTTCAAAAATCCATTTATGGATTAATTTAAGATTCCATTTCATGGAAAATTTTATTTTATGAAGCCATAAAGGAATTTAGTTTCATTAAGAATGAATGTGAGCCATGTGTTTATAAGTGGTTTAATTGGAATGTAGTTATTATCCTATTAGTATATGTTGATGAAATATTACTTATTAGAAATGATGTACCAGTCTTATAGTCGGTTAAGGACTGGTTGAACAAGTGTTTCTCTATGAAGGAATTAGGTAAAGCGACCTACATTTTATGGATCAAGATCATTCGTGATAGATCTAATAGGCTGCTTAGGCTATGTCAGGGTGCATACATTAACCATATATAAAAGAGATTTAGTATGGAACAATCCAATAGAGTATTGGTTCCAATGTCACATGGACTATATCTTTCTAAGAGAATGTGTCCTCAAACACAACATGAGGAATATAATATGAGTAAGATCCCATACACTTTAGCTATAGTATTTATCAGTTATTCCATGTTATATACCAAATTTGATGTTGCCTATGCACTAAGTATGATAGGAAGATATCAAGTAGATCCAGGAGAACAACATTGGACTGGTGTTAAGACTATCCTTAAGTATCTAAGAAGAACTAAGGATATGTTCCTAGTGTATGGAGATGAAAAATAGCTTTTCATTATAGGTTACACTAATGCTGGTTTTTAGATAGATAAAAATGATTTGAAGTTGCAATTTGGATATGTTTTTTGTCTCAACAGAGGATCTGTGAGCTAGAAGATTTCAAAGCATCTAGTTGTCACCGATTCTACAGTAGAGTCTAAATATATAGAAGCTTCTGATGCAACCAAGAAGCTGTCTAGATTCGGAACTTTGTCTAGGATATTGATCTGGTTCCTAGCAGTAGAGAACCTATCACATTGTATTGTGATAATATTGTAATGGTGGATCTTTCAAAATAACCAAGGTTACATCAATGAACAAAGAACATTCTCTTGAAGTATCACCTCTTGATGGATTTCTATCAAAGGGGTGAAGTTGCAGTGAGGAGAGTGTCCATGAAAAAGAATGTGGTGGACCCCATGACTAAAGACCTATCTCAGTAGAATCATGAATATAATGTTAGAGTTAGTGGTTAAAGGTTATTAGCATTTGGATCTAGTCCAAGTGGGAGTATGTTGGAGTTGGGGGCCTAGAACCATGTACTTTATACTTTATGATAAACTTGTATTCATAGATTTGAATATTAATAAGAATCTTATCACATCTTGATTATTCTTCTACGTGACAATGCATGTGATAATGTCCTAAGGATAACTGGCCGGATGATATTATTTGAGGGACACAAATAATACAGGCCATTGGGAGTGAGGATTCATAAAACTTTGAGGCACCCTCTCAGGGTGTTCACCCTTGGTAATATCCAGGAGGATATTATGAGAGCGAGGCCCACTAGTAGTAAATCCACATTTTATAGTGTTATTGGATGTTCCTATCAGCAGATATGTGTATTGTTCCTTATACTTTAAGATTATTATTAATGGGTATTACAACTCTCACACTTATATGTATTGATGAAAACTGTGACAAAACACTATTCGTAGTGAGGTATGATATGTTGGGTGTGTCACAAGTAATGCAACATTAATAGATAATGAGATAAATGATTTTTCCCTTCTATTCTATAATGGAAGTTGATATCTCAGGCCCTTTGATAGAATTGATATAGAATAAATAAATCCATATCCATGGTGAGGAATAAGCAAGTTCAATTCCAGGAATTCAAAGAAATAATAATCATGCACATGGGTTTATGGAACTAGCATGAAACCCACTTGATTTGAGATATCGAGACAAAGGGATTACATTACACGGTAAGAATTTATAGGCTATGACACTCCATTGCAGCATTAACTTATTTCTCTATGGGTTCCATGGCGTGTTTCTAGATACTAACCTTGTACTTTAGGAAGGCTCCGCCTAATTCCACTGAGAAAGAGGCCTAGAGGCTCACACACTAATTGTATCCAAGTATCTTAGTTAAATATTTATTTAACAAGTTTAATAAATATTATTTCTGATTATGATTTAATAATTATTCAAGGATTATTGATCGCATTTATTTTGACACTGGTTATTTGATAGAATATATTATGGGAGAAATAATATATTTATTAGTGAGTAATATAGTGATATTTATTTAAGAAATAAATAGTCATTATTCATGGTCTAATAAATGTGGCGAAGGAAATAAAGAAAATGAAAAAACAAAAGTACACACTGTGTATATTAATATATACACTTCATGTAGTTTTTCTAGGGATCTATGAGAAATAATATTATTTATTTAATTAAATAATATTAGGTGTAATTTTCTAGGCACATGTCAAGTGATAAAAATAGTCAAACGCTATTATTAGACATGAGGTATTACTAAGAATTAAATGAAATAAATAAATACCTATTGGTAATTATTTTATTTCATTATTCTAAGTATTATAATTCACAATTAAATTATTCTCATAAAAATCTATCCATTCTTTGTGGTTGTGCACAACATATCTGTAGAAAGATCTCAAGACAAGAGATAATTCCTTTCCTCCAAGAACATTCTCATGTTACGAGAGAGATCCTCCTCCACTAGATCAAGGAGAGTGCTTTGGAAGTGTCTCTCAAGGAGATCGAAGGCAGACATCACAAGTGAAGGTTCTTCCACACTAGCACCCAAATATTCCTTCGGTGACATCCAGAGATACGTGGAGCACATGTGGATCACCACTAAAGGAAGCCTACACTTGGCTTATGCAACGCAATGATGAATCACATCAGATCGTGATCGGAAGCATCAACATAGAGATACTTACCTAAAGGTTATTATTTTATTTTAATTAAATTAATTATAACCAACATATAATGATCCTATCTATGGTTTCGAGAATTCCATCTTTACTTTTAATTCTTCATTCTATTTCGAAGATCCGACATTTTATCATCATGACAGATCTCAGATTGATAATTGTTTAGCGAAAAAAAATAAATTTGGGTACACCCATCCACAAGGTTCTTACTGCACCCAGAACCTATAGGTGGTATCATAGGTAGGTTATATCGTTGATTATAATTATTTATTTTTTCATTTATGATTTTCGCATTTAATAATTTAGTTGTTTCAATTAAAGTTAATCATTCTATAAATATGAATCTCAAGATCTATTCTTCCTCTTTTGTTTCTCGTTCACCTTACAGAAATGATATTTTTATTTTAATTTTGATTAAAATAAAATATAGGATCTCATCCGGAGGTTCCAAAGGTTCCTAGACGTACAACACCAGAACACACGGCATGTAGTTGGTAGTACACATCGTGTAATCAAGGTTCAATGTATTGGGACTGGTCCACCAAACCCAGCCATGTGATTGGTGTTTTTCTAAGTCTTAATGACTCTGTGTGTTGACTAGGAATAGGTGGTACATGGTTTCTGGATTATAGGTCATGTGGCCCATTGGACATGGAGTGTAGTCTTCTCAGGTTAGGGTTAGACCATGTACCCCATACACTACTTTCCCGGATGGAGACCGTGTAACATGGATACTACACGACGTGTGGCCCACTGGAAATGTTGTGTACTATAAAGATTTCCTAGTTACTTCTTCACACCATATCCTTGGGTGCGTACTTCGGATGGATGGTGAACGATAGTACACGGTGTATAGTAGGAATTACACAGCGTGTACTCATCCAAATTACACAAATTTATTAATATTTATTAATATATTATAAAAACCCTTGAGTCATATACCATAGTGTGGGCATAAAGTTGGGGCACAGCACATGATAGGTGTTTTATATATGTGTGTTTAATTTAACATCTTCTTAATCTTCATTTTTACTCATTGGGTAGTCATGAACAGGAATTCACTGGGTTTCCTCTAAGGTAAAAGTTACATAAAAAGATAATTTTAAATGAATTTATTTTTTTAAAATTATAATGGATGAGAATCTCATAAAAATTCAGAAAAGGTTTTAAGATAAAAGTATTTATTAATTAAAGATGAAAATTAATTTATTCGATCATGGTTTATCTTAAACAAGAATGATTAAAGAATTGAATGCTAGTTTTATTTATGCATAAATATCATCACATGTATGGATGATCATGATCTAGAAGTGGACCTTTGTATGTGGATGGTTTCTTTTAATTTATTTATTTAAATTAAATATGTTGGCATGTGAGCCTTCTCCTCATTAATATGTAGGGCCTACGTGCCCAAGTTTTATTTTATGTAAAACACCGTTTTACCCCTCACCTGTGTGTGAGATAAAATCATATGTAATGGATGGATCTCCCAAGCTAGTGGGGGCAGCTTAAGTTAGGATCCAAGGCTAAACCAATCCAAGGAGATACAAAGGTGGACATGTGGAAAGTTTCAAACACGAACCCAAAAGGTTAAAGGTGTTTTCTCCTATAGGTATTGGGTTATTTTATCAACTGATAGATAAACTAACCAATAAAACAAGCTCATGATCATGACATTTATTTTATTTTTGTTAGTTTCAGGGTTTATTAATTGTTGTGGGTGTGTTGTCACGATCACACAATTAATGAATTAAACAAGCATGCAAGATGAAACTAAAATATGACCGGATTATGCATAAATATTATCTTTGACATGGTTAATGACTTAAGTATATCCCAATTAATATTAAAAAGCATTTAATAAAGATAATAAAATGAAAATTTATATGTAAGGATAAAATCCCTCAAGGAAATATTAAGTCGGTATAGCCTTCCATAATCTTGGTTAGAATCAAACCATAGTTCAAAGTGCTTGACCAACCCTAGTTGGGGTGATTTCAATTATTGGGGAATTATAATTCAAGGTTTTGGGTTGAATTGACTTGGTTTGTATTAAGGGTTGATTTCCCCAACAGGACTTGTTGTGACCATGAGGCAAAGGTTGAAGAAATCCAAAAGAAAATGATTTTAGGATTGGGGAGTCCACTCAGCGGATCAAGGAACTACAAGTTAATGCATTTGGAATTTAGAATGCCTACCTAAAACCTTTCAAGTTTCTTGACCAACCCTAGTTGGGGTAATGTGAAGGTAAATATGGATCCTTACCACTAGAATATTTAGGCAATAAAATATTCCAAATTTAATGGTGAAGGCTATTGGATTTCGATAAAATAGTGGGAGACTGATAAGTATTAATTTATTTATTTGTCTCGGTTTTATCATGATAAAGTACTAAATCTTTTCTCATATTAATTTGTAGAAATGACAAGAAAAATGACTTCAAACATATCATTGAGAACCATACTCGAGAAGGAAAACCTTCTCACTAGCACCAATTTCTAGGAGTGGTAGAGGCATTTACATGTCATCATTCTCCATGAGAGAAAATTGTATGTGCTGGAGGAGCCTATTCTATTTATGTCTAGAAAAGAGGCCAGTGAAGAGGAAATATCTCTATATATGAAACATTTGGATGATGCCACAAATGTCCAATGTTTCATGCTATTATCCATGTCTAATGAGCTCTTGAAGCAACATGAAAACATGGACGCACATAACATGATGTCTCAACTTAAGGATCTCTATCAAGAGAAGGAAATACATGAGATATATGAGATCTCCAACACTTTATTCAGAACTAATCTTAGAGAGTCTGCACTAGCTAGGCCTCATGTAGTTAAGCTTATTGACTACATTGAATGCCTGGACATATTAGGGATTAAGTTCCCGGATGAGTTGTGTACAGATCTCATCCTATCATTACTACCCAAGACCTTCTTTAGCTTTATTTTCAACTAAAACATGAGAAACAATGAGAAGATTCTATCAAAACTTCTTCCCTTGATTCTCCAGGTAGATATGAACATGGGGTCTGACAACCTCTCACTTCTTATGGTGAATAAAAAGAGAAAGGACGAGGAAAAGGGGCTAAGGATTTATAAATAGTCTGAATCCCCCGAGCACCATCCCTCTAAGAAGGGGAATATCTAGAGGCAGGGAAAGTAATGGGAGGTAGTATGTTTTACATGTGGAAATCTAGGACACTGGAAGAGGAACTGCACCCAGAAGCATGGGGATACTAAAGGTGCGTTTGTTATTAAGTGTAATCTTTCTATTTCTACACACTGGGTATTATATATAGCATGTAGGGCTCACATATGTATTCAAATGTAGGAACCAAGTAGATTTAAAAAAATTTCAAAGGAGATATAGATCTTCAAGATGCCAATGGTGCGATGCTAGCTGCATTGGCTATTGGTGATTACAATCACTCATTGCCAACTGGGATGCTTTTGGTTTTACATAACTCTTATTATGTACCTAGTGTTACCAAGAACATAATTTCTATATCATATTTGGATATAGATGGATTTATTTTCAAATTTTGAAATAAGGGTTGTTTATTTTATAAGAACGATGTATGTTATGGTATGTCACATTTAAATAACAGTTTGTATGTATTAAATTACGAAAACCAAGTGTTGGCAGTCGATAACGAAACAAACTCACATGACTGATACAACACCCAGTTGAGGCATCACCTTCTCGGTCATGAAAACGAGAAGTTCTTGATAAATCTATACCAAGATGGTTATTTAGATTCTTATGAAATAAAACCACTTGATAGATGTCATGATTTTTTACAAGGGAAAATGACCAAGATTCCTTTCAGTGGACAGGGTGAAAGGGATACAAGGCTTATAGGATTGGTACACATAGATGTGTGTGGACCATTTTTAGTAGAAGATAGAGGTGGATATTCTTACCTCATTACTTTTATTGATGATTTGAGTAGATATGTATATATCTACTTAATGAGGTATAAGTCAGGGTCCTTAGAGAAATTTAAGGAATTAAATAATGAAGTAGAGAATCATCTTGGTAAGAAGATAAAGAAGCTTTGATCAGATTGAGGTGGAGAATATCTGAACCAAGAGTTCATTGACCTTTTATGGGAGTCTAGGATTTTATCTCAACTCACTCTTCCTTATACAACACAGTGTAATGGTGGTAGTTAAAGGAGGAACTACACCTTTTTGGACATGACGAGGTTGATGATGAGCCATATAGATCTTTCATTGTCCTTTTGGGGATATGCATTACAAACTGCATCATACACATTAAACTGAGTACCAACTAAGGCAGAAAATGGAATTACCTCTGATTTATCGAATGGAAAGAAACCCATTTTGTCGTATACATGTGTATGAGGATGTGAGGCATTTGTTAATACCTTATTAAGAAACAAACTAGTTCCCTATGTCACAAGGTGTATCTTTATAGGATATCCCAAGGAAACGAAATGATATTACCTATATAACCCTTTAGAAAAGATTGTGATTGTTGCTAGACAATACATCTTTCTTGAGAGAGAGCACATCCTCAAATAGGATAGTGGGAGAAAGATTGAATTTGAAGAAGTTGATTCTCAGGATACAAAGGAGTTGGTAGAGGAACAAGTTCCATAGGTCCCTATAGAAGAGGTTCCAAAAACACAAGTACTGTGTAGGAGCTCAAGTGAGGTATGGGAACCAGAGAGATTTGGTTTCCCGGTCACCAAGGATGGTGAATCATTATTGTTGGATAATGATGAACCTATCTCATACAAGGAAGTAGTAGAGTGCTCAGAAGCTGCAATATGGATAGAAGATAAGAATTATGAGATGGAATCCATGTATCAGAACCAATTCTGGGTTCTGGTCGATGAGCCAGTTGATGTAAAGCATGTTGGATGAAAATGAATATTCCAGAGAAAACTAGACATGAAAGGTCAATTTATCACCTATAAAGAAATAATAATTCATAAAGGATTCAGAAAATGTCAAGGAATTGACTATGATGAAACCTACCCGCCAGTTGCCTTGTTTAAATCCATAAGAATCATACTGGCCATAACAGCTTACCATGACTACTAGATTTAGAAAATGGATTCCAAAACAGCATTCCTTAATGATAATCTCCGGGAAGATGTCTATATGACACAAGCAGAAGGGTTTGTGACACCAGGTGAATCCAAATGGGTTTACAAGTTTCATAAATCCTTTTATGTATTAAAGTAAGATTCCAATTCATGGAATGTTTGATTCAATGAATCCATAAAGTAATTTGGTTTCATTAAGAATGAATGTGATCCATGTGTTTATAAGAGGTTTAATGGGAATGCGGTCATTATCCTAGTAGTATATGTTGATGATATATTACTTATTGGAAATGATGTACCAGTTTTACAGTCAGTTAAGGACTAGTTGAACAAGTGTTTCTCCATGAAGGAATTAGGTGAACCGACCTATATTATAGGGATCAAGATCATTCATGATAGATCTAAGAGTCTGCTTGGGCTAAGTTAGGGTAAAAACATTGACCAGATACTAAAGAGATTTAGTATGGAACAATCCAAGATATTATTGGTTCTAGTGTAACATGGCCTATATATTTCTTAGAGAATGTGTCCTCATACACAATAAGAGAAATATAGGATGAGTAAGATCCCATATTATTTGGCTATAAGATCCATAATGTATTCCATGTTATGTACCATGATTGATGTTGCCTATACACTGATCATGGTAGGTAGATATCAAGAAAATCTAGGAGAACAACATTGGATAGTTGTTAAGACTATCCTTAAGTATCTAAGCAGAACTAAGGATATGTTCATGGTGTATGGAGGATATGAGGATCTTTTCATCAGAGGGTATTCTGATGTTGGTTTTCATATAGATCGGAATGATTTGAAGTTGCAATCAGGATATTTTTTCTATCTCAACAGAGGATCTATGAGCTGGAAGAGTTCAAAGTAGCAATTTGTCACAGATTCTATAGTAGAGTCTAAATATATAGAAGCTTCTGATGAAGCCAAGGAATCCGTATAGATTCAAAAATTTGTCCAGGAGCTTGATATGGTTCCTAACAGTAAGTAGCCTATCACATTTTATTGTGATAATACTATAGTGGTGGCTCTGGAAAAAAAATAATGTTCACATCAACAGACAAAGCACATTCTACAGAATTATCACCTCTTGTGGGATTTTTATCAAAGGGGTGAAGTTTCAGTGAGAAGAGTGCCCACAGAAGAGAATCTGGAAGACCCCATGACAAAAGGCCTATCTAAATAGAAGCATGAATATCATGTAAGATCTAGTAGGTTAAAGGTTGTTAGAAGTTGGATCTAGTCTAATTGGGAGTTTGTTGGAGTTTGTGGCCTAGAATCAACTACTTTTTTACTTTATAATAAAATTGTATTCATGGATTTGAATATTAATAAACACCTTATCACATCTTGATTATTATTCTATGTGGAAATACAGGTGATAATGTCCTAAGGATATTTGTTTCACTAAAAGGTCAGAGTGGATCCCTACTATGATGAGAACCTGAAAGTGCCATAAAATTATTCTTGAATATATGTTATATGGCTAGATGATGTTATTTAAGGTACACAAATAATATAGGACATTAGGGGTGAAAACTCATAAAACTTTGAGACACCCTCTTATGGTGTACGTCCTTGGTAATATTCAGGAGGATATTATGAGAACGAGACCCGCCAGTAGGAAATCCACATTTCATAGTGTCATTGGATGGTCCAATTTGCAGATGTGTGCATTGGTCCTTAGACTTTAATATTATTATTAATGGGTATTACAACTCATTCACTTAGATGTATTGAAAAAAATTGTGATGACACATTGTTCGCAGTGAGGTGAGATATGTTGGGTGTGTTATGAGTAATACTACATTAATAGATAATGCGAGAAAGGATTTTTCCCTTCTGTTCCATAATGGAAGCTGATATCTCAGGCCCTCTGATGGAATTGATATAGCCTAAATAAATCCATGACCATGGTGAGTAATAGGAAATTTCAATTCTAGGAAGTCAAAGAAAGAATAATCATGCACATGGGTTGATGGCAATAGCATGCAACCCACTTTATTTGAGATATTGAGACAAAGGGATTACATTACACGGTAAGTGTTCATAGGAGGTGACACATCATTACGGTGTTAACTTCATTCTATATGGGTGCCTTGGCATGTTTCTAGATGCTAACCTTGGAATTTAGGCAGGCTCCACCTAATGCCACTGATAAAGAGGCCTAGAGGGTCACACACTAAGTGTATTAAATTATCTCAATTAAATATTCATTTAACAAGTTGAATAAAGATTATTCCTGATTATGGTTTAATAATTATTCAAGGATACCTGATTGCATTTATTTGGACACTGGTTATTTGAGAAAATATATTGTGGGTGAAATAATATATTTATTAGCGAGTAATTTAGTGATATTTATTTAAGAAATAAATATTCATTATTCAAAGTCTAATAAATGTGGTGGATGAAATAAAGAAAATGGAAAAAAAGTACATGTCGTTTATATTAATATATACACATCGTGTAGTTTTTCTAGGGATTTTTGAGAAATAATATTATTTATTTATTTAATTAATATTTGGTGTAATTAGTTGGGTGCATGTCAAGTGATAATAATATTCAAACTCTATTATTAGACACGTCGTCTTACTAAGAATTAAATGAAATAAATAAAAGCCTATGGGTAATTATTTTATTTCATTATTCTAAGTATTATAAATTCAAATTACATTATTCTCATAAAAATTTAGCCATTATTTGTGGTTGTACACAACATATTTGGATAAAGATCTCAAGCCAAGAGATAATTCCTTTCCTCCAAGAACGCTCTCAAGTTACGAGAGAGATCCTGCTCCACTAGATCAAGGAGAGCACTTTGGAAACAGCTCTCAAGGCGATCGAAGGCATACATTGCAAATGAAAGATCTTCCGCACTAGTACCTGGAGATTTCTTCAGCGATGTTTAGAGATATGTGGAGCATGTGTGGATCAATGATAGAGGAATCCTACACTTGGCTTCTATGATACAATGACAGATCACATCATATCATGATTGAAATCATCAACTAAGAGATAATTCTATAAAGGTAATTCTTGTATTTTAATTAAATTAATTATAACCAACATATGATGATCCTCTATGTAGTTCGTGGAATTCCCTCTTTCCTTTTCATTATTCATTCTATTCTGAAGATTTGACATTTTATCCTCATGACAGATCTATGATTGATCATTGTTAACAGAAAAAATCAAGTTGGGTACACCCATCCACACGCTTCTACTGCACCCAGAACCTACATAAACCTTACATGATTATATATACATCTCATCTCAAAATATTAATATGATACTTTTTCATCACTGTCGAATAATATAGTTTTTTTATATACATTTATTTAATTATTAAAATAAATCTTGGTTTAAAATATTTTTAAAACTAATGCACAAAGGAGGCATCGGCCTGAACACCTTTCGGCTTAATCCAAAAGGTGTTGAGGCTAATGCCTCATTTTCTTTTCTTCCAATTGGATTGATGACATGGAAAAGAAAGAAAAAGGTGCTAATTCACAAAACTCCTTTCACCTTAATTTTAGCAAAAGGCATTTCGTACTTCAATTCCTTTCGCCTTAATTATGGAGAAATGTGTTTATGGTGATAAAGCCTTTTCCCTAACCCCCTATAAAAGACACCCACCCATCCCCATTTTTCTCAATAAATTCAATCCCTCTCTATAATTCCAATCCCAATCTCTCTATTATTTTTCTGGTGTTTCCTCCTTTGTGCATAATGTTTTTGGTGGCCTAAAAGGAGTGAAAAAATTGCGAAGTGCATAATTTACAAAGCATCATTTAGAGGTATTTTTCTTATTTGTTATAAATTTAATTATTTATTTAGTTGTTTAGTTTTTAGTTAGTTTTAAATATATTAGTTAATTAGTTTTTTAGTAATTTAGATATAATTTATAAATAATAGTTAATATTAGTAAGTAAAATATTATTATTTAATATTGAATTTTGAGTAAATAATTTATAATTAGTCTTAGTATTAGATTTATTATTATAAGAATATTATTATATAGTATAACTTCATAGTTTTAAACATTAGTGACATAATTTAAAATTAATATTAACTAGATGATGAATAAATATTAGTGAAATAATGATTCACTAATAATTAACTATTAAATAAATAATTATCAACTAATGATAAAGAAATGATTAATTATTAATTAACTAATGAATAAAAAATAATAACTTAGGATTAATGAATGATTAGATAATGAATAACATAAGAATAAATTTGTAAAAACTTAGGATCAAATAATAATAAATTAATGATTAACTAACGATTAACTAATAATTAAATAATTATGAAAAATTCATTAACAAATAACTAACTATAAAGTAAGTATTTAATAACTATTAATTAAGTAATGATTAATGAGTGTTTAACAAATGATTAAGGAATAATTAGCTTAGGATTAAATAATGTTTAAGTAACGATTAACCAATAGTTACTTAATGATTAACTATTAATTAACTAATAATAAACTATAAAGTAACTACTTAATATCTATTAATTAAGTAATGATTAACAAGTGATTAATGAATGGTTAATGAATTATTAATTTAGTATTAACTAATGATTAATGAATTATTACAAAATGATTAAGTAATGATTAATGAATGATTAATGAATAGTAAAATAATGATTAATGAGTGATTAAAGAATGATTAATAAATGATTAAGGAATGATTAATCAATGATTAAGGAATGATTAAGATATGATTAATTAATTATGAAGTAATGATTACCAATAATTAATTAATGATTATTTTTTAATTAAATATAAAAATAAATACTTAAATAATGATTAAATAATAATTATCTAATAATTAAATTTAAAGTAACTACTTAATAAATATTATTTAAGTAATGATTAATGAGTGATTAACAAATGATTATGACGTAGTTAACATAGAATTAACTAATGTTTAATAAATTATTAAGTAATGATTAACTAATGAATAACCAAGGATTAACAAAAATTAAATAATGACCACATAATGATTAATTAATGATTAACTAAGGATTAAGTAGTAATTAAATAAATATGAACTATTAATTGACCCATAACTAACTATAAATTAAGTACTTAATAATTATTAATTAATTAATGATTAACATATGATTAACATATGATTAATTAATGATGGAGTAATGAATAACCAATAATTAATTAATGTTTAACTATTAATTAACTTTAAACTAACTACTTAATAAATATTAATTAAAAAATCATTAATTCATTATTAATGATTGATCAATGATTCATTAATGAGTGATTAAATAATCATTAAAATAGGAATAAGTAATACCTAATTTTTGATTAAGTAATGCTTAAATTATGATTAATTAATGATTAATTATTATTTAACTTTAAACTAATTAATTTAGAACTATTAATTAATGAATTCTTAACTAATGACTTGGTAATGATTAACTAAGGATTAACTTATTATTAAATAATTATTAGTTATTTATTAACTTTGGATTAACATAGAATTAACATATGATCAAAGATGGATAAATGCATGAAAAAGAGGATTAACTGCACACCTGATTTGTTAATCCATGATTTAGATGATTCATACCTTGCAGTACACATGGTTTGATACTTTTGATGGATATATTTTACATGATTCACATTCTCTTTATAAAACTATAAATATAACTTTAGTAAGATTAAAAATTGTACTAGAAAACAATAATTTCATCTTTTAGGATATTAAAATTCTTTAAAATTTTGGTAAAATAAATATTATGTGGTTATCTAAGTAATGAAATCCATGTCTAGATACTATAAGTGAATCTGGATTTGACACAAATGTACCTAGGGGTAACAACCCAGAAAACACCGTATTAATCCAAACTAGATTGGGAATTGGTGTACGACAATAGACCTTGTTGGACACCTAGTTTGACACTCCTGGGGGATATGTTTTAGATCATTCAAATTATCTTAATAAACTATTGAACATACCATTAATAAGATTAAAAATTATACTAAAAAACATTAGTGTCATATTTTAGGATATAATAAGATGTTCTAAAATTTGGGTAAAGTAAATATTATATGGTTATATACGAAATGAAATTTATATCTAGATACTACAAGTAGATATGGCTCCAGCATAGATGTACCTAGGGGTAAAACCCCCAACAAAAACCGTGTTGATCTAGACTTGATCGGGAATTGGTGCACAACAACAGGATTTTCCACACACCTGGTTTGACATTCCCGGTGAATATGATTTAGATAATTCACATTATATTTATAAATAACTGAACATAAATTTAGTAAGATTAAAAATATTAAAATGAAACATTAGTTTCATATTTTAGGTTACAATAAGACATTGTGAAATTTTAGTAAAATAAAGTTTGTGTGGTCAATTCTATATGATTATTCTTAATTGTCAATATTATTCAAACAATAATAATATTTATCAAAAAGAATTTTTCACATAGATAATCATGTTTTAATATTTTTTACTATTATGGGAAGGTTATTCAAACCGAGAAAGGATCTTCTTATAGTGAACAACTAGTAACAATAGTAAGGAAATTTGATTGTGTAACCCTAATAGAGATTTAGGATAGAATTTATGTTCTTTTAAATGTGGGACCTGATCAATAGATCTAGTTTATTATCTATATATATTTTTAATTCCTATCTATGATATGTAATTTATCTTGTCCATTGGCCACTGGTGAGGATTGGGTCCAAGCAATAACTATATTTTCCTAACAGTCGAATGGTGTCATGATGGATTTATATGTTGAGGTTTCTATTGTATAACTGCAACATCCAATCGTACGATGACATAGGAATACAAGAGTGATTGAATAAGTTCCATCCTAAGAAAATGAGTTTATTCCCTATGATGAAGAAGAAGATAAAAAATTGATATCCTAGATACCCATCAATGTTAGTTGGATGGTGATGAAGTTTTTAATAATGGAACATATGGTGAAAATATTGTTGATGAGGAGGAAGCTGTAGAAGTTGGGGAGGAAGTTTCTACAAATGAAATAGTTGTATAATAGCCTCGATGCATAATAAATCATCCACTACTCTTTTAATCTTGGTCAGAAGCAATTAAATGTTTACATGAATTCGACTAGAATGTTATCAAACCTATAACTGAGTTTCCTGGAGTTATAGAGGATAGATTTAGTGATATGGATAAAACTTTATACATTGGAAGATATTTTCCAAGTAAAGATGAAATGAAAAATATACTAAAAATATTTCATATTGAGAGAAATTGTAGATATTTAGTTCAAGATTAAAGTTATACAAAATATATCATACGGTGCGATAAATATAGGGATGATTATAGATTCTTCTTGAGGTAAATTCCTAAAATTACATTTTTAGGTTGGAGAATTTATAATATTGAGGCACATCATACTTGAATTCAGCCAAACCTAACGTGAGATCATACATCATTGAATAATGAATTTGTGTTATCTATTATTATCGAGACGATTAGGACCTACCAATATTTTCATGTATCCCTTGTTAAGGAGAGGATACAACAAAATTTTAGTAGTAATATTTCCTATACAAAGACATGGATGGTGAAATAGAAGGCAATTTTCAAGGTCTACGGTGATTTAGATGACTCATATTGGGTGTTTCAGGAATTGTTATCAATACTGAGACATAATAAACAAGTTGTGTTCCATCTCTATATGAAGCAACATGTGTCTCAAGATAACTGACTTGATCCATATCATGTCAAATTTCATCTATTTTTTGGGAATTCCTTCCATGTATTTTCACGTTTCATTTCTGAAAACAGTTCATAAAAATTGATGAGATATTTCTATATGGAAAAAACATGGGCATATTTTTAATTATTATAACCCAATATGGAAACCATTCTCCTATACCGCTTTCATTTTACATTTTGAGAGAAGGAAAATTTTGAATCGTGGAGTTGGTTCATAGCATGTATAAGAAACCATTTCACTTGGATTTGGGGTGTCTATTTGATATCTAATCATCATTAAGCAATCAATGAGGTAATAAAAGCATATTCTGTTACATGGAGACCCCCTGAATACACATCATCAACACTTCATCTGACAAATTTCTTACAACATACGAAACACTTTCCACGATGAACCTATGAATAAGTCTATCACTAGTCTTGGTATATAATATCTTTATTAATTTTTACTATTTTAAAATAATGATAAAATTAATTTATGTGAAATATGGTCAATTTCATATAGCATATGAATCGGATCAATGAAGTTTTAAACAATGATTAGAAGAATATGCATGGATAATTAGGGAGTGTATGATTATATAATGTGAATTCCAAAAGAAAAATAGACATTGGAATATGAATGGGGGAAGAGGTTTGAAAACATGACCACAAACATTGTAGAGTGCATCAATTTCCTCTTCAAGGGGATTCACAAGTTACCTATAACTAGCCTAGTTCAGGATTCATTTTATCATTGTGTCAAGTACTTCATTGAAAGGGTAAAATAGTATAATGATGGGATTCAATAGGAGATAAGGTATATAAGAAACTTTCAATGAGATATTTAAAGGAACATTGAAGAAGATTCTACTTATCAAGTGAACATTTTCAAGTGAGAGATAACTATCACCCTTGAGGATGTGACAGTTCTTCTCAGTCTTCTTATCCAGAGGATGCGATTATAAGACCCGCTCGTGGTTACTAAATTGAGATTGTACAATGATTTCAAGGTCTTGATATTGTGGGGTATGATGATGCCACAGATGGAGGGTTAATATTTATGATTTGGCTTGACATGCACTTTGAATAGTTACCTGCTGACATTCACAAATAGACTATCATGAATTACACCTATGAATATATCTTATGGATCATTAGAGGGAAATTTTGTACTAATCACTCTAACGTTCAAGTCCATATGATGTATCTGGGGCTACTAGTGGACTTTGATCAGGCTGAGAGATATAGTTGGGGATCTTCATGCTTGGCATACACATATATAACATTATGCATGACATGTCGATTCAATCATAGTGATCTTGGGGGATGTCTCATCCTTATTTATATGTGGGCATGAGAGAAAAACCCTCTCATTTCTCCTATTTTTTTGATTCATAACTTCATATAGATGCACTGCATGATGCTTCATGTGGATGCTGGTATGATCACCCATATTTATTTATTTTATGATAATTTGAGTTATTATAATATATTTATTATTATTTATCACTTTCAATATTTTATGTTATAGGTAGAGTTAATAAAACCAATTCATCAGGACTCTGAGATACAATTTGGGAGTATACTGTATCATGTTGGATAGTATACTACCCACTGATGTAAGTATATACATTCTTTCTTGACTAATCAATTTAAAAATATTATCATTTTTGGAAATTAGTAACAAAATATTTTAACAACTGTCACATTTCATTTTAGATATCATAGCTTTCATAATGGTCTCTATTATACTAGATGCTCACATACTGCACTAATGGGATTCATGATGCCACAACTATAGTTCCTCTCATTCACATTCATATTGTTGAGTAACACCAATTGGATAGATTCATGTGGTAGTTTGGATTTGTCCAGCGTATTCCAGTTCCACCTAGATAGTTAGAACCACTTCATTTCATGAAGATGGTGGGGAGGAATAATGTTGATTAGAACCGATGACATGATGAGTATCTCAACCTCTGGGACAGACATGTGTTTCTTCATATATAGGGAATTCCAACGATGCAATTCCATCTATCACTGTAGGTTGAGTATGCATCATGGTATTGACTGAAGTATATACTACATATTACTCCACATGGAAGAGGAATTTAGGATCTAGTAATTCAATAACTTTACATTAGTTTTTTTTATTTTTTTATTCATTTTTAATCTCTTTAAAGCACACTCAACTACAAAATATTGTCCACATGTTGGATCCAAAAGAGGGTGAAGTTTTTAGCCAGGTAGTGTACCATACTATAGTGAAGGAGATGATGCTAGTGTATTGATAAAACACAATTTTATTGAATATTTTATTGATAATAGATGATATAATTTCCTCACATTATGCTAAATATATTCAATTATGAAATATTTGGGATTAGATCATTCATTTGAAAATTTGATGAAAATTCCAGTTTTACCCTTTTAAAATTTATTGTAGTATTTCGGGAATAAAAACTTTTATATAAGTTATTTTGACTTAAACTTTTGTAACTATGTTTTGGACTTAATTTTATACAAATTATATTCAATACATGTGAGTTGGATCGTGCATTTGAGTGGAGTAAATGGGTCATAAAGACAAAGATGGACTAAACTATCCAGATTGGACATCACTTCACCATTTGGGCCATATCTTCTTCATAAGGGCTTGGATTGTGGCCAAATTTTGAGGGACGCTCGGGGACATGATTATAAACAAATAATCCTTCTAGAAGGCCAGAAAATTCACGCATTTTGGAGGTTAAATATGCTTTTAAAGTGAGATAAAAAATTTGGAAGAATTTCCCTTTCACATTTAATAAAGTTTTGTAACCCTAGACCTCCAAAACTCTATTTAAAGGATATTTTCAATATTTGGGAGGGATGGTAGAGGATTTTGAAAGGTGTGGAAGAAAGGTTGTCTCTTGGGATCCCCTCAAAACTCTTGGAAGAAGTAATTATTTGTGAAAACATCTCTTCCAAAAAGGCTCTCCTATCCTATCTCCTCTTTGTAATTCTTTTCTTTCATGTTTGTATCTTGAATTTTTCTTCAATTAATATTCTGTGTTCTTCCTTTTTCTTCTTCTATTAATCTTAATAATTGGGCTAGAATCAATAGTGGAGACGAGATTGGGTTCTACCCTTTCAATCCATTGCTTATGAAAAATGTCTCCACGATGACCACACCGCCCATGGAAGAGTAGTTTTTTAGTGATCGATCTATCTTATACCCTCTTCATTTAATTGTTTTGAATCATTGAGATACTGTAATTAACTTAATATTATTCATGAATTGAGTTTTTAAATTTGAAAAAACTAAAAAATCAATTGAACAATTGACACAAAAACACGCGAGGTTGAGATTTTCTGTAAATTGTGAGAGCGCGAACTTAATCAGTAATACGAGACCACACGGGATAAGTTTGTAGAGTTAAAATATAATACATAAACACAATTCATCCTAATTTACAGAATGGATATGTTATCTAATTAACCACTGAACATAATCTAACCTTAGAACAAAAATCAAAGCAGGGTGCTGCGATTGCGTGTTCCGAAGCTAGCCTAGGGTTTAAGTAAATCATCTTTGTGGTTAAGTTAACTCTCATAGGTTTCAAGGGTTAAAAAATTATAGGATCATAATTAAGTGGATATTGATTTAAATTATAATTATTAATAATTAAATGAAGAGGTAGAGTTAAATCGATTACACCTTTTAAAATATTTTCTATAAAAACATCTTCTTGTTGCGTCTTTTTAATCAAACTTCATTTCAAAATTAAAAAAAATGAAATATTCTTCCAGAAAAATTCATCAAGTTTTATAAACAATAAACAACCCCCCATCCTTTCAATTAGTCTTTTAATTCTTTTCTATTTTATTTTTAGAATACCTTTAAGAAGTTGTTTTAATTTACTTCCTCCTTTGAGAGATGACCTTGGTCAGCCACTCTGTTGCACCTAAGTACCCAAAAAAAACTAATCATTTGAGGGCACCCACGACAGTGACCTTTAAAATTGGCATTGTTTCTAGGGAGGAAAGTAATTATTTCAACCAATTAGAGGTATTTATTTTATTTTACATTTTATTCACTTCCTCTCTTCTTTCTTCCTTCTTTACCCAATCTGAATTCTTTTTTTTTCTTCTTCTTTTATTTTATTCTACTTCTTTTTGGACCATCAACTCAAACTTCCTATTTTTATTTTACTATGGTCCACTTTCCTACTTTTAATTTTTATTTTATTTATGACATGAACTAATCCCGAATATCTCTTAGATCTTGACCCTTAGATTGAATGCAGCCTTAGGGCTCGAATCAGACATTCTCAGTCTATGGGAAGTTTCAACATTCAAACAGTTGGAGAATTTCTCCAATCCAAGAACATTGAAATTGGAAACAATTATAATTCCAACATAAAGCAAGAACCAATGGATGAAAATAATGGAAATGGACTCAATAGAACTATTTGAGAGTTGGTTGCACCAGATATTAACTATCAACCAAATTGTATTGCATACCCGAATATCGAATCGGACTTTGAACTGAAATCTGGGTTAATTCATATTCTTAAAAAGTTTTAGGGAATATCTGGAGAGGATCCAAACAAACATTTGAAAGAATTTAATGTGTTTTTCTCAACCCTTAAACCTAGAAATTTTTCTGAAGATCAAATCAAACTAAGAGCATTCCCATTATCACTTGATGGACCTGCAAAAGACTGGATGTATTATTTACAACCTAAAGATGTAACTTGTTGGAACGATTTGAAACATCTTTTTTGTAGAGATTTTTTCCAGAATCAAGGACCACTTCCATTCGTAAGGAGATATCGGGGATTAAGAAAGCCCAAGGGGGGTCCATGTATGAGTACTGGGAGCGATTCAAGAAGTTGTGTGCAAGCTTACCAAATCACCAAATCAGTGAGAAACTCCTCATCCAATACTTATATGTAGGACTCACACCTATGGAGAGGAACATAGTGGATGTCACGGCTGGAGGAGCATTAGTGGACAAGACACCAGTAGCTGCACGTGATTTTATCGACAAAATGGCCCAAAACTCCCAAAAATTTAGCGATCGAGGTACACCACATGTCAGGGGAGTACATCAGGTAAGTCCTTCTTATCTTGAGAGTAATTTGATTGACACCAAGTTAGAAGAATTGAAAAATATGGTGAGTCAGATTGCTCTGGCACAAAGTACATCCCAACCCCCTCCTTCAAGGCCTTGTGGCATTTGCACTGAGACAAGCCACCCAACTGACTGTTGTCCACAACTACAAGAGACAGATGATTGTGCAGCAGTATTCCCAAGGAGACCATATCAGTAGAAACAACAGACATACCCCCAAAAGAAGTTTGATTCATTTTCTCCAACATACAACCAAGAGTGGAAGGATCAATCAGACATGAGGTATGGCTCTGGACAACAACAAAGGCCCCCTTTTCAACAAAACTTCCAGCAACCTCCACCTTACCAGTAGGGTTTACAACAACCCCAAAGGAGATTTAAAGTCCAAGCACCAACAATCCAGCAACAAGGGAACCCCCCCACCCAAGGTAGATTCTAACACTGATGACCTTTTTAACAAAATTTTTCTTAATCAACATAATGAGCTAAAGAGTCAAGGTTTGAAGCTGAGGGAGTTGAAGACTCAAATGAGCCAGATTGCCACTACCCTCCATGAACTGGTAAGTAAGAATTATGGAAATCTACCATCCCAACATACTCCAAATACCAAGGGGAATGTCAGCACCATCACATTGAGAAGTGGGAAGCAAACAACAGATACATCTGCACCTATCGTTCCACTGTGATTCACCTCAACTCTGGAGAATCCCCATTCAAAACCAGCTGATGAGAAACCCAAGGAGAAAGATAAAGGTAAGAAAAAGATTAATTATGTTCCTCCTAAACCCCTTCCTTTTCCAAATAGGGTTATTCAAACCAAGAATATGGCTGAATAGGCAATGAAAAAGGAGGTTTTGGACACATTCAAGCGTGTGGAGATCAACATTCCTCTACTTGAATCCATAAAAAAAATCCCAAGGTATGCGAAATTCTTAAAAGAACTTTGTACCAATCGAAGAGGGATCAAGGGGAATGATAGGATAAATCTTGTAAGTAATGTTTCATCACTCATTACACCAACTCTAGCAATGCTGACAAAGTTCAAGGATCCAAGGACATTCACAATCCCATGCACCATAGGGGAGTTACAGTTTTCTGATGCACTTTGTGATTTGGGAGCTTCCATAAATGTGATGCATCACTCTGTATTATCTTATTTTTAGGTTGGTGAGCTAAAACTAACAAGATTAGTGGTGTAGTTGGAAAATAGAGCTACAACATATCCAGCGGGAGTCCTTGAGGATGTACTTGTCTGGGTAAGAGACGTGATCTTTCCAGCAGATTTCTACATGCTTAACATGGAGGATAATCAGGTAAGTTCTCATGCTCCCATTATCTTAGGTATAACCTTCCTCAAAACTGAAAAAACTATCATAAATGTCAATGAGGGTACATTTTATATGGATTTTGGGGATGAAGTTGTGATATTTAATGTTATGGATTCCATGAAGTACCCCTCAGAGGATCATTCTGCATTTTTTATCTCCCATTTTGAACCACCAAATAAAAACCCCATAGAATTTGATTGTTCTATGATTAGAGAGATTATGAGTATTGGTTCTAGTTTGATGTCTAATAGTACTTCCACACCTATTTCTAATGCAAAAAACTCTCTTAGATTTTATTTTGAAATGGAATCATATTTTTATTTTATGTGAACTCTAATTATGACATGGTTGTTGAGTATGCTGATGGATTTGATGCTTTATTCTCTGATTTTGATGATGTATATTCTGATACTGATGCTCTTTGTGCACATATTTTAGTTCCTTCTATGTCTCCATCCATACACCACCCCCTACACTAGAACTAAATCCATTTCTACCAAATCTCAAATACTCATACTTGTTAAGTGGTGAGAAATTACCTATTAACATTGCTAACAATATCCCTTTTGAACATGAAGAAAAACTTTTGAATCTTTTAAGGGAGAACATCAGGGAAATTGGGTGGACCTTGGCTAATATATCAGGTATTATCCCCTCCATTTTCATGCATAGTATTATTTTGAAGGATGGGGCTAAACCGGTTAGGTAGCTACAAATGAGACTCAATCTAACACTTTTGGAGGTTGTTAAAAAAGAGGTTGAAAAATTGCTCGAGGAAGGTATAATCTATCCCATTTTATATTCCCAGTGGGTGAGTCCTATTCATGTTGTGCCTAAGAAAAGTGGTGCTATTGTTTTTAAAAATGAGAAAGATGAGTTAGTTCCAATGAGGGTTCAAAACAGTTAGTGTGTGTGTATTGATTATAGGAAACTAAATCATTCCACTCGCAATGATCATTTCCCCCTCCCATTTATTGATCAGATGCTTGAGAGACTAGCTGGGAAGACACACTATTGTTTATTGGATGGATTTTCTGGATATTTTTAGGTTCCTATAGCTCCATAGGATCAGGAGAAGACTACATTCACCTATCCCTTTGGCATGTTTTCCTGCCGAAGGATGCCATTTGGACTTTGTAATGCCCCAGGTACCTTCCAGAGATGCATGGTGAGTATTTTTTATGATTTTATTGAAACCTGCATGGAGGTATTCATGGATGATTTTATAGTGTATGGGTCTTCATTTTATGAATATATAAGTATTTTTGGAAAGGTGTTGAATCGTTGTATTGAGAAAAATCTGGTCTTGAACTTTGAAAAGTGTCATTTCATGGTATAGCATGGCATTGTATTAGGGAATGTTGTGTCAAAACATGGGATAGAGGTTGATAGATCTAAGTTAGATATTATTTCATCCTTACCATATCCTTCATGTGCGCATGATGTTAGATCTTTTCTAGGGAATGTAGGATTTTATCGGCGCTTCATCAAATATTTTAGTAAGATTTCTCTTCCTATGTCATGATTACTTCAAAAGGATTCTGATTTTGTGTTTGATGATTCTTATAGGACTTCCTTTGATGAGCCAAAGAAGTTTCTGACCACTCCACCGATCATACAGACCCCATAGTGGGAGATTCCTTCTGAGCTTATGTGTGACGCCTCAAACTTCATGGTTGGAGCTGTCTTATCTCAGAGGGTGGAGGGACGTTCACATGTGATTGAATATGCATCGAGGACACTAGATTCAGCCTAATAAAACTACACAACCATGGAAAAGGAGTTTCTTACTATTATATTCACTTTAGTTAAATTCCATTCATATTTATTAGGCTCTAAAGTAGTTTTTTTTCTAACCATGCAGCTTTGAGGTGCCTCTTGAAGAAGCTAGATGCAAAGCCCAAGCTAATCCAATGGATTCTCCTTCTTCAAGAATTTGACATTGAGATAAAGTACAGAAAGGGGTCGGAAAACCTAGTGGCGGACTACATGAGTAGGCTTACTCACACACTAGAGGATGACACCTTGGACCAGGTACCACTTCGGGACACTTTCCTCGATGAGCATCTTTATTCCATCTCAGGTATGCATCCTTGGTATGTGGATTTAGTGAACTACCTTGTTGCATCTGAAATCCCTGTAAATTTAAAGAAACATCAAGTCCAAAAGTTAAAGAGTGAGTCTAGATTTTATTTGTGGGATGATCCTTACTTATGGGGCATGTGTAGTGACCAAGTTATTAGGAGGTGTGTTCTTGATCATGAGTTTGAGTCTGTTTTACAATTCTGTCATGCACTTGCTTTTGGTGGACACTTTGGACCCCAATGGATAGATAGGAAAGTTTTGGACTCTGGATTATATTGTCTTAGCTTATTCCATGATTCCCATGTGTTTTGTAAGTCATTCTCTCATTGCCAACACATTGGGAACATTTCTAGGAGACATGAGATGACCCAACAACTCATACTATTCTGTGAGATTTTTGATGTATGGGGCATCGATTTTATGGGTCCTTTTCCTAGATCCTTTAATTTTTTGTACATTTTG
This sequence comes from Viscum album, assembly GCA_963277665.1. Classification (NCBI taxonomy): domain Eukaryota; kingdom Viridiplantae; phylum Streptophyta; class Magnoliopsida; order Santalales; family Viscaceae; genus Viscum; species Viscum album. The sequence continues at coordinate 1,817,342,941 of OY728127.1, forward strand.
GTTGTTTTTTATTATGTGAGTAAATGGGTGGAGGATAAGGCCACCAGGACTGATGATTCTCATGTTGTTGTGGACTTTGTCAAAGAACAAATTTTTTGTAGGTTTGGAGTACCGGAGGCCATCATCAGTGACCAAGGGACACACTTCTGTAATCGGAATTTGGCTTCCCTCCTTTGGAAGTATGGGGTGACACACAAAACATCAACACCATACCACCCCCAAACAAATGGCCAGGCTGAGGTTTCAAATTGTGAGTTGAAACAGATTTTAGAGAAAACAGTGCAGCCAAATAGGAAGGATTGGAGCAAGTGCTTGAATGATGCGCTATGGGCATATAGGACAACATACAAAACTCCCATCGGTATGTCCCCATTTCGGATTGTTTTTGGGAAAGCGTTCCATCCCCCTGTGGAAGTTGAGCATCGGGCTTATTGGGCTATAAAGAAATGCAACATGGATTTGTCCCAAGATGGAATCCAAAGGAAGCTACAAATTCAAGAGCTTGAGGATATTCGATTGACTTCATATGATAACTCAAGGATCTATAAGGAAATATCCAAAGTATCTCATGAAAAAATGATCCAACAAAGGGAGTTTCATGTTGGAGAGAAAGTCTTTCTCTACAGTTCACGATTGAAGCTGATGTCTAGTAAGTTGTGTTCCAGATGGTTAGGTCCTTATGTTGTGACTAATGTTTTTCCTTACAGTGCAGTGGAGATCACACAAGAGGAAACAGGAAGGAGCTTTACAGTAAATGGGCAACGTTTGAAGAGATACATTGAGGGACTTCCTACTGATGTAGTGGATTTTATCGCACTGCATGACCCCATCATCACTTGAGCATATCAGGCTGTTCCTAACCCTTAAAATTTTTTATTCTTTGTCCTATTTAAAATTATACATTTCATGTGCATATATCATCTCATGGGTTCACATTGAGGACAATGCAATATTTTAAGTGTGGGGGAGGGAACCTTTTAGTTTAGTAATTTCAATTTTTTTCCTGTTTTTTTTTTTCTAAACAAATAAAACAAAAAAATTGTGTTTTTCAAATTTTGTGTGTTTATTTTTATGTTTTTTGTGTGTTTTTGAAACTTTTGAGCTGAAATGATTCTCATCACCATTTTGAAATCCATATCAATAATTGGAATAATTTATCCCATGAAATTGAGCTTAAATGAATGTTAGAAATAACTTTGTTTCAAGTTAAAATCTTTAGTAATTTCATGAAAAGTACTCTGAATTTTGAATCCCATGCCACATATCACTGTCTTTATATTTGAAATAACTTTCCCTTGAGGATTATGAACCATTATTTTCATATTATTCACATTCAACTCACTTCTTGAGAGAACCAAACCATGCTTTATTTAACCATAATTTGATTTATTCCTATCAAAACTTGAGGGTTTGAGGTACTTATGTTTAAATGATTGGGGAATTTGTTTGGTATTTAAGCCCCTATTTCAAAGAATCCTTTTTATAATGTCTTAACTTTAAAATTTAATCCATGTATCCCTTAGAATCTATGAACAACCTATTAGTTTATCCACATTACAAGCCAATTTTCCCTATCCAACCAACTCTTGAAGTGAAATTGCATAATCTAGTTGAACTTAAGTGTGGGGGAAGCTATCTTGTGTTGTGCTACCACATTTTGTGATACTTCGGGTGGAAAATTAAATTCTGAAGAGATGTGTTTGCTACTGAAGAAAATAATTATATTAAAATTTGTTCCTTTTCTGGAGCTTTCATGGTAAGTGAAGTTGTGCCTTTTCTAGAGCTTCTAATAGAGGTAGAAAGTTGTGCCTATCTGGAGCTTTCAAGAAAATAATGTTTGAGAAGATTGAAATTTTTATTACTGAAATGATGAATGGTGTAAACTTTCCATGACTTTTCATGATGATGGAGCTGAATTGATACTATGGGGATTGAGGAGGAGGCCATATTGAAGTGAAAATTAGATTAATGCATTTTTTCTTCAAAAAGAGTCAAGCCCTCCTCATTCAGCCTCAGATTTTTTCACATCTAAATCCTACCAACCGAAAGCCACAGAACAACCCTAACAATTCCTTATGATAATGATATTTACTTGACTCACATAGGGCGACAATGTATAAGTTTATCAAGCCTATGGTGACCCTTTTATGAGTTTGGATGAGAAAGACATTGCTAAAAATTGACATTTGTGTGATAAGAGAAAATTCAAGTGAGGTAAGTGTTTTGTGCATGGGAGGATAAATGAAGTGGAAATATATTTAATGATATAAATTAAGAACTTGAAATAATGGTTTTTTATGAGGCATGATATCTTTTGTTTCTTGGTGTGTAATTGTTGGATCTCAAGGATATGTGTTTTAAAATTCATTTTTATTTGATATTGATGTTTACTTGATATGAGGTTTTTCCCAGGAGTGCAAAAGGGTAAGAGTGGGGGAGTTGATAAAACACAATTTTATTGAATATATTATTGATAATAGATGATATAATTTCCTCACATTATGCTAAATATTTTCAATTATGAAATATTTGGGATTAGATCGTTCATTTGCAAATTTGATGAAAATTCCAGTTCTAACCTTTTACAATTCACTGTAGTATTTCGATCATAAATATTTTTCTGTAACTTATTTGGACTTAAAAATTTGTAACTGTGTTCCTAACTTAATGGGATACAAATTATATTCAGGACATGTGAGCTGGATCGTAAATTTGAGTGGAGTAAATGGGCCATGAAGACAAATATGGATTGAACTATCCATATTGGACATAACTTCACCATTTGGGTCGTATCTTATTCATCCGGACTTGGATTGGGACCAAAGTTTTAGGGACTCTTGGGGACATGATTATACAAAAATCATCCTTCTAGAATTATGGCCAATTCTAGCGTTTTAGAGGTCAACTATTCGGTTCAATTGGGATTAAAATATTTGGACGAATTTCCCTTTCACATTTAATAAATTTTTGTAACCCTAGCCCTCCACAACTCTATTTAAAGGATGTTTTCACTATTTGTGAGGGCTGTTCGAGGTTTTTGGAAGGTTTTTCCAAAAGGGTGTCTCTGGGGAGCCCCTCAAAACTCTTGGAAGAAGTAAGGCTTTGTGCAAACATCTCTTCCAAAAAGGCTCTCCTCTCCTACCTCCTCTTTGTAATTCTTTTCTTTCATGTTTGTATCTTGATTTTTTATTCAATTAATCTTCTGTGTTCTTATATTTTATTCTTATATTAATCTTCCTAATTGGTTTGGAATCAATAATGGAGATTAGATTGTGTTCTACCCTTTCAATCCTTTGCTCATGCAAAACATCGCCACGATGGTCACACTGCCCATGGAAGAGTAGTTTTTTAGTGATCGATCAATCTTCTACCCTCTTCATTTAATTGTTTTGAATCACTGAGATACTTTAATTCAATTAATATGATTCATGAATTGAGTTTTTAAATTTGAAGAAACTAAGAAATCAATATAAGAATTGACACAAAAACACGCGAGGTCGATATTTTGTGTAAATTGTGAGAGCGCGAACTTAATCGGTAATACAAGACCACACGTGATAAGTTTGTAGAGTTAAAATATTATCCATAAACACAATTCATCCTCATTTAAAGAATGTATATGTGCTCTAATTAACCACTGACCATAAGCTAACCTTAGAACAACAATCAAAGCAGGGTGTTGTGATTATGTGTTCCGAAGCTAGCCTAGGGTTTAAGTAAATCATCTTTGTGGTTAAGTTAACTCTCGTAGGGTTAAAGGGTTAAAAATTAGAGGATCATAATTAAGTGGATATTGATTTAAATTATAATGATTAATAAGTAAATGAAGAGGTAGAGTTAGATCAATTACACCTTTTAAAATATTTTCTAAAAAAACATCTTCTTATTGCGTCTTTTTAATCAAACTTCATTTCAAAATTAAAAACAAAAAAAATTCAATCTTCACCCTGCAAACTTCATAAAGTTTTATAAACAATAAACAAACCCCCATACTTTTAAGTAGTGTTTTAATTATTTTTTATTTTATTTTTATAATACCTTTAAGAAGTTGTTTTAATTTACTTTCTCCTTTGAGAGACGACCTTGGTCAGCCACTCTGCTGCACATAAGTACCCAAAAACCAGTAATCATTTGAGGGTGCCCATGACAGCGACCTTTCATGTATCATGTTATACATGATAGTATATTTGATCTTATACATCAGGGATATTATGTTCTTTCCCAAGGATATTAGGTTCCGAATTAGAAACCTCCTCCAATAGCTACTGATGTTGAGGATCTATGACAACGAAGACATAGACCGCATCATGCTACACGTGAGGCCTGACCTATTCCACATGCAGAGGTCACACCTCTAGCAGTCCAGTCTTATTAGGTTGTGGATGTAAACCAGGATGCATGGGGTCTATTTATATTGTTATGACATCCAAAAATTTCCCCAGGTATATCTGATCCAATCTTGTATTACTGGTCATTTCCCATTCCTCCACCTTTCATGACTGAGCCTTTACAGGCCTTATGGTTCCCCCAAAAAATGGTGGTAGGTCCTTAGACTTATGTAGTGGGAGAAGGATGAGGTGTACATGACTAAATCTCAATGCCACCTCCTCCCGATGAGTCACAGGTAGAGAATCAGACATAAGGGGTTATAGAACCCAAGGATGATCCATATCTAGCTCATCATACTCTACCCCAGTACAGAGGTTCATAATCTCTATGTAAGCATACCATCCACACACCAGACTGTGGGATGAGACCTCATCATAGACAGTGATTTTACTTATTTATTTATATGTTTACTATTGACTTAAATTATTTGAAACAACAATGTATCCTATCCTTTATATGATTGAATTTTTATTAAATTGATGAAATTATTTTTAATGTCAAACATTTTTTACATGTTTATACACTGTTTCAATTTTCGTTTATATTTTACATACAATTTATATTTTATAAGATTTCAAAGTTGACTAATTGAAACATAGGAAAACTTATTAAATTTCAAGTAGGTAACTTTAAAATATTATAAAATATAAACTATAAAAAATCTAATGAAAACATAATATGTCCTAAACATCTAAAAATTTGTTGAAAATAAAAATAAATTCATAAATATAATAAAAAAAGCTAATTTACATGACACAATCATTATTGATTAAAAATATAATATCTACACATTAAAAAAATTCACATAAATTATAATATTATTAAATTATAAATACATTTTAGAACATTGACTAAACACTTAAAAAATAATTGAAAATGAAAGGAATGTAAAAAAAATCTATAAATACAAATTCAATGTTTTAAAACAACGATATATTGTGCCATTAAAATTACTTTTCATTACTTGTTTTTATGAAATGATTTTTATTTTAAATTATTTTTCATATGTTCAATATGTTGGGACCAAGTTATATGGAGAAGGAAGTATGAAGAGTTTTCTTTTGCAGAGTGTTGTCTTTTTTTCAAAGAGGATAAATCAATTCACTTTGAAAAAGACTTGGAAAAATATGACAATGATTTGCTGATTTTTATTTCACAAATATCATAAGTTTGTAGAACTTGTGATGAAATACTTATAAAGGATAGGGGGAGTAAAGAAGTGTTTTTTAGAAAAGGAGAGAAAGTGGTGTGCAAGTATATGTGGTGCGCAAGTATAGTGCGCAAGTATAAGTGGCGCGCAAGTGTATGTTGCGCGCAAGTCATATTCCAAGATCATCACAACAAAATATGACAAAGGAAATAATGTGGTGTGAAATTTAAAGATGGACGTGTAAGTCAAAAAGTGGCGTGAAAGTATAAGTGGCACGCAAGTTTATGTTGCACGCAAGTCATATTTCAATATCATCACATCAAAATATAACAAAGGAAATAAAGTGGAGTGCAAGTTAAACATGGGCGCACTAGTCAAAAAGTATCACGCAAGTATAAGAGATGCACAAGTGTATGTTGCATGAAAGTCATATTTCAACATCATCATATCAAAATATGACAAAGTAAAGAGGGTGACGCGCAAGTGATGGAGCAGCATGCAAGTGATAGAGCGGCACACAAGTGATGGAGTGGCGTGCAAGTAGGAATGGCGCACAAGTGTATGTGTCATGCAAGTCACCAAAATTCCTATAAATAGACAAATAGACTCCTCATTTTTCAATGCTCAACACTTAAGAGAAAATTTGATCTCTAATCATGTAGGTAGTAGAAAGTGGCGCGTAAGCTGAAGTGTCACACAAGTCAGGAGTTATTTATAAGGCACATCAGTAGGGATGTAAAGACCTAGAAAAAATCCATGTAATTTTTTTAATTATATTGAATTTTACGAGACTGAAAAATTGATGGCACGTGATTTCGAGACCCAGTGTTCCCAAAATTAATTTCTGAACTTTTTTTAGGTACTTTCAGTAAACATGTGAGTGGGTTTTTGTAACTTTCGAACCGATGCTCAGAATTGAAGTCTAAGGACACTGTTGAACTCGCAGTGTCGTTATTCGCTTAAAGAGACATTCACCTCAATCACAGTAGGTCGAGGGTGAAAGTTAGTTTTTTAGTTTTTCATGGAAGAAGAAAAATAAAATATTTAACATTTTATTTTTATTTTGAAACCCCCCTTTTTAGTTATGGGGGTGGGGACCACCCAAACTAGAAAACCCCCATTTTGAATTATAGTGGTGGGGACTACCCAAACCCCTCTTTAATGTGGGGAAGTCCCTTGGAATCCTCCCATTTAATCATGACAACGAAATATAATTAATTGTTCCATTTAATTATTCCAATTCAATAAAATTAATTATGCCAACTTAAATTAAATTGATAAAACTATTTTAATTTTTTAGCTCCTCATTTCCTTCGAGAAATCGTTGGTGAAAGGGAGGCTTGGGGAGAACTTTGGAGAAACTCTTTCTACAATGAAGAACGCCCTCTCCAATGAAGAACACCATCTCCAACAAAGATCATACTTCAGAATCAAGAATGAGGATGACGCACGAGCCCGAATTCGGAATCGTGTTGCAGAAGCGACGATCGTTGGCACCCTCACCACCTTCACTGACTTCTTCTCGCGACACCTCCAACGATCAATCGATGTAGGGGTGTGATTTTATTGATCTTCGTTAATTTAATTTTTCATTGAATCCCCCCCATGATTCGTTTTCCATCGCTCTAACATGGAGGGTGTGGGCCAAAAGATCATGGCCCAACCACTCTACAACATTTGGGGTTTTTGATGTGTTCTTCATGATGGAGGAGGATGGTGACTGGTGTCGGTAGGACTCAAGAGCGGTGGCGCAACCGCGCCGCTGGTGGAGGGTCGTGGCCCGTCGGCCGCGGTGGAGCGGAGGTGGCGGCTGACGCACAACCGGGCACACGAAGGGGAGAAGGTGGCACACGTCTATGCCACTAGCGTGCAGGATCTGCAGATCGAGGCTTTGGTGGAGAAGGAGGGAGGTCATCTTGCTGTCGGTCGCTGGGGGTGGCGTGGCACACGACCGCGCTGCGGAGGAGGGCTGGCCGTCAGGCCAGCTATGGGCCACCCATCACGGGCCGCACCTTGGGCTGCCCAGCGGGTCGGGTTGGTCCGACCGGGTCGGACCGGACCCGGACCAACTTCGACCCTTTTCTCTCTTCCGGCCATAACTTGAGCTACGAGCACCCGTTTGACGAACCGTCTATGGCGCCAGAAACCTTGAATCGAGACGGTCCTTTTGGTATACCCCACTTGAGTTTTGGATAAAGTTGGGGTACATAAGGGTTGGATCGATCACAAATCCAACCGAACCCTCAGGACTAAAAGGCCAACAATTTACAGTCTGAGTGTCTGATTGACGCACCGTCTATCGTGTTGAGACCCAATTTACATGGTGGTTCTTTATGATACTTCTTCATGGGACTTCTTGGCAGTTGGAGTATCGACTTGTGTCTTGTGGAGCAGACCCTCCCGGAATCAAGCGAGCTTAGTGTGGGAACCCTGTAGTTGGTTGTAACATGAGAAAGGGATCCTATGTGGGTCTGTGATTTGGGATCCTAAGTGGGTCTGTATTCTATTGTCGCACCTAGATCTGCTCTCGGAATCCACGTGGGACTACTCTTGGATCCTACGTGGGTTTGCTGTATTAGGATCCTATGTGGGTCTGATGATTTAGGATCCTACGTGGGTCTGATGATTTAGGATCCTACGTGGGTCTGCCTCTTAACAGAGTAAGATAATTCCGTAGTTACATCTAATCATATTTACTACCATACCTAAGTTATACCTGGTGTGATATAAGTCCTTACCTTCGTGGTAATACCTTTGTGCTATTATTTTGTGTGGTGTACCTTTTTGGTACTTACCTTTGTGGTGATACCTTTGTGGTATTCTTCTGTGTGGTGTACCTTTATGGTACTTACCTTCGTGGTGATACCTTCATGGTATTCTTCTGTGTGGAATTAACTTTGTGGTACTTACCCTTGTAGTGTTACCTTCATGGTATTCTTTCCTACATGGAACAATTGTACTTTGGATAAGAGTTAGGCCTTGTGTTTCCTCATGAATGAGATGGGTATACTTGATAACTTAGGTATATGTATGGGAATATACCTTAGTAGGGTTGTCAGATGTTTTCCTGCTTTTTGGTTTATCATTTGTGGGTTTTGTGAGACCTTCGAGGGTCTCGGGGTCCCTACTGAGTATCATTATACTCACCCCTGCACGAGCTATACCTGCACCTTATTGTGTTTGGTGCAAATGACGGACAATGCTGATTGAGGATGAGGGTACCAGGACCAAAGGTAGCTTAGAGGTGAACCTTATATGATACATACTATAGGGAGGACCGTTTGAGAGCTATAATTACCCTTCAGGTAGGGTCCTTGGTGGGTGTTCACAGGGGTTGTTTTCATTTACTTGTACTTTCCATATTTCTTGTACTTTCCAATTGGGCTTGTATTCTAGCCCATTTTTACCTACTGTACACACTCTTTTCACTATACAGTCTAATTGTGTTCTTATCTTGTTGCGCGCTTGATTGTGTGTGTTACAGGATATAAAGGAAATGCCTTCCCAATTTTAGGGAATATGTCTTTCGGTGCTAGTCACCAGCCCCTGGCCTATGGAAGGCGGGCTTGGGGTAGTCACGGCACGGGCCCCAGGGGAAGGGTCATGAAAAATTGGTATCCGAGGTGTCGGTTCTACTGTAGAACATTGGAATCTTATCTTTTAACGAAAATAGTGTTAAGTGTTATGAGTGTGGATATTAGTTTAGGGAATACAGTGTTGGTGTGGCGGCCGACGTATCCATACACTAGGACCCTGACTTCTGATTTCTGACTTAGTTCATGAAAACACAAATTGAGTGTGTGTTTTGAAAAGTTTTATTTGTGAAGTCTTTGAGTCAGCTCACCAGGTATAACTTATTGACTGTGGAACACCTGTTTCTTTTCAGGATGCCTCCACACAGACAGCCAGTTAGGGTTTCGGGTATAGTACGTGAGGATAGCCCACCGAGCGATGAGGTCTCAGTGCAGGGCCCTTTATTAGTAGAGGCACCAGTAGAGGCACCAGCAGTACCATTACCTGTTGGGCCACTGATGCCACCAGTCCCAGTAGTAGAGGGTGCATGCCGCTTGAGCGCGTTACATGAGTTCCAGCACTAGAGGCCACCCAGGTTCAGGGGTGAGACAGACCCACAGGCAGCTGAGGATTGGTTGGAGGTCATGGTGAGAGTCTTCCGACTGGTAGGGGCACCAGCTGATCTCATGGTGATCCTTGCCACCAGTATTCTACATGTAACAGCAGGAAGATGGTGGAGCTTGATGCTCCAGGTTCACGTCAAGGTGACACTTCTCTGGGCAGACTTTGAGAGACTATTCCTTGCAGAGTTTATCCCAGCGACCTTTCGCACAGTGCGCATACAGGAGCTTCTTTATCTGCTGCAAGTCAGCATGACTGTGGATCAGTACTCAGCAAGGTTCATCTACCTCTCATGTTACTCCACTGGTATGATACAAGACCCATTCTTCAGGGACCAGACCTTTGATTAGGGACTTAGGAGTGAGATCAGGGCTTCAATGATTTCTCTCAACATCTCGACGCAGGCGGGGGAGTTAGAGAAAGCCCTCTTAGTGAAGAGTTTTCTTTTTGAGCAGTCGCTAGCAGCGAGACCCACCACTGGTCGTCACATAGCAGAGTCTTCTGTAGCTGGTAGCAGACAGATGTCACAGAGGTCCAAGAGGACCAGACCTACAGGTGGACGACCGCAGGATTCAGGGTCGGTTGTGCGGGGAACCAGAGATAGATCCATTCATGCGAGGAGCAGAAAGTGTTACGCGTGTGGCGGCCAGGATCACATGGCTCGTGACTGCCTGACCCATCGTACGAATGATCATCAGATGGACGAAGGAACTCCCAAGTAGAGATAGAGGTTCTACTAAGGAGGTCTACAGGGAGTAGGCAGACGTGGTAGAGGAGCTGGCCATGCAGCTGGCGGTGGGAAATGATTCGAGATGTTACCGCCACCACCACCAAGTGTTCCACCTAGACCACAGGGATCAGGTGGATAGGGGCGATCTCAGCTCCATGTAGCTGAGGCCTACGACCATGGTGCTTTGGAGATGATACAAGTTATGATCTGTGTCTACTCCGCCTTAGTTTCAGTACTTATAGACACGGAATCTAGTCATTATTTTGTGTCCACTACCCTCATTCAGAGCTTATAGATTCTGATGGAGTTGTTGGATCGATCTTTATGGCTAGAGACTCCTATGGGAGAGGATTCGACAATTACACACTGGTGCTGGCAGTGTGAGCTTACTCTAGGAGGTGAGAGCTTTGGCTGGGATATCTTAGTAGCGGTGTCGAGGCCTTACGATGTCATCTTGGGTATGGATTGGTTATCCACAGTCCATGCCCAGATCGATTGTATTAGGAACAAAGTGCGGTGTTTCCACACTGATGGGACTGGGTTTACCTTCACCGGTGAGAATTGAGCCTTTGAAGCACAAGATGGACTTACCCGAAGGAGAGTGTAGTCGATCACTCATCAGTTGGCTAGCCTTACCCTTAGAGCGGTTGATGTGGAGAGTCTGAGCTATCCTGTAGTGGTGGACCAGTACACGGATGTCTTCCCTGATGATATTTTAGATCTACCTCCTCATAGAGAGGTGGACTTTTACATTGACTTGTACCTCGGGATAGCACCGATATCTACACCAGTGTATCGGATGGATCCCGTGGAGCTTCCTGAGCTGCGGGTACAGCTGGAGGACTTACAGGGGAAGGGATTCATTCGACCTAGTTTTTCTCCTTGGGCAGCCCCAATTTTGTTCACCAAGAAGGAAGATGGGATCTTGAGACTTTGTGTTGACTATCGGTGCCTAAACCAGGTGACCGTGAAGAACAAGTACCCACTCCTGAGGATTGAAGACCCCTTTGATCAGTTGAATGGAGCATAGTGGTTCTCGAAAATAGACCTCAGATTAGGCTATCACCATCTCAGAGTATGAGATGAGGATGCACAGAAGATGGCTTTCAGATGTTGGTACGTACACTACGAGTTCTTGGTTATTTTATTCGGCATGACCAATGCTCCATAAGTGGTCATGGAACTCATGAACATGATCTTCCAACCATAACTTGATCGCTTGGTAGTAGTCTTCATCGAAGACATTCTGATATACTCGGATACTGAGGAGAAGCATGTCTATCATTTGCAGATAGTTCTGGACACACTTTGAGAGCACCATCTTTATGGTAAGCTCTCAAAGTGCCAGTTTTGGATCCGAGAGGTTCACTTCTTAGGACATGTCATCTTGGAGGCCAGAGTTGCAGTGTATCTAGAAAATATTGAGGTGGTACTTGCTTGGGAGCCACCCAGAAGTGTGATAGAGGTACGAAGTTTCTTGGGTTTGGATGGATACTACCGAAGGTTTGTACCAGATTTCTCCAGAGTTGCATCACCTTAATTAGTGTTGACGAAGAAGGGGAAACACTTCGTGTGGTTAGAGAAATGCCAGCGGATTTTTCAGAAGCTGAGGCATCAGCTGACTAGTTCCCCCATCTTGAGGCTTCTAGAGGAGGGTGTTGGGTATGTAGTCTACTGCGACACATCAGGGACCAGTCTCGGATGTGTCCTTATGCAGCAGCGAGCAGTTATCACATATGGTTCTCGACAGCTGAGACAACATGAGTAGAACTATACTACCCATGACCTGGAGTTAGAAGCAGTGGTCTTCTCCTTGAATATGTCAAGACATTACTTGATGGGTGAACATTTTACAATCTACTCGGATCACAAGAGTCTCAGGTATATCTTCTAGCAGAAAGACCTGAACCTGAGATAGTGGAATTGGCTTGAGTTCCTCCAAGACTATAACTTCGAGATAGTCAATACTCCTTGGAAGGGGAATGTTATAGCATATGCACTCAGCAGAAGATCTGGTATACAGCTGCTAGGTGAGGCTACAGATTAGCTGACCACTTTAAGGATATCATTTGTGGAACGAGATAAAGCATCTTTTCTTCAGTCTCTTACAGTCACTCCCCCACTTCTTCAGTGATTCAGGGAGGCGCAGTGTGGGGATGCTGACTGCGAGGCTCGACGTGTTCAGATATCCTCAGGGCAGGCACCTGATGGATTTTTTGAAGGTAGGAAGCATGTAATCCTTTTTAGAGGATGTACCATGGTACCAGTGTCACTTTAGGAGGAAGTGTTGTAGGATTTCCACAAATCCCCTCTAGTGGTACATCCAGGAGTGGCAAAGATGTACCCGGATCTCTGACGATAGCACTAGTGGCCAGGAATGAAGAAAGAAGTAGCCGAGTTTGTCTCTCAGTGCCTCACTTGTCAGCAAGTGAAGGTGGAGTATCAGGTACCAGTAGGATTAGTTCATCCTTTAGAGGTCCTAGAGTGGAAGTGGGATGGAATATACATGGACTTCATGATAGGGCTTCCACATACATCCAGGGGTCATGATTCTATTTGGGTGATCATCAAACGACTCACCAAGTTAGCCCAATTCCTACTGATCAAAGAGCAGGGTTCAGTAGATAGCTTGAGACACCTCTCATTGTAAGAGATTGTGTGACTACATGGAGTAACCTTGATGATTGTATCTTATCGTGATGCACGTTTCACTTCCCGGCTATGGAAGGGGTTGTAGGAGGCTTTCGGGACACAACTTCATTTGAGCACCACCTTCCATCCTCAGATGGATGGTCAGACTGAGTGGACCATTCAGACCCTCTAGGACATGTTGTGTTCTTGTGTCCTCAACTTTGATCATAGCTAGGAGGATCACTTGCCCTTGGTGGAGTTTTCTTACAACAACAGCTATCACTACACCATTGGGATGGCACCTTTTGAGGTGTTGTACGGCCGACCTTGCAGATCACCTTTGTGATGGACTGACCCAGGGGAGTTAGCACTCATGGGACCAGATATGGTACGGGCTACCATAGAGAAGGTACAGATCATCCAGGAGTGGATGAAGAATTCACAGAGCAGGTAGAAGTCTTATGCCGATAGGAGATGGAGACCTATGGTGTTTGAGGATGGTGACCACATATTTCTATGGGTCTCACCACAACGAGGTTTGTGAAGATTTGGCCAGGGTGGAAAGTTATCTCTGAGGTTCATCAGACCCTTTTAGGTCCTTAGAAGAGTTGGCGAGGTGGCTTACCGCTTAGCTCTTCCACCTCATTTGCACCAGGTGCACGATGTTTTCCACGTATCCTAGTTGAGGAGATACGTGTATGACCCATCTCACGTCATAGACCACGGTGATATGGACATCGATGATGGGGTGACGTTTATGGAGGTTCTAGTAGATATTTAGGATCGACAAGAGTGGGTCCTTCATGGGCAGTCGATACCTTTGGTGCACGTTCGTTGGAAGCACAGGAACCTCTAGGAGAGCACATGGGAGCGGGAGGCTCAAATTCATGCTCAGTATCCCCACTTGTTTTCCTAGTTTTTGTGATGTGGATTTCGGGGACGCAAAGCCCTGATGTGGGGAGAATGTAAAGACCCGAAAAAATTACATGTAACTTTTTTATAATTATATAGAATTTTACAAGACCGTGAAAATTGACGGTGCATGATTCTGAGGCCTGGTGTGCCCAGAATGAATTTCTGAACTTTTTTTTAGGTACGTTCGGCAAACGTGCGAGTGGGTTTTTGTAACTTATGAACTAGTGATCGGAATTGAAATCCAAGGACACCGTTGAACTCAAAGTGCTGTTATTCTCTTAAAGAGACCTTCACCTCAACCACAGTAGGTCAAGGGTGAAAGTTAGTTTTTCAGTTTTCGTGGAAGAAGAAAAATAAAATATTTAACATTTTATTTTTCTTTTGAAACCCCCCTTTTTAGTTATGGGGGTGGGGACCACCCGAACCAGAAAACCCCCATTTTGAATTATAGTTGTGGGGACCACAAAAACCCCTCTTTAATGTGGGGAAGTCCCTTATAATACTCCCATTTAACTGTGCCAACGCAATACAATTAATTCTACCATTTAATTGTACCAACACAATACAATTAATTTTTCCATTTAATTGTGCCAACTTTAGTTGTTCCAATGTAAATAAAATTGATAAACCTATTTTAATTTGTTGTCTTCTCGTTTCATTGGGTAAATTGTTGGAGAAAGGGAGGCTTGGGAAGAACTTTGGAGAAACTCTTTCTCCAATGAAGAACGCCCTCTCCAAAGAAGAAAGCCCTCTCCAACGAAGATCATGCTTCAGAATCAAGAATGAGGATGACGCACGAGCCCGACTTTGGAAGCGTGTTGTGGAAGTGACGATCATTAGAACCCTCACCGCCTTCACTGACTTCTTCTGGTGACACCACCAACGAGCAATCAAGGTAGGGGTGTGATTTGATTGATCTTCATTAATTTCTTTTACGTTGAATCCCCCCCATGAGACACTTGTTACCACTCTAATGTGGAGGATGTGGGAAAAATGAACATGGACCGAACACTCTGCAACCTTTGTGGTTTTTGATGTGTTCTTTGTGATGGAGGAGAACGGTGACTGGTACTGGTGACTAGCTCCGGTGGGACTCGAGAGCAGTGGTGGCGCAACTACGCCACCGGTGGAGGGTCGTGGCCCGTCGGTTGTGGCGGAGCGGAGGCGGTGGCCAACGCACGGCCGACTTCGTGAAGGGGAGGCAGCGACGCACATCCATTCCGCCGGCATACAGGATTCATGGCACGGGGATTCGGTGGCGAAGGAGGGCGGTCATCTCGCTACCGTCCGATGGTGGTGGCGCGACGTGCGACCGTGCTGCGGAGGAGGGCTGGCCGTTCGGCCAGCCGCGGGCCACGCACTGGGGGGCCACCCATCATGGGCCACCCAGTAGGTCGGGCCATGCTGACGGGCTGGGCTAGACCCATCAGGCCAGGCCGGACCTAGGGCTGGACCCGGGTCAGGCCAGGTCGGGCCGGGTCGGACCGGACTCGGACCAACTTCGACCCTTTTCGCTCTTTTATCCATAACTTGAGCTACGAGCGCCCGTTTGATGAACCGTCTACTACTTTAGAAACCTTGGATCGAGACGGTCCTTTTGGTAAACCCCACTTGAGTTTTGGATAAAGTTGTGGTATGACCGAGTTGTATTGAACACAAATCCAACCAGGCCCTCAGGACTAAAAGGCCAATAACTTACAAATCGGGCGTCTGATTGACGCACCATATGTCACGTTTAGACCGATTTTACATGGAGGTAATTTGTGATACTTCTTCGTGGGACTTCGTAGTAGTTATAGTATCGACATGTGTCTTGAGGAGAGGACCCTCTCGGAATCAAGCGAGCTTAGTGTGATAACCTTGTAGTTGGCTGTAACATGAGAAAGGGATCCTTTGTGGGTCTGTTCTTTGGGATCCTACATGGGTCTGTGTTCGAGAGTCTCACCTGGATCCACTCTAAGAATCCACGTGGGACTACTCTAGGATCCTACATGGGTTTTCTGTATTAGGATCCTATATGGGTCTGATGATTTAGGATCCTATATGGGTCTAATGATTTAGGATCCTATGTGGGTCTGCCTCTTAATAGAGTAAGATGATTCAGTAGTAACATCTAATAACCTTTACTACTATACCTAAGTTATATCTGGTGTGAGCTGAGTCCTTACCTTTGTGGTAATAACTTTGTGGTATTCTTCTATGTGGTGTACCTTTGTGGTACTTACCTTCGTGGTGATACCTTTGCGTTATTCTTTTGTATGGCGTACCTTTGTGGTACTTACCTTCATGGTATTCTTCTGTGTGGTGTTTCCTTTGTGGTACTTACCCTTGTGGTGTTATCTTCGTGGTATTATTTTCTACATGGAACAGTTTTAATTTGGCTAAGAGTTGGGCCTTGTGTTTCCTCATGAATGAGATGGGCATACTTGATAACTTAGGTATATGTATGGGCATATACCTAAGTAGGATTGTCAGATCTTTTCATGCTTTGTGGTTTATTCTTTGTGGGTTTTTTGAGACCTTTGAGGGTATCGGGGTCCCTACTAAGTATCGTTATACTCACCCCTACATGGGCTACGCCTGCACCTTGTTGTGTTTAGTGCATATGATAGACATTACTGACTGAGGATGAGGGTACCAGGACCGGAGGTAGCTTGAAGGTGAACCTTAGATGAGGCGTACCACAGAGAAGACCTTTCGAGAGCTGTACCTACCCTTCAGGTAGGGTCCTTGACGGTTTTTCATAGGGTTTGTTTCCGTTTACTTGTACTTTCCAGTTTTCTAGTAGTTTCCAGTTGGGCTTGTATTCTGGCCCCTTTTTACCTACTGTACGCACTCTTTTCACTATATAGTTTACTTTTGTCCGTATCTTGTTGTGTTCTTGGTTGTTTGTGTTACAGGATATAAAGGCAATGTCTTCCTGATTTTAGGGAATACGCCTTTCGATGTTAGTCGCTAGCCCCTGGCCTATGGAAGGCGGGCTTGGGGTAGTCACGACATGGGACCCAGAGGACGGGTCATGACAAGGGAGGCGTACAAGTAGCATGGCGCGCAAGTAGAGTGGTGAACAAGCAGAAGTGGCGTGAAAGTTGTAAGAGGCACACAAGCAGGGAGTTGCGTTCAAGAAGTGTGTTGTGTATAATACAATGGTAGCATGCAAGTTATGAGCTGTTTACAATAGTGTCACACAAGTAGTTAGTGGCGCGCAAGTAGGTAGGCGTGTAAGCTGAGTGGAGCACAAGCAGGTGGCGCGCAAGCAGGGAGGCACGCAAGTAGGGTGTGGCGCACAAGATGTTTGCACCAAGAGGTTCATACCAACTTTTGAGTAGGAAAGTGAAGAATTGTTTTGAAATATTTTATTTTTGAAAGTTCATCAAGAAGCACAGAAACATTATTTTACCCTATTTGTGCTTAGAGGGAGCACACACACTATTGGATTGTTTTCAAAGTACTACACGAGTGTAAGGTCATATCCTACTTGTTGTATTCCACATAAAAGGATTGTTTTCTAGTGGATTTTGTAGTACTCAATTTTTTTCGTACCATACAAAGGATATAGTTACTCTTGTTGAGTACTGAACCTTGTAAATATTGTGTTCATGTGGCTGTGTGTGTTTTTAGTAGGGAATAAAATCTTTTACAGGAGGTGAAGGTTTTTTCAAAAAGAAGTAAATATAAAAGGAAAAAAGATATCGCTGATTCACCCCCTCCCCCTCTCAGAGATACTTGGATCTTACCTGTGAACTTCACATTAAGTGTATCAAATTTCATTTAGATTGTATTTCTACTTTATTATTTATATACTTTCAAGTCCACCTACTTGAAACATTATTATGTTTCATGTAGGTGAATTTAAAACTGTATAAATTATAAAGTTTAAATAAAATCTAAATGAAATTTCATAAACCAACTCAATATATAAAACATAATTGAAAGAAAAAAAATCACAAATATAATAAACAAAATCTAATTTAGATAACACTGCCATTACTGATTAAAAACATAATATTTACACATTAAAAATTATATTCACATAAATTATAGTATAATTAAAATATAAATGAAATTTAGAACATCGACTAAACATTTAAAAAATAATTGAAAATTAAAGGAATGTAAAAAAAATTATAAATACAAATGTAATGTTTTAAAAAAATAATATATAATGCCGTTAAAATTAATTTTCATTAATTGATTTTATGAAATGCTTGTTATTTTCAATTATTTTTTATATGTTCAATAGGTGTGTCAAATTTTATTTAGATTGTATTTCTACTTTATTATTTATAGCCTTTGAAATTCACCTACTTGAAATATTATTATGTTTCATGTAGGTGTCTTTGAGAGTGTATAAATTATAAAGTTTAAATTTAGTCTAAATGAAATTTCATAAACCAACTCAACATATAAAATATAATTGAAAATAAAAAAATCATAAATATAACTAATAGAAACTAATTTACATGTCACAAATCTTATTTATTAAAAACATAATATTTACATATTAAAAAATATATGTGCTTAAATTATAGTGTAATTGAAATCTAAATGAAATTTATAAAATTAAATAAGCATTTAAAAAATAATTTAAAATGAAATGAATTTAAAAAAAATATTAATAAAAATTTAATGTTAGAAAACAATAATATATTGTGCCATTAAAATTAGTTTTCAATAATTATTTTTTATGAAATTCTTGTTATTTTCAATTCTTTTTTATATATTCGTTAAGTGTCAAAAATTTCATTTAAATTGTATTTCTACATTATTATGTATACCCTTTCAAAGACACATACTTGAAACATTATTATGGTGACTCAGAAAGATTATATATTATAAAGTTTAAACAAAATATAAACAAAATTTTAAAAACTGAAACAACATATAAAACATAATGTAAAATAATAATAATAATAAATAAAACCAAATTTACTTGTCATGAATTTTATTTCTTAAAAACATAACATTTACACTTTAAAATATTAATGAACATAAATATTATTAATTATTATATTATTAAATATTTATAATAATTAAAATAATACATATTAATAATGATGTAAATAGTATAATTTTTAACTTAACTATTAAAGTAGTTAACAATATAATTTTAAAATAAATATTAATTAATTTAGTGATATAAAATATTTAATTACTTATAATAATGGTATTATCAAAAAATTATTTGTATATTTATACATCTAAACAAAAAAACATATATAAAAAAACCTCAGCATATGGATAAAAAAACAAAAAAAAAAGACTGAAAAAAGTGTATAGTCATATAGCATTGAAACAATAAAAATTAAAAATTTAAACTAAAATAAAAGGTTAATCCAAATTCTCACATAAACTTATAAAAGAATTAAACTAAAAAAGGTGAAAGGTGTTAAGGACCTATGCCTTTCGGCTCCACCAAAAAACTCAGAATGCATTAAAGGGTTTAACTCCTTTATATATTAGTTTTAAAAATATTTTTAACCTAGGATTATTTTAATATTTTTTTTAAAAATCCTATATTAAAAAAAACTCTCGATAATATTGTTAAGGGATATTCATAGGCATACTGAATCATATCGCTCTGCTTTTACCACTTTTGAAAAACATGGTTGGACATCTATTCCTTTGTGAATCCAAAAAATATAGCTCCTTGAGTTCAAAAACATAACTTGGTTCACCAAGCTTTTTTGTTCCCACTTTCCTTTGCACAAGCACTTTTGTGCCCAGCTCACTTTTTGATAATCCTTTATTATCTATTCACAATGACTAATGCATGCATGGCGATGCTTCCTCTTATATTGTATCTTTTGATGAATTCATTCATGAGAAATCACATGAAAAACCAATGAAAGATTCATGTGGCGTGATCTTTCTTTAAATGACGTGGATCTAAAATGACCAGAATCTTCTGAAGGAAATATTATTTGGACTCAGCTAAGATCATAGTGTTTAAATAACCATGGATAATTAGTTTATATTTATTAATATTTAATCAATTGACCCCAACCTGATAAAATGTTAATATTTAGTCAATATTTATACATGGTAGGTCCAAGGGTTGGGGTACAAAGGAAATGAACCTGCAGGCATGGATATTAAAAACCAGGACCTCCTCAACTCACCGCCACGCGTACAACAAGAGCGTAACCACTAAACTGCTCCCCATGGGGCTTTAATCAACATTTATAAATATTTATAAAGATTTATTAATATTTATTTTATGTTTATTAATATTTTTTAATATTTTATTAATATTTATAAACATTCCATTAATATTTATTAATATTTAATTAATATTTATTGATATTTTATTAATATTTATGAATTTTTAATTAATATTTATTAATATTTATTGAGATTTATTGACATTTAATTAATATTTATTAATATTTATGAACATCTAAATTATATGTAATTAATATTTATTTTTATTTATGAATATTTATGAATATTTATTTATTTTTATTAATATTTATTGATATTTAGTTAATATTTATTAATATTTAGTTAATATTTATTGAAATATAATTAATTTATATTACTTTTTATTAATATTTATGTAAAATTTATTTATACTTATTAATATATATATATATATATATATGTGCATATTAATAAAATATTAAATATGAAGAGTGAATGACATTCACTATTCCTTTACAAATTCCACATGGGAAGCATGAATGTCATTCATGATTCCTGGAGAAGGAATAAGTGTGAATGAAGTTCATGCTTCTCTAGAACCATTTTTAAAAATATCCAGAACCCTATACCATTTTTTAATGTATAAACACTATTAAAAAAAATCTCATATTCACATCTGATAGTAGCATCCTTTTGTAACATAAAGATACATCTTGAGGATACATTCTGCATTCATTGACATCTTGTGTATCTTACAATAATATGATCCCTTCCATGCAGCGAGGCCTTAGGGGTATACTTCTAATAGCATTATAACATAGTCTTCATCTTCACAATGCACGGTTTGAAACCAGTGAGCATTTCAAGAAACAACTAGGTGTAATGGAGAGGAAAACTCCAACAACACCATTTCATTTAAAATCTATGCATATTTTAAAATGTGAACAATAACCTCTTCACCCAAGTTACACATTGGAATTTTCATTGGTTAGAGTATGCCAACCTCATCTCCATACCTCCCCTAGTACAAACCTATACCACAACCACTTCTTCGATGTGCTACCCTACATGGTGTCTTTTACATAGCCACTTCCATGTTCTCTTTATTCCCATTCTTCCCCATGATTTCCTTCTTTACCTCTATAGTTTCTTATGCTAGTTATGGTTGAACTTTCTCCTATAGCTATGGTTGAGCTTGCTCCTATGAATGGAGTCGTCTAACAATTTTTTTAATCCTCCTATTTAATATCCCTTACTAATATATGAAATTATCTTTTTCCTTATTTTCCTTTGTCAAAATAAGTCTTTCTATATATTTTTTTCATGTTATTTACCTTATTTTCCTTTCACTAGTAGACATCTCGGTTTTCAAGGAAAGAAGATTCAGGCGATTTCCATTTGGGGTCACTATTGGCCCCTTTATTAACCGCCAAATGGGGGTCGTTGGGTTTTTCACACCCTGGTTAATTTTTTCAAAACCTCCACAATTGAGTCCCCCCTCCCTCCTCTCCCCTCATCAAGCCCCACTCCTTTAACACCGTAATGAACCGTACAGACCCACCTCCTACCATCAAGAACCACCACCATCCATCATTCATCCCACTCCCATCATCGATATCCCATCTCCACCTCTCCCCACCATTGAGCTCCTATCCCACCCCCTCTCCACCCACCATCAAGCCCTTATCCCCTCCACCCCCATCGAAGTCCCCCTATGTTCCAACCCTCCTCTACCACCCGACCCTGAGGAATGCCTAACAAGACCTTGATTTTCCTCCCCTCCTCACCTTCTCTATATTGGTGCCATGATGCTGCCATCCTCACGTCCCCATCTCCCTTCCGTTTTTCTTTCCCTCACCTCTGCCACCCTACGATGTTGTAGATGCAGAAACCCACTTCCAAACCCTTAATCGAGTCTGGGAAATTTGAGATGAATTGAAAGATCATGATCGTTGGTTTCTTTTTTTATTATTATAGTTCTGAGTCATGGAGATCCATTTTGCACAGGTGGTTTGATATTGAAGATGAAATGGTGCACATTAAAGGTATTTAACAAAATGATTCTGTTGACCTCACCTGTTTTGATAATCCCAATTATGATTTCATATACTTTGATAGTCTCAATCTAATTTTTCTCTATATATTAATTCTTTCAATCTGTGATCAAGATGATAATAATATTAAAACAATCCCTGAGATATGTTAATCCATGTCTATCTATGTTTATATGAGTTCTGAAGTTCTTCTAACCCATTCAGATATGCTTTGCATAAAAACAGATAAGTCACTGATCTGCGTATAGCTACTGATAAAGAGCTACCGGTACTCAGTCTACCGATAGACCTAGTCTACCAATAGACAGAGTCACCGATACACAAAGGTCACCGATAGGTAGAGCTACCGATATGAACAGATCTACCGGTAAGTATATATCAAGTCTACCGACAGAACAGAATGGAGCTACCAATGTGCATGTCTACCAGTAGTCACCGATAGAGTAAGCCTGCTTATACGAGTATTGACAATCACAAACCTGAGCTACCGATAAGAGGAAGTCTACCGATAGAACCAGTCTACCGAGATACCGACTGACAGACAGAACAGAGCTACCGACAGACAAGAGCTACCGATAGACAGAAGTCTACCGATAGAGCTAGTTCACAGATAGTTACCGATAGAGTAAGTCTACCGATACAAGTACAGTCACTGATACATTGATCAACCGATGGAATGAAGTCACTGGTATATAGAGAAACCGATGCAAGATCAAAGAGCTACCGATGGAAGGACCTGCTACAAATTCCACCGTACACATTTACCAACACGAGCTACTAATTGATCAACCAGTCAAACTATATACTCTCAATATTATTTCTTTATTTAGCTAACGGTTAAATTTGATGTTTTTAATGTATTCAATGTTATTTAATGAATCTTTTTGTCATGTCTGGAAACCGTACCTAGTACCCATGGAAAAAGTAATCATTCTTTTGTCGGAGCTAAAAGCTATAAAAGGGAAGATAAAGACCTAGCTTTATAGGATAGTAAGATGATGTGAAGTAGTGCATACGACAAGCATCAAAGAATTAAGAAGGCACATGGGTGAAAAAGACAAGAGCTGAACATCATTCAAATGTGGATAATTTTTCACTAGTCTACATCCATACTCCAAGAATCCCGGACATACATGAAGTTACTCATTTGGAGAACACAAGCCGCATCTTGAGTGAACTACCAAGAACATTTCATGCACTCAGGCTTCTAAGTTGAACCTGAAAGCAAGGAAGAAAACGACACTCTGTTTTCTGAGCAGAAGCTAGAGAAGGACTTAGAAGCTTATCAGATAAATCAAATGAGTCCAAAGCTGCACTACCAATCACTAAATATTTTCTAAACTCTCTCTCTCACTTTATTTAGTGATTCCATCTTTACATTTCGAGAAGTGTGTGTACCCTGTTTATTTTACACACACATTGTCTCCTGATAAAAGCTGGAGGATTCTTAAATACTCACTCAAACTTCATAACCCTTTGTTTCCCACTATGGATAGTGGTAGAGGTCGAGTAAGACCTGGACAACTTGTGTGCTATTATTTTTGTTTCCCACGTAGAACTGTGGTAGAGGTCTTTGGACCTGGACAGTAGTGTATTATTGTTTACCCCCGATCCAGGGTGTGGATCAATTTATATAAATTGTTGAGAGGAATAAGTCTTGGCTTGATACTGAACCTCTTGGTTATTTCTGCTGTGTTTTTAGTTTAAGTCTTAATCATACTATATATATTTATTTCATAATCTGCTGCAATTACTTTGAAATACAAAACTATTTTAAATCTACTTTGATAATTAAATTATCAAGTTTTTGTACTTATTGTAAACCAGTAAGTTTGTTTCAAAAGTTAATTTAATCTTCAGATTAAGTCAACTAAGACCTAATCAATATTTGAGAAACTAATTGAACATTTACACTCTGTATAGATTCACTACAGTTTAACTTTGTTTTTAAATTGGGGGATTTTAAGAGAAATATTTTTAACAGAAATTTTAATTAGAACTCAATTCACCCCCCCCCCCCCCCTCTTGAGTATCCACTCCAACCAAAATTTGGTATCAGAGGAGTTGTTTTTGTTAAAGGATTGTTGGCATACTCTGTTTTCAACTGTGATTTTAGTTGCATCTTTAAAGATCTTAAATTTCTGTTAGTTCTAAATTTTATCTCTTTAAAATTTCTTTTCTAAAATCTAGTTATGGATAATATACTAGAGGGTGTTGCTACTAACAAGCCACCTTTCTTTAATGGCACCAACTATGCCCAGTGGAAACTTAAGATGAAAATACATTTATAAAGTATGGTTTTTGATATCTGGAATGCTATAGAGTCTCAATATAAAACTCCAAAAACTGAAAGAACAAATTGGTATGAACCTACAAAGACTACTTATAATAATAATTGTAAAGCTATGAATGCCATGTACTGTGCTTTAGGAGATGAAGAGTTTAATAGAATATATTCTTGCAAAACTGCCTATGAAATATGGGATACTTTGGGTGTTTCTCATGAGGGAACAACCAATGTTAAAGAAATGTGATTGAATACTTATACTATTAAATATGACAATTTTAAAATGAAAACTGATGAACCCATTTCTGATATGTATCTTAGGTTCAATGAGATAGTCAATACAATGCGTTCACTTGGAAAAGTTGTTCCAGATAAGGAACAAATTATGAGGATACTGAGATGTCTTCCAGAACGATAGAGAGTCACTTCTGTTTCAATCAGAGAGTCATGTGACATTGGAGCACTGCCTTTAAAAGAACTTATTGGAAAATTAATGATGTATGAGGAAGAAATCAAGGTAAATAAAGAGGAAGATGATGAACCCAAGAGAAAATCCATAGCTTTCAAGACTACTGATTCAAAGAGAAAGGACAAAGAAAAATCTCAAATACAAACTGATAGTTCAACAAGTGAAAGTTCAGACTCTGACAGTGATGCTGAAATGGCTCAAATAGCCAGGAGATTCAAGAAGTTTTATAGGAAGAAGAAATTCTTTATAAAATCTAACTACAAAGGAAAGTATGATAATAAGGGACATTGGAAGAAGGATTGGAAGAAGTCTGACAAGGGGGGTGATATAGTCTACTATGAGTGAAAAAGGAAAGGACACATCAAGGCTGACTGTCCAAAACTGAAATTCAAAAATAAATATGATTATAAGGACAAGAAGTACAAGAAAGCTATGAAAGCTACTTGGAGTGCTTCAGAGGGAAGCACAAGTGAATCTGAATTTTCTGATTCTGAGAAGAATCGTGCCAACATGTGTTTCATGACCAACACATATGAGGAAACATGCTTAAAGAGCTCTCACAAGAAGGTATGGTACTTGGAAAATGGATGTTCAAGACACATGTCTAGAGATTATTCATGCTTCAAAAGCTTAATAAAGGTTGATGGAGGCCACGTCACCTTTGGTGATAATTCTAAAGGAAAAATCATCAGCCTAAGCCAAATTGGTAACACTAATTCAGTTTTAATTTCTAAAGTTTTATTTGTTGATGGACAGAAATATAACCTGTTAAGTATTTCTCAATTATGTGATGATGGATTTAATGTGAAATTTGAAAATGATTCCTGTAATGTTTTTAATTCTAAAAATGTTTTAGTATTTTCTGTTTTAAGAAATGAAAATTTTTATGCTGTTGATTTAAATGCTTTAGCTAAACAAAATGTTACTTGTTTAAATGCTTTTCATAAAGAATATTGGCTTTGACACATAAGATTAGGACACTGCAAAATCTATTCACTTAGAAAAATAACTAGGAAAAACCTGTTTAGAGACTTACCCAAACTTGAATTCCCAAATGACAAAGTTTGTAATCCCTACCAAAAGAGAAAGCAACATAAAGTTTCTTTTAAATCAAAGAAAGAAGTTTCAACTTCTCAACCTCTCGAGTTGGTTCACATGGACTTGTTTGGACCTTCAAGAGTTTCTAGTTTAAATGGGAAGCACTATGTCTATGTCCTAGTAGATGACTTTTCTAGATATACTTGGGTATACTTATTAGCTCACAAAAGTGAAGCCTGTTCTTACTTTGTTAAATACTATAAGTCTGTAGAAAACCTTAGTGGACTTAAGATTAAAACCCTGAGAAGTGATCATGGCCATGAGTTTGAAAATCAAGAGTTTGAATCTTACTGCTCACATAATGGCTATAGTCACAACTTTTCTGCTCCTAGGACACCTCAGCAGAATGGTGTAGTAGAAAGAAGAAATAGAACACTTCAAGAAATATCTAGAATCATGCTCAATGAGTATGATCTGCCTATTTAATTTTTGGCTGAAGCTATTAATATAGCCTGTTATATCATCAATAGAGTCTTGATTAGACCAGTTCTCAAGAAGACCCCATATGAGTTATAGAACAATAGAAAACCTAAAGTTACTTACTTCAGAGTCTTTGGCTGCAAAGTTTTTATTCTTAATACAAAGGATAATCTATACAAATTTGCTTCTAAAAGTGATGAAGGAATTTTTCTTGGTTATTCTTTAACAAGAAAAGAATATAGAGTCTTTAATAAGAGAACCAAATGTGTGGAAGAATCTGTTCACATCAAGTTTGATGAAACTGATCCACATGATCCTAAAACATCTCTTGAAAATCTTGAAGAAGATTTGGGTGTTCTGGACCTTAGTGATAAATCTAAAGAACCTGCCATAAAAATATCCAGTTCTGGACATATTCTAGAATCTGATCCTAATGAACCTGAACTTGGAGATGAACCTGAAATTTCTAGTCCCAACTTTACTAGATCAACAAGGATTCTAAAGAATCATCCTTTGGATGTTGTTGTTGGTAATCTTGATAGAGGGACACAAACTAAAGCTTCTCTAAGAAACCAGGTTGAACATCAAGCCTTTCTTTCACAGCTAGAACCTAAAAATTTCAATGATTCTATCAATGATGAATTTTGGGTAATGGATATGCAAGAAGAGTTAAATCAATTTGAAAGAAACAAAGTCTGGGAATTGGTTGACAGACCTAAGGACACTTTAAAAATAGGCACTAAATGGTTTTTTAGAAACAAAGTTGATGAATCTGGAAACATAGTTAGAAACAAAGCTAAGCTAGTTTCACAAGGATATAGTCAAGAAGAAGGTATAGACTATGAGGAAACCTTTTCACCTGTAGCTAGATTAGAAGCTATTAGGATCCTACTTGCCTATGCTGCTCATCTGAATTTCAAGTTATATCAAATGGATGTTAAAAGTTCTTTTCTAAATGGTTTTATTGTCGAAGATGTTTTTGTTGAACAACCACCTGGATTTACTAATCCTCATTTTCCAAATCAAGTTTTTAAACTTTCTAAAGCTTTATATGGTCTAAAACAAGCTCCAAGAGCTTGGTATGATAGACTTAGTAATTTTCATATTTCAAAAAGTTTTACTAAAGGGATTGTTGATCCAACTCATTTTATTAAAAGAATTTCTAAATATGTTTTAATAGTTCAAATCTATGTTGATGATATTATCTTTAGATATTCTAAACACTCTTTATGTACTGATTTTTCAAAGAGTATGAAAAATGAATTTGAAATGAGTTTAATGGGAGAACTCAAATATTTTCTTGGTTTTCAAGTTTTCCAAAATGAAAATGGTATTATTTTGAATCAAAGTAAATATAAAAAATACCTTTTAAGAAGTTTTGGTTTGGATAGTATTAAGGAAAGTGAAACTCCTATGAGTGCAGTTTGTAAATTGGATGCAGATGAAACTGGGAAACTAGTGGATCAAACCAATTACAAAGGTATGATTGGAAGCTTACTTTACCTTACTGCTAGTCGACCAGATATTATGTTTAGTGTGTGTATGTGTGTAATATTTCAAGCTAATCCAAAAGAATCTCATTTACTTGCTGTTAAACGAATTTTTAAGTATCTTAAACATACTGTAAACTTAGGTTTGTTTTACCCAAAAGGACAAACCTTTGAGTTAATGAGTTATTCAGATATTGATTTTGATGGTTGCAAGTTAGATAAAAAAAGAACATCAGGAACATGTCATCTATTGGGAAAATCCTTAGTATCTTGGTGTAGTAAAAAGCAGAATTATGTAGCATTGTCCACTGCCGAAGTAGAATACATAACTGTTGGTAGTTGCTGTGCACAAATTCTGTGGATGAAACACACTCTTTTTGACTACGGATATGAATTTAAACATGTTTCTATCAACTGTGACAACACTAGTGCAATAAATATCTATAAGAACCCCGTGTCTCACTCTAGGACCAAATACAGTGATGTAAGGCACCATTTCTTGAGAGATCATTACCAAAAGGGTGATATTATTCTTGATTTTATAGGTACTGAACATCAATTAGCCTATATTTTCACTAAACCTTTGAGTTCAGAAAGGTTAAGTTACATTAGACATGAGTTAGGTATGTTTAACCTTGACCGGTATAAATTCTCACCGATGTAAAACTCTCACCGATGTAAAATTCTCACTGATGTAAAATTCTCACCAATGTGAAACTCTCACCAATGTAACCTCACTGATAGGAATTCTCACTGATAGACCCTACCGATGATTGCGTTGTTTTAAACTTTTGTCTGCCACCAGACTCTGAATCTTTTTTGCGTTATTTCATTTTATTTATTTATCTTATGATACCTAAATGATAAAAATAAAGTTCTAGCTACTTCTAAATCCACTGAACCTCAAACCTTTACCCTCAAACCATAACTCCCGAATCCTTAGAGAACCCTAAATCCTTTGAAACAGCGATGGAAAAAACCAAACTTCCTACCGTTAGAGATTACTCTGTTGAGCCGAAAACAAAGAAGCAGAAGACCGAGCAAGAAGCAAGTGGTAGTGTTACTAGAACTCGGTCGGGGATATGACCAGTGAATCCTCATCTGCAGAATCGAGTTATTGTGATTGAAAAGAAGCTGTGTGTAGAGTGGCTGCTGCCTAGAAAATCCTTAGTGCTCGAAGTTCTTGAAGATCAAAAATGGGTAGAGTGTTTTTCAAACAACAATGGTCCCTACTTTCTAAAATTAGTGAAATAGTTTTACGAGTTTGTAACCTTTGAAAAATCTGAGAATGAAAATCGAGTAACCTCTTTTGTGAATGGAAAGGAGATATCATTTTCATCTGTTGAATGGTATGAGTGCTTAAAATTTCCACATGAAGGGGTATCTGGATATTTATCGAGAGCCATGCCACCTACCATTGATATTTTCGACTATGAGACTACTTTGGAAGAGCTGACTGGTGATGGAAGTCAAAGACAAGTAGTTGCTGCAAAAATTGATGGATAAAACAGATTTTTGTTCAAACTCATTCAGCATGTCTTGATACCGAGGAGAGGAGACTTTTCCAATTTGAGATATCAGGATATCTATCTCCTGCATCTCTTAAGACATTGTGTAAAGGTTAATTTGTACAGATTACGGATGATCCAAATTGAAGACATGACAAGGCCAAAATCAAAGACAAATTCTCTATTCTTTGCTAAGTTAATTTATGTGATGATCAAGGTAAAAGGGGTATCTAAGTCTCAAGATGAGACAATGGTAGTGAAGAATAACATCTGTATCACCTCTACAGTCTGCAAATACATGAGGATCAATTGGAACCCTTGGATAGGAGAATGGTTCAATGATGACCAGAAGGTGTATGACAAATTTAATCCTGTGAATCATCCTTCAAGACCTAAGGATGTGAGGGATCCAGGTCTGGGACCTGATGAAGAGGAGCCAGAATACAGTGATGTTTTAGAAGAGGAAGGGTCCTCTGATGATGAAGGAGGAGACCCTGACTTACCTCCTAGCCTAACTCCTGAAAATTTAGATCAACATAAATCAGATAAGGAAGAAGCTGTTGAAGAAGCTGTTGAAGAGGATATTGAAGAGGCTGTTGAAAAGGCTGTTGTAGAGAATGGAGAAGATGCTCATGAAAGTGAAGCATCTCTGTCAGCTGAGTTGAGTCTGAGTCCAGTGATTGGAAAATATTTAGTCTCTACTAAGGATTCATTAGAAGTGGAAGAAGTTGTACCTAATTCAAAAGAAACTCTTGCTGCTGCAGAGAAGGAATTGATAGTGGAAGATTCTCCTAAAAATGAAAGACCTGCTGATAATAATGAGAATTCTATTATCTTGATTGAGGATGCACCAGTTGAGGGGGAGCATCAAACCAATGTTGGAAGTGTTACAGTGGCTGCTAGAATTGAAGATTGGGAAGAAGACCCAGGTTTTGTAGTCTGTGGTTTAGACTATCCAGATTCAGATAATGAGGTATCTCACAATAGACCAAATATTGTTTATAATATTGAATCTGAGTTTTTTCTTGAATATGTGGTCAGAATGCATGACCTTGATACTTTAAAGAAAAATATTAAGGACAGTTTTGTGGAAGAGGTAAAGAATATGGAAGTCTCTTTGGTCTCTTCAATTCAATCAGTTATGACTGACTCAGTGGTCAGTTTAGCATCTGAAAGAGTACCCACTTCAGTTTTACCTGTCGATATGATCACAAGGGATGATCTGGAATCCTTGAAGGATGAGCTGAAAGAATATTTTAATGCCTCGATTGCTGAGATGAAGCACAATTTTACTGAAGAGATGAGTATGTTGGAAAGATCTTTTGAACTTTCTCTTGCTTGTAATTTTTCAACCTTCATGGAAGAAATAGTGGAAGAAGATAAAGACTACCAGGCTCAAGTTTCTAGACTTGAAACAGATCTTTAAGCTCTAAAGGAATCTATTGTTTCTTTAGACTCTTACATGAGCTCAAAATCCCAAGCAGACAGGGACTTAGCCTATGTCAAAAGTGTGGTAAGCCAGATGGTTTCTGTATTTGAAGGTTTCAAAACTTCTATGAAAGATCATATTAAAACTCAGGATTCCCAGGTTCAAAATCTTATTAGTGGTTTTAACAAAATATTCAAAGAGACTATATATTTCTCTTTAGGTTCTCTTACATCTAAACCCTATATAGATCTGAATCAAATTCGAGCTGTGATGAAGGAGGAACTTGGTCAAGCTTCAACCAGTGGCTTTGTGGACTCATCTGAGCTGAGCAGATTTGTTCTTTCTACCAGAGATTCATTCAGAGAGATAATGAAGATAGTCCAAGACTACATGAGAGAAGCATTTTCCTCTCAGAAAGAAGTGAAAGATATGGTGGACTCCTATTTCTCTAAGATTTTCACCAAGAATCAACTCAACAATCACTTCAAACTTCTGTTGGAAAATATGAAGCTACCTCCTATCAATCAATCTTTCATAGAGCAAGTTAGAAAGCTAATGGAATTGACTCCAGTGTTGGACAAGTTTATAGAGAACAAGGATGACTTCATATCCGCTATGGAGAGAGTAGGAGGAATAATTATGGATTTCAGAAATCTATTGCTGCCTTTTATGGATGTTGATTCTAGGCCAGTGATTGTCCCTCCTGCCTTACCAGCCTCTGTCTCTGCTACTTCTCTAGTTCAGATGACTCCTTCCCAAGCAATTCGAATCCTCACTCCTATGATCACACAAAGGACTCCTCAGTACAGACCAGGATCAGTTTCTGTGGCTCAACCTCCTATGATCATTTCTGGAATTCCTAAGCCCTCACCTGTAACCTCTTCACCTGAATCCTCTTCTGCTCCTAAAGGCAAATATCACATTGAGGATGTGGATTGAACAAGTGGCTAGAATGTTTGATAGGAATTCAGTGTATTTTGTTTTATGTTTGTGTACCTTTTTGCAACATCTAATACAATTGGCTTTCCTTTCTTTCTCATTGTGCTATTTTTTTTCTCCCGTTTCTTATTGTTTCCCACTTTTTGATTATCACAAAGGGGGAGAAATGTTCTACAGGGATATTAAGGGTGAGGGATATTAACAAAAGAGGGGAAATTTTATCTAAGGAAAATCTATCATGCTTTACTCCTCCGATACTGTTACATTATCAGTGATTTTACTTTTATCCTTTGATACCATTTCATTTAATTCTATGATACCACTAATTTTTACTTTAGATATCATTGCATTTAATTTTATCTCTGATAGTATCATTTTTTCTTCCACCTCTAATTCACTATGTTCTATAACATATTGTTTCTCTGAGATAATTGCATGTAATGATATATCCTCTGATATAACTTCTCACTATCTTAAAACAATAATATCATAAGTTGTGATTATCAAAAAGGGGGAGATTGTTGACCTCACCTGTTTTGATAATCCCAATTATGCTTTCATAAACTTTGATAGTCTCAATATAATGTTTCTATATATATTAATTCTTTCAATCTGTGATCAAGATGATAATAATATTAAAACAATCCATGAGATATGTTAATACATGTCTATCTATGTTTATATGAGTTCTAAAGTTCTTCTAACCTATTCGGATATGCTTTGCATAAAAACAGATAAGTCACTGATCTGCGTATAGCTACTGATAAAGAGCTACTGGTACTCAGTCTACTGATAGACCTAGTCTATCGATAGACAGAGTCACCGATACACAAAGGTCACCGATACACAGAGCTACCAATATGAACAGAGCTACCGGTAATCATATACCAAGTCTACCGACAGAACAGAATGGATCTACTGATGTGCATGTCTACCAGTAGTAACCAATAGAGTAACCCTGCTGATACGAGTATTGACAATCACAAACCTGAGCTACCGATAAGAGGAAGTCTACCGATAGAACCAGTCTATCGAGCTACCAACTGACAGACAAACCAGAGCTACCGACAGACAAGAGCTACCGATAGACAGAAGTCTACCGATAGAGCCAGTTCACAGATAGTTACTGATAGAGTAAGTCTACCGATACAAGTACAGTCACTGATACATCTAGAAACCGATGGAATGAAGTCACTAGTATATAGAGAAACCGATGCAAGATCAAAGAGCTACTGATGGAAGGACCTGCTACAAAGTCCACCGTACACATTTACCAACACGAGCTACTAATTGATCAACCAGTCAAACTCTATACTCTCAATACTATTTCTTTATTTAGCTAACGGTTACATTTGATGTTTTTAATGCATTCAATGTTATTTAATGAATCTTGTTTCCATGTCAGGAAACCATACCTAGTAACCATGAAAAAAGTAATCATTCTTTTTCCAAAGCTGAAGGCTATAAAAGGGAAGATAAAGACCTAGCTTTATAGGATATTAAGATGATGTGAAGTAGTGCATACGACAAGCATCAAAGAACTAAGAAGGCACACGGGTGAAAAATACAAGAGCTAAACATCATTCAAACATGGATCATTTTTCCCTAGTCTACATCCATACTCCAAGAATCCTGGACATACATGAAGCTACTCATTTGGAGAACACAAGCTGCATCTTGAGTGAACTACCAAGAACACTTCATGCAATCAGGCTGCTAAGTTGAACCTGAAATCAAGGAAGAAAACGACACTCTGTTTTCTGAGCAGAAACCAGAGAAGGACTCAGAAGATTATTAGACAAATCAAATGAGTCCAAAGCTGCACTACCAATCACTAAAGCTTTTCTAAACTCTCTCTCTCACTTTCTTTAGTGATTCCATCTTTACATTTCGAGCAGTGTGTGTACCCTGTTTATTTTACACACACACTGTCTCCTAAGAAAAGCTGGAGGTTTCTTAAATCCTCACTCAAACTTCATAACCCTTTTTTTCCCACTGTGGATAGTGGTAGAGGTAGAGTAAGACCTAGACAGCTTGTGTGTTGTTGTTTGTGTTTCCCACATAGAACTGTGGTAGAGGTCTTTGGACCTGGACAGTAGTGTACTGTTGTTTACCCCCGATCCAGGGTGTGGATCAATTTATATAAATTGTTGAGAGGACTAAGTCTCGGCTTGAGACTGAACCTCTTGGTTATTTCTACTGTG
This sequence comes from Viscum album, assembly GCA_963277665.1. Lineage (NCBI taxonomy): Eukaryota > Viridiplantae > Streptophyta > Magnoliopsida > Santalales > Viscaceae > Viscum > Viscum album. The sequence continues at coordinate 1,817,376,932 of OY728127.1, forward strand.
TTTTTAGTTTAAGTCATAATCATACTATATATATTTATTTCATAATCCACTGCTATTACTTTGAAATACAAAACTATTTTAAAGCTACTTTGATAGTTAAATTAGCAAGTGTTTGTACTTATTGTAAACCAGTAAGTTAGTTTCAAAAGTTAATTTAATCTTTAGATTAAGTCAACTGAGACCTAATCAATCTTTGAGAAACTGATTGAACATTTACACTCTGTATAGATTCACTACAGTTTAACTTTGTTTTTAAATTGGGGGATTTTTAGAGAAATATTTTTAACAAAAATGTTAATTAGAACTCAATTCACCCCCCCCCCCTCTTGAGTATCCACTCTGACCAACAGATTCAATTTTGATTTGAGTTCTAGGTATTTGACCCCTTCTCTACACACGATCCTAGTAAAATCTATGCAGTTCAGTCCTTTCAGGTGATTTTATTATTCTGATTTATCACCATCACTATTATTATTTTTAATCATAATTTTTTTTAATTTTTTTATAGGTAGTGTTTTTTTTTAATCATATTTTTTATTCACCTTCTCATTGTTAATGATTTTTTATCTAGTTGAAAGAGAAAAAATTTATAGATATCCTTAGGAAACCATATTTCTAGGTCTAGCATGGTGGATCCCCCCTATAGGACACCAACTCTCTCCCATCATCAATCCCCCTAGCCATCGAACCTCCTCTAGCCATAGACCCTCCCCCATAACTCCCTACTGCAGATTCCTTCAACTTCTATTAACTCTAGGTAGTAAAATTTCCTAAATTGAAAGATGATTCCTCTCCTCACCTTATGAATTTCAATTTGGTTTTTTGAAATATTTAATTTTATTCTCAGAAGCCCTAATCCTCATGGGTGTTTCCTGTTTATCACCTTAGTAGGTTTTATTTATATGTTTCTACATTTTTTTCATTGTATAGAAAACCCCACCTCCTCCATTTTTTACCATATAAAGGTATACATTTTTTCATTTATTTTCTATAATTTTAAGTTTAATTACATTAGGGGTTTGTAAAAAAACAAATACATGTTATGTGCAGTGAATTAATATCTAATGACTTTCCTATTTGATGTATATTATTCATCCCATCCCTTTTGTATTTAGTTTCCATTAGACTCTTATTCTCACTATGAATAAACTTCACTATTAAAAGGGAAGGTGTTTTTCAAAATTCCTTCAAATTTTTGGGTTCTTTTAGTTTTGTATTGACATGTATAAAAGTGAATATTTTTGGTTAGAATCACACATAAGTTAGTGGATTTAGGAATTTCTCAATTTTTCAATGTTAATATATATCACCTTTATATATATTATGTGTTTTTTGTCTCTGCCTAATACTCAATCACTAAAAGAGTCTACAATAAATTTATAGAATACATTTTTAAAAAATATTTTTACAATATCATATAATTATATAATTTTTTTATTTAGTATACTACATTCCATTTGTATCATGTCATGCAACTATAGATGTTTTCATGATCAGTCCCAACCATGCCTTTGCACCTTGATACTAATAAAAATCATGGTCTTCTACATGGAGATAGATGAATTTCATTTCATATAATTTTTTTTCTTATAATTTCATCCACCTATCTCTTTCTTAATAATTGATCTGGCTTGGTTCCCTCATCTAATTTTGAAAATAAAATCCTCATTCAAATCAACTCTATGCATGTAGTGATCTATATAGGAGTTCATATTTGTTTTACACTTCATGTAGATCAAGATATGTTATTCTCTTTATCAAATAGAATATGTCCTAATATCTCTATTTTGTATTTGTTTTTTTTTTGTTTTTTTCAACTAAATTAAAATTGCAGCAAATAATTATCTAGATAATTCAACATGGATCCCCTACATTAGGTAATCCTTACATTTCAAGTACCAATTCAAATTTATTATTTATCACACTTCATCTTTAATTGATGGTGGTGAGTTATTTATGTTATTCATTTTCTCAGTATTTTAATGTGACCATATATATAGATCTTTATGTGCCTCATGTTTTTGGGTGATCTTATTAGGAATCATAAATTTATTTGGGTTTTAGCATTATTTATTCAGTAGTGCTTGGTATTTTTTATAATTTATGGTTGTATGTTTTTAATGAATGTTTTATAATGAGTAAAAATCACAATGGTTTTCCTTTTACTTTGAATTTATAAGTTCATTTTTTAAACAATAATAACATAAAATTATTGGTTCCCTTTAAAATTTTTATTGTTCTATATCCACATAGTTATTTCATATGCAAGCATTGATTTGCAACATCCATGACTCTAAGTGACCATGAGAAACATCAATGGTTTGCACTGCGGATGATATTATAGCATATAAGGATTTTTCAAAGGGTCTTTGAGTTGGTGGAAGAACAAGAAATATATCTTCATACATTAGATGAAATTATAATCATGTTTTAATTTTATAAAAAAACAAGTTTCTTACATTTGATATGTTTAATTACAAATACTTATTCATTATTTCTATTCAATTTATTTTTTGATATTATTTCATCACATGTTATGTCATGAAATTTAGTTAATTTATCCATTTAATGAATATATTATGATATTATTTCATAACTTGATATGTCTTACATTTTATATGTTTCCACCTTTTTATTAATTCACTACATGCTCTAGTATGTATAAGAAGATATATAAGTGTCCTTCAATTTACTTAATTGCAGTTTAAACCAAAAAAAGTAACTGCAGATAAACCATAATATTTCATAATTCAAACCAGTTGGAATGATTCAATAAGAATATCATACTTTTATTTATTTTTATTTCATCTAATTTTATTCACAATTTATTCATTATTTTCAAATATATTATTGCTAATATGAAGTTCAATATTCTAATATAATAAGTATATTAATTATTGAATTATATTGAAATTGGAAAATTTATGAAACAATTACAACCTAGGTTATGCTTCATACATGCCTACCATAGATCACCATTTGATTAGTATAGGACCTTGGGTTGTGCCCATGAATGAGGCATAATTAATTTTTTTCTTATGAATAAATGGTATGAAGAATATCCAAATTTGGTGAAATTTATATATTGGGGTATATTTTCAAGATTTGTTTTTTATTTATTATTTATCTTCCTCATTTGAATCAATATTTTGTATTTTTCATCATAATAATGAAAAATCATTACATTTTTATGAGGGATAAGTGTTGCCTATTTTTTGTATATTTGAATGTTTTTTATATTAATACTTTTCAAACAAACATTTCATATTTTCATTGTATATTTGAATGTTTGAAGGAATTATTTCTCCACCATATGATAAATAAAAGTGCATAACAGTGAAAACCATCCAACATGAGGAGATATTGATGAATGTGAAAATTAGGATATGGAGTCTTTAGTCTAAATAACCGATCATAGATCATAGGTAGAGAAATTTCATTGAGAATGGTTTTAATTTATGATTTATATTATTCTTTATTTAATTCATTTCCAAGGAAATATTTATCACCATTCATGTTTATCTTCTAAGTCATCTCACTTATCATTAATTCCACATTAAACTTTTTTAATGTCTAATTGTTGAAAATAACGTATTTAATTTAGATTAGCTATCAAGATACAAAAAAATCATCCTATTTGGTTGCTTCCCATGCTACTAAGAGTTATGGATTTTAATGGTACAATACTAATAGTGGTTTGACAAGTTGAATTCAATGGTAATTTAAAAATAATATTATCTAAAGGTTTTATATATATACTTATATTTTCATATTGTGCTTTATAAAACAATGTGATCCTTTTTTTCACTTGTCTTGAATTTTATCTTAATTGAAGATTATTTTAGTGATTGAAATGGTTAATTGTCTTCTTGAGTAATAAATCCAGTTACCATATTAATTACATTTTTCATTTTAATAAGTTTGTAAGACATTTTATGTTCTTTCTTGGTGTTTCCACTATTCTAAAGATTCTATTCAAATAAATGACTTATAAATTTCATTAAAAATGTGTCCTCAGTTGTTAGAATCACAAATTTTCATCTCCTAATTTGTATAGAAGTGTCTTCAATCTCTGCACACTACATTGGTTAATGGTTCTCTCTCCCATTTTTTTCCTTAGTTTTGTAAGTGCACTTTACTTTTTTGAATATATCTTATGCAACCCTTTTAACCTGAGGTGATTTTTTTCTTGAAAGAAAAATTATCACTGCTTTAGATTTTTGGAAAAAAATTATTTAAAATATCTATACCATACCCTTAATACTATAATTTGTTCTCATTTGATGCCTTATTATTCCTTTGCAATCTTTTAATAAAAAACTTTATAAAAATTCCAATATAAGCATAGCCAAACTATAAAATAGTTCAGAATTGAGGCCAAGTAGATTTAGAAATAAAAAATGACTTAGTATTTCCATAAACCAACCTTGGCAGCGATCACTTCTCAACCTCCTTTCACATAACTGAGATATGTGACCATTTCATGACAAAAAAATATCAATCAATTTCTTTGAAAATTAATGAGACAACAAAAAAGACATAAATTTTTTAGAAAAAGATAAAATATAAATAACCAATTATATATTTATTAATATGTAATTAAAAAGTTGTACATTAATTTAGAAATAAATTGAGGCCAATATTATTTAGAAATAACAAATGGATCTTGATACTATCATCCCTTTTCTCACATCCCCCAAATATTATTTTTTTGTTTACTACATTACTGACTTGGTTCTTGGTTGGATATAATTTGTTTGGATTAATTATTTATGAATTTTTTTTATTTTTTATTTTTGCATCAATCAGTTTGTTGGTTTTATCATTCTTCATTTTGAGATAATTAGATTTTTTTCGAATCTTCTTGTAATATTTATTATTTTGGTTTTTTAGAAAATAAAAAATTAACACACTATATATCATATTTTATTGTTTTTAATACCAAATTTAAGATTAATAAAATTATTTATCCACCATAGTCAGAGTTTCTCGATGAAAATTGGCATCTAAACAGGCTTGTTTTTACATTTGTGTTGATGAAATTCAAATTTAGAATATACAATGCCCAAAATTGATTTGTATTAGTAATTATTATTTTCTAAATTATTTTAATTATTATGTTCATATAACTCATTTTTTCATATTTCTGTAATTTAATTTATTTATTCTCTCTCCATTTATTGATGTAGTTTCCTTATTATTTTATTTTTTATCTTCCTTAAAACAAAATGTAGTAGGATTGGGAACTGTATGGATTTTATCTTTGAATCCTTATTATGTGGGCTTATAGTGAGGTTAACCTTGGTCATAGATATAGTTTAGTAATGAGTTGCATTATCATAGTAAATTTAGGTGTTTATTTTCTCTATATTTCACCTTATATTCCTTAGAATTTGATCTATCATTCAGTTTTAGTTATTTCCTCTATTTTGATTCCATGGAACAATTTTTGTCTCTAAGTTGTAACATGTTTTAGGTTTAGTGTTTAGGGCTACTAGAATTATAGTTATATACTTGGTTTCCACCAAGCTTCATTTCTAAATTGGTATAACACTTTTTTGATTTAAAAAGGTTTTCCTTAGAATTATAAACTTATGAATTTAAGTATGATTGATTAGGATGATAATTTTTGAATCTGTAGATAGTTTCCCTTAGATCACTATTATTTCATTCAATTTTGGAAATTGTTCTTAAAAACTTGGTACAACATGTACGTAAAGTGTTACCATGTAATTGTGGAACTCTCCTTTTAGAATAGGTTTAGGTATTCAATTCCTTATATCAATATTATGGATCCTATTATTTTGGATTCGATGGATCCTTATGTAAAAATAATTCCATTTTTTAGGTACTAAGAATAACTATATCAACATAAAGCCAACGATACAAGATATCTCAATCAATTCATTTCATGATTCTGGGGGTGAATATATTTTTTATTTTTTATTTAGTTTACTTTGATTTCCCTTATATTTGTTTCCATTTTTACTAATTTCATATTGAACTATTATTACTGATTTTTATTATCTTTCATTTTTTCTAAGATGTTTCTTCTAACTAGTTTTATTTGAGGATGGTACTGTTGTATTTTTTTTATTTTTTTCATGTACAGGTAAGTGGTATTTAGGGATTTATTAACACAATGATCTCAATTGGTGACTCAGGAATGCTTAGATGTGTGTTCTGATTATGCAGTTTCCTTAGAATTATTTAATTCAAATAAAGTTAGAGTATTATTAAAAATATCATTAATTGGGGTTATGTGATATTTTGATACATATTTTGAGATAATTGGACCAATAATATGAAAAAATTTCTATTACTATCATATATAAGAAATTGTTGGGTTATTAGGCATGGATTGATGGTATTAGGTAGTACAGGAACATCATAAGGTTTATGTGTTTTAATTTGAAAGGTCTAAATATGTGAAATTCATTTTAACAGTTTTTTGTATATGAAATATTGTTTATGTGTTTAATTTTAAAGGTGGAAAATTTTGAATGTTGAATTCACAAAGTTATTAATTAGTTATATTTTAATATGCATGTTTTTAGCATGTTTAATTTTACATTTAATTTTTTATACGTTTAATACTGATTTTTTTATTATGCTCAACTACTGTGATTATTTATATGTGAACCTGTTACAAGGCCCACCTACTTGGTCTGTTTTCTTGATTTATAATTTTTTCATTACTTTAGGGATAAATGTGATATATTTATCATTCTAATCTTATAGATTAAGATAACCCCTTTTGTGTTTATTAGTGTGTTTCTTAATTGAGTTTATTAAGATGGTTATCCATCATTACATTTTAGATAACTACCATGTGTCATGTATACTGGAATGGATTGAAATAATAATATATTTGTATTATTATTATTTGTAATGTGTAAGAGTAGACGATATGTCAACTGAACATGTGGTCTTCTGGGAATGACCGAATATGTGGTTTTTAAAGGGTTGGGGCCCTTTAAAAACACACAGAGGGGTAAAAACCAACCAAATAGACTCCAAATGACATGAAATAAAATAAAAAAATAGTAGAGTGAATTTTGAAATAGTTGACTAGATGGTACGTCAATCAGAGGTGTTGTTTTCCCAGGATGATGGAAAACACACTTTTAGTGTCATAAAACACCAAAACATGCATTTAATAATTAGATATATATAAAAAGGCCTTAGAATGACTTGAAATCTTATAAAAATTTGTCTTATTATTATTTTTTATGCGGAAAAGTATATGACATGTCAATTAGATAAGTGTTCTACCCAGAACGACTGAATATGCAATTTTTAAGGGTTTGACGTCCTTTAAAAAGGTACATTTAGGGGTCAAAACCCACCAAACAACATTAAAATGACATGAAATCAAATGAAAACAACTGTAGAGTAAATTTTGAAATGAAGAATTATACGAATCATCAATCCAAGCTTTCGTTTACCTGAGAGGAATGAAAATGCACATTTAGTGTTATAAAACACCAAAACACGCATTTAACAGTTAGATCCATAGAAAATGACCTTATAATGACATGAAATCATAGGAAAACTATATTATTATTATTTTTGACATGTATGAGGAAAAAAAATATCAATTTAATGTGTATTCTATTTAGAATTTCCGAATATGAGGTTTTTAAAGGTTTGACACCCTTTAAAAACTCTGGGGGTCAAAACCAACTGAATGACCTCCAGATAATTTGAAATTAGAAGAAAACAACCATAGAGTAAATTGTAAAATGTTTGAGTAGAATGTACACCCATTGGAGGTATCATTTTTCCAGGATGATGTAAAATGTATTTTTAGTGTCACAAAACACCAAAATGTAATAGTCAAATGTATAGAAAACAACCTTAAAATGACTTTAAATCATAGGGAAATAGTCTTATTATTATTCTTTACATATATGAGTAGGATTAATGTCAATAGGATGGGTGTTATATTTAGAATGAAAAAATATGTGGGTTTTAAAGGTTTGACATCCTTTAAAAAGATACATCTGGGGTTCAAAACCAACCGAATGATATCTGAATGTCATGAAATCAGACGATAAAAATTACAGAATGAATTGTGAAATGGATGAGCAGATGAAAAATCAATATGAGATTATGTTTTTCTAGGAGGACTGAAAATGCATATTTAGTGTCATAAAACACCAAAATTCTTGTTTAATGGTCAAATCCATATCAAACAACTTTAGAATGACTTGAAATAAAAGGAAAATTGTATTATTATTATTATTAGTGATGTGTACAAGGAGTCAAGACATCAATCAGACATGTGGTAGGTCTAGAATGACTGAATATGTGGTTTTTAAAGGTTTGAGGCCCTTTAAAAACACGTAGGGGGTCAAAAATGTCTTAACGACCTCCCAATGCTGTGAAATCAGAAGAAAATAACTGTAGAGGGAATTGTGAAATGTTTGAGTATGGTACACTGATCAGATGTTCTATTTGTCTTAGATGATGTAAAATACAATTTTAGTGTCATAAAACACCAAAATGTGTGTTTAATGATCAGATATATAGAAAACTACCTCTTAATGAATTAAAATCATAGGTAAACTATATTATTATTATTATTGACTTGTACGAGTAGGTGAAATGTCAATTGGATAAGCAGTCTATTCAGAACGACAGAATAAGCAGGTTTCAAAGGTTTGCCACCCTCTAAAAAGGTGCATCTAGGGGTCAAAACCAACCAAAAGACTTTAAAATTTTGTGAAATAAAACTAAATTAGCTTTAGAGTGAATTGTAAAATGATCAAGCATACAAAACGTTAATCCAAGATGGCATTTTCCTAGGTGGACCGAAAATGCACATTTAGTGTCTTAAAACACCAAAACACATGTTTAACAGTCTAATACATAGAAAATGACCTCAAAATGAGTTGGAATCATAGTAAAATTGTATTATTATTATTATTTATGTGTATTATCATAATTAACATCAATCAGACATGCAATCTATCTAGAATGTATGAATATTCATTTTTTTTAAAGTTTGACGCCCATTAAAAAAATGTAGGGGCTCAAAAATAGTTGAATGACCTCCAAATGTCATAAAATCAGATGAAAAAAAAACATAGAGTGAATTGTGAAATGGTTGAGTAGATGATACATCAATTGAATGTTTTGTTTTCTCTAGATGATAGAAAATTCACTTTTAGTGTCATAAAACACCAAAACATTTTTTTTAATTGTTAAATATGTATAAAACGACCTCAGAATGACTTGAAATCATAGTAAAATCATCTTATAATTATTCTTGTTAAGTACAAGTAGATGACACATCAATTGAACGAGCGGTATTCTCAGAATGACCAGATATATGGTTTTTAAAGTTTTGACTTCATTTAAAAAGGTGTGTCCGAGGGTCAAAACCAACCGAACGACATATAAATTCTATGAATTTAGACAACAACAACAACAACTGTAGAGTGAATTTTGAAATTTTCAAGTAGACAGAATGTCAATTTGAGATAGCATTTTCTCGAGAGGACTGAAAACCCACATTTAGTGTCATAAAAAACCAAGACGTGTGTTTAACATCCAGATCCATAGAAAACGACCTCAAAATTAATTGAAATCACAAGAAAACTATATTTTTATTATTTCTATCATGTAAAAAGATATAAAACATCAATCAGACATATGGTCTATCCTGAATGACTGAATATGTGTTTTTTAAATGTTTGACACCCTTTAAAATCACGTGGGGGTCAAAACCAATAGAACGACATATAAATTCCATGAAATCATAAGAAAATAGCCATAGATTAAATTTTTAAAAGGTAGAATAGATAATATGTCAATAGGAGGTTCCATTTTCCTAGGATGATGGAAAACACATTTTAGTGTTATAAAACACCAAAATGTGTGTTTAATGGTCAGATATATAGAAAACAACCTCAGAATGACTTGAAATCATAGAAAAACCATCTTATTATTATTCTTTATGTTTATAAGAATACCACATATCAATCGGATGAGTGTTTTACTTGAAATGCCTGATTATGCGGTTTTTAAAGGTTTGATGCCCTTTAAAATGGTTTGTGAGGGGGTCAAAACCAACTAAAAGATATATAAATTCTATGAAATTAGACAAAAAAACTGTATAGAGAATTTTGAAATGGTTAATAATTGCGAAGGTGGAGAGATGATTTCCCAATGAAGATGCTGGGGAGGAGCAGTTTTAAGTATTTAGTCTGGGTTGTATGTAATGTTTAAAGCCTACAGGCAATGAATTCCTCTAAGGCCTACGGCCCATGTAATACTTATTCCTACAAGCCTTGTAAGGGTTCCACCTCACCCCTTGAAAGTTGGATTATCAAAAATCAATAAAAAATGAAGGCCTTCAAGCCATTGGATGGTTAAGCATATAGAAGGTCAATATAAGCTGATGTTTTCCCCGAAGGATCAAAAACAAAAATTTAGTGTCATAAAACCCCAAAACACATGTTTAATGGTCAGATACATAGGAAATGACCTCAGAATGAATTAAAATCATAAGAAAACAATATTATTATTATTTTTGATTTGTATAAGGAGGGAAAACGTAAATTGGATGTGTAGTTAGTCTAGAACGACCAAATATGTGTTTTTTAAATGTTTGATGCCCTTTTAAAACACGTGGGGGTCAAGAATAGTTGAAAGACCTCCGAATACTATAAAATCATAGGAAAATAAACATAGAGTGAATTTTGAAATTATAGATTATATGGTACATCAATCATAGGTGTTGTTTGTCTTGGATGATAGAAAATGAACTTTTAGTTTCATAAAACACCAAAAATTGTATTCAATGGTTAGATATATAGAAAAATACCTTGGCATGACTTGAAATCACATAGAAACAATATTATTATTATTATTATTGAACTGTAAGAGTATAAAGCACATCAATCAAACATGTGGTCTATTCAGAACAATAGAATATGTAGTTTTTAAAGGTTTGGTGCATTTTAAAAAGGTGTGTTTGGGGGTCAAAACCAAATGAATAGCATCTAAATTCCATGAAATTAGAAAAAACAACCGAAGAGTGAATTTTGAAATGGTTGAGTACATGAAACATCAATCTGAGCTATCATTTTTTCAAGAGGACTGAAAACACACATTTAGTGTCATAAAACACCAAAACACGGGTTTAGTGGTTAGATATATAGAAAAAAACTTCAGAATGACTTGAAATCACAATAAAACCGTATTATTATTTTTTATATGTATGAGGAGATAAAAAATTAATTGGATGTGTTATCTGTCTAAAACGACCGAATATGAGGTTTTTAAAGGTTTGATACCCTTTAAAAACATGTGGGGGTCAAAACTAGCCGAACAAGCTTCGAATGTTGTGAAATAAAAAGAAAACAATAATATATTGAACTGGTAAATGGTAAAGTAGATGAAACATCAATTGAATTTTCCTTTTTTCTGAGATGACATGAAACACACTTTTAGTGTTATAAAACACCAAAACATGCATTTAACAGTTATATATATAGAAACTGACCTCATAATGACTTGAAATCATAGATAAAATTTATTACTATTATTCTTGACATGTACGAGTAAGATAAACATTAATAAAATATTTATTCTATTAGAAATGATAGAATATACGGGTTTTAAAGGTTTGATACAATTTAAAAAGGTGTGTTTGGGGGTCTAAACCAACTGAACGACATCCAAATACTATGAAACTAGATGAAAAAAACTATAGAGTGAATTTCAAAATGGTTGAGTAGAAGGAACATCAATATGATACAGATTTTTCTTGGGAGGACTAAAAATGTACATTTATTGTCATAAAACACCAAAACATGCATTTAATAATCAGATCAATAGAAAAAAATCTCATAATGACTTGAAATCATAGAAAAACCATCTTATTTTTATTTTTTATGTGTATGAGGAGATTAAATGTTAATAAAATGTGTGGTATACCTGGAATGAATGAACATATTGTTTTTAAAGGTTTGACGCCCTTGAAAAACATGTGGAGCGTCAAAACTAGACAAATTGCCTCTGAATGCTATGAAATCAAACACCAAAAATCATAGAGTTAATTCTGAAATGGTCGAGCAGGTGATACATCATTCAAAGTTTTTGTTTATCCGGGATGATGAAAAACACACTTTTAGTGTCATAAAACACCAAAATGTGCATTTAATGATCATATATATAGAAAACGACCTCATAATGGCCTGAAATCACAAGACAACTTTCTTATTATTATTCATTCCATGTATGAGCATACGAAACATCCATAAGATGAGTGTTATGCCTAGAATGATAGGATAATCGGTTTTAAATTTTAAAAAAATAATTTAAAATAATTAATATATTTTCAAAATCAAATAACTTATGTTTGTTGTACTAAGTTTTAATTGAAATATTTTATTGTATTTCAATTATTAGTTGTGATATTTTGTAATGTACAAGTTGTTTTATTAAATTTTTTCATGAAGTTTTATTCGATTATGGGTGTAGAGCTTGGATGATGACAAGGAAAAGAGATTTATGGTCCCATTTGACATATTTTGGAAATATTTATTGTATTTTTGAAATTTGGTAGTTTTTGTAATGTCATTATGCATTTTTTTAAAATAAAAAATATTTATAGTGTTCACCATATGGAAATTGCTATTGGTTAGACGAAGTAAGCCTATAGTGAACTCTATATGGAGGATGTTATAACTAAGCGAGACTATAGTGAACGCAAAATGGTAGTTGCTATAGATGATCCTGAGATGGTCTATAACGACTACCAAACAGCAGTCACTATAGGTGACCCTAACCTGGTCTACAACATCCACAAAATGGCAGACACCATAGGAAACAATGACGGGCCTAAAGTGTCCAATGTTTAGAGGATATTGGGTGGCCACTATAGGCCTTTAGAGATGGCTTTTGATGGTTGCTAAAGTCCTTTTTTCTACTAGTGTTTATTAAAATAATCCTTTCTCAACCACTTTATAAAAACAACTCAAATATCTTTAAAATTTTATCAAATCTATTCAACCTTATCAGCTTCACTCCCAAAGTATTACAATATATTAAATACTATTACTTACTAATTCTATATATATATATTTTTTATTTTTGGATAATTCCTCTTTTTAACTAGGTTGAGAGGGAACACTTACATGACATAGAGGCCCAGAATACATGACCCTAAGTCCCATAGGTACAAAGACCTTACACATTTGACCTGAATGCACTGAAACAACCCATCTTGAATATTTCTTCAATGTTTTCACATTACTCACCACCAAACGATGCAGTTGGCTATCCTTACCCTATACAAAGCTGAGTGGGGCCTAAACCCAGTGGTGAGTTGTCCTTATAACTCTATATAATGTGTCTAGTTATCTCTTAATTGTGACTACTACCACTTTGATCCATCATCCAAAGGATTCTCTAGTATAATTGAACCACCCTACATTGATGTCTTGAAGTTCCAATGGCCTGGAGGCCCAATACATGGTCTAAAACACAATTCAAGTGAATAATACCACTCCTATTATACCCCACTATATTACCTGCTATAATACTCACACTTCTATAATTATATAATCTTCTAAAGTACCTAAAAAATTCACACTCGCTCGGTTTTGAACTTGGGTTTCATATAGGATTATAGGGAATATTTACCACTTGGGTAATCCCTTAACTACAACATATTAAATACTAAATTTAGATCATTTAAAGTAGTTTCACAACCTCTAATTCATGCTTATGTTTTGAATTCTCCAACATTTATTCAATACATTTTATTCACTGTTTAAAACATCCTACAAGATCAAAAATCCTTGAATGGATTCTTCAATACTCATCCAACTTCTAACTCTTTGAATAATAGCTCTTCATGTTGTTCACTCATCCAGTTATTAAAATTTATTCCTAAACTATTATATTTAGTTCATTTATCTATCATTATTACTTGATATTGATTCACTAAAAATAAATTTTCTAATCATAATATTTAAAAACTTTTTTCCTAAAACCTGTCTAACCAGATATTCTAAGAAAACAACAACACAAATTCCTTTTTCCATTTATGTATGAGAAACACCTCATCTATCCATCTTAATTTATTGTTTTATTTTACATCACCCAATATTCTCCATACATTGAATTTATTTCACATAGATACACTAACAACAAATACAACACCCTTATTTAACATTCTTTAACACCCACTTGGAATCTTCAATCCCCCTCTTTAGATTTGTTATCAATAATGCTTTACTTTATAAATTAAATTTTCTCCTCCTCATTATTGATAATAGATTTAAAGGTGAAATATGAGGGAAGTAATTACTTGTATTTAACTATCCTCCATGGTTTTAAAAACAACTTCTTCTCACTCTTTTGTTCGGAGTTATAATATGGTCCAGCACTTTGAGAGAAGGATGACATCACATATCTCTTAGTAACGATCTATCATTTAATTAACTCTAAGATTGTGTGGGCTAACTCGAGGTAGAAAAAAAGAGTGACTAACATAGAAAAAAAATCTATCCCTAAACTTTCCATCATGTGATACCGTTTCAAATTTCTCACTCTAGGAGCCATATAACTAGATTCATCAAGAAACATATAAGCTATACTCATATTTAACAAACATATTAAAAATATTCAAGTGAAATATAGATAATTATACCTTAAAAATAATTTTTTCATCAACCATTACTCCCCCCTTTTAATCATATTTTATATAATCAATGTAAGGACAGAGAGTGTGGTTTCCATACTTAAAATTTAAATTTTTTAAGGGTTTTATAGAATTTATATGTTCATAAAACATATTTTAAATCAAATTATTCATGTTAGATCCCCCTAAAGGGACACACTCCATTATTTATGGGTGTGCTAATTTATAAAAAACCTTTATCAGTGTTATAAAATGGATTTATCAGCACTAAAATGTACTGACAATTTACACGACTTTAAAAGAGTGTGTCCTTTATTAGAACTAGAAAAATTGATGATAAAGGACCCATTTATTGGTGCTAAAACAAAAGTGCTGATAAATATGGCCTTTATCAGTGCTTCTATTTTAGCGCTGATAAATGTCATAGTAGCTGCTGCAAAGCTACATCCCTAAAGAAGCCCTATAAACAACAAACCAAATTAGCATACAAATATACAAAAACTAGATTAGAATAAAAATATTACATTGAACCATCATTTAAATTAAAAATTTATGTACAAAATATTTACATTGATTTCATATTTACAATTAATCAAAAAAATTACAAACTAATATACAAAATCAAAACTCTTATAGGTTTTTTCCAATGATCAATATCTATAAAAAATCTTATCCCTACAATAAAACCAATGTCTATTTTAGTAACGGTACATAAAAAATAAAAAAAATTAATTTTAATGTTATATAATCGACATATGATAAATTATATTGTTAATTTTATATTAATTATTAATTACACTATTAATTAATAATTATATTATGAATAATTAATTACATTGTTAATTAATAATATATATATTATTATTATTAATTACAAAATATATTAATTATATTATTAGTTATTAATTATCTTAATTGATTAAATAATTGTTGATAATTATATCAGTAAAGTAAAATGACACTTCTATATTGAAATCACACACTTCAAGTTATATCAACCGCATCATGTGGCTGATTGACATGCGGTTAATTCTTACATATCACAAATGAATTATTGATCATTTTACTAAAGTTTGAAAACAATATGAGCTTTTTTTATTATTTTTGGCTATGTGATGTTCATTTTAAACTAAAATGACACTTCTATATCTCAAACACACACTTTGAGTCATAACCACCACATCATGTTTCAGATTGACATGTGTTCAATTCCTACAGGTCAAAAATGAAATATGGATCATTTTCCTAAAGTTTGAAAACAATTCAATCTAATTTTATTAGTTTTGACCATGTGACTTATGTTTTAAACTAAAATGACACTTTTATATTGAAAACATTCAGTTTTATTCATACTGACCACATCATGGGTCATATTGACATACAGTTTATTTCTACACCTCAAAAATGAATTATGGATCATTTTTATAAAGTTTGAAAAGAATCCTATCTCGTTTGATTGGTTTTAGATATGTGATGTGTATTTTAAGCTAAAATGGCACTTTTATATTAGAAACTTGACCTTTGAGTCATACCACCCACATTGTGTGTTGGATTGATATACAGTTGATTTATACATCTCAAAAATTAATTATGAATCTTTATCCTAAATTTTGAAAATAATATGAGATTGTTTGTTTTTTTGGCTATATAACATGTGTTTTAAACTAAAACGACACTTATATATTGAAAAAATGCACTTTGAGTCATAAAGACCACATCATGTGTCAATTGATGTTTGGAATATTACTATAAATAAAAAATTAATTATGGATCATTGACCTAAAGCCTTAAAACATTCCAACCTAATTTTCTCAGTTTTGAAAATGTGACACACATTTTAAATTAAAATAACACTTTTATATTGAAAACACACACTTTGAATCATATCAGCCACATCGTCTTTCATATTGTAGTGAGATAAATCTTTACATGTCAAAAATGAATTTTGGATCGTTGTCATAATTTTTTTAAAATAATACAATCTTTTTTCATGGTTTTGGATATGTGATGCATGTTTTAAAGTAAAATGAAACTTATATTGAAAATATGAACTTCGAGTCATACTGATCACATCATGTGTCATATTTATTTTTGATCAATTACGGCATGTCCAAAATGAATTATGGATCATTTTCCTAAAGTTTTAAAATAATCCAATCTTGTTTTCTTAATTTTGATTTATAATGCATGTTTTAAACTAAAATGATACTTTTATATTGAAAACACGCACTTTGAGGCATAATGACCACATCATGTATCCGATTAACATTTGGTTTCTTCCTAAATGTAAAAAAATGAATTATGAATAGTTTTACTAATGTTTTAAAATAATCTGAGCTCATTTTTTTAGTTTTGGCTATGTGACATGCGCGCTAAACTAAAATGACTTGTTTATACACACTTCAAGTCATAACAACCACATCATGTATTAGATTTATGTGTGATAAATTAATAAACATAAAAAATGAATTATGGATAATTTCCCTAAATTTTGAATAAATCCAAGCTTTTTTTCTTGGTTTTGACAATGTGACATGCATTTTAAACTAAAATGACAATTTTATATTAAAAACACAAAATTCAAGTCATAGCATCCAAATCTTGTGTCATATTTATGTATGGTCAATTTATACATGTAAAAAATAAATTAAGGATCATTTTTGAAAAGTTTGAAAACAATTTGAACTCATTTTCTCAGTTTTGGCTATGTGACATGCAATTTAAAGTGAAATGACACATATATTGAAAACATGCTCTTCAATTCATACCACCCATATCTTGTGTTGTATTGATGTGTGGTCAATTAATTTATATAAAAAATGAATTATGGATTTTTTACTAATGTTTGAAAAAAAATTCAAGCATTTTTTCTTAGTTTTGGATATGTGGAACTTGTTTTAAACTAAAATGACACTTTTATATTGAAAACACACACTTTGATTCATACCACCCACATCATGTGTCAGATTGAGATGTGGTTAATTCCTACACATAAAAAATAAATTACGAATAATTTTACTATTATTTGAGAATAATATGATCTCATTTTCCCAGTTTTGGCTATGTGATGCATGTTTTAAACTAAAATGAAACTTTTATATTGAAAACATGCACTTAAAGTTATAATGACCACATCACATGTTATATTGGAATGAGATAGATTCATATACACAAAAAAATGAATTAAGGACCAATTTACTAAATTTTGAAAACATTATGACTTCATTTTCTCAATTTTGACAATGTAAAATGCATTTTAAACTAAAATGACACTTTTATATTGAAAACACACACTTAGAGTCATATTATCCACAATGTGTGTTGGATTGATGTGTGGTAAATTTATACATATCAAAAATTAATTATAGATCATTTTTTTAATATTTGAAAACAATATAATCTTGTTTTCTTGGGTTTGGATTTGTGACATATGTTTTAAAGTAAAATGACACTTATATTAAAAATACGCGCTTCGAGTCATACCATCCATATCATGAATCAGATTGATGTGAGGTCAATTCCTACACATCACAAATGAATTGTGTAACATTTTCATAAATTTTTAAAAACATACAGGTTCATTTTCTTGGTTTTGGCTACATGACGTGTGATTTAAACTAAAATGAAACTTTTATATTAAAAAAATGCACTGTGCATCACAATGAAAACAATATGTGTCTAATTTATGTGTGGTTGATTCCTACATGTAAAAAATGAATTATGGTTTCTTTCCTAAAGTTTGAAAATAATTTGAGATCATTTTCTTGGTTTTGGCAATGTGACACATGTTTTAAATTAAAATGACACTTTTATATTGAAAAAATGCATTTCATGTCATAACGACCACATCGTGTACCAAATTGATGTGTGGTCAAAATCTACACATAAAAAATAAATTATGGATCATTTTAATAAATTTTGAAAACATTATATTCTTTTTTTATTGGTTTTGACAATATGACACACATTTTAAACTAAAATGACACTTTTATATTGAAAACATGCACTTCGAGTCATACCGGGCACATCGTGTGTTGGGTTAATGTACGATTGATTCCTATATATCACCAATAAATTATGGATATTTTTCATAAATTTTAAATTAATAAGATACTTTTTTCTAGGTTTTATCTACGTGATGTTCATTTTATAGTAAAATGACACTTATATTGAAAACATGCACTTCGAGTCATACCACCCACATCATGTGTTGAATTTAAATGCGGTCAATTTACACATGTCACAAATTAATTATGGATAATTTTTATAAAGTATGAAAATAATACAATATAATTTTCTCAGTTTTGGCTATGTGACATGTGTTTTAAGCTAAAATGACACTTTTATATTTAAAACACACACTTCAATTCATACCGACCACATCATGTGTCTGATTGATGTGTGGTTGATTCTTATACACCATAGATGAATTATGATTAATTTTAATAAAGTTTGAAAACAATCTGAGCTATTTTTCTCTCTTTTTGTTATGTTATGTGTATTTTAAATTAAAATGAAACTTCTATATTGAAAGCAAACACTTCGAGTCATAACGATCACATTGTGAGTTAGATTGATGTGCATTCAATCACGACACATAAAAAATTAATTATGGATAATTGTACTAAAGTTTGAAAAAAATTCGATCTTGTTTGTTTGGTTTTGAAAATGTGAGACTCATTTTAAACTAATATGATACTTTTATATTGAAAACATGCACTTCGATTCATACTAACCACATCATTTTTCAGATTGATGTGAGGTCAATTCCTACACATAAAAAATGAATTATGGATAATTTTGGTAAAGTTTAAAAATAATATAAACTCATTTTATTGATTTTGGTTATGTGATATGTATTTTAAATTAAATGGACACTTATATTGAAAACACACACTTCGAGTCATATAGTTCACATCATGTGTCAGATTGATGTTTGGTAGATTCCTACATCTCAAAAATTAATTATAGATCATTTTTCTAAAGTTTGAAAATAACATGAGATCGTTTTCTTAGTTTTGGATATGTGAAATATGTTTTAAATAAAAATGACACTTTTATATTGAAAACACACACTTCAAGTCATACTGACCACATTGTGTGTTCGATTGATGTGTGGTTAATTTTTACATATCAAAAGTGAATTGTGGATCATTATCCTAAATTTTGAAAATAATCCAATCTCGTTTTCTTGGTTTTGGATATGTGACACACATTTTAAACTAAAATGAAACTTTTATATTAAAAACACATACTTTGATTCATATAGACCACATCATGTGTTAGATTGAAATTTTGTTGATTCCTACACATCACAATTGAATTATGGATCATTTTCCTAACATTTTAAAATAATACTAGATTGATTTCTCAATTTAGGCCATGTTATGTATGTTTAAACTAAAAATGAAACTTTTATATTGAAAACATTCACTTCGAGTCATACCACCCACATCATGTTCCAGATTGACGTGTGGTAAATTCCTATATGTTAAAAATTAATTATAAATAATTTTTATAAATTTTAAATACAATATGATCCTATTTTATCATTTTTGGATATGTGATGCATGTTTTAGACTAAAATGACACTTTTATATTTAAAACACACACTTTGAGTCATACTTTCCACACTATGTGTTGGATTGACATGCATTCAATTCCTACACATCAAAAATTAATTATGGATCATTTTCCTACAGTTTAATAACTATCAAAGCTCATTTTTTCAGTTTTGACAATGTGATAGGCATTTTAATCTAAAATGAAACTTTTATATTGAAAACACACACTTTGAGTCATACCGACCACAACATGTGTCAGATTGACATGTGGTCAACTCCTAAATGTTACAAATAAATTATGGATTGTTTTCCTAAATCTTGAAAACAATCCAATCTCGATTTCTTGATTTTGGCTATTTGAAATGCATTTTAAAATAAAATGAAACTTCTATATTGAAAACATGAACTTAAAACCATAATAACCACGTCATCTGTTTGATTCATGTGTAGTCGATTCCCACACATCAAAAATAAAATATGAATCATTTTATTATTTTTTGAAATTAATATGAGCTCATTTTCTCAGTTTTGGATCTATGACACACATTTTAAAATAAAATAAAAAATTTATATTTAAAACACACACTTCAAGTAATAATAGTCACATCATGTGTCAGATTGATATGAGATCAATTCCTACACATCATAAAATAATTATGGATTGTTTTCATAAAGTTTTAAAACAATCCAACATTGTTTGCTTGGTTTTGACAATGTGATATCCATTTTAAACTAAAATTACACCTTTATTATAAGGCCTCGACATTAAACATTACTTAATATTGAATTAAATGAATAATTCGCATTGAGGATCTTTTAAGGTTTAGAGTTTTAGAGAATTAGATCATAACTATTAAATCTCAAAAGATTACACATTGGACACTTCTACAAAGTTTCCATTTTTTTTACAAAACATGAACTCTTAAAAAAAGAGTCATGTCTAGTTCCATGTTTAAGACAACATGACTTTTCCTTGATCCCATACTTGACCCTATTCCACATTATGTCCTGTGAAAAATATTTCAAAAAAACTTGGGGTGAGTATAAAAAAGCTCAGTAAGGGATACACAAAGAAGGAAAACTGTTAGTTTTTCAAAACAACAAGTAAACCATGAATACTTTATCAAATTAATACTTTTAACCTTTATGAAGTAGTAAATACTCTTCACTGAATAAAATATCATTAATTACCCTTTTGTAACCAAAATATTATCATAAAACCCATATAAAGAACACATAACATATAAAGGTAACTTGGTACATAAACATACTTCAATGGAATAACCTTACGGTCGACTTCCACACATATCACTAAATGGAATAGCCATACGGCCGACTTCCATACCCAATGCATTGGAGGTTATAACATAACCACCCATTCTGGTATTCACGGCACCACCCGTCATATGGTTTATCACGTAACCACCCGTCAAATGTCCAAGTACCATTATAAAATCATAAGACATAAAACAAAAATAATAGAAAGAAAACATTTCCACATTTCAATCACAATATATCACTTAAATATATTTACATAAAAAATCAATTATAAAAACCATTTTCAATACCAAAATACATAAAAGAGTATATGGTATTTATTTCATTTTAAAAAAACATTGCAGCTTGTTGAGGAAGCCAAAGACCAAATAATACTCGCGGTAGCGGAAAAGGTCGTTGTCACCGCGTACGTTAAAAGAAACATTCCTTTTTGTCATTTAGTAAAACGATTCGTAGAAAAATATTCCCTTTGAATGAAATGAAAATTCAAAGGTGTTTTATACAGCGTATAAAAGAAATTTGTGTATAAAACAAAATATGCCTCAATGAAATGAGATTGAGAGGAAGTCTCTTACCTCATGTCTGACTTGACTCGATCGCTCTTTAATCTCCTGAATAATAAAATAGTGTTAATTTATACTTTCTTAAGAAAATTTTTCAAGATTACTATTCCTTTTATATCACTTATTGTCATGTTATAAACATTATGTAATCATTTAAGTTAATAATGTTCGTTTTGTCGATATCTCGTTCATAAGTCAAAAATGGACTTCTCACAATTACATGTTGTTCATGTGGTCAAAGGTTCATTATATCTAGAATGATATTAATGATTTGGATATCATATATATCATATATATTCAGCATATATATGTATTTATAATAGTATATAACATTTAGAGGTAAGAAATGAAATGCATCGTTCATGGAGACGGTAAGTCGTACGTACGCATGAACGCTACTTTCATTTCTATTTCATATTTAATGGAGTTAAATCATAATGATATAAAGGTATATTATAATTCCAGTATAATATAATATATAATATCATTAAATATATCCTTTATACGTCCCACATATGGCATTAATGAATCAAATCACTTTGAGGGGGTGGTAGTCCACAGTTCCTAAAATGAAGATATCGCGTTTACCCATAATGGAAACCATAAAGGTATGCAATAAATTAAAAATAAAGAAGAATAAGGAAAACATAAACAAAATATATATCATATATAAATAGAGTGACATCTTAATGGCCACCATGAAAGGTGTTAAAAGAATATTGAACAATCATCGTTTCGTGAGGCATAAATTTGCCAACCACAGAAACAGTATGTTCTTTAACCATTAGACGAAGGTGTGTGTAAGTGTAGCTCGAATAATTCTCATAACAGAATCCTAGTATATTGAATATAATGTTGTTTTTACAAAATAAAGTAATAAAAAGATTTTAGGGGGTTGGATAATCAAAATAAAACAAAAGAACACAAGTGAAGACATTACCTTTAAATCGGGTAACTCATCTTGGTTTGAACCAAAAGGGTTTCTTGAAGAGCTTTCTACATAAGGTAAGGCTTCTAAGATTAAGAGAGGGATGTGGAGAGATAAAATTAGCAGATCTTGGATAAACAAAATGCTTGAGAGGTGTGGGTAAGGAAGTAGAGGTGGGGGCCTTTTATAAGAGGAGAGGAGGGGCACTCTTGGAAAGTTATAAAATGTTACTTTATTATATAATGAGTTTCAGATTTTAAAGGTCCCAAAATTATATATTTAGAGGATAAGGTGATAATAGTTCTAAATCCTCACATACAATAGTTTTTTGACAATTTTAGGTCTTATATTTTACATTATCTTTTCATTTTATTTAAATCATTAAATAATGAGTTAATTGCTGCATCATCATGGTGTCATAAATAATTTAATTTATTTAATGTCTAAAAATTGTAAAAAAAATATCATGATGTATGAAATATTTTTAGATTTCTAATGAATATTTATATTCAAAAATATGACTTGTATAACACCGTGTAAAAATTATTTTAGTAAAACAATACATGTTTGTGATATTTTTATTTTAACTTTAAATAAAAAGTTATTAATGTCATTTTCTTACCCAAGTGAATCCATGGGGTCCCCAAGTTGACCCATGGATTTTCTTGGTCAGCCATGACACATAAAATAATGGTAGGAATTGTTTCAAGGTCATTTCATATTATTAAAACATTATTTTTACCTTAAATTACACTAATTACCTCTAATCGCGATTAATAAAACTTAAAAGTTACTATTCACCAAAAAATTATTTTAATCCCATTGAACCACATTTTACATCCTAATGACAACCATGTATGTCTGATTTTTGAAATTCAATTCACAAAAGTGGTAAAGTTTCATTTAAACGAAAAATCAGTTTTTTTAACTACCACTTAGTGGTTTCATTATTCATCAAAAATTGAAGTTTTTCAGAAAAATACCAAAAATTCACCCTAAGATATATTCGATATTCCAAATTCAAAAATTATGAATATTTTAAAAAATTTAAAACATATAAGTTTCATTAATTAATTTAATAATTAATTCCCGCTGTCAAAACAAATAGCGTGTTTTTTAGAAGCAATATCAATCAAAAGATTGACACTTGTTTAAGTCCAATTTCAAAGTGAAGTTAATTCCAATGACCACCATTGGATTAAATGGTAAAAATATATTCTAATTTAACTTTAAAACCAATTCAAAAGATAATATAATCATATAAATAAATTAGATTAAAAAGAGGTTTTGAATTAAAATACAACATTTTTCACTATTCATTAAAAAATGAACTTTATCGGAAAAATACCAAAAAAATTACACAAAGTAAATTTTGATGTCCTGATTCTAAATAAGAATTTTATTTGGTCCAATATAATGTAAAAGAGTGACCAAAACTATATTTAATGAGGGTTCACCATCAAAAGGTGATAATTCGACCTTTTTGTGAATATTAAAGTATCTATGCCTAAAATTGAATTCTTTTCTTATTTTAAGCCTTAATCTTTTATTGGATAAATGTAAAAATATTTAACAAACATATATAATCATATTTTAATTATTTCTATTCATTCCCACCAATACAATGGCTACATGTTAACTACCTTTTAAAATAATATTATTATATTACTAGTGTGCAATGTAAGATTTCAAAGAAACTCGTTGTTGTGTATCGGGTACGCTATCGAACATAGAAACCTCTTTAAATTAAAATTAATATTTAATTCCCAAATATTAATAAATATGAAAATGTATTATTCTTTATTTACTTGGGATGTTACATCCTTCCCCCCTTTTGGGAATTGCGTCCTCACAATTTTATTCACTTATCAAAATAAGTGGGGGTATTTATCCCTCATAGCATTTTCAGATTCTCATGTTTCCTCTTCAACCATATGGTTTTTCCACAAAACCTTTACCTAGTGAATTACCTTATTCCGCAACACTTGCTCTCTTCGGTCAAGAATCTGGACTGATTGTTCTTGATAAGAGATATTCTCTTCCAACTGAACTACCTCTAGGCTAAAAACATGAGACGGATCTGGCATATACTTTCTTAACATCAAAACATGAAAAACATTATGTACCTGAGATAAAATCGGAGGTAAAGCCACTCGGTAAGCAACTGATCCAACTCTCTCCAGAATTTCGTATGGTCCAATGAACCTTGGACTCAACTTTCCCTTATTACCAAAATTCATCACACTTTTCCATGGAGAACTTTTAGAAAGACATGATAACCTACCTCAAAAGATAGATCCTTCCTCCGATTATCCGCATAACTTTTCTGCCTGCTCTAAGCTGTTCTCATGTGCTTCTGAATCAACTAAACTTTTTCTGCCATATCTTCTACCAATTCTGGTCCCATCAGCTTCCTTTCCCCTACTTCATCCCAAAAAGTTGGAGTTCAAAACCATTTACCATATAATGCTTCAAACGGATCCATCTGTATACTGGAATGAAAACTATTATTATAAGAAAAATCAACCAAAGAAATATGTTGGTCCCAACTTCCCTGATAATCCATCAAGAAAGCACGTATCATATCCTCCAAGGTCTGAATTTTTCGTTCTGACTACCCATCTTATTGAGGATGAAAAGCTATACTAAAATTTTATTCAGTACCCAACGACTTCTGAAGGCCTTCCAAAAGTTAGAAGTGAACCTGGGATCACGATCAGATACAATGGAGAGGGGAACTCCATGTAACCTGACTATCTCTTTAACATGCAACTGAGAAAGTTGATCTAGAGACAAAGTATCTCGAATAGGAAGGAAATGAGCAGATTGAGTCAATCGATCAACAATAACCCAGATTGCATTATTACCTCGAGATATCTATGATAATCCCACAACAAAGTCCATGGATATATTTTCCCATTTCCACTCTGGCACCGGTAATGACTGAAGCATCCCTTTCGGTAACTACCGCTCTGCTTTAACTTACTGACAAGTCAAACACTTCACAGTAAAATCAGCAATATCTCTTTTCATTCCATCCCACCAGTAATACTCCCACAGATCTCTGTAGATCTTAGTACTGCCAGGATGAACTGAATACGGGGAACTTGAGCCTCACATAACAACTCATTCTTCAACTGTGAATCACAAGGCACACATAATCTCTTCCCAAACCTCAAAACACAATCATTATCAA
The DNA here is from genome assembly GCA_963277665.1 of Viscum album. Classification (NCBI taxonomy): domain Eukaryota; kingdom Viridiplantae; phylum Streptophyta; class Magnoliopsida; order Santalales; family Viscaceae; genus Viscum; species Viscum album. The sequence continues at coordinate 1,817,403,123 of OY728127.1, forward strand.
TGTTAAATTCAGGCAACTTACCCTTCTAAACCAGATCTACCTTTTTCTACAACCCACTATCTTTCTTCTACGCTTGCTTAATTCTATCTGATAGAGATGATCTCACTGACACCTGAAACAAAACAGAAGAACTTCTTTCACCAACAACTTCTATGCCAAAGTTCATCAAATCAAAAACCAAAGGATCTCATTCCAAATGTATCATGGTTAATGAAGCATTACTTTTTTAAATCAAAGCATCATCCACTTTATTTGCTTTTCCCAGATGGTAATGAATTATACAATAATAATCCTTGATTAATTCCAGCCATCTTCTCTGTCTCATGTTCAATTATTTCTGAGTGAATATATACTTTAAACTTTTGTGATCAGTATATATTTCACACTTTACTCCATACAAATTATGCCTCCAAATTTTTTAGAGAAAAAACAACAGCAGCTAATTCCAAATCATGTATAGGGTAATTTACCTCATGAGTTTTCAACTGACGTGAAGCATAAGCAATTACCTGATCATTCTGCATAAGGAAACAACCAATTCCCTTCAATGAAGCATCACTATAAATAATAAACTCACCATTCCTAGAAGGAAGTGCCAAAACTGGAGAATTCACCAATCTTATTTTCAACTCCTAAAAACAATCATCACATTCTTTTGTCTAGATAAACTTAACACCCTTCCGAGTTAGCTTAGTCATTGGACTAGAAAACCGTGAAAAATTTTCAACAAACCTTCAGTAGTAACCTACCAAACCAATAAAACTACGAATCTCGGTTACATTTTTGGGTCTTTTCCATTCTTCAACAACTTTTGTTTTATCAGGATCAACAGTTATGCCATTTTTTGAAATAATGTGACCAAGGAAAGAAATTTTTTGTAACCAAAACTCACACTTGCTGATTTTTCCATACAATTTATTTTCTTTTAAGGTTTGTTAGATAACCCTTAAATGACTTTCATGCTCCTCTTTACTTTTAGAAAACACCAAAATATCATCAATGAAAACAACCACAAACTTATCCAAGAACTCATGGAAAATTCTATTCATAATGTCCATGAATAAAGCAGGTGCATTAGTTAACCCAAAAGGCATAACTACAAATTCATAATATCCATATCTAGTGCGAAAATCAGTCTTCGGAATGTCTGATTCTTTTACTTTCAACTGATGGTACCCCGACCTCAAGTCAATCTTAGAAAAATATTGAGCTCCCTGGATCAGATCAAACAAATCATCGATATGAGGCAAAGGATACTTATTCTTAACAGTGATGTTATTCAAGGCTCTATAATCAATGCAAAGTCTCATTGAACCATCTTTATTTTTAACAAACAAGACAGGAGCACCCCATGGTGATGTTCTAGGTTGAATGAAACCTTAATCTAATAACTCCTGCAATTGCTTCATTAACTCTAAAAGTTCAACTTGATCCATTCGATAAGGGGGTTTTGAAATTGGATTAGAATCAGGAACTAAGTCAACAGTAAATTAAACTTCCCGATCATGAATAATACCAAACAACTCATCAGGAAAAACATCAAGATACTCATTTACCACTGGCACATCATTAATCTGAACAGTTCCTTTATTTTCAACAATATGTGCAAGGTAAAGTTCATCTCCATATTTTACTAGTTTCTCAACTTCCTGATATGTTATCAAAAGCAAGGGTCCATTCTTGTACACAAACTGAAAATCTTTCTGAAAAGAAACCTCTTTAGCTCTGCAGTCAATCTTATCATGATAAACAGAAATCCAATCCATGCCCAAAATAACATCAAACTCTACTAGAGGCAAAACAATAAGGTTTATAGGTAGATTCTTTCCGCACACAAGGATAGGAAAGTTCTTATAATTTCTTTTTGTCTCAACATTCCCTCTGGGTGTTTTTACCATAATTTCAGGATTCATATCTTGAGATGGAATTCCCAATCTACTGGAAAAATTTTCAGAAATGAAAGAATTTGTAGACCCAGAATCAAACAACACATTGGCATAATCTGAACAAACAAATTGTGTACCTGATACTACTTCATTCGATGGCCCAACATCTACTAAAGTAGTTGCAAAAGATTTCACCACCCCTTTCTGCTTGTAGTCTGTATGCTTTCCCCCAGTTGATTTCTTCGTTAGACACTAATTTGCATAATGACCCATTTCATTACACTTAAAACATCTTACTGCTGGCTTTTCATTTCCTGCTTGATCATCTTCCTTACAGTTACGAGCAATATAACCAGACTTACCACATCGAAAGAACTTTCCAAACTTGGATAAACATTCTCCAGGATGAATTTTACCACACTTCTCACAAGATGGATATTTGGTTTTCTTACCTCCTTGCTTATATGATGAATTATTACCCTTTTCCTTCCAACTGGACCTCTTATTCTGTTGTTTGTCATAGAACACCTGATCATCGGCAAACTCCATTTCCACCTTCTCCGCACATCGAACAAGTTTTTCATAACTTTTCAACTCACGAGAATCTAAATCCCTTCGATACTTTGGCTTTAAATTTGAGTAAAAATGGTTGATTTTACTATCAAGATCTCGTATGAAATTTGGAGCATACCTTGCCTGTCGAGTGAACTTTGCTTCATAAACAGCCACTGAGTCGTCCTCCTGCCTCAATTCTAGGAATTTTTTTTCCATCCTAATACGAACCACCTTAGGAAAATATTTCTCAAGAAACATACCTTTGAATTCGTCCTAGTGAAGATCATAAATCTCATCACTATCCCTGATATTTTTCATCATTGACCACCACTGATCAGCTTCACCTTCAAAACGGTAAACAGCAAGACTAACCTTTTGATGTTCTGAACACCCCATGACATCAAAAATCTTCTCCAGTGATTTAATCCACCCTTTTGCTAGCACAGGGTCAGATGATCCTCTGAATGATGGGGGATGTTGCCTCATGAAATGTTCCACCACTGACATGTTCCTATGCGGTTGATCTGGCTGATCTCGTGCATGGATACCACCACCATTTATAGCCTGAGTCAACTGTGCCATCACTTTAACAAACTGCTCAGTTCCAATTCTGACCATATCAGGTTGCTGATTTGGAAGGTTGTATTCCTCTTGATGTCGTCCTAACATAGCTGCCTTGTTTCCTCTGCGGAAAACCATTCTGAACAGACATGTCTTAGATGAAGCAACATGGTAATCTTAAAATGCTATATCATTTCAATTTTACCATTAAAAAAATATTTTTGGATAATCATTTAATATAATTCTAACTCCTAAAGTTATCTAAACCGACCTTTGATACCAACTATAAGGCCCCGACCTTAGACATTACTTAATATTGAATTAAATAAATAATTCAAATTAAGGATCTTTTCAGGTTTAGATTTTTAGAGAATTATATCATAACTATTACATCTCAAAATATTACACATTGGACACTTCTACAAAGTTTCCCTTTTTTTACAAAACATGAACTCTTAAAAAAAGAGTCATGTCTAGTTCCATGTTTAAGACAACATGACTTTTCCTTGATCCCATCCTTGACCTTATTCCACATTATGTCCTATGAAAAACATTTCAAAAAAACTTGGGGTGAGCATAAAAAAACTCAGTAATGGATACACAAAGAAGTAAAACTGTTAGTTTTTCAAAACAACAAGTAAACCATGAATACTTTATCAAATTAATAATTTTCACCTTTATGAAGTAGTAAATACTCTTCACTGAATAAAATATCAATACTTACCCTTTTGTAACCAAAATATTACCATAAAACCCATATAAAGAACACATAACATATAAAGGTAACTTGGGACATAAACATACTTCAATGGAATAACCATACGGTCGACTTCCACACATATCACTAAATGGAATAGCCATACGGTCGACTTTCATACCCAATGCATTAGAGTTTATAATGTAACCACCCGTCCTGGTATTCACGGCACCACCCTTCATATGGTTTATCATGTAACCACCCGTCAAATGTCCAAGTACCATTATAAAATCATAAGACATAAAACAAAAATAATGGAAAGAAAACATTTCCATATTTAAATCACAATATATCACTTAAATATATTTACATAAAAAATCCATTATAAAAACCATTTTCAATACCAAAATACATAAAATAGTATATGGTATTTATTTAATTTTAAAAAAACATTACGGCTTGTTGAGGAAGCCAAAGACCAAATAATACTCGCGGTGGCGGAAAAGGTCGTTGTCACCGCGTATGTTAAAAGAAACATTCCTTTTTGTCTTTTAGTAAAACGCTTCGTAAAAAAAGATTCTCTTTGAATGAAATGAAAATACAAAGGTGTTTTATACAGCGTATAAAAGAAAGTTGTGTATAAAACAAAATATGTCTCAACGAAAGGAGATTGAGATGAAGTCTCTTACCTCATGTCTGACTTGACTTGATCGCTCTTTAATCTCCTGAATAATAAACTAGTGTTAATTTATAATTTCTTAAGAACCTTTTTCAAGATTACTATTCATTTTATATCACTTATTTCCATGTTATAAACATTATGTAATCATTTAAGTAAATAATGTTCGTTTTGTCGATATCTGGTTCATAAGTCAAAAATGGACTTCTCACAATTACATGTTGTTCATGTGGTTAAAGATTCATTATATCCATAATTATATTCATGATTTTGATATCATATATATCATATATATACATCATATACATGTATTTATAATAGTATATAACATTTAGAGGTAATAAATGAAATGCACCGTTCATGGAGACGGTAAGTCGTACGTACGCATCACTACTATAAATAAGGCCATTAGCGATCGCCATTGGCGGTTGCTAAAGGTCTTTAGCGGCCGCGCAGCGACCGCCATTGGCGGTCGCTGTTGCCTCGTCGCTAGAGGCCTTTAGCGACCGCCTGACGGTCGCTGAAGGCCCCCTGCCGGGCACCCTATAGCGACCACCATTGGCGGTCGCTATAGTGGGCCTGCATGGCACCCTATAGCGACCGCCTCTGGCGGTCGCTATTCGAAAAAAAAAAAATTTAAATTTTTTTTTATTGAATTCAATATAAATATATATATATATATATATGTGTAAAAATATTCATATATATACTATTAAATACAATATTTTAAATATATATATATATATAATATATTTTAAATGTTTTAATATATATTTAATACATATATAATATCAAATCATTGTGCTATAATAATTTAGAAACTTCGATTCAAGAAATAATCTCATTTCAGGTCGTTCGGAGCACGTTTGCTCCGAATGGGACCGCCGCACGCCGTTTTGGTGTTTTATGGCGCCGGAAACGCGTTTCCGGCCACCGCGGTCAAACGGCACCTCCGAATGAGGTTCCGTCTGGCCGACCATTTCACAATTCACGCCCCGGATGTTGTCGTACGGTTTCGTGGAATTCGGAGGTCGTTCGGGTGGTTTTGACCCCCCAACGCGCCATTTCAGCGCGCGCCGCGCTGCTGAAAACGGCACAATCGGACGTGCCGCGCGCACCGCACGTCCGATGGACGTGCGGCCTCCTCCTGCATCTCAGGAATAATATTTCTATCGTTCCCGTGCGGTTTCAGGTCGTTTGGAGCACGTTTGCTCCGAATGGGACCGCCGCACGCCGTTTTGGTGTTTTATGGCGTCGGAAACGCGTTTCCGGCCTCCGCGGTCACACGGAACCTCCGAATGAGGTTTCGTCTGGCCGACCATTTCACAATTCACTCCCCGGATGTTGTCGTACGGTTTCGTGGCATTCGGAGGTCGTTCGGGTGGTTTTGACCCCCCAACGCGTCATTTCAGCGCGCGCCGCGCTGCTGAAAACGCCACAATCGGACGTGCCGCGCGCACCGCACGTCCGATGGACGTGCGGACTCCTCCTTCATCTCAGGAATAATATTTATATCGTTCCTGTGCGGTTTCAGGTCGTTCGGAGCACGTTTGCTCCGAATTGGACCGTCGCACGCCGTTTTGGTGTTTTATGGCGCCGGAAACGCGTTTCCGGCCGCCGCGGTCACACGGCACCTCCGAATGAGGTGCCGTCTGGCCGACCATTTCACAATTCACGTCCCGGATGTTGTCGTACGGTTTCGTGGAATTCGGAGGTCGTTCGGGTGGTTTTGACCCCCCAACGCGTCATTTCAGCGCGCGCCGAGCTGCTGAAAACGGCACAATCGGACGTGCTGCGCGCACCGCATGTCCGATGGACGTGCGGCCTCCTCCTGCATCTCAGGAATAATATTTCTATCATTCCCGTGCGGTTTCAGGTCGTTCGGAGCACGTTTGCTCCGAATGGGACCGCCGCACGCCGTTTTGGTGTTTTATGGCGCCGGAAACGCGTTTCCGGCCGCCGCGGTCACACGGCACCTCCGAATGAGGTGCTGTCTGGCCGACCATTTCACAATTCACGCCCCGGATGTTGTCGTACGGTTTCGTGGCATTCGGAGGTCGTTCGGGTGGTTTTGACCCCCCAACGCGCCATTTCAGCGCGCGCCGCGCTGCTGAAAACGGCACAATCGGACGTGCCGCGCGCACCGCACGTCCGATGGACGTGCGGCCTCCTCCTGCATCTCAGGAATAATATTTCTATCGTTCCCGTGCGTTTTCAGGTCGTTCGGAGCACGTTTTCTCCGAATTGGACCGCCGCACGCCGTTTTGGTGTTTAATGGCGCCGGAAACGCATTTCCGGCCGCCGCGGTCACACGGCACATCCGAATGAGGTGCCGTCTGGCCGACCATTTCACAATTCACGCCCCGGATGTTTTCGTACGGTTTCGTGGCATTCAGAGGTCGTTCGGGTGGTTTTGACCCCCCAACGCGCCATTTCAGCGCGCGCCGCGCTGCTGAAAACGCCACAATCGGACGTGCCGCGCGAACCGCACGTCCGATGGACGTGCGGCCTCCTCTTGCATCTCAGGAATAATATTTCTATCGTTCCCGTGCGGTTTCAGGTCGTTCGGAGCACGTTTGCTCCGAATGGGACCGCCGCACGCCATTTTGGTGTTTTATGGCGCCGGAAACGCGTTTCCGGCCGCCGCGGTCACACGGAACCTCCGAATGAGGTGCCGTCTGGCCGACCATTTCAAAATTCACGCCCCGGATGTTTTCGTACGGTTTCGTGGCATTCGGAGGTCGTTCGGGTGGTTTTGACCCCCCAACGCGCTATTTCAGCGCGCGACGCGCTGCTGAAAACGGCACAATCGGACGTGCCGCGCGCACCGCACGTCCGATGGACGTGTGGCCTCCTCCTGAATCTCAGGAATAATATTTCTATCATTCCCGTGCGGTTTCAGGTCGTTCGGAGCACGTTTGCTCCGAATTGGACCGCCGCACGCCGTTTTGGTGTTTTATGGCGTCGGAAACGCGTTTCCGGCCACCGCGGTCACACGGCACCTCCGAATGAGGTGCCGTCTGGCCGACCATTTCACAATTCACGCCCCGGATGTTGTCGTACGGTTTCGTGGCATTCGGAGGTCGTTCGGGTGGTTTTGACCCCCCAACGCGTCATTTCAGCGCGCGCCGCGCTGCTGAAAACGCCACAATCGGACGTGCCGCGCGAACCGCACGTCCGATGGATGTTCGGCCTCCTCCTGCATCTCAGGAATAATATTTCTATTGTTCTCGTGCGGTTTCAGGTCGTTCGGAGCACGTTTGCTCCGAATGGGACCGCCGCACGCCGTTTTGGTGTTTTATGGCGCCGGAAACGCGTTTCCGGCCGCCGCGGTCACACGGCACATCCGAATGAGGTTCCGTCTGGCCGACCATTTCACAATTCACGCCCCGGATGTTTTCGTACGGTTTCGTGGCATTCGGAGGTCGTTCGGGTGGTTTTGACCCCCCAACGCGCCATTTCAGCGCGCGCCGCGCTGCTGAAAACGGCACAATCGGACGTGTCGCGCGCACCGCACGTCCGATGGACGTGCGGCCTCCTCCTGCATCTCAGGAATAATATTTCTATCGTTCCCGTGCGGTTTCAGGTCGTTCGGAGCACGTTTGCTCCGAATGGGACCGCCGCACGCCGTTTTGGTGTTTTATGGCGTCGGAAACGCGTTTCCGGCCGCCGCGGTCACACGGCACCTCCGAATGAGGTGCCGTCTGTCCGACCATTTCAAAATTCACGCCCCGGATGTTTTCGTACGGTTTCGTGGCATTCGGATGTCGTTCGGGTGATTTTGACCCCCCAACGCGCCATTTCAGCGCGCGCCGCGCTGCTGAAAACGCCACAATCGGACGTGCCGTGCGCACCGCACGTCCGATGGACGTGCGGACTCCTCCTGCATCTCAGGAATAATATTTCTATCGTTACCGTGCGGTTTCAGGTCGTTCGGAGCACGTTTGCTCCGAATTGGACCGTCGCACGCCGTTTTGGTGTTTTATGGCGTCGGAAACGCGTTTCCGGCCGCCGCGGTCACACAGCACCTCCGAATGAGGTGCCGTCTGGCCGACCATTTCAAAATTCACGCCCCGGATGTTGTCGTACGGTTTCGTGGCATTCGGAGGTCGTTCGGGTGGTTTTGACCCCCCAACGCGTCATTTCAGCGCGCGCCGCGCTGCTGAAAACGGCACAATCGGACGTGCCGCGTGCACCGCACGTCCGATGGACGTGCGGCCTCCTCCTGCATCTCAGGAATAATATTTCTATCGTTCCCGTGCGGTTTCAGGTCGTTCGGAGCACGTTTGCTCCGAATTGGACCGCCGCACGCCGTTTTGGTGTTTAATGGCGCCGGAAACGCGTTTCCGGCCGCCGCGGTCACACGGCACATCCGAATGAGGTTCCGTCTGGCCTACCATTTCACAATTCACGCCCCGGATGTTGTCGTACGGTTTCGTGGCATTCGGAGGTCGTTCGGGTGGTTTTGACCCCCCAACGCGTCATTTCAGCGCGCGCCGCGCTGCTGAAAACGCCACAATCGGACATGCCGCGCGAACCGCACGTCCGATGGACGTGCGGTCTCCTCCTGCATCTCAGGAATAATATTTCTATCGTTCCCGTGCGGTTTCAGGTCGTTCGGAGCACGTTTGCTCCGAATGGAACCGCCGCACGCCATTTTGGTGTTTTATGGCGCCGGAAACGCGTTTCCGGCCGCCGCGGTCACACGGCACCTCCGAATGAGGTGCCGTCTGGCCGACCATTTCACAATTCACGCCCCGGATGTTGTCGTACGGTTTCGTGGCATTCGGAGGACGTTCGGGTGGTTTTGACCCCCCAACGCGCCATTTCAGCGCGCGCCGCGCTGCTGAAAACGGCACAATAGGACGTGCCGCGCGCACCGCACGTCCGATGGACGTGCGGCCTCCTCCTGCATCTCAGGAATAATATTTCTATCGTTCCCGTGCGGTTTCAGGTCGTTCGGAGCACGTTTTCTCCGAATTGGACCGCCGCACGCCGTTTTGGTGTTTTATGGCGTCGGAAACGCGTTTCCGGCCGCCGCGGTCACACGGCACCTCCGAATGAGGTTCCGTCTGGCCGACCATTTCACAATTCACGCCCCGGATGTTGTCGTACGGTTTCGTGGCATTTGGAGGTCGTTCGGGTGGTTTTGACCCCCCAACGCGCCATTTCAACGCGCGCCGCGCTGCTGAAAACGCCACAATCGGACGTGCCGCGCGAACCGCACGTCCGATGGACGTGCGGACTCCTCCTGCATCTCAGGAATAATATTTCTATCGTTCCCGTGCATTTTCAGGTCGTTCGGAGCACGTTTGCTCCGAATTGGACCGCCGCACGCCGTTTTGGTGTTTAATGGCGCCGGAAACGCGTTTCCGGCCGCCGCGGTCACACGGCACATCCGAATGAGGTGCCGTCTGGCCGACCATTTCACAATTCACGCCCCGGATGTTGTCGTACGGTTTCGTGGCATTCGGAGGTCGTTCGGGTGGTTTTGACCCCCCAACGCGCCATTTCAGCGCGCGCCGCGCTGCTGAAAACGCCACAATCGGACGTGCCGCGCGAACCGCACGTCCGATGGACGTGCGGCCTCCTCCTACATCTCAGGAATAATATTTCTATCGTTCCCGTGCGGTTTCAGGTCGTTCGGAGCACGTTTGCTCCGAATTGGACCGCCGCACGCCGTTTTGGTGTTTAATGGCGCCGGAAACGCGTTTCCGGCCGCCGCGGTCACACGGCACCTCCGAATGAGGTGCCGTCTAGCCGACCATTTCACAATTCACTCCCCTGATGTTGTCGTACGGTTTCGTGGCATTCGGAGGTCGTTCGGGTGGTTTTGACCCCACAACGCGCCATTTCAGCACGCGCCGCGCTGCTGAAAACGACACAATCGGACGTGCCGCGCGCACCGCACGTCAAATGGACGTGCGGACTCCTCCTGCATCTTAGGAATAATATTTCTATCGTTCCCGTGCGGTTTCAGGTCGTTCGGAGCACGTTTGCTCCGAATTGGACCGCTGCACGCCGTTTTGGTGTTTTATGGCGCCGGAAACGCGTTTCCGGCCGCCGCGGTCACACGGCACCTCCGAATGAGGTGCCGTCTGGCCGACCATTTCACAATTCACGCCCCGGATGTTTTCGTACGGTTTCGTGGCATTCGGAGGTCGTTCGGGTGGTTTTGACCCCCCAACGCGTCATTTCAGCGCGCGCCGCGCTGCTGAAAACGGCACAATCGGACGTGCCGCGCGCACCGCACGTCCGATGGACGTGCGGCCTCCTCCTGCATCTCAGGAATAATATTTCTATCGTTCCCGTGCGGTTTCAGGTCTTTGGGAGCACGTTTTCTCCGAATTTGACCGCCGCACGCCGTTTTGGTGTTTTATGGCGCCGGAAACGCGTTTCCGGCCGCCGCGGTCACACGGCACCTCCGAATGAGGTTCCGTCTGGCCGACCATTTCAAAATTCACGCCCCGGATGTTTTCGTACGGTTTCGTGGAATTCGGAGGTCGTTCGGGTGGTTTTGACCCCCCAACGCGTCATTTCAGCGCGCGCCGCGCTGCTGAAAACGGCACAATCGGACGTGCCGCGCGCACCGCACGTCCGATGGACGTGAAGCCTCCTCCTGCATCTCAGGAATAATATTTCTATCGTTCCCGTGCGGTTTCAGGTCGTTCGTAGCACGTTTGCTCCGAATGGGACCGCTGCACGCCGTTTTGGTGTTTAATGGCGCCGGAAACGCGTTTCCGGCCGCCGCGGTCACACGGCACATCCGAATGAGGTGCCGTCTGGCCGACCATTTCATAATTCACGCCCCGGATGTTTTCGTACGGTTTCGTGGCATTCGGAGGTCGTTCGGGTGGTTTTGACCCCCCAACGTGTCATTTCAGCGCGCGCCGCGCTGCTGAAAACGCCACAATCGGACGTGCCGCGCGAACGGCACGTCCGATGGACGTGCGGCCTCCTCCTGCATCTCAGGAATAATATTTATATCGTTCCCATGCGGTTTCAGGTCGTTCGGAGCACGTTTGCCCCGAATGGGACCGCCGCACGCCATTTTGGTGTTTTATGGCGCCGGAAACGCGTTTCTGGCCGCCGCGGTCACACGGCACCTCCGAATAAGGTTCCGTCTGGCCGACCATTTCACAATTCATGCCCCGGATGTTGTCGTACGGTTTCGTGGCATTCGGAAGTCGTTCGGGTGGTTTTGACCCCCCAACGCGCCATTTCAGTGCGCGCTGCGCTGCTGAAAACGGCACAATCGGGGGGCTGTACGGGGGTGGCGGGGGGCTGTACGGGGGTGGCGGGGGGCTGTACGGGGGTGCGGGGGGATGTACGGGGGTGTCGGGGGGCTGTACGGGGGTGGCGGGGGGCTGTACGGGGGTGGCGGGGTGCTGTACGGGGGTGGCGGGGGGCCGTACGGGGGTGGCGGGGGCCTGTACGGGGGTGGCGGGGGGCTGTACGGGGGTGCGGGGGGCTGTACGGGGGTGCGGGGGGCTGTACGGGGGTGCGGGGGGGGGGGGGGGGCTGTACGGGGGTGCGGGGGGCTGTACGGTGGTGCGGGGGGCTGTACGGGGGTGGCGGGGGGCTGTACGGGGGTGGCGGGGGGCTGTACGGGGGTGCGGGGGGTTGTACGGGGGTGTCGGGGGGCTGTACGGGGGTGTCGGGGGGCTGTACGGGGGTGGCGGGGGGCTGTACGGGGGTGGCGGGGGCCTGTACGGGGGTGGCGGGGGCCTGTACGGGGGTGGCGGGGGGCTGTACGGGGGTGGCGGGGGGCTGTACGGGGGTGGAGGGGGGATGTACGGGGGTGCGGGGGGCTGTACGGGGGTGCGGGGGGTTGTACGGGGGTGTCGGGGGGCTGTACGGGGGTGGCGGGGGGCTGTACGGGGGTGGAGGGGGGCTGTACGGGGGTGGCGGGGGGCTGTACGGGGGTGGCGGGGGCCTGTACGGGGGTGGCGGGGGGCTGTACGGGGGTGCGGGGTGCTGTACGGGGGTGCGGGGGGCTGTACGGGGGTGGCGGGGGCCTGTACGGGGGTGGCGGGGGGCTGTACGGGGGTGCGGGGGGCTGTACGGGGGTGCGGGGTGCTGTACGGGGGTGCGGGGGGGGGGGGGGGGGGGGCTGTACGGGGGTGCGGGGGGCTGTACGGGGGTGCGGGGTGCTGTACGGGGGTGGCGGGGGGTTGTACGGGGGTGGCGGGTGTCTGTACGGGGGTGCGGGGGGCTGTACGGGGGTGCGGGGGGCTGTACGGGGGTGTCGGGGGGCTGTACGGGGGTGGCGGGGGGCAGTACGGGGGTGGCGGGGGGCAGTACGGGGGTGGCGGGGGGCTGTACGGGGGTGGCGGGGGCCTGTACGGGGGTGGTGGGGGGCTGTACGGGGGTGCGGGGGGCAGTACGAGGGTGCGGGGGGCTGTACGGGGGTGCGGGGGGGGGGGGGGGGGGGGGGCTGTACGGGAGTGCGGGGGGGCTGTACGGGGGTGCGGGGGGCCGTACGGTGGTGGCGGGGGGCTGTACGGGGGTGGCGGGGGGCAGTACGGGGGTGCGGGGGGCTGTACAGGGGTGCGGGGGGGCTGTACGGGGGTGCGGGGGGCTGTACGGGGGTGCGGGGGGGGGGGGGGCTGTACGGGGGTGCGGGGGGCTGTACGGGGGTGGCGGGGGCCTGTACGGGGGTGGCGGGGGGCAGTACGGGGGTGCGGGGGGTTCTCCGGGGGTGCAAAGGTCATCCCATTGATTACAAAAGTGAAAAATAAAAGTGATAACATCTAATTAATACATATTTCTTTTATCGATACCATACAGAAATTTATAAAAAATATATTAATAATACATAATCTATAATATCAGATTTATTGATCTGTTGGAATTAGTTCGACTTTTTCAAATGTAGAATCATTCAAGATTATCTGATCAAAAACTCAATATGTGTATAAAATATTTAAAAGACCACCATGGATGGTAATAATGCATTACTTAAATGAATAAATACAGTACATCAATGTCAACCCTACCAGTAAAAACAAAAAACATATCTCGTGAATATATGGTGCGTCACGCGTTGCCATCACTGCTACCTCCTTCTGGTGGGCCAGGTGCCTACAACAAATAAACATTATAAATATTTTAATAACAAAAATAATTTAAATTAAATAAATAAATACAGTATATACCTGCGTCGTATGATCCCCTGTACCATCAGCTCGACGCACATATTCCCGCAGTGCTCTAACCTCAGCTGTCAATTGTGCATTTGTCTCCTCGGAAGCGCGCAGCCGTGCCTCAAAATCTGACATCTGATGTGTCATATGAGCAACAGCAGGACCGACAACCGCAGCGCGTGACACTACAGAACGAGGAATCCCTGCTCCATAGGTCAAACTATAGCCATGCCCGTCCCGACCAATAATGCGATGAAAGATCTCATCCCGTCGCATGGGAAGCTGTCGCTGGTCCTCTGGCAGATGTTCTAACTCAGCTTCAAATTGATCCTGTGAAATATTTAAATATATATAAATATATATATGTTAATATATAGATTTATGTAATTATTGGTAAGTACAGACACTTACTATCAATGCTGCAACCTCTGGATCATTGCGATCACGAGTCCTTATCCACACCGACATTTTATCAGTTGCTTCACCTTGCCCTCGCAACTGTATATTAAAATAATATAAACACAAAACCATATTAATTAATAAATTAAAAAATGAATAATATATACCTCATGTCGGATCTGAGACACGTGACGAGTCCCGAGCCTGTGAGCTGGTCCCTGCAACGCTCGATTCTCCGAATGGCGTGTTGACACCTCCTACATTCAATTCATTCAAATTTCAAACAAATCACATATTCTTGAAAATATATATACAGCAAAATAATTAATATACAAACCGCAACACCCTCAGTAGACCAATATGCAACCAAGTCACGCCACTGAGCTGGGAGGACACCTCTCGGGACTTTTTCCAAAATGTCAAGGGCACCCACATTTGGTATCCAGTGGTCCCTCTTCACTTTGCCTTTATAATCTTTCCACAGCTTACGGCATTTGCTCATACACACCGGCCGAAACTCTTCAGGGCATACTTTCAAATTTTGCTATAATGAAAATAATCAAACATATTAGTATTATTTATAAATAGAAAATAAAGTAAAATTATTTTCTTACCTGAACCTCCCTCCATAGACGATCTAATGTGTCCTGAGGGATAGAAGTCCAATCACGCGTGGTCAATGGAAATCGATGTGGGTCACGTATGATATGACCCAGCTGACGAATAAATGTCGGGGCATTCGGTCCCATGGGATGAAATACCTCATCAAATGAAACATCTATCGTCGTGTCGGAATTCCATGATAATATGCCACGACCAGGGCCTCTCCTGCGAGAGGAAGAAGCAGCCGAGTCTGATCCTGTTGAAAACAATTTTATATATAAATTGACAAATGTTATATATATATATATATATATGTCAATTACATAAAAAATATAGACAATGACATTCAAACATACCTCGACCCTGAGACGTAGATGCCTCAGATAGATGATGTGGATTTTCTGCCTCTTCCCCTGACATGTCTGCAGTCATACAAAATATCAGTAATGAGTCCAAAGTGTTTAAAAGATAAATTGGATTGTTCTTAATAAATCAAACTTGTACAACTGTTAATAAAACAAAAAATGGATTGAATAATTAGTTGTGAATGAATTTTAAAAAATCAGAAAGTTAATCAACCTAAATATTTATGACTTAATTAACTTACAAAAGTGAGGATTAAAACTTATAAGGATTTATAAAATGATTAGATAATTTATGATATCCTAGGACATTCTACTGAATAGCGGGAAAACAATTATACCTTTCATTAAGCATGCAAATCGACCGTTTCTCCTTCAACAGCCGCTCTGACCCAATAAATATCTTCTTCACGTTGAACTACGGTATGTTGATCAAGTTGTTGGTAAACAAACGGAACAGTCTCGGGTTCATCTTCTTCAAATAAAAACACTCCTCGCCGAGACATTTTGACAACAACTTTCCAACTTGGATCCGAAGGCAAAGTAACGAAGAATACTTGTTCCGCTTGTGATGTCAAAATTAAAGGTTCATTCTCAACTCGTTCATTATTTCTGTATAACATATAGTTAAAATTCACCAATGAAAACTGATATTGATCGACTTTACATCCACGCACTGGATCAACCCAATTACACTTTAACAATATGTACTTCAAACCGTGTGTGTATACAACTTCAATGATGTTTATCAATTGACCATAGTAATAACCAGAATCAACAAAGGGACAACCGATGCCACTGTTTTGTGTTGCTCGTTTGTCGTCAACATCTTTAATGCGAAATCGAAAACCATTAGCATCAATAGCTTTATAACGACGAGCCGTTATAGATGGACCCTCAGCCAGTTGGATAAATACTTCAGGTAGCGTGGGGTCCCCTAACTCCCTCAGCTTACGAACCTACATAATTTATAAAAATCAATACTGATATATGCAGAAAGAATTAGTTTAATACTTCACTCATAATGAAAATCAATTTATACATACATAATCCTTGAACCAATCATGAAATGCCGCATAATGAGATTGTTGAATTTGAAACTCAGTCGCACGATGCATCTCTTCTTTTATCTCATTAATGTGTTTCCTGCAAATGATTACGCGATGTTTAAAAGATCAACTTATGCAAAGAAAACATGTAAAAGTTATACAAGCACATTGATAAGATACTTACTGCATTAATGGTGCAACTGATGGAGTATTGAACAAGATATATCGATGTGCTTGTATCCACTCGATGTTGTCCATATCAAATGTGGTTCCTTCTCCAACTGGACCATCATGAATCCGAGAGGGCTTATCTAATTTTGTTTCAACATCCGTAAGATATTCTGCACAAAAGGTAGTACACTCATCCATCAAATAACCATTGGCTATTGATGCCTCTGGACGAGCTCTGTTGCGTACAAATCTTTTCAATGTACTCAAATACCGTTCAATAGGATACATCCACCTGAATTGCACTGGACCAGTAGCCATTACTTCATCAGTTATGTGCACTGTCAAGTGGACCATAACATCGAAAAATGAGGGGGGGAAAAGTTTCTCAAAGTGACAAAGCGTAAGTACAATTCGGTCCTACAAACTTTTTAAATCACTCATTCGTTGATTTCTTAAACAAAGCAGTCTAAAAAAATTACTCATCTCAATCAAGGGATGAACAACATTGGGGGATAAACAATCACAAATTGCGATTGGAATCAACTGCTGAAGTAATATGTGATTGTCATGACTTTTCAACCCTTGCAATGTCTTGCTTGTCAGATTCACACACTTTGAAATATTAGAAGAGTAACCATCAGGCACCTTGACCATCTTCAAAATGGAAAGAAATGTCTCTTTCTCCTCTGTAGTCATCGAATACTGTGCAGCAGGCATATATGCCTTGTTTCCCTCAGCTAACTGTAAATGCAACTGTTTCCTTAAACCCATTTCTTCCAAATCACGGCGTGCATTAACATGGTCCTTTGACTTTCCACTGACACCTAAAATGGTCCACAATATGTTATAACAAACATTTTTTTCAATGTGCATGACATCCAAATTATGCCTCAACATGTTAGTTTTCCAATACGGAAGACTATAAAAAATACTTTTCTTTTTCCAATTGTGACTGCGCTGCCTACCCGCAACACGAATATTACGTACTGGAGGAGCCACCAAATCCTGAATTTCATATACCGTGCGGATGTTTTCTTCCTCAATCTGCGATAACATTTCGACTCCTGTCATGATCTTTGGTGCTGGGCTGAACTCTCTAGAACCATCAAATGCCACTCTGTCCTTTCTGAACCTGTGCTGGGGAGGGAGAAAACGCCTGTGACCCATGTATGCCCATTTTTTGGAATGTTTAAGCCATACAGATTTTTTACTTTTATTGCAACAAGGGCAAGCAAATTCCCCTTTCATACTCCAGCCTGATAAATTTTCATAAGCTGGGAAGTCATTGATTGTCCACAATAAAGCTGCATGCAGTTTGAACATTTCATTCGTTTCGCAGTCATAAGTCATCACACCATCACCCCAAAATTCATTCAACTCATCAATCAATGGCTGAAGGTAAACATCAATCTTATCCCCCAGACTTTTAGGTCCATCAATAAGAGTGGAAAGTAATATAAATTGTTGCTTCATACAAAGCCACGGAGGAAGATTATATGGAACCAACACCACGGGCCATGTGCTATGAGTTGCACCAACCATATACTTGAATGGATTGAAACCATCTGCTGCCAATCCCAATCGGACATTACGAACATCTTTAGCAAAGTCGGGATGTCTCTTATCAAAATCCTTCCATGCATGAGAGTCTGCCGGGTGGGTTAACATGTCACTTTCATGAACTCTTTCTGCATGCCATCTCATTAAATTAGAAACTTTAGATGACATAAAAAATCTTTTCAACCTCGGTTTAAGGGGAAAGTAACGCATTTGCTTTACGGCAATCGGTTTCCCCTGTATCGCAATCTGACTTTGATGAGTCTTATTTCCCCTGTTCTCTTTCCACCTGGAAGCTCCACAAACCGTACAAATATCCAAATGAGCAGTTTCATTTCTAAACAACATACAGTTGTTTGCACATGCATCTATAGTCTCATATGTAAAACCTAAGTTCTCTTTCAACTTACGAGCATAGTAATACGACTCAGGAATCTTAGCGTCGACAGGAAGAACTTTTTTCAATAAAACCAAAAGCATGTCGAATGATGTGTCTGACCAATTATTCAAAGTCTTCAAATGCAACAACTCCATGATAAACAACAGTTTATTGTAAGAAGTACATCCAGGATATAATTCTGTTTTCTCATCATCAAGTACTTCATAAAACCTCCTCGAATCACGATCTGCACCAGAGCGAAGATTTATCTCACCGGTCTCAAGATTCTGGATGTCAATGCCTTCAGGATCAAACCCACGTACCATTTCAGTAAGCATTTCATGCATTGGATCAGTCATCCTTGCATCAACATACATCTGAGCTGCATCTGTATTTTGACAATGAACATATTCTTCTCCATGACGAGTCCAACTCTTATAATTTTTCAGAAATCCATTAAAGAAAAGGTGCTCCCTCACAGTATCTCGTGTGAATTGATATCTGTTAGCACATTTTCTACATGGACAACTAATATAGTCACTTTCAAATCCTCTCGTGAAGTCAATAAACTGCATAATGCCATTGAAATATTCTCTAGACGTTCGATTTGGAAGATCAATCCAACTCTTATCCATAATAATATCTGTATAACAAACATTTACACAATACTTATTACATTTACATTTTTCAAATCAACTATATTCAAAATAAATATTAACCATTTGTTTATGAACCATTGATAAAATAATAATGTAACTGAAAGCTCATGTTACCTGATTGAGCTACAAACCTGAAAGGGAGGGGAGCCGAAGGCGGTGCTGCGAGGGAGAGGAGGCAGCAAAGGGGAGCCGGAGCCAAAGGCGGTGCGGCAAGGGAGGGGACGGGCGGCGGCGGCGGCGGGGAGCTGGAGGAGAGGAGGCGGTGAGGGGATGGGGGACGGGCAGCGAGGGGGGGGGGGTGTCCGGGGTCGGGGGGGGGGGGGGGGGGGGGGCTGTTCGAGGTGCGGGGAGGGGTGTCCGGGGTGTCGGGGGCCTGTCAGGGGTGCGGGCAGGGGTGTTTGGGGTGCGGGGGTGTCCGGGGTGCGGGGGAGGGGGGGCTGTCTGGGGTGAAGGGGGGCTGTCGGGGGTGCGGGGTGGGGTGTCTGGGGTGCGGGGGGCCTGTCCGGGGTGCGGGGGGGCTGTCCGGGTTCGGAGGGGGGGTGTCCGAGTGCGGGGGGGGGGGGGGGGTTGTCCGGGGTGCGGGGGGGCTGTCCGGGTTCGGAGGGGGGTTTCCGAGTGTAGGGGGGCTGTCCGGGGTGCGGGGAGGCGTCCGGGGTGCGGGGGGCGGTCCGGAGTGCGCGGGGGGGGGGGGGCTGTCCGGGGTGCGGGGAGGCGTTCGGGGTGCGGGGGGCGGTCCGGAGTGCGCGGGGGGGTGCTGTCCGGGGTGCAGGGAGGCGTCCGGGGTGCGGGGGGCGGTCCGGAGTGCGCGCCGGGGGCTGTCCGGGGTGCGGGTGCCGTCCGGGGTGGGGGGGGGGAGGGCCGAGAGGCCGGAGGGTGGCGGCCGGAGGCCGGAGGGCAGCGGTCGGAGGCCCGAGGGCGGAGGGCGGCGGCCGGAGGCCGGATGGCAGGCGGCGGGGGAGGCCGGGCGGCGGGGGAGGCCGGGCGGCGGGGGAGGCCGGGCGGCGGGGGAGTCCGGGCGGCGGGGGAGGCCGGGCGGCGGGGGAGGGGAGGGCGGCGCGAGGGAGGGCGGCGAGGGAGGGAGGGGGTTAGGGCGAGGGAGATCGAGGGCGCGGGGGGGGGGGGGGGCGCAGAAACCCCTCGAATTTTTTTAGGCAGGTTAGCGACCGCCATTGGCGGTCGCTAATGGTGAGCTATAGCGACCGCCAATGGCGGTCGCCCGAGTCTGGGGGGCTCCAATGCCCCCTTTTCTAGTAGTGCATGAACGCTACTTTCATTTATATTTCATATTTAATGGAGTGAAATCATAATGATATAAAGGTATATTATAATTCCAGTATAATATAATATATAATATCATTAACTCCATCCTTTATACGTCCCACATATGGCATTAACGAATCAAATCACTTTGATGGGGCGGTAGTCCGCACTTCCTAAAATGAAGATATCGCGTTTACCCATAATGGAAACCATAAAGTTATGACATAAATTAAAAATACATAAGCATAAGGAAAACATAAACATAATATATATCATATATAAATATAGTTACATCTTAATGGCCACCATTAAAGGTGTTAAAATAAGATTGAACAATCATCGTTTCGTGAGGCAGAAATTCGCCAACAACAGAAACAGTATGTTCTTTAGCCATTAGACGAAGGTGTGTGTAAGTTTAGCTCGAATACTTCTCATAACAACATCCTAGTATATTTAAGATACTGGTGTCATTACAAAATAAAGGAATAAAAATAGTTTATGGGGTTGGAGAAGAAAAATAAAACAAAAGAACACAAGTGAAGACATTACCTTTAAATCGGGTAACTCCTCTTGGTTTGAAACAAAAAGGGTTTCTTGAAGAGCTTTATGCCTAAGTTAGGGATTATATGATGAAGAGAGTGATTTTTATAGATAAAATGATCAGATATTGGCTGAACCAAAGTCTTGAGAGGTGTGGGTAAGGAGGTAGAGGTGAGGGCCTTTTATAAGAGGAGAGGAGGGGCACTCTTGGAAAGTTATAAAATGTTACTTTATTATATAATGAGTTTCGGATTTTAAAGGTCCCACAATTATATATTTCAAGGATAAGGTGATAAGAGTTTGAAATAATCACATCCAATAGGTTTTTGAAAAGTTTAGGTCTTAGATTTTACATTATCTTTCCATTTTATTTAAATCGTTAAATAATGTGGTAACCGCTGCATCATCATGGTGTCATAAATAATTTAATTTATTTAATGGATAAAAATTATAAAAAAAATATCATGATGTATGAAATATTTTTATATTTCTAATGAATATTTATAGTCAAAAATATGACTTGTATAACACCATGTAAAAATTGTTTTAGTAAAACAATACATGTTTGTGACATTTTT
The DNA here is from genome assembly GCA_963277665.1 of Viscum album. Lineage (NCBI taxonomy): Eukaryota > Viridiplantae > Streptophyta > Magnoliopsida > Santalales > Viscaceae > Viscum > Viscum album. Next base: position 1,817,424,204 of record OY728127.1, read on the forward strand.
ATTTTAACTTTAAATAAAAAGTTATTAATGTCATTTTCTTACCCAAGTGGATCCATGGGGTCCCCAAGTTTACCCATGTATTTTCTTGGTCGTCCATGACACATAAAATAAGGGTAGGACATGTGTAAAGGTCATTTAATATTATTAAAACATTATTTTTACCTTAAATTACACTAATTACCTCTAATCGCAATTAATAAAACTTAAAAGTTACTGTTTACCAAAAAATTATTTTAATCCCATTGAACCACATTTTACATCCTAATGAAAACCATGTATGTATGATTTTTTAAATTCAATTCAAAAAAGTGGTAAAGTTTCATTTAAACGAAAAATCTGTTTTTTTAACTACCACTTAGTGGTTTCACTATTCATCAAAAATTGAAGTTTTTCAGAAAAATACCAAAAATTCACCCTAAGCTATATTCAATATTCCAAATTAAAAAATGATTTCTATTTTAAAAAATTCAAAACAATTAAGTTGAATTAATTAATTTAATAATTAATTACCGCTGTCAAAACAAATAGCGTGTTTTTTAGAAGCAATATCAATCAAAAGATTGACACTTGTTCAAGTCCAATTTCAAAGTGAAGTTAATTACAATGACCACCATTGGATTAAATGGTAAAAATATATTCTAATTTCAATTTAAAACCAATTCAAAAGATAATCTAATCATATAAATAAATTATATTAAAAAGTGGTTTTGAATTAAAATACAACATTTTTCACTATTCATTAAAAAATGAACTTTATCAGAAAAATACCAAAAATTTACACAAAGTAAATTTTGATGTCCCGATTCTAAAGAAGAATTTTATTTGGTCCAATATAATTTAAAAGAGTGACCAAAACTATATTTAATGAGGGTTCGCCATCAAAAGGTGATAATTCGACCTTTTAGTGAATATTAGAGTATCTATGCCTAAAATTGAATTCTTTTCTTATTTTAAGCCTTAATCTTTTATTGGATAAATGTAAAAACATTTAACAAACATATATAATCATATTTTAGTTATTTATATTCATTCTCGCCAATACAACGGCTACATGTTAACTACCTTTTAAAATAATATTATTATATTACTAGTGTGCAACATAAGATTTCAAAGAAACTCGTTGTTGCGTATCGGGTACACTATCGAACATAGAAACCCCTTTAAAGTAAAATTAATATTTAATTCCCAAATATTAATAAATATGAAAATTTATTATTCTTTATTTACTTGGGATGTTACATTTATATTGAAAATAAGAACAATGAGTCATATTTAATTCCTCACTTCTACTTTGAGAAATTGAAAATGTGAAATTAGAAAAAATATATATATAACTAACATATTTCCAATACTACATGAATTTTAGTTGAGGGAAAATAATATCTAAATAATTATGATACTAAATATTCAAATCCTAAATATATTTCTAATGTCATAGTCTATCTATATCACATACATAACTAGAAATCACCTCAACTTGATGTTTCCAGACATTCTAATACCATGTACTCTACCCACTCATCTCTAAAAAAATCTACCTCTTCTTTTGAGTATGTAGACTGTTGGCAGTCCTTCTTTGTAACACCCTGGGATTTTTTGAGATAGATTTTTTTAATTTCTTTGATATCTTGTGTTGTATGCTACACCAAGATTAGATTGCGTTATATACAACATCATTATCTTACAGTATATGCAACATTATTCTTGGCTTGTGATATACACAAATTCAAGTTCTTTTGATAGAATTCATTTCACAAAATACCGAGTCTCACTAAACAATGATATATTATTAAAATATTATTATTTAATGGGATATAAACTAGCTATTATGAATAGTATTAACCACATTTTTAATTTTATATAACATTAACATTCATATTATGAATTTTCTAGAAATTATATAAGAACAAATCTAATTTTTCATATAAAAGAAGTATTTTTCAAAAAACTGCCTTTTCATCTAATTTATTTATATAGATAGATTATATTATTAATTGGTTTTAAAGTTTAATTGGATTATGTTTTTATCATTTAATCCAATTTTTTTAATTGTAAGAAATTTCAATTTTAAATTGGATATAAACACATGTTAATCATTTGATAGTTTTTACTTCTTAAAAACCTGCTTTCTAGTTTTGACAATGGGAATTAATTTTAAATTAATTTCTGCCAATTTTGTGTTTTGAATTTAGAAAAATGGATTAAATATTTGGAATCATAAGTTTCAAATTTTTTAAATACGTACCTTTTATTTTTTGATAGTATGAATAGTAACTTCAGTAATTATTTTTATTTACCATGGTTAATGGGTAAATCAGGTAAATAAGGGTAAAAAATAATATTATAATAATATTAATCCTATTTTATGAGTCTTGGGTGAATAAAAAAATCCTTAGGTAGAAATTTTGGCATTTGAGAACCACTTGGGTGTGAAAATGACATGTTATAATAATTAATTTAAAGTAAAGAGAAATATAACATAAACATGTATCTTTTTACTAAAACAATTTTATTTTGGTTTATATAAATGATATATTGGACTATAAAAAGTAATTAGAAATATAAAAATATTTCCTACATCATGGTATTTTATTTATAATTTTTATACATTAAATAAATAAATTTATTAATGGCACAATGATGATGTAGTGATAACCTTATTAATGAAATATTAAAATAAATGATATTATAAATATTAAAATAAATCTAATTTGAATATTTTTATGACATAAATGAATTTTTTGATGACATTGACATTTTAGGGATGAGATAATTCCTTTGGTTTTAAGGAATAAAGTTGTTATGACTTTAACAAAAATCAATTACTAAATAGTGTGAGAATTGACATAAATGAGTTTTTAAAACAAATACTATTTTATTAAATGATATAATAGTCATAAAAAAATAATATTCATACAAATAACTTATATAATATTAAAATTTTCATTAATGATATAATTTTGGTTTTCTTTCCATTTTATAGTAATTATAGTAACCATATATTATGAAAATACAAGAAGAGATGGTAAGATTTAATGTTTTTAACTAAGGGTTAAAGCTAAAATATAAGGTTAAGTTTTTGACCTAAACTTGTCCAAAACCTATTGGTTGAGAGGATTTATACCTATACTCATCTTATACTCAAAATAAATCACTTTTTTCCATTATAAATCGAAAATAAATTTATAATAAATTAATATTTAAAGAATTTCCTAAAGTGACCCTCACCTCTCCTGTAAAAGGGAACTTATCCTTCTCTTTTAATCATACCTCTAAAGCCATTTGGATCGACCAAAAGCTTCCCAAATACCCTCTCAAATTTCCTCACTTCATCCTAGAGACCAAATTTTGGGCATAAATCCATCCCGGGGAGACCTTTTGTGCAAATCAAAACAAGATACTGGAAAAGGAGGAAATTGTTTTATCACCTCTTTCAAAATTATTTTCTTCTTATACTTTCTATTATTATGTTGTTACCATACTAAAGTAATAAATCTAATGTCTTATACATTCTTAGAGGTTATTATAATTATGGTATAACCTTATAACTCCTTTTATCCACCCTATGAATAACAATATCACCATGCGTGCGTACAACTTACCGTCTCCACGCCGTGGTGTAATTTTTTATTAAAAAAATACTTAATTTGGATGGGTATAATGATGAGTATAATGGATGTAAATAATAAATATAAATTTATAATTATTCTATATAATTAATATATAATCCAATTCTATACCATTTAACCATTGAGTGAATGATATCACCTCTTGTGCATACATACGGCCTACCATCTCCACAACGCGATGAGATTCATTCTACACGTTAACCATTTAAGAATGATTATAAAGTATATATAATAAATAATAATGAAATATATGAAATAATAATTCTAATTGATTTATATATATATATATATATCATTTACTTTCTTTCATTCAATTCAATAAGGAAACAGAAATAGCGTACATGCATACGTACGACCTACCATCTCCATGAACGGTATATTCCATTTAATTTATCTATCTATTATATATATTTATATACTGAATATTTATGATATATAAATGATGTTTTAAATTTGTAAGTAATTAAATCATGATCTATATAACAACCCTACTCTTTATTACACACTTAATCATGATTTATTATATAAACTTTCACTTATGAAAACTATGAGGATTGATAGGTCTAGAGTCTTGAGAAATTAATAAAATTACATAACAAATTAAAACATAAAATAAAACATCTTTATTGAAAACTTCTTTTACATGACCACAACATTCCTTCATACTTAGCAATACATGAGATAACCTGAGGACATGCATAAGAAAAGGGTGAGCTGTAAATCCCAGTAAGGGAGTAAACAATGCATAAAATAAAGAATATAGTACAGGTTAGGAAATAGGAATATCAATGGATCATAAGAGAAACATGAACATAAAGTCATGATATATCATGATTGTCATAACATTGAAATGTGGAAACAACATTTAACATGATATATAATGAGCCAAGGATCATTGTATAAGGAGAAAGATTAAAGCCTCATTTCACTTGAATTAGTATGAGTAAACCCTAATTGAACTTGAAGTATCATGATACTAATCTTTACCCAATGCATTAAAGCTCTATCAGGGCACACCTTTCTTAATCATTTTATTTCACGCATAAGTGTTCCATATGAATCATATAACATGGATTCATTAAACATCACAATTTATTACATGGTAAAGGAATGTGTAATTCATAAATGAAAATATATAATCAATAAGTAAATTTGTATAAAGTTGAATACCTTGACATAGAAATGGGCATGGTATTCACTACACAATGACTTTGGCTTGGAAAATCACGGTGCAATTTCGGCAGCATAACAGCGTGACATAAGAATTAATAAAAATGTTTGATGAGAGAGAAAGGGGTTTCTCATTATATGTACATGAAATGGACAGTAAGGGGATCATATAGATACATTTCCCAATATATGTAATGGAATTTAGATTCATAATACAAAATAATTGCTTGAATGTATATGAGAAGAGAGAAATTCCTTACTGAATTTAGGCATGGTAACGGGTGTACATAGAAGTAATTAATGAGAGATAAAGAGGTATCTAATAATTAAAACATATATAGAGCAGTATGGGGGAGTTTCGAAATTATACTCCAAATAATTGAAAACAAAAGGGAATAACAATATAAAGAAATTTGGGAAAAATTAGAAAGGAAGAAATCTCTCACTTAGAAGTGTGATCCCAAAGGATTGGGAGGGGCTTGAGAGAGGATTATTGGGAGCTTGGGGTGATTTGGGAGAATTTAAGAGAAAGGAGGTCTGGGTGGGGATATGATCTAAGGGTTTTGAGTGAAGATAAGTGAGATCTTGGATGGGTTTATATAGGAAAAGAGAGGGAATTCTTTATTATTTAGGTTTGGACACTACACATTAAACTAATCAAAACCACCAACCAACCTATGGTTTTTTCCCATGGTTTTCCTAATGGGGAGTGAAAAACATTATTTTATAAGTCCAATGTCAGAAATTTTTAAAATATTAGGCTTGCTTATGTGGAGGTGAGTCACAATCTCAAGGAAATCATTTTAAAAGGTTAAAATGTTTTATAAGTCTTGGAGGGTCCACTAAAGATTTGTAAAATAAATCAAACAAACCTAAAATAACATTATTTTAAAGGTAAAACATATATTTTTTGAACATCCCTTTTATAGTATTTTATTACATCACTATTGGATCATTATGATATCATAAAACACATTATATATCTAAACGATATTTAATTTTTACCCAAAAATTCGACTGTCTTAGAAAATTATGAAAAATTAACCATTGGGTAATTTTGACATCCTGATTCCAAAAATAATATTCATTTTATCTATATAGTTTTCTAAATTTGTGAATAAAAACGGAAATTTATTGAAAATTCATGGGTTTTGACAAAAACGGTTTTCAAACCTTAATAAAAATTACAATGGTATTCATAAAAATTATACGATCATTTATATTTAATAAAAATTAATTTATTAATAATAATATTTTATTAAAATATTATTTATTTAAAAAATCCATTAATTAATTAAAATAGATTTCTTAATTGAATATTAACTAAAAATACTATTTGTGCTTTAAAAATCATTTACAAAGTTACAATAATGAATGTATATTCTTTATACAAAAAATAAATCACATAACCATAGTGTTATGGTCTTGTTATATAACCCTTTATAACACCCACATAAGATCTAAGGGTAAGGTGTGCGATAGTGACAGAATCTTGGGGTGGCTCAGATAACATTGATTGGGTGGTAATCTCTATCAACTTCCACTTCTTCTGTAGGTGGTTTTGTTTAATATTAACATGTTAAATCTCGGTTTAGGCTTGGTCAAGAGCGAAGCCTAGTGACACTACCTCATTTCCAAGCTCCGACAAATGGGCTTCATATAGAGAAATTCTACTGGATGAGGCCATAACTTCCTTTGTCTGAGTAAATTGGATTTGTTAAATCCCTATATTTATATTAATCATGTGATCACTATTTAATGACTATATTAGAAAAGGTAATGATTCTTAATGGTATTTTAAAATCTAAAAACATAAAACCAAGGAAGTGAATATTTTATATAACCATTTTACCTAATAAGACATTTAATTAGATCAAGAGAAATTTTCATTAATAAAAGTTTTGGTTGTTACAATATTCCCCCCTTAAGAAATTTTTCCCTTGAAATTTCCTTTTACCACACTAAAAAAATGAGGGTAACTCTACTTCATCAATTCTTCTGATTCCCACATTGGTTCTTCAAACTTTTGGTTTCACCACAACACCTTTATGAGGGGAATTGTCTTATTTTGTAGAACTTTTTCTCTACGATCTAAGATCTTCACTAGAATATTTTCATAGGGGAGGTCATTCTCCAATGGTACCACCTCTTGATTGAGTACATGCAATGGGTCAGGTATGTACTTCCTCAAGAGTGATACAAGGAATGCATCATGTACTTGAGATATGTTCGGTGGGAGTGCTAGTTGATAGGCCCCTACTCCAATGTGATCAAGGATCTAAAAAGGTCTGATATACCTTGGACTAGGCTTTCCCTTCTTCCCAAATCTCATAACTCTCTTCCATGGTGATTTGAAGAGTAATAATATGTCTCTGACATTAAACTCTAGTTCTCGTCGATGATTATCAACATAGCTCTTTTGTCGACTTTGAGTAGCTTTAATGTGTTACTGGATGGTATTAACATTTTCCACCATTTTTTTGACTATTTCTTGACCTAGGAGTTTTGAAGCCCTAACTTCATCCCAACGTGTCAATGTTCTGCACCTCTTCCCATAAAGGGATTCATAAAGAGCTATTTGGATGCTTTAGTGGAAACTGTTATTGTAAGAGAACTCAACCAAAGGAAGATGTTGATCACATCCTCCTTTGAAGTCCAATTATCATGCTCTCAACATGTCCTCAAGTGTTTAGATAGTCCATTTATACTGGCCATCAGTTTGAGGATGATAATCCATACTGAAGTTCAACTCAGTATTCAGATCATGTTGAATAATCTTCCAAAACATAGAGGTGAGTCTTGGATCTCGATCGGATGTGATCGATAGTGGTAATCCATACATCCTTACCACATCTCTAATGTATATCCATGACAGTTGATCCAATGATAAATAATCACAAATTGTAACGAAGTGTACAGTCTTTGTAAGATGATCCACAACAACCCAAATAGCATTGTTTCCTTTGGATGTCTTCGGAAGTCCGGTGACAAAGTCTATGGTGATGTTTCCCCATTTTAATGTTGGTATGGGTAATAGTTGAATCATCCCTTAAGACTTATGCCTCTCAACCTTCACTTGATGGCATACCAGGCAATTTGATGTATACTCAGTGATCTCCTTCTTCATGTTATCCCATCAATAAAGCTCTCAGATATCTCAATAAATATTTGTGTTTCCTGGGTGAATGTATAAATTCAAACTATGTGCATAATCCAAAAGTTCATTCTTTAACTCTGGATTTTATGGAACACGTATTCTTGACCCAAATCTCACAATTCCTTCTTCATTAACATTGAACTCCAAGGATTTACCTTTTCTGATAGTTTCCACTTTCTTCTAAATTTCCACATCATTATTTTGAGTATCCTTTAACCTTTCCAAAAGAGACGTTTGAGTAATAATTTGTGAAAGGATTGATGATGTTCCCTTCTTTATGATTCCCATGTCCATATTCATCAAATCTAATAATATTGGATCATTTTCAATTCTCATAAATGATAAAATTATTGGGTCCTTTATACTTAGAGCATCTTCCACCTTGTTTTCTTTCCCAGGGTGGTAATGGATTGATAATTCATGGTCTTTGATCAGATCTAACCATCTTCATTGGCGCATATTCAACTCTTTCTGTGTGAATATATACTTGAAGATTTTGTGATCCATGTATATTTCACACTTCTCCCCAAAGAGGAAATGTCACCAAAATTTTAAAGAGAAAATTACTGCATCCAACTCCAGATCATGTATTGGATAGTTTTTCTCATGAAATTTCAATTTCCTTGAAGCATAAGCGATGACTTTGTCATTTTGCATCAACACACAGACCATGCCCTTCTTCAAAGCATTACTAAATACCACAAAAATTTCTCTACTTGTGTGTAGTGTGAGTACGGATGCAGTGATAAGCCTCCTTTTCAACTCCTTGAAGCTCTATTTTCATTCATCACCCTAAGAAAACTTTACTCCCTTCCAAGTTAGCTTGGTAATATGGTTGTACAATCATGGGAAATTTCTCACAAATTGGCGATAATATCCAACTAACCCTAGGAAGATACGGATATTCATTACCGATGTTGGCCTCGACCATCCCTCAATTGAAGCTATCTTGGAGGGATCCATAGATATCCCATTGCTTGTGATGATATGACCCAATAATGAGACCTCCTTCAACCAGAACTCGCGCTTGATGTACTTTTCATAGATCTTACCCTTTTTCAATGTCTCTAGTACAGTGCTTAGATGCTCCTCATGCTCCTCCTTGGTTTTGGAGTATATTAGAATATCATTTATAAAGACTACCACATATTTGTCAAGGTAATATCTAAAGACTCTATTCATCAAGTCCATGAAGATTTATGGATCATCAGTGAGTATGAAAGGCATTACTATGAATTAATAGTTCCCGTATCTTGTACGAAATGCAGTCTTGGGTATATCCTCCTTCTTCACCCTTATTTGGTAATATCCCAAATTCAAATCCACCTTGGAGAAGTATTGTTCTCCACGTAGCTGATCGAACAAGTCATCAATTCATGGTAGAGGATACTTGTTCTTTATCGTGATTTTTTTGAGCTCACGATAATCAATACAAAGGCGCATTGACCCATCCCTCTTCTTGATGAAGAGGACTGGTGCACCCCATGGTGAAGAACTTTGTCATATAAACCCTTTATCCAGATTCTCCTATAGTTGTTTTTTCAACTCCTAAAGATCCAAAACAACCATTCTATAAGGAGTCTTGGATATTAGAAATGCCCCAGGTATAAGATCAATTGAGAATTCAACATCTCTTCTAGGAGGAAGACCAGGCAATTCCTCGGGAAACACTTTAGTAAATTCCCTCACAATAGGCATGTCTTCAATGATGGTTACTTCCTTAGACTCAATAATATGATCAAGATACATGTGATCATAGGTCAGTAATATCCATGCTTGAGATGATGGTGCTAAAAAATATTCATCCTCCTCCTTACACTTGTACAGAATCAGGGGTCTATTATCCATATGGAGAGTGATTTACCTCTCATGGTAATTTATGTTGGATTTATATAGGGACAGCCAATCCATGCCAAGAATTGCATAAAATTACTTCAGAATAAGTATGATGAGGTTTTACAGGAAGTTTAATCCACAAATTATGATAGGGGAGGAGTTATATTAATGGGATGTAATGATTTCCCCATTTTTCGTTCTCATTGGCATCTTTACTTCTATGATTTTTGGTAGTGTTGGGATTGTTCTACTAAACTTTCGAGATATAAAAGAATGTGTTGAACCAGAATAAAAAAGTATGTTTGCTATTCTTTAATGAATAACTAGCGTACCAGTCACCACTTCATTGTCAGGGTTCACTTTGGCGCTAGTGATGGAAAAATATCACCCTTGCTTCCTTGGAGGATGTTTGTTGCCTTCAAAAACCCTTGGCTTAGGGAACTGGTTTGAAAGGTTCCCTAGTTATTTTAATTTGAAGAAATGAACAATGCATTGAGGGTCAAACGGAATGTTCCTCTACTCTGTTGCAGCTGCAGTTTTTTTTGTCAATATTTAATGGCTAGGTGCCTTTCTCTTCCACACCTAAAGCATTTCATCGTCCCCTTTAGGTAATTTCCAGGGTGCTTCTTTCTGCACCTTTGGAAAGTGGGGTGCTATATTTTCTTAGCACCGTTGGATTTATCCATCAGACTACCATAATTAAAGTCCACCTTATACTTATTATCCCCATGATACCCCTGAGATTCACTGATCTCCATTTCGACTTTGAGGTCACATCAGAAAATTTCCTCATAGCTATCGAAGTCATGGATCAATAGGGATTTCCATAGTCTATGTTTTAGCCCACCAAAGAAGTGGTCAACCTTGAATTCAGGGGTAACAAAAAAATCGGAGGTGTATCATGCAATCCTTGTGAAGTTTTCCTCATACGCTCTGATGGATTTTTAGTCTTTTTTCTTGAGGGAAAGGAAGTCCCTTTACATATTAAGTTGAAGGGTGCGTGGAAAATATTTATCGAAAAAAAATCTGAAAATCCTTCTATTCCCATGCCTCGATATCTTCCCCAGGCTTTGTATTTTTAATCAATGTACACCATTGATCAGCTTCACCCTCCATACAATAAGTAGCCATAAGAACCTTCTCTTGTTCAGAACATTAAAGGATGAAGAAGATATTTTCAATGGAGTTGATCCATTGTTCGGTGATTGAGGGATCAGATAATCCATTAAAAGTAGGAGGTCTTTGTCTCATTAATTGCCTGATTGAGACTTTTTCTTTATTAGGGGGTTGAACATTTCTTTTGACCCATTTTTCTATTCAAAACTTGAGTTAACTGAGAGAGTATCATGAAAAAGTTCATGATTACTGCTCCCATTGGATTGGGCATCTCATTAGAACAGTTATCACATTGATCTTCGCATCGGTTATTAGCTTGAGTCCTCCTATTATCGTCCATTGGCTGGAATAAAAGGAAAGTTAGGGGCAACACATAAAGGTTAATCCAAAGACAGAAATAGATGACTTATAAATTACTTTTATTTCCTTAAATTATGAATTTATATTCTTCAATATATTTTATCCATGATCTACTTCCAACATATATTCTTAGGGGAATTTTTTAAATTCCCTTAATAATGGTTCATACTAAGCTTATAAATTTACCAAAGCATATCCCCTAGGAATGTTGTAACCAAGAGCGCATAAAGGCCCATTATCATGCACCAGTTCCCGTTCAAGTCTAAATCAAAGCGGTGTTTTTGGGTTTTACCCCAAGATACATCTTTGTTAGAGCTGCCTCTACCTACTCATATCCAGACAGGGATTTATTTTCTTGATAAATCACTTACCCATTACTCACCAAAATTTAGGGATTTTTTTATTATACTTAGTCTTATCCCTAAGTCTTTCAGTAGATTTTTATAATCCTAATCCCAAAAATAACTAAACCAATCCTCTTATACCAACTATAACAACCCTACTCTTTATTACACACTTAATCGTGATTTATTAAATAAAACTGAACTTGATAAAAATATGAGGATCAAGAGGTCTAGTGTCTTGGGAAATTAGGAACATTAGATAACAACTTAGAATATAAAATACAACATCTTTATTGAAAACTTCTTTTACATGACCACAACATTCCTTCGTACTTAGCATTGCATGGGATACCTGAGGACATGCATAAGAAAAGGGTGAGCTATAAAGACTAATAAGGGAGTAAATAAGAAATAATGTGAAGAATATAGTACATGTTATGCAATAGGTATATCAATGGAGCATAAGAGAAATATGAACATAAAATCATGATATAGCATGATTATCATAACATGGAAATGTGGCAACAACATTTAACATGATATTAGCATGAGCCAAGACTCATTGCACATGGAGAAAGAGTCAAACCTAATTTCACTTGAAGTATCATGATATTAATCTTTACCCAATGGATTGGAGCGCTATTAGGGCACACCTTTCTTAGTCATTTAATTTCATGCATAAGTGTGCTACATGGATAATATAACATGGATTCATTAAACATCATCATTTATTCCACGATAAAGGAATGTGGAATTCATACATGAAAATATATAATGGTTTTCCAGAAACATTAAAAAAATTAATACCTTTATTAAGAATTTTGTTTGGACTAGAAATATTATTGAAAGGAAGCTTGTCACTGTTCCTTGGAGGAATTGTTGTAAACCTTTGGAGAAAGGCGGTATTGGAATTAAAAACCTTGAAATGTTTAATGATTCTTTGCAAGCCAGGCTTGTTTGGAGGTTAATTCATAACAACTCTGATTCTATTGAGTTTCTTAAGCAAATATTTCTCAATAAACTTAAAAAAGGAAACTTAAATTATATTCAGTCCTATATCTGGCCATCTATTAGGAATATTTATCAAAATATTATGATTAATGCTAGATGGATGGTCAATGCTAATTCTTCTTTACGTTTTTGGACTGATAATTGGACGAGTACCCCCTTAATTTCTTTATTACCCTCTAACTCTTCTCCTGCAAATATTAATAATACCATTAAATATGAAATTCACTCGAGCAGACATGATATCCCTGATAACATTAATCACATAATTGATAGTTACCCTTATTCGATTTCTGAAGACTTCCCTATTTGGGAACCTACTCACAATGGCATTCTCGACTCAAATTTTTTTTTATAATCATAACTTCTTGAACTCTAATCCTTGTTTTGGGTGGTTGAATGCCTTTAATAAACCATGGATCAAACCTTCGATACTCACTCTTATATGGAGAATTTCTCACAGCAGAATCCCCACTGAAGTGTGTCTTCAATCTTTTGGTATACAACTATGTTCTAAATTCTATATTTGCAATAAACAAAGGGAGGACATTAACCATTTTTTTCTTTCATGTGCCATAGAATTTGCTTTTTGGAACTATATTTCTGATATTTTTAATTGTAAATGGTCTTTTTCTGAATCTATTAACTCTCAGCTAAAAAGATGTGTTGAACACGATGCCTCTCAGCAAATTAAGAACATGTTACTATCTATTGTGTCTGAGTTGATGCACGTGATTTGGTATGATAGAAATAATTTGATTCACAAAAAATGCTCATTAAATCTCAATGAAGGTAAATCCATGATCCTCATTACGGTTCAAGAATCAGCCTCTATCCAGAAAGTGCCCTGCAATAATTCTGTTAGTGACTTTGAGATTCTCCACAAACTTTGGATTAATGGAATCTATAGGCAACCCAAACTCACCCTTGAAGTTTTCTGGCAAGCCCCGCTCCCTGGATGGATCAAAGTCAATATTGACGGGGCCTCAAAAGGAAATCCAGGTCCTGTAGGTTGTGGAGATATCTTCAGAGACTACCTTGGCCAGTGCCATGGGTGCTTTTATGGTACCTGTGGTATGGCCTCCTCTTTGGAAGCAGAAATGATGGATGAGATACATGCTGCCAATTTTTCTCATCAAAAAGGTTGGAGGGAGATTTGGATTGAGAGTGACTCGACAAAAATTGTTCAGGCTATCTGGAATGGTGTGATCCATCTCACATGGCCTCTTACCACCTGCTGGAAGAGATGTCTTGATTTGCTTCAGGATATCAACTACATTATCACGCATGCATATCGGGAGGCGAATATGGTTTCCGATGCCCTTGCCAACAAAGGACTCAATCAAGACTTGACTTGGTCTGATGCTTTGCTTCCTGAATTTCACCACTTGTATGATAAATATTGTAAGAAACTCCCATACTTCAGACTCATGTAACTCATTTTTTTATATTCAATAAATTGTGCCTTGGTCTTTGACTGAGGCACCACCTTCTAAAAAAATGACTTTGGCTTGGAAAATCACGGTGCAATTTCGGTAGCATAACGACGTGACATAAGAATTATTAAAAATGGTTGATGAGATAAAAATGGATGTATCATAATATTTACATGAAATAGAAAGTAAGTGGGTCATATAGATATATTTACCAACATATGTAATGGAATTTAGATACATAATACAACAGAATTTCTTGAATGTAAATGAAAATAGAGAAATTCCTTACGAAATTTCGGCATGGTAATGAGTTTACATGGGAGGAATTAATGAGCAAGAAAGAGGTATCTCATCATTAAAACATAAGGAGGGAAGTATGGGTGAGGTTAGAAATCATACCTCAACATTTTTAATTGAAAACAAAAGGGTATAACAATATAAAGAAATTTGGACAAAAATTAAAAAGGAAGAAATCTCTTACTTGGAAGTGTGATCCCAAAGGCTTGGGAGGGGATTAAGAGAGGTTTCTTGGGATCTTGGTGTGCCTTGGGAGGATTTTAGAGAGATTAGGTAAGTTTAGGGACATGATCCAAGGGTTTTTAGTGAATATAAGTGGGATCTTGGGTGGGTTTATATAGGAAAAGAGAGGGAATTATTTATTATTTAGGTTTTGGACACTACACATTAAACTAATCAAAAACACAAACCATCTCATGGTTTTTGCCCATGGTTTTTGCCAAAGGGTAGTGGAAAAAAAATATTTTATAAGTAAAATGTCTGAACTTATTAAAATATTAGGGTTTTTTATGTGAAGGTGAGTCACACTCTCAAGAAAATCATTTTAAAAAGTTAAAATGTTTTATAAGTCTTATAGGATCCACTAAAGATTTGTAAAATAAATCAAACAAACCTAAAATCACATTATTTTAAAATTAAAACATATATTGGACAAACATCCCATTTATAATATTTTATTACATCATTATTGGGTCATTATGATGTCATAAAACACATTATATATTTAAACGATATTTAATTTTTACCCAAAAATTCGACTATCTCAAAAAATTATGAAAAATTCACCGTTGGATAATTTTGGCATCATGATTCCAAAAATAATATTCAGTTTATCTAAATAATTTTATAAATATGTGAATAAAAACCTAAATTTATCAAAAATTAATGGGTTTTGACAAAAACATCTTTCAAACATTAATAAAAATTACAATTGTATTTATAAAAATTATACGATCATTTATATTTATTAAAAAGTTATTTAGTAATAATAATATTTTATTAAAATATTATTTATTTCAAAAAAAATCATTAATTAATAAAAATATATTTCTTAATTGAATATTAACTAAAAATACAATTTGTTCTTTAAAAACCATTTACAAAGTAACAATAATGAATGTATATTCTTTATACAAAAAATAAAGCACATAATCATAGTGCTAGGGTCTTGTTACATAACCCATTATAACACCCACATAATACCTGAGGGTAAGGTGTGCGATGGTGACAGACTCTTGGGCTGGCTCGAACAACATCGCTTGGGTGGTAATCTCTATCAACTTCCATTTCTCCCGTAGGTGGTTCTATTCAAGCTTAACG
This sequence comes from Viscum album, assembly GCA_963277665.1. Lineage (NCBI taxonomy): Eukaryota > Viridiplantae > Streptophyta > Magnoliopsida > Santalales > Viscaceae > Viscum > Viscum album. The sequence goes on from OY728127.1 coordinate 1,817,439,877, forward strand.
TGTTTAAGATTAGCTTGGTCTTAGTCAAGGGTGAAGCCCACTGATGCTACATCCTTTATAAGCTCCAACAAATGGGCTTCTTATGGAGAAATTCTACTAGATAAGGCTATCACTTCTTTTATCTAAGCAAATTGGATTTGTTAAAGCCCTATATTTATACTAATCATGTGATCACTGTTTAATTATTATATTAGCAACGGTAAAAATTATTAACGATATTTTAAAATACAAAAACATAAAACCAAGGAAGTTCATATTTTATATAACCATTTTACATAATAATAAATTTAATTAGATCAAGAGTAATTCTCATTAATAAAAGTTTGGGTCATACAATCTAAGTAATAAGATCAAGAATAATAAGTCAAAATATGTATGATAAATAAAATTATTATTACCCAAAATGTTTCTTTAACATGGAATTGATAAATAAACGGGTAATATAAAGTCATAAGTGAATCATATATGATATCATAGATATTATTATGGTTCTGTTACAAGTTAATAATATTTTTAAACCCACTATATAGGAGTTTCAGACACATAGAGAAGAAATCAAACCTAAGGTAAGGGATAATTTTCCAATCTTATTTTTATCCAATATTTTTTATACATAAGTATTTACTGGGGGTATATTTATCATCCATGTCCATGGTTTCTAAAAAAATTAATAAAATTTTTAAGACTCTTCTATGTATGTTCAAATTCATTTTTACCCATTTTTTTACATTTACTACATGGTATGTAATGAATATTTTTTTTCATTTTCCATATTAGGTACTTTTTGAATTTTCTGATAATAGTATGAGAAGAATGATTTTTTAACTTATATGGCATGAATGGATTTTTAAATATTCATAATGCCTTATTTCCATGAAGTTTTCTCTACACGATTTCAAGTTTATTTTCAACTAAATACTATTCTTTTAAAACTTCATGGCATTTTGAGAAAAGAAAACATTTTGAATAAGAGAGGATATTTTTCCTCAAGATTTAAGTTCAATTGTTTTATCAAAATTATTTTACATCTAAGATGACATAGGGTTATGTTTATATACCTATTATTAATTTGATTTTATTGTGTTTATGATGGAATTATTTTTATAAAATCCATTTATTTTATATTGATTATGATGGAATGATGTTTAAGGAACCCATTTTATTTCATAGGTTATGCTATGATGAATGATTTATGTTTTTGTGGAACATGTAAGAATGATTTCACTATGATATGGGTGGTACATATATCTCCCTCCAATGCATTGGGTAAAGATTTATATCTCATGAGATAGACATGACTGAAATGGAAACTAAATATAGTTCAATAATACAGGGCTAGAATGACAAGTAAATCTGGTTCAGTAATACATGGCTGGAACGACAAGTAAGACTAGTTCAGTAATGGACTTTTTCCACTATGATGGTCTTAGAAGAAATTCCTTGGCTACTATAGAAATAATATTATGTGCTTATTTACTTTCCACAATTCCATGTTTTATTTCAATGTTATTTTATCATGGTTTGTGTTCATTTATGATTTACGCCTTAAGAATTTCCAAGATTTATTTCATGACTCAAGATTTTGATATTCAAAATTTATGTTCATGTTTTTAAATTCTTATGTTTATGTTTTGTTTGATGTTATTTATGTTTAACCTTACTAAGCATTTGAGATCACCCTTTTTATGTTTTCTTTTCCCCAGGATATAAAGAAAGGTTTTAGGTAGAAAAACTAATGAGGAATATATTTATGGGATATTTTGAAAATCTTTCACCAAGCTAGAAGAATGTGTTTCAAGTTTCCAAATACACTAAACTAATACGGTCTTTGGGCATCTATTTGTGTAATGTATTATGTATTCTTCAAAAGAAATGAAATGTCCATGTATGTCAATCTTGGGTCATTATATTATAGCATTGAGAAATTATAGATGAACAAATGATTAATAAATGTTTTAAATGAAATTGTAATTACCTTTAGAAAGTACCTATTCTGGGATGTTGGTTTATTAATGGTATATAATATCCTTAATAAATTTTCCAACATAATATCCACAATCGATGTCATTATTTTTTTTTTGTCCACTTTAGAAACATTGAACAAAATAAGTAAATTTTTTTGAAATATGTTTTGATATTTAAATATATATATATATATATATATATATATATATATATTGAAGTTCTAAAGGATCAAATAACTACTAACAAGGGAGGGTTTAATTAGTTGTTCACTTTTTATAAGCTTCAAAACTTTTAGAAACTTAACCCCTACAACCTGTTAAGATTTATTTCCTTGTCAAATTTTAGTAAATACTCATTCATGAAAAGTAGGAAATAAATTAAAGCAAATAATATTTACAAGGTTCAAACTTAGTGTGAGAACCTACATCCTTACCATAGCTACTCCCATGGGTCCATGGAAATCCACTGTTATGAAGAAGTGGATACAACTTATTCCAACTCCCATTAGAAACCTTCTATCTCCTAATAGGAATTATTATACTGAATCTCATCAGTTTATAATGTTTTATTATAAAATAATTGAGACAAATAAAATAATAAATAATTTGTTGAATATGCTCCATAATTTCTCGGTCTTAATCCTCAGTCTGATTTGGGTGGATTAGATTTTATTAATATAATAAATATGGATCTGATTATCTTAATACAATGATTCTAGATCTAATTTTCTCAATACCATAATGTTGGATTTTATTCTCTCAAAAAAATGATGTTGGGTCTAATTTTTTTCAATATGTTAATGCAAGATTCGATTTTCTAAAAATAATAATGTTGGATCTAGTTTTCTGAAAAAGATAATTCTGGATCTGATTTTATCAACATGATGGACTCACTCTCAATCTTAAAAACTAAAAATTTTCTATAATTATTGATAAAATTATTCTTCAATTAGATGGAAACTTTTACTTTTAATTATCTATTGCTCTACCTTTTGTGCTTATGTGAAAATTTTTATTTGAACAAATAATATGAGGAAGTATTTATAGGTGACTCATAAAATAAGGGCAAGAAACTTGAAAACATTCCCTGCTTCCTCAAATATCAAAATATTCAAAAATATCTCTCATTTAAATCTTCAACTTTGACTTCATCAAACACCCTTATATTTCTATGAGATTTACACAAAATTGAAATTCAAGTTTGACCACTTCAACTCTTTATACCTTTCTTAGCTCATTACGATCTATTTCTTTCTTAACTTCATTGCGATATATTTCTTTCTCAGCTCATTATGATCTATTCTTTTCTTATCTTATTAAGATCTTTTTCTTTCTTAGCTCATTACAATATTTTTATTTCTCATAATGAATTATTTATTATGAATATTTCAGTACAATTTTCTCAGTATGAAAATATGAGTATGAAAATCCAAGTACAAAAATCTGAGTACGAAAATCTGAGTACGGTTTTCCCAGTACAAAAAATCTTAGTATGAAAATCTCAGTATGATTTTCCCAGTACAAAAATATAAATATGAAGATATGAGTATGAAAATATCAATATGATTTTATGAGTAAAAAAATCCTAGTTTTAAAATCACAGTATGAAAATTTGAGTATGAAAATCTCAGTACGATTTTCCCAGTATAAAAAACCCAGTATAAAAATCCTGGTATGATTTATTTCTTCCTTTGGCTCAACAAAATATTTTTACTTATCATATCATTATTATGTAATTCTAATTATGATGGAAATCCCATTATTATGGAAATATCATTTTTCAACTCTAAAATTCTTCAAACCTCTCCATTATTTCTTCAAAAGCTTTTATGATGAGAGTTTTCATGATTTGTGTGAACTTCTTAATCAACAAAGAATCATCTGATTTTGTTTAGAAAATATGATAAATTTCTAACTCTTGAATTCACAATATTCTTTCAAAACTATTCAACAAAAAAATATTTTCTATACTCAACAACTTCTTTATTTCTAACTTAGCAACTTCTTTCTTTCTCTGAATATAGAAAAGACAAACTTCCATCGAAAAATAAATTCTACCTTCGAATCTTTTGAATCTGATGATTTTAAATGTCATGATGATAGACCTAAATATGATAAAGTGATTAATCAACAACTTCATCTTCTTGACATCTTCTATGTATGGTAGAGATTAATACTAAAACCTGGGTCTAAAAACTTATGTTCAGAAAACAACCTCATTACGATAGACTAGGTCTGATTCCTGAATAATAAAAATATTCTTCAACAAAAAGGTTAGTTGTCAAAAAAATACAAAAAACATTGTTTAAAACAATTTAACCAAAACATTTCTTCAATCTAACCCTTTGGATTTGTTGAAAACTCTTTTTATCGACTTTTAAAATCTCATAAATTTTCACAACTCAACTTTTTTATTTTTATCAAAACATAGACTTTCTCAAAAGAGTGTATTGAAACCACACTACTGGATAAAGTAATTTTTTTTAAGAAATTACATCCCTCGATGGAAATAAAATTTTTTGGAAATGTAAATATAGAATAACCCTCACTTTTATCTTTTCCTCTCCCACATTTCTTTATCTCCCCCCCCCATTTTATGATAACCACAACTTTAGATTAATAAAAGAAAGATAATAAAACACTTCTTACAAAGTAAAATTTGTTACTTTCTCTCCCTATTTGTCAACATAATCCAAATAATAGTGGGGTTACTTCCTTATGAGGTTTAGGAATACATGGTAGGAGGATAAACATGAAGTTTCAACCTCAATTCCACAGACCTTTCTTTCGAAATTTATTTTGTAAAGATATCAACAATCTGATACTTTTTTGAAATGTATTCCAGCAAAACATCTCCAACAAAAACTTTATATCAATGTGTCTTGATCTTGAATGTTGGAAAATATTCTTAGAAAGATCAATTTCACTCTTATTATCACAAATTATCTTCAATGGTTTAGAAACTTTTACTTTAAAATCTTCCAGCTAAACTTTCATCCACAACATTTGAGTACAAACTTGAGTAGCTGCAACATATTTGGATTATGATGTGCTCAAAGTTACTAAACTTTATTTCTTACTATGCCAAATCCACAAAATTCACCCAAGAAAAATGTTCCTCTTGAGGTTTATGTTCTATCATTATAATATCTAGCCCAATCTGCATCATTAAAACCATGAAATTTCATCTCATTATTTATTTTGTATAACAACCCATGTGAATTTGTTCCTTTGACATATCTCAAAATTATTTTTTCTACCAACATATGTGATTATTTCAGATTAATTTGATACTTAGCACACAAAGTCACGGTATAAACAATATCAGGCCTTGAGAATGTATGGTAAAGAAGACTTTCTATCAGCTTTCGAAAGTATTTCTAATTCACACTTATTCTGGATTCATATTTTCTCAAATTTGTGCTCACTAAAATAGGAGTATAAACTTATTTGGATTCTTCCATCCCAAACTTATTTAAAAGTTCCTTGTCATACATTTATTGGGATACAAAAATGTATTTTTATTTTTGTTTAACTTGTAACCCAAGGAATAAATTTAATTCTCCCAATATTGAAAATTCAAAATTCTTCTTAATTTCCTCATAAAATGTTTTAAAAAATATTATCTATGCCTAGAATAAATTATAGCATACACATAAACAATTAAAATTAGAGTTTCAAAGTTAACATATTTAACATAAAAATTGCTATCAACTTTTCCCTTAGAAAAAATCAACATTCTCAAAAAATTGTCAAGATTAGAATACCATGCATGTGGTGCTCGTTTCATCCTGTAAAAATATTTATTTAATTTTAATACTTTTTTTTCATCCTCATCAAGAAGAAACCCACAAGGTTGTTCAATGTAAACTTCTTCCTCAATATCACCACTTAAGAAATTTGGCTTTACATCTATCTAATAAAATTTGTAATTTCGAATCGGCCATTGCAAGAAACATTAAAATAGTTTCTATCCATTCAATGGGGTAAAAGGTTTCATCAAAATCCACACCTTACACCTGTGTATATCCTTTATAAACAAGTCTTTCTTTGTTTCTTGAAACTTATCTATGCTCATTCAATTTATTTCTATAAATCCACTTTGTTCTAATAAAAATTTTATTTGTTGTCCTTGGAACAATTTCCCATGTTTCATTCTTCTCAATCTCATCTAACTCTTCATTTATATCACCCTCCCATTATTTATATTGAATAGAATCTGAAACTAATTTTGGTTCAACTTTTGAGATAAGTGAAGTCTGATTTTCTAATATCAACTTCCTTCTTGTATGAACTAGAGCCTTCTAATTCCCAATAATGTTTTTGGATTCAACGTGTTTTTTTAAGGTATAAAATTTCAAAGTTTCTTTCCCAATTATAGTTTCCTCATCACATGATTCTTCTGAATCTTGATAAGGTTGTTTTGAATTACTTTTACTTTTGTTGGAATTCTCTAGTTTATCTTCCTCAACACTCTAAACAACTTTTATTAAGGAAATTTGATTTTAAATTACCTTCACATCATATGAGTCCACCAGCTTTTGTAAACGTTTGTTCCAAAATTTGCAACTTCTTCCCTTTGGTGAATAACACATAAAATTTTATTCCTCATCTTTCTCATCAAAATTTACCAAATCTAGATTTTTTATTTTGATAAAAAATGGACTTACAAAAACTTTGAAGCATTTCAATGAAGGTTTTTTGTTATAACACATTTAATAAGGATTCATGTTGGTTTCTGGTCTCAACATGCATCTATTTTGAACATGTACAATAGTATTAATAGATTCTCTCCAATAAAACTTTGAAATTTTGTATTATGCTAACATACTTATTCCCATTTCCACCAAGCTTATATTCTTTCTTTCTTCCACTCCATTTTGTTGTGGAGTATAGAGATCACTATATTGATGTTTGATACCATGCTTTATCAGATAAGTTTCAAAATTATTGTTTGTTAATTTGGTACTATTATCTATTCTCAACCTCTTTATGGAAACCCCTATTTCTTTCTCATCATATTTTCTAAAGAATTTGAACATTTCATTAGCCTCTAACTTGTGCTTCATAAACATGATGTTTGTTATCTGACTTAAATAATCAATAAAAGTGATAAAGTATAAATCTAATTTTGTTTATTGATTTCTTGTCGGTCCATATAAATCATAATGAATAATCTCAAGTGGTCATGTTGATTGAATCTCAATTCTATTACGAATTTTGTTAGTCATATTTCCTTTCTGGAAAGTAATACAAACATCATCATATCTTCTTTCAAATTCTAGAAAATTCTAAACAACATCAACTTTATAAAGTTTATTCATGTTTTTCCACCCTATGTGTCCAAGTATTCAGGGCCACAACTTGTTTTCATCTTCAGCACTCAAGTAATATGAGTTATTGAATTCTTATATTTGAAAGAGATTCACATTGGTTCTTTCTTCTTCTATAATGACTTTTCCATCTTTCACAATTTTGATGATAAAAAAAATATTTTATAAAAAAAACTTCTTTTCCCTCATCAAAAGGTTGACTTATACTAAGTAAGTTATGTTTTATCCCATCAACAAATAAAACTTCTTTAGATTTCAAATTTTCAAATTCAATCTAATCCATTCTGATTCTTATGATTTTTAAGGAACTATCATTACTAAATGTAATTGTTCCTCCATAATTACTTTCAACATGTTTCAAGATTTTTATATCACCTATCATATGTGAAAATAAACCAATATCGAGTATCCATGGTCTCTACCATTTACTTGATTTCAAAGTTATTTCAACAACAAAATCTCTTTCCTTAACTTTCTTCTTTTCATCTTTCTTTTCTTTTCTATCATAAGAAACTTTTTCTAGAAGAAGTGTCATATATATTTTGACATGATAAATATCTTGATCACATATTCCAAAAAATTATTCCATACATTCAAATTGATTTCTTGTTGGAAAGTTTCTAACATCTTGAGAATTCACTTTTTCAACTTTATGTAAGTTAGGAAAGTTTATCATTCTACTTTCACTATTTCTTACACTTTTCTCAACCCTTCTTCAGGGTAAGGATAAGTTGTTCCAAAAATTATAAACCATATGTATATATATTCCACAACACCAGTAATAACCATAAAATGTTGATTTTATATTAAAATAATATCTTTCTCTAATGAAACTTTGTTGAGGTTGGTAACTTTTTTAGCTCTAACATACTCAGGATGTGGACCATCTTTTCTTGTGAGTTATTTTTCTACTTTTATAGATTTGATAGGTTTCTCACATCCTTTATCCACCCAAGATTTCCCAATACTTTTTCTAGAACCTAAAATGTTAAATTAATCTAATGAAACATTATTTTTGGTAAGAGAATATTTCACTTGATTCTCATATTAAGCTTTCTCTTCAACTTTAGAAGTCTTAGATTTTACTTTTGAAGATTTGTTAAAGTTTCATTCATCTTCCTCAATGTATTTTTGGAATAAATAATTTTTTATTGAAATGTGTTAACCTATTATTCTTTAGATTCTATCTTCTTGCTAATATATTCAATAATATTTCCCAATTCATAAATTCTAATTTTGTAACTTAAAATATTATAAATTTATTCACCCTCCTGCTTGATGAAATATTTTATTCCATGATAAACTTCTTTACAATATTTCTTCATTACTCTAATTTATTTATTTAGAGTTTTATTTTTATCAACACATGCAACAAGTTCTTTTTTGAGATGATACTCTCTATAAGATTATTCACCACCTTCTTCACTCTTTGAGGAATTTTTTTTCTCAACTTTTGAAATGTACCTTATCAATTGTTCTGAACTTTAATCTTCAAAATAATTGTTTTTTTAGTCCAATTAAACTTTCTTACACAATATACATCTTTTGTTTCCAGTAAAATTCTTCTTATATCTATTGGAAGACTTTTCTTGTAACGGCCCAAAATTTTGAATAAATTTTGTTTCCTAACTTTGTGTGTTATTTTATTTTATACTCAACAAAACTATTTCATTTAATTAAATGAGTATAATTAAAATAATACCATTCGGTTTCGACTGTTATATGATCATTGGTCAATATGACCGTTGGTCAATATGACCGTTGGAAACTAAATGTTGTGATTATTGTCTATAAATACAAGTGATCTTGATTAATTAATATAGAAAGAAGATTTGATGGCCCCATCCAGTAGTCTCGGTCCAATCGAAGCCCATCTGAAGGAACTCAGGAATGAGGTAGCACCTTTGGGCTTTTCTCTGGACCAAACCCAAGCCAAACTTCATCGTGTGAAGCTGGAACGGAATCGCCTTCGCGAGAAGTTCAAGCTAACAGAAATCAACACTCGGGCAATGTTGGCTACGCCGCCCCAAGATTCTATCACCCTAGCACACCTTACTCTTAGGTCCTATGCTGGTTTTATAAGGGGCTATGTAACGAGACCATAACTGCCTTGTGTAATCCTTTGATTTAAATAAAAATTGTGATTTCTTCTTATGGTTAAGTTTGTGAATTTTCAAATGTCCGGATAAATATAGTATGCATATTATTGATGAATTTTATAAAAAGTATATTTTAAAAATATTTATGTAAACCTTAAATAATTAATAATGTGTAATGATTTTCAAAAAATGTTATTCTACTATTATGTTCAGTAAGAAATTTAGAGTATAATAAGATCAACTTAATTTTTGATGAATAGTAAATTATGAATAGTGATTTTACGCTTATGATTAGTAATGTGATCAAATGGATTAAGTAACTTCACTTAATAAAGTATTAATATAATTTAGGCACCTTGATTAAGTAATGTGATTCAATAAAATAGGTAAATAACTGTTTCGGAAATTATTGGTTAAGTATGAGTTTTTTTCAGTTGAATAGTGTTTTTTATTTAAAAATTAAATTAAAAATATTTAGAAAATTATTTTCATAAAATGGAGTTCATTTTTGAAATCAGAGCATTGATATTTGGTAAGGTGAATTTTTGGGATTTTTCTAAAACAGTTGAATTTTCAGTGAATAGTGTTTTTATTTAAAAATTAAATTAAAAATATTTAGAAAATTATTTTCATAAAATTGAGTTCATTTTTTAAATTAGTGCATCAATATTTGGTTAAGGTTAATTTTGGGGATTCTTCTGAGAAAGTTGAATTTTCAGTGAATAGTGAAAATACAGTTTTTGAGTTTCGGGTGTTTAATGGCATCATTAATGATGTAATAATTATGCAATAATTCTGGTCGACTTATGAATAGTAAAATAAGTTATGAGGTGTCCCAAGTGGACAATAACATGGGCAAATACCATGGGAAAGCCCATGGTTTTTCCAATACCACCGATGAGGTGTCCCTTGGAAATTAATGCTTTGTCCCCTCACTTCTCCTATAAATACCAAGACATTCCCTCATTCGTTTCATTTCAAAATCCTCCCCAACAAAGTTTTGGTATATTTACCTCCCAAGGAGTTCTCCCAAGTTTCCCTCAAGCCTCCCAATGCCCCGACCTTCAAGCTTTCGAAGTTACTCTTCAAGGTAAGGGATCCTTTCACCCTCCTCTTTTAAGTCATGACTTCCTTTATGTTGTTCCTTAAAATTTCCATATCTTTATGTTTAGGGTATGTTATTATATGTTCTCATTTATGTATATTTCATTTCTAATTGTTGAGAGACCCTTTCCACTCTTATCAATTTGTTTTCTGAATTTTTAAGTGACGTCGTTAGGCTGCCGAATTTCTCGTAAAAGAAATCGCATCTTCTCTTTTCTTTCATGTTTCCTTTTCATGTGATATGTCATTAAAATATCCATACCATGATCTTATTTAGTAATGATACTATATTTTGAATTATTTATGAGTGTTTTACCCTTGTCCCCTCTCTTTTTAATGTTTTCTAAAACCATGTTATATAGTCGTTATGCTGCAGAAAATTTGTCTCAAAATTTCTATCTCTTTCTCTCAAGAAATTCTATTGTTTATTTATGTGAATATCCATACCTATTTCGTTTCTATGGGTGTTCATAAATATATAAAAATGATATATTTTATTCTTTAATTGACATACGTATAACCCTCACTTCCTTTCTATGGGTTATAAATGACATAATGATCTTATTTTTAAGCTCTTTTTAAACGTCACGATTTTGACATAAAACCCATTTATTTGATTCCATTTGGGTTATTTATGAAATGTTTGATTATGATATATGTGGATAACATGAAATTAAATACATATTAAGGGTTATACCTGATAGCGATCCAATGCATTGGGTAAATAATTAATCTCTAGAGATGACAAGTTTTACGATACCTTGGTGAATAACCTTGGTAATTTTTATGACACCTTGGGGATGGACCTTGGTGATATGTTCATGAATGTCTAAATTAAATGTTATAGCCACATATTCAAGTTATGATTCAAGTTATTTTCATTATGATATACCTATTCTTTCATTTCTCATATCTTTATGTTTTTATTCAAGTTCTTATTGATATCACAAGTACATTGACTCCCTTGTTTACCCTTACTGGGCATTCTGCTCACCCTTTCCTTTGATTTCTATATCCAGGATATGAGATGGAGTAAATGTGGATAGTTTTAACCTTTTTTGAATCCTTAAAAGTGGTTTAGAATAATTTTTATGTTGTTTTCATGTATTATGTTCCTGATTTCCAAGACACTAGACTTTAAAGATCCTCTGTTTGTAAAATGTAATGAAATGTTATATAATAAAAAGGCGGGATGTCATAGTTGGTATCAAATAATAGTTTAGTTATTTATGGAAATTAGGATATGAAAACTATAGGAAGAACCCTATATAAAAGTTTAAATATAGTAAATATTCCTGATATTTTGGTGAGTATTGAGTAAGTGGTTTATCAAGCAAATACATCTCTGTTTGGATACGAGCTGGTAGAGGTGGCTCTGGCACAGATGTACATAGGGGTAAAACTCGAAAACACCGATTTGAGCTAGAATCGAATGGGAACTGGTACATGACAATGGGCTTTGCTGCACTCTTGGTTACGACTCTCCTGGGGGATATGTTTGGTTAATCGCAAGCTTTTTATGAATTATTATGAAGGAATTATAGAAAAATGTAATTGTCTAAGCATGAAGTTTTAAGACATAAAATACTTTTTAGTTAAAAGATTCTTAAATGAAATAAGTTTCTCATGAAGGATTTATTCTTTTAGAAAATGTCCCCATTGTCTAAGAATACGTTGACGTATTTCTTAAGGAGTTTCATGGACCACCCCCAGAAATAGAGGTAGATTTCTCTATTGAACTCGTACCTGGATCTCATCTGATGTCAAAGACCCCCTATAGGATGGAAAATGTGGAGCTAGAGGAATTAAATAAACAACTCCGAGATCTTTTGGATAATGGGTTTATCCGACCAAGTGTGTCTCCTTGGGGAGCACCAGTTATCTTTGTGAAGAAGAAGGATGGATCGATGCAGCTATGCATTGATTATAGATAACTGAATGGGATCACAGTGAAGAACAAATACTCTCTTCCAAGAATTTATGACTTATTTGACCAACTTCGTGGGACTCAATTATTCACTAAGATTGATCTTCTTTCTGGTTATCATCAATTGAGGGTGAATAATGATGATATTCCAAAAACTACCTTCCAATCAAGATATGGTCATTATGAGTTTGTTGTTATGCCCTTCGGACTGACTAATGCACCTACTATTTTTATGGATCAATAATAAGTTGATTTTGGAAACTTATGTTTTATCAAATGGATATCCTTTATATAGGAAAATGATTTGGTGATTAAATGATAAAAGTTATTTTGGACGATGTTTTCTCTTTTGGAGTACTATATGCCTAAGGGAAATAAAATACTACAGGATTTAAATTGAGGAGGAATGGTTGATTTTTTTTGTAAGAATTTATGTATTTATTGTGGACATATGGTTATTTGGGTTATTTCTGGAAAATGGTGAACCTAGCATAGAGAATATGTGAATAGGTTAATAACACTTTAGTATGAGACTTTAATAGTAGTTGGTGTTATTTGGAGATAAATGTTAAGATTTATTGGGGAAGACTATGTGATTAAATCCTTCTGAGTTTTGGGTTCCAATCTTAGTTTGGATTATTCTGAATAATTTTAAGGATGATTGTGTGCTGAATGGTCTTTCTGGAACTTTGGGTACTTTTGTTGAATTTTGGATATTAATAGTCATATTTATTTTTATAAAGCATTATCCTTTTTGGGGATTATATGATCTCTTACTAACCATTTTAGTATTATTTGATGACTAAAGACAAGGGAAAATGTAGTTATTATTTTGTGTATTATGTGATTCTCTAGAAGATGATTCTTGTGCTTTTGATGAGACCAAGTCTTTTTTAATGCTCTTTGTTTGGAGAAAAGATTAGTCTTGGTAGAAACTTATTAAGGGATGAAAATATACTTGAAGGTAAGTATATTTCCTTATTCATTTATTTTATGTAGTAAATTAATTCCTCAAAATTATGAAAAGGAACATAAAAAACGTTGTTGGTTTATGTTTCCTACTAGGTAATCAAATACCGTTTAACACATCTTAAGTTTGTGATATTATTGTGTTTAATTTTCTCCTAATCATGTTTTATATCACTCTCCATCAGAACTTGACCCTTTGTTTTCTCTTCCATATCCATGTTTTCCTATATGGAATCCAAGTATGGGTTAACTCGGGTGACCTTTGTACTTCCCTTTCATTCTTTTAAAGTAATAGTTTTACTGACTGTTTTTCTGATGTGGGACTTTCAACGAAATTTCCAATCCCAATTTTAAAATTTTGAGGATGCAATTTCTTAAGGGGGGAATATTGTAACGACCTGAAATTTTGAATAAATTTTGTTTCCTAACTTTGTGTTTTATTTTATTTTATACTGAAAAAAACTATTTTATTTAATAAAATGAGTATAATTTAAATAAGACCATTGGGTTTCGACTGTTATATGACCGTTGGTCAATATGACTGTTGGAAACTAAATGTTACAATTATTGTCTATAAATACAACTGATCTTGATTAATTAATATAGAAATAAGATTTGATGGCCCCATTTAGTAGTCTCGGGCCGATTGAAGTCCGTCTGACGAAACTCGGGAAGGAGGTAGCACCTTTGGGCTTTGCTATGGACCAAACCCAAGCCGAACTTCATCGTGTGAAGCTGGAATAGAATTGCCTTCGTGAGAAGTTAAAACTGATAGAAATCACTACTCAGGCAATGTTGGTCGAGCTGCCCCAATATTCTATCACCCTCGCACACCTTACTCTTAGTTCCTATGCTGGTGTTATAAGGGGCTATGTAATGAGACCATAACTACCTTGTGTAATCCTTTTATTTAAATAAAAATTGTGATTTCTTCTTATGGTGAAATTTGTGAATTTTCAAATGTTCGGATAAATATAGTATGTATATTATTAATGAATTTTAGAAAAAGGATATTTTAAAAATATTTATGTAAACCTTAAATAATTAATAATGTGTAATGATTTTCAAAAAATGGTCTTCTACAGTTTTGTTCAGTAAGAAATTTAGAGTCTAATAAGATCAACCTAATTTTTAATGAATAGTAAATTATGAGTAGTTATTTTATTCTTATGATTAGTAATGTGATCAAATGGATTAAGTAACTTCACTTAAGAAAGTATTAATATAATTTAGTCACTTTGATTAAGTAATGTGATTCAATAAAATATGTAAATAATTGTTTCATAAATTATTGGTTAAGTATGAGTTTTTTTAGGTGAATAGAGTTTTTTATTTAAAAATTAAATTAAAAATATTTATAAAATTATTTTTATAAAATGGAGTTCATTTTTGAAATCAGAGCATCGATATTTTGTTAAGGTGAATTATTGGGATTTTTCTAAAACAGTTGAATTTTCAATGAATAGTTTTGTTATTTAAAAAATAAATTAAAAGTATTTAGAAAATTATTTTCATAAAATGGAGTTCATTTTTGAAATCAGAGCATCGATATTTGGTTAAGGTGAATTTTGGGGATTTTTCTGAGAAAGTTGAATTTTCAGTGAATAGTGAAAATACAGTTTTTGAGTTTCGGGTGTTTAATGACATCATTAAGGATGTAATAATTATGCAATAATTCTGGTAGAATTATGAATAGTAATATAAGTTATGAGGTGTCCCAAGTGTCCAATACCATGGTTAAATACCAAGGGAAAACCCATGGTTTTTCCAATACCACTAATGAGGTGTCCCTTGGCAATTAATGTTTTGTCCCCTCACTTCTCCTATAAATACCAAGCCATTCCCTCATTAATTTCATTTCCAAATCCTCCCCAAAGAAGTTCTGGTCTCTTTACCTCCCAAGTAGTCTTCCCAAGGTTACCTCAAGCCTCCCAAGGTCCCGACCTTCAAGCTTTCGAAGTTACTCTTCAAGGTAAGGGATCATTTCACCCTCCTCTTTTAAGTCATGACTTCCTTTATGTTGTGCCTTAAAATTTCCATCTCTTTATGTTGAGGGTATGTTCTTATATTTTC
This sequence comes from Viscum album, assembly GCA_963277665.1. Classification (NCBI taxonomy): domain Eukaryota; kingdom Viridiplantae; phylum Streptophyta; class Magnoliopsida; order Santalales; family Viscaceae; genus Viscum; species Viscum album. Next base: position 1,817,455,346 of record OY728127.1, read on the forward strand.
TAATTTCTATCCATTTCATGTATAATTGTTGATAGACCCTTTCTACTCTCATCAATTTGTTTTCTAAATTTTTAAGCGACGTCGTTAGGCTGCCGAATTTCTCGTAAAAGAAATCGCATATTCTCTTTTCTTTCATGTTTCCTTTTCATGTGGTATGTCATTAAAATATTCATACCATTAACTTATTCAGTACCCATACTGTATTATGAATTATTTATTATTGGTTTACCCTTGTCCCCTCGCTTTTCAATGTTTTCTAAAACCATGTTATAAAGTCGTTATGCTGCAGAAATTTCGTCTCAAAATTTCTATCTCTTTCTCTCAAGAAATTATATTGTTTATTTATGTGAATACCCAGACCTATTTCGTTTCTATGGGTGTTCATAAATATATAAAAATGATATATTTTATTCTGTAATTGACATACATATAACCCTCACTCCCTTTCCATGGGTTATAAATGATATAATGATCTTATTTTTAAGCTCTTTTTAAACGTCACAATTTTGACATGAAACACATTTCTTTAATTACATTTGGGTTATTTATAAAATGTTTTATTATGATCTATATGGCTCACATGAAAGTAAATACATATTAAGGGTACACCCTGATAGCACTCCAATGCATTGGGTAAAGAATTAATCTCTAGAGATGACAAGTTTTACGATACCTTGGTGAATAACCTTGGTAATTTTTATGACACCTTGGGGATGGACCTTGGTAATATGTTAATGAATGTATAAATGAAATAGTATATCCACATATTAAAGTTATTTTCATTATGATATGCCTATTCTTTCATTGCTCATATCTTTACATTTTTATTCAAGTTCTTATTGATATCACAAGTACATTGACTCCCTTGTTTACCCTTACTGGGCCTTCTGCTCACCCTTTCCTTTGATGTCTATCTCCAGGATATGAGATGCAGTAAATGTACACATTTTGAACCTTTTTTGAATCATTACAAGTGGTTTAGAATAATTTTTATGTTGTTTTCATGTATTATGTTCCTAATTTCCAAGACACTAGACTTTAAAGATCCTTTGTTTGTAAAATGTAATGAAATATTATGTAATAAAAAGGCGGGATGCCATATTTCTTCTTTATCATTTTTGTTCCACTTATTTCATTGAGGTTTTCCATCAGAATCATCTCGATATTCTACAAATTTCTTCTTGGGGGTAATTCATAGAAAAGTGTCCAATTACACTGTAACACCCCGAGATTTTATGAAAAATATATTTTTTTTAATTTCATTAATGTCTTTTGTTGTATTCTACACCAAGATTACTTTGCGCTATATGCAACACCATATTAGCTTGCAGTATACGCAACACTATTCTTGGATCGTGTTACACACAATATTGATAATAGTTATTCTACGCAACATTGAGTATATATATATATATATTCAATGTATAAATGAAATATGGTTGGATTCTGTTATACGAAACAATGAAGGATTCTTTCACAACATGCAACCCTGACTTGGCTTGCATTACACGCAATCGCGACCTTCCTCGATAGCGTGTGTTGTACGCAATACTGGGTTTTAATAAACAACGATATATTATTATAATATTGTCATGAACTAGCCGTTATGAATAGTATTAACTAAATTTTGAATTTTATAACATTATTATTCATCTTACACATTTTCTAGAACATGGTATAAGAACAAAATAAATTTTTTGGGTAAAATAAGTATTTTTCAAAAAATGCAGTTTTGCCACCTTTTGATGGCACACCCACATTAAATCTAGTTTTTGAAATGTTTATATGTTCAATTTGACAAAATAAAATTCTTCTTTTGAATCAGGATATAAAAATTTACATTAGATAAAGTTTTGATATTTTTCCGATAACTTTCATATTTTAATGAATAGTAAAAACACGCTATATTTTAATTAAAAACAACTTTTTTCATCGTAATATATTATGTGGTTAAATTATAATATTTAATGGTTTTAAAGTATAAATATAATATATTTTTACCATTTAATATAATGAATGTCATTAGCATTTATTTTACCTTGAATTCGTAGGTTAAATCAATTCAATCTTTTGCAATGTTTTAAACAAAAACCCGTTTTTATTCGACAACGAGATTAATTTTAATTTAATTTCTCCAACTTCTTTGTATTGAATTTTAAAAAATGGATTCCATATTTGGAATCAGTGGGTCCAAATTATGTTAATAGGCTACTTTTTATTTTTGGGAATTATGGATAGTAACTACGGTAAATTTTATTTACCATAGTTAAAGGTAAATCGGGTAATTAAGGGTAAATATAATATTTTAAAATTACCCTAACAAATGTCAAAATCCTATTGGATGACTAAAAGTCGACCCATATCACCTAAGGGTCCGATTATATTCATTTAATTAAATTTTTTCAATGAAAATAATTTAATTATTATTAAAACCAAAGAATGTGACAACATGTCACTTTCTTAAATCTTATAAGTATAATAATTTTAATCTAGTGATAAACTTCATGAAACTTCGAACATGAATAGTCTCCAGAAATCTAATACAATTATATACATCATAGGAATTTATTCAGAATTTTTAGGGATTAAATAATTATCATTTATTATGACACAAAGATGATGCAGTAATTGTCTTATTAATGAAATATTGACATAATTGATGTTATAAATGCACAAATAAATGTCATTTGAGACTTTTTATGACTTACAATAATTTTCTAGGTTAATATGACATGTTATTGTTGATTTAAGTAACTTGGTTAGAACTTATCATTCTGTTATGAATTTCATAAAAATCATGTACCAAATAGTGTCAAAATTGACATAAAATAGTTTTTAAAACAAATATCATATTATTAATTGTTATTTTATTCCTAAAAATCTAAGGTTCGGCCAAATGACTTAGATAATATTATATATATTAATAATAAACAACTTGGGGTTCTTTTGGCTTGATATAGTAAATTTATTAACCATATAGTGTAAGAAAACAAAAAGACACAGTAAAAGTTAAATTATTTAACTTAGAGTTAAATCTAATTGATAAGGTTAAAATAATAACCTAAACTTGTCTAAATCATATTGGATGAGAGGATTTAGACCCATCCCCACCTTATCCTCTAAATAAATTAATTTTGAGCTATTTAAAACCGAACTTGACTTTATAATAAAATAATATTTTTAGTTATTCCAAAGGTGCCCCTCTCCTCCCTTATAAAAGGGCACCTCCTCCCTCTCTTCCTCACACAACTTTGAGCCTTCAAGCTCGGCCAAACCCTGCCAAATTCTCCTCTCCACTTCCCTAGAAACATCCTAGAGGTTATGGTCTTTATTCAAAGACCAATTTTAGTTCCCTAAGAGGAGGTCTCAAAGAGGTGCTTCAAAGAAGAGGTAATTTCCGTTACCGATTCTTTCAACTTTATTTCTTATTCCACTTCTTCTTCTTAGGTTTTTTCATTATGAAGTAATAACATCAGTATCACTAATATACTGATATGTTATTATAAGTATGAAACAATCCTATTTCACCATCTATCCATCCTACGGAAAACAAAATCACCGCGCGTTCGTACGTACGGAATACCGTCTCCACGCCGTGGTGTAATCTGTTTTTCCACCAACACCTTACATGGATGGGTATTATGGTGTAAAGAATAACTATACATAGTTATTATAACATCATAATTATTCTGATATATTTTATCATTCACTCCAATTTAATTCAATAATTATGTAAATGATATCATCGCTCGTGCGTACGTACGGACTACCGTCTCCACGACGCGATGAGATTCATTCTCCATGTTAACCATTTAAGAATGATTATAAAGTATATATAATCAAAAAATAATGAAATATATGAAATTATAAAGCTACTTGATTTATGTGTATATATATGTATGTCATCTACTTAATTCCACTCAATTCAATAAGGAAACGAAAACAGCGTTCATGCGTACGTACGGCCTACCGTCTCCATGAACGGTGTATTTCTTTCCATTTATAGATCCATTATATATATGTATATTCTGAATATATATTTTATATAAATCATGTTTTATATTCTATAATTAAGTAATAATGATCTAAGTAATCATATGAATAATTACAAGTTAAAACACGAACGACAAATGAGATGATTTTACCCAAAACGCTACTTTAACATGAATTTACAAAAGAACGGGTAATATAAAGTCATAAGTGAACCATATATGATATAATAACAATGAATATGATTCTGTAATAAGTAAATGACATTATTTAAATCATTATACAGGAAGTTCGGACACTTACGAAGCAAATCGGACCTAAGGTAAGGGAAATATCACAATCTCATTTTTATCCGAGATTGTTTATACTTTGGTATTTACTGGGGTGTATTTTATCATCCACATCCATGTTTACTCAATATGTAATATTATTTCCATTCACCTACAATTGTTTAAATCCAATTTTACCCTTCGGTGAGTTTTTAGTAAAGGATATGAAAGGAATCTTTTGTCGTTTTTCATACGAGGTACTTTTTGACTTTTCCGACAAAAGTACGAAGAATGTTTTTTTTAACTTATACGGCAAGAATGGATTTTTAAAACATTATTTCCAAGAATATTCCTTTATAAGTTTTCAAGTTTATTTTAAAGTCGTATGACATGTTATGAAAGGAAAAATGTTTTTGAAGTAGAAAGGATATTTTCCTCAAGAATGGAGTTCAAGTATTTTATCAAAACTATTTTCCATCTAAGATAATAAAAGGGTTCTGTTTTTATCCCTATTATTACATGGATTTGATTATGTTGTGATGGAAATATTTTTATGAATTCCTTTATCTTATATGAATTGTTTTATGATGTCATGTTGTTTAAGAATTCCATTTTTATTACATGGGTTACGCTATGATGTATGGTTTATGATTATGTGGAACACATAAGAAAGGATTAATTATAAGATGGGTGGGACCTATATCTCCCTCCAATGCATTGGGTAAAGATTTTATATCTCATGAGATAGACATGGCTGGAACGGTAGGTTATACCGGTTCAGTGAAACAGGACTGAAACGAGGGTGACTCGGTTCAGAAAGGGACTTTGTCCACTAAGATAGTCTTGGAAATGAGTCTTGACTAACAAGAAATGATTCTCTATGATTATGTGTGCATGCCACAAAGTTTAATGTTTTAAGTTATGATTATTGTGATTACATTTCACTTCCATGAGTTATCCCAGGTTATGAAATTATGATCTCTTTTACAGGTTAAGATTTCCAAAAGTTATGTGCTTATGTATATGATGTGATTGATATTTCTCTTGTTTACCCTTACTGAGCATTTGAGCTCACTCTTTTATGTTTACTTTTCCCCAGGATATAAAGAAAGGTTTTAGGTAAAAAAAAGGAAGATCTTTATGGGAGATGTTGAAGATCTTTCACCAGGATTAGAAGATTATATTCCGAGTTTCCAAAGACACTAAACTATTACGATCCTTGTGTGTGTGTTTTTGTTATGTACTAAGTATTCCGCAAATGTAATGTAATGTCAATGTACGTCAAGCTTCGGGTCTCTACAGTTGGTATCAGAGGAAAGGTTTAGTCAACCTTTGGAAACTAGGATGCGAAAACGTTAGTGAGATCCCTAGAGATATTTCTAAGGTATGTCTAGGGATGTCTCTAAGGTTAAGTATACGTATAGGTTATAGTCCTAGAATTGCGCTAAAGATATTAGAATTTAACCTAAGATGTTATATATTAAGGTTACTCCCTCTTTTATTATGTTGTTTTCCTTAGCATGATTTTTGCATCTCACACTATTCTTTTTGGGTTTTAGAAAATGGCTGGAAACAAGATGATTCATGATAATGGAGGATATGATGGAAAATGGAATGATATTCTTCATGAGTAATCAAATGAAATGGGATTTGGAAGTCCAAACATAATTATTATGCCGAATCAGCAATCTCATAATATGATCAATAAAGTAAAATTTGGTAAGTTTCCTGACTCGGCTAATAAGAGAAAGATGGAGTTTTATGATGATCATAGAGGAAAGAAAGTTCAATTTCCCTTATGTAAATCATGTGGGAAGTGGAATCAAGGAGAATGTTTCAAAGGAACTGGAAGGTGATTTGGGTGTGGAAAAGAAGGACACAAAGCCAGTAAGTGCAAAGGAAAAGGTTCAGTTAACACCAGGGATGAGGATAATGGTATTGCTACGACATCAACAATGGTTAAATGTTTTAAATGTGGAATGTACGGGCATTATGCAAACCAATTCCCTAAGGGAAAGTCTCATGAAGAGAATTAGTATGGTCGTTTGGGTATTATTTATGTTGATGATGATGAAGAGACTACAAATGATATGTGAGTTGAAAGAATTGTTGAAGCTCGGTCAATGGTTTAAGAATATAGTGGAATGATGACATGTTTATCATGTGTAATGTTGTATAAGTAACATCATGGTACTATGGAATAAAGAGACATCTAAGGATTGTTACACTGTTGTCTTTCCTTGAGTTTTGAAAGTGTATGATTAATGGTACCAGTATCCATGAAAGGTTATTCAGATATTTTTGGAATGTAGATGATATGCGCATAATGAAGGGATAAGACGATAATGAGATGTTTGATTGTATTCATGAGCTCATGATTGATATAAGGAATAAGTGATATCATGGTTTGAGTATATAGAATTTTGAGGATTTTGGTATGTGGAAAGTGTTAACTTTTAACTACATTCATGTTTTCACTGAGGTTCAATGGGTATTTATTTTTCAAGAGAATACATGATTAAGGTATTCACATGTTTTTAATTTGACCAACAAGATATATCTTATAATATATGGGGGATAAATAATGGCATTCACGTGATTGTTCTGTGACATTTCAAGTAATCATTTTCTTTATACTATGAGCTTAGACCGAAGTATTTTAGATAAGCCTAAAGATTGGAATGGATTATGTTGGACATAAGTTAGTATTGTTTAAGGATAGAAGTTTTTTCGATATTATTGATGGGATGTTATAGTAATATAGTTTTAGAAAAAGGACAACCTGCAGAACGGGCGACAGCCCATCGCGTCGGACAAGGCTATGGGAATCAAACCCACAACCGAAATGCGACTGGCCTTTATCGCCTACCACTGGCCTACAGGAAGTCCCTGGTTAGTAGAAACTAGTTTTATTTTATTAAGCGGTATGATATATGAAGTATAAGTTCATTTTAGGAACCATATATGATTAATCTCACTATAGAATGACTTATGTATGTTTAATAACTTTTGCTAACCTTTTGTTTGAGACAGATGGAATGACCCGTCATTCTATCACATGATCTGCTAACACTTAACGAATAACAAATTCAACTTCATTTATTTAAGAGATGAAGTGGAAATTGTTCAAGGCACGAACAACAGTGAGATTGTACCAAAATAAAGTAAGTATTTATTCTAATTCAAATTCTTCAACTTTAGGGAAATGATCTTGAAAACCAAAAATGTTGTCCTAGTGCTCTTATATCTGATTAATTAGATGGTACCTTAGATCGTCAAAAATTTATGGATTTTTGATTGTTGGCTTTTCCATAGCCATGTTCTCTACCACTCTCCATCAGAACTTGATGGTTAGATTTTTCTTCCATATCCATATTTTCACCTATGTTCTCATATGTGGAAACCCAGTGATGAGTTAATTTGGGTAACCATTACATTTCATACTTTAGTTTTAAATCCATGTTTTGGTATTCCTTTTTACGATGTGGGTTTCTATTAAACAAACTTTCGAGTAGTAAACCATTTATAACCCCGACGAATTTCGAGGGTGAAATTCATTTTAAGGGGGGTAGAATGTAACACCCCGAGATTTTATGAAAAATATATTTTTTTTAATTTCATTAATGTCTTGTGTTGTATTCTACACCAATATTACATTGCGTTATACGCAACACCGTATTAGCTTGCAGTATACGCAACACTATTCTTGGATCGTGTTACACACAATATTGATAATAGTTATTCTACGAAACATTGAGTATATATATATATATATATTCAATGTATAAATGAAATATGGTTGGATTCTGTTATACGAAACAACGAAGGATTCTTTCACAACATGCAACCCTGACTTGGCTTTCATTACACGCAATCGCGACCTTCCTCGATAGCGTGTGTTGTACGCAATACTGGGTTTTAATAAACAACGATATATTATTATAATATTGTCATGAACTAGCCGTTATGAATAGTATTAACTAAATTTTGAATTTTATAACATTATTATTCATCTTACACATTTTCTAGAACATGGTATAAGAACAAAATAAATTTTTCGGGTAAAATAAGTATTTTTCAAAAAATGCAGTTTTGCCGCGTTTTGATGGCACACCCACTTTAAATCTAGTTTTTGAAATGTTTATATGTTCAATTTGACAAAATAAAATTCTTATTTTGAATCAGGATATAAAAATTTACATTAGATAAAGTTTTGGTATTTTTCCGATAACTTTCATATTTTAATGAATAGTAAAAACACGCTATATTTTAATTAAAAACAACTTTTTTCATCGTAATATATTATGTGGTTACATTATAATATTGAATGGTTTTAAATTATAAATAGAATATATTTTTACCATTTGATATAATGAATGTCATTAGTATTGATTTGACCTTGAATTCGTAGGTTAAATCAATTCAATCTTTTGCAATGTTTTAAATAAAAACCCGTTTTTATTCGACAACGGGATTAATTTTAATTTAATTTCTGCAACTTCTGTGTATTGAATTTTAAAAAATTGATTCAATATTTGGAATCAGTGGGTCCAAATTATGTTAATAGGCTACTTTTTATTTTTGGGAATTATGAATAGTAACTACGGTAAATTTTATTTACCATAGTTAAAGGTAAATCGGGTAATTAAGGGTAAATATAATACTTTAAAATTACCCTAACAAATGTCAAAATCCTATTGGATGACTAAAACTAGACCCATATCACCTAAGGGTCGGATTAGATTCATTTAATTAAATTTTGTCAATGAAAATAATGTAATTATTATTAAAACCAAAGAATGTGACAACATGTCACTTTCTTAAATCTTATAAGTATAATAATTTTAATCTAGTGATAAACTTCATGAAACTTCGAAAATGAATAGTATCCAGAAAGCTAATACAATTATATACATCATAGGAATTTATTTAGAATTTTTAGGGATTAAATAATTATCATTTATTATGACACAAAGATGATGCAGTAATTGTCTTATTAATGAAATATTGACATAATTGATGTTATAAATGGACAAATAAATGTCATTTGAGACTTTTTATGACTTAAAATAATTTTCTAGGTTAATATGACATGTTATTGTTGATTTAAGTAACTTGGTTAGAACTTATCATTCTGTTATGAATTTAATAAAAATCATGTACCAAATAGTGTCAAAATTGACATAAAATAGTTTTTAAAACAAATATTATATTATTAATTGTTATTCTATTCCTAAAAATCTAAGGTTCGGCCAAATGACTTAGATAATATTATATATATTAATAATAAACAACTTGGGGTTCTTTTGGATTGATATACTAAATTTATTAACCATATAGTGTAAGAAAACAAAAAGACACGGTAAAATTAAATTATTTAACTTAGAGTTAAATCTAATTGATAAGGTTAAAATAATAACCTAAACTTGTCTAAATCCTATTGTATGAGAGGATTTAGACCCATACCCACCTTATCCTCTAAATAAATCAATTTGGAGCTATTTAAAACCGAACTTGACTTTATAATAAAATAATATTTTTAGTTAATCCAAAGGGGCCCCTCTCCTCACTTATAAAAGGGCACCTCCTCCCTCTCTTCCTCACACAACTTTGAGCCTTCAATCTCAGCCAAACCCTACCAAATTCTCCTCTCCACTTCCCTAGAAACATCCTAGAGGTTCTGGTCTTCCTCAAAGACCAATTTTAGTGCCCTAAGAGGAGGTCTCAAAGAGGTGCTTCAAAGAAGAGGTAATTTCCGTTACCGATTCTTTCAACTTTATTTCTTCTTCCACTTCTTCTTATTAGATTTTTTCATTATGAAGTAATAACATCAGTATCACTCATATACTTATATGTTATTATAAGTATAAAAAAACCTATTTCACCATCTATTCATCCTACGGAAAACAAAATCACCGCGCGTGCGTACGTACGGAATACCGTCTCCACGCCGTGGTGTAATCTGTTTTTCCACCAACACCTTACATGGATGGGTATTATGGTGTAAAGAATAACTATGCATAGTTATTATAACATCATAATTATTCTGATATATTGTATCATCCACTCCAATTCAATTCAATAATTATGGAAATGATATCATCGCTCGTGCGTACGTACGGACTACCGTCTCCACGACGCGATGAGATTCATTATCCATGTTAACCATTTAAGAATGATTATAAAGTATATATAAGCAATAATAATGAAATATATGACATTATAAAGATACTGTATTTATGTGTATATATATGTATGTCATCTACTTAATTCCACTCAATTCAATAAGGAAACGAAAACAGCGTTCATGCGTACGTACGGCCTACCGTCTCCATGAACGGTGTATTTCTTTCCATTTATTGATCCATTATATATATGTATATTCTGAATATATATTATATATAAATCATGTTTTATATTCTATAATTAAGTAATAATGATCTAAGTAATCATATGAATAATTATAAGTTAAAACACGAACGAAAAATGAGACGATTTTACCCAAAACGCTACTTTAACATGAATTTACAAAAGAACGGGTAATATAAAGTCATAATTGAACCATATATGATATAATAACAATGAATATGATTCTTTAATAATTCAATGACATTATTTAAATCATTATACAGGAGGTTCGGACACTTACGAAGCAAATCGGACCTAAGGTAAGGGAAATATCACAATCTCATTTTTATCCGAGATTGTTTATACTTTGGTATTTAATGGGGTGTATTTTATCATCAACATCCATGTTTACTCAATATGTAATATTATTTCCATTCACCTACAATTTTTTAAATCCAATTTTACCCTTCGGTGAGTTTTTAGTAAAGGATGTGAAAGGAATCTTTTGTCGTTTTTCGTACGAGGTACTTTTTGACTTTTCCGACAAAAGTATGAAGAATGTTTTTTTTAACTTATACAGAAAGAATGGATTTTTAAAACATTATTTCCAAGAATCTTCCTTTATAAGTTTTCAAGTTTATTTTAAAGTCGTATGACATGTTATGAAAGGAAAAAAAATTGAAGTAGAAAGGATATTTTCCTCAAGAATGGAGTTCAAGTATTTTATCAAAACTATTTTCCATCTAAGATAATAAAAGGGTTCTGTTTTTATCCCTATTATTACATGGATTTGATTATGTTGTGATGGAAATATTTTTATGAATTCCTTTATCTTATATGAATTGTTTTATGATGTCATGTTGTTTAAGAATTCCATTTTTATTACATGGGTTACCCTATGATGTATGGTTTATGATTATGTGGCACACATAAGAAAGGATTCATTATAAGATGGGTGGGACCTATATCTCCCTCCAATGCATTGGGTAAAGATTTTATATCTCATGAGATAGACATGGCTGGAACGGTAGGTTATACCGGTTCAGTGAAACAAGACTGAAACGAGGGTGACTCGGTTCAGAAAGGGACTTTGTCCACTAAGATAGTCTTGGCAATGAGTCTTGACTAACAAGAAATGATTCTCTATGATTATGTGTTCATGCCACAAAGTTTAATGTTTTAAGTTATGATTATTGTGATTACATTTCACTTCCATGAGTTATCCCAGGTTATGAAATTATGATCTCTTTTACAGGTTAAGATTTCCAAAAGTTATGTGCTTATGTATATGATGTGATTGATATTTCTCTTGTTTACCATTACTGAGCATTTGAGTTCACTCTTTTATATTTACTTTTCCCCAGGATATAAAGAAAGGTTTTAGGTATAAAAAAAAGGAAGATCTTTATCGGAGATGTTGAAGATCTTTCACCAGGATTAGAAGATTATATTCTGATTTTCCAAAGACACTAAACTATTACGATCCTTGTGTGTGTGTTTTTGTTATGTACTAAGTATTTCGCAAATGTAATGTAATGTCAATGTACGTCAAGCTTCGGGTCTCGACAGTTGGTATCAGAGGAAAGGTTTAGTCAACCTTTGGAAACTAGGATGCGAAAATGTTAGTGAGATCCCTAGAGATATTTCTAAGGTATGTCTAGGGATGTCTCTAAGGTTAAGTATACGTATAGGTTATAGTCCTAGAATTGTGCTAAAGATATTAGAATTTAACCTAAGATGTTATATATTAAGGTTACTCCCTCTTTTATTATGTTGTTTTCCCTAGCATGATTTTTGCATCTCACACTATTCTTTTTGGGTTTTAAAAAATGGCTGGAAACAAGATGATTCATGATAATGGAGGATATGATGGACAATGGAATGATATTCTTCATGAGTAATCAAATGAAATGGGATTTGGAAGTCCAAACATAATTATTATGCCGAATCAGCAATCTCATAATATGATCAATAAAGTAAAATTTGGTAAGTTTCCTGACTCGGCTAATAAGAGAAAGATGGAGTTTCATGATGATCATAGAGGAAAGAAAGTTCAATTTCCCTTATTTAAATAATGTGGGAAGTGGCATCAAGAAGAATGTTTCAAAGGAACTGGAAGGTGCTTTGGGTGTGGAAAAGAAGGACACAAAGCCAGTAAGTGCAAAGGAAAAGGTTCAGTTAACACCAGGGATGAGGATAATGGTATTGCTACGACATCAACAATGGTTAAATATTTTAAATGTGGAATGTACGGGCATTATGCAAACCAATGCCCTAAGGGAAAGTCTCATGAAGAGAATCAGTATGGTCGTTTGGGTATTATTTATGTTGATGATGATGAAGAGACTACAAATGATATGTGAGATGAAAGAATTGTTGAAGCTCGGTCAATGGTTTAAGAATATAGTGGAATGATGACATGTTTATCATGTGCAATGTTGTATAAGTAATATCATGGTACTATAGAATAAAGAGACATCTAAGGATTGTTACACTGTTGTCTTTCCTTGAGTTTTGAAAGTGTATGATTAATGGTACCAGTATCCATGAAAGGTTATTTAGATATTTTTGGAATGTAGATGATATGCACATAATGAAGGGATAAGACGATAATGAGATGTTTGATTATATTCATGAGCTCATGATTGATATAAGGACTAAGTGATATCATGGTTTGAGTATATAGAATTTTGAGGATTTTGGTATGTGGAAAGTGTTAACTTTTAACTGCATTCATGTTTTCACTTAGGTTCAATGGGTATTCATTTTTCAAGAGAATACATGATTAAGGTATTCACATGTTTGTAATTTGACCAACAAGATATATCTAATAATATATGGGGGATAAATGATGGCATTCACGTGATTGTTCTGTGACATTTCAAGTAATCATTTTCTTTATACTATGAGCTTGGACCGAAGTATTTTAGATAATCCTAAAGATTGGAATGGATTATGTTGGACATAAGTTAGAATTGTTTAAGGATAGAAGTTTTTTCGATATTATTGATGGGATGTTATAGTAATATAGTTTTAGAAAAAGGTCAACCTGCAGAACGGGCGACAGCCCATCGCGTCGGACAAGGCTATGGGAATCGAACCCACAACCGAAATGCGACTGGCCTTTATCGCCTACCACTGGCCTACAGGAAGTCCCTGGTTAGTAGAAACTATTTTTATTTTATTAAGCGGTATGATATATGAAGTATAAGTTCATTTTAGGAACCATATATGATTAATCTCACTATAGAATGACTTATGTATATTTAATAATTTTTGCTAACCTTTTGTTTGAGACAGATGGAATGACCCGTCATTCTATCACATGATCTGCTAACACTTCACGAATAACAAATTCAACTTCATTTATTTAAGAGATGAAGTGGAAATTGTTCAAGTCATGAACAATAGTGAGATTGTACCAAAATAAAGTAAGTATTTATTCTAATCAAATTCTTCAACTTTAGGGAAATGATCTTGAAAACCAAAAATGCTGTCCTAGTGCTCTTATATATGATTAATCAGATGGTACCTTAGCTCATCACAAATTTATGGATTTGTGATTGTTGGCTTTTCCATAGCCATGTTCTCTACCACTCTCCATCAGAACTTGATGGTTAGATTTTTCTTCCATATCCATATTTTCACCTATGTTCTCCTATGTGGAAACCCAGTGATGAGTTAATTTGGGTAACTGTTACATTTCATACTTTACTTTTTAAAGCCATGTTTTGGTATTCCTTTTTACGATGTGGGTTTCTATTAAACAAACTTTTGAGTAGTAAACCATTTATAACCCCGACGAATTTCGAGGGCGAAATTCATTTTAAGGGGGGTAGAATGTAACACCCCGAGATTTTATGAAAAATATATTTTTTTTAATTTCATTAATGTCTTGTGTTGTATTCTACACCAATATTACCTTGCGCTATACGCAACACCGTATTAGCTTGCAGTATACGCAGCACTATTCTTGGATCGTGTTACACACAATATTGATAATAGTTATTCTACGCAACATTGAGTATATATATATATATATTCAATGTATAAATGAAATATGGTTGGATTCTGTTATACGAAATAACGAAGGATTCTTTCACAACATGCAACCCTGACTTGGCTTGCATTACACGCAATCGCGACCTTCCTCGATAGCGTGTGTTGTACGCAATACTGGGTTTTAATAAACAACGATATATTATTATAATATTGTCATGAACTAGCCGTTATGAATAGTATTAACTAAATTTTTAATTTTATAACATTATTATTCATCTTACACATTTTCTAGAACATGGTATAAGAACAAAATAAATTTTTCAGGTAAAATAAGTATTTTTCAAAAAATGCAGTTTTGCCGCCTTTTGATGGCACACCCACTTTAAATCTAGTTTTTGAAATTTTTATATGTTCAATTTGACAAAATAAAATTCTTATTTTGAATCAGGATATAAAAATTTACATTAGATAAAGTTTTGATATTTTTCCGATAACTTTCATATTTTAATGAATAGTAAAAACACGATATATTTTAATTAAAAATAACTTTTTTCATCGTAATATATTATGTGGTTAAATTATAATATTTAATGGTTTTAAATTATAAATAGAATATATTTTTACCATTTAATATAATTAATGTCATTATCATTGATTTTACCTTGAATTCGTAGGTTAAATCAATTCAATCTTTTGCAATGTTTTAAACAAAAACCCATTTTTATTCGACAACGGGATTAATTTTAATTTAATTTCTGCAACTTCTGTGTATTGAATTTTAAAAAATGGATTCAATATTTGGAATCATTGGGTCCAAATTATGTTAATAGGCTACTTTTTATTTTTGGGAATTATGAATAGTAACTACGATAAATTTTATTTACCATAGTTAAAGGTAAATCGGGTAATTAAGGGTAAATATAATATTTTAAAATTACCCTAACAAATGTCAAAATCCTATTGGATGACTAAAAGTCGACCCATATCACCTAATGGTCGGATTAGATTCATTTAATTAAATTTTTTCAATGAAAATAATTTAATTATTATTAAAACCAAAGAATGTGACAACATGTCACTTTCTTAAATATTATAAGTATAATAATTTTAATCTAGTGATAAACTTCATGAAACTTAGAACATGAATAGTCTCCAGAAATATAATACAATTATCTACATCATAGGAATTTATTTATAATTTTTAGGGATTAAATAATTATCATTTATTATGACACAAAGATGATGCAGTAATTGTCTTATTAATAAAATATTGACATAATTGATGTTATAAATGCACAAATAAATGTAATTTGAGACTTTTTATTACTTACAATAATTTTATAGGTTAATATGACATGTTATTGTTGATTTAAGTAACTTGGTTCTAACTTATCATTCTGTTATGAATTTCATAAAAATCATGTACCAAATAGTGTCAAAATTGACATAAAATAGTTTTTAAAACAAATATTATATTATTAATTGTTATTTTATTCCTAAAAATCTAAGGTTCGTCCAAATGACTTAGATAATATTATATATATTAATAATAAACAACTTGGGGTTCTTTTGGCTTGATATAGTAAATTTATTAACCATATAGTGTAAGAAAACAAAAAGACACGGTAAAAGTTAAATTATTTAACTAAGAGTTAAATCTAATTGATAAGGTTAAAATAATAACCTAAACTTGTCTAAATCCTATTGGATGAGATTATTTAGACCCATCCCCACCTTAGCCTCTAAATAAATCAATTTGGAGATATTTAAAACCGAACTTAACTTTATAATAAAATAATATATTTAGTTATTCCAAAGGTGCCCCTCTCCTCCCTTATAAAAGGGAACCTCCTCCATCTCTTCCTCACACAAGTTTGAGCCTTCAAGCTCGGTCAACCCCTGTAAAATTCTCCTATCCACTTCCCTAGAAACATCCTAGAGGTTTTGGTCTTCCTCAAAGACCAATTTTAGTGCCCTAAGAGGAGGTCTCAAAGTGGTGCTTCAAAGAAGAGGTAATTTCCATTACCGATTCTTTCAACTTTATTTCTTCTTCCACTTCTTCTTCTTAGGTTGTTTCATTATGAAGTAATAACATCAGTATCACTAATATACTGATATGTTATTATAAGTATGAAACAACCCTATTTCACCATCTATCCATCCTACGGAAAACAAAATCACCGCGTGTGCGTACGTACGGAATACCGTCTTCACGCCGTGGTGTAATCTGTTTTCCACCAACACCTTACATGGATGGGTATTATGGTGTAAAGAATAACTATACATAGTTATTATAACATCATAATTATTCTGATATATTGTATCATCCACTCCAATTCAATTCAATAATTATGGAAATGATATCATCGCTCGTGCGTACGTACGGACTACCGTCTCCACGACGCGATGAGATTAATTCTCCATGTTAACCATTTAATAATGATTATAAAGTATATATAAGAAATAATAATGAAATATATGACATTATAAAGTTACTGGATTTATGTGTATATATATGTATGTCATCTACTTAATTCCACTTAATTCAATAAGGAAACGAAAACAGCGTTCATGCGTACGTACGGCCTACCGTCTCCATGAATGGTGTATTTCTTTCCATTTATAGATCCATTATATATATGTATATTCTGAATATATATTATATATAAATCATGTTTTATATTCTATAATTAAGTAATAATGATCTAATTAATCATATGAATAATTACAAGTTAAAACACGAACGACAAATGAGACGATTTTACCCAAAACGGTACTTTAACATGAATTTACAAAAGAACGGGTAATATAAAGTCATAAGTGAACCATATATGATATAATAACAATGAATATGATTCTGTAATAAGTCAATGACATTATTTAAATCATTATACAGGAGGTTCGGACACTTACGAAGCAAATCGGACCTAAGGTAAGGGAAATATCACAATCTCATTTTTATCCGAGATTGTTTATACTTTGGTATTTACTGGGGTGTATTTTATCATCCACATCCATGTTTACTCAATATGTAATATTATTTCCATTCACCTACAATTTTTTAAATCCAATTTTACCCTTCGGTGAGTTTTTAGTAAAGGATATGAAAGGAATCTTTTGTCATTTTTCGTACGAGGTACTTTTTGACTTTTCCGACAAAAGTACGAAGAATGTTTTTTTAACTTATACGGCAAGAATGGATTTTTACAACATTATTTCCAAGAATCTTACTTTATAAGTTTTCAAGTTTATTTTAAAGTCGTATGACATGTTATGAAAGGAAAAATGTTTTTGAAGTAGAAAGGATATTTTCCTCAAGAATGGAGTTCAAGTATTTTATCAAAACTATTTTCCATATAAGATAATAAAAGGGTTCTGTTTTTATCCCTATTATTACATGGATTTGATTATGTTGTGATGGAAATATTTTTATGAATTCCTTTATCTTATATGAATTGTTTTATGATGTCATGTTGTTTAAGAATTCCATTTTTATTACATGGGTTACGCTATGATGTATGGTTTATGATTATGTGGCACACATAAGAAAGGATTCATTATAAGATGGGTGGGACCTATATATCCCTCCAATGCATTGGGTAAAGATTTTATATCTCATGAGATAGACATGGCTGGAACGGTAGGTTATACCAATTCAGTGAAACAGGACTGAAACGAGGGTGACTCAGTTCAGAAAGGGACTTTGTCCACTAAGATAGTCTTGACAATGAGTCTTGACTAACAAGAAATGATTATATATGATTATGTGTGCATTCCACAAAGTTTAATGTTTTAAGTTATGATTATTGTGATTACATTTCACTGCCATGAGTTATCCCAAGTTATGAAATTATGATCTCTTTTACAGGTTAAGATTTCCAAAAGTTATGTGCTTATGTATATGATGTGATTGATATTTATCTTGTTTACCCTTACTGAGCATTTGAGCTCACTCTTTTATGTTTACTTTTCCCCAGGATATAAAGAAAGGTTTTAGGTTAAAAAAGAGGAAGATCTTTATGGGAGATGTTGAAGATCTTTCACCAGGATTAGAAGATTATATTCCGAGTTTCCAAAGACACTAAACTATTATGATCCTTGTGTGTGTGTTTTTGTTATGTACTAAGTATTCCACAAATGTAATGTAATGTCAATGTACGTCAAGCTTCGGGTCTCTACATACACCACACTCAAAACATTTGAGAGGAAGTTTACCTGCATACTTTCCACTCCCTCTTCGACAGTTCTTGGATATAAGAGACGTATTTTTTTCATTAAAATCATTATCCTATTTATATTTGGAGTCCCATAGATCAACATATTCAACATCTTGAATTTTCAACTTTCTCATAGCTTCAAAATATATTTCATCTTTAATCTTCTTTTTAAACATTGGATCTTTACTCATTTAATAAGAAACAATAAATTTATTCAATTCATCAAGATATAAACCATCCTTATCTTCTAAAGAATAAATTTTAGAATTAAACCTTTATATAAAGTTTCTTATAAGTTTCTTCAAAATTGTAGAATCTTCCAAGATATCTCCAAATCCTGTGATGTTGCAAACAATTTCATTTAATATGTCGAAGTTTTCACCAATTTTTTATTCATATCTCATTCTGATGTCTTCATAATTACTACACTATATTTGTAGCCTTGATTCCTTAACTTTTTTATTCCCTTCAAAAACACTTTCCAACTTGTCCCACATACTTTTTAAAGTTTTGAGACCCATCACTTTCTTATAAAAATTGTCTGATAAGGAAATGAGAATAGAATGTCTATCATTTCCATCAACTTCTATATTTTTCTTATCAGCAAAGGTCATTGGGGAATCTTTCTCAATAGGTGGAAACCCAATAATAGCAGCATAAACAACTTCTATGCCAAGATATAGGAGATAAGGAATCATCTTATTTTTCCATCCATAATATTTTTTTCCATCAAATGTAGGAATTACTCTACTATTGATAGAATTGATATTATTCATGATAAGGATTCAATAAGGGAACCTCCCTATGATACCAATTTAAGTTCCAAAGGATCGAATAACAACTAAGATGGGGGATTTGAATCAGTTGTTCACTTTTTATAAGTTCCAAAACTTTTAGAAACTTAACCCCTATAACCTGTTAAGGTTTATTTCCTTATCAAATTTTAGTAAATACTCCTACATGAAAAAGTAGGAAATAAATTAAAGAACAAAATATTTACAAGGTTAAGCCATAGTGTGAGAACCTATATCATTGTCATAGCCACTCATGTGGGTCTATATAAATATACTATTATGAATAAGTGAATATAACTTGTTTCAACTCCTGTTAGACACCTTATATCTCCTGATAGGAATGATTATACTGAATCTCGTTAGTTTATAATGTTTGATTATAAAACAATTGATCTAAAGAAAAGAATAAATACTTTTTTGAATATGCTCCATAATTTCTCAGTCTGAATCCTTAGTCTAATTTGGCTAGATATGATTTTCTTAATATAATAAAGCTAGATCCTATTATCTCAATAAAATGTTGCTGGATCCAATTTTCTCAATATGATAATTTTGGATCCAATTCTCTCAAAACAATGATAATGGATCTGATTTTGTCAATATGTTAATGTTGGATCTAATTTTTTGAAAACAATAATGCTGGATCTGATTTTATGAAAATGATAATGTTGGATCTGATTTTCTTAATATGGTGAACTCACTCCCAATCTAAAAAACTAAAACATTGATAGAATACTCAACACAATTATTCTTCAATTAGATAGGAACTTTCACTTTGAATTATACATCACTCCTCCTTTTATGCATATGTGAAAAGTTTCATTTGAACAAATGATATGAGGAAGTATTTATAGGCAACTTAGAAAACAAAGGCAGGAAACTTGAAAACATTCCCGGCTTCCTCAAATCTCAAAATCTTAGAAAATATATCACATTTAAAACTTCAACTTTGACTTCATCAAACCTCCTTATATTTCTCCTATATTTACCCAAAATTGAAATTGAATTTTGACCAATTCAAATCTGTGTACCTTTCTCATATCATTATGATAGGTTCCTTTCTCAGCATCATTATGATATATTTCTTTCTTATCTCATTACAATCTTTTTATTTATCATCCCATTATTAATTTTTTTCTTTCTTAGATAATTACGATATTTTTCTTTATCATCATGAATTATTCATTATGAATACTTTAGTATGATTTCCTAAATATGAAAATACGAATACAAAAATCCAAGCATGAAAATCTAAGTATGAAAATCTCAGTATGATTTTCCCACTATGAAAATCTTAGTATGAAAATATGTGTAGAAAAATATCAATACAATTTTCCTAGTATGAAAATCTCAATATGAATATTTGAGTAAGAAAATATTAGTACGATTTTCCTAGTATGAAAATCTCAGTATAAAAATCTGAGTGCAAAAATATCAGTACAATTTTCCCAGTACAAAAAACCCAGTATGAAAATCTCAGTACAAAAATCCTAGTAAGATTTATTTCTTCCTCAGGCTCATAAACATCATTTTCTTTTTCATATCATTATGATGTAATTCCCATTATGATGGAAATCCCATTATGATGGAAATATCATTTTTCAACTCTTAAATTATTCAAACCTCTCCACCATTTCTTCAAAAGCTTTTATCATGATTTGTTAGAAATTCTTGATCACGAAAACATCATCAAATTTTTTTTAGAAATTATGAAAACTTTTTAACTCTTGACTTCACAATCTTCATTAAAAACTCTTCAACAAAAAAAATCTACACTCAAAAACTTATTTATCTCTGATTTA
This sequence comes from Viscum album, assembly GCA_963277665.1. Lineage (NCBI taxonomy): Eukaryota > Viridiplantae > Streptophyta > Magnoliopsida > Santalales > Viscaceae > Viscum > Viscum album. The sequence continues at coordinate 1,817,476,768 of OY728127.1, forward strand.
GCAACTTATTTCTTTCTCTGAATATGGAAAAGGAAAACTTCTAATAAACAAAAAATTCTGCCTCTGATTATTTTGAATCTGATCATTTTCAATGTCATGCTTATAGACCTAAATATGATAAAGTTTATGATCAAAAACTTCATCTTCCAAACTTATTCTACATTCGGTGAAACTGAATACTAAAACTTGGTTCTAGAAACATGTGTTTGAAAAAAAACCTCATTACGATAGACTGGGTCTGATTCCTAAATGAAAAAAACATTCTTCAATAAAAATGTTAGTTTTAAACAAATACAAAAACTTTGTTTAAAAAAATTTAATAACAAAGGTTATTCATAGATCAATTTGTTTATATTTGAAGAAATCTATATATTTTTTTTGTTTAGTGATCGACCACAAAGCATGATTTAATCGATATTTATAGATCACGCTATCATAAAAAAATTCTTGTTAAAAAAAATGAAAATGTATAATTTTAAGTTTATGTGTAAAATATTGATTGTAATACATTATAAATTCATAATGGACATCCTGTGTAGTCGATATATTGGAAATCCATTCTTTGTATCAAACAAATAAACATTTGAGGTGTTTAAATTGATTTTGATTAACATCAAATTCTTCATAAAAAAACAAAAGAGATAATTAATTAAAAAAGGAAAAAGTTATTTTATATGATTAGATTGTAGAGTTTTACCCCTACATTGTAGGAAACAAGAGGATTCTATCTTCTATTAATATTTTTTCCAAACACTGTACTTAGGTCATTTTTTTTCTTTTCAATTTCTTTCGATTCCAATGATACTTTTTCCATAAAAAATAATCGATGGATTAATGAGTCCAAATCTTTCTTTGCAGTGTTTTACTTTTATAAAGTATTAGTATACACTCATATAGAAAATATGAATAATTATTAACTATAATGAATGCAATAGATCATTTTTTAGGAAAACAAATTATAAAAATGTGCCTTATTTATGCATTCAAAACTAAGACTCTTAGTATTTCAAACTTGATAATCTCATTTATAATCTTGATACCAACTACATATGTAATGGAATATCAAAATATTTATTCTTCGTATAATATTTAGGATATATTTCCATATTTGAATGTTTTATCCACATGAACTTGTAATATTAATATATGCGATAGTGGAACTGGTGGGGTGCAGGTACTCTTGGAAGGTCCTTTCAATTTCTTGGTTAATCCACTTGATTTTCTTGATCCAACCTTCCGTTTACACTTTATTTTTTCCATTTGTAATTCCATACCTAATTTTATTACTTTTTTCATCAAATTTTAAATTTTTTTCATTAAATTTTTTTTAATGATATACTTCATGTGTCTTTATAAGATTAGATGACTATGTTATGAATGTTACTATTGCATTATCAACCATGGTGACATCTAGATCATCAAGCGAAACATGAAACTCAGTGCTTAGATCATGGGATACTTTAATCCCCACTCTCATGTTATCTTTTGGTATTTTTATTATTGTATATAATGTCTCATGTGATATTATACCACATACCCCTTGAAACAAGGAAATGTATGAGTGTTGATATATGTAAATCACATACAATTTCACCCTATAAAATTTTAATAATATAAAGTTATCAGAAGTTGTCTGATTTAAATTTAGGGGAAAGAGTTATAAAAAATGATTACCTTAGATAAAGAAAATGGTTAAGGTGAATGGAAATCCTTAAAGCTAGTGGGGTCATGTGGCTCTTTATGTACTAATCATTGTTCCACTATTAGTTCACCTTGATCCTTTCACATATACTGGTATACCAAACTAAACCGAACAATAATATCTTTTAAAGCATATATCTACACCTTCATACCTCTCATCATATCATATATATCTCCTTGCGGGATTACCTTGTTGAAATATTTTTGAGGTGGAACTCCAAATCCCACACCTCCAACACGACCATATTGTTCTGGACGCTTGAAAGCTGTAGAAAGTAGTTTTCTTCAGGTGTATTCAATATCAATTATTATGTCTAAATTGTATAAAAACATACAAATATAAATACATGTTTTTATGTAATATTGTTATAAATCATAACAAATTACTGTTATGTCATACTTATACATAATTCCCATATTTCTTGTGTGTTTTCATCTACTAGTTTACCCTCTTTATTTACATGAGCCTCCTTCTATAGCACATGACATGGGATGGAAGTGATTTTGGGTTTTGATCCATCAATATTCATATAAATAAAGAAACATGTATTATTTCATATCATATAAAACTTTTACTATAGATTTAAAATACATACCACTTTCTTTTCAAGTGAACGTACCTCATCCTTGCTTTATGGTAGGGGTACATTGGTTTTGATGCATGTTGCTTATTCCCTGTGTGTGTTTCTATATTAATTAAGTATATGGATGTGTGAAATTAATGTAACAAAAATGTGATATATATAAATTACAATTGTATTAAAAAAATTAAATATTAATCAATAAATATAAATAGATATTAAAAATGACTAAAATTATAAAAAAATATATATAAATAATAAATTAAAAAAAATTAAAAAAATTAATTAATGAAATGAATAATAATATAAATAAATAAATTTAATATATATACATATTAATTAAAAAGTATTAAATAATATATATTAAAAATAAACATATAAAAAATTAATAAAATTTGATAATTAAAAACATAATACATTAAATATTAAATATTAATAAATAAAAATATAAAATGATAATATCAACAATTTATTATTTTTATAGAGGTTTGTCTCTATAAAATTGAATTAATTTCGTAAATGTACATATGAAATTATTGTATGACATATTAAGTGTAACATATTTATTCAATTTTTTTAATTAATAATTAAATATTTATTATTTGATAAATATGTCAAATTGAAAAAAAAAATATTTTGATAAAAAAAGATGTTATTAAATGTCTATTAATATTAATTAGTCAATATTTTTAATTAATATTAATTTTTAATTAAATTATAAACCATTTTCATTAAATATATGATATATAAATATGATTTATAATACATTAGTATTATATAAATAATATTTAAGAAAATTATATATATATATATATATATATATATCAATATATATTTATATATGAAATAATATTTTTAATAATATATAATTTTTATTTTATATTAAATGTTTAATTAAATGTATTATATATCAAGTGTAAATGTATATTTGGTCATATATAAATCATATTTAAAAAAAATATTTTATTTCTATCAATATATATATATATATTAATATATCATTTTTAATGATATAATTTTTTTTATGAAATATACCTTTTTTAGCACTTTTTTACCACTGATAAAGACTAGCTAAAAGCATTAATAAAGGGTAGCACTATTTATCATGGGTTATGTAGTAGTGGTGGAACATAATAGGTCAATTACATCCTCCACCACGAAACACAACACAAGGAATAAAATTGTAGTAAACTCATAGGCTGGGGGACTTGATCCCATGACCCACCCCTCACCCCCAAAACCCTTACCACCCACCAACAACAGTGGGGCACATACCAACACTCTTTATAATCATTAACATTTCTATTTTAGTAATCATATAAGTTCTCCAAGCAACTAAATCTGTTATTGATGGACAAATTATTCTTGTTCTCTAGATGTTTCTTCTATACAACATGTCTTCTCTTTGCTTTAGCTCTACTCCCATAACATTTAGTGGCCTTATGTCAAAAACTTCTATAGCATAAACAATGAATAACCAATATTATTATTTTTCATTTGGTTATATTTTGGAATGCTTTGACTTTTTTCACTTCTATATATAGTGTTTTTAAAGGCTCTTGCACTACAAAAAAAGGATGCACTAGACATTGTTTAAACAACTGCTAAATTGTTTAGCGACGGTTAATAAAACCACAATGTATTTCATGTTTAGAAATCATTTAGCAGTGGTTATTTTCTTTTAGAGATAGTTTTTGTGTGTGTCATTTTTGGAGAATTTAGCGGCGGTTTCTATTTTATTTAGTGGTGTATTTGTTTTAAAAAAATTAACCCAAAAATAAAATAGATAAAATGAACCTAACTGCCAATAATATATGTAGGGGAAATTAATATTAATCACTGATAATTAAAATTTTATGAACTTTATTTATTGGCAGTTTTAATAAATAACCTTAAATATTTCTCTTAAAATTTAATTTATAAAAAAATATTTAATAAAAAAATGAATATAAAAACTCTAACATACAATAAACTAAAATATAAATTCATAATAAACCCATCATACATACATCGTACATCATACATCCATAGTCATATATATATACATCCACAATCACCTTAACCTCAATCACCATAACCTCAGTCAAACCATACCTCGGTCATCAATATGTACATATAAAATATGTCTAAAAAAACTCATTCCCGATATACATCCATCCCATGACCTTTGATGCATCCATATGCCTCTACATCATCTGATCAACTTGAACCGACCATATCATTTCATCAACTGTAACAAAAAAGAAGATAGAAATTAAAATTGAACATAATAAATCAGAATAATAGTAGAATTATTGAAAAAAAAATTAAACATACCATAGAAACTAAGAACCATCATGAATTCCTTATAAATAATTTCATAGATCAGAATGATAAACCTCCGACCTACTATCGACATCTGTCACCTATAATAAAAACTAGAACATTTAAAAAAATAAATGCAAAAGAGAAAAAACACAGAGTATATTCATAATGTTCTGCATAAAATTTGTTATTTTTTTAATTAAAAATAAATAAATTTTAACATATAACAAATAATATATCATGAAAAATACTTTTAAAATGTAAAATTACCTATTTAATATATGATTCAACACTTGAAACTTAAAATGGATAAGTATATAACAATCTAATTAATTTTTAAATCGATGTGTGGTGTGCTTGAAATTTACTTAATAAAAAAATAAAAGGATTTGATATGAAATCATGTCCTATATTTCAAGAATAACTCAATGGTGTTTTTCCATGATTTCACATCAATCTGAGGTCATTTTATATGGTTTTTACTATTACACACACGTTTTAGCATTTTAAAACACTAAAAACATGTTTGCAAGAATCCTAAGAAAACTATATTGAAATGATGTTCCATTAGTTACAACATTTCACAAATCAATCTATGTTTTTTTCCTCTAATTTTATGGTAATATGATATCATTTTCCTAGTTTTGACCACTCAACATATGTTTTTAAAGGCTTTAATACCTTTAAAAACTATCTACCAAGTCATTTCAACCACACAAAACATCAGATTGAATTTTTTTTTGTTTTTTCACATAAAAAATAACCTAATGGTGGTTTTCCCATGATTTCATGTAAATCTAAGTCTGTTTTCTTTGGTTTTGACCATTACATGCATGTTTTAGTGTTTTAAAAAACTAAAAACTTGTTTACAGGCATCTCAGGAAAACCATAACTTAAAATAATGTTCTGTCAGATCTTGAATTTAAAAAATCAATCTATGGTCATTTTCGTCTAATTTCATGGTAATATGACATTTTTTTTTCTTGGTTTTGACCCCCCAAAACACGTTTTTTAAAGGCTTTGGCACCTTTAAAACCCATTTATTGAGTCATTCCACCCATTCTGACCCCTCCACACAATAGATTGATGTTTTTTCTACATGTATACATAAATAATAACTGAAAAGTGGGTTTCCATTGATTTCACATCAATTTGAGGTTGTTTTCTATGATTTTTATCATTATACGCATGTTTTAGTGTTTTAAAACACTAAAAACATATTTATGGTAATCTAAGGAAAATCATAACTCAGAATTATGTAGTGTTGGTTCCTAAATTTTAAAAATCAATCGATAGTCATTTTTATCTGATTTCATGGAAATACAACCTCATTTTCCTAGTTTTGGACCCTCAACACATGTTTCTAGAGGATTTGGTACCCTTAAAAATTGTTTACTGAGTCATTTAGTCCACACATCATTTTATATTGATGTGTTTTATGCATTTACACATAAAAAATAACTCAAATATGATTTTTCAATGATTTCACATCAATATGAACTCATTTTCTATGCTTTTGACCATTACACACACATTCTAGTATTTAAAAACACTAAAAATGCATTTATGAGAATACTAAAAAATGTAACTCTAAATGAAATTCCATCAGTTCCTATATTTCAAAAATCAATCTATATTTATTTTCCTCTGATTTCATGTCAATCTGATATTGTTTTCCTAGTTTTGACTCCCCTGATACACATTTTTAAAGGATTTTCTACCTTTAAAAACTATTTACCAAGTAATTCTAAACATTATGAACATAGAATTGACATGTTGTTTATGAATACATGTCAAAAAAACCAAAAATTGGTTTTACCATGATTTCATATCAATATAAGGTCATTTTCTAGGGTTTTGACCATTACATGCACATTTTATTATTTTAAAAGACTAAAAATGCATTTACGGGAATCCTGGGAAAATTGTAACTCAAAATGATGTGAAGTAAATTCTAAAATTTAAAAAACTAATCTATGGTCATTTTACTCTAATTTTATTGCAAACTGACATTGTTTTCCTAGTTTTGACCCCCCGACACATATTTTTAAAGGCTTTAGTACCTTTACAAACTATTTACCAGTTCATTCCGACTAAAAAAATTGTATTGATATGTTTTATACAAATATACATAAAAAATCTCTAAAATTTTGTTTTCTCATGATTTCATGTCATTTTAATTGAGGTCATTTTCTATGGTTTTGACTATTACATGAACACTTTAGTGTTTTAAAAAACAAAAAAAATGTGTTTACAGGAATCCCAAAAAATCATAACTCAGAATGATGTGTCATTAGTTCCTACATTTTAAAAATAAATCTATGATCATTTTACTCTGATTTCATATCAATCTGATATCATTTTCCTAGTTTTGACCCCCCAATACACATTTTTAAAGGCTTTGGTACCTTTACAAACTATTTATCAAGTCATTCTAACCACAGTGCATGCCAGATTGATGTGTTGTCTATATGTACACATCAAAAATAACTCAAAGGTGGTTTTAAAATGTTTTCATGTCAATTGGAGGTTGTTTTGTATGGTTTTGGACTTTACACACACATTTTAGTGTTTTAAAACACTAAAAATGCATTTACGTGTATCTTGGGAAACCTGTAACTCATAATGACATACCATCAGTTCCTAAATTTGAAAAATAAATTTATGGTCATTTTAATTTTATTTCATGGAAATAAATCATTGTTTTCCTAGTTTTGACCCCCCCCCCCCCCCCGATACACATTTTTAAAGGCTTTGGTACATTTAAAAATCATTTACTGAGTCATTCCAACCACACTGCATGTCGGATTGATGTTTTGTCTATGTGTACATGTAAAAAATAACTCAATGGTGGTTTTTCTATGATTTTACATCAATATGAGGTCTTTTGATATGGTTTTGACCATTACACACATGTTTTAGTGTTTTAAAGCACTTATAATGTGTTTATGAGCATCCTAGGAAAACCGTAACTCAGAATGACATGATTTCAGTTCCTAAATTTAAAAAACAAATCTAATGTAATTTTAATATAATTTAATTAAAATTCAATATCGTTTTTTTGGTTTTGACCCCCTGATACACATTTTTAAAGTCTTTGGTACCTTTAAAAACTTTTTATTGAGGCATTTCGACCACACTGCACATTAGATTGATTCTTTTTCTATATGTGCACATAAAAAATGACACGAAAGTGGTTTCACCATGATTTTACATAAATATGAGGTTTTTTTTATGTGGTTTTGATCATTACACGCACGTTTTAGTGTTTTGAAACACTAAAAACGAGTTTATGAGCATCCTAGGAAAATCGTAACTTGGAATGACATGCCATCAGTTTCTACATTTCAAAAATCAATCTATAGTAATGTTCCTATGATTTTATGGAAATACAACATTGTTTTCTTGGTTCTAATCCTCTACATTTTTTTAATGTTTTTGGTACCTTTACAAACTATTTACCAAGTCATCAGCACCACACCACATGTCATATTGACATGTTTTATGTGTGTACATGTCCAAAATAACTCAAAGGTTGGTTTTACATGATTTTACATCAATATGAGGTCTTTTTATATGGTTTTGACTATTATACACGTGTTTTAGTGTTTTAAAACACTAAAAACATGTTTACGAGAATCCTAGAATAATTCTAACTCAAAATAATGTTCCACTAGTTACTATATTTCAAAAATAAATATATAGTTCATGTCCTCTGATTTCATGGAAATCTGAAATCATTTTTCTAGTTTTGACCCCCCCCTAAAACATGTTTTTAAAGGCTTTTCTACCTTTACAAATTGTTTACCGAGTCATTTCGACCGCACCACAAATCAGATTGATATTTTTTCTATTATTACATGTCAAAAATAACTCAAAGGTGGGTTTTCATGATTTCACATCAATATCAGGTCATTTTATATGGTTTTAACTATCACATACATGTTTTAGTGTTTTAAAACACCAAAAATGTGTTTAGAGACATCCCTAGAAAACTGTAACTCAGAATGATGGGACGCTAGTTCCTAAATTTTAAAAATAAATTTACGGTCATTTTCCTATGATTTCATGTCAATCCAACATCGTTTTCCTGGTTTTGACCCCCTGACACAGGTTTTTAAAGACTTTGGTGCATTTATAAACCATTTATTAAGTCATTATGACTACATTGCATATTGGATTGACATGTTATCTACACATACATATAAAAAATAATTGAAATGTGATTTTTATCATGATTTCACATCAATATGAGGTTGTTTTATATGGTTTTTACTAATACACGCATGTTTTAGTGTTTTAAAACACTAAAAATGCATTTACTAGCATCCTGAACAAACTGTAACTTGAAATGATGTGTCATCGGTTCCTATATTTAAAAAATAAATCTATGGTCATTTTTCATTGATTTCATGGAAATCTAACATCGTTTTTCTAGTTTTGACCCCCCCCCAACACATTTTAAAGGATTCTTTACCTTTAAAAGCTATTTACTGAGTTAAAACCAAGAAAAGGAGCTCAATTTTTTTTTAGACTTGAGGAAAATGATCCATAATTCATTTTTTATATGTAGGAATCAATAACACATCAATATTGCACATGATGTGGTTGGTATGACTCGAATTACATTTTTTCAATATAAAAGTTTTATTTTAGTTTTATTTATGGAAGTTATATATGTTCTTTGAAAATGGGTGAATAATCTGTGGAATTTATAATTTACCTTAGCAGGATGATCTACAAGGCTATAAAATTTCTTTGGGATCATGTCGGTCATCCTCTAAAATATAGAAACTAAATCATTTTCCATTGTCAACCACCACTGATCCTATGTTTTCCTATAAGAGTCTTGTTCTTGCACTTTTTCTTTCAATCTTGTAATTTCTATTTTTGATTCCTGATCAACAACACTACTCAAACCCCAACTGGGTGTAGCAGTAACTAATGACGATTCCTTACCAGAGACAGCTTATGGAGTAGGCTGAGAACCCATCCCCTATACATTTATGGGATACTCCTTCCCAAAAATTATGGAAACTACATTGTTCTGGTAAACCTATGATGATTGTGAAGGGTTCATATCCCACACTTCTTGAATTTTAACCTATTAATAAAAAATATTAACAATGATTTTTTAAATTATATTAACTTCATAATATCATCTAATTAATAAATTTTTCATTACTATTTATTGTTATTTCATTACTATATAAAAATAATAATGAAAAATAAATTTTAACAATAAACAAGTCTTAAAACCAATTAATTGGGATCAAATAAATGGATCAAATGATGCCAAGTTGGCATCATTTGGTCAATATATCCATCCCCATTTAATTGGGTTTAAGGATTATTTTTTTATAATATATTTTTCATTATTATATTTTTATTGTAATGAAATAACATGAAATGGTAATGAAAAATAATTACTCCAACGTCTTTGTTAGTTTCATTTAAAAAATTACCATCGGTTTTCTATACACTTTAAACCACATATTTGTTTGGACAACATAGAGACCTGATTCATTAGCCTTAATAAAAAAATATAAACAAGTTATAAAAAAACTTTACTTATAATAAAATGATATAAATAATAATGGATAAAATACAAACCAAAATTGATTTTTTTCTTAAAAAACTATGATACCCAACAATATAAGGAATGAAATGTTTCTCACATTTCACTGTACTTTTTATAGAATTCCTAAAAAAAAGAGAAACATTAATAAAAATTATAATTTTATTATGTTTATGTTATTAATATTCTATAAAATATCCAATTACCACATGAGATGCATCTATGTTAATATCGAAAAATAGGTCCCATTGCTCATGAGAAATACCTTAAGGCACTTTATCATACATCTTTTATGAGATTAGATATGTGCCATTAAAATCATTCCATAATCTCCATTTAGTCTCTCTATTTCTTGCCCAAATTTTTTAGAGTCCATGGGCGTGAAATGAAGTTAGGGTCATCAAAATGAAAAAATATATAGAAATAAAAAAATAACACTTTATAAGTATATTACAGAATTTTACTCATGTATTTTAAATTAGTTATCAATGAATATTAAATTAATATTACCTTTATTTGATTATCAAATACTTCATTTTTCCAAGATGTGGGAATAAACCTCTAATCTTTATAATTAATTATAAATTTCACCATCATGCAAGCAAGTTTCCTAAGAATATTCCCATAGATTCTAACAGTATCATCGGTAGGCACCCTGAACTCATAAAATGGAACAATAATATTAAATTCCTTCAGGTCACATATACCTGCCATGTTCATATTTATAACCCTTATATTGTTATCTTTATCTGTTTGAAAAATACATTAAATAATTAATAAAATATATAGTTTTTTTGTACAATTAAATACATACCAATAATGGTAACTCATCAATATCCCTTAGATGGAGAGGTGACTAATTGATCCATTATTGGAGGTGAATTAGATAGTGGTCTACCAAAAACATATGGGGAAATGGTTGGATCTCTATAAGTACCAAGTATAATGAAATCACTTAGATCCACTGAAGTTAATAGTAGTGGTGGTAGAATCTGAGATGCTGGTCAACTAGGATGTTGAATCTTTTTTTTTGTAATTTACATTCGTATAATTTAAATGGTTTAGATATATTAAATGTATAAAAAAATACAAAACTAAAATGTTTTTACAAAAAAAAAAAAATAGAACAATGTATATGTGTAAAAAACACTTATAAATGAGAAATTGTAATATAGTTTCATGACAAATTTATACATTCAATTATATTTAGCTTCATTGTCTTTATTTTTATAAACCTCCATTGTGATGAGTGCTTCATTTTCACCCTCTATTTCAAGTTCTATCATTTCAATATAGTTATGAAAAAACTGTTCAATTTTTTGTGGTTGATGAAGTTCACAGTCACAAAGTACCAATTGATCTTCATCACCCATATCATATAGGTCTCTCTACTTTAAGTGTACAACAACACTCCAACCTTCATATATTTATCCTACACATAATAAACCATCTTCTATTATGAATCTAAGATAAATGGATCATGATCTTCATACTCATCGGTACAGATCAAGTGAGAGAAGTTGATAGAAGTAAAATGTAATGAATCTTTTATTATACCCCTATCAATGTTGACCCACTTTAATTTGAATAAGACAATTTAAAATTGACTATGATAGTTTAATTCAATTATATCATTAAAAATTATATAGCATCTCACCCCTGCAAGTGTAAATAAACTACTATTTTGAGTTTTCAAGTCTTCTTCTAGATAAATTGTATGAAACCTGAAGCCATGAATATTATAGGCATCAAATCTCTTAGCTTTATTTAGAGGAAATCACGCCAAAATTTTAAAATTATTTTATATTTCATCTTGATTCTCAATATTGATTATCTATACAATAATATATAATTTGTTTCTTTTAACATAGGAAAAATAAATATGCATCAATAATATGAATATGAGTATATACTTACACGACGGGTGAACCATTCAATAATCACTTTATTAATATCTTTTGTTAATTCCAACTCATTTCAAGCTCAACCCCTTAGTCACCTCTTTTTTTTAAATCAAAATTATTCAACAAATGGATCTATGATATGACTATTTAGTATAACATATCTATGTTCTTGTAGAAACTCTAATTTAATTAGTGTAAAATTTGACCCCTTTCTAATTAGTCATCCAATAGTTGAAAATATTGATGTCTGGTTTTCAGAATAAGAATTAGTATATATGGCATCAACACATCCAACAAAATTGAATCTAGTCTCAATACCATCCAAATACCTAGAATATAAGATCAAGAAATATTCATCTATGTAACCTTCAGAAATTGAGCCTTTTGGTTTAGCTTTATTCCTCACGTATGATTTAAAATGACCTAAGTACCTGATGAAAAAAATAAGAAACATATTAAAAAAAATTATTCAATGATTTGATAAAATTTAATTCACTAATGAAAATAAAAATAATATCAATTTACCTCTCAATTGGATACATCCAATGATAGTGAACCGGTCCACCAAGTTTAGCTTCTTCAACCAAATGAATAGTCAAATGAATCATGACTATAAAGAATGAAGGGGGAAATAATATCTACAAATGAAAAAGTATCCAGAAAATTATTTCTTTAAGTTTATCAAGATCGGTTGGATTTAGAGTTTTTTCAAAAATCTCTATAAAAAGGTACACAACTCAACTAGAACCATAATTACTTTTTCAGGTAATGTATTACACAATTCCAATGGAAAAAACTTCTCCATCAGAATATGTGATTCATGACTTTTTAATCCATGAAACTTTTGATGTTTTAAGTAATCTCACCTTGATATGTTACTTGAATATCTATCTGGAACTTTTAAATTCTTTAAATTTTGAAGGAATATGTGTTCTCATGATTTTTCATTGTAAAAATATCCTAAGGATACTTTTTATTCTCCTTTTCTACAAACCATGATTTATATTCATGTACTCTAAATCCTTATGAGCATTAAGGTGATCTTTTAATTTACCCTGCTCATTAAACGATGTAAAAATTACATTATCACAGACATTCTTCTCAATGTTCATTATGTCAAGATTATGTCCTATCAAATTAAACCACCAATAATAAATTTTAAAAAATATATTATTATTATTCCATTGTTTTGTTCCAACTGCATCAGATATTGTACCTCATACCTTTTTCCCCTTCTTTAAATGGATTATATTTTCCAAATTCATTAGTGACATTCATTAATTTTCCTAAGATTTATAAACCATGTAAAACCTTTTGTGGATTCTTCAATTCAATATCTTTATTTAATTGTGTCTTATTAAACCTGAATTTATTAGATAAATCAATAAATCGATGATGACACATACAACACCATTTTCTACTATGAGGCAATCCTTAAGGATCGAAATAAAAATTACAAACTCAACAAGATAAACTGATGAGAGTGTTATAACTAGATATTTTTCCTAGTCTAGGAAATTCACTAATTTTACACATTAAAGAAACATACATTTTGAATAGTTTTCTCACTGAAGCATCATACTTTTCCAAGCCATCATCCCATAATTCTCACAATTCTTTTATTAGAGTTTAAAGGTATACATCAATGTCATTTTTAGTAATTTTATTTCTAGTAATAATCATCAAAATAATGAAAAAATCATTCATCATACACATCCATGGAGGTAGATTATAGGGGATCAAATCAACTGGACAAATGATATAATTAGTACTTAAAGTACCAAAAGGGTTAAAACCATCAGAATCTAATCCCAAATGCACATTCCTAGTATATGAAGAAAAATATGGATATAATGAATCAAATATCTCCCATGATGTTGAATCTTTTGGATGCCTCATCATGTCGTCATTATTATCTTGAGCATTCCACTTCATGTCATATGAAATCTTAGACGACATGCATAATCTATGAAAGCGTGGTTTTAGAGGAAAGTAGTGTAATAAATTTGTAGGAGTTTTATTATTCTGTTTCTACCTAGGGTTGCATTGAATTATACTCTCATTATTGTTTATTGAATTTCATCTTCTTGTATGAAATATTATGAATTATACTTTATCAGAATCTTCTCCCTAGTAAATCATGAAATCATTAGGGCATGCATCTTTGTATAATCATGTAAAAGCTTGTTGATGAATTTCTTCATCTCATAGAATGATAAGGGATCTTAGTTTCACTAAATTAATGATAAATAAACCTTAAAATCATGGAAATTTATTTTTTAGTAATTCCAAAGAGACACTTGATATGATAAAACTTGAGTAGAAAAGATAACTTGCAATACTTGGTACACCCTTCATACAGTTATTGTTGTCCATCTTTAACAAATTTATGAATCTCAATTTTAGTCACTGATGTGCTGAGAAAGATTAACCAACTCAGGATCAAATCAATGTTATTTTGATCTATTAAAATCTTGGGCATTGTATCCTGCGAATACAAATGCTTCATTTATCAAATTTTGAACTGAATTCTCCTCTGGCAGGTCACTTTGTGTTTTGTAGACAAGATTTTCATTATTTTGAATTTCCATAGAAATCGATTCACCATGAAAAATCCAACATACTCGTCGAGTAAGAAATTGTTTCAATATAAAATTCTCATATACTTTGTTTCTATTCAACCATCACTTTAATTTACAATCAGTACACAAACATTTTATTCTACCATACACTGATTAGTTTTCAATTGTATAATCTAAAAATTCTTCCAAACCCTTGTCATACCAGGGTGTGTTTCGAGGTTAATTAATCTAACTTTTATCCATAGGTATTGGATTGTTACTCTTCTCCCTATACATTCATATATAAAGCTACAAATGTTTAATAAAATAAGTAAAATAAAAATTAAACATCACCTGAATTCATCATTGACCAGGGTAGGGTCTTGATTTGACATAAAAAAATCTAACATAAAAATGATTTAATCCATCATTAAAAACATAAACAACATAAATGAATAAATATTACCCCTCAGAATAATATAGTCATATATCATGGAATAAGTTCACTGAGATGAGGAGAGAGGTTACTATGTTGTAGATCATACTGTTATCAGTACACAATAATACATGAACAAAATTTTTCTATTAAAATATCTCTAACTTTTATCCTTTTTCATATTATCAATTTTTATTTTATATTATCTATAGATAATTTCTTATTTGATAATTACGCAAATCAATATTTTTTGTATCTCAAAACAAGAACTTGAAAGTGTGATATATGGTGAATGTGTTTCCATTTGCATCATAACATTTCATACAATTATGGTTTTACAATATTTTCAAGATCGATCTGAAAACAATATTCAACTTGAAGAGGGTAGCACATATAGAAAGCTTCATGTAATCTGAAACTACATAGATTGTAGTAAACATTATGCATTGTACTCATGATTAAGAGTATTTTTTATTTAATATATTAACTTTTGATATCATTTAAAAAAGAGTGATAAATTACATGCGACTTGTTCTCTTAAATTGTATGCTAAATGATCAGGTTTTTCGAATGGAAACCAATCTACGGAACAGTTAAAACCACTATTCTCTCCAATCTAACCCACAATGGCCCTTAATGTGGACCTCAATAGGCAAATTATCATTTTAAAAACATTTGAAGGATTATTAAATTGTGAAGCGACACAAAACTGAAAGATTGAACCGCCTCTTGATGAAAATGTAAAAGAATCAAGTCTTACACAATACACCGAAAACATATTGGGCACATGTATCATGCCACATGAAATAAATAATTAATTATAAAAATTTATAATTAATTATTCAAAATTTAAAAATAGGAATACTCCCTTAAAATAACATTGATGTGCATCCAATCTCTAAAACTGTGACCAACTACCGATGGAAGGTCTACAACGTAAACCTGACATCATCCTGAGAAAAAGCCCAAAAAACAACACTCAATTATACATATTTTTAGATAATTTAATTAAAACCCTTAGAAAAATTCAATCAATCTTACCTTCAACGATGTCAGGGGTCAAAGTCATTGGAAAAAAGGGAAGAAGTCTGTTGGGGGTCACCATCATGGAGTGGGGGGGTCATTGTGATGTCCTCGCCATGGAGTTGGGGGTTGGGGTCACAGTGATCGGAGGGGGGTGATGGACATCATCAGGAGCAGGTGGTTCGAGGTCATGGGGATCACAATGGTTGTTGTCGGGAGCAGGGGGTCAGAGTCGGGGGTCACCGAGGGGAGCGAGAGGGATGGGGTGTGGATCGGGGCCTAGGGGATTGGGGGGAGGGGTCAAAATTAGGTTTTTTAAAAAGATTTAGCGATGGTTTAAATAAAACTGCCCCTAAATAAAATAAAATAAATAGCAGTAGTTATATTAAACCACTGCTAAATTATAAATTATTTTAATACAATTTACTTCACGACGGTTATTAGAATTTCTACTAAGACCTGTTTTTTTGTAGTGTATAAATCATCTTTAACAACACTAAAAAAGTGTTGTTAATCTAACCACCATTAAAAACCAGCTTTTGTCAACACTAAGAAAAAACACTGATAAAGGGGGATTTTATCGGTGCTTTTTTATCCCTAATAACGACCCCCTTTATCAGAGTTTTTTTAGAACTAATAAAGGCACCATTTGAAAAAGTCTCCCTTTATCGGTACTAAAAAAAGCATTGATAAATCCCCCTCTACCAGTTCTAAAAACAACACTGATAAAGGGTGTCTTTATCAGTGCTTTTTTTAGCACTGATAAGATTTAAAAAAAATATAATTTTTTGAGCACTCCTCGCCCCCATTGTCAGTGATTTTCCCACCTTTGTTAGCACTTTTCATCCATCCACCCCACACCCCACTTGGAACCCATGCTTCCACACACCCCCATTTTTTTAGTGTTTCCCCCTTTTTTCAGTGATTTTCCATTTCCCAACCCCCTGCTCACCCACGCGCAAGCCTCGATTTGATCCTTAGACCTCCCTTTTGCAATTTGAATGCCTTTACCACTACACCAAGATTGTTTTATTTTATCTTTTCTGATATTTCTATTTATTTATATATATATTTACATGCATCATTTTTATTCGTATATTTATATAATTATTTTTAAATACATTTATAAAATATATGTTTGTGTGTGTTTGTGAGTGTTTGTTATATATATATACATACTTATAATTATTTAAATATATTATATATTAATATTCATTTACACATATTAAAATATAAATAAATGTATATATAAATGTATATATCCATTTATTAATACACACACACACACACATATATAAACATTATATATACATTTGTTTAAGTATATATATATATTCATATATTTTTATAATCTAAAAAAATGGTTAGTTATTTTTTAAAATAAAATGAATAATAATCAATTACATATGATTTATATAATTATTTTTAAATACATTTTTAATATATATATATATATATATTGTATATTTAGATGTAGATTTGATACATTACATATATATTTATATGTATATATATTTACACACACACACACACACACACACATATATATATACATATTCAATTATAATGGTACATTTAGATATAATTTTTTATAATGTATTTATAAATATTTACTGTAAAAACGTTTATATACCATATTTAATGATAATGATAATTATTTATTTATAAAAATACATTTATATATGGTGTATATTACATAATACTAATACACACACATACATGCATATTTACACACGTACACATTTATATTTTACACATACACGCACAAATAATTACATATACGTATTTAATTACATATATTAGAATATACACAGAAATATATATATTTGAATTGACACACACATATTTATACATAAACATTACTTGTATAGGTATATATATATATATATATATATATATATATATATTAATGAATTTTATAAGGTAAATAAAATAGATAATTTTTTATGTTAAATAAAATGAATAATCAATGTTTATTTCCATATGGTTTATATATTTAAAAATAAATTTAATGTAAATATGTTTAAATATGTATTTATACAAATGATTTATTATATGTAAATATATGAAAATATGCATATGTTTAATTATAAATAAAACTACAATATGAAAAACGATAAAATTTCAAAACTTTAATATCAATATGAATGTAATCCTTGGAAATAAATCTATTCTCCATTGAAAAAGGACTAAAAGACCCTCCTAAATGAAGTTGAAATCTCATCAAATATGACAAAATTAGAGTATCCCAACTAAAAACTCAATTTTGGAGGCCTTCTAGTCCTTTTTTGACATTAAACAAATAGTGACCAAGGCTCCCCTGATCAACACAATGTAGATCTCTTTGTAGGATTCAATTTGATATATGGTAGATCTAAAATGGCTATCCATATCAAAATTTATGACTTGTTTGATGTTTAAGTCATGTTTTAAATTTATCTTAGATTGTTCATTCATTTATTGAATTTTCGCTACAAGAGAAAAGGGGTTTCACGACGGTTTTTTAACAGCAGTTCTTAAAACCACCGCTAAATGTGTGTTTTTATTTTTTTGTGGTAGTTTTTAATAGTAGTTTTAAAAAACCGCCTCTAATTAATATATATTTTTTAGTTTTAGATTTATTTTTGTTGGCAGTCTTTATAAAAATTGTTGCCAATTTAATGAGAAAAAATAATTAATATTAGACACTCAATTATGATTTATTATTAATAATAATTATTTATTATTTATATTCATTTTTTATTATTTATAATTTTAAATAATTATAATGTGTTAATTAGTTATATATAATTATTAGTTAATAGTTATCCGAAACTTAAATTAATTACTGTGTAAGTTGAAAATCAGAATTGGATATCAAATGACTATAACTTTTGACCCGGATGCCCATTTTATCTCCACAACCAGTTAAATTGAAGCTTATAAAATGAACTACAATCATGTTAGATAATAATTCAGTAATAACTAATGGAATAAAATTTATTATAGTTTTAAGAAAAGCTGAAAATCAAACTTCAACTTCAAACGGTCATAACTTTTGATCCATATGTCTGTTTGAGCTCTACCATATATCAAATTGAATCTTGCGAAGCCATATACAGAATTCTAAATTAGGGAGAACCTGATAAATATTTTTTAAAGGTCAAAAGAGGCCCTCAAGTCCTCCAAAACTGAGTTTTTGTTTGGATATCATGATTTTTGTACATTTGATGATATTTCATCTTCATTTGATTTTTAGGTCGTCTATGATTTTATTTCATTTATTTACATTCCTATTGATTTTATGGTATTGCAGTTATTGTGGTTTTCTCTCTTTTGGTGATTTATTATCTATATATATATATATATATGTATGTATGTACTTCTATACATTTATGTATAGTTTATATATATTTGTCATTATTTATTTAAAACTATATATAATTGTATCTATGCATGGATATTTATATGTATTTATGAATATTTGTCTATATTTATACACATTTGTAAATAGTTATACATATTTATGTATATATATATATATATTATGGCAATATATATATATATATATATTAATATACAATTATATATACATATCTCTGTGTGTGTTTATATATATTTATGTAACATAAATGTGTGTTTATATATACTTATGTAAATTTCATTGTATGTATATTTATTTATAGATATTTATTTCCATTTACTATCTATTATCTATTATTTTTTTCATTTAATTGTTATCATTTATTAGTTATTCATTTATTACTTATTTATTATATATTGATTTATTATATATTATATATTATTAATTTATTGTTAAACTATTATTTAATATTTATTTACTATTTAATATATATTATTACATAATATTTATTATTTTATTATTACTTATTTATTATTTTATTATTACTTTATTAATTTATTATTAATGTATTAATTAATTAATTAATTAATTAATTAATTAATTAATTAATTATTATCCATCTATCTATTATTTATCATTTATCTATTTTTTATTTTCTACTTATTTATTATTTATTACATACTGATTTATAATTTACTTATTATTCTATTTTATATTCATTTATTTTTCATTATTAATTTATAAATTTTCATTATCTATTTATTATTTGTAAATTGTTTATATATTTATTATTAATTTATTAATAATTTATTATTTTCATATTATGGTTTATTTATTACTTATTTATTATATAATCATTATTTATTTATTATTTATTAATTCATTATTAATTTATTTTTATTTATTATTTATTTAGAATTTACTATTATTTATTATTTATTAATTGTTATTTATTGTTTATTTATCATTTATTTAACATTTTTTTATTTTTTTATTATATATTATATATTATATATTTATTTTTATTATTTATTGATTGTTTTTGTTGATTATTTGTTTATTTATTATTTATTTATTACATATTCGTGGTTGCAATGCTAAGGAGCTAGGTTCCAGGCGATTCCATGGCATCTAGGGTTCCGACTCGCGATGACTACTTCAATCTTACCGAGTCCCTCAAAGGCGACTGTTTCTGGTGTGGATGTTCCTTAGGGTTCCCCTTCGCTGGTGCCTGGCGACACAACTAATCAAGGAGATTTGATGAATGGTCCTGATACCTTTGCTGCAAAGGTGAAGAAAAATAGATTCTTCATGGATTCGAGGCCTGCGCTTGCATCTTCTAGAGTCACAAAAAATGGATCTTTTGATGTTGTCGAAGAAGATCGGAAGCTAATAGTAGAGAGGCTTGAAGAATGCAAATATTTGATTTTGGATCGATTGACTCTTCAGGGGAAGACGAATCACTGGAAAGTCGAGGAGTTGCGAAACTGAATTCTACAAATTTGGGGTATCAGTGGATGGAAGATTACGACAATAGGAAAAGGATTTTTTTCATATTTTGTTTTCTTCAAATAAGATCAAATCGAGGGCATGGGGTTTAGGCTTTGTCTCCCTGAAGCCTGGCATTCTATGAATCCAAGATTAGGATCCCTTTTTCAATCCTTCTTTGATGAAGAACTCAGTTACTCAGGTATGGATTCGAATCCATTATCTTTCGTGGTTCTTTTGGCATCCTCAACTGCTATGGGATATCTCCTCTACCGTCGGTGCTCTTATCAAGGTCGACTGTGAAACTGAACTCGCCTGATATGGGAACTTTACTAGAGTTCTCTTCAAGGTCGACCTTTTCTCAACCCTTGTTGAGTCTGTCATTCTCCTTACCGCTGATAGAAGGACGGAGCTATCAATTGAGTTCAATAAGAAGGCCGATTTCTATACAAAATGTTCCAACATTGGGCACCTGGACATGAATTGTTGGGAGAATCTGTGCTACTCCAATTGCATGAAGACTGGGCACTCTGCAGAGAATTGTAAGTTTAAAGTTTCCAATGGCGGTGAAGCTGTTACATCTGATTGTTGCAGGGCTTCTTAAAGGAAGATGGATGCAAACATCATTGCGATCCGCTCAGGGCCCATTTCCTTTGCTGCTGTTACAACAGGGGGATCATGCCTAGGAAATGCCTCTACTAACATTGGTGGTGCAGTTGACAACCTTAATCAGGCCACTGATGGTGAAGGTGAAATGATGATTTCCTGCAATAAGTAATCATGGGATGATTTAGAAAATTAGGCAGATGTAGAGGAACCAGCAATTGATAACCTCTCTGGAAAACATGGCAGTGACCCTACTGTTGTGACTGGAAATGCAGGCTTTTTGGATTGTGAGACCCATGTGCAAGATGAAGTAGATGAGGAAATGAGGCAGGAATGAGCCATGGTCAAGGGGAAATTAGTCCAGCCCGTGGTAGATCAGGCTGGTCAATTTCCATATAGCAAAGGAAAAAATATTGTGGTGGACGATGAGGGATTTCAGCTGCCCACTAGAAAAGCCATTTCGGTCCCAAACAATCTACCATGCAGAGCAGTTGTTATAGAGGTAGGTCCAGGTCAGAATGTCCCTATGTTTGCTGCTGATGATCAACAGGACTCACCTAAAGGAAACGGAGAAAATAAGGTTTAAGAAGCGGGTCTTGAGGATGCAGTGAGTACTGGTGCCAAAGAAAGCCTTTCTTTGATTGACATTTTAAAAAGATTTCACAACAAAGAAGTTTTCCACAAGGAATTTGGAAATGTTCATGGTACTGGAGGTACTGAGTCTTATGATGAGGAAGATGAATCAACTAGTGTGGATGATCAGGATGACACTTGGCAAGCTCCTAAGCAGTGAAAGAGAGGCAGACACCCAAGAGGTCGGGGTGGCCTCCAAGGGGAAGAAGATATAAATGAAGGTAAATATTGAATGATTTTCTACTTTTTGTGGTGTTCCCTATGCCACTTTGTAACATTGTAATCCCTCTTTTCCTTCTTTATGTACTTTTTTAATTATAAATATTTCGAGACCATGGTTTCTCTATGGTTTGCGTTGTTCCGGGTATTTATTATGTATTTGTTATTTAGTTAATATCTATTTAATTATTATTTATTATATATTATATATTATTTATTATCTTTTATTGATTATTTATTTAATATTTTGTAGTTATTATTTATTTATTATTTAATATTTAATTATTATTTATTTATTATGTATTTAATATTTATTTAATATTCATTTATTACTTGTTTATTAGTTTTTTATTATTTATTATTTATTATTATTTATTTATTGATCATTTATTTATTATTTATTTATTTAATATTTAATATTTAATTATTATTTATTTATTTAATATTTAATTATTATATATTTATTATCTATCTATTATCTATTTATTTACTATTTATCTATTATCTATTATTTATTAATTTATTATTTATTTATTACTTTATTATATATTCATTATTCATTATTATTTAATATCATTATTTGTTTGAATCTCTCCCAGTGCATATATATGCGAGATTTATGGATGGCATGCATGAAATATGCATGCATGGTGGGATAAATAAATAATTAATAAGTAATAAATAAATAAATAATAATAAATAATAGTAAATAATAATAACAATAATTAATTAATTAATTAATTACAGAAATATTTTTTTTTTAAAAAAAATCGGAAGATAAATATGTAGTAGTGGTTTTAACCATCGTTAAACAAAGTAACGCTAAATAAAAAAGCACTGTAAAAAACCCAACGTGAAATGATTCCTGACACGCAAATACATGATACTTTTAGAAAGCATCACACATCATTTAGCGTCTGTTTCAGCCGCCAAGAAACACTTTTTTATAATGTTTTATGTTATCCAATTGTTATTAAATGACTATTACTCGATAATAATTAGAAAATTATTAATCAATATTATTTTTTAATTACTTTATAAGCTATTTTTCACTAAATATCTTATATATTAAGTGTAAATGCTTATTTAGTCTTCTATAAATCATATTTAATAAAATATATTATATTTATATCAATATAAATATATTTATTTATTAATATATAATTTTTAATGATATATACATTTTTTATGAAATATAAATTTTATCAATGATAGTAAAAAAGTGTTGATAAAGGATAACTTTTATCAGTGCTGATAAAGATGACCTTTATCACTGCTTTTATCTACCACTGATAAAAGCTAGCATTGGATAAACCCAAATCAGTAGTAGTGTTAGTGTTTTTTGATAGAACAACTCTTCTTTTAGGATTGGTTTGAGGAGATAATTTCATGCTCTTCTTATCACTTATACGAGTCTTTCTAAGAACAAGACTCTCATCGTATGTTTGTGAGGAAACCTCTTTCTTCTTTGGTATTCGAGAAGTTCCAATTTATGTTGAATCCATATTTCTCAATTTTACCTCAAGTTCAAGAAACTTCATGTTGAGGTAATTTTTCTTATCCTCAACTAATTTCAAAAATTTTCCCCAATAATTCTTTAATTTAATAATATTTTCTTCATGAAACTTACTAATTTCTTATAGAGAATTATTAATGTCTTTAATTCTTCCGGCTTTAGCCTCAAACTGGTTATCCTTGACACCAAGATTAGCCTTGTGTGATTCTTCCAAAGCATGAATTATTTCTTCACTGATTTTATCAACTTCATCCTTCTCATCAATTAATATCTGCAAGTTTTATTCAGACATGGTGTGCTTTGATTTATGTAACAACAATAGATATTCCTTGGCTTTCACATATTTGATTCAGTTTTTGTGCACTTGCATCTTCTCAAAAATAACTTTATCCACAAATTCAACTTCCTGTTCTAACTATGAATTTTTATCCTGTAATACCTTGATAAAATTTAATATCACTAACACAAATCACCCCTTTAACAGCGTGCAAAATGGGATTTAACAACGCTCAAAAAACATTGTTGTCCTATGCACTATTAAAAGGGGGACCCCTTTATCAGTGCTAATAAAGAACTGGTAAAGTGGTCTTTTATCAGTGCTAGTTTAGCTTTGATGAAAGACCCCCTTTATCGGTTCTATTTCTGGCACTAATAAAGGACACCCTTTATCAGTGCGAGAAATTGCATTGATATAGGACCTACTACTACAGTGTGCTATTTGAATTACAACATGTTGGTTGGAGTGAGTATCTCAAGTAAGGGGTGAATTGAGTACCCAATAAAAATTTCTGTTCAAAAAAGGTTTAAATAAAATCCCCCAAATAATTAAAACCCAGTTAATCAAAATAGCAAATCAATATAAGTTCTGATATTTTCAGAGATTTCTCAAAGAATGATTAAGTCTCAGTTAAAACAATACATGAATATTACTTAAACTTTTGAAATCAATTTACTTAATCAAAACCTTATATAAACACTACTTAAGACTAACTATCAAAGTAGAGGTTTTTTTTATAGTTTAAAACAAATTCAGTTTAAAGATTAGAAAGAAAAACAAAACAAAACACATAACAGAATAAACACAAGAGGTTTAGTCTCAAGCTGAGATCTAATCCTATCCACTTGGAAATCATCTACTTCCAAGAAGATTATATAAAATAATCTTGATCCACAACTTGTATCGGGTATAAACAATAGATAACCAGCTATCCAGGCTACACAGGGAGCTCTTCCACAACAACCATGGGAATAACACAAACACAGGCCACAAAGGGACCTCTTCCATAGCACGTTGGTAAACAAATATAAAGGGTGTTGAGAAGATATTGAGTATCTTCCAGTTAAATTACAAGATGTAGCGTGCATGTTTAATATATAGATTAAATCACACACTACTCAAAATGTAAAAAAATAGACATAGAGAGAAAGTAAAAAGGCTGAGAAGGTAGTGTTTCCCTATCTGATGTGTTCCAAATGCTTGAGTCTCCTTGGATATAGATTGAACAAGATCTCAAGTTGTTTTTTTTGAAAATGGTAGTAAAACAAAGCATCGTAAGCTCTCTTGTTCTTTCTATAGGAAATGATCTAGATATTCTATAGGCTCCACTCTTTCAAATTCAGTTGAAGTTAAGGATGCTTTGTGTAAAGCTCTTTAGCAGGTCGTACACTTCATAGTACTCTCTAGTTCTTGCAATGTTCCATCTCTCTTCTATATTCTTATTTATATTTAATGAGGGATTCTGCTTCCTAATATATCACCAACATCTAGGAACGATCATCTGAATCCTCTACACCTCATATTGATCGACTGACACACACTTTAATTCAGCCCTGTAATAGTTTAAGAATAATCATTAAAATAATTCTCAGCATTAAATTTGATAATATAGATGTTATAAGTATTTAATTCAAAATAAACAATAGTGATGGTTAATATTCTGGAAGTGAGACAACTCTAGCGGTGACTTGAGCTAGTGGCGAGTCAGGACAATGGTGAGTTAGGCTGATGGTAGGTCACCCTCAATGGTGAGTCTTCTCTGGAAGCAGGTTATCTAAAAACTTTTCCAAATCTTGAGGTGACTAAGTTCTGATGGCGAGTCATCCTCTGGAGGTGGGACTTTCCCATAATTTTCCAAATTCTCATCTTGATGGGGACTCGTCTATGATGGTGGGTATTTTCTATACTTTGCCAAGTTTTCATCCTGGTGGTGACTCTTCGTCAATGGTGAGTCATGTCTGACGGTGAGTAGAGTCTGACAGTGGGTATTTCCAACACTTATCCAAAAATTTTCAAATATTACATACATTATAAAATGCCACCATAAAGTTTAAAACTCATTAATATCATGATAAACATGTTTTTTTATCATTAAAATAAGGGTGCCAACAATCTCCCCCTTTTTGATGATCAAAAATCATGGAATTTTATAAACCATGTATAGAATAAACTATGGTGTTAAAATAGACCAACTTACCACTTTAAATAAAACTATAGTGAGAGTATGATCATAATGGTATCAAAGATATTAAGTAGAAAATCTTATAATAGATAGTTAATAAAGTAAAGACATATGGTGTCAAAGATAGGTAAATAGTAAGAAGTATCAGAGGTAACTAAAAAGATAGAGTCAAAGAGAAGATGGTACCAGAGGAACAACACTATAAAAAGAATAAGTAAATTCCATAGAGTCATTCCCCCCCTTTCTGGATTATCAAAAATTGAAACTAAAATATGAAATGATAAGAAAAAGAATAGGAATAATAAGAGAGTTTCCATTGAAAAATTAAATTAAAGTACAACAAAAAATATACAAAAAAAAATTCATACAAAAAATCCCTATAAATGAATGAGAGTCTAATATCAATGTTTTTTGGGCTTGGTAGGAGGAACAAGGGGTGCTTTTCCCATCCCTTTGTCAGAAGTAGATGATTAAACAGTAGAAATCGACGTAAATGTAGGGATGGTTGTAGGAACAGTAGGAATAGAATGGGTATCTCTAATAATGATAGGCCTAAGATGCTAGAAAAATTCTATTAGATTCAGAATGAAGGGATAGAACAAGCAGATAAGGGTGCATTTGGATATCTAGTAACACCTAGTATGAAAAACTTTGGATCAAAAGCTGGAAGGGTGAGGTGAGCAGTAACTAGAATGACATCTTGATCCACTACTGTGGTTCCAGAAACATGAATAAAGGGTTTCATAAAATTTATGAAGTCCATAATAATATTTACCCCTTTCTATAGCACTGAAAAAGTTATTTTTCTCTTCTATAAACATATTGAGTACAGGGATCGTCGCTTTCAATTGATTGATTTGTTCTTTAAAATCTTGAGTCACTGGAGTCATCCTTAGGTTCTCAGTAAGACACATCAAATGAGAGTTGAGATCATGCTTAGTATAAATCCTCTAAAGGTAATACATTATATCCTTTTTAATTGTATCTCTTTAAAAATTCATATCCTTCATATATTCTCTAACCATCATATGAAAATGATCACTATTATGTAAGATTTTCCTCAAAATTTCTTGAGGGATGTCAGGTATATCACCTAAAACACCACAAATATATTCCCTAACCACTGAACGAATCAAATCAACATCAAGAGAAGAAGGTGGAGCACTTGATGTAGAAGCCACATAATAAAGGTTATTCATCCTCTATAGAAAATCAGACTTATAATATGCAAAGGAATATCTCATCTCATCCACTATAGATATTAAAGTATCTGTCTCATTTTCTAATCTCCTGTTATCTATCTCCACTTCTTGAATGTGATGCATCATCTTTGGATGGATGTGATATATCACAAGATCAAACATATATATTTCATATCTCTCAATTAGCTTAATGACTTGAGGTGCTTGATTTCTAAATATTAAACCAAAATCTGAGAGAATATTTTCTCTAAAAGATTCTAATCCAACTATGGTAACAACATCAACTGGCACATATGCAATGATAGGTGCATGCAAAGTTTTATAGACAACAATAGGTGGAGCAACAACCATTTCTAGCTCATATCTAGCAGGTACATTAGAAGAAAGTCTCTATAACTCCCATACTACATCTATCTATTCTACCAATGATCCCTTAGGATACATCTCTTCTCGAATAGCAGGTCCACCTTGCTTTAGTGAACTACTACCATTATTAGAATCAGTGTAGTCCAAATCAAGTCTAACATACTCTAGAAACTTTTCATATTCTTCAAACATGGTGAAATTCAACATATATGAAGAAACTCCATAAGTCTTACCAACTGTAGGTTCAACAACTATAGACTCAACAATAATAGATACAACACCCAATTTCTCAATAGATCTCAACACATCAGCTATCTTCTCAACAAACACAGGCTTACCAAAATCACCATATGTAAGATCAACATGAAGATTAATAAGACTTAGGGACTCTTCCCCCTCAATAGATTCTTCTTTCTCATATGTAGCACCTTTATCTATATCTTGAATAAAGATGGGTCTATCTTCAGATCTAGAGACAAATGAAAAACCTAGATAATAGATAAGTGCATGAGGCATCTCAGCATACTCAGCACCAAAGCGGCCACTGGGACAATCATGGTCAGAAACTCCATCACTAACATCTCCATCTCTATATCCATATCCATCTCCATTTTCCTCATCTCCGCTTCCTCCTCCTCATACTTTCCCTCCTTCTTCATCTTCATCACCATTCTCACCACTTCCATTTTCTTTAGATGATTGATTTATAAGTTCTCTTAAACTATTCCTCCATATACACTTATGTTTCTTGTTCCTCACTTACTTATTTTAAAAGAGACCCTCAGACAGGGAGAGATCTAGGTGGGATAAGATCACCATAAGTAATGGATGGAGAACTCTTAGGAAGGTCTAGGTCACTACCTTCATCCACTAAAAATTCATGTTCCACATAACCTGAGGAATCATCTTCCTTTTCTTCCTCATCCAAATACTCAATCACCTCATCTAGATCTAAACCAGGATCCACAAGATTCTTCAGTCTAGAAGGGTGATCAACCAGATTGAAATCCTCATAGATAATATCAGCATAATCAATCCATTGTTTCTTCTAGGGGTTCCAAATTATCTTTATTATTTTGAAAATGAACCTTTTAATGAAAATACCTCCACATTTTACTATGGTTTTTTATCCTTTGTTAACTAATCCCTTATCCTCCAGCATAGTTGAAATAAACTTGGGATAAATTAGAGAATTTTATCTGAAAGATGTCTTGCACATATCCATCATGTAAACCATTAGACATCTCCACAAATTGATCTTTTATCCTCTCTTCATAATACACAAAAGATATACATCTTGATACATTATTGTGGTAAAATCACCTTTCCTCAGACACAACATATGTTTGATAAATTTTAAAATCAAGAAACATTCACCATCAATCTCAATAGAAACCGACCTTTTTACTATCCCATATCAAGTAAACTATACCAAGGAATACTCATAAACAAAGGTATCAATGTCACTTGGAACAGTTCCCTGATAGTCATTTGAGACACATTCATGAGGTACTTTTAGAAAATTTTCCCAATATCTTGAATAGAAAACAACTTTTCACCAGTTTATTCTGGTTCTAACCCAGTCTTCATCTTCCTCAAAACTGAACTTGACATACAAATAGAATTGGAGCACTAACCTAGGATAGAAGGGAAAATTGTTGTTAGATAACCACTCTACCCATACTTATTCTTGAAAAACTTTAATCACCAATTAATTTCTCGACATAAACCACTCAGCATGAACTTCTTTTTCGGGTACCACTGTATGCTTCACAAGCAGTGGGTTCACTAGCTCAACAAAAATTGGATGACTCAACTCTCCTTTCTTCTTCTTTGAAGGACACGACTCATATAGAGAATATTTAGTGGTTCTCTTCACTATAACCATGTTTATTGTCTTGGAAGGTTTGGGTGAAGGTAAGGGAAGGCCGACAGTCAGGGGAGAAAGGGTCGCGACAAGGCTCGAGAGTAACGTATGAGGGAGTGAGCGTTGAAATTAGACAAGTGTCTAATTCACATCATTTAGGGATTTATATATTTTTAAATTAATAATATAAATAACATTTGAATCGAATGGAAATTAAATAAATAATCCATAAAAATAAGTTAAAATGAGGGATTAAAAGAAATCAATGGCGAGACATTTGAAAATGGTGGGTAAACACCAACGGTGGGTACAACACCAACGGTGGGTAAAACACCAATGGTGGGTAAAAAATAAATGGTGGGTAAAACAAAAATGGTGGGTAAACTCTAATGGTGGGTAAACTCTAATGGTGGTAAACTCCAATAGTGGGTAAACTCAAACAGTTGGTAAAATCCAACAGTGGGTCCCAAAAAATTAAACCTAACTAAAATTAATCATGCTTGATTCATGTTTGATGCAGTTTATTCTCTTATAATTCAAAGTATTTGTAAAAATATCAACAAGATAGTGTTTAGTACCAATGTATTCAAGAGTTATATCACCCTTTTGAAAATGATCTCTCAAAAAATGATGCATTACATCAATGTGTTTTTTTCTAGATTAATATACAAGGTTTTTATAAATGTTTACATAACTTGTATTGCCACAATTTATAGGTACATGTTGGAATTGACATCCATAGTCTATAAACATGTGTTTCATCCACAAAATCCGTGCACAACAACTACCTGAAACTATGTATTCAACTTTAGCAGTAGTCTGTGCAATATAATTTTTTTCTTACTAAACCAAAAAACTAGAGGCTTTCCCAAAAGGTGACATGTTCCATAGGTTCTTTTTCTATATAAATTTCAACCACCAAAATCAATATCTGAATAACTAACTAGATCAAATTCTTTTCCTCTAGGGTAGAACAATATTAAATTGTTTATATACGTGAGTAATTTAAAAATTAATTTTACAGAAACTAAGTGTGAATCTTTTGGGTTTTCATGAAAACGAGCACACATAAACACACTAAACATAATGTTAGGTCAAATAAAAATTAAGTAGATAAGACTTCCAATCATACCTCTGTAACTCATTTGATCCACTAATTTCCTAGCTTCATCAAGATCTAATTTATAATTGGTACCTATAGGAGTGTCCCTACTCTTAGTGCTATCAAAACTAAAATGTTTTAAAATCTATTTAGTATATTTTATTTGATTTAAAATAATTTCTTCTTTAATTTGAAAAATATGAAAACTAAGAAAGAAATTAAGTTCACCCATTAAACTATTTTCAAATTAATTTTGAAGAATTTTTGAAAAGTCAGTACATAAAGATTTTTTAAAAGATCCAAAAATAATATCATTAACATAGATTTTAAAAACTAAAACATCTTTTGAAATTATTTTTATAAATAGGGTAGGATAAAACATACCTTTTGAAAATCCTTTTAAAATAATAAATGAGTTGTGTCTATCATACCAAGCTCTAGGAGCTTTTTTTAGACCATTTGAATCTTTTTTAAATTGAAAACATGATTTGGAAAATAAGGGTTTTGAAATCTCAGGGGTTGTTCAACAAAAACTTTCTCAACTATATACCCATTCAAGAATACACTTTTGACATCCATTTGATATAGTTTGAAATATATATGTGATACATTGGAATGAATTATTCTAATAGATTCAAGTATAGCTATAGGAGAAAAGGTTTCTTCATAGTCTATACCCTCTTCTTCACTATACCCTTGTGCAACTAGTCTTTCCTTATTCCTCACTATTGTTTTTGATTCATCAACCTTATTTCGAAACACCCATTTAGTGCCTATAGTCAAGGTTTCTTTGGGTCTATCAAAAAGTTCCCAAACTTTACTTCTCTCAAATTGATTATGTTATTATTGAATATCCATTACCAAGAATTCATCATTAATTTCATCATTGATGTTATTAGGTTCAAGTTGTGACAAGGATGATTGATGTTCAACCCAGTTTCTTAGAGAATCTCTAGTTTGTTACGAATATCTAATTCTCCAAAAAAAACATCTAAAGGATGATTTTTAAGAGTCCTAAAAGCTCTATAAAGTGAAGGGATGTTCAACTCATGGTCTTCTATAGGTTCATGTTTTGGATGTTCCTTATAACTGGATGATTTTTTTTTTTGCTTTACAATAGAATTAGATGGTTTGAAATTTATGTTCAAAGTGGATAAATCATCCTCAATGTTTTTATAAAGAATTATTAGGTTAATGTGGATCTGTATCATAAAAATTTACATGAAAAAACTCTTTTATAGTCTTGGTTATTTAATTAAAAAATCTATAGGATTTACTTGAAGTTGAATAACCAAGGAAAATTCATTCATCACTTTTGGAGGCAAACTTGTCAAGATTATCCTTAGTGTTACGAATAAATACTTTGAAACTAAAAACTCAAAAGTAATTAACCTTAGGCTTCCTATTATTCCAAATTTCATGAGGGGTTTTATTAAAGATAAGTCTAATTAAAACTCTATTAATTATATAACATGTTGTATTCCAAAAAGTAGATAGGTAAGTCATATTCATTAAGCATTGTCTGGGCTATCTCTTGAAGTGTTCTATTTTTACTTTCTATAACACTATTCCACTGAGGGGTCATAAGAGAAGATAATTTATGGTTATATCCATTTTTGAGCAAAAGTATTCAAATTATTGATTTTCAAACTCATGGACATGGTCAATTCTTAAGATCTTAATTCTAAGCACGCTAATTTTTTCTACAGATTTATCATAATTGGTAAAATAAAAGAAATATTTACTTTTTTGAGCTAAAAAGATTCCCAAGTATACCTAGAAAATTCACCTACATGTACATAGACATAGTGCTTCCGAATTAAACTAGAAAATTTGGATGGTCCAAAAAAGTCCATGTGAACCAACTCAAGAGGCTGAGAAGTTGAATCTTCTTTCTTTAATTTAAAAGATATATTGTGTTGTTTCCATTTTTAATAGGGATTACAAACTTTGTGGTTTGGGAATTAATGTTTGGGTAGATCCATGAATAACCCTTTCCTAGTAATATTTCTAAGTGAGGTAATGTAAAAGTGGCCTAGTATCCTATGCCAAAACCAAGACTCTCTATGAAAGGAACTTAATAAGGAAAATTTTTGTGAAATTAAAGAATCAAGATTAAAAAAATACACATTCTCATTTCTCAAGGAAGTAAATACTAAATATTTTTTATAATTAAAAATAGTCCAAGCATTGTTTTCAAAATTTACATGAAAACCATCATCACATAGCTATGAGATGCTAAGAATATTGTGTTTTAAACCATAAAAAAAGTAATTTTGAAATTAAAAATGAGATGATGTTATCGATTTGGACAAGGACAATGATATTTCCATTAGAATTGTCACAAAAGGTGACATGACCACTATAAAACTTTATCAGGATCTTGAAGCTCAACTAATCTCCTGTCATTCCTGGAACACCCACTATCCAAGTACCATAGATTTATATAGGATATTTTCAAGAAGTTTCCCTATAAAACAAAGTTTATAACAAGAATGATTTTCGTAACCATATTTTATTGGGTATAGATATGTTAGTAATTAGGGATTTAGGAACCCATGTTTTCTTGATAGGTTTCCTATACGAAGATTGTAAACTCTTTTAAATAAAAACTTTATTAGTTCCACTTGAATAAAAATTTGCATTAGAATTTCCAGAGGTGGATTTAGGAACAAAAGTTCTCTTAACAACTCTTCTTTGTCTGATTTGATAAACTAGATCAGTAATATATTTATGAGAAATTTGTTTTCATAATATTTTAGTGAGAGTTTATATTTTTTTAAAAATCTATAAGTATTTCTTTAGTTTCTCATTTGGAAATTTCAGTTCAGTATTTTATTTAAATAGTTGATCATTTTTCTCTTTTTCTATAGTGAGATCAATTCTAGAACTAGTAGATAAAAGTTTTTGTTTCTTAATTTTTTTATTTATATCTAAACTCATTAGAGGTATCTTAAATAATATTTCAGTATTAAAACATTTCCTATTTTGACATATCATCATCATTTTCATCTCTAGAATGATCTAAATTAAGTACAGGAGAGATAATAGGTAGCTCAGATATATTTTGCATGAAGCACATATTTTCTATGTCAGGCTTTTCTTCATGAGTTGAGTTTCAGTCACTAGATCTATGATCAAAGGAATTCCATGTGGCTTTCATGGATTTCTTATACTTTATATTATTATCCTCACACTTCCTTTAATACTTCAACTTGGGACAATCGACCTTAACATTTCCTTTTACTTTACACTCATAACATGTAATATCATTTGAATTGTCATATATTTTCTAGTCCTTTTTTCAATTCCTTACACTATCATAATTTCCATTGTAGCTCAGTTTCCTAAAGAATTTCTTATTTTTATAGAACTTCCTAAACCTTCTGTCCAGATGGACCATTTCATCATCACCATCAGCTGGTGATTCCTCATCATCAGTGATTTCATCTTAAACTTTTTCTTTTTCTTTCTATTTTTATGTAGTGATCTTAAAGGCTATAGATTTACTCTTTGGTTCATCATAATCTTCATGGTTAACCTTAAGATATTCCTCATACATCATCAAATTCCCAATAAATTCCTTGATATATATTTTACTAATGTCACGCAATTCCCTTATTGACACAGATGTCCCTCTCCATCTCTTTGGAAGACATCTCATTAGTCGCATAATTTGGTCTTTGTTTGACAATGGATTTCCCAAGGATCTCATTTTATTCACTATTTAATTGAACCTGATATATATATCAAAAATCAAATCATCAGGTTTAATCTTGAATGTACCATATTTAATTGTATAAGTGTTCAATATCATTTCTTTAACATTATTAGTTTCTTCATGAGAAATAGATAATGTATCCAAAATTTCAAAATAAGTTTTACTAGAAGATATCCTATTAAATTCTTCATCCCCTAAGGCATAGTAATGAGAATTCGCAGTTTTGTAATTATTATTGTAGGTAAGTTTAGTAACATCATCCCATATAGTCCTAGTAGACTTAGGTAACTCGTATTTATCCTCTATAGCAGACCATATTTCAAAACCCATGCTTTCAATATGAATTTTCATTTTTATCTTCCATTAAGAATAGTTATTTCCATTAAAGAAAGGATTTATGTTGGTAGCAAATAATTATTGTCATGTATCCATTTAAAGAACTAAATTTAGAATAAAAAAAAATTAAGATCATTGAAACACAAATAAAATCATAGTTGAAAATATTTTGAAAACCTTTGATAAAAAATTTTGGTCGGAGGGAGTATCTCAAGAGGGGGGTGAATTGATTACCCAATACTTTTTTTTGTTCAAAACAATTTTAAATAAAATACCAAAAATAATTAAAATATCCAAGTTAATCAAAACAGCATATGGATATAAGTTTTGATCTTTTAAGTGTTTTTTGAAAGAGTGATTAAGTATCAGTTAAAATAATATATGGATATTAATTTAACTTTTTTTAAATCAATTTACTTAATCAAAACCTTATATAAGCACTAGTTAAGAATAACTATCAAAGTGGTGGTTTTGTTTATAGTTTAAAATAAATTAAGTTTAAAGATTTGAAACAAAAAAAAAAACAAAAAACATAGCAGAATAAACATAGGAGGTTCAGTATCAAGTCAAGACCTAATCCTCTACACTTGTAAATAACCTACTGCCAAGAATATTATATAAAATAATCATGATCCATAACTTGGATCAGGTATACACAATATCTAACTAGCTATCCAGGCCACATAGGGGCCTCTTCCACATAAATTGTGGGAATAACACAAACACATGCCCCATAAGGACCACTTCCACAGAACATGGGTAAACAAGTATAAATGGAGTTGAGAAGATATAAAGTATCTTTCAGTTAAAGTATAGGAGACAATGTGTGTCTTTAATATATAATGTAAATCACACACTGATAAAAATGTAAAAACAAAATACATAGAGAGAAAGTAAAAAGTTTGATAAGGCAGTGTTTCTCTGTTAGATGTGTTATGAATGATTGAGTATCCTTGGATATAGATTGAATATGAGCTTGAGTTGTGTTTATGAAAATGGAAGTAAAAAAGAGTGTCATAAGCTCTCTTGTTCTGTCTGTAGAAAAGGATCTAGATATTCTGTAGGCTCCACTCTTTCATAGTCATTTGAAGTTAAGGATGATTCATGTAAATATATTTAGCAAGTCTCACACTTCACAGTACTCTCTAGTTCTTATAATGTTCCATATCTCTTCTATATGCTTATCTATATTGCACAAGGGAGTATTCTTCCTAATTTATCATAATCACCTCTGATGGTGTGTCTTTTCCATACTTTGCCAGATTTTCATCCTAACAGTGACTCATCCTCAACGGTGAGTCATTTCTGGTGGTCAGTAGAGTCTGATGGTGGGTCTTTCCAACACATAGCCAAATTTTTTCCAATATGCCTTATATTATAAAATGATACCATAAAGCATAAAAATTATTAATATCATAAAAAACATGATTTTGTGATCATTAAAACAAGGGTTCCAACACAACACATTAAAATAAAAACACGTATGTGGAAATTTCATAATAATTTAATTGAAATAAAAATTATATCACAAATACATAAAAAACACTATATTATAGACATTTCAAACAGTGTTTTATATAATTACATTAGAAATTTATATCATAAAAATTCAAAAAAATCAATGTTTTATTATATTTGGCACCTAATCCCCTTTCAAAAAAGAAAGTTCATGGCATCAGTTTCTAAACAAACCAACCCAAATCAATAAAAATAATCCACCTATATAAGAAAAAATTATTATATTGGTAATACTATAAAGAAATAAATTAACATAATATGAAACAATACCTAGATAAAATGTTAATTTTAAATAAAAAGACACACTTATAGTCATACATGACACATCATGCATTGTATTGAGGTGGGGATGATTACAACATGTTAAAAATGATTTATGAATCATAGTCCTGAATTATAAAAAAAATTGAATATGTTTTCTTGATTTTGAGTATTTCACTTGTATTTTTTACTAAAATTTCATTTTAAACTAAACACACATGCTTTGAGTCATACCAGTCACATCGTGTGTCGGTTTGATGTGAGACTATTTCTTATTCCTCGAAAAAGAATTATGAATCATTTTCCTAAATTTTCAAGACAATCTGATCATGTTTTCTCATTTTTTAGTGAGTGACACATGTTTTGAATTAAAATGTTAATTTTAGACTGATAAGAGACACTTTGAGTCATATTAGGCACACAATGTATCAGATTTTGGTTCGGATGATTCCTACACATCAAAAATGAATTATTGATCATTTTACAATAGTATTAAAAAAATCCAAATGGGTTTGCTTGATTTTGAGTATGTTACTTGTCTTTTTTAATAAACTGTCAATTTTAAATAAAAATACATACTTGGAGTAATAATGGTCACACCATGTGTTAGATTGAGGTGTAGTTGATTTCTACATGTCGCACATGGATTATGGATATTTTTCCTAAAGTATCAAGATAATACAAATGTGTTTGCTTGATTTTGAGTATGTCACTTTTGATTTTTACTAAAATGTCATTTTAAAATGAAAACATGCAATTTGAGTCATACCAGTCACATCATGTATCAGTTTGACATGAGACTGATTAATACATGTCAAAAATGACATATGAATAATTTTACTAAATTACTAATACAATCAGAGCAAGTTTTCTTGGTTTTAGTGAGTGAAACACGTTTTTAACTAAAATGTCAATTTTAAACTAACAACAGACACTTTGAGTAATATCGGGCACACAATGTATCATATTGAGGTGAGGTTGATTCATACATGTCAAAAATTACTTATGTATCATTTTAATAAATTATAAAAATAATTAAAATGAATTTTATTAATTTTGAGTATGTCACTTTTCCTTTTTACTAAAATTTATGTCAATTTTAAATAAAAAGACACACTTGGAGTCATACCGGTCACACTGTGTGTCATATTGAGGTGTGGATGATTCATACATACCACAAATGAATTATAGATATTTTTAACAAATAAAAAAATATTACAATTTTGTTTTCTTGGTTTTGAGTATGTCACTTATGTTTTTTTACTAAAATGTCATTTTAAATCAGAAACACGCACTTTGAGTCATATCGGTCACTTCGTGTATTGTTTTAATGTGATAATGATTCCTACATGTAAAAAATTACTTATTAATAATTTTAATAAACTATAAAGATAATTAGAGCATATTTGATTAGTTTTCATTGAGTGACACGGATTTTGAATTAAAATGTCAATTTTAAACTGATAACAGACACTTTGAGTCATACTGAGAACATAATGTATCTAATTGATGTGTAAATGA
Source organism: Viscum album (assembly GCA_963277665.1). Taxonomy (NCBI): domain Eukaryota; kingdom Viridiplantae; phylum Streptophyta; class Magnoliopsida; order Santalales; family Viscaceae; genus Viscum; species Viscum album. Next base: position 1,817,515,014 of record OY728127.1, read on the forward strand.
TTCCAATACATAAAAAATGACTTATGCATCATTTTACTAAAGTATTAAAACAATTTTAATGTTTTTTCTTGGTTTTGGGTATGTCACTTTTCCTTTTTACTAAAATCAATGTCAATTTTAAATAAAAAGACACACGTGGAGTCATACCTTTCACATCGTGTGTCAAATTGAGGTGAGGATGATTCTTTCACTTCAAAAATGAATTATGGATAATTTTTATAAATTATAAAATAATCTAAATGTGTTTTCTCTGTTTTTAGTATGTCACTTTTGTTTTTTTACTAAAATGTCATTTTAAACTGGAAATATGCACTTTGAGTCATAACAGTCACAACATGTATCAGTTTGATGTTATATTGATTCCTACACATCAAAAAACGACTTATGAATATTTTTTAGAATTTATCAAGATAATAAGAGTGAATTTTATTGGTTTTCTATGAGTGACACATGTTTTGAACTAAAATGTCATTTTTAAACTGATAATGAAAACTTTGAGTCATTCTAGGCACACGATGTATCATATTGTGGTGAGACTAATTACTATATGTAAAAAATTACTTATTTATTATTTTAATAAAGTATAAAAACAATAAAAATTCATTTTATTATTTTTGAGTATGTCACTTGACCTTTTTACTAAAATTAATGTCAAATTTTAAATAAAAAGATACACCTAGAGTCATACTAGTCACACCGTGTGTTAAATTGAGGTATGACTAATTCATACACATAAAAAATGATTTATGAAGAATTTTATTATAGTTTTAAAACAATATGAATATGTTTTCTTGGTTTTGATTATGTCACTTGTGTTTTTTTACTAAAATGTCATTTTAAATTGAAAACACACACTTTGAGTCATATTAGTCACATCATGTGTCGGTTTAATGTGAGAATAATTCATATATGTCAAAAATGACTTAATAATAATTTCCCCAAAATATAAAGACAATAAGAGTTCACTTTCTTTGTTTTTAGTGAGTGACACACGTTTTGAACTAAAATGTCAATTTAAAACAGATAACATACACTTTGAGTCATATTGGGCACACTGTGTATTAGATTGAGGTGAATATTTTTCCTACACATATAAAATGACTTATAGATTGTTTTACTAAAGTATAAAAAAATATGAATGTGTTTGGTCAATTTTTAGTTTATCACTTTTCCTTTTTACTAAAATTAATGTCAATTTTAAATAAAAAGACACTCTTAGAGTCATTGTTTCTAACGCTTTCACCGGGGCACACATCTATCCATGGGGATGCACTAGTTGTTGCCCCAAATTCCCAAATTCCCAAGTTGAGAGGCATCCATCGCTTATTCAGTGATGTTTTATCCTTGATTGAAACGGTATGATGAGATGTCAGTCTCTCCTTCTGTGGATTACTCATTGGAATTATTTGCCTAGTTTGGGTATCCCTCATAGATTTAAGACGTTGCTTGTGAAACTCTTACCAATGCCATATCTTTGTGAATTCTAGTTAATTTCACCGCTTCTGTCTGGACATTTCAAGTGGTCAAGTCAGGGAAGCAACCTTTAGTCAGGGGAGTAGTCACGTTTGACATTGCTGGCATGTCTGGATACTGAAACACTAGTACAATTGGATTTATTCCTCTTATAATAGGGATTCTTGAGGTCATGGAAGCTTGAGGAATCCCACATTGAATATGGGGAATTATATTCCAGAGGCATGTCCCTAAGGTTTTCCTCAGCTTTCCATGTTTTACATAGGGTATTTCATGATTTTAACGTCTATCAGAGACTGATTGGACTAATCAAAACACTGATAGGAGTGGATCATATGGGTATAACCCTATGAGGGAGTACCTGAGGGGATTCCTAGATGGGTGTATCAAAACTTCCAATGAGGATAGATTCAAGGATGCTTGGGTCCCAAAAAAAGGGACACTAAGGTTTACCATTGGATGTGATTGAACCTCATGGAGGCCTCCTATGTACCCTATGTAGATGATAGGGATCAAAGCCCACATGGTTCGAAGGGTGAAACATGGAATCGAGGTGTAAAAAAAGGACAACAACCTGTAGGCATGATGGGGATTACACATGGATGGCGGCCTATCACAAGGGGAACACTCTTGGTTGGATGGTTATGGATTGTGTGGGGATTATGCATGGTTAGCTTCCTTGGTGGATAAAATGATCTTACTGGGATGTTGTGGCCCAGGTAATAACTAGGATGGATAGTGGAGGGTTGAATTAAGTGGATAGTGAATGATATGGCACCATTGTGAGGATGACAATGATTCTGGTCTTTAACCTCAGAGAGGATTCCTATGTATCCTTGTGGCAGGGAATAAAAGTTCATATAGTTCGATGGGTGATGGGACACATGAGGAGGTGGCCCCTGAGAATGGATGCATGGATGGGGCCTGAATGAAGTAGAACCTTTAGGTTGGGGCATGACCTTCCCGAAATGCAAAGGCTCAAGGGAGAGAATAGGATGAGACATGAGTGATGGGCTTGAAACTCAAAGAGGCTTCTTACGTACTCCTGTGGTAGGGAATAAAATTACACATAGTTTGGTATGGGGTATATAATTGGGGTGTACAAAAAGGAAAATAACTTGAAGAAATGCTGGGTCTTATGCATGGTTAGTATCCTATCACAAGAGGGGAACTCTTGGTTGGAGGAGTATTAATTGAGTGTGGGGATTATGCATGGTTAGCTACCTAGGAGTCGGTCTGATGCCACTAAGGGGCAGACCAAGGATGTAGGTCCCAACAAAGGGGGAACCAAAGTTTACCAGTGTTTGGGGTTGAAACTTAGGGAGGTTTCCTACGTATCCTTCCTAGGAGACATGGATCAAAACCCACATAGTTCGAAATAATATAGTTTATCATCATGTGGGATGAAAGTGGAATATATTTTATCATCATGTGGGATGAGGGTAAACTAACGTGAAGTGGTCGGTACTAATGGGTGGTGGGCTTGAACCTTAGGGAGGCTTCCTACGTACCTTTCTTGGAAAGGGAAAGGATAAAATTACATGTAGTTTATAAGAGTGGGGGATGGGTCTTACACACTAAGGCGGCCTAAAAATGGTGTCATGGTCGATGATTACTCTAAGACCATGTGTGTCATGCTCGGTGTGAGAAACAAGAGGCAACAAAGACTTAGAAAACACATCACAAAAGGTGAATCCACAAGGAATGGAGTGGGGCTTACACATAGTTAGTAGCCCTGGGAGGTGGAGATTGGGACTTACTCCATGATGGAGGTCCGATGGAGATAAAGCCTAAAGGGAGAGGGATAGGGTATCGAGAGTTCCCTATGCCTATCTCCCCTCTGGTCTTCATGCTTGGAAGAGGTAAGTATGATCAAGGGTGCTACCTCTTACAGTAATGGATAGGGGCTTACACCAGGATGGTTTCCATTCCCCACGAGTAGATGTTGTCCCATGCAAGGAGGATCTCATTCCATGTGAGGAAGATCTCACTCCCATAGAGAAGAGTGGGTGTGGAAAATGTATAAGGTGGGTAACCCCGTGTACATTTAATGGGGTGAGGCTACAGATTAATGTCATGTATTGGGGATGATGATTCTTGGAAGTTTAACATCCTACATCTTGGACTATAAGGATTCACTCCTCACCCCTAGGTCTTACATAACTGATGTGCTTCAACCCTTGGTGAAGGGAAGGCACCAACAATGCCATATGGAGATGGGGTTATGGATTAATACATTGATGGGATCACGTTAGCATGGATATGCAATGAAGTAATAGCCGTTAGTGTGACTATGCAAAGAAACATGAGGCAAAGAAACGCAACATGAGACACCATTCGAGGGAACTTAAAATCACTTCGTACAAGCCTAGAGGGCCGCCCAAAAGAATTATGCGCATGAAAGGAGTGTCACGTGTAAGAGGGGCTCAGACATGGTTCCTTAGGGTAAATATGACACATGGAGAACATAAGAAGGGGAAAAAGAAAGATTTAATGGGTTCATGAAAGAGGAGAGGTTGCACGCAAGATTGGGTGGTTGCGCACAAAACAAGTTGATGCGTGCAAGGGGAGACCCTGCACGCAATATTTACATGACATAAGGGAAAACTTGCATGCAAGAGAAATAATTTCTGCACAAATTCCTTAGAGTAAAAGGAAATGGGCAAGGATCAATCCCTAGTGGGCCCACCTAAAGGAGGACCCCAGGATACTTGTCATGCAAGATCTAGTACCTTTAGTCCATGTCTTTCGCATGGTCTCTGAAGGGATGTCTTTCACACAACAGAGCATCAATTCGTCCATAACCATCCCCTAAAGGGTGGGGGTACTTTTCTATTTATAGCCAGAAACTTTGGCAGCAGTGCACAAGATGAGCTGTGCACAAGAGTCATTTTGACGTCACATTGGGCACGGAAAAGCTTGTGCGTATATCAGAATCTTTCATACCAAGAAATCTTCTTTTTCACTACTGAATTATCTGGTTTTTAGAAGGTCACTATGGAAGACTCTTTTTGACGTTGCATTGGTCATGCAAGATTTTGTGCACCACTGCCAATCCTGCTCGAAGATCTTACATCTTGCGCGCACCTCACTCGGGTGTCTTAGAATTGTCCTCTGATTCAAAATATGCCTTAGGTTTTATTAATAATTGGCCTTCATGTACTTACCTGTAATTTGGTGCCAAAAAATTCCCCCCTTAGAATTAGAGTAGAAGGGGAACCTGAAGGTCGGATTTTGAGGGTTACGCCGAAAATAAGAGCACCTGATAATTGGTGCACGCAAAAAAGGCCATTTGGCATGAAAACTGCTTTTGTGCACATGAAAGGGCCGATCTGTGCCTATAAATATGCTGGGGGGGGGGCTTAGTCCCCCACTTTGTATTTTTTGTACAATAAGTTCCTCTGATCTCATGCATGAAAAATCTTCATTTCTATGCGAAAGTTCTTGCATATGGTTCAAGTTTTTCACACACCTACAGACTCTTTCGTGTCAACATAAATTCTTGAAATCACCCAACTTAGAAATATTCTTGCGTGATTGAGGCTCATCTTGCATGTAACAGACTGTCTTGCATGCCAAACCCCTGTTCATTCATGAAATTCCATTTGTGAATTTTAAAACATGATGGAAATGGATACTCAATAGACTGATGTTGATAGAGAGGCTGCCACAGCTGCAAGGAGGACCTAGATGATAAAAAAACTTCATATTCTTCATAAGAGAAGATCCATGTTTGATAATCAAATGCTTTTCAACATGATGACACAATCTCAAAAGGATTATGTCCTAAGTGACAGTTTTCTGATATGGAAATTTGTTATTTTTGAAGAGGTGTTGATGAAAGGCTTTGAGACCGATACACCATGGTCACAGGTAACACACGAAGATAGCCTTATGTAGTTCAAAATTACGGGAAATGGTCACCCTGACAGGGAAACACAAAAAATGTCCATCTACATTCTGAATCCAAAGACCAGGACTATTGTAAGGAGCAATCCGGTTCTTAAGGAATCTCTAAATAATTTTGAGATCACCTTTAGAAGCAACATTATCAATGAGACCAAAGGTTGAAAAGAATGGGACTTTAGTTCTAAGGGAAATTTTACGAGTGAATGAGAATGGGTGTACTGGGCATGCCAAACATGCAAGGAGTTAGGGGTGGATCTGCGGTCTATCGGGATTTTTGAAGTTGTGGGGACATTATAGTTTCACTTATAACATCAACAAGACCTGGTACCAGAGCTATTTAGTCGGTGGTCTCCCAACACGAACACATTCCACCTTCACCATGGGGAGGAAGGCATCAGTCTGTGGGGTATTCATTACATCGGGGGAATTACCTTGTAAGGGTACCAATATGATGATTTTACCCCAATATAGAACGTTTGGGGGGATAAGACACACACCCCTATTCTGGAATGACATCTGTTAGAGTTGGCTGAGGAGAATCCGTAAATCAATTACATCCTAAAGGATATATCTTATTTGGGATGGTTCAGTCTATTTCTAATACCGAAAGAACTGTAAAAATGATAGGAAAAGGGAAGCAGTGCCCGAACACATCGTGGGGGGGGGGGGGAGGTGGGATCATACTGGATGGTCCTTGAAGTAGGTGAGTACCGATCATGGGGCTTTGGCATAAATAAAATTTTGGACCCAAATGTACGATATACAGGGTTCTTTGCTGCATTTCTGAGTGGGTAGCTACTGCTAGTGAGGGACACGAGGATGGGGGTTTACCGAGGAATGCTAGTGATGGCCAAAATCATGGTGGTGAAGAACAAGGTTAATCTAGGGGTGCCTGTACTAGCCAATATGTATATAATTCTAGGATGCATCTCTAGGGGAAGCATTCCCAGAAGAATATGTGGACCATTCCAAATTCTTCATGGATGGGTTGTAGCTCATTATGGTGGGTATGACTTTCCAAATTCCATCCACCCTCCAGGTGACGGTCTGCGACCATCCCTCCAGAATATTGTTAGAATCCGCTTGCTGAAACTCAGAGAGGAAAGGATAAAGCTCAATATTGGAAACCATACCAACTTCAAATTTCATCCCTTTTGGACCCCGAATGGCCAAATGGTAGATCATAGGAGAGGCCCATTGGAGCAGAGGGGGTACTTACAAAGCATTAGGGGTGGTGTGTTGGTAATCTAGATTTATGGAAAAATCTTTTTCAAACTGTGCATGCCAAAGAGGTTTTATAGGCAATTCGGGTTCCTACAGTGGATGCCCAAGAAAATATATACAGAAGTTCAGGAAGAGTGACATCCTTGAATCCTTCTCAAACTATGGCACATGTTCACGACTGTAGGTTTTGGGGAAGTCATCACCCTTCCCCCTACCAATGTCAATGTTGTCCTATCAATGGAGTATGCCGACCATTGGATAACAACGTACCCATAGGTGATTATGTGAAAATGCATCCATAAAATCAAGGTAGCTAGCATGGAGTCCGGTCAGGGAGGAGGCAGACAAGGTACTTTTGGGGAGGTGAGACAAGGAATAAGCTAGGTGGTTGGAATGGCACGAGCTATAACTTCATCGGTGGGAGCGTTGCAAGGTGAGGATGCACCTTTTCCTTTTGAAGAGGGGTGGTCCTGTGGGCAGCCCCATGGGCTAACTAGGGAACTCCCTGGGAAGAAACTAAGGCATCTCCTAAAGCTGACCTCCGAAGCTATCTTCCCATATCTATGGTATACCTGGAGGAAGCTGCGACAATCTATGTCTACTGAAGAGTTATGGTAGATACTGGTGCACACTAGGATTGAATTAACAGATATAGGGCACATCTAGGTGGAAGATAGGGTAAACTTTCATCGCCGACATTCATACATAACATACATGGATATGTACGCATGCCAACGATAATGGTATGAAGATCACACCTCCTAGTGAAAGTGATTCTTGGACATGAGCATGACCTGGAAAAGCTATCATCCGAGGATGAAGATGACGAGGAAGAAGAAGAGGAAGGGGAGGAAGAGGAGGAAGAGGATGAAGAAGAGGTAGAGGAAGAGAGATAAGAGGAAGAGGGATAAGAGGAGGTTGGGGGTGAAGGTCTCAGAGGTGAGGGACCTCCAGAAATAGTCATCCACTAGGGAACACCATGTGATAGTAGCGAAATCACAAGATTTGTCATAGAACTGGCTGAAAAAATCAAGGTGATTCTCAACTCTTATCTCCACTAGACTTTATTTTTTCGTAACTCGAATCCACTGACCAAACTTGGACCTATTTAGGAACACATCGACGATGATAATCGGGAATCTTCCCCTATAGGGGATAAAAGTGTACCCATGGATATAGAAGAACATCCACCTGAACCTGCATTTGGGATTGAGTAGGGTGTGGAACGATCCATGGTTGAAGTGGGCATCGATGAACCAGAAGGAAGGGATGAAATAGAGACCTCCTAGTACCAAGCTATTCCTTTCATTCAGAAGGATCCAAAACTGATCATTTAATTAACAAGTGTTGAGGGGTATCCTGTGATGAAATCTCTTACCGTGACTTAAGAACTGGACACTACTTCACTTGGCTCTTGTAAGTTTCTTCCTTTGTAGGCTCACACCTTTTATTGGGGGACTCAGCTGACCAAGATATCGGTTCCCAATGTAGTGATCGCAAGGTTGGAGGCTTGGAAAACTTTCAAGTCTAGAACGTCTGTAGGAGCCCTACCAGTGATTGCACAAGCTCTTGTAGAGACAACTATTCAATCTAGTCCCACCCTAGTACCTGGTGAGCAAGAAGCTGCAATCATGGGTGATAATGCTGCTAGGTTTGAGATCCAAGCCAGCGAGGGTGAGGTTGTTGAATAGGAAAGAGTGCTAGAAGAGGACCCTACCATTGAAATTTTGGATATTTTTTCTAAGTACAGGCCTGCAGATCTTGAGAATATGGATGAATCTATTCCCAATGAATCCAAGGAGAGTTTTATGACATGATTTAATGAATATAAGTGCATAAAAAACTTCCTCAGTGAATCACATGAAGAATGGATGAGCTGAATGGGATCACTTCACACTTGGTTGCGCTTTATCTATGATGGAGGGGTGGATTCTCAATGTCTTCATATAATGATTTGTGATTATATTTATGAGAAGATATGATAGATTAACCAATGCTATGATATTTCCCAGTGTTTAAAGGAATCAGAGAATACCTAGAAGTTAGAGAAATAAGTATGATGCCTTGAAGAGAAAGTCAATGAAAGAGAAATATTTATTGAGAGACACTCTGAGTTCATTGAACAGTTGAGGGCCCAGCTAGTGGATTCCCATGAGCAAGTAGTGTGGGCAAGCCATCAAATGACTGAGTTCCAAGCTGAGAAGTAACGAGTGAAAACCAAATCTAATGAGTTATTCTCTACATCTACTGATAAAGAGAGGGGGATCAAGGAGTGGGAAGCATCCCTAGAGGCTACGTGCTAAAAGGTGGAAGCACTAAAGCAATCCAGTAAAGGAGTTTATTTATAAGGGCCATGTTTTGGATGAACTCATAAACCTATCTATCTTTTTTTACTTCCCTATTTCTAACTTCATTCATGGACTGATTATTTGTTTTCTTTCTTATTTTAGTGCATTTTGACCATTACTGTGAACTAATTAGCGATCCATCCCTAATCTCATGTGGGTCATACCCGGTATGAGAAACAAGAGAATACTACACAATTTGTCACTTTTTTTATGATATTTACAACTAAAATTTTGAAAACTTGGGGTCTGGATAACCAACCAAAGTTTTTTAAATAAGATAGGGGTCCTGATTGGGGAATAGGGTCCTTAAAATAGCCAAAATTATCTTTCACACATACTCTAGTGCATGAGAGGGATGATGTTATGGGTGTTGGAATAAATCCAAAAAAAAATGGGAATGAAGAATGTGAATTACGATACCCAAAATTCGGGATAGTATGGCATGACGACAGAGGATTGTTGTTGACCAAATTCAAAACACAGAATCTGTATCGCATTAGCCTGAAATGTGGAAAAACAAATGAGGTCCAACTGCTGACCACATTCGATACATGGGGTTGAACTCAAAGTTTCATCCAATGTCTTTCAGAATGTTGGACTAGGATGGTATGAAAGCCTTGAGGCCAAGCATACTAACCATTAGGGAGTTCCTTCAAATGTGAAAGGGACTGGGGATCTAAAATAAAGGGCATTCAAAGCATGGTTATGGAATGATATGCTATTTGGATGAATTCCAAAACTCTTGAAATTACGCCATGATGACGAAAGTACATAGGGTAAGTGTATCGGTCCAAATTGAGATTAGGCCTACTTCCAGGAGTGACCTCTCTGATGAGGACCTAAGATGGTCTACATTTTTACATCGTGTATATGAGGATGAAAAGCACGTATTTTATCATCATATAGTGAGGGAGAGGCATGAATAGTTTAACATCGTATGACCAGGATGTTGCACATAGTTTTAAGGTCATACTTCCTGGGCCAAGGCTAACAATTTACAGTCATGTTGGATGGACTATAGGCTCTTAGTTTAAGTTCATAGAGTTTGGACTGTAATCGGGGCCGAGGGGCTAGAAGGTTTAATGAACCTGGGACTGGGCTCGAGGTGAAATGATTGGGCATCGCTACATATCCCATAATGATGAGAATCAAGCCATAAGTAGTTCTTAAAGGTGGTATAATATACATACAATACAAAAAGGGAGTGGTATCCTCTTTAAAAGAGGAATATAATAGTTGTTATGCGGTTTAATGTTGTGCCAACATGGATGGTAAGAATCTTAGTTTAAGGTCGTAGATATCAGATCATAATGGGGAGATTCCCGACACAGAAATATGAAATGTGGTGCTATAAAGCGACTCAGAGTGAATGAGAAAAAAATATCCCGCACCACACCATAAATTTCCATAAGAATGTACACATTTTTAAAGTCATTATTCCTGGACTATGGGACTGAATATCCTAGTTTGAATTCATAGAGTTCAGACCAAAATAAGTGAGGTTTTTCCATGTATGCACAAAACTTACCCATATCCTTAATCCCACATGAGCTATGCTCAATGTGGGAAATAAGGGTGGATAATATCTTTGCATCACATGTAATGAATAGTTGGGGGAGATGGTGTGGAGTCGAAGATGACCCTCCTGATGTTGATTCACCCTCTTTAACATGCATAGGTGAATGGAGGGATAACATTGAGGGTATCAAAAATCCACTAGAACATGATGGAGTGGAAGGGGATGTGAATCACATGACCAATATTTAAGGCTTAATGGGGGTGGTGTGATGATAGAGGATAACTGTTGACCATGTTCGAAACACATCATCCATATCGTGTGACCTAAAATGGCAACAAACAAATGAGCATCGACTACTGAACATATTCACAATGAAGTAATTATGTCAAATTGTCATTAAAAATCCTAGGGGACGTTGGTCCAAGATGATAGGAGAGAACTAAGGCCTATCATCCATTCCGTTCAGGGGTCCTTTTGGATGTGAAAGATGATGGAAACCCAAATAAAGGGAAATATAAAGCATAGAAATGGATGAAAGCATGTCCATGAAGAATCCAACACTCTAGATCCTAAATCATAGTGCATACAGGCACGTTGGTAAGGAATAATAGAGGTCGAGAATCCCATAAAAGAAGAGGAAAAAATTGGGTTGATGAACCCTATACTGTTCCCGAGGATGAAATGTTTGGTCATTCCTACGTATCCCATGAGGATGGGAATCAAGCCATACATAGTTCTTGAAAATATCATGTAGTTTATCATCATTCGACAAGGATGTAGGAGAATAGAAGGAAGGTCCCCAAAGGGAAGTACATGGCATGGATATCATAAATCTGGCGTGAATAAGGACCCAAGAGGTCCTCACCACACCATGTGATTTTGACAGAGTTCAGGACAAGGGGCTGGAAAAAAGGTAGGATTTGAGATACTTGGGGATGTACTTGAAGAAAAAATGTCTAGGAATTCCTATGTTTCCCAGGAGGATGGGGATCAAGGCACACATATTTCTAGAAATCAGAATGGTAGGGTACCGATTCTAGGGGAAATACTATGGTGCAGGTCTGGCCCATGCACCACAAGAAGTGGAATTTGATGGATCTTGTTTGTTCTTTAGTGTATATGTGTGTTTTTTTGAAGCAAAAAACCTAGGATGGAGAATTAGGGCATCAGTGTAGGAATCAATCCATATGTAGGACTTGAAAAATGGTATGGTGGATGACCGATACCAAACATGATGTCCCCTCAAGAGAGGACACCACAATGCGGTGTCATTTTTCATCGTGCGACCAGGATGATTGTGTCACAGTTTAAGGTTGTATGATAGGAACAGATGCACTTTAACATCGTGCGGAATAAACACAACAATTTAAATTCATGTGGGACTAGGAAGTATAGTTTAACGTCATATGGATTGGATTCACATAAAAGAGAGAGGTTCTAAATGTAATGCGCATGGCATGATAAAGTGTACCTGGTGTGAAGGAGGACATAAAGTCCACACCACACCACACAAAATTCCAGGGGAGAAACCTCAGGACAAGGGGCCAAAAAAGTTCAAAGGACCTCAGTATGGACCTGAAGATGAAATTTCTAGACATTCCTACATATCCCATGAGGATGGGAATCAAGCCACACATAGTTCTATAAATTTCATATAGTTTAACATCATGCGGTAAGTACGAGGGGGGTCTTAGTTTAAGGTCATAGAGCTCAGACTGAAAGAAATGAGATTCCTCCAAGTGGGCATAAATGGGCATAAATATTGACCAAGTCCTTAAGCACATGTGAGCTATGCTCAATGTGAGAAACAAGGGCAGAGAAGATCTTCACCACACATGGAATACCCATTAAGGAGAAATGGTTCAGGGTCAAGGATGACACCACATCGTTGATTTGTCCTCTTAACGTGAAAATGCACACGGAGGAATAACACCAAGGGTGTTAAAATTTTACTTGGACATGATGAAGTGAAAAGGGATGTGAATAACAAGACCAATATTTGGGGCATAATGGAGATGACGTAATAATGGAGGATAACTATTGACCGTGTTTGAAACAAAAAATCCACACCGTGTGACCTGAAATGGTAACAAAAAACGATCATCGACCACTGACCATATTCGCAAAATAGGACTTGTGTCATAATGTCATTCGAGATCCTCCAGGACATTGGCCCAAGATGGTAGGATAGCACTAAGGTCTAGTATCCATGCCATTAAGGGGTCCTTTCAGATGTGAAAGATTATGAAAAACCCAAATGAAGGTATATGTGAAAGCATGGTGATGGAATGAGAGCACATCCTTGCAGAATCCAACACTCTAGGTCCCAAAGCATAGTGCATCTGGGCATGTTGGTGAGGCACCAAAAAGGGTGAATCGAGGAGATGAGTGGAGGAAAGGGGGATGTAGAGATATCAAGAGTGAGGTACGTGGTGTGGCTATTGAAAACCCGATATTAATGAGGACATAAGCCCACACTACACCACATAGCCCCATAGAACTTAGGCCAAGGGGCTAGAAGGAAGAGAAGGTTTATAAAAAATAGGTCTGGAACTAAAGATGAAATTTCTGGGCATTTCTACATATCCCATGAGGATGGTAATCAAGCCACATGTAGTTCTGAAATGCCATGAAGTTTAACATCATGTGGTATGGACGAGAAGGATGTTCTGGAAAGAGGGGAACATGATACAACCGTTGTCAACCCGATGCGAATGGGGACCAAAGAAGTCCACATACCACACCATATGTAATCCCTCGAAGAGAAATCACCTGAATGGGTGAAGATATTTGTTGGGATGGACCCGACAACGAAATGTCCAGAATTTCCTATGTATCCCATAAGGGTGGGAATCAAGTCAAATGTAGTTCTGAAATGTTGTGCAGTTTAACGTCACGTGGTAAGGATGAGGGGAGGAGGAGTATCTCAAGGGGATGTGTGTGATGTGGAAAAACAAAATAGACCGACATGAATGAGGATAAAGAGTCCATACCACACTGCATAATCCTAAGTGAGAACTTGGTCCAGAAGGCCAGAAAGGTCGAGGGACCCCGGGCTGGGACACAGATGAAAGGTCCAGGAGTTCCTACGTATCACATAAGGATGAGAATCAATCCATATGTAGTTCTAAAAATTCCTTGCAGTTTAATTTCATGTAACAAGGATAAATAGATCTTAGATTAAGGTCATAGAGCTCAGACCATTTATAGTTGAACGTCTTATAGGATGAGGATGAGCAATTTAACGTTATCTAGGATGGTAATGCAGTTTAACGTCTTGCATGATGATAGGAGTCATAGTTTAAGGTTGTAGAACTCAGAATATTTTATAGTTTTCCATCATATGGGATGAGTGCTAGGTAGTTTTACATCCTTCATCCTAGATGGATCACACAGTTTAACATCGTGCAATGAAGATAAAGAAGGTAATATTAAGAAAAATACTACATAAGGAATTTATCATTGGTGGGAGGAGTAATACGCTCACCATCCATGGTGACTAGGGAGTATGTGCCATTGGGGTAAACCTTGTGAATGATATAAGGTCCCTACCATTTGGGTTCCAACTTTGGTGGTTTCCTAGAAGATATCATTGGTGTTCTGAGGGCCAATACCATGTCACCTTGAAGGAAAGAATGAAGACTGACTTTCTTGTTGAAATCCCCAGCAATCTTGTTTTGATGCCTCTCTAGACTACACAAGGCATGGATTCTATTCTCATTGAGGGCCTCCAGTTCAGCCAGATGGATTTTAGCTACTTTTTCTGGTGCCTACTGATCATAGAAAACTATGCATAATTAGGGTAACTGAATCTCGATGGGCAAAACTACCTCTATTCTATACACTAGGTAATATGGAGTCACTTGAGTGGAATTACGAGTCATCGTCCGGTACGCCCAGAGAGCATTGGGGATTTTTTTGGACAACTCTTCTTGTTATGACCAACCATCTTCTACAAGATGTTAGATAGGGTCTTTGAATGCCTCGATATTCCCATTCTCTTTCATATGATAGAGAGAGGTATGATTTTAATAGATATTGTATTTGGCGTACAATTTCTTCAGCTCGGATTCCCAGAAATTGGTTCCGTTATCGGTGAGGATGAAATGAGGGAATCTAAATCAGTGGATGATATTAGAGCTCACAAAGTTGATGATAGAGCGTTCCATGACTTCATTGATCATAATTACTTCTTCCCACTTGGAAAAGAAATTCATATCGGTTAGGATGAACTTACATTGGTGAGCTGTTGCCAGTGGATATGGTCCCACAACATCGAGTCCCCAAACTGAAAAGGGCTAAGAGTACTTGGTAGTATGGAGAGGCTATGGTGGTCTATGGAAAAAATTAATATAGATATGGCTTGAATGGAACATCTTGGAAAACTTCATACAGTTACAAATCATGGTGGGCCAAAAATATCTCAATCTTCATATCTGATGAGAGAGATTTGTCCCTATTTGATGATCCCCACAAGAACCATCATGAACTTCCTGCATGACCTGAGAAATATCACCTCCTTGAATGAAACAAAGGATAATACCATCAAACCCATGTTTGTAGAGGATCTTCTCAAGACTGGGACTACTCTGGAGGGTGAACTTCACTACACATTGTCAGATTCCCTCACGCTTGTCTTAGTCTTCCAAGAGATTACCGTGCCATATATAATTGATAAAGGGAGTCATTTAGTGGATTACTGGTGGTAAAGTGGATTACCTATGGGATACCATCATCATCCGGAGTGATGGGAGTAGTGATTCTTAGATGCGCCACATGGATAATCAAATCATCCTGGTCAGGTTCTGTAAGAGATGCGGCAAGGCCACCCAAGGCATCAGCTCGACCGTTCTATGATCGGGGGACATGTGTAACTTCTATCTGAGAAGGGAACTGATCCATCAACTAGTTAGTATGCTCAAATATAGGTATGAGATATAGCTTCCTGATGACATAGTCACCGTTAATCTTCTTGATGACTAGTTTGGAGTCCCCTTTCACATGCAGGTAGGGAATGTCAATCTTGAGGTCTAGCTTGAGAACAGTGATGAGAGCTTGGTACTCTACCTCATTTTTGGTACAGACTTCTGACAACAGGAACAAATATGGAAGGATATATCATGCAGGTGTGATGAAGATGATACCCAGGCCCACTTTTTTGAGTCTGGGATCATTGTGTCTTCTACCGGTAGGGATTTAGGAAGTGTCGTAAAAGTGAATTTTTCAACACAGAATGGATTGATCCACTGAGAGGATTGCCTCATTTGGAAAATCAAGATCCAGATACTGCTTTGTGGGGGCTGGATGGGTGGAAATAAAGTTTTCCAATTCTTGTCCCTTGATATCCTTCTAGGGAATAAACTTGATGTTGAATTATTGAAGGATCACTACCCATCGAGTTAGAAGGCCTGTCAATATGAGGCGGTTCCAAATTTACTTCAACAGATCCACTTGAGACACTAGACATATCTCATGGTTCTACAAGTAATTCCTCCATTTCTTCACAATGAATACCATTTCAAGGTAGATCTTATTGATAGAGGAATATCTGGTCTCTATATTGAGGATCATGTGGCTGAGGCAGTATAAACTGTTCTCTATTCCCTTATTGTTCTTTCGGGTAAGAAGGGCACTGAGGGACTGTTCTAGAGCGGTCACATAAAGGACCAGTGGCTTTCCAAAAATGGGTGGAATCAGAACCGAAGGATGTAGGAAGTACTGCTTGATTTCCTCAAAAGTATTCTAACACTCCTCAACCTACTTATAATCAGAACCTTTTTCATGAGTTGGGAAAAGGTCTTACACTTTCCAGTCAGATTTGTGATGAATCAGTGTATGTAGGCTAAGTGGACTTTAAATACTCAGAGCTCCCGAATATTGCTTAGAGGAGACATTTTATTGATGGACTTGATCTTTTTCTGATCAATCTCAATGCCTCTGTATCTGACCACGAAGCTAAGAAACTTTTCGGAGGTGACCCCAAAGGCACACTTCAAGGGGTTTATCTCCATATGGTGGGAATAGAGGAAGTAGAACACTTTCTCAAGATCTATGAGATGGTATTAACACTAGGGATATTTAACCACCAGATCGTCCATGCAAAATTACACCAATTTCTTGATAATTGGATTGAATATTCGGTGCATGGCACACTGATAGGTTGTACCTGCATTCTTTAGACCGAAAGACATTACCTGGTAGAAAAAGGTAACTTATGATTCCCTAAAGGTGGTAGACTCTTAATCCTTAGGTTCTATTAGAATTTAATTATATCTAGAATACCCATCCATGAAATAGAGATCCTGGAACCTAGCACTGACATCAATCAATAGTTCTGTCGCATGAAGGGGAAAGTCATCCTTTAGACAGTGATGATTGAGATCTCAGAAGTCGATAAAAACTCTGATTTGTCCATTCTTCTTCATGATGGACACAATTTGAGCTAACCATCTGGGGTATTGGAATTCCTTGATGAAGTTGGTTTTGATGAGATTATCAACCTCGACCTCAACCATGGCACTGTGAGAAGGGTGCATCTTTCTGGGAGGCTGTTTGAACCTGCCATGATTTGTTGGGAGACTGAGGTGGTGGATAGTGATCTAGGGATCTAGACTTGGAATCTTGTCATAACTCTGGGAAAATACATCATGATACATCCTTAGTAAATCCATGTATTCTTGTTTCTCTTCTCTGTGCATAGATATGTTGATCAGTGTTGGTTTCAGATCTGTCTCAGTAGTGAGGTTCACTCCTACCAATTCATCGATCATAGTGGAGACAACCTCTTAAAATGATGGATGGGGATATTACAAATCCTATTATTTATCCACATTGTGAGGATTATTAGTATGAGGCAACTCTTTTGAGTTGATAGATTCTGACAGGACATTGGTACCATCTTGGGTGGTAGTGGAAACTTCATCAGGGGGCTCCTACACTGCTGAAACTGTAGTGATGAAAGCTGTCGACCCAATACCATATGTAATTCAATCCAAGGGTCCACATTTGATTATATAAAAACAATAGTGGAATGTTAGTTTGAGTTGTTTTATCCTAGCTCAGAGAAATAAGAAAGTATGATGTATTGTTGTTGCCATGGGGCGGACATCTCGATACCTTATAGGAGTAGGGGGCTCTGGGATCACTTGATCATGATTTGTGTAAGAATATGAGGTGATATCATAGCATTCCTTAGACTTGGGAATGCGCCTCCACTTAATTCTAGAGACAAATAAGAATTTCCCCAAGTTTGGGGTGGTGGCCTGCAATCGGTGAATCGGGAAAATGTAGGTGTCATCCAGGTCTGTCCACGGGTCGGTCGCAGCAATAGTGTGTTCAACCTTGTTATCCTGAATCTTCTTTTCATTACTCTTGTAATAGTCAACATCCAATTAGTGGACTTCACAAGATGAAAATGGGGATGCATCACCTTGGATCACACCTACTTGACCATTAAGGGAGTACTTAAGGCATTGGTGATATGAGGAAGGGAAAACTGCATGCAGGTGGAGCCATGGTCTACCAATCAATGCATTGTAAGCAGTCTCTTATGAGACAAACGTGAACTTGGTTCTAGAAACTAGGCCACCAAACTGGGTTTTCAATAAAATATTTCCAACTGGTGTTTGCTCCGTCCTGTCATAACATTGAATTTTTAGGTCAGAGGGACTAAGATCCATTTCAGACAGCCCCATCTTGCAGAGTGTCTGGGTCAAGATAAGGTTGATCCCAGAGCCCATGTAGACAAGATTACGGTGGAATTCCATGTCTTTGAAATGTCCAGTGATTTACAGTGGGCAGATGCGCCCCTCTATAGGATAACCTTCATCTTCTCCATAGAAAGAGATGATGGCATGGCATTCTGCATGCTCGTCTGTCTCAGTATGGAAGGCTTCTGTAGCTACTACTTCTATCTCAAATTGGATGGGGATTCCTAAATACTCCTTAGGAACTTCATGCATATACATTGACAGGAAGAGATCCCTGAGGATAGAGAGATTCTTAGTAATGCTGGAAAGATGCTTGAGGATATCATACTTCTGGGCTAGGCTTACACTCCTGTTGATAAGAGTTCGCTCTGTGGCAGGTGGTTTGATGGGATCTGCTAGCTGAACTAGCAGATTTTGGATGGTGATAGAATGTCCCATTTCTCACTAGTTGAACCATGTAGAGTGACTACTAGATGAGGTCCAGATGATTGAGTTTTATCTATTACGGAACGTGACTGACCATAGCACGGTCGTAGTGGATCTGACTGATCATGTTTCACAAATGACAGTGGAGGCAGATTTGATGAAACAAGATGAGAAAGCTGTGTGTGATGAGCTCTGCACTAAGCCTACTGTTTGGTCTTGGTGGCATGAATGTCTTGTATGGAAGTAGCGACCAACGCATTATGGCGATTCACATACCCATGGCTTTGTCGACACTAGCGTCAGCTGGGGATGTTAGGAGGGTCTTCCGGGCGCTCTTCATCATCGGGAAACTTTTAGGGATTTACTAGCTCTATAGTATTGAACAAAGTGTACCCTTGGTCATAACTTGAAGAAGCCTCCCTTGTTGGACGGATTCTTGGAGCAATCGCCATCTCTAGGGGCATGAAATTTCCGAGAGTACGGGATGATGATGGCATTGGTGGGGGACTTTTCTTTCCCCTATGTCATTGATGCTTTCCCTTCTAGGGAGATAAAGGCTGAGATATTGACGCAGAAGTAGTGGATATAGGTAACGTGATGAATTCTGAAGGATCAGGCTGATTCATATGTGCATGGATAATACCATGGGAACAGGTGACTACCTTGCGAGCCATCTAATCATCATATTTTTGAGACTTGTGGTTAGAAACTTGCTTCCATTCACCCTCACTATCACTGTTGGGATTTATAAATACACATTCGAACTATGCTGCAGCTGGAACCAACCTGACTATGTTGTTATTGACCTGGTCTTGGAGCTATTATTTAAACACATAACACTGTTTAAGGGTGTTCCCAAGGAATCAGTGATGGGGTAATTAGTTGGGACGATTAATGAGTTCTTCCTCTTCGGGCTTCTTGAATTTTGGAAACTGTAGTATTCCTTAGTCCAAGGCACTTTGAAAATAACTAGGGACATAAGCCTCATTAAATGAGTAGGTATGGATCCTTATATCCAGTAAGGGGGATCTAGGAACTTGGCCCTAAAAAGGGGTTGGAGGAGCCTATCTAGGAGGTGGAACCTGATTATCTCACCTAGGTGGCGGCGCCACGTTATGCGGGGGTGCCCACTGATTCTAAGGCGGGCGCTACTGAGCCAGAGGCTATACCTGAGGTGGTGGGCCTCAATGAAGCTGTAGAGGTGGCTTTTCCAATAAAAATTCCATCTGCGTAGGGCCCTCTATTTGTGCTACCGCTGTGGTCTAGACCTTATTGATTCTTCTTGCGAGGATCATAGGAGGCAATGAATGTGCCTGATTGGATTACTATAAGGCTTCCTCTAGATGCTAGGATTTGTCATAGAAATCTCAAAATCCCCCTGGGTAGTTCTGAGTGATGAGAGAGGGGACCATTTTATTCTTCACATTCCCCATGAACATCTTCAGTAGCTTCTCTTGGGTTAGTGACATATCAAGGGAATATGTGAGGCCCTTCTACCTGGCGACAAAGTTCACAACGTGCTCGTCGGGCCTCTTCTTGCACTTGAAGAGGTCAGTATTTCTTGTCTTCTGGGTAGTGGGACACATTTTGTAGTGGGTTTATTATCCCATTAAAAGGGGATAATTTAGGATTTCTAAAACCCTAGGGTGCTTTCATATCATCCACCCATGCCGGATAAGGCTTTCCATCAGGCAGGATTTCCACCTGTCGCGTTTCTAGGGCCTCTAGGTGAGAAATATGAGTGTCCATGGATCATCTTGGTGGGGATTCCTATCTTGATGAGGATCTATGACCACCAGTGTGATGGTAGGTTCTTCAACATGATAATCAGGCCTAGAAGCTCATGGAGTGGATAGTGGGAAGACTTGTGGGATTGCTGGGGGAATGACCTGTAGAGCGGCTGGGGGAACCTGAGTTGGGTCCCGAGGAGGGTTATCATGCAACTTAGGTGGATTTGGTGATGCATATCATGCCCTATTACTATAAAATTCAGCCTCTACTATGTCTATATGGGAATAATGGTCAAGGTCACCAGTAGGAAACTCGCCAGGGGGGAGGATGTACCTACCCCTACTGCTCTGGTCGAGGATTACTGTAATCTGGTCGCCATCACATTCAATGATAAGGTCATAGACAATATTTTTATGTTCCATAAGTTGTTGATGCAATGCATTATTTTTAGGGACATCTTCCATATTTTTCACTGATCCAAAAGTTTTAGAGGGTTTTATGGTCCCAACATGCTCTTTACACTTATTGGGGTCCCGACCGAAGGATAATGACTCAAAAGGAACAAGAAGGCCTAGTAAATTTATTTACTGGTGAGTAAACCTACCCAAAGGATCCAACAGGTGTGGAACCACCCCGGGGGGGTAAGTTCTCTTCAATGAGTCCTAGCTTGGTTTCTTCCTTTGATTGGTCGGCCACGTTAACTGCGAATATACCTGGAGGCATATTCCCAATATCACCTGGAAAATTGGGATGGCACCAGATAGAACTGAAATAAAGGGAAACATACTTCCCCCAACCATGGGAATCCTCTAGAATAATTCTACGGAGAACTATAAGGCTTTGGACGCATCATTTCTGGAGGGTCTAATGATGACCGAGGGTGACTTAGGGAATTGATCCATGGGGAGATCTGCCAAGTTAACCATGCGACATTGCTGGCCGATGTTGTCGAAGTGTTTCTGGATCTTGGGGTAAGACACCCATTGATAACAGAGGTGGAAGTTCATTACCCAAAGAGTTTGGAGGAAGCACATAAACTTCTCATGGGTGAGAGATTCTGGAATACTGAAACCTGCTGTTGCAATGAGATATAACATCTTAGGGAGGTGATCCTCAGTGAGAATGTCCCACAAAATTCTCATCTCAAACTCAAGATCTGATCCTTGATTAACCCACTCTTCGACTGGAGGTGGTTGTGGGACTGGTAACAGCACTGAAGAGGACCATTGTGACAGTAGACTGGCTGGTGGAGAAAATGGCACGTGAGATGACAAGCCGCTGCATCTTGGATTGTCTTCTGAATAAATCATTGATTGCACCACCACATCCCTATAAGACAGACTAACTACCACCACTTCTCACACAGGGGATACGGTCATTGGCGGTTGGTCACACTATTGATCGTCCTCTGTTGGTCCTCATAACAACTCTCTGTGATCTCTATTTGAGGTAGATAATGATCCTATTAACGATAATGAGGATCGCATGGCCAAGCCCTAGAAATGGGTCAAATATTCCTCCTTCTATATGTATCTTCAGAGGAATTTCGGGATCTGGTGGACCAAACTTTTTGGAATGATGAGGCTTATGCGCCTTGTTCCTACCCCAACCCTCGACACAGAAGATCAGGGTGAGGGTTCCATCACCGAATCACACTCCGCCTCAGAATATGAAAAGAAGACGTGTTTTTTTACAGTTTGAAACTTCTCAAGATTCTTCCTTTGGTGGTGGAGACCCACCCTCCTGCCTCTGGATGGTTCTTCAGGACATGCTAGGTTTTTGACATGGGGAGGTCCTCCATGCAGATTAGTGCTAGAAGGGGGAGGAACTCTACCTAAACTAGATGGGATATGAGGAGGGACTTCATATCAGCTATTTCCAAAGTAGATAGGACCTCTTCTATGATGATTTGGGGTGCGAGGGGCACCCAGAAAAGTTTTGAACGGAACACAGGGAGGACCTTCATGTTTGATATTGCTGGAGTAGGGAGGGCCTCCCCTAGGGCTGGTAAACACATGGGGGGACCTCCATGGTGTCTATTTGTAGTGTAGGGAGGACCTCCACGTCAGACGGACCTGGTAGCAGTGGAATGAGGAGTGCCTTCGTACTAATTATACTAGACATGATAAGGGCCTCTGTGTTCACCGTCGATGAAGCGGGGAGTACCTACACTTTGGTGATTGTTGGTGCGAGTAGGACCCCCGTCAGAATCTATGAGCACATGGGGAGGGCCTCCATACTATTGGGTGACTAATAAAGGAAGACCCTTGCATTGAGAACCTGGTATGTGGGGAAAATTATTATACCTGAGGCCAAGAGAACAGGGAGGACCTTCATGCTGAATATCAATGAAGTGGGGAGGGCCTCCACTAGAGTCGATGATGGTGGCATGGGGAGGACCTCCATACTGAATGAAGGAGTGGGGAAACCCTCTACTCTATCTGATACTAGTATGGGAAGGACCTTTGTACTGTATTTTATCATCACGGGTCAGCCTGTGATGACTATTGCTTGCCCCGATAACTGGGAGAGCCAGTTCAACCTGATCACAGGGTGACTGGTGCTTCAACTTTGGCCAGGATTGGAAGTTCCCCTGCTCTATAACTGGAAGGTTCCCCTAACTAATGATGAAATTTGGTTGATAGATCATGACAGTGGTGGCTCAAGCCACTGAAGCTATAGATAATGATGCCCCCTGGTGGACCTGAAGTTGATGCTGGTTCAGCCGAACTAGAGCCGACTGTGTAGGAGGATGGACCACCTGCTTTTCAGTCTATAGGACCAGTTGGTGATGCTGACATGGTTGGGTGGGTTCCATTCTTAGTGGCTCCCTAGATGATATCCTATATAGATAGACTC
This sequence comes from Viscum album, assembly GCA_963277665.1. Taxonomy (NCBI): domain Eukaryota; kingdom Viridiplantae; phylum Streptophyta; class Magnoliopsida; order Santalales; family Viscaceae; genus Viscum; species Viscum album. The sequence continues at coordinate 1,817,538,212 of OY728127.1, forward strand.
AGACATCCCTTACTTCATCAACATAAGGGAGTGAGTCATAGGATCACTCCAGGGATAGGCTCCCGGAGCTATTGAAGGTCAGAGTGGTAGCAGCGACTCCCTACGTGGCCCTTGGGGGTGGCGGTGTTGGCGGGGCACCGAGGTCTTCATGTCTTGATGGTCCATGTCCCTCATTGGAATGACCCCCTCCTATTCGTATCGAAAAACAAGAGTATAAATCACCCTCCTCTGAATAAATTCAGAGGTTGAGAGGGGGCATGGACACCCAGTAGCTGTGGGTGTGGGAGCCATCACTGAGGAGATAAAGTAATGGGGAATTTTCGCATTCATATGGCCTCTGTCCCTGCATCTGTGAGGGAGGGGGGAGATGATCAGTTTCCTATAGCTTGAGCTTGGGTCCTACAAAGTAGGAAAATTCACTCATCAACATAGATAATCAAAAAATGACACATAATGCCTTAATTCTATTTAGTCTTAAATGGATGGATATAAAGATCTATGCTGAAAATGTCACAGACCAGGATGCCCAATGATCAAATTCCCCAACTTTGGTGAGATTCACACTAGGCCCACTATTTTCTTGGTGTGACCTGGCACCAGATAACTAGATTTGGTGACAAGATTATCTATTGATGTCTTGAATGATACTAATCTCCATATTGATGAGAAGATTCACATTGGGTTCACTATTTCTGTTTCCGATGCTTTCGTTGGGACATGCATCCATTCGCAGGGACATGCTGGATATTTCCCCACATTCCGGCTTTCCAAAGGTAGATATAATTTATCACTTATTCAATTATGTTTGATCCTTGATAAAAATGGGATGATGGGATGTCATTCTATCCTTTTGTGGATTCCTCCTTGGAATTCATTACCTAGTCCAGGTCTCCCTCATATATTTGAGATGTTATTTGTGAAACTCCTCCTGGTGCCATATCTTTGTGGATGCTAGTTAATTACACTGCTTCTGTCAGGACATTCCAAGGGGTAAAGTCAGGGTAGAAATCTTTGGTCAGGGGAGTAGTCATGTTGGACATCACTGGTGTGTTTAGACACTGAAACACTGGTACACCTGGATTTATTCCCCTTATAATAGGGCTTCTCAAGGGTGCATAATCTCGAGGCATCCCACATCAAATGTGGGGAATTATATGATAGAGGAATGCCTCTGAGGTTTTCCTCAGATTCCCGTGTTTAACGCAAGATGTGCCGCAAGTTTAACATCTAGTAGAGATGGATCAGAATGATTAAATCATTGATGGGAGTGGATCAGATTGGTACATCCCTAGGAGGGATCACCTGAGGGGTTTAATGGATGGGTGGATCAAAACATCCAATGAGGACAGATTCGATGACGCTTGGGTCCCAAAAAATGGGACACCAAGGTTTACCATTGGCTAGGATTGAACCTCATGGAGGCCTCCTATGTACCCTGTGTAGACGACAAGGATCAAAATGCACGTGGTTTAAAGGACAAAACACAGAATTGGGGTGTACACAAAGGAAAATAACCCGGATACATGCTAGGGATTATGAATGGATGGTGGAACATCGTAAGGGGAACACTATTGGTTGGATGGTTATGGATTGTGTGGGGCTTATGCATGGTTAACTACCTAAGTGGATGTCATGATATTACTAGGATGTGGAGGCCAAGGTAAGAACCAGGATGGATGGTGGAGGGTTGAATGAAGTGGATGGTGAATGAAATGGAACCATCGTGAGGATGACAATGATGTTGGTCTTGAACCTCAAAGAAGCTTCCTACATATCCCCATGGAATGGAATCAAAGTCCACATAGTTTGGTGGGCAATGGGACACCTGAGGAGGTGGCCCGTGAGAATGGATGCATGGATGGAACCTGAAGGAAGTAGAACCACTGGGTTGGGGAATTACCTTCCTGAAATTAAAAGGCTCTAGGGAGAGACCAGGATGAGACATGAGTGATGGGATTAAACCTCTAAGAGGATTCCTATGTACCCCCATGCCAGGTAATCAAAGTCCACACAATTTGGTATGGGGTATAGAATCGGGGTGTACACAAAGGAAAACAACCCAAAGACATACTGGGGATTATGCATGGTTAAAATCCCATCACAAGAGGGACACTCTTAGTTGGAGGAGTATGAATTGAGTGTGGGGATTACACATGGTTAGCTACCCAAGAGCCAGTCTGACGACACTAATGGATGGACCAAGGATGTGGGTCCCAACAAAGGGGTCACCAAAGTTTACCAGTGTTTGGGGTTGAACGTCAGGGAGGCTTCCTATGTATCCTTCCTAAAAGATAGGGATCAAAAATCATGTAGTTTGAAAGCATATAGTTTATCAGCATGTGGGATGAAAGTGGAATATAGTTTAGTGTCATTCAGAATGAGGGTAAACTGACGTGAAGTGGTCGGTACCGATGGGTGGTGGGCTTGAACCTTAGGGAGACTTTCTACGTACCTTTCTTGGAAAGGAAAAGGATCAAATTCCACGTAGTTCAGAAGAGTGGGGGGTGGTACTTACACACTAAGGAGGCCCAAAAAGGGTGTCATGGTTGATTCTTACTCTAAGACCACGTGATTCATGCTATATGTGAGAAACAAGAGGCAACAAAGACCTAACAATCACGTCGTGAAAGGTGCATCCATGAGGAATGGAGCGGGTCTTATGTGTAGTTAGCATCCTAGGGAGGTGAATATTGGGACTTACTCTAGGATGGAGTCCTATGGAGATTATTCCCAAAGGGAGAGGGATGAGGTATCGAGAGTTCCGTATGCCTATATCCCCTCTAGTATTCACGCTCAGAAGAGGAAAGGAGGGGCAAGGGTGCTACCTTCTACAAGAAAGGCTAGGGGCTTACACTAGGATGGTTTCCCTTCCCCATGGATATATTTCATCCCATGCAAGGAGGATCTAATTCCATGTGAGGAAGATATCACTCTCGTGGAGACGAGTGGGTGTGGAAAATGTCTGAGGCGGGGCACCCCATGTACATTGCATGGGGTGAGACTACAGTTTAACGTCACGGGTTTGGGATGATGATGCTTGTTAGTTTAATGTCCTGCAGCTTGAACGATGAGGATTCACTCCTCACCCCTAGGACTTACATAAATGACACAATTCAACCCTTGGTGAAGGGAAGGCACCAGAAATTCCATGTGGAGGTGGGGTTGTGGAGTGATCCATTGAGGGGATCACGTTAGTGTGGCTATGCAATGAATCAATAGACGTTAGCGTGCCTATGCAAAGAAGCATGAGGTAAAGCAACGCAACATGAGGTACTATTCGAGGGACCTTGAAATCACTTTGTACGAGCCTGGAGGGCTGCATGAAAGAATTATATGCATGACAGTAGTGTCGCATGTAAGAGGGGCTTGGACATGGAGCCTTAGGGTAAAGATGACACATGGAGTGCACAATAAGGGGCATGCACAAGATTGAAGTGTTGCATGCAAGAGGAAGGTTTGTGTGCAAGATTGGGTGGTTGCGTGAAAAATGAGTGGATGCACGCAAGTTTTCCTTTATGTGCAAGAGGAGGGGTTATTCAAAAGATTGAAGGGGTGCGCGCAAGATCCAGTACCTTGAGGCCATGTCTTTCACGTAGTCATGAAGGTCTATCTTTTAGGCAGCAGAGCATCGGTTTTTCTTCAGTAACCATCCCCTGAAGGGTGGGGGTAAAGTTATATTTATATCTAGAAACTTTGGCGGCATCGTGCAAGATGAACTATGTGCAAGAGTCATTTTGATGTCGCATTGGTCACGGAAGAACTTGCACGCATATCGGAATCTTGCGTGTCGTGCAATATTCTTTTGCACCATTGAATTGGATGGGTTTAAAAAGGTTGTTGTGGAAGAATCTATCTGACATCACTTTGGGCACACAAGATTTTGTGCACCATTTCCAATCTTACATGCACCTCCCTCGGGCGTCTTGAAATTGTCCTCTAATTAAAAATATACCTCAAGTTTTCTTAACAATGGGCATTCATGTACTTACATGTAATTTTTCACCAAGAGTCATACCGACCACACCATGTGTCATATTGAGGTGAGTCTAATTCATGGACATCAAAAATAACATATAGATTATTTTCATAAAGTATCAAATCAATATGAATGTGTTTACATGGTTTTGAGTGTGTCACATGTGTTTTTTACTAAAATGTCAATTTAAACTGGAAACATGCACTTTGAGTCATATTGGTCACAATGTGTGTTGTTTTTACATGAGACTCATTCCTACACATAAAAAATTACTTATGAATCATTTCCCTAAATTATAAAGACAATCATAGTGTGTTTTATTATTTTTCAGTGAGTTTCACATGTTTTGAACTAAAATGTCAATTTTAAATTAATAATAGACACTTTGAGTCATAAAAATCACATTGTGTATACAATTGATATTAGGATGATTCCTAGACATAAAAAATTAATTATGAATCATTTTCCTAGTGAGTTTTCTTAGTTTTGAGTATTTCAATTTTCTAGTTTAGTAAAATCAATTTCAATTTTAAATAAAAAGACGCACTTGGAGTCATACCAATCACACAGTGTGTCAGATTAAGGTACGAATAATTCCTTCACATAAAAAATTACTTATGGATATTTTTCATAAAGAATCAAAAAAAATTTAATGTGTTTCCCCAAATTTGAGTATGTCACTTGTGTTTTTTTACAAAAATGTCATTTTAAAACAGAAACACACACTTTGAGTCATACCGATCACATCATGTGTTAGTTTGATGTGAGACCAATCCCTACATGTTAAAAATAAATTAAGAATCATTTTCAAAAATTATAAATACAATAAGAGTGTGTTTTATTGGTTTTCAATGAGTAACACGCTTTTTGAACTAAAATGTGAATTTTAAACTAATAACAAACAATTTGAGTCATATCAGGCATACAATGTATCATATTGTGGTGTGGATGATTCTTAAAAATCAAAAATGACTTACGGAACATTTACCTAAAGTATCAAAACAATCTGAAAGCATTTTCTCAGTTTTGAGTACATCACTTATTCTTTTTACTAAAATTAATATCAATTTTAAATAAGAAGACACACTTGGAGTCATACCAATCACATCATGTGTAATATTGAGGTGCAACTGATTCCTACATGTCAAAAATAACTTACATATCATTTTCCTAAATTATCAAAACAATTTGAATGTGCTTGATAAGTTTTGAGTATGTGATGTGTGTTTTGAACTAAAATATAAATTATGAACTAAAAACATATAGTTTGAGTCATACCGAGAACACTGTGTATTAGATTGATGTGTGGATGATTGAGTCTGTGATGCATATTTTTATTTAAACTATCTGAAAAAAGATAAAAAAGAGAGAACATGTTCCATTTGGATGGAATAAGAAACCCCATACTACCTAAAAGACTTTATGTTTTATGAAACATGGGGTTTCTTCTTCCATACAAAAGAAACATGTTATCTCTTTTTTGTCTTACTGTAGATAGTTGAAATAAAAATATGACTTCCCAAAATATTTGTGAAAAAAACTAAATAAGCATTAGATAAAAATGATAAGGAAATTAACTTAAAAATAGTAGATAAAATGATGACAAATTTAAATAAATAATTAGTATGAATTCAACTTTTCATGATATTTGTATACATTCTTGAACCATTTATTGTTTCTATTATCTTAGTTATAGCCTCGAAGTCCAATCTCTCATGAGCACGAGTAGCTTCAAACAAACCACCTCAACTTTAGAAAAATAATCCACCTATTTAAGAAAACAATTCTTATGTTATTAATACTATAAAGAAATAAATTAAACATAAATATGAAACAATACATTAATAAAATGTCAATTTTAAACTTAAACCACACAATTTGAGTCATACTGGGTATACAATGTATCAGATTGAGGTATGGTTGATTCCACCATGACTTTTTTATCCTACAATGCATTCAAAATTCTGGGTTATCTAACAATATTGTTGTTGGATAACCCATAATGTTGAATTTATTATATAATAATAAGAAAATTTCATCATCATGAGTTCATCATATGTGTTGAGTGCATGATCATACTATATGAGTGAATCATTGTTGTTGAAACAATTATTTATTCATGATATCTTTGGAAATTAACAAAATAAGTATCGGATAAAAATGATGTGGAAATTAACTTAAAAAATTAGATATAATGATGAGAAAATAAATTAAATAAGTTGTATTAAGTCACATCTTCATGATATATGTGTAAATTCTAACACTAGCTATGCTATCGAGTCATTTATAAAAAATATATTTTTTCTTGTGAATACGGGGACTTTAGATAGTTCTGATAGTACTGGAAAAATATAAATACATATATTATTAATAAATATTTTAAATGAAATTTTAATTATATTTGAAAATACCTCTTCTAGGATGCTAGTTTGTTGATGGTATATGATATCATTCATAAATTTGAAAACATAATAACCAAAATATTTTCCATTGGTTTGCTTTGGATACTACAGAAACATTGAAAAAAATAATTAATTTGTTTTGATATGTGTTTTGATAGTGGAATCTTATTATATATACCCTAATACTTATCTAATTGTGGAATTTGATAGGTTCTTTGTATGCATGGACTGTCCTCAAGCCATGATTTTGAAAATATTTAAACATTTCCCTATCATAACAAAATTCTAATTAAAATATAATATAAAATATATAACTTGAAGTTTAGTTCTAAAATGTTTCATACAGTGTATCACAAATTTAAAAACATCATATCATGTGGTCAGTTTGTTGGGTATCCATTAATGAATCTAGAAAATAAATCTTTGGAGTATCCAAATTCACTGCAATGAGTAACCAATGCTTCCTAAAAAATAAAAAGGAATAATTAATGAAAGGAATGGAAATATATTTTATATGATTAAATTTTAGAGTTTTATCCCTACATCATTTCTAATAATAAGAGTCTATCATCCATAAATTTTCTTTCATTCACCGTAGCCATCTTTTCCACTATTTCATAAATTTAATTTGATTCCAATGAGGTTAGTTTTGTAGAAGTGATGTGAGGACTAATGTGTCCATATTTATGTTTATTGGGTTTTCCCTTAAAATAGTATTGATATAGATGCATGATAAAAATATAAATTTTATCTAGTCATAATTAACACAGTAGATCAGCTATTGAAAAAAATCATGAAAACACACCTCATGTATACATTTCAACTAAGACTCCTAGACCGTCAGACTTGATAATTTAATTTACATTCTCAAGAAAAATGTAGTCTGTAATGGCCTCTTTTTACCTTTATTATTCAAAATCAACTATGAAATTACCACCACTTTGTAACCTTGTATCTACATGAACCTTCAATATTATTAATTGATTATATTGAATTATAGGGTTAAAGGTGATTTGTGAAGATATTTTCAATTGGTTGGTTGATCCTTTTGATCATTTTGATTCAAAATTTCATTTCACCCTATTCCCCTTTTCCATATGTAATAACATTCATTAGTTCAGAATTTTTTTCATTAATTGTTAAATGTTTTTCATGAAAAATAATTTGGAAATGAATACCTCCTTGTTGAATTTTTTTACAAGATCTAATGGTCATGCTACGAATATTCCAATAGCTTGATTTACTATATGAATATATGCATCATAAAGTGGAATAGGCACCTATGTGGTCAGATCATGAGATATGTTAATCCCCACTCTCACATGACCTATTGGAAGTTTTTTATTATGTAAAATATATTCTAGTATATTAAAAATGGTATCCCTCACAACAAGGCAATGGGTGGGTGTTGATAGATATAAATCATAATTATTTTTACCCTCTAAAATATTAGTATAGAAAAGGTATCTATGTTTTCCTGATTTACATTTCACAAAAACAATTATGAGAATATTTATTACCTTATATAAGACAACTCTTTGAGGGTAATAGATCACCTAAAAGATGGTGGGGGTGGGGGGATCTTCATGCAGTGGTTGTTATTGAGTTGTTTCTTCTCTTTGCTTCATTCCCACAAAATTTTCTAGAAACTATGATTTCCAATTAAATTTTTATTCAAGAGCATATAATTGTGCCTAAAACTCTTCAATTTTTTTTATCTTTATCCCTATGTTAATTTCTTTTCTCAAAATATGTTTGGGGTGTCACCCCAAAACCCACACCTCTAACACGACCATACTATTCTGTCTAATTCAAGGTCACTAATAGTAGCTTTCCATTCGGTTCAATTAGTGATTATTCCTGTGTCTAAGTTAGATAAAAAATATAGTAAAATAAGTAGTCACTGTTATGTAATACCAATTTAAATATTTTTTTTATTTTTTCATAATTACACATGATTCCCACACCTTTTTTTTGTCTTTTCATCTATTAGTATCCCATATTTATTTACACATGACTCCTTCCATAACACATGATGTGGGATGGAAGTGGTTTGGATTTGGATTCATAAATCTATATATAAACAGAGGAACATAATTATGCTATTGTTTAATTTCACATAAAATTATTATGGTAGATTTAAAAAATATAACATTTTTTCAAGTTAAGCATACCCTATCCTTGCTCTACAGTAGGGTTACATTGGTTTTGCTACCCATTTCTTATTTTCATCACTTAGTTTCTATTTGATAAATAATAATTCTTAATGAAAGTGATTAATAAATTTATTATCTAACAATTTATTACTAACCACAATGTACGTGAAGATGATGTCTCCTCATAATGAACAATAAACACATCCCATGCTTATTGGCTTATCAGGTGTGCATATATTTGTGGTGGGTGAAGGTTTATTTTCCATTTAGTATATTTGAGATTAAACTTCATAAGAAATTTTCAAAAGCCTTTGTGATCCTTTCTAGAAATCATTAATAAAAATTTCATTTGGGAGTTATCTACTATAAATACACTCTTCAAGGGGGAATGGAGAGTAATTTAATGTTTCATTGTTTTGTTTTTTAGTAAAATAAAAAAATATATCAAAATTTTACCCTAATATCTTCCCAAATCAGTGTCATAAGAATGGAAACAACATTATTCCATGAATCTATATTAATCGGCACATGCTGCCGAGTGGTGAGCCCAATGAAACTACTAAAAATGGCCTTATTGGGGTTAACATGCTAGCCACATACATTCCATCCAACCTCAAATTTGAGGCCTTTGTTTCTTGCATTAATTTTTTTCTAACACCATCACACTATAAAGATATTGTTTTTTTGGGACATCAGTTGTTCTCCATCTACCATTTCCTCATACTCAACATCGTTATTATGTTGTTCCTCTGGATTGATAGCATTTCATGTGCAAAAGGTTATTGTTCCTCTACATTGGGAGAACCATCAGGTTGAGAAACCTATTATTCCTCACTATTGGGAGCATTGATACATATAGAAGTCATTATCTACAGAATTGGTTGAACATTTAATTTTGATTACATAAATGCAGCAGTGAACATATAATAATATGAGGTAGTGTAATTTATATTACAAAAAAATATAACCTGATTATTAAACTCATTTTTTTTAAAAGTTAAATGGATTTTACCCTTATATCAATTATATGAATACCTTCATTTAGGTCACCTATGGCATAAAATACCCCATCGACATTGGGACTATTGTGAAATGATTGTGATTTCCTAATTAAAGTGTCACACTCAATTGAATTTTCATCTAACCATTAAATGGTTTTGGTCAATAAAAGAACAATTGACCACTTTCAGTTTGCAGAATCTGGAACATATAATACTTATACTACCTATGATTCCATTATAAATGGGTTTTCTTTATACCATTCCTTACTAAAATCCACTTTCATGAATTTTAATTCATTTATTTTAATAGAACACTTTTTTTTCAACCCACTTACATTGAAAAATAGGCACTTGGAATGTTGTACAATCCAACTCTCATATTTTTTTGATGATTCCAAAGTATGAAATATTCGCATAAATTAGATTTCTATCCTTGGTACAAGATACATGCATTGCTTCGACCATAAGTGTAACTCCACTATTTTTAATGGTACCATATTCATCATGTTCATTTGTAAAGAATGTATAAACATTAATTACATAACAATTATAAGATAATACATGAAAAATTGGTCCTCTGTCTAGACATCAAATTCATTCTGAAATTGAATTCATATTTTTAACTGAATCTATAAAAATATGGTCTTGAAACCATCCTATAAAATATTGATTATGTGTATTTGATATCTATATTTCAGCCCTTAATGGATTCAAATGACTAATAATTTCTTTGTGGATTTAAATATACAGGGAAACCTATAAAATGTTATAAAAAATGTAAAGTTAGTCCTGCTCTCAATCTATAATAGTGATTATGACAACATCTATTCTAGAAATTCCTTCACCCACAAGTGGCCCAGTGTGATAAGATTTCAGTAGACCAATATTTTCACACTAAATAGGTAGTTGATAACAAATTCAATGTTTTCATCAACAATATATAGCTCCACAATACAACCTTATAGACAAATTCTATTTTTGACATACCCTTTAAAAATATTCATATACCATTCAATGGGGTACATCCATATATAATGTATGTGACCACATAGTCAAATCTCTCTTACCAAGTGAACCATCAAGTTAAGCATCATATCAAATAATACTATATAGAATAACATTTCCACTTCACATAATATGGAAACAATTTCCTTTTCCATAGTTGTAAATTTCACTAGGTTTATAACTTTGCTGGATATAGCTTTAAAAAAGAAACAAATCTTGGTTAATGTATGACATGAATTCTTGCTAAAAATGAAAAATAAATCTATAAAAATTATATCTTTCATCAAAACATGAAATTCATGTGATTACAGACCCTTGAACTTTAAATAAGTCATTTAAATGATATTCTTGATATCTGATGAATACCCATTTAGAACTATTACATCATTAAAGATGTTGAAAAAATAATATCTCTCCTTCTCGGAAAGAGTGTAAGTAGGTGGAGGAAGAAAATTATATTTTTCACCCTTCACTGGCACCAACTCTTTCCATATTCCCATTTCAATCATGCAAAACCTGGCCTTAATTCTATCCCTTGTTTTATTGCGTTCATTTAGTAACATTCCAATGACACTATCACATACTTTTTTCTTCAAAATTCATAACATCAAGAAAATTTATGACATAAAAATAATTAAATATGGTAATTAAAAAAAACTGATATCTTTTTCCAACCGGTTTTCATATGTTTTTTCGAAAAGGTTTACTAAAATAAGTGTCTATATATTTTACTTTATCAAACATTTAATCACCTTTTAGTGAATACAATGTTTTATGTTCTTCTAAAAACCAATCGAATAATGTCATCCATGATCAATACTTATGTCGCCAGGGTAAAAATCTATGATGTCATAGAAACATAGTCTTTGATGAATATTTCAACCTAATTAATTGTGCACCTTGTTCGAAAATGGGACACTCTTCATCTCCTTTAATTCTATATCAAATTTTTTTTATATAAGTAGGAAAATCATTTATCATTCCATACAACATGGTTCTCAACATGAAATATTCATTTCTATAAGAATCATATAATGTGACACCTGAATACCATAATAATTTAAAATACTTGATCATGGATACAAATAAACATCAATATCATTACCCAGCTATTTTGGTCCTAATATAAGCAGAGATAACATAATGTATTTTAATTTCATGCATAACCATAGTGGTAAGTTATAATTTACCAACATAACTGTCCATGTGTTGTGAGTACTACTTTGAAAACCAAAATGATTCACTCCATCTATATATAGCACAATATGAAGGTTTCTTGGATAATTTTCAAATTCATGATACTTGTGATAAATTCTCTTCCACTAAGGAGAGTGTGTTGGGTGATTAAGTTTCCCATATTTATTTCTTGGATCTGCATGCCATGTCAATTACCTTACAGTCTCCTCACTTCCATATAGGTTCCTAAACCTTGGAATGATTGAAAATTACCACACAAATTTCATAAGTCCCAATTAATCTTTCTTGTATAGAGAATCACCACACTTTTTCCATTCTTTAAGTGATTTTTAGTCCTTATTAAATAGTATAAAATCATTTGGAAATGCATGTATTCTTTTAGAGATCATACCCATTGAAAGTAGAATTCGTTTAGTGTAATATATTTGGCAAGGAAGCTCATTGTATTTTGGGAGCATATCATTCAAGAGAGAAATTAGTTTAGTAAAAATGGTGTCATTCTATCCATTTCCAGCTTTTAAATTATACAGATTTAGTATAACTAAAAGTACTGTATATTTAGTACAAAAATCATACAATTGAGTCTTTTCACAACTCTTTAACTCCTCAAATAGTTTTGAAAAATTACAAAGTTCATATTCAATTATCATTTTCATTTACTCTATACGATCTTAATCAAAATTCACACCTATAATCACAACCTCGATATGGTCTTTTTCTTTTTCCACACTTGTAATCATATCAGATGATCAATAAAATCTAGTGTTATCCTATTCACTAGCTACATTAACTTTTTCCCCATGTTTAGTCCAACATTTATAAGTTCGATCTATTATGTGATAGATAAACTATTTATCCAACTCCTCTAGACTAATTAGTCTTGAATAACAACAATGTGAATATAAAAAATGATTTTAGAAGTGTCATATTCATGATCTTTTTCAAACTCAATTAACTCTTTCATCCCATCTTCATACTCTTTTTTCATAAAATTGGCATCCATTAATTTTCAATTCATATCCATCCCATTTGATTCGGTAATATTAATATTTTAAAAATTAAATAAATACACAAAAAGGGGCCTTTCAAATAAGGGGAACCCAACATTTTAATGTTTAAAATAATTTCATCATGATTTGATGGAAATGGGTAATTGAATTTAAGAAAATATTTTCTCCACTAGTGGTAGGTGTTATCCTATGAATTCATCCACATTGATCACCGATACTTGGTATGGGATAAATAATGCTTATGGTATTTTTAGTTACATAGGTTCATATCCAAAAGAGATGGGGGATGAATCTCAGCTAATAAAATACAATAATAAATGTCCAAGAGATGAAGTTTATGAGGATGACAACTATATATTTAAATCTAAATGTTCTCAAGTCGGGGAGTTGTAGATGCACCTAACAAAATTTCTTAGTTTTATATTTAAAATTTAAAAAAGAAGAAATAATAGTCTAATACCTATAAGAGGATCCTTGATTGGTGTGACTATGATAAGGATCAGCTGGATGGTCTTACACACACTCATGCTGAGACAATCATTACAATTTCAATCAAAGTAAGCCTTCATTTACTCTATGAAAAGGAAAATGATTTTAGACTGAGGACTTAATTTCAGTACTGATTATCTTCCTGTGAGGCCAAGGTTTAGGGAGTGGGGTTATGATGGATATCCTATGGGTTGGATGGAGTTAGTGACATTCACTTTCAATGGTTTTATTATCAATCTATATTATGTAGGAGGTGATATTCAATGTATCTAGGAGGTCTCTAAAATTTAATACGATCATATAAATATAGATACCACCGCTTTTCCTTACACATGTATGCATTTATAAATATAGATACCACTCATCCCATTTCATTTATAAATATAGATACTACTAAATTTTTTAAAACATATTTTAAGGAGTGTTTTAAAAGGAAAATAAAATTAGAAATTGATTGGATCAAGACTTTAATCAATAACAAAGGTTAATTTCTAATGAGTAATTGTAAAAGAAAATGTGTATCACTTATTTATCACCCCTTTATAGTGATAAATTACCACTGACCTAGAATCTTCAATAAGGTATATTCCTAAAAAAGGTAAGACTATATGCTCTCATATAATACTTGTAGACGCTGAAAAATGCTCAAGGGATGAGGAAGGTTCGGGCGCGACAAAGCGAAGGAATATTTGGAACCAACGATCCATTCTGGGGGTCCCAGAGGGGAGGTGCGAAAAAAATTCTCATCTGTGTGAAAAAAATATATCCCGCACGTAAAACTCTGGGATTCACGAGAGTTTTCTACGTGGGCACGGAACTTCTCATGCCGCACAGTTGATTTACGCACTGCTAACGTTGGGCGTGCAATATTTTGCGCCGGCTTGTTTTTCACGTGGACCCATGATCCCGAGTGCCTATAAATAAAAGGATACCCCTTTGACTTCCAGGATGAAGAATTTGAACCGTCTCCCCTGTGCGAAATTCCTCTCCTGTGCACGTAAAAATATGGCTCTTAGGTACTGAATTTTTCGTGCCAGCTTGCCTAGGGGTCGGCCTTTGCGCATGACTACTCAGGCTTGATCCTTGTATGAATCCTCTCTATCCCCTTCCCCCACGTGAAATTCCTTCCAATTGCATGCGATCAGTTATTCGGTGGGTAATTCCTTCCACGCACCGACCCGACCATTTTTCACGCACGCACCCTAGTTGCGCACCAGCCTGGCCTTTTTCGCGCGCACCCTCTAATTGCGCGTCGGCCCGACCTTTTTCGTGCGTGCACCCGAGTTGCGTGCCGGCTCAGAATTTTTCACGTGCTCACCCTTATTGCGTGCCGGCCTACCCCGTTTCGCACCCACCACTCCTTCGCACGTTGGCCCGTCCATTTTTCATGAAACAACCCCTTTTGCGCGCAATTCTCCCGCCTTGTGTGCCCGTGATATCCCCCTTCCAGGCATCATCTTTGGGAACCTCCCATGCCCAAATAACCTTCACCATATACTCATTTCCCGTGCAAACTCCTAGGTTCGCATAAAGTAACTTCAAAATCCCTTGGACGATACTGCCCGTTGCGTTGCTTCGCCTCATGCTTCTTCGCATAAGCATGCTAACAGCTACTGCTTCTTCACATAGCCACGCTAACGTGGAACCCCCAATGGTTCACTCAATGAAACCCCCTAGCCATGGTGTTGCCTTTCCCATCTCTTCACCAAGGTGCAGAGGGTACTAGTTATGTATGTCCTAGGGGTGCAGAGCAAACCCACCTCGTCCGAGCTGCAAGACGCTAAACTGCCAAGCACCATCGTCCTCTGCACACGACGTTAAACTGTGACTTTGCCCCATGAATCCTACACGAGGAAAGGGAAACCATATTAGTGTAAGACCCTAGCATTTCTTGTAGGAGATAGTACACCTACTCCTCCTTTATTTTCCGGTGTCAAAGGCTGGTGAAGGGCATGGTGGGGAACGATGCTCTTCCTTTCTTCTTCGGTCCCAAGGACTAGGGGGAGGGGGAAATGGACACTAGACCCCCCTTTCCTCAATAGAAAATCCCTCTCTGCTAAGATTTGTCGCCACTGGGCCTCCACCCTGGAGTAAGTCCCAATCTCCATCACCTTGGGCCGCTAAATATGTGTAAGTCCCACTTCACTTCTCATGGGTACACCTTTCGCGATGTGATCGTCAGGTCTCTACTGCCTCTTGTTTCTAACACCGAGCATGAATCATGTGGGCTTAGAGTAAGCACCAATCATGACATCCTTCTTGGGCAGCCTAGAGTGTAAGCCCCACCCCGTAATCCGAGCTACGAGGTCTTTGATCCTTGCCAAGGTAGGGTACGTAGGAAGCCTCCCTGAGGTTTAAGCCCACCACCATCCATTGGTCCCGACCATCTTCACATCGGTGCACCAAGCCCCACACATAACCTGAACTATGATGTCTTTGATCCTTTATAAGGAAATGTACGCAGGAAGCCTCCATGAGGTTCAATCTCACCACCCATTGGTTGCTCCGACCCCATTCATGTCGGTTCACCAACACCTTGGGCCTCCTCAGAGCGTAAGCCCCAAATGCCCCCATAATCTATGAGGTCTTTGATCCTTGCCAAGGCAAGGTACATAGGAGGCCTCCCTAAGGTTCAAGCCCAAGATCTGGTCACTCCGACCCCATTCACGTCAGTTCACCCCCGTCCCACATGACGTTAAACTATGAGCCCCAACCAGTGGTAAGCCGTTGTTTCCCCAGTCAGCGGTAAGATATTGCACAAAAATCCTACCCTGAACTACATGGTA
The DNA here is from genome assembly GCA_963277665.1 of Viscum album. Taxonomy (NCBI): domain Eukaryota; kingdom Viridiplantae; phylum Streptophyta; class Magnoliopsida; order Santalales; family Viscaceae; genus Viscum; species Viscum album. The sequence continues at coordinate 1,817,554,234 of OY728127.1, forward strand.
TTTGATCTTTTCCAAGGCAAGGTACGTAGGAAGCCTCCATGAGGCCCAATCCCACCATCCACCTGGACCCCAGGTCCTTATTCACATCGGTTCACCGACTCCTGCCCCATACCCAAACTATGTGGACTTTGATCCTTGCTAAGGCAGGGTACGTAGGAAGCCTCCTTGAGGTTCAAGCCCAACAACCAATGGTCCCGACCACTTCACATCAGTCCACCCCCATCCCGCATGACGTTAAACTACATTCCACTTTTTATTCCCTATTTAGTGGCAATACATTGTTACTTAATTCATCGGTAAGACTTTGTGATCCTATTCAGTGGTAATCCTTGAACATCCTTATCCAATGGTAAGCTGTTGCGACCACATCCAGTAGAAATCCGTTGAAAACCCCAATCAGCGGTAAGCCATCGTCAGATGAACTATGTATACTTTGATTCCCTGCCACGGGGATATATAGGAAACCTCTCCAAGGATCAATCCCAAAACCATCGCCATCCTCATGGCGGTTCCATCCCATTTTCCATCCACTTCATTCAACCACTCTATCACCCATCTCGATTCTTAACTGGGCCGCCACATCTCGGTGGGATAATTCCACCTCATACCCAATTCCCCTCAATAGTAACCGAGAATCCAACCACGTGTTGGCCCCAACATCAGTGTTCCCTCCGGGGGTTTCACCCATATGATCCACTATAGTCAGTGTTCTGATTAGTCTGATCCATCTCTACTAGACGTTAAATTTTCAGCATACCCTGTGTTAAACATGGGAAGCTGAGGAAAACCTCAGATACATGTCAATGTCATATAATTCCCCGCATTTGACATGGTATGCCTTGGGATTCCGCGCCCTAGATAAGCCCTATAATAAGGGACAAAAGGCAGACGTGCTAGTGTTCCAGCGCCCAGACACGCCAGTGATGCCCAAGGTGACTACTCCCCTGACCGAAGGTTACTGCCCTGGCCGGACTCCTTGGAATTTCCCAACAGAAGTAGTGTAATTAATTGGTGTCCATGGAGATATGGCTCTAGGAAGAGTTTGAGTTTCATGAACAACATATTAAATCTATAAGGGAGACCCGGACTAGGTAATGAGTTCTGAGGAGGAATCCAAGGAAGGAAGAACCGACATTCCATCATCTCATTTCGATCAAGGAGTAGACATCCCTGAATAAGGATCAAATGCTGCCTGCCTTTGGAAAGTGGGAATGCGGGGCAACAAAACAGCACTGTCATCCCCCCAAAAGAGACGGACGTGCTCGCCCTGATGAAAGTGATGGAAACAAAATGGTGAACCCAAAGTGAATGTATTCTCCTCAATATGGATATTATTAGTGTTTGAGGCATCAATATATTGTCATGTCACTGGATACAGTTATCCGGAACTGGGTCCCACTAAGCAAATAGCGGTCCTGGTGTGAAAATCACTAGAAGTTGGGGCAGTAGAATGTTGGATATCCCATTATGCGACATTGTCAGTGTGGATACCTCTTACCGGCCATGGAATATGGGATAGAACTAGGGCATTGGTCGTCGATTCCTTTTTCTTTCAGCACTGACGAGTTAATCTCCCTGCTCTCAGGAATCAAGTTGCTGCTCCAGGGACGTGATAACCGCCTGCCCATCGATGCAAGGGCAGGGTCAGCACCCACACGACCATTCCACATGGCTTTACCTCTTCCACGATGACCTCTACATCTACGACCATAGGGAAAACACACCCCTCTCTCCGTCTGAGGTCATCCAATGAAGGGTGATCAACGACCTCGTGCGCTGTTATGAGGAGGAGAGCATAATTCTGACCCGGGATATGGCCCACCTAGATCTGGAGGCGTCTGCGCCTCGTCGCCAACACCACCCCCGAGGGCCGCACAAGGAGCCATTTCTCCCCAACCCGATATACAACCATTTTGGGAGCCTGTCCCTAAAATGCTTCAACGATTCCCTGCCTTACACTAACGAGGTAGGTGATATCCATCCCATCCTGATCATAGTCCCATTTCAGGGGCTCCCAATGAGGACTCTCACCCGGCAGTGTTAGCACCACTGCTCAGTCTTGTTGGAAGAGGAGCAAGTAAGCTATGTTCCTGCACCACCGACCCCAGTTCATTCAACCTGATGCCAGTGTCGGGTGCAAGCTGAGGAGGACACCCACAAAGGGGCATCGACGTTGGTAGCTACTATGGCCCGAGCCACCTCTGACACATATCCTCAGTTCCCTGCATACACAGAGTAGGGGCACTTGTACTCCCAACCAGGATCGAGGCCCCAGCCACCCCACGAGCAGGCTAGGTGGGATCTCTTGGTTGCCGGCACGAGCAGTGGTCGTCACGAGATAACCCATAACAGTGTCACCCAGTACGGAGGTCCTCCCCATACCACTACCATAGAGAGTGCGGGTCTTCCCCTCTTCAAGGCTTAGCATGGAGGTTCGCCCCATTCCACCCTCAATCTGAATGAAGGTATTCCCCATGATGGTGATGCTCGGCGTAGAATCATATCCCGTGCCCATTACACTGGGTATGGAATCATTTTTCCTACCCCCGAAGGATGATTTTCCCTTCCTTTGACGGAATTGCTGATTGATGCTACAACTGGGTTTTTGGCCCTCTCCTTCATGGATGGGTACTCTGGATATAATCAGATCTGGATGGCCCCTGAGGATGAAGAGTCCACCAATTTCAGGGTGCCCCAAGGTACTTTCTGTTACCAGGTTATGCCCTTTGGCCTAAAGAATGCAGGTTCCACCTATCAGCGGGCAATGCATCACATATTCAAGCCAATCCTCAGGACATTGGTGGAATTCTATGTGGACGATCTGGTGGTCAGATCTCACCAGTGCCAGGACCATCTCAAGTACCTTGAGAAAGTGTTTGGATTTCTCTATTCCCGCCACCTGAAGATGAACCCGTTGAAATGTGCCTTCAGAGTCACCTTTGAGAAGTTCCTTGGATTTGTTTCCAGGTACCGGGGCATCAGGATTGACCTAGAGTTGATCAAGGCCATCAACCAGATACCTCCCCCGAGCAATATTCGGGAGCTTCAAGGTTTCCAAGGCCACTTAGGCTACATACGCCGGTTCATTGTGAATTTGGATGGCAAGTGTAAGCCCTTTTCCCAGCTCATGAAGAAATGATTTGCCTACAAATGGGATGAAGAGTGCCAGACCGTGTTCGAGGAAATCAATTAGTATCTGCTCCATCCTTCGGTCTTGATGCCACCCGTCTCTAGAAAACCACTAATTCTATACATGACTGCCCTGGAACGATCTCTTGGCGCCCTTCTCGCCCAGAAGAACAATGAGGGGATAGAAAACAACCTCTACTATCTCAGTTGTATGCTCATTGATACAGATACCAGATACCCCCTCATCGAAAGAAGCTGCCTTGCACTCGTATTTGTCATGCAGAAGTTGCGACATTACCTAAAGCACCACAAGTTACAACTGGTGTCTCGGGTAGACCGACTGAAGTTCATTTTGAACCGCCCCATGTTGACCGACCATCTAGCACGGTGGGCGGTAATCCTCTAGCAGTTCAACATCAGGTTTTTCCCTCAGAAAGCTATCAAGGGAAAAGCTTTGGAAGACTTCCTTTATTCCCATCCAACCCCCGTGGACCAGTCCCTGGACTTGGATTTTCCCAACGAGTCAATCCTCTCGGTAGATCATGCCATCCCATGTTGGCATATGCACTTTTATGGTGCTTACTAGAGCCCCACCAGCAGGAGACTCAATGATCCCAGGCTCAATAGGGTGGGCCTGGGTATTGTCTTTTATTACCCCAGCACAAGCCATCCTGCCATACTCACTCCTATTGTCAGAAAGCTGCACCAACAATGAGGCAAAGTATCAGGCTCTTATCACTGGCCTCGAGTTGGTCCTCGAGATCGATGTGCACCATTTTCATGTGAAAGGGGATTCTGAACTAGTCATCAAGAAAATCAACGGTGGCTACGTCGTCAGAAATCCATAGCTCGTACCATTATTGGAGCTCACCCTCCAGCTAATGGCCCAGTTTCCATCTCGGACGGAAGTTACTCATGTCCCTCAATATCAGAACAGTTGAGCCGATGCCCTGTCCAGCCGGGCTGCATCACTTGCAGAACCCGAGAAGGATGATCTGATTATACATGTGGCACATAGAAGAGTCATTACTCCCATCACCCCAAATGATGACGACGACCTATGAGTAAGCCATCTTACCACCAGAGCCTCCACGTTAGGACCCACAGGTCCCTCAGATGCAGTGGTTGAAGTGAACCCCAACTAGAGATCCCCCTTTTTCGAGTATCTCCAAAATGGTTACCTCTCGGATGATCGGGCTGAGCGTGAGTGAATCCGACGCCGCGCACTGTAGTTTACCCTCCAGAGTGGTCCTTGTCTTGAGAAAATCCTCCACAAGCACGGTTTTGATGGTGTTCTCCTCCGTTGTATCCAAGGAGTTGATATTTCTTAGGTCATGCAGGAGGTTCATGCTAGTTCCTGTGGGGCTCACTAGACTGGGCTGAAGCTATCTCACCAGATTCGAAGACTGGGGTACTTCTGGCCCTCCATGATCCATGATTGCATCGAGTTATCCAAGAGATGTCATGCATGCCAAATTCATGCTAACTTCTTGCATAGGATGTTAGAACCTCTCCACTCCACCGAGTACTCTTGGCCATTCGTGGTGTGGGGACTCAATATCGTGGGACCATATCCACCGGCGACAACTTGCCAGTGCAGTTTCATCCTGACCACCACAGATTTCTTTTCTAAGTTGGCAGAAGCAGTTCCGCTCAAGGGGGTCAAGGCCCATTCTATCGTCGACTTCATGAGCTCCAATATTATCTACCAGTTTGGATTCACTCATGCCGTCCTCACAGATAATGACACAAACTTCTGAGCAGCCGATCTGAAGAAATTATACGCCAAGCACAACATCCGTTCGAACCATACCTCCTGCTATCACACACATGCAAATGGGTAGATCGAGGTGTTCAACAAAACCCTCTCTAACATTTTGTAGAAAATGGTTGGTCAGAATAAGAATAGTTGGCCGGACAAGCTCCCCAATACCCTCTGGGATTATCGGACGATGACTTGTAATTCCACCCAGGTGACCCCATATTCCCTGGTGTACAGAGATGAGTCCATCCTGCCCACCGAGATCCAGCTTCCTTCGTTATGCACAATGGTCTATAATCAGCAAGCACCATATAAGGTATCCTAAATTTTTCTAGCTGAATTGGAAGCACTTGATGAGAATAGGCTTCGTTCCCTGCATAATTTGGAAAGGCATCATAATAATAAAGCTAGAGACTTCAACAATAAGGTTCGCCTCCGCTCTTTCCTGCAAGACAACTTGGTATTGGCCCTCCGGACATCAATGATCCCTGGAAGAAAACCACCCAATTTGGAGCCCAAATGGGAAGGATCTTACATAATCCACAGGTTTTACCCCAATAAAGCATACTACCTGGTGACCATGGATGCTGAGCGTATAACTCCTCCCACCAATGCCAAGTTTCTCAAGAAATACTTTTCCTAAGCCAACTGGTCCGACATGACCCTAAAATGTTTGGTCCTGCATGACCTTAAACTATTTGGTCTTGCATGAACCTAAACTGCATACTGGTCCAACATGACCTTAAACTATCCAATCCTACATGACTCTAAACTATGATTCATCCTACACAACATTAAATTTCATCTTCAAGAACTATGTGTGGCTTGATTCCCATCCGCATGGGATACGTAGGAACTCTCAAGCATTGTGTCTTGAGCCTAGCCCCCAAACTCTTCTCTTTGACTACCCCCTAAGTATAGTTCTCTTGAAGGATCGTTTCCTGATATGGTGTAGGCTTCCTTATTCCCAGTCATTCTGGGATTATAATGATCTCACCATGTGCCCGCTCCCCATTCTTATATCCTCCCACATCCTCACCGCATGACGTTAAACTGAATGGCCTTTAAGAACTACGTATGGCTTGATTCCCATCCTTATGGGATACGTAGGAACGCCTAGAAATTTCATCTGTTGGACCAGCACAAACACCATAACCTCCCCTTGGGTCAAGACATATGGTGTAGTGTAGGTTCTTACCTCAATACACGTCGATCTCATCTCAATTCTTCCGTACGTCCCACTCCCCAGAGGTGTTCACCTCTTTCACTACCCTGCTTGACTTTAAAATGTATGGGTACAACTATGATTCACCCAGTCCTTTGATTGGGACTTCATCATCCCTCCCATCCAGAAGGGCCCCTGAATGGAAGGGATGCTAGGCCTAAGGTCTCTCCTACCACTTTGGGCCAACTCCCTCAAGGATGTTGAGAAAAAAATTGATACAAGTCCCACGTTGTGAATATGGTCAGCGTTCAATGCTCGTTTGTTGTTCCCATTCCAGGTCACTATAAGGATGCTGTGTTTCGAACATGGTCAACATCTATCCTTTTTCTTCAAAACACCCCAAGATGTCCCAAAAATCGAGTGCAGTGGTTCATTCTGCCCCATCGTATATCCAAGCGACGAACTCCCCTCAGGCGATGCCAGCTACTAGACCCCTGTATGGCAGGGAGGGCCAAATCATGATCCATGTTTCCCACACCAAGAATTGATCATGTGGGATTAGGAGCTGTAATGAGGTGGTAATCACACAAGAGTTCGTATGGATACCATTGGTTGAGACGCCTGGATTCAGGCCCCTTGGCCTTTTCCATCCCCTTGGCCCTTTCTGGCCCCTGGCCCAAGTTCTCATTCAGGGTTGTGTGGTGTGGAGTGGACTTATGTCCTCATTCACATCGGGCTATTTTTCCATGCCACACATATCCCCTTAAGGCATCCTTCCCTTTATTTATCATCTATATCACGAGCACAGGCCCTGTCATGCTTCGTGTTCCTAGTTTCGGGCCCTCGGCCCAAGTTCTCTCTTATGGGATTGTACAGTGTGGTATGGGATTATGTCCTCATTCATGTTGGGTTACTCGCTGTGCCGTACACATCCCCATATGAGATACCTTATCCATACTCATCTTCACTGCAAGATGTTAAACTACAGACTGGTTAGGCCTTTCCGACTGAGGCCCATCCTCAGGCCCCTGGCCTTTTCCAGCCCCTTGGCCTTCTCGGGCCCCAGCCCAAGTTCTTACCCGGGATTGTATGGTGTGTTACATGACTATGTCCTCATTCACATCGATTTTTTAATGACCACGCCACACACCTCTCCCTCCTGAAAGTTCTCTATCACTGTATTCTATACTCATCCCTTCAAATTAGTTACTCTCAAGTCGAGCACCCTCCTCGACCCTCTTCGATAATTCACCAATCTGTCTAAGAGTACTATGGTTCAGCGTTTGGAGTGTTGGATTTTATGTGGACATGCTTTCGCCCATTTTCCAGGCTTCGTGTTCCCCTTCATTTGGTCTTCCATAATCTTCCACATCCCGAAGGTACCCCCAAATGGAATGGATTCTAGGCCTAAGGGCTCTCCTACCATCACGGGCCAACGTCCTCGAGGGTTTCAGACAAAAAATCGATACAAGTCCCACGTTGCGAATATGGTCAGTGACCGATGCTCATTTGTTTGTCATTATTACAAGATAACGCGATATGGATGATGTGTTTTGAACACGGTCAACAGTCATCCTCTATCGTCACACCGGCCCCTTTAATCCTTAAATGTTGGTTACATGATTCACATTATTGTCCACCCCATCATGTCCAAGTAGAATTTTGACACTCCTGACACTATCCCTCAGTGTGCATTTGCACGTTAGTAGGACAAAGCCACGGTAAAGGTGTCATTCGGGGATCCACGCCGACTTCCCTTATCCATGGTCCGAGCTCTAATACCATAAACTAAGACCTCTCATAGAACTACGTGTGGATTGATTCCCATCCTCATGGGATATATAGAAACACCAAGACATCTCGTTTTTGGGTCCAGCTCAATTGGGAGCTAGTTTCTCCTACCCCTTCCCTCTTACCTCTATTTTGGACCCTTTTCCTGAGGTGTCTTTCACAGAATCACGTACGGTGTGGTATGGGATTATGTCTTCATTCATGTTGGGTATGTTTTATTGCACCCTGCACATTCCCCCTTTAGCCTTGTATCTACTATGTCTGTGCCGCATGACATTAAAAATGCACACTTGGTCCCATCACATGACCTTAAACTGTGACATTATTGTCCTCGACGCACGACGAAAAACAGTACTGCATCATGATGTCCTCACTCAAGGGGACACCATGTTTGGTATCGGTCACACACCATACCATTTGTCAACACCTGCATACGGCTTGATTATTATGGCAATACAGAGACTTGCTATCCTAGGCCTATCGCTTCACAAAAAAAAACCCATTCAACTTAATGGACAAACAAGATACATCAAATACTACTTATTTTGGTGTGAGGACCACACCCGCACGCCCCTTTTATCCCTAGCACTGGTACCTTATTGTGCCAACCCTTAGAACTACGTACGGCTTGATTCTCATCCTCATGAGATACGTAGGAATGCCCGAGCACTTCCCCCATGGGCCCAACTTAACTCTCATTTCCGGTCCCTCGACCTAAAACCTTCCAAGGGAACACGTGGTTGTTAGGACCCTAGGTACCCATTCATGTTGGGTTTTAAAATTACCCCACCAGGTGTCTGCTGCGTTTCCTACCATCCATGGTTTGAGCTCTATGACCATAAACTAATACCACTCTATGTCCTTACCGCAAGATGTTAAACTGCATGACACATATTAAGAACTATGTATGGATTGACTCCAATCATCATGGGATACGTAGAGACACCCAGGCATTTCAAGTTGGGCCCAGTCCTAGGAATCATAAATCCTATTCCTCCTCATTTCCATCCCCTGGTCTGACCCCTTGTGAGGAACCATGTAATTGCAGCTTTGCCCCGAACAAGTTCGGGATGCCCCACGATGACATTAGGAAGTGACAGATCCCTTGCTAGAGAGGTCCTATCTAAAAGAAGGAATGATCCATGATCAGACTGATGTGACCATCTAATGTGCTTCCACCATGGTGGCATAATTTCAAGAGTGTTGGATTCTGTTCGAACAAACCATCACTCCACATTCCACGCTTTGAGTGCCCATTATTCGGACCCCGTCCTCTTTCACATCTAAAGGAACCCCCTAACAGTATGGATACTCAGCCTATGGATTACCTACTGTCCTGGGCCAATGTTCCATAAGACTAATGGATGACATTCTGAGTCAGGCCTCATGTTTCGAACATGGTCAGCGGTCAGACCTCATTTGACATCCCCATTTCAGGATAATACAATATGGATATTGTGTTTCGAACACGGTCAACAATTATACTTTATTGTCACACCACCCCTACAATGTTCCAAATCTAGGGTATCATGATTTACATTTTCCATTCCCCTATGTTCAAATTGATTCTAATTCCCCTGGCGTTACCCTGCTCGTGCACTAGAGTACACTGGGAAGACGATATGTCGATTGTTTTGAGGCCCTCTTCCTTATTCGGACCTCCCTCTTCTCTTCTCGGGAATCCAGATTGGATATCCGAATCTCAAAATCTTGTAGCTTGATTGATTCCCCCACGATCAAATGAAGTAATAGTATGAACATCCCTTGTTTCCCACATTGGGTGCGACCCGTGTGAGCTTAGGAATAGATTGCCATTTATTTCAGGATTGTGTTTGAATGCATTAAAACAAACAAACAAGTAAATAAATTTATCCATACATGCATTTTAGAATAAGAAGTAGTAAGGAGAAATGATTTTATGAGTTCGGCCAAAACAGGACCCTTAAGGGTCAGCTTCTTGGATGGATCGTTCCAGAACTGCTACCTTTTGGCTGGTGGCCTCCAGGATTGCTTCCCGCCCCCTGAGGACTCTCTCTTCATCAGCAGCCATAGAGTGCAGTCCACTAACCCTAACCCATGCTTGCGCCTGTTCAGTTTGAAGTGCGGTTATTTTCCAACCCGCTTCCACTAGTTGCTCTTGGGCATCTTCCAACTGGGCCCTCAACTACTCCACAAGTTCAGAATAGTTTTCACTGAATATCTCCTTTTCCTTAACCCATTCTTCAAGGTATCGAGCTTCTTTTTCTGCCTTTATGAACACTTGGGTACTCCCTGACCCCTCCTAAAACTTGGCAGCGTCGGAGCATCAGCTGCTCTCACGCAGCTTCTCGGCCATGTAGTCGTGGACCATTAAATGAAGGTGTTGATCATCCACCCCTCCAGCATAGAGAAAGCTCATCCAAGTGTGTAGTGACCCCATCCTCTTTAGCCATTCCATTTGAGGCTGACCGAGAAAGCGCTTGATGCACTTCCACCCTTTGAGTTGCATCATCTGGCTCTCCTCGGCTGCCTCTGAGTCTAAATCATCAATCCCCTCGGGGTCTGTGGGCCGATAGTTGGGGAAAGAAGCCAACATTCTAGTAGCAGGGTACTCTTAGAGTGTTCCTCCCAAGGGTTTAGGCTCTTCAACACTGGGGCGATCTTCCTCTCTGGCCTCGGTCCTGGTAGTTTCTTCGTCAACTTCTGCCCCCACCCCGACATTGGTACCACTAATATCCACATCCCTTTGCTTATCGAGCGTTGAGGCCAGCTCATTTTGAGAAGTGTGGGATGACACATTTGTAATTGAATCAATTGTGGATGACCTGGGTTCGGCAGCCCGAAGAGCCTCCAAGGCTATGATTACTGCACAAATAATGAACACCCTGATCAATTGAGATCTCTGATGGTAAATACCGGCATTGAAGTAATGAACTTACAAGAGACCAAACCATCAACCTCTAGTGTTATAGCCACTATAGGAGCTTCCATTATGGGGGATCCCTCAACACTCGTCAGCTCAATAATGGGCATCAGCTCCCCACCTTGTTCTACTGGAGCCTCCTCCCCTTCGAATGGAGACCCTTGGCCGACAACCATATGCTCCTGAACAGGATAAGGAGATCTAATTGAGGGCTACAAAATATGATGAGGGTAAAGGATAGATAAGGGCTGAGACATACCTCAAGAATCTTAGTTATATCCACATCAGAGCCGACGATCTCACCACTCTACTGGAGATTCCCTTGGTGGGACGCCTCCCTGAGACCCTCCACCTTCAATATCCTCTTCTTCTTCACCCCCTCCTTCACCTTCTACTTCTTCTTTATCTTCCGTCTCGGTGACCTCTGGCTCATTGTCACTGTCATCATCCTCTAACAACATCTTTTCTGGATCATAATCCTGGATGAGCATTACTTTCACCAAGAAAGATGGCTCCTCATGCCGACCCCGTTGGCGTGCATACATGTCCATGGCTGTCAAATACACATGCCGATGATGAAAGTTCACCCTGTCGACAATCCAAATGAGTCTGACCTCTGATAGTTGGATTCCATCTCACACTATCTTTTTACAAATAGATTCAGTACCCATCGACTGTCACCGGGTCATCCAGACTGACCACAAATCCGGGAAGATTGCATCATTGGAAGGTTGAAACAGATACCTTATCTTCTTCCCTAGGAGTTCCCTAGCCACTACATGATCCCCTCTCCCCCTAGGTGGTGAGGTCCCGACCGCACCACACGACGTCCCCACTACTGAAGTCCCGACCTATGAAGGCCCAGTTTCCCAACATGCTTCTAAACTTTTCCCCACAACAACACCCTATCTAATCTCTCGCTGCCTAGGTTCTACACTGGATACCTTGAGTTTCCTAACTCACTTCCACAAAATCCCCTCAGGGTATGCTATGGCCCAGTGTTCGACATATTTGGTTGAGAGTCCAGTATGAACTTTGGTGTGAGGAAAGGTGATAATGTCGCCAGAGCCTTGGGTCGTGAACATTAGCCACATTTGGAGAAGAACTCAAGGGTGCCTTTCCTATCGAACTTCTGTGTGCACCTTCTTCGGCATCCACTGAAGGCATCCAAACTTCCTGGAAAACCTGGATGACATGTAGGGCTCGCAAAAGATCTTTCCATCAATCCGGGCCATGAGCACCCCACCTCTGATGCTCTGGAAGTATTCCCTTTGCTCCAATGATCCTTTCCCGTTATCTATCATCTGGCCTGTCGGGGTGGGGAATGGGCTGAAAGTGAAGTTGTCATGATTGTCAATTCTGATCCTTACTCCCTACTCATTGAGTGTCAACGTCATGACCCCAACGATGTCCAACAAGGAAGGTCTCAGGCCATTACCTGGAGGATGAATGGAATTCGGGAAGGTATACCTTCCACAATGGGCCGCGACCCAGGCATAAAAGATCTGGAAGGGGCCACAAATCCTCCTTGGTGACCCTCCTCTCAAAATGTGTCCCAAAATGGCATACAAACAAGCCAACACGAGAAATACCAAATTGAATCTTTGATTGATGGCCATGATGCCAGTCATCACCAGGGTTTCTAGACGAACTCACATCCTTGCATCCCTCACTGGTAAGATCCACCCACTCAGAAACGTGGAAAGAAATCTGGCGTACCAAACGTTTGGGTCTCGACTCTCATTTAGACTGAAACCCCATGACTGATAATCCCTTGCCTCCAGTACGATCCGCTTTTCGTCTTCTATTCTGAGGCCAGACACCGTTTCCCTCACACCAACAACTTGACTTTTGGGTATTTTTGTAGGAACAATCTAAACCATTTCTTGTAAGCAATTTCCTTCAAAAAATCCTTGACCCCCAGCCTCTCCTTAGCCAGCTCCAGCATGTGCCATATTAGCATAGGGGTTTATGATCCATCTCCCCAGATGTTCTTTGGAAGGAGGAATTCATCGTATTGGTGCCCATCCAAAGGGATTCCCCCGATGTAATGAATGTACCAAAGGCTGATGCCAACTTCCCCATGATGAAGATGAAAGGTATTGGTATCAGGGGACCATCGAGTAAATAGCTCTGGCCCGAGCTCAGGCTGGTGATAGAAGTGAAACTGTGACGTCCAAACCACCTCGAACAAACCGATGTGCTGCAGTTCGGCCCCAAACTGGTCGCATGTCTGGCGAACCCAATATGCCCAGGCCCATTCACTGGTGAAATTGCCTCCAGACCACAGATCCCAATCCTGCAGCCAACCTTTGGTCTCGTCAGTAACACTCTAACAGAAGGTGCTTGCGTAAAGGGATGGAGAATTATCCACGACAAGGTCACTCCCCAAAATGGTCCTAGTCCTGGGATTCAGGACGTAAACGTACATATGTCTGGTTTCTCTAGCAGGATGGCCATTGTAGGTGATGTTATACTGGGGTAGGTCATCCTCGCAGGTCACCCGTGACCACGGTGTGTCAACCTCAAATCTTGGCACAGGTACCTCCTCTAAGATATTGAAGTCCCATATCAGTAGGTTGGAAGATAGTGCATACTACTTCTACAATCAACATGTTGAAAAGAGTGTGGTTGCTAGATATGATCCTTCAGGTTCCATAAACCTCAAGGTTGGCGACCATCTCAGCCCTTCGAGTAGCAGATGCGGCTTCCCTCTCAACGTCAGCCCAATTGGTGGATATCTCTTTCCAGCAAGTTTTAAAGAAGTTGGTGCGAAAAAGAATCACTTGGTGTGAAAAATCAATGGCTGGAGCGAAATATTGGAAGTTGGTGCGAAAAATCCTGGGTTTGCGCAAAAAAGGATGGTCGACCTTGGTGAATTACGCGCAACCGAAGCATTTTTCACACAAGCGGAGGAAATTTTTTCATGCACAAAATATCCTGGCTTATCGCATGAGAAAATCCGTACAAAATGGAGGATCCATAGGGTTTTTATAGGCGTAGAGAGTGGGTTCCGCACGTGCGTGAAAATAGTATTGCGCGCTCCGTATCAGTTTTTCGCGCCGCTCTAGTTTTGAGCACGCGCTGGCCCCAGGGAGTCCTGTATCTCGATGTTTCCCTCAAAATCCGACCTCTGCGGCCCCTCACCGATCTGATTCTAACAGGGGGCATTTTTAGATGTCGAGAAACGCTCAAGATCTGAAGAAGGTTGGGGCACGACAAAGCAAATCCATATTTGGAACCAGCGACCCATTTCGTGGGGCCCAGAGGGGCCGCGCGAAAAAAATGCAGCGGCATGCGAAAAAATGTCCCACCCAAAAAAATCTAAGTTTCGTGAGAGTTTTTTCATGCGGACGCGAAAAATTACACGTGACCGCCCTGCACGGTGGAAATTTCGTGCTGTCGATGCTGATGTGCGGAAAATTTCACGTTAGCCTATGTTCTGCGTGGACCCACGATCCCAAGTGCCTATAAATAGAAGGCCACCCCCTTTGAATTTTAGGCTGAAGAATCTGAACCGTCTCCACTGCACGAAATTCCTCTCCCGTGTGCACAAAAATATGGCTCTCAGGTAATGAATTTTTCATGCCAGGTTGCCTGGGGGTCTGCCTCTGGGTGTAACCACTCAGGCTTGATCCTTGTCCGAATCCCATTGAGCCCCTTCCCCTACGCGCAATTCTTTCCAATTGTGCGTGATCAGTTATTCAGCATGGAATTCCTTTTGTGCGCCGCCCCCACTGTTTTGCACGCGCAATTCCTTCTGCGCGTTGGCCCGACCCTTTTCGTGCGTGCACCTCAATTGCGCACCGGCTCCGCCGTTTGCGCGCACGCAACTCAATTGCGCACCGGCCTGACCCTTTTCTTGCTCACCGGTCAATTGTGTGCTGGCTCCACCGTTTTCATGCACACCATTCAATTGCGTGCCGACCCAACCATTTTTCATGCATGCCGCTCAATTACGCGCCGACCCAACCCTTTTTCACGCAACTGTCTTTTTTGGGCACAAGCCTCCCACCTTGTGCGCCCGTGATGTCCCTATTCCGGGCATCATTTTTGGGCACCTCCCATGCCCAAAACACCTTCTCCATATACTATTTTCCCATGCGACCTCCTAGGTTCGCACAAAGTAACTTCAAAGTCCCTTGGATGATACCGCCCGTTGCGTTGCTTCGCCTCATGCTTCTTTGCATAGGCATGCTAACGACTATTGCTTCTTCACATAGCCATTCTAATGTGGACCCCCAATGGTTCACTCTATAACACCCCTATCCATGAAATTTCTTGTCCCATCTCTTCACCAAGGTGCAGAGGGTACCGGTTATGTAAGTCATAGGGGTGCGGAGTGAACCCACCTCATCCGAGCTACTGGATGTTAAACTGCCAAGCACCATCATCCTCAGTAGATGATGTTAAAATGTGACCTCTCCCCTATCTCGCATGTGGGGTGCGCCCACCTTGGAAATTATGCATGCCCCAATGGTCTCCACGGGAGTGAGACCATTCCTCACATGGAATGAGATCCTCTTTATCGGAGTGGTGTCTGTCCATGGGGAAAGGGCAACCACCCTGGTGTAAGCCCCTAGCTTTCTTATAGGAGGAAACATCCCTACTCCTCCTTTATTCTTTGGTCCCAAGGACCAGGGGGTAATGGACACCAAACCCCTCATTTCTTTGTTTCCAAAACCCTCTCCCACTGGGATTTGTCACCATCAGGCCTCCATCCCGGAGTAAGTCCCAATATCCATCTCCCTGGGCCGCTAACCATGCGTAAGCCCCTGTTTCCTCTCTGGGCTGCAAACCATGCATAATATCCTATTTCCTCTTTGGGCTGCGATCACGTGTAAGCCCCACCTCACCTCTCACGGATGCACCTTTCGATACATGATCATTAAGTCTCTACTGCCACTTGTTTCTCACACCGAGCATGACACATGTGGGCTTAGAGTAAGCACCGACCATGACATCTGCCACCAGGAATCCTAGAATGTAAGACCCACCACTAACCTGAGCTACAAGGTCTTTGATCCTTGCCAAGATAGGGTACGTAGGAAGCCTCCATGAGGTTCAATCCCACCACCCATTGGACCCCAAGTCCTCCTTCACGTCGGTTCACCGACCCTCATGAACTACGTGGTCTTTGATCCTTGCCAAGGAAAGGTATGTAGGAAGTCTCCCTAAGGTTCAAGCCCAACATTCGGTCGCTCCAACCCCATTCACGTCGGTACACCAATCCCCCACCACCTGAACTTCGAGGTATTTGATCCCTACTAAGGCAAGGTACGTAGTAAGCCTCCACGAGGTTCAATCCCACCATCCATTGGTCATTCCGACCCCATTAACATCGGTTCACCAACACCATGGGCCAAATCAGAGAATAATCCAAAAATGCCCCCATGAACTACGAGGTCCTTGATCCTTGCCAAGGCAAGGTACGTAGGAAGCCTCCCTGAGGTTCAAGACCGACATTCGATCGCTTCGACCATCTTCACACCAGTTCGACCTCATCTCGCATGACGTTAAACTGTGAGCCCCAATCAGCGGTAAGCCGTTGTTTCCCCAGTCAACTGTAAGACGTTGCACACAAATCCTACCCTGAACTATTTGGTATTTGATCTTTTCCAAGGAAAGGTACATAGGAAGCCTCCACGAGGTTCAATCCCACCATCCACCTAGACCCCAGGTCCTTATTCACATCGGTTCGCCGACTCCTGCCCCATACTCAAACTACGCGGACTTTGATCCTTGACAAGACAAGGTACATAGGAAGCCTCCCTGAGGTTCAAGCCCAACAACTAATGGTCCCAGCCATTTCACATCGGTCCACCCCCATCCTTCATGACGTTAAACTATATTCCACTTTTGATTCCCTATTCAGCGTCAAGCCATTGTCACTCCATTCAGGGGTAAGCCATTGTGATCCTATTCAGTGGTAAGCCATTATGATCCTATTCAGGGGTAATCCTTTGACATTCTTATCCACCAGTAAGCCGTTACAACCCCACCCAGCAGAAAACCATTTAAAGCCCCAATCGGTGGTAAGACATCATCAGATGAACTACATAGACTTTGATTCCTTGACATGGGGATACGTAGGATGCCTCTTCAAGGATCAAGCCCCAAACCGTCATCATCCTCATGGCGGTACCATCCCATTCTCCATCGACTTCATTCAACCGCTCCATTATCCATCCTGATTCTTACCTGAGCCGCCACATCCCAGTAGGATCATGCCACCTCATACCCCATTACCCTCAATAGTAACCGAGATGTCAACCACACATTGGCCCCAACATCAGTGTTCCCTCCAGGGGTTGCACCCTTCTGATCCACTCTAGTCAGTGTTATGATCAGTTCAATCCATCTCCGCTGGATGTTAAACTTGCGGCATACCCTGTGTTAAACATGGGAAGCTGAGGAAAACCTCAGATACATTCCCATGACATATAATTCCCTACATTTGATGTGGGATGTTTCAGGCTTCCGCGCCTTAGAGAAGCCCTATAATAAGGGACAGAAGACAGACGCCCCAGTGTCCCAGTGCCCAGACACGCCAGTGATGCCCAACATGACTACTCCCCTGACTGAAGGTTACTGCCCTGACCAGACCCCTTGGAATGTCCTGACAGAAGCAGTGTAATTAACTGGTGTCCATGAAGATATGGCGCTAGTAAGAGTTTTACGAACAACATATTAAATCTACAAGGGAGACCCCCACCAGGTGAAGAGTTCCGAGGAGGAATCCACAGAAGGAAGAACCAACATCCCATCATCCCGTTTTGATCAAGGAGAAAATCTCCCTGAATAAGAAACAAATACCACCTACCTTTGGAAAGAGGGAATGCGGGGCAACAGATAGTTCCGTTGTCCCCCCAAAAGAGATGGATGCGCGCGCCCCGATGAAAGTGTCAGAAATAGTGACTAATTAAGATATCAATACAATTTTCTCGTGTCTCTTGGGTTTACCCAAATAATGCAATAAATAAAATCACGGGACACAATCATTTTTATAAATTTATGACCTTTTTTGGAAATTCTACTCCTTACTATGATTGATTAGCCACCCTAATCATAGATTATTCCACTATAAATGCAAGTAGTTAGAATGCATAGCCTCACGCTATTCTCACACAACATCCCACTATGTGGTCCAACATCACACTAGAAGTATTTATACTACATCACACAATCTTTTATCCTCCCAAGTAGAAAGATAAAATATTTCTAAAACCTTTTGAAGTAGATATTTATATGGATTCAGATTTAATTCCATCAATAATATTAGATCTTGTTTCTATAAACTAGTCTTTGAATTCTAATAAGTAATCAAATCTAACTACATGCAAGTTGGGAGTGTGTCCTAAATTCCAAGAACTTAATTTTTAGAGTTCCTAATTTTTAATAAATTAAATGTTTGGATTTTTATCACTATGATATAGTATGATGGTCTTGCTCACTATTTACTAACTTCAGTAACTTCTGGGTTATTCTCAGTTTTATCTTCTAGAAACTTTACATCAAGGAAACTCAACACTTTTTGATTCCACTTCATGTAACACTCAGTTCGTAGGTCTCACTTAATGAAAGAATAATAACTTTCTTGAACTTCATGAAACTCAAAGTTCATGGAACTATAACCATCCAAATATAAACTTTAGGTCTGATCTGAGGGTAATCCCAACAATCCCTTGGACTAGGTCAACCAATTTGATGGGGTTACAAGTAATCACCCATCTGCCTCTGAAGTCTCCCCTCTGCATTCCACCAGCGACAATGCCTCTGTTCCCCGCATCCTCCAAACATTCCTCCTGCCCCCACCTCTCTACCTCTCCATATCACTCCTCCTTACCAGTGTATGTTCATAGTTTCTTAATCTCCTCCACCTGCTCAATATTTTCTATTGGTCTCTTATATACTTCTATAGAGGTGAAAATTCCAATGAGACCAGATCCATTACTACAGAAATGGATTTTAACAGTGCTAGAAAAATCCATCAACAACGCTAGAAAACACTGTTTATCTAAGTGCTATTAAAAGGGGGTCCCTTTTATCAGTGATTTTTTTAGCACTGATAAAAGCCCCCTTTTATTAGTACTAAAGTAAAAGCACAGATAAAAGACATCTTTTTAAATCTATAAATATAAAAAAAATCGGAGTTGTGGGGACCAA
Source organism: Viscum album (assembly GCA_963277665.1). Taxonomy (NCBI): domain Eukaryota; kingdom Viridiplantae; phylum Streptophyta; class Magnoliopsida; order Santalales; family Viscaceae; genus Viscum; species Viscum album. The sequence continues at coordinate 1,817,573,149 of OY728127.1, forward strand.
CCCGTTTATCAATGCTTGAACCCCCCCCCCTCTAACAATGCTACATTACCCATATAACCCCCACTCTAATTGCATTATTCACACCCTAGTCCCTTTAACAGCATTGGGCATCCACCTACGCGACCCTGCCTCCCCTTGGATTCAAACCTGAGACCTCTCCCATGCACGTCTGGACCCTTATCACTCCTCCATGTTGCTTTGTACTCCATTTTATAATATATATATATATATATATATATATATATATATATCTAGTTATATTTTTTATCCATATATTTATTCGTATATTAATATATATTTATATGATTATTTTTAAATACATTTATAAAATATGTTTTGTGTGTGTGTTTATAAATAAATAAATATATACATACATATATAAAAAATACATATATACAACACACACACACACATATTATATATGTGTATCTATAAATATAATTATACATTTTATTTATTTATTTACATATATTATATATTAATATTTATATACATATATTATAATATATAGATAATATATATTATTTTGTTAATAGAGACACACAAACACACACACATTATATAGGTATATAAATATACATATATTTTTATTTTAAATAAAATGGATATTATTTTTTATTTAGATATGGTTTACATATTTATAAACATATTTTATATGTAAATATGTTTACATATTTATTTATAAAATTTAATTTTTATGTGTAAATATATAAATATATATATATACATGTGTGTGTGTGTGTGTGTATACTTAATTATAAATAATAGTACATTATAAAAAATGAAAAAAATTTGAACATCATAATATCCTTATGAGTATAAGTCTTGAAAATAAATTGAGTCTCCAATAAAAAAGGTAATAAGACCCCCTTAAATGAGGATGAAAATCCATTGAATGTTAAAAAATGGGGTACCTGACTAAAAAATAAATTTTGGAGGTCTTGATGATGATGTTTTTAATTCACTCAATTTCTGGTTTTGATGTTTTTTTAAATAAATGAAAGGGAAACATTTTAAACACATGTATTGAAAAATCATATTTCCAGGACATACCTGGTAAACTTCATGCACTTTCTTCATGCACTACCATAGAAAAAACTTTATGCAGTGTCACCATTTAATAGTGCTAAAAAAGAACTGATAAAGGTTCTTTTAATAGTGCTAAAAAAACGCTGTGAAAAGTACCCATTGATCAATGGTTTTTTAGTGCTGATAAAGATACCCCATTTGTTAGTGTTTTTTTAGCACTGTTAAAGAGACCCCCCTTTAAGAGCGCTTTTTTAGTAGTGCTGATAAAGGGAGTCTTTATCAGCGTCTTTTTACTAGCGCTAATAAAAGGTAAATTTCACAAAAAACTTAAATAATTAAAAATAGTATATTAACATAAAAATATATTTATATTTATATATATAATATATTTTATTAAATATGATTTTTATAAGGTTAAATACGCATTTACACACAACATATAAGATATTTATAGAAAAATGGATTATAAAATAATTTAAAAATAATATTAATTAATAATTTACTAATTATTATTGAGTAATAGTCATTTAATAACAATTTAAAGATAGAAAAAAAATCAAAAAAATAATAAACACTCTAAAATAAGTTGAAAACGTGACTCAAACTTCAAACGACCATAACTTTTGATCCGGAAGTCTGTTTGAGCTCTACCACATATCAAATCGAATCCTGCAATGATCTCTATGCACTAGTGACATGGGGGAATCCCTTGTCACATTTTTTGAGGTAAAAAGGCTGAAATGGCCTCCAAAACTGAGTTTTTAGTTGGAGTATCCAAATTTTTTAACATTCGATGGAATTTTATCCTTGTTTAAGGGGATATTCTTATCTTTTTTGGTAGAGACTCAATTTATTTTGAAGACTTACACTCATAAGGATATTATGATGTTTAAATTTTGTCATTTTTCATAATTTACTATTATTTATAATTAAGTATATACACATATATACATATTTGTATATATTTACACATAAAAATTTAATTTTATAAATAAATATATAAACATATTTACATATAAAAATATCTTTATAAATATATAAACCATGTCTAAATAAAAAATAATATCCATTTTATTTAAAATAAAAATATATGGATATTTATATGCATATATAGTTTGTGTGTGTGTGTGGATATATATATATATATTTGTGTGCGTTTATATTAACAAACTGATATATATTATCTATATATTCTAATATATGTATATAAATATTAATATATAATATATGAAAATAAACAAAAAATGTATAATTATATTTATAGATACACATATATATAATATATATATGTATATATATTGTATATATGTATGTATGCATTTATTTATTTATAAACATACACACAAAAAATATATTTTATAAATGTATTTAAAAATAATCATATTAATATATATTAATATATGAATAAATGTATGGATAAAAATATATAACTAGATATATATATATATATATATATATATAAATAGAGATATCATAAAACAGAGAACAAGGAAACATGGGGGAGTGGTAAGGGTCCAGGCGCGCACGAGAGAGGTCTCGTGATCGAATCCAAGGGGAGGTAGGCATGCGTCAGTGGGTGAAGGGGATGCCTAGAAATGTTCAATAAGACGCATGAACCTAGACTTATTAAAGGGGGTGAGGGGCGCGCCGAGCACTATTAAAAAGTGCCTTTATTACTATTTTTTAGTAGTGATAAAAGGGACCCCTTTTAATAGTGATTATGACAACAGCAGCTGATAAATAACAGTGATGCAAACGTAAAAACACATGTACTCTGCGCAAATCCTACATTGTGTACTTTGCATCCTTCTTCTCACACTTGAAATTTCCTTCAAGCAAGTGTAATATTTGCATGGAATTCATGGTAGTCTCTATTTACATAACTACTTTACATGAACTTCGATTAATATAATATCCCATGTGATACTTGGCTTGAGATAATCATGATATAATTATAACACATAAGGAATACTCTAAACCTTGTGATAATACAGAGAGAGAAAGTATTAAAATATTTGTCTACTCTTTTTTTATCACTGGATAATAGTGCTATTATGGGATATTTATAGGTAACCTAAATCACAGTGCTCTACTCTTAGTGCTTCCACAAAACTCGACCATCCATTCAAAAATATGGTTCCCTGAGTTCGAAAATGTAATTTGATTTGGAAATATTTGTTTGGGCTCACCTTACTTTAAACAATCACTTTTCCCCAACCAAACACTTCTGATAATACTTTATCTTCTGATCATGATTACTACTGCATGCATGGAAGCAATTATTCTCACAGTGTATCTTCCCTTGAATGATTTTTATGTGTTTTTAGATTTTTTTAAATATGTGCAGGTCAATTTTTTTAAAAAAAATGTGTATGAAAGGTGGTAGGGGGCCTGCCCCCTTTCGGTTAAGTTGTAAGTTGGCAGGCCCCCTTTCGCCTTTCAGCCATTTTTTTAAAATTACTATTTGAAATATACATGTATAACAAAACTTTTCAGCAGAATTTATCTACTATTTAATATCCAATAGTATTTTCATTACCACATTCTAGATTCTAACAAAAACTCTCACCCAGGGATCCCTTTTATAAGAGGGCTTGCCTTAGAAATCATTTTGGATTTCCAATGTGGGATTCAGGTTCTCCTTTTCCTATGCATAATTTCTAATATATTATTATAAATTATTTTAAATCAATTAATTAGCACTATTAATTACTGTTTAATAATATTATTGAACAACTAATTAATTTATAAATAGTTAATAATATATAATAGGTTTTAATTAATTAGAAATTAAATAAGATATAATTAATAAAGAATAATATTTATAATAACTAAATAATATTGCTTAATTATATAACTAATAATTATATAATTAATAATTATATTACTAATAATTATATAAGTAATAATTATATTACTAATTAACTAATTAATTAGTAACCAATTAATGATTATATAATTAATAATTATATTGCTAATTAATTATTATATAATTAATAATTATATTACTAATTAACTAATTAATTATTATATAATTAATAATTAATAATTATAATTAATAATTATATTACTAATTATCTAATTAATTATTATCTAATTAATAATTATATTACTAATTAACTAATTAATTATTATATAATTAATAAAAAATAATAAAAAATAATAATTATATTACTTTTTAACTAATTAATTATTATATTTATAATTAACTAATTAATTATTATATTATTAATTATTAATAATTAATAATTAATAATTATAATGAGTAATTATAATTAATAATCATATTACTAAATAAATAATAAATAATTATATAATTAATGATTATATAATTAATGATTATATTACTAATTAACTAATTAATTATTATATAATTAAAAATTATATTTATAATTAAAAATTATATAATTAAAAATTATATAATTAATAATTATATTACTAATTAAAAATTATATAATTAATAATTATATTACTAATTAATTATTATATAATTAGTAATGATATTACTAATTAAATAGTTAATTATATAATTATTAATTATTAATAAATAATTATTTTACTAAGTAACTAGTTAATTATTATATAATTAATAATTATATTACTAAATAAATAACTAATTATTAACTAATTAACTATTAATAATTAATAATTATATTAATAATTAAATAATTAATTATTAACTAATAAATTATTAAGTAATTAATAATTATATTAATAATTATCTAATTAATTATTAACTAATTAATTTAATAAGTAATTAAATATTTATTAATTACTAATTGATTAATAATTAATAATTATATAATTATTTTAAATAATTATACATTATATAATTAAGGAATATTATTGAGTTATTATTAAGATTATTTTTTATTAATTATATATTATTTAATTTCAAATTAATTAAAACCGATTATATATTATTAACTATTTAGAAATTAATTAGTTTTTAAATAATATTATGAAATACTAATTAATAGTATTAATTAATTTTTAAAAAATGATTAGTAGTAATTTATTATTATTTCTATGCAGGAAAGAAAGAACCTGAATCCCACATTAGAAATGTAGAATGATTTTTAAGGAAAAGACTCTTATAAAAGGGAGCCCTAAGTGAGTGTTGCTATTAGAATTCTAAACTGTTGTAATAGTAGTAATGCTGGATATTAAATAGCAGATAAATTCTGTTGAAAGATTTTGTTATATATATATATATTTATTTATAAACAAAACAAAATAAAATAAACATAAAAATTTTAAATATACAAAAAGTATATTTAAAATAGTAATTTTTTAATAAAAAATTTGGCTGAAAGGCGGCAGGGGGCCTGCCGACTTTCATACAAAACCTCAAAATATTTGTTTTTTATTAAGAAAACACTTTTAAGGAAAAGTAGGAAACCTATCAAGTACACAAAACAATCAGTTAACATGATAAGTCATGGCCGAATCTAAGATTTTTAATTTTAGTCTGTTAGAGATCGTACCTCTGTGAAGACTCCATTAAGGAACGATAGTCTACTTATTCGAATCCTCTTTGAGTAGGTTTTCCCAATTGTATGTCATCTTGTCCTATGTAAGAATGAGATCTTCCAAAAATATCTTATTCCCGTTGAATCCATGAGCCAATATTCCAAGTTGTTTTTGATACAAGTCACGTTGCTCCTTGGTAAGGTTACTGTTTCTGATTCTTTTGTCAGGGCGCGTGCGTCTGTCTCATTTGGGGGGGACAGCGGTGCTGTTTTTTGCCCTGCATTCTCGCTTTCCAAAGGCGGGTGGCATACGTTCCTTTTTCAGGGACACCTGCTCCTTGATTGAAATGGGATGATGGGATGTCAGTTCTTCCTTCTGTGGATTCCTCCTCGGAACTCGTCACCTAGTCCAGGTCTCCCTTATAGACTTAAGATGTTGTTCGTGAAACTCTTCCTAGCACCATATCTTCATGGACACCAGTTAATTACACTGCTTCTATCAGGACATTCCAAAGGGTCCGGTCAGGGAAGAAACCTTCGGTCAAGGGAGTAGTCACGTTGGACATCATTGGCATGTCTGGAAGCTGGAACACTGGCGCGTCTGGGTTTCTTCCCCTTATTATAGGGCTTCTTGAGGGCGTGAAAACCTGAGGCATCCCACATTGAATACGAGGAATTATATACCATAGGCATGTCTCTGAGGTTTTCCTCAGCTTCCCATGTTTAACAAAGGATATGCCGCATGTTTAACGTCTAGCAGAGACAGATCGAACTAATCAGAACACTGATTAGAGTGGATCAGATGGGTTCAACCATTGGAGGGAACACTGATGTTGGGGAAAACGTGTAGTTATCTTCCTAATTGTTGTTAAGGGGAATAGGGAATGAGGTGGCATGATCCCACCGGGATGTGGTGGCCCGGGTAAGAATCAGGATGGATGGTGGAATGTTGAGTGAAGTGGATAGTGAATGGGATGGAACCGCCATGAGGATGACGATGATTTTGGGCTTGAGCCTTAAAGATGCTTCCTATGTATCCCCGTGGTAGGGAATCAAAGTCCACATAGTTCATTTGACGATGACTTACCTATGACCGAGGGTTTCAACGACTTACCGATGGATGGGGTCACAATGGCTTACCACTGGGTAGGAACGTCAATGACTTACCGCTGAATGGTGTCACAACGGCTTATCACTGGATGGAGTCGAACCTCAGGGAGGCTTCCTACGTACCTTATCTTGGAGACAAGGATAAAAAATGCGTAGTTCCTGCGGGATGGGGGTCAGTGAACCGATATGGAAGAGGACCTGGGGCCCAGATAGATGGTGGGCTTGAACCTCATGGAGGATTCCTACGTACCTTGCCTTGGAAAGGATCAAAGTTCGCATAGTTCGGGTGGGGTTTGGTGAACCGACATGAATGGGGTCGGAACGAATAGTTGTTGGGATTGAACCTCAGAGAGGCTTCCTACATACCTTGACTTGACAAGGATCAAAGTCCGCGTAGTTCAGATGGTGTGGGAACCAACGTGAAGGGGGTCAGAACCAATGGGTGGCAGGCTTGAACTTTGTGGAGGCTTCCTACGTACCCTACCTTGGAAAGGATCAAATACCACGTAGTTCAGGTTGGTGTTTGGGGATTACACTCTAAGTTGCCCGAGGTGTTGGTGAACCGACGTGAAGGAGGTCAGAACGACCATGGTGGTGGGCTTGAACCTCATGGAGGCTTCCTACGTACCCTACCTTTGCAAGGATCAAAGTCCTTGTAGTTCAGGATGAGTGTGGTGTGTGGGGATTACACTCTAGGCTGCCCAAAGAGGATGTCATGGCTGATGCTTACTCTAAGCTCACATGAGTCATGCTTGGTGTGAGAAACAAGAGGCAGTAGAGACCTGACGATCACATCGCAAAAGGTGCGTCTGTGGGAAGTGAAGTGGGGATCATGTGTGGTTAGCGACCCAAAAAGGAAATAGGGGCTTACACGTGGTTAGGGGCCCAGGGAGATGGATATTGGGACTTACTCCAGGGTGGAGGCCCGGATGGTGGCAAAGCCCAGCAGGAGAGGGATTTGGCACCGAATAAAGGAGGGGCAGAGATGCTACCTCCTGCAAGAAAAGCTAGAGAATCACACCAAGGTGGTCGCCCTTTCCCTGTGGACAGACACCGCTTCGATGAAGAGGATCTCATTCCATGTGAGGAATAATCTCACTCCCATGGAGACTGATAGGTGTAGAGAATGTACGAGATGGGGCACCCCACGTGCAAGGCATGGGGCGAGGTCACAGTTTAACATCATGTGATGAGGACGATGGTGCTTGGCAGTTTAACGTCCTATAGCTCATAAGAGGGAGGGTTCACTCCACACCCCTAGGACTTAAATAACTGATACCCTCTGCACCTTAGTGAAGAAAAGGGACAAGAAACAATATGGTTCAGGGGTGTTTTGGAGAAAACCATTGGGGGGTCCATGTTAGTGTGGCTATGCAAAGAAGCAATATCCATTAGCATGCCTATGCAAAGGAGCATGAGGCGAAGAAATGCAATGGGAAGTATCGTACAAGGGACCTTAAAATTTCTTCATGAAAACCTGAAGGGCTGCACGGGAAAAGGAGTTGCAGAGCAAAGGGGTTCACATGTAGAAGCCTTGTAAAGATCTGGTGCCCCATGAAGTGGAGGGGCTTTGTGAAAGAATGATATTCATGAAGTAAAGTATCCTAGGCTAGGGATAGGGCATAAGTGCATATGGGAGGAGCTTCACGAAGTGGAAAGGCATTCACGAAGCAATGCCTCACGAAGAAGGGGTGCCTCGTAAAGCATAGCATTATGAAGAAACGTGCTTCATGATGTATAGTGACCCGACCTTAGAACTTGGGTTACATGCGCATGGAGTGTGTTTCACGAAGCGTAAGTGCTCCTCAAAGACCCGATTCCTCTTGGGGATCTCCTTACTTCACGGAGGTCCATGGGCTTCGCGAAAGGCATCCCTCTCGGAAGAGGGGCTCAATTAAGGCCAAGGGGGAGGTACTTCACGGAAAAAAGTACCTGGAGGAGCTCATGGTTCATAGAGCAGGAAGTGCTTCACGATTTGGGAGCTAGGAAGGTGAATGGTCGGAGGATCTATCCCTCAGGCTCAAGGGTAGCCCAGTATTTATAGGCAAGAGGCGCTGTGAAGTAGGGTTCGCTCAGCATGAAGCCGAAACTTGCCTCGCGGTGGGTTGCTAACATCAAAGGGGATCGTTGAACCATCCCACTTCCTTGCCTCATGGTGGATCACAAACATCAAAGGGGTTCACGGAGCTGTCCCACCTCCTTGCTTTGCGGTGGGTCGTGGACGTCAAAGGGGTTCGCGGAGCCGTCCCACCTCCTTGCTTCGTGGTGGGTTGTGAATGTCAAAGGGGATCGTGGAGCTGTCCCGCCTCATTGCTTCACGCCGAGTCATGAATGTCAAAGGGGCTTGTAGAGCCGTCCCTCCTCGTTGCTTCACGATGGGTCACGAACATCAAAGTGGGTCACAAAGCTCTCCCACCTCATTGCTTTGCAATGGGTCACGAAGGGGATCTATGGCACTAGCTACTAGGCTCTAGGGGCTTCAAAATCCATCATCGCAAGACATTCCCCAATTCTTTTAGGATGTTCTGTGCACCTCCAATTTTGGCGTCAACAAATGCCCCCCCTCAGACTGGGAGTCAAGGAGAAAATGAGAATCCAAGTCTGAGGGTCCATCGCCAAAATTCCTTGGTTCCCGCAAGTTGGCCTCGCGAATGAGTATCGCGAAGGAGGCCCACGAAGTAGAGCAGCGATGCGCGGGCCGAGTGCATCGCGAAGTCCACCGTGGCTGGACGCGCCGCGAAGCACCCAGGGTGATCGCCTATAAATAGTGGGGTTGAATTCTATTTTGTTTTTTCTCTTCTCCATGATTTCAAATTTTGGCACTTTCGATTAGCGAAGCTCCACGTACTCTACGATCGCTCTTCGTGAATCGGGCCTTTTGCTTCGCGGTGCGCAACAAATCTTCAACTTCGCGTTAGTGCGCTCCACGACTTACGTCTGAGGGTTAGCACAAGGCTCTATGATTCCACTGTCCAGATTGAGCTCCACGAGCAGTCTCTGCGATCGATCTCTGCGATTGATCTTTGTGATCCAATCCAAAAATTATATGAATTTTAAGGACAGGATTGCTCACTAAGAGGTCTTTAGGGGGGGGGGGTCCTTGTGGATGCTACCCAAAGGGAAGAGATGGAAAATAGATTGGGTCTGGGGGAGTTGGTATGGAGCCACTCTGATCATGATTTGCTAGTGCAACTATTGTCAGAAATCCAAAGGGACTAACCATTGTGAAAAAAGGCTGCCTTTGTATGGATTTAGACTGAGGGATGACATCTTTATCCATGAAGCAAGTAGGGAAAATCCAGCCTACTGGTTCAGGATCACGTTGTGCCTGAGCTAGTGGTTTAAGGCGATTAGCGACCACACTTGGGAGAAATTTATGCCCGTTACTGATGATTGTTTATACAATCATCTGAATGAAATTGACGGGAAAGAATTGCAGCCAGAGATGTCCCCTCCTCTGTACCAAAAAATCCTAAAGGAGGCACTAAGGAACCCGAAGAAGGGATGGTCTGATGAGTGGGACCTTTTCCAAGGTGGAAACTTCACGGACGACTGGGCATGGGCCTACTGGTTAAGTGCCTTGTGTAAAGAATTTGGGGAAGATATGAGGAGAGTCGGTCTCTATGAGGTAGCCTGGGACTCCCAATTTCACATCTACTAGACAAAGCAGCTGATGCCAGAGCTGTTGAGCCAGTGGTCATCGGGGACCAATACCTTCCACCTACATCACGGGGAGGTTGGAATCATATTATGGGACATGCATCAAATCTCGGGGGTCCCGATACTGGGAGTGATGTACGATGAATTAATCCATACTATGGGTGCATGGGAGGATCCGAAGAAGATGCTACCACTGACGATGGCATTGATGAGACTGGTGCCGGAAGATGACAAGGAAGTGGTGAGATATGTCCACTTCAGATGGTTTTTCAAGAAATTTCTGAACTTCCCAGAAAATAGACGGTTACTGATGAGGTCTCAGAATTTCCCAAAGGGAGCCCAACGAGGCGAGGAGCACTCGTACTGGTGGCTCTTGGAGGACAGCTAGTGGAAACCCTGGGGGTTCAGCATCAGAACCGAGCAGAAGATGATAGTCAGGCTGGCGACATTCATCGTGGCTCTTATCTATGGCTAGATCTTGACGATGAGGGACATAAATGTAGGTGTGTGACCCAGAACATTCATCATGGCCTCTATGCTAGAGACCAGAGGGCGGGTGAATCTCAGAATTCTGATTCTTTCCAAGATATACAAAATTATCTAGCACATCAGCGAGGGGAAGAGGCCAAAGAGGATATGTGGGCCATTCCACCTCCTGTATGGGTGGATAGCGGCGCACATTACGGAAGGTTTATGAATACCCAAACCCTATTTATCATATGGGATCAGAATTTCTCCCATCCATCCTGAACACCACGGAGAGCTTTCCGGCCAATCTAACTGTACCATCGGTATTAAATCGAGTCTGGAAGATAGAAGAGTTCAACTTCCATCTGTTCCCGCTGCCAACAGGGTCCTTCACAGATGATGGCCAAGGGACAGAATAACACTAATCCTATCTCCTGGCCTTTCGAGGTGGAGTCCTGGTGGTGAGGGTGGACCATGAGCTGCTCTGCGAGCTGTATGTTCCGCATAGATTTTCCAAGAAATTTCAGTGCATGCAGTGATTGACCCCCCGGGTTTACCTAGGGGTGCGCCATGAAGAGAATCTATGCATGATGAGCCAGATGTGGATCATGTTCACTCGCGAGGATGGAAATATGAGGAATGATCTGCCTCCATCCACTATTGCCTTCAGTTTAGTTAAGGAGTATGCCCAAAGTTGGGAGGCGGCCTACCCAGGGGAAATGCTAAAGCAGCCGACTGTCCGAGCTGGTAATGGTGGACCTCCCCAACCTCAAGGCCAAGTCTAGAAGGCGATAGGTACATCCCGTGGTAGTAGGGCTGCTGTGGTGAAGAGTCCTGCACTGGTTGAGGGGGAGGCAGTAGCAGTGGACCTGGTGTCCCTAGAAGAGAAAAGTTACACAGAAGGGAGGACACTGAGGGAATTCCGCAAGATATCCACTCAGGCTTTGGGGAAACAATTGTGTCACATAGACATGCCGGAGGATGCTGTCTTCCCAGAGGCCTGGGATATTTGGGAAGTCAATAGACAGTTCCTCATCCCTCCCGATATGTGGCAACACCTGAACCGTCTCGGGATGGATTTTCCGGGGATAGGCCCTATTAGGGCCAACTTTGTGGTGTCCCGAGCGGAGGCCGAGTAGTACCTGGTGGAGCTGGAGGACTTTGTGAATTCCTGGGGTGTCCCACATCCAATGACAAACTACATCAAGGTGATGCTAGATCATACAGTCCCTCCACAATTGTCGACCGCTGAACTGAGAGAGCGCATCCCTCTATTAGAAGAATCAGACGATTCCTCCTGGGGGGACGAGGCTAGTAGAGGGAGCCCGTTGGAGGAGGGAGAAGTTGGAGACCAAGGTTCAGAGATTGTAGAATCCACCGAGTCACTCGAGGTAAAATCCTGAATCCACTCCCCAGGATCTGTTTCCAAACTACTTTGGACCCTCCGTTAACGTTTAAACTGTGCAGGAAATCCTAATTCACAGAACCCATTCTCATGCTGTAGTGGATTCAGATGCGGGGCCTTTGGGATCCACACCTATGGCTGCATTAATTGCTACGTCCGGCGAGGCCAGGATGCCTGAGGTGACCCCTTTAGAGCTTTTAGATCTTCCGGTAATATACGAGGGGCCACACCTTAGGGTCCAAATGGTGTCAACCCAAGAACGAGACCAGGAATTTTATCTCTATAAGTCTCTTCTACCAAATTCATGATTTTCACCCATTGACAATGTCAAATAATGTCTAATCCCTCTTTGGTGTGCACAGTTTGTCAAATGGCATGGGCCGCCTTAGCAAGGTTGGTCGGGGATTCTGGTGGTGTCCTTCCTAGAGGAATGCCGGTGATTGTGGAGGAGGATATCCAGACTGATAGAACCGCGACGTTCCCAATCACTGGTGGTACCGTGAGCGGGGCTGTGCCTAAGACCATTGAGGTGGGATCCGATGACGAGGATTGATCAGATAGCCCAGGTCCTGCCATGCCTGATCAAACACCAGACGTGGACCCTGTTGAAGATTTCCTGAGGGTATTCTTCGCATATGATCCTGCCAACCGTGCTGACTGGGACGAAATGAACTCTGATGAAGAGGACAAAAAAATAGTCCAACGCCGATCATGGAAGCTGATTACACGCTTTGTTAATATCACCCACAAGCACTATGGCTGGATGATTTGGACATACTTCACTCGCGACAGCGCGAACTGTGTGCTGGGGGAGTGGATGCCCAGCGTCCCCACCTACTTGTCCGAGATCTTATGGCGGAGAAGATTTGGGAGTACGATCGTGGCCTTGGTGTGGGCTAGCAGCGGAGGAAAGCAGTGAACATCAAGAGGATCCCGAATGATGAAGATGAGGTCCAGTGACTGTAGAGTCGGGCATATGAGCACTCAGCCACTCTTAACGTGCAATCAGGGATGATACTGTGGTTGAAGGCCCAGCTGGCAGAGGACGAAGAGGGATTGAGGCAAGCCTCCGAAAAAATGACCATCATCTGGACCGATGTAGAGCAGGCCCAGATTGTAGTTAATGAATTGCACCCCATCGCTGCCAAGGAGAAGCGAGAACTGAACAGGGAACAACAAATCCTGGATGCCACAAGCTAGAGGGTGGCAGAGCTGCAACTTTCGTTTGATGGTGTTAATCCGTCCATGGGAGGGATAGAACCTCGGGTGCTGTAAAGATCACAAACCCTCTAACACACTTTCATGCTTTGATTATTTGTATGCCATAACATGCATGAGTCTCGTTATTAGTACTGGTTTTACCCACATCTGTTATAATCATGAAACACCTAGTGATCAATCCCTAAGCTCACGTGGGTCGAGCCCAATGTAAAAAACAAGGGATGATCACTACGTTATTTCATCTGAAAATAAGAGTGATGACCAAGTTTCAGGCATCCGGGTTCTGAACAACCATTCCGGATTCTTGGGAAGATAGGGGAGAGACCTGACTAGAGAATGAAGCTCTCAGAATAGTCGAATTACCATTTTCCCTGTGTGCTCTTGTGCATGAATAGGGTGACTCTAGGGGCACTGAAATAAACTCGAACATGGGGGAATGTAAGGTGTGAATCACAATACCCAAGATCCGGAACACTATAGTGATGGCATGAAAATTAAGAATTAATTTTGACCATGTTTGAAACACAACATCCTAATTGCGTTATCCTAAAATGGGGATAACAAATGAGGGCCGACCGCTGACCATGTTCGAAACACAGGGCCTGACTCCTAATGTTATCCATTAGTATTCCGGCATGTTATCCTAGGATAGTAGGTGAGCCATAGGCCGTGCATCCATACCATTAGGAGGTTCCTCAGGACGTGAAAGAGGGCGAGGATCCGAATAAAGAGCACACAAAGCGTGGAGAGTGGAGTGATGGGTTTGTTCAAATGGAGTCCAACACTCTTGAAATTACGCCACCGTGGTGGAAACACATTAGGTGGGTACATCGGTCTGATTAGGGATTAAACATACTTCCAAATAGGACTTCTCTGATGAGGAACCTGTCACCTCCCAATGTTATCGTGGGGCATCCTGAACTTGTTCAGGGAAAGACTACAATTTCATGGTTCTCCAAGAGAGCTCAGGTCAAGGGACTAGAAAAAGAGGGGGGGAACAAGAATCATGATTCCTAGGGCTAGACCCAGAGACATGAAGTTTGGGGGTTCCTACATATCCCATGAGGATGGGAATCAAGCCAAACATAGTTCTTGGGGCATGGTGTGTTCAGAGACCAATACTGATAAGGAGAATCCTCTCTGGAAACTGATGCATCCCATAATTAACATAGGGCATCCCAAACTTGTTCAGGGTAGAACCATAGTTTAGTGTCATGCATTGAGTACATATGGAATCACACAGTTTAACATCATAATATGGGATGTAGAATGAAAGGGAAGATCCTAAGAAGGGAATATGTGGTGTGGTAGCTATAAACCCGACGTGAATGAGGACTTGGTCCGGATCACACCACGTATCCCCAGAGGAAACTCTTCAGGTCAGGGGACCAAGAGTCAAAATTAGGCTAGGCCCAAAGAAAAGTGGTCGGGCAGTCCTACATACCCCATGAGGATGGGAATCAAGCCATACGTAGTTCTAAGAGTGCAGTTTAACATCATGCGTGATGAGGAAAGGTGCGTGTGACATGGCTGTTCCAATACATGTCCTACCATAACTACTAAGCCCACATGAGTCGTGCTCGATGTGAGAAACAAGAAGTAGTGATGGGAATTTCCTAGCACAGGGAGGCACACATTAGGGATGACACGACACTAGGTGAATGGCATCCCACTAATGCTGACCCACCCATATAGCACACCTAGATGCGTAGAGGAGTAAAGCCGAGTATGTTGGGATTCCACTTGAACATAAGGAAGTGGAAATATGTGAATCATGACGCTCGAGATCTGGACCACAATGATGGTGGTGTGAAGATAGGGAATAAGTATTGAACATGTTCGAAACACAGTATCCATATCACATTAGCTTGGAATGGGGAAATACAGATGAGGGTCGACCGTTGACCATGTTCGAAACACAGGACCTGTCGCAAATGTTGTTTGTGGTCTTTTGGGACGTTGGCCCGAAATGGTAGGTGGGCCGAGGAGACATGAGACCAGGATGTGAAGGGGGTCCCTTCAGATGTGGAAGAGGATGAGGATCCAAATAAAGGGCTCACTAAGCTTGGACATGGAACAAGGGGACTTCCCCCATGAAAATTACACACTTCGGGGTCTTTTTCAAAACGCATATGAATACAACTATAAGACGTATCATACAGAGGGAGTCAAGTCCCTTCCCAAGAAAAAGAGTCTTGGGGTCGCACACTTTTAGCTTAAGGTCCTGGGGTGGACCATTAAGGGGGATTGATTTAATGGACAATGCACAGGGTGGCGAAACAACCAAACATGACACGCAGTTCCCATAGGGAGATCTTAGTTTTGGGTCATAGAACTCGAACCACACTGGGAAAAGATATGGGAAGCACATGGTGCGGCTATTGAAAAACCCAATGTGAATGAGAACCTAAGAGGTACTCACCACACCACATGTTCCCAGATGAGTTCGGGCCAAGGGGCCGAAAAAGAAGGGATAAGATTTGTAGATTCTTGGGGATGGATCTGGAGACCAAAATGCTTGGGCGTTCTTATGTATCCCATGAGGATGGGAATCAATCCATACATAGTTCTGGAAGATGTCACGTAGTTTAACATATTTTGGAAATAGAAGTGGAGTGGTCTTAGTTTATGGTCATAGAGCTCGGACCATGGATGGTAGGAAACACGGGAGACACATGGTGGGGTAATTATAAAACCCGACGTGAATGGGAACCTAGGGTTCTGACCACCACGTGTTCCTTGGGAAGGTTTTAGGTTGAGGTATCGAAAACTGAAGTTAATCTAGGACCGAGGAAAAGTGCACGGGCGTTCCTATGTACCCCATAAGAATGAGGATCAAGACGTACATAGTTATTAAGATGGAACAGTGGGATACCAGTTCCAGTTATAATAAGGTTGCGTGGGTTTGGCCCATACACAAAAAGAAGTGGTATTTGATAGATCTTGTTTGTCATTTAGGATGAATGAGTGTTTTTTTTGTGTAGTGACGGACCTAGGATAGAAATTCTAGGCATCGCCACAACAAAAATCAAGCTGTGTGTAGGCATTGACAAATGGTATGGTGCATGACCGATACCAAACATGATGCCTCATCGAGTGAGGATATCATGGCGCAACGCCGTTTTTTTATGCGGACAGAACGATAATGTCATAATTTAGGGTCATGTGATGGGACCGACCATGCATTTTTAATGTCGTGTAGGATAGATGCAATAGTTTAAAGTTGTGTGGGACTAACCACCATAGTTTAAAGTCATATGAGGATGAGGTCCACACCATATCATGTGCAATTATGAGAAAGAAACCTCGGGATGAGGGGCCAAAAAAAAGTTTAGAGGATATGGGGCATGAGAAACTAGCTCCCAATTGAGCTGGACCTGAAGACGAGATGTCCGGGTGTTCCGACGTATCCCATGATAATGAGAATCAAGCCACACATAGTTCTTCAAGGTTACTTTTAACGTCGTGTGAGACTATATACAGTTGAATGTCATGTGGGATAGGAAGTAGTGGAGATAACTCCTAGAAAGGGGCATATGTGGTGCGACTAATGCAAAACCGACATGAATGAGGACAGAAGCCCATACCACGCCACACAGTCCCGTAAGAGTTAAAGGCCCGAGAGTAGAACATAAGAGATAAATTAGTGGAACTCAAGCTGGACCCAGAGACAAGATGTCTAGGCGTTCCTACGTATCCCATGGTAATGGGAATTAAGCTGTACGTAGTTCTAAAAGAGATCTTAGTTTATGGTCTTAGAGCTTGGACCGTAGAGGTGCAAAAACCTTCCAAGTAAGTGCATACCTCAACCCGATCCCTAAGCCCACGTGAGTCAAAATCAGTGTGGGAAACAAGAGCAAAATAGGTTTTTTGCAATACTTGGAACACACTCTAAAGGGAAATCGATGCAGAACCCCAAATGATGCCTTTACCATAGCTTTTTTCCTCCTAACATGCAAATGAGCACTGAGGGATAATTCCAAAAGTGTCGAAATTCTATTTGGACATGATGAGGTGGAGAAGGATGTGAATCATGTAACCAACATTCAAGGATTGAATGGGTTGGCATTATGATGGAGGATAATGGTTTACCATGTTCGAAACACAGCATCCATATCGCGTTAGCCTGGAATGGGAACAAAAAATGAGCATCGACCGCTGAAAAAATTTACAACGTGGGACTTGTATCAATTTTTTGCTTGGAACCCTTGAGTACGTTGGCTCATAATGGTAGGAGGGCCCTTGGGTCAAGCATCCATGCCATTCAGGGGTCTCTTTGGATGTGAAAGGTGATGGAATCCCTAATGAAGGGGAACACAAAGCCTGAGAAATGGGTGAAAGCATGTACAGGTAGAATCTGACATTCCAGGTGCTAAACCAGAGTACCCTTGGGAACATTGGTGAATCACTGAAGAGGATCGAGGGTCTCATCTTGAGAGAAACCGATTCAAAAAGATGAGTATAGAACAAGGGGACAGAGAACTCTCAGGAGAAGGAGGTAAATGGCGTGGTTGTTACAAAACCCGACATAAATGAGGACATAATCCCATACCACACCATGTACTCCTCTCCCTGGGGGAATGTAGGACAAAGGTCCAAGATGAGGCTGGACATGAAGACTAAATGTTTGGGCGGTCCTACATATCCCATAAGGATAGGAACCAAGCCATACGTAGTTCTAGAAGAGACAAAGATAGGGGTAGGATAACCCAACGAGGGGGGTGTACAGAATGAATAGTAAACTGACGTGAATGAGGATGTAATCCCATAATACACCCTAAAACCCAAAGTGAGAACTTGGGAAAGAGGCCCGAGAAGGCCAAGGGACCTCATATTGGGCATTCCGGTCAATTGTTGTCATATGACCTCTTATGCGGGTGCTGCCTCCTCATAGCTTCTAAGCCCACGTGAGCAAGGCTCGGTGTGGGAAACAAAGAGTAGGACTTGGCTCTCCCCATTATATAAGGGTCAAATAACTGGCATAACCCTAGGGAGGCCGCAACTTGAAGGTGCAATGGGGCAGGATGAACCACTATACTCACTATTTGGGACTTATGGGGGTGGCGATAACGACAAAGGATAGCTGTTGACCATGTTCGAAATACAACGTCCATATCATGTGACCTGGAATGGGAATAACAAATGAGGATCGACTGTTGACTGTATTCACAATGCGAGACTTGTATCAATTTTTTATTTGAAATCCTCAAGGATGTTGGCCCTAGATGGTAGGAGGGCCCTTGGGCCGAGCATCCATGCCATTCGGGGGTCCTTTCGTACATGAAACATGATGTATTCCCAAGTAAAGAGTGTGAGTGAAGCATAAGTGTGCCTGTACATTTCAACATTAAGCAGGATGATGAAAGAGGCGAAAGTCTCCAGGGAATGGGACACACGGAGGGACCATGATGAACTCAATGTGGATTAAGGCAAAATCCTACGCCACACCATATGCTTTGACCCGAGGGGAGACTTCGGTGTTTGGGCTGGGCCAAAAGACAAAATGTCTGGGCGTTCCTACGTATCCCATGAGGATGGGAATCAAGCCATACGTAGTTCTTGAAGGCCATGCAGTTTATCATCGTGCGATGAGGACATGGAAGAATAGAAGAACGGGGAGGAAGCACATAGTACGGTCATCGCAATTCTAACATGAGTGGGGCCAAATAATCATTCACTACACCATGTAAGGACCCTCTGAGAGGACTACACCCAATGGGGGATAGTGAAAGAGAAGAGTTTGGGGTCGGACTCAAGACGAGGCATCTGAGCGTTCCTATGTATCCCATGCGGATGGGAATCAAGCCTTACGTAGTTCTATGGGTGTATAGCATCTTATGGAACGATATACAGTTTAACATCGTGCGGGATGTAGTAGTTTATGGTCTTACAGGACATAATACAGTTTAAGGTCGTGTGAGACCTAAGCAGTTTAAGGTCATGCAGGACCCAGCGGTTTAGGTTCATGCAGGACCGGTAGGCTCAGACAAAGTATTTCTTGAGGAACTTGGCATTAGTGGGAGGATTTATACACTCACCATCCATGGTTACTAAGGATTATGCACCATTAGGATAGACCTTGTGGACTACATAAGGTTCTTCCCATTTGGGATCCAACTTGTGTGGTTTCCTACCAGGTATCATTGGTGTCTGAAGGGCCAATACCAAGTCACCTTGAAATAATGAACAGAGGAAAACTTTCTTGTTGAAAGATCTAGCCATCTTATTCTGATACCTTTCCAGATTGTGCAGGGCATGAAGCATGTTCTCATCAAGTGCTTCCAATTCGGCCAGATGAATTTTAGCTACTTTATCTGGCACTAGCTGATCATAGACCACTATGCATAATGAAGGCAACTGAATCTCGATAGGCATGACAACCTTTTCCCCATACACCAGGGAGTATGGGGTCCCCTGGGTGGAATTACAAGTCATCGTCCGATAAGCCCATAGGGCGTTGGGGAGCTTGTCCAGCCAACTCTTCTTTTTCTGACCAACCATTTTTTGCAAAATGTTAGAGAGGTTTTTGTTGTATGCCTCAATCTACCCATTTGATTGTGCATGGTAGTGGGAGGTATGGTTAGAACAGATGTTGTACTTGGCATACAACTTCTTCAACTCAGCCGCCTGGAAGCTGGTGCTGTTATTAGTGAGGATGGCGTGAGGGAATCTAAACTGGTAGATGATATTGGAGCTCACGAAGTCGACAATAGAATGGGCCTTAAACTCATTGAGTGGGACTGCCTCTTACCACTTGGAAAATAAATCCATAGAGGTCAGGTTGAACCGAAACTGGTGAGTTGTCACCATTGGATATGGTCCCACGACATCTAGCCCCCATACTAAAAATGGACAAGAGTACTTGGTAGTGTGGAGAGGATCTGGTGGCTGATGCATGAAGTTGGCATGAACTTGGAATGCATGAAATCTCTTCTAAAACTCGATGCAATCATGGATCATGGAGGGCCAAAAGTACCCCAGTCTCTGGATCTGGTGAGATAGCTTTGGCCCGGTCTGATGAGCCCCGCAGGAACCGGTGTGAACCTCCCGCATGACCTGAGAAATCTTGACTCCTTGGATGAAACAGAGGAGAACACCATCAAACCCGCACTTTTAGAGGATCTTATCAATAATGGGACCACTCTGGAGGGTAAAATGCAACGCACAGTGTTGGATTCACTCACACTCGGCCCGATCAGTCAGGAGGTAACCATTTTGGAGATACTCAACAAAGGGGGCTCTCCAATAGGGAGTCAGTTCAACCACTACATCTATGGGACCTGGGGGTCCTGACGTGGAGGCTCCAGCAGTAAGATGGCTCACCTGCAGGTCTTCGTCATCACCTGGGGTGATGGGAGCAATGACTCTCTGATGTGCCATGTGGATAATCAGATCATCCTGCTCGGGTTCTTCAAGTGATGCAGCCAGGCCGGTCAGGGTGTCAGCTCGACCATTTTGAGATCGAGGGACATGAGTAACTTCCGACTGAGATGGGAACTGGGACATTAGATGGAGAGTGCACTCCAACAATGGTATGAGCTCTAGTTTTCTGACGACATAGTCACTGTTGATCTACTTTATGACAAGTTCAGAATCCCATTTCACATGAAAATGGGGAACATCAATCTCAGGGGGCAGCTTGAGGCTAGTAATAAGAGCCTGATACACTGCCTCATTGTTGGTGCAGACTTTTGACAACAGGAATGAGTAGTGCAGAATATCTTGTGCTGGGGTAATACAGATGATACCCAATCCCACCCTGTTGAGCATGGGATCATTGAGCCTCCTACCGGTGGGACTCTGGAAAGCACCATCGAAGTGCATCTGCCATCACAGCATGGAATGATATTATGAGAGGATTGACTCATCAGGAAAATTGATATCCAAGGACTAGTCAGCAGGAGATGAATGGGAGGAAAGGAAGTCTGCCAATGCTTGCCCCTTAATAGCTTTATGAGGGACAAAATTGATATCTAACTTTTGAATAATCAATGCCCACCGAGCTAGAAAGCCTGTCAACATAGGGAAGTTTAGAATGTACTTCAGTGGGTCTACCTGAGACACCAGCTGTACCTCGTGGTTCTGTATGTAATTCCATAATTTCTGCACTACAAATACTAGCGCAAGTCATCTCTTTTCGATGGGGGAGTATCTAGTCTCCGTATCGATGATCATACGACTGAGGTAGTAAAGGCTATTTTCTATCCCCTCATTGTTCTTCTGGTTGAGAAGGGCACTGAGAGATCATTCGAGGGAAGTCACATAAAGGAACAATGGATTTCCGGAGATAGGTGGAATTAAGACCGGAGGATGGAGCAGATACTGCTTGATTTCCTTGAATGCGGTTAGGAACTCTTCGTCCCATTCATAAGCGATGCCTTTCTTCATGAGCCAAGAAAAGAGATTACACTTGTCAGCCAGATTCGTAATGAATTGGCATATATAGGCTAAGTGGCCTTGAAAACCTCAAAGTTCCCGAATATTGCTCAGGGGAGGCATCTGGATGATGGCCTTGATCTTCTCTGGTTCGATCTCGATGCCCTGGTACCTGAAAACAAAGTCTAGGAACTTTCCAGAGGTGACCTTGAAGGCACATTTTAATGGGTTCATCTTCAGGTGGCGAGAATGGAGGAAGCCAAACACTTTCTCAATGTCCTTGAGATGGTCCCGGTGCTGGTGAGATTTGACGACCAGATCATCCACATATCATTATGCTAATATTCTGATGATTGGATTGAATATGTGATGCATGGCCCACTGATATGTGGCACCTATATTCTTTAAGATGAAGGGCATGACCTGAAAAAAACGTACCTTGTGGTGCCCTAAAGGCTGTGGAATCCTCATCCTTGGGGGCCATCCGGATCTGATTATATCCAAAGTACATGTCCATGAAGGAAAGGTCTTGAAACCTAGTTTTAGCATCGATCAAGAATTCCATCACAGGAAGGGGAAAATCATCCTTCAGATAGTGACAATTAAGATCTCGAAAATTGATGCAGAATCTGATCTGCCTGTTCTTCCCAACTGGCACTATGTTGGCTAGCCACTTGGGGTACTGGACCTCCTTAACGAAGTTGGCTCCGATGATCTTGTCAACTTTAGCCTCGACCATGGCACCGTGAGAAGGGTGCATATTTTTTGGAGGCTTCTTGAACCCATGATGACTTTCCAGGAGACCGAGGCGATGGATGGATACATGAGGATCTAGTCCTGGCATCTCGCCATAGCTCTAGGAAAATACATCATGATGTTGTTTCAGGAAGTCTATGTATCATTTCTGCTCCTTGAGAGTCATGGAGAGACTGATAAATGTGGGTCTTGGATCTGCCTCGCTACTGAGGTTCACCTGTACCAATTCATCAACCGTGGTAGAGATTCCGTCTTCAAAGGTGGGGAGAGCATCCTCTAAATCCTATTCTTCACTTGCGGAGGAGGGACCCCAAGCCGGAGGAGCTTCCTCTGGGTCGACAGATCCTGAAGAGAGGCTGGTACCAGCCTAAGCGGCGGTTGTCATTGCATCAGGAAATCCCTATACTTCTAAAACCATAACAATGAAGGCTATCGACCTGATCCCATCTAGTCTTCGGCCCAAGGGGCCATGCTTGATGATGTCAAAGAAGTAGTGGCACGTCGGCTTGAGCTGATTGGTTACAGCCTGGCGAAATAGGAAAGTATGATGTATCGCCGTTTCCATGGGACAGACATCTCGATACCTTATGGGGTAGGGGTTAAGGAATCACCAAGGATTTATTCGTATAAGAATATGTAGTGATCTCCCAATGTCGCTTGAACCTGATAATATGCTTCCCCCATGTGCCAGATACAACAAAACATTTCCCCATATCGAGGGTCATGGCCTCCAATTGATGGATCAGAAAGATGTAGGTGTCATCCAAACCTGCCCAGGGGTCGATTGTAACCATGGCATGCTCGACCTCACTAACCTGAATCTACTTGTCCTTGATCTTGTAATAGTCGGCATCCAAGTAGCAGGCTTCACAAGAGGCAAAAGGAGACGTGTCACTTTGGAGCATGCCCACTCGACCATTGAGGGAGTACTTGAGGAAATGTTGATATAATGAGGGAACTACCACATGCAGGTGGAGCCATGGTTTTCCCATCAATGCATTGTACGCGGTGTCCTGGGAGAAAACCATAAACTTGATACTGGAAACTAGGCCACCGAACTGGGTCTTCAAACGGATCTTGCTGACCGGGGTCTGCTCTGTCCTGTCGTATCCCTGGATCTTCAGGTCAGAGGGTGTCAAGTCATCCTCGGATAACCCCAGCTTCTGCAATGTCTGTGTCGGGATAAGGTTAATCCCAGAGCCGGTGTCAACAAGACAGCGGTGAACCTCCACACCATTGAATTGGATGGTGATGTACAGTGGGCGGATGTTCCCCTATATGGGAGAACCTTCATATTCTCCATAGAATGATATAATGACCTAGAATTCATAATTATCTATTGCTTTTACATGAAAGGACTCTGCAGCTACTACCTCCGTCTCAAACTAGAGGGGGCTTCTTAAAGCCTCAGCAAGGGCCTCACACAAATCTGCCGAAAGATGAAGGGCCTCAAGGATGTAAATCCCTACTGGGATACTGGAAAGGTGCTTGAGAACATCATACTTCAACACTAGGTAAGAAATTATACTTGTAGAAGGTCGTTCTATGACAGAAGGTACGGTGGAACCTGCCGACTGGGCCGACGGCTGATTGGTGCTAGGCATATCCCGCTGCTCCCTAGTCAGAGCCTATAGAGTGGCTACCGGATGATGACCGAACAACTGAGACCAACCTATAGCAGGGAGTGTCTTGTTGCAGCATGGTCGAGGTGGCTCTGACTGATCCAGTAGCACAAATGGAAGTGAAGGTGGGCCTAATGACACCAAATGAGGAGGTTTCACGTGCTGAGCTCAGCACTGGGCCTGCTGTCTAGTCTTAGTGTTGTGCACGACCTGGCTGGAAGTGCTGGCTGATATTCCTTGATAACCCATATGGCCGCAGATCTACCGATGTTGGTGTCATATGGGGACGTTGGGGAGATCCACCTGGCGCTCCCCATCATCGGGAGTCATGTAGGGGTTTACCAACTCTACAGTGTTAATCGAAGTGTACCCTTGACTGTTACTCGAAGAGTCATCCACTACTAAGAAGATCCTGGGAGGAATCCCCATATATGGGGGCAAGAAGTCACCAAGAGTACGGGACAACGATGTCATTGGCGGGGCACATTTATTTCCTTTGCGTCATCGGTGTTTGATCTTCTGGGAAGAGGCCAACTGATATGACGATGCAGAAGTGGTGGCCGTAGCTTCTAAAGGCTCTGGCCGATTTAGGAATGCATGGATGATACCATGGGCATGAGTGACCATTTTTTGAGCCATGCAGTTGTCATAATTCTAGGACCTACTGTTAGAAACCTGTTTCCACTCACCCTCGTTGTCGCTGCTACTATCTGGCCTTACGACGACGCATGCCACTTGTGCTGGGGTCGGGCCCAACCTGACTATATTGTTATCGATCTAGTCTTGAAGCCAGTCTTTGAACACATAGCACTGCTTGAGAGTGTGCCCCAAGATCCGATGATAGGGGCAGTAGTTGGGGTGATCAGTGAGGTTCACCTCTTCTGGCCTTTTTCACTCAGGAAAACTCACAATCCCCTATTCTGAGGCACTTCGAAAATAGCTAGGAACCTGATTCTCATTAAACGAGTAGGTTCGGTTTCTTCTGTCTGGAAAAGGGGGCCCTGGATCCTGTTCCTGACAAGGGGATGGAGGATCCTATTGTGGAGGTGGATCCTGGTTACCCCACCTGGGTGGTGGCTGCGCGTTGTGTGGGGGCACCTATCGATTCTATAGTGGCTGCTGCTGGCCTGGAGGATGCACCTGTGGTGGAAGGCCTCTGCGAGGTTTTGGAGGCAGATCCACTAGTAATAATTACAGCTATCTGTGGGCCTCTATTTGGGCCACCATGGCGAGCTCGACTCTAGTATCCCTCCTTGTGGGAATTACAGGGGGAAATGGACATGTCTGACTGGCCTGTTGCAGGGATTCTTCCAGGTGCTGGGCCTTATCAGAGAAGTTTCAGAATCATACAAGGTAGTTCTGGGTGATCAGAGAGGGAACCAGTTCCATATTAACATTTCCCACACACATCGTTAATAATTTCTCCCGAGTCAGTGGCATGTCAAGGGATTATGTAAGCCCTTTCCACCGGGCGATAAAGTCCGCGACACACTTATCAGGACTCTGTTTGCACTTGAAGAGGTCTGTGATGCTCGTTTTCCATGTGGTGGAGATGAAATGGTAGAGGAATTGCCTATGGAGGTCCTCCCAGTTGGTCACTGATCCAATGGGGAGCTGGCAGTACTAGAAAAACGCAGGCCCCTCCAATGTCTGCACAAAACATCAAAGTTTGGCAGCCTCCTACTGCACTGGAGTCCCTAACATGGGCCCACACCTTGAGGTGAAGTGGGCCAGATGATGTGGTGGATCCAACGTCCCATTGAAGGGGGAAAAGGTGGGATTCTCGAAACTCGGAGGTGTCGACATATCATCCACCCATGCTGGATATGGCTTTCCATCAGGTGAGAGTGCCACTTATCGTGTTTCCAGTGCTTCAAGGTGGGCAATAAGTGCCACCATTAGTTCATCTGGGCGGGGGTCTCTATCTTGACAGGGATCCCTAACCATGAGAACATTGGTGGGTTCTTCATCATGGTAAGGTGGCTCAGCATCTCGTGGAGCTGCTGGTGGAGTGACCTGCGGGGCAGCTGGGGGAACCCGAGCTAGGTTCCTTAGATTTCCACGTCGTTCTGGAGGGTTTGGAGAGAAATAC
This sequence comes from Viscum album, assembly GCA_963277665.1. Classification (NCBI taxonomy): domain Eukaryota; kingdom Viridiplantae; phylum Streptophyta; class Magnoliopsida; order Santalales; family Viscaceae; genus Viscum; species Viscum album. Next base: position 1,817,599,360 of record OY728127.1, read on the forward strand.
CGTTCCCTCTTGCCATAATTTTCAGCCTCAACCCTATCTATGGTGTTAGGATGGTCAGGGTCACTTGGAGGCATCTCACTGAGGGGAAGTTTTTCCTGCCCCTGCTCCCCTGGCCTATGATTTCCATAGTCTGGACGTCGCTCTACAACACATTCAGCAAGGAGTTCATCGACCAACTTATTATGCTCAGAATGTTTTTGGCGCAACATGGCCTTCTCAGGGTCCTCCTTCGTCTTCTACACTAAGGCGGATGGGTCAGAGTGTTTGGAAGCTCCGAGGTTCTCTTTACCCTTGCCATGATTTTAGCTAAGGACCAATGCCTCAGTGGGCACAGGGAGACCTAGAAGATTCCTCTACTAGTGAGTAACTCTTCCCAATGGATCCAGTAGTGGTGTCATGCCCTCAAGGGGTAAATCCCCATCAAGAATCTCCAGATCGTCCTCCTCGTCCACTATGTCGGTCATGTTGACCGCAACCCTTCCTGGGGGCATGTCCTCGATATCACCTAGCGAGTCGAGCTGCCGCCAGATATGACTGAATAAGAGGGTAACATACTTCCCCCAGCCACGAATTTTAATGTGGGGGGAATCCACCTTGATAACCTTGAGGAGTACCTTGAAACTCTGAATGCATTGCTATTGGAGGGCCTTATAGCATCCTGGTGACTCGGGGCACTGGGCCATAGGGAGTGCGGCCAAATAAACCAGACGACATTGCTCACCGATGTCTTTAAAATGTGTCTGGCTCCTGGGGTAATCCACCCACTGGTGAAGAGGGTGGAAATACATCACCCAGAGGGTTTGACAGAAACATTCAAACTCCTCTTGGGTCAGGGATTCTGGAACCCTGAAATTTGGCTCCGTAACCAGCCAGAACATCTTGGGAAAGTGGTCCGCTGCAAGGATACTCCATAAGATCCTTGGATCGGATTCAGGGTCTGGACCTTGATTACCCCACTTTTCAACCAGTGGCGGTTGAGTAACTGGGAGCGGTACTGAGATAGACTGCTGGGATGGTAGGTTGGACGGTGGGGAATATGGAGAACAGGCTGACTGGCCGCCGAATCTCAGGCTGTCCTCTAAAGAGTGTAGCGACCTGGCCGCTACATCACGATAAGACAGACTGACAACCATAATTCTTGGCATAGGGGATAGGGCTACTGGCGATAGGCCACGCTACTGCTCGCCTGCCATTAGTCCCCAGAATAGCTCTCTATGATCTCTAGTCAAGGTAGAGAGAACTTCTGGTGAAAACGGTGGTGATTTCATGACCGTAACCTGTAGGGTTTCTAGATTTTCATCCTCCTGGATATACCTACAGAGGGAGGCAGGAATCCGATGGACCTCGTATTCCGGGAGAACTAGGCTGATATGCCTCATTCCTGTCCCAGCCCTTGACTTGGATGAGCGAGGGGAGGGTTCCCGAGCTGAGTCGTATTCCACTTCAGAGTCTGAGAAGTGGACCGGTTTAATCTCTGTAAGGACCTTCCCCGAATCCTTCTTATTGCGGGGATGATCCGCCTTCCTTACCCTGCATGGCTCTTCTGGACATGGCATATTTCTAGTACGAGGAGGTCCTTGGCCATACTGGCGCTGGGGTGGGGAGGACTTCCACCTGAGAAAGCCGGGGTGTGAGGAGCACCAGGGTAGATATCAAAAGGGATATGGGGATGACCTCTATGGGAAGTGCTGGAGCAGGTACGAGCTCTGCTCGAGCACATAGAAGCACGAGTGGGACCCCCAATCTTTCTATCTCTGATGACATCAGTATGAGGAGGGACATCGTACTAGTCGATCTAAACATGGGTAGGACCTCCATGCTACGAGTTGATAAAGTGAGGCTGTCCTTCGCTTCTCTGTTCGCTGAGGTGGGGATGACATTCGACAATAGTTGTAAAGACATGGGGAGGTCCCCCACATTAAAGAGTGACCAGATGCACAATGTCTCTATACCAATGGTCTATGGTGGGAGGAATGACCCCATATCCGGTGTAGTGGGCATGAGATAGACTTCTGTGCTGAGCGTAATTGCCGTAGGGAGGACCCTCATTTGGACTGAAGGTGGAATAAGGCATACCTCCATGCCAAGCTTGGAAGTGGGGAAGATTCACGCTCTCGATGGGAGCTGTACGAGGAGGACCTCCACACTGGGTGGCATCACTACGGGTTAGTCCGCGGCGGCCACTGCCTGTGCTAGTGACCAAGAGAGTCGACCCAGACTACCCATGGGGCAGTTGGGGCCTCGATCCAGGTTAGGCATATGAATGTACCTGTTAAGCATACACAGGGAGTTGGTGGTATACGTCAGCAGTGGCTTGGGACACAGTATCCACTGACGCTGACGCCCCTTGGTGGGCATCCTCTTCGACTTGCGCTCGACACTGGCGTTGAGTTAGAAAGACTGGAGTCGGTGGTGTAGGTGCATGGCTTACCTGCTCCTCAGCTAGTAAGACTGGGTGGTGGTGCTGACGCGACTGGGAGGGAGCCCTCGCTGGGAGCCTTAGGAATGGGACTCTGATCGGGCTGGTCCAGACATCCCCTAGCTCATTGGCATAGGGCAGGGAGTCATCAAAGCATTCTCGGGACAGGCTCCCGAAATGGTTATAAGTTGGAGTGGGGAGCAGTGGCTCCCAATGAGGCCCTCGGGGGTAGCGTTGATGATGAGGCACAGACGCCTCTAAATCCAGGCGAGCCATATCCCGAGTTGGGATAACACCCTCCTCCTCATACCAGCGTATGAGGTCATTGATCACCCATAGTTGGATGACCTAGGATGAGGATATGGGGCGTGAGCACCCCACGACCATGGGTGTAGAGGCCGTTGCGGAAGACGCGACACTGCGCGGGACTGCTGTGCTGGTACTTTCCCTGCCCCTGTGTTAGTGGGCGGGTAGTGATCGTGTTCCAGATGCAAAAACCTGATTCCTGGAGGCAGGGAGATTGACTCATAAGTGATGAAAGGAAAATAAATCAACGACCAGTGGCCCAATTTCATACCATCTTCCATGGCTGGTAAGATGGATCCACGCTAACAATATCGTAGACCGGGACGTCCAACGTTATACTGCCCTAACTTTTGGTGAGTTTCACGCCAGGCCCGCTATTTTCTTGGTTGGACCTGGCACCAGATATCTAGATCCGGTGAAATTATTATCCACTAATGTCTCAAACACTAATAATCTCCATTTTGAGGAGAATATCTTCACATCAGGGTCACCATTTCTATTTCTAATGCTTTTTCCGGGGCGCGCATGTCTGTCTCGTTTGGGGGGATGGCAGTGCTATTTGTTGCCCCGCATTCCCGCTTTCCAAAGGCGGGCGACATACATTCCTTGTTCAGGGATGTATGCTCCTTGATCAAAATTAGATGATGGGATGTCAGTTCTTCCTTCCATGGATTCCTCCTCGGAACTCATCACCTAGTCCGGGTCTCCCTTATAGACTTAAAACGTTGTTCATGAAACTCTTCCTAGCACCATATCTTAATGGACACCAGTTAATTACACTAATTCTATTGGGATATTCCAAAGGGTCCGGTCAGGAAAGCAAACTTCAGTTAGGGGAGTAGTCATTTTAGACATCAATGGCATGTCTGGATGCTGTAACACTGGCGTGTCTGGGTTTCTTCCCCTTATTATAGGGCTTCTCAAGGGCTCGGAAGCCCGAGGAATCCCGCCTCGATTGCGAGGAATTATATTACATAGGCATGTCTATGAGGTTTTCCTCAGCTTCCCATGTTTAAAACAGGGTATTCCACAAGTTTAACATCCAGCGGAGATGGATCAGACTAATTAGAACACTGATTAGAGTGGATTAGATGGGTTCAACCTATGGAGGGAACACTGATGTTAGCGCTAACGTGTGGTTAGCTTCCTGATTATTGTTAATGGGAATGGGGAATGAGGTTACATGATCCCATCGGGATGTGGTGGCCTGGGTAAGAATCATGATGGATGGTGGAATGTTAAGTGAAGTGGATAGTGAATGGGATGGAACCACCACAAGGATGATGATGATTTTGGGATTGAGCCTCAAAGAGGCTTCCTATGTATCCCCATGGCAGAGAATCAAAGTCCACATAGTTCATCTGAAAGTGGATTACCGTCGATCAGGGGTTTCAATAGCTTACTGCTAGATGGGGTCATAATAGCTTACCACTGGGTAGAAACATCAACGGATTACCACTGAATTGGGTCACAATGGATTACCACTGGACGAGGTCGAATCTCATGGAGGCTTCCTACGTACCTTATCTAGGAGACAAGGATCAAACCTACGTAGTTCCTACGGGATGGGGGTTGGTGAACTGATGTTGAGGAGGACCTAGGGCCCAGATAGATGGTGGGATTGACCCTCGTGGAGGCTTCCTATGTACCTTGCCTTGGCAAGGATCAAAGTCTACGTAGTTCGGGTGGGGTTTGGTGAACCGACGTGAATGGGGTCGGAACGACCGATTTTTGGGCTTGAGCGTTAGTGAGGCTTCCTACGTACCTTGCCTTGACAGGGATCAAATTCTGCGTAGTTTATATGGTGTGGGAACTGACATGAAGGGGGTCAAAACCATTGGGTGGTAGGCTTGAACCTCGTGGAGGCTTCCTACGTACCCTGCCTTGGAAACGATCAAAGGCCACATAGTTCAGGTTGGTGTTTGGGGCTTACAATCTAGGCTGCCTGAGGTGTTGTTGAACAGACATGAAGGAGGTCAGAACGACCGAGGTGGTGGGATTGAACCTCATGGAGGCTTTTTACGTACCCTACCTTGGCAAGGATCAAAGTCCTCATAGTTCAGGATGAGTGTGGTGTGTGGGGATTACACTCTAGGCTGCCCAAAGAGTATGACATTTTCGATGCTTACTCTAAGCCCACATGATTCATTCTTGGTCTTAGAAACAAGAGGCCGAAGAGACCTGACGATCACGTCATGAAATGTGCGTCCGTGGGAAGTGAAGTGGGTCTCATGTGTGGTTAGCGGCCCAAAAAGGAAACAGGGGATTACGCATGGTTAGCGGCCCAGGGAGATGGAGATTGGGGCTTACTCCAGGGTGGAGGCCTGGATGGTGGAAAAGCCCAGCGGGAGAGGGATTTGGCACCGAAGAAAGGAGGGACAGTGATGCTTCCTCCTGCAAGAAAATCTAGGGGATCACACCAAGGTGGTCGCCCTTTCCCTGTGGACAGATTCCACTCCGATGAAGGGGATATCATTCCATATGAGGAATGATCTCACTCCCGTGGAGACCGATGGGTGTAGAGAATGTCGGAGATGGGGTGCCCCATGTTCAAGGCATGGGGAGAGGTCATAGTTTAACTTCATGTGATGAGGACGATGACACTTGGAAGTTTAACATCCTATAGCTCATATGAGGGAGGGTTCACTCCGCACCCCTAGGACTTACATAACCGGTACCCTCTGCACCTTGGTGAAGAGAAGGGATAGGAAACACCATGGTTCGGGGGTGTTATGGAGTGAACCATTGGGGGGTCTACGTTAGCATGGCTATACGAAGAAGCAATATCCATTAGCGTGCCTATGCGAAGGAGCATAAGGCGAAGCAACACTGTAACGCCCCGAACCCAGTTACCCAGAGTTGGTGCAATATTAAATAACATTGGCATGATCACAAGAAAGATCAAATCTCGAAAGACCGATTAGTTTAGTATCCATGGAAACACTAGATATATTCATAAAGTTTTAAATTACATCATAAAAATGAAAACTAAAACAACATAGTCTCCATAGTCCACACTCTTATCCCCTCATACTATCCCTGCAGGTCATTCATAAATTACTTCTTCACATCCTCAGAAAAATAAAACATAGAAAAGGGGTGAGCTCAAATTCCCAGTAAGGATAACAATATAGCAGAAAATTTCATAAATAAGAATAAACATTTAAGGAAATGTATAAATAAAACAAAATCATTTTAAACTTGAACTTCAACATAGTATGGCAAAAATAAAATGAAATAATTCCATTTACATATTCACATGGATATTCTACTAATCGAATAATCACATGCAATATCAATAACCACTTTCATAATGATGGAATGCATAATGCCAGACTATCATAACCACATAGCCAAGGCCTCGTGCCAAGACTAAAAATAAGATTTTGTCAAGGCCTTGTGCCAAGACACTAGTTTGTCTCATGAGACCTACCGATGAAATTTTTTTAGAAGATACTTATGTTTAAAATTGCTCAAATATACTCCAGTGTTTTTCTGAAAACATTATGCAAGCTTCTGAAAATAAAATAACTAATTCTAAGACTGCTCGACTAATTACTGGCCATGATGGGTCCAATCCCAATCCCTTCCTGTCTAACACACTCGAGAGTCAGGTTTTCTGAAAACATTTTTAAGCTTGCGTTAAATATGTATACATTTGCACTGGATTTTCATATATTTGAGAGAAATATCTCTCTCTTTTTTTTTAAAATCATTTAAAAATCACATAATTATAAAAGAAAACATTTATTTTGAAAATATACTTATAAGCGTGTAAGGGAAGCTTCAAAGGTGTAATAATTGTGGAGAATAACCGCACCTGCCGTATAAGTTAAAAAAACATTCTTACCATAGTTTTGTTGAAAAGGTTAAAAAGTAACTTGTTTGGAAAACGACAAAAATATTCCTTTCAAAAACATATAATGTCAAATAAGGATATAAACGACTTTAACCCATTGTATATTAAATATTAAAAATGATTTGAAAGAAATTTTTAAGAAACATGGATGTGGATGATAAAGATGTCCCATTATATTATTACGTATAAACAACCTCAGATAATGAAGAGATTGCGAAATAAACCCTTACCAATTTGGTAACTTACGAAACATACACCCCGTGAAAGAATTATCATACAATGAATATGTAAATACACATAAATTAAAGTGTGTTACACAAAGAATACAATTATGGTCAGTACATAGACCACACAAAAGGTAATAATGGCGATATGACATGAATCACATGAGAATAAGGAGTGAGATGAAAACCCCTTACCTTGTACTTTTCCTTGGTTGGGGGTAGGTTAACCTCCTGTATAATTGTGAAATAATTGTTATTAAATTATACAAGAATCATATAAATTATTATGTTATCATATATGATCTTTTAACATTGCTTTGTTAATAATATCTTAGTGTTATCGTCGTTTCGGGTGTTAACTTACTCGTTTTATTTTATATGTTTTGTTACATAAGCCATGTTTTTCATGGATAGGTTGTATCTTATTCATATCCAGAATGATATCAAGCCCTTAAACATTATTTTTAAATCATCAAATGATAATTATACTTTAATGGATACGATGGAGAATGAATCTCATCGAGTTCGTGGAGACGGTAGTCCGTACGTACGCATGAGCGACAATATCATTCTTTTGATATTAAAATAATATTTAATTGGATGGTATATCTTATATACATAATCATTATCATGTTATATTTATTATTTACATGAATTAAACATCATTATTATACCCATCCAAATAATAATATATTGAATAACAATTGCACCACGACGTGGAGACGGTAAGCCGTACGTACGCACGTATGGTGACATGTCATTCAAAGGATGGATAGAATACTGAATATGGTTGTAACATATTTATAATAATATTAAAGTATATAAGAGATACTGGATTCATTATTTTATAATGGTAATAATAAATAAATAAGAATTTCAATAAGAAATGAATTTGAAAAAGGGTGGTGAAAACATTACCTCTTATTCGGGTTCTTCTTTTTGATTTGATCAAAAGGGATCCTTAGGTTGGCTTTCTGATCAAAATAAGGCCTCTAGGTTGTAGTGAGGGAAGTTTATAGAGTATTTGTTCAGGGTTTTGCTGAACCAAAAGGCTTTGAAGGTGTGAATTAATGAGAAGGAGGAGTGCCCTTTTATAAGAGGGGTGAGGGGCACCATTGGAAAAGCTAGAAATATTATTTTATAATAAATTCATATTCGGTTTCTAATGGCTCAAAAGTGGATTATTTAAAGGTTATGGTTGGTATGGGTCGAAAACCACTCAACAAATATAATTTAGACAGGTTTGGGTCATTATATTAACCTTATCTTTTAGTTTTAACTCTTAGTTAATTAGTTTGACACCTACCATGTCACTTTGTATTTTTATATTATATAGTTAATAAACTTACTATATACATCTAAGAGACCCCCAAGTGGTCCATTAATGATACAAATATCATGATATAAGTATCTTGGCCTAATATTAGATTTTTATGAATTTAATATCAATTAATAATATAATATTTTTTTTAAAAACTCTTTTGTGTCAATTTTGACACTATTTGGAAAATTGATTTTTGTGAAAATCATAACAGATTGATTACATCGAAAAAAGTTAATTAAATCAATACTAACATGTAATATTAACCTATAAAATTATTTTAATTCATAAAAGTCTCTAATTATATTTATTTGGATATTTATAATATCAATTATTTTAATTTTTCACTATTATGGTAATTACTGCATCATCATTGTGTCATAAATAAATTAAATTATTTAATGTCTAAAAATTATAAATAAAATATAATTATGTATTAAATATTTTTATATTTATAATTAATATTTAAAATCGAATTTATCTTATGTATTACCCTATATTAAAAATGTTTTAGTAAATAAACTTTGATTTTAACTCTTTTAACTCTTCTTTGAATTAAATAATAATAAATGTCCTAATCTAATACAAGTGGACCTAAATGATAATATTTTACGCCTAAGGTTGTTTTTGGTCGAGATAAACTTTTCCAATAGAATTAGGACATGTGTTAGGGTAATATTAATATCATTTTTACCCTTAATTACCCTATATATTTTTAACCGTGGTAAATAAAAGTAAAAAGTTACTATTCACCAAAAATTATTTTCATCTCATAGAACCACATTTTACTCCTTGATATTAACCATGTCTCTATAATTTTTGAAATTCCACCCACAGAAGTGGTAAAATTAAGTTTAATGAAAAATTCAGTTTTTTAACTACCACTTAGTGGTTTCACTATTTATCAAAAAATGAAAGTTTCCAGAAAAATACCAAAAATTAGGCCTAAGATATATTTGATATTATGAATTAAAAAATGATGTCTATTTTACCAAATTAAAAACATATTAGTTGCATTAATTAATTTAAAAATTAATTCCTATCGTCAAAACAAATAGCGCGTTTTTAAGAGATAATAACTATCAAAAGATTGACACTTGTTTATGTTTGGTTTAATTGTGAAATTATGTACAATGGACAACATTGTATTAAATGGTAAAAATATATTCTAAATATACTTTAAAACCACTCAAATTCATAATTTATCAATATAAATTATTTTTATTAAAAAAGTTGTTTTTAATTAAAATTTAGTAATTTTCACTATTCATCAAAATATAAATGTTATCCGAAAAGTTCCAAAATTTCACCTTAGGCTAAATTCGATACTCCGAATAAAAAAATGAAGTCCATTTTGAGATATAAAATTTATAAAATTTCAAAAAGTAGGTATTACTATTCATAACGGCTAGTTTGATTGGTTGTGGTGTGTGTTAGAACTTGAAGTTGCGTACAACACACGCTACTGTATTATTCAAAGGAAAGAGTATCATGGAAGGTTGGGATGTTTCATTGTAAATTTTTTTGATGTCCCCATTCTAAAAGTAAATTTATTTAGTCAAATTGAATATATAAAAGTTTAAAATATTGGATTTAAAAAGTGTTCACTATTAAAAGTTGGTAAAAGTGCGATACTGAAAATGAATTTGTTCTTACATTATTTCTAAGAAACTCATAATATGGATTCTAAAATTATAAGGATTATATAAAGTTTAAAATTTAGTTAATACTATTCATAACCTCTTTTTGAACGGCTTGTTTGGTAAGTCATGGTGCGCTTGAACTCGGTGTTGCGTGTAGTGCAAGTTATTGAATTAATTTGAAGAAATAACACACTATGAAATCTTGGGGTGTTACATTATCCCCTCCTTCAATAAATTTCATCCTCGAAATTTGAAATTTTTCTTCGAAAATAAATGGTTTAATATAGAAAACATTTTTATGGGAAAACCCACATCGGAAATTGGGTTAATAAAATTTAGTCTTAATAAGAGGAAAAGAGAAATGAAAGGGTCACCACCAAATTATGATCTCTATTTAGAGAAAATTGGTGTAAATTAGAGACATATAATTGGAGGAAAAATGTAAATATTTATAGGTAGTGATTAAGGTCATAAATCACAAACAAGTGTAAAATTGAGGGCCTGAAATTCATCAATCTATGATGATTTAAAATACCATCGGTTCAGCAAAACATATGGTATTAGGATAACACATTTTTTTTTGTTTTAAGATCCCTTCACTAAAGTATAAGAATTAATTTCTTCATTGAATAAGAGAAGAAGAAAAATATATACTTGACAAGTAGAGTCTCATCCTTTAACTAAGTTCTACCACAAACTCATCTTTCACTCTAAAAGATAATAGAACTCAAAAATAATATTCTATTTATCCTATTCATATAGGGTTAAAAAATGAATTTATAATTCATCTAGAATAACCATTAAAAAAACAACATTATTCAATCCAGGACATCACGTGGGTCAGTGGTAGGTGATACACCCTTGTCGCCCTTCGGTTGTGGGTTTAAGTCTCGCGGCCTTGCCGGACACAACAGGTTGCCGCCTGACCTCCAGGTTGTCCTTTTATGGCAATACAAAATAATCCAAACTATAACTATCCAAAATACTTCAGTCCAAAATTTATAAGGAAGGTAAACACAATGAAGATCCTTTTTTTCGCGTAATAACATGTGAACACCTTCATCATGTATTCTTTTAAAACACTGCAACATCCTGAATTACCATAAAACCTTATTGATTACATTCATTATCCCTTATTCCTTAAAGAATAACAGATATACTCCTTCAATAAAAAAATGTTGTAAACCCCAACAATGATGGAATATACAAATCATTAATCAGTTTCAAGGTAGTCAAGAATATCCAATATAATTTATCCAAATCAATCATGTATTATTCTAAAATCACTACCTCGGTATCAGAACCATATTATGGTTTATCTTTCTCTCAAACATATATTTTCAAAAAAATTAACCTGCTATTGAGTCAATTTTCTTTGTTCTACACAATCTCAAGTCCTTAATGAAATAGTACTGCAGTACAATCCTTATATACTCCATAATTATTATAACAAGTACATTGTTGATACAACACTCAAATGACATAATCAACATAAGAACTCTAATCATTCCTCTTCATCTGTGGTAGTATCATAACTTGATTACTATCCAATAACATCATTTGCGACATAGTCTGATGACTGGGATATAGGTTCGTGTAGTGTCCAAACTCCTTGCAAATGAAGCATTGTACATTTGAAACCATTTTCTTACCCTTGCAGTCACGTACTTTGTTCCCTTTTCCTCCACACTTATAACAAACTCCCATTCCTTTCAGGCAAGTTCCAGGGTGTTTCTTCCCACAATTATCACATATGGGAAAATTCTTCTTTTCCCTCTTCCATTTATCCATCTTTCTCTCTTCCATCCTTTTCTTCTCTTGCTTCCCTTCAAAGCCATAGGACTCAGTAAACTCTTTACTTATCTTATCAACACATGATATTATTTCTTCATATGATGATAATACATGGGAGACTATTTCTCTTATAAATTATGGCTTAAGACCATGAAAGATACGATCCTTCTTTCTCTTTGGATCATGTGCATTGCTGGAGTTCTCATTCCTTCTACTAGGCGCCATTTCTAAACAATGGAATACACTAGATTAGTTTATGAATAACAATACCTAATCCCAAACTTTTAAAACACATAACATAAATTAAATAGTTTATGGATATAATCCATAATCATAAAAATATCTCTTTTGAGGAAGTATATACTCATAAACCCTTCATAATGGTTTGTAAAGAAAATGAGAATTATCCTAAGCATATCCCCCAGGAGTGTCGTAACCAAGAGTGCAGCAAGGCCCATTGTCGTGCACCAGTTCCCGTTCGAGTCTAGATCAAAGCGGTGTTTTTGGGTTTTACCCCTAGGTACATCTGTGCCAGAGCTGCCTCTACCTGCTTGTATCCAGACAGGGATGTATTGCTCAGAAAAATCACAAAATTTCTACAATACCAAAATTCTAGGAAGTTCTTCTATACTAATCCTCAAAGTCCATCTTAGATATGTGTGCTCTAATCAGAGTTTATCTAAATCTAGCTTCCAAGGTTTGTACTAAACTTCCTCTGATACCAATTGTAACGCTCCGACCCCAGTTACCCAGAGTCGGTGCAATATTACATAACATTGGCATGATCAAAAGAAAGATCAAATCTTGAAATACCGATTAGTTTAGTAGCCTTATAAACACGAGATATATTCAAAAAGTTTTACATTACATCATAAAAATGAAAAATACAACAACATAGTCTCCATAGTCCACACTCTTATCCCCTCATACTATCCCTGCAGGTCATTCATAAATTACTTCTTCACATCCTGAGAAAAATAAAACATAGAAAAGGGGTGAGCTCAAATGCCCAGTAAGGATAACAATATAATGGAAACTTTCATAAATAAGAATAAACATTTAAGGTAATGTATAACTAAAACAAAAGCCTTTTAAACTTTAACTTTAATATAGTATGGTAAAAATAAAATGAAATAATTCCATTTACTTATTCACATGGATATTCTACTAATCGAATAATCACATGCAATATCAATAACCACTTTCATAATGATGGAATGCATAATGCCAGAATATCATAACCACATAGCCAAGGACTCATGACAAGACTACAAATAAGATTTCGTCAAGGCCTTGTGCCAATAAACTAGTTTGTCTCATGAGACCTACCGATGAAATTTTTTTAGAAGATACTTATGTTTAAAATTGCTCAAATATACTCCAGTGTTTTTCTGAAAACATTATGCAAGCTTCTGAAAACAAAATAACTAATTCTGAGACTGCTCGACTAATTACAGGCCATGATGGGTCTATGCCCAATCCCTTCCTATCTAACACACTCGAGAGTCTGGTTTTCTGAAAACATTTTTAATCTTGCGTTAAATACGTATACATTTGCACTGGATTTTCATATATTTGAGAGAAATATCTCTATTTTTTTTAAAATAATTTAAAAATCACATAATTATAAAAGAAAACCTTTATTTTTAAAATATAATTATAAGAGTGTAAGGGAAGCTTCAAAGGTGTAATAACGGTGGAGAATAACTGCACCTTCCGTATAAGTTAAAAAACATTCTTACCCTAGTTTTGTCGAAAAGGTCAAAAAGTAACTTGTTTGGAAAACGACGGAAATATTCCTTTCAAAAACGTATAAGGTCAAATAATGATATAAATGACTTTAACCCATTTTCTATTAAATAGTAATTTTTTTTTGAAAGACATTTTTAAGAAACATGGATGTGGATGATAAAGATGTCCCAACAGATTATTACGTATAAACAACCTTAGATAATGAAGAGATTGCGAAATAAACCCTTACCAATTTGGTAACTTAAGAAACATACACCCCATGAAAGAGGTATCATACAATGAATATGTAAATACCAATAAATTAAAGTATATTACACAAAGAATACAATTATGGGCAGTATATACACCACACAAAAGGTAATAGTGACGATATGACATGAATCTCACGGGAATAAGGAGTGAGATGAAAACCCCTTACCTTGTACTTTTCCTTGGTTGGGGGTAGGTTAAACTCCTGTATAATGGTGAAATAATTGTTATTAAATTATACAAGAATCATATAAATTATTATGTTATCATATATGATCTTTTAACATTGCTTTGTTAATAATATCTTAGTGTTATCGTCGTTTCAGGTGTTAACTTACTCGTTTTATTTTATATGTTTTGTTACGTAAGCCATGTTTTTCATGGATAGGTTGTATCTTATTCATATCCATAATGATATCAAGCCCTTAAACATTATTTTTAAATCATCAAATGATAATTATACTTTAATGGATATGATGGAGAATGAATCTCATCGAGTTCGTGGAGACGGTAGTCCGTACGTACGCATGAGCGACAATATCATTCTTTTGATATTAAAATAATATTTAATTGGATGGTATATCTTATATACATAATCATTATCATGTTATATTTATTATTTACATGAATTAAACATCATTATTATACCCATCCAAATAATAATATACTGAATAACAATTGCACCACGGCGTGGAGACGGTAAGCCGTACGTACGCACGTATGGTGACATGTCATTCAAAGGATGGATAGAATAATGAATATGGTTGTACCATATTTATAATAATATTAGAGTATATATGAGATACTGGATTCATTATTTTAGAATGAGAATAAAAAATAAAGAAGAAGTTGAAGAAGAATTTAATTTGAAAAAGGGTGGTGAAAACATTACCTCTTCTTCGGGTTCTTCCTTTTGATTTGATCAAAAGGGCTGCTTAGGTTTGCTTTCTGATCAAACTAAGGCCTATAGGTTGTAGTGAGGGAAGTTTAGAGAGTATTTGGGTAGGGGTTTCTGAACCAAAAGGCTTTGAAGGTGTGAATTAATGAGAAGGAGGAGTGCCCTTTTATAAGAGGGGTGAGAGACACCTTTGGAAAAGCTAGAAATATTATTTTATAATAAATTCATATTCGGTTCATAATGGATCCAAAGTAGATTATTTAAAGGTTAAGGTGGTTATGGGTTTCAAACCACTCAACCAATAGAATTTAGACAGGTTTGGGTCATTATATTAACCTTATCTTTTAGTTTTAACTCTTAGTTAATTAGTTTGACACTTACCATGTCACTTTGTATTTTTATATTATATTGTTAATAAACTTACTATATACATCCAAGAGACCCCCAAGTGGTCCATTAATGATAAAAATATCATGATATAAGTCTCTTTGCCTAACCTTATATTTTTAGGAATTTAATATCAATTAATAATATAATATGTTTTTTAAAAACTTTTTTATGTCAATTTTGACACTATTTGGAAAATTGATTTTTGTGAAAATCATAACAGAATGATTACTTAGAAAAAAGTTAATTAACTCAATCATAACATGTCATATTAACCTATAAAAATATTTTAATTCATAAAAAGTCTCTAATTATATTTATTTGGGTATTTATAATATTAATTATTTTAAATTTTCACTATTATGGTAATTACTGCATCATCATTGTGTCATAAATAAATTAAATTATTTAATGTCTAAAAATTATAAATAGAATATCATTATGTAGGAAATATTTTTATCTTTCTAATGAATATTTAAAATTGAATTTATCTTATGTATAACCCTATATTAAAAATGTTTAGTAAATAAACTTTGATTTTAACTCTTTTAACTCTTCTTTGAATTAAATAATAATAAATGTCCTAATCCAATACAAGTGGACCTAAATGATAATATTTTACTCCTAAGGTTGTTTTTGGTCGAGATACACTTGTCCAATAGAATTAGGACATGTGTTAGGGTAATATTAATATCATTTTTACCCTTAATTACCCTATTTACTTTTAACCGTGGTAAATAAAAGTAAAAAGTTACTATTCACCAAAAATTATTTTCATCTCATTGAACCACATTTTACTCCTTGATATTAACCGTGTCTCTCGGATTTTCGAAATTCCATTCACAGAAGCGGTAAAATTAAGTTTATTGAAAAATTCAGTTTTTTAACTACCACTTAGTGGTTTCACTATTCATCAAAAAATGAAAGTTTCTAGAAAAATACCAAAAATTAGGCCTAAGCTATATTTGATATTATGAATTCAAAAATGATGTCTATTTTACCAAATTCAAAACATATCATTTGCATTAATTAATTTAAAAATTAATTCCCGTCGTCAAAACAAATAGCGTGTTTTTAAGAGATAATAACTATTAAAAGATTGACACTTGTTTATGTCCGGTTTAATTGTGAAATTATGTACAATGGCCAAAATTGTATTAAATGGTAAAAATATATTATAAATATACTTTAAAACCACTCAAATTCATAATTTATCAATATAAATTATTTTTATTAAAAAAGTTGTTTTTAATTAAAATTTAATAATTTCACTATTCATCAAAATATAAATGTTATCCGAAAAGTTCCAAAATTTCATCTTATGATAAATTCGATACTCCGAATACAAAAATGAAGTCCATTTTGAGAGATAAAATTTATTAAATTTCAAAAAGTAGGTATTACTATTCATAACGGCTAGTTTGATTGGTTGTGGTGTGTGTTAGAACTCGAAGTTGTGTACAACACACACTACTGTATTATTCAAAGGAAAGCATACCGTGGAAGCTTGGGATGTTTCATTGTAATTTTTTTTGATGTACCCATTCTAAAAAGTAAATTTATTTAGTCAAATTGAATATATAAAAGTTTAAAATATTGGATTTAAAAAGGGTTCACTATTAAAAGTTGGTAAAAGTGCGATACTGAAAATGAATTTGTTCTTACATTATGTCTAAGAAACTCATAATATGGATTCTAAAATTATAAGGATTATATAAAGTTTAAAATTTAGTTAAGACTATTCATAACCTCTTTTGAACGGCTTGTTTGGTAAGTCATGGTGCGCTTGAACTCGATGTTGCCTGTAGTGCAAGTTATTGAATTAATTTGAAGAAATAACACACTATGAAATCTTGGGGTGTTACAAACGCAACAGGAAGTATCGTCCAAGGGACCTTAAAATTTCTTTGTGAAAACTTGAAGGGCCACACGGGAAAAGGATTTGCAGAGCAAAGGGGATAACGGGTAGAAGCCTTGTGAAGCTCTGGTGCCCCATGAAGTGGAGGGGCTTTGTGAAGGGATGTGCTTCGCGAAGTGAAGTCACCTAGGCTAGGGAAAGGGCATAGGTACATATGGGAGGATCTTCTTGAAGTGTAAAGGCATTCGAGAAGTAATGCCTCGCGAAGTAGGGGTGCCCCGCGACACATAACATTGTGAAGCAACATGGTTTGCGATGCATAATGACCCGACCTTGGCACTTGGGTTACATGCACATGGAGGGTGTTTCGTGAAGAGTAAGAACTCCGTAAAGACCCGAGTCCCCTTGGGGATATCCTTCATTTGTGAAGGCCTGTGGGATTTTCGAAAGGCATCCCTCTCGGAAGAGGGGCTCAATTAGTCCAAGGGGGAGGTACTTCGCGGAGAAAAAGTACCTGGAGGAACTCATGGTTCGCAGAGCAGAAAGTGATTTGTGATTTGGGAGCTAGGAAGGTGAAAGGTCAGAGGATAAATCCCTCGGGCTCGAGGGGAGCCCGATATTTATAGGCAAGAGGCACCGCGAAGTATGGTTCACTTGGTGCGAAGCCAAAACTTGCCTCACGGCGGGTCACAAAGGTCAAAGGGGTTCGAGGAGACGTCCTGCCTCCTTGCCTCGCGGCAGGTCGCAAACGTCAAAGGGGTTCGCGGAGCCATCCCGTCTCCTTGATTTGCAGTGGGTCGCAAACTTCAACTGGGTTCGCAGAGCTATCCCTCCTCCTTTCTTTGCGGCGGGTTGTGAACGTCGAAGGGAATCGCGGAGCCGTCCCGTCTCTTTGCTTCGCGCCAGGTCACGAACGTCGAAGGGGCTCGCGGATCCATCCCTCCTTGTTGCTTCACGACAGGGCGTGAATGTCAAAGAGGGTCTTGGAGCCATCCCACCTCGTTGCTTTGGTATGGGTCATGAAGGGGATCTCTGGTACTGGAATCCGGGCTCCAGGGTCTTCACGATCCGTCATTGCGAGACAGGCCCCAATGCTTTCAGGATGTTCCATGCACCTCCAATTTTGGAATCAACAGTTACCTTGAAGGTGCCTACCAACCAGCCTATCAAACTCCTCTTGTGTAGTGATGACCTGTAATCCTTTGTCAGAGAATTCTTCATTTCCATCGATAATGGTTTCCCACTCATCACACTTTATCAGTTCCTTCCCGTTCAGGTGGATATCAGATTTAGAAGGATCCTTTATATCATGCGACAGTTCAATGACAGTAGATTCCCCTATGGGTGGCTCAAATTGCTCAGTAGACTTTGCCTCTATCTTGGGAACCTTCAAAGGAAGCTTTCCTTTGCTTGAGGATCTAGTTACAAGGGGGCTTGATAAGGAGGAATAGTCTTTCCTCCTCCATGGCCTCTGAGAGTGCTTAAGAAACCCATCTAAATCAATGATGGTGTTCTTACCCTTCCTTGAAGAGGATCTAATATAGTCCTCTGCAATGTCCACTTCCTTAGACTCAATGAGGGAGTACAAATCAGAATCCTTATCCTCCTGAGAAACCTCCACATAATACCCTTTCTTGGGCGCATGACACTCCACTCCCGACACTATGAATCGATTATGGGACTGAATAGTCATTCCTCTAGACTTCACCATATTGACATAGGATGGTCTTTCCAGTAGTTCCAGTTTAAGAAGATCTGAACCTCTGGCTGAAAAAATCCACATCCCATGAATTTTTCCTGCTGGTTAGTGTCCTCCCAAACCAAACATTGAATTCCACCATCACCCAGTGCATTGCAAGCTTCCTTGCATGCCTTAGCTAAAACCAGATGCCTGACCAAAATATCATCCAAGGGTGGAATCCTCACTGCATGGACCTCAACTACAATTGAAGTGGAGGGAAAATTCTGGAACTCATAGACCTACATAGCCTCCCCTGCACTACTTGACAAGGGGAAACACCCAGATCACACCTCAAATAGGAAAAAACCTCTGTGACCCTCGGCTCTAGGACCTTAGGCTTTGCGCCCTTCACCGCACCTGAAGCAATTCCCTACCCCGAACCCAATATAATCTCCACAGAAGGAAGCGAATCCTCAACCAAAGATTTAGGTGCCTCATTGCATGCTCCACTATCCAGAGGCACAATAACATCCTTAGACAAGCCTCAGGGGACCCTTCCACAATCAAATGAGTGTAAAGGTTTACGAAGCAATGAACATAATTCCTGTTGAAGATAACCCAAGTGACAACACGAAGCACATAAATCATACCAGTTATCAAAAACCATTGGTTGGAGGCAGCATAGCTCGTCTTCAACCTCAATCCAAACTTCTTCAACAGGGGGTTTGGAGACATTGACTTCCATGCAAATATGGGGTGCTATTGGATGGAACAAGGTCCTTGAATGCTAATCGAAATCCAAAAACCTTCTGATCATATTGCCTAACAATTAAAGAATAGATGGATTTTGAAAAGGAAATGGAATTCCTAGGAAGCTTACCCAGATTTCTGTGGAGGTGTAATCCATCTTCCAATAGAAATCATAGCTCCATCGTAGAAGAAATAAGTGGTGCTCTTCACAGGAACGAAGAGATTTGGACCAAACAATGGTGAGATAATCATAATTGGAGAACCAAAAAAGGAAGTGCCAAGGGTCCAGGAGCTTGACAATGACACAATCTTGCAGGGTCCAAGAATAATTGATGAAACGGGTGAAACTGTTAAGAGAAGGATGTTGACGGCTGACCCGAGCTATTAGAGATAACCCTTGGAGAGAATACACCGCTCAGAACTCCTGGAGGGAGAGGGGGAGAGATGGGGCCCCTAGGTTGAGGGCTGGGACTTTAGGTAAAAGTTGAATATGGGGGAATTCTGGGAGAAGGGATGGATCAGAGAACAGAGAGAGACGTTGTCAGAGAAGGGGGAGGTCAGGATAACCATCGTCACCAGTCGCCTTTCATACACATTTTTGATTTTTTTTGACCTATATATTTCTAATTTTTTTTAGAAACCACAAAAAAATCTCCCATGATTCATTCACGACCTTCCTTTTCTTTACACGATGTGGAGAAATAATGGCTAAAAAATATTCCAAAATAAATATTCTTTTGACTCACCTAGGATCATGGTGTTTAATTCACCATTATATTTTACATAGAAAGATAATCAATGCATCCTTAGAATAACCGAGTTTTTTATATGTTTTTAAAATACAATATTTATTTAAATAAACCTAGGTTGTTTTTTTAAAAAAACAATATAGAAAGTCGGCATCAACGATTCCACATTTCGATTTTGTTTAAAAGAGACAAGGTTGATTCCACCTTTATCCCAAACCCCATAAATGGGCACCCACCCATTCGCCTTATCATCACTCAATTCCACCTCCTCTCTCTAATTCCATTCCCTCTCTTGGTATTTGATCCCTTTTGCCTGGTGTTTTTGATGGGCTAAAAGGAGTTCCAAATTTTTCAAAGCATCATTTAGATATATTTTTTCTAATTTATTTTAAATCTATTTATTTATTTAATTTTTTTTGTTTTAGTTTGTTCTAAATTTGTTATTTACTTAGTTGTTTAGTTAGTTAGATATAGTTTAAAAAAAATACTTAATATTAGTAAATAAAATATTATTATTTATTTATGAATTTTGAGTAAAGAATTTATAATTAGTCTCAACAATGGATTTATTATTATAATAATATTATTATTTAGAATAACTTAGTAGTTTTTAACTATTAGTGACATAATTATGAATTAATATTAACTAGATGATGAATAAATATTAGTAAAATAATGATTTACTAATAATTAACTATTAAATAACTAATGATTAACTAATTCTAAAGTAATTATTAAGTATTGATCAACCAATGATTAACTTATGATTAAAGAATTATTAGATAATGAATAACCTAATATTAACTTAGGATGAAGTTAGGATCAAGTAATGATTAATTAATGATTAAATAATGATTAAATAATAATTAAATAATGATGAACAATAATAGATAAATAACTAACTATAAAGTACTTAACTATTAACTAAGAAATGATTAATGAGTGATTAATGAATAATTAAGGCATAAATAAGTTAGGATTAACTAATATTTAACTAATGATTAGCTAATAATTAACTAATAAATAAACAATGATTAACCAATGATTAACCAATGATTAAAGAATGATTAAGTAATAATTAATTAATAAATAACTAATAAATAACTATAAAGTAACTAATTAATATCTATTAATTAATTAATTATTAATGAGTGGTTAATGAATGATTAAGCCACAATTAAGTTAAGATTGACTAATGTTTTAATAATGGTTAGATAATAATTAACTAATTAATAATGAATGATTAACTAATGATTAAACAATGTTTAACTAATAATTATTCAGAACGACGCGAACCATGGGTTATAACCCATGATCCTGAAATTTGTTGAATATAAAAAAAATTACATAGGGACATGGGATTCTAGCCACTACCGTAATGAAAAGAAAACATAATTTTCAAGGAAATAAGAGAAGAAAATTAATCTTGAGGATTGAGATCATCCACCTCCCCTACCCTTCGGTTGATGATATCTCCTCCAAGTTTAGGGCTTATAGAACATCCTGTCATAATCAACATCATCCAATGGTTTGGGATCCTCAAGAGGCTGAGGATGTTTTTCTCTAGCCATACCTGATCCCCCAATGATACCTTCAAACTAGAGATGCTCCTTTCCATGATAGTATCAGTGTTTGATAATTGTCCCTCAACTCATAAAATTCCATTAGAGTTTCGAAATCCCTCACAGAAAACCTCCCTGCTATTATATCTATCTAATATTTCAAGCATAATCAAACAATTTTTACTAGATCTAGAGGCCAGTGGAACAATGGAACCCATCTCATGAACTGTTTCCACTAGACCAAAATTTTCTAATCCCTTTTCACTAAAAGTTAATTCTACTGGCTAATTACCAGCAACTGATGATTCTCCCACAACTTGAGAAATTTTCACATCCTAGGAATATGAAAATTCATCCTTGGACACTTTTTCTTCAATAGATATCATCTCACAACCTACTAGAAGTTTCATCAGACCTGAGATCTTCTGATCATCAACAATAGAAGCATTAACAATCTTCTCAGGTTGATCACCTATCACTGTATCATCCTTTAACTCAAGTGATCCATTAATGGTAATTTAAATTTTGATCACCTTATCCTAAGGGTTGAGGAATAAATTTTCCCTTTACATTTACCAGAGTTCAGGAAGTCATTATCAAGAAAATCAACAGAGTCCAACATTTCATCTATATTAATGGATACCCCATTCCACTTGCACACCTATTGTATAGTGTGACCGCCATCCTGGTCATAAGTAAGAACAACCAAATCCAAATTTCCTACAACAAGATTTCTCACACCTGGATAGGAGGAATGAGAACCACCCCTTTCTATCTTAGAATGATTTCTAAATCCAGAAGCAACCACATCTGCAAAATATTGTTTACAAAATGTTCCATTATTAGGTGCACCACTACTACACATAGATCTATGAAGCCTTCCACCTCTATCCTTATCTAGAAACTTCCCCTTCACTACTTTCCTAATATGAATACTCACTGCAACATTATTACCATTAGAAATGGGAAGCTTAAATTTACACTCTTCCACCTTGTTTCAATCAAAAGAGGATACATGTTGATAGAGACTACCCATGTGGTGAGAAAAAATGGTCTAATAAAAACTGGGTAGTCTATCCTAATTATTTTTTGAAGAAGATATCATAGCTAGATGATTTCATTATGGGTTCACCATTTTCATTTCAACTGAAAGTGGATTCATGTTGTTGGAGACTACCCATGTGGTGAGAACAGAATGGTTCAACAAGAACTGGTTAGTCTATCCTCTTTATTTTTTGAAGGAGATTCCACAGTTAGATGATTTCACATCAGGTTCACCATTTTTGTTTCATCAAAAATTTATGAGAGGCTTGTATTGATGGTTTTATTGTGGGGGGGTTCAATGTCTATATAATCATTTACATCAGGTTTTCCATTCATGTTTATCTTCTATAGAAACTACCAATGGTTTCCACATCCATAACCGGGTACAGAACTACCTTCCAAAGGAAGGTGGTCAATTGTGGTTTTAGAACCAATGGCACTTAGGAACTCACATTGGTTGAGATGATGGGAGGTTGGGCTCATCACACACTTTTGGGGGGAAATTTTTATTGATTCAAAAGTTTCCTTATGACTTTTACATTCTTTAATATTTTTAAAAATCACAAACACATATTTTTAAAGATAGTTTTTATTTCCTTAAGGATGATTATATTCTAGAACATGTTTTACCATACCCTTGGTCTTCAAAATCTCAAAAAATGTTTTCTTAATCAAGTCTAACCATTTTTACTTAAAAAAATTTATTTAAGTTAAATTGGATCCTTAGTTGTTAATCTGATTTTCCTAAATTTATGACTATGATTTATTCTGAAATCAGAATATGATTTCCTCTGAAATAAGACTCTGATTTCCTCTGAAATTAGACTCTGATTTCCTCAGAAATTGGACTCTGATTTATTGTAAGATCAGACTCCAATTTCCTCAGAAATCAGATTATGATTTCCTTAGAAATCAGATTCCAATTTCTTTAGAAATCAGAATATGACATTTAATATTTTCAGAATTTGATTATTTGTTTTTATTACAGTTACTGTATTTCCTTAATGTAACGTTCCATTTTATAATATCCAAAATATGATAATGTTTCTTAGATTTTGTTATAAAAAATTATTTCATCAATGATTCTCATAGTTTTTCATATAAAATAGTGTCGTCAAATCTGTTACAAAATAACTACTGTATGAATTCCACCTATATAAGTCCCTCTGAAATTTTAAGGGAAATATGACTATTGGAGGAGAATGTGAATGTTGGAGATCTATCCTATAAATACCCATACATTTAAATTTTTTCAAAGTAGTGAAATTTTGGGAGAATTGGAACTCCATGAGAGCTCTTCCATATTTTCTTCATGTGAAAGACTTGAAGAGTTTATGTTGAGAACAATTTGTTCCAAAAACTTAAATCTTCAACAAGATTTTTTTGATTTGTGAGATTATGATTATTGAAGTATACAATCTATGGACTGCAAGATAAAGGAAGACATAGGTTCCTATGATCTACTTAATCGAGGGATTCCATGTTTAAGGAAGATAGAGGTGCTGATCACCACACAGATTGAGGGCTTGTAGGGATAACAAGACATATTCTGATCTTCATATTGAGGGATTATCCTAGTGTGGGTAAGACAGAATTTCTTGAAATTATAAATCAAGGTACCTTTAAACAAGGTTGTTGTATACCCTTCTCTTTGGGTTAAAATATTTCATTACACTTATACTACTTGTTTAATTACAAGTACTTTTATTCGACTACATCTTTATTAAAGATAAAAAGTGTAACTTTCTTACACTTTCTCTATTGTAATAACTCTAATTTAATATTCTATATGTTTTAAGGTAGAATATTACTTAAGTATACATGTGTAATTATTTATTTTTATTATATTTATATTCATACTTTGGGCCCTTCTGAACTCTTTGTTAAAGATAGTAGAGGTTTTTGTAAATGTTATTGTTTAAATTTGTTAAAAAAAGTTTCCTTAAGTTTAAGAAATAATTTTTTTAACTTACAATTCACCCCCTCTTGTTATTAATTATCAACATCTCATATTTCTATCCTACAATTAGTATCATATTAGGTCTTTAAAACACTAATATACATATTTTTGTTAGTAGAGGATTCCACTTTCTTTATATTACTTTTTTATCTTATAAGTTAGATTTTTTTTCTTTAAAAAACATTTTGTTTATAAATTCATACTATAATAATGTGTGGAGTGGAAAAGTTTTTGTTTTTTAAAAATGATAGGAATGAATATTGGATTTATTGACAATATAAATCCAACAAGACCACTAATTTTTTATGGTAATGATTTTGAGTATTGTAGAGATCATATGAAGACATTTTTATTAACACTAGAGTTGACCACTTTGTTATGATTAATGGTGATTATAAGATTCCAGACAAAGGAAGTCAGAACTTTTACCAACCAAGAAAATAAAGAATATCAATTGAATTATAAGGTGCATAATAATTTTTTGTGTTCTATGACAAGGAATATATATATTCAAATATCTTCATATGAGGCAGCAAATTGTATTTGGAAGAAACATGAAGTAACACATTTTGAAACATCAAAAGTTATTGAAACCATAAGATCTATGATAAGAGATGATTATCATGGTTTTTCCCTTATGGAGAACCCATATGTAAAGTTCAAAAAAGGTTCATGATTATTCTGAATAGCTTACAGTCAATGGGAGAAAATGTATTAGATAATGAAATGATTATTGAAAATATTATTAACATCATGTTGAATTAGTGGGAATAAAAAAGAACATCTATTGATGAATCTAAGAAAGTTACAACAGTTACTCTTGATAATATATTTGGGACTCTATTGAAATATGAAAATAGATTGAAGATAGATGATGATAATATTAAGAAGAATAATGGGAATGTTAATTTTACCACTAATTTGAATCATACGAAAGCCAAGAATCCTGAGAAAGCTTCTAAGACAAAAATTTATAAGAAATTTATTACTTAGTCAGACTCAAGAAAACCTCAACAGTCATAGAATGAACTATCCAATATTTATTGAAGAATGAACAAGATTGTGGGAAAGAAAGATTTCAAATACAGATACAAGAAGAAGGACATAAAGGATAAGACAGAATCCAAAGTGACTTACTATAAATGTAAGAAGGATGGACATATCAGAACAGATTGTCCTAAGCTTAAGAAGAAATAAAGAAAGGATAAATATTCTAAAAGGAATAAGAAGAAGTACTACAAGTATAAAGGAAGAAAAGTACTAAAAGCTAATTATTCATAGAGTGAAAGTTTTGGTGACTCTTTAAACAAATATTTGGATATTGAATATTTTATATAGAAGTACATTGATCCTATTTCCAAGATTCCTATTAAAAATTAACGTATCATGGATAATGTAAACACTACTGAATCTTTAACCAATATTTCTTTAAGTGATAATTATCCCGATGAATAAAATTATGAATCTTCAGATGAAGAATCTTCTTCATAAAAATATAATACTTTACCTTATTTTTAATAAGTATTTAGGTTTTCCAAGTTACTTTAGAATGAAAATAGTAATATCAATAAGAAACTTGGTAAAGAAAATTCTAGAATTAATATTTTAACAAAAGAAGTATGATATCATTCTAAATATCTTGATGAAAAATATTTTTAAATTGTTTATATTTCAAAAAACATTGAGGAAGTTAATTATAAAAAAGGATAAACTTTATAAGGATCTTGAAAAGGTTATTTATAATAAAATTGTTTTAGAGACAAACTCAAATTCTATGACTAATGAATATAAGGATAATAATTTAGTCATTAGACTAAAATATAAAATATTTTACTTAATGAAAATTTTGTCAAACTTTACTCATGGAAAGGAAGGTTTTGATAAAATGTATTCACAACTTTGTCCTCATAGGAATAGTTCTGGATTTGGTTATTCTCATTCAAAACCAGTTTTAGTCACAACTATTTTGTACCCCAAAGTGATCATTTTTTCACTAAGTGTCAATGTGGTGAACATTGGGAGAAAATTTATTCTTTGAATAAGTCTTAATCCTTAGGTTTTCATAAATTACACTTTTTAAAGAAAATGTGGATACTTATGATTTTTCACTCTAACAATTCTAGATCCAAACAAGTTTGGATTCTGAGAGTCTAATTGTTTTATTTTCAGGAAATCAAAGGACGTTCCAACAAAAATACATGGTACATGGATAGTGGATGTTTCTGGAACATGAATGGTAACAAAAAAGCATTATAAAATATTATTAAGATAAAAGGTAGAAGAGACACTTTCAAAGACAATGATCAAGGAGAAACTGTTGGTATAGGTAATATTGTTCTTCTTGTAAAAGCCTTAATTTCAATGTTTTATTTGTTAAAGGTCTTAATAACAACCTTATAAGTATAATCCAATTATGTGATGAAGGTTACCTTGTGAATTTTAGGAATGATAAATTCTTAGTACAAAATTCCAAAGATGAGTTCATTCTCTCTGCCCATCGGCATGAGAATGTTTAAAAAATTAACTTAAAAGACCTTAGGAGCTTAGAGTTACTTTTCCTTAGTGAAATGGAAGACCAATATTGGTTATGAAATAGAATACTAGGACATTGTAAACTTAGGAACTTATGTAAACTTTCTAAGAAAAGACTTGTTAAGGATTTACCGGATCTTAGATTTGATTTTTCAAAATTTTATTATCCTTGTAAATATAGAAAGCAACATAAGTCAATCTTTAAATAAATAAGGGAATTATTAACTTCTAATGCATTACAGATCATGAATATGGATCTTTTTGGTCCTACACAAACTAGAAGTATTTGGGGGAAATACTATGTATTTGTTTTAGTTGATGATTGCACTAGATTTACTTGGGTATATTTTATAGAAAAGAAATATGAAGCCTTTTCTTATTTTAAATATTTTTCAGACAAAGTTAAAAATGATAAAAACCTTCCATTGATAACTATTTGGAGTGATCATGGTTGAGAATTTGAAAATTCAAAATTTGAAACTTTTCGTAGTAAGAAAGGCATTACTCATAACTTCTCAGATCCTATAACTCCTCAGCAAAATGGTGTTGTTAAAAGAATAAATAGAATTATTTAAGAGATAACAAGAACCATGTTGATTGAATACTCAATTTATAAACATTTTTGGGATGAAGATATAAGTAATGATTTTTATACTATAAATCTAGTTTTAATAAGTCCATTTCTTAATAAAACACCTTATAAGTTATGGATAGGCTGAAAGCCTGGAGTTTCATACTTCAAAGTATTTGGATGTAAAGTATTAATTTTTAATACAAAAGATAACTTGCACAAATTCACACCCAAATCTGATGAAGGAATTTTCATAGGTTATTCCACAACTTCTAAGGATTATAAAGTTTTTAACAAAAAATATTGTACTATTGAGGAAATAGTACATGTTAAATTTGATGAAACTGATCCCTTTGTTTTTAAACAACCCCAACCTATATCTTCAGATGTGTTTTCAAAAACTTATTATCAACCTTTGATGGAAGATTCTTCTAATCAGGATAATACTCAAGAAAATGTTTATGAAGTATTCACTCTAGAAGATTTTCTACATTATGCTGATGAACAGGTTTTACAAAACCCAAGTCAGTTATTTCTTAAAAATCATCCCAGTGATAGTATCATTTTTGATGTACATCAACCCATAAGGACTAGAAGTTATTTAATAAATTAAGTATAGAATCTAAAATTTCATTCCCAATTAGAACCTAAAAATACTGATGAATCTTTAGGTGATGAAGATTGTATTAAAGCTATGAATGATGAACTAAATGAATTCGAAAGGAATAAAGTCTGGACCTTGGTTGAAATACCTAAAGAAATTTCTATAATTGGTGTAAAGTGGGTGTCTAGAAATAAATTTTATGAAAATGGAATCATAGTAATAAATAAATCAATATTAGTTGCTAAATGATATAATCAATAAGAAGGAATAGACTATGAAGAAACCTATGCTCTGATAGCTATACTTGAATCTATTTAAATTCTCTTAGCCTTCCTAGTATTCTTTAATTTCAAACTTTCTCAAATGGATGTGAAGTGTTCTTTCCTTAATGTATATGTTCAAGAGGAAGTTTGTGTTGACAAACCTCCTGGTTTTGAAGACACAAAACATCCTAATCACGTTTTCAAACTTACCAAAGCTTTATATGGTCTTAAACAAGCCCCTAGAGCCTGGTATGATATAGTTCCAGTATTTTGTTAAAAAAAATTATGTTAATGGAATTGATGATCCAATCATATTTGTAAATAAATAAAACAAAAGTGTTTTAGTTGTTCAAATTTATGTTGATAAAATTATATTCAGATCAATTCAAAAATCCTTAACCGATTCTTTTGTGAATCTTATGGAATCTGATTTTGAAATGAGTATGATGAGTGAGTTAACATTTTTCCTTGGTTTTAAAATTTCTCAAAAACCATAAGGAACTTATATATCTCAACATAAGTATATTAAATATCATATTAAAAAGTATGGATATGAAAACACTAAAAGTTTAAGTACTCCAATCAGTATCTCAAAGACTCTTGATCTTGATGAAGTTGGGAAACTATTAGATCAAACATCTTTTGGAGGTATTATAGGAATCCTAATATACTTAATAGATAGTTATCTAGACTTATTTTTTTCACTATTCTTATGTGAAGATATAAATATAATCTAAAATAATCCCATTTAAAAGCAGTGAAAATAATTTTTTTATACTTAAAGGGAAATATGGACTTAAGAATTTTATATTCTTCTGGAAATGAGTTATTTAAAAAAGTTTTTTCAGATACTAACTTTGGTGGTTATAGAATGGATAGGAAAATTACATCCATAGCTTTTTATTTATTAAGAGATTAATTAGTTTCTTGTTCATGTAAGAAACAACATTTTGTAGAACTTTCCACTACTGAAGCTAAATATGTGGAAGTTAGAAGTTGTTGTGATCAAGTGTTGTGGATGAAACACACACTCACAGATTATGACATGAGTTTTACTAAAACTAAGATACTATGTGATAACACTATTTTCATAGACTTAAGTAAAAACCCTACACATCACTCTCTTGAAAAACACATAAAGTTAGACATCACTTTCTTAGGGATCACACAGTTAAAAGAGATATTATTTTACAATTTATCAGAATGTAAGAACAAATTATTGATATTTTAAAAAAAACATTACCTACCAATTGATTTTAATAAATTAAACAAAAGTTAGGAATGATAAATTTAAGGTAATAATTCATATATACTTTTTGTTGAAACAATATCCTAACATTAAGGCACTTCTTTTCATAAGGGGAGTAAATTTTTTTCCTTAAATTCTTTTCAGAACCTAATAAAACTTTTTGAAACCTAATTAAACTTTTCAGAACCTAATAACACTTTTCAAAACCTAATTTTTATAAGAATAACCTTATCAAAATAGACAAATATTTATGAGAACTCGGGAAGGTATGTTTTCTTACTTATATTCTCTTAATTTCATTTATGCTTGTTGGTATTTCAAACTTGTTTTAAGAAAATTTTATCGAATTTATCTTTACTTAAATATGATTACTTCCTTAAAACCTCAGAATATAAGAATTAAAATCCTTCTTAGGCATTAATATCAATTGTTAGATCAGATCCATAAAATCTCAATCGTTGGATTGACCTGGGAAGTTGAACCATCACCACAAAGCCTATATAAAGGAACCCCATTCGTGTCCCACATTAGTTTCCATAACTTTTTGTGCTTGAAATATACTGACCTTCAAAGCCACTGATCTAATTATTTCATACTTCCTTTAAGATCCTAATGTCACTGGAAGTTTTTTTTATCAAAATCAAATGTCTTCATATAAGGAAACCAAAGACTGGGAAATATTTAGATAAAGGTTAGTACATCATAATTTATTCACCAAGTATGATTCTCTCATAAGGAAAATTATCATACTCAATGGATGGGAAAGCTTTTCCATATCCAAAGAAAAGAATCAAGATCCTATTTATCCAGATCTTTTAATCAAATTTTATGAAACATTTCAGTTTTTTGAAAAAGGAGGAAAAGAAATGTTTCAGTTCAAGAGTTATAGAAATACCTACTCTTTATCCTACAAGAAAGCTGCAAGTGTTCTTGAGATACCTTATCATAGAGAGGCATGTTTTTTTCACAATGGTTTCTAGATAGGGATGGTTTTTTTGATGAGATTAAGGCATTGGAATGCTTAGGACTTATAGGAGTGAAGAAACCTAAGATCTCAAATCTCTCAGAAAACCATAGGATAATAACCCTTTGGATGCAAGGACTTCTAATTCTAAGAAAAGGGGACAAGGACACCCTAAAAACGTTAGACATATTAATGATGATTTTTCTAGTTAATCTAAAATAGAATAAATTTATGTAACAACCCAAAGTTTCATTAATGGAAAATCCCTCTTGATCTTATTAAATGTCTCTTTATATAATTTTTTTTATAAAATTTCAACTCTATTGGTTTTATGATAATAATTGTGACCGTTACTTTTCTAGCCGTTGAATAGTGATCACATGATTAGTATAAATATAGGGCTTTAACACATCCAATTTTACTTAGACAAAGGAAGAGATGGCCTCATCCAGTAGAATTTCCCCATACAAATCCCATTTATCGGAGCTCAGAAAAGAGGTGGCTTCCTTGGGATTCGATCTTGACCAAGCCCAAGCTAAGCTTCACCATGTCAAGCTCGAACGGTACCGTCTACGGGAGAAGTGGAAGTTGATATAAATTACCACTCGAGCGATGTTATCCGAGCCACCCCAAGAGTCTGTCACCATCGCACACCTTACCCTTAGGTATTATGCGGCTGTGTTAAGGGGTTATGTAACAAATAAGTAGTACTATGTTCATATACATTATTTTTTTGTATATAATAATGAATATAATTTCTAGTCATTTTTGATACATTGTAAATAGTTTTTAAAGTACAGATGGTGTTTTTAGTTATTATTTAATTAAGAAATCTATTTTATTAAATTAAGGTATTTTTGAATTAAATAATATTTTAATAAAATATTATTATTATTATTAAATTAATTTTTATTAAATATAAATGATCTTATAATTTTATGAATGCAATTAAATTTTTTATTAAGGTTTGAAATCCATTTCTGTCAAAACCCGTGAATTTTTGATAAATGTTGGTTTTTATTTTAAAAGTGAAAATTAACATATTTAGAAAGTTATTTAGATAAAATAAATGTTATTTCTGGAATTAGGATGTCGAAATTATCCAACGGTGAATTTTTCATAATTTTCCGAGACAGTCAAATTTTTGGGTAAAAATTAAATACCGTTTAAATATATAATGTGTTTTATGACATCATAATGACCCAATAGTGATGTAATAAAATACTATAATCTTTATGTTTGGACAATATATGTTTTAACATTAAAATAATTTGATTTTGGGTTTGTTTGGATTACTTTTGAAATCATTAATGGACCCCTCAAGACTTATTAAACACCTTGTCTTTTTAAATTAATTTCCATGGGAGTGTGACTCACCTCCACATAAGCAACCCTAATATTTTAAGAAGTTCGTACCTTGGCCTTATAAAATATTATTTTCCTCTTCCCTTTTCCAAAAACCATGGGCAAAAACCATGGGTTGGTTTGTGGTTTGGATTAATTTAATGTAAGGGGACCCAAACCTAAATAATAAAGAATTCCCTCACCTTTCCTATATAAACCCACCCAAGATCCCACTTCCTCCTCACTCAAAGCCCTTGGAGTTCGTCCAACCTCTGACCTACTCTCTCTAGAATCCTCCCAATGTGCCCCAAGCTCTCAAGAAGTCTCTCACAAGCCTCTCTCTAGCCTTTGGAAGCACACTTCCAAGTAAGAGTTTTTTTCTTCCTTTCTCATTTTTGTCCAATTTTCTTTAAGTTGTTTTTCCCTTTTAATTTCAATTATAAATGTTGGGGTATGGTTCAGAACCTCTCACATACTGCCCTATTATTGTTTGAATGATGTTAGACCCCTTTCTCTATCATTAAATGCCTCCCATTTACACCCGTTACTATGCCAAAATTCCGAAAGGAACTTCTCTCTCTTATTTTACATTCAAGCAATAATTTTGTATCATGAATCTAAATTCCATTAAAATTGTTGGGAAATGTATCTATATGAACTCCTTACTGTCCATTACATGTAAATATGATGAGGAACCCCTTTCTCTCTCATCATCCTTTTTTTATGAATTCTTACGTCACGCCGTTACGCTGCCGAAATCGCACCGATTTTTTAAGCCAATGCCATTGTGTAGTCAATACCATGATTTCTCCATGAAGGGTATTCACCTTTATGCACATTTACTTATTGATTAAAAATTTTCATGTATTAATTACACATTCCTTTATCGTGGAATAAATGATTATGTTTAATGAATCCATGTTTTATGATCCATGTGGCACACTTATGCATGAAATGAAATGTTTAGGAAGGGTGCGCCCTTATAGCACTCCAATGCATTGGGTAAAGTTTAGTATCATGATATGTCATGTGCAATGAGTGTTGAATCATGCTAATTCAAGTGAAACGAGGGTTTACTCGTGCTTTATGTGCAATGAGGATTTACTCATGCTCCATGTGCAATGAGCCTCGACTCATGCTAATTCCATGTTAAGTGTTGTTGCCACATTTCCATGTTATGATTATCATGCTTTATCATGCCTTTATGTTCATGTTTCTTTTATTATCTATTGATATGCCTATTGTCTAACATGTATTGTACTCCTCATGTTATTCCATGTTTACTCCTTTACTGGGCTTTATAGCTCACCCTTTTCTTATGCACGTCCTCAGGTTATCCCATGCAATTCTAAGTACGAGGGAATATAGTGGTCATGTAAAGGAAGTTTTCAATAAAGATGTTGTATTTCATGTTTCAAGTTTTTATGTAATGATCCTAATCCCCAAAGACACTAAACCTCTCAATCTTCTTGTTGTATCAAGTTAAGTTTTATGTAATAAATTATGTTTAAGTTTGTAATAAAAGCAGGGTTGTCATAGTTGGTATCAGAGGATAGGTTTAGTTATTTTTGGGATTAGGAAACCCTAGTAAAGCCTTAGATACAAGACTAAGTATAATAAAAACATCCCTAAGTTTTGGTAAGTACTGAGTAAGTGGTTTATCAAACAAATACATCCCTTTCTAGATACGAGCAGGTAGAGGCGGCTCTGGCACAGATGTATCCTAGGGGTAAAACTCGAAAACACCGCTTTGAGCTAGAATCGAACGGGAACTGGTGCACGACAATGGGCCTTGCTGCACTCTTGGTTATGACACTCCTGGGGGATATGTTTTGATAAATTCAAAAGCTTAGTATGAAACCTTATGAGGGGAATTAAAAAATTCCCCTAAGAATATATGTTATAAAGTAGATCATGAAAAGCCTAGATTGAAGCCTATAGACTCATGAGTTAAGGAAATGAAAGTTTATTTATAAGCCATAAACTTTTGTCTTTGGATTACTCTTTATGTGTTACCCCTAAATTTCCTTTTATTCTAGCCAATGGCTGGTAATAGGAGGACTCGGGCTAACAACCGTTGTGAAGATCAGTGTGATGACTGTACTAATGAGATGCCCAATCCAATGGGAGCAGGAATCGCGAACTTTGTCACGCTTCTCTCTCATCTAACTCAAGTTTTGAATAGAAACACAGGTCAAGGGGAATGTTTGACCCCCCTAAGAAAGAAAAATTCACTGTCGAGAGCTTCATGAGACAAAGGCCGCCTACTTTTAGTGGATCATCCGATCCCACAATCGCTGAACAATGGATCAACTCCATTGAAAAGATCTTCTCCATCCTTCAATGTTCTGAACAAGAGAAGGTTCTCCTGGCGGCTTATCGTATGGAGGGTGAAGTTGATCAATGGTGGATGTTGATCAAAAATACAAAGCCTAAGGAGGAGATCGAGGCATTGGAATGGAAGTATTTTCGGAAGATGTTTTTCGATAAATATTTTCCGCGCACCCTCCAGCTTAAGATTTAAAGGGACTTCTTTTCCCTCAAGAAAAAAGATGAAGAATCTGTTAGAGCATACGAGGAAAACTTCACAAGGCTTGAACGATACGCTTCCAGCTTTGTTTTTACCCCAGAATGCAAGGTTGAACGCTTCTTTGGTGGGATGAATCCTAGCTTGCGGAAAGTATTAGCGATCCGTGACTTCGACAGCTATGAGGAAATTGTCCGATGTTCCCTCAAGGCTGAAATGGAGATTGGGGAATCACAGGGGTATCATGGGGATAAGAAGCGTAAGGTGGACTTCAATGCTGGTGGTCCGATGGATAAATCCAACGATGCTAAGAAGATCCAACACCCCACTTGCCAAAAATGCGGAAAGAAGCACCCTGGAAATTGCCTTAAGGGGACTAGAAAATGCTTCAGGTGTGGAAGAGAAGGGCACCTAGCTATTAACTGTCGGAAAGAAAGACCCACGACTACGACAGAGGAGAGGAATGCTCCGTTTGAACTTCAACGTGTTGTTCAATGATACAAATGAAAAGAACTGGGTCATTTTTCAAATCAGTGCCCTAATCTAAGGGTTTTCGGAGATAACCAACAACCTCCAAGGCAGCAAGGAAGAGCTTTTGCCATCACTTTTGCCGAAGTGAACCCCGAAAATGAAGTGGTTACAGGTAAGCTAGTTATTCATTCAAGAATAGAGAACTTACTTTTTGATTCAGGTTCTACGCATTCTTTTATATCTCGAAAGTTTATTAGAACAATCCCAGCACCACCACAAATCATGGAAGTAAAGATGTCGGTGAGTATGAAAAATGGGGAAATCATTGCATCCCATGAGTATAAGTCCTCCCCTATTATAATATGTGGATTGAATTTCTCGACAGACCTCATCATACTCCCTCTGGTGGAATTTGACGCAATACTTGGCATGGATTGGATTTCCTTATAAAGAGCTAACATAAATTGTTGGGAGAGAGAAATCACACTCCATATGGAGAATCGACCCCTGATTATTTACAAGTGTCAGGAGGAAGATGAATCTATTTTAGCTCCATCATCTCAAGAATGAATATTACTACCCTATGAGCACATGTATCTGGCTCAGATGATTGAGTCCAAGGAAGAAACCATCCTTGAAGAAATGCCTATTGTGAGGGAATTCGTGGAAGTGTTTCCCGAGGAACTGCCTGGTCTTCCTCCTAGAAGAGATGTTGAGTTCTCAATTGAACTTATACCTGGGGCGCTACCAATATCCAAGAATCCATATAGAATGGCTGTTGTTGAGCTTGAAGAGCTGAAGAAACAACTATAGGAGAATCTGGATAAAGGGTTTATACGCCCAAGTGCTTCACCATGGGGTGCAGTAGTCCTCTTCGTCAAGAAGAAGGATGGGTCAATGCGGCTTTTCATCGATTATCGTGAACTTAACAAAATCACGATAAAGAACAAGTATCCTCTCCCAATAATTGATGACTTGTTCGATCAGCTGCATGGAGCACAATACTTCTCCAAGGTAGATTTGCGGTCAGGATATTATCAAGTAAGGGTGAAGAAGGAAGATGTCCCCAAGACTGCTTTTCGTACAAGATACATGCACTATGAATTCATAGTAATTTCTTTCAGACTCACCAATTCTCTAGAAATCTTCATGGACTTGATGAATAGAGTCTTTAGAGATTACCTAGAAAAATTTGTTGTAGTCTTTATCGATAATATACTAATATACTCCAAAACCAAGGAGGATAATAAGGAGCATTTAAGAACTGTACTAGAGACTTTGTACAAGGAGAAGCTCTATGAAAAGTACAGAAAGTGTGAGTTCTGGTTGAAGGAGGTCTCATTCTTGGGCCATATCATCACAAGAAATGGGATATCTATGGATCCCTCCAAAACAGATGAAATTGAGGGATGGCCGAGGCCAACATCGGTAACAGATATCCGTATCTTCTTGGGGTTAGCTGGATATTATCGACGATTTGTGAGAAATTTCTCACAATTGTCCAACCCTCTTAACAAGCTAAATCGAAAGGGAGTAAAGTTTTCTTGGAGTGATGAATGCGAAGAAAGCTTCAAAAAGTTGAAAAGGAGGCTTATCACTGCACCCGTGCTCACTTTACCCACAAGTGGGGAATTTTTTTTGATATTCAGTGATGCTTCAAAGAAAGGATTAGGCTGTGTGCTGATGCAGAATGATAAATTTATATCCTATGCCTCAAGGTAGTTGAAAATCCATGAGCGAAACTATCCAACACATTATCTGGAGTTGGAAGCGGTGATCTTTTCCTTGAAAATCTGGCGGTATTACCTCTATGGAGATAAATGTGAGATATATACTGACCACAAGAGTCTTAAATATATATTCACATAGAAAGAGCTTAATATGCACCAGAGAAGATGGATAGAGCTCATCAAGGATTATGACTGTTCAATACATTACCATCCTGGGAAAGCAAACAAGGTGGCAAATGCCCTAAGTAGAAAGGACCCAGCAATTCTATTAATGATGAGAATTTAGAAGGATCCAATCTTCTTAGACTTGATGAAGATGGATGTGGGAATAATAAAGAAGGGAACATCATCAATCCTTTCACAAATGATTTCTCAACCATATCTTTTGGAAAGGTTAAAGGATTCTCAAAAGGATGATGTGGGAATTCAAGAAAAAGTGGAAGCTATCAAAAAGGGTAAATCCTCGGAGTTTAATGTTAATGAAGAAGGAATTGTGCGGTTTGGGCAAAGACTATGTGTTCCATAAAGTCTGGAGCTGAAGAAGGAACTTTTGGATGATGCACATAGTTCAAATTTCTCTATTCACCCAGGGAGCACAAAGATGTATCGAGATCTCCGAGAAAACTTTTGGTGGGATAATATGAAGAAGGAGATCGCTGAATATACATCAATGTGCCTGGTGTGTCAGCAAGTGAAGGCAGAGAGGCAGAAGTCTAAGAGGATGATGCAAACATTTCCCATACCAGAATGGAAATGGGAGAACATCACCATGGACTTTGTCACCAGAATTACAAGGACATCCAAAGGCAACAATGCAATATTGGTTGTTGTGGATCGTCTTAAAAAGAATGCACACTTAATTACTATTTGGGAGGATTTCTCTTTGGATCAACTGTCATAGATATATATCAGGGAAGTGGTAAGGTTGCATGGATTACCACTATCTATTGTGTCTGACCGAGATCCAAGATTCACCTCTAAGTTTTGGAAGAGTCTTCAACATGATCTGAATACTGAACTAAACTTCAGTACAGCCTATCATCCTCAAAATGATGGCCAATCCGAGTGGACTATCCAAACACTTGAGGATATGTTGAGAGCGTTCTCAATGGACTTTAAAGGAGGATGGGATCAACATCTTCCTCTGGTTGAGTTCTCTTATAATAACAGTTTCCACTCGAGCATCCAAATGGAACCATCTGAAGCCTTGTATGGGAAAAGGTGCAGAACACTGGCATGTTGGGATGAGGTCGGTGAACGTAAGCTGCTTGGACCATAAATGGTCGAAGAAATGGTGGAGAAGGTGAAAACCATTCAACACCATATCAAGGCAGCCCAAAGTCGACAGAAGAGTTATGCAGATAATCATCGACAAGACCTTGAGTTTAAAGTTGGAGACATGTTTTTTCTACGCATATCTCCGTGGAAGAAGGTCATGAGGTTTGGAAAGAAAGAGAAGTTAATTCCAAGGTACATCGGCCCGTTCGAGATTCTTGATCGTGTCGGGGCTGTGGCCTATCGACTAGCACTTCCGCCTACTATGGACAAAGTACATGAGGTCTTTCATGTATCCCTCTTAAGGAAGTACATACCGGATCCTTCACATGTACTCTCTTATGAGGTGGTACAATTGGAAGACGATCTTTCTTATGAGGAGAAACCAGTGAAGATCTTAGATCGTAGAGAAAAAGTTATATGAAATAAGACAATGACCCTCATCAAGGTGTTGTGGAGAAACCACAAGTTTGAAGAAGCGACTTGGGAATTGGAGGAAATGATGAAGCTGAGTTACCCACATCTGTTTTAGTGTGGGAAAAGGAAAATTTCAAGGGCGAAATTTCTTAAGGGGGGAATATTATAACGACCCAAAGTTTCATTAATGGAAAATCAATCTTTATCTTATTAAATGTCTCTTTATATAAAATGTTTTTATAAAATGTCAACTCCATTGGTTTTATGATAAGAATTGTGACGATTACTTTTCTAGCCGTTGAATAGTGATCACATGATTAGTATAAATATAGGGCTTTAACACATCCAATTTTACTTAGACAAAGGAAGAGATGGCCTCATCCAATAGAATTTCCCCATACGAAGCCCATTTATCGGATCTCAAAAAAGATGTGGCGTCCTTGGGCTTCGCTCTTGACCAAGCCCAAGCTGAGCTTCACCATGTCAAGCTTGAACGGGACCGTCTACGGGAGAAGTGGAAGTTGATAGAAATTACCACTTGAGCGATGTTATCCGAGCTACCCCAAGAGTCTGTCACCATCGCACACCTTACCCTTAGGTCTTATGCGGCTGTGTTAAGGGGTTATGTAAAAAATAAGTAGTACTATGTTCATGTACATTATTTTTTTGTATATAATAATTAATATAATTTCTAGTCATTTTTGATACATTTTAAATAGTTTTTAAAGTACAAATGGTGTTTTTAGTTATTATTTAATTAAGAAACCTATTTTATTAAATTAAGGTATTTTTGAATTAAATAATATTTTAATAAAATAATAATAGTATTATTAAATTAATTTTTATTAAATATAAATGATCTTATAATTTTATGAATGCAATTAAAATTTTTATTAAGGTTTGAAAGCCATTTCTGTCAAAACCCGTGAATTTTCAATAAATGTCAGTTTTTATTTTAAAAGTGAAAATTAACATATTTAGAAAATTATTTAGATAAAATAAATGTTATTTCTGGAATCAGGATGTCGAAATTATCCAACAGTGAATTTTTCATAATTTTCTGAGACAGTCAAATTTTTGGGTAAAAATTAAATACCATTTAAATATATAATGTGTTTTATGACATCATAATGACCCAATAGTGATGTAATAAAATACTATAATCTTTATGTTCAGACAATA
This sequence comes from Viscum album, assembly GCA_963277665.1. NCBI lineage: Eukaryota > Viridiplantae > Streptophyta > Magnoliopsida > Santalales > Viscaceae > Viscum > Viscum album. The sequence goes on from OY728127.1 coordinate 1,817,638,945, forward strand.
TATGTTTTACCATTAAAATAATGTGATTTTCGGTTTGTTTGGCTTACTTTTCAAAGCATTAATGGACCCCTCAAGACTTATTAAACACCTTGCCTTTTTAAATTAATTTCCATGGGAGTGTGACTCACCTTCACATAAGAAACCCTATTATTTTAAGAAGTTCGGAACTTGAACTTATAAAATATTATTTTCCTCTTCCCTTTTCCAAAAACCATGGGCAAAAACCATGGGTTGGTTTGTGGTTTGGATTAATTTAATGTAAGGGGACCCAAACCTAAAAAATAAAGAATTCCCTCACCTTTCCTATATAAACCCACCCAAGCTCCCACTTCATCCTCACTCAAAACCCTTGGAGTTCGTCCAACCTCTGATCTACTCTCTATATAATCCTCCCAAGGTTCCCCTAGCTCCCAAGAAGCCTCTCACAAGCCTCTCTCTAGCCTTTGGAAGCACACTTCCAAGTAAGGGTTTTTTTCTTCCTTTCTCATTTTGTCTAATTTTATTTAAGTTGTTTTGCCCTTTTAATTTCAATTATAAATGTTGGGGTATGGTTTTGAACCTCCCCCATACTTCCCTATTATTTTTTAATGATGGGATACCCCTTTCTCTCTCATTAAATTCCTCCCATGTACACCCGTTACTATGCCAAAATTCCGAAAGGAACTTCTCTCTCTTCTTTTACATTCAAGAAATAATTTTGTATCATGAATCTAAATTACATTACAATTTTTGGGACATGTCTCTATATGACCTCCTTACCTTCCATTACATTTAAATATAATTAGGAACCCCTTTATCTCTCATCAACCTTTTTTTATGAATTCTTACGTCACACCGTTACGCTTCCGAAATCACATCGATTTTCTAAGCCAATGCCATTGTGTAGTGAATACCATGCCCATTTCTCCATGAAGGGTATTCACCTTTATGAACATTTACTTATTGATTATAAAGTTTAATTTATGAATTCCACATTACTTTATCGTGTAATAAATGATTATGTTTAATGAATCCATGTTTTATGATCCATGTGGCACACTTATGCATGAAATGAAATGTTTAAGAAGGATGCACCCTTATAGCGCTCCAATGCATTGGGTAAAGTATAGTATCATGATACTTCATGTGAAATGAGTGTTGAATCATGCTAATTCAAGTGCAATGAGGGTTTACTCATGCTTTATGTGCAATGAGGATTTACTAATGCTCCATATGCAATGAGCCTTGGCTCATGCTAATTCCATGTTAAGTGTTGTTGCCACATCTCCATGTTATGATTATCATGCTTTATCATGCCTTTATGTTCATGTTTCTTTTATGCTCTATTGATATGCCTATTGTCTAACATGTATTTTACTCCTCATGTTATTCCATGTGTACTCCCTTATTGGGCTTTATAGCTCACCCTTTTTTATGCATGTCCTCAGGTTATCCCATGAAATGCTAAGTACGAGGGAATGTAGTGGTCATGTAAAGGAAGTTTTCAATAAAGATGTTGAATTTCATGTTTCATGTTTTTATGTAATGATCCTAATCCCCAAAGACACTAAACCTCTTGATATTCTTGTTGTATCAAGTGAAGTTTTATGTAATAAATCATGTTTAAGTTTGTAATAAAAGCAGGGTTGTCATAAATTATATCTTCCTCACCATCATCAGCATAAAGAATGGAATGATCAAGTATCTGATTTAAATGTATCCAACTATCTTGTCCAAAATAATTGTTATCTTCCTAGAAACTTGTAAAGTTCCTTGAAATTCAAAGCCTAATACTTTTAGAATCATGTTGTTGAGTGATGACACCCTTAGGAGAATGAAGTTTGGATTCTTTGATAAGGTATCTGAGTTTGTTGATCTTACTATCAAGGAAGACCAAGTTGGATAGAGCTCCAAATATGAACCCATGAAAAAGAAGACCCAAGCAGTAGAACCTCCAAAACTAGCTCAAGCATCTAAACCTGCATCTGTACCTCCTAATAGTAAGAAACAAAAAACCTTCTCAGAAGAAGTATTTTCTCAGTGTAGAGATCGGAAGAGAAAAAGAAAAGAAGAAAACCCTATTTTTGGAATAGAACCTTCTGAGGCTAAAGCCTTAAAAATTCAAACTACTGAAGATATATAGAGATAATAAAAAGATAAGAAGTAGAATAAGAAGATATCAGAAGTAGAAATTATCCAAGACTTACTGAGAGACACTAAGAAAGCTTATGAAAAAATTCAAGTACCAGAATCTTTTCTACAAGAACTCGAGATCCCTCCGGCACCAGTGAAATTTGAGACTCTGGTACCAGATAAAGGAAAAAAACTGTTTTAGTTCCAAATATGATAGTTGAAGAAAAATCCCAATAATAAGGATAAACCAATGAAGAAGATAAAAGTGAAGATGAAATCCAAATTGATGATGAGGCTGTAAAATAAATCCACTCAAATAAGTTTTCAATAAGAACTTCCCAAGATTTCTCCACCAAGATAATTTCAGAAGGAAAACCTCTTCAGAAGGATGATGTTTCTCAGTAGGAAGTTAATAAAATTATCTCATATGATGAAAGTGATAATGATGATATTTTACAACATGTTAAAGGAAATTCTGCTGATGTTGTTGAAAAAGATGATGATAAATAAGTTGATGATGTTGATGATAGAATAGAAGAAGTTTATGATGGAGAGCAAGAAACATAGAAAGTTGAGAAGATAATATCTAATGAATAGAAAGGAAATAAATTTTTTGTTGATACACCTTAGAAATTTGGTGTTTCTAAAACAAAGAAGGATGTTGCTGGTACATCCAGGAAGAAAGTTAATGAACAAATTAAAGTTACCTCACCAAGAAAAGTTTCTATTTCAGAATCTTCCTCTTCAATAGGTGAAGATTTTGTATTTCAGTCCCAAAATATACTTGTAAACTCCATTCCATTCCTTCCAATCATATACTCAAGGTGTCAACTGATTTAAGAATCAGTTATTCAAAAGATAGAATCAACAAACCTTATTATGGAGAAATTCATCAAACTCAAAGATGAGTTTAGGACCTTCCTAAACAACTATGATACTCATAGAAAGTCATGAAAACATATAAACAAATGATTAAAATATTTCATTAATGATCTCAAGATATTTTATGAATTCAGCGAACCAGTCAAGGATTCCTTTGATAAGTTGGATAGAGAAATCAAGAATCTCTCAACAAGTTTTTCAAATAAACTAAAGGAAGAGAAGGCTACCCATAAAAAAGAAGATAAAGATCTGAATGGAAAACTGAACTCCATTTCTCCCAATTTAAAAATGTAGAAGGAAATAAGGGAAGAGCTGATCTAGAAACTTAAAACTTAGAAAGAGTTAGTTAATTATAAATAATAAAGGATAAAAAACCTTGAGAAGAAAAATCAGGATTAGGAAGATTTACTCAAGAAGTTTCAAGAAGATCACAGGGAGTTGAAGAAGCTGAAAGCAACTCTGAAAAAGATAATGATGGAAAATAAGAACAAGGATGATTAATTTTTCCAAATATGATCTTTTGTTGTAATTTTTTGGTGATACTTTAGTTATCTAATGAATTTTTTCCTTGCATTGTTTCATCTTGTATGTTTCCTAAAATTCTAGGTACAATATATATCTTCTCATTCCTTTTTGAAAATCACAAAGGGGGAGAAAATAATTTTCAAAAATAATATTAAACTAAGGGGGAGGATGTTTATGAAGGAGATATATTTTTTAAATAATAAATCCTTAAGTAAAGGGGGATTAATTTCTTTAATAATGATAGAAAAACTCAAAAGATAATAATATGATCCTTAGGGGGATTTCATAACCTAAGGGTGAGTTAGTCATATTCATTTTGAGTCATAAAAAAGGGAGATAAGTATTTCTTTTAAATTTCAAAAATGAAAACCTTATATCTTTATATTCTTTTATAAAAAGTTGTTTTTGATCTCTAAAAATGGGGTGATTGTTGATTCAAAAGTTTCCTTATGACTTTTCCATTCCTTTTTGTTTTGAAAATCACAAACACATATTCTAAAAGATAGTTTTTCTTTCCCTAAGGATGATTATATTCTAGAACATGTTTTACCTTACCCCTTCTCTTCAATATCTTACAAAAAAATTTCTTAATCAAGTCAAACCATTGTTTCCTTAAAAAAATTATTTAAGTTAAATCATATCATTAATTGTTAATCCGATTTCCCTAAAATTGTGGCTTTGATTTCTTTTGAAATCAGACTTCAATTTATTCTGAAATCAGACTCCAATTTTCTCAGAAATTGGACTCTGATTTCTTCTAAAATCAGACTCCAATTCCTTCTAAAATTAGACTCTGATTTCCTCAGAAATCAGAATCTATCTTCTAATATTTTCAGAATTTGATTATTTATTTTTATGAAAGTTACTGAATTTTCTTAATGTAACATTCCATCTTATTAGATCCAAAATATGATAATGTCTCTCAGATTTTGTTATACAAAATGATGTCATCAATGCTTCTCATAGTTTGTCATATAAAATGGTGTCATAAAATATTTTACAAAATAACCATTGTATTAATTCCACATGTACAGGTTGATATGAAATTTTATGGGAAATATGAAATTTGTAGGAGAATGTGACCATTGGAGATCTTGCCTATAAATACCCATAAATTTGAATTTTTTCAAAGTAGTGAACTTTTGGGAGAATTGACACTCTGCAATAGCTTTGCCATATTTTCTTTGTACGAAAGCCATGACGAGTTCAAGTTATGGAAAACTTCTTCCACAAACTTAAATTTTCAGAAAGATTTGTTTTCTTTGTGCAATTCTGATTCTTTCTGTATACAATTGAGGGATTATAAGCTAAAGGAAGACATAGGTTCCAATTACCTACTTAATTGAGGGCTTCCAAGTTTAAGGAAGATAGAGGTGTTGATCACCTTATAGATCGAGGGCTTGTGGGGATAGTAAGATAGATTCCAATCTTTTTATTGAGGGCTTATCCTGGTGTGGGTAAGATATACTTTCTTAAAGTATAAATCAAGGTACATTTATCCAAGGTTATTGGATACCCTTCTCTTTGGGTTAAAATATTTCATTACACTTGTACTACTTATTTAATTATAATTTCTTTTATTCCACTGCATCTTTATTAAATATAGAAAGTGTAACTTTATTACACTTTCTCTATTGTAATAACTCTAATTTAATATTCTATACTCTTTAATGTAGAATATTACTTAAGTATACTTGTGTACTTATTTCTTTTTATTATCTTTATATTAATACCTTGGGCCCTTTTGAACATTTTGTTAAAGATATTAGAGGGTTTTGTGAATGTTATTTGTTTAACTTTGTTAAAAAATTTCCTTAAGTTTAATAAATGAATGTTTTTAACTTACAATTCACCCCTCTTGTTATTAAGCATCTACGTCTCATATTTGAATCCTACATTGTTTCCTACTCCGAGACTCTCTTATAGATTTAATATATGTTCAAGAATATCTTACTAATTCTGATATGAGACCGGTTACCCTAACAGAATGATCATAGGTTAAACCCTTTTATATGTAAAAGGGGGATATTATTGGTGAATCCATCTATATGTATTCGAAGTTCTTCATCTATTTCCCATTGATGGGTAGCTTCTTGTATGTTTAAGTATCATAACTAGACACTCTAGAGTTCATTGCTATCCAGGGAGGTGGTTAATATATCAAGGATGGGATTGAGCCATCATGAGGCATCCTACGCATCCTGGTTTAAAACAGGAATCAAAAACCACATAGTTCATTAAATTTATGCAGTTTAATTTCATATAGAAATGAAATACATGGGGGAAATTAGGTACAAGATATTTGAGATCAGAACTTGATAAGGTGTCCTATGTATTTTGGTTATGGTAGGTATCAGAGTCATCGTAGTTGAGTTGATTGGGGAATACACACTAAGGATTACATTGGGACTTACCTTCAGATAGATACCCTTATATGGGGGTAGTTATATCATTACACTGATCGGGACTTACACACTAAGGTTTCCCTCGATGGTGGGGATTTAGGATGCAAATGTTGTGATCACCACAACTCTCTAAGCCCATGAGAGCTATGATCAATGTAGGAAACAAGGGATATCAATAAATCTACCTCACTACATATAGATATATGAATTATGTTCTGGGAAAACCCTTTATATGTTTTAATATAGAGATCGGCCTTAAGAAGGCATCCTACATATCCTAGTTATTTCCGGAATTAGAATTCTCATAGTTCACTTGACTTCTTACTTCACTGATGGATAAGATAGAATGATCATCCCATGGAAATTATTGGGTCTTGATGTTTGAAATGTTGGATACATGGGTGAAACTTTCACTGAAGAGTCTATTTATTTGATCTCATACCTTATAGATGCGTCATACGTATCCTGTTTATAGTAGGAATTGGACTCATCATAGTTTAGTAGATCGGGGATTACACATTGAGGCTTCCCTTATATTGGGGGAAATATCATATTATTCTGCTGATTGAGGCTTACACACTAAGGTTTCCCTTTATGGTATAATTTTAGGACATGAGTGATATGATCATTGCAACTCCCTAAGCCTACGTGAGCTATGCTTGGTGTGAGAAACAAGGGATAGTGAGTAATTAGTCTCACAACTTATGGATGCGTGAATTATGTACTAGGAAAACCCTTTGGATATTTAATATATATCTTAGGCCTTATAAAGGCATCATAAATATCTTGGTTATGAAAGGAATAATATTTCACATAGTTCAGTTGATCAGGGCTTAAACACTGATGTCGCCCTAATATAGTGGCTGGACAAGGTTATCATGTCCTAGGATGCCTGCTTGACCAGGCCTGGTTGTCTTCTTGACCTGATTTATTATCTACCCAATATGTCTTGATTGTCTACCTGACATGTCTGAGGGTATCTAGACATGTCTAGCTATGTTGCAGACATTTTCGAAGACAATCGCATGATCTGATTGACTTGTCTGAAGGAAATCACATAATATGAATGGAATGTCTGAAGACCATTACATGATCTCAGATGAATTTTCTAGAGGGCATCACATGAACTAGGAATACATTCCTAGGGGGTGTTCTATGACCTGCATTGGCATGTCTTGGTGCCATTGTGAGACCTAGTTGACTTGAAGAGTCCTGTGATATTTGGATGGTAATACCGAAGGGCTTCACAAGGCCTAGATGAAATACATTGGGGATTCAATGTATCTTGGGATACATTTATAGAGGACATTGTAATATCTGAATGGAGATCCCATAGGGCTTTATGAGACTCAGGTGGCATGCTCGGAGGGTGCCGTCTGACTTTCTTGATGTGTCTGGAGGACATCACATGATCCAAATGGCTTATCACGGGGATGTTTCATGACTTGGGAGACATTTCTTAATTCTATCACATGATCTGGATGAGTCATGATAGGATAATAAGGATCAGTGTATATGTTCTTAACATAAGTCTTCCATATCTTAGTCTTTATTCCAGTTTAATACACATGTGACTCAAATTTTTTTAGTGTTTGTTTATTTAAGTCTCATTTGATTAAAAAGATAAGCATGATTTCCTTTTTATAACTCACCAAACATCCTTTGTGTGATCTATGAGTGATCACATGAAGTTCATATTATTTTTTCATGATTCTCTAGGTCACTCCCTAGATTTTTACCTAGTGAATACCTTGCGATAGTGAGATTGTATGCTCCAAGAAGTCCGCTTCAATGCTTGGGTGTTCCGATGCTTGTATCAAAAGATTAATTTTTTCGAGATTCAGTGGGGGTATTTATAGATCTCTCCTCCCCAATTATATGCCTCTTTTCATGGAACACATTGCACAAATCTTGGTGGGAGTCGGTGGAGGGATTTAGTTTCACGCACTTCGCTAAATCCCGTTGTAGGTGTCACATGATTTTCAACGGCCACGAGACCATCCTGTCAATGCCCCATTTATTGAAGTTAGGATAATAAAATGGGTCTTTACTAATCACGTGGACATGAAAAATGGATTTTATAATTTTAGACCAACATGTCTTAGACTTCTGCGAGACCAGGATGTCTGTTGAAAGGATTTCGCATGATCTAAAATGCTTTGTCTGAGATATTCCATGAGACAAAGGTGGATTATCGGGGGGGGGGGGGGGGGGTCATAGGATGAATGGTGATTTTCTGAGGTGTATAAGATCAATCTCATAATATCAACTTATCTTCCCCTCACAATAATCTCCCATCATTTCCCTTTTTATTTCCTTGTTCATTTCAAAAAGATTGGGGATCTCCCAAATTGGCATGAGTGTTGTCAAAGACAATCACTCTCCCCATAGGTGATACGACACATGAAAAAAATGGTCTTGTGGTAATGCATAGGCATTATTATAGACAAACCTTCTGTTTGTATTTGGAGATGGAAGGGGAAGTGGAGGACCACCTGGACATGTCTGAAGCCCTTTGAGTGATGAGGATGACATGCCAGTGGGCATGTCACTAGTGCTTCTGTGATGTCTTGAAAACTTCATGGGCATGTTGTGTGAAGTTTATGGCCAAGAAAGTATTCTATTTTTTTCTTCATATTTCTCCTTTTTTTCAAGGATTTTTGGATTGTTTTTTAGAAGTTCTATGATTAAAAATTCATGTGATCCAAAGGAACTGATTTAGAAGATTTCGCATGATCAATGAATGTATTGGATGCCTTCATTAGAATAAGGATAGATTGTAAAATGGATCCAAATGATCTTCCAGTAGGTTAAGAACTGAAAATGAGATTATTTAATGGCCTTCTAAATGTCATGTGATCACATATCCATTGACAGGTCACACAATCCACATGTATTGTCCACCTTTTACTCCTTTTCTTTATAGTGGAAATGATACCCATATTCAAGTATTTCTTACCTTTTTTTATTTATTAATTCTTATTTGGAGGGCATAAAAAAATGACCTATGTCCGGAGAGACATATATAGGGAAAAGGGCTCGGTTATGTGGAATTTAAATGCCATCTTGAGGATTTGGTGTTGTTTCCAATTAGTTTCTTGGGTAATGCTTGGTCTTCTAGGAAACATTTGGAATACCTTGGTAGTTCCTATAAATAGTGGAATAGAGGGAGGATCATTCATCGGCTACCCGACTCCCATAGCTCTTGTGATATTCCCCCATTGTGGACTCTTTCTCAAGACCTTATGAAGGAACCAATCACATAACCCATTCATGAGACCTTTTTATGAATGCTCTAATGGCCCGAAGGCCTTCAATTTTATTGATTTTTGATAACCCCCCTTTTAAGGGATGAGGGGGAACCCTTACAAATCCAATAGGATCAGAGATTACATGGATCGTAGGCTTAGGAGATTACATGACCCGAAGGTCTTAGGGAATTCAACCAGACTATCTACAAGGAACTGCCCCTCCCCAGCATTTGCATCATGATAATAGCTCTCCACCTTCACATGGCCGAGCATAGGCTAGTCTTGATGGCATAGTTATACCCTCTCATTCTGACAAATCCATTTGGATTTTCTTTGGTGAGTGTACCTGCTCTGAATCCTCTTCTAGGGTTGTTTCTTTTTTGTAGTCTGTCTGGGGAAACTTCATGTGGCCCGAAGGCCTTGAGGGGGCTCGAAGGACTTAAAGGTGGCCCGAAATCCCTACTGACCTGAAGGTCTGGGTGGCCTGAAATCCTTAAGGACTCCAAGCCCAAACCAGTGGCCCAAGGTGAATAATTCCAGCTGCTACAGTACCAAATAATACCTACTATAGTAACTTCTACAGTGCCTACTACAGTACCCACACAATGTACAGTTCTGCTACAGTACTTATACAGTGTACAGCTCTGCTACAATACCTATACAATGTACAGTTCTACTACAGTACCTGTATAGTGGACAATCTATTATAGTACTGCTAGAGTACTTCTACAGTACTACTAATGTGCCCCCTGAAAATATTCCTCTACCTGGTTTTGAACCTGGGTCTTGTGGACGCACTTAAGGATACCTCACCAACTGGGATGAGGCTCATGTGCAAGACCTTTGCATGAGGACTAGTTAATAAGACCTATTTTTCCTAGTTATTGTTTGAACTAACCAAAAATCCATCTTTGGTAGTTGGTTAAACCTTTTCTATACAGTTGCATGGCTATCTTTGAAGGTTTCACGGGATTTTCTAGATCGACTGCATGATCACTCGACTATTATATGAATCACATGACCATATCAGGGTCACGTGATCGCGTGTCTCACAAGTAGATGAGTGGCTACGAGATGTATTGCAGGCTTATGTTTTCTCTGAGATCTTCATAATCCAGGAAATTCATGAGTATTTTATGTGATCAGGATTCCCATTACTGATTGATTCAATGCTCATTATGCTTCCAAAATTATACATTTATTTTTGAAAAGATTTTTTTTCATATTTATATATACGCCACTTAATTTTGTTTAGATAGATTATAGATCTCATCATTATTCATCTACTGTGGCTAATTAGAGGGCCGTGATTTTTAGAAACTGCAATGATGACCCCTGATATTGTGTGAATTAGGATAATGAGGTTTTGAAAAGCATTCTCCAGCTCGAACTCTATAACTATCCTTTATCAAATAAATTTCCCTTATTTGGATTTGGGTTATTGGATGACATATCCATCCATTCTCTATACTACAATATGCCATCTCTCTAGGTATCAACTTCCCTTGATTTCATTAAGACAACTATTTCTAGGGATGGTCAATTGGTCACAACACGGTCTCAATGGTTTTCTTATATGTTGGAAAACTCCCCTTTGAGTTCATATGGTTGTGACTTATCCCACCATCCCATCTATCAAATATAATCGAGCATATTTATCTCTTCTCTAAATAACTCAGGTGATGGCTGTAGTTCAAAATGGGATTTAAACCTTGGTGGAAACTAATCTGATGAATGGTCATGGCCATTCTGGGTCAAGGAGAGTTTCTTAGATTCTTTCGACCAACTATACACTATCCATATCTACAAAGTATTATTAGTTTCCTAATTCAATGTTGATCTCCAATATGATCTTTTTAGAGAATTTATTAGTTATTGGTTCCCTAGCACAAACTCATTTTTCTATCCCATGTAAAGGTAGGAATCATCCTCTGGGATATCTACCAACTGGGTGAGATATCTCTTCTTGGGTAGATGTACGATGAGTTCCTTCCAGATATGTATGGGAGGAACCTTTGCAAAGTACAGTCTTGGTGAGGGATATGCGCAACATCATGAAATAAAATTTAAGAAAGGAGATGAATATATGATCTCTCATCTATTTCAAATATTGGATCAACATTTTCCTTTATCATAATAGAGCTTGGAAGACTGTTATTCACCCTCATCAGTGCCCATCTCAGAAAGTTTGTGACAATGTCAGTTCATACTGGGCCATCTTGGAAGACATAGACCATACCACATGGGGATACTGGGTAAGGATGGAAATGTCCTCAAGCCTTGTGATGGAAGGATTTATGGCCATGTTCCTGAATGGATGGATTTTCTTGGATGGGAATTCATGTTCATAAATCTGGGTTGGTACGCTAATGATGGAAGCATAACTAAAAGAGAGATGAACTATCAATATAGAGGTACCAACTCTTTAATTCCTTTACCATCACTTGGGCCATATTCAATAAGGAAACATCCCTTATAGGATTGGTGTTCCTTCACAGTTTTTATTTTCTTGGATTGGGGATAATTTTCATTGCTATAGATACTACAATACAACCAGGATCCCTAATTCCTTATTTTATCCCAAGTTATTGAACATATTTAGGGTTGATGCCATGTCATTAATCCCTAATGTTGTTGATAATGTGCTGATATGACCCAATATCTATGATTTCACACCTTATCCTGCATCGATAGGGCCAATAATTGATAATGGTGGTGAATCTCTTGAAGAAAGTTCATACAATATTTCCCTTCAGAATGGGGTTCTTGTGGCCATGATGGATGAGATAATAATTTTTGTGCTGTATAATCCCTATTGGTTCACTCTCTAGTTTAGCTTCATCCAAAGGGTTTCCCCTCTCCCTTCAGACAATGTGTGGGAAGAGTGACACCCCAGGATCATCCACCAGTAATGGCTGTTATTGGTGTGTGAAGACACCAATGCTGAGATCATCCTTTCAACCATTAGAACCCAAATATTTTTTATAATATGACTACAACCAAGATTGGGTAGAAGCCTATCCAGGTGGTGTGATGAACCAAATAGTCCATCATATAGAAAAACCATTTGCCTCACCAACCCCTCTACCAGTAGAAATTATGGAGTTGATTCAAGACTTGGTTGGGTATTCAAGGAAGCATCCTCATATTATTGATGACCATCCCATCAGTGGGGAAGAATATGTCAAGAAATTTATCCCTCCGATATAAGAAAAAAATGGTGCCTCTGTTGAGGGAAGAATATATGGGGCTTCCTCTCCTAATTCCTTATTAGCTCAATTGGTTAGTCCTCTTTTTGATATCTATTCTAGAAGTTTTACATGGGTATCAGGCTTTGTGTAGGTTGATTTGGTATAATATTCATACCCTTTTTCAATGAAACTCCCTTAGAAACATTTAATTATCAAAAGAACATCTTCTTTGGATATTTTATGATTTGGGGGTGGGAGGGCTTGAATGCAAACCTTTATATGAAATCCTAAGACAAATCATCCTCATATGACAAGATTTGGATACCAGGGATAAGGTATTGCACAAACTTAAGAGAAATACTCCCCTAGCTAAACAGATGAAGGAAGCTTTAGTGGAATTGGAACAAATCCATAACTTCATATCTGAGTTGCATTCCCAAATAGTTGTCTTGACCGTACATATAAGGAGATATGAGGAGATCACAAATCACTCAAGATATGATCTTTTAGTGTCATCATACTCATTTTAAACCACTTAGAAGAGAGTTGAGGAGCTTTTTACTCTTACTGATACCCTTCATCCCATGGAATAAGTAGAATAGGTAGGACGAGAGACACTTCAACACTCCATCGACATGTCCCATCATGACTTGGCCAGACCAGTTGATCAATTTTTTTAGTTTGATAATAAATTTATATTTTATAGATTTATTATTTAGAGAGGCATAAATTTGTATAGATTCTTCCTTTCATGTCATCAATGAATATATATTCCAAACTTTATATGTTTTTTTCCAAATTTTTTCATTCATGATGTGCATGAAATTCCACTGATATGATGTTGTGTAAATCATCAACAATATCCATCCTTTACATAATATCATGTAAAATGGAATTCTTGGATTTGAATGTTTTAATTCTAACATATTCTTCTCAAGAAATGATTATGAACGCCCACTAACATGAGATTCCTCATTGACCTATATTCTCTAGCTATCTTGAGATTACCTGGTTCACAAAAGGATAATTTGGGTAGGATATATTTCCCAAAGGGAGAGTACTTTATCTTTTATCAAATTCAATATACTTGGAGAGTTTATCTTTATTTTTTCTAAGGCCATATAGTGGTCCTCACAAGATTTGTATCTTTTGGTGCAGGCTAAATCACTGATGTGATGTAGTTTAGGGTCTTTTAGCTCAAACTTCTCTTTCACTATAGTTTAGGGACTTTTATCTTGGATCTTATAACACTATAGTTTAGTGTATTTAACTCAGGAATTTTATTGATTTAGTTTAGGGTATTTTAGCTCGGATCATATATTATTATAGTTTAGGGTCTTTTAGCTCGGACCTTGTATTTCTTTAGTTTAGAGTCTTTTAGCTCGGACCTTGTATTACTATATTTTGGGATCTTTTAGCTCGGACCTTCTATTGCTATAGTTTTAGAGTATTTTTGCTATAACCTTATTTTATTGTATATTGAATATGGGAAATATATCCCAGGGATTACCCAAGACACCATAATGTTCTAAGTTCTACAGTGGTGTTTCTAGGGATCATGAGGATTGGAGTTCGTTTCCTGCAAGGAGGATATGCTATTGATTGGTAGGTCAAATACCTTATGAATTGATTTCATTGTCAAATAGAGATGTCTGTACTCTTTTCAAAGGGACATGTAATATTATGGAGGTGATATTGACAAATAGAGAAAGTACTAGGGAAGTTAGGTCCACTTGGAGAGTGGGATCATAGGTTGAATAATTATTAACCCAGAACTTTGAGTCAAGGAATATGGGATAGGGAAGACATGTTGGGGATGGCCCATAACAACCTAAGGTGTTGGGTTCCACCATGATGTTACTAGGGCTTACAAGGATTGGATTTATTTTATTTAAAAGAGGGTAATCCTCTATTTGGTAGGTCTAAGCTTTTATGAATTGATAGAATGGTCAAACCGAGGTGTCCCCACCCATTTTCAAGGGCCATGAAAGATTTATGAAGACTCAGGGGTCTAAATTATGAAGTTGGTTAAGGAGGAAAGGATATCTAGTAAGGGTTTTGGCACTCTAGGACTCTTATTTGAGAAATCTTGGGCCCTATGCTCTGTGGTTTTGAGTCATAGGGTGTGGGGCATCAAAAGAATTGGGAATAGAGTGTCACATTCCTGCTTTGAGAATGGGTACAAAACACAGTGACATAACATCAAGTATGTTGAATCCATTTGAATAGTCTAGTTATAGGGATTTTAAGTCATGGTTTAATTCATTCAGGTCATGAGGATGATATGGTAAAATCATACCGAGAATAACCTAGAACACACTACGGTGATGGGTTCAAACCTAGTGACATCATGGCTCACAAGGATCAGAAATCCATTTTTGCAGAGTGGAATATTTGGTTAATAATCATAGGCACATATTCAAGAGCCATAGGCATACATGCATAGTCAAACAAAGGGTACCTTGATGCAGGGTATCATTTTACAAGGGCCATGGAAAATTTACATTGATCTAAGGTTCTCAAATCATGAAGTGTTATTTGTGGAAAGTTTAAGATTCAGGGAGAGTTTGAGCACCCTAAAAGTTGTGTCGCCGCATAGAGAACATGTTCTCATGGTGAAGAAATGTGAAAAATCATTACTATAACTTTTTCTTGGACTAGGGGGTCCAATGAGCATAGCTTGGATTTTACTAGGGATGATGATTAATCCCTATGAGATTTATTCCTTATTCACTTATGCCCTAATTTTTTCATGAAGTATGGAGATGAAGAGTTCAACGAGTAAAAAATTGAATTTTTCTCAGGCTTCCCTTTGAAGGTTTTCAACATAAAGAGTTTTGTGTCTCTTTCACTAGTAGTTTAAGGTCATGTGATTTGGACCATCAAAGGAAAGAGTTTATAGTTGTAAAACTTTGATCAAAGTGTAGGTAGTTTAAGGTCACAATTCACATGGACCTAATATGAGGGGAATGTTTTAAAAGATCCTAATTAGGATACTCATGGTCAAGAACACTCCAATATCCTTCTGAGTGGGAGATGAAAATGTTTTAAATCATGGATCAAGGATCCGAGGTCATGAATAATGATATAGGAAAATCATACTAGGAATGGACCAGACCACACTAAGGTGTTGAGTTCTGCCATAGTGACGTCAGGATCACAAGGATTAGAAAGACTTTTTTATAGGGCCAATATGCCTTTGGTTGGTAGGTATAATCCCTTATGCATCAATAGAATAGTGAAAATAGAGATTTATTTTCCTTTTTAAGGGATATGAAATGTTTGTGGTGACCCAAGGTGCTCAAGATATGAAGCGTGATTTATGAGTTTAGAAGCTTAGTGGATGAAAGAAACATCCAATAATTTGGTTGATTGGTGTAAGGATATTGTGGTCCTTTGATAAGAGATTATGATAGAAGAAGGTTTTCAACTTTTAATGTCATGTAGTAGGGACATATTTTTTGTTTAGTTTTAATGTATTATGACCTGAACATTTTCCTTACAGTTTTTAACATCATGCAGTAAGGATGTATTTGTTTCCTTGCAGTTTAAAGTCATGTAATAAGGACATGATTGTAAAATATATATTACATGTAAAAGTAAGACATGCACATAACTGACTCATATATAGGAAAAAATGAGCTTATATGACTTATCCCTTGTACAGTTAGGGGAACATATTTTCTTTGGTTGTTTTAGATGAACCTAGGGTTATAGATCTAGGTGTCACTACATATCGTAGTTCTTTTACAAGTATGTATCTATGTAGGTCTGACCCATACATAGAGGGTTTTTTTTCCTATTAGTTGTTGTAGTTTTACCGAGGATTATATATCCAGGTGTCACTACATAACCTTTTTTGGTGTGAATCAATCCACACATAGTTATTAAGAATCCATGTAGTTTAATATCATGTGTTATGGTTGTAAGCTCCCTAGTGTGAAAAGGGAGTATTGTGGATGGGCCCAAGAATTAAGATTTTGGAATCACTACATATCCCATTTTAATAAGAATCAATCCAAATGTAGTTATTATATGAATGTTACCTATGAAAGTCTGACCTATATGTAGAGTGGGGGGAATTTTTATATTTTCTTTGTAGTGACTAGACCCAGGGTTGGAGATTCAAGAGTCACTACATACCATTTGATGGAAGGAATAAATTCACACATAGTTATTAAATGGGGGTGTAGAAGGAGGAAAATAACAAAAATAGTGGTCCTCTCTGGTGAGGTCCATAGGAATGTGCAGTTTTATGTCATGCAAGAGACATCAACCAAATAGTTTAACATCATGTGGTGAGGATTCAAGGACATTATAAGAACCTGGTTCTTATTTGAGGTAAGAATCATGATTTTTCTATAAATTCCTTGTTTAAATGATTAAATATGACCTTATGGTGATGCTTGTTGAGATTTTGGAAGGATTGGGGGTGTTTGAGGCTCGTTGGACACCCAGAACACAACTCTTGGTGAGTTTTGGGCCCGTCTCATGGTTAGGAGAAACTATGCGGGACATAACGCATGGTTAAAAAAAAACCATGTGAAAGGTGGTAGTGGGGGAAATAGCTTCCGCCCGATTTTTGGAAACCATGTGGTAGCGGACTCATGACTATGTGGTAGTTATGCAAGAGTTTCTGATCATAACAGAGGCTACCACATGGTTACTGCATGGTTAAACAAACAGTGTTGAGTAATTGTATGAGTTCCCTTGTCTCTTATACGAATCCATGCACAGTTTCTGTACGGTTTTTCAAACTATGTGATCCTTATTGTGTAAGATTTTTAATATTTTAAAAATTAAATTAAAAACCTTATATCAACCTAAATGAGTTTTTTTTATTTGTACAACAAATTTTCTGTGGAAAATCTCTCCTCTTGGCCTAGAGTAGTATTTCAGATCTACTCTCCATCCATTGTCCATTTCGACCATCATCTGTATCCTTGGATCTGTTATAGAAATACCATGATTAATTTTTATCCAAATTCAATTATTTTGGATATCAATTTCTCTATTTGGATTTAGGCTCATATTCCCTAATATCCTATTCTTCATCTGTTCTACAAATTTCTCCCAAACCAGGGTGAATCAGATCCTGATACTGGACGAGATATCTAGAATGGGAATAAGGTAGGTGTTCTCATGCCTTTTTCTGATTGTGAAGTTATTTATATATGCTGGAGTATCACTATAAGAACCCGGGTCTTCTTTTCTGGAATGTTTTTCCTTTTTCTGGAGTTTTTGAGAAAAGTGGAGTTTCTGGAAATTTTTGAAGTACACGCCGTGTACTTTATGAGTACACGCTGTGTACTTTGATGTCGCTCGAGGCCGTGTGCTGGAAGTGTCATGACCATGCACAAGACCATGTAGGGGTGATGTGGAGGCCGCTTAAAGAAGAGTACAGAAAAGGCGAGTACACGCCGTGCACTTCAAAAGTACACAACGTTTACTTTGTTTTTTTTCATTAAATGCATCGGGGTTGCGTCTTAACCCCAAAACTATATTCTTCTAGGTGTTCTTCGACCGAGAGAGACCTTACAACCATGAATCTTCTTCGACCCCCTGAGCCTCTGTCTGTTCTCTGAATCAACCACCGTTGATTGTGTTGGAATCGCAGCAGTAAACTCTTCCTTCTCCTAGAGCTTCGTTTTCCAATTCCTCCTCTTTCACAAGTTATCATGGGTTGAACTTTTTTGATGTTTTATTATATCTACTATTTTACAAGGAGAATCAAGACTTGTGGTTCAATTATATCGATCTCCAAGCATCAAGGTAGGTGGTTTGTGCCTTTCTGTAGAAAGTCTTTGAGTATTTTGTGCCAATTCCACCAATGCCCTTGAACGGGGTATTGCGTATTTTCCTGTTTTGCCCTTGTTGATTGATTTCTTTGCTTATATGTTTGAGTAGAGGTTTTTGTTTATGAATAGGGTAATTTATTGTGCTTTGGATGTTTTTCCCATGCATGTTTTTCCATTTATGACCGTTTGGTCTAGTTTTTCCTGTTAGGCTATTTCCAGTTCCATGCCTAGTTTTAGGATGGAGTGACTTTGTTTCTGTTATGTTGAGATGTTATATAATGCTAGACAAGTATTTCTTTAGGTTAATTTGGATATTACATGATGTGGTACTTGTTGAATTTACACAGGGCTATGGGAACCTAGTGTAGTATACCATAGGGAGAATGGACATAAGGGCTTCTCCAGAGTGTCTTTATAATACGATACGAGACCACAGGGGGAATTGACATTGAGATCTTTCTCAGAGTGTCTGTAGTTCCTCGATGGGGACCACAGGGGGTATGAGATGTTTAGTGCTTGCCCAGAGTGCCTTTAATACGATACGAGACTATATGGGGATTTGAAAGTGAGTGCTTCCCTAGAGAGTCTATTCTTTAGCTGAACCAGAGGGGTGAGACTGTGTGTGCCTCCTAGAGGGTTGCTAGTACTTGTAGGTTGAACCATAGGGGATAGGCTTTGATAACTACCCAGAGGGTTACCTATTTGTTCTACTTGCTTGTGTGGCAACTTCCTTTTTTTTTAATTTATATGCTAGAAACTGTGGATTGTTGCTACTGTATACTTCCATGTTTACTAATTTCTGTACTTTTACCTGCCATATATTCATTGACTATTAGGCATAGATCTTTGGGTGGTTGCCTACTGATATTTTTGTCTCACACCCTGTTTGGGTCATGCTTTTGGGCCCAAAAAAATTATATTATTGTAGGTATAGATAAAGGCAAGAACCCTTCTACTTCAGGTTCTTGATTTCATTGGAACTGGAGAGCATGAGACCAAGCTGAGGCTTGTGATGCTGAGGAGTTGTTTATCTGCCTTCTTTTGTACTTGGGTTTAGTACTGTATCTCAGCATTGTGACTTGTTTGGATGTTTTCCTAGACGCATTTGTATCATGAATCATTTATATATATGTGTTTCTTCTATTTATCATATTTAGTCTTCTGCTGTTCACTTTTGTATGGATTGTTTACTACTTCCGATATTGTTATTTGTTTCTCTTCTGCTGTGTACTCTACCAATGAGGGCATAGTTTCCCCACTATCACACCCAAGGCCCTCGCTTCTAGTCAGAAGCCTATAGCATTTGGGGAAATGAACTTGAGGCCATGTGACCAACCGGGTACGGGGCACCTCTAGGTGGCTTCTAGAACCAGGATGTTACAAAGTGGTATCAAAGGGTGTCTTTTCTCTTGACTTACTGTTTGGAGCCTATATCCAGGGATAGGATGAAATAGGTACTTAGTAATGAGTTGTGCCAGGGAGTATCTAACCCGTGTAAAGGGAAAATCCATACTACCTTATTTATTGCAATTTTATTGGTTTTCAAATTTTACAGTTGATTTGATTTCACCGTTGGGTGATTCACATGCTTTGTGCTGTTACCATTGTTGTTATTGCGGTTCTATTTCTATCGCAACCCATTAAGATGAGGGTATTACATCTCACGCATCATATAATCACTTGTTATAAATCACATGCCATGCATTCTTTCCATGCCATCTAGGATGCATTAGCAATTGCATGTTATTGTGATAGATGTTGTGTAGATTATGCATGCTGTTGTGATAGATACTTTGATAAAATCCCTAATGTTTGATATGGAATTTGTTTTTATAGTGATTTGTTTACATGGATGCCATACTTTGGTTCTTGAGGTGTTATGGGCCCTCATGGACCGGAATTTGGTGGATCATTGACCTATTTACTTTGTTTGTAACTTGTATAAGATGCCAAACTTTGAGTCACAGGGAGTATGGGCCCTCATAGATTGGAATTTGGCACCTTAACACTGGTTTTCTGTGTTTTCTGGGCACTGGCGTAGTTTCTGAGGCTACTGTCTGGAAAAACCCAGAATACACAGCATGTACTTTATGGTTACACGTCGTGTAGTATATAGCTGTGTCACTGACTGTGCGAGCAGGGACACGGGGTTGTAAAAAATCTTGCAGGAACACACCATGTACTAGTTTAGTATGCCGTGTAGTATGAAATAGGTACCCCAACCATGTCACGAACAACATGGGTCGTGTTATATTTTCACATACATGCCGTGTCTGAATTTTACACGCAGTGTCGTCTGATCTAGGTACCCGACCATGTCACGAACAACACGGGGCAGTGTTACCCTTTCTCATACACGTCATGTCTGTCTGGAACACGCCGTGTAGTGTCATCCATGTGTCAGGCCATGTCGCTAACAACATGGTCTAGGTAAGGTATGTCTATTACATGTCATGTCTTTCTTGAACACGCCGTGTAGTTTTGTATTAGAGGGGCCGTGTGGCTTAACCATGTAGAAGGACTCAGGCATGGAATAGGATTCAAGTACACACCGTGTGTTAGGAAAACACGCCATGTATTTGGGGTGTTACACAACCAGTTTAGGTAGAAGTACACGCCCTTGTGAATGACTTAAGGGAACATGCCGTGTGGGGAAAGAAAACACCATGTAGTCATGTTTTTCATAACTTGAATGCCTTATTTTCCCTATTCCTTCTTATGCCTTTAGTTTTTCAGTTTTTGGTAATGTTTATCTAAGGTGTACGTTTGACCTTGCAGAGTCATGGCACCGAGAAGTCCTCCAATTGTACTCCAGTTTCTAGGCGGTGATCAGACACTGGATATGGATGATCAAGGACTTCCCACAGATCCTCCTGTTGTGACAGCCTTGGCACCAACAGTGATACTAGTTGCAGGCACCGATTCATATTTTAAGGAAGGTTTTATGAGGATGATGCAGACCTTCCAGGGAGCTCTACCGTTTACCACGTCTATGGCAGACTTGACGCGGGTTTGCTAGCAGCAGCATCCTCCCACCTTCTTAGGGGAAGTAGGACCTTAGGCCGTAGAGTCATGGCTAGAAGCCTTGATGACGATCTTCGAGCATCTGGAGACGCCTCCAGAGTGGCGGGTCACGCTCACTACCTACATGCTATGTGAATCCACTAAGAGGTGGTGGGATGTGATCTCATGGGCGGGTCATCAGCAGGTTATGGTGTGGAAGGAGTTTCAGCATGTCTTTTATAACTACTTCTATCCAGAGACCCTGAGGGCCAATCGAGCCCGAGAGTTCATGAGCCTAGAGCATGGTACTCTTTCTATCATGGAGTACTCCTCTCGTTTCACCAAGCTTCAGTGTTTCACACCCCTCCAGGGTGAAGATGGATTGTTCTTGGAAAGGTAGTTTGAAGATGGTCTCAGATGGGAGATCAGCTCATAGGTGAATATCTTCAGGATGACTTCCATAGCTTCCATAATCAACCAAGAACTGATTGTGGAGAGCAATCTGAGAGATTATGGAGCTGAGATACAGGGTGGTTCTGATTCCAGGGTTAGTGCTTCACCAGCTGACAGCAGGAAGCTCCATAGGGATTCTACATGTGGTGATCTGAGGCAGCGAGACACATCTTCAGGTAGCCAGGTGGTATGCTACCAGTGTGGAAGAGCTGGGCATATGAGGCCGCAGTGCCAGAGGGACCCAGTGGAGTGTCGATCTTGCAGCAATATGGGTGACCTCAAGCGCTTCTGTCAGGTTTTCTCACCAGAAGTTGGTGACAGAGGTTCATCCGTGACTCCTCATTCAGGAGAAGCGCCGCCAGTTTCTCACCAGTCTGGGAACTGAAGTTCTTCCGGCCGTTCAGGATGAGGTGGAGGTAGAGGCCATGGTGTTCAGTCACCGGTCTTTCAGCGACAGAAGGGTGGATTAGCTCAGAACGGTCAAGCAGGGTCAGTGGAGCAGACCCAACCAGACCAGGATCCCGAACCTTCCACAGTTTGAGGTACAATCTTAGTAGCCTCAATTTTATCTACTTCTCTTTTCGATACTGGTGATACACATAGCTTTATCTCTATTGATGTTTTGGAGAGCCTTGGGATCTGTATCATTTCTTCTACTGACATGTTGACACTAGACACATCGTTGGGGACTAGGAGGGCTAGTGTACGTCAGTGCAAGTATTCCCCTCTAGAGGTAGCTGGGTATCACTTTCTATGGGACCTCTATGTCCTAGAGATGACAGGCTATGATGTCATTCTCGGAATGGACTGGCTAGTTCCTTTCTAGGTAGTCATCGACTGTTATCGCTACAGGGTGAGTTTCATATCCCCAGAGGGTGAATATTTTCTTCATCGAGGCGAGTGGGATGTTCAGGCGAGTAGAGCAGGACCCAAGAATCATGGGCTAGGTGGAGTTACAAATCATATTGCTAGACTGTATCTGGATAACCAGGGGACTTCACAGTTAGACTTTCCTTTAGGGGTGGATCGTTTCAGGGATGTCTTTTTAGAGGACTTTTCAGGTTTTCCTCTGGAGCGCGAGGTATACTTTTCTATTGATCTCATTGCAGGAGCGACACCGGTGTCCATTCCTCCTTATAGGATGGCTACAACTGAGTTACAGGAGCTCAAGAAGTAGTTGAAGGAGTTACAGACAAAGGGTTTCATCCAACCCAATACTTCTCCTTGGGGTTCTCTTTTCCTATTTGCGAAGAAGGCAGACGACACCCTTAGGCTCTGTGTGGATTACTGGAAGTTGAACCAGTTGACGGTCAAGAACCGATATCCCTTACCTAGTATTGATGATCTCTTATATTATCTTTGAGGAGCCCGAGTGTTCTTGAAGATTGAATTGAGGTCCGGTTATCATCAGTTGCACGTTAGACCATCAGATACACCTTTGACAGCCATCTGGAGCAGGTATGGCCTATACGAGTATGTGGTTATGCCGTTCGGACTCACGAATGCACCGAAACAACCATGCTACACATATTGAGATCATTTTGAGTACACTGAGAGAGCATCAGTTATATGCTAAGCTCTCAAAGTGCCACTTTTGGATAGATCAAATTCACTTCTTGGGACACGTTATCTAAGAGACAAGAGTATCAGTTGACCCAGAGAAAGTGAGGGCAGTGGTTTCTTGGGAGTAGCCGAAGAACGTATTTGAGGTGCGGAGTTTCCTAGGGCTAGATGGATACTGCAGACGCTTCATACAAGACTTTTCCTTCTTAGCATCACCGCTGACGGGTATGAACAAGAAGGGTGAGAAGTTCTTATGGTCAGATTATTGTGAGACAACCTTTCAAAAGATGAAAGGGAGGTTGAATTCAACACTGATACTAGTCTTTCTAGACCTAGGAAAGAGATACACTGTCTACTGTGATGCCTCAGGTATCGGGCTGGGAGCTGTGCTTATGCAGGGAGATGGAGTCGTTGCATATGGGTCTCGGCAGTTGAGGCCACATGAGAGGAACTACCCGATGCATGATCTCGAGCTGGCGGTAGTGGTTCATTCCTTACACTGTTGGAGACATTATCTTATGGGAGAGAAATTTGTGGTTTTCACTGACCATAAGAGTCTCAAGTACATCTTCACCCAGCGTGATCTGAATTTGAGACAGTGTAGGTGGGTTGAGTATTTACAGTCCTTTGACTTTGATCTTGCCTATACACCGGGAAAGGGAAACATACTGGCTGATGCGTTGAGTATGAGGACTCAGATATAGGTAGTTCTGGAGGCTAGCAGTGAGTGAAAACTTATGGATATGTTCTCTGAGATGCATCTAGAGGTGCATGATAGACAAGGGTAGAATTTTCTATCTTATATAGCTGTTACCTCTACCCTTCTCGATCGGGTACAAATGAGGCATCTATCAAACTCAGAAGGCCTAGTTTTATGGGAGAGTGTGTTAGGAGAGGACTCACTTCCTGGATGGAAAGTGTGCAAGTATGAGATCTTGCATTTCCAGGGATGCATATGGGTGCCAACAGACATATGCGAGGAGATGATGCGGAATTTTCATTCCTCAATTTGGGTAGTTCATCCTGGCATCACCAAGATGTATCGTGATCTACACCGCCAGTATTGGTGGCTAGGTATGAAGAGATATGTTGCTAGTTTTTTCATGAGATCTTCCACTTTTCAGCACGTGAAAGTGGAGCATCGGCAACCAATAGGTCTTTTACAACAGTTACCCATTCCGGAGTGGAAGTGGAACGATGTTGCGATGGACTTCGTGACTGGTTTTCCGAGATCACCTTGAGGGAATGATGCTGTTTGGGTTGTCATCGACAGGCTTACGAAGGTTTCTCACTTATTGCCGATAAAGGAGACCTTTAGTGTTGACAAGATGGGATGGTTGTACATCCCTGAGATTGTACGTCTACATGGAGTTCCACACTCCATTTTTTCAGACAGGGATGCGCGTTTTACTTCTCAGGTCTGGCAGGGGCTACAGAAAGCTTTGGGTACGCAGGTGCTTATGAGTACAGCCTACCATCCTCAGACAGATGTCCAGTATGAGCGTACGATTCAGATTCTTGAGGATATACTTAGATCTTGAATTCTGGATTTTGGAGGTTCTTGGGATAATCATATACCTCTTGTGGAGTTTTCCCACAACAATAGTTTTCAAGAAACTATACATATGACACCATATGAGGCTTTGTACGGTAGGCCATTCCAATCACCTTTATGCTAGCTAGAGGTCGGAGAGACAGCTTTTCTGGGACCTCATCTTATTCAGGAGACCTTAGAGCAGATATAGTTGATTCGGAAGAGGATGGCTATGGAATAGTCTCGACAGAAGTCTTATGCTGATCAGCAGAGACGACCTCTGGAGTTCGAGGTCGGGGATCAGCTTTTCCTACGTGTCGCGCTGAGGTTGGGACATAAGAGGATTTAGAGACAGGGTAAGCTTTCATCCAGGTACGTCGGGCCGTTTGAGGTGTTGGAGAGAGTTGGTCTGGTTGCCTATCAGTTGCAGTTACCTCAGAGGAACCGGGCTATGAACGACGTCTTCCACATCTCTCAGCTCTGATGTTACTTTTTAGACCCATCTCATGTCTTTCAACCTGAGGAGGTTAAGCTCAAAGAAGATGCATCATTTGAGGAGAATCATATCCAGATTTTCCATCGCAGTATGAAGGTTCTCCATGGCCTGTCTGTTCCTCTGGTACGGGTGCTGTGGAAGCATGGGAGAGTACAGGACAAGACTTGGGAGAGGGAGGCCGATGTACAATCGCAGTGGCCAAATCTATTCGGGGTTTCTTCTTCTACTCCTCGCTAGGGAAATTCAGGGATGAATTTCTTTAAGGGGGGAAGTTTTTAAGAACTCGGACCTTCTTTTCAGGTATGTTTTTCCTTTTTCTAGAGTTTTTGAGAAAAGTGGAGTTTATGGAAATTTTTTAAGTACACACTGTGTTTTTTATGAGTACATGTCATGTACTTTGATGCTTCTCAAGGCTGTGTGCTAGTCGTGTCATGAAAATGCACACGATCATGTAGGGATGATGTGGAGGCTGCCTAAATCAGAATAAAAA
Source organism: Viscum album (assembly GCA_963277665.1). NCBI lineage: Eukaryota > Viridiplantae > Streptophyta > Magnoliopsida > Santalales > Viscaceae > Viscum > Viscum album. The sequence goes on from OY728127.1 coordinate 1,817,664,648, forward strand.
AAAGGCGAGTACACGCCATGTACTTCAAAAGTACACACCGTGTACTTTGTTTTTTTCATTAAAAGCACTGGGGTCATGTCTTAACCCCAGAACTGTCTTCTTCTAGGTTTTCTTCGACCGGGAGAGACCGTATGACCATGAATATTCTCCGAGCTCCCAAGCCTCCATTTTTTCTCTGAATCGACAGCCGTTGATTGCGTTGGAATCGCAGCGGTAAGATCTTTCTTCTCCTAAAGCTTCATTTTCCAATTCCTCCTTTTTCTCAAGTTATCGTGGGTTGAAATTTTTGGATATTTTCTTAGATCTATGACGTTCCAAGGAGAATCAAGCCTTTTGGTTCAAGTATATCGATCTCCTAGCATCAAGGTAGGTGGTTTGTGCCTTTTTGTAGAAATTATTTGAGTATTTTGTGCAAATTCTACCAATGCCCTTGAACGGGGTATTGCGTATTTTCCTGTTTTTCCCTTATTGATTGCATGCTTTGCTTATATGTCTGAGTAGAGGTTGTTGTTTGTGAATAGGGTAATTTACTATGCTTTGGATGTTTTTCCCATGCATGTGTTTCCGTTTATGACCTTTTGGTCTAGTTTTTCCTGTTAGGCTATTTCCAGTTCCATGCCTAGTTATAGGATGGAGTGACTTTGTTTCTATTATGTTGAGATGTTATAGAATTCTATCCAAGTAGTTCTTTAGGTTAATTTGGCCGTTACGCAATGCGATACTTACTGACTTTACACAGGGCTATGGGAACCTAGTGTAGTAGACCATAGAGAGAATGGATGTAAGGGCTTCTCTAGAGTGTCTTTATAATACGATGCGAGACTACAAGGGGAATTGATGTTGAGTGCTTCCTCAGAGTGTCTATAGTTCCTCGACATGGGCCACATGGGGAATGAGACGTTGAGTGCTTCCCTAGAGCGCCTTTAGTACGATACGAGACTATAGGGGGAATTGACGGTGAGTGCTTCCCCAGAGAGTCTATTCTTTAGCTGAACCAGAGGGGTGAGACTGTATGTGCCTCCCAGAGGGTTGATAGTACTTGTAGGTTGAACCATAGGGGATAGGCTGTGAGAACTACCTAGAGGGTTACCTGTTTGTTCTACTTTATTGTGTGGATGATTCCTTGTTTTTAATTTATATACTAGAAACTTTGGATTGTTCCTACTGTGTACTTCTCTGTTTACTGCTTTCTGTACTTTTACCTCCCATATATTCACTAACTGTTAGGCATAGATATTCGGGTGGTTTCCTACTGGGATTTTTGTCTCACACCCTGTTTGGGTCATGATTTTGGGCCCAAACAGATTACATTGTTGTAGGTGTAGATAAGGGCAAGCGCCCTTCTACTTCAGGTTCTTGATTTCATTGGAGTTGGAGAGCATGGGACCAAGCTGAGGCTTGCGATGCTGAGGAGTTGTTTATCTGCCTTCTTTTGTACTTGGGTTTAGTACTGTATCTCAAAATTGTGACTTGTTTGGATGTTTTCCTAGATTCATTTGTATCATGCATCATTTATATATATGTGTTCCTACTGTTTATCATATTTAGTCTTTCGCTGTTCACTTGTGTATGGATTGTTTACTGCTTCTGCTATTGTTATTTGTTTCTCTTCCGCTGTGTACTCTGACAATGATGGCATAATTTCCCCACTATCACACCCAAGACCCTCACTACTAGTCGGTAGCCTCTGGCATTCGGGGAAATGAACTTGAGTCCATGTGACTAACCAGGTACGGGGCACCTTTGGGTGGCTTCTAGAACCGGGACGTTACAATCACACACCCATTTTGGGGTGTCACTATGATTTATAAATCATTCACGTTGTTTCCTATCACTGTTTAGGTATTTCATTAGGTGTTTCGAATCATGTATTAGGTTGTATATATGGGTTTAGGGCCACCCCTTGGATGAGTTCCTGTTTTGACCACTTTATGGCCATTTGGCCTAGGATACATATGTGGTATGCCTTGAATTCCTTTTGTGGGTTAATTAAAATGGAATTTCTTATCTAGATGTTTGTTCCATGTTGTGAGATGGTATTATAATTGGATATGGTGAAATATAGATGAATTTACACTTTGACCAATGTTATGCCTATGCTTAGTAAAGCATGATTTGACTATTTTGTTCCAACTAAGAACCTGCCCACATGAGTTAGGTTATGATAATTCCTTGTAATGGTTTAGATTTCATGATAGGCTTGTGATGTTAAATGTGACCATGTGAGTAATGATAGGCCAAGACTTTGAGGTTGGTACTAGCTTGAGACACCCTTAGTGGTAATATGTTAAATGCTTATGGTTTGACCCTAGCATTCCTAATGGAATTGTTAAATGAACCTGTTATGGTTAAATGGTAAATGGAATTGGTGAATCATGGATTATGAAGGAATTCCATGGGAAATCTTATATGTATATTTTACCTTGGACCCTTGAGTGAACCTTGGATTTTTCTAGAATTCCTTATCAGGCTCAATGGGTTTATTAATTAAATGATAAGCCGTGAGTGAACCATGGATGCCATGGATGGGCTCATAAAGGCTCTGTAAATGCCGAGTGAATCATGTATCCTTATAAAATTCAATTTATGGACTTAAGAGGTAGGTATTATGTCATGGGTGATACTTGGGATCCCTATAGGACTGCTAAGGATGGGCTTAGTGACATAGGTTATACCACACCTAGAGTGATACTGAATTTTCCTCTATGAGGTTCGCCAGGGATGAACTCATAGAGAGTTGGTGGATTTTCACCTAGAGTGATACTTGAATTCCATTTTAGGAATGTTAAGAATGGGCTCAAGTTTACTTGGATATTTAATGGTTTATGATGCATCTTCCATGACAAAGCACATGATTTATTTCGATCATTACCTATACTTGCCAAGATGGCCTTCTAAGGCATCTGTGTTGCTTACTACTATATAGGGGATCACTAGGATTAGGACGGATCTCAAGACTTATAAAATAAATTAAATTGAATTTTTTAATGAAGAATAATGGAATGTAAATGGAACCATTGATTGTATGAATATTTACTTTTGAGTATTTCCTAGCTTACTATTTTCACTATTTTACACTATCTATCATATATACTCATTGACATATCAGAATAGACCTTGGGTAGTTGCCTACTGGGATTTAGTCTCACACTATTTTTGGGTTATTATTTGGGACCAAACATATTAAATGGTTGTAGGTGTTGATAAGGGAAATCTCCCTTCACCAGGTTCTTAATATGCTTCTTAGGAGAAGGAGAGAACGGGACCAAGCCTAGGCTTGAGATGCTACTGGGATACTTTTGTTCATTTTTTACCTTTTGGATCTTGTACTATGTGTGATATCCTTGTGACTAGTTTAGTTACTTTCGTAGAAACACGTGACATACATCATTTTGTATATGATACAACACCTGGTCATTTGTATTATCAGTCTTCTGCTATTGACTTATATTGTATGATATTACTGCTTCAACTATCTATTTATTATTTATACTATTTTACACTCTGATAATGAAGGAATAACCTCCCCACCATCATCACTTTGGCCCTTGATACTAGTCTATAGCCTCTGGAGTTTGATAAGATGTGATTGAGGCCATGTGGTCAACCAGGTTTAGAGCACTGTTAGGTGGAATCCAGACCCAGGAAATTACAAAGTTGTATCAGAGGAGTTTTCTTTGTGATTTTATTTACTGTTTGGCACTGATATGCTAGGATAGAAAGGAAAGGGGATTTGGTAATAAGCTTAACTCATGAGTACCTACCCCGTGTATAGGTAAAATCTAAATTTCCTCAAATTGAATTGTGAATTTGGATTTGGATTTATTATAGTTGATTCATTTTCACCATTGGGTGACATACTTGTATCATGATATTATTATTGATACTATTATGGGTTCGATTGTGTTGAAACCCAATGATATGAGGGTATTCCATATCATGTATCATATAGGCACTTGTTAGAAATCACATAACTTGCATTCTTATCATTCCATTTAGAAGCATTAATGATTTCATGCGGTTGTGATAGGTACTATGATATATATTAATTCTATTGTGATAGGTGTATTGGTATGTGCTATGGTTCGATCAAAATTTGGTAGATCATGTTTCATCTAGATATTGATCTGTTCTACTATGTTCTATACATGGATGCCAAGTTTTGATTTTTGGGGAGTATGGGCCTCCACAAGTCAAAATTCAGCAGACCACAAGTCACCCTTTGAGAAAGGAATGTGATAATCTTTAAATGAGTACCAATTCTAGTTTTGAATGTGGAATTATCCTAAAACTTGGAATGAATGTGAAAAGAAAGTGAACTGAAATGGCTGTTGGTAGAGAACTTGACTAGACCTAAACTTAGTAGTGGGGTTGCGGTAGTGGTTCTCATTGTTTTAAACCCAGACATGACCCATGAGACAGACATAGGGGTGTGTCTTTATAGGAAGGTTTTTGACCTATACTATTTTTCTACACTTTTGAGCTGTGAATTTTTTTGATCTAGAACTAAGGTGCATGCTTGAACCTGTAGAGTCACGCCACCACGATGACCTCCAGCTGTATGCCAGGAGGGTGGTGATGATCATACCCTAGAGGTGGTTTTCCATGAGCTACCAGTGGATCCTCTAGTCATACCAGTTGCGGAACCAACTATTATAATGGACGTAGGTGATGATGCAGAGTTCCGTGAAGGCTTTATGGGGTTCATGAAAACCTTTTAGGGAGCACCATAGCCTGCCAAGTCTATGGATGAGCTAACGTGGGTGTTCCAACAACAGCATCTACCCATATTTTCAGAGGATGGTGGACCATAGGATACATAGTCATGGCTAGAGGACATTTTTTATATCTTAGAACACCTAGAGGAGCCTCCCGATAGGAGGGTAAATCTTGTAACTTATATGCTTCATAATTATTCCAAGAGATGGTGGGATGTGACTACTCAGACAGAGTGTCATTGGGATATATCTTGGGTAGATTTCTAGATAGTCTTTTATGACTACTACTATCCTGAGATGATGAGGGATGATAAAGCCTAGAAGTTTATGTATCTGGAGCAGGGATCTTTATCAGTGATGGACTAATCAACCCATTTTATTGAGCTCCAGCGATTTGCACCTATCATTATGGGTGACGATTTATCGAAGGCCATACAGTTTGAGGACAGTCTCAGATATGAAATCCGATATTAGGTAAATGTATTCAGGTTGACTTCAGTATCTACTACAGTTAATCAGGAACTTATCATAGAGTGTAATCTGAGAGAATTTGGAGGTATGATCTAGGGCAGTTTGATACCTAGATTAGGTATTGTCTCGACATGGAGTAGGAAGCATTGTCTGTAGCTTCCCCACAACGATGTGACCAGTCATAATGTTTCTTCCAGTATCCAGGTGTGATTATAATAGTGAGTCCGGATAGAGAATACCAGCTAAAAGTGTCCACATGACCTAGTTGAGTGCCAATATTGCGCCAATATGGGCCATATTCAGTGTTTCTTTAGGGTGTTCTCACCAACAACTAATGAGAGAGGGTCTGCACCACATCCACGTTTAGGAGTGGGCTCTGTAGCTTCTCACTAGTCATGGAATTGGAATGAATCAGGCTATTCAGGCTGAGGTGGTGGTTGTGACTATGGTATCCAGACCCCAGGTTCTTTGAGACAGTGGGGTGGATTAGCTCAGGGTAGCCAGATAGTGCCTCAGGGCCGTGGGGCCAACCAGACTTATGCAGTGCAACATACCTAGTAAGAGAAAGATCCCAAAACTTATACTGTCATAGGTACTATTATAATAGCCCCCATTTTAGCTTCTGTGCTTTTTTATATAGGGGATTCACATAGTTTCATATATATACCCATTTTGGAGAGATTTGGGATCTATTTCTTTACTTCTAATGACTTCATGACTCTAGAAACTCTGTTAGGGATTAAAATGGAAGGTGCACGTCAGTGTAAGGAGTGCCCCAGAGAGGTTGATGCATATCACTTCTCATGGGATTTCTATGTCCTAGAAATGGCGGGTTTTGATTTCATTTTTAGGATGGGCTGGCTAGTTTACTTTTAGGACTTTGTCAGTTGCTATCACCTCAGGGTGAGTTTCACATCACCATAGGGCATATCGTTTCTACACAAAGGTGAATGGGATGTCTAGGTGAGTTGAGATAGACCTGAGCATCATGGGTTGGGTAGGATGACATCCCAAATTGCGAGTTTGTATCTGGATGACCAGGAAATATGTCATATGGATTTCCCTCCAGTGTTTGATCTTTTCAGGGACATTTTCTCAAATGACATTTTCTGTTTTACCTCCGGTGAGAGAGGTACAGTTCTCTATCGATCTAGTGTTAGGAGCTACACCAGTATCCATTTTTCCTTACAGGATGGCTACGATGTGGTTTCAAGAGCTCAAGAGGAATCTAGAGGACTTGGAGGCTAAGGGCTTCATCCAACCCAATACTTCTCTATGGGTTTCACCTATACTTTTTGTGAAAAAGGTGGAAGGTACCCTCAAGATATGCATGGATTATTGTAAATTGAACTAGTTGATAATTAAAAACTATAATCCTCTACCATGAATAGATGATCTCTTCGACCAGCTTCGTGGAGCTCATGTTTTCTCAAAGATCAACTTGAGATCCTATTATCATTAGGTGTGTGTCAGATCATATGACATACCTCATAAAAACTTTTGAAGTAGGTATAGTCTGAATGAGTATTTGGTAATTTCATTCAATATCATGAATGTGCCAAAGGTTTTCATGGAATTAATGAACCACGTGTTCCATATTTATCTTGAGTCATCTGTCATGGTTTTCATGGATGATATCTTGGTGTATTCTAACAATCGAAATAATCATGCCACACATCTTGAGATCCTTTTGAATAAACTATGAGAGCATCAGTTATATTATAATCTTGAAAAGTTCCACTTATGGATGGATCAGATTCACTTCCTGGGTCACATAATATTAGAGACATGAGTATTAGTGGTCCTAGAGAAGGTGAGAGAAGTAGTTTCCTGAGAGCAGAAAAAGAACATATTTGAGGTGCAGAGTTTCTTAGGGCTGACTGGTTACTACAAAATTTTCATACAGGACTTCTCACTTTTAGTATCATCATTAATGGGATTGACTAAAAAGGGTGTGAAGTATATATGGATAGATTCCTATGAGACAACATTTTAGGAGATGAAAGGGATATTTACTTCAACTTTGATAGTGATTCTTCCAGATCCAAGAAGGAGTTATATTGTTTACTATAATGCATTAGGTATTGGGATAAAATTAGTTCTTATGCAGGGGGATTGAGTTTTTGTGCACATGTCTTAGTAGTTGAGGCCACATGAGAGGAATTACCCAACACAAAATCTTGAGTAAGCTGTAGTTGTTCATGCATTATGATTTTGGAGACATTATTTACTGGGATAGCATTTTTTGGTGTTTATGGACCAAAAAATACTCAAGTATATATTTATACAACGTGATCTAAATCTAATACAGCGAAGGTGGGTTCAATACCTTCAGTATTTTTACTTCAAGCTTGCCTACATGGATGGGAAGGGAAATGAAATTGCCAAAGCTCTGAGAAGGAGGACTCAGGTGTAGGCAGTTCAATAGGTTAGTAGTGAATGGAAACTTATGGAGTTATTCTCAGACATTCATCTCGAGGAGTACGATTGTCAGGGATGAACATTTCTCTCATATTTAGATGTTACATCTAACCTACTGGACAGAGTGAGGATGAGACAACTATTGGATTTTGAAGGCCTAGTTCTGTGGGAGAGTGTGGTAGGTGAGGACCCTTCTCCTAGTTGGACCATAGGCGGGGATGAGGTTTTTCATTTACATGGTTGTGTGTGGGTTTCTACATACATGCATGAGGAGATGATGTGGTATTTTCATGCCTCTTTATGAGCAGTGCATCCTAGTGTCACCAAGATCTATCAGGATTTACATCGTCAATATTTGTGGCCAGGTATGAAAAGAGATGTAGCTAGTTTTGTTTTGAGGTGCTCCACCTATCAGTAGGTGAAGGCGGAACACCAGTGACCAGCTAGGCTTTTATAAAAGTTACCTATTCTTGAGTGGAAAATGGAATTATTTTGTGATGGATTTCATGATGGATTTAATGAGGTTACCTCAAGGTAATGATTCCATTTGGGTTTTCATTGATAACATCATGAAATTTTCACATTTCTTACCAATCAAGGAAACCTTCAGTGTTAATAAGCTTGGGAAATTTTACATCCGGGAGGTAGTAAGTTTTCACGGGGTTCATCATTCTATCATTTTAGATAGGGATTCCTTGTTTAATTCTCATTTATGGAAAGGGAAACATAGGGATATGGGTACACAGGTTCTTCTGAGCACGAACTACCACCCTTAGATAGATGGTCAGCCTGAGAACACGATTCAAGTGCTTGAGGACATGCTTCAGGCATGTGTCCTGGATTTCAGGGGTTCTTGGGAGAAGCATATATCTCTGGTGGATTTCACCTATAATAATAGATTTCAGGATACTTTTTAGATGGAATCGTATGGGGTTTTATATGGTAGGCCATTCTGATCACCCCTATGTTGGCTAGAGGTAGGAGAGGTAGCTATGTTGAGACCTTGTCTTGTCCATGAGACCACTGAACAAGTTCAATTGATTTAGAAGCGGATGGATACATCTCAGTCTCGTTAGAAATCTTACACCAATTTCCACAGACGACCTCTGGAGTTTGAGGTTGGGGATTTTGTTTTCCCACATGTTGTACTGAGGATGGGACACAAGAGGATTAGAAGAGATGAGAATCTTTTAATGAGATGCTTTGGGCCATTTGAGATACTAGAGAGAGTCGGGTTGGTTTCCTATCAATTGAAGTTACCTAAGAGGTATTAAGATATGCACAAAGTCTTCCATGTTTCTCAGTTTCAATGTTATTATTCAGACTCATCTCATGATTTTTATCCTAAGGAGGCTGAGTTATAGGAAGATTCTTCCTTTTAGGAGCATCCTATATAAATTGTGGATCATATCATGAAAATTATCTGTGGTCAGTCTGTTCCTTTAGTACAGGTGATATGGAAACATGGTTGAGTGTAGGATGAGACCTGGGAGAGGGAGGGTGATGTTCAATCACAATGTCCAGAGTTTTTCTCAGATTTTACTTCACCACCCTTGGAAGGGAAATTTGAGGATGAACTACTTTAAGTGGGGAATTTTGTAAGAACTCAGTTCTTCTTTAAGGTACGGATCATGATTTTTCCATTAATTCCTTATTTAAATGATTAAATATGACCTTATGGTGATGCGCATTGAGGTTGTGGAAGGATTGGGGGTGTTTGGGGCTCTTTGGAATCCTAAAACCCAACTATTAGTGAGTTTTGGGCCTACCAAACGTTTAGGAGAAACCGTGTGGGGTAAGATGCATGGTTAAACAAACTGTGCGAAAGGTGGAAGTGGAGGCAATAGCTTCCACACAGTTTTTGGAAACGTGCGGTAGAAGCCGCACAACTGTACGGTAGTTCTAAAAGAGTTGAAAATATTAACAGAGGGTACCACATGGTTACCACACAGTTAGAAAAATCATGTAGAGTAACTTTGAGAGTGCCCCTGTCTCTTACAGGATACCATACATGGTTTCCTCACAGTTTTTCAAACTGTACGGATAAACCATGAGAGCCTTGTTGTATAGGATTTTTAATATTTTAAAATTTAAATTAAAAATATTATATCAACCTAAATGAGGTTCTATTATTTTGAATAACAGATTTTCCTTAAAAAATCTATCCTCTTAGCCTAGAGTAGTATTTTAGATCTACTCTCTGTCCATTGTCCATTTTGACCATTGTTCATCTCATTGGATCTTCAATGGTAATTCCTTGATTCCTTTTTAGCTATATTCAATTATTCTGGATATCTCTTGTGCTATTTGGATTTAGGCTCATATGCCCTAATATCCCATTCTTCATCTATTCTTCAGATTTCTTCCAAACTAGGGTGAATCAGAGACTGATATTGGACAAACTATCTGGAACAAGCATAAGGTAGGTGGTCTCATGCCTTTCACTGATTGTCAAGTTGTTTATATATGCCGGAGTGCCATGCACCCATTTTTGGGGTGTCACTTTGATTTATAAATCATGCATGTTGTTTCTTATCATCATTTAGGTGTTTAATTAGGTGTTTTAAATCATGTATTAGGTTGTATACCTGGGTTTAGGGCCACCCCTTGGGAGAGTGCCCATTTTGAACACTTTATGGACATTTGGCCTAGTATACCTATGTGTTATGACTTGAAATACTTTTATGGGTTAATTAAAATGGAATTGATTATCCATATGTTTGTTCCATGTTGTGAGATGGTATTGTAATTAGATTGGGTGGGGGGTAGATGAATTGACCTTTTACCCATGTTATGCCTATGCTTGGTAAAGCATGATTGGACTGTTTAGTTCCAACTAAGAACCTACCCACGTGAGTTAGGTTATGCTAATGCCTTGTAATGGTTTAGATTTCATGATAGGGTTATGATGTTAAATGTGACCATGTGATTAATGATAGGTCAATCCTTTGAGGTTGGTTCTATCTTGATACACCCTTAGTGGTAAGATGTTAAATGCTTATGGTTTGACCCTAGAATATCTAATGAAATTGTTAAATGAACCTTTTATGGTTGAACGGTAAATAACATTGGGTGAATCATGGATTTTGAAGGAATTGCATGGAAGATCTTATATGTCTATTTTACCTTGGTCCCTTGAGTGAAACTTGGATTTTTCTAGAATTCCTTAGCAATCTCAATGGGTTTATTAATTAAATGATAAGTCATGGGTGAACCATGGACGGGCTCGAAAAGGTTTTGTAAATGCTAAATGAATCATGGATATTTATAGGATTCCATGGACAAAATCATGAGGTAGGGATTATTTCACGAGTGATACTTGGGATCCCTATAGGACTGCTAAGGATGGGCTCAGTGACATAGGTTATACCACACCTAGAGTGATACTGGATTTTCCTCTATGAGGTTAGTCAAGGATGGGCTTGTATGGTGTTGGTGGATTTACACCTAGAGTGATACTTGAATTCCACTCTAGGAATTTCAAGGACGTACTCAAGGTTACATGGATATTGAATGGTTTATGACGCATCTACCAATCCAAAGAACAATCTTTCTTTCGGTCATTTCCTATACTTGCCAAGATGGCCTTCTAAGGAATCTGTGGTTCTTACTGCTATACAGGGGATCACCAGGATTAGGATATATCTTGAGACTTATACAATCAATGCAATTGAATTGTTAAATGAAGATGATTGGAATGTAAATGGAACCAGTTCTTATAGGACTATTTACTTTTGAGTACTTCTTAGATTACTATTCTCACTATATTACACTACCTGTTATATATAATCACTGATATATTAGTATAGACATTGGGTGGTTACCTACTGGGATTTATTATCACACCCTATTTGGGTCATTCTTTGGGCCCAAATAGATTATATGGTTGTAGGTGTTTATAAGGTAAATTTCACTTCAACAGGTTCTTAATATGCTTCTTATGAGCAGGAGAGTGCGAGACCAAGCCTAGGATTGCGAAGCTGCTGGGATACTTTTGTTCTTTTTGTACCTTCTGGATCTTTTACTATGTTTTATAGCCTTGTGAATTGTTTGTCTTTTTTCATAGAAACACGTGTCATGCATCATTTTTATATTATATGACACTTGGTCATTTGTATTATCAGTATTCCAATGTTTACTTCTGTTTCATGGTATTACTACTTCAACTACCTGTTTCTTATTTCCACTATGTTACACTTTTCTAATGAGGTCATAGCCTCCCCATTATCATCACCTTGGCTCTTTCTACTAGTTGTCATCCTATAAAATTTGGGGAGATTCTCTTGAGGCCATGTGACTAACTGGGGGTGGGGTGGATTATGGAAATACCACATCAAAAGAAGACAATTTCATGATCATAGGATGAACTGGGCTATTACAAATGGTATCAGAGCCAATTTCCATTTTATGTTCCAGTGAGGATGATGTGACATTCTGGGGGGGGGGTGGATTATGGCAATACCATATCAAAATAAGAGCATTAAGAACCCATTTATAAGGTCGTGTAGATTCCTCTCCCATAATGAGTCCTTTTGATAGGGAATACCTAAGGTCCAGAGCCTAGGGAAAAGAAAACATATGCGTGGTAGGCCCAAAGAGGACAATATCATGATCTTGGGTGGGACTGGGCCATTACAGACATGATAACCCTTTCATGAAATAATATTCCTTGTTCATGTAGGGAAGTCGTTACCAAATATCCTAATACTATGTGAGCTTTGGTTGGTGTTAGAAAAAAGGAATGAAAAAGGTTCCTCATGACATGGAGGAAATTAGAGAAATGATAGTGTAATTTTGTATCATGTGGTGGCTAGACCAAGATATAGGATCCATGCATCCCTATATATCTCATTATAATGATAATAAATCCATAAATAGTTCTAGAAACCCATTTAGATTAGTGTCATGTGGCAAGGACATCATCCATGTATTTTAATGTAATTTGGTAAGGATGTGAGTGAATCGATGGGAAAGAAGATAAATGTTGTAGCTGGGCCCAATAATGGAGGTCTGGGTGTCACTACATATACTATGATGTAAGGAATCAAGCCACATGTATTTCTTGGAAATCATGCAGTTTAGTGTCATGTAGAGAAAACATCATACATGCATTTTAACATATTTCAATAAGGAAATGGGTCACTTGATGTGAAAGGAATGTAATATTGTGGCTGGGATCAATAATAGAGGTTGTAGCATCACTACATATCCTATGATGATCGGAATCAAGCTACACGTAGTTCTTGGATGAAGATATCCCCTATGTGAATCTGAATCTCAGATAGGGATATAGACATTTCATCCTTCTTCTGTACTGATCTTGCTCATGTATGGTGAATCATTGGTGAAATGGTGATTCCCATTTAGTTTAGAATCATGTAGTGAGTACATATTCTATGTGGTTTAATAGCATACAGTAATGAAAAAGGACTCTATTACTTTTACCATCTTGCTGCTAGGATGAGATTCGTACAATTTAACATCATGTGATCAGGATGAGAGATGCCGTGTAGTTTGAAATATTACTGATAGGATGAGAGACACTTTACATATTTTATGAAAATTATTTCTAAAGAAATATTATATTATTGGGGGGTGTGATACATTTCCCATACATTGTGGATAATGAGTAAGCTCTATTTTGATAGACCTTATATATGCTATAAGGCCCTTCCTATTTAGGTTCCAACATTAGAGGCTTCTTGTTTGGTATCATTGGGGTTATGGGAGCCAATAAAAGTTCTCCATAGAGGAATTAATAAAGGTGAACCTTTTTATTGAAGACTCATTTGATCTGATTCATATGGACCTCAAGGTTGTGTAGTGTATGCAACCTGTTCTCATTGAGCCGCTCCAACTCATCTAGCCATTTTTGCGATTTATCATCACCCAATAGTTTTACACAAATAGCTATTCAGAGTGAAGGAAGCTAGAATTATACGGGTAATACTACCTTGGTCTCATACACTAATGAATACGATGTTGCTTGTGTAATAATATGCGTGGATGTATGATAGGCCCAAAAAGCATGGAAGAGCTTGTCTGACTAGGACTTCATGTCTTTATTTACCCTTTTCTAGATTATATTTGATAGAGTCTTATTGAAGGACTCTATCTATCTATTTTCTATTGCATGATAGCGGGATGAGTTATTGGACTTGATGTTGTACTCCTAGAACAGTTTCATCAACTTCATAGAAATATAAGTTGGTGTCATTTTCTATCAATATTGTGCGAGGGACCTTGAACCTGGTGATGATGTGGGACTTTAAGATGTTTATGATATTATTCATCACAAAATACTTGAATGGTATTGACTCAACCCATTTTTAAAAGAAGTCGGTAGAAGTAAGGATGCACTTAAACAACTTAGCTGTGGCTGGGGGATATGGTCCCAAAATATCCATTCCCCATAAGGAAAATAGCCAAGAATATTTAACTTTATATAGAAATTAAGAGGGTTAATGGATGAAGTTTTAATTGATCTAGAATGCATGAATTTTTTTGGTGAATTCTAAATAGTCTTGTATCATGGTTTTCTTGTAGTAACCCAGCCTCGTGATTTGATGGGAGAGCCTGGTCCTAGATTGATGAGTATTATAGGAGCCTGCATGGAATTCTTCCATGATGGTGAGAATATATTTTTCTGATATGAATCTGAAGAGGATTTCATAAAAACCTCACTTACAGAGGGTATTGTTCACATTTGGACCACTCCACAGGGTAAAGTTCGCTACTCAATGACTAATGTATTCACTTCCAAATCGATCTATCAAGAGGGTCCCATTTTAGAGATAAAAAATTATGGGCTCCATCCATCTAGGATAGGATACCAGTTCATCAAAATATGGGGGTGGTGTTGACCTGATTGATCTCTTTCATGTCACAAATAGTAATCTATGAGACCATTATTTGGTGTGTGATATGAAAGATTCCGTCCCCCTGATCAGGGTTGGCCAAGATTGTGGCCATATTGGCCAATGTGTTGACACAAGAATTTTGTGATTAGGAACATGATGCAATGTGGATTCAAAGGAGAGCTCTTCCATTAGTTCCATGACATATCTAGTGATAGGGGTGAGTTATTCCTTTTTAATGGAATATTCTCCATTGATCTTCTTTATCACTAGCTATGAATCCCCTTTGATGTTCAGGTAGTCTATTTTCAACTATAGGGCTAGTTCCATACCAGTGATGAGGGATTGATATTCAGACTAATTATTCATGAAGACTTCAGATATTTAGAAATAGTAGGGAAACATTTCTTTATTTCAAAGAAGCAAACAAAAATCCCTAATCCAACCCGATTGAGTTTTTTGTTTTCCACTCTTTTGACGATTGGACTTCATAAGGCACCATAAAAGTACATATACCATGTCTAGGGAGTGTCATGGGCATATAAAACATCCTCATCTAAGAGTTAGAAGTCCACTGGTGTAATTTCTAGGGTGGGATGTTCCGTGATGAAATTATCTAGGTCTTACCCTTTCATTAACTTTTGTGACATGAACTCAATGTCATATTTTTTTAGAATGACCACCCATCAGTCCAGATGCCCTGTCAGAATGGGACAACAAAGGATGTACTTGAGTAGATAAATATTGGATATAGATAGACTTATTGGTGCTACAAGTAGTGCCTCAACTTTTATATTGCAAAGATAAGTGTGAGGTAGTTATTCTTGACATCAGATTATCGGGTCTCAGTTCCCACCATCATTCTGCTGAGGTAGTAGAGATGTTTATCGATCCCCACATAGTTCTTCTATGCAAGGAGGGTGTGAAGTGATAATTACATGGAGTAAATATATAATATGAGTGTATTTACCTCCAATAGTGGTATCGGGATTGGTGGGTGTAGAAGGTACATCTTGAGACTCTCAAATGATTATTGGAAGTCATTATCCCATCAATAGAAGATTATTTTCTTCATTATCTTAGAGAAGTAGAGATATTTTCTGGCCAAGTTGGCTATGAAATAGTGAATGTAGGTGAGGTGACCTTAGATCCCCCTTAGTTATTTGAGATTATTTGGGGGGGGGAGGTGATATTTCTAAAATAACACTAGTATTTTCTGGGTTGACCTCGATGCCACAGTGGCATACAAAAAAGACAAGGAACTTCCCTGATGTTACCCTGAATGATTTTTTTTCAGATTCATCTTTTGACTATGTTGTCAAATATTCTTTAATATTGTTTGAAGATCCATTAAGTGATAACATTTCTATTAGGATTTGACCACCAGGTTTTTAACATAACATTCAACTGTTCTTCCCAATAAGGGATTAAAAATATGATTCATGGTGCATTGATAAGTAGAATAAACATTATTCAATCCAAAGAGAGGGACCTAATATAAAAAGATCCCTTGGGTTGATCTAAAGGTAGTGGGTTCCTCATCTTCAGGGGAAATCTTTATTTGATTGTACCCTGAATACCTATCCATGAAGGAAAGGGCTAGGAATCTAGTAGTTTCATTGATCAAGAGTTCTATTATTAGTAATAGGAAATATTCCTTTGGGTAGTGTTGATTAAGGTTTCTAAAATCAATGCAGATCCTAATCTTCCCATTCTTCTTCTTGATAGGGATGATTTTGGTGATCTATCTTGGTTATTTCACTTCCTGTACAAAGTTTCATTTGATCAATTTGTCAACTTCTACCTATACATTGGTATAATGAGATGGTCACATCCTCCTGGATTCCTGATTGAAGGCTTTATGGTCATCGGGTAATCTAAGATAGTGTTTAGCCACATCTGGATTCAATTTGGGAATTTCTGTATAATTAAAATAAAACACATGTTAGTGTTGATTTATAAATTAAATTTACATCTCTTTCTCCTTGAGAGGCATTTCAACACTAATTAGTGTAGGATGTGGGTCTTCTTCTATTACCAAATTTACCTACCTGAGTTCATTAATGGTGGTGGATATTCCTTACTCGAATGTAGTAGGAGAATTACTAAGGTCATCCTATTCTTCTTTCACCTCTAAGTCTGTAGATTAATTTTTAGGTGAAGTCAGTAATATGGGGGAAACTCTGTCACTATTAAGGTGAGAGAGGATATAAGGAAAGAAATTATCATCCCCTACTTCCAGATTCATTGTATATAGATTCCAGAGTTGATTATTTTTTATAATTCCACTGGGGACCGAAGGGGATTGGACATATGGGGTCAAGTATATTAATTCAACTAGATTTATGGGGAGCACATAGTCACTGATGGGCATACTCCAAGGATTTATAGGGTTAGTTATTAAGTCATTGGGGGATACAACCTATATATCATCATTAACCATTGGCTGTTTACCTTCCCTTTTTGCAGAAACATGCCTCAATATATGTGGATTCTCAAGTATCAAAGTGGGAACTCTCTCCATGTAATATGAAAAACTTTCCATCAATGAGACATTTCAAACACTGATAGAATGTTAAGGGCACCACCACATAGCTATGTAGCTCAGGGATTCTGAGTAGGACATTGTTTGTAGTGTCTTTATAGATAAACATAAACTTAGAATCAGATGTGAGATCCCTAAACTAAGTTTTGAGCTTGATATTCTAGAGATGTATTTTCTCAAACATATCATACCCTTGAATGGTCATATTTTTTGGGGGAAAATACACTTCTCTATACCACAAACATCATAGGGTTTTAATCAGGATGGGGTTAATCCTGGAACCATTATCAATTAAATCCCTTCAAATGTCGAAATTATCAACTCTTCCCAAAACATATATGGGTGTGATGTTTTCCTGGATGAACTCCTTCTAATCTTGGTATGTGAATGAGATGAAAGCATGGAATTCTGCTGGAATAGTCTCTAATCAATAGACCTCAGCTGCAAAAACTTCTGTATTGAACTTTTGTGAGCTTTGGAGGGTGTTTCATGACCTAAGATGAAATGCCTAGAGGGTGTCGTGTGACCTATGTCTAAATGTCATGATGCCGTCGTGAGACCTCACTGACATGATTGAAGGTTGCCACGAGATCTGGATGGTAATCCCAGAGGGATTTACAAGACCTAACCAATATATACTGGTTCCACCATGTATCTTGGGTGAAATTTCTATAGGACATTGCAAGATCTGGATGGAAATCCTAGAGGGCTTCATGAGACTTAGGTGGCATGTTCTAAGGGTGCCATGTGACTTGTTTTAAGTGTCTAGAGGACATTGCATGATCCAAATGGTTTTTCAAGGGGATGTCACATGAATTAGGGATATGTCCTAATACTTTCACATGATCTAAATGATTCATGTGAAGCCCATGAGGATAAACATAAATGTTCTTCACATAAGTATACCATCTCTCAGTCTTTATTCTAGTTTTATGAACATGTTCCTCATATTTTTTCAATGTTGGTTTGTTTAAGTCTCATGTGAATTAATAGATAAGTGTTATGTCCTTCATATAACCTTACAAAAGTACTTAATGTGATTTATGAGTGATCATACGATGTTTCTATTTCTCTTGCATGATTCGCTAGGTCATTCCCGAAATTTTTACCTAGAAGAAGACCTTGCGATCGCGAGATTTGACGGTCAAAGAAGTCGAATTCAATACTTGGGTGAACTAGTGTGTGGATCCACAAATTAATTTTTTCGTGCTAGGTTTGGGGATTTATATGCCTCACCACTGAAATTATACACCACTTCTTACGGTGTGGATTGTGTGAATCCATGAGGGAGTCAGTGGAGGGATTTGGCGTCATGCGCTTCACGAAATCCTACCGTAGGTGTTGCATCATTTATAATGACCACAAGAATATCCCATAAATTCCCAATTTATTGGAATTTGTTCAATCAAAGGGGTCTTTCCAAATCATGTTTCAATTCCAAAGGGCTTTTACAATGTCAAGATGACATGTCTCAGGACTTTTGCGAGACCGGGGCACTCATTGAAAGGCTTTTGCATGATCTAAGATACTTTTTCCAGGATCTTCCACAAGAAAAATATGTTTTGTCAGGGGGGGATCATAGGATCAATGGTGATTTTCTGGGTTGTATAACTTTGATCACATAAGATCAATGTACATTCCACTCATAAGAAGCTCCTGTAATTTCCCTTTTCATTTCATTGTTTACTTCACAAAGGTTAGGGATACTATGAATTAGAACGAGTGTTTTCAAAGACGATAACTATCCCCATTGGTGATATGTCACATAACCAACAAAGGGTTTTGTGATAATGTGTGATAATTATTACGGAAAACCTTTTGTTTGTCTTTAGATCTTGAAGGGGAAGCATAGGACCACCTAAACATGTCTGAAGACCTTAATGTGATGAGGGTGACATGCTAGCATGCTTTTGTGTGACAAGGTGGGCATGTCGCTAGTCCTTTCATGGTGTCTTGAAAACTACATGGGCACATCACATGAAGTTTATGACCACTAAAGTATTCCTCATTTTTTATATTTTCTCCTTATTTTTCATGTATTTTTGGATTTATTGTTAAATGTTCTCTATTTGAAAAATCACATGATCTAGAGGAACTAGTGTGATAGAATTGCATGATCAGTGAATGTATTGGACTCCTCCACAAGAACAAGGAGATATTTTCAAGGGGATTTTCATGATCTTCCATTAGGTTATGCACTATGCACGAGATGATCACATGACCTTATGAATGTCATGATATTGTGTATCCTTTGTAAGGTTATGAAATTCATAGGTCTTGGGAACCTTTTCTTCCATTTATTTGTGGAAGAAATAATACACATATTCAAGTACTTCTTCCCTTGTGGATTTTTCAATGCTTATTTGGCTAGCATCAACAAATTCCACCCTCATGAACAACATCCACAGGGATAAGGGATCTGCTCTGGGGAAAGTAAATTCCCACTTGAGGCTTTTGCATTGTCACTAATTGATGTATTGAGTGATGCTTGGTCTTATAACAACCCATACTTTACATACATTTTTAGTACTTCAAAATTTAAGTACACTTATTAGAACATATAACAAAACCATGAAAGGACCGTATAGGTATAGTGTCTTTAGAAACTGGGAAACATAAACAACTGGTTCATAAAGCGTCTACACTGTCTCCCATTTAGTTCATCATATCTATAGTCCCTTTTGGCATATCTTACTTAATAACCTTATTCCTGACCTGGGGAAAGAAAACATACAAAAGGGTGAGCTCAAATTCTCAGTAAGGGTAAAAAAAAGAAATATCAATCACATCATATTCATAAGGACATAACATTTTAGAAATCTTACCCTGCAAAAGAGATCAAAATTTCATAACATGGGATAAATCATGGCAGTGAAATGTAATCACAATAATCATAACTTAAAACATGAAGTTTTATTTCATACACACATAATCATAGAGAATCATTTCTTATTAGTCAAGACTCATTTCTAAGACTATCTTAGTGGACAAAGTCCATTTCTGAACCGAGTACATTCCTCGTTTCAGTCCTGCTTCACTGAACCAGTGTTACCTGCCATTCCAGACATGTCTATCTCATGAGATATAAAATCTTTACCCAATTCATTGGAGGGAGATATAGGTCCCACCCATCTCATAATGATACCATTCTTATGTGTGCCACAAAATCATAAACCATACATCATAGCATAACCCATGTAATAAAAATGGGATTCTTAAACATCGTGACATCATAAAACAATTCATATAAGATAAAGGAATTCATAAAAATAATTCCATCACAACATAATCAAATCAATGTAATAATAGGGATAGAAACAGAACCCTTTATTATCTTAGATGGAAAATAATTTTGATAAAACACTTGAACTCCATTCTTGAGGAAAATATCCTTTCTACTTCAAAAATACTTTTCCTTTCTTAACATGTCATACAATTATAAACTAAAAGAAGTTGATTAAAAATAAACTTGAAAACTTGTAAAGTAAGCTTCTTGGAAATAATGCTTTAAAAATCCATTCATGCCGTATAAGTTAAAAAAACATTCTTCTTGTACTTTTGTCGGAAAAGTCAAAAAGTACCTCGTACAAAAAACGATAAAAGATTCCTTTCATATATTTTACTAAAAACTCACCGAAGGGTAAAATTGGATTTAAACAATTGTAGGTGTATGGAAATAACATTACATATTGAGGAAAAATGGATGTGGATGATAAAATACACCCCAGTAAATTCCAAAGTATAAATAATCTCGGATAAAAATGAGATTGTGATATTTCCCTTACCTTAGGTCCGATTTGCTTCGTAAGTGTCCGAACCTCCTGTATAATGATTTAAATAATTTCATTGACTTATTCAAGAATCATACTCATTGTTATGATATCATATATGGTCATATTCTTAGCTTATTATTAGTAATATTTCATTGCAACTTGTTATTCGGGTGTTTATTACTTTTTGTTCTTATGTGTGTTTTTTCGAATAAATTCTTATTCTTCTCTTTAGGTTATAGATACCTCATTTACAGAATTGTATTAGTGTAATATATATCATATGAATTCATTGAATTCATTTATATAATCATTATGCAATGAAGATCATGTATAATGAGTCGTATCACATCGTGGAGACAGTATTCCGTACGTACGCACGAGTGATGATATCATTCCCATGATCGTGGAATTGTATTGGAGTGTATTTGTATTATTTCAGAATCAATATCACTTTAAAATAATCATATATATTTATTCTTTACACCATTATACCCATCCAACTAAGGTGGTGGTGGAAAATAGATTACACCACGGCGTGGAGACGGTATTCCATACGTACGCACGCGCGGTGATTTCGTTTTTCGTAGGATGGATAGATGGTGAAATAGGGTTGTTTAATACTTATAATAACATATCAGTATATGAGTGATACTGATGTTATTAATTAATAATGAAACAACTAAATAAGAAGAAGTGCAAGAAGAAATAAAGTTGAAAGAATCGGTAATGGACATTACCTCTTCTTTGAAGCGCCTCTTTGAGACCTCCTTTTAGGGAACTGAAATTGGTATTTGAAGAATACCAGGACCTCTAGGATGTTTATAGGGAATTGGAGAGGAGATATTGGCAGGGGTTGTCCAAGATTTAAGGCTCAAAGTTGTGTGAGGAAGAGAGGGAGGAGGTTCCCTTTTATAAGGGAGGAGAGGGGCACCTTTGGAAAAACTAAAAATATTATTTTATTATAAAGCCATATTCGGTTTTAAATAGCTCCAAATTGATTTATTTCGAAGATAAGGTGGGGATGGGTCGAAATAATCTCATCAAATAGAATTTGGACAAGTTTAGTTTACTATTTTAACCTTATAATTTAGATTTAACTTTAAGTTAGATAATTTTACTTTTACCGTGTCTTTTTGTGTTCTTACACTATAAGGTTAATAAACATACCATAACAAGCCAAACGAACCCCAAGTTGTTTATTATTAATATATATAACCTTATCTAAGTCATTTTTCTGAACCTTATATTTTTAGGAATAAAATATCAATTAATAATATAATATTTAAAAAAAAAACTATTTTATGTCAATTTTGACACTATTTAGTAATTGATTTTTGTGAAAATCATAACAAAATTATTAGTTATAAAAAAGTTAATTAAATAAATAATAACATGTCATATTAACATATAAAATTATTTGAATTCATAAAAGATCTCAAATTACATTTATTTGGGTATTTATAACATCAATGATGTCAATATTTCATTAATAAGATAATTACAACATCATCATTGTGTCATAAATAAATTAAATTATTTAAAGTCTAAAAATTATAAATAAAATATAATTATGTAGGAAATCTTTTTAGATTTATAATGAATATTTATAGTTGAATTTATCTTATGTATAACCCTATATTGAAAATTATTTACTTATTAAACTTTGATTTTAACTATTTTAACCCTTCTTTAAATAAATTAATAATAAATGTCCTAATCTAATCCATGTGGGCCTAAATGGTCATATATTATCCCTAAGGTTGTTTTTCGTCGAATTATACTTATCCAATAGAATTAGGACATGTGTTAGGGTAATAATAATATCATTTTTACCCTTAGTTACCCTATTTACTTTTAACCGTGGTAAAAAAAAGTAAAAAGCTACTATTCACAAAAAATTATTTTCATCTCATTGAACCACATTTTAGTCCTTGATATTAACCATGTCTCTTGAATTTTCAAAATTCCACTCATAGAAGCGGTAAAATTAAGTTTTATGTAAATTTGCAAATTCTCCTAGGAGGTGGGTAAAAGACGGTCAAAAGTTCAATAAATTTTTTATATATCTAAAATTATTATAAAATGAATCCAATGAATTAATTTGAACTTATAAAGGTATTATGTATCAATTTTGACCTAATATAAATTTAAATAAAATAAATAATTATTTAAATAAAAAGTCGGTTTTTAAATAGTAACCCAATATTTTCACTATTCATCTAAAAATGAAAGTTTTCAGAAAAATACCAAAATTTCACCCTGGGCTAATTTCGATATTCCGAATCCAAAAATGAAGTCCATTTTGAAAAATAAAATTTAAAAAATTTCAAAAGGTGGGTATTACTATTCATAACGGCTAGTTTTAATAATATTTTAATAGCATATCGTTGCTTAGTGAAACTCGGTATTGCGTACGACACAAGCTATCGAGGAAGGTCGCAATTGCGTGTAAAGAAAGCCGAGATAGTGTTATGTGTAGTGAAATATTCCTTTGATGATTTATATAACATAAAAACAAAATATTTCTCATAAAAGTCTCGAGTGTTACATTCTACCCCCCTTAAAATGAATTTTGCCCTCGAAATTCGTCACTTGTAACAAACAGATGAGGATACCTCTCCCTCATCATATCCTCAAGATCCCATGTAGCTTCTTCTAATTGGTGGTTCCTCCATAAAACTTTCACCAAGCGAGTGGTCTTGTTCCGTAGGACTTTTTCACTACGATCGAGAATCTCTATCGGCTGTTCTTCATAAGAAAGATCTTGTTCCAGCGGTACAACTTCTGAGCTGAGTACATGTGAAGGATCAGGTATGTAATTTCTTAGGAGAGATACATGGAACACATCGTGAAATTGAGAGATATTCTGTGGAAGCGTCAATCGGTAAGCAACCTTCCCAAAACAATCCAGTATTTTGAAAGGACCGATATATCTAGGGCTCAAATTTCCCTTCTTTCCAAATCTCATGACCCTCTTCCAGGGAGATATTCGTAAGAATAATTTATCACCCACTTCAAACTCTAGGTCTTTTCTTCGATTGTCGGTATAACTTTTTTGTTGACTCTGAGCTGCTCTTATGTGTTGTTGAATAGATCTGACCTTTTCTGCCATCTCATCAACAAGATCAGGTCCTATAAGCTTTCTTTCCCCAACTTCATCCCAGCAAGTTGGAGTCCTGCATTTCTTTCCATAGAGAGCTTCATAAGGAGCCATATGAATACTGGAGTGAAAGATATTATTATAAGAAAATTCCACCAAAGTTAGGTGTTGATCCCAACTACCTTTGAAATCCATAGAGCAAGATCTCAACATATCTTCTAGTGTTTGAATTGTCCTCTTAGACTGACCGTCTGTCTGAGGATGATAAGTAGTGTTGAAACTCAACTCTGTATCCAGAGTATGCTGAAGACTTCATCAGAAATTCGAGGTAAATATCGGATCCCGATCAGATATAATGGAAAGTGTTACTCCATGTAATCTTACTACTTCCTTTACATATATCCTGACAAGCTGATCTAGAGAGAAATCCTCTCTAATAGCAATGAAGTGTGCAGACTTTGTAAGACGATCAACTATGACCCAGATAACATTATTTCCTTTGGATGTTTTAGGAATTCCGGTGACAAAGTCCATAGTGATGTTTTCCCATTTCCATTCGGGTATGGGTAATGGTTGTAACATCCCCTTAGACTTCTGTCTCTCTACTTTAACTTGCTAACAAACCAAGCATCGAGAGACATATTCAACAACATCTCTTTTCATGCCATCCCACCAGAAGTACTCTTTCAGGTCCCTATACATCTTTATGCTTCCAGGATGAATAGATAATGAAGAACTATGAGCCTCATCCAGCAGCTCCTTCTTTAATTCTGAGATGGGAGGAACACAAACCCGATTCTTGAACTTTATTATCCCATCACAATCAAGGTTGAATTTAGGAATATTTCTCACCTTCTTTTGTAACTCTACATCTTCTTTCTATGCCTCTTTAATCTTCACATGTATAGATGGTTGAACATTCATTTGAGAAAGATACGATTTTCCCCTTCCATTATAATTCCAAGATCCATCCTTTGTAAATCCATAAATATTGGATCTTTTGTGATTCTCATCATGGATAAGGTAGCATGGTCTTGTCGACTTAATGCATCTTTCACCTTGTTTGCTTTCCCAGGGTGGTAATGAATTGAGCAGTCGTAATCCTTAATCAGCTCCAACTATCTTCTTTGGTGCATATTCAGCTCCTTTTGTGTGAAAATATACTTTAAAATTTTATAATCAGTATAAATATCACACCTTTCTCCATAAAGATAATGCCTCCAAATATTTAATGCAAAGATTACCGCAGCTAACTCCAAATCATGAGTTGGGTAATTTTGCTCATGGATTTTCAACTGTCGTGAGGCATAAGCTATCACCATATCATTCTACATAAGAACACACCCAGCCCCTTCTTGGATGCATCACTATAGATCACAAACCTTTCTCCACTACAAGGAAGTGTGAGTACAGGTGCGCTGGATAACCTTCTTTTCAACTCCTTGAAATTCTCTTCACATTCCTCTGTCCAAACAAACTTAACTCCTTTCCGAGTCAACCTAGTGAGTGGATTAGATAATCGTGAAAGATCTTTCACAAAACGTCGATAATATCCAGCCAAACCAAGAAAAATTTGGATCTCGGTTACTGTTGTTGGTCTTGACCATTTTTCGATAACCTCTGTTTTTGCTGGATCCACAAATATCCCCTCTTTTGAGATTATGTGACCCAAAAATGAAACTTTTTGAAGACAAAATTCACACTTGGTAAATTTGGCATAAAGCTTATCCTTTCTTAGGGTCTTCAATATAATTCTCAAGTGATCTTCATGTTCTTCCTTGCTCTTTGAATATACAATAATATCTTCTATAAAAACTACCAAAAACTGATCAAGATAGTCTCTAAAGACTCTATTCATCAGATCCATGAAGATAGCAGGGGAATTAGTAAGACCAAATGGCATCACTATAAATTCATAGTGTCCATACCTTGTACGGAAAGCCGTCTTTGGTATATACTCCCTTTTGACCCTTAATTGATGATACCATGAACAAAGATCAATCTTGGAAAAGTATTGAGCTCCGCGTAGTTGGTCAAATAAGTCATCAATGCGTGGGAGAGGATATTTGTTCTTGATAGTGATCTTGTTAAGTTCTCGATAATCAATGAAGAGTCTCATTGATCCATCTTTTTTTCTTAACAAACAGAACAAGTTCTCCCCAAGGTGATGCACTAGGGCGTATGAATCCCTTATCAAGATTCTATTGGAGTTGCTTCTTCAATTCCTGCAACTCAATTGGGGATATTCTATAAGGTGTCTTTGAAATAGGCAAAGAACCCAGTACGAGTTCTATTGAAAAATCAACTTCACGATTTGGTGGAAGACCTGAAAATTCCTCCGGAAAGACACCATCAAACTCCTGTACAATGGGAATATTCTTAATCATGAGTTTCTCACCAACAATTTGAGATAAATAACCTTAATTCAGTGGAATCAAGACCCATAATATGGAAGAAATTTCCACTGGAAGGTTATGTTCATCCTTGCATCGATAGACGATCAAAGATTGATCTGGAATATGAAATGTGACTTCCATTCTTTTGAAATTGATATGAGCTCCATATAGAGAAAGCCAATACATGCCAAGAATCACATCAAATTCCACTATAGGGAGGATCACAAGATTTGCAGGAATCACTTTCCCACAAACTTCAATCGGAGAAGAATTATAAACTTTTGATGTGACTGTTGTGCCATTAGGGGTTGTCACAGCTAACTCAACATCTAATTGTTGAGGTAATATAGTGATACCCTTAGAAAATTTTTTAGAAATAAAAGAGTGGGTGGATCCAGAATCAAATAAAACATTTGCTACTTTAGAGTGGATGGTAAGTGTACCTTTCACCACTTCGTTATTGTACTCCACATCGCTGATAGAAATTGCATGTGAATTTCCTTTGTCTTTATCCTTAAGATTTTGTTGATGTCGATCATCATCAACAACCATTGGATTAGGGCATTTATTGGCATAATTCCCCATCTCCTTGCACTTGAAACATTGAAGTTTAGTAGGTTCATTCTGTGTGTCCCTTCCTTTGTTTGCATCATTAGACATCTTCTTCCCATCATTGCGGCATTCAAATGCCCGATGACCTTCCTTTCCACATTTGAAACATTTACTTGTCCCTTTAAGACAACTCCCTCCATGTTTCTTTCCACACTTTGAGCATAAAGGAAAGCTCATATTATTTTCAGTGTGATCTTTAGATTTTCCTTTGAATTCCATTTTCCTCTTCTTATCAAACCCATATGACTGATGGGTTACTCTAATCTCCATCTCAACTTTGAGAGAACATCGAACGATTTACTCATAGATATTGAAGTCCCTTATGGCTAACGCCCTTCGAATACTTGGTTTTAAGCCACTAAAGAATCGATCGATCTTACTCTTAGGTTGGATAATAATACCAGAAGCATACCTTGAAAGTCTTGTAAAATTTTCTTCATAGGTACCAACAGATTCATCATCCATTTGCTTTAGTTCAAGAAACTCCTTCTCCATATTTGTTCGGATAATACGAGGGAAGTACTTATTGAAAAATAAGTTATTGAACTCGTCCCATTACATGGACTCAATTTCATCTCTTGGCCTCATATTCTTGATAAGATTCCACCATTGATCAGCATCACCTTCCAAATGATACACTGCTAAGATGACTTTATCATGTTCAGAACATTGAAGAACTGAAAATATCTTTTCAGTAGTACTGATCCATTGTTCAGAAACTAATGGATCAGTAGACCCGCTGAATGAAGGTGGACGCTGTCTCATGAAGGATTCAACAAAATGTTTCTCCTTCCTTTGATCGTTTGGAAGTCCTGCATGATTCATATCTTGAGAAAGTTGTGTGATCATGGCTACAAGATTTTGCATTCCAGCTCCCATAATGTTTGGTTGCTCAGGGGGAAAATCATTGCATTGCCCATCGCATTCTGCATTAACACGATTCCTTCGGGTTCCAGCCATTGACTAAAACCAAGAAGAATAGTGTGAGTAACACTAATTATAATAGGAAAACACATAATAAAGAATAAAATTTCACACTTAAGGTCTTATCATAGGTTGTTCATGGCCATTTTTAAAACACTAAGATCATGTTCTATGCTTAGACTTATCCTTAGGGTTCTTACTAAGGCTTTCACATCCTAGTTTCCAAAGGTTGACTATATCTTTCCTCTGATACCAACTATAACAACCCATACTTTACATACATTTTTGGTACTTCAAAATTTAAGTACACTTATTACAACATATAAAAAAACCATGAAAGGACCATATAGGTATAGTGTCTTTAGAAACTGGGAAACATAAACAACTGGTTCATAAAGCGTCTACACTGTCTCCCATTTATTTCATCATATCTATAGTCTCTTTTGGCATATCTTACTTAATAACCTTTTTCTTGACCGGGGGAAAGAAAACATACAAAAGGGTGAGCTCAAATGCTCAGTAAGGGTAAACAAAAGAAATATCAATCACATCATATTCATAAGAACATAACATTTTGGAAATCTTACCCTGCAAAAGAGATCAAAATTTCATAACATCGGATAAATCATGGTAGTGAAATGTAATCACAATAATCATAACTTAAAACATAAAGCTTTGTGGCATACACAAATAATCATAGAGAATCATTTCTTATTAGTCAAGACTCATTTCCAAGACTATCTTAGTGGACAAAGTCCATTTCTGAACTGAGTTCATTCCTCATTTCAGTCCTGTTTCACTGAACCGGTTTAACCTTCCGTTCCAGCCATGTCTATCTCATGAGATATAAAATCTTTACCCAATGCATTGGAGGGAGATATAGGTCCCGCCCATCTCATAATTATACCATTCTTATGTGTGCCACAAAATCATAAACCATACATAATAGCATAACCCATGTAATAAAAATGGGATTCTTAAACATCGTGACATCATAAAACAATTCATATAAGATAAATGAATTCATAAAAATAATTCCATCACAACATAATCAAATCAATTTAATAATAGGGATAGAAAAAGAACCCTTTATTATCTTAGATGGAAAATAATTTTGATAAAACACTTGAACTCCATTCTTGAGGAAAATACCCTTTCTACTTCAAAAACACTTTCCTTTCTTAACATGTCATACAATTCTAAACTAAAATAAGTTAATTAAAAATAAACATGAAAACTTGTAAAGTAAGCTTCTTGTAAATAATGTTTTAAAAATCCATTCATTCCGTATAAGTTAAAAAAACATTCTTCTTGTACTTTTTTCAGAAAAGTCAAAAAGTACCTCGTACGAAAAACGACAAAAGATTCCTTTCATATCTTTTACTAAAAACTCACCGAAGGGTAATATTGGATTTAAACAATTGTAGGTGGATGGAAATAAAATTACATATTGAGGAAACATGGATGTGGATGATAAAATACACCCCAGTAAATTCCAAATTATAAACAATCTCGGATAAAAATGAGATTGTGATATTTCCCTAAACTTAGGTCCAATTTGCTTCGTAAGTGTCCGAACCTCCTGTATAATGATTTAAATAATGTCATTGAATTATTCCAGAATCATAATCATTGTTATGATATCATATATGGTCATATTCTTAGCTTATTATTAGTAATATTTCATTGCTACTTGTTATTTGGGTGTTTATTACTTTTTGTTCTTATGCGTGTTTTGTCGAATAAATTATTATTCTTCTCTTTATGTTATAGATACCTCATTTATATAATTTTATTAGTGTAATATATATCATATTAATTCATTAAATTCATTTATATAATCATTATGCAATGAAGATCATGTATAACGAGTCGCATCACATCGTAGAGACGGTATTCCGTACGTACGCACGAGCGATGATATCGTTCCCATGATCGTGGAATTGTATTGGAGTGTATGTATACTATTTCAGAATCAATATCAATTTATAATAATCATATATATTAATTATTTATACCATTATACCCATCCAAGTAAGGTGGTGGTGGAAAATAGATTTCACCACGACGTGGAGACGGTTTCCGTACGTACGCACACGCGGTGATTTCATTTTCCGTAGGATGGATAGATGGTGAAATAGGGTTGTTTCATACTTATAATAACATATCAGTATATTAGTGATACTGATGTCATTAATTCATAATGAAACAACTAAAGAAGAAGAAGTGGAAGAAGAAATAAAGTTGAAAGAATCGGTAACAGACATTACCTCTTCTTTGAAGCGCCTCTTTGAGACCTCTTTTTAGGGCACTAAAATTTGTCTTTGAAGAAGACCAGGACATCTAGGATGTTTCTAGGGAAGTTTATAGGAGATATTGGCAGGTTTTGGTCGAGCTTGAAGGCTCAAAGTGGTGTGAGGAAGAGAGGGAGGAGGTTCCCTTTTATAATGGAGGAGAGGGGCACCTTTGGAAAAACTAAAAATATTATTTTATTATAAAGCCATATTCGGTTTTAAATAGCTCAAAATTGATTTATTTAGAAGGTAATGTGGGTATGGGTATAAATCCTCTCATCCAATAGAATTTTGACTAGTTTAGTTTACTATTTTAACCATATCATTTAGATTTAACTTTAAGTTAGATAATTTTACTTTTACCGTGTCTTTTTGTGTTCTTACACTATAAGGTTAATAAACTTACCATAACAAGCCAAAAGAATCAAAATTTGTTTATTATTAATATATATAACCTTATCTAAGTCATTTGACCGAACCTTAGATTTTTAGGAATAAAATATCAATTAATAATATAATATTTGTTTTAAAAACTATTTTATGTCAATTTTGACACTATTTGGTAACTAATTTTTTTGAAAATCATAACATATTTATTATTTCTAAAAACGTTAATTAAATCAATACTAACATGTCATATTAACATATAAAATTATTGTAATTCATAAAAAGTCTCAAATTACATTTATTTGGGTATTTATAACATCAATTATGTCAATATTTCATTAATAAAATAATTACTGCATCATCATTGTGTCATAAATAAATTAAATTATTTAAAGTCTAAAAATTATAAATAAAATATCATTATGTAGGAAATATTTTTATCTTTCTAATGAATATTTATAGTCTAATTTATCTTATGTATAACTCTATATTAAAAATTATTTACTTATTAAACATTGATTTTAACTTTTTTAAACCTTCTTTAAATAAATTAATAATAAATGTCCTAATCTAATCCATGTGGGCCTAAATGGTCATATATTATTTCTAAGGTTGTTTTTGGTCGAATTATACTTATCCAATAGAATTAGTACATGTGTTAGGGTTATAATAATATCATTTTTACCCTTAGTTACCCTATTTACTTTTAACCATGGTAAAAAAAAGTAAAACGTTACTACTCACCAAAAATTATTTTCATCTCATTGAACCAAATTTTAGTCCTTGATATTAACCATGTCTCTCAGATTTTTGAAATTCCACACATATAAGAGGTAAAATTAAGTTTTATGTAAATTTGCAAATTCTCCTAGGAGGTGGGTAAAAGACAGTCAAAAGTTCAATAAAATTTTTATATATCTAAAATTATTATAAAATAACTCCAATGAATTACTTTGAACTTATAAAGGTATTATGTATAAATTTTTACCTAAGATAAATTTAAATAAAATAAATAATTATTTAAATAAAAAGTCGGTTTTTAAATAGTAACCCAATGTTTTCACTATTCATCAAAAAATGAAAGTTTTCAGAAAAATACCAAAATTTCACCCTAGGCTAATTTCGATATTACGAATCCAAAAATGAAGTCCATTTTGAAAAATAAAATTTAAAAAATTTCAAAAAGTGGGTATTACTATTCATAATGACTAGTTTTAATAATATTTTAATAGCATATCATTGCTTAGTGAAACTCGGTACTGCGTAAGACACAAGCTATCGAGGAAGGTCGCAATTGCGTGTAAAGAAAGCCAAGTTAGTGTTGTATGTAGTGAAAGATTCCTTTGATGATTTATATAACATAAAAACAAAATATTTCTCATAAAAGTCTTGGGTGTTACAGGTCTTCTGAGAAATTCTTGGCATTCCTTGAAAGTAACTATAAATAAAGGAATAGAGGGAGGTCTATTCACCAGATACACAATTCCCAAAGCTCTTATGATATGCCTTCATCACATGACTCATTCACAAGACCTTCCTCAATAATTTATCGTAAGATCTGTTCATGTGATCTTTTAACAAGAACTACTTAAAAAGACCTTCTTTTCCTAGTTTTTTTGAACTAACTAGAAATCCATATTTATTAATTGGTTGAACCTTGGATGTATGGATGCATGGTTGTCTTTGAAGGTTTCATAGGATTTCTGGATTAGCCTCATGATCAATCGACTACTATGTGAACCATGTGACCATATTAGGGTCATGCAATCATGAGTATCATGACTGGATGAGTGGATACAAGATGTATTGCATGATTATGTGGTCCAAAATATATTCATGATCCAGGAAATTCATGAGTCTTTTATGTGATTTTGAACCCCTTTGATGATTCATGAAATGCGCTTGATGCTGCCAAAATTATTCATATATTTTGATATGATTTTTTATCCTATCTTAAATATGCCACTTACTTTTGTTCAGATGGCTTCTAGATCACATCATTGGTCCTCTACTGTAGCTAATCAGAGGGCCATGATTTCTAGAAACTACAATTTTGACCTTCAATATTGCGTGAATTTTGATTATGAGGATTTGAAAAGGATTCCCCCATTAAAACTCTAGAACTATCCTTTATCAAAAATACTTTCCATATATATATTTTGGATTCTAGATGACATAACCATCCCTTATCTATACTAAAATCTCCCATCTCACTGGGTATCAACTTCCCTTGATTGCATTTAGACCATGGTTATTGAGGACGGTAAATTGGTCATAGTATGGTATCAAGGGTTGTCTTATATGATAGAAAAATCCCCTCTAGGTCCAGATGCCTATGAATTCACCAACCAAACCATATCTCAAATATAATCTTACATATTTCTCTCTTCTTTTAATAACTTGGGAGGTGGGTGGAGTTCAAAATGGGATTTGTGCCATGGTGTAAACTTTTCTATTGAATGGACATGGACATTCTGGGTGAGGAAGAGTTTCTTTGAGTATACTGACCAACTATATGCTTTCCATATCTACGAAGTAGTATGGGTTTCCTGATTTATTATTTATTTCTAGTCTGATCTTCTTAGATAATTTGTTCATCATTGGTGCCCTAAAACTAACTCATTTCTTCTATCCCATAGTAAGGTATCAATCAGAAAGATATCTACTAACTGGGTGGGATATCCCCTCTTAGGGATATGTACGATGAGTTCCTTCCTACCCCAGATGTCTGGAATGACCCTTTTCAAATTCTAGTATTGTAGAGGGATATTCTCAAAATCGTTAAGGACAAGTTAAGATAGTATATGACTATGCACTCAATCATCTTTTTCAAATACTGGATCAATATCTTCCTTTATCATAGAGGAACTAGGACAACTACCATTCTCCCTCATCGGCATCCTTGAAAAGTTCATGACAATTCCAGTTCATACTGGGCCATCTTGGAAGCTAGAGACCATACCACATGGGACTACCAGGTGATGCAAAAAATGTCCTTGGGCCTTATGATGTAAGGATTTATAGCCATGTTTTGTAATGAATGGATTTTCTTGGCTGGGGATGCACATTTTGAAATATGGGTTGGTACACTGGTGATGGAACCACGACTATCATAGAGACAACCTCTCAATATGGTGGTACTAATTCTTGCATGAAATTTCCATCTCTTAGGCCACATTTAGCAGGGAAAAATCCATTATAGGATCAGTGGTTCTTTTCGGTTTTTATTTTTCTGGATAGGGGAGAATTTTCACTACTACATATATTACAATACCACCAAGATACCCAGTTCCTTATTTCATCCTAGGTTGCTGAATATATCTTGGGTTGAGGTTATGTATTTAGGCCCTGTTGAGGTTGCTGATGTGTTGATCCAACTATATCACTTTTATTTCACCCTTTATCCTACACCGACTGGGCCAATCATTGATAATATCATCAACTCTCTTGAAGAAAGATCATAAAAGATTTCCCTTCAGGATGGGGTTCTTGTGGCCAGGATGGATGAGATAATCATTTGAGATCCATATACCTCTTATAGATTCACTCTCTAGTTTAGTTTCATCCAAAGGGTTTCCCATCTCCCTTCGTTTAGTGTGTGGGGAGAGAGACACCCTAGGATCATACACCTTTTCTGGATGATATTAGCACATGAAGATACTAATTCCAAGATCATACTTCCTCCTATTGGAACCCCCATTTTTTAACATATGACTATACATTGGCTTGGGTAGAAGCCCACTCATATGGTGTGTTGAACCAACTAGTTCATCATGTGGAAAAACCATTTCCCTCCCCAACCACTCTAACTATCGAAATGATGGATTTGATTTAGGACATGAGTTGGCATTTGAGGAAGAATCCTCATATTAGTGAATACCATCCCATCAGTGGGGAAAAATCTATTGAGGAAGTTATCCCTACGACACAAGAAGTGAATGATGCCTCTATTGAGGGAGGAATATATGGGGATTCCTATTCTACTTCCTTGTTAGCTCAGTCATCTATTCCTACTTATTACATATCCATTACAGAATCCACAGATTAGGATCAAGTATAATGTCTGTTTATTTGGTGGTAGATGCATACCTTGTTCACTAAAACTCCCTTATAAAAAATCCATTATCAATAATAATGTTTTCTTCATCAATTTAATGATTGGTGGTGGGCGTATTTGACTGTCAACCTTTATATGAACTCATAAGACAAATCATCATGATGAAGAAAGAGTTGGATACCAAGGAGAAGGGATTTCATGCCCTTAAATGTGGGAATCCCCTAGCCAAATATATGAAGCAAGTTTTGGTGGCATTGGAACAAAGCTATAAATTCATATCTGAGCTACATGCCTAAATGAATGTATTGACCATACAGATATAGATATATAAGGAGATCATATCTTGATCAATATCTGATCTTTCAGAATCATCATCCTCATTGGAAACCCTTTGTAATGACCCACTTATTCCCATTATCTCGAGAATACAATGAATCATTACTAGGACTTAAGAGATATCCCCAAGATGCCAAAAGATGGAAATAAATTCCAAAGGGTTTCAAATGAAAGTGGGGGATGATTTACCATTTAAGAAATAAACCATTAACCAAACAACCATAACCAAGAAACTATTATATTATGCATGATAAAAACAATACAACTCAACCATCATCTCTATAAAAAACCACACCAAATTATGCTACAATAGAAAAACAAGAAACTATCAAAGTAAACAGTGGAAGAAAAACGAATGAATCCAAGATGACCACAATACTTCATGTTCCACAAGCTCCAAGCTCCAACATCACCAAACAGCCCACGTATCACAAGGTGGTGCTAAAAACAGGTGATACTTTACCTTTTTCCATGTCCCAAAAGACAACATCTAAAGACGCACCAAAGTGCCAAAGAAGGGGTGAGTATAAAATTTAGTAGGTTTTCCCCAATAACTTCCCAACTCACGCTACTATGATATAAAGGTTAGAAACATTTATATAAAATAGTTTATATAAAAAAATTTCCCAAAACAGTTTATAACTAAATATAAACAAGTCTCAAAACCATTTAAAACCAAATGTAAACAAGTGCTATTTTCAAACAATTTACAGCAAGTCACATTTCTAGAAAAACAACCAAACAATATTTTAAAACCATTTCTCATTAAAATTTTATCATATCCATTCCATTCCACTTATTCACACATCCAACTATGCATGCTTCATTATGACAGTTCCATACTCATGAGAGGTCTCTCATCGATCTACCTTGTCATTACATGATAATTATACCCCATGTACCATTACACCTTTTTCACTGAGTACAAGGTCATATTACAACTAAGCCTTACAAATGTGATCTACACACACAAATATTATTCCAAAACCATTTCAAATAATCATTTCAAATAACTATTCCAAACCATTTTAATAAAAGCAATATTTTATTAAAACCCATTTAGACAAACCAAATTCCAATCACCCATTCCATTTAAATAAAATAATCCCTTTTATTGAATTTTTTTCATCAAATCCATTCACTATTATTGCAGATAAATCCCATTTTAAAATCCACATTTTAAAATCAAGAAACAAACACTTTAATCAAAAGCACCAATTTTCTATATTTTCCATAACCATCCTAAAAGGGGGTTTCTAAAAATCATAAAGAATCCAATTCAAAATATAATCCACAATAAGTAATAAATTTGAAACCATTCAATTTATTTTTTATAGATTAGTCAAGAGAGAATCCACCTACCTCAATCATTTTGACAAAAACCAAAAAACGGATGAAGAACGCTCAAGAAACTGGGTCAATTCTCCATAAAACCAACTTAAATATCTTATCCTATTATGATAAAGACCCAATCTCAACATATTTGTCATTAAATATCATAGATAAACCCATAACGGACATAGATATAAGAGAATGATAATATAGGATAAGTAAATCTAAGTAGATATAAGAAACCAATCAAGAACGATGAAGAATGACCATATACCACATGAATCTAGATTCTAATCACTAAGGGAAGCCTTCAGATTGCCTCCAGATTGATGGGAGAACCTTCTTTGGCCTTGGGAGAAGAAAAATATTGAGTTAGAGATATTTTGGGGAAAAAACGAGTGGATTAATGGCAAGGAGGACCTAGATCCAAATTTTAAGGAGGTGGTTTTTAGCCTACACACGGTTAGTCTGCACGGTTAGTCAAACCATGTGCTAACCGTGAATTAGATACTACCTTATATATCACCCACACAACCTTATTTCATAGTCTCCCTAATTGTGTGTACACTATGCCAAAGATACTATCCAGAATATACAAATTCACATGGTTTCTACTAGGTTTTCTGCATAGTTTGGAAAAACCGTACTCTGTACGTTCACCTATACTTTGGCTCTAAAAACTTATTGAAAGTCCGCCAAACTCTCCCATCCTTCACCCTTAAAATTTATAAACATAAAAGAACAATGTAATGGTTATATACTAAAAACCGGGGGTACTATATTCTCCCCACCATTGGTCTTTTGGTCCTTGGAAAGTAGAAAACCATTGTTTCCCTGAAAGAGTTCCATCCATTGCTCTTTCATTTCCTTCTCAAATTCCCAAGTCTCTTCTTAAATTTGACCATGTTTCCTTAAAACCTACACTAGACCGATTATTTTTCTATGAAAGACTTTCTCTTTACTATCCACAATCAACACTGGGATATGTACCAACAAAATATTCAGATCTAGGTCAACATGAACCCATTTGATCACATGGTTAGGATCAGGCTGATACTTTTTCAACTGAGATACATGGAACACATTATGCACTGAACTGAACTATGGTGGTAATTCCAACTGATATTCCACCTCTCCAACCCATTCCAGTATCTCAAAATGATTAATATATCTTGGAGATACCTTATTTCCAAAATTATGATGTCCAATCCTTGGAGAGATTCTCAAGAAAACATGATCACTTAATGTGAAAAAAATGGTCTTTGGTGATGATCCACATATGATTTCTGACAACTCTGAGCTGTCTCCATCCTTTTTCTGATCAACTAAATATTCTCCATTGTTTCTTGTACAAGGCTCGACCCAACTAGTGAAGTATCACCTGTTTCCACCCAACACAGTGGGTAACGACAATAATGCCCATATAAAGCTTTGAAATGAGCTATATGTATTGAAGCCTGATAGTTTTTATTATATGAGAAATACACTAATGGAAATTTCTCTTCCCATGGGCCACCAAAATCCATTATACAATCCCACAACATGTATTCCGACGTCTGTATAATCCTTTCAAATTTCCCATCTATCTGAGGGTGATACACCGTACTCATAGTCAATTGAGACCCAAGGGATTTTAGTAAATATTTCCAGAAATGAGATGTGAACCTCAGATCTATGTATGATACTATCAAAAATCGTATTCCATTTCTCTTTACCACCTCTTAGATATAGGTTTTGGATAGATCATCCACTGTATGATTTTCATGAATAGGAATGCAATGTGCTGACTTGGTGAGTCAATCAACTATCAACCATATGGAATCATGTTTCTAGAATGTACTTGGAAGGATTGTAACAAAATCCATCACTATCTGCTCCCATTTATACACTAGGATTGGTAAAGACTACAACATACCCACTGGTTGCTGATGCTCTACCTTAACTTGATGACAAGTTAAGCACTTTGAAACAAACTCAACCACTTTCCGTTTCATGCCACTCCACCAAAACTGCTCCTTCAATTCCTTATACATCTTCTGTATACCTAGATGTACAACCCATTTGGAATGGTGGTAATCATGAAGAATTTATTCCTAATAAATCCATAGGTACAAAAATCTGATATATGAACCTCAAAAATGAATTCCATTCAAATTTCTATCCCTCAATAGTCGCCCCACCATTGAGTTTTTAACCGATAACCAAGAATTCTACATCATATGTTTGTGACTCTTTAACCATATTTACCAAATTAGGAACCATGAAAACTGAAAATAAAATCACAACATCACCTCGATCTTCACATTCTACATGCATGCTATCTAGGACCAACATCAACTGCCACTCATCTGAAGATTATTTTTCCAACTGAGTGTATGAATTTCTACTTAATGCATCTGCCACTGTATTTCCTTTACCTGATGTATACATCAAGTCAAATTAAAACATATGAAGATACTCCATCCATATCCTTTTCCCTATATTTAGATCCCATTGTGATAAAATGTGTTTGAATAACTTGTGATCTATAAACACAATGAATTTCTCACCAAATAGATAATGACACCAAGTCTTCAAGGCATGGAAAATATTAGCTAACTCCATATCGTGTGTTGGGTAATTTTTTTCATGCACTCTCAACTAACTTGAACCATTAGTTACCACATGGTATCCTTACATGAGAAAAAATCCCAACCCATATCCCAATGCATCACAGTACACCACATACCCCTATCCTAATTATAGAAAAATCAAGATAGTTGTTGTTGTAAGATAAAATTTCATCTCAAAGACCTTCTTCAACAGTTTCAAAGATATAATAACTTTTATATTTTCTGGATCTATGGAAACACATTTTCAGAAATTACATGGACGAGAAAGCATACCTATTGTATCCTAAAATCACACTTTGATAGTTTGGCATACAAATGATGGTCCATCAAGATTTCAAACAATTTCTCCAAGTGTTTCTCAAGCTCAACCTTTGTCCTTGAATACACCAATATGTAATCCACAAACACCACAATAAATAAATATAGATATCTATGAAATATCTGATTCATCAATTCCATAAAAACCACTGGTTCATTTTTAATAATGAAAGGTATAAATACATATTCATAATGGACATATCTACTTCTAAAAGCTGTCTTCATAATATCCTCCTTCTGAACTCGTAATTGATGATATCTTGATCGCAAGTCAATTTTAGAGAACCACTAATATCTATTTAATTGATCAAATAGATCATAAATTCATGGAAGTAAATATCTATTCTTTATAATAACTTGGTTAAGCTTATGATAATAAATTCACAACCGAAGAGTTCCATCGGATTTCTTTATGAACAAGACCGGTGCTGTCCATAGAGACGTACTTGGCTGAATGAAAAATTTTCTTTCCAGCTCCTCCAATTATACTTTCAATTCCCTTAATTCTGTTGGTGCCATCCTATAAGATGAAATGGAAATAGGAATGGTCCCTAGAAGGAGTTAAATCATAAAAGACACTGCCCTTATAGGTGGTAACCCTAATAAGTCCTTGGGAAATAAATCTGGAAATTTATCCACGACTTCTAGAAAACTGGTATCTTCAATCTTTTACATCGATTCTAAACTCAACACCGCCAACTGGTAAGAGATAGTTCCCACCTCTAGTGCCAAAAATATCATTTCACCTTTCTTTACAACCCTCTATCCTCTAAAGATATTCTCAACGCCATCCTAAATTATGAAACTAACCATTCTTCAATAAAATTCAATGTGAGGCTTGAAATTTTTTAACCAATTCCATACCCATGATTACATCATAAACATCTATCTATAACACCAAGAAGTCCCATTTCAGCACAACTCCCTTAATAGTTATAGAACATGCTCTACATAGAAAGTCTCTACATTCTCTTTCCCCGAGATGGGTTTGAAGTTTTAACACAAAGGGAATCATATAAAGTTTTAAACATAGAAAATCAACATAACAAGAAGCATTTAAGGAATGAGACACACCAGTATCAAACAACACTTGCATAAGGGTATAATTTAAAAGAATTGTACCTATCACCATAGATGGTCCAATCTGATATTCTATAATCATCTGCTCAGCGCCATACAATTGCTTTATCATTGTACTCTGCTCCTTGTTTCCTTAAGGATATTGACCTTGTTGTGGAGTTATGATATTCCTAGCATCACCATGGTTAGCTATGCTCTGTTTATGAGACTAATTCTGATGTCCTTGTCCAGTCAATGCATATGATGCCTATGACGCCTAAGAAGTGTCTTGATCACCTGACCTTATAGCACTATGAAAATAGTGCTTAATATTTCCCATCTTGTTTCAACTGTGGCATGCTATCGGTTGTGCTATGCACTCTCATTTCATGTGGTCAAAGGATCCAAATTTGAAACAGCCCACTTGGATCTTTGGTCTTGGTGGAAGGATCACTGATCCATCCATATGATTCTACATCCCTCTCCAACCTTGGAAATAAGAGTCCCTATTTTGCTTGCTCCCAGCATTATATTTCCCACCATTTCCCATAGTTATCATCATAATTCTTCCTCCCACAGATCTTGAGATATCAAATTCATCCACCGTCTCTCTTTTAACTATATCTATATAATCTGCAATACAGAGCACCGTAATCTTCGAGCAAATATCCTGTCTCATCCCTGATTCGAAAATGCGTGTCTTCAAGTATACATTCACCACAAATTCTAGTGCAAAGTGCACTAAAATCATGAATTTAGCCTCATATTTTGTGATAGAGAGATTTTCCTACTTTATGCTGAAGAAGTATGTCATTATTTGGATCCTGAACTTGTGAGGATAGAATTGTTTGTTAAAAAATTCATCAAAATCCTCCCAAGTAAGGCCTTGATCCAGTCTATCTTGCACTTATAGATCCCACCACTGACATGAAATATCCTCGAGCAT
This sequence comes from Viscum album, assembly GCA_963277665.1. NCBI lineage: Eukaryota > Viridiplantae > Streptophyta > Magnoliopsida > Santalales > Viscaceae > Viscum > Viscum album. The sequence continues at coordinate 1,817,705,806 of OY728127.1, forward strand.
ATAAGTCGTCATCTTGAATTTCAACTATGATAGTGTGCCAATGAAATCGAAGATATGATTCATCATGTTCAGTAACACCCCCACCTTTTTGGGTTTAGAATCACCCCAAAAGATGGGTGGATTATACTTCATGAACTAGATGGAATGGTCCACATGCCTTGGCTCATTCCTCTGGTTCCTTATATCCACAGCTTGAAACTCTTAAATGATACTTTGAACCAGCTCTTGGTTCAGCCGTGGATCTGGTGCAACCACATTCTCTGTAGATTCTTCCAGTTGGTTTCTACAACACCTATCATGTGCCATTTTCTAAACAAACAACAATATCTAAAGTCTCACTCTCTAGAAACTGATGTATTAGCATTTCAAATTCTATATCATTAACTATCACAACATTGATTTCCAATAAAACCATTTTGGACAACTTGTAACTTAATTTTTTAAGATCAAACCACTTTCAAAATACATCAATCATTCTCTTTACAAATTATTTCATTTGAAAACAATCTCATGCTTTCCAGAAATCAACACTTTTCCACAAAACATAAATCTTTAATCCAAATGAAATATGAAATCATAGCTGGGAGTCATTCCTCTACCATGCATGTCATTCTCATATCATTGGATAAACCCATGAAAATGATATTTCTATAATCCTATAAGTGTCTACAAAACACTTATGTACTCAACTCCCTGGTAACTTGAAGTTCAGCATAAAAAGTTTAGCTACATATTTTTATGCTTTATATTTCATGTCCCGATAGTCCTACTACTTTCTAAGATCACAACCCAAGGAATAGAAAAGAATTACTAGAAACTCCTAGATCAAGAAAACTGATGACTACTTTTTCCATAAGGAAAGGAACAAGCTGGTACCACTTATCTTAAACAAGCTTTCAGATCGAACAAACATATACCATTTGTAATAACCCACTTATTCCCATTGGCTTGAGAATAAAATTAATAATTACTAGGTCTTAAGTGACATCCCCAAGACACCAAAGTTTGGAAATAAATTCCAAATGGTTTCAAATGCAATTGGGGGATGATTTACCCTTTATTAAATAAACCACTAACAAAACAACCATAACAAAAAAAAAACTAATATATGATGCATGATAAAAACAAGACAACTCAACCATCATCTTTATAATAAAACCATACCAAAGTATGATACAATGTATGTCCAAGAAACTATCAAAGTAAATAGTGTAAGAATAACTAAGGACTCTAAGATGACCACAAGATTCCATGATTCACAAGCTCTAGGCTCCAACATCACCAAACAACCCACGTATCATGTGGTGGTGCTAAAAAAGGTGATACTTTACCTTTTACCATGTCCCAAAAGATAGAATCTAAAAAAGAACCAAAGTTCCAAAGCAGGGGTGAGTATAAAACTCAGTAGAATTTTTCCAATTACTTCCCTACTCACAGCACTAGGATATAAAGGTTAGAAAAATTTATATAAAATAGTTTATATAAATAATTTCCAAAAATTGTTTATAACTAAATATAAACAAGTATCAAAACCATTTAAAACCAGATATATACAAGTTCTATTTTCAACCAATTTCCACTAATTCACATTTCTATAAAAACAAACAAACAAGGCTTTAAAACCATTCCTCATTAACATTTTGTCATATCCATTCCATTCCCCTTATTCACACATCCAACTATGCATGCTTCATTATAAGAGTTCTATACTCATGAGAGGTCTCTCTTCGAAATACCATGTTTTCACATGATAATTATACCCCATGTGACATTACACATTTTTCACTAAGCACAAAGTCATATTCCAACCAAGCCTTGTAAATGTGATCAACACACACATCACTATTATTCCAAAACCATTTCAAATAACCATTCCAAACCATTTTAATAAAACCGTTCTTTTATTAAAACCCATTTAAACAAACAAAATTACAATCACCCATTCCATTTAAATAAAAGGACCATTTTATTGAAAATATTTTCATAAAATGCATTCACTATTATTCTAGAGAAATCCCATTTTAAAATCCACATTTTAAAATCAAGAAACAAACACTTTAATCAAAAGCACCAATTTTACAGATTTTCCAAAACCATCACCAAAGAGGGTTTCTATGAATCATAAATCATAAAATTCACAATAAAATACATAATAATAAATAAATTATAAACCATTCCATTAATTTCTACAAAGAGGAGTCGAGAGTGAAGCCACCATTTTGACAAAAACTGAAAATCGACGAAGAATGCTCAAGAAACCGGGTCGATTCTCCATGAAATCACCTTAGATCTCTTCTCCTATCACGATAAAGACAAAATATCAACATATTAGTAATTAAATATCTTATATATACCCTAAAATATGTATATATAATAAACTGAGAATAGAGGAGAAGTAGATCTAAGTGGATCTAAGAAACCGTCCAAGAACAACGAAGTACGATCACATACCTCAATAATACAGCTTTGAATCACCAAGGTAAGCCTTAAGATTGCCTCCAAATCGACGGGAGAACATTTTTTGGCCTTGGTAGAAGAAAAATATTGAGTTATATCTGGTTTGGAGAAAAAACAGGTGGATTAATGGAAATGATGACCTGGATCCACTTTTTAAGGAGGTGGTTTTAACCCGCACACGGTTATTCTGCATGGTTAATCAAACCATGCGCTAACCATGCATTATCTGCTCCCTTAAAAATAACCCCACATGGAATCCTTTAACAGTCTCCCTAAACATGAACAAACCATGCAGAAGCTACTATTCAGAATCTGCAACTTCATACAGTTTCTACTAGGGTCTCTGCATAGTTTGGACAAACCGTGCACTACCCATGCACCTCTCCTTTGGCTCCAAAAACTTATTGAAAGTTATCCACACTCTCCCATACTTCACCCTTACACTTTATACACATAAAATCATAATTTAAGTGTTACATAATTGAAATCTAGGGTACTACACCCCTCATAGAGAGTTAAGGAGTTGTATAATCTTATCAGGACCCTTCATCCCAGGGAAGAAGTAGAACAGGTGGTAAGGGCGGAACTTCAGTTCTCCATCGACGTGTTCTGTCAGACTCTTGTTGAATTGGACATATCATATAATCAAATTTTGTTGTAGTTTTATCATCGATGTATATTTTGGTTTTGTTGAATCTTTAGAGAGGCTCTGAATTCTAGATATCCCTCCTTTTATGTTATCAATGAATATATATTCCAAACTTTCTATGTGGTTGTCCAACTTTATTTCATTCATGATGTGCATAAAATTACACTGATCTAATTGTGTGTCAATCATCAACGATACCCATCCATTTAATAATATCAAGTAAACTAGAATTCTTGGATTTGAATGTTTAAATTCTAACATATTCTTCTCAAGAAATGCTCATGAATGCCCACTAAGATGAGATTCCTCATTAACATATCTTATCCAGATATCTTGAGATTACCTAGATCAAAAAGGATAATTTGGGTAGGATATATGTCCTAGAGGGGTATAATTATATCTTTTATCAAATTAAATTGACTTGGATAGTGTAGCTTGATTTTTTCTAAGGCCATATAGCAGGCCTCATAGGATTTTTATATTTTGGTGTAGGCTAAATCGCTGTTGTGATGCAGTTTAGGGTCTTTTATGTTGGAATTTCTATCAACATAATTTATGTACTTTTAGATCACATCTTCTATCAATATATTTTTGGGTTATTTAGATCAGACATTTTATTGCTGTATTTTAGGGCCTTTTATCTTGGACCGTATATTACTGTAGTGTAGGGTATTTTAGCTCGGACCTTTTATTGATTTAGGATCTTTTAGCTCGAAACTTGTATTACTGTAGGTTAGGGTATTTTAGCTCAGACCTTCTATTAATATAGTTTTAGGGTATTTTAGATATAACCTTCTATTATTGTATATGGAATATGGGGAAGACATCCTAGGGATGACCCAAGATACCCTAAGGTTCTGAGTTCCCCTGTGGTGTTGTCAGGGCTCACAAGGATTAAAGTTCTATTACTACAATTTGGAGATGCTACAGATTGGTAGGTTAAAGACCTTATGCACCAATTTAATTGTCAAATAAATATGACTCCAATATTTTTCAAGGGCCATTGAATATTATGAAGGTGATATGGGAGGATAGTGAAAGTACTAGGGAATTCATGTCCACCTGGATAGTTGCAGATAAGTCATAACCCAGAACTTTGAGTTAAGGAATAGGGGATGTGGAAGACATTTTAGTGATGACCCATAACACCTTGAGGTTTTGGGTTTCACCATGGTGTTACTAGGGATCACAAGGATTAATTTTCCTTTATTGAAAGGAGGGGATGCTACTGGTTGGTAGGTCTAATCCATTATCATTGGTAGCATGGTCAAATAGAGGTTTCCAAACCCTTTTTAAGGGCCATGAAATATTTATGAAGACTCAGACATCCAAATGATGAAGCTAGGTATGGGAGAAAGGATATCTAGGAAGGATTCTGGAATCCTAGTGATGTTTGGATCTTATGTGAGAAATCTTGGGCCCTATGCTTTTTGGTTTCAAGTCATAGGGTGTGGGGAATCAAAGTATTTGGGAATGGATTGTCACATTCATACTTAGATAAAGGGTACAAAACATGGTAAAGTAACATCAAGGATGTTGAATTTGATTGAATAGTCTAGTTATAGGGACTATAAATCATGGTTCAAAGCATTCGAGTCAAGAAGATGATATGGTACAATCATACTGGGAATGGCTCAGAACACATTGAGGTGATAGTTTCTTCCATGGAGAAATCAAGGATCACAAGGATCAGAAACCCCTTTTTGTAGAGTGACACATTTGGTTGATGACCATAGGTGCTTATTAAAGAGACATACACATACATGCATAGTCCAAAAAAGGGTCCCATGATGATGGTTATCCTTTTACAAGTTCCATGGAAGATTTATGATCCGAGTTCCTCAAATCAAAAAGTGTGATTTTTGGAAAGTTTAAGATTCAAGGAGGGTTCGAGCAACCTAAATGTTGTGTCACCACTTACCGAACTTGTTATCATGGTGAAGAGGTGTGAAAAATAATTAATATAACTTTTTCTTAGACTAGGGGGGTCCAACGAGCAGAAATTAGTTTTTACTATTGCTACAAATTAGGCCCTATGATCTTTATACCTTATTCACTTATGCCCTAAATTTTTTCTGAACTCTATAGATGAAGAGTTCAGCGAGCGAAGAATTGAATTTTTCTCAAGAATCCCTTTCTAGGTTTTCAACTTGAAAATTTTTGTTTCTCTTTCACTATAAATTTAAGGTATTTCAATTTGGACCATCATAGGTTAGTTTTTAAGGTCATACAACTTTTCCCAAAGTGCATAGAATTTAAGGTCATGATTCCCATGGACCTAATATGAGGGGAATGTTACACGAGTGCTTAATTAGGATACCCAAGGTCAAGAGCACTCCAAACTCCTTCTGAGTGGGAGATGAAAGTGTTGTAAATCATGTGTTAGGGCTCTCAAGTCATGAGTAATGATATGAGACAATCATACTAGGAATGGCCTAGAATACACCGAGGTGTTGAGTTCTTCCATAGCGATGTCAGGTTTACAAGGATTAGAACGACTTTATTATAGGGCCAATATGTCTATGGTTGGTAGTTCTAAGACATTATGCATTGATAAAATGGTAAAATAGAGAGATATATTTTCATTTCCAAGGGCCATGAAAGGTTTACAGTGACCCAAGGTGCTCGAGACATGAAGTTGTGATTTATGGGATGAGGGGCTTAGAGGATGATAGAAGCATCCTGTACTCTGGTTGAATGGGGTAAGGATCTTGTGGTCCTTCAATAAGGAATTATGATGGATGATGGTTTTCACCTTTTAAATTCACATAGTAAGGATGTATTTTTCATTCAATTTTAATGTCTTGCGTCCTAGACATTTGCCTTGCAGTTTTTAACATCATCCGATAAGGATGTATTTGTTTCCTAGAAGTTTAACGTCATGTGGCAAGGATGTGAATGTATAATATATATTATGTGCACAAGAAATATGTGAACAAAACTGAATCATACATAGGCTATATTATCTTATATGACTCAACCCTTATGCAGTTCGGGGTGCATCTTTTCTTTGGTTGTTGTAGCTGGACCCAGGGTTAGAGATTTGAGTGTCACTAAGTATCATAGTTATTGAATAAGAAACTATCTATGTTGGTATAAACTATATTTATAAGGGGTATTTTTCCTATTTATTGTTATATCTAGACCTGAGATTGGAGATCCGGGCATCACTACGTATCCCATATTGGCAGGAATCAAGCCACACATAGTTCTTGAGAATCCATGTAGTTTAATTTCATGAAGTAATGACATAGTCTCACTGATGTAAAAAGGGTGTATTATAGCTGGGCCCAAGAATGGATATCTGGGTGTCACTATGTATCCCACGATAATAGGAATCAATCCAAACATAGTTCTTAGATTAAGGCTCCCTATGCAAGTCTAACCCATTCACAGGGGGGGAATTTTTATGTTTTCATTATTGTGATTGGACCCAGGGTTGGAGATTCGGGTGTAACTATGTATCCTATGATGGAAATATTCATGTCACATATAATTATTGGATGGATGTGTGGTGGTAGGCTAATAACAATAATAGTGGTCCTCTCGAGAGAGGTCCACAAGAATGTGCAGTTTTATGCCACATAAGAGACATCAACCATGTAGTTTAACACCATGCTATGAGGAATCTGGGAAATGATAACCCTATCATGATATAATATTCTCTATCCATGCTGGGAATCCCTTACCAAATATCATAATCCCACGTAAGCTATGATCAGTGTGAGAAACAAGGAGTGGCGAAGGTTCCCATGACATGGAGTGACATAGATGAAATTGGAGAAATGACAGGGTAATTTTATATCATATAGTGGATGTACCAAGATATAGGATCCAGGAATCCCTATGTATCTCATTATAATGAGAATCAAGCTATACATAGTTCTAGAAATTCATGTAGTTTAGTTTCATAGGGAAATGACATCGTCCGTGCAGTTTAACGTCATGTGGTAAGGATGTGGGTGACTCGATGTGAAAGAAGAGGAATGTAGTGGCTAGGCCCAATAATGTAGGTTTGGGAATCACTTCATATACTATTATGGTAGGAATAAATCCACACATAGTTCTTGGAAATCATGCAATTTAGTGTCATGCAGATAGGACATCATCCATGAAGTTTAACGTCTTGCAGTAAGGACATGGGTCAACTGATGTGAAAGGAAAGTAATACTATGGACAATCCCAATAATAGATGTTTAGTTGTCACTATATATCCTGTGATGATAGGAATCAAGCCATACATAGTTATTAGAAGAAGATATTCTCTTTGTGGGTTTGACTCTAAGACATAGACAATGGAATTTTATGCTTCTTTTGCACAGATCTAGCTCATGTGCAGTGAATCATTGTTGAAATAGTGATTCCCATGAAGTTTAGAATCAGGTAGTGAGGAAATGTTCCATTCAGTTTAACATCAAGCAGTTAGGAAAAAAGACACTGTACAGTTTATCATCTTTCTGCTAAGATGAGATCTGTATAGTTTAATGTCATGTGATCCAGACGAGAGATGATGTGTAGTTTAACATATTGCTGCTAGGATAAGAGATACTTAACATCCATTATGAAAAGTATTTATTATGAAATATTACATTGGTGGGGGTTTGAAACATTCAACATTCACTATAGACAATGAGTAAGCTCTGTTGTGATAGACCTTATTTATGATATAAATCCCTTCCCATTTGGGTTCTAACTTTGGATGCTTCTTTCCTAGTATCATTGGGGTTATGAAAGATAATACTAGTTCTTTTTAAAGGAATGAATTGAGGTGAAATTTTTTATTTAAGGATCATGTGATCTGATTCTTTTGGACCTCAAGGTTATATAGTGTATGCAACCTATTCTCATCAAGCCTCTCCAAGTAATCCAACCATTTTTTTGTGATTTCTCATCATCTGATAGTTGTCCGAAAATGGATATTCAGAGTGAATGAAGATGTAATTATATGTGTAACACTTCCTTGGTCTCTTAAACTAATTAATAGAAAAATTTAATGTGTATCAGTATGCATGGTGGTATGGTAGGCCCATAAAGTATGGAGGAGCTTGTTCGACCATGACTTATTGTATTTATTTACCATTTTATGGAGTATATTTGACAAATACTTATTGAGGGACTCTATATTTTTATTTCCTACTACATGATAGTAGGATGAGTTCTTTGACTTGATGTTATACTGTTGGTACCATTTCTTCAACTCCTTAGAAGAGAAGTTGGTGTCCTTGTCCATTAATATTATGTGAGGGACCCCAAACCTAGTGATTATGTGGGACTTTATGAAGTTGATGATATTCTTCCTATCGACTTCCTTGAGTGGTATTTCCTCAACCCATTTGGAAAATAAGTTATTAGAAGTAAGTATTTAATTAAACTTCTTAGTTGTAACTGGGGGATATGGACCCATAATATCCATTTCCCATACGAGAAATGCCCAAGAATATTTAGATTTATGTAGAAATTTTGGGGGTTGATGGATTAAGTTTTCATGGATCTAAAATGCATGAAATTTCTTGGTGAATTCCACACGGTCTTGTATCATGGTTTTCCAGTAATAACCTATCCACCGAATTTGATGGGAGAGCCTCATACCATATTGATGTGTGCCATAGGACCCTTCATGGATTTATTCTATGATGGTGGGAATATCGTTTTTTTATATGAAAATGAAGAGGATTTTATCAAAGCCTCACTTGTAGAGGGAATTTTTCACATTTGGACCAATCCACAGGGTAAAGTTCGCTACTCGATGCCTAATCTATTCTCTTCTAGACCGATCCTTCAGGAGGGTCCCATTTTGGAGATAACCAATTATGGGCTCCAACCATCTAGGGGTGGATATTGGTTCATCACCCTCTAGGTTGGAGTTAAACTAATTGATCTCTTTCATGTTGTAGATAGTGATCGATGAGAACATTCTTTAGTACATGATGCGTATGATTGCTTCCCCTTAATCAAGGTTGGCCAAGACTATGGATGCATTGGCCAATACCTAGGAACATATATTCTATGATTAGGAACATGATGCAATGTGGGTTTAAAGGAGAACTCTACCATTAGTCCCATAATTTAGCCAGTGAGAGGGGGAAATTCTTCATTTTTAATGCCATATTCTCCATTGATCTGCTTTATCACTAGATTCAAATCCCCTTCTATGTTTAGGTAGTCTATTTTCAACCATAGGTCTAGTTCCAAACCAACCATGATACCATTATATTCTTTCTCATTATTCATCCATCCCTTAGATTGTGATAAAGAGTAGGAAAAAATTTCTTTATTCAGAGAAGAAAACATAATCACTAATCCAACCCGATTGAGTTTCAAGTTTTCTATACTTTTTCTGATATTTCTCTAGGAGGTTCTATTAAATTACATCTCCCATACCCAAGGAGTTTCATGGGCATATAAAACCTCCCTATCTAGGAGTTCATTGTCAACTAGTGTACTTTTCGGGGTGGGATGTACTGTGAGGAAATCATCCTAGGCTTTGCCTTTAACAAACTTTAATGACATGACCTAAATGTTGTATTTTTGTAGAATTACCAACCATTGGGCCTAATTCCTAGTCAGAATGGGATGAATAGGGATGTAATTCAGCAGATCAATATGAGAGATAGTTTTAATTATTGTTTTTGTAAGTAATGCCTTAAAGTTTTCACTACAAAGATGAGTGAGAGGCAGTTCTTCTCAATATCTAAGTATTGGATGTCAGTTCCTAGCATCATTTGACTGAGGTAGTAGATACTGTTGTCTCTCCCTACATAGTTATTTTATACAAGGAGGGCTCTAAGTTATTGTTCCAAGGTGTCCATATATAAGATGAGTGGCTTTACTTCCACTAGTGGCATCGTGACCAATGGGTGTAATAGGTACTTCTTGAGACTCTCAATGGATTCTTCACCATCCATATCCCATTGATTAGTGATTCCCTTATTTATTATCATGGTGAATGGGAGATATTTTCCAGCTAGGTTGGGTATGAAACACAGAATATAGGTGAGGTGACCTTGGACCCCCTCAGTTATTTGAGATTCCTAAGGGGTGACATTACTAAAAAAAGAACTAGACTTTTATGGGTCAACCACAATGCCACAATGCCACAATGGAATACCAAAAAGACAAAAAACTTCCCTAATGTTACTCAAAAAATCCCATTTCAGTAGATTTATATCTAGAATATGTTTCCATAGCTTGTAAGATACTATTTGAAGATCTGTGAAGTGATCACATCACTGTCAGGATTTGATCACCAAGTCATTAACATAACCTTCGGCTGTTCTTCCCATGAAAGGATTAAAAATATGATTCATGGTGCATTGATAAGTAGTTCCAGAATTCTTAAAGACAAAGGGAATGAACTAATACTAAAAAATACCCTAGAATGATTTGAAGGTAGTGTATTCCTCATCATCATGGGCCATATTTATCTAATTGTACCTTGAATACCCATCCAAGAAGGAAACAACTTGAAGGCCATAAGTTGCATTGATCAAGAGTGTTGTGATCAGTAATAGGAAATTTTTCTTCGTTCATTATTTATTAAGGTCACTGAAATCGATGATGACCCTAATCTTCCCATTTTTTCTTCTTAATAGGGATGTTGTTGGTGATCCATCTTAGGTATTTCAGTTCTCAAATAAATTTTTTTTTGATAAATTTTTCAACTTCCACCACTTCATTGGTATAATGAGAGGGGTATATCCTTCTGGATACCATATTTAATCCTTAATGGTCATCAGGTAAGCTAATATGGTTCATAGCCACATCTAGATTCAGTCTGAGTATTTCTATATAATTCCAAGTAAGCACATATCGGTGTTGATTTAGAAATGAAATGTACATATCTTGCTTCTTGAGAGGTATGTCATCACTAATAAGTGTAGGTCATGGGTATTTTTTTCTATATTTACCTGCTTGATCTCATCAATAGTGGCGGAGATGACTTCCTCAAATGTGGGAGGAGAATTCCCAAGGTCATCCTCTTCTTCTTCCACCTCTGATTCTATAGACAATTTTTTAGATGATGTCAGAAATATGGGGGTATCTTTTTCACTGTCAAGGTGAGAGAGTATATAATGAAATAAATTATCACCCCCACTAACAGAGTCATTGTAGAGAGATTCCAGAGTTTATTGTCTTTGATACTTCTAATGGGGACATAAGGGGATTGGACATCTAGGATGAAGTCTATTTCCTCAACTAGATTTATGGGGAGAACATAATCACTGTCGAACATACTCTAGGGATTCGTAGGGGTGGATACCAATCCATTGGGGGATATAACCTGTATATCATCATCAAAAATTGGGTTTTTACCTTTATTTTTGTAGAAACATTCCTCGACATATGTGGGTTTGCAAGTCTCCAAGGGGGAACTGTCTCTATGTAATATGATGACCTTTCCATCGATGTGGTATTTCAATCCCAGATAGAATGTTGAGGGAACCACCACATGGGTATAGAGAATGGGAATTCTGAGTAGAACATTGTATGAGGTGTATTGTTGGATAAACATAAACTCATAATTAGATGTGAGATCCCCAAACTGAGTTTTTATTAGGACTAAGTTGGTTGGAAGTTATTTTTGGAAGATAAAAGAAGTTTTTTATAAAGGTATTGTATTTTGTTGTCAAAGAAATGAAATCAATTAACTTTCTAAATAGTGAAAATTGGACTCACAATTATATTCATTAAATTGAATTCACAATTCATAAGAAATTATATCGTATTGAGAAGATGTTTTCTATAAGAAAAGGTTCATCAGACACACCTTCATTTCGAAATGAATTTTAGATCATTTTGGGAAGTTGTATCGGAGTTTAGATGACTCCGATGGAAATATGATGATTCTTTTCTGATCTTGGAGTTCTTATAAAACATAAGTAATTTTTGAAACTTAAGATTCAAGGCTTATGAAGGAAATGGGAAGAGCTATTGCTACCAATCAAATTGAGGCTTGGTTGGAAATAAATAAGTTACTAGAAGTATGGGAAGATACAATACTTTCTAATGTAAGTCAGACAATGTTGAAGATTATCCTAAATTTATTCAAAGTCATGTGGAAGTAATGATATAAGAAGAAGTGTGTGGAAGAAGAAAGTTGTTGAATTCAAATGTTTTCGGTCTCAGTTCATCAATGTGAGATCACTAGACACACATTTATTTTATGGTTGGGAATGTTGATCGAAACATGTAAAGTTGAAAATTCTAGTTTTAAGTTAGACCAATAATCTAAAAGATGTAAATATTTTAAGAAAGGATCTTTTTAGTATTGTAATTTTAAAATAGAAGAAGTTTCTAAAACTGAAGCTGTTGATACTAGTTCATCAGACACAATGTGCCACCAATAATCATAGTCATAATTGTTTTCATTAGAGATTTATTGAGACCAATGAAAAAGAAAAATAAAGTTGATGTTTTTTTGGGACCGATGCATGAATTTCAGAGACTGATCATCTTGATGAAGATCAATAATGCATTCAACCATTTTCATCAAGATAAATCGGTAGTTGTTTTTCAATTGGGTCAATATGAAGAAAAGAACTGATATTTGTTTGTTAATTGGGTCAAGACTATCAAATTGAATCTAACACTGATAAATTAGAGTGAAGAAGATACCGATTCAATAGGTGCAGGATGACATCGATTAACTCTATCAGCTACCGGATCATCATTCTAAGGAAACTAAGAAATAAATAAATGTTTAAAATAGTCTCAAAATTTTGATCAAGAGGATCTTGAAGTTTTTAGAGATGAGAATATATGTATTTTTTGAAGATTTTTTTTTTGTTTTTAACTGTTTTGGGTCAAGAAAGTTAGAGTGACCAAATGTCTCTATCGTAATGAAGAAATCAAAATGAAATTGAAATCAGACTAGAATTTTTTTTAGAAAGTATGAAGTGAGATGAAGTTGTGATGAGATTCAAGAAGGTTTGAGAACAGTTTATAAGAAATGAAGAAGTAAAATATGTATCTGAAATTTAAGGAAAATTTATGATTTGGGAAATTTTATTGAGTCGGAATGTATTTCAGAATCCCACACAAACCACTTTTGGGTCACCTATAAATAGTGGAAGTACTTTTTACTTTCTAACAAAGATGTACTATTTAAGAGATAAGGTAGACCACTAAATGTTACTAGAGAGAAGGAGTTTTCAAATCATGATTTCCTAATGAATCTTTTAGGATAGAAAGGATAAGAGAGAATATCATATTTAGAGTTTTTGGATCAGACTAAGAAATCAGATTGATATTTCTAGGCTAAAGAAGAAGCAATTTAGAATTATTTTAATGGTATTTTGAAAAAACTATATTTCCATATTGATCAATTGTACTGGATAATCGGTCTGGGAAACTAGAATGATTATCATTAAGAAGTTTAAAATAAGATCTTACCTACTACTGGGTAAGAAAGTGAAGAATTGTTTTGAATATCTTATTTGTGAAAGTTGAAGAGGTAGCACAAAAACATGTTTCTTAACTTGTTACACAAAATAGTATTACATCATTTTGTACTACTTGAAGCACATGCACTATTGTATTAAAAATAAATATACATGAGTTAAAGGGAATATCCTACTCATTGTATCCACACAAAATTATTGTTTTCTAATGGATTGTGTGGTATTGGATTGTTTCCAAACCATACCAAGGATGTAGCTACTCTTATTGAGTAGTGAACCTTGTAAATTCTTATGTTCCTATGGATATGTGATTGTTTTTTTACGCAACATGATAACTCTTTAATATAAATAGAATGTTCTTTCAAAATAAAGGAAACTTAAAAGAAAAATATATCACTAATTCACACCCACCCCCTCTCAGTGATACATCAATCTTGGCTGGGTAATCTCTTTTGGTATCAAATTCTAAGGTTACCTTCATTTACTCTTTAATGAATTTTTTAAAGAGAAGTTGTGATGGAGAATTTGAATTGTTTGAATAACAAATAGATTCTGGTCTTCGATGGTATGAAATATCATATCTATAAAGATAGAATGTTTCCTTATCTTATGTATATTGGGTATGATGTTATTGAAGGTGAAACATATGGATTTCCTCCTATTTATGATAAATTTCCTCTTACATCAATTGATAAGAATAATATTGAGAATGATGAAAGAGATAAGAATGATTTACTCTCATCACTTTTTTAAAGTGAGTTTTTAAGAGTAAAGGGTTTTGACACTAAAAAAGGTATCTGGGATAATATGAAGAATATTTATGAAGGTAATAAAATGATAAAGAAGGAAAAGTTACAAATATGGAGGTTGAAGTATTAAGATATGAAAATGGGTGAGTACAAAGCTTATAGAGACCTCTTTACAAGGGTAAATGACATTGTCATAACTATAAAATGTCATGATAAAAAGTTATATGATTCTAATTTTTCTGAATATACCATGATAATTTTTCCAAAAAATATTTATGCCAAAGTTTAATCATTGGAAGATAGAGATCCACAAAAATTATCTTTGGATAATATTCATAGTAATCTCATCACCTATGAGATGAGAAAGGAGAAAGTTATGAAAGGCACAACAAATATTGATAGGGAAATGTCTTCCAAGGATTCCAAGAAATAAAATATTAATAAATATTTAAGAATAATAAGTTGAATATTATTATTTTGAAAATGAGATATGTAAAAATATTGATGAAATTTTATCCTTATTATATAAAAATATGAAAAGTGGTATAGGTAGAGATAAGGAAAAACTTACCTTAAAGTGTTTGAGTGTGGATCCATTGGTAACTTTTTGGATAATTTTCCTTGAAGAAAGAAATAAGAGGATAGTGGTGAAGATGATCGAAGGAGATAAGATCATGGAAGAAACATGGTGTAAATGATGAATCTTTTTCCAAAGGAAAAGATAAAAAGTTCTTCAAATCAAAAATAACAATTTTATTATCTAAAGATGATAAAGAATATGACAACGAAAATGATTCTGAAAAGTCTATTGTGAAGGATAGATAAAATATGTTTATCACAATAGTTAATAATGAAGAATTTGAAATCAGTAGTTTTGTAGAAGAATAAACTCGATTAAAATATCATATGAAATAACAATTTAAAGAATGTTTGAAGAATATATGGATTATTTAAAAAGAAATAAAAAATTTTAAAAATGAAAACTATTAAAAAATTAATCAAGAATTTTTTCATGATGGTAAAGTTAAGCTACTGGAAGATACTTAGTATTTTAATAAATCTCTTGAGAAATAAATAAATCATAATGAACATTTGGAAGTAAAATTGATGGAAAAAGAAGAAGAGTTTGAACTTTTAAAACAAAAACATTCTAAAGATGAATATAGGGTTACAAGTTTCAAATAATCTATCTCTAAAGTTGGTGAAAGTCCTTGAAATGGTGAACTTGATAAGAAAAGGTTACCTTACAAGATTTAGAAGAAATCTATAATTCTTTCTGAGAAGAATAAATTTGGGGAAGTTATGTATGCAGCTAAGACCAAAAAAGTGTAGAAGTCATAAGTTTCTAAAAATTATGAGTTTGAAAAAGTTTCTATTATTTATGGTTCAAATAAGGATGAAAAAAACTAAGCTGAAAAATAATATTCTGATTGAGAATAGAAATGTTGGTGTTCAATGAAGTTCTGAGAAGAAATATAATAAGGTTGATGAGAAACTTGGGAAAAAATCTGGATAGTATGAAAGTTACATATATAAATAATCTTTCAACGGATATTTATCGTATTGTGGTGGATTTGGGCATATGGAAAATATGTGTTGGTTTATTAAACAACATTACTACTATTCTACAAACTACAAAAGGCAAAGTTTTAGGGGGATTCAATACTCTAAAAGGAATAATTCAGAGAAGAATGTTCTAAAGAAACCTGATGAGGTTGGTATAAAAATTGCAAATAGGTTCCAACCTCTAGAAACTATTTGAGAAATATCTGAAAAATCTAGACACCTTTAAAAAGGATGTCTTGTTTTATTACCAATTTTTTTTTTGAAAATTCTTAGAATCTAGATGTGAAGAAAGAAAAAGGAAAAGAAAAAGCTATTATTGTTGAAACTTCTCTCAAAGATACTAAAGGAGAATGACCTTGGATCTTATATAGTGGGTGTTCTTCTCATATTAAATGAGATTTAAAATTATTGAATAATGTAAAATACTTCAAGTAAGGAATAATGAAATTTAGAAAAGATGATTCACTCATAATCAAAGGTGTTGGATCAGCCATCATTGGGAAAGAAAAATTTAAATCTAAAATGCCTTTGTTTTTTTATGGTCCTAAACACAACTTTATAAGTCTTTCAAAAACAATTTACTAAGTGTTTCAAAAAAACTTTATAAAGGAAAAAAATTTATTTTCATAAAATATGGATTTTTTTTGAAAATTTAGGAACATGTAAAGATATTTACAAGAGGCCAACATACAAAATGAAACTTATTCCAAGTTGGTGAGGTTCAAAACTCTTGTTATTTAGGAATGGTGGAATAGAATAAATTTTGGTGTTAAAGGATAGGGAATATGTTTTATAGAAATATGATAAATTTATCAAAGAAATATAGTGTCCATGGTATTCCTTACTTGTCAATAAAATGATATTATTGTTGCAAAATTTGTTATAAAGGAAATATTACAAACTCATTTCATAAGAAAATTGAAATTTGTTCAAAACAACCCCAGAACTTATTCATTCTAATATCTATGGACCAATGAGGAAAAAATAAAATCATGGAGATAAGTACTTCATTAATTTAATTGATGACTTTACTCACATTACTTGTGCTATTTATTTGAAACATAATTTAGATGATCTGAAAATGTTTAAAAGTTTTAGGAGGAAATATAAGAAGTAATGTGTATATTCAATAAAGAAGTTGAGAAAAGAAAATGGTGGTGAGTAAAATAATGAATTTTCTAAAATTTACCTTGAGAATTATGGAATTTGGAATGAGTTAAATGCACCATACACTCCTAAAAAAATAGTGCTGTTGAAAGGAAGAACATAATTTTGGTGGAAATGGGAAGAACTATGTTCCTTGAACATGATCTCTCTCATTAATTTTGGAGGCAAGCCATGAGGACTACTATTTATATTAAAAACCAATGTTTCTATGGGAAAAGTTCATAAATGACTCCATATGAAATGTTTTATGAAAAAACTCCAAGTTTGAAACACTTAAGAGTTTTTGGGAGTCTATGTATCATAAAGAAGAAAGGAGGAAACCTTGGGAAGTTCAAGTAGAGAGGTGATGATGAATTTTTTCTTGCATATTATTTGTAAGGAAGAGGATATAAATGTTTCAAAAAAGAGTTAGAATGATTGATTGAATCAATTGATGTGAAAATTATTGAAAAATATGAGGAAGATAAATGTACTTATGTAGATAAGAAAGGTGAACATTTTTGTTCAGAGTAGATTACTCAAGGAGGGGGGGGGGGGTGAATTGATTATCTATAAATATTTTTGTTAAAATTTGGTTATTTGAAATTTTCCCCCAATTAAAAATATAATAAAATTCATTTTGTAGTGAATTTATAAAAGCAATGAATGTTCAATTAATTTCTCAGATGATTTATTAGTTCTCAGCTATACTAATTTGAAGATTAATATAACTTTTGAAACTATCCTACAGGTTCAACACAGATATAAACACTTGATAAACTAACTATCAAAGTCCAATTCATTTTTATGTAAAATTTAATAAATAAATCTTAAAACTAAAAGGTAAAAGCACAAAGGATATAAAGAAGAGGTTTGGTCTCAAGATGAGACTTTTTCCTCTCCACTTGGTGATCACCTACCACCAAGTATTTTAATTTAATAAACAATTTGATCCACATCCTAGATTGGGGTTCAAAACAGCACACAAGGTTGTCCAGGTCACCCTTGACCTATACCAGAGTTATTCATGGGAAAAACAACAAACATGCCACACATGAGCTCTTCCACTGTTCTACATGGGATACTAGAGATAGTAATGAGAGTGAGTTTGAGGATATCAAGTATCCTCTAGTTATGCACAGGAGACAGTGTGTGTGTTATAAATTGATACACACACTGCTCAGAAAGGTAATAAAAATAAACAAAATAGTTATAGAGATGTAGAATAAGATTTAGAAAGCTCTCTATGTTATGAATTGAAGCTCTAGACTTGATTGATGTAGTGGAAATGAGATTTGAGTCCTCTTCTAAAAGTTGGCTTCAAAAAAGAGTATTGTAGCCTCTTTTACTCTAGGTTCCAAGTGTGAAAACTTAATCTTCTAGATGTTAGGATGTTCAGTGAATTCCGATAGGTTTTTTCTTGTCTTTTGGATCTCTTTGTATGCTCTATCTTTGAGTTCTTGAGATTTTGAAGAAAGATTCGAGAGTTGTAGGAGTTTGTAGGTCTTATGTTCTTTTTATCTTTTCAGCACATTCCTCATATATGTTTAAATAATACAGTTTGTAATTATTTTATACTTTGAGGTCCAATAGGAATAAATATATCCCCATGTGCACGTACCTCATACTGTCTACTGATAGTCCTACATACAATATTAAATAATTTCAGAAACATTAATTTGTCTAAATATGACCATTAGAAATAAATTTTAATTAATAAAATAAAGACAATATTTATGACTGTCGGTGAGTCATAAGTATTTTTGACTCATTGCATTGATGAGACATCATCTGTCCATTAGCATCGGTCTGTCAACATCGGTGACTCAGTGTATCGGTGATTTGTTTTCACTATCGGTCTGTCTGGGCATCAGTGAGTTGTCATCAGAGAATCATTTTGAACTATTGGTCTGTTGCCCATCGGAGACTTGTTCATCAGGGTGTCATCCATCAGTGAATTGTTCATCGGCGTGTCATCTATTAGTGACTCATTTATCGATGTGTCATCCATCAGTGACTCATTCATTGATTTTTCATCCATCGGTGAGTTGCTTAAACTATCTGTGCAACTGATCATCGGTGACTCATCCATCAGTGATTCGTTTGTTCTATTGGTGAGTCCAGCATTGGTGTCTTCTTAGATCGGTGAATCCTCATCGGTGAGTCAACCAACGGTGATTCCTTTTGAACTATCGGTGCCAGGGACTCTGAAAAAATTAAAAAATGTATGTCTTACACAAAACACTACAAAATTAAGTGACATTTATAAATAAATGTAAATATACACTTTTAAACATATTGAAGCATAAATATTCATAGTTTATTGATTTATTCATAATGTGACATAATTTATTCACTTATAAATATTCACTGAAAATATTAACTGGAGTTATAACTTAACATATTAATTACTAGAAATATGTAGATTGACATGATTTGTGATTATTAAAACCACTATTTCACTAAGGGTCTAAAAATATCCCCCTTTTTGATAATCACAAATTATGGCATAAACATGATGTTAATGAATTATAATTACAATACTTAGAATACCAGAGTGAATGTGAATTTTTAATATAACTAATTCTTTCCTTTTAAACTCCCTCTTAATTTTGTAATAGAGTAAATATATATATATATAAGGTGACTTGATATTAGAGCATAGTCATTTGAATTAGAGCAGTTTGTATCAGAGGTGATATATATATATATCTGTATGTATGTATGTATTAAGTTGAGTAAATGCCATTTTTCTTATACTAGAGTTTCTCCCCCTTAGATTAAGAATTTATGCCTAAATATTTCTCCCCCTTATGGGATTAAAAAAAAGGATAAAAGAAAAAATAAAGAATAAAGAGAAATAACACAAATAAAATGAGAAACACAATGAAGAAAAAAAGGTTTTTCATTAATGTGAAAAAAGTAAAATCATAAAAATAATGGTACAAATCCCTATAAAATAAACAATCCACATCCAAGTCTTTGTATTTTGAGGTGCTTTGCCTTTATTTGAAGGATCAGGAGTATGTTCATAAGTTATTGGTTTCACTATGGGGTAGAGATGGTCTAATTGAAACACCAGGAAGGGAAACACCTGCAGGAACACTTTTTACAAGGCTATGCCTCCTTTCTGACAGAACATGGATCTGAAGTTGTACCTGAATCATTGAAAGAATCTGAGAAAGTGTATGAGATACAATCATCTAATCAAAAGGCCAAAAACTAGTTCCAATGGAAGTAATAAGAGGAACCACAATGTCTTTATCTTGGACATGCAGGTATGGCTTCAGAAGCTTGATCAAATCATTACTGATTTAACCACCATATTGCATAGCCTTCTCAAAATCATCCTTATTCTCCATAAATTTATCCAGGAGAGGAGTAAACTCCTTCAACTATGCCACTTATTTCTTGAATTCTTCGATTAATGGACGAATTTTGAGATTTTCTGCCAAGTATTTTAAGTTATTGATCAGATCATACATGGTATAGATCTTATAAAAATACTTATACACATTCTATCTAATCTCCTTCTGAGTAGAAAAGGATTCATTTGCGCATTGCCTCACCATATTTTAAATGAGATTGTTATTATTGTTCACCTTGGCAAGGGTTTATTAATATGAATCACTCTGAAGATTCTTGAGTTCTTATCTCATCATAGCCCTGAGAGATTCCAAATCAACAATAGTAGCCCTGCCACCTTTAGAACTAGATGGACCAGTGATCATATTTCCAAGTTACTACTTCAATTTCTTCAAATATACACTCAGTAGATGTGTCACTAAGTTCATAATAACCTCCATAAAACCACTAAAATAAGTCTTGAAATTATTGGTCAAAGAGTTCAACTCATTTCTCATCCTCTTCACCTATTCTCTCAGCATAGTATTGTTTCTAATGATTTTATCAACTGTAGTAATGAGATTAGGTTGAATCTCCAGTATCACCATCCTAAGAATTTTAGCAGCATCAACATCTAAAATGCTCATGGAAGTAGAGGCTTCACTTCTGGATCCAACCAAGTCTCTCACTGACTCATAGATATCAGCTTTGAATAGCTCTAAATCAGCCTTAGTGACATAGTCACTAGGTACTGGTTGTACAACTGATTCATCTGCAGGAGGTACAATTGGTGAAGTTTGTAACGACCCAAAAATTCATTAATGAAAATTCCTCTTGGTCTATTTAAATGTATTATTATGGTTATGTAAAACATATTCAATTATTTGGTTTTATGTTTTGGATTTTAAAATTCCATTAATAATTGTGACCGTTGCTAATATAGCTGTTAAACCGTGATCATATTATTAGTAGAAATATAGGGGTTTAACAAATCCAATTTACTCAGAAAAAGGAAGTTATGGCCTCATCCAGTAGACTTCCCCCATACGAAGCCCATTTGTTGGAGCACAGAAAGGAGGTGGCATCATTGTGCTTCACTCTGCACCAATCCCAAGCCTAGATTGAATATGTTAAGATTGATAGGAACCGCCTATGGGAGAAGTGGAAGTTGATAGGGATAACCACTTGAGCGATGTTATCTGAGCCACCCAAGAGTCTATCACCGTTGCACACCTTACCCTAAGGTCTTATGTGGGTGTTTTAAGGGGTTATGTAATAAGACCCTAGAATTATGTCTATGTAAATTATATTTGTATATAATAAAGAATATACTTTCATTTTATTATTGTTACTTTGTAAATAGTTTTTAAAGAATAAATAGTATTTTTTTCAACTAAGGAATCTATTTTCAAAAATTAATGGATTTTTGAATTAAATAATATTTTAATAAAATAATATTATTATTAAATTAGTTTTATTGATTATAAATGATCGTATAATTTTTATGAATACAATTGTAATTTTTATTAAGGTTTGAAAGCTATTTTTGTAAAAACCCGTGAATTATTGATAAATGTCAATTTTTATTTTAAAAGTGAAAATTTTCATGTTTAGAAAATTATTTGGAAAAAATGAATTTTATTTTTGGAATCAGAATGTCAAAATTATCCAATAGTTATTTTTTCATAATTTTCTGAGACAATCGAATTTTTGGGTAAAAATTAAATACCATTTAAATATGTAATGTGTTTTTAGGACATCATAATGACCCAATAGTGATGTAATAAAATACAATAAACATTATTTTCGGCCAATATATGTTTTAAAATTAAAATAATGTGATTTTAGTTTAGTTTTATTTATTTTACAATGCTTCAGTGGACCCTTCAAGACTTATAAAACATTTTAGCTTTTTAAATTGTTTTCCTTGTGAGTGTGACTCGCCTCCACATAAGAAACCCTATTATTTTAAGATGTTCTGATATTGGGCTTATAAAATATTGTTTTCCACTCCCCTTTGGTAAATACCATGGGTAACTATGTCCAGGTTTGTGGTTTTGATTAGTTTAATGTGTGGTGACCCAAACCTAAATAATAAAGAATTCCCTCTCCTTCCCTATATAAAACCACCTAAGCTCCCACTTCCTCTTCACTAAAAGCATTTGGAGTTCATCAAACCTCTTCCCTCATATCTATAGAATCTTTCCAAGGCACCCCAATCTCCCAAGGCGACTCTCTCAATCCTCTCCCAAGCCATTGGGATCACAATTCTTAGTAAGGGATTTCTTCCTTTCACATTTTTGTCCAATTTTATTTAAGTTGTTATGCCCTTTTATTTTCAATTAAAAATTTTGGGGTATAATTTCACACCTCTCATATAATTTCGTTTTTATGTTTTAATGATGAGAGACCCCTTTCTCTCTCATCGATTCCTTCCATGTATACACGTTACCATGCAGAAATTCCATAAGGAATTTCTCTCTCCTCATTTACATTCAAGAAATTATTTTGTATTATGTATCTAAATTCCATTAAATTTCTTGGGAAATTTATCTATATGACCCCCATTACTGTCCATTTCATTTACATATGATGATACACCCATTTCCCTCTCATCAATCATTTTTATGAATTCTTATGTCACGCCGTTATGCTGTCGAAATTGCATCGCGTTTTTCCAAGCCAAGATCATTGTGTAGTGAATACCATACCCATGTCTCTGTAAAGGTTATTCACCTTTATGAACATATACAAATTGAATGGTATTTTAATTTATTTATTCCACATTCCTTAATCATGGAATAACTTATGATTTTGATTGATTCCATGTTATATGATCCATGTGGAACACTTATTCATGAAATGAAATGTTTAAGACGGGTGTGCCCTGATAGCTCTCGAATGCATTGGGTAAAGATTAGTATCATGATACGTCAAGTGAAATGAGGGTTTACTCATTATAATTCATGTTCAATGATGGTTTACACATGATCCATGTGCAATGAGACTTGGATCATGCTAATACCATGTTAAGTGTTGTTTCCACATTTTCATGTTATGATAATCATGCTATATTAGGCCTTTATGTTTATGTTTCTCTTGCGCTTCATTGATATTACTATTGACTAACATGTATTGTAATATTCATGTTATTTTTTTTACTCCCTTAATGGGATTTATATCTCACCCATTTCTTATGCATGTCCTCAGGTTATCCCATGAAATTATAAGTATGAGGGGATGTAGTGGTCATTTAAAGGAAGTTTCCAATAAGATGTTGCATTTTATGTTTTAAGTTATTATGTAATGTACCTAATCCCTAAAGAAACTAGACCTCTATATCTTTTATGTTTTATCAATTTGAGGTTTTATGTAATAAATTATTTTAAGTGTGTAATGAAGAGCAGGGTTGTCATAGTTGGTATCAGAGGATAGGTTTAGTTATTTTTGGGATTAAGATTAGAAAACCCTAGTGAAATACTTAGGGATAAGACTAAGTATAATAGAAACATCCCTAATTTTTGGTGAGTATTGATTAAGTGGTTTATCAGGAAAATAAATCCCTGTCTAGATACGAGCAGGTAGAGGCGGCTCTGGCACAAATGTACCTTGGAGTAAAAACCCCGACAAGGAGTTTCCGGATTGACCTGGGGTATCCTCATTCACAACAATGGGCCTTTCTGAACTCTTGGTTATGACACTCCTGGGGATATTCTTTGGTAAATTCACAAGATTAGTATGAATCATTATTAATGTAATTAAAAAAAATTCCCCTAAGAAGATATGCTAGAAAGTAAATTATAGATAACATAGATTGAAGCCTATAGATTCACAAGTTAAGGAAATAAAAGTTATTTATAAGTCATTAATTTTGTCCTTGGTTTACCCTTTATGTGTTACCCCTAACTTTCATTTTATTCCAGCCAAAGGTTGGTAATATGAGGACTCAGGCTAACAATCGATGTGAAGATCAATGTTATGACTATTCTAATGAGATGCCCAATCCTATGGGAGCAGAAATCACGAGATTTTTCATGATACTCTCTTAGTTAACTCAGGATTTGAATAGAAACATGTGTCAAGAGGAACATTCAACCCCCCATAATAAAGAACAAGTATCTATAAAAAGCTTCATGAGACAAAGACATCCTACTTTTAATGGATCATCTGATCCCTCAATCACCAAACAATGGCTCAACTCCATTGAAAAGGTCATCTCCATCCTTCAATGTTCTGAACAAGAGAAGGTTCTTCTGGATGATTATCGTATGGAGGGTGAAGACAATAAATGGTTGACATTGATAAAAAATATTAATCCTAAGGATGATATTGAGGTGTTGGAATGTAAGGATTTCTAGAAAATGTTTTTCGATAAATATTTTTCTCACACCCTATGTCTTAAGATGGAAAGGGACTTCCTTTACCTTAAGAAAAAAGACGAAAAATCCATTAGAGCGTATGAGGAAAAATTCACAAGGCTTCAACTATATACCTCTAGCTTTTTCATTACCCCCAAATGCAAGTTTGACCACTTCTTTGGTGGGATGAAACCTAGCCTGTGGAAAGCCCTGGTGATCCGTGACTTCGACAGCTATGAGAAAATTGTCTGATGTGCCCTGAAGGTTGAAATGGAGATCGAAAAATATTATGGGTATCATGGGGATAAGAAGCGTAAGGTGGAATTAAATTATGGTGGATCGATGGATAAATACAGTGGTAATAAGAAGATACAGAACCCCACTTTCAAAAGGTGCAGAAAGAAGAACCCCAAAAATTTCTTGAAGGGGATGAGGAAATGCTTTAGGTGTGGAAGAGAAGGACACCTAGCTTTTAACTGCCAACAAGAAGAACCCATAGCTACTACATAGGAGAGGAATGCTCCATTTGACTCTCAATGCATTGTCCATTGCTTAAACTACAAAGAACTAGGGTATCTTGTAAATCAGTGCCCTAAGCTAAGGGTTTTTGGAGGCAACCAACAACCTACAAGGTAGCATGGGCAAGATTTTTCCATCTCTACCGCCAAAGTGAACCCCGACAATGAAGTGGTGATAGGTATGCTAGTTATTCATTCAATAATAGTGAACATAATTTTTAATTATGTTTATATGCATTCTTGTATATCCTAAAAGTTTAGTATAACAATCCCAACACCACCACAAATCATGGAAGTAAAGATGTCAGTTAGTATGAAAAATGGGGAAATCATTACATCCCATGAATATAACTCCTCCTCTATCATAATTTTTGTATTGAAATTCCCAGAGAACCTCTTCATACTCCCTTTGGTGAAATTTGATTCAATTCTTGGTATGGATTGGATTTCCTTATATAGAGCCAACATATATTTTCGTGAGAGGGAAATCACTCTCAATGTGGTGAATCGACCCCCAATTATGTACAAGTGTAAGGAGGAGGATGAATCTTATTTAGTTCCATCATCTCAAGCATGTATATTACTGACCTATGAGCATGTGTATCTGGCACAAATGATTGAGTACAAGGAAGCAACCATCCTTGAAGACATTCCTATTGTGAGGGAATTTGCTGAAGTGTTTCCTAAGGAATTTATAGGTCTTCCTCTTAGAAGAGATGTTGAATTATCATTTGACCTTATACCTGGGATATTGCCAATATCCAAGACTCTTTATAGAATGGATATTGTGTATCATGAGGAGCTGAAGAAATAACTATAGGATAATCTAGATAAAGGGTTTATATGCCCAAATTCTTCACCATGGGGTGCACCAGTCCTCTTCATCAAGAAGAAGGATGGGTCAATGTGCCTTTTCATTGATTATCATGAGCTTAAAAAAATCATGATAAAGAACAAGTATCCTCTTCCACGAATTGATGACTTGTTTGATCAGCTGCATGGAGCACAATACATCTCTAAGGTAGATTTGTGGTAAGGATATTATCAAGCAAGGGTAATTAAGGAAGATATCTCCAAGACTGCTTTTCGTACAAGATATAGGCACTATTAATTCATAGTAATTCCTTTCAGACTCACTAATTCTATATAAATCTTCATGGACTTGATGAATAGAGTCCTTAGAGATTACCTCGACAAATTTGTGGTAGTGTTTATATATGATATTCTAATATAATCCAAAACTGATGAGGATTATGAGGAGCATCTAATAACTGTACTATAGACCTTGCAGAAGGATAAGCTCTATGAAAAGTACAACAAGTGTGAGTTCTGGTTGAAGGAGGTCTCATTATTGGGTCATATCATCACAAGCAATGTGATATCAGTTGATCCCTCCAAGACAACTATAATTTAGGGATGGGTGAGGCCAATATTAGTAATGACTATCCGTATCTTCTTGGGGTTAGCTGGATATTATCACGGATTTGTGAAAAATTTCTCATGATTGTCCAAACCTCTAAGTAACTCAGAAGGGAGTAAATTTTTCTTGGAGCGATGAATATGAAGAGAGCTTCAAGGAGTTGAAAATGAGGCTTATCACTACGGCTGTGCTCACATTACCCACAAGTGGAGAATGTTTTATAGTAATTAGTGATGTTTCGAAGAAGGGCATGGGTTGTGTGTTGATGTTGAATGATAAAGTGATAGCCTACGCCTCAAGGCAGCTGAAAATCCATGATCAAAACTATCCCACACATGATCTGGAGTTGGCAGATGTGATCTTTGCATTGAAAATCTGGCAGTATTATCTCTATGGGGAGAAGTGTGAGATATATACTGATCACAAGAGCCATAAATATATATTCACATAGAAAGAGTTTAATATGCACCAACAAAGATGGTTAGATCTGATCAAAGATTATGACTACTCGACCCATTTCCACCCTAGGAAAGAGAACAAGGTAGAAGATGCTCTAAGTAGAAAGGATTTAGTGATTCTATCATTGCTGAGAATTGAGAAGGATCCAATCTTCTTATATTTGATGAAGACAGACACGAGAATATTAAATAAGGGAACATCATCAATACTTTCACAAATTATTTATCAACCATCTCTTTTGGAAAGGTTAAAGTATGCTTAATGAAAGGATGTGGAAATTCTGAAAAGGGAGGAAGCTGTTAGATTTGGGAAATCCTTAGAGTTCATGGTTGACAAGGATTAAATTGTGATATTTGGGTCATGATTATGCGTACCATCCAATCTAGAGATAAAGAAGGGGATTCTTAATGATGCACATAGATCAACCTTCTCTATTCACCGGGGGAGCACAAAGTTGTACCAAGATCTCCTATAAAACTTTTGGTGGGACAATATTAAAAGGGAGATTACTGAATATACATCAAAGTGACTAGTATGTCAGCAAGTGAAGGCTGAGAGACAAAAGTCTAAGGGGACGATACAACCACTACCCATACCAACATGGAAGTGGGACACCATTACCATGGACTTTTTCACTGGACTTACCAGGAAATCCAGAAGAAACAAATCTATATGGGTCATTGTGGATTGTCTTACAAAGACATCTCACTTTATCATGATTCGAGAGGACTTCTCATTGGATCAACTTTCATGGATTTATAATAAATAAGTGGTAAGGATGAATGGAGTACCACTATCTATTTTATCTGATTGTGATCTGAGATTCACCTCAATGTTATGGAAAAGTCTTCAACATGCTCTAAGAACTAAACTGAACTTCAATACAACCTATCATCCTCAAACTGATGGCCAATTTGAATGAACTATTTAAAAACTAGAAGATTTGTTATGATCATATTATATGGACTTCAAAGGAGGATAGGATCAATATCTTCCACTGGTTGAATTATCTGACAATAATAGTTTCCACTCAAGCATCTGAATGGAACCATATGAAGCCCTTTATAGGAAAAGGTGTAGAACACTGATATTTTGGGATGAAGTCAGTGAGTGCAAGCTGCTAGGACCTAAAATGGTTGAAGAAATAGTGGATAAGGTGAAAACCATTCAGCAGCATATCAAGGTAGCCCAAAGTCGATAGAAGAGTTATGGAGATAACCGTCGATGAGACCTTGAGTTCAAGTTAGAGACATGGTATTTCTATGAATATCTCTATGGAAGAAGGTCATGAGGTTTAGAAAGAAAGGTATGTTAGGTCCTAGGTACATCGGCCCCTTCTAGATTCTTGATCATGTCAGGGCTGTGGCCTATCGACTAGCACTTCCACCTACCATGGACAAATTACATGATGTCTTTCATGTATCCCTCTTAAGAAAGTACATAGAAGACCCTTCACATGTACTCTCTTCAGAGGTAGTATAGTTAGAGGGTGATCTTTCTTATGAGGAGCAACCAATGAAGATCCTAGATCATAGAGAAAACAATATATGAAATAAGACAATACCCCTCTTCATGGTGTTGTGGAGAAACCACAAGTTTGAAGAGGCAATGTGGTAATTAGAGGAAGTGATGAAACAGAGTTAACCAAATCTATTTTAGGGTAGGAAAAGTAAATTTCAATGGTGAAATTACTTAAGGGGGGAATATTGTAACGACCCAAAAATTCATTAATGAAAATTCCTCTTAGTGTATTTAAATTTATTCTTATGGTTATGTAAAACACATGCACTTATTTGGTTTTATGGTTTAGATTTTAAAATACTATTAAGAATTGTGACC
This sequence comes from Viscum album, assembly GCA_963277665.1. NCBI lineage: Eukaryota > Viridiplantae > Streptophyta > Magnoliopsida > Santalales > Viscaceae > Viscum > Viscum album. The sequence continues at coordinate 1,817,734,712 of OY728127.1, forward strand.
GTTTCTAATATAGCTGTTGAAAAGTGATCAATGATTAGTATAAATCTAGGGCTTTAACAAATCCAATTTACCCAGAAAAAGGAAGCGATGGCCTCATCTAGTAGACTTGCCCCGTACGAAGCCCATTTTACGGAGCTTGTAAAGGAGGTGGCATCATTGGGACTCACTCTTGACCAAGCCCAAGCCAATCTTGAATATGTCAAGCTTGATCGGAACCACCTACGGGAGAAGTGGATGTTGATAGATATAACCACTCGAGCGATGTTATTGGAGCCACCCCAAGATTCTGTCACCCTCACACTCCTTACCCTAAGGTCTTATGTGGGTGTTTTAAGACGTTATGTAACAAGACCCTATCATTATGATTATGTACATTATTTTAGTATATAATAATGAATATACTTTCATTTTATTATTGTTAATTTGTAAATAGTTTTTAAAGCACAAATAGTATTTTTTTTTCAACTAAGGAATCTATTTTGATAAATGAATGGATTTTCATATTAAAAAATATTTCAATAAAATATTATTATTATTAAATTACTTTTTATTAATTATAAATGATCATATAATTTTTATGAATAAAATTGTAAATTTTATTAAGATTTGAAAGTTATTTTTGTCAAAACCCATGAATTTTGGATAAATGTCAGTTTTTATTTTAAAAGTGAAAATTCAAATATTTAGAAAATTATTTGGATAAAATGAATATTATTTTTGGAATCAGGAAATTGAAATTATCTAATGGTTAATTTTTCATAATTTTCTGAGACAATTGAATTTTTGGGTAAAAATTAAATACAATTTAAATATATAATGTGTTTTATGACATCATAATGACTCAATAGTGATGTAATAAAATACTATAAACATTATGTTCGGACAATATATGTTTTACCATTAAAATAATGTGTTTTTAGGTTTTTTTGATTTATTTTTCAAATCTTTAGTGGACCCTTCAAGACTTATAAAACATTTTAGCCTTTTAAATTGATTTCCTTGAGAGTGTGACTCACCTCCACATAAGTAACCCTATTATTTTAAGATGTTCAGCCATTGGTATTATAAAATATTTTTTTCCACTCTGCTTTGGAAAAAACCATGGGCAATAACCATAGACTGGTTTGTGGTTTTGATTAGTTTAATATGTGGTGAACCAAACCTAAATAATAAAGAATCCCCCCCCCCCTTTTCTGTATAAACCCACCCAAGATCCCACTTCCTCTTCACTCAAAGCATTTAGAGTTCGTCCAAAATATTCCTTCCTCTCTCAAGAATCCTCTCAAGGAGCCCCAAGCTCCCAAGAAGCCTCTCTCAAGCCTCTCACAAGACTTTGGGATCATAATTCAAAGTAAGGGATTTCTTCCTTTCTCATTTTTGTCCAATTTTCTTTAAGTTGTTATGACCTTTTATTTTCAATTAAAAATGTTGGGGTATGATTTCTCAAATACCCTATACTTTCCTCTTTATGTTTTAATGACGAGATACCCTTTTCTTTCTCATCGTTTCCTTCCATGTATACCTGTTACCATGCTGAAATTCCATAAGGAATTTCTCTCTCCTCATTTACATTCAAACAATTATTTTGTATTACGTATATAAATTCCATTACATTTGTTGGGACATGTATCTATATGACCCCTTACTGTCAATTTAATTTAAATATTATGATACACCCATTAATCTCTCATCATCCATTTTTATGAATTCTTATGTCACACCGTTATGTTGCCGAAATTGCACCACGTTTTTCCAAGCAAAGATCATTGTGTAGTGAATACCATACCCATGTCTCTATCAAGGGTATTCAACTTTATGAACATATACATATTTAATGGTACTTTCATGTATTTATTCCATATTACTTAATTGTGGAATAACTTATGATGTTGATTGATTCCATGTTATATGATCCATGTGGCACACTTATGCATTAAATGAAATGTTTAAGAAGGGTGCGCCCTGATAGCGCTCCAATGAATTGGGTAAAGATTAGTATCATGATACGTCAAGTACAATGAGGGTTTAATCATTCTAATTCTAGTGAAATGAGGGTTTACTCATGCTCCATATGAAATTATCCCTGGCTCATGCTAATACCATGTTAAGTGTTGTTGCCACATTTCCATGTTATGATAATCATGCTATATCATGCCTTTATATTTATGTTTCTCTTGTACTCCATTGATATACCTATTGACTAACATGTATTATAATCTTAATGTTATTCTTTTTTTACTCCCTTACTGGGCTTTATATCTCACCATTTTCTTATGCATGTCCTCAGGTTATTCCATGCAATGTTAAGTACGAGGGAATGTAGTGGTCATGTAAAGGAAGTTTTCAATAAGATATTGCATTTTATGTTTTAAGTTGTTATGTAATGTTCCTAATCCTCAAAGACACTAGACCTCTCGATCTTCTATGTTGTATCAAGTGAAGTTTTTATGTAATAAATTATGTTAAGTGTGTAATAAAGAGAAGGGTTGTCATAAAGTAGGTGCAATAGGTTCATCTTTAGCTTGAGCTTTTGGAGTAGGAGGATGTGCTTCCATCTCCTCATCTGAGTTATAATCCAAGCAAAAAAGAATGTAACCTTGATCTCTATTCCACTCATGAGTACATGTCTAGTCTCTGGGCTCCACTGTATCAATCCTTAATCTTCTTCTCTAAGGCTCAGGTATAATCTCATCATCATCATAACCATATTCTTATTCTTGTATTCTATCCAAAAAAATATTTCTAGGCACTAGCACCAACTGAAATTGATCTTGTGCTTGCACCCCAGCCACTTCAGCTACTCCAGGAACTTCAGCTACTCCAGGAACTTCCTCAACCTAAGGCATAGGTGAAACCTAATCCTCAACCTATTACTCTTTTCCACCATCCATAGTTTCATTTATCTATTAAATGATTCCTTGATCTTAATCAGCCTGATGGACAAGTCTTTCATCAACTTCAGCATCTTCAGCAGCCTGAGCAACATCATCATGTTCAATGTGATTATCAGCTTCGTGTCTATTAGCCCTATCATTAGCTCCATGCACAGATTCCTCACTTGATCTATATAAAAAATGTTGACCCACTTTTAATGAGTCACTGAAATTCTCATAATCACCTTACTCATCATCTGACTTACTTACATAGCCTTTCACACTAATAACTTCTGTCTCTTCCTCATCCTCATCACCTAACAAAGGTTCCCTAGAGGGTAGATCCAAAGGTGGGCTGGTAGGTCCATAAGACATATCCTTTGGGATCTCATCAATACTAAGATCACTCCTGTCATCTATAGGATACCCTTGTTCCCTTGGAAACTCAGCCTCAACTTCCTCATCTAAATAAACAGCTACTTCACTAGGTTTAAGGCTTGGATCATCTTGATCCTTCGGTCTGGTAGGATGGTCAAAAGGATTATAATCTACATATAATCTCTCCTCATATCCTACCCAAAATTTATTCCAAGGGTTCTAGAAAATCTTTAACCTCTTGAAAATTTCTTTGTGAATGTAGAATCCACTACAAACACTAATAAATTCATCTTCATATTCCACACAACCCAGATTCTTCAGCATTGTAGAGATAATCCTAGGGTAGTAAAAACATGTTTCTTTCTTGGAGGGTTTTATCATATCAGAAATATGTACCTTTAGGTACCTACACAGATTCACCTTTATACCATTCTTCAATAGGAAAATCAACAATAAATCTTGATATTTCACAGTAGAAAATTATCCCTTACTTGGGAAGATTTGATGTTTAATGAACTTAAAGAGTGGTCTGGACTCTCTATCCAACTCTATAGAAGTAGTTCTCCTTGAATATTCATTCCCAGTCAATTACTTTAAGGCATCCTCATATGAAAATAAATCTGATGTGGGAGGAATGTTACCCTAGTAGTCGGCATAAATTCCCTCATGAGACATTTCCAAACATTCAGCCCATTCCTTCGAAGAAAAATAAATCTATTTTCCCTTCACAACAGATTTCATCCTTGCTTCCTCAACTCCTTCTAGAGATATCTTTAAGTTGATATAGAATTCATGTACTATCTAGGGATAAAATAGACTCATTATTATAAAACCAACTAAGATAGCCTTGTGATTCCATCACTCTTAGAAAAAGTGACTTGCTAGACAAGATCCATTCAAAAGACACTTCATTCTCAACTAAAACAACATGAATTCCCAAACCTGAATTAGTAGTACCACTAGATTCACCTTTATGACACTTAGCTGATGGATATTCACTCAGTCCTTCCATCATGTGTGTTTTCCTTTCCATTTCTGAAGGTTCGGGTACAAAGGGAGTAGAAAGGTCTTGGGTAGAGAGGTAGAGTGTCGAAGGGTAGAAGGTTCAAAATATAGTGTGGGAGGTGAAAGGTTGAAGTGGATTGAATTTATTTTATCATTTAGGGATTTTAAATTGTAAAAACATAAAATTGAACAACTGTAAAAAGAAAAAAAAGTATGTCGTTTCACTTAAAATAGAAAGAACTACAAAAATGTCCTTATAGGCATCGGTTTCACACAAATGGTATTACACTGTCGGCTTCAAGTGATCAGTTTCATAGGATCAGTTTCACATGAATGGTTTCACACAAATGATTTCACACGAACGGTTTCACATGAATGGTTTCACATGAACGGTTTCAAATGAACGGTTTCAAATGAAAGATTTCACACAAATGGTTTCACACAAATGGTATCACCCAAACGGTCTCACTGATCGGTTTGATAGATCAGTTCCACTGATTGGTTTGATAGATTGGTTTCATTGATTGTTTTGATAGATCAGTTTCACTAATCGGTTTGACAAATTAGTTTCACCTGATTTATAGATTTTTACAAAGGGAAATAGGTTGGATAGACTTTAGAGATTTATCATTCCTAGTTCAGTTCTGATGTAGCTTATTCTCTTAGAGTTTAACGGTTTGGTGAAAATGTCAGCAAGTTGATGCTCGATCCCAATAAACTCTAGAGTTATATCACTTTTTTGATAAAGATATCTCAAAAAGTGATGTCTTAAATAAATATGTTTTGTTCTATAATGAGAAATGTGATTTTTAGATATGTTAATAGCACTTGTATTGTCATAGTTTATGGGGATATATTTGAATTGAAATCCAGTCTAATAAAGTGTGTTTCATCCATAAAATTTGTGCACAATAAATACTAGCAGCAATGTACTCTACTTCAGCAGTTGATAATGCAACAAAAGTTTTCTTTCTACTACACCATGATATTAGAGACTTTACCAAAAAGTGACATGTTCTAGAGGTACTATTTCTATTTAACTTACATCCACCGAAGTCAAAATTTGAATAACTAACCAAATCAAAAGGTTGTCCTCTGGGGTAGAACTATACAAAATTAGTTGTATATTTTAGGTATTTGAAAATTATTTTAACAATATTTAAATGCGAATATTTTGGGTTTTATTTAAATATTACACACATACACACACTAAACATAATATCTAGACCACTAGAAGTTAAGTATAGAAAACTCCCAATCATTCCTCTGTAAGCAGTTTCATTAATAGATTTTCCATTTTCATCAAGATCTAACTTACATGTAGAACTCATAGGTTTTTCACTACTCTTAATTCTATTAAAACCATATGTTTTTAAAATATATTTAGTATATTTAATTTGATTTATAATAATACCTTCTTTTTTTGAAATATTTGAAATCCAAGAATGTATTTAAGTTCTCCCATCAAACTCATTTCAAATTCACTTTACATAATTTTTGAAAATTCATCACATAAGTAATTTTTAGAAGATCCAAAAATAATATCATCTATATATATTTTATCTATTAAAACTTCTTTATAAATTATTTTTATTAAAAAAGTAGGATCTGCAACTCCTTTTGTAAAACCTTTAGAAATAAGAATGTTACTTAACCTTTCATATCAAGCTCTTGGAGCTTGTATCAAATCATACAAATCTTTAGACAATTTGAAAATTTGATTTGGAAAATGTGGATTTGAAAAACCTTAGGGTTGTTCAACAAAAAGATCCTCAATTATATAACTATTTAAGAATTCACTTTTAACATCCATTTGATAAAGTTTAAAAACCAAATGTTCTACATTGGAAAGTAATATTTTAATGGATTAAAGCCTAGCTACCGGTGCAAAGGTTTCTTGATAATAAATTCCTTCTTCTTGATTATAGCCTTGTGCAACCAACCTATATTTATTTATAACTATATTTCCACCTTTATCCACTTTATTTCTAAACACCAATTTGGTTCCTATGGTCAAATTATCTTTTGGTCAATCAAAAAGCTTCCAAACTTTATTTCTTTCAAACTGATTAAGCTCTTCTTGCATATACATCACAAAAAATTCATCATTGATTGCATCATTGATATTTTTAGGTTCAAGTTGTAATATGAATGCTTGAAGTTCAACTTGATTTCTCAAAGAATCTCTAGTTTGTGTTCCTCTATCTAAATATCCAACAATAGTATCTAAGGGGTGGTTTTTAAGGGTCCTAGTTGGTCTAGTAAAGGTAGGACTAGTTATTTCAGGTTCATCATTTGGTTATGGTTCATTATGGATAGATTTGGGATAATTTCTAGAAAAGGAAGTTTTTATAGATTATTTTACAAGATGGATTGAGGTTTTTGAACTAATGTCCAGATTAGACATATCCTCTTCATGATTTTCTAGTAGGGTTTTAGGCTCATGTGGATCTGTTTCATCAAATTTGACATGTATAGATTCTTCCACACATTTTGTTTTCTTATTCAAGACTCTATAGGCTTTAATTTATGTAGAATATCCAAGGAATATTCCTTCATCACTTTTGGAGGAAAATTTATCTAGATTATCTTTAGTGTTCAACATATAAAATTTACATCCAAACACTTTAAAATAAATTACCTTGGGTTTCTTATTATTCCACAACTCATAAGGATTTTTCTTAAAGATGGGTCTGATTAAGACTCTGTTTATTATGTAACAATCTATATTAATAGCTTCAGCCTAGAAATAAATCAGTAGGTCATATTCATTAAGCACAGTTTGGGCAATTTCCAGTAGGGTTCTATTTATTCTTTCTACTACACCATTTTTTTTGTGGTGTCCTAGGGGAAGAGAAGTTATTCCTATAGCCATTTTGCGAGAAAAAAAGATTCAAAATCTTGATTTTCAAACTCATGTCCATAGTCACTTCTTAAGGATTTAATTTTAAGTCCACTAAGATTTTCTATATTCCTAGCATACTTGGTAAAATGAGAGCATGCTTCACTTTTGTGAGCTAAGAAAAAGGTTCAAGTATACCTAGAAAATTCATCTACAAGAACATAAATATAATGCTTCCCATTGAGTCTTTAAACACTAGAAGGTCCAAAAAAATCCATGTGAACCAATTCAATTGGTTGAGAAGTAGTTACTTCTTTCTTTGGTTTGAAAGAGATTTTATGTTTCTTTCCTTTTTGACAAGGATTACACACCTTATTGTCTGGAAACTCTAATTTGGGAAGGTCTTTAACTAAATTTTTTTTGGTTAACTTCTTAAAGGAATGAATAGTGTAATGTTCTAGTATTTTGTGCCAGATCCAAGACTCTTTTTGAAAGGAAATTAGATAAGAAACATTCTGTGAGGCTAGTGTGTCTAAATTTATAGATATACATTATCATTTCAAAGAGCAATAAATACTAAATTATTTTTGGCATAAAAAACATGGCATGAATCATTTTTAAATTTTACATTGAATCCATCATCACACAATTGAAATATGATAAGAAATTTATACTTTAGTCCATCAATATAGAGTAATTTGGAAATTGAAATAGAGTTAGGGTTACCAATTTGGCCTAAGCTGATGATTTTTCCTTTACCATTGTCACCAAATGTGACATGTCCACCCTCAATTTTGATGAGACTTTTGAAGCTTGAGTAGTACCCTGTTATGTGTCTTGAACACCCAATTTCCAAGTACCACATATTTCTATAGGAACTCTTTAGACAGTTTAGCTACAAAATAGTTTATCCAAGAAATGATTTTGGTACCCATACTTTTCTGGGTCCAAAAACATTAGTAATAAGAGATTTAGGAACCCACAATTGTCTTATGGGTTTCCTATATGTAGAATATAGAGTATTTAAAAAATAAACTCTATTTAGTTCTGAAGAAATGGTTGTAGTAAAAGAATTTTTAGAACTGGAACTTGCAGTAGAATTATGGTTTTTGAAGAATGAATCAGATTTTCCAGATTTGGTCATAAAATGTGTTTTGGATAAGTTTTTTTGTCCTAGTTGATATCCTATTCTAGAAGTGTACCTAGGAGCTATCTGTTTACCAAGAATTTGAGTAAGTGTATTTTTCCCATTGGTAAACTTTTCTAATTCCTTATTTAATTTCTCATTAGACATTTTTAACTCATTTTTTTCCTTGAGAAATTGAGAATTATTCTATTTTTTAGTAGTAAGTTCAGATTTAATAGTTACAGTAAGAGCATGTTGTTTATTTAAAGATTTATACTTATCCTTTATTTTATTACATGTCTCTTCCATTATGTTACAATATTCAAATAATTCATCATTTTTTATATTCTCAGACTCACTTTCATTTTCATAATAATAATAATTTTGAACAAGAAAGTCTAGGATTACCTCATAAGTATTTTTCATAAAACACATATTAGCCATATCATCTTTCTCATCACGAGATGAAGCATATTCAATGGAGCTATCCTCAGAGGCACTCTAGATGGCCTTCATTTCATTCTTTTATTTTCTATTCATGTTCTTATACTTCTTTCTGTATTTGATCTTAGGACAGTCATCCTTGACATTTCCTTTCCTTTTACATTTGAAACACACTATCTCTTCTGATTTTTCATTTCTCTTCCAATCCTTTTTCAAATCAACCCAACTGTCATATTTTCCTTTTTAATTGGTATTTCTGAAAAAACTTATTTTTCTTATAAAATTTCTTGAATCTTATGGCCAGTTGGCCCATTTCTTCATCACTATTTGAAGCTGATTCTTCACTACTAGAGATTTAAACAGTAGCTTGAACTTTTCCTTTGTCTTTATTTTTAGTGGTAGTAGTATTGAAAGCTACAGACTTCCTCTTAGGTTCATTATCCTACTCTTTGTTTACTTTGAACTCTTCTCTATACATCATTAGCTTTCCAATGAGTTCTTTGAAAGGTAATTTGCTAATGTCACATGATTCTATAATTGAGACATATGTTCCTCTCTATCTATCAGGTAAACATCAAAGAATCCTCATGATTTGTTCTTTGGTTGTAACTTCTCTTCCTAAAGAAATCATAGTGTTCACTATTTAATTGAACCTAAGATACATATCAAAAATAGATTCATCAGGATTCATTCTAAAATTATCATATTTAATAGTATAAGTATTTAATCTCATTTCTTTCACATTAGATGTTCCCTCACGAGAAATAGACACTGTGTCCCAAATATCATGGGTATTTTTACAAGAAGAAATACGATTAAACTCTTAATTTCCTAGTGCACAGTATAGATCATTCATTTATTTACAATTATTGTTGTAGGAAGTCTTTATAGTTTCATCCCATATGTTTCTAGCAGTTTTGGGAATTTCATATTTACTTTCAATAGCAGTCCAGATTTCAAATCCCATGATTTCTAGATGTATTTTCATTTTAATCTTCTATTGAGCATAGTTTGTGCCATTAAAAAATTTGGTCAATTTTTAGAATCTCCTTCTAGTCTATTTTCCATGATATAAATTGTAAAAATATTTCAAGGAGATAAAAATTTAGAAATAACATAAATTTTGATATCTTTGAAATACAACTACAATCATAACTGAAAAATATTTTAAAAAGCTTTGAAAACTGACAAATTTCTAGAACCTTTGATACCAAATGTTGGTCGGAGTAGATTACTCAAGAGGGGGGGGGGGGGTGAATTGAGTATCTATAAAAATTTCTATTAAAATTTGGTTCTTTGAAATTTCCCCCAATTAAAAATATAATCAAAGTTAGTTAGTAGTAAATTTATAAAAGTACTGAATGTTCAACTCATTTCTCAGAAGATTTATTAGTTATCAGCTATAATAATTTGAATATTAATATAACTTTTCAAACTAACCTACTGGTTCAACACAAATATAAACACTTTCTAAACTAACTATCAAAGTCCAATTTAGTTTTATGTAAAATGTAATAAACACATATTAAAACTAAAATGTGAAAGCATAGAAGATATGAAATATAGGTTTAGTCTCAAGCTGAGACTTAGTCCCCTCCACTTGGTGATCACCTGCCACTCAGAAATTTAATTTAATAAAAAATTTGATCTACACTCTGTATTGGGGTTTACAATAGCACACAAGGCATTCCAGCTCACACTTGACCTATACCACATTTTTGTGTGGAAAAAACAACGAACATGTCAAACTTTACCTCTTCCAATATTCTATATGGGATAAAAGAGATAATAATGAGAGTGAGTTTGAGGATATCAAGTATCCTCCATTTATGCACAGGAGATCGTGTGTGTGTGTTAGAAACAAATACACCCAATGCTTAGAAAGGTAAGAAAAATAAACACAACAGTGCTATATATGTAGAAGAAGATTTAGAAATCTCTGTGTGTTATATAGTGAATATATAGACTCGATTGATGTAGTAGAAATGATATTTGAGTCCTCTTCTAGAAGTTAGATTCAAAACAGAGTATCGTAGCCTCTTGTAATCTAGCTTCCAAGTGTGAAAAGTTCATCTTCTTGATGTTAGGATGTTTAGTGAAGTCTGAAAGGTTTTTTATTATCTTTTTGTTCTCCATGTATACTCTAGCTTTGATTTCTTGATATTTTGAAGAAATCTTCGAGAGTTGTAGTAGTTTTCATGTCTTTTGTTCTTTTTAACTTTTCAGCACATTCCTCATATATGTTTAAATGATCCAGTTTGTAATTCTTTTATACTTAGAGGTCCAGAAGGCATGAAGATCTCCCCACATGAACGTACCTCATACCATCTATTGATAGTCCTATAGACACCATTAAATAATGTCAGAAACATTAATTTATATAAATATGACTGTTATAAATAAATTTTAATTAATAAAATAAAGATAGTATTTATGACTATCAGTGAGTCATATGTATTGGTGACTCATTACATCGGTGATCCATCATCAGTCTGTCAGCATCGGTCTATTATAATCGGTGACTCCATGTATTGGTGAGTCATTTGTGCTATCGGTCTTTCCGGGTATTGGTGAGTCGTCATCAGTGACTCATTTTGAAATATTGGTGTATCGCCCATCGGTGACACATTCATTGGTGTGTTGTATATTGGTGACCCATTCGTCAATGTGTCGTCTATTGGTGACTTTTTCATCAGTGTGTCATCCATCAATGACTCGTTCATTGGTGTGTCTTCTCTCAGTGAGTCTCTCAAACTTTCAGTGTGAACGATCATCAGTGACTCATCCATCTGTGAGTCGTTTGTTCTATCGGTAAGTCCAGCATCAGTGTCTTCTTTGATCATTGAGTCCTCATTAGTGATTCGACCAACAATGACTCCTTTTGAACTATCAGTTCCAGTGACTCTGAAAAACTTATAAAGTATTTTTCTTACACAGAACACTATCAAATTAAGTAACATCTATAAATATGTGTAAATATACACTTGTAAATATATCTAATCATAAATATTCATAATTTATTTACTTATTGAAAATGTAATATACAATATGACATAATTTATTCACTTATAAATATTCTTTGACAAGATTAACTAGAGTTATAACTTAACAAATGAATTACTATAAATTTGTAGATTGGCATGATTTGTGATTATGAAAACCACTATTTCGCAGAGGGTCCAAAAAACACGATGAAACATTTTTTGTTTAAAATTTTGATAAGAATTCCGATAATGGAAATCCTACTCAAGAAGAAGAATCAGACTCATCTATTTCTAGTGAAGAGGAAGAATCTTGAAAATTTCATCCCAGGATGAGGAAGACAGTGGAGGTTCAAAAAATTATTGGTGTTCAACAACTGAAGGTTCAAAAAAAAACATAAAAAGTTGTTTGACATACTTATTGGTATTCAAAATTTGAGTTGAAATATGTGAATAAATCTTCTGAGCATCCCGAATGGGTTTAGACTATGAATGAAAATCTGCATCAGAAAGAAAATAATGATACTTAGGAACTCATACCTAGGTTGGATAACAAAAATGTTATTGGTACAAAGTGGGTTTTCTAGAACAAGATGAATGAAGAAGGGGAAGTGATAAGAAAAAAAAGAAATATTAGTGTCCAAATGATACTAAAAAATTGGAGGTATTGATTTTGATGAGACCTTTTGTTCATTGGAAAGGTTATAAACAATCAGAATCTTTCTTGCTATTGCTACAAAACAAAGTTAAACAATATTTCAGATGGATGTGAATTCCACATTTTTGAATAGAGATCTTGATGAGGATGTTTATATTGAACAACCATGTAGATTTGTTATTGGTAAATATGAAATTTATGTATGAAAGTTGAATAAATCCTTTTATGGGATAAATTAAGCTTCAAGGGAATGGTATTCCAAATTGGATAATTTCTTGAGGAAGACGATTTTTAAGAAAGGAAGAGTTGATAGCAATATTTACATTAAATAAATTCATGAATTTTCCCTTATCTTAATCATTTATATTGATGAAATTATCTTTTCTAGGAATGATGAAATAACTTTTGAAATATTTTCTAAAGATATGAGAATGTTGTTTGAGATGTCCATGCTAGGTGAAAGGAAATACTTTATTGGGTTACAAATTTTACAAAAGAAGAAACTCATTTTTATTTTTCAAGAAAAGTATGATAAGGAACTTATTAATAAGTTCAACATGGAAAATTTGAAACCAGTTTCCACACCAATTTCAATGGGAACTAAGTTGGGTAAATATAGAGAAGTCAAAAAAGTTTACCCAAAAGATTTTCAAAAAATGATTGGATGCTTTTTATATTTGACTTCCTTAAGACCCGACATTGTTTATGATGTTACCTCATGTGAAATATTTCAAATTGACCCAAAAGAAACTTATTGGTTTGAAAAATAAATCTCAAATATATCAAAGGAATAATAAATTTTGGTATTGGGTATGATAGCTCAGAAATTATTTACCTGTTTGCGTATTTAGATATTGATTGGGCTTGAAATGTTGATGATAGAAGATCCACATATGGTGGAATTTTATTTATGAGGAAAGGTTTTGTTAGTTGGCATATGAAGGAACAAAATTCAGTAATTCTTAGCACGGATGAAGCTAAGTATGTTGCTGCTAATCAATATTCTTCCCAACTTATGTGGATGAAGATTCAGTAAGAAGATTTACTTGTTGAAGTGAAGTTACCCTACTCTTGGTTTGTGACAATCAAATTGAAATAAAACTTATGAGGAATTTGGTGCAACATTATCATTAAAAAAATATTTATATCAAATACCACTTCATCAAATAAAATGTGGAGAAGAATAAATTGAAGCTAGAATATGTTCTTACATTGGAACAAGTTGCTGAAATTTTCATAAAACATTTACCAAAGGGAGATTTTTCTCAATTGAGGTTGAACATGGGTGTCCAAAATCTTTCCCATCAAGGTTGAGGTATGTGTATTTGAGGTCATGGGATGTGTCATATTTATTGATACTTGGGAATAGGATAAAATCCCTCCCCACTCCCCTATTATTTATGGTCAGGAGATTCATATAGATGTGTTGTTTGATGCTTCACATGGATGCTGGTATAATCACTCATCTTAATTTTTTACTGATGCTAATTTGTGTTTCTAAATTTAATTTCTAATTATTTATCACTTTTTATGTTGTAAGTTATAAGTGGAGTCAAGAAAACCACTTTTTCACGATACCAAGGTACAACATGGGTGCATATCATCTCATATTGGACAGTCTATAACCCACCGATGTAAGTATATACACTCTTTTATTAACTAGTCAATTTCATAATATTATATTTTTTTAGTGAAAAATATTTTTTACAAATGTCACATGTCATTTTAGATTTCATGGATTCCATACTGGGCTCTATTTGACTAGCTACCTGCATACTACACTTATGGGCTAGATGATTCCATATAATTAGTGCCTTCTATTCAATTTCATATTATTGAGTGGAACCAGACTAATAGAGACATGCACTAGATTGGTTTTGTTAAACATATTCCCTTTACACATAGACCATCAGCATAACTTCATTTGTTGAAGATGTCGGGGATGTAGGTTTTCGAATGTTGCTGAATACATGCATAACATCTGGACCTCTAGGATAGACGAGCATTGTTTCATATTGAGGGTATAAATATGATGTGATTCCCCTAGTAGATCATCTTGAGTATGATCCATGGTATATATTGAATTCTATACTATATCTCAATCCATACAACAGAGGAATTTAAGATCTGGTAAGTTAATAAATTTCCATTAGTTTTTTTTACTTTTTTCTAATTCATTTTGAATCTCTTTACAACATAGTCAACTATAACATATTATCTTCATGTCTGATCTATAGGAGGGGGAGGTTTTTAGCCAGGCAACATACCATGCTATCGTACAAGGGATGATTCCAGTGTATCATGTTCTAAACAATAGTATCTTTGATCATCCACCTCATGGAGATGCTGTTCCTACCCAGGGAGAGGAGGTTCCGGCTCAGGAACCACCTCTAGTAGATGCTGATGTTGAGGATCTATGACAATAATGACATAGACTGTGTTGTGCTACATGTGAGTCCTAACCTATTCCACAGTTAGAGGTATCACATCTAGTTGTCCAAACTCATCCAATTGGGGATGTGCATTAGGAGGCATGGGATCCATTTAGGTTTTTAGTATATCCATATATTTCTCTAAGTACAACTAATCAGATCTTGTATCAAGGGTTATTTCCCATGACTCCACCTTTTGTACCCAAGCATTCATAGGACTTATGGTTCCCCCAGTAGATGATGGAATGTCCTTCCACTTACGCAATGGGAGAAGGATTAGTTTCACATGATGATATCCAGATGACTCCTCATCCCAATAAGTCACAGGTAGAGCATCAGATATTCAAGGTTTCGACATTCAAGGAAGATCCCTCTCCAGGTTATTATACTCTAACCTAGCACAAAGGATGGCGATCTTGATACGGGTGTCCCATTAACACACCATCATGTGGGATAAGAACTCATCATAAACATTGATTGTACTCATTCATTTATATGTTTTCTCTTGACTTAATGGATTTGAAACAATAATTTATTCTATCCTCTATATGATTTTTTATATATTAAATTTATGAAATTATTTTTACTGCCAACCATTTTTACATGTTTATCCAATTTTTTAATTTTCATTTATATTTTACTCATAGTTTGACTTTTATAAGATTTCAAAGTTGACTACTTGAAACAAAGGAAAACTTATTAAATTTCAAGTAGGTAACTTCAAAATATTATAAAATATAAACTATAAAAACAGTATGTATAAAAATTAAAACATATCCTAAACATCTAAAAATTTGTTGAAAAAAATAATTTCATCATTATAACTAACCAAAATTAATTTACATGGAAAAAACTTTATTTATTAAAAAAATATTATCTATAAAATAAAAAAATACACATAAATTATAGTATAATTAAAATATAAAATAAATTTAGAACATTTAATAAAAATATAAAAAATAATTATAAATGAAAGGAATGTGAAAAAAAGTATATACAAATGTAATTTTTTAAAACAAAAATATATTGTACAACTAAAATTACTTTTCATTAATTTTTTTATGAAATTCATATTAATTTTAATTATTTTTTATATGTTTAATAAGTGTATCAAATTTCATTTAGATTTTATTTCTACTTTATTATTAACTGACTTACAAATCCACCTACTTGAAACATTATTATGTTTTATATAGGTGACTTTAAAAGCATATAAATTATAAAATTTAAATAAAATATAAATGAAATTTAACAAAATTAATAAATATATAAAAAATAATTGAAAATAATAAAAATAAAAAATATAATAAAAAAAGGACAATTTATGTGTCCCAAAATTTATTTCTTAAAACATAACATTTTCACTTTCAAATATCAATAGACATAAATCTTATTAATTATTATATTGTTAATTACATTACTATAAAGTACTATTAATTATATTATTATAATTAAATGTTAGTAATTGTAATATTAATATATGTATTAATTATAGTATTCACTATTTTCAATAATTAAAATAATAAATATCAATAATGATGTAAATAATATAATTATTAATGTAACTAATAAAGTACTTAACAATATATTTTTAAAATAAATCTTAATTATATTTATAATATACAAAATTTAATTACTAATAATAATGGTATTATTAAAAAATTATTTATATATATGTATGTATCTAAACAAAATAAAATAAAAACAATATATATATTAAAAATACAAATATATATAATTTTAAATTATTAATTATTTTTTTAATTAGGAAAATGGGGCATTGACCTTGCTGCCTTTGGGTTTTAGTCCAAAGGAGGCAAGGACAATACTGCCTTTGTGTATTATTTTTTTTTAACTTAGGGGCATTTTAATAATTTTTTTCTTCAAAAAAGGTATAAAAAACTCAACATTTGGAATATCTTTTGGATCATCTCTTCATTCTCTTCCCATGGACCATCATATTCTCTTCCAATAGTAGAATCCATTTGTAACCTAAAGATACATATGAAGGGTACTTTTTGAATGAATTGACATCTCACATAGAATCAAATAATATAACCCATTCCATGTAGTGAGGATTTTGCGGATAACTTCTGATAGTATTAAAACACACCCTTCATCTTCACTAGCTTCAATGGATGTTCACATTGCATGGATTAAAAGAAGTATGAGAATCAAGAAAAAAATAGGTTTAGTTTAGAAGACAACTCCAATGACGACGTTTCATTTAAATTCCATGCATATTTTAAAAGGTAAACAATAGACACTTCACCGAAGTCCCACATCAGACTTCATGTTGGGTGGATACTTGTATTTTAATCAGAATGGACTACCTTTTTCATAATTATGGCTTCCATGGTACCTCCCCATACCATGAAAACAACCACTTCTACCTGGCATGGTGCCTCCACCCCATCTATCCCCACACGCTTTCCCTCTTCACCTCCATAGTTGATTAGGTTCTCTAATAAGTCCTTCCTTATGTATATTTTCTTTATGTAATTTTCCTTATTTTTATTTTTAAAAATAATTCTTTCTCAAACACTTAAAAAAATAAAATATCATTAATAATTCATAAAATATTCTCAAACCTTATCCACTCCACTCCTAAAGTATTGATTCATATTAAATACTCAATTTAGAGTATTTTAAGTTGCTTAACTACCTATAATTCTTGCTTAAATTATGAATTCTCTAAAATTTATCCTAGATATTTTATTAACTAACTAAAACTATAATGAACCAACCCAAATACACTATCAAATTGGTACCTAACCCGAACCATCACATACCCAAAGGGCGTTCCCAATCCCCACATTCTGGTGATTAGCAACCAGGCATCACACGACAACCAGAGGGAACGATTTCACCCAACATGAAGCAATAACATGGAACATATATAGATAAAAAGACAACAATGGAAGAGATATATATTCCCTAACTGAAAACAAATAGAAGAAACCAAACAACTCAAAATAGCTACAATCTCCAAGTATAGGTCCAAATATAAAAGGAAAACAAAACCAAAACTACTAATCCATGAAATAGCATGGAAAAAACCCCACCATATCACCACTAGTTTCCCAGAATTAGTTGATCAGAAACCTCACCGCCTCACTATGGTGCCTTTAGTTTCCCTACATCGAAGGACATACAAAGGTTTATGAACTTCTGAATAGGTAATCATGGTGTGAGATAATAGGATTAGTAGGACCCCACCCAGGTGTTCGATAACAAGTCTATATACAAATAACTCAAGTATGATCATTTTAAATAAAACATGTCACGATATGTAGTAAAGTAATTTTATCAAAGTGTGGTAAATATTTTCCTTTTTCAAAAATTCAAAAAAAGGCAGGTATATTAATTTCAAGAATAATTTCCACTATCATTTATCAAAAATACAAATCATGCATATCAAAGACAAAATAGAACAAATCCAAGCCTAGTAAAATCACGCTAAGGAACTCAACAAGCCAGGATAGTAGACTACTCATACCATAATGAATGACTAGTGCACCTCAAGTCCTTAGAAGACAAGCATAAGGAGAAGAGGAACACCCCATGAGTGAACTCCCCAAAAATTTCAATAACATATACCTAGAACAACCGGACCAGGGAGTAGAGGAAAGACCCAAGAGAAAACATCTCAATGGTAATATGGATTATGACCCTACATACCCATGTATACCCCTGTGATTCATTTCATATATCATTTCAATTATTAGAAAATACCCCTTTTCTATTTACCAAAACCATGGAAAAACCACCTTTTATAATAAATCCATTTACTCAAAAAAAATCATGCTAAATTTATTTATAAATAAATTTATAAAATAGGAGCAATACAGTTCATCCAAATCTATCTAAAGATGAAAAAACCTACCACAAAAATCGTATCACACACACTCACAACAGGATCCACAAACAAGAAGGAACACAACAATAAAAATGAAGGCCCTAGAACTATTCTTCACATCTTAGAATTGATTCAATTTCACAAAAGAGTTGGCAGAGAGGAGGAAACAAAACACACCTAAAAAATGCACAATCACTACACCATGACCAATAAAGGAAACAACCCCCAGAACATGATCACACAATAAATCTAGAGAGAAATAAAAGGAAAATTATTATGGATCAATAGATCCGATAACACAATGAAATGATGATACCAAAATCAAATAAATGAAGAAGCATAAAGGATTAGTCACCAGAAGATATGCAATCTAACCACAATGGTGATCTGACAATGAATGATTCAATACAAAATAAATAAATACTCCTTAAATCACTATAGAACCCCCATGTCAATATCAAGGATAGATTTGGAAGAATGAATAAAAATTCCTCTGATGTAGCACCCTAAAATCCAACAACCTAATAGTTACATGACATGTAACCCATTTACGTACCATGTAATCCATGATGCTCAAGTACACTGAAAAACACATCTCATTTTCTTAAAAACCAATATTTAATACTTACACAACATGTAACTCCTACTAGATGTGTATTATATTCATGCTATGTACCAAGTTCATGAATTGCATCTAGAGGCCATGTACACATCACAAAAATCCTTTACACTCTATGCAATCTTCTAGAACATAGAATAAAACTCATATTCTTACAAAAAACCCCAAACCAACTTAGGCATTATCTATACTCAGGAAAACCCCCAAAAATTCATTTACCCATTTATTTACAAACTCCATTAATTGAAACAGACATACACCCCTGAAATTTAGTTAATTTTCCCAATAAATTATCTCTATCATTGGGAGTCTAAAGATACACCCATTTAAAGAGGAAAAATATAAAAGAGAAGGGAAATAGATGAAAGATGGTAATGGGATATTAGAAACACCCAACCATAAGAATTTCTGTCACTAGGAATTCATGTCGAAGAATGAAGTCTGGTAAATAGGTGAGGTAATTTCTACCTCATCAACGAATCACACCCCCAATTCTCATGAGTATCTGATTTATGACACTAACAAAATATACCTCCCATGAAAGACTTTTACTTAAGAGTACATGATCTCTACTGGATGCTCCACAATAGAAACATCTAGATATAACTCAATATCTTCCCATCTCAGAATTTGAGAGGGATCAAGATTATATTTCTTATACTATGATATGTTGAAACCATCATGAATTATTGTCAACTGAGTTAGAAATTGAAAACAATAAGAAACCTACCCAAGCTTCCCAACAACCTCAAATAGTCAAACATATCTCAGAGCAAACTTTACCTGTTTTACAAGCCGATAGTGACCCAAATGAGGAGAAAATTTCAAGAAAACTGATCACTAATAGAAATCTCCAAATGAAAATTTCATTGTTCCACATAATATTTATACCGACTCTTTGCTGTTACCAAACTTTGACATATATCCTGGATCCTCAAATATGTCTCATAAACCAAACTTGATCCAACTAAAGAAATTTCTCCCACCTATTCCCAAAAAATAGGTGACCATAGAAATCCTTAAAAGGATCCATTTTGACTGATGATTGATAAAATTTGTTATAAAGAAACACAATTAGTCCCATATGGTTTTTATGAGATCCATTGAAATCCAAGACATAGATATAAAGAATATCCTCTAGAATATGAATAGCACACTCGATCTAACCGTCTGTCTCTGGATAGTAAGTTTTACTCAATCTGACAGAATTCCCCATCAACTCCTGGAGAATACTCTAGAACCTTGAAGTAAACATAGGATCGATATCTGAAACAATATTAGAAGGAACCCCATGTAACCTCCAAAATTCCTACACAAATAGCTTACCCAGATCTTCAACTTTTGTAGTGTCCTTGATCAAAGAAAAATGATATGACTTTGTCAATGGATAAATCACCACCAAGATAGAATTAATCCCTTGGGGAGTCTATGGCAATTAAAAAACAAATTCCATGGATACCTCACCCCATTTTCAAATAGAAAACATAAGAGGATGAAGCAATCTAGAAGGTTTAAGATACTCTGCCTTTATCTATTAGCAGGTTTGATAGAAGGACACATAATCAACAATTTCACTCTTCATACCCAGCCACCAGAATTGTTGTCTCAAGTAATAATATATTTTTGTAGTTCCCGAATGAATGAACCATGAAGAATACTAAAATAAAACTAAACCAAGCTCCTCACTAATGATGGAACAAAAAATGATCCCCAAAACGGAGTTAACCATCTGAAGAAAGAGACCAACCCAAAATAGTCTGCCCACTATATAGGGTTTCTCAAATTCATTTAAAATCATCATCCAACTACTGAATCTATAGAATAGAGTTAAGAATAGGTGAAGAGAATTAAACATTGGTCCAAACAATGCTTGAAACATCTTCCTGACCATCCAGATGCAGTTGAAAAAAGAGTCCCAAAATTTTCTACTATTCCCTATATTCCAAAATAGCCGGTGAGATTACTTTCCTATTAAGAGAATATATAATGACATTCCCCTTCCTAGGGGTGAAGGTGGTATCAAATTAAAATATATGTAGGTATTACACCCACCACCTCTGTTTAAGATTCGAATCCTTCTAATACAATATATAACTCAAAATATAATGGTCATAAAAGAATGTGAACATTTCCCAAAAAATATAATTTCACCAAAACTTGAGCACATAAATAACTGAAAAAATCTCTAAATCATGAGTGGGGTAATTATTCTCATGTGGTATAATTTTATGATAATAATAAACCACCACATGATCATCCTACTTGAGAAAAAACCCAAACTAGTGCTAGAAGAATCATAGAAAACCACATACACCTTACCAAGATCAAGTAATATCTTAATGGGTGCTAATGTCAGAAGTGGTTTCTTCTTGTTGAAAGAATACTGACACTTCACATCCCATTTTAATTTTACCTTTTTCTTGGTAAGAGTAGTCAAAGGTGACACCAACTTTGAGTAGTACTTGATGAACTGTCGATAGTATCTTGCAGGACTGAGGAATCTCTGAATATCAAAGTCGTTACGTGGATCATCCCATTACAATACATCCTTTACCTTCTCAAGATCAGATAATAATCCATGCTAAGAAATCACATTCCCCAAGAACTACACTTCTTGGATCTAGAAATTACATTTTGAAATATTTCCATATAAACAATGACTTCTCAAGATTTCCAAAACCAAACTCAGATGGTGATCATGCTTGTGCTCAGATCTTGAGTAAACCAAAATGTTATATATGAACACTACCACAAAAGTATCAAGATATTGATGTAATATCTGATTCATAAAATCCATAAAAAATATAAGAGGTTTAGTTAAACTAAATGGAATCACAAGATATTCATAATGTCCATACCTGCTCCTGAAATCCGTCTTTAGTATATTAGAGTCCTGAACTCTGAGATGATGATAACCTAATCAAAGATCAATATTTGAAAACCACATTCCACCATTAATTGATTAAAAAAATCATACACATGTGGAAAATGACAATTATACTTAACCATTAACAGATTCAAATTCTAATAATCCACACATAGATGGAGTGAACTATCTACGTTCTTGGATAAGAGCATTGGGGCTACCCAAGGTGAAACACTAGGGAAAACAAAACCATTTTACATTAAGTAATCCAAATGAATCTTGATCTCTTTCAAATCCAATAGTTACATAAGATAATAAAGTTTCAAAATCAGATGCATACCTAGAAACAGGTAAATTGTAAACTCTACCTCCCTATTTGGAGGCATACCCAAGAAATCATCTGGGAAAACATCAGGAAAATCTTAAAAAATGGTAGGAAGATCAACAATATAAGAGTCATCCTCAGGCTCAACTGCAACACAAGATAAAAAACTCCTAGAATTTGGGTGGGAAGGTCCATCACTACCAAAATTTAGATTCCACTGTCCTTGAAACACCCATGAGCTCCCATCGTCTACAAGAAACATGATATGTCGATGATAACAATCAACCTCTACTCAATGGAAAAGAATCAAATCCATCTCAATGATGATTCCAAAAAAATCTAGATCAAGAATAAGAAAATCCCATACTATCGTCATATCATCTATTTATGGATTATAAAGACACTAAAACCCCTTCTATTTCATCTTCCCTAGAGGTGTCTCCAACTCCATAAAATAGGACATGAGTTTTTTTATAAGGTTAAACATATCAAAAAATAGAATTATATAAATGAGTGGGAAGGACCAGAATAAAATAAAGCAATCACTTATAAGGATTCAATAAATATGTTACCTCTTACTATCGCTAGAACCACATCTACCTCTACTAGAAACACATCTATTGCGTGATGAAGATTCACTCTTGAGGGCTATGGATAGATCCTTGTAGACTTTGAAGCATCTAACTGTGTGACAACAACCTTTGAAATTGATGATCCCTGATTATATCATGAACTAGACATGTCCTGATAGAAGCACTACAAATGAACACAATTCCCACAACTGATACACTTCTTTTCTTGTATAGGACAATAACTTCAGGTGTGTTAGACCTTAATACATAGATATAAAGTTAGAGGCACACTACTAGCCATAACGAAAGGTGATGAGGAAGCCTTCCATTGAGAACCACCTATGCCACTCCTGTGATTATCCTACAACTTTTTATCTTTCCCAAACAAACCACTAAAGTTTTCTCTGGGTGTAAGATAAGGGGAAGAATATGAAACCTTTCCTTACATATTCATTTCTTCCATGATATCCCTATCCACAATCTCTGCATAGGTTGAAATATTCAGTATAAATACTTTCAATTTGATATCTAGTCTCAAACCCTGTAGGTACTTCTGGGCCTTCTCCTGGTCACTCTTTACTACCTATAGTAAAACACGAACCATCTTGGAAAACTGATTGGTGTATATTGACGCTGCATACTCTCCCTACTACAAAGAGAGGAACTCCAGACACTTCTCCATCATCAGTGAATCCAGAAAGAACTTCCTAAATAAGATCATCTTGAAACCCTTCCAGTATAATCCCACATGCTTATCATCCTATACCATGGAATCCCACCACCTATTTATGGGACCCTCAAGTTGAAATGCCACAAAATTCACCTTAATACTCTTAGGTGTATCCAAAAAGTTGAATATATGATCGATATTTTCCATCTAATCCTCCACCTATGATCGAGTCCTATCTTCTCTAGCTTATAGTTGTAACTCAATGAATGTGTTATGAACTTGTGGAACATTATGGTCAATAACACAAACTTCATACACGATATCTTCAATATGATTTTTATCTATCATAGGATATGATTGACAAGCATCAGCTGCACCCTCCTGAAAAACTCCCAGAACACGTCTTGGAGGCATACCACTACACAAAGAAATATAAATAATGATAAAATGATAGAAAAATCTCAATTAAAACTATGAAATACATAATAAAAAACAAATATTAACATCAAAACTTAAAACATGAGACACACATCCCAACATCCTATAGTAACTTGAGTCACATCATGGTAACATCTAGCTATGAATTCACCAAAATATGCCTCTCAAGTTCCAAAAATTATATCTTCAGTATACCAAACATAAAAAGATAATAACTCTTGAGGAAAGACCACCTCTTATACCAAACTATAACAAACCGACCTAAATACCCTCTCAAACTGGTACTCAAACTGACCTGTTATATACCCGAATGAAGTTCCCAATCCCCATGGGTTGGAAACTAGCACCTAAGTATCACATGAAAACCAGAGGGAACTTTTTCACCCAACATAAAGAAAAAACATGGCACATATATAGATAAAAAAGACAACAGTGGAGGAGATATATATTCTATAACTAAAAATAGATAGTGAAAACCAAACAAATCAAAGTAGATATAATCTCTAAGTACATGTCTAAACATAAAAGGAAAATAAAACCAGAATTGATACTCCATGTGATAGAATGGGAAAACCCCCACCATCTCACCACCAGTTACCCTTACCCAGTTGACCGAAAACCTTACTGCCTCACTATGGAACTTTTCCTTTCCCTACATTAAAAGTCATACAATGGTCTATGCACCACCAAAGAGGTATGTAGGGTGTGACATAACAGGATCATTAGGATCCCACCTAGGTGTTCCATTGCAAGTCTCTATACAAATAACTCATTTATTATCAATTTCAAGCATAATTTCCATTTCCATTTATCAAAAATCCAAATAATGCATATCAAATCCAAAATAGTACAAATCCAAGAATAGGAAAATCACACTAAGGAACTCAATAGGTCAGGATAATAGACTAATTATACCACAATGAATGACTAGTCTACAAAAAACCATTATAACATAGGCCTAAGGAGTATAGGAACACCCCATGAGTGAATGCCCCAAAAATTTCAAGAACATGTCCCTAGAACAAAAATCCTAGGGAGGAGAGGAAATCCAAATGAGAAAAACTCTCATGGTAATATGTACGATAGTTCTAAGATAAACCTTCCACAATTTCACCCAAGGATTCCCATGTGAAACATTTCATAAATCATTTTAATGCTTAGAAAATAACCCTTTTCCATTTACCAAAAACCAAGGAAAACCCACATTTTATCACAAATCCATTAATTGAGAAAAAAAATCATGCAAAATTTATTTATAAATTAATTTATAAAATTGAAGTAATATAGTTCATCCACATAAGCTATATATTTAACAACCTACCTCAAAACTCAGTCCACACATGCCTGCAATGAGATCCACTAACAAGAAGGAACACACCAATGACAACAGAGGCCCTAAAACCATTATACACATCTTATAATTGATTACATTTAACAAATGAGTTGGTAGAGAATAGGAAATATCATATAACTCAAAAATGAATAGGAACTACACCCCAACCAATAAAGTAATCAACCCTTAGAATAATATCACATAAAATATCTAGAGAGAAACAAAAGGAAACATCACTACAGATCAACGAATCCAATAACGCAATGTAACGACGCTTCAACGATCAAAGTAATGAATAATTAGAAAGGCTTAATCACCTAGAGAGATGAGATATAATTAGAATAGTGATCCAATATTGAAAAAACAAATCTGTAATGAACAGAGACTCCTAAAATCACTGGAGAACCCTTCTTGGTTGAGTGCAAGGAGGGCTACAAAAGAATGAAAAAAATCAACTGATGCATCAAACTAAAACTCATCCTCCTAATAGTTAAAAGATGTGTAACCCCTTTACACATATTTTAATCCATGATGCTAAAGTACACTAAAAAACACATAACTTTTTATTAAAAACTGATATTTACTAAATATATGGTGTGTTACTCCTACATGGAATGTATTACTTTCACGTTGTGCAACAAGTTTAAAAATTGTGTCTAGAGACCATGTACACATTGTGTAAGCCCTTTATATTCCTCATAATCTCTAAAAACACATAAGAAAACCAATATTCTTACAAAAAACCCCAAAATGACTCGAGAATTCTCCATACTCAAGAAGAACCCCACAAACCCATTAACCCATTTATACCTTGACTCTATTAATTCAAAAAAACATACATCCCCAAAATTTAGTTCATTTTACAAAAAAATTATCTTCATCCTTAGGAATATTAAGGAACATCCAATTAAAAAGGAAAACTAATAAGGAGAAGGTAAATACCTAAATGGTGGTAATAGGATGTTACAACAACAATCTACAAGCTCAAAACTCCTTGAATTGTTTCTTTGATATTTATCCAGATTTTAACTATTTAAATAATAAATATTAATTTTTTTCACTCAGATAATTCTTCAAACTTTTTCCAAAACTGTTGTAGTTAGTTCATTTATCTCTCAACAACACTTGACATTGATTCATTGAAAACTAGTTATCCGATGATCATATTTAAAGACCACTTTCCTAGAACTTATCCAATAAGATATTCCAGGAAATCAAAAGCACAACTTTATTTTCTCATTTATGTATGAGGAGATCCTCATCACTCCATTTCATTTATTAGGTTCTTCCACACCACCCAATATTCTCCATACATTGAATTTATTTCCAATAGACGCATTGATAACAAATAAAACACTATTCTTAAAAAATATTCAACATCCAATTAGGATATTTAGTATATTTTATTCAATTCATTAATATATGTCTTCTTACATTGATTTGTATTTGATGGTTAACTTTGTACATAGATCTGATTTTGATTCACCAAAAAAAGAGAATTAAAACACAAAAGCCAAACTTGATGGTTAAATCTAATATTAAGAGGGAATTGTGAAAATGAACAACCAATATGTAACAACTCTGAGCTTATAGATTTAATTTTAATTTTAATTTTTGTGTTTTAGGATTTAATGTTTTACATTTTAACTTGAATTTTGGATGGGTTGTGGAAGAGGAGGAATTCAGTATGGGAGGAGGAGTTGAGTGAACAGTGTTCACTATATCACACCATCGAAACCACTTTGGTAGCCACTATGAGTCTGGTTGTGACACACTCATATAACTGTTGATTAATATTTTATATTATTTTACCTTATCTTGTGGTAGTTTTTGTTTTTGGAGATTTTTTTATAATTTTAAAGATTCTGGATTTTCCCTCTATACATGGGTTTTTCACGTTCACCGCATGACTTGGTAAAACATGTAGATGACTCTTACATGAGGAACTTCTTCTATGCATAGTTTGGAGAACCATACTGGGTTACCTTTATGTATAAGTATTTTTCAATTCATTTTTTCTTTCATGGAATTTTTTGCATGAACATAGCTCAATTTGGGTTAAACTATGTATGTTATAGTAGAAACCATGCAAGCTACTTTAGGGCTTGGTTTATTATTGCATGACTTTTGCACGGTTAGTAAAACCATGAGAAAATCATGCATGTGATCTTTAATTTTTATAAAATATGTATTTAAAGGTTTTAATACACCTTATAAACCATGTGAAAAATAGTTATAATGTGTTTTTCTTATATATTGGCTTCCACATGGTTGGCACATGGTTCAACAAAACATTCAAGATGCCTAGATTCTAAAAAATTTGAAATTCCTCTTATAACTCTCTTTGATTTTAAGGCCAGAGGACCTCCTTCCTCTCTTCTCTCATTCGTCTTTCCATGTGCATGCATGGGGAGATCCCTCCCTTCATTATCCTCTAATTTCAAGATCCCACCTACTCGATTTGAAGTAGTTTTAAAGAGGTAATCCCTTATTTATCCACATTTCCTCTTCCTATATTCTTATATTTTTATACCCCTTTGATTTTATCCCATATATGAACCCCAACTACTATTTGAGTTGGTATTAGGGTTTGAGATGATTATAATGTTTTGGTTTTGGGTTGTCTAGGGTGGAGGAGGATGTATTCTTGAGCATTTATGCATTCTCCATCAAGGGTGATGTGTTTCAAATTCTTTTCCACTTAAAAGAAGTAGTTTCTATTAATCTACCTTATAATTCACATAAAAAATTCTTGGATTCTTTTAAATGATTCTATTCTGAATTATACCTATACATATTAACCTGAAGGGTTTAAAGTGGGTTTCAAAGGATTTAAACACTTAGAATGGACTTATTGCATGAAAAGTGTTCTTAAAAATTCAAGAGTGGATTTTTTAAAAGAGTTTCAATGTTTTAAAAGGGTTTTTGACACTGGTTTCATTTTTAAAGATAATTTTTGGGGTTTTAAAGGGATGTTTTATAAAAAAATGAGGTATTTGACCCTCATTTTAATTATTTTGAGACCATTGGGTATTGATGATGTTATATAATATTTTAAGAAGGGATTTTTTGGAAAAAAATTTATTTTACAAATAAATTTACAATGGTGAATTGGAAGGGTGGATTTTTAATAGAGTTTGAAATAGTATTTTAAATTATGTGAAATGGATTAGAATTCCATGATTATTTTGAAATCCCAATAAATAATTTTAATGGGTGTTTTGAGAAAACAATGGTGACCCTCAATTGAGCCCCCATTATTATGAGTATTCCCATTATGGATTGTTTCCCCTTAGAGGATGTTTTATAGTGATTTTTATCTATGTAATTCTTATGAATGAATATAAAATGGGTTGTTTCTTATGGGAGAATAGGAGGTGAGATGAGGTTTATTATTAATACTTTATGCTTGTTTCATGTTTGTATTTATTTTCTCACCTCCATTTGACATGTCATGGGTTTTCTTAGTAACTAAGTAGAGGTCTAGATAAGATAAAACATTAGTGTGGATTGTATCTTCCTAGGGGTAATTTTCTATAGATGATGAGTGGTACATGGAAGGATTGTGTACTTGTGGTAGCTTGAGCACTCTCAAGATGGTTATAGGGACCAATTACTTCGACAGAACTATAGATACAAATGTGTTTTTTTAACATTGAAGACGGAGGCTGTAACTATTTTATTAGAAAGCAATCAAAAGAGAGTAACAAAAAAGAGTATGGGAAACAATGAAAAAACAAGGTAGAAGAGTATTTACCTATCTTTTTCATTAATCTAGAACTTAGATTTATCTCTTCTTCTTGAATTTATTTCCATTAAGCTCTTCTGTGACCCCGACCTTGACCTCTTAACCTTCCTCAACACGACGGAAGGGATTGGAGTCTTTCTAAAAGTGTCTCAACATCTGTGTTGTTAGGATCAGAGCTATCATATTCCTCTTTTCCTTTACCAGGAGAAGCATATTCCTTTGTTGTAGTAGCCGAGGTGGGGATCACCTGAGTCTCATCAGGAGAGCCCTGTGTGGTATCCCGCATCTCAGTGGAATCATCAATATATTGACCAATGGAAATATTGTGCTTACCTGAAACAAAAGCAACTGTAGACTTTTCCTTCTTGTAAGAAATAAGATGAAAGCCTTAATTATCCACAATGGGTTTTGAATAACCATGACAAGGTATAGAAATGACTGGAGAGTCAGATTCTAAAATTTTATTACCCTTTTGTAT
The DNA here is from genome assembly GCA_963277665.1 of Viscum album. Lineage (NCBI taxonomy): Eukaryota > Viridiplantae > Streptophyta > Magnoliopsida > Santalales > Viscaceae > Viscum > Viscum album. The sequence goes on from OY728127.1 coordinate 1,817,764,359, forward strand.
ACACGAAGAAACCATCCTATCATTAATATTATGCTCAAATAATTCATGAATTTCATCTTTAGTTACTTGATCAACTCTTGATGACATTTTAATAGATGAAGAAATTTGAATTTGATGCAGGTCAGTACATTTTTCTTGACTGACAGTATCAACATTTTGCAAAATCACCTCTTCAAAAAAGATGGCAGCCCAAGACTTTGACTTATTATCAGAAGTAGAGGCATATATATTAGGTGCGGTACATGACTTGATTGTAGAACTTTTATTTGATTCATTGGTGTCTTGGTTCCTATTGTGATTGTATTTCATTTTGTTTCACTTTTAGACTAATTTCTAAAAATGGTTTGGAAAGTGTATTTTAAAAGGAAGGGTTTAATTATTTATTAAATGAGTTTTATGAAAATATTTTTAGATGATATTATTTATGAAATTTTATTTTCAATATTTTTTTTGAAATATGAATGAAATGTAAATTGGTTATTTTTTCAATGATTTTAAATGTACTCTTAGCTTGTTTTGAAAAAATTTAAATAAAATGTTTTTCCACTCTTGTTTTATTTTAAAGGGTGGTTTTTTAATAAATTAGAGTGTGACTTGTTATTGGATTTATTTTAGTATCACATATGAAAAAACTTTTTTATACCTTATGTTCAAACATTAATTTTATGGTCTTCCTTGTGAAGGGAATTTCATACACTCCTTGGTGAGATCCTATCAACAATTTTAGCTCACACAATGGATATGCACTAGTGTGTGAGTGTGTATGTAGTTTACTTGTTTCAATTTTAGGTTCCCAATTATATTTCTATTCCTTGAGGCTTAGGGTGGTCCATTGATAGATGAGTGGATATGGTGAGTGACCGTAAGTCACTAGTGGTGATGCTGGGGCTGTTCGTGTTCCATTTACATTTTATTTTGGGATGTCGTATCAGCGAACTAAGCCTATTTTATTTTTTTCTTATATTATTGTATACAATTCCAATGTATTTATATCAGATTTATATTTTTGATGGATATTTATTTCAATATATCTTATTTAGATGGATTATTTATTATGTCTCTGCTTATTTAGATTGCATGTGTGTCTAATATTTGGATAGGTCATGCCAGATTCTCAATAGTTTCTTTTATTTATTTATTATTATTATAAAGTGTGAAACCATTCCCAAAATTTCATTCTAGATATTTCGCACAAGTTTTCGACCCATGGGGATTAAGAACACCATTTGGATATAATGACAGATTGGGTCAAGTGACGTGTCATGTTAGCACAAATTAATCCATTACAAATTGTATCAGAGCCTAGGGTTTTCAGTAAGGGCCTAAGTTATGGAATTAATCTCTTTTTATTTGGGTGTGTCATGATAATATGGAGTTAGGATTCACGTTAAGGCTTTATATTTTGGTCATGAATAAATTCATGATCACCACCTTTCATGATAGTGCTTGAGTTTCTATGGGAAGCTGGGATTTCATTTTGATTATCATTGATGGTGATCATTTATCCTCAATGTCATGGTATGGGTTTACATGGGGGTTTTTTTTGATTTGTGTTGAGTAATAGAAAAGAGATAAATGGTGTGAGGTTGGCTTGTATGACCTGATAAATTGATCTGTGACCAAATTCTTAGTCTTAGAGACATTTCAAAAATTGTTGTATGACCACCCTATGGACCATTAAACCATATGGATGAGTTGATCATGGTTCCACATCCCATTTTGTTTTTTATTTGTCCCCCTTAAATCTTGGTCTATTTCTATTGTCTCTTTTAAATGGGAAATAGATAAAGGTGGTTTATGTGACATGTTGATGATGTGGACAGGGGTTTGTTTGGATTTGTGGTGTACCCTTGTTTACGTGGTTATTGTGAAAACTAGATTTTGGTGTGGAAAATATGAATTTAATTATTTTTTATAATGAAACCTTTAACATAATTTATAAAATAGTATTGGTATTTGTGAAATGTTTTTGAAGGTGGTTTGTTTCAATATAAAGTTTGTAAGACATTTTAGTTTTAAAACCAGTTGGTGATTTAACTATAAATAGATTTTGAATCTCTTAGAGTGTGTTTCCAAGAATGGTCTATTTTTAAGTGAAAACCAAGATGTTTGTTTATATATTTTAAAATGTGAAGGAGTTTTAAATAAATAAGAACTTTCAAAAGGTTCAAGTGAGTTGTTCACTTCAAAGAAAGTTGGTTTTTTAAACCAATTTTTGTGGCATGTTTGATTCTTGAACCTTGATGGGAATTTAAATCTTGGTGGGTTTTTAATGTTTTAAATAATTGAAATTGAGATTTTAATTTATGGATATTCGTAAAATAGAATTTTTTTAGTTTTAAAAATTAGGTAGATTATCTAAAGGTTTGTCCTATTTTTTAAAGATATATCACTTTTGAAATGAGTTGAGACTCCTCACTAATGGGGTCATGGATTAGAAAATATGGTTTTCAAAATAATTTTTATTATTTAATTGAGTGTGTTTTTATTTTTACCTCTATTAACATGGGTTATATTGATTTATTTTGAGAGACATGACCAGATTGAGTTTATTTTTCGAGTGCTTTAAAGTATACCTGCTGAAAAGGTATCAAGTAAAGGTAGGGTATTCATTTATAAGTGTGGTTATTTTATTAGTCTTTTGCCTTTTAAAATATATAAATGGAGTGGAATGTTTTGTTTTTCTCTTTCGATGGGGTAGTTATGTGTAATATATTAGTTTTATTTTAGATACTAGACCGGTGAGACTTGGTTGGATGGATCGAATTGATGAGGATCAATTTTCCTAATTTTTTTGGGTGTAAGTTTTGGTTTGGGAAAATGATATATACTGGTATTTTATTCTTAGTGGGATTAGGTGATTTTTGGTGAATTTTTTTTGTTTGATATTTTTGGATACCCTTAAGTGAGCTATGGTCATTTTGGAATGTTCATTCCTCATTGTTCTTTTGTTACTTATGTGGATTCTTTTAGTAATGAGGGATTTATAGTGAGATCCATGCATGAGGTTTGATCTATTGAACAGGAATGGGAAGAAAAAGTGTGTTTTGATTGACTAGGATAGACATGATACCAGTTGAGATTTTATACTAGATAATGTTGGTTCAAATACAACTATTTTTTATGAGATAGTAACCTAGGTATGAGGTCATAGATAACCCATTTCACTTAGTTTTATAACCCAAGGTTAGAACCCATGTAATTTTTTTGTTGACGCATGATTCTATTTGGTTCGTCCCATGAATGTTTTTGGACATGTTGTTTTTATTTCATTTTGGTGACCCAATCATGTGATATCGGAAGTTACTTGGTTTTTTGATTTATTAGATATTTATGGGATGGTACTTATCTTTTTGGGGTTGAGATAGCCTTATAGATGTTCAATTATTTTCTTTACTAATTTATGGAATCTCAGTTGTTTCAGTGATGTTGTAAATGTGGGAGGGATCATCGATACGTCACTAATTTAGATCAATTATAAACAATAGGTATACCTATGTTTGGTCTCCATTTTTTTTGATTTTATTGTTGGAAAATTGTGGTTAGATTATTGCTTGCGGTTTCTTGATGTGGTGTGGGAATTTTGATGGATGTTTAGAGAATGGATCTTATTTAAGTTTTTTCTTAGTCTTAGGGTCTTTTGAGCTATCCTCAACCCTCCCACCTTTTTCGTAGGTCTCAATGTTTTTAGATATCCTTATCTTATACTCGAACCATGTACTTTGTAGGGGAATCACCTGGCATGGTGGGGATAATTTTGACACCCCATGTCACCGTTGATTAATATTTTATATTATTTTACCTTATCTGGAGGTAATTCATATTTTTGGAGAGTTTTAGTTATAATTTTAACGTTTCTTAATTTTTTTCTCTGTACAAAATTTCCCCAAGGCCACCGCACCATTTGGTAAACCATATAGTATACCCTTATGTGGGGATTTTATTTTTCACATTGTTTTGAAAACCATGTAGGGTTACCTTTACATATAGTTTAGGGTTATCTTTACATCGAGATATTTTTCAATTCATTTTACTATTGAATGGTTTTTACAATATGTATAAAGCATAGTTTGGGTTAAACCATGATAGTGTTAGTAGAAACTGTGTGAGATTCTTAGTGGTTTGGGGTGTTGGCAAATAACTTTCACACGTTTAGTAAAACCATGAAACATGCATGTGAGTGATCTACCATTTTTATTAGATCCATTTTAATGGTTGGAAAATGGTTTATAAATCATGTATCCAAACCATGTGAGTGTAATTTTCTTATCTAGTGTTTCTAAATGGTTGTCACGTGATTTACCAAACCATGTGTCCTAGCCATGGAGCTTCCTCAATTCTTAAAAATTTTAAATTCCTCTTATATCCCTATTTGATTTAAAGGCCAAAGGAACTCCCTTATATCTTCTGTCATTAAGTCAGACATGGGTACACCTGGGGATCTACCTAACATCCTCATCCATTGATTTCACTTCCCCTATCACTCAATTTCATTCAATTTTCAATAGGTAATCCTTTCTTTCTCCTACTTTAATATTCCCCACTTTTCCCGCGACTCTTCTCCTTCAATTATTTCCAATATAAAAACCATAACAATTATTCAGGTTTGGATTAAAGTTCAAAATGGTTCTAATGTTAAGGTTTTGGGTTGTCTCGGGTCAATGAGGATGGATTATTGCTTGGTTATGAATTTTACACAAAATAAACATGTTTTACTTGTATTTACACTTGAAATAGGAAGTTGATTCTTTGAATCTACCTTATAATTCATGTTATAAAATTATTGGATTATTATAAATTAATTCTCTTCTAAATTATACCTATATATTACCCTGAAGGTTTTAAGGTGGATTTCAAATTATTTCAACACTTTTCAGGGACTTGTCACATGCCAAGTGTTTTTTAAAATGCTAGAGTGTCTCTTTTAAAGGATTTATAAGTTTTGAAAGGGTGTTTGACACCAGTTTCATTTTTAAAGGGAATTTTTAGTGTTTTAAAGGTTATTTTCATAAAGAAATATGACTTTTATTGAATTTTAATTTAATTTAGAGAATTTATTCTCTTTTGTGTTTTGAAATATTTTAAAAATGGGGTTTTAGAAAATGATTGGGTTTCCAAATGAATTTCCCAAGATGAATTGGAAATGTGTATTTTAAGATAGTTTGAAATTGGATTTTAAATGGTGTGAATTGGTTTTAGAATCCTAAGATTCTTTTTAATGAACATTTGGATATTTTAAAGTGATTGTTTTTCTAAAATAAGGGTTACCCTCAATAGATCCCCTCTTATTATGAGTATGCCTATTTTGGATCATGACACCTTTGGGGATGTTTTATAGTGATATATATCTAAGTGATTCTTATGAATGAATGTGAAATATGCTATTTATTATGAGGGAGTAGGAGGTGAGATGAGTTTTATATTTAATTACTTATACTTATTCAATTTTATTATTTGTTTTCTCACATCCATTTGAAAATTCATGGGAGTCCTATGTATCTAAGTAGAGGTTTGGATAAGAGAAAACCCTTGCTCAGATTGTTCTCTTTATAGGGGGTCATTTCCCATGAATGTTGAATTCTAAGGGGATAAATTGTGTGACCATGGTATCTTGAGTCCTCCCATGATAGTTATAGGTACAAACTAGTTTTATGAGACTACCAGGATAGACGAGTTCTTTAATGATTTCATATGGATCTTGTTTCCAATTTAAATAATGTTACTTGAGTGCTAGGGATTTTCATAAGATGATTTCATTATTTTTTGGAAATTTTAGGGAATTTATTTTAATGGATTGATTTCATTACCCTAGTTTTTCTTTGATCATATAGAATATTTACTTTATTGTGGAACTTTTATTTTATTCATTTATGTCTTAGTGTATATTGTGATAGTGTTTCATTTTGTTTTGGATTTTGGTACACTTTCAAATTTTTCTCTAAAGATGGATTGGAAATTTTATTTTAAAAGGTAACATTTTTTTGTTTTTTAAATGAGTTTTAAGAAAAGGTTTTTAAAAGAGATTATTCATGAAAATGGATTTTTAAGAAATTTTTGGAGAGTGGAATGAAAGGTAACTTGGGATTTGTTTTAGAAAATTAAAAATTTACTATTTCCTTATTTTGAAAAGAGTTATCTAAAGTGTTAATCTACCCATATTTTATTTGAAAGGGTGGTTGTTTAATAAATGTGAGTGTGGATGTTAATTGATTTATTTTAGGCTCACATAAAAAAACTAATTTTATATATTGTGTTAAAAATAGCATTGTAACATCCCCAAATTTACAATGAATGTTTTTATGAATTTTCTTTTATAAATATAAAAATAAATGCTAAATGAATTTTATACTTTCAAGATAATCAATTATTTATAAAAATATTAATCAATTAATTTGTCATTTACATATTTTTCAGAGAAATTATAAATTTAGTTATTAAAATGGTTTTATAAAAAGAGTGAATAATAGGATTAGAATCAACCCATCACATCTAGTATGACCATAAGGCTTGAACCAATGAATGAAGGGTGAAAATGGTGCATCATCTTCCATAAACCTATGTGATTCCCTAATTCATTCTTCCATAATTTATATATACTCACATATCTTTTATTATATACATGATTATTTTTAAATATATAGTTTTATTTGATAACTACATTCTTCATACTAATAGTTTTATTTCCAAATCATCTCTGTTATTAAGTCATTATAATTTAATGGTTAAAAAATCATGATGCATGTTTTAATTATCATAAAATTGGATGTACTCTCATATGAAATTTTATGAATGGTTAAATATAAATAATAAATTATGATGTACTTTAATTTTTCCTAATAGTCTATTTAAATGTTTTTATTTTATCTTAATATGTTTATATGTTTTATTACATTAAAATATTACTTTTAAAAGGTTAAATATAATGTTTCATAATAAATATTCAATAAATCTTTATTTCATTCATTGAGAATAACACATTTATTACTCATTAATATCTAGTAAAATACCCAGTATTACAACAAGTTGACACACATAAAGGCTTCTACATTTCATAAGAACATTTCACATTATGTATAAATATGGAATAGTAAAACTAAGAATAATAAAGGGATATATGCATTGAAGAATAATACATTCACTAAAACAAACTCCACTATCTTGAAATACACCAAGAGGATATCTCCTACCATAAAGATCATAAAAAATAAGATAAGTGTTAGAAAAAATGTAAATTATCAAAGGATGTGTAAGAAAATTTGTAAGCAAAGTAGTGAGTGAAAAAGTGAGAATGACAATGTATTTATAATTAAATTTTTCATTTTTAATTTTAATTGTTGAAAAATATGGTTAATCATAATTATAAAAATTAGTTAATAAGATATTTTATCATTATTATTACTGGTTATATAAATACAATTAAATTCATTAACTTTGTTATATATTATTTTTAAATTTCATTTTATTATACTAACATGATTTTTATTCCATGGTATTATATTCCATTTTATATTTTATAAATTAGACTTTATTTATTCCCTCTTATTATATCCATTTCCTAAGCTATTACTATGCTGAAGTAAGGGTCCCTAATCCTCCTATTTCATTTTCAGGTTTATTACCTTTGTTATATTGTAGTTTTAAATTTAATTTATGTATACTAATTTGTTTTTTATTCCATGTTACTATATTCAATTTTATATGTTTTAAATTAGGGTTTATTTGTTCCCTCTCATTATATCATTTCTTTAAGCCATTTCTATGTCGAAGTAAGGGTCCACAATCCTCCTCTTACTTTTCAAGTACATTACTTTTGTAAAATTGTTTTTTTAAATTTATTTTCTCATACCACCGTGCTTATTATTCCATGGTATTATTTTAAATTTGATGTGCTATAAATGAGAGTTTATTTATCCCCTCTCATTATATCCTTTTTCTAATCTGTTACTATGCCATAGTAAGGGTACTTAATCCTACACTTCAATTTTCAAGTACATTATTTTTTTATATTTCATTTATAAATTAATTTTTCATTTATTTAAAAATACTTTACTCTAATGTATTATATTTCATTTATATTTTTAAATGAAATTTTATTTAATTCCTCCCATTATAGCCTTTTCAGGTCGTTATAATACTCAGACTATCCTTTAGCCATAAAACCGTTCTAAATTTTGTAAAGAAAAATGTTTGTGGTTTTCTTATGAAATGAAACCCTTATTTGGATAGTAAAAGTGGATGTGGTATTGAATCATATTAATATAGGTATTAAAATACAAAAAAGATTTTTTCAGGTATATCATTACCATAATTTTGGTGCACGATGAGTGATCCCTTACTGTGCACCTGGTTTGACACTTCTAGGGGATATGATTTGATTAATTTATATAATATTTATAAAACCATTTTGAAGGATTTATTTATAATTGATTTGGTATCCTAACTTTTGAAATACATATACTCCAACTACCTAGATATCTTTATTAATTATTTCGTTGGGTAAAAATAATTTTGTACTAAACAATTCATTCTTCTATATGGTAAAATAGTCTAAAAAATACAAAATTGAGAAATTTTTCTATGTATTTGTGTTGTAAATTCCATAAACATTATGACATGTAATATTTTGTAATGTAATGAAATGAATTAAACATGAAATTATGGGTGGGTCCTAAACTTATTTATCCCCTCATTGCAATGGTAGGTCTCATGAGGAAACTAAGATAGGGTAATTTTAACTTACTTACCCTTTATGTAAGATGTCATGGAACCAGATCTTGACAGTATTTTTAAGGAATCCAACACTATAAATTCCCATCACACTATGATCATTTATTTTTATACTGAAATATACTCATTGTTAAATTATCTAGGGATTTATTTGTGATTTTTTTTATTATGATATGACATAACTTAATTTATTCATTCATGCCTCTATTCACATTATTATTAGTTATTGATATCTGGACATTTATCCATTGTTAAGTTGGATATGGATTTATTTATGCTATCTTTTTTTTACAATATGGAATGACTAAGTTTATTCATTCATGAATCCTTTCACTTTAAGATAAGTTATTGATATCGTAGAATCTATTCATTGTTATGTTGGACATGAATTTATTTATTCTCTTAGTCTCATAAGTTATGGCACATGTCAGTTTATTTATTCATTCCACAACAACTTCCACTATACACTATTCCCCTACCAAGAATCTAATATCACCCCTTTAAATTGATTTATTTTTCCCTATGAAACCAAGCTTAGTAATACATATGAAAAATAGATTTTCATGGAGAATAATAATGTTTTAAATTTTTTCAAATGATTTATTTTTTGTTTTAATGTAATGTAAAACACATTTTATGTATATGGTTTCCTAAGTCTACTAAATTTTTGGGTCCACTATATTGTGATCTATGTACCATTACAACAAAGTATCCACTGAGTTTAGGGTACTTGAGTTGAGATTTTTACAGTTGGTATTAAAGGAAAGTTTAGTAGAAACCTTAGGAACTATATTTATAAGAACATATTTAGAAATAAATAGGAAAATGATCATGGATAAAATATATTAATACATAAATATTCCCAACTTAAGGAAAATATTAATTATTATGTGCATTTATGGATATAGGATATGAAAATTTTTATGATCATCAGTTTTGATGATTATTGGAAAAGTTAATGATAATTTTGGGATAATTATTTAATAAATTAGGTTAAGGGTGTGAGAAAACCCTAGATAAAAGAAACTTATATTTATCTAAGATTTATATAGGAAGAAATGAAAATATATTTTTCCAAAATTTGTGTACTTTAGACATCCATAATATGGATCATTCATAATTTACATGATTTATTATCCTTATATATTTTTGATCACTCATGGTTAACTATTTTGGTTTTATTTGAAGAATGGAAATAAGTGATAGCTAACTAAATTATAATTAGGTTGCAAGTTGTTCATTTCATGTTTTAATTATGTTTTTTCAAAGATATTCTATCAGGATGGAAGGAAAAACCATGTCAATACCCAAAATAAACATAGGGATTTACCTCCTGACAATGACAATGTGACTGGTGTTACTATCAAATCAGAGTTGGGATATTTTTGGAATTATCTTCGGAATATTTTGGTATAGACCCTTAAGAAGATATCTTAATATGATTAAATGAAGTATAAATAGTATGAATCATAGGATTAAATTTTCTATGGTATTTATAATGCACCCCTTATATAGATTACAATTAATAGAAAATTTGGGTTTAGTAAGTGTTTATTAGTGATTAAAATTATGAGGATGCAATTTTGTTTAGGGGTAGAATGCAACATACGAAAATTTTTAATGATTATTTTTATGAATTTACTTTAAAAAATATAAAAATAAATGCTAAATGAATTTCTTTCATTCGAATTAACCAATTATTTATAAAAATATTCATCAAATAAATTATTCATTTACATATTTTGCACTTAAATTAGAAATTTATTTATTAAAATGTATTTAGAAAAAGAGTAGATCATAGGCTAAGAAACAGCCCATCGCATTTGGCATGGTCATGGGGCTCGAACCCAAAACTGAATGGTGAAAATGATGAACCACCTTTTATCATCCTATGTGATTCCATACTTTTATATTCCATCCATTATATATATTAATATACATATCTTTTATTATATACATGATTATTTTTAAATATATATCTTTATTTGATAACTACATTCCTCTTACTAATAGTTTTATTTCTAAATAATCTCAGTTATTAATTCATTAAACTTTAATGGTTAGAAAATCATGATGCATGTTTTCATTATCCTAATATTGGATTTACTTTTCTATGACATTTTATGTATGGTTAAATATAAATAATAAATTATGATTAATTTTCAATTTTCATTATAGTTTATTTAAATTTTTTTTATTTTGACTTAATCTATATTAATGTTTTATTACTTTAGAATATTCCTTTTAAGGGGTTAAGTAACATGTTTCATAATAAAATTTCAATAAATGTTTTTCTTCATTCATTGATAATAATAAATTTATTGTATGATCATATCCAGTAAAATACCCACTATTACAATAAGTAGACTCACAAAATGAGTTCAACATTTCATATGAACATTACACAATAGGCGTGAATATAGACTTGTAAAACTATGAATAGTAAAGGTATATAAAAATTAAAGAATAATAGATTCAATAAAACAAAATCCATTGGATTTAAATCCACCAATAGGATCAATCATACCATAAAGATCATAAAAATAAAGACAATCATTAGAAAAATAATTAACATTATCAAAGGACACTTAAGAACCTTTGTAAACAAAGTGGTGAGTGATAAAGTGAGAATGATGGTGTATTTATAAGGAAACATGTCATTTTTAACTATAATTTTAATCCAATATGGTTGATCAAAATTATGACCATTAGTTAATAATAAATTTGTTCCTTATTATTATTTTTTATGTAGATGCAATTAAGTGACTGAAAATACTATTTTAATGATATAACTGAAATTGTTTTATTAGAGAATAAAAATATATTCTAATTATAATATGTTTTATCATAAATTTATAAGTATTAGATAAAATTATTTTCATGAAATAATCTTAATAAATTATTTTTAAACCCAAATATATTTTTAAAAAGTCCTTATTAATTTATATAATGGTTAGAATGTTTATTTTTCTATGAAAATGCGAAATTAAAATAAATAAGGGTATTTATTTAAAAGTTAAAATTATAATATTTATAGTATTATTATGATAAAATAAACATCATTTTTTGTACCCAAAACATCAAAATTATATTAGGGTGGTTTTCTGGGAATTGTTTGACAAATTTGATTTTTTTGGTGAAAAAGTGAAAATTGCCGCTTTACAAAGCACTATGATTTTTTGACATCATTATTATGTCAGCATGACTAAAAATTTATGAAACATTTTATTCAATAAAAATAAAATTAAATAGGTATAAAAATAAATTTTAAAATATTAATTTTAAAAAATAAATTTATAATTTACATTTTTGAACCAAAAAAATGTATTTTTGAAATAAAAGTTATTTTTGTTTTGTGTGCGTTAATTGGGTTTTTTTGGGAGGTATTTTTTAGGTTTTTCATTCTATATACTTCCAAACACTTTCTCCCACTCATTAATAATACATAAAATTGGTCTTAATTGATTAAAACCAGAAGTGGCTGGCTTATATAATAAAATTACTTATATTTTAACCCTTAAACCACCCCTCCTCAAGTATAAATACCCACTTTCCCTCATCTATTTCCACTGAAAATACTTTGATAATGATTTATATATTAGCTACCCTATAAAGAGTCTCTCCAAGGTGGTTATAAGGTTATAATAAGTCCATGTATAGCTTTAAGAAGCATCCTTCCAAGGTAAGGGTCCTTAATCATCCTCTTTCCTTTTCGATTTCATTACCTTTATTATATTATATTTTTAAATTTCATTTTATTATACTACCATATTTTTTATTCAATGGTATTATATTCCATTTTATATTTTTTAAATTTGAGTTTATTTATTCACCCTCATTATACATTTTTCTTAATCCGTTACTATGCCAAAGTAAGGGTCCCCAATCCTCATATTTCCTTTTGAAGTTTATTGCCCCTTTCTTAAGGTATTACTATGGAGTGGGAAGAGTTTAGGAGAATATTTTTCAATAAATATTTTCCCTAGTATATGAATAAAATATATATATAAGAAATTATTAGAGCTTATGAAGAAGGAAAATAAATCAGTGGAATGTTATGAAATGAACTTTACAAGACTTGGTTAATACACATCTAGCTTTATTATAGATCCTAAGGGAAAGGTTGATAGGTTATTTGGAGGGATGAGATCCAATTTATAATGTAATCTAGAAAATATAGACTATGAATGATATTAGGAAATAATTTGGTGTTATTTGAAGGTTGAAATAGAGTTTGGAGAGATTCAGTTGTCACATAGGCCAAATGAAAAGGAGAGAGAAATAGAGCCAAAATCAGGGAATAATTTTGATCATGGAAGAGGAGAAAAGAAACTGAAATTATGCACATAAAAAAAATGTGGGAAGAAACATTTAGGGAACTAATTTCTTGGGAGTGTAAGGTTCTAAAAGTGTGGAAGATATGGATATATATCTCAGAACCATCGTAGCAAGGTGAAGTCTCAACATATCAATGAAAAGGATAAAGGGAATAGGGCATAAACATATCCTTGAGTTCAATGCTTCAAATGTGGATAAATTGGGAACTTTACAAATCAATGTCTAAATAATAATATAATGTAGGGAAACCACCATAAAATTTATCATAGGCTAATGGATCAAGGTTTTGCTTCCACAATCATAATAGATGAAGTAGAGACACCAAATTATGTGGTGGAAAGTACAATAATTGTGATCTCAAAGCTAACAAGTAGATTATTTGAATCTAGTTCTATGCATTCCCTTATTTCATCCATGTTGGAAAATAATTTAGAATCAAACCCAGAACTTATAAAAGTAGATTTATCAGTTAAAAATCCTAGAAGAATAATCCAAGAATCAAAGGTGCATTGAAACTATAATATAAAATTTGGTGAGTAAAATATAATCATTAATCTAGTAGTCATTCACATGGTTGAATTTGACACTATAATAGGGATAGAAAAGATCTCAAAGTATAATTATAAGATCAACTACATATGAAAGGAAATTTTAGTGTCACTGAATGGAAAACCTAGAGTTATTTTCTAAGGAGATATATCCTTTCTGGAAATCTGGGTAGAATAATATAATATAACCTTCATTATAAACATGATTGGTGAAGAAAAATAAGAAATAAAATGTCTAAATATAGAAAATTTCCCTATTTTTCAGGAATACAGTGATGTATTCCCTAAATAGTTACATGGACCTCCCCTAAAAAGAGTGGTATAGTTATCCATTTAACTCATACCTGGATCCAAGAAAATATCTAAGTCCCCATATAGAATGTAATATATGGAGTTAAAATAATTAAAGAAGAAACTAAAAGATATTTTGGGAAGGGTTTTATTAAATCAAGTATGTCTCATTTGGGCAAACCTATTCTCACCTAACATGACAATTTGAAATTTTATTTCTAAAAAAACTTTTTTAGGGAATGTGAGAACCCAAAAAGGGTAGATACAACACCAAATGTCAAACCATATATGAAATTACCATTCTATTCCAGAAAATATTTAAAATATTTAAATTATTGACAATTTTTAAGCTCTATGTGATAGAGTTTACCTTCATGTTTAGATCATCTTTGACGAGATACTAAAAGTGGTAGGCCAACCTATCCTAGGTTTAAATGTATTACATTTGATTTATTTTCCCCCCTGTTCATTATATAATAAAATATCCAATATTATTTGTTTATCCAATCAATTTTCTCATAATTAATATCAACTTGATTCAATATCTCATACATTCTATTATAATCCACTTTTGAAATGTTGATATCAAAATATTCTTCCAATATATCTTCCTTAGAATGTAGGAGAATCTTTAGGTTGACATTCTCCTTCCTTGCCTCTTTCTAGACCCCGTTAAATGCCTCAAGTTCCAAAAAATGTTTAGGATCTTCTTACCTAGTAACTTAAGTCTCTTTGTCCTTATCACTAGAAACCTCAACCTCATCACTAGGAGGTGTTTTTTCACCCCTATAATTCAAAATTCATGAACCACTAATGGATCTGACTATGCATATGCCTTAGTTTTTTTAGCTTATTTAGTGATCATGGGCTTTAGAATGTTGGAGTATTATTTAGGTTTCTTATTTTTTTTCTTTTGGTACATCAAAAAATTCCAAGAAACAAAATTTACTCGCTTACCATTTATCAAGACTCACCAAACAACCATTATTTTATGATGATCTTTTTCACACTCCAAAGCTAATTGGGAATCTATTTCTTTATCACTCTATTGAAGATCCCCATGGGTCTTAAGACTCAGCTTTCTTCCTCTTCTATCTTGGAATGAAATACTACCACCTTTTAGGATCAACATCCTCCTCCTAATTTCTATATTTTTCTAAATATATAACATTCAAACCATCAAACTGATTACTCATATTAAGAGTCAATGTGGTCTTTCTAGGTCTCAGTTTATTCATTACATTCACCTGGAATTCACTTGAATCCAAGGTTACCAGAATTGATACTTCATGTTCCATACAACCCACTAAAAATTCATCATCAACTCGCACAACCTCTTCATTCCTAGAAATAGAAACATTGATCAGAAATAGAACTCTAGTGAACCCTTTATGAAAAAAACCAACAATAGAGGAATTTAATATTTATGTTAATTTATCATTTCATGCAAGAATGCGAGTATGGAACACTACATCAAAAGTATGCACCATGACCCCTTACTTAGTGGGTTATATAGGTCTATACCCCCATCCTCTTAGGCTGGGAGCTATCAAATTTCTCTATTTACTACCTTTTCCCAATACCATTTTTTTATAGGAGATAACCACATTAGAAGAAATCAACCCAGGCTCACTATAATATGTATTAACAAATGGAGAATAATTTTATAAAATTTTATCTTTTCCCTTATTGGGGAACATATATTCTATTTATAAAAAAGAAGGATGGATCCATGCGACTATGTATTGATTATAGATAACTTAATGGTATCATAATGAAGAAAAAATATCCTCTTCCACGGATTGAGGATTTGTTTGACCAGATTCATGTGGCTCATTTCTTCTTCAATATTGACCACCAATCGGGGTATCATTAGTTAAGGGTGAAGAAATAAAATATCCCAAATACTTCCATATAAGAAATATATTAACATTATGAGTTTATTGTTCATACCTTCATCTTGACTAATTCTCCTTTAATATTTATGGATTTGATGAATATAGTATTGAAAGGTTACCTTGATAAATTTTTGGTGTTCTTTATTGATTATGTTATGATATATTCCAAAACTCATGTGGAGAATGTAGATCATATAAGGTTTATATTACAAACTCTGAGGAAGGAGAAGCTATTTGGTAAATTTAGTAAATGTGAGTTCTGGTTAAAAAAGTTTCATTCTTGGAGAACATCATGACCAGTGAAGGAATATTAGTCGATCCTTCCAAGATAATGTCCATGTAGGAGGGGCCATGTACTAATACTATAACTAATATTCATAGTTTTCTTGGTCTTGTAGGATACTATAAAAGGATTGTGAAAAAATATCAGATATTCCGTATCCTCTAACCAAGTTAATTCAAAAGGGAGTTAATTTTATCTGGATAAAGGAGTGTGAAAAAAGTTTCCATAAACCAAAGAGGATGTTGGTTAGTGAATCTGTGATAAATTTACCCTCTAATGGGGAATAATTTTTCATCTATATGCATCTGTAAAAGGGATTATGTATATCCTCATGAAAAATTAGAAGGTGATCAATTATGTATCTCTATAGTTAAAGTCCCATGCGAAGAATTATCCTACTAATGACCTGGAGTTAGATGTAATCATATTTGTATGATGATATAAAGACACTATCTTTATGGGGAAGAATTGTAATATATATAGACCACCAAAGTTTGAATTATATAATTTCATAGAAGGAGCTCAAAATACATCAGATAATATGGTTAGATCTAATCAAAGAATATTATTGGTCAATTAACTTCTATACTATAAGGGTGAATAAGGTAGCTAATTCTCTTAGAAGAAAATAACATGCTACTCTATCCATGATGTTGATTAAGAAAAACCCTATATTATTGGATAGGAAAAGGATGTACTTGGAAATAATAATGGTAGGGAATAAATCAAACTTTTCCCAAATTATTTCCTAACCATCTATCCATGAGTGGAACTAGGAGGCACAAAGGGATAATCTAGATCTTTATAAGAAGGATAAATCTATAAAGAGGGGAAGATTCATGAATTCCACATCAATAAATATGGTGTCATTTGGTTTGGAAATAGAATTTTTATTCCTTAATCACCTAAGGTAAAGAAATAGTTATTGGATAATTCATGTAGATCATCTTTCACTATCCATCTCACGAGTACCAAGACGTACCATGATCTTAGAGAGAACTTTTGGTGGGACAAAATGAAAAATAAGATCATTTACTATACCTCAAAGTGATTAATATTATAGTTATTTAATGAAGCGAAACATAAATACTATGGGATTATAAAACCATTGACTATACCCACATTCAATTTGGAGAACATCACCATAAACTTTTTCACTAGTCTCCTGAAGACATACAAAGGAAACAATGTGATATGGGTTGTGGTGGATGGAATCCCCAAGAATTCACACATAATAATAATTTGGTAATATTTCTCCCATGAAAAAATTTACAAGATATACGTAAAGGAAGTAATGAGGTTACAAGGGGAACTACTTTCAATATTTTATGATCATAATTGAAGGTTTACTTCTAAATTATATAAAAGTATTCAACTTGATTTGAATACTGAATTGAATTTCAGTATAACTTATCACTACAAAAATGACAGACAATCGGAAAAGACCATTCATACACTTAAAGTCATGATAAGATATTTCTCAATGTAATTTGAAGGTGTTTGGGACCAACATCTCTAATTATTTTAGTTTTCATATACCAAAAGCTTCCAATCAAGAATTCAAATAGATCCATATAAAGCAATATTTGGGAATAGATGTTGAAATAATACTTATGGGGATGAAGTTTGTTAACGAAAGATATTTGGATCTGATCTTGTATAAAAGATGACAAAATAGGTTTAATCCATCCAAAAACATATAAAAACTACTCAGAGTCAGTAGAAGAGAAATGCTGACAACTGTCTAAGGGAATTACATTCTGAAGTTGGAGACAATGCTTTCCTTCAAATAAAATCATGGAAAAAGTCATGTGGTGTGTAAAGAAAGGAAATTTTATCCCTAGGTATATTATACCCTTTTATATCCTTGATCTCATAAGATAATATTCATATCAACTATCACTTACACCAAACATAGATCAAGTTCATGACATGTTCCACATATCCTTCGCATGGAAGTACATATCTGATCCCTCACATGTAATGAATCTAGAGGTGGTATAACTATAAAATGTACTATCTTATGAGTATTATCTGGTGAAGATATTAGACCATAATGAAATAGTTATACACAACAAGAAAACTCACCCAATCAAAGTGTTATGCCAAAACCATAAGTATGAAGAGGTGATGTGGGAACCAGAGGAAATGATGAAACAAAAGCACCCTAATCTATTCTCAATTAAGAATATGAGTTGAAATTTAAAAGTTAAAATTTCTAAAGGGGGGATGAATGTAAAAACCCAGTCTTTATTATTAAAATTTATTTATTAAATAAATGTATTTTATATTATATTATATATTATTATACACATTAAATATATAAAGAAACTAACAAAACTTTATCTCATTAATGAAGATCATTACAATAGTAAGTAACTAAATCCATTAATATTTTAAATATTATAAGGGGATAAAAAATAAAAAAATATGAAAACTACAATGGGAAAATTTGGATCACCTCAATCTGCTAGAATCATCTCTCCCATGAACAATACTATAAAAAAGTGACAGAAAATTAGTAATCCAATCAAAATATTAGAAAAGGAAAATATAGAACCTTATGATGAATTTTAGTGAATGTAGAATAAAGGAATTAATTGGTATTTATAGAAGTAAATATGACCATTGTAATAGAAATGGAACCATTGGAATAAGAACCTAACCATTGGGAATAGTAACCTGACCATTTAGAATAGTAAACTAACTGTTGGAATAGTAATTTGGCCTCAAAAAATAAAATTTAATATAAATAATATTTATCACAAGTAATTTAATAAATTTTAAGTATTATAATTCCATAAAATAAATATCAATATTAGAAACTCAAAGAAAATAAAAGCACATTTTTAATAAACTATATTTTAATGTATTTCATAAAAATTATTATTTTTATATTAAAAATTAAAACTACATATGTTTGAAAATTATTTTGATAAAATTAATTTTATTTTTGGAATCATTATGCCAATGTTTTCCAAGGGTTATTTTTTATAATTTTCTAAAATAATTTAATTTTTAGGTGAATAGTTAAAATACAATATTTTCATAACTACTGTATTTTAAATTACATAATTCATGATGTAATAATGACCTAATAAATTCTATAAATTTTGGATCGACCAAAAAAATATTTAATTTGATAAATGAGTCACTTATACTCAATAAAAATTCTATACAAAAAAGTTATTTTCCAAATCCTAAAGATTAAAGTATTCCATTAAAATATTTCTTGTCATTTTTACACATTTCATTTTTATTAAACTAATAAATTTTGATTATAAAGTAATTTAAATTATTAAAATCATTATATAATATTTAAATATATTTCATTATGTCAAAAAAGTTACTATTCAATGTTTTACCTTGGATATTATATTTTATTCAATATTTTACCCGAAAAAACCCCTCTCCTCAAGTATAGATATCTCCTCTCCCTCCCCTTGGGAAACCAATCCTACATCACTTAAAAAATCTAAATTTATATCCAACTAACCTATCCCAATACCCTTAAAATCCTTATGTACATTCTAGAGTAATAAATCTCTAAGATTTAAAGAATTTAAGGGTTGTATAAAATGGTCAACTTTGAAAAAGTTGTTATGTCCTTTCATTCTTTTATTTCATTTTTTTCTTTTCTAATTTCATATACTCCTTTTTTTCTAGTATAAACCTTCTAAAAACAATTAAACAATGTGTTAATATGATTTTATAATGTTCATATACTATAAAAATTTTATTTTTAAAATAAACACATAATATATATCACGTACCACCTCTTTGGACAATGTCTTGTTAAGGATAAATTAACCTTCCATGAGAAAATTACAAATTATTTTATTATCACCACCCTAATAGATTATTTTAGTAAATTATATAAAATATTTAAATGTATAAATATAATCATTTCTAATATTATGGTGTTAATCTTAATAATATATACATAGTAATTAATAAAGATCATTAAATTGAAGAAAGACGTGACATTTTATGGAAAATTACATATCAAAATGATTCCCCTATAATGATGGAAATTAATAAATATAATCCAATGATTATAATTGATAAATAGTGAAAATGGTGAACATAATTCACCTATGGTTCCATGCTTTAATAAACCTATTTATATTACTTAGGAGGCAGAAAAACAGTGAAATAAAGAAGGATTTAAGTTAAGATAATTCTCCACTAATTCTTTTCTATTCAAGAAACCTCTTTGCAGTATGTATTCCAAATGCTTAATTAATTTCTTTCCATACACTTCCTCCAATGGCCCGAAGGCCTTCATTTTTTATTGATTTTTGATAATCCACCTTTCTAGGGGTGAGGTGGAACCCTTACAAGGCCCGTAGGCATAAGTATTACATGACCCGTAGGCCTTAGAGGAATTCATTGCCCATAGGCTTCAAACATTACATATAACCCAGACTAACTACTTGGAACTGCTCCTCCCCAACATCTTCATCGTGAAATCAGATCTCCACCTTCGAATGGCTGTTCGACTAGGCATTCCCATGCATGCACAGGCTTGTCCTGATGGAAGGTGACATACCCTCTCATTCTTGCAATCCGTTTAGCTTCTACTGTGGTGAAAGCTCCTTGCTCATCCTCCTTGTAGAGGTTGTTCCTTATAGGTTGTCTGGTTTTCATTTGCACTTAAGATGGCCCGAAGGCCTTGAGGTGTCCCAAAGGCCTTACTGACTCGAAGGCCTAGGTGGCCCGAAGGCCTTACAGGACTCAGAGACCAGATCGGTGGCCCGAAGGCCCAAACAGGGTCATATTCCCAGCTACTACAGTGCCAAACAGTGCCTGCTATAGTTCCCGCTACAGTACTTGATACAGTACTGCACAGTTCCCGCTACAGTACATGCTATAGTGCTGCTACAGTACCTACCACAGTACTGCTACAGTACTGCTACAATACCCAAAATTTTTTCCTCCGCCAGGATTTGATCCCCGGTCTCTTGGATGCACTTACAGAGTCCTTACCAACCGGGCTAAAGAACATGTGCATTCCATACACTTTTTTTTCTTACATTACATCCAAAATAATCCTTTATCAATGCAAGAATTTTATTCTCTCTCATTATGCACTTTACTTAATCCATGTTGTATACCGTCATGCTTCCAATTTCATTTATTGAATTTCCCTCTTTTACATAAAATATTATTATATAGTGAATAAAAAAATCACTTCCTAATCCATGAGTATTAATGTAGATGTAAAAATAATTTATTTATTTGAGGATTTACGTGTATGAAACCCACATTTCCTTTTCGTGGGTTAAAAATTATGTAATGTTCAATTCTTTAAGCAATTATATACTCAATGATTTTATAAGAAACCCATTATTTATTGTCCATGGGTTATTAATGAAATGTTTTATTATGATATTTTTGGAACACATGAATTAATACATAGGAATGGTGCACCCTGATAATGCTCCAATGCATTGGGTACGTAATTAATCTCTAGAGATGATACATATTACTTACCTTTGTGAATATCCTTTGAAATTGTGATTATGAAACCTTGGGGATATACATACAAATGTATCAATTTTAAGCATCATGTACTTATGATTATTCTCTCTCATTGTGCCTTATGTATTATCCATGATGATATTTCATGTTCTATTGCATTTTTTATTCCTTACCGGGGTTTATTCTCACCCATTTTTATTGATGTTTGCCCCAAGGAAATTAATTAAAGTGAGGAGAACTAATAATTATTTATAAAGGAGTATTTCAAAAGGATTAAATAATGTTTATTTTAATGTTTTAATTATATAATTCATATATTATGTACATATTTTCCAAGACACTTTACCTAAAAATATCCTTTGAAGTTATTAATGTAATAATTATTAAGGAATTATGTTAAAAGTCATGTATTAAAAAGGTAGGATTCCATATCTTCCATATGATCTCAATTATCATTTACACTAGTATTCATATCAAATGATTCATAAATCATAGTATCATCCAAATTAGAATGTATAGTCAGTTTCTTCCCATGTTTAGTCTAATATTTATAGGTTTGATCTATTCTGTGACAAGTCAAATATTCTTCCAAATCTTCTAAATGAATTTTTCTTGAGTAACAACCACATAAACATGGATAAAGGATTTTAGGAGGGTTATATTCATGATATATTGTAAAAATGATGAACAATTTAACTCCATACTCATAATATTTTTTTATATGATTAGAATCTATGAATTTTTTATTCATATCCATCCCATCAGGTTCAATAAAAATATTCATTTAATAAAAAAAAATAAAAAAATACACATAAGGAAATCATAATCATTAGATAATGTTATAGATAGTTCTAATAAGGGGAACCCAAAATTAAAATTTCATTTATTTTTATTCCTAACAAGTTATCATCTTACATAAGTGTAACATTCAAAGAGGCAAATTTGGTTAAACATGTGGTTGTCGGTTCATGTTCTCGATTTGATGTCTTGTAAAAAATGTCTATAATTCAAAGATTATTTCTGAAAATTTTCTAGGTAGAAGTCCTATAAGAGGGATTAGTTTATGTTTATTCATATCATCACTTGGTATATGGTGGGACATGTGGTGTTTCAGTGATATGGTGATTTGGAACCGAAGTTTATGATCTTTTGTCATATGATGAAATAATCAGCATCAACACAAGTTGAATAAGTGTCCCAATGGGATCAATAGAAAGCCTCATCAAAAAATAATTATTGGATTATAAAACCAACTACCTATGATCACCTGAAAACAAAATGCATCAACAATGGAACTAACAAAGAGTATCAAATTTGGGAAAATATCAAAGAGGAAATTGGAAGTGAGGTTTAAACAAGATAGAAGAATATATGGATATTTTGAATACTGGTCATGATTTTAATTTATAGAGTAAAGGGTAGTCTGAGGGGATTTTTAAATAGTTTTTTGGAATTCCTCTTTCAAACTAATGCTGGTCACGATTTCATTTTTTTCTATGGATGTAAGTATTCCCACACCTCAATCATAACAATGTATATCAATAATCATACCATTTTTTATTCAATAACTCTCAAGATCTTTTTTCCTTCTCACAAAATGAAAATAAATGTATTATTATTTAATAAAAAATACTAAAAAATATCTAGTGATTTAAAATAAAATGATCCCAATAATTAATCCAATGAACTTAAATGGTGTATTTATTGTTTATATAAATAAATACCTCTTTACATGATTTTTGAATAAAAAATATGGATATTCTCATTTATAATGTTATTGAGTATATTATCTCAAATGTGAAATGTTAAAAAAATTCTATAAACTTCATTGTTTTATTTAGAATGAATATTCTTTTTAATCAGGAATAAAGACAATTTTTTATGTAGGATATAAAAATAAAATTTATATACATGGAGTAATAAATACTTGTAAATTATAAAACCAATGTTTGATATAATTATATATTTAGTTTCCCCAGCTCTAATATTGAAAATGTTTACTTTATTATAATAATAAATGTTTATATTTCCATTAAGAAGTTAAATTTTATATCTGAGACTTTATACACTCAAAGTCTTTAATGTGATGATAAAATAACATATAAAACCATTAATTCAGATACAAATCAATAGGTTTTATAAAAAATAATTACTTTATATATATTTTAATATAATTATGAACACTTATAAAATTTTAATAGAAATATAAAGGATTATCATGGCTAAGCTCTCTTAATTATACTATTAATATGAGCATCACGAATAGACATATATTACAGTGAGGCACACCTTGATACCCTTGTACAGTTTGATGAGTTTCTAGAATCTTCCTAGAAGATTTTCTAATGTGGGATGGGAACAGGATCTAATTAAAATCATAATCCATTAAAAAACATGGCTTTTTAGTGGCCCATATCACTACAAAATACTTCACTTTTTCTAACAAGGGTATATCTGTAGGTAAAAGTGCATTTTTTGTTGGTAAAACATTTTACCAACATATATGTCCCTGTCACTAAACTGTTGGTAAAAACTCTATTGCTAAATGTTTTTATGACAGATAAAATAGTTCTGTTGCAATTATAATAATACCAATAGATAATATATATGTTGGTTAAAGTGTTTAGAAATAGGTTTTAGTGACAAATTTTTATGTTGGTAATAATATTACCAGCATATACTATTTTCTTTATAAATTAAATTATTTATAATAAATTTTCATATTATATTTATTAATTTATCATATATAATATATTTTCCTTAATTATGATACATAAGACAATTTAACACGTTCAATATTTAAAAACAATTATATTAATAATGAAATTCTTTACAAAAACAATCAATACAAAAACATTAGACACCCCTACCCCCAAACAAGATCCACCACCCCCAACCCTAAAACACAACCCCAAACCCAGCTCCAGTGAGTCAGCTCCAACACCACCAACACCAACAACTCCAATGAGTTAGCTCCAGCAACTCCGGTCCATCATCGCTAACAAGGAAGCTCTAGCACCAACAATTCTATCCCATATATGCCAATGACCGAGCACCAGCAACCCATCCATGCCAGAAGCACTAGCTCATCCGTGCTAGCAAGCAACCTCCAGTGACCAGCAACCCATTCATTCCCCAAAACCAGCAAACCACCTCTAGAGAGACCTTGTGCCAATGTAATACCAAAACCTTCAGCTACCACACACCAAAATTTAAACTGATTTTCAATAATAAAATCATATATAAATTTCACGATAAAAAACAACATGCACTAAAAAACATAACACACACATGTTTTACCAGAAGTAGGTAGATTTTAAAAAACCAAAATTACATCTAGAAATCAAGAAATCAAAGGAGTTCCAGTAAGTATCAGAAATATTCAATTGATCTAGATGAGTAAAAACAAAATTAATTACTCCCCAGTAATGAGATGATTCAGAAATATTTTGAAAGAGTCAACCACCATGTTTTATATCTTCTCTCAATCTTTATCCTCACATTAATGTATGAAAAAAATACTCCCCAGTAATGAGATAATTCAGATGACCCAGATCGGACCCCTCTGGTCTTCCTTGCACTCCCAGTCGATATTCATAGCCCCTCAGTTTACAGTGTTATGTTGTGGAATTAAGGTCTTGAAAATTTTCTAATTACAGAATGCCTGAAAGGCCTCACCATTCACCTATTTTAATCACACAGTTCATCAACTTACCCAGTCTACATGTACACAGATTACTGGAAGATATCATCTACTCGGGCTACTAAGATTCCCACAATCATGTGACCCTTGAACACGACTTGCAACAACACCCAACCAGATGACCCAACTCACACGAACCTTTTCTAAAGCATTATTCTGAGTACCATGATGGAGGAAAACAATATCATCAGGGATCCAAATATTGGGAAGGGCTCCATGATTCAATCCATCTAGAACCAACACTACAGCTTCAATATCCATCACCAACACGTCTGCATATGTAATTAGAATGTATAGAAGTGGCCAAAACTCAAACTGAAATGAGCTACATCATCCATGGTCTCCTCATTTTCCATCACACAAACACCCATCCTTTAGTAGCCACGACATGACCAAGTTCCTAGATATAGAATGAGAACCCAAATGCTTGGATCAGTGCTTTCCACTTGAATCAGTAACTGGTAGTAGATTGTAGTGATTTGAAACTCCATAAATTATCTCCATCAGCTAAAGAAATGTGCACCATACTAGAAAAAATACACTGAAAACCCCCTATGAAGTCCTGTGATACTAGATCTATACAAAAAAGGTCTTAAAATGAACATACAACATCAAAATTTGACAGGGGTTCAAACAAGCAGCATCATTTTCGGTAGGACGAACTCTCTTAAGCTCTAGCCAACTGTCAGCGGCTTCAGCATTTTGCATCTACATATGTAATTATAATGTATACAAGTGGCCAAACCTCAAACTGAAATGATCTACAACAGACATGATCTCTTCATTTTCCACCACACAAACACCCATCCTGCAGTAGCTAAGACGTGACCAAGTTCCCAGATACAGAATGACCTCTCAAATTCTTAGAGCAGTGAATTCCACTTGAATCAATAGGTCGTAGTAGATTTTAGTGATTTGAAACTCCATAAATTCTCTCCATTATCTTTAGTAATGCACACCATACTAGACACACTACACTGAACCCCCACTTTGAAGTCCTATGATACCAGATCTATACAAAAAAGGTTTTAAAACGAACATCCAACATCAATATTTGACAAGGGTTCAAACAAGCAGCAACATGTTCGAACGGATGAAATCCTGTAAGCTCCAGCAAACCGTCAGTGGCATAAGAATGTTGCATCCACACATGTAATTATAATGTATAGAAGTGTCCAAACCTCAAACTACAATGAGCTACAACATCCATAATCTCCTCATTTTCCATCACACAAACACCCATCCTACAGTAGCCAAGACGTGACCAAGTTCCCAGATATAGAATGAGCTCCAAAATTCTTGGAGCAATGCATTCCAATTGAATCAATAGCTCATAGTAGATTGCCGTGATTTGAAACTCCATAAATTCTCTCCATCAACTTCAGCAATGCGCACCATACTAGACACACTACACTAAAACCCCCTTGTGAAGTCCTGCGATACCAGATCTATACAAAAAATTTCTTCAAACAAACACCCAATATCAAAATTTTATAGGGGTTCAAACAAGAAGAAACATGTTCGAACGGACGAACACCCATAAGCTCTAGCCAACTGTCTGCGATATAATCATGTTGCAACAAACCAACAGAATGGTGAAACTATCTATCATTACTAGAATCCAGCAGGAATGTGAACCTATGTGTCAATCGATCATGTATCGAATCAGTGGGCCATTCTATCAAGAACTCCACCACACACAACCAAAGAGCATACAAAAAATGAGCCACCTCCGGTACAAGAAAGAAACAAATCGAGCCATCTCTAGTCTATTTCACACCCTTCATCTCCAATTTCT
Source organism: Viscum album (assembly GCA_963277665.1). Classification (NCBI taxonomy): domain Eukaryota; kingdom Viridiplantae; phylum Streptophyta; class Magnoliopsida; order Santalales; family Viscaceae; genus Viscum; species Viscum album. Next base: position 1,817,791,429 of record OY728127.1, read on the forward strand.
ACATCACAAACAACCAAAAATAATAAACAAAAATCAGTGAAAAATATCTACATGAATTGAAATCAAAATAGAAATAAATGGATGTATATAAAAATGATTTTCATAGTGATCATTTTTCATCATACCTATTGAAATATAAATGATCAGTAGTTAAAATGACTCATATTAAGGAATAATTTCTTAAAAAAGATTCCAAAATAATCCCAAATACTATCGTGTCACAAATTATCATTTCCACTTTTTTTTGGTAAATATTGTCTGCAGAATTCATTAAATAAAGAAAGAGTTACAATTCATACACGAGGTTTAGTGATCTTACACAAGTAAGAAATTAAATATGTTTACACAAACATCAGAAAAATAACACAAAGAATAAAACAATTCACCTCTTTAAGAATCCATACTTCAACATTTGAATAACGATGCATTGTCCAGCCAGCTAGGGACCAATTAAAACCATTTAAACTCATAAGATATATCAAAAACCATCAATGTGATAGGGAAAAAACATCTCAAAAGCTCTAGGTCATCTTTCACAACATCCTGGATTGAAAACACAATCAAGATGTAATGTGGTCCACCAGATTGTAAAAACTGAAGCTCTAGTGAAAAAAAATGAGATGGTCCAAAACAGATAAAACATCATTCATATTTTTTACCAAAAGTTACTACAACCTCCATGATCAGCAGCCAATAGGTACATAGATATCAAATTCAGAAAATATGACACTGGATCTAGTAGCTCCAAATCATCATCATGCAGAAGTATATAGAACAAGGAAAAAACCAAATACAATTCTTACTTTATCAAATATTCAAGCACAAAAAGTCATCCAGAGAATAAACTTCCATAGTTAGTCCATGCATAGGATGTGAATAGCCATCCAGTGCCAAAAAACTCCATACAAAACATCATGACATATACTCAAAATTCACCAAAATTAGAAATGATTTCTTCTTCATGCGTGCAAAAATCCCTTCAGGTCATGAAACTGCCTCCATCAGAAGACACATCACCCATAAAACTGATGAGAAACAACCAACATTAATGAACTCTCCAAGATAAAAAATTATGTCAAGACCCAAGAACAAGGTGCCTTAGAAAAACCATTTTTTCTCCAAAATAACATTCTATCTTATACAGATTCATAGGGAAAACAAACAATACAAAGAACATGACTGATCCCAAAAACAAAGAGATCATATACACGGATGCAGGGACGATGTGTAGTAAGAAAATCATAATTCCCACTATGAACACCTGAAGTTAAGTTTCTCTATTAATATATGTATGAGGTCTTAAGTAACCATACCATCTTTAAATATCCACCACAACAGTACTATCTCATAATGGATTTATTCAACTTTGAAAGCATCATGGCATAAAAATGTGAGTAGATATAAGATAGTCACCATATTCTCAAAAAATAAGAGATCATATATTTTTTCCTAAGAACAATAACTCTCACAGTTATGATGGAATGTCCCAAATGAATGGGAAACTCCTAATATAGTACCAATAAGGGTCATGAATGCAACCATTATGAAGCGCAAATTAATTGATGCCTGAAGAAATCCAAAGGGGAACAACCAGGTAATGAAAAGAAAAGGATGACACCCTCAACTGTTGGAGGAAGAAAAAAATAGAATAGTAAATTAAAGAACATAATTCCAAACCTAAAGACAGCCCAAGGGGTACAAGAATAGAGCTCCTCCCTATAAAACCACATGATATAACAAAATTTCTATTTCCCTAGATTGTGGTGGATGGTTTATCTCCAGGGAGACAAAGTACATTTGGAGAGAAGACTATTGTACATCATTCCCACATCTTATTTAAATAAGTTGTAGAAAATATGAAAGAGAAAATAGTTCATAAAACAATCATAAAAATGCTTTGAGAAAAGGATATAACTTCGAAAAATTGGTACACAAATAGTGAATTATCCAGTGCATGTTGTACAATGAAATAAGAAACAAAACAAGTGAAAGCTCATGACAACTATGATTAAAACAAAAAAAAACTCACCTTTTCCCCATAATTGAATGCATGAAGAACTGAAAATGACCATCTCTTAGAAGCCTTTAAAAATGGCCATTATGTTCAACTCTAGAGGGGTGACGGTGATGCCCAGTGTTCTAGATTTCTCTTCAAACACCTGGTGTCTAGGTTAAAAAAGATTATCATCCATAAACCTTCTTTTGAAGATTGGGATGGAAGCAACTGAACATCATAATGCATGTATGGTTAATATTTTTGATGAAGTAGTAATATTGGAATAAATAAAGATTCTATGAATATAATGTGCACAGGGCCCAGACGATTTTATATGATCTTTTAATGTAGAAGAATGGGATATAATAAAAAATTATGTGATTAAATCAATGCTCAATTTCTTTAGTGGTGATCATATAACCATATTTACCATAGTAACATCTCTTGTTTTTTCCCAATACCACCCAAATATTTCATTTAAGAGTTTATCATTATAATAATCTATGTAAAATATCATATAAAATCATTATTAAACTGAATAATTATAGGATAGTTTATCTTCATCACCCTGTTATCTCAGAGGAATTATATGTTGTTCTTAAAGGTATGAGTATTCATGGGCCAGTAGTCTTATCATAAGAGATATTGATATAACTCTAATACAATGTACTGGGTAGAAATGTTATGGGTAAGATTGATATATAAATGTCATATTAAATGGTTGATTGGGGATTAATTATTGATGATCTAAGGAGGATGAGATATATTAAAGGAATTTTGGAGTAGTCTTTTTGATACATCTCATTGACCTAGTTTTCAATTTCACATATTGGTTGATGATATGGATTCCATAAATCCATTTGAGGTATATGTTAGGTGGTCCCTCTATCTCTTAACTTGTTCAATTTTTTCAAATAGTTCTCACTATAAACTGCAATTATTTCATATAAAACATAGTTTTACACTTTAAGGGGTGTTATGGTTTACATAGTGTATCTCAACTCCTCATGGATGATTTACCGATTTTCCAAGATAGAATAAAAATATTTTCAATACCTCTTTCATGTTTCTAGACTTATATGTAAGGTTAATTAGTAGCCTAGAATCAAATATAAATAATAATAAACTGAGATGATATGTATTTGACATCATTGAACAAATATAAAACAAAACACTTACTCAATCACCAATAAACTCATGTTGATGGGTCCTATATCTGGAACCAGCATTTAAAATTCTTATTATGTACTGATAAAAAACGAGGCCTTGGGATCATATATTTACATTAATATAAACATGAAATATCAAATGTGACGTTCCTTAAATAGGTAAATTGAGAAAACAAATATCGATTTACCTGGTGACCTTAGCTTTTTACTATTCAATGGTCATTTAGGATAATGTGATTCAAAAATTATATTTTTGTTGACTAATGTAAATCATAAATACACATTCATAAATAAATATAATTAAATATCCTCTTTTACTATTATTTTTTTTATTGAAGAATTAATGAGTTTTTATATAATAATCAAAATATTAAAATTTCAAAATAAATTTGTAGTTGTGTTAAAATTAGTTTCACAAAGACTTGAGATTGGGTAACTATAATTTTTGTTTTGGGGGAAAATATTATCTATATACACTTGGGAGGATGCCTAAAAATATAAACGAATTTTAACCCAATAAAATATGGTTGTATCGAGAAAAATTTCTTTATACATTGGAATGTGTATTCACTTTCACATCTAAGGTTGTATTCCCACATTTTACAGTCCAATTATATCACCAATGAAAAAAAATTACTTACTTGAACTGAAAATAATAAGGCTCATGCCAGTCTAAATTGGAATTAAGAAAGTGAACGTGAGATGAAAGTTATAACATGATGTCAATAGATTTGTGCAAGAAAATGAATGATGATATGAACAAAAATTGATAGCCATAATATGTATTGAAAATAAAAAAAATCTTTCAAGTAACTAAAAGGGAGATAATAGATAAAAAAATAACTTACCCAGCATTGAATACAGGTTTTCTCTAGTGCCAGCAATGGAAGAAAAGCATAAACCCAATGTTGAAGAGGAACATTAAAAAGAATGACCAATGTAAATAATTATTTCTTAAAGTAAGGTAACAAGGAATAAAACATGGATTGAAAATGGATGGTAAGGGAGGACCTAGAAAAGAGTGACACTCGTTCAGTCAATAGCATGTATGTCTCCTTAACACACTTTCTTCAGAAGATTATGTAATTTCATACTGAGGAAACACAAATACAAATGATAAGTAATGAACAAAATGGATGAAAATTTATTTCCAAAAACAAATTTGATTATATTTCACTAGAAATTATAAATTACCTACTACTGAACAATGCAAAGAGATCAAACAAAACTCTATGCCTAGAAATTCAAACAATATAACAATGCTCAGTGTTATGGAAAAAGTAATGACCATATAGCCTATTAAAAAACAAGTGCATACTAAATAAGAAGTGCTAACAATAAACCAGAATATACAAGTTGTACCAGATCTATCTGTCACATAGAAACCATAGCCATGGAACTCATCTCTAATTAGAAACCAGAACACTGTAACCCAAGGGGAGAGTTATTTACATGAAAACCATTCAAATTAGTTAAGTGGACAACCTTCAAAATAGGGGCAGTAGTGGGTACCGCAGTTCAAGGGAAGGGATGACCATGGGAGATGGGAAGAGATTCCAAGGATGGCTAGGGTTGAGCTAGGGAACCGACGATAGAGGGGTCTCATGGGGACACTGGTCTAAAACGCCGTGGATGACGATGGTCGAGTGAGGATAACAACTTGGAATGCCTAGGAGGGGAAGGTCCATGATGGGTTTTTCATGAGGATGTCGGCCATGAAAATGGAGGGGGTTCACGTGATGATTTCTGTGGGGGAGGTCGGCCGGGAAGAGAGTGGGGGTTCTAACGAAGAATTCAACCAGGAACGCCAGTCGGGAACAGAGCGGAGGTTCCTGCGATCTGCGAGGAATGATGACGGGAATAAGATGTAGGTTTGGGGTAGGGGGTCGGGGCGAACGAGGGTGGGAGGGTGGGGTGTCACACAGTATGAGGTTTTTTATATTTCTTTTTATTTATTTATTTGTTTATTTTTTATATAACTTAGAAAGTTATGAATTTATATATAATTTATATAAAAAATTCTATATATAAGGGTTATGGTTTTATATATATTATTAAAAAATATTATTAAATTATAGATAATTTATTTGATCGTATATTTTTATTATCAAAATGATATGTTTATAATGGGTAATATATATATATATATATTCAATTTTTTATAAAATATTTGATATTAGTAAATAATTTATTGAAATAGATTTTTATAATGGTAAAATATTTTTTTGTAATAATTATTCACAACAATGGATTCATTTATCAGTAAATGAATTGATGGTATTATTATGATAAGGAAACAAATTTAAATATTGGTAAAAGATTTGTTGGCATTGAACTACTAATACAAACATATGTACATGTTGGTAAAAAAATTGTTGGTACTTATAGTGAATATCAACAGAATTTAATATCTATTGGAATTAATAATTTTTACCAACAGATATATTATCTGTCATTAATTTTCTGTTGGTAAATTTCACTTTTTTATAGTGTATACACAACATTCATGAAGCCTTAGGGGGATCATGACCTCTAAGTGACTGGTTTATGGATGAGATTTTCACATGAAGTGTAGAGTGGCGAGACCCATATGGATATGGTGAGGCATAAATGATGTAAATATTTTGTAGTAATGTATGATTGACTAAAGAGGATTAGAAATAATTACATAACTTATATTATGAGAGGGTTGATTCATTATTAGAAGTGTGTGTGTGTGGGGGGGGGATGATCAGTGATAGAGGATGACTTCTGTTAAATATTTGAATGATAATAAGTAGTGGGTTCTATTAGGGTTGAATTTATAAGATTGGTAAGGGTTTTATTAGTGCTTTCCAAAAAGAGGTGATAAATCATATGTTTATTAGTGCTAAATTCTTGCATGGATAAAACCTATCTTTAATATTGATATAATTCTAGCACTGATAAAGATTTGTTTTATCAGTACTTCTTATTTTAGCAAAAATAGAAACCATATTTATCAGTTCTTTTTGGAAAGCATCGATAAAAACTATTTATAAAAATAAAAAAAATTAAACGAATATATATGAAAAATGAATAAATTTTAAAAAAATTAAAAAATATTTAACATTACAAATGAACATATAATCTTAAATGAATTAATGGTAAAAATGAATGAAATTGAATAATTAAAAATGAGCACACTTCAAAAATATTAAAAAAATGGATAAGTTTTATTAATTATATAAATTATTAAAAAAAATTAGGAATGAAGATATATTAAAATAAAGATTAATACATATTAAAAAAAATTAAATATTAATGAATAAATATATAAAAATAAATATTGAAAATTAATAATTAAAAAAAACAAAAATTAATTAACACTATAAGTGAATAAATAATATTAAATGAACAAATGTTAAAAAAGGGTAAAATTTAATAATTAAAAAATATATAGATTACACGAATATTAAAAAAATGAATAACCATTATTGATTATATAAATTATTAAACAAATTAAAAATGAAAAAATTTGAAAATTAAAATGAATACATATTAATTATAAAAATTACACATACCTTATTAAATATATTTAATGAAAAATAATAAAAATAAATAAATTAAAAAATTGAATGAAATGAAAACAAATTAAAAATAATTAATATTATTAATGAAATTATAATATTAAAAATGAATAAATTATAAAAATATATTAAATTTAAATAAATAGAATATATTAAATAAAAATATAAAAAATTAATAAAATTCACTGATTTAAAACATAATATATTAAATATATTATGTTACTTAATGAAATACTAAAATTAATATTAAAAATTGGATAAATTACATAAATATTATGTGTGTGTGTGTTTTTATATAAAATTTCATTAATTACATAAATTTGTTTGTAAAATTAATGTGTGTATGTGTATAAAAATATATATATAACACAAGGTTTTTATATGTTAAATTTTTACAAGATGGTTTGACAATGGATTTCGAGAACCTAATCCATGACTCAATTTTTTTAAGAAAAATAGGAAACAAATAAGGGAAATTAAAGAAAATTGAGCTCAACAAAGCATTGGATTATCATAACAGATAAAGAAAGAGATCAATTCCTTCCACACCCTATGGAACCAAAATTTCTCGGATGTCGACCTATACCCTCTGGATGTCGACCTCTCTACCATGATTTAGTCATTTGAGGCTATACAAGCTCATAATCTGATGATTATTCAGATGAATCCCATAGAATGATGCAAGTCATTTATTTCCAAGAAATATCCTGAACATCAATATTTATATTTGATCAATTTCAATATTTTTTGATAGCAATTTCTGGACTATGAGATAATCACTATAGACAAAAAATCCACCTCCATTTTGGAGAAGGTAACTTCAAGATATTAATAAAACCATTTCTCCATTTCTTCCTTAATACTTCAAGGGTACCTTTAACCGTCATAGTACTCTAGAGGAGTTTTTAATGTTTTTACCCAAACAACTTCAAATTTAATGACTGAGGTCTTTCTGAAATTGTCATAAGTAGTTTTCATAAGATCATAAAATTGAGATGGAAAAGACCATTCCATGTCCATAAGGGAACCTATTAGGAATTAAACCCAAAGAGTTAAAAAGGAAGTATCATTAAATTTATTTTTTCCCTCTTAGTTAGTAGGAGTAAAAAAGGTTATCTCTTGTGATAATAGATATTCAATTTCATTTTGAGAAAAAATATCACCTTCAGATTGGCCATCATTATATTTACCATACTCACCAGAGAATTGACCATCCTCACCCAGTTTAATAGGTTGTCCCCAAGGGTCAACATCTACTAAATCCATAAGGGATAACTCATCTATTTCTAAGCTAAGAATTGGGGTAGTGGCCCAAATATTAGTAGCTGTGAGGGCCCATGAACTACCAGCTTTTCTAAAAATATCAATCATCCTAATAGTACTAACCACATCGAAACCACTAGAGGGAGTACAAGTAAAATGGTCCTTTCTAATTACTTTGACCAGTGCATCCCTAAAAGAAGAAGTAGTACAAATATTGTCATTTTACTCACCACTTTCCACCCAGGGGAGTCTCCCAGGACGTTGTGTAACTCGGTCCTTATTGTCGTTCAGGACAAGAGAGAACTATCTAGGGACCTCTGGATTCCCATACCTATGTGAAATGTTTGACCTCACAATAGAGGGTTTCTCATTATACATGATCAGTGAATTAGAACATGCACATACCAATAGCTAAAAGGAAGCGCCTTCTCAAGCCCTAGAGGTTTGGACCTGTATCATTATATCATTCCCATTAAACCCAAGATAGGATAATCATCCCTAGATGCCAATGGATACACCTTTGGGTATATGGGAAAAGTAGAGGGATACTTATAATACAAATACCTCAAGTCCCACATCCCTGTTTCATTTTACTGCATAATGTATAAAAGAGTTTCCTTTTGAGCCACAAAATTCATAGAGCTTCCTCTTGTAATTTTGAGCCAAGTTTCAAATAGTTATAGAGACATAAAAAAATATAGAGATTTATCACATTCCACATTGATATGTATTTCATAATTAGGTGTAATGAGAATGAAATTATCAACAATATTGGAGCTAATATCAATCTCAACCAGCATCCATGAAAAGTGTCCATACCAGACTTGTTCGAATTCCTTGTCTAAACAGATTAGGACCCAAATTTCAAATTCAATGTCATGCATAATTTTTGGATGCCAAAAAATCCAATCGAGATCAAACAGTCTCACCCATACCTATGAAAATGATTTTTTTTACCTACAACACACTAAAGTCCATGGACTATTCATGGAGATGAAGCATCACAAGATTTAGAAACAAAGATCGAGTAGACTACGCATGCGTCCTAAATTCCTCTGATTGAAAAATGAAGTGGAAGAAGCCTCGTCCCAAAGAGATACATCTCCTAATCAAAATCCCCCAAAGGAAAGAGATTATTCAAACCAGATCATCAATCCACCATTGATTCACAACTTTGGGAAGAAAGAACCACACAATTAATTAGAAAATATTTTAAATTAATTTTAATTTTTAATTATAATCCTTTTTACTAGATATAAGACTTATTAAATGTAAATACATATTTTGTATATAAATTATATTTAAGTAAATGTAACACCCTGAGATTTTATGAAAAATATTCTTTTTAATTTCACTAATGTCTTGTGTTGTACGCTACACCAAAAGGAGCTTGCACAACACGCATCCTTGATTTGCCTTGCATTACACGCAATCGCGACCTTCCTCGATAGCGTGTGTAGTACGCAATAACGAGTTTCAATAAACAACAATACGCTATTAAAATATTATTAAAACTAGCCATTATGAATAGTAATAACCACTTTTTGAAATTTTTTAATTTTATTTTTCAAAATGGAATTCATTTTTGGATTCATAATATCGAAATTAGCTTAGGGTGAAATTTTGGTACTTTTCGGATAACTTTTATTTTCTGATGAATAGTGAAAATTACTAAATTTTAATTAAAAACAACTTTTTTAATAGAAATAATTAATAGTGATAAATTATTAATTTGAGTGGTTTTAAGGTATATTTAGAATATATTTTTACAATTCAATACAATGTTGGTCATTGGATGTAATTTCACATTTACACCAGACATAAACAAGTGTTAATCTTTTGATAGTTATTATCTCTTAAAAACACGCTATTTGTTGTGACAGCGGAAATTAATTATAAAATTAATTAATGCAACTTATATGTTGGGAATTTTTTAAAATAGAAATCATTTTTGAATTCAGAATATCAATTATAGCTTAGGGTGAAATCTTGGCATTTTTCTGAAAAACTTCAATTTTTGATGAATAGTGAAACTACTAAGTGGTAGTTAAAAAAATTAATTTTTTCATAAATATTAATTTTACCGCTTCTGTGAATGGAATTTCAAAAATCAGAGAGACACGGTTGATGTATGTAAGTAAAATTTGGTTCAATGAGATGAAAATAATTTTTGGTGAATAGTAACTTTTTACTTTTATTTACCACGATTAAAAGTAAATAGGGTAATTAAGGGTAAAAATGATATTAATATTACCCTAAAACATGTCATAATCCTATTGGACAAGTTTATCTCGACCAAAAACAACCTTAAGTGTAAAATATTATCATTTAGGCCCACTTGGATTAGATTAGGACATTTATTATTATTTAATTCAAAGAAGAGTTAAAATAGTTAAAATCAAAGTTTAATAAGTAAATAATTTTTAATATGGGGTTATACATATGATAAATTCGACTATAAATATTATTTAGAAAGATAAAAAGATTTCCTAAATAATAGTATTTTATTTATAATTTTTAGACATTAAATAATTTAATTTATTTATGACACAATGATGATGCAGTAATTATCTTATTAATGAAATATTGACATAATTGATGTTATAAACACAAAAATAAATGTAATTTGAGACTTTTTATGAATCCTACTAATTTTATAGGTTACTATGAAATATTAGTGTTGATTTAATCAACTTTTTTCGAACATATAATTCTGTTATTACTTTCAGAAAAATCATATATCAAATAGTGTCAAAATTGACACAAAATAGTTTTTAAATAAAATATTATATTATTAATTGTTATTTTATTCTTAAAAATCTGAGGTTCGGCCAAATGACTTAGATAAGGATATATATATTAATAATAAACAATTTGCGGTTCGTTTGGCATGTTATAGTAAGTGTATTAACCATATAGTGTAAGAAAACAAAAAGACACGGTAAAAGTTAAATTATTTAACTTAGAGTTAAATCTAATTGATAAGGTTAAAATAATAACCTAAACTTGTCTAAATCCTATTGGTTGATAGTATTTCGACCCATCCCCACTTTAGCTTCGAAATAATACCCTTTGGAACCATTATAAACCGATTTTGACTTTAATATAAAATAATATTTTGAGATATTCCTAAGGTGCCCCTCTCCTCCCTTATAAAAGGGCACCTCCTTCCCCTCATCCTCACACCAATTTGAGCACTCAAGCTCGGCCAACCCCTGCCAAAATCCCTTCTCCACTTCCCTAGAATAATCCTAGATGTACTGGTCTTCTTCAAAGACCAATCTTAGTTTCCTAAGTGGAGGATTCAAAGAGGCGTTCCAAAGAAGAGGTAATATCCATTACCGATCTTTTCAACTTCTTTCTTCTTCAACTTCTTCTTCTTTAGTTGTTTCATGATAAAGTAATAACATAAGTATTTCTTATATACTGATATGTTATTATAAATATTAAACAACTCTAATTAACCTTTTATCCATCCTACGGAAAAAGGAAATCACCGCGCGTGCGTACGTACGGAATACCGTCTCCACGCTGTGGTGTAATCTATTTTCCGCCACCACCTTAATTGGATGGGTATAATGGTGTAATGAGTAACTATATATAATTATTATAAAGTGATATTGATACTGAAATAGTATACAAACACTTCAACACAATTCCACGACCATGGGAACGATATCATTGCTCGTGCGTACGTACGGACTACCGTCTCCACGACGTGATGAGATTCATTCTCAATGATTAACCATTCATGAATGATTATAAAGTATATATAATAAATACTAATGAAATATATGACATAGTAATGATACTTGATTTATTTATATTTATATGTATTTCATCTACTTAATTCCATTCAATTCAATAAGGAAACGAAAACAACGTTCATGCGTACGTACGGACTACCGTCTCCATGAACGGTGTATTTATTTCCATTTACTGATTTATTATATATATGTATATTATGAATATATATATATATATATAAATCATGTTTTATATTCTGGAATTAATTAATCATGATCTAAGTAATCATATGAATAATTACAAGTCAAAACACGGACGACAAATGAAACAATTTTACCCAAAACGCTCTTCAACATGGAATTTACAAAAGAACGGGTAATATAATGTCAAAAGTGAACCATATATGATATCATAACAATGAATATGATTCTGTAATAAGTCAATGACATTATTTAAATCATTATAAAGGAGGTTCGGACACTTACGAAGCAAATCGGACCTAAGGTAAAGGAAATATCACAATCTCATTTTTATCTGAGATTGTTTATACTTTTGAATTTACTGGGGTGTATTTTATCATCCACATACATGTTTCCTCAATATTTAATATTATTTACATCCACCTTCAATTTTTTAAATCCTATTTTACCCTTCGGTGAGTTTTTAGTAAAAGATATTAAAGGAATCTTTTGTCGTTTTTCATACGAGGTACTTTTTTGACTTTTCTGACAAAAGTACGAGAAGAATGTTTTTTAACTTATACGACATGAATGGATTTTTAAAACATTATTTCCAAGAAGCTTCCTTTACAAGTTTTCAAGTTTATTTTTAATCAACTTCTTTTATTTTAAAGTCGTATGACATGTTATGAAATGAAAAATGTTTTTGAAGAAGAAAGGATATTTTCCTCAAGAATGGAGTTCAAGTGTTTTATCAAAATTATTTTCCATCTAAGTTAATAAAGGGTTCTGTTTTTATCCCTATTATTACATTGATTTGATCATGTTGTGATGTAATTATTTTTATGAATTCCTTTATCTTATATGGATTGTTTTATGATGTCACGATGTTTAAGATTCCCATTTTTATTACATGGGTTATGCAATGATGTATGTTTTAAGATTTTGTGGCACACATAAGAATGGTATCATTATGAGATGGGTGGGACCTATATCTCCCTACAATGAATTGGGTAAAGATTTAATATCTCATGAGATAGACATGGCTGGAATGATAGGTTATACCGGTTCAGTGAAACAGGACTGAAATGAGGGTGACTCGATTCAGAAAGGGATTTTTTCCACTAAGATAGTCTTGGCAATGAGTCATGACTAACAAGAAATGATTCTCTATGATTATGTGTGTATGCCACAAAGTTTCATGTTTTAAGTTATGCTTATTGGGATTTCATTTCACTACTATGATTTATCCCATGATATGAAATTATGCTCTCTTTTGCAGGTTAAGATTTCCAAAAGTTATGTTCTTATGAATATGATGTGATTGATTTTTATTTTTCTTACCCTTACTGAGCATTTGAGCTCACCCTTTTATGTTTTCTTTTCCCCAGGATATAAAGAAAGGTTTTAGGTAAAAAAAGGGAAGATATTTATGGGAGATATTGAAGATATTTCACCACGATTAGAAGATTACGTTCCGAGTTTCCAAAGACACTAAACTATTTCGATCCTTGTGTGTGTGTTTTTGTTATGTACTAAGTATTCTGAAAAAGTAATGTAATGTCCATGTACGATAAGCTTCAGGTCTCTACATTTGGTATCATAGGAAAGGTTTAGTCAACCTTTGGAAACTAGGATGCGAAAATGTTAGTGAGATCCCTAGAGATATTTCTAAGGTATGTCTAGGGATGTCCCTAAGTATAAGTATACGTATAAGATACAGTCCTAGAACTACGGTGATGATCATAGAATTTAACCTAAGAAGTTAGATATTGAGGATACTTCCCCTTTACTATGTTGTTTTCTCTAGCATGATTTTTGCCTCTCACAAAATTATTTTTGTGTTTTAGTTAATGGAGGGAACCAAAAGGAATTCGGTTAACATTAAATCCAATGGACAAATTGGTGACTATGAGAAAAAAAAAAGTGTAATTCCTAGAGAGAAAGATGTTGTGATTATGCCGAATCAGTCATCGCGATATATGATTAACAAGGTGAAATTTAGTGGTATGCCTAATTCATCAAAGAAGAGGAAGATAGACTATTATGCATGTTCGCATGTTAAGGAGCATAAAGAAAGGAAGATTGAGATTTCTGAAGAAGGGAAGAAGAACCTTGAGGAATACCTCAAATGGAGGGACCGATGTTATCTGTGTGGAGAAAAGGGTCATAGAGTGACAGACTGTAATGGAGTTCAATGTCTTATTTGTGGAGAACATGGGCATTACCCAACTCAATGCCCTGACCTAAAATGTTACTTCTAAATCAAGGAAGGACTTCTTCTAGGACAATCATTGAAGTGGATGGACTGAAGTGTTTATGTATTGGTATTCAGGAATAATGTTGTTGAGGTACTTTCATGGAGTATTTGAATATTTATCTATTGGTCTAATGTGGTATTCAAAGTGATTGAGATATTTTTGGAAATAAGATGATATGCACATAATGAAGGGAAAACAAGAAAATGAAATGTTTAACAGTATTCATGAGCTCATGATTGATATAAGGACTAAGTGATATCATGGTTTGAGTATATAGAATTTTGAGGATTTTGGTATGTGGAAAGTGTTAACTTTTAACTGCATTCATGTTTTCACTAAGGTATTCAAGAGAATACATGATTAAGGACTTTGAATGTTTGGAATGTGACCAACAAAACATATCTTATGATATATGGGGATCGACGATGGTGTTAAATCTCTAGTAATCGTTTTCACTATGTTATGAGAGTGGACTGCAGTATTATGGATAAGCCTAAAGATTGGAATGGATTATGTTGGACATAAGGATAGAAGTTTTTCGATATTATTGATGAGATGTTATAGTAATATAGTTTTAGAAAAACGACAACCTGCAGGACGAACGACAACCCATCGCTTCGGACAAGGCTGTGAGAATCGAACCCACAACCGAAGTGCGACTGGCCTTTATCGCCTACCACTGGCCTATAGGAAGTCCATGTTTAGTAGAAACTAGTTTTATTATATTAAGAAGTATGATATATGAAGTATAAGTCCATTTTAGGAACCATATATGATTAATCTCACTATAGATCGACTTATGTATATAAATTTTTCTAACCTTTTGAGACAGATGGAATGACCCGTCATTCTATCACATGATCTGCTAACACTTCACGAATAACAAATTCAACTTCATTTATTTAAGAGATGAAGTAGAAATTGTTCAAGGCACGAACAACAGTGAGATTGTACCAAAATAAAGTAAGTATTTATTCTAATTCAAACTCTTCAACTTTAGGGAAACAATCTTGAAAACCAAAAATGTTGTCCTAGTGACCTTATATCCGATGAATCAGATGGTACCCTAGATCGTCAAAAATTTATGGCTTTGTGATTTCTGGCTTTTCCATAGCCATGTTCTCTACCACTCTCCATTAGAACATGATGGTTAGATTTCTCTTCCATATCCATATTTTTACCTATGTGGAAACCCAACGATTAGTTTATTTGGGTAACCGTTAAGTTTCATACTTTCGTTTTTAAAGATTGGTTTTGGTATTACTTTTTACGATGTGGGTTTCTATTAAAGAAACTTTCGAATAGTAAACCATTTATAACCCCGACGAATTTCGAGGGCGAAATTCATTTTAAGGGGGGTAGAATGTAACACCCCGGGATTTTATGAAAAATATTCTTTTTAATTTCACTAATGTATTATGTTGTACTCTACACCAAAAGGAGCTTTCACAACACGCATCCTTGATTTGCCTTGCATTACACGCAATCGTGACCTTCCTCGATAGTGTGTGTAGTACGCAATAACGAGTTTCACTCAACAACAATACGCTATTAAAATATTATTAAAACTAGCCGTTATGAATAGTAATAACCACTTTTTGAAATTTTGTAATTATATTTTTCAAAATGGAATTCATTTTTGGATTCATAATATCGAAATTAGCTTAGGGTGAAATTTTGGTACTTTTCGGATAACTTTTATTTTCTGATGAATAGTGAAAATTACTAAATTTTAATTAAAAACAACTTTTTTAATCGAAATAATTAATAGTGATAAATTATTAATTTGAGTGGTTTTAAGGTATATTTAGAATATATTTTCACAATTCAATACAATGTTGGTCATTGGATGTAATTTCACATTTACACCAGACATAAACAAGTGTTAATCTTTTGATAGTTATTATCTCTTAAAAACACGCTATTTGTTGTGAAAGCGGAAATTAATTATAAAATTAATTAATTCAACTTATATGTTGGGAATTTTGTAAAATATAAATCATTTTTTATTTCGGAATATCAATTATAGCTTAGGGTGAAATCTTGGCATTTTTCTGAAAAACTTCAATTTTTGATGAATAGTGAAACTACTAAGTGGTAGTTAAAAAAAATAATTTTTTCATAAATCTTAATTTTACCGCTTCTGTGAATGGAATTTCAAAAATCAGAGAGACACGGTTGATGTCAGTAAGTAAAATGTGGTTCAATGAGATGAAAATATTTTTTGGTGAATAGTAACTTTTTACTTTTATTTACCACGGTTAAAAGTAAATAGGGTAATTAAGGGTAAAAATGATATTAATATTACCCTAACACATGTCCTAATCCTATTTTACAAGTGTATCTCGACCAAAAACAACCTTAAGTGTAAAATATTATCATTTAGGCCCACTTGGATTAGATTAGGACATTTATTTATTATTTAATTCAAAGAAGAGTTAAAATAGTTAAAATCAAAGTTTAATAAGTAAATAATTTTTAATATGGGGTTATACATAAGATAAATTCGACTATAAATATTTATTATAAATATAAAAAGCTTTCCTACATAATGGTATTTTATTTATAATTTTTAGATATTAAATAATTTAATTTATTTATGAAACAATGATGATGCAGTAATTATCTTATTAATGAAATTTTGACATAATTGATGTTATAAACACCAAAATAAATGTAATTTGAGACTTTTTATGAATCCCACTAATTTTATAGGTTACTATGATATATTAGTGTTGATTTAATCAACTTGGTTTGAACATATAATTCTGTTACGACTTTCACAAAAATCATATATCAAATAGTGTCAAAATTGACACAAAATAGTTTTTAAATAAAATAAAATATTATTAATTGTTATTTTATTCTTAAAAATATAAGGTTCGTCCAAATGAATTAGATACGGATATATATATTAATAATAAACAATTTGGGGTTCGTTTGGCATGTTATAGTAAGTGTATTAACCATATAGTGTAAGAAAACAAAAAGACACGGTAAAAGTTAAATTATTTAACTTAGAGTTAAATCTAATTGATAAGGTTAATATAATAACATAAACTTGTATAAATCCTATTGGTTGATAGTATTTAGACCCATCCCCACTTTAGCTTCGAAATAAGACCCTTTGGAACCATTATAAACCGATTTTGACTTTAATATAAAATAATATTTTGAGATATTCCTAAGGTGCCCCTCTCCTCCCTTATAAAAGGGCACCTCCTTCCCCTCCTCCTCACACCAATTTGAGAACTCAAGCTCGTCCAACCCCTGACAAAATCCCTTCTCCACTTCCCTAGAATAATCCTAGAGGTCCTGGTCTTCTTTAAAGACCAATCTTAGTTTCCTAAGTGGAGGATTCAAAGAGGCGTTCCAAAGAAGAGGTAATATCCATTACCGATCTTTTCAACTTCTTTCTTCTTCAACTTCTTCTTCTTTAGTTGTTTTATGATAAAGTAATAACATCAGTATTTCTTATATACTGATATGTTATTATAAATATGAAACAACTCTAATTAACCTTCTATCCATCCTACGGAAAAAGGAAATCACCGCGCGTGCGTACGTACAGAATACCGTCTCCACGCCGTGGTGTAATCTATTTTCCGCCACCACCTTAATTGGATGGGTATAATGGTGTAATGAGTAACTATATATGATTATTATAAAGTGATATTGATACTGAAATAGTATACAAACACTTCAACATAATTCCACGACCATGGGAACGATATCATCGCTCGTGCGTACGTACGGACTATCGTCTCCACGACGCGATGAGATTCATTCTCAATGATTAACCATTCATGAATGATTATAAAGTATATATAATAAGTACTAATGAAATATATGACATAATAATGATACTGTATTTATTTATATTTATATGTATGTCATCTACTTAATTCCATTCAATTCAATAAAGAAACGAAAACAGCGTTCATCCGTACGTACGGACTACCGTCTCCATGAACGGTGTATTTATTTCCATTTACTGATTTATTATATATATGTATATTATGTATATATATATATAAATCATGTTTTATATTCTGGAATTAAGTAATCATGATCTAAGTAATCATATGAATAATTACAAGTCAAAACATGGACGAGAAATGAAACAATTTTACCCAAAACGCTCTTTAACATGGAATTTACAAAAGAACGGGTAATATAATGTCATAAGTGAACCATATATGATCTCATAACAATGAATATGATTCTGTAATAAGTCAATGACATTATTTAAATCATTATACAGGAGGTTCGGACACTTACGAAGCAAATCGGACCTAAGGTAAGGGAAATATCCCAATCTCATTTTTATCCGAGATTGTTTATACTTTTGAATTTACTGGGGTGTATTTTATCATCCACATACATGTTTCCTCAATATGTAATATTATTTACATCCACCTTCAATTGTTTAAATCCTATTTTACCCTTCGGTGAGTTTTTAGTAAAATATATTAAAGGAATATTTTGTCGTTTTTCGTACGAGGTACTTTTTTGACTTTTCCGACAAAAGTACGAGAAGAATGTTTTTTTAACTTATACGGAATGAATGGATTTTTAAAACATTATTTCCAAGAAGCTTCCTTTACAATTTTTCAAGTTTATTTTTAATCAACTTATTTTATTTTAAAGTCGTATGACATGTTATGAAAGGAAAAATGTTTTTGAAGAAGAAAGGATATTTTCCTTAAGAATGGAGTTCAAGTGTTTTATCAAAATTATTTTCCATCTAAGTTAATAAAGGGTTCTGTTTTTATCCCTATTATTACATTGATTTGATCATGTTGTGATGGAATTATTTTTATGAATTCCTTTATCTTATATGAATTGTTTTATGATGTCACGATGTTTAAGATTCCCATTTTTATTACATGGGTTATGCAATGATGTATGTTTTAAGATTTTGTGGCACACATAAGAATGGTATAATTATGAGATGGGTGGGACCTATATCTCCATCCAATGCATTGGTTAAATATTTAATATCTCATGAGATAGACATGGCTGGAATGGTAGGTTATACCGGTTTAGTGAAACAGGACTGAAACGAGGGTGACTCGATTCAGAAAGGGACTTTGTCCACTAAGATAGTCTTGGCAATGAGTCATGACTAACAAGAAATGATTTTCTATGATTATGTGTGTATGCCACAAAGTTTCATGTTTTAAGTTATGCTTATTGGGATTTCATTTCACTACTATGATTTATCCCATGATATGAAATTATGCTCTCTTTTGAAGGTTAAGATTTCCAAAAGTTATGTTCTTATGAATATGATGTGATTGATTTTTCTTTTTCTTACCCTTACTGAGCATTTGAGCTCACCCTTTTATGTTTTCTTTTCCCCAGGATATAAAGAAAGGTTTTAGGTAAAAAAAAGGGAATATATTTATGGGAGATATCGAAGATCTTTCACCACGATTAGAAGATTACGTTCTGAGTTTCCAAAGACAGTAAACTATTTCGATCCTTGTGTGTGTGTTTTTGTTATGTACTAAGTATTCCGCAAAAGTAATGTAATGTCCATGTACGATAAGCTTTGGGTCTCTACAGTAAACATTATATTTCAATATATATATATATATATGAATATATTTATATATTAAAAATAGTAAATATATGGATGAATAATTTTGTATAAAAAATTTAAAAAATTCATAAGTTATGAAGTATTAAACCAATAAATATTAAAAATGAATAAATACTAAAAAAAGTAAAAACACTTAACATTATTAATTAATAAATAGTATTAAGTTAAGTGATGTTAAAGATGAGTTAAATTTAATTAAAAAATTATTAGATAAAAAAAATAGAATAAAATAATGAATAAGAGTTATTAATAATATATTTTTTTTAAAAAAATTTAAAAGTGAATACTTAAAATGAGAATGAATACATATATTAATTATTAAAATTAAAATTTTATTGAAAAAATTAAATTCTAACCAATAAATATTTAAAAATAAATATTTGAAATGAATAAAATTACAAAAATATTAAACAACTAAAAAATAAAAATTAATAAATTACAAGAATATTAAAAAAAATATTAATGAAATAAATAATAATAATAATGAATAAATTTTAAAAAATGAATAAGTGTTATTAATTATATAGATTATTAATAATATAAAAATGAATATATGTTTAAATGAAAAATAATACATATTAATTATATAAATTACAACCATATTAAAAAAATTAAATGTTAATGAATAAACTTGAATAAATAAATATTAAAAATGGATAAAATTACAAAAAAATACTAAATAAAAAAATAAAAAATGAATAAATTACAAAAATATTAAATAAATTAAGATTATTACTGAATAAATGAGATTAAAAGTTAATACATTTGAAAAAATATTAAAAAGTAATAACTAATATATATTAAATAAAAATATGAAAAATAAATTAATTTTACTGATTAAAAGCATAAAATATATTAAATATATATTATGTTAATAAGTAAAATTCTAAAATGAATATTAAAAATTGAATAAATTATAGAAATATTACGTCTTTGTGCATGTTTCTATATTAATTACATATATGGAAGTGTCAAATTAATGTAATATATAGATGTTGGTCATTCATTCAAGAAGGGAGATAATTATCCATTATTTGAAAATCATAATACAATCATGTAGTGAGGGGAGATGTGCAAGCACTCCATTTTAGCATGTCTTGTGCTTCTGAAATGGGAGAAACCCTGGGGCATGGATGTGGTAGTGAAATGACTGTATGTGATTTTTGGCTATTGTGAATGGAGATAAATTCCAATAGGGAATGAATTTTATCATATTTTATTCTAAAGGGAAGACCTTAAAATGAAGGCTTGGTGTTTAGAATAGCCTCATTGAAACCATGTATCTTTCCCCTTTAGGAATGGCCAATCAGCTTTAAACCTTTTTAGTTTTGAAACAATTGTGTCCATGATTGGGTTAGAATCCTTATATTTAGATGGATTATTTGGAATCCAAAGATCTTGTATGATATTTATTTGAAAATTTGAGTACCAATTAAGATGGAAAAATAGACAGAGAAATCTAGGTTTGACCATTTTACCAATGTTCTGGTTGAAGTTGAATTGATCTATACTATTGTTTACCATGTAATTTAATCCACATATAATGAGGTTTTGGATCTGAAAATTATTTATAAAAAGATTCATTATTTGTGATTTGATTTTTGTATGGTTTTTTATTCCAAAAATCAATGTATAAAACACTTGATTTTTCTTATTGTTCCCTAAGAGTCCATGCTTTGGTAGATTTCAAGAAGGGAAAGTTTAAGGGACCAGTGGGAGAGGCAGAAGGTATGTAATAGGGACCCTTAAACAAGGGAATTCGTGAAACATTTAATTAAGCACCCAAAATTCAGGATGATACTAATCTTAGAGGGTATAGTTTTCAAGCCGGAGTTGAGGGTCTGGACATAGACATGGGATATACTCATGTTGGTGGTAATGATTTCACTAAATTTATTGTTTCACTGTCTAGCATTGAATGTGGAAAGGGGGTAGTTTGAGACTCAAAATAGGATCCAAAGGCATCATGGGATTATATTGTAGCAAAAGAGGAGGCATAAGTGCGGGTAGCCTATGCTAATATCTATTTTAAAGATGCTATTTTCTAGAGCACTAATGATGCGATAGAAAATGAGGCTCCCTATGAATAGTCTAATTATTAGGCTTCTAACAAAGGGGAAATTGATCATGAATTACAGAAATAATCACTAATTACTACCAAAAGGAGGGGAAAAAATAAAGTGATGGATGAATAGGGATTTCAGTTGGTTACTCCTAGAAAACCTAGTACTTCTTTAATCATGACTTGGCGGGATTTTAAGGTATAGCTTGAAATGAATAAATATGAGCATGTACTCAATTCTATCCCCAAATATGTGTAGTTCGAGGTTACTATGAAGGAGACCATTGGAGGCATTGGTCCTCCATTAAAGTCACCCCCAAGAAGGGAAAGATGTGATGTAGTAGAGAATGAGGAGGGTTCCACTATTCCACCAGACTCTAGTACTAGTAAAAATAGATTTACTTGGATTGATATTCTAAATAGATTTTATATTAGGGAAGTTTTCCATGAATAATTTAGAAAATTTCATCAAGATGGCTCTATTTATTTGTTAAAAAATGATTTCACTGGATGTTAAGACATTGATCCTCGTAATGAGGAATAAAAATCATTGCCTATGGATGATCAGGTTGACACTTAGAAGACTCCTATGTAGTAGAAGATAATCAGGCACCTGGGAATTTGGGGTGGCTCCTAAGGAAGGGGTGGAAGACATAAAAGAAGGTGACTATTGAAGTCTCTTGTTTTGGGTGGAATTTTTTGTGCCATGCCTGAGCATTACAACCCTCATCTAATTCTCTTGAGTACTTTCTATTTTAATAATAAATTTTCTAGTACCAATATTTTTAATCCATGACTTGTTCCATTTATGGTAAATATTATATATTAATAAATAAACAAATAAAATGATAATTTCACTAATTTATTATTTTAGTATAAATTTCGTATATTTACATGTAAAATTATTGAATGAAAAATTAAGTGTAACATATTTAGTCAATTTTTTAATTAAAAATTAAAATTTTATTATTTGATATATAGGTCAAATCAGAAAAAAAGACATTGATAAAAAAATTATTAAATGTTTATTAATATTAATTTTTCAATATTTTTAACTAATAATATTATTTAATTAAATTATAAACCATTTTTCATTAAATATATGACACATAAATATGATTTATAATATATTAGTATCATATAAACAATATATAAAAAATTATATATATATCAATATATATTTTTATATGAAATAAGTTTTTTAATGATATTTAATTTTTATTTTACAAGACATTTTTAATTAAATATATTATATATCAAGTGTAAATGTATATTTAAAAGGTTGGGTACAACTTCGAAAGCAGCACACACACAAAGAAAAAAATACAGGTAAACCCGATGGCCTGAGGACTTGACCCGTGACCACATCCCAAATCCCCCCTACGACCCCAACCAAGCACTGGGGGCCAAGTGTAAATGTATATTTAGTCATATATAAAAAATATTTTATTTTTATCAATATAAATATAAATATAAATATAAATATAAATATAAATATAAATATAAATATAAATATAAATATAAATATAAATATATACACACACACACATATATATATATTAATATATGATTTTTAATGATATAATTTTATTTATGGAATATACCTTTTCCAGTAATTTTTTTGAACTGATAAAGAATATCTAAAATGTTCTGATAAAGGGTAGCACCATTTATCATGGGTTCTATAGTAGTGGTGGAACATAATAGGTTGATTACATCTACCATCATGGAACAAAATGCAAGGAATAAAATTATAGTAAACTCATAGGTCAGGGGACTTGATCCAACAACTCACCCCTCACCCCCACCCCCACCCCCAAACCCATACCACCCCACCAATAATGGTGGGGAACATATCAACACTCTTTATAATCATTAGAATTTATATTGTTGTAATCACAGAAGTTCTCCAAGAAATTTAATCAATTTTTAATTGAAATTTTTTTCTTGTTCTCTAGATGTTGCTTTTATACAATAGGTCTTCTCTTTGCATTATCTGTGCTCCACCAACATTCAACGACCTTATGTTAAAAACCTTCCACAACATAAAAATTGAACAACCATTATTATTCTTTTACATTAGTTATAGTCTATCCATCATTGACATCTTACTATTTTTGGATAGAACAACTATTATTTTAGGATTGGTTTAAGGAGACTCTTTTATTGAATATTCTAGTTTCCACCCTTTATGTTGCCATGGATTTCTTGGAATTTTTCCCCATCCATTGTTTTTCTAGATTTTAATTTCTAATTTTCACTTGAAGATGAAACTATATCAGTTTAAATGGAATTAATAGGACAATGAGGTGCCTTTTCCCCCAAAATATTATTGTATATTGATTATGAGATAATTTTAATCTCTTATTACCACTGATATGAGACTTTATGAGAATAATAATATATTTATATTTTTTTGGAAACCTCTTTATTCTTAGGTATCCAAGAACTACCAGTTTATGCTGACTCTAAATTTCTCAATTTTACCTCGAGTTCAAGAAACTTCATACTAAGGTAAATTTTATTATCCTAAATTAATTTAAATTTTTTTTCCAAATGATTCTTAAATTTAACAATATTTTCTTCATGAAACTTTCTAATTTATTATAGAGAACTATCAAGTTCCTTAATTGTTCTGAATTTAACCACAAACCTGTTATCCTTGACACCAAGATTAGCCTTATGTGACTCTTCTAAAGCATGAATCATTTCTTCATTAATTTTATAAACTTTATATTTCTCATAAATTAATTTTTTTAAGTTTTATTAAACCAAGGTTCTCTTTTAATTATGAAAAAATAGATATTTCTTGGATTCCACATATTTGAGGAGATTTTGGTGCACTTTTATCTTCTCAAACATAGCTTTATCCACAACATCAACTTCCATTTCTAACTATGAATTTTCATCCTGTAATCCTTTGTTATAATTTAATATGTTTTTTATAAAATCTACAAGAATAATTTTGAAATAATCATTAACCTGAGAGTAAATATAACTAAGTGATTCATTAATCAGAAATCCATAACAACTGGAACCTAATTCATCAGAAGAATCTTAATAAATATATGATACTAAATATTTACCACTCAGTTTAACTTTAGGTAGTGGAGAATTATTCATATACTTTGAAATTTTAATCACCTTATTTTCCTCACATTTATTTTTTAAGGTTTTAATTTTTACCTACATATTAATATCAATATGAATATCTTCATTATTTTATATATAAGGCATCCTTGAAGTATTTTTTGTAGAAATTAGATCTCTCTAAGGGAACTTGGTTAGATTTGATACCATTTGAAGTGTCCAGGTTTTGTTATACCATTGATAGTGGGAGGGGGTGAATCAATGATCCTTTTTATGATTTATTTTCCTTTTAAATCAAACTATTTGATAGGTTTAATATCTTGATCCACTCTTCTTATTTCTCTCTATCTTACCCAAACAATGAAATAAATAAAAGCACAGGGCGCAATCATTTTTATAAAGTTATGAACCTTCATGGAAATTTTAATCCTTGATATGATTTGTTATTCATCCCAATCATTGATTCATACAATATAAATGTAAGTAGTTAAAATTCATTTTCTAACACCATTATTACACAACATCCCACTGTATGGTCGATCATCACACTATATGTCCATATACCACACCGTATAGTCTTAGGTCCTCCCAACTATAAAGATAAAATATTTCTCAAACCTATTTAAGTAGATCTTTATTCAAATTTGGATGTAACTCCATCAACAAGATTATATATTCTCCCTCAACACTAGTATTTGGATTCCAATAAGCAATAAACTATTACTTAATCAATGTAAGGTGTGTATACTAACTTCCAAGAACTTAATTTTCAGTGTTCTTAATTTTTAAGAACTTAAACATTTAGAGTATTATCACTTTGGTATATTTTGTAGGTTTTTATCACTGTTTACTAACTTCATTAACTTTTGGGTTACTCTCAATTTTATTTTTTGGAAAATTTGAATCAAGGAAACTCAACACATTTTAATTACACTTCTCAAAACACCCATTTCATGGGTCTCACTTCATGCAAGAATTATACCTTGTATGAAATTCATGAAACTCAAAGTTAATGAAACTGTAATCTTATAGATGTAAGCTTCATGAACCTTATTGATGAATACCTAAATCACTTCAAGTAATCTATAAATATTCATGGTATTTCATGACCTTATTATTTTTATAACCACCTAAGCATGGAACTGCCTTCACGTAGGTGTAATATTTTCTTGCACTTCATGCTAGTCTTAGTTTATATAACTAATTTTCATGGAATTCAAGTAATACACTATCTATTAGGATCCTTCTCTTGAGATAATCATTATATAATTATAAAACACACTAAATCCTCTAAAATTTATGAGAATATAGAGAGATAATGTCTCAAAATACTTGCCTACTCTTTTTTCATCACTATATAATGGTGCTATTAAGGGATATTTATATGCACGCTAAATCACAGTGATATAATATTAGTTATTCTAGAAAACATGGTCATTCAT
Organism: Viscum album; assembly: GCA_963277665.1. Classification (NCBI taxonomy): domain Eukaryota; kingdom Viridiplantae; phylum Streptophyta; class Magnoliopsida; order Santalales; family Viscaceae; genus Viscum; species Viscum album. Next base: position 1,817,817,794 of record OY728127.1, read on the forward strand.
CTATTCCATTGTGACTCTAAAAACATGGTTACTTGAGTTAGAAAATGTATCTTTATTCTTCATGATTTGTTTGTGCTCACCTTCATTTTCACGGGAAAATTTTCAACAGAACACAATTTCGATAATCCTTTATCTTCTCCTCATAATGAATACTACATTCCAAAAAACACTGATAATTTGAATTTAAAAATAAATTTTTGATACATTTATTTAAGGACTAAACATTATTTATTTGATAATTCATTGAGTTTTAGTTTGTTTATGTTGGAATTAGTAATTTAAGTTTTGAAGGAATAATTTATAAAAAATAGAAAAACATGTTTTACATATCATGAAAGGAGTTTAGGATATTTATTTGTCATTCACAGCACCCCTGAGGACCAAATACCTACCCGTAAACATTTACATGATGTGAATCTATTACATGACATGTATATACATTCATGTTGTGAGTTTTTAAAAATATGAATCCCATTTAAATTTCATTACATTAAGTTATTACTGGACATGAATCACATACACAACATGTATAAATTACCTGACATGAAATGTTCAAGATCTTATCCAGTCAAAGATATATGCCAATTTCCCATATAATATTGTAGATATTATGTACATAATGTGAAAGGAACTTACACATCATGTAGAAGTCAACATATAGTCCACTTAAATCCATTACATGACGTTAAGAATTTACACGTTGTGTGATTTTGGAGCCTATAAATACTCCCGCACATACTCTGTGTATATAAGTCCCAAAGCACCATCTTTTCTCTCATTTTATTTTCTCATTATTCTTTTTTTATCTTAGAAATAAATTTTAATTAATTACTTTAAAATTTTAATCAATTATGTTTATTTTGCTTTTTATTCTACATATATTGATTTCTTTTATATGTTCGTTTCATTTCCACTTTCCATCTCACCGACCATTTTCTATACCGGTTTCTATTTGATGTAAAAACATGATGATTATTTCCTTTTTCTTCAATAAAAGTAATATTTTGATTATATATTGATTTTTTTAAATAGTGTATTTCTTGTTACTAAATTGTTTTATTATTATGAAAATCTTTTTTCCCACCTACTCATTTCTATATAACACCATCATGTATAACTAATCCACTTAGGGTTAAGGGTCAAGATTAGTGGTGGTTTGAACCTAATGGATATCTCAAATCAAACTTGGTAACCCTATGTCTAGTATCCATGTTTAAAACAATTGTTAATATCATTTTATTTCACTTACCCTTACCATCAGAGGTGTAATAAAAATGACCATGACCTAGTTAGAGTTGATTAGTCTAGGACCACTATCCATTGATTTTTTATATCAATAAGCCAATATTCATGCACTTAGGTTGTAAAATACTCTATAAGAAGGAGTATTTTCCACCTTAGGTTGATCTAATTTGATAGACCGAGATCAATTGGTGTATTTTCCACCTCTTTGTAACCCATGCTATAGGTCTATACCAAGTTTTATTTAGGATTATCATTTTCCTATACCCTAAAATAGACCCCAAACCTTCCTTAAATCTTATTTAAATAAAAATATATGAAATTTAATAAAATCCAAACAATAGAGAGTGAAAGTGAGGAATCATGCCCAATAGGGTTTTAATACTGGGTTGCTTGTCTACAAGATGTCTATATGGGTTCTACCCCAGACTGCCACTTAATATTCCTTAGTAGCTAAGTGTAGTTTGGGATATACATTTATGATATTATAATTCCTAGAGGATTTAACATCATCTTCTTATTGAATCAAATTTTATCATAGTTTTCAGGGACTGCTATTCTTAGGCACAATGACCTTTGGATGAACCTTGGATTACCTCACTCCCTCCCCTTTTTCTTATTTTTTCCTTCCCCTTTTGTTTTTACAATTTTTTTCTCATAGACTAGAACCTTAATCCACTTATTTTTGGCTTAGTTCATGCATCAGGGCAATCTAAATTTCTCGAGGAGACTTGAATCTTAAGAACTACTTCCTTTAAATCTTAAGATCGATCGATCTATTTCATTATACGGATGCTTTACAATGGCTGTGCGTAAAAATTTTACACAGCCACACCCACTTAATGTTCAATATTAACCACATGAACATTAGGTGAGCGAACAACACTATAGGAGTACACTATAATGGATTATGGATTGTGATCCATTATCGGTGTTATACCTAACATTGTACACCCACCAATTTAAGATCATTATTTATAAATAAAACTTGTACTCATTCATGTGATCTATAAAATGGAAAAAACATTGAGCTACAAAAGAGAAGACCCACAAGAGAAAATTTCTAATTTTATAGAGGTTTGTGATACCTTTTGAAAATAAAGAGAATCATCAGACGCCATTAGACTGAGAGTTTTCCCATTCTCCTTACTCAACTAAACCAAGAATTAGCTCTCATTTCCATCAAGACTTGGGATAATTTAGCTAAGAAATTACTTGATAAATATTTTCCACCAATATAAACTTATAATCTCAGAAATAAGATTCAAAATTTCAATCAGGAGGAAAGAGAATCATCCTAAGAATCATGAGACAACTTCAAGGATCTAACCCTCAAATGAACACATCACATACTTGATGTGTGGATACAATTAAAAACTTTTTACCAAGGACTCTAGCCTTCTGCTCGCACTATTTTGGACACTATTGCTAATGGTGGTCCCATGCTAAAGACACCTAAAGTTAGTAGGGAACTATTAGATGAGATTTTTTATAATTTCAGTTAGTGGTAGAGTGATATAGGACCACCCTAGAATGAAATTCCTTAGGTAGAGGAGAATAACTACATAGAAGACCAAGTTGAGGCCCTAAAAAAGAAGCTGGATTCTTTCTAGCTACCTACATAACTCCCTCCTAATCCTATTATGGAGATACAATATTGTGAGATGTGAAGAGGCCCACACCCATACCAGGACTGTAGGGAAGGAATAGAGGAATGTCACGTCCATGATTGTAATTATGTTAATTACAATCAACAAAATCAATAGTACAAGTAGCCCCAATATTAACAACAACAATTCTATTTGAAGAGGCTAACTCATCAGCTGAAATCTCCAAGTCAAGGTTACTATCATTAGAGGAGTGGTCAAGTGATACCACATAATTAGGGAACACCTGGGTAACCTCCATAAGGTCCAGCTCCTCAAATAGAATATAAATACCAACAACCTTTTATTAGGGCTCAAAAATTTCCACAAGATTAGTAGAAATAATATGAAAAAGATTTGATAAGACCACCATAAAAATCCCAACCTCTTCCATCCAATCTTGAAAACCTGCTCACTACCTTCGTGTAGAAAGCAGGTAATATGATGACAACCTAAGAAACTGAAATGAAAAACCACATGGATTCCATGTGAAACCTTGAGCATAAAGTAAGACAGATCTCTAAAACCTTATCAGATCAAATATAGGGTATTTTTTGGTATTACTGAGGATTATCCAAGGGACGAGTCTAAAGATATATTTCTTAGGAGTATAAAGATTCTTTACTTTTTTCTTCTATTATTAAGTAAAAAAAAAGAAGTTTAAAAAATCTAATAATGCTAGTCAGGAGAAAACTCAAGAGGTAGAATAAACTAAAAAATCTCCAGTTAAGGAGAAAACTAAAAATAAAAATGTATATGTGGAACCCTCAATAAATAATAATTCTCTCCCATTTTCAAAGAGGATGGTATGAGACAAAAATGAAGCACTATAAAAAATTTCTTGATATTTTTAAGTAACTGCACATCAACATTCAAATTGTTTAAAAAATTGCTCAAGTTACCACTTAGGAAAGATTCATTAAAAAATAACTCTTCAGAAAAATGAAAATGGGGGAATTAAGAGTCACCTCCCTAAATGAATAATGCTCCACAATTTTTTAGTGGAATATACCTCTAAAGATCTGAGACCCAAAAGTTTCCCAATTCCTTACGCTATAGGAACATGCAATTTTGAAAGTTCCTTGTGTGACCATGATATAAGTATCAATATCATTCATATGAGTGTATTAAAAAAATCTAGGTCTTAGATAATTAAATCCAATGATATTGGACCTCCAGCACATTTTCTACTCAGTCAAACACCTTCAAATAATAGTTGAGGATGTCTTAATAAAGGTTGGAAAATTCATCTTTCCCACTGTTTTCCTCATCATGGATATAGATAAAGAAGAATATGTCCCCATAATCCTAGGGTGACAATTTCTCACCACTATAAAGGTGTTGGTTGAGGTAAACCAAGAAATGTTTATTTTCCGATTCAACAATGAGAAGTTGTTTTCGACCAAGTGAAAGATTCTAAGCATGATATCAAATCATTGGATTGTCAAGAAATATCTCTTCCTGATAAGAAAGATCATAATATGAAGTGTAAGGATGGTATAATGACCATACCTCTTGTTAAAAAGTTTACAGTGCTCACAATATTGTGAATTACACTGCACCTCTGACAAGGAATTTCATCCCACCATTCAGCCCCTCTATTTTAAGAACCATTATAAAAGGGGTGTTTCCTAACATTTAAAATCATATTAATCCAAGAATTTCTATCTCTCTATGTTAAATGAATCACTAAATTGGATGAAACCCAGGGTCGGAATAAAAAGTTAGTTTAGTATATAGAAAGGTTTATCATCACTGGAAGTATAGGAAAATGTTCCTCAACCAAATAGGGGAATAAATATCCATTTACAAACTATGTACCATTTACGTAATGTGTAACTGTCAGATCCTAAAAAAATGAAATACTGAATTTATAGAACATGTATTTTTACATGAAGTGAAAAAATTGAGAGGCTATAAAATGTTGTTAACCCTAGGTTCATACCCCTACCTTCTTTATCCTATCATGTGCACAATACCCTCTCTTTACCACCTCTCCTCATCCCCTTACCTCTGTTCATCATTCCCCTCCTCCTATTTCCTCCTCCTTTTCACTCATACAGATCCTCCCTCTCTATCAACTTCCCATTACTCTCTTTCAAAATAGTTAGAACCAAAAATGACAAAATAGGATCCTCCAAATGCACACTCGAACACAATGAACCATCTCCACCCAAGTTCCAGGATCCATCTCTTCCTCCACCGCCTACAGAGTCTTCCACTTCATCCTCCCCCTCAAACTCTTCCGACCCTGATGCTTATGAGGTGGAATAGTTTACATACAAGGATTCACATGGAATTTCACATCCACACATGAACCTGTGTCAGAAATTATTGGAACATATTCATTAGGTCAGTTTGGTTCATATACAGGCGGACCCTATGAGGACCAAAAAGAACCTATACCTCACAATGCTCAAGAGTATCTAGGTGTGATAAGAGGTCTTAGACCTTATCAGCAAGATGAACCTCTCCACCATCACCTAGGTATGTAAAGAGGCCTCAATAGAGATCCTCCTTGAGTTTCTATCCACCTTTGAGTTATCCATTACCTATGTCACTTTCTGGTTCAGAGGTAGGAAATGGGATCTCACCCTTATAGATTTTGGTTTTAGCCTCATCATTTACTATTATGACTTCATATCTTCCATATTTTTATCAAACTTGTAATTGATACAGAAAATAAATAATTGGAACGAGATTGGGAATTGATTTATTAGGATATTTATAATGTTTATGACACTTGTACGATGAAGATAACCCAAATCCATGGTGTTGCCTTACAGATCCTCCATTTGGCTCTGTTTCATGCCTAGTTTTCTTGAGGAGATTCTCATTGGTGAATTATCTAGATAGTGGTGATTCTTATTGCCTCATCCATGGATGAACCTACTATCAATATGGATTTCCATTATTTTATTGTTTATTAGACCCATGTATAGAGGACCCAAGTAACTCTGATGGGGGGAAGTTTTATAAGAAATATTTACAAACACCTTAATGTCTTCAATGCCACTTGACCTCAGATATATCTCAGTTAAATAGATTCAATCAATCTCCTCATGCTCCTGAAAAATGGTCTACTACATAATATTGAGGGGCATTACTGATGGTCCCTTGAGTACATTGAGGATGCAGACAAGGAACCCGCCCATCCAGACCCATCCCCAGCCTCACCTACCCATCCATCAAGCAACGATCCCTCCACCACCAATCTAAACTCTTACCCTACTACCACTGTAGCCCCTCCCCCTTTTTAACTACCACACCACCACCCCCAACCATGTCTACACCTACCCCACTATTTCCAACTAACATCTGGTTGATTCTACAGTCTATTATAGAGAATTAGTGATAGATATGTCTCCGTCTCCACATCCCGTTCACCAACCCATATTATTTAATCACCCTTCCCACTCTAATAACCCCATTATCTTCCAAACAACTCCCACCTTCTAAACCCACATCCACCTCCATTAACACACCATATATTTCCTTGATAGACCTACCTTTTGAGATTACCGACCCTATCGCAAGAAATGAGTTCCAATTAAATTAGTCCCAATGAAGCAAGGGCCCCACACTTCCATCAACTTCAGAGGTGTCATTGATTGATCTAGATCCCATATGTATGTCCCTTATATGGATCAACACATCCATATCACCAGTCATGGACAATACCACTACCAGCACCTTGAAACCTCCTGCGGTAGTTGATGACCCCAACCCTGCTTCTATAGATGCTATAGATTTGTCAATGCAGATCGAGACCCCCACTATTTGGGAGGGGGCTACTGATTCTGATAGTGACGAAATTGTATATATTGTTTAGTTTTTTCCACGCACCCCTCCTTCATTATACTATGTATAGTTTTCTGTTTTTGTATTCCTATTATATCTCACTTTCAATAATGTATCATTTATTATATATATGGATGATACTTTTTTTGAATCCCCTGTGTTGTTTTCTTATTTTAATTTTACTACTATATTAATTTATAAATTTTTAGCTCTGCTGCATATTCTATGGTCATTGAAGAGTCTATCAGACCACCCTATGGCATCATGTTTGTGGTCTATCAGTATGTGGCCGACCTACAGAGAAATTTAGGAGCCCTATCTTCAAATCCATGATCAACATGGTTCCACTCCATTGACTTCCCAAATTATATTACCACCACAAGAGATTTATGGTCAATATATTCTTGAGGTGGTTAATCCCACTAAGCGCTCCCGTGAGCTCGATGATATTGCCACTAGTTCTTACAAGAGGTAGAGGACTTCTGAGCCAATGGAAAACACTAACCAATTATTTTTTCCATATTTATGGATGAAAACGTCTTTGGTAACACTTTATGGAAGTTAAACCATATTTTTTCATTATTTTTAGTTTTTTTCTGGTTAGGACCTTTGATTTTATTTAATAGAATTGTATATTCATCAGTCATCCCAAACATCATTTTATCCCATTATTGAGTTTATCTAAGCTATTTTCTCATAATATTGACTATTTATATCTACTAATTATTCTACTTCCATATTGATTAACCCATGTATACTAATGGTTTATCTAGAATAGGTAGTTTGATTCTAATTTTTTTGAGTTAGAACAATTTCAATTCCACAATCCAACAAGTTCTCTATGGAATTACTTTCAATATAGGGAGATATTAATTCCATATTTTCAATTCATAAATTTCCATTTCATTTTTTCCTTTTCTATACTTGATATCTCTCCCATGATGATTTTCCAAATAGTGTGAAAACTGTATCATTTTAATCTTGTAAGAGGATTTCTTGAACTTCATTGTCAATACACTTATATTATTGCATGTTTTCACATATATAGGATATATTTTTCTTCAAAAGAATTATTTAAACTTAAAATATCACTAAAAAAAATTAAATAAAATAAAAATAGAGTTTTCAGATTGTTGAAATCCATTTGTATTCTTGTTTATAATTTTAACATGATTATTGAGTCGAGTAATTTAATTCTAATTCCAGATTCCTGAAATTACTTTTAATTGACTTATTAATGGATTCTATGACCAAATTGATTTCAAGTTATTTTATATCCACCCATTACTAATAGAATTATATACCTATATTATCATATTATCTTCTGATCATATTTCACAAGAGATACCCGAGGCATGTAAACTTATCAGAACTTACATTGATGTCTAATTAAGGTTATGATTGAGTAAATACACAACCAAAATGATTAAGAATATTTTTTATGATTTTATTTTCTTGATAACCACCTATACATATATATTTAGTTATCTCATAGTATCCATAAATAACCTTGTTAGGATGGAGTCGTTTAAATCCTTTTATCCGTCCTTACCCTACTCTTTGTAGTATGCATGATTTTCTTTTGAACATGTGTGGGGTATTTATCATCTTGGATATACAAGGGATGTTGATACTAATGAGATATATCAGGAAACATTCACTAGATTGATATTATGTGTTTCATGTTCACTTTTGGAATTCTACAGGCTTACACTATTCCCTTGAAAAAATAAATAAATACAAAAATAAAAAATAAATATGGGTTTTGTTTTAGTAAGGTAAAAAATAAAAATTACCAGATTAATGAATATTATGATGAATAATATGTGGTTAAGAGAATTATGTGAGATTTGGATTAGACACAATTTTTTAAAAATAAATAAAATGAAAAAATAAAGGGATAAAGAGCATTATTTATGCTATATTAACATATTTATGGACCCAATTTGAGGTTTTTGGAGCACAAAAACATTTTTAGGAGGATTTATTTCATTTCACTATTAAAAATTATCATGAACTATACTATATGGATTAGACTCTTTTTTAATATGTTTTTTATCATCTTAACACCCTCATTTAGCTTCAAATACATTATAAACTTATTGTTTAAGAATTCCTGATTTATTTTTTATTTTTCTTTACAATTTGGAGATGTCAGAACTAATACAAGCCTATGGTTAGGAGTGACTATTCTGGTTATGAGAATAACTCATGTTTTATTTTACCTTGAGTAATGGGAGAAAATTTATTTTGAGGTAAATTTCAAAATGGGTATAGAATCTAAGAAACAGTTATGAAATTATAATTAAAGGAATAAAGAATCTGAATAAATAAATGAACTATGTGGGATGACTAATTTTCTCTATGAGATTGATTATAGAGGAATTACATTTTCCACATGCACTTAGTTTTATTTTCCTTTTTGCAATTCTTGTTTCTTTTTTAAAAATTGATTCATTTAGAATCCCCATTGATATGTTTTTTACTTGAGGACAAGACATTGTTCAAGTTTGGGGGAATTTGATAAGATGAATTTATATATATATATATTGGATATATATTTTTAAGGATTAATTATGCTTTATTATATAACACACTGGGTCGTGGTTTTGTTTGCTAGAATTATGAATTTAAGGATCAAAGGAAGAATTTCTAAAAAATAGAAAAACAATTTTTACACATTGTGAAAGGAGTTCATGACATGTATTCCTTGTTCACATCATCCCTGAGGATCAAAGACCTACCTGTAAAAATTTACATGATGTGAATATATTACATGATGTGTAAATACTTTACATGTCATGAGTTTTTTAAAATCTGAATCCCACTAAAAGTTCATGGTGTGAAGTTAATACAATATTTGAATCATATACATGACATGCAGAACTTAAACTACATGAAGTGTTCAATAACTTATCCATTCAAAGATATATTCTAATTTCTTAGAGAATATTGCAGATCCTAAGTAAATGATGATAAAGTAACTTACATGTCATGTAGAAGTTGAGATATAATCCACTTAAATCCATTACCTGATGGGAAGACTTTACACCTAATGCAATTTTTGATCCTATAAATATTCTAGTGCATCCACCATGTAAAGAAGCCCTAGAGAACCATTTTTCTCTCATTTTATTTTCCTATTATTCTCTATTTCTCTCAAAAACTCAATTTTAATTCATTCCTTTACCATTTTAAACAATTTCATTGCCATTTATTTTTGTTCTATATATCTAGATTTCTGTTCTACATTCGTTTCATTTCCACTTTCCGTATCAATTCCCATTCCTATACTTATTTCTCTTTGACACAAACACTTGATAATTTCCAATTTTTTCATTAAAAGTATTTTTGTGATCATATTTGAATTTTTTAATTATGGATTTCTTGTTTCAGAATTATTTCATTATTATGAAAAGTATGTGGTAAATATTCTCATTTCTGTTTAACACTGTCATATACGAATAATTTTCTTAGGGTTAGAGGTTATTATTAGGGGTGGTTTGAACCTAATTAATATCTAAAATCAAACTTGTTAACCCTATATCCAGAAACCAGGATTAAAAAATATTTCAATCTCATTTGATTTCACCTACCCTTACCATCAGATGTGTAATCAAACGACCATGACCTAGTTGGAGTTGATCAGGCTAGGACAAGTATCCTGTGATTTTTTCTTCTCAAAATCCTAGATTCCTGTAGTTAGGTGTTCAAATACTATCTTAAAAGGAGTGGTTTCCATATTAGGTTGATCCAATTGGTTGGAATAAGATCAATTAGTGTCTTTTGCAACACTTTTCATTCTATTCTGTAAGTCTATCCCATGTTGGATTTAAGATTATCCTTTGACTATGCCTTGAAATTGAACTTGAACCCTTTTTTTAATTTAATTTAAATACCAAGCTATGTAGTTTAATAAAATACAAACTAAAGTGGTTAAACATGAGGAATCCTGACCAATAGGTTCTTACTGATGGGTTTCTTGTCTACAAGATGTCTCTATAGGTTCAAACCTAAACTTCCACTTACTATGAATTAGTAAATGAGTGTAGTTTTCCATATAAATTTATAATTAGATCATGCCCAGAGGATTTAATGACAAATTCTAGGCACATTAAACACTTCTTCTCACAGTGTGCCTTCCCATGAATTCATGCATGAGATTCTTATGGAGAGATCTCTCTTTACATGACATGGAGCTCAAATGGATTGAAAATATTCCTATGTAAATATTCTTTTGACTTAGCTAGGATCATGGTGTTAAAATCACCATTATATTTTACATGTAAATATCATCGGTGAATCATCAGAATAAGTATCTAGATTATCTTCCATATCATCTTTTCATTCTCATTCCAGGAACCGTTGTATTATCTTCCAATAGTAGAATCCATTCATAACCCTAAGATACATCTCAAGGATAATTTTTGCATGCATTGAACTATCAAAGAGAATAAAATAATATAATCCCTTCCATGTAGAGATGCTTTAGTGGTTAACTTAAAATAGTATTACAACACAACCTTTATTTTCACCAACTTTAATGAGTGTACATAGTGCATGGATTAAAAACAGTGAGTGCATCAAGAAAAACCTAAGAACAATAGATTAGAAACCTCTAACAATAATTTTTAATTTATATTAAATGTGTATTTTAAAAGGTGAAAAATAGCCACTTTGCCTAGGCACCACATTAGACTTTATGTTGGGTTGCCTCTTGTGTTTCAATTAGAGTGGTCTACCCTTGTCTAGATTATCACTTCCATGGTACCGCCCCATACCAAGACCATGACCAATTATTATTGGCATGGTAGATATACCCTATCCATCCCGTAACACTTTCCATCTTCATCTCCATAGATTCTTAGGTTCTCTAATAAGTGCTTACTTCTGTATATTTTCTTTATGTATTTTTCCTCATCTCTATTTTTCAAAATTAAACTTTCTCAACCACTTTAAAAATAACTCAATTTTTTCTAATAATTTATCAAATATTCTGAAACCTTATCCAATCCAATCCTAATGCATTGAATCATATTAAACAGTCAAATTAGAGTATTTCAGTTTGATCCACTCCCTAAAATTAATTATTTAATTCTAAATTCTCCAATATTTATCCAAGAGATATTATTCACTAATTAAAATAATATATAAGCTAAATAATCATCTAATGGATTATTCAATACTCAGCCAAATTCTAAATCTTTGAATAATAACTTTTCAAGTTTTTCAATCAGATAAGTGTTCAAACTTATTCCAAAATTATTGTAGTTAGTTCATTTATATATCATTAGTACTTGGAATTTATTCAATACAAACTAGTTCTATAATATTTATATTAAAAGACTAGTTTCCTAGAATGTGTCTAATTAGATATTCTAGAACATCAGTAGTGTAAATTATCTTTCTCATTTATGTATGAGGAGTAACTCATCACTCCATCTTCATTTAGTGGGTTCTTCCACATGACCCAATATTCTCCATGCATTGACTTTATTTCATGTAGATAAATCGATAAAAATACAAAACACTTATTCAACAATCCTCAAAATCCACTCAGGATCTTCAATATATTCTATTAGTTTCATTAAGATATATTTTCTTACCTTGATCTGTATTTTATGCATAAATTTGTACATATATGTGATTTTGATTCACCAAAAACAAGAGAATAAAAAAAACATGAACTTAATGGTTAAATCGACTATAAAGAAAGAATTGGGAAAATTAACATCCAATATATAACAACTCAAAACTTATATATTTACTTTTAATTTTAATTCTTTAATATTTATAATATAAATTTTAACTCAATTTTCGATAGGTTGTGGAAGAGGAGGAATTTGGTTGGGGAGGAGGAGCTGAGTGAATAGTGATCACTATAACACGCCACCAAAACACTGTTGGAAAACACTACGACTTTGGATGTGACACACCCATGTCCTTGTTGAATAATATTTTATAATATTTTACATTATATGGGAGTAATTTATGTTTTTGGAGAATTTCAGTTATAATTTTAATGCTTACATATTGTTTCCATTGGTGCACGATTTTCACACACACACCACATGATTTGGTAAACTGTACAGATGACCCTTACATGGGGATTTTATTTTGTGCATGGTTTGGAGAACCATATATGGTTTCTTTTATTAATAGGTCATCGTTACATTTAAGTAGGGGTCATTTTAGTTCCTTTTTTTCTTTCATGGGTTTTCCCACACGAAAAAAGAACAGTTTCGGTTAAACTATGAAAGTGCTAATAGTAATCATGTGAGATATTTGGGGTCTTTTGATATTGACATATGATTAGTGTAGAGTTAGTAAAACCATGTGAAAATAATGAAAGTGATCTTAATTTGTTATAAAATATATTTTTCATGGCTGTCACATGGTTAGTACTATATGCGGACAAACAATGTGTTTTTCTTATCTAGTGGCTTCCACATGGATGGAACATGGTTTAACAAACCATTAAAGCTTCCTAGATTCATAAAAAGTTGAAATTCCTATTATAACATTCTTTGATTTAAAGGGAAAATTGCCTCCTTTGTCTCTTCACTCATTCGTCCATCCTTAATCGCACATGGGGAGTTCCCTCCCTTCTTTCTCCATTGATTTCAAGCCCCGTATCACTTGATTTCAAGTGGGTTTTAACATGAAATCCCTTATTTCTCCTCCTTTACTCCTCCTATATTCTTATCTTTCTATTTGTAATACCATAGGATTTCATATTACATTATCTATGTAAATTCATTTAATAGCTTGCGCTACACGCAACACTGAGTTCAAGCGCACCAAGACTTACCAAAATAGCCGTTCCAAAATCATTTTTGAATAGTATTAACTAAATTTTGAATTTCATATACTCCATATAATTTTAACATCCATATTATGTGTTTCTTATACATAATATAAGAAGAAATTCAATTTTTCAAATAAAGGAATTATTTTTCAAAAAATACAACATTACCGCCATTTAATGGGGAACCCTTTTTAAATACAATATTTGAAACTTATATATTCAATTTGAAAAAATAAACTTCCTATTTATAATACATAAATAAGAATTTATTTTCCATAAATTTTTGGTGTTTTTCTCATAACTTTCATATTTGGATGAATAGTGAAAATACTAAATTTTAATTGAAAACAACTTTTTTAATCAAAATAATTTATAGTTTAAAATTATACATTTGAATGGTTTTAAAGTATAATTAGATTATATTTTTATCATTTAATCCAATGTTGGTCATTGGAAGTAATTTTACATTAAAATTGAACATAAACACATATCAATATTTTCATAGTTTTTACTTCTCAAAAACCCACTTTTTGGTTTTGACAACCGGAATTAATTTTAAATTAATTAATGAAACATATATGTTTTTAATTTGGTAAAATAGACATAATTTTTGAATTTGTAAAATCAAAATTATCTTGGGGTGAATTTTTGGTATTTTTCTAAAAACATTCAATTTTTTATGAATAGTGAAAAACACCGCGTTATTGTTTAAAACAGACTTTTAATCTAAATAATTATTAATTCTATTGAAATTTATTTTAAGTCAAAATAGAAATAGAATACCTATATAAGTTCAATGTAATTCATTCGAGTCATTTTATAATAAAATTAGATGTATAAAATTTTATTAAACTTTTTAACGTGTTTTACCCACCTTCCAGACACATTTGCAAATTTACATAAAACATAATTTTACCACTTCTGTGAATTGAATTTCAAAAATCCAAGAGAAATAGTTGAAATTAGTAAGTAAAATGTGGTTCAATAGGATGAAAATAATTTTTGGTGAATAATAACTTTTGAATTTTCTTACCATGGTTAAAAGTAAATAGGGTAATTAAAGTTAAAAATGACATTATAATTACCATAACACATGTCCTAATTCTATTGGATAAGTTTTTTTCGACCAAAATAAACCTTAGGAATAAAATATAATCCACTTTTACCCACTTTTATTAGATTAGGACATTTATTTTTATATTATTTAAAGAAGAGTTAAAAGTGTCAAATTCAAATTTTAATAACTAAAACCTTTTTAATATAGGGTTATACATTAGATAAATTTGAATATAAATATTCATTAGAAAGATAAAAATATTTCTTACATAATGGTATTTTATTTATAAATTTTAGACATTAAATAGTTAAATTTATTTATGGCACAATGATGAAATAATTTCCTTATTAGTGAAAGATTAAAATAATTTATATTATAAATATCCAAATAAATGTAAATTGAGGCGTTTGATGCATTAAAATAATTTTATAGATTAATATGACATTTTAGGATTGAGTTAATTTATTTTTTTCAAAGTAATCAAGTTTTTCGGACTTCCACAAAAACCAAATACTAAATAGTGTCAAAATTGACATAAATGAGTTTTTAAAACAAATACTATATTATTAATTAATATAATATTATGAAAAATCTTAGGTTCATCCAATGGACTTAGATAAGGTTATATGTGTCAATAATGAACCACTTGGGGTTGTCTTGAATATTTATTGTAAGTTTATTAACCATTTATTTTAATAATACAAGAATACATGGTAAAAGTTAAACTACTTAATTAGGAGTTAAATCTAAAGGATATGGTTAATATGGCGAACTAAACCAATATAAAACCTATTAGTTGAGATTTTTAGACCCATCCTCAGCTTAGTCTCTAAATAAATCTTTTTTTAGCCATTATAAACCGAATATGATTGTATAATAAATTAATATTTCATGCTTTTCCTAAAGTGACCCTCACCTCTCTTATAAAATGGTACTTCCCCTTCTATCAAAATCATAACTCCAAAGCCATTTGAATCGAACAAACCCTAATAGAATTTCCTCTAAAATACCCTCAATTCAACCTAAAGGACTTAATTTTATTATAAATCCAACCTAAGGATCCCTTTTGATCAAATTGAAAGGAAACACACGAAGAAGAGGTAATAATTTCACCACCTCTTTCAAAGTTCTTTTCTTCTTCCACTTCCTATTTATTTATTTTTCCATACCAAAATAATAACTCTAGTAACTTATACATAATTTTATTTTATTACAAATATGGTACAACCATATTCATTATACTATCCATCCTATAAATGAAAAGTCACCAAACATGCGTACGTACGACTTACCCTGTCCATGTCGTGGTCTAGTTTTTTATTAAATGCTTCATTATTTGGATGGGTATAATAATGAGTATAATTGGTTTAAATAATAAATATTAATTATTAATTATTCTGTATATATGATATAACTTTAAATTATATAAGATTTCACCATCAATCGAATGATATTGTTGCTCGTGCGTACGTACGGATTATCATCTCCACGAACACGATGAGATTCATTCCCCATATTAACCATTCAAGAATAATTTTCATTTTTTGAATAAAAATAATTTTCAATAACTTAATATAATTATGGATATGAATCAAATAAATACTATCCATAACAAACATGAATTATATAACAAAATATATAAAGTAAAATGAATCAATTAACACCCGAAACAATGATACTACTGAAATATTATTAACAAAACAATATTAGAAGATAATATATAATATCATATTTATGTGTATGGTTCTTGTATAATTTAATAACAATGATTTAACTATTATATAGGAGGTTAACGTACCTTCGACCAAGGGAAAGTAAAAGGTAAGGGTTAATTTTACAATATCTTTATTATCCAAGGTTGTCTATACGTGAGTATCTACTAGGACCACTTTATCATCCACATCCATGTTTCATAAAAATGTATTTAAATTTTTATTTCTATTTACTATAATATGGGTTAAATTCATTTATACCCTTTTTTGAATTTTTATAAATTTTTTTGAAAGGAATCTTTTCGTCTTTTTCCAAACAAGGTACTTTATGACCTTTTCGACAAATTAAGGTAAGATTGTTTTTTAACGTATATAGAGGGTGAAACTATTTTACACTATTATAAAATATTCAATGATTCCCTTAGAAGCTTATAAGAATATTTTCAAAATAAATATTTTCCTTTATAATTTTTTCAAATTTAAATGATTTCCAAATAGAAAGAGATATTTCTCTCAAATAGCTTTTTTTCAACTATGTAAACATCATATGATGGATTTTACACTTGTTTAAAGTTGATTTATTATGATACAATCTTCTATATTGTATTTAAGGTTTTGTGTTATGTTTGAATATGTATGTGTTATTTTTATACCATTCATGGTTTATGGTTAAATATTAACATTTCATATGTTAGTTTTAATAATAATGTTTATGTTATGTTTAAACATTTTTATATGAGGAATGCATTAGAATTAGCAAGTGATGGGTGAATCCTGATACAACTCCTTGATGCATCGATAGGTCGCATGAGATGAACTAGTGTCTTGGAATAAGGCCTTAACAAAATCTTATTTGTAGTCTTGGTAGGAGGCCTTGACTATGTGGTTATGATGTCCAACATTATGCATTGCATCATTATGAAATTAGCTATTGATATTACTTGCGATTATTCCACTAATAGAACATCCATGTGAATAAGTA
This sequence comes from Viscum album, assembly GCA_963277665.1. NCBI lineage: Eukaryota > Viridiplantae > Streptophyta > Magnoliopsida > Santalales > Viscaceae > Viscum > Viscum album. The sequence goes on from OY728127.1 coordinate 1,817,835,042, forward strand.
AATGAAATTATTTGACTTATCTTTTCCATATTATGCTAAAGTTTAAGTTTAAAAGTATTTTTTTAGTCTCATAAATTGCCTTAAATGTTTTTTCTTATTGATGATAGTTTTTGCTATATTGTTATCCTTATTGAGCATATGAGCTCACCCCTTTCTTATGTTTTATTTTTTTATTAGGACGTGAAGAATTATATTATGATTAAACTATAGGAATAGTCTAATGGATATGAGTGTGTTCAAAGGAAATACAATGTTGTTGTTTTTCAATTTCATAATGTAATGTAAAACTCATGTATGTATCTAGTACTTCCAAGGCTACTAAACTAATCAGTATTTCGATACTTGATCTCTTGTGATCATGACAATATTATATAATAATACATAGACTCTAGGTAACTAGGGTCGGGGTGTTATAGTTGGTATCAACGGAAGTTTAGTACAAACCTTGGAAACTAGATTTAGAAAAAGTTTTATTAGAGAACATTACCCTAAGACAAAATTTGAATATTAGTATATAATAAATTCCTAGAATTTTGGTAACGTAGAGATTTTGTGAGATTTCCAAGAAATACATCTCTGTATAGATATGAGTGGGTAGAGGTGGCTCTAGCACAGATGTACTTAGTAGTTAAAACTTGGACAAGGAGTTTTGGGCTTGACCCGGGGTATCACGGTACATGACAACGAGCCTTGATGCACTCTTAGTTAAGACACTCCCAGGAGATATTCTTAGGATAATTTAAATTTTACTTACAAACCATTATGAAGGATTTATGAGTAAATATGTCAATAAACAAACCAATGTTATGATTATGAGAATAGATGTGTTTAAATATTCAATTAATGCAGATAATTTTTACAATTTTTTTATTATACATTATGATATGATCTAACCTAGTGTATGTAGTCATTTAGAAATGGTACCCAGAAGAAGGAATGATAACTCCAACAATTTTCATGAACCAAAGAGTAAGAAGGATCATATCTTTCACGATCTTAATCCAATATTTATAAGGGAAATAGTATCCTGCATATTCTCATCATATGAAGAAATAATATCATTTGTTAATAAGTTAAGTAAAGAATTATCTGATTCATATGAATTTTAAGGGAAGCCAGAGAAGAATAGGATAGTAGAGAGAAAGATGGATAAAGGGAAGAAGTGAAAGGAGGATTTTCCAATATGTTATAACTATTGAAAGAATCACCCTGGAAAGTGCTTGAAAGGAATGATAGTTTGTTATATGTGTGGATAAAAAGTCCACCAATCTCGTGATTGCAAGTGTAAGAAAATGGTTTCAAATATACAATGGTTCAACTTCAATGAGTTGGGTTAATACATGAATCAATGTCCCAATCATCAGAGTATACCCCAAATGATGCTATTGGATAATAATCAAGTTATGATACTACTACAGATGAAGTGGATTAGTTAGTGATATTATGTCATTATTAAAGAATCCCATCATTTGAATATTTTACTAATGATGTACAAGTTATAATAATTATATAGTACATAATGATTGCACTGAAGTACTATTTCATTAATGATTTGAGATTGTATAGTACAAAGTAAGGTGACAAAGTTTCAAGTTAAGCATTTTTGAAAATATATGGTTGAGAGAAATAAAACCCTTAATATGTTTCTAGAACTAAGATAATGATTTCGGAATAAGATATGATTGATTTGGATAAATTATATTTGATATTATTTACTACCTTGAAACTAATTAATTGTTTGTTTATTCCATCATTGTTGGAGTTTACAACATTTTTGGACATAAGGAGTATATCCAGTATTCTATAAAGAATAAGGGGGCATGAATGAAATCAATAATGTTTTATGGTAATTCAGGATGTTACCATGTTTTAATAAAATACTTGATGAAGTTATTCACTGTTATTACATGAAAAATATATCTTTATTATGTTTACCTTTCTTATAAATTTTGGACTACGAGTTTGGACAAAAGTATTTTGGATAAGTCTAAAGGTTGGAATGAATTAAGTTGTACATTGGATACTATTGTTTAAGGTTAAAAAATATCTTAATATTATTTTTGTATTATTATAAAAAGGATAACCCAGAGGTTGGGCAACAACCTGTCACGTCTGGAAAGGCCGCGAGACTTGAACCCACTACCGAAGGGCGATAGGGGTGCATCACCTACCACTGGCATACGTGTTGTCTTGGTTTGTATAATGCAAATTTTTATGGTCTGGTAGATGACTTGTAAAATCATTATTTTTGGAACCCCATACTATTCGGATAACTATAATATTTTTGAATTCTATTTTATTTTGGAGTAAAAGATGAGTTTGTGGTTGAATTTAGTTGAAGGATAGAACTCTACTTGCCAAGTAATTTTTTTTCTCTTATTATATGAAGAAATTAATTATTAAACTTTAGGGAAGGGATCATTAAACCAAAAATGTGTTATCCTAATACCTTATGTTTTCTTGAACCGATGATATTTAAATCATTTTAGATTTATATCTTTGAGGCCCTCAATATCCCATTTATTATTCACTTGTTTGTGATTGATGACCTCAATCACTCCCTATAAATATTTATGTTTTCCCCCAATTATGTGTCTCTAATTTCCACCAATTTTCTTCTATTTGAGATCATAATTTGGTGGTAACTTTTTCATTTCTATCTCCCTCTTATTAAGACTAAATCTTATTAACCCTATTTTCGATGTGGGTTTTCCCCAAAGGTATTTTATATTTTTAACCTTTTATTTTTGAAGAACAATTTAAAATTGTGAGGATGAAATTTATTGAAGTATGGGTGAATGTAACACCCAATGATTTCATAACACGTTATCTCTTTAAAGTAATTCAATAGCTTGCGCTACACGCAACACCAGGTTCGAGCACGCCATTCAAAAAGTAGTTTTGAATAGTATTAACTACATTTCCAATTTTATATACTCCATATAATTTTAAAATCCATATTACATGTTTCTTATACATTATATAATAATAAATTCAATTTTTCAAATAAAGGAATTATTTTTTCTAAAAATAAAACTTTACCTCCTTTTAATGTGGAACCATTTTTAAATACAGTTTTTGAAAATTATATATTCAATTTGACAAAATAAAATTATTTTTTATAATCTAGAAATAAAAATTTAGTTTCAATAAATTTTTGGTGTTTTTCTGATAACTTTCATATTTTGATGAATAGTGAAAAATACTAAATTATAATTGTAAATAAATTTTTTAATTAAAATAATTTATATTATAAAATTATAAATTTGAATGGTTTTAAAGTATAATTAGATTATATTTTTATCATTTAAACCAATTTTGGTCATTATAAGTAATTTTAATTTTAAATTGAACATAAACACATATCAATCTTTTGATAGTCTTTACTTCCCCAAAACCCACTTTCTAGTTTTGACATTGAGAATTAATTTTAAATTAATTAATGCAACTTATATGTTTTTAATTTTGTAAAATGTACATTATTTTTGAATTTATAATATCAAAATTATCTTAGGATGAATTTTTGGTATTTTTCTGAAAACATTCAATTTTTTATGAATAGTGAAAAACATTGTGTTATTGTTTAAAATTGACTTTTAATTTAAATAATTAATTATTTTATTGAAATTTATTTTAAGACAAAATAGAAAAATAATATCTATATGAGTTAAATTTAATTAATTTGAGTCATTTTATAAAAAAAATTAGATGTATAAAATTTTATTGAACTTTTTAACGTCTTTTACCCACCTTCTTGGCACATTTGAAAATTTACATAAAACAGAATTTTACCACTTCTTTGAATTGAATTTAAAAAATATGAGAGTAACAGTGAACATTAGTTAGTAAAATGTGGTTCAATAGGATGAAAATAATTTTTGGTGAATAATAACTTTTGAATTTTATTTACCATGGTTACAACTAAATAGGGTAATTAAAGGTAAAAATGATATTATAATTACCCTAACACATGTCCTAATTCTATTGTATAAGTTTTTTTCCACCAAAATAAACCTTAGGAATAAAATACAATCCTATTTTATCCACTTGGATTAGATTAGGACATTTATTATTTTTTTATTTAAAGAAGAGTTAAAAGTGTTAAATTCAAATTTTTATAACTAAAACATTTTTAATATAGGGTTATACATAAGATAAATTTGACTATAAATATTCATTATAAATCTAAAAAGATTTAATAAATAATGGTATTTTATTTATAATTTTTAGACATTAAATAATTAAATTTACTTATGACACAATGATGATGCAGTAATTACCTTTTCAATGAAAGATTAAAATAATTGATATTATAAATATCCAAATAATTGTAAATTTAGACTTTTAATAATTCCACTAATTTTATAGGTTAATATGACATTTTGGGATTGATTTAATCTTTTTTTAAAGTAATCATGTTTTTTTGACTTTCACAAAATCTAAATACTAAATAGTGTCAAAATTGACATAAATGGGTTTTTAAAATAAATACTATATTATTAATTTATATAATATTCCTAAAAATATAATTTTCATCCAAAATACTTATATAAGGTTAGATATGTCATTAATGAACCACTTGGGTTTCTCTTAACTTTTTATAGTAAGTTTATTAACTATTTATTATAATAATATAAGACCACATGGTAAAAGTTAACCTATTTAACAAAGAGTTAAATATAAAAGATAAAGTTAATATGGTGACCTAAAACTATCTAAACCTATTGGTTGAGATGTTTTTGACCCATCCGCACCTTATACTATAAATAAATCCTTTTGGTTCCATTATAAATAGAATATGATTGTATAATAAATTAATACTTCATGTTTTTTCTAAAGTGACCCTCACCTCTCTTATAAAAGGGTACTTGTCCTTCTCTCAAAATCACACCTTCAATGCAATTTGTCTCAGCCAAAAACTACTCAAATATCCTCCAAAATATCCTAAATTAAACCTAGAGGCCTTACTTTGATCAGAAATCCAACCTAAGGAGCCATTTTGATCAAATAAAAAGGAAACACCTGAAGAAGAGGTAATAATTTCACCACCTCTTTCAAAGTTCTTTTCTTCTTCCACTTCCTCTTTATTTGTTATTTACATACCAAAATAACAACTCCAGTACCTTATACATACTATTATGTTATTATAAATATGGTAAAACCGTATTCATTATTCTATCCATTCTATGAATGAAAAGTCACTATACGTGTGTACGTACGACTTACCGTCTCCGCGTCATGGTGTAGTTTTTTATTCATCAATTCATTATTTGGATGGGTATAATAATGAGTATAATTTATGTAAATAATAAATATAACATATTAATTATTATTTATATATATGATATACCATCCAATTATATACACTTTCACCATAAAAATAATGATATTGTTGCTTGTGCGTACGTACGGATTACCGTCTCCACGAACGCAATGAGATTCATTCCCTATCATAACCATGCAAGAATAATTTTCATTTTATGAATAAAAATAATGTTTAAGAACTTAATATCATTATATATATGAATCAAATACATCTTATCCATAAAAAACATGACTTACGTAGAAAAACATATAATGGAAAATGAATCAGTTAACACCTGACACAATGATACAACTAAAATATTATTAATAAAACAATATTATAAGATCACATATAATGTCGTATTTATGTATATGGTTCTTTTATAATTTAATTACAATAATTTAACTATTATACATGAGGTTAACGTACCCTTGACCAAGGTAAATTACAAGGTAAGGGTTAATTTTTCAATCTCTTTATTATCGGAGACTATTTATATGTGAGTATCTACTGGGACCTCTTTAAGATCCACATTCGCGTATTTTAAAAATGTATTTCAAAACATTTTTACTATTTACTATAATATGGGTTAAATTCATTTATTACCTTGTTTTACTTTTTATAAAATATTTTTAAAGGAATCATTCCATCATTTTTCCAATAAGGCACTTTATGACCTTTTCGAAAAATTAAGGTAAGAATGTTTTTTAATGTATATAGTGGGTGTGGCTATTTTCTGCCGTTATAATATCTTCAAAGCTTCCCTTAAAATCTTATAAGAATATTTTCAAAATAAATGGTTTCCTTCATAATTATGTTAATTTTAAATTATTTCAAAACAAAAATAAATATTTCTCTCAAATAGATTTTATGTCATCTATGTCAACATCCTTTGATGGATTATACACTTGTTTAAAGTTTATTTATTATGATATAACATCCCATATTGTATTGTAGGTTTTGTGATATTTTTGAATATGGATGTTTTATTTTTATACCATTCATGGTTTATGGTTAAATTATTAACATTTTTTATGCTAGTTTTAGTATGTATTTTTATGTTATGTTTCTACATTTTCATATGAGGAATGCATTGGACTTAGTAAGTGATGGGTGGAGACCACTACAACTCCTCGATACATCGGTAGGTCTCGCGAGACAAACTAGTGTCTTGGAATAAGGCCTTGAAAAAATCTTATTTTGTAGTCTTGGCACGAGGTCTTGACTATGTGGTTATGATGTCCAACATTATGCATTCCATTATTATGAATTTAGTTATTGATATTACAAGTGATTATTTGACTAGTAGAATATCCATGTGAATAAGTAAATGGAATTATTTGACTTATCTTTTCTATATTATGCTGAAGTTTAAGTTTAAAAGTATTTTGTTTTAGTCTTATACATTGACTTAAATGTTTATTCTTATTTATGATAGTTTCTGCTATATTGTTATCCTTACTGAGCATCTGAGCTCACCCCTTTCTTATGTTTTCTTTTTCCCAGGATGTGAAGAAGTATATTAAAATTAACCTATAGGAATATGCTAAGGGATATGAGTGTGTTCAAAGGGGACATAATGTTGTTGTTTTTCCATTTCATAATGTAATGTAACACTTATATATGTATCTAGTACTTCCAAGGCTAATAAAATAATCGATCTTTAAAGAAAAGATCTCTTGTGATCATCCCAATATTATGTAATAATGAGCTGACTCTGGGTAACGAGGGTCAGATATTTACACTCTTCCCCTTTTATTTTCTCCCATCCATGAACCCTAACCACTATTCATGTTGGTATTAGGGTTCAGGATGATTCTAATGTTTGGGTTTTGGGTTGGCTTGGGTAGAGGAGGATGTATTCTTGCTCGATTATTCATTAACCACCAAAGTTGATGTGTTTCAGATTCATTTACACTTTAAAGAGGTATTTTATATGAATCTACCTTATAATGCATGTCATAAATGATTGTATACTTTTAAATCCATTCCCTTTTGAATTATACCTATACATATTACCATAACAGATTTAATCTAGGTTTCATAGGATTTCAACACTTGGAATGGACTTTTTTGCATGCCAAGTATTATTAAAATGCATGTGTGGGTATTTTAAATGAATTTCAATATTTTGAAATGTTTTTTTGAAAATTGTTTCATTTTTTGAATGGAATGTTTAGTGTTTTAAAGGTAATTTTTATAAAAAAGAGGGATTTGGCCCTGATATTTATTATTTTGAGACTATTGGGTCTCACTCTTGTTATATAATGTTTTAAAAAATGGCTTTGTGGAAAAAAATTTAGTTTCAAAATACATTTAAATGGTAAATTGGAAATGTGAATTTTAGGAGAGTTTGAAATGGGATTTTAAATGATGTGAAATGGATTGTCATTCCATGATTCTTTTTAAATCCTGATCATAACTTTTAAAGAGAATTCTTTTCTGAAAACTGGGTGACCCACAATTGAGCCCCAATTATTATGAGTATGCTCATTATGGATTATGTCACCTAGGGGGATATTTTATAGTGATGTTAATCTTTGTTATTCTTATGCATGAACATAAAATGGTTTGTTTCTTATGGGGAAGTAAGAGGTGATATGTGATTTATTTTGAATAACTTATACTTTTTAAATGTTGTAATTTATTTTATCACCTCCATTTGATATGTCATGGGTGTACTTGGTAACTAATTAGAGGTTTGGATAAGATAAATCCTCAGTGTCAATTATTTTATTACTAGGGGCTATTTATAGTAGATGTTGAGTTCTTTGAGTATGTATTGTGTGCCTGTGGTAGCTTAACGCTCTCGGGATGGTTATATGGACCAATTAGTTCAATAATACTATCGAAACATACATGTTATTTAGTGACAAACTAGGTATTATAGATCCATTTTAGATTATTTTACATGAATCCTAGGGAGTTTCCCATGATGATTAGGTCCTTTTTAGGACTTTTAGGGGATTCTATTTAATGACCTGATTGTATTACACTTATTTTTCTTTGATCACATGAAACCATTGCTTGATTAAGGCACCTTTATTTTTTTCATTGATGTATTGGTTCTTGTTGTGATTTTATTTCATTTTGTTTCAATTTCAAACTAATTTCTAAAAATGGGTTGGAAAGTTTATTTTAAAAGGAAATGATTAGTTATTTCCTAAAAATTTTTCAATAAAAGATTTTAAATGTGATTGTTTAGGAAAATGGATTTTTAGGAAATGTTTGGAAAGAGAATGAAAAGTAAATTGGGCTTTTTTCAGTGATTTTAAATTTTATCGTAACTTGTTTTAAAAATAATTAACTAAAATATTTATCCACTAATGTCTTATTTGAAAGTGTGGGTTTTTAATAAATGTGAGTGTGGCTTGTTATTGGATTTATTTTAGTCACAAAAATGAAAAAACCACTTTATTCCTTATTTTCAAATTTTAATTTTATGTTCTTATTTATGAAGGGAATTGCATCAACTCCTTGGTGAGATCCTACCGGTATGATTAGCTCACACCTTACATATGCACCAGTGTGAATGTGTGTATATAGTGTCCTTTTTTCTCTCTTAGGTACACAATTATATTTTTTAATTGTGTTTTAGGGTGGTCCGTTGATATAAGAGTGGATTTGGTGAGTGACCATAGGTCACTAGTGTTGATGCTGGAGTTGTTTGGGTCATATTTCTATTTTATTTTTGGATGTTGTATCAGCCAGTTTGTCCTTTTGTATTTTAGTTTCTTTTATTGTTGTATATAACTTCATTTTATTTATTTCTATTGTATATTCTGGGTGGATTTTTATTTCATTATATCTTTTTTGGATTGATTATTTTTTATATTTCTAAATTTTTATATTGTATGGGTTTCCAATATCTAGATAGGTCATTCCATATCCTCAATAGTCTCTATTATTAATTTATTATTATTATTTAGGGTGAAATGATTCCCAAAGTTTTTTTCAATACATAAGAACTGGTTTCCATATCGTGGGGATTAGAGACACCCTTTGGGAATAGTAGTGGATCGGGTTGGGTGACATGTCATGTAAGATCATATTGATTTGTTACAAATGGATTTAGATCCTAGGTTTCCCAATAAAGGAATAGGTTATGGAAATTCTCTTTTTATTTTGGTGTGCCATGATAATATGGAGTTAGGAATATCATTAGGGCTCAAGAGGTTGTTCATGAATATATTCTTGATCACCACCTTTCGTGACAATTCCTAAGTTTCCATGGGATGGTGGGATTTAATTTTTATTATCATTTATGGTTATTTTTGATCCTCAATGTCATGGTATGGGTTTACTTGAAGTTTTGTTGGATTTTGTGGTGAAAAATATACAATAGATCAATGGTGTGAGGTTGGATTTCATGACCTAATGAATCGAGCAGTGAAAAAATTATTAGTCTTGGAGGTGTTTAAGGAATTGTTTTATGACTACTTTATGGCCAATGAAACCATATGGATGAGTTGAGCATGGTTCCGCATTCCATTTGGAACTTTTAGGTAGACCCCTTAAATCATGGTCTATTTTGAGTGTCTCTCAGTAATGGGAAAATAATAAAGTTGGGTCTCACAACATTTTGATGATGTGGATTATTTTTTAGGATTTTTATTATGTCCTTGTTTTTGCAATTTTTGGGAAAACTATTTTTTTGAGGTGGGAAAGATGAATTTTAGGATTTTTTTAGTTTACAATGAACCCTTTTGGATTTTTTATAAATTGGTTTTGGTTATTATTATTTTTTTAAAAGTGTTTTATTTCATTATAAAATATGGAATAAATTTTGGTTTTAAAACAAATTGGTAATTTAATTATAAATGGATTTTGGCCCTCTTGGTGTGTGTTTCCAATAATGGACTATTTTTAAGAGAAACCAAGAGTTGTTTTGGTATATTTTAAAAGAAGAAGGTGTTTTAAATAAAGTATAAATTATATAAGGTTTATGTAGGTTTTCCAATTCAAATAAAGTTTTTTGTTTTTTAAACCAAATTTTGCATCATGTTTTATTTTTGACCCTTGATGGTAATTTAAATAGAGATGGGTTTTGAGTGTTTTAAATATTTTAAATGGAGATTTTAATTTATGGACATTGGTAAAATATATATATATTTTGTTTTAAAAATGAAGTAGAGTATATAAAGATTTTTATATGTTTTAAAGATGTCACAATTTTGAAACTAGTTGAGACTCCTCTCTAAGGGGGTCATAGATTTTAAAAAATGAAGGTTTTAAAATTAAATTCTTTTTTTTATGGAGTGTGTTTTGATCTTTTACCTCTTTTGATATGGGTACTATTTATTTATTTTGAGATACATGACTATATGAGGATTATTGTTTGAGTTATTTAAATCATGTCTCACAGAAAGGTCTTGAGTAAAGGTAGGTTATTCATTTCTAAGGGTGGTTATTTTCCATTCTTGGGTGTTTTCTAATCTATAAATTGAGGGGAAATTATTGTTTTACCATTTATATAAGGTAGTGGGGTGTTAGCTATCAGTTTAGTTTGAAATATTAGACCTATAAGACTTGGTTGGATAGAAAGAATTGATGAGGATCAATTTGCCTATATTTTTTTGGGTGTAAGTTTTAGTTTGGGATAATGATCTATTCTGGTAATTTTTCTTAGTGGGTTTAGATAATTTTTTGAGGATTTTGTTAGTGTGAACTTTTTTATTCTCATAAGTGAGTGGTGGTTATTTTTGTAATGTTCATGCCTCATTGTTTTGTTTTTATTTATTTGGATGCTTTTGTTAATGTGGGATTTATGTTGAGAGACATACATGAGGTAAAATTAATTAATTGGGAATGAAAATACCAAGTGTGTTTCAGGTGACTATGATAGACATGATGATAGTTGAGATTATACATTCCCTAATTTTTGATTAAATCAAGTTGGGTTTTCCATGAGAGGGTAACCCAAGTATGAGTTCTTAAATAACCCCTTTGACTCAGTTTTGTAACCCAAGGTTAGATCCCATGTCATTTTCTTGTTAAGGAATTATTTTTCTTGGATTTTACTAAGGTAGTTTTTTAGACATGTTTGTTTTGGTTTATTTTAGTAACACTCTCATGTGATCATAAACGTCTCTTGGTTTTTTAATCTCTTAGATATTTATGGATGATGATTCCCTTTTTGGAGTTGAGATAGCCATATATATGTTTGATTTTTTTCTTTAATTATTTGTTGAATCTTAGATGTTTCAGTGATTTTGTCTCCATGGGAGGGGTCATTGCTACTTTATCATTTTAGATAAATTATAAATAGTAGGGATACCAATGTTTGGACTCCATTGTTTTAGAGTTTCTTATTGGAAGATTGTGGTTAGATTCATCATTGAGGTTGATTGATGTGGTTTGGAAATTTTGATAGATGTTTAGAGGATGGATCTTGTTTGAGGTTTTTCTTAGTCTTAAGGTCTTTTTGAGTTATCTTTGATACTTCAAACTTTTTTGAAGGTGTTGAGGTTTTCAAATATTTAACTTTTCTACTTAGACCAAGGACTTTCTAGGGGCACCAAGTGGTATGGTGGGTAGAATTTTGACACTCCCATGTCACTATTTATTAATATTTTATATTATTTTACCTTATCTTGAAGTAATTTACGTTTTTTCAAAGCTTTATTTAGAATTTTAATTTTTTTGAATTTTTCCCTTTGTACACCATTTGGTAATCCATGTAGTTGACCCTTATGTGGTGATTTTATTTTTCACTTTTTTTAGAAATCCATGTAGGTTTACCATTATGTATAGGTCATGATTAACTTTATATAGGGATATTTTCCAATTCATTTCATTTTTTCATAGTGTTTCCTTCACGGATAGAGCACATATTGGGTAAAACCATGCTATTATAGTAGAAACCATTTGATATCCTTGGGGTTTTGGGGTGTTGGCACATAGCTTGCACATGTTTAGTAGAAACATGTAACTTGTGTGTGAGTGGTATATAGTTTTTAGTAGATCCATTTTTCATGGTTGGAACATGGATTTTAAATAGTGAAGAAAAACTATGAGTGTGAAATTTACTTATATAGTGGCTTATGCATAATTGGTGCATAATTTACCAAACCATGTATCCTAGCCATGGAGCTTTACAGATTCTTAAAAATTCAAAATTCCTCTAATATCCCTTTTATATTTTAAGGCCAAAGGTCCCCCTTTCTATCTTCTCTCATTCAGTCATACTTTGTTGCACATGGAGATCTCCCTCCCATCTTCCTCATTTGATTTCAATCACCTTCTCACTTAATTTCAATCAGTTTTCAAGAGGTAATACTTTCTTTCTCCTTATTTACTTTCCCCCCTTTTCCCCTCACTATACTCCTTAAATTGTTTCCATAACAAAAACCATAAAAATTGTTCTGGTTTGGATTTGGGTTCAATATGGTTTTAATATCTAGGTTTTTATTTGGCTAGGGTGAAGGAGAAAGACTTCTTTCTTAGTTATTCATTTTCCTCTAAAGACAACATGTTTCGGTTATATTTCCACAAGAAAAGGTATATATTTCCATGAATATCCATTATAATGAATGTTATAAAATGATTATATTCTTTAAAATTATTTATATTTAAAATTATACCTATACATATTACCATGAAGGGTTTAAATAGGTTTTAAAATTATTTCAAAACGTTTCATAGACTTGTTGCATGCTAAGAATTTTTTAAAATGATCAAGTGTCTATTTTAAATGGGTTGTAGTCTTTTGAAATGGTATTTCTCACTATCTTCATTTTTAAAGTGAATTTTTAGTGTTTTATAGGATTTTTTTATAAAAAAAATATGGATTTGGCCTGTGTTTTAATTGAATTGATACAATTGGGTCTCATTTGTGTTTTTTAATATTTACAAATAGATTTTTATAAAACAATTGGTTTTCCAAATGAATTTCCAAGGGTGAATTGGAAATGTGGATTTTAAGAGATTTTGATATTGGACTTTAAATGGTGTGGAATGGATTTGCATCCTGAGAATCTTTTGAAAGACTGTTTGTATCTTTTAAATAGATTATTTTTCTAAAACAAGGGTGACCCTCAATTGAGCCAATATTGTTATGAGTATACCCATTGTGCATCATAACCCCTTGGGGAATGTTTTATAGTGATGTATATCCATGTGATTATTATGCATGAATGTGAAATAGTCTATTTATTATGAGGGATTTAGAGGTGAATTGTGGTTTATATTGAATAATTTATACATATTCCATGTTCTTATTTTTTTCTCACATTAATTTGAAAATTCATGGGAGTCCTAGGTATCTAAGTAGGGGTTGGGATAATAGAATACCCTAGTGTAGATTGTTATCTTTCTAAGGGGTTATTTAGCATGAATGGTGAATGATCTAGGGATGGATTGTGTGCCCATGGTATCTTGAGCACTCTCGGTATAGTTATAGATCCCAACTAGTTTTACAAAACTATCAGGATAGACTAGTTATTTAATGTTATCCTAGATATCATGTCTCTATATCAGATCATGTTAATTGAGTATTTGGTAGTTTCCAATGACACTTAAGTCCTTTATATGATTTTTTAGGGGATTCAGTTTCATGGAGTGATTATTTTCCCCTTGGTTTTCTTCGATTACATGGATACATTACATGATTTTTAAATTTTTATTTTATTCATTTATGAATTTCTGTCTATTAGGATAGTGTTTTATTTTGGTTTTGATATAGGTTGACTTTCAAACTAGTTTCTAAAAATGGTTTGGAAAGTGTATTTTAAAAGGAAAGGTTTGATTTGTTCTTAAACGAGTTTTAAGGAAATTAAATTAAATTAAATTATATTATTTTTGAAAATGTATTTTCAAGAAATTTTTAGAAATATGAATGAAAGGTAAATTGGAATTTTTTTCACCAATGGAAAATTTACACTTTACTTATTCTTAAAAGAGTTAACTAAAGTGTTCATCTACCCTTGTTTTTTTTGAAATCATGGTATTTTAATAAAAGTGAGTGTGGCTATAAAAGGATTTATTTTAGTCTCACATATGGAAATCCAATTTTATATCTTATGTTCAAACCAGTATTGTAACATCCAATAATTTTTTATGAATATTTTTATGAAATTTCTTCCAGAAATATAAAAAAAATTCTCAATGAATTTATTTAGTTAAAAATAATCAATTATTAATACAAATTTTCATCACCTAAATTCTTCATTTACATAAATTTCATTGAATTTATAAATTTATTTATAAAAATAGTTTTTGAAAAAGAGTGGCTCATAGGATGAGCAACAACCCATCATCTTTGGAATGACCACGAGGCTCGAACCCATGAATGAAGGGAGACAAGAGCATCACCTTCCATCATCCTATGTGATTACCAAATTACTTCATCCATTATTTATATATATACACGATTCATTTTAAATATATATTTTTATTTGATAACTACACTCCTATTACTAATAGTTTTATTTCCAAATCACTTTTGTTATTAATTCATTGTAAATTAATGGTTAACAAATCATGATTCATGTTTTCATTATCATAAAATTGGATGTATTGTCATATTACATTTTATTTATGGTTAAATATAAATAATAAATTTTGATGCATTTTAAATTTTCAATATAGTCTATTTAAATGTTTTCATTTTATCTTAATATATGTATATATTTTATTACTTTGAAATATTCTTTTTAAGTTGTTAAGTAACATGTTTCATAATAAAAATTAAATAAATATTTATTTCATTCATTGAGAACAATAAATTTATTTCATGTTAATATCTAGTAAAATACCAACTATTACAATAAGTAGACTCACAGAAATACTTTTACATTTCATAAGAACATTATAAATTATGCATAGATATGGA
The DNA here is from genome assembly GCA_963277665.1 of Viscum album. Lineage (NCBI taxonomy): Eukaryota > Viridiplantae > Streptophyta > Magnoliopsida > Santalales > Viscaceae > Viscum > Viscum album. Next base: position 1,817,850,179 of record OY728127.1, read on the forward strand.
CGAGTAAAACTAGGAATAATAATGGGATATACACGTTCAAGAATAATAAATTCACTGAAATACACTCCATATCATTGAAATCCCCCCAGAGGATCACTCATACCATAAAGATCATAAAAACCAAGATAATCATTAGGAAAACAATAGACATTATCAAAGGATGTGTAACAACCTTTGTAAACAAAATAGTGAGTGACATAGTGATAATTAAGGTGTATTTATAAGGAAAAGTGATGGTTGTCATTTTAATTATAATCCAATATGGTTGATAAATATTATGACCATTAGTTAATAAGAAAATTTTTCATTATTATTATTGGTTATGTATACATAATTAAGTAACCAACATGATTATTTTAATGATATAACGAAAACTATTTTATTGCAGAATATAAATATGTTTTTATAGGAATATGTTTTATAATAATTTTAGCAGTTTTAGATAAAATTAACTTTCATTAAATAATATTAAAAAACAATTTTTAAATTATAATATATTTTAATGAGTTCTAAGTAATATTTATAATGGTAAGAATATTTATTTCTCAATGAAAATGAAAAATTTCAATAAATAAGGATATTTATTTTAAAGTTAAAATTATCATATTCAAATATTTATTTTGATAAAATAAACTTTATTTTTGGAATAAAAACATCCAAATTATATTTGGTTGATTTGTTTGGAAATCTTCTGAAAAAGTTGATTTTTAGAGAAAATGTGAAAATTGACACTTTACAAAGCACTGTGATTTTATGGCATCATTATTATGTCAACAAGACTAAAAATTTAGGAAATATTTTCTTCAATAAATACAACCTTATAAAAGTATAAAATTTAATTTAAAAAAATTAATTTTAATATATAAATTTATAATTTACCTTTTAAAAACAAAAAATGGATTCTTGAAATAAAAGTTATTTTGGTTTTATGTGCATTAATTTTGTTGGTTGGGAGGTATATTTCAGATTAATAATGAATTGTATGTCCACACACTTTCTCCCCTACATTAATAATCCCAAAAATTTATATGTAATTTATTAAACCCACAAGTGTTTGGCTTATAAAATAAAATAAACTATATTTTACCCCTTCAAACGACCCTCCTCAAGTATAAATACCCCCTTTCCTTCCCCAATTTCCACAAAAAGCCTTTGATAATTATTTACCTGTAAATAAACCTGTCAAGAGTCTCTCAAAAGTGGTTATAATGTTATAATAAGTCCCTATATAGATTTAAGAAGCGTCCTTCCATGGTAAGGGTCATCAATCCTCCAATTTCCTTTTGAGCATCACTACCTTTTTTATATTGTCTTTTTAAATTTCATTTTATTATACTACCATGTTTTTTTATTCCAAGGTATCATATTCCATTTTATATGTTTTAAATTCAAGTATATTTATTCTCTCTCATTATATCCTTTTCCCAATTTGTTACTATGCCAAAGTAAGGGTCCCTAATCCTCCTCTTTCATTTTCAAGTTCATTACCTTTATTATATTGTATTTTTAAATTTCATTTTTGTTTACTTAAATTATTTTTATTCCATGTTATTATCTTCCATTTAATATGTTTGAAATTATATTTTATTTATTCCATCACATTATAGTCTTTTCCAAATCCGTTACTATGTCGAAGTAAGGGTCCTCAATTCTCCCCTTCCTTTTAAAATACATTAATTTTATTATATTATCTTTTTAAATTTATTATATTATAACAAAATACTTATTATTACATGGTATTATATTCCATTTTATGTTTATTAATTGAGAATTTATTTATTATCTCTTATTATATAATTTTCTTAAGTCGTTATTATTCCATAGTAAGGGTCCTCAATCCTCCTCTTACATTTTCAAGTACATTACATTTGTTATATTGTATTTCTAAATTAATCTTTAATATACTTACATGTATGTCATTCCATAGTATTATATTACATTTTATATATTTTAAAATAGATTTTATTTATTCCCTCTCATTATATCCATTTTCAAGTTGTTATAATACTCAGTCTATCATGCAGCCAAAAGACCATCCTAAATCTGGTAAAGAAAAGTGATTGTGGTTTTACTAAGTAATGAAATCCATTTCTAGATACTAAAACTGGATGTGTCTTTGGATTAGATTCATTAAGGGATTCAAACCCTAAAAATAGTTTTTTGGGTATATCTCAACCATCATTATGGTGCATGATGAGTGAGCCCTTACCACATGCCTGGTTTGACACTCATGGGGAATATGTTTTTATAAATTTTCATACTTTTTACAAAAACATTTTGAAGGATTTATTTATAATTTCTTTGGTCTCCTACCATTGAAAATTCATATGTTAAAACTACTTATATATCTTTATTAATTATTTTATTGAGAAAAAATAATTTTGTACCATATAATTCTTTCTTCTATATGGGAAAATCTTAAATGATATACCTCATTGAGGAATTATTCTAAGTATTTATATTGGTCGTTCCTTGAACAGTTTTCCATTTAATTTTTTGTAATGTGATTTAATGAATTGGAAATGCAATGACGGGTGGGGATAAAAATTGTATATCCCCTCAGTGCACTTATAGGTCTAATGATGCAACTAATATAGGGTAATGGGAGTGTTCTTACCATTTATGTAAGAATTATTAGCATAAGACCATGATAGTATTTTTTAGTTGTCTCAAATTATGCATTACCATCATTGTATGATTAGTTATTATTTTCTTGAAATTTAATCATTGTTAAATTTTGCATTGATTTATTTATTCTCTCATTTCATATGAAATGGAATAGCTGAATTTATTTTTTCATGCCTCCTTTCACTTTATGATCAGTTATTGATATCTTGATATTTATTCATTGTTTAGTTGGCTATGGATTTATTTATTCTCTCATTTCTTATGATGTAGAATATATTTGTTTGTTCATTCATTAGTACTTTTAATTTATGATTAATTATTGATATATTTTCATCTATTCATTATTATGTTGTCCATGGATTTATTTATGTTAAAAGTATCATTACATATGAAACATGTCAGTTTATTCATTCATGTAAAACAACTTTCACCATACGCTATTACCTTGATGATCATATAAGCTCGCCCCTTTTGATTGTTTTATTTTTTCCCTAGGAATCCAAGAGGATTACTATGAATTAAAAATGGAATTTTAAGGAGAATAATAAATTTTTTTATGTTTTCATATGATTTATTTTTAGTTTCTATTGAGCCCAGATAGAGAATGCAGGGACACTGGGGGGAGGGGTGAATATGTGTACCCAAATTTTTAATGATCTTTACTTTATTTTAGTTATCCTATATTTCTATAAAAAATCTTCGCCGATTAATAGGAATGAATCCATTATGAAATCTCAACAATCATAAGGTAGATAATAAACAAGAAAGTTTCAGAAAAATATTTTTACAAGGTTTGGTATTAAGACCTACTAATTTTCCTGATCAACCTATGTTTGTTTCATGGATTCTATTATGATTTTAAATTTGAAATTATCACAAACACCTTGAATTAGTACACAATGCTATACATGAAAAATACACACCATGTAAAGGATATATGAATTACTTACAATAGCACCACCAGTAATCAATGGAATTGTTTATATTGGAACCCCCAGTTCATCAATGATATTGAAGATTTATCCACTATAAGATGATTAATTTATGTTCCTCTATAAGATTTCTGGATAAAACTTTCTTGTGTACTTCATCAATATCTTCATTAATACTGGTCTTCATACTTCACTTCAAATGCTTGATATCATGTGATCATATTCTAGATGAATTAAACCAGATTTGGATTCTTCATTCTTTAATACATGAATGTATTGAGATCTTGGTCTTGAACATATATTTCAATTGTTTTTATACTTTCTAATCACCAGCATGTATATATTTATAAAGAAAATAATGTGGTTCATGGAGTATCAATTATTCCATGATTTAAAATATTTTTTCAAACCCCCTTTAAATGTGCTAATAATTAAACACATTTAATTTTATTCTTAAAATAATAATACTCTAATATGGATATTATAATTATGTTCTCATCTTTGAATACACCATTATTTTTGGAGATTATTTTCTTATTTTTCTTTCAATATATGAATTGGTATAATTTTAAGCTCGCATGAATACTGATGAATCTATTTGTATTTTTCTTATTCATGAACTAACATAAAATACCTGAAGGATATTTTTTATCTAAATCTCAAAATACCTGAGGGGTTATCATTTTCTCATGTGACTTTGTAATATCCCACAACTTACCCTGCATGCATTCAAACATGCATGTGAACCACCAAAAGAATAAATTTTTTTTGTATCTTCACATGGGATGAATTTATTTATAAAGTGTAATATAAATTCTTGAATGATCAGGTCTTTAATTATCCTTCACACAATCTCATTCATGTTTAATGCTTGGATGTTAAGCATGATCCGTGACACACCATGATTCTTCTTACTATAAGTTCCAAAATACCCATGCTCTCTTTTTTCTCCTTTCATCATGGAGATAACATATATCACATGAATTATTCCATATTTTAAGATTTTATGCCACTTACACCTATTTTTAATTCAGTCTACATGTATGAAAGTGTAACTTCATTCTTGTACAATTATCTCAAATGTTTCTCATTCATTTATCATATTTAACATCATTTAAAGTTTCTATTTCATCAAGTATCTCAAGAATCTTTGTTCATGCATGGTATATGAATGAAACATGTCTGAAACATGTGAATGGATATTTTATAGATCATATATGTTCAATGATTCCTTATTAATGAAAATGAGGCCTTGGTTTGATCTAATGATGATCGACCATGAGATCTATAGCTTCATCAATGATGAAAGAAATGTTCTAGATGGATTTGAATCACGATAAGAGGAAAAAAAATTGTCGCTTGAAATGAGTAGATTATATTTAACAGATCTTACAATGGAGAAAATATGTATAAACTTTTAAAGTGGGTGAACAATACCTGCAGAACATTGTCCCACATCAACCTCTACAAAAGTCTCTGCTTCATTATATCAATCAACGCGCTCCGAAATATCACCAAAAGTTTAAAACCCCCACAAGAATCACCCCATGATGGCTCCCCTTTCCTCTGTGCTGCCTCAAATAGTGGTGTTGTTTCTACCTTTTTCACTCTTTTCAAGACTTATACATGAGACATCCCTTCAGTGCCACCTGTAGTCTTTCTCGTGTTGGTTCCCTTGGGAACGTCTGACCTTTGGGTCCTACATAATCCCCTAGTTTAGATAGCTTAGGTGGGGTAGTGGGTTGGCCTTAATTTTTAATCTAATTCCACAAAAAATACCTATAAAAATTCTAAGTGTAGGAAATAATACAAATCCATCTCAAATAAGATGTCAATATAACTTTCTCAATGAATCCTTCACTTACTCATGAAATGATCATTTATTTTTTCATGGATACTTATCAATATTCTTTACTTCATGATATATGAAATCCATATTTCATGGCCTTCTTAATTCCTCATGAAATTAAATATTTTCATGGCCTTCATAACTTCTTCAATTCATGCAGCAACATGAAAACTCCTTAAGAAATTTTTTTAATCATTAAAGATCACTTAAAAAATATCCAAAGTTAAAAATCATTGATAATTTATCAATAGTGGCATACAATACCATTAAATTATTCCATAACAATTATCCAGGAATTACCACTTAATCCACCAATTCATATTATCTTATTGACAAAAAATGAAACCTAGGATCAATAGTTTTAATGTAATGTAAAACTCATTTTATGTATCTTATTTCCTAAGTCTATTAAACTATGGGGTCCTATATATTATGATCTATGTAACACTGTAGTAAAATAGACACTGAATCTAGGGTGATGGAGTTAGGGTTGTTGCAGTTGGTATCAAAATTCAGTTTTTAGAAACCTTAGGAACTATATTTAGAAGAACATATTTAGAAAATAATAGGAAAGTGATCATGGATTACATATATTAAAACATTAAGATTCCCAATTTAAGGAATATATTAATTATTATGTTCATTTATGGATAAAGGTTATGATACATTTTCATAGAATATAGTTTAATGATTTTTGGAAAAGTTCAGGACAATTTTGGGATAGTTATTTAAGGGATTAGGTTAAGGTTATGAGAAAACCCCATCTAAAAGAAAACTAGATCGATCCAAGATAGATATAGGTTAAAATAAAAATATATTGGTCTATAATTTTTATACTTTAAACATGGATAAGATGGATCATTCACGATTCATATACCTTTATTATCTTTTGATATCTTAGATCAATCACGATTAACTATTTTGGTTTTATTTAAAGGCTAGAAATAAGAGGTAGATAAAAATATTTCAATTAAGTTGTATGTAGATCATTTAATGTTTTAATTATGTTGTTTAAAAGGTATTGTTTTAGTATGGAATGAACAACCATTTAAACACCCAAAATCAATATAGGGATTTCTCTCTTGAGGATGAAAATGTGACTGGTTTTATTACCAAAGAAGAGTTTGGTTATTTTGGGAATTAAGATTCAAAATATTTGGGTATAGAACCTTAGGTAGATATATTAAGAGTAATATATTAATAATAAATTGTATGAACCACTAGGATTAACATTTATAAGGTATTTATAATGTATCCCTTTAATATATAACAATTAAGAAAAAATTTGGGTTTAATATGTGTTTATCAATGAATGAAATTGTGAGGAGGCAATTTTATTAAGGGGGTAGAATGTAACATCTAGAAATTCCCAATGAACTTTTTTATGAATTTTCTTTTATAAAAATAAAAATAAATTCTTAATGATTTTTTATTTAAAAATAACCAATTATTTATACAATGATTCATCACCTAAATTATTCATTTAGATATTTTTCATTGAAATTGTAAATTTATTTATTAAAAAGGTTTTAGGAAAAGAGAGGATCTTAGCCAAATCAACAATCTGTCAATGGAAATAAGGCTCAAACCCACAAATGAATAGTGAAAATGGTGCATCACCTTCCATAAGATGATATGATGCCATACTTTCATATTATGTTATTTATATATACATATATATCTCCTTTATTATATACAAGTTTATTTTTAAATATATACTTTTATTTTATAACTACATTCCTCTTATTGATAGTTTTATTTCCAAATCATCTCAATTATTTAGCCATTGAAATTTAATGGTTAAAAAAATATGATGCATGTTTTCAATATCATAAAATTGGTTATACTATCATATGGAATTTTATGTATGGTTAATTATAATTAATAAATTATGAGGCATTTTAATTTTAAATTATAGTACATTTAAATGTATTTTTTATCTTAATCTATGTTTATGTTTTATTGATTTTAAATATTACTTTTAAAAGGTTAATTAACACATTTCAAAATAAAAATACAATAAATATTTATTTCTTTCATTGAGAACAATACATTTATTGTTTGACCATATCCAAAAAAATACCCACTATTACAACAAGTAGACACATATAATGAGTTTTACATTTCATAAGAACAATACACATTAGGAATAAATATGGAGAAGTAAAACTAGGAATAGTATAGGGATATACACATTAAAGAATAGAACGTTCAATAAAACAAACTCAATAATCTTGAAATCCAACAAGGGGACTGCTCCAACCATAAATATTTTATAAAGAAAAGGAAGCATTAAGAAAACAATGGACATTATCAAAGGATGTGTAATAACCTTTATAAGCAAAGAAGCGAATGAAGAAGTGAGAATCAAAGAATATTTGTATGGAATATGGTCAATTTGAATTAAAATTTTCATCCAATATAGTTGATCTACATTATAACCATTTTTTAATGAGATAATTATTCATTATTATTATTGGTTATGTACATGAAATTAAGTGACTAATAGGATTATTTTAATGATATAACCAATTTTTTAATTAGAGAATATAAATATATTATGATAAGAATAAGTTTTATGATAAATATAACAGTATTATATAAAATTTATTTTCATGAAATAATATTTAAAAATAATTTTTAAATGATAATATATTTTAATAATGTTCTAAGTAATTTTTATAATGGTCGAAATGTTTATTTTTCAATGGAAATACTAAATTACAATAAATAAAGAAATTTTTTTAAAAGGTAAAATTATCATATTTAGATAATTATTTTGATAAAATAAAGTTCCTTTTTGGACTTATAACATCAAAATTAGCTTAGTTTTATTTTATTTGGGAATTTTCTGACAATGTTTTTTGAAAAAAAGTTAAAATTTCTACTGTACAAAGAACTTTGATTTTATGAAATCATTATTATGATTTAATGAATAAAAATTTATGAAAAATTTTATTCAATAAAAATAACATTAAACAAGTATAAAAATATATTTAAAATTATTAATTTTTAAATATAAATTTATAATTTTCTTTTATGAACTAGAAATTGGATTTTTGTAATAAAATTTATTTTTATTTTTTTAATTAATAGTGTTGTTTGGGAGGTATGTTTCAGTTTGGCCATGAATTAGAAATATAAATTCTTTCTACCCCACATTTATAACACATAAATTTGGTTTTAATTGATTAAATCTAATAGTTTATGGAAAATATGGTAAAATTACATATATTTTATCCCTTAAAACCACCCCTCATCGTGTATAAATAACCCATTTCCCCACCAAATCCTTTGACAATTATTTATCTCTAAATAAACCTCTATATTTTCTATACAAGGTGGTTACAGGGTTTTAGGAAGTCCCTATATGGATTTAGGATGCATCCTTACAAGGTAAAGTTCCTCAATCCTCCTCTTTCTTTTTCAGGTTCATTACCTTTGTTATATTGTCTTTATAAATTTAATTTTCTTATACTAACATTATTGTTATTATATTGTTTTATATTCTATTTTATTTATTTAAAATATGATTTTATTTATTCACTACCATTATATCATTTTCCTAAGTCGTTACTATATTAAAGTAAGGGTCCCCAATCCTCCTATTTCATTTTCAAGTTCATTACCTTTGTTATATTGTATTTTTAAAATTCATTTTTGTATATTACCATGAATTATATTCAATGAATTTATCTTCCATTTAATATTTTTTAAATTATATTATATTTATTCTCTCTCATTATATCCTTTTCTTAAGTTGATACCATTCAAAGTAAGGATCCTCAATCCTCCTCTTCCTTTTAAAGTGCATTACTTTTGTTATATTGTCTTTTTGAATTTCATTTATTATAATTACATACTTCTTATTCCATGGTATTATCTTCAATTTGATAATTTTTAAATTATATTTTATTTATTCCCTCTCATTATATCCTTTTCCTAAGTTGTTACTTTGCTGTATTAAAGGTCATCAATCCTCCTATTCTATTTTCATGTACATTAATTTTGTTATATTTTCATTCTAAATTAAATTTTCATATACTAAAATGTATTTTATTACATGGAATTATATTCCATTTGATATTTTTTTAATGGGGGTTTATTTATTCCCTCTCATTATAGAAATGTTTAGGCTATTATAATACTTAGATTATCCTGAAGCCATAAAACCATCCTAAATTTGGTAAATAAAAGTGTGTGTGGTTTTACCTACCATTGACCTACCTATATAAATAATAAAAATGGATGTGGTTTTTAAATATATAAATTTAGGGATTAAAACCCAAAAAATAGTTGGTTGGTTGTATCCCAATCATCATTCTTGTGTATGGTGAGTGAGACCTTAATACGCACTTGGTTTGACACCCTTGAAGGATATTTTTTTTGTTAATTTACATTATATTTACAAAACCATTTTTAAGGATTTATTTATCATTGACTTGGTCTCCTAACTTTTAAAATACATATATTCTAACTACCTAGATATCTTTATTAATTATTTTATTAGGTAAAAATGATTTTTTATTATATAATTATATCTTATATATGAAAAAATCATGTAATATATTCCTCATTGATCAGTAATTCTATGTATTTATCTTGTTAATTTCTTTGAACCCAATTCCATGTAATATTTTTTAATTTTATGGAATGTATTGGATATAAAATGAAGGGTGGGACCAAAATTATATAGTCTCTTAGTGTACTGGTAGGTCTCATGAGAAAACTAAGATATGGTAATGAGAGAATCCATACCCTTTACGTTAGACGTCTTGGAACAAGGCCTTAAAAATATTTTTAATTCTTAAGACATTATGAATTCCAATCACACTATGATTAGTTATTTTTATCCTAGAACGTATTCACTATTAAGTTGGCCATGAGTTTATTTATGATCCCATTTCTTATTATATGACATAAATCAGTTTATTCATTCATGCATCCTTTCACTTTTTGATCAATTATTGATATACTGGAATTAATTTATTGTTAAGTTGGACATGTATTTATTTATTCTCTCATTTATTATGATATGGCATAACTCATTTTATTAATTAATTATTCCTTTCACTTTATGATTATTCATTGATATCCAGAAATATAATCATTGTTATGTTGGGCATGAATTTATTTATGATCACATCCACATTAGTTATGGAACATGTTATTTTATTTATTTATTCCATAACAACTTATACTATATGCTATTCCATTATGGAGCATATGATCTTAGCCCTTTATATATTTTCCTTTTCCTTATGAAACCAAGAGAGCTCTTGGTGGGAGAAAGCTCTCCAATGAAGAACGCAAACAAAGAAATTCTTCCACGAAGAATGCCGACTTCAACTTCTTCCTCAGGACACCCTTCAAGGAAGAACATCTTCGTCTACGATGAACCGAAACATGAGCCCAGAATTGGAGGTGTGTGGTGGACATGACGAACGTCGAGAACTTGACATTCTTCCCTTATCGTTGACATCAACAAACAATCAAGTAGGGGTTTATTGTGAATGAATATATTTTTTACCCATGTTATTCCCTTCTAAAACAAGGAATGCGGATCAACTTTCTAATTAGTTGATCCACATATGTTTTCTTTTTCTGGTTTAGAGAATAATCATTATAGGAGGGTTTGATGTTCTTCATTCTTGTTTATGTTGGGTTGTTTGTTACTACCCAAACGTAGAAGGTGCGGGCTAAACAAACATGGCCCGACCCCCTCCACCATTTTCTTCTTTTGTGTGTTCTTAGAAATGGAAAAAGAAAACAATGACGAACAAAGAGAGAGGCCGGCTAAACCGGCCACCGGCAAAGGCACGACGCCCCGCCGCCCGAGCCGCCGCCACCACCACCGCTGCCCAGACTGCCGCCCTGCACATGGACCGCCTGCCCACGGCCGGACCACCACCCTGTAGTCGGACCACCTACCTACAACCAGATCACCACCCCACATCCGGACTGCCCCCACGCGGCCGGACCCCCACCCCACGGCAGGACCGCCACCCTGGGGCCGAGCCGCCCCATGGTCTCATGCCACCCTCATCCGAGCCACCCTGGGCCTGGCCAAGCCGCCCTGCCCCCTCGTGGGTTCCCTCGACTGAGCCATCGTCACGACACCCTCACGGCCCTCGCGGGCCGGGCCACCCCGCGAAGGCTGGGCCGATCCCAGCGGGTCAGGATAGGTTGACCTAAACCAGTTCAGCCTAGGCCGGGTCGGGCCAGGTCGGCCTGACTGGGTCGGACCGGACCCAGGCCCACTTCGACCCAATTACCTTCTTTTGGCCATAACTTTGGAAATGGGCGTCTGTTTGACGAACTGTCAGCAGCGCTGAAAATCTTGGAGTGATAAGGTCCCTTTGAGTAATACCCCACTGAGATTTGGATTAAGATGGGGAATGGTCAAGTTGGATCGAGCACAAATCCAACCGGGCCCCCAAGAGTAAAAGGCTAATAACTCACAGACCGAGCATCCGATTAACACGCAGTCTATTGTGTTGAGACCCATATGATGTGGTAGAACTTTTAGATACTTATTCATGGGACTTCGTGGAAGTTAGACTACTGACCAGCAGCTTGTGGAGAAGATCCTCCCGGAGAGGAGTGAGCATAGTGTGGGAACCCAGTGGCTGGATGAGACTTGATGGCTGCTGACCGTTTTAACTCAGAGTGACTCGATTGGCCCAGTGGGGAGCGCCTTGGTGACGAGGCAGACCCATGGTGCGGAGCGTCTTGGTGACGCGATAGAACCATGATACTCGACGGGAGGAGTACCTTTATAGGCCATGAGGGGGAGTTCCTTGGTGACGCAGCAGACCCATGGTGGGTAGCACCTTTGTGACACGGTAGACCCACAATACTCGACAGGAGGATTATCTCAGCAGTCCAAGGATAGTGGGAAGCGTCTCTGTGTGACACGGTAGGCCCACTGTACTCGATAGAGGAGGAGTTCTTCAGTAGCCGAGGTGTTCGACGTTGTTACTGGGAATGTTACTTTATACTACCCCTAGAATAAATCATTGTGTGAGCTGAGTCATTGCCTCTGTGTTTTTCCTCATGATTGAGATGAATTACTTGATAAATTAGGAATAAGTATAGGCATATACCTAAGTAAAGTTATATGTTGATTTCATAATTTGTGGTTTATCCTTGATGGGTTTTGTGAGACCTTGAGGGTCTCAGGGTCTTTAATGAGTATTGTTATACTCACCCCTACAAGGGCTTTGCCCGCAACTTGTCGTGTTGGATGCAGATGACAGACAACGCTGATTGAGGCTGAGAGTACTAGGACTGGATGGTTCCCGGAGGTGGACCATACGACATGTCGATATGCAGAGAGGACAGATGGATGTGGTGTGCTGGGGAAGGGATCTGTACCTAACCTTTTGGTAGTATCCTTGGAGTATGACCTAGCAGCTGACTTTTCCTTTTCTATAGTTTGATTGTATCACAGTTGTACATGTACATTCCATTTGGGCTTGTATTCTGGCCCATTTTACTTACTACACTCACTCTTTTTACAGTTTAGTTTACCTGTGTTCTTATCTTTTTGTGTCCTTGGTTACATGTGCTTATAGGTTTCAAAGGCAATTCCTTCCCAGTTTTAGGGAATATGCCTTCAATTCTAGTCGTCGGCCCCTAGCCTATGGAAGGCAGGCTTAGAGTAGTCACAACACGGGCCCTGGGGGACAGGTGATGACAAATTGGTATCAGAGGAGTCGGTTCTACCACAGAACATAGGAATATGATCTTTATTTTAACTACAATAGTGTTAAGTTTAGTGATTGTTGTTATCAGTTTAGGGAATCTAGTGTTGGTGCGGTGGCCGACGTATCCATACAACAGGACCCTGACTTCTGAATTCCGACTCAGTGCACAAAAACACTAATTTCCTGTGTGTTTCCAAGAGTTTTCTTTATTATCTGTTGTGTCAGCTCACCAGGTATAACTTATTATCTATGGAACACCTGTTTCTTTTCAGGATGCCTCCACACAGAAAGTGGAATAGGGTTCTGAGAGTTGTACGCACTGATAGACCATCGAGCGATGAGGCCTCAGTTCAGGGTCCTTTTTCAGTAGAGGCACCAGCGGAGGCACCAATAGTACCATTACCCTTTGGGACATCAATGACACCATCCCTAGAAGCAGATGATGCATGCCGCTTGAGCACATTTCACGAGTTCTAGAACCAAAGGCCACCCATGTTTAGGGGAGAGATGGACCCACAAGTGGCTAAGGATTGGATGGAGGCTATAGTGAGAGTTTTCTGACTGGTAGGGACACCAGAAGACCTCATAATGATCCTTTCTGCTTGTCTTCTACATGCAGCATTAGGTAGATGGTGGAGATTCTCTGGGAAGACTTTGAGAGCCTGTTTCTGGCAGAGTTTGTCCCAGTGACTCTTAGTGCAGTGCGCATTTAGGAGCTACTTTATCTACAGTAGGGCAGAATGACTATAGCTCAGTACTCAGCGAGGTTCACTGACCTCTCATTCTATTCAACAGATATGGTGCATGAACCATTATTTAGGGCCCAGACCTTCGAGCAGGGACTCAAGAAGAAGATTAGGGCTTCGATGATCTCACTCAGAATCCCGACGTAGGAGGGGGTGTTAGAGAGGGCCCTCTTAGTGGAGAGTTTTCTTGCTAAGCAGTCACCAGCAGTGAGACCCTCCACCAGTTGACACATAGTGGATCCTTATACAGATGATAGTAGAATGATATCATAGAGGTCCAAGAGGACCATACCTACAGGTGGAAGACCCCATCACTCAGGATCGGTTGTGAGGGGCACCCGAAGTGGAGCCAGTCATGCCAGGAGCGGGCAGTGTTCCACATGCGGCAGACAGGGTCACATGGCTCGTGACTGTCTGACCCTTCATATAGATGATTAGCAGACGGTTGAAGGACTACCCAGGAAGAGACAAAGATTCAATCAAGGAGGTCCGCAGGGAGTAGGAAGACATGGCAGAGGAGCTGGCCGAGCAGCTGGAGGTGGGCGGCGATTCGAGATGTTACCACCACCACCACCAGGAGGTCAACCCCGACCGTAGGGAGTAGGTGGATAGGGGAGATCTCAGCTCCAGGCAGCTGAGGTTTATGATCATGGTGCTCCGTAGATGATACGAGGTATGATCTGTGTCTACTCCACCTTAGCTGCAATACTTATAGACACAGGTTCCAATCATTCTTTTATTTCCACTACCCACGTTCGGATCTCAGAGATTACGACAGAGTTATTGGCTCGATTTTTACGTCTAGAGACTCCTACGAGAGCAGATTTGATGATTACACACTGGTTCTAGTAGTGTGAGCTTACTCTAGGAGGTGATAGCTTCACTTGGGATCTCCTAGTAGCTGCGTCGAGGCTTTACGATGTCATCTTGGGTATAGACTGGTTATCTACAATCCATGCCCATATTGACTGTATCTGGTGCAAAATGTGGTGTGTCCGCACATATGGGACCAGGTTTAACTTCACCAATGATAAGAGATCCTATACAACATAGAATGGAATTACCCGAAGGAGGGTGTAGTAGATTACACATCAGTTATCTATCCTTACCCTCAGAGTTGTTGATGTGGAGAGTCTGAGCTATCCTGTAGTGGTGGAATAGTACGCAGATGTCTTCCCTGATGATGTTTTGGGTCTACCTCCTCGTAGAGAGGTGAACTTTTATATTGACTTGTACCCCGGGATAACACTGATATCTACACCAGCGTATTGGATGGCTCCCATGGAGATTTGTGAGCTGCGGGTACAACTAGAGGACTTGCAGGGGAAGGGATTCATCTGGCCCAGTGTTTCACCTTGGGCATCCCCAAGTCTATTCGACAAGAAGGAAGATGGGAGATTGATACTTTTTGTTGACTACCAGTGCCTGAACCAGGTTACCATAAAGAACAAGTACTCACTCCCAAGGATTGACGACCTCTTGATGAGCTGAAGGGAGCACGGTGGTTCTCGAAGATAGACCTCAGATCAGGCTATCACCAGCTCAAAGTGAGAGATAAGGATGTGTAGAAGACGTCCTTCAGATGTCGGTATGGTCATTAAGAGTTCTTGTTTATTCCATTTGGTGTAACCAACACTCCATTAGTGTTCATGAGACTCATGAACATGATCTTTCATCCTTAACTTGATCGATTTGTATTAGTCTTCATCGACGACATTCTGATATACTTGACTACTGAGGAGGATCATGCCTATCATCTCCAGGTAGTACTAGACACACTCCGAGAGTACCAGCTTGATGGTAAGCTCTAGAAGTTCCAGTTCTGGATCTGAGAGGTTAAATTTCTGGAACATGTCATATCGGAGGCTGGAGTTGCAATAGATCCATCGAAGGTTGAGGTGATAATTTCTTGGGATCCACCCAAGAGTGTGATAGAGGTACGAAGTTTCCTGGGTTTTTCTAGATATTACCGGAGGTTTGTGACAGAATTCTACAGAGTTTCAACACCACTATCATCCTTGACGAAGTAGAGTCAACCCTTTGTTTGGTTGAAGAAATGCCAGCAGAGTTTTCAGGAGCTGAGTCAGAGGCTATCTAGCGCCCCCATCTTGAGTCTTCTAGAGGAGGGCATAGGGTACATAGTCTACTGCGACTCATCAGGGACCTGACTCTGATGTGTCCTGATGTATGAGTGAGAAGTGATTGCATATGGTTCTCGACAACTGAGATAACATGAGAAGAACTACACTACCTATGACCTGGAGTTAGCAGTAGTGGTATTCACCTTGAAGATGTAGCGACACTATCAAATGGGAGAATATTTTATGGTGTAATCTGATCACAAGAGTCTCAAGTATATCTTATCTCAGAAGGAACTGAACCCGAGACAATGACTTTGTATTGAGTTACTCTTGGACTATGACTTCGAGATAGTCTATTCTCCTGGGAAGGGGAATGTTGTTGCAGATGCACATAGTAGGATATCTGGTATACAGTTTCTAGGTGAGGCAACAGAGCAGCTAGCTACTTTGTAGAGATCCTTTGTGGATAGAGATGGAGCAGCTTTTCTTTAGTCTCCTATAGTCACTCCCCATCTTCTTCAGCGAGTCAGGGAGGCGTAGCATGAGGACCCTGATTGTGAGGCAAGACGTGCTCAGATATCCACAGTACAAGCACCTGATGGATTTTATAAAGGTGGGGAGCACGTAATTCTCTTCAGAGGATGTACCATGGTACCAGTGTCACTTCAGGAGGAAGTTTTGAGGGAGTTCCACACATCCCCCCTAGTGGTACATACAGTAGTGGTGAAGATGTACCAAGATATCCGACAACTGCACTGGTTACCAGAAATGAAGAAAGCAGTAGCAGAGTTTGTCTCTCGATGACTCACTTTTCAGCAAGTGAAGGTGGAGCATCAGGTACCAGTTGGCTTAGTTCAGCCTTTATAGGTCCCAGAGTGGAAGTGGGATGGGATATCCATGGACTTCATGACAGGACTTCCACATACGTCCAAGAGGCATGACTTGATTTGGGTAATCGTCGACTGACTCACCAAGTCGGCCCACTTCCTACCAATCAGAGAGCAGGGTTTAGTAGAGATATTGGGATGCATCTATATGTAGGATATTGTATATTTACATGGAGTAACCTCGATGATTATCGCCGATCATGATGCACGTTTTACTTATCGGCTATGGAAGGGTTTGCCGGAGGCTTTTCGGATGCAGCTTCGTTTGAGCACTGCCTTCCATCCTTAGACGGATGCCCAAACTGAGCGGACCATTCAGACCCTTGAGGACATGTTGCATGCTTGTTTCCTCGACCTTGGTCATAGCTGGGAGGATCACTTGACTTTGGTGGAGTTTGCAGACAACAACATCTATCACTCCACCATTGGGATGGAACCTTTCTAGGCGTTATATAGGAGACCATGCAGATCACCTTCGTGCTGGAGTGACCCAGGGGAGTCAGTACTAGTGGGACCAAAGATGGTACGGGCTACCATAGAGAAGGTGCAGATCATCCAGGAGAGGATAAAGACTGCACAGAGTAGGCATAAGTCCTATGCTGACAGAAGACAGAGACCTGTGGAGTTCAAGGATGGAGACCACGTCTTTTTACAGGTCTCACCTCAATGAGGTTTGAAGAGATTTGGCTGAGGCGTCAAGTTATCTACGAGGTTCATCGGACCTTTTTAGGTCCTTATCAGAGTGGGCGAGGTGGATTACCACTTATATCTTCCACCTCAACTGCACCAGGTGCATGATGTCTTCCACGTATCCCAGCCGAGGAGATACGTGCAAGATCCTTCTCACATCATCCACCATGGAGAGATGGACGTCGACGATGGGATGACTTTTAGAGAGTTTTCAGTAGAGATTGAGGATTGATAGTATTAGGTCCTTTGTAGATGGTCGATACCTCTGGTTTTTGTTCGATGGCAGCACAAGAACCACCAGGATGGAACATGGTAGCGGGAGGCTCAGATGCCTTCTCAGTACCCCCCACTTGTTCCCTTAGTTTGAGTTATGGATTATGGGGACATAAAGCCCTGAGGTGGGGAGAATGTAAAGACCCATAATTTCCATGTAATATTTTTTAATATATGGGAATTTTACAATTTCTTGAAAATTGATGGTGCGTGATTCTGAGGTTTGGAGTTCCCGGAATAAATTTCTGAACTTTTTTTCGGGTATGTTCATTAAACGTGTGAGCGGGTTTTCCTAAATTTTGAACTGGTGCTCGGAATTGAAATATGAGGGCACTGTTGAACTCGTAGTGTCAGTTTTCGCTTATGAAGACTTTCACCTCGCTGACAGTTGGTTGAGGGTGAAAGTTAATTTTTGGGTTTTTCGTGGAAATAATAAAATAAAATAATGCAGAAATTTTATTTTATTTGTTATAACGAATCCATGTGGAATTTGGTAGTGGGGACCACCAAACCTTAACCCCACATGTGAGGTTATGGTGGTAGGGACCACCCGAGCCTAACCTCCCATGAGAGGTTATGGTGGTGGGGACCACCCGAGGCCTAAACCTCTTGACCTCCCCTCTTAATGAGGGAGAAGCTTCTGAAATCCCTCATATATGTGGAGGAGTCTCTTGAGCTTCCTCAACATTAAATTATTCCAATGCACCACATTAAATTGTCACAACTTAGTTAATTAGTTTAGCTAATTTGAAATTGTTCCAACAATTAAAATTTGAGAAACACTTTTTATTTTGGTGGGTTTATCTTTTGAGATCATTCATTGGCAAAGGAGAGAGAGCTCTTTGTGGGAGAAAGCTCTAAAATGAAGAACGCCAATGAAGAACTTCTTCCATGAAGAACACTGACTTCGACTTCTTCCATAGGACACCCTTCATGGAAGAACATATTCTTCTATGATGAACCGACGCATGAGACCGGAATTGGTGGTGTGTGGCGGATGAGACGAACGTCAAAAACTTCACCTTCTTCCCTTCTCGCCGATGTCAAAAAATGATCAAGTAGGGGTATATTGAGAATGATTATATTTTTTACCCATGTTATTCCCTTATAAAACAAGGAACACAGATCAACTTTCTAATTAGTTGATCCTCATATGTTTTCTTTTTCGGGTTTAGAGAATAATCATTACGGGAGGGTTTGATGTTCTTCATTCTTGTTTATGTTGAGCCGTTTTCTATCGCCCTAATGCAAAAGATGTGGACCAAACAAACATGGCCCGAACCCATCCGTCGTTTGCTTCTTTTGTGTGTTCTTCACAATGGACTAAGGCAACGATGATGAATGAAGAAAGAGGCCGGCTAAACCAGCCGCTGGGAAAGGCACGACGCCCCGCCGCCCCGCGCCGCCGCCCAAGCCACCGCCCCTGCTACCGCCACCCTCGCCGCCTGAGCCGTCGCCGCCCTATGGCCGGAACGCCTCCCCGTGGCCGGACCGCCGCCCAGCGGCTGGACCGCCACCCCACGGATAGACCGCCTCCCCACGGACAGACCACCGCCCTACGGCCAGACTGCCACCTCATGGCCGGACCGCCACCCCGTTGCCGGACCGCCACTCCACGGTCGAGCCGCCCCACGTTCTCGCATCGCCCTCGGCCAAGCCGCAGCGGGTCGGGCCGAGCCGCCCCACGCCCTCGCGGTACCCCTTGGCCGAGCTATCCACACGACACCCTCGCGGCCCTCACGGGCCAGGCCGGACCCAGTGGGTCTTGCTGGGTCAACCCAAACTGGGTCGGCCTAGGCTGGGTTGGTCCGGGTCGGACCGGACCCGGGCCCACTATGACTCAATTACCTTCTTTTGCCCATAACTTTGGCACTAGACATTCGTTTGACGAACCGTCAGCGGTGATGGAAATATTGGAGTGAGATGGTCCCTTTGAGTGATACCCCACTGAGATTTGGATTAAGATGGGGAAAAGTAAGGTTGGATTCAGTATGAATCTAACCAAGCCCTCGGGACTAAAAGGCTAATAACTCACATACCGGGCGCCCGATTGACGCGCCGTCTATTGCATTGAGACCCCTATGACGTGTAATACCCTTCAGATACTTCTTAGTGGGACTTCGTGGCAGTTGGAGTATCGAACAAAAGCTTGTGGAGTGGATCCTCTCAAAGACGAGCGAGCATAGTGTGGGAACCTAGTGGCTAGATGATACTTGACGACTGCTGACCGTTTTGTCTCAAAGTGACTCGACTGGCCTAGTGGGGAGCGCCTTGGTGACGCGGCAGACCCACGGTGGAGAGCGCCTTGGGGACGCAGTAGACCCACGATGGAGAGTGCCTTAGTAACACAGTAGACCCACGGTATTTGACAGGAGGAGTACCTCAGCAGACCACGAGGGGGAGTGCCTTGGTGACGCGGTAGACCCATGGTGGGGAGAGCCTTGGTGATGCATCATACCCACGATACTCGATAGGAGGAGTACCTCAGCATTCCAAGGTTAATGGGAATTGCCTTTTTGTGATGTGATAGGCCCACTGTAGTTGATAGAGGAGGAGTTCTCAATCAGTCTAGGTGTTTGACGTTGTGACTGGGAATGTTAGTTGATACTACCCATAGAATAAATTCTTGTGTGATCTGAGTCTGTAACTCTATGTTTTCCCTAATGATTGAGATGTATTACTTGATAACTTAGGTGTTTTTATGGGCAGATACCTAAGTAAGGTTATATGATGATTTAATTCTTTGTGGTTTATCCTTGGTTGATTTTGTGAGACCTTGAGGGTCTTGGGGTCCCTACTGAGTATCATTATACTCAACCCTACACAGGCTATGCCCGCACCTTATTATATAGGATGCAGACAACAGATAATGCTGATTTTGGCTGAGAGTACCAGGACTGGACGGTTCCTGGAGGTGGACTATCCGGCGTGTCGATACGCAGAGAAGATGAACGGAAGTGGTGTGCTGAGGAGGCGATCTGTACCTACCCTTCCGGCCGGATCCTCGGAGGATGACCCATCATCTGAATTTCCCTTTTCTACAGTTGTATTGTATCAGAGTTGTACAAGTACTTTCAAGTTGGGCTTGTATTCTGCCCCCTTTTACTTACTGCACTCACTCTATTTACAGTTCTGTTTACTTGTGTTCCTATCTTGTTGTGTGCTTGTGTATGTGTGCTTACAGGTTTTAAAGGCAATGCCTTCAAAGCTTTAGGGAATACGCCTTCGGTGCTAGTCGCCAACCCCTGGCCTATGGAAGGCAGGCTTGGGGTAGTCACGACATGGGCCCCGGGGGACGGGTCGTGATACCACTTGGTTCCTCCCACTCTCTTAACCCATTTATCCTTGTTTAGTGTGAAATTAAAGAATCATAAATTGAATCAATAATCCCTATGTAATGAAAAACCCACCCTTTCTTTAATCATGATTTTCATTTCAATTCACTCCCACTTTATCTCAAGTACTTAAAATAGAGTGGTGATGTTATGGTCCTGGATTGCAATTTATTAAGAACAAATTAAATGGTTTTAAACATTATTAACTGTTTATATATGAGTTCATTAACTTATATGTATGTGTGGTTGTTCTAATTGTATGGTGAGTCTTAATAGTATTCTAAGGTGATTTTGTGGTCTTTTTAGTTTGTGGATTTAATCTTGGAAGTGACTTAGGTGCATTCTACCCTTGACAGAACCTGATCATGGTAGATTGAGTATATGGGAGTGGGTTTTCCACTATGGTTTAATAGGAACAATTTTGCGTATTTAATTATGGGAATGACCAATTGGGGGTTTAGTATAGCACTTGGGATTGGGTTTTGGACTTCTTCTTGTGTGATGGTGGAGAAGTTAATAGGATAACTTTTTTATCTCGTGTTAAGATAGCATGATACATAAAAGTTTTCCTATTATAATTAAATCATTAAAGTGGGATTGTTTAATGTGATGTGTTGTCCCATGGGTGGATGGACCCTATACGGGATTAGTGGGCAAGTACACCATGGGTTTTTTGAACACATAAACAATATATATTGGGTATAGTTGGGCCTTGAGTGCATTTTAATAATGAGATAGTTGTTTTATTTTTTAGAATTTTCATTTATATGTTCCTGGGTAGTTTTCTATGTCACACACACATCACTGTTTGGATGAACAGACTGTTAATACAATTACTATGGAATGTTTATGGGAGTCTTGTTTGATACAATGTGATTCTTTTATAATATTTTTTATATGTGACAACCTCTTCATTATTTGGAAAAATATTCCTATTCATACAAATGAATGGTATTGGTATGAGTGTTGTATCCCATGGAGTAAACTATTCTATCTCAAGAGGTCTTATATTTTTATGTCCACTTCACTATTCAGATTATAACCTTATGATTAGGGTGTAGGTTTTTATGTCATGTCATCACCATGGTGTATATTTTTTTTTCCTATAGTATATAATGTCAACTTCCAATGGTATTGGTTGAATCAATTAGGTTCGCGGTTCGTGGATAACACTTTATTGAAAAATAATTTAAATTGGGTGTATGTTTTATTTCTATTGATTTATTATCTTGTAAATGAAATTAAATATTGTATTGGTTTTATGTTAATGTCAATTTATTGGTGTCCTACTATGTTTTATAATCACATATTATATATGCACCTTATTGGATTGGAAAATTTTACTTCTTGGGATACAGAGAAGGGAAAATACCCTATGTCCAGTTGTTGATCTAGGGGGGATTGATAGAAGGATGGAGTAAGTTTCAAGACATTCACTTGGACCTTTTGTAGTGACACCTCTTGTGTTTTATTTATTTTTAATTTAAAATTTATATTATCGACCACATGTGGTGATCATTATTTTGACTGTAAATATATATCTATTATGGATTCTCATTTTCTTATTATATGGTAATTTTGTTTATATGGTTGACATGTATCTATTAATAAACATATTTATCATGTTTTGTGGTTAAATTATATTATATTTTTTTTTGGTCATGATATCAACAGTGTAGTATCCCGGGGGTATGGACTTAGCTCTCTTAGTTAGTTAAAAACCTGAATAATATATGGAGACTTGCTTGAGGTTATATGGTTCTCAAACACATAATATAAAATTTTGGGTACAGAATTAAAAAAATGGTATTATAGATCCATTTATCTTATCTTATGATTTTGGATATTAGTATAATGGATATTGGATGGTCAAAATTTTTGGGGTGAGTTATTCTTGCATAAAGAAAACACTTGTATAGTGGAGAGTGAGATTAGCAAGGTTATGGGACTACTATGATAAGTTTTTATGTTTATGCTTTCTTGTATTTTTACTCAAAATGATGTTTGAGATAATAGTTTATTTATTCACTTTTGTCATAACATGGAAAGAGGGTGTGATTACATGTATCTTATTCATCACATAGGATCAAATGACATGTGAATAAATGTACGTGGTTTCAAAAATAGGATTTTGAAAAGGTTTTTTTGATAAATTAAATTCCATCACTGATTTATTCAATGGTTTATCAAATAAATTATTTATTTCATACCAATTAATTAAAACCTATGTTGGTGGATTTATCTACCTTTACTACCTAGATATAACTGTGATATGTATAGGTTTAGGTGTTGTGAGTAAGAAACTTTAGTAAAGGGTTGCATTATTATTTCTTATCATCCATAAGGATGAATCATTTATGATTACTTCATAGGTTAAGGGTAAACTGAATAGGATTTATGATTATAATTTTTTGTTTGTAAACCATTGTGATTTTGAAATGTGGTCATAGATGTTAGGTTATGTGTTGTTACATGGGTGTATGTCCAACCTTGCTTAAATATTGTAAACTTATGGTATTTTATTGATTTTTTTGAATAAATACATTGAAATTTGTGAATTATGCCACTTTTATGAATCTTAATGGACTATAATAGGTTCCAAGATGAGTATTCCCTTACATTATCTTGAGTTTCTCTAGAGGCAAGAGATGTGTATACTCTATAACATATCCTTACTATTAACATTATCAATCTACTTCAAAATCAAGTGTTACAAAACATACCAATTGGATATAGAGGATTTCCCTAAGGTGAGGCCACTATAGTATACATCATAATGGAATTTTATATAAAACATCCTCAAACATTTTAGGGTTATACAGTCCCACAGGATACCAAGGACTAGATCAATATGACCTAGAGTATTTTCAAGATGATCAAGACTCCTAAGGACAAATAAATGAATCTAGAAACTTATATACAATAGGGTCTAGTGAGGTGATAGTGGGATAATTTGTTTCATACCTACTATAATACCTCAATATTTTAAAATAATAACATTATGTTTGATATCTTATATCACACACAACATCGAGCATAATTGAACCATGAAATATTATTATTTAAATATGACCATTATTACCTAGTCACTTAATTTGAGGGTATGTATAAGAATAAAAACATAAAAACATATATATTTAAAGGTCCTAATCAATAAAATTGTATTTATAAATTTATAAGAAATAATAACTCATTTTTCTGTAAAGTCATTTCATGTATCAAAAATAGGTTTTTTTTAAAAAAATGATTTTTATTAATTTTTTCTCAAAGATAATATAATTAATTTCTACCACTATTATAAATTTTATTTTATAAAAAGATATAATTTTTTAAATTATCATGTCAAAATTATTTTATGGTGAAAGTTTGTGATTTTTTAAAAGATTGGTTTTTAATGAATAGTAAAAATACTAATTTTTATAAAACTATCATTTCATTTTTTTAAATCCACATTTTGATTTTAATTTTATATTAAATTAAAATAAAAATAATTTATCTATAAATAATCTAAATAATTACATATTAATCATATTTATACCTTATTTTTGTATTAATTCATTTTTGTGCTTAAAACGCATTTTCTAAAAACTATTTTTCATTGTGTTTTACAAATTTATATTAAAAGTAATTTATTCCACTTATAGAAATTTAATTTGATAAAATTTAATTAATTTTTTTATTCATCAATTAAAATTTACCGTACATTTAATTTTTTTTAATGAAGTTAAATTTTTGGGGAATAGAAGAAAAAATAATATTTTTAGGAAATATGGTGTCTTTTATGATATCTCTAAGAAATAATTATAATAAAAAATTTATAAAAATAATTAAATGAACTATATATAATAATATAATCTATATATAACAAAAAATTATTTAAAAAATATGTACTTAAATATATTTCATGATAAATATGGAAATCATTATCAGTGCAGACAAAGTGCTTGCACAACACTAGAAAAGTCAAATTTGGTGTCCTAAAGATAATATTTGAGAAGGAATAATTCATCAATAAAATAAGTTAATAAATATAAATTAATAATGATGATATTTATGTATAGATTATAATTTTGGAGTTATATAAAAAGTTACTTTTCTAAATGCCTATTCAATGCATGCGAAAGGATAAAAAATTCAAAATAACATATTATATAATTTTTCATGACATAGATGTGAGAAAATATAAATATTGAATTATTTTAAAAGTTTATTTTAAAATTAATTATTTTTTATTTTATTAATTTAATTTTAATTTTTAGTGATGGTATAATTACCTTAAATTCTTACATAACGCCAACATATTTCTTTTACAAGTAGTATAAAAAGAATGTCAATATTTTAAAAACACAAAAGTATTTTTCTGGATGAGTTATAGTGTTACATAAATTTAAAAGATATATATAACATATTATGTATTTTTTAAAAGTATATATTCTAATTCTATTATTGTCATGTTGTTTTCAAAGTCAAATTATGTGAATAGTTATTAAAATGACATTAATAGTATTTTATGTAAAATATATTTTATTAAATTATTTAAAAACAATAAAAATATTAAAATATGAAAATTAGGATGATAAGTGGTTATAAATTTCATCCTTTTCCATTTATGATTCAATTTTAAACATAAAATTAAATTTATAACCCTTTATTATTGAAAAGGTTGTTACCATTGTTAAAGTATAAAATGGTTAACTGAAGGGTTAATCCAAATATAAGGTTTAAAATGATATCTTAACCAATAAAAATTTTATTGGATGATTTTATTAATAAAATTTTATACTTATATTATAATCAATATCATTTTAAAACCATCTTACATGAATTAAACACATATTATATTATACTATTTCATATATTTCCAAAAGTTCCCTTCCCCCCACTTATAAAAGGGAACCTCTTATCCACTCTTCATCAAAAAATTTGAACACTTTATTTTAGATAATATGTACCCAAATAACTTAATTATATCCCTAACTATATCTTAGAGTCCTTTTTTATTATAAAATAAACCTATGATGTATTTAGGTATAAACCTAAAGACATTGTCTGAAAAAGAGTTATAGTTCTTAACCATGTGTTTTCAGTTTATTTATTCTTATACATCATTAAAATATTATTCAAACAAGATGAAAAAATATTCTATATACTAATATTTTTGTATGTTATTGAATAAGAAATATCCATCAACTTCTTCCATAAAATGGAAAATGAAACCATCATTCGTGTGTATGGGAAATAACCCCCTTGCGTACCAATGTAATTAGTTTTCCATCACTACTTATAAGGGATTGTTATAATGATGGATTTAATATATATATATATATATTATATTATATTATATTAATTATATCATTATCATAATATAAAGATAATACATCATCTATTTTCTTACCTTTTCATCCATTGAAAAATGATAGTGTCGTTTGTGTGTACATATGGATTACTACCTCCATGAAGCGATGTGATTCTTTTTTCATCCCCAAATCACATGGATGATATATATAAGTGTATTTAAATATATAATTTTATATATAATATAATATAATAATAATTATTTAAATATAAAATAATACTTAACTTCCTTATCTCATTTTCATTGAAAAAATGGAAACATTACTCATGCATATGTACGACCTACCGGCTCCATGATTGTAACGTAATTCATTTTTCATAATTTTATTTTGTCATTGGATTTAAAATAATAATTCATATATGAAAATGATAATTATTTCATGATTATTATTATGGGTATGATGGAATAATATCCTATTTTACTGTACTCAACTTACCAATGTCATTTTGGACATATGAGCCAAATATCATCAAAAAATATGATGTGAAATTAGTTGCCTAATTAATTGTATATAAAATGGTAATAAATAAAATAAAATTGATAATAAACCTATAAATGGTTATTAAGAACGTAAAAAATTGACATAAATTATTTATTTTGGAAGATAAATAATGTAAATTCCAATCCAGACTCAATGTAAGTGACACTTTTTCTTAAAAACCTCGTTTTAAATGTTTTAATGATTTATTTCATAAATATTTTTATTCCAAGTACATATTCATAAAATTATTTTAAGGATGTATTTATAAGGAATTAAATTAATTATAAATTATATTGTATATCTCTTTTTTACTTTCTTTCAAAGGTTTTAAAAAGGAATATTTTTACATATTAGATCCAAAATGTTTTGACTTTCATTAAAAAAGGGAAAAAAGAAATGTTTTATTTTAATGAATACATAATTAATAGGTTTTCCTATAACTAAAAATATTATTTGATGTTTTTAAACCTTTATAATCTTCTATTTTTTATTCAAATAAATACCTACTTTTCTTTTGTTGTTGAAATTTTTGTTTTGAAAATTGGGTTTAAAAAATGGAGATATCAATATCTAATTTTTTTTCTTATGGGTTCCAAAATATATTTTTATGATTTTGATGATGAAAATACAAGATTTTATATGTT
The DNA here is from genome assembly GCA_963277665.1 of Viscum album. Classification (NCBI taxonomy): domain Eukaryota; kingdom Viridiplantae; phylum Streptophyta; class Magnoliopsida; order Santalales; family Viscaceae; genus Viscum; species Viscum album. The sequence continues at coordinate 1,817,877,790 of OY728127.1, forward strand.
TAATGCATTTTACAGTCCATGAAAATTGTTTATGATGATGGGTTCACCCAATATTTCTCTTAAATGCATTTGGTAATGATTATTTTCTCCAGAGAATTATATTGGAAGTTGATCGTGTAGGTTATTCCACATATATGGTTTCCATGAAGATGATGTCCCAAGGCACCTACCTGACTTTTATATGCTTTCTAACTATTTTTCATGGAAATATTTTGATTTTATAAGGTAAAATATTTTGTTTAATGGAAATAATATTCCATTTAAGTGTAAAAATATATGCTTTTAAGAAAACATTTTTCATGGGTTCTCATTTTTTCTAGGAAACCATCATGATTATTATTTTGCCTATATATTTCCATTAAATTATTTTATTAAAAAAATTTGGTATTGAAGTTGGTTTCATGTGTAATTAAATGATTATTTGAGATAAAATTTAATGATCTCATGGTTTTGAAAAGGACTAATAAGTTTCTTTCTTCTTCTTATATATCCCTAACTGAGCCTTTTATTCTCATCTTGTATTTTTAAATGTTATAATAGGGTTTAAGGGTGATAAAGAACATATAATATTTCAAGTTTTAAGACATGAATATTTTTCATATTTGAAAACTATGTTTCATTAGAAAAGTTTTATAATGTAAACAAAATGGATACGGATTTTATGTGTCCACTTTGTAGTATATGGGTTTTTTATGCGAGAGTTATGAATTAATTCAATAAAGCACTAAATAGAAATGATCCTCAAAATGAAATAAGTTGAATTATTTTATAAAGATTAACTTTATAGATTTTTAAGTCTAGGTACTTGTAGTTTGTATCAGTGGAAAGGTTTGAATAACTTTGGATATTGGGATGTTTTCATGTGAGATTAAATTAAGAGATACAGATACCATAATGGGTTTATAATTTTAAGGTCTATAATAAGTTTGAAGGATTAAAAACCCCTTTTTGGTTTCAAGTGATGAGATTTTAAGTTAATTAATATTATTTTAGGAGACATTTATGGTAATAAAACTACTTGTTTTAATATGTGTTTTAGAGAAAAATCTATTTTGGAAATTATGATTTTAAATTTTATAGATATAGGTTCAATGGTATTGATAACCTTTAGGGTTAAGATGATCATTAATGTTGATGTAATTATGGTTAATTGTGATAAAAGGGTTATTACATGTTTGTAACATATGATTTATCATATAGATAACCATGAGATTGAAAAGTGATTTGGTGAATATGTTACTAATGTTATTTTTATAGAATTTCACTATTTTGAGGACATTATCTCACTAAAGTAAATATAAATACTTTTCTCTAAGATGAGTTTTTATTTTATGAATAATAGTTGATTTATCTTTTGGATGAATGTATGATTTTAATTTGGTTTTTTGGTGATTCAGGCTATTTTTCGAAATGATTAGCCTATTTTTTAGATTATATGGTTAGGGAATATACAGTTTTGGGTATATAAATTTATTAGTGACTAATTTTGATATTAGATAATGTTAAATTAATCAAAGAGAATTGTGTGATTGAATCCTTATTATTTTTGGGTTTCAGACCTAGTAGAGAATATTTTGAATAATTTTAAGGTTAGTTATTTATCAAATAATATATGTTAAACTCTTTTTGTTATTTTTTAGGATTTACAGATTATTATTGAATTTCTTTAAATGATGGTTTTTTTTCATTTGTTAAATTTTCTTAAATTCTGTTACCAATTTTGGATTTAGTTAATATTGAAAGAGAGGAGGAATAACTTATTATCCTTTTTTGGAATTGTGTGATCTATTAGAAGTTGATTTTAGTTCTTTAAGCATAAAAATTCATCTTTAATACTCAATATTTGGAGAAAAATATGAGATTATGGTAGAAATTGATTAAAGATTGAAATTTTACTTGTAAAGTATGTATATTTATTTATATTCTTAGTATATATGGTAAATTAAATCCTAAAATTTACGAAATTAATCTTGAAATAAAAATCTATCCTATTAAATTCATTTTTGATGAATTGATAGTCCTTTTTGCAACACTTTGATATTTACTGAATTATTTTTTTTCGAATTAATTTTTCTTATTAATATATTGTATCGCACGTGAAACTGTAAATAGTTATATATATATATATATATATATATATATATATATTAAAACATTACTTTCACATGATGTTGGCTTGGCTTTCACTAAACGCAAAACCAACTTGTGTTTCACTACACACAATACCAACTTGGCTTATGATACCTGCAATACAGACTTGGAGTACGTTACACGCCATAGAGATGTTTCTAGGAAACATCATTTTATTTTTATTAAAATTTAAATGAGATAATTATAACCTATCCATGAAACTTAGTTATACGAATAGTAATACCTAATTTTCAAATATAATTTATATTTTTTATATAGATAAAACATATTGGTAATGAAATACATGATTTTTGGTAAAGTCCTTTTATGTTTAAAAATACCGTTTTCTCGAACGAAAATATTTTAACAATAAAATTAATTTTAGGAATATAGAGAAATTTTAATTGATAAAATAAACTTATTTTTTGAATTTATAATGTCGAAATTAGCTTAGGGTGATTTTTTGTGATTTTTCTGAGAAACTTCATTTTTTTATGAATAGTGAAAATACTAATTTTCAGTTAAAAGCTGAATTTTCATTTAAATAATTATTAAATATAAATTATATGTTAAATTCGTTTTAATGTCACATTAGATCAATTATATATATATTAATACAATTTAGGTCATTATAGTCAATTTCAATTTGAAATTGAATATAAAAACATAAAAAATTTGAACTTCTTTCTACTTTATAAACCCATAATTTTGTCCCCTATATAAGATTAGCTTTAATAATAATTGTCCTGATTATATGAATTGAATTTAGAAAAAAAAAATTTACCAAAAATATTAGCAAAAGTGATTAAAATAAATCAGATCAGTTAAGGTCAAATTAAGCTTAATTAGGGTCTAAACATTAATCTTAGGGTCCCAAATAACCTATAAACTTATAAAAACCCATTGGATGGAAATATTTTGTCCATAAAACATCCAATTTTGATTTAGGTTGGGTTTTTATGATTTTTTAGGTAATAAAATGTGTACACTTAACTTATTTTAAAAAATTCATAGTGAGTCCTTTTTCTTCCCTATAAAAGTCCACCACCTCTCCCACTTGTTCAAACATATCAAAACACTTGGGTTTGGAAAATATATACCCATTAAAATTACCAATATCTCTCTATTACTCCTACAAGTCTTCCCTTGGGAAGAAGGAAATTCAAGGAAGCCTTTTGGCACAAACCAAAAGGATTTACCCGATTAAGAGGCAATGTCTTCTCTCAAATCATTTATTTTATTTTTACACCACCTACAATATCTTTATTACATTATTGTATAACAAAAAAAAGTATCCTAAATATAATAGTATTTTTTATTCTAATGTTTCAACCTACACTTACACACACCTCCATCTAATGGATAACGAACATATTATTTATGTGTACGACGAACTACCACCTGATGATTGTTCAATTTTCCTTACCACCAATCATGAAGGACATTGTGATTGAAAATATATTTATATATGTTATATATTATATTTTTTATTTATTTAATCTTCTGTATACCATTTACAACACATAATGTTTTTACTTTCCATTTGGTGTTAATAATATAATTTTCTTTGAGGAAATGTAGAATACCACCCCCTCAAAATGATATGATTCCTTCATACACTACATGGATTGTATTAAAGATGGTTTTATTGAAAATATAAGAAATATATGATATCATAAATCTACTACATTAATTATATATATATATACATAAACACATATATATCTTTTACTTTCTTTTTTTTAACATGACTATAAAAACGGAAACAACGTTCATGCGTACGTAAGGCTTACCCTGTCCACAAACAGTGTACTCCATTTCAAAATTTTATATTATATAAACTATTATAATAAAAATATAATATATATAAATGATATTAATATGATGGTTTAAATTCTTTAAATCATGATATAAGTATTATGAACAAAGATATAACAAATTAAGACACATGTAAAGAATAAAGAGAATATTACCCAAAGTGAAACCTTAACATGTTATGGTTAACAAGTGGGTAATATAACATCATAATAAAACTGTAGAGACCCGAAGCTTATCTTACATGGACATTACATTACTTTTGAGGAATACTTAGTACATAACAAAAACACACACACAAGGATCGAAATAGTTTAGTGTCTTTGGAAACTCGGAACGTAATCTTATAATCGTGGTGAAAGATCTTCAATATCTCCCATAAATATCTTCCCTTTTTTTTACCTAAAACCTTTCTTTATATCCTGGGGAAAAGAAAACATAAAAGGGTGAGCTCAAATGCTCAGTAAGGGTAAGCAGAAGAAAAATCAATCACATCATATTCATAAGAACATAACTTTTGGAAATCTTAACCTGCAAAAGAGAGCATAATTTCATATCATGGGATAAATCATAGTAGTGAAATGAAATCCCAATAAGCATAACATAAAACATGAAACTTTTTGGCATACAAACATAATCATAGAGAATCATTTCTTGTTAGTCATGACTCATTGCTAAGACTATCTTAGTGGACAAAGACCCTTTCTGAATCGAGTCACCCTCGTTTCAGTCCTGTTTCACTGAACCGGTATAACCTACCATTCCAGCCATGTCTATCTCATGAGATATGAAATCTTTAACCAATGCATTGGAGGGAGATATAGGTCCCACCCATCTCATAATGATACCATTCTTATGTGTGCCACAAAATCTTAAAACATACATCATTGCATAACCCATGTAATAAAAATGGAAATCTTAAACATCGTGACATCATAAAACAATTCATATAAGATAAAGGAATTCATAAAAATAATTCCATCACAACATGATCAAATCAATGTAATAATAGGTATAAAAACAGAACCCTTATTAACTTAGATGGAAAATAATTTTGATAAAACACTTGAACTCCATTCTTGAGGAAAATATCCTTTCTTCTTCAAAAACATTTTTCCTTTAATAACATGTCATACGACTTTAAAATAAAAGAATTTGATAAAAAATAAACTTGAAAACTTGTAAAGGAAGCTTCTTGGAAATAATTTTTTAAAAATCCATTCATGCCGTATAAGTTAAAAAAAACATTATTCTCGTACTTTTGTCGGAAAAGTCAAAAAAGTACCTCGTACGAAAAACGACAAAAGATTCCTTTAATATATTTTACTAAAAACTCACCGAAGGGTAAAATAGGATTTAAAAAATTGAAGGTGGATGTAAATAATATTACATATTGAGGAAACATGTATGTGGATGATAAAATACACCCCAGTAAATTCAAAAGTATAAACAATCTCGGATAAAAATGAGATTGTGATATTTCCCTTACCTTAGGTCCGATTTGCTTCGTAAGTGTCCGGACCTCCTGTATAATGAAATAAATAATGTCATTGACTTATTACAGAATCATATTCATTGTTATGATATCATATATGGTTCACTTATGACATTATATTACCCGTTCTTTTGTAAATTCCATGTTAAAGAGCGTTTTGGGTAAAATTGTTTCATTTGTCGTCCGTGTTTTGACTTGTAATTATTCATATGATTACTTAGATCATGATTAATTAATTCCATAATATAAAACATGATTTATATATATATATTCATAATATACATATATATAATAAATTAGTAAATGGAAAGAAATACACCGTTCATGGAGACGGTAGTCCGTACGTACGCGTGAACGCTGTTTTCGTTTCCTTATTGAATTGAATGGAATTAAGTAGATGACATACATATAAATATAAATAAATCCAGTATCATTATTATGTCATATATTTCATTAGTACTTATTATATATACTTTATAATCATTCATGAATGGTTAATCATTAAGAATAAATCTCATCGCGTCGTGGAGACGGTAGTCCGTACTTACGCACGAGCGATGATATCGTTCCCATGGTCGTGTAATTGTGTTTAAGTGTTTGTATACTATTTAAGTTTCAATATCACTTTATAATAATCAAATATAGTTACTCATTACACCATTATACCCATCCAATTAAGGTGGTGGCGGAAAATAGATTACACCACGGCGTGGAGACGGTATTCCGTACGTACGCACGCGCGGTGATTTCCTTTTTCCGTAGGATGGATAGAAGGTTAATTAGAGTTTTTTCATATTTATAATAACATATAAGTATATAATAAATACTTATGTTATTACTTTATCATTAAACAACTAAAGAAGAAGAAGTTGAAGAAGAAAGAAGTTGAAAAGATCGGTAATGGATATTACCTCTTCTTTGGAAGGCCTCTTTGAATCCTCCACTTAGGAAACTAAGATTGGTATTTGAAGAAGACCAGGACCTCTAGGATTATTCTAGAGAAGTGGATAAGGTATTTTGGCAGGGGTTGGCCGATCTTGAGTGCTCAAATTGGTGTGAGGAGGAGGGGAAGGAGGTGCCCTTTTATAAGGGAGGAGAGGGGCACCTTAGGAATATCTCAAAATATTATTTTATATTAAAGTAAAAATCGGTTTATAATGGTTCCAAAGGGTATTATTTCGAATCGATAGTGGGTATGGGTCTAAATCCTATCAACCAATAGGATTTAGACAAGTTTAGGTTATTATTTTAACCTTATCAATTAGATTTAACTTTTACCGTGTCTTTTTGTTTTCTTACACTATATGGTTAATACACTTACTATAACATGCCAAACGAACCCCAAATTGTTTATTATTAATATATATATCCTTATCTAAGTAATTTGGCCTAACCTTATATTTTTAAGAATAAAATAACAATTAATAATATAATATTTGATTTAAAAACTATTTTGTGTCAATTTTGACACTATTTGATATATGATTTTTGTGAAAGTTATAACAGAATTATATGTTCGAACCAAGTTGATTAAATCTACAATAATATATCATAGTAACCTAGAAAATTAGTGGGATTTATAAAAAGTCTCAAATTACATTTATTTTGGTGTTTATAACATCAATTATGTCAATATTTCATTAATAAGATAATTACTGCATCATCATTGTGTCATAAATAAATTAAATTATTTAATGTCTAAAAATTATAAATAAAATACCATTATGTAGGAAATCCTTTTATCTTTCTAATGAATATTTATAGTCGAATTTATCTTATGTATAACCCCATATTAAAAATGATTTACTTATTAAACTTTGATTTTAACTATTTTAACTCTTCTTTGAATTAAATAATAATAAATGTTCTAATCTAATCCAAGTGGGCCTAAATGATAATAGTTTACACTTAAGGTTGTTTTTAGTCGATATAAACTCGTCCAATAGGATTAGGACATGTGTTAGGGTAATATTAATATCATTTTTACCCTTAATTACCCTATTTACTTTTAACCGTGGTAAATAAAAGTAAAAAGTTACTATTCACCAAAAAATATTTTCATCTCATTGAACCACATTTTACTTACTGACATCAACCGTGTCTCTCTGATTTTTGAAATTCCATTCACAGAAGCGGTAAAATTAAGATTTATGAAAAAATTAATTTTTTTAACTACCACTTAGTAGTTTCACTATTCATCAAAAATTGAAGTTTTTCAGAAAAATGCCAAGATTTCACCCTAAGATATAATTGATATTCCGAATTCAAAAATGATTTCTATTTTACAAAATTCCCAAAATATAAGTTGTATTAATTAATTTTATAATTAATTTCCGCTGTCACAACAAATAGCGTGTTTTTAAGAGATAATAACTATCAAAAGATTAACACTTGTTTATGTCTGGTGTAAATGGGAAATTACATCCAATGACCAACATTGTATTGAATTGTAAAAATATATTCTAAATATTCCTTTAAACCACTCAAATTAATAATTTATCACTATTAATTATTTCTATTAAAAAAGTTGTTTTTAATTAAAATTTAGTAATTTTCACTATTCATCAAAAAATAAAAGTTATCCGAAAAGTACCAAAATTTCACCCTAAGCTAATTTCGATATTATGAATCCAAAAATGAATTCCATTTTGAAAAATAAAATTACAAAATTTCAAAAAGTGGTTATTACTATTCATAACGGCTAGTTTTAATAATATTTTAATAGCGTATTGTTGTTTAGTGAAACTCGTTATTGCGTTCTACACACGCTATCGAGGAAGGTCGCGATTGCATGTAATGCAAGGAAAATCAAGGATGCGTGTTGTGCAAGCTCCTTTTGGTGTAGCGTACAACACAAGACATTAGTGAAATTAAAAAGAACATTTTTCATAAAATCTCGGGGTGTTACATTCTACCCCCCTTAAAATGAATTTCGCCCTCGAAATTCATCGGGGTTATAAATGGTTTACTATTCGAAAGTTTCTTTAATAGAAACCCACATCGTAAAAAGGAATACCAAAACCAATCTTTAAAAACGAAAGTATGAAACTTAACGGTTACCCAAATAAACTAATCGCTGGGTTTCCACATAGGTAAAAATATGGATATGGAAGAGAAATCTAACCATCATGTTCTGATGGAGTGTGGTAGAGAACATGGCTATGGAAAAGCCAGAAATCACAAAGCCATAAATTTGTGATGATCTAGGGTACCATCTGATTCATCGGATATAAGGGCACTAAGATAACATTTTTGGTTTTCAAGATTGTTTCCCTAAAGTTGAAGAGTTTGAATTAGAATAAATACTTACTTTATTTTGGTACAATCTCACTGTTGTTCGTGCCTTGAACAATTTCTACTTCATCTCATAAATAAATGAAGTGGAATTTGTTATTCATGAAGTGTTAGTAGATCATGTGATAGAATGATGGGTCATTCCATCTGTCTCAAAAGGTTAGCAAAATTTATATACATAAGTCGATCTATAGTGAGATTAATCATATATGGTTCCTAAAATGGACTTATACTTCATATATCATACTGCTTAATATAATAAAACTAGTTTCTACTAAACAGGGACTTCCTATAGGCCAGTGGTAGGCGATAAATTCCAGTCGCACTTCGGTTGTGGGTTCGATTCCCACAGCCTTGTCCGAAGCGATGGGCTGTCGCCCGTCCTGTAGGTTATCCTTTTTCTAAAACTATATTACTATAACATCCCATCAATAATATCGCAAAACTTCTATCCTTATGTCCAACATAATCCATTCCAATCTTTAGGCTTATCCATAATACTGCAGTCCACTCTAATAACATAGTGAAAACGATTACTAGAGATTTAACACCATCGTCGATCCCCATATATCATAAGATATGTTTTGTTGGTCACATTCCAAACATTCAAAGTCCTTAATCATGTATTCTCTTGAATACCTTAGTGAAAACATGAATGCAGTTACAAGTTAACACTTTCCACATACCAAAATCCTCAAAATTCTATATACTCAAACCATGATATCACTTAGTCCTTATATCAATCATGAGATCATGAATACTGTTAAACATTTCATTTTCTTGTTTTCCCTTCATTATGCGCATATCATCTTATTTCCAAAAATATCTCAATCACTTTGAATACCACATTAGACCAATACATAAATATTCAAATACTCCATGAAAGTACCTCAACAACATTATTCCTGAATACCAATACATAAACACTTCAGTCCATCCACTTCAATGATTGTCCTGGAATAAGTCCTTCCTTGATTTAGAAGTAACTTTTTAGGTCAGGGCATTGAGTTGGGTAATGCCCATGTTCTCCACAAATAAGACATTGAACTCCATTACAGTCTGTCACTCTATGACCCTTTTCTCCACACAGATAACATCGGTCCCTCCATTTGAGGTATTCCTCAAGGTTCTTCTTCCCTTCTTTAGAAATCTCAATCTTCCTTTCTTTATGCTCCTCAACATGCGAACATGCATAATAGTCTATCTTCCTCTTCTTTGATGAATTAGGCATACCACTAAATTTCACCTTGTTAATCATATATCGCGATGACTGATTCGGAATAATCACAACATCTTTCTCTCTAGGCATTACACAATTTTGTTTCTCATAGTCACCAATTTGTCCAGTGGATTTAATGTTAACCGAATTCCTTTTGGTTCCCTCCATTAACTAAAACACAAAAATAATTTTGTGAGAGGCAAAAATCATGCTAGAGAAAACAACATAGTAAAGGGGAAGTATCCTCAATATCTATCTTCTTAGGTTAAATTATATGATCGTTACCGTAGTTCAAGGACTGTATCTTATACGTATACTTATACTTAGGGACATCCCTAGACATACCTTAGAAATATCTCTAGGGATCTCACTAACGTTTTCGCATCCTAGTTTCCAAAGGTTGACTAAACATTTCCTCTGATATCAACTGTAGAGACCCGAAGCTTATCGTACATGGACATTACATTACTTTTGCGGAATACTTAGTACCTAACAAAAACACACACACAAGGATCGAAATAGTTTAGTGTCTTTGGAAACTCGGAACGTAATCTTCTAATTGTGGTGAAAGATCTTCAATATCTTCCATAAATATCTTCCCTTTTTTTTACCTAAAACCTTTCTTTATATCCTGGGGAAAGGAAAACATAAAAGGGTGAGCTCAAATGCTCAGTAAGGGTAAGAAAAAGAAAAATCAATCACATCATATTCATAAGAACATAACTTTTGGAAATCTTAACCTGCAAAAGAGAGCATAATTTCATATCATGGGATAAATCATAGTAGTGAAATGAAATATCAATAAGCATAACTTAAAACATGAAACTTTGTGGAATACACACATAATCATAGAGAATAATTTCTTGTTAGTCATGACTCATTGCCAAGACTATCTTAGTGGACAAAGTCCCTTTCTGAATCGAGTCGCCCTCGTTTCAGTCCTGTTTCACTGAACTGGTATAACCTACCATTCCAGCCATGTCTATCTCATGAGATATGAAATCTTTACCCAATGCATTGGAGGGAGATATAGGTCCCACCCATCTCATAATGATACCATTCTTATGTGTACCACAAAATCTTAAAACATACATCATTGCATAACCCATGTAATAAAAATGGGAATCTTAAACATCATGACATCATAAAACAATTCATATAAGATAAAGGAATTCATAAAAATAATTCCATCACAACATGATCAAATCAATGTAATAATAGGGATAAAAACAGAACCCTTTATTAACTTATATGGAAAATAATTTTGATAAAACACTTGAACTCCATTCTTGAGGAAAATATCCTTTCTTCTTCAAAAACATTTTTTCCTTTCATAACATGTCATACGACATTAAAATAAAAGAAGTTGATTAAAAATAAACTTGAAAACTTGTAAAGGAAGCTTCTTGGAAATAATGTTTTAAAAATCCATTCATGCCGTATAAGTTAAAAAAACATTCTTCTCGTACTTTTGTCGGAAAAGTCAAAAAAGTACCTCGTACGAAAAACGACAAAAGATTCCTTTAATATCTTTTACTAAAAACTCAACGAAGGGTAAAATAGGATTTAAAAAATTGAAGGTGGATGTAAATAATATTAAATATTGAGGAAACATGTATGTGGATGATAAAATACACCCCAGTAAATTCAAAAGTATAAACAATCTCGGATAAAAATGAGATTGTGATATTTCCCTTACCTTAGGTCCGATTTGCTTCGTAAGTGTCCGAACCTCCTGTATAATGAAATAAATAATGTCATTGACTTATTACAGAATCATATTCATTGTTATGATATCATATATGGTTCACTTATGACATTATATTACCCATTCTTTTGTAAATTCCATGTTAAAGAGCGTTTTGGGTAAAATTGTTTCATTTGTCGTCCGTGTTTTGACTTGTAATTATTCATATGATTACTTAGATCATGATTACTTAATTCCAGAATATAAAACATGATTTATATATATATATATTCATAATATACATATATATAATAAATCAGTAAATAGAAAGAAATACACTGTTCATGGAGACGGTAGTCCGTACGTACGCATGAACGTTGTTTTCGTTTCCTTATTGAATTGAATGGAATTAAGTAGATGACATACATATAAATATAAATAAATCCAGTATCATTATTATGTCATATATTTCATTAGTAATTATTATATATACTTTATAATCATTCATGAATGGTTAATCATTGAGAATGAATCTCATCGCGTCGTGGAGACGGTAGTCCGTACGTACGCACGAGCGATGATATCGTTCCCATGGTCGTGGAATTGTTTTGAAGTGTTTGTATACTATTTCAGTATCAATATCACTTTATAATAATCATATATAGTTACTCATTAAACCATTATACCCATCCAATTAAGGTGGTGGCGGAAAATAGATTACACCACGGCGTGGAGACGGTATTCCGTACGTACGCACGTGCGGTGATTTCCTTTTTCCGTAGGATGGATAGAAGGTTAATTATATTTGTTTAATATTTATAATAACATATCAGTATATAAGAAATACTGATGTTATTACTTTATCATGAAACAACTAAAGAAGAAGACGTTGAAGAAGAAAGAAGTTGAAAAGATCGGTAATGGATATTACCTCTTCTTTGGAACGCCTCTTTGAATCCTCCACTTAAGAAACTAAGATTGGTCTTTGAAGAAGACCAGGACCTCTAGGATTATTCTAGGGAAGTGGAGAAGGGATTTTGGCAGGGTTTGGCCGAGCTTGAGTGCTCAAATTGGTGTGAGGAGGAGGGGAAGGAGGTTCCCTTTTATAAGGGAGGAGAGGGGAACCTTAGGAATATCTCAAAATATTATTTTATATTAAAGTCAAAATCGGTTTATAATGGTTCCAAAGGGTCTTATTTCGAAGCTAAAGTGGGGATGGGTCGAAATCCTATCAACCAATAGGATTTAGACAAGTTTAGGTTATTATTTTAACCTTATCAATTAGATTTAACTCTAAGTTAAATAATTTAACTTTTACCGTGTCTTTTTGTTTTCTTACACTATATGGTTAATACAATTACTATAACATTCCAAAAGAACCCCAAATTGTTTATTATTAATATATATATCCTTATCTAAGTCATTTGGCCTAACAGTAGATTTTTAAGAATAAAATAACAATTAATAATATAATATTTGATTTAAAAACTATTTTGTGTCAATTTTGACACTATTTGATATATGATTTTTGTGAAAGTCATAACATAATTATATGTTCGAACCAAGTTGATTAAATCAACACTAATATATCATAGTAACCTATAAAATTATTGGTATTCATAAAAAGTCTCAAATTACATTTATTTTGGTGTTTATAACATCAATTATGTCAATATTTCATTAATAAGATAATTACTGCATCATCATTGTGTCATAAATAAATTAAATTATTTAATGTCTAAAAATTATAAATAAAATACCATTATGTAGGAAATATTTTTATCTTTCTAATTAATATTTATAGTCTAATTTATCTTATGTATAACCCCATATTAAAAATTATTTACTTATTAAACTTTGATTTTAACTATTTTAACTCTTCTTTGAATTAAATAATAATAAATGTCCTAATCTAATCCAAGTGGGACTAAATGATAATATTTTACACTTAAGGTTGTTTTTGGTCGAGATACACTTTTCCAATAGGATTAGGACATGTGTTAGGGTAATATTAATATCATTTTTACCCTTAATTACCCTATTTACTTTTAACCGTGGTAAATAAAAGTAAAAAGTTACTATTCACCAAAAAATATTTTCATCTCATTGAACCACATTTTACTTACTGAAATCAACCGTGTCTCTCGGATTTTTGAAATTCCATTCACAGAAGCGGTAAAATTAAGATTTATGAAAAAATTAATTTTTTTAACTACCACTTAGTAGTTTCACTATTCATCAAAAATTGAAGTTTTTCAGAAAAATGCCAAGATTTCACCCTAAGCTATAATTGATATTCCGAAATAAAAAATGATTTATATTTTACAAAATTCCCAACATATAAGTTGAATTAATTAATTTTATAATTAATTTCCGCTTTCACAACAAATAGCGTGTTTTTAAGAGATAATAACTATCAAAAGATTAACACTTGTTTATGTCTGGTGTAAATGTGAAATTACATCCAATGACCAACATTGTATTGAATTGTAAAAATATATTCTAAATATACCTTAAAACCACTCAAATTAATAATTTATCACTATTAATTATTTCGATTAAAAAAGTTGTTTTTAATTAAAATTTAGTAATTTTCACTATTCATTAGAAAATAAAAGTTATCTGAAAAGTACCAAAATTTCACCCTAAGCTAATTTCGATATTATTAATCCAAAAATGAATTCCATTTTGAAAAATAAAATTACAAAATTTCAAAAAGTGGTTATTACTATTCATAACGGCTAGTTTTAATAATATTTTAATAGCGTATTGTTGTTTAGTGAAACTCGTTATTGCGTACTACACACGCTATCGAGGAAGGTCACGATTGCGTGTAATGCAAGGCAAATCAAGGATGCGTGTTGTGCAAGCTCCTTTTGGTGTAGCGTACAACACAAGACATTAGTGAAATTAAAAAGAATATTTTTCATAAAATCTCGGGGTGTTACAAAAACCATATATGGTATTATATAATAATAACATATTTTTTAAAAATTTATAATAAATTTATTTTTATTATACCTATGGTTTGAATGAGTACGACAAGAGTCAAGACACAAGGTAATGAGATTTTATCCCATGTTTTATTTTTATTAGATACATGCTATGTTCTCCACTCTTTCCTTTTATATGCTGTATGTAATGACGATGATTTTATTCCATGTATATTATGCATAAATTTATGGGTAATCACATATCCATTTTATGATCTTTATTTAATGGGTTATAAGTGTAAAAAGTTACCAAATCAGTGAAATAGTTTTATCTCAATTTTCCTTCTTAAAAACTCATTATCTGTTATGTAGGTAAATTCCATTCAAGGTGTATATACATCCATTTTACAGGTTATATATTGAATTTACTTATTTTAATAATATTTTAGGATTCATTAAATGTCTTATTCTTACATGGAGAGTATGATTCCATGTTACCAAGTTATAAGAGTTTATATGGACAATCTAATCACTTTTCAAGATTGTTTTTTTCTTTCTTTAATGAAATCCTATGATCCAACTCCCATGAAAATTCAAGAATTTTATTCTATTATTGTTATTATGTATTTATTAATATATTGGTACCATTTCTTACACTCTTTGGTATATAATATAGTTAATAATTTTTTCTAAGAGAGTCTGAATTTACCTTTTCTTTGCTCGAAAATCTATATTCCTTTAAAATCATATTTTCTAAAAAGGGTTTCCAAGAATATTTTACTAAAACCCTATAATCATTAATTTTCTTTTACCTTTTTTTCTTTTATAATTTTTTTCAATAGAATCTTCTTATCTCTTTTCAAACGATACATTTTTCTAACCCTTTTACCATGTAAAAGGAATATTCTTTTTACCTCGTACGACATGTACGAATTTATCCACTATCAATCTATTGAAGATTTATTTTCATATTTAAAGATTAATTTTTAAAATAATATTTTAAAATATATTTATAAGGAAAATGGTTTTCAAAATGGTTTCAATATTATTTTATAAGTTTTCAAAAACAAATTTCAAATAAATTTCAAGCTTATTTTATATGTTTTCATGGAAAATGTTTTTCAAAAATGTTTTCAAGATTATTTTATATGTTTTCATGGAAAAAGATTTTCAAAAACATTTCAAGTTTATTTTATATGTTTTCAAGGAAAATAGTTTTCAAAATGTTTTCAAACCTTATTTATAAGTTTTCAAAGTATTTTCGAAAAAATTGTTTTCAAAACGTTTTCAAGAATTGTTTATAAGTTTTCAAAATGTTTTTTAAGAAAAGGTTTTTAAAATTTTTTTAGACTTTATTTTATAAGTTTTCAAAGAAAAAAGATTTCAAAATTATTTCTAGTATTCTTCATATTTTTTCAATGATTTTTCTAGGAAAATTATTTTCAAATGGTTTTATGGATTAAGAATCCCTTTTTAAAGAAGAGAAGATATTTTACTCAATAAATTTTTTTTAATGATATTTCAAAATTATTTTCAATCTAAGATAAAATCCATTTATGTTTCTCATTCCCTTCTAGGAAAATTATCTAATGTTTCAATTAATATCATTTCTATGAATGGGTTATGATTAATGTCATGGTATTTTTGAAACCTATTTCTCTTTCACTATTTATATGTTTATGAAAGCCATTTCTATTTCATGGGTTTTATGCTTTTGAGACCCTCTTTTTTCACAGGTTATGTTTATTTTGAAATTATTATAAAACCTACAACTTTCCAAAGGTAATTATATTATTACATGTTGATAATACCAAATTCATTTCATGGGTTATGATATGATTATTTATGATCTAGTGGAACATGTATGTATGATTTCATTATGAGACGGGTGGGATATATATCTCCCTCAAATGCATTGGGTGAAGATTTATATCTCATGAGATAGACTAAGATAGTCTTGGGAATGAAATTTGACTACTAAGATGCAAATGGGAGTGAACCATGACTACCGAGATTGTATGATGAGTGAACTCAAGCTACTAAGATGGCCATGCGATTGAACCATGACTACCAAGATGGTATGAGGAGTGAACTCATGCTACCAAGATGGCCATGTGAGTGAACCATGAATACCAATATGGTATGGGGAGTAAACCCATACTACCAAGATGGTCTTGGAAGTGATTACTTGGATATTATAGAAATCATATTATATACTTATATGACTGCTAAAATTCAATCTTTTATTACAATGTTATGCTTTCATGGATTATGTTCTTTATTTTCTTAGGATTCATGTATTATGAACAACTAATCTTTATTTTAATCTCTAGTATGTTGGGTATGATCCTCAAATTTTATTCTCAAGTTCCATACCCTTTTGATCATGTTATACTTACACATTTCCTTTATTTACACTTATTGAGCATTTCATCCCACCCCTTTCTTATGTTCCCTTTCCCTAGGTTACGAAGAAAGGTTTGAGGTAGAAGTACTAAATGTGGAGATATTTATGGGAGATTTTGAAGATCTTTCACCAGGATAGAATATTTTGTTTCTATTTTTTTAAAGACACTAAACTATTACGGTCCTCAGGCACATATTTTTTGTAATGTACTAAATATTCATCTAAAATGATGTAATATCCATGTATGTCAAGCCTGGTTTGCTATAGTTATTATAAGAGGAAAGTCTTAGTCAATATTTGGAAACAATGATGAGAAAACATTAGTGATATCCCTAAGTATATTTCTAAGGATATGTCTAGGGACATCTCTAAGTATAACTATAAGGATGAATTATTGTTTAGGAAAATGTCCTGGAATTTTTGTAACAGATAAAGTGAATGGTTTTATAAAAATACGTCCCTATCTGTATACTAAAAGTGGATGTGGATCTAGCATAGATTTACCTAGGAGTAACAACTTCGAAAATATGTTTCGGGCCTGACTCGGGGTAATCTGGTACACGACAACAGGCCTTGTTGTACACTTGATTTGACACTCTCAGGGGATATGCTTTGGGAATTCAGAATATATTCACAAACCATTATGAAGGATTTAAATATAATTTGGATATGAAAAACCTAGTATTAACCTAGTGTTTCATATATTAAAGAAGGTTTCATAATTTAGACATCGTATAAGTAATTATTTTCAAGATCATATGGTTTTCTTCTATGATTAGTAATGCTCACACTATGCTTCTAATTTCATTTAGTGGGAGGAATTGAAGGGAACTATATTAACATTGAATGTGATGGTAGATTTTATGATGTGCAGTCAAGTGGGATGATCAATAGAGTGAAATATGTTGTGATCATGCCTAACCTATTTTCCCCTATATGGAAACCTAATTTGATGTTACTTTGGGTAACCATTATAGGCTAACTTTCCCATCTAAGTAAAGTTTTAGTATTCATTTTTACGATGTGTGTTTCTATGAATTAAACTTTAATTTATCAAACCTTTGATAACCAATATGAATTTCAAGGGAGAAATTCATTTTAAGGGGGTAGGATATAACACCCTGAGATTTTGTGAATTATTTTTTATCGAATTAATTTATCTTCTTGATATTTTTCATTTCACATGACATAGGAAATAGTTATATATATATATATATATATATATATATCCAAAAACTAATTCAAAAATTCCTTTCACACGACACTGACTTGTCTTGTGCTACATGATACATTGACTAGGCTTGCGCTACACACAATGCCGACTTGACTTATGCAACCCGCAACACTGACTTGGAATACGTTACACGCAACACAGAAGTTTATTTGAAACAAAAATCCATTAAAATTAGTTATATGAATAGTAATAACAAATTTTAAAATATTATTTATATTTTTTTATATAGATAAAATATATTAGTAATGAAATATTTGATTTTTGGTAAAGTAATTTTGTTTAAAATACCATTTTCTCGAATGAATTGCTTTTAATAATAAAATTAATTTTTTACACATTTAAAAATTTAAATTGATAAAATAAAATTAAAATTTGAATTTATAATGTTGTAATTAGATTAGGGTATTTTTTTCATATTTTTATGAGAAACTTATTTTTTGATGAATAGTGAAAAAATACCACTTTTTAATTAAAAACTTCCTTTTCATTTAAATAATTATTAATTTTATATTATTTTTTTAATTTTTTAAGGTAAAATTAGATAAATTATAAATCTATTAATACAATTTATTTTATTATAATCAATTTTATAATGAAATTGAATATAAAAACTTAATAAACTTTTGAACTTCTTTCTACTTTATAAACCCGTAATTTTGTTTTGTCTGTGTGATCAACATTAATCTTAATTTTCCATATTCTATGAACTTAATTTCTAAAAAAAACATAAAATGTTGTAATTTTTATAATATTTAGAGTCTAATAATACCAACTTAATTTTTTTACCAAAAATATTAGTAAAAGCGATTACAATTAATCACAGCGGTTATGGTCAAATTAAGCTTAATTAGGGACTAAACCATAATCATAGGGGGCCAAATGACCTATAAAATTGTCCAAAACCCATTTTATGGAAATATTTCGGCCATAAAACTTCAATTATTGATTTATTTCGGTTTTTATGACTTTTTTTTGGTAATAACATGTGTTAACCTAATGTTTTTTCAAATATTCCAATCGAGCCCTTTTCCATCCCAATAAATGGCCACCACCTCTCCCACCTCTTCACACCTCTCAAAACATTTGGGTTAGACCAATATCTATCCAATAAACTTCCCAACATCCCTCCATTACTACTATAATCCTTACCTTGGGCAGAAGGTAATTTATGGAATCATTTTGGCACAAACCAAAAGGAGTTGCCAGATTAAGAGGTAACACATTCTCTAAAGTCCTTTATTTTATTGTATTTATGAACCCCCTTCACTCTGTTTATTCCATTATTGTATACAAACACCATTATCATAAATATATTATAATGTTTTTTATACTAAGGTTTCAACCTACAGTTACACACACCTCCATCTAATGGGTAACAGACATAATATTTATGTGTACGATAAACTACCACCTCACTAAATGATGATTGTTTAATTTTCCATACCGCCTCTCATGGTAGAAATTATGATGGAAAATATTTTTATATTTTTTATATATTATATTTATTATTACTTTAATCTTCTATATACCTTTTACACCACATATCTTTTTTACTTTTCATTTGGTGCTAATAGGATAATTTCATTTGAGGAAGTGTGGACTCTCCCCCATCAAAGTAATATGATTAATTCATACATTACATGGATTGTATTAAAGATGAATTTAATGAATATATAAGGCCTATATTATATCATTAATCTAATTTAATAATTATATATATACATATATATACATATATTACTTTTACTTTCTTTCTTTCAACACGATAATAAAAATGAAAACAACATTCATACATACATACGGCCTACCGTCTCTATGAATGGTGTATTCCATTTCATACTTATATATTCTATATATTATTATAATACAAATATAATTTTTATTCATTATATTTATATCATTATTGAAATTATGGAAATCATGATATAAGTATAAGGACCAAATATAGGATAAATTAAGACACATGTCAAGAATAAAGCAAATATTACCCAAAGGTAAACCTTAACATAAGATGGTTAAAAAGCAGGTAACATAAGGTTATAATAGAACTAGGTATGGTATTATATATAATAACATGGTATTTTAAAATAATTATAATAAATTTATATTTATTATATAGGTGGTTTGAACGAGTATGACAAGAGTAAAGACACAAGGTAAGGGGATTTTATCTCAATTTTTATTTCTGTAAGATACAATCTATATTCTCCACTCTTTAATTTTGTGGGGTGTATGTACTTACCATGATTTTATAACATGTATATTATAATTAAATTTAGGTTCATTAACATATCAATTTTATGATCTTTCTTTAAAGGGGTATAAATTGAAAAAGTTAACAATTTGGTGAAATAGTTTGGTCTCAATTTTCCTTCTTTGAGACTCAGGATTTGTTATGCACCTAAATTATAATATAGGTGTATATAATTACATTTTACATTTTATATCACGAATTTACTTATTTTTTTGATATTTTATGCTTCATGTAATTTTCTTTTCTTACATGGAGATTATGATCCCAAGTAACCAATTTATAAGATTTTATTGGGATAATCTTATCGATTTTCAAGATTATTTTTGTTTTTGTTTCCTTTTATGGAATCCTATGATCCATATCTCATAAAATTCATGAATTTTCTTTTACTATGGTTATTAATGATTTATTCATATATTGGTACAATTTCTTCCACTCATTGATACATAATATAGTTAATAAAGTGTTTTTAAGAAAGCCCAACTTTACCTTATCTTCAGTCAGAAATCAATGTTCTTTTAAAATCATGTTTTCCAAAAAGGGTTTCCAATAATATTCTACTAATATACTATAATAATTAAAGGAAATTATTTCAATTTTTTTCTTTTACCAATTTTCACAAAGGAATATTCCTGTCTCTTTCCAGGTGAGGCATTTTTCTAACATTTTTACCTTGCAAAAAGAATATTCTTTTTACCTCATACGACATGTAAAAATTTATCCTCCCTAAATCCATTGAATCATTCTTTTCATGTTTAAAGATTAATTTTTATAAGAATTTTTTTAAAAATATATTTTCAAGGAAAATTGTTTTCAAAAATTTTTAAAGCTTGTTTTATAAGTTTTCAAGGAAAATGGTTTTCTAAATGTTTTCAAAATTATTTTAAAATTTTTAAAGGAAAATGGATTTTCAAAATTTTTTCAATATTATTTTATATATTTTCAAGGGAAATGTTTTTAAAACTGTTTTCAATCCTTATTTAAAAGTTTTCATAGTATTTTAAAATAAAAGTTTTTAAAAACTTTTTCAATCATTATGTATAAGTTTCTAAAAATTTTTCTAAGAAAAATATTTTTAAAAATGTTTTGGAGATTATTTTTATAGGTTTAAAGGAAAAAGTTTTCAAAAAGATTTAAATTATTCTTTATAAGTCCTCATGGTATTTTTTTTTGAAAATTATTTTCAATTTGTTTTATGTATTAAAAATCATTTTTTAAATATTCCATGATATTTTCCTTAAGATTTTTTTTGAATGATATTTAAAAATTATATTCCATCTAAGATGACATCTATTTATGTTACTCATTACCTTCTTGGAAATGATCTAAATGATCCATTAATATCCTTTATATGAATTAGTTCTTCTTAATTTCATGGTCTTTATGAAACCGATTTCTCTTTTATGGGTTATATATTTATGAAATCAGTTTCTATTTCAGGGGTTATATTATTTTGAAACCCACTTCTTTTCATGGGTTATGTTTATGATGAATTGATTATGAAACCTGTCTCTTTTCATAGGTTATAATATAAATACATGTTTATAATAGTAATTTAATTTAGTGGGTTATGATATGATTATTTATGATATTTTGGAACACATATGAATGATTTAATTATGAGTGGGGTGGGACCTATATCTCCCTCCAATTCATTGGGTAAATACTTATATCTCATGAGATCGACTAAGATGGTATTGGGAATGAAACTTGACTACTAAGATGGACATGGGAGTGAACCATGACTACCAATATGGTATGAGGAGTGAAATCATGCTACTAATATGGCCATGGGAGTGAACCATGACTACCAAGATGGTATGAGGAGTGAACTCATGCTATTAAGATGGCCATGAGAGTGAACTGTGACTACCGAGAGGGTATGGGGAGTAAACCCACACTATAAAGATGATCTTGGTAGTGATGCCTTGGATACTATGGAAATCATATTATATACTTATGTGACTACCACAATTACATGTTTTATTCCTATGTTATGATTTCATGTCTTATGTTATTTATCTCTTTATGATTCATGTCTTATGAACTGTCAATTTCTATTATGATATCTAATATGTAGGGTGTGATCATTAAAAGTTATTCTCAAATTCCATACCCTTTTGTTTAGTTTATTCTTATGAATTTCCTTTGTTTACACTTACTGAGCATTTGATATAACCCTTATCTCATATTTCCTTTCCCCAGGTTATGAAGAATGATTTTAGGTATAATAAATAAAGGTTTATATCTTTATCAAAGTTGTTGAAGATCTTTCACTAGGATAAATTTTTTTGTTTTCATGTTTCCAAAGACACTAAAATATTATGGTCCATAGGTACTTATTTTTTTAATGTACCGAATATTCATATAATATAATGTAATATCTAGGTATGTCAATCCTTGGCCGTTATACTTTTCAAATATTGGTGGTTTATGGTTTAGTAAAAATTAACCTTCTCATGATCATTCACTTTCATGTGATCCATGTTATATATCACTTTTACTCATTATTTAGATATTAATTTTCCCCCATATCCATATTTTAACCTCCCACTAATGTTCTCATATTTTGGAAAATAGTTTTGTGTTATTCCTGTTGACTTTCATATTTCATTTTCCTTCTTTTCAAAAGGAAGTTTTATGAATCTTTTTGTGATGTGGGTTTTCAAAAAAGGAATTTTCAAATGATAAACCCTTAATTATTTAAATCCAGATAAAATTAATAGGTTGAAATTTATTGGGAGGGAATTTAACACCCTCATATTTTAAAAGAAAATTATGTTAGTGTATATGTTACCCAACACTGAGCTTAAACAAATAATGAAATACTATTGTTTAAATATGATTAATATAACTTTCGAATTTAATTAGAGGGTATGAATTTGAATAATAATATTATAATTTATATATATATATATATATATATAAATGTACTCCTCAATAAAAATCTTGTGATAAATAAGAACACATTTTTTAGTAGTCATTTTATGGTCCACAGTTAAATTTTATTTAAAAATAATATTTATTGATTTTTGTGCACATATAATATAATTAATTTCTAACAGTTTTAGAAATATTAATTTTAAAATAATAATATAATTTTTTAAATAATCATGTCAAAATTATATTAGGGTGAAATTTTGGGATTTTTTTGAAAACAATGATTTTTCAATGAATAGTGAAAAATAATGATTCTTATAAAACTATAATTTATTTTCATTAAAAATTACAATTATGGTATGAATTTTGTCTCAAATAATCATAATTCTCAGTTAATTATAAATAATTTACCTAATTACATAGGAATCTTATTTATACCTAATTGTGGTATAAGTTGTTTTTTGGGTTTAAAAACACATTTCTCTAAAAACCGTTTTTCATTGAGTTTTAAAAATCTATATTAAATGTAATTTTTGTCAACTATATAAATTTTATTTTTTGAAATGGAATTAATTTTTTTATTCATAAATTATGATATATACTAGGATTAATTTTTGATATTTTCTAAAGATTTTTTTAGTGAATAGTAAAAAATACATTTTTTTTGAAATTCAGTATCTTTTAAGATATTTCCGAGATATAAATATGATATAAAATTCATGAAAATTATGAAAATAATCATATATGATAATATAATAAAAATATAATAAAAATATAATTCAAATGATATAAATTATAATATATTTAATGATAAATATGAAAATCATTCTCAGTACGGACGTAGTGGTAGCACGACACTGGAAAAGTTAAATTTGGTATATTAAAGATAATATTTGATATGAAAGAAGTATTTTATAGACTTATTGAAAAAATATATAGTATTATTTATGTTTTTTTGTATATATTCTAATTTTGGAGTCATATTACGTGTGACTCTTATAAATTCTTATGCAATACTTGTGCAAGGTTTGAAAAGTCAAAATAACATATTAAATAATTTGTAATTACATTAAAGAGAATAAATATACACATTGAATGAATATAAAATTTTATTATTAACTTAATTAATTAATTTTTATTATGATAGGTTTTTAAAAAAAATTTAGTGATGGTATAATTACCCTAAATGATTGTGTAACACTGAAACAATGCTCTTGAAAGTAGTTGAAATGCAAGTAAATTATATTAAAAAAATATAAAAGTAATTCTTTGTAGGTGATTTATAGTGTCTCAAAAAATTTATAGATATATATAAAATTTTAGGTATGTTTTAAAATTATATATTCTAATTCCATTATTTTTATGTCATTTTCAAAGCCAAATTATGTGAATTATGATGAATTGGATTTTTCTATGATTTATTTTGATAAATTAATTGGGAAAATACTAAGACCAATTACTAAGACGGATTGAGATTTCATTGCCCATTGTGACTAAAATGAATCTTCGAATAAAGTTCTGTTATTAAATTAAAAATGCTCGGTGGATAACTTTGAACATTAAAAACTTCTAAATGGGTGACCGAATGAAAAATCTGAGGGGATCGTTACATCCAAAACAATGGATTTACTTTAGGTGGGGTCTAAAATCTACCGGTATGGTTTGAGGGTAAAAGTTAAATTTTGGATGTGAACATCATTGAAATATCCAATAAAATTATTTTAATTTGGCATTGCATAGAGGTTGAACTTCGTTTCCTTTTTGTTAAACCTAGAGGGAGGGGTCTATTGTTATAATTCAAAACCCTAGAATTACCTAAGATCTCTTGAGAGAAGCCTAAAGTTTTTCTTATCAATGGTTAATGACGATAGAGAAGCGGGTTGAGATCATTCTTCAACGGTTCATCAAAGAGAAAGAATCCAAGCCAACGAATGATCCCATCCCAGGTTGGGAATGTGTTTTGATTTGATTTCCTTCCCCATTCTTTAATTCCTACAACGAAAATGAATCAATATATGATGGATTGAATCACGTATCATGCGTATATTTGTATGATGTCTTTTAGATTTCGGGGTGTTTATCAGGAATTGAATCTAAGTTAGAATTGATTTACATTTTGGCCCTCCATTCTTCAATTATAACATAGATAAATCAAGGACCACATGAATTAGGCCCAAATCCATCCACTTTGTGCGTTCTTGTATTACACCTCCTTTCCCCCAAATCTACTTCTATTTCTTCATGGCGCAACAATCTAGGCAGTCCTGGAAGAACAACCATTGGCAGGGTGGACAGCAGTGGTAGCGGTGACCCGCAGTCCAGGCGGGACCATGGCAGTGGGTGAAAGTTATGACTCACCAGATCCGCGTTGGATAGAGGACCTGTGATAGACCTGCAGGTGGGCACTAGTAACGCGGACCAGCCGTGTTGACCGGGGAGTGTGGTCGGCATGCAGTCAGGCGACCACATGACCAAGGTTGAGTGCGGCAAGCCAGGTCATATTCGGTGTAGGTGGGTTGGCCCGCTTGCGGCATGATGGATTGGAGATGGCGGGGCATGCCTAGTGGGTTAGGTCCGGTTAGGTCGGTCTGACCGGATCGACCTGAACCCAAACCCAACTAGCCTCTTTTCACTAAAAGACCCATAACTTTCTAACCGTAATTCCATTTGACGAGCCGTTTACGACGTTGGGACCCTCACGACTAGGAGATCATTTTGAGATGGATTTATTGGTTTTTAATGGGTACCAAAATAGCTGTGAAGATTTCCCTTGGTCCTTTCTTCTAGGGTTCGGTATAACTTTGCGTCCACATCCCTGGGTAGCAATCCCCTCAAGAGGATAAAGTCACAGATTGAGTTTTTGAAACCTCCTTGGGACTAGAGTGATACTGTATCACCCCTAATGGAGTTTCTTGGGTATTCATGTGACCTTCGAGCATAAGAACTTAATCCTCTATCTAATGGGTCGTATCGGTAGGTTACATAGTATTCTTTGATTATAATCCCCTATGTTACGAGCTTTATCAGTAGGGTTCATGGTATTCTCTGAGAATACTCCCCTACATTGTGGGTTAATATAGATTGGATTTTATGTATTCTCTAAGGATAATCCCTTTTCTATATATCATGATCTATTTGTAGGATCAAAATAGAGATGTAGATTCTCAATTACAAGAGGGTGTGAATTGAAAGTTTAAAAACATTAATTTTTTCTTTAAGAAAATATATTTTTAACAAATATAAACAAGATGGATTCACAAAACCTCTTTAGTTCTTAACTAAGAAACAATCTTTCTTAGGATCCGATAATTTTGATCCAAAAAAGTAACTTAAGAAAAGTTTACATAGATATATATTCTACCTTAAAGCATATATAATCTTATTTATTAGAGTATACAAGAATAATAAAATTTAAGAAAGTTATACTTTATTTTTTTAACAAAAATGCAGTAGAAATAAAAATTTTAACAACAAAAAAAGTAAACAAGTAAAGGAAAACTTTTAAACTAAAGAAAAGGGTATCCAACAACCATGGATAAATGTACCTTTATTTATACATTCAAGAAAGTCTATCTTACCCACACTAGGGTAATCCCTCCATAAGAATATTGGAATTTGTCTTTCTATCCCTACAAGACCTAAAACTTTATGGTATTCAGAACCTCTATCTTCATATCCCTAAAAGTCCTTGATTGATAAGCCAATTGGAATCTCACTAGATAGTACAAAAAAGTTGTCCATAGCTTGAAAATTTTCTTCACAACATTGGCACAAAGAATGAGAGTCTCTCTCTTTAGAAATCACTTCACAACATCACAAAATGTAATCTCTAGATGTGTCAACTCATGTCAAAATCATCAAAATGGCGAGGGTATTTATAGGAAAAGGTTCCAACAGTCAGCTCCCTCCTCCAATGGTCATATTTTTCCTTAAATATCATAGGGACCGATACATGTGTCACTTAGCCAACAATTATTTAGAAACAAATTATATGACTTCGTTGCATGTAAGAAAACATGGGAAACATTATCATTCTTAAGAAACATTATCACATTTAGGATCCAATAAAATGGAACATTACTTTAATGAAATGAGGAAATTATAAGAAAAACATTCAATAAAATTCTTAATAAAGTGAGAATCAAAGTTTAAAAATATAAACAATCAAATTCTGAAATAATAGATAATCACAGTTTGAATTCTAATGAATTTGGAATCTGATTTCTGTATAAATCAGAGTATGATTTCAGAAAAAATTGGAGCTTAATTTTAGAAGAAATTAAAGTATGATTTTAGAAGAAATCAGAGTCAGATTTTAGAAGAAATCGATGTTTGATTTTAGATGAAATTGGATTTGGATTTCATAAGAAATCAGAATCTTATTTTTGAATAAATTGAAGTCATATTTCAGAATAAATCAGAGTCAAATTTCACAAGAAATTGGATTATGATTTCTAAAGAAATCATAGTCTAATTTTACAAGAAATTAGAGTATGATTTCATAAGAAATCGGAGTCACATTTCTAGGACAATCAGGTTCTAAGGAACTATAAGATTCTATGTTAGGTAAGCATCCTATTTTAGGTTTAAGAAAAATATGATTAGACTTGGTGTGAGAAAACATTAAATAATACATTGAAAATAAAGGGTTAGGATAAAAAATTTCTTAGATAAAGAGAATTTAAATTATGAAAATAATTCTTAGATAAATATAATTTCCCTTAAGAAATGTATTTTTGATTTTCAAATCATAATGAAATGGAAAATTCATAAGGGAACTTATTGACTCAACACTATTGAACAAAATTTTCTCAGAGGGTGGGTCCAAATTAGAGATACCTCTTGTAAGAGTCCCCAATTACATTAAGGATCAAGGAGTGAGTTTTCCTGGAATGAGAATTCCTCGAACAGAATCCTGTGGATGATGATTGGTTGTGACTTATCCTCTCTTTCTTTGTGGATGGTTATGAGTATATCTGAATATTCTTAGTATATGTATTGGCATATACTTATGTAGAACTAACTGTGAATTCATTTTTGTTTTTTTCCTTTGTTATTTCAGGGTGTCCTACTGAGTATTGTTCTACTCTCCTTTACACTGGATTATCCTGCACATTTTGTGTCTTATGAAGATGACTGATGCTTCAATGGAGTCCTAGGTGGACCCGGACCTGGACCAGGACCAGATGATTCCTTTTGAGATCTCACAGGCCAAGGGGTTTCTGGAAACTTTTTACAGTAACTTCATTACCTTTATTTTCAAGACAAAGTTTGTAGTTGCCTTTCTTTTAGTGGGATTCTATTCTGTCCTAGTTTACCTTTCTATACTTTACTTTCCTTTTTCACTCTGGAAGTTTTATATTCTTAGTAATTTTCTTTCACAGTTTACTTAGTGTTTTTACATTTCAGGATTTTTGAGCTTGTAGATATGTGTGTGCATACAAGTACATAGGAAAATGCCTCCCATTTGTGAGATATTCCTACTCGGAAGTAGTCACCAACCCCTGTCCTATTGGTGGCGGGCTTGGGATAGTCATGACATGAGCCCCGTTGGGAATAGTCATGAAGGAGTGGTATCTGAGCGGGTCGGTTCCACAATGGGACTGGGAGTATGTGAGATTGGTTTGGGGAAATAGTGTTAAGTTTTTCGAGTTCATATTTCAGACCAGGGAATCCAATATTGTTATGGAGTCCAACGTATCCATACACCAAGACTCTGGGCACATGCTTTCCAACTTAGTACAAGAAAAAAACTGATTGGAGGGAAATAAATTATACATGCATCATATAGGAATGAGTTGTGTTTTCTATGTCCTTCTAGAGTCAGCTCTGCAGATATACTCTATTGACCATGGTTCATCTTTACCAATTTTAGAATTCCACCACACAGACATCCAACCAAGATTCTAATTCATGATCATGAGGATGATTTTCCTAGATATGAGGTGTTATTAGAGGGGCCTAGGCCAGACATGGAACCTATGGGTGGGTTTCCTAGTATAGTGCCACCCGTCGAGCAACATTTCTTTCCAAAGCTACCAGTAGAGGATTCATGCAGGTTGAGTTCTTTGTATGAGTTCCAAAGGAAATGAACTCCAAGGTTCAGGGGTGAGACATGACCCCCAATTAGTTGAGTATTGGATAGAGGTGGTTACACGTGTCTTAAACCTTGTGAGGAAACCTGCTGATCATATGGAAGTCCTAGTTGTGGTCCTTCTTCAGGGCTCAGTGAGATGATGGTGGAGTTTAGTGATCCAAACACATGAGGAGGTGACCCTTTCTTGGGAATACTTTGAGAGACTCTTCAGGGAGGAGTTCTTCCTAGCTAAATTATGATCAGTGCATATACAAGAGCTCTTGCATCTATAACAGGTCAATCATACGGTAGAAAAGTACTCGATGAGATTCACAGACTTATATCACTACTACACAAATATGGTGTGAGACCCATTCATTAGAGATCAGGATTTTAAGTGGGGACTACGTTAGGAGATCAGGGAATCCATGGTATCTCTCATCATCCGTACTCAGGTTGGGGTACTGGAGCAAGCTCTTCTCCTCATGATCTTTCTGGCGGAGAAACACTAGCAGTGGGAGCTACTAGAAAGTACCAGGTAGCCGATTCTTCAGTGGTGGGTAGATGACTGCATATGAAGGGGCCCAAGTTGGCTAGGTCCTTCAGAAGATAGTCATAAGATATGGGATTAGTGGTGGAAGGCTCCCAGGGAAGAGCAGGATAGCCGAGGGACAAACTATGTTTCACATTCGACGATTAGGGACACATAGCTTGATATTTCTTGACATTCCATATAGATGATCAGTGAATAGTCAAGGGACCATCGAGGCATAGGTATAGGTTCGAGAAGGGTGGTCTATAGGGTGCTAGAAGTGGCAGGGGTGCAAGTAGAGTAGCAGGAAGTGGGCAGAGGTTCAAGGTACTACCACCACCACACCCATATAGTCCACAATGGCCTATGAGAGCCGATGGATAGGGTAGGGCTCAGCTTTATGAAATTGAGACTTACAACCTCGATGCTCGATAGATGTTTATAGGTAAGATCTATGTCTTTTCCACTATAGAATTAATTCTTATAGACAAAGGTTACAAACACTCTTTCCTTGCTATAGACCTTGTTCGGAGCTCAAAGATTCCAGTGGGGATTTTAGAATGATCCTTACATTTAGTGACTCATATGGGAGGGGTTTTGATGATCAAAAACTAGTACTGATGGTGTGATCATTCTCTTAAAAGTGAGATCATTGGCTAGGATCTCCTAGTTGTGGCGTTGAGTCCTTACGACATCATTCTAGGTATGAACTAGTTATCCACAACTCTTGATTAGATTGAATGTTTTAGGCACAAAGTATGTCATTTCCATAGATATGGGACCAATTTTTCCTTTACTGGGAAAAAGGAAACACATGAATTGAGGCCTTACGATGTCATTCTAGGTATGAACTAGTTATCCACAACTCTTAGTGCGGTGGAGGAGAGGATTCCCCAATTTCCTATAGTGGTGGAAAAGTATTAGGATGTCTTCCCTAAGGATGTTCCAGGATTACCACCTCATAGGGAGTTTTACTTCTGGATTTATTTGTACCCCAAGATGACACCAATATCCACACATGTATATTAGATGGATCCTGCAGAGCTTCGTGAGTTGAAAGTATAGCTAGAGGACTTATAGAGGAAGGAATTAGTGAGACCTAATGTTTCAACCTGGGAAGCCCCAGTTTTGTTTGACAAGAAGGAATATGGGAGTTTGAGTCTATGTGTGGACTTCAGGTTCCTGAATTAGGTGACCGTTAAGAACAAGTATCCACTACTAAGAATTGATAACTTCTTCGACTAGATGAATGGAGAAAAGTGGTTCTTGAAGATAGACCATATATTTGGCTATCATTATCTTCATGTACGATATGAGGACATGCCTAAGATAGCCTTTAGATGTTATAATGGCCACTACGAGTAATTGGTTATGTCGTTTGGTGTAACCAATTCCCTAGTAGTATTTAGGGAACTCATGAACTAGATATTCCAGCCATACCTTGACTGGTTCATCGTAGTCTTCATTGATGACATCTGAGTGTATTCTTTATCCTAGGAGGAGAATGTGATACACCTAAGGATGGTCCTGGACATTCTTCAAGAGAATTAAATTTATGGGAAGATCTTGACATGTTAGTTATGGATTCCAAAGGTCCACTTTCTAGGACATATCATTTTAGAGGCCAGAGATTCAGTGGATCTGGAAAAGATTGAGGCAGTTCTTTCTTGGGATCCACCCAAGAGTGTGACCAAGGTGAGGAGTTTCTTGGGTTTGGTTGAGTACTATCGGAGGTTTGTGCCAGAATTTTCTAGGGTATCAGCACCCTTTATGTATTTGACATAGAAGGGATGACCCTTCATATAGATAGAGAAGTGTCAATAGTGTTTTCAAGAACTAATATAGAGGTTGAAATGGGCTCCCATCTTGAGGCTACCATAAGAGGGTGTTAGGTATGTAATGTTTTGCGACACATCATGGACTGGACTTGGAAGTGTCTTGATACAGGGGAAAGCAGTGATTGCCTATGTCTTGTTCCAGTTGAGACAGTATGAGAAGAACTGCGTGACCCGTGATCTTGAGCTAGCAGTAGTGGTCTTCGCATTGAATATGTGGCGACATTACTTGATGGGGGAGTGTTTTACCATCTACTAAGACCATGTGATCCTCAAGTTTATATTTTATCAGAGGGACCAGAACATGAGAGAGAGGTGGTGTCTAGACTTCCTCTAGGATTATGACTTCGATATTGTCTATACTCTTGGGAAGAGGAACGTGGTGGGAGACACACTAAGAAAGAGATCCATCTTGTTGTTGCGGAGTTAGACATCAGAATAGTTAGGTGCACTATAGATATCCTTCATGGATGATGGTGGAGCATCTTATCTCTATTTGATGGATGTCACCCCTCCACTCTTACAACGATTCAGGGATGCACAACTTGGGTATGTTAACTATGAGTCCCTAAGTCCTCAGTTGTCCATGGGGAAGGCCCCTGATGGATATTCAATAGATGGGGAGCACATTGTTCTTTTTAGTGGGCACACAATTGTGCTAGTGGCATTGTTGGAGGAGGTTCTGAGGGAGTTCCACACATCCCCTTTGGAGGTACATCCAGGTGTGTTGAAGATGTACCAAGAATTCCAGTGTCAATTTTAGTGGCTAGGTATGAATAATGTAGTGGAAGAGTTTGTTTATTAGTGCCTCACTTGTCAATAAGTGAAGGCAGAGCACTAGGTTCCAGCAGACTTGACTCATCCACTTGTGGTTCCAGAGTGGAAGTGGGATGGGATATCAATGGACTTAGTGATTGGTTTACCATGCACGTTAAGAGGACATGATATCATATGGGTGACCATTAACTGACTCGCCAAGTCATCCAACTTTCTACCCATCTGGGAGCAGAGTTCCAAAGAGATATTGGGATGCCTCTATATTTAGGATATAGTTTGACTTCATAAGGTTCCCAAGACAATCATTTCAGATCTTGATGCTTGCTTCACTTATTGGATGTGGATGGGTTTGCATGATTCTTTTGGGGCTTAGTTGCCGTTGATCATATCTTTTCATCCCCAAACGGATGGTCAGATGGAGAGGACTATCCAGGTTTTAGAGGACATGCTATGTGCCTGAATCTTGAATTTTGGACACATTTGGGAGGACCACCTAACACTGGTGGTGTTGGTGTACAACAACAACTACCACTCCACCATTTGTACGGAATCATTATAGGCCTTGTAGGGTTAACCATGTATATCATCATTATTTTTTGACTGACCTAGGGGAGTCAGCACTTATGGGCCTAGAGTTGGTATGGGCTATCACCAAGAAGGTGCAGATCATCTAGGAGTGGATGTTGACTGCACATAGAAGAAATAATTCATATGCTAACAGGATATGGATTCCCTTGGAGTTTGAGGTGGGATACCATGTTTTATTTTGGGTCTCACCTCGACAGGGATTGAAGAGATTTGGACTGGGTGATAAGTTATCTATGAGGTTCATTAGCCCTTTTCAGATTCTGAGTAGAGTTTGTGAGGTGGCATACTAATTAGCTCTCCCCCAAAGTTACACTGGGTGCATGATGTATTTCCCATGTCATAGCTGAGGAGGTACGTGCATGACCCATCACAAGTTATTGATTGGGGCCAGATGGAAATTGACAATGGGGTGACATTTTTGGAGTTCCTAGATGATATAGAGGACCAACAAGAGAAGATACTTTATGGGAAGTTGATTCCTCTAGTGTGTGTTTGGTGGTAGCACATGAATATCTAATAGAGAACCTAGGAGTGGGAGGCTCATATGCGTGCTCAGTACCCTCATCTTTTTGTTGAGTACCCCTTGTTTTGGATTTCAAGGATGTAAATCCCAAAGGTGGGGAGAATGTAATGACTCATATTTTTCTCCAATTTATTTTAATAAACTAATTGGGAAAATACTGAGACCAAACGTTGAGACAGCTTGATATTCAGAGGCTTGGTGTGGCTGGAATGAATATTTCAATAAAGTTCCGTATTTAAATTAAAAACACTCAGCATATAAATTTGTACTTTAATAACTTATAAAAGGGTGCCCATATCAAAAATATGAGGGCCCCATTACATCTAGAACAAAATCGTTACCTTAGGTGGGGCCTAACCTCAACCAGAATGGGTTAAGGGTGAATGTTAAATTTTGGACATGAACGTCATTAAAATAGTCAATAATAATATTTTAATTTTTCATCGCACTGCGGTGCAACTTTTTTTTCATTTTTATTAAACATATTGGAAATGGTCTAGGGTTAAAATTCACAACCCTATAATTCCTTGAGAGCTCTTGAGAGAAGCCTAATTTTTTTCCTCACCATGGAGAATGACGATGAAGACATAGATCGAGATCGTTCATCAACAGATTTTCAATGACAATGAATCCACAATAGGGAAAGATCCAATCTTATGTAGGGTGTGTGTTTTTATTTGATTTCCTTCCCCATTCATGAATTCATATGAAAAATGTGAATAAATCGATGAAAGTATTGATTCATAGACTGTGTGTATATTTTTGAGATGGGTTTTTTTATTTCAGGATGTTAATCTAAAATTAAATGTAAGTTAGAATTTATTTACTTTTTGGCCCTTGGTTCTTTAATTATAATGTGGATAGATCAAGGATGACAAAAACAAGGACCAGATATGTCCACGTTGTGAATTATTATGTTATGCCTCCTTTCCCCAAAATATGATTCTCATTCTTTGGGGAGAAATGATCCAGGCGGTCTTGGCAGAAGAGCTGCCAACATGGGGGGATACCCGCGATCCAGGTAGGATCACGGCGGCGGTGATCAGGAGGCGGTAGTGGGCATCATGCTAGATTCGGGTCAGAAGGAGGGCATGTGGAAGAGCCATGGGTGGGGGCTGGTCATGCAAAGCAGATGCATGGATCGCATACCGGCCACATTGACCAAGGTTAACAACTTGCATGCGGTCGGGTGACCACGTGACCATGGTGGGGTGCGACCAGCCGAGTCGAGTCCAATGTAGGTGGGACGACCCACAAGTGATAGGACAAGCTAGGCTTAGCCCAGGTGAACTGGGTCCAACAGGTTGGGTCGGGTCAGACCCAATTGGTCAGGTCGATGGACCCCAATTCGGGTCGGGTTGGTCGAACCAGACCAGGACCCAATCAACCCCTTTTTACTAAAATACCCATAACTTTCAAACCGTAAGTCTATTTAACGAGATGTTTACAGCATTGGGATACTCACATGAGATGGTCCTTTTGATGTGGATTTGTGGTTTTTTAGTGGGGACCAACATAGGTGAGAATATTCCACTTGTTTTTTTTCTTAAGGGTTTAGTATGAAATTGTGTCCATATCACTGGGCAATAATCCCCTCAAGAGCATAGAGTCCCAGATAGAGTTGTTGAAAACTTCTTGAGACTAGAGTGATAGTCTATCACCCCTAATGAATTTTCTTTGGTACTGATGTGACCTCTGAGCATAGGGCGTTAATCCACCATTTAGTGGGCCATATCGGTAGGGTTCACGGTATTCTCCGAGGAGAATCCCCTACGTTACAAGCTGCATCGATAGGGTTTGTGGTATTATTTGAGAATAATCCCCTATATTGTAGGTTAATAAAGACTGGGATTGTGGTATTCTATATGGATAGTCCCCTATCTATATATCATGATATATTGAACAATGTTTTCTCTTTGGGAGGGGCCCAAATTTGTGTGGCCTCTTGTAAGATTCCTTGATGACATCAAGGATCGTAGTGTGAGTTCTCTCAGAACGAGCATTCTTAGAGAATAATTCTATGGATTATGATTGGCTATGACTTATCCTCTCATTATTTATGGATATTCATGAGTATATATAGATGTTGTTGGTATATGTATGGGTGTATACCAATGTAGAGCTGATGGTGCTCTCTTTTGTGGTATTTACTTTGTGGTTTCAGGGTGTCCTACTGAGTATTATTTTACTCACCACTGAATGGGATTTTCTCATATGTGTCATGTATTGTGCTTATGACTGATTCTTATATAGAGTCCGAGGTGGACCTGGACCTGGACCAGGACTGAACGGTGATTTGTGAGATCAAACGGGTCGAGGTGTTTCTGATAGATTTCTACAACAGCTTTAGTACCCTTTTTGTAGGCTAGACTTTTCAGTTGTCTTTATTTTATCCTAAATGGACCAAAGGCCTTTGTTTTTATTGATTTTTGATAACCCCCCATTCAAGGGATGAGGGGGAACCCTTAAAGGACCAAAGTCTTAGAGATTACATGACCCGTAGGTATTAGGAAATATACAAGATATATATGGAACTGCTTCTCCCTAGCTTCTTCATCATGATATCAGCTCTCCACCTTTTCATGTCTTGTTCGACTAGAAAATTGGTGCATGTACAGGCAGGTACTATCCAAGATTCCAAGGTTATGATAGAGGATAAAAAATGGCTTATACCCATGTATATCATCTCTTGAGGGATTTTTACTCAAGGGGGTAAAGTCATAGATAGTAGAGTAGTTATTTAAGAAATAATGGTAGGCCAACGACTAAATGCATAACATATTGGATGCATGGTCTTGGCATGTGAGAGATAGTGGGTTGAAAATTATCTAGTTAGATCTTGTGTAAGTAGGAGTGTTGGAAAAATTGGTGGACTAATCCCAATACTAGTTTTACTTTACGATTACCATATCATGTATACAAAGATTTGAAATAGGATTTTTTTTATCAAAATAGTGTTATTATTCATACATACACTATTTAATTGGTAATATCTTTAGATTATTTTTGGGTATCAAAATATTTTTCTAGTCCCCAACTATAATGAGAACCTCAAGATATAATAAAAGTAATCTTAAAAATATATCCTATGGTCTATATACATTAAATTTAATGGACACAAATTATGTTTCTATTTTAGGTTTCTAGGGCTCATAATATTTTATACTTATTATCGTGAAGTACAAACTTGGTGCTCCTGAGTACACGAGATCATGAGGACTAACCCACAATAGAAAGACCACATGTTTCATGTGTCATTGTATGTTCATATATATAAGATTGTATATTGGTCTCTCATCTGAAGATCATTATTAATGTGAATCATTTGATTACATACTTTTATTCAAGATAAAAAACATAAAATTTAAGTTATGTAAAGGTATCTTGTATTGGGTGTTTCATTGGTAGTGTGACATTGACTGAATGATCCTAATATGATATTTCACTTCTATATAGAAAGGGATATCCCAAGGCTGATTAACCAGGATGGTAGAAACTTCATTAAATCCATGAATATGATAAAAAAGGTACGTCTATCAAGTATGGCCATTATTAGAATAAATAAATCA
Organism: Viscum album; assembly: GCA_963277665.1. Lineage (NCBI taxonomy): Eukaryota > Viridiplantae > Streptophyta > Magnoliopsida > Santalales > Viscaceae > Viscum > Viscum album. The sequence goes on from OY728127.1 coordinate 1,817,915,038, forward strand.
TTAAAGGATGATGACACAAATTATGAATATTTGTTTATGATAAATCCCAAGAAAGAGTTAATATATTACAAAAAGTGTGATTATAGAAGTTTATCATAGCTATGAATTATCTGTATCTCCTCAGGGGGCATGATGTGTTTCTAAATACAAATATTTTTCTATGCGTAATACTCACCGCTATCAAGATAAGGTTATAGAGGGTCAGACACAAAGAGCGTCCACAAGATCCACTAATTCAGATTAATAGGAGTTTAGGATTATGTGGACCCCATGTTCCATGGTCAGTTAATATATGAGTGTGAAATATCACAAGTAAATTAAATGAATTATATTATTGAAGTTTACAACAATAAAAATTGATTTTATTTCTCAAGGTATTAATGAATTATTTATCTTAAAATAATTGAATATGAGAAAATTATTATCTGAATGAATATTATTTATTCAAGGTTCCTTAAAAATATAAGGGAGGGAAGAGTCAAGTTAATGAATCATGTTTAATCATATGGAATCTTTTTTATTTGCATGTATTTGATTAAAATTTATAGTTTTAAATAAAAGTTTAAGAAATTCATTTAATCTATTTTGGTTAAATAATAAATGTTTAGTTTATTAAAGGGATTAAGTGAAAATTTAGGAACCAAAACCTTATATATAAATGTTTTAAATCTATTTTGGGTTGGATATATTCCTAAAAAGAATTTTTAGCCACCTATTTATTCCAAATATATCTCTCATTATTTAAAGAGAGAAACCTAATGGGAGATTAAGAATAAATATATCCAAGTCCATGGATCAAATGTTTGATCTCATTGAGATCAAAATGTATGTCATATGTGTCTTAAATATTACACTCTAGAACCCAATGATTTAAGAATAACATTTTATGGGATATGGTTCATGTGTTAATGATCTATAGTTCATCTCGTTTGGTTCCTTCAAGATATGCTGATTTGGAGATGAATAGAGAACATAAAGATAATGATATCCACTGAGGAATTATTTTGTATCTTTATTCATAAGTAATTCATCTTCAAGTTACCCATGGAGGAATATGCTGACCAGTATACCATATTAAATATTTGTTCAAAAATCTGATTTTAATTTTTTTAAAATATTGGTCATTCAAACATTCATAGAACCTAGGATCCTAAAACAAGATCTCTCTAAGGTCAAAATGTTGTTTGGTTTACTGTATACTAGTTGATGAAGGTATCTCACTACTTTAATATGTAAGAGACTCACTCAGTGAATGATATGGGTAAGTTAAAATCAATGAGTTTTTTTTCAATACAGGGTTTCCATGAGTATCAGGTTGAATAAACATGCTTGCTTCATGAGTGGATTTTGGTAGGGGATTTCCAAAAATGATTCAAAATATATTGAAATTGAGTATAAATTACCACTCTTTGATAGATGGATATTTGGAGAGGTCTATTGAGATAATTGAATAAATTGTTAGGGTTTTGTATTGGATTTCAGCCATGATTGGGAGGACCATATATATTTTTTTATAATTTTTATAGAATAAAAGTTATTAGTATTAAATACGTATGGTTCCCTTTGTGTCTTTATATGGTCAATCATGTAACTCTCTTCTATGTTGTATAGAGAAAGTGAGTAAGTGATCATCAATCCAATGCTTACGTTGGGGACAATGGAGATGGTATATCCAATTTAGTAGTTTTTATTTATCATTCAGACTAGGAAAATTCTATATATTAATTAGAGGTTATAACCATTGGAGTTTTTCATGTGTCACCAAATGTTCTTTCAAGTGTCTGCATGGTTGGGTCACCACTAGTTGTGAAAGTGGGGTATGGTTTCATAATTATTCATATAATAATTTGATGTTTTAGAGTAAATTGGAACCATATATTATATATTGATTCTTCATCTAAGACATCAAACTATGCATGAAACATTTCATATATCTTTTCACTTGAATTATATTCCAGATCCATCACATGTGACTGATAGTACATATATTAAAATAGAGGAAGATGTATGATTTGAAGAATGATTAGTGTAGATAATAGATCAATTTTTTTGAAATAAAATTCCCCTCATTCATGTCTGTGGCAACACGTATAAACCCAAGAGGATAAGTGTAAGTGGAAGTCTTATATAAGGGTCTAGAGGTTATGGTACTTCTATGAGGAGACTTAATAATTATTTTTGAGGATTTAAATCCCATGATGGGGTGTTTTTAACAACCTTTTAATTTTAAGACATTTTTTCAACTTAAATTTAGTTTTTTTTTGAAATTATGTGGTTTTTTATCAAGGATGTTGTTTAATAGGTGATGGAACTGAAAAATGATAAGGGATATAGAACACTATAAAGAGTGGGAATTCATGGACTCCCACAAAAACTCTGGGGGGGTCTCATTGAAAGTATGATGGGATCAACTAGGGTAAGTAAGACTATCCCCCCAATTAACATATTACAGAGGACTACTGGGAGCCTAACATCCCACCTAAAGTTTAATGTGATCCCACTAGGTTATCAATGGGAAACCCAACCCTCACTTTTATGGGGGTTTTTTTTGTTCATTTGAAACTTCCATTTATTTTTTATTAATCTTATTCTTCTCCATAGGCCACTCATACACAACATCCCTGACCCTTGGCGCCCCCTCTATCTTGGACCCATGCTTCTTGTTTTGTATCAAAGTTGAGCATTGTCAAGTGCCTTGATCATATCTTGGTACGATTAATCACACCATTTCTTAATCAAGTTTATTATTTACTATTTGATAAAATTTAATCTTAAATCCATAAAATAGAGTGTTTATGTTATGTTTATGAATTCCAGTTGATTGATATTAAATTTTGAAATTCCCTTCAATGAGTTTATTCCTAGAAAATAGAATTTTTTTGTTCTCAAACTTTTTTCATTGTTTATATGTATGTTCATGAATATATATGTATGAAAGTCTTTTAGGCATGTGTTTTAAGTATAGTTAGTATCCTAGGGATCTTTTTTAATCTATTATAATTAAGGATTTTCCCTAATAAGTGCTTGAGTGTGTTTCACACTTGATGGAACCTTCTCATAGTAGATTATGTATATGGGAGTGGGTTGTTTGTTATCTCTAAATAGTAACCAATGTGGCTTTATTTTAATATATGTTTTCCTCATCACATTCCTGACAATAATTATGTATTTGAAAATAAATGCGAATTTATCACAAATATTTTGTGTTTTTATAATTTTGGATTTATAACTAAAATTCAATGAATATTTTAATGAAATTATGTATTTTTAGTAATAAATTTATAGAATTATTATTGATTAAATTTTCTAATATTATTAAGATATATTTTTTGTATAATTATAATAAAATTTTAATTGAAATTTCATTTTGGGAATTTTTTATAGAATTCATATTTTTGAAGTAATATTTTCAATGATCAATGTTTATATTTTTAATATTATTTATTGGAACAAATTTTATGTCTAGTTTTGATGTTTAAAATTTATTGAAGCTTAAATTTTTATTTTTAATAGATTAATTTAAAAAACTATATTTTTTTGTTATAGATGGTATATTTTTGTATGGTAGACAAATTGTTTTAGGGTATCTAGTTTCTAAGGTTGTTTAGGTGTATTTTGTAAGGTTGTTGCACAACATATTAAGAATATTATGAATATTTGTAAGGTTTATAAGACACGTCCTAAGGTTTAGTAGTTAAGAATTTTTTTTGTATGGGATACTTCATAGAGTGAAAGATCCATCTTCATAAAATTTTTAGTGGTCTTCATAGGGTTCCTAAAATAGGGTTCCCAAGCTAATTAATAGGGTTCAAAATCCTTTTTATAGGGTTCAAGTGCAGTGGGTATAGGGTTCAATACTTTCAATAATTCTGTGGTCTACTATTATGGATGTAAAAAATTTAACATTATACCTTAATTTCTCAATTCCAAAATAGATGTAGAGAACTTAAGATCAAGATGGTAAAGATGAACTCATGGAGGAATTCAATGTACTTTTCAAAGGGTACTAAAGATAATGAATCAAGATAGATATGTTCCCAAGTGTGTAATATAATAATATATAATAGAACACACATGGAGGTTGAAATTATAGTGACTCATTCTTAACCTACATAGACACTAAATCATTTTTGTGGAATATTTATTAAATTACACAACCACATTCACAAACATTGTATTAGTTTAGTGCCTTTAGAAACATGGAAACAAAAAAAAGTTCTATAAGTTACCTAAATCATCTCCCACAATGTTCTTCTTAACTATTACACTTCTTAGACACATTATACATATTACATGTCTTCATAACCTAGGGAAAGGAAACATAAGAAAGGTTCAACTCAGATTCTTTGTAAGGGTAAACAAGGAAGATAAGTAAGTATCACATGAAAATAAGTGTAGGATAACATGATCACAACATTTTAAAACCATACCTTGTATATCAAATATCATAACCACGAGTCATGGAATAAATATTGGTGGTTCATATGACATTAATCATAAGGGAATCAATGAACAAGTTCCATGAGAGTAAAACACTGGCATAAGACATGAATTTGTGTTATAAACATAAGAATAGAAAATCATTTCCATATTGGTCAAGGCTCAATTATAAATCCATTACAGTGGAAAAATTACTTTACTTTAATGAGTTCACTCCTTTTTCCATCCTTGTGTTACTGTATTGAGTTTACTACTCATTATAGCCCTATATTACTGTACTGGGTTCATTCTCCATTCCAGCAATGTCTATATCATGATATATATAAATCATTACCAAATAAATTTTAGGGAGATATAGTTCCCACCCATAACATAATTAAAAACATATTTATGTGTTCCACAAGATTATAAACATTCATTATATCATATCACATGAAATTAAATGGGTATCATAAAAATTTCATTATATCATATCCTATAGAAATTAGATAGGTCTCAAAATCATTTCATAATAGAATAACCCATAAAAATAAGTGGGTTTCATAATAATATAACCCATTAATGAGTAAAAGGTTTCATAAGAATATAACAAATGGAAGAGAAACGAGTTTCATAAGCATATAACATGTGGTAGAGAAATGAGCTTCAAAAACATCATGACATCAAAACATAAACCATTCAAATAATCAATATTAATGGTACCATTGGATAATTTCCCAATTAATACATGAGTAACACCAAAAGATTTCATCTTATATGGAAAATAATTTTGAAAGTTCATTTAAATCATTTCTTAATGAAAATAACATTTTCTCTTTGAAAAACACTTTTTAATAAATAAAAAATTTTGGAATTATTTTCCATTGAAAATAAATTTGAAATATTACTAATGAATCTTAAATTAAATTATTGGTCATAACATTTAAGTATTATTTTTATGTCATTCGCATAGAAATGAAGGTTCCTTCAACATTTTTGGTAAATCCAAATAGGCATTATTCTAGAAATTTTTTTGAGCATTACTTTTAAAATAGTTTTGTAAAAAGTAAAACATTGATAAAGGTTCTTTTAAAAATTATAATATTTTAATAGAACATTTTTTAAAATATTTTTAGAAAAACATGGTTTTGATAGAAAACAAATTTCCAATCGAAGAGAGAAATAATGTCAAATTTTGTTAAAAACATTCTCTTAATTATCTTAATTATCAAATTGTGGAAAAATGGTGTCATTACCTAAAGATATCATGAATATATATATTAGGAGAAAATTAATGATAATTATTGAGATATGGATCATAATATTTCATTAATTAAAGCATTATCATAAAAAAACCTGATAAATGACAAGATTGTAACAATAAACTCTTACCCCTTTTGTAACTTTGAATCATAGTCCCCATGAAAGAATAAAATTACACGAAGCTTTAAAAAACATGGAAATGAGGTTATCCATGATATAACATGTCAAATGGGTAGTATATACACCTCATAAAATTATATAGGTACACAACATAAATGTGTCTCAAAGATGGAAAATCGAGTCACAATTCCCTTGCTGATTTGGTAACTATTGAACCCCATGAAAGAGAGATTATAAAATGGATATGTAAATAAAAATAATTATCAACATAATAATCATAAAATACTTCCATGGGTATTATACATAGCATAAACAAGAAATATGTCGTGGAAATGCCTTGTGTATCACATAAAATAAAAGTGAGATAGAAATCCCTTATCAAAAATAGTGACCACATGATATTTCACCTTTTCCTTATCTTAAGAGGTTACTGATGTCAATAATCTTCATTAAAACTCATGTGTGGGAATTAGTTTTCATAATGCACATTCACCTTACACTTGAAGCTCTAATGTGGTAAATGTTTATTTTATGCATATTTCTATTTATTTTCATTATTTGCTAACTTATTCCCATCAATTCAGCAATCCATTTCTTAATTAAATTCCATTATACACTTATAAAACATAGTAGTATGATTAATAAAATCTCATACATGATTTTTTCCACAATTTGAGTATAAATTAAATCTCAACCTCTTCCCTCCATGGTTTTAAGATTTTACCGTGAACTTCATCTTCGTTTTCTTATCAAAACCATGAGATTGATACGTAACTACAACATCCATTTCCACCTTGATCGCACACCAAAAAATATATTAATATCTAATAATTTCTCTTACAGATAACACCATTTCTATAATTTATTTTAAGACACTGAAGAATCGATAAAAATTACTTTTAGGTTGGATGATAATATCAGAAGTGTACCTTGAAAGTATGGTAAAATTATCCATGTAGGTACCAACATATTTATCATCCCTTTTCATTAACATAGGGAACTCCATATCTATTTTTGTATGAAATACTTGAGTAAATTACTTATTCTAAAATATGTTCTTGAACTCATCCTAATCCATGGAGTCAATTTCATCCTATTGCCTCTTATTATTGATAAGAGTACATCATTGATCTACTTCAACTTCCAAATGGTATAGATACTAATTGAACTTTTAATGTTCCAAAAAATAAATAAAATAATATATATTTTGAGTGGTAATGATCCATTATTCAGAAACAAGTGGATTAAAATACCCACTAAATTAATGCGGTCATTTCCTCAGGAAGGAATCAAAAAAATGTTTTCCCCTCTTTTACTCATTTGTGAGTATAGCATGATTCGTTTCTTAAGAAAGTTATGTGATCATAATAGTGAGATTTTTAATTCCATCTCCCATAATTCTTGGTTTATTCGGAGGACAATCATTGCATTTTCCTTCATAATCAACATTAACATGGTTTATTTGGGTTATATCCATTGAATAAAACTGACAAAACATAGTGTAACAAATGATAACAATAGTGGGGAACCATGTAATAAAAAAACCAATTATAGGATGTATAAATCAAGTCAAATTCTTTTTTAATCAATGAAACATTGTCTTTATCCAAGTTCATTCAAAGTCATCATATATTTTAATCATTCATAATGGTTAATAAAGAGTTTGTGAATTCCCAAAGCATACCTCCTAGGAGTGTCAAACCAGGTGTTCGTCAAGTATCATTATCGTGCCACATTTCTCGAACGAGTCTAGCTCAATATAGTATTTTTGGGGTTACTACACCTATATAAACCTATGTTGGAGCCACAACCACTTGTATTGTCCATACACAGATGTAATTTCTTGGAACCCAATCTCAATATCCTTTACCAAAATTTTAGGACATTTTCCTATAATTTAAGACTTATCCTTATTCATTTCCTTGTGTATATCTCTAAGTTTTTCTCAATATATTTTCTAAAGGATAACTAAATAATATCTATGAAACCTATTATAATGACTCATAAATAACATAAATAGACATTACATCATTTTTTTAGATTATTTATTACATTACACCCACACATTCTCAAAGTCTGCATTAGTTTTGCAACTTTAGAAAAATGTAAATATAAACACTGGTCCATAAGTAAACTACTACATATCCTACTATTTTATTCGTAATTATAACCCTTCTTAGACACATCATACTCAATACAAATCTTTATAACCCTAGAAAAGGAAATATAAGAAAGGGTGAGATCAGATGCTTAGTATGAGTAAAAAAGGGAGATATGTAAGCATAACATGAACATAAGGGTATGTGAACATGATCAAAACATTTGAAAACCATACCCTACATATCAAATATCTTAATCATGAGTCATATCATAAAGATTAGTAATTAATAAGACATGAATCATAAGGGAATCAATGAAAATGATACATGAGAGTATAAAACTGAAATAAAAAATTATTTTTTAGCATACACATAATAATAGAAAATCATTTCCATATAGTTCAAAGATCGCTTCCAAGGCCACCATAGTAGATATAGTACATTAATGTATCGAGTTCACTCCTTATTTCTACCATGAATTACAATACTGATTTCACTGCACATTCTAGACCTGTATTAATATACCAGGTTAACTCCTCATTCCATCCATTTCTATCTCATGATATATATAAAACATTACCTAATTTATTTTATGGATATATAGTCCCCACCCATAACATAATAAAAAATATATTTATTTATGCCGCAAGATTATAAAAATTCATCACATCATATCCCATGAAATGAAATGGGTATCATAGAAATTTCATAATATCATAAAATATATAAAATAGATAGGTTTCATAATCATTTGATCATATCATAACTCATGAAAATAAGATATTTTCATCAACATATAACCTATAAAATAGAAATGAGTCCATAAGAATATAACTCATGGAAGAGAAATAGGTTTCATAAGCATATATCTCGTTGAAGAGAAACATGTTTTATAAACATCATTCCATCAAAAAATAAAACATTAATACAAATAATATTGATGGTATCATTGGATTATATCCCTATCAAGTAATTTTTAACACCAATAGATATCATCTTAGAAGTAAAATAATTTTGAAAGATCATTTAAAACATTTCATGAGGAGAATATCCTCTTCACTTTAAAAAAAGTTTTTTAATGAATAAAACATTTTGAATATTTTTACTTTGAAAAAAAAATTAGAAAAATAATATGGGAGATTTTATATAATAATTATTCATGAAATCATAATATTTTGTTCATGACATAGACGTAGAATCAAAGGTTCCTTTCATATTTTCTGTAAAATCTAAACCAAAGTTGTTTTGGAAAACGACAAAAATATTATTTGGAATTTCTTTTATAAAAATTAATATATGAGTGAAATTTTATTTTAATAATTATCATATATTAATAAAACATTTTTGAAACATTTATAGAAAAAAATATTTTAGATAGAAAATAGATTTCTGGTCAAAGAGAAAAATAAAGTCAGATTTTCATGAAAATATTTTCTTAATTATATTAAGTACCAAATAGTATAAAAAATGGTAGAATTACATTAATATATTATGAATAAATATATTAGTTGAAAAATCATGATAATTAATGATATATGTATCATAATATTTAATTAATGGAAGCACAATCATAAACAATCCTGATAAATGATGCGATTATAGCATAAACTCTTACCACTTTGGAAACTCTGAATCATAATCACCATGAAATAATAACATTAAATGATTCTCAAAATATAATAAAAATAAGTATATTCATGATATAAAATTTAATATGGATATTATATAAACATCTTAATAGAATATAGGTTCATAACATAACAAGTGTCTCAAAGAAGGAAAATTGAGGCAAAATTCTCTTACTGATTTGCTAAATATTAAACTACAAACCCCAAGGAAGAGAGATACTAAAATGGGTATATAAATACCAATTATTATTATTATTATAATAATAAAATAAATTTATTTGTATTATACGCACCACATACAAGAAATAGGTGGTGAATATGGATTATGTCTCACAGAAAATAAAAGTGTGATAGAAATCCCTTACTTTAAGTATTGATTTCTATTTTACTAATTAAATCCTCAGGTATAATAAATATAAGTTTATTATATATATATTACAAAAAATATTAATTTATATCATATAATATTAAATTTTATTATAACATTTTATTACCTATTTTTTAACAATTTCATGTTAAAGTTACATTTCGGATAATAACCTCTTTGTTTTTTCGTATATGTTTTGATTTATTATATTTTAGGTACTTTTAATTTAATAATGATTTAATCATATATATAATGATAAAATGATATAAAAATAATATATATTCAATATATATGTATTTATAATAATATATAATATATAAAAAATTGGAAATGAAATACATCGTTCATGGAGACAGTAGGTTTTATGTATGCATAAATGTTGTTTCCATATTATTTTGGGATTTAAATAAAGAAAACTATATGACTTTTTATCATAAAATAATAATTTTTATGTCTAATATGTCACATATGGTTATTAAACCCATCCTTAATACATTCCATGTAAATTGTGAATGAACCATGCGGCTTCATGAGGTGGTAGTCTACCATACACATGAATGACATTATCGTATTCCAAAAAATGGAAATCCTAAAGGTGTGTTTGATAAAAAATTTCTAGAATAATAATACCATCATAAATATCATAAATATCATATACAAATAGCATTTCCATCATTATTCCAAACATTGATATGTGGTAATGGAAAAATTAATGACATCAGTTCACATGGAAGTAGTCTTCCATACACATGAACGTTGATTTCATAATCCATTTATTAGAAGTGTGTTTGGTTATATCTTGCACCATTTATTGGTTATGTATTGTCTCAAAAATAATCTATAAATATGATTGTTTTATATGCTCTCACATCCCCTTGTTTGTTTTAAAAATGATTTTATTTTGAGTGTATTTCATGAAATTTATATTCTTTATAATTCTTATATTGAAATAATATTCAACTATTTAATTCTAAGAAATATTCATTAAGGTTTTTGGAATTCTCTTAAGCATATTCTAGAAACATGGTTCACCATTTTTTTGTCTACTAGAAATAATATTCATTCAATACGTCTAAGAAAGTAACATATGGAAAAAACCTTATGTTTATGTTGAAAGATCATCATGTATGGTTAATAAACATTACATTTGAAGGAATGTATAGTTAAGGAAAATTTAGTTTGGATAAGAACCTTACATTTGTGAGAAAGAAAATGTATGGTTAAAAAGCCCTACATAATTATGGAACTTTATAAACGTATGGACCAACAACCTTACTTTTGTAATCAACCTTACATTGTCAACCATACATTTGGGAAAAGTGAACTAATAGGTAATAAATGTTAAGTTCATAGATATATGATTATGTGGATAAACATATATATTATCACCCCTACATTATGAAGTTAAACCTTACGTTTTTTATTTTTTTTGTTTTATAAAGGAACCTTATGTTTGAATTTTCAACTTCAGAAATTGGAATTTACATCTTTATCAGAGCTTTTTTTAATTGTCATTTCAGAATATCTAGGTGATTTAAAGATCAATTTCAACTGATTCAAATCTCATATTAAATTATTTAAAGATCCATTTATAGAAAAAAAATCACTCATATTCTTAAGGGAAATTACGACTATTCTGAGCTGTATTTTTTGAATTTTAATTCACTCAATTTATCTGGAATCTTTTGTGAATCTGAAACCATGCTATAGATTAAAAATATATATCTCTATGAGATTCATCTAAAATAACTGGATCTTTGAATACATCTCAGATATCTATGAAAATATTATATGTTGAATTTTTCTTGTTAATTTTTTTTTCAGTGCTACAGAGATCAAGAATCTCATAAACAAGGACTATATTTTGAAGATATACATGTTCAAATATTGAAACACGATGCTCTATTTTTTGTTTTATTATTAAAATTGAATATCTCTTGTGCAACCAGAAATATTCAAATATATTTCAAGATTATTATTATTCCTAAGACAAAGATCCATCTTCTATCAGTTGTGTGCTGCTACAACTGCAAGCTATATCTGTTTCTCAACAAACTACATCTTTTCTATCTTGAGTTTTGGCTGCTCGTATTTAGTCATGATGGAGTGTCAGCTTCTCACACTAAGCACCGGTTTTATCAGTTCCCTATAAAATAACTATAAGGCTCTATTTTATAAGCCTTTGTCTGTAAGGGTGAAAACTGCCTGCACTTAGTTTTAGATCAGTCTTATGATACGAGGACCTTACTAGTGATATTCACCAAGCCCGCAGAGAGGGTGATTGGTGGAGTGGACTAGGTGATATTCATGCCCTGAAAAACTCAGTTTGGGATCAGTCTTATGATACAAGGACCTTACTAGTGAAATGAACTAATCCCACAGAGAGGGTGATTGGTGGAGTGGACTAGGGGATCTTCCTTCCCTAAACCACTATAATTTTTTTTGTTTTTTCTCTATTAATTTCTAATGCATATACTCTCATATAGAAATGTCTCCAGCACTATCTACTATTTATGTGAATCAACAAAATTGTGAAATTTTTCGGAAAAAATTCACCCCCCTCTTTTGTCATCACTATAGCCATTTCGACATAACATTTGGTATCATAGGTTGAGCTTTTCAATAGATTTGTAACAAGATAAAGGCATAAAATCTATATTAGTAATGTAAATAGAGAATCTCAAGGAAGTAATGTAAATGGTTGGTGATCTATATTTCAATGTCTATAATCATGTGTGTTGGAAGTCACAAATGATAATCTACATAAAAATATTGGATTTAGAGTAAACTAAAAAATTGTAACTCCTTACACAATTCTTGGAAAAACTGAAACTTGGTCTACTATTGAAGAGGCTAAATATGATATGAATTTGAAAGCAATGAATGCTATTATTTATGGTCTTGGACTAGATAAATTCAACCCTGTATCTCAATTCCCAATAGCCTATGAAATGTGGCAGACAATTGCAGTAGCCTATAAAGCTACTGACAATGTTAGACTATTGATATATGATACAATGAAATTAATGTTTGATACTTTTATAATGTTTTATGGAGAGATAATCACACAGATGAATGGAAGGTTGATAGAAATGGTTAATAATATAACATATTTAGGTGAGCTTGTCAACCAAACTGATCAAGATTTGAATGTTCTAAGAGTTATACCCGTAAAGTGGATTGGAATTTCTACTATAATCTGCCAATCAGTACCTATCAAGAATCTGAAAATGAGAGAATTCATTGGAAGTTTAATGATGTATGAGGATGAAATTCAAGATGATGTTGAAGAACAGAAATTCCAAATGAAAAAGGATATCACTGCTTTAAAAGTTTCATTCCAAAAGTAGTATATAAAAATAAAACAAGAAGAAGGAAATTTAGACTCATCTGATTCATAAATTGGGTTGGCTCAATTAGCTAGAAAATTCAGAAAATTTTACATGAAGAAGAAAGGATTCAGAAGAACCTTCAAAATTTTTGAAAAAATACTCAAGGGAAGTAACATGTTATGAATGCCAAAAATTGGGTCATACAAGACCTGATTGTCCTCAATTTAATGTATAGAAGAGAAAGATAGAAAAGAAATGTCAGAAGAATTCTAATTATGAGAAAAAGTATAAAATATAAATAAGGGCTACTTGGAGTGTTTCTGAAGACTTTAGCAGCTCATCAATCTCTGATTCAGAAAAGGAAGAATATAACCTAAAATCTAATATGTGCTTTATGGCTGAAGAAGATAGGGTACAATCTTACTATTCATCAGATTCTGATTCTAGCTACTTGAATGATAAAATGACTACCTATTGCAGTATTGTTGAAGAAAAATATGATTCATTATTAAATAAACATAAATATTTAAAGAAAATTCATAATTTTATTATAAGTGAAAGAAATAAATTACTAAAACGACATTAAGATCTTGTTAAAAAATTTAATTCATCTACTACCAACTGTGTTATTCATGAATGTAAGATTAAGACTCTACAGTAATAAGTAGAAACCTATAAATATAATGCTTTTATTTTCACAAAATTAGAAAATAAACTGATTGAAATTCTTGGGAAAAGTGTTGTTAAAAAGGAAAAGTTTGGTATAGGCAGTAAAGTTGAAAAACCCAAACTATACAAAAACTATTTTGTTCCCAGTTCTAACAGCAAAGTTACGTCTACTGTTAAATATTTTTATTGTGGTATTAATGGACATTATTTTAATGAATGTTATTAAAGAAAACTTCAATTCTTTGGTGTCAAACATATTCATTATTCAAAAGCTTTATCTTGTTTTAATTATAATAGTGTTGATCAAAATAAATCTATTTTGATTCCTAAGTCTTTGAAAGCTAACACTGCTAGACCCAAAAATATATGGGTACCAAAATATTTTTTTATTTAATTTGTCCTTATATGTAATAGTCTATAGAAGAGGAAAAGATATATGGTATATAGACAATGTATATTCAATACATATGAGTGGAAATTCATCAAATTTTTGTACTCTGACTAAAATAGATGGAGGTCTAGTAACCTTTGGTGACAATTCTAAAGGAAAAATTATTAGACTCATAATAGTTGGAGATCCAAATATTGTCTCATTTAATAAAATACTCTATGTGCAAGGATTAAAGCACAATCTGATAAGTATCTCTCAAGTACGAGATGATGGATACTGTGTTGATTTTTCTAATAATTCTTGTTCTATTTTTAAAAATTATTTGATTATATTTTGAGCACCCAAAACAGATAATGTCTACACTTTGGATTTAATTTCCTTATGTTAACATAAAGTGAATTTTTTAACTACTAATGTAAACGAGTCATGGATTTTTAACAGAATAATTGGTCATTACAATATTCTTTATTTATATAAGTTATCTAAGAAACAATTATTTTTAGATTTACCTAGTCTCAAATGTTATGGTGATAGATTTTGTGATGCATTTCAGATTGGTAAGCAACATAAATATTCCTTTAAATATGTTAACAAAATTACTACTTGAAATCCTCTAGAACACATTCATATGGATTTTTTAGACCATCAAGAATAGAATGTATAGATGGTAAATTATATGTATATGTTTTAGTTGATGATTGTTCTAAATTTACTTGGGTATATTTTCTAAAATTAAAAAATGAATCTTTTAATATTTTTGAACTTTTTTGTAAAAGTGTTGAAAATGAAAATAGTTTTAAGATAATTTTATTAAGAAGTGATCATGGTGGAGAATTTGAGAATCAATAATTTAATTCTTTTTTCTTAAATATGGGTATTAAACACACCTTTTCTACACCAAGAACACCTCAACAAAATGGAATTGCTTAAAGAAGAAACAAAACTATTTAAAAAATGGCTAGGACTATGCTAAATGAATACAATATTCCAACCTACTTTTGGGAAGAAAATTTAATCACAACATGTTATATAAAAAATAGAGTTTTAATTCATCCTATTTTCAAAAATAAACCTTATGAACTTTGGAATAATTGAAAGCCTAAGCTAAATTACTTAAATGTTTTTGGATGCATGGTGTATATCCTGATCCTCAAGGATAATCTTGGAAAGTTCAACCCAAAATCTGATGAAGGAATATTCTGAGGATATTCTGCAACTTCTGAAGAATATAGATTATTTAATTAAAATTCAAGCATTGTTGACGAATCAGTTCATGTGAAGTTTGATGAAACTAGTCCTTTTAATAAATATAAATATCAAACAGATGAAATAAATGATTATTCTAACAACATGAGTCTTGATAAGTTGAAAAATGATTTTGAAAATATAAAAAAAATTCAGTCCATTTCATAAGAACAAGATTATGATGAACCTAAAAATTCTCTTCCTAGATGGTATAGAATTCTAAAGAATCACCCTTTAGAGACTGTTATAGGATATTTATACATAGGAATAAAAACTAGAAGAAGTGTAGGAAAACTAGTGGAATTTTATGCTTTTCTATCTTAGCCAGTGCCTAATTATTTTGAATAAGCCTTAGAAGATGAAATTTCTATGCTTACAATGAAATACGAGCGAAATCAATTTAAAAGAAACAAAGTATGGAAATTAGTGGAAACACCATTTAATTATCCATTTATAGGAATTAAATGGGTATTTAGGAATAAACAAGATGATCAATGAATTATAACTAAAAAAAATATAGACTAGTATCCAAAGGGTATAATCAAGAAGAAGGTGTGTATTAGGATGAAACCTTTTCTCCTGTAGCTAGAATAGAAGAAATTAGGATTCTTTTGGCCTATGCATCTCATATCAATTTTAAATTATAAAAGATGGATGTAAAACCTACCTTTCTGAATGGATATTTAATGGATGAATATTATATTGAGCAACCCCCTGGTTTTGAAAATTGTCAAAAACTAGATTTTATTTTAAAAACTTATTAAATCACTCTATAGCCTTAAACAAGTCCCTAGAGATTGATATGAAAGATAAAGTTCATTTATTTTGAAAAATGTTTTTACTGTTGGTTTGGAAGACCCAACCCTTTTTAAGAAAATAGTTTTTTCAAATTTATTATTTGTTCAAATCTATGTTTTTTGATGTTATTTTTGGATCAACAATTAAAAAAATTTGTAATTATTTTTCAGAGCTTATGCAAAAATAATTTGAGCTTAGCATGATGTGATAATTAAATTTCTTTTTAGAACATAAAATTTATCCATAAGATGATGTAAATGTATTAAAACAAAGTAAATACATTACTGATTTAATAAAAAAGTTTTATCTATAAAATAAGAAGACATATTCAACTCCTAAGTGTACAAATATTAAACTTTATTTGGATAAAGCTGGAAAACCAGGGAACAAAAAATTATATAGAGGTATGATTAGAAGTTTACTATATCTTACTACTAGTATACCCGATATTATGTTTTCAATATGTGTTTTTTCTATATTTCAATAAAATCCAAAATAATCCCATCTAGATGTTGTAAAAAGAATATTTAGATATTTAAAAGGAAGAGTTTTTTAATCTCTTATTTATCCAAAAACTTTTGATTTTAATTTATTATCATATTTAGATTCTGATTTTGGAGAATATATATTAGATAGAAAAAGTACTTCAGGAACCTATCTCTTTTTATGAAAATTGTTAGTGTCATGGTCAAGTAATAAGCAACATTTGGTTGCATGATCAATAGCCAAATTAGATCTTGTATTTGCAGGCAGTTGTTGTGCACAAGTGAGGTGGATAAAAAACAATCTAATGGACTTTGGACTTAATTTTAATAATACACATACTTTATGTGATAATAAAAGTGCTATAAACATTTCAAAAAATACAATAATTTAGTATAGAACAAAACATATTGATATTAGATATCAATTAGTTGATATTTTTACTAAACCACTTCCATTCGCTTGTTGTGATTTTTTTAAGGGGGAGTTAGGTTTATTTAATTTTTATTTAAATATATTTTTTTATTTTTTTATTTAATTTTATTTTATTTGAAATTATTTTACACCCAATTTATTTATGTAAATCTAATTTTCTTTTCTTATATCAGTTAATCTATTTTATCTTAAATCTATTTTCACCGTGTAATTATTAAAAAAATTTCATAATTACTCTACGAAATGAGAAACAAGGACATGTATCATCTGTCATAAACCATTCATCTTCCAAACCCTTTGTTTACCCAAAAAATCATTTCATCTAACCCTAAATCTTCTATCGTCCTTTAAAACCCTAAAATTCAAAAACCTCATATTTCCAGATCTTCAGAAATGATGAAAACTAAGAGAGTTGAAGAAGGAGAAACAAACGACCCAAAATGACAAAGAGTTACAAGTAGAAAAACTCTTCAGGGAAAAGTGATTGATCTAGAATGGTTATAACAAACAAACTTACTCTTGAAAAAAGAGTTGGAATTTCAAGGACCCGAGACAGCTTTCAATTTCATCAACATTGAATTTCTTTATAAGGTAGAGTTTAAATGTTTTTATAAGAGTATACAATTTTTTTTGGATATTTAGATGACATGATTTTTGCTAGTATTGAAGATAGGGATTTATCTATTTCTTCTACTGAGGTTGCTCAAATTTTGATCTACCCACTTGAAGGGGTTTTCCATTTCGATATTTAATCGATTAGTGATAAGAAACATTCTTCTAAAGACATGATCCCTTTTATTTTTAATTTGACGCACATCAAAAAGACGTTAAGGATTTAGAGGCTAACCATAATATTCTGGTGAAGTTTATTCAAATAGGAATAGCGCCAAGGATGGATGAGATGGAGAAAATTCTTTACCCAGACATGTATATCATGTTTCTTTTTCTATGTGATATCAAATTGAAGTTTTTGTGGTATTTATTTCGTTATATTCATTACTTTTGTTCACAGTATGTAAGAATGAATTTATATCCATATAGATGGATAATTTCAATGATTTTATTTAAGAAGGACACGATCAGACTGGTTGATGCGAGAGTCAAATTTCATCAGAGTAATGGTTTGAATTCTATAATGTTAACGAAGATTGTATTTTTCTAGATCATTGTTAAAGGAAATATTTTTCCTATTAGAGTTGAGGAAGAATAGAGATCAGGGGATTTTTCTCAGGGGGATCAAGCAAGTGTTTGAAAGGAGGGTGTAGCTGAATCTCAAACAGATGTAGTTCCACAGCCATCTAAGAGGAGACTTAGATTTAACACTAAAGTAAAAGAAGAATATGAATAACAAATTCATGAGGGGATTGTTACAAAACCAAGAAACAAAAATGATCCCCAAGTTGAAGAGAAAATGTTAGCTTCTGGAGAAGCATAATGTTTTGTTCATTAAGAAGAAACTATTATTAAAGAGGAAATTCTAGTGGAGAGTAAATCTATAGATATTGATATTGTAACTCTAGTGAACGAACATGTGAAAGAGATCATTGTGATAGAAACTGTTCAATAAAAGAATACTCAAACTAAAAATGTTCAAATAAAAAATGTCATAGAAGAAGTTACTGAACAAGGAGCTATTCAAGAAGGGAATATTTTACAGGAATTAGTTACAAAAATTAAACCCTTGATTATAGATCAGACTTTGGGATAGTCAAATCATTTTTTTGGTGATCAGACTAGAGTTTTAGATAATTAACCTTTTTTATGAAGAATCAGTAATGAAAAAAGAGGTAGGTACTTTTCCTACTGATGGTGAAAATAAGGATATGAATGTAGATGAGGGGACATATGATTCATTATCTCATCAAGTTGAAGAAATTATGATTAAATTCAACAAGTCTCAGGAAGATAATAACACTCTGTGGCAGGAGCTTGAAATTTCAAAGAGAAAGATTAAAGAACTTAATGAGAATACTATTTCTGGAAGGGATTTTGATGCCTTCAAGAAAGACATGTTAAATAAGATTGGGAATATTATATCTGAATCTGTTTAAAAGATAGATTTTTCAGATTTTCAGTTATATCTAGGAAGTCTGTTTGAATCAGTAAAATGTTTAATGAATCGGGTCAGTACATCTACTCCTACCTCGGCTACAAGTCTAGGTTTGATTAGAAGATTTCAGGACATTTCATCTGTTATGTAAAACATGAATGCTCATCTTTAGGACCTTCAATTCAAAAATTCTCCTCTTTCAGTTTTATAGGAAAATAAAAAATTTCTTCTTAATCAGTTATCTCAAGGAGAGACTTGAATTATATTTTTGTTGAGTCAATTTTCAGAGAAGTTAGAACTATTCAAGAAGCAAGAGGAAAATCATCACGAGTTTTTGAAGGTTAGCATAGTGAAATTTTTTCATGTCAATAATGATTAAAGGATATTGATAATTCATCTAGGGAACAGTTTGATAAAGAATCTAAGATGTCATATGGATGAGCTGAAGTAGATGTTGTAAGCTATTCAAAATTCAAACCCAACCAATCTTTAGCCTTTTTTCCTACCTTAAACCATGAAAATGAAAATTTTCATTTCTTAGTCACAAAATTTATTGTATTAGTGTCTTTATAAATCAAAGAACTTTTTTTCTGTCTATATGGTACACTTCATTATTTTATATGGTTTTTTATTTTTTATCTGATATCCAAAAATCCAATTCTATTTATACATTACAGTTACTTGTAACATTCACTTATCATTTTATTTAATATTAAATGTGTTTTAATCTATTTCTATACTTTCTTTTCGATATCGCAAAATGGGGATAAATTTAGATAACACAACATTTCTTTTATTTTAGAAATTTAGACAAGTATACACATTTCGTTTAAATTTATCTTTGGGGAATAAATTCAAATATTTATTCTTTATCGAAATAATTATATCAAATTAAAATTATTTTATTTTAATGTTACAAAATTATAAATTATTTTTCCAAGATTATGGTTTTAATTTATGAGTTTTGTGATCATCAAAAAGGGGGAGATTGTTGGTCATGTATTTTCTCAACAATACTCTATAAATATTATTTATTTCAATGCTCACAAATATCCTTGTTTATTTTACTAAGGATTTTATTTTGTGTGTATTTCAGAAAATTTTTATTATTTAAAATTATTATCTTGAAATAATATTCAACTATTTATTTGCGAGAAATATTCATTAAAGTGTTTTTAATTCTCTTAATAATATTCTGAAAAAACTGCACATCGGTTTTTTGTTTACTAGAAATATTATCAATTTAATACGTCAAAGAATATAACGTATGAAATAAACCTTACATTTATGTTCAAGGATAGGTGTGTATGGTTAATCAACCTTATGTTTGAGGGGATGTATGGTTAAGAAACATTACGTTTGGATAAGAACCTTACGCTTGTTAGAAATAAAAATTATGGTTAAAAACCCTATGTATGTATGGAAGTTTACAAACGTATAGATCATCAACCTTACATTTAAAATAAACCTTAAATTGTCAACCTTACAATTGGGAAAAGTGAATGATTGGATAATCAATGTTACATTCAGAGATCTATGCTAGCATGGATAAATGTATATATCATCAACCGTATGTTATTAAGTTGAACCCTACATTTTTTATTTTGTCATTTGGTGAAGGAACCTTACGTTTGGCTTTTCAACACCGAAAATTTTAATTTACCACTTTATCATACGTTTTTTGAAATAGAATTTATGGAATATCAGGGTGATTTAAAGCTCAATTTTGACTGATTCAAAGCTCATATTAAATTATTTAAAGAGCTATTTAAATCGGATATTTTCTCTCCTATTATTAAGGGAAGTTACAACTACTCTGAGATTTATTTTTTCAATTTGAATTCACTCAATTTATTAGTCATATTTTTCTGATCTGAAACCATGCTGGAGATTTATCATTATATATCTCTCTGAGTTTTATCTAAAAAAACCTGGATCTGTGAATAAATCTCAGATATATGTGAAAATTTTATACGTTAAATTTTTCCTGTGAAAACTCTTTTCAGTGCTACTGCGATCAAGCATCTCAGAAACAAGGATAGTATTTTGAAGATATACATGTTAAAATATGGAAATACGATAATCTATTTTTGTTATTGTTCTTAAAATCAAAGATCTACTATAAAACTGGATCTCTTCAAATATATTTCAAGATTCTTATTCTTCTATAGAAGAAGATTCATCTTCTGTCAATTGTGTGTTGCTGGAACTACGAGCTATATCTTTTTCTCAAAAAACTATATCTTATCTATCTTGAGTTTTGTATACTTGTTTTGAGTCATGATAGAGTGTCAGCTTATCTCAATAAGTTGTGGTTTTATCATCTCCCAATAAAATAACCAGAAGGATCTATTTTATAATCCTTTTTCTGTAAGGGTGAGAACTATATGCACTCATTTGTGGATCGGTCTTATGATACGAGGACCTAACTAGTGAAATTCACCAATCCTGCATAGATGGTGATTGGTGGAGTGGACTAGGGGATCATTGTGCCCTAAACCACTATAAATTATTGTGCTTTTTTCTCTATTCATATACACTTCATATACTCTCATACAAAAACATCCCCAACTCTATCTACTGTTGATGTGAATCAACAGAATTGTGAAATTTTTAAAAGGACACAATTCACCCCCCCTCTTATGTCATCACTCTAGCCATTCCGACCTAACACTCTTAACATAAAAAAATATTAGTATATTTAATATAATTAGTTTATTATATACCAATTATATAAAAAATAATTAAATGGTTTTGAGGAAGAAATAATCCAAAAACAATCGTTGATGAACGTTACCTCTTCTTTGGGTATCTTATTTTGGTTTGCACTAAAGGCCCTCATTAGTTGGATTTATGCCCAAAGTAAGGATTATAGAATGATATTATGGAATTTTATAATTTATTTTGGGTAGGTATAGGGAAACCAATTTTTTAATGTGTGAAAAGTGGGGAAGATGGGTGACCTTTTATAAGGGAGGTGTGTGGCAAGCTTGTAAATTTTTTAAAGAGAGAATATCAACCACATTTCTCCATGAAAGGTGGATCCAATAATGTAAAACTATCTATAATATAAGATATAAGTTGTAAATATGTCCATTAAATTGTTTTTGGACAAGTTTATAGGCCATTTTCCCCTTATGTTTAAAGTTTTATCCCTTAGTAAACTCAATTTTCGCTTAATCATCGTGATTAAATTTAACTATTATCACTAATTATTATGGTAAAAAATTATGTTTGGATTATTAAAAATTATAATTTATGAAAATAACCAATATTTAATCCATTTCTAAAAATTAATCTTACAGATGGGATATGGTAGCAGTTTTTTAAAGTGAAAGTTCAAAAGTTCAAAATATTTTTATATCCAATTTAAATTTGAAATTGATTAAAATGATATAAATTATGTTAATTGATTTCTAACTGAACTAATTATACTTTTAATCAAATTTGAAATATAATTTATCTTTAAAAACAAATAAAATTAAAAGGTAGATTTCATTTAAAATTTAGTATTTATCACTATTCATCAAAAAATAAAATATTTTAGAAAAATCCCAAAAATTCACCTTATATTAATTTGACATTATGAATTAAAAAATGAAGTTTATTTTATCAAATTAAATTTATTAAAGTTTCCAAAATTAATTTTACTTTTGTTCAAAGGACATAAAAAAGCAATTCTTTTGTGAAAATAATATTTTAAAAACATATAAATACTTTGCAAAAAATTATTTATTTCATTATAAATATTTTTTATTTATATAAAACAATTATAAATTATATTTAAAAATTATTTATTACTATTCATATTACTAATTTTAAGGTCTAGGTCATAATCATCTTGTTTAAATATTTATGATAATAAAATGTAGTTTCGTAGAAACTTGGTGTTTCAGGTAATGAAAGTTAAACCCAGTGTTTCATGCAAAACAAGATTAAATTGGTGTTGTGTAAAAGGAAATATAATAATTAAATATAATTTATTCTAAAAAAATCATTAAAACAAGTGTTGTTACTGTGATATTTTCTTAATATCTTCACTCAAGTCACCTAGAGGAAGATGATGAATAGTGAAAACTACCCCATAGAATCCAAGGATTTTAGATTGAAGGTGTTTACATAGGGCCACAAAGCTATTACATACTGTTTATTTGGTGGTTATTAATTTGAGTGGTATCTATTATTTACACGATAGAGGAGGTTGGGAGAGAGACAAAACCAAAAGTATAGGGAAGCACTTGAAGCAGCGGTTCATAGGGAACTGGAGATGAAGAGAGGATTAAGATCAATTGTGATGTTCCATTTCCCCTTTTTTATTCTCTATGTTAATTATTTTATTTGATATGAATTCAGTTTTTATATTTTATACTTACTTGAACATGTTTAAGTAAAATTATTTACGGGGATATATTAAGATAACTAGAATTTCTTTTTTGGTCCTTGTATAAGTTCTCACAGTGGTTTGTTGTTCATCTTGGGAATATTTTTTTATTTATCATATATATAATGATTAATTAATTTATTAAATAAATGTTATTTAATTTTATGTAGTGGAAAATTAATTCATCCTTCAAAAAATTTGAAAAATTGAGGTGATGTTCATTAGAATATCAAAAATATAACTTTTTTGTTTAGTGTTCTCATTTTCAACCTTTATGGGCACTATTTTTCCATATTCCATCTACCAAAGGGTAAATAATAATGGATTGTATGACCTAATAACTTCCCAAAAATTACTAAATTTTGAGTTTTATCTTCTCTATGAATGAGTATTCATTTCTTTAGCTTTTGATTAAAAAATCCTTTCTTATTAGAGTTTATTAAGAAATTTTGACCAACAAAAAATAGTATTGTGGTTCAACCTTTTTCTTTATAGATTCCAATACAACTATTTTTAACTTTGATTTAAGTTCATATATTCTTTTTCACTTTTGGTTAGTCTATTTATCATAATTTCATCAATTATTTCACCTTTTCCCCCATTTTTCCTTTTTTTATACATCTTTATTCCCTATCATCCATCATTTTTTATTTTATTTTTCATCTTTTATCCACACAAAAAAAAATATTTGTGTTCCTTTTTTTTTATTTGACACAATTTTTTATCTCTTGGGTATGACCCTTCTCACTGCTATTCTAGTTGTAGGTAGGTTATATAAATAAATAAATTTGATACTTGAAAAATTACTTGCAAATTTTTTGGCATAATTTTAGAAGAATTTATGTGTATCTAAAATAAAATAAAAATCTATTTTCAAAATAATCCTTTTTTGGAAAAATTATTATTTGTTATTATTGTGTGATGAACTCAAAATGAAGATTTCAAAACTGCATTCATGCTAGGGAATCTTTGACAACTGAACTGAATTCTTTTATTTATGAAATTGAAACATATTTTAGATCCCAAAGAAGAATAAAGGAAAATAAAATTGAGAATTTATAAGTTTATAAAAATTAGAATCAAAATAAAAAAATCATTCTTCCTTATATAGGGAAACAAATTGATGAGAGAATTAAACTTAAGGGGTTTTGAATATATAAAATATAAAGAAACCCTTAATGTATTTAGTTGTCCCTTAGTTCTAGGATCTATGAAATGAAGAAATATTATATCTCTATATCTTCTTTCATTAATGGATTAAAAAATGTATATTCTTTAGGGTTTATTAGAGATTTATATAGTGTTTTGAAAAACAATTCACTACATGGTCTAAGTTACAAAAGGTAGGTGTTGATATTTTTTTCATTTTATTAGAAGGGTAAGGATATGAGATGTATACAACATCTTAATAAAGAGATTTTTGATACTTGGTACCTTTTTTTCAATTCCTTTGTGAGGAAATTTTATCCTATAAATAGGATAAAAAAGTGATACATTATATTAATAGTTTTGTATAAGAGGATAGATACTTTTTCCAAAAAAATTTGGATAGATTTATAGGCCTTGTTAGGAGGTTCCACAACCACCAACTTACTACCCAACTTTTGATGGACACATTTTATAATAGTCTCACTCCCTACCACCAAACCATTATTGGAAAAATATATTTTGGGGATTTACTTGATATAAAAAACAACAAATAAAAACATTTATTAATAAAATATATCAAAATCCCAACACAAATGTTCTAGGAAAAGGACTATCTAAGTAACCCAAATATTCAGGATTCTATAATTTTTAATGATGGATAGGATAATTTATTTATGTGACAATAAAATCATTATGGGCTGTTTAATCATATAATGAATTATTTTAATAAAATTAAAATACTAGTAAAATATGATGTAAGTTCCCATTTTGAGGATTTTAGGGATTGAAATCAGGGTAATAATGATCCATTATAAAATAAATTTAACCCTGGCTATAGGAACCAACCAAACATATCATGGGATACCAAGGGGTAATGAAAGAATCATCTTTTCATGGGTACTCAAATTAGAAAAGAAAAAAACTAAAAAAATCATTGAACCTTCTATTTCTAACACATATTTTGAGGATTTGGTTTGTTACAAGATCAACATTGTTGATTCTTAATTTTGTAGCATTCAAAACCTCGAGTTGAAAATGGGAAAAATGGAAACTGGTTTTTTTAGAAGATATATAAGGAAGCTTTTTAGAAAAAAAAGTAAACCCTACTTAAAATATTTTGTATGCTACAACAATAAGATGTTGGAAAACTTAACAGAATATTAGGGTATAAAATAAGGATTAGAAAATTTAAGTTTTAAGTGTTTCTAAAAGTGAGAAATTTGAAAAGAATAAAAATGTAAAATCAGATAGTAAGGTAAAAATTAAGTTGGATAATTTTTTTCCCTTGAAAAGGATAAATAATTAAGGAAGATAAAATTATAATTAATCAATGAAGTAAAAAATCAAAATTTGGGATTTATTAAAATGAGAGAAAAGAAACTACTTTACCTTAATATGCTCCACTTAATCTGTTTCCCCAGAAATTCAAGACAAAGAGTTATAAACTTGAAAAACTAAAATTCTTTAATATGATTATGAATTTAAACACAAACATTAACTTTTTGGTGGACTTAAATAAAATCCATTATTATATAAAATTTATAAGGTGGATTTTGGACAATAAAAGGGACTTAGAATAAATTCCAACTATAAACATAACTAAATAATATAGTGATGTTCCTAAAAAAGTTACCTTCAAAACCAAAAAAAACCTTGAATGATTTAACATTACATATAAAACATAAGAAATTGAGGAGAAAAATACTTGCGTGTCCTAATATCTAGTGGAAATATTATGCATTTCATTTTATTTTGAAAATTGTATCTAGGGGTGTGGATTTCCACTTATGCATCTCTGCAGTCAGTTGATAGGTCTATCAACAAACCTGTTAGAAGGGCCAATGAACTATTAGTCAATGTGGGTAAGTAAAATTTACTCATTGATTTCATATTTCTTAAAATTAAGTGTAGAAAAAATGTTCCAATCATCTTGGGATGGTCATTGCATTTCACTTGAGGTTCTATAATAGAGGTTTTAATGGGAAAATTGATTTTCCCTTATTAGGGATATTTAAGAAAAGTTAAACGCCATTACAAAATCCACACTAGAGGTAATATATAAGATAATTTATGTGGTTAAATAGGACTTTGGATCTGAAATTTGGAAGGATAATTATTCCTATTAGGATGGAATAATTTTAGGATTAGTTTATGAACAAATTAGAGTCAATTTTTTTGAATCTTAATTAACTCAGGAACTTTAAATTTTAGGAATAATTGAGAGAAAATTTAGGAAAGTAATTATTAAGGATCATGAAGTAGTATAAAAAAATATTATTTATTAAGAATCCATATCAGGATTTTGTTCCACACTCACAACCCTTTTTTTTATAAAAAAACCCTTTCCCTTGATCATAATTTGGATTTTAATGTTTACACCTTCCATCCAGAGTTCAATGTGTTTGTTTCAGTAGGATTTTGAACTATAAAAATGTCATACCCATGATTCAACATTCAAGTATTATATGCATTATTTTATTCATTTTTTTCTTATCCTTAGATTATTTTTCCTTTTCCTTGAAAATGGTGAAAATTTAGAAGAATAAAAACAAGATTTGTCACATAGTAGGTTCATAGTGAGGAAATGTTGTGTGAAAACCAAGCAGATTGTCTGCAGTTTTTAATTGGAAATTTCAAATTATTGGTGAAAAGTTTACAAAACAATATGAGATGACCATGTAATCTCTTATGTGAAGGTAGTGTGGCTTGGTTGGTTTAGAAAGCTGTGAAGAAAAAATTTGTAGCATGCCCAAAAATTAAAAATGTTGAAATTTCCATTTTTCCATTGACTTGAATGTAATCTATAACTCTATTATTCTCACCCTACTTGACCTCCATCCCCTCTCATTTAAGAAATTACTTCCTCCCTTATTATATTATTGGATTATAGTGTATTTCTTTATTTTTCTTCAAGGTAAACACCTAATTAACTCCCCCACTTTTATCCTTTTAGTTCATTATTTTTTTCTTAGTTTTCACTTCCACACAAATCAATAGTAGCATAAGGTTCCTCTTTATTGATTTTTTAATTGTGAGTTTGGATATTTTTGGGTTGTTCCTTCCTATTTGGAATCTATCTTGATGTCCTGGTTGTGTTTCAATCATAGGTGGAAGGTTTATCTTTGTAAAAGGTAGGTTCCTCTATATTCTTTCCATTTTTAGATTGAATATTAATACTTAACTATTTTAAATTCATTCCTAAAAGTTTTTTATGGAATTATATATTGTTTTTAAAATGGATTAATGGATCCATTGATTTGATAATGGTTCTTTTATACTCTTACAAAGGAAAAGTATTTATTTTAGTTAGAATGTGAGTTTTATTCTAAAAGTTTTGATGAAAAATCATGTTAAAGGAATATATTTAAATTTGAATAAAAATCATTGGAAACTCTCAATACATGAGTATGTGAAATTATATGGGACTAGGTTCCCCCACCACTAGATATGTTAGTAAAGTAAAAGGGATTCCATTATTGGCCAGTGACATTATACTAGAGGCCTTACACTAACAGAGGGAATGACCCTAGTTAGTGATTTATTATCTCTAAGTTTTATATCCTCGGTAACCATAGGGTGTCACCCTATGATATTATTTTAAAACATCATTTTAAATATTTTTGTTTTCTTGATTATTTTACATATTAATATCTATTTTTTAATCTATTTTTAATTAAAAAGGATCAAGGTTACTTCCATTTATTATGTTCAAACTAGCATGTTTAGTTCTTATAACATATGTTCGATATGGAACACTTAGTGGAATACTACTGGGCTCATTTCTCACACCCTGAATATACCCTCAAGGGTATCTAGACTTTGTTTTTTTCTAATTCAAGAAATGTAAAGACACTGATTGTAGGTGGTGTATACTCATTCTAGATGTATCTGGGTATATGGTAGTGTCATGACAGTGGGTTGATACCTAATTTCACATAGATATGGATTACATACTCTTTTGTCCTTTTTTATTTATTTTTAAAAATATTAGAATGAAAATTTTATCACCATATCAACTTCATATCCTATTTATTTTTGTTTTTTTAATAATGGTTGTAATCATATGTTTCTGGTCATTTTGTTATTCCAGGATGTTATGTTTATTTATTGTTTTCGTTATTTTATAATTTGGGTGATGTTTATTTTTACTTATTGAGGGTTTGAATCACCATGGTATGGAGGGTTAATGTTTTCGAACATATTGGGTGCCTAAGGAATGGGTGACCTAGGTTAGTTCATAAAAAATGAGTGTTTCAAGACTGAGGAAATGTTTGAAGGTAGTTATTACCCTATAGAAGTTGGAAATAATTTTTTTACAAAATAGAAAGTGTCATAAGTGAGAATATAATAAAAATACCAAAAATGGATAACAAGATTATTTTCACAATAAAAAGGTGTCTATATAAAGATTTTTAGTCTATGAACTTAAATAATATTCGGGATATCTTGAGGATGCTTCTCTTACTTCTAATAAAGAAAAACATTTTGAGAGTGGTTCTTTGGGAGATAGTGAAAATGTACCAGAATTTAATCCTCCTGTTTCTATTTTTTTGAATGGATTAAGTATGGTAGAACATTATGAGAATGTTATTAAATATTTTTTTATCTTTTCTTGGATTATCACATCCATATTTAGTCATTGTTGGGAGATTTTGGGAACATAAACAATTTTAAGTAGAAAATTTAGTCCTCAGACCTTAAAATATTTTAGTAAAATGTTGACAAATACTAGTTCTTCAGATATTATATGTTACCATGATGAAGTTCCCTAAAAAATTTGTGAAATAAAAACTGTAAATAAATCATACCCTTGGGTGATCATGGTTTATGATTTAGGGAGGGAGTATGATTGAATACTTTAATTTTATCATTGCTTGGGAGGAAACCTGTGCTTTAATGAATTTTTACTTGTTGTTTTTGTTTTTAATAAAAATCCATCAAGTTTGTATTTGAGTATCCATTATTGTTTTCCTTTCTCACCCCTTAATTTTTTTTTAAAATGAAACATTGATGGATTAAGCATTTATTATCACATACTCTCTCTTTTTACTGCATTTTATATTTTGATCTTCAATATTTGAATCTAATTTCTAATACATTTAACTCTTTTAGAAACTTGAGTGGGAAAAACCAAGAGGGTCTTGAAGTGTTAAAGGATAGTGATAAAATGGGTTGTGCACCCTAGAAACAAAGCAAAAACTATTGGGAGAGTTTTTCTACTAATGATTTCCATCCTTTTTTAAAATTAAGTATTATTTAAATAGTTGCATGCTTCCCTAAAAGATGAATTAAATATATTAATATGTATTTAAATACAATCTATACTTGAAGTTATGCATGGGGGGATTTTGTTTAATTTTTTTTTAATTTGAATGAAATATTAATCTATTAAAATTATTTTATGAAAATATTTATTTAATATATGCTGTTTAAAATCATTTTGAGTATGTTTTTAAATATTTTATTAGCTCTAGTTAAAATATTATTTGTATTATGCTTCATTTTGACCCATGAACATCAGTTTTGTACTATTGGTTGGAAAAATAATTTTGAAATAAACAATTTTAAATGTTTCTCCCATGTTATATTTCATTAATAGGGATAATGTTGTCTTTTAATTATAGGGGTGGTGTATTCAAATGTGATAAGATTTATTTCATGAAGTAAAAATCACAAGTCCCATAATTTTTTTAAAAAAATTTATATTTAGAGAACTACTTTTCATATTTAGTGGGTGAAATTTTTTCTTAAGTTTAAAGGTTTTTTATTTCTTAAGTTGGTTAAAATTTTCTCTTTCTATATATAACCATTTGGGTATTATATTTCCATTATATCTCTTAAAAACACCCAGTTTTGGTGAATATTTTGGAGTAATTTTTATAATATTAATTGAATTTGAAATTCTTGAATTGATTTAACCCAATAAGGTTTATATTTAAATGGAAATAATTTTAAATCGTAATCCTATACGATCTCTTTATTTTTATGCTAAAATTGTTGGATGAGTTAAATATTATTCTAGTAAATTATCAAAATCGCTCATCCATTTAGTTTTTTCCAATTATTCTATGTTCTAAATATTTGTGTATATTTACCAAGGAGAAAAAGATAAATTTTTAAGAAAAATTAAATTCAAAATAATGTTGGATAAAATATTTTAATAATTTTAAAATTAAACCATCTTTGGAAAAAATTAATCTAATTTTTCACCAAAACATTTTCTTTTTGAGAGTGTAATAATACTTACTTGAGAAAGTTGATAGGGGAAAATATTTTTTAAAAGCAATATCTTTATTTTAATGGAAATTATTTCATTTTTTAGATTACTTAGCTTCTACTGAATATGATGAACTAACTACTTGGGGAAAGGAAATGGGTTAAGTGTGTGGGAAATTGATATGTATTTATTTTAATACATAATTTTTACACCAAATTCATGAAAATTGTTTTGTTTTTTATTATAAATGTGTCTTAATTGGAAATATTTTTAGTTTTTTTATCATTTTAGAGTTATAGTTTTTATTATCTTAATATTCAATAAAAATTGTGTTTTTTGGTAATAAATTTATAGGATGATTCTTAGTTAAATTTTATTATATTTTTATGATCAAATGTTTTTGATAATTTTCAAAAACTTTTAATTGAAATATCATTTTGAGAATGCTTTTTATGGAATTTAGATATTGGAAGTAATATTTTAAAATTTTAAAGTTTATTTTTTTAGTATTATTTATTAGAATAAATTTTAATTATTATTTTGACATTTTCAATTTACTGAATTTTAAGTTTTAGTTTTGAATTTTCAAATTTTACTAGCTATGTGTTTTCATTGGAGATGGTCCATATTCATATGGTCGATAACAACATCATAGGGTACCTAGTACACAACTTTAACAAGGGGGAGTTTGAATGGTTGTTGGGATACCTCATAATGTTCTGAATTAGCTTCATATGGTTGATAATACACTTGATAAGGTTCAACAATTGAGAAATTTACAAAAAAAAAGTGGCTTTATAGAGTATAATAACTATCTTTGTAAGGTTGGAAATAGGATTCATAGGGTTATAATGACACTTGGTAGGGTGATCAATGTTGGTTTTTCAAGCCGCTTCATAGGTTTCATTCATTTCAATAATTGGGTTTATCCCTTTAAAGAATTTGGAGTTTTATTTCTATATATTTAAATATTCCATGTGAAAAATTAATTTTTCATTTTGAAATTAAAATAAAGAGAGAACCTATGTGTGATATGGAAAATCTAAACTCAAGGATAAATTCACTGAATCATTCTAAATAAACTAGATATTATTATCTAATCTGGATATGTTCTTGGCTATAGAATGCAACATGTTTTAATAGACTACACATAGAGGTTGAAACATTTTTGGAAGAACTTCACTTGGGTAACCTGGAGGAAGATAATGAATAGAAATGATTACCACCTGGAATCTTGGGATTAAAGACTAGAGGCACTAACTATGATTCATGATGTTGGGAACTCTTTTTTATTGATGATGGATTTCATTTTAGGGGTATTGATTATTTACATAACAAATGAGGTGGTGAGAGAGATGTGACCTAAACAAATTTTCCAATGCTCGAAGTAGTGGTTTAAAGGTTACAGGAGTTCGAGAGAGGGTCAATCATGATAGATAAGATCCATCCTTCATTCTATTTTTTATTAATTATTTTATTTTAGATTAAATCATTTTATTTTTTTTCCTTGAATATTTGTAACATAAATCCTTTAGGGGGATGGATTGAGAAAGAATTGAATTTATTTTACTATACTTACACATGTTAACTTAGTGTTTTATTGTTCTTATTGAGCCCATTTCCCTAATTTAATTTCTCCATTATTAGATGATAAATTGAAAAATGAAATCAAATTTATATAATTTTAGGAAGTGAAAAATTAATCCATTATTCAACATAACTTAAAAAATGAGGTGAGTTTCATTGAAATTTTATCAGTCTGACCTTTTGGTTTAGTTTTCTCATTTTCATTATTCATGAGAACTATATATTAACTATTCCATTTACTAAAGGGTGAAGAATGGTGTATCCAATTCATTAGAAACTTCAACCAAAGTACTAAATTTTAAAAATATTGTGTTTTGTATTCTCCATGAAAGATCCATTCATTTTATGAATTTTGGATTCATAAATTATTTCTTAGTAGAGTTCCCTAGGAAATCTTGATCACCAAGATATAATTTATTGTATCATCACCCTTTTTAATAGCTTCTATCACTACTATGGTTAATAATATTGATAGATCAAAGATTATTTATTAATTCAAATCAGTCTAGTTCCTTTAAGTTCATCCACTGTTCAACCAATTCCTATATTTTTATTCATTTGCATGCTTCTTTGTGTCGTATAATCCATTATTTTCTATTTTATTTTTAATATTTCTTCATCCTTAAACCGATTTTTTTTGTTTCTTTTTTTTTATTTTTTTTTGGATTTTACACACATTTCCTTCTATTGGGATCTACCCTACTTATAAATATTCTATTTTTAGTTGGGTTTAATAAATAAAAAAATTTATAGTTTAAAGACGACGTGTCAGTCACTAAGTTGGTTATTTTAGAATGGTATTGACCAACTGGGTGCTTTTTATTGAACTTGTGCTTGGTTGTTTTCCTTTTTCATTTGCGAGGGTGGATTATATTATAGAAAAATGTGTTTTTATTATGTTGAGATGGTATATAAAATAATATTTAGCTGAAGGAATGACCCCTTTAAAGAGGGATTATGTGATTTTATGGGCCGTTCCAGGGGTATTCAAACCCTATGTGGGATTATTGGGCAGGTAACACCATGGTTCCTTGGGATAAGTCAATGTTATGGATTAGGTATGGTAAATAATTGAGAACCTTGTGTTGATGAGATGGTAGTCTGACTTTTTTAGCATGTGTGTTTGTATGTCCTCAATAGTTTGGATATATTAAAACCTCCCCACTATTTAGATGTACCTCCCAATGATAAGGATGATAGGGAATAGACATGATATTCATGTTTCCCATGGTGTGGTTATTTATTGATATGTTTTCTATTTTACTCCCTCCCTGCTATTTGGTTGAATATTTTCATTTATTCAGTTGATAGGGGTAGAAATGAGTATCATATTCCATAGTGTAGGCTATTCATTCTTGAGATACTGGCTATGTTACACCCTTATCATTTTTTAGTTGTTAACATTGTAATTATGGTGCATTATTATATACCATTTTATCACCATGGTGTATATATTTTGCATTCCTCAAGTCCATAATGACTACTTCCACTAGAATTGGATAAAGAAGGCAGGGCTGGGGTTCTTTGTGGCCTAGTTCATGTATGATAGTCTGATTTGGGTGTATAATTAATTTACATTTATTTATAATCCAATATATATACTGACATATAATATTATACTAATGTTAAGGTCATATTAGTAGAATTCATATGAGTTTTGTAATAACACCCTCCACTTACACCTTGTTGGATGTGCAGATTTTATTATTTATGATAGAAGGAAGGATAAATACCCTTTATCATGTAGTCGACATAAGAGGGATTAACATAGTGATGGGTTTAGTTTCATGATATGCACTTTAACCATTAATAATTACTCCTATTGTATTTTAATTATCTTATATCTATAATTTATATAATTTAACATATATGGTGATCATTATTTTTACTATGGATTTTTGACTGTCATGGTTTAAATTTTTTTTATTACAAAGTGATGTTATTAGTATTATTTACATGCATCAATTATTTTATAATTTTATATATAATATTTTATGGTTGAAATCTATTTTATTAATTATTTGTCATGATATCAAGGGTGTACTCTCCCTAGTGGGTGGACATAGCGCTCACTACTAGTTAGAAACTTTTGGTGTATGGGGATACAAACATGAGCTTACACAGTACTTTGGCTTAGATTGTGAAACCCAACTCAGGGGGTTGCATTGAGTATATATTCAAGGAGTATAAATAGGTATATATATTTTATGGTTAAATTTGATTGATGAGATTAGTTGTTTTTTTATATTATTGGTTGGAAAGTATTGGACCACTAAATAAAGTAACCATGATATGTGATTGTTATAATTTATCTATTCACATGGTGAATAAAAATATGAGTAATATATGCTGAATTTTATGTAGAAAGGTAGAATTATGGAATAAATTAGTAGATAAATTCCATATGATGAAACTCTTTTCAAGCATGAGTAAGAGGTTGTATCACAAAGGTTTTCCATTGACCAAGTCTGAGCCAAAATTAAAAAAGTGTGGTTTAAATGGAATCATCTACAATATAAGTTCAAGAATATGGAGATCATTCTGTGATCCATGTTAGTTAAATCATCAATTGTAATACTAATATTGTTTATATCACTATTATGGAGTATGATAATGTCTTGATTGGTTATATAAGCTTATGTTTTAATGATATCAATATATAATTATTAATGTGATAAAAGATTAATTTTTAATTTATTTTATTATAAATATAATTTTGAAAATAATAATTTTTAATTAATTAGAATAATATTTATGGATTTTCTATATATTTATAAATAAATAATCAATATCTAATGAATAATTAAGTACTAATAAGAAAAAGTATATTATCTCACCAATCATATTTTTTATTATTTTAAATGTAATAAGATACTGAAGAGAATATTCAATAATGACTAAATTAGTGTAAACCATCACATAACTATAGAAAACATTATAAAAACTAGGGGTGATAGATCTTAAAATAGAATAAAACTTAGTTCTTTATACATAATCTCTTTTATAATTCATTTTTCCCACTACCATGTCACCCTCTCGTCAAGTTTTCTAGATCATTGCAACATGATTCAACATATTTTTGTATTTCCTTAAAGAATGGTTTTGATTTTAATATTTTTTTATATGTTATGTTTTTTTTAATTATAAATTTAACTTACTTATATTCTTAATTTCCAAAAAAATGGATTTCATATTAAGAATTAGGTATTAAAATTTTGATAATAAGCTGAATATAAATTTTCGGTAAAAGATAAATTTATCAGGTGAATTGTGGAATACCTCAAAAAAGATAGTAAATATGAATATATTGAAAAAATAATTTTTAAGTTAATAAAAATTATTCAAAATTTATCAAGAAACATTTGTGTATAAAAAATTATTGGCCCACATTCATTTTTTCTATTTATGACTCACTTTACATAAAAAATTATATTTTTAAGGAATGTGTATTTGAAAAAATCTAATTAAATTCAGTTTATTAAATATGACTCCATACAACCATTCAAAACTATAACAGAAGTTTAGTTTTATTTCAAAAAAATCCCAATTTCTATACCCTATAATAATTTTACATTTTTAAGAGCCGTTGTTCATAAGAAATAGTCAAAATGACTTTATAACAATGAGGGTCTCGAAGTGAGGATTCAATCTCTTAGAAGTAGGAAACAGTTTATTGTTGATATATTTAATTTATCTTCTCCATATAAATATTTATGAATATAATTAATATATATAATAAAATGAAATAAATTTCATTATACTTATTTAAAAGAATATAATAATTAAATAATTACATACTTAGGTTTATTCCTTCATTATAACATGTTCATATTGTGTTTAATTTTATTACATACATAAATGATGCTACTCTATTTACATTATTATAAACATGGAGATTTAATAAGACATAAAATTGTTTATTTATCTAGCAATTAATAAGAATTTATGTTTTTTGAATTCTATGTAATGAAAATATTAAAATTA
Organism: Viscum album; assembly: GCA_963277665.1. Taxonomy (NCBI): domain Eukaryota; kingdom Viridiplantae; phylum Streptophyta; class Magnoliopsida; order Santalales; family Viscaceae; genus Viscum; species Viscum album. Next base: position 1,817,951,655 of record OY728127.1, read on the forward strand.
ATATTCATTGTTCAATTACTTCTTATGGTTGATAAAGTAACTCAGAATGAATGAACTGTATATTTCTTCCTTGTAAACCATACTTGTTTCTTCCATTAAATAAACATGAACATTATAAATAATTATAAAATTATAATTATAATTCCATTACTATTTTATGGATAATGAACTACTAAGAAATGAATCATTATCAAGATTTTCATTGAGAAAGAAACATGGTATAATTGCAAATACTACATTCTATGTCCAATGTGAACTTTGATTAACTAATAAATAAAGAATAGATGTGATCTATAATAAATTTTTAAATATAAATATGTATCTAAAAGAGTTAATTTATAAACCAATGTGTATTATAAGGATTTAGAGTAAATTTGAGCTAATTCCATAGTTATGGTAAGGGGAACACTTTTTTACCACTCTTTTGATTTGATATTTCTCTTCCATATACATATTATTTTATATATCATTATATAGATAACTCATAAACCCTTTCCTTTATTTATTTGTATATCTCATTATTTTAATTTATTTTTACTTAAAATCTATAACATTGGAAAGGGGAACTCTCTCTCTCCACTTCTCTACATTTCTCACTTGGTATCTCTCTCTTATGACTTTATTATATTTTATTTATATATATTTCTTTGGAAGTTTTTTATTCCATGTTATTTAATTATTATTTTTTCTAATTTCACCTTTATTTTTACTCCATTAATTTATCTTTTCCCTATTCATAATAAAAAAATGCTAAAATTATTTATTTTTAATTTTTACATAAACCCATATCTCTGTCCTAAAGAATATTCTTCTTTATTTTAATTTCCTTCTCTATATTTTTATTATTAGGATGCAGGATAAGAAAATTTTCATATTAATATATATTTTTAATAATTTATATTATATGTATTTAAAATAATGATCAAAATAATGATTGTAACGCCTCAGCCTAAATCACCATGTTTGATCTAAAGTGACATATAGCCTCATGCATGACTCCCCATACACAAGAGGTTTATAACTAGAATAGAGGGTCTGAATTCAATTAGTGGGGAGAATGTACCCTCAATGTCAATAAATTAAATAATAAATAATAATATAGAATAACTTAGTGGGATAAATAAAAAAGGTTATAAAACATGGAATGGAAAATATCTCAAATAATACAAAATAATAAACCAAGGACCCCCAATGTGAAAATTCCAATAAGAGTGTGAGATAGACAAAAAAATAAATAAACCACTTTGACATAACTCTAGAGTACATCTTGGTACCACCACTGATCACCATTCTTTGTCTTCTAGATCCCTGTCATTGGTCCCTTTCCCATTCAAATATTGGTGATCAGGAATTTTACACATTCATTGAGATTACCATGCAGGGTGTGAGTATGAACTCAGTATGATACCACCAATGAGTACCTAACATGAGTACACATTCATAATATTTTATGACTTAATAATATAGAAAAAGAAAAGTAACAATATATAATAATTAACCGAGTGGCCAAGAACTATCATAACTGCCACAAACCCCAAACCATACTTACTTTGTCCTCATACCAAAAATGTAGTTAAAATAGAATTCATGGTCTAGAGTTAACCACAAGGTCACCATAAGTATCTCATAGAAACCACAAGGCTAACAGGTCTTGGTTCAGATATAAGGTCATCAAGCCATGTCTCTCTTTGATAGATTAATCCACAAGCCCATCGTATCCTGAAACTGCCTTGGGTATATCTATAAGGTCTTCATATCCTGGAACTGTGTCTTGTTTCAATACACTGAAGACTACCATGCCTCACTATCACCTTTTGGGTTATATAACACAAGACCATCATATTCCCATATCAGGTCACAAAAGTCCAGCATGCCCCATTAACTAACTCAATTTTTTAATTATTTCACATACAGCGTCTGAACATGCTCCCCCTCCAGGGATACCAATCCATGAATGGTCCACCTATAGCTTTGGTACCATGAATAGAAAAAAACATATAAAAAATATATAACATGGAAACATGGAATAACATACAGAGTCACAAAAAAATAATACCAAGAGTGAGGAGTAGTATTCCAATACACACACATGAGATCAAACTCTAACATTGGTCTCACATCTACACTCACATGGTTGAGATCAAAATTAATCATGTAATAATGTATATAATAACACAACATCATATCATGAAAAAAATCATATAAATGGCTTATACATGGTGAAAAAGTCCTTACCACAAGAACTTCAAAATTGACATCAAGATTCCTCAAGCACTGATACAGAAATCATGACCACTATCCAATAGGATCAACTTGCAGACTAAAGATCCTAGAATCAATCTCATTTTGGTAAAAAATAGATTCTATATTAGGATTCTAGAAGGATATGGAAACATATCATTATAAAAGTTTTCCATCACATTACAAAGTAAGAATAAAAAAATAATGGGGAAAGAACTCACCTAAAATCATCAAGATTTGATCCTTAATCACCAAGGATGAAGACAAGTTCCTCATTCTATAAGATATATTGAAGAATACCTAGAGAATATCTAGGTATAATAGGAAAATATAAGAAAATGTTGAGTTTGAGGGGCCATGAAAATTTATATATAGTCTAGAAAAATAGGTGTCATGACAAATCCTATAGGGTTATGCCACAATATATACCATAATGTTATGGACTATGACACAAAAAAAATTTCCAAGACATAGTGGTGCTAGAGAAAAATCACAAATAGAATCCATTATATAGTTAATGGAGAGATACCATAAACTAGGGGAGAAGACTATATCTCAATTTCGATCACTATGTCATAGCTTGTGAGCCCAGAAAAGGATGTTATGATGCAACTAATGCTCCATGACATAGTGACCCGAAAAGAGGAAGAACGGTTTGAGATTCACCTTCTTTCCTCCATGACAAAATAAAATCCCCACACCACTACTATCCCTAAATAATCAAAACTATTGAAATGGGTTTCTATGTTGTAGTTTCCCAACAATAATAAAACTAAAACTTCTATATTGAAATATAATATCCACACCATAGAATACGATTCCACCTAAATAAATAGTTCAACTTCCTTTTTTATACTAAAAAACTCAAATACATATATTAAAATCTGAGGGTGTTTTAATTATACCCTAATAAAAACTTATCATCCTAAATATTTTCCTATAGGATTCATGTTCAAACTGATCAGGTCATTTGGCTTAAAAATCAGACTCCCTCTCCAACGTATACTCTTGGATTCATCCAAGCTATTGTAGGACTCTAAAAATGGAACTTTATTCACCTAGAACACTTTATAACTATATTATACAATTTTAATTGGGAACTCTATAAATAATAAATTTGGTTCCAACTCAATGTACTCAGAGTCAGTCACATACATAGGATCAGTTATGTAACTCAGAAGTTGAGAAATGTATAATACATTAGGCATACCTTGATGAAGCGGAGGAAGGTCTTGTTGGTAAGACACTAATTTGATACATTTTTTTATCCCAAATGGTCCCACAAGCTAAAAATTTAGAATCACCTATTTTAGAAAATGATTATTCCCCAACTAAGGTGGAACCCATAAGAAAACTCAGTCTCCAATGAAAGGATCCAAAGGTCACATCCTCCAGTCATTATATAAGTGTTTCCTACTCTGATTTGTCTCCAACCTCTTCCTGATCAACTAAAATCTCTTAGAGCTATCTTATACCATGCTCAGACTGATAACTGCTACCTCATACACCATGTTCCAACTCAATGGTGAGAAACACAACCGACTATAAAAATACTCATAAGGTTTTATCTAAATCAAATCTTAGAGAATATTGTTGTATATGAATTTAACTAAGGATATGTTCTCAACCCATTCTATATAAATGTCCATGAAATAATCCCTAACCATATTATCACATATCTAAATCATCCTCTCTGATTATCCATTAGTCCATGGATGGTATGTTGTATTCAACTTCAACTAAGTCCCAAAAACCTTATGATATCCTTAAAAATACCGGGATGTAAAACATGTATCCCTATCTGATATGATATTAGGAGGAACTCTATATAGGGATAAAATATCATAGACTTAAATCTTTCCCAACTCAACTATATAATGAGTCTCTCAAATCAGTAAAAAGTGTGACACTTTTGTCTACTGATCAATAATCACCCAAACAACACCATGAATCTTTGGGGTTTGTGGTAACCCCATCATGAATTCGGTCATCAAATCATCCCACTTCTAAATCTGAACTAAAAGTGGATAAATGAAACTAGCAGGGAACAGATGGTCCAACTTTACCCTATGGTAGTTAAGGAATATTCAAACAAAACAAGTGATGATTCTCTTCATACCTATCCATAAAAAATAATATCATATGTCATGGTACATCTTTTTCAACCCTAAATGCACCACCCAATTCAAATATATAGATTCACTCATTAAATCATTCCTCAAGGAATATGGCACAACTTCCATCACATGGATTCAGATCATGTCATCATTGTCTAAGGGACACCCTAAAACAAAATTGTCTCCCTCTAAGAATTCATGCATCACTACACACTCAGGGTCCTACTCTTGGATCGATTTCATATGTTCGACCAATGAATACATGAGAACTAAAGGTGTACATGTCATCATTTCACAATCCTATGATTAATTCACTATCTATTCCATCATCAATATCATTATATAACACTCCACCTATAAAGTACACTCATGTATCTCCCATGTCTCTTATGTTTTCCTTCTAAAAGCATCTTGAATGAAATTAATTTCCCAAGAGAATAAGTCATATAAAAATAAAATTTCCTTATATACTCAACCCAACACATATTCTTCAAGTTTATATCCTTATGGGAGAAGATATTCCAGTGGATATTGTGGTATTTCCAAATAAAAAAACATCTCAATAAAGAGATAATTTCAAAAACACTTCATAACATGAAACAAATATACCAACTCCAAGTCACACATTGAGTAATTCCACTCATGGGTTCACAATTAACATGAACCATAAGAAAATACTTGGTCCCTATACATTAGTAAAACTGAAAAACTAAAACCTGGGTCACTATAGTAAACTAAATTCCCAATCCTAGGAAATGGAAAGTTTAGAATTATAGATGTTGTCAATTTTATCTTAAACTCTTGAAAGAACTATCCAAAATGATATATCCACTTGAAAGTCACACATTTCTTTATAATCCCTATCATAGGAACTTCCAAATGGGATAAGTCCAATATAAACCATATGAAGTACCTAGAAAACCCAATGAAACTACTGATCTCATCCACATTCCCATGGTGTTTCCAAGACATCACCACCTCAACCTTTTCATGTTCTAAAAGATTCTCACCTAAGAGATAACGTTCCCAAGGAACTGTACCTCCAAAATCAAAACGTGAAACTTCAATAGTTTGGAATAAACTGAATGTGATAAAAGTTTAATTAGTACAATATTAAGGAGCATGGTATTCATACGTGAAGTTCTGTATCACATCAGAACACCATGCATGAAGAAAACAATGAAGAAGTTGATATACGGATGGAAAATCATGTTCATGAAAGTAATGAAAACCATTTGATCATTTTTTATACCAAATGGAATTAAAATATACTCACATAGTGAATATATACACATAAAATATTCCATAAGAAAATCCTCCTCTCTGGCCCATTTTTGTGGTAGCCAGATTGTAAGTCAGTCATTGAGAACCACTAGGCTTCCCATAACAAGTCAAATAGATCATTGATCCTCAAAAATGGGTTTCAATTCTTCATGGTCACCAGGTTCATCTTCCTATAGTTCCCACACAATTGAATAATACCATCCACCTTCTTTATGAATAAAAGTATATCATCCCAAGGATATGTTCTCTATTTGATAAAAACTTTCTCCTCTAAATCCTCAAGTTGTACTTTGAGTTCCTTCAAATCTTCCAGGCCTATACGATATGAGGGTATGAATATAGTTTTCTACCTTGGAATGATTTTTATCTAAAATTAAATTCTTATCTTAGGATGGATACCTAAAAAATCATCCAAGAAGACATCCTAATAAAGGTACACCACAGGAGTAAAATAGAAGAGAGTTACCACTAGATCCATTGTAAGAGACAAGCCAGATACTTGCATCTTAATAACTCTAATCTGTATTAGGTTTGGTCCCATTATACATTATCCAACCTCCTATTAACCATTCATCAAAAACATCTCCCCTTGGGTGAAGTAAAGATACAAATATTTAATAGCATGTGATTTGTACACAACAACTAGTCAACTTGTCAATGAAGAATATCACATTGAATCTAGTAATCTTAAGTGTCATGAAATATTATATATTTCCATAGCCACTAACTAATATGGGATATCTTAAACATATTTGAATAAAATCCACTTTATTCCTAAATGGTGTATTAAGAGATAAAAACTCATAAATTAACTTTACTGGTAATTCAATAAAAAAATTTACTCTGATATAAATTAATTAGTAGCACCAATATAAAAATGAGTGCTAGAAAGAGTATAGGTCATCAAGACCATACCTCAAATGGTCAATGGTCCCTATCCATAATACTTCAAAACCTATTCCACTACATACACTTGGTATGCCTCATCTCCGTGTATTTTCCCCTGATATGCATGAATCACCATGGGAATTTTCATTTTATGATTCTTGACCTATTATTGAGGACCTTGACCAGTACCTTGGATTGATGTCGGTGTATGAATCAAACCCCTATGAGACCTCATTCATGAAGCCTTCAAGAAGAATCATTTTAGATACCCTATCTCTCTGAATTGATTAAACAAGATCAATTCCTTTGGAAAAAAATTATTATAATTCTCATACTTTGTATAGTTGAAACATAAAGTACCTCCTTCTCCCATAGATGGTGATGAAGAACCCATGCTCTGCTTTGGCGGTTTGTCACCACTCTAGCATGAATCTTCTTCATTATTATTCCTACTACCAGATTTTCCACTAAGAAGACCAATGAAAACTGAAAGAAGAACCACAAACAAGTATTATTATAGATCCTTATATATTATCAGGTCCTTATAAATAAACTCCATATATTTCATCACGTCGAAGTTCCTAACCAGGCCTCTCAATCTTGGTTAGAAGTTGATCTTGAACTTTTTGGCCTTTTATAACTCATTCCTAGATAAGATAGGAGTAGATAGAAGTTACATTGTGAAACATTTCAAATAATTAGAAACATTCATAGAGTCCTAATGAAGCTCTATAAACCTTTTAACATGGTCTATATTGGGTAGAATCAGAAAGAACTCCTTAAATAAATGTTCTTTGAACATTATCCAACTTAGAAAATCACATCTTCCAACCTGGTTCATGAAACCCCACCACCTCCAAGAATTTACCCAAAGTATAAAACAATCCAACCATACCTATCTATCCTATAGGATCTCAAATAGATCAAATATCCCCTAGATGATGTTAATATAATCCATAACATCACAAGGAACTCTTGTGCCCTGGAAGGATAGAGGGTGTTGGAGATGAAAGTCTTGATCATAGTAGACTATAGTATTGGAAAATCCTCCTCCTTGAAAATAGACTATGTGTAATAATCCTAACTTATGTTTTTTCGTCCTAAACCAGTGGAGTTGGTGTGGAAGAATTCTTATCTTTGCTCAATTACTTAAATAGTAGTGGAACTATAACGTCCTCCCTTGCAAGAGAATACTATCCTATTTTCTAGGTGGTCCCATAAGAAGTTTTTGAGATGTAATTTTATGAAATAAAAATACATGTTTAGAACACCTATATCAGTTCAAAAATATAGAAACTGAAGAATTTCATAGATATACCCAAGGTATTTCTATGGAGACCTATCGTATGAGGCTATCGATAATAAGAAAATACAACCCTCATAGTACTGATCAATGCTCTCCATACCTACATGTTAGTCATTATCATATATATATATATATATATATAATTTCAATTTTTAAAAATTAATTTCAAAAAAGATACATCACAATGGTGTGAAATAATAGATATATGATCAAACAGTTAGCACATGTTAAGAAATTTAATTAAATAACTACCAAACAACACTCAAATAGCACATATATATGACATTTGATCCTAGTTTCATAGTCATGATGCATGAACACAACCAAATCAAATAAAATAGTAACAACCCAATATACTCAGTATCAATATGAAACTATAAAACCATAACTGTAACAAAAATCTCAACAATGGTAACTCATAAGTCTATTACACATGTGCTAGCTAGACACACGTGAAACTCCCCTACCAAAGTCCCACATATTATAACTATGTTCTACCTTATCCAAATCATAGTCAAAAGAAATAAAGAGGGGAAACCAAATTTTATACCACTTTTTAACACATTGACCCAAACCGCCAGGTCTGAGATTGAGTGTCGCATGGCCTCATTTTCACTTCCCCGTGAACAAGAGATTATCATCTATTAGAGAGGGTATGAATACTATCAGTGGGGATATTATACCCTTAGTATCAATAAATAAAATAATAAATAATAATATTTAATAACACATCATAATAAATATGGGTTTAATTAATTTTTTGAATTAGTTTAGGGAGATTAAATAGATAAAATTTAAAACAACATGGGTTTAACAAAAATGTTATAGGTTAAGATAGATTAAGATTGTATTTCCATATGAATATGATTTTTTACTCAAATTTTATTAGATATAATTACTTATTATTCAAAATAAAAATTTTAGTTTTAGTAAATAGATATAAATAAGATTAATATAGTGAACCATGAATGTGAAGGATAGTGAATGGTTATATCAATAAATATATAAATGGTATGGGAGACAATGTGGAAAATCCTATTATTGTTCTTAACCAACCATCTCAAGTTATGAATAATAACCTAAACTATATGGATTGTGCAACTATACTAAGGAAGGAATAAAATTTCATCGATTACTTCATTCGAAAATTATATTCATCCTTTCATAGATCTTCCAATCAATTAATGATTGGTTAACATATAAACATGATAGAAAATAATTTTTTGTTCTTTAATGTTCCAAACATGAATAGGTAGTTTTGATTTATTATATTTTCGATTGTGAGGTAGATCAGTGTTAGAAGTTAGTCAATAATATAAGGAAAATGAATTAACTAACTCTATGGAATGAGAAAAGTTTAATAAAATAATTTTCAATAAATATTTTCCTTGTAATATTCAATCAAAATAAAGTGAAAATTCCTAGAGTTTAAGAAAAATTAGGACTAATATATTGGGTCCTATGAAGATAACTTCACAATAATTTAAATATACTTATTTTTCTTTATAAAAGATCCTAAAAATAAATTGGATTAATGTTTTAGTTTATTAAAAACATGGATATGGAAATAATTGGTGATAAGATACATTGATAACATTTAAGAGATGTTTTTATGTGTACTTAACATAGAGATGGAAATTGGGGAATCTCCTTTGAATAATGGATTTAGGGATAAGAAGTGAAAAAGTATATTTCACAGAATTTCAAGTGATAGATATCATGGGGTAAAGAAAACCAGATTACCTAAATTTTGAAAATATGGGAAGAATCACCTGAGTACTTTCCCCAAAGAAACTAAAAACATTTAAATTATGGTAAAATAACTCATCAAGAACAATATTATCAAATAGATATGAAGATAATTTTCAACATGATAGAGTAAAAAAATTCCACATAATACACCACCAAAAATGCAATGTTTTAACTATAAGTAATTTGGAAATTATGTATACCAATGAACCAAACCGATAGTTAATAATGAAAATTAATGGCATTAACGTCTGAAAACAAAAGAGCAATTAAGAGTATGAAATAAAAACCATCAAAGTGAATTAAGAAAATGAATTGGTGATAAGTTAATTAATTATTTATTAAATAATTATGAATGTATTATTTGATTCATATTATATTCATTCCTTAATATCTTATGAGTTTACTAAAACTATTGATTCACTACCTCAATGTTATGATGTTTTGTTGTCAAAAAAACACCCAATGGTAATATGATTACAACCCAAATATATAATTCTTTTTCAATTGATATTATTTGTAAGATAGTTTTTGAAAATTTAGTTATTTATCATTATGTAAAATTTGATACAATATTGGGCATGGATTATTTCACTTTATATAGAGGTAATATTAATTTTCAATATAGGTAAATCTTATCTAATATACCAAATCATCTTAGGATACTATATTAATGTAATGAGGATTATAAATTTATTCTGAAAACTAATTCCTCAATATGGGTCTAAATAAACAATAATAAGAGATATTTTTCACAAATGGATGGAGAAAATCCCAAAATTAAAGATATTCCATTTATATAAGAATATTATAATGTATTTTGGGAATATTTTTCTGGTCCCCCTAGATCATGAGGTATAGTTTTTAATTTAACTCATACCTATTTCTATTATGGAATAAAATATCTATTATATAGTGGCCACTATTTAATTAAAATAATTGAAAATAAACTATAAGAGAATTTGGAAAATTGTTTTATAGTCCCATGTACTTCACCATGGGGCGCATCAAACCTCTTTATTAAGAATAATGATGAATTGATGATTTTTTTCATTGTTTATCATGATCTTTAAAACATTATTATTAATAAAAGTTTCTTATAATATATATTATTGATTTATGTGATCAGCTTTACGGGTCTCAAAATTTTTCAAAAGTGTATCTCCAATCTAGATATAGTCAATTATGGATAAAAAAGAGTGTATAAATAAAATATTTCATGCAGAATATGGAGACTATGAATTCAATGTGATGTCATTAAAACTTTGAAATACTCCAAAATAGTCATGTATTTGATTAATATAGTCTTTATAGATTACCATGATAAACCTATGATAATATTTTTAGATGATATTATCATATATTACAATAGTAAAGAAGAATATAAGAATAAATTTAGGATTGTGATGAAGACCTTATGATTTTTTTTTTCAAATTCAGTAATCATGAATTTTGGTAGTAAGAATTATCATTATTAGGTCATATAATCACAATAAAGGGTATATTTATATATCCTTAAAAGAAAAAGGTGATTAAATAATGATTATACCAACTAACATGGATATGATCAATAGTTTTCTTAAATTAAATATGTATTCTGGATGATTTATGATAGGTGTTTCAACATTTTCTAACCTAATAACAAGTTAACTAAAAAATGAATATATTTTCTCTAGTTAGATAATGTATAGAAAGTTTTAAGAATCACAAGAAGGGGTTGTTCATTTCAACTGTACTTAAACTACCTTCAAGTGGAGAAAAGTTAGTGACATATAATGATGAATCAAATAAGGGATTGAGCTATGTTATCATGAAAAATGATAAAGTGATAGTCACACCTCACTTTAATTAAATATCCATGTGAAATGTTACCAAAAAAGTGATATAGAGTTAGTAGGGGAAATATTTTTGCTGAATATATGGATTTGTAATATATATATTTAAGAAGGAAAACAAGGTGTTTAATACTATAAAAAGAAATTATTTTAATAACCTATATAATATAAGGATTAAAATAGATCTAATCTTTATAATTACATAATGTATGGACACAAAAATAATAAGGAAAGATAAAAAGTACTACATTTCCCAAATAATTTCTTCAGGTGAAGATCAAAGAGGAATAAAAAGATGATATGGGGCTACAAAAGAACTTGAAAAATATTTTAGAGTTCAAATTTTAAAATGATAGGGTTATAATATTTAGGTCTTGAATATGTGTCCCAACCATGACATAATTTAACATGAAATTATTAGAAGATGTTCATATCGCATCATTCTCTATTCACTTAGGAAACATAAAATATATAAAGTTATCCAATATAAATTTTGATTGGATAACATATATAATTTGATTATATTGTATACATCATGATTCTTAGTCTTCCATAAATTTAATGAAAAATAGTATAAGTATAATGTAATTATGAATCCGTTACTCACACCCACATAGAAATTGGAGAACATAATCATTGAGTTTTATAAAGGTCCCTAGTAAAAATAGTGGCTTCAACGTCGAAGCAAAGGCATCCGTTTTTTCTGAACTGATGAAAAATATATCAGTGGAAACTTTTTGGTGACATTTTAAACAAAAAATTATGCAAAAAAAATTATATTGACCTTTTGGTGTCAGTTTTTAACAAAACCAATTCTGGAAATGCCAGTGAAAGGATTTATGGTGTCATTTTTTTTACAAAAAATGAAAGCATAATTTTTTTAAAAAATAATTTTCAGTATTCATTTTCACAAAAACTAATGTAAACTATTATTATTTGGAATCAATTTCTATAAAAAAAATAACACTAAAAACCTTTAAAAAATACATGGAATCACGAAACCCTCATCTTTTAGATTTGGGAAACATTTTTCTCAACTCACAATGACCCCAACAACGACCCACTTATGCTTAACAGAAATTATTGTTAATTTTCATCGAATTTTATCCTCATTTAATGAATTTTGGTCTCGATTCTTCATCATTTATCATTATTTCATCATCCAAAAAATTATTTCTCCTTAGAAACTATTTTCCAGCTAAACATCAACTATAATTTTATTTTATTTCTTTTTTATTGTTTATTGTTAATTTCTACAAACATTTTTGTTAGATCTTGTTGTGTTTATTATTCCAGTGAATTATATAGAGAAACTTTAGATTAAGAATCTATTTTCCATATTTAACTCCAAATTTTGTAAGTTTTTCAAATTTTGAAGTGAAATTATTTATCATTTAGTAATATTTTTTATTTATTGTTTCAATTATTTATATGTAGTTGACTCTTATTTATAAATGTTATTGTTAATGTTTGTTTATTTTAATAAATTTTCTATTTCATGAAATTATCAAATGGTCTTAATGATATTATGAAATGAATGATGATATATAATTTCATCACTCATCAATTTAATGTACATCACATGTAATTACTCCATACTTTTCACCCGTTAAATTAATACAATCTTAAATAACTTTTGAAACATGCGATACCAAACAAATGTAACAACAGTAAAAAATAAACTAATACATGTTAGATGATTGAAAATAAATAAATTCTAATATCAATAAACCACATTTATATAATTTGAAAATAAAATATTTACTATTTTAAATTCAGAAGATATATAATTTATATTACAATAGTATTTTTATCAATTAAAATTTGTTATCATTTTTGTGTAATTGATCTGAATTAATAAAATTAACCAATTTTAAATGATTGAAGAAATAGATGATATTTACATATATGGAAAAATATATTACAATTAATTAATTTTCATATTATTTTGAAATAATATTACAAAACAATAAATATTCAAATGGTCATATTTCAATAAAACTGTTTTCATTATATATAATACATAATTTAAAAATTATAATTATATAAATTTAATTTGGTAAAATTAAATTAAATTATCTATTTATAATTTCAATATTTTCATAGTATAACTTTTTGGTATTTTTAAGGAAATAATTATTTTCATGTAAATAATGATTAATACCTTTTTACCAAAAATAGTTTTTTGATAGCAGTGGGGGTCTAAGGAGTTACCATGGAGTAACTGTAACACCAATATTAGAATGTTAATTATAAATAGTAACCATTTATTATAAACAACCACAAAAATCAGGCTATGAAATTTAATAAATATCCTAATATTAATATATGTGGTGTGTAAAACATATATATAGTGAAAAAATCTTGATTTTTAACTAGGAATATCACATACATATATATATAAATAAATAAAAGGAAATAAATTAAAACCAAACAATAGATTAGTTTACAAAACCATGATTTTCTTGTGGTAGATTCTATTAGGTTCATTACAAGTGATTTCCATTATGTCATCATTAAATACATCACATAAAATAAATTCCATTAGTAGATTAGTTTTTATTTTATTTCTAATTTTTTTTTATTTTTCCTTTTATCAGTCATTTTTATTGAATGTGTTTATGTTTAGAATTTATCTATTTATATATATATATATAGATAATTGTTTATATTTTTTAATATATTCACTGGTTATATTGAGAAATTAGCTTTTTAATGGATCGTAATTGGATAAATTTACAAAGAACAACTAGTGAATATGAAAAATGAGTTAATGATTTCTTGGAATTTGCTAAAAGAAAAATTGAAAACATAGATTTTCTTTTGTTTCATGTGTGAAGTCTTTGAATAATAGAAATTTAAAATCCATATAAATTAAGGATCACCTCATTTTATATGTTTTTAGCCTTAATTATACATATTGGATCTAATATGGTGAAAGAACTGAAAATTCAACATCTAATGTCAATGATAATATTCATAATTAGAAAGAATATTGTATTGAAGAATTAATTCATGATTTAAGTGCTGAAACCATCAAAAAAAATAAATTTTTGAATGATTTTGTAAAGATTATAAGAAACCATTATTCCATGGTTGCAATAAATATATAGTTTTATCAATAGTTTTGAGATTAGTTAACCAGAAATAAAGAAATAGGTGGAGTGATAAAAGTTTCTCTAACTTACTTGAGATTTTAAAAGAGATACTTACAAAAGGAAACAGGCTTCTAGATTCCAATTATGAGGTGAATAAAATATTATTCCCAATGGTATTGGGGCATAAAAAATAAAAATTCTTTCCCCAACGATTGTGTTTTGTATAGTAATGAATATGAATAATTATCAAACTATATTACATATGGGACTTCATGATATAAGATGGATGAAAAGGTCAACTCATACTCATTCTTAGGTACTAGCATCTAACCTACTATAAAATCAGTTTTCTATACTTTTTAATAATTTCATCCAATAATTCCTTCATATAATTCAGATAATTCAACAGTGATTCATTCTTAGTTACCACAAGAAAAGCTTATGCTATATCAATTTGGTATATTCCAATAATTCCTCATTTAAAGCATATATTTTCAAATTAAATTAATGAAAATAGGATAAGATAGAATTCAGATGAGTGCATCTCTAATGGTAACTTATTTCAACATGATGATTCCTAATTGTAGAAGAAGTTTCCTAAAAAAATTCATGATTTTGGAAGTGAATTAAGAGATCTCATAATGGGATCGTGTACTCATGGAATGAATCCATATCAGAGCCTAAGTATACAACATACTTCATGGAATGTTTTTTTGGTAGTTTATAACTTTTCCCCACATATATGAATGAAGGAAAAATACGTTATGATGATCTTGATGATTTCTATACAAATATAGTCGGTAAATGATATTTATGTTTATCTTTCACCATGTATTGATGATTTTAAACTGCTATGGGAGATAGGTGTTAAAATTTTCGATGCATACAAGAAATAGTATTATATTCTTCATTCCATAATGATGTTCACTATAAATAAATTTCCTACATAAGGAAACTTATCTATATATAGTGTTTAGGGACACAAATCATGTCCAATTTATGAAGAAGAGACTTCATATTATCAATTTCATAGTGTAAGAAAGATAGTGTACAAGGAACATCAAAGATTTTTGTGAATTGATCATCATTATCATAGATTTAAAAAATCATTTTATGGTTTACAAGAATAAAATATTCCCCATAACTATTTTCAGTTGAAGAATATTATGAGTAGGTGAAAAATATTGATTCGGAATTTGGAAAGAAAAGAAGTTATAGTCTTCAAAAAAATATCCAGAAGAAACAATCTGTCTTTTTTGAACTACATTATTGGAGATTTTAAGAGATAAAACAAAAAATTGATGTTATCTATGTTGAGAAGAAAAATATGTGAAATTTTTATTGAAACATTTTTATAAATAAAATAAAGGAAAAAGATCATTTTCATACTATATTAGGCTTGATATCAATGGGAATATTTTTAGAGTTATCTCCTACTATTAATGAAAACATAACATATTTACCTATGTCTTGTCCCACATTAATCAATATTGAGAAGTTGAATCTTTTTTGGAATCATCATGGTATTAATGTACCTAGTGGTTATTCTTAAAATGTGAATAATTTGGTTTCATTAATGGATTGTAAATTAATATGTGTGGAATATCATGATTGTAATGTATTGATGCAACAAATTCTACCAGTCACACTGCATATTATATTGCTAACAACTGTTAGAAAGAATATCATCAAGTTATGTAAAATTTTCAAATCCATTTGTATCAAATTCATTGATCTAAATTTTTTAGATGTGTTAGA
Organism: Viscum album; assembly: GCA_963277665.1. Lineage (NCBI taxonomy): Eukaryota > Viridiplantae > Streptophyta > Magnoliopsida > Santalales > Viscaceae > Viscum > Viscum album. Next base: position 1,817,967,931 of record OY728127.1, read on the forward strand.
TAATAAAGTTGATGTTATTCTTTGTCAACTAGAAATGTATTTCTTACCTATGTTATTTGATATAATGATTCATTTGGTGATTCATGTTTTGTGTGAGATAAGAATATGTGGGCCTGTTTATTTATGATGGATGTATCCTTTTGAAAGATATATAAAAAAATTTAAGGGATATGTTAAAAATTCTTATCGACCAACGACCTCTACTGTTCAAAAATATGTATCGGAATAATTGATTGAGTTTTGTACTAATTATTTATATAATGTGGATCCTATTGGTCTCCCTATATCTCAAAATATGATAGTTGATAGTGAAGGTAGAGGTATTTTAGGATTAAAGTTAAAGTTAATTCTAAGTTATGATGTGATGCATACACATTTATACATTTTTAATAGCACATATGAGGTTCAATCATATATATCATCACATATTTTTGAATTAAAGTTATGGTATCCAAAAAAACATAGAAGTGGATAATTAATGAGTATAAAAAGAAATTATTTTCATAGTTTAATGGGAAAATAATCACATGTATATCTCTATCATAAGAATTAAAATGTTTTCCAGGGGGACTATCTCTTAATGTGATCACATGGTCTGATTTTGATATTAATGGGCACACATTTCACACAAAAGAAACATGGATGAAAAGACTACCATTAAAAATAGTGGTGTAATGTTTATAACTAAAGCACTAAATTTTTTGAATGAAAAAGATAAAAACCCAATTTCTACCTCTCTATAATATTTTGGAATTATTTAAGACATATGGGAAATTGATTATATTAAATTTTGGGTCACCGTGATAAAGTGTAATTAGGTTTTAAGTAGTAGTGGTGTGAAACAAGATAAATATGGTTTTAAAATCGTTTATTTGAAAAGATTTAGTTTCAATGAGTAATCATTTATCATGACCATATATAAAATATTTTTTTGTCATTGATCCATTTAATGATTAGTGGTCCATTTTTTTGAAAGGGAAAAGAATCCATTTGATGATCAGGATAATGACAATGTTATTGATTTATATAACGATTCTTCATCTATTATAGAATTTCTAGATAGAAATGACTATAACATAGAAATAATGCAGGAAGTATGAATTGATCATGCGAAAGGGATGTGAGAAAATAGTAAATTACTCTCCTAATTAATCTGGTAATTATTTACATTATTTTTCTTTTATGAAATTTATTTGTGTAAAACTATATTATTTAATAACTATTGGATATTTAATTATATATATTTGATTATTTATTTGACCTTTTTCGGTTAAATTGTGATATTCTATGGTTATGGTTAAACATTTTTTCATTGAAACACCTAACATACATTATTATAACTTGGTTACAGTTACACATATCAGAACACTTTTTAAAACATTGATATTTAAATTTATAAATGTTTTTATCATTTTAGAAGTAATGTTTATATTTAATAGTTTACCTCGTATATTTTTTTGGTTAAGAATCATAACATCAATATTTTTTAAAACTATACATGTGTGCCACTTATTTTACTTGCATATTTATTTTTTCCTATTTTATAATTATTTATATGTCTAATAATATGTAACTACACAATAATTTGATTACATTTTCCAATTTTATTTTTGGATACATATATAAAGATAGAGGAACATGTACCGAGGTATTTTTATTGTTTCATATTATTAAATATCTATAATATAATTATTTGTTTGAAAACATACTTTTAATTTACAAAAAATAATTATAGTGCTACTGACAAGACTTCAGCATTGAAGTCTTCTGCTTTTACTGTTAATAAATAGTGTTCTTGAGTTGGAAAATGTGGCATTACATGTTTACAAAAATTGTCAATTTATTGTGGAGATGAGTGATTTAATATTAGTTTTAATGATAATAATAATGAAACTAGACAAAATAAAATATACTTTATCAGTTATATCTCTAAGAATATTCATTATAGGATTATTATTTTATATCTTGATTGGAAGCCCATTGAAAAGATAATAATAAATTAGCTTTGGGGGACCGTAACTATAAAATATTTCAATTTATTTATTTTATCTCATTTTTCGAATATGATATATTTTAAATGACTAATATTTATTTTATTAAACTACAGAAGACATTCAATTTTGAAGAAACAAAAGAAATTAAGAAAATATATCTTTCTTTAGTAGCAGTTTCATGGAGAGATTTCAAAACAAATTTGACAAAAAAATTATTTTTGGAAAGATAGAAAATGAAAAGCCATGCCTCATGAATGAATTTTTATATGCAGAGACATTTAAGAAATTAGTTTATAGTCGACATGATGAAGCCTTTCTAGTATGATAATTATATTATATTTTAAAATTTCTTATATATTTATATAATTAATTATTAGTTTACTTTTTATATAACATGCCTCTAGGAAATACCATCAAGACATCCCGTTATAGAATTTATATGCTCATACTTTATCACATGGAGGGTGTCATCTATTGGAGTAAAAAATGATTGAGGAAAAGTTTGAAGCATTAAGTGCTAAGTCTACCAGTGGTTATGATGAGGTCCAATTAGATCCTCCATCTTCCCCCACTAGCCATAAAAAATGGAAAAGAGTGAGAAGTAAAAAAAATGAAAATTATCTTTATAGAAAATGATAAGGAAGTATCTGAAATAATTATAAGTATTTTTTTATTTTTCATTTATTTTTATAAATTATAAATTAAAAACACTAATATACCATTTTCAATTTTTATTTTACGATGAACTTTAGGAGCAATTTTCACCAGGAAATTTTATTCATGAGGGTAGGATAGACATCCTAGCCACTTCTTTAGAAAATCCATAACAACTTTGCTACATAAAAGGATATGAGGTGGGTTTTAGTATTCAAAAAGTTTTTGGTCATCAAAATAATAAATAAAGAGATCTAGAAATAAAATACTTAAAAGTTGCGCTAATAGATAGGAAACTGTCTATGGGTGATAAAATTCAATAAACTGTGAAGGCTATGTTAGAATAATTGAAGAGAAAGTCATAGTCTATGAAACCTTCCCAACCTGCACTTACTTTTAAGACAATTGCACAACCTATACAACCATCTCATCTGGACTTCCCTAACTAGCCTACCAAACCAGATCCTCTATCTCCTCACTTAGACTGAACATTATACTATGATTTTTATGTTAGAGATACTCATGTACATATTATAGCATTTTGAGTCATGCATTTTTTAAGGGATTTTGTACATCACTAGCCTATGTAGATGGGTCTGGTTAAAGTATCATTACATTATATTTTTGATCATACTCCTCTACTACCATTTCCTACTAAGGAGGTTACTCGAGTTGGGGATTGTATGTGTCACTTTTTTTTGTCCATCCGCCCTTCATCGTTATCTTTCATATGAGGTATGAATTTTTTTAAATATTAATTACATATGATTGAAAATTAATTATAATGTTTTCTGAAATTTAGCTTATATAGGAGAATATTAAATCAAAATAAATGGAAGAAACTAAAGAAAAGGTTCAAGAACAAACAATTATAGATACTTATGAAATTTCTGATGTGATACAAAGATTATATTAGTCTTATTCTTCCTTGAATAATAACTATGAGTTTCTAATGACATTCGATATATGTGGAAGAGACTTTCCATTGAGAATATTTAGAAAATATATCATGTATCTATTTAATTTTAAAGAGCCCAGTGTGCATGTGTTGCATTTTTTTCTGTATAAGTCAATTAATGTGTCATATTTTATTTATTTAATTAAATATGGTTTAAATTGAATAACAATATTACTTTTTTAATTAGGTATCTACACAAAATTATTATTCAAAATGAGGCCACATACATTTATGGTTTTTTCTCCAGAATTCATTTCAACAGCTTTCCAATATGTGAAGACTTCTGCAGAATTCATTTCAAAAGCTATCCATATGAATTAAGTATGTTAATTAATACAAGAATGAAGTAAAAAACAACTCAATCAATCATCCATCTCTGTGGTCAACCAATAAACAACATCCAATATAAGTCTTATAACCATCACACTTATTAAATATCATAACAACATATTCCCTCTATAGAATTATTCTACTTTCAATTTATATCCAAAAAATTATGTAATTATATTCTCATAGATATATCACAAAAAGATATCCAAGTAGCTTTCCACTAAAAGGGACCAGTCTATAATATATATATAATCACACACACACATAGATACTTTTACTATTTTTAGTTTTTCATCCTCAGGGAATTTTTTTACCTTAAACCATGTCCATTAAAATATATATTGATTAGTAAACTATCCACCCATAGGGAATCTCACTATTTCAACCTACATTACCACCAAAACACATCATATATCACAACTATGGATAAACACAACATTATCATTATTATCACCATCATATATAATCACAAATGGATTCAGACCCCCATCATCGATTATTTATTCAAATCAATAAAATAAACATCATTACCACATATCATAAATGCATTCAAACCATTACCATCCATTTTAAGTCCCACCTATTCTAAACATTCATATGAAGGTAATATGAATTATAATCATATCATGCAGTCATATTACACTCCATCCTTGATCAACCAAAACTATATCCTAGGGAGTTAATTATTATATTTTTATAATTCCTCATATCCTTGGAATTTACATGTTCTATAACCTCTTCATGAGAAAATTTATATTTTAAAACCAACACATTGTCTCATTATTAAAAAAACATTTTATTTGCACCACTAACTAAACCTAAATATAATATTCTAAAATTTATATAGTAGCATGACCCCTTGTGGATATGGAACAAACCTCGTGACAAAGTGGCATGGGAAATGTGAAAAATATACCACCCATGTGTATCTCACCAAATTATGTTTCTCTTATTTATAATGTTTCATGACCCTAGTGGAACCCTTAATGGACCCCATGAAAATCAATGATCATTTTACCAATGCTATACCATTATTTATGGAATTTTCTCCCAAAAGTGGTATGAACCCCTTACAGATTTGGTACGATCCATGTCAAATGTCACAAAAACACTTTCCCCACATCTTATGTAATTTCTGATATTTTATAATAATTTAGTCTCAAATTCACAGTAAAAATCTATTAAATTATATGCATTATTATCCTAACAATTATCAACACCAATTCTTATCATAAAAACAAAACATTATAATCACATTCTCAAGATAATTTTAAATTATCTATTACAACATAAAAATCCATTACTTTCACAAAAAATCATTTTTTATAATCATGGAATATACTATAATATATTACTATAGTTACTTTCCCTTAAATTATTAATTTCCTCCATGATCATCCATATAAAAATTTGTAATAATGCCTAATAATTCATATTGAATATATTTTCCATCAATATTTTGTTCACCAAAATTTATTCTCAATTTTACTAATAAAATATTTATCTTAGATAATTATTTAGTGTATAACCATTAAAAATAAGGCAATAATCATAAATTGATATATATTAATAAAAATTAAAATCTTTTGTTTCCTTACTCAATTACATAATGATAAAAAATTCTCAATTACTACCATTTTCATTTATTTTAATTCTATTCCCACATATTTCTTTAGTCAACCACACCATGTAACACCTGAAGATTTCATATTACATTATCTCTTCAAAGAAATTCAATAACTTGGGCTACATGCAACACTAAGTTCGAGCGCACCACGACTTACTAAACTAATTGTTCAAAAAGCTATTATGAATAGTATTAACTGAAATTTGAATTTTATATACTCCATATAATTTTATAATCCATATTATGTGTTTCTTATACATAATATAAGAACGAATTCATTTTTTCCAGATAAAAGAAGTATTTTTTTTAAATGAAATTTTATAGCCTTTTAATGGAGAACCATTTTTAAAACCAATATTTGAAACTTTTATATATTCAATTTAATGAAATTAAATTATTATTTATAATTGATACATAAAAATTTAGTTTGGATAAATATTTGGTACTTTTCTTATAACTTTCATATTTTGATGAATAGAGAAAAATACTAAATTTTAATTAAAAATAACTTTTTTAATCAAAATAATTAATAGTGTTAAATTATACATTTCAGTTGTTTTAAAGTATCATTAGATTATATTTTTATCATTTAATATAATTTATGTCATTGGATGTAATCTCACATTTAAACTTGAAAAAAATAAGTGTTAATCTTTTGATATCTATTATTTCTTAAAAACACGCCTTTTGTTTTGACAAAGGGAATTAATTTTAAATTAATTTCTTCCACTTATGTGTTTTGAATTTGGAAAAATGGATTCCATATTTGGAATCAAGAGGTCCAAATTGTGTAAATAGGTAAATTTTTTTAATACATTATGAATATTTACTTCAGTAAATATTTTATTTTCCATGGTTAAAGGGTAAATATGGTAAATAAGGGTAAACAAATATTATTATAATAATATTAAATTACCCTAACAAGTGTCCTATTTTTATTGTTTGATACATGTACGACCATGGTCATCCTTGGGTCTATTTTGGGACAACTTGTAGCTACTTGAGAGTGATAATGACACGTCATATTAATTAATTTAAAGTAAAGATAAATATGACAAAAACATATATCTTTTAGTAAAACAATTTTTACAAGGTGTAATATAAGTTATATTTTCGACTATAAATATTAATTAGAAATATAAAAATAGTTCCTAAATAATGGTATTTTATTTATAATTTTGATACATTAAATAATTAAATTTATTTATGACACAATGATGATGGAGTAGTTACCTTATTAATGAAAGAATCAAATAAATGGAATTATAAATTTTAAAATAAATATAATTTCAAAGTTTTTATGACATACAATAATTTTAAAGGTGAATATCACATGTTAGGATTTATTCAATGTATCTTTTTATAAGTAATAAAGTTTTGTTGACTTTCACAAAAACCATATACTAAATAGTTTCAAAATTGACATAAATGATTTTTTCAAAACAAATATTATATTATTAAATTATATAATATTCTTAAAAATATAAGGATCAGACAAAGGGCTTAAATAATATTATATATGTCATTAATTAACAACTTGAGGTTCTCTTGGAAGTTTATATTAATTTTATTAACCATATAGTGTAAGAATACAAGAAGACACGGTAAAAATTAAACTATTTAACTAAGAGTTAAATCTAAAAGATAAGGTTAATATGGTGACCTAAACCTATATAAAACCTATTGGTTGAGTTTTTTTCTACCCATACCCACATTATACTAGAAATAAATCATTTTGAGCCATTAAAAACCAAAAATTATTTTATTATGAAATAATATTTCAAGCTTTTCCAAAAGTGACCCTCACCTCTCTTATAAAAGGGTACTTCCCCTTCTATCACAATCACACCTCCAAAGACATTTGTATTGAACAAACTGTGACCAAATATCCTCCCGAAATCCCTCAAATCAACCCAAATTACTTATTTTTATCATAAATCAAACCTAAGGATCCCTTTTGATCAACTCAGTAGGAAACACCCGAAGAATAGGTAATAATTTCAGCACCCTCTTTCAAGTTCTTTTCTTATTCCACATCCTATTTATTTGTTGTTTCCATACCAAAATAATAACTCTAGTACCTATTATATACTTTTATGTTATTATAAATATGTTTCAACCATATTATTTATTCTATCCATCCTATAAATGACAAAGTCACCAAATGTGTGTACGTACGACTTACCGTCTACATATTGTGGTATAGTTTGTTATTCAAACACGTCATTATTTGGATGGGTATAATAATTAGTATAACTGACATAAATAATAAATATAACATGTTAATGATTCTTTATATATGATATAACATCCAATTAAATACCATTTTTCTATCAATATAATGATATTGTCGATCGTGCATACGTACGGATAACCCTCTCCACAACGCGATGAGATTCATTTCCACGTTCACCATTCAACGATGATTATAAAAATATATATATCATTAATAAGTATGTAATATATGAAATAATAATTCTAATGGATATATATATATATATATATATATTTACTTACATATATCTTATTCACTTAGTTCCGTTCAATACGAAATGAAAACAGAAACAACATTTATGCGTACGTAGGACCAACCGTCTCCATAATCGGTGTTTTGCATTTCATATATATCTATATTATACATATTTATATTCTAAATATATATTATATATAATTTTTTTTATATTCTAGAATTATTTAAATCATGATCTAAGTTATATGATCAAGAGTAACAAGTTAAAACACGTACGATAAGGAAAGTGATTATTACCCAAAAAGATAATTTAATGTGGAAATCATTATTAAATGGGTAGTATAAAGTCATAAATGAATCATTTATGATATAATAAATATGAATATGGTTTTGGTATAATTTAATAACATACTATGGTCATTATATAGGAGGTTAAACGTACCCTCGACCAAAGGAAAGTGCAAGGTAAGGGTTAATTCTACAATATCTTCATTATCTGAGGTTGTTTTTATGTGACTATCTACTGGGAAATCCTTATCATCCACATCCATTTTAAATAAAAAAATTCCAAAGGAATATTTTAAGGTCTTATGGAAGGGAATCTTTAACTAGATCATTATTTTAAATGGTTTAAATATTTATTCTTCTAAATCCTTCTCATTAATGTCCATGTTTTCAAAATGGTTTTTAAGGATTTATTTATATAGACATGAATGTTTTTAAAATGTTAATTCATTTAAAAATTTTCAAAGTGGTATGGGAAACTATGATTCAAAAATGTCATTAAATGTATTCCTTTCGAAATTGTGTGACTTTTAAAATTTTTCCTGAAAAAGGGATATTTCTCTCAAAGAGTTTTACAAATCATTTTCATATATGTCAACATCCTTTGATTTATTTTAAACTTCTTCAAGTTGATTTATTATAATACAAATAATCCATATAGTATTGAAGGTTTGGTGATATTTTTGACTGTGGATGTGTTATTTTTATACCATTCATGGTTTGGGGATAAAGTATTGACAATTTTTATGCTAATTTTAATACAAATGTTTATGTTATGTTTCAACCTTTTCATATAAGGAATGTATTGGACTTAGTAAGTGACGGGTGGAGACCGTTATAGTTCCTCGATGCATCGGTAGATCTCACAAGATAATTAAACATGGAATTGGCTATGGCCTTTCCCAATTTGATATCTGGTTTTGGCTGAGGCCTTAATCATTTTTTAGAAATCTTGGTTGAGGCCTTGACAAAATGTTTCAGAATGTATGGCATTATAAATTCCCTCATTATGAAAATAATATTGATGGTTCATGTGGTTATTCGACTAATAGAATACCCATGACTATGTTTTATTATGGAATTATTTACTCAGCTCATATTCTTGCCATAAAGTATTCATGTTTATTATCTGTAAAGGCATGTGTTTTCAATTATTCACCATGTCTAATGTTTATGTTATCTTCTGCTGTATTTCTTACTCTTAGTGAGCGTTTCAGCTCACCCCTTACTTATGATTTATTTTCCCATGATATGAAGAAGCTAGTTATGAGTGACTTTTTGGCATATCTAGGAGGCTTTTATATTTCTAATGGAATAAATTAGTGTTGTATTTCTTTTCAATTTGTAATTTTGAACTTATGTATGTATCTTGTTTCCAGGAATACTAAACTAATTGGTCTTTCGAGACTTAATTTCTTGTATCATGCCAATATTATGTAATAATGCACCGACTCTGGGTAACTGGGTTCGGGGCATTACAGTTGGTATCAGAGGAAGTTTATTACATACCTTTGAAACTAGATTTAGAAAAACTCTAATTAGAGGATATTACCTTAATATAGAACTTGAGGATTATAATAGAATAACTTCCTAGAATTTTGGTCATGTAGAGATTTAGTGAATTTTTCAAGCAATATAACCCTTTATGGATATGAGCTAGTAGAGGCGGCTCTGGAACATATGTACCTAGGAGCGAAAACTCTGACAAGGAGTTTCGGGCTTAACCTAGGTTATCCTAGTATACAACAAAAGTCCTTGATTCACTCTTGGTTACGACAATCTCGGGAGATATTCTTAGGATAATTCACATTTTATTTACAATCCATTATGAAGGATTTATGAGTAAATACTTCCTCAAAGAAAACATTCTATGATTATAGATTATATGTATAATCTTTTCAATTTAAGTTAGGTATTTTACAAGTTTGTAATTATGCATTATAATTCAAAAACTAACCTGGTGTATGACATTGTTTAGAAATGGCGCCTAGTAGAAGGGATGATAATTCCAGCAATACACAAGATCGAAATATTAATAAGGATCGTATATTTCATTATATTAAGCCAACATTTAAAAGGAAAATAGTATCCCACATATTCTCATCATATAAAGAAATAGTATCATGTGTTAATAAGATAGGTAAAGAATTCTCTGAGTCCTATGGCTTTGAAAGGAAGCAAGAGAAGAAAAGGATGGTAGAGAAAACGATGGATAAAGGGAAGAGGGGAAAGAAAAATTTTCCCATATGTGATAACTGTTGAATGAATAACCTTGGTAAATTCTTAAAGGTAATTGGAGTTTGTTATAAGTATGGATAAAAAGGACACCAAGTACGTGATTCCAAGGGTAAGAAAAAGGTTTCAAACGTACAATGCTTTATCTGCAAGGAGTTGGGACACTATGCGAATCAATGTACAAATCATCAGAGTATGCCCCAAATGATGCTATTGGATAATAATCAAGTTATAATACTACCACATATGAAAAGGAATGACTAGTATTTTTAGGTTGTTATTAAAGAGTTATTTCATTTGAGTGTTGTATCAACGATGTACTAGTAATATGAATTATGGAAATAAATAAGGATTGTACTGCAGTATTATTTCATTAAGGATTTGATATTGTAAGGTACCAAGTAAAGTGTCACAGTTTCAAGTTAAAATTTTTGGAAAATACATGGTTTAAGGAAATGTAAACCATAATATGGTCCTAATACTGAGGTAGTGATTTTGGAATAAGATATAGTTGATTTGGATAAATTATATTGGATATTCTTGACTACCTTGGAACTGATTAATGTTTTTTTTATTCCATCATTGTTGGAATATTCAAAAATTTTGAATATAGAGAATATATCTAGTGATCTATAAGGAATAAGGGAGTATTAATGTAATAAATAAGGTTTTATAGTAATTCAGGGTGTTACCATGTTTTAAAAGAAAGCCCGATGAAGGTATTCATATGTTATTATGTGGAAAAAGAGATCTTCATTTTGTTTACCTTCCTTATAAATTTTAGACTGTGAGTTTGGATAGAAGTATTTTGGATAAGTCTAATTACTGTAATGGATTAAGTTTGATGTTGGATACTATTATTAAGTTTAAATAATTTCTTAAGATTATTTTTTTATTTTTATAAAAAGGACAACCTGGAGGTCGGGTGGCAACCCGCTACGTCTAGAAAGGTCGTGAGACTTGAACCTGCAACCGAAGGGCGATAAGGGTAGATCATCTACCACTGGAATACATGATGTACTGGTTTGTATTATGTAGTTTTTTTAATAGTCAGAAAAATGAATTATAAATTAAATATTTTTGGAACCCTATAAGATTAGGATAAATAGAATATTTATGAGTTCTATAATCTTTTGGAGTGAAAGATGAGTTTATAGTAGGAATTAGTGGAAGGATGAAACTCTACTTATCAATTATATATATATTTTTCCCCTCTTATTCTATGAATAAATTAATTATTAAGCTTTTTGGGAGGTATCTTAAAACCAAAAATGATTTATCCTAATATCATATGTTTTGTTGAACCGATGATATTTTACATCATCTTAGATTAATGGTTGTGAGGCCCTCAATTTAACACTTGTTTGTGATTGATGACCTCAATCACTCCCTATAAATATTTACATTTTTCCTCCAATTATGTGTCTCTAATTTCCACCAATGTTCTTCTAATTGATATCATAATTTGTTAGTTACTTTTTAATTGCCCTTTCCCTCTTATCAAGACTAAATTTTATTAACCCAATTTTCGATGTGAGTTTTCCACAAAGGTATTTTTCTATTTTTAGCCATTTATTTTCAAAGAAAAATTTCAAATTGTGAGGATGAAATTTATTTATGGAGAGGAGAATGTAACACCCCAATATTTCATATTACATTATCTCTTTAAACAAATCCAATAACTTACACTACACGCAACACTGAGTTCGAGCACACCACGACTTACCAAACTAGTCCTTCAAAAAGAGTTTATGAATAATATTAACTGAATTTTTAATTTTATATAATCCATAAAATTTTAGAATCCATATTATGTGTTTCTTATTCATAATATAAGAACAAGTTCATTTTTTCGATAAAATAAGTATTTTTAAAAAATGAAATTTTACCGCCTTTTAATGGTGAACCATTTTTAAAATAAATATTTGACACTTATATATATTCAATTTAATGAAATTAAATAATTCTTTATATTTGGGACATAAAATTTAGTTTGGATAATTTTTTGGTACTTTTCTGATAACTTTCATATTTTGATGAATAGTAAAAAATACTAAATTTTAATTAAAAACAACTTTTTTTAATTGAAATAATTTATAGTGTTAAATTATACATTTGAGTGGTTTTAAAGTATAATTAGATTATATTTTTATTAATTGATATATTTTCGGTCATTGTATGTAATTTCATATTAAAACTGGACATAAACAAGTGTTAATCTTTTGATATTTATTATTTCTTAAACCACGCTTTTTATTTTGACAACGAGAATTAATTTTAAATTAATTTCTACCACTTTTATGTTTTGAATTTGGAAAAATGGATTACATATTTCGAATCCGGAGGCCCAAATTTTTTAAATAGGTAACTTTTATTTTTAGACATTATGAATATTTACTTCAGTAAATATTTTATTTACCATGGTTAAAAGGTAAATCTGGTAAATAAGGGTAAACAAATATTATTATTATAATATTAAATTACCCCAAAACATGTCTTATTCTTATTGGTTGATACATGTCCGACCATGGGCATACATGGGTCTATTTTGTGACCACTTTTAGCTGCTTGAGAGTGATAATGACACTTTATATTAATTAATATAAAGTAAAGACAAAAATGACATAAACATATATCTTTTAGTAAAACAATTTTTACAAGGTGTTACATAAGTTATACTTTAGACTATAAATATTAATTAGAAATATAAAACTATTTCCTACATAATTGTATTTTATTTATAATTTTTTACATTATATATTTAAATTTATTTATGACACAATTATGATGCAGTAATTACTTTATTAATGAAAGAATCAAATAAATTGTATTATAAATATTAAAATGAATAGAATTTCAAAGTTTTTATGACATCCAAGAATTTTCTAGGTGAATATTACCTGTTATTATTGATTCAATGTATCTTTTTTGAAGTAATAAAGTTGTGATGACTGTCACAAAAACCATATACTAAATAGTGTCAAAATTGACAAAAATGGGGTTTTAAAAAAATATTATATTATTAAATTATATAATATTCCTAAAAATCTAAGGTTCTGAAAAAAATCTTAAATAATATTATATATATAATTAATTAACCACTTGTGGTTCTCTTGGAATTTTAGATTAATTTTATTAACCATATAGTGTAAGAATACGAGAAGACATGGTAAAAGCTAGACTATTTAACTAAGAGTTAAATATAAAAGATAAGGTTAATATGGTGACCTAATCCTGTATAAAACCTATTGGTTGAGTGGTTTTTGACCCATCCCCACATTATAATTTAAATAAATTATTTTTTATCCATTAGAAACCGAAAATTATTTTATTATAAAATAATATTTTAAGCTTTTCTTAAATTGACTCTCACCTCTCTTATAAAAGGGTACTTCTCCTTATCTCACAATAACACCTCCAAAGCCATTTGTCTAGGCCAAACCTTGCCCAAATATCCTCCCAACTTCCCTCAATTCAATCCATAGTCCTTAATTTGGTCATAAATCCAACCTAAGGAGCCCTTTTGGTCAACTCAAAAGGAAACACCCAAAGAAGCAGTAATAATTTCACCACACTCTTACATGTTTTTTTCTTATTCCACATCCTATTTCCTTGTTGTTTTCATACCAAAATATTAAATACAGTACCTCCTACATAATGTGATGTTATTTTAAATATGGTTCAACCATATTCGTTATTCTATCCATCCTATAAATGACAAAGTCACCATACGCGCGTACATACAGCTTACCGTCTCCACGTCGTGGTGTAGTTTGTTATTCAAACACTAATTATTTAGATGGATATAATAATTAGTATAACTGATGTAAATAATAAATATAACATGATAATGATTCTTTATATCTGATATAACATTCAATTACATAATATTTCACAATCAATATAATGATATTGTCCCTCGTGCGTATGTACGGATTACCGTCTCCAGGATACGATGGGATTCATTTCCACATTCACCATTCAAAGATGATTATAAAAATATATATTATTAATAAGTATTTAATATATGAAATAATAATTCTAATTAATATATATATATGTGTGTGTGTGTCTGTGTGTGTGTGTGTACTTACATATATCTTATTCACTTACTTCCATTTAATACGATATGAAAACAGAAACAACGTTTATGCGTACGTATGACCTACTGTCTCCATAAACAGTGTTTTCCATTTCATATATCTATATATTATTCATATTAATATTCTAAATATATATTATATATAAATAATTTTTTATATTATGGAAGTATTGAAATCATGATCTAATTGATACGATCAAGAATTAGAAGTTAAAACACGTACAATAAAGAAAGTGATTATTACCCAAAATGTTAATTTAACATGGAAATCATTATTAAATGTGTTGTATAAAGTCATAAATGAATCATGTGTGATATAATAAATATTTATATGGTTGTGGTATAATTTAATAATATAATATGGTCATTATACAAGAGGTTAAATGTACCCTTGACGAAAGGATAGTGCAAGGTAAGGGTTAATTCTACAATCTCTTCATTATCCAAGGTTGTTTTACGTGAGTATCTACTGGGAACTCTTTATCATACTCATCCATGTTTCGTAAAAATATTTTCAAAAGCAATATTTTAAGGTTTTATGGAAAGTAATCTTTAACTGGATCATCATTTTAAATGGTTTAAATATTTATTCTTCTAAATCATTCTCATTAATGTCCATGTTTTCAAAATGGTTTTTTAAGGATTTATTTATATGGAAATTAATGTTTTTAAAATGTTAATTCCTTTCCAAAGTTTCAAAGATTTATGAGACACTTTGATTAAAAAATTTCATTAAATTTCTTCCTTTTTAAATTCTGTAACTTTTAAATGTTTTCATGAAAAAGGGATATTTCTATCAATGGGTTTTATAAATCATTTTCATCTATATGAAAATATTTTGATGGATTTTAAACTTGTTTGAAGTTGATTTGTTATGATACAAATATTCCATATTATATTTAAGGTTTTGTGATATTTTTGACTGTGTATGTGTTATTTTTATACCATACATGGTTTATAGTTAAAGTATTGACATTTTGTATGCTAGTTTTAATAAGAATGTTTATATTGTGTTTCAACCTTTTCATGTGAGGAATGTATTAGACTTAATAATTGACGGTTGGATCCCTATATAGCTCCTCGACACAACGGTAGGCCTCATGAGACAATTAGACATGTAATTGGTTGATTCCTTTCCGAATTTGATATGTGGTTTTGGCTGAGGCCTTAATCATTTTTAGATGTCTTGGCCGAGGCCTTGACAAAATGTTTCAGAATGTCTGGTATTCTATATTCCCTCATTATGAAAATAGTATTGATTGTTCATGTGTTTATTCTACTAGTAGAATACTCATGACAATGTTTTATTGTGGAATTATTTACTCATCTCATATTCCAACCATAATGCATTCATGTTTATTATCTGTAAAGGCATGTGTTTTCAATTATTCACCATACCTAATGTTTATGTTATCTTCCGTGGTAAATCTTACTCTTACTATGTGTTTGAGCTCACCCCTTTCTTATGTTTCATTTTCCCAGGATATGAAAAAGTTAGTAATGAGTGACTTTCAAGCATATCTAGGAGGCTTGAATGTTTCAAATGGAAAAAATTATTGTTGTATTTCTTTTCAATTTGTACTGTTGAACTTATGTATGTATCTTTCTTCCAAGAATACTAAACTGATCAGTCTTTCAGGAATTGATTCCTTGTATCATACCAATATTGTGTAATAATGCACCAACTCTGGGAAACTGGGGTCAGGGCGTTTCACACCACACAGATTTCATGGTTTTAATTCCTGATAGAATAGTGAAAATTTAGAAATTTATTCCATGGAAAATATATCAAAAATGATTCAAACCTCTAATACCCCTAAAAAATCATGTTATAACCATCCATTAATTCCATTTTTAAATTTTATATTACAAAAACACTCATTAAAAATGCTTACTAGGCCATGAGTTATTTCATTGACTCAAAATATCAATCAATATCTCACCCTTAGTAACTCATGTCAATTACAAAAAAACTCACATAATTTATATATAAAAAATAAATTTAAAAATAAAGTACATAAATTTATCAATTAACTAATTAATTTCATCAAATACTAATATTAACCAAAAATTATAACTACCACATAAATTTATTGTAAATTACACCTAAGCATAACTACACCTAAATGGTGTTCTCAAAATTTTATTATGAGAGTATTAAAACTATAATTTTATCCTTTGTAAATAAAAAGACCAAAATAACCTCAATAATATCACAAATCACCCAAAAATCAATTTTTTTATCTCTGTAGTTTTAGAAAATTCTTCAGTAGTCATTAAAAAGTAATTAATCTTTAACATTTCTTATCATCCACAAACTAATGGTAAAACTGAAAAGACCATTAAAACATTTTAAGATATGATTTAATATTTCCTCATTGATTTAAAAGGATGGTGAGATCAATATATTACACTATAAGAGATATTATATAATATTCGTTTCCACACAAGAAAACAAATGGAACTATATTAACCTCTGTTTGGGAAATGATACAAAACTTTGATATGCTCGGATGAAATTGGAGAGAGAATGTTTTCTAGACCAGAACATTCTTTAGAAATTAAAGAGAATATCCAAATAATTTTTAAATATAAAAAATATTACAAGTTTTACAAAATAACTTTGTTGATAATCATTGAATAGATCAAGAGTTTGAAGTTAAAGAAAAAAACATTCCTTCAAATATCATCATAAAAGTTAGTCATGAGATTTGGGAAGTAGTGAACGTTACACAACTAGAATTCAAGATATTTGGGATGGGTTATTTGTGATGGGATCCTGTCATAAATAGGCTTTACCGACGGGGCTCCATCGCAAATACTACGTTACAGAAAACGCCGTCGCAAATAATATTTTTTGCGACGGGAAACTTCACCATTGCAAATAAGTCTCCAATTATATACTTTATATATATATAAGCTCTTTTGCGATGGTCTCGTCGAAAATACTTTTTTGCGACGGGCCCATACTCCCGTCGCAAATGTTTTTTTTAAAATAAATTTGTAGACTATTTGTGATGGGAACATAATCCCCTCACAAATACTTTTTTAAGAAACAAAATATTTAGACGGTGCATGTACTCTATCTACTCACGATGTTGTTGCTGCCATCGATACATCTCCTCCTCATGCTATTGCTACTGCTACTGCCATCGACGCATCTCCTCCTCCTACTGCTGCTGCTTCTGATGCTGCTGCTGACGTATCTCTTCTTGTTGCTTCTGCTAACTCTCTATAAGGTCATTCCGAGCTCGAAACTGCTCCTGATACTGTGATCTAGAAGATGATGCCTCTCTACAAGCTCCTCTGGAGCTGGACGCCGACATCGCATCAGTACCATAATAAGTACCAGGAGTCACATGAGGTCCCATACCAACTACTCGGCCCTTCTCAAAGCCATACTAAGTCGCCTGCATCCATGTCGCCTCGTCAAAATGGTGGGAACTGGTCTGATAAGTCTCCTTATCCTGACCCTCAGCCTGTGTCTGAGAAGTTACAGCCTCATATGACTCCTTCAATTCGAATTTGAAATTAAAATTGTGAAAATATTATATGCAGTTAATTGTCAAATTGAAAAAAAATAAGACTAACCACAATCTGATGCTGGCGATCACCTCTAATCTCTCCGGTGGCTGGATCACTGTACATCCTCTAATAAACATCGTACTCTTTAATATAGGGATTCTCGACTGACTATATGAATATAAAATAAACTTTTTATATTTGAAGTTATATAATATATTAAAAAAAATAATTACCAGATGCTCTATATGCGTACTGAATATACAGCTACCAGATCGATGTGTCACCTCCTGTCTCCCCCGGTTCTTCCGACCCAATGAAGACCTCCTCTAAAATCCACCACCCAACCAGTGTGCACATAATCCATCCCAAACCTGAGATGAAATGTACTCTGGTCAGTGGGCTCTACACGACTCATTAGATACTGTCGCTCCTGCTTTCTTAATGGTCGTCATTCTCAAATTGTGCAAAAACTGATGCAAACGCTCACGCAAAGCCACCTCCCATGCTGCATGGATATTATCACGCATGCTATCATCGATGGGATACCATAAACCCTACAAATAATTTATAATATCAAGTTATTAATAAAATAAAATTCAAAATAAATACTATTTATTTACGTAATAGCCAATGATTGTACATGTCATGCTGCACATCAATGGGAATCTGTTCTCATGTGGTCTATGGCTGAGAAAAATAATTATGTAAGATAGCGCTCCCCTGTCCAACAACTATATGCGAAAAACTATGAAAAAAGAATAAATAATCAAACAATTAGTATATATATAAATAAATTAATGAAATCTAACTAAAATATACAGGTTACCATACCTCTATGTGCATGGATTGAAGCCAAGACGTGGATTTCACTCGAGGATAGGGTCAGGAATCATCAGTCGTGCAAGATCGCGTCCCCTCTGCGTACTTTCTAAACCACAAGTAGGCTGAGGGTCAGATGATACCACATCCCCCTCATACAATGGTAACTTAGACTCCTCTAACTCACGTAATAGATCAGAGTCCATCTGAAACACAAAATGATTGTTTTTAGTAGATAGTTGAAAATAACTATTATATATATATATATATATTAGTTATGATCATAACCAACATTTAACTATGCCAATGTTCACCTTCATCATCATCTTCATATATAACGATGTCAATGTCTTCATATTCCTCCTCGGCATCATCAATATCCATATTTGATTCATTTTCATCATTCCTTGTCATTTGAATTTCATTTGTAACATCATTAACATCTTCGTGACCACGAACCCTTAATTGTGGGGTGTCCTCATCGATATTCACGTTTCTTTGTGAAAAAGATGGATTCTGAGTAGTCTCTAGAAAAATATCAATTTCTTCCACTTCATCAGAACCACAATAAGTTTGAGTAAATTGATTTTCCTGAGATTTCATTTTTATTATACTCCACCAATCACCCAGGTCTCTTGAAGTAGCATAATACTTTGCGTAATAAATTTGATGTGCATGTTGAGCCAGAAAAAATGGTTCATTTACTGCAAGAAGACTTTTATATTTAATATCGACAATCCCATGAGTCAGATGAACACACAATCCTCTATCAGTATCCAACCACCGATATTTAAACATCATTATATAATTTTTTCCCAAGATAACATAGCTCAACAATTTCATCCAGAATTCCATAAAAGTCAACTTTAGTTTCTCTATGATGCGATCCTCTCAAACAAACTCCATTGTTCATTGTTTTTTTGATTCCCCATATGCACGTGTATGAAATCGAAAACCATTCACCACATATTCATTATAATATTTAGTAATTATTACTAATTATTAGTATTTATTAGTAATTGTTACTAATTATAGCTAATTATTACTAATTATTTCTAATTATTCCTAATTATTGCTAATTATTACTAATTATTACTAATTATTGCTAAATATTACTAATTATTAGTATTTATTAATAATTATTAGTATTTATTCCAAATTATTTCTATTTATTCCTAATTATTACTAATTATTCATATTTATTACTAATTATTTTTAATTATTAATAATTATTCTTAATTGTTACTAATTATTCTTATTTATTAATATTTATTCCAATTTATTAATATTTATTGCTATTTATTACTAATTATTTCTATTTATTACTAATTATTGCTAATTATTGCTAATTATTGCTAATTATTGCTATTTTTTTTAATTATTCCTAATTATTGCTAATTATTGATAATTATTGCTAATTATTGCTAATTATTACTAATTATTGCTAATTATTACTATTTATTTCTAATTATTGCTAATTATTTCTAATTATTGCTAATTATTCCAAATTATTTCTATTTATTGCTAATTATTAGTATTTATTGCTAATTATTAGTATTTATTAGTAGTTATTACTAATTATTACAATTTATTACTAATTATTAGAATTTTTAACTAATTATTACAATTTATTACTAATTATTACAATTTATTACTAATTATAATTAATTATTGTTAATTATTGCTAATTATTACTAATTATTGCTAATTATTCCTAATTATTGCTAATTATTCTTAATTATTACTAATTATTACTAATTATCAGTAAGTATTACTAATTATAAGTTTTTATTCCTAATTATTCATAATAATTCGTAATTATTACTTATTATTCCAAATTATTCCAAATTATTCCTATTTATTAATATTTATTTCTATTTATTACTAATTATTTCTATTTATTACTAATTACTTCTATTTATTTCTATTTATCGTTAATTATTTCTAATTATTCCTAATTATTGCTAATTATTGCTATTTATTTCTATGTATTGCAAATTATTTCTAATTATTCCTAATTATTGCCAATTATTGCTAATTATTAGTATTTACTAGTATTTATTAGTATTTATTATAATTTATTACTAATTATTACAATTTATTACTAATTATTATAATTTATTACTAATTATTACAATATATTACTAACTATTACAATTTATTACTAATTATTATTAATTATTCCTAATTATTATTAATTATTCCTAATTATTACTAATTATTCCTATTTATTACATATTATTCCTATTTTTACTATTTATTGCTATTTATTACTAATTATTGCTATTTATTGGTAATTATTGCTAATTATTGCTAATTATTACTAATTATTCCTAATTATTTCTAATTATTCCTAATTATTGCTAATTATTGCTAATTATTGCTATTTATTTCTAATTATTGCTAATTATTTCTAATTATTGCTAATTATTCCTAATTATTAGTATTTATTGCTAATTATTAGTATTTATTTGTAATTATTAGTAATTATTAGTATTTATTACTAATTATTACAAATTATTACTAATTATTACAATTTATTTCTAATTATTATTATTTATTTCTATTTATTGCTAATTATTACAAATTATTTCTAATTATTACTAATTATTGCTAATTATTCCTAATTATTACTAATTATTCCTAATTATTACTAATTATTACTAATTATTTATATTTATTCCTAATTATTCCTAATTATTACTAATTATTCCTATTTATTACTATTAATTGATATTTATTACCAATTATTATTAATTACTACAAATTAATTATATACATTACTAATTATCGTTAATAATTAATAATTACTACTAATTATTACTGAAAATTTCAATTTATTAGTTCAAATAAATACTAATGACAAAACAATTTAAATTTAATTTAATTACAACAAATCAACAATAAAAAAAAATCAACATAAAAAAATGAAATAAATAATAAATTAAAATAACATAAATACATTTAAGACGGATTTTCTATTGATGTAGACGGTTTCACAACTTCTTCGTGAACAAAAAAAAAATTAACTTAGAAAAATTCTCTCTAAAATCCGAGTTTAGAGAGAAAGAGGATCTAAAATTTGAGAGGAATGAGAGGAAAAACGGATGAGGGTATATACAGGTTAGATTATTTGCGACAGGACCCGTCACAAATACCTACGTCCGCATTAATTACTGTCGACAGTTAAAAAGTTATTTGCGATGGGACTCGTCGCAAATAGTCCCTACCGACACACATTATGCGATGGGACGACATCCTGTCGCAAAAGGCTATAAATCGCCGCCAGTTATTTGCGACGAGCCCCATCGCAAAAGGTGTGTCATCGCAAAAAGCTATAAACTGCCGCCGGTTATTTGCAACGGTGGGATCCCACCGTCGCAAATAACCTTAGCGCGGTTTGGTGTGCTATCCGTGCCAAAATATTTGCAACAGGAGACAAAATACAGTCGCAAATACTTGGTTATTTGTGACGGGTCGTTGCCCCCATTGCAAATAACCTCTTGGACGGACCTTTTGCGACGAGATTTATTCCCCTTGCAAAAGGCCCATCGCAAAAAGCACTTTTTTCCGTAGTTTTAAGGGCAAGATACATCAATACCTTTGAGATTCTCGATCATGTGAGAACTATATATTATCAATTATTTCTTCCAAAAAACTCTCACATGTGGACAATATATTCCATGTATCACTTCTGAGGAAGTACATATTAAATCCATACCATGTACGGAACACAAATATCTTAAAATAGGAACACTATCTATCATATGAGGAATGAAAAATGGGGATTTTGAATCGTAGAGATAAATTTCTAGAAATAGATACCACACACTATATTAAATTACTATTGAAAAATAAAAAATATTAGGAGGATCCATTGTAAATCAAATATATAATAAAAAAACATTTTTGTAATCATCTAAAAACTTGTATTTTAAGGGGAACATTCTTGGGGGGATGTAACAACCCATATTTTAATATGAATTTTCCTTTTATAACTCCCATGCATGTTATAATTTAATTTCAAGTTTCACATGAAATATGATTTTAAATAAGAAATTTTTTTCTTTATTTAAGTTAGAATATTACAATATCAAATGTAATAAACATTTGTATAGTAAACATTAAAAGAAAAATATATGGAATATAATTATAAAAAATAAATAATAATAATAATAAATATAAGTAAATAAAAAGACTAAAAACATGAAATATTCTTCCACGGTCTCCCTTGAAAATAAAACCATCAAGAATAACATTATAAATAAAACAATATAAAATAAATATGATAGACATTTTGAGAAATAAATAAGTGATTGGCAATCATAATAGTGAGAAGTGTTTGTGGGTATATATAAGGAGGATCAAAAGGTATATAAAGATAATTGTTGTATATATAGTAATTGGGTATATTGTTATTGATTGTATTTATAATCCATGGGTAAAATTTATTGATGGGATAATGTCTATTATTATATAGTTAGTTGGTGATTATTAGATTCAAAAATAAAGTAACAATGAGATACAACCATTATAATTTAGTTATTGATACAATGAGTAAAAAAAAGTGTAATCATAATGTAAAATTTATGTAAAAAGGGTTAATTTATGGAGTAAAGTACTACAAACCTTCCATATAAGGAAGATTTTTCTAAGATGAAAAAAGAAGTGACTTTACTAAGGTTTTCCCTTGACCATGCCCAAGATAAACTTCAACAAGGGTGATTTGAATCAAATAATCTACAAGAGAAGTTTAATATAGTGGAGATCACTACGAGATCAATTTTGGAAGAATCATAACCTAAAAATACCAAAAATTCTATTTTCCTTAAGACTTATTTAGATGTCTTGTACTGTTATGTAAGTATAAGTAATAATGCTATCAATAGGTAATTATTGATATGTTAAAAGTTTTATTTTATTTTTATTTTATTATAATTATTATTATGACCATATTATTTATAATTAATTAGAATAATTTTATGGTCTCAGAATTTCCTAAACCCTTACTTTGTGTTTCCTATTATTTGGTAGTGACTCGGAGATGAGATGTTGAGTTTTGGCATGAGAAAGGAAAAAATTACCATTTTAGTATAGGTCATTCCATTTTGGTGGAAATAGTGGTGTTATGGGAATGTTAAGCTCTCCATTTTGAGGATCTGGTGGGGCCCAAGTTTGAAATTACAATTTCAATGGGTGTTTGTAATGTGGTCTCTCTCCACACTATAGTGGATGTTATTTCATTGAATGTGGTGTCTAGATATTTCTGGGGGAATCCCTGTGTAAAATTAGGATGGTGTAGATAAACATTTGGGTGGTCTTAGAGGAATTATATCATGGTATTGAATAATCATTGGTTTGTTTAGTCATGGGTTGAGTTTGAAAAAGAAAGGATGGTTCCACTATATCATGGTGTCCCTTTGATGGGATTCAGGTTCAAAGTTGATATGACCCTTTTGATGAACTCTATGTCTTGGTGTCAGTCAAACTAGATTTAAAATTATCAAAACAAATCCACCAAGAAATGGAGGGTATTCAATTATAAAGACATGGGCTTTCATATATTGCATTTACTATGGTCAAAATCATCATTTTGGATCTCACCATTCCATGTTTAAGGTCCTTTAAATATTCTCTATAAATAAGGGTTGCTCTCTTCTTTGTTTCTAATTTCCTTAATTCTCTCAAACCCTAGTTTATTTTAGGACATATTTCTTTGATGCTTATTCATCACTTTGTGGATCTAAAAACAATTAATAACTAGTAGAAAAAAACAGCGAAAGTCCTACGAATATCATTAAGATTTCGACATCAATTTTATAAAAAAATTCATTGTCAAAAGCTTCCTAGGATGTCTTTAAATATTGGTTTTAAAAAAACTGATGTCGAAATCTTGATGATATTTAGAGGGATTTTGATTTTAGTTTTACAAAATTCTATGCCTAAAGTATCAATGTTGTGTATTCAATGTTGGTTTTTTGTAAAAAGCAATATCGAAATCCTTTGATGGTTCTTTCATGGTTAGTTATTTTTGAAACTGATGTTGAAAGTTGATTTTTTAAGAAAATATATATATTAAATTACACAATCCAAAACCTGAAATACAGAAGATATAAAAGATTATAAATACAACAAAAATATAGAAAATATAGAACAACACTAAAAAACACATTGAGGACTTTTACAACAATATTTAGAAATATAAAAATAAATTAAAATAAATATCAAAATTAGTCACACATAGAAAATATTTTTGAAAATAAATTTTAAAGGTGGTTCAAGCCTTTTTATGTATACGAATAAGCATCATAAGAAAATATAGAATATAAATTATTATGTATTAAAAAATATCATATTTGTTTAAATTAAATGTTTTTTAATGAAACAAGCCTTTTTAAAATATGTTTATTTTATTTTCATGATTATCTCATTAATGAATATTAAAAAATATTACCCACATTCAAATTCCCTTTTTGATGATGAAACTACATTTATGAACCCATGTTTTAAAAATAAAAACTTCAGATATGTAAGAAAATTCAAGTATTCACGGATATAAATTTTATTTACCTAAGCTTTCGCATATTCAATTTTTTATAGATCCATTATTAGATAGAAACACTTGTTTAACTACATCCATGAACTATTTTAATTTCAAATATTAATTATCAATACCATTTTAAGTTGAAAAAATTAATATTAAAGAGTTAAAATCATTGAATAAAACATTCCTCTTTAACATTTTTCTAAATTTTCTTCGAACACCTACAAAAAATAGGCATAAATGATATCCTTTATATTTTTTGGAAAAATTATACATAGAATCCAATGTCCTATAGAAAAAATAAAATACTTATCATTAATTATAGTATGATCAATAGTGTTTCATAATTATATAATTTGTTATTACCTATGAGGTAATGGAAAAAACCAATATGATATGTTGGTTTTTTTTAATCTTTGAGATATATAATAAATTCTGGTCTATTGTTTCAAATAGCCCACATCTATTGAAATGTATTCTAGGATGATAAATACATAAATAGAAGTGAAATCATATTGGGCACAACGATTGTAGAGATACCTAATTATAAAGGAAATAAATTAAGTTAATATAAAATATATTTACTTAGTTAAGAAATATTAATAATTTAAATTTACTTACATGAAAAAAACTACACCATTGGTACAGTGAGCAGCTCCCCCTTTACAATATCCATGATTTCAGTTTTAAAAATATTTAATTCATAATATATACCACATATATCAGTAATCGTTTTAAATGTAAAATAATTATCTAATATAGGTAAAATAGAAGATAATGTTGTTAACAAATCATCTTCCTGAGGAATATCTAAAGGTAGTGGAAAATGAAATGTTCCTTTCCATTATAGTGATTCCATTGATATAAAATACTTCTATATAAGGATAGTGGGGAAAATATTATACATAATTTTTAATTTAATGAAAAATAAATAATGAAGAATAACTCATATCTCATATGGAAACTGACAGAAATGATCAACTTTCCAAATTAAAAAAATTCAAATATTGTATCTAACTATGGAAACCTACCCAGTATGATGTGACATAGGGGAAGTTGGATCAATAATATCATGCATTGCAACTCCTAACTAGCCTTACTATATAATATGGTGATGTACATAATCTCACAGATTATATACAATTCTTTATGCTATAATAAATACATGGGAATCCCCAAAAAGAAACTCATAGAGCCCGATTGAGTCTGAATGAGGAGGTGGAAAATCTATATAGGAATGATATGCTAGTTTTGTTGGCTACACTAGCTTAGATGTATGCACTAGTTATATCTATATCATCACTTATGCAAGCATAAATGAAAAAAATGATTTTATAGTATTCTCTATCGACTCATTCAAGTATCATAGTTTATCCTTCGAATAATTTATTTCTTCTATGTATTCTTCCTCTATCTATATAGAACTAGGGGTTTGGAAAAAAACTTTTAAAATTCTAACACCATTCTTATACCCTCTTATAAGGATAGGGTGTTATGTATTTTCTAAATAAATGGTAAGATTATCATTCCCATCCTCAAAGATAAAGGTACCCTATGTTATTTTCTCTTGAAGGGAATCCTGAAATAATATTTTTAAATGTAAAATTAGTAAGATAAATTTAATAAATAGAAATATTGATAAAAATTAGCATTTAATTACTTATAATATTATCAACCACATCTTTTGTTTGATCAGTAATATAGTTTCCATTTTTTAAAATTCT
Organism: Viscum album; assembly: GCA_963277665.1. Taxonomy (NCBI): domain Eukaryota; kingdom Viridiplantae; phylum Streptophyta; class Magnoliopsida; order Santalales; family Viscaceae; genus Viscum; species Viscum album. Next base: position 1,817,995,198 of record OY728127.1, read on the forward strand.
AACCCTTTTCCATTTTTCATGACTAGTGAGAGGGGATGGAGAGTTAAGTGGAACCACTATAGAGACACTACTTGACTTATCTCTTAATTCACTAAATTTTTCCACAATCATTTGTTCCATAATAAAGGATAAATTTCTCATGATAATGTGTGAGGGTATAAAGTGCAAGATTGTATATCTTGGTGAGTTTTCTGGGATTCATTTTACATAATAAAAAAAGTTATAAGGTAATGAAAATGAATTAAATAAATAAATTTTACAACTTAAAAATAATTCCATAAAATCTTCCTCCTGCTGACTGGAGAAAACTTTTTCCATGTCTCTATATTTATAAAATAATACTTAAGGAATATATATTTATCCTTTTTAATCCAAAAATATAAGTTAAAGACATCATTTTCTTAAAATCACTCCATACTATTTCCATAAAGGATAAACATTTTTTAAAATTCCTTTTGTCTCTTGAAAGTAAAATTTCTTCTCTAATTGAGTAATTTAACATGATGTTAGTATTTCTAACATGTATCAGAAATATACTAAGTAGCGTGACTAGAAATATCTGTTTCATTAATACGTTAAAATCATGAGATTTTATACCTATTAACATAAAATCATTCAATGATTATAAATTCTTCAAATTTCAAAAATATCTACTTGAAACATTAACACCATGCAGAAACTGACAAAAATTTATCTTCTCACTCTTTTATTATATGTGAAAAACTAGAGATAAATATGTTATATTTATTTTCATATTGGTAGCTAAGTCCCAAAGTATTTTCATTGATATTTAGTCCAATATATCATGCAATACATATTTTTCCTTTCTTTTTATGTCTAAAAAAGTTCCAATCAAACTCTCACATATTTTTTTCTCAAAATTCATAATGTCAAATTTTTTTCTATAAAAAATCAAATAAGGTAGTTCAAATAATATAGATTATTTATTGTATATATTTTTTTGATGACCAAAACATCCTTTATTTCTAAATTTAAAATCATCATTTTCCACTTTATCGTAAAATTCATCGGCTGACAATGGTTGTGGGTGCGATTATTTTCTTTTAAAACATTAAAATATTTTTTCAATATATGATAAAGATGTTCAATTGGAAAAAATATTCGATTTCCCATGTATATTATCTTTATTCCATTCTGAAATTGTCAATATGAAGCCTCTTATTCACTAATTGGGCATGTTTTATGTCCCTTAACACTGTATCGAGATTAGTTTCCACAAGAATAAAATTTGTTTATTTTTAACTTTATGATAGCATGCAAAAGAAAATATCATTTCTTTTATACATAATTTATTGTAACATTTTTATCCCATATAAGTTTCAAATAATCTATAAATGGTAAAAGATACACATTAATATTGATTCCAAGATTCTTTGGTCAAGAAATCATCAAACTCATCATAACAGATTTTTTATTTAAACATATCTATGGGGAAAAGTTATAAACTACTAAAAAACAAATGATAAACTATATGGTTTACTAACACTCTGTTATGTATTAATTCCATCTATGAAAAGTCTCATTCTTAGATTTCTAAATTTACTTCAAAAATTAGAAATTTTTTTAAAAAATCTCTTCTATTGTATTGAATCAGCTAGGTGTTGTAAGTTACTATCAGAGTTGTTCTCATATACATGTCATCTTAACCATTTTTTATTAATTAAATTTTCAAATAGATTGTTCAATCAAGTAATTATTTAAAGGTACCAAATTTATTTTTCAATAGGTATGATACAGGTACCTAAGAATGAATCATAGCAGAATTTTTAACCATATTATATCATGATGTCCCATATTTAGAAAATTTCGATAAAAATTAATATTCTTTACCATAAACCAAACAATCCTTAGAGAAAGAATGTATCATTTTATACCACAATCACATTGGGAAATTTTTTTCCCTTAAAATTGTATTCTATGAGCCTATTTCCTTTTATAGTTAGATCTAAAGTACATGAAATAACTTTTAGAACTCTACTCATTTCATTATTTCAAGTTACCAAATATCAGAACTACTGATAACACAATAAATTTAGTACAACCTTTGAATAATGGTTTCTCAAAATCTTCTTAAAATCATTCAACAGTTGTTGTTTTCTAGATGGTTTCAATGAATACATAATTAATTAATTCATAAATATGGTCCTCTTCCACATTCATAATATTTTCATCAATATTTGATGTTGAATTTATTTTTCTTTCACCATACCAGATCTAATGTGTATAATTTTGGATAAAACCATATAAAAATGATATGATATTTGATTTCTATATAAATTATCATTATCATATTTAAACACTTCATGCATGTATAGAAAATAATATATTTGTTTCCACTATTTCATTTAGAAAAGTCCAATAAATCATGAATTTATTTTTCATATTCATCAGTGGTTCTTTATAAATTTATCCAATTATGATCTATTAATTACCTAGGATCAGAATATAAAAAGGAGATCCATTAAAATATATATATATATAAATAAATAAATTTTTACCATTAAAAAATATCATCAAAAAGTAAATGAATTAAAAAAAAATTGATTGAAAGGTATTTTGTTAACATTGATGTGGTTGGACAATTAATTTTCTCCTAGTAATTAATTGAAGAAAAAATTTATATTACACTCCTAAAAACTCGATAATGTTTCTAATTTAATATTTCATTTAACTTTTTTAAATTTAATCATGAAATCATGATTTATATTAAACTTTTGAATTCTAAATTCAATGTTAATTTTAAATTAAACTCATAACCCATTGTTGATATGTGTGAGTATGTGAAATTTATAGATGATATTAATTTATCTTAAAAATAAAAATTAACATATAAATTATAGACATGGATAATGAAAAATAGCTCTATAATTCTAAAAAACTCAATCAATTTTGGTGGAAAAAAAATAAATTCTATAACATTGATGAAAAATGAGTGAAAAATGAAGAAAATAAAGAACCAAGAACACCTTAAATCATGGTTTTGGATCAACAAGAATATATCAAGGATCAAAAAACAAGGATGAAGGGTGGAATATTGAGAATAAAAAATGTAAAAAGTGGAGGAAAACTCACTTCAATAGAATATCAAATGATGTTGAGGGTCTTAGGGTTCCATCTGGTGTCGTCATCACTCAAGAGAGAGGGTATCAAGAGAAAAAAATGAGGGTTTTGGAATGATAAAATATTTTTTTATGAACTTTTATTGATTTTTCATAAAAAATGATGTTAAATATATTTTTTAAAATACTTTTAACATTTTCTTAATAAAAATTACTTTAAAAGTTAAATTGAATAGATTTTAGTGTTAGTATTAATAAAATATGTGTTAAAAGATTAACCGAAGAGCTTTTAACATTGATTTTTTTATAAAACTAATGTTAAATGTTTAATTGAACATATTTTAACATAAGTTTCATAAAAACTGATGTTAAAAGATTAACCAAATAGATTTTATCCTCATTTTTATAAAAAAAATAGATGTTAAAATCCTCCCCCCTATGATTAATCATCGTTTTTTAAAAAACTGACTTTAAAACCACAACGCCGAAGATAATATTTATACTAGTGAATCATGAAATGATTTATTCTATGATATAAGGTTATGTGGTGGTTCCATTTGATCTTGGTTCCATTTTATCTTCAGTTCACTCTCATTCCAACATTATATTCTATGAAGCTTCAATTAAAGTTGGGGATTTGAGACTTCCCCTTATTTAGTTATGTGTGAATATGGATTAATAATTGGGATGATTTAATTAGGTGGATAGTATGGATTAACCAAAATAGGTTAATAAATTTCACTAGTGGAATTTAAAGGGACATGTTGATTCCCTTTTGCTTTAAAAAATATCATGATATTTCTTTTATATTGATTCCTTTTTTTAATTGTTTTCATGATATACCATGTTTATTACTGTTAAAATGATTGAATCAATTTCTCTAAGAGGATAATTAGTTAAATATGGTAATGAAACAGTAGCATATAAATTTGGAATTATGATGGTGTTGTTTATGCCTCTTTTTCTTAACTAATATAGAAGTGTGATAAATAATATGTTTTTTAATATGATTTTATATTATGTTTTCTATTGATTCCTTCTATATGTGGGGTCATTATTATTATGTTTAGAGAGAAATGGTCTTATTATTGTGGATGTTAAGAATGATTAGGTGTAGTTATTATTAAGTTTGTGATGTGGTGATATATAATTTGGATATTTTCAAGGAATGACATGGTTATGATATGTGGCATATGTGTATGGGTATGTGATTGGGGTTATGATGTGGCTATATGAATATAGAGGGGATGGTAGAACCCAGAAGTATATCATTGAGGTGTGAGAGTGACTAGGTTAGTTGTTATGTTGATGTGGTTACCTTTCTTGATACATTCTTTGATATTGTGTTAATACACCTAGATTCATTACTGGGGGGATTGGTGTGGATGGGTGATAGTGGAATTGGTTTTGGTGTGGGTTGGTTATATTTTTTGTTAACTGAAGTATTAGTATTCTTCCTATATATTTTCATAAAAAGTTTTAGGGATGATTATAATAAGTATATCTGTATAAACAACAATTTATATATATATATATATATATATCAGATTTTTAGGAATTATTTGGTGATTAGGGTGAACAATTCTATCTCATGGGGTTTGTAGTTGGTGTTCATGGATTTCTGTCATAAGAGTTGTCATTGGTATTTCATATTGAATTTTATTTTAATGTATGAAATTACTTGAATTTTTGTGATATTGGTTCTATTTTATATTATGGTTTCTATTATTGGATCTTTATTATATATTCCAAGGATTTATAAGGGAAACACCTCTCATACAAGTGTTTCCATACCTTCGGTTCTAATCACCAACACATGACCTATTAGAGGTGGGCTTCAGGGGTCACTCTCATCTTCACTATTGGCCCATGAGGGGTACTAGACAGGAGTATAAGAAAATAATCATAGGTTTTTTAATCCTTCTAAAAAAACAATTTAAAAATTATAAGAAATAAAAATACAATCATACATTTTCTAAATAACTATTTTTATTAGAAAAATGTATTTATGTGCTATTTGTTTTTCAAGTAAAATTTTTCATTTTTAGAGTTTTATGTAAATAAAATGGATTCCATATTTGAAATTATGATAACAAAATTAAGTAAATGGATATATATTATTTTTCAGAAAAAATAAATTACTCTATTGAATAGTGAAATACATTTATAAAGATGGTAGATGTGATATATATTTAAAAAAAATTAAGTTAATAAAAATATTCAAACATTATTATGAAATATGCATGGATGATAATTTCATGACTTTCCTTCATTTTTTTCCATTGTTAGTCACTTTCATAGAAAATTCCATTCTTAACCATTAAGGAATGGGTATTTGAAAAAATGTCACTCTAATTTCATATATAATTGGGTATTCTTCTATTGTTTCAAAAATAAACCTAAATTATTATTTTATCCCCAGAATCTTCCCAATATTTATCCCCTATAATCCTTTTACACATTTGGGAGCCCCTAGTCACAATAAATCTCATTGACTTCAAAATAAAAATAGTTTCTAAGTGAAGATTTAATCTCTTTAAAATAGGAAACACTTTTATCTTGGTTTATATATTTTATCTTCACATTCTAAATATTGTGAAATATGATCAATCTATATAGTAATATAAAATATATTTCATTATACTTTTCAAAAATGATATAATAATTAAATGATTACTTATGTTCATTATTGATTTATAAAATTTTCATGTTTGAGTTTGTTTTATTAGCTACATAGATTATGTTATTCAATTTCCATAATTATAAACATGGGAATTAAAAAAACATAAATAAATTATATATATATGGTACTAAATATGAATTTAATTAATTTTTATGGTTCTATAAAAAAATAACCAAATGAATATTCTTTATTTATAAACTCCTCATGGTTGAAAAAAGTTACCCAAAACATATGAATTATGGATTGTTTCCTTTTAAACTATACTTATATCTTCGATAAAATGAAAATTTAACTTTTAAAATCAATATAACATTATAATTTAAGTACCTTAAACATTATAGATATAATTAAAACATGATCATGTTAGGATCACTTAGGATATGAAAAACACCGAGAGGGAGGAGGGGTGATTTAGTGTTTATATTTTTTTCCTCTCAAATACTATTTGCTCCCCTACTTATCCCACACATCCCTTTTAAACTCAAAAAGGTGTAGAAATAAAAATGAAACATAGAAAAATAATGTAATAGGTTAACCTTCAATAAGGATGACTACATCCCTAGTGTATTTTGGTTTTTGTAGCACACACACAAATCTCTTATTTTATTATTCAAAATTTTTGAAAGAAAAGGGAATGACCTTCACCCTACTAAGTGTTTTGGAATTTACCTGATTTAAATAAGGAATAAATTATTACCACACATGGACTAATTAGATGTAATTTTAATCCTTATTGAATATATCTAAATATTTGGCAGTCAGACACTCTTATTTCTACAATACATAGGTTATTATCCTAGAATTCAGTATCAGATCCCTCTTTTATAACCAGAAATATCTTTCTTCTTCTTTATTTTTATATTAAAATCACCTGAAAATACTTCCATATTCAAATAAAGAAATATTCTTTAATTTTTTGGTAGTTTTATCTTCTCCCACAATCCTCATCAAATCCCTAGTCAAAGATATCTCTATTTGACCTTCCATGAGACTCATTATTATACTTATTTAAAACATCAATGAAATATATGGTCATTTTAATTTCCATGTATTAATATAGGGGTTAAAATAGGTAATCACAGTGTAACCTTTCATCTCATGGTTTGAGTGAATCTTAACTTTTATTATAATCAACAAGGTTGTAACAAGGCCTATCTCGTTATTTTCATGATAAAATACTCTATTTCATTTTAGTACTACATCTAACATCCATGGCCCACCATCATGGAATATATCTCTATCATGAAATATTTTTCATCACAAACCACAGTCTATTACTATCTATATTTTTTTCACATTTTCCCTAAAATTGCATCATTATTCATTATGTGACTACATATACTTCTTTTTATATCCTAAAATTAGGGCATCAATCATTGATTAAACACCAAACCATGATATTTTTAACTTTAATAATAGATTAATAATTAACACATTATAATTTTATAAATATATATTCTATAAATTCAAGATCCTCTCATTTATTCCAACTCAAACCCGTTATTTAAGAAATGAAGTTTCTTATATATCCCTTATTTTAGTTTCAAATATATTACGCTTGTATAATATTTCATTACATATCAGAATAAGTTTTTTCCATTTCTAAATTTCTACATGAACCTTATTAAAAAAACATACTAATGTCTCTAAATTTCATAATTATCAAATCACGGATATTACGCATCACTGTGTGCACTACCCTTTACCACATTTCAATAATTTGAAGGATATTTCATATTAACTAAATAAATTATATAGTCTCAGAACTTCTTTTTCATTTCCAATTATCATTATTCAATAAGATATTACATATCAAATCAAATTATAATAATCATTCAACACATATAAAATTATCTGTTAACTGTATAGAGTTTCTGACACAACATTAAAGGTTCCCTGAGAAGCATTTCACCAATAATAAGGTGGGTGAATCATTGGTGGCTTCAAAATATTTTATATTTTTTTATTAAAATAAACCATTGTGATTAGATAAGACCTAATACTCTTAATATTAACATTTACTCTTTCATAACACAAGAATAAAATAAAATAGATAAGGCACACATAAATTTTTACAAGGTTCAACCTTAATGTGAGAGTCTAATTCTTACAATGTATGATTGTTATCCCAGTCCATTTTCCCCCTATAATCAAAAAATAAAATCACTTATGTGTAGGTAGGTATCATCCTTCACCTACAGTTCATAGGTTCCTACTAGTTATAATCTTTTATACTAGCTGCAACTAGTTATAGTGAAAAATAGATATCACCAGTTTAGAAAGATCTTTGGAAAGTTCATATTACTCTTATAAAAAATATAAACCTTCCTCTTCAACCTAGTAAATGTGATGAAGGTAGATCTTATAACTTATTCTTAGAACCATGACTTCAAAATAAATCTGATGAGTTCTATTAAAAGTTTCAATTGGTTTATGTTCATTGTATATAAATCCTTGAAGGATTACTCCTTTTGATAATTGAATGATTGAGTTTAATTGGTTTCTCAAATCAATCTATCACAAAAAATTTAGACCCAACTCACACTAATTCTTGGAGATAGAACTCTCAATATACTCTCTCTCCCTCTTCCAGTCACAAAATATTCTCTCTCTTTTATAATCTTTTATGTTCCATTTGAAACATTTAATTTCATGATCCTTTTCAATATACCAAAAATAAAAAAATTATGTGTCGTATAAAGCTTTACAACATAAATCAAAATGATAATTAATTTTTTTTCACCCATGATATTTTTAAAAGATTATTAAATTTTTCACAATGATTAATCATCCACATCCTTCTATGAAATATTCCAAAAATTCCCTCTATCTTTTAAGTGGTTAACAAAACTTAGAAATATATAATCTTCATTTACCAAGATAAAATATATGATAAATAAATATATTTTTCAATTATATAAATACCCAATAGTGATATCCTCTTCATTTCAAATGAATCAATCACATTTCTCATTTTCTTTAAACTACTCATGACATAACATCCCATATTACAGCATAACATAATAGAAATTATCAGTCACTTGAAAAATAATAACACTCTACAAAATCATATTAATTTACAATATGAATTAGTTGTGATATATAAATTCAAAATAACACATTATTGTCAAACTTGAATTCTAAAAATAGTTTTCACAATTTATTTAATGAAATAGACCAAAATTCATTTAAATTATTCCTCATTCAATTGTTCTCATTAGTGATCTAGTTCTTTATGATGTGTAGATCATAATCTCTTCATTCTTCTTGAATTGAAATTGATTTGCGATCTTTTAGTCCATTAATTTCATCTCGAGCATCCTATGGTGTGATTTTCTTTAGAATATATAATTATGGAAATCTTGAATATATCACCCTTTAGAAAACTCACAATTTCACAATAGTAATGATACATATAGAGCCCAAATAACTCGTAAAAAACATCAAATGACTCATACACAACTTTCAATGACTATAAAAAATAATCAAATGAAGCATATATATATTACAATCACTCATACACATATTTAAATGATGTGTACAATGTTTTGATTGACTCATATGAAGCTATAGGATCCCCTCTATTGACTAATATGAAATTTTTCATGAATAATACAATGAATTACTTATACAAATTTCAGATTCTACAAAAAAATTTATAAAACATCAAATAAACATATAATCACTTTAAAACACCTCAAGAATAATTCAAAACTTCTCAAAAACATTCCAACTACCTCCAACAACATTTCTACAGCCTATAATTATCTTTTATTCAATACTAAAAATAAATAAAATCTTTCAAAAAATATTTGAGTCACTTCAATCAGTCCCTTTACATTTTTTTTCAGCGCCATTTAGTTCTTAATATCTAAACTCAAATTTGTTTAGAATACTCAACACACATAAGAATCTACAAATCACAACTTGTCTCATGTGTGAAGTTTCCTAACACCACACAACCAGATAAGTTAATTATTTTGAGATAATTACATCTCTTGGTGAGAAACAATTATGGATTAATGACATAAACAAACTCCCCTTGAATTTACACTTCTATTTCTCAAATTATCCTCGCCTATTTATCAATATCTATAACTCATATTAAAATAGTTAAGGAAATATCACACTCCCCATTGAACAAAAAAACAATCCCCCCTTTGAAAAATAAGAGATTAACTTCCAAAGAGTTGATTAATTTCTATCCCCTTATATTACATAATCCAAAGCCTTATAGGGGTACTTTAAACAAATCCTCATGTGATAGGAGAAGGATGAACATGAGTTTTTAGCCACAATTTTTCAAAATTATATATTGGAATTTCCTTTGTAAAAATATCTACAAGTTGGTCATTGATGAAAATTTATTCATGTTTCACATCACCATATACCACTATCTCCTTAATGAAATGAAATTTTATTTCAGTGTTCTTGTATATTGAATGTTGAACTAGATTATTTAAGATACCTATAACTATTTAATTATCACAAGTAATTTTTAGTGGGTTATAAACATGAAATTTGAAATCTGATAGCTATACTTTCATCCATAACATCTATTTATAATCATTTTTTTCTATAATATACTTTGTTTAAACTATACTTAATGTAATTGAAGTCTGATTATTTTTATTCCAAATCACATAGATCTATCAAAGAAAAAATGATCAACCAGATTTGGACATCTTGTCAGTATAATATCATACCTAATTAGCATCTATGTATCCCTCCAAATAAAATCAGAACATTTTATATATAGCATGATAATATTTAGAGTGTGTTTGATATATCTCAATATTCTTTTAGATTATAGTATATGATACTACTTTGAATCACTTTGTAATATTTCATAAATATTCACATAAAATACTATATTAGTTCCTAATGTTTTCAAGTAGAGAGGGATTACAATAATTCTTATGAAATCGTTGTGATTGAAAATATTTCCACCCTCTCCCTTCATCAATTTTTTCCAACAACTATAACAGTGCATACTTATTTTTTCTTTTCCATCTAAATACTTTTAATGAATTATATATCATATTTTCCTAGGATATAATGATGTAATCAACACTTTTTACAATTTGGAATCCTAAAAAATAGTTCATCTCATCCAACATAGACATCTCAAAATATATTTTCATATTTTTTTAAAAATATTCAGAAAGACAATTTTTTCATCAATAAAAATAATGAAATCAATATACACATTGACTGGAAGAGTACTTATATACATCAATTTAATATAGATGTTTCTATAAACCTTTACCTTTAAAAATTTCATGTCCCTCAAAAAAATATCCATCTTAGTATAATAGGATCTAGGGGCCAGTTTCAATACATATAAATCCTTATTAAGCCTATATACTATGATATAATCTTTATTAAGGATGAAACCCTCATGCTATTCAATCAAAACATCCTCTTCTACATTACTATCAGAGAAGGTATACTTTACATCCATTTTATAGACCTTGTAATATCTATATAATAAATCATTCAAGAACATACCAATGGTCATGATCCTATCTAGTAGTGAAAAATTTTCCTAAAAATAAACTCCTTACATTTGGGAGTAGCCTTTGAAAACAATACATTCTTTTTTTTCTTTTTCACTTATCCCCTTTCATTGATTTTAGTTTCTAAAACCCCACTTGGTTCCAATCACATTTTTTATGACCATGTCTTGGAAAAACACCCAAGTGGAGTTCTTCTTAATTTGATCAATCTCTTTATTCATATCATTGACCCATTCATTATGATCAACTACCTTAGAAATATTTTGTGGTTCAACTTGTGAGATGAGTGAAATTTGGTTTTCCAATCTCAATATCATTCTAATTTGGATAGATGAATTTTGATTTACAATAATATTTTTGGAATTTAAGTGATTCCTCAGTATATAATGTATCTAATTCTCATCAAACCCATATTTATTATATGTCTTATTTGAATTAACTTCAATTGTATTCTTCACATATACACATTTATTATCATTATATTATTCTTAAATTGATATGATTTTTGATCTAGTTATCATATCAGATACCTCAACTATCACTTATGTTTTGTATATATATTTACATAAAACATTCTACCATATTTTTTAATCTTTTATTTCGAAAATTTTATCCACTTACATTGGAAAGGTATTCCAAGAAAATTCATTCTTCTTCCTATTCTTAATATTTTCCTAGATTTAGGCCTTTAATATTCATAAATAAAAGACTAAAAAAACATTATTATATTTTAAATTTATATTATTTTTGTACCACATATCATATAGGGTCTATAGGGATTGTGATGTTTCTTTAATTCATTTAGTTTAATACATCATAAGAACATGTTTTTGTAGTTCGCTTTGACCTTATTAGAGAAATGAAAGCAGGACCCTTCAGTATGTAATTATGTTTATAGGATGATCTTTTAATTTTTATGTGTTGATCATGCAGGTCCAAATTTAATAGATGAGGGTACTTAATAGTCTACCAGCTTTAGTAGTTGAGTCAGTGTTGGATATTATAGAATGGTTAATTCAATGAATGGATGTCTTTGTTTCTCAGATGGCGGTGCAACTGGCTTACCAGTTGAGGAACTCTATAAAAGATAGGTGGGTCTAGCTATTGTTGTAATGTTTTTCCCAAATTTAGTCAAAAATATAATCACATGATATTTAGCAATTTTGACTCCTACCCTTATACTTATAGTAATATAATGGTTTTTTAGAATTCTCCCATGTACGTAAGATGAAATGCTAAACCATGAAATCTTGTGTGTCCATTTATTTTCTTATTGATATTTTATTGCATGGGTTTATTTGGGGTGTGATAGGGGTGTGGATTAGAAGTGGGGATTAGGGTGAAATATTATTCATAATTCTGGTTCTCTATGTTAGGTAGATAATTACTGGTAGTTGAAGTTCCATAACACAGAACTTCCAGTGGATATGAATTTCCAGTGAACTTAGGTTGCGCATGTAGAGTTTGTATCGTGGTTTTAGTATTACTTCCTAGCAAGTGGTATAAAATATTATTTGGACACAATAAAAGACTTATGTAACATTCTCACATTACTCTAATTCATATTGTAACACCCCAATATTTTATTGTATGTATATTCTTAAATTTAACCTCTTTAATAGCTTCTATTGCACACAACACCCAGCTTAAATGAACAATGAAATATTATTGTGTGATCATTAAAAAGTAGATGCTAAATTGGATGGAATGAATAGTGTTAACCACATTATGAAATATATAATTCTACAACTCATTTCTAATGTATTAATTAATTCTTTTTGAATAAGCACATATTTTTTATTAGAATCATTTTATTCTCCAAAAATAGGTTTTCTTCAAAAATTGTTTTCTTTCTTTTTATGTGTCAATGTTATGATAAATTTTTGGAACATCTATAAATTTTATTTTATAATAATAATATCATTTTTTAAATCATAATATTAAAATTAACTTATGGTTAATATTTTGGAATTTTCTAAACAATTTATTTTCCAGTGAATTGAAGAAAATACCAATTTTTATAAAACTGTAAATTTCATTTTATTAAAAGTATTTTTATGATTTAAATTTGATATAAATGTAACTTGATTAATCATTAAGTTATAAATAATCTAATTTATTTCATTTTAATCATATTTATACCTTATTCTAGCATAAGTATATTTTGGGGCATAAAATTACCTTTTTCAAGTAAAAAGTTTTCATTATAGGATTATTTTTAAATTAAATTATAAAAATTATATATTTAGAATTTTGAAAAATGGAATCCATATTTGGATTCATAAGGTCCAAATTTATTAAATATGCCCCTTTTATTTTTTCCCAATATAAATAGTAATGTTGGTAATTTTCATTACCATGGTAAAGGTTAATTTGGGTAGTATATGTTATAAATAATTTGATAGTGACTATAAAATGAACCTAACACTCGCCTAAATTTTATTAGATGTGAAATTTTCCTCCATAATCATTCAAGTTTTGTATATATGACAATTTTCTACCATAAGTAATTGATTTTGAACCTTATAATACTATATTTAATGAAATGTCAATGATGTCACATTCATGATTTTAATAACTAAAACACTATTAATATACGATTATACAAAGGATATATTTGAATAAAAATAGTCATTATAAATAAAAAATATTTATCTTCATCAAGATAACTTAATTTTAATTTTTATGTAATAAATACTTAGCTTCAAAGTTTGCACAATGATGGTGTAGTAATTATTTAATTAAATGATATTAGAAATATTAAAATAAAAATTATTTTAGATAACTAATTTGGTAAAATAATTTTATATATAACCATTACATGTTAGTAATTTAATAAAATATTTACTTTAAATTATATGTTTTATCATTATATTATTAAATTCAATGTAATAAATAGTTCTTAAAATTTACATAATCAATAGTTTATAGTAAATAATATATAATTAATTGATTTAAAAATCCTAAAAATATTAAATTTGGAAAACTTATTTTGATAAGATTTAACATGTAATACATAATCCATTTATGGGTATTTTGGAATTTTATTGTTACTATATTATCCCACGAAGAGTAAAAAATCCACGTTGTCATGGTAAGAGTTAAACAAGTTAAATAAGGGTTAAAACTAAAAGATAAGGATATAAATTTATTCAAAACTTATTTAAATTTTATTTTATGATGGTATATCTACCCCTAATAATATTATCTTAAAAATTAATAAGTTTTTATCTATTTTTAATTGAAAATTAATTTATGTTAAATTTGTATTTTAATAAATTCCTAAAGTTCCCCTCACCTCAATTATAAAATGGAACTCCTTCCTTCAATTCATACACCACTTTGATTCATCTATCTCGACAAATTATTTACCATTAATTTTATAAAATTACTTATCCATGTTTTTGAGGTGATATTCTCCTCAAAAGATGAACCCTATGTTCCTTAATAATAGATCTAAAGGATGTCCATCAAAGAATAGGTAATCATTGTTATCAACTCTTTCAAGTTTATTTCTTCTAATTCATATTCATGTGTTTTTTCCATTATAAAATAATAACTATAGTATCATATATATATTGAGGTGTCATTATTATTATGAAACTACTATATTATACCTTCTATCTATCCTATGAAAAATTAAATCACTGTACATGCTTACGTACGACTTATCATCTCCACGTAGCGGTGTAATTGGTTTTTCATCCCAACTTTACAAAGATTATAATAATTAATGAAATAGTGGATATATATGGTAATTTTGATATTAATTTTGTTATTTAAAATTATTATGTCACCAAATTCCATACCATTTCATCCATAAATGTAATGATATCATCTCTTCTGCTTACATATGACCTACGTCTGAACGATGTGATGCAATTCATTTTCTATGGTAAAAATTCAATATTTCTTAAAAAAATATATGATGAATAAATATGACATATATGATCATAATATAATTTTTTAGATGATTAAATTATATTATATGCATATGAACTGGGAATTACCTGACAAAACATGCATAGGAAAATGAAGCAGTTAGCGCCCTGAATAACGGTAATAATGAAATATTATTAAAAAATTGGTGATAAGATAATATAAGTGGATAATATATGATATCATAAAAATCAATATGGTTTTTATATAAATTAATAATAATATTTAAATCATTATAAATTATTTTAATGAATTTTCAATTAAAGTAAAGTGCAAGGTAAGATATTTCTTAACTCAATTTCCACTCAGTAGGTTAAACTTCTACTTCATTGATTATGTCATTATAATATTATGCGTGTAATTAATTTTCATTATAAAATGTTGTATTTATATTTTTTTAATGTGGATTTATAGTTGATAAAACTAATTTATTCATTTATTAATTCTCACTCCAATGTTATCATCATTTTAAGGGTTCACTTTACAATCTCATTCTAATTGAGATTGTTTATTCTTGAATATCAGTTGAAGGAAATTACATTAAAATTTCCTAATAAAACCTTACATTTTATTATCATATGGTTATTAATGAATGATTTTAAGGAATATTAACATGTTACCACTCTTTTACATATAAAATTTTTAATAAAATGTTTTCAATAAAATTTGACTTCATTTATCTCTTCATTTGGAAATAAGTTTTCTTTCAAAACCATGTTTTCTAAAACAAAAATCAATTTTTTGTAACTTTTAAAAATTATGTATTAAATGAATTTACACCCATTTTCTTTAATCTTAAAAAATACATAAAAGGAATATTTATGTCATTTTCAAAATAATGCATGTTTGGATTTTACTAAAAATGTGAAAGGAAACATTGTTTTAAGGTGTATAGCATGAATGGAATTTATAGTTATCGTGACCAATAAAATTCTTTCAATATTATTTTATAAGTTTCAAAAGTTATTTTCAAAGAAAATAAATATAATTTTTTTTTCTGAAATTTTATTTTTTAAAATTTATTTTCAAAGAAAATTATTTTAAATAAAAAACAAAATAAAAAGGATATTTTCTTCAAGAATATTTTTAAATATATTTTTATTGTATTTATATTCATCAAAATAAAAAACCCTTTATTATCAATCTGATGGGTACATATTTTATTGATACCATATTTATTATTTCAAAGGATGGGTTATGATTAGTTTAATTATGGATGTGTCATTTTGATACCATTTTCTACATTACTCTGGATGGTTTATGGTTATGTTTATTTATTGGGGAATGTATTCGCATTTCATATGATAGTTTTTAAATATAAAAATTATGTTTATTATATTTCAATCCTTCTATATGATGAATGAATTATACATATTAAGTGATGGTTGGGTACCATGATAGCCCCTCGATTTATTAGTATGTATCATGTGACAAACTGGTTTGGGTATTGGTTAATGTCTTACTTGTTTATCTATAGTGTCTTGGTCGAAGCCTTTATTGTATATTTATGATGCTCAAAATTATGAATTCTGTTACTGATATTCCATGTGAGTATTATATTAGTATAATATATATGGTTGAGTTTCATTATCATATGGTTATTTATAAGGAAATATTTGACCATCTTTTTTTCCAACTATATAAGGCTCCAGTAATTGGTTGGATTTAATGTGTTTCAATTATTTACCTTACTCGATTTTTTATCACTTATTAATTTATAGACTCATTATAATCTTACCCTTACTAAGCATTTGAGCTCACCCCTTTATTATATTTAATTTTCCCCAAGATATGAGGAAATGGTTTGCGAATTATATGTACGGATACACTAAGTGGAATAATAGAATTCTTAAAGAAATTATTTTTGTATTTTATGTTTTAAAATTTAATGTGAATTTCAATTATGTATCTATTTTTACAATTCTAATAAACTATTATGTCCTTTTGGATGTTATTCCTTGTTTCTTATGTCAATGTAATAATGTAACCACCAACTTTGGGATATTGGTGGTTGGGATATTTATAGTTGGTATCATAGCATGTTTAGTAGAAACCTTTGGAAATATATTTAAGAAAAATAGATCAGATAATGAAACCCTATGGTTGAATTTGAAAGTATATCCAAATAAACTAGGATAATGATTTAGAAATTAATTGTACCTAATTTTTCAATTTATAATAAGTGTATTACTAGTATGAGAAAATACATTATTTTTCATAATGATATGATATAATTTAGTGTGTTAATTTTTTTTATAAATTCTTCCTAAAATAATTAAGGGAATAAATATCAATGAACACAATCCAAAGAATAATAATTATCATTTATTTTATGTGTTTAATCCAATCTTTTGAAGGGAACAAATATCCTAAAAATTCTCATCATATGAGGAAATAGTATCATGTGATAAAAAGTTAAATAAATAATTATCTAATTTTTATAAAATTGAATGGAATAAATAGAAGAAGATGATTGTATAAAAAAGTATGGGTAAAGGTATGAATGAAAAAATATTATTTTCTAACATGTGATACTTATGGAATGAAACACCTTTGTATATTCTTAAAAGGAAAATGAGATTGTTTCAAGTGTGGGGAAAGAATCAACCTTGATCATGATTAGAAATTCAAGAAATAATTTTACAATGTGTAGTGCATCCACTATAAGGATATGGGTCACTAAACAAATAAATTCACCAAGAATCAAGGGAATATACCTTAGAAGAAGAAAAGGGATCAAGGTAATGTTTATATTATTGGTAGAGCCAAAGTTGAATGATTACTATGCTTGAATATTTATATATAATAAAGATTTTACAAAATTATTATTTATTTTCTCAATATAAGAATAATGAAATGTATAAGGAGTTTACTACAGTGCCATTTTTTAAGGATTTGGAGGTATGTGATGAATAGTATTGATAACTAAGAGAACTGATTCTGTGGCAAGTTTATCTTTTCCAAACACATTATTTGGGGAAGATAACCATAATATATACTTTATGTTTATATAATAATAAAAAATATATGTTTATGGTATAATATTGGTGACCATGAAGGTGGATGGTGATTTTATGGTTTATTTTATCTTTACTAGGATTATTAGATGTTTGGATTTAAGGAATATATTCAATAACCTATTATTATAGTTTGGGAAGCATGCTTGGTTTCATTAAAGTTTAAAGGTGATAAATGTATTAATATATTTGGTATGGGATAATACGATCTAACATTATGTTTTTTGGGGAAAATTTTATGTTAAGTTGATTTGGGAAATATTTTTATTTTCCTTCTTAATTTTTGAAAAGATGTATTTTGGATGAGTCTTAATGTTAACTATTTATGGAATGGATTAAGTTGAGAATTTTATATTATGGATTAATTTAAATTGTGATTTATTATATTGGATAAAAAGCACTAAATTTTTTTCTTTTGATAAATATTTAAAGCCTGATGGAATAACTTATGGATCTTTTGATAAAGGTGCTTTAGGAATAAACAAATTCTTAATTATCCATCTCCAGGTGTAAAAAATGAAATGGAAATAAATTGAAGAACAAAAAAAGGATAGGATTATAATTTTAATAAAATCAATTAAGTTTATATTCTCAACTAATTATCTTTATATTAATATAATTTATCAACTCTGGGAAAAGGAATTTGGAATAAAAATATTATTCATTTTATTTTCTTACTTGGAAATCAGTAGTCTTTTAACCCATCGTAAATTCACTATTCTGTGACATTATAATTTTTAATGATCATGTTATCTATCAATATTTATTATAAATTGATATTTATATTTATTTTCCATGTTTATATTTTCAATTTCCTCTAATTTTCTCTTATTTGAAAGGCTAATTCTATGGTGATCTTCATATTTCCCTTTGTCTCTTATTAAGAGGATGTTTTATTAACCCTATTTACATTGTGGGTTTCCAAAAAATAAATTTTTATGTATAAACCTTTGATTTTAAAATTGTATTTTTAAATTGTGAGGATGTAGTTTATTGAAGGAGGGGAGAATGTAACACCCCAAGATTTTATGGAATTTCTCTTTTCAAATTTAACCTCCTCGGTATCTTATGTTACCTGAAAAACCTAGTCTAAAATAACAATGAAATAATATTATGTGATAGTTATAATATAGATATTAAATAAGTGAGAAATAATAGTATTTACAACATTATAAACTTTATAATTTTCCAACGCATTGTTTGTCTAGAAATTAATTCTTTGTGAATAAGGGCTTAATTTTTATGAAAATAATTTTATTCTTCAAAAAATATGTTTTCTTCAAAAATTGTTTTCTTTATTTTTATGAGTAAATATAATAATTAATTTATGAAACATATATAAATTTAATTTTATAAAACTAATATAATTTTTTAATCATCATGTTAAAATTAACTTATGGTGAATTCTTTGGAATTTTATGAAATGATTGTTTTTTAAGTGAATAGTCAAAAATACAAATTTTTACAAAATAATCAATTTATTTATATTAAATGTATCTTTAAAATTTAAATTTTATATTAATGTAACATAATTAATATTTATTTATAAATAATCCAATTTATTTCATTTTAATCATTCTATAATATTTTGGTATAAGAATCTTTTTTGTCTTAAAATTACATTTATCAAGAAAACTGTTTTTCATTAAGGGATTAATTTTAAATTAAATTATGAATTTTTTTTGTTTTTAATTTTTAAAAATTTATTCTTTATTTTTATTCATAAGGCCCAAATTTATTAAATATGGCACTTTAATTTTTTTTAAATGTGAATAACAACATTAGTAATTTTCATTACCATAATAAACAGTAAATTTGAAAATATATATCAAAAATAAAATTATAAGGTCTATAAAATGACCCTAACACTTTTCCCAATATTATTGGATGATTAATTTTCATCCATAAGAATTCAAGTTTTATATATATAACCATTTTTTCTGTTAAGAAGTGATTATGACCCTTATAATATTTTATTTAATGAGAAGTCAAAGATGACACATTCATGATTTTAAAAACAGTAACATTTTTAATATGGGGTTATCTATAGGATATATTTGACTATAAATATTCATTTTAAATATAAAATATTTATCCTCATCATGATAATTTATTTTTAGTTTTTAGGGATGAAATAATTGCCTTAAAACTTTCACAACTTTGAGGGAGTAATTATTTAAATAAATGATATTAGCAGTATTAAAATAAATATAATTAGAGATAATTATTGAGATCAATGAATATTTAGATTATATCAATATGTTATAGATTCAATAAAATGTTTTTATTTAATTATAAGTGTTATCTTGATATTATTAATGTCAAATTAATGAATATTTCATAAAATTTACATAATGAATATTTATAGTAAATAATATTTTATTTAATGCTATAAAATTACTAAAAATATTAAATTTATAAAACTAATTTATTTATGTTTTAAAATTTCATTATTTAACCATTTATTTTACTCTTTTTATTTTATAGTTTTTATATTAACCCTCATAGAGTAAAAAACTATGCTGTCATGATAAGAGTTAAAGAAGTTAAATAATTGTTAAAACCAAAATATAAGGCTAGAAGTTTAGAAAATATTCTCCAAATTTTATTGTATGAGTGTATTTCAACCCATTATAATTTTATATTTTAAATTAATATGTTTGGATCCATTTGTAATTGAAAATTAAATTATATTAAATTAATATTTCAAGAAATTCTTAAAGTGTCCCTCACCTAAATTATAAAAGGGAACTCCTTCCTACACTTCATACACCACATTAAGCCTTATATCTCAACAAATACCTACCAATTACTTTTATAAACTTCATTATACATTTTATTGAGGAGATATTCTCCTCAAAATACTATCCCAAATTCCCTTAAGAAGATATCTAAAGGAAGTCCACTAAAGAAGGGGTAATCATTTTTATCAACTCTTTAATGTTTATTTCCTCTACATCCTATTCATGTGTTGTTTTAATCATAAAATAATAACTACATTATCATATATATACTAATATGTAATTATTATTATGAAATAACTATATTAAACATTTCATCAATCCTATCAAAAACAAAATCACCCCATGTGCGTAGTTGTTGATTACCATCTCCGCATAGTGGTGTAATTCGTTTTTCATCCCCAATTTAAAGGATGTTCATAATGATGGAAATAGTGGATATATATGTAATTATGAAATTATATTTATTTTATAAAATTAATATATCTCCACTTCCTTAACTTTTCAACCATTAATGGAATGATATTGTCCTCATGCGGCCTACCATCTCCCCAACATGATGCGATATATTTTCAATGTCCAACATTCATTATTGCTTCTAAAAAATATATATAATGAATAAATATGACATATATGACCTTAATAACATTATTTATATGATGTAACTACATCCTATTCAAAATTTGTGATTTACGTTACAAAACATACATAAAAGAATGAAGTAGTTAACACTCGAAACAAGGGTAATAACGAAATATTATTAAAAAACTGGTGATGAGATGATATAATAGGATCATATATGATATAATAAATATGAATATAGTTCTTATATAATTTAATAAAATTATTTAAACCATTATACATGAGATTAAAAAATAGTCAATTAAATGAAAGCGCGAGGTAAGGGATTTTTTAACTCAATTTCCACTCATTGGGTTAAACTTATACTTCATTTATAATGTCATGATAAGATTATTTGTATAAATAATTTTGATTATATTATTTTTTATTTACACTTTTTTATGTGTATTTATAGTGGATACACATAATTTATTCATTTAAAATTCTCACTTCAACATTATTATCATTTTAAGGGTTTATGCCACAATCTTATTCAAATGGTGATTGTTTATTCTTGAATATTAGTAGAAGTAAATTACATGACCATGTCCTAATAAAAACTTCCATTTTATTATCCTCTAGTTATTAATTTACTATTTAAATTAATAATACCATTTTACCACTCTTTGTTACTTCAAATTGTTTAGAAAATGTTTTCAAGAAAAGCCGACTTCATTTCTCTCTTCGGTCAGAAATATGTTTTCTTCCATAATAATGTTTTCTAAAAAAATAATTTTTTTAAATTTTTATAAACAATTTAATAAAGGAATCTTTTCAAATTTTTTAATATTTTAAAAAATCAAAGTAATTATTATTTCATTTTCAATACAATGCTTGTTTGTATTTCATCAAAAAAGTGAAAGGAAACGTTGTCTTAATGTTTACAGCATAAACAAAATTTTTAGATGTCATGAATACTGAATTTTTTTCAATATTATTTTATAAGGTTCAAAGGATATTTATAAAATAATAATTTTCAAAATGTTTAATGAATTTAAATTTTTTAAAAGTGATTTTCAAATAAAATGATTTTCAAAATTTTTATGAAAATGAAAACGATATTTTTATGGAATTTATATTCATCAATGAAAACAAACATTTTTTATTACTCCAATGTGTATATGATTTATTGATACCTTCTTTATTCTTTATATGTATGTTTTATTATTAGTTTGATTGTGGATGTTTTATTTTGATACCATTATCCATAATATATAGGATGGTTTATGGTTATGTTTATTCATTGGGTAAAGTATTCAAATTTCATATGATAGTTTTTAAATATTAATGTTTATGTTTTTTTACCACATATATATGAGGAATTCATTAGAAATAAATTTAAAATTAGTTAGACCAGCAATCATCTCTATATATGATCCTGCAAATAGACACTTTTCTCCACTAAAAAACTCCCCGTTTCATTCTTGAGGAATAACTAACACCTCTCAATTGGGTTTCGAAATAGATTTAAGAACCCAGTTTAGTTTAAGAATAAGATTAGAAATAATAAATTAATTAGGGGTACAATGAGTATGACATCTCAGGTTTGATAAGTAAGTTCCCCTTTGAGTTTTGTGATTTTTTCATTTTTTTTGATGTTTTATAGGAGCAGTGGATACTTCACAGTTAGGTTGAATAGTCTTAGGGATTGTGAAGGTCATATAGGGAAGGTATTGGTGAGTTAATAGTGGGTGAATGGAACCGAGTGAACACATAAAACAACCTTGCGCCTCTTGGTTAATGGGAAGGGGCACCCACATGACTAGTGCATAATCTTGGCTAGTCTTATAGCCTGACCATGTAGTCAAGTTCTTGCTATGTTATCTCTCTTTGAAAAACATAATTAACCACCCATAATCCTAATTGTACACACTAAATTGACTAAGGATAGATCTAGGGTTCCTCCAGAGTGATATTATGGATTCTCTATCATCAAATTTTTCCTTTATCTCAAAGATTGATTGAATCTCTAATGGATCCAAGCTTATATCTTTATGATCTCATGTTTTATTTGATGTATCTCTTTTATCCCTGTCTGTTTAATTTTTCATTTAATAGATAAATCCATTAATATTAGATCAAATTCATTGGGTTGTGGATTTAAATCATGAACGAGAGAATCATGATCTCACTTTCTAGTTTTTACGGATTTGAGGATTGGATCAGGATTTTTGACATCAGATTTAGGGTTCTAGTGTTATCATGTAATCTTTATATATGTTTGGTGGCTATTATTCAGTTTTTATGGTATTATGATTCTTTATTGTGTGATTGATGTTATTTTAGGTCATTTTTATACATGTGTGATTATAAAATATTTTTTTTAAATTTATTTGATAATGTGTATTTTATAGATTTATAAAACCTTGAGTTTAGGGGTTTTAAATTGAACCACATGTCCTAGGTTCTCAATGGTGTTTTATGAAAATTTATTTTTGGATATCTTAAATTGGGTGGATTTAAGAAGTGGTTTTGAGGTATTATTTTGGGAAATAATTTTTTAATGAAAAAAATATTGGGAATTGAATTTTTTTGGGTATAAGAAATGATTGGTAAGTGTTGAGTATGGACCGAAGGGTCAGGTAGTTAATATGTATGGTAAGATTCATCACATGTGTGATACAGATGGGGTGCGCTATGAAATTAGAGAACCACTTGAGTGAGTTATAATCTATAGATAGTTATTATTGTGATCATAGTAATAAATTCATTTTACATTCTTATTTCTTACACATTTCTCTTTGGTTTATACTGGTTATTTTCAATCAATATAATGGGGTGAAATAAAGATTTGGTTTCTTAATTGAGAAATAATAAATTTCATTATTTCTTCTATTGATTGGGTTTTATTTGGAACTATTATATACCTTTTTGAAATATATTCTATCATATTTTCAATGTAATTGGTTGTAAGGTTGAGACAAGGTATTTCATGGGATTTCATGGGAGGAATTTGGGGGAATTTCACTAGATATACATACTCACATCTTCTTGCATATCTCAGTGTGCATCAAAATATCTTATATCATGATGTAGGTGAGGGTAAGGATCTAATGTTACTCAAGGATTATGTTATCCCCCGACACTAGTTTCTATCCTTTGGTGAGTAGGGAATGCACTTGAGGTCTTACAGTGATCTGGAAGGACCCCAGAATACCCTGAGAGGGGAGGGCTGAATCAGGGGGTCCTATTTTTCTTCAAAATATACAGATCTTATTCCCACATTGGTAGTAACCTGTTAAACCTTTCAAAAAATCACACACAAGTAGACAACAAAAAAATTTAACTTAGTTCATCACTAAGTGCTCCTCCAAGGAGAATACATGGACAATGTGTTGTTCATAATAAAATACACAAATCTTCACTTGTTGTGGGGTAAAAAAATTATACAAAGTCACTCTATACTAGACACACTTCCTTTATAATATTTTAGTGATATCTCACTACGTCCCTTAAAACACTTCAATCGGATCCCCCTAGGTCACTTCTTTGATATAATTCTATCTCAGCTTATCGACATGAAGGTAACTTCAATAAATTTACATTAAAGTATTTGTCCCTATCTAGCATGAGGCACTACTTACAACCTAGACCTGAATTGATGCACTCTGGAAGCACTGTTCAATTAAAAAATGATGTTCAAAAACTGTCTTTCATGAATATCCTTCATAAATATCAACCCTTCACAAATATCCCTACCTTTATAGAACAAACTGGCATCACAAAGCACACCTTTCTTGGTGGACGAAACTCATTCACGATGGTCACTTAGTCAACACAGAATACCCCATCATTGTAAATCATACTTTAATCAAAACCATTGTAATCTTTCAAGATTAATATTATTTTCATAATGCTAAATCTCCCATATAATTATAGATTCATGAAGCTCCCTTATCTCTATGAAATCAGAGTATTTTCAGATTTTCCTTGAAAAATTGGTATCAAGTGAAGGGGGTAGCCTCATATTTATAGGCTTGGCAGTTCATGATGCTCCACTACCTCTTTGTGGATATTCTAGATCTTTAAAAAACATCTTAACATAATTATTTCTATTGCAATGCTCCATGTAAATTCGTTTTTTGAAATTATCATCGTAACTATGACTTTTTTCATCAAAACCCTTCACAATGCTCGTTATAATCACGACGCTTTCCATCACCAATCGTGATACTCTAGTCCTTTTTCATTCACAATGTTTTTCGCTATTGTGTAGATCACCTTCAAAAATCATTGATTCTTCATGAAACACCACTCACGAATCCCATCTTTTTGAAAATCATGCCTTGTTCATATTTTAATAATCCCTTCAATAAATTCACTTTTTCCAATGAAATACATCCTCCAATTTTTTGACCACAAATTTTTTTGAAAACACTGAGCAATGACACCACCTTAAATACTATTATCATCTCGAATTATAAGATCCATTTTATTTAAAACTCCAAAATATTCCTTTTACTCCTTGATCATCTATGTGGAGGATTGAAAATAAACAAAAACCATACTCCAGTTCCAATAAAGAAATGTGTTGGTTCCAACAGATCTTAGCGCAGGTCGTAGGGTTCAGGAACCTAAGTCAAGGTCTCTAAAAAATACAATCAGTGTAAGGTTTTAAAGGTTAATACTATTTAATTTGGTGATCATGGATATAATGGGGGTCATAACTCAAAAGGTTACCATAAAAAGGCATAAATAACCTCTTTACAGTGATAATTGAGTTACCATAGAGTTTATGTAGTATAAGTGAACTACATGATCCCTTATAAGATATTGTTTTTTTATTTCATAAATGTATCCAAAACCATGATATGTTTGCATGAGAAGTATTCATGCATCATTGTAGACATTCATAAGGATAATATACGTGTGCAATATATTTTTAGAAATGTTTTTCTTATCTAAAATTTGTTTTAATAGAAAATTTTAAAGGTTTTTGAAAGTATTTTATTTTAAAATATTTTGGTTGAAATTGTTTTTTCGACATGTGTAAAATATTGTTATGAAGGAATGACTATAGGATGAATAGTTCCACTTAGATATAAAATTGATATCCTTTCTTTTTGGGTTTTATGGCTTTAGAATATGGAATTCTTTCATAGTACAGCATGTGATTTTCTCCCTTGTTTTATGGTATTATAGATATTCCTTTGTGAAGAAGAAGTTAGGGATGTAAAAGGTGATAATGTACATTAGGAAGGATTTAGAAATGTGAAAAGTGTTCCTGAACTATTTAATATTCTAGTTCAAGTGATCTAGTTTCTTGTAAAGGAGTTGAATTTTCAATAACTAAAGGGAGTGGATCATAATTCGATGTTCTAGAAGTATAGTCCTTCTGTCTTAAGGGTTTATGGAGGAATGAATGAAGTTGATGGTTGGTTGGAGAGAATAAACTAAATCTTAAAGTTTCTTTTTACCCTTGAGACATAAAAGGTGTATTTTTATACTTATATTCTTGAGAGAGAAACTCTTATGTGAAGGGGGATGGATATAGAGGAAAATATGGATGAGGATCTTATTATACTAGAAGCAGTACCATTCAAACAACCCAGCCTCCAAAAATCATGTACAGAATATGGATACCAGAAGGTCTGAAATATTTCTATTCTCTGGAAGATGTATCTAGAACTAGAAATCCATGCAAATACAACAACACACAACTACCACACACCTTCTAAAACACTCTCAGACACTAATAGCGTACAACCCAAATGGAACCTATAATTAAATATAATTAATTAAATTACTAAGTAATATCATGAATTTATGTATTTTTGATGAATTCGTATTGTATGGGAAACACGAATTTCACTAGAAGAGTAAACAAAATATTTCCAAAAAATATATTAACTCTAAAGTATAGGAAAATATATTATTAAGATTAACCAACCAACCATAATGAAAATGACCCTAGAACCAATATATAACAGTTATAATTTGGTAATCCAAGATCCTACACTTGATGATCATCATAGAGTGTATATCGTGTGGCTCTAATCTTCATAGGAATTCTTCCACATATTCAAAGGCATCTACTGCTTCATTTGGATCACCCAGTGAACAATGTATACTTTTGAAAGAATTATCAAGTAACTATTACATGATATTATAAAAAAACATTACATATTCATTTTTCCACAAAACATTTTTAAAAGAATATAATGAAACCTTAAAAAACATTACACAAGCCCTTTTCACCTCCACTATATTCATGCTTGCATCTGGGTCAGCTTTTGGAACTCATACCCTAGTATCAGCATGTTAATCCTTTGGATTCACCACCACTATAGCTATTTTCTCCCATAATTTTAGTTCTAAGAGAACTTCCATGTAGTATCCATTATAATTTGAAAGTTACAAAATATACACTTTTTCAAAATTCTTAGTACTCATTCAGAAAATATATTCTCACACCAAACCTAACAATATCCCACTTGAGAATTATTTTCCAATATTCATAACCAATTCCTCAGGGTCACAAGTACAAACTTCCATAACTCTTTTCTTTAGTTCCTTCATCAAGTATATCAAAGCTTATGATATTCTATGACCTCCATGTTTTCTAATCACCACTGAAGAATGAAAAAATTTAGAATTTCCTGTGTTATAACTTTTTTCATCATATCAAATGAATTTTTATTCCATTGAAATGTGTGTAGCTCTATCACCCCATACTCTATAAGATTCTAGATAAAGTATTAATTCATTTAAACATTCTCCATCCAAGTGTAAAATGGTATACTCTTGGAAAATTGAATTATGCTCATGTTATCACAGTAAAACATGCATATCTCTTACCTAATTATATTTCCTCCAAGAGAAATTTCAACTAAACAAATTCCTTCCATACTTCCATAAACATACTCATCTCTTTTGGTTGATAGGGAAACTACTAGTTATATTTATGACATACATATCATGGAAGTGCCTCAAAAAATTAAACATGAAACAAGTGGTTTTATTCCATGAATAAATATCTATTCTAAAGTTTGTATCCACATACCCTTGTAAGGGATAATAAATTTCAAAACATAGGTCAATATCTGATGATCCTTTGAGATACCAAAAGATCTTCTTTACAGCCTCCAATTTTTTTTTATCATATTCACCATGAATCTATTAACTACACCTATTTCTTGATCAATATTAGGTTCTGTATAAACCATAGTGTACATCATACTTCCCACAACTTAAGCATATTTACCCTTCACTATATACTTGGAATCCTCATCCATTTTAGGTTTCTTATCCTTTGAAATTTTTAGGTGACAATCTAGTGTAGTATTTATATGTTTTGATTCATTCATTTTGAATATATCTAAAACTTTCTGGATGTATTCAAACAGAGAAAGGAACAAAGTTACAAAACTCCAGTCTATTTTTATCCCAATTCCTAACATTCACTTATTAGAACCAAGATCTTTAATCTAGAAACTTATTTAAAATTCATACTTCAACTCTTATATCTTCTCTATCACTGGTCCATCCAAGTGTAAGTCATAAAAATAGATAAAAAATAATGAAGAAACTCGCAACACCATACACATTCCAATAATAACAATGATTTTCATTGATCTAGATAAACATTCATTTAATTATAAAGTTATGAAAAGTATTATTACATTTCCGTATATCTTTATTCATCCCATACATATAATATCCCCAAACCTACACTCTTGGATATGATGATAAAATCGTAAACCTTAAATTTTTTCATTTAATACCAATAAATATATCCCAATTTTTTCCATCTAAACATTATATTATCAAAAGGAAATATTGGATCACTTATATACCCACAGAAATTTTAGGTTTAGAGTTATAGATAATTAGTAAAATCTGTTACATAAACAATACCCATGTATTCAGGTGAGTGTTCCACTAACTAAACTCGTCTTTTCTTATTTCCCATTAATGTTTTAACATCTTAAACAAACTTCATTGCATTATAAACCATTCTAGACACAAATCAATTCATCATCATTCTTTATAACATTAGGAATAGAAAATATAAGAATGGTGATCTCAAATACTCAGTAAGGATAAACATAAGCATTAATGATTGAATGTCATCAGTGAGAATAAGACGAGAATAAGGTTATGATGACTTAATAAAAATGTAAGATCATAACATAATCGAACTCATAACAATAAAACATGGATCAATAAGTATGTGGAAAGGCATAAAGATTTAACAAAGGATTCATGAGTTTCAATAATCATGAGTCATGTGATGTCAATACTGATCAAAGGAACTGTTTATAACCCATAGAAATCATAAATAAAACATATTGGTATCTTGAAACAATATCTTCATATCACTCTAACAAATGGAACAACCAGTGTGGTCAAATTCCATCCCCGGAGTACCGAATACATTATAGGGATATCACAGACCCACCTATACATGGTTTATCATAGAACCACCCAAACTTGGTTTATCATGGAACCATCAGTCCTTGGTCTATCACAAAACCACCCATTATTGGTTTATAATGGAACCACCCATCATCATAAAAGTTGTACAAGAATCATATCACTAATAAAGTACATAGAGCATTCATCTCATCATGAAATCATAGATAAAAACATTAATCTTTTCATGAATTTATTAACCCTTTAAAAAGAAGTGGGTTCCATGAAAATATCTTTGAAACATGATTAACCTAAGTAAAAGAAAAAATTTCCATAATAATCTCTTTTAATCATGATTGACCTATGGAAAATAAATAAATATTATAACAATCTCTTTGAAACAATCATAAAACATCCGATGAAAAAATAAAGATAGTATCATTATAGAATATTTATAGTGGAGAATTAGTAACATCAAGTTTTATCTTTTAATGATGAATGGAAATACCAATAAAAATAATTAAAAACATTCATTAGGAAAATAAAAATTTTCGTTTGAAAATAAGTTTTTTTACTAAACATTCAAAAAAATATTTTGAAAATGATTTTCATTGAAAATATCCTTGTAAATTTATAAAGTAATGTTAAATAAAATAATATTCGTGATATTGGGGAAAAAATTCATGCTGTAAATTTTAAAAATAAACATTATTTTCACAAAATATTTTAAAAGGGAGTCAAAAGTGACCCATTTAGGAAACGTTAATAAATTTCCTTTTAAAACCATTTAATAGATGGTTAAAGATCATGTAAAATAGATTTAAAAAATAATTTATGTTTGTAAAAGAACATTTTTTAAAACATTTTAGAAAACATGGATATGGAGGAGAAATATTCCAGATCTAAAAGAAAATACAAGATATATATCACTTATAAATGACATTATTGATGGTTCTTTAATCGATAAGGGATGATATGAAAATAAAAATAGGTTAAACACATTCATAACCAAGGAGAATAAAGATATTTGGTTTAAGAAAATAAAGGAATATTTTTTTCTCTAAAGGAACCATAAAGATAAACAATCTTGAAAGGAAGGATATTGTAATATATATCCTTTTCCACTTTGATACTCTTCAATAATATTCCCCATAAAAGAATAAATTTAAATTAAACATTAAATATCATGAAAATAAGGATATGCATGCTAAAACATGCTATATAGGTAGTATATACAAATAAAAAATGAATATATGTTCATATCATAAACGTACATATCAATTAAAGTTAACATAACATGAATACTCTTACATAGATCATACCATTGAATTAAAGGATTAATAAACGGATCAATTATGTGTATAAAATATAAATCCCCATAATTAAT
The DNA here is from genome assembly GCA_963277665.1 of Viscum album. Lineage (NCBI taxonomy): Eukaryota > Viridiplantae > Streptophyta > Magnoliopsida > Santalales > Viscaceae > Viscum > Viscum album. The sequence goes on from OY728127.1 coordinate 1,818,026,540, forward strand.
GTGTAAATACAACATAATATAGTAAAAAATATTTACAAAAATAATCATATTATATCAAATATAGTGAATAAGTATTATAACCCAATGATAATAAATTGAGTTATGAAATTCTTTACCACTTAGTAACATTCAATTCAAATCCCCTTGGGTGAAATAATTAAAATTGAAAATTAAAATACTATTATAGTTAAATTATTCATTATATTACAAGTAAAATGGGCATTATATAAAACACACAATAAAAATAAGTTTTGAATAAGTATTATGTAACACAAAAATAAAATTGAGATGATAAACCTTTACCTACAGTCTGAATTACTTCATACGTGTTTCAAACTCCTATATAATAAGATTATATAAATTATTTTATTTCTAATGAACCTATTAAAATTTTAATTTATTATACTAAAATCATTGATTTTATTTATTTTAAATTACATATTATAATATTTAATAAGTTAAGTCAACGTCAGGTGTTTTTTGGACACTCAGTTCATTATTTCAAAATGACTTTGGTGTTTTGATTGGTGTCAAAGAGTAATTATTTCAATATATCCAGATGAATAATCCTGAAATAATTATAATATTTGTTCATATAATATACTTTTAAAATTAATAATTAATTTTGGTTATGAAAAATGATCTATGTTACGATCATGGAGATGGTAGGCCATACATACGCATGAGTAATGTTTCCATTTTTCAATGATCATTATAGAAAGAAGGTATATATTATTTTATCTTTAAAATATTATCATAATATAATGAATAAAATATTTATTTTTTAAATACACTTATATATATAATACATGTGATTTAGTGATGAAAAAAGAGTCACATCACTTCATGGAGGCAGTATTCCATACGTACGCATGAACGACGCTATCATTTTTCAGTCTAATAAGTAAAATGATATATTATCTTTCAATAATGATAAATATTTAATTAATATCATACTTATGTAATTTATATCGAATATATTCATGAAATATATCATTATAACCATCTATGTGAAGGATTAGTGAAAAACTAATCACATCACTTTGCGTGTCGGAAGTCTGTTGTACACACATGTGACATTATTGTATCCCTTACATAATTTAAATTAATGTAGTTATATGTGATATAAAAAATTTTAATCTATATATATGTTAAAAATATCATATATATTCTTTAAATCCATAATTATATCATTCTATGAGAGGAAATTATGGAAAATGAATGACATCAGTTCATGAGGTGGTAGTCTGTTGCACACATGAATGATTATTTTGTATCCCATTTGATAGAAGAGGTGGTGTATTTAGGTTATTAAGTTAAAAAAATAAAATATAAGTATATTTTAGATACTATTTTTATTATTTAATCATAATTTTTGAGTACTTTAATGTGGTGGAAGAAGAAATAAAATAAAAACGCTCGGTTAAGCATGATACCTCTTCTTCAGAGAATTTCCATAGGTAGCACCAAAATCCCTCATAGCATGGTTTTATGACAAAAATAAATGATCTAGTATGTGGATAGGTAATTAGTTAATAATTTTGGATTTTTATTTTTTCAATATATTACGATTTGAAGGTTTTAATAAGATAGGAGAGGGTGACCTTTTATATGTGAGGTGAGTGACAGACCTGTAATGTTTGAAAAGAAAATTGTGTAAAAAAAATTTTAACATGACCCAAGGATAAAAAATTTACCATTATCAATAATTATACATTATAAGTTATAAATATTTCCACAAAATATATTTTATAAAATTTTTTAACTCATTTTAACCCTTATATTTTTAGTTTAACCCCTGGTAAACTGGTATTTACATTAAGAGTGGTAATTAATTTTTACTGCTTTCACTATTCATTATGATTAAAAATTAAGTTCACCTTATTAAATAATAAAAATTAATATTATTACAAATATGGAATCCATTTTAATAAATTATATTCAAATAAGTGTCAAAATTTAACTTAAAATTAAACTCGTAGATGCAATGAAAAATGGGTTATCAAGAAGTGTATTTTTCAAGAAAAAGATGATTTTATATTAAATATATGACTAATAATAATAAATATATTAATTTAAATTCATAATTATAGATATATAATCTATAAATTAAATTCAAATAATTCCTAATTAGATATTTTTTCAATTAATTAATAAAGGAAAAAATATTCAGTTTAAAATAGTTTTTAGAAAAAATCATTTTGGAACCAAAAAATTAAAGTATACTAAAATATAATATGAATATGAATAAAAAGAAATTAAGTGTATTAAATATAAATAAATTATTATTATTATACATTAAATAATATTCAAAAAAATAATGGGGCTTTTAAATTACATAATTTACTGAAAAAATTATTGTTTTACAAAAAACAGTATTTTCTACTATTCACTAAAAATAAATATTTTATTAAAATCCTAAAATTTCACCCTAAATTAATTTTGATAATATGATTTAATAAATTAAATTAATTTTATCAAATACATTTTATAAAATCTCTATAAATTAATTATATTATTTTTTCATAAAAAATAATAAAAATCTTTTTCGAGGAAAACATATTTTTGATGAATAAAATTACTTTACTAAAAATTGATAAATTGTTTAATAAGAATTTATAAATAAATTTAAATTTAGTATGAAATTTATATATATTCCATAAATTAGTTTATAATATTCATACATTCTAATTTAATGACTAGTTTATAATGGATAAATATTTCACGGGTCATTTAAGCTCAATGTGGCATGTCGAATATGCTATCGAACATAATGTTATTTTAAAATATAAAGGTGTTAAATCCTCCCCCATTAATAAATTGAATTCTGTAAATTTTAAATTTATCTTGGTAATCAAAGTTTGTACATTTTAAAATATTTTTTTTTCAAACCCACATCGTAAAAAGGTTTAACAAAACATCCTCTTGATAAGAGAGAAAATGAAGTGTTAAGGCCATATGGAATAAAACTTACTAGGATTATAAATATAAGAACATAGGTGAGAAGTGAATATTTATATATTTCTGAAAACTATAATGTTCAAATAATTATGGGGAGTCTTATAGATCATTGATCATAAGAAGGTGAATGATTATGAGAAAGTTAACAGCCACAAAACCATAAACCAAAGAGGTGTGGGATTTTTCATTGATTTCAGATAAGATTATGGAAATAGGACAAAATTTTGTTTTAAGATCAATTTTATGGGGTTTATTAATCACTAACCATATAAAGAAAATTAATTAAATATACTTATTTATAAATTTAAATTTAGTCCTTTAATAAATTTCCATTAAAATCTCATCTTTTTCTCTAAAATATGGGTATTCAAGATGAAATTTTCAGGCCCAAATCATTAAAATAATCTTTTAAAGGTCTACATAATCATAAAAGGGATAATAAAGATATTACAATCATCATTATATATTAACCAAAAGAAAAATGGTTAGAACATGTTAAGATAATTCCTAAAATGAATAAACCTTCATATAATGAAATAATACATTAATCTCCAAAATTCAACTGTAATACCCAATGTTAAAAATAAATCATTCCATATATAAATGACCCTATATCCCAAATAACCTCAATAACCTCACCATTAAATATTGTCTTAACATAAAAGGTTATATCATACCTTTTATCTTTCATGCCCAAAAATATAGCTATCTTTTTTCTAAAATATCGTTAATCACTTAGTCACTGAATCACTTTTAAATCTAATGGTTATATATATAATAAAAATAGGGCTCCCATAATTACCTAAATATATAATATCATATAAATCCTAAAGGTCATCAATAACATATAAATTATATCCATAAAATGTAATTTAATACTTCACATTAAACCGAATATTTACATATACGTCAACCTAATAAAATGTCTCCAAAAGTGTCATTAATCACTTTAAGATATCATCACTTAAAACCTCAAATGGGTGTCAATGGCCTATGAACTTATAATATACATTAATATTATAGACCTGTAATGGTATCCATAAATATTAATATGATAACATCATAATCTCTAAATTTATCTAAACCCTCCTTAAATACCAACTATAATAGCCCTGAACCCATACTCCTAGATTTGGTGGTAAAATCATAAACCATTTTTTCTAGATTTGATACTGATAAATGTGGCCCAATTTTTTCCATCAAAACCTTACAACATCAAAAGTAAATATTAGATCACTTACATACCCAATGACCTTTTAGGTTTAGAGTTTCATATTATTAGAACAATCTCTTACATAAATAATACCCATGTATTCATGTGGGTGTTCCTCCAACTTAACCCATATATCATTGTTTAACATTATGTATTTAAGAACTCTTAAAAACATCATCACATTAGAAACACTTCTAGAAAAATAATAATTGAACCATCCTTCTTAAAAACCTGGGTAATATGAAATATCAAAGGGTGAGCTCAAATGCTCAATAATGGTAAACGTAAGAATTAAAAATTGAATGTCAACAAAAATAATAATATAATAATAAGGGTATGATTACATAATCAATGTGAATGAGCATAATATAAGATAAATAAAACCCATAAAACCTGAATCAATAAATATTTCTAAAGGAATAAGTCTTTAAAAAAGGTAGGATTCATGAAAATCAATAATCATGAGTCATGGGATTTCAATCTTGATCAAAGGAGACATTTAAAACCCATAATAAGCACAAATGAAATGTATTGGTAACTTGGAAAATTATCTTCATATCACTCTTACAAATAGAATAACTGGTATGGTTGACTTATATATCTGGAGTACCCAATGCATTAGAGGGATATCATGGACCCACCCATCATTATTTTTTCAAAGAGACAAATTTTTTGGTTTATAATAGAACCACCCATACTTGTTTTATCAATGAAAAACTTTTCCTTTATTTATAATAGAACCAAACACCATCATAAAAAAATTTCAAGAACTATATAATGAATAAAGTGTATAGATCATTCATCTCATAACAAACTCATAGAATCAGCCTTTATTCTTTTCAGAACATGATTAACCATTTGAAAATAAATAGGTTATATAGTAATCTCTTGGAATCATAAATAAACCCTAGAAAACAAATACGTTCCATGAAAATATCTTTTAAACATGATTAACTCATGGAAAATAAATGGGTTCCATAACTATCCCTTCGAAACCATTATAATACATTCAGAGAAAGAATGAGAATGGTATCATTATAGAATATACCCAATGCATCATAATTAACAATAAGGGTTTTCTCCATTAATGAATGGAAAATCCATTAAAATATCATTGAGAACATTCTTGAGGAAAATACACTTCTAGCTTTGAAAATCACTTTTTGAAAAACTAAACTAAACATTCAAAAACTAATGTGAAAATCATTTTCTTTCAAAATAAACTTGTAAATTTATAAATTAAATTTCAAATAAAACAATGGTCATGATGGAGAGAAAATACTTTCATGTTGTAAATGTAAAAAATAAACCTCTTATCAAAAAATTATGTAAAAGGGAGTCAAAAGTAATGCATATGGAAAATGTTATGAAATTTCATTTTAAAACCATTTAAAATGAGGTAAATGACCATATAAAATATATTTTGGAAACCATTTATTTTTGGAAGTGAAATTTTTTAAAAACATTCTAGAAAACATAGATATGGAAGAGAATGATTCCTGGTCTAAAAGAAAATACAAGATCGGTATCACATAAAAAACACTTTCTTGATGTTACTTTAATCAATAAGGAAGGAAATAGAAATAAATAATTTTAACCACATTTATAACCAATGAAGAACAAAGATATTTGGTTCAATAAAATAAGAGCATATTATTTTCCTTAAAGGAACCTTGAACAAAAACAATCAAAAATGGAACGAGAATATAACATGGATCCTTTCGAAATTTGGTACTCTTCAATCGTAATCCCCATGAAAGAATAACATCAAATGAAACTATAAATATCATGAAAATAATAATATTCAAGATATAACATATCAAAATGAAATTATATACACCTAAAAAATTTATATAGGTTTATATCATTATCATATATATCAAATAAATATAATTAGAGATGAATAACCCTGAAAAGGATCATACCATTGAATTCAAGAATTAATTAATGAATCGATTATGTGAATCAAATGTAAATTCACATAAAAATGTAAATAAAACATAATATAGTCAAATTTCACTACACACATAATAATATTATATTAAAATCATTGTATAAGTAATATAACCAAATTAAAAGAAATGCACACCTATAAAATTCATCTAGGGCCACAGTTTTGAAACACACCCATAGGCCAAAAAACCATGGCAATAACTTATGTTCATGATTTTCCAAAACAATGGTGGCTAAATCCATTGAAATAGGTCACCTATAGCCATGGTTTTAATATTAAATTTGGATCTTATTTCAATGGTTGAAATTGTGGCAGTAGATCTTCTATAGCCATAGTTTTACCATGGCTATTTCAAGATAAATCTATGGTTTAACCATGGAAATTGGATCATATTTCCATGGTTAAAACCGTTGTAGTAAGTCTTATATATCCACAGTTTTAATCATGGATATTTATTGATAAAACCATGGTTTAACCATAGAAATTGGAGGATACTTACCTGGATAAAACTATGGATACATCCATTATATGTAATAAAAAAAGACAACTTGAACATCCAAATTTTCAAATCTGTAGTTTGTTTATTTTACCAAATACACAAACACACAGTAAAAATGGTAATACGAGGCTTTAAAAACAAAGTTAAATGATGGGATCATTTTTTAGGCTAATGAACAATCAAATAAATAATGGTACATAATATAACTATCATCTATTACATTTATATTCTCCTGAGTGACCATCTTATCTCATAGAAACACTAGGTGTGAACACTCTAAAAATTTTGATAAAATATTTCAAATAATTTAAAATAGACATATTAAAATCAAACAAAAACGTAAACACACAAAATTTTAATTAATATGAAACAATTAATATTCCATTCTAGGAAGAAATTAATTCTAAAGAATATCAGTGAAATATAGTTTATTTAATGGGCTAAAAGACATCAAGTGTTTCAATAAGGATGCCTGTTCTGAAAATTCAACCACCCAAGAAAGAGGAAGTTCTTATTTCAATTTCAAGTCAAAAATACAACCATATATCTCCATTATTGTCTCAAAATGATACCAAATCTCAAAAAATACCACTCCTAAGATATAAATATCTACCAATATTTAAATATGATTCAAACATAGTTGTAGTGTTAAATATTTTAAATGCATGAAAATGATAGCAACACATGAAATCCAAATAAGAAAAATCCACACTAACTCAAGTATACACCCTCCCTAAAAGAATAAAAACAATAAAAACATTTAATCACTCAACTTTTCATCAAATTTTTCCAAAATTTATCAATTTTAGGGGCAATATAAAAATAAATTCCAACTAGACAATTACCGTCACTTGAAAAACCAACAGTATCCATAAGAAATCCAAGATCCTGATCCAACTTCTTAACCCTTAAGAACTTTTATAAACTAAATTTTGGACTTAATAATAGTTTCACAATGATCCTATATACACATTTTATTGAATAAAACAAATTATCATGAAAACCAACTTTATCACATGCATAACAAATTCCTAAAAACATCTAGAACAAGGAATGGATATAAAAACTATAGGGGAAATCTAGGTTCACATGTTAGGTTGGATATCTTATGAACCCATTTAAGCTCAACCATAACCGAAACCATTGAATTAAATGGATCATTGATAATTTTAATTGAATAGTGGTTATTAGTGAGGTTTCGTTGTGAAAGGATATTTTTGTTATGTCTCAATTGTTCTTCCCTATATTTTTTTATTCTAATATTATAGTTATGTAGGAACTAGAATATCTAGATTTTATATATGAAATTATTGATCATTCACATAGATCAATTATTAATTATATTATACCATATATGACCAATGATAGAATATTATATATTTTGTGTGCTAATGGGATATTTCATAATATTTCTTTCAAAGCTTCCACTAGAATTAAGAATCTAAGATTCATCTGGGGGATCTCATATGGGAAAAGTGTATTCCAATCAAAATGTGTTTCCTCATATGGAGAAATATGAGGAATATGTTCCCTACCAATAATGTTATTAAAATTAAAGGTATTTCACTAACCTCTATATGCACGTTATAGTAGCTCACATCACCACTCATATCATTAACCTACCATCAAAAAAACATTTATCAGTTACATGATTTGCATAACCATTAGAAATATCATTAATGAATCATCAAATAATGGTCAACTATTTTATGATATTTAAATGGATAAAATGAAATGATTCCACACAATATCAATTATTCCAAGTTATTCCACAATATCAAAATAGTTCTACAATTTCTAATATTAATTTTAATGTATAAAAACCACACACTATCATTCACATTGAAAATGAAAATGAATATACACAATTGCACACTATCATTTACAACCACACACTACCATTTACAAATTCACAATTTAACACTATCATGATATTATATCATTTAAAATTGTAAAAACATTTTTTGGTGATATGAATTTTACAAAATAACACTATTAGTTTCTAGGTTGAGGTTAATTTATTTTCACGCTATCATTTACTTCTAAAAAATTGTACACTATCATGGTATTATATAATTTTAATATATAACTGTTTCAAAGTGAAATAAAAATTATAAACGAGTATTTTAAAAACTAAATTATATATAGATATTATTTAATATTGTGCAGTTACACACTATTATGGGTACACTAAATGATATGTAGTTAGTATATAATAGTGTGCAATTACACAATATTATAGCTATTGATAGATAAAGACTATGAATTTATCTAATATGGTTTTCATTTATAAATTATAGCATATGATCTAGTAATTTCATAATTGGAAACAATAAATATGTGGGTTAATAATTGTGTAATGAATTAATAGAATGAAATATAGAAATGTCTCTAGTGTAAAGGTTTATAAAATAGTGGGTAGTGAAATATGTGTTATTGAGTAAGCAGACATCATTGGTCTATTATAAAAGTCAAATTTCCATGAAATTTTATCATAAGAAACCACATGTAATGAAATAATGGGAAAATAATTGATATATAACAACTTATTATATATATATATGTGATCATTGCATATATGGAAGTCAAAATAAATTGATCATTTATACTATGTAACGCTACAAATTTTTATGGAGGATTTGGTTTGTGAATGTTTAAAATCTCTGGTTTTTTTAACATTGATTGTAATGAATTCTCCAAATTTTTTCAGAATGTTTTGAATGTATTATTTTTATTATATGTATTTACTATAGTTTTTATTGAAAATAATCTATAATATATGATATTATCAGATTACCTTAAAATGTTTAATTGTTCGGAATGAGGCATACTTATCTTTCATCTATATAAATGTAAAATGTACACTAATTAAGTGTATGGATTTATGTGAAAAAATATACAATAATGATGTGATGAATTTATATGAAATGATATATAAAGGTGGTGAAAACATTAGCAGGAATTCATGAAATGTGGAGAAGAAACATGATATCTGGAAAACCCAAATTTTATATATATTATAGATAGGGAGATTGATGTCATAAGAAAAGAGATTTAGAATCTACAGAATATCCATGGGGAATATTTGTATTTGTTCATCATCAATAGAGATGTAGATTTGTATTTAAAATTGAATCATAGAATCAACCTAAAATAAATTATCATGAATTAAACTTTTAGGGTCAAATTGTTAAGGATGGGGATATGAATTCTTCTTTCCTCAATAACCTTTAGATGAATGGGGAGGACAAGAAGACAATCACCTACCTAAAAATGGTAATTAAGTAATCTTTAGGAGAAAAGTGCTAAGGGTGTCCATATTGAGATACTTAAAAGTGATTTTAAATAGTAGATTGAATGTGAATATCAAGGATATGTTGGATGTTATCCCAGTGATTGTTGATGAACTGGAAAGTACCATGCTCACTAAGATGTATGACCTAGTGGAGGTTAAGGATACAATATTTTATCTCAACCCATTAAATGATTCTAGTCCATATGGGTTCTCCAACCTATTATTATAGGAATTCAAGTAATTTTTTTATAATGATTTGTCAAAATGATTTATATAAGATTTAGAGACGGTATTCTTTCTAAAGGAGTGAACTTGTAGTTTGTTTTACTATTTCATAAAGATGAATCTATTGAATCTATTAACATGATAATACATGTGGATCTTTATAATAGTGTATATAATATTCTGAGTAAAATACAAGCCACTAGTCTCTCCTTAGTCATTGGGAAGGTGGTCTCCAACAATCAGTTTTTATTTTTCCATGGGAGGAAAATAATGGATTGTCTGGTAACAATCTCAAAATGTATGAAATATTGAATAAATCAATTAATAGTTGTAGAATTTATCAAATATAGATGGTCAAAAATATTTTGAATCTATAAATTGGGACATAATGTTTGAATATATTCAAAAGATTATGTTCAGAGACTATTTTTTTGGCTAGTTGAAAATTATCTTCAGTTCTGTCAGGATGTCCATCCAAGTATATGACACCCCAAAGGGAAACGTCCCATGCTAATGTGGGTTTAGGAAATTTGAACCTCTTTCTAAAGTTCTATTTATAATTGTTGAAGACTATCTAAGTAGATCCATTTTTAAATGGTTGAGTATAAATCGATCAAACCTATCAAATAAATCATAAACTATTTATGTTAATACAAGAATCATTTAAATAGTGTTTATATGTTTATTTAGATTTTTATTTGTTTATTAAAATTAACATATAACTATATGGACTTTATGGTCTGAAATTTTTAAAAAATATTACCATATAAGCTAAAAATATTCAATAAAATTAAGGCATAAACTCATATTTTTGTGAAAAAAAATTAAAAATAGAATAACTAAATCATTAATAAATAAACCAAAATAAAAATACAAAGGAATTTATTTGAATGATTTTTTAATATAGAAGTAAATTATATAATAATAAATTTTTACATACCATTTGGTATAGTTATGGAACTGATATTGTACTTGAGTCAGTTGTTAGGGATCTTTCATTAGAAGAAGAACCTTATAAGGAAATAAACAGTAATGTCATATGAATGACTACTCATATTCAGTACATGGGTGGCTAGAAGCAGCTAAAATCTTCACTCTTTATAGTAGATCCTTATCCTCATTCTTGTGAGTTAAATCAATTCGTCCACAAGCACACACTAAAATCAAGAAAAAGATGCATATAAAATAAAATAGTGGGACTGTTTTATATGAATTAACACTAAAGAATTTAAAAACCATTTAAATATATATAAATGATCAACTACAAAGACTTAAACCCCATATTTTAAGTCATACATACCAATACATAATAAATAAAACTAAAATAGATAATTGAATAAAGTGTGGACAATATAATCCTTAATAATCTATAAGATATAAGACTAAGCTTCAAATTGTCACTAGAAATCAACACTCAACTAAAAATGACACTTTCAATTACCTAAAACATAATTCGAACAATTTGTACGCACAAAATGTGTTATGTATAGTGAGTGAGAAATAAAATACTTGGTAAATATCACAAAAACCTCTATTATATCATGGGGTTGGTATGTGAATATATAAATAGTAGTGCAATGCCAAAAAGGGTCAATTTCCATTAATTCCAATTAAACCATACCATGTAATTTCATATATCATCCCACTATAAGCCACATATAAGTGACCATTTCCATATAATAAACATATCACAACATGGTTAGTGATACACATCTCATACATCACTAAAAACACAACATATTACATCACTTCTTTCCCATGACAACTCATGTTGTCATTTTATTCCCCTTGTATACCATGCGAAATCAACATGGAAATAAAAATCCATTCTCTATGTTATAGATCATAATTTATACAACATAAGACACATAAAGAACCTCTAACAAGGCCTCAATCTCCTATATTTCGTTTCAAGGTTAATTACCCAACCATTACCAAATTATTCTTCCTATGTAACCAATTAAGGATTCATTTCCAATTTCATTACATATAAATTCATCATGTAACTCACAAAATAACATACCCAATTAAGTAACATAAAAACACATTCTAGTTTAAATAACAAAATTATGCTTGACAAGTTTTTCCCTCTTAAAAAATAATTACCACATGTGTAAATGACCATTTTAGCAGCAACTGCATCCCATAAAACTACTGAGGTATGTTTAACATATCATCAGGACATAAAGAAACTTATAATTTCACCAGAAAAAAGTTATGGGTCATCTAACTCAAATATTATAATAATACTCTTATGGAATAAAAACATATCTTCCCTAAGAGCATAATGATTCAATAATCTTGTAAAGTAGAAGAAATGAAAAGCAAATTATAAATATGTAATGGTCAAGACCCCCATAATTTAAAAACATGTTGGAAAAATATTGGTAAAATAAAATTAATCAAATGATAATTTTAAAATTTATGTCAACTTGTGATCAGTGATAGAATTTATGTTTCTAGTAAAAGATCATGTTACTTAATTACTCAAGTAAAAATTTTACAACATGTTGAAACAATATAAAAAAGATAATTAATTTTGAAATTATTTCAATGTAGATTTCATTATTAAAGAATTCAGAAACTATGAAATATAAAAGGAGAAGTAATTAACATCAAAATATATAGATAAAATATGTCATTATAAATAATTTTTTGAATTTATAATAATAATAAATTAGATGGAAACAAAATTAAATAAAACTGGATTTCCTAAGAAAAAATATTATTTCTCGAGAATCTATCATAAGACTAATAATATTTACTATCATATTAAATAAAAATGTGAGAATATTTTAATTTGAAAAAATATAGTATTCCCTTTTTTATTTATCATTATAAGAATCATACTATAAAAAAACAGATAAACTAAATCAATATGTGGAAAGAATTTTTTTATGAAATGGAAATTGAAAAGGAATAATTTTATATAAAAAAATATATTTTTCCATTTTTAGAGAAAATTAAAATGAAAGAGAAATTAAATCACATACTTTTTTTTCATCTAATATTTAGAATATTTACTGATATACAACCATAAACCCAAAACAATAGTAGAAAAAGGATGGCATTAATTCATGTATGTATCGTAACCTAAAATAAAACATCATTAATTCATGTTGTTGTTTTAAATTTTTTAGTACATGTTAATTTTCCTAGATATTTCTATGAAAAATAATGAATTATCCTAAAAATACATGCACGGAAATATGTTTTTTACTTTCATGTATAAACATGTTAATACAATATATTTAAAAACCAATAATCAAAAATAGTACACATAAATTTTTAAAAAATTTGATTAATATATTTTAATAAATTAATGATCAATGATATCTAACAACCATAAAAGTTTTATTTGGATCATATAGAATACATAAACCAATAATATATGTGATAAATTTAATAAAAAGTTAAAATTTAAATTTTTTTAAAAAAACTCAACCCTACATAGTGATAATAAACTTCATTTATATGATTAGATGCATGGAGAATAGTACAGAAAGGGTTTACCACACTAAATTTGTCTAATATTATGTCGGTGCATTCGCATGGGGTCCTGGAGATAGTATAATAAAATAACATAAAATTAAATTTTAATTTATTCATATGAATTTAAACAACATAAAATACTATTATAAAAATTAAATGCATGTCTGATTTGAATTTATGTTTCAAACAATTTTAGAATGACATTTGATGAAAATCATTTAAAGTAACAAACATATATCTAACAAAAAACTGAATAAGGAAAATTGGATAAACATTAATATAAAAATTTATTTTAATTAATAAATATGAATGAGAATTATTGAATTAAGAAACACATGTGGTAAATATGAATATTTCATAAATGATGAAATTTTCAAAATTATAGTAATTAATTTATAGGGGAATTTAAATAAAAATTGAAAAAAGATCATTTTAAATCCTAAGATAAATAATACATATGGAGAGTCTATAACTAAATTTTTTAACTAATTCATGAAATAAAAATTTAGCACTATAATACATGAAGAAGTTTATAATACCAACAATATATAAGTACATGTAAAATAAAAATATGAAATCAATTTTTTTTTATTAAATGATCTTCATATTTGAAAAAAAATAAACAAAAAAAGTATTGGGAAGAAAATGGCATAAAATTATTTTTCCCATGTGGAGAAAAACATAGTAGAACCTTTTTATGAGGTTTGATTTTATGCTTTCATTTATTGATTAAAAATATAATCAATAAAACTAATAATGAAAACTAAAAAAAAGTGGCATATAGAATAACACAAACATAAATCTAGCATTGTTTAAATGGATATCACCAAACTGAATCTTCTCTGAAATTAATCCCAATCCTTCATTACTTTGAAGCAAAATACACATTAAATACTATCAATTAGTTCAAAATAATTAATCTTGAGACCATTGTCACTCAAAAAAATAAATTCAATTACAGAATATTAAAATATTCTAGCTTTAATGTTTACTAATTGAAAAAACCTAAAATATAAATTGATCACCAACATCTAAGTAACCATAGATTCAATTATTTAATTCTACATTACCTAGAGAATATTCCTAAATATGATATCCAAAATTTCATGCCTACACTTATGACCAATTTCAATGAAATAAAAAGAAATTGTATAAAAATAAGAAAGTGAAAATGTCATGAAATTTATATAAAGAAACATGTCCTGATTAAATAATGGAAACTACCTTGATCATAATGATTGATCATAGAACCATTATTTCACACATTTAAACACTCCCCAAATAGTTGGCACTAGCTATTTTTTAAGCATTTTTCTTCCATGAAATTTTTTTCCACTGAAAGACAGATATTAAAATATGATTATATATAGAACATATACAGTTAAAAAAACGTCTTAATGCATTATGAATAAAAAAACTAAATACTAAGAACCTCTAATAAATTTATTTGATTTATATATAACAAATATTTAAGTATAATTGGAGTATAACTTAATAATAAATGTTCTTTAGTTTTTAAGATGTTATCTATGTGCAGTAAATCATAAATTTTTTGTGGATGTTATTTTAGTATTAAATTTAAAAAAAAGACTAAAAAAATTATATTGTAATGTATTTTAGAAATTTAATAGTAGTGATAAATAGGAAAATCTACTTGAAGTGGAATTGAATTTTTATCCAACATAAATTTTATTTTAAAACTGTATATTACACATAATGAGGTAGCTTATTAAAATTACATAGTGAAATAAAGGTATATTGAATGCATATGGAATTAATATTTTAAATAAGTAATTAATTTTAACCATTATGTTATAGATAAGTAGGAAAAATTTTAAACTGATAGTGAATTATTAAAAGAGTGAATTATATACCAAAAAGGGTTTTAAAGTAAAACATGATGGAATAGATCAATAATGAAGTGTAATATTTAAATATTACCATCATGGAAAAGAAGAAATAATGTTTTGAAAGAAAAAAATTAAAATTAAGTGTAATATAAAAACATTCAATTCATTGTATATATAAAGAACATTAGTATACTAAATACTTTATACAAAATATGGATAACGAATATGAAAAGTGAAAAAGTGTCAGAATTCCCACCTAGTAAAAGGGATATAGGACATTATATATACACATTAATAAATAAATATTATATAGTATAGATATCAGACATATGTATACTGAATCATTGAAATAAAACATTTACTAGAGGCAAAACACCTCGGATAAAGGGAAACATATTTTTCCTTTCAAATTAGTGTATTAGGATAGAGAAGAATAAGGTTTTCATTTAATAGTGATGTAGTCCTTTATCTGAAAATGGAAAACTAAATTTTATATTGTTTAATATGATGAAGGTTTTTAGTAATAGTATTTTTAAATTAAGGTTTCAAGAAATCGGATTGGGAGAGTACCTATTGTGAAGGAGTATCCCTAGGTAGGTTTGTTTGGATAATAGTATGATTTGATGTCACTGGTGCTATAGATAGGAGAGAGAAACTTAATAACCTATGGTACCATGGCTAGAAATTGTGAATCTTTTACAGAGACAAGGTTCTTGGAATACTGAAATCCTATGGGAGATCTGTTGGAGGAGTAGGTGCGGATATCAGGTCTGTCGTAGATCAAGTAGTGATGTTGATAAGGTTGACTGGTGTGGAAATAGATATGGGGGTGGGGAGACCACATCAGAGCCACATTAGCAGGGTAGAGGGGAGGCCGCATTGATGTTTCATTGGTTGGGAGGTGGCATGTCTACATCAGAGGAGTGGGATCATTGGAGGGAGATATGAAGAGGTTGAGGCTCGAAGGAGAAGAATAGAGACACTGGAGGAAGGGAATCATAGGAAGAGGAGAAGGATCCATGTCAACCAGGATAAGGTCTCATGGATATTTCCACAGTTTTCATAAAACCATTGAATCAGATCAGTTATCTCTATGTTTTTTTAAAAAATCTGGCTATATATTCATGGAAATATGGTATTTTTTCTAGTTGCGATTGAGTTATGAAATTCTTGACCACTTGTTAAATTTTAATTCAAATTTAATTGTATAAAATAATTCAAAATTAAACATAAAATACCATGATGTATGAGGATTCATGATATTAAATGTAAAATATGTAGTATATACCCCACATAATATAGATAAGTGGTAAATATGGCATAGGTCTCACAGAAATAAAAGTGAGATGAGAAACCCTTACCTCTAGTCTGACTTCCTTCGTATGTGTTCAAAACTCCTATATAATAAGATTATATCAATTATTTAATTTATTAAGAACTTATTCTAGTTTTAATACCATATACATAAATAATTTGTTTTTTTATTTTTAGTAACATATTTAAATAATAAATCAGTTAAGTCCATGTAGGGTGTTTTGAGGAGGTTCGATTCAATGCTTCAAAACTACTTTAGTGTGTTGACCATGGTCAAAGAGTTAATTGTTTAAAAATATATATAATAATAATTACATAATTATCATATTTATTCACCAATAGTAATTTTCAAACCAATCAAGAAAATTGGCTATGAAAAATCAACTATGTTACGATCATAAAGACGGTAGGTTGTACGTTACATATGAGTAATGTTTCCATTTTTCAATGATCATTATAGAATGAAGGTAAGTGTTATTTTATATTTTCATAATGATAATAAACTAATAAATACCATATGATTTTTTAAATATACTTATCTATATCATTCATGTGATTTATTGATGAAAAATAGTCACATCGCTTCTTGAAGGTGGTTGTCCACACGTGCGTATGAAAGACATTATCATTTTTTAGTGTAAGAAAGAAAATGATATATTATCTTTTCAGATTGATAAATATGTCATTAATGTAATAATTATTCCATTTATATCACATATATTAATTAACTTCATACTTATTACCTTCCATGTAAATCGTTAGTGAAAAAATAATCACATCACATCGTGAGGTGGTAGTCCACCATACACACGAGCGATGATATTGTATCCCCCATAGAAAGGAAAGTAAGAAATTATATATGATATGATAACTCAAAAGTATAAATAGGTGAAAATTTTCATATATATATAAATATATATTTACTTTATATCCATCATTAAAACAATCCTTGAGATGCGATGATGGAAAACGAATGATATCAGTTTGTGAGGCGGTAGTCAGTCGTACACACTGATAATGATTTCATATCCCATTTGATGGAAGATGATATATATTTAGGTTTTTAAATTAACATAATAACATATAATTATATGTGAGATACTTTTTTATTATATAATCTTAATTTAAAAATATTTAAATGAGGTTTAAGAAGAAATAAAATAAAAATGCTTAGTTAATCACGATAACACTTCTTCGGAAATACTCCTAATGTAAACACACAAATATTTATTAGGATGAATTTATGAAAAAAAACTAAGGGATATTGGAAATATTTAGTAAATTATTTAATATATTTTTTCTATTCATGGACAATGAAAAGGTCTTTGATGGTGTGAATAGGATATGAGAGGGGGTTTCTCTTATAAGTGAGGTGAGTGACACACTTGTACTTTTTGAAAAGAAGAAGATGTACCCATGTTTTTCACACTTAAAAAGGATAAAAAAAATAGATAATTATATAAAATTACACATTATAAGGTATAAATATTTCCATATACTAGATTTTATAAAAATATTAGGTCATTTTAATACTTAACTTTTTAGTTTAACCCCATGGTTAACATGTTTTCACCTTAACTACAGTAATTAATTGTTACTGTTTTTACTATTTATTATGGTAAAAATTTAACTTTAACTTTTTAAATAACATATATTATTATGGTAAAAAAATATTTAATCCATTTTATATAATTTAATTCACCTAATTGTAAAGTTTTGATTTAAAATTAACCTTGCAGATGCGATGAAAATGTGGGTTTTCGAGAAGTTTATTTTTCAAGGAAAAGATGATTTTATATTAAATATATGTCTAGTAATAACAATTATATGAATTTAAATTAATATTTATAGATATATAATCTATTAATTTCATTCAAATCATTACCCAATAAGGGTTTTTTAAATTAATTAAAAAGGACATACATTATTCACTTTAAAATAGTTTTCAGAGAAATCCTATTTTTAAACCCAAAAATTAACTTATTATAAAATCAAATATTAAGTTAATTAAAAGAATTAAGGGGATTAAATATAACTAAATAATAATTATGTTACTTTAAATCATATTCAAAAAATAATTTTCAATTTAAATTACTTTAATTTATTGAAAAGAAATGATAGTTTTGCAAAAAAAATTATTTCCCACTATTCACTAAAAATCAATATTTTCCAAAAATCCCCAAATGTCACCCTATGTTATTTTTGATAGTATAAATTCAAAAATTAATTTTATTATATCAAATACATTTTATAAAACCTATATAATTTAATTATAATGTTTTTTAAAGAAATAAAAACATTTTTAAAAGACATATTTTTTATGAATAAAATTACTTTACTAAAAATTAAATGATCGTTTACAAAACATTTATAAATAAATTTGTATTGAGTAGGAAATTTATATATATATCATAACTTATTTAATAATATTCATAGAAATTAATTTAATATCTAGGTTATAACACTCATATATTTATTGGGTCATTTAAGCTTGGTGTAGCATGTAAAATATGATAATGAACATAATGTTATTATTTTAAAATCATAAGGTATTAAAATACATACATCACTTAAGATTTAAAACCACAACCTCATTATATTTTATTATTAAACCTTTAAGTTTCTACTTTTATATTTTTTCCTCTAAATATACATGAATGAATGGTTTATTGATATCAAGTTGTTCAAGAAACAAACCCTCCATGGAAACAAGACTAAGAACCATATGAATAGTTGTGTATTTCAAAATAGGAGATAAAATATCACTAAAATACACTCCTTTTTAATTTTTTAACACCTTTTAAAACCATTCATCCCTTGTACCATACTATACCATCCACTTCCTCTTTCAAATGATAAACCCATTTTTTTATGAATTTCTATATTTATTTTTTGGAATATATGTTACCTCCCATGTGTCAAAAATATATAAATAATAAAATTATTAATTAATTAATAAATCCCATAATATAAAGTCACTTAAAATTCTTTCCTCCATAAGGATTTCAGGTTCCCTTCCATCTTTAAGAAGTAAAAATACATTTCAGAATCAAGCCTTTGTACTATCCTCCCAACCCTAGTATAACACCTAAACTCTTAAAGTTCATATCCTTATAGACATAAAAATTCCAAAAATCTAACCTGGGATTCTAATGTCCTAGATAATTTTAGTACATCAGATCTTGTAACTATAGGAACTTGATCATCAATTTCTATTCTGGAACTTCTTTATACCTTTTGGACACCATATTTCATTCTATATGAATAGCCTAACACCACCCAACATTTATTTAGTCCAATATATACTTTCTTTATTGGTTCCTTTATACTAAGAGAATCTTCCATCAGGCTCTGATCTTTTCATAAGATCTCCTTATTTAAGAGGATATTTTGGACTATTATAACCTTCCATTGACTATTATACCAAAATTTGAAACCAATGTTTTAATCACTATTGACAATAAAGAAACATTTCCATGACTTTTTTCCCATCTTGTACCACTCCTTGGAATTTACTTGAGTATACATAATACATTCAAAAAATCAGTTATATATGGTTCACCATTATTATAACCATATTTCCTCAAACAAAATTGTTACAAAGGTTTAAAAGGACTATTTTTTATGATATAATCCACAAAATTAACTAACTCACCCTAAAACTCCTTCAAGAAACTGATTTTAACACCATGCACATAGATTTATCATTTATTGTTCGATTCATTTGTTCTACAACACCATTCAACTCTGGTGTTTTAGAAATAATATTTTCCATATAGATTTAATTCATCCAAAAAAATTTGTAACTCTCTTAATCTATACTCACCTCCATTGTCACAATAAAGTCATTTATTCTTCATTCTTGTCTTATCTTACACCATGGATATCTATCCCAAAAAAAATCTAGAAGACATTAGACTTGTGTTTGAGGAAAATAACCCACACATTTTTTATAGAATGATCAATGAATTTAATGTAATATAGTGCACCCCATGAGATAAAATCAATGTTGGTCCTCATATATCCGTATAAAACAGGTCAATATTTTAATTATTTGGGTTAATTTTCCCAAATTGAATGATAAATTTTTATTCTTTCCTTAGATTCAACTCTAAAATCATTCATACTCCATGTGATCAAGATTCAACAATCATTTTGCAGTTAGGGTCTATAAAAAATTCTAAGTAATGTTCCTTGGATGGTTGTGAAACAAATTTCATGTTCTTAATGATTTTTCTCCAACATACTTGATACCTTTTATAACCCCAATAAAGTAAAAAGTTCTTGCACACCAAAATCCACCACCATATAACCATATGTTATTTTTTACAAACCATCCAAAAAATAGTATAGAATCCCATATCATCAAGATGGATAATGAAAATTAGGTTAATCTATAAACCTAGGTTTTTATGAATTCCTTGTAAATATAGTAAACATTAATTATAAGTTTTAATGCTCACATATCCATTTCCAACAACCTCAAGTGCCTCTTTATCTATAAGGTGAACCTTTTCTATGCTTCTAGACACATAATTGTGCATGAATACAATATAAATATTTAAATTAAATAAAATTATGGGATCAAGAATCCAAGACTCTATCTAACTCATGACACTTAAAACTAAAATTCCACCTTCACCTTTAGTTGTATAATTTACTGATGATCTAAAAGTGTACTTTTTAGAGTTTACATGCCTATCTTGGGATCATTTCATAATTGTCTCTTATTTCCAAAGTACCAATATGAAGATTCACAGGGACCATTCATCTTTATTAGAACCTAAAGGTTTGTGTTGGATTTGTTTAAAAGATGTGTGAAATATTATTGAATGGAGAATGGATATTAAGCTTGATAAGACAAGTGAAATATAGATAAATGTTCTTTGTTGACAATAATTATTGGAGATAGATGAATTTGTTCTTAGAGGATTATTAAAAAATAGATCTCATTAATCTAATCATTGGATTTTTTGACAAAGTCATGGAGAATTTAGAAGTTTTGAACCTATTGAAGAACAACATCATAAACCTATCGGATATGTTATGGTAACTAATTTATAGCATTGTCCATGCCTAAGTACCCAAGGTTATATCATAGACTATTTTTGGATGGAGTTTTCTACACCAAAGAGCCCAAAAAAATTTAAGATATACCATAAATAAGTTTACATCTAGGTAATATGTACCTTGTGTAAGGTTCATTTCGAGTTTTGGGTGCCTATGTAAAGGTAGTTCCAAAAATATTAAAGTTGTATAAAAGTTTGTCCCACACTACAGTGAGGTGGTCTATATCATAGGGGTTATGTGAGGTACTTCGTGTAGGGGTATATTTTTCTCATGTAACGGTGGTCCATAAAAAATTACTATTTAAGGTTATGATGGAAATATAGTTCCAATAGTGCAAATAAATAGGTTTTCTACATAAAGGAACCTACATAAAAGTAATCTAGGAATTTTCTCTACTTGAATTTGGGTAAACATGATCTTGCGTAAAGGTGGTCATAGATAACTTAAAGGAGGATATTGTAACGTCTCAACCCAGCTCACTATGTATGTGGTAACCAAACTAGTTTTCAATGTGACCCAAGGTGCACCATCCCATTTTCCAGAGGCTAAAGATTAGTAGTGAGGGATTGTAATAATATCATGGGGATACTATTCCCTTAATATTAGTGTAGTTATAGAAAAGGAATAAAAAAATATTATAACCGAGTCCAAATAAACCTAATAGATAAAACATGAAAAGTAATGAAAAAATATTGTATCAAATGACATATCAGATGGTATTCTATTTGTATCATACATATCCCCCTTGGGTGGATCATGTCCATGGGAAAAACTGAAACTAAAATATCATCCCAAACTGATCTTGAGTCTTTCCCATTACCATCATCCAAACCCACTATCGCATTAAAAAAACCATTCCACGGTCCCTTTCCCTAAACATGTAACTATGAAAAATAAAAAAATTTATTCAGGTACCCAATTATTCTAGGGGCTCAATTAGGGTTTGACTATAAATTAGTAGACCACCACCAACGACATCCCAAAAATAATCAGTACTCATAAAAGTGCATACAGAACTTCCCAAACTAAATAACTTAACAGCTATAAAATAATTTATATAAAAGAATAAAATAAACCATTTATTTCCTAGGTTCATGAAGACACCTAAGGTTGTATATATTGTCATTCATCTCTTGATTTGTGACCATGATCAACCATACCTGCTTTGGCCAAGATATGAGTATCTCAGAGCATGTTATGTAAATTGTTCAAACCATAACATCCAAAACCCCCCCCATTGAGTGTGTTATTCTATAAGTTATCACAATCCTCTACTTGGGGAGTATTCCTAAGATATCATAGACTATGCCTTATAGGTTCTTTATCATCCATGGAATAATCCAATAAAGTATCACTAGCCTCCCTCTAATGGATTATTCAATAGTTATCATAGACCTCTCCAACATTGGTGCTTTTTCATTAGGACCATAGGTAAAAACTTTATCACCAACCTTCCTATAAGGGAGTATTCAATAGTTATCATAGGCCTCCCATATGGAAGTATTCATAGTTATCACATACTTTCCATAGGTTTTTTTCTTTAAAATAATTACATTACACCTATTATGGGTATTTTCTATATCAAATATACCATAAACACCCCTATGGACATTTTTTATATGAATAAAAGTGATACATTCACATTTATATATATTTCACATTTACTAAATACACCTAACATGGACTCCCCTTTTTCTCACATCAATTTATTCACTATTTCTCCATTATAAATCGTCATTCTCTAAATAATTATCATTTTACCATTTCAGGTTCAACCTTTTAAACCCCCTCCAAGGCTTACCATTTAAACAACCCATCCTATATACCATAGATATTAATCCACTTATCCATTTATATTTCAACATTCTCAAGCTTTATTTTCAACATCAATGATTATGAAATTACATTTCAAAGCCATAAATTTATTTCACAATTTCATTTTTAACCATTAAGAATATAGTAGTCCATTCAAAACACCCATCTAAACAAATTCAATGATCCCATTTAAAATAATCCTTCTAACACCATTAGATCACTTCTATAAAATAAAATTTACTAACTAGGGTCAAATTCAAGGCCAAAATAAAATCAAATGCATTCCACAAGGAATCTCCTTCTTCATAGGAACATGGAATATTAGAATAGGGAATTTATTTAAAAAACCTCAATTTAAAACATTTGATTAATTTCATGATCATCACTTGGAAACCGATCAAGACCACAACCACACACACTTAGAAAATTTGAAAGACCATGGGTTAAAGTCTAAGGACCACCTGACCTATACTTTTTAAATCCCACTCATCCAATGTCATCCAATAGTTCAGCCTGAATCTATATAAAATTAATAACCATAAAAATACCCTGAAAATATGTCATATTTTCTAAACCAAGAAAAACACCATTTTATAGTTGTAGAAAACTAGAATAGGAGGAATATGAGTTGTATACATACCAAGGTATCTCTATAATATTTGAGGATGCTTAAAATGTAAATGAATCGAAGGAGATCCATCCATGGGATAAATATAATGTGCAGGGAGTTTTGTAATGTTGTTTGATGAAAATGGGAGGATAAAATTAAGTTTGAAACGTAAGAGGATGGAGGGTAAATTTCATAATTTTCCAAATTTTAATTAGGTTCATGATTTTTCTGCATGGTTTTTCAAATCATGTTCTAGTTATATAGACCTCACTATTTAAGGCATTCCATATCACATGGTTTTCAAAGCCATGAAAAAATTATATGACAAGCCTCTATAATTTTCCATGTCTATCACATTGTCTCATGGGGACCTTCACACGGTTTGAACAAACCATGTTCCTTTATAGAATAGGCACATGATTGGGGTTAATTTTTGTCACTAATCATTCACTAACCATGAACCCCAATATATTTTCCCATAAAATTGAAACTTTAAATCTGGATGCTCTTGAGACTTACTTAAAGAATCTCTCAGGCCTCAAACCTCAACAAAAAATATCCCTTTATGATATTATAACTCTAAAATTACTAATTTAAAACTCAGTTATAAAAATGACCCATCCCTGAAAATTCAAATTCCATATTTATTATAATTATTTTATGAGTGGTTGAATTAAAAACTCCCTACATAACATTTAATTCCCCCAAGAAGTCCTTATGGTCATCTAACTACATCACCTAACATTCATTAGTTGGTAGTTTGGTTCAAAAATACCATGTTCCATTCTAAAACACCCAACACACTTCAAAAATAAATCTCCCAATATAAGACACTAGTTCACACAATCCTAAGACAACATTTGTAACAAACACCAAAAAACCAAGACAATACTTACATGATCATGTCATCTCAAGAAATGATTATGTAATCATTTAGTCAAACACCCAATATAATGCAATCCATACTATAGTAATTACCTTAAAAGGATTATTCTAAACCTTGGAACCTATTTCCAATAGAATATTACTCCTGAATCATATTCTCAGTGGTCCACCAACTTGTTCGGTATTGTTACCACTATGTTGTAACTCAGCAAACATGAGAGTACTGGTCCACACCAGTACCAATACTCATTTATATCATTAAATCCAAAAAATGGGCATGCCTCCACTGTCTAAGAACAACCTAAACATGTCATATCTTCCTTGAAAATACCTAAACATAACTAGAAAATTCCTATCACATCCAATGATAAATACTTGATTCATATGTCAACTCACCGCATTCAAAAATGAAAAAGATCAACATACAGTCCTACTATGGATGACCAATCTCAAAGAACTCAACTTTATCCACCGATTCACTTACCAAAATTTGATAACTTACACTATTTCCCAAGGAATCTAGATCACATCAAACTAATAGAGCATCAGAATCTAATGTTGGCATGACCGTATAAGTACTGGTTTCCACTCCAAAAACCATTCTCATGAAAGGGTTTCCTTCCCAACTAGTATGATGTGTCCTTGACACCATTACACTTGGTAAACACCCGAATATTAACATCCCATATATCATAAATCACCAAACACAATGTTCAAACATTTCCAAACCTGCTCATAGATGATCACCACAACTTATGGTGGCTCTCTACCATACTTATTTCCTCACCCTGCTCCTTGATCACTAACCCCAATAGTCCAATCATTCATACATGTGTTGTCTCCTCCAATCCATTCCCATTAACCTATCAAAACCTAACTAAGATTGGTTTATTTGATTTACCATGTCACAGTATCATGATTCACATTGATTTTTCCCCTCTCAATCAATGGTATTTACCCTTTTTAAATCCGATCATCAGGAATATCTTTCCACCACATCTTCTCAAGGTGATCATCCCTAAGATATCATAAGGATAATCACTAACTCAAAATATGATAGTCACCACGATCACCAGATCACACTACCTAAATCCACCATTTAAAAAACTGGTTCATACTCTAACAACAACTGAATTCATAGTTTGAATCACTCTCCCATGAGTCATGTCACACCCAAACTAGTCTCACACACTAACCAATAACCATTATCACATGAATTTCATCCTCATTCAACCCAGAGTATCCTTAGTATCCTCTTCAAAATTAGTCACCCAACTTGTGCCAAAGTCATCACATGACTACCTACAAACTGGCATCGTTCCCAAAACTTAAAGAGTCAAACCCCACTCTTTCCAATATACTAGAATCATTTATCAAACTCTAAAAGGATGGGAACTAGACCAATCCTTCCCTTTCATGAGCATCTACCCACAAGGTGTACCCCTCCTGGGCCGACAATGTGAGAAGGGAGATAATGAACCCTGAGTCCCACCTCCAGAAGGCCCTGGGTTGGCGACCAACATTGAGGGTATAGTAAACACACAGATGGGAGGCATTACCCTCTAAGAGAACACATGGGAAAGAGAGAGATAAGACTGAAACCAACCAACTCCAACTCAGACAATAGTATAAAAGAAATCCCAAGTACACATATGTAATTTCATGTAAAACTACTACAACTGAAAGGGAAAAACTGTAAGTACCGAAGGAAAGTAAAAATAGAAGCAACCACAAGCTCGAACAGCTCCAGCAACCCCAATCTAGTAGAAACCAGCTTGATCTCCAACCTTCTACAAGTGAACTGAAAAACAGTTTATATATACATAGGGTGAGTATAACAGTATACTCAGTAGGATCCTCCCCAGAGCTTCTTGTTCAAAAAAAAAAGCATCCTAAAGCACTGTGAACAACAAGTGAAACTAACTCTTCACCTAAATAGGTATACTAAGTTCCCAGCCTCACCATGGCTACTCTCACCAAGTATTTCATTGAAGAGTATATAATATAATAAATAATATCAAGGGTACCCTACTACTACTTCCCCACTAGTTTTCCACTTTGCCCCAATGTCGGACGTCCTAAGAATCTCTCTCCAAAAAGGCTTGCCTATAGACACCTGGGTGAAGCACCACAACATGAACCTCATGAAACAAAACCACCACATCCACACAAGAAAGTAACCAAGTAGTTTCCATGAGCCACCACAGCTCCCATAACATGTATCATACATTGGGAATTATACCACAAGCCATTACAACCCATACACTGGGTAAGGATCCTCAATCCATCACAACATATACACATTATACCTATAGTAGTCCATAGGAAACTATATCCAGAATATATGTGTGTGAATAAACACAAGACATTACATCCCTCTACACACATATATGGGAAAAACTAACTTTTGTGCCTACCAACACAAGTAACTACTAAGAGAAGAGATAAGGGCCAAAAGGGGTAGTCAGTCATCCATCCTCCCACCAGAATGTTGGGGAAAACACCCCCCCCCCCCCACCCCAAGGCTGAGAATCCCTGGGGTTTCATTTTCCCTAACTAACAGGGTGTAGTATCGTATAGAAACACAAAAAAAGTATAGAATATACTATAGCTCACAACCACACTATGGGAATAACCTAGTATTAGACTCAACTACAGTTATGCCTCTCGGACACCCAGTTTCCACTTATAAGATTAGGTATCCTATAAGAACACAACCATTTGAACATCTTTAATACATTACTTCATTCCCTTTTTATCAGCTGCACTTTACGTTAATTAATTCTTTAAATATTAAATAACCATTAATAATTTCCACATTATATTTAATTAACATCACACCCAAAGTTTACAGTTCCATTTGCAACCTCAGCATTGTGTCCCAACAAGCTCCAACTCCACAGGTTAACATCATTTATTAAATCATTTATTAACAAAATTATTACTTTCCCATATTCCAAGGCATTCTATAAAAACATTCTAAGCTACTAAACACAAGGGGGGTCAATACTGTGAGTATATGAACTAACTGTCGAGTCTTTTACACCTATATCATGAGTGTAGAACCATCCTCCCTCATGAAGATAAACATAGAAAGCACGTGGCATACCTCACGCGTCTTCACCCCTTTTGAAAGGAGGGCAAGCAAACCAGCTACCTTGAGCTGTGGGGAAAGTAAAGAAGATAAAAAACCAATAAGAAATAGCAAGCATCCAAAAATTCACATCCAACCTGTTCCATCATCTATAATGTCCTCCCCGACACCCACATGCATAAACCGATGCATCTAGCCACTCTAAGCATCAACTGCTTCCATAAATGATAGGCCTCCCTGCCCCCACATATCACAAAGGTCTTCCAGTCTCATATCACTACACAAGCTGCAGGAAAACAAACATCATATCAATTTGGGATCTTAGCCCTTAAACAATCAAGAGGGTAACTCATAACCCTATAAGAAATTATCTTTTATCAAATAATCATTTCTTTTATCCATCTTGAATTAACTGATTTATTATTCGTAGGTTCCAAATTCGGGAAACCTAAACAGTAAGCTATTACAAATTAATTAAACATGATTAGTGCATCAATTTTATGAAAATCAAATTACAAAAACAACAAATATATTCATTTACATGACTCTTTATTATTATCCAAACAATTATCAATTAATTTCAGCTTTATGTTCATTACCATTTTGTATCAAGAATGAAAAGCTAACAATGCAAGCATATATATCACACTATCTAGAAAAACAAGATACAATAGAATACAATCGATATCAATTTATTTATTTGGTTCAAAAATTTAATATGTCAATTATATTGTGATCTAGTTAGATAAAACATTCAAACTCTATAGTTTCATGTAAAAGAAAAGAGAAGCAATGAATCCACTACCTTAAATGGTTCTTGACATTCTTTATACAAGAATGAGCTACACAACGGGTTATGATCTCCTCCCCCCATGACAACTGTATCCACCCGAGGATGCAAAGACACCACCACACCAGTCAACACCCAAGATAAGTCCATTAGAAACATGTAGATAGAATTCCATAAAAGGGGAAGGAGAAACAGAAGGAGATAAACCCAAAAGAGTGACTATAGATCATACCTTATATCGAAGATTGATCGACACTACTTGGTTGCATCAAAAACATAGGGGAACCAATCCAAGGAGGAAATTTTTATCGCGCAACTCCTACGGGAAGGAATGGGAGGTTCAAACATTTCACACGTGAGAACAAGGAGGAAGATCTTGGTAGGAAGATATCTTGTCCCTTTAAAATATTTAATGGAGCAGTGGTTTAAGATACTCTGGATTTTCCATTAAAATTAGATCGCATAAAACCATGCAGTTTGATGAAGTAAAAGCATCTCACTCCTTAGGAAAAATTAATATAAGAGTTATAGACTTTGTATGAGCTTTAGAGTCCTAAAAACAAGGCTTTAAATGAATTTTACGTTAAAGGAAACATCAGTGGGGTGAAACTATAGGAAGCTAGAAACACTGTTCATGAATAAGAAATTTGATAAAGGAAATAGAAGCTACCATTGGACCTCACCATTTTGGAAACAATGATCACATAAGGCTACCGTTTCACTATTCACATAAGGCTATCGATGATACTGTTCACATAAGGCTACTGATGACATTGTTTACATAAGGCTACCATTACACTATTCACATAAGGCTACCATTACACTGTACACATAAGGCTGCTGATAGAACTGTTCACATAAGACTACTGATGACACTGTTCACATAAGGATACTATTGCACCATTCACATAAGGCTACCATTGCACTATTCACATAAGGCTACCGATGACATTGTTCACATACGGCTACCGATGACACTGTTCACATAAGGCTAATGTTTCATTGTTCACATAAGGCTACCAATTACACTGTTCACATAAGGCTACCATTGTAACTATTCACATAAGCCTACCAATGACACTATTCACACAAGGCTACCGATGACACTGTTCACATAAGGCTACTGTTTCATTATTCACATAACTGTAAACACTGTTCACAGAACTGGAAATTTGGGAAAAGTATTGGGGATAAGTCACCTTAACCTCCCGGAACACCTAAGACACAATATTTTTTCAAAGGAATGGACTAGAGAGGTCCGGGACATTGCATTCCCTATGCCCCCAAATTTTATATCGAGCACCAACACCCTAGTTCTTTTCACATTTAAAAATCCAAGGCAAATCCATGACTATATCACATACTCAGTCGCACCTCACGTCTACTGATCTACATTCCAAGAATCACTTTGTTTCTACCCTACAATGGGTTCTCACTCTGACATTTTTCATCCTCATCGAGACATAAGGGCTGAATGTTCTACTATGATTTCACCATGCTCTTATCATGTCACTTCCACTAATAAGATACATCACAAAAGACCTCTTACAATATGTCTAACACTCTATTCATCTCAGGGCTACATGAAAAAACCCCCTATCATACCTCTCCCTCTCATGGTGTTTTCATGATCACAAGCACTCACCTATCATTCTAATGTTTTAATTTAAGGTAATTTCAATATTTTTATTGAATTTAATGTAATGATTAACATGAAATCTTCAAGATCTTTTATATCCTTGATTAATTCTTAGTGATGTCTCAATAAATTATTAAAGAGCTTGTAAGTACCTTAGAATAACCAAATAATATCTTGAAAGTAAGTAGAGGAGGATCCACATGAAGATGGGAAGTTGTAGGCTGTACTAACTACCTGATGCAGTGCACCGACTATCCAATTAGAAACATGGTAGCAGACCACACATGCATCAACACCACTATCTACCTACTAGAAGAGCACTAGCCCGCTAGTTACTCCACCCTAATGTTCCAATTATACCCAAAGCCCATCATCAATCCATTATATAATATTATCTAGATGGTGGAGGATCTTTAGCAACCACTGGATACCCAGTTCAAGTTACTGATTAATGAGTGTAATCGAGAAGTGTCCAATGAAGATTCATTTATTATAATAAAAAAAGAAAATTATGGTGGAATATTCTGAGCACAATGGACCCAGTGAATTATAAAAGTTCCCTAAGATTTTTTAAAACCTATATAAGGAATCTATTGGACCCTTGATGGTTTTCATTGGTTAAAAAATTTATCCCAAGTTCCAATTCGACCTAAAATTACTAAAGTTCTAATATCCTCTCATGGTACTTAAAAGTAATATTTTTCTAAGTCTCTCTAATATTTCATACAATCTCATAATTCTCCTTTGTACATCCTTCCATTAAAGATATTTTTTAGTAGTGTGTAAAGGGTTTTCCTAAACCAAAATTCTCTTTCCTCAACATCCCTTCACCAATGGTTCACACTCCATAAAAGGGTAGGATGATATACGTTAAGACTTTAAAGGTTCAAGAGGGTTCCCATAAGCCACAATTGTGAGGAAGGGTATGCAGTCATCATTGAGACTAATGGATTTATACAATTGACCTCTTGATTAGAGGGTCCTCACATCAATATTTATACAAACTCCTTATCAATTGTGTTTTTCTATTATTTAAATTTCTACAATGAATTATTTACAATTAACTCAGATAGTTGCATAAATTTAGTTTGAACATTTCCATTATTAAATTAATTAGATATTATTATTATAAACTTGAATCAAATTTATAATTTTTTTTATTTTTCACTTTATTATTAGTTTTAACTTTAACTTTTTAAATAAGAAATTCACTCCACCCCCACCCACCTTTTGTCATAATATTTAACCAATAATTGTTATCAAAGGAGACTGTTGGGTTTCATCAAAAAATATTTTTTAAAATGTGTTTATTTTAAATATTTTTCAAATATTTAATTTATTTCAAAAACTATATTTTATTATGGAATCTAATTCCAATTCACATTCTATACTTTCTTATGAAACATATTACTCCTATTGGAATAATCAAATGTTAACTTTACTTGGTAGTATTTATTATCCTGAATGGAAAATGGTAATGCATGAGAATGTTCCTACAAAAGAAAATGAATAAAAATACACTTCCAAAGATATTAAAATGTTTTAATTTAATAACAAGCTTGTGAATTCCTTATATTTCGATCATTATAGATATGAATTTAATCATGTTTCCATATTTAAAACTACTTATCAGATATGAAAATTGTTTTAGTAACACACAAAGGCACAAAAAATGTCAAGGACACCTGATTAGACATGTACCATCATGATTTTGAAAGCTTTACTATGAATTTTTATGAATCTATTACAAACATATTTACAAGATTTACTAATATATGAAGTGGAAGAGAATCTTTGTGAGTTGAACTATCTACTGAAACACTTATAAATAAAATCTTATGGGTGTTACCTAGATCATAGGCTCTAATAGAAATTGAAATATAGGCGTCCAAAGATGTGAAAAATATTATGGTAGAGGAACTAATTAGCTCCTTAATGAAATAAAAAATCACATTGAAATTACAAGCAAAAAAGGAGTCAAATAAAATAAAAGAAGTCATGAATACCATTTCATTCAATGATTCTAATGATGAATACCATTTCATTCAATGATAAATATAATGAATAACTTAAAGGTGAGTTTATATACCATGCTCATATTACCAAGAACATACTCAATCACTTAAAAGAGAATAACATAAATAAGTAATCCAAATAGGAAAATAAAAATTTGGAACTGGAGGTGATGTATTATAAATGTAAAAAAGTAAATGTCACATTAAATTTGAGGTCCCTATCTATAGGAAGAATTTCAGAGAAAATAAGAAAGCTAAAAAGGATTTTAAAGTCTCTACATGGTGTTCAAGTGATGATTACATAGATTCAACTCCTCTATCCATCTCAAGTGACTCAAACCCAAAGTTACTCATAGAACATATTGACGAATATGTTGAGGTTAGTACTCTATTTTTGATTTCCTTCACTTATTATTTATCTCCTTATTCTTCTTATCATTCTTCTTTATCTTATTTTTTTGGATCCTCCAGTCACCTAAATTATAAAGACACAAAATATAACTGAATACAAATTGAAAATGGTTATCATCAGCTCGATTATCTATACATATACCTGGAGATAAAATATAATCAAGTTGTTAAATAAATGTATCAAAACATCAAAGAAAAATAAGATCTCATCATGAAAATTATAAATTTACATAATGTTGATAATATTGAATAAACTATTAAATACCTAAAAATTCACCTCTCAATTTACTCAGGGTAAAGAAAATTTAAATAGAATTTTTGTATCTCAAAAACCTAAAAAATAATTGTTCAGAATATGTTAATCTAGTCATGTGATCTACTCAAAAAATCCAATGAAAACCACTTTCAATAAAGGTGTTCCTCAAGAAAATTTTTTCAATTATTTTAAAAATATCATTCATTTAATATAAAAATGTGATTGAAAAACATCTTGATATTGAAGGATGAATTTAACCCATATGTCTTCCAATATTTCCAAAAGAAAACATTCTTGACAAATATAAATTTACAAAATCATTATTTTTTAACATAAGTGAACCTGAATTTGTGTGGGCACAAAAATATTTATTTATTTTATTTTTTAGGAAACGTTTCTCTTGAGAAAAACCTAAGAAACATTGTAGTACCTCGATTGTTGTTTCTTGAGACAGATGTGTGGAAGCCTCTCCAAATTAATTCAAATCAATAAACTTGAAGTAGTTCATGTCACATTCAACGATAAATATCATGGTAATATAATTTGTGAAGGTACTATCAGTTTTTCTAAATACTATTTAATAAAACTAATATTCATAAAAGGTTTAATACAAAATTTATTAAGTATCATTCAATTGTGTGATGTATTTTTTAAAATCTCTTCTGAAAATTATTTTTAAATTTTTTTAATTCAATATTATTTTTTTAATAATTTAATATTTAAAAAATGTTTACAGAATTAATTTAAAATATATTACTAGCCCAAAAATAAAACGATTTCATGCACAAGTGATTTATTACTTTGGAACTGACACCTTGGTCATTATAGAACTCACTTTATCATAAAACTCAACTGATATCAACTAGTAAGAGACCTTCCCAAATTGAATTTCAAAGATTACATGGCTTGTAAAACATTCAAATATAGTAAACAACGTAAATTCTATTTTAAATTTAAAAATGGTATTTCTTCTTAAAAAACTATTGAAATGATCTATCCTAAACTTTTCAATCCAGATAAAATTGAATGTATAGGATTAAAAACCTATATTCTTATAATTGTTGATGTATTTATAGGATTCACATGGGATTATTTCTTAACTCATACAAGATAATCTTGTGAAGCGTACATCAAGTTTTCTAAAAAGGTTGAAAATGAAAAAGGTTTAAAAATTATTTCAATTTGTAGTGATCAAGGTGGATAATTTTATATTATGAAATTTATTGATTTTTTTCTATTAAAGGATATAATCATTATTTTTCTACAACTTGAACACCTCAATAAAATGGGGTAGTATAGAGGTGAAATCAAATAATCCAAGAAATCAATAGAACTATTTTAAATGAATTTTATCTTATAATTTTTTTGGTTGATTCCATGAATACTACATGCTACATAAGTAATAGTTTTCTATTTTATCCATTTTTTATGAAAAATTCCCTATGAACATTGGTAAAATAAATAACCTAAGAGGGTATTTTTCAAATTGTTTGGTTACAAATTTTTTCTTTTAAACACCAAATATAATCTTGGAAAATTAGATTATACATTTAATGAAGGTATATTTCCTAGGTACTCTAACTCAACAAAATCTTATCATATATTTAAAAAATACTAAAGTAGTGAAATAATCAACCCAGGTTGTTTTTTATTAAAATTTTTCAAAATCATTGTCTAAAAATGTTTTTGAAAATAATGTTTTAAATGAACCTTTTCAAACCAAATAAGATTAAGAATAATAATAATCTACTTAATATTATTTTTCTAAAGTATTAAAAAATATAAATACCATCCCCTTGAAAATTTCATCAGTGATTTAGGAATTAAATCAAACTTTTAGATCAGTTTAAAAAAGTTTGAACACTTAGCATTTGTCTCTCACATTGAAACCCAAAACCTCAATGATGGCCCTAAAGATGAAAATTGGTTAGTATACATGAAATAGTATCTTAATAAATTCGTTATAAATTATGTATAAACACTAATGTAAAGTCGTAATGATAACCAATTTATAGGATATAAATGGGTTTTGGAAATAAACTATCTGCATCTAGAAATATCACAAGAAACAAATATCATTTAGTTACCAAAGGATCTAACCAAGATGTAGGAATCAAATATAGTGAAACCTTTTAAACCATGGATTAGTTATAATCCATAATAATCTTCTTGAAAAATGATTTTCATCTAAATTAAAAAAAATCAAATGGATGTCAAAATAATTATTCAAAATAGTTTAATTTTAGAAATTGTTTTTTGGAAAAACCACCTGGTTTTGAAAATTCTTTTTTTCAAATTCTATTTTCAAACAAACTAAATATATTTATGGTTTAAAAAAATCCCATCGATCTTGTTATGGTATCTTTAAAATTATCTTATTTCAAATGGTTTTAAATTAGAAAAATCTATTCCAAATACCTTTTTAGAACATATCTCAAATGATTTTTTACTTGTAAAATTTACATTGATGATGCAATTTTTAGCTCTACAAATGAAAAAATTTGTTTTGAATTTTTTTATTTAATGAAAAATGAGTTTGAGATGAACTTTATTGGTGCAATAAAAATTCTTTCTTGGTTTTTTAATTTTTTGAAATTTTGATGGAATCTTTTAAAACTACGAAAAATGCAATACTGAACTTCTAAAATGGTTCAAAATAGATCAATCTAAGGAAATTAACACTCCCATGATTATGAATTGTAAGTTAACATTTGATGAAGATATAGAAAAAGTTGATGGAAAGATTTTCCTTACTTTTACCTGGTATGATATCATGTTCAGTGTTAGTGTTTTCACTTTTTTTAAATCAAATCCAAATGAATCTCATTTAAAACGAATTAAAATGTTTTTTTATTTAAAAAGATAAAAAAATGTAGGTTTATTTTATCCTGACAGAAAAAAAAATTAATTAACTCTTATTTTATGCTAATTCCAATGGATTTAAACTAGGTATTAAAATAATTAGTGGATATTTCCATCTATTAGGAAAATACCTTGTTTCATGGAGTAGTAAGAAGTAGAATTTAGTTTCACTTTCTGCATCATAAGTGGAATATTTAGCTTCTAGGAGTTGTTTCATCCAAATCCTATGGATGCAACACACTCTCTTAGACTTTGGGATAACATTTAACCATATCCATATCAACTAAGACAATACCAATGTCATCAATATCTCAACAAATCCTATTTAATACTCTCTCAACAAAAAAATTGATCTTTTTCACCATTTTCTAATAGATCACATCAAAAATGTTGATATCCTATATGATTTTATCCCAAAGTAATGTCAACTCACTGATATTTTCACCAAATCACTATCCCTTGACCATTTTGAATTCATTAAAGGTATATTTGGAATGGTACTCTTATGATTTTATCTCATTTAATATATGGATATCTTGAGCTATATTTTAGAAATATTTTTAAAATTTTATTTTAAAACTATTTTTTAAATCTTATTATTTATTTATTTATTTATCCATCATGGTTATGATCCATTATCTTACTCGTGTTTCAATTTGACGGGGAAACTTATACCTCTTTAATTATGAAATTTTCTTTAATTTAGATGTTTCTTTTTTAAATTAATAAAATATTAATTTTTACACTACTTTAATTATTCAAAATCAATTAATTTTTAAAAAAAAATTAAAAAAACTATTTTTGATACCTTGTATTTATTATTTTTCACAAAAAAATTAACTCACTTAAAGAAAATTAATGATGAGTAAAAATAGTTTATATATACTTGTCTCTAACTTTTCTTTTGATTTTTCTTTAATGAATTGCCAAATTAGAGACAGATTTTCAAAGAATAGTTACACATTAAAGGAATAACCTCTATAAACTCTTTCAAATAAGAAATTATTCATTGAAGTTGAATCATATAATGTCCCAACTCAGGTATCGGACACTGATTCCCCAAGTCAGTTGGCTACATGACCTCAGGTGTGCCTACCCATATGCCAGAGGATATTGACTAGTAGTGAGGGTCTAATATTAATCATGGGGATACTATACCCATTTTAACAAAGAAACTTGATAATATAAATAAATAAAAAATAGCCAAATGATATAAAAATAACCACAGTAATAATAGTATCACATGATGACCAACACAAGAATATAATATCCAAAACTAAATCAGTATATCTGACATTCTTAAATAAGTGTCAAGTGTCTAATGAAAACCCGAAAATAATGGCACTGACAACTCTAAGAGGGTCCTGACACCATTTCTTATTCCCTCATCCATGATCCATCACAACTCAACTATCTAACATAGGGATATTTCCCATAGCCTATTATGCAAACAAGAAGTCTATTTGGGTAGCGATCAGGCTGCCCAAGTAGGGTGTGATTACAACTTAGTAGACCTCCACCAACAATATCTAAAATAACATCCAGTCAATAACAGTGTATGTATTTTTATAAAGAGTAAAATACAATAAATAAAATAAATAGTTTTCGTATATTCAATTATTCATTATTTAACCACATAACCCCCCGGGTATCCTAGGACACTAGAACATTCAATACCTACTTTGGTCTATTCTGGGGTCTAAACCATAACACATATACAATTAAAAAATCATTATAACACATGGTATTTCATTATACATTTCATTTAAATTCAAATTATGTCCAATTGTAACCATAGTCTAATGCCAACATTTTGGACCTAGAATTCCATGTCTAGCACCCCGTGAGTATTTGGAGCATCACTCCCTATCCCACACCCATTTTATCAATCAATCATCTATGGTTATTTAAAGCATCATTATGTGTCTCACACTCATATATAATTCAATCACATATGGTTATTTAGAGCATTATTGTATTTACAACACTTGTATGTCAACCAATCACACATATATCACATATATTACATCAATCAATGTTAATAAATATTAACCCTCTTATCACATTTCACATCATTATATTCTATTTCAACTATCAAAACAAATGAAGATCAATCCTTTAATTGCATGGAATGATATGAGAAATTCATCATTAAACCATTTTTGTAAAATTTGATGCATATAACCCATTAAGCCATTAAGTTCTATCCAACCATCTAAAAATTCTCATTGTAAAGTAATTTATAAACACATTAACTAACCCATTACACAAACCCAATTTCCCATCAATTCCACAATCACATCATTACATTAATTAATTAACCAATAAATTAATCCAATTACACCAATTACATAATCACATTTACCAAAATTCTATTTTCCCATATTCAACTTAATTCATAATCTCATGAAAAATAAATTTATCAATTCCATGATTCCATAAATTAGTTAATCAATTAATTTATTAAATTAAAGATTCAATTATCAAACGTTCCAATTGAAATTTTCCAAAATATACATATATTTTGATTTCAAGACTATGGGAATTTAATTTAGACCACCTACATCAAGATTGATGATGAACTCTTGCCAATGGAAATCCAAAAATTGAAGGGGAACAACCAAGATCATGATAAAGAACATGATCTAGAACTAAAACCTAGATCCAATATCAAAAGAATCAAGATCCATAAAAACTAGATCTAAAACCATCACCAGTGGAAGAAACCCATCCCCTTTTTATCTGTAAATAGAGACAAAAGAGAAAGGAAACCACACGGGATGATAATATCTTACAGAGTGAGGTTCATATCCATCAACGGATCTTAGATTCATCAATAATGGATGTTTTAATTCCTTATAAATCATCTGGGAGCCTCTAAAATTCATAGTAAATAGTTTATGTTTGAGTGGGGGTGATTAGAGATTAATAATGGGGGATTATATTTTTTTATTTTATTTTTCATGGAATTAAATTTCTACACACCTGGTTTCCTGTATGGGGAACACTGTTTGACCTAACCATGTGCCTAACTATGAAACTATTATCAAGGGGTTGTATATTTTATACTAATAGGGATCATGGTTTGACAAATTGTGTGCCAGTCATGTGAATCCATTTTGTTTGGGTTCTCATAGTTTTCTGGCTTGGGCACATTTTTTGGGAAAATCATGCACCAAATTTGCACTGTATCTCC
The DNA here is from genome assembly GCA_963277665.1 of Viscum album. Taxonomy (NCBI): domain Eukaryota; kingdom Viridiplantae; phylum Streptophyta; class Magnoliopsida; order Santalales; family Viscaceae; genus Viscum; species Viscum album. The sequence continues at coordinate 1,818,065,986 of OY728127.1, forward strand.
TCCTTTTAAAATTCACCAATTTCACACAAAAGCTTAATAAGGTAAAACCCAAACATGGTATACTCCAAAAATTCATAAGAGTGACTAAAAAAAAGATAAATATATCTCTAAAAGAAGGTAAATTTCTTAAAATATCCCCACCTTATAACAACTCATCCTTAAGATGTACTCCCAAACATCTCTAAGATTCCAAGTTAGAAAGATTGGTCTTTTGATCCTTTATAACGGCTTCTATATCCCATGTTTCTTCCAGAACTGGACTATGTTTCAACAATACATGAACTATCAGCATGGTCTTACCTCGAAACACTTTCTCACTGTGATCCAACACACATTTCTAATGTCCCATAAAGTACATTTCAGTCTCAAGCTCAACATCATCCACACTAATCACATGAGAAGGGTCAGGGTGATATCACCGAAGTTGTGATACATGAAAATAATTTTTCATAGAAATAAACCTCCATGGATGATCCAATTGGTATGTCATCATCCTAATTCTCTCTACAACCTAAAATGTTCTAATAAGCTTAGGTTCCAAATTTCCCTATCTCTGAATCCTATGGTGACCCAATCTGGGAGACACCTGAAGGAATACACGATAACGCTCTGTAAACTCTATGTGCCATCAAATTCTATCATCATATGACTTATGTCTACTCTAATTCATATCCATATACTTTCACATTAGATAAACCTACTTTGACGTCTCTTGTATGAGACTCTATCCCAATAGCTCTGACTCACTTACATATATCCAACATAAAAAGGATCTGGATGACTTACCATAAAGAGCCTCATATAGGGACTTCTAAATAGTTTCTTGATAGCTGTTATTATAGGATAACTCCACCAATTCAAGGTTACTCTCCCAAGATACACAAAAATCTGGGACACATGCCCAAATCATATCCTCAAGAACTTACATAGTACATTCTTATTGTCCATATTTCTGTGGGTGGAATGTCGTACTCAGTAAAAAAATGTGTAAAAAGTGCCTTTTATAATCCCTACTAGAAGCGTGAAGTAAAGTGTGAGTCACAGTCTAAATTGGGTATTTATATTCATGGTAACATTAACCCACTTCCATTCCAAAATGGGAAATAGTTGTAGTAAACTGCCATACCATTGATGCATGGCCATCACCTTTTAACAGGTGTAGCATCATGTCATTAAACCTGTTATCTCCTTTTCCATGTCCAGCAACCAATACTGTCGTCATAGGTCTTCATACATTTTTTCACACCTATATTCATTTCCAAATTAAACACATAAAATTAATGCATCAAATCCTCTTGAATTCTCATAGGAAAAATAACCTGATTTCTAACATAGATGGTTTCATCCTCATATATGGTCCAATCTAAATGTGACTCCACACCTTCAAGGATTTCCATCAATTACAAACACTTTGTATCATAAAACTATTTATCCCTAATCTAGCTCAAAATTGTATACTCTATTGATACATATTTGAGAGTAATCAGATCTTGTCCCTCTTGAACCACAACTTGCATCTCAACCAATAAGGTCATCTTTCTCCACTTAGAACTAGACACCTGAACTTCCTGATTCTGGGTTTTCTTACTCAAAGCATCAGCAACAAGGTTTTTCTTCCTGGTCATATATGCTAGCTCAAAATAAAATGACTTCATATACTCTAACCACCTCTTCTAATGTAGATTTAAATCCCATTATGAAAATATATACTTTATGCTCTTGTGATCAGTATACACATTAAAATTTTCTCCCAAAAGGCAATGGAGAGAAAAATTCAAGGAAAAAACAAATGTAGCTAACTCGAGGTCATGAATTGGGTATTTATATTTACGTGGACTCAAATTATGAGACCCATATTCCACAGCTTGTTCTCCCTACATCTACACTACTCCATGACTGAATGATTAAGTTTCAAAAAAACATCGTATACTCCTCACCTGGATTCATTAGGATCAAGATTGGTTCCATTTTCATGCACTTCTTCGAATCCTAGAAATCATTATCACATGATCTTAACAATTAAAACTTATATCCCTTCTTTATTAAGAATAAAATTGGAACTTAAAAGTAGTAAAAGTCCTGATTGAACATCTTATAATAGTACACCAAACCCAGAAAACTATGGATATCAAAAACATTCTTGGGATGATCCAAAGAAACCACTTCATGCACCTTCTCTGGGTCCATATACAAACCTTCCTCTAAGATTATATTACCCAATAAATGTACCAGATCAATAAAAAATTGACACTTAGATAGCTTGGTCTATAGACAATTCTCTCTTAGTGTACTCAAGACAATGTTAAGATGTTGGGAATGATCATCCTGAGTCTTGGATTACACCAAGATTTCATCCACAAACACTATCGTGAACTGATCCAATTATAGTTGAATGATTCTATCCATCATGTCCATAAACACTATTGGTAAATTCTTCCACCCGAATGGCATCACAATGAACTCATAAAATCCATAATTTATTTTTTAATTATTCCTCAATATATCATAAGGTAAAACTGTCAACTGATTATACCATGATCTCAAGTCGGTATTTGAGAAGACACAATCATCCCTGAACTGGTCAAAAAGATCATCGATATAAGGAAGAGGATACTGGTTCTTCACAATCATCTGATTCAATTTATGGTAATCAACACATAAGCGTAAATTCTCTTCATCCTTCTTAGAAAACAAAACTGGAGAACCCCAATGTGATGTACTTCGATGGATAAACCCCTTATTCATGAACTCTTCCAGTTGAGTCTTTAATTCTTCAAGATCTACTGGTTCCAATCTATATGGTTGAATAGAAACTCGATCATCTCCCAGTATAAGATAAATTTTAAATTACACATCTCTATCAAGTGGAAACCCAGATAAGTTATTAGGAAACACATCCTATAACATATCCACTACATGTGGAAATATATCATGCTTCACACATATGTCATCCAACAATAGACTAGAAACATGGGTATTGAGTTCCCCTGGTTACTAATGAACTGGCCCTATAGGACCCACATTGATATCCCACTCTAAATGGTCAATATAATTGTATCTCTAAAGAGATGTAAAAGTTACTCATCTTATGTAAAAATAAATGTGGGAGTGTTATGGTACTAACCAGTCCATACCCAAAATTGGGTCATAGCCTGACATGTCAAGGATGTAAATATCCCAACTGAAATGATACTCCCCAACCTTTAGTGAAAACACCTTGCACAAACATATGTCTCTTGATCATACTCTTAATGTTCTATCAATATTAATAACCTCACTTACAAACTCCATAGCCTAACTCAACCCATTCACAAGTTGTAAAGATATAAAATAATGAGAGGCACCAATATCAAATAAGGATGTATAAACCGTAGAAGATAAAAGAATAGTACCTATAACTATCGATGATCAAACCCCACTATCCACAAGTATAGGCTGAAATACTTGCAATTTTATTGTCCCTATTCTATGTGATGCAATATGAGTCCCCTAAGATCCACCACTCAGTTAATACGGGTGCTCTTTAACATAAGAACCATGTCAAATTCCTCTACAACCACAACCAATAGAACTCTAATTTTCAAACTGATACAGTGTAGAAGATCCCCTTCCCACACTCTCGTTCTCCCTAGTTTCTTCATCATTACTCATCTGTCATGGTTTCCTAAAAAACCTCTATTTATTTCCCATCCTTCCACAAGCTCAGTACTCTACCATTGGTAACGGGAAAATCTATAAAAGTGACTTGACCTACCACACTGGTGATAGAACTGTAGAGTAAGATAATGTGTAACATATCCTTCCCCTGGCTACTCTACTTAATACTACTCTAGTCAACATTATTACAATGATTCTTCCTACTCTCGAAAGTTGTACCTCCTAACCATCTAGAAAAACCACATGTCCTCCACTAGAAGCCTCCTTCAGGTTCCCCTTAGAAATGATAGTCGGATTCACCACTTCAAAAAACTTTTTCAGCCGAAAAATATTCACCTGGGAATTAATTTTACAATTAATCCTATCTTGAAAATATTTCTCCGTCGTATAATTATCTATAACAAACACTAGAGGAAATGATTATAGATCTATAAAGTGACCAGAATAGTCTATAATGGACATACTCCCCAAAGTCAACCTAATAAACTCGGATTCTCTCCCCTTCCTAAGCATCATAGGGTAATATTTTTCCAATAACCTCTCTTAAAATTCCTTCCACTATACTGTATAGCTATCCATCTTGAGTCTAGATACCCCACCAATACTATTCCTAAACACATAACATTTAAGTAGCCAATTTTACTGTCTTTTTAGTAGGAGCCTATAATTGTTCAAGTATAGTCTTGATATACTCAATATAGAACTCAGTTGGCTTAGGTCCACCCTATCTGATAAAAGATGGAGGGTGTTACAACTGATACTCAAATTTCATGTTTGACATACTCTTCACAACCCTACCTCGGTCACTCTCTATAAATTTCATGAAGTGGGAAAATTTCTCACAAAAATTATCTCTAAATTCCTCACACGGAACTATTGATGCCTCAAGTTCCCCTAATGTTGTATCATCTCCATAAATAACCTCATGTTTTCCCCTCATCAAGCATTATCATGGAGAAATATCTCTATAATACCAAACACATTTCTTAGAACACATTACACCACATTATTATCACAATTTCATAATACAGACTCACAAAAATCCATAATAATTCATTTTCTCAAACCCCACTACTTGGTCAAAACCGAGGCACTATCACTACCATTAATCATCCCTCACACAGGTCTAGGTTAAAAGGGGTAAAAACATTCTCATTATTCAAGTTTCCCAATAGGAACCCAAATTCCATTTCAATTTATCACATCCTGGAGCATTTCATAACTTTTTTGTTCACATTAGGAACAATTTTCATTAAATTTTACACAAGGAAAAACATTTCAAATCCAACAACTTACACAAAACCTGTTTTCTCCATGGGTGCATAAAATAGTGCATGTCCAATAAATCCTGGGTTTCTAGAATGATTCATACATACCCAACTCTTTTTCTATACTAATCCTTGAGTCAAATATTATAAAAACTCAAAAATAATAATCACATCACAGAATAAGTGAATTAGTCAAGGTGAAATATAATCCAACTATAAAAGCACACAATAATAATAGTTATCCCACCTGGGGTACTTGGATTTTACCCTCATACTTAGGTTATCTACTCCCATGCATGAGCTCTTAACAAAGTCTAGACTCGTACTATTCTCTTTCCTACCTTTCCTAAATATTTAAAAAAATAAAATAAAATAAAACAACCTTTGATACCAATTTGTAATGTCCCAACCTAGGTGCCACACATTGGCACCTCAAGCCGGTTGGTCACATGACCTCAGTCCCACCTCCCCATATGTCAGAGGTTGTTGACTAGTAGAAATGTTCTAAAATTGATAATGGGGAGATTATACCCTCGTTAACAAAGTATAATAACAATAGAAATAAGAAAACATTATCCAAATTATATAATCATAACCATAATAATACTAGTATCACATGATGACCAACATAATAATACAATACCCAAAACTAAAGTAGTATATAAGACATGAAAAAATAAGTGTTAAGTTTCTAACAAAAAACCAAAAAAAAAGACATTGGAAACTCCAATAAGGTCCTGACTCCAAGTTTGATTCCCTCATCTATGTTCCATCCCAACTCATCCATCTAACATGGGGCTCTTTCTCTTATCTTGACCTTAAAACATGATGTCTACTTGGGTACTGATCAGGCAGTCCAAGTAGGGTGTGAGTATAACTTAGTAATCCACTAAAAATTTCTTATAAAACAAAATCCAATAAATAATGGTGTATGTAGTTGTATAAAGAATAAAATACAAGAAATAAAGTAAATAGTTTTCATATATTCAATTATTTTTTATTTAACCACATACACCCCTAGGTTCCTAAAGACACCTGAACCTTCAATTCCTACTTCGTTTTATGTTGGAGTCTGAACCATAACACATATTCAATTCACATATTATTATAAAACATGGTATTTTGTAATCAATTTCAATTCAATTCAAATTATATCCAATTATAATCATATTCCAATGCCAAATTTTTGGCCCAGAATGCCATGTCTAGCACCCCGTGAGTATTTGGAGAATGATTCATTATCTATAACCTCATTTATCAATCAATCACCTATGCATATCTAGGGCATCATTTCATGTACCACACTCATATATCATTCAATCACTAATTGGTATTTAGACCATCAGTACATGTCCCACACTCATATGTCAATCAATCACACATATATAATATATATCATATCAATCAAGGTTAATCAACAATAACCCCCTTATCATATTTTACATCATGATATTCTATTTCAACTATCAAAACAAATCATGATAAATACTTTAATCACATGGAATAATATGATTCTTTCATCATTAAAGAAATTTTTCAATATTTAAATCATATAACCCATTAAGGTAAATCCAACCATATCATAATTCTAATTGTCAATTAATTCATAAACACATTAATTGACCCATTACACAAACCCAATTTCCAATCAATTAAACAGTCGCAACATCCGATTAATTAATTAATCCAATTCAACCAATTGCATAATCACATTTACTAAAATTCATTTTTCCCATGTTCAAATCAATTATAATCACATTGAAAATAAATTTATCAATTCCATGATTCAATAAATTAATTAATCAATTAATTTATTCAATTAAAGATTCAATTTTGAAAAGTGATTATTGAAATTTTACAAAACTTACAAAAAATTAGATTTCAAGACTATATGAATTTAATTTAGACCACCTACCACAAGATTGATGATGAACACTCACCAAAAAAAATCCCCAAATTGAAGCGAAACAACCAAGATCGCAATGAAGAATGATATCTAGAATCAAAACCTAGATCCAAGATAAAAAAAGAACCAAGATACATTAAATCTAGATCTAAACTCACCAAAAATGTAGAAAAAAACCCATTCTTATCCAAAAATAGAGATAGAAGAGAAAGGAAGCCACAGTAGATGAGAATATCTTTTTGAGAGAGGTATAAATTCATCAACAGATCTTCAATTCATTATGAAAGATGGTTTTAATGCCTTGTAACTCATCTAAAAGCCTCCAAAATTCATATGAAATAGTTTACGTTTGAGTGGGGTGATTAGGGATTAATTTTAGGGGGTTCATGATTTTTTTAAATTTTTTGTGGGTTTAAATTTCCACGGGCATGGTTTTCTATACGGGGTGTGTGATTTTCCCTAACCATGTACATCATTATGTGCCTTATATTAGGGGGTTTCATGATTTCTACTAAGAGTGTGAAAGTTTTGATAAACCATGCACCATCCATGTGAATCCCCTTTTTTTGGGTTCAAACAATTTTTTTTCATGGATGCATAGTTTGGGAAAATTATGTGGCAACTGTGCACTACCCCTCCTCCTTCGAAAATTTTCCAATTTCACCCAAAAACTCCCCAAGTTAAAACCCAAAAAATATATAATAAAAAATTAAGAGTCCCTAAAAAAAGCTCAATTAATCTCCATAAAAATTTAAGTATCTTACAAATCCATTCCATGAATAAATGTGTATCATGGTAAAGGTATGTACCAATTTTATTTTCATGGTTTTTATCTATTTTATCTTTATTTTTTCCTTTTATGTCTTAATTATACTTTATTATTTATCCTATACCCCTATATAATAATCATATTATTTGGGAATTTTAGGACTTAAGAATGTGTTTTATCTTTTCTTTTTCTTTCTTCTTTTGATACCCATTTCTGTTCTTCTTTTAACTTTCCAATCTCTCTATAGTGATCCTATTATATTGAGAATTTTGAAAGTTAAGATTTTTTTTTTCAAATTTACTTATTTAAATTTTTATTTTATTTCTATTTTAGATAATCCCAAAGAGAGAAAAATTTCCTAAAAATGTTATTTATAAAGGGGGTATATTTTTTGAAAGGGTTTGGGGAATAATTCTTAATTCTTTTATAATATTCTCCCTCAATCTCTCTTAAATTGTTTTTCAAATAATGGGTCTTTAAAATTTTCATTAAATTATTCTTTATTCTTTTCAAAATCAGTATTTATAATTTTACTACTAGATCTCAATGAAAATCATGATAATATTTTGAATTACTTATCTATCTCTTTCACCCTTGATCTATGCTTAATGTTTATTTTTAAGTTAAGTGTATGTGATCATAAAAAAGGGATATTGTCTCACCCTGATATATCATGGTGTTTTTATGATCAAAAACACTCACCCATAATTCTAATATTTTAATTTAAGTGAATTTTAGTATTTTTATTAAAATCAAATTAGTTATTTACATGTAATATTTATGATCCTTTAAATCCGAGATGAAATCTTAGTCATGTCTCAATCTATCCTTCAAGGCCTTGGATGTACCTTAAAAGAACCAAAGAAGAGATTGGAAAGAATTTAATGAGGATACAGTTAAATATGGGTAGTATCATCCTAAACTAGATACCCGATGCAGGTCACCGAATACCTAGTGACAAAGTGGTAGCTGGCCAAGTATGTGACAACACCACAGGTTACTTGCTGGAGAGGAATCAGGCAGCCGGTGGATCCAAAAAAGATGTCATAGTTCTACCCAAATACCACCAGCCAACTGTTAGCTATTAGTTTCTATCCAATGGATCATCTCTAGATAGCCCATTTAATACCCAATGGAAGCTACCTGTGTAACACCCCAAAATTTTAAAATAAGAACATTGCATTTCATAGCATATGGACACACAACACAAATCATAGTAGAACAAAACACCCAATAACTCGAAAATATTTTTATAATATCTTGAATAGATTTAATTACATGAAACACTAAATTTATCTTCTGTTACAAACGACAAAAATTTTCTTTGAAAACTTACGTTACACGCAAGTCTGAGTTTTACTGAACAACAATACACTATTGATATTATTCTTTAATATGATAGTTATCATCTAGTAATTGGAAAGGTGGGTATGAATAAAATTGAATAAATTATTAAAATATATATTTTTATATAATTTTATTAGTTATATATTTATTAGTAATAAAATAATAATCATATTAAAGAAAAAGAAATATTTTCTAAAAAACTAATTTTTTCTAAAAGAGGGTCTATTCGTGCTTTGCACATATAATTTAAAATTAATTTGCACCACTTTAATAAAATTAAATTAATATAATTAAATTAATTTATTAAATCATAATATGAAATTTATATTACATTTAATTTTTGGTATTTGTCTAAGAAGTATCATTTTTTGATAAATAATGAAAAATACTAAATTTTAATTAAAAACTACTTTTTAATTTAAGTAATTTATAATGATAAATTATATTTTGAATTATTTTTAAAGTAAATATAGTTAAATTTTATTTCAATTAAACCATTTCAATTCATTATAATCATTTTCATTCGATCTTTTTATATAATATCTTTGTAAACGTTTTGACATCTTCTCCTTAAAAACCCAATTTTTCATCATGTTTGTGGGATTAATTTTAAATTAAAAATTTCCAATTATGTGAATTTAATTTAAAAAAATTTATTACGTATTTTTAATCATATTAATTTATATTTTATAATAATTTCAACATAATTTTTGACCAAAATGAATAGTGAAAACATTAAAAATTAATTTTTGTCGTTAAGGTAAAAATGGATTTTCCATGGTTAAACTTAGAAGATAATGATTAAAATGACCTAAAAAATTGTCCAAATACAATTTTATGGACAAATGTAGAGTTTATATCTTCTATTTTTTGATAATGACCAATTTTTGAGATATTTTGAAAAAACAAATGTGGGTATGGTTGAATATTTTATAAAATATAAGTGTTCCAATCACCTCACTTATAAAAGGTCACACCCTCTACTCTCTTATTCACAAATTAAAACCCTTTTTTCATCCAATAGCTTAAAAAATCACTTTCAAACTTACCTAACATAATACTATAATCATTATTTTGGTAAAAACTCCAACCTTGTAAGGCTTTTGGTGCAAACCTAAGGAGGATACCCAAATAAGAGGTGGTGTTCTTCAACAATAATTTTTATTTTATTTCTTTATCCACCTCCTTTAATTATTATTAAAACATAATTATATAATAACCTCAAAATATTTCATATATTTTTATATTTTTATAATAATTTAATGACCTAAAGTCTCCTATAGTTCTATCAAATGGGTTGCAAAATCATCATTCATGTGTACGGTGGACTACAGCTTCGCAAACCGATGTCATTCATTTTTTAATTAACACCTCTCAAGGTTGGGTATGATGATGGATCTAAGATATATATATGATATTTAAAAAATAATTATACATATGGATTTATTATATTTTATATACCTTTTTAATTTTCATTCCTTAAGTATTATGATAATTTCACTTGTGTGTACTGTGCACTTTCACCTCACGAACCGATGTGATTCATCTTTCACTAACTCTTTACATGGAATGTAATAGGGATAAATTTTATGATTATATTTAATATAAATAAAATAGTTATAATATTCATTAAATATTTATCATTTTAAAAAGATAATATATATCATTTTATTGTATACCTTTTCACTCAATGAAAGATGATAATGTCATTCGTGTACATGTGGACTACCGCCTTCATGAAACGATGTGACTCTCTTTTCATCATCACACCACATGGATGATATATATAAATATATTTAAATTAATAATATTGAATTTATTATATTATTTTCATAATTTTAATAGAAAATATAAATTACCTATTTTCCATAATGATCATTCAAAAATTAAAACGTTACTCATGCATGTGTATGGCCTACTATCTCCATGATCGTAAAGTCATTCATTTCTCAAAAAAAATATTTAAATATTGGTTTTTAAAGTATAATTGATGTATAAATATAATAATTATTTCATTATTAATATTATTTAGATTATATAAATATGTAATATGTGTAATAGTCATATCTTTCATGATAAAACACACATGAGAAAACAAGTCAATTAACACCCAAAACAATGCAAATAATGATAGATTATTAAATGAAGGGTGATAAGATGTTATAAAAGGACCCTATATGATATTTTAAATATTAATATGGTTCTTTTAAAATTTAATAAAATTCATAAAATCACTATATGGTAGGTTAATTCATGTTCAACCAAAAGCAAGTGTGAGGTAAGATATTTCATCTCGTTTTTATTTCACTCAGGAATATTTTAATTTTATGCACCTAATTTATTTTATACACTGTATATAATTACTATTTTACATGTAATATAATGACTAATTCATTATTCATGGTATTTTAAGTTTTAATTTGAATTATTTCATCTAAGGGTATTTTACATAATTGTTATCAAGTTGAAATGAATTCTATAACTCAATTTATTTTCATTGGGTTACGTTACTTCTTCATTGATGTTGATATTCTAAGATTATTTGTTTAGTTAATTTTGATTATCTTATGTTATATTTCAAATTTCTTATTTTTATTTATATTTTATATACATAATCAATTAATTTATTAATTCTCACTTCAATGTTATGATCATTTTAATGGTTTATTCCACAATCTCATTCTGATTGAGATTGTGTTTTATTAAATTTCCAGGAAATTATTTGATCATTATCTAATAAAATAATTTAGTTTTATTATACTTTGGTTATTGATGATATTTTCATATAATAGTTCCATTTTTAAAATCATTTTTACTTAAAAAATTTGAGAAAATATTTTTAAGAAAGTTCATATTCATTTCACTATTTGGTTAGAAATATGTTTTCTTTCAAAACCATTTTTTTTAAATGTTTTAAAAAAAATGTTTTCAGCATCTTGAAAATTATTTATTTAAGAAAGTTTTACCCATTTTTACTTTTTACAAAATGTTTTGAAAGGAATATTCTTGTCATTTTTTGATCAATACACTTTTTAACCTTTTTATAGTACAAAAGGAATGTTTTTTTAACTCGTATGACATGTACAAATTTAACTGCCATCATGACCATAATTTATTTTAAGCTTCCTTTTCAATTTTAAAAGGCTATTTTTAATGAAAAAATTTTCTCTCAGATTCTAAAAATACATAGTTTTTAAAATTTATTTCAAATAAAGGTATTTTTTAAATGTTCTATGTTTTAAAAAGTGAAATTCAAAATGAAAAGGATAATTTTCTCAAAGATGTTTTAGAATAATGTTTTATGGTATTTCTATTCATAAATGAAAAAATGCTATATGTCACATATAATCCACTGGTTATATATCGTATTGATACCATCCTTATTCTTCTTATGGATGGTTTATGATTATTTTGACCAAGGGTAGTATTGAAATTCACTTCCTTGATTCATTTTTGTAGTCAATATCTTTCCCTTGAAAAGTTCACTTTCCTATGATCATTGGACGTTAAATTTCTCCTAAATATTCATATTATTTATCATGTATATTTTTATTGTTTAAACCATGTATCCTTTCTACATATGGTGTTATACATTGAAATTCATTTATTTACATGGGGAAAAATTGATAAATATGTATTATTTACTCAATACAGATATTTGATGATAAGGAATATTTTTTATGAATTAAATTGATTAATCAATATATGAGGAATTCTTTGGACATGAAATACATGGGTGGGGACCATTTTATGATATCTCCTCGATGTATAGGTGGTCTTATGAGGTGAATCAGTAATCTAGCATGAAAGCGGTTGGCCAAACCCAATGGGTTTGTACCCAGTTATTTTAAAACATCTTATGAAACGTCATGATGATAGAGGGATCATGATAGTTGAGATCATGGAGTCTAATAATTAGTCATTTCCTTTATTTAAAATTTAGTTATTATTATCCATGATATTTTCATAATGATTTTATTTATGGATTAATTTCATTCTCAATTATTGATTAAATGGAATATTCTTTAAATTATTTAACTTTCTATTTTGATTATGCATTATCAGGTTATGATAGTCATGTTATTGATTAAGTGCAATGTTTTTTTAGTTATTTATCTTTCCATATTGATTATTATTAATGATATTTTCATATTTATATAAAATTTGGATGTACCTCCTTCTCATTTTATTTATTTCATGGCATATGTGTTAATTTATTTACCCTACCATATTAATTATGCTTATTGATTCATGATATATTATGATGTACTTAAACCTTATTGAGAATTTTATCACACCCTTATTTGGTTTCCTTTCTCAAGAATCCATCAATTGTATTATGTTTGATATATAAGGATATGTTATATGGAATAATTTTATTCTCAAAAATGTTGTAATTTGTGTTTTCAAGTGTAATGAAAGAATAAAGTAAATATCTAGTTTACCAAGACCACTAAACTATTCGATCCTCCATGATGAAATTCCTTATATCATATGTCAATGCAATAAATTAGACACCGACTCTGGGATACTGAGGTTAGGGTTGCTATAGTTGGCATAAATGGAAGTTAATAAGAAACATTAGGAACTAGATTTAGGAAAACATAGATTAGGAAATGTAACCCTATGATAAACTTTGAGGATAAGTTTAGAATAAAATCCTAAATTTTATGTAATTTATAGATTTTTTGGTTTTTCATAGAAAATATATCTCGGTCTGGATACTATAAGTGGACATGTTTCTAGAAAATATATATTTAGGGGTAATAACTCTAAAAAATGTGAATTGGTATTCACTTTGTCATTACCTGGTGCATTAAAATGGGCCTTACTATGCACATAGTTTGACACTCTGAGAGGATATTTTTATGATAATTAACATTTTATATATAAACCATTATGAAGGATTTGAATAGATGATGATAATGAATAAACTAGGTTAAACCTAAGGTGTCTTATATTGAAAATAATGTGCCCATATTTATATATCCTATTAATGATTATATGGTTAACCCCTAGACCAAGGAAGGGACTATGTGGAAATAAAATTTATAATGTATTCATGTATTGGGATTAAAAAAATAAATTAAATTTTATAAGTATTTTTATAAATTGTATTTTTGTTATAATAATAATGATACATCTAAGGATTGTGTTGAATTTTAGAATAATATATGTATTTATTAACTTAAGATGAATACCGTAATGGGTTATGAGTTTAGGGTTGATCATAAGTTTAATGAATTAAACCCACTTTTAGGTTTTATGTGATGGGATTCTACCAAGATTAATTGCATTTTAGAGAAATTTATGGAAATTATATGTTTCATTGGAAAATTTATTATATAAATAATGCATTTAAATTATTTAGACATGAGTTTGAAGGTATTGATAACCTTTAGGATTAATATTATCATTAATGAAAATGTAATAAGAGTCAAGTAAGACTATTAGACTTTGAAAAAAAATAATTTGTGATGAAAAAATTATCAAAAGTGTTATTTAATTATTTTCTTTATTTTAAAGATGTCTATTATATTTTTTTGGAACTTTATTATAATTATATTAATATAGTTATAGAAAACGTACAACCCACATGTTAAGGGACAACCTAATACATCTAGAAAGGCCATTAGGATTGAACCCATGACTTAAGGATGATAAGGGTTTATCACCTACCACTGGCCTACATGATGTCTTGGTTAATATGCATTATTTATAGTTAAAGGATTTGAAATATATATATTAATGATGAACTAGTAATGTTACTATTTAGGTTTATAAATAAAATTATTATATTGGATAACTTATGGTAAACAAATTGGTCTTGGGAAATACCTAGAGATACATAGAAAGACTTGTCACTCTTTTAGGGATATTTTGATCCATTAAAAGTGAATGCTAGTGATTCAGGTGTAGAAAAATTCATTTTTGGGAATTCATTTCATGGATTATGGTATGAATTTAAAATTAAAATAATAACAACCAAATGATGAAATTTTATATTCCCTTATATTATTATACATCAAAATAATTCCTCAACATTAGGAAAAGGGTCTTAAAACAAAAAATTATCATATTGTATTCATATGCGATGAATCAAATGGTCATTTAAATCATCACAAATTTGTAGTTTTGAGGCCTTTAACTTTAAATTTACCAGTCACTTTTTTATGATCAATAAACTAAATCAGTCTCTATAATTATTTATGTTTTTCTTACATGTTCATATATTCCCATGCCACTAATATTCTTCAATTTAGAACCCTAGTTATGTGTTATTCCATTTGACCATTGTACTTCCCTTTCTCTATTATTAAGAGTATATTTTATTTATCCTTTTATGATGTAGTTTTTTCAATAAAGTTTTTTTAAAATGTAAAATCCTTTATTATCAAGATCAATTTTAAATCGGGGGGTGAAATTTATTTAAGGTGAGGATAATATAACACCTTGAAATTCTAAAATAACAACATTTCATTTGATAACATATATAACACAGAACACCTAGATTAGAAGAAAATATAACACCCTGTGACTTAATGATAAATTTATAATCTCTTAACTATCTTTCATTATGTGCAGCACATATATTATTTTGTGTTAAAATCAATAATAAGTTTCTTAAATAGCTTGTGTTACATGAAAGGATGAGTTTTAATAAATAAAACTATACTATTAATATTATTATTTAATAAAATTGTTACCACATAGCTATTGGAATGGAGAATATGAATAGGATAAAATAAATTATGAAAATATATATCTTACACAAGTTTATTATTTATCTATTGATTAGTAAAAAATCATTTATAAAAAGAAATATTTTCTAAAAAATTGAATTTTTCTAAAAGAGGGACTATTTGAATTTTTCACACGTAATTTATTTGATAAAATTAACCTATTTTTTGAAATTATAATATCAAAATTATATTAGACTTATTTTTTGGATTTTTCTGAGAAGCTTCATTTTTTGATGAATAGTAAAACATATTGAATTTTAATTGAAAACTACCTTTTTGTTTAAAGAATTTATAATGTTGAATTAAATTTTGAATTGGTTTTAAATTAAATTTAGTTTTATTTTAAATCAATTAATACAATTTAAGTCATTATAATCATTTTTATAATAAATTTTGATATAATAACTTTGTAAACGTTTGGACATTTACTCTTTAAAAAACTGCTTTCTCATCGTGTCTATAGGATAAATTTTAAATTTTAATTTTTCACTTATGTGAATTGAGTTTGTAAAAATAAATTAAATATTTTTAATAATCATAATTTATATCATATAATAATATCAACTTAATTTTTGACCAAAATGAATAGTGAAATAGTAAAAAATGAATTACTGTAATTAAGGTAAAAATGGATTTACTAGTGTTTAAACTAAGAAGACAAGGGTTTAAATGACCAAAATACTAAACCAAAACCCATTATTTGGAAAACATTAGACCTTATATCTTCTAATTTTTATAATAAACTATTTTTTAGTCTTTTTTTCATGATAAAAATGTGGTTATGATTTAATCTTTTAAAAAAAATCAAGTATGTCACTCACCTCACTTATAAAAGGACACCCCCCCCTTATTAACACCTTCACACCATTTTGGTTCAGAAAATAACATTCCATGTCAATTAAAAACGTCCATAAACTAATCCTATAAGGATTAGTTTTGGTATAAATCTGAACTAGGAATGATTTTGGTACAAACCTAGTAGGATACTCGAAGAAGGGGTAACATTATTCAACAAGAATTTATTTTTTATTTATTTATTCACCTCCTTAAATTTTTATTAAACCATGATGATATAATAAACTCTGTATATTCCATATAATTTGATTATTTTATAATAATTTAATTACCTAAAAATACCTATACTTCCATCAAATGTGTTACAAAATCATCATTCATGTGTATGATGGACTACCACCTCCTGAATTTATGTCATTTATTTTTCCATTATCACCTCTCACAATTGGGTATGATGATGTATATAAACTATATATATGATATTTATAAAATAATTATAATTTTTTATTCATTATATCATATATACCTTTTACTTTTCATTCCTTATGGGATACGATAACGTTACTCATGTGTATGATGGTGGACTACCACCTCACAAAGCGATGTGATTTGTCTTTCACTAACACGTAACATGGAATGTAATAAGGATAAATCTAATCATTATATGTGATATTAAAGAAATAATTATAATATTAGTGACATATTTATAAATCTAAAAATATTATATATATATCTCTCATTTTATTTATTTCCTTTTCACATAATGAAAGATGATAACAACATTCGTGTGCGTGTGGACTACCGCCTTCATGAAATTATGTGACTCTCATTTCATTATCACACCACATGGATGATATATATAAGTATATTTCAAGTAATAATATGGTATTTATTCTATTTATATCATTATATAAAGTTAAAATATTACTTACGTCCTTTCCATAATGATTATTGAAAAATGAAAATGTTACTCATGTATATGTATGGCTTACCGTCTCTATGAGCATAACACAATTTACTTCCCAAAACCATATTACATGATTGGGATTAAAATTATAATTGATGTATAAATATTTTAATTATTTATTTATTATTATTCTATGGAATATATAATTATATTATATGTTCAAGAACCAGATATCTCATGATGAAACACGCATGAGAAAACAAGTCAATTAACACCTAAAATAATGAAAATAATGAAATATTATTAATATAAGGGTGATAAGATGTTATAAAAGAATAATATATGATATTATATATATTAATATGTTTCTTATATAAAATAATAACACTCTTAAAACCACTATTTAGGTGGTTAAATCATGTTCATCCAAATGGAAGTGTGAGGTGAGAGATTTTATCTCAATTTCATTACATGGAGGCATATTGTAATTGTATGCACATAATTTCCTTTATATGGTGAATATACCACCCCTTGTACATGTAATATCATGAATAATTAATTATTACAGGTATTTTAAGATTCAATTTGTATTATTTTATCTAAGGGGATCTGCCTTAATTGTTACAAAGTAGTAAATAATTTCATAACTCAATTTATTTTCATTAGGTTATATTAATTGTTCATTGATTTTGATATGATAAGATTATGTGTATAATTACAATTGATTATATTATATTATATTTACACTTTCTTATGTGGATATATGTGATACACATAATCGGTTCATTAATTAATTCTCACTTCAACATAATGATAATTGTAAGAGTTTATTTCACAACCTCATTCTGATCAAGAGTTTTTATTATTAAATTTCAAGGAAATTATTTAATATTGATCAAATAAACCCACTTAATTTTATTCTACACTAGTTATTCATGAAATTTTCATAAAATGGTACCATTTTTCAACTCTTTTTTACTTAAAATTGTTGATAAAATGTTTTTAATAAAATCTAACGTCATCTTGCCTTTGGTCGGAAATATGTTATTTTCCAAAAACATGTTTTATAAAAATGTTTTCAAAAAATGTTTTTAACCTCTTCTAAATGATTTATTAAAAAAATTACGCATTGTTAAATTTTAAAAAAATTATAGGAATATTTTTCTTGTTTTCCAATAAAGACACTTTGCTAACCTTTTTACAGTGTAAAAGGAATGTACTTTTAACTTGTACGGCTTGTAATGATTTACTCTTTATCATGAACATAATTTATTTGAAGCTTACAATACAATTTTACAAGGTTATTTTTAAAGAAATGTTTTTTTAATATTCTTTAAATTCTTAGTTTTAAAAAAAATTACATAATAAATGATTTTTAAAATGTTTTATGTTTTAAAAATTGAATTTAAAAATGAAAAGGATATTTTCCTCAAGAATGTTTGAAAATAACCTTTTGTTATATTTCTATTCATCAATGAAAAAAACCATTTATTTTACATACCTTAACTATGGATATGTCATATTGGTATTATCCACATTATTCCTCTGTATTTTTTATTATTATTTTGACCAGAGATAGTATTGACATTCACTTCCTTGATTCATTTTTGTAGTCAATAACTTTCTATTGAAATTTTCACTTTCTTGTGTTCATTAGAAATTAAATTTCCCTTAAAAATACATATTATTTAAAATATATATGTTTATTTTTTAAACCATTTATCATTTATATATACAGTGGTCTATATAGAAATTTATTTTTTTATTTGAGGTAATATTGAAAAATATGTATTCTTTACTCAATATAAATATTTGATGATAAAGAACATTGTTTATGAATTAAATTGATCATTATATTTATGAATAATTATTTGGGAAATAAATACATGGGTGAGTCTGAGTTGATGATATCCCCTCGATGCATTAGTAGTCTCGTGTGGAGAATTAGTAAGCTAGCATGAAATCATTTGACCAAAAACAATGGGTTTGTACACAGTAGTTTTAAACTATCTTGTGAAAGGTCTTGAAGGTAGAGGTATCATGATGCCTGAGATAATAGTTTCCAATAATTAATAATTTCCTTGATTTATAATTTAGTCATTATTATATATGATATTTTCACAATGATACTATCTATGGATGCATTTTATTCTTAGTTATTGATTAAATGGAATGTGTTTTATGTTATTTGTCTTTCCATATTGATTACACTATATCTAGTTATGATAGTCATGTTATTTATTAAATGGAATGTGTTTTCAGTTATTTACCTTTACATATTGATTAGTATCCATTATATTTTCAAATTTATATTATCTTTGGATTCACTCCCTACTTAGTTTATTGATTACATGGAATGTGTCTTAAGTAAATTACATTTCCATATTGATTTTTATTATTGATTCATGATAGCTTATGTTGTACTCAGCCCGTCTTGAGAATTTAAGCTAACCCTTATTTTTTCATTTCTCAAGAATCCATGAAGTGTACTATATTTTAAATTAAGGGATATTATATATAAAATAATGTTTTTCTCAAAAAAATATGTTGTAATTTCGGTTTTCAAATTTAATGAAAGACTCAAGTATGTATCTTGTTTACCAATACAACTAAAATATTCGGTACTTAAATATATGGTTACTCATATCTTATATCAATTTAATAATTTAGAAACTAGCTTTTTACTACTAGGTTTAGAGTCACAACAACTGGATAACTGGTAGCGTTGAGCAATGTCTAGTGAAGTTTCATTTTTTATGGTCAAAAAGACTATTATGGAATATCATTCCATGTTTGATCCACCCAGTGAATTCTAGAAGTTTCTGGAGCCTTTTTAGAGCCTATATAAGAAATATATGGCCCCATTAATATTTACATCAGTTACCAACTATCTCCCAAGTTTCTATTCAATAGTGAATCACTAAATTTCTCATCTCCTCTTAAGTTCCTTCAAACTTTTATTTTTCTCAAAACTCTTTAACCTTTATCACAAGCTCTTCATTCTCCATTATAAATCCATAAATTATAGATGTTTTTGAATAGTGTTTAAATGTTTTACCTAAATAAAATTTCTATTTCCTCAACCTCCTTTCACTAATGGTTTAAACTCTAAAAAAATTGGAAGGGATTACTTGACGATCGATGGAGTTAAAGAGGGAACTCAAAAGCCACAATTTTTAGAGATTGGTACTTAATCATCATTGAGACCAAATGATTTATACAATAGAATAATAAATTTTAACGGTAGAGACATAGGGTATTACATAGATATTTATCCAAAATATTTATTAATTTTTTTCTGTAATCTATATTTTTCCACTGCAATATTTACAATCGACTCACATAATTGCATAAATTCTGTTCAAACATTTTCTTGATTAAATTAATTTGATATTATTATTTTAAACTCAAATAGAATTTATCAACTATTCCACTTTTTATTTATTTATTTATTATTTCTTTTCACTTTAAATTTTTAAAAGGGAAATTAATCCCCACTCATTCCATAATCTACAACCAACACACCCATCAACTCGGGTGTCGCTTTGAGAACAACAAACCGCCAACCTATGTGGCCACCACTAATCCAAATCATGTCCACAACTACTAGGGTAAGGAATACAAATATAAATACCCTTAAAATCAACCTAAACACAAGGCACTAACACTTAAGGTGATTAACCACAACTACACCAAGACTAGGCAGCACTGAACAAGCACTAATTATATAATTTGAAGCATCTACGTAGGCCCCACCTCCCAAATTACATCTCACAAGATGGGTTCAACCCCCCCCCCCCCCCCCCCCACACACACACACACCAGTTATTGTAACACCAATGACTTAATGAAATAAAAATTCCAATAAATTTTATTTCTGTGATAGCTTGAATTATACGCAACATCAAGTTTTAATGAAACGCAATATACTATTAATATTATAATTTAAACATGACTATTACAGAATAGGAACTAAAATTGGAGGTATGAAAAGTAATAAATGCATTTTTAAAACTAATTATATTGTTTTTAGATAAATAAAATATATTTATAAATAAATACTTAATTTTTTGTAGTCTTTATATAATTCAAAAATTTATTTTTTCGAAAAAAAGATATTTTAATGCTTTTTGATGACAAAGAAAAAATTAATTTTTTAAACTTTTAGAAAATTTATTTTAAAAAATAAAATTAATTTTTGGAATCAATATTTCATAATTATCTTAGGGTGAATTTTTTATAATTTCCTAAAAATATTATTTTTTGATGAATAGTAAAAAATATTGATTTTTATTAAAAACTTCTTTTTTGTTCAAATAATTTTTACAATTTCAAATTGTTTAAAATTTTTTAGGAATAAAATTAGGTAAATTATATTATAAATAATACAATCTAGGAAATTTTAATCACTTTAATTTTTAATTTTGGATATAAAAACGTTTTATACTTTTAAAATATTTTCCTTTCGAAAACTATTTTTTCATCACATCTGCGGGTTTAATTTAAATTAAATTATGAAAATTATGTAAATTTAAATTGTAAAAATGGATTAAATATTTTTAATCATAATAATTAATATTATATAATAATTTAAACTTTAATGTTTTTAATAATTAATAATAAAAACTATTAAAATTAATTATTGCATTTAAGGTTAAAATAAGTTTACCAGGTGTTAAAATAAAAATATAAGAGTTAAAAAGACCTAAAAACATGTTAAATTGATTTATTATGAAATTATTTAGATCTTATATCATATAAGGTTCCATAATGATCCATTTTTTAGCCTTTAATAATGTTTAAAATGTTTTTATATCTTTTTCTTTACAAAAATTCCAAGTGTGTCCTCTCACCCACTTACAAAAGGGAACCACCTCTCCTCTCCTCTTCAAATTTCAAAGACTTTTGGTTTGTAAAATAACTGAAAAAATACATTCCTTAATTATATTACCACATAATATAGTCCTTTTTTTATTAGGAAACCCTCATAATAAGGATTTATGTGTAAACCTAAGGATGTTCTCTGAAGAAGAGGTATAGTCCTATACCATGCGTTTTTTATTTATTTCTTCTTCCACCTCCTTAAAATATTATTAAACTATAGTGATATAATAACATAAGTATATAAAATATAAAAATATGTTATTGTGTTTTTATAATAACCTATATCCATATCCTCTTCCATCAAATGGGAAATAAAACTGTTGATCGTGTCTACGGCAGACTGTCGTCCCGCGAACTGATATAAATAATTTTCCATCACCACCTCTCATGGAATAATATAATGAAAGATTCAACATATTTATAATATATTTATGTTAAAATTATTATTATTAAATTATAATTTCATTCCAACCTTCTTACCTTCCAATCTATTGGAAAATGATAACATCGTGTGTGCATATATGTGGACTACCGCCTCTATGAAGCGATGTCGCACGTTTTTCATTTTATTTTGACCTTGATGGTAATAAGGATAGATTTAATGAATATATATGATATATATGATTTAAAATTTATTATAAAAAAGAAAATTAATATTTCTCTTTATTTTTTTCATCCGTCAAGAAAATTGAAACAACGTTTATGCGTACGTATGACCTATCATCTCTATGAATGGTGTATTTCATTTTCCTATAAATAATTTTTTTGGATGAATATAAATATTTATATAATGAATATATATGATATTTATATCATTATAAGAATTTTTTATATGATTTAACCAAAATCAACAGACAAGTACCAAAACTACAAAACCAAAACATATATGAAAAACGAATCAATTATCACCCAGAACAGTGATTTTAAAAAAGAATTTTTTTTAAATGGGTGTTAAAAGATTATAAGTAAATTGTATATGGTATGATATTTTTTTATAGTTCCATTATATATTTATAATAAACCTATATTTATTATATATGAGTTTTAAATGTGTATGAAGGAAGTTTTGACTTGAGGTAAGGGATTTTCTTCTCACTTTTATTTCCACGGGACACATACCGTATTCACCACTTGTTTATTTTGTGTGGTCTATATACTTCCCATAAATGTATTTTATTATTAATATTATGAAATTTTCTAGTATTTACTTATTATTATAAATTTCTTTCTTTTATGTGACTTATTATACAAAAGTTACCAAAGTTGTGAGGGTTTTATGATACAGTCTCATTATTTATTAGGATTGTTTATGATTATGCTTTTGATGATGAAATATTATGATATATTTCTAAAGAAACCCATAAATATCCTCTAATATAGTTATTTATTTAAATCACGTGTTTTATTTAATTTTTATCTCTTTATGTTCCTAAGAGAGAAAATGTATGTTTTAAGTAAAACCAACATTATGTCTCTCTCCGTCTAGAAATCCTTTTTCTCCCATATACATGTTTTATAAAAAAAATAAAAAAAGTTTTAATAATAATATATGAATTTTTAAATTCATTTTACCCATGTTATAATTTTAATAATTTTTTTTAAAAGTAATCCTCTTGTATTTTTTCAAATGAAGTACTTTTTACTTTTTACCAAAAATGTGAAAGGAATATTTCATTTAATGTGTATGGTATGAATGGTATTTTCTACCACCATGGACATTAAATTATTTAAATCTTAAGTCAAAATTATAAAAGTTTATTTTCAAATAAAATGGTTTCTTTATTATTAGGTAACTTTTAGGTTTTAAAAAAGTTATTTTAAAATGGAAAGGATATTTTTCTCAAGAATGTTTTAATGATATTTTAAGGTAATTTATATTCATTAATGAAAAAAACTTTATTATTTATTTTATTTTAAAAGGGATATGATCCAATAGTACCATACTTATTCTTTATCTAGATGTTTTATGATTATGATTATCATATGTTTATGAAAACCACTTATTTTCATGGGTTATGCTATGTAGAATTGATGAAATTTTTATGAAACTTGTTTTCTTTAAATAGGTTTTGATGTGATGTTATGATGAATATTTTATAATATTATGGCACACATTTGTATGGTTTTCATTATTTTATGGGTGGGACTAAAATTATATCCTATAATGTATTGGGTCAATGTTTATATCTCATGAGATAGTTAAGGGAAATAGGCTTATGTACTTGATCCATTGTGGTAAATAATTCAATGCGATTAATCCAATTTGGGAAAAACTTCATTGTTCTTAATCCACTATGGGAATTGATTTTATTTTATTGATTCTCTATGAGAAACAAGTGATGATTCCTGATTTGTTATGATATGGGAAACAAGTATTTATTCCTAATCAACTATGATTTTGTAGTCTTAGTAATTAACCTTGAAATATGAAAGGGTTTCTATATTTATGTTTTATCCACACTTATAAGACATGAAATTATGGTTCATGATTGATTTATGATGATTTATCACTCTTATTATTCATGTATTTGAAATGATAATGTTTTAGGAATTGGATCATGTTAGCGAGCCATGATATATTGAGTATATACTTTGTATGTTATATTCATGATCTTATACCCGTATTTTTATCTTATTCTTTCATATGATCATAGATTTATATTTCTCATGTTTACCCTTACTGTGAATTTTAGACCACCATTTCTTGTTTTTCCTTTCCCAGTGTTATGAAGAAAGGTATTATATATGATATGTCTAAGAAATTTTCTAATTATGAAGAAATTAGTGGTAGATGATTTAGTTCAATTATGAGGTAGTTTTTTATGTATCCCAATTTCTAAAGGCATTGTACATATATGATTCTAGAATGGATCATTATGTTATGTAATGAATATTCATTTATTAATATGTGATATCTATTTATAAAATGTATGTATCTCTATAGTTGTTATCATAGTAAGGTTTACTTAACATTTGGTAAATAGGATGATAAAACTTTAGTGACAACCCAAGGGGTAATCAATGTATATAAAAATGTCTTGGAATTTTGGTGAAGGATGGAAATAGTGGTTTCTAAGAAATGCATAACTGGATAGACACTGAAAGTGGATGTGGATCTAGAATAGTTTTACTTAAGGTTAATAACTCCAAAAAGGTGTATTGGGATTTGACTCAATCATCAACCAGTTTGCAAAAATAGACCTTATAGCACACCGGGTTTGACACTCCTGGGGGATATTTTTTTGAAGTTCACAAACTCCTTACAAACCATCATTAAATATTTGAATATATAATGACCATGAATGAACTAGGTTAAACCTTAGGTGTCATAGATTAAAAATAATGTGCCATGATTTAATACATCCTATAAATATTTTTTATGACTAAGTGGTTTCCTACTATGATTGTTTTTGCTCACACTATGCTTTTTGGTTCTAAACAACGGTTAGAACTTGAAGGAACCATGTTAAAGAATAATGTGGTGGAAAATGAAATGATTTTCCTCCTGAGAAACCAAATGTTTTGAGATATGGAATTAAAAATCTCATTGTTATTATGACATAACTTTATTAGGCTATGAATCGTGTTGAACTTCCAAATTATAAAAGGGGGAAACAACATTATATTGATTCCTTGATGAGGTAACGTCCACATTATTTTAATGGTTCTAATGATCCATTAGTTTTTGAGTAATATATCAATACCATTGAAAAGATATTTTCCATTATCCAATTTTCAGAGCATGAAAAATTAATTTTGGCTATTTATAATTTGGAAAGTTAAGTAGATCGGTGATGGAATTTTATCAAGAACACGAGGGGATGGGAAGATATTATCTCAATATAGTGGAATTAGTTTCAGAAACTATTTTTGATTAATAAATTTCCTTATATTATTTATATAAAAATGGAAGAATAATTCCTTGAGATAAAGTAGAAGGATTATGAATCCATTAGTAAATATGAGGAAAGTTTTATAAGACTTTTGAGGTATGCTTCTGATATTATCATGAAAACTAAAAGTAAGGTTGATAATTTCTTTGGTGTCATAAAACAAAGTCTTTTAAGGGAATTATATATAAGAGACTTCATTATATATGAAGAAATAGTTTTATGTTCACTCAAGGTAGATATGGAAATTGGGTATTGACACTATTCCAATGGTTTTGATAGGAAAAAGGAATATTGAGTCACATGAAAACTCAAATAAATCACATGGTGGAAATAAATTAATTTATATACATCACATAAATGTGGGAAGAAACTTCAAGGTAATTTCATTAATAAATATAATAGGTAACTTAAATTTGGAATGGAAGGTCATAAAGTCCATGAATGTAGAAAGGAAATTAATGGGATGGTTAACACATTGGAATAGGATAAGATTCCCACTAATGAACCACCCATGATATAATGCTTTAAATGAAAGGAGTATATAAGTTATGCTAACCAATTATCAACTATAAAGGTAAATAATGACGATCGATGTTAGAAACCACTAAATTAGAGAGAAATCATAAATCTCATGTGATCGGTTTTTTTTGACAAGGGGTACGATAATGATATGGTCAAAGGTACACTTTCCATACACTCTAGAACTACTAATGTATTATTAGACTCTAGATCTACCCACTCTTTTATATATGAATAATTTTTTAATGGTATAAAAATTCCACCCCAATGATTAAATGTTGAATTAGTAGTGAAACCCCCGAATGGTATAATGATCAAATCTTACATCTATGATTTTTCTCAAGTTGAATTTTGTCGGGTTGTGCTTCCTGTAAATATTATTATCCTACCTCTCATTGAATTTGATGTTATCTTATGCATGGATTTTTTTTCTCTACAAAAATACCACATAAATTTTCAAGGAATTTAAGTCACCTATTATATTCCAAAACAACCTATGACAATATATTAGTGTAATGATAAATATGAGCATTCGATTGAAATCACATCTATTGTATGGGTCTTTATTCCCATTAATAAATTTTTTTTATCACAAATGGTTGGTGTTAAACTAAACAATGATGATATTATTATTCTATGAGGGCTTGTTGATGTCTTTATATAAGATTTTCCTAGTCTTACTAGGAATATTGAAGTTTATTTATTAATATAAATTATATGTGGTATTACACCTATTTTAAAGACACCCTTTACAATGGCCCCGATTGAGTTGTAATAATTGGAGAAGAAACTCTTGTAAAATCTTGATAAGGGATTCATTCAACCAATTTTGTCACCTTGTGATTCACCTATTCTTTTTATTAAGAATAAATATGGATCTATGAAACTTTACATTGATTATCAGGATACAAAAAAGTTCCCAATCAAGAACTAGTATCCCCCTACCCCGTATTATTGACTTGTTTGATCAACTATGAAGAGCTCAATACTTTTCGAACATTGAACTTTGTTCTAGATATCATTAATTGAGGGTTAAGAAGGAGGATATAACCAAAAAACATTTTTTATAATTTATGGACACTATGAATATATAGGGATGCCATTTGGTCTTATAAATTCCCCACTCTATCTTCATAGATTTAATGATTAGAGTCTTTACAGATTATCTTGATCATATTGATGTGGTCTTTATAGATGATATTCTTATCTATTCAAAGGGTAATTAATACCATTAATATCACTTGATAATTATACTAAAGGCCCAAAGGAAGGATAAAATGTTTGAAAAGTTCATAAAGAGTGAATTTTGGCTATAATAGGTTTCATTTTAGGACATTTAATCTCAAGATAGGGTATATTAGTGGATCCATCAAAGATAGGGGATATTGAATGTTGAAACAGATAAACCATAGTTACTGAGATCCATTATTTTTTTGGTTTTTATGGATATTATCGATATTTTTTGTAATATTTCTCATGTATTCTCAATCCATTCACCAAGTTAACTCAGAATGGATTTAAGTTAATTTGGATAAATGATTATGAATAAAATTTCAAGGAACCAGAGAAAAGGTTAGTCATAAAACATGTTCTTACTCTACCCTTTAGTGTAAAAGGGTTTGTAATCAATAGTTATTCTTTGAAGAAGGTAATGGTATGTGTTTTAATTTATAATGACATGGTTGTAGCTTATGCTTCACAATAACTAAATATTATTGAGAAAAGTTACCCAACTCATGATTTAGAGTTAGTTGTGACCATTTTTTCTTTAAATATGTGGATTAATTATCTATATGGATAAAGGATTGATATATATATATATATTGATCATAAAATTTTAAAGTGTACATTCACATAAAATGAGTTGAATATGTTCTAAAGAAGATGGTTGGAACTGGTTAAATATTATGACTTCTCAATACCTTACCACCCTAGGAAATAAAATAAGGTGGACAATGCTTTGATTTGAAAGGATCATTTTATATTATCTGTGATGAGGATCACAAAAGATCCAATAATTTTTTGATTTACAAAGGATGGATCTTGAAATCTTTAAGGAAGGGGATAAATGTTATCTTTCTCAAATGAATGCACAACTATATATACAACTGAAGATGAAAGAGTTTATAAAAGAATAATTTGAGTTATAGAATAAGGTTAAAAAATTTATAGAGTTTAACATTGGTTTTGATGGAAATATACGATTTAGAAAATATGTATGTGTTCCATCCATACCAGATTTGAAGAATAACCTATTGGAGAAGGCTCATAATTCTTCATTCAATATTCATCTAGGAAGTGCAAAGATTATAGAGATCTGAAAGAAACTTTTTGGTGGGATGGTGTGAAGAGAGATATTGTAGAGTTTGTATCTTTGTGCTTATTATTCCAGTAGGTTAAGAAAGAGATAAAAATTATAAGGGGATGTTACAACTATTACCCATGCTATAATGGAAATAGGAAAACATCATCATCGATTTTATCATGAGACTCCCCAAAACATATAAATTGAACCGTGTTATTTGGGTTGTGTTCAAACACCTTAGAAATTATATATAATTCATTTATATCAAATAATATTTCTATTTGTATCAGATTTCCAAGATATATATTAAGGTAGTGGTAAGGTTTCATAGAGTACCACATTACATTGTATCAAATCAAGTTTCGAGGTTTACCTCAAAGTTTTAGTGAAAATTTTAGCAAGATCTTGACACATAATTTATTTTTATATATATGTATCATCCTCAGATATATGTTCATTCTAAGAGAAAAATTGAAACTCTAGAGGATATATTGAGATATTTTTCTATGGATTTCAAAGGTGTTTGGGATCAACTCCTTCCTCTAGTAGAGTTTTTAAACAACAATAGCTTTCATTAAAGCATTTAATGGCTTCTTATGAATCCCTATATGAAAATAAGTATAGAACTCCAAATTTAAGGGATAAAGTTGTATAAATAATGTTATTATAGCCTTATATAGTTGAGGAAATGGTAGGGAATTTCTAATCCATTAAACAGAAAATCATGTTAGCTCAAAGTTGACAGAAAAGTTATGTTGAAAATCATCAGTGCGATCTTGTATTTTATGTTTCTGAAGATATTTTTATATGAATTTATTTATGGAATAAGGTTATGATATTTGAGAATAAATTAAAGTTTAACCTTAGTTGTATTATCCATTATAATATTCTTAATCGAGTAGGGATAATGTCTTATCACTTAGTGCTTATACCGAACCACTCTCAAGTTCATTATTTTATATATGTATCTCTCTCAAGAACGTAAAAACCTAATCCTTAACAATAATAAAATAAAAGGTTGTACAACTAAAAAGAGATCTTTATTACAAGTAAAAACCAGTGAAGATCACTTATTGTATAGATAATTTTCTATGAAAAAATACCACTCACTTGGTCAATGTTTTTTGGAAAAACCACAAATTTAAATAAGCTAAATGGGAACCTGAGGATATTATAAGGAATAAGTATCCTAATTTTTTTTATTTAATTAATGAATTTAGTGATATAAATTAATTTTAATGAGTTTTATAATGTAACACCACAATATATTTTAATGATTTTTAGAATGTAACACCACAAGAAGTATTCTCATTTTTTTATTTAAGGAATTAAATTTTATAAAAATTTCTATAAAAGTTTATGACAATGGGTCTAAAAATAAAAAATACAGGTCATATTATAGATCTTATTTTTGAGATATAAATAGGGGATTATTTTTGTGTAGTAAAAAGATAAGAGGATAAAAATGTTTGGAACATGTTGAAGAACTTTCTTAAAGAAGAAGAAGATAATATACTGTTGTTTTCTAGTGAAGAAGGGAATTCCAAAACTATTTTTTGAAAGTAGAAGAAGGTTTTTACATAACCTCTCATGGAAATTATATTCTCCTATAAGTGATTTTTATATCATGACTGTGAAGGATAATGTGCATATTGAAGAGAAATTATCATGCTTTCTGCATATTATACAAGAGGTGATATTTTCATTATCCGTTGATTTAACTTTTTTCCATTTGGTTAAAAGGGTGGTTATGAGGTAATTGATCTCATGGAGATATTTAATCTACCATAAATGATATAAGGGTAACAAGTCTAATAATTAGTAACCTTTAAAAACCCTAATGAGTAATATTATAGTGTTTCGGTGCATTGAATGGTTATAAATTGAATGTTCCTTGGATTATTTCTTAGAGGTGAACAAAGTAAAAATTAGTGTGTCTCTTATGCTTGTTTGTTTATATTTTTCACAACACAATTAGAAAACGGGCCTAAGAAATCATAAGTAATATTTGGTAAATGGATTTTCAAGTGGAAAAGCAACCAAATCAATGAATCAATAAGACAAAACAAATTTACCCTTAGAGTTATCTGGTTAATATCATTAGGGATATGAGGGGAAAAGGAAAATGGTGCTTAAATTAGGAAGGAGTTCCATACCCTGATTCACCCCCTCCCCCCACCCACCACTCAGGGTATCTCTCACTTAAGTCTCTTTTGGTCCTAACAATTGATATTAAGTGATAGGATTATATTCTGTTGTATTTTATTTTTCTTTTACTTGATCTCAAGAGTTTTGGTGAGGAATAGAATACAAAATGAATATTCCATTGTTTAATGGAAATTATTTCAATATTTAAAAAAAAATTATTTCATACTTGGAAGAACAATTTGAAATTCCTTGTGAAGTTTTGTTGTATATAATTATACTATTAAGACAACATGGAATTATCTTTGAAACATATCAAAGGAATTTTTTTGATTGATTCTTGTGTGGAGAATCCATTAAAGTATTCTTTAAAATAATATGTGTTCAAGATTATTTCTCACAATAAGTCTTTAAAAGACATGTGGATACTATAGGAAGATTTGTTTAGAAAATAAAACAATCCAAATGAAGATTTAATTATGTCAAAAGGAAAAAGTAAGAAGAATAAGAAAAATAATAAGGCATCCCATATTCTAGAACTATTTATGGGAAAAGTGAGGTCTTACTGAAATAATCAATCAAGACACAAAAAATAAGGTTTTAATGATTTAGAGTATGAATTTTTTTATCTATTTAACGGTGCTATAGGAATAAAGGAAGTGGATAAGGGGATAAGTAAATTTGGGACTACTGGTGATGAGGAATTCCTAAAGAGGATAAAATTTTACATTTTCTACCTATAATAGAAGATAGATCCATGGTTAAGAGAAATGAAGGTATGGTTATTTGATTATAACCCTATGTATTTCCAAAGGTGGAATTCTTAACACATCTTGGATGGTCCCTTGTAGTCCCTCCTTGAGTGAGGCACCACTACCATCTTGTAGGGACTCATCAAAAGAAGCTGCATTGGTTGGGGAATTAGGGCCAAAGGCATATTATCCCTCTGGATCTCCCACCTCGGTCGCTTGATCATCATAGCCTAGATCCCTTTCCACAGAAACATTACTCAAATCCAATTGGACCTCTCCCCTAGTAATACTATAATTCACTACACATAAATGTGAATCATGTACCTATGTGAGGTTAAATCCTTAGATACCTCTGATAGATTAAGGTACTAGAAATCACATGTAAGGGTAATTGAAGACTTTGTAAATGTACATATGCTCGCATATGGGTAAATCCTCATCCACGTAAGGGTAAATAGAATTGATGTTTCACTACATTAGGTAGTTTAAGTCTACATAATGGTACTTCATGGATCACATAAGGGTATACAACCAATGAACTACCCATATAAATGTACACCCTAACTTACATATAGGTAAAATTCTCGATACACAAGCTATAAAGGGGTCAAGTGGTATACATGTAAGGGTCACGGGATGTCGGTGTAAGGGTAATTCATTGAATAAGGGTACTTACATAAGGTTACTCTGTAAATTATATAGGTTATTTAAAGGTAAATGGAAACAACATATAGGTATATTGATCCTACATAAAGGTATCTAGAAGATACATAAGATTCATACCAAGTTACGTCATGATCAACACATAATCAATTCGACTAACCATATGAGTGATCAGATACGAACTGAAGAATGCAGCTTCTCTAATCAAATCCATTGAATTCCTAATATGAAGGAATGTCAAAGGAACATGTTTCATTTTATATTGATGTATCTTCAATGCATGAACAAAATAACCCTAACCATGAGGTCACGTGTAATGAATTTGAACTATCATACAAAGTAAAAGTGGATAAATGCATGAGAATGAATTCATGGTTATTCAGTTGATTATGAATGAATGAAGGAGATCTTGTGAATTTTTGTTATAGGGGAAATGAATAAATCTCTAAATTTTGAGTATTAAATATGGGTTGGTTTTTTTATCATGTGAATTAATTAATAGTTATTCTCAAGTAATTTATGAATCATAATATGAGACATTGTGATTAAATGGGAAGAAACATAAATCATGCATGTGAGGTATTAAAGTATAAAATCATAATCTATATAAGAATTTTAAAAAATATATATATTCAGATGAGTTATAGTATTTATTTATCAATGTGAATAATAAAGAAAACATGAAACCCTTAGGTATTTCAAATGATTATTATAATGATTCAAAACACCCTAAAAATTATTGAGTATTTAACATGAGGAAATAAAATACCCCAACATATGGTTATTTAAATTGAGAAAAATAAATATGTCATTTATAACACATTTAATAAAAGTGATATCACATGCACAATATTATTTTTTTTGTGGAAAAAAGTGTGCATGCATGTGATGAACAATTAATGAGAAAAACTAGTGAGAGATCTTGCATCAATGGTGAAAGAAAATTTCTTGAATCCCATTACATCTCTATGTAGAAGAAAGTAAGTAAGCCTATTCTAGGAGTTACTAAAGGATACACACTTGAGTATCCTAAGTTTTATAGAATTAGATCATTAAATATCTAATAATATTTTCAAGGCCAACAAACCTATTGTATCTAGTTGTTGAAAGCCTAGAATAATTGTACATGATAAAACCTAATAATGTAGACATGCAAAAGAATAATGGAATCTATAATTTTGAATATATTTTTAGTTTTTCATTATATCTGAAGAAGTGAATAAATATTCTAGTGGACTCTAGAAGTGAAAGAATCTAGTGTAATATGGAGTAGGAAATGGAATAATAGATTTTTTGTTGACCACTTGTGTAGGTGGGATCTTTTTTTATCTCTAGTGGACTCTATAGTGAGAGAACTATAGACTCAGTGTTGATGGTAATAGAATTTCTATGGATGTAACCACCTTCATATAGTGAATAATTCATGTTGGTGGTATGATCAACATGGAAAATAGTAGTCCTTTCAGCCAAACCTTGTAAACATTGTGTGATTCTCTTTGTATTATTATAATTAAACACAATGTGATATTGAGAGATAATATTGAGTGGATAAAAAAATATGAACAAGTTCAAGAGTTTAAAAATTAAAATAATTCATAAAATGAGGGTATCATTGATCCCCCCCCAGTGGAACCTAACTAGTCCTTGGACTTTAAAATTGGTATTATAGGTAGGTTACCTCTAAATATCCAAGTCATTTTGAAGATATGATTTGATAATTATTTCAACGAGAGTATTTACCTTAATTAAAGTAATTTAAAAATGTTAAATTTAAGAAGGGGGCATTAGAGAAGAAATAAATATCCTTTCCCTTTATGAGAAGAAGAACTAGAATAATTCCTCAAAAAAGTTATGTTCTCTAATAGAGGAAAAATTTAAACCTAATTTTATCATTGTTTATAAACCTCCTATGGAAAAAGGATGTAAAATTTAATACTCTATCTTGGAGATGGAAGGGAGATGTGATTCTGGGGATGATGAGGCAACAAAGTTAAATTTTTATTCCAATTAATTCCAATGATATGAAAAATAACACCAAAATAGAATCGTACATTAATTTTACTATTTTATGATAAAATATTTTTCCTTATAAAATAAAATATTGATAATTGAATAAGTGTCCTTAAATATCAACAAAGAATAAATGGGAACACAAATGAAGGAGAAAAGTGATATGATTGAAGATATTTCTTGAGATATTTAAAAGGAAATAGCCATGGAGGATAAGTTTAAGGATAGCTTCATATCTCTCAAAAATCAACTTGAAGAAAGGATACAATCAAGTATGGATGATGCTGCAAATATAAAATTAATAAATATTCTATTAAAATAGAAAGATATGAAAATAAGATACGTAGAGCAGAGTTAAAAGAGAAGATGAATATACCTCATAAATCCGTCTCGTGTTTTTTAAAAACAAATAGGAATAAATATTTGAAATCTATAAGTAAAGTATGGTTTCATGAAACATATATAATTATATTTCCAAAAAATATGAAAGTACCAAAGTTATTTTATTATGGAATATTTGGTCACATCATGAGTATATGTTTTTATACCAACAATATCAAAGATATTATAAAGAATCTATAAGTTACAATATCTCAATCAAGGATATACCAATTCTGGTGTGAATTGTATGGTAAATGTTTCATTTATTATAACCTTGGTTATATGGAAATTAATTAAAATTATAGGAATGAATGTAAGGGTAAAGAATCCATACGAAGAATTTCTACTCCTATGACTTGTAAAGAGATTAATTATCTTGGTAAAAGGTCTATTAAGATGGAAAATGGTTTCATTGTTTTAGGGGATAAAAATGATCCTCAGTAAAGGGTGTTTCAATAACCAAAATTCATGCACTCAAAAAAACTCTCTTTGAGTCAAAGAAGGCACGTTTGGAATAAAAAACAAGATTTTGTTCTAGATTTGAATGAGGTGGAAAAAGTTATTCCATAAAAATAATCAATTCATGGGAAGAAAATATGTGCACAATCTTTGATGTCTATCAATAAGAAAGAAACAATATCCCATAATTATCTTTAAAAGAAGAATAAAGTAATGGTGACAGATAATTCTCAATTAGAATGTTTCTTCTAAAGAAACAAGAGATTCCTCTTTATTACCTATTACTTTATGTGTTTTTATGCTAACATGAAGGGAATTAAAGGAGAAGTTTGAGGTCGATAATTTTTTATAGCATGAATATATTGTATTTCATGGATTCTAATGACTATAATGACAATAAAAAGGAGGAATAAATATCTTGAGGTTATCATATATGATAAAGGAGGTATTATAATTACACTTTTTAACCTTACTTAAATTCTATTATTCTAATAATTGGAGGTAGTCATGATTGATGTAAAGATAAAATATAGTGGGAGTTATTCTAGTACACCTAAAATTTATGATTTGTTTTTTTAAGTGGGTGAAGGATCTTGTATTTCTTACCTTAATAGACCCTATATTGATATTTGAAATTTTCTGAGCATAGTATCACATGTGAGTATTTTATGGAAATCATAGAAAACCTTTTTTATGTTTCTCTTTTTTTCTACACAAGGTTAGACCATGTATAGTAGAGTTGATTAAATAAAGGATATTTTCTATGTATCACATGATATCATGACTTTATTTAAAAATAAGAGAATTTTATTTGAGAAGAAATATGAGATAATAAAACCCCACTTATACTTTGAATTTTATTTTCAATAAAGGGGAGAAAATAAGTTTGAACCACGTATTTATGTTTATGAAGTAAATTGATATTATCAAAAAAACAAAGTGGAGACTATTGATCTCAAGTGTTTCATTTTTTTCAATGAGTATATATATTAAGTGGAGATTCTTGGTGAATTATTTTTTATTATTTAATGGAATTAGATGACATTATTGGGAAATTATCATTGAAAATTATGATTATTGAACCAATCTTAACGCTCAAATACATGTTTCAATGGTATTGAAAAACTGACACATTGTTTACATCATGAATATATCCATCCTAATATATATGGAAATGAATAATAATTTAATAAGTAGGAAGATAAAAAGATTTAAATTCCCTAAAAAATATAAGTCTTGAGTAGAAATGGGTGCCTATATAAACATAATTTAGAATTTAAATTACCTGCATAAATCTATTAATAGAATTCTATATCTACGTAAAGGTTTTGTAACGCCCCGACCCTAGTTACCCAGAGTCGGTGCATTATTACATAACATTGGCATGATCACAAGAAAGATCAAATCTCGAAAGACCGATTGGTTTAGTAGCCTTGGAAACACTAGATATATTCATAAGTCTTACATTACATCATAAAATGAAAAACTACAACAACAACATATTGTCTCCATAAACCACACTCATATCCCCACATAATATCCCTGCAGGTCATTCATAATTTACTTCTTCACTTCCTGGGAAAAATAAAACATAGAAAAGGGGTGAGCTCAAATGCCCAGTAAGGATAACAATATAGCAGAAACTTTTATAAATAAGAATAAACATTTAAGGCAATGTATAACTAAAACAAAAGCCTTTCAAACATGAACTTTCAACATGGTACGGCATAAATAAAATGAAATAATTCCATTTACTTATTCACATGGATATTCTACTAATCGAATAATCACATGCAAAAATCAATAACCACTTTCATAATGTTGGAATGCATAATGCTGAACTTTAATTTCTTTGTCAAGGCCTCGTCCCAAGACCTTGGGGCTAACTGTAACCGGAACCCAACCCGGAGTGCCTCTAATAACCGGACACCAACCCGGAGTGCCTCTAATAACCGGACACCAACCCGGAGTTCCTCTAATAACCGGAGACCAAACCGGAGTTCCTCTAATAACCAGAGACCAAACCGGAGGGCTTACATTTACCGGTCCCCAACCCGGAACATACTTGTCTAACACATTCATCTGAATGAAAGGTTGAAATATAACATAAACATTCGGATTACAAATAACTTATGAAATGTCAATACTCTAAACAAAAACCATGAGTGACATAAGAATAACTTATCCACAGTCAAAAATATCACAAATCCTTCAATAAAATATGGATGTTTTGTATCATAATAAATCAACTTCAAATAAGCTTAAAATCCATCAAAGGATGTTGACATAGATGAAATAAAGACTATTTTAGAAAAATATCTCTTTCTATTTTGAAATCATTTAAGAGTATTATATTTATGAAATAAAACATTTTTTTTAAAATATTCTTATTATCTTGTAAGGGAAGCTTCCAAGATTTTATAACGGCGGAAAATAGCCACACCCGCCGTATAAGTTAAAACATTCTTACCTTAATTCTGTCGAAAAGGTTAAAAAGGACCTTGTTTTGAAAACGACGGAAAGATTCCTCTTATAAAAAGTCAAACAAGGGTATAAATGACTTTAACCCATGTTCTTGTAAATAATAAAAAATGTTTTGAAATACATTTTGAAGAAACATGGATGTGGATGATAAAGAGATCCCAGTAGATTATTACGTATAAACAACCTCGGATAATGAAGAGATTGTGAAATAACCCTTACCAATTTGGTAACTTATGAAACATACAACCCATGAAAGAGGTATCATACAATAAATATGTAAATACACATAAATTAGAGTGTATTACACAAAGAATATAATTATGGGCAGTACATACACCACACAAAAGGTGATGGTGGCAATATGGCATGAATCTCACGGGAATAAGGAGTGAGATGAAAACCCCTTACCTTGTAGTTTTCCTTGGTTGGGGTAGGTTAACCTCCTCTTCTTCGGGTTTTTCCTTTTGATTTGATCAAAAGGGCTCATTAAATTGGCTTTATGATCAAACTAAGGCCTCTAGGTTGTAGTTAGGGAAGTTGGGAGAGTATTTGGGCAGAGTTTGGCCGAACCAAAAGGCTTTGAAGGTGTGAAGAAATGATAAGGAGGAGTGCCCTTTTATAAGAGGGGTGAGGGGCACCTTTGGAAAAGCAAGAGATATTAGTTTATAATAAATTAATATTCGGTTTCTAATGGCTCCAAAGTTGAATATTCAAAGGTTAAGGTGGGGATAGGTCGAAAAACACTCAACCAATAGAATTTAGACAGGTTTGGGTACTTATATTAACCTTGTCTTTAAGTATTAACTCTAAGTTAATTAGTTTCACTTTTACAATGTCTCTTTGTATTTTTATATAATATGGT
This sequence comes from Viscum album, assembly GCA_963277665.1. NCBI lineage: Eukaryota > Viridiplantae > Streptophyta > Magnoliopsida > Santalales > Viscaceae > Viscum > Viscum album. The sequence goes on from OY728127.1 coordinate 1,818,104,735, forward strand.
TAATAAACTTACTATATACATCCAATCGACCCCCAAGTGGTCCATTAATGAGGAACCTATCATGATATAAGTCTCTTTGCCGAACCTTATATTTTTTAGGAATTTAATATCAATTAATAATATAATATTTGTTTTAAGAACTCTTTTATGTCAATTTTGACACTATTCAATAGTTTATTTTTGTGAAACTCATAACAAATTGATTACTTCGAACAAAGTCAATTAAATCAATCCTAATATATCATATTATCCTATAAAATTAGTTTAATTCATTAAAAGTTTCATATTATATTTATTTGGGTATTTATAATATCAATTATTTTAATTTTTCACTATTATAGTAATTACTACATCATCATTGTGTCATAAATAAAATATATTATTTAATGTCTAAAAATTATAAATAAAATATCATTATGTAGGAAATCGTTCTATCTTTCTAATGAATATTTATAATCTAAAATCCAACATATATAACCCTATTTAACAATTGTTTTTCTAAAAGATATGTGCTTGTGTCATTTTTGTATTCATTTTAACTTAATTAAAATAAAGTGTCATTATCACTTACAAGTGGATCCATGGGGTCCCAAAATCGACCCAAAGATGTCCATGGTCGACCATGTATCAACCAATAGGGTTAAGACACGTTTTAGGGTAATTTATTATTATTATAATATTATTTTTTTAACCCTTATTTACCGGATTTACCCTTAACCATGGTAAATAAAATATTTACCGCAGTAATTATTCAAAATGTCTAAAAATAAAAGTTACCTATTTACACAATTTGAACATCCTAATTCCAAATATGGAATCCATTTTCCTAAATTCAAAACACAAAAGTGGCAGAAATTAATTTAAAATTAATTCCCACTGTCAAAACAAAAAGCGTGTTTTTAAGAGATAATAACTATCAAAAGATTGACACTTGTTTATGTTCGGTTTAATTGTAAAATTATGTCCAATGACCAACATTATATTAAATGGTAAAAATATATTCTAAATATACTTTAAAACTACTAAAATTCATAATTTATCACTATTAATTATTTTGATTAAAAAAGTTGTTTTTAATTAAAATTTAGTAATTTTCACTATTCATCAAAATATGAAAGTTATCCGAAAAGTACCAAAATTTCACCTTAGGCTAAATTAGATATTCCGAATCCAAAAATGAAGTCCATTTTGAAATATAAAATATATATAATTTTAAAATTTAGGTATTACTATTCATAACGGCTAGTTTGATTGGTTGTTAGAACTCGGTGTTGCGTACAACACACGCTATCGCATTATTCAAAGAGAATCGTACTGTAGAAGCTTGGGGTGTTACATTCTCCCCTCCTTCAAATAATTTCATCCTCGAAATTTGAAATTGTTCTTCGAAAATAAAAGGTTGAAAATAGAAGATATATTTGTGGGAAAACCCACATCGGAAATTGGGTTACTAAAATTTAGTCTTAATATGCGGAAAAGAGAAATCAAAGGGTCACCACCAAATTAGGATCTCGATTAGGAGAACATTGGTGGAAATTAGAGACATATAATTGGAGGAAAAATGTAAATATTTATAGGTAGTGATTGAGGTCATCAATCACAAACAAGTGTAAAATTGAGGTCCTTAAATTCATCAATCTATGATGATTTGAAATACCATCGGTTCAACAAAACATTGGGTGTTAGGATAACACATTTTTGACATTTCAAAATATCTTAGTTGAAATCCCACATCGAAAAATGAATTAATGAGGCCTCTATTTAAAATAAAGAGTGGAAAGTATGGAGATTACTGAAAATAACACATACTAGGGTTCCATGTAGGAAAATATGGATATGGAAGAAAAATATAACCATCAATTATTTGATGGAGAGTGGTAGAGAACATGGCTATGAAAAGGCCAACAATCCCAAAGCCATAAATTAGTGATGATTTAAGGTACCATCTATGAAAACATTTTTGTTCTAAGTTCCTTTTATTAATGTTGAGGAATTTATTTATGAGATTGGCTAAGATCATAAGGAGATATACTTACATTATAATTAGAGTTTAATCAATTAATAAATTTCTACCACAAACTCATCTTTCACTATAAAAGATAATAGAACGTAAAAAAAAATTTATTTATACTATTCATACAATGTTCCAAAATAAATGAATTTATAATTCATCTACCAGATCTTTTTAAAAAACTACATTATTTAATCTAGGACATCTCGTGGGCTAGTGGTAGGTGATACACCCTTGTCGCCCTTCGGTTGTGGGTTCAAGTCTCGCGGCCTTGCCGGTCGCGACGGGTTGCCGCCCGACCTCTGGGTTGTCCTTTTATGGCAATCAAAAATTAATTTCAAACTAGAATTTATCCAAAATACTTCTGTCCAAACTCACAGTCCAATATTTATAAGGAAGGTAAACTTAATGTAGATCCTTTTTACCCCGTAATAGCATATGAATACCTTCATCATGTATTCTTTTAAAGCACTGAAACATCCTGAATTACCATATTCCTTATTGATTACATTCATGCTCCCTTATTCCATATAGAATGCTGGATATACTTTATCAATCCAAAAATGTTTTAAACCCCAAAAATGATGGAATATACAAATCATTAATCAGTTTCAAGGTAGTCAAGAATATCCAATATAATTTATCCAAATCAATCATATATTATTCTAAAATCACTAACTCGGTATCAGAACCATATTATGGTTTATCTTTCCCTCAACCATATATTTTCCAAAAATTTAACCTGCTATTGAGTCACTTTTCTTTGTTCCACACAATCTCAAGTCCTTAATGAAATAGTACTGCAGTACAATCCTTATATAATCCATAATTATTATAACAAGTACATTGTTGATACAACACTCAATTGACATAATCAACATAAGAACTCTAATCATTCCTCTTCATCTGTGGTAGTATCATAACTTGATTATTATCCAATAACATCATTTGCGGCATAGTCTGATGACTGGGACATAGGTTCGCGTAGTGTCCAAACTCCTTGAAAATAAAGCATTGTACATTTGAAACCATTTTCTTACCCTTGCAGTCACGTACTTTGTGCCCTTTTCCTCCACACTTATAACAAACTCCCATTCCTTTCAGGAAAGTTCCAGGGTGTTTCTTTCCACAGTTACCACATATGGGAAAATTATTCTTTTCCCTCTTCCCTTTATCCATCTTTCTCTCTTCCATCCTTTTCTTCTCTTGCTTCCCTTCAAAGCCATAGGACTCAGTAAACTCTTTACTTATCTTATCAACACATGATATTATTTATTCATATGATGATAATACATGAGAGACTATTTCTCTTATAAATTATATCTTAAGACCATGAAAGATATGATCCTTCCTTCTCTTTGGATCATGTGCATTTCTGGAGTTCTCATTCCTTCTACTGGGCGCCATTTCTAAACAATGGCATACACTAGATCAGTTTATGAATCAAAATACATAATCCCATACTTATAAAACACTTAACATAAATTGAACTATTTATGGATATAATCCATAATCATAAAAATGTCTCCTTTGAGGATGTATATACTCATAAACCCTTCATAATGGTTTGTAAAGAAAATGATAATTATCCTAATCATATCCCCCGGGAGTGTCGTAACCAAGAGTGCAGCAAGGCCCGTTTTCGTGCACCAGTTCCCGTTCGAGTCTAGATCAAAGCGGTGTTTTCGGGTTTTACCCCTAGGTACATCTGTGCCAGAGCCGCCTCTACCTGCTCGTAACCAGATAGGGATGTATTTCTCGGAAAACTCACAAAATCTCTACAATACCAAAATTCTAGGAAGTTCTTCTATACTAATCCTCAAAGTCCATCTTAGGTCTACGTGCTCTAATCAGAGTTTATCTAAATCTAGCTTCCAAGGTTTGTACTAAACTTCCTCTGATACCAACTGTAACGCCCCTACCCTAGTTACCCAGAGTCAGTGCATTATTACATAACATTGTCATGATCACAAGAAAGATCAAATCTCGAAAGACCGATTGGTTTAGTAGCCTTGGAAACACTAGATATATTAATAAGTCTTACATTACATCATAAAATGAAAAACTACAACAAAAACATATTGTCTCCATAAACCACACTCATATCCCCATATAACATCCCTGCAGGTCATTCATAATTTACTTCTTCACTTCCTGGGAAAAATAAAACATAGAAAAGGGGTGAGCTCAAATTCCCAGTAAGGATAACAATATAGCGGAAACTTTTATAAATAAGAATAAACATTTAAGGAAATGTATAACTAAAACAAAATCCTTTCAAACATGAACTTTCAACATGGTACGGCATAAATAAAATGAAATAATGACATTTACTTATTCACATGGATATTCTACTAATCGAATAATCACATGCAAAAATCAATAACCACTTTCATAATGTTGGAATGCATAATGCTGAACTTTAATTTCTTTGTCAAGGCCTCGTCCCAAGACCTTGGGGCTAACTGTAACCGGAACCCAACCCGGAGTGCCTCTAAAAACCGAACACCAACCCAGAGTGCCTCTAATAACCGGACACCAACCCAGAGTTCCTCTAATAACCGGAGACCAAACCGGAGTTCCTCTAATAACCGGAGACCAAACCGGAGGGATTACTTTTACCGGTCCCCAACCCGGAATATACTTGTCTAACACATTCATCTGAATGAAAGGTGGAAATATAACATAAACATTCGGATTACAAATAACTTATGAAATGTCAATACTCTAAACAAAAACCATGAGTGACATAAGAATAACTTATCCACAGTCAAAAATATCACAAATCCTTCAATAAAATATGGATGTTTTTTATCATAATAAATCAACTTCAAATAAGCTTAAAATCCATCAAAGGATGTTGACATAGATGAAATAAAGACTATTTTAGAAAAATATCTCTTTCTATTTTGAAATCATTTAAGAGTATTATATTTATGAAATAAAACATTTTTTTTAAAAAATATTCTTATTATCTTGTAAGGGAAGCTTCGACGATTTTATAACGGCGGAAAATAGCCACACCCACCGTATAAGTTAAAACATTCTTACCTTAATTCTGTCGAAAAGGTTAAAAAGGACCTTGTTTTGAAAACGACGGAAAGATTCCTCTTATAAAAAGTCAAACAAGGGTATAAATGACTTTAACCCATGTTCTTGTAAATAATAAAAAATGTTTTGAAATACATTTTGAAGAAACATGGATGTGGATGATAAAGAGATCCCAGTATATTATTACGTATAAACAACCTCGGATAATGAAGATATTGTGAAATAACCCTTACCAATTTGGTAACTTATGAAACATACAACCCATGAAAGAGGTATCATACAATGAATATGTAAATACACATAAATTAGAGTGTATTACACAAAGAATATAATTATGGGCAGTACATACACCACACAAAAGGTGATGGTGGCAATATGGCATGAATCTCACGGGAATAAGGAGTGAGATGAAAACCCCTTACCTTGTAGTTTTCCTTGGTTGGGGTAGGTTAACCTCCTCTTCTTCGGGTTCTTCCTTTTGATTTGATCAAAAGGGCTCCTTAAATTGGCTTTCTGATCAAAATAAGGCCTCTAGGTTGTAGTGAGGGAAGTTGGGAGAGTATTTGGGTAGAGTTTGGCCGAACAAAAAGGCTTTGAAGGTGTGAAGAAATGATAAGGAGGAGTGCCCTTTTATAAGAGGGGTGAGGGGCACCTTTGGAAAAGCTAGAGATATTAGTTTATAATAAATTAATATTCAGTTTCTAATGGCTCCAAAGTTGACTATTCAAAGGTTAAGGTGGGGATAGGTCGAAAAACACTCAACCAATAGAATTTATACAGGTTTGGGTACTTATATTAACCTTGTCTTTAAGTATTAACTCTAAGTTAATTAGTTTCACTTTTACAATGTCTCTTTGTATTTTTATATAATATGGTTAATAAACATACTATATACATACAAGAGACCCCCAAGTGGTCCATTAAAGAGGAAACTATCATGATATAAGTCTCTTGGCCGAACCTTAGATTTTTTAGGAATTTAATATCAATTAATAATATAATATTTGTTTTAAGAACTCTTTTATGTCAATTTTGACACTATTCAATAGTTGATTTTTGTGAAACTCATAACAGATTGATTACTTCAAAAAAATTCAATTAAATCAATCCTAATATATCATATTATCCTAGAAAATTAGTTTAATTCATTAAAAGTTTCATATTATATTTATTTGGGTATTTATAATATCAATTATTTTAATTTTTCACTATTATAGTAATTACTGCATCATCATTGTGTCATAAATAAAATATATTATTTAATGTCTAAAAATTATAAATAAAATATCATTATGTAGGAAATCGTTTTATCTTTCTAATGAATATTTATAATCTAAAATCCAACATATATAACCCTATGTAACAATTGTTTTTCTAAAAGATATATGCTTGTGTCATTTTTGTATTCATTTTAACTTAATTAAAATAAAGTGTCATTATCACTTACAAGTGGATCCATGGGGTCCCAAAATCGACCCAAAGATGTCCATGGTCGACCATGTATAAACCAATAGGGTTAAGACACGTTTTAGGGTAATTTATTATTATTATAATATTATTTTTGTAACCCTTATTTACCGGATTTACCCTTAACCATGGTAAATAAAATATTTACCGCAGTAATTATTCAAAATGTCTAAAAATAAAAGTTACCTATTTACACAATTTGAACATCCTGATTCCAAATATGGAATCCATTTTCCTAAATTCAAAACACAGAAGTGGCAGAAATTAATTTAAAATTAATTCCCGCTGTCAAAACAAAAAGCGTGTTTTTAAGAGATAATAACTATCAAAAGATTGACACTTGTTTATGTTTGGTTTAATTGTAAAATTATGTCCAATGACCAACATTATATTAAATGGTAAAAATATATTATAAATATACTTTAAAACTACTAAAATTCATAATTTATCACTATTAATTATTTTGATTAAAAAGTTGTTTTTAATTAAAATTTAGTAATTTTCACTATTCATCAAAATATGAAAGTTATCCGAAAAGTACCAAAATTTCACCTTAGGCTAAATTAGATATTCCGAATCCAAAAATGAAGTCCATTTTGAAATATAAAATATATATAATTTTAAAAATTAGGTATTACTATTCATAACGGCTAGTTTGATTGGTTGTTAGAACTCGGTGTTGCGTACAACACACGCTATCGCATTATTCAAAGAGAAGAGTACTGTAGAATCTTGGGGTGTTACAGGTATACTAGGATTTACACTTACCAATGTAAAGTTAAATTGGGATTCAATACATTACTGCATAAGGGTAGTGAGAAAATCAACTACACTGTATAAAGGTGAATCATGTACCTATGTAATGGAAAATAATTAATTACCTTCACTCTATAATGGTAATGGAAAACTAGTGTAAGGGTCATTGAAGGCTATGTTAAGGTACAAAAATTAATGTAAGGATAAATATGTATCTATGTGAGGGTACACAGAATTGATGTTTCATTACATAAGGGTGGTTGAAGGTTGTGAAAATGTACATGTTGTCTTGTGTAAGGGTATACCACCATTACACTATCCATATAAAGGTACACCTTCACTTGCATAAGTGTAAGCTTCTCAATACACAAGCTACGTAAGGGTCATGGGATACTGGTATAAGGGTACGGTGTTGCATAAGGGTAACTAAAAAAGCGTAACCCATGAATTAAATAGCTTATGCAAGGGTAAATGAAAGTCATGTAATGTTAAATTGCGTAATGACCTGAACCCATTAGCCCCGAGTCAATGCCTTAATTTATTATGTTGTCATAGATAGAAGATTCGAATCCCAAAGGAACGATCAGTTTAGCAATCTTGGAATCTATATTACATACATAATTTTTTACATTACATCGGGAAATGAAAAACAACATAATTACCCTTTTAAAACACTCTTATTCCATTTCACTATCCCTTCAAGTCAGTCATAATACACATCTTGGAATCTTGGGGAAAAATGAAACATAAGAAAGGGGTGAGATTCTCAATAAGGGTAAGCATATAGTGTAAGAAATTATGAATAAATAATCATAAACCTTAATTCATTGTATATAACTAATAAACAATCCCTTTAAAAATAATATTGATTATAAAATAAAAATAATAATTAATATTATATAAAATAATCACATGATCTATCAAACATGAAAATGTACATTCTACTAGTCAAATACTCATATGGAATATCAATAACTAATCTCATAATAAAGTAATGAATAATTATGGACATCATAAACATACCATCAAGGCTTCGACCAAGACACCATATATAAATGGGTAAATTACCAAACTAGTTTTTCTCATGATATTTACGGATACATTGAGGGGCACTATAGGACCCCACCCTCCACTTATTAATTCCAATAAATTCCTCATATGAAAAGGGTGAAACATAACCAATATAAACATTCATATTAAAACTTGAATACAAAATGTTAATACATTAACCATAAACCATGAATGGTATCAAATTAGCACAGTCACAGTCAAACATATTATAAAACCTTCCATAAAATATGGTATATTGTATCATAATAAATCAACATAAATTAAGAATAAAATCCAACAAAGGATTTTGACATAGAATAAAATTATCAAATAAAATCATTAAAAATTTCTTGAGAGAAATTCCCATTTTTACTTTAAAATATTTTAAAATCCACACAATTATAAAAGAAAACATTCCCTTTGAAAATAACCCTTTAATATTGTACAATAAGCATCAAAACATTAAAGTGTCATGATGGTGGAAAAATCCAATCATGCTGCATAAGTTAAAAAAATAATTCCTTTTGTCATAAAATTCATAAAGTAATTGATTCACACTCAAATTTACCCAAGAGAAGAAGGTAGAACAGTCCTTGTAGTTTAGCTTGGGTTGTCAAATCTTCAGAGTCCTAAGAAGTTACCTACAGACACGTACATTATATGGACTATTTTTGGCTATGAAGTGTCCAACTTGGGTTTATTTTAGATGGGTTTAAAGGATCACTAATAGATTTAAGTTAATTCAAATTAAGGTAATAAGTTGATCCTAGGTTATCACTCGGGGTGGATTGGATGAATTCTTTTTTTATTGATTTCAATTTCTTATATTTGAGATGGGTTCATTTAAGAAGATCAAACAAAAATATCACTTACTGGTTTAATGCATACACACCCTAATACTAATCACCTATAAACTAGAAGGATCAATGTTTTTAGCACTCCATGATAAAGGTTCATATTAGCACTTGAAATGTGTGACCTTAAATTCAATAAGGGTGAAGAGGTTTTAAAATCATCAAATTAAAATCTCATTTAAAAGAAGTGATTATTCATTAATGGAGTGAGAAATAACATCCAATACAGACCCTTTATACTCACTTGGATCAACCCATAAAATATTTATCCCTCCATTTATGACATGTCTTCAACGGAAGCCAGAAGTGGACTTACAAGGGTAGAATTGAAGAAGTAAAAACAACAACAAAAATCGATCACTCCACTGTTGTGTGATAAATATCACAAATTATGGTGTGAATAAATTCACAAATTGAACCAACGATATCAATGTGATATTTCAAAGAACAGAATAAGAGTAAAGGAATAACTTTTATTAAGAAACTAAGGTGAATTTAACAACTTACATGAGAACGAAATGTGATTACAAACACAAAGCGGCAGCATAACACTACAATGAAACCAGGAACCAATTTCATAATATCCTCCACCACTGTAAAGACCCGTAAAATTCAAGGGAAATTTTTTCTTAATTTTCTTTGGAATTTTACAAGAGCGCGGTTTCTGACGGCACCTGATTCCGAGGCCCGGAGTGCCCGGAATCATTTTCTGAAGTTTGGCTCGGGTACGTTCAGTGAACGAACGAGCCAGAATTTCTAACTTTTGACCCGGTGCTCGGAATTGAATTCCGAGGACACCGATGAACTCGCAGCGCCAATATTCTCTTAAGGAGACCTTTTCCAAGGTTGCATTTATTTCATGTTGAGAGTTAGTTTTTGGGAGTTTAGAATAAGTTAAATAAAAATTGTGGATTACAAATTTTTATTTTAACTTATTGGTTAACTTCTCCCAAAGGGAGTTAGTGGTGGAACCCACAACCACTTAAGCTCCCTTGGGAGGATTAAGTGTGGTGGGGCCCACCCGAAGCATGACTCTTCTTCTTCTCCTTTTTAACTCCCTTAAACTCCTCTTTTAATGACATGACGACCTTGTTAATTAATGGAGTTGAATTGTTTGAATTTCAAACCTTTGAAATTCAAATTGTTAAGTGTGTAAATAAAATAAGCCCTTAGCTTATTTTATTTGGTTAGAATTCTCTAGCCTCTTGAGAGATTTTGAATCCTTCTTCTTCTTCTTCTTCTTCTTCAAGCTTGACGAAGAACACGAAGAACCTTCGAGCTCCGACGAAGAACGCCGCTCCTCTCTTCTTCGTAGCCGGTTGTTCCGAAGATCGACGACGCCTTCCGTGTCAACGAAAGGGAACGCTGCTTCCTCCTCGGACTTCCTTAATCGGCTTACGAAGATTCACCAATGACGTACCTCTTCGGACGTACCTCTTCGTCAACGGAATTGACGTACAATTACCGCGACGCCCGACCTCCGCGACGCTTGCCTTCCGCGGGTCATTGACGATCATCGTTCTTGAAGCAAGGTAGGGGTTGTTGTTGATTATTTATTTACACTCGTTCTTGGTTCTATTATGATAATCTTGTGGATAAATTTTTACGTGTTATCGTCTAACGAGAGGGAAGGGGTCGGACCACACAAACACGGCCGAATTCCCCCTCCCTTGTCCTGGATTATTATGATTTACTTGTGGATGAAAGAGATGGTGTGGTGCCGTCGCACCACATGGAAATTCGCACGGTTGTATTGCGCGACGTCGTCGCGCCGCGCCGTGGAAGGATTATCATGAACGTGACGCCGTCATTCCACGTCGAAGAAAACCAAAGGCGTCGCGGTCGGAGCGGGGCTGCGGCGGAGAGGTGCGGTGCCGTCGCACCGCGCCGGACGATGAACACCGCGGCCGGTTCCGGGCCGCGGTGGGACGAGAGGACCGGCGGCTCGCCGGCGTCAGAAGCCGGAAAGGGGACCGGTTTGCCGGTCCCGTTGAAGAAAAACCGGCCGGCCAGGTGGGCCGGCCGGAAGGAGAAAGACCGGGGGAATTAAATTCCCCCGGCCAGGTTAATTGCCCCCCCATTATGAGGGGGGGCCAGTTTCATTAAGGGGGGCAGGCGGCCCCCCGTTTTTCCTCAAGGCAGGCCCCCACGAGGGGGGTCGTTTTCCTCCAAAGACGCGGCATCAGCCGCGCCGCCAGCTGGGAAGCGGGGGCCATGCCCCCCGCGCGTGGCACCGAGCGGCGCCAGGCCGCGCCGCCGCCGGCCGGGCCGGGTCGGACCCGGGTCGGGTCGACCCGGTTCGAGCCGACCCAGGGGGGGTCGGGCCGGGTCGGCCCGGACCCGGACCCCCCGTTTTCGAGACGATTTCGGTCTTTTGGCCATATCTTGAGCTACGGACGTCCGATTGACGTGCCGTCATCTTTGTTGTGTTCCTCTTAGTGAGACGGATCTTTTGGCATACTCCGCCCGAGGTTTGGATGCAGGTGTAGTACGGTCGGGTTGGTTTTTCCTTAAAAACCAACCGGGCCCCTGGGACAAAAAAACCAATAACTCTTAGACCGGGCGTCCGATCGACGCGCCGTCTGTTGCGTTGAGTTCCTGTTGACGATACGGAACTTTTGGATACATCAACTCTGGACTTAGTTACAGTTGATGTATCAGCCTCTCGGCTCGTGGAGCGGACCCTCCCGAACGAGCTTGCTGTGTGCGGGAACCCTAGTGCTGGCTGCGATTGTTACTGCTACTGCTACTGCTACTGTGACTGCGACGACGACAGTACAGAGATCCTTTGTGGATTCGACGACGACTACTGCACTCAGCGATCCTACGTGGATCAGTGCTACAGGTCCTGTGTGGGCCCGATCCTGTGTGGGTCCGATCCTGTGTGGGTCTTTGCGCTCAGCGGTCCTGTGTGAACCAGCGCCAACATGTCATGTGTGGGCCCGATCCTGTGTGGGTCTTTTGCGGGGGTTAGTTACCTATCGATCCTTCGTGGGTCCGACGACTTAGATGGATCAGAGATCATCTTTATCGTCTTTCGAAGAAGTATACCTGTGTGAGCTGATTTCCGTTGTTTTCCTGTGTGGATTGAGTTGTGCTATCCTGTGTGGATTTCGTTTTTCTTTCCTGTGTGGAATACGTTTACTTTCCTGTGCGGACTGAGTTGTACTTGGGCTCGGAGGTTGGAGCGTTTTGGGAATAGATGACTTAGGTATATGTATGGGCATATACCTAAGTAGTGTCGGTTGTTACTTCGTGATTGTATCTTTCTTTGTGGTTTATCCTTTGTGGATTTTGGGAGACCTTCAGGGGTCTCGGGGTCCCTACTTAGTAGCTTATACTCACCCATGCACGGGCTATGCCCGCACTACGTTGTGTTGGTTGCAGACGACGGACAACGTTGATCTTGGATGAGGATTGCAGAGCAGGATGATACCTGGAGGTGGACCATTGGGCGGGATGTGTTCGGAGCGGACGACGGGACCCGAGGAGCAGTGGAACTATCTGTACCCACCCTTCAGGTGGGATTTCCAGTGGACAGCTTGGTGTAGCGGCTTTTACTTTCAGTTGTTGTTTTCCCTTTCGAGTTGTACTTTACTTTCAGTTTGGGTTTGTATACTGGCCCATTTACTTTTCCCCACTTTCAGTTGTACTCTGTTTTTACTTAGTGTTTACTTTCCGCTTGCTTACTCTGTGGTGTTTGTTTACTTTACAAAGGCAATGCCTTCCCTTTTTACCGGGATTTACGCCTTGGTGCTAGTCGCCAGCCCCTGGCCTATGGAAGGCGGGCTTGGGGTAGTCACGGCACGGACCCCGAGGGCGGGTCGTGACAAATTGGTATCAGAGGAGTTCGGTTCTACCGCGAACTCTGATCTTTTTCTATGTGAAGAAATAATGTTTAGCATATTGAGTGTGGTTATCAGTCCAGGGAGTCCAGTGTTGGTGCGGCGGCCGACGTATCCGTACACCAGGACCCTGACTTCTGATTTCCGAGTTAATGCACGAAAACATTGATTGCGTGTGTGTTTCAAAGTTTTCTTTTTTATTACTTATATCAGCTCACCAGGTATACTGTTCTGACCGTGGTGCACCTGTTTCCTTTTCAGGATGGCCCCACGACGGCAGCCAGCTAGGGTTCCGAGAGTCGAGTGTGACGACAGCTCACCGAGCGACGAGGCCTCGGTGTAGGGCCCTTTGTCAGCAGTGGCACCGGCGGTAGCACTACCCGCCGAGCCCCCGATGCTTCCAGCGCCAGCCGCTGACGATGCACGTCGCCTCAGCGCACTGCATGAGTTTCAGTGCCAGCGACCGCCCAGGTTTCGCGGGGAGACGGATCCCCAGGCAGCCGAGGACTAGCTGGAGGCAGTGGTACGTGTGTTTAGGCTAGTAAGGACACCAGAAGACCTCATGGTGATTCTCGCTGCGAGCCTACTACACGCAGTAGCAGGACGATGGTGGAGCTTGATGCTCTAGGTACACGATGAGGCATCTCTACTTTGGACGGACTTTGAGAGCCTCTTCCGGTCGGAGTTCGTCCCAGCCACCCTTCGTGCGGTGCGTATCCAGGAGCTTCTTCAGCTGCGGCAGGGCAGCATGACGGTCGCTCAGTACTCAGCGAGATTTACTGATCTCTCGCGCTACTCGACCGACATGGTACGGGTCCCATTCTTCCGGGCCCGGACCTTCGAGCAGGGTTTGAGACACGAGATCAGGGCATCGCTGATCTCCCTCAGCATACCGACTCAGACAGGAGTACTGGAGCGAGCCCTTTTGATCGAGAGCTTCCTTGCTGAGTCTACACCAGCACCGAGACCCACCGTAGGGCGGCACGTGGCAGAGTCATCTGCAGCAGGCAGTCGACGGATGACTCAGGGGTCCAGGCATACCAGACCTTCAGGCAGACGACCTCAGGACAATGGCTCAGCAGTGCGGGGCACACAGCGAGGAGCCAGTCTTTCGAAAGGCAGGCAGTGCTACTCGTGCGGCGGGTAGGGCCACATGGCTCGTGACTGCCCGACTCGCCATGCCGAGGAGCAGCAGATGGTTTAGGAGCCACCTAGGCAGAGGCAGAGGTTCTACCGTGGCGGTCCGCAGGGAGTAGGAGGACGAGGCAGAGGAGTCGGCCGAGCATCAGGTGGTGGGCGACGCTTTGAGGCTCTACCACCACCACCACCAAGAGGTCCACCCCGACCTCAGGGGAGAGCACAGCTTCAGGCAGCTGAAGATTACGATCATGGAGCTCCGAAAGCGGTTGGACTAGTGCGGGACTAGCTCTAGGCATAGAGGCCTTTGCCCATAATTCCTCTAGCTTCGTAGTTTGTGTTGCCTTGTGTCCTTGTACTTTAAGTTGAAGTAATAAAAGTTACTTGCCTTGGTGACTTTTGTTTTCTTGTCTTTTGTTTGTTTTTACTAAGAGGTGCTGGTTAAAAACTGTTGACTTGACCCTCACTTGTGAGATTCTTACTGGTGGAAACTCAGTGACCACACACTGATGCCGACAGTGTGACTCAACCCTTGGAGGCGAGAGTAACGGTTGGATCTCTTGGTAGCAGCGTCGAGTCCTTACGACGTCATCCTTGGTATGGATTAGTATCATCCATGTCAGGATTGACTGTATTAGGCAAGGAATATGGTTCATCCAAGGGATGAGACCGGATTTCACTTTTCGGCAAAGGAGAAATCTTTGTATCTTTTTCGTACGTTAAGGAAGAAGGGGAAACCCTTCGTGTGGTCAGACAGATGTCAGCAGAGCTTCCGGGAGCTGAGACAGAGGTTGACTAGCGCACCTATCTTGGGGTTGCCTGAGGAGGGAGTAGGGTACGTAGTCTACTGCGATGCATCAGGGACCGGACTCGGATGTGTCCTGATGCAGGACAGGGCATTGATCGCCTATGGATCACGTCAGTTGAGGCCGCATGAGAAGAACTACACTACCCATGACCTGGAGTTAGTAGCAGTGGTCTTCGCTCTGAAGACATGGTGACATTACCTGATGGGTGAGCGTTTTACAGTCTTTTCTGATCATCAGAGTCTCAGGTATATTTTCTCACAGAAGGACCTGAACCTGAGACAGCGGCGATGGCTCGAGTTCCTCCAGGACTATGACTTTGAGATAGTCTATACTCCTGGGAAGGGGAACATAGTAGCTGATGCCCTCAGCAGGAGGACGGGCATTCAGCTACTTGAGGAGGCGACGGAGCAGCTAGCCTCTTTGCAGATATCATTCGTGGATAGAGATGGAGCAGCCTTCCTTCAGTCTCTCACAGTCACCCCTCCACTACTGCAGCGGGTCAGAGAGGCACAGCGTGAGGACGCTGACTGTGAGACACGGCGTGCACAGTTATCCTCGGGACAGGCACCTGATGGTTTCTCCCTTGGAGCAGAGCACGACATCCTTTTCAGAGGAGGTACCATGGTACCAGTCGCTTTGCGAGAGGAGGTGATGAGAGAGTTTCACACTTCTCCTTTGGCGGTACATCAAGGAGTGGCGAAGATGTACCAGGATCTCAGACGACAGCACTGGTGGCCGGGCATGAAGAAGTCTGTAGCAGAGTTCGTTTCTCGAAGCCTCACCTGCCAGCAAGTGAAGGCAGAGCATCAGGTACCAGCAGGCTTGGTACAGCCCTTGGAGGTCCCGGAGTGGAAGTGGGATGGGATATCTATGGACTTCGTGACTGGACTTCCACGCACTTCCAGAGGTCACGACTCCACCTGGGTGATTGTTGACTGACTCACCAAGTCGGCACACTTCTTACCCATCAGAGAGCAGGGCTCAGTGGAGATCTTGGGATGTCTCTACGTTCAGGAGATTGTGCGGCTCCACGGTGTGCCATCATCTATCGTCTCCGATCGAGATGCTCTCTTTACTTCCCGGATTTGGAAGGGGTTACAGGAGGTTTTCTGGACGCAGCTACGTCTGAGCACAGCCTTTCACCCTCAGACGGATGTTCAGACGGAGAGGACCATTCAGACTCTCGAGGACATGCTCCGCGCATGTGTCCTCGACTTTGGTCGTAGCTGGGAGGACCACCTACCCTTGGTGTAGTTTGCGTACAACAACAGCTACCACTCCACCATCAGGATGGCACCGTATGAGGCGTTGTACGGCCGACCTTGTAGATCTCCTTTATGTTGGACAGACCCAGGGGAGTCAGCACTTGTGGGACCGAAGATGGTCCAGGCCACGACAGAGAAGGTCCAGGTCATCCAGGAGTGGATGAGGACAGCTCAGAGCCGGCAGAAGTCATACGCTGATAGGAGGCGGAGGCCACAAGAGTTCGAGGATGGTGACCACGTCTTCTTGCGGGTCTCACCTCGACGTGGTATTCGGAGATTTGGTCGTGGCGGCAAGTTATCTCCGCGCTTCATCGGACCCTTTCAGGTCCTCAGCAGGTTTGGCGAGGTGTCTTATCGCCTGGCTCTACCACCTCAGTTGCACCGGGTGCACGACGTCTTCTACATGTCTCAGCTGAGGAGATACGTGCACGACCCGACGCACATCATTGACCATGGGGAGCTTGAAGTTGATGATGGGGCGACTTTTACGGAGGTCCCGATGGAGATAGAGGATCGACAGGAGCGGGTCCTACGTGGGAGATCGATTCCTCTTGTGCGCATCAGGTGGCAGCACGGGAACCTACAGGAGAGCACATGGGAGCGGGAGGCTCAGATGCGTGCTCAGTACCCTCATTTGTTTCCCTAGTTTTTGATGTATCTTTATGGGGACGTAAAGCCCTGAGGTGGGAGTAATGTAAAGACCCGTAAAATTCAAGGGAAATTTTTTCTTAATTTTATTTAGAATTTTACAAGAGCGCGGTTTCTAACAGCACCTGATTCTGAGGCCTGGAGTGCCCGGAATCATTTTCCGAAGTTTGGCTCGGGTACGTTCAGTGAACGAACGAGCGGGAATTTCTAACTTTTGACCCGGTGCTCGGAATTGAATTCTGAGGACACCGATGAACTCGCAGCGCCGATATTCGCTTAAGGAGACCTTTTCCGAGGTTGCGTTTATTTCTGGTTGAGAGTTAGTTTTTGGGAGTTTAGAATAAGTTAAATAAAAATTGTGGATTACAAATTTTTATTTTAACTTATTGGTTAACTTCTCCCAAAGGGAGTTAGTGGTGGAAACCACAACCACTTAACCTCCCTTGGGAGGATTAAGTGTGGTGGGGCCCACCCGAAGCATGACTCTTCTTCTTCTCCTTTTTAACTCCCTTAAACTCCTCTTTTAATGACATGAAAACCTTGTTAATTAATGGAGTTGAATTGTTTGAATTTCAAACCTTTTAAATTCAAATTGTTAAGTGTGTAAATAAAATAAGCCCTTAGCTTATTTTATTTGGTTAGAATTCTCTAGCCTCTTGAGAGATTTTGAAGCCTTCTTCTTCTTCTTCTTCTTCAAGCTTGACGAAGAACGCGAAGAACCTTCGAGCTCCGACGAAGAATGTCGCTCCTCTCTTCTTCGTAGCCGGTTGTTCCGAAGATCGACGACGCCTTCTGTGTCAATGAAAGGGAACGCCGCTTCCTCCTCGGACTTCCTTCGTCGGCTTACGAAGATTCACCAACGACGTACCTCTTCGGACGTACCTCTTCGTCAACGGAATTGACGAATGATTACCGCGACGCCCGACCTCCACGACGCTTGCCTTCCGCGGGTCATTGACAATCATCGTTCTTGAAGCAAGGTAGGGGTTGTTGTTGATTATTTATTTACTCTCGCTCTTGGTTCTAGCATGATAATCTTGTGGATAAATTTTTATGTGTTATCGTCTAACGAGAGGGAAGGGGTCGGACCGCACAAACACGGCCGAATTTCCCCTCCCTTGTCCTGGATTATTATGATTTTCTTGTGGATGAACGAGATGGCCTGGTGCCGTCGCACCACGCGGAAATTCGCACGGTTGTATTGCGCGGCGCCGTTGCGCCGCACCTTGGAAGGATTATCATGAACGCGACGCCGTCGCGCCGCGTCGAAGAAAACCGAAGGCGCCGCGGTCGGAGCGGCGCCGCGGCGGAGGGGTGCGGTGCCGTCGCACCGCGCCGGACGACGAACACCACGGCCGGTTCCGGGCCGCGGCGGGACGAGAGGACCGGCGGCTCGCCGGGCCGCCGGCGTCGGAAGCCGAAAAGGGGACCGGTTTGCTTGTCCCGTTGAAGAAAAACCGGTCGGCCAGGTGGGCCGGCCGGAAGGAGAAAGACCGGGGGAATTAAATTCCCCCGGCCAGGTTAATTTCCCCCCCCCCCATTATGAGGGGGGGCCGGTTTCATTAAGGGGGGCAGGCGGCCCCCCGTTTTTCCTCAAGGCAGGCCCCCACGAGAGGGGCCAGTTTCCTCCAAAGGCGCGGCATCAACCACGCCACCAGCTGGGAAGCGGGGGCCATGCCCCCCGCGCGTGGCACCGAGCGGCGCCAGACCGCGCCGCCGCCGGCCGCGCCGCGCCGCCGGCCAGGCCGGGTCGCCCGGACCCGGACCCGGACCCAGACCCCCCGTTTTCGAGACGATTTCGGTCTTTTGTCCATATCTTGAGCTACGGACGTCTGATTGACGTGCCGTCAGCTTTGTTGTGTTCCTCTTAGTGAGACGGATCTTTTGGCATACTCCTCCCGATGTTTGGACGCAGGTGGAGTACAGTCGGGTTGGTTTTGCCTTAAAAACCAACCGGACCCCTCGGACGAAAAAGCCAATAACTCTCAGACCGGGCGTCCGATCGACGTGTCGTCTGTTGCGTTGAGTTCCTGTTGACGATACGGAACTTTTGGATACATCAACTCTGGACTTAGTGACAGTTGATGTATCAGCCTCTCGGCTCGTGGAGCGGACCCTCCCGAACGAGCTTGCTGTGTGCGGGAACCCTAGTGCTGGTTGCGACTGTTACTGCTACTGCTACTGCTACTGTGACTGCGACGACGACAGTACAGAGATCCTTTTTGGATTCGACGACGACTACTGCACTCAGCGATCCTATGTGGATCAATGCTACAGGTCCTGTGTGGGCCCGATCCTGTGTGGGTCCGATCCTGTGTGGGTCTTTGCGCTCAGCAGTCCTGTGTGAACCAGCGCCTACAGGTCCTGTGTGGGCCCAATCCTGTGTGGGTCTTTTGCGGGGGTTAGTTACCTATCGATCCTTCGTGGATCCGACGACTTAGATGGATCAAAGATCATCTTTATCGTCTTTCGAAGAAGTATACCTGTGTGAGCTGATTTCCATTATTTTCCTGTGTGTATTGAGTTGTGCTATCCTGTGTGGATTTCGTTTTGCTTTCCTGTGTGGAATACGTTTACTTTCCTGTGTGGACTGAGTTGTACATGGGCTCGGAGGTTGGAGCGTTTTGGGAATAGATGACTTAGGTATATGTATGGGCATATACCTAAGCAGTGTCGGTTTTTACTTCGTGATTGTATCTTTCTTTGTGGTTTATCCTTTGTGGATTTTGGGAGACCTTCAGGGGTCTCGGGGTCCCTACTAAGTAGCTTATACTCACCCCTGCACGGGCTATGCCCGCACTACGTTGTGTTGGTTGCAGACGACGGACAGCATTGATCTTGGCTGAGGCTTGCAGAGCAGGATGATACCTGGAGGTGGACCACTGGGTGGGACGTGTTCGGAGCGGACGACGGGACCCGAGGAGCAGTGGAACTATCTGTACCCACCCTTCAGGTGGGATTTCCAGTGGACAGCTCGGTGTAGCGGCTTTTACTTTCAGTTGATGTTTTCCCTTTCGAGTTGTACTTTACTTTCAGTTTGGGTTTTTATACTGGCCCATTTACTTTTCTGCACTTTCATTTGTACTCTGTTTTTACTTAGTGTTTACTTTCTGCTTGCTTACTCTGTGGTGTTTTTTTACTTTACAAAGGCAATGCCTTCCCCTTTTACCAGGATTTACGCCTTGGTGCTAGTCGCCAGCCCCTGGCCTATGGAAGGCGGACTTGGGGTAGTCAAGGCACGGACCCCGAGGGCGGGTCATGACAACCACCACTACCTTAAATATTCATTTTGGGAGCCTGGGGTAGAGTCTCCAATAGTACAAATCATCCCACTTGATTATGGTAGGCTTCGGGTGGTGGAAAGCTTGTGGAACTTGGACTTTTCCACTCTTGACCCGAGGTGGCAGCCATCTTGCAACCACCGAACAGACACGTCGAAATTACCTTCAAGATGGCCGAATTAGAGTGGTCCATAGAATAATAAAATGGATCTCCGGATATCTCCTAACTTCCTGTAAAATGTGGGCCAATTTGGAGTTTTGAATCGGTAGTTATGTCCTATTTTGTGAGATAATATTCTGGGATGCAGATTCTGGACCAGATTTTGATATTTTATTTGGGCCGCCATAATTGTCATCATGGAGGTATAATTAGCACTATCTACTGAAGAAGTATTTGTTCTTATATATGTGTTATATCATCCCACGAAATTTGGGCTTCATTGTATTTGTATTGTGGGTCCCTCATTCTCATCAGTGGGCTGGTGTCCAATCTACCTTCTCCAGAATTCTTTCTTTAATCTCTAAATATATCCATCATCCTTTATGAATACTCCATTGATCCCTATATGAAAAATGTTCATATTTAAGTATAGATACTATTCCCAAAATATCAAATTAAAATATGGATAATTAAAATCCTTAAAATCAGATGAAACATTGGGCCTAAATTGGTGTACATTAGGCATGAAGTGCATAAATGATAAGAATGGATGTTCAAAATAAAAATCCAATAACATAGGCCCATAATATCAAAAATGAACATTTAATAACATTAAAATTTAATTGAAATATGTATTTTTATTGGCTAATCACATCCCCCGGCTTGAGATTTTCTAGTCCCGAGCAAAATGTATCTCAACAATATGCAATTCGAATTCCCTTTTTCAAAAACATTTTTATACACAATGATCACCAAAAACCCTTATACCAAACAATCATGAACCCCATAAAAAAATTTAATAAAATATAGTTTCATAATCAGATCCCAATCCCAAGCCCATTCCTTTATTCAAATTCATTACCATATTTCATCCAATATCAATTAAGAGTGATGATGTGTTGTGCATCACATTAGACATGGGGGTTCATCTTTATTCATGAGGGAAATGATGGAAGCGCTTGGTGGAATCACATTTCAATATTAATATGAGTATTAAAAAAAAGTTGTTGTATTTTTTTTGTTTTTTTTTTTAATTTTTCCATGGTAATTGAAATTGCACTCAAAAGAGTCAACCCTTGTAGCAAGACTTTGTCGATGATTCCTAGGCTCAAAGAACTTAGGGCACCAAGTGAAACCCA
This sequence comes from Viscum album, assembly GCA_963277665.1. Taxonomy (NCBI): domain Eukaryota; kingdom Viridiplantae; phylum Streptophyta; class Magnoliopsida; order Santalales; family Viscaceae; genus Viscum; species Viscum album. Next base: position 1,818,126,208 of record OY728127.1, read on the forward strand.
CATACTCGGGCATCATCTCGAGTTAACTCAATAAAAAACAAAATCAAATTACCAAAAAATAGACATAAAATTACTAACTATGGTCCAGACAACTATGGAGTCATGATCCCCAAGTGCTGAAAGCCACGCATTAGGTCATTTCATTGCTCTACGCGCAAATTTATTGTTTTTTTGATTAATTTTTTTATTGAATACTCAAATTAAAGCTAAAATTATTACCAATCATATGATATTTATTTGGGGTACCCCATGAACTCAAACTAATACCCCACTATCCAAAGGACGTGCATTGTGATCTTTTTTTATTTGGACGAAAATTTAAACGATGAAATATCAAATTGGACAGCCACACTTTCCAAAATCTATGCTCATGAAATTATACAAGGATTAAAATTAGAATCAGGGTATGATAAATTATTTGATATTTATTTTCAAAGTGTGCAATGTGTATTACCATGTTCTAAGTTAAAGGAATTTTTCCTTCCATTTATACACATTTTTTTCAAATCATTATTTTTTTTGACACAAAATCATTTTTTATTTTATCTCCCCCCCCCCCAAATTAAAATAAAAATGTCGCAAATGTATAAATAAAATAAAATTTAGAATGGGGTTTAGGTAGATAATGATAGTTAAAAAAGGAAATTGAAAATTAGGATCACGGAATGAAGTCACCTGGTGGTTGAAGTTTAAATTCTTGTTGCTCCCTTTTAATCCATTGATCTCGAGGTCACTCTGATAATTCCCTAGTGGAAAAAAAATAAAAACAAACAAAAAAAACAAAAAAAACTATATATATATATAATAAAGAATGTAAAATTTAAGTATATATATAAAAATTATAGAATAAGGAAGCACAAAAAGTTGTAGGTCAGTGGTAAGCATGCACCCCTGTCTCCCTTCGGTCCCGGGTTTAATTCCCTGTGGCTTCGCTGGTTGTGACGGGGTTTGACCCATGACCTATTACGTGTCCTTTTATTTATTTATTAATATATATATTTTTTGTATTTTTATTTTAACCTACAAACACATTAAAATAAAACGAACTGATGATACATTGTCTTCTTTTTAAATTTATGGGTAAAGTATTACTCAAGGATCACACCACATGACACGGATGAATATGGTCCTCCCCTTTCATACCCATCAATACTCATAATAGAAGAATAGGTCAACAGTATATTTTTTATTTTTAAATATCAAAATTATTAATTAATCCTATTTGAAAAATAAAATGATTCCTAAAATATTGGAAACATGAAAACCAAGGGTTGCCTCCCGTGCAGCGCTTTTGTTTAATGTTGTTAGCCCGACATTGATCCTAAATCTATAAATTTTTTCCCTGTTCATAGGTTGGATCAGTTAACTCAACATCTATTTCTTGTTTATTTAATGATTCAATGAATGGTTTTAACCTATTACCATTGACCTTGAAAATGTGACCACTAGTGGGATCTTGAATCTCTACTTCCCCATGGGTGTACACATGATGCACTATGAAAGGACCTGACCATATAGACCTTAACTTTACCAGGTGTAAATGAAGTTTTGAAATATACAAGAGCACGAATTTTCCTAGTTAAAAATGTTTGACTTTGATATTCCTAGATTGGTAGGCTTGAACTCCAGATTTATTGATCCTTGAATTTTCATAAGCCTCTATCCTTAGTTCATCAAGTTCATTGAGATCTAATTTCCTTTTTGTTCCGACCAATGAGTGGTCATAATTTATTTTCTTAATTGCCCAAAATTCTTTTTGCTCAATTTCAACAGGTAAATGGCATGCTTTTCCATAAACCAACCTATATGGTGACATTCCGAGGATGGTTTTGTATATTGTAAGATATTCCCAAAGAGAATCCAAGAGTTTTTCGGACCAATATTTCCTAGAATGATTGATAGTTTTCTCAAGAATATTCTTAATCTCCCTATTTTCTAACTCAGCTTGACCATTGGTTTAAGGATGGTACGCAGTGGAAACTTTATGATAAATCACGTACTTAGACAAGAGTGAAGAGAATGGATGGTTGTAGAAATGGGTTCCTTGATCATTGATTATTTTCCTAGGAATTCCAAATCGAGAAAATATATGCTCTTTCAGAAATTGGATCACAACATTAAGGTCATTAGACTTGGTAGGAATGGATTAAACCCATTTTGAGACATAATAAACAACTAAGATGATGTAGAGGTATACCCTAGAGTTGTGAAGGTACCCATGAAATAGATTCCCCGATAGTCAAAGATTTCAATCACTAAGATGTGAGTGAGTGGCATTTGATTCTTTTCTATGATTGAACCTACTTTTTGACACTTAGGACAGCTTTGAAAAAATGTGTAGGAGTACCTTGAAAGGGTGGTCCAGAATATACCACACTGAAGATTCTTAGAAGATGTTTTCTTAGAGGAAAAGTGACCTCCACATGCCTCACTATGACAGAATTTAAGGATGGACTCTTGTTTAGATTCTGGGATGCACCTCCTAATGAATTCGTCAGGGCATAACTTATAAATGTATGGATCATAAAAACACATAGTGCCTAACATACGAAAGGAATTTTTTTTTATATTGAGTCCCTAAGAATTTTGGAATGACTCCTATAAATAATAAATTGGCTATGTCGGCATACCAAGGGCAGTCACTCACAGAGTATAGGTTTTCATTAGGAAATGAATCAGACATAGAAAGGTGATTTGAGTTGTCTTTGAATTCCATCCTAGAGAGGTGATCAGCTACAACATTTTCAACTCCCTTTTTATCCTTGATTTTTATGTCAAATTCTTGTAAGATAAGGACCCACATAATCAGTATTTCCTTAGAATCTTGTTTTTGGAAGAGGTACTTTAGTGCAGAATGTTCAGTGAACACAGTGACTGGGGATCCTAAGAGGTAGGACATAAACTTCTCTAAGGAAAACACAATATCAAGTAACTATTTTTCAGTGGTGTTTTAATTTATTTAATAATCATTTAAAGATTTTCTTGCATAAGAAATGATGCAGGGAGTTTTATCACAACGTTGTCCTGACACAGATCCTACAGCAAAGTCACTGGAATCACACATAATTTCGAAAGGAAGGTTCTAATTTTGAGATTTCATAATGGGAGGAGAGGTGAGAGAGGATTTGAGGGTTGAGAATGAACCTTCATAGCTTTTTGTCCAAACAATGGATCATCCTTTACTAAGAGATCACAAAGGGGATGAGAGATTGAACTAAATTCCTTGATGAATCTTCTATAGAAACCAGCATGTCCTAATAAAGACCTCACTTCCTTGACATTTTTGGGTGATGGAAGGTGACGAATAATTTCAACCATGGATTTATCAACTTCAATCCCCCTACCTGAGACCATATAGTCTAGAACTAGTCCCTCTTTAACCAAGAAATGGAATTTTTTCCAGTTTAGGACCAGATTATTTTCTCCACATCTTGAAAATACTCTCTCCACATTCCTCAGACATCCCTCAAATGTATCCCCAAACACAGAGAAGTCATCCATGAAGACATCTAGAAAATCCCCTACCATGTCTAATAACATTCCCATCATGCACCGCTGTAAGGTTCCAGGGGAATTTCATAAATTGAAGTGCATGAATTTGAAAGAAAAGGTGTTGAATGGACATGTGAATGTAGTCTTCCCTTGATCCTCTAAAGATACCTCAATTTGATTATACCCTGAGTACCCATATAAGAAACAATAGAAGGCATGACCCACCACTCTCTCAAGGACTTGGTAAATGAATGGTAAGGGTAAGTGGTCCTTCTTAGTGAATGAGTTTAGCTTCCTATAGTTAATACATACCCTCTATCCACTACTCACCCTAGTTGGAAGAATATCTCCATCCTCATTGGTTATCACTATGATTCCATACTTTTTTGGAACCACTTGGATTGGGCTCACCCACTCACTCTCAACTATAGGATAGATGATACCAGCTTTTAACAATTTGAGAAGTTATTTTCTCACTACTTCCATGAGATTAGGATTGAGTCTCCATTGAGGTTGATGACATAGCTTTGAATCAGATTCTAGAACAATCCTATGATTTCATATAAGTGGGCTAATCCCAGGAATATCAGACAGGGTCCAACCATTGGATTTCTTATGTTTCCTAAGGACATCTAGAAGCATCCACTCATGATTGGATTCAAGATAAGAATAAATTACAATAGGATGTGTTTGATTGTCCCCTATGAAGACATACTTGAGTGCAGCAGGAAGTTCCTTCAATTCAAGATCAGGTTGGTTCAGAATTTCAGCAGAATATTGGGACATTGGATCAAGATCAATTTTGTTTCCTAGAGTTTTAGATAAGATTTATTCCCCACATATAGAAGATTCAGCTACTATATTGGATTTATCGGATTTAGGGAAGGAAGTTGGAGTGGTATCCATGAAAGTGGTTTCTTGAAAGGTTTCACTGATTGTTGGACCTAAGACTTAATCATAAGATAGATTTTAAAATTATTCAATCTAAGGAGATAAACTTCCTTCATGTGACCAAAGGAAATCAATCTCATCCTGACTTAAACATTCATAAAATATTCCTTGATGTTCTCTGGATTCATTATCAATTCTTCTTATCATGTTTACTTAATGAATGTCCTCATCATCCCCTATCTGTGATCTTGCATTATAGATGTTCAAGTCTAGACTCATGTTTCCAAAGGTGATGGTCATGTTCCCATTTCAAAATCGGATAACAGAGTTGATTGTTGCAAAAAAAGGACAACCAAGGATGATTGGGGTTTGTTCCTTATTTTATAATTTTGGATGGTTGTCAAGGACAATGAAGTCGGTAGGGTAGATGAAGTTTTCAACCTTTACCATAATGTCCTTTAAAATCCCCTTTGGAACCCTAATGCTATGATTAGAAAGTTGAAGTGTGACAGATGTGGGTTGGAGCTCTTCTAGGCCTAACTAGCAGTACATAGAATAGGGGATGATATTGAAACTAGAACCTAGGTCACATAAGTCCTTGACAACTTTGATCTCTCATAGTTCAACATTGATGTAAGGGCAACCCTGGTCTTTCAACTTAGGATTAATGGTCACTTGAATGGTGGTACACACATTAGGTGCCAAAAAGGACTAGGTTTTTATGAGAAAATTTTCGTTTAAAAGTGCACAAGTCCTTAAGGTACTTTGAGTAGGAAGGTATGGTTTGGATGGAATTTAAAAGAGGATTATTCAACTTGACTTGTGAGAATATTTCCCTCAATGTTTCACTCAATTCAAGTTTTCTTTTCCCCCTCATGCGTTAAGGAAATGGTGCAGGTTGTGGGGATGTTTGTTGAAGAGTGGTTTCTTTCACATTTTTATCAGTTTCCTCATTTTTATCTTGTGGTTCATTTGATTTTTCATTAGATTTTTAAGCTTCACATGGTTTATAACTTATTTTATTAGGTTTATCAATTGATTTCCCACTTCTTAAAACAGTCACAGCCTTTAGTTGTTCATGAGTTGTTTGAGTGCAACTTGACTCTCCCCTTAAAGTTGAGGATGGTACCTCCTGATTAGGCATGGGTGCCTTTCCAGTTTTGATGGTTTGAAGTTTTTGTTTAATGGAAGAGACTTCCAAGTTCATCATTTCCATTTGTTTGCACAGTTGTTCTAGTAGGCTTTGTGGAATAGTTTGGGTTGGTGCTTAAGAAATTGGTTTATCCCAGGGGGATATTTTGGAGGTGGGATGGTTTGTTTAAAATGGATTGGTGGCTGTTGTTATTGGATAGGTTGGTTTTGTAAATGGTTATAGGTTTGGTAGTTCTGATTGGGGTAAGGATTTTTTCCCTATGGTTGGCTAGGTTGTTTGTTATCTTTCCAGGGAAAGACTAGGTGGTCATTATACCTTTGGATGAAGTTGTTTTGGTATTGAGGATTTTGAAAGTTCAAGGCATTTTCTTCGGCTGGGAGTCCTCCTAAAATAAAATCCTTGATGGATGGAATGGTTGGTAAGTTTTCTGTATTATGGTCATGTTTGTCACAAATTATGTAAACAGGGTCTATAGTTTGGATTTCATGGACTTTCCTAAGGTCTATCTCTTCAACCTTTCTAGAGAGTGCTGCGAGTTTAGCCCTAAGGTTTTTTTCTTCTCAAGTTTATGAATTCCAGTAGTTCTTTGTGGCTTTTCATAATAAGGTGAAGTTACCCATGTTTGGTTTTTTCAGAAAGGATTTCTAGATACTCATAAGCATTATTTGGGGCTTTGTTTTTAAAGGTTCCATTACACATCATGTTAATGAATTGTTTGTTCTCCAGACCCAAACCTTCATATAAATCCTCACTTGTTCAGAAATAGAAAAACCATGGTGTGGAACCATGTTTAGAGTGTCTTTGAACCTATCCCATGTTTCATAGAATGACTCTCACTCTTTTTCAAAAAAGTTTTGGATGCTCTTTTTAAGTGAAATTTTTTTGTGGTGGGGAAAATATTTTTTGTAGAATTCTCTTTTTAGTTGGTCCTAGGAGTTGATGGATGATGGTCTCAAATTGTTTAGCCAATTTTTATCTCAGTAATTTAAAGAAAAAGTAAATATCCTCATCTTAGCTTATTCTAGTTGATGTGGGGGACACATGGTTTCTACAATGTCATTGAACTCCTTAATGTGAAGGTAAGGCATCTCAGACTCCATTCCATGGAATGTGGGAAGGTGGTTTAGGACATGGGGTTTAAATATGTAGTTGGAATCTACTAAGTAATTGTGTCTAATTCATGAGGGGGCATTGGTCCAAGAAGGTGTGAGGTAGTCATTCATGGTTTGATCGACTGCATTTCCCATGTTTGGGGATGCCTCATTTGGATTCCCATTTTGGTTTCCACCTGGGTTTATGAGTTGGTTTATTTGAAGACCTTCCATTGAAATAGGATAAATTTTTGACTCTAGAGTATGAGTAATATTAGAATCTAATAGAAAGAGTTCACTTGGTGTACTTGACTCCCCAACCCCAGGACTATCCACCCTAACTAGACGGTTTTATTGATCACAAGTGTAGGCGGACATGCGCCAAAAGAAAAAAAATGAGAATGGGAAAAGATAAGAGATTATGGGTGAGAAGAGAGGAAATGGGGGAGAATATAATGGTTGTTGAGTCGACTTACTTGGGTCCCCAGCAACGGTGCCAAAATTTGTTTCGTGCTCAAATTTACCCAATAGATGAAGGTAGAACGGTCCTTGTACAGCTTGGGTTGTCGAATCTTCAAAGACCTAAGAAGTAACCTACAGACACATACATTCTATGAACTTTTTTTGGCTATGAAGTGGCCAAATTGGGTTGATTTTAGATGGGTTTAAAGGATCACTAATAGATTTAAGTTAATTCAAATTAAGGTAATGATTTGATCCTAGGTTATTGCTCGGGGTGAATTGGATGAATTCCTTTTTTAATTTTTTTCAATTTCTTATATTTGAGATGGATTCATTTAAGAAGATCAAATAATATCATCACTTACTGGTTTAATGCATAAAAAACCTAATACTAATAACCTATACACATGAAGGATCAAGGTTTTGAGCACTCCTTGGTAAAGGTTCGTATTAGCACTTGAAATGTGTGACCTTAAATTCAATAAGGATGAAGAGGTTTTAAAATCATCAAATAAAAATATCATTTAAACGAAGATATTTTTCATTAATGGAGTGAGAAATAACACACAATCTAGCCCCTTGCTACTCCCTTGGATCAAACCATAAAATATTTATCCCTCCATTGATGACATGTCTTCAACGGAAGTGGGAAGTGGACTTAAGGTGTTGGAATTGAAGAAGTAAAAACAACAACAAAAATCAATCAATCCACCATTGTGTGATAAATATCACAAATTATGGTGTGAATAAATTCACACCTTGAACCAAAAATATCAAAGTGATATGTATAGGAATAGAATAAGAGTAAATTAATAACTTTTATAAAGAAACTAAGGTAAATTGAACAACTTACATGAGAAAGAAATGTGATTACAAACATAAAGCAGCAGCATAACACTACAATAAAACCAAGCACCAAAGATCAAAAACTCCTCCACCACCACTTCCTTATATAGGAATTTTGGGAGAATTTTGTCGATCCTCCAACAGTACAAATCATCCCAATTGATTATGGTAGGCCAAGGGTGGTGTAAAGCTTGTGGAACTTGGACTTTTCCACTCTTGACCCGAGGTGGCAGCCATCTTGAAACCAACGAATAGACGCATCAAAATGGCCTTCTATATGAACGAATTAGAGTGGGACATAGAATAAGAAAATGGATATACGTATGTCTCCTAACCTCCAGTAAAATTGGGGCCCATTTGGAGTTTTGAATTGGTAGTTATTTCTGATTTGGTGGGATAATATTCTGGGCCGCAGATTCTAGCCCAGATTTTGATATTCTATTTGTGCCACCTTAATTGTCATCATGGAGGACGAATTAGAACTATCTCCTGCATAATTATTTTTTCCTCTATATTTATTATAGTAGAATAAGAAATTTGGGATTTATTGGGTTTGTATTGTGGGTCCCACATTCTCATCAGTGGGCTGGTGTCCAATCTGCCTTCTCTAGAATTCTTTCTTTCACTGGAAAATATCTCCATCATCATTTATGAATCCTCCATTGATCCCTGAATAAAAAATGTTCATATTTAAGTGTAGATACAATTCCCAAAATAAAAAATAAAAATATGGATAATTACAATCCTTAAAATCAAATGAATCATTGGGCCTAAATTGTTGTATATTAGGTATGAAGTGCACAAATGATAAGAATGGATGTTCAATATTAAAATCCACTAACTCAAGCCCATAAGATCAAAAATGAAAATTTAATACCATTAAAATGTAATTAAAATATGTATTTTTATTGGCTAATCGGTAACTTATATAGAAAATGAAAAAATATTCATTTCAAAACATTTTATAAAAATTAAAACATGGGTAAAAAAGACATTAAACTTTTATAGGATAATAATAAAAATATTTTGGAATTTTTTTTAAGAAACATGGACATAGATTATAAATATTCCCCAATAGAAACTTAGGTATAAACAATCCTGAATAAAAATGAGTCTGTAAAATTAACCATTACCTTATACTTTCCTTTAGTTTAGGGATTTTTAACCATCAGTGTAATGGTTAAATCATGTTATTAAATTGTAAAAGAAATGTATCAATATTTATGAAATCATATACGATCCGGTTATATATTTTTGTTAATAATATTTCATTATTGCCATTGTTTTATGTGTTAACTGCTTCATTTTCTTATGATTGTTTTGTCATGTAAGTCTCATTTCTTATGAATATGATATATTTTCATCATATAAGGAATTATATTAAGTTCATAAATATTATATTCACTCATAATATACATTTTTAAAATAATTTTATTGAATATTTAAGGTGGATAATGAATCTCATTACATCGTGGAGACGGTAGGCCGTACGTACGGATGGGCGGTTGTATCATTCCCTTAATGGTAATGTGATATAGAATTGGATGGTATATTAATTATAAATAATCAGTATAATGTCATATTTATTATTTATATTCATTATATTCATCATTATACCCATCCAAATTAAGTGGTGATGAAAAACATTTCACCACAGGGTGAAGACGGTAAGTCATACGTACACACGCATAGGGATATTGTTTTTCGTATGATGGATAAAAGGGGGAATATGTTTGTCCCATTATCATAATAAAATATAAAAATATATATGACATTGGTGTTATTATTTTATAATTTAAACAACATGTGAATAGTAATTAGAAGAAGAAATAATTTTTAAGGAGTGGGTAAAGGCGATTACCTCTTCTTTAGCGAACCTCCTTTTAACCACCACTTAGGGACACCAGGGTTGGTCTTTTGAGAATACAAGAACCTATAATATTTTTCTAGGTAATTTTATAAGCGAAATTTAAAGGTTTTTGTCAAGAAAGAAGGATCAAAGTGGTGTGAGGAAGTGAGGTAGGAGGTCCCTTTTTATAAGAGAGGGGAGAGGCGCTCTTTGAATCCTTTAAAATAATAAATTAATATAAACTGTTTTTTGATTTCAAATAGATAAAAAGTGATTTATTTCTAATATAATATTATTATGGGTCTGAATAATATCAAAAAATTATTTTTTTACATTTTTAGGTCACAATGTTAACCTTATCTTTTGGCTTTAACTGTTAGTGAAACTCATTAACTCTTACTGTGACAACTTGGATTTTTACAGTTCATGTTTAATATTGATACTATAAAATTACAAAAGAATAAAAAATGGAATATTTATGAAATATTTAACCCTATTATATTAATTAGTTTATATTTTATATTTTTATGAATTTTATATCATTTAATAAAATACTATTTATTTTAAAGTATCATTTATGTCAATTTTAATACTATTTGTTATTTGTCTTTTTAAAAATATCCTACAACTATGATAACTTTGAACAAAAAAATTATAATATATCACTAAAATGTATAATTTATCTTTAAAATTCATTTTTGTCATTAATTATGTCATGTTATATTTATTGTAATATTTTAATATCATTTATTTAATATTTCTATTAATTAAACAATTACTGCATCTTTATTATGAAATCCTTTAATTAAATTATTTATTATCAAAAAAATTTAAATAAATTATCATGATAAATATAAATTTATCATATTTAAAATAATTTTTTATATTCTAATTTATCTTCTGTATAACCATGTATTAAAAATGTAATACTTATTAAAAAACCTGAGTTTGACATTTTTAACTAATTTTTAAATAAAATATTACAAATGTCAAATTCATACCCAAGTGACTTAAAAGCTTATAATTTTAGCCTAAGGATGGCTTGGGTCAAAATACACTTATCAAATGAAATTGGGACAAGTGTTAGGGTAATTTTATAATATTTATAATATAATTGTTACCTTTAATTACCCAATTTACCCTAAACCGTGGTAATAAAAAATATAACTAAAGTTATTATTCATATGCCCAAAAATAAAATTAACCTATTTATATAATTTGGAACCAATTATTCCAAATATTTAATCCATTTTTAAAAATTCAAAATACATAAGTTACTATATTTAATTTAAAATTAATCTCGTTGATGGGGTGAGAAAAAGGGTTATTAAAGTTTAAACATGCAAAAGATTAAAACATTTTTATATCTAAATTCAATTTTAAAAAGACTACAATGAAATAAATTGGATTAAATTATAAAAAGTATTTATTTATACTTTTAACCCAATAAAAATATAATTTAACACTATAAATTATTTCGATGAAAATTTTGTTTTTTAATTAAAAATTAGTATTTTTTATAATTCAATAAAACGTGAAACTTATCATAAAAATATAAAAAAAAATTAAACCAGAGTAAATTTTTATATTCAAATTTAAAATAATTGGTTTATTTTTTTCAAATAAAATATAAAAAAGTGTCAAAATTGATTTTAAAATAGGTTCACCATTAACAGGCAGTAAAATCGCCTTTAGAAAAATATAGCTTTTTAATGCGTAAAATTGGATTAATTCTCATCTTATGCCTATAAAATAATTTCGATGAATGTAAAATATATATATATATAGTATATAAATTTTATAATTGGTTAATATTATTCATTCTCACCGATGTAATGGCTAGTTTATAATGGTCATGTTAAAATAATAATTTTTAATTGGATGCCATTGTTCATTTAAACATGGTGTTGTGTGCAATGTAAGCTATCAAAGAGATTAAATTTAAAAAGATACATACCATAAAATCTTAGGGTGTTACATTCTCCCATAATTCAATAAATTTTTCCTCATAACTTAAACTCAGGATCAATAATTAGGGGTTTGAATTTTAAAAATATATTTGATGAAATACCACATCAGAAAAGGAGTAATGAGACCTTCACTTTAAAATAAAGTAAGGTAAGTACAAAGGTCTCCATAGATTACATGTACTAGGGTTACATATAAGAAAACATGGAAATTTAAGATAAATTTAACCATCATGTCTTGATGGAGAGTGATAGAGAATATGGTTAGGATAAATTTAACAATAAAAAATCTATAAATCTGTGATGATCTAAGGAACCATTTGATTCATTAGAAAAGAATGTAATGAGACATCATTTTTCTCTCAAAAACCATTTTCTATGGTTAAGGAATTATTTGAATCAAAAATAATATAATTAAATATACATTCCTATAATCACAATCTTATACTTTGGTTGTTCCTTAAAGTATCTTTACATCTTTTCTTACCACAGGTTTCATCACACGGTGAATTAATACAAAAATTTCTAAAACCTTATCCAAATATCATCTTAAAAAATTTCATAAATTGTTAATTTTTATAAAATATTATGATCCAATGCTATTGAAGGAAGGTCACTAAATTTTCAAAATAAACATAACATCAGATTTTCCCCAGACAAAATAATGTAAATCTTTTTATCACATACCAAATATATGAATACCTTGATCACCTTCAAAAATTAATGAGAAAATGGTTACTTTAAAATTAGTATAGAATAATTACTGTAGTAAAATCCTTATATATCACATTATTCTTATAACCAGAATATAATAACATAATTCTTGAATCCAAAAACACAAATACATTAATTATTCCACTTAAACTATAGTAACATCATAATATTGAACTTGATCCCTTTACTTTTTCTTAGATGTATTTCCTTGACGTTTGGGACATTAATTTTCGGAGTTCCCTATCTACTTACAGTTTAAAAATTACACATTGACAGCTTCTTTCTTTCCCTTACAATCATGACCCTAGTGAAATTTCTCTCCACACTTGTAACAAACTCCCATTCCCTTCAGGTAAGGGGTGGGATATTTCTTCCAAAAATTATCACATAAGGGAAAATATTTATTTCCCTTTTTCCCTTTATCCATATATTTCTCTGCCATTTTTTTCTTCCCTTGATTTCCCTTAATGTCATTAGACTTATAGAATTATTTATCAGTTTTGAGGGCACATGAGACTATATCTTCATATGATGAGAAATTTTGGGAGAACAATTCCATTAGGAGGAATGGATTTAACCCATCAAAGAAATGATAAATCTTACCCATTAGGTTATGTATGTAATACATAGTGTGTCTTTATAACCTTATAAATTTGGATTCATATTTAGAAACATTCTCATCATCCTTCTGCCTCAAACTCAAAAATTGTCTCTCCATATCCGCTCATTGTTCACGAGGGAAATATTTTTCCATGAAAAATTCCTTAAAATCCTTCCATTCCATGATTTCAATTTCTCCCTCCTACTTAGTGTTTTAAATCAATGGCCACCATTAATCCACATATCTTAAAAGATGATAAACTTCCAAAACAACTTTCTCCCTTTCCTTACTTCCCAAAGAGAGAAATATATTTTCTAAAGAACTGATCCATTGTTTAGCCTCAAATAGATTTTTAGTCTCATTGAATGTTGGAGTTTTTTGTCTCATGAAGTGTAAAAACATTTTTCCTCTATGTTATGGATCAGATTTTTCTCTATAGGTAAGGATATTATTTGTAACTTGAGTCAGTTATCCCAATATAGTTATATGTTGTTCAGCACCATTTGTACTTCTATATACAACATCATTATCTTACATTGGAGGGAAATCCCTACATGGATTACCTACATTTATATAGTTTACATTCCTTCCACTAGGCACAATTTCTAAATAATTGCATACACTAGATTAGACCATAAAATTATGCAACATAATTTATAATCATGGAACTAGTGAATCACATAACCTAAATTAAAAATTTTGGTATAACTAATATCTAAATCCTAAAAAATGGTTTATTTGAGGACATAACTACTTTTAAATCCTTCATAAAGGTTTGTAATGAAAATGTGAACTATCCTAAGCATATCCCTTGGGAGTGTCAAAATATTTGCATAGTAAGGCCCATTGTCATATACGAGGTTACACCAAGTCAAGCATGACGCACCTTGTCAGAGTTGATTCCTTAAGTACATCTATCCCAAAACCATGTCCACTTGTAGTATCTAGATAGGAATATATTTATAGGAATACCCACATAATCTCTATCTTACCAAAATTATAGGATTTTCTTCCATTATTATCCTCAATGTCTATCTTAGGGTTATGTTCCCTAATCTATGTTTTCTAAATATAGTTTACAAGGTAGATGCTAAACCTCCCTCTGATGCCAATTGTAACGACCATAACCCCAGTATCCCAAAGTCGGTGCCTTACTTTATTAAATTGGCATAGATACAAGATTTGAATCCCAAAGGACCAATCAGTTTAGCATTCTTGGAAGCCATATTACATACATAATTTTTAGATTACATCTTGAAATTAAAAACAACATAGTAACCATTTGAAAACACTCTTATTCCCTTTTCTTATACCTAAAATTCAGTCATAATACACATCTTGGAATCCTTGGGAAAAATGAATCCTTAGAAATGGGTGAGCATAGATGCTCAGTAAGGGTAACAGTATAACAGAAATTATTATGAATAAATAATCATAAACCTTAAGGAAATGTGTATAACTAAAACACAAGCCTTTAAACATAATCTTGAGTATAATATGGAAATAATAAATAATACAATATAAAAGAATCACATGATCTAGAAAACATAACCATGGATATTCTACTAGTCAAATAATCTCATGGCATATCAATAACTAATCTCATAATGAGGGAATGCATAATTTCAGACACCATAAACATGTCATCAAGGCTTGAACCAATAAACCATACATAAATGGGTAAAAATATAAACTAGTTAGTCTAATGAGACCTATTGATGCATCAAGGCGTAATAGCGGGCCCTTCCCATCACTAACTAAGTCCAATACATTCGTCATATGAAAAGGGGGAAACATAACCGATATAAAAAATCATATTAAAACTAGAATATGAAATGATAAAACATTAACCATAAACCGTGAATGGTATCAAAATATCACATCCATAGTCAAAAAAAACATAAACCCTTGAATACAATATGGTAGACTATATCATAATAAATCAACATCAATTAAGCTTAAAATCCAACAAAGGATGTAAACATAGATGAAAATAATATAATAAAATCATTAACAATTTCTTGAGAGAGATTCCCCTTTTTACTTTGAAACAATTTAAAATTCATGAAATTATAAAAGAAAAAATTTCCTTTGAAAATAACCTTGTAAGCATGTAATGGATGCTTAAAAATGTTAAGGCGTTATCACAGCATAAAAATTCACTCATCCCACATAAGTTAAAAAACATTCCTTTTGTCAAAAAAGACATAAACAACCTTGTTTGGAAAATGAAACAAGATTACTTTCAAACCATTTTATAAATATCAAAACATGGGTAAGAAAGACATTAAAAAATTTAGTATGACAATAAATATATTTTGGAAAATATTTTTAAGAAACATGGACATGAATGATAAATATTCCTCAATAGATATATAGGTATAAACAATCCAGAATAAAAATGAGATTGAAATTTAACCCTTAACTTGTACTTTCCTTTAGTTGAGGGTGAGTTAACCTAATTTATAATTGTTAAATAATGTTATTAAATTATACCAAAACTATATCCATACTTATGATATCATATATTATCCTCTTATACTGTTTTGTTAGTAATATTTCATTATTACCATTGTTTTGGTTGTTAACTACTTCACTTTATTATGTTTGTTTTGTCATGTAAGTCTTGTTTCATATTCATAGGATATATTTTATTCATATTACAGAATGATATTAATCTGATAAATATTATATTCACTATTAATATAAATTTTTATAATAATTCTTGAATATTTAATGTGGATAATGAATCTCATCTTGTCGTGGAGACGGTAGGTCGTATGTATGCATGAGCGACTGTATCATTACCTAATGGTAAATTAGTAAAGAATTGGATGGTATATTAATTATAAATAATAAATATCATGTCACATTTATTATTTATATCCATTATATTCATCATTATACCCATCCAAATAAATTGGTGATGAAAAACAAATTGCACCACACCAGGGAGACAGTAAGCCTTATGTACGCACGCATGGTGATATTATTTTTCATAAGATGGATAAAAGAAGGAATATAATTGAACCATCATATTAAAAAATCTCAGAATATATATTATACTAGAGTTATTATTTTATAGTGTAAATAATGAGTGAAGAGGAAGTAGAAGAAGAAATAATTTTGAAGGAGTCGGTTAAGATAATTACCTATTCTTTAGAGAACCTCATTTGGATCTCCTCTTAGACACACTAGGGTTGACCTTTTGAGAATCCTAGAACCACTATAATGTGTCGAGGGAAGTTGATAGGATAAATGGTCAGTGGTAGGTCGAGAAAAAATTCTCAATATGTTGTGAGGAAGTAAGTAAGTAGGTGTATTTTTATAAGAGAGTGGAGGGGCACTACTGGAATCTTTTAAAATATTAAATTAATATAAATTTATTTTTTATTTGAAATATCTCCAAAGTAAGTTATTTAAAATATAATATAGGGATGGGTATAAATAATCTCAAAAAAATTATGTTTATACATGTTTAGGTCACAATATTAGCCTTATATTTTGGTTTTAACCCTTAGTTAAACCCTTTAATTCTTACCGTGATAACTTGGATTTTTACTCTGTAGGGTTAATACAGTTACTATATTATGTCAGACGAACCCCAAATGGATAATTGATGAAATATTTAACTTTATTATATTTATTTGGCCTAATTTTATATTTTTATTAATTTTATATCATTTAATAAAATACTATTTATTTTAAAGTATCATTTATGTCAATTTTGATATTATTCATTATTTTTATTCTTAAAAATATCGTAAAAAATATGATAACATAAAATAAATACTTATAATGTTTCACTAACATGTATAATTTATCTATAAAATTTTAAGATGTCATTAATTATATAAAATTATATTTATTGTAATATTTTTAACATCATTTATTTGATATTTCCATTAATTAAACAATTACTACATCATTATTAGGAATTCCTTTAATTAAATTTTTTATTCTCTAAAAATTTAAAATAAATTGTAGTGATGAATATAAATTTATTATATTTCAAATGAATATTTATATTCGAATTTATCTTCTATATAACCATGTATTAAAAATGTAATACTTATTAAAAACATGGGTACGACATTTTTAACTTATCTTTAAATAAGATATTATAAATTTTATATTCATATCCAAGTGTCTTAAAAAGATTATAATTTTGGACTAAGATTTATTTGGGTTGAAACCCACTTATAAAATGAAATTTGAACAAGTGTTAGGGTAATTTTATAATATTTATAATATAATGTTTACCTTTAATTACCCAATTTACCCATAACTGTGGTAATAAAAAATATTACTAAAGTTACTATTCATATGCCAAAAAATAAAATAAACCTATTTACATAATTTGGATCCACTAATTCCAAATATGGAATCCATTTTTTAAAATTTAAAACACATAAGTTTTAGTAATTAATTTAAAATTAATTTTTCTGATGGGGTGAGAAAATGGGTTATTAAAGATTAAACATGTCACATACATAACTTATTTTAAAGTTATTTTTAATTTATTTTTCATTCATGCTTTCTTTTGGGGGTTTCCCAAGCTTTTATGGAGGAATGGGTGAGTTTTCATGAATTGGGCCAAACTGTGAGCCCAATTCCAGATTTAAAATAAATTTTGTTTGTTTTATAACATATTCATTTTTCAACAATTTTCATCCATTACAATTCCTACTTGGCCTCCCCTGCACTATTAACACCACCATTTAAATTTTGATCCTTTATAAATCCATAATCATGGTGGATTTGGGTTTTTATTTAAGTAGTTGGGCCACCCCAAAAACCCATTTCCAATTTTAAAACACATTTTTTAAATTTAATAACTTATTAACTTTTTACAATATTTCAGTGATTTTTTCTCTAACGCAAGCCCAAAAAATCTAGGCGCACCTACAATCTCTTTTCATCCTCTTTGGATCAAGTTTTATTCGAAGAACAAGTCGAAACTTCCTAGGATTCCTCAATTAGAGCAGATTTATAAAGGTAATTTGTTTCCTTCATAACTCCTTCATTTTTTACTCTTTTTACCTCATTGAAATTCCTACATGGTCTCCTTATCCTTTTTCAAACCTCCCTTGAATTTTTGGTGGTTTTAAAATTCATATATTGGTGTATTTGGGGCGATTTCTACAAGATCCCTAAAGTAAGTTGGTCTTCTTCATTCTTCTTTCAATTTGCTTAGGGTTACATTCAATGTGATTAAGTTTTCATCCCTTATCCTTGAGGTTCCTAATGTCCAAAAGTTAGGGTTCTAACCTAGGGTTTTATTTCTTGTCTTTTGGGTGAAATATTGTGCTTTTAGGCTGAATTTCACTTCCTTGAGGTGCGGCGGTGGTGCGATTTATGTTTCTCGCCATGTTTTGAGGATTTAGACATAAAAGGTAGGTTGTTCTATCTGTAAACAATTATTGATGAGTTATATTGTTTTATTTACTCATTTTTCATATTCCTCATATGTTGGGTGTGGTGAAAAAACTATTTATGATTGATTTGGTTATGTGTTTACTTTTATAGTTGAATTTTAACTTGAAATTGGGTGTTTTCATGTGTAACTCATGGGGTATTATTTTGGTGTATTTATAAGTTATAAAATTGGTTTAATAAATCCTGTTTGGCCTGCCAATTATAGTTCGGTAATTTTTTAGTGTCATATGGGCCTAAAAATAGGGTTTTTGAATAGGTTTGATGTGTAAAATATTGTTATTCTTTTTGAGAAAATTTTATTAAAATGTGTGTTTTCATTTATATATTTTGTGGTATTATTCAATGTGATTTTATAACACTTGAAGGTGGTTTTATAAATGGTTATAGGTCTGAAAATTTTGTTTTGGATAGGAATTGGTATGTTTTTTGTCTTAAATGGTTGTTTTGAAATGGTTTTTGTGTGCAAGACATATTTACACCACTTGGGTTCTTTTTATGAAAATTATAAATGTTTTAGTTGGTTTAACAAAGGGGTATTATGTGGCATGTATGTGTGGGTTGTTATGTGATGTGTATCACCTTTTAAATGTTTTATAAAAATTTTTAAAGGATGTGTTGAAGTGATGTGAAAAGTGTTATGGGCTATTTTGGTGTGTGTATGATTTCAAAATGCATTTGAATGAAAAAGTGGATTTTGTGACCTGAGTGATGTACATGTTTTCTGTTTGGTGAATATTTGATGTGTAAATGATATTTTCTTGTGAAAATTATATTTCTTGACTTGTTAAACTTATTTTAGCACAAAGGTAAAACCTGGGTATCTAGGTGGGTATACGTGTACTAGTATGCTAGTGAATCAGTGGGATTTGGCCTTAGTTTCACTTAGCAAGATTGATGCTTACAAAACTAACTAAACTATGATGATGATGATTGGGGACCACTAGGTTATGCATATGTTCCCTGCTAGTGGATCATGCACAAGAACATATATTTGTGATGGTTACTCTCACCAAGATACAAGGTACCTGGGACCCACAACGAGCTAGTGCCTAGGGATTATTTTCCTATTGCTTGTTCTCATTAAATACTTTATAATTATCATCGGCATATGGTATATTTGTCTATAAAATTCAGAAGATTTGTAATTTATTTTAAAATTTTTTATTCTTTAAATTATCCCACTTGAAAACTTATTTTTTTATGTTGCATCTTTTAGAAATTGTAACTATAAATTACATGTTTTTTAAAACTTTCATGCTTTTCGTATTTCAATGTTTATCACATGGAATCTCTTAGTGGTGGTATCCTACTGGGCATTGGCTCACACCCTACTTACACCCTTGGGTGTAAGTAGACTTGGTTTTTTTTTGTCGTAGGTTGTGGTTGCTTGAAATGATTATGAATTTGTTTTGGAAATTGAAATGCAATTCTAAGGCTATCACTCTTAAGTGACCTTTTCTATAAAAAATTGATTTTCTAAGTGGTTTAGAATTTTTAATGTGTACTTATAAAGGTTTTTTGACTTTTGGCCAGTTAATTGAAAATAAAATGTTATCTTCATGTAATTAAGCACGTTCGGAATCTTAAGATTGCTTTATGAAAAATAAAAACCTCTCTTGAGGCATGCCCCCTTTGGTTTTAGAAAAAATTATTTTTAAGATTGAATGTGTTATTATGTGCCTAATCTAATGCTTATGCATTGTGTGGCATGGAAGAGGGGGAATGTGCTTAAGGAGGGAGAAAATTGGTGAGAGGTTGAATGGGTTTTAGAAAAATAAACTGTTATGTACATATATGTTTTCTTGATAAAGAAACCTCACCACCACTTGAAATAGAGAACAATGGAAAACTTGGGTATCTAGGTGGGTTACTAGGACTAGTATGGTAGATGACAGTGCAAGGGTTCTTCCTGGATCTTCTAGCTGGATTGATGCAAAAACACTAACTAAACATATGAAGTTCTGAGGGTCATGGTCTTCTAATCCAGGTTTTTTGAGGGTCGTGGTCTTCTAAGCAACGTTTTCTGAGGGTCGTGGTTTCTAATCCATGTTTCACCGAGGTACAAGGTCTCTAGGGTTCCACTTGTTCTAGCTACCTTTAGGGGTTAACCATGGTGCTCATTTATGACATGCTTCTTGTGATTAAATTTTCATTTCATTTGTTTCATACCTGATGTCTTATTTGTGAAAACCATATTTTAATCCAAAATGGTTTCTTTTCATATTAAAACATTAATGATTTCTTAGAACCTATTTTGAAAATGTAGTGGGAGTGAAATGCTTTACTCTAAAATTCAAACTCTTTTATTGAATTTGAAAAGAAGGAAAAAAACATTTCATTATATCTTATTTTCAAACTAGCATGATTTAATTTCTTATTAAAGGCATGGGCATAAGATGTGGTTATGTTTTGGCGTTCCTACTGAGCATCTCGGTGCTCACGCCTACTTTACCTTTCAGTTTCAGGTTCCATTATTGGATCTCTTTTGGGAGCGGGTGTATTTTACGTTCCACGTTGACCCATGGGGTCACTTGAGATATGTCATGTTTCTTTATTTATTCCTTTTTTCGCTGCCATGTTGTTCGGGGTTTTTTCCTTTATTTATTTGATTGTTCAGTTTATGTTTATTTATCTTTGTTATGGGCCAAATCATTCCCAACTGATCTATTTTGATGCCCAACACTAGTTTCCAACCCGTGGGGATCGGTAACGCCCTTTGGGCCATGTCGTAGACCAGGTCGGGCGCCAGGTCGGATGACGACCCGTCCTGGTTCATGAAAAAATGGTATCAGAGGAGGTTCTGGTTAACTCTTTGGGTCATGTTATTTTGGGAATAGTCAGGATAGTTTAGAGTTAGGATTGTGGGACTTGGTATTTCTGTTATGGGTAGTGTTCCTAATCACCACACCTCATGACGGGATTCGAGTCACCAGGGGCAGTCGGGATTTATATGAGTTCTTTGGATTTCTTGGATTGATGATGATTAGGGGAAATGAAAAGAGAGTTGGTTTAATGGTCTCAGTGAGCTCGTAGGGCCTGGAAAACCATGTATAACCCGAGATATTCACTAGAACACTCTCTATGATGGTTAAGTGATTGTAATATGGCCGCCAACCATATGTACAAGTCACCCACTGAAACTAGTTTCCTCTCACATTGTCTTGTGTTCTTTAGTTTTTAAATCTTGGAACTTTGGTTTTAAAGTGACTTGGTTTTAAGAAGCGTAAAGTTTTTTTGAAATTATTATCTAATAAAGAGGGAATGGTTTGATTTTTTAAAATGGAGAACTGAATTTTTTGAATTTTATTGGAATGGAAAATGGTGTGTTTTCACCTCTTTTCAAAGCATGAACTATGTCAAGGTTGGTTTTGAAAAATCGTTTCCAATAGAGTTTTATAAAATATTTGAAAGGTGATTTAATGTGATGAGATTTTTTGAAATTGATATAAGTAACTTGAAAGTGAGTTTTCATTGGAATGATTGTGCCTTTCTGAAAAGTTTTATTTATTCAGTAATTTGGGTTTGATTTCATGGTTAGCAGTCTTGAGAAAAAGGAAGTATTGGTTGATTGTTTTCGTTTTGAAAAGTGTAAGGAGTTTTTGTATTAACCTTTTGTATTTTCTTGAGTTACCACATGCATGGGGTTATATGGGATGATGGATAGTTAATGGAATCACTGGATGAGTGTCAGGATGGATATGGGGAGGGTGCCCAGTGTGGCACAGAAACATGCATGTGTGGGGCCCATGGGGTACCATTGGGGGGGTATGCTAATCGTTGAACCGTTTGTTTTCAAAGATATGTTTTTAAAAATAATACATGATGTCTTGATGAGTGGTTTGCGATGGTGTGTATTATGTGTTTTTGGAAATGTTGATGTTGTGGAATGTTTTGAGACCATGAACCCCTCTTGTTTGAACAGTGTTTTGGTTTTGTGTTTGGATGGTATGCTGGTTTGAAGGGCTGATTAGTGGTCTCCTCTGAGAATATTTTGGGTAGCCTTTATGGTGTTTCCCCTCATGTTTTTGGATCTGGTTGACGTATTTCTTGACCAATGGACCAGGTTGGTTGGTTCTTTGGGTTCACTCATTGGATTAGGTATGCCCCATTAAGGGTTAGTGCACAACTGAAGTGTAGCCTCGGTGGTTTCACCATTGTAAGATCCTCTAGTTTATAAATATAAGGAAAATTTTTCATGAGCTTTTTAGATTGATTTTACACCCTTTCCTTTCTTGGTTTTTTTGTATACTCTTGTAGCGGGAGAGTGATAATGAAAGGTTGAAAGAGACCTTAGCTTCTTAAGTTTCCTGATTTATCGAAGGTGGAAGTGGTCTGGGGTTGTTAGCATGGATGAGTATCTTGATAGTGTCTAATAAGTCCTCTTAGTCCTTCATAGTCTCTTAGAAGAAGGAGTTCACATTAAACTACCAGTTTGGGAAATCTAGTCAGGAGAGGATATTGTGGCCACTTTCTAGAATTGTGTGTTGTTTTGGGATATTGTATAAGTTCCCTCTCCATGCATTGTTTATATCAGTTGCCATGGTCATGTCCAGTGATGCCTTGTGATGTCATGTGATCGATTGACCATAAAGGTGAAAGTCATGCAATCCTCTGAGAGTCCCTGTTATGTTGGGATAATGTCGCCCTTGGAAAAACTTCAAAATCTTCCATTTTAGAGGAAGGTGAGTGTAGGTGTTCTTTACTTCTATTGTTTCTCACCCGAAGAAACATGGTGTGATGTGTGTGCATCTTCTAAGCCCTTGTTTCAGTGAAATATCTGGATAGGGTAAAGTGAGTTTGGAATGTGTTATGTCAGGAAAAATTATCGGGGATTGCGGTGTAGTTTTTGGTGGCACTGAAAGAAGAATTCTCATTCATTGGGTTTCCAAAGACTAACTGCGAGGCTAAAGATGCTTCAATCATTTGAGCTCAATCCATAGGTCTTGGAGAGAAGCTGGGTCATAGTTAAGGTAAATCATAGGGTCATTTAAAACCTTTTACAAATTCCTATACTAAATATGAAATATAGGAAGAGTTTAAACCTATGGTATTATCATCTTTATTCTGGTGTTCACGTTTGGTGGAAATATGTAGAGGTCCTTGTACCTATGTCATCGCCCAATGTCATTCCCTCCCCCTTTGGTTTCCATTGAGTGTTTGGATAATGGTTGGAAATTTGGCTATATAGGATGAGCACACAGTTTGTGCATGATTAGGAGTGATCATGTGCTAGGAAGCCATGCGGGAAGATTGATCAGCACATTTAGTTCACAGTTTCACAAACTGTGCAGACTAACCATGTGACCTTTCCAAATCTTGAAATTTCTGGGTCTTTCTGTGTCGGCCCATGATGGTCGGTTAAGATGGTTGGTTTTTATGGTGGGGACACCCACTATGACTCTCATATATTTTCCTTGGGAAATTTTGAATAGAATTCTACCCTATGTACCAGGGAGCCTATTCAAGCCTCCCCCTGTTAGTGTCCTAATTCTGTCTCGGAAAGAAAAATTGGTTGTCTCTTATGGTGGGGAGCATATTTGTGTCCCCCCGTACCGGTAACTTAGATTTATCAATGGTCTTGGCTTGGCATAGATAGTATCATTCGGATCTATCTAGCTACCAACATCTTCCTTGAGTAAACCTTGGGATTGGAGAGCGCCCAATGGTTTAGTTAAAGTATGGTAAGTGTAACCTTATTCAAAGTTGTTGTTCGTTTGGGTGAATTTCTTGAGTCTTGTTTGGGTAGTTTTTGAGGAGTTTTATTTTGGGATAAAGTATGAATGTGATTGGTCATTTCAGGAATGTAGTGTAAGTTTTGGTTGTGAAAGTAATCCTTCCTTAATTGATCACTGGAGGTGTTTTGTCCTTTGGGGGTGAAACCAGGCAAGGGAGTACCTCTTTGTTTCTCAGTTGGGTTTGGTTGTTTCTTTGAACTTGCTATGACTTTTTGGGGTGGAAAGTTTTCATGGTGGGTAAAATTGTCACATACATACCCTAGTTTAAAGGTATTTTTAATTTATTTTCCATTCATTCTTTGTTTTGAGGGTTTCCCAAGCTTTTATGGAGGAATGGGTGAGTTTTCATTAATTGGGCCAAACCGTGAGCCCAATTCCAGATTTAAAATAAATTTTGTTTCTTTTATAATGTATTCATTTTTTAGAATTTTTCATCCATTCCAATTCCTAATTGGCCTCCCATGACCTACTGACACCACCATTTAAATTTTGAGCCTTTATAAATCCATAATCATGGTGGATTTGGGTTTTCATTTAAGTAGGTGTGATGCACCAAAATCCCATTTCTAGTTTTAAGAAAACATTTTTTTTTGATTAATAACTTATTGAATATTAACTATTTTTCAGTTATTCCACCTCTAAACTGAGCCCACCAAACCTAGGCGTGCCTCCAATATCTTTTCAGCCTCTTTGGAGCAAGTTTTCTTTAAAGAACAGGTCAAAACATCTTAGGCATCCTCAATTAGAGAATATTTATAATGGTAATTTGTTTCCTTCACAACTCCTTCATTTTTCACTCTTTTTACCCCATTTAGATTCCTACATGGTCTATTTATCCTTTTTCAAACCTCCCTTGAATTTTTGGCTGTTTTCAAATTCTTCTACTGGTGTATTTGGGGCGATTTCTACAAGATCGCTCAAGTATGTTGGTCTTCTTCATTCTTCTTTCAATTTGATTAGGGTTACATTCAATGTTATTAGGGTTTCATTCCTTATCCTTTAGGTTCCAAATTTACATAAGTTAGGGTTCAAACCTAGGGTTTGATTTCTGGTCTTTTGGGTGAAATCTAGTGGTTTTAGGATAGATTTCACTTCCTTGAGGTGTGGCGGTGGTGCAGTTTATGTTTCACACCATGTTTTGAGGGTTTCGACATAAAATTTAGGTGGTTCCATGTGTAAAAAATTATTTATGAGTTAGCTTGAAGTATTTACTCATTTTTCATATTCCTCATATGTTGGGTGTGGTGCAAAAACTGTTTATGATTGATTTGGTTATGTGTTTGCTTTTATAATTGAATTTTAACATGAAATTGGGTGTTTTCATGTGTAACTCATGGGGTATTATTTTGGTGTACTTTATAACTTATGTAATTGGTTTACTAAATCGTATTTTTCCTAACAATTCATGTTTGGTAATTTATTAGTGTCATCTAGGCCTAAAAATATGGGTTTTGAATAGGTTTGATGTGTAAAACATTGTTATACTTATTGAGATAATTTTATGAAAATGTGTGTTTTCATTTGTATATTTTGTGGTATTATTCAATGTGATTTTATAACACTTGAAGGTGGTTCTATAAATGGTTCTAGGGATGAAAATTCTATTTTGGATAGGAATTGGTATGTTTTTGGTCTTAAATGGTTGTTTTGAAATGGGTTTTGTGTGCAAGACATATTTACACCACTTGGGTTATTTTTATGAAAATTATAAATGTTTTAGTTGGTTTAACAAAGTGGGAAAAGGATTCATATGTACTATTTGGTGTGTGTGTTCACCTATCATTGGTTTTTGGAAGATTATGTGATGTTTTAAGTTGTCAAACATTTTTAGAATGTTTTATAAATTTATGAAATATTTTATTAAATTAAGATGTTTGAGCGAAACTTGTTTGTGGGCTCTTTCGTGTAATTTTGATGATAAAATGATTTTGAAGGTAAAAAGTGTATTATGTGGAGTGTTTTTGTGGGCTATTATTTGATGTGTTTCACCTTTTAAATGTTTTATAAAAATATTTAAAGGATTTTTTTGAAGTGTTGAAGTGATTTGAAAAGTGTTGTGGGCTATTTTGGTGTGTGTATGATTTTAAAATGCATTTGAATGAACAAGTGGATTTTGTGAATTGTGTGATGTACATGTGTTTTTTTGGTGAATATGTAATGTGTAAATGATATTTTCATGTGAAAATTATATTTCTTGACTTGTTAAACTTGTTTTAGAAGAAAGGGAAAACCTAGGTATCTATTTTGTTGGACGTGTACTAGTATGCTAGTGAATCAGTGGGGTTTGGCCTCAGTTTCACTTAGAAAGATTGATGATTAAAACTCTAAATAAACTATGATAATTATGATTGGGGACCACTAGGTTATGGGTATGTTTTCTACTAGTGGCTTGTGCACAAGAACAGATATTTGTGATGGTTACTCTCACCAAGATACAAGGTACCTGGGACCCACAACGAGCTAGTGCCTAAGGGTTATTTTCCTATTTCTTGTGCTCATTAAATCCATTATAATTACCGTCGTCATATGGTATATTTTTCTGGAAAATTCAGTATCTTTGGAATTTATTTTAAAAGTGTTTATTCTTTAAATTAGCCCACTTGAAAACTGATTTTTTTATATTGCATCTTCTAGAAATTTTACTTAGAAATTACATGTTTTTGAAAACTTGCATGATTTTAATCTTTGAATGTTTATCACATGGAATATCTTAGTAGTGGTATCCTACTGGGAATTGGATCACACCATACTTACACCCTTGAGTGTAAGTATACTTGGTTATTTTTGTTTCTGTAGGTTGGGTACAGTTTTTAGTTCCAGTGGTTCGAGTTTCTAGCAGGTCCTTGGTGGTGAAGTCTTGTGGAGATGGATTAAGGGTGGTTCCCCTTTCCATGAGGGTTCTTGGATATACATTTTTGGTTTTTTACCTTTTTAATGGCCTTTTTACATTGTTTCAAATCATGTTATTCAGTTCTAAAATTTTGTAAAAGATGGTTTTAGTTGAAAAATCCTGATTTGTTTTATGGAGTTCATTTGTTGTTTAGTGTTTATAAAATCGAGTAAATCATTCCCAAACATCATTTTATGATTCCGGGGCACTTTTTTAAGCCCATGGGGATCGGTAACACCCTTTGTGACTTATCATAGGCCAGGTTTGGTGCCAGTTTTGGTGACGACCAGATTTGGTTTGTGACAAAACATGTGGTAAGGGTTTTGGGTACCTGCTCGGCTTCAGCCTAATTTAGTGATATATCCCCTAATACCCCCTCTAGCCTCCATTCCCTCCTCTAACTTCTAGTTCAATCAAGTGAGTTGATATATAGGGAACTTTGGGTTGTGTGGTACGATGGTGAGGATGTTCTAGGTGGCTCGTCCAATGTAGGTGTTGGGTATCATGTTTTTTGAGGTTCCTGCCCATCGGGCAGTGTTGTGGTTCTCTTTGGTGTTTTTGTGTCAGTTACTTCATGGTGGTTTCGGTGGTGCGGTGTGGTTTTCTGGGTTGAGGGTTCTTTGGGCGGCCTTATGGTTTTGAGTTTTACGGTGGTTTGGTGGGTTCCAGTGGTTTTTATTGATGTCATCGATGTTTTGTTGGTTTTGGGAAGAGACGAGCAGTGCTAGAACTTACTGCCCATGGAGGTTATCTATACAAAATATACTATTGGTTGCATCAGTGGTACTATGAGTCTAGGTTTTTGACAAATATGAGATGTCTTAACAGATATGTTGATGGTTTTCTCAATGAGGACTGATCTCTGGTTCTTTTCGGTGATGACGGCATGTTGTGCGATGACGGTGGTGATAATGGGGAAGCGACGTTGGAAGTGATTGTGTTAGGTCAAAAATGTGATTACAAAAACTAGGTGACATGGATGGCTCGGTATGATGGTCTTTTGAAATTCAAATTTTGAAAAAAAAAATCAACTGGAGTGGTTTTTGGTTTGTGCATGACACTGGCTGGCTAGTTCGTGGGAGGTGTGGTGATGGTGGTGCTGTTTGAAATTTTTGAATTTGGAAATATATATAGTGAAATTTGTTTTTTTAAGGTTGTGTGTAGTGCTAGGTGAGTTTTTCTATATGTTCCCCACTTTACCTCAAAGTGTATTTTTAATAAAATAAAAAAAATGAATTTGGAGGAAAGTTTAAACATGTAAAGGATTAGAACATTTTTATATCTAAATTAAATTTAAAATTGATGTAAACTACCTAAATTGGATTAATTATTATCTTATTCCTATAAAATAATTTTTATGAATTAAAAAACATTTTATTAAATATATAATATATAAATTTTATAATGTGGTCAATACTATTCATTCCCACCGATGTAATGACGAGGCTTTAATGGTCGTGTTAAAATAATGATATTTAATTGTATATCGTTGTTCATTTAAACTCAATGTTGTGTGTAAATAAATCAATCAAAGATATTAAATTTGAAAATATAAATACCATTAAATATTGGGGTGTTAACCATTGAACCTACGTAAAGGTGTCTGGAAGATGCGTAAGGGTCAGGCTAATTTTTTTCATGATCAACACACAAAATTTTCAATCGAACATATGAGTTATGAGCTATCAAATTAATAATTATACTTCCATGTTCAAATAAATCATCCTCCAAATATCAAGGTGAGTATGAAACACATGTTTTATTAAATATTCATTCATATTACATCCATGAATATAATAACTCAATTTGTGACATCACCTATAAGGAAGTCAAACCTTCATTCAAAGTAAATAGGATAAATGCATGATAATTAATGGATGATTATTATTTCGGGTTTGAATTTATGAAGGAGATCATGTGAATTTATGTTATAGGATAAAATAAATAAAACCTTGGCTTTTTGGTATTAAATATTTTTTGAAGTATTTGTTTACCACATGAATAAATGAGGAGTTATACATGATTCATCCATGAATCATAATATGATACTACATGAGGAAATAACAAAAAAAAGAATCATGCACACAATGTATTAAAATGGGGAATCCTGATATATATAGGTATTTTAAAATAGACTCATTCATAGATGAGTTTCAGTATTTATTTATCCACATAATGAATGAAGAAAACCTAAAACACTCAATATTTTCAGATGAGCTATAACAGGATTCAGAATACCCTTATAATTATATGGTATTTAAAATAATTAAATAAAATACCTAAACCAATGGGTATTTAAATTGAGAAAAATAAATGTTTTATTTATAAAACATTTAAGAAATGATATATCACATCCATAATATAGTTTTTTTGTAGATAAATTGTTCATGAAGGTGATGAAGAATTATGAGAAAAAATAGTGGGAGATATTACATTTGGTGTGAAAGATAATTTTAAGAAGCCTAATGCATATTTGAATTGAAGAAATTAAGTGATTTGAAGCTAGGAATTCATGAAGGATACACACCTGAGTATTATAATATTCATAGAATCAAATCATTCAAGATTTAGGAAGATTTCCAAGGTCAGCTGACCTGCTGCATGATGTTTTTGAAGACCTTGAAGAATTGTACCTGAGCAAACCTGATCTTATAGGCTCATGGAGGAATAATTTCATCTAAAAGGTTCAATATATATCTATTTTTGTATTGTAACTAGAGAAGTGAAGAAATATTACAGTGGAATCTGTAAGTGGAAAAATATAGGGGAATCCGAAGTAGAGGGGGAAGAGTGGATTCAGTGTTGATCACTTGTGTAGTTGGGAACTTTATGATCTCTAGTGGACTCTAGAGTGGGACCACTATAGGCCCAATATTGAATGTAATGGAATTTCCATAGATTTAAACACATGTATATAGTAAAGAATCTATGTTGGGGGTATAACCAACATGGTAAGGAATAAGCCTTTTAGCTGGAACTTGTAAATATTGTGTGTTCTTATCTATTATTATAATTACACATGAGGTGATATTAAGAGATAATATTTAGTGGATCAATAACCTTAAAAGGTTATAAAGGTTAAACTTTAATAGAATTTTTAAAATGAGAGTTCAACTGATTCACCCCCACCTCACTCTTAGTGGAACCTAATTGGTCCTTGGAATCTATAATTGGTACCAGAGATAGGTTACCTCTAAACATACATGAAGTTTGGAATATGGAATCTGATAAGGATTTCAATAAGATTATTTATCATATTTTAATAAAGTTTAAAAATGATAAAGTACATAAGTAATTTTTTAGATATTAAATAAATCTACTTGACTATTATGAGAATAAGAATAAGAAGAAGTCCTCCTAAAATTTATGTTCTCCATCTGAGGTAAAATCTAAACCTAATGTTATCTTTATTTCCAACCTTAATATAGATAAAAGAAGTAAAAGTTTAAACTCTCTCTTGGAGATTAAAGTGAGATGTAATTTAAGTGATTAATAGGAAACAACAAAAGTTTATATTAAAAAGAATGGACATGAAATAAAAAATAATACCAATGGATAATCATGCATGAAGTTTAATATTTGATGATAAAATATTTTTCCTTATAAAAAAATATTAAGAAGAGGAAAATTGGCCTTAAATATCATCCCAAAGAGAATTAGAACCATGATGAAGGAGAAAATTGAAAGGATTTAAGATATTCCCCAAGATATTTTAAATAAAATGGCCATATAGATAGAGTTGTAGTCTAGGATCATATCCCTAAAAACTCAACTTGATTAAAGGAGATAATTAGTTATAGATGTCAATTCAAATTTAAAATTAATGACTTCTTACTTAAAATATGAAGATATAAAAATAAGATACCTTGAGGATAGGATTAACACCACTAATGAGAAGATTAATATACCTCTAAAATCCATCTTAAATTGTGCAGAAACAAAGATGAATCTGGATATAAAATTTGTAAGTAAATTATTGTTCCACGAAAAATCTAAAATTATGGTTCACCAAATAATGAAAATGAAAATTTTCTTTTATTGAAGAAGATTTGGGTACATAATGAGTATATTTTTCAAATTCAATAAGCCCAAAGATGTTAGAAGGAATCCAGTGGTGAAAAAATCTCAATCAAGTACAGACCAAATTAGGTTTGACTTTTATTTTAAATTCTTCATTTTTTTCTAACCTCGGTCATTTGAAAGAGTATTGAAATTGGAGTAGTTCATGTAAGGGTAAAGAATCCATATGGAGACACTCCACTCTGATGACTTATAAGTATATTTCTTATCTAGTTAAAATTATTATTAAGGTGGGAAATAGGTTCAATGTTTAAAAGAATAAAAATGAACCTCAATATTTGATCACTCACATAACTCTCTTAGAGGAAAAGAAGACAAATCTAGATGAAAAAAATATCTTTTTTCCAATTGTGAAGGAGGTGGAAAATCTATTCCAAAAAAATAATCAATTCATGGGAAGAAAATATGTTCACAACACATGATGACTCTCAACGAGAAAAAAAAGAACATCTCTTAATGATATTAGAAAGAGCAAGAAATCAGGGATGATAGGAAACTCTCACCATGAATGTTTCTTCTAAGTAAACAATAGTTTTGTTCTAATTACTTATTATTTTATGTGTTTTTAAGATAACCTAATGGGAATTTAAGGATAAGTTAGTGGATATTACTTTTAGAAATCATGAAGATACTATCCTTCATGGATTCTTATAAATACCATGAAAATAAAGAGGAGTGCATCCCTTGTGGGTAGCTTACGTAAGAAATGATATATTTTAGTCTCACTTTCTACCCCTACTTCAATTCTAGAATTCTGATAATTTTGGGGGAGTGTTGATTGATGTAAAAATGAGATAAAGGGGGATTAATTATTGTGCACCTAAACATTATAATGTGTTTGTTAAAGTGTGTAAAGAATCATGTATTTCTTATCTTAATAGCCCCCATCCTGAGATTTTAAATGTTTTTTAGCTTAGTATCACATGTGATTATTTTATCGATAGCTTAGACAACCATGGTTACATATATTTTATTTTCTATATCGAGTTAGACCATATATACTTAGATTTTATTAACTAAAGCTTCTTTGATAAGTATCATGTGATATCATACCTTTATTTAAAAATAAGAGAATGTTATTTGAGAAGAAAGATGAAATGATAAGAACCCCACTTATCCTTTACATTTGATTGTAAATAAGGTATAAAAATAAGTTTTAACCACATATTGAATTTTATGATTTGAAGGGATAATGATAAAAAAATAAAAAGGAGGGGATTGTTGATCCCAGGTGTTTTATTTGTTTTAAATTAGTAAATATGTTAAGTGGTTATGCTTGGGAATTGTTAAGGATTCTTTAATATCATTGGATACCCTTCTTGATCAATTATCCTTGAAAATAATACTGATTTTTTAACTAGTATTAAATATCAAAGACATGTTTCAAGGGTTTTGAAGAACTAGAACTTTGTTTACATCATGAAGATATCTATCCTAATATGTATGGGAATAAAGAATCATTTATCGAGGAAGAAGATTTAAAGGTGTAAATTTCTTGAAAAAATAGTAGGTTGTGAAAATATATATTATTTATCTTAAATAATATTTTTGAAGAATCATTTTAGATGGTTTTCTGTATTCCTAATTGATTTTGAGAAGGCCCTCGATATTTTTTAGATAAAATGGGCACTTGTGTAGAGGTAAATTTGCATTTATATTACTCACGTAAAGGTAGTAGTTGAATCATACAACTATGTAAAGGTAAATTTGGATTTATATTTACCTACATAAAGGTACCACTACCTATATCAAGTTAAATTGGGATTTGATACAGAACTGCAAAAGGGTAGTGAGAAAATCAACTTCACTATGTAAAGGTGAATTATGTAATCGAGTAAGGGTAAATACTTAGCTAACTTCACTGCATAATGGTTCTAGAAATATCACATAAGGTTATTTGAAATATCCATAAAGGAATATATGCTTGAATAAGGGTAAATCCTTATCCATGTAAGGGTACACCGAATTGATGTTACACTATGTAAGGGCAGTTGAAGGATGTGTGAAGGTAAAGTCTAGCCAACATAAGGGTAGACTGTCAGCACACTTACCATGAAAAGGTACACCCATACCTAGGTAATGTAAAGACACTCAATACACAAGAAACGTAAGGGTTGGGTGGAACTCATGTAAGGGTCATGGGACACCTATGCAAGGGTACTTCACTACGTAAGGGTACCTACATATAAGTATCCTATGAATTCCATAGCTTGTGTAAAGTTCAATGGAATCCATATAAGGGTAAATTTCACCTATATAAAGGTATATAGAAGATACATAAGGGTAAAATCAAGTTGTATCATGATCAATGTTCAATTTGTTCGATCGACCATATGATTTATGAGATACCAAATGAAGAAAATTACTTCCATGATCAAGTCCATCGACCTCCTGAGAAAAAAGTGATTTTGAAGAACTAATCTCATTTGATATTCATGCATCTTTCATAAATGAAAAAAATAATACTAGATTTTATATCTCCTATAATGAATTTGGACATTAAAATGAAGTAAAAGTGGATAAATACATGAGAATAGATGCATTATTATTCTTCCGAGTATGATTTCATTAAAGAGACTTCATGAATTTATGTTGGGGTAGAGAATGAAGATAGCCCAAACTTTTGGGTATTAAAAATGAGGTGCATTATTTTTTTATCAAGTGAATAAAAGAGGATTTATGCCTGAGTTATTCAAGAATCATAATAGGAGACCATGTAATGAAATGGGAAGAAATTGTAATCATTAATGTGAGGTATTAAAAATGGATAATCAAAAGATATGTAGGTATTTTAAAAGAGATACATGTATAGATTTGTTATAGTATTTATTTATTCATGTTAAGAATGAAGAAAACCTAAACCATTAGGTATTTCAAATATTCTACACTAATATTCAAAATACCCTTAGAATTATAAAGTTTTTAAAATGAGGAAATAAAATACCAGAACCTATGGGTATTTAAATTAAGAAAAATAAATGTGTAATTTATAATACATTTAATAAATGAGATACCGCATGCACAATAATGTTTTTATTAAGGATAAATGTGTGCATGCAGGTGATAAAGAATTAATGAGAAGAAATATTGAGAGATATTTTATCTATTATGTAAGAGAATTTTGATAATCCTGATATTTCTTTTTATCAAAGAAATAAAGTGAGCTGAAGCTGGAGTTTATGAAGGTGACACACCAGAGTATTAGAATATTGAGAGAATCAGATCATTCAATATTTGAGAAGAGTTTCAAGGATAATAAACATGTTTTATATAGCTATTGAATGACTTAGACAATTTTATATTATAAATCCTAATCTTATAGTCTCATGGAGGAATAATTTCATCCAAAATGTTGAAGATATTTCTAGTTGTGGATTATCTCTGAATAAGTGATGAAATATTCCAATGAACTCTATAAGTGGGAGAATATAGTATAATTAGGAGTAGGATAGGTAAAAATGGACTCTATATTGATCACTTGTGTAAGTTGGAGATTTTTTATCTGTATGGGACTCCATAGTGGGATAAATTTGGACTCATGGTTGATGGGAGTGTAATTTCACTAGATATAACCACCTACATATAGTGAATAATCTATGTTGGGGCATATAACCAACATGGAAAAGAGTAATCCTTTCAGATGAACCTTGTAAATACTATGTGTTACTCTCTATATTGTTAAAAATGAACTTTAGTTGAGATTGAGAGATAATATTGAGTGTATCGAGAAACAAAACATGTTTAAGATGTTGAATTAGAAGATAATTTATAAAATGAGAGTACCACTGATTCACCCCTCTCTCTCAGTGGAACCAAACCGGTCATTGGACTCTACACTTTTGATAATACCAGAACCTCATTAATGTGTTTAAGTGTTTATAGGAGAGGGTTGGGTAGAGTCTAGGCTCAAATTAATAGGTTTTGGTTTGAGGGTAAGTGGGGAGAAGAGTTCCCTATGTATAAGTGAAAAATATGGTCATTTTTGTAAATACCCAAAAAAATTCAATAATGGGAAGTCAATCTAAAGGAAAGTAACTCCAAAATTAAAAAATAATGTATTGGGGAGGATATAAGGTCGATCCACACCTCCAACATTTAAATATAAATATTTTTTAAAATTTTCAGGAACTTTACCTCTAAGTTTACTCAGTGTTACCATTTATTTTTTCACTATAGTAACTAGTTTTTAACTGAGGTAATTTATCCTTTAATTCCATAAATAATGTCACAAACTAGATATAGTAACCATCAAAATTGGTGCCTTCCTTGCTCTATGGATTAACTCTAAGGGCTTTCCCTATCCCCATAGTCTGGAACAAGTGCCAGGGTATCATAAATAATGGTTTCGGAATGATTTACCTAAGTTTAGAATCATTAAACAACCAACAACAATAAATAAACTGAATATGAAAATTTAATCCAAACAAGCCTTTAATAAAATTTATAATTGAAATACATAGTTTAAAAAAAACCCAAAGAGGGCCACAACTCAAAAGGAGAAGAAATTCTAACTTAATAACCACCACATGGAAAGGGGACATCACCCCCAAACCTTCTCCACAACGTCGCACCAAGAAAAGAAGACAATAACCTAAACCACCATCACCAAGGACCTTTCCCTTACCTATGTCAAACATTACCAAGTTTATTTACACCCAAATTTGTATGTATGGTGTGAGCCTAAGCCCAATATGATTCCCCCCAAAATATTCCATGTGATAAACATTTTAATACAAAAATCTCTCAAGTTTTTATAAACAAGAAATTCTAGTAACAAATTCAAAAGGTGAAACTTTTAATAAAAACAACTTTCAAGAGGGAAACTTGGAATAATGTACAATTTTAAATAAAAAACACTTGATACTGAATTTTTCAGTAAAACACATAGTATTCCAATGGTAAATACGATATATCCAATAATCACTGGTCACGGGAACACCCCTAGAAACTAGATAGCTGTGGGGCCCTAGGTACATCGTATCTCAGTGTAAAAGTAACCATAGTCAATAATCTTATCATGCATGAGAGACTAGGATGGGAAACCACAATGGACTAGTGGTCCCAATACATCATCAAAGTTTATTTAGTGTTATAATTGTCAAACTTTTTATGTGAAATAGGGATGATACCACAACCATATCACTAGCATACTAGTCCTAGTCCACCCACCTAGATAATAGGGTTTCCCTCTTTATGCACAATCAAGTTCCACATGTTATAAAATACCAATTGTACATGAAAATACTATTTTTACATAGAAATAAAATTTCTAAATCATACACACCCCCAAATAGTACACAAACATGTTTCTTACCCTTAATGTAATTTAGTAAAGACTTTAAAGATTTTAAAAAACAATTTCAAGAGGTAAGACAATGGTTTGAACACAAAATCCATTCCAACCCCCTTTATTAAGGCTAAAATCCCAACAATATCACACTCAACCAGACTTTTCAGCCCTATAGACATTTAATAAACCAATTCCATGAGTCGTAAAACAACCCTAAAAGACAAAACTTGGAATACACATGAAAAACACTCATTTTCATACAAAAATGCTTCTTTAAAATCAGCCACTTAATCAATGCTACCAAAAATGGTTTTCTCACCAAATGTATTGGAATATGAACATGAAAAATAGGTCAATAAATCAAGATAAATCGTCAAATAATGTCTACACATTGAATCACCTACCTTAGATATCAAAAAACACAAAAATATTTGTGTGAAAATTCAACCGCACCACCTCTACACTACAAGGGGAAAAAACAAATCCTAATCCAAAAGATTTAACCAATAAAAACTAAATTAAACCCTAGGTATGAAACCATAGTTGTTGTAAATTTGGAACTTCAAGAAGAAGGGAAGAAACCCTAATGAAATGGAAGAAAAAAGGGGGAATCACTTACTTGAAAAATATTGAAGTTTACCCGCCAAAATCCCCTTAAAATGACTTCTAAGAGAGGTTTAAGGATCTTGGAATCATTCCATGACTATAAGGGTCAAATGGGGGAAGAAATGGGCGCACTAGGTTTAATCCTGGAAGGGAAAACTTGGAATAATAAAAGATTTTTTTATGACCTGGACACCTATGCACGGTTTGTCTGTATGGTTTAGTAAAATTTACAGCCAAATCATGTGGCCTATTCTGGCGACCCAAAAACCTATCCACTTTCTTCAAAATTCAAGGGGATTAAAGGCGAGTCCTAGGGGGAAAATATAGTCCCAAAATATAAGTGAAAAAATAATATAAATGAAGGAAATGGATTTGAACATTCTCCCCACCATGGAAAACTTTACGCCCCAGAAAGTCAACCCAAAACTTGATCGGAAAACAAGAATGGGTACTCTTTATCAACCCGTGAATTCCACTTCTATGTCTTGTGTACATCATTCCCATGCTTCCAAAGGACCCAAACCAGTAGAATAGAATTCCCCTGAAGCACCTTCTCTAGGGAATCTACTATTTTCACCAATCATTCAACCACTGATAAATCGGGATCTATTTCCAACTCTTCACAACTCAACACATGGGACGGATCTGTGTTGTACTTATTCAATTTGGATACAAGGAATAATTCATGAATATATTTCAACTGAGATGAAGAGGCTAACATGTATGTTACCTTTACAATGCACTAGGTAATCTAAAAGGGTCTGACATACCTTGGATTTAACTTTCCCTACTTTCCCAAATGAAGGGGGGCCTTCAAGAATACTTTATCACCCAAAAATAACTCAATTTATCGATGCCTTTGATAATAATATTATTTTGGGTGACTCTAAACTGTTAATAATCACTGCCTAATTAGCTTGACCTTCTCATATGTCTCTTGAACAAGGCTTTCCCCCAATAGTGAGGTCTAACCTATCTCATCCCAACATGGGTTGGGGGGAAACATGGCTGACCATAGAGAACCTCAAAAGAATTCATTCGAATTGGGGATTGGTAACTATTATTATAATAAAATTCATCCAATCCCAAATTGCTATCCCATGATCCTCCAAATTCAAAGACACATGCACGAAGCATGTCTTCCAGAATCTGGTTTTCCCACTCCGTAAGGTCATCTGTTTGAGGATGGTATGTAATCCTCATATTAATATATGACCCCAAGGCATTCCCAAAACTGAGATGCGAAACACTGGACTCTATCTAATAAAACTACTGACAGAACACCATAAAGCCTTTCCACCTCCTAGATATACAATCGGCCCAACTCATCCACTTTGTTTGTATCTCTAAACAGAATAAATTGGGATGATTTGGAAAAATGATCAATCGCTACCCAAATATAATTCTTACCCCTAGGTGTAAGAGGTAAGCAAAAAATAAAATCCATGGTGAATTTATCCAACTTCCAGGTAGGAATGGGTAATGGTTGAAGCAAACCAGAGGGCATTTGATACTCGCATTTCAACTGCTGACATGTGTAACACCTCAATACAAAATCAGATATATCTCGCCTCATACCTAGGCACCAAAACTATCAACGTACATCCTAATGAATTTTTTTAGGTCTAGGATGAATGGCTCATTTAAATTGGTGGTTATACTACATCACCACCTTCCTTAGAAAAAACAGCGCCATTGAAAAACCCTTAAAGTATAAGATGTCCTCAGGAGATGAAGACCAACGAGAATACATCTCCCCACCATGAAGAAACTGCATCTACCACAAACATAGATCATCACTAGGCTAATCCCTCTAAATCAACTCTAAAAGAGAATAAGTAAAATAAACTCTCACCAAGAACGCACCTTTGTTGTGCTCCTTGGTCTCCAAGTGTATTAGGGAAAAGAGACCCATTAGAGTCCACTCATTACTGGACTTTTTCAAAGTATACATTGGTACTTTCTTGGTCAAAGAATCAACCACTTCATTACCCTTTTGGGGTATAGGAAATATCAAAGTCAAACCCCTAAAAATACTAGATCTAACGTCATTACCTCGGATTAAGATCATTATGTGACAAGATGTAGGCTAAGATCTTATGATCAGAGTAAACCACAAACTTCTCCCCAAAGAGGTAGTGATGCCAAGTATTCAAAGCATGCATCACCACTTCTTACTCCATTTCATGGGTCAGGTAATTATTTTTATGTGGTTAGGTTGGTGAGAGCCATACGCCACCATGTGATGACCCTGCACAAGAACGTACCTGAGACCCATACCTGAAGCATCTCAATACACCACATAGCCCTTTCTAGATTCTGTAATGATCAAAATGGGGCAAAGTAGTCAACCGCCGCTTCAACTCCTTGAAGGATGTCTGGAATTATAGGGCCCATTCAAACATCACCCCTTTCTAGGTGAGCACAATCATGGGAGAAGAAAGATAAGATAAATCTTGAACAAACCGACTGTAGTAACCTACCATCCCAAGTAAACTCCTATTCTTGAATACATTATTTGGATTCTCTCATGACATAACTGCATTGATCTTCTTAGGGTCCACCAAAACCCCCTATTTTGAGATGACATAACCCAGAAACTTCACTTCCCTAATCCAAAAGGATCACTTGGACAACTTTTCATATAGGCAATGATCTGGTAGAGTTCCCAACAAAATCTGAAAATGATTCTAATGATCTGCCCAAGATCTAGAGTAAAACAGGATGTCATCTATGAATACCAAGAAGAAGGATTTGAGATACTTGTGGAAAACCCTATTTACGAGTCCCATAAAGACCACAGGAGTGTTGGTCAACAATAAAGGCAAGACCAAGTACTCAAAGTGGTCATACCTACTTCGGAAGGCTTTCTTCGGGATATCCGCCTCTCTCACCCTGACTTGGTGGTAACCGAAATGCATGTCTATCTTGGAAAACAACTTTTCCCCCATCAACTGGTCAAACAAGTCATCTATTTAGAAAAATATATATTTTTCCTTTATGGTTACCTTATTCAACTTTCGGTAGTCGATTCACAACTGAAGAGATATGTTGGTCTTCCTTGAAAAAAGAAGAGGAGAGGCCCAAAGAGAGACACTCGAGCGAATGAATCATTTGGATTCCAAATAATACATATATATATTTAATTCTATCAACATGTTGGGGTCCATATGATACAAGGGAAGAGATATCAATTGTGCTCTTAGTGCTAAATCAATCAAGAACTCTACATCCTGCTCTGGGGGGAAAGCCTAAAAGATCACTTGGAAATACCTATGAGAACTCATCCACTACATGAGGTAATCCATAATAAAGAGAACAACCATATTCCTCTATCATGAGAGATGATAACTGGAAGATAGGATTCCCCAAATCTAGGAGTGTAGGTCCCACACATCCCGACTGAGGATCCCATTCCTAAAGAAAAACATAAGGACTCCCATCAGGTGCCATGAAACTCACCTGATTCCTATAACAGTTTATTTTCACTTGAAAGTTCACTAACCAATCCATGCTAAGGAATACATAAAAAAGTTTTATATCCAAGACATGGAGGTCCCACTCCATCTCAACCCCTAGCATGTAAAGCACATGCGATGGTCACCTGAGACCTTGATCCTTCTTCTTACCCAATGGCATCACCAACTCCATCACAAAAGACAAAAACTCAGTTGGAAAATTTAGAAGTTTCACAATATAAGAAGATATAAAATAAACAGTAGCATAATTGTCCAAGAGAATAACAGCTAAAGAAGATGAAATCAAAATGGCACCTCTAATTGTCAAAGGTCCAACATCTAATATCACTAGTGCCTGATCCACAAAACAAATATTCCTCATCTCTGCCTAAGAACGGCCACTCAACTGTGGCTCTTCCCTAAACTGAATCATCCGAGAAGATGATTTAGCCCTACTTCTATGGCCACCAAACTGATATCCCATTGTTCTAGATGGCTCTAGATGAACTGGAACTCCCTTAGAATCCACTAATCATGCCCCACTCTATAGTGGATGCCTCACCTTGAAAAAGCATTGCATGCACCCCATAGCTTCACACCGATAACAAGGCCTCAGATGAGATGTACATATAGTTCGGGTGTGCCCTAGATTCTTTTACTAGTGGCACACAATAGACCTTGCATCAAAATCCACAGATTATAACTCTCTAGGAGGATGGCTTAAACTGCCACATCCCTTCTTCCCCTACCCATCTTGCTTCCTTTTCTTCTTAGATGAACTAAAAATTCCAATCACTGATACTATACCATAGAAACCATACCTTCCTTTTTGATCAATCTCTACCATAAAATCTCAATCAACCACCTCTGTATAGGTCTTCATCTTGAACAGGAATGCCTGAGAATAGATCTCTGGCCGTAAACCCCTCTCAAACTTCTCAGCCTTTATCTACTCATTAGATACCATTTCAGGTGCATATCAGACTATCTCAGAGAATCGGTTGGCATACTCTATCACTAACTGATTTCCCTGTATGAGTTCCATAAACTCCTAGGATCTGTAATAATCCAAGACTTCAGGACAATAATAGTTCTTAAAGGTAACCATGAAGTCCTTCCAGATCATCTACTCATGCTTCCCAGCTTGAAACACTTTTCCCACCACCTACAGCTGGGAACCTCAAACAGAAA
Organism: Viscum album; assembly: GCA_963277665.1. Classification (NCBI taxonomy): domain Eukaryota; kingdom Viridiplantae; phylum Streptophyta; class Magnoliopsida; order Santalales; family Viscaceae; genus Viscum; species Viscum album. Next base: position 1,818,167,963 of record OY728127.1, read on the forward strand.
TGAGTCACATTTCATCCTAACTTCATTAGGTGTGTCAAGGAACTCAAACATGCACTTGAGCTTCTCAATCCACTCCTCTAATTCCTAGGGTTTTGTGATACCTCATAATATAGGAGGCTTGTTCTTCAAAAACACTTGGGATTTATCCTTCTTAGGACCAAACACATATTCTATAGCTGGAGTAGGAGAAGGAGCCTATTCCTTTCCTAGATCATGGACATCCTAGATCATAGCTTCAACTATCCTTTGATAAAGCGGTGATGGAGAACTCTCTCTAGCTTCCTACCATGGGTGCATGGGAGATTTTTAGGGAGACACGTTGCTACAAAAACGCAACAGTCACAAGAGAAAACATTAGTAAAATAGTTCTGAAAATTTTCAGTAACAACATCAAATATAAATGAGTCAAAATCATCACAATAATGAAATAAACAACCAATTCACCCCCACCCAATGTTCACGTGCAGTCTTCATCCCACACGTCTCACCTGAAAGTGAAGTCAAACAAAAATCCCAACATCCCATGGTGACTTGAGGTCTATCACGAGAGGTAAGAGACAAGCACCCTACTCTCAACTAGAACTATGAGCCCCAAAAGTCCTAGATACTATCAAACTAGACTCATCCAAAAAAAATATGACCCAAAGAGCTTAACTGTGCTTCAATACCATTTTTTCATGAACTAGCTCTAGTTTCCATCCAAACCGGCACCCAACCTGATCTATGGCATAACCCAAAGGGTTTTACCTATCCCCAAAGGATGGAACAAGTTCCCAGTTATCATAAATATTGGTTTGGGAAAGATTTACCTAAGTTTAGAAGCATTAAAAAAACAAACAACAATAAATAAACTGAATCGGAAAATTTAATCCAAACAAGACTTCAATAAAATTCATAATTGAAATATATAGTTTTAAAAAAACCAGAAGGACACAACTCAAAAGAAGAAACAATTCTGACTCAATAACTACCACACATAAATGGTAAATCACCCCCAAACCTTCTCCATAGTGTCACACTAAGAAAAGAAGCTAACAACTGGAACCACCATCAATATGGACATTTCCCTTACATGTGTCAAACATTACAAAGTATACTTACACCCAAATGTGTAAGTAGGGTGTGAGACTAAGACTGATACGATTCCACCCAAATGATTCCTTATGATAAATATTTTAATACAAAAATATTTCAAGTTTTTATAAATAAGAACTTCTAGTAACAATTTTTAAAGGTGCAACTTTAAATTAAAACAGCTTTCAAGAGGGTAACTTGGAAGAATGTACACGATTAAATAAAACATTCATGATATTGAGTTTTTCAAAAAAAACACATTGTATTCTAATGTTAAATTTGATATATCCAATGAGAACTAGTTATGGGAACACCCCTAGGCACTAGCAATCTGTGGGGCCCTACGTACATTGTATCTCAATGTAAAAGCAACCACAGTCAATAACCTTCCCTTGCACAGGCCACTATGAGGGGAAACCCCAATGGCCTATTGGTCTCCAAACATCATCAAAGTTTAGTTAGTATTGTCATCGTCAAAATTGATAAGTGAAACATGGACGATACCACTACCGTATCACTATAATACTAGTCCTAGTCTACCCACCTAGATACTTGGGTTTCCCTCTTCATGATCAATCAAGTTCCATATATTATAAAATACCAATTTCACATGAAATTTAAATTTTCACATATAAATAACATTTCTGAATCATACACACCCCTAAACAGTACACAAACATGTTTCTCACCCTCAATATAATGTATTAAACCCTTTAAAGATTTTATAAAACAATTTCAAGAGGTAAGATAATGGTTTTCACACAAAATCAATTCAAAAACCCTTTATTAAGGCCAAACTCTCAACAATATCACACCCAAAAAGATTTTGTACCCCTAAAAACTTTTAATAAACTAATTTAATGAGTCATAAAATAACCCCAAAAGACACAACATGGAATACACATGAAAAACACTCATTTTCATACAAAATTTCTTTTTTAAAATCAACCACTTAATCAATGATACCGAAAATGGTTTTCACAACCAACACAATGGAAGAGGAAAATTCAAAATAGGTCAATAAAGTAAGATAAATCATAAAATAATTTCTACACATGTAATCACATACCTTAGATGTCAAAAACCACCAAATCATTTTGCAAAACTTCAACCACACCACATCCTCACCACAACGGGATGAAGAAAAACCCTAATCCACAATATTTAACCAAGAAACACTAAATTAAAGCCTAAGGAAGAAACCCTAGTTTATGTGCATTTGTAACTTCAAGAATGAGATAAAAACCCCTAAGGAAAAGGAATAAAAACAAAGTAGGAATCAGTTACTTGATTATTCTTAAAGTTTCCCCACCAAAATCCCTTTTAAAAAAGGCTTATAAGAGAGGTTGAGGGAGCTTGGAAGCCTTCCGTGGTTGTAAGGGTAAAATGGGGGAAGAAAGGGGAGAAAAGGTTTAATACCTGAAGGGAAAACTTAGAATAAAAAATATTTTTTTATGACATGGACATTTGTGCACTATTTTCCAAAATGGTTTAGTAAACTGTTCGGTTAAACTGTGTGTCTTGTTCTAGCCACCCAAAACATTTCCATTTTCTTCAAAATTCAAGGGGGTTAAAGGGTGATTATTGGGGGGAAGATAGTTTAAAAATATAAGAGAAAAAATACCTAAATACAAGGACATATATGTGAAAAATAAAATGTTACTTACAATATAATTTGGACCTAATTATTCCAAATTTAAAATATTGTTTTTTATTAAATTTTTAAAAGTGATAAAAATATAATTTGAAAATAATAAATTTATAATGTATTAAAAATATTTTTTTCACAAATATAACTTAAATAATGAACTGTAAAATATGGATTTATAAATTAAAAGAACATTTTTAATGTTATAAATTAACTTATAAAATAAAAAAACATAGAATTTTTTTTCATAAATTTCAAATTCATACTTATATAATAATAATGTCATAAATTCATGTTTATTTGTAAAAACATTATTTATCACTATTCACATAAAAATAAATATTTTAGAAAAATCATAAAAAATCATCTTAAGATAATTATGGCATGCTGATTTCTAAAATTATATTCATTTCAATAAATAAAATTTTTTAAAAATAATAAATTTTAATTATAATGTCCATTCATAAAATGACTACTACAAATTGAGTACTTATTTATTTTGAATTAATAAATATATTTGAATTATTTAAAAACTATATAAATATTTTTCATAATGGGGGTATTAATATCCAACCATTAAGGACTAGGTTATATATGTTTACTATATCTTAATTCATTTAGACTCGGCGTTTCATTTAAGGAAAGCTATCGAATACCTCAAGTTTATTTCCAAGGAAATACATATAAAATCTTTGGGTTTACATTATAACCAACCTAAAATGAATTTCACCATAAAAATTTCATCACTCTGGTACAAACAAATGAGAATATCTTTTCTTCATTATATCTATGTGTTTCTATGTAGTTTCCAGGAATGTTTTATTCCTATAAATAACTTTAACCTGATTAGTAGTCTAGTTTTGTATAGCATTATCATTATGATCCAATTTTTCAACCAATTTTTCTTCATAGTAAATATCATGATCTGGTGGTATAACCTATGATTTCATTATATGTGAAGTATCAGGTATATAATTCCTCCGGAGAGATACATGGAATATATCATGAACTATAGAGAGGTTCGGTGGAAGTTCCGAGTGATAATAAGTTATCCCAATCCAATCAAGAATATAAAAAGGAAAAATATACCTAGGGATCATCAATAATTTATTTTTTAATCTCATAACCTTTCTAAATGGATAAATTTTCATGAATACCTTCTCACCAACATCGAATTCTAGATCCCACTGATGATTGTCTGTATAACTCTGGTGTTGACTTCGATCTACCTTGATGTACTAATGAATATATCTAACCTTAAATTCCATTTCCTCAACCATCTCTGGTCCCTTTAGATTTATTTCTCTAAATTTATCCTATCATGTCAAAGTTCTACACTTATTTCCAAAAAGGACTTTATGAGGAGCCATTTGAATGCTCGAGTGAAAGATATTTTTATAAGAAAACTCAACTAGAGGAAGGTGTTGATCCAAACCACCTCTAAAATCCCAAGTAAAAGGTCTTTATACATCCTATATGTTTTTAATTGTACTCTCAGATTGAATATCTATTTCAAGATGATAAGAAGTACTAAAACACAACTCTATGCCAGATCTTGTTGAAGACTTTTCCATAACATTGAGGTAAACCATGGATCTCAATCAGATATAATAGAATGTGGTACTCCATGAAACCTTAAAACTTCCTTAATTTATATCCTAGAAAGAAATTAAATAGATAATTCATCACTAATAGAAATGAATTTTTTCTGACTTCATATGGTGATTGGTTATAACCCAAATAGAAATATGGCCTTCAGATGTTTTGGGGAGTCCAATGATGAAATCCAAGGTGATGTTTTCTCATTTCCATTTTTTTTATATGATAGAGATAATATTTTCATAACTTTTATATGTAATTAAATTTTTTAATCCCTAAAATTTGAACAAGTTTGGTTAATTACTTTAATTTTGGAGTTATGAGGTCTTTTGGGCTAAAATTGTAAAACTGCTTAATTTGGAAATATTGACAGATTTTAATCACTTTGGTAATTCACATATATCATTTAAAATATAAATCCAATTCATGTGATTTATTTTTTTATGGGGTTATTATATTTATTTTCTTCATCTTTTGTGTTTGAACCAGGATTTAATTCGGCCGTCCATGGGTCCGAAAATTTCAATCAAGTTGGAAAATTATTCTGGAAGACCGCGTGGACCCCACCTCAATAAATTGATCATAAATCAGTCTACATAAATCCAATTTATGTGATTATAATTTTATAGGAACTATAATTAAATTGGGAGTTTTTATTTTGAGGATTATGAACATTTACTTTCATTAAGGCATACCATGGATGCTGAAATTTTGGGGAAGGAAAAAGGAAACGTTCATCTATAATAAGTTCTCAAATTAAATTGGACATATATCATGCTATACAAGGAGTATGAATATGAAATTTTGGGATGAAACTTTAAAGATATTTTTGAAGATCTTTCAAGAATAAACCATTCCAAATTTTGGCCATTAAATTGGCTGAACATGGTCAAACTTGTGGTGGAAAAAATCTACAGGAAATCTTAAAGAGGAATTATAAAGATCTTAAATTTGAAGACTAAAGGATGGCACCCCCTTGGCCTATATAAAGAGAATTTCACCTATTTTGATGGGGGGGTTCGACACAACCATTGTAGATAGGATGAATCCAAGGGACACTCAGGGACCATCTACTTCAACATCATTCTGTTTCTTTCTTTTATTTTTCTTAACTTTAAAATGTTTCTCCTCTCCCACATCATCTCGCTTACCCCAGCCATATAGGGGTAGATTCATTTGATTGATCGAGAAGAGGGTAGGCTGGACCTACGTGTGTGCTTGAGTTCTTGTTCTTTAAATGAATAAAATTTCTTCTTCTTTCTTATTCTAGTTTCAATTCTTAATTCAGTATTAAATTCTAAATGCAGTAGTGTTAGGTTTTGATTCTAAAATTATAAATTTCATTAGTCAATGATCACATATCCCTCCACCCAATTCTAATCTGTATTCGGTGGAACAATATTAGGGTTGGGTGGTGATTTCTTGGTGGTTGTCAAGAACGTGTGTAGGACTGTATGTCAGAATCATGGTTTATTAGGGAACAACAATTCTAGGTCTGGGATTTCTCTAATTAATCAAGAAACCTTCTACAACCTTAAACACATTGAAAGGAGGATAGAACAATCTAATGTTTTAGAAAGGAAAATTATCATTACATCTATCTAAATAACGGAGAGAGAGGACTCGGTAGAGGAATCTCTCTCTTAACAATTAAAGGAAGAAGAAGATACAAAATTTGGACACCATGATGGCACAACACAAGGTCAAGCAAAACCCAATCTGATCACCATATTTATCATTTATTAAAACCAATCAATTCAAGTTGTTTGTTTCTATCATAGTCATTCAATTTAATTAAATCCAATATTTTTCAAAAAAAAACCTACAAAAAGTGACAACCTTGTTTTGTGTGCACTCCTCTTTGGGAGACTACCTAGGATCAAATTCTATACTATACTTAGGTAATTAAAATATTGTTTTTCCACGCCCCATGGCAGGCGTGTGTCAGTATAGGTAATAGTTGTAACATGCCCTTAGAATTATGTCTCTCATCATTAACTTATTAACATACCAATAACTATGATACATACTCTATAATATCACCCTTTATGTTGTCCAACTAGAAACACTCTTTTAGATCTCCATGAATATTTATACTTCTAGGATGAATAGAGAATAATTAGCTAGACAATGAGCTTGTACCCAAGTCGTACAGGCTCCTGCTTGGAATCCAAAAGACCCAGGATCAAATCCAGGCATATAAAAATTCTATGGGGTACTGTAGAAGTGATATACCAGGGAACTATAACAGTACTGTAGTAACAGTGAATGTAGCAGTGGTGGTACTGTAGCGACGGAGGTACTGTAGCATGTATTGTAGTGGCGGGGGTACTATAGTAGGTACTATAGCAGCCTGAGTACTGTATCACAACTATTCACTAAGTGGTCCTTTAGACCAAAAATGGTCTTTCAATCCTTGTATTCAGGCAACTTAGCCTTGGGCCTTCGGGCTATGTAATGGGTCTCCCTCTACACAGTCAAAAGAGGACTTTGCTTTAATAATAAAATGAGGCTTCGACCCAAACCTTTTAAAAAAATAGAATGATGAGCTATGAGATTTTTCCAATATCTCTTTCTAAATATGGGATTTATTAGACACATACTTTATTCCTAAATCTCATCATTCCATCATAATCAAGGTTGAAATCAAGAACATTTTCACCTTCTTTTACAGCTCTACATCCTCATTTTTCACCTATTTAATCTCTATATGAATAGATAGTGAAACACACATTTGATAAAGATATTTTCTTTTATTCCTTAAATATTTCAAGGACCATCCTTTAAAAATAATAAATATTGGATATTTTGTGATCCTCATCATATATAGTCTAGAAATATCCTTCCAACTCAAATCATTACCCACCTTGTTCATTTTCCCAAGTCAATAATGTATCGAGTAGTAATAATATTTAATCAACTCTAACTATATTATCTAGTTCATATTCAACTCTTTATAGGTGAATATAAACTTTAAAATGTTATGATCAATATATATGTCAAAGATTTATCTAAAAAGATAATTTCTCTGCATATTTAATGAAAAAAATATCACTACTAACTTTAAATCATGAGTTGGGTAATTTTTCTATTGAATCTTCAATTGAGGCATAGGCTATCACCATATCATTCTTTATGAGAACACATCCCAGCCCTTTCTTTGATAAATCATTATAAATCACAAACCCTTCTCCACTATAGGGTAATATGAGCACAAGTTCATTGACCAACCTTCTCTCTGGTTTCGTGAATTTCTCTTCACATTCATTATTCCAAAGGAACTTAACTCCATTCTATGTTAACTTGGTGAGTGGATTAGATATCCATGATACATCCTTCAAAAAGATTCAATAATATCCATCTAATCCTAGAAAACCATGGATATCTATCATAGTGTATAAGGTCCCATACTTTTCATACATAGATATCACATATTTGTTGATGAATTTTCAATACAAAACATAAATATTCACACAACAATCATATTGTTCTAGTGAATTTTGAAAAAAGAACACATAAACAACTAGTTTATAAAATATCCACATCATATCTGACTAATTTATTCATAAATATCATCCTTTATATACATATCATACATATAACATTTCTTCATTACATGGGGAAATGGAATATAAGAATGGGTAAGCTCCGATTCTTAGTAAGGGTAAACAAGGGAGATATTAATCATCACTTGAGAATAACATGAACATAATAGTATGATAACATGTGCATAAAATTTGAAAATCATACCCTATATATCATAAATCATAATCTAGAATCATGGAATAAATCATGGAATTTTACAATTCATGAATCATAAAGTAATCAAAGAACATGACTCATAAAAGAATAACATTGGAATAATACATAAGTTTGTGGAATACACATAAGAATAGAAAATCATTTCCTTAGTGGGAAAGGCTCATTTCCAAGACTATCATAGTGTAATGGGTTCACTCCTTAAACTATCATAGTATTCAAGGTTCACTCCCAAGACAATCATAGTGGAAAAACCCCTTTCTGAACAGGGTTCACTCCTCATTCCATTCCTATTTATCTCATAAGATATCAACCATTGCCCAATGTATTGGAGGGAGATATAGGTGAAATCAGGTAAGTTGATATATTAAAATTATTTATTTACAAATATACTTATAATTAGTCTAGTGATGAGAAGAGATTAATCCAAATGGAAGGACACACAATTTGTGATTTTACTATGTATACAAGAAGATAAAAAACAAGATTAACAAAAACAATATAAAATCAGATGATGAAAGTAGTAATGGTGGTTAAGAAATGATTATAATGGATATTGGAGTGGATTTGAGTGTGGGAGCAAGAAGGTAATGAGACAAAATAAATGATATAAGAGAGGGGGATCAATTTATAAAGTAGGGTGAATTTGAATGGATGGTTTTTATAAACATTTTCCTTCATTTATGCTATTAAATTAAACCAACTAGAACCAACATAAAGTGGAAAACCTAATTTTTTATCAGTTCAACCTATGACTGAATACCTTATACATATTTTTAACTATAGAAGTAGCCTAATAACTAAGATGAAAAAATCATTTTTCACTGAGTTTAAATTATCAATTTAACTTAGTGTGTGAATCTCTCTTGAGATTGATTTAATTTTCAGTGAAATACTAATATTAAAGACATTTTTAATTTAATCATGAACTAGACCAGTTTTCATTAAGCTTAATGTTTTAAAATAAAAATATTTTCAAAAGATAACTAAATAGAAGCATCCATTTAATAACATGCATGAACAAAGAAAATAATATCAACCAACACAACCCAATCCCATAGAGAATTTATCCAAAAATCATGGATCTATTAATCATATACAAATATTTTTGAATAGAAAAATATATAAAAAAATGAATAAAGTAAAGGGTAAGGGATAATAGGTCATTTTTTCCTCCCATATCTCCTACTCAACTTTTAGTAGGTCTCAATGCCTCAGTTTTCTACCATGTGATATGTATTCTGCCTCCCATGCCTCTCTAGCTGAATGTGTGTGTGTGTTGAAGATTTCCTTTTTGGATTCTTATTCTTCTATTAATATTCCATTTTTACAGCAATTACTACCTCAATCTCACATTCACAACTCTGCAAGAAACTCTTGAGCATCCATGTGGAATGATTTCCATTGTACATCATCCTCACCTAGTAACTGAGGCCAAGATCCCTCCAATAGAATGTGAAAATACTCAAAAAAAATTACCATATAGAAACCATAAGCATAATCTTGAATTCACTCCATGTGGACGAATTAATGGTCTTGATCACCAGCTCAAGTTTATCATACCTTCTGTAATTTATTTAATTCCCACAATCATGTGATCCTCCCATAAAAAATATTTGGGTGCCATTATTGTTCCCATTTTACTCTATATAGTCAATTTATATCACATATGTGTTTATATTCACATATCTGTTTTAATTGAAGTGGGAAAATTGTTCGGCATATGTGATTTTTCATGTAACTATTTTGACGTAACCAGTATACCCACATAGTCATTTGAGTTCATGTAGCCAAATACAAATGTAGTTGATTAATGATGTATGTGAATTGATCAACATACTTGATTTATCATTTAAATTATTTGCATGAAACCAATTTTCTGAAATAGTTGTTTTGATCAACATACGTGATTTCTCATGTTGACATTTGGTTCATGTAGCTGAATCCCTTAAAAATATATTCTATCCATGTACCCATTTGTGTTTCCATAGCCGAGTATGATGAGGTAACCAAATCATGATGTAGAAACTCACATATATGGTTGTTCATAATCAACTTAGATTTAAACCATGCTTGTCTGGCCACTAAATTTGAAACTCCAACTGAAAAAGGCTTTGTAGGACAGAGCATGATATTCCCCTTCCTACTCCTACTCACCTAAGGCTAGAATGTCAATCCCCATGCAATTTTTTATAAAACCATCCCTCTCCCATCAAACCCCTCAAATTTTTGATAATAAAGTACTCAAAAACCATGGGAGGAGTAGCATCAAAATTCATCAAGATATGTACAAGTGGAATCTTCAATAATGGATCATATTGAATTACAGTGAAATTGGGCACCGAATTTGGAATTCCAGATAAGAGACACCATATGAGACTTCAAATGTTGGGGATAGTAATGTATTTAACTCCTTAGGACTCTGATTAGTTTGTAGTCCTCTTCAAACAGGACAACTCATGAAGGTGGAGACATAAATGGATTCTCCCTCTTCAGTAATGGTGGGTCCTATACAATTGGCTGCAGTAGGGGCATTGATTTCATTTTGGTGAATACCTATAGAAAAGGAGTGTAGATGATTTTAGTTTATTTTTGTGGTTCTATATATGAGCTTCTATAACTCCTTAATTTTTGTACAAGTTAAACAGAGATCTATTGTTATTAAAATTCTCAAATAAGAAAACCTGATAGTTTATAAATCAAAGAGACAAAAATTAAGAATTGAAACACTAGAACATACTAAAAAATTAAATTCAGTATTAAAAAATAATGATCACCAAAAACATTAAATTTCTTCCATATTACACAATTATTCATTATAATCTTAATTAAATAAAAAAAACTCATAAAAAATCAAAAGATATGTGGAAAATGTTATAAAATGGTGCCACATCAAACTCCTCAATACTTAAGATATTGTCTGTCCTCAAAAATCTCAATTAATTTTGTCTTTGTAAAATATAAAATTGAAGTTTTCATAGTTATATTATAATTAATCATGTTAATAAATTTATTTATAGAGGAAAAAAATTCAGAGGTGGTTCGGGCTTTTCAAAGAATGGTCACGGGAGGTCCTTCCTAAGTTTAAATACACACTAAGAATCAAAGGAACATAGATCCATTTATCATTGAAAATTTCATGCCTTATATATATAGTCACTCACTATCCTAAATTAATTCCAATTAAAGTTCCAATTCCAAGAGTGATTATAGGTTAGATTTAAGCAGAAATAAAATTGTAACTGTAGGTACCTTTAATTATCGCATTCTCTAAGGTTTTAAAAATTCAATGTTTAGTTTTATAGCTTCATTGATAAAACTCGAGTGATATTAATCTAAGATAATTTTAGAATTATTCATTTTGGTTCAAAATTTCCCTCACCTTAATGAACTCATTTTTGGAAAGGACCTTTACTTTAAATTTTCCCTAGTCAAAGGTTTGTGCAAGCACTATTCAAATCACTTATTTAGTTTGACTTTTATTTATTTAAATAAATTAACATAATGGCCTTATCTTATAGACTCTCCATGGGATCCCAATTCCCCATTTTACTCCAAATTCAATGGAATTATATGATTATCATTTGAGTTTTCTCTCTAGGGTAATTGGTTTTAAAAAGGGTGAGTCTCCTAGGTTCAAGGTCAAATTTCTAGTCTCCTCATGTTATGACCATAATTCCACAAATATTTATCCGATCTCACTCTCTTTCTTATTTTATAATTATAAAATCCATAAAAACAGTTTTTAACACCACTTAGAAATCATATACTCCCAATAATTTCAGAATCAATGTAACCGTCAATAACTATCATGATATTATCCACTGCGTAGGATAAAATTTAGTGAAATTTGAAGCTAAATACACTTAGTTTGGAAGGAATTTGAATTTTTTTTGACCATTTGAACAAATATATTACAATAAATCAAGGGGTATTTTGATGTGTCAAGAATTAAATCACATCTTAGCATAAAGATAGACCCCTCTCCCCCACACTTAAAACTCATCATTGTCTCCGATGTTGAATCTGGAAGTGGAAGATAGTTTAGTTCAAAACAAGTTTTTAGTATAGCAGTAAAAAAGAATATGAAAGTGGTTTCATGAAGATTAAAAAATCTACTTAATATATAATAAATAATTTTCAAAATGAAAATGGTTTTTTTAAAGTACATGCTTTTTAATGTTATTCAGTGACATAGTAATTTTCAAATTGGTTCAAATAGAAGCATGATAAACAGTGTTGTGTAACAAAAGTTAAGTAAAATTGATTATAATGAGTGAAATAAGGTTCCAAAATGTAGTTAAACTTAATTTAAAACTCCCTAGAATTCAACAAAATGACACCCAAGAAAGAAATCCAGCTCACACTTACTACAAAAATAGGGGGATTCCCATACACATAGTTCATAGTAATAAGAATTAATTGGTAAAAATAGTAATGAAATGAAAATCAAAATTGTCCTGGTAGTATCAGCACTGATCATTTAAGTTTATTAAAAAGGTCCTCCTCTAAAACCTAGAGTGAATTCCTTTGTTTGGTAAATTCAATTTCTTATAAGGTTAAGAAAATAGAAATAATAACACATAAATTAAATTACATAAAAAATCAACTATAGATTGAGTTAAGTAGGTGTTGTTTAGATGTTGCAGTGTATATCTCCCTTTATCCTTGAAAAATATTGAAATTTCACACTGTTTAGTACCAATAATAAAAATTGGATTTAGATTTTTGGGATCACATAATGGAAAATAAATTGTAGGTGTTGTCTTTAATAAAAAAGGGAAATAAAAAATAAAACATAATTCCACATTATTTAAATGGAAAATACTAGTCAAGGGTAGTGATTACTAGTGAAGTAGTAAGTTTCTCCTTAATAAAGTTAAATGAATCCTAGAATTTCTCATTAAAAACATTATGTGTGTCCTTAACTAGTAGATAGAAAAGTGTCTGAGTGATCTTGGAAAAATCTTAAATGAACTCTTATAAAATATAGCACGGACTAAAAATCTTATAATTCACTTGGAATTGTCAAGTAGTGGCAACTTTTGTATTCCCTCAATTTTAGAATTATCAACCTCTATTCCTTTCTTAGAAACCTTATGAACCAACATAATTCATTCTATATCCATAAACTTAAACTTTTCCCAATTTAAAATAATATTTTTCTCTTGTAATATTATCAAAACAATTTTCATATTTTCATGATAATTTTCAAAATTACTTCTCACAACTAAAAAATAATCCATGAATACTTCAATAGTCTTTTCAATCATGTTTGAGAAGATTTCCATCATGTATCTCTAAAAATTTTAGATACCACCACACAAGCCAAAGGTAATTCCCCGATAAGAAAATGGAATAAATATAGAAGTGAAGGTGGTCTTCTTCATGTCCTTAAGATAAATAGTAATCAGGTTGTAGCCAGAGTATCCATCAAGAAAACAAAAATACGCATTGCAAGTTATCCTCTCTAGAATTTGGTCTATAAATTACATGGGTAAATTATCCTTCCTTCTGGTAGTACTGGGTTTTCTATAATCAATACAAACCCTCCAATTGTTTATGGTTCTTTCTTGAATTTTTTCATTCCTTTCATTTTTTATCAAATTCACTACACTCTTTTTATGGATTACCTAGATAGGACTTACCCAAGGAATATCAGAATTAGGAAATATTATCTCGTCATCAAGAAGTCTAATCACTTTCTCTTAGACCATCCCTTTTATATTGTGGTTATGCATTCTCTAGTTTTCCACTCTTGGTTTACACTCAGGATCTATGGGGATTTTGTGTATGAAAAATGATGGGGTCATACCCTTGATATCATCAATTGACCATCCAATCATAGATTTATAATTCTAAAAGACTCTTAGTATATTTTCCTCTTCAATTTTGATTAGTTTGGATGAAATTATGACTGGTAATATAGATATCTCACCTAAAAAAGAATATTCCAAATGGACTATAAATGTCTTGAGTTACATGTTTGGTGGTGCTTTTCTTCAGGGAAGACACTTGGGCTAGGGTAGACAAAGGTCCTTAGGATACCTCTTAAATAAGGTAGTAAAGAAATCTTACTCTTCACCATTATTAATTCCAAAAAAAAATTATCACATATAGATTATTTTTTGGAGTCAAGATTTTTTCTAAGGAAAAGTCATCTAACTGCACCAAGAATTCCCCCTCAAACTAATATAAATTATTCTTATCTTTATTAAAACTACTTCTGATGCATGCTTCAATAGGGAACTTAGGTGCAACATTAATTTCTTCCAAAAACCTCAAAAACACTTCTTTCTCCTCATAAATAGATTATTTATCCCATAAAATACCATATCTAAGACAAATTAGGTCTTAGGAGGGTTATTTTTTTTTTGAAAACATTTAACTCCTATGTTTTTTCACCCAGGTTAAAATTTAATTTTACTTTTGATACATAGTTCAATGATCCCCTTATGTCTAGAAAGGGCCTACCAAGGATGATAGGTAACTCCTGGTCACACTTCATATCTAGTATTGTAAAATTAGTTGGAAAAACGCCTTCCTACTCCCGCTAGCATGTCATTTACCCTACCAACTGGTTGATTTATGGATTGATCCTCAATTTTTAACACAAAAATAGTGGTTTTTGAAACTTATAATCTCAAGTGTTGGAACAACGATAGAGGAATTAAATTAATGATATCTCCAAGATCACATAGATAATTAAACTAGGGACACCTATAACTCTAATGGTTCAAGGGACGAACAATCCCCCCAGGTCTTGAAGTTTGGGAGGTATCTAATTCTATAATACATCACTACACTCCTATTTGAGATTATAAGTAGAAAATTCTTTCGGCATATTCTTGTTTGAATAGATTTTATTGAGGGATTTTAGATAATATTTGATTTAAATCAAGGTGATTATCCACATAAAGAGTACAATATTCATTATTTATATTATAAAGTTCATGTGATTTAATGTTAATAAACATTTTTACTAGTTTATTTTAAAATTTTAAGTTATTTTCTTAACATATTTGTAATTCCTTCTTAAAATGAACTATTACATGGTACATTTTTTAACACCTCCTAAAACACACAGTGTTCTTGATTTTATTTTCATATTTTATTTTTAGGTGTCCAATTATATGAGGAACATTTTATCATTATCGATCAATTAAATATTCAATTGGGAAGATGACCAAAGTGGTACTTGAATTGAGAACATTCTAGGTGAAGTGAACTGAAAAACATCCCAATAAAATGACTATAGAGGTCAATATACAAGCCCTGTGATGATAAAATTTTAATTAAATATAGATTAAATTATGGGGAATATTTCATTAAATAGTGAATAGAGCTAATTCTAATGCTTAAATGGAGTTTAGTGTGGCCCAAGTTGAAAATGAAAATCAGGGCCAGATTCTACAGCCCATAAAAATTGACCATCATTTCTACCATATATCAAAAAAAAGGCTAAAATTTTACAATTTATTTAGGGAATTCATAAAATTAAATTTATTATTATATTTATCACCAAAACTCGGTCATCTAGAAGCTCATTTTGGAGCCATTGTTTAGTTCATGCAAGTTGGCTTATATTTTTTTCAAGGGTGGAAAATTATTCTACCCATTAAATTTCTAACCACCTAAGCCTACCATTATTAATTTAGGTGACTTTAAATATTTGAGGATTTACCCAAGGATTAAAAAAATTCTATTTAAAGAAGTGGTTTTGGATTATTTATTAGGATGTTTTGTATGTTTTTATTTTAATGTTATGCTGCCAATTTTATGTTATAAATACATTTATTCAATTTTAAGTTTCTCAAATCACCTTAGATTATAAATAAAACTTCTTATTCATCTCATTTTATGTTATTTTTTGTTAAAAAAAATATATTATTTAATTAAGGTTTGAATTTAGTCACATAGATAATAGATAAATCCTCCTAACAATATTGGAGTGTTCATTATTTCATTATTTTTCACTTTTCAATTCTTCCCTCATGAGTCTACTTCCCACTTCCATTGAGATTATAAAATAAATGGAGGTATAAAACTCTTATGGGTTGATCCAATGGAGTATAAAGGGTTTTTATTGGATGTTATTTATTACTCTATAAATTTTTAAAAATTTCTTTTATTTGATTTTTTTCATTCATGATTTTCTCTCTTCCTCTTCCTTATTGAATTTTATCACCACACATTTCATATGCTAATAAGATCCTTTACTTAGATGTGATAATAAAAATGATACTACAAGTTTATAGGTGATTAGTATGTGTATTTGAATATTTCAAACTATTATGTGATGAGGTTATATGGATTTCATTGAATGAATCATTCTTGAGTTAATGAAATTGAAATAATTTAAAAGGGAATTCATCCAAACCATCCCAAGTGATAACTTAGGATCAACACATTATCTAAAATTGAATTCACTTAGTTATATTCGTTTTAATTTAAGCCATATCAAATCGAACTCAAGTTGTTCACTTCATAGCCAAAAAAACCTTATAATTTATGTGTCTGTAGATTTCTTCTTAGGTCTATGAGGATTCAAAAACACAAGCTACACTAAAAGTGATCGCTTCAACCCTAAACACGTTGGTAAATTTGAGAGAGACCAAATTTTGATTTTTTTTTCTAGGAACCTAATTATCTCATCATGAAAATCATTCAATTATCCCCCAAATTCTTATTTCTAAACTTAATTTCTCTTATATTTTCCCCTTTATTTTTTCGCTTTTCTTGGAACATGTCTACCTACACCCATAAACAATCAAACCAACTTTTTAGGGTGGATATTCATGGGTTTAGGGAGTAAATAAAACCTGAGTCTCTTTAAATTATATCCTATTATTAATAATTATTTTTATTCAAAAATTTATCACATTTCAATGGAGGGTATTCAGATAAAACAACTCAACAACCCAAGCAAGAACCGAAATGGAAAACCTAATGAGGCAGCCCCAAACTCAGGGAATGCAATCAATCAAACCATGAATGACTACCTCACACCTACCTAGACCAATGAACTCTCTTTCATTTGAAATGTTTCCCTAGGATAGTCCCACTATGTCTTCAAACCTCATGTCCTAAGCCACCTTCCAACCTTCTATGGGATGGAGTTGGAAATTACATACCTTCATATCAAAGAGTTCAACAACTTTGTTGAAACCATGTTCCCACCTCCTCAACTTAAGTTATCTAATATGTAGATATTTCCTTTATCACTAAAGGATAGAGAAAATAATTGTTCAAAAGATATTACACTTGAATCAATCCACTTCTAGGACTAATTTTAAATATAATTATATAAAAAAAACTTCCCCCATCACAAAAAAATGTAATTAAAAAGAGTGTACAAAAATTTTTTGAAAAAAAGGGGATTAATTTTATAAACATGGGAAAGTTTTAAAGACGCACGCAAAGGGGTACCTTACCATTTATTTTAAATCCCATAATAAGTTAAAATATTAAATAAAGGTTTGGTTCTAAGAAACAAACAAGTTATCAACATAGTGTGTAATAGAACCTTCAAAAAAATCCCCAAATGATGCTTATGAGTATTTTGAAGATTTGGATGAACAAAACAAAACATGGGGAACATAACCTTGCTATGAGAATACACCAAAATCAAGTTAAATTTACACACTTAGGAAATAATAATGTCTCATGGAAAAACTTGTTGTACTCACTAGCAAGGTGGAGGAGATTTCTCTTAGAAATGTCCAAGAAATGCAACCTATTGACCCTTTTTCACAATTTGTGACAAACATTACCACAATACCAAAAAATACCCAACCATCCCTTCCATAAAGGATGTTATTTTAGGATTATATATAGTATAATTCAATTATTTTAACATTCCAAATCCACAGTACTAAAACACATTCAACTCATGGTAGAATGACTATCCAGAATTCCATTGGAAAGATAATAGATAACTCATCCAACAACCCAGTTAGAAAAAAGTACTAAACCCATACCCTCAAAAAAATTCAAACCCATAATCAATTTCAACCACAACCTTCCCAATAACAACATACTTATTTAAAATACTAATAACCCATCTATCAACCCATTAAACAGACCACCCAAAAACCAAAATATCCACCTAGGATAAACCAACCAACTCAAACCCCCACCCAATCTACCCCTCTCCCAATCCTTGAATAGTTGCGTAAACAAATGGAAAGAATGAATTCTTATGTTTCATCACTTAAACAAGAACTGTAAACCATTAAAATTGGCAAGGCACCCATGCCTACTCTGTAAGCACTATCCTCAACCTTAAGGAGATGATATAGCTACTCACAAACCTATCATGAACAACTAAAATAAGTAACTATATTAAGAAGTGTGGAATACATTAAAAACATAAACAAACTATTTCATAACCATTAAAAGATTAAATATAACATGAAAATGTTGATGGACCACCCTCATAATCTGAAAAAACTAATGTGAAAGTGAAAGAACCACAATTTCACTAAATACTCAAAAAACCTTCTCCCTTATCTAAACACATGAGAGGAAAATATAAACCTGAACTGAATAAAACATTGATGGAAATATTATAACAATTTAAGTTGAACATACCCCTTCTTGATAAAAAACAAACCATACCTTCATACTCCAAGTACTTGAAGGACCTTTGTACATTGAAAAGGAAGTTATTACACAATAACCAAGTCATTTTGGTTGAAAATGTGCGTACCTCCATTCAAGGGACAATTCCTATTTATTTGAAAGACCAAGGATGTATTTAAATAAATTTTGAGGTAGGAGAGAATAAATTTATAAAATCCCTTTGTGATCTAGGAGACATTATTAACCTCATTCAATATGCCATGTTTTTTTAGTTAGGGCTTGAGGAACTCTAATCCCCATATGTTACTCTTCAACTTTTTGATCATACTGTTAGGGTTCATAAGGAAACCTTAAATGATGTTTTGGTGAAAGTTGAAAATTTAATTTACCCTACTGACTTTGCTATCCTTGAAAATAACCCAATATTAGGTACTAGGGATTAAACCCTAATCATTTTTGGTGATTACTTTTTAGAAACAATCAACTCAGTCATCCAAGTTAGAAATGGGAACATGAAAATAACCTTTGGAAACACGAACCTTGATCTATAAATTTATAGTGAAAACTATATAATTAGGGATAATTAAGAAATCCATGAGGTCAATTGGATAATTAGTGTTAATAGTAAACTAGAGGAACATTAAGAAATTGTTGAAGTATGTTTAATTCAAGATGAGATTGATTTTCTTAGTTCAAAAGAGGTAAAAAAATTTCCTTATCTTGAATCTATTTTAGACAACTCATTTTCTATTTTTTTAGGATCACCAATCAATGATACCATTAGAGAAATCAAAAACATCAAGTCTATAACTATTCCTGAAACTGATCTATCTAATGTTTTGTTTTAAGCTTCTCTTCAAAAGGAACCAATTATTTTAAGAAATTTATAAAAAGAAAATGAGTTCAATGTAAAGTTTCATACTAATTTTGAAAGTATTAACCAACCTGATCTTTAATTTAAGGTCATTCCTTCATCACTCAAGCACGAATTCTTAGGAGAAAATTTAACCTTCCCTATTTTCATTTATTCTTATATTGAATCCAATCAATATAGGATGCTTATGGATGTCCTGGGAATGAAAAAGAATGTAATTGGATAGACCCTATCTGATATTCCTAGGATTATCCCACACATTGGAACACATATAATTGTTCTAGAATCAAACTCCAAACCATGTTTTCAGCCTTAACAGAGACTCAATCCCAATCTTATGTATGTGGTAAGGAAATATATTCTAAAGTTGTTGAAAGTTGGAATCATCTACCCCATTGATAAGAGTGAGTGGGTATGACCAATTCAAGTTGTTCCTAAGATGGATGGAATCACTTTTTTTACCAATGAGGATAGATATATTCTCCCCACAATGGTCAATAGTGGATTGAGATTGTTTATTTACTATAAGAAGTTAAAATCATGCACTATGAAATACCATTTCCCATTAAACTTCATTGATCAAGTCCTACAGTGAGTGGTGGGTCATCAATTCTACTATTTATTAGATGGTTACTAAGGATATAATCAAATTTAGGTCTCATTATAATATCAACGAAAAATAATTCACTTATCCATTTGGCACATTTTCATTCAAGCACATGCCTTTTGGGTTATGTAATTCCCTTGGTACCTTTCAATGGTGAATGATGGGAATATTCTCTAACATGGTGGGGGTTTGTTTAAAGGTATTTATGGATAAATTCTCCATATTTAGGGATATATTTTAGGGATTCCTTATAAATGTTTAAGGTGTTTTTTCTATATGTGTGGACAATAATATCATCTTAAACTGGGAAAAAATTCATTTAATGGTAAAGGAATTGTTCTGGGACATACTTTCTCTCGTAGAGGGATAAATGTTGATAATGATAAGGTTGATATCATTCATCACAATCACTCTCAAAAAACTTTCAAGGAAGTGAGGTCCTTATTAGGATATTCTATTTTATATATAAGGTTCAGTAGTAATTTCAACTCCATTTCTTGTCCACTTTGTTCTCTTCTTGTGAAAGATGCTTCATTTTTATAGACAGAAATCTATGAGGAATCATTCTCAATACTCAATTCATTTATTATCTCTCCACCTATCATGAAATATCCCAATTGGAAAATTCTATTTGAAATCATGTGTGATGCGAGTGAATTTTCTGTAGGATTTTTCTTAGGAAAATGTTGTGATAAAACTCCATGTGCCATTTCTTGTGTAAGTAAATCATTAAATAATGCACAAATAAAATACACCACCACTAAGAAATAGTTTCTTATTTTTGTATTTTCCTTATAAATAATCAAGTACTATCTATTAGTATTCCCCATAATTGTATTCACATATCATTTGGCTCTAAAATTCCTTTTAAAAAACCAATATGCTAAAGCTAGATTGATTAGATGGATCATTCATCTTCAAGAGTTTGATTTAACAATTACAGATAAAAAGGTTTTTGAAAGTGTTATAGAAGACAAAATATCTAGGATGGAATTCAAAAAAAAGTGTATAGCGTTTTTGTATCTGATTCATTTCTTGATCAGCACCTCTATTATGTGAGTGATTGCCTATGGTATGATAACATATAAAACCACATGGTTACATGCATAATTCCAAAATTCCTCTAGATTCAAGATAAGAGGAAAATCCTTTGTGATTTTAAACACTGTGTGTTTGATGATCCAGACATCTTAAAGTTTTATCCTAATCAATACCTTAGGATATGTGTTCTTGAGTTTAAGCAATATTTCATTCTTAAATTCTATCTTAGAGAGTCATATGGGAGACACTTTTCCACAAATAAAACCACTACAAAGGTCTTCCAAAGTGGTTTCTTCTGGTATAACCTCAATAATAATTCCTACACATTTTTCTGAAGTTTTCCTTGGTGTCATCAATTAGGATCCATAACCAAAAGAAATAAAATTCCCCTTACCCCCATTATAGTTTTTAAAATATTTTATTATTGGGGAATTAATTTCATGGTACCTTCACAAACTCTAGGGGATATTATACATCCTATTTGCTATTGATTATGATTCAAAATGGGTAGATTCCATTCCCACCAAGTCCAATTACAATAATGTTCTAATATGATTGTTAAAAGAACACATATTTTATATATTTGGAATTCCTAGGGCTATCGTCAATGATTTTGGAACCAGTTTTTGTTTTCATACTTTCTTGACACTCATGTCTAAGTATGGAATTTCTCACAAAGTTTCCACTTCCTACCATCCTTAAACCAATGGTCAAGATGAGTTGTAAAATGGATAAATTAAGAAAATTATTGAAAAAATTATCAATCCCTCTTGGAAATATTGGTATGAGAAACTCTTGGATCCCCTTTTTCCATATCTTAATACATTAAAAACTATCCTAGTCATGTCACTATATAGTTTGGTTTATGAAAATCATTTCATTTACCTTTTTAAATTGAACATAATGCCTTCTGGGAAATAAAAAAAAGAACTTTGTCACTTATTTAGTCGAGAAAAAGAGGAAATTTGATCTTAATGACAATGAGTAACTTAGGATGGAGGCTTATAAAAATTAAAGGATAAATAAAACTAGAGTTCAAGCCAACCAATGTGGGAATATCAAAGTCAAACACTTTTAATCGAGAAACGTTTTTCTCTTGTATACTTCCAAACTTCATTTACACCCAAAAAAGTTAAGGTCTATATGATCAAGTACTTAAATAATGAATCATGTGTACCCTCATGGGATAGTAGAGATTTAGGATCCCACTAGTGGTCATGTGTTTAAATATAATGGTCATTGGTTAAAATTATTCATTAAATCATTCGAAAAATAAGAAATAGAGGAGGAGTTAATAGATCCAACCTATGAACTAGAAAAAATTTCATAGATTTATGGTCCATATATAGATAATGAAATTAAAAAAAGTAGTTTTCAGGATAAAACCTGTCCTTTAACTATACATTTCATCAAGGTTTAGAGTTCCAAAATAAATAGGTACATTTTTTATCATTTACTTTTTTCTTTGTTTGTTTTCAATTAAGGGAACATCAAGGGGTTTCCATTGTGTTATAATTATGTTGTTGTGTAAGATTAATGTATGATGAGGTTGAGTAATGAGTTATATTTATGTATAAGTGGGTTCTCTTCAGGTGATCATAGTGATATATTCTCTCTCACTATGATGGTGACAGCAACTGTGCCAGTCCCTACCCCACCGACAGGGGAGGGACCTCTGTTGTCCTATAAGGGATAGGTATCTTACTTTTACCCTTTATATAACCCTAATATTCTTCCCTCATTCTTGCCATGTTATCTATTACCTAATGTTCTCGAGATATATGAAGTATTCCCTAACCTTTCACTATTGATCATGGAGTTTAACAAATCTTGGAAACTCCCCAATCAGACCTTGATTGCTCTCTTCTCACAGAGGAGGCCTTCGGTGGACACCTTTGATAGGTTTTTTTTTCACATCATAGGATTTACAAGATAGTTATTTTTTATTCTTTATAACATGAATATTAAAATCCATTTTTCATTATATGAAGACATGATTAAAGCATAGTTTGTAGCACCCTGTAGCTGCAACGGATCCCTCTTCTATCTCCATAGATGGACATATGACTTCCATATGAAGTATTACTCCCCATCGGTATTGATCTAGGTGAGTTTCTCTAACCTACCACTCCCATTTCAAAATCATTTTATTATTCATATTCTTGGGAATGAACCTAGTAGGTAGGTAATTGTTCTCTAATAATCGAACCGAAGTGGTCTATCATCCTGTTAACCCCTGAGTGTGTGTGGCAGTTGATCCTTCAAAAATGTTGTCTAAATTCATCTGGATTATAGTAGTAGATGAATATAATTGTAGGCAGTATGTGGTATATGATTCATGGGTTTAATTTTGTTTTGATTGAAAGTGGTTGGTTCATTCATCATCGACCTGTAGATGTGGGTCTCAACAACATGATAAGCAGAAGGGTGTGGGAATAGGTGGAAGCAAGGCCTTTATACCTAGTGCTATGGAAGGGACCTCTGGTCAGGGGAAATAAGGTGTAGAGATTTAGGAAAAGGAAACACATAGTGAACCATTAGATTAGAATCCCTTGGTGACAGACATCTTCCACTGGTTGAGAAAGGACCGAGACCCACAACAGTCTGGGGAAGTATCTCTGGAGAAAATAAATCTATAGGTGGGGGAAAATGTAGAAGTTTTAGAACCTTTGTTACTTTAGAACCCCCATGATGGTAGTGGGATTGAAGTCATAAAAAATCTTCAAAATGAGGTAGGTCACAATATGGGTGCCTCATATATTGTTTTGGTGTGTTTAGGGAGTGGTACTGATGAAAACGAAAAATAAACTAGGGTACCAACAGAGGATCTTCACATAGGATGCACTACTTTGAGTAATTTTTTAGTGGGTGAGGTCATGACCAGGGTAAATCCCAATAGGTAGTTTGCAACCATAGAGTTGGGAAGTCATTTTGAATATATTTCAAATGATAGTATGGTCCTAGTTCTTAAGGAAGTTCTGGATGGGGCATACATGGATGGGCTGAAGGATCCTAGGAATAGATCTAGTGATGGTTGCTCTAATTATTATATACGTGATTCAGAGGATGAGGTACCAAGTGATCAGTTCCCAAGCCCAAGTAGGGGCAAGATTCATAGGGGTAACCATAAAGAAATTATGTATTACTCATACTTACCTCTATCGAAGGAGACTTGATCATCATAGAATATGAAATCTAAGACGATGGATAATGTTACCCAATATCTCTCCAAGGATGCTTTATAGTGGAGGAAATAAGGTGATGTGATTGATCAATCCTTGGAACTTATTATGATCTTGGATGAAAAAAATGTTGAACAGGTATTTTCAATCAATGTTACCAAAGAAGAAGTAGATAGGATGATGGGCAGGCCTTTGAGGGTGGCCCCTAATGAGGAGTAGTGTTCCTAGATTGAAAATCAGGACCTGATTTTAGAAATAGGATTCAACAATGGGAAACTTTTTCATAGAGGACTGTATCCAGTCTTCGGATAAGATGGTCTTTCTATTTGAAGATCTCCTAATGGACTAACTAGATACCCAGGTATGTAATATTTCTTGGAAGTCATTTAGGGAGGTTAAATCTGGGCCTCTTAAACTATATTTTAATGGATATGTGGTCTCTTTTTCTGGTTCAAACCATGACTTCTCACATTTATCTTAAAATTGTTTGAATAAAAAAAAAATTCCAGTTAGGGATGATAAGGTTGAAATATTTTCAAGGAAATAATATTTCTTCCAATATTTCAAACAAAATCTTTATCCACTGATGAGGTGTCTCCAAGTGACATGGAGATCAAAGAAGTAATTTGAAGAATCATGAACTTCAAATTCAACCACTAGGTGACCTTGTTTCATGTTTCTTATTTCAATTCAATTTTATAACTACTCTTTCCTACCTCTACCTCTTCCTAAATTTTCCTTTCAATAAACCCTAGGGATATTGTTATTTTAAGTTGGGGGAGTGAAAATAAAAAAAAACATGTTAATGAAAATTTTGTGTACCTAAATGGAAGAAAAAATTTCTTTAACCTTGAACATGATAATGTAGATTTCAAACATTGATACTAAATATAAAATAATTTTTCATTCCATGATTATTATTTTAATCCATTTTTAAATTATAGAGCATAGATTTTAGAAATATTAGTTGTCTAATGCGATTTTTCACCATTTACATTTACATCCATTTTTTTATAAAAACCATCACAACATGTATCCTTTGGATTGCGGGGTATTAGTTAGAGTTCTTGGGGTCCCATAATAAATATCATAGGTTTGGTCATTGTTCTAATTTTAACATTATTATTTTAAAAAAATAATAATAAATTTTCACGTAGATAAATAGAATGACCTAATTCATGGATTTTGGCACATGGGGATCGTAACTCCATAGTTGACTACCCCCATAGTTGGGAATTTAATCTCTATTTTTTGTAATTTTAATTTTTTATTGATTTAGTTAACTCTAATTGATGCCTGAGTATGTAAGATTCACTTGGTTCCCTAAGGTCTTTGATCCTGTGAGTCATTGGAAATGTCTCACTATATGGGTTGACTTGATTTAGTGCAATTTAAATTACGATAGAAAATTGAAAAAAATACACAAAAAACATCAATACTCTTCTTAATGTTAAATTTTTATTCCACCTAACACTTCCATCTTTCCCCCCTAGAATAAAAATGAACCCCCATGTCTATTGTGATTCACAACACATCATCATTATTAAATGAAATTGGATGAAATATAGTGATGAATTTGAAAAAAGTAATGGTATTGGTCTTAGGATATGATTATGAACATATCTTGTGTGAAAATATTTTGATGGTTTTCAATATTTTTTGGTATTAGGACTTTTACTGATCATTTTATATTAAAACAAATTTGGAAAAGGGAATTTGAATTTCATAATTTTATGATACTTTTTACTGGGGACTAGATAAACTCAAGTTGGTGGGTGTGATTAGACACTAAAATAGGATAATATTAAATTTTTATATTATAATATTCATTTTATTCAATGTTAATAAATATTTTTACTAATTCATTTTACAATTTGAACATATTTTCTTAACATGTTAGTAATTCCTTTGTAAAATGAACTATTACATGGTACATTATTTAACACCTACTAAATCACCAAATGTTATTTATTTTATTTTAAAATGATATTTTCAAGTTTCCAATTATATGATGAATATCTATTAAAGATTAAATTGGGAAGATGACCAAAGTGGACCTTGAACCAAGAACATTCTGGATGAAGTGAACTTGATAACATCTCAATAAAATGGCTATAGAGGCCAATATTCAAACCCAATAATGCTCAAATTTAAAATAAAGATGTAGGATATTATGGTTAAAATTAAATTTAATTGTTTCCACAACTAATTATGATGTTTTAATGGATTTACAGGTAGACCATGTGGAAGATGAAAATCTGGCCCAGATTCTGTGGCCTAGAAAAACAGCCCACCATTTTTATCATATCTCTAAAAAATCCAATTGGGATGAAATATTACAGTTTTTAGGGTAAATATAGGGATTTAATTTATTCTTATATATACCACCCAAATTGTTCCATCTATAATCTCATTTTTTAACCTCTATTTGGTATATGCAAGAAGGCTCGTATTTTTGTCAACAGTGGAAAAGTATTCTCTCCATTAACTTTCCACCAACATAGGCCAACTATCATTAATTTGGGTGAATTTAACTATTTAAGGATCAACCCAAGGCTTCAAAAATTCATATTTAATACATTTTTGTTGGATTATTTATGGTTATTCTATTTATGTTTTCATTTTAATGTTATTCTTCCAATTTTATGTTGTAATCGCATTTATTTAATTGTAAGTTGCTCAAATCACCTTAGATTCTTAATAAAACTTCTTCCTATTCTAATTTTCTATTATTTTTGTTGAAAATTTGATACCTTTTCATTAATTTGTGAATTTATTCACACAAAAAAAGATAAATCCTTCAAACAATGGTGGAGTGTTCGTTATTTCATTATTTTTACTTCATCAATTCTTCCCTCATGAGTCTAATTCTCACTTCCATTGAGAGAATATAATCATTGTATGGATAGCACTTTTATGGGATGATCCAAGGGATTATAATGGGTCTATATTGGATGTTATTTATCACTTTATAAATGTTTAATAATTTCTTTTATTTTATTTTTTCATTCAATGATTTTTTATCTTCCTCTTCCTTATTGAATTTTATCGCCACACTTTTCATATGATAATAAGAACCTTTACCTAGGAGTTTTCATGAAAATGGTCCTCCAATTTTATATTTTATTATCATGTGTATGTGAAGGTGTTAAACCAATAATTAATGAGGTTATATTGATTTTATTGAATAAATTCTTATCGAGTTAATGGAAAATGGAATTCATCCAAACAACCCCAAGAGATAACCTAGGATCAAATAATTCTATAAAATTAAATTCACTTAGGTCTATTAGTGTTAATTTAAACCATCTCAAATAAAACTTAAGTTAGCTAGTTCATAGAAAAAAAATAATCCATAGAATGTGTGTTTTTATAGGTTTTTTCTCAGGTATCTAAGGATTCGACAACCCAAGCTACACTAAAAGTGACTACTTCAACCCTAAAAACTTTAGTAAATTTGGGTGACAACACAATTATTAAAGGAAGGGAATGTCAATTTTTATTTTTTAACAACTTTGAGAAACATCAATAGCTTAAAATCATGGCTTTCCTTTTTTAATCTTTCAGGAAAAGGAATTGTTGGATCCAAATTCCTAAAAACTTTAAGAATCCCTTAAATTCCCTCTTAAAGATATTTATTCCCTTTAATTTCTTTGTTTTTCAAGAAATTTTATTGATATTTTTTAGTTATAATAGTATGGTTGAGAGTGTTTCTAGTTCTACTATCTAAATTTCTAGATCCAACATCTTTTGGGTTTGAGTTTCTAGAATCATCCCATTTTAAATTTTTAGTTGATTGGGGTACTTTCCTAGATTATTTATAGGTTTGGAGTCCACTAATAGTGTTCACATCCATGGAATGTTCTATGGGATTCACTTTAATGAGGTTTGGAAGCTTACCCTTTTCTATACCACGAACTTCTTTATCCAATTTCCACATTTGAATTTCCATATTTTTCATCCTTAAATCCATTTTCACTTTATCAAAATCATTGTTATAATTTTGTTCATAAAACTATCCAATCAATAATTAGAACATACTTCTTATGTTATCTTGTGATTTAAATGATTCCGGTTTTGGTTAGGGTTGGAATTGATTCCTAGGTGGTTTCTAGAAACCAGGGGGAGTACAAGGTCTAAGTACTCCATGCTTCTTCCAAGAAAGATTTGAGTGGTTTTTATACCCCTGATTATAAGTGTTTGAAAATATGTTATCCATAGGATGAATCATATGATCATATCCATCTAAATTTAAATTTTCGGGAGATTGGTAAGGAATGTAAAAATTAAGACCGCATGAGTGTAGGTACCCAAATATGTCATTGTGGTGTCATTACTCCCAAACAGTGTTTTATTATAATCCTTTAAAAATACAATAGATTGTTCCTTAGCTTGTGGAATAGGGTTAATTACTTTCCTCATAATGGGTCTTCTCCTAGAACATTTTTTTGTGAGTTTTATGCCAATTTATTGAAATTGTGTTTCAGTTCCTCAATAGTTCTATCACTATAATCCCCACTAGAAGATTGGTCCACCATTTTTTGGTGGTAAGGGGTGATACTATTGTAAAACGGTCTATAAAGAATTGGGGTTATTAGTGGTTCGGACATTTTCTAATTAATCCCTTAAATCTATCCCATTCTTTATGGAATAGTTCTCCCTCATCTAGAAAGAAACCAGTGATTTTGGGTCTAATTGCATATGTCATTCTCCTAAGGTAAGACTTCGTGGTGAAAGCATTGTAAAATTTATCCTGGGTGAAAAATATTTTCTCTTCTAACTATTAAAACCAAGTACAAGAATTTACCATGAGTAAAAAATGGGAAACTCTTAGTTTAATCTCTTCCTCACTCATTCCTCTCAGTGGTAGTTTCTAAACACTACATTATAAGTCCCAAATGAAGATAAGAGAGTCTTCACTGGGAATTCTACTGAAGGTTGGCATCTAGGAAAACATGGATTGTTTAATTTAATAATTTTTAGACCTTGGTGTGAACTAAATACATGAAGGGTTATTAGATATAGTAGGAAAAAACAATTCTATCAAACTATGCCTCTCAATCATCTCATTGTCAAGTGGGTTTTCATTTCCAGGTGGTGGATTATAAATGTTATGGTTCCCAACCTCTTTGTTATCTTCCATTTTGATTTTATTTTTGTAATTCTTCAAATACCTATGGTGTTTCTCAATTTCAGGAATGTTCGGTTCTATGGTATCATGTATATACCTTGTTTTCATTCACTCATAAACTTCAATAGTTTTTTAAAATTTTATTGCATATTTTTTTAACATTTTTTTTGTATATATGAATTTTTTTATATTTTTTTTATTTTTTTTATCTTGGTCTCATGTGTCTTCCCTTGAAATGAAACCAAAATTTGACATGGGGATGTTCCAATAATGAAAATTAATTATTTATAACTCTACTTATAACTAGTCTAGTGATGAGTAAAGGTATATCCATAGGGAAGGACCCACAGTTTGTGATTTTAGTGTGTGACCAAGAATATAAAAAAACAAGATTAAGAAAAAAAGAATATGATTAAAGTGGTAATGGTGTTAAAGTAGTGATGAGAATGAATATTTGTATGGATGTGAGTGTGTGCGTAAAAAGGGAATGAGAAAAAATATAGGATCAAATAAAAAATATTGTGAGAGAGAGATCAGTTGATGAAGTATGGGGAATTCAGATGGATGGTTTTTATAAAGACATTCTATCATTCATGTCATTGAATTAATCCATATGGAACTGATTTGAAGTGTACAGTATAATTTTTCATTAGGTCAACCTA
The DNA here is from genome assembly GCA_963277665.1 of Viscum album. NCBI lineage: Eukaryota > Viridiplantae > Streptophyta > Magnoliopsida > Santalales > Viscaceae > Viscum > Viscum album. The sequence continues at coordinate 1,818,198,124 of OY728127.1, forward strand.
TGACTGAATAGATTATATATATTCTTAACTACATAATTCTCCTAATCACTACGTGGAAAAAATCAATTTTCACTGAGTTTAAATTGTCATTTGAACTCAATGTGTGACTCTCTTTTGTTCTTGATTTACTTTCTAGTGAAATCCTTAGATTAAATAAATTTTGACTTCAAGTATGGCCAAGATCAATTCTCACTGAGCTTAATTTTTTAAAATAAAAATAATTAGGAAGAGATATAGTGATAATATTCCATTTAATAACATGCATAAACTAAGCAAAAAATATCAACCAGCACAACCTAAACCCCCAAAAGTTTTTAACCAAAAATCATGGATATATAATCATATATAACTAGTTTATAATAAAAAAATCATGAAATAAATGAATGAGGAAAATAGTAATGGATAATGGGTCTTCTTCTTCTTGTATCTCTTTTTCAACTTTCAATAGCTCCTGATGTCTCGGTTCTCCTCCATATTCTCTGTATTTTTCCTCATGTGTGTCTCCAACCAAATATTTATATGTGTGTGTGTGTGTCAAATATTTCCTTTCTATATTCTACTTATTCTATTAATATTCTATTTTTATGATAATACCTACCTCAATCTCACATTCATATCTCCATAAGAAACTATAGGGCTTCCACATGGCATGCTTACTAATATACATCATCTTCACTTGAAAACTAAATCCAAAATCCCTCCAGCAGAATGAAAAATTACTTAAAGCTATATACCATGCTACAACCACAATCTCAATCTTGTATGCTCTCTACATGGATGGATTAATGGTGATGATCATTGGATCAGGCTACTTGTACCTTCTGTCTTTGATTTAATTCCTATAATTGTATAGTCCTTCTATGATAAAGCTCTGTTTACAATTAACAAGGCCATTTTACTCCATATATCTGATTTTCATCATGTTGGTGTTTCTATTCACGTATACATTTTGAAAAACCTTGTAACATTGACTAGCTTACATGATTTCTCACATAATCATTTGTGATGTAACTAGTATTCCCATAGTCATTTGAGTTCCCAAAGTTAAATCATGACATATCTGATTAATTAATTAGTTGAATTGATTGATGTAAATGATTTACCATGTAGCTAATTCACACATAACCAATTTTCCTATGTAGCAATTTTGAGTTTACAAAGCCAAATATGTTGACATAACCAAATACTAATGTAGCATTTTGACTAAAATTTCTAATTGTTCATCATAATTTTATATTTTAACCAAGTAGTTCTGGTCACTGAATTTGAAATACCAACTGATAGAGGCATTATAGGATTGATCATTATGATCCCCTACCTACTCCTACTCACCTCATGCTTGAATTTCACACCCTGTTCAATTATTTATGACCCCCCCCCCCCACTACCACCACCACCACCACAACCAATATGTGATAGAAAAGTACCTAGTATCCATGGGAGGATTATCATAAAGATTTATCAAGAGGTATAGAAGTTGAATCTTTGATCATGTATCATCTTGAATTGTAGTACAGTTGAGTATTCAATTTGGAATTCTAAATAGGATACACCAGCTAATACTTTAGATTTTAGGGATGGTAATTTCTTAAACTCCTTAGGACTCTACTCAATTCACAATCCTCTTCCAATGGGGAATTCCATATAGATAGATATGGTAATGGATTCTCCCTCCTTAAAAATGGTGGTTCATACACAATCAGTTATAGTAGCAATGTGGAGTTCATTTTGGTGATCTTATATTAGAAAGGAGTGAAAATTATTTTAGTTTCTTTTTGTACTTTTGTATATGATATTTTATAACACCTCAATTTTTGTTCAAGAAAAATAGAGATCTAATGTTATTAAAACTCTCAAATAATCACACCTCACATTTTATAAATTAAATAGACAAGAATAAATATTTAAAAATACTACAATATCTTAAAAAAATTTAAATTCAAGAATAAAAAACAATGAGCACCAAGAAAAATATATTTCTTCCAGATTAAATTATTCTTCATTATAATCTTAATTAAACACCAAAAACTCATCAAAAAAATCAAAATATATATGTAAAAAAGTAATAAAATGGTTCCATGTCAATAGGCACCACCAATTAAATAATAAAAATAATATATATGGATTCCACAATATCATAAAACATTTATTATATTAGAACCCATAAAAAAATGTGTTTCATAAACATTACATAATTTTATTATAACATAATCCATGGAAATGGAATGGTTTTCATAAACATCCTATCATTTCAACATAGCATAACCCATTAAATAAGAATAGGTTTTATAAACATATTATCATAAACATAAACTATCTAGAGAAATAATAAAGGTGGTATCCTTGGAGCATACCCCCAGTAAAGAATAATTGAAATCAAGGTTTTTTTTGAATTTTATGAATATAAATTCCATTAAAATATCATTAAAAATTATTGAAAAAAATATCCTTTACATTTTTAAATCAATTATTTAAAATATAAAAAATTAGAAAATAATATGTAAAATATTTTCTTTAAAAATAACCAAGGAAACTTTTAAAATAATCTTTAAATAATTTATTGGTCGTGATGGATGGAAATGTTTTTCATACTTTATAATTCAAAAAACTTTCCATCTATACTTTTTTAAAAAGATAAAAAATACCTTAATCAGAAAAAAATAAGAATATTACATTAAAAAAATAATTAAAAAGTAAAAAAGGGATAAAAATGAAGTTAAAAAATCATATTAGAATATTAAAAACCATCGTTAAAATGTTTTTAGAAAACATAGATATGGAAGAAAAAAAAATTTCAACTAAAGAGAGAAATGAAGCTGATTTTTCTTAAAAATATATTTTCTGTATCTTGAATACTTAAGGTGAATAAAATGAAAGAAAAGTATGTATTATCAAGAAGTAACTATATTATAAGAAAATTAATTATTTTCTTGAGAGGTATATTATAATATTTCATCATAAGTAACCTAATTATAAACAATCTCTAAAAACAATAAGAATGTAAAATAAAACCCTTACCACTTCTGTATCTTTTAAATTGTAATTTCCATAAAAGAGAGAACCTAAAATTGATATTTAAATCCACATATTTTACATTATAATCATCAATAAAGTCACTAATGGGTAGTATAGACACCAAATAAATTAAACAAGTGGTGAATATGGCATGTGTCTCATAGAAATAAAAGTGAGATGAAAATCCCTTACTTTAGGTATGAATTCCTTCATACGTATTGGAACCTACTATATAATAAATATATATCTATTATAAATATATCAAAGAACCATATTGATATATATCATAACATATAGTATTTACTTATAACCTTTTATCACTCATTTTTTAACACTTTTTATTAAAATCATTATTCTCGGTGACCTCTGCTTCATTTTTCATGTATGTTCTAGTATGATAGTTTTGGTCCTTTTATTTTGATAAAGGTTCCATAATATCCATAATTTTAATAATGATATAAATATAATATATTCTAATTATATACATGTTTATATATATTCTTAAAATATAGATATAGAAAAATGAATTACATTATTCATGGAGATGGTAGATCGTACATATGTATGAACATTGTTTTCATTTTTTAGTGGGATAGAATGAAAGAAATATTAATAGTAAAAAAATTATAGAATCATTATTATATCATATATATTAATTAATTATGTCCTTATTATTATCTAAGTAAAACATAAATAAAAAACGAATCTCATCGTTTCGTGGAAGTGGTAGTCAACATGTACGCACGATCGGCGTTATCATTTTCCAGCAGTTTGGGAGGTAAGAAGTTAAATATTATATTTTCATTAAATAAGTATAATTATTTCATAACTATTATATATAAATATTTAAACCATCCATAAAATATTTTTATGATAAATAAATTGTATTGGTACTTGGAGACAGTAAGTCTTACATACACACAAGTGATATTTTCACTTCCCATTTTATGAAAAGAATCTGAATAAGGGTGGTTTAATAATCATGATAGCATTTCAGTATATTTATGGTTTCTAAGTTATTATTTTATAAATAATATAATATATTTATTAGAGGTAAAATAGTAATTAAAAAATGTGATCGATTAAGGCGATTAGCTCTTCTTTGAAATAACTCATTTAGATCTCCTCTTAAGGGCTCTAGGGTTTCTCTTTTTGGAAGACCAGAACCTATATAATGTGTATAGGGGACTATAGAAGATAACTTGGAATATTTTTATCAATATAAAGAATAAATTTGTTGTGAAGAATACAAAGGAGGTTTTCCCTTTTATAATTGAGGGGAGGGGCACCCTTTGAATTTCTTATAAGATTAAAATATATTAAATCCATTATCAAGAAAAATGGTTCTGAATTTCCTACAAATGAGAGAGGAATGAAATTTTAGATAATATATTATCCATTTTACAATTTTAATATTTTATTTTTTTAATTAATTTATTAAAATATTATTTTCATAAAATATCATTATTTCCAATTTAGATACTATTTATTTAATTTGACGTAAAATACATAAGTAAAAAAGTTGGGATTAGAATATAATCCTTTAACTTATCACTAATATTTCATATTCATTTAAAAAATCATAGTGTACATTAACACACTCAAATTATATTACTTTTAATTTTTTTAAAGTCATTTATTATATTTTTTATTAATTGGAGAAATATTGCATCGGTATTGCATAAGAATTTAAGGTCATATAATTAATTAAAATTATAAATAAAATTATATAATAAAAATAATTTCATTAATCTAAAAATATACACTTATATTCGTTCATAACTTACTTTTTTACCTATGTGGAAAAATAATAGATATTTAAAACAAAGAGAGTGACTTTTTTAACTTTCTTTGCTTTAAATATTATATTGGTCATTTTCATGGAAATGTATCCATTAAATAACTCAATTTTGACCCTAATGTGATAAGGGTAAATTTTCATTCATCTAATAAGAATTAGGATGAAACCTTATAGCATCATCACTTATTTTTAACCTAGATTAAACTGATTTACCTTTTACTAAGCTGATAAATTTTACCACGGTTACTATTCATATTGACAAAAAAAGGAGATTATTTAAAAAAAATTACCTCCTGATTACAAATAAAAAATTAATTTTTTAAAATTTAACACCAATAATTATAAGAAATTAATTTTAAAATAAGCGTGCAACATTCGATGAAAACCACTTTTTAGAAAAATGCATTTTTAAGCATAAAAATTTGTTTATTTTTATCTCGTGCCTAGAAAAATATTAAATGATTTTTAAAAAAATTATTAACTACATATTATATATATATATATATATATTTCATCAAAATAATTCAACAAAAGTTAGTAATTTAATTTATTAATATAATAGTACATTATACAGATAAAAAAAAATCAGAAAATATCACTTTTACTTTCAAGTGTCTTATTTTCATTTATAATTAATTAATAACCAATGAATTCATTTTAGTCATATGTAAACCTTATGTTTTTCATAATTTATTTATTCATATTCATACCTTCCAATCCAATGGGAACTAAATAACAATCACATTAAATAATATTATTTTAATTGTATATGACGGTTCATTTAAACTCAATGTTGTGTGTAACGCATGATATCGGAGAATTTAAATTTATTTGAAAAAATATATTTCATAAAATCTTGGGGTGTTATATTTTTTACCCCTTAAAATAAATTTATCCCCCAAAATTCATCGTTCTGATACAAAAAATGAGGATATATTTGATTCATTACATCTTCAGGTTCCCATGTAGCTTCTTCAAATTTGCAATTTATCCAGAGAAATTTCACAAAGTGAGTAGTATTGTTCCATAGTACTTTATATATATGATCCATGATTTCAACTATGTAACAACCTTGAACCAAGTATCCTGGATCTTGTGTTTAATTTATTATATTGTAGAATTATATAAGGAATCATATCTAGATGGACCAAATAGTTTATAATTCTTCGTAAACTAGATATATACTTGAGTCTTGTATCATATTTTAATACACAAATTACAACATTTTTTAATAATATAATTATTCCCTCTATAATATCCTTTAATATCATTCTTAGTGAACTTCTTGGATTATTTGGAAAGGAAAAAAAATAAGTTTGAGCCTAAATATTCAGTAAGAGTTATATAAAGAAGAATTTATCATGAGTAAATGAAGAATAATAAATATTTAATAATAAATATGGAAGGGTAAATAAATAAAAAACAATTCCATTTAAATAAATTTATTATCATGAATATATAAGTAATAATCAAGATATAAAGGTAAATAACTCAACACATGTTCCATTTTAATAATTGGGCTATCATGAATAGATAAGAAATAATCAATATGTCAATGTAAATAATTTAAAACACATTCTATTTAAATAACTTGAATATCATGAATAGATTAGGCATACTCAATATGGAAAGGTAAATAAGTGAAAACAACTTCCATTTAATCAATAAATAAGAATGAAATAAATCCAAAGATAATATCATTGTGAAAGTATCATAGATAAAAATTATTGAATTATTAATTAAGGAAATTCTTAATTACTGGATGTCATGATCTTCAGTATCATGATACTTCTACTATCAAGACCTTTCAAAAGATAGTTTAAAACAATTGATAAAAACCCATTTAATGTTATATTATGGATTCCCCTCATGATACTACTAATTCATTGAGGGGATATATAATTTTAGGCCCCACCCTTCACTGCATGTCAAAAGCATTCCTCATATATAAAATAATCAATTTAATTCATGAAAAATGTTCCTCATCATAAAAAATATGTATTGAGTAAAGAATATTGATTTACCAATATTTCCCAATATAAAAAAATAAATTCCAATGTAAAACACTGTTTTTAAAAATTATATATGGTTTAATCGATAAATATATCCATGACAAATAATATGTATATTTAGGGAAAATTTAACATCCAATGATCATAGGAAAGTTAATGACTATAAAAAAGAATCAAGAAAGTGAATTTCAATACTTTACTTAGATAAAATTATCATAAATATATATATAAATAATAATTATGGTATCAATACAACATATACCCAGTTTAGTATAAGTAAAATAAAGGGTTTTATTCATTGATGAATATAAATACTATAAAATTATTTTTAAAAATATTCTTGAGGAAAATATCCTTTTCACTTGGAAAATAAATTTTTTTTAACTATACGTTCACAAAATATTTTGAAAATAATTTTCTTTGTAAATAATCATTTAAACATAAAAATTAATATTTAAAACATTGATTGGTAATAATGGTAAGAAATTACATAAATGTTGTACACATTAAAACAAATATTCCTTTTATATTTTTAGTATAAGAAAAATATGCCATGTTTGGAAAATAGCATGAATATTCCATTCAAAAAAAATTGTGAAAATTAAAAAATGGGTAAAAATTTCTTTAATAATGAATTTGGAGAATATTATAAAAAAATTGAAAATATTTTTAGAAAAATATGGTTTTGGAAGAAAAGGTATTTTCGACCAAATAGATAATTGAAGTCGTGTTTTCTTACAAACATTTTCTCAAAAATATTAAGTAACAATGAGTGAAAATGGTAATATTAATTGAAAAATTCATGAATAAATAGATGATAATAGAATTAAATGGGTTAATTATACAATTATCAAATGATTTCTTTCAATGTAAATTTAATCATAAGTAATCCCGATTGAAATGAAATTGTTAAATAAACTCCCACAAAGATTGTAATGTTAAAGTGAGAATTAATCAATGAATAAATTATCTATATCAAATGTAAATTTAAATAAAAAAAGTTTAAAGACAACATAAGATAATAAAAAGTCATTACATGCAAAATAATAGAATATCAAATACAACGAATAAGTAATATAACCCAATTAAATGAAATTGAGTTATGAAATTATTTACCACTTGGTAATTTTTAATTAAAATACAATTTGATGAAATAATTAATAATAAAACTTAAAATACCATTAATTATTAACAAAACATGATATTACATGTCAAATGGGTATTATATACACTATATAAAATAAATTAAAAACATAACATTTCAATATACCTTAGTGAAGGGAAATTGAGACGAAGTCCCTTACCTCAAGATTCCTTTTGTTTGAACATGATTTAATTTCATGTATAATAGTTTTAAGAATGTTATTAATTTATAAAATAATAATATTAATATTTATGATATCATATATGATCCTCTTATAACATTTTATCACCCGTTCGTTAATAATATTTCATTATTTTCATTATTCCAATTGTTAATTTCATATTTTCCCATGTGTGTTTTTCACAAAAGTTTTGATTCATGTGAATTATATAGTTAAAATAATATAAAAATTATTTTAATGTTATAAATACCATTTTTTTCATTAGATACATTTTTATAATCCTTATTTATATTTGAACATGAAGAATGGATCACATCGTTTCGTAGAGATGGTAGGTCGTACGTACACACAAGTGACGTTATTATTTCCTAAATGGGTGAAAGGGTAAGTAATTAGGTGATAAATTAATTTTTTAGAATAAAAATAATCTCATATATATCACATATATTCAATAAATTTATCCTTATTAACTTCCTTGTAAAATTTAAGTGAAAAAACAAATAACATCTCTTTTCAAGGCGGTGGTTCACCATACACATGAGTGACGCTATCATATTTAAAACAGAATAGAACATAAAAAGGTTATATGTGATATTAAAATTAAATAAGTTTAATAATATCATATATATCATATATATGTTTTAAATACATCATCACATAATACCTTTAATGGTGGTGATGGGAAACGAACTACATTAGTTCATAAGGTGGTAGTCTATTGTACACATGATCGATGATTCTGTTTCCCATTTGATGGAAGGGGAGATCTTTATAGGTTATTCCATTAAAAAATAACATATAATTGTATTTAATATATAATTCATATTATACAATCATGGTTTAATAATATTTTAAGGATGTGTAATAAAAAATAAAATAAAAACACTCGTTTAAGAATGTGACCTCTTATTCGGACAACATCTTTAGGTTTTCACCAAAATCCTTCCTAGGTTGGATTTATAATAAAAACAAGGGATCTGAGATTTTTGGAGGGTAATAAGAAATTGGTTTTTGTATTCATTTTCTAAATCAAATATATTTGTAAATTTAAGAGGGGGGAGAGGGGTGACCTTTTATAAGTGGGGGAGAGGACACACATGGAGTATTGGAAAAAAATATATTACACCCATGTTTTTATCATGAAAAAGGCCTCAAAATGGGTTATTATTGAACCTTATAGGTTATAAGGTCTAAATATTTCTATAAAATGTATTTTGGACAAGTTTTTAGATCATTTTAACCCTTATATGTTTAGTTTAACCCCTAGGTAAATCATTTTTTACCTTAACTGTGATAATTACTTTTTATTGTTTTTACTATTCATAATAGTAAGAAAAATAAGTAGAAATTTTTATATAATATAAATTATTATGATCCCAAATATGGAATAAATTTTTCCAATTTCAATTCACATAAGTGTCATAATCTAATTAAATATTAAATAGGCAAATGGGATGAAAAATTGGTCTCAAAAGAGAAAATTATCATAAGTATAGACTTTTTTAATAAACAAATTTAATATTAAGTTGAATAAAATGAAATAAATTATTTAAATTTTAATATAAATTAAATAATTTTACTTTAAAATCAATTTAAAATATAATTTAACCTTGTAAATTATTTAAACAAAATGGTAGTTTTCAATAAATATCATTATTTTCACTATTCATCGAAAAATGAAACTTTTCATAAAAATAAAAAAAAAATCACCCTAAGATAATTTTTAAATGATGATTTAAAAATTTATTTTCATTTTTTAAAATTAATTTTTAAAAAGTTTTAAAAATTAATTTTAAATTATATAGGTAAAGCGTCACTAAACTGTTTTTTAGAAAAATATAGTTTTTTAGAAAACATTTTATCAATTAAATGTTTCTAATTTAATTTATAATCAATAGATAACCTTAATTTTCATAATATAGTTATTACTATTCATAAATACTAATTTAAAAATTAGTTATTAATTTTATTCTATATTATGGTTCATTTAAGTTTGGGTTTCTGTGTTTCACAAACAATAGAAGATGTTAGATTTAAATAAATATATTTCATAGGTTGCTTAATATCATTGTTTCATTTCACATACACTATAGAATACAATGTTATTATTTTATAATTTTGGTGTCTTAAATTCTACCCAAATTATATAAATTGTGTCCTCACAATTTTATCTTTCACTCATAAATTAAGGGTTTGATATTTGAAAATTACTTTATTAAAAACCCATATTATAAAAAGAGTTAATAAAACATCATATTAATAAGAGAGAAAGGGAAGTAAAAAAGGTCATATGTAATAACACATAGCTAGGTTTCTATGTAGGATAAAATTGGTGCCAAGTGAATATATAAACATGTAAGAAAAGTTTAAATAATTATAAATAGTCAAAAAGTTTATTTATCGCAGGAAATTGAATGATAAATTGGAAGTTAAGGACCTCAAAACCATAAATCTATGATGATTTAAAAGAAAATTTTATTAATTGGATATGAATGTAATATGATAAAATTTATATTTCAACATCCATTTTCACAAAAAAAATGAGTTATTATTTTACTATATAATAATATAAGGAAATATGCTTAATTAATATGTCTCTATTTTATAAGAACAATTTCATCCTTTGGTTATGCCTTGATCAATTTCCAATTCATCACTTACTCCAAGAAATGAAAATCCAAAAATGAATTTTTTATTACTAAATCACTAAAATTCACTTTTAATGGATCATAAGATCTATAAAAGAGGTACATGTCTTTCCATCTATCTATAACTATTTTCCAAAACTAATTTTGTTTCAACAAGTTGTCCAATATAATACATTAATCTCTAAACCACAACATTAACACCACTAGTTCATCATTAATATTAATTCATAAAATAGTTTACTTAAAAATAATTATATATTAACTTGAAAATCATGTAGGTGATTGGTGGGTATTAAACCCTTGTCACCCTTTAGTTATGAGTTAAATCCTCACAGCCTTGCCGAATGTGATGGGTTGTCACCCAGTAAGCGGATTTTCCTTTTTCTAAAACCATATTAATATAATTCCTATAAAATTCCCAAATTTTGATGACCCATAATTACTAAAACATCAAAGATAAGATAAAACTTAAAGTTTACCAATACCTTTAAACTTATTCCAAAATTATTAAGGTAATTCTTCATTAAACAAATTTTTCACTAAAACATATACTAAACCAATGGTTTTTATTTCCATAAATGTCTCCAAAAATATCCTTAATCTTAGTACACTCACATCACATAAAACATAAAAAGTTTTTTTTTAAGAATATTAACTTATGATAAATCTTAAAATCATAAGCCCATAATGGTATCCATAACTCTTAAGTTAATTAAGAGATATATGCTTCTAAAATTAATACAATCCTTAGATGTTTCATTATTATTATTACCAAAATACCATTGGTAAAAATAATTCTATAATGAAATTATGGAATCTAGATACATAAATACTTAAACCTTTTTATTTAAACATAATTACTTCCTTGTTCTAGGTTTTTACCTTTATAAGAGGTAATTGACTTAGATAATTCCCAGGAACCCCACATTTAAGACAAAAAACTATAAATGGATCCCAATGATGAAATTTATTTCCTTCCATCAAACTCTTTATTTTTTCCTGTCAATTCATTAAATTATTCCTTTCTTTTCCAAACATAAAACATTTTTAAATTCCTTTGAGACACTTTCTTAGGTGTCTCTTTCCACATTTATGACATGAATTAAATAGATCCTTCCTTCCTCTATGGTCTCCATCACTCTATCTCTTATATAACTCTATCCTTCTTTTCTTTGGTCAGCCCAAGAGTTTCTTAAGGTATAGTTTGTTATATAAAATCAAAAAAAAATTAATAGTAAGAATCATAAAATATTTCAATCATTCCATCATACCATTTGGTTTCACATATTCACCCTATATTCCTTCATATTCAACGTTAAAAAGATTCATTTGGGTTCCATCCATTGAATAAAATCAAAAAACTTATTGTGATAAATAATAATCAAAGTGGGAAAACTATAAAATCATTTATAGGATGTATTAATCATGAAACCTTATTTTCTGTTACACCCCAAGATTCTCTAAAATATTTTTTTCAAATGAATTTAATCGTTTTATATTTTTCGTAACACATAACACTGAGTTTATCATGTGTTACATGCAACACGGAGTGTAAACAAAACATGTCATATTATTAAAATATAATTATATGATAGTTATCACTAAGATGATGTAATGGTAGGTATAAATAGTATTAACTAAATTATGAAAATATATGGTTTAATAATTATTTAAAATTAATTATTTGTTGACCAATTAATTAAAAATGAGAACAAAAACTATTTTAAAATAAAGGAAATATTTGTTAGAAAAACTATTTTTGTGAAAACACATTTTAACTAAATAAATTAAACATGCAACTTTTGGTTAATGATTTTAATTAAATTCATATATTATATATTAAATATCCTATTTAACATTTATATTATGTGTTTTCTAGACAAGATATAATAATAAATCCAATTTTGTGCATAAAACTGTTTTTTTCTAAAAAATAGTTTTATCACCGTTTTGCGCACTTATTTTAAAAATAATTTATGAAAGTTTTAGAAAATTTATTTGAAAAATAAATTTTTTTTTTAAATAATCATTTCAAAATTATATTAGGGTTAATTTTTTATAGTTTTCTAAAACGATTAGTTTTTTGATAAATAGTGAAAAATTCTAAATTTTAATTAAAAACTACATTTTCATTTAAATTATTTATAAAGTTGGATGATATTTTAAATTAGTTTTAATTAATAATTATTTAAATTATATATATTAATACAATTTATTTCATTTTAATCATTTTCATGTTGAATTTTTATATAAAAACCTTGTAAACTTTTGAAATGTTTCTCTTTGAAAACCTTCTTTATCATCGCATCGGCATGATTAATTTTAAATTAAAATTTTCCAATTATGTGAATAAAATTTTGATAAATTAATTACATATTTGTAATCTACATGATTTATATTATATAATAATTTCAACATAATATTTTAACACTATGAACAGTAAAATAGAAAAAATATTTAATACGGTTATGGTAAAAATGGTTTCACCGGGGGTTAAACTAAAAATATAAGGGTTAAAATGACCTAAAAACTTATATAAAATATATTTTATGGAAATATTTAGATACTATAATGTATAAGGATCTATAATAATCTAGTTTTAACCCTTATGGAATGTGTAAAACATGGTTACACCTTTTTATTTTTAAAAATTAAAAGTGATCCACTCACATCACTTATAAAAGCCACTGCCTATCCTCTCCTCTTCACACCTTAAAAACATTTTTGTTCTGGAAAAAACGTTCCCAAATCACTTCATAAATTAAATTATATAATCCTAGAATCCTTATTTTTGTTATAAATTTAATCTTGGAATGATTTTGGTGAAAACCTAAGGAGGTTACCTGAGGAAGAGGTAAAATTCTTCATCAAGCGTTTTAATTGTATTTCTTCCTCCACATACTTTAATTATTATTAAAATATGATTATATAAAAAACTTATTATATTATATAAACTTATATTTTTTTTATGTTATGTTCATGACCTAGAGCTTTCTACACTTCCATAAAATGAGTTACAAAATCATCATTCGTGTGTATAGCGGACTACCACCTCATGAACTGATGTCATTCTTTTTTCCATTACCACCTATCAAAGTTGAGTATGATAATGGATATAAATTATATATATTATATTTATGAAAACTTTATACCTCTAAATTAATTATATCATATATTAATTTTTACTTTCTATTCTATAGGGTATACAATAACGTCATTCGTGTGTACGGAAAACGACCACCTCGTGGAGCGATGTGATTTATTTTTCACTAATGCTTTACATAGAAGATAATAAGGATACATTTAATGAATATATTTCATATGAATGAAATAATAATTATATTAATGAAATAATTATCATTATTAAAAGATAATATATCATTTTCATTCTTATATTTTCACTCATTGAAAGATGATAATGTCATTCATGTATGTGTGGACTACCACCTTCACGAAGCAATGGGACTCCGTCTTTTAATCACCAAAAAACAAGGATGATATGTAAAATCATATTTAAATAAATAATATTTTATTTATTATTTTATTAAAATTCTATAAAAATAAAATATTACTTACCTCATTTCCATAATGATCTTTGAAAAATGGAAACATCACTGATGTGTACATTTTTCCTACCATCATCATGATTATAACGTAATTCATTTCTCAAAACAATTTTCATGATTGGTATTAAAATTATAATTTATGTAAAAAATATTATAATTATGTCATGATAATTATTCTTGGGATTATGGAACCATGATAAAAATAATAAGACTAAAAATAACAAATCAAAACATATGCAAAAAAACAAAGCAGTTAATACCTGAAAGCTGATTATAACAAGGAATTGGAGATAAATAGTAAATGTTCATAATTAAATAATATGTGGTGTAATATATATAATTAAGGTTCTATAATATATTTATAAAAAAATTATATTTATTATACATAATTTTTGAATGAGTATGAAGGAATTTGAGACTTAAGGTAAGGGATTTCTAGTCTCTCTTTTATTTCTTGGAGACATATGAAAATTCACCACTCATTTATTTTGTGTGGAAAATATAGGGCCTCTTTGATATCTTATATCATGAATATACTTCTTTTCATGATATTTAAATTCTCATTTTATTTTATTCTTTATTTGGTCTTATGAATCAAAACATTACTAAAGCGATAAGGGATTTTTCATCACACTTTTATATACATAAGATACATGCCATATTCACCACTTATTTCTCATATGTGGTGTATATAATATGCATGAATGTATTTTATATTTATTCTAGTGAAAATTATGGGTATTTACATATTCATTTTTGGATATATCATTCATGTGGTTTACGATTCAAAATATAACCAAGTGGTAAGGTATTTTTGTCTCAGTTTTCCTTCTATGAGACATATGTAATGTTATGCACCTATATTCTTTTATGAGGTGTATATATGTACCCTTTTAAATTTAATATCAACAATTTATTTTTTATAATGATATTTTTATTTTATTTTAATTTTATTCATTCATAGTTCTTATGATTCAATGTTACTAAAGTAGTAAGATTTTTGTGATACAAACTCATCGTTTATCAGGATTATTTATGATTATTTGTATGATGATGAAATATTATGATACATATCTCAAGAAACTCATAAATTTTATTATACTATGTTTATTTCATTATAATACATGTTTCCCTTCATTCTCATCTCTTTATGAACTTATGAGTTCCGAATTATTTTTTCAAGAATAATTTTAGGTATACCTCTCTTCGGTCGAAAATCTATTTTATTCTAAAACCATGTTTTCTGAAAATGTTTTCAAAAATGTTTTAATATTATCCTTTGATTTTTAAAAGAAATTTTTTCCCATTTTTTACTTTTCATAAATTTTTTTAAAAATTAATATTCATGTCATTTTCAAAAAAAATCTGTTTGGATTTTATCGAAAATGTGAAAGGTGTCTTTATTTTTAACATGAACAATATGAACAGTATTTCTCAATGTCATGACCACTCAAAGATTTCAATATTACCTTAAAATTTTTCAAATTTATTTCTAAATAAAATTTTATCCTTAATATTTGGAAAATTTTATATTTTAGATAAATGATTTAAAAGTAGAAAAATGGAATTTTAAAATGTTTTAAAAAGTTTCTATCAAAGTAAGAAAGTTATTTTACTTGAGAAATGTTTTAAATGATTATTTGTAAGCTTCATATAAAATTTTTTCATTTTTATATTCAAATAAAATTATTTCCAAAATATTTTTAGTTTTAAAGGTTGATTTTTAAAGAAAATTTATCTTCCTTAATAAAATTTACAAGTGATTTATCTTTTAAAATCAGTCTACATCTAAGATAGCATACTTTAAGGTAAATTATTCTTTACTGGGGATATTATCCAAGGATACCATTATGATTCTTTCTCTAAATGTTTTATAATGAAAATATGTTTTTGAAACCCATTTCTTTTCCATGGGTTATACCATGAAAAAATTATTATAAAACCCACTTATTTTTGCATAGGTTATACTGGGATGAAATCATGAAATGATTATGAAACCTTTCTCTTTTCTATAGGTTATGATATTATGACATTTTTATGAAACCCATTTCATTTCATGGGTTATGACATGATTAATGTTTTATGATCTTGTGGTGTATATATGCATGATTTTCATTATGTGATGGTTTTGACCTATATCTCTCTCCAATGAATTCAATAAATATGTATATCTCAAGAGATATATAGGATTGGAATGGGTAGTGAACCCAGTTTAATAAGGGAATTTGTTTTCAATGATGATCTTGTGAGTGAACCTTTACTACTATGATGGTTTATGGAGTTAACTCATCCCATTATAATAGAATTGGTGGTGAAACTTGACTGTTATGGAAATTATTTTCTATACTAATGTGTATTTCATTATTCCATGTCTTATGTCAATTTTACACTCTCATGGATCATGTTTATTGATTTCCTTATGATTTATCTCTTATGAACTTCTAATATTTATGTCATGACTCAATATTATAATATTTTATATACAGGGTATAGTTTTCAAATGTTATAGTTATTTTTTCATACACTTATGTTCATTTTATGATTATATATCTCCCATGTTTACTCTTACTAAGTATCTGATCTCACCTATTCTTATGTTTCCTTTTCCTAAGTTATAAAGAAAAGTTTTAAGTAGGTTATATTTGTGAAGAGTATTAAAGAGGAATATATTTATATGGGGTGTTAAATATATTTCACCATATTATAATATTTTATACCTAGTCTCTAAAGAAACTAAACTAATATGGACCTTAGGAATGTTTTTGTGTGATATATTGAATATTCATATAAAAATATTTAATACCTATGTATGAAAAACTTGGGTCATTATTGTTGGTATCAGAGGGAGGCTTAGTTAACCTTTTAAAACTAGGATAATAAAACTTTAGTGTGATCTCTAGGGATATTTAAAAGGATATTTCTAGGGATGTCTCCAAGGATAAGTCTAAGAATGAATCAAAGTATAAAAAAAATTCCTAAAATTTTGGTAAAGGATAGATCAAGTGGTTTCCATGAAATTACATCATTTTGGATAATGAAATTGGATGTGGCTCTAGAATAGAGGTAACTAGGGGTAATATCCCTGAAAAGGGTGAATTTATTTGAATTTAATCATCACCAGGTGTAAAAAAACATGCATTTTTGCACACCAGGTTTGACAATCACATTATATATTCTTTGTAAATTCAAAAACTCTTTACGAACTATCATGAAGTATTTAAATAGATTATAACTATGAATTACCTAGGATAAACCTAAGGTTTTATATATTAAAAATAACGTGTCATTATTTAGACATACTATAAGTTATTTTTCATGATTATGCGGTTTTCTGCTTTGATTAGTGTTTCTCACACTATGATTTTTGGTTTCATTTAATGGTAGAAACTAGAAGAAATCGGGTTAACATTGTATGTGATGAAAAATTTACTGATGAGAATCTAAATGGGATGATGAATGGAGTAAAGGATACTATGATTATGCCTAATTTTTAGTCACAAAACATGACTAGTAACATCCACCTTAACCAACTCTTGGAATCATAAAATAATATAAGGATAGATTTTTCTAGGATTTTGGGTAGTGGAGACCATGGAGGAAAGAAGATTTGTTTTCCTATATGTTGAAAATTTTGGGAAGAAGCACTCAAGGTATTGTTTGAGAGGGACAAAAAGATGTTTTGGGTGTGGAAAATAAAGACAAAAAGCAATTAACTGCAAAGTAAAAAATTAAGAGTTTAGATAACAAAATGGATGATAATAATGGTCCCCATAATGTATCATTGGTTATTGGCATTTCTAAGCATGGAGAGTATGGGTATAATAAAAATAAATGTCATAACAGGAATTCTCATGAATAAAATCTTCAAGGTTTTATGAGTAATAGTTTATCTATTGATTATAAAGAGACTATGTATGACATATGAAAGGAAAGTGGTATTAAGGAATGAGATAATAAAGCCTGGTTTTTGGATTAAGGATGAGGTGGAATAATTAAAGTGTTTATTTATTGTAATTTCAGAATTAGGATATATGAATCATAATATATATAAGTATTGTTTTTTGAATTTTTTCATTAAGGATTTTTAAGAATATGTTAAATGGTACTGATGGACTAGAAAATTGATTTAATGAAAATTTGATATTGTTTTTAAGGGAAGATAACAATTAATATGTTAAATATGTTTAGATAATTATTTTGGGATAAATAGATAATTGATATGGATAAAATAAATTAGATAGTACTAATTTACATGGAACTAATTAATGATTTTTTAAAAGTGGTTTATATTATCATTGATGGAGTTTACAACATTTTTTGATTTAAGGAATATATCCAATGATATGTGTTTTATTTAAGGAATGAGGAATCTTTTATGTTTTCAATAAGTTTTTATGGTAAGTCAAGTTATTATTATATTTTAAGAGAATAAATGATAAAGGTATTCCCATGTTTGGTATGTGATAATCAAGAGCCACTTTATGATAAATGGGGAATTAATGTTATATTGATTTTGAGAAATTTAGTTACTTTATTTATAAATTTTGAATTTTGGAAGTGTTGTAAGGTTAAATATTTATGGAATGGTTTATTTTTAACTTAAAGTGAGGTTTTATATATTAACATATTATTTAACCATATGAAGATTTATCCATATTGGATAACTAGTGTTAACATTTTTTAACTAGAGATAGGAGTGAATTATCATTCTTTTATGGATCTTATTTAGAACTTCATACATGAAAAAAAACCATCTCTTAGAGTAATATATGAAGTTTAAATTTATCAAGTCGCAACCAAAGGATGAAATTATATAAAAATATATTAAGTACATTTTCATATGTTCTTAGTATAAAAGGAAAATAAATTAACCAAAATTAGGAAAAGTATATTGAAATAAAATATTGTCATGTTATCATCATTTTTTATGATATCAATGAAATTTTCAAACCTCTTTGGTTTATGGATTTTTGGTCATTAATTTTATCCTGATCATATTCTTTATCACTCTCCATCAGTATTTGGGTGTTATTCTTCTCTTCTATGTCCATGTTTTCACTTCCCACCTATGTCATCCTAATTTGGAAACCACTTATATGTTATTATAGATGAATTTATCACTTCCCTTTCCCTTTTTCAAGATAATGTTCTATTAACCTTTTTTATTACATCAGTTTCTGTGAAAGAATTTTCAAATGTTAATTATTTGATGATCGAGATGAATTTTCAAGGGTGAAATTAATTTTAAGGGGGGTAGAATGTAACACCCCAATATTTTTTGAAATATTTTTTTAAATAATTTAATATTTTTGATATTTTTCATTATAAAAAACTTTAAGTTTATTTTGTGTTACATGAAAGATTGTGTTTAAATGAAACATGTCATAATATTAAAATATTATTATATAATAGTTATCATATAGCCATTGGAATGGTTAGTATGAATATAGTTAACTAAATTATGAAAAAATATGATTTAAACATGTATATAAAATTAATTATTTGGGTCCAATTAATTAAAAATAAAAAAAAATATTTGAAAATAAAGGAAATCTTTTTCTGAAAAAAAAAACTATTTTTATGAAAAAACAACACAGTTTACCTAAATAAATTAAAAAAACCCATGTTTTGTGAAATATTCTATTTAAATTTATATATTATATATTAATTTAATTTTTTAACCTTCATCTTATGTGTTTTACAGACAATAGATAAGAATAAATCCAATTTTATACATAAAACTGTATTTTTCTAAAAAGAAGTTTGTCACTTTTATGTACTTATTTTAAAACAAATTTTTTTACACTATTAGAAAATTTATTTGAAATAATAAATATAAATTTTATAAATCATATTTTTATAATTATATTATGGTGATTTTTTGAGAATTTTATAAAAAAGTTTAATTTTTGATGAATAGGGAAAATTACTGAATTTTAATTGAAAAGTGTTTTTTTATTTAAATTATTTATAAAGATAAATTATATTTTAAATTTATTTGAAATTAAAATTAGTTCAATTATATATCTATTAATCTAATTTAGGTTATTGAAATCATTTTCATAATGAATTATGAGAGAAAAATCTTCTAAACCTTTGAATAATTTTTCTTTAAAAACCTGATTTCCCGTTGGGATTAATTTTAAATTACATTTTTTAACTTATATGAAATTAATTTGGAAAAACTGATTTCATATTTGGAATAATAAATATTTATATTACATAATATGTTCAACTTAATTTTTTACCATAATAAATAGTAAAAATAGTAAAAAAAATATTTATCACGGTTAAGCTAAAAATGGGTTTATCATGGGGCTTAAACTAAAAATATTGGGATTAAAGGGACCTAAAAACTTATATAAAATATATTTTATGGGCTTATTTCTACCCTATAGTTTCTAAGTCTTGATAATACTACATTTCTTACCCTTTTGGAATGTAAACAATCTAGGTACACCTTCTTATTTTCAAAAATTATAAGTGTTCCACTCACCTCACTTATAAAAGGCCACACACTTTATTCTCCTCTTCACACCTTAAAACCCTTTTGGTTAGGAAAATACATACCAAAATCACTATAAAATATTCTTCCTATCATCCTATAGTCATTATTTTAGTCATAAAGCAACCTTGGAAGTCTTTTGGTGAAAACCAAAAAAAATTTCCCAAGGAAGAGGTAATGTTATTCATTGAGTATTTTTATTTTATTTCTTCTTCCACCCAATTAAATTGTTATTAAAACATATTGATATAATAAAATAATAATACTAGATATAATGATATGATTTTATGTTAATCTAATGATCTAAAACTATCTTTACCTCCATCAAATGGGTTGAAAAATCATCATTCATGTGTACGGTGGACTACCACCTCGAGAAACGATGTCTTTAATTTCTACATTAACACCTATAACGGTTGGCTATGATGATGGATATAAGTTATATATATGATATTTATAACATAATTATAATTATGTATACATTATATCATATATATATATATATATATTAATTTCCATTATATAGGGGATATGATAATGTCGCTTCTGTGTACGGAGATTTACCGCCTCGCAAAGCAATGTGATTCATTTTTCACCAACATTTTATATGGAAGATAATAAAGATACAGTTAATGAATATATGTGTCAAGAACTGTCTTGGGAACCCTCGTACCTAGATACCCAGATACCCAGGTCGATCCTAACATATCTCAAAGGGAATTCCCAATCTACATGGGTTGTCGACTAGCACCTGGCATCATATAAGATACAATTGGGAAAGGTTTTTTCACCTAAACAGTGGAATAAATAGCTACAAGTCATTATGATCAAAATAAAACTAAATATTTAGAAATGTAATAGAATTAAAATAGGTATAAACAACCCAAATTTCATCATCAAAGTACCAAAAACTGAAAGATAACACCCCAAGTCCCAATAGACACAGTAGCTCAAATCCCAAATATCAACAGAAACTACAACCTCTAAGTGGTGCCTTCCCCTTGCTCGAACATGGAGGAGGAAATCTAAAAATTCAAAAATAAATAGTTAGGTTTTGAGATAAAATCTCAGTATGGTCTCACAGAGTATTCCATAATAATATGCTAAAATAATTAACCAAATAAATCTTTTAATTTTAAATTAACAAGCATGGAATTTCAAAATCATATTTAAAAAAATCATGATATAAATTTTAAATGGTGTAAATGCTTATAAAATGTATTAATAAACATTTTATATAAAATATTTTATATAAATCCACAATCCATGTGTAAAATAGTTTACAAAAAATGTAATATATACCAAAATAACCACAAACGAGCAACATGGTCATCTACCAAAAGGTATGATAGTTCCAGGTTATGGGATCATCACACACTTATATAATTAAAATTTAAATGTTCAGACACATCCCCTTAACACTGGTAAAAGTGGATTGACCAACATCCCACTTGGGATAATACATACTAATCAGTTTATATTAAAATTATAAAGTGTCAATCCATTGCTAGGGAATTCTCATCCTAGAGTGTATGTCCCTAATAAACCACAAAATACCTAGGCTTACAAGTCTGGAAACAACAATCCATAATGGTCAATTTATTTCAAAACTGTTTAAAATAAAATTAACTCATTTTCTCATTTCATTATAGCGGTTTCCATTTAAAATCCAAAATAGGGTTTTATTCAAATCATGCCTTTTCTAGGATAAAACCAATGTGTTCTTATCAAAATAATTTAATCAATTTTTTCAAATAAAAATTTGAAGTCAATTTCACAAATCAATTTCACAATTTAAATTCAACAATTTAATTTCCCAATTTTTTGTCAAATTCAAATCATTCCCCAATTCACTAGAATTGGGGATTATCCCCAAATCTCATGACAAATCAAATTCAACTACCAATTCGATGTTAATTGCGCTTTTAATAATCCAATTTAAATAAATTTAATTTAAATAAAGAAATTTAGGGTTAAATTAATAAGGAAATCATAAATGGAACCACCTACCTTGGGATCATGGGATCGTGAATCACAAATCAAAAAATGACAAACTCCAATGAAGAACTTCAAAAATGAAGATATGAGAACAAAACCTAGATTAAATATCTAAAACAACAGATATTAGATCCTCTAATAACATGCAGATCTAACAAACCCTAAGGAATAGAGAGGAAGAGACCAAGAGAGAAGGATGGGGAGAGAAAACTTACTGATAAAATACTGAATGAAGATTTCCTAGCTTCGATCATACTTTGAGAGGGTTTGGAGTAGCCAAAATTGGCCCTTGATAGCTTCCAAGATCTAAGAAATAATTATAGGTTGATATAGGCACATGCGGGGGGTCTAAATAGGGGTTTATAAATTCTAAAAATAATTTTTGGAATAAAATAATTCTATTTCCAAGGTTATCTATGCAGGTCCCCACAATTTTTCAAATCGTGCACCTTAACTATGAACCCTTGATGATGGTATTGCATGGTTTCTCCTGAGTGGGTACGCAGTTAGACAAACCATGTGTTAACCATGAAAACCCCCACTACCTGTATTTTCACTAGTAGGGTGCACGATTTGAGAAAACAATTACAAACCATTCACATCACAAGATCCCTTCAAAATATATAAAATTCCACCTTAACCACCCCTATAAAACCCAACCAAAGCATGATCAAAAGAGGGGTTGAGGAGTACCTAAAATAGTAACAGGATGTTACAGCCTCCCCATCATAGAAACTTTCTACCCCCAAAATCCTATTAATAAGCTTCCATGTCAAAAATATTAGGTCACTACTCTCTCATCAGTGACTCTCTCTCCAATATCTCATGAGTATTAGAACTGTGCTTCCATAGCACTTGAACCAGAGGTATCTTCCTCCTACAAATCACCTTGGTTTTAGAATCATCTATCCTGACTAGAATCTCAGTCATGGATATATCAGGATTACCATCAATATCACTCCACCTCATAACATGAGATATATTAGAAAGATACTTTTGTAACAGATATATATAGAATATTTTATGTATTGATGCCAGCTACGATGGAAGTAATAAATGGTAAGACACTATCCTCACCCGATCAATAACCTCAAAGGGTCCCACAAATTGAGGAGCAAGTTTCCCCTTCCTCCCAAGTTGTCGATGATCCAAATGAGGTGAAACTTTCAAAAACACTTGATCTCCAACTGAAAATTCTAATGGTCTATGATGATGATTATCATAAGAATTATATCATATCTATGTCATCCACATTCTCTAAAGAATCAACTAAATATTTTTTGTCATCTCTTGAACCAAGATCGATCCAACCAAGTAACTTTCACCAATATCTGACCAACATAATGGAGATTTACAAGGATGACCATATAGGGAAAAAAAGGATCCATTCTGATTGCAGACTGGTAAATGTTGTTATAAGAAAATTTAACCAGTCCCAGATGGTCATCCCAATCTCAACCAAAGTCAATAACACAGGAACAAAGCATGTCCTCATGAATATATATAGATCTTTTTATCTAGCCATCTGAATGAGGATGGTATGTTGTACTCAAATATACCTAAGATCTGAGTACCACCTGAAGGCCTCTCCAAAAGAAATAAATAAACCAGGTATCTCTAATAGAGACTATTTCATATGGAACTCCGTACAAATGAACAATCTCTTTCACATAGATATTTTCAAACTCTACGACTTTAATTATATCACAAATGGGTGTAAATTGAGTTAATTTAGTTAGCCTATTTATCATAATCAATATCACATTCTTCACTCTTTGGGTACATGGAAACCCAACTAAAAATTTCCTAGATAACTCATCCCACATCTAATATGGAACTGGAAGTGGTTGAATTAAACCTAAAGGTCTTTAGTTCTCGGCCTTGACTTGTGGGCATGTATAATAATGAGAGAAAAAATCAGAAATTCCCCATATTATACCTAGACACTAGAATAATTATCGTATGTCATAGAGCATCTTCATAGTTCCTCGGTTCGTAATCCACTAGGAAGTATATAAATCCCCCATAACATATTTTCTCATAGGAAAAGGTATAACTTACCGGTTTCAGAAATATAGAATACCCTCTGGGGATAACGACCACTCATTCATGGTCTCCCCACTAGAAAAAGAGTCTCTCATACTACGGAATTCATCATCAATATATTGTTCCTGTAGAATCATCAAGATAAGATTAGAAGTCAAAATAACACTAGCCAAAGCAACCTTAGCCCCCAATTCTCAAACTCTTATATATAATTGTGTAAATAGAACAATCAATTTCCTCTCTTATGATGATTATTTCACAACTTTGGTCATAATTTTCCTTATCAAAGAATCTTCTACAAAATTCTCTTTCCCCAGGGTATAGGTGATGTCAAAATCAAAATATTTTAGGTATTCTTCCCGATTCCACTGGAAAAGATTAAGATATTTTTTAGAGAAGATATAACTCAAGCTCTTATGGTTAGAAAACATGGTAAACCTTTCCCCAAAAAGGTATTGCAGTAAACTCTTAAGTGTTTTCATCACAAATACAAGTTCAAGGTCATGGGTTAAATAATTATTCTCATGTGTCCTATGCGGTTGAGATACATAAGAAATTACATGATCACCCTTCATAAAAACGTGACCCAAACTCGGACCCAATGCATCACAGAAGACCAAAAAACCCTACCATACCTATAGAAGAGCCAACTCTAGTGTAGTAGTCAAAAAAAGTTTTAGCTAAAAAAATAACTCTGAGATTCTTCATCCTAAGAAAACCTTACTACCTTTAAATTTAGAGAAGTCATCAGAGAAAAAAACATTGAAAATATCATTACAAACTATTGATAATATCCACCTAAACCCAAGAATCTCCAAATATTGAAAACATTTAGTGTTTTACCCCATGTCACACATTTTTAGGATCAACTAAAATACAATGTTCCAACCCCACATTTTATAATAACTTTAATTCACAAATCAATAAATCACTTTTATATAGCTTATCATAATGTCATTGATTTCTCAAAAAATTCAAAACAACTCTGAAATGATTAACAAGATCCTCCTTAGACTTGGAGTAGGCAATGACGTCATCTAAAAATAATACCATGAAAGTATAAATATACTAATGGAAAATTGTTTTCATTAAATCCATAAAGACTATAAGATCATTAGTTATACCAAATGGCATGACAAGTTACTCATAATGGTTGTACCTGTTCCAAAAGGTGGTTTTGTGAATGTCATATTTTTTTATTCTAAAATGATGATAACCAGATAAAATATTAATCTTTGAGAACCACTTTTCCCATTCAAATAGGATGAATATATCATCAATTTGTGGAAATGGATAATAGTTCTTTATTGTAACTCGATTGAGTTTATGATAATCATCATAAAGGTGAAGTGAGCCATCGGATTTCTTATCAAAGAGAACCAACACCACCCAAGGTGACACACTTGGGAGTATAAATCCTTTCTCAAGAAGATCATTAATCTGAGACATCATCTATTTCATTTCAGTTGGTTCCATGTAGTATAAAGGAATAGATATTGGTTGAGTACCTATTAGTGAGTTGATAGAAAACTCAACCTCCTTGACTAGAGGAAAACCATAGAAGTAAAAAAGAAAAATAGTGGGAAACTCTAAAAAAAGGAGGGAGGTCACCACTCAATGTTTATCACTCTAGATCAAAATCCAACACATATATTACTTTCCCCAACCATAGATAAGAAGTTATGGCCCTACTCGACCTCGAGGCCCATTCTCCTTGAAATATATGGAAAACCCTATCAAGTGTAATAAATAAGACCTATAAAAGATAACAATAAATATATGATTTATTGAAAATGATCCAATACATCCCAAATATGACATCAAAATTATTCATGTTGAGAACTATAAAATTCCACATAAGTTCGATATCGGATAAAGAGAAAAAAAAATAAGTCTACGGAGACCATACTCTCTCTTAATTCTAAGGGTTTTAGTAATATTTATCACATAAGATAAAATATCTATAGGAAGATTTATCATATTGACAATATAAGTTGTAATAAACTAATGAGATTCACTATTATCAAATAAAGTCATCACAAATGACAAATATATAGTGATTGTACCTCTCATAGTTGTTGGAACCATATCTGCTTCCTCTGGAAAATCTTCCACTTTGTGAAGAAGCTTCATTCTAGATTCATGTGTTTGTAACCCCTTTTTCCAGGAATTATTTGATTACACTGTAATTTTATTAGGTTTTGATAAATTTTTTCCACTGTGTGGAATTGAATAAACATGGAATAACTTCTACAAGTGACCAGAGCATCTGTAGGAACCACATATCTTAGGTGCCTTAGTGTAAACCCATTTATAATGCCCAATAGTTCCACACTAGTATAAAATAAAAGGGCCTCTTCCTAGAACTTGATAAGGTCTAGAAAAAAATTTCTTTAGAGAACCGCCATTATAGTCATTGTGCTTCCTATTACCTTTAGAAAAACTCACTGAATCGCCACTAGGAGAAAAATAAACTCCCATAGACCTTGATATAGTATCCAGGTCTATTTCAACCATCGATACTCTATCTAATACATCATTATAAGGAGGAATATTAAATAAGAAAACTTGAGAGATAATATCATATTGAAGTCCTATATCGTGTTTTCGAGTCTTCATCTTCTCATTCAATAAAATCTCAGTTGAAAATTATACAATATTAGCAATGTGATTTGTATATTATATCATGGTCCTGTAAACTTTTTTGAGTTATAAAAACTCTATATCCTAATCCAATAGCATCAAATTTCTATATAACTAGTCATTGAAAATAGATTTAAATTATTTCCACTCTAGTCCCTAGTGATTCTTCATCATCACCATCATGTCCCACCACCTCCTTCTCGGTCCCTCCAGTAATAAGGTTGCACACTTCACCTTGATTTCATCAGGTGACTCCAAGAACTCAAAAAAAATGCTCAATAATTCTCAATCAATCCTAATCTTATTGAGTATCATTGGATCCTTGGAGTTCTGTGGCCTCTGGTGAAGGAAATCCTGAGCACGATTTTGTAAAACATCCCTCTGAGGTTCAACAAATAGAGCATGAATGGGAATTGGTGCGGGTGTATTTAATAGAGATTGGATAGTATACACAATGAATTCAACCATATTCTAGTCCATGGGATAATTTTTTTATTGTGGTTCATCAGCAGATTCCTCCTGGATTTGATTAACATGTCTTTTTAGAGGCATGATGTTACAGAAAATCAGTGGACAACATTGAAGACATTAGATTAACACTAAAATAGAGAAACAAGGGAAATTAATCCAATTAGATAGATAAAAAATTTGATTACATCCTATAAAAATCAAAATCAAGGAAAATACTAAAACTAATCATAAATATTTCCTTCCCAAATTACCCCTGGTGACTTAAGGCTCGTTGTAGTGAGAGATATCTAGGAACTCAATCGCAACTACCACTTAAGTCCTGATAAGAATACACAATTGCATACAGACATCAAGGAAAGATGCTTAACCTACACCTTCAATACCACTTTTTTACAAATCATCCCAGAATCCAGGTTACCCTGATACTTAGTCCATTCATTACATATCCAGAAGGGAATTCTCAATCCCCACCGGTTGGCTACTAGCACCTGGCATCAAACAAGGAAAAAATAGAAATGGTTTTTCCACAAAAACAATAGAATAAATAGATACAATTAAGTATTCTAAAAAGAAAACTCTATAGGGAGAACTATACTAGAAGTCAAATAGGTATAAATAACCCGATGTGCATCATCAAAGTATCTGAAACTAAAAGATAACATCCCAAGTCCCAACAGACACAGTATCTCAAAACCCAAATATCAACAACAACTACCACCTCCCGGTGGAGCCTTCCCCTTGCTCAAATCTAGTAGGAGTAAATCTTTAAATTCTCAAAGGAATGGGTAAGGTGTACAATAAAATCTAAGTAGGTTATCTCTAAGGATTCCACAATAAGATTCCAAAACAATTAACCAAATAAAGGTTTCAATTTTAAATGAACTTTCAAGGAATTTAAAAAAACATATTTAAAACAATTCATGATTTACATTTCAAAAGATGGAAATATTTCTAACAATGGATTAATAAATATTTTATATAAAATAGTTTATCTAAATCCATAAGGCATTTGTAAAATAGTTTAAAAAAAATGGAATATATATCAAAATAATCAAAAATGAGAAACATGGACATCTTCTAAGAGGTATGATAGTTCCAAGTAATGGGATTCTCACAAACTTATATAATGAAAATAAAAATTTCCACACATGTCCCTTTGACACTAGTAAAATAGTACTGACCAACATCCCACTAGGGATAATACCTTTCAATTAGTTTATGTTAGAGTTGAAAAGTATCAATATTTTTGTTATGGAATTCCCATACTATCATGTTTGTCCTTGATAACTCACTAACTACCTAGGATTTCATATTCTAAAACAATAATAAATAATGGGAAATTTATTTTAAAACTATTTAAAATATAATTAACCCATTTATCATTTCAATATGACATTTTCCATTTAAAAACCAGAATGTGTTTTTAATAAAATCATGTCTCTTTCCAAGATAAAACCAATGGGTTCTTATCAAAACAATTTAATCTATTTTTATCAAATAAAAATTTTAAATCAATTTCACAATTTTAATTCAAATTTTTAATTTTCCAGTTTTCCATCAAATTCGAAATCATGCCCTAATACACTTGAATTTAGGGTTTCCCCCAAATCTCACGCCAAAGAAAACTCAAATCCCAATTTGATGAAAATTGGGTTTTTAATAATCCAATTGAAAGAAACTTAATTTAAATCAAGAAATTTAGTGTTAAAACAATCCGTAAATAACCAGTGTAACCACATACCTCGAAATCATGGGATCATGAATCATAAATCCTTAAATGGAAACTCCAACGAAGAACATCAGTAATAAATATTCGAGAATAAAACCTAGATTCAAGATCTAAACCAATGAAAATTAGATCCTCTGACAACATGGAGATCAAAAAAACTTAAGGAATATTGACGAAGAGAGTAGTAGATAAGGAACGAAGGGATAAAACTTACTAGGAAAGGACTAAACAAAGATCACCTAGATTAGATCCATCTTGGGAAAGGGTTTGGAGGAGCCAAAACTGGTCCTTGAGAGCTTCCAAGACCTAGGAAATCATTATAGTTCATGTCTTTCCTGAGTGGGGGTCTAAATAGGGGTTTAAGAATTTTTAAATCATTTTTTAGAATAAAATAATTTTTCAAGCATGGTTAGCTGGGTAGGGCTGCACAATTTTTCAAACTTTGTACCCTAACATTTCACCCCTATTGGTTGGGTTTCATGGCTTCTCCCTGGTGGGCGCATGGTTTGAAAAAACATGTGCATACCATGAAAACCCCTATTGCCTGGGTTTTCATAGTTTTCACTAGTAGAGTGTATAGTTTGGAAAAACTATTTTCCAACTGTGCACATCCCATGATCCCTTTAAAATTTTTAAAATTCCACCTGAATTATCCCTAAATGAGACCCAACCAAAGCATGATCAAAAGAAGGGTTCAAGAGTACCTGAAAATAGTAATAGGATGTTACAATGTGTGATATACATGAGATAATTATAATATTCATGAAATTTTTATCATTATGAAAATATAATATATCATTTTATTTCTTACCTTTTCACTCACTGAAAGATGATAATGTCATTCGGGTATGTGTGGACTACCATCTTCACAAAGCGAGGTGACTCTCTTTTCATCACTGCACCACATTTATGGTATATATAAGTATATTTAAATGAATAATATGTTATTTATGATATTATGATAATTTTAGAGAGATAAAATATTACATACCACCTTTCTATAATGATCATTGAAAAATGGAAACATTGTGCATGTGTACATATGGCATATTGTCTCCATGATTGTAACATACATAATTTCTCAAAACCATATTTTTTTATTGGTATTAAAAGTATAATTGATGTATAAATATGATAATTATTTAATTATTATTATTATGGAGATTATAGATCCATGATCAAAGTAAGAGGACTGAAAATAACAAATCAAAAAATATAAAAAAGAAAATGTGGTTATTATCCAAAACATGATTCTAACAAGGAATTGGTAATAAATAGGTAATAAATGGTCATAATTAAATATAATCTGGTATAATATATATAATTATGGTTCATTATTCTTTGTAAAATAAACTTATATTTATTATACAGGAATTTCCAACATGTATGAAGGAAGTCAAGACTTAAGGCAAGGGATTTCTAGTCTCTCTTTTATTTCTAGGAGGCATATGAAACTTTTCTACTTGTTTATTTTTTATGGTGTATATACTACCCATTTTACATGTTATATAATGAATATAATTATTATAATTATATTTAATGTTTTATTTGATGTTATTATTTATTTGGGCTTATGATTAAAATGATTACTAAAATAGTATTGGATTTTTCATCTCACTTTTATATCCATGAGATACATGCCATATTCACCACTTATTTCTCATATGTTATTTATATACTATCCCAGAATGTACCTTATATTTATTTTTATCAAAATTATGGGGATTTACATATCAATTTTAGGATCTCTATTTCAAGAGGTTTGCGATTCAAAAGATAACAAATCATCAAGGTATTTTTGTCTCAATTTTTCTTCTTTGAGACATATGTCAAGTTATGAACCTATATTATTTTATGAGTAGTATATAAATCCCAATTGAAAATTAATATCTTGAATTTATTTATCCTCATTATATTTTAAGTTTCCTTGAATTTTACTCTTTCCTGAGGATTATGATTCAATGTTACCAAAGAGGTAAGAGTTTTATGATACAGTGTCATCATTTATAGAGATTGTTTATGATTATGCTTCTGATGATAAAATATTATGATCCATCTCTCAATAAACACATGAATTTTATTCTCCTATTGTTATATAATTATAATACATTTTCCCCTTCATCCTCCTCTCATTATGTACTCAATAGTTTAAAATGATGTTTTTAAGAAGAATTGTATTTATTTCTCTCTTTGGTTGAAAAATCCATTTTCTTCCAAAACCATGTTTTCTAAAACTGTTTTCAATTTTTTTTACTATTATCCTATGATTTTTAAAATTAATTTTTAACCTTTTATGAATCTTTTTAAAAAAATTAAAAAATGATCTTCATTTCATTTTCAAATAGAATGCTCTTTTGGATTTTTTTGAAAATTTGAAAAGAATCTTTATTTTTAACATGCATGTAATGAATAGTATTTCTTATTTTCAGGACCACTCAAAGATTTAAATATTCCCATAAAATTTTTCAAAGTTCTTTTCAAAGAAAATTTTTTCCTTAATATTTATGAAATATTTAGATTTTAAATCAATGATTTCAAAGTAAAAAAAAATATTTTGAAAATGTTTTAAAAAGTGCTTTTAAAGTGGAAGATTTATTTTCCTCTATAAATTTTTTAAATGGTTATTTTGAGATTTATTTAAAAAAAATCAAGATTATTTTCAAATAAAAGGATTTACAATATAATTTTATTTTTAAAATTAGATTCTCAAAGAAAATTTATCTTACTTAAGAAAAATTCTAAGTGATTTATCTTTCAAAATTATTCTCTATATAAGATAACATACATTGATATAAATTATTATTTTTGGGGGATATGAATCAAGGACACCATTCTTATTCTTTCTCTGAATGGTTTATGATGACAATATTTTTATGAAACTCGTTTCTTTTCCACATGTTATACCATGATAAAATTAATTATTAAAAAAATCATTTATTTTTCCATGGGTTATGTTACGATGAAATGATCAAATGGTTATGAAACATATCTATTTTCCATAGGTTATGATATGATGAAATTTTTATGAAACCAATATAATTTCATGGGTTATGATATAATTATTTTTTTATGATGTTTTGGCTCACATATGTATGATTTTCATTATGTAATGGGTGGTGCCTATATCTCCCTCCAATAAATTGGGTAAATATTTATATCTCATCAGATATACATGTATGAAATATGGATTGAACCGAGTTTATTAAGAGGATTTTCCAACAATGATAGTATTCAGAATGAACCTTGACTACTATGATAGTTTGGGGAGTGAACTCAATCCACTATGATATCCTTGTAAGTGAGCCTTGACTACTATGGAAATGATTTTATATTATTATGTGTAGGCCAAAATTCCATATCTTATTCCAATGTTACACTCTCATGGTTTATTTTATTTTATTTACTTATTATTCATATCTTATTAACTTTCAATAATTATTACATGGCTCAATATTATGATCTTTGATATGTAGGGTATGGTTTCTAACTTTTATGATCATGTTCACAAACCCTTTTGTTCATGTTATTCTTACGTATCTCCCTTGTTTACCATTACTAATCATTTAAGATCACATTTTCTTATGTTTCCTTTCCCTATGGTATGAATAAATGTTATAATTAGGGTATGTTTATGAAGAGTAATAAAGGGGAAGATCTTTATGGGAGATGTGGAAGATATTTCACTAAATTAGAAGATCGTGTGCCTAGTCTCCAAATATACTAAACTATTATGGTAATCAAGCATTTTTTTATGTAATGTATTGAATATTCATCTAAAAATATATAATTCCAATGTATGAAAAGCTTGGGTCGCTATATTTTCAAACTAAGATACCATAGGTTTAACCTGGGTTATTTATTCTCATCGTCTATTCAAATCATTCATAATGGTTTGTATATAATATTTGAATTATCCCAAGAATATATCCTGGTAGTGTCATACTAGGTGAGTATTAAGGACACTTTTCATGTATCAGGTAATGCTCAAGTCAATTCTGATATGCCTTTTTCAAAGTTATTACCCCTAGATATGTCTATTCTAAAACAATGTCCACTTGTAGTATCCAAAAAGAGATATATTTCTTGGAAAACCCTCATAATATCTACCTTACCAAAAAATTAGTATGATTTTATATACTTATACTAAAATTATATCATACGGTTATGATCCCTAATCTATGTTTTCCTAAATCTAATTTCCAAGGTTTCTACTAAAATTACTTTAATACCAACTTTAATGATCTCGACCCTGGTAGCTCAAATCGAGTATATACATTATTATATTGGCATATAATACCATAAATAAAATCATGAGGGACTCAATAGATTAGTAGTCTTGGTAAATTAGGTACATACTTGAGTCTTTCATCACATTTGAATACAAAAATTACAAAATAATTTTTTTCCAAGAATATCATTATTACCTCTAGCATATCCTTACATATCATTCTTAGTTCACTTGTTGGATTCTTGGGAAAATAAACAAAATAAGTTTGAGATAAAATTATCACTAATATTTATATAAAGTGGAAGCTATCATGAGTAAATAAAGAATAATCAATATGGAATAATCAATATAGAAAAATAAATAACAGAACACACATTCTATTTAAATAAGATGACTATCATGAATAGATAAGGAATAATAAATATGTCAAGGTAAATAATCGAACACACATTATATTTAAATAAATTTATTATCATTAATAGATAAGTAATAATCAATATGGAAAGGTAAATAACTGAACACACATTCCATTTAAATAACTTGACTATCATGAATAGATAAGGAATAATCAATATATCAAGGTAAATAACTTAAAACATGTGTCTTTTAATCAATAATTGAGAATGAAATGCATCCATAGATAATATCATTATAAAAATCTCATGGATAATAAAAACTATATTCTTAATGGAGGAAATTATTAATTTTTGGACATCATGATCTTAGGCATCTGATGCCTCTACTATCAAGACCTTTCACAAGATAGTTTTAAACTGTGGGTAAAAATCCATTTAATTCTAGCTTAATGATTCGCCTCATGAGACTATTGATGCATCGAGGGGATATATAATTCCAGTCCCCACCCATCACTTCATGTCCAAATCATTCCACATATCTTGAATAATCAATTTAATTAATGAACAATGTGTCTTATCATCAAATATTCATATTGAGTATAGAATATGTATTTATCAATATTTCCCCATATAAAAAAATAACTTTAAATTTAGAAAATTGTATGTATGAATGATATACACTTTAACAAATAAATATTTCTATGATAAATAATATATATATTTAGTGTAAATTTAATGTTTGATGATCACGAGAAAGTGAATATTTCAAGGGAAAGTTGAGGAATACAAAAATAAATCAAGAAAGTGAATTTTAATACATTTTATAGTCAAAATGATCATAAAAAATCCACAAAATGAAAAAGGATTGTATCAATAAAACATATCCATAGTGGTTTATAATTAAAATAAAGGGTTTTTGTTATTTATCAAAATAAATATCATAAAAATATCTTTAAAAAAATTCTTGAGGAAAATATCTATTTAATTTTGAAAAAATGTTTTTTAAAACTAAAAGTTCAAAAAATATTTGGAAAATAATTTTATTTAAAATTAACCTTTGAAACTTATAAAGTAATATTTTAAACATTCAGTGATCATGATTTCAAGAAATAAAATACATGTTGTACACATTAAAACAAAGATTCCTTTCACATTATCAGTAAAAGACAAATGATCCTTATTTCGAAAATGACATAAATATTACTTTCAAAATGTTTTTAAAAAAATAAATAATGGGTAAAAATTAGTTTAATAAATCATTTGGATAATGCTAAAAACTTTTTTAAAACTTTTTTTAGAAAACATGTTTCTGGAAGAAAATGTATTTTCGACCGAAGAGAGAATTGAAGTCGGATTTTATTAAAAAAATATCAACAATTTTAAGTACTGATGAGTGTAAAAAATGGAAATGTTACTTGAAAACTTCATGAATAACCATAGGATAATAAAATGAAATGGTTTTATTATCCAATTATCAAATAATTTCCTTCAATATAAATTCAAGCAAAAACAATCTTGATTAAAATTAGATTTTGAAATAAAACCTCACAAAGATCATAGAGTTAATGTGAGAATTAATAAATGAATTGATTATATGTATCAAATTTAAATACACATAAAACATGTGGAAATATAATATAATATAATCAAAATTAATTACACATATAATCTTATAATATCAAATACAATGAAGAAATAATATAACCCAATGAGAGGAAATTGAGTTATGAAATTCTTTACCACTTGGTAACTTTTAATTCAAACCCCCTTTGATGAAATAATTCAAATTAAAACTTAAAATACCATTAATTATTAATTTATTGTGATATTAAATTTAAAATGGGCATTATATACACCATATAAAATAAATTAGGTGCATAACATTTCAATATGCCTCAATGAAGGGAAATTGTGATGAAGTCCCTTACCTCATGCTTCCTTTTGCTTAAACATGCTTTAAATTTCTCTATAATGGTTTTAATAATGTTATTAATTTAAAATAGAACCATATTCATATTTATATTATCATATATGATCGTCTTATAATATCTTATCACCTGTTCATTAATAATATTTCATTATTTTCATTGTTTCAGGTGTTTATTGCCTTATTTTATCATGCATATTTTGTCATGAAAGATCCAATTCTTGAGAATTATATATTAATTTTAAATAATAAATATAATTTCATATATATTACATATATTCAATAAATTTATCCTTATTACTTTCCATGTAAATCATAAGTTAATAACGGATCACATCGCTTTGTGAGGTGGTAGTTCGTCGTACACACGAGTGACGTTATTGTATTTTAAAAAGAATGGAATGTAAGAATGAATATGTTATATTAAAATTACATTTATATAATAATATCATAAATATCATATATATGTGTTAAATCCATCAATATATCTATTCTTGAAAGGTGGTGATGGAAAATGAATTACATTAGTTCACGGGGCAGTAGTCCACCGTACACATGATCGAAGATTTAGTTTCCCATTTGATGGAAGTGGAGATAGATATTTATTATGATATTAAAATAATAACATCTCAGTATATGTAATATAATGATATTATTATATAAACATGTTTTAACAATATTTTAAGGAGGTGGAAGAAGAAACAAAATAAAAATGCTCGTTTAAGAACGTTAACTCTTCTTTGAACAACTTCTTTAGGTTTCCCCAAAACTCTTTCCTAGGTTGTAATTATAAAAAAATGGATCTAGGATATTTTTAGGGGTTAAATTAATGTATTTGAGTAGGTATTGGTCAAACCAAATGTTTTTGGAAGTGTGAAGAGGGTAAGAGAGGGTGTTTCCTTTTATAAGTGGGGGAGAGGACACAAATGGAATTTTTTGAAAAGAATAAATTACACCCATGTTTTCTCAAAACTTAGAGGTTATAAGATAGAAATATATCCTTACGATGGATTTTGGAAAATTAGGTTGGTCATTCTAACCATTACCTTTTTAGATTAACACTCAGATAAATCAGTTCACTAGTAGAAAAATACAATATACCAATGGTTTGAAATCGTTGGTATAGGCCTCCAAACCATTGGTATATCCTATACCAACGGTTTGGAGAACCATGGCCAAGTAAGTCATGTGGGTAGATCAATACCAACGGTTTTCCCAAAACCATTGGTATAGACCTAGACCAACGATTTTCAAAACTGTTGGTATAACTAATATGAAAAATCTATACCTATGGTTCCATAAAACCATTGGTATATGTATTTCAAAAAAGAAGCATTTGGTTGGTTTTGATCCCAGTACCTGCAGTTTATGATTGAATGACCTAACCACTAACCCAACTTGACTTTTGTGAACATAATTTCATATATATATATATATTTATATATTATTGTAAATATTTTAAATTTTGTTTTATTTAATGTTCTCTGTAAGAAGATTCCATAAAAAATACATGTAACTATACCAACGGTTCTCAAAATCGTTAGTATAGACCTATACCAACGGTCTTGAGAACCGTTGGTATAGATTATTTAATTTTGGGACCTATACCAATGGTTTTGGAAAAACCGTCGGTATAGGGGGGACCTATACCAATGTTTTTGGGAAATTCGTTGGTATAGGGTCTCTATTATGGACTTATACCAACAGTTTGGCCAAAACCATTGGCATCGGTCCATATAAGTGACTTATACTAAAGGTTTTCCCCAAACCGTTGGTATAAGTTCCCCCTATATTAATGGTTTGTCCAAAACCATTGGTATATGTCCAAATTAGTGACCCATACCAACGGTTTGTCCAAAACCATTGATATAGGTCCATATAAGTGAACTATACTAATGGTTTGCCCAAAATCGTTGGTATAGATCTTATTTCTAGTAGTGATTTCTACCTTAACCATGGTAATTAATTTTTACTACTTTTACTATTCATAATAGTCAAAAATTAGGTTGTCCTTATTATATAATATAAATTATTCTAATTAAAAAATATGGAATCCATTTTTTTAAATTAAATTCATAGAACTGATAGAATCCAATTTAAAATTATGCTCACAGACGAGACGAAAAATCTTGTTTCAAAAGAGAAAGTTCTCATAAGTATAGAAGGTTTTAATATCAAAATTTAATATGAAATTTATTCTAATAAAAAAATTAGTTAAAGTTTAATATAATTGAACTAATTTTAATTTAAAATTAATTTAAAATATAATATAACCTTGTAAATTATTTAAATGAAAAGGAATTTTTCAATAAATATCAGTATTTTTCACTATTCATTGAAAAGTAAAACGTTTATGAAAAATGAAAAATCAGAAAAAGATAATTTTGAAATGATGATTTAAAAAATTAATTTAATTTTTTAAAATAATTTTTATAAAATTGGTAAAAATTAATTCTAAATTATGTGGGAAAAGTGAGGCTAAACCATTTTTTAGAAAAATAAATTTTTCAAAAAATATGTCTTTTTATTTTAAATGATTATTATATTATTCATATTCAATAGATAACTATAATTTTTATAATTTAGTTAGTATTAATCATACTTTAAAATTTAATAGTTATCATATAATGGTATACTATATTACAGTTCATTTAGGCTTGGGGTTATGTGTTCCATAAGCCATCGAAGAGATTAAATTTAAAAGAAATATATTTTATGAATTGTTTAAGCTCGGTGTTGCATGTCACATATGATATTGAATACAATGTTATTATTTTAGAATTTTTAGGTTTTATATACTATTTTTCCCTTCTAATAAAGATAATTTTATAGTGTTATGACCTCTGGGTTTAGTACATGTGATGGATTAGGTACATACTTACTCAGGAGAGATACATGAAACACATCATGGACTTAAAAGAGGTTTGGTGGAAGCACATAGTGATAATATACCATCACTGATAAATCAAGAATATAGAAAGTTAAAATATAATTAGGGTTCATATTTACATTTTTTTTAAATCACATAACCTTATTTAATGTAGAAATTCATAGAAAAATCTTCTCACTAACTTCAAGTTCTATGTCATGCCGATGATTTTCAGCATAACTTTTTTGTCGACTCCGATCTATCTTGATGTGTTGTTGAATGGATCTGATTTTTTATATAATTTACTAAGCTAGATCAGGTACTAATAGATGTATTTCTCTAATCTCATCCCATCATGTTGGATTTTTACACTTCTTTCCATAGATGGGTTAATACGAAGCCATCAGAATGATCAAGTGAAAACTATTGTTTTAAGAAAACTCAACTAAATAAAGGTATTGATCCCAACCACATTTGAAACCCACAGAAAAAAAAATCTATTATCATATCTCTAGGGTTTAAGTTGTTCTCTTAGACTAAACATATGTTTAAGTATGATACGTCATATTGAAACTCAACTTTGTATCCAAAGCTCATTGAATACTTCTCCGGGACTTCAAGGTAAACGTTAGATCCCGATTAGATACAATCGAATGTGGTACTCCGTGAAACCATGAAACTTCCTTAATATAAATTAATGAAAGATAATAGAGAGAGAAATATTCTCTAATGGAAATTAAGTATGCTGACTTCAAAAGGTGATCAACTACAACCCATATAGCGTTGATCCCTTTTGATGTTTTGGGGAGTCCAATGACAGAATCTATGGTGATGTTTCCCAATTTCCATTTTGGTATGGGTGATGATTGTAACATCCCCTTTGTTTTATATATCTTATAATTAACTTACTAACATACCAAGCATCTAGATATATACTCAGAAATATCTCTCTTCATGTTATCCCAACATAAACACTCTTTCTGATATCTATACATCTCTATACTTCTAAGATGAATAGATAGTGGTAAATTACGAGATTCATACAATTTATCCTTCAAATTTGGTATTGATAGAACACATACATGGTTCATGAACCTTATCATACCATAAAAATCAAGTTTAAACTCAGGAACATTTCTCACCTTCTTTTATAGTTCCATATCTTCCTTTAGTTCCTCTTAAATATTCACTTGGATAGATAGTTGAACAATAATTTAAGAAATATAATATTTATCCCCTTCCTTTATGATTTCAAGATACATCCTTTTTAAAATATAGAAATATTGGACCTTTTTTTATCCTTATCATAGATAAAATAACATAATTATTTCATCTCATAGAATATTCCACCTTATTATCTTTCCTAGGGTGATAATGTATTGAGCAGTCATAATCTTTAATCAACTCCACAATATTCTCTATAAAATGTTCAACTCCTTAAATATAGAAATATACTATAAACATTTATAGTAAGTATATATATCATACATTTCTTCATAAATATAATTCCTTTATATCATTAATACAAAAATTACCAAATCTAACTCCAAATTATGAGTTGGGTAATTTTTCACAAGAACCTTCAATTAGTGTGAGGCATGAGCTATCACCATATTTTTTCTACATGAGAATACATCCCAATACTTTATTTGATGCATAACTATAGATTACAAACCCTTTTCTACTATAGGTTAAATTTAGAACACATTCGCTAACTAACCTTTACTCTGATACCTTAAAATTTTCTTCACATTCATCTATCTAAAGGAACTTATCTACCTTTCTAGTTAACTTGGTGAGTGGATTATAAAATCATGAGAAATTATCTACAAATCAACGATAATATATATCCAAACCAAAAAAATATTGATATAATTAATATTGGTTGGTATGGGACAATTTTAAATAACTTATTTCTTTGAAAGATCTACTAATATACCCTCACTGGAGATTATATGACCTAATAATGAAACTTTCTAAAGACAAAATTCACACTTAGTAAATTTTTCATTAAGATTATCCTTCATCGGGGTCTTTAGTATAATTATTAATTGATTTTCATGCTCTTCCTTGATCTTTGAATATATAATAATATCATATATAAATACTAATACTAAGTGATCAAGTTAATCTCTAAATACTTTATTCATAAAATCTATGAAGATAGTGAGGGAATTAGTACGAACAAAAGGAATCACTATAAATTAAAATTTTCCATACATTTTATAGAATGACTTATTAGGAAAATACTCCATATTAACCCTTAATTGATGATATCCAGAATGAAGGTAAATATTAGAAAAGTATTGAGCTCTATGCAGTTGATCAAACAATTCATTAATATGGGGTAGAGGATATTTGTTCTTAATAGTGATTTTATTAAGTTTCCAATAATAAATGTAAAGTTTCATTGAACCATATTTCTTCTTAACAAAAAGAACCGGTACATCCCATGGTGACACACTTGGATAAATTAATCCATTTTTAAGAATATCTTAGAGTTATTTCTTTAATTCCTAAAACTAAATTAGTTCCATTCTATACAGATTCTTTGAAATAGTTGTAGAACTAGGTATGAGTTATATCAAGAACTCAACTTCATGATTTAGTGGAAGACTAGGAAATTATTCTAGAAATAAATCAACAAACTATTACGAAATAAACATATCTTTTATGTTGAGTTTCTCCCTAACCATATTAGATAAACACCCCTTTTGAATAGGAATCAAGACCCAAACTATAACACTCGAATGTTATTATGAGATATTTTCTTTAAATAATTTTAATTCTTCAATATTTTGCATTGCATGAAATCAGGAGTTTAAAATAACTACGATATACCCTAAATATAAAATGACCATTATAACCTATACATTAAGTTATCAAGAATAAATATAACTAACTTATGAAAATCTATGGTGAATTCATTAGCTACCAATTATTAATGAAAAATATAAACCAATTAAACGTAAAGAAAATATTTTTATTTCTATATTAATTAATTAAGTTAATTACAATTAGTAAATTAAATTAATGAAATATATATGTTATGTATTTAATTAAATGTTTTTTATATTCATCCAATAGATATTTTAGTCATAGGATATGAATAAAACCTATTTTATGTATAAAAACTTATATTTTTTAAATAGGTAATTTCACCACCTTTTAATGGAGAACCCATTTTAAATTAAAATTTTGACACATTAATAACTTTTATATGATAGAATAAAATTATTTATTGAAATAGGGATATAAAAATTTACTTTGGATGAATTTTTTATATAACTTTCATGTTTTAATGAATAGTAAAAATATACTAAATTTTAATTGAAAACAACTTTTTTCCTTAAAATAATTTATATGGTTAAATTATATTATCGAATGATTTTAAAGTTTAAATATATTATATTTTTATCATTTAATATAATTTAGGTCATTGGTATTAATTTTACATTGAATTTTGATGTAAAAACATTTCAATCTTTTACAATGTTTTAATTTTTAAAACATGTTTTCCCATTTTGACAATGAGATTAATTGTAAATTAATTACTGCAACTTCTATGTTCAATTTTTTGAAAAATAGATT
The DNA here is from genome assembly GCA_963277665.1 of Viscum album. NCBI lineage: Eukaryota > Viridiplantae > Streptophyta > Magnoliopsida > Santalales > Viscaceae > Viscum > Viscum album. Next base: position 1,818,240,854 of record OY728127.1, read on the forward strand.
CCATATTTGAAATAATTATGTACAAATTATTTAAATATATTTATTTTATTTTTTGGAATTTTGAATAGTAACTTCGGTAATTTTTTAAAATACAGTAAAAGAGTAAATTGGGTAATTAAGGGAAAATTAATATTATAAAAGTACTCAAAAATTTGTCCTAATATCATTGGATTTTTTTTTCTACCTAAATCATCTTTGGGTCTAAATTTTATCCTTTTAAATCCACTTGTATGAGATTAGGACATTTAATTTATTTTATTTAAAGGAAATTTAAATATGTCTTACTCAAATTTTAATAACTATATCATTTTTAATATAAGGTTATACATAATAAAAATTCAACTGTAAATAATCATTTTAAATCTAAATTTTTTTTATTTATCATGGTAATTTATTTTTAATTTTTAGTAAATAATTAATTAATTTAAAGTCTTATACATTGATGATGTAGAAATTATTTAATTGATGAAAAATCATTAAAATAATTTTTATTAAAATGATAATAACCATTAAAAGACTAAAAGACTTAACCAAATATTATTTTTTTATATATATCGACCATAATCATACAAGGGTTGAGTTATCTACCATTTGGATCTATATAGAAAATATTATGACAATTATAATATTTTATTTAAAGTGATGTTAATGATGTCACATTCATGTTTTAATAAATATAAAATTTTTAAAGTTGGATTTTCTGTAAGATATATTCAACTATAAGTATTCCTATGAAATATATAGGATTTATCTTCCTCGTATTATTTCATTTTAAATTTTTATTCAAAAAAATCATTATATTAAATAATTTCACAAAACTGGTGTAGTAATTATTTTATTAATGGAGATAACAAATAAGTGTTATTAAAAATATTAAAATAAAAATAATTAGGGATAATTAATATATCCAATGAATTTTATAGATGAATTTAACCTCTTAATAATATAATATAATATTTTTTTCAAAGTTAAATTTTTATATTAATATTTTAAAAAAATCGATGAATTGAATAGAGTCAAAATTGACACTATTGATTGTTTATCAAAATAATGAATTATTAAATTATTTAAAAATAATAATACATTTTTAAAAAAATAAAATAATTATGATATTGTTTAAAATGTTCTAAATTTTCTATTTATGTTCTAATTAACATAGAATAATTAAATATTTAACACTTTTAATATTTAATAATTTGTTACCTTAGTTAAAATTAAAATAGAATAACTAAGGAATAATTAACATGATAAGGTTTAAATTGACCAAAAAATTTGTCTAAATTTTATTTTTTTTATGATATTACAACCTTATCTCATATAATATTTAAAAATATAAAATTTTGGAGGTTTTTTTGTGGTTTGATTTTATAATAAATTAATATTTTTGGAGATTCCAAAATCGCCCCTCACCTCAATTATAAAGGGGCACATCCTCCCTCACTTCTTCACTTCAATTTTAGCCATCAAGTTCCACCATCCCCTACCTATTTACACTCTAAACATCCATAATCACATTCTAGTGGTTATGTTATTCTCTAAATACCAACTCTATTGCTTTAATAAAAGATCTATAGGGAGATCATCGAAGAAGTGATAATCTCCTCTACCGATTCTTTAAAATTTATTTCTTCTTATACTTATTTTTCATGATTTGTTTACATTATAAAGTAATAAATAAAGTATAAATTATATACAAATATTTTATTAGGATTATGTGATGACCATATTCCACCTTTTATCCAAACCATGAAAAATGAAATCACCAAGCGTGCATATGTACGGCTTACTGTCTCCACGTCGTGGTGTAATATGTTTTCCACTACCACCTTACTTGGATGGGTATAACAATGGAAATAATAAACATATATGATTATTATAACATGATATATATTCTAGAACAAAATATATATCATTCACTTCCATACCATTTCATAATTATGGGAATGATATCATCGTTCATGCATACGTACGACCTATCATCTCCACGATGTGATGTGATTCATTCTACATGATATCCATTAAAAAATGATTATATAAAAGTATATAATGAATAAATATGATATATTTTATATTAATATATTTTTTTAAATGATATAACTATAACCTAATATGGATAACCAGAACTTATTTGATAAAACATGCATAAGAAAATGAAGTAGTTAATACCTGAATAACAAGTAATAATGAAATGTTATTAAAAATCGATGATAATACGATCATATATGATATCATAAAAATAATTATGATTCTGTAATAAGTCAATTAAATTATTTAAATCATCATAAAATATATTATAATATATATAAAAGATATCAAACCAAAGGTAAGGGATAATTTCACAATCTCATTATTATTTAAGATTGTTTATATATAAGTATTTACTTGGGTATATTTATCAATCATGTCCAAGTTTTCTAAATATGTATTCCAAAATATTATTTCTATTATTATACAATTTTCTAAAGTGAATTTTACCATTTTTTGAATTTTTTTAAATGTTAGTAAAGGAATATTTTGTCATTTTTTATATGAGGTAATTTTTGACTTATCCAAAAAAAGTATGAGAAGAATGTTTTATTTTAACTTATATAAAATGAATAGATTTTTACATTTTCATAATGCCTTAATTTTATGAATATTAATATAAAATATTTAAATTTTATTTTCAAATAAATTATTTTCATTTAAATTTTCATTCATTTTGAGAAAATAAAACCTTTTTGAAGAAGAAAGGATATTTTCCTCAAGAATTAATTTCAAGTGTTATATCAAAATTATTTTTCATCTAAGATAGAATTTTTTAATAGGGTTATGTTTAAAGTATACTACTCCAATTATTCCTATTATTTTATTGTGTTTATTATAGAATGATATTTATGAAATACATTTATTTTACATAGATTATGTTATGATAGAATGATGTTTAATAAACCTATTTTATTCTTTTAGGTATGCTATGATGAATGATTTATGTTTTTGTGGAATATATAAGAATGATTTTATTATGAGATGGGTGGAACCTATATCTCCCTCCAATTCATTGGTTAAAGATTTAAATCTCGTGAGATAGATAGATCTGGAATGGGAAGTAAACCTCGTTGAGAAATATGGGGCTAGAATAAAGACTGAACTTGGTTTAATAATGGACTTTTTCTACTATGATGGTCTTGGAAATGAGCCTCGAAAAATATGAAATTATTTTCTATGCTTATGTGTATTCCAAAAATTCTATGTCTTAGTTTATTACTTTTGATAATATGTTCATTGATTATTTATGAACTTTTATGATTTATCCTATGATATGGTATCATGATCTTTCATATACAGGATAAGATTTCCAAATGTTATGTACTTATGTCTTATGATTGTGATATGATTGATATCTACCTTTTTTAACCTTACTGAGAATATGATCTCACCCTTTCTTATGTTTCTTTTACCTAAGTTATGAAGAAGTTTATTAAGTAAGATATGTCAAAAGGGGTATAATTATGAAGTAATAGGAAGGATATGGTGTAGATTTCTTATGAACCAGTTTTTTATGTTTCCTTATTTCTGAAGACACTAAACCTATATGGTCCTAGAATGGTTTTCTTATGTTTTTTAATGAATATTCTTCAATTTTGAATTAATATATATGTATTTAATGTATGGACCACTGTAGTTGGTTTCAGATCCAAGGTATAGTTAACCTATGGAAACTAAGAGTAAAAAACCTTAGTAAAACCCCTAATGATATGTCTAAGTATAGGATAAAATCCTAGTGTTTTAGAAATGATCATGAATAACCTATCATAAAAACTAAAGTGTTATAAATTGAAATTTTATTCTTGATTATATGGTTTTACCATTATTATTAGTGTCTCTCACACTATGCTTCTTGGTTTTTATCAATGGATATAACTCTAAGTAAAAATGTTAAGGTTGAATGTGATGAGAAATGTAGTGATTGTCATCCTGAGAAAATAAATGTTAGGGGAGTTTAAACGAAAAATCTTATCACTATGCTCACATAGTTTTATCAAACTATGAATCATGTAGGACTTCCAAATGAGAAAAGTAAGAAACAACATTCTGTTGAGTCCTTCATAATGTAGTGTACACATTATTTCAATGGGTCTTCTGATACACTAATGGATGAATAGTGTATTATTACCAATGAAAATATATTTTTAGTTCTCTAATTTTTATAGAATGATAAATTCATCTTGGATGTTTATCATTTGGAAGGTGAAGCTGATCAATAGTGGAATCTTATCAAGAATATGAGTAAATATATGAAATTGACTATATAAAATGGTACAAGTTCAAGAAATTGTTTTTTAATAATTAATTTCCTCATATTATTTGAACAAAGATTGATAAAGAGTTCCTTGAGCTTAAACAAAAGGATAATGACTCTGTTGGTACCTATGATGAAAAGTTTACAAGACTTGAAAGTTACACTTATAGAATTATTATCCAACCTAAGAGTAAAATTCATCAATTCTTTAGTGTATTAAAACCAAGTATCTAAAGGTAATTATCCATAAGAGGCTTCAATAGATATGAAGAAATCATTCGATGTGATCTCAAGGTTGAGGTCGATATTGAAGTTACCCCTCTGTCCTAAGTATTTGATAAGAAAAGAAAAATGGAATTCAAGAGAAAATGTAAATACTGAACTAAAAATAAGATGAGTTTTCCATTATGCTCAAAGTGGGTAAATAAACATAGAGGAAATTGTCTTAATGGGAATAGAAAATGTTTTAAGTGTGGGGGAGAAATTCATGAGGTAGTTGAATTCCAAAGTGATGGGAAAAATATGTCTAATGATGCGAATAGAGAAAGGGATACACAAAATGCACCCCCCACACTTCAATGCTACAAGTGAAAGGAAATGGGTAATTATGATAACCAATGTCTTAATCCAAGTATTATTGATGGTGATCAATGTCAAAAAACTCATATGTCTAATGAAAAATGCAAGTCACATATGATCACTATCAGTGATGTGGGGTAAGATAATGAAGTGGTAAAAGGTACACTTACCATCCACTCTAAAGTAGAAAATGTTTTATTTGATTCTAGATCCACTCACTCTTTTATTTAGGAATAATATTCTAAGGGTATCACTGTATTACCTCAAAAAATAGATGTTGAGTTATCTATGACAATTCCTAATGGCACAATGGTCACATCAAAAGTTTATAATTCTTCTCTAGTTGAATTTTGTGGGAAAGTGCTTCCTAAAAACCTTATGATCCTTTTTTTAGTGGAATTTTATGAGATTATATACATGTATTTTATTTTTCTATATGGTTCTCATATCAATTTCCAAAGATAAGAAGTCACATTTCATATTCTAAATAAATCTATGATCACCTATCGATGTAAGGATGAATATGACCTTTCGGTGTAAATTTCTTCCATATTATGGGTCTTGGTTCCTATAAAAATAGTATATCTATCTAAAATGGTTGTTGGTAAACTCACTATTAAGAATGAACCTATTGTATGGGATTTTTTTATGTCTTTATGGAAGAATTTATAAGTCTTCCATTGAATCGTGAAGTTCAGTATTCAATAGAACTCATACCGAGTGTTATGACTATTTCAAAGACACCTTATATAATGGCCCAAATTGAGTTATAGGAATTAAATAAGAAACTCCAAGAGAATATATACATGGGATGCATGCTCCCTAGTGCATCACCTTGGGGTACACCTACTCTATTTGTTTAGAAGAAATATGGATCAATGAGACTCTACATTGATTATCAAGAACTTAATAAGATCACTATAAAAAACAAATATCATTGTCCTCATATTGATTATTTCTTCAACCAACTATGAAGAGAACAATACTTTTCCAAGATTTATCTTCATTCATTATATCGTCAATTAAGGTTAAAAAAGTAGGATATACCAAAGAAGGCATTACATACAAGGTATGGATACTATGAATTTATGGTGATTCCTTTTAGTCTTACTAATTTTCTCTCTATATTCATGGATCTAATGAATATAATCATTATATACTATCTTGATCAGTTTTTTGTAGTATTTATAGATGATATTCTTATATATTTTAATATCAAGTAATAACATGAAGAATACTTAATAATTTTAAAGAAGACCCTGAGAAATGATAAGATGTATGAAAAATTTACCAAGTGTAAATTTTCACTTCTGAAAGTTTCATTTTTGGGTCACAAAATCTCAAGAGCGGGGATATTTGTGGATCATGTAAAAGCAGAAGTTATTGAACATTGTCCTAGACTAATAATGGTAACTAAGATCAGAATTTTTCTTGGTTTGGATGGATATTATCAATGTTTTGTGAAATATTTTTCATAACTATCTAATCCACTCACCAGGTCTACTCAGAAAGGAGTTAAGTTCATGTGGATGGAGGAATGTGGATAGAATTTCAAATATCTAAAAATAAAGTTATCCGGTATACCTATTCTCGTACTACCTTTTAGTGGAGAAAGGTTTGTGGTCTATAGTGATGCATCAAAGAAGGGGTTGGGATTTGTTCTCATTTAAAATGATATGGTGATATCTTATACCTCATGATAATTCAAAATCCATGAGAAAAATTACCCAAATCATGATTTAGAGTTATTTGTGGTAATATTTTCATTAAAGATATAGAGGAATTACCTTTATAGTTAAAGGTTTGATATTTATACTGATCATAAAAGTTTAAAGTATATTTTCACACAAAAAGAGATGAATATGCTCCAAAGAAGATGGTCGAATTTGATTAAATATTATGACTTCTTAATACATTACCACCATGGGAAAGCAAAAAAGGTGGTAGATGCTTTGAGTTAAATGGACCATGCTAGCCTATCCATGATGAGGATCAAAAAAGATCCTATATTTATGGATTTATAAAGGATGGATCTTGAAAATTAAAAGGAAGTGGTTAAATATTATCTTTCTCAAATGAATGTTCAACCATATATACAAGTTAAGATTAAGGAGGTGTGGAAGGAATATGTAGAGATATAAAAGTAGGTGAGAGATGTTCCTGAATTCAGCCTTGATTTTGATAGAATAACAAGGTTCAGTAACCATGTTTGTATTCCTCTCATTCCAGAATTAAATAAGGAACTATTAGATGAGGATCATATTTCTTCATTCTCTATTCAAATTGGAAGAAAAAATATGTATAGGGACCTGAAAGAGTATTTCTAGTGGGATAAATGAAAATAGGTGTTGTTGAATATTTCTCTCGGTTCTTGGTTTCTCATAAAGTTAAGGTTGAGAGACATAGTTATAAGGGAATTTAACAACCATTACCCATACTAAAATGGAAATAGAAAAACATCACTATAGAATTTTTCATAGGACATCCCAAAAAATCTAAAGGTCATAATTCTATCTGGTTTATAATTGATCACCTTATAAATTCATCACACTTCATTGCTATTAGATAGGATTTTACTCTTGATCAGATTGTCAGGATATATGTAAAGAAAGTGGTAAGATTTCATGGAGTACCACTTTCCATTCTATATGAGAGGGATCTAAGGTTTACCTTGAAGTTATAAGGAAGTATTCAGTAGGCTCTGGATAAAGTGTTAAGTTTCATCACTTCTTTTCATCCTTAGATAAATGGTCTATCTGAGAGGATAATTCAAACTTTAGAAGACATATTGAGAGTTTTCTCTATGGATTTCAAAGGTGGTTGGTATCAACACCTACCTTTGGTATAATTTTCTTCCAATAATAGCTTTCACTTTAGTATTCAAGTGGATCCTTATAAATCCCTCTTTAGAAACAAGTGAAAAACTCCAACTTTATGGGATGAATTTGGGGAAATAAATCTATTAGGACCTGATCTTTTTTATGAAATGGCAAAGAAGGTCAGATCTATTTAACAACACATAAGATCAGCTCAAAGTCAAAAAAACATTTGTGCTGAACATCAATGAAAAGACCTATATTTTGAAGTGGTTGAAAAGGTTTTTCTACAAATATCTCCCTATAAGAGATTAATGAGATTTAAAAAGAAGGTAAATCTGATCCCTAGGTATATTGGCCTTTTTGAAATTCTTCATTGTGTTGCGAAGGTAACTTATAGATTAGCGCTTCTACTAAATATCTATCAAGTTCATGATTTGTTCCATGTATCACTCTTAAGAAATTAAATACCTAATCCTTCACATGTAATAAACTCATAATTCATACCACTGGAGAAAGATCTTTCTTATGAATAATAATCGATCGAGATTCTGGATCGTAGAAAAAAATTTCTATGAAATAAGACCAATCGCTTGGTTAAAGTTTTATAGTGGAACCTCTAATTTGAGGAAGCTATGTGGGAAGTGGGGACGTGATGAGGCAGTGGTATCCTCATCTGTTTATATCCAAGTAAATAATTTTGAGGAATAAATTTACTTTAAGGGGGTATAATGTAACACTTGGATGTTTTTATGAAATAATATCTTTAAATAATTTTAATTCTTCAATAGCTTGCATTAGCTGAAATTGTGAGTTTAAACAAACCACATGACACCATTAGTATAAAATGAACCTTATAACCTAGTTTTTAAGTTATTAGTAATAAATATAACTAAATTATGAAAATATATGGTGAATTCATTAGATACTAATTATTTATGAAAAATATAAACCAATTAAATGCAAAGGAAATATTTTTATTTTAGTATTAATAAATTAAGTGATTTATAATTAGTAAATGAAATTAATTAAATAAAAATGTTATATATTTAATAAAATATTTTTTACATTCATCAAATAGATATTTTAGTCAAAGGATATTAATAAACCCAATTTTATGTATAAAAAATTATATTTTTCAAAAGGGTAATTTTATCGCCTTTTAATGGTCAATGCATTTTAAATTACAATTTTCACACATTAATAATTTTTATATTACAATATAAACTTATTATTTGAAATTGGTATATAAAAATTTAATTTGGATGAATTATTTATATAAATTTCAAGTTTTTATGAATAGTAAAAATATACTAATTTTTAATTGAAAAAAAAAATTATTTTCATTAAAATAATTTATTTGGTTAAATTATATTATTGAATAATTTCAAAGTATAATTATATTATTTTTTATATTTTAATATAATTTATGTCATTTTCATTAATTTTACATTGAATTTAGATGTAAAAATGTTTCAATCTTTTAAAATGTTGTAACTTTTAAAACATATTTCCAAATTCCCACAATGAGATTAATTGTAAATTAATTAATTTAAATTTTGTTTTTTAAATTTTGAAAAATTTATTCCATATTTGGAATAATTATGTTCAAATTATTTAAATAGATTTATTTTATTTTTCGGAATTATGAATTATAAATACAGTAATTATTTTTAGAACAGTAAAAGGGTAAATCATGTAATTAAGGGTAAAAATAATATTATAAAAGTACACTAACACTTTTTCTAATATCATTGGATGATTTTATTTTGATCTAAATCATCCTTGTGACTAAATTTTATCTTTTGTAATCCACTTGGATGAGATTAGGACATTTAATGTATTTTATTTAATGGAAAGTTAAATATTTCTTACTCAAATTTTAATAGCTATGTCTTTTTTAATATAAGGTTATACATAAGATAAATTTGAATATAAATACTCATTTTAAAAAAAATTATTATTTATTGTTGTATTTTTTTTAATTTTTAGTAAATAATTAGTTACCTTAAATTCTTATACATTGATAATATAGAAATTATTTAATTGATAAAAAATTAATAAAATAATTTTTATTTAAATGATAATAACCATTAAAAGACAAAAAAAACCTAAAAATTCTTTTTTTAGAGTATATATCAACCATAATCATCCAAGGTTTTAGTTATTAACCATTTGGATCCATATAGAAAATTTTATGACACTTATAATATTTTATTTAAAGTAATGTAAAAGTTGTCACATGCATGTTTTAATAAATATAACATTTTTAATGTAGGATTTTCCTGAATATATATTCAACTATAAGTATTATTATAAAATATAGAGTATTTATCTTCATCACAGTATTTCATTTATAATTTTTATTCAAAAAATGAGTATATTAAATAATTTCACAAAACTGATGTAGTAATTATTTTATTAATGGAGATAACAAATAAATGTAATTAAAATAATAAAATAAATATAATTTGGGATAATTAATATATTCTATGAATTTTATAGAATAATTTGACCTCCAATTAATATAATAAAATATTTTTTTCAAAGTTAACTTGTTATCTTAATATTTTTAAAAATCAATGAATTGAATAGTTTCAAAATTGAAACTATTGATTGTTTATCAAAATAATGTCTTATTAAATTATTTAAACATAATAATACATTTATAAAAATATAAAATAATTATTATATGGTTTAAATTTTTATAAATTTTCTATTTATGGTCTAAGTAACATAAAATAAATAAATATTTCACTCTTAATATTTAATAATTTGTTACCTTAGTTAAAATTAAAATAGAATAACTAAGGGTTAATTAAAATGATAAGGTTTAAATTGATATAAAAACTTGTCTAAAATTTATTTTTTTATGATATTACAACCTTATCTCTTCTAATATTCAAAAATATGACATTTTGGAGGTTCTTGTATGTGGTTTAATTTTATTATAAATTAATAGTTTTGGATATTTCGAAAGTCCCCTCACCTCAATTATAAAAGGGCACATCATCCCTCTCTTATTCACTTCACTTTGAGCCTTCAAGATCGACCATACCCTACCTATTTCCATTATAAAATTATTTAGTCACATTCTAGTGGTTCTTTTATACTCCAAATACCAACTCTAGTGCTTTAAGAGGAGATCTAGTAGGTGCTCATCGAAGAAGAGGTAATCTCTTCTACCAATTCCTTCAAACTTATTTATTCTTCTACTTACTCTTCATGAGATGTTACCATTATAAAGTAATATATCCAGTATAAATTATATAATTATATGTTATTATTATTATGAAACAACCATATTACACCTTTTATCCATCCTACTGAAAATGAAATCACCACGTGTGCGTGCGTACGACTTACCATCTTCACATCGTGGTGTAATATGTTTTTCACTACCACCTTAATTGTATAGATATAATGATATAAATAGTAACTATATATTATTATTATAACATGATATGGATTTTTGAACCAAATATATACCATCTACTTCCATACAATTTCACAATTATGGGAATGATATCATTGCTCGTGTGTACGTACGGTCGACGGTCTCCAAGATAAAATGTGATTCATTCTATATAATATCCATTAAATAATGATTATATAAATGTATATAATTAATATATATGACTTATATTATACTAAAATCATTTTTGAAATGATATAACTATAATATAATAAGTAGAACTAGAACTTATTCGACAAACCATGTATAAAAAAATGAAGCGGTTAATACCTGAATAATGAGTAATAATAAAATGTTATTAACAAATGGATGATAATATGATAATATATGATATTATAAAAATTAATATGATTCTGTAATAAGTCGATGACATTATTTAAATCATTATACAGGAGTTTTGGATACATACAAAGGATATCAGACCTAATGTAAGTGATAATTTTGCAATCTCATTATTATCTGAGATTGTTTATACATAAGTATTTACTAAGCTATATTTATCAATCATGCCCAAGTATCATAAATATGTATGAAAAAATATTATTTATATTCTTATAAAATTGTTTAAATTAAATTTTACCCATTTTTTAATTTTTATTAAATGGTATGAAATGAATCTTTTGTAGTTTTTGATACGAGGTACTTTTTAACTTATCTGACAAAATTACAAGAAGAATGTTTTCTTTTAACTTATATGGCATGAATAGATTTTTATGTTTTTATAATGCCTTATTTCCATTAATATTAAAATACATTATTTCAAGGTTATTTTAAAAGAAATTATTTTATTTTAAATTTTCTTATCATTTTGAGAAAAGAAAAATTTTTTGAATAAGAAATGATATTTTCCTCCAGAATTAATTTCAAGTGTTATATCAAAATTATTTTCTATATAAGATGGAATTATTTAATATTTTTATGTTTCAAGTATACTATACATATTATTCCTAAGGTTTTATTGTGTTTATTATGGAATTATATTTATGAAATCCATTTGTTTTACATGGATTATGTTATGATGGAATGATGTTTAAGAAACCCATTTTATTCATTGGGTTATGCTATGTTGAATGATTTATGTTTTTTGGGAATATGTAAGAATGATTTTATTATGATATTTTTGGTACCTATATCTCCCTATAATTAATTTGGTAAGTATTTATATCTCATGAGATAGATAGGGCTGGAATAGGAAGTAAATTTGGTTCAGTAATACAGAGATGGAATGAGGATTGAACTCGGTTCAGTGATGAACATTGTCCGCCATAATGGTCTTAGAAATGAGCCTCAACTAATATGAAATTATTTTATATGCTTATGTGTATACCAAAAATTCCATGTCTTATGTTATGACTTTTTAGAATATGTTAATTGATTCTTTATGAACTTTTCTGATGTATCCCATGACATGATATCATGATATTTCATATGAAGGATAATATTTCCAAATGTTGTGTTCTTATATCTTATGATTATGATAAGATTGATATCTCCCTTGTTTACCCTTACTTATTATCTAAGCTCATAATTACTTATTTTTATTTTCCTATGGTTATGAATAAGGGTATTAAGTAAGATATTTCAAAAGGGGGTCTAGTTATGAAGGAATAAGCGGGAGATAATATAGATGTCTTACGAACCAGTTGTTTATATTTCCAATTTTCTAATGACACTAAAACAATACGGTCCTAGCATGGTTTTTTTATGTTTTTTAATGAATATTATTCAATTTTTAATTAATATCTATGTATGTAAAGTGTGGTCTGTTATACATACAATGGATGTGATTTCCATTAGATGTTCATATTTATCATCGCATTGATAGATGATCATAGGTTGGTTCATAATATCAAACATGACTTACCTTCCTCATAAATTGATGTTCTATTTATGTAAATAATTATAATCCATGCCTAAGATAACATCAAACCCAACCAAATGGATAATAACAAGATTTTTAGGAAGAACATTCCCACAAACTTCAACCAAAGAAGAATCATAGACTTTAGATGCAACCATCATACCATTAAGGGTTTTTACTGCAAAATCAACATCTTATTGTTTATGTGTTATAGTTATACCCTTATAAAATTCTTTTAATATAAAATATTGAGTATATCCAAAATCAAATAATATATTATAAGTTCAATAGTGGATGGTAAGGGTAATTTTCATAAATTTTTGTCGCATCCCTCATTATTAATTATGATCACATGATATTTATCATTGTATTTGGGATTAATAGGTTTTTTATGTCGATAATCAACATTAACCTTCATATTTGGGAACTAATTGGAATAATTCTCATACTCCTTTCATTTAAAACATTGTAGTGTGGGTGGTTCATTCTTCAATGATTTCTCTCTATTCGCATCATTAGATAACATCTTCCCATCACTTCAGTACTTGATTTCCTAATTAATTTCCTTTAAAAACTTGAAATATTTACCATTTACCTTAAGATAATTTCCTCCATGTTTCCTTCTAGATTTTTCGAATAAAGTAAATATCATCTTCTTCTCTCCATGGTTTTTAGAATTTATTTTGAATTACATATTTATCTTCTTATCAAAACCATGAGGTTGATGGGTAACTCCAATATCCATCTTCACTATGATGGCACATAACATTATTTCTTCATAGTTACTGAAGTACCTTATGGTTAACACCCTTTGGATACTTTGTTTTAATCCACTGAATAATCGGTTAACCTTACTTTTAGGTTAGATGATAATTCTAGAATCATACCTCACAAGTCTTGTAAAATTTTCCTCATAGGTAACAATGGATTAATCATCCTTATATTTAAGACAAATGAATTAATTATCCATTTTCATGAAAATAATATAATGAAATTACTTATTTAAAAATAAGAGCTTAAACTCAACCCACTCGATGGAGTCAATTTCTTCATTTTCAATCATGTTCTTGCTAAGAATCCACCGTTGATCTGATTCACCTTCCAAATGATAAATATCTAGAATAATATTCTCATGTTTTAAACACCAAATAAAGTAAAATATCTTTGAAATGGTATTATTCCATTTCTCAGTAACTACTGGATCAGCAGACCCACTAAAACAAGGTGAATGTTACCTCAAGAAGGACTCAACATAATGTTGTTCCACCATTTAATCATTTTCGTGCTCATTGTGATTCATATCTTGAGAAAGATGTGTGATCATATAAATAATATTTTTCATTCCATCTCCCATAACATTCAGTTTCTTATGAGGACAATTATTGTATTATCCATCACATTCGGCATTAACATGATTCCTTTGTGTTCTGATCATTGAATAAAACCAAAAATCATACTGTGAGAAACAATAATCATAGTGGAAAACCACATAATCATGAAAAAACATTTATAGGATACCTGAATCATGAAACCTTATTCTATGACATCATAGTTTTATCCTAGGACATTCATGATCATTACAAAAATATTAGTATGTTTTCCTATACTTATAATTATCCCCATAGTTCTAACTAAATTTTTCTCATCCTAGTTTCCAATTATTAACTAAACTATACTCTAGTACCAACTATAACAACCCATAATTTTCATATATAGATATCACATATTCATAAAAAAATATTCATTACATAACATAATGATCCACTCCGGAATCATATAGGCCTAGTGCCTTTGGAAACATAGACCCATAAAAAATGGTTCATAAAAGATCTACATATTCACCCACTAAGTTCTTCATAACTAGAACCATTCTTATAAATATCATACTTAGTACATTTCTTCGTAACCTAGGGAAATTAAATATAAGAAATGGTGAGCTCAAATTCTCAACAAGGGTAAATAAGGTAGATATCAATTATCACTTGAGAATAACATGAACATAAGGGTATGATAACATGAGCATAACATTTAAAATCATACCCTAGATATCATAAATCATAATCTTGAATCATATCATAAATATTGGTAGTTTATAAGAAATGAATCATAAATTAATCAAAGAAAATGAGTCATGAGAGCATAAAATTATCATAATTTATAAGTTTCTGGCATATACATAATCATAGAAAATAAATTCCTTTTTAGTAAAGGCTCATTGAAAATACTATCATAGCGGAATGGGTTCACTCCCCAAACCATCATAGTAGTAAAGGTTCACTACCAATACTATCATATTAGATAAATTTATTTACTAATCTAGATTCACATCCCATTCCATTCATATTTATCTCATGAGATATTAATCATTACCAAATGTATTGGAGGGACATATAGTTCCCAAACATAACATAATTAAAATCATACATATATATTCCACAAGATCATAAAACATTCATCACATCATAAACCATGAAAATTAATGTTTTTAATAAATATTTCATGATTTCATCATAACATAACCTATGTAAAAGAAATGGGTTTCATAAACATCTTATCATTTCATCATAGCATAACCCATGAAAAAGGAATCGTTTTATTAAAAATATTATCATAAAAATAAATTATACAGATAAATAATAAGGATAGAATCCTTGGATAATATACCTAGTAAATCATAAGTTAAATCAAGGATTTTTTTCTTTGATTAAAATAAATACCATTAAAATATTATTGAACATTCTTGAGGAAAATATCTTTTCCATTTTGAAAACACTTCATTAAAATATAAAAAATTATAAAATATTATGGAAACCCTTTTATTTAAAAATAACCAAGGAAAATTATATAGTAATATTCAAATAATTTATTTTTCATTATAGAGGGAAATTTAGTTCATGTTGTATAAGTTAAAAACATTACTTTCGTACTTTTATGAAAACTCAAAAAAATACCTCATTTAGAAAATGAAAAGTAGATTCGTTTTAAACCATTTTGTAAAAATTAAAAAAATGGGTAAAAATTAATTTAAAAAATACTTGTAGAATATTAAAAACCTTCTTCAAAATGTTTTTAGAAAACATGTATATGGAATAAAAAGGTTTTTTGACCGAAGAAGGAAAAGAAGTCAATTTTCATTAAAAATATATTTTTGGTATCTTGAGTGCTTAATGTGAGGAAAATAAAATTAAAACATGTATTCTCAAGAAATAAATATATTAGAATAAAATTTATGATTTTATTGAGATGTATATCATAATATTTCATCACTGGGATAAATCGTAAACAATACTCATAAATAATATGATTGGAACAAAAAACTCTTACTGCTTTGGTATTTTTAAATCATAAATCTCATGAAATATGGAACCTAAAATGGATATTTAAATACCTAAAATTTATATTATAATAACAAATAAGTTCATTTATTGGTAGTATATACACCATGTAAATTACACAAATGGTGAATATGGCATATGTCTCACAGAAATAAAAGGGAGATGAAAATCCCTTATCATAGGTCTGACTTCCTTCATACGTGTTGGAACTGCATTTATAATAAATTTAAATTTTTAATAAATATATTATATAACCATAATAATATATATCATACCATATATTATTTACTTATAACCTTTTATTTCCCATTTTTTAACACTTCTATATTAAAATCACTTTTCCGAGTGATATTTGCTTTGTTTTTCATGTATGTTCTGGTTCTATAGTTTTGGTCCTTATATTTTGATCATGGTTAAATCATATCCATAATTTTAATCATGATATAAATATAATATATATTCATTATATAAATATTTATAGACATTCAAAATATATATATAGAAAAATTAATTACACCATTCATGGATACGGTAAGTCGTACGTATGCATAAACATTATTTTTAATTTTTTTTCAAAAATGGAAAAAAAAGATTGGTAAATAAAAGATAAACTTTATAGAGTAATTATTATATCATATATATTCATTAAATAAATCCTTACTATCATCCAAGTAAAATATAAATTATAAATGAATCACATCGCTTTGTGGATGTGGTAGTCCATACGTACGTGCGATCGACGTTATCATTTTCCAACAGTTTGGAAGGTAAAAAAGTTGATATAATATTATCAACATAGAAGTATAATTATATCATAATTATCATATATAAACATTAAAATCATCATAATACCCATCCATAAATTATGGTAATTATAAATGAATTGTATCACTGCATGGAAATGGTAAGTCGTACGTATGCACGAGCAATATTTTCACTTCTCATTTGATGGAAGGGGGTGGATAGGGGTGGTTTCATAATAATAATAACATTTTATTATATTTATAATACTTAATTTATTATTTTATGAAGAATATATCATATTTATAGGAGGTGAAAGAATTATTTAAAATAAATTGATTGATTAAGGTGATTAACTCTTCTTTGACATAACTCCTTTAGATCTCTTATTAAGGGATCTATGGTTGGTATTTTGGGAATATAAATGCCTATAGAATGTGTATATGAGAGTAGATAAGATAAATTGTTATATTTTGGTTGATATGGAAGACTCAAAGTGGTGTTAAGAATATAAAGTAGTGGTTTCCTTTTATAATTGAGGGGAGTGGCGCCCATGGAATTTATTAAAAGATTAAAATATATTAAATAAATTCTAAAGACATGTGATTCCAAATGGACTATAAATTAGAGAGTGATGAAATTTAAAAACATATATTATCCCATTTTTTCTATTTTAATATTTTTTTGATTTTTAAGTAATTTAATAAAATATTATTTTCATAAAATATCATTATTGAAAATTTAGACTCTATTCATTTAATTTGACATAAAAAGAATAAATAAAAAATTTAATTCGAATATAATCATTTATAATAAAACTAATATGTCATATTTAAGAATACAATAAGTTTCACACATTAACTCACTCAAATTATATTACTTTTTGTATTTTTTAATTTTTTTATTATATTTTTTTATTAATTGGAGAAATACTACATCGTTATTGCATCAGCATTTAAGGTTATTATATAATTACTAAAAATTAGAAATAAATTTATGTCATGAAAATAATTTCATTAATATAAAAATAGACACTTATATTCATTTATAACTTCTTTTTCCCTATGCGGAAACATAAGAGATATTTAAAACTAAGAGAGTGACTTTTTGTAACTTGCTTTTATTTAAATATTATATAAGTTATTTTCATGGTAAATTGTCCAATAAAAAACTAAATTTTGAGAGTAAGGTGATAATTGTTGAATTAAATTCATAAAATAAGAATTAGGATGAAAAATTGTGGTCTTATAACTTATTTTTTACCTATATTAACCTGATTTACCCTTTATCGAGATCATAAATTTTATCACAATTACTATTCATATTGGCCAAAAATAGAAGGGTATTATTTAAAAAAATTAAACTAATAATTATTAATATGGTTTCCATTTTATCAAATTCAATACCTATAAGTGTCAGAAATTAATTTTAAAATAACCACCCAACATGTGACGAAAACCTCTTTTAGAAAAATATATCTTTAAGCATAAAACCATGTTTATTCTTATCACATGCCTAGAAAAAAAAAGTTAAAACAATGGATTAAATATAATATATATATATATTATTAAAAAAATAAAAAATATATAACAGTTTAATTTATTAAGATAAAAGTGCATTGTGTTCATAAAAATAGTTTTTCAGAAAATATTTGTTTTACTTTTAAAGGATTTTTATTTTCACTTATAATTAATAGATAAAAAATGAATTTATTTTATTCATATGAAAACCATATTTTTTTCATAATTTATTTATAACTATTCATACCCTCCAATACAACAGCTAGGTGATAACTTCCACTTTAAATAATAATATTTTAATAGTATAATGTGATTCATTTAAACTAGGTGTTTCATGTAACGCAAGCTATCGAAGAAATTAAATTTATTTTAGGAAACTATTTCATAAAATATCAAGGTGTTACATAGTGTTTGGTCTGGGTCAATGTTAAATAAAATATATTTTTTATTGGTCCACCAATATACCCTCTCTTGATATTATATGACCCAAAAATGAAACTTTTTGAAGCTAAAATTTATACTTGGTAAATTTTGTATACAAGTTCACCTTCCTTGGGTTATTTTTTACAATCCTCAAGTTATATTAAAAATCTTACTTGCTCTTGTAATATATAATAATATCATATATAAATACTACAACAAACTGATCAATGTAATATCTAAAGTCTCTATTTGTTAAATTCATAAATATAACGGGGGAATTAATAAGGCCAAATAGAATCAATATAAATTTAGAGTGTCCATACCTCAATTAGAAGGTTGTATTAGGTATGTATTCAATTTTAACCTCAATCAATATTATCCAAATCAAAGATCAATATTGTAAAAATATTTATCTACTTGTAATTTATCAAATAAATCATCAACATGAGGCAGCAGATACTTATTCTTGATTGTGATCTAGTTAAGTTATCAATAATAAGTGAGGAGTTTCATTTATCCATAATTCTTCTTAACAAAAAGAATTGGTTTACCCCAAGGTGATACACTTATAGTAATTAATCCCTTATCAATATTCTCTTGGATTTTCCTCTTCAATTCTTGCAACTTAATCGGGGTTATTCTATATGGAGTCTTTAAAATAGGTGTAGCATCAGGTATGGGTTCTATTTAAAACTCAACTTCATGATTCGTAGGAAGACTTGAAAAATATTTTTTAAATACATAAAAAAACTCCCATGAAATCAGAATATCTTAGATGTTGAGTTTCTTCCCAACCATCAAATATAAATACCCCTTTTAAATAGGAATCAAGACCCATTCAATGGATTTAATTTCCATTAGAAATTAATATTTATCCTCACACTAATAGAAAATCATTGGTTAGTTTGTAATATAAAATTAAACTTCCCTTCTTCAATAATTTATATGGGATTTATATAAATAAATTCAATCCATTCCCAAAATAACATCAAATTCAACTGGAGGGAAAATAAAAAGATTTACAAGAAGCAAATTCTCACAAATTCTAATTGGGGAATAATCATAGAATTGAGGTGTGATCATTGTACTATTAGGAGTTTGTACTTTTAATTCAACATCTAATAATTGTGGTAGTAATATAATTCCATTAGAAAATTATTTATATATAAAATATTGGGTAAAACCATAATCAAATAAGATAATAGTAGTTCTATATTAGATGGTAAATGTACCTTTTTTCACTTTCTTATCATACCCCAAATCTGAAATAGTGATTTCTTGATATTTTCTTTTTCTATGGGATTAAGAGGTCTTTAACATCAATAATAATTATTAAAACTTGGATTCAATAACTAGTTAACATAATTCCCATAATACTTGAATTTGAAACATTAGAGTGTGTGTGGTGAATTATATTGGAAATTTTCATCATTACATCCATTGATTGGCCACTTCACATCACTTTGGCACACTATTTATCAATAATCTTCCTACATTTGTTTAACATGTAAAGCATTTATTATTCCCCTTAGGACAATTTCCTCCATGTTTCTTTCTACACTTCTAGTATAAATTATGGCTAAACTTCTTTACTGTATTGGTTTTTTATTATAATTTCATTTGAATTCAATATTTATTTTTTTATAAAAACCATGATATTTATGGGTGACTCCAATATTTTTCTCTACCTTGATAGCACATAAAATGATTTATTCATAGATATTGAAGTCCATTATGGATAACACCCTTTAAATACTTGGTTTTAAACCACTTAAGAACCAATAAATCTTACTTTATGGTTTAATGATAATAATAGAAGCATACCTTGAAAGTCTTGTAAAATTTTCCTCATAGGTAGCAACTGATTCATCGTCTTTATACTTTATCTCAAGGAATTCCATATCTATTATCATATGAATAATAGGGGGAAAGTACTTATTAAAAAATTATCTTAAAAAATAATCCCACTTTATAGAGTCAATTTATTCCCATTTCCAATTATTCTTGATAAGATACCACCATTGATCCACTTCACCATCCAGGTTTTTAAACAACTAAGATAACCATTTCATGTTTCGAACACTAGAGAAAGAAAAATATATTTTTAGTGATACTAATCCTTTTCTCAGAAATTAGTGGATTAGTAGATCGACTAAAAGAATATGGATATTACCTCATTAAGGACCCAAAAATATGTTGTTCCCTTATTTACTCATTTTTAATATCAGTATGACTCATGGAATAAGAATTATGTATAATCATAGTAATAATATTTTTCTTTCCAACTCCTATAACATTAAATTTCTCAGGATGAAAAAAAGTGAATTTTCCATCAAATTCAGTATTAACATGGTTCCTTCTACTTCTATCCATTGAATAAAACCAAAAAATAATATTATGAGTAATAATAATCATATTTGTAAATCATATAATCATAAAAAAAACCATTCATAGGACGTCTAAATTGTAGCACCTTCTTTTCAATCTATGACATCTTAGGTTTAACCTAGTCTATCTGTAGTAATTATCTATCAAAATCCTTTATAATAGATCATAAATAAAATGTGTATTTTCCCAATAATATCCCTTAGGAGTGTCTATCTATGTTTTCACTCTTGGACCCACTCATCATGCACTGGTGATGATTGAGTTAATGCCCAATACACCCAATTCAGAGTTGTTACCCCTAGAAGAATTTTTGAGAAAACCATATCTACTTTTTAGTATCTAGATAGTGACATATTTTATAGAAAAAATAAAATCTTTTATTTACCATGACTTAGGGTGTTCTCGTATACTTTGTCTTTTCCTAAGGGGTCACACTAAAGTTTTTTCATCCTAGTTTGTAAAAGTGACTAAACCTTGTGTTGATACCAAATATAGTGACCTAAAAATTTCATTCATAAATATTACATCTTAATGGATGAATATTCCTTACATAAAATTCCAATCCATGCTAGAACAATAATTTATTAGAGTCTTTTGAAACAAGGATACATAAAAAATTAGTACGTAAAATATTTACATCATCTCACACTTATTTATTCACAACTAGTACCCTTCTTAGACATATCATACTTAAAACCTGTCTCCATATATTTGGGAAAATGAAACATAAGAAAGGGTAATATGGGATTATTATTAAATTTAAACAAGGGAGATATCAATCAATGATCATAAGTGAGAATAAGTTAATTATAAGGGTATGAGAACATGATCTAAATATTAGAAAAGCATATCCAACAATTTATATATCTTAAACATGAATCATGGCATAAATCATTGTAAATAAAAATACATAAGACATAAGAGTGTGTAATTACCAATGTTAAATCATGATCCATGATAATATATCATAAGAATAATATATAAGTTTGTGTAATTCGCATAATCATATAAAAACACTTCCTTCATCAACTTTCACTCCATGACTATCATTGTGCATAATGTCCCATAATGGAAATACCTACCTAATAATTTCTAACATCTTATTAGGTGTAACTTCTATCCAATTAACTTAATCATCTTTAAAGAGTTTATTAACTCTACCATCTCTTAGGATTTTATCAACTCTATCATTATTACCCAATGCATTGGAGGGATATAATGGACCCACTTCATCCTTGGTTTTTAACATAACCACTCATCCCTGGTTTATATCAGAACCACCCATCATTAGTTTATAATGAAACCACCCATCACATAATTATAATCCATTAATATATATTAGACAAGATCATGAAAGCATTTATCATTACATCAAACCTTAACCTGTGGAAAAGAAAATAGGTTTAACCAATATTTCATAATCATAAACCATCCATAGAAAGAATAAAGATGCCAAAATTTGATTATATTCCTATTAAAGTATAAGGAAATTAAAAGGATAAAAATTTTCATGACCCCATCCCCCCAAAGAGTACTCCTCTTGGGCCAGCAATGAGATAAGAAGGATAGTGACCTTCCAATCCCCACCTTTAGTAGGCCCTAGGTTAGCGACTAGCACCAAGGTTAAAATAAACATACAAACGGGAGGCATTACCTCTAAGAGTACATGAAGAAGAGAGAGGAAAAAATATTAACCAATAAACACCTACTTATAAAGATAAAATAAATACAAATTGCATACATATAATTTTATACAGTACTAAAACAACTTGAAGGAAATTTATAAGTACCAAAAAGGTAAACTCGGTGGTGACCACAAATCCCAAATAGATCCTCAAAAACCACAAGATATTAATATCCATATTGATCTCCAGCCTTCTCCTTCTTATCTAAAAATATTTTTTATATATGTGGGGTGAGAATAATAATATACTCTGTAGTTTCATCCATAGAGCCTCTTAGGAAATAGATAAATAAAACATATTAAAACCTATTGAACAATAAGTGAAACTAACTCATCACCTAAATATATATACTAAGTTCCCTGCCTCACCATGGGTATCTCTCACCAAGTAAATCATACAAGAGATATTTATAATATAATATCCAAAAAGGTAAACCCCACTATAACTTCCCAATAGTTTACCGTTCTTCCCCAATGTCACATGTCCTCATCCATCTCTCTTTAAAAGAAGCCATCCTGAAGACACCTGGGCTAAGTATCAAAATCATGCATCTCATGCATCACATTATCTCATCATCCTATATCACATATCCCTATAATAACCAATTAGTTTTCAGGAGCCTCCACATCTTGTATTATGTGTATTATGCATCGGGTATTATACCTCAATCCATCATACCCATATAGTGATTAAGGTACCTCAAACCATCACACATCATACCTATAATAATCATTTGGATTTTATATCTAGAGATATATTTGTGTAAAATAACCACAAGAAATTAAAATCCTCTATAAACATATATTGGAAACTAACCACTATACATATTAGCATATAATACTACTAAGAGAAGATATTGGAGCCAAAGTGAGTAGTCAGTCATTCGTCTCTCACCAATATCGATGTTGGGGAAAACACCCTCCCATAGTCTAATGGCTGTCAGTCTCTCTATAACATTTAGGGGGTAGCATATAAAATTACAAAACATAGAGGATATAATATATCTCACAACCACACTATTGGAATAACCTTATCCAAAGCTTAACTATATGTATCATCACTTGAACACCCAACTTCCATTGTTATGGAATAGATATACAATAATAACACAAGAATTTTAGGAGATATAATTAAATTAATTATTTATATTTTATCATTTACTTTCATTAATCAATTCCTTATCTATTAATTAACATCATTCTAAAATATATTTCATTAGAAAACTTGGTGAATCCCATTTCCTCTAGGCAGAATACAACCAAGTTCATAGTTTCTCAAGATCATCTCATTTTCATTATTGAAACAATTACCCCATGGGTTAAGTCATTTATTAACCATTATTATCATTCTATAATTCTGGGTACTCGAGGAAAAAATCCTAAGATACAATCAATATATGCAAATAAGCACATCTAACTTCCTCAAGCAGTGGGGAAAGCAAGGTAGGTAAACAAGTAACCTGGTCATCTAGACATTAAATAGATTCATTCATAAGTAATCATCCCATCTTTATCGCATCAATAAGTAATCATAGATTCAAAATGTTACATCATCCTAGTTCCATACTCATCACCCTTATGCATATCCCCATGTATCCCTCCATCATAGGTGTCAACTAATGTTAAAACCATTTGGGACTCCCTTTCCATATCTCTTCAGCCTTCCCGGGCTCACATCACATTACAAGGCTCATATCCAAAGCACATAAAAGATATCCAACAAAAAAATATAGTAAAGTGGGAAACTTGGCCCTAAAATAAGGAATTCATCCCTCACATGAAAATGGGCCCTCACCGCCCCCAACACAAGGCATCCAACCCTTATAAACAAATAGGAACTCTCATCCCCAAGGATTTATCTTTATCAAAAAAATTGGTTTGTATTCCATCTTGAATTAACTAATTCATTATTCAAAGGTTTCCAACTATGAGAGACTTGAGGTATCAGCTATAAAAAGCTATATAAATTAATTAAACATGCTTCCTAGTATTTCCCTACTTTAACAACCTTTAGAAAAAAATTATCATTTAACATGACTTTAATCATTAATTTATCAACAAGAATTCTAGATTCAAATTATTTATCTAATTCCAATAACATATGGAATAAAACATTAAATTAAACATGCATAATTTCATAAATTTTATTACTATCAAATTATAAGAAACACCTTATTTAATAAACATGCCTCTTCTTTAACTCTTTATCCAGCCAAAAAATTATTACCATCTTTAAATTATTTATCCAATTTAATAAATTTAAATATAATAAACTAAGAATAAGAAAATTCTATATAAATCATAGTATATATACCACACTATCTAGAAAAATAATAGAAAAACTATTATCACGGTGCGAAAAAACAACATGTGATCACTAAAACCATAAACCAATACCCTTATTTAATCCAGTTTAATATTTATTAGGTTAATTTCACCACCACCCAAAGGGATAAATCATGGTCAATTTACAATTTCACATAAATAAAATATAATTAATGAATACCCTACCTCAAAGGCATTAATGTTCTTCCCATGATAACTAATTAATGTCATGGATCTCCAATCACCTCTCTGGCAGGAAATTGCATCCATACAAGGACTCCATGCCACAACTAC
Source organism: Viscum album (assembly GCA_963277665.1). Taxonomy (NCBI): domain Eukaryota; kingdom Viridiplantae; phylum Streptophyta; class Magnoliopsida; order Santalales; family Viscaceae; genus Viscum; species Viscum album. The sequence goes on from OY728127.1 coordinate 1,818,266,577, forward strand.
ACTAAAGAAAAAAACTCTACTATAATGATGGAGATAAACCTCCATAACATCGTAAAATGAAATTGTAATAAATGATATCAATCCAAAAGAATACGTGATAAAATGGAGGTAGAACATACCTCATAATCCTTGCATATTGAACATGGGAAGTAGGGATAAATCCTTGTTGAAAGTTTATTCAAATCCTTAAAAACCTATACTTGGGTGCCTAATATTCAAGAGAAATAATTGAGATAAATGTTAGGTGTAGGGGTATTGGTTATTTATAGGAATAAAAACAATTAAGGGGCCATATCACATCCCCATGTTCCATGGCACAGAACACCTTAGCTACGGCATGGTGGGAGAAGACCACCCATATCCCCCAGTCAAATGCACTCCTAGGATCCATAGATGGATCCATGGAGAATATCTGATTTAGATAGGGAAGTTACTATGTTTTATCCTACTATCCACATTGTAGCCACCTATAAATTGGTAGTAGATCCTTGAGGCACTATGACGGAGCTCTAGCTCCATGCCATAACCTCCCGACAAGCCTACATCATGTCCTGATCTACAGCGCAGCATCTTAGTCAGCTAAGTCATAGCCTATCCCCCATGGAGAATTTTAAGTAGCCTAAATACTCCTACTAAGTCTCTCTTATGTTGTAGCTGGATCCACTATACCACATCCACCATCCCTATGGAACAACGCATCCCTCCACACCGCAACCATTCCATTTTTGGCAGTGGAACCCCCATTTCCCCCCAAACACCTTGAAAGCTCCTCTAGGTTTCTCCAACATAAAAAATACACAAATGGAATGGATAACAGGATCCTAGAACTTACCTCAGATATCTCTCAAACTATTATCATCCTCAAGAATTTCAAAACCAAACCATAAAACAAATAAAGAGAAATAGGTTGTCTGAAGGGCCACCCTATGAGATACCTATCAAGGATCTCACCATCCTACGAGATCAACTACCACACTTATAGGAACAAATCAAAAAACCAGGAAAAAACAATAACCCTATCCAAAACACTCTTGGGGTAGATACCAATTAAACAAGATAAAGGTCACAAAATGTAACAAGATAGAACCCATCTAATAACCAAAAAATATTCAATATCCAAAATAGGAGTGACAACAAGATAAGGGATGAAAAAAATAATTTAGGGTAATGAGAACATATCTATGGATTTTATTCCCTTTTACTCTCTTCCACACCACCATGCTACCACAAGAAACAAACCAAGGGAATAACACGGCCACATAACACCTTCTTCTGGTGGTATTGGATCTCCACATACCACTCCTAAAAGGTCACATTATCATCAATGTCAATATCTCCCAAGTTAATGATGTGTGAGTTTTCATAAATATAGTGGTGAATATATGACACATGGAAGATTTAATTCATTTGAATCATCTTTTGGGGAAGTTATATCTAATACGTTATAGCTGCAATGTAAGACAACGCCTCAAAAGGCCCAAAATACCAAAGATAAAGCTTAATCCCATGACCAAAACTTCACTAAACATGATAAGGAGTCACATTAAAGAACATGGGATCTACAAAGTTTAACTTTGTAGGTATCATTTTATGATCAACATAGTATTTATGATGATCCTACACTGTCTTCATCCTCTAATAAATTACCTAAACCATCTCTATCATATTCTGCACTAGTTCTGGCCTGGGAATTTATAACTCTCTAAACCCAATCCAACACAATATAAAATGGAAATTTCATCTATACAAAGATTAAAATGGTTCTATACCAATGGTGAAGTGAAAACAATTATTTTGATAAAACTAAACTAAGGGCAGATTCCTCATACATGAACCTCCAAAGTACAAGCAATAAGAACATAACATGTCCCCAGGAATCTAGAAAGTATTCTATTCTTGACTATCTATATATGGATGAAGGACATATATAAGGAATAATTGAGAGCCAAAAGCACATTGGAGACCTCTAAACACCCTTGAGGTACAACAAGGATCACGATTAGATATGATCATCCTTGGGACATCATGGAGCCTTACCACCTCCTCTAGGTATTTCCTCAACAAAACCTCCACTAAGATTGACTCCCTAATAGATATAAAGTGGGTCAATTTCATCACATAATCCACTATCTCCCAAATAGAATAAAATCCTCTATGATATTGAGGTCAATCGGTAATGAAGTCCATCGAGGTGTCCTCCCACTTCCACTGAGGAACATCTAATAGCTGGAGAAAACCACTGGGAACATGGTGCTTGTCCTTCACCTTCTGGTAGACCAAACATCAGGACACAAACTTTACAACTATAATCTTCAAAACATACCACCAAAACATCTTCCACAGATCTCAATATATCTTTTTCACACCAAGATTTATTTCCAATTGTAAGCTATGGAACTCTCAAAAAATTATATCATCCATTTACAAAGGAATGAAAAGGCTCCCTAGAAAAACACTTAGTGTTTTCCATCCTCAAACCTACCATCAAGGGAATCACCAAAAACAAATTGGTCTCTCTATACCTCCACATCAGACTCCCCTAGTTGGGACTCCACCACTTATTTCACTAAAGATGACTTCACTTTTATTTTGAAAAGACAACCTCTTCCTCCAACCTCTCTCATATCAAGATGTGTCACTGAGAGCTATTTTATCACTCTCTAGGAATCTCCAGATCCATACATGGCATTAGTAAATTTCTTCCGACTATACACATCAGCTATAACATTTACATTTCCTAGTGTATATAAAATCTCAAATTCATAATACTATAATAATTCCATCCATCTTAGCTATCTCAAGTTCAATTAACGTTGGGAGAATAAAAACCTTAGGCTCTAATGATAAGTAAAAACAACAAAAAACTCACCAATGTGTTAATATCACCACAAATTCAAGGAAACACAACTATTGACAAATCAAGATCATGGGTATCATAGTTATGATCATGGGGACATAACTGATGAGACCTATAATAGAAAACTAGTCTATAATAAATTAGAACATATCCCAAACCATGATGTGAAGCATCACATAAAATTTAAAATTGAACACCCTCTATTGGTAAATAAAGGATTGGATCACTCACTAACTTATTCTTTAGGTCCTTGAAAGCCACCTAGAACTGGTTAGTCAATAAGAATGGATAATCTTTCCTAGTCAAAGTTTTCATAGGGTTTGAAACCTAAGATAAATTAGCTATGATCCTATTATAATAACCTATAATACAAAAAACATATATATTCCTATGTAACAGTCTTGGGGTCTTACCAATAAATAAATACATTTATCTTTAAGGGATACACAACTAATCCTTATCAGGACATGAAATTCCCTAAGAAACGAACTTCCCAAGACTAACACTCACACTTAAAAAACTTCATGATTAACTGCTAGTGACGAAGAACACTCAAAATGGAACATGGATTCTTTGCATTCTCCTCTTCAAATACGGAGTACATGAGATTTTATTCAATAAAAACCACAAAGAACTAATCTAGAAACTCTATGAACACTGCATTAATCAAACCCATGAACATATTTGGTGTGCTCGTCACAAAAAATGGAATTAAAATGAACTCAGAATCCCCATGATGACATCAGAGAGTGGTTTTTATAATATCATCATTTTTAAACCATATATGATGATATCCTAACCACAGATCTAGATTATATAACCAACTAGATCCTTTCAACTAATAAAATAATTCATTAATCCATGGAAGATGATATCAATTCTTCAATTTCACCTGGTTCAAGTGATAATAATCGATACAAGGCACAAACTTCCATTGTCTTTATTCACACAAAAAACTGGTGCACCCCAATGTGACACACTTGGTAAAAAAATACTTGTCATAAGTTATACTCACAACTCTCATAAAGTTTTGGTTTTTTTCTGATAAAATTCTTCTTTATAATTGGGACATAATAATTTAGTTTCAATAAAATTTTGTTGTTTTTTTGATAACTTTCATATTTGGGTGAATAGTGAAAAATACTATATTTTAACTAAAAACAACTTTTTTTAATCAAAAATAATTTATAGCGTTAAATTATAAATTTTAATGTTTTTTAAGTATAAATACATTATATTTTTACGATTTAATCCAATTATGGTCATTGTAAGTAATTTCACTTTTAAATTGGACATAAACAAGTGTCAAACTTTTGATAGTTATTATTTCTTAAAAATACGCCTTTTGGTTTTGACAGTGGGAATTAATTTTAAATTAATAAATTCAACTTATATGTTTTTAATTTGGTAAAATATACTTCATTATTGAATTCGTAATATCAAAATTATCTTATGGTAAATTTTTGGTATTTTTCTGAAAACTTTTAATTTTTGATGAATAGTAAATAACAGAGAGTTATAGTTTAAAACCGAATTTTTATTTAAATAATTATTAATTTTATTTAAATTTATTTTAGGTCAAAAAAGATACATAATACCTATATAATTTCAATGTAATTAATTGGAGTCAGTTTATAATAATTTTAGATATGTAAAAATTTTATTGAACTTTTCACCATCTTTTACCCACCTCCTAGGAGAATTTGTAAATTCACATAAAACTTAATTTTACTACTTCTGTGAGTTCAATTTCAAAAATACGAGAGACACGGTTAATATAAAGTAGTAAAATGTGGTTCAATAAGATAAAAATAATTTTTGGTGAATAGTAACTTTTTACTTTTATTTACCACCGTTAAAAGTAAATAGGGTAATTAGGGGTAAAAATGATATTATTATTACTCTAACACATGTCCTAATTCTATTTGATAAGTATAATTAGACCAAACACAACCTTAGGAATAAAATATGACCCTTTATATCCACTTGGAATAGATTAGGACATTTATTATTATTTAATTTAAAGAAGAGTTAAAAGTGTTAAATTCAACATTTATTAACTAAACCATTTTTAATATAGGGTTATAAATAAGATAAATTCAACTATAAATATTCATTAGAAAGATAAAAAGATTTCCTACTGAAAGTTATTTTATTTATAATTTTTAGACATTAAATAATTAAATTTATTTATGACACAATGATGATGCAGTAATTACATGATTAATGAAAGAATCAAATAAATTGTATTATAAATATTAAAATAAATATAATTTCAAAGTTTTTATGACATAAAAGAATTTTATAAGTGAATATGACATGTTATAGCTGGTTCAATGTATCTTTTTAGAAGTAATCAAGTTGTGATGACTTTCAAAAAAACAAAATACCAAATAGTGTCAAAATTGACATAAATTAATATTTAAAACAAATACTATATTATTGGTTGATATAATATTCTTAAAAATGTAAGGTTTGGACAAAGGGATTAAATAATATTATATATGTCATTAATGAGCCACTTTATTTTCTCTTGTAAGTTTATAATAATTTTATTAACCATATATAGTAAGAATACAAGAAGACACGTTAAAAGTTAAACTATTTAACTAAGAGTTAAATCTAAATGATAAGGTTAAAATGGTAACCTAAACTTGTCTAAAAACTATTGGTTGAGAGGATTTAGACCCATAACCACCTAAGGATATAAATAAATTCATTTGGAACCATTATAAACCGAATATGATTTTATAATAAATTAATACTTTAATCTTTTCTTAAAGTGACCCTCACCCCTCTTATAAAAGGGCACTTCCCCTTCTCTCAAAATCACACCTCCAAAGCCATTTGGCTCAGCCAAATCCTTCCCAAATATCCTACAAACTTCCCTAAATTAAAACTAGAGGCCTTATTTTGACCATAAATCCAACCTAAGGAGACCTTTTGATCAAATCAAAAGGAAGAACCCGAAGAAGAGGTAATGATTTCACCACCCTCTTTCAAGTTCCTTTCTTCTTCCACTTATTCTTTCTTTTTTATTTCCATTATAAAATAATAAATCCATTATCTTCTATATATTGTGATGTTATTATAAATATTTCACTACTATATTCATTATTCTATCCATATTATGAATGATAATGTCACCATGCGTCCGTACGTACGGATTACCGTCTCCACGCCGTGGTGTAATTTGTTACTTAACACTATGTTATTTGGATGGATATAATGATGAGTAATATGTATATAAATAATGAAAATAACATGATAATGTCTCTGTAAAATTAATATACCATCAAATTCCATACCTTTAAGGAAATGATATTGTCGCTCGTGCGTATGTACGGATTACCGTCTCCACGACGCAATGAGATTCATTTCCACATTCACCATTCATCGACGATTATAAAAATATATATTACTAATATGTTTTTAATATATTAAATAATAATGATAATGGAGATATATATTAATATATATATATATATATATATATATATATGTACTTACATATATTTTATTCACTTAGTTCTGTTCAATACGTTATGAAAACTGAAACAGCGTTTATGCATTCGTACGGACTACCGTCTCCATAAACGGTGTTTTCCATTTCATATATATGTCTATTATACATATTTATATTCTAAATATATATGATATATAAATCATTTTTTATATTCTGGAAGTATTTAAATCATGATCTAAGTGATACACTCAAGAGTAACAAGTTAAAACATGTACGATAAAGAAAGCCATTATTACCCGAAATGTTAATTTAACATGGAAATTATTATTAAATGGGTAGTATAAAGTCATAAATGAATAATTTATGATATCATAAATATTAATATGGTTTTTTTATAATTTAATAAAATACTACAGTCTTCATACAGGAGGTTAAATGTACCCTCGACTAAAGAAAAGTGCAGGGTAAGGGGTTTTCATCTCACTCCTTATTCCCGTGAGATTTGTGTCATATTGCCACTATTACCTTTTGTGTGGTGTATGTAATGCCCATAATTGTATTTTTTGTATAATACACTTTAATTTATGTGTATTTACATATTCATTGTATGATACCTCTTTCATGGGGTGTATATTTTGTAAGTTACCAAATTGGTAATGGTTAATTCTACAATCTCTTCATTATCCAAGGTTGTTTATACGTAATTATCTATTGGGACCTCTTTATCATCCACATCCATGTTTCTTAAAAATTTATTTCAAATAATTCTTACTATTTTATAGACTATGGTTTAAAGTCATTTATACCCTTTCTTGACTTTTTATAACATGTTTATAAAGGAATATTTTCTTTGTTTTCCAAACAAGGTCCTTTTTAACCTTTTCGACAAAATTATGGTTAGAATTTCTTTTTTAACTTATATGGCGGGTGCGGATATTTTATACCATTATAAAATCATCGAAGCTTCCCTTAAAATATTATAAGAATATTTTCAAAGTAAATGTTTTTTTTATAATTATGTGTCTTTTAAGTGATTTTAAAAAAAGATATATTTATCTCAAATAGTTTTGATTTCATCTATGTCAACATCCTTTGATGGATTTTAAGATTATTTGAATTTGATTTTTTATGATACAAAACTTCTATATAGTATTGAAGGTTTTGTGATATGTTTGACTATGTATGTGTTATTTTTATACCATTCATGGTTTATGGAGAAAGTATTTCCATTTCATTTTCTATTTTTAATACGAATGTTTATGTTATGTTTAAACTTGTTCATATGAGGATTGCATTGGACTTTATAAGTAACGGGTGGAGCCCGATATAGCTCATTGATGCATCGGTAGGTCTCATGAGACAAACTAGTGTCTTGGCACAAGGCCTTGACAAAATATTATTTTTAGTCTTGGCACAAGGCCTTGACTATGTGGTTATGATAGTCTGGCATTATGCATTCCATCATTATGAAAGTGGTTAGTGATATTGCATGTGATTATTTGACTAGTAGAATATACGTGTGAATACGTAAATGGAATTAATTCATTTTATTTTTTCCAAATTATGCTGATGTTCAAGTTTAAAAGGCTTTTGTTTTAGTTATACATTGCCTTAATTGTTTACGCTTATTTATGAAAGTTTCTGTTGTATTCCAAGAAGTGTATTGTGATTGATATGAAGAGTTAATCCAAGAGAATAATGGCATTAATAAAGGATTATTTATTTTGTTTTGTATGTTATAAAGTGTAATGTAACATTCATGTATGTAATCTATTTTATAAGACTGCTAAACCGATCGGTCCTTCGGGACTTGATTCCTTGTAATCATGCCAATGTATTAAAATAATGCACCGACTCTGGGTAACTGGGGTCAGGGCGTTACAGTTGGTATCATAGGAATTTTATCAATAACCTTGGAAGCTAGATTTAGATAAACTCTGATTAGAGCACATATACCTAAGATAGACTTTGAGGATTTGTATCGAAGAAATTCCTAGAATTTTGGTAATGTATAGATTTTGTATGTTTTCCAAGAAAATACATCCCTATATGGATACGAGTAAGTAGAGGAGGCTCTGGCACAGATGTACCTAGGGGTAAAACCCAAAAACACCACTTTGATCTAGACTTGAATGGGAACTGGTGCACTACAACGGGCCTTGCTGCACTCTTGGTTATGACACTCCTGTGGGATATGCTTAGGATAATTCTCATTTTCTTTACAAATAATTATGAAGGTTTTATGAGTATATACTTCCTCAATGAAAACATCTTTATGATTATGGATTATATCCATAAACTGTTCAATTAACGTTAGGTATTTTACAAGTTTGTAATTATTCATTGCAATTCATAAACTGACCTAGTTTATGCTATTGTATAGAAATGGCGCCCAGTAGAAGGAATGTAAACTCTAGCAATACATATGATACAAAGAGTAAGAAGAATCATATCTTTCACGGTATTAAGACAAAATTTATAAGGGAAATATTCTCCCATCTTTCTCAACATATGAAGAAATAGTATCATGTGTTAATAAGATAAGTAAATAATTCTCTGAGTCCTATGGATTTGAAGGGAAGCAAGAGAAGAAAAGGATGGAAGAGAGAAAGATAGATAAAGAGAAGAGGGAAAATAATAATTTTCCCATATGTGATAACTGTGGGAAGAAACACCCTAGAACTTGTCTGAAGGGAATGGGAGTTTGTTATAAGTGTGGAGAAGAAGGACACCATGTACATGACTGCAAGGGTAAGAAAAAGGTTTCAAATGTACAATGTTTCATCTGCAAGGAGTTGGGACACTACGCGAACCAATGTCCAAATCATCAGAGTATGCCCCAAATGATTCTATTAGATAATAATCAAGTTATGATACTACCACAGATGAGGAGGAATGATTAGACTTCATATATTGTTATTAGATAATTAGTTAATTTGAGTGTTTTATCAACAATGTACTGGTTATAATAATTATGGAGTATATAAGGATTGTACTGCAGTACTATTTCATTAAGGACTTGAGATTGTGTGGAACCAAGAAAAGTGACTCAATAGCAGGTTAAATTTTTGGAAAATATATGGTTAAGAGAAAGATAAACCATAATATGGTTCTGATACTGAGGTAGTGATTTTGGAATAATACATGATTGATATAGATAAATTATATTGGATATTCTGAAATATGTTGAAACTGATTAATGATTTGTATATTCCATCATTATTGGAGTTTACACCATTTTTGGATAGAAGGAGTATATCCAGTATTCTATAAGGAATAATGGATCATGAATGTAATCAATAAGGTTTTATGGTAATTCAAGATATTATAGTGTTTTAAAAGAATACATGATGAAGGTGTTCACATTTTATTACGCGGCAAAAAGGATCTTCATTGTGTTTATATTCCTTATAAATTTTGGACTGTGAGTTTGGACAAAAGTATTTTGGATAATTCTAGTTTGAGATTATTTTTGGATTGCCATAAAAGGACAACCCGGAGTTTGGGCAGAAACACGTCGCATCCAGCAATGTCACGAGACTTAAACCCACAACCGAAGGTCGAAAAGGGTGAATCACCTACCAATGGCCCACATGATGTCCTGGATTGAATAAAGTAGTCTTTTTTTTAAAAAATCTGGTAGATTAATTATAAATTCATTTTTTAACCCTATACTAATAGGATAAATAGAATATTATTTTTAAGTTCTATTATCTTTTAGAGTGAAAGATGAGTTTGTGGTAGGAATTAGTTAAAGGCTGGGACTCTACTTGTCAAGTATATATTTTTCTTCTTCCCTTATTCTATGAAGAAATTAATTCTTATACTTTAGTGAAGGGATCTTAAAACCAAAAATGTGTTATCCTAATACCATATGTTTTGTTGAACCAATGGTATTTTAAACCATCATAGATTGATGAATTTAAGGCCCTTAATTTTACACTTGTTTGTGATTGATGACCTCAATCACTACCTATAAATATTTACATTTTTCCTCCAATTATATGTCTTTAATTTCCACCAATGTTCTCCTAATTGAGATCATAATTTGGTGGTGACACTTTCATTTCCCTTTTTCCTCTTATTAAGACTAAATTTTATTAACCTAATTTCCGATGTGGGTTTTCCCAAAGGTATTTTATATTTTCAACCTTTTATTTTTGAAAAATAATTTCAAATTGCGAGGATGCAATTTATTAAAGGAGGGAATAATTTAACACCCTGAGATTTCATAGTATGTTATTTCTTCAAAGTAATTCAATAACTTGCACCACACGCAACACCGAGTTCTAGCACACCATGACTTACCAAACTATTCATTCAAAAGCGGTTATGAATAGTATTAATAGAATTTTGAACTTTATATAATCCTTATAATTTTAGAATCCATATTATGAGTTTCTTAGATATAATTTAAGAACAAATACATTTTTCAGATAAAAGAAGTATTTTTCAAAAAATGCAATTTTACCGCATTTTAATGGCGAATCCTTTTTAAATCCAATATTTGAAACTTTTATATATTCAATTTGAAAAAATAAACTTCTTCATTAGAATCAGGACATAATAATTTAGTTTCAATAAAGTTTTGGTGTTTTTCTGATAACTTTCATATTTGGGTGAATAGTGAAAAATACTATATTTTAACTGAAAACAACTTTTTTTAATCAAAATAATTTATAGTGTTAAATTATACATTTTAATGGTTTGTAAGTATAAATAGATTATATTTTTACCATTTAATCCAATGATGGTCATTGTAAGTAATTTCACTTTGAAATTGGACATAAACAAGTGTCAAACTATTGATAGTTATTATTTCTTAAAAATACGCCTTTTGGTTTTGACAGTGGGAATTAATTTTAAATTAATAAATGAAACTTCTATATTTTTAATTTGGTAAAATATATTTCATTATTGACTTTGGAATATAAAAATTATCTTAGGGTAAATTTTTGGTATTTTTTTGAAAACTTTTAATTTTTGATGAATAGTGAAAAACATTGAGTTATAGTTTAAAACCAAATTTTTATTTAAATAATTATTTATTTTATTTAAATTTTTTTAGGTCAAAATAGATACATAATACCTATATAAGTTCAATGTAATTCATTGGAGTCAGTTTATAATAATTTTAGATATATAAAAATTTTATTGAACTTTTCACGGTCTTTTACCCACCTCCTAGGAGAATTTGTAAATTCACATAAAACATAAATTTACCGCTTCTATGAGTTGAATTTCAAAAATCTGAGAGACACGGTTAATATCAAGGAGTAAAATGCGGTTCAATAAGATAAAAATAATTTTTTGGTAAATAGTAACTTTTTACTATTATTTACCACGGTTAAAAGTAAATAGGATAATTAAGGGCAAAAATGATATTATTATTACCCTAACACATGTCCTTATTCTATTGGATAAGTTTAATTCAACCAAAAACAACCTTAGAAATAAAATATTACCCTTTAGGTCCACTTGGATTAGATTAGGACATTTATTATTATTTAATTTCAAGAAGAGTTAAAAGTGTTAAATTTAAATTTATTAACTAAACCATTTTTAATATAGGGTTATACATAAGATAAATTAAACTATAAATATTAATTATAAAGATAAAAATATTTCATGTATCATGGTATTTTATTTATAATTTTAAGACATTAAATAATTAAATTTATTTATGACACAGTGATGATGAAGTAATTACCTTATTAATGAAAGAATCAAATAAATGGTATTATAAATATTAAAATAAATATAATTTCAAAGTTTTTATGACATCCACGAATTTTATAGGTGACTATGACATGTTAGATCTAATTAAATGTATCTTTTTTAAGTAATCAAGTTGTGATGACTTTCACAAAAACAAAATACCAAATAGTGTCAAAATTGACATAAATTAATATTTAAAACAAATGCTATATTATTGGTTGATATAATATTCCTAAAAATGTAAGGTTCATCCAAATGGATTAAATAATATTATATATGTCATTAATGATCCACTTTAGTTTCTCTTGGAAGTTTAGAGTAATTTTATTAACCATATATAGTAATAATACAAGAAGACACGGTAAAAGTTAAACTATTTAACTAAGAGTTAAATCTAAATGATAAGGTTAAAATGGTAACCTAAAATTTTCTAAAACCTATTTGTTGAGAGGATTTAGACCCATAACCACCTAAGGATCTAGATAAATTCATTTTTAACCATTATAAACCGAATATGATTGTATAATAAATTAATACTTTAATCTTTTCCTAAAGTGACCCTCACCCCTCTTATAAAAGGGCACTTCCCTTTATCTCAAAATCACACCTCCAAATCCATTTGGCTCGGACAACCTCTACCCAAATATCCTCCCAACTTCCCTCACTTAAACCTAGAGACCTTAGTTTGATCAGAAAGCCAACCTAAGGAGCCCTTTTGATCAAATCAAAAGGAAGAACCCGAAGAAGAGGTAATGATTTCACCACCCTCTTTCAAGTTCCTTTCTTCTTCCACTTATTATTTCTTTGTTATTTACATTCTAAAATAATAATTCTAGTATTTTATATATATTTTGATGTTATTATAAATATTTCACAACTATATTCATTATTATATCCATCTTATTAATGATAATGTCACCATGCGTGCGTACGTACGGTTTACCATCTCCACGCCATGGTGTAATTTGTTATTCAACACTATGTTATTTGGATGGATATAATTATGAGTAATATGTACATAAATAATAAAAATAACATGATAATTTCTCTGCAAAATTAATATACCATCCAATTCCACACCTTTAAGGAAATGATATTGTCGCTCGTGCGTACGTACGGATTACCGTCTCCACGACGCAATGAGATTCATTTCCACATTCACCATTCATCTACGATTATAAAAATATATATTACTAATATGTTTGTAATATATTGCATAATAATGCTACTGGATATATATATATATATATATATATATATATATCTGTGCTTATATATATTTTATTCACTTAGTTCCGTTCAATACGTTATGAAAACGGAAACAGCATTTATGCGTACGTACGGACTACCATCTCCATAACGGTGTTTTCCATTTCATATATATGTCTATTATACATATTTATATTCAAAATATATATTATATATAAATCATGTTTTATATTTTGTAATTATTTAAATCATTATCTAATTGATACAGTCAAGAGTAACAAGTTAAAACACGTATGATAAAGAAAGCGATTATTACCCGAAATGTTAATTTAACATGGAAATTATTATTAAATGGGTAGTATAAACTCATAAATGAATAATTTATGATATCATAAATATTAATATGGTTCTGATATAATTTAATAACATACTATGGTCTTCATACAGGAGGTTAAACATACCCTCTACTAAAGGAAAGTGCAAGGTAAGGGGTTTTCATCTCACTCCTTATTCCTGTGAGATTCATGTCATATTGCCACTATTACCTTTTGTGTGGTGTATGTACTACCCATAATTGTATTATTTGTGTAATACACTTTAATTTATGTGTATTTACAAATTCATTGTATGATACCTCTTTCATGAGGTGTATGTTTCGTAAGTTACCAAATTGGTAAGGGTTAATTCTACAATCTCTTCATTATTCAAGGTTGTTTATACGTAATTATCTACTAGGATATCTTTATCATCCACATCCATGTTTCTTAAAAATGTATTTCAAAACATTATTACTATTTTATAGAATATGTTTTAAAGTCATTTATACCCTTTTTTTACTTTTTATAACATGTTTATAAAGGAATTTTTCTGTCGTTTTCCAAACAAGGTCCTTTTTAACCTTTTCGACAAAATTAAGGTAAGAAGGTATTTTTTAACTTATACAATGGGTGCGGCTATTTTATGCCATTATAATATCATCAAATCTTCCCTTACAATCTTATAACAATATTTTCATAGTAAATTTTTTATTTTATAATTATGTGTCTTTTAAATGATTTCAAAAAAAGAGATATTTCTCTCAAATAGTTTTCATTTCATCTATGTCAACATCCTTTGATGAATTTTAAGATTATTTGAAGTTGATTTATTATGATACAAAACTTCCATATATTATTGAATGTTTTGTGATATTTTTTAATGTGGATGTGTTATTTTTATACAATTCATGGTTTATGGAGAAAGTATTGACATTTCGTATGCTAGTTTTAATAATAATGTTTATGTTATGTTTAAACCTGTTCATATGAGGAATGCATTGGACTTAATAAGTGATGGGTGGAGCCCTCTATATCTCATCGATGCATCGGTAGGTCTCATGAGACAAACTAGTGTCTTTGCACAAGGCCTTGACAAAATCTTATTTGTAGTCTTGGCATAAGGCCTTGACTATGTGGTTATGATAGTCTGGTATTATGCATCCCATCATTATAAAAGTGGTTAGTGATATTGCATGTGATTATTATACTAGTAGAATATCCTTGTGAATAATTAAATGGAAGTACTTAATTTTATTTTTTCCATATTATGCTTAAGTTCAAGTTTAAAAGGCTTTTGTTTTAGTTATACATTGCCTTAAATGTTTATGCTTATTTATGAAAGTTTTCATTGTATTGTTATCTTTACTAAGCATCTGAGCTCACCCCTTTATATGTTTTATTTTTCCTAGTATTCCAAGAAGTGTATTTTGATTTATATGCAGTGTTAAGACAAGGGAATAATGGCATTCATAAAGGATTATTTATTTATTTTTTATGTTATAAAGTGTAATGTATCATACATGTATGTAATCTATTTTCCAAGACTGCTAAACTGATCGGTCCTTCGGGACTTGATTCCTTGTAATCATGCCAATGTTTTAAAATAATACACCGACTCTGGGTAACTGGGGTCAGGGTGTTACATTTATACTCCTAAACTTATAATATGGGATATTTAAAATTAATTAATTAGTTAATTATCTTGTTCATTATTTTAACATATCCCAAGTTCTACCTATTTCAATCATAGGCACAAAGGAGAATGATGTGTGATACTTTCCTAGTTATATACTCTGAAACCAGTATCACTTAGTTTAATAGGTTCAGTAAACTTAAAGTTCAATGAATTGGATCAAAGGGGGGCCTAAATACCAGTTTCTTAGTCGGTCTCTCATGTTTACATTGCTTAATAAACTTAGCTGACATTATTTCCCACCAACACATGCAGTATCACCCATGACTAACTCTAAACATTATTTTATCCCTCAACATAAACGTTTGATACCACTCTATCACAACCCCACACCCCCAAATAGTACCCCACCTAGGATAACAATGATAGAATAATTATGGTGACCATCTGAGTCCTACTGACAGTAGGCCCTAGGATAGTGACTAGCACTGACTGTATAATAAAAATACAAATAGGGGTAATTACCCACTAATAGAAAATGAATAAGAGATATATAAGACCTATACGGAAATCAAAACTTATTCAAAATGATAAAATAATCCCAATTTCATACATGTTATGTCATATATTACTAAAAAACTAGAAGGAAAACTACAAGTAACAAAAAGGTAAACTCAGTAGTGACCATGAAGCCCAAACAAATCCTACAAAAATATGATCTAGTAATATACAAATTGATCTAAACCCTTATCATAATGACATGAAAAACAATTTATATATATCGGGGGTGAGAATAAAATTACACTTAATAGGATCCTACCCATATCCTCTTGTGAAAAATATAAATAAAGCATACTAAATCCATGTGAATAACAAGTGAAACTAACTCATCACCTAAACAGGTATACTAAGTTCCATGGATCACCATGGTTATCTCTCAACAAGTAAAACATACAAGATATATTTATAATATAATATCAAAAAATGGTACCCCACTATAGATTCCCCACTATTTTACCACAATACCCCAACATCACACGTCCTGAGCCATCTCTCTCCAAAATAAGCTAGCCCAATGATACTTGGGATAAGTATCACAATCATGCATATCATGCATTAAATCATCTCATAATCTCATATCACATCTCCATATAGTAACCAAGTAGTTTTTAGGATCCACTGTAGCATGTATGACATGTATCATACATCAGTTATTATACCTCAATCCATCAAAACCCATACACCGAGTAAGGTGCCTCAAGCCATCATATCCTATACATGTAATATGAATAATAATCCTGAGGATGCTATATTAGGAGATACATGTGTGTGAAATAACAAAAAGCCATTACATACCTCTATACATATATATGGTAAACTATCCACCATGTATACCATCACATAATATTACCAAGAAAAGAGAGTGGAGCCATAGGGGTTAGCCATCTATCCATACCTCACTAATATAGATTTTAGAGAAAAAACCTTCCCAAAATCCATTGAGTGTCATTTACCCTATTGGTATGGGTAGGGTAGTATATGAAATTAAAAAACATAAATGTGATAATATAGATCACTACCACACGATGGGAATAAACTGGTCCTGAGATCAACTGAAGCTATAATCACTCAGACGCCTAGTTTCCACTGCTAAGGACTAGATATCCTTTAAGCACACAATAATTTAAGGGGATAAATTTAAATTAATTATTTCATTTTTATCATTTTCTTTCATTAATTAATTCATTACCCATTAATTAACATTATTACATGATACATTTCATTATCCAATAAAGTGAAGTCCATGCCCTTTGGGAATAATCTAACAGGTTCAATGGTTTTTCAAGATCATCTCATTTTCATTCCATCAAAACCAACCACATCGTTTAAGTTATTTATTAAACATTATAATCATCATGTATTCTATGAACTCTAGTAAAACATCCTAATATTCCATTAAGTGATGAAATATGGGTTCAGGGGTATTGGGTAATTATAGGCAGAAAAAAAAAATTAATGGACCATAACATAGCCCCGTGGTCCACACCATAGAACACCTCGGCTATGCCGTAGTGGGATGAGACAACATAGAATCCCCCTAGTAAAAAGTGAATTTGGGATCCAAAACTCGATATAAAATTAAGATACACTTTATCTAGGGTGGATACTATGGATTATCCTATAGTATAGAAACCCTATCCTTTTACACATATCATTACATGATTTTAAGCATAACAAATCATCATATTATAATCCAAGGATCGTAAAGTTTAGTTTCTTGGAAGACTAGGTACATAAAACTTAAAACATGGGATTAAACAAAAAAATTATTTATTTAGTCTCCATAAAGATATAATAACTTCCATTTTGATTATACAACTTCATAGGATAACCTGGGGATAATATAAACAAATGGATGATCTAAAATACCAGTAAGGGAATAACTATAATAATACAGCTTTATCACATGGGTTATAAGGCATGTCATAATGATATAAAAAGGAATGGAACATGTGAAATCATAACATATAAACATTGGATCATATAAACATGGAGTCAAAATGATATTTCAGAAACATAAAACATGACTTTATCACGAGTCAAGGCTCGTTGCACATAGAGGATCACAAGTTAAGGTTAACCACTAAGACTGTTGCACATGGTAGCACGAGTCAAGGCTAACCGCCAAGACCGTTCCACATAACGTCACATGTGACTCAACTTTACCCAATGAATTGGATCACTATCTAGGCACAGACATCATAACATGTTCATGAATATTCTTTCCACATATATAATCATACATAATCAATAATACATAAACATAAGGGTACCCGTGGAAATAAATGGTTACCATAATCAAGTCATAAAGCATAATAGATGGGCGTATCAAACAAGTTTCCATGAAAGAAATCAATTAAAAAATACATGGACATTGATAAGGTAAAATAGAAATGTATCATGGTAATTGATTTCAAATATAAGTGACAACATGTAAAAAAGTATTTAAGAAATTTTAGCATTAAAACATTTTAGTGCGGTTTTAAGGAAAATACTAAAGATCCTTTAAAATAGAGAAGGCAATGATATTTAATATAAACCTAGAAGTTAACCAATAAGGTTTTCATAATAAAAATACTAATTTTATAAAAATAATAGTGTCTTAAAATATATTATAGAGTGCACTCAAAATTGGGTAAGAATTTGGGAATTTTCCTTAAAATGGGTTTACTTATCGGGGAGTATTGAGGAGGGAACTAATTAAAAACATGTATAACCCTGAAAGAGAATAATTAATGGATCTTGATACCTGATTTTGGATCATCTAAAAATAATTCAGAATATTTACATAAAAAGAGCAGACAACTTAATTTGGATAAAAATAAAGATAGAGCAACCTGAAGGAATAATGGAGGTTTGGGTAGAATCCCTTACCTTAAGTCTGATTGTGTCCTTAAATTGATCTTAATGTCATGTATAACCAAATTACATTCCTTAATTAATATTTAAAAATTTCAAGAACCAACCCAGTTCGACCTTGAACTGGTTCCACGATTCGGCCCACGACAAGGCTAGAGAGGCATTCTCGATCCTCCTGGGCTGGCAACAAGTGTCAGAGCATCAATAGAGACAATGGGAATGATTTCGCCCAATGAAAATAAATAAATTCGGAGGAAATAATAAAGAGTATCATAGAATAAATAAACCAAACACACAACTAAAAAATAACTAAATAAGATAGCACTAACCAAACTCGACGACCGAACTATCTCCATGTGACCCCACGGGTCTCTCTCCAACTCAACAATCAAGTGTCTCCCAAGGAGAGCGCACCCAAGATGGATCCTGCACAAGAACTAAAAACAGAAAAGAACTATAGGTGTAAGTATTAAAACTCAGTAGGCTAGCCCGATATCTATTCCCAATGTGATAACTTTAAAATAAAATAAACACCATTTCAAGTTTGAACTACAATTTATAAAAGTAAGTTTTTTGACATATTTTACTTAAAAACAAAGTACAAACCATTGACCTTAACCATTTTCAAATATAAGTTATTTTCAATAGTGTTAATGACATTTTAGAAAGGGAATGTGATGTTTATATATTTTTTAGATTTCTACAAATAGGATTAAACACTTTCATTTGAAAACCATTTTTAGAAACCTAATCAAAACCAATTTTCCACTTTCCAATGAAAATAATACACAAAAATGCACAAAAGTACAAAATAATGGAAATGTAGATATACATACAAGTACCATATTCATCACTAAAGGTAACTGAAATTCAATAGACATGGTTGAACCTAGGATATCAAGAATAAATCAGAAGACACCAATACATGAGATCCCATCCTCGTTGACATGTCACACACGATGAAATCAAAACTCTCAAACGCTCAGTTATCCTTTCTCAAGAAGGATGAGGGAAAATCCAATAGCAATGAACCCAAACACATCCACCTACTACATGCCATTGTTCAGTACCATAACCTACCAGTGTGGTAATCATTGTCAAAATATTCTCTCAATATACCAGGTTCCCATGTCTCAAGTGTTTAGAAAAGGGGGTGAGCCAATCGATGTCACCCGAGCATCCAATCACAATATATATAATAATAATGCACAACATGTCTCACCTCAAGTCTCCCCTAGTACCCTTCTCATTCCTCAAAATAAAACAATTATTACTGGATACAACTGGAGAACCCTAACATTAGATTTCAAGAATCCCCAAAAAGGACCTACCTCACATTTCAGGCAGTCGAGGCATGAGAAGCACCCAATGATGGTATTCATAATTAATATTTTTCACAAATATTACCAAGGTTCCAAACGGGCCTTAATTTCTATAAAAATCATCATTTTTAAGAGAAATAAACTATCTTTCAGAAACAGTGTATACACACCATTTTACATTTCATAACCATTCATAAAATAATCCATTTAAATCCCTTGTACAATGTAAAAAAAATTCATTTTTATTAAAATTCCAAATGGGACACAATCCATTATCACAAGTCAAATCACTTTAAAATTCAAATACACACTTCTTTAAATATGAAACTAATCAAATCACTTCCAAGAAACCCTTTTAAGAAACTCAATTCAACTCTTGCTCTTCCACAACCATTTATAAAATATCATTTCCTTATAAAACCAAAAATAGTTTGAAACTAATTAAGGAGCCTCAAAAAGATACTTTTCATGTTGCCAATATTTTTATAAAAACAAACCAAATCATTTTATATCCCAAATAAACCATAAAATCCAATCGGGTAGTTTATCAGTGACACATGAAAAATTTACTAAAACAGATTCTAAATAAGACTCAACCTGGTGCAAACAAATATTTCATGCCATGAACTTATTTAAATTGATCAACCAGGTTCTGATCATTACAAATCAAGTACAAGATTAATAAAACATTTGATCGAGCAACCAGTGTGGGAAAGAATAAAAAAACGACAGCATTTTACACACAATAAGAATTGAATTATAAATTAGCATAATAAATGAATTAACCACAAGTTTCACAATAATATTTAGCACATATATATAGGGAAAAAACAGAAATAAATAGATGAAACTTAAATTTAAAAATCTAGTGCAATGGGAACCTACCTCGAAACCAAGGCACGATGACAATACTACTCGGAACAAGTGAAAGATCTCATTCGCACCTCAACCACACGCTCTAGAAACCTAATCCAACCCAATTCTACCAAAGAAAACTCAAAAATGAATGCAATATCTAACTAAAATGAAGAAAAAACAATAATAATAAAATAGGAAGAATGGTATACCGACGGGGGTTGTGAATGGAGACAAACTTCTGGAGGGCTGGTCGGGGCAACGCTGGCCAAGCGAGTTGGTCAGGGAAATGATGGAAGGGTGGTTGTTGTGCACACGAGTAGGCTGATGGGGTTGTGCATGCCAGACAGGGGGTCACCATGACAGAAGGAGGTGGGTTGGCCAGGATTGCGGCTAGCCAGAATAACACTGGTAGGGAGGAGGTGTTACTGGCCGGAGGAGGGCTGGTTGGCGATTCACGGCCGGAGGCGGGTGCGGCTAGATAGAGCATGTAGGGAAAGAGGTGAGCGAGGGTGACGGGGCTGGTGCAAGGAGGTTGAGGGCTGGTCGGCTGGATCAGGGATATTCGAGGGCTGCGGAGGGGTTGTTGGGCGAGTTCGGAGTAGGGAGGGGGTCACACCGCATGTAGGGAGGGAAGGGGGAGGCCGCTGTTGTGACGGAGAATGTGGCCAAGAGGAGAGGGGTGCGCCGCATGCAGGGGAGGAGGGAACTGAGGCTTTCCACTAGGAGTAGGTGGTCAGGGTTGGAGTAAGGTGTTGGAGGCACTGCAAGGGGCAATGGGAAGAACGAGAAGGGAGGATCCAGTTGGGGCCGCATAGCGCATACGGAAGGGTCGCACGCCGCCATGGGAAATAGGGGGGGAGGTAGTGCATGATAGGGTTTCAAAAAAAGAAACCCTAAAAAAAGAACTAAATAAAATATGAACAAAATAATAATAATAATCATCATAATGATAATAATAAAAATTATAATCATAATAATAATATTCACAACAACAATAATATTATTATGATAATAAAATAATTCCTAACAATTGTTTTGATTAATATTAATTTAATTTTAATTTTTAGAATAACAATAATAACATGATGATAAAATTAAAAATAATAAAAGTATTTATTTCATTTCAATAATAATAGAATTAACAATTTTATTTTTCATCTAAAATAAAAATATTAAAATTCTTAATAATCATAAAAATTTTAAATGGCATAATAAATTAAACTTTATTTATTCATTTTAATTCTTAAAAGATGAAAAGGCCATGCATTTTCTTAGGTGGAACCGCGCGGCGTCACGCTCTTCCTGTGCATCCAACGATGTAGAACCCAAGACACGCACTTTTTAACATAAACTGAGAAACTTCGTCCAGGACTCACCCTAGACCCCAGCAAAAATATTTAAAGGAAGAAAAAATAATTAAAATAAAATTGTATCATAGGTCGGGGTGTGAAAATTCTCCTTACCATAATTTTTTCCACCCTCGGAAATCCACAACATTATCCAACTAATCGAACAACACCTAAGGATTCCACAAAAATGTGATCCAACCTCTTAACCCAATGACATTCCATCGACCACCAACAGGAATCAACCTCATTGCCCAAAATAAATCACCAGTATAGGGAAGGCCTGAACGGAATCCCCACCATAAAAATTTGAATACTATATGATAATAACTTAAGAGAAAATCTAAATAGATGTTGGGTCTCCCCACCATAAATAACCAACCTATACATGGCAAAAAATCCAACTTAGAACTACATAGGGCCTTACTCAAGCTAAAAGAAGCATAACAAGAACATTCAAACCACTCACTCACATCTTAAATGGATAAGAGCTGAACTAAAAACTCTGCATGAACCAAAGACCCTCACCCCATGGGTGGGGAGGGAGGGCCCAAGGATTGTATCAATGAAACTACAATGGACAACTACTCATGACTCATCACTTCAAGATGGATACAAACCAGAGATGCAACTGTTTCACATGGGTGGTCCACACAAGGACACTGATCGGTAAATTGAATCCAAAAGACATAATTACTAACATTGCATGAGGGATAAGTCCATCATTCTCTTTATAATAAGAGGATAATTACAATGGCATAGAAAGAACATTAGAAACACTAAAACTGTCTCAATGCAATGATAGAGACACAACCTTAACCAGAATACTTAAAATTTCCCAAGGGTTCCTAACTATGAACCAGCTTCACTCTAAGGCCTTTTGGCTGGAGCTCTTATGGATGAAGTGTCTCCTTCCTCCCAGTCAGGTTCTCATAATTACAATAAGAAACATTTAACTTTTTATCTAAGAGATGAAAGGACAGAATTCTTTAAATGAAACCCACACTGGAATTGAAAACCAGAGTTCATCATAAGACCCATGACATTACCATACATTTCCAAACCCAAAACACCATCAGTACACTGCAACTATAGGATATCCCTTATACTGAAAGGAAACATACACATGAGACTTTAAACAAAAACCCAACAACACATCACTTCCAAGAATTTCCCCCACGATGCTTTCTAGAAATGCCCCGACAGAATCGTTGTAAGTGACCCAAACGTCCGCAAGCATGACAAGGCTTAGAAATACTTGGGAACGATGGCTTATTGTGACCCTGCTTTCCACACTTATAACATAAGAGTATATCTCTCTCATAAGAGGTTGATGAAAGATCCCAAGGCCTTTTGATTCCATGACTTTCTCCATCGACTTTTGATCGCTTACTCATCTTATTGTTGGAAGTATCCCCACTACTCCTAAGAATTGAAGGAGGGAGAACCACTTAGATCACTCCCTCCATCATGGATTAGATGTGAAAATCTTTTCTCACCACATTGGAAAATAAAATTAAGTTGGACTTTGACACCTTCGACTGTAGATCGGGGCAGAGTCCCGCCTAGAAGCGTCGAGCCTTCATGGAGTCATCTGTGACATACTCTGTATCATAAGGGACTAGCTCCACAAAGAGCTGGAAATATTCCAACACAGATCTGTTGCCCTGCAGTAGATAATTCATCTCCATCCTCTTTCTCACCTTTTCTTCTTCATAAAAATACTTTTGAATAAACAAATCCTTGAAAAACTCCCAATTAATCTCTTAACGGGTCTTTTTCCAAGACACTAACTTCCACTACATCAACGGTGAACCTTTATGCATGAAGGTTGCAAACTTGACCTTCAATGACTTAGGAAACTTGATGAGGTTAAATTCCCTTTCAATATTACACATCCACTCCTCCTCTATGAAAGGGTCTTCTTGACCATAAAAGAGAGGTGGATCTAGCTTCCAAAACTCACGCATAAAATCCTTAGGTTGATCAACCATACTACGATCATCCATCAAAGCTTCAAGTGGATAACCGCTGGACAAGAAAAGTCAAGAACCCAATCAAGGCCAACTCAATAAATAAAAATCCTCAAAATCAAACACCACATAGGTGACAAGCTCTAAACACAAGAAAATAAGCTATCATAGCATCAAAACTTTTCTCTTTTAAAACATCTTTAATTTAAAACAAACTTGTTGGGTTAAACCCTCACCATTGGTATTCTTTAGAGTCTCACTCATATGCATGTATCTATGCCACCCAGGGCATCTATCATCCATACTAGAAATCTGTTCATATTCCCACATACCACTATACATGTGATCACCCCTAGGAATACCAAGGCCAAAAAATTCAACTTTATTTTCAAAAAAAACAAATCAATCATCCCATTTCCTTTAAAACAATCCTCAAATTAAACATATCATTCAAAACAACCATTTTTTTAAAAACCAATTTTTCTGATACAAACAACTTTCATAAGTCAGAAGAGGCCCAAAAAAACTCAAACAGGGAACTAGTGTCGGTGGGTGACTTGACCATATGGTTGGTGACCATATTCCAAACACATCACTGACATGGAGAGCCTTTTAAGACCATGCCCCTAGCTCTACATGGCTTGCCAGGCCATGCGGATCATGAGGACTATTATCCCAACTACCTTTTTAATATCCCAATCACAAAACATTCCATAAAAACCCCAAAAACTAAATAAAATATACTTCCCATGGAAACCCGAGGATCAGAATGAGAAAGAGTTCACGACGCTCTTCCCACACCTACCCCTCGAGTCCGGACAATCCTACTCCATTTACCTTGACATCCCATATAAAAAAGGGCACTCTGAAAAGCGAGGTCCGCTAAGATCTTACATCCTCTGATACCATTTTGTCATGAACCAACCTGGTTCAACCTTGAACTGGTTTCCCTGAGTCAGCCCGTGACAAGGCCTGAGAGGCGTTCTCAATCCTCCCAGGCTAGCAAAAAGTGTCAGCGCATCAACAGAAATGACGGGAACGATTTCGACCAATGAGAATAAATAAAAGCAGAGGAAATAATAAAGAGTAGTATAGAATAAATAAACCAAACACACAACTAAACAAGAACTGGATAACATAACACTAACAGAACTCGACAACTGAACTATCTCTGTGTGACCCCACGGGTCTCACTCCAACTCAACGATCAAGTGTTTCCCAACGCAAGCGCACCCAAGATGGATCCTACACAAGAACTAAAAACAGAGAAGAACTATAGGCATGAGTATTAAAACATTTTAGGCTATCCCAATATCTATTCTCAATGAACTACCTTTAAAATAAAAGAAACACCATTTCAAGTTTGAACAACAATTTATAAAATGAAGTTTTTTGATATATTTTACTTAAAAACAAAGTACAAACCATTGACCTTAACCAATTTCAAATCTAGGTTCTTTTCATTACTGTCAATGACATTTTAGAAATGGAATGTGATTCTTATATTTTTTTGATTTTTACAAAGAGGATTAAACACTTTAATTTGAAAACCATTTTTAGAAACCTAATCAAAACCAGTTTACCACTTTTAAAGGAAAACAATACACAAAAATGCACAAAAGTGCACAACAAGGGCAATGTATATATACATTCAAGTACCATATTCATCACTACAAGTAACTAAAATTCAATAGACATGGGTGAACCTAGGAGATCAATAATAATCCAGAAGACACCAACACATGAGATATCATCCTTGTTGACATGTCACACACGGTGAAATCAAAAAGATCAAATGCTCGGCCATCCTTTCTCAGGTAGGGAGAGGGGAAATTCCATAGAAATTAACCCAAACACATCCACCTGCTATGGTCCATCGTTCAGTACCATAGCCTACCAGTGCGGCAATCATTCTCAGAATATTATCTCAATATGTCAGGTTCTCATGTCTCAAGTATTTAGAAAAGGGGGTGAGCCAACCAATATCAGCCAAGAATCCAATCATAGTATATATAATAATAACACACAATAGTTCTCTGCCTGAGTCTTCCCTAGGACCCTTCTCATGCCTCAAAATAAAACAATTATTACGGGTTCCAACCAAAGAACCCTAACATTAGATTTTGAGAATCCGCAACAAGGACCTCTTTCCCATTTCATGTAGTCGAGGCATGAGAAGCACCCAACGAGGGTTTTCATAATTAATATTTCTCAAAAATCTCACCAAGGTTCCAAACGGGCCTTAAGTTCTATCCACAAAAACATCATTTTTAAGAGAAATAAACTATCTTTCAGAAAGAGTGTAAACATACCTTTTTAAATTTCATAACCAATCATAAAATAGTCCATTTAAATCCCTCATACAACGTCAAAAAAAACAAATCCATTTTTATTAAAACTCCAAATGGTCCATAATCCATTATCACATTTCAAATCACTTTAAAAGTAAAATACACACTTATTTAAATATGAAACTAATCGAAGAACTTCCAAGAAACCCTTTTAAGAAACTTAATTCACCTCTTGCACCTCCACAATCATTTATGAAATCTCATTTCCTTAGAAAACCAAAACCAGTTTAAAACCATTTAAGGAGCCTCAAAAAGATACTTTGAATGTTTCTAATATTTTTATAAAAACAAACAAAATCATTTTATATCCCAAATAAACCATAAGATCCAATAGGGAAGTTTATCAGTGACACATGCAAAATTTACTAAAACGGTTTCTAAGTGAGACTCAACCAGGTGAAAACACAAATTCCATGCCAAAAAATTATTTAAATTGATCAACCAGGTTCTGAGCATCACAAATCAAGTGTGAGTTTAATAAAACATTTGATCGAGCAACCAGTGTGCGCAAGAATAACCAAATGACATCCTTTTTTACACAATGAGAATTGAATTATAAATTCACATAATAAATGAATTAACCACAAGTTGCACAATAATATTTATCACATATATATAGGGTGAAAATAGTAGGAAATATATGCAACTTAAATTTAAAAAGGCAGTGCAATGAGAACCTACCTCAAAACCAATGTGTGACGACAACGCTACTCAGAACTCGTGCGAGATCTCGTTCTCACCTCAACCGTACGCTCCAAAAACAGAATCCAACCCAACACTGCCAAAGCGAACTCAAAAATGAATGCAATCTCTAACCGAAATTAAGGAAAAAAACAACAATAAAATAAAATAAGTAGAATGGTATACCAACGGGGGTTACGAATGGAGACAGACCGCCGGAGGGCTGGTCGGGGCAACGCTGGCAAGGAGAGTTGGTCAGGGCAATGCTGGCAGGGTAGTTGTTGTGCACACAGGTAGGCTTCTAGGGTTATGAGTGCCAGATAGGAGGTCACTGCGATAGGAGGAGGTGGGTCATCTGGGATTATGGCTAGACGGAATAGCACTGGTAGGGTGGAGGTTTTGTTGGTTGGATGAGGGCTAGCCGGGGATTCATAGCTTGAGGCAGGTGTGGCTGGATGGAGTGCGCAGGGCAGGTAGTGAGCGGGGGTAATGGGGCTGCTCTAAGGAGGCCGAGGGCTGGTCGGCTAGAGCAGGGAGATCTGAGGGCTACATAGGGGTTTTTGGGCAAGGTTGTAGCATGGAGGGGGGGTCACGCCGCACAGAGGGAGGGAAGGGGGAGACCTCTTTTGTGATGGAGATGGAGGCCAGGAGGAGAGGGGCGCATCACATGTAGGGGAGGAGGGAACTAGGGCTTGCCACTGGGATCAGGAAGTCGAGGTCGGAGCAAGGTGTTGGAGGCATTGTAAGGGGAAATAGGAAGAATGAGAAGGGAGGATCTAGCTGGGGTCGTGCAGCGCATAGGGAAGGGTCACGCGCCATGATGGGAAATGGGGGGGAGGTAGCGCATGATAGGGTTTCAAAAAAAAAGAAACCCAAAAAAAGAACTAAATAAAATATGGAAAAATAATAATAAAATAATAATCATCATCATCATCATCATAATGATAATAATAAAAATAATAATCATAATAATAATATTCATAACAACAATAATATTATTACAAAAATAAAATTATTACTAAAAATTGTTTTAATTAAAATTAATTTATTTTTTAATGTTTATAATAACAATAATAACATGATGATAAAATTAAAAATAATAAAATTATTTATTTCATTTCAATAATAATAGAATTAAAAAGTTTATTTTTCATCTAAAATAAAAATATTAAAATTATTAATAATCATAAAAATTTTAAATGACATAATAAATTAAAGTTTATTTATTCTTTTTAATTCTTCAAAGATGAAAAGGCCACGTATTTGCTTGGGTGGATCCACGTGGCATCACGCTCTACCCATGTTTCCAATGATTTTGAACCCAAGACACGCAGCAAAAATATTAAAAGGCAGAAAAAATAATTAAAATAAAATTATATCATAGGTTGGTGTGTGAATAAAAAACCTATTATTTATGAAATTTATTTATTATATACTTATTAATTTCATTCATGGCCTTTTTTGATGGGTTAATAGGTTCAATTTCATTCTTTGGGAGCATTTTTTTCCTTGGTTTTAATGATTGTTTTACTAATATACATGTAAGATGAGAATGGTTGTCTAGAATTGAAGTTGTATATTATTAGTGAACATCTAGAAGATTAAATGGTCAAAAAATTCATTTGGTTGTTTGGAGTTAATATAGATCAATATATGAAACTTTAATGATAACCCTTTTCGTTAAATGGTGGTTTTTTTATCACATCGAACACATTTTTATTTATAAATTAATATCATGCGTAAAAAAGATTCCAGAACTTTAAATTAGACATAATACAAATATTATATTATGTTTCTACCATCAAAATGGTTTCATGAGTAGAATTTAAGATAGGAATAGAAATTGAAAACCCACCATCCTTGAATGTGATAAATTAACACATCTCAGATGGTGTTTTGATTTCTAGTATAAAAGGAGGGGAAAAGAGATATGACGGTGAATTATTCCATTATCATAAAAAAAATTACAGTAAAATTAAGGTATTGGAGTTATCATAACATTTGGATGAAAGGAAGTGGGGAAAGAAAAATAAAGAAAGGAACTTGAAAGAAAATAAAATAACTGAAAAGAGGAGTTTACCTATTGAATATATCTTCCTTGAGAACCTCTTTAGGGGAGAGGATTTGGTCTTTTGAAAATAAAAAGGGCTTCTATATGTGGGATAGGGGATTAGGGAGATATTTTATCAGAATTTAAACAAGTCACAAGGCTTGAGATGAGTTAAGATAAGAGGTAAAGAGGGGTGGTATTTATAGTGGAGGGGAGAAGGGGTTTTCCCATTATTTTAAACATTAGTTTAATATTTCTGCTCAAGGCTATGAATAGTCTGGATTATTGAGACCAAAAATAGTAATAAGTGCGTGTGATTTTGAACTAATGGTCATTTACATCATCCATGACTCAAGCATGATGCAGAAATTCATGTTTTAGTACTTAATGTATATAATCATATTTTACTATTCATCAAAAATTCAAGTATTTAAGAAAAATCCCAAAAATTCACCCTAACCATTTTTCAATGTGTAGAATCCAAAAATAAACTCCATTTTAGGAAAATAATTTTCTAAATATGGGAAATTTAATTTTTAAATAAAATCATCATTTACTTGAAAAATACATATTTTAAAATTATAACTGATTTTATAATACTTTGAAAAATTAACTACGATTTCATAAAATTGTCCTATAATTTTAAGACATAAAAACAATAATTTATGAACACATTTTATGAAAATAAATTTTCTTTTTTAATTATTAAATTATTCATAAATTTTTTATTAAATATTTATGACTTATAAAAATACCAACACTATCATATTGTCAATTATAAGATGGATAAATTTTATTTATACTTTCATTGGTAAAGTAACTATTTAATTGGTCAATTTATTATTCATAAGGGTCATATTACTATTCATAAAGGTTAAAATTACTATTCATAAGGGTAAGTTACTATTCACCAAAAATTAAGTTTGCCTTTTCGGACTCCAAAAATCTTATTGATCGCAACCATGTATGTTAGATTTTTGAAATTAAAATCACAGAAGTGATAATATTATGTTTAAGGGTCACATAGCACTTAGTAGTTTATTTTTTTGTGGTTTAATGTGATTATATGACATAATTATAAGAAGGGAATTTCCATTGATTAAACATTGGGTTGTCACATTCTTCCCCCCTTATGAAATTTCACCCTTGAAAATTTTTTTTACATTCTAAGCTAAAAACAAGTGCAGGTACTTTTCCTTCATTACCTCCTCTATTTCCCATGTTGCCTCTTAGTACTTATGGTTCTGGCATAGTAATTTGACTGGGTGAGTATTCTTGTTACGTAGAACCTTATCTTTATGATCCAAGATCTTTACTGGTTTTTCCTCGTAAGAAATATTATTCTCTAATTATACCACCTATGAAGACAGTACATGTAAAGGATCTAGTATGTACTTTCTTAAGAGGGATACATGGAAAACATTGTGTACTTTAGACATGGTAGATGGAAGTTCTAGTTGATAGGCCACATCTCCAACACAATCAAGAATCTTGAAGGGGATGATGTAGCTGGGACTTATATTTCCTTTATTCCCAAACCTCATGACCTTCTTCCATGGAGATATTTGGAGGAATACCTTGTCTCCAACTTTGAACTCAAGGTCCCATCGAAGATTGTCTACATAATACTTCTGTCGAATTTGGCTGTCTTGATGTGCTGCTGAATGGTTTTCACCTTCTCCACCATTTCTTCAACCATTTTAGGTCCTCACAACTTACACTCACTGACTTCATCCCAACATGCTAGTGTTCTGCACCTTTTCCCATAAAGGGATTTATATGGTTTCATTCAGATGGTGGAGTGGAAACTGTTATTGTGGGAGAATTCAACTGGTGGAAGATGTTAGTCCCACCCTCCTTTGAAGTCCATATAACACACTCTCAACATGTATTCCAATTTCTAAATAGTTTTCTTAGATTGGAAATTAGTTTGAGGATGATCGGTTGTACTGAAGTTCATTTCGGTTCTTAGAGCATGTTGGAGACTTTTCTAGAACATCGAGGTGAATATCGGATCTCTATCAAATAAAATAGATAGTGGTACTCCATTTATCCTTACCACCTCTTTGATATATATCCATAAAATTTGATCCAATGACTCTCAAATTGTGATAAAGTGATCCTTCTCTATAAGATGATCCAAAATGACCCATATAGCATTGTTTCTTCTAGATGACCTTGGAAGTCTCGTGACAAAGTCCATTATGATGTTCCCCTACTTCCATGTTGGTATGGGTATTAGTTGCATCATTACCTTATAATTTTTTCTTTCAGCCTTCACTTGTGGACATACCAAGCACTTCGATGTATATTCAGCAATCTCCTTCTTTATATTGTCCCACCAAAAGTTCTCTTGAAGATCTCGATACATCTTTGTGCTCCCTAGGTGAATAGATAAGGTTGGGCTATGTGTGTCATTCAAAATATACTTGTTTATCTCTGGATTAGATGGTACACATAATCGTGACCCAAATATTACAACTCCTTCCTCACTAATCTTGAACTTAGAGGATTTCCCATTTCTGATAGCTTCCACCCTTTTCTAATTTTTCACATTTTTCTATGAGCATCCTTTATTTTCTCCAAGAGGGATGGTTGAGCAATCATTTGAGAAAGGATTTATGATTTTCCTACTTTAATGATTCCCATGTACATCCTCTAAAAATCTAAGAAGATTAGATCCTTTTCAATTCTCATCATTGACAAAGATATAGGATAATTTCTACTTAGAGCATCTTCCACCTTATTTTCCCTACCGGGATGGCAGTAGATTGAGCAGTCATAATCCTTGATAAGACATAACCATCTTCACTAAATAATATTAAGATATTTCTGTGTGAATATATATTTGAGACTCTTTTGATCAGTATATATCTCACATTTCTCCCCATAGAGATAGTGCTACCATATTTTCAATGCAAAGATCACATCCACCAACTCCATACAATGCATAGGATAGTTTTTCTCATGGATTTTAGCTTACTTATGGCATAGGATATCACTTTATCATTTTTCATTAGCACAAGGCCTAATCCTTTCTTTGAAGCATCACTTTACACCATAAATATTTCTCCACTTGTTGGGAGTGTGACTACTGGCACAGTGATAAGCCTCTTTTTGAGCTCCTTAATGATTTCCTCACATTCTTGAGTCCATAAAAACTTCACTCCCTTATGTGATAGCTTGTTCATTGGGATTTACAATCATGACAAGTTCTTCAAAAATCATCAATAATACTTGGATATACTCAAAAATCTACGGATCTTCGTTATAGATGTTGGCCTAGGCCATTCTTCAATTGCCTTTGTCATGGAAGGGTCTATAGATATCCATTTGTAGGTGATTACATGCCCCAATAATAATAATTCCTATATCAAAAACTCACATTTATTGTAATTTTTATATAGTTTCTCCCTTTTAAAATTCTTTATCACAGTATTAAAATATTCCTCTTGTTCCTCCTTTCTCTTGGAGTATATCAGAATATCATCGATAAAGACTACCAAAATTTTTTTGAGATAATCTCTAAAGACTCTATTCATTATATCCATGAAATTTTCTGGAGTATTAGTGAGTATAAACAACATCAATATGAACTCATAGTGTCTATACCTTTTTCGAAAGGCAGTCTTGGTAATATCTTCCTTACTCACCTTTAATTGGTAATATCTCGACTGAAATTCCACCTTAGAGAAATAAATCACCCCACGAAGCTGATCGAACGAGTCATCTATCTAAGGTAGGGGATAGTTGTTCTTTATCATGATTTTATTAAGCTCGCGACAATCAATATAGAGGCACATTGAACCATATTTATTCTTGATGAAAAGTACTGGCACACCCCATGGTGAAGCACTCAGCTGTAAAAACCCATCTCCAAATTCTCATGTAACTGATTCTTTAGATCTTCTAGCACTACGTTGTCCACTCTATAAGGTGTATTTGATATAGGTAGGGATCCAAGAATAAGTTCAATTGAGAACTCAACCTATCAATCGGGACGAAGACCAGGTAATTATTTACAGAATACATTAGTGTAATCCCTCACGATGGGTATATCTTAGATAAGTATCATCTCCTTTGTCTCAGTCATTTGAGCTAGACATGATTTCTCATAAGGAAGTAATATCCACACTTGAGACAATGATTCTAAAGGAGATTCATCTTCCTCCTTACACTTTTAAAGAATTGGAGGATGCTTTAGGATGTGAAGACTGATCTCCCTTTCCCGACAGTTGGAGTTGGATTTATATAAAGATATCCAATACATGCCCAAGATAACACCAAACTCTACTAAAGGAATTCTAACAAGATTTTCTGGGAGGTTTAGTCCACATAAATTTATCAGGAAAAAGTTATAAACCTTGGATGAAATAATTTCCCCATTCAATATTCTCACAAATAACTTATCCTACAAATTTTTAGGTGGTGTTAGAATAGTTCTAAACTTGAAAGATATGAAAGAATGCATAGAACCAGAATCAAATAGTATGTTCGCTATTCTTGAATGAATAAATAGCATACCTTTCACCACATCATTTTCTGGATCTACCTTAGTAGTAGTGATATCATAAGACCTTTTTTGTTATCTTGGAGGTTGTTGATGACTGCCTCTGACAACCCTTGGATTAGGGAAATTGTTTTCATAATTCCCAAGCTCCTTTTAGTTGTAACACTATGCTAAAGGCTAAGCGTTGATCTGAACCTTCCCTTTTTATTCCACATTAGTATAATTCTTCATATCCCTTTGGTAGTTCTTCTCTAGATGTCCCATATTTCCACATTTTAAGCAATTCCTGGTTCCCTTTAGATAGTTCCTAGGATACTTCTTCCCACAATTTTGACACGTGGGATGTTTGATCTTCCTTCCATCATGGAATTTATTTTATGAACCGCCCATATTAGACTCCATTTTAAACTTTTTTTCATCGGGACCATGAGACCACAGGGAGTCTCTGATCTCCATTTCAACCTTGAGGGAATAATGAATAATATTCTCATAACTGTCAAAGTCTCAAATCACCAACGCTTTTTATAGAATCATATTTAGTCTACTAAAGAACCGGCCCACCATGATTTTGGTATTCATAACAAAGTCAGAGGTGTACCTTTCAAGCCTTGTGAATTTTTCTTCATATACCCTGATGGAATCATCTTCCTTCTTCTTTATTATAAGGAAATATCTTTCTATCAAGACACAGAGAGTTTGGGGAAAATATTTATTGAAAAATATTTTCTTGAATTCCTCCCAATCCATGGAATTAATTTCCTCTTGGGACTTTGTATTCTTGATTAGTGTCCGCCACTGATCAGTTTCCCCATCAAAAAGATAGATTTCCAGTACTAATTTCTCTTCTTCTGAGCACTGGAGGATAGAGAATATCTTTTCAATGGAGTTAATCCACTATTCTGTGAGGTGGGTATTGGAATATCCACTAAACATGGGAGGCCTTTGCTTCATAAAGGATTCAATAGAAACTTTCTCTTTCCTTTTAGGAGAGTCATCTACATTATCCACGTTATTATTCATAACTTGAGCTAGCTAAGAAATTACTATCGTGAAGTTTTGAGCACACATTCTCATCATATTTGGAATATCATTAGAGAAATATTCACATTCCCTATTACATTGATTATTTTCACATGTTCTTCTATTTCCCTCCATTAACTATGAAAAATAATATACAATTATGGGGTTTTAATACTTAGCTAATAATAATGAAAATGAAACTTTAAACATTATTGGATAAACTCTTAAAGGAAAAGTACATCCTAACTTATGATTCCCTAGGTTTCAATCTAGGTTATCCTAAATTTCTTTCTTAACTTATATTCTTATGGGTGATTTTTTTTATTCCCTTAATAATGGTTCGTAATGAGATTATGAATTTACTAAAGCATATCCCCCAAGATTTTCAAACTAGGAGTGCAGTAAGGCCCATTTTCATGCACCAGTTTCCGTTCGAGTCTAGATCAAATTAGTTTTTTCAGGTTTTACCCCTAGATACATCTATGCCAGATCCACATCCACTTGTTCATATCTAGAGAGGGATGTATTTTCTTGATAAACCACTTACTCTATACTTACCAAAATCTAGGGATGGTTTCTTATACTTAGTCACATCCTTAAGGTTATTACTAAAGTGCTCTATTCCTAATATCCAAAAATAACTAAACCTTGCCTCTGATACCAACTATAGAGACCCTATACTTTTAAATATATCATTACATGATTTTAATCATGATAAAGAATCATATTATAAGTCAAGGATCATAAAGTCTAGTGTCTTGGAAGACTAGGTACATAAAACATGGGATTAAATAAAACATTTATTTATTTAGTCTTCATAAAGATCTCCTAAATTACATTGTTCTCATTCATATTCATAGGATAACTTGGGGATAACATAAACAAATGGATGACCTAAATTCCCAGTAAGGGAATAATCATAATAATAAAGCTTTAGCACATGGGTTAGAGGGAAAGACATAATGATATAAAAGGCATGGAACATGTGAAATCATAACATATAAACATGGTATCATATAAACATAGAGTCTTAATAATGGGGAAGAAACATAAAACATCACTTTAGCACGATTCAAGGCTTATTTCACATAGAGGATCATAATTCAAGGTTAACCTCCAAGACTATTTCACATGGTAGCACGAGTCAAGGCTAACCGCTAAGACCATTTCACATAACATCTCATGACACTCAACTTTACCCAATGCATTAGAGTGATATCTGGGTTCACCCATCATAGCATGTTCATTAATATGATTTCCACATATTTAATCATACATAATCAATCATACATAAATATAAGGGTATCCATGGAAAGGAATGGGTATCATAATCATGTCACAAAGCATAATAGATGGGTGTATCATAAAAGTGTCCATGAAAGAAAGTAATTAAAACATACATGGACATTAATAAGTTGAAATAGGCATATATCATGGTAAGTGATTTCAAATATAATTGAAAACATGTAATAAGATTATTTAAGAAATTTTATCATTAAAACATTTTAGTGTGCTTTTAAGTAAAATAATAAAGAGACTTTAAAATAAAAAAGGGAATAATATTTTATATAAAACCAGAAGGGAATAAATAAGTTTTTCATAATAAAAATACTGATTTTATAAAAACAATGTTGTCTTAAAATATATGATATAGTGCACTTGAAATTGGGAAATAATTTGGGAAGTTCCCTTAAAACAGGTTTTCTTATTGGGAAGTATTGAGGAGGGAACCACTTAAAAACATGTATATCCCAGAAAGAGAATAATGAATGGATATCGATGCATGATTTTGTAGAATGTAAAAATAATTTATAATATGTACATAAAAATAAAATATAGCTTAATTTGGGTAAAAATAATGATAGAGCAACCCGAAGGAATAATGAAGGTTCGTGTAGAATCACTTACCTTAAGTTTGATGGTGTCCTTAACTTGATCTTAATGTCCTGAATAACAAAATTAAATTCATTAATTAATATTTACAAAACCTATTCTTTATACAATTGGTTTATTATAGCCTTATTAAATTCATTCATTACCTTTTTTGATGGGTTAATAGGTTCAATTTAATTTTTTGGGAGCGTTTGTTTCCTTGGTTTTCATGATTGGTTTACTTATATACATGTAAGGATAAAAATGTAAGATGAGAATGGTTTCCCAAAATTTAATTTTTATATTATTGGTGAATATACAAAATATTACATGGTCAAAAAATTCATTTGGTTGTTTTGAGTGAAGATGAATCATTATACAAAACTTTAATGATAACCCTTTTGGTTAAATGGTAGTTTTTTTATCACATCGAACACATTTTTCTTTATAATTTAATATCATTTGTAAAAAAGATTACAAAACCTTAAATTAGACATAATAGACATATTATATTCTGTTTCTACCATAAAAATGGTTTCACGACCATAATTTAAGATAGTAATATAAATTGAAAACATTTTGTCCTTGAAAGTGATAAATTAACACATCTCGGATGGTGTTTTCATTTCAAGTATAAAAGGAGGGGAAAGAAGAGATTATGGTGAATTATTACATTATAATAAAATAATTAAGTACATGTAAGGTACTTGCGTTATCATAACATTTTTATGAAATTATTTGAGGAAATAAAAAGAAATAAAGGACCTCGAAAGAAAATAAAATAAATGAAAAATATGAGTTTACCTCTTGAATATAACTTACTTGAGAACCTATTTAGGGGAGAGGATTTGGTATTTTTAAGAGAAAACAGATTTTAAAAAAGGGAGATAATATTAGGGATATATTTTATCAGAATTTAGACAACTCACAATTCTTTACAGAAGTGAAGAGAAGAGGTAAAGAGGGGTGGTATTTATAGTGGAGGAGAAGAGGGGTTTCCCATTATTTTAATCATTAGTTTAATATTATTTCTCAAGACTATTAATATTCTTGATTATTATGACCAAAAATATTAATAAGTTAATTTTATTTCTAAATAATTTCTATTTAAACCATCCATGACTCAAGAATTATGTAGAAATTTAGGTTTTAGCACTTATCATAAATTATCATATTTTACTATTCATCAAAAATTCAAGTATTTCAGAAAAATACCAAAAAAACACCCTAACCATTTTTTGATGTATAGAATTTAAAAATGAACTCCATTTTATGAAAATGATTTTATAAATATGTGAAATTTAATTTTTAAATAAAATCATCATTTACTTGAAAATACATATTTTAAAATTATAACTGATTTTATAATACTTTGAAAAATTAACTAAGGTCTCATAAAATTATCCTATAATTTTAATACATCAAAAAAATAATTTATGAACACATTATATGAAAATAAATTTTCATTTTTAATTATTAAATTATTCATAAATATTTAATTAAATATTTATGACTTATAAAAATACCAACACTATCATATTTTCACTTATAAGATGGATAACTTTTATTTATGCTTTCATTGGTAAGGTTACTATTTAAATTTATAGTTTTCTATTAATAAGGTTTATATTACTATTAATAAGGGTAAAATTACTATTCATAATTTTTAGTTACAATTCACCAAAAATTAATTTTGTTTTATCGGACTCCAAACATCTTACTGATTGCTACCGTGTATGTTAGATTTTCAAAATTCAAATCACAGAAGTGACAATATTATATTTAAAGGTCACATAGAACATAGTAGTTCATTGTGTTGTAATTTCATGTGATTATATGACATAATTATAAGAGGGTAATTTCCATTTATTAAACTTTGGATCGTTACATATAGACTATGCCACAATTGCCTTCGAATTGGAAGTGGCTCTTCAAGGCACTGTGGTGCAGCCACTAGCTTCACACTACAGCCTCCCAATAGGCCTACACCATAGTCCACTCCATGGCATAGCAACTAATCCATTTATTCCACATCCTACCCACCATGTATTTGTTTCCCACTATTATAGAAATAGACTCAAAACTCCTCTTTAATCTATCTTATTCCATTGTTGGACCCACTACGCCGCAGCTACCAGTACTATAGTGCAGCATATCCCTTTGCACCATAGTCATGTCATTTTTGGAAGTAGAACCCCCCCCCTTCTCTAAACACCTTGTAACCTCTTAAAGGTTCCTAAAATACCTAAAACATACAAAGTTAAGGGATACTAGTATTTTAGCCCCTAAAAATACCTTTAAAAATAACTAGAAAAATTCTTGAAGAAAATACCCATTTAATTTGAAATAAATTATTTAGAATCTAAAAAAATTAAAAATATTAAGGAAATTATTTTATTTTAAAATAAAATAGGAAACTTATAAATTAATATCCAAATAAAATATTATTCATGATGATGCAGAAATTCATTCATACAGTGCACGTTAAAATAAAAATTCCTTTCGTATTTTCGGTAAAAACTCAAAAGTGACTTATTCAGGAAATGATATTAAGATTCCTTTAAAAAATATAAAAATTAAAACATGGTTGAATATTAATTTAATAAATATTTTGAGAATAGTAAAAACATTCTTGAAAATATTTTAATGAAAATATGGATATTAAAGAAAATATTCCTAACTGAAGAGAGAAATTGAGTCGGTTTTCCTTTAAAACATTCTTTCAATATCTTGAGTACTTAAAGAGAGGAAAATTAAAGGAAAACTTGTAATATGAAGAAATATAAATATTATAATAAAAAATAATATTTTATAGAGGTATATCATTTAGTTTAATTATCATATATTTATGCCTAAACAATCCCGGTAAAAAAATAGATTGTAACATAAAAACACTTACCTCAATTCCATATTGCTTCGTAAGTGCTCTAACATCCTGTATTAAAAATTGAATTCTTTATAATTTTATAAAATAACCATAATCACACCTATAATACCATACATGGTTTAATTATAATATCTTATCACCTATTAATTAACAATATTTCATTATCATCATCATTTTGGTTGTTAATTTATTCATTTTTCAGGTATGTTTTGGTTTGGAAGTTATAGTCCATGCACATTGATCATAGTTACTTTATATCCAAAATTTTAATAGTGGTATAAATATGATATATATTTATTATATACATATTTATAATCATTCATATAAATTGGTAATGAAAAATTAATTACATCACAATGTGGTGATGGTGGTCCAAACATATGCACAAGTGATGTATCCATTTTTTGGTGGATGGAATAAAAGAAAGGTAAATAATAATTAATATTTAAAAAAACATTAATATATTATAAATATAATATATATATATAAATTAATATAACATAATAACTAGTCATTTTCAAAGTGAAGGAAAATGACACGTTTATCCGTGGAGGCGGTAGTCCATACAACGCATGATTCACGTTTTAATTATTTATTAATAAAAAATGATAGGGTGGTTAATGCTTACACTTTCATTATAATAAAATATTATTAGAATAATTATACTAATGTTATCATTTTAATATGGTTAAATTAAATTTTAGGAAGAAGAAAAGTTCATGAATAAATAGAAAAAAAATAAATAAAGGTTAAGAACTTATACCTCACATATTGTATTATATATTTTGTGAAGGGAATAAAACCTTTGAGGGATGGTATTTTGAGAATAATAGAATATCATTAAGGTCACTAGTAATGTTTAGGGGTGGTTTTCAATATTTTTTTCATAAATTAATATTTTTTTGTGTGAGGGGAGGTGAGGATATGAGTTCCCCTTTATAAGTGAAAAGGAGTTGATTTTTTGTAAATACCCAAAAAAAATCAATAATGGGAAGTAACTCAGAAGGAAATTCAATCAAAATTTGAAAAATAATATATTTTATACGAGATAATTTTGAGACACACCTACACCATTCAAATAAAAACATGTTAGGCCCTTTACCTCTAAGGCTACTCACTTTTACCATTTTAGTTGTCACCATAGTAACTAGTTTTTTATCATGGTAATTTATCCTTTAAGCCTAAAAATAAAATGATAACTATTATATAATTTATACCTGATGATTTAAAATTTAAAATCCATTTTTTAATTCAATTTATAAAATTAATTAGATTAATTTTTAAATATTAAATGGGTAATGTATTAAAAATAATTTTTTTCAAAAATATATATGAAATTCTAAAATGTAAAATATGGGTTTATAAATTAAAATATATATTTTTTAAATTTATAAATTCAATTATAAAATAAATATTTGGTTTTATAAAAAGGTTTTATAAATTTATATTTCATACTTATATATTAATAATGTCATAAAGCTGTGTTTATTTGTAAAAATGGTATGTTCCACTATTCACATAAAAATCAATATTTTAAAAAAAATATCAAGAATTTATCTTATGTTAATAGTGAAATTTTAATTTCAAAATTGATATTAATTTCCTAAAATAAAATTTCAAAAAATGTTAGACATTAATTATAATGTTTGTGCACAAAATTCAATAAAAACCTTTTTTAAAGAAAACATATTTATGAAGCATAAAATGACTTTACTAAAAATTGAGTAATTATTTGTTATGAATTAATCATTAAATTTTCATTATCTAAAAACCATATAAATGTTTTTTATAATTTGGTTATTATTATTATTACCTTTTATGACTAGGTTATAACAATTTACTATATCATGGTTCATTTATACTCGGGGTTGTGTGTAAGTCAAGCTTTGAATACCTCAAATTTATTTCCAAGGAAATACATATAAAATATTGGGTTGTTACAAAGAATGTGTGGAAAATGAAAATAATAATTTTATTAGAGAATTAAATCCTTAGTGTTAAAGTTATCCAATGAAAATTAGTTTGTTTTTTGGGTTGTGAAATAGATAATGAACCCAAAGAAGAATAAAAGGGGTTTGATTCCATTATATCTAATTTAAATCTATAAATAGACTCCAATATAAAGGAAAAATATAAAATGGAGGTCTATAGTGACTCACCAACCCACTCAACTTGAGGAAAATGGAAGGTATCCATATCTCCCAAAATAATTTAAATGGATCTCACATCTTGAAGTGGTGTAAAAATTTGGGGGTGATACAATCCATAGGGTAATAGAGCTCAAAAGAACATGAAATTTGTCTAAATAAATATCCAATTACAGGATGGAAATTACATAAAGTATGTGGTATTTCAGGTATTTCAGGTCCATATTTGTATTAGGCCTAAATTTTAA
This sequence comes from Viscum album, assembly GCA_963277665.1. Classification (NCBI taxonomy): domain Eukaryota; kingdom Viridiplantae; phylum Streptophyta; class Magnoliopsida; order Santalales; family Viscaceae; genus Viscum; species Viscum album. The sequence continues at coordinate 1,818,308,462 of OY728127.1, forward strand.
TGTATGGTTGATATTGATATCTATTTTTTATCTAGTTACACATTAATAAAGTGGTGTTTGAAGTGTTTCAAGTCATGATTGGTATCAATCTTGAAGGTTATTTCTATGGAGAATTATCATGCTGAAACTGAATGACAAAGGATATGAACCTGAGTATCATTGGTATCATGCTAAATTAGATACATTATAATTAGTATCAGATTTATTCTGGTGTTTTATAAGTGATATCAGTCTAAGGAGTTAGTGGACATAGATTACTAAATAAGTGGAAAGATTGGAAGTAGTTACATGGATAAATTTCTTTTTTATTTTTTTATGTACTAATAATTTGTATTTTCTATTTATAGTGTATATGATCCTAAAATATATTATATACAAAAAAATTTCTCAATAATTAGTATCCCTTTGTTATAAATCTACCCAATAATTTGTTTTAATATTTGAAGACTCATGTGAATTTTGTGATGAAATTTCAAGGGTTACTAATCCTCATTTTTAAATGATGAAGCCTCTAAAAAAATATCAGTAAAATTTAATTACTAACATGGTATTTAAAATTGGTATTAATTAAATATACAATTGGTATATCTCAACATTGTGTAATTTATAGTTTATATTCTAACTATTTTTTGTAATAATTAGATTGAAATTACAGGTTTTAATTGTGTTGTGAAGTGGAAAGTTCAAAAAAAATTATGTTTTTTTAGTATTTATGAGTGATATAGATATATTTATAGAGGTTAACATAGATTATTATTTCCTATATAAATCTCTAACTTGGTAGTCTTAGAGAATTTATTGAAATCCCAAATTCTAGGTTGTAAATTCACTCACTATATGTATTTGAGTTTATAAAACTGTAATGGAAGTTTATTTTAGAAATATATTATAATTGGACTTTTCAACCAAAATGCTATACAAGTGATTTCAAGAAATGGTGTAAGGATATTATTTCCAAATGGAGATTATAATCTTATGTGGAAACCATCCTATTTTCTTAAGAGAAAGGGGGAGTTTTTACCTATTCCAAGATTTAGATTTCTTCCCATTGAACTCAAACAATATGGGAGAGAAGGTAAAATAATTTCCATTCTCAACTAGTGATAAAAGGGGAAAGAGATGAAAGGTTTTTCTCTTTGTATTTCATTGACAAAGTGGTAGATGAAATAAGGTTAATTTTTCAATAAAATTAAAAGTCGGAGGTTATTGTGACCCTAAAGGTTTGTGTTATATTTTTCTAAAAGACATGTGAAAGATAACCAAATGGAACATGGATTTTAATCTTGATAAGGAAATATAAGATGACCCAAGATTTTTTGTTGAAACTGTGTGTTGGATATAGAAAAAGTGATGTTAGGAGTATTGTTGAAAAATAGAGTTTGTTGTTATAGTCATTGGATTTATTGACAGAGTAATGGGGTATAGATAAGGTTGGAACTAAATAAATACCAATGTCATAGACCTATAGGCTACACTATAGTATTTTATTAACAACACTATCCACAATAAAATACCCAAGGTTGCATCATATAAGATGTTTGGTTAGATTTTTCTATGCTACAGTGCCTATATAAATTAGAGCTATGTCGTTGAGGAGTTTACATCAAGGTAACTTGTACCTTATATAAGGGTTATCTAGAGTTTTATGTACCTCTATATAGGTATCCCGAAAAATATTGAAGCTATATAAAGGAGTATCCTATGCCATGGTGAAATTAAAAATATATAGGGGTTATATGAGGGTCTTTATATAGGGGTGGATCCTAGCTCATGTAAAGGTGATTCTATATAGAAATGGCTAAATAAGGGTTGTCTTGTAGAAAGATAGTTTTTATGTTATAGAAAAATAGGTCTACATCATAAAGGAACTTGTGTAAAGGTTATCTAAGAATTTTCTCCACCCATAGTAGGGTAAATAAGAGATTGTGTAAATGTGATCCAATTCTTGTGAAGGACGCTATGTTGTGCAAATAAAATCATGTTTTAGTAAGGGTAAAGAGGATATTCCTCCACCAAATAATATCATTACCACTTGAAGGATGTGAATTATGTAGTGTGGATGAATTAATATTTTCAATCCGACAAGATTTCACATCATAGTGGAAATGTCTATGACCTAGCTAGTTTGGTGAGTCAAGTGGCTTTGAGGAGATGATGTTGTGATTATGGGTGAGTTATGGATAAGTTAAATGGGTGAGAATTATAGATATGGTCAATAGGAATCCACACCAGAGATAACCATACCAAACCTATATATCTTGATTTATCTTACTTTATATGTCATAGTGTGAAATTCTACTATGTAATGAAGGCATGAAGGAAGTTAAATACCCCATATAAATAAGGACCATGTTGTATTCAAGTAGTTACATCTAGATTGGAAATTTGGCAGGGGAGTTAATGAATTCGGTATTCGTAGCCTTAACTTGGTTTTAATGGCACTAAATGGACACACTAAATGTGTGGGACACATAAAAAATATCTATAACATAAGATTAGGGATAATTAATTTGAACCATTGGATTAAGGGCTACAAGTTTATAGAACTTCCTTTGGTAGTTCTGGATAAGGTTTCTCAAAACAAAAAATATGTAGCATATTGTAGATCTAATTTTTAAGATAAATAGAGGGTATTATTTATGTTTATAAATGAAGATAGGAAGAGAAATAATTTTTGGAACTTTTTAATAATATTAATGTAAGGTCCCATATTTTCTTAAAGTATGATTTTGTTTGAGTTTTGGTTTGGGCCTCTTCTTTTTGGATAGATAAGTGTTTCTCAAAATTTATGTGAAGGCTCAGGGGTGTTCTGGGGGTTCAGGACACAAAAGAGGAAGAAAAAGAAATTTCTGGGCATGTTGCACAGTTTGTGCACAATTAGTGAAAACCGTGCGGAGCACCCCGGGTAGCCGTGCAGCCTTAGATAGAGTTGTACACATAGTTGGCGTACGTTTAAGCAAACCGTATGGAATTCCCAGGAAACCGTGCGAAGGGGTGATTTTTGGGCAGTAGCTTCCACACGGTTTGCACACGGTTTGGAAAACCGTGCGGGTAAATTGTGTGTCCAAGTAAAGTTGAAAAAATTACAAAATTGCCACTCTGGGATTTTTAACCCCAACTTGGGTTACTCCTCCATTTCACCCCCTACAACCCTAGTGATGAACTTGGACAACCAAATCTTTCAAGATATGGTTCTCTTTTGATTATTGGTCGTTTGGAGTGTCTTTGGTTGTGGAACAAAGTCTTGGGTAAGTCTAACGCTCCTCTTGCTTCTCTTTTTCATATTAGGGCTTTTGGTTTCCCACATATTCTTCCAAAACCCTAAAGCCCACTTTTTATAGTGTAACCTAGTTTGGGGATTCATGGGATTCTTAAATTTGGATCTAAGTCCATTATTATAAGTGTTTTCATATTCAGATTTGAGTTAGGTGTTCTACAAGTATTGTCCCATAGTTTTATTTTATATTTATGCATGGAAGCTTTTGTTCTTCTCTTTCCCTAAATGTGTTCTTTATTTTGTTGGATTTTTTGATAAAAAGGGGTGTTTAGGTGACCAATGGAAACCCTCATGATCCTTGTGGTATGCTTAGAGGATGACTTGACCATTCTAGGGCCACCCATAGGGTGTGTTAGCTTTCCCGTGCCAAGAAAATGGTAGGGTTAAGTGAAGGGTTTTTGAGTGACAATGTGAAACCCATGTAGAACATGTTTTAATGGTTGATTAAGTTGTAAATTGAATAATGATAGATATTCTTAGGGTTATAAGGAATAAGGGGTTATTTGGCATGACATAGAGATGAGGAAGTGGGTCGAATGGGATTATGTCAATTGTTTAATAAAATTTGGTTGGAAATGCCTAAGGGGGTTAGTGCATATTAAATGGTGAACTTATAATGGGTTGATTAAATGGTAAATGTGGAATATGTTAATGGTATGTAATAAGGAAATGGATGAATATGTTTAATGGGCTAATACATGGGAAGTTTTGTTAAACCTAATGGGTTGAATGTAATAAAGCAGTTGTGTTATGAGATATGAGAAATGGAAATGAAATGATAAATGGGCTAAATGGGTTAATGTATGGCCATTGGTGAATATTGACTAAAGCATAGGGATTGTTGAATGAACATAAAGGGTTAAGGCACGAGAATGGGAATTTTACTAAATGACTATGAATTGTAAATGGTAAATGTGTTAATGTATTATGCCATAGTATTAATTCCCATGTTGTTTGTTATGCATTGTGATTGATGATTTCCAATGGAATTGGTTATGTTATGTTGAATTATGGTATGGTTGTGGTGATTTTATAAATAATCATGTGCACATGGCTTGTTAGAGTGGGGTATTAACTTAAGGTTCTATTTCCATGGTTCGAGTTAGACTGAGGCTCTAAACTCTACCCCAAAATGCACGGGTTAGGGAAGGGTATAGAGGATCTATTCCCCTAATTTTTTCATTCCACCTGGACTGAGGTTTCGAGGTGAGGATAAAGTGTTGATGTGATATGTGTATCCCTAGTGATATAGGGACTTGATTTGTTTCCCCTATGCATTGTGATTGATTTCCTTAGACCCTTGTGTAGATGATATTTATTCCTAACCCATGGAACATGTGATAAAAATGGATTATGTAATGAAGATGGTAAAGAAATGAAATTCGTATAAATGCTAGAAGTTAATTAAGTGAACCTTGGATATCTAGTAGAACCTGATTCGTCCTTGTCACTTACCATTTATTTTTTACTTTCATGCAACATCTAATAGAATATATATTTTGTAGACACCTTTTGTGGTGGCCTATTGAGTTTTGTACTCACACCTTGCTTGGGTCGTCATTTGGTACTTGGGAAGATCTCTTGGTTGCAGGTTAAGACAAGGGTAGAGGCCCTACACTAAGATGTTGAATTAGGCTCGGTATGTACATAGAAAAGGATCTGGACTTAGAGTCGGGACCCATTTGTATTTTTTACCATTTTTATATTTTGGTTTTCTTTCACTTTGCACTACTAGTATGGCATGGCATGGTTGTATTTGATTAGTGGTTTGTACCCTATTTGGGAAACGTTTGGTTCTGCATGTTTATTGGTTGTTTCATATTTCTTCTGTTAATTATATTGTGTTCTATTGTGAATTACTCTAGTAAAGAGGGTATAGTATCCCTACATGACTTATTAGACCTTCTCCACTAGTTGGCAACCTCTGGCATATGGGGAGGGCGCTTGAGGTCATGTGACGACTTGGCTCAGGGAACCAGTTAGTGGATTCCGGGTAGGGGACATTACAAAGTGGTATCAGATGAGTTCTTTTCAATTTATTACTATTTGGGGATATTAGATAGGATATTAGGATGTGTCGGGCCTTGGTAATGAGCTCGTTATTGGGAGTAGTTAAACCATGTATGAGGGAAAACCCAAGTCACCCTTGGTGGTAATTGTTGTTCTTGATGCATGTTGTTATAGTTGAATGATATTTCACCATTGGGTGATTCACATATAGTGTGGTTTGAATAATTTATGATATTTTTCTCATGGTCATAATGGCATGAGGTTGTACATCCATGCATCATTTTAGGGACCTAAGAAATTAGGTAGCATGCATCATTATAAGAACACAGACAGGATGGGTGTACAGGGCATGGAGGGCAGAATGCATTTAACCTCCTTAATAAATCTGAATAAAATGATTACTAATAACGGTAATGTAAGTGGGTGAATGAAAATAATGCAAATAAATATTCAATGAATATCTTGTATAAAGAAATATTATGAATGGGTTAAAATTTTGTTTTGTGATAAATTGTAAGGGTTTATTCAGTGTCTAAAAGAAAAAGGATTGCATGATGATAGTAAAATTATTAATGATTTTTTTCCTAATTAAAGGTGAAAATGAGTTAAAATAATGATTATAACAAGTTTTCAAATGATAAATGTGCCTAAGAGGAAGGAATTGTATTGTAAAATAAGAGTTTGTTTGAAAAGGTATTGACAGAAGACTTGTGATTAAATAAATTTGTTACCACCATGTTGACCATGACCTATAGTAGGTATTGTAGAGGGTGGTTTTCTACATGTGATGATGATTGTTGGGATAGAGTATGAAGAATAGGTTGTTTAAGGTTGATATAGTGAGACCTTTTCCGTCTATGGTTAAATCATGTTGGTCATTCTTCGATGCCTTGAGTGGATGATAAGTTTGAAAATGAGAATGATTGAGTTTAAAATTGGGTATCCTTTGTTTTGTCAGTTTGACCCTTGTGTGTGTGGTTTGGGAAGTGTGAGTGCCCTAGTTTGAGACTTTGGATTTGGATTGTGAGGCCTTACCGGTTATGATATGGTTTAAGAGGTGTGTTTAAGGAACCCTTGGTGGTGTTGTGGTCGTTGTCTTGCAAGGTGTTGTTCGATAATGAGAGTGTGAAAACTCTTGTGGTTTGTGGCCATAGGGAGTGCATGAGGGACCTTAAGAATGGTGCCTGGGTCCTGGTGACCTAGAGAGTAGAGACCTTGTGAGTTTTTTTTTTAATCTTGAAGAGGATGTTTGGATCTTAGTGCTGATGAATTTGTACACCTTTGTGTGGAACCTAGAGTAAATGGTTGTTTAGTACGCTTGGCACAATGTGCGTTAAAACTGGGGTGAGAGTGTCATGCACTAGAATTTCTTTGTTCATGTCATGGTATGTATGGTTTAGAGGGAGGTCCAATGGATTTTCTTGGTTGTGACTCTAGTCTATGTATTTGGTATCATTCAACCTTCAAGGTGACCTATGAGAGAGGTTGGACAGGGTTTCTAGTGCTTCTTGGTGTGTGTCACACATGTAGATGCCTTGGACCTTGAGGGTGGGACTCATAGTGTTTCATGGTGTGGGTTTGTCCTAGTGGGAAAAGTGGGAAGGTTGATGGTTGGTGGTGCTACTCGATATGTTGTGACGCAATTATAGTTTCGAAAAATCAAGGGTGATCTCATGGGTTGTTAGGACAGTGGTGCAAGTACCTTGGAATATAAATCATGGGAGATGCTTCAGAGGTGGTGTCAAGGCATACAAAGTACCACCAAATTTTAGTGAATGGTATAGTTGTACCCGGTTCTTTCATAAGGGAACCCAAGTGGTTGTGATGGGAGTTAAGGTTTGTTTCAAAGTGTTTTATCATTGATATTCCTAACTCACCTATTGGATGATGATTAACAGAGGAATTGAATTCATTTTCGAGCGAAAGATACAAGGGTGGCTGAAGTGTGGTTATATGCTTTCGCTTGATGGTGACACTCAAGGTGAGAGTGGTCACGTGGATGAAATTATTTATATGAATGGTTTGGTTGTTCAGTGAGATACTGAGGCTGCCTCAGGGCTAATGAGGCTAACTACCAAGATACATGGTTAGGTAAGAAAGAGAGCGATGGACTACACATAGATAAATGTTGATTTGTGAGAGACCATTGGTTGATTGGTGTGGTAGACCGTTGTGTTTCGATTGTTAGTTGTAAGGGACCCAACAGAAGAATTTGAGTGGTGTAGAGGAAGTAGTACCACATGAAATGTTGGTTCATGGTTTATTGGAAATTTTACCATGGAATGATGGTTAGAATTAGTTGGAAATCACACCTGAGTGGTGGTGGTTAAGTGTTGATAACATGTGTTCAATAGGGGATCCAGAGAATCCTTTCCAGGTCATGGTGTACTATAGTTCGACATCAAAAATGGATAAGTTAGCGGTGGTGTTCTTCTAAAACTTCTTATCACACCTCAGCTAGTGGTGATCTTGTCTAATATCTTGATATCATCTTAGGTACATTGAGTAGATATAGCTTTACTCCAAGAAACTTAAAAGTTTTTGGTTGGATGAGGGACATCATGGAGTTTACGCACATGGAAACAGTATATTTGGATCTTAATGGTGGGATGTACACCCTTGATGGCTTGGGGTGAGGTCCCTGGGATGGACTGAATGATGACAAGTGTCATGGGTTCTATTCATGGAAGCCGAGAACGGACACTGGGTGACGTTCAATTTCTTATTTTTGGAAAAAGATATATATCCATGTCTATGTTTTTGGGTTCAACTTATGATCGATTGTAAGAAATTGTAGTTGGAATCCCTCTTAAGAGAAGTGGTAACAACACTCCTAAGTTGGAGAGTGATAAGTCAGTCCTGTATATGGAGAAGAGAACATCAATTCGATGTGGTGGCATTGGGATTCCAATGAGGAACTTGTAAGGTACATGTTAGGTTCTGCAGAGAGTCAATGTGGGCCTTGGATGTGGTGACTGATGAGCCAATTTTTGGCTTCGAGCTCAGGTTGGTTCCATGTAAAGATTGAAATGTCTGTGTTGAAGTTGTAGAAGGGTGCAGTTAGATAAGACAACAGGTTGTGGCAAGATAGGTTGGGTTCTAAAACTCCAATGAAGATTGGGGTTAGATTCAGGTAATTTTTCCTTGGGTGGTTTTAGAAAGTTGTGAAGTTGAGTGAACCTTGTCCATGTGATGTGGTGTCATTCCAAGGGTGAAGTCTATGACAGATTTTGAGGGCGGTAATGCCACAATGATGGAATTATACTAGAATTAAGGAAAAAACCTTAGTGGGTGTGTGGGATGATAATGATAGGCTTCAGGTCAATTAGCATGTTGGAAAGATGAGAAAGGGGTGGAGTACCATCAGTGGAGAGTGGGTTCTCTAGGGTAAGCCAGTCAGGTGTGGACTGACCTGAGATGATAAACTTGAAAGTGTGTGGTGGGAGTGACCCACATCTTGGTTCATGTTATGGAAACAAATAGCTTTTGGAAATGAATTTTTACCTATGTGAGGTCGTATTGATCTTAGTCCTTCAAGGGATAGTGTAGGAATGTCCTTCTGAATGGTTTTGACGGTGCAGCTGGATGCCAATCTAGAGTAATGTTCTTATATATGTAGAGGAATAGTTAGTTGGAACATGTCAGGTGATGTAAAAGTTGAGTTGAGATTTTGGTGGTCCTTCATCCATAGTAAATAGAACCACTACAGATAAATGATTCATTGACAACGTGAACGGGGTTCAGGTTAGAGGGTCTCAATTAGACAATGTTCAGGTGAGTTGGCCCTAGTAGTGAGTTTTTGAATAGGTTAAATCGGTTAATAACCAGAGTGTTTAGGTTGCATTGGATGTACGATTGTGGAATGGGATCATCAGGACATGAGTGGTGGTTCGACGGAAGTCAGTAAATGTGGTTAGAATGATCATGTGTTTTCCTTCGGGTGATATCGGGTTTGGTAACCATTGGATTTTGAAAAATATAGGGAAATGATGCCAAGTGATTTTGGTCATGATTTGTACAAAGGATCGGGTCGATAGGGTACCGATTGGTTCCTCCATGATGATGTGATACTGGGTGCAAAGTTTCCATGTGTTGTGAGTTGGGACATATTTCCTAAGTTTTCTCTCCAAAGTTCTAGTGGGTTGGTATGGTTGAATTTTATTCATCCTTGAAGAGTTTTTGGTTCATGTTATGGTTGTGGTGAGGAAGACTTGTGGGGAAAGTCTATACCCTTGATCTATGTTCGGTGGTCATTGGGATATTCAACCAAAAACTTGAAAGATAGGAATGGATAAGCAGGACTAGAGGAATGACCTCAAGTTACAGAATCTTAGTGATGCTTTGAAGAGTGGCTCGAGGATGAGTCGTTATAAGGTGGGGAGGTTGTAAGGTCCTGGATTTTCTTAAAGTATGTTTTTGTTTAAGTTTTGGTTTGGGCCTCTTCTTTTTGTCTAGATAAGTGTTTCCCCATGTTTTTGTGAAGGTTTGGGGGTCTTTCAGGGGTTAGAAACATGAAATAGGAAGAAAAAGAACTTTTGGTCATATTGCATGGTTTTCACATGGTTAGTGAAAACCATATAGAGCATCCTGGGTAGTCGTGCATCCTTGGGCAGAGCTTTATGCACGTTTGGCACACGGTTAAGCAAACCATGTAGAATTCCTAGGAAACTGTGCGAAGGGGGTGATTTTCAAGCAGTATATTCTGCATGGTTTGCATAGAGTTTGGAAAACCGTGTAGGTAAACTATGCGGCCCAGTAAAGTTGGAAATTTTACAAAATTTCCACTCTGGGATTTCTAACCCCAACTCAGGTTTCTCCTCTATTTCACCCCTGCAACCCTAGTGAATAACTTGGATGAACCAAGCTTCCAAGAGGTGGTTCTCCTTCTATTCTTGGTCATTCATAGTTTCGTTGGTTTTAGAACAAAGCCTTGAGTAATTCTAATGCTCCTCTTGATTCTCTTTTTCAGATTAGGGCTTGTGGTTTCTCCCATCTTCTTTTGAAACCCTAAATCCCTCTTTTTCTAGAGGAACCTAGGTTGGGGCTTTATGGGATGCTTGAATCTAGATCTAAGGCCATGATTAGGAGTGTGTTTATATTCAGATTTCAGGTAGTTGGTCTACAATTATTATCCCATAGTTTTATTTTAGATTTGTGAATGAAATATTGTGTTCTTATCTTTCCCTAAATGTGTTCTTGGTTTTGCTGGGTTGTCTAATAAAAAGGGGTGTTTATGTGACCAATGGAAACCCTCACAATCCCTGTGGGATGCTTAGAGGATGACTTGACCATTCTAGGGCCACCCATAGGGTGAGTCATCTTTCTTGTGCTAAGAAAATGGTAGGGTTAAGTGAAGGGTTTTTGAGTGAAAATGTGAAACCCATGTAGAACGTGTTTTAATGGTTGGTTAAGTTATAAACTGAATAATTATAGAGATGACTAGGGTGATAAGGCATAAGCGGTTGTTTTGCATGACATAAAGATGGTAAAGTGGGTCTAATGGGATTATGTCAATTGTTTAATGAAATTTGGTTGGAAATGCCTAAGGGGGTTAGTGCATATTAAATGGTGAACTTATAATGGGATGACAAAATGGTAAATGTGGAATATGTTAATGGGATGTAATAAGGAAATGGATGAATATGTTGAATGGGTTAATACATGGGAAGTTATGGTACACTTAATGGGTTAAATGTAATAAAGTGGTTGTATTATGAGATATGAGAAATGGACATGAAATGATAAATGGGCTAAATGGGTTAATGTATGTCCATTGGTGAATATTGACTAAGGAATAGGGACTGTTTGATGAACTTAAAGGGTTAAGGCAGGAGAATGGGAATTTGACTAAATGACTATGAATTGTAAATGATAAATGTGTTAATGGTATATTCCATAGTATTAATTTCCATGTTGTTTTTTTTTCATTGTGATTGATGATTTCCAATGGCATTGGTTATGTTATGTTGCATTATGTTATGGTTGTGGTAATTTGATAAATAAGCATGTACACATGGCTTGGTAGAGTAGGGTATTGACTTGAGGTTCTACGCCCATGGGTTGAGCTAGACTGAGGCTCTAAAATCTACCCCAAAATGCATGGGTTGTGGAAGGGGATGGAGGCTCTATTCCCCTAACAGTTTCATTCCACCCGGACTGAGGCTTTGATGTGAGGATAAAGTTTTTATGTGATATGTATATCCCTAGTGAGATAGGGAATTGATTTGATTCCCCTATACATTATGATTGATTGCCTTAGACCCTTTTGTAGATTATATTTATGCCTAACCCATGGAACATGTGATAAAAATGGCTTGTGTAATGAAGATGGTAAATAAATGAAATTGGGATAAATGATAGGAGTTAATTAAGTGAACCTTGGATATATAGTGTAATTTGAGTCATCCTTATTACATGCCATTTATTTTTTACTTGCATTAATTTTATATTAGACTAGATATTTTGTAGACATTGTTGTTGGTGGCCTACTGAGTTTTTTACTCACACCCTACTCGGGTCGTCATTGGGTACCCGAGCAGATCTCTTAGTTGCAGTTCAGGACAAGGGTAGAGACCCTACACTAAGATGTTGAATTGGGATTGGTATATACATGGAGAAGGATCCAGACTTAGAGTCAGGACCTTTTTTGAGTTTTGACCATTTGTTTTATTTTGGGTTTATTTCACTTTGCACTACTAGTATGGAATGGCATGGTTATATTTGATTAGTGGTTTGTACCCCATTTGGGAAAAGTTTGGTTATGCATGTTTATTAGTTGTTTCATATTGATTCCATTATTTATATTTTGTTCTGTTTTGTCTTACTCTAGTAAAGAGGGTATAGTATCCCCATGTGACTTATTAGACCCTCACTGCTAGTCATCAACCTATGGTGTATGGGGAGGCATGCTTGAGTTCATGTGACGACTCGACTCGGGGCACCAGTTAGTGGCTTCTGGTTCGGGGACATTACAATTAAAATAATTTTTCATCTTTATACTCTAATTTAATTATCTTGAAGTTTCTCGTGGTGTTAAATCTAGAAGTAGTTATGATTTTCAAATTAATAGAGATGGAAGGACCCCTCCTGCTGTGAAGGGTTAGGATATTTTCTATTGTTTTGATTCTTGTAATAAGTTTTAGGGATTTGAGGAATTTATTCTTGAAAATAACAATGAGTGATGTAAATAGGTGATTTATAAGAGGAATAAGAATATTACTCAGGCTTCAAGATCTGACTCCAAGAAAGGCTTTAAGGATTTTTTTTAGCAGTGTAATCTGGTAGGTCCATTGATATGGACAAAGGCTACGATCCACCATCAGCATATAAAGAAGAGGTGGAGGTAAAAGTTCTTTTGTTCAAGACCAGGAGTAAAAATGGAAAGAATGGGATATTTTATTTGGAAGACTATTAAATTTATAATTTTAATAAATCCATATGGCATAATAATTACTCAAATATTCCCAAATCTATATGGAATTGATCAGAAACTAAGTTAATTGGATCTTGAGTTCCTGAAGGGAAAACTTATAAGTGTCTAGATGAGATTGAAAAGATTAAACCTTTTAAAGTAGATGTTTCTATTTAGTTAGTTAAATTGGTTAATCAAGAACTCCTAAACACAAATAATGACACAGAGATCCACATAGAATAATACATTAGGTACTTTGAATTCCCTCCTCATTTCTCATAAATATTAAAGAAATTTTTCAATAAATTTAGAAAGGAAACATATGAAGAATGTATCAAATAGAAAAAAAAATATTATCATCATATCACCTGAGGATATATCAAAAAAATGGTTAGTTAAAAATTCCCTAAGAACTCAAAAGTAACACTAAAAATGGTATAAAATTAACATTGATTGCACTCTTGAGAAACTAGATGAGTGTTTCTCTTAAAATAACTATCTGTAACTTATGGATTTCATTACTAATATAAATAAATATCAAATATAGGCTAAACCCAAGTATGATTTTGGGAGATTAACATGGAGATATTTCCTACACTTAGGGCGGTGACCACTCAATATTAGTATATGTTATAAGTGTGCTATGGAACAATGAAAAATCTTATATAAATATATTTCTGAAACTATAATATGTACGTCTCCTGGTCTATTTTTATAATTTATGATTTTCTATTTTAGTTTCTCTATTTTTATATTGGTTTTATTGTATGTCCCTTAATCCACCTTAAAGTGGTTTTATTTAAAATTCAAAAAAACAGATTTGGAGCATGCTTTCAGAAGACCTTACAAGTAACTCTTATATAAGATTCTAAAAAAATATGTATTACCTTTTCTACAAAACCCCTACGAATAAAAAATTATATATCCTATAGAAAAAACCTTAGTAAAATACTTTAAATATCTTTTACATCAACACTAATATCAGTTCTATCATCCAGAACTCATCCTTCAACTTTAACACATTCATCCTTCGGATTTAGTACCACCATTTTTTCTACTTTTGAAATTATGGTTTTGAGAAAAAACCACCTCCAATATAATATAAGTATAAGATTATAGAAGTTGATCCTTTATCTAAGCCTTAGTACTTATCTGTAAAAATGATTCTCACATCAAACCTAACATATCTTACGTGGGTTGGATTCTAGGAGATGTTCATACATAAGTTCTACCCAGTCATGTTAAAGATAATAAAAGCTTGATATTTCTTAGAGCTGGAGTAGGGGAACATGATGCTGGTGGATTATACTTATATCATTGTGGTGTTGGTGCATTTTTCACTAGATTTTATCACTAATGATAGTCTCAATGCATGAAGGTTTGAGATGACTCTTTATCTTAAGATTTGATCGAGGGTGGTCTTGATTAATTTACCAACCTATAAATTAGTGGTAAATAAGGAAATTATGGATGAGTAAAATGTGATGTATATTAAAGGAGCAAATTATTTTCTTTCCTAGACTAAGAAAGGAAATAATCATTCAGGAGAAAAAATGATGAAGCGGGATGATTCTCAGAAGATAGGCATTCAGGATAAATTGAAGAGTTTGGGTTCTTCTTAAGGAAGGATTTTTTTGAGTCAAAAGGATAATTTTCAGTAGTTTATAACCTTAATTTGAAAATAAAAAAAATTACGTAAAATATTATACTTTTATTACTCTTATACTTCCCAAGTTATTAGAATGTTTTTATAGAAAAAAATTTAATGGATGTGGAAAATACTTTCTGTCGGACATATTTTTCCTTAATCAGATGTAAATGTACTTTATATATCAGAAATATGATTGAAGACTTCATCATATTTAGATTTATAAAATTAAAACAGTTAAAATATAATGAATTACATTAGATGAAGGTTTACCAAGACTACTATAAAAACTTCATCAGATGGAGGTAGACATACTTTTCGGGGTGAACTTCTATAAAATATATTAGATGAAGAAACTATATTCTACAAAAAAGAATAATCTCTATTCAATAAAATTAAATCCTTCAAACATTATAATGGTTCTATATTAAAATGACCATCGGATGAAGTCACTATGCTGAAACATTCAAGTGAAGAAAGACGTTTTCAGATTCCATTGCAACTACCTCTGAGATATATGGAATATGACCATTGGTAGTGCGCCTATAAATAGATTCTTAATTAAATGAGGAGATATCTTTTTGTATCATCAAAAATAAAAAGTTTTTGTGAATATTTTGTAACATCTTGTTACTTAAGTGTGCTCTATTACAACTTTTAGAGTGTCTTTTTTTTAAAGCATCCATGTCATTATTCATTTGTAAATTCCTTAAAAAGTTTTATTTTTTTTAATATCTGATTAGATGATCTAGTTTGATTGAGGGATTATAAGGTTTAGAAAGAAATATGTTATTGATCTTATGATTGGGGGTTCCTGAGGTTAGGTAAATATAAGTATGTAGGATCTTTGTATCAGTGGATTTCTTGGTTAAGGAAGATATACCTTTATGATTTGGTTAAAACTGTGGATATATAATGTTAGGGTTATTGAATTCCTTAACACTTAAGGATAAATTTTGGATCTTTGTTATAATTTTTCTTTAAATTTTTCCTTAATTTATAATTTTTTTTATAATTGTTTTAAAAAAAATCTTATTTTTATTTTGAATGATATAAGTAAAGTTCATATTGTTTATAAAAAACTTTAATAACTCTGATTATATAAAGTATATTAGTACATTTATATACAACTACTTTTTTAAGAGGATAGATAAAATTATAATTTTTATTTTATAACTATAATTCACCCCCACCATATAGTAAAACACATACTCTTTCGATCTTACATTAGGTATTAGATAAGGTTCAAATTTTTATAAACTTTTACACTGACATGTTTTTGTAGAAAAGAGTAATTATATTTCTAATATAGAAGGCTTGTCCATTGGGGTACTTGAAAATTTAAATCCAAGAATACCACCTATATTTTATGGTT
Organism: Viscum album; assembly: GCA_963277665.1. NCBI lineage: Eukaryota > Viridiplantae > Streptophyta > Magnoliopsida > Santalales > Viscaceae > Viscum > Viscum album. The sequence goes on from OY728127.1 coordinate 1,818,324,183, forward strand.
ATAATTATGAATATTGTAGGGATAGCATGAAGACCTTTTTTATAAATACTAGAGTAGAAAAAAATTATTATTACTGGAGATTATAAAATTTATGAGAAGGGAGTTACTACTTTTACCAGAGAAGAAAATTTGTAGTGTATAATCAATTATCAAGTCAAAAATAAATTTTATGTTCTATGATATGAAATATCAATAGTACTATTTTTTTCTATGAAAATGTGAATAATATTTGGAAGAAACTAAAGGTAACACATTTTGGAACTACAGAAGTGGTTGAAATAAGAAGATCTACAAATTCATTTTCAAAATTTGATTATAGTATCAACTAAAATGTTTGTGAAAGAACAATACCAATAAATAATATTAAATATATTGTAATGAATCAATATGATGATATTTAGAAACAAGTAAATAATATTAAAGTTTTAGAAGAATAAGTCGTAAAGTTAAAGAATATAGTGGATGATTTAGAAAAGAATCATAATGAAAGAAGAAAGGTTTAAGTATTAGGAGAAGAAGTGGAAAGAATTAAGGAAGTTTTCATTGAGTATAAGAAATATCAATAGGATATGAATAAGATGTAATTTATCATCAAAAACTTTTTGAACAAAGAATTATTTTTTTCTAAACTCTTGAAACTATTTATAATAATCAAACTTAAATCTTTTTCGATGAAATTTTTTGGATTTATTTTCTTCTATATAATTTTTGATGGATTTTTTCAAATTTATTTGGTTGAATTTATTTATTATACTTGTGAGTGAATGTATTACTTATAATTTTTGTATTATTTTCTATATAATTTGTCGCATGTATGTTTTCTTTACTTAACATTTCATTTATAATTTCTACCTCCTGTAAACCTTTTAGAGAACCACATAGGGAGAGAAAGGATTTTAATTTTTAGATAAATATATAAAATTTTTAAATAAAGGGTATTTTTATAAATATTATAAACATTCTAACAAAGGGGTAGAAATTAAGACAAAGGGTATAATATGTAAGATAGGTGAGGTAAGTCATTTTAAAGTTTTTAACTTTAGTTTTTCACTTTAAAATTTGTGTTTTGTGCTTTTCAAAAAGAGGGATATTGTTGAGTTGAAAGGATAAATTTAAACACTATTTAAAATTATTTTGAAAATTAAAATATTCTTCCATAAAATTTTATACTTTTCTAACATTAATACTTCCTAATTTCTTATAATTTTTTATAGAAAAGTTGTTTTACTGGTCGTAGAAAATTCTTTCTATCGGATGGAGTTTTCCTTAATCATGTATTCATTTACTTTGTATATCATATGAACGATTATAAACTTCATTGAATTTAGATTTATAAAAGTTCAAAATTAAAAGTATAATGAAGTCTATAAAACAAAGTTATACCAAGACTACTAGAAAAACTTCATCATATGGAGGCAAACATGTTTTCCAGATGAACATCTATAAAATCTACTAGATAATGAAATTATATTCCTCCAGATGAAAAAAACTCTATTCTACTAGACAGAATACATCAATCATTGTAATGGTGAGTTATAAAAATGACCATAATATAAAGTTAGTGTGCTGAACCTTTCAAGTTAAGAAGGACTTCATTAAATTTCATTATTGTAGGATCGAAATAATGAATGAAGATACTGATTGTAGTATCTAATGATATAGATGCTAAATATATAAGAGGGGGTTGAATTGTACACTTTAAAAATTCCTTTGGAAATTTTAAAGATGGTTATGTTTAACAAGGTTAAACAAGTTGATTCACAAAACCTCTAGTTCTACACACTTGCTTGATTCCATAAATATGATTCCGAGAATGTGATTCTGAAAAGATGGTTCTAGAAAAATGAAATTTAATAAAAGTTTACAAAGATAAAGATTCTACCTTAAAGCTTATACAATCATACTAAAACATAGTATACAATTATAAGTAAGTATAAGATAGTTATACTTTCCTCAAAAATCAAAAATGCAGCGTAAAACGTGTAACAAAACAAGTAACAAGTAGTAAATCTCTTAACCCAAAGAGAAAGGTATCCAATAATCTTGTATAAAGGTCCCTTGATTTATAATTTCAAGAAAGTCTGACTAACCCACACTAGGGTAAGACCTCGATACGAAGATCGGAGTCTGTCTTGCTATCCCCGCAAGCCCTCAACTTCAAGGTAGTCGGAACCTATGTCTTCCTCAGCAAGGAAGCCCTCAATTTCAAGGTAGTCGGCACCTTTGTCTTCCTATCCCCGGAAGTCCTCGATTGTACACAGCAACAATCGGAGTCACACAAAGAAAATATGAACAAGAAGTTTAGTACGCACAAAGAAATAAAGCCTCTCTCTCTCTCTATAAATCACTTCAGCAGCATGTAATCTCTATATTGATCAAATTTTTGTGAGCTCCTTCAAATGAGCTCCTATTTATAAGCACAGCACCAACGGTCATCTCCCTCCTCTAATGATTATATTTTTCCTTGAATTTTGGAGGGACCTATACATGTGTCACTCAAACAATGGTTAGTTAGTAACGGAATACACGACATAATTTTATAACAAAAACAAGTGTAAGAAAAAATATGGTGACATAACAAAAATCAAATATTCAGAATGTAAGAAAATAAAAGTTCAGAGTCTAATCAAAAACACATTTGGTTTCTATAATACAAGGATATCAGGATTCTATTTTCTAAGGAATTTTGAACCTGAACACTATAGAATTTTGAAGTCTGAATTTCAAGAAAATTCGAAATCTATTTTCATAAGAATTCGGAACCTGAACTTACAAAGTTCAGAGTCAGAGTTCATGAGAATTCAGAGTCAGAACTTACAAAGTTCAGAGTCTGAATTCATTAGAATTCAGAGTCATAACTTAGAAGAGTTCATAGTATAAATTTAGAGAACTCAGATTCAGAACTTAGAGGAGTTCGGAGTCTGAATTCAAAGAACTCGGATTCAGAACTCATAAGAGTTTAGATTCTGAATTCAGAGAACTCAGATTCAGCACTCATAAGAGTTCAGAGTCTGAATTCATAGAACTCGGATTCAGAACTCATAAGAGTTTGGAGTATAAATCCCGAGAACTCGTATTAATAACTCATAAGAGTTTAGAGTCTGAATTCAGATAACTCAGAGTCAGAACTCATAAGAGTTCGGAGTCTGAATTCATAGAACTCGAAGTCAGAACTCAGAAGAGTTCGGATTCTGAAAACAAAATGCTCTTTATCTAAGTATTATATGATTCTGAGGATTTAGATATGAAACCAAATTTTACACTTAGACAAGATAATGAACAATGAAAAACAAGGTCAGGATAAATTTCCTTGTGGAAGGAAAATTTTCCTTATAGAAGTAAAACACAGGGTAAAATGAGATTTTCCTTGAGATAAGGTGTTTGTGATTTTCAAAACAAGAATGAATTTTAAAGTCATAAGGAAAACTTATTGACTCAAAAATATCCCCCAAGTATGAAGGAATGGAAAATTCATAAGGAAAAACTTATTGACTCAACAATCTCCCCCTTTTTGGAAAGCACAAACATCCTTACGAAAAAGAATATAAGGGCTTAGAAAAAAATTTCTAGACTTTGAAATAAAACTTATCTCCATTTTCACATGGAAAAAGATGAATACGACTAACTCCCCCTTAGGCTTTGGAACACTAAGGATCATATTCTAGATTTTTGGAATGAGTTTTTTCATTATCTTGAGTACGGAAATCTCTGTAATGAAAACTCCCCCTTAGATAAACTCCCCCTTACTTAAAGATATTTATTATTTTATTAGTATTATTTTTCCTTTCTCCACCTTTGTGATTTTCAAAAAGAATTTGAGGGAATAGAAAAGAAATTATAGAACCTGAAATATTAGTACAAAGCATCCAAACAAAAATGAGCAAACAAAATTTCATTAAGATATGAATAATTTGTACAAGTAAAGAATACAAAAAAAGAGCGGATTGAATCTATTTTCCTTAATTCTCCTTGGGTGTCAATTTCTTCACTATGGTTTTCAGCTTTTTGAGTTCCTTGTGGTCTTCCTATGCTTCCTTTAGGAGATGATCCAGATCCTCACCTCTCTTCTCTAAGTCCTTGATCTTTTCTTCTTGAGCCTTGAGAGCTTCTACCTGGGCCTTCATCAGTTCATCTTGATGAACTAGCTTCTCTTCGGTCTCGATATGAAGATCTCTTTCCCTATTCAAACTTTGAGCAACAGAATATAGCTTTCCATTCAGATCCTTTACCTCTTTAATCCAAGTATTCTTCTCAAGATTTAGCTTTTTCGCAATGATAGTCATGAGATCCTTGATTTTACTATCTTCAATATCAAAAGCTTCCTTAACATCATGTTGAAACTCATCAAGATCTATCAAATATTCAACTATTTTCTTTAACCAGCTAATCACTTTCTTATAAGATTTTTTGTGGGCATCGTAGTTAATGAAGAATTTCTTAAAATAAGCCTTAAGTTTTACACACTTATCCATCACTATGGATACTGAATCCAATTTTTGATTCAAGGTGTGTTGGAGCATCTGACATCTCGATTAAATTATTGGAAAGATCAGAATGGTGTCAACAAGCTTCTTCAATGATTGAATGATGAAATCATGTCCTAGGGATGATGATTCTGAATCTGAAACTTTTCTTAGTGAGGGATCTTTCTCTAGCTCGACAAGATTCCTCTTCAAAGATCCACCAGCTTCCTTCTTCTTTAAAACAACTTTAGTAGGTGTATCCTCAACCACCTGTTTCCCCTTATCAGTTCTTAGAACAACTTCCTCATCCGGAGACTCATGATCATTGTTAGACAGCTAAACAATTCTATCTTCATCTATCTTTTCCTTCTCAGCTCCTGACTCATCATGTTTAGGGTGAATGAAATGATGATTATAAATTTCTTCCTCAGAGAGCCTATTCACTTCATCTTCAGATTTTTCATCTAAACCAGGAGTAGCAAGCTTTGAATATTCGGCTTGAGAGGTCCGGATTGACAATTTTTCGGATGCACTTTCCTTCTCATGAAATTCTTCAACTTGATTTATGAGGTTTTCGGTGTCACCACTGCTTTCTTCTTCTTTCACCTCTTCCACAACTTCTTTTTCTTCAATAATATTTTCTTGTAATTTTTCCGGAGTGAGAAATTTATTCCCCAGTGTCTCAGGTAAGGCCTCTACCATGAAGGATTTCAGTATAGGGATATTCTCAGATTCTTTCTCAGTCTCCCTCAGAAGGGATTGAACTATTTCAGACTCCAACATCTTATTATTTTACTTATTTTCCTTAGCTTGATTCTCAAGCTCATCAACTGTCTTTTCTTTCAAATCCTTAGCTTCTGCAAGATCTAAGCCAAACTGTGGCTCTCCTTCCTTATGACTTTTCTTGTTTTTCCTCCACTTTTCAATAACCTCATCTGGATAGGCTTTTTGCTTCTTAGTCTTTGGAGGTGCGGATTGGGCTTCCTTGGCTTTAGGGTTTTTCTCGTATTCTTCTACTTCCTTCAATTTCCTCTTCTTTCCACCCTTTTTTGATGGTTCATCCACTTCTTGTTCCTTTGGAATAGCTTCAGCCTCTTCTACTAGTAGATCATAAAATTCTCTTAACTCCTTAGAAAAACCAACTTTCATCCTTTTGAGAGTATCATCACTGATTAGCATGACTTTGCAATTCCTCATCTTTGAACTGCAAGGGATTTTGAAAGACTCCAGACACCGAACAATCAACTTGGAAAGAATAGCCGGATACATTATAATCTGAGCCTTCAAGTTTCCATTCTTGATATTCTCTATCGTAACTAGAATATGCTTGACCAAATTTATCTTCCTCAGATTCACCATAAAATCTAGGATGTGCATGTCACTTTTCTTCAAGGTGTCCTTATCACCTTTTATCAGAATAATGAAACCTTCAACTCATAATTCAAGGATCTAGTTATTTGTAGATAGGTGAGAAATCTTTAGAGTCTTGACATCTGTAAGACTGAGACATTCCATAGCTTTCACCTTGACAAAACTTCCTTGAACATCCAGAAACTTATGGGAACAGAACTCAGCTTCCCCTTTAGATGGAACTCCAACCAAACTAGTTTCCTTTGTATATGATAAAGCATAGGTTTTTTATATCTTTTAAATGAAAACTTCTCTCTGCCTTCTTCCTCAATGAAACTGACTGATTCATAGAACTCAACAAGAAAATCCGGATAAACCAAATCTTAAGCCCCTGGATTTGATATACAAACACTCTCTCATCCATTCAATTTGATGTTCTTTGAAATGATAGAATCATACTTGTTGAAGAAGTTCGGATACAGCAACCTTTCTCTATACACTTTCCACTCTGGAATTGGCTTGACAGTAGACATATCTTTCTAAGAGGATTCTTCTGCAGATATTCAGAATTGATAAAACTCTGAGAAGTTCAAAATGGGCTTAAGTAGAAGGTCAAAACTTCAGTACGTGAGAGCTTGAGATCGATGTGGGACAACCCTTCGAGGGTCCTTTATATAGGTGTCAGAAGCAACGATTCATCTTCCAAACTCAATCCAATGGCAGAAAATACTTCTGATCAGATCTGATGGTTGATATGATAGCCACAAGGAAATATTGATAGAATCTGATCTTTTGAGATTTTTAAGAAAAACATTCGGATTTAAGGAAACTAGAATTCAAAAAATTTAAAACACAAAATAAAATACCAGTAAGTAAATGATGACTAAGAAAACTTAAGAAAGAAAACATACCTTTCAGATTTCCAGGAAGATTATTCATATTGAGGAAAAATTCTTCTTGAAGAAATTTAGATTCTGAAAATTTTAATTATGAAAAAATTGAAAATGAAAAAAACTCCATTACAAAAATCTTCATTACAGAAATTTTGAGTACGAAAATATTCATTACGAAAATCTTCATTACGAAAATTTTGAGTACAAAAAATTTTATAATATGAAAATTTTCATTACGAAAGATTTGAAAAAACTAACTATGAAATTTTTGAAAAACTTCATTATGAAAAACATGAAAAACTTCATTAAGAAAAACAATTTGAAAAAACTTCATTACGAAAAATTTTAAAAACTAACAAGAAAATGTACTCCCCCTATGAAAAGAAGTTTATTACTGTAAAGAGATTGGTTCAACAAGAAGTTAACAAGGAATATTACCTTACAGTTATCATTCCTAACTTCTTTTTAATGTATTCAAATCTATCGGAGGGTAAATATTTTGTGAAAATATCAGCAAGTTGATCTTGCATTCTGATAAATTAAAGAATGATGTCTCCTTTTTGTGTGTGATCCCTAAGAAAGTGATGCCTAATATCTATGTGTTTTGCATAAGAGTGATATGAAGGGTTTTTACTAAGAGAAATGGAACTTGTATTATCACACAAAATTTGTGTTTTGGTAAAACGCATACCATAGTCTATGAGTGTGTGTTGCTTCCACAACACTTGAGCACAAAAACTTCCAACTGCTACATATTCAACTTCAACAGTGGAAAGTGCTACTGAGTGTTGCTTCTTGAAAGACTAAGAAACTAAAGAGTCCCCTAAGAAATTAAAAGTTATAGATGTACTTTTTCTATCCATTCTACATCCACCAAAGTTAGCATCTGAAAAACTTTTCAAAACAAAATAATTTCCAGAAGTGTAAAAGAGTCCTAAATCCATGGTTCCTTTTAAGTAGCGAAAAATTCTTTTCACTGCCTTTAAATGAGATTCCTTAGGATTGGATTCATATCTTGCACATAAGTATACTAAAAAAGTTAAGTCTGGATGACTAGATATCAAGTAAATTAAACTTCCTATCATACCTCTAAAAGATTTTTGATCTACTGGTTTCCCAGCTTCATCAAGATCAAGTGTATTTGAGGTACCGATGGGAGTACTTATACTCTAAGTGTTTTCATATCCATAATTTTTAAGAATATATTTAATATAATTATGTTGGGATATATAGATTCCTTCTGGTTTTTGAGAAATTTGAAAACCAAGGAAAAATGTTAACTCACCCATCATACTCATTTCAAACTCAGATTTCATTAGATCTACGAAGGAATTAGTTAACGATTGCAGAGTTGAACCAAATATAATGTCATCAACATAAATTTGAACAATCAAAATATTTTTCTTATCTTTATTTATAAAAAGGGTTGGATCTGCATTTCCCTTAACATAATTATTTTAAAGAAAAAATCTTGTAAGTCTATCATACCAGGTTTTAGGGGCTTGTTTAAGTCCATACAAAGCTTTGGTAAGTCTAAAAACATGATCAGGATGTTTTGTATCTTCAAAACCAGGAGTTTGTTCAAAAAAAACTTCCTCTTGAACATAAACATTAAGGAAAGCACATTTCACATCCATTTGAAAAAGTTTTAAATTGAATAATGTTGCAAAGGCAAGTAAGAATTCTATTTCTTCTTTCAACAACACCATTTTGTTGAGGTGTTTTGGATGCTGAGAAGTTATGTGTAATTCCTTTTCTAATACAAAAAGTTTCAAAATCAGAATTTTGAAATTCTCCTCCATGATCACTATGAATATTTATCAAAGGAATTTTTTTCTCATTTTTAACTTGGTATCTAAAACTTTTAAAATATGAGAAGGCTTCAGACTTATTTGTTAGAAAATAGACCCATGTAAATATTGTGTAACCATCAACTAAATTAAATACATAATACTTGCATCCAATGCTTCCAGTTTGTGTAGGACCCAAGAGATCCATATGCACTAACTATAATGCATCAGTAGTTGAGACTTCACCTACTAATTTAAAACTTGATTTATGTTTCTTTCCATATTGACAAGGGTCACAAACTTTTTAATAATCAAATATAAGCTCTAGTATATCCTTAAATAATATTTTCTTATAAATTTTTCATAGGTTCTTAAGGTTACAGTGACCTAACATTCTATGCCACAACCAATAATGATCTTCCATTGCATTAAGTCAAGGTAGATCTTGGCTCCTAAGGTCTTCTAAGTTTAGTGTGTATACATTCTCTTGACTATGGGCAGAAAGAATAAACTCTTCCTTAGAATTGTGTAATAATCACTTGTCATTCCTAAAATTCACAAGGTATCCTTCATCACATAATTGGCTTATGCTAATGAGGTTTTTATTAAGACCCTTAATAAATAAAACATTTGAAATCAAAAAAATTCCAAGAAGAACAATGTTACCTATACCAATAATTTCTCCCTGAGAATTATCTCCGAAAGTTACTTTCCCTCCTTTCATCTTGATAATATTTTCAAAGTAGTTTTTGTTACCAGTCATATGTCAGGAACATCCACTATCCATGTACCATGTAATATTGTTGGTACCTTCTCTATTTTTCTGAAAATAAAAGGGTTAGACTTTCAGAACCCAAACTTTATTGGATCTGAAATTTCAGAAAGAAAAATTTTAGGTACCCACATTTTCTTAGAAAAATAGGCTTTATGAAATCCTAAATACTGGGTTTTGTTTAAGGAATAATATTTTTCCCAATGCCCACCACACTGACACTTAATACAGAATGGAGCACTTTGAGGAACAAAATAATTGTTACTAAAAATTGGTTTGAAACCAGTATAACCAAATCCAGAATTATTCCTTAGAGGTCGGATTTGAGAATACATATTATCAAAATTTTCCTTACCTAAGGTAAAGTTTGACAAACACATCCTCAAGGAAAAAATTTCAGATTTCAGTTTTATAACCAAGTTCTTGTCTTCTAAAACATTTTATTTGGAACTATAGTTAGGCTTGAAAACATTTTTCTTATAAATTACAATTTTTAGATCCTTAGAAATTTTATTCTTCTCAGAATTTACTTCCTCAAGATTGTTTGAAATACTTTCAAAATAAAAAAATTTCTTATCAAGATATTTAGAAAGATCTGATATTTCCTTAGTAATAATAGTATTCCTAGAATTTTTCTTATCAAGATTTTCCAAGATTTTTGGATTATCAATCTCAAGGAGCTTAGAAAAACTAGAAACTTATTCATGGGTAGGTAAAGTATTATCTTCATCAGAATAAGATTATTAATCAAAAGAGTTATAGTATTTACTATCACTGTAGTTTGCATTCAAATAAACATTGTTCATTGATTCATCATTGTGTACCTTAGCCATTAAGCAATGATTGTCAATGGGTATTCTGGCTATTAGACTGATATTATTCTGTCCAGAAGATTCATAATCTGATGATTCATCTGAAGAGTCACCCTCACTGGAACTCCATGTGTCGTTATCTTTCAAGACTTTCTTAGCTTTAGCTTTATATTACTTATTTCTATTTCTCTCAGAATGATTTTCCTTTCTTTATTTTCTCTTAAGCATAGGACAATCAAGCCTTATCTGTCCAGCTCTCTTGCATTCATAACATGTAACTTCTGAATATTTCTTATCTTTCCTTTCCTTCTTATTATATCTATATTGAAAGTCCTTCTATCCAAAAATCTTGTTCATCCTTTGAGAAATATTTGTTAACTCATTTTCTGAAGATTCACTTCCACTAGATTTGGATTGAATACCAATCTTCTTAGATTTGGATCTATTAACTCTCTCAGGAGTCTTGTCTTTCATATGATTTTAAGTTATAGTAAAAGCAAAACTGCCATTCCCATTCTTCTTCTTTACATTATCATCATCTCTCTTCATTCTAGTTTCATGTTAAAGAAGAGTTCCAAAAAGTTAATCAAGAGAAATCTGAGTAACCTTTATGTTTTCATCAATAGCAGTTCTCTTGGATTCCCATTCATTGGGCATAATTTCTATGATTTTATCAACAAGAGCTTCATCATATAATCCTTTATCACCCATGGATTGTAAACTATTCACAATAGTCATGAACCTTTGTTTCACCTTACATATGGGTTCTCCATAAGGAAAGCAGAAACCATGATATTCAGCTCTGAGCATGGCTCTTCAGGTTTCAATAACTTTGGAAGTTCCAAACTGAGTAACTTCAAGTTTCTTCAAAATATAATTTGTTGCTTAACAAGATGAAATTTGGCTATATATGTTTCTAGTCATGGAAAAAATAAAATTATTGTGTACCTTATAATTCAGTTGATACTCATCCTTTTCTTGATTGGTGAAGGAACTAACTTCCTTGTCAGGTATTTTATATCCTTCTGTAAGCATAACAAAATTATCAACTTCAGTATTGATAATAAAAGTCTTCATGATATCTCTTCAATATTCGTAATCATTCCCATCAAAAATAGGTGGTCTAGTAGTATTGAGATTATCTATGGAACCAACATTGATTCCTTCCATATTAAAGAAAAAATATTTCCACAAAAACTTGTTAATAGAAAAATTTCGGATTCAAGGAAAATATTCCTAATAAAGTAAAAATATAGAACAATGAAAAATAAGCAAGGAAAACTTATATGTGAATATAAGTATTTCAAAGACCTCCTATGATACCAACTGTAGGATAGAAATAATGAATGAAGATATTTATTGTAGTATCTAAAGATATAGATGCTCAATATACAAGAGGGGGGGTGAATTGTACAATTTAAAAATTCCTTTGGAACTTTTAAAGATGGTTATGTTTAAAAAGGTTAAACAAGGTGATTCAAAAAACCTCTAGTTCTACACACTTGCTTGATTTCAGAAATATGATTCCGAGAATGTGATTCCAAAAAGATGGTTCCGGAAAAATGAAACTTAATGAAATATTACAAAGATAAAGGTTCTACCTTAAAGTGTATAAAATATTACTAAAATAGAGTATACAAGTATAAGGAAGTATAAGATAGTAATACTTTACTCAAAAATCAAAAATGCAGTGGAAAACTTATAAAAAAAAGTAACAAGTATTAAATCTTTTAAACCAAAGACAAAGGTATCCAAAAACCTTGGATAAAGGTCCCTTGATTTATACATTCAAGAAAGTCTGTCTTACCCACACCAGGGTAAGCCCTTGATATGAAGATTGGAGTCTGTCTTGCTATCCCCGCAAGCCCTTAACTTCAAGGTAGTCGGCACCTCTGTTTTCCTCAGCAAGGAAGCCCTCAACTTCAAGGTAGTCAGCACCTATGTCTTCCTATCCCCGGAAGTCCTCAATTGTACACAACAATAATCAGAGTCGCACACAGAAAATATGAATAAGAAGTTCAGTACGCACAAAGCAATAAATCCTATCTCTCTATAAATCACTTCAGCAGCATGTAATCTCTAGATTGATCAACTTGTTGTGATATTTTTCAAATGAGCTCCTATTTATAGGCACGACACCAATGGTCGGCTCCCTCATCCAACATTCATATTTTTCCTTGAATTTTTGAAGGACCTGTACACGTGTCACTCAAACAATGGTTAGTTAGTAACTGAATGCACGACATCATTTTATAACAAAAAAAAGTGTAAGAAAAATATGGTTACATAACCAAAATAAAATATTCGGAATGTAAGCAAATAAAAGTTTAGAGTCTAATCAAAAACACATTCGGTGTCTATAATACAAGGATATTCAGATTCTGTTTTCTAAGGAATTTAGAACCTGAACTCTACAGAATTTTGGAGTCTCAATTTAAAGAAAATTCGGAATCTGGTTTCCCAAGAATTCGGAACCTGAACTTAAAAAGTTTGGAGTTAGAGTTCATGAGAATTTGGATTTAGAACTTACAAAGTTCGGAGTCTGAATTCATTAGAATTAGAAGTTAGAACTTAGAAGAGTTCAGAGTCTGAATTTAGAGAACTCGGATTCAGAACTCAGAGGAGTTTGGAGTCTAAATTCAAAGAACTCAGATTCAGAACTCATAAGAGTTCAGAGTCCGAATTCAGAGAACTCGGATTCAACACTCATAAGATTTTGGAGTTTGAATTCAGAGAACTCGGATTTAGAACTCATAAGAGTTCAGAGCCTGAATTCAGAGAACACGGATTCAGATTTCATAAGAGTTCAGAGTTTGAATACAGAGAACTCGGAGACATAACTCATAAGAGTTCGGAGTCTGAATTCAGAGAACTCGGAGTCAGAACTCAGAAGAGTTCGGTGTCTAAAAACAAAATTCTCTTTATCTAAGTATTATATAATTCTAAGGATTTAGATATGAAACTGAATTTTACACTTATACATGATAATGAACAATTAAAAACATGGTAAGGATAAATTTCCTTTGGGAAGGAAAATTTTCCTTATAGAAGTAAAACATAGGGTAAAATGAGATTTTCCTTGAGATAAGGTGTTTTTGATTTTCAAAACAAGAATGAATAGTAAAGTCATAAGGAAACTTTATTGACTCAACAATCTCCCCCAAGTATGAAGGAATGGAAAAGTCATAAGGAAAACCTTATTGACTCAACAATTGTAAGTACCTATGAGATATTTGGAATATGACCATTTGGAGTAAACCTATAAATAGAATATGCATTAAATAAGAAGGGATCTTTTGCATCATAGACGATCAAAATTTGTTTTGAATATTTTATAATATATTTTTAATTGAGTGAAATCTGTTGTAACAACTAGAGTGTCTTTTTCTTAAGTCATCCATGTGAGGATTCATTTTTAATTACCTTAATCAGTTTTTTTTGTAACAGTTTTTTGCATGATATGGAGTGATCTAGGGATTACAAGGTTTATGAAGAAATATTTTACTAATTTTATGATCGATGGTTCCCTAGGATATGGAAAATTAAGTACATATAATATTTTTATTTAGTTCTTCCTTGATTAAATAAGACATATCTTTACAGTTTGGTTAAAATAGTGGATACTTAAAGTCAGGGTAACTTACTTATCTAACACTTAAGGTTAAAGTGTGGGTCTTTATTATAAAGTTATTTTAGGTTTTTCTTTACTCAATTTATATTTTTTTATAGTTGTTTTTACAAGTTTCTTATTTTCATTGTGAAATATATAAGGAAATTTTATATTGTTTATTATAAAATATTTTAACTCTGATTATGTAAAGTATATTGGTACGTTTCTACATCTGACTAATTTATTAAAGTGCATAGTGAAACTTGTAAGTTTTATTTTATAAAATAAAATTAACCCACCCCCTCTTGTAGTAAAACACATAATATTTTAATAATACATTGGTATCATAGGAGGTTTTACTTTTTATAAACTTTTACACTTATATGTTTTTGTAGAAAAGAGTATTTATTTTTCTAGGATAGAATGTTTGTCTATTGGGATACATGAAAATTTAAATCCAATATTACCACCAATATTTTATGGTGATGATTATGAATACTATTTTGATCACATGAATACCTTAAATATAAATACTATAGTATAAAAAAATTATGCTTACTAAATATAATAAAATTATTGAGAAGGAAGTTTCTACATTTACTAGAGAAGAAAAGTTTGAGTATCAATTAAATTATCGAGTCATAAATACCTTTTTATGTTCTATCATAATAAATATCTTTAGTCAAATATATTTCTATGAAAATTTGAATAAAATTTATAAGAAACTAGAGGTAATACATTTTGGAACTACAAAAGTGGTTGAAATAAGAAGACATACAAAGTCAATTTTGAAGTTTTCTACTAGTATCAAATCATATGTTTTTTAAATCATAATAATAATATAAAATATCAAATCTATTTCAATGAATCAACATTATGATATTTTTAAATAAGGAAAGAAGATTTATGTTTTATAATAATAATTCATGAAGCTAAGGAATACAGTGGCTAACTTAGAAAAGAATCAAAATAAAAGAAATAAGGTTCAAGTATTAGAAGAATAAGTGTAAATAATGAAGGCAGTTGTTACTGAGTTAGAGAAATATCAATAAGACATGAAGAAGATGAAATTATTCATAAAAAATATATCTAAGAAATAATTATTTCTTTCTAAACTCTTGAAACTATTTGTAATAATCAAACATAAATCTTTTTGGATATATTTTTTTGATAGATGTTATTCATTATAATTTTTGGGTAGATGTTTTTCAATTTATTTGGATAAATTTATTTATTATAATTATGGATGAATGTATTCCTTATATTTTTTGTATAATTGCTTATATAATTTGTCTCATTTAAAATTTATTTCCCTAAAATTTCAGGTAAACTTTCAACCTCTTATAAACCATTTTGAAAATCAAAACGGTGGATAAAGTATTTTAACTTTTAGAGAAAGATATCAAATTTTAAAAGAAAGGTTATTTTTGAGAAATAGTCTAAACTTTAAAAAAAATATGGATAAAGTAAGACAAAGGGGATAATATGTAAGATAGGGGATTTATTATTTTTAATGTTTTTAAATTTAGTTTTTCTCTTTAAAATTTGTTTTTTTTTATTTTTAAAAAAGGGAATATTGTTGATTCAAAAGGATAATTTTAAAAACATTCTAAACTTATTTTTAAAATCACAATAAACTTCCTTAAAAGTTTATAATTTTATAACTATTATACTTCCAAATTTATTAGAATTTTTTTATAGAAATTTTTTTAATGAATGTAGAAAATACTTTCTATCCGATGGAATTATCCTTAATCAGACATACATGTAATTTGTACATCAGATGTATGATTAAAAACTTAATCGAACATAGATTTATAAATGTCAAATAGTCAAAATATAATGAAGTCCATAAGATGAAGTTATACTAAGAATACTGGAAAAACTTCATCATATGGAGGTAAAAATGATTTCTAAATGAATGTCTATAAAATATAACAAACTAAGAAACTTTATTCTAATGGATGAAGAAACTCTATTCTACCAAATAGAATCCATAAATAATTGTAATGGTTATTTAACAAAATGACTGTTGGAGGAAATCATTGTGATGAAACATTCAAGAATGAGTTTATCATATGTCATTTAAATTACCTCTGAAATATATGGAATATAACCATTGGGAGAGAACCTATAAATAGAATCTATATTTAAAGAGGAGGGAGATTTTTTTGTAATCAAAAATAAAAAAAAAATTGAAGCCTTTGTAACATCATTTTACTCGAGTGTGTTCCATTGTAACTTTTAGAGTGTCAATTTCTTAAGGAATCCATGTGAGGATTCATTTTTAAATTACTTAAGAAGTTTTTATTTTGTAATAACTATTTTTCTAATCTGATGTGATCGAGGGCTTTAAAGGTTTATAAAGATATAGGTTATCGATCTTATGGTCGAGGGTTCTAAGGCTAGGGAAATAGAAGTACATATGATATTTGTATCA
Organism: Viscum album; assembly: GCA_963277665.1. Classification (NCBI taxonomy): domain Eukaryota; kingdom Viridiplantae; phylum Streptophyta; class Magnoliopsida; order Santalales; family Viscaceae; genus Viscum; species Viscum album. Next base: position 1,818,340,313 of record OY728127.1, read on the forward strand.
TGTATTTCTTTGGATAAGGAAGACATACCTTTATGGTTTGGTTAAAACTATGGATACCTAAAGTTTGGGTTATTGAATTCCTTAACCCTTAAGGTTAAAGTTTGGATCTTTGTTATAAATTTTCTATAATTTTTTCATTACTCTCTTTATAATTTTTGTTATAATTATTTTTACAATTTTATTATTTTTTATGTGTGTGATATAAGGAAATTTTATATTGTTTATTATAAATTTTTCTAACTCTGATTATATAAAGTATATTGGTACATTTATACAATCGATTAATTTATTAAATATAATAGTGAAAATTGGAAGTTTTATTTTATAAACTACAATTCACCCCACTCTTATAGTAAAACACATGATCTTTCAATCCTAATAAGGTATATTAGGTTTTACTAGTGTGACAACATGGAACACCTAGAGTGGGGAAGTCCTCATAATACTAAGAAAAGTCATCGGTGTAGAAATCTTGGGAATCTAAAGAAGTGATACAATTTTCTTTCTTAAAGTGCTAACATTGGAGGTTCCAAACAGATGGAAGTATCAAGGATGTCTATAGATAATCTAAAGAAGGATGTAGTTAAATCATAGGTGAGGATAGGAAGTAATCATCATTAATTTTATTCTCATAAGTTCTGGGGGAAAATGTTTATAATAGATCATGTTTCAGAGGAGTTTGAGGTAGAACTTTTGACAATGAGAGGTAATTTTCTTATCACTTATACCATGGTAACAATTATGTTTGATATAGGTGAATACCATTCACTCATAGCTACATGGGAAATATATTAATTAAATTTTCATTTTAATCTAATATATTATTCATTGAAGATTTAAACTCTTCTTAGTGAGAGAATAAAATGGGGTTTTAGGTGTCCATATTGTTCTATTGTTTTCAGTGTTGTGAAAATAATATGGGATTTACAATATCTATAGATGGAAACATTTGATTTCATGATTAAGATGGATCAAATTTTGAATTTCAAGTCCCCCACTGACTGATATGAGTGGAAGGTTTCCTTTACCTCACCTAAAGTGAGTATTTTCACTTTTTGAGGGGAGTTGGAAATTCATGCTAGTCGATAAGGTCGATCTTTAAATACCTATAGGATTTAATGTGTTAGATATCTAGGTTGGTTCTTGGATCAATAAAATCCAAGGATCTATTCTAATTGTTGATAGTTGTAAAAGATTTATTGGATGCCTTATCAAAGGAATTTTATAGACTCCCATAAAAGAGAGACATGGATTTTTCTATTGATTTATTTCTAGGTATGAGTTCAATCTCATTGATTTTGTATTTAATGGCACCATAAGAGCTGCAATGTCTATAGATTCAGTTAGAGGATTTATAGGGAAAGTGATTTATTCAAGAAAGCATTTTTCCATGGGTAGTGCCAATTATGTTTTCCAATAATACTAATAGTTGATTTTGGTTTTTCATTTAATATTAAAAAATGAATCTGGTAACAATGAAGAATAAATAATATTTACCTCAAATTGATGAAATTTTCAACCAATTGAAGGGAGATAAGTGGTTTTTAAGATAGTTTTTTATTTGGATATCACCAACTTAAGGTGAAGAAGTTGGAAATTCTAATAATAGAATTCAAGGAAAAGTGTATAAAGGATATATATCCTGAATCCACTTTTCTTATGATACAATTTTTCTAAGTCATATTTTACGACTAAGGGATATCATAAGGTTCCATTTCCCATGAAATAACAGGTTATGAAAAGGAATATCATTATGTATATTATAATGATAATATGCCACTACCTTTACCATGAATCATATACTATGATTCATTTGGGAAGTCTATGATATTATTTTGGAGCCAAACCTTAATATGTTAATGTTCAAATCTCTTTTACCAAATGGCTATCAGTTAATGACTATTTCATAGGATGAAACATATGGAAAGTTAGATATATTCATGTAAGGGTTTAGTGAATGGTGGAGAAATTTACTCATTAATTATAACACATGGGTAAATGCAATATCATATGAGAAACATCCTTGGGGATATATAAAGATCTGATTTTTAGGCGATGATATGTGAGATAGCCTTTCAAATCCTTTTCAGAAAACTCCTTAATTCTTGAAGCTCTCTTTCTTATGTCACCTTTTCACTACATATTGTTATCACACCACAATGAGAAGAGGAATCTCATCCAAATGTTGGTTGATTTAGAAACCCATGGATACATCACAAAGAGGGGATTCTGTTTAGCTTACCTTTGGTGATCTTCATCAAGCCCATATGAAGATGGATACAATGGTAGAAAGAAGTGGATTTATTGTAAGGTAAATGAATGGTATCTTCATTTATAGTTTACATGTGGTTTAATTTATCTAGGATAGTGATCTTGGGATTGGGCTTATTTAATCATATTTTCTTGATCTAACAAGTGTTGTTAGATACCTTGAAACCTAGAAGTGGTATTAGATCATACCATGACTTTATATTCATGAAATAATATTGGAAATGAATATTTTCAAAATCATATTCCATGTCATACTAGACAATAATAAAATATGATTATAAATTTTTTCTAGCCAATTGAGGAGGGGAATATGATATTGGATATGATATGAAATTAATCGGTACAAAACTTATAGTTTTTTATTAGTTGTAGCGAACGGATCCCAAATATCATATCATGTGATTACACCGCACCATGTTTTAATAAAATATAGAAGCAAATCACCTTTATGATACATATTTGAATCATAAAATATGATTCATACATAAGATTTTTAGCATTAATACGTAAGGTTTTTATAATCAATACATATATTTTTTTCCTCCGACACAAATCTGAAAAACTTAACGTGTGTCATTATCATATTTGGTGGTAACAATATCAGTTATAAAATATGGAAAAAATGGTTAATCCATTTAATAACCTCTGCATATCTATCATATTATACAATTTCTCCGGGATTGTTAAATATGTTTCATGTCATATCATATGATTCTAGTTATATCATTAAATACAATTATTATAGAAATATCTATTTTTGTAAATTTTCAATTATAAATTGATTCCATAGTTATAAATTATTAATAAATTATGATTAAAGGTATTTGGGGGATATTTATTAATTTATAAAGTGTTCGGAAAGAGTTTATAATTAATTAATTAAATTTTTATGAAATATTTATTAATAAATATTTCATAATATAAAATGTTAATATTAATATACCTTTTACTAAATTGTATGGAAAACCTTATTACTTAAAAATAAATTATTTATTTAGAAATAATAAGGGTGATTTATAAAGTGTTTATAAATTAAAAAATAAGGCTAAATATAAATTTTTTATATTTTAAGATTGTGAATTGTTTAAAATGATTAATTTGAATTATTCAAATTAAGGGAACTATTTGGGATATTATTTAACCCATATCAAAAAGAGTTTTGATAATTGATTTGATCAAGGATAAAATAATGTTAAGTATGTGATATTTATATTATATAAAATGTTTATATAACAAAAATTGGATTATAAAAATTTTATAATTCATAAAATATCATATATATATATATAAGGAAAATTTCATATAGTGAATAATATGAAGGATTTCATGTTATTAAATGAATATAAAGTTTTTATATTTGAGATTATAAAATTTCCATAATGAATATCTAAAATTATAAAGTTATTATAATTATCTTTTATTTATAAATTGTTCATAAATTTTTATCTCATGTTTAAATTTATGAATTGTTCATTTATTTAAAATTTATGCCCTCATTTATTAATCATGGATGTATATCATTTATATTATGAATATTTTTATGCAAATTTTAAACTAATTATAAGATTATAATACATGAATTTAAGAAGTTACATGCTAAGTATGATAATGGATTTAGTTACTGAAGAGCCTTTATGGTTAAATTATTTTAAACAAAGTTTTTGTATTTGTTGACAACTAAAATTTTGTATAAGAATGTTTTTGTTATCCAAAAATAGGATCCATCTACATTGTATTCACCTCATCAGATCCAAAAGAATCAGAGGAAGAAATTTTTTTTGATGGAAGTTTTCCTTTATCATAATTAATGAAAGAAATAAGTTGCTCATGGAAGAAATCATATCATTACTAAAGAGTTTTGTTGATGAGAGTGTAGTCAGGAGTAGTTTTCATACTTTATAAACTATGTAAAATGATGCTTTATTGATCATAAAGTTCCCAAAAAATCATGAAAACTTTCATGATTAAAGCTTTTGAAGAAATAGTGGAGAGTTTTGAAGAATTTCAAAGTTTCAGTATGGAGATTCCATCGTAATTGGATATCCATCATAATGGGAATTCTAATGTAATGGTAATTCCATAGTAATTGGAATTATAATGTAATGGGAATTCCATCGTAATGAGAATTCAATCAGATTCACTAAGAATGATATAGAATTCAGACTCACTGAGAAGGATACAAAATTTGGATTCACTGAGAAGGATACATAATTCAGATTCACTAAGAAGGATACAGAATTTGAATTCATTGAGAAGGATATAGAATTAAGATTCACTGAGAAATATATAGAATTCAGATTCAGTGAGAAAGAAACATAAATCAGATTCACTGATAAAGAAATATAATTTGTATTCACTCAGAAGGATACAGAAATTAGATTCACTAAGAAATAAAAAGAAATCATATTGAGCTGATTATGAAGAAGACTCAAAAAGAAAATTTCAGAAGTTTTATGAAGAGTTTAGGAGGTAAAAATTGAAATTCAATTTTTCATAAATCTTAGATAAATCTAAGGAGGTTTGAAGAATTCAAAGTTGAAGTTTTAAATTTGAGATATTTTTAGAGTTTTTGAAATTTGAGGAAGTGGGGAAAGTTTTCAAGTTTCCTGCTTTTGTTTTCTGAGTCACATATAAATACTTGCTCAGATCATTTTCTCTGAGTGGATTTTTCATATAATCAAAAAATGTGGAGCACAGAAAAAATCAACTGAAATTCATTTCCAAATAGATATCTTGTGAGGAGGATAAAATAGATGAAATTTTCTTTACCTTATTTAGAAGGATCATATTGAGAAAGATTGTATTGATAAGATCATATTCAATCAATCAGATTAAGTCAACTGGACTGAGGTATATCATATTGAGTATTTGAGAAGATTTTGAGTTTTTCAAATTGAGAATGGATTCATCATATTGATTCTGTCGTATTGAGATAATCAGATCTAGACTCATTGTATTGAGATAATTAGATCCAACATCATCATATTGATTGAATCAGATCCATCATCATTATATTGAGAAAATCGAATCTATCCAAATCAGACAGAGGATTCAGATTGAGAAATTGTGGATAATTTTTAAAAAATTATTTATTATTTTGTTTGTCTCAATATTTTTATAAGAAAACATTTTAAACTTATGGGATTCAGTATAATATTTCCTATCGGGAGATATAATGTATCTAATGAGAATTGGAACAAGTTTTATTCACTTCTTCATAATAGTGTATTTCTATAGACACATGGAAGTGGTTATAGAAAGGTTGTAGGTTCTCACATTGTGGTTGAACCTTGTAAATCATGTGTTCTTTACTTTCTTTCCTAATTTTTCATGAATGAGTATTTACTAAAAGTTGATGAGAAAATAAATCTTAATAGGTTGAAAGGGTTAAGTTTTTAAAAGTTTTTGAAACTTATAAAAGTGAACAACTACTTCAACCCCCCTTCTCATTTGTTATTAAATACTTTGGAACTTCAATTAGTATCATAGGGAAGGTTCCCTTATTAAATCTTTATCATGGATAATATCAATTCTATCAATAGTAAAGGAATTACTACATTTGATGGTAAAAACTATTATGGATGGAAAAATAAGATGACTCCTTATCTCCTATCTCTTAGCATAGAAGTTGTTGATGTTGCTACTATTGGATTTCCACCTATTGAGAAAGATTACCCACTGACCTTTTCTGATAAGAGAAATATAGAAGTTATTGGAAATGCTAGAAATTCTATTCTCATGTCCTTATCAAAAAATGTTTATTAGAAGGGGTGGGTCTCAAAACATTAAAAATTATGTGGGACAAGTTGGAAAATGTTTTCGAAGGGAATACAAAAGTTAAGGAAGCAAAGATATAAATCGGGCATAGTAAGTATGAAGAAATTAGAATTAGAGATGAAGAAAAAATTGATGGATACCTCACCATATTAAATGAAAATTTTTGCAACATCATAGTATTTGGATATGTCTTATAAGATTATACAATTATGAATAAACTTATGAGAAACCTTCTAGATAGGTTTGATTCTAAAATTTATTAATTAGAAGATAAGTATTATTTATCTCTTGATGAATTTAATAACTTTCTTGTTTTGTATGAAATCAGGAAATCTCTAATGTTTAAAAATAAGATAAAAGATAAAATGGATTTTGAAGCTATGAGAAATTTGAAAATTCAAGATGTTGAAGATGTTGATCCTTGTGACTCTGAAGACAAAGAGGATAATGAGTTGAATGAAAAAATAATGTCTCTTATATCCAAGAACTATCGAAGTGGAAAAGGAAAGTATGGAGGTAAAATTCCTCTCAAATGTTTTGATTGTGGTGGAATCTGACACTTTTCTATGAATTCCCCAAAAATAATGTTGGATAATATTAAGATTATTCTGATGGAAAACCTCGATGGAAAAAGTGGAACAAAAATGATAAAGAAGAAAATTATTCCAAAAAATACAAGAAGAAGTTTACTAGAAACAAAATAAGTATGTTGAGTAAGAAAATTGAATCAGACTAAACTAAAAAAAATTCCTCTGAAGATGAAAGTTTAGTAAAATTTAGAACCTTCATTGAAAAAGTTGAGAAAATAAAAGATTCCTTGGAGATTAAAGAATTTGGTAAAGAATCTTATGGAGATTATCATCTCAGAATAGAACTTATTGCATGTCTTGAGAAAAAACTCTCAAAAAAGAAATTAGGGTAATGAAAAAATATTGTGAACAAGTTGATGATGGAAGAAAATATTTCATCAAGCAGGAGGATTAATACATTTAGTAGATTTTAAGTTACAAACTTATAATTTCTAAATAGGGAAATATGATTGAAGATCTTAGTAAGAAACTGGAAGCTAAGGAAGAATAGTTTAACAAGTTTCAATCAAAACTTCTTGATTACTAAAGTACCTTGAGGAAAATGAATAAAAACTTAAACAAAGATTTGGAAGTAAAATTAGAGACTTCTTAAGATGGTGAGAAGGCTCAATATAAGAATCAGGTTAAATCTCCTCTTACCAAAAATAATGATTCATCTAATTATTTTAACTTTTAGAGTTCTAAAAAAAGTTTTAGGAAATATTGGGTATATAAATGATTTGATAAACCTATAAAATATAAAAAATTATAAAACCCAATCAAAAGAAAATATGGTCCACATCTTGAGTGTGTTAGAGTTGAAATAATTTACCAACCACAACAAAGTTTCAATAGAGAAAGATATTATTTCAATAGAAAATAAAGATTTGATGGTTATTATTGGTTTTGTGGAATATATGTAAAAAAGGATTATAATTAGTGGAACAACATATCCTCACCTAGAATAAGGTTTGAGAAAAGTGGAAGAAATATTGAAAGTATAATGAGCAACTTTCCTAACTTACAGAAAGTTGAAAAAGTGAATTCTCAATATGTTAGAAACTTTCCAACAAGAAATAAATTTGAATGTCTAAAATAAGTTTGTGTAAGATTTTATTAGGCTATTAATCATGCCTAAATATGTATAAAACTAATTCTAGAACAATTTTCTTATGACATAAAAGAAAATAAAGTTGAAAATAAGAAATTTGAGGAAAGAAATTTTTTTATTTAGATAGCTTTGAAAGAAAGTAAAAGGAACAATCCATGGATAACTGATAGTGGTTTTTATTCACATATTATAGGAAATATAAAATTCTTAAAACATGTTTAAATTCATGATAGAGGATTAGTTACCTTTGGTAATGATAGTTCCTTTAAAATTAAAGGAATTGGAATGGTTGAGATTGAAGCCGAAAAGTTGAAATCTAATGAAGTTTTATTTGTTGATGGGCTAAAACATAACTACTTAGTGTAATTAAAATTTGTGATGATGGAAAATAAGTTTCTTTTGGAAAATATTTTTTTATCATAAAAAGTTTTAAACATGGAAAAGTCATTGTAAAAGGAGAAAGAACTAGTGGAAATCTCTTTCAAATAGGATAATTTAATAACTCCTATTACTTGAGTACAAAAGATGAAAAAAAATGGTGGCACCGAAGACTTAGGCACATTGGAAAGAAAATCATAAACAAAATTTCTAAATTTTATTTCATTCATAATTATCCATAATTGAAAAGAAGAGATAAATATGTTTGTATTACTTTACAAAAATAAAATATGACTAACAAAAGTTATAAGAGAATTGAGATTCAATCTACCAGTCCTATTGAACTTGTTCATTCTAATTTATCTAGGACGATGAGACATCAATCAAAAAAATATATTTATACTTTATCACTTTTATTGATGATTTCACTCAGATGAAAAACATCATGTTTATGAAGCACAAGTCAAAGGCTATTAAAATATTCAAATTCTTTGGAAAAGATATTGAGAAAGATATGGGGGTTTCCATAAATAATTTAAGAACATATAATGGTACCAAATTCAAAAACAATACTTTTGAAACTTATTTTAGAAAGCATGGTATTAAACATCAATATAGTGATCCCTATACTTCCTAATAAAATGGATTAGTAGAAATAAATAATATAAGTTTAGTGGAAATGTAAATAAGTATGTTAGCAGAATACAAACTTTCAAAATTCCATTGGAGAGAAGTTGTTAGTATTATTGTGCATGTTCAAAATAAATGCATGTTGAGACTAGAAACTATCATGACTCCTTATGAAATGTGGTATAATAAAAAATCATCATTAAAATACTTCAATGTTTTTGGAAGTCCATGTTTTCTCAAAATCAAAAATCTGTATTTGGGAAAGTTTGATGAGAAAGATGAGGAAGGAAGTTTTATGGGTAATTCTCTAAATGGAATAATTTACAAATGTTGGAACAAACATTTAAAAAAATTGATGGACTCATATGATGTGAAGGTAATTAAAAATCAAAGTTCCTTAAAAAATTTGTTGAGAATGTTGAGTAGGATAAATTAGAGAATTCTAACAATAGTGAAAGTAATTCAAAACATCCTTATCAAGATTCATAAGAATAATATGATGAGGAAATTTCAAATGGGAAAGAAAAATTGAAATTTCCTACCTTACAAAATTATGATGAACCTGAAAACATTATTGGGAATCAGAAGGCTTCATTCTAGACAGGAAGAAAGTTGATATTAGATCATCATACTTCACTTATCTCAAAAGTTGAACTGAAATCAATTTGAGAATCTATACAACACAAATAATTGGTGGATTCTATGAATAAAGATTTGGATCAGATAGATAATAGTGAAACATGGGAACTTGTTTCACGAATAGCAAATAAAAATGTTATCATAACCAATTGAGTTTACAGAAATAGGTAAAATGAACATGGAGAAGTTTTAAGAAACAAATTCAGGCTTGTTTGTAAAGGTTATGAATAGGTGGAAAGTGTGTATTTTAAAGAAAATTTTTTCCTAATTGAAATATTAGAAACTATTAGAATTTTTCTTTCAGTGGTCGCACATCATAATTAAAAAGTTTATCATATGGATGCTAAGTCATATTTCTTAAATAGTGATATTGAGAAAGAAATTTTACATTAAACAACCTTGTGGGTTTCTACTTAATGAGAATGAAAAAAAGTTTTTATATTGAATAAATATTTGTATGGGATGAAATAATCTCCACATGCTTGATATTATAAACTTGAAAATTGTTTGAAAATGTTAATATTTTCTAAAAGAAAAGTTGATATAAAATTATATGTAAAATATGTTGACTCTTGAAATCAAATTGTAATTTTTTATATGGATGATACAATTTTTTATAGAGATAGAGAATATTTTTGTAAGAAATTTTCTGAAGAAATGAAGAAGAATTTTGAAATGTATATGTTGGGAGAGTTAACTTTCTTCCTTGGATTACAATTTCAATAAAAGAAAAAATTCTTTTTCTTATCTCAAGAAAAATATCTCATGGAATTGTTAAAGAAGTTTTGAATGGCAGAATCCAAAGAACTTTCTACTCCTATCTCAGTGATAAAAAAGTTGAGTAAAGATGAATCTGGAATAAGTGTGAAAAATAAAGAGTTTTAGAAGATAATAAGAAGTCTTATTTATCTTATAGACCTAATGAATTATATTGTTTATTTTGTAACTTTTGGAGTCAGGTATCAAAGTAATTTGACAGAATCACATATATTATCAGCAAAGAGAATTATGAGATATGTCAAAGGAACAACTTCACATGGGTTGTTATATAAAAGAAATTATAAGATGAAGTTTCTTGGTTATACTAATGCTGATTGGGTTGTAGATTGTAATGATAGAAAATCCACCTTAGGAGGAACTTTTTTCTTGGGTGAATGTTGTGTGAGTTGGAATAGTAAGAAACAAAGTTCAGTAACTTTGAGCATAGATGAATCTGAATATGTTGAAACTACTCAGGATTATACTCAAATATTATGGATGAAAGTTTAGCTAGAAGATTTTAAAGTAAAATTTTCTAAACCATTGAAGGTACTTTATGATAATCAGAGTGAAATTTATCTTTCTAAGAATCATGTCCAACATTCAAGATCAAAACACATTAAAATAAAGTTTCACTTTATAAAATATAAAGTTGTTTCTGGAGATGTTTTGCTGGAATATATTTCAAAAGAGTATCATATTGTTGATATCTTTATAAAAATAATATATAAATAAATATTTATAGAATTGAGGTTTCAACTTCATGTTCAGCCTCCACCCATGTATTCCTAAACCTCATAAAGAAGAACCCCCATTGTGCTTTAGATTATGTTGAAAAAGTGGGAGAGAAAGCAACAACTTTGTACTTTTTAAGAATTTTTTACTTATCATTGTTTTATGAATCTGAATTTATGGTTATCATAGAATGGGGGAGAGAAAAATAAAAGTGAGAAAAAAATAATAGGGAGAGTAAAACAAAAGTGGGAGAGAAAAAATAAGAAATAAAAAGATAAGAGTGAGGGTGAGTTTATCTTTAAATGGCTACAAAATTTTCTTTCAACCAAGGGATGTAATTCCTTAAAAACATTACTTTATCTAGTATTGTAGTTTCAGGACACTCTCTCTGGAGAAATGATATGTTTTGATAAATTTCAAAAGTTGAGTTGTGAAAAAAATTCAAGATTTTAAATGTTGTTAACAAGGGTTGTCAACAAATCCAAAGGGGGAGATTGAATAACCTTTGTAGTTAAATTTTTTTACAAAAAGGTTTTTAGTTTTGGAAAACTGACTTTTTGTATAAAAATTTTTTTGTTATCTAGTAATCAGATCCACATATATATTATTCATCTCATCAGATCTAAAAGAATCAGAGGTAGAAATTGGTGTTTTCTATAATTTTCCCTTTTTCATAATCAGTGAAAGAAAAAATTTGTTGAGGGAATAATTAATATTATTTATAAAGAGTTTTTTTGAATAAAGTGAAGTCAGGAGTTAAAAAGTTTTCATACTTTATAAAATAAGTCATATTATGCTCTACTAATCATAAAGTTATCACAAATCATGAAAACTTTCATGATAAATTATTTTGAAGAAATGGTGGAGAGGTTTGAAGGATTTAAAGTTGCAGTATGGAGATTACATCATAATTTGAATTCCATTGTAATGAGAATTCAGTCGGATTCACTAAGAAGGATATAGAATTTAGATTCACTAAAAAGGATATAGAATTCAGATTCACTGAGAAGGATAAAGAATTCAGATTCACTGAGAAGAATATAGAATTAGGATTCACTGAGAAGGGTAAATAATTTGGATTCACTAAAAAAGATACAGAATTCAAATTCACAGAGAAATAAATAGAAATAGGATTCACTTAGAAAGAAATAGATTTTGGATTCACTAAGAAGGATACGGAAATTGGATTCACATAGAAAGAAACAAAAATCATTTTGATCTGATTTTGAAGAAGACTCAAAAATAAAATTCCAAAAGTTTTATAAAGAGTTGAGGAGTTCAAACATGAAATTAAATTTTTCATAAATCTCAGAAAAATCTAAGGAGGTTTGAAGAAGTCAAAGTTTAAGTTTTAAATGAGATAGATTTTCAGAGTTTTTGAAATTTGAGGAAGCGGGGAAAGTATTCAAGTTTCCCGCTTTTGTTTTTTAATTCACCTATAAATAATTTCTCAGATCATTTTCTCTAAGTGGATTTTTCATGTAATAAGAAAAGGAAGAGCACTAAATAAATCAAGTGAAATTAATTTCTAAATAGAGATCTCATGATGGGGATCATACATCTGAAATTTTATTTACCAAATTGAGGAAGATCGTATTGAAAAATATCATATTAAGAAGATCGTGTTTAGTAAATCATATTGAGTCAATCAGACTAAGGTATATCATATTGATTATTTTATAATATTTTTAGTTTTATAGATTAATAATTCCTTCATCGTATTGATTCCATCATTTTGAGAGAATCATATCCAAACTCATTGTATTGAGAGAATTAGATCTAGCATCATTGTATTTAGTGAATCGGATCCAGCATCATCTGATTGAGAAAATAGGATCTAGTTAAATCAGACTGAGTAATTGTGGATTAATTTCAATAAAGTATTTATTGTTTTATTTGGATCAATTTTTTTATAATCAAACATTATAAACTAATGGGAGTCAGTATAATCTTTTCTATCGGGAGATAGAAGGTGTTTAGCAGGAGTTGGAACAAGTTATATTCACTTATTCATAATAGTATACTTACATAGACTCACAGGAGTGGCTATTGCAAGGATGTAGGTTCTCACACTAATTCCAAGCCTTGTAAATCTTGTGTGATTTTCTTGATTTTCTAATTTTTCATGCATGAGTTTTTACTAAAAGTTGATAAATAAATAAATCTTAACAGGTTATAGGGGTTAAGTTTCTAAAAGTTTTTAAAACTTATAAAAAGTGAACAATTGATTCAACCCCCCCCCCCTCTCAGTTGTTATTCAATCCTTTGGAACTTCTGTTTCTTTTTACCTTGACTTTGGTTTATATTTAAAGCTATTAAATTTCTTCACAGTGTATTTGAATCATAAGAGTTTGAGGTACATCTTCTCCTAGTAGGATTTTAACTTGAGGTAGTAGAGATGGGTGGATTATATTCAGACCTTCAATTTTGAGTTATCTTTTACACCAATTGAGGTTAATGTTGTAGTGTATGCCTTGATCCTAAAATATTAAGAAATAAATGAATTAGAGGAGCAATGGAAGTTGATGATCTTAATGGAAAGTTTTCATCTAGAATATCATGAAGTGGTAAGATTCATGATGTCACATTATATCAACATCACTTATTCACTTGTGGACCAAGTATAGGATAAAAAAGATCTAATGTTAAATATTGGAAGAATAGTGATGCCTTATATAGTGGGGAGGCTTTGGAAGGGTGGTCACTAGTGAAAGTGGAAGGTTGTTCACCAGTTGAATTCTATAACTCCAGTGGATAGTTCATCTTGGAGTGTAAATGATGTATCATGACATTAGATTATATTTTTGGTGGGTAGGAATAAAGAGATACATAGTTGATTATGTATTTCAGTTCTTAACTTGTCATCAAAAAAGGTGGAGCATTAGCAACCAGCAGAGATAATGAATCCTTTTCCTATTAGGACATGGAAATGGAAGATATTATGATGGATTTCATGACTGGTTTCCCAAAATCACCATGGAAGCCATTATGTTTGGTTTGATAACTATATTCTACGTTAATTTTTGGAAGCTTTGGAATTTCATTCACCAAAAGTTACACTTAAAGACCCCAATGGAGATAGTACATCAACACCATGGGACATCTAGATACAGGATATAGAATTAAATTTTCCAAAATTAGTATTTTCAATTAAATAGAGGTTATATGGGATCCTCAGAGTTTCAGTTCAATATAAGATCCAAGTGAGTTTAGCCTGATAGATGAATCACATTTGAATCCAAGTGTGGCAATGTTGAGTATAATTATTTGGTTTATGTACTTAGTGATTTCATCATGCTCTGAAGTAAGGAGTAAAGAAAATGAAATGGGAATCTTCTGGATACTGGATAGAAGTCTATAGTCAGTGAAGTTTGTGTGGAATTCGTGATGAGGAGGCATTAAGGATGATACACTAAATATTTTTATATAGTTTAGTTGTAAAGAAAACGTTTTGAAAAAATCAACAGTGTTGATCAAAATATAACATGAACTATTCACCATGTGTTGGTGGTCAGAGTGTCAATTTTTAGAGGGAATCATTAGTATCTTTTTCCAATTAAGGGTTACCCATGAATGTTGAGTGACACTGCTGAATAGATGACTAGTTAAGGCTACTATATAATTTGTAATGATCAATGTGTGATGGAAAATTGAACAATTACTAATAGAGGGCCAATGGGGCCTAAATCGAGGATGATGTCGTTCCATAAAGAGAACAATTAGGTGAATTCAAGTTATAGAGACTAAAATTATGAAGGTGTAATTCCAGGAAGAGAATTATTGGATGATGAAACAATTAATCTGTTAGTGAGACTTCTTTCGGTAGACTAGGTAGGATTTTCAGAAGTTTATTAAACTTGTAACTAAAATGGCCTTATTTTCCTTAAATGAAATTGATGTTTCCATTCTCCCATGGATGTGGGACACAATGTATGGACCACATAATCCTTGTGTGAATTTTGTGTGTGTTTTTTGTGCTTTCATGTGTGTGTTCATCGTGTGCTTTTTCACATATTTGATACTCAAAAGATCATGATGTGACTAGAACCATAGTTGGAGTATGATTTGACATAGTGGATGGGGTACCTGGACTTCTTACTTTTGTATGTCAAAGGCATGGGGTATTTTCATTTAAAGGGATATGATTCTTATGGTAGATGTTTTTTTATGTTGTGTAATTGGAAGATATAACTTCTGATGATCGGAATATGTGCCTCATCTTCAATAATTGGTATCAAATCTTGGTTGCAATTCCTAGTGGTAGAGTAAAATAGTAGAGTGTATGAAGGATTATTTTATTAAGGAACCTGAAGAAGTTTCACTAAGATAATAATATTGGTACCAAAGGGATTCTAGAATATCAAAAAAATTATTGATCGATAAGTGTCTTGACTCATGTTCTATTACTAAGGTGGCATGAATATATTGGTTGTAAGACTGATATGTTCTCATAGTTAGGTGGTATATCATGTTACCAAAAGGATGACATAGAAAGATGGTAGTGGTAATAATAGTGATGTTGAGAATATAAAAAGTACAATTTACTTTTTAGTGTCATTCAACATGTTTCATTCATTGGGGTATCCCTCTAAACTTGGTGGAAGACTATTATAATTTTATGAAAGTTAATGATCCCTTACTTTGTTAGAATTCAATAGGAGACACCATTTATGAAGGATATCATTTAAATGGGTTGGGAATAGTTTTATAATATGATGATATAAGTTTTTGATCTTAGAGGATGGTAGTGTTTCTACTTCTGAAGAGTTTGTAGCTCCATGGGATGGAGAATTCAGTTCGAAGCAAGGTGAGTAGAACTGGAATTATATGATAGTTAGCATGAGTATTTTTTTTAAAGATTTCAATCATGAAAAATTATTCATGTACCCAAAAGGAGTTGGCATGATAATAATCAATTTTCATTATAATTTGAGTGTAATCAATGGATATTAGTAAAGATCTATTTCTAAGAGGAAAAATTATGAAGGTTCCACTAATCTGTAGCTGTGAGGGGTGATTAAAATTGTTATTGAGCATTCACAAAATCCCATATTGAGTCAGGTCAGAGTTATATGGGGTTTCATCACCCAATGTTTTCGAAGGGTAATTTTTTTTGTTTTATAAGCCTCGTTATTATTAGAAAATTAGTGGTTCTATCCGTAGGATGAACATAAGAAAGTTTGGTGTGGTATGATCTTAGTTTATTGGAAGATGGTCAATTGGAAAGTAGGAGAAATTTTGGAAGGTAAAAATAATTCACTCTTTGGGGCTTCATGGTTATGGAATGTAAATACAAGGTTTCAATCTCTTGAGGTAGATTTCTGGAAGGAGAGTTATCATTTCTTGGATTAGATGATAGGAATATTGAATTTGAGTCATGGTATCACGAGAGTATAGAAGTGAGATAGGGGGAAGGATGATAATCCTAATTCATGTGAAGACTTACTAAAACTTAGTGGTAGTTAGAAAAATATTTAGTGTACATATCTATTGATTAAGTTATAGTGGTTTCTCTCATGGAAATACATAGTTCTTCAATGTAAATTCATCAAAAAATTGAGAAGAACCATGATGTAGGTGGACTGGAAGTTAGTCTAGGAGATGATAGGTTGTGGACAAAGTTAAAGTTTTGGAAGATTATTGGATGATTTTTCCAAAGATAAATAAAACTTACTTGGATTACTAGAAATTGGGTTCATAGAACAATAATTAAATTTTTTATGGAAGCATCTTATAGAGGATTATCTAGATTCTAGAAAGTAGGAAAAGTGTTGTTCTATCATCTATAAATTCTATAGAAGGTGTTTATTTTGGTCATGATAAATCTGAAGTAAGGAAAACCCTAAGTCTTGGTGTGTGTTTCATTGAAAGGGATTCTGAATCTAGGGAAACAATCATTGTAATATCCTCATAGTAACAGAAGAACCACTGGAATGGATGTGGGATCCTTTAAGGGTCAAAATCAAGGCTGGATGAAGTGGTAGAAAAGAGAAATGAATGTCTTGATTATACTAAAGTAAGTTTTAATGGGAGTTTATCATGACAATGACATTAGTATTTCTGTAAGTTCTGGATAGAGGTCAGTTTCGATGATGTTACTAGAGTTTTATGTATTGGAAAACTCTAATATTTTAGAAGCTTAGGGATTATATTTTTAGATGAATACATTTGGAAGAGCAAGGCCATGGATGTGGTTCATGATACAACTTGTTGATGGGAATTCGATAAAATCAGAGGATGGAAACTAAGTTCCTTTTTTTCTTTAGAATATTTAATGAAGTAATTCAGATGAGTTTCATGGATACATCAGAATCATTTTAGAGATAGGATGAGGGTTCTTATAGTATGATTCTAGATGATCAGAAGGAGAATATATGAGAACCATATAGTTTCTATGAAATGAGGTTGAAAAAAATTTATGTTATTGTGACTTTGGTGTGATCATGATAATAGTCTCCAGGTGGGATGTTTTTTGAATTTTCTAATAAAAACAATTCTCAATTTGTAGATTATTAGGTTTTTCATGAGAACTATTTTCTAGCTTAAGTGTTTGAATATCTGTAAGTTTAGTCACTATAAGTTACACTTAAAAACCTATATGGATAAAGTACATTAGTACCATGGGACATACATATTTAGGCTACATAAGTGAGTTCACTAGAAGTGATATCATCAATTTAACAAAAGTTCAACAGGATCCTCAAAGTGTATGTTCATCAAAATGATCTAGATGAGTTCATCCTGGTGGATGGATCATAGTGAAATCCAAGTGTAGCAATGTTAAGGTGTATCATCTAATTCAGGTACTCAAGGAGTCCGTTAGGATTTAGAGGAAGGTGTGAATTAGATATAAGGGTAAGCTTTGGATGTTAAATAGAATTCTAAATTTGGTTAAGGTTGTGAATAATTCATGAAAATGATGTGTTATGTTTTCTGTGAAAATTATTTTCTAGGTTAAGTTTTAGATCTCTGGGAGTTTAATGATCGGTAGAAACTCTTGGGAGAACCTAAATGGAGGTAATACACCAGCACCATGTAATTATAATTTTAGAATAGTGGATATAGTTCTCTAGTAGCACATATTTTTGTTGAATGAAAATTATATGGGAACCTCAGGATGTAAGGTCATCGAATGAATGCAACTAGATGGTGTGAGTTCACCAGATGTTCAGTGGGAGTGCATTCATCGGTATAAGTAGTTATTGTTAGATGAGTGAGTTCAATGGATGGAGTATAATGAAAATCTGAGTGTGAAAATACTAAGGATTATTATTAGATATAGGTACTTGGGGATTAATTCATGGATCTAGATGAATGTAGTAATGAAAATGGTGGGGTAAGCTACTAGTAGCCAAATGGAATTCTAGAGTAGGTGGATCAAGTGTGAAGGTTCATGGCTTGTGTGAAGTCATTGATAGTAGGATGTGGAAGATTTACTTATAAAGGAAATATTCTTAAAGGCATCAGTGGGGAGTAGAAGTTGTCAAGCACTATTCACCTGGAGGTGTCGGTTGATGCAACAAATGCTACAAGAAATTGAGAGATTCATAGTCCAATAGTGGGATGCTTTAATCTATCGAATGGTGGTACTGAGTGGATGGATTATTGGGTCCCTATATAAGATGTTCATTGTTCCACATGTGAAAAGTATGAGCCATGATGATATAAAAATAACATATGTTGATGGGGTTAGAACTGAAGGCTGACATGGCTCTAGAAGACGTCCACCTAGGCGTATACAGGTGTCGAAGGATGAAATGTTGAAGGCTAAAGACTGAATGGAGGAGAACCTAGAAGATATAATGGCTATCAGTAATTGGTGAGACTTATACCAATAGTTATAATAGGATTATTGGTATATTATTTATCATTGTAACTCAGATGTATTTCTAACGGAATGAAATATGTGATGCCTTCAATCTTCCATGCATGTAGGGTGAAAGTCTGAATCTCATAATATTTTTTGTACATTGTGTTTGTGTTTTTTGTTCTTGCATGTGTTTGTCATGTGATTTTTTTCTTATATGATCATCATAGGGATGATCATGAGGTTACCAACACTATAAGAGGATAAGGTGAGGATAAATCAATGAAGTTTCTAGGGTGTGAGGTATTTCTATTTCTAGTCTTCAATGTCATGGGGGATGGTCGATCAGCATTTTCTCTATTATAGATGGTTGAAATTATGTTATGATAGAGAACTGGTAGTATAAACTATTGATTATTGAGAAAATCTCCCCTCATCCCCAAAAATTAGTATCAAATAGGGTTATCTTTTTAATTTATAATACCAAAATTTGGTACCAAATAGGGTTCTCATTTTTAAGACTAATACCAAAAAGTGGTATCAGATCTTGGTTGTAGTGATTGATGACATATCATAGTTGTGGAGGTTTTATAGTGGATCAGTTTGTAAAGGAATCTAAAGGATCTTGGTTATATAAATTTTAGATTTCCTCATGATCAAATAGCCTATTAGGCTACCAAAAGTATTTAATCAAAATATGGCAGTGGTACCAGAATGATTCTAGGTATATCAAAATTCCAATTGGACATGGTAGTAATGTGGTGTGTTCCATTCATTGGGTGGAATTTTGGGGCCTAGTGGAAGATCAATGAATTTATAATATAAGTAAATGATCTCTTATATTTTATAATTTTAATGGGAGCTCACGTTTCTAGTGGAAAGTGTTGGATGGTTTAGGCTTGGTTTGACAATATGATAGTGGAAGCTACATATCTTAGTGAATTATGTTTATTCTACTCCTGGAGGGTTTGAAGTTTCTTTGGATAGAGAATTTATCCAACAGTAAGAAATTTAACTATAAGGAAATTATATAAATCATAGGGATTAAGGATGTAAGAAGATATTATGCATGTTCTTAGAAGTATTTTTCAGAGTAGGAGTTATCCAGTTTAAGGATAATCGATTAAAGTCTGATAGGTATATTTTCTAGGAGTTAAAATTCTAGAGGTTCCACAACCTACAGCTGAGTGGAGGCAGATAAAAAGTTTCCAAGTGCTTGATTGGTCCCATTTCTAGAAGAATATTGGGTGCGACATGGTTCCCATTTTCAATATATGATGATCAAATAAATAGTATGAGAAAAGTGAAAGAGAAAGGTGGAATTCATGTTAGTGGGGGGATTTATGATTATGGAAAGTTTGGAAAAGATTCAAATCTCTGGAAGGTGATGATCAAAAGGAGTAAATGAATATTAGGAATCAGATGATCAGAAGATATAATCTGAGGCATTATTTTTATGAGTGCACTAGAGTGAGAGAGGAGGAATAATGATAATTTCTAAGTAGTTTGAAGTATTTATGGAACTTAGTGGTAGAGAGTGAGATATTTAATAATAGTGGCTGGTGTTAAAGTTTTGATGTTTTCTATCATGGAAATATAATTTTCTTAAAAGTTACTTTGAAGAAAGGAGAAGAACCATGATCTATATGGACTATAAATTGGTCTTGTAGATGAGAGTGTGGAGCTATGATGGAGGTTATGAGGATGAAATATCATTGTTTTCTCCATATTTCTAGTGGAAAGACAACATTTTTCTCATTAATAAATTCTTCAGAAGATGAAGATTTAGGTCGAACTAAGGATAAAGAAGGACAATCCCAAGTCTCGGTGTGTGTTTCTTTGAAAGGGTTTATAACTCTAAATAATTATTAGTAGACAATCATCATGGAAATATATGTACCTATGGAATGGAGGTGGGAACCTTCAAGTGTTGTTACCAGATGAAAAAGTGTGATAAAAGGACTATAAAGGCCTTGCTTGTACTGAGAAAGAGATTCATGTTGAGTTCTCTATACCAATGACATTGTACTTTCCAATATTACTAGATGGAGACCATTCTAATGATGTCCCTAGATTTTGGTGTATAGAAAGTTCTCGGGTTACAAGAACATATCCAGAGTACCGAAAGTATACATCCAGAAGAGAAGGGCCCTAAAACCAGTTCATGACACAACTTATTTATGGATATTCAATAAAGTCAAATTATATCAACTTGGTTCCTATTTTATTTAGAGAAATTACATGGTGGAATTCAGATAAGCTTCCCATTTTTTCAATGGAATGGAATATCATAGTTATGAATATTAAAAGGAGGGTTTATTTTATGGATGGGGTGGTTATGATTTATGGAGTTCCTTAATCTATCATATCAAAATAGGGATCCTTAATACTCTTAAATATTTTAAATAGGGTTGTAGAAGGTGATGGGTACTCGGTTGAGGATGAGTACACAATATCACCCTCAGACTGAAAACTAGATGAAATATACTATACAGGATTTGGAGGATATTCTTAGAGATTATGTGTTGTATTTTGGGAGATAATGAGAGGATTTCATGGATTTAGTATAGTTTCTTTACAACAATAGTCATAAATCATTGATTTAGAAGGCTCCATTTGAAGCATTCTATAGAAGAATGTATCGATCCTCATTGTCTTAGGATGAATTGTTGGATTTGGTGCCCTAGAACCAACTACTTTTTACTTTAGATTTCTTATATATTCATGGATTTGGATATTAATACATTATCACATGTTGATTTTTCTTATACATAACATTAATTTGATAATTTCCTAGAATCTCTATCATATTGAAAAGGTCATAGAAATTCCCTACATTGATGAGTACTTTGAAGTTCCATGATGATATCCTTAAATATTGTTCTATAGTTATATAACATTATATAAAGGGACACAGAGTATGTTGACTATCATGTGTGAGTACTCATAATAAGATGAGACTTTATCACATGAATATTTCACTTAGTAATTTACAAGATGGGATATTGTGAGAATAGACCCACCTATAGTAATTATACATGTGTATGTATCATTGGATATTCTTATATATGACTGTGTACAATGGTCCTTATACTTTAAGATTATTCTTAATTTATGTCATGACTCACTCACTTAGATTTATTATTGAAAACCATCTTGAGAAAGTTCAAGGTGAAGTTGGGTATGTTGGATTTTTCATGAATGATGTGTTATTAATGAATAAGTTAAGGATGTATTTTCCCCTTCCATATTTATGTAAGTTTATATCTCAACCCTTTGATTGAAATGGAATTGTCACATTAAAATTCCATGGAAATGCTATGAAAATGAGTTTATTTCAGACTATAAAATAAATAACCATCAAGCATATTGCTTGATGACATGGGTGTGAAACCTGCTTGATGATATATAATGAAAAGGGATTATATTACATAGTGAGTGTTCATGTGTGGTTTTTTTATTGTGACATATCATTTTCTTCCATGGGTTCTTTGACCCTTTGTTAAAAAGTAATATTGGACTTTAGGAAAGCCTACCTAATGTTATTAATGAAGAGGCCTAAAGGGTCACACACAAAGTGTTTCCTTTGATCCTAGTTAAATATTATTCATATTTAATAGTTTAAATTAATTTTATTCTCCAAACTGAGAAGTAATATTTATTTAGGACCTATTAAATGATTGTAAATATTAAATTAATATTTATTCACAATGTAATTGTTTAATTATGTGAATATATAATATTTATTTATCTATTTTTATTCACAAGGTAATAATAATTATTTATTCATTAGTAAATAATTTATTTAATTATGTGAATATCAAAATAAATATTTTATTATTTATATTGTGAATAAAATATTAATTTATTTATTGAATGTATAATATTTATCTATTTTTATTCACAAGGTAATGAATAATTTATTTAGATTTTTGAATATTAAAATAAATATTGTTTTCATCAGATCATGAATATAATACTTATTTATGATATTTATTCATAAATTCAATAAATTTCTAAGAGGATGAGTGGACCTAGTTATTGGTTTGGTGATAAATATTTATTTATGATATTATAAATATTATTTATCATTGTGTGGATTAGCGCATTCCATGGAATAAAAAAATTATTATTATTATTTTATATGGTATGGGGTTATTTTTGGGTTTAACATATTATTAAGGTCCTTTGTGAAATTAATTAATATGAAACCATAACTCTGGGACTATAAATTGACAATTATGAGAATTGTGAGTGGTTGGTCATTGTGAACAATATTCTCTTCCCTGTAGGATACTCTTTCAATGAGAACATCTATAGGGTTTTCTTTCAAGCTCAAGAGATTCTCTCTTACTATTTTATTCCTCTCATTCCAGATAGATCATGAGATGATCCTTCTAGACCCAAGGGATCATGGTTTCAATCAAGGGAGAAATTCAAGACAATTGGTACCACTATGCTAGCAATCTTAGTACCATCAACAACATTCTAAGATCAAAGGAGCATGTGTGAAACACCACTAGAGGGTCTCTACTTTGGGTCCCCATTAATGCAATGAAAATACAAATGAATGGATTTTGGATGATCAACACATGCATCAAATAAATAACTCAAGATCTAGGTATTTCTTCATGCAATTAAATTAACTATAAATTAATGTGAAAAGATCCTCTCTTGGTTTCAGAAAAAAAATCTTGTCAATATTCTCGAAAAAAAAAGTTGTTCATGGGATTCATGTCATGTACATTATGAATAATCTATTAAATACAATAAAATTTGAGTTATAAATAGACTCACCAGTTACTTCCACTGCATCTAAAACCATTAATTGGTTTTAAAATAAGGTTATTTTTCATGTTAATTTATAATTAATTATTTATTTTTGATCCTTTATGTATTTAAACGTTAGACTTCATTTTAAGAAATTTATTATTTTAATCTGATTGTCAAGATATCCTATTATACTATTCATTTATCACTCTTATAAACCAAACTAGTTAATAATATATAAAGAATATCCAAATAACTATCTAGATGTTCCACAAAGTTTTTATAGTTACACGACATGTAACTCATCGACATATCATGTAACCCCACCTAATGTGATGGTTATTTGGTCAAAAGATGCAGTGTAATTAACTCATACACAATGTAATTAATTTGCATGTGGGGTAATTGATACACACATGATATGATTAATACACATGTGGTATAATTAATTTACACGTGATGTAATTAATTAACATGTGACATAGTTAATTTACATGTGATGTAATTAATTTTCATGTCGTGTAATTAATTCTCATGTAGTGTAATGAAATCCACGAAACATAATTAATTCATACCCATTTAATAGAAATACATGTCAAGATAGTTTTTACACATGTAAATTAATTTATATGAAAAGTAAATTATTTAATTACTCCATTAAACCTCGTCAAATTGAGTTTGGGTGTCATTATTTTGATAGTACATACTGGTTGATTAGTTTTATACTATATTAAATACTTAATTAATTCAATGTAAAATAATAAACTAAAAGCCTTACATGGTCATTGCATACTATATACTCCACATGCTTTAAATTAGTACACACATCATAATTTTCATGTGTTCTGTGTGTAATTTATTTGATAGTACACACCAT
The DNA here is from genome assembly GCA_963277665.1 of Viscum album. Taxonomy (NCBI): domain Eukaryota; kingdom Viridiplantae; phylum Streptophyta; class Magnoliopsida; order Santalales; family Viscaceae; genus Viscum; species Viscum album. The sequence continues at coordinate 1,818,364,636 of OY728127.1, forward strand.
GAAATTATGTCACATGTTTCATATGTGATTTGTTGTGTGAGTTCACTATATACAACAAGAACCATGTCGGGTAGTTTTGATTGTCACACATTGTGTTGCCTCCAAGTATAAGCTGAGTATTTAATTAATTTTAAATAAAATTAATTTATTTAATTTATTTAAAATTATATTGGATGGGTATCTCTATGAAATATTGGATAGAAATTAAGATAAAATGAATTAATTGATTAATTAGATAATTAATCATATTAATTCACATGTGTTTTATCTTAATAAAAGAATAAATTGAAATGAATGATAGCTCTATATATTAAATTCATATTTGTTGCACTATTGGATGATCATGAGAATGTACCAACCTATTCTTGTGTATAATTTCTTTAATTTAATTATTATAAGTGTTTTTGTAATTATTTTATTAAATTAATTTTGGGAATGTGAGTCATTCATCCCTATTTATTTTTTATAGGCATGTGTGACCACAATTTCTTTTATGTTAACCCCCTTTATATTCCACTTCACCAATGAGTGAAGTAAATTCATTATAAGGATGAAGATCCTAGGTGCACGGAGTTATTTCAAGGTAGAGCTCATCCAAAACCAAACTAAGGATTTTTTTTCCTCTAGGGTCAATGGTTTGTTTATTGTTTTCTCAATAAATAAACCACTAGATAAAGACCATGATTAGGTTATAATTTATTTTTTTATTTTTTTTAGATGCATGATTTATTTTATGCATTAAAGAGTGTGATCACATAAATAAATGGATTAATATGTAAAAATAGAATTGAAATAAAAGGATTATACATAAATATTTTATCAGTACATGGTTAATAACTTAAGTAAAATCTACTTAACATTAAAAATATATATAAAAGTTAAAATAATAAAAATTTAAACATAATAAAAAAAATCCCTCAATAATATATTAATCCATAATAAGTCTTCCATTACTTAATTATAAATGAAATAATAGAAATAAGTGTTTACATAGACATAATATAGACACTTACTTTTATCGGGAAGTTCTCATAAAAGTTTTGGTTAGACCAAACCAAACTTGTATTGAATTTAATATCCATATTCTATTTAATACAAATTTATAGGTAGGTGTTGATAAAATTTGATTCAAGATTTTAGGATTGGTGAATCTACTCAACAGAATAAGGAACTCTAAGCCCGTAGTTGGAAATACCGCCTACCTAAACGCCTTATTATGGTTTTCATGGACATAGTCAAGATTATAAGTAGGAAAATATGGATCATTTCCACTAGTATTTTTTCACAAAAGAAAATTATGATTTTAATGGTGAGGGCCTTTGATACTTGATAAAATAGTGATAGAATTAATAAAATTATTAAAATTATTTCATCTCACACATTTTGTAATGAAGTAAAGTGATACTTTATTTATTTTAATTATTAAAAAATTGCAAGATAAACCATGAAAACATTTAAATTATTATTTAAATCAAGGAATTTTCTCACAGGCACAAATTTACCAGAGTGGAATGGATGTTTTACACTACTTTATTATCATAGAATTTGTACTATGTGTTAGAATTACCTAAACTTGATCATCTTCCCACTAAGAATAGGTGAAAAGGGATGCATTAAGAAGATATATGGAGGTTTATTACTATATTATATCGTCTCTTATATCTCTTCATAAGAATAAAATGAGTCTTAAAGATAAAATAGAGTCTCCCTATACTATTTTAGTGTATGTTTGAAAGGGGGCTCTTAGCTTGTAATCATTTCTTCAAGTATTGAAGTACATTGTTTAAAGTTAATCCTCCATTTGGATAAGATATTATCAAATAATATCATGTTATCATCCTTACCACAAAATTTCTCCTTATTTATCCAAGAACGGATGAATAATATAGAGAAACCACTTATAAATACTTTTTGTGTACTTCACCCAGAAAAATAATATTTTTTAGAAACTTATTTCTTCACTCCTTATGGTGATAAGAATGAAAGAAAATTTTGGAAAGCCTATGGAATTTTAAATTCAATGGTTTCCTTATAATTTCTCTTAAATAGATGAAGGATTTAGATGTAAGGTAATTAAAAAGTGTCTATTTACTTCCCATATGAAAATAAATAGTTATTAGAAGTGTTGAATAACTTGAAATAGAAGCAGTTATAAAATTATGGAAAATTCTTCATTGAATATAATATTTCCAACATACTTATTAGGCATTAAATAAAATATTTGTTACATAAATTCTCATTCAAGAATTAATAATTTTTAGAAATAATATAATAAGTCATGGTAATTATCCTAGAGGCTAAGATAGGGTGATTCCAATGACAATAAGTGAGAAGACACAACTTTTAAATTTTCCAAATGGATTGATTCAAGTTTGTAATGAGTTTTGAAAAAACATTTATCTCAGTGTACATCTAGACATAATGAGACATTATTTCACATTTGGAATAAATGTTGTTATGGTAATTCATACTAAAATAATAGTTTAGTAACTCTTGAATCATAGATATCTATTGCAATTAATGATGAATATAAAATATAAGACTCTTACCCAATTGTGGTAAAATAATTCTTTTTCAAATAAAATTGAAATTAATTAATTTTTTTATACCCATAAAGTTTTTTTAGTCTCTATTGAGATAAGATACTGTGTATAATAGAAAACTTCTTATCATGTTTTAGATAAAGAACCCTTTAGAAATAAAGGTACACCATAAATATTTTAGAGTTAGTTCATTAAGGCTATGTTAACTATTCTAAATTTAGAGGTAAATTTATATACTTTATGGTATTCCTTTAAAAAATCAAAATTATTAGTGAAGTAAATGAGTGCACTTAGTAAATATAGAGGAACCTCTGACCTATATTGTCAAATAATATATTATCTAGGTAATAATTGATCATACATGTAGAGTAAAGGTATTACAAACTCGCATTTCCTTACATACATCAATATAGTGATGTTAGTAAAAGGAAGATAAATGATGAATCTTATATATATTGAAAATATTCTATAATTTATTCTAAGACATGTTTTCCAAATAGCAGTGAAACCACTAACCATATGCCAACTATGTTAAATAATAGAATTTATATCAATTTCTATATTATGATAATCTATTAGGACACAACCTTAAGTTTTTTTTTAAATTGTTTGTTAAAATATATTTTTAGTAACAAAATAATATAAAAACACTTAGTGCATATTATTTAATAATCATATATCCTCTAAGAATATTAATGTATAGTCAATTCTAACTATGTTTCCATAAAGTAAAATTATATCTTTAAGGATGTTGGGAGAATACTTAACTTTTATGGTTTAAGGATCTAGATGTATATGAGTTGTAGTTGGAATATTAGGATCCACAAAGTTCGGTGGGAGGAGTAGTTATAGAGAAACATATTGCGTAGGAAGTCAAAACCAAAGAGGTGGTTTATTTTCACTATAATGGGTGATACATATATTATTTTTTATAAATAAATATTCCTATAATAAAGTAGTAAATGGAAATATGCAAAGGTTGATAAGTGTATATGAACTTAAGTAATGGACTCCATGTATCAAGGTTTAGTGACTCTATATTTTGAATGTTTATAAGACTTGATACTCCTTGTGATTATTCATAATAAACTAGATATGGATGGTATAATTTAATACTAATAAATCATGATTTATTATTGAAAGGTTTAGTATATGAAAAAACCTATACACCAATCATCATGGATAAAATCCTTGTTAATTATACTTGTTAAATAATACTTATATGATCATAAAATTGAGATATTGATTATCAAGGACACCTCACTTGGATAGAACGTTATGAAATATAGCTATATGACATGACCAAAAAGTGGACTCTATGTTATATTCCTATAATGAATAACTAGAAAGGGTTGGTAAAATAAATAAATTCAAATAACATATGCATATTATATAAATTCATTTATGAAAAAAAAATCATAGAGATCATATAATATTTCTTTGGAAATGAATGAATGACATGTGTCCCTAATAGATTATTGAGAGCAATATAATTTTTCAAGATAGATATGTTGATAACATATAGAAAATAAATGTTATTTCTTACTAGTTTACTAATACTATGGAATAAATTTATCTAATAATGACTTAAAGTAGAAATTATGTTCTAGGGAATAATATATATAAAAATAAATTCATCGATTTTCTAAATCTAGTCATAGTACATATATTAGAAAAGTATTGAAAAATACAATTTGAAACAATTCAAGACCAAATTTTTGTTTTCATATAATCTTTCCAGTAGAACAAGCATGGACATAGAAAGATATTATTGAGATTAAAATAATTTCACATGCTTAATTTCTATTAATTTATCCCATATTATGTGATATATACTGACATTTGATATTACTGATATATGATGTATAGTGGGTAAATATAAAATAGATCTAATATAAATGTAGTAAATTATAGTTAGAACTATCCAACAGTACATGACAAAGTAGAACTGGATGAGTTCTAGGTATCTAGAGAAGTATGAAAACTAGCTATCAAGGTAATTGAACACTTTCCATCATTTAGTTCAATTTGATATAGTATCGCAGTAAGGATAAGGTAATATAAAAATAAAAACTTATTATATCTAGTGGATGTCATATCTATAATATTTGAGTATATTTTTGCTTCTAATGTAGCTTAGGATAATGTTTCTTTATGATCAAATTCAAATAATAATGGGACTTTTCAATGAAATGAAATGACGGTTTTACAAAAAATTATATTTTTAACTATTCATTGAAAAATCAAAAAGAAATTTTGCAATTTTTAGTTCCCATTTTGGGTTATAACAAAATAAATATTTTATCATGACAATCATAGACTATGGACATAATCAAGATGTCAAGTATATGATATGGGAATAATATGTGGGTACTCGATAATATCACAATAGGCAGTATTTTCTCAAGGTAATGATGTTTCAATAAGAATATTGGACACACATTTATGTGACTAAACCAACCCTATAAATGGAAACATGGTAGGCTTAGAAATTGTATCCATTCTCATCAAAATCATGTTTAACATGTGAGAATTAACCAGTCATTAACAGTTGGATCTAATGCAAGTGGGAGTATGTTGGATTTGGTTTCCTTAAACCAAATACTTTTTACTTTAGATTTCTTATATATTCACAGATTTTAATATTAATACATTATCATGTATTTATTATTATTCTGCATAACATTAATGTGATAATGTACTAGAATATTTATAACATTGAAAAGGCCACATCATTTCCCTGTTATGATGAGAACCTTTAAGTTCCATGATAATATCCTTAAATATTGTTCTATGGTCGGATAACATTCTATGAAGGGACACATAGTATATTGGTTATCAAGTGTGAGTAATCATAATCCAATAAGGTTTTATCTAATTATTTTTTCACTTGGTAATCTCTAAGATAGAAGATTATGATAATAGACCCACCTGTAGGAGTTCTGAATGTTTATGTCTTATCGGATATTCCTATCTGCATGCATGTGTAATGGTCCTTAGACTTTAATATTATTATCAATTCATGTCATGACTCACACACCTAGATTTTTTTTTGTAAATCGTGATGACACAATTCAGAGTGAAGTTGGGTATGTTAGGTACATCATGATAGATGTGTTATTAATGAATAATTTGAAGATAGATTTTTCCCTTCCATCTTTATAAAATTGGATATTTCATCCATTTGATTAAAATGGAATAGACACATTGAAAATACATGTCCATGGTGTAATTAATAGTTTATTTTAGATATTCAAAGAAAGAAGCATCAATCATATAGTTTGGTGAGATGAGTGTGCAACAAGATATCATGAAAAATGGATTATATTACATAGTGAGAATTTATATGTGGTTTTTACCATTGTGATATATCCTCTTCCTCTTTGGGTTTATTGACACATTTATAGATAGTAATCTTGGAATTTATGCAAGTATTCCTAATTCCACTGAGGAAAAGGACTATAGGGTCACATGAAAAGTGTTTTATTTGATCTTAATTAAATATTATTTATATTTAATAGTTTGAATTAATATTATTCTCCAGACTAAGAATAAATATTTATTTAGTATTTATTAAAAGATCACAAATATTAAATAAATATTTATTCTCAAGGTAATTGTTTAATTATGTGAATATATAATATTTATTTATCACTTGTTATCCATAAGGTAATAATATTTATTTATTCATTAGTAAATAATTAATTTAATTACGTGAATACCAAAATAAATATTTTATTTTCCAAATTGTGAATATAATATTTATTTATTTATTGAATGTAAAATATTTATCACTTTTTATTCCCAAGGTAATAAATAATTATTTATTAATAAATAATTTATTAAATTAAGTGAATACTAAAAAAAATATATTATTCACTAGACTATGAATATAATATTTATTTATGATATTTATTCAAGAATTAAATAAATTTCAAGGATGGTGAGTGGACACAGTTATTGGTTCGTTGAAAAATAATTATTTATGAGACTATAAATAATATTTATCATTATGTAGACTAGCACACACCATGAAATAAAATAATAATATTATTAATTTATATGGAATGGGGTTCCATTTGGGTTTAATATTTTATTAAAGGCCTTAGTGAAATTAATTGATGTGAAATCCTAACCCCAAGTCTATAAATAGACTATTATGAGAATTGTGAGTGGATGGTCATTGTGCAAAGAATTGTCCTCCCTAGAAAATACTCTCTTGATAGGAATGTCACTATGGTTTTCCCTCAAGATTGAGTGATTATATTTCCTCCTACATTCCTCTCAAGTTGAATAGATCAAGAGATGATACTTCTCGAATTAAGGGATCATGGTTTCAATCAAGGGAGTGATGAAAGATGATTAGTACAAATGTGCTAGCACCTAAAGTACTATTGGTGACATTTTAAGATCAAAGGAGAATGTGTGGATCACTACTAGTGGGTCTCTACTTTTGGTACTCATCAACATAATGAAAATACAACCAAAATTCCTATGGTCGATCAATACCTGCATCTAAGAAATAACTCAATATTGAGGTATTTATTTATTCTATTAAATTAATTATAAATTAACATGAAAAATATCCTCTCTTGGTTCTGGTGAAAAATATTGTCAACATTCTTTGAAAAAATTATTGTTCATGGAATTCACATCATGTAAATTGTGAATGGTCTGTTGAATCTAGAAAAGGTTGAGTTGGATATAGGCCCAATAGGCACTTCCACTACATCTAGAACCATCAGCAATCGAGTGAAAGATCACTTGTAGGTTCAAGATTAGTGTAGGAGACAACAAGTTAGTTCACCTAATTCAGAATATATTAGTTATGTCCTCAACTCAACAAAATTCTTATATTGATCATTCTCTATGGTCATTAGAGTTTACAATTATATAATGAGTCGTCTTGGGAGTGTCATCATAGCTGGTACATTTATGACCTAGGAAGAAAGTTAATTTGGCACCCTAGTAAATGGGTCTATTTGAGGTTCTTGAGAAAATTGGATATGTGTCTTATTACTTATAGTTTCCATAAAAGTAAGTTGTAATGAACAATTTGTTCTTTATATCCTAGCTAAATAAGTACCAACTGAATTTTTCTCACATTCTCTCATGTGATGTGGTAGATTTAGAGCAGGATACAACCTTTATGGAAAGTTTAATAATTATTTTTGATGGGTAAGAGAGGATTATGAGAGGATATATCATTCATATAATGAGATTTTTGTGTCCGTATGGTCCAATTTAAGAAGATAATTGGGTTAGGGAAGATCAGATATGAAAATAGTCTTTCCCAAATTTACCCTAAATCTAAATTAGTTTCTTCCTTTACATGAGGGGTCATTGAATCCTCAGATACCTAAGAAAAGCCTATATATTCAGATTATACAATTAGGTTTTTCTATGAAGTTTCCATATTTTTGGATTTTATTTGAGTTTTATTAATAAACACTAAATGAATTAAGTTAATTAAATTAATGGACATGGATTGATCCTTGGTTATTACAAGGGGTGGATTGAATGAATTTCTTTTTAATGATTTCAAATCCTTAAATTCGATAAGGATTAATTCAATAAAGTAAAACTAACCCCAAAAATTACAGGTTTAATACCTACACATCCTACTAATAATCACCTATACACTAAAATGATAATATTCATGATCACTCTAAGGTAAAGGATCATAATAACACTCAGAACATGTGGCCTTAAAATTCAATAAATACAGGGAAGTAATTAAGTGTCGAATGAAATTATCAATTGAAAGAGGTGGTTAAAAATTTATAGAATAAGAAATAACATCCAACCAAACCACTTGAGAATCCATTTAATCAAACCATAAGGGGATAACCCTCTATTAATTTAAATATCTCATTGAAAGATGTAAGTAGACTCATAAGGGTGAATTTGAATAATATAAATCAAAAAAATAATGAACACTTCATAGTTGTGTGAAGAATTTCACAATTTTTAGTGTGAATAAATTCACAACTTAAGAAAAAAGTATCAATTTGTTAACAAGAATAATATAAAATGAGATGAATAATAAATTTTATTAATAAACTGAGATGATTCGAGCAACTTACATGATAGAAATAAATTTTTGAAGTTAAAATAGTAGCATAACATTAAAATTGGAAACACAAAAATAATTTCTCCATTGAATTTAAAACAACTTCATTAAATAAGAATATTTGGATCCTTGGGTATACCCTCAAACATTCCAATTTATCCCACTTGAGTATGGTAGGCTTAGGTGGGTGAATGTTTGTGGGATTTTTATTTTTCCACACTTGACCCAAAATTTGAGCCAGCTTGCATCCCTCTAATAGATACACCAAAACCAGCTTATAGGTTATTGAATTGTAGTTGATTTTAGAAGAAAAAAATGTTACACATGATGTTTTATCTCATATATAAAAATTTAATTCCATTATGAGTTATAATCTCAAATTTTTCATCAAAATGGTGGGATGTCAATCTAGGACACCGAATCTGGCTTAAAATTTAATAATCCACTAGGGATGCCTATATCACCCTTTAAACCTCCAAATTAGATCTGGAAAATTTTGAATGAAATATTAACCATGATTTCATCTATCTAATATTGACTTTTCAGCTTCATTGGGCTTGTTTCATGGATGATAAAATCATTTTAGTGGGTTTTTGTCCAGTTCACTTTGCTTATAATTTTTTGGATTCAAGGATCAATTTGATCATCATCACAAATAAATATCTAATAGCTCCATAAGGAAAAAAATTCCTCAAATAATGGGTAATCTGATATTTCAATTTAAAATCAAAATGATGAATAGAGTTTTTTTACAAGGTGATGTAAAATGTACAAAGTAATAGTTCAATTTAAGAAATAATTACAAACATGATGTGAAAAGAAGTTAAAATTGTAAAATGAACTAATAATAGTGTTCATGAACAATTATGAACATGAAAATTAAAATATAAACAATTAATATTATCCTGTTCTAGTGGATAATCAAACCCATCAACTTGATTTTTTTTAGTCTTGAGAAAAATGTATCTCAAAAATATGAAAATTGAATTCCTTTTTCTAAACACATTTTAATATAAAATCCTCACCAAAAGATCACATACCAAAAAAATATGAAACCCATAAAAATAATTTAAAACTATATAGGTTAAAAATCATATCTTACATGTGATTTTCTTAGGGTGTGATAAAATCAATTATCTTCTAAGTTAGAATGCAGTATAGTGGTTAACCTAAGTTGTTTCTAGAGATGAGTGAACAACAGTCAAGATTGTCACTTTAAATTAGAGGAAAATGTAGGTTTTTTGGTTTTGATTCAAAAAAAAGAAATAAATGAACCAAGATATTAAAAAAATTATATGATAATGGTTATTAGGTTAGGTTTGGTTTTCCAATTGTAATGTTATCCCAGTCTTTTATTTATTCAGCTTTTTCTCTTATAAACTAATAAGTGAGAGGATCTAAGATTGTTTCCCCTATCACCCTTGGTTGAAAGCTTTGGGTGTGAATATTCCTTAATAAAATATCATCTTGGTATACCCTCCTTCCAATATGTGTAATATTTGTAGCGAATACCCCTAATTAACTTAGGTAATACCCGATTCGGTCTTGTTCTTCCTAAATAATCATGAGTATCCATTACCCCTCCCACGTGTAATGACAATCATTGAGTACTTCTAGACTAATACTTAGTATATTTCAAAATATATAAACCAAAACATAGTGTATGGAGATAACAGATCATTAAATAAATAAATAATCGATAAAAATAATTAAAACCAAACACAATCACATCTGATAATAAGAACTGCTATATAGTATTGAAAGCTTGAGTAATGTTGAAAACATAAAATGAAAAACATAGGAGATGTGGAAAATGTCCCCTATAGGATATGTTCTTTCAAATTTTGAGTAATTTTGAACCCAAATACCTAAAAATATCCATATGGTTTTTTATTAATATTTGTTTTTATTTATATTCCATTTCTTCCCAAAAAATTTAAGTCCATTTGAACACATGTATGAAAATTTATTCATAAATAATAAAATATATATTTTTCTAATCGAGAAGTATCCTCATCTTCTTCCACTTTAACACATGCATAGACTACCTTAATGAGAAATTTTTTCAATGAAATTTAATGTGAAAATTATTTATGGAATCATATTTCAAAACCAACTAGAATCGCCTCATTTTCATCTGTGTACCTTTAGTTATGACTCATTTAATGAGGGATGATCGATTATTTTTTATCATTCATCTTCTAATTTTGAATGATTTGTTTGGTCCTCTTTTTGTTTAAATTTGTACTTGGTCCAATTGAAGAAAATTAATCCCATAAACTATAACACATAAAAATAATAATTTTTCAATTTTGATTAGTTTTTAAAATTAATGTCCAAAAAATCATAGTGATAAAAAACTATTAAAATTCCAAAATTAAGAAATTTTCACAATTTAACTAAAAATTAATAAAAAATACAAAAATAAAGAAATTTAACTTTATATTATAAAATGGTGGGGGTAAAATAATTGAAATACATAAAAAGGTATTTAAAATATAAAATATATCAATTCCCCCACACTTAGAACTTATAATCCTAGACAAGTAAGCATCAAAATCAAATCAAAGTAAATTTAAAACACACACCCATGAGATCCTCTAATTTAACACCAAGAAACAAAAGCTATCATGCCTCATCAAAAAACATTATTTCAAGTTCTCAATTCATCCCATTCAATCCATTTCCACTTTATTTCTATTCCCATGAACACAAAACACTTACCAAACATAAATTTTCCCTTATCACACAAATATATATATTCAAAAAAAATCCCCTCTAGACACATGAAAGATTCACCATAGATTTGATAAATTTCTATATATCCACCTGATATGAGTTAAAGACATGTTATAATTATGATAAATTGTTATGGTTGTCTAGTGGATTCTAGTTGGTAGGTTTTAGATGTTGTAAATTTCGATGTGGGGGTTTGTATCTTTTTTAAACTAAATAGAATGATTCTAATTTTCACTCAATTATGGTATCCTCTTATAGGTCTCCTAAATAGAAAACCAACTCCAAAAATCTTTAAAAATTTAGTGTACATATCACACAATCAAATTTTCATCATAAAAAATGGTATCCACTCAACTTAATTCAACAAAATTTAATTTTTGATTGATATTTTTAAATTATCTACAACTGGATTTTTGAAGGTAGCTAGGGTGATTTAAATTTTAATAAGTTGGTGTGACTTACCAGACCTTCTCTTTAATGAAAATAATTTTTTTCATATTCATAAAAATAATTCTTCTTGTATTTTTTTAGTAGATACAGACCATTAATTTTTTAGAATTATGCTTAAAATCTCCAGAAAGGTGAAACATTTAGTAGCACAAAAAAAATTCAACTTCAGAATTTCATTCCAAATAATCCAAATGAAATGATGTATCCCACCAAAATATATCTCCCCCACACTTGAATTCAACTATATCATGAAATTTTACTCCCTAGAGTAGGGTGGATTGATAAAATGACTAGTAATGTGGCTAACTAATAGGTTGTTCATGGATAATAAGGGATAAAAGTATTAAATATATAGGGTGACCAACATAAAAAGGATTTTCTTGAAAATTGGAATTTTAAAATCAAATAATTGCCTCAATCATTTTCAATAAAAATACCTCAAACCATCAATTTTTTTCAAAAATAAATCAAATTCTATTTAAAGAAATTTTAGATTGGTTCTCTCAATAAATGAGGTTAATGTAAAGAATATATCAAAAAGGGTTTAGAAACCTCATTATAAGGTTATTAAAAAGATAAATAAAGTTATATATGGCATAATATTCAAAAAATAAATGTGTTTTCTTGAAATCAAAAAAGTTTTTAACTTTAATAAAATTCATTTTAGCATTTATTTAAGCTCGGTTTCATGGGATAAATTGTTTTTCTTAGTTCCATAGGTTTAAAAATTGGAAAATATAATAATTTGAGCTCATTATTTTCAAAATAATACTAAAATTTAAAAATAAACACATAAAAATTTGAAAAGACACAAAAAAAATTGAAAAAAATAAATTTGAAAATACTAAACTCCAAAGGTTAATTCCCTTTTACTTAAATTATGTAGTTTCCTTAATAGATTCAAGTATATTTAACATGTAATCATATTTTTAATTGAATCATAGCAAGAGATAAAGTGATAAGTAAAGGTAAAACCTTATGGATTTTATTGATAAATAGGTTGTAGTAGTGAGGTCCCATCCACTAGTGATTGTGAAAGGTTCCAATATAATTTCTTCAACATATTTATATTAATAGTGAATGGGATTTCTTATACTTCTTTCACAACCTACACAGTACCAAAATGATATAAATGAGTGATTATAAATGAATGTTTCCATCTAGAATTAATTTTACCAATCATCAGTTTAAGTCATGAATTGTATAACAGCACATGATCTCCTTGATGTAATTATTTATGTTGGAAGATCTTATAATGATCCACTCTTATTCTATCTTTTTAAAATTATAATTTTCAAAAGCTTGGATTTTAATTTCATCCATCTCTTACAGTTGTAAACTTCTATATTTTCCATATCTTTCTAGGTTTAAATTCATCTCTCTCACAACCCAATATTCCTTGTTCTCTAATTCCATATATAGGTGATATATTTTACTATAAATCAAACTATATGGGATAATTCCAATGGAGTTTTTATAGGCTATCCTATAATCCCATAAGGTATCTTATAATGTTCAACTCCAATCCTTCATATTGGATTTACAGTCTTTTCTATAATTCCTTTGATTTCTCTATTAGACACATTATCCTAGACATTGGTTTGTGGATGATAGGGTGTTGATATTTTATGAATCATTCCATACTTTCTTATCAAATTATCCATTCTCCTATTTGAAATAATTATGTCTTTGGTCACTCCAAACCTAAAAAATATGTTATCCCTAACAAAATCACAAACAACATGAGCATCATCAGTTTTGGTGGATTTGGATTCCACCCATTTCAAAACATAATAAACTACAATAAAGATAAAATAATTTCCAAATGAAATTAGGAAAGTTCCCAAAAAAACAATTTCCCAAACTTAAAAAAATTCATAAAAGCTAATGGTTTTGAGTCATTTCATTTCTTTTTAAAATATTTCTATAAAACTAACATTTTTTACATTTTTTACAAAATTCATGTGTATATTCAAAAAGGGTGGGATAATAAATTCTAGATTATAAAAAATTTATTGTTATAATTTGAGGTATAAACTGAACTCTATAAGATAAAGTGTAACAAAACTCAAAAATAGATTCAATTTTACTTTCAGGCAAGCATCTTCTTATCATTTGGTCATTGAAAATTTATAAAAGAAATAGATCTTATTGAATGTAAAATCTAGATTCATATTTTAGTTTTTAAATTTGTTGGGTATTTAAGTTATATGGGACCTGATAAGTTACAATATAATTGACCATGTCATCATACCAAGTCTCTTCTCCTTCAATCAAGTAAAACTGATCTCCAGGAATATGATCATTCAATGGTTCTTGGCTATGAATTTCAACTTTAGTAGTGTTGGGAAGTCTAATAAAGTAATAAGAAACTTGGTTATAATCCTCCTTCATGTATTTAATTTCTAATATAAACTCATAGAGTAATAGAATCCATATAACTAGCCTTATTTTAGCTTTATTCTTCTTTATCAAGTACCTAAGAGCTGTATTATCAGAAAACACAGTGACTATAGTTCCAAGAAGATATGATCTAAATATATATAAAATAAATATAACTATTAAAAATTATTCTTCTATAATTATGTAGTTGAATTGGGTTTATTATAATGTTTTTTAGGAATAAGAAATAACTTTAGGCCTTCCCTCTATTCTTTGAAAAATATTGCTCCAACTACTTGGTTACAAGCATCACAGAGTAGCTCGAATGGTTCTTCCCAATTTGGTGGTTGCATAATTAGTAGATTTATCAGTATCCTATTTAACTAATAAAAGGATTCCTAAAAATCACCATTTAAATTTAAATTTTTATCTTTCAAAAGTTATATAGATATAGGGAGATAAATCTTACCAAAATCTTTGATAAACCTCTTATATAATCCAACATGTCCTAAAAATGATCTAACATGTTTCACACAAGTTGGGTGTGTTAATGATTTTATAAATTAAATTTTTGATTTATCAACTTAAATGAATTTATATGAAATTAAAATCTTAAGTACTATTCTAATATCAACCATGAATTGGAACTTTTTAAAATTTAAAACAATATTCTTTTCAATGAAAGTTTTCAAGTCTTTTTCCAAATTTTCCAAACAATGGTCAATTTTTTTTACAAAAACAATGAAATCATCCAAGAATACCTCTAGTAAATACTCAATGTGATCATAATATATACTTAACATACACCTATGAAATTTACCTAGATTATTACATAATCAAAATAGCATCCTTTTGTAAGAAAAGTGTCTAAGTGGAAAGTAAAGGAAGTATTATCTTGATCCTTAGGGGAAATGGGACCTGAAAATAACCTAAAAATACATCCAAAAATAAATAATGATATATCCATAAAAATATTTATAACATATGTTCAATTAAGGGGATGGGGAAATGATATTTTTGAGTGACCTGATTCAAATTCCTAAAGTCTTTAAACAAACTCCAGCTATCTTTAATTCTCATAGGGATTAATTCATTCTTTTCATTCTATGTAATGGATAGTAAAGTTTTTTGGGGAAATATATGGATGGGGATAACCCATTTTAAATATAAAATGGGATAGATGATACATTATTCTAAGATCTTATCTATATCCTTCTTCACTACATTCATCAAAGTGTTATTTATCCTTCTTTAGGGTTGTCTGACAAGTTTGGAATCTTTTTCAAGTTGAATTCTATGTGAGTGCATTTTTTGGGTTTATTCCTAGAATGTAACTTAATATTCATAACATTATTTTTAAATTATTCCTAAAAAGTTAAATCAAATATTGTTCTTGGGTTGTATATAGATTATTGGAAATTATCATGGGTAGTTTTTCTCCTTCCATGCAATAAAAATATTTCAAATCAATGGGAAATGGTTTAATTACAGATTTGGGTGTTATTTAAGAGATAAAATTAAATTGAGGTTCACCACCACTAAATATTGAATTTTATATGAAAAAGGTAACATATATAATTATTCTTCTAGATATAAATCATCATATTCATCTGAAAACTTATAGGTTTCATGTTATTTTAATTTGAAAATAGAATTACCATAGTTCCAAAATTCTGGAAATCCTCATCTTCTATGGAATTTGAATTCATAAAATGATTCCATATGTTTAAAAATTCATGAAACATACCTTAATTTTTAAAGGTTTTATCCTCCTCAAACTGAGAAAGTGTAAAGAGTGAGTGGTCATCCAAATGGTGCCTCATGGAGTGAAAAATATTGTAGTGGAAAGTGTTGTCTCCAAACTTCATAGTGGGTGTTCATTCATGGAAATTGATGATAGTATTAGAAATATTTAATAAAGGAATAACCAAAATGATGGGTGAGTGTAATGTGATCCTATATTTTTCCATGTTTATCACATATAAGTTAGCTGGGAATAGTAGAAATTTCACTTTCACAAGGATATCTTCTAAAACTCTTACTAGGAAAACTATAGATCTATTCACAAGATGGACCAATACTATTGTGGGATTAATTAACCTATATGAAAATAAGTTTATCTTGAGTGGGGATATACATTAATTTAATAACCTAGATCACATAAATCATTAGATAAATTTAAGTATCCAATGGTGCATAAAATGGAAAATGTACCTGGATCTTGGTATTTGGTTAGAAATTGTGGTGTGATAATGATTGAGACATTTATTCCCAAGATTATCCTCTCATTACCTTTAAGTATCCTCTTCTTGGTGAAAATATACTTCAAAATTTTAGCATACCTTTGGATTTGTTTTGAGTGATTATATCTAGGGGATATCAATTTCTACTTTCTAGAAAGTGTCTATAATTCCTTTTTAAAGTGTTTCCTCCTTCATTATATTTTATTATATCATCCTTGATGTAAATTTTGGGGGAAGTCTTTATTATCCCTTTATTTTCTTTAAAATGGTGTTTTTATTAATGGTTGAGGTTCAATCCACCTTTATTGAACATAAAAAAAGATAAAACCTCTTTTAAGAATGGGAAAGAGGGAACCCATTACAAGAAGGGAAGAATGATTTAAAGAAAAAAATAAACAAAGGTTAAAAGGATCATAAAAGTCCAAAAGAAACAAAAATATAATTAGGAACCAAAAAACCTCATCACCCCCCTCTCCAGATAGTGCAATAGTGAGATCAGTCAAAAATAATGTGTCACCCCCTCTGCCAAAGATACACCATGCTGGCAGCACAATGTGGCAGAGCACCTCTCCAACCAATATAGGAATGTGGAGGAGAGATGAATGAAAGGTTACATCACACCCTTATCTCTTTAGAGCTGCCCACTCTACAAATAATGAAATGGACTCTTAGTAATGTCAACCTGATGCAATGAAAAATTAGACTAAAAAACACTAAGAAGATGTCATGGAAAGGTACCCATCTATCCATCAAGGTGATGATGCATGGTTGAATGATGGGTTTCATCACACCCATCCCTCTTTCGAGGCCACCCAACTAGAGGAACCTGTAAAATGATGTGTTAAATCCAAATGAAATATGGAAAACCAGTACATGTGAATAAATATGTTCCCCAAGAATAATCAGAACCAAGATGACCAATGCAGATTTTTTTATTTTATTTTTTAAAAAGAAAATCCAGATGCTTAAATGGACATGGTCCATCCCAGAAGAAAACATTGACACCATCACCACTGAGGTAAATTTTTTATCCCGGCGTTGATGTAAAACTTTCTATTCCCTTCACTTCAGTTCACTAGTTAGTAAAATGATTATTTTATAATCATAAATTGAGTACCTTAGTTGGTTATTGTTGTTCACTCACTTATCTCAAGGCCATCAATCTCACCAAACGGGTTATCTCTTCAAGATTATTTTCTATTAAGGGTTATGGATGAGAAGTTATTACCTCGTGAATGCTTCTTATTTTAGTACCACTTATACCAAATTATATAAAATTTTGAGAAATATTCTCAATAAATCCCTTGGATTATTCTAGTGAATTTTCAATAAAAGATCCTCTAGAGGATTAATTTAGTAAGTTCCTTCTATTATTTAGTAATCCTTGGTAAAATAAAACAAGGTTGTGACATTCCTATATTTTTTTTATGTGGGTATCTAGCATATGGATCATTGAACCTCTAAAAGTACTTATATAGGTTCTATGTAGATGAGTTTCTGATATAATAGATCTATTTTATAATGGTCTTACTTTTTGAGGTTTAGAAGAATATTTTCATTAAGTATCTTTGTAATTCATTTCAATCATTCACTTCACTTGGTTGTAGAATATACAACCATTATTTGGTATCTCATTACATTAAAAAGGGTAATACCCTCCACTTTACCTACTCCTCAGCTACTCCTTGGGGTATGAAAGTAGAGAAGACATATGTGAATCCTTTAATATGCTTGTTTGGGTCTTCTCATGTTAGGAATTGGAATTTAGGAAGCAATTGTTTTATGTCAGTTTTCATCTCAAAACCATTTTTCAATTATGACATAACAATTTGATTGTTTTGATTAAGGAATTGTTATGAAAATTTGTATTTAAGGGTCAGGTTGGTATTTATAGCCATAATTACAAGCTCAGAGTTAACACTTGAGGTTTCACTCAAGTTTTCAAGAGAGTATTCCCAAAATTTAGATTTCAAATTAATGTTTCTAAGTCTTTGAAATAAGGATATTTAAATTTCAAGATCTATTAGGTGAGGATTATTTATTTTTGTTCTAGTAATACAATATTAGGATTAGATTAATGGAACTACCTCCCCATAAATGGAACCAACTTTTGACCCATGATTATCGTGGGTTGTGGAAAAATAAATTATCTACTAAGTTAGAATGAAGTATAGTGGTTATCCTAGATTGTCTCTATAGATGAGTGCTTAATAGTAACGTTTTTCACTTTAAATTAGAGTGAAAAGTAAGTTTTTTTATTTTGATTATAAAATAAAATGAAATCAATGAACCAAGATATTAAAAACAATGATATGATAAGAATGATCAAGTTAGGGTCGGTTTTCTAATTAAAATTTTATCCTAGTCTCTAATTTATTCAACTTTTTTTCGTATTAATTTATAAGTGAGAGGATCAACGATTTCTTATCCTCTCACCCTTGGTTGGATGGTTTGGGTGAGGATATTACTTACTAAAATATCAGTTTTTTCTACCCTCCTTAAAATGTGTGGGAGATTGCTGACGAATACCCTCAATTTACTTGGGCAATACACAATTAGTTCTTTTTCTTCCTAAATATTCAATATTGTCCACTACCCCTCTCATGTGTGATGAAAATCATCAAGTACTTCCCCACTAAGCCCAAGTATATTCAATAATATATAAACTAGGACCTAGTGGAAGGAGATAATAGATTATTAACCAAATAAATAATTGATAGATGGAATTAAAATCAAACATAAACACATCTGATAATAAGAACTACTATAGATTATATAAACTAGATAAAAAAAAGGTAGATAATTTTATTCATTAAGGGGTAAAAACTCAACAATCACAAAAGGAAACCCCCATCCCCAATCACACAAAAATTTACCCATCCATATAAATTGTAATATATGATAATGGGGAAGAAAATTTCATCATAGAACTATGAAAATAAAAAATTAAAATCATAGGAGATGTGGAAAATTTCCTCTCTAGGATTTGTTCTTCGAAAGTTTGAGTATTTTTGACCTAGAATACCTCTTAATATTAATAGGGTTTATTATTAACAATATTTAATAATTATATTATCTTTATTCCCACAAACTTTCATACCATTTTTACATTTTTATGAAAAAATATCCCTAAATTACTAAAGCTCATTTTTTATGGCTAAGATTTATCTTCACCTTCTTCCAATTAGACACGTGCATAGACTACCTTAATGAGAAACTTCTTCCATGAAATTTAATTTGACCATGATCCATGGGTTCCTATTTCATCACTAATTAGAATAATCTCATTTTTGTTATGTATCTTGAGTTATTCCTCATTTAATGAGGGTGGGTTAATTTTTTCTAACCATTTATCTTCCAATTTCAGAATGATTTGTTTATACATATTAGTGTTCGAATATATAATTTTTATAATTGAGGAAAATGAAGTCCCCAAACCATAACACTATACAAAAAAATAATCTATCAATTAAATTAGTTTTAAAAAAGTTATAGTGGAAACATCAAAGTGATAAAAAATGTTAAAATTCCAGAATTAAGAAATTTTCACAAGTTATCTCAAAATTAATCAAAAATAAAAAATGATTCAATTTAAATTTATATGAAAAAATAGTGGTGATAAAATCATTTAAATACATATAAAAAGTATTTAAAATATCGTCTCTATTAATATCCCAAGCATAATCACATTCCTTCATTCAAATTCATCACCATATTTCATCCAATTTCAATAAATCCTGAATATGTGTTGTGCATCACAAAATACATGTGGTTTAATTTTTATTCAAGGGGAATAAAAATGGAATTTCTAGGTGAGAGTCCCATTTTAATCCTAATATGAGTATTTATTTTTCATATTTTCTAATTTTTTATTTTTTATTTTAATTTTTTTATGGTAATTGATATTTGACTCAGTCAAGTCAAACCTTGTAGAGAGACTTTGTTAATGACTCTCAGACTCAAATACCTTAGGGAACCAATTGAAACTCTCATACTTGGGAATCATCACGATTTAACTCAATTAATAAGAAATTATAACTACCACAAATAGAGACATAATTTCCAACTTTGGAGCATTCATCTATGGAGTCATGATCCCCAAGTGCGAAAAGCCATGCATTGGGTCGATTCATTTCTCTATGAGAAAATTTATTTTATTTTTTAAAATTTTTAATTTATGTATTTTTATTTTGAGTACTCATATTAAAATTAAAATGATCATAAAACCTATTTTCTTTATTAGGGGACCCCAAGAACTGAAACTAATACCCCACAATCCAAAGGATGTGTGTTGTGGTATTTTGATTAAATAGGTTGAAATTTTTTATAGTGAAAAATCAAATCAGAAACCCACACTTTCCAAGAATTTATTCTCATGAACATAAAAATTCATTAAAATAAAAATCAATGAATGAAGATTTATTTTATATTTAGTTTTAAAGTTCACAATTTATATTTCCACATGAAGGTTAAATAAATTTTATTTTCCATTGACATGAATTTTTTCATTTAATATAATTTTTTAAATTTTTTTAGTTTTTTAAAAAAATGAAACATGAAAAAACAAAAATAATTATTTATTTCACCCCCCCCCCAAATTATAATGATACTTACCTTAATGTTAAAAAAACTGAAATTTATAAGGGGATAAAGAATAGGAGAGGAGTTCAAAAATTAAATTTGAAAATGAGTTATGGAACAATGTCTCTTGGTGGTATACTAATGAAGTTCATGCCGCAATCTATTGATCCTTTGATCTCTATGTCACTGGTGGAATCCCTATAGTTAATGGTAGAATGGGTTGGAACTTATAGAAGTAAGTTATTTCCCTGATAAAACTTAAATATCAACATCCCTTATATCTCATACACAAACCTAATTAGAAACAATAGAAACCCCAAGGGGTTTACTTAATTAAAATAAAAAAAAAGATAGAGAAAACATACCCTTTTATTTTAGAACACTAAAGACCGACATAAGGTATAGGTTAAATATATATATATATATACACACACACACACAAATATATAAAAAATATAAAAGATAATTATATATATATAATATATGATGAAATCACTATAAGACATAAGTCAATGGTAGGAACACTCCCTTGTCTCCCTTAGGTTATTGATTCAAGTCCTATGGTCTTTCAAAATGTGATGGGGTTTTCTACAAGACCTATTATGTGCCCTTTTGAAATTTTTTATTTGTTTTCAATAAATTTTATTTTTTGAAACCCATTTTCTAAAAAGCATACAAACACTAAAAATAAAATAAAGAAAAACTATACAAATACCATGATGCCTCCCATGAATCTATTGGTTTAAAGTCATTAGATTGAGTTGGATCCCTAATTTTTCAATTTTTTTCTTGGTTATAGATTGTATCATTTAAATACTCATAAATTTCATGTTTATGGAATTATTCTATGAATATTTTTAACATATGACCACTGAATTTAAATATTTGAGCATTAGTGGGATCCTGAATTTCGACTACCCCATGGGGGTACCCATGATTCACTATGTAGGGCCTTGACCATCTCGACCTTAACTTCACCAGGTGAAAATAAAGTTTTGAAATATATAGGAGAACATATTTTCCTAATTAAATGTATTTGAATTTAATAATCCTAGATTGGTAGGCTTGTAATAAAAATTTATTGATCCTTGAATTTTCATAAACCTCTATCAAAATCAAAAAAAATTAAACCCATTTTTAAAAAAATACACAAACACTGAAAATAAAAGAAAATAAAAACTATAAAAATACTAGGATGCCTCATAGTAAGATCTTAGTTTAAATTCATTATCTTAACTTGGATTCCTAATTTTTCAGTTTTTCTCTTTGTTATAGGTTGGCTCATTTAAATCCTATTCAATTTCATGTTTATGGAATGATTATATGAATAGTTTTAACCTATGACCAATGAATTTAAAGATTTGAGCATAGGTGGGATCCTGAATTTTGACTACCCCATGGGGGTATACATGATGCACTATGGATGGACCTGACCATATCCCCCTTATCTTTCCTGGGTGAAAATGAAGTTTGGAACTATATAAGATAACATATTTTCTTGATTAAAAGTTTTTGACTTTAAGACTTCTATATTGGTAGGCTTGTACTCAATATTTGTTGATACTTGAATTTTCATAAGCCTCTATCTTAAGTTCCTCAAGTTCATTAAGGTATAACTTCTCATTTATTCTAGATAAGGACATGTAAATATTCATTTTATATATTTCCCAAAAATTATTGTGCTCAATTTCAATTGGTAACTAGAAAGATTTTCTATAAAAAAAACTATATGGTGACATGCCTAGGATCATTTTGAATGCATTTAGATATACCCAAAGGTATTCAAGAGTTTCTCAAACCAATATTTCCTAGATGTATTGACATTTTTTCAATAATTTACTTAATTTTCTTATTCTCCAACTCAACTTGACCATTAGTTGGATAGTGGTAGTCAGTGGAAACTTTGTGAGAGATCTCATACTTAAACATGAATATTGAGAATGGATGGTTCCAGAAATGGGTTCCATGATCACTTATGATATCCCTAGGAATTTAAAATATAGAAAATATGTGTTCTTTCTAGAATCATATCACAAATTATTATTCATTGGACTTTTTGGAAATGGACTCAACCCATTTTGAGTCATAATCAACAGTTAAGAGGATATAGAGATATACCCTATATTTTGCGAATACTCCTATGAAATCAATTCCCTAACGATAAAATATTTTGACAACCAGAATAGGAGTAAGTGGTATTTGATTCATTTTGGTGATGGATATTAGTTATTGGCATCAAGGACTATAACGAACCAACTTGGGTAACCACCCAAGTCTGACACCCTACCCAAACCATCTCATACCTAAAGGGTGTTCCTGATCCCCACGGGCTAGTGACTAAAACCCAGGAATCAATAACAACTAGAGGGAATGATTTATCCCTAACTGAAGTAAAACATGGAATATATATATATATAATAGGAAGAAATAAAGGAGGATAAAAATAAAAAATATAGTACATAGAAAAAAGGGAATAATGGAAGTGATATAACCTAAAAATTGTTAAAAAACTCCAAGGTACAATCCCAAAAACAAAGGATAAAACCAAATATGAATAATAGATACTCTATTTGATAAGCAGATAATGTCCCACTATCTCACCAGTAGCTACCCAAATCAACTAAAAGAAACCTCACCGCTCAATACAGAGCCTTACCTTTCTCTGCATTGAAATATATAATAAGGTCTACACACTGCCAAAGGGGTATGCAGGGTATGAGATAACAAGCTCAGTAGGATCTCACTTAGGTGTTCTATAAAAAGTCTCTATACAATAATCTAAACATGCTTAACTTTAAAGAAAACAATGAATTATAATCAGTTTAACAGTTTTTATATAAAATCATGATAAAACATTCCCCATTTTCCATGGTTTCAAATAATCCAGATAAAACAATTTCAAAGAATATCACATATATCAAAATAGGTAATCAAAGAAAAGTAGTATAACTAAAAAGCACATGTAACATCACACCAAGGATCACTACATGTCAGGCTAGCTAGAACAATCATACCCAATACATAAAAAATCATTCACATCAAATATCTATACATATGAATCAAATATAGAGTGCATAGGAATACCCCAGAAAGTGAACCACTCAATGGTGTCTAACAAGTCCCTAGAAAAATAGACCTAGGGAGAAGAGGAACAATCCATGAGTGAACCCCCTGAAGATATCAAAAGATGAGGCCTATTACTACACCTTCCACCTAAGTACCCAAGGCTTTCCATGTGCTAAATTTTCCAAACCATTTCATCAAAACCTTACCTGAAATCCATTTCACTAACCCATTTCACAATGCTTTGAAAACTCTCATTATTCATTTTACCAAAATAAGGGGGAAACCCATATTTTCACAAAACCTGTTTGCACACACACACAAATAAATCAATAAATCAATCCATTTTATTCATAAAACTATTTATAAAAACCATATCAATCAAGATTCATACAAAATAGGCTAGATATGGAACCACCTACCTGAAACTCATGTCATACATGCCCATAAATAGATCTAAAGCTACTAGAAGGAACACATAACAAAAAATGAAGTCCCTAACAATTATTTACAAACTTTAGAATCATATTCCATTAAAAAAAGTTCTACATAGAGGTTAGGTCAAAAATACCTCAGACAAAATGAACCCACTACACTGAAATTGACAAAGGACTAGCCCCTAGAAGAAGATCACATAGCATATCTAGAGAGATTCAATGCATCCACCATGAAGATAAATTTCTAAAAAAAATGATCTGGAAGGATAATAGGTCCCCAAAATCTCCTAGGATAGATCCTAGGTATCTATAGATAATATTGCATGTCGAATGAAAATAAAATCATACATACAGTGTGGTTAAAACTAATGGACCCGAACCATTCATGACATGAAACCCTTTTATGATGTAAATTTCATGATTTATAAGATATGATAAAAAAAATTCATCACCTTATATTAAAAATAACTCTGATCATCCTTTTCATGATACAAAATAGTTTTATAGCTTGTAAAATTTTCATGCTCTAAACCATCTCATGGAATATTCTCTATAACATATTC
Organism: Viscum album; assembly: GCA_963277665.1. NCBI lineage: Eukaryota > Viridiplantae > Streptophyta > Magnoliopsida > Santalales > Viscaceae > Viscum > Viscum album. The sequence goes on from OY728127.1 coordinate 1,818,389,710, forward strand.
ACATTGTATAACCAGTTCATGATGTGAAAGTGTCCAGTAGATAAATCATAGCCCATATTCTACAGAAAAAACCTAAACCACCTATGAATATTTAAAAACACATAGATAACCCTCAAAATCCTTTGAAACATTTATACCTATACTCCATTAATTCAAACAAACATACATACTTGAACTTTAGGTCATTTTCCCTAATAAATTATCTCCATCCTTAAAAGGCCTAAAATGACCCCAAATAAAAAGGGAAATGAAAAGAGGGATAATAAATACTTGAAAGACGGTAATGGGATGTTACAACTCCCCAAAATAAGTATTTCTATCCCCAGTAAGCCATATTAAAGAATGGATCTCTGGAAAGAGGTGATTTCACTGCTCCCTCACTGACGTTTCATGATCTGAGGTATCGTGAGAATCTGATCTATGTTTCCATAACATTCTTACTAATGAGATTTACTTCCCACTCAATAGTTTCACCTGAGATCCAATGATCACCACTGGATTCTCCAAAATAGAAACTTCTGGCTCAAACTTAATCTTCTCCCAAATTAGAACATGAGAGGGATCGGGATGGTATTTCCTAAGCTGTGATATAGGGAAAACATCATGAATACCTGTCAACAGAGCTAGAAATTCCAATGGATAAGAAACCTTCCCATGTCATTTAGTGATCTCAAATGGTCCAAAAAATCTCAAATCCAACTTTCCCTATTTTTTAAGTTGATGGTGACCCAACCTAGGAGATACATTCAACAAAATCCGACCACCAATGGAAAAATACAAAGGATAACATCGACAATATGCATATGATTTTTAATGACTCTGAGTTTTAACCAAATGCCGATGTATATCCCAAATCCTCACTAATGTCTCCTAAATAAGACTTACTCCTATCAAAGAGGACTCACCCACATCTACACAATAAATAGGTAACCTACACAGAAGACCATACAAAGACTCAAAGGGATCCATTCTGATCGATGACTGATAACTATTGTTATAATAAAACTTAACCAGTCCTAGATAGATATCCCATGATCCACCAAAATCCAAGATATAATCACATGTCATATCCTTGAGGATATAAATAGTATTCTCCATCTGACCATTTTTCTATGGATGATAAGTTTTACTCAACCTAACTTGAGTCCCCATTGCCTCTTAGAGACTCTTACAGAACTATGAGGTAAACCTAGTATCCCTCTCCAAAATAATGGTAGATGGAACCCAATGTAGCCTCAAAATATCATGCACATATAGCATACCCACGTCTTTAACTTTAGTGGTTTCCTTGATCAAAATAAAATGAGAGTAATTTTTCGACCAATCAATCACCACCCAGATAGAATTCTTCCCTTATGGAGTCTGTGGTAATCTAAAAAAAGTTCATGGACACATCGTCCCATTTTCAAACTAGAACTGGAAGAGGATTAATCAAACCAAAAGGTTTTAGATGCTCTGTATTCATTAGTTGGTAGGTGTGACAGTGGGACACATAATCTGTGATTTCACACTTCATACCCAGCTACTAAAATTGTCTCATGTCATGATACATCTTCGTAGTAACTGGATGAACAGACCATGAATAACTATGACAGTCAAAAAAACTAATCTCCTCATAGATGTTGTTACAAAAAAATGATTCCCAAAAGAGACAATACCATCTAAAGGTATAAACTGACCAAAAATGGTCTCCCCACCATAAAGGGTTTCTCAAATTTCTCTGAACTCATCAACCTACTGTTTACCCTATAGAATATACTCAATGAGAGATCATGATAATTAAACATTATTCAAAACCATACCAAAAACATCCTCTTGAACATCCAAATTAAACTAATAAAGTAGTCCAATAATTTTCCACTCATCCTTCAATTCCATAACATCTTATGATGGTACATTCTTTCTAATAGAATCTGTGATAAAATTACCCTTATTCAGGGTATAGGTGATGTTGAAGTCAAATGTATGAAGGTATTCCACCCATTATATCTATCTGAGATTCATGTGTTTCTAAGAAAATATATATATTAAACTCTTATGATCAAAAAATACTATGAACCTCTCCACAAATGGTCTCCCTACCATAAAGTATTTCTCTATTTTCTTTGAATTCATTATCCTGTTAATGAACATGCAGAATATACTCTCAAGGAGTGATGATGATAAATGAACACTGGTCATAACTATACTTGAAATGTCCTCTTGGAAATATAGATTCAATTGACCAAAGAGTCCCATAAGGTTTCACTCCTCCTTCAATTCCAAAACATCCTATAATGGTACTTTCCTACTAAAAGAATCTGCGATGAAATTCCCCTTCCCTAGGGTGTAGGCAATGTTAAAGTCAAACATATGAAGGTATTCCAAACACTATCTCTATCTGAAATTCATTTATTTATGAGAAAATATATAGATCAAACTATTACGATCATAAAATACTATGAACCTCTCCCCAAAGAGATAGTGATTCCAACACTTAAGTGCATGCATAACCGCAGTAAGATCTAAATCATGAATGGGGTAGTTATTTTCATATGTTCATATATGAAGAGATCCATAAGAAACAACATGATAATATTTCATAAGAATATAATCCAAACTAGCACCAAAAACATCACAATACACTACATAACCCTTATTGGGATTATATAAGGAGATGATGTCAGAAGTTGTTTCAACTCATCAAAAGAAGACTAACATTTCATATCCCAAATTAATTTCACCCCTTTCCTGGTAAGAGTGGTCAATGGTGATGACAAATTTGATAAATCCTTGAAAACCCATCGATAGTATCCATTAAGGATAAGTAAGATCTGAATCTCAAAGACATTATGTGGCTCCTTCCATGACAATATAGAATTCACCTTCTTAGGATCAATTGATAATCCATGCTTAGAAATCATGTGCCCCAAGAACTTTACTTCTTGGATCCAAAAACTTCATTTTTAAATCTTTCCATACAAATGGTGAGTCCTTAATATTTCCAGAAACAAACTCAAATGGTTATCATACTTGCACTCGGATCTCAAATAAACCAAAATATCATTCATAAACACTTCCAAAAAGGTGTTGAGATACTCATGGAAAATACAGTTCATCACAACCATAAAAACTATAGGATAGTTAGTCAAACCAAAAGGAATCATAATAAATATTTAATGGCCAAACCGACTCCTGAAATTCATCTTCATTATATCATACTCCCAAATTATGAGTTGATGATAACCTGACTAAAGATATATCTTCAAAAACCACTTTTCCCCCTTCAAATATTTAAACAAATGACTATATGGGGAAAAGGATAATTTTTATTAATTGTCACCCAATTCAGCTTCTGATAGTCCACAGACAATCAGAGTGAATCATCTTCATTCTTGGAAAAAATTATAGGGGATTACCAAGTTGAAACACTAGGTAAAATAGGACCATTCACTATCATACCATCTAACTAAATCTTGTTCTATTTCAAATCCATTAGTTCTATATGATATGAGGGTGTTGAAACTAGCTATGTACTTGGAACTAGGTTTATTGTGAACTCTACCTCCCTCACCAGAGGAAGACTCAATAATTCGTCTAGAAAAAAATTAGGAAAGTCCCAAACAATGGTGGGAAGATCAATAATATATGAAACTACATTGGGATCAACTACTATAGTGGAAAAAAAATCCTAATATCTGGGTGGGAAGGTTGTACATGAACAAACATCGGATTCCACTCTCCATGAAACACCTGATAGATCCCATCAGTAGAAAAGAAAAAAACATTTTGGTGATAAAAATTAATCTAATCATGGTGAGAAATAATCTAATCCATTATAATAATGATTTTTAACAGATCCAAATTGATAATGAGGAAATCCCATACTAACTCCACATCAGCTAGCGACATCGAACAAGGGAATTAAAACCCCTACTCTTTACTTTTCCCAAGAGGTGTCACTAACTCTATAAAAAAATATATTATCTCCATTATATGTTTAATTATATCAAAAAAATGGGAAAAATATATTATTTGGAGGCAATATTATCAAATAAATCATCCATGATAGAAGATGTAATAAATATGGTGCCTCTCACTATCACTGGTCCCAAATTAACCTCTATCGGGAACTCATATACTGCATAAAGGTTATTCACTCCTGAGGCCTATGGATAGATCCTTGTAGTCCTTGAAGAATAATACTAGGAAACAGTAGCCTTTGGATCCAACAATCCCTAAACATAATGTGGCATAGACATAACATGATTGAATCATTGTATAATGTCATAACAACCACAATTATTACACATCTTTATAGTCACAAGACAAGAAAATCAGGTGTGTTTAACCTTTACATATCTATAGTGAGTCATGGGAACACTAATAGTTGTAAATGAGGGTGTAGAGGATGATCATTACTGAAAACTACCTTCACCACCCTTGTGATGCTCATGACACATCCTCTTACTTCCTTGCGTGCCATTGAAGCTGACATTGGGTAGAAGAGAATGGGAAGAATGTCCAACCTTTTCTGCCATATCCATATCTACCATCATATATATATCTACCATATCCATATAGGTAAAAATATTTATTATAAATACCTATGATCTAATATCTGATCACAAAATCTACAGGTACTTGTGAGCCTTCAACTAATAATTCTTTATTGCCTCTAGAGAAAAATGAACCATCTCCATGAACTGATTGGTGTACACTGACACTGAATTCTCTCACTAAAAAATGAGAGGAACTCTAGAGTATTTTTCATTATTAGAAAATCTAGAAATAACTATTGAAATAAGAGAGTCTTAAAACCCTTATAGTCCAAGCCCGCATGTTTATCCACTTTTATCATGGAATCCCACCACTGCTTGCTTGGACCCTCAAGTTTAAATGTTGCAAACTTCACCTTGATATTATTGGGTGTATCCAAGAATTCAAAGATCTTATCAATATTTTTCACTAGTCCTTAACCTATTGAGGTTAATTTTTACCATTAAATTATAGTGTCTTCTCACATAAGAACTCATGTGATCGATCCCTTTCTCCTGCAGATCCTATCTTTCACTCAACAACTATTTTCTGGACTTGTGGTACATTTTGGTCCATAGTGAAAATTGATCACAAGATATTCTATATAATATTTGGATGCAAAGGTAGATTACCTTGAGGATCAATCACTACACCATCCTTTGGAACCTGTGGAAGATATCTTGGAGGCATATCACTTCACATAGAAAATAGAAGAAGTGATCAAATGATTGGAAAATCTCAGTTAAAACTATAAAATCATAATAAAAAACTAAGATTAAGATAAATAACTCAAAATAGAAGACACACATCCTAATATCCCATTGTAACTTGAGCCTCTTTGTGGAAAGAGATGTTCGATAACTCACCATAACCTAACCCTCGAGTCACAAAAATCCTATCTCTAGTCTACCAACTTCCCAAAACTGAGCACCAAACCTCCTCTAATACCAAACTATAACAAACTGACCTGGGTACCCACCCAAGTCTGGCATCCGACTTGACCTAGCACATACCTGAAGGTCATTCCCAATCCCCATGGGCTGGCGACTAGAACCTGGGAATCAAAAACAACCAGGGGGATGATGTTTTCCAACCTAAAGTAGACAATATGGAATATATATACATAGAAGGAAGAAATAGTGGAATGGAAAAATAGAAAATATATGTCATAGAAAAAATGGGAAAGCATAATAGATACAACCTAAAAGTGTATAAACAAACTCTAAGGTATGAGTCCAACAACAAAGTACAAATTCAAAGATGAGAAGCATCTACTCCATGTGATAAGCAGACAATGTCCCACTATCTCACCACCAACTATCCAACTCAACTGATATAAACTTAACTATATCACTATGGAACCTTGACTTTCCCTATATAAAAACATAACAAGGTATATGCACTTACAAAGGGGTGTATATAGTGTGATATAATAGGATCAGTAGGATCCCACCCAGGTGTTCTATGAAAAGTCTCTATACAATAATTTGAACATGCTCAACTTTAATGAAAACAAGGCGTGATAATTATTTTAATAGTTTTTATATCAAATAATGGTAAAACATTCGCCTTTTTTCATAGTTTCAAATAATAAAGGTAAAATAGTTTCAAAAAATATCATGTATATCAAAGCATGTAATCAAATCCAATAAGTATAACTCAAAAGCACAGGTAACATCATACTAAGGATCACTACAGGTCATGCTATCTAGAACACTCAAACCTGAGATATATACAATCATGCACATCAATTATTTATACATATGCACCAAATATTGAGTGTAGAGGAACACCCTAGAAATTAAACCTTCCAACATTTTCTCTTAAGTCCCTAGAATAATGGGCCTAGGGAGTAGAGGAACATCCCTATGAGTGAACCACCCAATGATATCAAAAAATGATGCATATTACTACACCTTCCACCTAAGTAACCAATGATTACCATGTGATACATTTTCTAAACCATTTCATCAAAAACCTTCTTAAAATACATTTCACCAACCTATTTCATAATGCTTTGGAAACACTCATTTTTTTCTTTTACCAAAATAAGGGGAACCCCTTTGTTTCACAAAACCTTTTTGCACACACATATAAATTAGTCAATAATTCATTCCATTTTATTTATGTAATAATTTATAAAAACTAGAGAAATCGAGGTTTATCCAAAATAGTCTAGAGACATAACCACTTACCACAAACTCAGGTCTCACACACCCACTACTGGATCCACAACCACTGCAAGGAACATGGAATAATAAACGAAGTAACTACCTATGATTTCCACACTTTATAATCATATTATATAATAGAAAATGTTTTAATATATGTTATTTCACACATGCATTAGATAAAATTCACCCTCCACACCACAACTAACAAAGTACCAGGCCCCAGAAGAAGATCACATAGTGAATCTAGAGATACATAGCACATCCACCTAAAGATAAATCGCTAAAAATGATCTAAAAGGAGATGAGGTCCCCAAAATCACTTGGGAGATATTATAGGTCTCGAGAGAGAAGCCTACATATCAAATGAAGATAAAATAATACATATAACATGGTTAAAACTGTTATATCTGAACCATTCATGATGTGAACCCATTTCTCGATGTGAATTTCACGATTTATAAGCTATGTAGAAAAAGGAATCACCCCAGACTAAAATAACTCTAATAGACCTTTTCACAATGTGAACCAGTTTCATAGATTATAAAATTTTCACTCTAAACTAGTTCATAAAATCTTATCTGAAATATATTCACATTGTGTAACCATTTCACGATGAGAAAATGTCCAATAGATAGATCATAGTCCTGATTCTACATAAAAAAATTAACCACATCTAAATCTTTCCAAACCCATGTAGAAACCTTAAAATGCTTTGATAAATTTATACCTAAACTCTATTAATTCAAAAAAAATATACATCTGTGAGTTATAGGTCATTTTCCTCAACAAATACTCTTAGTCCTTGAAATGCATGAAATTCCCCCAAAAAAGGGAAATTATAAGAGATATAAGAAATACCTAAAACAACATAATGGTGTGCTACAAGGAAAACTTTAATAGAATTTGTAGGAACCCTTATAGAGGGTAGGACAAAATAAACCATGTTGGAGGACCTTTTCAGTGGTTTTATTTGTGTAAAAATGACCTCTACATACCTCTTCAAGATAGAATTTGAAAATGGCCTCTTGTTTAGCCTCTAGAATATATATCATAATGACCTAATCAGGATAGAACTTATAGAGGTATATATCATCAAACACATTTTTTCTAGCATCAGAAATGAATTTCCTCTTAGCTTGATTCACTATGAATTTTGGAATGAAACCCATAACCAAGTAGCTCTATATGTCATAATACCATGGGAAATCACTCATATAATAGAGATTTTAATCATGGAATAAATCAAACACCAAAAACTAGGGTGAATTATTATTGAATTCTAATATAGAAAGGTGATCATCCATAACATTTTCAACACCCTTTTTGTATTTAATGGTTATATCAAATACTTGGAAGAGAAGGAACCACCTAATCAATATATCCTTGGCATCCTGTTTTTTGGAAAATATATTTCAATTCTAAATTATCAGTGAAAATAATGATTGAGGATCCTCATAGGTAAGACCTAAACTATTCTAAGATAAATATAGAAGAAATAAATTCTTTCTTGGTTGTGGTGTAGTTGATTTGTACATCATTAAATGATTTTCTTTCATAAGTAATGACATATGGGGTTTTATCATAATGTTATTATAAGAAATATCATATAGAAAATTCATTAGCATCACACATGATTTTGAATAGAAGTTTCCAACTGGGAGATTTCATTATGGGTGGATAGATAATACATGACATGAGTGTGGAGAAGGATTCATTACAGCTTTTTAACCAAATGGATGGATCATATTTCTCAACAAGAGAATAAGGGGGTCATGTAATAGAGTTGAAGTTCCTAATGAACCTTCTATAGAAACCAACATATCCTAATAAGTATCTCACTTCTTTGATAATTTTTATGGAGGGAAGGGGTGAATGATATCTACCTTGTCTTTATTATAACACCCTAAGTTTTTATGAATTATTTTTTAAAATAAATTGTATTTATTTGATGGATTATGTTACACACAACACAAATTTAATATTTTTATACACAAAAAACAAAGTTAATATTGTGCTATATGAAACTCTAGGTTAGCTTATGGTACACACGACACTGAGTTTTAACAAAACCAAGATATATTATTAATATAGTTATTTAAACACGACGATTATAACCTAGCTATTAAACTTAGAGATATGAATAGTAATAATTAATTTTTAAATATTTATTATAATGGTTTTATATAAATAAAACATATTGACAAAAAAATAACTTAATTTATGGTAAAGTCTTTATATGTTTTGAAAATTCTATTTTCTCAAAAAATGATTTTTATTTACTTTTGTAAACATTAATAAAATTAATTTTTCACAATTTAATAAAATTAATTTGGAAAAATAGACTTAATTTTTGAAATTATCATATCAAAATTATCTTAGGATTAATTTTTATGATTTTTCTGAAAATTTTCATTTTTTGATGAATAGTAAAAAATACTAAATTTTAATTAAAAAACTACCTTTTAATTTAATTTATTTATAAAGTTAAATTATATTTTAAATTAGTTTTAAAGTAAAATTAGTTCAATTATACATCCATTAATCCAATTTACATAATTTTAATCAATTTCATATTGAATATTTATAAAAAAACTTTGTAAACTTTTAAATTTTTTCTCTTTGAAAACTAGTTTTCTCGCCATGTCAACGGGATTGATTTTAAATTTAATTATGCCACTTATGTAAATGGAATTTGTAAAAATGGATTAAATATTTTTAATAATAATTATTTATATTATATAATAATGTCAACTTATTTTTTTACCATAATTATTAGTGAAAACATTTAAAATTAATTATTGAAATTAAGGTTAAAACGAGGTTTTGTGCATTACTTGCGTTTGTGCCAAAATTAATTCTACATACACATGTTATTTTTATTTAATAAATTAGATTTAATATTTAGAATAATTATATATAAATTATCTAATATATCTCATTTTAATTTTAGTCTTAAAGGGTAAATTACCTAGTTAAATAAAAAGATACAAGTTGTCGTGGTAAAAACCAAAAGGGTAAAATTGAGTAAACTTAATGACTAAGGAATAACATGATAAAAAATCTGTTTATTTTTTGTTTTGGAGGTGTTTATATACCAAATAATCCCTCAAATCCATTATTGGTCTATTTTGGAGGCATATTATGTAATATCGATCCCCCAATAGTGAATACTTTTGGGTATTTACAAAAATACCACTTCTCCTCGATTAAAAAAGGGAACTCACCCCATCACTTATTCAAACATATCAAGCCCTTTGGATAGAACAAATACTTACAAAATAACTTACCAAATTACCTAATATCATAATATATTCCTTATTTTGGACATAAATCCAACCTTGGAAGGATTTTGGTGTGGGCCTAAGGAGGATTCCTGAAGAAGAGGTAACGTTCATCAACGTGCATTTTTGTTTCATTTCTTCCTCCACCTCCTTAAATTATTATTATACCATAATTATATAATATAATCAGTATATTATATATAATTATATGTTTTGATGTTAATATAATGATATAAAACCATCTTTTCTTTTATCAAATGGGTTGCGAAATCATCATTCGTGTGTATGGTGGACTACCACCTGACGAGCCGATGTCATTATTTTTTCCATTACCACCTCTCATGGTTGGGTATGATGATGGATCTAAAGTATATATAGATGATATTTATAAAATTATTATACCTATAGAGTCATTATATAATATATATCTTTTTAATTTCCATTCTATAGGGGATACAATAACGTCACTTGTGTGTACGGCAGACTATCGCCTCACGAAGCGATATGATTCGTTTTTAACTAACCATTTACATGAAATATAATAAGGATAAAATATGTGATATACATAGAATAATTATTATATTCATGAAATTTTTATCATTCTTAAAATATAATATATCATTTTATTTCTTATATTTCCATTCCTTGAAAGATGATAACATCGTTCATGAATGTGTAGACTACCGCCTTCATGAAGCAATGTGACTCTCCTTTCATCACCACACTACATGGATGATATGTATAAGTATATTTAAAGAAATAATATAGTATTTATTATATTATTATAATTCTGTAAATATTATATATTACTTACCTCCTTTCCATTATGATCAATGAAAAATGAAAACTTTACGCATGCGTACGTATGGCCTACCATCTCCATGATTGTAACGTACTTGATTTCTCAAAACCAACATTCATGATTGGTATTAAAATTATAATTTATGTATAAATATGATAATTATTTAATTATTATTATTATTTATATGGTGTAACCATGATCAAATTAATATGCCTGAAAATAAAAAATCAAAACATATATGAAAAACAAGGCGGTTATTACCCGATACATGATTTTAACATGAAATTGTTAATAAACATGTAATAAAAGGTCATAAGTAAGTCATATATGGTATTATATATATTATTAAAGTTATGTAATATATTTATAATAAACTTATATTTATTATAAATGAGGTTTTAATGTGTACGAAGGAGGCCGAGACTAAGGTAAGGGATTTATGTCACACTTTTATTTTCTGTGAGACAAATGTCATATTCACCACGTATTTATTTTATGTGGTGCATATAATAACCATGAATATATTTTATTATTATTATAAAAAATATTAATTTTATTTATATATCCATTTTAGGATCTCTCTTTCATGGGGTTTATGATTTCATTGTTATCAATGCGGTAAGGTATTTTTTTCTCACTTTTATTTTCTGTGAGACAAATGACATATTCACCATATATTTATTTTATGTGGTGTATATACTGCCCATGAATGTATATTATGATTATTATACTGAAAATTATGGTAATTTATACATCCATTTTAGGATATCTCTTTCATGGGGCTTACAATTTCAATGTTATTAATACGGTAAGGTATTTTTGTCTTAATTTGCCTTCTTTGAGACATATGATTATATTATGCACATATCTTATTTTATGAGATGTATATACTACCCCTATAATATGTTATATAATGAATTTAATTATTTTTATGATATTATAAGTTTCATTTAATGTTATTATTTCATGTGTAATATGGTTCAGTGTTTCCAAAGTGGGGAGGGTTTTATGTTATAATCTCATCGTTTATCAAGATTTTTTATGATTATGCTTATAATAATGAAATATTATAGCCTATATCTCAATAAACTCATGAAATTTATTTTCCTTAGGTTATTTCATGAGAATAAAATTTTTTCCCTTCATTTTCCTCTATGTACTCAATATTTTAAAATAATTTTTTTAAGAAAATTTGACTTTTCGATTGAAAAATATTTTTCTTCCAAAACTATGTTTTATAAAAATATTTTAAAATTTTTCTTTAGATAGTAAATGATAATTTCCGAAATAAATGTTTTAAATTATTTTTTAAATATTCATTTATAATCTTTTAATTTATTTTTAAATAAAATTATTTTTTAAACATTTTATAAAGTTTTTTTCAAATCGGAAAGGCTATTTTCCTCAAGAAATATTTTTAATGATATTTAAAGATTCCTTTATAAGCGTTCAAGTTTATTTTAAAATAAAAGATTTTTAAAATGTATTACAAAGTTTTTTTCAAAGAGTAAAGGTTATTTCCCTCAAGAAATATTTTTAATTATCTTTAAATCAACCTTTATAATTTTTCAAGGTTATTTTAAAAGAAAAGGATTTTTAAAATTTTTTGTTTTTTAAAAAGTGATTTTAAAAATAAAAGTAATTTTACTCAAGAAATGTTTTAAATGATATTTAAAAATAATTTTCTATCTAAGGTGACATCTGTTGATGCTATTTATGTGTTACTAGGGATATGATCCAAGGATACCATTCTTATTATTTCTCTGAATGGTTTATGTTTATGATGAAAAGGTGTTAATAAGACTCGTTTCTCTTATAAGGGTTATAACATGATAAAATTATCATGAAACCTGCTTCTTTTTTTATGATTTATGCTCAGATGAGATGAAGAAATAATTACAAAACTTGTTTCTTTTACATAGGTTAAGTTGTGATGAAATTTTTATGAAACCCATTTCATTTCATGGGTTATGATATGATGAATGTTTTATGATCTTATAGTGTACATATATATGATTTTAATTATGTGATGGTGGCTATGTTATAACTAAGGGTGGTGGTTATATTATAACCAAGTATGGTGGTTACATTATAAACAATATGGGTGGGACCTATATCTACCTCCAATGCATTGGTTAAAGATTTATATCTCATGATATAGATAGGACTGGAATGGGTAGTGAACCCAGTTTAGTAAGGGACTTTTTCCACTATGCTGGTCTTGGGAGTGAACCTTGACTACTATGATAATTTGGAGAGTGAACTCATTCCACAATGAGGAAAGGGCTTCCGCTGGGGATGGTGGTGTGTCCCACCCAGGAGGTGTACCTTCCCATGGAGTTTCCTAATAAGTTTTGACAATGATCCTTGACTACTAAGGAAATTATTTTCTATGATTATGTGTATGTCATAATTTTATGTCTTATTCCAATGTTATGCTCTCATGACTCATGTTATTTGATTTACTTATGATTCATGTCTTATGAACTTAAAATATTTAAGACATAACTCAATACTATGATCTTCGATATGTAGAGTATGGTTTTCAAATGTTATGATCATGTTCCCATACCCTTATACTCATGTTATTCTTATATATCTCCCTTGTTTACCCTTACTAAGCATATGATCTCACCCTTTCCTATGTTTCCTTTCCCTAGGTTATTAAGAAAGATTTTATATAGGAGTACTAAAGGGGAATATCTTTATAGGATAAATTGAATATGTTTCACCAAATTAGAATATTATGTACCTAGTATCCAAATATATTAAACTATTACAGTCCTTAAGAGTGTATTTGTGTAATGTAATGAATATTTATATAAAAAGATGTAATATCTATGTAAGAAAATTCTAGTTTGTTATAGTTGGTATTAAAGGTTTAGTTAACCATTTTTAAACTAGGATGAGAAAAAATTAGTGAGATCCCTAGGGATATTTCTAAGGATATTTCTAGGGATATATCTAAGGATAAGTATAAGGATGATTCAAATTATAGAAGAATAACCTATAATTTTGGTAAAGGATATAGTGAGTGATTTCTAAGCAAGTACATATATGTGTGGATACTACAAGTGAAAGTGGATCTGGAATAGAAGTACCTAGGGATAATAACCTTGAAAAGGGCACATTGAGCAGGAATCATTTTTTGCCTGGTGTAAGAAAACAAGCCTCTCTACGCACCTAGTTTGAAACTCTTGGGTGACATTCTTTAGAAATCCACAAACTCTTTATGAACCATGAAGGATTTAAATAAATTATGGATATGAATTAAATTTGATAAACCTAATGTTTTATAGATTAAAAATGAGTTTTAATGATTTAGATATTCTATAAATGATTTTCATGATTATTTGGTTTCCCACTATGATTATTTTTTCTCACACTATGATTTTTGGTTTTAGTCATTGGCAAGAACCAAAAGGAACTAGGTTAACATTGAATATAATGGAAATTTTTTTGATGATAATCCAAATGGGATGATGAATAGATTGAAGGATATTGTGTATATTTCTAATCATCTAATATGATATAGGATTAACAATGTGAACTTCAGTGAGATTCCTAAAGAATAAAATAATATTAATTTGAACTTTTATAAAATTTCATGTGGTAATGAACATATATGAAATAATATTTAGTTTTCTACATGTCAATAAGGCGATAAAAAGAACCTAGAAGAATATCTAAAATATAGGGGAAGATGTTATGTGTGTGGAAAATAAGGTTATGTAGTGAGAAATTGTAAATGAGTTCATTGACTTATTCATGGGGAATATGAGAATTATCCAACTCAATTCCCTAACACAAGAATTAACTTCTAGAACAAGTAATGATCCATTCCATGTAAATCATTGAAGTTAAAGGATTGAAATATTTATGTATTAGGATTCAAGGATTGTAAGTATTTTCCCAATGGTATTTGGGTTGTGAGAATCATGAAACATCTCAGGATTGTGTTATTTTTTGAATCATATATGTATCCATGTAAGATTAACTTAAGAGTTATATATTACATCATTGGTTTAAAATTGTGGGTTTGATCATAATTTCAAAGTATTATCCACCCCTCATGAGGTTTTACATGATGTTAGTTTATCAATATTAAATATATTTTATGATATATTTATGGTAATGCAACTTTTTGGTTTTGAGGAGGAATTCCTTTTATAAACATATGATTAAAGATTTTGGTCACCTTTAGGGATTATCTTATCTTTGATGTTAAGGTAATTGTGGGTTATTTTAATTTCAAAACATTTTATTTATATAGTTTTGGAAAAAGGATAACTCGCAAGCCATATGACAACTCGTTGCATCCAGCAAGGCCATGAGGATTAAACCCACAATTGAAGGGAAATAAGGGTATAGTGCCTACCACTAACCTATATGAAAGGTTAATTCATGTGGGATAATATAAAGATATATATTAATAAGTATGTATATAAATTATTAGTAATTTATAAATTCAAGGCTAAGAGACAATGGTCTAAAATGATTCTATGACTATTATCTATACCAGAAAGGAAATGGGAAGATATCACTATGGGTTTTGTCATCAGACTCCCCAAAACATCTAAATGTAATAATGTTATATGGGTTATATTTGATCATTGTATGAATTCATCACTCTTTATCTATATCATATAATATTTATCTTGTGATAATTTTTATATTATATACATTAAAAAAGTGTAAAGGCTTTATAGAGTATCACATTCAGTTTTATCTGATCGGGATCTGAAGTTTACCTTGAAGTTTTGGTGGAGTATTCAGTAAGATCTTGATATAGAGTTGAGTTTTAGCACAGTGTATCATCCACATAAACATGGTCAGCCTGAGAGAACAATTAAAACCCTAGAGGATATTCTAATATCTTGTTAAATGGATTTAAAATTTGGTTGGGGTCACACCTTCCTATATTTTAGTTTCCATACAACAATATCTTTCACTCAAGATTTTATATGGATCCTTATGAATCCCTTTATATGTACTGGAATGAAGTTTAAAAAATAAATCTATTGGGACCTAAGAAAGTTGATGAGATGGAATGGAAGGTTAGATACATTCAGAAACATGTAAGAACTGTGAAAATTTAATATAAATGTTGTGTTAATAATCTTCGATGCAATCTAGAATTTGATGTTGGTGAGAAGTTATTTCTACAATCCATAGGTATATCAATCCCATTAAAATACTTGATCATATTGAGATAGAAACTTATCATTTGTAACTTCCACAAAATCACTCTTAGGTTTATGATGTGTTCCATTTATCACTCCTGATTAAGTACATACTTGATCCATCACATATACTAAACTCTGATTTCATACCATTAGGGCATGATATTTCTTATGAGGAACAACCGATAGAGATTATGGAATAAATAGAGAAAATTATATTAAACAAGACCACTTTCCTATTCAATGTTTTTTGATGAAACCACTAGATTTAGGAAGCTATGTGGGAACCTTAGGATGTAATGTGGTATAACTATCCTTAGTTTTTTGTACCAAAGTGGTGAATTTTTAGGGTAAAATTAATTTTAAGGGGGGTAGAATATAACACCCTGAGTTTTTATGAATTATTTATTTTGAATAAATTATATTTATTTGATAACTTACATTACACGCAAATCCAAGTTAATATTTCACTAAACTCAACACCAAGTTAATCTTTCGCTACACGCAACACTAGGTTTTCTTGTGTTACACAAAACATTGAGTTTCAATAAAACCACAAAAATATTATTAATATAGTTATTTAAACATGACCATTATAACCTAGACATTAACCTTAGAGATATGAATAGTAATAACTACTTTTAAAATATTTATTATAATGGTTTTATATAAAGAAAACATATTGATAAAAATTACTTAATTTTCAATGAAGTGTTTATATGTTTTGAAAATACTATTTTCTCAAAAATTTGATTTTTATTTCTTTGTTTGAACATTAATAAAATTAATTTTTCACAATTTTAGAAAATTAATTTTATAAAATAAACTTAATTTTTTAAATAATAATTTCAAAATTATATTAGGATTAATTTTTTAATTTTTTTGAAAAGTTTATTTTTTGATGAATAGTGAAAAATACTGAATTTTAATTGAAATTTGCCTTTTAATTTAATTTTATTATAAAGTTAAATAATATTTTAATTGGTTATAAATTAAAATTAGTTCAATTATACATACATTAATCCAATTTAGGTTACTAGAATCAATTTCATATTTAATTTTGATATAAAAACTTTATAAACTTTTGAAATTTTTCTCTTTGAAAATCCGCTTTCTCATCGTGTCTGCGAGATTAATTTTAAATTAAATTCTGAAAATTTTGTAAATTAAATTTAGAAAAATGGATTCAATATTTGTAATAATAATAATTTATATCATATAATATGGTTAAATTAATTTTTTACCATAATTATTACTGAAAACAATTAAAATTAATTATTATGATTAAGGTTAAAATGGGATTTTGCGTATTACATGTGTTTGTGTCAAAATTAATTGTCCACACACATATGATTTTTATTTAATAAATTTGATTTCATATTTAGAATAATTAGTTCAAAATTATCTAATATATATCAATTTAATTTTATTCTTAAAGGATAAATTACCTAGGTAAATAAAAAGATACAAGTTACCATGGTAAAAACCAAAAAGATAAAATTGAGTAAACTTAATGAATAAGGAATAACATGACAAAAAATGTGTTTATTTTGTGTTTTTGTGGGGTTTATATAGACTTAATCATCCCTAAAATTCATTATTGATCCATTTTGGAGGCATATGAGGTACGAGTTACCCCCCAATAGAAAATACTTTTGGATATTTACAAAAATGTCACTCCTCCCCAATTATAGACAAGCACTCACCCCCCCCCCCCCACTTATTCACACCTCTCAGTCCATTTTTTTCTACCAAAACCTACCCAAATAACTTCCTAACTTATATAATCACATATTATATTCCTTTTTTTGGAAACAAATCCATCATAGGAAGGATTTATTTTGGTGAAAACCTAAGGAGGATACCTGAAGAAGACGTAACATTCATCAACGAGCGTTTTTGTTTTATTTATTCCTATACCTCGTTAAATTATTATTATACCATGTTGATATAATAACAAAAGTATCTTAAATATACTAATATGTTATTATTTTAAGGTAATTACCTACAAACATCTCCTCTTCCATCAAATGGTTTATGAAATCATTGTTCATGTGTACAGAGGACTATCACCTTGTGAACTGATGTCATTCGTTTTTCCATTAATACCTCTCAAAGTTGGGTATGATGATGGATATAAAATTTATATATGATATTTATAAAATTATTATACCTATTAAGTTATTATATCATTAATATACCTTTTTACTTTCAATTCTATAGGGGATATGATAACATCGCTCGTGTGTATGGCGGACTACCTCCTCACGAAGCAATGTGATTCGTTTTTCACTAATGATTTACATGGAAGATAATAAGGATAAATAAATATGATATAAATATCATAATTATTATATTAATGACATATTTATAATTCTTAAAATATAATATATAATTTTCTTTCTTATCATTTCACTCATTGAAAGATGATAACATCGTCCGTGTATGTGTAGACTACAGCCTTCACAAAGCGATGTGACTCTCTTTTCATAAAAATGCCACATATTTAACGAAATAATATGTTATTTATTATATTATAATAATTATATAATGATAATATATTATTTACCTACTTTCCATAATGATATTTGAAAAATGGAAACGTTACTTATGCATACGTACGACCTACCGTCTCCATGATTGTAACATACTTTATTTATAAAAACCATCATTTATGATTGGAATTAAATATATAATTGATGTATAAATATTATAATTATGTAATAATTATTATTATTATTGATATTATTGAACCATTATCAAAGTAATAGAACCCAAAATAAAAAATCAAAACATATATGAAAAATAAAGTGGTTATTACCCGAAACATGATTTTATCATGGAATTGTTAATAAATGGGTAATAAAATATCATAAGTAAGTCATATATGGTATTATATATATGATTATGGTATTTTAATAGATTTATAATAAAATTATATTTATTATACATGATGTTCTAACATGTACAAAGGAAGTCGAGACTAAGGTAAGGGATTTTTGTCTCACTTTTATTTTCTATGAGACAAATTCCATATTCACCACATATTTATTTTATGTGGTGTATATAATACCCATGAATGTATTTTATGATTAATATATTAAAAATTATTTTGATTTATATATCCATTTTATTATCTCTCTTTCATGGGGTTTACGGTTTCAATGTTATCAATGGGGTAAGGGATTTGTGTCTCACTTTTATTTTCTGTGAGACAAATTTCATATTCCCCATATATTTATTTTATATTGTGTTTATACTACCCATGAATGTATTTTATGATTATTATCCTGAAAATTATATTTATTTATACATACATTTTTTGATCTCTCTTTCATGGGGTTTATGGTTTCAATTTTATCAATGTGGTAAGGAATTTTTGTCTCAATTTGCCTTATTTGAGACATATGATTATGTTATGCACCTATCTTATTGTATGATATGTATATAATTCCCCTTAGACATGTTATATAATTAATTTAATTCTTTTCATTATATTATAAGTTTCATTTGATGTTATTTTTTCATGGGTATTATTATTCAATTTTACCAAAGTCGTAAGAGTTTTATGTTACAATGTCATCGTTTATCGAGATTGTTTATAATTATGCTTCCAATGATGAAATATTATAAACTATATCTTAGGAAACTAATGAAATGTATTCCCCTATGGTTATTTCATGAGAATAAATTTTTTCAATTAATTTTACTCTCTTTATGTACTCAAGAGTTCAAAATAATGTTTTTAATAAAAATCATATTTTCAGTCGAAAACTCTTTTTCTTCCAAAACCATGTTTTCTAAAAATGTTTTATAAAAAGTTTAAAAAGTGTTTTTCAAATTGGAAATGATACTTTTATAGAGAAATGTTTTAAATGGTTTTTTTAAATAATCCTTTATAATATTTCAAGGTTATTTTAAAAAGAAAATGGTTTTTAAAATTTTTTACAAAGTGTTTTTCAATGCAGAAATGCTATTTTCATCAAGAAATATTTTTAGTGATATTTAAAGATTAAATTATAATAATTCAAGGTTATTTTCAAATAAAAGGATTTTTAAAAAAATTTAAAATGTTTTTTTCAAATATGAAAGGTTTTTTTCCTAAATAAATATTTTTAATGATCTTTAAATCTTTCTTTATAATTTTTCAAAGTTATTTTCAAAGAAAATGATTTTTAAAATATTTTGTGTTTTAAAAAGTGATTTTCAATGAAAATTAATTTTCCTTAATAAATTATTTAAATTATATTTAAAAATCATTTTATATCTAATATGAAATTATTTGATGTTACTTATACCTTATTTATTCTTTCTCTTAATGGTTTATGTTTATAATGAAAAGGTGTTTATAAAACTCATTTCTCTTCCACAGGTTATACCATGATAAGATGATCATGAAACCTAATTATTTTTTATGGGTTATACTCTAATGAAATGATGAAATAATTATGGAACCTATTTATTTTCCATAGGTTATGTTATGATGAAAATATTATGAAAGACGTTTCATTTCATGGGTTATGATATGATGAAAATTTTATGATCTTGTAGTACAAATATGTATGATTTTCATTATGTGATGGTGGTTATGTTATAACCAAGGATGGTGGTTATGTTATAGCCAATGATGGTGGTTATGTTATAACTAAGATTAGTGGGACTTATATCACCCTCCAATTTATTGGGTAAATATTTATATCTTATGAGATATATAGGACTAGAATAGGGAGTGAACTGAGTTCAGTAGGGGACATTGTCCATTATGATGGTATTAGGAGTGAACTTTGACTACTATGATGGTTTGGGTAGGGAACTTATTCCACTATGAGGGAAGGGGTGCCATTGGGGATGTTGGTGTGTCCTACCCAGGAGGTGTATCCACCCATCGAGTTCCCTGATAAATTTTGGAAATGGGCCTTGACTACTAAGGAAATGATTTTCTATACTTATGTGTATTTAAAAATTCTTTGTCTTATGCCAATGTTATAAACTCATGACTCATGTTATTGGATTTACTTATGAATCATGTATTATGAACTTATAATATTTTCTTTTTGACTTAATATTATGATCTTTTATATGCATAGTATGGTTTTTAAATGTTATTCTCATGCTCTCATACACTTATACTCATGTTAGGCTTATGTATCTCCCTTTTTTACCATTACTAAGTATCTAAGATCACCCTTTATTGTGTTTACTTTCTCTAGGTTATGAAGAAATGTTTTAAGTAGGATTAATAAAGGAGAAGATCATTTTGGGAGACATTTAATATCTTTCACCAAATTAGAAGATTGTGTACCTAGTATCCAAAGACACTAAACTATTACGTTCCTCAGGAATGTGTGTAATGTAATGAATATTCATCTAAAAGATGTAATATACATATATGAAAATAATGGTTCATTATATTTATCAAATTTAATCCCTCTACCAGATACCATATTTCATAGTACTAGTCCTTTCTTTACCATGAAATGACATTTTTTCTAGTTTAGGATGAGGTTCTTATTCTCACATCTAAAAAACCCTCTCAACATTTCTTAATAAATCCTAAAATTTGCCCCTAAATATGGATAAGTCATTCATAAAGACCACAAAACAATCCCCCACCTTGTTATATAATATTCCCATAATCCACCTCTAGATGGTACTGGGGTAATTATACAACCCAAAGGGCATTCTCTTGAAGGAAAAAAGTGCCAAATGGATAGGTGAAGGTAGTTTTTTCTTGATCTTATAAAGATGACTCAATTTGATTGTGCCATGAGTATTCATCTAGGAAGCATTGGAACTTATTCCCTACCACTTTCTCAAGGACTTGGTTAATAAAGTTCAAAGGGAAATGATCTTTTTTGGTATATGAGTTTCCTATAATCGATGCACACTCTCCATCCATTACTCACCCTTTTTGGGAGAAGATCACCATATTTATTATTATCACAGTGATTCCAACCTTCTTAGGAACCACTTGGATTAGGATTACCCACTCACTCTCAACAATGGGGTAAATGATATCATATTTCGACAACTTGAGGAGTTCTTTACATACCACATCCATTATATTGGGATTGAGTCTCCTATAGGGTTGGAAGCGTGGTTTTGAATCAGTTTCCAAAAAAATAATATGTGTCCCAATTAGTGGGATAATCCTAGGAATATTATACAATGTCCATCCAATTACTTTTTTGTTCCTATTCAAGACTTCTATAAGCATTATATCTTGGTTAGATTATAGAGAAAAATAGATAAAACATTAAGGGTTTGATTATTCCATAGGAATGTGTACTTAAGTGAGGCAGTCGGGACATTGATTTCAAGCTCATGTTGGTTGAAATTTTTAGAAGAATATTGTGACTATGAATCAAAATTTGATTCTTTTTCCAATTTTCTAGACAAAATTAGTTCCCTTTTAACAGATGTTTCATCCACCAAATTTTCCATATTAGTGTCAGGAATGGGTATTATCACAACTTGAACTTTTTGAATGATAATTGTTTTCTGAAAATGTGTTTTATTTTGTACTCAACAAAACTATATCCCTTTAATAATTAAATAAGTATAATTTGAAATGTGGCCATCAGGTTTCAACTGTTATATGAACTTTGGTCAATTATGATCGTTGTTCACTATGACCATTGGAAACTATACTCTAAATAATAATTTTAACTTTATAAATAGTATTATAAATAGAAATGATAATGGTTAATTAATTCAAAAAAGAAGAGTCGATGGCCTCATCCAGTTGATTTTTTTTGTACGAAGACCATTTATCAGAACTTAGTAGGGAGGTATAATCTTTAAGATTTGATATTGACCAAGCCTAAGATGATATTTAACATGTTAATCTTGAATGAAATCACTTACAAGAGAAGTTCAAGTTAGTGGAAATTATAACTCAGGCGGTGTTATCTGAGCCGCCCCAAGAATCTATCACTATCGCACACCTCTCCCTTAGGTCATATGTATATGTTATAAGGGGTTATATGTTAAGTCCTTAGTTACTTATTTTATAATCCCTTTTTTTTTAAAAAATGTTCCATCATCTCCGTTTTGAGTTTAGTTTTTCTTAAAAATATGATGAATTTGATAAATTGATTTTTCGAACATAAATTTTACTTTTTAGAAAAGTTATAATTATTATAATAAACAAATGTTTTATTAATAATGTTTATTTTAATGAAATAGTATTATCAAAATACTCTTATTTAATTACAAATGATGAAATAATTTTATTTTTTTAAGTGTTGAAAATTTTACTATGCATTTTCTGTCAGCTATTGTTTTTAATAAATACATATTTTTATAGTTAAAAGTTAAATTTCTCATATTTATAAAATTATTATGATCAAATAAATTTCATTTTTAAAATCATAATTTTGATATTAGGGTATGGTGAATTTATTAGAATTTTATAAAACACTTTAGTTTTTCATGAATAGTAAAAATACCGTTTTGAGTTTTTGGTATGTTTAATGACATAATAATGATGTAATAAGTAATATAAATTTTTTTTTAAACTCTTGTGGATTAAAATAACATATTATGTGTCCCAAGTGTCCAGTACCATGTGAAAATACTGTGGAAAAGTGCATGGTTTTGAAAATACCACTACTGAAGTGTCCAAAGAAATAAAATGTATATGGAATGAGGTTCACACTGGATACTAGATCACAAAAGGCCTTGATAATTTTTTTACCTCCTAGTTCAACATTTATGTATGTAAATAATGGGTTATTTAAATTAGGAGGCATGTTTTTATGGATTTCGGTGCTCACATTTTCTGCTAGATGGACTTGGTTTTTATGTGAGAACCTTATTTTGAATATGCATAGGTCTTTGAGGTACTTGGAGTATGCAGGTATGGTTTGGATTGTATCAAAAGGGGTATGTTCAAATTAACTTGTGAGAATATTTACCTCAATATTTTATTTAGTTCAAGTTTGGATTTTTCTCTCATGCATTGAGGAAATAGAGTAGGTTGCTGTATTTTTTGGGATGTGGTGGTTCCTCTACATTCTCCTTATATTTTTCAATTTCAACGAGTGGTTCATCATCATTTTCATGAGTATTTTAGGATTTGTATGGTATTATAATGGTTATTTTAGGTTTATCAATGGATTTAACACTTCTTAATATGGTCACTACTTTTATTTGTTCAATAATATTATTATGTTCCACTGGATTATCTCCTTAAGTTTTGTGAAGAGACAACCTAAGTAGGCATGGGTACCTTGCTAGTTTTAATGGTTTCCAATTCATGTTTAAGGGGTGACAATTAAGAATTCATTATTTACATTTATTTTCAAAAAAAATTAAATTAATTTTAGAGGGACTACTTGGGCAGGGTTTTGAAGGATATAGAAGAAGAAACAAAACAAAAACGCTTGGTTAAGAACAATACCTCTTCTTCGGACAAACTCTTTAGGTTTGCATCAAAAGTCTTCCTATAATGATTTTATAATCAAAAAAGGCCTATTGGAAATTTGAAGGTAAGTAAGAAAGTTATTTGGAAATTATTGGATAAAATAAAGGTATATTGAAGTGTGAATAGGATAGGAGGGGGGTTCCCTTTTATAATTGAGGTGAGTGGCACGCTTGTAATTTTTTAAATTTTTCAAATAATGCCATGTCACTTTCTTAGACACAAGGAACCAAAATGGATCATTCTAGAACCTTATATGATATAATTTCAAAATATTTCCATAAAATAGTAATTATAAATAAAAAAATATGTCATTTTAACTCTTATCTCTTTATCTTAACCCCCCCCCCCCCCCCGGTAAATTTATTTTAACATTAATCGTGGTAACATATTTTTATTATTTTTACTATTAATTATTACCAAAAAATAAGTTGAACTTGTTATATAATATTAATTATTCTGATTATAAATATTTTATTCATTTTATCAAATTAAACTCACATAATTGACAAATTTTAATTTAAAATTAAACCCATAGATGTGATGAAAAAGCAGTTTTGCAAAGAAATATTTTTCATAAGTACAAAAAGTTTTTATATAAAAATTTAACATAAAATTAATTCTAATGAAATAAATTGGATTAATAAAAATATTATTGAACTAATATTACTTTAAAACAATATTAAAATAAACTAGGACTTGTGAATTCTTTAAATGAAAAAAAATAAAAATCAGTGTTTTTCACTATTCACTGAAAAAATATTCTTTTCAGAAAATTATCAAAAATAAACTATAAGATAATTTTGAAATGTTGATTTAAAAAATTAATTTAATTTTTTATATAAATTTTATGAAATTGGAAAAAAATAATTTTAAAATAATTGTTAAAAATGAGATAAACCCACTTTTTAGAAAATATATATATATATATTTAAGCATAAAACTGAGTTTATTCTTATCCTAAGCCTAGAAAATATATTATATGAATGATAAAAAAATTATTGAATATATAATATTTATATTTAATTTAAATAATTCATCAATAGTGAATAATTAAATTTATTAAGATAAAAAACACATTGTGTGCATAAAAACAATTTTTCAAAAAAATATTTATTTTACTATTTAATAATTTTTATTTTCATTTATAATAAATAGATAACCAATGAATTTATTTTATACATATATAAACCATATATTTTTCATAATTTAGTTATTATTATTCATACCCACTAATCCAATGGCTAGGCGATAACTGTCACATTAAATAATAATATTTTAATAGTATATTGTGGTTTATTTAAACTTGGTGTTGCATGTAATGCAAGATATCAAATAAGTTAAATTTATTTGAAAAAATATATTTCATAAAATCTCAGGGTTTCAAATTCTACCCCACTTAAAAATAATTTCACCCTTTAAATTTCATTATGCTATTACAAATAACTAAAGATACTTCTATCTCATCACATCCTCAAGTTCCCATGTAATTTCCTCAAATTAGTGGCTTCGCCACAAAACTTTGACCAGGTGAGTGATATTTTTTCATAGCACTTTCTCTCTATGATCAAAAATATATATTGTTTGTTCCTCATAAGAGTGATCTTTCTTCATTAGTCTGATATATTAGTTTAGTATATGTGAAGGGTCGGGTGTGTATTTCATTAGGAGAGATACATGGAAAACATCATGAACTTGAGAGAGGCTCGGTGGAATCACTAAAAAAAATCTACCATCCCAACTCAATCAAGAATCTCAAAAAGGGACAATATACCTAGGTCTTAGATTTCCCTTCCTTCTAAATCTCATAACCTTATTTCAAGTATAAATTCATAGAAAAATTCTCTCACTAACTTCAAATTCTAGATCATGTTGATGATTGTCAACATAACTTCTATGTAGACTCTAAGATCACTTAATGTGTTTTTTAATGGTTATGACTTTCTCTACCATTTCCTCAAATATATCCAATCCCAATTTCTTTCATTATTCATATTCATCTCATCATGTTGGATTTCTACACTTCTTTTCATATATGGATTTATAAGGAGCCATCTGAATGCTCAAGTGAAAGCTATTATTATAAGAAAACTCGACTATAAGAAGGTGTTAATCTAAAACAACTTTGAAATCCATTGAATAAGATCTAAATATATCCACTAGGGTTTGAATTTTTCTCTCATACTGACCATCTATTTTAGGATGATAAAACATTTTGAAAATCAACTCTATATCTAGATCCTGTTGAAGACTTCACCATAACTTCAAGGTAAACCTAGGATATCGATCAGATATGATCGAATGTGGTACTTTGTGAAATATTACCACTTCTTGAATGTATATTCTATTAATATGGTCAATAGGGAATTATTCTCTAATGTGAATGAAGTTTTATCCTCTAATGGCCCAAAGGCCTTCATTTTTTTTTGATTTTGATAATCCACCTTTCAAGGGGTGAGGTGGAACCCTTACAAGGCCTGTAGGCGTAAGTATTACATTTCCTATAGGCCTTAGAGTAATTTAATGCCCGTAGGATTCAAACATTACATACAACCCAGACTAACTACTTGGAACTGCTCCTCCCCACCATCTTCATCGTGAAATCCGCTCTCCACCTTTGAATGGTTGTTCAGCTAGGCTTTCCCATGCATGCACCGGCTTGTCCCGATGGCAGGTTTCATACCCTCTCATTCTTGCAATCCATTTAGCTTCTGCTATGGTGAAATCTCCTTGCTCCTCCTCCTTTGAATTTTGTTCCTTGTAGGTTGTCTGGTTTGCATCTACACTTAAGGTGGCCCGAAGGCCTTGAGGTGGCTCAAAGGCCTTACTGACCCAAAGGCCTGGGTGGCTTGAAGTCCTTAAAGGACGCAGGGACCAAATCGGTGGCCTGAAGGCCCAAACGGGGGAATATTCCTAGCTGCTATAGTGCCAAACAGTGCCTGCTACAATTCCCGCTACAGTACCTGCTACAGTACTGCAACAGTACCTGAAAATTAGCCTCTTCCTGGATTTGATCCCAGGTCACGTGGATTCACTTAATGAGTCCTCACCAACTGGGATGAGGCTCATGTGCGTAAATTAATTTTTTTGAATTCATAATGAGATTGACTATAAACGAAATAAAATTATGACCCTTAGATGTTTTGGGGAGTCTGATGAAAAAATACATGGTGATTTTTTTCCCATTTTCATTCTGGTATGGGTAATGGTTGTAAAATCCCCTTATAATTTTGTCTCTAGACCTTAACCTATTGACATACCAATCACCAATATATATACTATACAATATCTCTCATCATTTTTTCCCACCATAAAAATTCTTTCAGATCCCTATAAATATTCATACTTCTATGATGAATAGAGAATGGGGAAAATCCCCTTATTTAAATATGGTATGAATAAAACACATACATAGTTCATAAACCTTATCAATCCATCATAATCAAGGTTGAACTCAAGAACATTTCTCACCTTCTTCTAAAGTTACACATCTTCCTTATACACCACTTTAATTCTCACATGGATAAATGTTTAAACACTCATTTGAGAAAGGTAAGATTTATCCCTTTCCTTTAAGGGTTCAAGATCCACCCTTTAAAAATATATAAATATTGGATATTTTATGATTCTCATTATAGATAAGCTAGCATGATTCTTTCGACTCATATCATCTACCATTGTGTTCCCTTTCTCAGGGCAGTAATGTATTGAGTATTCATAATCTTTAATAAGTTTTAACTATATTCTCTACCACATATTCAACTATTTTTATGTGAATATATACTTTAAACTTTTATGAAAAGTATATATCACACTTTTATCCATAAAGATAATTCCTCCATATCTTTAATGAAAAAATTACTATATCTAACTCCAAATCATTAGTGGGGTGATTTTTCTCATGAACCTTCAATAATCATGAGGCATAATCTATAGTTATGTTATTCTATATTATAATTCATCCAATTGAATTCTTAAATGTATCACTATAGATTAAAAAACCTCCTCCACTATAGTGTAATGTAAGAATAGGTTCACTGATTCAACTTCTCTTCACTTCCTTGAAATTTTCTTTATATTCATTTGTCTAATGGAACTTGGCTCCCTTCTGAGTTAACTTGGTGATTGGATTAGATAATTGTGAGAAATTTTTCACAAATATTCAATAATATCCATTCAAACCAAGAAAACTTCATATCTCAGTCATAGTTATTGGTCTAGACCAATGTTAAATAACTTTAGTATTTTATGGATCAAAATATATACCCTCTCTTAAGATTATATGACCCAAAAATGAAACCTTTTGTAGTCAAAATTCACAAATTTTTCATACAACTTCCCCTTCCTCAAGATCTTTAGTGCAATTCTTAAGTGATATTCATGCTCTTCTTTTATCTTTGAATATATAAGAATATAATTTATAAATACTACCATAAACTGATCAATTCAATCTCTAAAGTCTTTATACATTAAATACATGAATATGGTGGGGGAATTAGTAATACCAAATGGAATCACTATATATTTATAGTGTCAATAACTTGTACGGGATGCTTTATTGGGTACATCCTTCTTATTATCCCTTAATTGATGATATCCAAAACAAAGGTCAATTTTGGAAAAGTATTAAACTTCACATATTTGATCAAAAGAGTCATTAATATGGGGTATAGGATACTTGTTTTTTATTATGATCTAGTTAAATTCATGATAATCAATGCAGAGTCGCATATTTTCATCTTTCTTCTTAATAAAAGAATAAGTGCACCCCATTGTGACACACTTGGACAAATAAATTCATTGCCAATATTCTCCTAGAGTTTCTTCTTCAATTCCTATAACTCAATTGGGGACTTTCTATATGGAGTCTTTGAAATAGGTATAGCACCAGGTATGAGTTCTATTGAGAACCCAGCTTCACGATTTGGAAGAAGACTAGATAGCTCACTAGTAAAAAAATTATTTATTGTGTAGGAATTTTCATGTTGGTTATTTATAACTATATGAAAAGCCATGTATATTTATTTATCACATCAGTTATTCTATAACCACTATGATAAATTGTGTTTTTTACATCGGTTATAGAATAACTAATATGATAAATCAAATCTCATTGCTTTATAATGTCATTTATTCTATAACCGACATAGTAAATCAATTTATCATGTCGGTTATAGAATAACTGATGTGATAAATCTAATTGAATTTTCTTTATCATGTCGGTTATCTAATAACCGATGTGATAAATCATTATGAATTCATGTTTTGATTCATTGTAGTGTTTTTCGATTGGGAGACAGTAGACTCAGTTATCTCTCACACAGAAACCCTAAAATCATTTCTTCAATACCATGTCCTCCAACCTTGTTTTACATATTCATTCATCCTCTTTTTCATCAGTGCATCTATCTGATTGACTCACAAATTTCAACTAAGCCTCACACACCTCGATTTTGGTTGTTTAATTTCACAGATGCCCTAACTCTCCATTTTTTGATTTCATTTACTAAAATATTGTATTACCATCTTGTTTAATCTCCTCATGTTATCGCATTGCATCTGTATCTAGCACATGTAATTTTCTCCATACAATAACATCATTTTCTCCTACAAGTCATAATAATGTTATATTGTACTTCTGAATTTCCATGAATGTTCCTTGATAATTGTTTCATGGATGAACAATGATGGGTTTTATATGTTTTATGATACAAGTTATCATTAACACATGATTTTTAGTTTTAATTTCAATCAGGAAATTCATTTTTTATAATTTTATTGGTCATAAAATCTCATATTTCATTCTCCAATTTCATAGGCTTTTCATTCAATTTGATGGGTTTTGTTATATATATTTATACATACACCCAATATATTTCAACATGTAATATTATCATGATTCATTTACAACATAGTGTCCTATAAACTATAGTGATTTCATAGGAAATATTAATAAATACTTCAAAAAAAGTTTTGTATACCTATGGTGATATATTTAGATTGTATCATATGACCAAATTCATCATTTTAAAAAAAATCATTGAGTATAGTTCCTCACCCCATGAAGTCTACAGGCATGACTAGTGTTATGATAAACTATAGAAGATTATTTCAATGTGGTAACCCTTGGACAATATTAATATACCATATCTCATAGAAATGTGTTAAACTGTAGTGTGACATAAAATGTGATTGAATTATTATATGGATTCAAAGGTTTTATTCTTGTGTATTTATTTTTCTATGAGTTACATTGACACACAAAAATGTGATGGGTTAATAATACATCACACTAGTGGATGGTGATTTATTTTTACATAGTGGTTTTATATCTTATTGCTCAAAAACAATATCATTAAAATGTGAGTGAATTATTATAAATAATTAGTTGAGTTAGGGAAATATCATTAAATGTATGAGAATTATCATATATTTTTTATCCCCACACCAATTTCTTTTTCATTCCATCTAGTTCCCTAATTGAACCCATTATTGAAGAAATAACTTACAACCTTGATGAATGTTCATATTTAATATCCCAATGAGTGTGTATATTAGATGCCAAAATTTAGTCTAACTATATTTTCTTTTTTAAATTATTTCCATGCATATCATTTTATTATTTAGCATTTATATTTAAACTTATCATACATTATTGTATATAATTAATAATTATAATTTTCAAATACTCATATATTTTTTTATATTTCAAAATTTTGTTACTTTCAAATTATGGAATATTTCATATAAATATAAAATTATTTTATCTAACTATATTTTCTTTTTAAAATTATTTACATGCATATATTTTTATGATTTACCATTTATATTTAAACTTATCTTCCATTATTGTATAGAATTAATAATTATAATTTTCAAATATGCATATATTTTTTTATATTTCAAAATTGTGTTACTTTCAAATTATGGAATATTTCATATAAATATAAAATTGGATTATCTAACTATATTTTCTTTTTAAAATTATTTTCATGCATATTTTTTTATGATTTATCATTTATATTTAAACTTATCTTCCATTGTTGTGTAAAATTTATAATTATATTTTTAAAATACGCATATATTTGTTTTATATTTAAAAATTTTATTACTTTCAAATTATAGCATATTTCATATAAATATAAAATTATCTTATCTTAACAAGATATATATTTTTGATATTTTTTATAGGTAATAATGAGTTGAAGTTGGATTATGGAACATCGAATGAGTGATGAATATGAGGAAGGTGTTGATGATTTTTTGGAATTTTCTAAATGAAATGTTTCAAACAACGACATGTTTTTCTATCCATGTTTGAAATGTTTAAATATGAATAAGTTGAAAATTGGATAGATCAAATATCATTTAATTTTTCATGGTTTTAATTCGAGTTACAACCCTTGTATTTTTCATGGTTAAACTAGGAAAATTTTCATATTTATTGATGATGATGCTTTACAAGATAGTAACTATGATGAAATTGAAGAAATGATTTATGATATTGAAGAAGAGGTAATTGAGAAAGAATCGAAAATTGAGTGTTTATATGGTGTTGCTGAAAAACCATTGTATCCCGGTTTTACAGATTTTACAATTTTATCATCGGTGTTAAGATTGATTAACCTGAAGGCGAAACATGGTTGGAGTGAAAAAAGTTTTACTGATTTTCTATAATTGTTGAAATATATTCTTCCTAAAGAAAATGATCTTCTTGATTCACATTATAAAGTAAATAAAATATTATGCTCAATGGGATTAGTGTATAAAAAATACATGCCTTCCCAAATGACTATGTGCTATATAGGAAGGAATATGAATTTATATCAAAGTTTCCTAAATGTGGGACATAATGGTATAAGTTGAAAGAAAAATCATAGGTTGATTTAGAGGTTACAAAGACCCCTACCAAGGTATTTTGGTATCTTCCTATAATTCCTCATTTGAAATGTTTATTTTCTAATTCACGTTATGAAAAAAGGTTAAGATGGAATGCTAATGAGCGGATATGTGATGGAAAAATATATCATCCAGATGATTTTCCATAGTGGAAGAAAATTGATTACTAGTTTCCTATATTCAGAAATGAAATTAGAAATATTATACTTGGAATATGCATAGATAGAATGAATCCATATCAAAGCCTTACTAGCACACATAGTTCATGGCCTATTTTATTGGTAATTTACAACTTATATCCTGAATTTTGTATAAAATGCAAATATGTCATGTTGATTTTAATGATCTATAGACCAAAACAACCCAAAAATGATATTGATGTTTTATTATCACCATTAATTGATTATTTAAAACTCTTATGGGAGGATGGTATTAGGGTTCATGATTATTATAAAATGGAATATTTTCAACTGCATTAAATGATTATGTTCACTATAAATGACTTCCTAATGTATGGAAATTTTTCTGGATATAGTTTTAAGGGGTATAAAGCAAGTCCAATTTGAGAACAACATACTTCATATTATCAATTTCATCATGGGAGAAAAATAGTATACATGGTTCGTTGAAATTTTTTGTCTATGGATCACTCTTATAGAAGATTAAAATTGGAATTCAATGGCTCGAAATAATTTGATATAGCTCCAAAATATTTATACACTGATCAGTATTTTGAGAGGGTGAAAACCTTGATGTGAAATTTGGAAAGACACATAAATCTGGTAAAGATAGAAATATTTGGAAGAAATGGTCAATATTTTTTGAGCTACCATATTAGAGATATCATGAGGTGAAACATAACATTGATGTCATGTACATGGAGAAGAATATCTATAATAGTTTGATTAGAACATTGTTAGATATTAAAGGAAATACTAAAGATGGGTTGAATGCAAGATTAGACTTACTATCAATGGGAATATGTTTGGAGTTAGCTTCCACTCCTGATGTAAGGAAAATATTTCTTCCCATAGCTTTTCATACATTATCCAAGAGGGAAAAAATTAGCTTTTTTCAGTGTCTTAATGATATAAAAGTGTGGCAGGGTTATTCTTAAAATGTAAAAAAAATTATGACTTTAAGGGATTTTAAGTTGACAAGTATGAAATATCATGATTTTCATGACATGATGCAACAAATTCTACTGGTTTCATTGTATGGAATATTTCCCATCTGTTTTAGAAGGTCTATCATGAAGGTGTGTTATTTTTTCAATTCAATTTATAATAAGGTGATTGATCTGAATTCTTTGAACATTTTGTAAAATGAAGCAATTTATATACTTTATCAATTGGAAATTTATTTTCATCCATCTTTTTTTGATATAATGGTGAATTTAATGGTTCATTTAGTTTGAGAAATAAAGCTTTGTGGACCTATATATCTATGTTGGATGTATTCTTTTGAAAGGTATATGAAGATATTAAAGGGGTATATTAAGAATCCATATCGACCTGAATCCTATATTGTTGAAAAGTATATTTCTAAGGCAGTTATAGAGTTTTATACAAGCTACTTGTCTGTGGTGAAGCATGATGGTTTGCCTCTATCTCTCCATGAATGAGTTAATTATGGGGGAAAGGGGATTTGTGGCTTGAAAGTCAAATATTTTTCAGGTGAATAGATAAAGAAGGTACATTTATACATCTTGAATAATATAGATGATGCTCTATCATATATAACATTTCATATTAATGTGTTGAAACAATTTCATACAAAGAAGAAAGAAATGTGGATATTGAATGAGTATAACAAAAAAAATCCAAGGTTTAAAAAGACCATGCTTGTTATAATGGATGTGTCAGAAACATTAAGATGGTTTGTGGGTGGTTCAGGTTTAAATGTGATAACATGGTCCAGGTATGACATTAATATCTATACATTTCATATGAAAGATCATGACAATAGAAGTGCAGTTTAGAATATTGGTGTACTGATGTTCACATAAGAAATGCATTTTTTGATTAATAAAGACAAAAACCCAATTTATGAATCAAGTGAATATTATGGAATCCTTGAAGAAATATGGGAGGTTGATTACATTAAATTTAAAGTTCCAGTGTTTAACTAAAAATGGTTTATCGGTAACAATAGTTTCAAACACAATAAATTTAGAATGACACCTATTAATCTGAATAGATTGGAAGACACAACTAATCCTTTTATAATAGAAACACATGCAAAAAAATATTTTTTTGATCAATCTGATATGAAGTGTTCTATTGTTTTACAAGGGAAAAAATATGTTGGTGATGATCAACTTAAAGAAGATGTTGATTTATGTGAGATCCCTACTTCCATGGAAACATTAACAGATAATAATGATGATAAAATTGTAGACATGGCTTGTGCCATAAGGGATGATCATGATGAAGAAATTTGGGAAAACAATCCTTTAGTAAATTCCTAATATTATAGGTAACATATGTTTAATTCTCGTTTACTTTTATAAATTTCAAAAAATGTTAGATATGTTAATTATTTTTTATTTATTAAAACATGTATTAAAACTAATAAGTTAAAATGTTTGTTTATATTAGTTTAGTTTTGTTTAGTTTACCATGTTTACCATTACATAACTTATATATTTATTAATTTTTTTGAAATAAAATTATTTTAAATCTAATATGTTAAATAAAAAAAAATATTTTATAATAGTATATTGAAAAAATATTCTTTTTGTGTAAAAAAATTATTTATTAGGTTGGACAATTTTTAATATTCCTACACCAATTTTGGATTTGTTTTCATTTATTTACATGAAATTTCATATATCATTATTGTTGTTTGAATTTTAGTTAACTATAACAAATATGAATAATAATGTGTTAAGTTTTAGTTTAATTTTGTGTTTTATAATTTTGTATTTTTTATTTACATTAGTATTGTAATAGTTGAATTTGTATATTTGTGTATTAATAATTTTTTTCTTTGATTTGAAGGATAATTAAAAATTAATCAGCTGATCAAACACATACTTATAGAGATGAGCGTACTCATACCTATAGGGAGGAACGTGCACATGCTTCTCTTGATGATCCATATCCTTCTTTACAAGAGTCATATACTCCCATAGATCCAAAGAAGAGTTTGAGGGTTGGTAAATGTGGAAGCACACGTTTACCAAAATTATCAATTACTCATAGACAGAAGCAGAGGATGGTGGTATACTTTTATGATAATGATATTCCAAGAGGTCCTAATGCAAAACAATTCAAGATTTTTGTATCAGTTCAGGGTAAAATAAAATTCAATATTTTGTTTAATGATTGGAGAAGTATTGAAAAAGTAACACTATCTCAGTTGTGGGAGACCATTTTGGTAAGATCATTTTTTATTGTTTTACTAATCTTGAAATGTTTATAGTAATATATGTTTTCCCCTTCTTATCAGATGAAATATGATATACCTGACACTGGAGGAGTCAGGAGGAAATGTTTATCAATGGATTCTAGGAAATGGTGGGATTTTAAATCAACCCTCACATCTAATTTTATTTTTGGGAATAGGAAACATCATAATCCATGTGATATATATCATTTTATAAATGAAGACACATTGAAACAATTTTTTGAAAGTATAAGATAAGAATAATTTTTAGTAAGTGAAATGTAAACTTTTAGAATTTTTTTTATATTAATGATCTTATTAATGATTTATTGTTCTTAATTTATAGAAATAGATGAGTTCTCATTATGAGATCCAATATAGAAACATATACCCTCATACTTTATCTTGGAGAGGGTATACTTTATTAGAAGAACAAATGATGGTTGAAATTTTTCAAAAACTAAGATATGGGTCTTCAAGATCTATAGAGGTTTCCCCTCCATCCCCCCAGCTAGACATGAAAAATGGAATAGGGATCAGATAAGAAAAAAAGGGCAATATATTATGGAAGAATCAATGGTTGTGGATGAGAGGATTGTAAGATGTTTATTTTATTTATTTATTTATTTAAGTTAATTAAATTATTTATATATTTTGAATTATTATATAATTTTCCAAATAATTTGTACAGGATT
Source organism: Viscum album (assembly GCA_963277665.1). Lineage (NCBI taxonomy): Eukaryota > Viridiplantae > Streptophyta > Magnoliopsida > Santalales > Viscaceae > Viscum > Viscum album. Next base: position 1,818,426,077 of record OY728127.1, read on the forward strand.
CTCTTGAGAAGAAGAGAACATGTGGGGTATTTTTAGCTGAGGGGAGGTAGGATATTTTATCTACAACATTGGGAAAACCCTAACACTTGGGTCATGTACGAGGATACCTGGTAGGTGTGTCGATGAGAAAAGTGTTACCACATTCTTCATCTTCTTCAATGGAGGGTATTTATAAAAAAAAATAGAATATTTAGAGGTTTAATTTCATAATATTAATGTGATGATGGAGGATAAGATCAAATCATCGATATAGTCCATATTTTCAAACATGAAAATACAATTTCAGACTGCATCTCCCACTTCTCCACCTCCACCAGTAGCTCCCACTCCACCTCTTCCTGCAGACCCCACTTTTTATCCTACTTTTACACCCCCTCCTCCATAGATTCCCAGTTACTATGAGTTATATGTTGATGATCCTCAGTATTATATTGTTACATATGGGATGATATATTATATTGTAGATACCATTCATCATCAACAGTTAGAGATAGAGCATTATAAGTTCATTGTACGAGATATTATAGATATATCAGCTAGATTATTGTTACCTACAAATGAGGTGAGGATAGTTGTACAAAGTATTGGCCACTTTTTAGTTTGGTCATCTAGACTTCTGCGACATATTACCATAGAGGTATGTGAATATTTTATCTTTTATTTATTTTTTTTATTAAATTTGTTTTAACATTTTAAATTTAATATATATTTATTTATTTATATGAACACTTTAAAGGTAAAGAAATGTTTTATAGCCAACAACAAATACAAATGGCTATGACTTCAGATATAGATTCTATTAGTCTTGATAGATTGTCCAGATATTCAATTTTTTTATCAGGTGATTATGAGATTCCAATGGAAGGTAATGTTTACGGGTGTACAATGACTGTGGGGATTTTGAAAAATGATATCATAGATCTTGTAACTAGAGATATTTTGGGAATCAACATGATGAAAATTATTTCCTTTTAAGTCTTAACATAAATCTTTCTCTGTATTTAATTTTATGAAAATTTATACTTATTTTTGTTTTTTATTAGTTATATTTATACAATGTGTAAAGAGAATAATAAGGCAGATGTTTCTGGGTTTATGTACCCATGGTTTATTTCACCAATAGTGATGAAAATGACTAAAGCGGAAAGAAAAATTTATATTATTGAAAGATTTCAAAAGAATGTAATTATTCAGTGTTGGATATTTACATATCTTCAAGAGTAAGAAAGATTTATCTCAAAAAGTGTTATATATTTTTTAACATAACAACTACTAAGATTAAATTATATTTTATATCAGTAGCCATTCGATGTTAGGTTTTTTTTCTAAGGGAGAAGATGATTTACTAGTTATGCTCTATCCATGGCGAAGTATGACAAAATTTTAAGTATGTATTGGAACTGTAAGTTTGAATTTCATAATACTTGTTTGTATTATAATAAATTTTAAATTTATTTCATTGTTAATATTTTCTAATAGGGGGTGTAATTTCTTTTGAGATACCACAAAGAAAAAGAGCACCAAGATCAAATATGTAAAAGTAAAGGTGAATTTTCATTTATAATTAGTACATTTTGTATATATTACATGAAAATGTTATTTTGAATTGAAAAACTCATTTAAATAGAATTTTCATAAAAAATAAGGCATCAAAGAATGCAGATATTATGTGTTAATATTTATGTATGAAATAATTACAACTGGAACAGTTACGAAGTTCAACTAGGTTAGATTTCTTTATAAACTATTCCTTAATATTTCATTTTTTTATTCATTATACATGTTAAATAATTTCCTTTTAATTTTTAGCTTTTTGGTGACTTTCTCCCTTATAGTGCACAAGAGCTCACACACTTACAAGTGGAATGGGAAAATCATTTTATAGGTTTGGTTGGATTTTAGTTTATTTTTAGTGAATACTGTAATTTTGAATGTTGTAATTGTAAATGTGTATTTTCAAGTAGTTTGGGTTGTATTTTAGTTTGTTTTTAGTTAATATTTTAATTTCAATGTTGAAATTGTGAATGTGTATTTTCTAGTTGTTTTTATGCTTGTTTATTTTTGTTTATTGGTTTGATTGGTAGTAGAGAGGGAGGTTTAAATGAAATATTTTTTAAAAAAACTTTCAATTGGTTATAAAATAAATGTGGCTAAAACCTTTTTTTATGGTTTTTCAGGTCATTTATTTAATAACTGACGTGTAAAATGGTTTTTTATTTCGATTATAAAAAAACTGACATAAAAAACCCTTCATCTTGAAGATTTTCACATCAGTTATGTAGAAACCGATGTGGAATAGGTTTTTTTATGTCGGTTATTAAATAACTAACATAAAAAACCCTTCATGTAAAAGCTTTTCCATGTAGGTTATATAGGAACCAACATGGTATATTATTTTTTACATTGATTATTAAATAACCAATGTAAAAAACAGATTCCATTTTTCATTTACAACTTCATTTTTTAATCGAAATTAAATACATATTTACAACATTTCCTTTAATAATGGAGGCTAATAACTGACATAAAAAAGCAAAAAACGATGTTAAAAAGCATTTATGCACTAGTGACTCTTCAAAAAAGACATCAAAAAACTCTTGCATAATAGTTATATCTTTAATTTTGAGTTTCTCCCCAACTAAATGAGATAAACACTCCTTTTAAATATGAATCAATACTTGTACAATGGATTTTATTTCCATCAGAAGTTTATATTTATCATTGCATTAATAGATGGTCATGGTTTGGTTTGGAATATCAAATGTAACTTCCCTTCCTCAAAAATTGATGTGGGGTTTATATAGAGAAATCCAATCCATACCTAAGATAACATCAAATTCAACCAGAGGGAGAATAATGATATTTAAAATATGTGAATTACCAAAAACATTAGCTGGAGAAGAATCATAGACTTGAGATAAAATTATCATACCATTAAGGGTTTTCACTATTAATTAAACATATAATCATTGAGTTGGTATTGTGATACCCTTATAAAATTCTTCAAATATAAAAGAGTGGATAGATTTAGAGTCAAATAATACATTGGTATTTCTAGAGTGGATGGTAAGTGTACATTTCACTATATTGTTATCATAACCCTCATCATAAATAGTGATTGCATGATATTTCCCTTTGTCTCTCAGCTTAAGAGGTTTCTAACATCGATAATTTTAATTAACCTTTAGATTTGATCATCGATTAGAATAATTCCCATACTACTTGCATTTGAAACACAGGAATGTGGGTGGTGTATTCTTTGGATATTTCTATCTATTTGTATCATTATCTAACTTATTCCCATCACTTTATAATTTATCCCCTAAATAACCTTCCTTTCTATACTTAAAAATTTTAATAATACTCTTAATACAATTTCCTCCATGTTTCCTTCCACACATTGAGCATTAAGGAAATGTCATCTTCTTCTCTCCATGGTTTTTAGAGTTTCCCTTTAATTTAATCTTCCTTTTCTTATAAAAACCATTATATTTATGGATAACTCTAATCTTTTTTCCCACCTTAATAGCACATAAAATGATTTCTTCAAAGCAATTCAAGTCCCTTATCGATAACTCCCTTTTGATACTTGGTTTTAATCCACTAAAGAATCAATCGACCTTAATTTTAGATTAGATGATAATGACATAAGAATATCTTGGAAGCCTTTTAAAATTTACCTCATAAGTACCTATGGATTTTCCATCCTTCTAATTTAGCTCAATGAATTTATTCTCCATTTTTGTACAAATAATACATGAAAAGTATTTATTGAAAAATAATCTCTTTAAGTCATCTCACTCCATGGATCCAATTTATTCTTGTAGCCTCATATTCTTTATAAGAATCCACCATTGATATAATTTTCCTTTCAAATGATAGACATCTAAAATGAATTTTTTATACTCTAAACACTAGAGAACAGAAAATATATTTTCAATGGTACTAATCCATTACTCAAAAAATACTGGATTAGCAGAACCACTAAAATAAGACAAACATTTCCACATGAAGTACTCAATAGAATTTTTTTTCCCTCATTTACTCATTTGAAAGTTCATCATGATTTATATCTTGAGAAAGTTGTGTGATCATAGAAATGATATTTTTCATTCCAACTCCCATAACATTTGGTTTCTCAATATTACAATCATTTCATTGTTCATCGCATTCATCATTAACATGATTCCTTTAGGTTACAACCATCAACTAAAACCAAATATCATAGTGTGAAAAATAATAATCATATTTGGAAAACACATAGTCATGAAAAATCATTTATGGGATATATATATATATATACACCTTTTAAATCTATGAAACCTTAGGTTTAATCTAGGTCATCCATGATCATTACTTTAGGATGTTATCCTATACTTAGACTTATCCCCATGGTTCTTACTAAATTTTTCTCATCCTAATTTCTAATGGTTAACTAACCCTTTCTCTAATACCAATGATAAAAACTCATAATTTTCAAACATAGATATTACATCTTATTAGAAGAATATTCATTACATGTAAAAATCGTATAGTTGAAGTATCTTTAGAAGATTGGATACATAGACAATTGGTTCATAAGTGAACTGCATTATCATTGACTAAATTATTCATAACTAGAACCCTTCTTAGACATATCATACATAATACCTTTCTCCATAATCTAGGGAAAGAAAACATGAGAAAGGGTGAGATCATATGCTCAGTAAGTGTGAACAGGGGATATATCAATATAACATGAGAATAAGGGTATGAGAACATGAGAATAACATTTGAAAACTATACACTGCATATCATAAATCAAAAAATTGATGTATGGAATATATTTTGGTTGTTCATAAGACATGAATCATAAATAAATCAAAGAACACAAACCATGAGATCATAACATTAGAATAAGGAATATATTTTTGGGCATATGCATAAGCATAGAAAATCATTTCCTTATTATTCAAGGATTATTTCTGAGACTAACATAGTAGAATGGGTTCACTCCCCAAACCATTGTAGTAGTCAAAGTTCACTCCCAAGACTATTATAGTGGACAGAGTCACTTACTGAACTAGGTTCACTCCCCATTCCAGTTTTGTTTATCTTGTGAGATATCCATCTTTAACAAATTAATTAGAGGTCTATATAATTTCAATCCCACCCATCACATAATGAAAATTTTACATATTTGTTCCACAAGATCATAAAACATTCATCATATTATAACCTATGAAAAGCAAAAGGGTTTCATAACATCTTTTCATCATAATCATTAATCATCTAGAGAAAGAATAAGGATGGTATCATTGAATCATATCCCCAGTAAAGATTATAAATTTTAAAAGGATGTCATATTATATGGAAAATTATTTTAAATATAACTTGAAACATTTTTTAAAGAAAATATCCTTTTTACTTTCAAATCACTTGTTTAAAATCTAAAAATTACCCAAATATTAAACAAAAAATTTAATTTGAAAATAATATTTAAAAATTATAAATTAAGTTACAAATAATTGATTAGTCATGATAGTCGTAAATTCTATTCATTCCATATAAATTAAAAGAAAAAATTCCTTTCACACTTTTGTAAAGAGTTAAAAAACACCTTGTTTGGAAAATGACAAGAAGATTCCTTTTAAAAAAATTTGTAAAAAATAATTAATGGGTAAAAATTACTTTAAATAATCATGTTATAATATTATAAACATTATTGAAAAAAAATTATAAAACATGGATATGGAAGAAAAATGTTTTTCGACTGAATAGAGAAACAAAGTCAATTTTTCCTTAAAAATATTATTTCAATCTCTTGAATACATAAAGAGATGAAAATGAAATGAAAATGTGTATTATAAATAAATAACCATAGGATAAGAAAATTTATGAGTTTCTTGATAGTTATATCATAATATTTCATCATCAGAAACTTAATCATAAATAATCCCGATAAATAATGAGATTGTAATATAAAACCCTTATCGTTATGGTAAATATTAAAATCATAATCCCCATGAAAGAAATAACCTTATATGTATATGTATGTACCATAATTTTCATGATAATAATCATAAAATATATTCATAGGTATTATATATTCCACATAAAATAAATAAGTGGTGGATATGGTATGTGTCTCACAAAAATAAAAGTGAGACAAAAATCCATTAACTTATATCCAACTTCCTTCATACGTGTTCGAACCTCCTGTATAATAAATGTAGATTTATTATACATATATTACAGAAACATAATCATAAATTAATACCATATATGATTTATTTATAACCTTTTATCATATGTTTATTAACAATTCTTTATTAAAATCAATGTTTTGGGTGATAAGTGCTTCGTTTTTCATGTATGTTTTGGTTTGGTAGTTTTGGAACTTGTAATTTGATTATGGTACCATCATATATATAATTATAATAATGATTTAAATATAATATACATTAATTATATACATATTTATATTCATCCATAAAATTTGGAGATATAAAAAATAATTACACCATTCATGGAGATGGTAGGTCGTAAATATGCATGAATGCTATTTTCAATTTTTGACGGATGGAATGAAAGAAAGTAAAATATTAATTAACCTTTACAGAATCATTTTTATATAATATATATCATATATATTCATTAAATCTATCCTTATTACCATCTATGTAAAACATAAATTAAAAATGAATCACACCGCTTCGTGGAGGCGATAGACCACACGTACGTATGAGCGACGTTATCATTTTCCAATGGATTGGAAGGTAAGAAGGTATATGTGATATTGTAATTAAATAAGTATAATTATGTCATAAATATAATATATTTATATACATACATTAAATCCATCATTATATCCATCCATGAGAGGCGGTGATGGAAAAAAAATTACATCGGTTCACGAGGTGGTAGTCTGTCATACACACAATCGATGGTTTCATTTCCCATTTGATGGAAGAGGAGATAAATATAGGTTATTAAATTAAAATAATAAAATATTAGTATATTTAATAAACTGGTGTTATTATTTCAATATAGTTGAAGAATATTTTAAGGAGGTACAAGAAGAAATAAAACAAAAATGCTCGGTTAAGAACAATACATCTTCTTCAAACAACCTCTTTAGGTTTGCACCAAAAGCCTTCCTATTATGGTTTTCTAATAAAAAAAGGCCTCTACGACATGATAATGGAAGTAAGGAAGGTATTTTGGTAGTTTTTTTACTAAAAAAATGTATCTTGAAGTGTGAATAGGGGAGGATAGGGTCACCCTTTTATAATTGAGGTGAATTGCATATTTGTATTTTTTCAAAGTTTTTAAATAATTTCATTTCAATTTATTAGACACAAGGCTCCAAAATGGACCATTAATGAACCTTAGATGATATAAAATCAAAATATTACCATCAAATATAATTTATAATAAAATTTAGGTCATTTTAATCCTTATCTATTTAGTTTAACCCCTGATAAATCAGTTTTAACCTTAACCATGGTAATAGATTTTTACTATTTTTACTATTCATTATGAACAAAAATTAAGTTGAAATTATTATATAATATTAATTATGATTACTAAAAATATTGAATCTATTTTACCAAATTTAATTCATAGAAGTGGTGGAATTTAATTTAAAATTAAACCTGTGAAAGCAATGAAAAAGTGATTTTCCAAAGAAATAGTTTTCATAAGTATAAAAAGTTTGTATATCAAAATTGAATATAAAATTGATTCCAATGAAATAAATTGGATTAATAATAATATAATTGAACTTATTTTACTTTTAAACCCATCATAAAATAAAATGGGACTTGAAAATTATTTAAATGAAAAGATAATAAAAATCAGTATTTTTCACTTTTCATCGGAAAATTATTATTTTTAGAAAATTATAAAAAAAATTAAATATATGATAATTTTGAAATTTTTATTTTGAAAATTAAGTTAATTTTATAAAATAAATTTTCTAAAAGTGAAAAAAAATTAAAGTAAGTACACAAAATGCGACGAAACTACTTTTTAGAAAAAATATAGTTTTTAAGCATAAAACTGGATTTATTCTTATATCATGCCTAGAAAAAAATATTAGATTAATGATAAAACATTTGATTGAATATATAATATATAAATTTCATTAAAATCATTCACCAATAGTAACTAATTTAATTTATTACGATAGAAACATATTTTGTGCATAAAAACATTTTTTCAAAAAAATGTTTCTTTTACTTTCAAGTGATTTTTATTTTCATTTATAATCAATTGATAACTAATAAATTTATTTTATACATGTTTAAACCATATATTTTTCATAATTTAGTTAGTCCTATTCATATCCACTAATCCAACAGCTGGGCGATAACTGTCACTTTAAATAATAATATTTTAATAGTATATTGTGGTTCGTTTAAACTTGGTGTTGTGTGTAATGCAAACTATAAAAGAAATTAAATTTATTTGAAAAAATATATTTCATAAAATATCAAGGTGTTTCACATTAACTCGGTTCTTCATTCTCACAAATCTTAAATGAACCTTGAATATTAAAATAATATTCATTCATATAATATTTTCCCATGTATTTACTTTAATACTTATGAATAAAATAAATAAATTCAATTTTGATTATTCTATACTTGAATAATAATGAATTTATTTATTTTTTAATATCATGTATTCTTGGATATCCCCAGACCCCAGTGGTGGGGACCACCATGTCCTACACTCTTATTCATCAAAAATATGTCAGAATTTTCAATAAACTTAATGTGTGGCCACTACTAAAAAACTGGGTTTATCCAATGTTAGGGATTTAACAGTGCTAGCTAAAAGCACTATTAAAGACCCCCTTTATGAGTTCTAGAAAAAATAATGTTAAAGGGGGTTTCTAACAGTGCTTTTTTAGCACTGTTAAAAGGGGTCATTAATAGCACTAAAACAAGCATTATTAAAGGGGGCCCTTTATCAGCGATTGTAAAAAAGCACTGATAAATCCCCCCCCCAACATCACTAGTAAAAAAGCATTGATAAAGAGGGGTCTTTATCAGCACTTTTTTAGAAGCGATGATAAAGACTCCGCTTTTATCAATGATTTTTTACTATCACCAATAAAGGATATATTTTAAAAAAATATTTAAAAATAATATATATATATATATATTGATATTGATATAAATATAATATATATTTTTTAAATATGTTTTAGATAAGGGAAAAAGGGTATTTACGCTTTATATATAAGATATTTAGTAAAAATGGCTTATAAAATAACTAAAAAAATATTTTTAATTAATAATTTTCTAATTATTATCGAGTAATGGTCATTTAATAAAAATTCAAAGATAAAAAAATCAAAAAATAATAATAAAAGGTCTAAGATAAGTTGAAAATGTAACTCGAACTTCAGACGGACATAACTTTTAATCTGGGTGTTTGTTTGGGATTTACCACATATCAAATTGAATTCTATGATGATCTCGATTCCCTAGTGACAAAGGTGAACCCTTTTTATGTTTTTCAAGGCCACAAAATGCCCAGAAGGCCTCGAAAATTGAGTTCTTAGTCAGGGTACCCTAATTTTTTAACATTTGATGGAATTGCATCCTTTTTTAAGGGGGTCTTTTTGCCTATTTTCAGTGGGGATTGAATTTATTCTTAGGGATTACATTGATATTGATATTATGGTTTTGAAATTTTATCATTTTCCACAATGTAGTTTTATTTATAATTAAATATTTTTATATTTTCATATATTTACTTATAATAAATCACTTGTATAAATATATATATCATCATATTTATAGAAAAATGTATTTCTAAATATATAAATAAATATTTATTATTCATTTTATTTAAAGTAAAAAAATATCCATTTTATTTACCTTATAAAAATGCATTCATATGTATATATATATATATCTATACAATTAATGTTTATATATAAATATGTGTGAGTCAATAATTAAAAAATATGTGTGTGTATGTATATTCTAACATATGTAAATAAATACATATTCTAAAATTTTATTTAAAATAATATCTAACCATTTTTTACATTATAAATATATATATATAATGTTTATATATACATATATGTGTGTATTAATAAATAAATATATATTTATATTGTAGTATAATATATGTAAATGAATATAATATATAATATATTTAAATAAATATAAGTATATATATATCACACACATACACACACACATATTTTATAAATGTATTTAAAAATAATTATATAAATATAGGACTAAAAATATATTTGTAAATATATATATAAATAAATAGAAATGTCATAAAGAGGCAACAAAACAACATGGTGCGGTGGTAAAGGTGTTTCATCTTCAAAGGATATGTGCAGGGTTCAAATCCAGGCAGGTGCAATAAACTAGAAATTTGAAAAGCACTAATAAAGGGGGGAAGGGGTGGAGCACTGTTAAAGAGGTCATGGAAGCGCTAATAAAGGGGTCGAGCTCATAGATGTCCAAGAAAATATAATTTTACCCCCTTTAATAGCGCTTTTTTAGCACTGTAAAAGGTTTGATTTATCAGTGCTTTTTTTAGTGCTAATAAAGTACCCTTTACCCATGATTTTATAGAACTGATAAAATCTTATGGCTTTTAACCGCACTTTGATAGTCAGTGCTTTTTTAGCGCTGATAAAGGCGTATTCTAGTGCTATTAAAGTCTTGTTTTCAATGTATTTCTTTAGATCAATGGAATTGACAAACAATGCTTCCACTAGCACTGTCAATAAGAGCATTAGATGAATAATTCGTCATCTTTCCCATTAAACACAATGTATGAAATCCATTTTCTTTCAATTATTCTACTTTATCATTATCTACTTATCTTTAAACCTCATATATTACATCAAAGATACATATAATATCAAATGGTCACATCCATCAATTGTTGTATTATGAAGGTATGACTCTCATTTAATTTTATTATTAATTTTTTCAATTTATTTTTTTAGATCAATGGAATTGACAAACAATGATTCCACTAGCAATATCATTAATAGCATTACCCTAGCACTACTTACACATTTGGTCTCATTGATTTTAATTCTAGATGTTATTTGATTCAGTTTCACACCAGCTAAGCTAAAAGAGATGAACAATTCATCATCTTGCACATCAAACACAATGTATGCAATCCATTTACTTTCAATTCTTCTACTTCACCGTTATCTTCTTGTCTTTCAACCTCAAATATTAAATCAGAGAGACATAATATAAAATGGTCACATCCATCAATTTTTATATTATGAAGGTATGAATATCATTTAATTTTATTATTAATTTTTTCAATGTTTTTCTTTAGATCAATGTAATTGACAAACAGTGCTTCCACTACCATTGTTAGTAGTAGTGTTACCCTTGCACTGCTTACACATTTGGTCTCATTGATTTTACTTCTAAATTTTATTTGATTCAGTTTCACACCATCTAATCTAACAGATATGAACAATTCATCATCTTTCACATCAAACACAATGTATGCAATCCATTTGGTATTCTCTAGTAAAAAAACTCTACAATAAATCTTTGATTGTTGATAAGTTGATTACACTGATTCATTTTTTTTCTTTCATTAGTTTAATACAAATTAATCTTATATTTCTATTTTAAATTTTTATTATAATACTTATTCATATTTATATTATCTTTCTTATCCAAAACGTTCTACCATGACAATAATACAAAAGATTCAAAGCAGCTACAGTTGGTTCTATGAGTCATGTGACTCCTTTCTGAAAAAGATTCAATGCATCAATATTAGTCTCTAGTGTAGCAAATGAAACGTCTCCCCAATAATCACAAACCCAAGGTTTCACTTTTAAATTAACTTTCATCTCATTAAATAGTCTCATCATTATCCATCTTTGTTTCTATTTAAAAAATTGTGCATTGGTAAATTCTGATATTTTTTTCTATACTTCTAGATTTAGGGTGCAGCTGCAAGTCATATATTCTGGTATAGAAATTTCAGTGGTCCTTTTTGATAAATAAATGATGTGGTTGGTACCAAAAACTACTCCTAAACTCAAAGACAACTTGATTCAGGTAACATTTTCAGTTAGTTTCAAAACTATATATCATTTTTTTTTAAACTATATCTAATTTTTTCAGGATTATTTGAGGAGGATTATATAATTATTTTTCAAACTGTTGGAAGAGGTGTTGGTTTTAGGTGAATTCTAGGAAATTATTTATTCTATTTTGATTTGTTTAGATGATTTTTTTTATATTTTTTTCTTATAAAATGTTGATATTTTACCTAGGATGGTGTCATATGAGATTTTTGGTGTCCAGGTTATGGAATGATAGATTTATGGATATGATATGAGGTAGGTTTATCCAATTTTTTCAATATATATTATATATACTAAAGTATTTTCCATTTCCATCCACATTTCATCACTAAAACAATTTCCATAATGTGGCCTCCACACTACAGTTTCCAATTCCCTCACATATTTGATTCCTCATCTCTTTATTTTCACCTTTTTTCATTTCATTACCTACAGATACATTAGGGTTTTTCATAGACTTTGAAGGTGTCAATTTGTTCAAAGCAGCATCAGCTAATCCCTAAACCTCAAACTTCAGGTACCTTTTATTTTCTTTTTCTTTTTTTTTTCATTTTTTACAATGCCTAATATGTTGTATTACATTATGAAATTTCACTCCTTGATAGTTTTTTCTTCCATGAAGATAGGTGACCGAATGCATAAGTATGTTGTGCGTTGTTAATATATTTAATTTTTTGTTCACTGTAATATGATTTTTTTCATTGTATATTTTTTTCCATTCACTATCAATAAATTTTGCACTATTAATATATTGAATCCACTATATACATGTTTCCAGTTAGTATGTTATGTTCACTATTTTTTCACAGTTACCATGTTGTTTCCATTGTTAATATGTTGTTTTCACTATTAATATGTCGCATTCAGTGAAAATTGAATCCATTGTATATGTGATTTTATTCACTTTAATTATATTGTATTCACTGTTAGTATGTTCATTGTTAATATTTTGTGTTTCTGCTGAATATGTGTTTCCTTTCACTATTAGTATATTGAATCCATTGTATATGTGTTTTAACTATATATATGTTTCCATTCACTGTTAGTAATTTTTATTTAGTATTAGTATATTCAACCCACTATATATTGTTTGTTATGTACTAAAAACATATGTATATGATTCATATGATAGAATACATTAAAACCAGTATTTTAGGATAGTTTCATGCATCTTCCAATTATTCATGACTTTAGGACATGCAGGATAATTTCTTTTATAGTTAAGGTGTACTTTATTAGGTGTACAATGAAGATTCAATATGGATCACACATAACTTCTATCATGTTTTATGTTTGGGAGTGTGACATGACTACTGTATGTTGTATGTTTGGGAGTGTTTTTTTATTTTTTATTAGCTTTGTTCAAATTCATAGCACTGGTAAACAATCTAGATCTGATGATTTTATATAAATATAAGATCCATGAAAACCAATTATTGTTATTATAAGAATTTATAGTGTTATATGAATAATTATTAGATCTTGTTTCTATTGATTCTTTCTATTTTTATCTACTGCATATTTTATTTTCTATATGTAAAACTGAATTAAAATAAACTGGTTATTACAAGATGGGCATTGGAATAGTTTTTTATGAATAATTTTTTTTGAATGATCTCATCCTTGATATTTAAGGCTTCAATGCCTCTATTCCTTCACTAGAGATGCCATTGAACTTTAGTATCCTTGTAGAGACCTACCAGGTACACCTTGGAAGCCTCCTAAAGTGTGGTGAAGATTCTACTCTAGAACCTCAGATCGGTTTTGAAGTCTTGATAAATCTCCCTCACCAACCTCTAGAATGGAATCTTTTAAAGAAATAGCTTTGTGCACTTTGGGTACATCCTAATCTCCCTCAGTACCACTGTCCCGAGCCTGAAGTGGTATGACTTTTTGACACTTTCAGTTGCTGGAGCAAACTTCCGAGCAGCTTTGGTATCCATCTGCTTCCTGGGCACCTTTCCTCCATTAAATTTCCTTACAGTCTACTTGGTGTGTTCTATCTCTCTCAACCAAAATCAAGATGTGGCTTCAAAAAATCAATTTGTGGAGGGTAGTGTTTATTCCTTTATTTATCCCCTCCTCTTTTATTCTTTGATTCTAATATTTTGTCTTGAAAATTGGTATCAAGAGTGATCTGGCATATGATGTTTGAATAGTGCATTATCTAGAGAATAATATATTGAGTAGATGTCTTGTAGGTTTGGGTAGTGAATTATGGATAGCATTTTTCAAATGATTTAATTTGGATATCGTGTTATGATTGATGATATATATGGTGATGTTTCTGCTAATTTGATTCAGTAGGTACATTTTTTGGCTATTGTGAATCTAGATTTTGGTTCCAAATCTAATTAAGAGTATTGTGTTTTTATTTTTTGAAAAATGTTAATTGATGGTTATATTAAAATATAGGAAATTTATAAAATATTTATCATCCTTAAGTATTTAAAAATTTCATTCAATGTTTTTTTATTTTATTTATTCTTCTATTGAGTGTTTCATGACAAAACTAGGTATTTCAGTTTACTTATTGATGTTAAACCAGTAGGTCATGTTGATAATTAGGCCTTCTAAAATTTAATTTCATTACTCCTTTTTGAATAAATTTTTTAAGTAATAAATATAATTTTATATTAAATTTATTCTTCCATCCAAACATGTATACATTTTCAGTTTTTATACATTCCATAAGAGTATGTCCCCTTGGTCATAATTGTGTACAATTATTCATAGTTCTAGTTTGATTTTATTATTTTTTTATAAGAGTTGTTTATTAAGAATTTTTTAGTTTGAGGCATTGAATGTAGTGTTACATTTGTACTTTATGCATCGCATTTGGTAATATTTCATGGAATGTCGGTACATAGAGATCGATGTCAAAAGAAAGATTGGAATTAGGTTGATTCTTGTGATGGTTCATAAAAAGGATCCACACTGTGCAATTATAAGTTTTCATTATGTATTTGAATTATACATTTAGGATGAGATGTATATGTATTATACCATTAATTCAAATGATTTAGTTCCATATGCACAGTTAAAATTTGTAAGATTCATTCATAATAAAAAAAATCTCTAAAAAATCTATATATCTTTCCAAGTTTATCAATCTTTGTATTTCAATATAGACTATTACTTGTATATCATTCGAGTCATACATTCATCACCTTTTCAATAATATATTCATACATTATATATGGTATGCAATTATAGTATGCATTGCTTCTACTTGTTGTTTACTATTCCTTTTTTGCCTCTTTTACATTAACAAGTTGCATATAGTATGAATACATTGTTTGAAATGTATGTATAATTTATGCATATATTGATTTAATTTATATACACCTGTGCATATAAATTCATATCTATAGTTATATAGAATGATTTCAGCTACACGTTTCACCACCAACCTTCACTCCATTTCCATGTGTCACAAGCAAACCACTCAATTCATTTCTTCTTATAATTTCCTCCAACTTTATGAACGAGTGATATAAATTTCATAGATTATTACCATAAATGATCTTAAAAATAAATTCAATAAATATCAATGCAATATTAAAAGAAAAATTGAATAGACTAACCAAAATTCAATTACTATGTTTAACTATTTTTTGTGATTCGATTTTGTTTTATGTATCAAATATTGTTTACTCTCATGTTTCTATCTCATCTTATATTGCATCTTTCTAAAAGTTTTAATAACTCCAAATTATGAACATGTGTATAAAAATATGTAATTGAATGATCATTTCATGTAAATGAATGGGTTGGGTACTAGTATATATATAAATAAACATAAAAATCATTAAAAAACAACAAAACAACATAGTGTAGTGGTAAAGATATTCCATCTTCAAAGGACAGGTGTAGGGTTTGAATCCAGGAGGGCGCAACAGGCTAGAAATTCGCTCTGATAAAGGGGTGGTGGGTGAAAAGTGATAATAAATGGGGGGAATGGGGTGGAGAGCTATTAAAGGAGTCATGGAAGTGCTAATAAAGGGGTCAGGTTTATAGATGTATGAAAAAAAAATATAATTTTACCCCCTTTAATAGCGCTAAAAAAAGCAGTATTAAAAGGGTCCTTTAACAGTGCTAAAAAAAGTGCGGATACATGGGTGATTTATCAGTGCTTTTTTTTAGTATTAATAAATGATACTTTTATCAGTGATTTTCTAGTGCTGATAAAAGGTTGAGGCTTTTAATCGTGATTCGGTATTCAGCGCTTTTTTAGCACTAATAAAGGCTTATTATAGCGTTGTTAAAGGACTCTTGTATTTGTGGACCCTCTAGACCCTTATGTCAATAGAAATGAATACTATTAATAGATTAGGAGTGAAATCTATCAACTTTTCAAGTCCCTTAAAGAGATAAGGAAAATTCATAGCAATGATAACATTTATTACAAACACACGTTGTGTAATATAATTTCTTTGTCTCGTGATATCTCATAATTCAGGACACACACTTTGTGTCAGCATCCTTTCTTACTTTATATTTCATTGAGCTTATTGGAAGGACCTTCCTTATTCTACCATATCAATGGATTTAGTGAAGGTAAGCCTGAGATGTCACTTCCTTTTGGAAGCAACAAATTTTATCTTGATTATTCAATCAATGTCATACCACCAATGATGCACCCAACACAAGCTACCTCTCCACGACTTAAATGTCATGATTTTTTACTTGAATCAAAGTATGTGATAAAATAGTATACACTGATAATAATCTCAAGTCGAGAGACCATTACACGTGCTCACAGATAGGAACTACCAATGACATAGAAACATGTGGTGTTCCTATTGGTAGGTCAACCCTCATGATCTAGTCTACTCTAGATCACTAAGTGTGAACTTCATGAGAAGAAGTCTCAATGCTTATGAGCCTCCAACACTTGATAATCAGACATCATTTGTGTTCATCTAGTATGATGTATCTAGGACATATAATGTATGTTTAAGATTAATTTCATGGTATCTCGAGCTTCTCATTATAGCCTAGGGACTACTATAACCTTTTGATATGAAAAATGATCTATGAACATTATCATATAAATAGTGTTCATAGAAAAACACTATTATGGTAAGCGTACATCATGCATAACTCATTGTATACATGATATGGTAATCAAAAATTATTGTTCAAGTTAGGCCTTGGAAACCCACTTTGATAATGGCTTTGTTCAAATTCAAATGATGGAAGATGTCTTGAATTAATATATCTTTGAGGGTTTTTATTATTTCTCAATGAATGAAATCATTTTTTATTAGATATGCATGTACTATATGATCTCACTCATAACTTGACCATGCATTAAATAGAAAAATGTTCATCTCGTCTTAATTTCATTTAATCTATGCATTATTTGTTTATTATTTTATGTGTTTGTGTAAAATTTCATATTCAAAAAACAATAATAAACAATGAATAAATTAAATAAACATCATGGGTGATCTTGAGAATTTGGTATTGATTGATCCATTTACTCTTAATGGATCAACTATGACCCCAGGGGTAAAATACATGAGTCGTCTCTAACTGTATTGCAGCTTGCACTCTGGTCTAATGTATCATCATCTTATCTGGAATATCATCTTGGATCAGTACGGCCCACACCTTATATCATCATCGTCATAATACATAAGTAATCTAAAGCAAGCGAGGGGGTCTCGAAAAGTGCAAAATACATATAGAATTATACGGATGGACGTGCAAGCCCTTATACATATTAACTGAATAAACACAATGAGTATACCATCAAAAATAAATTAACAATTTCATTCATCGCAATCAATTTTAATAATTAATTAACTAAATATAAACTCACACAAACATTGGTCGATCAATACTCAAGACCAGTCGGTAGAGAAATTAATTGCATAATAAAATTAAAATGCAATAAATTCAAGTCGATGACAATTAAATAAATTATTTTAATTCAATTAATTATTACATTTGATCCCATATAAATTTATTGTTATTATTTAATCCAAAAATTTAAATTATTTTTTGAATATATTAAATTTTTCTCATGCGCTCGCATGGCTCGAAAAACCCTTAATAGGGTTTTTGGGATTTTTCAAGCCCGAAAGGGGTCAGCGGGTTGGGTAGAATCTGTCCAGACCTATTTTAGTTTAGATAGGACCTGCCTCGATCCATTTCGGATCAGTTAGGACATGTCCATACCTCTTTTGGGTCAGTTCGACCCCGATTGGTCAAGCCAATCTGTAAGAGGTCATAGGGAGGGAGGCTACAGTAAGAGGTCACCGGGGAACCCGGTCTTAGTAGGGGGCCACCAAAGAATCGATCGCGGTGGGAGGGGAATGCATGGCTAAAGGCTAGCTAGCCAACGAGGGGTCCTACAGTGGGGTGTTCGGCCAGTAGGGGAGGCACGTGGGAGGGTCTCACGGCGGGTCGGCTTTATCTTATCATGGGTGTCCGAGCAGCGTGGATATGGGTGTTGGAAAATATGTGGCAGAAGGAGAAGATAGATAGAACCTTGATGTGTGAATTATATTAATTGTTCAAAAGGGTTTGATGTGTGAAAATATGCGTGTAGGGTTCTCAGTGGAAGTTTTCCTCAAAGATTTCACCAAACTTTGGGAAAAAATGAACACCAATTTTCGATTTCCCCGTTGCACCGATGTTCAAAGAAATATGGAGAATATATTGGATTGAAAAAAGAATTAACCCATAAGAGATCTCATTATTTCTTATTTATACATTGTCATTTCAGTCAAAGAACACCTTGGTTCGACCAAAACGAGACAAAACTTGGTGAGGGACACATTGGTTTGATCTCATTGCTTCAGTCAAAGAACACATTGATTCAACCGAAACGATACAAATCTTGGTGAGGGACACACCGGTTCAAATTTAAAAAAAAAACTCTATTTATTTTAATAAATATTTTGAATAAAAAATATAAAAATCCCCCACTTTTATTCATGAATATTAATTCTCCAGATCACAAGTGAATCATTATACATAATAAAGGTATCTTTCGATTTAAACCTTTACTTAGTATCAACATCGCAAAGTTTTATCAGATTTACAAGTTGTCAAAACATTAAACTTGTTAATCTTTAAGATAAACCATAGATATCATACATACAATAAAATTTCATCCAACATCTCATTTTTTAGCACTTTTATAGCTATGTGCTTATATCCTTTTCATGAACTCTCTAAGGAGTAAATTCATTAACTCGTGTAAGAAGCAACACCACTTCTAAGTTCACATAGGCAAAATATTACAATGCTCTTCCATTATTAGAGCACATAAATCATTGAGTCTTAATATTTAGTTAAGAGTTTATAACTCAACCTCTAGTCATAACAGATGATATTGACACCAAAAGTTGGGGATATAATTATCAATATTAATAATTATCTTCGTAACTTGTTTTTACCCATTAAACACTTTGATTAGGATCTGCCTAAATAAAGTGTTGGGTTTCCATTACTGAAATGATTTTTTTATGGGCTTTAACCCCATCTCTTTATTAGTTGCATGAATAATCTCTCTTGGTAGAGATTTTTTAAATGGATCTATAAGGTTTTTACATGATCTCACATAAGCAACTATTATGGTACCATCTTGTAACAGTTGTCTCACATAATCATGTCTCAAACATATATGTCTAGACTTTCCATTGTGCATGTAACTATATTCCCTTGATAATGTTGCTTCACTATCACAATTGATAGAGAAATGAGGCATCATACTAGGACACAATCTAATATCCAATAATAGATTCCTAATCCATTCAGCTTCCTTTCCACATGTCGCTAAGGCGATAAACTCTGACTCCATGGTCGAAAGTAAAATACATTTTGTTACTTGCTCGCCCAAGAAACAGCACAACCTCTAAGAGTAAACAACCATCTAGAAGTGGATTAGTTATCACTAATACTGGTAATCCAACTTGCATCGATGTATCCTTCTAATACAGCTGGATAATCATTATAGTATAAACTTAAATCTTTGGTCTTTCTTAAGTATCCAAAAATTCTCATTATACATCTCCAATGATTCACACTAGGATTACTAGTATATCTACTCATTTTACATACCGAAAAATCAATATTAGTTCTAGTGCAATGCATCGCATACATTAAAAAACCAATTACACTATCATACTCAATCTGTGCTACAGCTCTACCCATATTTATAAAAAGTTTAGCATTGGAATCAAATAGAGTATTGGCATCCTTAAAACCAAGATGATCAAATTTATTTAACATTTTTCCTATGTAATGATATTGACTTAAAGAATATCCCCTGCTGTGTTTTCTAACTTTAATACCTAGAATAGTATCAACTATTCCAAGATCCTTTATTTTAAACATAGAAGATAAGTAATTCTTTGTCTACACCAATTATATTGGTTCCAAAAATAACATATCATCCACATATATACAAACAATAACTCCATATTCTTTTGTAAACTTCGAATAAACACATTTATCTGCATTGTTATGAGTAAATCCATTAGATAAAATAAGAGAATCGAATTTCTCATTCCATTTCTTCGGAGCTTGTTTAAGACCATAAATAGATTTAACTAGTTTACATACCTTGTTTTCATTATCCAATAAAACAAACCCTTTTGGTTGTTCCATGTAAATCTCTTCATTTAATTCTCCATTTAAAAAGCAGTTTTGACATCCATTTGATGGACATACAAATGATTAATTGAATCTAAATCAAATAATATCTTTATTGAAGTAATTCGAGCTATAGGAGCATAAGTGTCAAAATAATCAATCCCTTCTTTTTGTCTAAAACCTTTGGCAACCAATCTAAATTTAAAAGCTTGAATGTTACCATTGGAATCATATTTCTTTCTGAAACTCATTTATTACCAATAGGTTTTGAACCTCTTGGTAAATCCATAATGACCCAAGTATTATTCCCCATAATGGAATCTATTTCATCGTTAATTTCTTCTTTCTAGAAAGAAACATCTCTAGAAGCCATAGCTTATTTATAAGTATTTGGGTCATCTTCTATAGTCAATACCATGGGATACTTATTCAAAAGATGATTATTTTGATCTCCTTCAACAAGGAAAATTATGGAATCTAGAGAAATAAAATTTGGATGTAGATGTTTCTCCTTCCTAATTTTTGTACTCCATTTAGGTTCAACTTGAGAATCATTATTATTCTCTACTATTGTATTTGAACTAGATGGAGTACATGAGATAAGGGTATGAGGAATAACCTCCTCCGCATCATCTTTATAAAATTTATTTTCAAAAAACTCTACATCCCTTGATTCAATAATTATATTAGCCCCAAAATCCATAATTCTAAATGCTTTTCTATTTTTTGCATATCCAACAAAAACACCTTTAATTGCTCTAGGACCGATTTTAGCTCTCTTAGGATCAGGAACTCTATAGTAATCTAAACACCCCTACACTACCTATCCAATTTTCATAAGGGGGTAACTTAGTTTTCCGAGAAGCAATTTTATTATGAATATGACATGCAACCAATAAAGCTTCACCCCATAAATTTAATGGTAACTTAGATTTATTAATCATGCAATTTACCATTTCTACTAAAGTATGATTTTTCCTTTCAGCTAAGCCATTTTTTGAGGTGTGTAAGGAGCGGTACTTTGATGAATTATAACATTTCTTTCACAGAACTCATTAAACTCATTCATAAAGTATTCACCACCTCTATCTGATCATAATACTTTAATATTTTGTTTAATTAGTTTTAAACCTTTTCTTTATACTTCTTAAACATATTAAAGGTTTCATCCTTTGTTCTAAGAAGATATGTGTGTAAATATCTATTGTAGTCAACAACAAAAGTAATAAAATGTCTTTTTCCTCTGCGAGTTAATAAGCCATTTAATTCACAAATATCAGAATGCACTAATTCTAATATATCAGAATTTATTTCAACACTATAAAAAGAATTCTTAACTATTTTAGAGTATACACGTGTTTCACACTTATTAAAATAATTTCCAAAGTTAATCAAGTTTAATTTCTTCATTACTTTTAATGAATTATAATTAACACATGCTAAACGATCATGCCACAAATTAGAAGATTCAATCATATTATTAATGGATGGTTGATACATGTCATCATTTGAGTACTCTTTCCCCACAAACATGCCTCCCTTTGACAAGATAACGTTGTCGGATTTGAATGAAACCTGAAATCCCTTCTTACATAGAATATCAACAGAAACTAAGTTCTTTCAAATTTTAGGAACATACAACACATTAAGAAGAGTCAAATTCTTCCCAGAAGTAATGTCTATTTTCATGCTTCCTTGTCTGTTAATATTGATGCATGCATTATTTACAAGGTGCACTTCCTTCGCAGTAGTACAATTTTCAAATGTTTTAAACATTGAGCGGTCCTTGCACACATGCATTGTTGCTCCAGAATCAAGCCATCATCCCATCTTCATCGAAGTCATATTGAATTCGGATATCATTATGACTATTTTCTTCAGTCAGCATATTTGCAGCGGGTTTATCAACTTTCTTTCGAAAGCGACATTCTCTTGCAAAATGCCTTGATTTTCTACAGACAAAGCATTCTCCTTTCTTCTTGGAAGGATTGTATTTATTCTTAAATTGTTGAATTTTCTTTTGACATGTAAGGAAGAGTTTGGTTGTGTCTTTCCCTCAACAATATTAACCTTGATATCAAATTGTGAAGTTATACTCACATCTCTCAACATGGATTCTTCTTGGATGCGAAGATGCTTTTCTAATTGTTTCAAGGAAATATCATCACTTTTTTAATGAGTGATTTACCAAAATCTTTCCACATAGGTGGCAATTTAGCAATAATTGCACCAACTTGGAAAATTTATGGTATATTAATCTTAAGGGAAAGAAGTTTATTTGTTATAATTTGAAGCTCATGGACTTACTCCAACACCGATTTGCTATCAACAATCATAAAATTTAGATACTTTGCAATAAGAAATTCATCGGTACCTTCTTCCTCGGCTTTGTTCTTACGTCACATCAACAGGGTGTCGTCGGGATTTGGAGCATGCTCATCGGGAATGGGAGGAAGATTTGGTTCCAGAATGTAAGAAATATTCAACAGCGTAAGAAGAAACTTCATCTTGTCTTGTCGTCGGTAGAAATTGTTGTCATTGAAACGGTCAAACTTGACCATGTCATGGTTCATCAGTTTGAGCGATTCAGAATCCATCTTCTAGGTTCTGCCTTCAGTCTCAAACCCTTTTGGTTGTTAGAAAATATGTAGGGAGAAGGAGAAGACTGATAGAACATTGATGCATAAATTGGATTCATTGTTCAAAAGGGTTTCATCCACCCCACGTTGATGGTGTAGGGTTCTCGGTGGAAGTTTCCCTCGAGGATTTCGCCAAGATTTGAGGAAAAATGGACACCAATTTTTGATTGCCCTGCTGCACCAATGATCGTAGAAATATGGAGAATATCTTGGATTGAAAAAAGAATTAACCCATAAGCGATCTCATCATCGCAGTCAAAGAACACATTGGTTCGACCGAAACAAGGCTATACTTGGTGAGGACGCACCGGTTCGATCTCACCATTTTGGCCAAAGAACATATTGGTTCAATCAAAACGATACAACTCTTGGGGGGAACACCGGTTCAAATTTGAAAAAAAACATATCTATTTTAATAAATATTTTGAATAAAAAATATAACAGGCCAGCTGCGCGAGGGATTCGACACGGGAGGCGGCCGGTGATATTTTCTGACAAGGTCGGCTGCACAGCGGGCCGAGACGGCGGGGTCACGCACCGGTGGAGATGGTCGAGTCGCGGAGAGGGAGGTCGGACGGTATTCGGTGGCACAGAGCAGCAGCGGGCGGCCCCCCATTTTTTATTTAGTTTTTCTTTTTCTTTTTAGACTTCTTGCGGACGATGCGCCCTTTCCCATTTTTTAAAATTATTATCCTTTTTTGTTTCTTAGTTGACCTGGTCGCCGCTCCCTTTTATCCTTCGGTTTTTTTATTACATTTTCCAAAGCCTACTAATTTTAGGCTTTTGATTTATTAATTTTTTAATTCCACAACCGGTGGAATGTTTAACCCATCAGAAAACCCTATTCCGAGCAACGATATTCTGATCGGAATACTTGGGTTCATTGGAAAACGCCCTTGACGACTACCTTCAGTTAAAATTATAACATATATATAAATATAAATATGTGTGTGTTCTTCAAAATTAAACCCATAAAAAAGGTGACGATCCGATTTTCGATCTTCGGATGACCATATCTCAATCATCTGATATCGGATTAGATCATTTGCAGTGATGAGACCATCACAACACCCTCTTCATTAATTTAATATAAACATAATTTTTCTTGGCTTAAAAAATTCACAAACATGTTTGTGATATCAATTGATGGTATCAAGCCATGCAGCGGAATCATATGAGTCTGGGATTAAAATTTTCACCATCGAACAACTTAACGACGTCATCTCTAGTGATGTGCACCCCGGTACAAAGACCTGAAGATCTCACGTGAAGTATTTTAAGCACGAAAATAAATCAAAAACTTACCTCATCCGATTTGATGGTGTGTTCGACAACAGCTCGTCGTCGGCAATCATTGCTCAAAGGATCCAAAGTTGAATCTCTTTAGATCGCTCACACGCGCTTCAAGAGTCCATGAGAACGTCAATCATCGAATTTCGAGAGCTAGCACGTAGATCCAACAAAGTCTTCGATGTCCCGATAATCACCACTACTTTTTTCCTTCAATCTGCAAAGGTGTTCTTGGATTAATTGCTTGGAAGGAGCATTTCTCTCTCTAGGATGCGGGAAGGAGGAGAGAAGGGCTCTCAAATTCGAGAGGATGAATAGTCCCTCAAAAATGAGTTCTCTCTTGCTTATATAGCGGAGGTTAAACACCCAGAAAGGGTTCTCGGCCCCCATATAAATAACCTCCACTAAATAAGCTATAAATGACATGTTACCAACTGTGATGTAAATGTCATTTATATTTTATCACCTATTTATAATATATAATAAATATATTACGTGATAAAATGCAAGTCATTAACTTGATTAGTAATTCCCGCAAATATTAAACAAATATTGAATATTAAAATAATATCCTTTTGTATAATAATTTTTCCACGTATTCACTTAATACCTTGTGATTACACTTAATAAATAAATTTGGCTCTAATTATTCTATACTCAAGTAATAATGAATTTATTTATTCTTTGGTGACCGTTTATTCTCGGATATCTCTCGAACCTTGTAGTGGGGTCCACCATGTCCCACACTCATTCATCAGAATAGGGCAAACTTTTAAATATGCTAAGTGTGTGACCCTTTAGGCATTTATCTCAATAGTAGTAAATACTATTTACAGACCAGGAAAGGAGTCTAGAAACCCATCAAAACTCGTAAGGAGATCAGGAAAAGTCATAGCAACAACATTTCCTACGAACACACACCATGTAATATAATCTCTTTGACATATGATATATCATAAAGCGGGATGCACATATTGTGTCATCATCCTCTCTTTATTATACGTTGACCTTACTGGACGAACTTACCTTCTTTTACCATGATCATGGATTTAATGAAGGTACTATCATCTTGATCAATTAGGCTCGAGATATAACTTACTTTCAGAAGCAACAAATTCAGTCAATATCATATCACCAATGATGCACCCAACGCAAGCTAGCTCGCTACGACATTAATGTCATAGTTTCTGTCTTGCATCAAAGTACGTAATCAAACAGTATACACTGATAATAATCTCAAGTTAGAAGACCATTACACGTGTTCACAGATAGGAGCTATCAATGACACTTGAAACATATGATGTTCCTATTGACGGGTCAGTTCTCATGATCCCATCTACTTGAGATCATCAAGTGTGAACTTCATTAGAAGAAATCTCAATGTTTATGAGCCTCCAACACCTGATGGTCACACGTTATCTGTGTATTGTCAGCATGATGCATCTGGATCATAGGACATATATTTAAGATTAATGTCATAATATCTCGAGATTCTCATCATAGTCGGGGAATTACTATAACATTTTGATACTACAAGTAATTTAAAGACATTACAATATAAATAATTAATGCAGAAACAACACTATTATGATAAGAATATATCATATGCATAATTCACTGTATGCATAATATAGGGTTTGAAAAGTACTGTTTAAGTTGGGTCTAGGACATCCACTTTTACAGCAATTAAATGTTATATTAGTAGCGTTGACACAATGTCCCTCATATGTACAAGATTGGGGAAGACCATAGGGATCATTTTGTCTTTTGCATCCACTACTCCTAGACAAAACTATGGAGTCCCTTATTGTGGCATGAGTGTTGTTATTCTTTAGTTCTACAAACATGTTAAGTATCGACATGATGACTTGTTATCGAGGATGGTTATGATACATTACCTGAGTTATCCTTTGAGAGTTTATCACGGATTCGACTTTGAGTTTTGGGTGGATGATCGGAAGTGTATTATCATTGTATTTTATGTTATTTAGTTGCGTTAAGGCAATGCCCCTCCAATGTACAAGGCCTTGGGAGACCATTGAGATCATGTTGTCCTATGCAACCACCACTCAAGGACAAAACCAGGTGAATCCCAACATCCATCAAATAGATCTTCAAATGGTCAACACGAGTGGAAAGTCATGGTTTGCAGGGATCCTTCTAATTGACGTGCTTGGAAGTGTGTTATATCCACCCCTGCATTCACACTTCACTCATATACTCATGCAAGACAAGGTTAAAAAGACACTAGACATTGATTGAATAATGTGATATTGATAAAATTGATAGATTTTACATTAATTGACTAGTACTTCAAATATTAATGGAAACTCTCCATTTTTATTGGGGTACAGGAGTGTCCTATTGTAATACTTGATCGGGTGTTCGACATTCATGCATATTTGGTCCGACTCATATGTTAATGGATACCATCTTTCGTTATTTTGCATGCGAGTTCCATACGTATTTGAGATCTTTTTGAAAATGATGGTTTACTCATTGAAAACCATTAAGAAGACACCCGAAGCATCAACTGTCCAAGAAAGATCCAGATTGAGTCATGTTACATGAGACAATAGATCGACATACAATAATTCACCTCATTAATTATGTCATAAGGTTTTATGACTAATCAGTTCCATTGATTCATGGACTAAAAAGCCACCTTTTAAAAATTCCCCAGGAAAATTTGAAAAACATCCAATAAATGTTTTCCTTACACCAGCAACCTAGCCAACAGCCACAGGGCAAAAATGTAGTGCAAGATATCCTAAAGGGTTTGCCAGTCTCAAAGTTTTCATCATCTTTGCCTTCACCCTGATTCCAAACTACCATGCTACATTTTTTCCCTCAACCAGTAACCTATGCTCTCTTACCCCTTGTTAGAAACAAAAGAGTGAGATCATCAGAGGGATCAAAGGATATACTGGCCAACCTCCATGTTCCCAAAAGAGAGAAATCCACAGGGATCAAAAGCTTTACTGGCCAAACAACGTAAACAAAACAATTTGGCCTATAATCCATTGTATACAAAGAATAATTGCATCCCGCAAAGGCACCCAACCAAAAACAGATCAGAGGAAGAAGACCCGACCCTTCAAATATCAGACCCAGGCATTGCAAACTGGCTGGCAAAATTCTCAACATGTATTCGAAGGTCGACCACATCAGGATTGCTTTCCAGGCCCTTCAAAAAGCTCTTCAGAGCCTTCCCGTGCTCTCTCTGCACCGTGCCCGCGATTTGGACAGCCCGGAGAAGGAAGTCTGCAATCACATCAAAATCTGCCTCCACACACCCTCTCGACGTCATAGCTGGAGTGCCTGCACACACAGACGCGCATGGATGAACAAACAAGGCACCTGATGGGGACAGCAATAGGATTTCACTTACCAAGCCTGACTCCGCCGGGAGTGATGGCCCCGTTTTCATCGAATATGGCAATTTTATTAACCGTTATATGACAAATCTCACACACCTTCTCAAAATTCTTACCTACACAGCTCAAAAAGAAATTCTGTTTGATGAATAAAAATGTATTTTTTTCAAGGAAAAATGAACTGAATGAGATGCATACATAATCAATATTAACATAAAAAAAACTCAGAACTGTGAAAATTTAGTATAGAGATGCCAATGATTCTTACCTAAACATCACCATAGTGAGAGCATGATCATTCAAAAAACTACAAAATGATAATAAGAAACTGTATGATAATATACTAGGAAGACAAATTTTATAAGAATGTGCAATTGTTGCTAAACAGCACAGGTCTTGAACTGATCTAACTATAAGAACAAGGGAAGGTCCACATTGTAAATTAACCAAGGCAGTATGGGTGCATAATGGAACTCAGGCCCATGGGCTAAATCTGAATTCCTGAAACAGAGTTGAGCACCAAACCCTGTTTTTAAATGGACAGCCAAGGAAAAACACTGTGGGCTTCAACAGGTCAGCTCAAACAGATGCAGCAGCAACAGAAGCCAACAGAGAGTTTTTTTTCAAATTTTTTAAAATTTTATGCAGCATTTGTTGAAATCAAATTATGTGAGAATAGTATATATAAGCTGATGTTTATGTGATAAAAACCCTGTTTTTAAATGGACAACCAAGGAAAAACACTGTGGGCTTCAACAGGTCAGCTCAAACAGATGCAGCAGCATCAGAAGCCGATGGAGAGTTTTTTTTCAAATTTTATGCAGCATTTGTTGAAATCAAATTATGTGAGAATAGTATATATAAACTGATGTTTATGTGATAAAAATCACGTAATTAATGTTTATTAATTTTAATATATTCTTTATTTTAAAAAAAATTAAGATAAATTAAAAAGGCAGATCAACCCAGGGGGCCAATCCATTTCAAATGTGGACCACGAAACTCAATTTTTTGGATTTGCATTAAATGTGGAGTTTTAATGGGCTGAAATCTTTTAAGCCGGGTCAGCTCAACCCCTAGAAGTCAGCAGCAATGTGGCATTACATGGATACGCAAGTCAGCAGGGATGTGACATGGATTCACACTGGCATGTGAAGGTAATCATGGGCGGGGTAGTCATGTGTGTTTGCATTTGCACAATTCACAACCACACACAAGGAGAGGGATCGAGTCTGGATAACCTGCACAAACTGTAAAGTGACTGTGTCGCCTATACTGCCATGATTTCAGCCACCAGATCTCTTATGAAGCCCCCTGGATTCCCCACATTTTGGCACAGTTAAACGAATAATTCTCTGTTTGTCATTAAACAAATCCCCAAATTCCATGCATTTTGAGACGGGGAATTCCTGCATTCAATGCATTTTGGCACAAGTGCCAAGATTCCATGCATTTTGAGACAAGGATTGTCGAATTCAATGCATTTTGGCACAAAGAATCTCCAGTAACATGATTCTAAACAATTTCTTATAAGAAAATCAACTAAGATCACTCTATCACTAGCAGCACCATCAACACCAGGTAAATCCAGTCATTGGGCAGATGGTTAATTGAAAGGAGAGAGGGGGGCAAGAATCGCGATACCCATATTCCAAAGTATTAAAACAAAGCCACAATAATGTTTTACATTAAATGCAAGTAAACCCAGCAAATAACGTATTGTAAGCATGACCATGAAACAATTCAAGCAAAACATCATCTAATGGAATGCCAAAAAAAAAGAATTAATCCAAAAGTCCTTATATCCTGTCAGTAATTACATTAAGCTGATGTTTTAAAATAACAATGTGATAGTAACGAAAAATCATCTATGAAAAAAGTGGGGGAACAAAGAAACAAAAATGAATCTGAACAGGTAGTACCAGTTAATCCAAAAGTCCTTAGATCCCAGAGTAGCAGATGGTTGTCTGTGCCTTTCGTTACTAGCCTGCATTTTTTTCTTAGTAAAGCAGATGCTAATGCCTGAGCATTTTTCTTCACTTGCTGCATGTAAGCTTTGTATTGGGGAGTAGCCACTTGCCTCAACGCTACTGCAAGGGCAGCAGTGCAGTTATTGTGGGGTCCACCTTGTAGAGCTGGAAAAACAGCAAAGTTCATTTTTTCCTCAAAGTCATAATAATCAGTTTCATCCCCCAGAACCATGTGTGACTCTCGATTCCTTGGCTTTTTACCCTTCCTGTAAAAGATAATCCCTCCCCTGGGGCCTCGGAGACTCTTGTGAGTTGTTGAGGTGACAATATCACAGTATTCAAATGGATTTTCACATTCCTGTTAGGTATTTGATTAAACACAGTTAAGTAAATTGGAGATGAGAATCATACATTAAGTAGCAAATTACTATATTTCAACAACATATGGGAAAGAATGCCAAAGATTAATTAAATCACCATGACCCAGAATGAAAATTTAATGCACTTTTAGCACAAGCCCCAATGGGATTGTAGAATAATTAACCATTTTAATAATTATGGTACAGAAGCATTGGTAGATTGAAAAATAAAAGAACGCATGAAAATATATATAAAGAAGAGGCAGCACCAAGGAAGTAATCGACGTGAAGGAATGCCGCAAATATTAATAATACATATTAATTAATCAAAGAGTTATGGCTATAATATAAATATTATTAAAACATCTTTGTGATAAAATAATTTACACAAATATGACAACGAGATTGCTGTGACAAAATTCTATGTTATTTTTGGATTTTAGCCCATCAGAAATGAACTCAAAATAAAGTAACATGCAATAAAATGAAATCCGAATTTGATGAAAATTTAACTGCAAGAAAATATTCACACCAGACAACACAAAACTAGCATGAAAATTTTCTCAAAAGGCAATCAAGAACACCTTTAACAAGCTCTTCTTTAAATATTCTTATCCCCTTTACCTCTTGCATCTTGTGTTGTTAGGAAATAGGGGTTGATTTACTAACAGCAGGGTAAGCATATTAAAAAAGGGTCTGGCCAACCAGAACCTTCCAAAATAATAATAATAATAATTCAATAAATTATTTTCACTATGCTATAAAAATTTTAAATGACAGTGAACATTAGTGAATGGGCGTCCATGTTTTGAACTCAATATACCCATGACTTATAAAAGCACACTGAACACAACACTCGCAAAATTGGAAAGAAAGGGAGATAGTATCAAAGAACAGAAGCTTTAAAAAAATAAAAATATGCTACCAAAGCCAACAAGACATGATTCCTAATGATAACCAGTGTAAGGAAATATACATCCTATGATCTAAAAAAAAGAACATAGAAAGCAACAGCAATGAGCACAATCTCACTTTAGCCGCAATTAAACCACTGATTTGAGCCATATCACACAACAGTACAGCGCCGCAATTATCAGCGATTTGCCTAAACTTTGCGTAATCCCACTCACGGGGGTATGAGCTTCCACCACAAATAAGTATCTTTGGACGGAAATCCAGTGCCCTTTCCTCAAGCTTATCATAATCAATGTACCCGGTTTGAAGGTTCACTTTATATGGCAAGCTCTCAAAGAATATAGACGCTGCAGAAACCTTTCTCCCATTTGGCAAATAGCAGCCATGACTTGTGTTCCCCCCAGATGGAGTGTCCAAACCCATGATCCTTTCACCTGGGAGGAGAAGCCCGGTGTAAACTGCAAAATTCGCAGATGTACATGAATATGGCTGAACATTCACGC
The DNA here is from genome assembly GCA_963277665.1 of Viscum album. Taxonomy (NCBI): domain Eukaryota; kingdom Viridiplantae; phylum Streptophyta; class Magnoliopsida; order Santalales; family Viscaceae; genus Viscum; species Viscum album. Next base: position 1,818,457,843 of record OY728127.1, read on the forward strand.
CCCAGCAGTCCCTGTCTAGATTGAAAGCAGCAAGTGCGCGATCACAGCAAAGCATTTCAATCTCATCAATGTGCTCATTGCCACAATAGTATCTTGCACCAGGCATTCCTTCAGAATACTTATTCGTCAAAAAGCTTCCCAAGGCTTCCATCACTGCCCGGCACACAAAATTTTCAGAAGCTATTAGCTCTATGCCCTTGAATTGTCTACTTCTTTCCTTCTCCATAATCCCAAACACTTCCGGGTCTTCCACGTGAATCGGCTGATTTCCCCACGCTCGCACAGCCATCCTTCTAGACTCCATGCACAAATCCACCGGTCCCTTTTTCGACAAAGTACATGGCTCAGTGTCCTTTTTACGTTTTAAGCACATGGAATGGCCCAAAATCCTGAACTCCTGGGTATCTCTCTCGTCCTCGCTTGCTCCATCCACTTCACTTCCATCTTCGTCGTTGGCCCCGTGATCCTCGGACTGCTGCTCCAGCAACTGTAGAGGGATGGGAGGAATAGGGTGAGTCGCATCCCGTAACCTTGAATCGATCTGAAACGAGATCGAATCATCAGAGATTTGGGACGTCGGAGGGGGCGAAGCATGAGAGAGAAAGCCTGGAGAAAGACTGGATTGCGAGTGGGTCAAATCCATAGATGAACGAGGACGTTAGCGATATTGCTTATTCAAGATTAAGGTGAAGAACACAAACAAGAACGACAACAGAAGAATTCGTGGACGCTGCGGTAGCAATAGGGAAGGAGCGACTGTAATGCGATTGAATAGGACACGGCGGATACTTCCATGGAAACTAATGTGCTCCCCAGAATCTCCAACACCGCGACCCTAAACAGACTGAAACATAGAACTCCGCTGTGGATTTGAATCGGAGGGAAATGACAGGATGCGTAGCTCACATGGGAGCGAGCTTATTAACCTAATCTCAGTGGAGCCGAAACCCTAACCTCAGTGAGAAGAGGGGAGGAAGAAAACAACTCGGGCAACGGGGGTGGGGAATGCATCTAGACAAGTTTCGGGCAGCTTACCAATTTACCGTGAAATTAATTTGTTGTTCGATTAATTGAAATCACAGTCAATTCTGATTAATATATAGTTATATACACTAATAAATGTTTACCTTTTAGTTAAAAAAATATAATCGTTCAGTGGTCATTTCGTAATTTGGTGTATCGTCAAATATTTAAAATCATATAATTACAAAAAAAAAAGGCAAAATTGTTTCTATATCTTCTTTATTTTTATAATGAAAAACATAATTTTAATTAGAATGGCAAAGCATGCTCCCGTGGTTTTTTTAAATGTTCTTTTAATTATATGTTTGGGTTTAAGTTATATCAATTTATAAATCAGTGATGAGTCTCTCCCGCCGTGAGAGTTCTCATTCTCGTCCTAGGTTTTCTTAGGGTTTGGTGGAATGAGGCGTTCCATCTGTGACGACCCTCTCTTTAGATCAGCGCCTGATTTCGGTGCTCACCGGTTGTTCCAACCCCCCTGTCCTCCTCCCCGGCGTGATGTGTCCACACACGACAATGTGATCCCGCTCCCTGACCTGTTAATCCTCCTGCGATTATGGGTTCTGGTTTTTTTTCTGGCCCGGCTTGCGGCTTCCGATTCTTCCTCCGGCTTGCAATCAGGGTCCGTACATCCGTTGGCTCGCAACCGTCTTCAAACCATTCAAAGGGTCGGGATCTGTTTTTGTGCTTCTGTTCGTGAATTGTGGTTTCTGTCCCTTTTTTGACCTATGGTTTTTTGTTCTGGTCTGTTCACGTTTTGTGGCCTTTAGCCGAGACCTACGGACTAGTGACTCTATGGAGATGAAAGACCTCGATACTCTGTCTTCTGCGACAGCGGAGGTACTGCTAACGAGGGGCGGTACATGGGAAGCTGCTCGAGTGGCTTGTTCGTGAGAGGCGGTACGCAGAGGCACCGTGTACGAGGGGCAGTTCGTAGTTAACTTTCCCATGAAGGGGTCATCCAACAAAATTTCGACAACCACCTGTGACGGTTCGCGGGAGCGTGTACGCAAAGGCGACTACAGTTCACGAAGGTGTGACACGCAAAGGGTATTAGTGCACGAAAGGGTGTGACTCGCAACGGGTTCTGTTCACGATGGTCCCAGCCCGCGAAGGTCCCTGCTCGTAGAGGTTTTTTTTTTATCAAGGAAGACTGGCTCGTTGAGAGTTTGGCTCAGCAACTGAAATTCTCTTCCTGGGATTTCCTATTTTCACGATCTTGGGTGCGCTAAAAATACCTTGCAGTCGGTATAGTGCATGAATGATGGAGTGGCAATAAGGGAAGTCGGAGCTGGACACCTAATCTTTGAATTCTTCAGTATGAAGGATAAACATAAAGTGCTCCAAGGGAGGCCGTGATCGTTTGATAACCACCTTTTGATGCTGGAAGACTTGAAGGACGGAGACGATATCTTCAATACCGATTTTTCCAAGTCTTCATTCTGACTGAGGTTAACGGGCATTCCCTTCAGTGGAAGATCAGAATGGGTGGTGCAAGAAATCGGAAATCGTATTGGTGAATTCATGGAATGGGACCAATCAGACCTCATCCATTGGGGATCGTCAGTAAGGATTAGAGTGTTGATTGAGGTTGTCAAACCTCTCATGAGAGACACCTTCTTGATGCTTGAAGGATTAAAATGTTGGATTTACTTTGAATATGAAAAGCTACCAAACTTCTGCTTTTTTTGTGGCTGCCTCAGACATTTCGAAAAAGATTGTGCAGAAAAAGTGACAAACAACGAAGGTCGTCTAGTGATGCAGTACGGTTCATGGTTACGCGCAAAACACATGCGAATGTCTTTCATCCCTGAATCTGAAAAACAACGTGATGGCGAAAGACTCACCAAGGCTTTCCATGCACAAAAAGCCCCCATGCACAACAAAATTATTTTTGTTGGTCCCCCTCCTACCCAGGCAAGCTTTTGTAACCCAAACCAATCAAGCGGTACAAAGAAGCTTCTGACTATTTCCTCATTGGTGGAAACCGAAAATACTAAAAACCCTCAGCTGCCCCCCTTGATAACAACGATCATGCCCACGGACTTTAGTCCTCCATCCTCTGGGGACTCTTATCATCCTTCGACCAACCCCAAACATATTTTCTCAGACCTCCCAAACATCTGGTGTACCCCTATGGGTGGTCCCACATTGCAAACTTTACAACCAGGTGCATACTTTCTCTCCACTGCAGCGCATGTGCCAAGAATGCCACACACGTGGAAGAGGAAGGTAAGAGGTGAATATGACTGTGATTTCATCTCAACGGAACCAGGTGGCTCAAAAATAATTATAGAGGAGCAATTGGAAAATGAACGGTACCCCAAAAGGTGGAAAGTTGTTGAAGATGGAACCCTGCTCGAACTATAAGAGGAGGAGGCTAGAATAAGCCAACCTCACCTATCACAATGATCATACTAAGCTGGAAGTGTCGTGGGCTTGGAAACCCATGAAAGGTTCAGATGCTCCAGTGCCATTGCGCTAAAAGTCATCCTGATATGGTTTTCTTGTCCAAAACCATGTTGGAAAGCAAGGACAACATTGACATTGCTCACAAAAGTGGCTTTTATGGTTGCTTCCCGGTCCCCCGACAAGACCACTCGGGGGGACTATGTCTTTTATGGAGGGATAATATCAATGTCAGAATCACCGCTTACTCTTTGCATCATGTGGATGCATCTATCCACAATGGCCCCTCTCCGCCATGGACATTCATGGGATTTTATGGATGGCCTTCACAAAACGAGAAATGGAAATCGTGGGATTTTCTTTGCTCGTTGCGATAAAGGGTATCCGACCCTATCTTGTTTGGTGGTGATTTCAATGAGATTCTATTTCAGAATGAAAAAAGCGGGTAAATTTCTTGGTCCTTTGTCGCAATGTCTGGCTATCGTGATGCGATCTCCAGGGCGGAGCTGTCAGACCTTGGTTTTACAGGTAGTCCCTTCACCTAGTTTCAGGGGAACTCGAAAGACACACACATTGCAGAGCGACTAAACAGATTCCTGGGTTCAACGGAATGGACCAACTTGTTCAGAATGTTCCATGTCTCTCACCTGACACTGAATTCATCGGACTATGACCCTATTGTCATTGATTTCTCATACAGAACACACAATTAGAGATTTGGAAAACCTTTCAGATTCGAAGGCTTCTGGGCAAATGACCGTGAATGCAAAGAGGTTGTCTGATCATGTTGGAAGGGAGGAAACTTCGATATCAGTTCCAACCTCCAGCAGATGGCTTCTAAATTAAGTTCTTGGAGCAACACTAAATTTCATCAACCCAATAAGCATTGCAACTCACTTGACAGATAGTTAAATTCCCTCTTTGAGTGACCACCGACTGATGCTATTCTTTCCAGAATTAACTTTCTCCAAGATGAGTTAGATGTAGCCCTTTGTATTAAAGAGAGCTTTTGGGCTATGCATGTGCGTGAAATCCATATTAAATATGGGGATGCCAACACCCATTAATTCCATCAGAAGGCTTCCGCCAGGTGCCGAAAAAACACTATTTCTTGCCTCTCGTATCTGGATGGAAGAATTGCATCCAATGCTGAAGGAATTCATGATATTATTTCCTATTTTTAGGATCTTTATACTGTAGTGGAGTCCACCATCTCAGCCAAGGTGGGAGCTTGTATCAAACCCATGATCACTGATGCAATAAACCAATAGCTCACAAAATATTTTTTGGATGATGAGATCCTGCAAGCTCTGAAACAAATCCATTCTACAAAAGCCCTGATTCCAGATGGCTTCCATGCTCTTTTCTTCAAGACATATTGGCATATCGTTAGTCCTGACATTTTTTCACTTTTGAAAGATATCTAGGCATGGAAAATCAATTTTTTATTTATCAACGAGATCATTATTACCCTCATTCCAATGATGAGGAAACCCCACTTTACTTTGGGATTCAGACCTATCAGTTTATGCAACGTGACCTAAAAAATTTTCTCAAATATTTTAGTCAACCAACTGCACATGTGGTTACCTTTTATTATATCTGAAAATCAAAGCACCTTTGTTTCAGAAAGACTCATCACAGATAATGCAATTGCGGCCCATGAGGTATTCCACTCAATGAAAACTTGCTCAGCTGCAAAGATAGGGACTATGACTTGGAAATTGGATATGACTAAGACCTATGATAGAGTGGAATGACACTTCCTCCGGTTTTTCTTGACCAAAATGGGTTTTTTGTTCAAAATGGGTTGATATGATCATGTACTGTGTTTCATTTGTTTCTTTCAGGATCAATGTTAATTGTGAGCTCTCAAAAGGCTTTTCCCCCACCCAGGGCCTACGATAGGGAGACCCCCTCTCCCCATTTCTCTTTATTCTTGTGGCTAATGTTTTTTCCAACCTTATTTCTTTGGCATCTTCCTCTAACTTGATCCATGGGGAAAAGGTGTGCCAGATTAGCCCACCTATTTCTCATTTTTTTATGGATGACTGCCATCTTTTCACTAGATCTACACATGATGAATACCTTTCTATTTTCAATATGATCCACCTCTATGAGAGAGCCTTTGGACATGTGATTAATAAGGCCAAATCGAAAATTTCCTTCATCTTTGGTGTTCCACTGAACAAGAGGGAAAAGCTTTGTCTCACTGTAGGAATTCATATAGTTGACAAACATAATAAATACCTTGGGCTCCTCATGATGGCAGGTCGATCAAAAAAAGAAATCTTCTCATCCACTGTGGAAATATATGTGAAAAAAATATAGGGTTGGTCTCTGAAGAGAATTTCCAAAGTGGGAAAAGAAACTCTTATCAAGGCATATCTTCAGTCTATTCCAAGCTATATCATGTCATTGTTCAAGCTTCATAGTGCTATTATTGATCAAATCCACTCCTGAATTTCCAACTTCTAGTGGGGACATAATAACGGGAGAAACAAAATTCATTGTATTTTCTAGAAGTTGCATTGCACACCTAAAGCGGGTGGAGGTATGGGTTTCTAGGACCTTGAACTGTTCAATGATGCCCTTTTGGCTAAGAAGGGATGGTGCCTTTTGACTCAACCATCATCTCTCTGCACACAAATTCTTCGTTTAAAATATTTTATGCACTTTGATTTTCAGAAGTCCTTTCTTGGCCCCGACCCAGTTTTCTATGGAGAAGTATTTGGGGATCACAAAAATTACTAGATAAAGGAATTATCTAGAGGATTGGGGATGGAACAAAAGTCAACATTTGGCAATACCCCTGGTTGATTGATAAAGATAGCATGCTGGCTACTTCCCCGATCTTCCATGGATCTGAGGATGCCAATATCTTCTACTCGTTTGATGATTCTGGCAATAGTTGGTGCTCAGATAAAATCAACTCTTTATTTAATGAATGAGACAAAATGATTATTCTTAGCATTTCTTGTGTGAAGGATGCAGGGAAAGACTGTCTTTTTTGGAGCAATGATATCTTAGGAGCTTATTTAGTGAAATCAAGATACATACTCGCTCTTGATGCCCACATTGAGGATAAGTAGGGGCTCTGGAAATGTCTTTGGCACCTGGACGTCCCCCCAAAGATCCTCTACTTCTGGTGGAAAATTGGTACTAGTATTATTCCCACCATGAATTTCCTTTTCTTCCTCCATGTTATAGATAATTAGGTTTTCCCCTTTTGTTCAGATGTTTTGGAATCCCCTTTACATGCTACCACCCATTGCCTAGGTGCTTTAGAGTTTTGAAGTGCATGGGGATCTCCTTCAGAGCATTTGTTGGATGCAGCGCCAGATCTCCCATCACTACTTTTGATGTGGTCTTCCACATTCACTACTGATAAGGTCGCTTTGTTGTGTGTTGTAGCTTGGATCATTTGGGTTCAATGGAATGACTTCATCTTTAATCACTCCTCCAAACCCCGAGGTTTCTGGATCGAATGATCAAAATACTTGATTGATGGATGGAAATGGGACCCTGAGGAGACTGACCTCTCTAATTCTTGAGTGGATGAAGGCAAATGGATCCCCCTCTGGAAGGGACCTTAAAGATCAATGTTTATGCTTCATTACCCATGGGTGGTTGTGTGGGAATCAGATTGATGGTTCAGAATCATTATGGTAAGATCATCGTGACCATACATGATTCACACCACGCTTGTTGGGAACCCGCTGTTATTGAAGCCCACACTATCCTGGCCAATCTGACCTTTGTAAAAGATTATGGATGGAATGCGATACACATTGAATATGATTTTCTCAACATCATCAAATCCATCAACAAAAATGAGTTTGGCCTCCAATCTTATGGCTTCCTCATAAAGAAAATCTAGTCTCTCTCGCAGCTTTTTAGCTTGCTCATTCTCTTTCATGAAAAGGGAGGGAAACAAAGCAGTACATCATCTGGATACCCATTGATTTCCTAGAGAAAATCACCTCTGTCTTGAATGCTTCCCTTCGTAGATGATGGATCTTGTTACTCCAATTATTCGTGATTAATATATCTTCCTTTGTTTTGTCAAAAAAAGTTATATCAATTTATTAAAATGGGTACGTAAAATTGTTTCATGCATTACGTAAAACTATTTCAAGTAGAATGTGTGAACTTTTTTCTCACATTCTATCTATAAAAATTTCAAAATGCTAAAATGGAATCATGTAAAAAGATTATAATTTCCATTAAACATTTCTATAGTCGGAAAATAATTTAATTACTTTTTTATATGAAATTATATACAAATAATACATATAAAAGTTCACTATTAGTAATTAAACATAACATATTTTAATTTTTTTCGTCATTTTAATTAACACTTGTAATATTTTTTTTTATTTGAAATCATGTAAACATGTTGGAATTGTTATTCACATCTGTACAGTTGAGAAACAATTTAATTGCTTGTTTTTTAATGGAATGGTATGTGATTTTTTTTATAAAACTTCATTTATTGTAATTAATCACAACATATTTTAATTTTTTCATCATTTTAATCAGCACTTGTAATAATTTTTTTTCATTGACTAATGTCGTGTTTTGGATAACATTTATTTTTTAAGTATTCATTGTGTAATTTCTATAATTTATAATTAATTAAGGTGTAAATGTGAAATATGCATTGAAATTGGTGATAATTTTCGTAATATAGTATTGGAATTGCAAAGGTTATCGAATTTCACAATTATTCATTTTGAAAAAAAGTAGAATACATAATTAAAAATGATAAGCATTATATAAATGATTTATGATATAAATTATTAAATTATTTTAAACTCAGTGACATCAAGATGAAACACAACATGATTTAATTTTAAAGAAATGCATACCCGAAATATATACATATAATAAAAGAATAGTGGCATAAACAATATCAACGATGAGGTTTTTTTTGGGGGGGGGGGGTTCATTTGTCCCACATCTAGGTGTAGGGATCTCATGTCTATATCTATCCTGCTTCCTGTGGTGAGGTGGAGTAACTTCGACATAAGGTGGTTCATCTTTATGTGCATGTTTGCCTCTACATCAGTTGCATCTAGTCATGTTGCGATTGATTCTTCATATTGTGTCAAAAATGTTTGATCATCATATGAAGTAGTCAAACATGTCAGTTAAAATGGTTTTTAGTTAAGTTCACACATAAATGATGCTAATGGAAGAGAAATATCAACAACGTCATCCACTAATAGCTCAACCATGTACTGGGGGTATTGCATCATAAAATGGTATGTCGCTCTTCCTAAGCCTCAACAACACTGGGATGAGTTTGGGATGATGAGGGTATATTATTATGATTGATATGAAATGATTAAGGTATTCCATCTCACCACGTAAAGGTTGGTTCCCTATAAATATCTCTATGATGCTGATGTCTCTAATGTGGTGGCGGTGACAATGGTGGTGGTGAATCATCATCAGGAGGAGTTACGTGATCACGTGGATCATGATATCCATGAGAATACTCATTATACACACTATATTATAGGGCATGAACATGATATTTTAGGATTAATACATATATTGATGGGTTTTGAACGATCATTATATGATCATATGAAACGGAAAATAACCCAAACACAGGTAGATCTATATTTAAGAATCAACGTGTAAATAAATATGTAAAACAAATTACCTGTAAAATGATAACAACAACAACCTTATTCTTCATCGGTGAAGGATAATACTTAATGAAGATCACAAAGTAGTGAACAAAATCACCTTGCATCTGAGGAGGGAACACTGACCAATAGATTCACGATCATATTATGAGGATACCTGAATGATAAAGGGGTGCTAGCATATTCTTCTCAGATGATGAACAACAATAAGGGAGGATGAGGGAATTGAGAGGCTTTCTCACAATCAGATGATCATCAATGGGAGGGATTACATCCATTTATATAGTCATCCATGATGAATTTCATTAAATGAAACACATCATTCATATTTATGTATCTATATACATTTATTCCTATTAACATTAATTTATTGAATCATATTCAATGAATATTCAAGTCATTTAATCTATTCATAATAGATTAATAATAAAAACCATTTGGGAGAAATAAATAAATAAATAAATAAATAAATATATCATATATATTTATTTATTTTCACATGCATTTAATAAATGCATAATAATACTTTCATTGAATGAAAATATATTAAATATACACATATTATATATATATAGTGCATATTCAACATTCTCCCACTTGTACTAAAATCCCATAAGTACTTTATGCATAACTTCACAACTCTTTGTGAATCCATCCAAACTCTTTTGGATACGTTTTTTCATAAAACTCTCTTCATTTTGAACAAACACTTTATCCATAATTTTATCCTTTTAAAAGGGACTAACTATGTGACCCTATGAGCCTTAATAGTTTTGACAATAACTATGAAATCTTTATTTCATATATGTAAGCAAAGAACGACCTCCAACAAAACATTAGTGATACTCAAACTACTCAGGGGTTTGGTGTGATCTCTATCAAAAATAATAATATATCTTTATAAACATTTCCACCATTAGATGCATCATATACATCATATACATCATATATAATCCCTTTTCCATGACTTTGAGCGACCACTGGACATGGAACATGTCAATCTAGTATATACCTCTTGTTATTTTCATGATTCTTCATAAAATAATGACAAAGTAGATGAATACATCACATGTCATTCATCTATCTGATAAGCATATCACATGTCACTTATCCAAGTAGTTGAACACATCATATGTGAATCAATTAAGCATGGTCATGCATTTCCTTAGTCTAATTCAATCAAGGGCCAGAAGCCTTTTCTTATCATTTAAGTGGAAAAATCCCATCTAGGCTACACTCTAATCGATGAAATGATCAATAACATACCCAACCACCCCCTGATTGGCTAAGTTCATATGGTGACTTGCATAAGTATAGTATCAAATTATGGAGGTTCTCATACTAGGTATATTTCCAACCTCATGTAATAAGGAATGATAATAAGCATACATCCCTAAGTATATCCATGACCGTATAACATTTCATTGGATATACTATAGCGAATTAATCCAAGTAATAAGTCTCTACCCATTACATCAATAATCTATTCCTCAATATCTCATATACAACCCTTTACAATGGATATAAAATATATTCAAGATAACCTTTACATTTCATCACAACCCATTATACTCCATGATGATCATTGGTTAGGGATAACTCAAAGATTAGACTTTGAGGGGCGATTTATCATTTGAAAATTCATGTAAATTAGATTGAAACACACATGAATGAATGATAAATAGATATTTTTTTTTATAAATACATGATTTATTTAAAACCATTATAACCAATCTCTTATAGAGATGTAACATGACCCTCATGCGGTTGTTGAAATAATGGATTCATTTTCTAAAAATTATATCCAAATGTAATTCCTATCACATCCCTATATGGCCATCTGATAAAATACTCCCACTAACCACTTAGTGAGTAACATTTATGAAGCAAGCTAGTTTGAATAATGGTGAGACTTAGGAATCAAATCCTAAACATTCAACTCTTTGAACATATTCAAACTCCTTGACCTCAAAATATCAAATGTTATAATGTTATTTTTTGTTGTCTACTTAGAACTCTTTCTAATTACATCATCATCCTTGTAACCCTTTACATAAAACCTTTTCCTTTGAAATCTTTTATAAATAATGAATTTGGTTACACTATCATTTTACCAACACATCCTAAACCCTTTTATGATAAATCAATATCAACTTTTTTATGGTAACTAATATAACTGTTTATATTTTTATTTACTACCATACCCTAAACTATTTTAGGATAAATTGATAACACTTTGATATGGTAACTAATATAACTCTTTACATTTTTCTTTACCACTATAGCCTAAACTCTTTTAGTATATAAAGTGTAATACTTTGAGTATTAACTAGTATAGTCCTTTATTTAATAGCGATATTAACTTATTATGGTAACTAAATTCAACTCTTTGCATTTTTCTTTACCATTATATCCTAAAATATTTTAGGATATCAAGTGATTTTCACTTTGTCACGATAACTAATGTAACAATTTATATTTTTCATTACTATCATATCCTAAAACTTATTTTAGGATATCAAGTGTAATTCACTTTCTTAAAATAACTAAATATAACACTTTATATTTATTTATCATTATATATCCTCAAAATTTTAGGACATTCAATGAAGAATCACTATAATCTTAGATCGGTACAATCCATTAGTTAACGGTAATATTCACTTTCTCATAACAAATAAATGTAACTATTTTCATTTCTATTTACTGTCACATATCCCAACTCTTTAGTATATTAAGTGAAAAATCACTCAAAGTTAGATTGGCATAATATTTTATTTGTTAACATTGAACTTATCTAAGTACATACATACTCCTCCTATCCTCTTAGACATCATATTCTCTTTAGAGTATATTTATAAGATTCAACACAAACTACTTTGTGTTTTAGGAAATAACATTTATTTACTTTTAGTAATAATATTAAACAAATAGACTATTATTTCCATATTATATATGATACTCTATGTGTTTGGAACATTATTACATGAAAATAATACTTTATTAAAATTTACCACCAATGGGTGGTAGAAACACCTTCCCACATATTTAACAAAAAATTGGATAAACACTTTTTATCCTTAATAAATACTTTTATCAAAATATTCTTCTCAAAAACATGTTATAAAAAATAATGAATTATAAACCATGTGTATTTATTTAATCATCTCATAACAAACCTTTTTTATCAAACATCTTCTCTTATCATATAAGAGAAGTGAGATGAATATACACATATTTTAATTAGATTCATCTAAGCTTGATGCATTACTCTACATTCAAATTCTTGATGTAGTTATTGTTTACTTCATCACATGAATATAAACTACAAGCTCAATCAATTATTCATTTGATTTTGAACTCCTTTATATTCAAAAAACTTGTAAAACACACACTCTATATCACATACCCTTCAAAAATTGAAGAATTAATTTCTATAATATTCTTACCTGATATGGGAATTCCATGGAGTTTCACAAAATCCATCAGGTATATCTTTGACAATCCAGTCATATTGAATTATTACTATTCCTTTCCTGCTAGCCCTAGGTTTCAATGACCTTGTTTTTATTCTTAAAGAAACATTATTAAACTTTTCAACTAACTTTTATTCTTCTATTTTTAAATTTTACCCACTTGTACTATCTTTATAGTACCAAAATCCAGACATCATATGAATAGTTCATCCATTCTCAACACTTTGAGAATATTGGGTAAAATTTTTCATTGAGTTAAATCATATTGTCAAAACATTTCCATAAATGAAAATAGAATAACTTCCTAAACCAAAACAAGAAATTTTAGTCTCCCCTTTAAATCATTTTATAGAATTAAACTAATTATAAACCATGTGTAAATACAACCATCTCATTTTATTTAAACAACAACTGTTTAAAATATCTTCTCAAGATATAAATGAGATAAAATAAAAATCTTATGATGAGTGTATTCAAGATTGAAGCATCCAAGTTATCAATATAGTAACTCCTTTTCTCCACTACTTGAAAGAAAACATAAATCTTTAATTCTTTCTCAAATTACAACCTTTTGTATATTTACAAAACTTTATAAAACATAAAAATGATATCATATATCTTTCAAAACAATAGATTTTTTTATATAACGAATAAATATTTAATGAATCTTTTAGTCTCGTAGTTGGGGTTTGGCTTAGTGGTAAGCACCCCGTAATCCTACATGAAAAATGGGGGTTCAAAACCCATTGGGCATAGGGTATTGTAGCAGTACTGTAGCAGTGGCGGTACTGTAGACCGGTGGGTACTGTAGCAGCGGCAGGGCACTGTAGCAGCGGTGATACTGTGCGGGTACTGTAGCAGCGGGTTACTATTCACAGAATGGGCATTGGGCCAAAAATTTGGGCCTGCGGGCTATGTAATGGGATACATTCCCACTGGGCCTTCGGGCTATGTAATGGGTGAAAAGAGGTATTTGCTTTGATTTGATAATAAAATGAGGCTTCGGCCCCAACCTTTTAAAAAATGAATCTTTTAGTCTCACTAAGTCATTAATATATTCAACTATATTGAATATCATTTGATATTCCCAATCATATTGAGTATATGAGACTAAAATCATTAATGTACCCAGTTGTAAGAACCCAGTTCTTATTTTTGAGGTATGAGTTTCTTCTTTTCTCCTTACCTAAAGTGTTTTTGAGAAAATAAGGAAAATAGGAGAAAATCCTAAATTTTGGGACTGCACGCCGTGTACTATTCCACACACCGTGTACTTTATCCATGTGGGATGAGTACACAGGGTGTGTAGCCATGTCGGCGACGAAGGGTGTAAAAACCGACTACACGCCGTGTAGTGGATATTTACACGCCGTGTAGTCAGTCGGCAGGAAAATAGTAAGGCGGTGGAAGCAACCACCAGTTGAGCGGAAGTACATGCCGTGTAATTAGAAATACACGCCGTGTACTCATGTCGACGGATAAACAATGCAGTAGTGCCGCCAGAGGAACAATTAAATGAGACAAGTACACACTGTGTGGTCAATAGTACACGCTGTGTAGTTTGTTTTTTTTGCTTAAAATGGGAAGTAGCCTCCCCTGTTCACAGGGAAGGCTTAGAACCAAAGGAAGGAGTCGGGAGTGAGGGCCGGACCTTTGAGGAGCTCCAAATCAAGTACTGGGAATCCGTTTTCTGCACCGTTGATCTCCCTGGAACCGCACGGGTGAGTTCTTCCTCCTCCTGGCGTAGTTCTTACCAATTCTTTCCCAAGGGAAAGTTATTTGAGTTTGAACGAGGTTTTATTTCACCTCAGATCTATGTCGTTCTTGGATGATTCGAGGATCGTCATTCGTGTATACCGTTCATGGGTGTTTGAGGTAGGTGGCTTAGTGTTTAAATTCCAATTGCTGTACGTTTTTGTGACGTTGAGCTACAAACCCATGTTGGGGTGTCGAGGGGATAAGGCCTTAACTATTTTAAATACCTAGAATTGTATAGGTAATTAAATGTGATAATAACTGTTGTTTGGGATCATTGCTTGGATCCATGACCACCCCGGGGGTGTGTTCCTCTGTTTAGCCATTTGGCCAAGATACCCAAGGGTATGCTATGTTTATTTTGCACATTACTTTTTCCTCAAGAGGAATTGTATGTGAATTTCTTGTTTATATGTTGGGTATGGGCTGGTTACTTGTTTATCCTAAGGGCAGTGTTTCCTTTTTCCTGAGGGCAGTGGTTATTTCGGCCTGAGGGAAACCTCTTTCGTGCTTGTGGGTAATAGACTCTGTGCCCGAGGGCGACACTTTTGTACGACTGAGGGCAATATCTATTATGCCTATGGGAAAGTACCTGCGGGTTACGTTTCTGATTAACTGAGGGTAAGGGTTTGTGTGTCTGAGGACACTGACTGTTTACATAGAAATTCAATGTGGTGGTTTCCTTATAATGAATGATTAAATGAATATTAAAATGGAAATATAACTGGTAGAGCTAGTTACTTTTGAGTACTACTTAGTTTATTGCATTTACTTTTGCACATTGTTGTTGCATGTTTACACACAATTGAGAACGTGCCTTTGGTGGGTGCCTACTGGGATTTATTTCTCACACCCTGTTTGGGTCATGTCTTCGGCCCAAATAGATTACATTTCTGTAGGTGTGGATAAGGGAAAAGGTCCCTATACAGGTACTTGATTACTGCTGAGGAGTAGGGGAGCATGGGACCGGGCTTAGGCTCATGATGCTACTGGCTGTTTTGTTTTGTTTTGCTGTACTCTGTATTGTACTATACTGTATTGTTGTGTAACATGTTTTGGCTGTTTTCTTAGAACTTGAGACATGTTGCATCATTATCTATATATCTGTTGGTTATTTTTTATTGCAGTTGTTTATATTAAATGTGTATGGTTTATTGATTCTGCTATTGTTGTATGCTTTTTATTTTATTCCGCTATGCTACACTTTGAAAAATGAGGGCATAGTTTCCCCACTATCAGACCTGGGCCCTTGCTGCTAGTCGGTAGCCTCTGGCGTTTGGGGAAATGCGCTTGAGGTCATGTGACCAACCGGGTTCGGGGCACCCATTGAGTGGCACCCGGATCCGGGACGTTACAAAGTTGTATAAGAGGAGTTATTTTCTTTGACTTACTATTTAGAGCCTTAGTCAGGGATAGGACGAGAAAGGTAATTGGTAATAAGCTATGTCCGGGGTAGCTAACCCGTGTACAGGGAAAATTCAGTATACCTCGTATTTTTGAATTTTTTTTGATTTTTCAAATTTTACGGTTGATTTGATTTTCACCATTAGGTGATGCACTTGTGATTGTGCTATTTATATTTTATCCATGGGTTCTATTTAGTTGCAACCTGATGATATGAGGGTATGCCATATCATGCATCATTTAGTAACATGATAGAAATCACATGCCATGCATAGTTCCATGCCATGTAGGTGTATTAGAAATTTGCATGTTGTTGTGATAGTTGTGTGCTAGAAAAGCATGCTGTTGTGATAAATACCTTTGACAAATACCTGCTATGTGATAGGGTATGTTGTGTGAGGCCTTGGAAGAATGAATTCCAAACTTTGGTTACTGAGGAGTATGGACCCTCGTTAACCGGAGTTTGGTGGATCATTGGTTGTTTACCATATTTATAACTCAGATAAGATGCCAAACTTTGATTCGTGGGGAGTATGGGCCCTCACGGTTCAGAATTTGGCACTTAGAAGTTGTTTCAGTGGTTTTTCTAGGTTTCAGAGTAGTATCTGAGGCTTACTGTCCGGAAAACCCAGTATACACGCCGTGTAGTTCCTTGGACACACGCCGTGTGTTCTTCTATTTGGGAAGAAAAGAAAACTTTTCAGGTACACGCTGTGTACCCTAAGTACACTCCGTGTAGACTCTTCTTGTGTCATAGACCGAGTGGGAAGGGACACGGGGAAGGGAAATGCTTGGGGGGAAAACACGCCATGTACCAGATGTACACGCTGTGTAGTGTTGACTCGGAGTCCTCCTGTATAACTAACAAACACGGATGGAGGAGACCTTAAGACATACACACCGTGTACACTATGGAACACGCCGTGTAGTATGACCTGGGGTCCGGCCATGTAACTAACAACACGGGTTGGTGTAATCCTTTCATTTACATGCCGTGTGTATATGGAAAATGCCGTGTATCTGGACATGTAACTAACAACACGGTTTGGCGGAGCTCGTCTAGTACACACCGTGTGCCTGAGGGACACACCGTGTAGTCTTGTCCGAGGACAGACCGTGTGGACTTAGCCGTGTGGCTGGGAAATGGGGTGGTGTACACGCCGTGTACGGGTGTAACACGCCGTGTAGTATCAAGCTGAGTAGTCGGTCGTGTCACGAATGACACAGGTAGTTGGAAAATTACACAATACACGCTGTGTAGTTTTGTTCAATGGGAGCCGTGTGGCTTAGCCGTGTAGAAGGACCCGGGCAGGGGAAGAGAAGTCAGGTACACACCGTGTAGTCAGTATACACACTGTGTAGTCTTGTTTTGCAAATCTTGAATGCCTTCTTCCTCCTGTTCCCCTTTTGGTCCCTTCATTTTTTAGTCTTTGATAATCTTGATCTAAGGTGTACGTTTGACCTTGTAGAGTCATTCCACCGATACGACCACGTGTTGTTCGCCAAGAGAGAAGCAACGATTATACTCCAGAGATGGTGGGCTATGGGATACCAATGGATCCTCCAATAGAGCCAGATGCGACACCAACCGTTATACCAGACACAGGTGCGGAGGCGTAGTTCCGTGAAGGCTTTATGCGGTTCATGCAGACCTTTCAGGGAGCACCGCCGGCTGCCACATCTATGGCTGAGCTGACTCGTATATTCCAGCAGCAGCATCTGCCGACGATCTTAGGGGATGGTGGACCACAGGCTGCGGAGTCTTGGCTGGGGTCTATGTAGACTATTTTTGAGCATCTTGAGATGCCTCCAGGGTGGAGGGTCAAGCTCGCGATGTATATGCTGTGTGATTCTGCCAAGAGGTGGTGGGATGTTACCACCCAATCAGAGCATCACATAGACATGGCGTGGGAAGATTTTCAGACAGTATTATATGACTTCTTCTTCCCAGAGATGCTGAGAGCAGATAGAGCTTGAGAGTTCATGAATCTGTAGTAGGGTGCTATGTCGGTGATGGATTATTCTGCTTGTTTCACTGAGCTTCAGCGTTTTGCACTTGTTCTGGTGGGTGATGAGACGTTGAGAGCCAGACGCTTTGAGGATGGTCTTCGATATGACATCCGATCACTGGTGAATATTTTCAGGTTGCCTTCAGTATATGCTATTGTGAACCAGGCGATGATTACAGAGAGGAACCTGCGGGAAGCTAGTGGTGTGGGCCAGGGCGGTTCAGCACCAGTTTCTGGTACTATTTCTACCGGCAAGAGGAAGAGACAGATGAACTTCTCTCAGGGTGGCAGTACCAACCAGAAGAATGTTCCAGGTGGCCAGGTCATGTGCTACCAGTGTGGTAAGGAGGGGCACAAGAGACCTCGGTGTCCACGAGACCTAGTGGAGTGTCGAGCTTGCAGCAAGATGGGTCATCTGCAGTACTTTTGCAGGGTGTTTCCACTAATGGCTAGTGAGAGGGGTTTTGTGCAGACTCCGCATGCGGGAGTAGGACCAACAACTTCTTACCAGTCGAGAAACTGGAATACGTCAGGGCGTGTAGGTAGGGATGGTGGTCGTGGACATGGTAGCCAGACACCAGTATCTCAGGGGCAGTAGGGCAGGACAACTCAGGGTAGCCAGGCTGTGTCGCAGGGCCGCAACACTGGGCATGCATATGCAGTGCAATAGAACCAACATGAGTAGGATCCCAGACCTTCTACTGGAAGAGGTACTATTCTAGTAGCTTCTATCTTATCTTCATTACTTTTTGATACGGGTGCTACACATAGCTTTATATCAGTACCCGTTGTGGAGATATTGGGCTCTGTGTTTCTTCTTATGCTGTTGTTATGACGCTAGACACTCCATTGGGAACTAGAACGGATGGTGTGCGTCAGTGCAAGGAGTGCCCCCTTGAGGTTGGAGGGTGTCACTTTCTATAGGACCTCTATGTCTTAGAGATGAAAGCTTATGACATCATTCTCGGGATGGACTGATTGGTTCCCTTTCGATCCTTTGTAGATTTCTATCGTCGCAGGGTGAGTTTCACGTCACCAGAGGGTGGAGAGTTTCTATACAAAGGTGAATGGGATGTTCAGGTGAGTTGATCTGGACCAGAGCATCATGGGTGAGGTTGAGTCACAGCCCAGATTGTGAGTTTATATCTGGATGATCAGGGGACTTATCAGAATGATTTCCCTCCAGTGGTTTATTGTTTCAGGGATGTCTTCCTGGATGACTTTTTAGGTCTACCTACAGAGCGTGAGGTGGATTTCTCTATTGAGCTTGTGCCAGGAGCAGCGCCGGTGTCCGTTCCTCCTTATAGTATGGCTACACCAGAGTTGTAGGAGCTCAATAGACAGTTAGAGGAGTTATAGGCAAAGGGTTTCATCCGACCCAATACTTCTCCTTGGGGTTCGCCGGTCCTCTTTACGAAGAAGGCAGATGATACCCTCAGACTCTGTGTGGATTATCAGAAACTAAACCAGCTGACAGTTAAGAACCGATATACCTTGCCAAGGATTTATGATCTTTTTGATCAACTTCATGGAGAACGAGTGTTCTCAAATATTTACTTGAGATCAGGGTATCATCAGTTGCACGTGAGACCATCGAACATACCGCTTATAGCTTTTTGGAGCAGGTATGGTCTATACGAGTACTTGGTTATGCCGTTCGGACTCACGAACTTGCCAACAGTTTTCATGGCTCTGATGAATCGTGTGTTCCATCCATATCTGGATTCTTTTGTGGTAGTATTCATGGACTATATCTTGGTGTACTCTCACACTCGACATGACCATTCCACCCATCTTGAGATCGTATTGAGTACACTGTGAGAGCATCAACTATATGCTAAGATCTCCAAGTGCCACTTTTGGATGGACCAGATCCACTTCTTGGGTCATATCATCTCAGAGATAGGAGTTGCTGTGGACCCAGAGAAGGTGAGACCAGTAGTTTCCTGGAAGAAGCCTAAGAATGTGTTTGAGATACGAAGTTTCTTAGGGCTGGCTGGTTACTACAGAAACTTCATCCAGGACTTCTCCCACTTAGCAGTGCCATTGACAGGTTTGAATAAGAAGGGTGTGAAGTTCATTTGGACAGAAGCTTGCGAGACAACCTTTCAGGACCTGAAAGGAAGGTTGACATCAACACCAGTCCTGATACTTATAGATCAAGGGAAGAGATATACAGTTTACTACGATGAATCAGGTATTGGGTTGGGAGTTGTGTTGATGCAGGGTGATCAAGTTATTGCATACGGGTCTCGGAAGCTCATGGATTCGTTCTCTAAGATGCATTTGGAGGTGCACGATAGTCAGGGGCAGACCTATTTTTCATCTTTAGCTGTGGATTATACCCTCCTAGATAGAGTGAGTATGAGATAACTATCTTATTTAGAAGGCCTAGTTCTACAGGATTAAGTGGCAAGTGAGGACCCTCCTCCTGGGTGGACGGTAAGCGATGATGAGGTACTGCGTTTCCATGGATGAGTATGGGTTCCAGGGGATATACGCGAGGAGTTAATGTGGGAGTTTCATGATTCACCTTGGGTAGTTCATCTCAGAGTTACCAAGATGTACCGTGACTTGAGACATCAGTATTGGTGGCCAGGTATGAAGAGAGATGTAGCTGGTTTTGTTACGAGATGTTTCACCTGTCAACAAGTGAAGGCGGAGCATCAGAGGCCAGCCAGACTATTACAACAGTTACCCATCCCAGAGTGGAAATGGGACGATGTCGCGATGGACTTCATGAATGGGTTGCCGAGATCACCTTGAGGCAATGATGCTGTGTGGGTTGTTGTGGACAGACTCACGAAGGTAGCTCACTTTTTGCCGATCAAGGATCCCTTCGGTGTGGATGATCTCGAAAAGTTGTATATCCTAGAGGTCATACGTCTTCATGGGGTTCCTTATTCTATCGTTTCTGATAGGGATGCCCATTTTACGTCTTATTTTTGGCAGAGTTTTCAGAGGGCACTGGGTACACAGGTGCTTCTAAGCACAGCTTACCACCCTCAGACCGATGGCCAGTCAGAGCATACTATACAGGTGCTTGAGGACATGCTGCGTGCATGCATCCTAGACTTTGGGGGCTCTTGGGAGAATCATATACCCCTAGTCGAGTTTTCCTATAATAATAGTTTTCAAGAAACTATTGAGATGACACCTTACGAGGCTTTATATGGTAGGTCATGCCGATCACCTTTGTGCTAGATAGAGGCAGGTGAGACAGCTTTACTGGGACCACAACTCATGTAGGAGACTTCTGAGCAGGTCCAGTTGATTCATAAGCGGATGAATACCACACAATCTCATCAGAAATCTTATGTTGATCGCCATAGACGACCCTTGGAGTTTGTCGTTGGGGATTAGGTTTTCATGCGTGTTTCGCCGAGGTTGGGACATAGACGGATCAGGAGACAGGGTAAACTTTCACCGAGGTATGTGGGGCCATTTTAGATTCTGGAGAGAGTCGGGTCGGTTGCCTATCAGTTGTAGTTACCACAGAGGTACCGGCCCATGCACAACGTCTTCCATGTATCTCAGTTGCACCACTATCATTCAGAACCATCTCACTTCTTTCATCCCAAGGAGGTTGAGCTTCAGATAAATGCGTCTTTTGAGGAGCATCCGATTTGTATCGTTGATAGGAGCATGAAGGTTCCATGAGGCCGTTTAGTTCCTCTCGTATGAGTGCTATGGCAGCATGGCTGGGTGCAGGACGAAACCTGGGAGCGGGAGACCGACGTACATGCTCAGTGTCCAGAGTTGTTCTAAGCTTTATCTTCACCACCCTTAGAAGGGATATTCAGGGACGAATTGCTTTAAGGGGGGAAGTTTGTAAGAACCCAGTTCTTATTTTTAAGATACGGTTTTCTTCTTTTCTCCTTGCCTTAAGTGTTTTTGAGAAAATAAGGAAAATGGGGGAAAATACTAAATTTCGGGACTACACGCCGTGTACTATTCCACACGCCGTGTACTTTGGCCGTGTGGGATGAGTACACAGGGTGTGTATCCATGTTGGTGACGAAGGGTGTAAAAACCAACTACATGCCGTGTAGTGGATATTTACACGTCGTGTAGTTAGTCGGCAGAAAAATAGTAAGGTGGTGGAAGCAGCCGCTAGTTGAGTGGCAGTACACGCCGTGTAATCAGAAATACATGCCGTGTACTCATGTCGATGGATGAACAGTGCGATGGTGCCGCCAGAGGAACAGTTAAATGAGACAAGTACACGTAGTGTGGTCAATAGTACACGCCGTGTAGTTTATTTTTTTCGCTTAAAATGGGCAGTAGCCTCCCCTATTCACAGGGAAGGCTTAGAACCGTAGGAAGGAGTCAGGAGAGAGGGCCTGACCTTTGAGGAGCTCCAGATCGAGTATCGGGAATCCGTTTCCTGCACCGTTGATCTCCCTAGAACCGCACATGTGATTTCTTCCTCCTCCTGGCATAGTTATTACCAATTCTTTCCCAAGGGAAAGTTATTTGAGTTTGAACGAGGTTTTCTTTCACCTCAGATCTATGTCGTTCTTGGACGATTCGAGGATCGTCGTTCTCGTATACCGTTCAAGGGTGTTTGAGGTAGGTGGATTAGTGTTTAAATTCCAACTGCTATGCGTTTTTGTGACGTTGAGCTATGAACCCATGTTGGGGTGTCATGTGGATGAGGCCTTAACTGTTTTAAATACCTAGAATTGTATAGGTAATTAAATGTGATAATAACTATTGTTTGGAATCATTGCTTGGATCCAGGACCACCCCGGGGGTGCGTTCCTCTGTTTAGCCATTTGGACAAGATACCCGAGGGTATGCCATGTTTATTTTGCGCATTACTTTTGCCTCGAGAGGAATTTTCTGTGAATTTATTGTTTATATGTTGGGCATGGACCGGTTACTTGTTTAACCTGAGGGAAGTGTTTCCTTTTGCCTGAGGGCAATGGTTATTTCAGCTTGAGTGCAACCTCTTTCGTGCCTGTGAGCAATAGACTCTATGCCTGAGGGAGACACTTTGTACACCTGAGGGAAATATCTTTTATGCCTATGGGAAAGTACCTATAGGTTACATTTCTGATTACCTGAGGGTAAGGGTTTGCGTGTCTGAGGACACTGACTGTTTACATAGAAATTCATTGTGGTGGTTTCCTTATAATGAAAAATTAAATGAATATTAAAATGGAAATATAAATGGTATATCTAGTTACTTTTGAGTACTACTTAGTTTATTGCATTTAATTTTGCACATTGTTGTTGCATGTTTACACACAGTTGAGCATAGGCCTTTGGTGGGTGCCTACTGGGATTTATTTCTCACACCCTGTTTGGGTCATGTCTTCGACCCAAACAGATTACATTTCTACAGGCGTGGATAAGGGAAAGGGTCCCTATACAGGTACTTGATTTCTATTGAGGAGTAAGGGAGCATGGGACCGGGATTAGGCTCGCGATGCTACCGACTGTTTTGTTTTGTTTTTCTGTACTCTGTATTATACTATACTATATTGTTGTGTAACATGTTCTGGATGTTTTCTTAGAACTTGAGACATGTTGCATCATTATTTATATATCTTTTGGTTATCTTTTACTACAGTTTTTTATATTAAATGTTTATGGTTTATTGCTTCCGCTGTTGTTGTATGCTTTTTATTTTATTACGCTGCGCTACACTTTGAAAAATGAGGGCATAGTTTCCCCACTATCAGACCTGGGCCCTAACTGCTATTCAGAAGCCTCTGGCATTTGAGGAAATGCGCTTGAGGTCATGTGACCAACCGGGTTCGGGGCACCCGTTGAGTGGCACCTGGATCCGGGATGTTACACCAGTTATATTGAGTATATGAGTAGAGACTAAGATTCATTTGGTCATTTTGCATCTAATTTCTTTGAAACCTTAATATAATAATTCCATGCTTCCATAAGTATTTAGATTCACTTGTTGAACAATTTTAACACTCATTTACTCAAGAAGGAGTTATTCTAACACATATAATATTCCTTAAGTTCTTAAATTACCAATATTACATAAGAACTTGTATTAAGTTACAAGTTGAAGGAGTAACTTACATTAAAATATCCTTTTAAGGATTAATTACAAATTTTTAGATTTATTATGATGATGACGATATATATATCTACAATAAAAGATTTTTATCAGATGAATATCATATCTTAAATCTTTTCATTAAGGACTTTTAATGAAAGTGCTCCCACTAAAACTAATGACCCCGTAAAACATATCCATTTAGTGATCCAAGATCCATATTTCACTAAGAAATGTATTTTCTTGGGCATTCATCTCTCCTTTTAGTTATTTAGGTAGGGTATCATCCAAATCAAAATAGTTGTGAATCTTGGATAATTGAGTGGATAACCACTTATCCAAATTTATCATATGGATATACTCAACTCTATTCTTTTGGTATCCTAACTGTCATGGATTCCCAGCTAGTGTAACAACAATAAAACTTCAAAAACAATCTAACCAAGGAAAATCTAGGGGCACTCAGTATATTCATGAAACTTCCCAATACGACAATCTGGAGTCACTCATTACTTGTCTTATACAAGATAATCTAGGGGAACCTTGTAACGACCCGAATACGGAGCCCCTCCACTAGTGCCCCGTACCCGGTTCGTCACATGACCTCAAGCGCGTTTCCCCAAATGCCAGAGGCTGCCGACTAGTAGCGAGGGACTTGGTGAGTCGGTGGGGAAACTATGCCCTCATTCAGTAAGGTATACAAGGTAAGAAAACAACAATAATCAGTGGAATCAGTAAACAACATGCATAACCACAGAAACCAAACAACATAAGAATTGTAGATATATAACTTCGATGATAATGATGCAGCAGGTGCAAGTATATAAGGAAAAAAACAAACACAACAACGTGCTGAAGTACAACTAAAACCAAGTGAAAAATAAAAACAAAGTAAGCTCCTCATCATCGCGAGCCCCGGCTCGGTCCCATGCTCTCCAGCTCCAGTGCAATCAAGAACTTGAAGTAGAAGGGCGCTTGCCCTTGTCTATACCTATAGAAACATAGTCTGCTTGGGCCCAAAAGCATGGCCCAAACAGGGTGTGAGATACAATCCCAGTAGGCAATCACCCAAAGATTTGTGCCTAACAATCAATGAATAGAAAGCAAGTAATAAAACAAGAAGTAGTAAACAGGAAAGCACAAGCAGCTACAATCCATAGTTCTAACAAATAAAGTACACAAGTAAGCAACCAACAACAAGAAGAAAAAAGGTAACCCTCTGGGTAGCTCTCACAGCCTAACCCCTATGGTTCAACCCATAGTACTAGAAACCCTTTAGGAGGCACACACAGTCTCACCCCTCTGGTTCAACTACGTAACTAAGCAGACTCTCTGGGGAAGCACTCACCGTCAATTCCCCCTATAGTCTCGTATCGTGCTAAAGGCTCTTTGGGGAAGCACTCAATGTCAATTCCCCCTGTGGCCCACGTCGAGAATCTACAGACTCTCTGGGGAAGCACTCAACATCAATTCCCCATATAGTGTCGCATCGTAATTAAAAGACACTCTGAAGAAGCCCTTCCGTCAATTCTCCCTTTGGTCTGCTACTCTAGGTTCTCACAGTCCTGAGTACAACTAAACATTCTCAGCGCGTGTATATCATCCAAGTAAACCTCAAGAAATACTTGGCTATCATTCTACGGCTCAACAACAATAACAAAACAATAGTTCCGTTATCCTACAACTGGGCATGGCAACTGGCAAAATTCCCAACAGGCAGAACAAGCATGGCAAAGCAACCTGAGCACAATATAAATTACTCTACTCACAAGCAATAACCTCTACTAAAGAAAACAAGAAAAACAAGCAAACAGTAGGGGCAAAACAGGAAACACGCAATACCCCGTTCAAGGATATTGGTGGAATATGCAAAAAATACTCATCGAATTTCAACAGAAAGGCACAAACCACCTACCTCGATCCGAGGAGTTCGATATACGTGAACCATGATGACAGATTCCTCTTAGAACGATGTAGATCTGAGAAAAAACACAAAAAGTTCATCCCACGATAACTTGGAAATGAGGAGGAATCAAGAAACAAGGCTAAAGCAGAAGGAATAACTCACCGCTGCGATTCCAACACAATCAACCGTGCTCAAATCGGAGAACGGACGGCGGGGCGGGATCTCGGAGAAGATTCGGCCGTACGGTCGCTTCCAGGCGAACGAAATCTAGAGAAGAAGATGATTTTGGGGGTTAGGCGCGACCCTGGTCCATTTAATGAAAAAAAAGAAAGTACACGGTGTGTACTTCTTGAGTACACGACGTGTACTTTAATTTTCCATACTCCGAATTAACTGGCCTCCACCTCAGCCTTACACACCGTGTGTGTGGCCCGGACACGGCCAGCACACGACTTCGAGCTAGGAAGAGTACACGGTGTGTACTCAGAAAGTACACGGCGTGTACTCAGAAAGTACACGGCGTGTACTCAGAAAGTACATGGCGTGTACTCAGAAAGTACACGACGTGTACTCAGAAAGTACACGGCGTGTACTTCTGAAATTTCCAGAAAATTTATTTTCCTTAAAAACTCCATAAAAAAGGGAAAACATACCTGAAAAGAGATCCGGGTTCTTACAAACTTCCCCCCCTTAAAGAAATTCATCCCTGAATTTCCCTAACGAGGTGGAGAAGGAGAAACACTGAACAACTCCGGCCACTGCGATCGTACATCGGTCTCCCTCTCCCAGGTCTCGTCCTGTACTCGCCCGTGCTGCCATAGCACTCGTACCAGAGGAACAGACCGCCCGCGGAGAACCTTCGTACTATGATCAACAATCCGGATAGGATGCTCCTCGAATGATGCATCCTCTTCAAGCTCGACTTCCTCGGGCTGAAGGAAGTGAGATGGGTCTGAAAAGTAATGACGGAGTTGAGAGACGTGGAAGACGTCGTGCATGGCCCGATACCTCTGAGGTAGCTGCAACTGATAGGCAACCAGAACAACTCTCTCCAAGACCTCAAATGGCCCAACGTACCACGGTGAAAGCTTACCCTGTCTCCAAATACTTTTGTGTCCCAACCTCAGTGTGACACGCAGGAAAACCTGATCACCGACCTCGAACTCTAGAGGTCGTCTTCGCTGATCAACATAAGACTTCTATCGAGACTGTGCCGTAGTCATCCTCTTCCGAATCAGCTCTATCTGTACTGAGGTCTCCTGAACAAGACGAGGTCCTAGCAAAGCTGCCTCTCCTGCCTCCAGCCAGCATAAGGGTGATCGACATGGCCTACCGTACAAATCCTCATATGGTGCCATCTGAATGGTCGCCTGGAAACTGTTGATGTAGGCGAAATCCACTAAAGGAATATGCTTCTCCCAAGAACTGCCAAAGTCTAGAATGCAAGCCCGGAGCATATCCTCAAGCACCTAGATTATGCGCTCGGACTGGCCATCAGTTTGGGGATGGTATGCTGTACTCAAAAGTACCTGTGTACCCAAGGCCTTCTGAAGTCCCTGCTAGAACCGAGAGGTAAAACACGCATCTCTATTTGAAACAATAGAACGCGGAACTCCATGCAGACGAACGATCTCTCTGATGTAAAGTCGTCCCAGATCATCGACACTGAAGGTCCCCTTGATTGGCAAGAAGTGAGCAACCTTCGTAAGCCTGTTGACGACAACCCAAACAACATCGTTTCCCCGAGGTGACCTCAGAAACCCGATCACGAAGTCCATCACAACATCGTTCCACTTCCATTCCGGAATGGTTAACTGTTGTAAAAGCCCCGCTGGTTGCTGATGCTCTGCTTTCACCTACTGAAAAGTAGAACATTTCATGACAAAACCAGCAACATCCTTCTTCATACCTGGCCACCAGTATTGGCGATGAAGGTCCTGATACATCTTGGTGACGCCGGGATGAACTACCCAAACAGAGGAATGGAAATCCCACATCATCTCCTCGTTTATGTCTGCTGGAACCCATACGCGTCCTTGGAAATACAAGATCTCATCCTCACCCACTGTCCATCCAAGAAGAGGGTCCTCTTCTGACACACTCTCCCGCAGGACTAATCCTTCTGAGTCTGATAGCTACCTCATCCGTACCCAATAAAGTAGCATGGAGGTAACAGCTACAGAAGATAGAAAAGTCTGTCCCCGTCTGTCGTGCACCTCCAGATGCATCTCAGAGAACAAATCCATCAGTTTCCACTCACTACTAGCCTCCTAAACTGCCTGAATTTGAGTTCTCCTGCTCAACGCATCTGCCACTGCGTTGCCTTTCCCTAGCGTATAGGAAATAAAGAAATCAAAAGACTGAAGATACTCGACCCACCTACGCTACCTCAGATTCAGATCATGCTGAGTGAAGATATACTTGAGACTCTTGTGGTCAGTGAAGACCAAAAAGTACTCTCCCAGAAGATAGTGTCTCCAACAGCGCAAGGCATGAACAACAGCAGCTAACTCCAAATCGTGCGTAGGGTAGTTCCTCTCATGTGGCCTCAACTACCGAGACCCGTACGCAACGACTCCATCTCCCTATATAAGCACAGATCCCAGCCCGATACCTGAAGCATCACAGTAAACAGTGTAGTTCTTTCCTGGATCTGACAAGACTAGTATCGGTGCTGACGTCAACCTCCCTTTCAGCTCCTGAAAGGCTGACTCACAAGAATCTGACCATAAGATCTTCTCCCCCTTCTTGGTCAGACCTGTCAAAGGTGCTGCTAGACGAGAAAAGTCCTAAATGAAACGTCTGTAGTATCCAGCCAGCCCTAGGAAACTCTGTACCTCAAAGATGTTCTTCGGCTGCTCCCAGGAAACTACAGCTCTCAATTTCTCTGGGTCCACTGATACTCCTACCTCTGAGATGACGTGACCCAAGAAGTGAATATGATCCATCCAGAAGTGGCACTTCTAGAGTTTATCATAAAGCTGATGCTCTCTTAGTGTACTCAGAACGATCTCAAGATGTGTGGCATGGTCGTGTCGAGTGTGAGAGTACACCAAGATATCATCCACGAAGACCACGACAAAGGAGTCCAAGTAAGTATGGAACACTCGATTCATCAGTGCCATGAAACCTACAGGCACGTTCGTGAGACCGAACGACATGACTGTATACTCGTATAGACCATACCTGCTCCTGAAGGCTGTCAGAGGTATATCTGATGGTCTAACGCGCAACTGATGATAACTGGATCTCAAGTCGATATTTGAGAACACCCGGGCTCCACGAAGCTGATCGAAAAGGTCGTCAATTCTCGGCAAGGGATATCAGTTCTTGACCGTCAACTGGTTCAGCTTTCGATAATACACACAAAGCCGAAGGGTACCGTCTTCCTTCTTTGAAAACAGGATAGGCAAACCCCAAGGAGAATTACTGGGTCGGATGAAACCCTTAGCCTGTAGCTCCTCCAACTGCTTCTTGAGCTACTACCCAGAAAATCCTAGAATACACAGCGTGTACTTTTTGGATACACGCCATGTAGTTTTCAGGCCGTGTCACTGACCGTATGAGCAGAACACGGTGTCATGGGAGTAACTTTGGGAACACGCCGTGTACTATTGGTACATGCCGTGTAAGTTCGGAGCCGTTTACACGGCCGTGTCACTAACAACACGAGCCGGGGAAGCTCGGGTAGAACACGTAGTGTCCTTAGGGAACACACTGTGTAGTCCTGTCTAGGTACCCAACCATGTCACGAAAAACACAGCCAGAGGCTGTCGGAGCCCCTCCACTGGTGCCCCGTACCCAGTTCGCCACATGACCTCAAGCGCATTTCCCCGAACGCCAGAGGCTGCTGACTAGCAGCGAGGGCCTTGGTGAGTCGGTGGGGAAACTATGCCCTCATTCGGTAAGGTATAAAAGGTAAGAAAACAACAATAATCAGCAGAAGCAGTAAACAACATGCATAACAATAGAAACCAAACAACGAAAGCATTGTAGATATATAAATTAGATGAAAATGATGCAGCAGGTGAAAGTATCTAAGGAAAATATCAAACATAACAACGTGTTGAAGTACAACTAAAACCAAGTGAAAAAGAAAAACAAATTAAGCTCCTCAGCATCGCGAGCCCCGGCTCGGTCCCATACTCTCTAGCTCCAGTGCAATCAAGAACCTGAAGTAGAATAGTGCTTACCCTTGTCTATACCTACAACAACATATTCTGCTTGGGCCCAAAAGCATGGCCCAAACAGGGTTTGAGATACAATCCCAGTAGGCAATCACACAAAGATTTGTGCCTAACAGTCAATGAATACAAGGCAAGTAATAAAACAAGAAGCAGTAAACAGGAAAGAACAAACAGCTACAATCCATAGTTCTAACAAATAAAGTACACAAGTAAGCAGCCAACAACAAGAAGAAAACAGGTAACCCTCTAGGTAGCTCTCACAACCTAACCCCTATGGTTCAACCCATAGTACTAGAAACCCTCTGGGAGGCACACACAGTATCACCCCTCTGGTTCAGCTATGTAACTAAGCAGACTCTCTGGGGAAGCACTCACCGTCAATTCCCTCTATAGTCTTGTATCGTACTAAAGTCTCTATGGGGAAGCACTCAACGTCAATTCCCCCTATAGTCTCGCATCGTAATTAAAAGACAATCTGGAGAAACCCTTCCATCAATTCTCCATTTGGTCTGCTACTCTAGGTTCTCACAGTCCTGAGTACAACTAAACATGCTCAGCGCGTGTATATCGTCCAAGTAAACCTTAAGAACTAATTGGCTATCATTCTACGGCTCAACAACAATAACAAAACAACAGTTCCTCTATCCTATAACTAGGCATGACAACTGGAAAAACTCCCAACAGGCAGAACAAGCATGGAAAAGAAACCTCAGGACAATATAAATTACTCTAATCATAAGCAACAACCTCTACTAAAGAAAACAAGCAAAGCAGGCAAACAGCAGGGGAAAAACAGGAAACACGCAATACCCCGTTCAATGATATTGGTGGAATTTGCACAAAATACTCATCGACTTTCAACAGAAAGGCACAAACCACCTACCTCGATCCAAAGAGTTCGATATACGTGAACCAAGATGACAGATTCCTCTTAGAACAATGTAGATCTGAGAAAACACACAAAACATTCATCCCACGATAACTTGGAAACGAGGAGGAATCAAGAAACAAGGCTAAATCAGAAGGAAGAACTCACCGCTGTGATTCCAACGCAATCAACCGTGCTCAAATCAGAGAACGGACGGCAGGGTGGGATCTTGGAGAATATTTGGACGTACGGTCTCTTTCAGGCAGACGAAATTTGGAGAACAATATGATTTTGGGGGTTAGGCGCGACCCCGGTCCGTTTAATGAAAAAAAATAAAGTACACGGCATGTACTTCTTGAGTACACGACATGTACTTCAATTTTCTGTACTCCAAATTAACCGGCCTCCACCTCAACCTTACACACCGTGTGTGTGTCCCAGACACAGCCAGCACACGGCTTCGAGCCGGGAAGAGTACACGGCGTGTACTCAGAAAGTACACGGCGTGTACTTCTGAAATTTCCAGAAAATTTATTTTCCTTAAAAACTCCAGAAAAAAGGGAAAACATACCTGAAAAGAGATCTGGGTTCTTACAAATCTGACATAGGCATGGAACTAACCTATTGGATGATCGAGGTCTTTACAAGTGTTTCTTTAGAAGGAATCTCATTCTTAGTATTTTAGGTATTTTTCATTTTTAAAATCTCATCAATTTAATATACATAATATGCATATTAAATTCACAATCACTACATCCCATATAATAATTATTTTCTCATGTTTTATTCCATTTCTATTTATGCATGCTTCTAATGATTTGGTTTTTTAATCCCTTTTCCAATCAATAAATTAACGTGTTTACACCACATTAATGTGTACTTCTTTACACAACCCACAAGTCTGTGTTAATCACCCAGAAAAAGAATTCAAGTGTACTTATACATATCCAAATGCATCATATGCATAAGGTACATGAACACTTCATGAAAAGTCATAAAGTTATATGAAATTGATAAACTTCACACGAGTAAGCCCGAAGTGACAAATAACCAACCACATTCAATTTCTTAGCTAAGGTTAGTCTATGAAAAAGTAGGTGTTCTGACCCCAAGTCCCCATACCACTCAAGTGAGAATTCAATCTGTGAAAACTCTAACATTTAAGATACACAAACTATGTCCAAAAACTACTCACAAGATCATAACTAAACTTAAAAACCGAGTTTAAGGTCGATGAAAACTAATTTTTATGATATCAAACCTAGCATGATATGCAAGGCTCTATCCTAGAAGCAATTTTTTCATATAAATTTTGACATGTAGATATTCATAATATAAACAATTTATAACTATGAATAAAATATGGAATAACCTTTAAATAAATAAAAAATTAAAATATTTAAACATGATATAAAAATTTATGAACAATTTCATAAATAAATGTTAATTATAAACCCTTTTATAATTTCAGCTTTAACATTATGGACATTCCATAATTTTGAATATAAACTCTTGATATTATTTCCAATATGAA
Source organism: Viscum album (assembly GCA_963277665.1). NCBI lineage: Eukaryota > Viridiplantae > Streptophyta > Magnoliopsida > Santalales > Viscaceae > Viscum > Viscum album. The sequence goes on from OY728127.1 coordinate 1,818,490,102, forward strand.
TTCTTTCATATTTATCAAAATATAGCACTTACTTTTTTTAATATATAATATTATATGAATTACAAACTATTTATAATTCAATTTCTATTATGTAAACCTTTTATATAATCTAAATATCATATACTAAATTATTACTTAAACCTTTATCATATCAATTATCAAAACACCTTTTGATGTGACTTATATAATATCCAAATAAATCCCCTTTAATTTGAACAATTTCAAATTAATTATTTATGAACTAAACATGAATATTAAGGAAATTAAATTTTTTTTTTATTTTTTTTCCAAAATATGAGACATTTATGAACTATTCATATATAAATGATAATTATAAACATTTTATATATTAGAAAGAATATAAACATTTTATATTATTTTCAATATGAGCCCTTTCACATTTTATGTTAAATGACATTTATATGATATTTCATGAATTATAAACATTTTATAATTCAATATCTATTATATAAATATTTTTATATAATCTAAATATCATATATGTTGTAATTTTTTAACTCTCTATAAATTTCCATTTTAGATTTCTAAATAAATAAATAATTTCTATATCATAAATCATGCCATTTAATTTGTCAAAATGTATATAAAAAATATATATTTATCCACTAACCATAAACATTTTATAGTTAATTAATTTATAAAATACTTTTATAAATTTATATAAATATTTCAAAATAACTTTTTCATTATTTATAAACAATTTATAAATAATATAATTCAATTCAAAAATTAATTCTCTTGATTAAAATAAATACTTTATTTTTTTCATAAACATGAGTAACTAATATGAACTTTTTCATATTTATTTCCAAGCTTAAAAATCTCATTTCACTATTAAAACATATTTTTCACAAATTAATAAACATGTTGATTCGTCAAAGAAACCTTAACTCTGATACCACTGATGGGGTTTTCACGATCATCATATAATCATATGCATTGAAATATAACCCAAACATAATAATATCTATCTTTAAGAATCAATGCGTAAATAAATCTATAAAACAAAATTCCTGGAAAATGCCAATAAAAACAGTCTTCTTCTTCCTCAGCGAAGGAGAATACTTGATGAAGATCATGGATCAATGAAAAAAAGAACCCTATCTCTGAGGGGGAACACCAACCAATGTGTAACAACCCGACCCTAGAAGCCCAGAGTCGGTGCATTATTACGTATCATTGGCATGATCACAAAAGATCAAGTCTTGAAAGACCGATTAGTTTAGTAGCCTTGTAAATACTAGATACATTCATAAGGTTTACATTACCTCATAAAATGAAAAACTACAAAAAAATTGTTTCCATAGACAACACTGATATCCCATAGAATATCCCTGCAGGTCAGTCATAATATACTTCTTCGCATCCTGGAAAAAATAAAACATAGAAATGGGTGAGCTTAGATTCTTAGTAAGGATAACAATATAGTGGAAGCTTTCATAAATAAGCACAAACATTTAAGGAAATGTATAAAACTAAAACAAAAGCCTTTAAAACTTGAAATTCAGCATAATATAGAAAATATAAAATCAAATAATTCCATTTACTTACTCACATGAATATTATACTAGTCGAATAATCAAATGCAATATCAATAGCCACTTTCATAATGATGGAATGCATAATGCCAAACTTTCATAACCACATAGTCAAGGCCTTGTGCCAATAATACAAATAATATTTTTTCAAGGCCTTGTTCCAATACACTAGTTTGTCTCATGAGACCTACCGATGCATCGAGGAGCTATAGCGGGCTCCACCTGTCACTTACTAAGTCTAATGCATTCCTCATATGAAAAGGTTTAAACATAACATAAACATTCGTATTAAAACTGGCATATGAAATGTCAATACTTTATCCATAAACCATGAATGGTATGAGATAACACATCCACAATCAAACATATCACAAAACCTTCAATACAATATGGAGGTTTTGTATCATAATAAATCAACCTCAAACAAACTTAAAATCCATCAAAGGATGTTGACATAGATGAAATCAAAACCTTTTTATAGAAATATATCTTTCTATTTTGAAATCATTTAAAAGTTAAGTAATTATAAAATAAAACATTTATATTTGAAAATATTCTTATAATCTTTTAAGGGAAGCTTCAAAGACGTTATAACAGTGGAAAATAGCCTCACCCACTGTATAAGTTAAAAAAAACATTCTTACATTAAATTTGTCAAAAAGGCCAAAAGGTACCTTGTTTAGAAAACGATGGAAAGATTCCTTTATAAACATCTTATAAAATTGAAACAAGGGTATAAATGAATTTAACCCATAGTCTATAAAATAGTAAGAATGTTTTGAAATACATTTTTAAGAAACATGGATGTGGATGATAAAGAGGTCCCAGTAGATAATTACGTATAAACAACCTCAGATAATGAAGAGATTGTAGAATTAACCCTTACCTTTTACTTTTCCTTGGTAGAGGGTAGGTTAACCTCATGTATAATGGTGAAATAATTGTTATTAAATTATACAAGAATCATATACATTAATATGATATAATATACGATCTTTTAACATTGCTTTGTTAATAATATTGTAGTATTATCGTCGTTTTGAGTGTTAATTGATTCATTTTCCTTTATATTATTTATTCTGTAAGTAATGTTTGTTATGGATAGGATGTATCTTATTCATATTCAGAATGATATTAAGTCTTTAAACATTATTTTTAATCATTTAATGAAAATTAGTCTTGAATGGATACGATGGGGAATGAATCTCATCGCGTTCATGGAGACAGTAATCCGTACGTACGCACGGGCGACAATATCATTATTTTGATATTAAAATAATATATAATTGGATGGTATATCATATATACAGAATCATTATCATGTTATATTTATTATTTACATTAATTACACATCATTATTATATATATCCAAATAATAATGTATTGAATAACAATTACACCACGATGTGGAGACGGTAAGCCGTACGTACGCATGTATGGTGACATGCCATTCAAAGGATGGATAGAATAATGAATATGGTTGTACCATATTTATAATAAAATCATAGTATATATAATATACTGAAGTTATTATTTTAGAATGGAAACAACAAAGAAAGAGTAAGTGTAAGAAGAAAGGAACTTGAAAGAGGTGATGAGATATTTACCTCTTCTTCGGGTTCTTTCTTTTGATTTAATCAAAAGGGATCCTTAGGTTGGATTTATGACTAAAGGAAGGCCTCCAGGATTAAGGGAGGACAATTTAGAGGGTATTTGGATAGGGTTTGGCCGAGTCAAATAGCTTTGAAGGTGTGTATTTGAGAGAAGGGGGAGTGCCCTTTTATAAGAGGGGTGAGGGGCACCTTAGGAAAAGCTAGAAATATTATTTTATAATAAAATCATTTTCGGTTTCTAATGGCTCCAAAATGGATTATTTAAAGGCTAAGGTGGGGATGTTTAAAGTCTCGGAATTTTCATGGATTTTTTTCTTAAATACATGGGAATTTTATGAGTCCTCGAAAACTGGCGGCACGTGATTCTGAGGCCCATTGTGTCCGGAATCAATTTCTGAAGTTTTGTTCGGGTACATTCAGTAAACGTACGAGCAGGATTTTATAAATTTTGAATCGGTGCTCAGAATTGAAATCCGAGGGCACCTTTGAACTCGTAGTGCCGATATTCACTTAATAAGACTTTCACCTCAACAATAGTTGGTCGAGAATGAAAGTTAGTTTTTGGGTTTTACGTGGGAATAATAAAATAATTTAAGTACATGTCTTAATTTATTTTATTTTTTATATCCACCATGTGGAAGTTGTAGGTGGGGACCACCACACCTTAACCTCCCATGATAGGTTATGGTGGTGGGGACTGCCCGAACCTAACCTCCTCTTCATGTTTATTGTGGTGGGGACCACCCTAGATTTAAACCCCCTTGAAACACCCCATTAATGGAGAAACTCTCAAAATTCCATTAAGTGTAGGGGAGCCTCTTCAACTCCCCTAACACTTAATGTTCTTTATCTTCCTAGTTAATTAATTGATCCAACACATTCAATTAATTAATTTAAACCATTTGAATTTTATGCCAACAATTTAATAGGATATCATAATCTATTATTTTTTTTGGAATTTGTCTTTTTGGTGGAGCTTGGGAAGAGGAGAAAACTTGGAGAAACTATTTCTCTCCAATGAAGAACAACCACCAAAGAATGAATAACTCTTCATTTTCCAATGATGGACATCTTCTTCTTTGATCTTCAACTGGAACAAGGGAGGAAGCGCTGTCCTTGAAGAACGTCGACGACGTCGTCCTCGACTTCTTCATCTTCTTACCCGACGTCAACGAATCGACGTCCTCTTTTCCGCGACTTCGTCAACAATCAACGAAAAAAGGTAGGGGTTCAAGCTTGGTTAAATTGTTGCATGTTATTCATTTTCCTTAGAGGATTAGAATTCGAAGCCGCTTGATATCACCCGAACACGAAGGGCGTGGGCCGAACAAACACGGCCCGACCCCTCCACCTTATTTGTGGAATATGACGCTAAACATGGAATGAGTTCGAGATGAGAGTTACTCATCAAAAATGGTTGTGAATAGAAGTCGAAGTCTCGAGGATTACGTGGAAACTTTCAGAATGAGAATCGGGCCACCAGAACTCATCCGGTGACCCACGGAAAGTTCACCGATGGATGGAATGACAATCGTCACCGCATGGACGGCGAAGGCGCTACCGCACTGTCGGAGGAGTAACCCATGAATGATGGGATGCAACGATGTAGGGGCGGTCGGCGCAAGCCTAGCCGTGAAGGAAACCGGTGGCCCGAGCCACCGGGTCGCCGAAGAAGGTGCGACGCAACCGTGCTGCACGGTGGAGCACAAGGGGGCCGCGCCGATGCAGCGACGGCCGGCGCAAGGCCGACTGTGAGGAAGTCCGGCAGCCCAAGACACCGGGTCGCCAGAGGAGGCGTGGCACATCTCCACTGCGTGGGAGTCAGTTGGCCGCTCGACCATCCAGGAGGAGTGGGACCCACCGATAGGTCCCGCGTGACGCGGACTGGCGCCACATGGCACCAGTTTGTCTCCCACCCGAACGACATAGCTGTTCGGGATTCCCAGGGGGCGCGACTTCCCCCCTGGACGTAGATAGGGTGGACCCCACGGGATGATAGCCATACGGGCCACTAGGATGGAACTAGCGCGGGCCGGGCCACCGTCGAGGCTCGGGTCGGACCAGACCCAGACCCGTTCAACCTGTTTCCACTCTTTTGCCCGTAACTTGAGCTATGTGCGCCCGATCAACGAACCTTCTATGGCTACAAAAACCTTGGAGGAATACGGTTCTTTTGGTATACCCTACTCAAGGTTTGGACATAGTTGGGGTATGACTGGGTTGGATTCGAACGTAATTCCAATCGGGCCCTCGAAACGAAAATGCCAATAACACTCAGACCAGGTGTCCGATTGACGCATCGTCTGTCGCGTTGGGTTTCTTTTGGAAAGATGGATATTTTGGATACATAAACTCGAGACTTCATGGTAGTTGATGTATCAGAACTTGGATTGAGGAGAGGAACCTTTCAGAATCAAGCCTGCTTTGTGCGGAACCCTGTGGCTGGCTGTGCAATGACGACTGTTCCTGGATCCTGTGTGGGTTCGACAACACTGAAAACTGTTCCTGGATCCTATGTGGGTTCGACAGAATTGATGACTGTTCCTGGATCCTGTGTGGGTTCGAAAGGTCCGTTAACTGTTCCTGGATCCTGTGTGGGTTCAATAGTTCTGAATTATGTTCCTGGATCATGTGTGGGTTCGACAGAATAGATGATTCAGTGGCTACATCTGATCATCTCTATCTCTCTACAAAAGTTTTATACCTATGTGAGCTGAGTCAGTAACTTTTTTTTACCTCATTATTGATATGGGTTACTTGATAACTTAGGTATATGTATGGGAATATACCTAAGTGGGGTTGTCTATTGATTTCATACCTTGTGGTTTATCCTTGTTGGATTTTGTGAGACCTTGAGGGTCTCGGGGTCCCTACTGAGTATCGTTATACTCACCCCTGTATGGGCTATGCCCGCACCTGTTTGTGTTGGATGTAGACGACATACAATGCTGACCGAGGATGAGTGTTCTAGGACTGGATGGTGCCCGGAGGTGGACCTCACGACAAGTCAGTACTCGGAGGAGACTGACGGACGTGGACTGTTGAGGAGGATATCTATACCTACCCTTCAGGTAGGATCCATGGTGGATGATCCATGAGTTGTTTTTCACCTTTCAGCTATTTTTTCCTTTTTCAGTTGTACTTGTACTTTACAGTTGAGCTTGCATTTCCAGCCCCTTTACTTTTCATCATCACTCTTTTGTTATACAATTTTACTTAGTGTTTTGTTTCTAGCTTGTACTCTATTGTGTGTGTTTTTAGGATATAAAGGAAATGCCTTCCCAGTTTTAGGGATTTATGCCTTTGGTGCTAGACGCCAGCCCCTAGCCTATGGAAGGAAGGCTTGGGGTAGTCATGGTATGAGAACCGGGGGACGGGTCGTGAAAAATTGGTATCAGAGGATTCGGTTCTACCACATAACTTAGGACTCTGATATTTATTTTCTGTGAAGCAATAATGTTAAGGGTACTGAGTGTAGTTCTCAGTTTAGGGAGTCCAGTGTTGGTGCGGTGGTCGACGTATCCATACATCAGGACCCTGACTTCTAATTTCTGACTTAGTTCACGAAAACACTGATTGCGTGTGTGTTTCAAGAGTTTTCTTAGTAATATCTTTGAGTCAGCTCATCAAGTATAACTTATTGACCGTGGAGCACCTGTTTCTTTTTAGGATAGTCCCACAAAGACATCCAGCCAGGGTTCTAGGATTTGTACGAGATGACAGCCCACCGAGCGACGAGGCCTCGGTGCAGGGTCCTATTATAGCAGAGGATCCAGCGGTACTACTACCCATTGAGCCACTGATGTCACCAGCCCTAGCAGTAGAGAGTGCATGCTGCCTGAGCGCGTTGCATGTGTTCCAATGCCAGAGGCCACCCAGGTACAGGGGAGAGACGGACCCGCAGGCAGCTGAGGATTGGATGGAGGTTGTGGTGATAGTTTTCAGACTGGTAGGGACACCAACAGACCTTATGGTGATCCTTTCCATGAGTCTCCTTCAGGAAGCATCAAGCAAATGGTGGATCCTGATGCTCTAGGTGCATAACGAGGCGACACTTCTCTGGGCATACATCGAGAGCCTTTTTCGGGCAGAGTTTGTCTCAGCCACCCTACGTGCGGTGCGGATACAGGAGCTACTGCATATACAGTAGGGTAGCATGATGGTAGCTCAGTTTTCAGCGAGGTTCACCGAACTCTCGTGCTACTCCACATATATGGTGCAGGACCCATTCTTCAGGGCCCGGACCTTTGAGAAGGGGCTCAGGCGATAGATCAGGGCTTCAATGATCTCCCTCAGTATCCCGACGCAGTAGGGGGTGTTGGAGCGAGCCCTCTTAGTGGAGAATTTCCTTGCTGAGCAGTCACCAGCAGCGAGACCCACCACCAGGCGTCATGTAGAAGATTCTTCTACAGTAGGTAGCAGAAAAATGTCATAGAGGTCCAAGAGGACCAGACCATCTAGTGGATAACCTTAGGACATGGGTTCGGTTGTGCAAGGCACACGAGACATAGCCAGTCATTCGAGGATTAAGCAGTGTTTCACATGCGGCGGGCAGGGTCACATGGCTCGTGACTGTCTGACCCGTTGTTCGGATGATCAGCAGATAGTTGAGGGACCTCCTAGGCAGAGGCAGAGGCTCGATCGAGGCGATCCGCAGGGCGCAGGAAAACGTGGCAGAGGATCTGGTCGTGCAGTTGGCGGTGGGTGACGTTTTGAGGTGTTACCACCACCACCACCAAGAGGTCCACCCCGACCGTAGGGAGTAGGTGGACATGCGAGAGCTCAACTCCAGGAAGCTAAGGCTTATAATCACGACACTCTGGAGATTATTCGAGGTACGTTTTGTGTCTACTCCATCTTAGCTGCAGTTCTTATAGACACAGGTTCTAGTCACTCTTTCATTGCCACTGCCCTCGTTCGGAGCTCAAAGATTTTTACGGAGCCATTGGATCGATCCTTACAGCTAGAGATTCCTATGGGAGCAGATTTGACGATTACGCACTGGTGACAGTAGTGTGAGATTACTCTAGGAGGTGAGAGTTTCGGCTGGGATCTTCTATTAGCAGCGTCGAGGCCTTACGACATCATCTTGGGTATGGACTGGTTATCTACAGTCCATGCTTAGATCGACTGTATTAGGCACAAAGTGCGGTGTTTCCGCATGGATGAGACCAGTTTCACCTTTACCAGTGAGAAGGGAGCTTTACAGCACAGGATGGACTTACTCAGAGGAGGGTGCAGTGTATCACTCATAAGTTGGTCTGCCTTACCCTCGGAGTAGTTGATGCGGAGATTTCGATCTATCCTGTAGTGGTGGACCAGTACATGAATGTTTTCCCTGACGATGTTCCAGGACTACCTCCTCACAGAGAGGTGGACTTCTACATTGACCTGTACCCCAGGACGATGCCAATATCTACACCAGTATATCAGATGGCTCCCGTGGAGCTTCGTGAGCTACGGGTACAACTAGAGGACTTACATGGGAAGGGATTCATCTGGCCCAGTGTTTCTCCCTAGGCAGCCCCGATTCTGTTCGCCAAGAAGGCGGATAGAAGCTTGAGGCTTTGTGTCGACTACCGTCGCCTGAACCAGGTGACCGTGAAGAACAAGTACGCACTCCCGAGGATTTATGACCTCTTTGATCAGCTGAAGGGAGCATGGTGGTTCTCGAAGATAGACCTCAGATCAGACTATCACTAGCTCAGAGTTCGAGATGAGGATGTGCAGAAGATGACCTTCAGATGTCGGTATGACCACTACGAGTTCATGGTTATGCCATTCAGCATAACCAACGCTCCATCAGTGTTCATGGGACTCATGAAAAGGATCTTCCAGCCATACCTCGATCGCTTTGTCTTAGTCTTCATCAACAACATTCTGATCTACTCGACTATTGAGGAGGAGCATGCCTACCATTTGTGGGTAGTACTGGACACACTTTGAGAGAACTGACTTTATGGTAAGCTCTCGAAGTTCCAGTTTTGGATTCGAGAGGTTCACTTTTTTGGACATGTCATCTCGGAGGCTGGAGTTGTAGTAGATCCAGCGAATATTGAGGTGGTACTTTCTTGGGAGCCACCTAGGAGTGTGACAGAGGTACGAAGTTTCCTAGGTTTGGTTGGATATTACCAGAGGTTTGTACCAGACTTCTCCAGAGTTGCAACACTACTATCAACCTTGACGAAGAAGGGGAAACCCTTTGTATGGTTAGAGAGATGCCAGTAGAGATTTCAGGAGCTGAGGAAAAGGCTAACTAGTGCCCCCATCTCAAGGATTCCAGAGGAGGGAATATGGTACATAGTATACTGCGACACATCAGGGACCAGACTTGGGTGTGTCCTGATGCAGGAGAGAGCAGTGATCACTTATGGTTCTCGTTAGCTGAGACAACATGAGCAGAACTACGCCACCCTTTTCTCAAAAAAAAAAACTATGCCACCCATGACCTGGAGTTAGAAGTAGTGGTCTTTGCCTTGAAGATGTGGCAGCACTATCTGATGGGCGAGCATTTCACAATCTACTATGACCACCAGAGTCTTAGTTATATATTCTCTCAGAAAGACCTGAACCTGAGACAACGGAGATGACTTGAGTTCCTCCAGGACTATGACTTAGAGATAGTCTATACTCCTAGAAAGGGGAATGTTGTAACAGATGCACTCAGCAGGAGATCTGGTATACAACTGCTAGGTGAGGCGATAGAGCAGCTGACCGATTTGCAGATATCCTTTGTGGATAGAGATAGAGCAGATTTCCTTCAGTATCTTACAGTCACTCCCCCACTTCTTCAGTGAGTCAGGGAAGCACAACATGGGGAAGATGACTATAAGACACGACGTGCTCAGATATCCACAGGGCAGACACCTGATGGATTTTCTGAAGGTGGGGAGCACGTTATCCTCTTCAGAGGACGTACTATGGTACCAGTGTCACTTTAGGATGAAGTTTTGAGGGAGTTACACACATCCCCTATAGTGGTACATCCAGGAGTGGTGAAGATGTACCAGGACCTTCGACGATAACATTGGTGGCCAGGTATGAAGAAAGCAGTTGCATAGTTTGTCTCTCGATGCCTCACTTGTCAGCAAGTGAAGGCGGAGCACCAGGCACCAACCGGTTTAGTTCAGCCTTTAGAGGTCCCAAATTGAAAGTGAGATGGGATATCCATGGACTTCGTGATAGGAATTCCACATACATCCAGGGGTCATGACTCGATTTGGGTGATCGTTGACCGAATCACCAAATCGTCCCACTTCCTACCGATCAGAGAGTAGGGTTTAGTAGAGAGCTTGAGACGCCTCTATGTGCAGGATATTGTGCGGCTACATGGAGTACCTTCTTCTATTGTCTCCGATTGTGATGCACGATTTACTTCCCAGCTATGGAAGGGGTTGCAGAAGGCTTTCGAGATGCAGCTTCATCTAAGAACCGCCTTTCATCCTCAAACAGATGGTCAGACTGAGCAGACCATTCAGACCCTCGATGACATGATGCATGCTTGTGTCCTAGACTTTGGTCGCAGCTGAGAGGATCACTTACCTTTGGTGGAGTTTTCCTACAACAACAACTATTACTCCACCATCAGGATGACACCTTTTGAGGCCTTTTATTTTTGACCTTGCAGATTTCCACTATGCTGGACAGACCCAGGGGAGTCAGTACTAGTGGGACCAGAGATGATACGAGCTACCACAGAGAAGGTGCAGATCATCTAGGAGCGGATGAAGACTACACATAGCAGATAGAAGTTGTATACTGATAGGATATGGAGACCTCTAGAGTTCGAGGATGGTGACCACGTCTTTCTACATGTCTCACCTCGACGAGGATTACAGAGATTTGGTCAAGGAAGAAAGTTATCTTCATGTTTCATCAGACCTTTCTAGGTCATCAGCATAGTTGGCGAGGTGGCATACCACTTAGATCTTCCACCTCAGTTACACAGGGTGCATGACATCTTCCACATATCCCATTTGAGGAGATACGTGCATGACCCTTATCACATAATCGACTATGGGGAGTTGGACGTCGATGATGGGGAGACTTTTACGGAGGTTCCAGTGGAGATTGAGGATCGACAGGAGCAGGTCCTTCGTGGACAGTTGATACCACTGGTGCACATTCTTTGGCATTATGGTAACCTCCAGGAGAGCACATGTGAGCAGGAGGCTTAGATTCATGCTCAGTACCCCCATTTGTTTCCTTAGTTAGAGTTTTATCTTATGAGGATATAAAGCCCTGAGGTGGAGAGAATGTAAAGACCTAGAATTTCCATGGATTTTTTTCTTAAATACATGATAACTTTACGATTCCGCGAAAACTGATAGCACATGATTCCGAGGCCCGGTGTGCCCAGAATCAATTTTTGAAGTTTTGTTCGGGTACATTCAGTAAACGTACGAGTGAGATTTTATAACTTTTGAACCGATGCTCAAAATTGAAATTTGAGGGCACCGTTGAACTCATAGCATTGGTATTCGCTTAAGAAGACTTTCACCTCGATGACAGTTGGTCGAGAATGAAAGTTAGTTTTTGGGTTTTACGTGGGAATAATAAAACAATTTATGTGCATGTATTAATTTATTTTATTTGTTATATCCACCATGTGGAAGTTGAAGGTGAGGACCACCACACCTTAACCTCCCATGAAAGGTTATGTTGGTGGGGCCCACCCGAACCTAACCTCCTCTTCATGTTTATTATGGTGGGGACCACCTGGGATTTAAGGCCCCTTGAAACACCCCATTAATGGAGAAACTCTCAAACTTCCATTAAGTGTAGGGGAGCCTCTTCAACTACCATAAAACTTAATGTGCTTTGTCCTCCTAGTTAATTAATTGAGCCAACACATTCAATTAACTAATTTAAACCATTTGAATTTTATTCCAACAATTTAATAGGATATCATAATCTATTATTTTGTTGGCATTTGTATTTTTGGTGGAGATTGGGAAGAGGAGAAAACTTGGAGAAACTATTTCTCTCCAATGAAGAATGACCACCTAAGCATGAAGAACTCTTCATCCGCCAATGACAGACATATTCTTCTTTGATCTTCAACCAGAACAAGGGAGGAAGCACTGTCCTTGAAGAATGCTGACGACGTCGTCCTCGACTTCTTCATCTTCTTACCCGATGTCAACGAATTGACGTCCTCTATTCCGTGACTTTTTCAACAATAAACGAACAAAGGTAGGGGTTCAAGCTTGGTTAAATTGTTGCATATTCTTCGTTTTCTGTCAAGAATTATAATTCGAAGCCGCTTGATATCACCCTAACGCGGAGGGTGTGGTCCAAACAAACACGGCCCGATCTCTCCGCCTTCTTTGTGGAATATGACTCTAAATGAGGCATGAGTCCGGAATGAGCGTTACTCACCAAAAATGGTTGCAGATTGAAGGTGACGTCCTGAAGAGTGCGTGGAAACTTCTGGAATGAGAATCCGGCCACCAGAACTCATCTGGTGACCCGCAGAAAGTCCGCCGACGGATGGAACGACAATCCTCACTGCATGGATGGTGGCGTCGGAGGAGTAACCCGCGGCTGACGGGTGCGGTAGTGCAGCGGAGGCTGGCACAAGCCTAGATGAAAATAAAACTAGTGGTCCAAACCACCGGGTCGCCGGAGAAGGTGTGGTGCAACCACGCCGTGTGGTGGAGCACAAGGGGGTCGCGACGATGCAGCGGTGGCTGGCGCAAGGCCGACCGCAAGGAAGTCTGGTAGCCCGAGCCACCGGGTCTCCGGAGGTGGCGCAGCGCATCGACACCGCGCGTGAGTCGGTTGGCTGCTTGATGAGCCGAGAGGAGTGGGACACACCGCTGGGTCCCTCGTGACGCGGACCAGCGCCACGTGGCGCCAATTTATCTCCCACCCGAACAACATAGTCATTCGGGATTCCCAGGGGGCACGAATTCCCACCTGGATGCGGCTAGGGTGGAACCTGCGGGCCGCTAGCCACACGGGCTGGGCTACCCCCACAGACCGGGTTGGTCCGACAGGGTGAGACTGGACCCGGACCTGTTCGACCTGTTTCCACTCTTTTGCTAGTAACTTGAGCTACGAGCGCCCGATTGACGAACCATATACGACTATGGAAACCTTGGAGGAAGAAGATTATTTTGGTATACCCCACTCAAGGTTTGAACACAGTTGGGGTATGGCCAGGTTGGATTCGAACGTAATTCCAACCAGGCCTCCGGGACAGAAATGCCAATAACTATTAGACCAGGCATCCGATTGACGCAACGTCTATCACATTGGGTTTCTTTTGGAAAGACAGATATTTTGGATACATCAACTTGGGAATTCGTGGTAGTTGATGTATCAACACTTGGCTTGAGGAGAGGACCCTCCCGGAATCAAGCATGCTTTGTACAGAACCTTGTGGCTGGCTGTGCACTGACGACTGTTCCTGGATCCTGTGTAGGTTCGACAGCACTGACGACTGTTCCTAGATCCTATGTGGGTTCGATAGCTTCGAGGACTGTTCCTGGATCCTATGTGGGTTCGACATCTCCATTTACTGTTCCTAGATCTTGTTTGGGTTCGACAGTTCTGACTTCTGTTCCTGGATCCTGTGTGGGTTTGAAAGAATAGATGATTCAATGGATACATATGATCATCTCTATCTCTCTACAAAAGTTGTATACCTGTGTAAGCTGAGTCAGTAACTTTTGTATTTACCTCATGATTGAGATGGGTTACTTGATAACTTAGGTATATGTATGAGCATATACCTAAGTGGTGTTGTCTGTTGATTTCATACCTTGTGGTTTATCCTTGTTGGATTTTGTGAGACCTTGATGGTCTTAGGGTCCCTATTGAGTATCGTTATACTCACCTCGGCATGGGCTATGCCCGCACCTTGTTGTGTTGGATACAGACGACGGACAACGCTGACTGAGGCTGAGTGTTCTAGGACTGGACGGATCCTGAAGGTGGACCTCATGACGAGTCGGTACCCAGAGGATACTGACGTACGTGGAGTGATGAGGAGGCTATCTGTACCTACCCTTTAGATAGGATCTGTGGTGGACGATCCAGGAGCTGCTTTTCACCTTTCAACTATTTTGTCCATTTTCAGTTGTACTTGTACTTTACAGTTGGTCTTGTATTTCCAGCCCCTTTACTTTTCATCACTCTTTTTTATACAATTTTACTTAGTGTTTTGTTTCCATCTTGTACTATGTTGTGTGCATTTTCAGGATATAAAGGCAATGCCTTCCCAATTTTAGGGATTTATTCCTTTGGTGTTAGTCACCAACCCCTGGCCTATGGAAGGCAGGTTTGGGGTAGTCACGGTACAGGCCTTGGGGGGCGGTTCATGATAGGATGGGTCTAAAACCACTCAACCAATAGGTTTTAGATAGGTTTGAGTCACTATATTAACCTTATCTTTTAGATTTAACTCTTAGTTAAATAGTTTAACCTTTACCATGTCTCTTTGTATTTTTATATTATATGGTTAATAAACTTACTATATACTTCCAAGAGAACCCCAAGTGGTTAATTAATGATACACCTATCATTATATAAGTATTTTGGCTGAACCTTATATTTTTAGGAATAAAATATCAATTAATAATATAATATTTGTTTTAAAAACTCTTTTATGTCAATTTTGAAAATATTTGGTATTTTGTTTTTGCTAAATTCATAACAGCATTATTACATAAAAAAAATTCATCTAACCAACCCTAATATGTCATATTAACCTAGAAAATTAGTGGAATTCATAAAAAGTCTCAAATTACATTTATTTGGATATTTATAATATCAATTATTTTAATATTTCATTAATTAGGTAATTAATGCATCATCATTGTGTCATAAATAAATTAAATTATTTAATGTCTAAAAAATATAAATAAAATACCATTATGTAGGAAATATTTTTATATTTCTAATGAATATTTATAGTGGAATTTATCTTACGTGTAACCCTATATTAAAAATGGTTTACCTATTAAACTTTGAATTTAACACTTTTAACTCTTCTTTGAATTAAATAATAATAAATGTCCTAATCTAATCCAAGTGGACCTAAAGGATAATATTTTATTCCTAAGGTTGTTTTTGGTCGAATTACACTTATACAATAGAATTAGGACATGTTTTAGGGTAATAATAATATCATTTTTACCCTTAATTACCCTATTTACTTTTAACAGTGGTAAATAAAAGTAAAAAGTTACTATTCACCAAAAATTATTTTCATCTTATTGAACCACATTTTACTTATTTATATCAACCATGTCTCTTTTATTTTTTAAATTCAACTCATAGAAGCGGTAAAATTAAGTTTTACGTAAATTTGCAAATGCTCTTTGGAGGTGGGTAAAAGACGGTAAAAAGTTCATTAAAATTTTTATATATCTAAAATTATTATAAACTAACTTCAATGAATTACATTGAAATTATATAGGTATTATGTATCTATTTTGACCTAAAATAAATTTAAATAAAATCAATAATTATTTAAATAAAAATTTGGTTTTAAACTATAATTCAGTGTTTTCACTATTCATCAAAAATTGAAAGTTTTCAGAAAAATACCAAAAATTAACCCTAAGCTAATTTCGATATTCCGAATCCAAAAATAAAGTCCATTTTGAAAGATAAAATTTATAAAATTTCAAAAATTAGGTATTACTATTCATAACAACTAGTTTGATTGGTTGTGGTGTGTGTTAGAACTCAAAGTTTCATACAACACACACTATTTTTTTTATTCAAAGAGAAGCGTACTATGAAAGATTGGGGTGTTACAATCACCCCTCCTTCAAATAATTTCGACCTCGAAATTTCTAGAGTATTAATGCGTAAAAATAATCGGGTGTTTCTTCATTATAAGTTCCTCGGGTTCCCACGTTGCCTCTTCCATCTTATGGTTTCTCCATAGAACTTTTACCAGACGAGTTGTCCGGTTTCTCAACACTTGTTCTCTTGTATCAAGAACCTTGATAAGCTCTTCGCAATAAGATAGATCAGGTTCCAGTTCTAATTCCTCATAGGTGAGTACATGCGTTGGGTCAGACATGTATTTTCTCAACAGTGATACGTGGAATACATCGTGAACTTTGGAGAGACTTGGTGACATTTCCAAATGTTAACCTACAACCCCAATTCATTATAGAATTTCAAAAGGTCCGATGTACCTGAGACTTAATTTTCCCTTCTTATCGAAACGTATAACACCCTTCCATGGAGATACCTTCAAGAAAACATGATCTCCAACCTGAAATTCCAAATCATTATTTCGGTTATCGGCATAGCTCTTCTGCCTACTTTGAGCTGCCTTGATGTGGTTTTGTATTACCTTCACCTTTTCCATAATTTCCTCCACAAGTTCTGGGCCTACGAGTTTTCTTTCACCAACATCATCCCAACAGGTTGGTGTGCGACATCTCTTTCCGTATAATTCTTCATATGGTGCCATATGAATACTTGAATGAAAGATATTGTTATAGGAAAATTATACCATAGGTAAATATCGATCCCACATAACTTGAAAGTCAAGTGAGCATGATCTTAACATGTCTTTTAAGGTTTGAATAGTCTGTTCTAATTGTCCATCAGTTTGGGGGTGGTGGCAGTGCTCAAATGAAGTTCAGTATCCAGGGCTTTTTGAATACTTTTCCAGAATCTTTATGTAAAACGGGGATCACGATCAAAAATAATTGATAGGTGTACTCCATGAAGTCTCTAAACTTCATTAATATATAGTCTTACTAGACGTTCAAGTGGTAAATCTTCTCTTATAGCAAGAAAATGTGCTGAGTTTGTAACACGATCAACAATAACCCATATTGCATCGTTCCTTCTAGGAGTCTTTGGTAGTCCCATGACAAAGTCCATCGTAATATTATCCCATTTCCACTCAGGTATGGGAAGAGGTTGCAAGACTCCTCCAGGCTGTTTCCTTCCATCTTTCACTCGTTGACAAACCATACATCTTGACACAAAATCAGAAATCTCCCTCTCCATGTCGTCCCACCAAAAATGTTCCTTCAAATCTCTATAAATTTTGGTGCTTTTGGGTGTATAGAGAAGTTGGAACTATGAGAATCATCCAACAATTCTCTTTATAGATCAGGTATATTGGGAACACAAAGTCTCTTCCCAAATTTCAAAATTCCATCTTCATATATGAAGTCACCCAATCTCCCATCATTCACAGCTTTAATCTTCTTTTGAAACTCCTCATCATCAACCTGAGAACTTTTTATCCTTTATAGTAAAGATGGTTTGGAAACCATTTAAAAAAGCATTAATGTTTCACCTTCCATGGTTATTCCCATATCAATTTTTACAAGATCCATGAAAATAGGATCCCTTTAAACTCTCATTTTGTTCAAAACTCCATGATCTTTTCTAATCAAAGCATATGCCACCTTATTTTCCTTCCTCAGGTGGTAGTGTATCGTGAAATCATAATCCTGGAGTAGTTAAAGCCATCTCCTTTGCCTCATTTTATTTCTTCCTGTGAGAAAATATACTTTAAACTCTTGTGATCAGTATAAATATCACATTTTCACCAGATAGATGGTGTCTCAAAATCTTTAAAGAAAATATTACAGCTGTTAACTCAAGATCATGAGTATGATACTTTTTCTCATGAATTTTCAGCTATTGTGATGCATAGGCAATAACCTTATCATTCTACATAAGGACACAACCAAGTCCTTTCTTTGAAGCATCACTATAAATAACAAACCCATCATTCCTTAATAGTAGAGTCAATATAGGAGCATTGACTAATCTTATCTTCAATTCTTCAAAACATTATTCACATTCTTTTGTCCAAAAAAATTTCACCCCTTTACGTGTGATCTTGGTTAATGGGTTAGCCAATCGGGAAAAATTCTGGACGAAATAACGATAATAACCTTTTAAACCAATAAAACCGCATACCTCAGTTATACTCGTTGATGCTGTCCATTCTTGGATTTCCTTGGTCTTATAAGGATCAACACAAATTCCATCCTTGGAGACAATATGTCCAAGAAAAAAAATCTCCTAAATCCAGAATTTACACTTGCTAAACTTCCCATATAATTCATGTATTCTAAGAGTCTTTAGGATAATGCGCAAGTGATTTTCACGATCTTCATACCTTTTGGAATATACCAAGATATCATTAATAAATACCACTAAAAAGTCATCAATATATTCCTTGAAAACTATATTAATTAGATCCATGAAGACAGTGGGTTCATTAGTCAATCTAAAAGGCATTACTGTAAACTCATAATGCCTGTACCTGGTTCGAAATGCTGTTTTCGGAATGTATTCCTTATTCATACACAACTGATGATATCCAAATCGAAGTTTAATATTTGAAAAGTATTGAGCTCCATGAATTTGGTCGAATAAATCATCAATGCGAGGTAGGGGATACTTGTTCTTTATTGTTATTTCATTGATCTCCCTGTAGTCAATGCACAACCTCATAGATCTATCTTTCTTCTTAAAAAAAGGACAGGGGCTCCCCATGGAGAAACACTAGGGTGAATAAATCCCTTATTACTCAATTCCTCTAGTTGTTTCTTTAGTTCCACTAATTCCACAGTGGCCATTCTATAAGGGGTCTTCGATATGGTCCTTGATCCAAGAATTAAATCAATGGAAAACTCAATTTCTCATTCTAGAGGATGTCCAAGTAAATCTTCTGGAAACACATCAACATATTCTTTCACAATAGGTACATACTCTATTTGAACATTATTTTCCTCACCCATAGTTATTTAATTCTCTTCCTCCCCAATAATTGAATTTAGTTGAGCTACTAGGGGTGGATCAAGATAAGAATTATGTGGTGACGATTCTGCTCTAAAGATAAGGTGTTCTTTATCATCATCGTCAAAAATAGTAACCTCCTTCTTCTTATAATAAATTTTTTCATCATGGTCCGGAATCCAATCCATAAAGAGTATTATATCAAATTCAATCATGGGTATGACGATGAGATTATCATATAAATAATATTTATATGCCATAATGGGGACTGATTCAAAAAACTTTATTGCAATTATACTTCCTTTAGGAGTTTTAAATGAAAACTCCCTTGTTAAATAAAATTGGAAATATCTAATTTTCTTAGAAAACTAGGAAGATATGAAACAATGCGATGATCCAGAATCAAATAAAGCATTGGCTAAACTTGAGGAAACCATTAAATTACCTACCACTACTTCTTTCGGAGCTTCAACCTCAGCAGTAGTGATAACATAAGTTTGGCCTTGATCAATTGGACTTTTCTGAGGTAAGTTTGCTTGTCACTTAGGATATTAATTTATATAATTCCCCCTTTCTCTACAATTGTAGCATTCAACATCAACAACCTCTTTCTTCCCCTTGCAATCATGAGCTTGGTGGCCTTTTTCACCACACTTGTAACAAACTCTCATTCCCTTCAAGCAAGTACCAGGGTGTTTCTTCCCACATTTACTACATGATGGATATTTAACTTTTCCCTTATTCCCCTTATTTCCATTTACAGAGTGTTCAAAAGATCTCTTCTTCTATTTCTTTGTTTTAAAGTCGTAAGACTTAGATAATTATTTTTCTGTCTTGATAGCACATGAGACAATATCTTCGTATAATGAGAAGGATTGTGAAACTATTGCTTGACAGAGAAATGGTTTTAACCCATCAAATAAACGATCAATATTACTTCTTGGGTTACGTATATAATCTACAACATGCCTCACTTACCTTGTAAAGTTAGCTTCATACTTTGCGACATTCTCATCCTCCTTTTTCCTCAGACTCAAAAATTGTCTTTCCATATCCGCTCGATGGTCATAAGGAAAGTATTTTATAATAAAATTTCTTTAAACTCCCTCCATTATATATTTGATACTTACTTATCTTCCTTTGTGTTTTTAATCAATGACCACCATTGATCAGCATCTCCAGTGAGGCTGTTAACTGCCATGAAAACTTTTTCCCTTTCGCTACTCCTCAAGGCGTGAAATATTTTCTCTAAGGAATTTATCCATTGCTCAGATACTAGTGGATTTGTACCCCCATTGAATGTTGGTGGTTGTTGCCTCATGAAGTGATCTAACATTGATCCTCCACGCTGCGGATCAGGGTGATCCATATGGGTAAAGTTATTATTCATAACCTGAGTGAGTTGTCCCAGTATGGTGATAAGCTGATCAACACCAGTTGTATCACTAGCTCCACTATAATTATCTTGAGAATGAGGGAAATCCCTACATGGAGTGCGTGCATTGATACAGTTTCTATTCCTTCCACTAGGCACCATTTCTAAATAATGGCATAAACTACATTAGTTTATAAATCGAAATACATAATTCTAAACTTATAAAACACTTAACATAAATTTAACAGTTTATGGATATAATCTATAATCATAAAAAAATGTTTTCTTTGAGGAAGTATATACTCATAAACCCTTCATAATGGTTTTTAAATAAAATGAGAATTATCCTAATCATATCCCCCGGGAGTGTTGTAACCAAGAGTGCAACAAGACCTATTGTGGTGCACCAGTTCCCGTTTGAGTCTAGCTCAAAGCGGTATTTTCGGGTTTTACCTCTAGGTACATCTGTGCCAGAGCTGCCTCTACCAGCTTGTATCCAGACAGAGATTTATTACTTGGAAAACTCACAAAATCTCCAGAATTTCAAAATTCTAGGAATTTCTTCTATACTAATTCTCAAAGTCTATCTTAGGGTAATGTGATCTAATTAGAGTTTATCTAAATCTAGTTTCCAAGGTTTGTACTAAACTTCCTCTGATACCAACTATAACACCCCAACCCCAGAAGCCCAGAGTCGGTTCATTATTACGTATCGTTGGCATGATCACAAAACATCAAGTCTCGAAAGACCGATTAGTTTAGTTGCCTTAGAAATACTAGATACATTCATAAGGTTTACATTACATCATAAAATGGAAAACTACAACAACATTTTTTCCATAGAAAAAACTGATATCCCATAGACTATCCCTACAGGTCTATCATAATATACTTCTTTGCATCCTGGAAAAAATAAAACATAGAAATGGGTGAGCTCAGATGCTCAGTAAGGATAAAAATATAGCAGAAGCTTTCATAAATAAGCAGAAACATTTAAGGCAATGTATAAAACTAAAAAAAAGCCTTTTAAACTTTAAATTCAACATAATATGGAAAAGATAAAATCAAATAATTCCATTTACTTACTCACATAGATATTCTACCAGTCGAATAATCACATGCAATATCAATATCCACTTTCATAATGATGGAATGTATAATTCCAGACTTTAATAACCACACAGTCAAGGCCTTATGCCAAGGCTTCAAATAAGATTTTGTCAAGGCCTTGTTCCAAGACACTATTTTGTCTCATGAGACCTAACGATGCATCGAGGAGCTATAGTGGGCTCCACCTGTCACTTACTAAGTCCAATGCATTCCTTATATGAAAAGGTTTAAACATAACATAAACATTCATATTAAAACTGGCATACGAAATGTCAATACTTTATCCATAAACCATGAATGGTATGAGATAACACATCCACAGTCAAACATATCACAAAACCTTCAATACAATATGGAGTTTTTTTATCATAATAAATCAACTTCAAACAAACTTAAAATCCATCAAAGGATGTTTACATAGATGAAATTAAAACCTTTTTAGAGAAATATCTCTTTCTATTTTGAAATCATTTAAAAGTAATATAATTATAAAAGAAACCATTTATATTTAAAAATATTCTTATAAGATTTTAAGGTAAGCTTTGACGATGTTATAACGTCAGAAAATAGCCTCACCCACCGTATAAGTTAAAAAAAACATTCTTACCTTAAATTTGTCGAAAAGGTCAAAAGGTACCTTGTTTGGAAAACGATGGAAATATTCCTTTATAAAAATATTATAAAATTAAAACAAGGGTATAAATGACTTTAACCCATAGTCTATAAAATAGTAAGAATGTTTTGAAATACATTTTTAAGAAACATGGATGTGGATGATAAAGAGGTCCCAGTAGATAATTACGTATAAACAACCTCCGATAATGAAGAGATTGTATAATTAACCCTTACCTTGTACTTTTCCTTGGTTGAGGGTAGGTTAAACTCCTTTATATTGGTGAAATTATTGTTATTAAATTATACAAGAATCATATACATTAATATGATATCATATATGATCTTTTAACATTGCTTTGTTAATAATATCGTAGTATTATAATCGTTTCAGGTGTTAACCGATTCGTTTTCCTTTATATGCTTTGTTATGTAAGTAATGTTTTTTATGGATAGGATGTATATTATTCATATTAATAATTATATTAAGTATTTAAACATTATTTTTAATCATATAATGAAAATTAGTCTTGAATGGATACGATAGGGAATGAATCTCATCGCGTTCGTGGAGACAGTAATCCGTACGTATGTACGAGTGACAATATCATTATTTTGATATTAAAATAATATATAATTGGATGGTATATCATATATAGAGAATAATTATCATGTTATATTTATTATTTACATCAATTACACATCATTATTATACCCATCCAAATAATAATGTATTGAATAACAATTACACCACGACGTGGAGACGGTAAGCCGTACGTACGCACATATGGTGACATGTCATTCAAAGGATGGATAGAATAATGAATATGGTTGTACCATATTTATAATAACATCATAGTATATAGAATATACTGGAGTTATTATTTTATAATGTAAATAACAAATAAAGAGGAAGTGGAAGAAGAAAGGAACTTGAAAGAGGTGATGAAATATTTACCTCTTCTTCGGGTTCTTTCTTTTGATTTGATCAAAAAGAATCCTTAGGTTGAATTTATGACTAAATTAAGGCCTCTAGGAAGAAGTTAGGATAGTTTAGAGGGTAATTGGATAGGGTTTTTTCGAGCCAAATGGCTTTGAAGGTTTGCATTAGAGAGAAGGGGGTGTGCCCCTTTATAAGAGGGGTGAGGGACACCTTAGGAAAAGCTAGAAATATTATTTTATAATAAAATAATTTTCGGTTTATAATGGCTCCAAAATGAATTATTTAAAGTCTAAGGTGGGGATGGGTCAAAAACCACTCAACCTATAGGTTTTATACAGGCTTGGGTCACTATATTAACCTTATCTTTTAGATTTAACTCTTAGTTAAATATTTTGACATTTACCATGTCTCTTTGTATTTTTATATTATATGGTTAATAAACTTACTATATACTTACAAGAGAACCCCAAGTGGTTTATTAATGATAAAAATATCATTATATAAGTCTTTTTTCCAAACCTTAGATTTTTAGGAATAGAATATCAATTAATAATATAATATTTGTTTTAAAAACTCTTTTATGTCAATTTTGACACTATTTGGTATTTTGTTTTTGTTAAATTCATAATAGCATTATTACTTAGAAAAAAATTAATCTAACCAACCCTAATATGTGATATTAACGTATAAAATTAGTGGAATTCATAAAAAGTCTAAAATTACATTTATTTGGATATCTATAATATCAATTATTTTAATAGTTCATTAATTAGGTAATTACTGCATCATGATTGTGTCATAAATAAATTAAATTATTTAATGTCTAAAAAATATAAATAGAATACCATTATTTATGAAATATTTTTATATTTATAATTAATATTTATAGTCAAATTTATCTTATGTTTAACCCTATATTAAAAATGGTTTCTTTATTAAACTTTGAATTTAACACTTTTAACTCTTCTTTGAATTAAATAATAATAAATGTCCTAATCTAATACAAGTGGACATAAAGGATCATATTTTATTACTAAGGTTGTTTCTGATCTAATTACACTTATCCAATAGAATTACGACATGTGTCAGGGTAATAATAATATCATTTTTACCCTTAATTATCCTATTTACTTTTAACAGTGGCAAATAAAAGTAAAAAGTTACTATTCACCAAAAATTATTTTCATCTTATTGAACCACATTTTACTTACTGATATCAACCGTTTTTCTCAAAATTTTGAAATTCAACTCCCAAAAGCGGTAAAATTAAGTTTTATATAAATTTGCAAATGCCCCTAGTAGGTGGGTAAAAGACGGTAAAAAGTTCAATAAAATTTTTATATATCTAAAATTATTATAAACTGACTTTAATGAATTAAATTGAACTTATATAGGTATTATGTATCTATTTTTACCTAAAATAAATTTAAATAAAATAAATAATTATTTAAATAAAAATTCGGTTTTAAACTATAATTCAGTGTTTTTCACTATTCATCAAAAATTGAAAGTTTTCATAAAAACACAAAAAATTGACCCTAAGATAATTTTGATATTCCGAATCCAAAAATGAAGTCCATTTTGAAAGATAAAATTTATAAAATTTCAAAAAGTGGGTATTACTATTCATAACGGCTAGTTTGATTGGTTGTGGTGTGTGTTAGAACTCGAAGTTGCGTACAACACACGCTATTGTATTATTCAAGGAGAAGCGTACCATGGAAGCTTGGAGTGTTACATTCTCCCCTCCTTCAAATAATTTCATCCTCGAATTTTCTAGAGTATTACTGCGTAAAAAGACTCGGGTGGTTCTTCATCGTAAGTTCCTCCGGTTCCCACATCGCCTCTTCCATCTTATGGTTTCTCCATAGAACTTTTACCAGACAAGTCGTCCAGTTTGTCAACAATTGTTCTCTTGTATCAAGAACCTTGGAAGAATCTTCACAATAAGATAGATCGGGTTCAAGTTCTAATTCCTCATAGGTGAGTACATGCGTTGGGTCAGGCATGTATTTTCTGAATAGTGATACGTGGAATACATCATGAAATTTGGAGAGACTTGGCGGCATTGCCAAACATTAAGCTACAACCCCAATTCATTCTAGAATTTCGAAAGGTCCGATGTATCTATGAATTAATTTTCCCTTCTTACCGAAACTTATAACACCCTTCCATGGAGATACCTTTAAGAAAACATGATCTTATACCTAAAATTATAAATCCTTCTTTCGGTTATCAGAATAAATCTTCTGCCTAATTTGAGCTGCCTTGATATTCTTTTGGATTACCTTCACCTTTTCCATAGTTTTCTCGACAAGTTCTGGGCCTACGAGTTTTCTTTCACCAACATCATCCCAACAGGTTGGTGTGCGACATCTCTTTCCATATAATGCTTCATATGGTGCCATATGAATACTTGAATGGAAGATATTGTTATAAGAAAATTCCACCAGAGGTAAATATTTATCCCACATACCTTGAAAGTCAAGTGAGCATGATATCAACATGTCTTCTAAGGTTTGAATAGTCCGTTATGATTGTCCATCAATTTGGGGGTGGTAGGAAGTGCTCAAACAAAGTTCAGTATCCAGAGCTTTCAGAAAACTTTTCCAGAATCTTAATGTAAAATGGGGATCACGATCAGAAATAATCGATAGGGGTACTCCATGAAGTCTCAAAACTTCATTAATATATAGTCTTACTAGACGTTCAAGTGGTATATCTCCTCTTATAGGAAGAAAATGTGCTGACTTGGTAAGACAATCAACGATGACCCATATTGCATCATTCCTTCTAGGAGTCTTTGGTAGTCCCATGAAAAAGTCCATCATAATATTATCCCATTTACACTCAGGTATGGGAAGAGGTTGCAAGACTCCTCCAGGCTATTTCCTTCCAGCTTTCACTTGTTGACAAACCATACATCTTGACACAAAATTAGAATTCTCCTTCTTCATGTTGTCCCACCAAAAATGTTCCTTCAAATCTCTATACATTTTGGTGCTCCTAGGGTGTATATAGAAATTGGAACTATGATCATCATCCAAAAATTCTCTTTTTAGATCAATTATATCAGGAACACAAAGTCTCTTCCCAAATTTCAAAATTCCATCTTCATATATGAATTCACTCAATCTCCCATCATTCACAGCTTTAATCTTCTTTTGAAACTCCTCATCATCAACCTGAGAAAATTTTATCATTTCTAGTAAATATGGTTTGGAAACCATTTGAAAAATCATTAATGTTTCACCTTCCATGGTTATTCCCATATCCATCTTTACTAGATCCATGAAAATAGGATCCCTTTCAACTCTCATTTTGTTCAAAACTCCATGATCTTTTCTGCTCAAAGAATCTTCCACCTTATTTTACTTCCCCAAGTGGTTGTGTATCATGAAATAATAATCCTCGAGTAGTTCAAACAATCTCCTTTGCCTCATGTTGAGTTATTTTTGTGAGAAAATATACTTCAAACTCTTGTGATCAGTATAAATCTCACATTTTTCACCATAGAGATGGTGTCTACAAATCTTCTAATCAAAGATTACATCTTCTAACTCAAGATAATGAGTAGGATAGTTTTTCTCATTAATTTTCAACTGTCATGATGCATAGGCAGTAACCCTATCATTCTACATAAGGACACAACCAAGTCCTTTCTTTGAAGCATCACTATAAATAACAAACCCATAATTCCTTGATAGTAGAGTCAATATAGGAGCATTGACTAATATTCTCTTCAATTCTTCAAGACTTTCTTCACATTCTTTTGTCCAAACAAATTTCACCCCTTTACATGTGAGCTTGGTTAATGGGTTAGCCAATCGGGCAAAATTCTGGACAAAACGCCGATAATAACCCGCTAAACCAATAAAACTGCGTACCTCAGTTATACTCATCAGTGATGGCCATTCTTGGATTGCCTTGGTCTTAGAAGGATCAACTGAGATTCCATCCTTGGAGAAAATATGGCCAAGAAAAGAAATCTCCTGAAGCCAGAATTCACACATGCTAAACTTCCCATATAATTCATGTCTTCTAAGATTCTTTAGGATAATGCGCAAGTGATTTTCATGATCTTAGTAGCTTTTAGAGTATACTAAGATATCATAAATAAATACCAATACAAATTCATCAAGATATTTTTTGAAAAATCTATTCATTAGATCCCTGAAGACAGTGGGTGCATTAGTCAATCCAAAAGGCATTACTGTAAACTTGTAATGCCCGTACCTGGTTCGAAATGCTATTTTCAGAATGTCTTCCTTCTTCACACACAACTGATGATATCTAGATCAAAGTTTAATCTTTGAAAAGTATTGAGCTCTATGAAGTTGGTTGAATAAATCATCAATGCGAGGTAGGGGATACTTGTTCTTTATTGTTATAACATTGATCTCCTTGTATCCAATGCACAACCACATAGATCCATATTTATTCTTAACAAAAATGACAGGGGATCCCCATGGAGAAACAATAGGGTGAATAAATCCCTTATTACTCAATTACTCTAGTTGTTTCTTTTGTTCCACTAATTCCACAGTGTCCATTCTATAAGGGGTCTTCGATATGGGCCTTGACCCAAGAATTAAATCAATAGAAAACTCAATTTATCATTCTAGAGGATGTCTAGGTAAATCTTCTAGAAACACATAAACATATTCTTTCACAATAGGCACATCCTCTATTTGAACATTATTTTCCTCACCCATAGTTATTTCATTCTCTTCCTCCCCAATAATTGAATTTAGTTGATCTACTGGGGGTGGATCTAGATAAGAATTAGGTGGTGACGATTCTTCTCTAAATATAAGGTGTTCTTTATCATCGTCTTCAAAAATAGTAACCTCATTCTTCTTACAATAAATTTTTGCATCATTGTCCGAAATCCAATCCATACCAAGGATTATATCAAATTCAATCATGGGTATGACGATGATATTAGCAGATAAGGAATATTTATATGCCCTAATGGGGACTGATTCACAAAACTTTTTTGCAATGATACTTACCTTAGGAGTTTTGACTGACAACTCCCTTGTTAAATAAAATTGGAAATATATAATTTTCTTAGAAAACTAGGAAGATATGAAACAATGCGATGATCCATAATCAAATAAAGCATTGGCTAAACTTGAGGAAATCATTAAATTACCTGCCATTAAATCTTTCAGAGCTTCAACCTCACCAATAGTGATAGCATAAGCTTGTACTTGATCCCTTGGCCTTTTCTGAGATAAGTTACCTTGGTGCTTAGAACATTCATTTACATAATTCCTCCTTTTTCTACAATTTTATCATTCAACATTGACAACCTCTTTCTTCCCCTTGCAATCACGAGCTTGGTGGCCTTTTTAACCACACTTGTAACAGACTCCCATTCCCTTTAGGCAAGTACCAGGGTGTCTCTTCCCACATTTACTATAGGATGGATATTCAACTTTTCCCTTCTTCACCTTATTTCCATTTACAGAGTGTTCAACAGATCTCTTCTTCTCTAGCTTTTCTTTAAAGTCGTAAGACTTATAGAATTATTTTTTTGTCTTGATAGCACATGAGACAATATATTTATACGACGAGAAGGATTTTGAGCCTAATGCTCAATGGATAAATGGTTTTAACCCATAAAATAAATGATCAATCTTACTTCTTGGGTTACGTATATAATCTGTAGCATGCCTCGCTAACCTTGTAAAGTTAGCTTCACACTTTGTGACATTCTCATCCTCCTTTTTCCTTAGACTCAGAAATTGTCTTTCCATATCTTCTCGATGGTCATGAGGAAAGTATTTTTATAAGAAAATTTCTTTAAAATCCCTCAATTCTATATTTGATACTTCCTCATATTCCTTTGTGTTTTGAATCGATGAACACCATTGATCAGCATCTCCAGTGAGGTGGTAAACTTCCATGATGACTTTTTCCCTTTCGCTACTCCTCAAGGCATGGGATATTTTCTCTAAGGAATTTATCCATTGCTCAGATACTAGTGGATTTGTACCCCCATTTAATGTTGGTGGTTGTTGCCTCATGAAGTGATCTAACATTGATCCTCCATGCTGCGGATCAGGGTGCTCCATACAGGTAAGGTTATTATTCATAACCTGAGTGAGTTGTCCGAGTATGGTGATAAGCTAATCAGCACCAGTTGTATCACTCGCTCCACTATAATTATCTTGAGCCGGAGGAAAATCCCTATATGGAGTGTGTGCATTGATACAGTTTCCATTCCTTCCACTAGGCACCATTTCTAAATAATGACATAAACTAGATTAGTTTATGAATCGAAATATATAATTCCAAACTTGTAAAAAACTTAATATAAATTGAACAGTTTATGGATATAATCCACAATCATAAAAAAATGTTTTATTTGAGGAATTATATACTCATAAACCCTTCATAATGGGTTTTAAAGAAAATGATAATTATCCAAATCATATCCCCCAAGAGTTTCGTAACCAAGAGTGCAGCAAGGCCCGTTGTCGTGCACCAGTTCCTGTTCGAGTCTAGCTCAAAGCAGTGTTTTTTAGTTTTACCCCTAGGTACATCTGTGCTAAAGCCACCTCTACCTTCTCGTATACAAATAGGTATGTATTTCTTGTAAAACTCACAAAATCTCTACAATACTAAAATTCTAGGAAGTTCTTCTATACTAATCCTCAAAGTCTATCTTAGGGTAATGTTATCTAATCAGAGTTTATCTAAATCTACTTTCCAAGGTTTGTACTAAACTTCCTCTGATACCAACTGTAACACCCTGAACCTAGAAACCTAGAGTTAGTGCATTATTACATATCATTGGCATGATCCCAAAAGATCAAGTCTCGAAAGACCGATTAGTTTAGTAGCCTTGGAAATACTAGATACATTCATAAGGTTTATATTACATCATAAAATGGAAAACTACAACAACATTGTTTCCATAGACAACACTAAGATCCCATAGACTATCTTTTCAGGTCATTCATAATATACTTCTTCGCATCCTGGGAAAAATAAAACATAGAAATGGGTGAGCTCAGATGCTCAGTAAGGATAACAATATAGCGGAAGCTTTCATAAATAAGCATAAACATTTAAGGAAATGTATAAAACTAAAACAAAATCTTTTTAAACTTGAAATTAAACATAATATGGAAAAGATAAAATCAAATAATTCTATTTACTTACTCACATGGATATTCTACTAGTCGAATAATCACATGCAATATCAATAGCCACTTTCATAATGATGGAATGCATAATGCCAGACTTTTATAACCACATAGTCAAGGCCTTGTGCCAAGAATACAAATAAGATTTTTTCAAGGCCTTATGCCAAGAAACTAGTTTGTCTCATGAGACCTACCAATGCATCTAGGAGCTATAGTAGGCTCCACCCATCACTTAATAAGTCCAATGCATTCCTCATATGAAAAGGTTTAAACATAACATAAACATTCGTATTAAAACTAGCATATGAAATGTCAATAATTTATCCATAAACCATGAATGGTATGAGATAACACATCCACAGTCAAACATATCACAAAAACTTCAATACAATATGGAGGTTTTGTATCATAATAAATCAACTTCAAACAAACTTAAAATCCATCAATGGATGTTGACATAGATGAAATCAAAACCTTTTTAGAGAAATATCTCTTTCTATTTTGAAATAATTTAAAAGTCATGTAATTATAAAAGAAAACATTTATATTTGAAAAAATTCTTATAATATTGTAAGGGAAGCTTCGAATATGTTATAATGGCGGAAAATAGCCGCACCCTCCATATAAGTTAAAAAAAACATTCTTACCTTAAATTTGTCGAAAAGGTAAAAAGGTACCTTGTTTGGAAAAAAACGGAAAGATTCATTTATAAACATCTTATAAAAGTCAAACAATGGTATAAATGAATTTAACCCATAGTTTATAAAATATTAAGAATGTTTTTAAATACATTTTTAAGAAACATGGATGTGGATGATAAAGAGGTTCCAGTAGATAATTACATATAAACAACCTCGGATAATGAAGAGATTGTAGAATTAACCCCCACCTTGTACTTTTACTTGGTAGAGGGTAGGTTAAACTCCTATATAATGGTGAAATAATTGTTATTAAATTATAAAAGAATCATATATATTAATATGATATCATATATGATCTTTTAACATTGCTTTGTTAATAATATCGTAGTACTATCGTCGTTTCGGGTGTTAACTGATTAATTTTACTTTATACGATTTGTTACGTAAGTAATGTTTGTTATGGATAGGATGTATCTTATTCATATTCAGAATTATATTAAGTATTTAAACATTATTTTTAATCATCTAATGAAAATTAGTCTTGAATGGATACGATGAGAAATGAATCTCATCGCATTCGTGGAGACGGTAATCCGTATGTACGCACGAGTGACAATATCATTATTTTGATATTAAAATAATATATAATTGGATGGTATATCATATTTAAAGAATCATTATCATGTTATATTTATTATTTACATCAATTAAACATCATTATTATACCCATCCAAATAATTATGTATTGAATAACAATTACACCATGACGTGGAGACGGTAAGCTGTACGTACGCAAGTATGGTGACATGTCATTCAAAGGATGGATAGAATAATGAATATAGTTTTACCATATTTATAATAACATAAAATTATATATAATATACTGGATTTATTATTTTAGAATGTAAACAACAATGAAAGTGTAAGTGTAAGAAGAAAGGAACTTGAAAGAGGTGATGAAATATTTACCTCTTCTTCGGGTTCTTTCTTTTGGTTTGATCAAAAGGGATCCTTAGGTTGGATTTATGACTAAATAAGGCCACTAGGATGAAGGGAGGAAAGTTTAGAGGGTATTTGGATAGGGTTTGGACGATCCAAATGGATTTTATGGTGTGTATTAGAGAGAAGGGTGAGTGCCCTTTTATAAGAGGGGTGAGGGGCACCTTAGGAAAAGCTAGAAATATTATTTTATAATAAAATAATTTTCGGTTTATAATGGCTCAAAAATGTATTATTTAAAGGCTAAGGTGGGGATGGGTCTAAAAACACTCAACCAATAGGTTTTAGATGGGTTTGGGTCACTATATTAACCTTATCTTTTAGATTTAACTCTTAGATAAATAGTTTGACATTTACCATGTCTCTTTGTATTTTTATATTATATGGTTAATAAACTTACTATATACTTCCAAGAAAACCCCAAGTGGTTAATTAATGAAACACCTATCATTATATAAGTATTTTGGCTGAAACTTAGATTTTTATGAATAGAATATCAATTAATAATATAATATTTGTTTTAAAAACTCTTTTATGTCAATTTTGACTCTATTTGGTATTTTGTTTTTTCTAAATTCATAACAATATTATTAATTCGAAAAAAATTCATCTAACCAACCCTAATATGTAATATTAACCTATAAAATTAGTGGAATTCATAAAAAGTCTCAAATTACATTTATTTGGATATTTATAATATCAATTATTTTAATATTTCATTAATTAGGTAATTACTGCATCATCATTGTGTAATAAATAAATTAAATTATTTAATGTCTAAAAAATATAAATAAAATACCATTATTTAGGAAATATTTTTATATTTCTAATTAATATTTATAGTCTTATTTATATTATGTGTAACCCTATATTAAAAATGGTTTAGTTATTAAACTTTGAATTTAACACTTTTAACTCTTCTTTGAATTAAATAATAATAAATGTCCTAATCTAATACAAGTATACCTAAAGGATCATATTTTATTCCTAAGGTTGTTTTTGGTCGAATTAAACTTTTATAATAGAATTATGACATGTTTTAGGGTAATAATAATATCATTTTTACCCTTAATTACCCTATTTACTTTTAACAGTGGTAAATAAAAGTAAAAAGTTACTATTCACCAAAAATTATTTTCATCTTATTGAACCACATTTTACTTACTAATATCAACCGTGTCTCTTGGATTTTTGAAATTCAACTCACAAAAGCGGTAAAATTAAGTTTTATCTAAATTTGCGAATGCTCCTAGAAGGTGGGTAAAAGACGGTAAAAAGTTCAATAAAATTTTTATATATCTAAAATTATTATAAACTGACTCCAATGAATTATATTGAACTTATATAGGTATTATGTATCTATTTTAAACTAAAATAAATTTAAATAAAATAAATAATTATTTAAATAAAAATTCGGTTTTAAACTATAACTCAGTGTTTTCACTATTCATCAAAAATTGAAAGTTCTTAGGAAAATACCAAAAATTCACCCTAAGCTAATTTCCATATTCCGAATCCAAAAATGAAGTCCATTTTGAAAGATAAAATTTATAAAATTTCAAAAAGTGGGTATTACTATTCATAATGGCTAGTTTGATTGGTTGTGGTGTGTGTTAGAACTTGAAGTTGCGTACAACACATGCTATTGTATTATTCATAGAGAAGAATACTATGGAAGCTTAGGGTGTTACACAATGGATCCATGTTCATATCACATGGATACCTGAATGTTGAAGGGGTGTTATCATCTTCATCTCATACAATGAACAATAGTAAGGGAGGAAGAGAGAATTGAGAGGCTTGCTCACAATCAGATGATCATCAATAGGAGGGATAATATCTTTTTATATAGCCATCCATGACACATTTCATTAAATGAAACATGTTAGACATATTTATGCATCTATATACATTTATTCCTATTTACATTAATTCATTGAATCTTATTCAATGAATATTCAATCTACTTAATCTATTCACAATGAATTGATAATAAAAACCATTTGGGAGAAATAAATATATATTTTATATACATACATTTATTATCACATGTATTTAATAAATGCATAATAATAATTTCATATAATAAAAAATATATTAAATATAAACTTATATATATACAATATCATATTATATATATATTTAGTGCAAATTCAAAATATGTAACATCCCAACCTGACCCATTGGCTTGGGGAGGACCGAGATATCACCAACCTTAAGTGATGTCACTTAGACACCAAAAGATGGACATAAATGCCAAGGTAATTACCAAATTGTAGGGAATGATTTTCCCTTACATACATGACCTACATTAGACAAACCACACTAGTATAAAATAAATAGTATGTGTGGAATAAATCCAACTAAAACCTGAATGAAAAAAATAAATAGAATTTGAGTTTGAGTAACAAAATAGACTTCATCAAGTCTAAAAAACCCAATGACACTAAGAGGTACATAGGTGTCGATTTGGCACCATGATCGATTCCAGTACAAGACAATCTCCAAGCTCCAACTCTCATGGGACACAACTGCAACATCAGGATGCTATTCTAGAAAAGTATGAAATATTCCCCTTACTTATATCATGGTAAACAATGTTTGCACACACACCAAGGTGCATATGTAGGGGTGAGTATATAACCCAGCAGTTAAACCTAAATACTTCCCACACATGCCACTAAGATGAGAAAAATTTGTATCATAACAATAAAAAAATATTTATAAAAACCATAAGATGATAACAAAGCTAGAAGATAAGATACAGTGTAACAAAAATGAACATAACTCACACTATGATGGTATCTCTGTTGGATTTGGTGTTCTAGAACTAATTGTTTTTACTTTGGATTACATGTATATTTGAATATTTGAATATTAATAAAACATATTATTACATATTTTTCATTGTTCTATATAACTTTAATGTAATAATGTGACATAATATATGTCACATTGATAAGTTCAGTTAAGTTCTCTGCTATTATGAGAACCTTGAAATATCATGATGATATTCTTAAATATTGTTCTACGTTCAAATAACATACTATAATGGGACACATATAATGTTTACAATCAGGTGATATTGCTTGTAAGCACATGAGACTTATTCTCATAAAGTTCACACTTAGTAATATATAAGATGGGAGATTATGAGAACAAAACCACTTATAGTAATTCTTCATGTTTATGTGTCATTAGATATTCCTATACGTGAGTATGTTTAATGGTCCTTAGACTTTAAGATTATTATTAATGCATGACATGACTAAAAAACTTTGACTTTATAACCAAAACCATGATGCCATATGTTCACAGGAAGTAGGGTACATTGGGTTCATCATGAATGGCATGTTATTAATTGATAGGACAAGGAAGGATTTGTCTCCATAATTTTTATGAAAGTTTATATCTCAACATTTTGATTGAAATGAAACCATCACATTAAATTCCATGACCATGGTGTAATGATGAGTTTATTTTAGATAGTAAATGAAAGATGTATCAAGCACATATGTTGATAGCACGTGTATGTAACCCACTTTATGATATATCATGATAAAGATATTATATTACACAGTAAGTATTTATGTGTGGTTGTCAACATTGTGACATTAAATTCTTTCTCTTGGGTGCCTTAACCTATTTTTGGAAAGTAATCTTTAACTTCAGGCAAACCCACATAATGACAACAAAAAAGAATATCAGATGGACACACACTAAGTGTTTCTGTTGATCTCAATTAAATTATATTTAAATTAAATCATTGGAATAAATATTATTCTCAAGACCAAGGAACAATTTTATTCAGGATTTATTGATTAGTAATATTCGTAAGGCAATATATAATTTATTTGATTAGATGAATATTTAATAAATATTTATTACCCAGACTGTGAATGAAATATTTATTTTATATATTGAATATTTAATAAATATTTATTCATAACTCTATGAATAAAATATTTATTTATGAATAAAATATTTAATTAAATATCTATTCAGGTATTTGATAAATTCCGAGGAGGACGAACAAACCAAGATAATGTTCGATGATAAATATTAATTTACATGATGGTAAAATAATATTTATCATTGTATTAGTTTGCACACATCATAAAATAATAATAATAATATTATTTTATAGAATGGGGTCAGATAAGGTTATTATATCGTTTAAGGGTCGTTGTGAAATTAAATAATATTATAACCCAAACCCTAACTCTATAAATAGATAGCTATGTCTATTATGTAAGGTTAATAAATAATTGAGAATTATTGTGCACAAAAAATTTCTCTCTAGATTCCCCCTTCTCTCATCCTCTCAAGAATGATAAGAAAAAGAGAGAATACTTCAATCCTGAAGAGACTCAAAGTCACAAGAGCCTCAACCTAGTTGGTGAGGACTTGCTAGGTGCATCCAAGAGACCCGAGATCAAATCTGGGTGGAGGCATATTTTCGGGGTACTGTAGCAGTACTGTAGCAGGCACTATAGCAGTACTGTAGTAGGCACTATTCAGTATTGTAACAGCCAGAACTATTCATCCATCTGGGCCTTCGGGCCACCGGTTTGGTCCTCGGGTCCTGCAAGGCTTTTAGGCCACCCAAGGCCTTCGGGCCAGTTGATTCTCAAGGCCTTCGGGCCACCCTAAGGCCTTAGGGCCACCCCAAGGCCTTCGGGCCACATGAATGAAGGCCCCAGACACACTACAACAAAGGAGCAGCCCTATAAGAGGATTCAGAGCAGGTGCACTCACCAGAGCAGAGCCAAATGGATTTTCAGAATGAGAGGGTATGACTATGCCATCGGTACCAGCCTGTGCTTGCACGGGAATCCTAGCCAGACAGTCATGTAAAGGTGGAGAGATACTATCAAGATTCAGATACTGGGGAGGGGAAGTTCCTTGTAGACAGTCTGGTTGAATTCCCTAAGACCTTCGGGTCATGTAATCTCCTAAGCCTACAGGCCATGTAATCTCTAAGCCTACGAGCCTTGTAAGGGTTCCCCCTCATCCCTTGAAAGGGGGTTATCAAAAATCAATAAAAATGAAGGCCTTCAGGCCATTCAGGTAAGAGACTCAAAGAGATCAAGACAAACAATATAATATGATTAATCCATCGTGTTAGCACTCGAAAATCCATTGATGTCATTTGGATATCAAAGGACTACATATGGATCACTACTGGAGGGGTTATACTTTGGGTCCTCCCTAAACAACGATGGTAATATGAAAAGGGATTCAGATGATCAACAATAAAATCTAATAAAAATCCTAAGATGAGGTATTATTTATTTTTATTTAATTTAAATTAATTATAAATTTAACATGGAAAAAATCCTCTCCTAGTTTTGGTCTTTATATGTCAATATTTAATGGAAAAATTTTGCTGGTAATGATGTTTACATCACACATAATTGGAGAATGATCCATCGAATCCAATAAAATCTTTAATAGTTATTCACCCAAAAGGTGATTCCATTATGTCCAAAACCTTCAAGTGGTACTAGAGTGGGTCATATTTAAATTTATAATTATTTATTTGATTGTTGTTCTATATAAAGAACTATGGTTAGTTTTCATTTCCTAATTATTCATTCTTTAATATTAAGTTTAATTAACATGCTTTTGATATTTTAATATTCTTCATTCAAGATTCATATTTTCTTAAGGTTTAATAACAGATGATGAATTATCTGATAATCCATTGGGAGGTACCAAAGATTCTGGCTGGTAGATTGGGTTTCATGATGTGTAACCTGAGTATACACCGTGTACCCAAGTTCACTGCACCTGAACATGTCATGGGATACATGGTGTACTGAGTAGTTATTACACGTGGTGCTATTGTACACTGTGTGTTAACCAATATAACCTAACACATGGTTTTTTGGACTATACAATGTGTATCTGGTGTACATGTTGTGTAGTTTGCACAGTATAGCGACAAAATTCACATTAATCATGTGGTCAAACACACAATTTCACATCACATGAGACTGAAATATTGGATCATTAATGAAACACATGATGTGTAGCCAACATAAACATCATGTAAATAATTAATTCCCACATCCTAGGAAAACAATGAGTCATTCAGCGGGTTACACAGACACATGGCATGCAGAATACATGACATGTAGCTTATTAGTACACACCATGTAATCAAGATGAGATACACGATGAAGACCCAATTTTTTATCCTGAGCATATTAAAACCAAACCACATGATGTGTAGATCCTTAGTACACATCTTGTAATCCATCCAAGGTACACAGTGAAGCCTCAGACATTTATCCTCTACACACAACAATCGAGGAACATAGAATGTAGCTCATTAGTACACACCATGCAGTCTCCTGATAAAGGACAAAATTAAATTACATTAAAATAATTAATTGAAGAATTAAAACCTAATTACACTGTTGGCACAAAAAGTGTTTGACTATGTAATAAAGGTTTTAAAAAAAAATTAATAAATTCTTAATTAATTATTTTTAATTATCTATAATTATTGGTCATGGAGTTTATATTACCTAAATTACATTACGATGGGTATCTTTATGAGACTTAAGATAGTCATTAAGATAAATATAATTAATTTATTGATTAATTAATTAATTAATACAAGAACATTTATTTTAATAATAAAGAATGAATTGAAGTGAATTCTAGTTAGTGTAATTTTTTGTATTCATTACATATGTATAACTAGTCACGAGATTTGAACGGACTTGTGTATGCATTGGTTTTATTTAATTTAGTTTTATTTCATGGGTTTTCAATTATTAATAATTAGATTAAATATGATGGTCTATGATTCATATCTCCATATTTTATTATGTAGGACCTGTGCGCCCAATTTTTTTTATGCATCGAATTTTTTTTTATTATGTAATACTTTGAAACATTTTTAGGAATATTTCTAAATCCAAATGCTGAGTCGGTGTGGGATTCCAGGGCCCAAAGAGCCTCAGTGCAGTGAAATTATAATATTAAATATATTTTATCACGTGCATATAGTTTTTTATTAAAAGTTAAATAACACCTGGTTGGAGTCCTGGATCAAAAATCTAAGACTGCAGTTGAGTTCGGAACATGGTGTTTAACCAAGGTACGACATAAAGTTTCTCAACATTAGGTGCTTGGTTATAGGTGACCATTAAAGGAGTTTATTAATTAAATAAATTTAATTAATAAAACCTACCCCTACCCCTTTGGAAACTACATTCAGTATAGGAGAGGGGAGGTGTGTCCCCTTGTGATGGCAGACGAACTGAGGGAGGAGGTGCCATCAATCCTCAATCTTGATGGAAATTTATTCTAGATCACACTACAACAGATTTGGAGCATGGATTTTCACCTAAAGCTTCAACATTTCTCCACAAGGTAGGTGGATTTAAGAGATTTACATTACAACCCCCTTTTGATGCATTATTTTAAGGTTTTAGAGCCTTATTACAACTTCTAGAGATCCCCTAGGGGTTGATCTGTGGGTTTCCAAGGAAACCAGGGAGTTTTGGGTGGTTCAGAGGTGATTCCCATCAGAATTCCTGATCACACGACATATAGAACAGGATCACACTCCGTGTGTTCTTCCCATTTGAGGAAAATTATCTTTGAGAACTATATGTCATATACTGTGGGTAAATGCCATGTAGTTATCCTAGGTTGTGTGGATGAGGACATGGCGAGGGACACCGTGTCAAGGTACATGGATGTGTGGAAGTACACGACCAATTACATGGACATGGGATCCTGAACACGATCATAGGATGAGGACATGACAAAGTAGCTAAATATACAATACATACTATGTACCAAGGGTACATGTCGTATGGTGTGATAGAGCTAGGCATTCATGTATGGGCGATGACATGCCTAGAGGTTCTGATGTGTCCACACACTATGTGACATGGGGTACACGCTATGTGTTCCTTTACATGCTAAGTACCAAGAGGGGACATGACCAAGGACCATTTTCTAGAGACTTTCAGTGTACCATGGGTACATGCAATGTACCCCCCTTGGATATTTCTCCCTTATGCATCTCTATCTTCAGGATTCAGATGGAGGCTTGTGAGTAGCCTACCTGAGTAGTTTTTCATATTGGATGTGATGGTGGCCATGGTTTTGGCATGCGAGATGCTACATGAGGTGAGGTTAGTGGGTTTCTTGATAAAAACATATATACTAGTATCGATTGAGTGGATTCCCTTGGTCTATCCTTGTGAGGTTACATTGTGACATTACATCCTCAGTATCAGATTATGATCCCCTTGACATGATGAGCTTAGATAGAGTTGGTGTATCCCTCTGGGAGGATGGGGTGAGATCCTCTATCATTCCGACTTCCCTAGGTAGGGTCAATGGTATCATCATGACCTTAATACATAGGTTGATAATCCCCTATCTAGTAGGCTATCCTAGTAGGGTTTATGAAATCATTAGATATATGATCCCATACTTAGTAGGCAATTTTAGTAGGGTTTGAGGTTTTATTTTAAGTACGATCTCATACTAAGTGGGTGGTTCCTATTGGGTTTTAGATATCTCCAAGTGGTCATTAGTGAGATCCCCTATCCTAGTATCTTGATTATGAGCCTCAGTAGGGTTTTTGGA
Organism: Viscum album; assembly: GCA_963277665.1. Lineage (NCBI taxonomy): Eukaryota > Viridiplantae > Streptophyta > Magnoliopsida > Santalales > Viscaceae > Viscum > Viscum album. The sequence goes on from OY728127.1 coordinate 1,818,530,477, forward strand.
ATCCCCCAGCAGTCCTGGGTGTGATCCCCTATATAAGAAATATGATCTCGGGGGTACCAGATTAGGTTTGTGGTGTCCCCCCAGCAGCCCTGGGTGTAATCCCCTATCTATGAGATGAGATATTATAAATTTCCATTAGGGTTAGTGGATTCCACTATTAGTTATGGGTGTGATACCCTATCTAATTATTAAGATCTGCTAGGTTCTAGTGTGACTTTTGTTCATGGAAGAGATGTTCTAAATGAGTGGTATCTCTTGGATGAATTCCATCTGAGTTGGAATGGATTGTGGAGTGAGATCTCCTAGACAAGCGTTACCTTCGATCCTCAAGTAGAATCTTATGGATGAAAATTATTTTGAGACCTCTTGAGACTTGGCATCTAAGTTGAGTATATCTGGGTTGTTCTGGGATTCCTTATGGTGATGTCACATAAATTGATCGACACACCATATGGAGATGAGCTGACTAGTCATGCATAGATAGGGAGTATTTGATATGAAGTTTCTTATTTTATCATGCTTGGGTTATTTTAGTCTTGGGTTGATAATACTATTGCCTTTTAGTTTCTCCCTTTTATTTTGGGTTTTTGGGGTGTATACTAGATATTTTTATACTCACTCCTATATTAGCTCTTCTTGCACATGTATTTTCTTGTGAAAATGATATGCCTTTTAACGGAGTCCTAGGAGGACCTGAAGCGGGAAAGTCATAGTGAGATTGACATACCGAGGTGTATACTAGTGCTTGATTGAGGTGTGTTCTGATGGTTTCATTTGACATTAGCCCCTCCATCTGAGTAGGTTGGAATATTTTGTAGTTTTTAGCGGGATTGTATTTTTCCCTTTTTATCCTTTCAATAATTTATCATACTCTAATTTTGGGATAAATGTATGCATGATTTTTTGGTTTTAGTTATTATTATATATGTACTGTAGCATGGAGTTGTTTGTGTGTGCATGAATACAGGTTCCATAGTCTAAGGCCTCCCATGTGTGTGATATACCTACTCAAAACTAGTCTCCATCCCCTAAACTATTAGAGTTGGGCTTGGGGTTGTCACGTCTCAGGCCCTAGTGGGTCGGGTCATGATAGAGTGGTATCATAGGATGTCCTTCCTTAAGATTGGAGTAGTTTTCTAGGTAATATTTTGGTGTTGGATTTATGGTGACAAAGTTAAAGTATATTTAGTTTGGATTTTAGGTTAGGTATTCTAGTATTGGTGTGATGGTCAATGTATCCATTCATCAGAACTCTGATAACCTACTTGTTGACTCAGAACATTTAGGCACTAGTTGTAGAGAAACCTTATTACATGCACCATTTAGGAATAGGTTTTGGGTTCCGTGTCCTTGAGTCATCTCCCTAGATATACTCTTTGATCATGGTGTATCTTGATTATATCTTATGATGCCTCTACGATGATAACCAAATAGGATTCCATAGTGGGATCATGGTGATGATACACTGAGTGAGGATGCTTTAGTGTAGAGCACTATTCAGGATGTGGTACCTCTAGGTGGTATTCCAGTCGACCCACCACCTGTTGAGTAGCTGGTTTTGTTGGAAGTTTAGACTGAGGATGCGTGTAGGCTGAGTGAACTACATGAGTTCTATAGGTAGAAACCACTGAGGTATTAGGTTGAGCCAGAACCCCAGGTTGCTGATGATTGGATTGAGGCAGTCATGTGTGTTTTTCATCTTATGAGGACACCTCCTAATCATATGGTGGTCCTAGTGGTGAGTCTTTTGTAGGGATAAACTTAAGTATGGTGGAGTATGGTGGAGAAGACCCACAATGATATGACATTCACTTATACAAATTTTGAGTGGCTCTTCTGATAAGAGTTTTATCCAGCCACATTGTGATCAGTGTGTATCTAGAATCTTATACGGATTTGGTTGGATAACATGACCATGGTAGAGTATTTAGTGAGGTTCATAGACCTTTCATGATACTACCTAGATATGGTTCAAGTTCTTTTTTTCATAACATAGACCTTAGATCAGGTATTACACTAGAATATCAGGGCTTTGGTGATATCACTGTGTATTCCAACTTATGTTGGGGTGTTTGAGCATGACTTGGTGGTGGATATATTTATGGATGAGCAGACTCTTATTGTTGGTGTTGTGAAAATAGGATCTGAGACCTAGAAAACTAGTATCCAATGGAAAGACCAGGGATCTAAGTGCATGTGATGATTCAGGAGATGATCCTAAGATTAAGGGACTATAGTTTAGGGATCCTAGGACGATTATAGTCATCCATGGGTGAGGTGGTGTTTTGATTATGATGGATGGGGACATCTTGCATGAGATTATCCAATCTGTTGTGTGGATAAGAGGTAGATGATCGATGGACCTCCCTATAAGAGAAAAAACAAGAGTATGGAGTTCCTCATGATGAAATATGTGGCTGAGGATCAAGGAGAGAAGAAAGAGGTGGTAGACATTTTGATCTGCTAATATCACCACTCTAGTTGGTCTGTGCCAGGATTATGGAGTTGGAGGATGGGGGAAAGGACAACTGCAGGCTATAGAGTCCTATGACCCTGAGGCTCCTATGATGATTATAGGTATGCATCATGTCCTTTATACTTTTGCAGTAGTATTATTAGACACTATTGTGAGGTACTCTATTATTTAAACTTCTTTCTTGAGGATTATTCATGGTGAAATGGGGTGTTGTTAGAGCCCTATTATGGTGATTTTTGACGTAGATTAGGACTTATAAGAAATAGGGACACTTCCCCCACCAATACACATTCTTATGATGTGATACAAAACTGTGCAGGTGAGTCAGTGTTGCCCAAAGTGGAAAATGTTGAGGTGTGGAGGATGAGTTATTTTGACTTGTGTTTTTTAGGTGGGGTTTCATACCAAATTGTCATAAAATACCCTAGCAATACCGATGGATCATTTTTGATCAACCCTTATGTTAGAGGTTCTTACATAGAGGATTAGTGACTACACACTTCTATCGATAATGTGAATTAACTCTTGTATGAGAGTGCCTCACATATAATATTTATATAGTGGAAAGGAGACCCTATGATGATATTCCTTATTATGGATGAGTTTCCTACTATCCATGCTCATATGGTTTCCACCAATGGGTGTGGTGGTGTTTCTAGATTGTGGAATGGAGTTTTTCTCCTTTAAGAAGTGATCCTAGACTGAGAAGCACGATATCATGTGTGGGAAGATACAACTGACTTTAATCAGGTGTCTAATATGACTAGTGAAGTAGTGGTTATATGAGATTTCAATTTTCTTATGTAGTGGTGGAGTTGAGGAAGTCTACCTGAGGACGTGCTGGGTTTCCTCCCCACTGAGTGTTGTCTTTTTCATAGACTAAAACCTAGGGACTATCACGATGTTTGCATCAATATATCGATTGACTCCCATGGAGCTTCTTGAAATGTGTTTCTATTAGAGGTTTGTAGATATAGGGCCTAGTAAGACCTAGTGTGTAACTTGGGATGCCTTGCATTGTTTATTGATGCCCTCATGTGCTCAGTGTTATTGTTTAATGTGAGACACTTTAGGATGACACAATATGTATCTAGTTGTAGGTTGTCACTCCTCTTCTTTTTAGCTAGGTAGGGAGGCACATACCGAAGATTTTGTCTACATGGTATCACATGATAGGATACCCACTAGAAATATTCATGATGGGTTTCCTAAAGGTGGGGAGTACATTGACCTTCTGACGATCGATGATGACACTAATCATGTTATGAGATGAGGTGATGAGGAGGTTGGTTTCCCAAAATATCACACCCATGAGAGGGGTGTTTGTGCTAATTAGAGTGAACCATTCGGGTTTTGGAGAACATGGTTTGAGTTTTAATGTTGGCTTCATGAAGTTAACACTCCACCATTGACATATCACCAACTGAGACCATGTTCGAGAGGCTCTGTAGGTCACCATTATACTGGTCAAAGCTAGTGGGCGAAAATGTTTTTGGGTTTAGAGTTCGTGCTAATGGTGGATGTTGAGGGTGCAGTTCATCTAAGGGAATATGAGTACTATCAAGTTACACCAAAATCTACATTGAGTTAGTGATGTGGTGTACCTCTAGACTACGTGACCACAGATGGACTGAGTGCTTGGTGTTTTCCACCTGTCGTAGCTGAGTATACATGTGCACGCCTCATCGCATGATGTTGTCCTGGTTTGAGTTGGACTAAAGGTGTGGAGTGTTATTTTGGGGTACCCAGTTGTGTTTGGGATATGACTAAATAAGAACTTTCTTGGTCTTATGGTTCACTTGAGTGAATGTTTGTGACAAAATAGGAACCCTCTAGTGATCTCACTAGCATGAGTGATCTATATGAGAGCTCATTTTTCTCCCTTATACATAGGATTTCACTTTTTTGGGATGAAAATCCTAAAGGTGGGGAGAGTTTAGCGACTCTAGTTTTTCCATGTAAGACTTTGAAATATTTCTAGGAATATTTCCAAAGCCAGGTGCTAAGTCGATGTGAGATTCTAGGACCCGAAGAGACTCAGTACAATGATATTATAATATTAAATATATTTTATCATGAGCACACAATTTTTTTAGTAAAAGTGAAATAACTCATGATCTAAGTCCAAAATAAAAAATCTAAGACCCTAGTTGAGTCTAGAATGTGGTTTTTACCCTAGGCATGACATAAATTTTCTCAGCTCAGACGCCCAATCGGAGGTGATTTTTGGTAGGGTTTTGAGTTGTGGTTTATTGATTAAATAAATTTAATTAATAAAACCAACCCTTCCCCCTTTAGCACCCATATTCCATATAGGATAGGGGAGGAATTTCCCCTTGCGATTATAGATGAACCAAGGAGGTAAGAGGTTCCACCGATCCCCAATCTTAATGGTGATCACTTCCAGATCGTGTCGCAGCAGCTTTAGAGCATAGATCTACACCAGAAGCTTCATCGTTTCACCATAAGGTAGGTAGATTTACAATATTTACATTCTAATCCCCCTTTTTATGCGCTTTTTTAAGGTTTAATATCCCTATTATGACTACTAGAGATCCCTTGGGGGTTTATCTGTAGGTTCCAGTGGAAACCAGAGAGTTTTAGGTGGCTTAAAGGGGATTCCCATCGGAATTCCTGATCACATGGTGAGTAGTGCAGGAGAACACACCATGTTTTCTCCCCATTTTGGGAAGATGATATTTGGGAACTACACACCTTGGACTATGGGTACACTTCATATAGTTATCCCAGGACGTGTGGCTGAGGATATGGCTAGGGACGCCATGTCAAGGTACATGGCCATGTGGAATTAGACCACTAAGTACATAGACACAAGGTGCCGGACATGAGAATGAGCTGAGGACATGGCCAAGTATCCAGATAGCCAAGACTCAACATGTACCTAGGGTACATACTATGTGGCGTGACATGTCCAGTCGACCATGTGTGGGGGAGGACATTCCTAGAGGTTCGGACACGGTCACACACTGTGTGACATGTGGTACACATCACATATTCCTTTACATGTTGAGTATCGAGATGGGACATGGCCAATGAATATTTTCTAGAGACATGCACTATACTATGAGTACACATTGTGTACTCCCCTCAAATATTTCTCCCTCATGCATCACCATCTTCAAGACACAGATGAAGGCCCATGATTATCCTATCCTAAATAACTTTTCATGTTAGATGAAATGGTGACCATGATTTTGGTATGTGAGATGCGACATGAGGTCAGGTTAGTAGATTGCTTGATATAGTCATATATACCGATATTGGTTGAGTGTATTCCCTTGGTCTATCCCTATGCGGGTAAAGTGTGACATTACATCCTCAACATAGGATTGTGATCCCTTTGACAGGATGAGCTCGGATAGAGTTGGTGTATCCCTCTAGGAGGCCGGGGTGGGATCCTCAATCATTTCGACTTCCCTAGGTGGGGTTTGTGGTATATTCATAACTTTTATACATAGGGTGACAATCCATTATCTAGAAATCTATCCTAGTAGGGTTTTTGGAATTATCAAATATACAATCCCCTACTCAGTAGGAAATTTTAGTGGGGTTTTCCATATCATTGTGAGTACAATCCCCTAATCAATTGGTGGGTCCATTGGGGTTTATGTTATCTCCCATAAGTCTTGAGTGATATCCCCTATCTATGGGTCATGATTCTGAGTCTTGGTATGGTTTTTGGTGTCCCTCATCAGTCTTGGGTGTAATCCCCTATCTGAGTGATATGATCTCCGAGGTACCAGATTGGGTTTTTGGTGTCCCTTAATGGTCTTGGGTGTAATATCCTATCAGTGAGATGAGATCTTATGAGTTTTTAGTAGGGTTAGTGGAGTCCCCCATTAGGGATGGGTGAGATCCCCTATCTGAGTATCAAGATCTATTAGGTTCCTTCATGACTTTTATTTATGGTAGAGCTATTCCCAATGAGTGGTATCTCTCATTCAAATTCCATCTTGGATAAAAAGTCTTGTAGAGTGAGATCTCCTGGATGAGCGTTACCTTTGAACATCAAGTAGAATATTGTGGTTGGTAGTGAGGTCGGGACCTCTTGAGACTTGGAGTCTAATATGAGTATATCTGGTTTATTCTTGGATTCCTTGTAGTGATGTCACATATCTTGATCAAAACACCATGTGTAGATGAGATGACTAGTTGTGTATAGATGATGAGTGGTTGAGATGGAGTTTCTTGTTCTCTATCACTCGGGTTCCATCAGGACTGGGTCGATTAAACCATTTCATTTCAATTAATACCTTTTATTTTGGGGTTTTGGGGTGCCTACTAGGTATTTTAATACTCACCCCAACACGGGTTATGCCCGCACATTTCATGTCTTGTACAGGCATTAAGCCTTTCTACAAAGTCCTAGGAGGACCCGAAGCAGGTAGAGGATAGTGATCTTAGATAGATCAAGGTGTATACTAGTGCTTGGATGAGGCATGTTTTAGTGATTTCATTTGACAACACTCCCCTCCATCTAATTAGTTTGGACTCTTTTATAGTTTTTAGTGGGCTTGTATTTTCCATTTTTATGATTTCAATACTTTATCATACTTTGATTTTGGGATATATGTATGCATACATTTTTTGTTTCAGTTATTATCATCTCTACATTGTTTCATGGATATGTTTGTGTGTGAATGTGTACAAGTTCCATAGGCTAAGGCCTCACATGTGTGTGATATTCCTACTCAATGCTAGTTTGAAACCCCTAGCCTATTGGAGGTGAGCTTGGGGTAATCGTGGCTGGGGTCCCAGTGGGTTGGGTCATGATAGTTTATACAACAAGTCCTTTGGTTCCCCTCACCTGCATGTGAGTTATAAATATATGTAATAAAAAGAGTATCCTAAGGCACATAGAGGCGTTCTAAGATGTAACTAAGCTGAAACCAACTTAAGTGATACACAAGTGGATAGGTGGATTGTTGTAGCTTATTCCAAGACTATCACATGGTGTTTCCTCCTAGGGTTTTAGGTTGATTCATTATCTGCTCAATAAATAAACCATTAGATAATCTCATGATTGGATCATTTGTTTATTTATTTATTTCCATATTATGAATGATTTATTTTATTGATTAAATAAAATGATCACATAAATAAATGGACTAATATGAGAAGATGGAATTTAAATAAATGGAATATGCATAATTATTTTTATCAAAACATGGTTAACCACTTAAGTAAAATCCACTCAATATTAATAAAAAATGTAATGGTTAAAATAATAAATTTTATGCATAATAAATAAAATCAATCAACTTAATAATAAATCAAAATAAGACTTCCATTACTTAATTAGGAATGAAACCAACAGAACTGAGTGTTTGACTAACCATTTTTGGTACAATTACTTGTTTTAGGAGAGTTATCATGAAAGTTTTGGATTCACTCAACCATTTTAGATTTAGAGGAGTATCCCTTGCTATAATTTGTGTAAATTAGAGGAAATTATTGAAGAAACCCTAGTTAGGATTTCAGTATTGAGGAGTTTACTCAACAAAACAAGGAGCTACAAGCCTATAATTAACAAATACCTCCCACCTAAATACCTTTGAGTAATTGACTAATCCATTTCTTAGTTTATGAGAAGGGGAACATGGATCCTTTCCACTAGACTATATTAAGTGATGGGATATTATAAGTTCAATGGAGAGGTCTGTTGAGACTTGATAAAATAGTGGGAGACTTAATAAAATTAAAATTATTATTATTATTATGTCTCACCTAATTTGTAATCAAGAAAAATAATAACAATATATTCTTTTAATATTGTAGAATAATGGAAATTTCTAGATAAATACCATCTCATAACTGACAGTAACTTCTAGGAATGGTTCAGATGCCTATGGGTTGTGTTACACTATGAAAGGAAATATTATGTGCTAGAATCCTTACCACCCGATATGCTTTGTAAGGAGGTGATTGATGAGGAATTTTCTATCTATGATAAAAAATTTAGTGACATGGTCAATGTTTAATGTTTAATGATTTCATCCATGTCTAATAAACTCTTGAAGTTACATGAAGACATGGATCCATATAGCCTGCTCCATAATCTTTATGATATTTACTAGGAGAGAGAAAGACATGAATTGTTTGATATATTCAAGTTGATATTTTAGAGAAAACTTGGAGAAATAGCACTATCTAGGCCTCATGTAGTCAAACTAATTGTCCACATTGACCACCTAGAGATTCTAGGGTTTAAATTGAATAAAGAACTATACAGTGATCTCATTATTTCATCACTTAATAATAGATTAACCATTTGTTTTGTTAATTTAAATATGAACAACATAGATAAGTATCTTCTAGATCTTCTCACACTTCTTCACTAAGCTGATAAGGAGACAAAGTGGGAAAAGTCTTATGTCCTTATGGTGAATAAAAGGAAAGGATAAGAGAATATATATAAGTCCAAATATCCTTTTCAATTCCCTTATAAGAAGATAAAGATAAAATGAAATAAAGGGAATAAGATGCTATTTGTTTTTCATGTGGCAAGAAGGGCCACTAGAAGAAAAGATGCACCCAGGAAAAGAAGTAAATGGAAGTTTTAGGTTCATTTTTTATCAAATTAAATTTATCTATTTCTAAAAATTGGGTATTAGATATGACATGTGGTTATCACATATTTATACAAATATAGGAACCAATTAGATTTTGTAATATTTCTCGGGGTGAGGTAGATCTAAGAGTAACCAATGGATCCAGAATTAATGTTGTGCCTATTGCGGACTATAACCTATCGTTGTTGATGGTAATGACCTTAATTTTAAGAGGTTTTTATTATGTTCCATATGTTACCAAAAACATTATTTTTTAATCCAAAATTTATATAAATGATTTTATTTTCAAATTGGGAATAAATGATGCTTATTTTATAAAGATAACATTTTATGGTAATAAACATTTAAATAATGGTCTTTATGTGTTATATTACACCAACCAAGTAATGGAAATCAATAAAAATATAGTTCACATGATTTATACCACACCCAACTTTGACATCACTAGATAATTTATGTAAATGAAGAGAGTTTGACTAAATTACACCAAGATGGATATTTGGATTATTTTTAACTAAAATCACTTGGTGCATTCCATGCATGTTTATAATAAAAAATAACTAAATCCACATTTAGTGGAAAAGGTGAAAGGGACAAATAGCTTCTTGAATTAGTTTATATCGATGTGTGTATACTATTTTCGGTTGAAGAAAGGGGTGGGTACTCATACTTCATAACTTTTACTAATGATTTTAGTAGATATGTATATGTCTTATTGATTAGGTATGAGTCAAATTATTTTGATATATTCAAATAATACAAGAATGAAGTTGAAAACCATCTTGGTTAGAATATTTAGAAACTTTTCTCAAACCGTGACGGAGAGTATATTAACCAAGTCATCATTGATTACTTACAAGATTATGATATTATATCTCAATCCACTCTTCCTTATACACATTAGTGGAATGGTACAAGTTAAAGGAGAAACCACACCCTGTTAGACATTGTGAGATTAATGATGATTCAAGTGAGTATTCCATTATCCTTTTAGGGATACACATTATAGACAACAACACATATACTAAACAAAGTTACAAATAAATTGACATACAATATTCCATACAAAATTTGGTGTGGAAGAAAGTCCATATTGTCAAATTTATATGTGTGGGGTTTCAAATAATTTGTTAAAGCCTCTTCAGGAAATAAACTTACACCCCAAGGCATAAATTATACCATTATAGGATACCCCAAGGAAACAAGGGGATATTAACTATACGACCCCTTAGAAAAAAGGAAATTATGGAAATAAATTATATATTATTTGATAGGGATCACATATCTAAAAGTGATAGTTGGAATGAGATAAAATTTAAAGAAATACAGGCTCAAGTTACAAAAGAGTTTTCATAGGAATAGATTCCATAGAGATATGTGGAAGAAGAATTTATAGAGACACAATTACTATATGAGAGTACAAGAGAGGTTACAAAACCTTAAAGATATAGTTTTATAGTCACTGAGGATAATGACTAATTATTAATTGATAATAATGATCCTGTAACCTACAATGAAGTAGTAAGTGGCACAAATGTTTCCGAATGGAAATAAGTTATGAATTCTGAAATGGATTCCATATACCAAAACCAAGTCTGTATTTTTGGTAGATCCTTTAGCAGATATAAAGATTATTAGTTGTAAATGGGTATTCAAGAAGAAACTAAACATGGATGTAAAAGGCAATAATTATAAGGCACAACTGGTTCTAAAAGGGTTCAAATAGCATCATGGAATAAACTATGATGAAACCTTTTCACCATTTTCTATGATAAAATCCACCAGTATTCTACTTACCATTATAGATTACCATGACTATGAGATTTGAAAAATAGATTTCAAAACATCCTTAACAAGAACCTTAAAGAATATGTATATATGACACAACCCAAAGGGTTTGTGACACTAAAGGATTCCAACATGGTATGAAAATTATAGAGAACCATTTATGGATTAAAGAAAATATCTAGGTTATATAACATTCAGTTTGATGAATCTATAACATAATTTGGTTTCATAAATAATGTGAGCCTTGTGTATATAAATTATTTAGTGGGCATGGATTCATTTTCCTAATAGCTTATATCAATGACATACTACTTATTGGAAATGAAATACTAATCTTACAGTTCATTAAATCTTGTTTAAACACATGCTTCTCCATGAAGGACTTAGGTTAAACAACATATATTATTAGGATCTCTATCATGATAGATCTAAGAGGATTCTTGGATAAAGTCAAGGTACATATATTGACATGTTACTAAAGAGATTTAGTATGGAACAATCTAATAGGGTATTGTTTCCAGTGTCACATGAAATTCATCTTTCTAAAAAATGTATCCTTAGACACATGAGGAAAGAAAAATTATGACAAGTATTCCATACACATTGGTGATTGAGTCAGTTATATATGTTATACTATATACTAGGATAGATATCACTTATGCATTAAGTGTGGTAGGAATATATCAAGTCGACCTAGGTGATTTCCATCAGATGACAATCAATACTATCCTATATGAGGATTACTAATGATATGTTCCTGATCTATGGAGGAGATAAGGAACTAGTCATAGAGGATATATATATTATAGTTTCCAAATAGATAAAGATGATCTAAAATCACAGTAGAAATACATATTCACTCTTAATAGAGGTGTTGTGAGTTGGAAGATCTAAAATCAATACATGGTCATAGATTTTATACTAGAGTTTGAGTATATTGAAGCTTCTGAGGAATATAATGAATTAGTTTATATACAAAACTTCATCCAAGAGCTTAAAGTAGTTCCAAATAGTAATGACCCTATCACACTTTATTGTGATAATACTATAGCAGTGGTTCTTACAAAGGAGACAAGGTCACATTAGTAGAAAAAGAACATACTTTGTAAGTATCATCTCTTGAGGGATTTTTCTCAAAGAGGTGATGTTATAGTGAGTATAATATACATGGAAGAAAATATGGAAGACCTCTTGACTAAAGCCTTAACTCACTAGAAGCATGATCATCATGTGAGGTCTAGCAGACTAAAAGTCACAAGCAGTCAGCCTAGTCCAAGTGAGTGTCTATTGGAATTGGTGTTCTAGAACCAATTGTTTTTACTTTGTATTACATGTATATTAAAATATTTGAATATTAATAAAACATCTTATTATATATTGTTTATTGTTTTGCATGAATTTAATGTAATAATGACCTAGAGTATCTATCACATTGATAAGGTCATAGTAGTTCCCCACTATGATGAGAAACTTGAAATTCCATGAATATATTATTAAATATAGTTATATAGTTAGATAAAATACTATTATGGGATGCATATAATGTTGACTATCAAATGTGAGTACTTTTAAGAATATGATACTTCTCATGAAGTTCACACTTTTTAGTCTCCAATATGAGAGATTTTGAGAACATACTCGACTGTAGGAATTCCACATGTTTATGTGTCATTGAATATTCATATCTTAGAGAATGTATAATGGTCATTACACTTTAATATTATTATTAATGTATTTCATGACTCATGCACTTTGATTTACTGACCAAAACCATGTCTCCATATGTTTGTGGGAAGCAGGGTACATTGGGTGCATCACAAATGATATGTTATTAATTGATAAGTTGAGGAATAATTTTTATTTTTAATCTTTATGAAAGTTGATATATTATCCCTTTGATTGAAATGAAACTATCAAATTAAATTTCATGGTCATGGTGTAAGAATGAGTTTATTTGAGATAGTCAAAGAAATACGTACCAAGAACATAGGTTAATTGTACATGTGTGCAACCTTTTTGATGATATATTGTGACAAAGGGGTTATATTACATAATAAGAACCTATGTATAGTTTTCAATATTATGAAATTAAATTATTTATATTGGGTTCATTGACCTGTTTCTAAATAGTAAACTTGGACTTTAGACAAGCCCATCCAATGCTAATGAGAAATAAGACCAGTGGGTCACACACCATGTGTTTATATTGATATCAATTAAATTATATTTGAATTTAATTATTAGAATAAATATTATTCTCAAGAACAATGAATAATTTTATTCAGGATTTATCGATCTCTAATATTCATAAGGTAATAAATAATTATTTTTTCATTAATAAATAATTTATTTGATTACATGAATATTTAATAAATATTTATTCACTAGACCATGAATGGAATATTATTTTATTTTGAATATTTAATAAATATTTATTCAACATAATCTACATAAAATATTTATTTATGAATAAAATATTTAATAAAATATTTATTTAGGTATTCTATAAATTCCAAGGAGAATGAGAAAACCAAGATAGTTTCTGATGATAAATATTAATTTACAATATGGTAAAATAATATTTATCAACGTTCCAATTAGCACATTCCATAAAATAATAATAATAATAATATTATATGACATGGTGTTAGAAAAGTTTTATCATATTATTTAAGGGCATTTGTGAAATTAAATAATATTTTAACCCAAACCCAACTATATAAATAGATAGTTATGTTTATTTTGTAGGGTTAATAAAAAAATTGAGAATCATTGAGCACAATATATTTCTCTCTAGATTCCACCTTCTCTTATCCTCTTAAGAACAAGAAGAGCAAGGGATAATACTTCAAGCCTGAAGGAACTTGAAGTGATCAATACGAACAATACAAGACGATCGATTTGCCACGCTAGCACCCGATAATCCATCAGTGTCATTCAGAGATCAAAGGACCATGTGTGGATCACCGATATAGGGGATCTAATTTGGGTCCTCCATACGCAATTATGATAATCTGAAAAGGGGTTTAGATGATCAAAAACATCATCAAAGAAAAATTATAAGATAAGGTTGTCATGTACCAACCCTTTTCACTCTATAAATAGTAACCAAACCATTTGATGATAAGGTCTCAAGTGCACATCCCCATATTCCAGAGGCTTCTGACTAGAAGTTAGGGTCTAAAGGTGGTATAATAAGGATACTATACCCTCAGATTAGTAATAACCATAGTAGAAGCATAAATAAATGAAAGGCATCAGAAAATAATAATAACTGACAATCAATAGTGAACTCATAACCCAACAAGTTCCAATAGAACCAACCATGCATGAACATGTAGAGTCATAATACAAGTATTTAATATACAACACATAATATATACAATAATTATAGACTGAAAAAAGAATAAATAAATAAAAGAAACCAACTCCAGAAGGCATCCTGAGTACATGATTAGTCGATAATCCCATGCCAAGTCTTATAACAAATGATAGAAAAGAAAATAAGCACAATCCAACACCTAACCTGTAGTCAAGAGATCTATTTGGGTACTAATAGGTGGCCTAAATAGGGTGTGGGTAAAACTCAGTAGGCCACCACCAATGGTGTCTAATGAAAATCCAGTATGTGAATATGAAATGAATCAATATATAGGTATATAAAAAGTAAAAAAATAAAGTGAATAAAAACCAAGTCGAGATTAGATTCCTCATAGGACCCCTGGCCAACTATACCTAATCCGTCTTAAGCTGAAATTTCTCTAATCATGTTACATTTGATATGTAAAATAGTCTTGGGACCCATGGTATAACACCCCAAACATTTTATGGTATGTTGCTTGTAAATAATTTCTATTCATTAGATAACCCATATTGGATGAAGCACTAAGTCTTTTGTGAAAAAAAAATTATATGAAAAAGTTATATGCTATCCATTAAACATAAATTTTCCACTTCTATGTTTTGAATTTCGAAAAACAGTCATCTACAGTTGTGACCAGTAAGTCATTTGGAGTCTGATAGAAACAAATTGATTTTTGATGAATAGTAACATACCCTTATGAATAGTAATATGACCCTTATAAATAGTAAATAATGATAATATTTTATTTTCTTAAGGTAATAAGATAATGAGATCTTAATTAATTTTTCAATGTGATATAGAACTAATTATACCTTTAAAATTATTATTTTTTGAATTAACTATGATTTTATTTAAAAAATAAATTAAAAATACTTAGAAAATTATTTTCAAAAAATGGAGTTCATTTTTGAATTATACTTGTAGAAAAATGGTTAGGGTAAATTTTTGGGATTTTTCTAAAATACATGAATTTTTCATGAATAGTAAAAAAATACAATTTTGAGTTTTCGGTAGTTTAATGAAATCATAATGATATAATTATTAATATAAAGGGATGGTCGACTTGTGTGAAATATCATATGACATGAGGTGTCCCAAGTGGCTTAAACCATGGGCAAGCCCATGGTTTTGCGAAAACCACTATCAAGGTGTCCCTTTTAATTAATAAAAAACCCTCTCTTAATTACTATAAATACCCACTCAACCCCTTCATTTTATTTCATTCCAAACTCAATATCCGCAAATATCTGGTGTTATTACCTCCCTAGGAGTCCTCCCAAGGTATTATTAAGACCCAAGGTCCCATCCTTCAAGATCTAGGAGTTACTCTACAAGGTAAGGGAATCCTTCTTTCTCTTCTTTAAGTCGACATTTCCTTTATGTTATCTATTTGATTTTACATGATCATATGTTGGGTTTTGATTTTATGTGTTCTTACTACTTTCCTTTTGATTTTAATATGATTATATACCCTTTTTATCTCATCATTTCATTTTATGAAATTTTAAGCGACGCCGTTAGGCTGCCGAATTTTCATAAGGGATCTCTCACCTTTTCTTTTATTTTCAAGTTCATCTCTTTTATTTTTCTCTTCTCACCTCCTCTGTCCAAATGACCATGATAAACTACAGTATCATCTATATACTAGAATTATATCATGTTAATGGAAGAACAATAATCAGTATTCTTTCTCCCTCGCTTTTATTATTATAAACGAAATCAATATCCACGAGGTTCTAATTTATAACCTTTGTGGATGACGGAGTTTTGTTATTCAATTTCTCCTTCATTACTGGTCATGAAACCATTTTAATGGTTGAACCAGTTAAGAATATATTTATTTAATATAATTGATATTATTTAATCTATACACACTCATAACATGAAATGATAATACAAAACAAGTTCATTATGAACAAAACGGCCAAGTTAATCCAAATATTTGTAATAAACTTTTAACTAATGAATCATCATCATGGTATATAAACCAAAAATAATTATAAGATAATTTATATCTCCTTAATGTAATTAATAATATATATTAACAATTATGTATGTTTAACCACATTTTAATGAACTTCCATTCATGAAAATAGGTAAACGAATCATGAAAACCGAGGAAGAAAATGCTTCCAAAACAAGAAAATTGAACCTCTTAAACCCATAAAAAGGGCCATGAATGAACCTAATAGAGTTATAATAAATAAATTAAATTTATAGGAGGTTATTGAGTTATTAATTAATGAAGATAAATTTTATTATTCAGGTCATTAAAACAAATGAAGAACACACTCGAGCAAAAGTTAAGGGGTTTCTCATCTCACTTTCATTTCTGTGAGATTTCCATTGTTCATGAATTATTTTTTTTATTTGGTATATGTGTACTTAAATTTTATATATAATAACATGATTCTATTTATATTCATGTTATTCAATGATTCATTTGAGGTTTATTAAGTTTTGGTCATATGATTCAACCGATTACATTGTGGTAAGAGACTTTGTCTCAACTACTATTTTGTTGTGACTAACTTTGTATAGTGCACCTAATAATCCTTATGTGGTGTACCTAATGACAATTTGAGATCACTTTTTATTTGAAATTATATTTATAATAAATATCCATAATCACATATCATGGATATGTTTTTTGTCTAAACCGTATACCATTTTACATATGGTGTTTATTTGGAAAGCTATTTTAATTATGGAAATATTGACAAATCCGTATACTTTACTCTATACAGATATTGAAAAGGCATATTGTTCTTGTATTGAATCAATGTATAAAGAATGATTTGGACATGAAGTGTAGGGTGGGGCCTACTATATCCCCTCGATACATCAGTAGGTCTCATGAGACAAATCAGTTGGCGACAAACCCTTCGAGTTTGTTTCCAAAAATCAGACACGTTTCTACCCACAGAACTAAAACGTTTTTATGGTATTATGGTATCATGTTATAGATACATGAAGTCAAATTAATAATCATTATCTTTATTCATTATCAGTTGTTACTATCCATGAGGTTTTCACGATGACAAAATCTATGGACGCAATTTCATTCTCAGTTTATTAAAGGCGCGAGTTTTCATTTATTCACCATGCCATGTTGATTATGTAAAATTGTTTACAATTTAGTTATTATTGATTTATGCTTCTTCCATTTGTAACCCTTACTGAGAATTTGAACGCAACCCTTTTATTGAGTTCCTGTGGATGCAATTTTTTTTTAGTTTTTGTTATGTATTGTATTTTGTAACCTTTTACAATGTAATTTTGAGTTACATATATGTATCTCATTTCTTCAAGACTACTAAACTGATAATTCATTCAGGATTTTCATTCCTTATAACCATGAAAATATAACAAGTAATGCAACAACTCTGGTCTAGAGGGGTCGGGGTGTTACAGTTGGTATCAGAGGAAGTTTAGTAGAAAACTTGGAAACTGGAGTAGGAAATTTATAGTAGGGAACAAATCCCTAAGGTAGTACTTGAGGATAAACATACAATAATATCCTGGTATTTTGGTAACTAATAGATTATGTGAATCCTTCTAGAAAATACATCCCTATTTGGATACGAGCAGGTAGAGGTGGCTTTGGCACAGAGGTACCTAGGAGTGAAATCTCTGACAAGGAGTTTTGGTCTTGACCCAGGGTATCTTGGTACACGACAACGGGACTTGCTGCACTCTTGGTTATGACACTCCCGGGGGATATGCTTAGGATAATTCATATTTTCTTTACAATCCATTATGAAGGACTGAAATGTAAATTATTCCTAAAAGAAACCATTTTTTCTAATTATGGGATTATCTATGCATAGGATCTCAATTTATGATAAGTATTTTGTTAAGTTAAGATTACAAATTATGATCATACCCTAATACAGTGTGTACCATTATTTAGAAATGGCGTCTAACGGAATAAGGGGAATCAATACTCGTGGGTGAGGTAGGGATCTCCCTACTGAGCAAGTCAACACAGTCAACATTGGAGAAAATCAGAACATGACCATATTGGGACAAGTTACTCAGGTTGTAACGAATAACCATTCCACACTTGTGTTGGATCATTTCATGAGGCAGAAGCCCCCATATTTTAGTGGGACTACTAACCCAGTGGTTTCTGAGCAATGGATCAAGTCCCTTGAAAAGATATACATGGCATTAAGATGCAATGAAAATGAAAAGGTAGTACTGATAGTATATTGTCTCATGGGCGACACTGATTGATGGTGGTCCTTAATTCAGAATAACACAGAGGAAGAAGAAATAGAAGGTATGGAATGGAGGAATTTTAAGGAAATATTCTTCGAAAAATATTTCCCTCGTGAGCAACGAACTGAAATGAAGAGGAAATTACTTGGCTTAAAACAAAGGGAAGAAGATAGTGTTACGGAGTATGAGGCTACCTTCACAAGGCTAGCCAGGTATGTCATAGATTACACACGTGACTTGGCAGACAAGATTAATCATTTCTTTGAAGTTCTTAAGCCAAGTCTTCAAAGGGCACTAGCTTCTCAAACATTTTCATCATATGATGAAATTGTATCAAGTGCCATCAAAAAAGAGAAGGAATTTTCTAGATGAAATTTTTTCAAGGGGAACCAAGATAAGAAGAGGTATACTGATAACCAAGGGAAAGGGGAAGCACCAAAGAAGAACAAGGGAACAAAGATATTCCCATTATGTGCGAACTATGGAAATAATCATCTCGGGAAATGATTAAAAGGCGTGGGAGTATGCAATAAGTCTAGAGAAAAGGCTCATCGATCTGATGAATGCAAGGGGAAGAAACAATTCAATGATATTCAATGCTACAATTGTAGAGAGATGGGACACTATGAAAATGAGTGTCCTAATCTCCAAGGAAACATGCCTCAGAAAAAGACAAGAGAACAATGGAGAGCCTATGCGATTACAACTACGGAGGTTGAAGTTCCTAATGATGTGGTGATAGGTACTTTAATTGTTTCCTCAAACATAGCCAACACTTTATTTGATTTTGGATCATCGAATTCATTTATATCTTCCCAGTTTTCCAAGAAAATTAGATATGTCCAATTTTATTTAATAAAGGAGTTTTCAGTCAAAACTCCCATGGGGTGTATCATTGCAATAAAGGCATGTCAAATAGTCCCCCTCCAGACACCAAAACGTGCTCTAGTTGATAAAATTATCATCATTCCAATAACTTAATTTGATATAATTCTCAGTATGGATTGGCTGTCAAATTATGATGCAAGGATTTATTGCAAGAAAAAGGAAGTTATAGTTTTTGAAAATGGTGTAGAATCTCTTATCTTTAGAGCAGAGACCTCACCATCAGATTCTTATCTAGAACCATCCCCAGTAGCTCTACTAAATGAAATAATTAGAGAGGAAGATAAACCGATATCTATAGGCGAGGAAAGAAATCATAAAATTGAAGATGTGAATATAGTGCAAGAATACATTAATGTATTTCGGAGGATTTACTTGGACATCCTCTAGAGCGTGAAATTGAGTTTTCCATTAACTTAATTCCTGGTGAAAGACCTATATCAAAGACCCCCTATAGAATGGCCACTGTGGAGTTAGTGGAGCTAAAGAAACAACTATAGGAGTTGAGTGACAAAGTATTTATTCAACCTAGTGTTTATTTATGGGGATCCCCAGTCTTGTTTGTCAAGAAGAAAGATGGATCCATGAGGATATTCATTGATTACAGGGAAATCAATGCTATTACAATAAAGAATAAGTATCCTCTACCCCAGATTGATGATTTATTTGATCAACTTCATGGAGGTCAATACTTTTCAAAGATTGACCTTTGATCTGGATATCATCAACTGAGTGTGAGGAAGGAAGATATTCTGAAGACAACATTTCGAACTAGGTATGGGCATTACGAGTTTTTGGTGATGCCTTTTGGACTGACGAATGCACCATCTGTTTTCATGGATTTAATGAATAGAGTTTTCAAGGAATATCTTGATAACTTTGTTGTGGTATTCATCTATGATATCCTTGTATAATCAAAAATCTATGAGTACCATGAGAATCACTTGAGAATTATTCTGAGAACTCTTAGAAGCAATAAATTATATGGGAAGTTTATCAAGTGAGAATTCTGGCCTCAATCAGTTTCTTTTATAGTCCATACTATCTCTAAGGATGGAATCCTAGTTGATCCTAAAAAGAAAAAGGAAATCCAAGATTGGCCCATGCCAACAAACATAACTGAAGTATGTAGTTTTATTGTCTTAGCAGGTTACTATCGGCGTTTCATTCAGAATTTTTCCCAACTGGCTAACTCGCTAACCAAGCTCACACGTAAAGGAGTTAAGTTTTTGTGGAAAAAAGAGTGTACAGAATGCTTTGAATAATTGAAAAGAAGATTGTTCAATGCTCCAATTTTGACTCTTCCATCTAGAAGTGATGGATTTATTATATACAAAGATGCATCAAATAATGGGTTGGGTTGTATACTTATGCAAAATGATAAAGTTATTGCTTATGCATCAAGACAGTTGAATACCCATGAGAAAAATTATCCAACTCATGATCTTGAGTTAGAAACCGTATTATTTTCTCTAAAAATATGGAGACATTATCTCTATAAAGAAATATGTGAGATTTATATGGACCACAAGAGTTTGAAATACATTTTCACAAAAAAATAACTCAACATGAGGCAAAGGAGATGGCTTGAGTTACTCAAAGATTATTATTGTTCAATACACTACCACCTAGGAAAGGCGAATAAGGTGGAATATGCATTAAGCAGGAAGGATCATGGACTTCTGACTCAAATGAGGATTGAGAGAGATCCTATATTTTTGAATCTACTAAATATGGATATGGGAATTGTTAAGGAAGGGGAAACATCTTCTCTTTCAAATGATTGCTAAACCATCTTTATTAGAGAAGATAAAAATCTCTCAATCTGATGATGAGAATCTGCACAAGAAAATTAATGCTGTCAAGGATGGGAGACTGGATGACTTCATGTATGAAGAAGGAGTTCTAAAATTTGGGAAGAGGTTATGTGTTCCATCAGTACCTGAGCTAAAAAGGGAACTATTAGATGATGCTCATAGCTCAAATTTCTCTATACACTCGGGTAGCAAAAAGATGTATAGAGATCTGAAGGAATATTTCTGGGTGGATAATATGAAGCGGGAAATTGCTGATTACGTGTCAAGGTTTCTAATTTGTCAACAAGTGAAGATGGAGAGACAATATCCCAAAGGAGTGATGCAACCTCTACCAATTTCTATGTGGAAGTGGGATAAAATTATGATGGATTTTGTCACCATACTATCGAGGACACCTAGAAGGAGTGATGCAATATGGGTAATTGTTGATCGTCTTACAAAATTAGTACATTTCCTTCATATAAGAGAGGATTTACCACTTGAGCGCCTGTCAAGACTATATATTAATTAAGTTGTAAGTCTTCATGGTGTACCTCTGTCAATTGTATCCGATTGAAATCCCCAATTTAAATCAAAATTCTGGACAATTCTCCAGAAGGCTTTGAATACTGATCTTCATATGAGTACTTCATATCACCCCCAAACTGATAGACAATCTGAAAGAACTATTCAAACTCTAGAAGACATGCTGAGGTCATTCTCTCTTGACTTAAAAGGTATATGGGATCAATACTTTCCTCTGGGGGAATTTTCTTACAACAATACTTTCCATTATAGTATTCAAATGGCTCCATATGAAGTATTATATGGAAAGAGATGTCGAACTCCAACTTGTTGGGAAAAATTTGGTGAGAGGAAACTTATAGGTCCATAACTTATTAAAGAGACCATAACAAAGGTTAAGATAATCTAAGCCCACATTAAAGTATCCCAAAGTAGGTAGAAGAGTTATGCTGACAATCGGAGAAAGGATTTGGAATTCCAGGTGGGTGATCATGTCTTTCTCAAAAAATCTCCATGGAAGGGCATCTTAAGGTTCGGTAAGAAAGGGAAACTTATCCCCAGATATATCAGACCATTTTAAGTTCTAGAAAGAATCAGATTTGTAGATTACCGTTTAGCGATGCCTCCAAATATCTCCAGAGTTCATGATGTGTTCCAAGTGTCATTGTTAAAGAAATATATGCCAAACCCAATGCATGTACTCACATATGAAGAAATTGAACTGGATCCTGATTTGTCATACTATGAAATGCCTATCGTGATTCTTGACACAAGGGAGAAGGTATTGAGAAATCGTACAACTCTCCAAGTAAATGTTCTTTGAAGAAACTAGAATATGGAAGAAGCAACATGGGAACCAGAGGATTTCATGAAGAAGAACCACCCACATCTTTTTGGCGGGCTTTATACATAAAATTTTGAGTAAGAAATTTCTGAAGGAGAGAATAATATAACACCCCAAACATTTTATGGTATGTTTCTCTTAAATACTTTCTATTCATTAGATAACCCATATTACATGAAGCACTAAGTCTTTTTTGAAACAAAACATTATAGGAGAAAGTTATATTCTATCCATTAAACATAAATTTTCCACTTATATGTTTTGAATTTCGAAAAATAGTTATCTAGAGTTGTGACCAGTAAGTCATTTGGAGTCTGATAGAACCAACTTGATTTTTGATGAATAGTAACATACCCTTATGAATAGTAATATGACCCTTATAAATAGTAAATAATGATAATATTTTATTTTCTTAAGGTAATAATATAATGAGATCTTAATTAATTTTTCAATGTGATATAGAACTAATTATACCTTTAAAATTGTTATTTTTCAAATTAACTATGATTTTATTTAAAAACTAAATTAAAATTACATAGAAAATTATTTTCAAAAAATGGAGTTCATTTTTTAATTCTACATGTCAAAAAATGGTTAGGGTAAATTTTTGGGATTTTTCTAAAATACATGAATTTTTCATGAATAGTAAAAATACAGTTTTGAGTTTTCGGTAGTTTAATGACATCATAATGATGTAATTATTAATATAAAGGGATGGTCGACTTGTGTACAGTATCTTATGACATGATGTGTCCCAAGTGGCTTAAACCACAGGAAAATACCATGGGAAATCCCATGGTTTTTTGAAAACCACTATCGAGGTGTCCCTTTTAATTAATAAAAAACTCTCCCTTAATTACTATAAATACCAACTTACCCCCTTCATTTTCTTTCATTCAAAACTCAATATCCTAGAATCTATGGGGTTATTACCTCCCTAGAAGTCCTCCCAATGTTTCCTTAAGCCCCAAGGTCCCATCCTTCAAGATCTAGGAGTTACTCTACAAGGTAAGCAAATCCTTCTTTCTCTTCTTTAAGTCAACACTTCCTTTTTGTTATCTATTTGATTTTAGATGATCATATGTTGGGGTTTGATTTTATGTGTTCTTACTACTTTCCGTTTGATTTTAATATGATGAGATACCCTTTTTCTCTCATCATTTCATTTTATGAAATTTTAAGCGATGTCGTTAGGCTGCAGAATTTTCATAAGGGATCTCTCACCTTTTCTTTTATTTTCAAGTTCATCTCTTTTCTTTTTCTCTCCTCACCTTCTCTATCAAAATTACCATGATAAAATCTAGTATCATATATATACTGTAATTATATCATGTGAATGGAAGAACCATCATCAGTATTCATTCTCCCTCCCATTTATTTTTATAAACGAAATCAACATCCATGAGGTTCCAATTTATAACCTTTGTGGACGACGGAGTTTCATTCTTAACTTTCTCATTTATTACTGCCCATGAAACCATTTTAATGGTTGAAACAGATAATAATACATGTATTTCATCTCATTTATATTCTTTAATTTTTACACACTCATAATATGAAATAATAATACAAAACAAGTTCATTATGAACAAAACAGCCAAGTTAATCCAAATATTTGTAATAAACTTTTAACTAATGAATCATCATAATGGTATATAACCCAAACTAATTATAAGTTAATTTATATCTAATTAATGTAATTAATAATATATATTAACAGTTCTGTATGTTTAACCACATTTTAATTAACTTCCATTCATGAAAACAGGTAAACGAATCATGAAAACCAAGGAAGAAAATGCTTCCAAAACAAGAAAATTGAACCTCTTAAACCCATAAAAGGGCCATGAATGAACCTAACAGGGTTATAATAAATCAATTACATGTATAGGAGGTTCTGGAGTTATTAATTAATGAAGATAAATTTTATTATTCAGGTCATTAAAACAAACAAAGAACACACTTGAGAAAAAGGTAAGGGGTTTCTCATCTCACTTTCATTTATGTGAGATTTCCATTGTTTGCCAATTATTTATTGTATTTGGTATATGTGTACTTACATTTTATTTATAATAACATGATTCTATTTATATTCATGTTATTCAATTATTAATTTGAGGTTTATTAAGTTTTGGTCATATGAATCAACCGATTACATTGTGGTAAGAGGCTTTGTCTCAATTACTATTTTGTTGTGACTAACTTTGTATGGTGCCCCCAATAATCCTTATGTGGTGTACCTACTAACCATTTGAGATAAATTTTAATTTGAAATTATATTTATATTAAATATCCATAATCTCATATCCTAGATATGTTTGTTGTCAAAACCATATACCAATTTACATACGTTGTTTATTTGGAAATCTATTTTAATTATGGAAATATCGATGCATCTGTATACTCTAATCTATACAGATATTGAAAAGGCATATTGTTCTTGTATTGAATCAATTTATGAAGAATTATTTGGACATGAAATGGGGGGTGGGTCCCGCTATATCCCCTCGATGCATCGGTAGGTCTCATGAGACAAATCAGTTGGCGACAAACCCATCGAGTTTGTTTCAAAAAATCAAACGGGTTTCTACCCACAAAACTAAACCTTTTTTACAGTATTATGGTATCATGTGCCAGATACATGACTTCCAATTAATAAGAATTCTCTTTATTCATTATAATTTATTACTATCCATGAGGTTTTCACTATGACAAAATCTATGGACGCAGTTTCATTCTCAATTTATTAATGGCATGAGTTTTCATTTATTCACCATGCCATGTTGGTTATGTCAAATTGTTTACAATTCAATTATTATTGATTCATGATTCTACCATTTGTAACCCTTAATAATCATTTGAGCTCACCCCTTTCATTGTCTACCTTTGACAAGTTATGAAGAGAAGATCTTTTATTGAGTTCCTGTGGATGAATTTTTTTTTAGTTTTTGTTATGTATTGTATTTTGTAACCTTTTCCGATGTAATTTTGAGTTACATATTTGTATCTAGTTTATTCAAGACTACTAAACTGATCGTTCCTTTAGGATTTTCATTCCTTCTAACCATGATAATATAACAATTTATGCACTGACTCTGGTCTAGAGGGGTCGGGGTGTTATAGTTGGTATCAGAGGAAGTTTAATATAAAACTTGGAAAATAGAGTAGGAAATTTATAGTAGGGAAAAAATCCCTAAGGTAGTATTTGAGGATAAATGTACAAGAATATCCTGATATTTTGGTAAGGAATAGATTATGTGAATCCTTCTAGCAAATACATCCCTATCTGGATATGAGAAGGTAGAGGTGGATTTGGCAGAGTGGTACCTAGGAGTGAAAGTTCTGACAAGGAGTTTCAGGCTTGACCTGGGGTGTCTTGGTACACGAAAACGGGACTTGATGCTCTCTTGGTTAAGACACTTCTGGGGGATATGCTTAGGATAATTCATATTTTCTTTACAAGCCATTATGAAAGACTGAAATGTAAATTATTCCTCAAAGAAACCATTTTTTCTAATTATGGGATTAGCCATGCATATGATCTCAATTTATGCTAAGTATTTTTTTAAGTTAAGATTATACATTATGATCATACCCTAATATAGTGTGTTCCATTATTTAGAAATGGAGTCTAACGGAAGAAGGGGAATCAATACTCGTGGTCAAGGTAGGGATCTCCCTACTAAGAAAGTCAACACAGTCAATGTTGGAGGAGATCAGATCATGACCATATTGGGACAACTTACTCAAGTTGTAATAAATAACCATTCCACACCTGTGTTGGATCATTTCATGCGGCAGAAGCCCCCATATTTCAGCAGGACTACTAACCCAGTGGTTGTTGAGCAATGGATAAAGTCCCTTGAGAAGATATACATGGCATTAATATGTAATGAAAATGAAAAGGTAGTACTGGAAGTATATTGTCTCAAGGGCGATGCTGATCAATGGTGGTCCTTGATTCAAAATACCACGGAGGAAGAAGAAATAGAAGATATGTAATGGAGTAATTTTAAGGAAATATTATTCAAAAAATATTTCCCTCATGAGCAATGAACCGAAATGAAGAGGAAATTCCTTGGCTTAAAACAAAGGGAAGAAGACAGTGTTGCATAGTATGAGGCTAACTTCACAAGGCTAGCTAGGTATTCCTTAGATTATGTACGTGACTCGAAAGACAAGATTGATCATTTATTTGAAGTTCTTAATTCAAGTCTTTGAAGGGAACTGGCTTCTCAAACATTTTCATCATATGATGAAATTGTATCAAGTTCCATCAAAACAGAGAAGGAATTTTCTAGATCAAATTTGTCCAAGGGGAACCAAGATAAGAAGAGGTACACTGATAGCCAAGGGAAATGTGAGGCACCAAAGAATAACAAGGGAACAAAGCTATTCCCATTATGTGTGAACTGTGGAAAGAATCATCTCAGGAAATGCTTAAAAGGCATGGGAGTCTGCTATAAGTGCAGAGAAAAGGGTCATCAACCTGATGAATGAAATGGGAAGAAAAAATTCAATGATATTAAATGCTAAAATTGTAGAGATATGGGACACTATGAAAATGAGTGTCTTAAGATTCAAGGAAACATTCCTCAGAAAAAACCAAGAGAACAAGGGAGAGCCTATGCGATTATAACTACAGAGGTTGAAGTCCCTAATGACATGGTGGCAGGTACTTTAATTGTTTCCTCAAACTTTGCCAACACTTTATTTGATTCTAGATCATCACATTCATTTATATCTTACGAGTTTTTCAAGAAAATTAGATATGTCCAATTTGATTTAATAAAGGATTTGTCAGTCAAAACACCCAGGGGATGTATCATTGCAACAAAGGCATGTCGACTAGTCCCCCTCTAGACACCAAAACATGCTCTAGTTGCTAACCTTATCATCATACCAATGACTGAATTTGTTATAATTCTCAGTATAGATTGGTTGTCAAATTATGATGCGAGGATTTATTGTAAGAAAAAGGAAGTCACAATTTTTGAAAAAGGTGTGGAATCTCTTATCTTTAGAGCGGAGACCTCGCCGTCATATTCTTTTCTAGAACCACCCCCAGTAGCTCTACTGAATGAAATACTTATAGAGGAAGATAAACCAATATCTATAGGTGAGGAAAGAAATCTTCAAATTGAATATGTGCATATAGTGAAAGAATACATTGATTTATTTCTAGAGGATTTACCTGGACATCCTCTAGAGCGTGAAATTGAGTTTTCCATTGACTTAATTCCTGGTGCAAGACCTATATCAAAGAACCCCTATAGAATGGCCACAGTGGAGTTAGTGGATATAAAGAAACAACTAGAGGAGTTGATTGAAAAAGGATTTATTCGACCTAATGTTTATCCATGGGAAGCCCTGGTCTTTTTTGTCAAGAAGAAAGATGGATTCAGGAGGATATGCATTGATTACAGAGAAATAAATGCTATTACACTAAATAATAAGTATCCTCTACCTCATATTGATGATTTATTTTATCAACTTTCTGGAGCTCAATTATTTTCAAAGATTTACCTTCGATCCAGATATCATCAACTGAGTGTGAGGAAGGAAGATATTCCGAAGACAACATTTTGAACCAGGTATGGGCATTATGAGTTTACAGTGATTCCTTTTGGAATGACGAATGCACCATATGTTTTCATGGATTTAATGAATAGAGTTTTCAAGGAATATCTTGTTAACTTTTTTGTGTTATTCATCTATGATATCCTTGTATACTCAAAAAGCTATAAAGACCAAGAGAATCACTTGAAAATTATTCTGAGAACTCTTATAAGCAATAAATTATATGGGAAGTTTAGCAAGTGCGAATTATAGCTTCAATTAGTTTCTTTTATAGGCCATATTTTCTCTTAGGATGGAATCCTAGTTGATCCTACAAAGGAAAAGGAAATCCAAGATTGGCCCACACCAACATACATAACTGAGGTACATAGTTTTATTGGCTTAGCAGGTTACTATCGGCGTTTTGTTCAGAATTTTTCCTGAATGGATAACCCGCTAACCAAGATCACACGTAAAGAAGTTAAGTTTGTGTGGACAAAAGAGTGTACATAATGCTTTGAAGAATTGAAAATAATATTGTTCAATGCTCCAATTTTGACTCTTCCATCTGAAAGTGATGGATTTGTGATATACAGCGATGCATCAAAGAATGGGTTGGGTTGCGTCCTTATGAAAAATGATAAAGTTATTGCTTATTCATCAATAAAGTTGAAGACCCATGAGAAAAATCATCTAACTCATGATCTTGAGTTAGCAATCATAATCTTTTCTCTAAAAATATGGAGACATTATCTCTATGAAGAAATATGTGAGATTTATATGGACCACAAGAGTTTGAAATACATTTTCACACAAAAAGAACTCAACATGAGGTAAAGGAGATGGCTTGAGTTACTCAAAGATTACGATTGTTCAATACACCACCACCTAGGAAAGGAGAATAAGGTGGAAGATGCATTAAGCCGGAAGGATCATGGACTTCTGACTCAAATGAGGATTGAGAGAGATCCTATATTTTTGGATCTACTAAAGATGGATATGGGAATTATTAAGGAAGGGGAAACATGTTTTCTCTTTCAAATGATTTCTAAACCATATTTATTAGAGAAGATAAAAAGCTCTCAATATAATGATGAGAATCTGCACAAGAAAATTAATGCTTTCAAGGATGGGAGACTGGCTGACTTCACATATGACAAAGGAGTTTTGAAATTTGGGAAGAGGTTATGTGTTCCATTAGTACCTGAGATAAAAAGATAACTATTAGATGATGATCATAGCTCAAATTTCTCTATACACCCAGGTAGCACAAAGATTTATAGATATATGAAGGAATATTTCTAGGGGGATAATATGAAGCGGGAAATTGCTGACTATGTGTCAAGGTGTCTAGTTTATCAACAAGTGAAGGTGGAGAGACAACATAAAAAAGGAGTGATGTAACCTCTACCTATTACTATGTGTAAGTGGGATAACATTTTGATGTATTTCGTCACTGGACTTCTGAGGACACCTAGAAGGAGTGATGCAATATGGGTAATTGTTGATCATCTCACAAAATTAGTACATTTCCTTCCTATAAGAGAGGATTTACCACTTGATCACCTGACAAGACTATATATTAATGAAGTTGTAAGAATTTATGGTGCACCTTTTTCAATTGTATCCGATTGAGATCCACGATTTACATCAAAATTTTGGAAAAGTCTCCAGAAGTATTTGAATACTAAGCTTTGTATGAGTACTGCATATCACCCCCAAACCAACAGACAATATAAAAGGACTATTCAAACTCTATAAGACATTATGAGGTCATGCTATCTTGACTTCCAAGGTATGTGGGATCAATAATTGCCTCTGGTGGAATTTTCTTACAACAATATTTTCCATTCTAGTATTCAAATGGATCCATATGAAGTATTATATGGAAAGAGATGTCGAACTCCAACTTGTTGGGATGAAGTTGGTGAGAAGAAACTTATATTCCTAGAACTTATTTAAGAGACCACAACAAAGGTGAAGACAATCGAAGCCCATATTAAAGCATCCCAAAGTAGATAGAAGAGTTATGCTGAAAATCAGAGAAAGGATTTGGAATTCCAGGTGGGTGATCATGTATTTCTAAAAAAATCTCCATGGAAGGGAGTCTTAAGGTTCAGTAAGAAAGGGAAACTGAGACCTAGGTATATCAGACCATTTGAAGTTCTAGAAAGAATCAGATTTGTAGAATCAGACTCCACTTCTATGTTTTGAATTTCAAAAAACTGTCATCTAGAGTCGTGACCAGTAAGTCATTTGGAGTCTGATAGAACCAACTTGATTTTTTAATAAATAGTAACATACCCTTATGAATAGTAATATGAATAGTAATATGACCATTATAAATATTAAATAATGATAATATTTTATTCTCTTAAGGTAATAAGTTAATGAGATCTTAATTAATTTTTCAATGTGATATAGAACTAATTATACCTTTAAAATTGTTATTTTTCGAATTAACTATGATTTTATTTAAAAATTAAATTAAAAACACTTAGAAAATTATTTTCAAAATATGGAGTTCATTTTTAATTCTACACGTCAAAAAATGGTTAGGGTAAATTTTTGGGATTAGTCTAAAATACATGATTTTTTTCATGAATAGTAAAAATACAGTTTTGAGTTTTCGGTAGTTTAATGACATCATAATGATGTAATTATTAATAAGAAGGGATGGTAGACTTGTGTACAGTATATTATGACATGAGGTGTCCCAATTGGATTAAAACATGGGAAAATACCATGGTCAAGCCCATAGTTTTGTGAAAACCACTATCGAGGTGTTGCTTTTAATTAATAAAAAACTCTCTCTTAATTACTATAAATAACCAATCACCACCCTTCATTTTATTTCATTAAAAAATCAATATCCTAGAATATATGGTGGTATTACCTCCCTATGAGTCCTCCCAAGGTGTCCTTAAGCCCCATGGTCACATCTTTCAGAATCTAGGAGTTACTCTACAAGGTAAGGGAATCCTGCTTTCTCTTCTTTAAGTCGACACTTCCTTTATGTCAACTATTTAATTTTACATTATCATATGTTGGGGTTTAATTTCATGTGTTCTTCCTACTGTCCTTTTTATTTAAATATTATGATATACCCTTTTTATCTCATCATTTCATTTTATGAAATTTTAAGCGATGCCGTTAGGCTGCCAAATTTTCATAAGGGATCTCTCACCTTTTCTTTTATTTTCAAGTTCATCTATTTTCTTTTTCTCTACTCACCTCCTATATCCAAATGACCATGATAAAATCAAGTATCATATATATAATTTAATTATATCATGTTAATTGAAGAACCATCATCATTATTATTGCTCCCTCCCCTTTATTTTTATAAACGAAATCAACATCCATGAGGTTCCAATTTATAACCTTTGTGGATGATGGAGTTTTGTTCTTAACTTTATCCTTAATTACTGTCCATGAAACTATTTTAATGGTTTAACTAGATAAGAATATATGTATTTCATCTCATTGATGTTCTGGAATCTTTACACACTCATAATTTGAAATAATAATACAAAACAAGTTCATTATAAACAAAACAACCAAGTTAATCCAAATATTTGTAATAAACTTTTAACTAATGAATCATCATCATGGTATATAACACAAACTAATTATAAGATAATTTATATATCCTTAATGTAATTAAAAATATATATTAACAATTATATATGTTTAACCACATTTTAATGAACTTCCATTCATGAAAACAGGTAAACGAATCATGAAAACCAAGGAAGAAAATGCTTCCAAAAGAAGAAAATTGAACCTATTAAACCCATAAAAGGTCCATGAATGAACCTAACAGGGTTATACTAAATCAATTAAATTTATATTAGGTTCTAGAGTTATTAATTAATAAATCTAAATTTTATTATTCAGGTCATTAAAATAAACGAAGAACACACTCGAGCAAAAGGTAAGGAGTTTCTCATCACATTTTCATTTCTGTGAGATTTCCATTGTTTGCCAATTATTTTATTATATTTGGTATATTTGTACTTCCATTTGATATATAATAACATTATTATATTTATATTCATGTTATTAAATGATTAATTTGAGGGTTATTAAGTTTTGGTCATATGATTCGACCGATTACACTGTGGTAAGAGACTTTGTCTCAACTACTATTTTATTGTGACTCACTTTGTATGGTGCACCTAATATTTTTTATGTGGTGTACCTACTGAAAATTTGAGATCAATTTTCATTTTAAATTATATTTATATTAAATATCCATAATCTCATATCATGTATATGTTTGTTGTCTAAACCGTATACCATTTTACATACGGTGTTTATTTGGAAATCTATTTTAATTATGGAAACATTGATGAATCAGTATACTCTACTCTATACAGATACTGAAAAGGAATATTGTTCTTATATTGAATCAATTTATAAAGAATTATTTGGACATAAAGTGGTGGGTGGGGCCTGCTATATCCCATCGATGCATCGGTAGGTCTCATGAGACAAATCAGTTTGCGACAAACCCTTCGAGTTTGTTTACAAAAATCAGACGGGTTTCTACCCACAGAACTAAAATGTTTTTACGGTATTATGGTATCATATGGCAGATACATGACATCCAATTAATAAGAATTCTATTTATTAATTATAATTTATTACTATCTATGAGGTTTTCACTATGACAAAATCTATGGACGCAGTTTCATTATCAGTTTATTAAAGGCACGAGTTTTCATTTATTCACCATGCCATGTTGATTATGTCAAATTGTTTACAATTAAATTATTATTGATTCATGATTCCACCATTTTTAAACATTACTGATCATTTGAGCTCACCCCTTTCATTGTATACCTTTGACAGGTGAGGAAGAGAAGATCTTTTATTGAGTTCCTATGGATACAATTTTTTTATTTTTTGTTATGTATTGTATTTTGTAACCTTTTCCAATGTATTTTTGAGTTACATATATGTATCTAGTTTATTTAATACTACTAAACTGATCCTTCCTTATGGATTTTCATTCCTTCTTACCATGCCAATATAACAAATAATGCACCGACTCTAGTCTAGAGGGGTCGGGGTGTTACACATGGTATATAGAAAAGGAATCCATGTACAAGATAATCATATGGGGTTTTATATCTAAAATAGGGCATAAACCTGAGTATCTAACTCATGGGAGCATGGAATGTCATGTATAACAATTACTATAAATTATAGGGAACACCATGTATGATAATGAAAAATTACATGCCTATGATTTCAATAAATAATAAGGAACACCATGTCCACAACCTCATTAAATGATAAGGAACACCATGTCAATATCTTTAATAAATAATAAGTAATTTCATGTAATTTAATTTAAATAAATGATCATAAGTTCCATGTTCAACATCGCTCAACATTTATAATCATTCAGATCACATGCCTTACGAGTTTATCCAAGGCATTCCATATTAGAACCCAAATGTCGCTTGAGGCATACTATAGTAAACATGCACATTGAATTTAATATTTAAATAGAAGGAATGATGAGTATCCATGAAAATTAATAATTCAAGGCTAAGGAATACAATCCATTCCATTTAACAATTTAATCTATACCTCTAGATCATTTAATTTATAAAAAAACATGAAGGCCATGGGAAAAATTCAAGCCAATTTACAATCATAATGATTCAATTCATTAATAAACACATTTAGAAAGAGATAAAATGTCCATGTAACACCCTAAGCTTCCACGATACGCTTCTCTTTGAATAATACAATAGCGTGTGTTGTACGCAACTTCGAGTTCTAACACACACCACAACCAATCAAACTAGCCGTTATGAATAGTAATACCCACTTTTTGAAATTTTATACATTTTATCTTTCAAAATGGACTTAATTTTTGGATTAAGAATGTAACACCCCAAGCTTCCACGGTATGTTTCCCTTCGAATAATGCAATGGCGTGCATTGTACGCAACTTTGAGATTTTAACACACCACAACCAATCAAACTAGCCGTTATGAATAGTAATACCTACTTTTTGAAATTTTATAAATTCTATCTCTCAAAATGGACTTCATTTTTGGATTCGGAATATCGAAATTAGCCTAGGGTAAAATTTTGGTACTTTTCGGATAACTTTCATATTTTGATGAATAGTGAAAATTACTAAATTTTAATTAAAAACAACTTTTTTAATCAAAATAATTAATAGTGATAAATTATGAATTTGGGTAGTTTTAAAGTATATTTAGAATATATTTTTACCATGTAATACAATGTGGGTCATTGAACATAATTTCACATTTAAACCAGACATAAACAAGTGCCAATCTTTTGATAGTTATTATCTCTTAAAAACACGCTTTTTGTTTTAACAACGGGAATTAATTTTAAATTAATTTTTGCCACTTCTATGTTTTGAATTTGGAAAAATGGATTCCATATTTTGAATCAGTATGTTCAAATTGTGTAAATAGGTAACTTTTATTTTTAGACATTTTAGATAATTATTTCGGTAAATATTTTATTTACCATGGTTAAAGGGTAAATCCGGTAAACAAGGGTTAAAAAATAATATTATAATAATACTAAATTACCCTAAAACGTGTATTAACCCTATTTGTTAATACATGGTCGACCATGGGCATCTTTGAGTCGATTTTGGGACCCCATGGATCCACTTGTAAGTGATAATGACACTTTATTTTAATTAAGTTAAAATAAATACAAAATTGACACAAGCATATATCTTTTAGCAAAACAATTGTTACATAGGGTTATATATATTGGATTTTATACTATAAATATTAATTATAAATATAAAAAGATTTCCTACATAATGATATTTTATTTATAATTTTTAGACATTAAATAAGTTAATTTATTTATGACACAATGGTGATGCAGTAATTACCATAATAGTGAAAAATTAGAATAATTGATATTATAAATACCCAAATAAATATAATTTGAGACTTTTATTGAATTAAACTAATTTTCTAGTTTAATATGACATATTAGGATTGATTTAATTAACTTTTTTCGAATTAATCATTCTGTTATGTATTTCAAAAAAAATCAACTATTGAATAGTGTCAAAATTGACATAAAAGAGTTTTTAAAAAAACTATTATATTATTAATTGATATTAAATTCCTAAAAATCTAAGGTTCGGCCAAGAGACTTATATCATGATAGGTATATTATTAATGGACCACTTGGGGGTCTCTTGGATGTATATAGTAAGTTTATTAACTATATAATATAAAAATACAAAGTGACATGGTAAATGTCAAACTAATTAACTAAGAGTTAAAACTAAAAGATAAGGTTAATATAGTGACCCAAACCTGTCTAAATTATATTGAATGAATGGTTTTCGACCTATATCCACCTGAAACTTTGAATAATAAACTTTAGAGCCATTATAAACCGAATATTAATTTATTATAAATTAATACTTCTAGCTTTTCCAAAGGTGCCCCTCACCCCTCTTATAAAAGAGAACTCCTCCTTCTCATTTCTTCACACCTTCAAAGCCTTTTGGTTTGGCCAAAACCTTCCAAAATACTCTCTAAACTTCCCTCACTACAACCTAGAGGCCTTAGTTTGATCATAAATCCAACCTAAGGAGCCCTTTTGATCAAATCAAAAGGAAGAACCCGAAGAAGAGGTAATGTTTTCACCACCCCTTTTCAAGTTCCTTTCTTCTTCCACTTCTTCTTTCTTTGTTATTACCATTATAAAATAATAAATCCAGTATCATATATATACTGGGATGTTATTATAAATATGGTACAACCATATTCAGTATTCTATCCATCCTTTGAATATCATGTCACCATACGTGCGTACGTACGGCTTACCGTCTCCACGTCGTGGTGTAATTGTTATTCAATATATTATTATTTGGATGGGTATAATAATGATGTGTAACTCATGTAAATAATAAATATAACATGATAATTATTCTGTATATATGATATACCATCCAACTATATATTATTTTAATATCAAAAGAATGATATTGTCGCTCGTGCGTACGTACGGACTACCGCCTCCACGAACGCGATGAGATTCATTCTCCATCATATCCATTCAAGTATAATTATAATTTGATGATTTAAAAATATTATATAAGTACTTGATATCATTCTGGATATGAATAATATACATCCCATTAATAACTAATATGGATCAAATAACAAAGAATATAAAGTAAAATGAACCTGTTAACACCCGAAATGACGATAATTCTAAGATATTATTAACAAATCAATGTTAAAAGATCATATATGATATCATATTAAATTAAATTATTCTTGTATAATTAAATAACAATTATTTCACCATTATACAGGAGGTTAACCTACCGTCGACCAAGGAAAAAGTACAAAGTAAGGAGTTTCTTATCTCACTCTTAATCTCGTGAGAATTCCATTGTTCACCACTTATTTATTGCATGTGGTGTATGTGTACTGCCCATGATTGTATTCATTATGTAATATACTCTAATTTATGGGTATTTAAATCATCATGTTATGATACTTCTTTCATGGGTGTATGTTTCGTAAGTTACCTAATCGATAAGGGAATTTGAAATTTCAATTTCCACTCATTTGGCTTTGCGCATATTTCATTGATTATATTACTCCAAGATTATGTGTGGAATCACTATTCATTTGATTATGTCATAATTTCCACTCCCCTTCTTGTGGATATACTTTTTATACACATAATCACTCCATTGATAATTCTCAAGTCATTGATATGAATTTGATAAGAGTAATTTTAACTCATTCACCATTTGTTGAGTTAAACATCCAATTTGTTGGTGTTGTTTTTACAAGAATATGTGTGAATATCCTTTGATTGTTTTACACTGAATATCCAATAATATTTAGTGTATTTATATTTGTCACACATAATTATGTCATTGATTTATCCTTAACCTAAGGATACGACCTTTATGATAGATTTCATCTCAATTTACATTCCATTGAGACTTCTTTGTTGATATACACCAAATCACTTTTATGTGGTGTATATAATGTACATTGACATAGTATATCATGAATCCATTTATTATCATGATATTACAAAGTTTTGATTACCTCAATTATTTGTATTCAAGTGTCTCTATATTGGTTAGAATCTCTAACTAAAATACCATTTTTAAATGTTTTAAAGACTTATTCATCTAAATCTTTCTCATTAATGTCCATGTTTTAAAAATGGTTTTAAGGATTTATTTATATGGACATTAAAGTTTTTAAATTAAAACTCCTTTTAAAATTTTTCAAAGTGGTATGGGACACTTTGATTCAAAAATCTATTTTTAAATGGCTTCTTGACAAATAGTGTGACTTTTAAATGATTTCAAGAAAAAAGGGGGATATTTCTCTCAAAAAGTTTTGATGATTATTTTCATCTATGTCAACATCATTCATTATTCTTGATTGAGGTTAATGTGATAAAATACAATCTTCCATATTGTATTGAATGAGTTATGTTTGACTGTGGATGTGCTATTTTTATACCATTCATGGTTTGTGGTTAAAGTATTGACATTTCGTATGCTAGTTTTAATACGAATGTTTATGTTATGTTTAAACCTGTTCATATGAGGAATGCATTGGACTTAATAAGTGAAGGGTGGAGCCCGCTATAGCTCCTCGATGCATCGGTAGGTCTCATGAGACAAACTAGTGTCTTGGCACAAGGCCTTGGCAAAATCTTATTTGTAGTCTTGGCACGAGGCCTTGGCTATGTGGTTATGATAGTCTGGCATTATGCATTCCATCATTATGAAAGTGGTTATTGATATTGCATGTGATCATTAGACTAGTAGAATATCCATGTGAGTATGTAAATGGAATTAATTTATTTTATCTTTTCCATTTTATGTTGAAGTTCAAGTTTAAAAGGCTTTCGTTTTAGTTATAAACTGCCTTAAGTGTTTATGTTTATCTATGAAAGCTTCTGCTATAATGTTATCCTTACTGAGCATCTGAGCTCACCCCTTTCAATGTTTTATTTTTCCTAGGATTATGAATAAGTAATTTATGAATGACCTACAGGGATAGTATGAGGGGATATTAAGACAAAATGTTGTTGTAGTTTTTTTTTACCTTATGATCTAATGTAAGACTTATGAATATATCTAGTGTTTCCAAGACTACTAAACTTATTGGTCTTTCGAGACTTGATCCTTTGTGATCATGCAAATGTTATGTAATAATGCACCAACTCTGGGTATCTAGGTTCGGGGCGTTACAAATAATATCGAAATTATCTTAGGGTGAATTTTTGGTACTTTTCTGATAACTTTCATATTTTGATGAATAGTGAAAATTACTAAATTTTAATTAAATTTTTTTTAAATGAAATAATTAATAGTGATAAATTATGAATTTTAGTGGTTTTAAATTATATTTAGAATATATTTTTACCATTTAATCCAATTTTAGTCATTGGACAAAATTTCACATTTAAACCGGACATAAACAATTGTCAATCTTTTGATAGTTATTATCTCTTAAAAACACGCTTTTTGTTTTAACAACGAGAATTAATTTTAAATTAATTTCTGCCACTTATATGTTATGAATTTAGAAATATGGATTCCATATTTGGAATCATGAGGTCCA
The DNA here is from genome assembly GCA_963277665.1 of Viscum album. Taxonomy (NCBI): domain Eukaryota; kingdom Viridiplantae; phylum Streptophyta; class Magnoliopsida; order Santalales; family Viscaceae; genus Viscum; species Viscum album. The sequence continues at coordinate 1,818,569,177 of OY728127.1, forward strand.
AATTGGGTAAATAGGTAACTTTTATTTTAAGACATTTTGAATAATTACTTCGGTAAATATTTTATTTACCATGGTTAAAGGGTAAATCCGGTAAATAAGGGTAAAAAATAATATTATAATAATATTAATTTACCCTAAAACGTGTCCTAACACTATGTTTTGATACATTTAAGACAATGGCCATATTTGGGTCGATTTTGGGACCCCATGGAGCCCCTTGTAGGTGATAAGGACACTTTATATTAATTAAGTTAAAGTAAATACAAAAATGACATAAGCATATATCTTTTAGAAAAACAATTTTTAAATAGGGTTATATATGTTATATTTTTGACTATAAATATTAATTAGAAAGATAAAAAAATTTCCTACATAATGGTATTTTATTTATAAATTTTATACGTTGAATAATTAAATTTATTTATGACACAATAATGATGCAATATTTTCCTTATTAATGAAAGAATCAAAAAATTGGTATTATAAATGTTAAAATAAATATAATTTGAAAGTTTTTATGACATACAAGAATTTTATTGGATAATATGACATGTTAGTATTTATTAAATGATTTTTTTTATAATTAATAAAGTTTTTATGACTTTAAAAAAAATCAATTATTGAATAGTGTCAAAATTGACATAAATGAGTTTTTAAAATAAATATTATATTATTAATTGATATTCTATTCCTAAAAAACTAAGGTTCGGAAAAAGGACTTATATCATTATAGTTTTATCATTAATGGACCACTTTGGGGTCACTTGGATGTATATAGTATGTTTATTAATGATATAATATAAAAATACAAAGTGACATGGTAAATGTCAAACTAATTAACTAAGAGTTAAAACTAAAATATAAGGTTAATATAATGGCCCAAACCCATCTAAAATATATTGGTTGAAAGGATTTAGACTCATCCCCACCTTAGACTTTGAATAATACACTTTTGAGCCATTAGAAACCGAATATGAATTTATTATAAATTAATACTTTAAGTTTTTCCTAAAGAGCCCCTCCTCCCCCTTATAAAAGGACACCACTTCTAACCAATTAATCAAACCTCTCAAGCATTTTGGATCATACAAACTCTGACCAATAAATCTCCCTACATCAATATACTCCTCATAGAAGCCTTAACTTAGGCATAAGGCACTTCAAGAGTCCTTTTTAGTTCAAACCAAAGGGAGTTACCCAAATTAAAGGTAATGATTTCTCTTAGCTTCTTTTATTTTATTTTACTTCTCCAACCCCTAAACTCTTATTATTATTTTATTTTGTAACAAAAAAAGTATCATAAATATACTAGGATATTGTTACGATAAGTATTATAACTACACTTACACACACCTCCATCTAATGGGTGAAGAACATAATGTTTCTTTGGATGGAAACCAAACGCCTCACGAAATGATGATTGTTCAATTATCTCCTACCACCTCTCATGGTGGCCATTATGATGGAACTATAATTAAATATGATATTAATTATATTTATTTTATATATAATCTTCTGTAATTCCATTTTATAGCATACCATTATTCATTTCATTTGTCTATATATACGATAATTTCATCTGAGGAAGTGCGGACTACCACCCCCTCAAAGTGATATGACTCATTCATACCATACATGGAATGTATAAAGGATGGTATTAATGAACTTAAGTAAAACATATAAGATATTATATTATACTGGAATAATAATATACCTATGTATCATTTGGTTTTGATTCCTTTTAAAATGAAAAAATGAAATGGAAGTAGCGTTCGTGCGTACGTACGGACTACCGTCTCCACGAACACGATGAGATTCATTATCCATCATATCCATTCGATTATAATTCTAATTTGATTATTAAAAATAATGTTTAAGGACATGATATCATTCTGGATATTAATAAGATACAACCAATCCACAAAAAACACAACTTATGTAACAAAACATATTAAAGAAAACGAGTAAGTTAACACCCGAAACGATGATAATACTAAGATATTACTAAAAAAGAAATGTTAAAAGATCATATATGATATCATAATTATGTATATGGTTATTTTATAATTTAATAACAATGTTTTAACTATTATACAGGAGGTTAACCTACTCTCGACAAAGGAAAAGTACAAGGTAAGGGGTTTTCATCTCACTCCTTATTACCGTGAGATTCATGCCATATTGCTACTATTACCTTTTGTGTGGTGTGTGTACTGACCATAATTGTATTATTTATGTAATACACTATAATTTATGTGAATTTACATATTAATTGTATGATACCTCTTTCATGGGGTGTATGTTTCGTAAGTTACCAAATTGGTAAGGGTTAATTTCACAATCTCTTTATTATCTGAGGTTGTTTTTACGTAAGTATCTACTGGGAAACATTTATTATCCATGTCCATGTTTTATGAAAGAGTTTTCAAATGGATTCATTTAAGGGAATTTTTAGTAAAACATCATTTCAAATGTTTTAAATATTTATTCTTCTAAATCTTTCTCATTAATGTCCATGTATTCAAGATGAGTTTTAAGGATTTATTTATATGGACATGAATGTTTTTAAAATGTTAATTCCTTTAAAAAGTTTCAAAGTGGTATGGGACACTTTGATTCAAAAATGTATTTAAATGACTTCTTTTCCAAATTTTGTGACTTTTAAATGTTTTCATGAAAAAGGGGTATTTCTCTCAATGAGTTTTACAAATCATTTTCATCAACATAAAAATCCTTTAATGGATTTTAATCTTGTTTTGAAGTTGATTTATCATGATACAAATCTTCCATATTATGTTGAAGGTTTTGTGATATGTTTGACTGTGGATGTGTTTTTTTATACCATTCATAGTTTATGGGTAAAGTATTGACATTTTGTATGCTAGTTTTAATACAAATGTTTATGTTATGTTTAGACCTTTTCATATGAGGAATGCATTGGACTTAGTAAGTGATGGGTGGAGCCCGCTATAGCTCCTCGATGAATCATTAGGTCTCATGAGACAAACTAGTGTCTTGGCATGAGGCCTTGAAAAAATCTTATTTGTAGTCTTGGAACAAGGCCTTGGATATGTGGTTATGATAGTCTGACATTATGAATTCCATCATTATGAAAGTAGTTATTGATATTGCATGTGATTATTAGACTATTAGAATATCCGTGTGAATAAGTAAATGGAATTATTTCATTTTATTTTTGCCATATTATGCTTAAGTTCAAGTTTAAAAGGATTTTGTTTTAGTTATACATTTCCTTAAATGTTTATGCTTATTTATGAAAGTTTTCTCTATATTGTTATCCTTATTGAGCATCTGAGCTCACCCCTTTCTATGTTTTATTTTTCCCAGGATTCCAAGAAGTGTATTGTGATTGATATTCAGGGTTAAGCCAAGGGAATAATGGTGTTCATAAAGGATTATTTATGTTGTTTTGTATGTTATAAAGTGTAATGTGACATTCATGTATGTAATCTATTTTCCAAGACTTCTAAACTGATCGGTCCTTCGGGACTTGATTTCTTGTAATCATGCCAATGTATTAAAATAATGCACTGACTCTAGGTAACTGGGGTTGGGGCGTTACAATTGGTATCAGAGGAAGTTTATCAATAACCTTGTAAACTAGATTTAGATAAACTCTGATTAGATCACATAGCCCTAAGATAGACTTTGAGGATTAGTAGAGAATAAATTCCTAAAATTTTGATATTGTAGAGAGTTTGTGAGTTTTCAGAGCAATACATCCCTATCTGGATACGAGCAGGTAGAGGAGGCTCTATCATAGATGTACTTAGGGGTAAAAACCGAAAACACCACTTTGAGCTAGACTCAAATGGGAACTGGTGCACGACAATGAGCCTTGCTTCACTCTTGGTTACGACACTCCCGGGGGATATGCTTAGGATAATTCTCATTTTCTTTACAAACCATTATGAAGGGTTTATGATTATATACTTCCTCAAAGAAGAAATTCTTATGATTATGGATTATATCCATAAAATGTTTAATTTATGTTAAGTGTTTTACAAGTTTGGGATTGGGTATTGATATTCATAAACTAATCTAGTGTATGAAATTGTTTAGAAATGGTGCCCAGTATAAGGAATGAGAACTCCAGCAATACGCATGATCCAAAGAGTAAAAAAGATCACATCTTTAATGGTCTTAAGATATAATTTAGAAGGGAAATAGTCTCCCACGTATTATCATCATATGAAGAAATACTATCATGTGTTGATAAGACAAGTAAAGAATTCTTGGAGTCCTATGGCTTTGAAGGGAAGCAAGAGAAGGAAAGGATGGTAGAGAGAAGGACAGATAAAGGGAATAAGGTAAAGAAGGATTTTACCATATGTAATAACTGCGGAATGAATCACCTTGGAAAATGCTTGGAGGGAATGAGAGTATGTTATAAGTGTGGAGAAAAAGGACACCAAGTACGTGACTGCAAGGGTAAGAAAAATGTTTAAAATGTAAAATGATTCATCTGCAAGGAGTTTGGACACTACACGAACCAATGTCCCAGTCATCAGACTATGACAAAAATGATGCTATTGGATAATAATCAAGTTATGATACTACCAAAGATGAAGAGGAATGACTAGTGTTCTTATGTTGTTATTTTGGAATTATTTCATTGAAGTGCTGTATCAATGATGTACTGGAAATAAATAAGGATTGTACTGTAGTACTATTTCATTGAGGATTTGAGATTTTATGGTACTAAGAAAAGTGACTCTACAATGAGTTAAACTTTTTGGAAATTATATGGTTGAAGGAAAGATAAACCTTAATATGGTCCTAATATTGAGGTACTGATTTTGGAATAAGATATGGTTGATTTGGGTAAATTATATTGAATATTCTTGACTGCCTTGAAACTGATTAAAGATTTGTATATTCCATCATTGTTTGAGTTTACAACATTTTTGGATGGATGAAGTATATCCAGTATTCTATAAGAAATAAGGGAGCATGAATGTAATCAATAAGGTTTTATGGTAATTCAAGATGTTTCAGTGTTTTAAAAGAATACTTGATGAAGGTATTCACATGCTATTACGGGGTAAAAAGGATCTAAATTATGTTTACATTTCATATAAATTTTGGACTGAGAGTTTACAGAAGTATTTTTGATAAGTCTAAAGGTTTGAAGGGATTAAGTTTGAAAGGTTATTTTTGGATTTTTATAAAAGGACAACACGCAGACCGTGTGACGACCCGTCGCGTCGGACAAAGCTGCGGGAATCAAACCCACAACCATGGTGCAATTGGGATTTATTGCCTACCACTGGACTACGTGAAGTTCCTGGATGGTATAATGTAGTTTCTTTTTTTAAAGGGTCTGATATGTGAATTATAAATTCATTATATTTGGAACCCTATACGATTAGGATAAATAGAGTATTTTTGAGTTGTATTATGTTTTGGGGTGAAAGATGAGTTTGTGGTAGAAATTTATTAATGGATAAAACAATAATTATAAAGTAAGTATATATCTTTATGATCTTATCCAATCTCATAAATAATTTCCTCAAAATTAAGAAAAGGAACTTAGAAAAAAAATGTTGTCCTTGATGGTACCTTATATCATCACAAATTTATGGCTTTGGGTTTGTTGGCCTTTTCATAGCCATGTTATCTACCACTCTCCATCAGATATTGATGGTTATATTTCTCTTCCATATCCATATTTTCCTACATAGAACCCTAGTATGTGTTATTTTCAGTAACCTTCATACTTAGCGCTCTTTATTTTAAATAGAGGCCTCATTAATCCATTTTTCGATGTGAGATTTCAACTAAGATATTTTGAAATGTCAACCCCAAGTTTCCAATACCGAGCATAAATTGCGAGGAAGAAATTTATTGAAGGAGGGGAGAATGTAACACCCCAAGATTCCATGGTATTCTTCTCTTTGAATAATACAGTAGCGTGTGTTGACGCAACTTCGAGTTCTAACATACACCGCAACCAATCAAACTAGCCGTTATGAATAGTAATACCAACTTTCTGAAATTTTATACATTTTATATTTCAAAATGGACTTAATTTTTGGATTAGTAATATTGAAATTATATTAGGGTTAATTTTTGGTACCTTTCTGATAACTTTCATATTTTGATGAATAGTGAAAATTACTAAATTTTAATTAAAAACAACTTTTTTAATAGAAATAATTAATAGTGATAAATTATGAATTTTAGTGGTTTTAAATTATATTTATAATATATTTTTACCATTTAATCCAATGTTGGTCATTAGACATAATTTCACATTTAAACCAGACATAAACAACTGTCAATCTTTTGAAAGTTATTATCTCTTAAAACACGCTTTTTGTTTTAACAACGGGAATTAATTTTAAATTAATTTATGCCACTTCTGTGTTTTGAATTTATAAATATGGATTAAATATTTGGAATCATGAGGTCAAAATTGTGTAAATATGTAACTTTTATTTTTAGACATTTTGAATAATTACTTCGGTAAATATTTTATTTACCATGGTTAAAGGGTAAATCCGATAAATAAGGGTAAAAAATAATATTACAATAATATTAATTTACCCTAAAACGTGTCCTAAACCTATTTTTTGATACATTTCTGACCATGGGCATCTTTGGGTAGATTTTGGGACCCCATGGAGCCACTTGTAGGTGATAAGGAAACTTTATATTAATTAAGTTAAAGTAAATACAAAAATGACATAAGCATATATCTTTTAGAAAAACAATTTTTACATAGGTTTATATATGTTATCTTTTTGACTATAAATATTAATTAGAAATATAAAAATATTTCATATGTAATGGTATTTTATTTATAATTTTTAGACATTGAATAATTAAATTTATTTATGACACAATAATGATGTAGTATTTTCCTTATTAATGAAAGAATCAAACAATTGGTATTATAAATGTTAAAATAAATATAATTTGAAAGTTTTGATGACATAAAATAATTTTATTGGTTAATATGACATGTTAGTATTTATTAAATATTTTTTTTGAATTAATAAAGTTGTTATGACTTTAACAAAAATTAATTATTGAATAGTGTCAAAATTGACATAAATGAGTTTTTAAAACAAATATTATAATATCAATTAATATTCTATTCCTAAAAAACTAATGTTTGTCCAAATGACTTATATCATGATAGGTGTATCATTAATGGACCACTTGGGGGTCTCTTGGATGCATATAGTATGTTTATTAACTATATAATATAAAAATACAAAGTGACATGGTAAATGTCAAACTAATTAACTAAGAGTTAAAAGTAAAATATAAGGTTAATATAATGACCCAAACCCATATAAAATCTATTGGTTGGAAGGATTTAGACCCATCCCCACCTTAGACTTTGAATAATACACTTTGGAGCCATTAGAAACCGAATATTAATTTATTATAAATTAGTACTTTAAGTTTTTTCTAAAGAGCCCCTCCTCCCCCTTATAAAAGGACACCATTTCTAACCAACTCCTCACACCTCTAAAGCCTTTTGTCTCATCCAAACTTTGCCCAATAAATATCCCTACATCAATATCCTCATCTTATAAGTATTAACTTAGGAATAAGGCACTTCAAGAGTCCTTTTTGGTTCAAACCAAAGGGAGTTACCCAAATTAAAGGTTACGATTTCTCTTAGCTTCTTTTCTTTTATTTTACTTATCCAACCCCTAAAATCTTCTTATTATTTTCTTTTGTAAAAAAAAACAGTATCCTAAATATACTAGTATATTGTTATGAGAAGTATTAGAACTACACTTACACACACATCCATCTAATGGGTGAATAACATAATGTTTCTGTGGATGGAAACTAAACGCCTCACGAAACGATGATTGTTCAATTATCTCCTACCACCTCTCATGGTGGCCATTATGATGGAACTATAATTAAATATGATATTAATTATATTTATTATATATATAATCTTCTGTAATTCCATTTTATAGCATACCATTATTCATTTCATGTTGTATATGTATACGATAATTTCATTTGAGGAAGTGCGGACTACTGCCCCCTCAAAGTGATATGACTCATTCATAACATACATGGAACGTGTAAAGGATGGTATTAATGAACTTAAGTAACACATATAAGATATTATATTATACTTTAATAACAATATACCTATGTATCATTTGGTTTTGATTCCTTTTAAAATGAAAAATGAAATGGAAGTAGCGTTCGTGCGTACGTACGGACTACCGTCTCCACGAACGCGATGAGATTCATTGCCCATCATATCCATTCGAGTCTAATTATAATTTGATTATTAAAAATAAATTTTAAGGACATTATATCATTCTAGATATTAATAAGATACAACTGATCCACAACAAACAGATCTTATGTAACAAAACATATTAAAGAAAACGAGTAAGTTAACACCCGAAACGACGATAATACTAAGATATTATTAAAAAGGCAATGTTAAAAGATCATATATGATATCATAATTATGTATATGGTTCTTGTATAATTTAATAACAATGTTTTAACTATTATACATGAGGTTAACCTACCCTCGACAAAGGAAAAGTACAAGGTAAGGGGTTTTCATCTCACTCCTTATTCCTGTGAGATTCATGCCATATTGCCACTATTACCTTTTGTGTGGTATATGTACTGCCCATAATTATATTCTTTGTGGTACACTATAATTTATGTGTATTTACATATTCATTGTATGATACCTCTTTCATTGGTTGTATGTTTCGTAATTTACCAAATTGGTAAGGGTTAATTTCACAATCTCTTTATTATCCGTGGTTGTTTTTACGTAAGTATCTACTGGGACACATTTATTATCCTTGTCCATGTTTTATGAAAGAGTTTTCAAATGGATTCATTTAAGGTACTTTTTACTAAAACATCATTTCAAATGTTTTAAATATTTATTCTTCTAAATCTTTCTCATTAATGTCCATGTCTTCAAAATGGTTTTTAAGGATTTGTTTATATGGACATGAATGTTTTTAAAATGTTAATTCCTTTCAAAAGTTTCAAAGTGGTATGGGACACTTTGATTAAAAAATATCTTTAAATGACTTATTTTCCAAATTTTGTGACTTTTAAATGTTTTCATGAAAAGGGGTATTTCTCTCAAAGAGTTTTACAAATAATTTTCTTCAATGTCAAAATCCTTTAATGGATTTTAATCTTGTTTTGAAGTTGATTTATCATGATAAAAATCTTCCATATTTCATTGAAGGTTTTGTGATATGTTTGACTGCGGATGTGTTATTTTTATACCATTCATGGTTTATGGGTAAAGTATTGACATTTCGTATGCTAGTTTTAATACGAATCTTTATGTTATGTTTAGACCGTTTCATATGAGGAATGCATTGGACTTAGTAAGTGACAGGTGGAGCCCGCTATAGCTCCTCAATGCATCAGTAGGTCTCATGAGACAAACTAGTGTCTTGGCACGAGGCCTTGAAAAAATCTTATTTGTAGTCTTGGCATGAGGCCTTGGCTATGTGGTTATGATAGTTTGACATTATGCATTCCATCATTATGAAAGTAGTTATTGATATTTCATGTGATTATTCCACTAGTAGAATATCCGTGTTAATAAGTAAATGGAATTATTTCATTTTATTTTTTCCATATTATGCTGAAGTTCAAGTTTAAAAGGCTTTTGTTTTAGTTATACATTGCCTTAAATGTTTATGCTTATTTATGAAAGTTTCTGCTATATTGTTATCCTTACTGATCATCTGAGCTCACCCCTTTCTATGTTTTATTTTTCCCAGGATTACAAGAAGTTTATTGTGATTGATATGCAGGGTTAAGCCAAGGGAATCATGGCATTCATAAAGGATTATTTATGTTGTTTTGTATGTTATAAAGTGTAATGTAACATTCATGTATTTACTCTATTTTCTAAGACTACTAAACCGATCGGTCCTTCAGGACTTGATTCCTTGTAATCATGCCAATGTATTAAAATAATGCACTGACTCGGGGTAACTGGGGTTGGGGAGTTACAGGCCATATGAGTATAAATTCCAAATTAAAACTCATCATAATTCATTTCATTTATCAATTCACTTCAACAGGTAATAAGGTCCATCTAAGGAAACATTCCATTTAACAATCATTTTATTCTTTTAAGTTATTCTATCCAATCACTCATTTATAAAAGACAAGGGGCATAAATGTGTGTCCATAACCCTTACCCTATATTTAATTCCTTTATGGAATCCCACCAATAAGTGGTAATTTCAATACAAAAAAGGGGTGGTTCGATAGAATAAAAAAACAAGACCATTATAATAATTTAATAAAAATCACCTTACGCGGTGTTTTGGGTTGTGTCTGTCAACCTACAAACATTTTAAGGGGTCTAGGGAATATTATAGTTGTGGATATAGTATTTAATTTAAGGTATTTAACATTTAGGATCATTACACAGGAAGTCATATGTGTGAAAAAACAATGATGCATTCTAGTCACAAGGCATAGAAAAACAAATTTTATTACCTACTATAGTATAGTAGTTAACCTAGGTAGTCTCCCACAGAGTAGTGCACACAAAATGGGTTCTCCAATTTTTAGTTATTTTTAGAAAAAAATGATTTCTAATTTTGGTTGTAGATTTGAGAAACTAGAAAACAGTTTAAATTTATTGATTTTAAAACAATTGAGAAAAAGGTGATTAGTGAAAGTTTAGATTGACCTGGTGCTATGTTGTTATTATTTCCAATTATTTCCAATTTTTCTTTTACAAGATAGAAAGAGAGATATTCCTATATTTATTTATCTCTCTCTCTTTGTCGGATGGTGATGGTGAGGATATGACTAATCAAAGTCTCAATTGGAATACCCTCCTTATGCATGTAGTGTCTTAGTGGAATATCTTGATAAATTAGGGTAATCCTCAATTAGGTATTGTTATTCCTTAATAATAAATAGTTCTTTCCACAATTATTCACACATTTTAGTGATCACTAATTAATAACCACCTAAACCTAATATATTTCATAATAAATAGATGGGAATTAGATAGAGGTAGATATGAATCCTTGATCAAGATAATTAAAATTAAAAGAATCTAACCCTAACATAGTTTCATATGGTATTAAAAACTAAATTAATAATTGAAACAAGTTACCAGAAGATAGAAACGATTTTATTCATTTTGGTACAAAAACTAAAAACAAAGCACATAGGTAAAACCTCCCCCTTTCTTGATCACTCAAAGAAACTACCACTCCATGTATGGGGAAGTTGATTTGATTCAAGAGAGGGGTTACATCATATGAATGGAAATAAGTAAAATAAAATAAAAATTAGGGAAATAAATCTGCAGCGGGACATCGTCTAGATCTTCCCTTACTGATTGATTCTCTAAACCCCCCATGACCTCTTATTTATAGGCATATATTGTTCTTGAGATTCCATAAATGTCCCATTAAATGGATAAAAGTCTTCATGGGTTGTCCTGGGGTCATAAAAATAGTGTTGGAACAAAAAATCATCATACATCACCATTTTTGGGTATATCTGAGAGTTTAAAATTATGTAAGTGATTCATGATGTGTAATGTGTGGGGATAAAGTTTTCATGGAATGTTTCATGCATTGATTTCACGTTCTATAATTATTTAAGGTTTACATCATGAATGACATTCACAATGTGATTTTCTATTTTCCATTAGGTTTTTCTATGTTACGTCCTGGTTATTAATTTTCAATCTTTGAATTCAGTCATTGACATATTCAATATTCTAGTGCCATGGAGACCTACAAAACGGCGTGATGTCAAGTGTCATAAACCATATTATTTATTTCTTTTTGCTTGTTTTCCAAATAATTATGGTATCCTATAATAAATCACAAAAAAATTAAATACTAGAAAGATTAATCATTTAATGCACATAAAAAATATGTTTTATATGAAAATAAGAATGAAAAATTTGACTTTATAAAACAACTACAATTTATAATGACCAAAATTTTAGGGAAAATAAACTAGATATCCTACCTTGTTATTAGAAAGATTCACTCATCTAATATTGACCTTTTATTTGAGATTGAATGAGATAAATCGAAAGAATAGACAAACGCCCTAAAAATAGAGCACATGAGATCATATGTAAATAACATCTAAGATGATGAGATAAACTAAGGGAAAAAGTAATAGGAATCATAGAATTACTGAGGGAGATCCAATGTGACTAACAATGTTCGATCATGAGTTTGAATGAGGGATAACCACCCATGGAGGTAGGAGGAAGGAGAGGGTGCACATGGAGGGCTATTGGGATAAGTGAGGTTGGAAATGGGGTAAAAACCCCTTTAAGGTCATATGGTTAAAATGAAAAATTTCCCCCTTTTTAAGAGGCGCACAGTTAGGCCGCATGGTTAGGAAAACTGTGTGCCAATTGTGTGGTGACACTATCCAAATCACTACCCTACTACACATTTTCCTCACACAGTTTACTAACTATGAACTGACCATATAGATCTACTACCCAAGCATACCCTTACCCCGCACAATTATAACACACGATTAAAAAAATCACGCTCTAACCGTGCAATTTCCTTTTCACCTATGAACTAAGTCACATGACTTAATGGATCCATCACATAGTCTGAAAATAACTATGTCCCTATAAAATCCAAATACACGGTTGACCCAAACAGACAATACTAACCATGCACCAACCCTATGCCCAAGGCTGTCTCTCTTAAAACCAATATTTCAAAGACCAACACTCCTAAAACTCATCTTGGATTTTGAGAAACCTATCGAGACTTAAAAACTATCCAAAACCATCACATTAGAGTGTTACAACTCCTGAAATTTCATCCCAAGGCACATTTAAGATTTGTACTATACACTAAATGAAATTTAAAAATCATTTAGAATTTACAAATCAATCCAAAATATGAGATCTTACAAACTCTCCACCTTAGAACTTCTCATCCCCAAGAATACCCAATGGACATTCAAAATGACACCCAACCTAATAGGGTCATGATATACCACTCAAATGGTTGTGTTGTGTTTCCAAATTTCTAAAACACCTCCAAAAATCACTTTAAACATACAATAATTAAACCACAACAAACCATAACATGATCACTTCATTGTCTCTTTCATCAACCGGACTATGGAGTTCCCCACTATAGGTTCTATCTTTGAATGGCTGATTCCAAGTCACGATACTCTCACCATCATAATTTCCTAAAAAATCACACCATTATCATCCTAGAGACACTCCTGACACATTTCTTAACTCATTAAACCAGATCACACATGAGGAAACTACCTCTAATCCTTGATTTAATCAAAACAGTAGAATTCATATTGACCACACTTAACTTGGTCACACCAAATTTTCCTTGAAAATCCTCATCCGACCTTTATACTACACCTATATCAACCCATGATATGCATAATATGGGTCCTCACCAATCACACACCACTTTCTGAGAGAACTAAAGTCAAACCACCTTCAAATAATCATTTTAGAAATCACTTTGCATTAAAATCCAATGCATCACCAAATCCAGATCTCGATGCCTTTAATCCAAGGAACCCTGAGATCACTTCGAGTATACTCACCAAATCCCATGACCAACTTCTGGTGAGGTCTCTATTTAAACTATTCATTTCTATTTTCATTCCATATCATGAACATTGGTTCATTCTCGATCCAACACTATTGAATCATCACTAGATACCATAGTCCTAATTCCTGCACTTGGACTCCACCTAAGTCTATATTTGAATCAATACCTAGGATTCATTTATAAATCCATATGTACACTGTTCCATTTTTCTAGTGGTATATGAAATCCAAAGAGACCATCACACAACTAGTCACAATATCTCATAACCCTTCTCACATGAGGGTTTCCCACAAACGTCTGACATTCAGCTCCCTAACTTAGGAGCATCCTTATCGTCACACCAATGAAATGAAAAATCTGATTACCACAACCCATGGACCGTCCATTCCCAAGCATAATTATTAACATGGATAAGATCTCAATCATATTAAAGTTCCAATAAAAACATAACCCATTTCTCATTTATATTTTCTAAGAACAGTTCTCATGATGATCATAGAGTTTAAACTCAAAACAAGGGTCACCTCCCTCTAATGGCCAATGGTTTACTTACCCCCATGTGGATTATTTTAAATATATACTCGATCATAACTCCCCAGTGGTCCCTCTATCAAAACATAAAAAGGATATTTAGGTAGATCAACATATAGACAATGTTATCTTAGCATACCCAAGATGATATCAAGATATTGGGCATGAATGCCTCCAAACTAGGAGTACACTAAGATTACATTGATAGGAGTTCATCACTCTCCCGATCGAAACTCACAACAAAATAGTCTATACTTCCCTTAACAAACCCTGGAACCATATCTCCCAAAAATGCATGTCAAGGCCCACCCACATGTCAACTATCCCATAACACCTAGTTTAAATCCAAATTAGCCCTCATCATAAGATAAAATCCTCTAATTTTACCCAAATATCTAGGTTTCCATGCCTTCAAGTGTCATTTCTAAAACCATCGATCCTCATACCACACCCATACTATCTTAGAAATTTCACATCATATAGTTCCCAAATGAAATTGATGCAAACTAAACTTTCCATACATAATGGGTACGAAATTTCATACCACCTAGTTAAAGACCCAACCCACACTCCTACAAGTAGTCCACCAACAAGGCCAAACTAACCATGCTACATGACATGTCAGTCTTAACCCTCTAGGAGCTCCCTTAAAACTCCTATTCAAAATCAAGAACCTCTCATATGACATTATTTATTTAACAAATGGAAACCTTATGATGTAATTTCATAAAAACAAAGCATCAACTAAACAACCACTAGTCAACTGGGCTAGGAACCAGAACAATCCTTCCCATCGAAGCCAGTTTCAATACCCAATCACCCTAGGTGTTTTTTTCTTCAGAAAACCAAAGGAATCACCATACCTATATATCAAAACATGAGAATTGGAATAACTAAACCTTATATTGAAATCTCTAGGCCACCATGCTCATAAAAACTCTTTGAACCCCAAGACACTCTACTCCAGAGATGACTTGTAAAGATAGACTTCAAAAAATCAAGAACTTTTATCTAAATGGTTGTGAACTAATCAGCTGAATTTGTTACTATGATTACATCACTCAAAACCACTAAAACTTTAATGATTATCATAGAACCACATAGATCATTAAAACATACTTTAACATGGCAGGAACTGTATGAATCAATGTGTACTGCTTCAATATTGCATCAATACAACAAAAAATCATCTCTTTTAATTTATAGTCCCTACAACACTATGAATTTACAACATGAAATAGCCAAACAATGAACTATCCAAAAGTTACATTATCCCGCATGGCCAACTAAGAAGCAATCCACGCCCTAAGAATGTCATTCTTACAAAAATCAAGCATCCATGATGATTCCTTCTAATAAGAATCTTCCTAAAGAATGATGACCTGTTTATCTGGGGGATTTGTTTCATCACTAAGAGTCCCATCCAACTCAAATGGATAAGGAATGACACTTAATGTGTATAGGAACTCAAATCAAAAGTCTACCAACTTCCTATCTATATGGGAAAAACACATATGGCTAGAACATAACTTTAACATAAGGAATTGACTTTAAAACTAGAGTCAAACCTAAAAAATCACTAGTATCTATCTACTAACCTCTAGGTCCAAGAAAAAACATAAAATAATCCAACCGAGACTCATGGAAAACATCCATGTTCCTTATACAAGAAATCTCTCAAGGAAAAACTAAAGTTAAACCTTCCACGAGGGTCTTTAATGATCAAAACATATAAAAGTTTTTATTCAATCCATTTCATGACTTCAATCTAATTATAAACATTAAGGAGACTCATATATATGCAAGGCAAAGTACCAATTATAAAATAAAATATTTTACAAGCTTTAATTGGAACTTTATTTAGCCTATGCCTCATATCATTCTAGGTAAATTATCACACAATTACCTTTTAAACTATTCCATTTATCCACAAGTTCTCACAAATGTCTTAGTTAAAGAAAATTTCACTCAAAAACTATAGAGGAAAACACTCTTTAGGTTTAACTAGTATTTTAATTAAGTAATTCCTCATATCAGTAAATCTCAAAAGTAGACAAAAGGTCTTTTATCACTTAAGGGGATTGATCAAGTAAGATGCCACCATACATTAATACAAAAAACCGTATAAGTGTCTATTGAAACTTTAAATAACCATCCCTATTTATCACAAGCATACCCCCAAGGGGTTCAGTACCAAGGTATATAAAGATAAATATGACCTATGTGGGTCCATTATTTCCAACCCAAGTTCAGTTATATGGGAATCCATTCCCAATTTATGGAGTCACTTCTCTATAAATTACAATTGGAATACCATTTAATTTAAACCCATTAATAATAAAATTTATCATGAATTTTAACACACCCTAAATAGGGTTATCACATAAGAATGCAATGCTAAAACTCACCTACAAGGGATGAGTCAAGAATAAGAGGATTCAATTATATGGGTCTTAATTCCCAATTTATGAAGGTGCACTCCTTTATAAGCTGAAATTGAAACACCATTTAACTATTATCTATAACCAATGATGTGAATTTATTAAAAACTAAAAAATTACCTACCATTTTCAAGATTAAATTTCAAATCATTTCATTTATTTAATCAATTACAGGTTAGTTAGATAGAATTACAGCATCAAGATATATGGGAAAACAACATTTAGGTTGATGTAGACACTGTATCTAATAAACATTACATAATAAATATAACTAAGAAAGATATCACATCAGTAGAGAATATAGATATATGAGGAATAAAATCATAAAATCATGGTATATAGGTAAGAATTCTAGATAATCATAAAATCATGGAATACTGATAATCATGGAACATAATGACACAAGCATGGTATACAAATAAGCATGCTAATGAAATGTGAATCATCTATTCCAAAAATGATGCATGGACACATATCTTCTCTTTATATACTGGTCCAAGTGGTAATTCCCATAAATCAGTAACCAGTGTAAATAAAACATAATTCACTCAAGATAAAATAATAATCAACTATAATATCGAATAACATGAACAATGGTCCTATCCATGGTAACTTGATATTTCCCCCATGCGTGGGTTAGCCATTCCCAAACATGATCTATTTACCAGGTTATGACACATTCCTAGTCTCTATCTAACCTAAAATAGTAAGAAAAGGAAAATAAAAAGAATCTTTGGTAACACTTTTTCATATCCCAACCCGGTTCAATCTATAAACAGTAACTGGACCAGTTGGTGACAAGGTCTCAAGAACACCTCCCCATACACTAGAGGCTTCCGACTAGTAGTGAGGGTCTAAATGTGGTAAAATGGGAAAACTATATCCTCATATCAATAATTACCACAGAAGAAGCATAAATAAATTAAAGGCATCAAAAAATATTAATAAATTACAATAAATAGTGAAAATATAACCCAGTAAATGCTAATAGAACCAACCATGTATGAACATGTTGGTTTATAATACAAGTAGTTAACATACATAAGGTAATATATACAATACATATAGAATTAAAAAAGAATAAATAAATAAAAGGCACTAAATCTAGAAGGTATCCCAAGTAAATTCTCAACTAATACTCTCATGTAAAGTCCTAGACCAAATGATACAAAATCAAAGAATCACGAGCCAATCCTTAACTTGAAGTCAGGAGATTTTTCCGGTTACCAATCGGTGTCCCAAATAGGGTGTGAGTAAAAATCATTAGGACACTACCAATGGTGTCTAATGTAAATCCAATATGTGAATATAAAATGAAGCAGTGTGTAGGTATCTCAAAAGTAAATTAATAAATTGAATAAAAACCAAGTCAAGATTAGGTTTATCATAGGACCCTTGGCTGACTATACCTACTTTATCCTAAGTTAGAATGTCTCTGAGAATGTTACATTTGATATGTAAAATAGTATTGGGAACCATGGTATATATCCAAGGTATCCATGTACAAGATAATTATATGGGATTTTAAATCTAAAAGGCATCCAACTCATGGTAACATGGAACGTCATGTCCAAAATTCAAATAAATAATATACAACACCATGCTAGATAATAAGAAATGTTACATCCATGATTTCAATAAATAATAAGGAACTCCATGCCCAAAACCTCAATAAATGATATGGAACACCGTGTCTATAACTTCAATAAATAATAAGGAACACTATGTCCTTTAATTTCAATAAATGGTTAGAAGCTCCATGTTCAACATTGCTTAATATTTATAATCTTTCAAATCAATGTTCCTTTTGATCCTGTCCAAGGCATTCCATATCAGAACCCATGTGTTTCTCAAGGAATACTATAATAAACATGCAAATTTCATTTAATATTTTAATATAGTGCACGATGATTATCCATTCCAATTCATAATTCAAGGACAAGGAATAAAATCTATGCCATTTAACAATTCAATTTATACCTATAGATCATTTCATTTATAAAAAATAATAAGTTCATGAGAATGATCCATGCCAATTTATAATTACCATGATTCAATTCATTACTCAACTCATTTATAAGTGATAAAAGGTCCATTTAATTATACATGCCACATTACAACTCATCATAATCCATTTCTTTTATAAATTAACTTCAAGAGGTAAAAATGGCCATGTAAGGAAACATTCCATTTAATAAATCATTTGATTGTTTTAAGTTATTCCATTCAATCACTCATTTATAATAGACAAGATTACCAAGTGTGTGTTTGTAACACTTACCCTCCATTTAATTAATTTAAGTAATCTCGATAACAATTGGTAAGATCAACACACCCATGGGGTGGTTTGATAGAATAGGAAAACAATGACCGAAACAATGACCATTATAAGTATTTAATCGAAATCACCTTATTTGGTGGTTTGGTTTGAGTTTGTCAATCTCCAAGAATGTTAAGGGGTCTAGGGAACATCACATTTGTGTTCTTAGTATTTAATTTAAGGAATTTCACATTTTAGTAGCATTTCATGGGAAGTCTGTCATGCGGCACAACAAAAACAATTTATAACAACCAAAATTTTAGGGAAAATCAACTTGACCAATGACCTCATACTTAGGAAGCTTCACTTATCCAATATTTTCCTTTGATTCAATCCAAAATGAGAGAAATCATAAGAATAGAAAAAAGAACTAAAAATAGGTTATACGATCTCACATGTAAATAACATCCAATATGGTGATATAAACTAAGAAAAGAAGTAAGATGAATTGTATAATTATCAAGGGTGATCTAATGTAACTAATGATGTTTGATTCCGAGTCTGAATGAGGGATAACTACCCATTGAGGTAATAGGAAGTATAGGGCATGCATGAAGGGCTACTGGGAGAAGTGAGGTTGGAAATGGGGTAAAAACCCATTTAAGGATTGAGGGGTAAAATGGTAATTTTTACCATTTTAAAGAGTCACTCGGTTAGGCCACATAGTTAGGAAAACTGTGCAGTAACCATGGGGTAACACTTTCTGAAGCACTACCTTGTCACATGGTTTCCTCACATGGTTTACCAACCATGTGCCAACCATGTAGAGCTACTGCCCAAGCGCACCCCTACCCCGCATGGTTACAACACATGATTATAAAAACCATGCACCAACTGTATGGGTTCCTCTTCACCTACGCACTAAGATTCATGGATTATTATAGCCCTTGCATGGTTTAAAACTAACCATGATCCCATAAAATTAGGCCACATGGTTAGTACTAACCATGCTCTAACCATGCACCCAAGTCTATCTCTCTTGAAACTAATATTTTAAATTCCAACTCTCTTGAAACTTATCTAGGATTAAAAGATACCTCTTGATCCTTAAACCCCATCCAAAAAAATCCCATCAGAGTGTTTTAACTCTCAAAATTTCATTTTGAGGTTTAGTTTAAGATTTATCCTACCCACCAAATGAAAATTCAAATTCCTTTTTAATTTACAACTCCATACAAAAAAAAAAGATATTACAAAGGTTTTATTTCTTTTGATATAATTTAAATTAATTATAAATTTAATGTTGAAAATATCCTCTTCTGTTTCTAGTATTTTTATGAAAATATTCAGTTAATCATTTGCATTGGTCATGACATTTATGTCTTACACAATTGGAGAATGATCCATAAAATTTGAAAAAACCTTAATGGTTATTTTCCCAAAATGTTCTTCCACCACATCTGGAAACATCACTCGTATGTCATAAACATACAAACCCATGAAATTTTACAACCAGTAAAAAACTATTCCATAATGTCCTTTGAATATTCTAGGCTCACAAGCGGTACCCATCCCTCCAAACCAAAGTCATCACTTAGTGGTATAATATAGTGTTCCCTAACTCCAAAAAAATAAACCAAGTCTAAAGAAAAAAGTCCCCCAATACGAATCATGAACTCACACAACCATATCCATTTTAATTTATCACACCCAAAACATTTTTTTGAAAATAAATATGAATTTATCATTTTATTGAACACGTTGTGGGCATCACCCACAACCCGTGGTTTCAAAATCAAGAGGTTGGAGAGATCTCTATAGGTTTTCCATTTTGAAATATAAGTATTATATTGAGAAAAAAATCCTCCAATTTCTAAGAAAAATTTAAGTGGGTGAGAATCCACCTACCTATAATGTGCTTGTTCTGAAGAATTGTACCATTGTCTAACATATCTTGATTCTTAACACCTTCCTACGATGAATCCCCATGAAAATTCCCATCAAAACCCATCCTTAACCAACTACATGGGCATGAAAACCCTAATATGGGGATTCTTACAAGATAAGTTAAGAATAAGAAGGAAGAGGAGGAGAAAAAAGGATTGTACTGTTTATTATAGGGATTAATACTCCTAGATTCTAATAGATCATGTTTCAGAGGGGAATGAATCACCAAAAACACCCTGAGGTTCTTTAAGGTTTTAAATCCCTAGACACTGGAGGAAGAAGAAGGGTTTCAGGGAATAAACCAGGATTAAAAACCAATTTTAAGGCTTAATTAATTACTTCACACAGTTTGAAAAAATATTCACCAACCACATGAGTCATCACTATACTAAGAATTCCAAATTCACACAGTTACCATATGATTTTACCTAAACCATTCACTTTCCCTATGCACCCATCTATATATTTCATGATTAACTAGGGAAACCACATGTTTACTCCTAATTTTTTTATCCTATATAAATCCTCAAAACCATCATAAAACCCACAAAAAACTCT
This sequence comes from Viscum album, assembly GCA_963277665.1. Lineage (NCBI taxonomy): Eukaryota > Viridiplantae > Streptophyta > Magnoliopsida > Santalales > Viscaceae > Viscum > Viscum album. Next base: position 1,818,590,524 of record OY728127.1, read on the forward strand.
CATATCTAACTCCCAATCATTCATAACTTATGAAAGTGAAATAAAATAGGGAAATACCTCAAACTGTGGGTGTTACATTATCCCCACCATTGGGATTTACATCCTCGAAATTTTAGATGTTGGTGGTGTTATAAAAGAACTCCCACCAATTATTCTACATAAACTTTTCACTATCCCAAGTATCCCCTTAAATCTAACCATACTACCACAATACCCAAACTAGAGATATACATCTACCATGAAAGAACTTATCTTGCCTATACAGAATATGAATTGGGGTTTGCAAAAAAATTTCATTAGGTTTCAGAGTGACATGCTCCAAACTAATCACATGGGCAAGTTTATACTAATACTTCTTCAATTTTGATACATGAAACACATTATGTATTGATCTAGACATTGGTGGTAAATTAAAATGATAGGCAACATCACCAATGCATTCAAGAATCTCAAATTCCCCAATATATCGAGGATCCAACTTTCCTTGATTACCCGAATAGTGGTTCCCCATCCTTAGATAAATTTTTAAGAATATATTATTGTCCACTTCAAAATATAAGGGCCATAGATGATGATTTTCATACGATTTATGATGGTTATAAACCATAACCATTAGTTTCCTAATCATCTGTATTTTCTCTATAGTATCATGGAATAAGATAGGTCCAATTAGTTAAGTTTCCCTAATTTATATCCAAAAAAGTTTAAATCTACATAGAAGACTGTATAATTCATCAAATAGATTCACACGTATCATTTCTTGATAACTATTGTTGTATGAAAACTCCCCTAATGGTAAATGATCTTCCCATGAACCACTAAAATCTATAACATAGTCCCTAAGTATATATTGTAGTGTTTGGATAACATGTTTTGAATATCCATCCATTTGGGGAAGATATGTGGTGCTCATAGTCAATTGGGTTCTAGGTACTTATTTCAAAGGATTCCAAAATCATGAAGTGAATATAGGGTATCAGTTAGAGATAATAAATTTTGGTTCCCCAAGAAATTTCAAAATTTTCTAAATATAAATATTTTCTATTTTTTATACTGCATGTATCTTCAAGATTGGAATGAAGTGTGAATACTTCACGATTCAGTTCATAATCACCTAAATGAAATCATGATTTAAAATCATTTTTGGTAGATTAGTGACAAATTCAATAAAAAATTTACTCCCATTTCCATACGAGTGTGGAAAATGATTGTAACATGCTAGTTGTCCATTGATATTGACAAGTGCGACATCACATAACATACTCAACCACTTTTCGCTTCATACTAGACCACAAAAAATGTTCCTTTATCGCAGGGTACATTTTTTGAATACCTGGGTGGATGAACCACTTAGAACGATGATAAGAAACATAAATTTGGTCATGGAAAGATGGTGGAACTATAATCCAAACCCTGAAGAAAAACACTAAATATTTATCTTCCATCCATCCATAAATACCCCCCACCATTGAGGTTTGACCTCACTATATGACAATCATAGTCTAACTATTGAGCCTCCTTGACTTGTTCAACCAAGTCAGGAATAAGATTTACCATAAATAAATCCATAACATAATTTTATTCCACATATTACAAGTGTATATCAATGATTACTCACATTATTTTCCATAGGTATCGAGATTCTCTAACCACTTTGTTATACAAATTACTACTTAATGCATCGGCCATGAAATTTCCTTTCATGGGTGTGTACACCAAGTCAAAGTTGAACATCTGAAGATATTCCATCTAGTGTTGTTGTCTTAGATTCAAGTACCATTGTGATAAGATGTAATTAAAGATATTGTGATCTATGAACACAATAAAAATTTCACCAAAGATATAACGACAATATGTTTTTAAGGAATAGACCACCACAGCTAATTCCAGATCATGGCTTGGATAGTTCTCTTCATATATCCTCAATTTTTGTGAGATTTAAGTTATGAAATGATCTCACTACACGAGAACACAACCCAATATAGATCTATACACATCAAAAAAGAAAAAATAGCTCTCACTTAGTTTTGTAAAGATAAATATAGGTGCCTAAGTGAGCTGAGTATTAAGTTCATTAGAATATTCTTGATAATCATCACTCCAGTAGAATGGAATACCCTTCCTTGTCAACAAATTCATGAGAAAAGTGATAAGTGAGAAGTCAAAAAATTATGATAATATCCTTATAATCCCATAAAACTTCATATCTAAAAAACATCATAAGGTGGTTTCTAAGAAATGATGAACTCAATTTTATTAGGATCAAATGATATGCCTTTCTATAAAATGACATTCCTAAGGAAGTAGAATTATTATATATAGAAATAAAAATTTGAAAATTTAACTTAAAGACAATGGTTTGATAATGTAGACAACACAATATCTTAGTGTATTTCATAGTTGTATTTTGTGTGATAGTACACTAATATTCCATCTATGAATACCGTAAAAAAGAATATAGACATTTATGAAAGATATGATTCATCAATTCCATTATGACCTATAGATTCCCATACTTTTCATATATAGATATTACATCTTATTTGATGAATATTAATTATATAACATAATGATCCATTCCATAATCATATAGGTATAGTACCTCTATAAACTTTGATATATAAAAAACTAATTTATAATTTAACTATATCATCTCCCATTATGTTCTTTATAACTATCACCCTTCTTACACATATCATACATAATAACTTTATTCATAACTTATAGAAATGAAACATAATAAAGGGTGATCCCTGATGCTCATTAAGGGTAAATAAGGGAGATATCAATGACCACTTAAACATAACATGAGCATAAGGGCTTGAGAATATGACCATAACATTTGAAAACCTACCCTACATATCATAGATTATAATTTAAGTCATGGAATAAATCTTGGCAGTTCATAATACATGAATCACAAAGAATCAAAGAACATAATCCATGAGAGCATAACATTGGAATAAGATATAGATTTGTGGCATACACATAAACATATAAAATCATTTTCTTAGTAGTCAAGTATCATTTTGAAGACTATCATAGTGGATTAGTTTCACTCCCCAAACCATAATAGTAGTCAAGGTTCACCCCTAATACTATCATAGTGGATTGGGTTCACTCCCCAAACCATCGTATTAGTCAAGTTTCACTCCCAATACTATTATAATGGAGATATTCCCTTACTAATCTGGTTTCACTTCCCATTACAGTCCTATTTATATTATGAGATATAAATATTTACCTAATTCATTGGAGGGATATATAATTCTAGTACCACCCATAAAATAATGAAAATAATACAGATGTGTTCCACAAGATCATAAAACATTAATCATATCACAACACATGAAAAATAAATGGGTTTCATAAACATTTCATCAATTCATCATAGCATAACCCATGGAAAAGGAACAGTTTTCATAAGAATATTTTCATAATAATAATAAAACATATAGAAAAATCATAAGGATGGTATCATTGGATCATATCCCCATTAATTATTAGGAAACATCAAAGGATGTCATCTTAGATGGAAAATGCTTTTAAAAGATCACTTGGAACTTTTATTGAAGAAAATACCCTTTCCACTTTGAAATCACTTATTTGAAATATAATTTTTTCCAAATATTAAAGAAAACATTTTATTTGAAAATAAACCTGTATACTTGTAAAGGAATATTCAAATAATTGAGTGGTTATGATGATGGAAAATTTTATCCCTACCATTTACATTAAAACAAATATTCCTTTCACATTTTTAGTAAAAAGTAAAAAAGTATATCATTTGAAAAAAAATAAGAAGATTAATTTTAAACCGTTTATTAAAATATAAAAAATGGGTAAAAATGACTTTAAAAAATCATATAGTAATATTAAAAACATACCTGAAACATTTTTATAAAACATGGATACGGAATAAAAATGATTTTCAACTGAATAGAGAAATAAAGTCAATTTTCCTTAAAAAACTCTTTTGCACTCTTGAGTTCATAAATAGAAGAAAATGAAATTAAAACATGTAATTTATAGAAATAAATATAGTATAAAAATATTCATGAGATTATTGATAGGTAGATCAATAAATTTCAACATCAGAAGCATAATAAAAAATAATCCCAATAAACAATGATATTGTAACATAAATCTATTGCTACTTTGGTAAATTTTGAATCATAATACCCATGAAATAAATATAATTATATGGATATTTAAATACCCATAATTTTTATAATAATAATCATAAAATTCATTCTTGGGTATTATATACACCACATAAAAGAAACAAGTGGTGAATATGGCATGCGTCTCACATAAATAAAAGTAAGATGAAAATCCCTTACCTTAGGTATGAATTACTTTATATGGGTTCGAAAATACTATATAATAAATATATTAAAGAACCATAAAAAAATATATAATACCATATATGATTCACTTATAACATTTTATCACCTATTTATTAACAATTCTCTATTAAAATCATTGTTTCGGGTGATAACTGCTTCGTTTTTCATGTATGTTTTGGTTCAATAGTTTTGGTTCTTATACTTTGATTATAGTTCCATAATATTTAAAATTTTAATAATTATATAAATATTATATATATATATATATATTTTTATTATATACATATAAAGATTCATCCATAAAATTCAGTGATAGAAAAATGAATTACATCGTTCATGGAGACAGTAGGCCATATGTATGAATGAACACTATTTTAATTTTTTCTATAGATGAAATGAAAGAAATGTAAATAATAATTTACCATTATAGAATAATTTTTATATCATATATATCATATAAATTCATTAAATCGATCCTTATTACCATCCATGTAAAAATAAAATGAAAAAATTATCACATTGCTTCGTAGAGGCGGTAGCCCACATGTACACATGAACGACGTTATCATTTTCCAATGAATTGGAAGGTAAAAAAGAAGATGTGATATTATAATTCCATAAGTACAATTATGTAATAAATATCATATATATACATTAAATTCATAATTATATCTATCCCTGAGAGGTGATGATAAAGAACAAATTACATCAGTTCGCAAGGCGATAGTCCACCGTACACACGATCGACATTTTTGTTTCCCATTTCATGGAAGAGAAGATATATATAGGGTATTAAATTAACATAAAAACATATCAATATATGAGATATATTTATGTTATTATATCAACATGGTTGAATAATATTTGAATGAGGTGGGAGAATAAATAAAACAAAAATTCTCAGTTAATAACGATACCTCTTCTTTGGACAACCACTTTAGGTTTATACCTAAATCCTTCACAGGATGGGTTTCTAATAAAACAAGGGACTCTAGATCATGGGTAAATATGTAAGGAATGTATTTGGGAATGTATTTTCTGAAAAAGACTCTTTAATCATGAATATGATATGATATGATGTGTCCTTTTATAAGTAGGGGAAAAAACACACTTGGATTTTTTAAAAAGAATAAAAAATTCAATTTCTTATTCACACAAAATGGATTAAAAATAGACCATTACCAAACCTTATATGATATACGGTCTAAATATGGCCATAAAATAGAAATTAGATAAGTTTTAGGTCATTTTAACCCTTACCAGTTTAGTTTAATCCCTGGTAAACCCGTTTTAACCTTAACCACGATAACATATTTTTAATGTTTTTACTATTCATTACAATGAAAAATTAACCTGAAATTATTACCTAATATTAATTATTATGATTCTATAGGATCATATATTTTTATTATGTTTTAAATTATAAATGAATTTTAGTTTTCATTTGATGGATGATCCAAATCTTAAACCGAGCTTCAGAATGGAATTTTGAGAGTTGGAACACTCTAATGTGATGTTTATGGAAAACCTTTAAAGTCCAAGAGGTGTCTCAAAAGAAAATATGAGTTTTTGGAGATTTAGGATTCTAAATATAAGTTTCTAGAGAGAAATCCTTGGGAACATTGTTTTCACACAGTTAGTACTATCCGTGCGTCTCAACCATGCAACTTGTTTTGAAAGGGACACAACTAGTTTCAAATCATGTGAGGGATCCAGCAAGCCACAAGGATTAGTTCAGAGGTTCAAAGGAACCCACATGGTTGGAACACAATTTTTATTACTGTTCACTACAAATGTGTAGGGTAGGGGTGTTCTTCAGTAGTAACTCTGCATTATTGGTGCACAATTGGTAAAACGTGCGTGACTACTGTGCAACAGGGTGGTGCTTTGGAAAATGGAACTACATGGTTTTCCTAACCATGTGGAATAACCATGAGACTCTTAAAGTGGGGTTAAATTACCATTTCCCCATATGAAATTAAATGGGGTTTACCCCATTTCAACCCTCACTTATCCCACCAGCCCTCTATGCACGCCCTCACTTTCCTCTTTCCTACATGGTTGGTTCTCCCTCATTCAAACTTAGAATAAAATTCTTTCAGTCATGTTAGATCACCCTTAGTAAGACTAAAATTACTATTACTTATTTTATTTGTTTATATCTCTATCTAGGATTATATTTACATGTGTTCTCCTATACCCCATTTTTTGGGAGTTTGTCTATTATTCTTATTTATCTCATTTTAGATTGAATCTATGGATGATATTGGATGAATGGAGTTTCTTAAGAATTTAGTAGGCATTCTACATGTTTTACCATTAAAGCTATGCTATGTGCCTGACCTTCTTCACATCACTCCTAAAATGTGTAACTCTTAAATTTAATCATTTACATCACAACTTAGAACATTTTTGGGACCCATTGACATTGTTTGAGGTTGATACAACTACACAAACCTCCCATTGAGCGTGTCATGTTATATTACCTTGATGAAAAAATGAATGTCATTAACTAAAACACCTCTTGGTGTGTTTGGTTAGACTCTTTGAAAGGTAAGTGACTAGTTTATAATAAATGAATTGTTAATGGAAAGGAAATATAATTGGCCTATTTTCGAATTGTTAAATTTAATGCTTGAACCCTTTTCACATATAAGTGAAATGATAAATAGAATGAAATGAATTTTTAGGTGGGTAGATAAACCCACCTTTAGTCCTTGATCTTTTACTTAAATTTGATGTTTGGGGTGGACGTACCTAAGTGGATTAATAAAATTGTATTATGGCATGTATACTCACATAACCCTTTTTCCACTTGTATGTAATTTATATAATTAAATGAATAAGGCAATGGTTGATAGAATTAGTTGAATGGAATTGTAAATGAAATGATGGATCGAATCATGAAGAATTGTAATCTGGAATTGATTTTCCCATGGCCTATTTTTAACTATTAAATGTAACATGCATGCCTACTAGTAATGACTTGAGTGATGCTTGGATTATGATATACAATTCCTTGGATGGGATCATAAGGCATAGTGATTTGGATGGATTTTGAATGGTTAAGAAATGTTTTACATGATGCTCCTAATCATTTATTTAAACTATTAGACACAGATTTCCTCATTATTAGAAATGGAATTCCTTATCTTTTATTGAAATTATTGGACATGACATTCCTTATCATTTATTAACATTATTGGACATGTATTTTCTCATTATTGGACATGGATTTCCTTATATTTTATTGAAATTATTGGACATGAAATTCATTATAATTTAAAACATGGAATTACTCATTATTAGACATGGTGTTCCTTATTATTTATTTATAATTACTGGACATGATGCTCCATTCCCCCTTGATTTTGATACTTTGATTGATTCCACTTATTTAAATGTAGAACCATTTGTGATCATCATTATGTATGGACACCTTAGTTTCTCTTGATATCCATCATGACTAGTTTTAAACTAGGAAACCAAGGCTTTTATCAATGGGTCCTATTTCTACTTTACTATTCTCATGTTTAGAGACATTCAGCTCAGGATAGAGTAGGTAAAATCAGCCAAGAATCCCATGAGGAGCTTGTGCTCGACACAGTTTATATTTACTTTACTACTTTTAATTTTTATATACCTACAAACTAATTAATTTTATATTCATAGACTGAATTTTCATTAGAAACCATTGGTGATGGAATAATGAGTTTTACTCATAACCTGTTTTGGCCTCCATTTGGTACCTGGACAGATCACATGGCTACAGGTCAGGATCTTGATTTGTGCCTCTTTTTGATACTTTTTAGGGATTAGGACTTGACATAGAAGTTGGTGGCTGAGCATGTACTTGGGATTCCTTTTAGGAATTGGAGTCTTTTATTTATTTATTATTTTTTCAGTATATTCCTATTGTATATATTACCTACTATATGTTGGTTTCTTTTATTATGAATCAGAATGTTCATGCATGTTTGGTTTTATTGTCACTTGTTGGGTTATCTATTCACTATTGATTGTTAGTCATTATTATATTTCACTGCCTTTCATTTATTCATGTTTTTGATATGTTTATTATTAATCCATAGGGTATTGTCTCCCCATTATACCACATTTATACACTCGCTCCTAGTTGTAAACCTTTTGAATATGGGGATGAGTTCTTGATGCTTGTTGCCAACCAGTCTGGTTTTTGTTTATAGAATGAACCGGGTTGGGACATGATAAAGTGGTATCTAAAGTTCCCAGTCAGGATCCAAGTATCACTAAGAGGGGGAGGGGGCGAATCAGTGATATCTTTTTCTTTTTTATGTTTCCTTCTAATTTAAAAAACCTTCGCCTCCTGTTAAAGATTTTTTTCTCTGCTGAACACACACAACCACATGAACACAAGATTTACAAGGTTCACTACTCAACAAGAGTAACTACGTCCTTGGTATAGTATAGAAATAATCTAGTACCGCACAATCTACTAGAAAACAATCCTTTGATGTGGAATACAATGAGTAGGATATACCCTTACACTCGTGTAGCACTTGGAAAACAATCCTCAAGCACGTGTGCACCCTCTTAACACAAATAGGGAATTACAGTATTTCAGTGCTTCTTTACAATTGGACAGTTGTATTCTCTGAAGTACAGATCTTCACTTTCCTACCTAGAAGCTGGTAAGAACTCCCATACGTACAGCTGAATATGTGCGAAGACCCCAAAATTTTCACGTAGCCTTTAGTGTTTCTTGCGTTCAATTCAAAAGCCTTGCGTGAAAAAATCCACTTTTTGTGCGGAAAACTTATTTCACGCAACTTCCTTTTTCGCGCAATTTTTCACTTTTTCGCACAACTTCCCTTTTATGACCAAAACTCTTTCTTTTTGTGAAACTCACTTAGCGTATAATTTTACGTGCACCAGAGCTCGAGATTTATTATAAGTGTTGAGCCACACCAATGAGAGGGGGTCACATCATATTTATAGGCCTTTTAAACTCTGTGCGAAAAACACTAATCCGCACGTAAAAACCCCCTTCGTTCATGTAAAAAACTCTTTCAGTTAAATTCGTATTTTGTGCAATGCTCCAATATTTCGTGCACCTCATGCCTTTACCAATTTTCGAGCTTCTAATCTCAAAACACCTTTTGTGTGAAAAACATCATTCCTCTATTCTGCGCACCACGCCAATATTTCTCGCAACCTTTATTTTTCGTGAATCCTACTGATATTTCATGAAAAACATTATTTTTCACGCATCCCACTAATATTTTGCACAACCTTTTTATTTTTTTCACATCCCACTACTATTTCACGCGGCCTTCATTTTTTCGCACACTCGACCCATTTTTTTCGTGCACTGCATGCCTTTGTCATTTTTCGATGTTCTGACCTTGAATCATGCCTTGCGCACAAAAATCTAAATCATATTCAATATTGCGTGCAACATCCATTGCCAAAAACACCTCTTCATCTCCTGATTTTTAGGCCCTAAAATTTGGAAAACACTGAAAAACGACGCCACCTTAAACTGTTCTTTTGTGTCATCTCCATATTGTCCATTCCTTTGTAATTTCTTTCTTCACTTCTTACCATAAACATTATTTATCTTTCATTACGAACTCCACTATCATGATATATATCCTTTGATAGACCAGATTTGGCATCGTCAGAATTACAATGGAAAGTACTGAAACTTCTATATCTTCCAGCAACATCATTCCTTCCAATAAAAACTGTATATGACTGGCATCATCATTTCTCCCCCTTTCCTTAATAAGGCTTGAATCATAAGTTATCCTAAATTATGATATGTGTGAAATACATATCAGCAAAGAATTGTATGGTTTCAAGTCCTTTACAAAGTGAATTGATTTATCTTCTTTGACAAAAAAAGACAACACTATGAAAATGGTAACTCTTCAAAATTTCTTCTCCATACAACTTGATCCCAACAGTATCAAAGATCTTTTTATTTTTTACTTGTATAACTATTTAGGGTTGGTATACAGGAGACTATGAATGTTTTGGAACTTGGTAAATAGTTCATGTATGGAAATGGATAACCCACGCACGGGGGAAAGATCAAGTTTCCAAGGATGAGATTTTTGTTCATGTTGTTTGTTATTATAGTTGATTATCATTTCAACTTGACTGAATTTTGATGGATTTTCCCTGGTTACCAATTTATGGGATTTACCTCTTGGCCTAATATAGAAAGAGATGATGTGTGTCCATGAATCATTTCAGGTGTCACGACCCCATCCCCACAAAGTGTACCCCTCCTGGGTCGGCAATGTGAGAAGGGAGATAATGACCCCCGAGTCCCACCTCCAGTAGTCCCCAGGTTGGTGACTAGCACTGAGGGTATAGTAAACACAGAAATGGGAGGCATTACCCTCTAAGAGAACACATGCAGAAGAGAGATAAGATAGACACCAACCAACTTCAAATCAGAACTAAAATATAAAAGAAACCCAAGTGCACATATGTAATTCCATGCAAAAGTACTACAACAGAAAGGGGAAAAATTGCAAGTACCCAAAATAAAGTAAAAACAGCAACAACCACAAGCCCGAACAGCTCCTGCAACCACAAGCTAGTAAACACCAGCCTGATCTCCAACCTGCTCCAAGTGACTTGAAAAACAGTTTATATATACATAGGGTGAGTATAACAATATACTCAGTAGGATCCTCCCCAAATCCTCTCGTGCAAAAGTAAAGAAAGCATGCTAAAGAATAGTGAATAACAAGTGAAAGTAACTCATCACCTAAACATGTATACTAAGTTCCCAGCCTCACTATGGAAACTCTCACCAAGTAACGCATACAAGAATATATCATATAATAAATAATATCAAGGGTACCCCACTACTACCTCACCACTGGTTTTCCACTTTGCCCCAACGTCGCACGTCCTGAGCATCTCTCTCCAAAAAGGGCTGCCTGCAGACACCTGGGCGAAGCACCATAATATGCACCTCATGCAAAAAAACCACCACATCCACACAACAATGTAACCAGGTAGTTTTCAGGAGCCACCACAGTGTGCATAACGTGTATCATACATCAGATATTATACCTCAAGCCATCACAACCCATACACTGAGTAAGGATCCTCAAGACATCACAAACTATACATGTTACACCTATAGTAGTCTATAGAAAACTATATCTAGAATATATGCGTGTGAATAAAAAAAAGACATTACGGCCCTCTACACACATATATGGGGAAAAATAACTAATGTGCCTGCCAGCACAAGGAACTACCAAGAGAAGAGAGTGGGGCCAAAGGGGGTAGTCAACCATCCGTCCTACCACTGGAATGTTGGGGAAAACACCCCCCAGGGCTCAGAATCTCTAGGGTGTCAGTTGAACTTACTGACAGGGTGGAGTAGCATATAGAAACAAAAAAATTACAGAATATACTATAACTCATAACCACACTATGGGCATAACCTAGTCTTAGACACAACTGCATCTAACGTCTCTCAGACTCCGGGTTGCTACTTCTAAGACTAGGTATCCTATAAGCACACAACCATTTAAAGGGATTTATTAGATTACTTCATTCCCTTTTTATCAGTTCCACTATACATTAATTAATTATTTAAACATTAATTAACTATGAACAATCCCACATTAAAATTCATTAGCGTCACACCCAAGTTCACTGTTCCTTCAAAATTACAACCTCATCATTATGTTCTAGCAAACTCCAACCGCATGGGTTGACACCATTTATTAAATTATTCATTACATAAATACTTTCCCACATTCCTAGGCATTCTAGAAAAAAACTCTATGCTACTAAACACAAGGGGGATCAACACGGCGAGTAGATGTACTAACCATCGAGTATTCTCTGCTTATTGCAAGAGCATATACCCATCCTTCCTTGAGAAGCTAAACATGGAAAGAACATGGAATACCCCATGTGACTTCGCCTCTTTTGGAAGAAGGGTATAAAAGACCAACCTCCTTGAGCAGTGGGGAAAAGTAAAGAAGATAAACAACCAAAGAAATAACAAGCATCCAACAATCACAACCATTCCATTCCATCATCCCTGGTGTCCTCACTGACACCCACATGTATAAACTGATGCATCTCGCCACTCTAGGCGTCATCTGCTACCACAACCAAAAAGGCCTCCATGCTTCCACATATTACCACAACTATCCAGGATCACATCAAAACACAAGCAGCAGTAAAACAAACATCTTCACAATTGGGCTCTTGGCCCTTAAAAAAACAAGAGGGTAACTCAGAACCCTACAAGAAATTATCTTTTAACAACCAATAGTTCTTTAATCTATCTTGGATTAACCGATTTATTATTCGTTGGTTCTAAATTCGGGAAACCTAACAGTAAGCTATCACAAATAAATGAACATACTTACTGCACCAATTTGATTAACATAAAATTACCACAAGAACCATATTCGTTTACATGCCTATTTATCTTTAGCCAAACAATTATCAATTAATCTCGGTTTATGTTCTTTATCGATTTCCATCAAGAACAAGTATAAATATCACACAATCTAGAAAAAAAGAGGCAATAACATATGATCGATATCAATTTATTTATCCGGTTCAAATATTTATTATTTCAATTCCATTGTCATCTAGTGGGATAAAACATTCTAAAGATACAGTTGCACATAAAATAAAGAGAAGCAACGAATCCCCTACCTCAAACAGTTCCTCTCGTTCTTTATCCACACAACATGTCACGATCCTCCTCTTGCGACAACTGCATCCACCTGAGGATTCCACAATACGATCGCACCAAACAAAACCCAAGAAAAACCCCATTATAAGCATAGATATTACATGCTATAACATGGGAAGGAGAAACAGGAGAAGATGATCCCCAAAGGAATGAAGATAAAACATACCTTATATCGAAGATTGATCAATACAACTTGGTTGCATCAAAACAGAGCGGAACCAATCCGAGGGGTAAAGTTTGATTTTTCAACTCCTACGGGAAGGATTGAAAGGTTCTAGATTTTTATAGACAAGAACAAAGAGGAAGGATAAGGGAGGAAGATATCTTGTCCCTTTAGAAGATTTAATGGGGCAATGGTTTAAGATACACTTAATTTCCCATTAAAAGAGGATTGTATTAAAACATGCATTTTGACCAAGTAAAAACATCCCGAGCCATATGAATAATTAATATAGGATTTAGGGCCTTTCAATCGGCCTTAGAGTCCTTAAAATGAGGCTTAAAATGAATTTTAAATCAAAGGAAAACACTAATGGGGTGAAACTGTAGGAAGCTGAAAACACTGTTCATAAACCTCACTGTTAGAACACTGTTCATGAACCTCACCGTTAGAACACTGTTCATGAACCTCACCGTTAGAACCTCACCGATATAACACTTTTCACTAAACCTCACCGATAGAACATTGTTCACTGAACCTCACTGATAGAACACTGTTCACTGAACCTCACTGATAGAACATTGTTCACTGAACCTTACCAATAGAACACTATTCACTGAACCTCACCGATAGAACACTGTTCACTGAACTTCACCAATAGAACACTGTTCTCTGAACCTCACTGATAGAACACTATTCACTGAACCTCACTGATAGAACTGTTCAAAAAGCCTCATCGATAGAACTGTTCATTGAACCTCACCAATAGAACTGTTCACTGAACCTCACCGATAGAACTGTTCACAAAACCTCACCGATAGAACTGTTCACTGAACCTCACCGATAGAACACTGTTCACTAAACCTCACCGATAGAACTGTTCATAAAACCTCACCGATAGAACTATTTACTGAACCTCACCCATAGAACTGTTCACAAAACCTCACCGATAGAACTGTTCACTGAATTGGAAATTTGGCGAAGTGTTGGGGATAAGTCACCTTGACCTCCCGGAACACCTCAACACCACATTTTCACAAAGTAATGGACCAGAGAGTTCTAGGCCATTACATCAAGCACATAAGATTCACATTTCATTAGCATTCTTATCTGTATACTATGGTTGTGAAAATATGTGTTATGCTTATCAGTATTCCATGATCATGTTATTATTTATAAAGATTATATATATACCATGCTACCTTGATTAATTCCATGTTCACTTATATTCGTTACTGATGTGATAGTTTTCCTTGTTATAATTATGAAGTGAGGTTAGTTAAATAAAGTGCCTAGATCAACCTAAATGGTGTTTTACCATATAGCTTGATGATGTCATTCTATCTAACCAACCTGAGATTAATTAAATAAATGAAGAAGTTTTAAATTATCTAATGAATTATCCTTAATTGAATCTTGAAAATGGAAAAGATTTGGTTAGTTTTTAATAAATTCAAGTCTTTTCTTATGGATTCCAGTTAAATGGTGTTTCAATTGAAACTTATAAAGTCTTGTACCTTCATAAATTCAGAATGAAGGACTATATAAATAAATCCTATTATGGTTTAATGAACTTTATAGGTGAGTTTTAACATTGTATGCTTATGAGATAACCCTATTAAGGGTGTGTGAAAAATTATGATGAATTTGATATTAATGGGTTGAACTTAAATGGGATGAAAATTTTAATTTATAGAGCATTGAATCCATAATTTGGGAATTATTTCCCCTATAACCAAACCTAGGTTGGTATGATGGGACACTCATAGGTTGTCTTTATTCTTATGTGCTAAGTACTAAACCCCATGGGGGTATATTTTTAATGAATGAGATAGTTATTTAAAGTTCCCATATCCACTCATATAGTGTTACATATAAGTGTATGGTGGAATATTAATTAGAAAATCCCCCTTAAATGATAAAATACCTTTTTTTATGTTTTAATATTTACTAATATGAGGCGATAGTTAATTAAAATTCCAATTACAACCTAAATAGTGGTTTCCTCTATAGCTTGTGAGGGAACTTTTCTTTAACTAAGATAGTTGTGAGAACTTATGGATAAATGCAATGATTTAAAAGGTAATTATGTGATAAGATTCATAGAATTCTATGAGGTGTCAGCTAAATAAAGTTCCTATTATAGTTTTTAAAACATTTCTGTATAACTGGTACTTGTTGAATCATATATCTGAGCCTCTAAAATGATTTTAATAAATGTGAAGATGTGAAATAGATAAGGTAAAACCTTAAGTGGTGTCAATAACTTGAAACCTTATGTAGTGTTTAGTTCTAATGTTTCCTTAAGATTTACCTTGGATGGGAATTTGGATATTTCCCATAGGTTTTAGTGGCCTTTTTATACTGCGTTGGACCTAGAGGTTATGCGGTAGAGCCTAGTGACCTTTTTAGGGTGACTATAATTTTAAAGTTGATGCCTTGTGATAAGAGATTGGTTAGCCCATTTTGGTAGTTCCCTTGGAGAAAGGTCCATGAGTTATTAGATTCTACATTCATGGGTCATATATAGAGTAGAGTTACATGGGATTTAAAGAGTTTTTACAATCATGGTGGCCTTGAGATGTTAATAAAAGGATGAGTTATTCTAGTGTTTGGGTTTTTTGATATAGATATGATAATGAATTTGGTTTTCTGAAAAAGTACCAGAGTACTAGGTATCAAGAATGGAATCATTGGGCATGACTATTTGGGTGCTTGGCCTTGTTTACTAGTGGTTGTGTAGTTGGAACTTTTTTTTGAAACGATGCCATGAGGTGAGTGGTCATTCGATAAATCATGGAATAAGAGAGGTTCTCAATTTTTAATATGAGTTCTAAGATATATCATAACATGTTAAGAATAATGTGTCATATTTCATGGTCATATTGGCCTTGTTGATGGGTGTGAATCGAGTCTTGAACTGGGTGGTATGAGATTGTAAACCCTTTGTGAATGGAAAGTTTAGTTCACACTGTTTGTGTGTGGGAACTATTTTATGTGAAACATCAATGAGAGGCCGATTATGGGTTAAGGATTGATGGTTTTGTAAATAATTCTTGTAGGAATGGTTACTTAGAGCTTTGGGTAAAATTAGAGGAAATTCCCCCATGATGAGAGATAATTTAGATTTAAGCCGAGTTCTATGGGACAGTTGACCCATGGGTGGACCTTGACACACATTTCTTGGAGATGCGATGTTATGGGTTGAATAAGGAAAGTATAGACTAGTTTTTATGAACATGTCTTGGAATAGTGATACACTCATTTGATGTAATCTTAGTGTGCTCCTAGTTTAGAGGCGATCATGGCCAAGATATTGACATTGTCATAAGTATACTAAGAGAGCATTAAATATATGTCAAGATACCTAAATATCATTTTTTATGGTTTGATAGAGATAATCCTTATGAGTTTCACTTAGAGTGAAGTTTAAAATAATCCACATGATGGGGAGTACACCATTTTCCATTGGAGAGTGGTGACCCTCATTGTGAGTTGAAACCCGATGAACATTATGATAACTGTTCTCAGAAAGTGGGAACATGCGATTAGTAACATTTTCATCGGAACTTGGGATGAGTAGGTTATTAGACATTCCATTCATTATATTTGGGCATGATCTATTTTAATTATGAACTCTTTTCATTGGTGTGACATCATGGATTCTCTTAAGGTGGGGAGAGGGATGTCAGTTGTTGGTGGGTGATCCTCATGTGAGAAGGGTCATGGGATCTTGATACTGATCATTGGATGGTCATTTTGGATTTTGATTCCATTAGATAAATGTAACCATGCACAACTGGTTTTCTTGGTAAATTCAAAGTATGGGTTTGAATACACACTTGGGTATAATCTGAGTGTGGGTGTCAGACCCGAGTCAGCAGGTGATGATCCAAGGGTATTGAATTGGATGTGCACTGATGCTTGTGTTGTATTATGACAATGGTTTTGAAAAAAATATGGTTTATAATTAAACTTCACTGATATTCGGTTACAATATTTAGTGAGTGTGATCAAAACAATCTTGGTATTCCTTGTAATAAGGTGTTGAGATCTAGTTATGGTGACGCATCAGCTTCTAATGAAAACTATTTCAAAAAATAGTCCACTAGAGGAGATTGAACTTAATTTCTCCTATGAAGTTGTGTGAATTTGGTGAGGAACCACATCTATAATTCCATGGGTTGAGGTGAGTATAGTCTAAGAGTTGGATGAGGCATTTCAAGTAAAAGCATACATGACCAGGTTTAGTGTAATCGATTGAAATTTGACCATTTTAACTGAATCAAGGACCAAGGTCAACATCCTCATGTGTGACTAAGTGTAATGGTATGATAATCATGTAAAGATCATCACTAGGATGATAAATATGCATTTTAATTGGAAATTATAATGGTGGGAGTACCATGACTTTGAATTGGATGTTTAAATCCAGAACCTATAGTGGGAAGCACCATAGGCTGGTTAATGAAAGAGATGAAAATATGATCATTTCCTAGGGTAGAAAGGCTCAGGTAAGTTCTATATTAGTGTTTCAGCTCTAGTTATGATCATTGGATTGATTTTTAGTGGTTTAAGATCTGTCTATTTAAAGTGATGCTTAGAGGTGTGTTGGGAATTTGAAAACACAACACGACCATAAAATCTCACAACCCTAGCAGGTTGAGTGTTCTTTAAAATATCTAGTATGGATTCTTGGGGATGAGAATTTTTAAGGTGGTTAGGTTGTGAGATCCCATGTTTTGGATTGAGTTGGAAATTCTAAATTAATTTGAGATTTTATTTGATGGGAAGGGAAAATCTTAAACCAAGATTTAGAATGGAATTTTGAGAGTTGGAACACTTTAATGTGATGTTTCTGGATGGGGTTTAAGTACTGAGAGGTTTCTCATAATCCTAGATTATTTTAGAGATCTTTTTCCTTCAAAAGATTAGTTTTTTGAGAGACAACCTTGGGCACATGGTTGGAACATGGTAAGTACTAACTATACGGATCAATCATGCAACCTATTTTGATAGGGACATGATTAGTTTCAAACCATGATAAGGATCCAGAAATATATGTGGATTGGTGTAGATGAACCCACATATTTTTCACATAGTTTTTCTAACTGTGTACTGCAACCATGTGGGGAAGGGGTGTGCTTGGGTAGTATCTTTGCATGGTTGGTACAGAGTTGGTGAACCATGTGAGGCAACTGTGTGGCGGGGTGGTCCTTTAGACAGTGGCACCGCATGGTTGGCATGTGGTTTTCCTAACCATGTTGACTAATTGTGTGCCACTTAAAATGGGGAAAATTACCATTTTCCCCTCCAACCTTAAATAGATTTTTACCCCATTTCCTCCCTCACTTCTCCCAATAACCCACTATACATTCTGAATTCTTCCTCCTTCCTTCATGGGTGGTTCTCCCTCATTTAGGCTCAGAATAAAATGCCATCTATCACATTGGATCACCATCAATAAGTCTATGATTCCTCTTACTTATTTTCTTAGTTTATCTCATTTTCATGTATTCTATTTACATGTGAGATCATATGCCCTATTTTTAGGGTGTTTGTTTATTCTTCCTATTTATGTCATTTCAACTTGAATCTAAGGCCAATATTGTAGGAATGGAGCCTCATAAGCATGAGGTAGGTGGTATACATGTTTTTCTATTTAATGCTTATAATTTATAAAATGAACCATTATGCCATGCATTGAACCTTCTACAATTCACTCCTAAAATGTGAAAATATTAAATTTAATCATCTACATCATGACTTAGACCCTTTTTGGGACCCGTTGACATTGTTTGAGGGTGATAAATCTACAATAACCACCCCTTGATCATGTCATGTTATATTCCATTGATGAAAAAATGAATATCATTAACCAAAACACCACTTGGTGCTTTTTTACAAACACTTTGAAAGGGAAGTGATTAGTTTAGACTAAATGAATTATTAAAGGAAAGGAAATACACTTGGACCATTTATATATTTTTAAATGTAATTATTAACTCTTTTTCAACCATAAGTGAAATGATAAATAGAATAAAATAAATTTTTAGGTGGGTGGATAAACCCCCCTTTAGTCCTTGAAACCTATGTTTAATGTTTGGGGTGGACCGAACTAAGTGGATCAATTTAATTATATTATGGAATGTATACTCACATGGAACTTTTGTTACTTTTATGTATTTTTTAATTAAATTACTAAGGTATTAGTTGATAAAATCATATTAATGTAATTTTAAGTGAGATGATGGATTGAATCATGATGAATTGTAATCTGGAATGGATTTTTTACATGGACCATATTTAACAATTAAATGTAACATGCTTACTTACTAACAATGCCTTGAGCAATACTTGGATTTCAATATAGGATTCCTTATAAGGGATCATAAGGCATAGTGATTTGGGTTGGTTTTTAATGATAAAATGATGTTGAAAATGAGGCTCCCAATCATTTATTTAAACCATCGGATATAACATTCCTCATTATTGGACATTAAGTCCCTTATCTTTTATTGAAATTATTGGGCATGGCGTTCCTTATCATTTATTGAAATTATTAGACCTCAAGTTCATCATTATTGGAAACGGGGTTCCTTATATATTATTGAAATTATTAGGCATGATGTTCCTTATAATTTATTTATATTATTGGACATGGTGCCCTTTATTATTTATTTGTAAATGTTGGACATGACGCTCCATTCCCCCTATATTTAGATGCTTGGATTGATTCCCCTTATTTAAATGTTGAACCTTTTATGATCATCATTATGTATGGAAACCTTGGTTTCTACTAGGATACCACATGACTAGTGTTACACCTAGACGTATGGGATTTTATCCATGGGTACTATTTTTTACTTTACTATTATTGTGTTTAGAGACATCCAACTTAGGTCAAATCAGGTAGAGTCATCCATACATCCCATGAAGAGCCTGTGATTGACACAATTTATATTTAATTTACTACTTTACTTTTGATATACCTACAAACTTTTTCATTTTATATTCAAATATTATATTTTCATTAGAAATCATTAGCGGTGGCCTAATGAGTTTTACTCACACCCTTTTTAGGCAATTGTTTGGTACCTAGACAGATCTAATGGCTGCAGGTTAGGATCTTTGTTTGTACTTCATATTATTAATTTTTATTGACTAAGACATGACCTAGAAGATATAGGCTGAGAATGTACTCAGGATTCCTTATAGGAGTTAGAGTCTTTTATTTATTTATTCTTTTATCGGTTAGTCCTATTTTATTTATTATATACTGTGTGTTGGCTGCTTATATTTTGACTCAACAAATTCATGCATGGTTGGTTTTATTAGAACTTACTGGGTTATCTATTCACTATTGATTTCCAGTTATTATTATCTCTCATGGAATTTTATTTATTTATTATTTATCTATTTTTATTAATAATCTATATGGTATAGTATCCTCACTATACCACCTTTAAACCCTCACCGCTAGTCGACAAACTCTAGCATACAGGGAGGCGTGATTAAGGCCTTATCACCAACTAATCCAATTACTGTTTATATAGTAAACTAGGTTAGGAAATGATAGGTTCCAAATATTTAATCCATTTTATCAAATTCAATTTACATAATTGGTAGAATTTAATTTAAAATCAAATCCACAATCATGATGATAAAGCGATTTTCTAAATTTTTTTATTAAGTATAAAACGTTTTTATATCAAAATTCAACATATAATTGATTAAAATGACCTAAATTGGATTAATAACAATATAATTGAAATAATTTTACTTTTAAAACCATTTTAAAACAAAATTTAACTTTTTAAATTCTTTAAACAAAAAATTATTTTTTATTAAAAATCAGTATTTTTCACTTTGCATCAAAAAATTAATATTTTCAGAAAAATATAAAAAATACACTCTAAGATAATTTTGACATGTTAATTTTAAAAATGAAGTTAATATTTTAAAATAAATTTTATAACAGTTTAAAAAATTATTTTTAAAATAAGGGTGCAAAATGCGATGAAACCACTTTTTAGAAAAAATACCACTTTTAAGCATACAACTGGATTTATCCTTATTCCATGCCTATAAAAAATAATGGATAAATGATAAAACATTATATTGAATATATAATATATAAATTTAATTAAAATAATTCAAAAATAGTGATTAATTTAATTTATTAAGTTAAAAAACACATTGCATGCATAAAAACAACTTTTCATAAAATCATTTCTTTTACTTTCAATTGATTTTTAATTTCATTTCCATTAAATTGATAACTAATGAATTTATTTTATACATGTGTAAACCATATATTTATTTTATAATTTAGTTATCCCTATTTATAAGTTCCAATACAACAACTAGGAGATATCTTCTACATTGAATAATAATATTTTAATAGTGTATTGCGGATTGTTTAAACTCGATATTGTATGTAATTAAAAATATCGAAGAAATTAAATTTATTTAAAAAAAATATATTTTATAAAATTTCACTGTGTGAAATTATACCCACCATTAAAAAAAATTTTCCTTGAAATTCTATTACTCTGATATAAACAACCGAGGATACTTTCGCCTCATTATATCCTTGGGTTTCCATGTAGCTTCCTCAAATTGGTGGTTTCACCACAAAACATTGACTAAGTGAGTGATATTGTTTCATAATACTTTCTATTTATGATCTATAATATCCACCAGTTTTTCCTTATAATAGAGATCTTTCTCCATTCGTATAGCCTCTATGTTTAGTATATGTGAAGGGTTAGGTATATACTTCCTTAGGAGAGATACATGGAACCCATCATGGATTTGAGAGGGGTTTGAGAGAATCTACAAGAAATAGGATACTGTCCCTAATCGATAAAGAATATCAAAATGGACAATATACCTAGGGATTATATTTCCCTTCTTTCTAAATCTCATGACCTTATTCAATGGATAAATTTATAGAAAAACCTTTTCATGAACTTCAAATTTCAAATCACATCAAAGATTGTCAGCATAACTTTTTGTTGACTCTAAATAACCTTGAAGTGATGTTGAATGGTTATGATTTTATCCTCCATTTACTTATATTTCTCAGGTCCCAATAGATTTATTTCTCCGACTTCATCCTAAAAAATTATAGTTATACACTTATGTCTATAGAGGACTTCATAAGGATCCATCTAAATGCTTGAGTGAATGCTACTGTTATAAGAAAACTCTACTAGAGTAAGGTGTTGATCCCAAACACCTTTTAAATCCATAGAAAAATATATCAACATGTCCTCTAGGATTTTAATGGATCTCTTAGATTTACCATCTATCTGAGGATGATAAGCTGTGCTGAAACTCAACTCTGTATCAAGAGCTTGATAAATAATTCACTAGAACTTCATGGTAAACCTCAAATTCTGATTAGATACAATAGAATGTGGTACACCATTAAACCTTACGACTTCCTTAATGTATATTTTGGCAATATGATCAAGTGATAATTATTCTCTAATGAAAATTAAGTGTGATAACATTGTAAATTGATCGAATACTACCCAAATAACATTATGGCCTTTAGATGTTTTGGGGATTCTAACAAAAAAACCGTGGTGATGTTTTATAATTTACATTTTGGTATGGGTAATGGTTGTAAAATACCCTTATAATTTTTTCTCTCATCTTTAACTTAATGATATACCAAGCACCAAGATACATATTCTATAATAACACTTTTCTTATTGTCCCACCATAATTACTCTTTCATATCTCTATAAATCTTTGTACATCCAAGATGAATAGAGAAGGATGAAATATGATCCTGGTCCATTAGATCCTTATTCAAATATAGTATGGATGTAATTCATACATAGTTCTTGAACCTTATCATTCCACTATAATAAAGGTTAAAATTATGAACATTTCTCACTTTTTTCTACAGTTCCATATATTCCTTATATGCCTTTTTAATTCTCACATTGATAGGTGGTTAAACACTAATTTAAAAAAGATAATATTTTACCCTTCTTTCAAGATTTCAAGATCCATCATTTTAAAATATAGAAATATTAGATATTTTGTGATCCTCATTATAAGTAATCTTGCATGATCCTTTTAACTCAGAGCATCTTCCACCTTGTTAACTTTTCCAAGGTGGTAATATATTGAATAATAATAATCTTTAATTAGTTACAACTATCTTCTCCAGTTCATATTTAACTATTTATGTGTGAATATATACTTTAAAATTTTATTATTTGTATATATATATCACACATTTCTTCATAGAGATAATGGACCCATATATTTAATGAAAAAATTACCACAAATAATTCTAAATCATGATTTGGGTAATTTTTCTCATGAATCTTAAATTATCATGAGGCATAAGATATAACCATGTCATTATTCATAAGAACATATCCTATTACCCTCTTTGATTCATCAATATAAATTAAAAACCCTTCTCCACTACAGGGTAATGTAAGTACAGGTGTGTTGAATAACCTTATTTTTAGTTCCTTGAAATTTTATTCACATTCATTTTTCTAAAGGAATTTAGACCCCTTCCAAGTTAAATTGATGATTGGATTAGTCAATCATGATAAATTATCCACAAAGAATCAATAATATCTAACCAAACTAAAAAAACTATAGATCTTAGTCATAGTGGTTAGTTTGGGCCAATGTTAATAACTTCAGTCTTTGATGGATCCATAAATATACCCTCTATTTGGATTATATGACCAAACAATGAAACATTTTGTATCCAAAATTCACACTTTTTAAATTTTTTATACAACCTATCCTTACTTAGGGAATTCAGAACAATTCTAAAGTGATATTTATACTCTTCCTTTATCTTTGAATATATAATAATATCATCTATACACACTACCACAAAATGATCATGGTAATCTATAAATAATATTCATTAGATCCTTGACGATAGATGGGGAATTTATAAGACCAAATAACATCAATATATATTCATTGTGTCCATAACTTGTATGAAATACTATTTTGGGTATATTATCCATCTCAAAACTCAATTTATGATATCCATAATGAAGTTAAATATTGGAAAAGTATTGAGATCTGTGAAGTTGATCAAATAAGTCATCAATACAGGGTAGAAGATACTTGTTCTTGATATAAATCTTGTTAATTTCTCAATAATTAATGCATAGTTGCATTGATCCATCCTTATTCTTAACAAAAAGAATAGGTGCACCCCAAGGTGATACACTTTTCTAAATAAATCCATTTTCAAGATTCTACTGGAGTTTCTTCTTCAATTTATTCAACTTAACCAGGGCCATTCTATAGGGAGACTTTGAAATAGACATAACACCATGTATGAGTTCTATTGAAAACCCAACTTTATGATTTAATGGAAGACTATAAAACTCTTCCAAGAATAAATTAACAAACTCCCACACATTAGGCATATAATCTATGTTGATTTTATCCCCATACATCTGAGATAAACACACATTTTGAATAGGAATCAAGACCCATACAATGGACATGATTTCCATCAGAAGTTAATATTTATTATCACACTGATAGTAAATCATATATTGGTTCATAATATCAAACATGATTTCTCTTCCTCAATAATTGATGTGGTATTTATGTAGAGAAATCCAATCCATGCCTAATATAACATAAAATTCAACCAGATAGAGAATAACAAGGATTGCAGGAAGAACATTCCCAAAAACTTCAACCAAAGAAGAATCATATAATTGAGATACAATCATCATATCATTAGGAGTTTTAACTGCTAATTCAATATATAATCATTTAGTTGGTACTGTGATACAATTAGAAAATTCCTTATATATAAAAGAGTGCGTAGATCTAGAATAAAATAAGATATTATCAGATTTAGAGTGGATTTTAAGTGTACCTTTCACCACTTAGTTATTATAACCCTCATAAAAAATAGTGATTTCATGATATTTTCAATTATATATAGGATTAATAGGTTTATAACATCGATAATCATCATTAAACATCAAATTTGAGCACTAGTTAGCACAAATCTCTTACTCCCTGCATTTGAAACACTGAACTATGGGTGGTGTATTCTATAGACCTTTCTCTTTATTCACATCATTATCTAACTTTTTCCCATCACTTTGGTATTATATTTCATGATGAAATTACTTTCCACACTTAAAACATTTACCAGTCCCATTAAGAAAATTTCCTCCATGATTCCTTTCACACTTTGAGCATAAAGGAAGGATCATCTTCTTATATCCATGGTTTTAGAGTTTCCTTTGAATTCTATCTTTATTTTATTATCAAAACCATGATATTGATGGGTAAATCCAATATCCATTTCCACCTTAATAGCACATCAAATGACTTGTTAATATATAATAAAGTCCCATATGGATAATTCTATTTGGAGAATTGGTTTTAAGCCACTATTGATCAACCTTACTTTTAGGATAGATGATAATAATAGAAGCGTACCTCACAAGTCTTGTAAAATTTAAAAAATAGGTACCAGCAGATTCATTATCCTTCTACTTTAGCTTAAGGAATTCATTCCCTATTTCTATATTACAAATTCAAGGGAAGTACTTATTGAAAAATAATCTCTTAAACTCATCCCACTCCATGGAATCAATTTCTTCTAGTTTCCTTTTATTCTTGATAAGATTACACTATTGATATGCTTCTCCCTATAAATGATATACAACCAAAATGATTTTTTCATGATACAAACACTAGAGAATGGAAAATAAAATTTCAATGGTACTAATACATTTATAAAAAACTAGTGGATTAGTGGACCCACTAAAATAAGATGGAAGTTTCCTCATAAAGGAATTGATAAAATGTTATTCCCTCATTTTCTCATTTGGATGTTCAATATGATTCATAGATTGATAAATTTATATGAGAATATAAATGATATTTTTCATTAAATATCATATAACATTTTTTTTTCTCAAGAGGAAAATATTTGAATTGTCCACCACATTCAACATTAACATGATTCCTTCAAGTTCTAGCCATTGAACAAAACCAAAAAGCATAGTGTGAGTAACAATAATCATTGTGGGAAAAAATAATCATGAAAAATCATTTATAGGATTTCTAAATCAATACACCTTATTTTAAATATATGACACCTTAGGTTTAACCTAGTTCATCCATGATTATTACCAAAACTTTAGGATGTTATCTTATCCCCAGGGTTCTTACTAAAGTTTTCTCATCCCAGTTTCCAAAGGCGACTAAACCTAGATCTAACACCAACTATATCATCCCATACTTTTCATACATATATATTACATATTATTAGATGAATATTAATTAAATAACATAATGATCCAAGCCAAAATCATATAGGTCAAGTATATTTGGAAAATTTTATATATAAATAACTAGTTCAAAAGTGAACTACAAAATCTCCTACTATGTTCTTAATAAATAGAAACATTCTTATATATATCATACATAATACCTTTATTCATAATCTAGAGAAATAAAATATAATAAAGGGTGAGCTATGATGCTCAGTAAGGGTAAATAAGGGAGATATCAATGATCACTTAAACATAACATGAGTATAAGGGTATGAGAACCTGAGCATAATATTTTAAAACCATACCCTTCATATCATATATCATAATTTGAGTCATGGAATAAATATTGGTGGTTCATAGGAAATGAATCATAAGGAATCAAAGAACATAATCTATGGGAGTATAACATCGACATAAGACATAGAGTTGTGGCATAAAAATAAGTATAGAAAATCATTTTCTTAGTAGTCAAGGATCATTTCTAAGACTATCATAGTGGATTGGGTTCACTCCCTAAACTATTATAGTAGTTAAGGTTTACTCCCCAAACTGTCATAATGGATTGAGTTCACTCCTCAAACCATTGTAGTAGTTAAGATTCACTCCTAAGAATATCATAATAGATATATCCCCTTATTGAACTAAGTTTACTACCAATTCCAATCCTGTTTATCTCATGAGATATCCATCTTTACCCAATACATAAGAGGGATATATAATTCTCGGACCACCCATTACATAATGAAAAATCATACAGATTCATTCCATAAGATCATAAAACATTCATCATATCATAACCTATAAAAAATAAATGGATTTTATAAGAATTTAATTATGGAATAACCCATGGAAAATAAATGGGTTTCATTAACATTTCATCAATTAATCATTGCATAATACATAGAAAAGTAATATTTTTCATAGAAATATTTTCATCAAAATCATAAACCATCCATATAATGAATAAGGATGGTATCATTGGATCATATCCCCATTAAGGATTAGGAAACATCAAAGGATGTAATCTTAGATGAAAAATGATTTTAAAATATCACTTGGAACAGTCATTGAGGAAAATATAATTTCCACCATGAAATTAATTATTCGAAATCTTAAAATTTACCAAATATTAAATAAAACATTTTATTTGAAAAATAATCTTATAAACTTGTAAATAAATCTTTAATGAATTGATTTATCTTGATGGTGGAAAATTTGATTCACACTCTATACGTTAAAACAAAGATTCCTTTCACATTTTCAATAAAAGTTAAAAATTACCTAATTTGGAAAATTAAGAGAATATTAATTTTAAACCATTTTTTAAAAATTAAAACATGTGTAAAAACGACTTTAAAAAATCATAGAGAAATATTAAAATCATACTCAAAACATTTATTATTTTGGAATCTTGAGTACATAAGAAGATAAAAATGAAAGGAAAACATGAAATATATATAAATAACCATAGGAGGAGAAAATTAATGAGATTATTAAGAGTTAGATTAATAAATTTCATCATTATAATAATAATAAAAAATATTCCCAATAAATAATGATATTGTAAAATAAATCTCTTATCACTTTGGTAACTTTTGTATCATAAGACTTGTGAAAAAATAGTGTTAGATGGATATTTAAATATTAATATTTTTCATAAGAATAATCATAAAAATCATTCATAGATAGTATATACACCACATAAAATAAACAAGTTGTGAATATAACATCTGTCTCACAGAAATATAAGTGAGATGAAAACCCCTTAACTCAGGTCTAACTTTCTTCATACATGTTCAAAAATCATGTATAATAAATATATATTTATTATAAATATATCAAATAACCATAATCATAGATATAATACCACATATTTTTTACTTATTACCTTTTATCACCTATTTATGAACAATTATCTATTAAAATCATTGTTTCGGGAGATAACTGCTTCGTTTTCCATGTATGTTTTGGTTCAATAGTTTTGGACCTTATAAATTGATTATGGTTACATAATATATATAATTTTAATAAAGATATAAATATAATATATATTAATTATATATATATTTATATTCATCCATAAGAGTTAGATATAGAAAAATGAATTACACCATTCATGGAGACAGTAGGCTGTACCTATGCATGAATGCTGTTTTCATTTTTTGATGAATGAAATGAATGAAAGTTAAATAATAATTTTACTTTAAATAATAATTTTTATATCATATATATCATATATATTTATTAAATATATACTTATTACCATCCATGTCAAAATAAAATGAAAAAAGTATCACATTGCTTTATGGAGATGGTAGTCCACACGTACACACGAGCGACGTTATCGTTGTCCAATGAATTGGAAGGTAAGTAGGTTGATATGATATTATAATTATAAATGTAAAATTATGTCATAAATACCATATATATGCATATAAATTAAATCCATCATTATATCCATCCACGATAGGTGGTGATGGAAAATGAATTGAATCAGTTCGTGAGGCGGTAGTCCACCGTACATACGATCGATGGTCTCATTTTCTATTTTGTTGAAGATGAGATGGATATAGGGTATAAAATTAAAATAATAACATCTTATTTTATGGGATATACTTATATTATTATATCTTAATGGTTAATTAATATTTTAAGGAGGTGAAAGAAGAAATAAAACAAAAACGTTTGATTAATAATGATACCTCTTCTTCAGACAACCTCTTTAGGTTTATACCAAAATCATTACTAGGATGGTTTTATGATAAAACTAGGGAATATATATTATGGGGAGGGATTTAAGGAATTTATTTTTTATGTTATTGAAAAAAAGTATCTTTAAGTGTGAAGAGGAGAGGAGAGGGGTTGTCCTTTTATAAGTGAGGGAGAGGACACACCTGGATTTTTAGAAATGAATCAAATAATTCAAAGTAATATTCCCAAAAAATGGCTCAAAAATATACCATTAACGAACCTTAGATTATATAAGATCTAAATATGTCCATAAAATATAAATTATACAAGTTTTTATGTCATTTTATCCCTTATCTTTTTAGTTTAACTTCTGATAAACCTGTTTTAACCTTAACCGCGGTAACATATTTTTACTATTTTTACTATTGATTATGGAAAAAAACTAAGGCGGACTTATTAAATAATATTAATTATACTTATTAATAATATAGAATCTATTTTATCAAATTCAATTCACATAAGTGGTATAATTTAATTTAAAATTAAAACCGCAATCACGATGAAAAAGCAGTTTTCCAATGATTTTTTTCTTAAGTTAAATAGGTTTCTATATTAAAATTCAACATAAGATTGATTATAATGATATAAATTGGATTAATAATAATATAATTTAAATAATTTTACTTTTAAAACAATTTTAAAACAAAATTTAACTTTGTAAATGCTATAAATGAAAATACAATTTTTATTAAAAATCAGTATTTTTCACTATTTATAAAAATAATATTCTAAGAAAAATATCGAAAATTTAAACTCAGATAATTGTAAAATCCTGATTTAAAAAATTATGTTCATTTTTAAAAAAAAATTTAAAAAATTTTCAAAAATAAATTTTAAAACAAGTGTGCAAAACATGATGAATTTTTTTAAAGAAAAATACGGGTTTTGAGCATAAAAATGGATTTATTATTCTCTTATGCCTATAAAAATATAATATTAATGATAAAAATTTGATTAAATATATAATATATAATTTTTATTAGAATAATTCACCAATATTTATTAATATAATTTATTAATATAAAAACACATTGTGTGCATAAAAACAGTTTTTCATAAAATCATTTATTTTACTTTAAAATGATTTTTTACTTTCATTTATAACCAATTGATAAACAATTTTTATATTTTATACATTTTAAAACTATATAATTTCCACAATTTAGTTATTCTTATTCATACCCTCTAATCTAACATTTAGGTGATAACCATCACATTATATACTAATATTTTAATAGTATATCTAGGCTCGTTTAAACTCGGTGTTGTGTGTAAGGAAAACTATCAATGAAATTAAGTTTATTTGCAACAAATATTTCATAAAATATTATGATGTTATAATATTACTGGTAAATTAGTGATATCGAAGGCCATGTCCAAGTATTCATAGGCCCACGACAGATTCTAAAATATGTCTTGGGGATATCCTCTTTTCTAACTCAGAGTTGATGGTACCCCGATCAAAGGTAAATTTTGGAGAAACTTTTGGATCCCCTAAGATGATAAAATAGACCATTAATTTGAGGAATAGGGTATTAATTCTTTATCTTAACTGGATTCATCTTATTATAATCAACACAAAGTTGGAGTGTACCATCCACTTTTTAATAAAAAGAACCAGAGTGCCCCAAAGAAACATACTTGGTATTATAAAGAACTTTCTTTAAAATTATTCCAACTGGACCATCAATTATAATAATATTTTTGGTTTCATTCTATATGAAATAAGTCAATTAGGATTCATTCATGTTAGTAGGTTTATAGAAAATTACAATTCCCTTTCTAGCAGCAGTCTAGAGATGTTTTTAGGAAAGGCGTCAGGGTATTGGTCTAATATGATAGAAAGAATTATATGTTTAGTTGCCTCCATAGACCCCAAGGCTATCACTAAAAATTTATATGATATGGTCCCAACTAGTTTCACTAAAGGTCC
Source organism: Viscum album (assembly GCA_963277665.1). Taxonomy (NCBI): domain Eukaryota; kingdom Viridiplantae; phylum Streptophyta; class Magnoliopsida; order Santalales; family Viscaceae; genus Viscum; species Viscum album. The sequence goes on from OY728127.1 coordinate 1,818,621,764, forward strand.
TACTCTTCCCATATTAATGTCCCATTCCCCTTTGAATAACCAAAAAACTCCTTCAAAATATGTAAAAGTTACTCATTGAGTGTAACAGTCAATGTGAGCCTTAAATCCTTCTAGAAAATACATTAAGAAGATTAAATCAAAGATGTAAATGTCTAAAATAATTAAATCACATAAAACCTATACTGATTCAATGATTATAGAACATACTGCACATTTAAGTCCCCTGCACTCCAGTTTCCCGAGAGGTGTCTTGATGCTTATAATGTGAGGCATAATTTCCAAATGCAATCTTAGTTGATTTACCATGTGGGGAGAAATAAAATAATTGGAGAAAATAGTGTCAAATAAAACATTCATTAGGGTAGTGTTAAGGAGAATGGTACCTTGCACCATCGAGGGACCTACATCTTTATTTGGTATGCTATGATCTTATCTATTTTTTATCCATTCCCCATAATTGATTCCTACTCCCATACTAAGGCAGTGCTTACTGATTTGTTTAAGTGTTTCTAGAATCACCCTGAGTACCTCAGTTTTGAGGGAGAGAACTTCTCTGATAAGATTATCCTAATAAATCATGTGAATCCTATGACATAGTAGAACCATCACCACCAGTTGAATTTAGAGGATTTTTATAATAGCACCTGAGATTTCCCATGAAGTCACAATTATAGCAATATCAAGGTGGTGTTGGACATTACCTATTAATGTGATCCAATGAACCGCATAGGAATCAACCTGACTTGTTACTATAATAGGGAGGAAAAGAAACTGATCCTGTAGATTGGTTATGTGGTGATCTGCTACCCTGGGGGTAGCTCTCCCTTATGTACTTATTACCAATATCGAAGTTTCTATTTGTATATGAGAGGAAAAATGTGTTCCATACACTAAGGTTTATAGAAATTTATTTCTTCACCACTATATCCTTGTTTACTATATTCATGTAATTATTAATGCAGAACATCACTACTTTAGAATGAATGTCCAATCACATACCCACTTTGAAAATCCATGCCTTGAGTGATTCACTAACTTCTCCTTCTGGTTCAAAATGAGAAAGGTTTGTAAACTTAGATCCATATTACATCACTAAATGGTTTAGTTTATTTAATTTAAAGAAATATATTGTGTGTGATACTCAAAGGCATTCGAGCATATTTTTTTGTTAAAAATTTTCTAAAGACCCTCCCAAGTAAGGTCTTAGTAAAATTTATCTTGAACAGAAAGGTTCCACCATTGTCATGCTAGATCCTCAAGTATGTACACTATGAGTTTCACTTTAATTTCAACTGGGGTTCCCAATAAATTAAGGATTCTATTCATTCTTCCTATCCATTCTTCTTCCTGATCAGGTTATGAGTCATCATAAAAGATCAATAGGTTTTACCTTTTAAATTCTAGTGGGAAATCCATATGACATGGTTCCTCATGTTGATTTACTTTTTTGTCAACCTATAAATATTCCAAAATTATCCTGAAAAGATATTGATTTAATCATGGTTCATGTGGAAGTATATTCTTTATAGTACCCTCATACCAATTTTTAATTCTTCTAACCAGGGGAATTTTCCTATATTCATATAAAAACAATTACCAAGTGATGACTGGATAATTTGATTACATATCTTTTTCCATATAGCAAAAAAATAAGATGGATCATGAAATATTAAATGAATGATGAAGTTATAGTGGGAAGATTTTTACCAATGCATGACCCTAAACTCTCATCATCTAAACCCATGATGATGAAGTAGAAACATGCCTAGGAGTGCGTAATAACACTCATTATACCCGTACTACCCTAGAAACTTTAATTTTAGTACAAATAGGTTATCTATACCTTTTTATACTCTGTATTTAAAGTCCCAAAACATCTTATGTCCACACCTACCATTCATGAATAATGGACCATACCAAACTAATACCATTTAAAACATCCCAACCATACCCATTAGCTTGGGTAGGATCAAGATGACACTAACTTTAGGTGACTTCCCCTGAACACCAAAGGATGGTAGTAAATGTAAGACCCCATTTTTCTAGGTATGAATCTTTTTAATTTTTTTTGTCAAGATGGGTTGTTTTGAATTTAATTTATAGCTTAAATTAATTCACAACCATGAAAATTTACACCCCCTGTAAGTAGTTTTCACCGCGTGTCAACATTTCACAAAAGTAGATTACACCCCCTATAACTGTCTTTTACCATGCGTCAACATGTCATGAAATAGGATTTCACCACGTGTAATATTTCACCATGTGTAATGGGATTTAACCATGTTTAATATGTAATTAATGTTTTTAAGGGTTTGATGGGATTTCAATGAAAAAATGTTACAAATTTTACATGATGTGAAATGAGGATTCACATCATGTAATTACCACATGCATCTTATTAAAATAATTACTCGAGTGTTGTGTAACCTTATGGACACCCCTCTTCTTTGTAACATAGCATCTATAGACCTACCTCTTCGATGAAATGTCACAACCCATCCTCCGAGGCTCGTGCTATGACTACCCCAAGCCCGCCTTCCATAGCCGGGAAGTAAAATGTGCATCACGACCAGAGAAAATAGTCGAGGGTACTCCATGTAGCCGTACAATCTCATGTACATAGATGCGTCCTAAGCTCTCTACTGAACCCTTCTCTCTGATCAGTGGGAATTGGGACGACTTGGTGAGTCGGTCGATGATCACCCGAATCGAGTCATGACCCCTGGATGTACGTGGAAGTCCTGTCACAAAGTCCATGGATATCCCATCCCACTTCCACTCTGGGACCTCTAAAGGCTGATCCAAGCCTACTGGTACCCGATTCTCTACCTTCACTTGCTGACAAGTGAGGCACCGAGAGACAAACTCAACTACTGCTTTCTTCATTCCTGGACACAAATGCTGTCATCGGAGATCCTGTTACATCTTCGCCACTCCTGGATGTACTACTAGAGGGGAAGTGTGGAACTCACTCAACACTTCCTCCTGAAGTGACATTGGTACCATGGTACGTCCTCTGAAGAGGATGACGTGCTCCCCACCTTCAGAAAATCCATCAGGTGCCTGTCCTGTGGATATATGAGCACATCATGTCTCACAGTCACCATCCCCACACCGTGCCTCCATGACTCACTGAAGGAGTGGGTGAGTGACTGTAAGAGACTAAAGAAAAGCTTCTCCATCTCTATCCACAAAGGATATCTGTAAACCAGCCAGCTGTTCCATCACCTCGCCTAGCAGCTGTATACCAGACCTCCTGCTAAGTGCATCTGCTATAACGTTCCCCTTCCTAGGAGTATAGACTATCTCAAAGTCATAGTCCTGGAGGAACTCAAGCCAATGTCACTGTCTTAGGTCCAGGTCCTTCTGGGAGAAGATATACCTGAGACTCTTATGATCAGAGTACATGGTAAAACGTTTTCCCATCAGATAGTGTCGCCACATCTTCAAGGAGAAGAACACTTCTTCTAACTCCAGGTCATGGTTAGTGTAGTTCTGCTCATGTTGTCTTAGCTATCGAGAACCATATGTGATCACTACTCTCTCCTACATCAGGACACATCTGAGTCCGGTCCCTAATGCATCACAGTAAACTACGTACCCTACACCATTTTCTGGAAGCCTCAAAATGGTGGCTCTAGTCAGCCTCTGCCTCAGCGCCTGAAAACTCTTCTGGCATTTCTCCGACCAAACAAAGGGTTTCCCCTTCTTCGTCAATGCTGATAGTGGTGTTGTAACTCTAGAGAAATCTGGCACAAATCTCCAGTAGTATCCGGACAAACCCAAGAAACTCTGTACCTCTTTCACACTCCTAGGTGGATCCCAAAAAAGTACCAATTCAATCTTCGCTGGATCCACTAAAAATCCAGCCTCCGATATGACATGTCCTAGAAAGTGAACCTCTCAAGTCCAGAAATGGAACTCTGAGAGCTTACCATAAAGCTGGTGCTCTCAGAGTGTGTCTAGTACCACCTGCAAATGATAGACATGATCCTCCTTAGTAGTCTAGTAGATCAAAATGTCATCGATGAAGACTACTACAAAGTGATCAAGGTATGGCTGAAATGTCCTATTCATGAGTCCCATGAACACTGCTAGAGCGTTGGTTATGCTAAATGGCATAACTAAGAACTTGTAATGGCCATACCAAAATCTGAAGGCCGTCTTCTGCACATCCTCATCTCGCACTCTAAGCTGGTGATAGCCTAATCTGAGGTCTATCTTCAAGAGCCACCGTGCTCCATTCAGCTGATCAAAGAGGTCGTCAATCTTCAGGAGTGGGTACTTGTTCTTCATGGTCACCTAGTTCAGGCACCAATAATTGACACAAAGTCTCAAGCTCCCATCCACCTTCTTGGCGAACAAAATCGGGGCTTCCCAAGGTGAAAAACTGGGTCGGATGAAACCCTTCCCCGGTAAGTCCTCCAGCTGTACCCACAACTCACGAAGCTCCATGGGAGCCATCCAATATACTAGTGTAGATATCGGTGCCGTACCGGGGTACAAGTCCATGTAAAAGTCTACCTCTCTGTGAGGAGGTATACCTAGAACATCATCAGGGAAAACATCCATGTACTGGTCCACCACGATAGGATAGATCAGACTCTCCACATCAATAACTTCATGGGAAAGTCTAACCAAGTGATGAGTGATCGGCTGCACTATCCTCTAGGTAAGTCCATCCTGCGCTGCAAAGGCTCCCTTGTCATCGGTGAAGGTAAAACTGGTCCCATCCGTGCGGACACACCGCACTTTGCACCTAATACAGTCAATCTGAGCATGAACTGTAGATAACCATTCCATACCCAAGATGAAATTATAAGGCCTCGACATCGTTACAGGGAGATCCTAGTCGAAGCTATCGCCTCCTAGAGTAAGCTCACACTGCCGACACCACTGCATAATCTTCGAATCTTCTCATGTAGGAGTCTCTAGCCGTAAGGATTGAGCCAACGGATCTGTTGAAATCTCTGTGCTCTGAACAAGGGAAGTGAAAATAAAAGAATGACTGACACCCATGTCTATAAGTACTGTAGCTAAGGTGGAGTAGACACAGATTGTACCTCATATCATCTCCGGAGCTCCATGATCATAGGCCTCAGTTTCTTGGATCTGATCTCTCCCCTATCCACCTACTCCCTGTGGTCGAGGTGGACCTCCTAGTGGTGGTGGCAGTAACATATCGAATCGTCACCCACCGCCAGATGAACGACCAGCTCCTCTGCCACGTATTCCTTCTCCCTACGGACCTCCTCGGTCGAACCTCTATCTCTATCTGGGTGGTCCTTCAACCGTCTGCTGATCATCTGTACGACGGGTCAGACAGTCACGAGCCATGTGACCCTACCCGCTGTATGAGTAACGCTGCATGATCCTTGATTGACTGGTTTTTCCTCGGGTTCCCCACACAACCGATCCTGATTCATGCGGTTATCCACCTGTAGGTCTAGTCCTCTTGGACCTCTGTGACGTCTGTCTGCTGCCAGCTGCAGAAGAGTCTACTACGTGACTACTAGTGGTGGTTCTCGCTACTGTTGACTACTCATCAAGGAAACTCTCCAATAAGAGGGCTCTCTCTAACACCCCCACCTGCGTCGGGATGCTGAGTGAGATCATCGAAGACCTGATCTCCCACCTGAGCCCCTTCTCAAAGGTAAAAGCCCTAAAGAATGGTTCCCATACCATATCTGTGGAGTAGCACGAGAGGTCAGTAAACCTCACTGAGTACTGAGCTACAGTCATGCTTCCCTACTGTAGATGAAGGAGTTCCTGTATGCGCACTGCACGAAGAATCATTGGGAAAAAATCTACCCGAAATAGGCTCTCGAAGTCTACCCAGAGAAGTGTCACCTCATCTTGAACTGGAGCATCAAGCTCCCCCATATGCCCGCTGCTACCTGTAGAAGGCTGGAGACAAGGATCACCATGATATTGGATGGTGTCCCTATGAGTCGAAAGACTCTCACCACAGCCTCCAGCCAATCCTCAGCCGCCGAGGGGTCTGTCTCTCCCCTAAACCTGGGTAGCCTTTGGCGTTGGAACTCATGAAATGCGCTCAAGAGGCGTGCACTCTCTACTGCTGGGGCTTGTGTCATCGATGTCCCAACGGGTAATGGTACCACTGGTGCCTCCACTGGTGCCTCTACTGGAAGAGGGCCCTGAACCAAGGCCTCATCGCTCGGTGGGCTATCGGTGTGTGGTACTCTCGGAACCCTAGCTGGCTGTCTGTGTGGAGGAATCCTGAAAAGAAATAGGTGTTCCATGGTCAATAAGTTATAACTAGTGAGACGACTCAAGAGATAAAAAAGAAAACTCTTAGAAACACACATGCAATCAATGTTTTTGTGCACTGAGTAGGAAGTCAGAAGTCAGGGTCCTGGTGTATGGATACATCGGTCATCACACCAATACTGGATTCCCTAAACTGATAACCACACTCACTACACTTAATAATATTTCCATTAAAATAAAGATCAGAGTCCTATGTTCTGTAGTAGAACCGACTCCTCTGATACCAATTTTTCATGACCCGTCCCTGAGGGTCCATGCCGTGACTACCCCAAGACTTCCTTCCATAGGCCAGGGGATGGCTACTAGCACCGAAAGGCGTATTCCCCAAAACTGGGAAGGCATTGCCTTTATAACCTGTAAGCACACACAACCAACCACACAAAAAGATATGAAAACAAGTCAACTGTATAGAAAAAAGAGTGCTGAAAGTAAAAAGGGGGTCGGAATACAAGACCAACTGTAAAGATACAAGTACAACTGAAATAAAAAACAAGTAAAGAAAGAGAAAAGAAAACTACTAGATCGTACTACGAGGTTCCTACCTAAAGGGTAGGTATAGATCGCCTCCTCAGCACTCCACGTCCACCTGTCTCCTCTGCGTACCAACACGCTGTATGGTCCACCTCCGGGTACCGTCTAGTCCTGGTACTCTCAGCCTTAGTCAGTGCTGTCCGTCATCTGCATCTAACACAACAAGGTGCGGGCATAGCCCGTGTAGGGGTGAATATAACGATACTCAGTAGGGACCTCAAGACCCTCAAGGCCTCACAAAAACCACCAAGGATAAACCAAAAAGTATGAAATCAACAGATAACCCTACTTAAGTATATACCCACACATATACCTACGTTATCAAGTAATCCATCTCAATCATGAGGAAAACACAGAGATAATGACTCAGCTCACACCATGATTTATTCTTGGGGTAGTAACAAGTAACATCCCCAGTCACATCATCAAACACCTCAGCTGTTGGAGATCCCCTCCTATATCGAGTATAGTGGGCCTGCCGCATCACACATAGGTGCTTCCCACAAACCTTGGACTGCTGAGGTACTCCTCCTATTGAGTACCATGGGTCTACCACGTCACACAGAGGTGCTCCCCACCATGGGTCTGCCGCGTCACATAGAGGCGCTCCCCCTCGTGGCTTTCCGAGGTACTCCTCCTGTCGAGTATCGTGGGTCTGCCGCGTCACACAAAGGCGCTCCCCACCATGGCCTGTTGAGGTACTCCTCCTGTTGAGTACCATGGGTCTGTAGTGTCACACAGAGACACTCCCCATCATGGGTCTGCTGCGTTACATAGAGGTGCTCCCCACTGGTCCTGTCAAGTCGCTCCAAGTCGAAAAGGTCAACAACCATCAAGTCTCATCCAACTACTGGGTTCCCGCACTATGCTCACTCGTCTTTGGGAGGATCCGCTCCATGAGCTACTGGTCGATACTCCAAATTCCAAAAAGTACCATTAAGAAGCATCTCAAAGGTCTTCCACAACATAGGGGTCTGAACGCAATAGATGACATGTCAATCGGATGCCCGATCTTTGAGTTATTAGCCTTTTAGTCCCGGGGCCCCGGTTGGATTCGTGCTTGATCCAACCTAACCATTCCCCATATTAATGCAAAAATCCAGTGGGGTTTACTCAAAGGGACCATCTCGCTCAAATATTTCTAGAGCTGCTGATGGTTCGTCAAACGGACATCCAGTGCTAAAGTTATGTCCCATGTAAAGTAAATGGGTCGTATCAGGTCCGGGTCTGGTCCGATCCGGTCGGACCGACCCGACCTGACCAGGCCTGGGTCGACCTGGTTCAGGTTGACCCAGCCCGACCCGCTAGGTCAAGCTCGACTGGTGGTGTGGCCCGGCATGCTGGGCGGCCTGGCCCGCTGAGCGGTCCAGCAGGCCACGAGGGCCGCGGGTACCACAGGGCAGCGAAGGTCGCAGGTTGGATCGGCTGCGGATGGCGGCTCGGCCGCGGGGGTGCCATGAGGGTGCGAGGTGGTTTGGCCTGGCCCGAGGTGGCTCAAAGAGGCCGTGGGCAGTGCAGCTAGGGCGGCTTAGAGGGCTGTGGGCGGCGCGGTCGGGACGGCTCGGAGGCCCGCGGGCGACTCGGTCGGGGTGGCTCGGAAGGCTGCGTGCGACATGGCTGGGGCGGCTCAGCTGGTGGATTTGTGGGATGGCGGTGGCTTGGCGGATGGTGGCATCAGCTCGGCGGATGGTGGTGGCGGCTCGACGGATGGTGGTGGCGGCTCGGCGGACGGCGACGATGGCTCGGCGGACGACAGCGGCGGCTCGTCCCAGACGTCAGCGGCGGCTCGGCCCGGACGACAGCGGCAGCTCGGACCGAACGGTGGTGACGGATCGGCCTGGACGACGGGGGTGACTCGGCTCGGTCAGCAGCGACAGATTAGCCCAGACGACAGCAGCCATGGGCAACGCGGTGGGTCACGGGTGGCGGAGCCACGAGACACAGTGGCTGTGGGTGCCGCGGGGGTGCCACGAGGGCACGGAGGTCGCAAGGTGGTATTGGACATGGGGCGGTGTCATTGCGCTGTCGCCTTTATCGTGTTCAACACCAGAAATCATCACAAGATTTGTGGAGGGGTCAGGCCATGTTTGTTTGGCCCGTACCCTCCGTGTTAGGGTGGTAGCATATGGCCCAACAAGAACTTGAAGAAGAACGCAAAGATTTACAACCTCCTGCAAGGATTTATTTCCAACCCGCAAAAGAAATCATCCATGTTCTTTATTTTAAAAAGGTAAGAACATGGGGATATAATCATACACAAATTAAACCCCTACCTTGTTCATTTGATTCGTTGAAGATTGTCTGCGGGAAAGGAGACAATGTTGTTGGGAAAAGACGGACGTCGGTGACGTCGGTGTTTCCTCAATCATCGGTTCATTAATGCTAAAGACGTTATTTTTCAATGAATGTACCATGGAAGAAGAAAGAGTTGAAGTTGGCGTTCTTCATTGGGGAGCTTTTCTCCAAGAGCTCTCCCCTTTACCAATCCTTTCCCTGAATCCCACCAAAATGAAAATAGCCAACTTAATAATTTAAGTTTGTAAAATTAAATTATGTGGGCACATTTCAAGTTGGAAAAAAATTAATTACCTTAATTAAAGTATGGCATTGGCACAATTAATGTGGATGAAGCTCAAGAGGATCCTCTACCTTAAAGAGGGAGTTGAGAGGTTTCTCACTCTTTAAGAGGGGAGTTCAAGAGGTTTAAGCCTCAGGTGGTCCCCACCATCATAACCTCTCATGGGAGGTTAGTTCGGGTGGTACCCACCATCATAACCTCTCATGGGAGGTTTAGGTCTGGTGGTCCCCACTTCTCAACATCCACAAGAAAAATAAAATAAAAATAAAAGTTACACAATTTAATTTTTATTTTATTCTTTCACGAATATGTGAAAAGCTAACTTCCACCCTCTACCTACTGCGGTTGAGGTGAAGGTCTCCTTAAATGAATACCAGTGCTGCAAGTTCAACGGTGCCCTCAGATTTCAATTCCGAGCACCGGTTCAAAATTTAGAAAAACCCGCTCACATGTTTACTGAACGTACCTAAAATAAAGTTCAGAAATTCATTCTGGGCACTCCGGGCCTCGAAATCACGCACCGTCAATTTTCATGGACTCGTAAAATTCCCATATATTAAAAAAACATTTTACATGGAAATTCTGGGTCTTTACATGAAAAGACATTGTGAACATTCTCCTCGGACCAAAACTCTTCATCACATCTCTACAAAGCTTTCTCCTTGGACCAAAATCCCTTTGTGCACCACCGTCTTTGACTGAAGACCATCTTTGCACCTCCTGGGTATGGGTGTTCTTCGCATTTTATACCATTCTTTCTCTTCCACTCCTCTTCTCGGATAAAAGAAAGATTTTTATCCACTGTTGGATCTAGATCTAGATTCGTTAAATCTAGATATAGGCTTGTTGGATTTAGATCTAGATTTAAGAGATCTTGTTTCTTTTAACCGTGGATTTAGGTTTCATATCTAATCCATGTTCATCATTGCATTCTCAGTTTATCTACTTCAAATTGGGGTTTTCCATTGGCGAGCATTATTCATCACCATTCTTGAGGTAGGTGGTCTAAAATTCGAATCCCATATTATTAGTTACAATTATGTATATGTAATTTTATAATTGCTATTATATGTGTAGAAATTACATTCTTGATTAAATTAATTAATTTGGTGAATTAATTAATAAATGGAAATGTGAAATTGGGATATTGGGATTTTAGATCTTGAATAATTAATTTTTAAATTAATTATGGATTTATCAATATTGTTGAACATGATTAATTAATAATATATTAATTAATTTGAATGGTTGGGGTTATTAAATTGTGATTTTAGATAATTAATTATTGAATTAATTATGATGAGATAAAGATTGTTGATATTGAATAATTAATTGATGAATAAATTATTGTCGTATTGAAGTTGTTGAATAGGGATAATTAATTGTAGAATTAATTATTAGAGATTGTTATGATTATTAGATTGATTTTGAAGGAACAATTAACCGAGGAATTAATTGGGGAGGTTAAATTAATGGAGATAGAACAATTAATTGATTAATTAATTGGTGATATTAAATTGTTTGAGAAGGATTTAATTAATTGATGAATTAATTAATGGGTGTATTATGATTATTTAATTGTTGAATTATATAAGGGTAATTAATTAATTGGATAATTAATTAATGTGAGCAATGTGATTATTTAATAGTTGAATTAAATAATGATATTAATTAATTGGAGAATTAATTAATGTAAAAAATGTGATTATTTAATTGTTGAATTAAATAAGGGGTATTAATTAATTAGTGAATTAATTTATATGAGAAATGTTATTTTTTAATTATTGAATTAAATAATGTGATTAATTAATTGGAGAATTAATTAGTGTGAATAATGTGATTATTTAATAGTTGAATTAAATAGTGGGATTAATTAATTGGAAAAATTAATTAATATGACCAACATGATTATTTAATTGTTGAATTAAATAAAGGGATTAATTTATTAACAAATTAATTAATATGAGTAATGAGATTATTGAATTTTTGAATTAAATAATGGGATTAATTAATTATTGAATTAATTAATGTGATAAATGTGATTATTTAATTATTGAATTAAATAAATAGATTAATTAATTGAATAATTAATTAATGAGAGTTATGTGATTATTTAATTGATGAATTAAATAATGGGACTGACAAGATTAATTAATTGGTGAATTAATTAATGGAGATTGTTGTGTTGAAGCAATTGAATGAGTTAAATTAATTAATTTCTAAATTAATTAATGGGGACTATTATTTTATCACAATTGATAGATAATTAATTGATGAATTAATTATTAGGTATTGATATTTATGAATTTCATAATTAATTGTTGAATTAATTATGAGATATTGGGACTATTGGTTTGAATAATTAATTGTTTAATTAATTATAGGAGTTTGATTTTGTGGATATTGATTAATTAATTGATGAATTAATTAATGGTATTGTCATGCTTAATTAATTAGGGAAATTAATTAAAGGGATTTATGCGATAAACTAATTTTTGAAATAGTAATGTAATTGATGTGTTTAGTTAATTGTTTAATTGACTAATATAATTGAAGTAATTAATTAATTGTTGAATTAGTTAATGAATTTGATGTGATTAATTAATTCTAAAATTAATTAATATTATTTATGTGATTAGTTAATTGTTGAATTAAATAGAGGATTCAATGTGATTAGTTAATTATTGAATTAACTAGAGTAATTAATGTGATAATTAATTGATGAATTAACTAGAGAAAGTAAGTGATTAATTAATAGTTGGGTTAATTAAAGATGTTGATGTGATTAATTAATTGGGGATTTAATTAAGGGGATTCATGTGAATACTAATTGTTGAATTAGAAATAAGAATGAGCTAATTAATTAATTGATAAATTAATTAATGTGATATTGGGGTAAGAGGTTTAATATTGATTAATCCTGCTTGATGTGATCATGTGATATATGTGATAATGTGATTAATGTTGATTAACCTTGATACATGAGATACATGTGATATGTGTGAAATGGTGAATGGTAACATGCTCATTAGACCAACTATTATGAATGGTAACATGCTAATTCAATTATGAATTATTAAATGGTGAATGGTAACATGCCCATTCGACCAATTATTATGAATAATAACATGCACATTCAATTATTTATTATTAAATGGTGAATGATAACATGCTCATTTGGCAAACTATTATGAATGGTAACATGATCATTCAATTATGTATTATTAAATGGGGAATGGAAACATTCTCATTCAACCAACTATTAAGAATGGTAACATGGTCATTCAAATTGTGTGATTTAATGAATGGTAACATGGTCATTCATTTTGTAATAAGGATGGTAACATGGTTATCCAAATTTTGTGATTTAATGAATAGTAAAATGGTCATTCATTGTAAAATAAGAATGGTAATAAAGGTACTATGAGATTTGGCCTCACATGTGAATAATTCGAACTCCGCCATGAGTCAAATCAAGTGATGAGATATCATATCACCTTCGAACACTTTGAGCTCTGACATGATTCGAAGTAGGTATTAAGATATGATATTACCTAGGGAACAATTCAGGCTCCAGTATGATACAAAATTAGTATTGAGGTATAGGTGTCCTCAGGAACCCTGGAGTCAATGTAGTTAAATAAAGAATAAATGATTATGTGATAACTGTTTATTTATGCATTGTACTTATTTATTTATACAACTACATTGATTGTCTAAATGAATTTGTTTTAGTCGCTGTTGGTGGTGGCCCACTGAGTTGTATTCACATCCTACTTGGGCTACTTGATCGTTATGTGAATAGACCTTGTGTTTTTTAGATAGGTTAAGGGAAAAGGCCCTGTGTTGGATAACTTATTTGGGATGGATGATGAATGAGGGAACTAGATGTGGTTTGGGACCCACTTGGGAGTCATTAGTGTCCTTCGTTTTGGGTTTTTCATTTTAGAAACTTGACACGTACATTAACATAGAATGTTTCACCTTTCAGTTAAATATTGTATTTCCTATTTTGGTTATCTTATAACATATGTATTTTTCATGTTTATATATTCTTCTGCATTTGTTTATTTATTTCTATTGGTGTATTACTCTGATAAAAGATGGAATAGTCCCCATTATCGATATTAGACCCTCGTTGCTAGTCGATAGCCTCTGGAGTATGGGGAGACGTTCCTGAGGTCATGTGGCGAACCAGTTTGGGACACCATTGTGTGGCACTTGGGTCGATACATTATAATAAATTCCAAGGACATTACATCATGGGGAAAATTTTTTCCTTACATACATGACCTACATTAGTCAAACCACAATAGTATAAAATAAATAGGATGCATAAAATAAAATCAACCAAAACCTAAATGAAATAAAACAAACAAAATCAGATTTGAAATAATAATAAAAACATCATCAAGTCTACAAAACCCAATGACAATGAGAGACACCGATTCACTGATGTGGCGCCATATCCGACTCCAATACAAAAAAATATCTAAGCTCAAACTCCCATAGGACATGAATGCAACATCAAGATGCTTTACTAGAAGAGTATGGAATCTTCCCCTTACCTATATCATAGTGAACAATGTCTACACAAATTCCAAAGTTCATATACAGGGGGTGAGTATAAAACCTAGTAGGAAAACCCCAATAATTTCCACACATGTCACTAAGACAAGAATAAGTTAGCTCACAATAATAAAAAATATGCATAAAAACCAGGAGAGGATAACAAGGATAGTAGATAAGATACAATGAAAAATCAGTGAACATTACTCACACCATTAAGGTTTCCCATGTCATGAACACACACACACCCATGAAAGCGTCCAACCAATAAAATCCCATTCCATAATGTTCTCTGAACAGTCTAGACTCGCGAGTGGTACTCATCCCTCCAGACCCAAGTTGTCACTTGAAGATATAATCTAATGTTCCCTAACTCTACCATATCCATCCATTTACAAACCAAAAATACCCCTAATATGAATCATGAACTCACACACCCATTCCCATGCCAGGTTCCCACACAAAAACCATTTTTTTAAAACAAATAACACTTTAACATTTTATTGAACACATTGTGGGAACCATCTATAACTAGTGGTTTCAAAATCATGACGTAAGAGAGATTGTTAAAAGTTTTAAATTTTGAAATATAACCAATATATTTAGAAAACCAAATCCTCAAAGTCTTAAAATGAAGTAAACTGGGATATAATCCACCTACCTCCAATGTGCTTGTCCTGAAGAATCGTACCATGATCACACAGATCGTGGGTCATACCACCATCCTATGATTAATCCTCATGAAAATCCCTATAAAAACCATCCTTAAATAAATATATATGCATGAAAACCCTATTATAGTGTTTCTCCTAAGAGAAAGTGAGAAGTATATAAGAAAGAGGGGGAGAAACGGGGATCATAACTTTGATTTTATGGATTAACACTCCTAGATTCCAAGATATCACACTCTATAAGGGAAGTAATCACAAAAAATTCCTAGATGATTCTTTTAGTTTGAGATACCTAGACACTTAAGAAATAATGAGGGTTTTGGGGAATAAATTAGGATTAAAAAACAAAATTTTGAGCTTAATTAATTATGTTGTGTAGTCTGTATGAACAATTTAGAAAACTAAACACTAACCATGTGAATCATAACTGTCTTAAAAATTAAAAAGTTACATGGTTACCATATGGGTTTCCCCAAAACTATAAAAAAATTGTGCACCTTATCTATACACCCCTCTCTATATCACATGGTTACCTTGTAAAACAAAATAGTTTCTCCCATCCTTACACTAACCATGATCCATCTAGAACCCCTCCAAACCATCTCTAAACCAACTAGAAACTCACATATCTAACACCCAACCCTTCATAACTTAAAAAAGTATAATAAAATAGGGAAATACCTAAAACTGAGGGTGTTATAACATCTATTTGAAATACCACTCGATTAAATACTCCCTCCTTGTAAGGATAAGAGATGTGTATAATATGATCAATACCCTCTAATTATAAATAAAATAATATTGAAGTTAATACTAAATATAAAATAAAAAATACAATGAACCATAATCGATTTATGAAACCATGAAGGCATATCCCATGGTGTGTGAGCTATAAAATACATTTTTGTATGTACCATGAATTATAATCACCTTGATCAAATAAACAAAGTCATGCTGTGGGATCCCCATACTGAAATGTACTAAAATATACACACCTTTCCCACAATTATAGGTAAAATTCATGTAAATGCACACAATCCACCTTCTTGCTCCTAATAATTTTAACATAATGATGATCCTATAACTGTTTGGGTGCATGGGAATACACTAAATATGACTAAAATGTCTCATCACCCTATATTCCTAGTGCCACTCAATGACATGTTAATGAATGAGTGACACTAAATTTGTGTGATCAATGATCATAGTGGTGTAGTATGAAGTAATAGATGAGAAAACATGTCTATAGTATGAGAACCATGCAACTTTAAATGACACTGAAGATGATTATATGAAAAATATAATATTAATGTAAGTAAAATTTCATTTTGATAACATAAATGTAATAAAATAAATTAAGTTTTTATATACACATCTAGGATAATTATTTCAAATATGAGTCAAAAGTTATATAAAATATGTCTTGGTGTGTGGATATGATGCTGATATTAACACCACATGTGAAATAATATAAGTTTAGTTTGTGAATAAAAATAAAAGTAAGGAATTTCATTAATATCAATGATATAAATGTACCAAAATCCCTATGGATAGTCTTGTAATAGATGCACATGAAGTGGTGCGACAAATTGAGGTGCAATGTGAAGGAAGAGCTCTCATGCCCACATTTGAAGTAGTGTAATATATCCATGAATCTGGATGTGATTAGAATGAAATTCCATACATAAGGATCTAATGAGTATAAAAATTTAGGAGATCCTTTTAAATATGAGGATATCATATTTAACTCCTCAAATAATGGAAAATATATCATGCATACAAGTTTCATGGAGTGTTATGTACACAACATGTATCTAATGAGTTGTATAATTTATAAATATATGTTTTTTAGAAGATTGATATCATAAATATAATCAATAAAGACTATAATGTGGTTATACAACAAACCCATACATAATTGACTATTATAAGTGGCTCACTGGTCTGCAATAATCAATATTCCAAGTAAATGATTGATAATGGAAAACCAATCTCTCGATGTTAACCTAGTAATTATATCTCCATGAATGGAGAGACCCAACATGAATGAAACATAATCTAAAGTGGTAATCATATCCCCTATGGTATGCATAAAGTGTGTTTCTTCGATCTCCATCTATTAACTAGTGATGCAATAATATGGTAGCTGATGGATTTTAAGTCACACATAGCTTCACCATAAAATCATTCATGATGTAGATAAAGAATTATGATATCATCAATCTAGTTCACCTATATCATAACCAAAAAAAGTTCCCCATACCTCAAGAACACCCCCATATATTCCAGAGGTTTTTGACTAACAATAAGGGTCTATGTATATTGTGGGGATACTATACCCTCATTGGTACAAATAGCCTTTAATCATAGTATAATAAACATATAAATAATAATCACAATATATATAACCAAATAAAAATAAAAATCACAACTACATGAAATTAATAAATAAATAAAAACTCACATGATATATCAAAATGATATGTACTGTAATGTCACATGCTATACATAAAAATTATGGTCATATATAGGCCAACTATGTTCATGATATCCAAGATAAACAAAATAAAGGATACTATATAAAAAATGGGTCCCGTGTCCCCACCCAATCTCATCTCATGACTCCATCCAGGCTCCACTTGCTCATCTATCCAATGTAGGGCTCTTTCCCCCACATATACCCAAAACCATGAAGTCTGCTTGAGTACTAGGGTTTCCAATTAGGGTGTGAGTATAACTCAATAAACTACCACAAATGGTGTCCCTAAAAATTCCAGTAAATACAAGTGCATGTACAATGTGATATTCTCATAAGTGAATAATAGGAAATGATAGTAATAATAAATTATAATAGACACAATTACTATATAGCCACCTAGGTGTGACCATACATGATTTATACAATATTGAGGTTTCTCTAAACATATTACAATAATACTGACTTGGCATCATGTTCCGAGTCACAAGGATGGTCATAACATCCTATCATATTATAATAGACAACACATGGAAAGTAAATATTGATAAGAAATTCATAATAGGGGGAATTCTATCCCTGTGATATCAATCCATAACAGACATATAATTTTAGAAAAATCATGCACAAACCTGCATCTTGTCCCAAATACATCATCAAAATAGGTCAAAACACCCCTATCCATGAGCATAATCACAAGAGGGAAAAGCATCCCTAGTCCTAGGCCATATCACAAGAGAGGGAATTTTAAGATCCTAGATTTCTCCATATGGTATGTTCAACTTATGTTTCAGTTTAAGCTCTTTATTTTGGTTAATTAAGTGCTTACCCAAGCCCTTAAGGAGGCTTGGGGGTGTTTTGGGGGTTCGAGACACAAAAAAGGAGAAAAATAGGTTTTCTGGGTTGACCGCACGGTCTGAGCATGGTTAGTTATAACCATGAGAAAAACCTAGGGAACCATGTAGGAGGTTGGGTTTTAGACAGTGGCATCCACACAGTTTTTACATAGTTTGGAAAACTGTGTGGGTAAACCGTGCAGCCCAGAAACTTTTAAAAAATTAAAATTTTGACACTTTGGGATTTTAAACTCAAACTCAGGATTTTCCTCCACTCTCTTCCTCTCATCCCTTGTGATGAACCAAAGGGACCAAGAACTCCCAAGGATTGATCTCCTTTTATTCTTGACTGTTCGGAGTTCCATTGGAAGTGAATCGAAGATCTGAGTGAGTCTAATGTTCTCCTCCTCTCTCTTTTCTGGTTTAGGTCTTGTCTTTTGTGTGATCTCCATACAAAGCTCTCAACCCTTTATTTTTCTGTGAGATCTAGGTTGAGGCTTAAAGGGTGTGTTGGATTGGGATGTAAGGCCTTGTTTGGGAGGGAGTTCATCAATGAATTCAAGGTATGTGGTCTACAAGTTACATCCCTTGAGTTTTATGGAGATTTGTACATGTAGGGTTTTGATTCTTACCCTCTTTTGATGAGTTCTTAATTCCATTATTATGATGTGATGTTTAGGGTATCTAAACAACCTAATGGAACCCTCATGATCCCCGTGGGATACATGGAGGATGATGTGACCTATGTTATGGCCACCCATGGGGTGTGCCCATGTTCCCAGACTTAGAGTTTAACTAAGTAAATGTAGGGCCGTTGTGTGAGAACATAGATCCCAGGGTGAATATGATATTAAGATTAAAGGATGTGAATGGGAATCCTAGTAACACACCTTGGTTGGGTGGTGACCTGTGTGGGTATTTTCTTGGATTAAAAAGGGGTTAAGTGAGGTAAGGGGAAATGCTAAGGGATTAGCTTTATACATGATTATGCTTAGTGAGGTAGTCATGGGAAATGGGAAATGGGGATGAATGTTGTGGGATATAAATGAAGAATGTGTTAATGGATTATGGAATAATGTTAAAGTCCCATTTATTAACATTTCTGTGATTTTTCTAATGACATTAGCGATGCTTGGTTATGAGTCATGGTTTAATGTGATGAATGTTAAATAAATCTTGTGCACATGGCTTGGTAGTGTAGGGAATATACTTGATTTTCTACACCCACAGGTTGAGTTTTGACTGAGGTTCCAAACTCCACCCACTAAATTCATGGGTTAGGGAAGGGGAGAGAGTTCCATTCCCCTAACGGTTTCATCCACCCGTACTGAGTCTTTGAGGTGAGGATAATGAAATTTTTTGTATTATGATGCCTAGTGAGATATGACTATTTTAATTTCCTCATGTTGTGAATGTTGATCCTGCCTAATCCATTGAACACATATAAAGGGTGAATTGATAAATAAAGTGTCTTGGAATGAGTATGGGTTACTTGATAGGTTAACTGAAAAGAACATAATTAAGCTCGGATTTCTAATATGTTTCCTTTACTTTATTTTGTTTACCACTACATGCACTATTTATTGACTTGATATTTTGTAGACACCATTGATGGTGACCTACTGAGTTGTACTCACACCCTGCTCGGGCTGCTGTTGGGTACCTGGGTTGATTTAATGGTTTCAGGTGAGGAGAAGGGCAAGGGCCCAATTCTTGGGAATTGAGTCAGGATTCAGGATGAGTTTGGTTGATGTTTGGGACTTAGTGCTAGGATCGTTTTGGGGATTCCTCTATTTGTCTTCATTTTGGTTTTGTCCACTTTTCACTATAGCATGGCATGACATACTTACTATTGGTTGTGTTGTACCCAGTTTGGGAATGGTTTATTTATGCATTGTGTTGGTTGTTTTATAGTGTTTTCTCTATATATATTTTTATTGTTGTGGATTACTCTGGTAAAAAGGGGGTATAGTCTCCCCACGTTATTACTTAAACCCTCACTACTAGTCAGAAACCTCTAGCGTACGGGGAGGCACGTTTTAGGTCATATAACCACCCGGCTTGGGGCACCAGTTAGTGTCTCTAGGGCCGGGGACATTACAAAGTGGTATCTTAGGAGCTAATTTCTCTTTATTACTATTTGGGGATAGTAGATGGAGGTTAGAACAGTGTCAGGCCTTAGTAATGAGCTCGTTCTTGGGAGTAGCTAACCCATGCATGGGGGAGAACCCAAGTCATTCTTGGTGGGAATTTTTGTTCTTATTATCTATTGTTACATATTATGATATTTCACCATTGGGTGATGCACTTGTTGTGTGATTTGATGATTTTTTGATATTTAACTCATTGCCAGAATAGAATGAGTTTTTTCATTCATGCATCATCCTAAGAACCTATAAAGTTAAGTGACATGAATCATGGTAGGAACACACATGGAATGAGTGTGAAGAATGTAAAGGTTAAGATGCATTATTTATTTTGAAAGTAATGAATTTATTCCTAATAAGATGATGTGAATAGGTAACAATGGGTGTAAAAAGTTTGGGTGATAATCAAGGAACATATTTAATAATAATGTAAAGTGGGTTAAGATGTTTTTAAAATAACTTGGAATGTGTAATGGTTTGAAATGGTGTAAGAAATAAAGTCTTGCAACTGTGTGAGTTGGTTAACTATGATTGTACATGGTCCTTAGAGGAATGGATATGGGTAGTGTCCCGGATGTGAGGGGCACAGTGGAATGGTTTATGCAAAATGGTTGATTATGGATAGTGATGAGCCTTCCTATTCTATCCCTTATTTTTGTGACAACTTTAGTTATTTATTCTAAGGTTGTGTTTGGCATTGTAGAGAAATGCTGTTGTGAAGACGCATACCAGTTGGGAAACTAGAAGACATTTCCAAGAATGATCCTCTGGTAGTGGAGTAGGGGAATAAATTTGTTTAGGGTGATAAGGAAGAGAAGTTCCATGAGAAATTTTCTCATTTAATGCAGATGATGGAACAAGACCCTGGGTGGGTTGCACTGAGTATGTTCGAGCTGACCAGAGAGTTTCAGCTGCAGCACCCTCTGACGTTTACCAGAGAGGGTGGGCCAGAGGCAGTAGAGTTATGGATTGAGTCCATCCAGACCATTCTTGATCATCTAGAGACTCTTATTTAGAAGTGAGTTAAGTTGACAACTTATATGTTGAGAGTACAAGTGAAGAGTTAGTGGGACATCATGTCCCAAACAGAAGAGATTGAGGGAATGATATGGAAGGACTTACACAAGAAGTTTCTTGAGAACTTCTATCCAGAGACCCTGATATAGGAAAAGGTGGTGGATTTTATGAGTTTGACTCAAGGGGAGTTGTTGGTGATGGACTATGCTAGTCGTTTTACTTATTTACGTCACTTCATTCCAACTTTGACCAGATATGAGGTAGTTATGACGAGACATTTTCAGGATGGGTTGAGACATGAGATCATGTATTAGGTAAATATATTTCATCTGAAGAGGTTTTATAAAGTGGTAGATAAGGCTCTTATCTCAGAGGAAAACCTCAAGGAGGCCTCAAGTAGTGAGCTTGTGGGGGAATCTAGGCGGACCAATAGTGCAACTTTCGAGGGAAGGAATCACCGTTTTGGAAACTCTCAGCAGAGTAGAAGTTTGTAGAGTAGATATAAGAGGAGAATAACCTCTCAGAGTGGTGACCAAATCTTTTTCTATTTGTGTGGTAGGACGGGGCACATGTGTGTTTAGTTTCCCCTACCACCAGTCGAGTACCAGGCATGCAACAAGTTAGGTCATGTACAAAAGTTCTGCAGGAACCCGTGACATCCAGAAAATGAAGGAAGTTAGAAGCAGATGATGAGTGTAGGTAGGGGTTAGTTACCTCATATCAAGGTAGTTGTTGGAGCTCTATAGGTCATACTGGTAGGGGTGGTGGATGTGGAACTCTATGGCGAGACCATTCTTACTATCAGGGTAGTTCAACGCAGATTACTCAGGTTGGAGCCTAGGGTATAGGGATGGTTCAACTCCATGTGGTTTAGACTACGCCTGAGGGTGGTGAGGTAAGATCGCCCACAGTTTGAGGTACAATTCTTGTAGCTTCCATGCTTTCTAGTTCATTATTTGATACAGGTGCTACACATTCTTCTATTTCTGCTCAGTTTGTAGTTGTGTTGGGTATGACCATGGAGAATGCTTTTGAGGTAATGTCCCTTGATACTCTATTGGGAGTATGAGGCGAGAATATCAGGAAATGTAAGGGTTGTCCTCTAGAGATTGGGGCTTATCGTTTTCTGTGGGATCCGTTTTTTCTGGACATGTCAAGTTTTGAACTGATCATGGGCATGGATTGGTTAGTGTTGTATCAATCCCACATCAACTGTTATCAGCATTGGGTAACATTTACATCTCTCTATGGAGACACCTATGTCCTTTATGGTGAGTGGGATGCTCGATCAAGCCATGCTAGGCCTCTTTGACAGCAATTGAGAGATCTCACAGCCCAGGTAGCATGAATTATGTTAAATGATGGGGAGAAGGAGAAGCCAATCTTCCCACTGGTAGTGGATCAATTTTAGGATGTGTTTCATAAGGAATTATCTGAGATACTTCCCAAGAGAGATTTTGAGTTCACCATTGAGCTGTTGTTAGGAGCAAAGCCAGTCTCCATTCCTCTATATCGTACGGTGCTAGAAACACTCCAAGAACTGAAGGTTTAGTTGGAGGAATTGGAAGACACAAGGCTTATTCATCCTATTATATCACCTTGGGGATCACCTGTGCTTTTTTCTAAAAAGGATGATGGGTCACTTAGACTTTGTGTCGATTATAGGAGGCTAATCTAGATGACGGTGAAGAACCGATACCCACTTGCTAGAATCGATGATCTTTTTTACCAGCTCAGAGGTGCTTCGGTTTAAGATCGATTTGAGATCGAGATACCATCAGTTAAGGGTGAGACCTTCTAACATACCATAGACAACTTTTTAGATCAGGTATGGGTTGTATGAATGTTTGGTAATTCCGTTTGGGTTTACCAACACACCAGCTATGTTCATGGACTTGATGAACCAGATATTTCACCCATATCTAGACCGATTCATTGTTATTTTTTTTGATGATATATTAGTGTACTCCATGAATCATGATGATCATGCCCAACATCTTAACATCATTTTGAGTACACTAAGAGATCATAGGATTTACTTCTAGCTATAAAAGTGTCAGTTTTGGATTGGTGAGGTGCACTTTTTGGGACACATCATCTCTGAATCGGGTGTGTCGGTGGATCCAGAGAAAGTAAAGGCTGTGGTGTCTTGGGAACAACCATAGAGTGTTTCTAATGTTCGGAGTTTTCTTGGTTTGGCTGGTTATTATCAAAGGTTCATTAAGGAATTATCTCATTTAGCAACACCACTCTTTGGTCTGACCAATAAGGGATTGAGGTTTGAGTGGTCAAGAGAATGTGAAGTTTCTTTTTAGGAGCTGAAGAAGTGGTTGACTACCGCACTGATTCTAGTTTTACCTGAATCGAGTAAGGAGTATACCTTGTTTTGTAATGCTTCTGGTGTTGGACTTGGTGCAGTAATGATGCAGGATGACCGATTTATTGCTTATGGGTTGAGACATTTGAGACCTCATGAGAGAAATTAACCAACCCATTACCTTGAACTAGCTGCAGTGGTTCATGCCTTGAAGTGTTGGAGGAATTAATTGTTGGAAAACCTTTTATGGTGTTTACCGACCATAAAAGTATCAAGTACATATTCTCTTAGTGGGATATGAATCTTCAACAACGAAGGTGGATTGAATACCCACAATCCTTTTATTTTGAGTTGGTTTACACACCAGGAAAAGAGAATAGTGTTGCTGATGCTCTGAGCTGGAAGACTCAGAATCATGTGGTCCAAGAATCATCATCAAAGTGGAGATTGATGACCTTGTTTGCTGAGATGCACTTGGAGGTATAGGATGAGCTGGGAAGATGACTCTTGTATCCATAGTAGTTGAATCCATGCTTTTAAGCCAGATTAAGGAGATCCAATTGGTGGATCACGATTTTTTTATCTATGAAGGAAAGTCTTAAAGGTGGGGAGTTAGATTCTAGATGGTTTTTTAGTGCTGATGGTGTTGTTCGTGTTCATGACCATGTTGTGATACTAGTAGGATTATGGGAAGAGTTTATGCGTGAATTCCACACATCGAAGTGGTAAGTACATCCAATTTTGACTAAGATGTACCATGACCTCCATAGGTAGTTTTGGTGGCCTAGAATGAAGAAAGAAGTTAAGGGATTTATGGAAAGATGCCTTACCTTTCAGCAGGTGAAGGCTGAGCACCAGTGCCCAGGTGGATTGTTGCAGTCATTGCCTAATCCGAAGTGGAAATGGAATGATGTGACGATGGACCTCGTGGTTGGTCTTCTGATTATTCCTCGAAAGAGTGATGCAATTTGGGTGGTCATGGATCAGTTGACGAAAGTGGCTCATTTATTACCGATCCAGGAGACCTTTACAATTGATCAGCTGGGTGAGTTATATGTTTGAGAGTTAGTGTGGTTGAATGGTGTTCCAAGAACCATAGTTTTGGATCGTGATCCACATTTCACTTCGCACTTCTGGAATGGGTTATAGAAGGCATGTAATAACCCCAAATTTTGAATAAATCTTGTTTCCTAATTTTTTGTGTTATTTTATTTTATTTTTATACTCAACAAAAATGTTTCATTTGATAACATGAGTATAATTAAAATGAGACTGTTGTGTTTTGACTGTTATATGACCATTGGTCAATATGACCCCTGGAAACTAAACGTTTTGATTATTGTATCTAAATACAAGTAATATTGGTTAATTATTATAGAAAGAAGATTCGATGGCCTCACCCAGTAGTCTTGGACCGATCGAAGCCCATATAACAGAACTTGGGAAGGAGGTAGCACCATTGGGCTTTGCTCTGGACCAAACCAAAGCCGAAATTCATTGTGTGAAGCTAGAACAGAATCACCTTTGCGAGAAGTTCAAACTGATAGAAATTACTACTCGTGCGATGTTAGCCGAGCCTCCCTCAGATTCTCTCACCTTAGAACACCTTACACTTAGGTCCTATGCTGGTGTGATAAGGGGCTATGTAAGGAGACCGTAAGTGCCTTGTGTAATCCTTTGTTTTAAATAAAAATTGGGATTTCTTCTTATGATGAAGTTTATGAATTTTCAAATGACTGGATAAATATAGTATGCATATTTTTGATGAATTTTAGAAAAAGGATATTTTAAAAATGTTTATGTAAACCTTAAATAATTAAAAATGTGTAATGATATTCAAAAAATGGTCTTCTACAATTATGTTC
This sequence comes from Viscum album, assembly GCA_963277665.1. Taxonomy (NCBI): domain Eukaryota; kingdom Viridiplantae; phylum Streptophyta; class Magnoliopsida; order Santalales; family Viscaceae; genus Viscum; species Viscum album. The sequence continues at coordinate 1,818,647,062 of OY728127.1, forward strand.
AGTACGAAATTTAGAGTCTAATAAGATCAACTTGATTTTTGATGAATAGTAAATTATGAATAGTGATTTTATGCTTAGGATTAGTAATGTGACTAAATGGATTAGTAATCTCACTTAAAGAAAGTATTAATATAATCTAGGCACCTTGATCAAGTAATGTGATTCAATAAAATGGTTAAATAACGGTTTCATAAATTATTATTCAAGTATTAGTTTTTTTCAGGTGAATAGTGTTTTTTAATTAAAAATTAAATTAAAAATATTTAGAAAATTATTTTTATAAAATGGATTTCATTTTTGAACTCAAAGCATCAATATTATGTTAAGGTAATTTTTAGGGTTTTTTCTGAAAAAATGAATTTTCAGTGAATAGTGTATTTATTTAAAAATTAAATTAAAAATATTTAGAAAATTATTTTTATAAAATGGAGTTAATTTTTGAAATCAGAGCATTGATATTTGGTTAATGTGAAATTTTGGTATTTTTCTGAGAAAGTTGAATTTTCAGTGAATAGTAAAAATACAGTTTTAGGGTTTCGGTATGTTTAATGACATCGTAACTGTGTCATGATTATTCCATGAGATATTTTAAGGGATGGTCAAAAAAAGGTATTTAATTATTGTATGGGGGGGCCCATGTGGCCTAACTCCATGGGAAATACCATGGGAAGCACATGGTTTTGAGAAAACCACTTTTGAGGTGTCCCTTGGCCATTAATGCCTTGTCCCCTCACTTTCCCTATAAATACCAAGCCATCCTCTCATCCATTTAGACTCCCCACTCTCCCCAAACGAATTTATGGTCTCATTACCTCCCAAGGAGTCCTCCCAATGTGCCCCCAAGCCCTCAAGGTCCCAACCTTTGAGTTTTAAGAGTTACGTTTTAAGGTAAGGGATCCGACCTCTCTCTTTCTTTACAAGAAATCTCTTTTATGTAATTTCTTTTATTCTCCATGTTCTTATGTTAAAGGATGTTATTTTATACTCCTATTACTGAAATTTTCATGTTCATATAATGAGATATCCCCTCTTACTCTCATTATTTAGTTTTATGAAGTTTTAAGTGGCGCTGTTAGGCTGCCGATTTTTTTTAACAGATTCTTTCTCCCTTCTCATTTTTCAAGATCTATTTTCATGTAAAGTATTTCAAGTTACTTTTTATTATGTTGGGGTATGATCTCTAAATTTATCATACTGATCTTTTATGATCATATTATTAGAGAACCCATTTGATCTATTCAATTCAGAATTTTTAAGTTTTAAGTGGCGCCGTTTGGCGGCAGAATTTTTAAGGGATTCTTTCACCCTTCTCTTTTTCAAGTTATATTTTCTGGTCAAGTCTTTCAAGTTCCTTCTCATTATGTTGGGGTATTATCTCTATATCTATCATACTGATCATTTATTTTCATATTATGAGAGACCCTATTTGATCTCATCAATCCATTTTTGGATGTTTTAAGTGACGCCGTTAGGCTGCTGAATTTTTAAGGGATTCTTTCACCCTTCTCTTTTTCAAGTTATATTTTCTGGTCAAGTCTTTCAAGTTCCTTTTAATTATTTTGGGGTATGATCTCTATATCTATCATACTGATCATTTATGTTCATATTATGAGATACCCTATTTGATCTCATCAATCCATTTTTGGATGTTTTAAGTGACACCGTTAGGCTGCTGAATTTTTAAGGGATTCTTTCACCCTTCTCTTTTTCAAGTTATATTTTCTGGTCAAGTCTTTCAAGTTACTTTTCATTATGTTGGGGTATGATCTCTATATCTATCATACTGATCATTTATTTTCATATGATGAGAGACCCTGTTTTATCTCGTCAATCCATTTTTGGATGTTTTAAGTGACGCCGTTAGGATGCCGAATTTTCATAAGAGAAATATTATTTTTGTATTCCTTTCAAGTTTTTCGTTTCATATGGTATATCATTAGAATTTAATTACCATGTTCTTAAATTCTTTATATTATGTTCCTATAATGTTTTATGGGTCATTCATGAATGTTTGACCCATGTCCTCTCTCTTTTCAATGTTTTCTAAAACCCCGAAACATAGCCGTTATGCTGTAGAATTTCCCTCTCAAAATGTCTCTCTCTTTTTCTAAAAATTATTTTATTTTATTACGTGAATAATCAAAGATCTTATTTCTATAGGGGTATTCATATATATATCAATATTTTCTATTTTAAATTCTGGGATTTATATACATGAAACCCGCTTTCCCTTTCCGTGGGTTTAAAGTGACATAAAGATCATGTCTTTAAAGCAGTTTTTAAAACGTTATGATTATAAAATGAAACCCATTTCTTTTATGCTATATGGGTTGTTTATGAAATGATTGATGATGATATATGTGGCTCACATGATAATAAATACATGTCAAGGGTGCGTCCAGATAGAGCTCCAATGCATTGGGTAAAGACTTAATCTCTAGAGATGACCTTTTAGACTTAATCCTTGGTGAATAAACTTGGTAATTTTTAATGACACCTTGGGGATGGACCTTGGTGAAACTAAATGATTGTAAATATTAAATGTTACAGCCACATATTCAAGTTATGAAAAATATTATTTTTATTATGATATATCTCATGATTTATTTCTCATGCCTTAAAGTTCTTTTCATGACCTTATTGAAGTATCTCAAGTTCACATGTAAAATGTTTCTATTGTTTCCTTTAATGGGCCTTCTGCTCACCCTTTCTTTTGATGTATGTCCCCAGGTTATGATATGTAGTAATGAACCTAGGATGAACATGAGGAGAAGACTTTCAAGTGTTTAAGAAGAATGTTTTATGTTTTCATGTTTTAAGTTCCCAGTTTCCAAGACACTAAACCTTAAAGATCCCCAGTTTTGTGAAATGTATTGAAAGTTTATGTGATAAAAAGGCGGGATGCTACAGTTGGTATCAAAGGATGGTTTAGTTATTTGTGGAAATTAGGATATTAAAACTTTAGGAAGAATCCTATAGAGAAGTTTATATATAGGAAATCTTCCTGGTATTTTGGTGAGTATTGAGTAATGGGTTGCCAAGCAAATACATCCCTGTCTGGATACGAGCAGTAGAGGTGGCTCTGGCATAGATGTACATAGGGGTAAAACCTGAAAACACATCTTTGAGCTAGACTCAAACGGGAACTGGTACACGACAACGGGCCTTGCTGCACTCTTGGTTACGACACTCCCAGAGGATATGCTTTGGTAAATTCATAAGCTTAGTATGAACCATTATTAAAGGAAAAAAGATAAAATAAAATAAAGATTCACATAAGAATATATAATCATGGATAACCTAGATTGGAACCTAGGGGATCACAAGTTAGGATATACTTTTATTCTACAAGTTTATCCTTTTATGCTTAAAGTTTCCTTTTCATGATTATTGGATAAGTATTTAAGCCCCTAATTATAGTTTCTTTTCTTAGTTAATGGCGGGAAATGGAAGAACATGTCCCAACAACCAAAGTGATAGGAAATGCGATGATTGTCATATTAATATGACATATATGATTAGGAGATTAAAAGATGATTATTATTTTGGAAGACGTTCAATATTTTGGGGACTCTATATGATCAACGTAAATAGATTACTACGGTATTTTCATTGAGGAGTAAGGTTGACTTATATTTTGAAGAATCAATGAATTTAAGGTGGACTTATATTAATTTAGGTTACTTATGGGAATGATTAACCTATCTTGGGTAAAATATGTTTAGGTTATCTACTTTTGTTATAAGATGTTAGGAGTGGTTGATGTTGTTTGGAGATGAACAATGAAGTTTATTTTGGAAGACTATGTTATCAAATCCCTCTTGTATTTGGGTTTAAGTCTTAGTTTGGTTTATTTTGAGGAATTTTAAGGACCATTATTTATGGAATGGTCTATGATGAACTTTGGGTAATACCATGGAACTTTAAAGATTTAAAAGTAGTTTCCATTCCTATGGGATTATTTCTTTTTGAAGAGTTGTTTTACCTTACCCTTTCTATTTTTGGGATAATGTTTAAAGATAGATGAAATAGATAGTTAATCTTTTGTGGATTATGTGATTCTCTAGAAGATGATTCTTGTGTTTTGATGAGACCAAGTAGTTTTGAATGCTCCTCGTTTGGAGAAAATATTAGTTTTGGTAGAAAATTATTAAAGGATGAAACTCTACATGAAGGTAGGTATATTTTCTTATGTTTTTGTTCTATGTAGTAAATTAATACCTCAAAATTATGAAATGGAACGTAAAACAAAAACGTTGTTGGTTTATGTTTACTACTAGGTAATCAAAGACCGTTTACAAACATCATAAGTTTGGGATTTTCTTATGGTTAACTTTATCCTAATAATGTTTTCTATCACTCTCCCTCAGAACTTGACCCTTTGTTTTCTCCTCCATGTCCATGTTTTCCTACATGGAATCCTAGTGTGGGATAACTCGGGTGACCTTTGTACTTCCCTTTCTTTCTTTTAAAGTAACAGTTTTACTGACTCCTTTTCTGATGTGGGACTTTCAATGAAATTTCAAAACCCAATTTTAAAAATTGCGAGGACATAATTTCTTAAGGGGGGAAGATTGTAACGACCTGAAATTTTGAATAAATCTTGTTTCCTAATTTTATGTTTTATTTTATTTTATTTTTATACTCAACAAAAATGTTTCATTTGATAACATGAGTATAATTAAAATGAGACCGTTGGGTTTTGACAGTTATATGACCATTGGTCAATATGACCCCTGGAAACTAAATGTTTTGATTATTGTCTCTAAATACAAGTAATCTTGGTTAATTATTATAGAAAGAAGATTCAATGGCCTCACCCAGTAGTCTTGGACTGATCGAAGCCCATCTAACAGAACTTGGGAAGGAGGTAGCACCACTGGGCTTTGCTCTGGACCAAACCCAAGCCGAACTTCATCGTGTGAAGCTAGAACGGAATCGCCTTTGCAAGAAGTTCAAACTAATAGAAATTACTACTCGTGCGATGTTAGCTGAGCCTCCCTCAGATTCTCTCACCTTAGCACACCTTACACTTAGGTCCTATGCTGGTGTGATAAGGGGATAAGTAAGGAGACCGTAACTTCCTTGTGTAATCCTTTTTTTTAAATAAAAATTGGGATTTCTTCTTATGATTAAGTTTATGAATTTTCAAATGACCGGATAAATATAGTATGTATATTTTTGATGAATTTTAGAAAAAGGATATTTTAAAAATGTTTATGTAAACCTTAAATAATTAAAAATGTGTAATGATATTCAAAAAATGGTCTTCTACAATTATGTTCAGTACAAAATTTAGAGTCTAATAAGATCAACTTGATTTTTGATGAATAGTAAATTATGAATAGTGATTTTATGCTTAGAATTAGTAATGTGACCAAATGGATTAGTAATCTCACTTAAAGAAAGTATTAATATAATCTAGGCACCTTGATTAAGTAATGTGATTCAATAAAATGGTTAAATAACGGTTTCATAAATTATTATTCAAGTATTAGTTTTTTAAGGTGAATAGTGTTTTTAATTAAAAATTAAATTAAAAATATTTAGAAAATTATTTTTATAAAATGGATTTCATTTTTGAACTCAGAGCATCGATATTATGTTAAGGTAATTTTTGGGGTTTTTTCTGAAAAAATGAATTTTCAGTGAATAGTGTATTTATTTAAAAATTAAATTAAAAATATTTAGAAAAATATTTTTATAAAATGGAGTTCATTTTTGAAATCAGAGAATTGATATTTGGTTAATGTGAAATTTTGGGATTTTTCTGAGAAAGTTGAATTTTTAGTGAATAGTAAAAATACAGTTTTAGGGTTTCAGTATGTTTAATGACATCATAACTGTGTCATGATGATTCCATGAGATATTTTAAGGGATGGTCGACCAAAGGTGATGAATTATTGTATGGGGGACCCATGTGGCCTAACTCCATGGGAAATACCATGGGAGAGCACATGGTTTTGAGAAAACCACTTGTGAGGTGTCCCTTGGCCATTAATGCCTTGTCCCCTCACTTTCCCTATAAATACCAAGCCATCCTCTCATCCATTTCGAATCCCCACTCTCCCCCAACGAATTTATGGTCTCATTACCTCCCAAGGAGTCTTCCCAAGGTGCCCCCAAGCCCTCAAGGTCCCAACCTTTGAGTTTTAAGAGTTACGTTTTAAGGTAAGGGATCCGACCTCTCTCTTTCTTTACAAGAAATATCTTTTATGTAATTTCTTTTATGATCCATGTTCTTATGTTAAAGGATGTTCTTTTATACTAATATTACAGATCTTTTCATGTTCATATAATGAGAGATCCCCTCTTACTCTCATTATTTCGTTTTATGAAGTTTTAAGTGGCGCCGTTAGGCTGCCGAAATTTTTGTAACAGATTCTTTCTCCCTTCTCATTTTTCAAGATCTAGTTTCATGTAAAGTATTTCAAGTTCCGTTTTATTATGTTGTGGTATGATCTATAAATTTATCATACTGATATTTTATGATCATATGATGAGATACCCCATTTTATCTCTTCAATTCAGTATTTTGAAGTTTTAGGTGGCGCCGTTAGGCTGCTGAATTTTTAAGGGATTCTTTCACCCTTCTCTTTTTCAAGTTATATTTTCTGGTCAAGTCTTTCAAGTTCCTTTTCATTATTTTGGGGTATGATATCTATATATATCACAATGATCATTTATGTTCATATTATGAGATACCCTATTTGATCTCGTCAATCCATTTTTGGATGTTTTAAGTGACGCCGTTAGGCTGCTGAATTTTTAAAGGATTCTTTCACCCTTCTCTTTTTCAAGATATATTTTCTGGTCAAGTCTTTCAAGTTCCTTTTCATTATGTTGGGGTATTATCTCTATATATATCATACTTATCATTTATGTTCATATGATTAGAGACCCTATTTGATCTCGTCAATCCATTTTTGGATATTTTAAGTGACGCCGTTAGGCTGCTGAATTTTTAAGGGATTCTTTCACCCTTCTCTTTTTCAAGTTATATTTTCTGGTCAAGTCTTTCAAGTTCCTTTTCATTATGTTGGGGTATGATATCTATATCTATCATACTGATCATTTATGTTCATATTATGAGAGACCCTATTTTATCTCGTCAATCCATTTTTGGATGTTTTAAGTGACGCCGTTAGGCTGCCGAATTTTCATAAAAGAAATCTTATTTTTGTATTCCTTTCAAGTTTTTTGTTTCATATGGTATGTAATTCAAATTTAATTACCATGTTATTAAATCCTTTATATTCTGTTCCTCTACTGTTTTATGGGTCATTCATGAATGTTTGACCCATGTACCCTCTCTTTTCAGTGTTTTCTAAAACCCCGAAACATAGCCGTTATGCTGTAGAATTTCCGTCTCAAAATGTCTCTCTCTTTTTCTCAAAATTATTTTATGTTATTACATGAATAATAAAAGATCTTATTTCTACAGGGGTATTCACATATATATCAAAATTTTCTATTTTAAATTCTGGTATTTATATACATGAAACCCGCTTTCCCTTTCTGTGGGTTTTAAGTGACATAAAGATCATGTCTTTAAAGCAGTTTTTAAAACATTATAATTATGAAATGAAACCCATTTATTTTATGATATATGGGTTGTTTATGAAATGATTGATTATGATATATGTGTCTCACATGATAATAAAGACATGTCAATGGTGCGTCCAGATAGCGCTCCAATGCATTGGGTAAAGACTTAATCTCTAGAGATGACCTTTTAGACTGATACCTTGGTGAATAACCTTGGTAAATTTTAATGACACCTTGGGGATGGACCTTGGTGAAATGAAATGATTTTCAATATTAAATGTGGAATCCACATATTCAAGTTATGAAAAATGTTATTTTTATTATGATATATCTCATGATTTATTTCTCATGCCTTAAAGTTCTTTTCATGACCTTATTGAAGTATCTCAAGTTCACATGTAAAATGTTTCTCTTGTTTCCCTTACTGGGCCTTCTGCTCACCCTTTCTTTTGATGTATGTCCCCAGGTTATGAGATGCAGTAATGAACCTAGGATGAACATGAGTAGAATCCTTTCAAGTGTTTAAGAAGAATGTTTTATGTTTTCATGTTTTAAGTTCCAGGTTTCCAAGACACTAAACCTTAAAGATCCTTGGTTTTGTAAAATGTTATGAAAGTTTATGTGATAAAAAGGCGGGATGATATAAGGCACTTGGAACCCAGGTGGTTTTGAGTACAACTTATCACTTGTATACGGACATGTAATTAGAAAGAAAAATTCATGTGTTATAGGAAATATTGAGAGCTTGTGTTTTGGATTTGGAGGCTCGTGGGAGAAACAATTGCCTCTTGTTGAGTTTTCCTACAAAAACAATTTTCAGGATAAAATTCTTATGGATCCTTTTGAGGCACTCTACAGGAGATTGTGTAGATCTCTGTTGTTTTGGTTATAGGTGGGAGAGTCTGAGTTGTTGGGATTGAGTCTCATGAGAGAGCTGTCTGAGAAGGTTAGTTTGATTCAGAAACATATGGTAACGACACAGAGTAGGAAAAAATCTTATGAAGATCGGTATTGTAGACCTCTAGAGTTCAAGGTGGGTGATAATGTGTTTCTTCGGGTTTCTCCAAGGTTGGGTCACCATAAAATTTGGAAGTAAGGAAATTTGGAACCTAGGTATGTGTGACCATTTGAGATTGTGGAGAGGATCAGGCCAGTGGATTACTGATTGGATCTTACACATCAGTATAGTGGGATGAATGATGTGTTTCATGTTTCACAGCTTCAGCAATATCACCCTGACCAATCTCATGTTCTAGATGTTGATGATGTTGAGCTTGATGTTGATGTTTCCTTCTAGGAGCATCTGGTTCATGTAGTAGACCGCAGTAAGAATGTTTTGTGAGGAAAGGTTGTGCCTTTGGTTTTTGTGCTGTGGAATCATGGAAAAGTTTAGAAGGAAACTTGGGAGTGAGAATCAGATATGCGGGCCCAATGGTCCAAACACTTTTCTTAGGAACTTAGTGATGCTTAGAAGAGCGGATCGAGGAAGAGCCATTATAAGGTGGGGAGGTTGTAAGATCCTGAATTTCTCCTTAAGGTATGTTCTACTTACGTTTTAGTTTAATACCTTTATTTTGGTTTATTAAGTTCTTAACCAAGTCCTTAAGGAGGCTTGGGGGTGTTCTAGGGGTTCGGGACACAAAAAATGAGAAAAATGGGTTTTCTGGGTTGGTCGCATGGTCTACGCACAGTTAGTTCTAACCGTGCGGATAGCCCAGGGAAACCATGTAGGAGGTGGGGTTTTTGACAACGACATCTACTCAATTTGTGCATAGTTTGTAAAAATGTGTGGGTAAACCATGCGGCCCAGAAACTTTTAAAAAATTACAATTTTTCCATTATGGGATTTTAAACCACAACTCGGGATTTTACTCCACTCTCTTCCTCTCAACCATTGTGATGAACCAAAGGGGCCAAGAACTCCTAAGGATCAATCTCCTTTGATTCTTGACCATTCAGAGTGCCGTTAGAAGTGAATCGAAGATCTCGGTGAGTCTAATCTCCTCTTCCTCTCTCTTTTCCAGTTTAGGTCTTATCTTTTGTGCGATCTCCATCCAAAGCTCTCAACCCTTTCTTTTTTGGTGAGATCTAGGTTGAGGCTTCAAGGGTGTGTTGGATTGGGATCTAAGTCCTTGTTTAGGAGGGCGTTCATCAATAGATTCAAGGTAGGTAGTCTATAAGTTATTTCCCTTGAGTTTTAAGGATATTTGTGCATGTAGGGTTTTGATTCCTACCCTATTATGATGAGTTCTTCATGCCATTATTGTGATGTGATGTTTAGGGTGTCTAAACAACCTAATGGAACCCTCATAATCCCCACAGGATGCATTTAGGATTATGTGACCTATGTTAGGTCCACCCAGGGGGTGTGCCCACATTTCTAGACTTAGAGTTTAGCTAAGTAAATGTAGGTCCATTGTGGGAGAACATAGATGCCATGGTGAATATGATATTAAGCTTGAAGGATGTGAATGGGAGTCCTAGTAACACACCTTGGTTGGGAGGCGACCTATGTGGGTGTTTGATTGGCTTAAAAAGGGGTTAAGTGAGGTAAGGGGAAATACTAAGGGATTATCTTTATACATGATTATGCTTAGTGAGATAGGCCCTGGAAATGGGAAATGGGGAATAATGTTGTGGGTTATAAATTAAGAATGTGTTAATGGATTGTGGCATAATGTTAAATTCCCATTTATTGATATTGTTGTGATTTTTCTAATGACATTAGCGATGCTTGGTAATGAGTCATGGTTGAATGTGATGAATGTTAAATAAATCATGTGCACATGGCTTGGTAGTGTGGGGTATAGACTTGAGGTTCTATGCCCACAGGTTGAGTTTTGACTGAGGTTCCAAACTCCACCAACAAAATGCACGAGTTAGGGAAGGGGAGAGAGTTCCATTCCCCTAATGGTTGCATCCACCTAGACTGAGGCTTCAAGGTGAGGATAATGAAAATTGTTGTATTATAATGCCTAGTGAGATAAGACTTGTTTAATTTCCTCATATTGTGAATTTTGATCCTGCCTAATCCATTTAACACATATAAAGAGTGAATTGGTAAATAAAGTGTTTTAGAATAAGTATGTGTTACTTGATAGGTTAACTGAAAAGAAAAAAATTAAGCTTAGATTTATAATCTCTTTCATTTACTTGCTTTTGTTTACCACTGCATGCACTATCTATTGACATGATATTTCGTAGACACCATTGGTGGTGGCCTACTGAGTTTTACTCACACCCTACTTGGGCCACCGTTGGGTACCCAGGCATATTTCATGGTTGTAGGTCAGGAGAATGGAAAGGGCCCAGGGCTTGGGAATTGAGTCAGGATTCAGGATGATTTTTCTTGAGGTTCGAGACTTAGTGAGAAGACCATTTTGGGGATTTTTCTATTTTTCTTCATTTCGATTTTTTCCACTTTTCACTATAGCGTGGCATGACATACTTACTGTTGGTCATGTTGTACCCAATTTGGGAATGGTTTATTTAAGAATTTTTTTGGTTGTTTTATAGTGTTCCTAATATTTATATTTTTACTGTTGTGGCTTACTATAGTAAAAAGGGTGTATAGTCTCCCCAAATGACTACTTAGACCCTCACTGCTAGTCAGAAACCTCTGGCATACAGGGACGCACACTTGAGATCTTGTAACCACCCGGCTTGAGGCACCAGTTAGTGGATCCCGAGTCAGGTATGTTATAGAATCATGTCCCCTAAACAAATATACACATACAAGTAACTCATCCCCTTCTATGGAAGTATCACACTATAGGAAGTAAGTACCACTTCCATGAGTAATAGTGAATAATCATACATAGTTTCCCATTTCTATTATTACCAAGGCAATGCGGCCATTTCATTCCAGGACCTAGTAGGAATTACATCCCATAAAAATGGGCATAAATACTGATCTTAAGAAAACCACTTAGTGAGGATAACATCCCTCATTATGAATAACATTATTCAAATGGTCATTTTCCCGACCATATCCACAAATAGGTTAAATGGAATATATTCCCATATCCATAATCAAAATCATAGTGACATAATATAAAAATTTAACACTATAATAATAATAGTTCACTTTAAGGTTAGAATATTGTCGAACACACTTCTGATTATAGCTAGGTACATTCCTGCATATTCAACCTATACTAATAACTATAACAAAGGAATAAAAAAATAAATTCAAACTAATTAAAGTGGGAAGTAACAATCACTCCATATCAATCCAAACAATCCAAAAAAGGATTAGGTAAAACCTAAATCCCCTCAAGGGTTAATCATTAAGCCGACCACTCTGAATTACTATAATGACCCAAACTTTCATTAATGGAAATCCCTCTTGATCTAATTAAATGTCTCTTTATGTAAAATGTTTATATAAAATGTCAACTTCTTTGGTTTTATGTTTTTGGATTTTAAAATACTGTTAATAATTGTGATCGTTGCTAATATATCCATTGAACAGTGATCACATTATTAGTATAAATATAGGGCTTTAACAAATCCAATTTACTCAGACAAAGGAAGTGAAGGCCTCATCCAGTAGACGTGCCCCATACGAAGCCCATTTGTCAAAGATCAGAAATGAGGTTGTGTCTTTGGGATTCACTCTTGACCAAGCCCAATCCGAGATTGAATATGTTAAGATCGAGTGGGACTGCCTATGAGAGAAGTAGATGTTGATAGAGATTACCACCTGAGTAATGTTATCCGAGCCACCCAAAGAGTCTGTCACCATCTCACACCTTACTCTTAGGACTAATGAAGGTGTTATAAGGGGTTATGTAACAAGAATTTATTACTATGGTTATGTACAATGTTTTTGTGTATAATAATGAATATAATTTCATTTTATTATTGTTACCTTGTAAATAATTTTTAAAGCACAAATAGTATTTTTAGTTAATGTTCAACTAAGAAATATATTTCGATGAATTAATGGATTTTTGAATTAAATAATATTTTAATAAAATATTATTATTAAATTAATTTTTATTAAATATAAATTATCATATAATTTTATGAATGCAATTGTAATTTTTATTAAGGTTTGAAATCCATTTTTGTCAAAACCCATGAATTTTCAATAAATGTTAGTTTTTATTTTAAAAGTCCAAATTAACATATTTAGAATATTATTTAGATAAAATGAATATTATTTATGGAATCAGGATGTCGAAATTATCTAACGGTGAATTTTACATAATTTTCTGAGACAGTCAAATTTTTGGGTAAAAATTAAATACCATTTAAATATATAATGTGTTTTATGACTTCATAATGACCCAATAGTGATGTAATAAAATACTATAAACTTAATTTTCGGCCAATATATGTTTTAACATTAAAATAATGTGATTTTGGGTTTTTTTTATTTATTTTTCAAAACTTTAGTGGACCCTTCAAGACTTATTAAACATTTTGTCTTTTTAAATTGTTTTCCTTGGGAGTGTGACTCACCTACACATAAGAAACCCCATTATTTTAAGAATTTAGGACTTTGGACTTATAAAATATTTTTTTCCACTCTCCTTTTGAAAAAACCATGGGCAAAAACCATGGTATGGTTTGTGGTTTGGATTAGTTTAATGTGAGGTGTCCCAGACCTAAATAATAAAGAATTACATCACCTTTCCTATATAAACCCACCCAAGCTACCACTTACTCCTCACTCAAAGCCTTTGGAGTTCATCCAAACTCTTCCCTCGTCTCTCTAGAATCCTCCCAAGGAGCCCCAAGTTCCCAATAATCCCCTCTCAATCCTCTCTTAATCCTTTGGAAGTACACTTCCAAGTAACGGTTTTTCTTCCTTTCTCATTTTTGTCCAATATTATTTAAGTTGTTATGCCCTTTTAATTTCCATTATAAATGTTTAGGTATGGTTTCTAAACTCCCCCATACTACCCTATTTATGTTTTAATTATGGGATACCCCTTTCTCTCTCCTTAAATTCCTCCCATGTACACCCGTTACTATAGCATCCCGCCATTTTATAACATAAACTTTCATTATATTACACATAACTGAGGATCTTTAAGGTCTAGTGTCTTGAAAACCAGGAACAAAATACATGAAAGCAACATAAATCATTCTTATTAAACACTTGAAAGGCTTGTCCTTAAGTTCATCCTAGGTTCATTACTGCATCTCATAACCTGGGGACATACATCAAAAGAAAGGGTGAGCAGAAGGCCCAGTAAGGTAAACAAGAGGAACATTTTACATGTGAACTTGATATACTTCAATAAGGACATGAAAATAACTTTAAGGCATGATAAAGAAATCATGAGGCATTTCATAATAAAAATAACATTTTTCATAACTTTAAGATGTGGCTACATCATTTAACATAGACAATCATGAACATATCACCAAGGTCCATCCCCAAGGTGTCATTTGAAAATTACCAAGGTTATTCACCAAGGTATCGTGAAAATTGTAATCTCTAGTGGTTACATCATTACCCAATGCATTGGAGCGATATTAGGGCGCACCCTTAAATTTGCCTTTATTATCATGTGATCCACATATATCATCATCAAAAATTTCATAAATAACCCACATAGCATAAAATAAATGGGTTTCATTTCATAATCATAACGTTTTAAAAACTGCTTTAAAGACATGATCTTTACGTCACTTTAAACCCACGGAAAGGGAAAGCGGGTCTCATGTATGTAAATCCCAGAATTTAAAATGGAACATTTTGATATATATGTGAATACCCTTGTAGAAATAAGAGCTTTGAGTATTCACTTTATAACATAAAATAATTTTTGAGAAAAGAGAGAGGCATTTTGAGGGGAAAATTCTGCAGCATAACGGCTAAGTTTCAGGGTTTTAGAAAACATTGAAATGAGAGGGGACATGGGTCACCCACTCATAAATGATCCATAAAACAGTAGGGTGAAAGAATAAGAAGGACATATGGAAATGGTAATGAAATTTGAGGGACATACCATTTGAAATGAAAAACATGGAAGGAAAAAAATTAGATTTCTCTTATGAAAATTCAGCAGCCTTACGGCGTCACTTAACTTAAAAAAAAATGATTTGAAAAGATCAAATAGGGTCCCTCATCATATGATCATAAGATATCAGTATGATAGACATAGAGATCATACCCCAACATAATAAAAAGGAACTTGAAAGACTTGACATGAAAATCGAACTTGAAGAATGAGAAGGGTGAAAGAATCCCTTAAAAATTCGGCAGCCTAACGGCGTCACTTAAACTTTCATAAAACGAAATGATGAGAGTAAGAGGGGATCTCTCATCATATAAACATGAAAGGGAAGTAAGAGGAATATAAAAGAACATCCTCTCACATAAAAACATGGAGCATAAAAGGAATGACATAAAAGAGATTACATGAAAAGAAAGAGAGGGGTCAGATCCCTTACCTTAAAACGTGACTCTTGAAACTCAAAGGATTGGACCTTGAGGGCTTGGGGGCACCTTGGGAGGACTTCTTGGAAGGTAAGAAGACCAGAACTTCGTTGGGGGAGAGTTGGGAGTGAAAACTAAAGGAGGAAAGGGTGGGTATTTATAGGGAAAGTGAGGGGACAAAGCATTAATGGCCAAGGGACACCTCACATGTGCTTTTCTCAAACCCATGTGCTCTCCCTTGGCATTTATCATGGAGTTAGGCCACATGGGGCCCCCAAAACAATAATTCATCACCCTTGGCCTGTCAGCCCTCAAAATATCTCATGAAATCATCATGACACCATTATGATGTCATTAAACATACCGAAACCCTAAAACTGTATTTTTACTATTCACTGAAAATTCAACTTTCTCAGAATAACCCCAAAATTTCACCTTAACCAAATATCAATGCTCTGATTTAAAAAATGAAATCAATTTTATAAAAATAATTTTCTAAATATTTTTAATTTAATTTTTAAATAAAAACACTATTCATCGAAAATTCATTTTTTTCAGAAAAATCCCCAAAAATTACCTTAACATAATATCGATGCTCTGAGTTCAAAAATAAAGTCCTTTTTATAAAAATAATTTTCTAATTATTTTTAATTAAAATTTTTTAATTAAAAAACACTATTCATCCGAAAAAACTAATACTTGACTAATAATTTATGAAACCGTTATTTACCCATTTTATTGAATCACATTACTTAATCTAGGTGTCTAAATTATATTAAAACTTTCTTTGAGTGAAATTACTAATCCATTTGGTCATATTACTAATCCTAAGCGTAAAATCACTATTCATAATTTACTATTCATCAAAAATTAAGTTGATCTTATTAGACTCCAAATTCCTTACTGAACACTTTTGTAGAAGACCATTTTTTGAAAACCATTACACATCATTAGTTATTTAGGGTTTACATAAATGTTTTAAAATATCCCTTTTTAAAAAATTCATCAATAAAATACATTCTAAAATTATCTGGACAAAAGAAAATCCACAAACATCACTAAAGGAAGATATCTCAATTTATTCACCCGAAAGGATTACACAAGGAAGCTAGGGTCTCGTCACATAGCCCCTTATAACACCGGCATAAGACCTAAGTGTAAGGTGTGCTATGGTGAGAGAATCTGAGGGAGGCTCAGATAACATTGCCCTAGTAGTAATCTCTACTAACTTGAACTTCTCCTGTAGGCGTTTCCGTTCAAGCTTGACACGCTGGAGTTCGGCTTGGGCTTGGTCCAAAGCGAAGCCCACAGATGCTACCTCCTTCCCAAGCTCTGATAAGTGGGCTTCATAAGGGTCGAGTCTACTGGATGAAGCCATCGACTCCTCTTTCTGCATTGACCATTAACATCTTATTAAATCATTAAGAGTAAGTTAATATACTACTCAAAAAGATTGGGTCGTTACATTCTTCCCCCCTTAAGAAATTTCGTCCCTGAAATTTACACTTGAGGCCTAGTCGAAAAGGTGAGGGTACTTTTGCTTCATTGTTTCCTCAGGCTCCCAAGTCGCTTCTTCATATTTGTGATTCCTCCACAACACTTTCACAAGGTGGGTAGTCTTGTTTCGTAGGACCTTGTCTCTACGGTCCAAGATCTCCACTGGCTGCTCCTCATAAGAGAGGTCGTGTTCCAGTTGTACCACCTCTGGGTTCAGTACATGCGAATGGTCGGGTATGTACTTCCTCAAGAGAGATACATGGAAGACATCATGAACTTGAGCTAGATTTGGTGGAAGTGCTAGACGATAGGCCACTGCTCCTATGCGATCAAGGATTTCATAGGGGCCAATGTACCTAGGGATGAGCTTCCCTTTCTTCCCAAACCGCATGACTCTCTTCCATGGAGAAATTCGAAGGAAGACTTTGTCACCAACACCAAACTCCAAGTCCCTTCGACGATTGTCAGCATAGCTCTTCTTCCGACTCTGAGCAGCCTTTATGTGTTGTTGGATGGCATGAACCTGTTCTGTCATCTCTTGCACGAGATCAGGCCCAAGAAGCTTCCTCTCACCAGTTTCATCCCAACAAGTAGGAGTTCTACACCGCTTTCCATACAGAGCTTCATAGGGTGCCATATGAATACTCGCATGGAAGCTATTGTTATAGGAGAACTCCACTAATGGGAGGTGTTGATCCCAACCACCTTTAAATTCCATTGAGCATAATCTCAACATTTCTTCGAGTGTCTGAATAGTCCTTTCAGATTGGCCATCAGTTTGAGGATGATAGGCCGTACTAAAATTCAATTCAGTATTCAGAGCATGTTGAAGACTTCTCCAGAATTTTGATGTGAATCTTGGGTCACGATCAGATACGATGGATAGTGGTACCCCATGCAGCCTTACCACTTCCTTCACGTATATCTTGGCAAGCTGATCCAGAGAGAAATCTTCCCGAATAGAGATAAAATGGGCTGTCTTGGTGAGACGGTCCACAATAACCCATATCGCATTGTTTCCTTTGGATGTTTTCGGGAGACCAGTTACAAAGTCCATAGTGATATTATCCCACTTCCATACTGGTATGGGTAGCGGTTGTAATACCCCCTTAGGAATTTGTCGTTCTGCCTTTACTTGCTGACACACCAGGCACCTTGTAGTGTAATCAGCAATCTCCCTCTTCATGTTATCCCACCAATAATGATCACAAAGGTCTCTATACATCTTAGTGCTTCCCGGATGTATAGAGAAAGTAGAGCTATGAGCTTCATCCATCAGTTCTTTCTTTATCTCCGGAATATATGGGACACATAGTCTTGTATGAAATTTCAATACACCTTCTTGATCAATATTGAAATCAGGGAGCTTCCCATCCTTTACAGCCTCAAACTTCTCCTGCAGCAAAGGATCTTCTTTTTGAGCCTTCTTGATCTTCTCTAGTAATGAAGGTTGAGAAATCATTTGGGATAGGGTTGATGATGTCCCTTTCCTTATAATTCCCATGTCCAGTTTTACTAGATCTTTAATCAAGGGATCTCCCAAGATCCTCATCGTTGCCAGAACAACAAGATCTTTCCTACTTAACGCATCCGCGACTTTGTTTGCTCTTCCAGGGTGATAATGAATTGAACAATCATAGTCTTTAATAAGCTCCAACCATCTCCTTTGTCTCATGTTCAATTCCTTCTGTGTGAAAATATACTTTAGACTTTGGTGGTCATTGTATATATCACATTTCTCCCCATAAAGATAGTGCCTCCATATCTTTAGAGCAAAAACAACTGCCGCCAGCTCTAGATCATGCATAGGATAATTCTTCTCATGAATCTTCAACTGTCGATATGCATAAGCAATTACCTTGTCATTTTGCATGAGGACGCACCCAATCCCTTTCAGAGATGCATCGCTAAAAATAATGAATCCTTCTCCGATAGAGGGTAGTGTTAACACAGGTGCAGTAACCAATCTCTTCTTCAGCTCTTGGAAACTTTCCTCACATTCCTTTGTCCAGATGAACTTAACCCCTTTTCGAGTCAACTTGGTTAGTGGATTAGAAAGCCGTGAAAAGTTTTTCACAAACCTCCTATAATATCCCGCTAAACCAAGGAAACTACGAATCTCAGTTACTGTTGTGGGTTGGGGCCACTCCTCCACAACCATTGTCTTTGCAGGGTCAACCGAGATTCCTTCATTGGTTACGATGTGCCCCAAGAAAGCCACTTTTTGTAACCAAAACTCACACTTGTTGAACTTCCCAAAGAGCCTCTCCTTCCGTAGAGTTTTCAAAACAACCCTCAGATGATCTTCATGCTCCTCACGACTTTTTGAATATATCAAAATATCATCAATAAAAACTACCACAAAGTTATCAAGGTAGATTTTAAAGACTCTATTCATCAAATCCATGAAAATAGCAGGAGCATTAGTCAAGACGAAGGGCATAACAGTAAACTCATAATGCCCATATCTTGATCGGAAGGCAGTCTTTGGAATATCTTCCTTCTCCACCCTCAGTTGATGATAACCAGATCGAAGGTAAATCTTAGAGAAGAATTGAGCCCCACGAAGTTGGTCAAATAAATCATCAATTCTTGGAAGAGGATATCTGTTCTTCACTGTGATCCCGTTCAGTTCTCTATAATCAATGCATAGCCGCATTGATCCATCCTTCTTCTTCACAAAGAGAACTGGTGCTCCCCAAGGAGACACACTCGGTCGGATAAACCCCTTCTCCAACAAGTCTTGGATTTGTTTCTTTAGCTCTTCTAGCTCCACATTTTCCATTCTATACGGAGTCTTTGATATCGGTTGAGACCCAGGTACGAGTTCAATGGAGAACTCTACCTCTCTTTCCGGGGGAGGTCCAGGTAACTCCTCAGGAAATACATCCATGTATTCCTGAACAATCGGAACATCTTCAATTTGTATACTCCCTTTCCCTTCTTCCTCATCACCGATTAACTCCATAAAGAAAGCTATAGGAGGTGCTTCTAGAGAGGGATCAGTTCGGGATACCTCTCCTCGGAAGATAACTGTAGGTCGTTCATTCAAGACTACTGATATTTCCTTACTTCTGCATTTGATCTTAGCATTATACTTTGAGAGCCAGTCCATCCCTAGTATAACGTCGAATTCCAACATGGGAATGACTACTAGATTTGCGATAAGATTGTGCTCACTAAAGTAAACACTAGAGTCTCTAAACACTGTTGATGCATGGATAATCCCACTTGGAGTCTTGACTGACAACTCTACCTCAAGCAATCCGGGGACTGATTCTATATTCCTTGCAAACTTGGAGGAAATAAAGGAATGCGTAGAACCAGAATCAAATAAAGTACTTGCTAGTTTTGAGAGGACAACAAGAGTACCTGCTACCACATCGTTCGGGACTTCAACTTCAGCTGTTGTGATAGCGAAAGCACAACCTTGCTCCCTTGGCCTCTGCTGAGGTTGATGGTGATTCCCCTCCACCGCCCTCGGATTTGGACATTGATTAGCAAAGTGCCCAAGCTGTCCACACTTGAAGCATGTGACTTCGGGTAGGGACAGAACCATCTTTCCTCTGTCGTTAGTGTTGGGAAGTTGAGGCTTCACATCACTACGACAATTCCGAGAAATATGGCCTTCTTTTCCACACCTATAGCACTTACCACTTCCGATCAAGCAGTTCCCCGGATGCTTCTTCCCACATTTATTGCATGTGGCATGTTGCATATGCTTTCCACCTCTTTCCTGATCAAAACTTATTCCCAGGCTTGGTTCTAGATTTCTCTTCTTTTCATTAGATTTGTGAGACCACTGTGTCTCCCCAAACTCTAGTTCCACTTTCATAGCACTTCGAACTATTTCTTCATAGCTATCATAGTCCCTGTTGGCTAGATTCTTTCGTAGATGAGGTCGTAGTCCACCAAAGAATCTATCAACCTTACCATTAGGGTCCATGAAAAATCTTGAGGTATAACGGGAAAGCCTTGTGAAGTTCATCTCATAGCTTCCGACAGATTCGTTCTCCTTCTACTTCAGCTCGAGAAACTCTTTCTCCATTCTCGTTCTCATGGAACGAGGGAAATACTTGTTAAAGAAAATTCCCCGAAATTCTTCCCACTACATAGCTTCCATCTCTCCTCATGGATTTGTGTTTTTGATCAGTGACCACCACTGATCAGCTTCTCCCTCTAGGCGGTAAACAGCAAGGGTGACTTTTTCTTGTTCCGAACAATGAAGTACAGAAAATATCTTTTCAATGGAGCTTATCCATTGTTCCGCAACCAATGGGTCAGTAGATCCACTGAATGTTGGTGGTCGTTGACGCATGAAGGACTCAACAGAAAGTCGTTCCCTTCGTGGTGAGGTCGGCCTCTCAGCTTGATTCAAGTTATTACTCATAACTTGAGTCAGTTGGTTCATCATTCGCATGAATGTTTCCATTCCGGCTTCCATCGGAGGGCCGTCAGCACATGGTGCATTGCGGTCACCATCGACACGGTTCCTCCTATTGCCCTCCATTTTCTAAAAGAATAAAACCTTAGTGAGAAACTTATTTCATTTATGTATCTTTTAACTAAGACTTTATGCTTATACAATTACACTTTTCTATAATTCCTTCATAATGATTCATAAAAAGCTTGTGATTAACCAAACCTATCCCCCGGGAGTGTCGTAACCAAGAGTGCAGCAAGGCCCGTTATCGTGCACCAGTTCCCGTTCGAGTCTAGCTCAAAGCGGTGTTTTCGGGTTTTACCCCTATGTACATCTGTGCCAGAGCCGCCTCTACCTGATCGTATCCAGACAGGGATGTATTTGTTTGATAAACCACTTACTCAATACTTACCAAAATACCAGGAAGTTTTCCTATATTTAAACTTTTCTATAGGGTTCTTCCTAATGTTTTTATATCCTAATTTCCACAAATAACTAAACCATCCTTTGATACCAACTATAGCATCCCACCATTTTATAACATAAACTTTCATTATATTACACATAACTGAGGATCTTTAAGGTCTAGTGTCTTGGAAACCAGGAACAAAATACATGAAAGCAACATAAATCATTCTTCTTAAACACTTGAAAGGCTTCTCCTTAAGTTCATCTTAGGTTCATTACTGCATCTCATAACCTGGGGACATACATCAAAAGAAAGGGTGAGCAGAAGGCCCAGTAAGGGAAATAAGAGGAACATTTTACATGTGAACTTGATATACTTCAATAAGGACATGAAAAGAACTTTAAGGCATGAGAAAGAAATCATGAGGCATTTCATAATAAAAATAACATTTTTCATAACTTGAAGATGTGGCTACATCATTTAACATAGACAATCATGAACATATCACCAAGGTCCATCCCCAAGGTGTCATTTGAAAATTACCAAGGTTATTCACCAAGGTATCGTGAAAATTGTAATCTCTAGTGGTTACATCATTACCCAATGCATTGGAGCGCTATCAGGGCGCACCCTTAAATTTTCCTTTATTATCATGTGATCCACATATATCATCATCAAACATTTCATAAATAACCCACATAGCATAAAATAAATGGGTTTCATTTCATAATCATAACGTTTTAAAAACTGCTTTAAAGACATGATCTTTACGTCACTTTAAACCCACGGAAAGGGAAAGCGGGTCTCATGTATGTAAATCCCAGAATTTAAAATGGAAAATTTTGATATATATGTGAATACCCTTGTAGAAATAAGAGCTTTGAGTATTCACTTTATAACATAAAATAATTTTTGAGAAAAGAGAGAGGCATTTTGAGGGGAAAATTCTGCAGCATAACGGCTAAGTTTCGGGGTTTTAGAAAACATTGAAATGAGAGGGGACATGGGTCACCCACTCATAAATGATCCATAAAACAGTAGGGTGAAAGAATAAGAAGGACATATGGACATGGTAATGAAATTTGAGGGACATACCATTTGAAATGAAAAACATGGAAGGAAAAAAATTTAGATTTCTCTTATGAAAATTCGGCAGCCTTACGACGTCACTTAACTTCAAAAAAAAATGATTTGACAAGATCAAATAGGGTCCCTCATCATATGATCATAAGAGATCAGTATGATAGACATAGAGATCATACCCCAACATAATAAAAAGGAACTTGAAAGACTTGACATGAAAATCGAACTTGAAGAATGAGAAGGGTGAAAGAATCCCTTAAAAATTCGGCAGCCTAACGGCGTCACTTAAACTTTCATAAAACGAAATGATGAGAGTAAGAGGGGATCTCTCATCATATAAACATGAAAGGGAAGTAAGAGGAATATAAAAGAACATCATCTCACATAAAAACATGGAGCATAAAAGGAAGGACATAAAAGAGATTACATGAAAAGAAAGAGAGGGGTCAGATCCCTTACCTTAAAACGTGACTCTTGAAACTCAAAGGATTGGACCTTGAGGGCTTGGGGGCACCTTGGGAAGACTCCTTGGAAGGTAAGAAGACCAGAACTTCTTTGGGGGAGAGTTGGGAGTGAAAAATAAAGGAGGAAAGGGTGGGTATTTATAGGGAAAGTGAGGGGACAAAGCATTAATGGCCAAGGGACACCTCACATGTGCTTTTCTCAAACCCATGTGCTCTCCCTTGGAATTTATCATGGAGTTAGGCCACATGGGGCCCCCAAAACAATAATTCATCACCCTTGGACGGCCAACCCTCAAAATATCTCATGACATCATCATGACACCGTTATGATGTCATTAAACATACCGAAACCCTAAAACTGTATTTTTACTATTCACTGAAAATTCAACTTTCTCAGAATAACCCCAAAATTTCACCTTAACCAAATATCAATGCTCTGATTTAAAAAATGAAATCCATTTTATAAAAATAATTTTCTAAATATTTTTAATTTAATTTTTAAATTAAAACACTATTCATCGAAAATTCATTTTTTTCAGAAAAATCCCCAAAAATTACCTTAACATAATATCGATGCTCTGAGTTCAAAAATAAAGTCCTTTTTATAAAAATAATTTTCTAATTATTTTTAATTAAATTTTTTTAATTAAAAAACACTATTCATCCGAAAAAAACTAATACTTGACTAATAATTTATGAAACCATTATTTACCCATTTTATTGAATCACATTACTTAATCTAGGTGTCTAAATTATATTAAAACTTTCTTTGAGTGAAATTACTAATCCATTTGGTCATATTACTAATCCTAAGCGTAAAATCACTATTCATAATTTACTATTCATCAAAAATTAAGTTGATCTTATTAGACTCCAAATTCCTTACTGAACACTTTTGTAGAAGACAATTTTTTGAAAATCATTACACATCATTAGTTATTTAGGGTTTACATAAATGTTTTAAAATATCCCTTTTTCAAAAATTCATCAATAAAATACATTCTAAAATTATCTGGACAAAAGAAAATCCACAAACATCACTAAAGGAAGATATCTCAATTTATTCACCCGAAAGGATTACACAAGGAAGCTAGGGTCTCGTCACATAACCCCTTATAACACCGGCATAAGACCTAAGTGTAAGGTGTGCTATGGTGAGAGAATCTGAGGGAGGCTCAGATAACATTGCCCTAGTAGTAATCTCTACTAACTTGAACTTCTCCTGTAGGAATTTCCGTTCAAGCTTGACACGCTGGAGTTCGGCTTGGGCTTGGTCCAAAGCGAAGCCCACAGATGATACCTCCTTCCCAAGCTCTGATAAGTGGGCTTCATAAGGGTCGAGTCTACTGGATGAATCCATCGACTCCTCTTTCTGCATTGACCATTAACATCTTATTAAATCATTAAGAGTAAGTTAATATAATACTCAAAAAGATTGGGTCGTTACAGTTACTATGTCGAAATTTCGAAAGGAATTTCTCTCTCCTCATTTACATTCAAGCAATTCTTTTGTATCATGAATCTAAATTCCATTTCATTTGTTGGGAAATGTATCTATATGACCCCCTTACTTTCCATGTCATGTAAATATGATTATAAACCCCTTTCTCTCTCATCAACCATTTTTATGAGTTCTTATGTCACGTCGTTATGCTGTTGAAATTACACAACGTTTTTCCAAGCCAAAGTCATTGTGTAGTGAACACCATGCCCATTTCTCTATCACTGGTATTCACCTCTATGAAGATTTAATTATTGTTTAAAGAGTTTCAAATATTTATTCCACATTATTTTATCATGGAATAAAATATTATGTTGAATAATTCAATGTTTTATGATCCATGTGGCACACTTATGCATGAAATGAAATGTTTAAGAAGGGCATGCCCTGATAGCGCTCCAATGCATTGGGTAAAGTATAGTATCATGATACATCATTTGAAATGGTTGTTTAATCATGATAATTCAATTGAAATGAGGGTTTACTCGTGCTTCATGTGAAATTAGGGTTTACTCATGCTCCATGTGCAATGAGCCTTGGCTCATACTATTTTCATGTTAAGTGTTGTTGCCACATTTCCATGTTATAATTATCACGCTTTATCATGCCTTTATGTTTATGTTTCTCTTGTGATCTATTGATACACCTATTTTATAACATGTATTGTATTCCTCATGTTATTCCATGATTATTCCCTTACTGGGATTTATAGCTCACCCTTTTCTTATGCATGTCCTCAGGTTATCCCATGAAATGATAAGTATGAGGAAATGTAGTGGTCATGTAAAGGAAGTTTTCAATAAGGATGTTGTATTTAATGTTTTAAGTTGTTATGTAGTGATCCTAATCCCCAAAGAAACTATACCTCTCAATCTTCTATGTTTTATCAAGTGAAGTTTATGTAATAAATCATGTTTATGTTTGAAATTAAAAGCAGGGTTGTCATAGTTGGTATCATAGGATAGGTTTAGTTATTTTTGGGATTAGGATTAGAAAACCCTAGTAAAGAATTAGAGAGAAGAATAAGTATAATAAAAACATCCCTAAGTTTTGGTGAGTATTGATTAAGTGGTTTATCAAGAAAATACATCCCTGTTTGGATATGAGCAGGTAGAGGTGGATCTGGCACTGATGTATCTTAGGGGTAAAACCTAAAAACACCGGTTTGATCTAGACTCAAACGGAAACTGGTGCACGAAAACGGGCCTTGCTGAAATCTTGGTTACAACACTCCTAGGGGATATTATTTGGTAAATTCAAAATCTTAGTATGAACCATTATTAAGGGACAAAAAAAATTCCCTAAGAATATATGTTAGAAAGTAGATCATGGATAACATAGACTGAAGCCAATAGATTCATATGTTAAATAAATAAAAGTTATTTATAAGTAATCAGTTTTGTCCTTGTATTACCCTTTATGTGTTACCCATAACTTTCCTTTTACTCCAGCCAATGGCTGGTAATAAGAGGAATCGGTCTAACAACCGATGTGAAGATCAATGTGATGACTGTGCTAATGAGATGCCCAATCCAATAGGAGCGGGAATTGCAGACTTTGTCACACTTCTCTCTCAGCTAACTCAAGATTTGAATAGAAACATGGGTCAAGAGGAATGTTCAACCCCCCCCTAAGAAAGAACAAGTCACTATCGAGAGTTTCATGAGATAAAGGCCTCCTACTTTTAATGGATCATATGGTCCCTCAATCGCTGAATAATGGATCAACTCCATTGAAAAGATATTTTCCATCCTTCAATGTTCTGAAAAAAGAGAAGGTTATTCTGGATGCTTATTGTATGGAGGGTGAAGCTGATCAATGGTGTACGTTGATAAAAAATATGAAGCCTGAGGAGGAGATCGAGGCATTGGAATGGAAGTATTTTCAGAAGATGTATTTAAATAAATATTTTCCACGCACCCTCTGATTTAAGATGGAAAGGGACTTATTTTACCTCAATAAAAAAGATGATGAATCTATTGAAGTGTATGAGGAAAACTTCACAAGGATTGCACGATATGCTTTCATCTTTGTCATTACCCCCGAATGCAAGGTTGACCGCTTCTTTGGTGGGCTGAAACCTAGCCTGTAGAAAGCACTGGTGATCTGTGACTTCGAAAGCTATGAGGAAATTGTTCAATATGCCCTAAAGGTCTAAATGGAGATCAGAGAATATCAAGGGTATCATGGGGATAAGAAGCATAAGGTTGACTTAAATGCTGGTAGTCTGATGGATAAATCTAATGGTTCTAAGAAGATCCAGTACCGGACTTGCCAAAGGTGCGAAAAGAAGCACCCTGGAAATTGCTTGAAGGGTATGAGGAAATGATTTAGGTGTGGAAGAGAAGGGAACCTAGCTATTAACTGCCGACAAGAAAAACCCACGGCTGCAACAGAGGAGAGGAAAGCTCCGTTCGAACCTCAACGCGTTGTTCACTAATACAACTACAAATAACTAGGGCATCTTGCAAGTCAGTGCCCTAAGCCAAGGGTTTTCAGAGGCAACCAACAACCTCCAAGGCAGTAAGGGAGATATTTTTCCATCACTACTACCGAAGTGAACCCTGAAAATGAAGTGGTGGCAGGTTCACTAGTTATTCATTCAAGAACAGTGAATGTACTTTTTGATTCAGGTTCTACGCATTCTTTTATATCTCAAAAATTTAGTAGAACAATCCCAGCACCACCACAAATCATGGAAGTGAAGATGTCAGTGAGTACAGAAAATGGGGAAATCATTGAATCCCATGAATATAACTCCTCCCCTATCATAATTTGTGGATTGAACTTCCCAGCGAACCTCGTCATACTCCCTCTGGTGGAATTTGATGCAATTCTTGGCATGGATTGACTTTCCTTATATAGAGACAACATAAATTGTTGTGAGAGAGAAATCACTCTCCATGTGGAGAATTGACCCTCGATTCTTAACAAGTGCAAGGAGAAATATTAATCTTATTTAGCTCCATAATCTTAAGCATGGATATTACTACCCTATGAGAACACATATCTGGCTCAGATGATTGAGTCTAAGGAGGCAACCATCCTAGAAGACATGCCTATTTTGAGGGAATTTGCTGAAGTGTTTCCTGAGGAATTTCTAGGTCTTCCTCCTATAAGAGATGTTTAATTCTCAATTGATCTTATACCTGGGGAATTGCCAATATCTAAGACTCCGTATAGAATGGTTGTTGTGGAGCTTGAGGAGATGAAGAAATAACTACAAGAGAATTTTGATAAAGGGTTTATATGCCTAAGTTCTTCACTATGGGGTGCACCGGTCCTCTTTGTCAAGAAGAAGGATGGGTCAATGCGCCTTAACATCAATTATCGTGAGCTTAACAAAATCACGATAAAGAACAAGTATCCTCTCCCATGAATTGATGACTTGTTCAATCAGCTGCATGGAGCATAATACTTCTCCAAGGTGGATTTGCGGTCGGGATATTATCAAGTAAGTTTGAAGAAGGAAGATATCCCCAAGACTGCTTTTCGTACAAGATATAGGCACTATGAATTCATAGTAATGCCTTTCAGACTCACTAATGATCCAAAAATTTTCATGGACTTGATGAAAATAGTTTTTAGATATTGTCTTGACAAATTTTTGGTAGTCGTTATAGATGATATTCTGTTATACTCTAAAACCAAGGAGGATCATGAGGAGCATCTAAGAACTATACTAGAGACCTTTCAGAAGGATAAGCTCTATGAAAAGTACAACAATTGTGAGTTCTAGTTGAATGAGGTCTCATTCTTGGGCCATATCATCACAAGCAATGGAATATCTATGGATCCCTCTAAAACAGATGCAATTCAGGGATGTCTGAGGCCAACATCAGTAATGGATATCCGTAGCTTCTTGGGGTTAGCTGGATATTATCGACGATTTGTGAGAAATTTCTCACGATTGTCCAACCCTCTTACCAAGCTAACTCGAAAGGGAGTAAATTTTTCTTGTAGTGATGAATAAGAAGAAAGCTTTAAGGAGTTAAAAAGGAGGCTTATCACCGCGCCTATGCTCACTTTACCCACAAGTGGATAAATTTTTGTGGTATTTAGTGATGCTTTAAAGAAGGTCCTGGGATGTGTGTTGATGAAAAAAGAAAAATTCATTGCCTATGCTTCAAGGCAATTGAAAGTTCATGAACAGAATTATCCAACACATGACCTCGAGTTGGCTATAGTGATCTTCGCTTTGAAAATTTGGTGGAATTATCTCTTTAGGGAGAAGTGTGAAATATATAAGGAGCACAAAAGCCTAAAGTATATATTCACACAGGAAGAGTTGAACATGCTCCAATGAATATGGTTAGATCTGATTAAATACTGTGACTACTCAATCTATTACCACCCTAGGAAAGATAACAAGGTAGCAGGTGCCCTAAGTAGAAAGGACCCAACTATTCTATCATTGATGAGAATTCAAAAGGATCCAATCTTCTTAGATTTGATGAATATAGACATGGGAATCATAAACAAGGGAACATCATCAATCCTTTCACAAATTATTTCTCAACCATCACTTTTAGAAAGGTTAAAGGATGCTTAAAAGGATGATGTGGGAATTCAGGAAAAAGTGGAAGCTATCGAAAAAGGGAAATCCTCAGGGTTTAATGTTAATGTAGAAGGAATCGTGAGATTTGGGAAAAGACTTTGTGTTCCATCATTTCTAGAGCTGAAGAAGAAACTTTGGGATGATGCACATAGTTCAAATTTCTCTATTCACCCAGGAAACACAAAGATGTATCAAGATATCCGAGAGCATTATTGGTGGGATAATATGAAGAAGGAGATCTTTGAATATACATCAAAGTGCCTGGTGTGTCAGTAAGTGAAGGTAGAGAGGCAGAAGTCTAAGGGGATGATGCATCTATTGCCCATACAAGAATGGAAATGGGAGAACATCACCATGGACTTTGTCACCGAACTTCTGAAGACATCCAAAGGAAAAAATGTAATCTAGGTTGTTGTGGATTGTCTTACAAAGGCTGCACACTTAATTTCTATTCGAGAGGATTTCTCATTGGATCAACTGGCACAGATATATATCAGGGAAGTGGTAAGGATTTATGGAGTACCACTATCTATTGTGTCCGACCGAGATCCAAGATTCACCTCAAAGTTTTAGAAGAGTCTTCAACATGATCTGAATACTGAACTAAACTTCAGTATGGCCTATCATCCTCAAACTGATGTCCAATCTGAGCGAACTATTGAAACACTTGAGGATATGTTGAGAGCATTCTCAATTGACTTTAAAGGAGGATGGGATCAATATCTTCCTCTGGTTGAGTTCTATTATAATAATAGTTTTCACTCAATAATCCAAATGGCACCATATGAAGCCCTTTATGGTAAAGGGTGTAGAACACTGTCATGTTGGGATGAGGTCGGTGAGCGTAAGCTGCTTGGACCAAAAATGGTCGAAGAAATGGTGGAGAAGGTGAAAACCATTCAGCAGCATATCAAGGTAGCCTAGAGTCGATAAAAGAGTTATGCAGATAACCATCGATGATACCTTGAGTTTAAATTTAGAGACATGGTATTTCTATGCATATCTCCGTGGAAGAAGTTCATGTGGTTTAGAAAGAAATGGAAGTTAATTCCAAGGTACATCGGCCCCTTTGAGATTCTTGATCATGTTGGGGCTGTGGCCTATCAACTAGAACTTCCACCTACCTTGGCCAAAGTACATGATATATTTCATGTATCCCTCTTAAGGAAGTACATACTGAACCCTTCACATGTACTCTCTTCAGAGGTGGTAAAGTTAGAGGATGATCTTTCTTATGAGGAGAAACCCGTG
The DNA here is from genome assembly GCA_963277665.1 of Viscum album. Classification (NCBI taxonomy): domain Eukaryota; kingdom Viridiplantae; phylum Streptophyta; class Magnoliopsida; order Santalales; family Viscaceae; genus Viscum; species Viscum album. The sequence continues at coordinate 1,818,677,195 of OY728127.1, forward strand.
AAGATCTTAGATCGTAGAGAAAAGGTTCTACGAAATAAGAAAATACCCCTCGTCAAGGTGTTGTGGCGAAACTACAAGTTTGAATAAGCGACATAGGAATCAGAGGAAATGATGAAGCAGAGTTACCCAAATCTATTTTAGTGCGGGAAAAGGAAATTTTGAGGGTGAAATTTCTTAATGGGGGAAGATTTTAACGACCCAAACTTTCATTAATGGAAATACCTATTGATATAATTAAATGTATCTTTATGTAAAATGTTTATATAAAATGTCAACTTATTTGGTTTTATGTTTTTGGATTTTAAAATACTATTAAGAATTGTGACCATTTATAATATAGTTGTTGAACAATGATCACATGATTAGTTTAAATATAGGGCTTTAACAAATCCAATTTACTCAGACAAAGGAAGCGATGATCTCATCTAGTAGACGTGACCCATATGAAGCCCATTTTTCGGAGCTCAGAAAGAAGGTTGCATCTTTGGGATTTACTCTTGACCAAGCCCAATCCAATCTTTAATATGTTAAGCTTGATAAGGACCACCTATGAGAGAAGTGTAAGTTGATAGATATTACCACCCAAGCAATGTTATCTAAGCCACCCCAAGAGTCTGTCACCATCACACACCTTACTCTTCGATCTTATGTGGGTGTTATAAGGGGTTATGTAACAAGACCTTAGTAATATGGTTATGTACATTATTTTTTTATATAATAATTAATATACTTTCATTTTATTATTGTTACATTTTAAATAGTTTTTAAAGCACAAATAGTATTTTTAGTTAATGTTCAACTAAGAGACCTATTTTAACGAATTAATGGATTTTTGAATTAAATAATATTTTAATAAATTATAATTATTTTTATTAAATTAATTTTTATTAAATATAAATGTTCGTATAATTTTATGAATGCAATTGTAATTTTTATTAAGGTTTAAAATCCATTTTTGTCAAAACCCATGAATTTTCGATGAATGCTGGTTTTTATTTTAAAAGTCAAAATTTACATATTTATAAAATTATTTAGATAAAATAAATATTATTTCTGTAATCATGACATCAAAATTATCCAACGGTAATTTTTTCATAATTTTCGGAGAAAGTCAAATTTTTGGGTAAAAATTAAATACCGTTTAAATATATAATGTGTTTTATGACATCATAATGACCCAATAGTGATGTAATAAAATACTTTAAACTTTATTTTCAGCCAAAATATGTTTTACCATTAAAATAATGTGATTTTGGGTTTTTTTGATTTATTTTACAAATCTTTAGTGGACCCTTCAAGACTTATTAAACATTTTGTCATTTTAAATTGTTTTCCTTGGGAGTGTGACTCACCTCCACATAAGAAACCCCATTATTTTAAGATTTTCAGACTTTGGACTTATAAAATATTGTTTTCCACTCCCCTTTGAAAAAAACCATGGGAAAAAACCATGAGCTGGTTTGTGGTTTGGATTAGTTTAATGTGAGGTGTCTCAAACCTAAATAATAAAGAATTCCCTCACCTTTCCTATATAAACCCACCCAAGATCCCACTTCCTCCTCACTCAAAGCCTTTGGAGTTCGTCCAACCTCTGCCCTCATATCTCTAGAATCCTCCCAAGTCTCCCTAATATCCCAAGAATCCTCTCTCAAGCCTCTCTCAAGTCTTTGGAAGCACACTTCCAAGTAAGATTTTTTCTTTCTTTCTCATTTTTGTCCAATATTTTTTAAGTTGTTATGAAATTTTAATTTTAATTATAAATGTTTTGGTATGGTTTCAAACCTCCCCCATAATTCCCTCTTTATGTTTGACTAATTGGATACCCCTTTCTCTCTCATTAAATGCCTCCCATGTACACCGATTACTGTGCCGAAATTCTGAAAGGAATTTCTCTCTCCTCATTTACATTCAAGAAATTATTTTGTATCATGAATATAAATTCCATTACATTTATTGGGACATGTATCTATATGACCCCCTTACTTTCCATGTAAGGTAAATATTATGAGACACCCCTTTCTCTCTCATCAACCATTTTTATGAGTTCTTATGTCACACCGTTATGCTGTAGAAATTGCATCGCGTTTTTCCAAGCCAAAGTCATTGTGTAGTGAATACCATGACCATTTCTCTATCAATTGTATTAACCTTTTTTCACATTTACTTATTGTTTAAAGAGTTTAAAATATTTATTCCACATTCATTTATCATGGAATAAATTATTATGTTGAATGATTCAATGTTTTATGATCCATGTGGCACATTTATGCATGAAACGAAATGTTTAAGAAGGGTGTGCCCTGGTAGCGCTCCAATGCATTGGGTAAAGTATAGTATCATGATAAATCATGTAAAATGGGTGTTTACTCATGATAATTAAAGTGAAACTAGAGTCTACTCATGCTTCATGTGCAATGAGGGTTTACTCATGCTCCATGTGCAATGAGCCTTGGATCATGCTAATTCTATGTTAAGTGTTGTTGCCACATTTCCATGTTATGATTATCATGATTTATCATGAATTTATGTTTATATTTCTCTTGTGATCTATTTATATTCCTATTGTCTAACATGTATTGTATTCCTCATGTTATTCCATGATTATTCCCTTATTGGTATTTACAGCTCACCCTTTTCTTATGCATGTCCTCAGGTTATCCCATGCAATGCTAAGTACGAGGGAATGTAGTGGTCATGTAAAGGAATTTTTCAATAAAGATGTCTTATTTCATGTTTTAAGTTGTTATGTAATTATCCTAAGCCCCAAAGACACTATACCTCTCGATCTTCTATTATGTATCAAGTGAAGTTTATGTAATAAATCATGTTTAAGTTTGTAATAAAAAGCAGTGTTGTTATAATTACACACACCTCCTATAACTAAGAAGGATGAGGTAACATAATTAATTTCCTTTATATCATAAAATCACTCAAAGTTCACCCCATTGGGTATTTATTATATAGTTAAACACACTTTAATTTAATCCCATGTCCATCAGAAACCATAAAATCAAATTATAATAATCAGATGGTCTATTGTGGCCCTAGACTTCCTTACCCAACTCATACAGGTCAATGGAAACTAGTTCAATTAGTTTTAGGTCAATTTCACATGGGTGGGGAGACATTTAATCAAACGTCGCATGAAACATGAATAAACCATATGGAATGGTTAAGGACCACCCACCTTAGTGTATTAGAATCCCACTTAATAAATATCTTTTGAAGATTAAAATTTAATTGGTAGGAATAAAAAATCTACCCCATTAATTTAGGGAATAAATGATGGAACACACTGAAACAATTGAACAAAAAAGGAATATATCAAATAGGAGTGATGAAGTTACAATTAGTTACCACCTAGGATGAACAATATTCAAATACAATATGGAATAAAGAGAGTCTAGATCTTGGAAAAAATAAATAAGAGGGGAAGGGAAAGGGGGTTGAGCGACTGGCCATAAAAAATGAGAGAGAAGGCCTCATTTAAGTTTTAAATAGAATTATTAATTATTTTAATTTATTTTAGAAAAACACATAATAGGTAACCATCAGGTATCCACTGACCTCGCACTGGGTACCCAGTGTCCACTAGGTACCCGACCTAGGGTCACTGGCCACTAGTGGCCCTAAGAAAACCACCTCCTCACCTGGAGGTTCCATAGGGCACCCGATACTAGACCAATGGATACTCAATGGATTCTCTCACTAAGATAGAAGTCCTGATACTTGGTTTGTTCTCCCAAAATAGATGCTAGATCCCCCGAAAACACTAAAAATATTCACAATTCAATGAAATTCAAGATTTTTGTAATTAATTAAATAAAAAACACACCTTAAAATATGAATGATGTTACATCCTCCCCACCATATAATAGCTTGTCCCTAAGATGTATCAATAAGGCTCTCCTTGAAATAAATCTATCCATTATGCCTATATATCAGCCTCTTGCTCCCAAGTATCCTTCTAAATATACTTGTGCTACCACTACATTTGTACCAGAGGGACTATCTTCCCGTAAAGGATCTTCTCACTCTGATCCATTATACAAATTGGTCATTTCTCAAATGATGCATCAGGATCCAACTAAACATCTTTGATGCTGATCACATATGAAGGATCAAGGTGTTATCTCTTGAATTAAGATCCATGGAATACATTTTTCATTGAATAAAAAATTTGAGGGAGCACTAATTAGTAATTCATGATACTGACCTTATTGATAACCTCAAAGTGCCCCACTTATTTGGGTGTTAACTCCCCCTACCACTGAAAATGACTATCCCAATAAAGATGATGCTCATAAGAAAACCTGTCCACCCACCTCAAACTCCAAAATAATGATTCAATGGTATATATTCAAAAAATTTATACTTTGTGTAGTCACAAACCTATTATAGATCAACTGAATACGATATGATGTCTCCTGAATGATACTTAGTCTAATAATATATGACTCCCCTTCCTTTAACCAATATAGAAGAGAAAAAATGACCTAATGTACTATTAGAGTTGGTTCCCCAAAACCAAATTTCTTTTTAAATTTAGATTTCCTATATATTAAAATTCCTAAATATTAATAAACATATTATCACATGATGAGTTATCTTATATGTAACATTAATGTGATAATGTTCTTGGAGTATTTCTCATATCAAAAGGTTATATTAGTTTCTTCCTATGAAGAGAACCGGAAAATGTCATGATAGTATTATAAAACTTATATCTGATGGTCTAGATGGAATATTCTAAGAGGACATGGATAATGTTATGACTATCAGGTGTTGGATGCGTATAAGTGGATGAGACTTCTTATCATTAAGTTTTTCATTTGGTAATCTCCAATATGGGGGGTTATAAGGACAAAACCACAAATAGGAATTCTACATGTTATATGTGTCATTAGATATTCTTATATATGGATGTGTGTATTCATCCTTAGACTTGAGATTATTATTAATGTATATTGTGAATCATGTGTTTCGATGTATTATTAAAAAACTTTATGATATATGCTCATAGAAAAGTAGGATACATTGGGTTCATCATAAGTGATATAAAATTAATGAATAAGTCATGAAAGTATTTGTCACATACATATTAATAGAAGTAGATATCGCAGGCTCTTTGATTGGAATAGAATTATAAAATTGAGTCTATGGCCATGGAAATTTATTGAAAAGTTCATTTCAAAGAGTCAAAGAAATATATTCAATCTTATAATTTGATGACACAAGTATGCACCCTGCTTGATGAGATATTAAGAAAAAATATTATATTACATAATAAACATTTTTATGAGGTTATTGTTATTTCAACATTAACTTATTTCTCTATTGGTTCCTTAACATGTTATTAGTTGTTAATCTCAGACTTTATGAAAAATATCCTAATGCCACTAATAAAGAGTTCCATAGGGTTACAGACTAAGTGGATCTAAAATCTCAATTAAATTCTATTTGAATTTAATAAACATTATACATAAGACCAAGGAATAATAATTATTTAGATTATATTGATCGTATAAATACAATCACTAATTATTTTAGTTTGTAATATATGTGAGTTGAATATTAAATAAATATTTATTCACTAGTCCTTGAATATCATATTTATTTATTTATTGAATGAATAATATAATGATATTTATTTATTTTAATAAATATTTATTATTCAAGGTTTGATAAATGTCGAGGAGGATTAATAGATAAAGTTAAGGGGCCAAATGGTTGTAATGTCCTGACCCGACTGACTACTAAGACGATATCTGGAACAATGGGTCACATGGCATCAAGTTCATCTCCCCATATGCTAGAGGCTTCCGACTAGCAACAAAGGTCTCAGGAGATAATAGTGGGTAGACTATACTATAACATCCCCACTTGGGTTCCACACAATGATGCCCCGATCTGGTTGGCCATTGGCGCACCTCCCTATATGCAAGAGGATACTGACTAGCAATGAGGGTCTGGTAAGTCAGTTGTGGGGAGACTCTACCCTCTTTTATCAGATTAAACACCAGTGGAAATAATAACAAATATAGAAATAATATATAAAGTCAAAAAATACCAATATCTGATGATAATAAAGCAGTAAATACAATATCCAACTAAAGTGGAAAAGCATGCCATGCTAATGTACGTCTCAAGTGTCAAATTAAAAACTGGAAAATAAAGACACCAATGAAACCCAATAAGGTCTCAAACCACACCCAATTACCTCTTCTAATATCCATCCTGACTCAGCCATCTAACTTAGGACTTCTTCCCTTAACCTATCCAAAAAAACAAAGTCTACTCAGGTACTGATCAGGCAACCTGAGTAGGGTGTGAGTACAACTTAGTAGACCACCACTAATGGCGTCTAAAACAAATCTAGTCAATAACACTATATGTAGTTGTATAAAGAATAATATAAAAGTAATAAAGTAAAAAGTATACAATTATTCAATTATCCCTTATTCAACCGCATAAACCTTTGGGTTCCCATGGACACCCGTATCTCAATACCTCCTTCATCCCGTGTCAGAGTTTGAACCATTTTACATTATAAATTCACATTTAATTTAAACCAATGTGATTTCATTATCCATTTCAATTCAATTAATATCATGGATAATTGGAACCATAGTCCAATTCCAATTAATGGGTGTAAAACTCCATGTATAGAACCCTTATGAGTATTTGGAGAATCAATCCCTGTCTCACAACCCATGGGTATTTGGAGAATCGGTCTCTGTCCCATAAAATAAAATTTTCATGAATTATGGGTGTAGAATTCCATATCTATCAACCTGTGAATATTTGGAGCATCATTCCCTATCTCACACCCCGATTATCAATCATACATATATATCATGGGTGTAGAATGCCATATCTAGCACCTCATGAGTATTTGGAGCATCAATCCCTATCTCACAACCTATTTCTCAATAAAGAACATATATCACATACATCACATTATTCATGATTAATCTACATTAATATTTTATCACAATATTATATGTCACATGTATCACAACATCACATTAATTAATTCAAAAATTAATTAATCACATAGTCCCATTAATTAATTCAAAAATTAATTAATCATATCACCAAATTAATTAATTCAACATTTAATTAATTAAATTATTACATTAATTAATTCAATAATTAATTAATCATATAATCCCATTAATTAATTCAATAATTAATTAATCATATCACTATATTAATTAATTTAACAATTAATTAATTACATCATTACATTAATTAATTCAACAATTAATTAATCTCATATTCCCATTAATTAATTTAAAAATTAATTAATCATATTATCCCATTAATTAATCAAACAATTAATTAATAATACCATCACATTAATTAATTTAACAATTAATTAATCAATATCCACAACTCAAAATTTCATAATTAATTCTATAATTAATTATCTCATTCACAATATGAATAACTTATAACTAATTCTATAATTAATTATCTCAAATAATCTATTTCAATATCACATAATTAATTCAAAAATTAATTATTCAACTTATAAATCACATTATCTCATAATTAATTCAACCATTAATTATTCGACCTTATCAATTCAATATCCCAACCATCCACATTAATTAATTTATCAATTAATTAATCTAATTCATTCAATTTCACATTCACAGTAATTCTCATTAATTAATTCACAAATAAATTAATATAACTCATTCAATTGCTTCAACAAAATAATCTCCATTAATTAATTCTTTAATTAATTAATCCAACACATCCAATTATTATAACACAAAAATACCCATTAACTAATTCTCCAATTAATTAACTTAACTCAAAAATCACAACATTACACCCATTAATTAATTTACCAATTAATTAATCCAAATTATTCTCATTAACTAATTTCTCAATTAATTAATATAAATAAATTCCTTTAATTAATTTACCAATTAATTGTCTATGTCATCTCATATTAATTAATTAATAATTAATTAATTCATAATTAATTAATTCACATTCAAACCCCCTTCAATTAATCCACCAATTAATTGTTTCTGTCAATTCTATTATTTAGTTCAATAATCAAATAATTATGTTACTTAAATTAATTAATTCATCAATTAATTAATTCCATTATTTAATTCAAAAATTAAATAATCACATTTTTTCATTAATTAATTTGTCAATTAATTAATCCCATTATTTAATTCAACCAATTAAATAATAACATTTCTTCATTAATTAATTTTTAAATTAATTAATCTCATTATTTAATTCAATAATTAAATAATAAAATTTCTCACATTAATTAATTTATCAATTAATTAATCTACTAGTTCCATTAATTAATTCCATAATTAATTAATCTTATTAAAAATATCAATATCTCACAATAAACTCCACTATTAATTTTCTCAAATGATAATACCATTATTACGTAACTAATTTCACCAATAGTTATCTCAATTAACAATATTAATTTCACATAATTAATTTTGAAATTAATTATCCCCAATTTATGATATTAATATCCTACAGTTAATTCTATAATTAATTATTCCTGAAACCCACAATTTCAAAATTCCATCATTAATTAATTCACCCAAACTAATTAATTAATCAATAACTTCAAGAAAAACAATTTATAAAGAACTATAGAAACTTCTACAATTTGCATACACATAATCAAAATAATGACTATGGGATTTGAGTTTTAGACCACCTACCTCAATAACGGTGATAACAAACGCTTGCCAACAGAAAACCCCAATTTGAAGAAGATCAAATATAAACACAGTGAAGAATGGGATTTAGATCCAAAACCTAGGAGGTGCGTGGAGGGTATTCGATCAAAGATGGTGGTGCGTGGAGGAGATTCAATCCATGATGGTGGTGTGCCAATGACTTTTGGTTAAGGAAGAGGTGTGTGGAGGCTCTACATAGAAGAATAGATGGTTCCAAATCCTTGTAGCAGAGGTAAGGCGAGTCTGAAGGTTTATGAAATGTTGGAGATGCATTTTTAATATGTTGAGCATCAAAATTATAGGAATTGAATTCCCATTTCACATCATGTAAATGTTGTAAGGATTTTCCATTAAAATCCCATCATAGTTGTAGGGTATTGAAAACTTCACAAGGGGAACTAAATACTCCCACAAGAACTTTGCAGAAGGAAGAAAACATTCCTACAGGTCCATCAAGGTAAATGGATGCAAATTGAATTGTAAATTTGAGAAGAAACTTGAAGAAATCAAAAAATTTTAAGAGTTTTAGTGACCTGCATACCATCACCAGGAAAGGTTTGCTGAGCACATGAACCAAAAACCATCATTACACAGAAGGACCCATGAGGCACTGGCCCATGGGGCACTGACCCTCAAACCTAGGATACCGTGAACCATGTCATTGGCAAAATCAAGCACAGAAAGGCCATCCAAAAACCATCCTATGAACTAAGTAGTTCATGAACAAAGTAAGCTAGCATGGTTCCATGAACCACAACTTGTAAAACACAGCCTCTATAAACCTCAGTTGACCGAGTCTTCTGTGGGTTGAGATATATCTTCACGAGCATCCGCCAATGGTTCCACATTCCCACAGATATGATTTTCCCAGTGCTCTATAAAATGGGAACAAGAGGAATTGAAATAGTGGAATGACAAAGTGAGAGTGAAGATGTGTGGAAGAGAGCACGAAAGAGACCCTATAGACTGGATGAAAGAATTTGGATACAAGGAAGATTCCGAATTCGATTTCAAATCATCAATGAAGTGCGAATCATGAACCACTTTTCCACAGGTATAACTAGCCATGAACCATAAAAAGAATGAAATTAATAATAATTGGTGAATTGATAACCTAATTAGTTCCATCGAAAGCCTCAAATTCCTCGAGGATGTACTCCCCATGAACCACAGGCTCCAAGAACCTTCTTCAATACGGCGCTCCACATAGTGCATCACTATACAGATCAAACCCTGTGCCGCGTACTACATCAGTACGCAGATGGAACCCAAAGAAGCATGGTGAACCACATATAGGATCACGTACCACTTTGGTACGATGTGGTCCATACCCACGTCTGCGTACTTCTTCAGTACGTGGATGACCCCTCTACCCACATAACATCATGCTACGTGGGGCTTCCCTCATCTCACATGAGAAAACAAAATGTGGAATGGGGTGTCTTCTGGTGTCCTTACCTCTGGTTCCAATCATGCCCCTCCATTAAAATTTATTCCTTTATAGATTCTTCACAAACCAGTACACTAGAATCAGGACAAATCATCCTCCAAAGCCACTAGACCCGTGTGATCATATCATTGATCATATCAGTGCACCCCTCTGAGTCTACATACCCAAGGTAAGTGGAGTCATGAAGGCTGTCCCCACAATGGTTCGGACCCCCAAAATGTCTCTAAGTCTACATTAACATGGTAACCTAGAGTCCAACCTTAGGATACTGACATGAACCTCCCCATTCTAGGGATAAAGAATGATCACTTACTTTTCCATTTAATGAGGGATGGTGATCAATCAAAGTAATTATTCTCACTTTTCATTTTGAAGAGAGGTGACATTCCTCCCCTTTCCCAGAACACATTCTAGGGAATCCCTCATGGAGTAAACCCCCAGTATTTCTGGTAGGACCCAATGACCTTCACTTTCATTTCACATCGAAGGGTTCATTACTACGTTCCCTCTCCCATAATCGCCTTGGATTATTTCACCATTGGCCCAACCTCTTCCATCAACGGAAGAGAAAGTGTGTGGTTTGTTTAATCTCTCGCATCCTCTTGTTTCTCACTATGATTATGAACCACATGGGTTTAGAGATTTTTTATGATCATAACATCCAAACAATCAACCTCATGTCTTGAAATACGAGAACTCTGATTCCCACCATAATTGGGATACGTAGGAAGCCCTCACCTAGGGTCTGATCTCACTGGATATCCTCTTCAGAAATCCAACCCTAATTCCCTTAATCCAGACATCCTCCTTAGGAGTAAGCCCCGAATTAATCCCCTTTAAATCTCCATGATTTAAGATATTTCTCATAGACCTTGTTACAAGGTTATCCTATTTTGGAGTAAGTCCCAACTTATTTCTCTCAAAGGGGCATACACCCCTACGAGACTAAATGAACTATGATAACTCTGATTCCTACTCCAAACAGGATAGGTAGGATGTTTGTTTAAGGCCCGAGCTCAAGGGACGGTCTCCTAAGTCAGTACTAATGATACTTCCACACTAAGACCTCCTATATAGTGTAAGCCCCAATCATGTCCCCCAAAATGGGAAGCACCTTTGTGTAAGCCCCTAGAAACCATGCGCTCATATTGGTATTCCTTAGAGTATAAGTCCCCATTCTTCTAGAACTCCATGGAATTTGATTCCCCATTTGACCAGGATACATGGGAAGCTTCTCTGAGGTCCAAATTCGACCCTCAAATCAACCCTAATGTTCTCCGGGCCATGTGCTCGGTAGAGTCATGTCCACCCAAGAGACCACATATCTCCTGGGAACTTTGGGCTGCCTCAGCATAAGTCCCATGCCAAGTCTTGAGTAGGCATATTTCACCTGGATGTCCTCACCATATGATGTTAAACTGCATGGATGGGTCCTAGTCACATGACCTTAAAAGGTGACGTGTCCAGTTAATCGACACCAAAATACATTGTATCTAATTCTTCTTGGGAGGATACATAGGAATCCCATATTATGGGTCTGACCCCAAAATCAAACCACCTCCCATCTCTCCTAGATTACTATAATCTCCATAGAACCTCATTGTGTTGCTTAAGTCAGAATTGTCTTTGTGGAATCAAATCCATGTATATCTACGATGATCCAAAAACCTAGGGGTAACCTATGGATACAATATTCAGGAATGAACCAAGGATTCAAAAACATATGAACATGGATTAAATCTATAAGAGAGTCCCAAAGTAAGCAATAATTCCCCCAAAAAGGGTGTGATAAGCCCGACCTCCCATCCTCTCGACCAATGGAGTCCTGAAGTATCGTTGGCCAAATCGTCATCCAATGAGCACCTGCCTTTGGAAAGAAGGTCCATGAATCATGGATACTAGGTCTGTTGGGTGTTTCTGGCTCCATGAATAAAACCATTGGAGACCATTCGAGGGCATTTTACCCTACATAGGCCAATTTCACGGACATATAATCCCCCTTTCAATCGTCCGCTAGGATCATGCAAATGCGGAACCTACTTAATAACATAAAAAAGAAGGATACACTGCCCAATACCAGTGGGACAATCTCTCCCTATCAATATACAGTGCGACGTAGATCAGGTCAAAACAAAAATAGTGAAACCAACATGAATCCTCAACCAAGGTAGTGGTTTTACCCCACTCAAGCCCCTTAACCTCACAAAAAAGGAAGGGGGCCAAGATAAATCATCAAATATGCATATGATCAGGAGATTATTCTTTGATGAGGATTTATTGTCTGTATATATCATATATATATATATTTAAGGTTTCCACATAGCAACATTTGATCCAAATGGTATCCCGATAACCAATGCATACATGCACCTCAGTAATCCCACATGCATCTGGGGCCCTGATGAAGAGCAAGACCCCCTCGCCACCCCAGAATCTTCAACTATGGGTATCCAACATGCCTATTAGAGAGTACCACAAAAAAAATACTCTCCCCACAGTGGAGGTTTCAAGGCAAACCCTACAATATGAAAAATCTCACCAACTACCTCCTCAACTGCGAACAATACCCCATCATAAGGCAACCCCAATGGTTGTCTCAAACCATTTTGGTAGCCTATACCTAGAGTGTGATGAAAAGTACCTCCCTTATCTGAGGGAAGTAGATGAAGTTGATGTTGATGACTTCATCCCAGCTGCATAGAGTTTCTAGTCACAGGCCCCTTCCAGAGAGCATCACCGCCAACACCTGGTGACCAAGTATCCTCACTCTAAAGAGGATCTTATAATAAGGGAACCTAATTAAGTCCAAAGGACATGAGCCCCTCAAGCCACCCACCAAGGGCAGAAAACATACAATCAGGAACATACCATCACCTTGATTCCTAATGAGGAACTCTGTCTTACAAACACGACGATATTCAATGGGAAAACATACAACTCCGCTCCCTCCACTCAAGCCTAACATAGAAATAGGGTAGCACAATACGAGAACATGCACATTCCTTCTAGTGCTCGTTGGTCCCGCTACGTAGATAGAGCAGTGAATTACAGGCATATGAAAATATCTACCGATGCACAAGGATCCCATCATCTGAATAGGATGGAAACCAGCTACAGGAAGGCATAAATACCTACTAATGTGTATCAAGACATCTATATAAATAGGGTTACAAATAGATATGATCGGAGTCAAATTCTTGTAGATTCATACGAAGCCCGTGATACAAATATAGCAGAAAGTGAGTAGATGCAAATTATTGCTCATAAATACAAATCCCCCCGTCAAATATGGTGGAAACTAGAGAAGAAAACTAGTGGAAGACTCATTCCTCTATCCCAGAATAGGAGAATTTATAGTATCCACTAGAAACCTCTAAAGGATCGGAGTAGGCACAAAATCCTGCTCTGACATCAGAATGGGACTTCATACCCATTCCAGTCAAAGATGTATCTTAGCACATCCTAGAAATGATGGAAGATCAGATGTCGATTACAGACCATATCCTTTAGACATGTTAAGATATCATTTAATTATTGGAAAAGGTTAGAAACCAGGCCCACAGACCGATTTCCTTGAATGGAATGACTTACCCGCAAAATGGGTTAGTCACTCGAGAGTAGGTATGCATCCATGCTTCATTCCAGGAGGGTCAATGACAATATACCACGATACACAGACAACCATATTGGGAACAAATACCCATTCCAACTGGGTGACACTATTCTAACATGGTGTCCACTCCAGGGTAGGCACATATACCTTCCAAAATTCAAGATGTCCATCGGCATATCCCGATGAAATCATGAGAACCAACAAAACATGAAATCGTATATGAAGGATATTACCAACTACAGATGACCCTGGTTACCTACAAGAGAGTTCCCAAAAATGAAATGTGCCAAAGGAAACTGGAAAATGAAGAGCATAAACATGACCCTGCTTTGCTGGAAGATAGAGTTCTTGATTCCCTTGAGCATATATCAATAAAGGCTCAAGACCTTGTCAGTTCATTAACAAATTATGGAAGTGGAAGTAGAAGTTTCAAGGGCCCTCCCCACAATGCTTCTACTAGTAGCTATGAAGGTCCTCCCTAGAGCACCCACATGGGATAAATCCATGGTATAGGAATGATCGATCATGAGAGCCTATCTCCTGATACGTGTTAGTGTAGACCTACCCTTGACTTGAAGATCAGATAGCAAGAAGGCCCTCCCTTTACCGTTGTTTGCCCTGATGGTCCTCCCCCAGGTATACACTGTAGATATGCTTATCCTTGCAGTAGAATGTCAATTAATGATGGTAGTCCTCGCCATGATGACAACCATTGATAAGGCCCTCCCTGTAATGGCAGTTGCTGTGAAGGCCCTCCCCATATCAACATCAAGCAATGAGAAGGTCCCCTCTTTTTGAAGTACGTCTTGAAGGCCCTCCCCAGGATGTACACTAAAAAATTTATCCCTACAACCAGATACTAAGCTATGATAGTAGTCCTCTCCATCATAGAAGTCATCAAGAAGGTCCTCCCCTCAGTTATGTCAAGCAACAACAAGGTCCTCCTCAAGATTCAGCTCGCCCTGAATGTCCTCCCAAGGGCATACGCCATAGGGACATTCCCCATGGTCGGTCATTAAGTTGCAATGGTAACCACCACCATTGTAGCATTGATTGAGAAGGTACTCCCCACAATCAAAATTTACACTGGAAAGAAGGCCATCCCCTTTTTGGGGAAAATGTGAGAAAGCCCTTTTATGCCGAGGTGCTCGGAAAAATGGAGTCAGACATGTTAGACACTGTTTATGACGAGTGATATCATTTCTCAACCAGAGAACGGTCTAGGGACACACTCATATTCTGAGCCACCCATGCGCTTCTCACATATCAATGAGGCTTCTACTATCCATACTACTTGGAAAAAATTCATTAAGAAGTAGTCAAGCTAGGCATATCAAGTAGAGGAGTCCTCAGAAGAAAAACAACATGATATGTTGCTTGTGTGGAGACAGCTATCTAAGGATGATATACTAGTGATGTGTTGGACCATGAACACTTCTCACTTTTACATACCAAGGGAGTTGTATAAGGAATTTATACATAACATTCAACTCAATATATGAACAACTTCTTGACAGCTAAAAGAAAAGTTCTTTCCCTATGAAGGGTATGTAGAACATGTCAACATATTAAGAGAGATTCTCCATCTAATCAACCAGGAATCCCTCCTATCTGTATGGTGGCCACCATAAAGAAGGAGAAAGAAAGAACTTGAACTGAAATGCCTCCATGCGATGCACAAGTTGCATTGCCTCATTAGTGACACCCCATCTAGGGTTCATATTCGGGGATGGGGAGAACATGGAGCTCTACATTTTTCCCTACGTCCCATCCAATAGACCTCACCGAGAATGAAATATTGTAATGTCATTACCCAAAGACAAAAATCAAAAGAAATAATTTCTCAGGAAATGTGTAATGCTTAATAAGAACTGGCCTTGAGTATGTCTCAAAATTTTTAGGCCCGAAGAGACCAAGCTATCGAGAAGATTCTGATCTAGGAAACTGAGAACATCTAGTAGGATTATTGTCTAAGGGAATCCAACCAATAATCAGTGCTTGTGTACTCAAAAGAAAATAAATCCCATGAAAACCCAATTCCATACCCAGCATACACCCGCGTGGGAGTACATGAAATAAAAAAGGTGGCAATAGCGGTGGCTACTGCCACAAAATGGAAACACCCCCAACCCATAGGGATGGGGTAATTTTTAACTCAAAATGTCCCCATAAGACTAAAAAATCCATGCCATAGTGCATCAATAAAAGAAAAAGTGGAACCCCATCCCATTGGACTGGGGGAATTTTTACCTCAAATTCCCACATAGCGGACATCTGTCTTCTCCCATATGAGAAGAATGATGAGCAGAGAGGTCACCCATTCAACCCCGCCTCTTGGTTCATACCCTTCAAGATGAAGGCATATTGTGAGTTCATATTAGGGCTACCTTTGGGTTGATATTTGCAAAGATATCTGAAGGATACCATATAATGGAAGGATAAAGTTCAACAAATGACGCAAAAAGTTCTCCTACCATTCGAAACTAGGTACACCACCCCCAATGCGGTATGCATCACTGAACATGGTGAAAATCAGTACCAAAAAAATCATAGGAAATAATACAAATGGAGAGGATGCAAGAGAAGATGGTTCCCTTCCGGAGGTGGCCCACACTGAGCCTGATGGGTTGCATACCCGAAACCAGATAACTGCCCCAAATTTGGCCTTACCCTCAACCAACCCATTACTAAATCCCTCGTGAATCCCCAACAAGGAGAAGAATAAATCCCATGTCATCTATGAACCACCACATCCTCCCCATGAGAATGTGTCCCTCATGCTGGAGGAAATATTTTCCAAGAAGGAGGAAGAAATGAAAGAGCTCAGGTGAATCAATGTCGAGTTGCGTCGAGGAAGCTATCTTGATGGATGTGTTCCTTAGGTGGAACATCAACAATTGTTCCCAGAAGAGGTGCCTATTCCATAGGAACTCATCCTGGTAAATGAAACTAAGCTTGGATGCCTATCCAATCCAGTATTGGGACTATCAGTCTACTTGAATCTGACCCTAGAAGAACATCAAGACTTCCATCCACTGGTAAAGTAGTCAGAATATATTCAAGAAAACCCACAATGGATGCCCCTGTCTGGGTATTTTCCCCAAATTCCGGTAGTAAATGAATGTACAGTTTCCCCCCTACAGCACCCACCCAAGCTCTGGTCTAGTTGGATAAGTATCAAGGGATATTGAATATTTTCAAGCAATTAATAGCCCAACTGGAAGCTATAAAAGAGAGATTCACTCTGATAAAACTAGAATGAAAACCTTACCCTGATTGGGTGAGCAACATTCCACCACCTCCAAACTTTAGGAACCCCATATTTCTGGATTTCAATGGTTCATGAGACCCTAAATAGTATCTAATGTACTATTAATCTTAATGTGATCCCATGACGGGAACCCTAGAGAAATAAGAAGTAGTGAAACTCAAGTTCTTCATGCGAACTCTATAGGGTTCAGCCTTCATGTGGTATACTAGCTTTCTAGATAACTCAATCAAAGGCTAGGAGGACCGCTAACGATAGTTTCTATTCCAATTCAGTTCAACATTGCCTAAGACAATGGTCAATTATCTCATGAACCGCAAGTAGTGAGAGAATAAAAGAGTTTAAAACTTCATCACTAGATGGAAAGGCCTAACTTACTCACTGAACCAACCACTCCCCCAGGATGAAATGCTCTCTATGTGAATTGATAATATTTGTGATGAATTACAGAAACCACTCATCCAAGTAAAGTACACAAGTGGCTTCTGAGATTTCTCCACCATTTCCCAAAGGATAGAAGACTCCTTGTAGGGGACCAATCTCATGTCCCGAGCGACCCCATCAACCCCATAAAAAAGAAGGAGAAAAGATGAACCGACTTCTGTCATGTTCAAGCCACCCCCGACACCGACCCCAGTTGCTAGGCCCCCACCAAATCATAAAGGACCCCATGGGAACCAAAAACCACACCCACCTTGGTAGGATGGGAGAAGGGGTTCTAGGAGGAATAAATTTTAGGAACAAAGAAATAAATTCTACTCATTCCGAGATGACCAAGTCCGTGGCTACTTTGTAGATGACATGAATTGAAACTTTCTAAAGCTACTAGAACCAAAGAGAGATGATGAAGTGGGTCTCAATGACCTTCCAAATTATTTTCTATACCACTAGATACTGGGACACACTATCTAGGAGTTCTTAATCTTCAAGGATCTCTTGTAAAATATGATGGATTTTAGACAAGTCAAGTTAGGTCCACTGCCAGAACAAGTGGAGTATATCTACACCTTAGACCAAAGAGAGTAAGATGAGTGGAAAATAGTTACTGGAGAAAAGGGGAAAAAATTTGATAGTTGGATAACTTGGAAAACAGTCAACCAATCTCATGTAATCCTATAGGAATAGTTGAAGCAACCAACCATGCCCCCAATAGCTCTCGATGCAACACAACCACTATCCTCAGCCCCACAACCCTTTGAAGGCCAAACGGGAAGAAAGAAGGGGTAAGAAGATGAGCCTGCACCAAACCTGAAAACTGGTCTTGAAACTTTCAAACTTCATTCCAGTAGACTAGAAAGGATTGGAACCACCCTATCAAATGGGACAACAAACACCACCCTGCTAAATGACACCATCAGAAGAAAACACACAGATCGAATTATTATCAGATCAGGAACTGATCTCCAGCTCAATTAGTTCAATTCACTTGATGGACCCCTTTTATGATGGAGACTATATCCACAAACCCAAATTCCTCATGTCTAGACAGAGAGATAGAGGAAGAGGCTGTAGAGGCTGAGGGTTTCTAGGAAGGTGTGGTCGTGGAAGGAGTAAAATTTCTGGCCACACTGTAGATCAAACTATTAATGTTGTGGAACCTCATAGAAGGACCCTCCAGCTGACACAACAAAAACTAGGGTGCTTCTCTGACCCTACCAGAAGAAATATAAGCCCAATCATCTTGGAGTATCCATAAAAGGAAGAGCAGATGTATAATATCCCAAGGCCTATAGGTAGATTAGTTTAACCAAACTCAGAAATCCCAGAAGCACCATAAGATCCTATCACAGAGACCATACCATCTATGTCCAAAGCTCAATCCCCTAAATCACCCATGAAAGAGTATCCTTAAGTCGGGAAGCACCAGCCTTTAGAGCAGAAATATGATATTATGAAGCATCTAGCCTCGGTACCAGAAAAGCTATCAATCCTAGATGCCTTTAATCTATTATCAGACCTTAGGGAGACACTCATCGAAGCTTCAATAAGTCCCTAGGAATTTGAGGTCGAAGTAGTAGCCTCCTAAGTCTATAGGATGGAGAGAAATACCAAATAAGACTATGCTATCATATCCTTCACAAATCAGGATGAAGATTCTATCATGAAAGGAAACATCAAACCCTTATAAGTGTTTGGAAAGATAAATGACATTGATGTTTGGAGAATTTTCATCGACAATGGCTCTGGATTCAACCTCCTCCCACTGTGAACACTTCTTCGATTAGGCTGTGGCAAGGATAGTCTGACACCCTACACCACAAATCTTCTAGGATATGAAAAAAGTGAGAAGAAGTTATTGGGATGAATAAAAATTAAAACTTGTCTTGGTGAACTCATGTCTGATTTTGAGTTTCTAGTAGTACGGAAAAGTATGAACTTCAACATATTGTTGGGGAGGCCTTGGCTACATTATCACACTGAAATCCCCTCATCATACCATCAATGCATAAACTATTACACTAATGTAAAAAATAGGACATTTCATGAAGAAAAATCCCAATTCAAATCCTGTGAGTTTCATTACATCGATGTAGGGTTCTATGAACCAAAAGAGAATCAGTCTTTGGTCGATGATGTTGATTGGATAAATGCTCCAAACGAACTAGAAATGGGTCCTATCGATCCCCTTAAACAGCTTGGGGAAGATTATGTATTACCCATAAACCATGTTGTGTGCATAAGTTTAAGATCAGACATAAACTTAGTCATTTTCATGATTTCTGTTATGTCCAGCAAGTAAAAGGATACTGAAAAGCACACTAACCCCCATGATGATGGTGAGGGCCCAATCAAAAATTCTCCAAAACCATCCTTGGCCCCCCATACAGTTCTTACATTACTCAGTAAGGTAGAAGACGATGTCCTATCACTAAAAGAAAGTGAGGAAATTCTATCCTCTATAGATAATTCCCCATGGTCATCTGGGAAAAAATGAGCTGTTTTAGTTTCCATAAATCAGAGCTGTGATTTCCCTCCCAATGCAGGAGATTTCATCTCGAGAGTCCTCTCTCTATCAGAAGAGGAATAATATGATGAAGAGGATAAAGATGAAGAAGAAGATCTCAATGATTCCCCTCCCACATTCGAAGAGGGTGTCTCCACCACGATCAATGAACTTAGGGAGATAAACCTAGGCACCAAAGATGACCCGTATCCAACTCTGATTAGTGTGGCTATTAATTTCGAGGAGAAGAAGGCATATAACACATTTTTAAAGGAGAATCAAGATGTTTTTTCCTAGAAATGTATAGAAATTGTAGGCCTCAATCCTGATGTTTTCACTCATCACCTGGTTATGTTAGAAGACCATTGTGGTGACAAGAAGGCTCCTAGAAGAACCCGCCTGACACATACTTCCAAAATAGAGGTTGAATTCGAAAAAATAATCAAAGATAATTTCATTCAAGAAGTTTAATATCCGATCTGGCTAGAAAACATAGTCATTTTAAAATGAATAATGGACATATTAGAGTCTACATTGACTTTAGGGACCTTAATCGGCACTTCCTAAAAGATGATTTCCCAATCTCGATCACAAAATTGATGATCGATGCGACCGCTGGATATGAGGCCCTCTCTTTCATGGATAGATATTATGGATACAATTGGATCCAAATGGCCCAAGAAGATGAAGAACCCGCTTCTTTCAAGGCCCCTAGGGAGTATTATGCTATAAGGTGATGCCATTTGCTCTGAAAAATTTTGGCGCTACATATTAGCATGCCATGCACTTTATTTTCAATCCCTTCCTGGGAAATTCATCGAGTGTTATGTCAAAGATCTGGTGGTTAAATTACAATAGTGCTTAAATAACTTGATAGATCTTAAAAACATCTTCAATAAACTATGACAACACAATTTAAAGATGAATCCCTGGAAGTTTGGTTTTGGAATTACCTCTAGGAAATTCCCCATCTTTGTTGTATGCCATCACAACATCGAAATTGACCCTAATAAGACAAAATCCATCCTTAGAATGTCTCCACATCACAACTTCACTAAGTTGAGGGGTCTCTAGGGGAACCTAGCCTACATTCAGTGCTTCATAGCCAACCTTGTAGGTAAGTGTTTTCCTTTCACTAGGTTGATGAAGAAAGGGGTCACATACCAGTGGGATAATGATTTTCAAGAAGCATTCTAAAAATCATAAAAGGTATCTCTTAACTCCACTGGTGCTGATGCCGCCAGTTGAGGGAAGACCACTCATATTTTATGTAACCTCCTTGGAATGATCATTGGGAATTTTCCTCATGTATAAGAATGATGCTGGTAGTGAGAATAGTCTCTATTACCTCATACGAACAATGATCGATGCTGAGACTCAATATTCAAGAATTGAAAATAACTTCTTAGACCTAATATTTTTTCTTCATAAATTCAGGCATTACCTGCAGCACCATGAAGTCCATATAGTCTCCCTCTACAACCCGATCAGGTATATACTGAGCCGTCCTATGCTAACTGGATTCCTATCATGGTGGGCAGTCATCCTACTACATTTTAACATATGATACATATTCTAGAGATCCATTAAAGTCTAGGAATTATCAAATTTCCTAGTAGAGAATCCCTCAGAAGAAATGACCCCATTGGATACAGAACTTCTTGATGAAGAATTATTCTCCTTCCAAGAAGGCTTCTAAGCATGGGAAATGTACTTTGATGATGCCTCTAGGAGCCTGATAGGGAAAAGGATAGAGAATCCCAAGCTCAATAAAGTAGGGATAGGATTTACACTCATATCTCCACAAAAGGCCATCTTTCCTTACTCCTTCATACTTTTAGAGGGGTGGTCAAATAATGAAGAAGAATACCAAGCCCTCATTGCAGGACTAGAGCTAGCACTTCATGCACGATCCGAACACTTGAAGATAAAGGGTGATTCAGAGTTGGTCATCAAATGGATCAATGGTGACTATTACATTAAAAAATAAGTATTAGTACCTTTGATGAACCATTTCCTAGAGTTGATGTCAGAATTACCATCCAAACCAACACTAACTTATGTACCTCGTTCACAAAATTTTCAAGATGATGAATTGGAAAATGTATCCACAAACCTGGATGATCTAGACTAGGATGAAACAATCATTAACATTTCCCACCATTGGATGGTCTTTCCATTCATTCAAAACAATATATAAGAAATCGATGAGGTTAGTCTCATTTCTAAGCCTTACGGTCACACCACCAGCTAGATGAATCCCATTGAAAATTAACTATGAAGGGGGGAAATCCTACCAGATAGGGCTGGAAGAGAACAGATCCAGAGGCGGGCAATCAATTTTGTCTTGTATAGTGGAACAAACCAAGAAAAGGTTCTCTACAAACAAGGCCTTTATGGATTCCTTCTTAGGTGCATCGATGGAGAAGAAACTTCTACCACCATGAAAGAAGTGCATGCCAGAACTTGTGGAGCACACTAATCAGTAGCCAAGCTCCCCCATCAAATTCAAAGGCTTGGATACTATTGGCCCACTATGATACATGATTGTTCCACATTCTCCAAGAAGTTCCACCCCTTCCAAGTTCATGCCAATTTTATTCACCAACCCCCATAGATACTTCACAAAACTAAGTACTCCTAGCTATTTTCTTTATGGGGAATAGATGTCATGGGACTATATCATCCCACCACATCCAGAAAATTTATGTTCATTCTCATAGAAACCAACTTCTTCTCCAAATGGGATGAATCCATACCCCTTAAAGAGGCCATGGAAAAAATTATTATTAGCTTTTTGAAATCCAACCTCATTACCAGATTTGGTGTCCCTCATACAATACTGATGGATAATGGCACCGAATTCTGCTATGTTGAGTTGGAAAAGTTATACTAGGAACATGGAATCAAATCCAACTGTTCATCCTGCTATCATGCAACAACCAATGGGAAGATAGAGTCTTTCAATAAGAATCTATCCAACATACTCTAGAAGATGGTATACAAGGATAAAAAATCGTAACTAGACAAGATCCTCCATGCTTTATGGTCTTATCAAACCACTAACTGCACTTCCATGCAAGTAACCCCGTACTCACTAATATACGGGACAAAGGTGATTTTTCCCATTGAAATTCAAGTTCCATAGCTCCAAATTTCTATTTGTGATCAACTATACATGGATGAGAATTCCCAAATTTTTTTGATGAGTTGGATTGATTGGATGAAAAAAGGTTTCACACTTTGCACCATTTGGAAATCTACCAAAATCATATTTCACAAACCTTAAACAAAAAGTTTCACCTTTGGTCCTTCCTCAAAGGATAGATGGCTTTGGTCCTCAGAACCCTGATAATACTCGAGAAGAAACCCCAAAATATTGATCCAAAGTGGGATGGTTCATATATCATACATAAGGTATACTCCAATGGAGAATATTCCTTGATATTAATGGATGGAAAACTCACCACAGCTCCCACTAATGCAAGGTTTCTAAATAAATACTTCATATAAACTGTGACACATATATCTTAGCTGCAAGAAGTTAAACTGCATAGCACCATAAATAAATCCTTGTTGCATAATTCTAAACTACATAGAATCTATGCCCTTGATGCATTACACTATACAACATATCATCTACGTCATTGTTTCATGATGCTAAACTGCATAGCATCTACGTCCTTACTGTATGATGCTAAACTGTATATCATCTACATCCTTGCTACATGATGCTAAAATTAATAGCATCTACATCCTTACTTCCTAACACTAAAATACATAACATCTATTCCCTTGCTGAATGACACTAAACTGAATAGCATCCATGCCCTTACTGCATGACACTAAAATGTATAGAATCTTCATTCCAATCTCAAGATGTTAAACTGTATGGTATGTATTGTGTTCCAAATAACAATGCATCATGTAGAATTCAAATTCAGGCAAGGAAAATATAACAATACCCCCATTTTCTCTTCACAGGTCATACCAACACATGAAATGAAATCTAGAACTATATATGGATTGATTATCACTCATCAGTGGGATTCATAGTGACACCTCGACCCTCAATCTTGGCCTATCCATAACATGAAATAGAATTACCCTGTTATATCCTCTATCACCCCATACCATGAAGGAAATCCTTATCGCTCTTTGTTTCTCACATT
The DNA here is from genome assembly GCA_963277665.1 of Viscum album. Lineage (NCBI taxonomy): Eukaryota > Viridiplantae > Streptophyta > Magnoliopsida > Santalales > Viscaceae > Viscum > Viscum album. Next base: position 1,818,701,380 of record OY728127.1, read on the forward strand.
GAGTATAAATCACATGAGATTAAGATCAGTGGTAAGGGTTCCCTTGCATAAATAAATCATATAAGAATATGAGAGACCCAACACTAATAGGGGATGAAACCAAAATTCCCCCTCCCTATGTATGGAATTGACCTATAAAGGAGGGAATTTATAGAACTATGTATAGATTGATTTCTGTCCTTACAAGATATGTAGTGATGCCCAAATTTAGCATCCTAGCCCATACACCAATTAAAAAAAATTCCCTCTAATTTACCTACACATAGACCAGAACTCTAGAGGGAACTTTTAGAAACTATGTATGGTTTGATCCCTATCTCAGTAGGGATACATAATGATTCCCAGATCCTATGTCTCAGGCCCAACCACAACATGGTTTTAATTCACATCGGTTTACCTTCTTCCTTACCATATGACGCTAAACTGCATGGTATATTCTATAACTACATATGTAACAACCCGAGACAACCATGTTTTGTTTTGACAAGTTTGTTTTCCAATATCACCCATTAAGTAAACCAACAAACAACTAATAATAATAATAATATGCACCAAATGGATGAAAATTTCTTTTATTTAAATAAGAAACATTTTGGCTACAACATCCTCTGACCAAACAAGAAGGTAAACTAACCGAAAATTCCAACCAAGAACCCGATTACAATAATGGGAAGACTTCTTAAAACTACTAAGAGCCCGAGAATGCGGTAGGGGTTTCGAGCATCCATCATAAGGAACATAAGGATTGCTGAAGCCACCGCGACCGTGCTCAGCACCAAGGGGATCACACGAACCATCTTTGCTTCTCCTTCAGTCACTTGGGGTAAGGGACACCCGAGACCAAACCTTTCTTTTTATAATCACCCTAATATGACCGTTGAACCCCAAACGGCTATAAATTCGACCGTTGGTTTATTTTGACCGTTGGGTCTCCTTATCCTCTATGTTGACCGTTGGAAATAAGATGATTTACCCCAAAAGGATCGGTATGATAATTGTGTATTTTTTCTTTAATATCTCAAAATGACATCAATGTTAATTTAGTTAATTTACCTCTTGTTTTCCCAAATGATAATTTTATTTTACGTTTCAAAATGGAAAAAATTAATATTATTGTTTTTCTACCACTATGCATATTAATTTTAACAATAACTTTTATTTTCTAATTATATTAAACCTGATGGATTTATATTTTATGAGTTATATATGTTGCATCAAATTAGATATATTATTTCTTTTATAATTTTACCTTTGTTAACTATTTTGGAAATTGTGTCAAATTATGGTTTTATTTACAAATTTCTCATCTTTAAGCAACCAATTTCATTTTCTCTTCTTAAAAGAGTGTATCCGAATGTTTTCATCCGATTATAAATTAAGATAATTATTATGTAATTCAGAAAAGGAAAAATAAATAAATAAATAAATATATATATATATATATATGTTATGTTGAATAAACCAATATTTTATTTAATCGATTAAATGAACCTCTGGTTTTTCCAAATATAATAATAAAAGATCAATAATTATGGTTTAAAAATAATATACTTAATATAATAAGGTCATTAAAAATTATTGGTATTTTAAAAATAGAATATATATATATACTTATGTTTATAAAATAACATATTTTGATCAAATCAATTTATAATTTTTATTGATCACTGATTTTTATTAAGATAATAAAAGTCATCTTGATAATTTTTTTTAAGAGAATAATAATATATATAAATAGGGGTTTAATAGTTTAATATATTGGTGTATTTATAACCCTTGACTTAGGACAATAATAGTCTATTAATAAGGTTATATTAGTGAATTTATAAAAGGTTTAAAAAAATATTAAAACAATAGTTTTTTTATGTTAAAAACGTTGAAATAAAATGATAATGCGTAAAAAAAAGAACGAAACCGCGTGTTTCTTTTTTTAAAAAAAAACCCACGTCGACCGCGGGCCATCCGATCTGGGCCCTTTCAATCTGGGCCGTCCATCGATTTCGCGTCTCTCTCTCCCCCGCAGCTCCTTCTTCTTCGCGTGCGCACCAAACCAGTGGGGTAAGGCTTCGTTTTCTCCACCTGGGTCGACCGTAGCCACGTGATTCCTCCGCCCGAGCCGACAATGGTCACCCCCTCTCGTTTTCTTCCACAAAGTCGGCGCCACCCTCTTTATTACCTGGTCTCAGATCCCTCATCGCCCTTCTCCCTAAGTTTTTTTTAAAAACCTACAGTTGCACCGAATCCAGGGGCGGTGATTCCCTGGTGTTCTCTTCAGCGGCTTCCTCAGAGACCATCGAGAGCACTTGCTCCTCCTCCTCTCTGAGTCGGTAAGGGTCGAGTACTGTTTTTTTTAGTTTACTCAAGCTTCAGTTTGTATATATATATGTTATATATATATATATATATATTCTGGTTTGTAAGACCAGTTTTCCCTCACCTCTTGCCCCCATCTCCTCCTCCCCGTACCAGAAAGGGTTGTCTTCCTTGTGCTTACTTTTCTCTCCTCTTCCTTACAAAACCGTTCATATATATGTAAAATTGTATACAGGTTTTCTATATATATATATATATATATATATACTACATATGCAGATATTTTCAAACAGGTTAACAAAAATTTTAAAGTCTTTGGTCTTTTATTTTTTAATCTAACTTATGAAACCCTCCCTGTATATACTTATGTATATAATCTGTAAATATATATGTATACAGTTTTTGTGTACATGTTATATATATATGCATATCCACACTCTAGTGAGGATATCACGTTATGATTGTTCGTGATAAAACCCTTTTTGCAACACGTATATACAGTATCACAAATATAGATAACAATATATGCATGCGTCTGCTTAGTTACGTTCTAATTTTTTTTTTCATATTATGTAGTGGAAGTGTATTTTTCATTATGTTCTAATTTTTATTTTGGTATAACAAGATGTTTGATAAAATTATTTTTCCCATAAAGATTTTTATTATTATTTTCGAACGATGTCAAGAATGTCTAAATATAGATAAATATATATTTGAGGTTCAGTTTGACATCAAAATAATTCTTCCAATTGAGTATTTTCAATTATCAACGTTCTTGACAATTCATGCTTTTGTTTGTAGTTTGAATTTCTTAAAAGTTTACATATGTATTTATGTATTTATATATATATATACATATTTATGGATTGACCATGTTGTATGCGAAGAATGATTTTATGCCAATAAGGGTTTTGTAAAACTATGTACACATCCATTTTTTTTATATGTGTAAAGAACTTCACTCAGTTTTACCAAGCATCATATTTTTTTTAATGTATAACATGTGAAGAAAATTATTGAGTATGGGATAATTTGGTAAACCCATGCACATGTGTATATGCACCTAAATTTATACATATATATATAGGTATATAACCTTATAACAATTTGTCGTCCTCAAATACAAGTTCTTTTTGTGATGTTGCAAACTTTTCAAAGGAATGGTCATGATATTTAAAGTGAAAAATGAGTTTTACACAATTATATATATGTTCATATATATGCCTGATTTTCACAAGGTGGACATAATTACACTCATTGTATCCCTAACTGCATGAATATTCACACAGTTTTGATTAATCACCCACAATTCCCATTTATCAGCATGTGTATAAGTTATGAATGCCCATATTTAATTTGGGTGTTATGATGTTATAGAATATTAAGTATTTTAACATGCATGTCTCAGATTATTTATGATTGATCTGTCTTCCAGTTATGATTATATAAGTAAAAAGGGGGTTGATTAAGAATGTATGAAACCCTATAAATGAATGACCATGTCAAGATATGTGAGGGATGTATAGGACTTAAATGTTTATGGACGGGTGCGCCCGAAATTATACAGCGCTCCAATGCATTGGGTAAAGCAAGAGTCTCATGAGATGTTATGTGAAACGGTCTTGGCGAATAGCCTTGGCTCGTGCTATCATGTGCAACGGTCTTGGCGAATAGCCTTGGCTCGTGCTACCATGGGAAATGGGATTGGCGTTTGTCCTTGACCCGTACTAAAGTTATGTTTTAAGGTCATGAGGCGAGGTCTTGACAAAGTCCAGTATTATACATCCCCTCTACATGAAATGATAAAGGTCAACCAGGGGTTAGTTCAACTAACAGGACAACCCCTAGTTGAAAGCTCCCATGACTATGAAAATGTAATTCTTGTGTCAAGAACTGTTTTTCATGTGGTAAACTGATAGATGAACTGTATATTCTCATGAACCATGACATGCACGTTTTCCCGGATTAGTCACACTTTTCATTTTATAATTTAAGTAACCTTGTCGGATATTATGCATTGTTTATGTTGCGCTCTCTGATCATTTTTACTTTGGTGTTTATTTCATGTACGTGATTCTTTATGCAAGTGGTTTTCAAAGAAATATGGATTTCATGTTTTAAGAAAGGATAATGTTTTGTCTTCAGCAATGTATTTTATTCTCTTCAAAAAGATTTCTTTGAGAAAGGATTTTCTTAAAATGTTTTTTTTAAAACCCCTTACTGGGAATTTTTTCTCACCCTACATTTTGTTTAAAATTTTTTCAGGCATGGTATGTACTAATGAAGTTAATCAGAGAAGCTGGTTTCCCAGAATCCTGAGCCTCGCGATCTTCTATAGTCATGGGACATGATATTTATTTTGTAATGTTGTAATGATAAGTATATCATGTCTCATGAGGCACCCTGGGTTTTGGGGTCTCTACAGTTGGTATCAGAGGATAGGTTCAGGAAACTCTGGAAAACCAGGTGATATAAATATATTGCTAAGACTAAGTAAAAATGTTATAACTTTCAGATGGCTGATGTACCTACCGACCTTTTGTCACTTCCCACTGAGGCTCTAGAGAACATTATATCTCTAGCCAGTGGCGAGAACTTTCTAAACTATGCCCAAATTCGCATGATGTGTAAGCACTTTTATGATGTGTCAAACTCATCTAGGGTGCTTAGTATCCACCGAGGGATGGGGATGGATTATATCCTAATGATGATGACCCAGTTTCCCTCGTATGCACGTCGGAGAAGGTATCACGAAGGACTCTTCCGAGTGTTTACAACTGGCGAGGAATTTGGCACAATGCTAGATAACCCTTTTCAAGAAGCTGTTGCTGCCAGAGACCTCCGAGCGGCTTATCTGTGCCAGGTCCTGCACTATGGCTTCTAGGGCCAGTTAATGGACTTAGGAGCATTGGAAAATGAGTCCACACGTGTTTCTTTTAGGAAAGAAGTGTACACCGATGTTTCCCAACTCCACACCCCTCACGCTAAACTCAGGAGGCGTTATAAATGTTCCCATGAGTTTAGTCCTGTATGTTCATCCTGTGTGTGGTTTGAAGAGTTAGGAAGTTTTTCCACTCTTTGTGGCGTACGTCTTGTAAACTCAGACTTTTCCGTGTAAACCTTTTTCATAAATGGAAGTTTTTTGTTTCCTTTCATGTCTCCACCTTATCAGTGTTGTTAAGAGTTTCCCTTCGATGTTTGTTTTCAGATGGCTGGACAAAAGAACTTCTCATCCCTACCCGATGAGCTAGTGGAAGTCATCTTGATCAAGGAATGCATGGTGGATTATCCATCCTTTCTTCACCTACGAGGGTCTTGCCAGCGTTTGCTCGATCTAGCAAACAGTCCAGATATTCTTCGGTTATGTCAAGAGAATGATCGCGTCTTTCACCTCATCGCTGCTGCTCAACTCCCCTGCTATAGGCGAAGGGGAATGTACTTTGAGGGCCTGTTCCAATGTTTCACTCTGGCACAAAACTTTTCTGCCAGAGCGTGTTTCCTCGTGGACACCCAGGATGGCCAGCTTAGTGCAGCTTATATGTTCCAAGTCCTGAACCTCAGTCTCCTCAACCGCATCATCCCTCTCGACTACCTCAAGCATGATGTGGCCAGAAGAGTCATCAAGGAGTTTATCTACTCGGACGTATCCGAGATTTGAATCGCACGAGCCTCCCTTTGGAAGCCCGTGTGCAGTACCCACGACCAGGAGTTCAAGGAGCACTGTTCGAGGTGCATCTGGACTAGGGAAACTGAAGAGTTGTGTGCCAACTTTGGTGTCCCGTTAACCGATCCTGATCCGTTGTTTCGGTAGAGTTGTATGCATGGGGTTTCTGTTTTTCTCTTTTTATGATAGAATTGTGAGGGCGCAATTCTTTGAAGGGGGAAATAATGTAACAACCCGAGACAACCATGTTTTGTTTTGACAAGTTTGTTTTCCAATATCACCCGTTAAGTAAACCAACAAACAACTAATAATAATAATAATATGCACCAAATGGATGAAAATTTCTTTTATTTAAATAAGAAAAATTTTGGCTACAACATCCTCTGACCAAACAAGAAGGTAAACTAACCGAAAATTCCAACCAAGAACCCGATTACAATAATAGGAAGACTGCTTAAAACTACTAAGAGCCCGAGAATGCGGTAGGGGTTTCAAGCATCCATCATAAGGAACATAAGGATTGCTGAAGCCACCGCGACCGTGCTCAGCACTAAGGGGATCACACAAACCATCTTTTCTTCTCCTTCAGTCACTTGGGGTAAGGGACACCCGAGACCAAACCTTTCTTTTTATAAGCACCCTAATATGACCGTTGAACCCCAAATGGCTATAAATTCGACCGTTGGTTTATTTTGACCGTTGGGTCTCCTTATCCTCTATGTTGACCGTTGGAAATAAGATGATTTACCCCAAAAAGGATCGGTATGATAATTGTGTATTTTTGCTTTAATATTTCAAAATGACATCAATGTTAATTTAGTTAATTTACCTCTTGTTTTCCCAAAATGATAATTTTATTTTACATTTAAAAACGGAAAAAATTAATATTATTGTTTTTCTACCACTATGCATATTAATTTGAACAATAACTTTTATTTTCTAATTATATTAAACCTGATGGATTTATATTTTATGAGTTATATATGTTGCATCAAATTAGATATATTATTTCTTTTATAATTTGACCTTTGTTAACTATTTTGGAAATTGTGTCAAATTATGGTTTTATTTACAAATTTTGCATCTTTAAGCAACCAATTTCGTTTTCTCTTCTTAAAAGAGTGTATCCGAATGTTTTCATCCGATTATAAATTAAGATAATTATTATGTAATTCAGAAAAGGAAAAATAAATAAATAAATAAATAAATATATATATATGTTATGTTGAATAAACCAATATTTTATTTAATCGATTAAATGAACCTCTGGTTTTTCCAAATATAATAATAAAAGATCAATAATTATGGTTTAAAAATAATATACTTAATATAATAAGGTCATTAAAAATTATTGGTATTTTAAAAATAAAATATATATATATACTTATGTTTATAAAATAACATATTTTGATCAAATCAATTTATAATTTTTATTGATCACTGATTTTTATTAAGATAATAAAAGTCAGCTTGATAATTGTTTTTTAGGAGAATAATAATATATTTAAATAGGGGTTTAATATTTTAATATATTGGTGTATTTATAACCCTTGAATTAGGACAATAATAGTCTATTAATAAGGTTATATTAGTGAATTTATAACAGGTTTAATAAAATATTAAAACAACAGTTTTTTTTATGTTAAAAACGTTGAAATAAAATGATAATGCGTAAAAAAAAATGAACGAAACCGCGTGTTTCTTTTTTTTTTTAAAACCCCACGTCGACCGCGGGCCATCCGATCTGAGCCCTTTCAATCTGGGCTGTCCATCGATTTTGCGTCTCTCTCTCCCCCGCAGCTCCTTCTTCTTCGCGTGCGCAGCAAACCAGTGGGGTAAGGCTTCGTTCTCTCTGCCTGGGTCGACCGTAGCCACGTGATTCCTCCGCCCGAGCCGACAATGGTCACCCCCTCTCGTTTTCTTCCACGAAGTCGGTGCTTCCCTCTTTATTACCTGGTCTCGGATCCCTCATCTCCCTTCTCCCTAAGTTTGGCTTCCTCAGAGACCATCGAGAGAACTTACTCCTCCTCTCCGAGTCGGTAAGGGTCGAGTACTATTTTTTTTAGTTTACTCAAGCTTCAGTTTGTATATATATATATATGTTATATATATATATATATTCTGATTTGTAAACCCAGTTTTCCCTCGCCTCTTGCCCCCATCTCCTCCTCCCCGTACCAGAAAGGGTTGTCTTCCTTGTGCTTACTTTTCTCTCCTCTTCCTTACAAAATCGTTCGTATATATGTAAAATTGTATACAGGTTTTGTATATATATATATATACTGCATATGAAGATATTTTCAAACAGGTTAACACAACTTTTAAAGGCTTTGGTCTTTTCTTTTTTAATCTAACTTATAAAACCCTCCCTGTATATACTTATGTATATAATCTATAAATATATATGTATACAGTTTTTGTGTACATGTTATATATATATGCATATCCACACTCTAGTGAGGATATCACGTTATGATTGTTCGTGATAAAACCCTTTTTGCAACACGTATATACAGTATCACAAATATAGATAACAATATATGCATGCGTCTGCTTAGTTACGTTCTAATTTTTTTTTTCATATTATGTAGTAGAAGTGTATTTTTCATTATGTTCTAATTTTTATTTTGGTATAACAGGATGTTTGATAAAATTATTTTGCCCATAAATATTTTTATTATTATTTTTGAACGATGTCAAGAATGTATAAATATAGATAAATATATATTTGAGGTTCAGTTTGACATCAAAATAATTCTTCTAATTGAGTATTTTCAATTATCAACGTTCTTGACAATTCATGCTTTTGTTTGTAGTTTGAATTTCTTAAAAGTTTACATATGTATTTATGTATTTATATATATATATATAAATACATATTTATGGATTGACCATGTTGTATGTGAAGAATGATTTTATGCCAATAAGGGTTTTGTAAAACTATGTACACATCCATTTTTTTTATATGTGTAAAGAACTTCACTCAGTTTTACCAAGCATCATATTTTTTTTAATGTATAACATGTGAAGAAAATTATTGAGTATGGGATAATTTGGTAAACCCATGCACATGTATATACGCACCTAAATTTATACATATATATATATATAGGTATATAACCTTGTAACAATTTGTCGTCCTCAAATACAAGTTCTTTTTGTGATGTTGCAAACTTTTCAAAGGAATGGTCATGATATTTAAAGTGCAAGATTAGTTTTACACAATTATATATATGTTCATATATATGCCTGATTTTCACAAGGTGGACCTAATTACACTCAATGTATCCCTAACTGCATGAATATTCACACAGTTTTGATTAATCACCCACAATTCCCATTTATCAGCATGTGTATAAGTTATGAATGCCCATATTTAATTTGGGTGTTATGATGTTATAGAATATTAAGTATTTTAACATGCATGTCTTAGATTATTTTTGATTGATCTGTCTTCAAGTTATGATTATATAAGTAAAAAGGGGGTTGATTAAGAATGTATGAAACCCTATGAATGAATGACCATGTCAAGATATGTGAGGGATGTATAGGACTTAAATGTTTATGGAAGGGTGCGCCCGGAATTATACAGCGCTCCAATGAATTGGGCAAAGAAAGAGTCTCATGAGACGTTATGTGCAACGGTCTTGGCGAATAGCCTTGGCTCGTGCTATCATGTGCAACGGTCTTGGCGAATAGCCTTGGCTCGTGCTACCATGGGAAACGGGATTGGCGTTTGGCCTTGACCCATACTAAAGTTATGTTTTAAGGTCATGAGGGGAGGTCTTGACAAAGTCCAGTATTATGCATCCCCTCTGCATGAAATGATAAAGGTCAACCAGGGGTTAGTTAAACTAACAGGACAACCCCTAGTTGAAAGCTCCCATGACTATGAAAATGTAATTCTTGTGTCAAGAACTGTTTTTCATGTGGTAAACTGATAGATGAACTGTATATTCTCATGAACCATGACATGCACGTTTTCCCGACTTAGTCACACTTTTCATTTTAGAATTTAAGTAACCTTGTCGGATATTATGCATTGTTTATGTTGCGCTCTCTGATCATGTTTACTTTGGTGTTTATTTCATGTACGTGCTTCTGTATGCAAGTGGTTTTCAAAGAAAGATGGATTTCATGTTTTAAGAAAGGATAATGTTTTGTCTTTAGCAAAGTATTTTATTCTCTTCAAAAAGATTTCTTTGAGAAAGGATTTTCTTAAAATGTCTTTTTTTTAAAACCCCTTACTGGGCATTTTTTCTCACCATACGTTTTGTTTAATTTTTTTTCAGGCATGGTATGTACTGATGAAGTTAATCAGAGCAGCTGGTTTCCCAGAATCCTGAGCCTCGCGATCTTCTGTAGTCATGGGACATGATATTTATTTTGTAATGTTGTAATGATAAGTATATCATGTCTCATGAGGCACCCTGGGTTTTGTGGTCTCTACAACATATGGTTTGATTCCCATATTAGTGGGATACATAGTGATTCTCATATCTCATATCCCGGTTCATCCATTATTTAAAATTCCTTCCCCCTCCTTGTGCATGGACCCGACATTTATAGGGAAGATATTTCTATAACTACGTATGGATTGATTCATGTCCTTCAAGATAAATAGTGATGCCCGAATTTAGCATCCTGGCCTAGCCACCAGGAAATAAAAATTCCCCTTTTCCCTATATATGGGTCAGACCTATGTAGGGAATTCCTTTCCAGAACTACATGTAACTTGATTACTACCCTTGTAGGATATGTAGTGATGCCCGAATCCTCTATCCTGGTCCAACCACCACTTCCAAAATGGGGGGAAATTCCCATTCCTATGTGCATAGGTTAGACCTACATAGGGGAATCCATGAAAGGTCCTAACTGTATGAAATTAAACTGCAAGGTTCCTCAAGAATCATATGTGTCTCAATTCTTGGCATTACGAGATCCTGAACATGCCCCCACTTCCCTACAAAAAAATGAAAAGAAATAACAAAAATTCCAAGACTAAATTCTAAAACCCAGAAGGAGTCAAAAGATCATGCTTCCCCCAACATATGAATCAGATCTATGTGGAAGCATTCATAGTTCACAGATAATCATGGTCTGGAGATTTATTATGTCCCTAGAAATATCTTACCTATTTGTTAGACTCCATAATCTGGGAAATCTTGGGTCCCCATAAACATTCATGGCCATCAGAAATGGAAGGTTGGTGTCCTGTGGACACCTTTTTTTGACAGTGCACATCATGTCCCAGTGGCTATACATATGTTGCCTACAAAACAACCATAAATCAAAGGAAAATTCGTCCTCATGAGAGGATTTTCCTATTTCTATATGCCCAATGGATTCTAATAGCCATGTCATTCCTCATGATCCATAGAACCCTCAGGAATATGGTTTAGACCTTCTATCATCACTCATGTCTAAGGAATACTAGAATATCCTTACCACGATTAACTCAAATCTATTTATGGTATTTGTGATAAGTTTTCTCCCCAAAACGATGGTAAACTATGCTACCAATTTCCTTACCAGACAATGCTAAACTACAAGTCCAGAAGTGCCCTGGCTGCATGGCATTAAACTATACTACATGAAGGCAATGCTAAGATTATTATCTTGGCTTGGACTCCACAAGAAAAATTCATTTCCTTCCTACTTATGGGATAAAAATCTTCAAGGAATGTTCATCATGAATCCTATGTAACATGGTTCCCCCATGATAAATGTGTTGTAGTATCGAATCCTATGATCCAGACCATCCACAAAAAGTATTGAAATGTCCCCTTCTCTGTACACAAATTTAATCAAAGTAGAGAATCCCCAGACAAGTCCTATCTATAAGGATACTCAAGGGTAATTGTATTTACCTTCTTACATGAGGGGATTACCCTACATTCACCCCATATGATGATAAATTGTGTGGAATTCATCCTTACTACATGACGTTAAACTGCATAGTGTTGGTCTAGGAATAAAACAATCCCTGCCATTAATTATTCCATTCTTAAGTGGTGACCTGAAATCCTCATAATCCCTTGTTTCTCACGCCAAGCATAGCTCACGCGATCTTAGTGTCTTTAGTAGGAGATCCACTATAGAGTCATGGAAAACTAGTCTAGGGTTTTGGTCCTAGAAACATGACCCTAAAAGGCATGTTATGGTTCCCTTCCCCAAAGGAACCCCAGGTCTTGGCCACATGACGTTAAACTGTCGGGTACCCCATAGATGGAACATATGCCTCACCCTACATATGAGCTAGATCTATGTAGGGGATTACTTGATCCCATGGGAGAATCATAGCCTGGATGTTTTTAATGTATCCGTATACACTCCTTCCACACATCAAACTCCATTATTTGAGTAATCTTAGATCCCCATAAATGACCATGGCCATCAGAGATGGAAGGATAGTGTCATACAAACACATTTGTTTGACTATTCACATCATACCTCGATGTCTCTACATATGTTGTCTACAAAATAACCATCAATAAAAGGTAAATTCATCCTCAGGAGAGTCCTCTCCTACCTCGGTATTCCTAATGGATCCCAAGCCCCATGAAATCCCTCCTAATTCAAGAACCCTCAAAGTCATGGTTTACATTATTTTTCCTACCCATGTCCTAGATATATAAGAACATCCTAGCCTGATTCACCTCTGGTCTCTCAAGGATTCTACAAAATAAAGATACACCATCCCTATGCACGAAGTTGATCCACGTATGAAAAAAACAAAATCCCCCCACCTATTTATGGTTTTCCCAGTAAAGCTCAACCAAAGAAATGTCCCCTTTCATATTTAGGAACACCCCCATTCGCAAGACATACTCTGTTACTAGAAAGGCCCAAATCCCCAAAACCCTTCATGACCATTAGAAATGGAAGGATAGTGTCCTGCAAACACCTTTGTTTGACTATGCACATCTTGTCTCGACAGATCTGCATATGCTGCCTACAGAATAGCCATCAACCAAAGGAAAATTCCCCCTCATGAGAGTCCTTTCCAGTTTCCATATGCCCACAAGACATTTATGTCCTATATCACTTCCTAGATTTGGAAACCCCCTGGTTTATGATTTACATAATTTTTACCCTTTTGAATGCCCAAATATGGAAAAAATTTCTAGTTGAACTGATGAACCATTTACTCTCTCTTGGTTAGAGTAAAATGATCCCCTATAAAAAGTTTCAAGTGTCTTGGTAATATAATGTTAAACTATACCATTCACCAGATCTCCCTTACACAAGATAAATTCATGTGGGAGTGGTTTCCTATTCAAAGTCGATACAAATGTTCCTAATACTTTTGGAAATCATCCTTTAGAAAGGCCACCCACTGTGGTCCCCAACCTCAAAACAAATCCAAAATTCCCATAAATCTCCCAATCCATCAGAAATGGAAGGGCAGTGTCCTACATACACCTTTTTTTAACTATGAACATCATGTTGTGGTGGCTCTGCATATGTCTCCTATAAAACAATCATCAACCAAAGGCAAATTCATCCTCAGGAGAGTCCTCTCCCACCTCCGTACACCTAGAATGACTCCCATGCCCCATATACATCCAAAACATCAAAATTTAGGGTCAAGAAGAATACCTCATTCATGAATGAGAGTTATTAGGACATTCCCAGTTGATGAATCCTAAATTGGAGCCCCTACCCCATCAGTTTCGGTTAAAGATATTCGACCTAAAACATCAGTAATAAGTCTAATTGGAAAGACTATAAACTGCCAATGAAAAAGATACAATACTCTCCAGAGAGAAAACCTGCAAAGGGAACCCATAGATAAAATTTTAGTACCATCTCGTCAAACCTATACTATGTATGGTTTCGAAAAAAATGTTGATCAATCAAATATTCAAAAGAGACATAAAGCTTGTTGGTTCGAAAACCCTTGAAGGGAGACCTAAGTAGAATTCAAGCTAAAACCGCTAATCCCATAACAATTTGGATTAGGAAAAAATTAGAACAATAATGAAAAAAATAATAAAGGGGAACAAAATTTCATGAATTTTTCCATGTAACTCCAAAAATAGTCGAACTATGCTCACTGAGTCCCGCAGATTAGGAAAAAATTAGAGTCTGATTTGATTATTTCAATTTACCAGTTTCAAATCATGGTTTAAAAGTAATACTTGATCAAAATAATGTTTATATGGTCGATTTTTATTGATTAACATTACAGGAAAAAGAAAAGGAGAAACAATTTAGGATGAAGTAGTTCCATTAAGTTCAACAAAAAAATGGAGGAACATCCCCAGTTTGGTGTCTATCTATGGTATAAAAAAAGCTAGTACATCACAATTTGGGAAAATTATAGTGAGGCTTGGCTCACCCTTTCCAAAAAAATGACAAGCAACTGCCACAGTCCATCAAGGGTTTTCTCTAAAGTATATCTCTCTTCCACCTAAACTTGGACTATCAGGAATATGCATTCCATAACGTCATTACTGTCCCACACTTTCTTTTTGATAGCTTTATAGTTGGAAACCGAGGAGGCTAGTTGAGCCTTAAACCTTTCCACTCAAGCCTCTCATTCTCATAACTCTTCTGTTTGGGAGACCACCAAGTCATAATCCTTTTCCTCCTCAGCCGTTAGATGATCAAGTTCCTCAGAAACATCTCGGAAGATTGTTGACTGATAATGTAAAGAATTGAATCAGGAAATTTTTTCTTCACAAGAAGAAAGGTATTCCTAGACTATGAAAATATGGTAAATAATAAAGTTTAGATGCTGGTAATCAAATCCACCTGAACCCAATTTGGAAAATAATTTCTGAAAGGCATCCATTTCATTGGTGAAGTTATCCAGAGGGGTTTCTGCAACAATGGTGCATAACTGACACCATGCCTATTTTCGCATTGCCTGATGCCTCCCCGAGGCACCATGTCCTTGGTCCTCCTCTATTTAAATGGTTCTATAGGTGGGAAGTGTCATTACAAAAGTGGGAAGGGACCTAATATAGGTTAACCAGGAAGGGGTGATCTCTCTCCCCACAGATGGTTTGACCCTTGGAGCTGGACACGGGGGAATAGACGTGAATTCTGGGATATCCAGTGACACTCTGCTGGGGCCAACCTCATCTAGGTTGTGAATAGCATCCACATGAGGGGAGAAATCTGAAAATCACTCCCTACCGAGATGGGTTGCATAGATGAAGCCCCTTCTAGATTCATCTGATGGTTGATTGAGCGTATTCTCACCATAGAGAGAAGAATAAATGGAGTGGACATAACCACATGGATAAGAATATATGGAATGGAAATCACAATCAAGGTAGGGTGAAGGATGGTTAATGGCTTTTAGACCCATCAACTTTGTCTTCCCAGCACCCGGTCAGGGTAATAATCCACCTATAGTTGGGCATACTCCAATGATAAAAAGGAGGATCCCGTCATATTAGGGAGGATGACCTCCATAGTGGAACATTCACACATCATTATAAACCATAACTAGAGAAGAATTGTAGGATGATATTCTCCCCTCATCTGGACAGTGAGAAGAAGAACGGTCTGTTGAAGGCACCTGAATTTCCTAGAAAACAAGTAGGGGGTGTATGACTAAAAAATAACCACTCGATCTATACGAGCAGTTAGAATCCCATATCAAAGTATGATGATATATGAGCGATCATCTAAATAACCACTCCATCACCCCTTAATAACCCATTAGGGGTATGGTATAATGAAAAAGAAAAGCAGGAAGCATCATTTAGCAGCCCAAACACATCACTAATTCTTAAGGTCATAGGACGAAAAACAATAATGTTAAGAAGGGTAGGATTAAAGTTGGAATGAGGAACCCTCGTAGTATGTCGATATTCATAGCAAGGTAAATGTTATTCTATCCACCAATATAGGAATTGAAATGGTCCACTGAGATGATACAGAGGTTTACCTTCATTCATCTTCCCAAACAACACATAAAGTTGGGCAAGAGTAGGAATGGGCATATTAATTAGTTGACCCTCTGCCAGTGTAGCCTCCACCATCAAAGTACAAACCTTGAACCCAGTGTATACATAATAGGATGGGAAGAGCCATATGCTATAAAACATGGGGAAGAAACTTTTTAATCTAAGATCAGGAGGCACACTCGGTCGAATCTCGTATCCCCAGGTAGTGTATCATCCCGCTTCGAGGGTAGCGCAATATGACCCTATAATTTTTCGAGACTGATGGGTTGGATGCGTACGACTATAGTGGGCCCTTATCCTATGCCTTTTCACCTAAAAAAAAGACCCTATCTAGTCCTCAAATGGGTTAGGAGAGAAATTTTGGAGGGGGTGATCAAGAAATCCCTCTTTCATGACTAGTAGGCTCCTTGCCAGTGGGGACACCCGGTTGGAATTGTCCTAAGTAGTGGCTACCAGAAGGAACTCGTCATACATATTGCTGATAATGGGGAACCATCCAAGATGATAAATGTCCTATAATCTGATCCCCACATCTCCATGTGATAAACTGAAAGTATTGTTACTTGAACACCAACGACTCAACAATTCAGGTAGGATTTTTCCTGGAGGGAAAACTGCAAACTAGGAGACCCAAGTTGCCTGGTACAAGTTCACCACTTCCAACTGATTGGGGGAATTGAATTTTTTTATATACCCAGAATTCCTAGTACCATTATTCAAAAAAGCATCCTCCGCCTCACAAGTCCCATTTGGTGCTCCACCCACCATTGGGGTTTTCTCAGGAAAGGTTGACAATATATGGGTACTCCTGGGCAACTAGTCTCAAGGAAGTGTTGTGACAACTGCGATTGCTCTGAGTCCACACCAAGACTCTTAGTGTGAACATGTTCTCTTTAATGGGAGTAGTGATGATTTCTCATGTTGAAGAAATATTGTCTTGAGTACACCCTTGGGATGCTTCTAGGATCATGAAGGGAGTATTATGGTCAACCAATGGAAAAAGGGACATCATTAGAAAGACCAAATCCATATAGTGGCGGCTGCACAGATACTAGGTAGGTATAATCTCTAGCATAAGAAGGTATTTTAAGGATCTATCTTGAGGAGCAATGTAAGATTGAATATGGTCCTTAGTGTTCTCAATCATGGCTGCTCTCATCCCGATTGATTGTACAGTGGTCTGTGGAAGAGCAATTACAGTCTACACAAAAAGATCTAAAAAACCACAAAAGTTAGTCCAATGAGAAAATTGTTGGATAAGAGAAACAAATATGTCCAAGGGACTTAAAAAAAGAGGGTCTACATGGGGATTTGCGTACTACTCCTGTAAATGGTATGTATAAACCATCTCCAGTGTACTACATCAGTACGCTGAAACAATACCCTGCGTACAACCTTGGTATGTGGAAGGCCCGTGAGGCACTTGACCATGGAGCATTGTCCATCAAACTAAGTGACTCATAGAATGAAGAAACTATGAACTGAGGCCTCACTATGAAGATGTTAAATGTTTTCTAATTATAATCTTAAGTTTGGTTTAACAAAGTTTAAATTTTAGTTCACAAGTTTAAAGTTTGGTGTGCGGAACATGAAAATCATGTAGCATTTTCCTATGTGGAGGTCCATAATTAAGTTCTAAATTCCATGATGTAGTTTGAAAACCCAAAATTCAATTCGTGGGTAGAAGAAATAGTGAAAAATTAGGTTTGGGAAACCTATGAAGTGGTTTTAGAATATGGATTTTGCAAAGGAGTTGGCATGTGGACACAAAGGAAGCTGAGGAGAGGTTGAGGGCACTTTTTTCTATGAGAAATGGTAAAAGACAAATGACCTGGATGGAACCTGAAGCGGTGGATCAAACCCTGCGCCACATATTGAATAAGTACATGGATGGAACCTGAAGCGGTGTGGAAAACCAAATCTAGGACTGTGTACCACTTTGGTACATGGTGGTCCATACCCATGTCTACATACTACTTGGGTACACAGATGACCCCTCTACCCGCATAGCATTATGCTATTCAGGGCTACCCCCATCCTGCATGAGAAAACAATACACATAATGGGGTGTCTTTGGGTGTCCTTCCCTCTGGTTCTAATCATGCCCCTCCATTACCATTCAGTTCTCCATAGCTCCTTCACGAACCAGTCCACTTACATCAGGCCAAAGCCTCCTCCAAAGCCACCAAACCCATGTGATTAAATTATTGAGCACATCAGCACGACCCTTTGAGTCTATATACCTAAGGTAAAAAGATCCATGAAGGCTATCCCCACAATGATTTAGACCCCCTAAATGTATCTAAGTCTACATTCCCATGGTAACTCGGAGTCCAACCTTGGGATACTGACTTGAGCCTCCCCATTCTAGGGATCAAGGATGATCACTTGATTTTCAATTCAATGAGGGATGGTGATTAGTTAAAGGAATAATTCTAGTTTTTCCTTTTGACAGGAGGAAACATTCCTCCCCTTTACCAGAACATATTCTAGGGAATCCCTCCAAGAGTAAACCACGAGTCTTTCAGGTATGACCCAATGACCTTCACTTTAATTTCACATTGAAGGGTTCATTACTTCGTGTCCCCACCCACCATCACCTTGGTTTCTTTCACTGTATGCCCGACCTCTTCCATCAGTGGAATAGAAAGTGTGTGGTTTGTTGAATCTCTCACATCATCTTATTTCTCACACCAAGTATGAATCATGTGTTCTTAGAGATTTTTGATGATCAAAACATCCACACAATTGACCTCTTGTCTTGAACTTCGAGAACTCTGATTGTCACCATAATTGGGATATATAGGAAGACTTCACCCAAGTCCCGAGCTCATTGGATATCCTCTTAATAAATCCAGCCCTAATTCCCTTAATCTAGGCATCATCCTTAGGAGTAAGCCTCAAATTAATCCCCTATAAATCTCCATGAGTTAAGAAATTTCTCATGGACCTTGTTACGAGGGAATAATATATAGAAGTAAGTCCCAACCTATTTCTCTCAAAGGGTCAGTTTAAGGATCGAGCTCAAGCGATGGTCTCCTGAGTCATTCCTAATGAAACTCACAAACTAAGTCCTCCTATATGGTGTAAGACCCAATCATGTACCCCCAAATGGGTAGCACCTTTGCGTAAGACCTGAGAAACCATGCCCTCATACGAGGCTTCCTTAGAGTATAAGTCAATTTTATTCAATAACTCTATGGAGTTTGATTCTCCATTTTACTAGGATATGTGGGAAGCCTATTTGAAGTCCAAATTTGACCCTCAAATCAACCCTAATGTTCTCTGATCCATGTGCTCAGTAGGGTCATGTCCACCCAAGAGACCACATATCTCCTAGGAACTTTGGGCTGCCTTGACATGAGTCCCACTACAATTCTTGACCAGGAATACTTCACCTGTATGTCCTCACAATATGATGTTAAACTACATGGTTGGGTCCCTGTCACATGACCTTAAATGGTGATGTGTCCAGTTAAGAGACACTGAATTATATGGACTCTGATTCCTATCGCGAGGATACATAGGAAGCCCATCTTATGGGTTCAACCCCAACATCAAACGAACTTATATCTCTCTAGGATGACAGTAAACTTTAGAGCGCCTCATTATGTGGATTAAGTCAGAATTATCTCCATGGCATCAAGTCCATGTATATCTACAATGATCCAACAACCTGGGGGTAACCCATGGATACTGATTCTCGCTCAAATTTACCTAAGAGATGAAGGTAAATGGTCCTTGTAGTTTATCTTGGGTTATCGAATCCTCAGAGACCTAAGAAGAAACCTATAGACACGTACATTCTATGGACTGTTTTTTTCTATGAAGTGGCCAACTTGGATTTATTTTAGATGATTTTAGAGGATATCTAACAGATTTAAGTGAATTCAATTTAAAATAATGAGTTGATCCTAGGTTATCGCTCGGGGTGGATTGGACATATTTCCTTTTCAAAGATTTCAATTTCTTATATTTGAGATGGGTTCATTTAAGAAGATAAAACAACATCATCACTTACTGGTTCAATGCCTACACCCTTTAATAATAATCACCTATACACTTGAAGGATCAATGTTTTGAGCACTTTAAGTTATAGTTTCGTATTAGCACATGAAGTGTGTGGCCTTAAATTCAACAAGGACGATGAAGTTTAAAAATCATCAAATAAAAATCTCAATTTAAGAAGTGATTATACATTAATGGGGTGATAAATAACATCCAATCAAGCCCCTTTCTACTCCCTTGGATCAACCCATAAGTGGGTTATCCCTCCATTGATTCTATGGTTTCAATGGAAGTGGAAAGTAGACTCATGAGGGAGGACATGGAGAAGTAAAGAAAACAAAAAAAATAAAATGATCACTCCACCATTGTGTGAATAATTTCACAAGATTTGGTGTGAATAAATTCACAACTTGAGGAAAAGGTATCAAAGTGAGATGTAGAAAAACAGAATAAGAGGAGAAGAAGAACTTTTATTAAGAAACTAAAGTTAATTGAACAACTTACAAGTGAAAGACAAATTTGAGACAACAAAATCGCAGCATAACATTACAATTGAACCAAGCACAAAAGATTGTTTAATCCTCCAACACCACTGCCATAAATAGGCATTTTTCAGCCCTTGCATCTATACTACAATAGTACAAGTCTCCTCAATTAATTTTGGTAGGCCATAGGCGGGTGGAATGTAAGGGAGAGAAGACTTTCCACCCTTGACCCGAAAAGGCATCCAGCTTGCATCCACCAAACATAGACGCATGAAACACATTATAGATGGCAGAATTTGGGTGGGACATAGAATACTTAAATTAATTTCTAGCTTTCCCCTAATATACTGTAAAATCTCAGCCCAAAAGGAGTTAGGTTTTTCGAGATATGGTTTAATTGGTGGGCTATTTTCTGGGCCGCAGAATCTGGCCTAGAATTTTATCTCTAATTTGGTCCACCTAAATGGACACCATGGAGGATGAATTAGAATTGGATCCTGAAGATTTATTTGTTCGTCTACATGTATTATATAATATAAAGAAATTTGGGATTCATTGGGCCTTATGTTGGGCCCCACAGTCTTATCAGTGGGCTGGTGTCCAATCTGCCTTCTCTAGAATTGTTTCCTTTCATCAAAAAATGTCCCCATCTTCTTCCACGAATTATCCATTGATCCCTGAATGAAACATGTCCATATTGGAGTGTAGATCAAGTTACCAAAATATAAAATTAAAATATTTATAATTACATTCTTTAGAATCATATGACTCATTGGGCCTAAATTGGTGTACATTAGGCATGAAGTGCACAAATGATGAGAATGGATGTTCATAATGAAAATGCACTAACTCAGGCCCATAAGATCAAAAATGAACATTTAATACCATTAAAATGTAATTAAAATATATGTTTTTGTTGGATAATCACACCCCCAACTTGAGATTTTCTATTCCTGAGCAAATAATTCAATGATTTTATTTGAATTCCTTTCTTCAAACACATTATAACAAACAGTGCTCACAATGTAAACTACACACAAATATATCTTTATAACCTATCAAGATAATTTAAAACAAGATGAATTTAAAAGTAGATCCCAATCCCAAGACCATTACTTTGATAAAATCCATCATCATACTTCATCCAACTCAATTAAGTGTAATGATGTGTTGTGAATCACAATAGATATGGGGGTTCATTTTCATTCAAGGGGGAAATCATGGAAGCGCTAGGTGGAATCACATTTAATCCTAATATGAGTATTCTTCATTACTTTTTTTTTGGATTTTTTTGAAATATTGCAATAGTAATTGAGATTGCAGTTAATCAAATTAACCCATGTAGCAAGACTTTGCCGATGACTCCCAGACTCAAAGGCCTTAGGGCACCAAGTGAAGTACACATACTCGGGCATCGTCTCGAGTTAACTTAATCAAAAACAAAGTCATATTACCATAAATAGAGATATAATGAAGAAATAAAGGCTAGAAAACTCTGGAGTCACGATCCCCAAGTGCCGAAAGCCTCACATTTTATCAATCCATTGCTCTACACACAATTTTTTTTTTAATTTTTTTAATTTTTTTTAATACTCATATTATTCATAAAAATAAAACCAGCCTATGATATTTATTATATGACCCTAAAAATTCAAATTAGTACCCCACAATCTAGAGGACGTGCATTGTGGAATTTTTATTTAATGGATGAAAATAAAAATGATGAAAATTTTCATTGGACAACCAAACTTCCAAAATTAATTCTTTTAAACTTAATCATGAATTAAATTAAGAGTCAAGGAAATAAAAATTATTTGCTATGTAGTTTTAATGCGAGAAAAGATGTTATTATATGAATGATAAAGGAATTTTACTTTACTTTTTTTTATCATTGTTTTTTTAACAAACATTTTGTTTCCACACTCCCCAACTTAGAATGAAACTCTCCCTAGTTTCGTAAAAATAAAATTTAGAATGGGGTAGAGGAATAAAAGGGGAGTTCAATAAGGAAATTGAAATAGAGGATCATGGAATGAAATCACCTGGTGGTTGAAGTTGAAGTTCTTGCTACTCCAAATTAGTCCTTTGATCTCTTGGGGGATGTAGGAACCTCCTTGATTGAACATGTATCACCCAAAATAGTACCTGAACCAAAATAAGAACAAACCAGACAAAACAAACAACAAAACGACTTATTTAATTCCAAGTATCATCATTTTTATGGGTTTTCCTGTTTTTCTGTTTTTTTTAAATCAAACTAATGATACATTGTCTTCTTTTAATTTTCTGGGTAAGGTATTACTCAGGGATCACACCGTGTGACACGGATGAATACGGTTCTCCCCTTTTATACCCATCCATACTCATAATAGAAGAACAGGTCAACAGTCCTTTTTTATATATAAAAATGATTAATTAATCCTATTTAAAATATAAATTTTATTAAAACAAAAAAATGATAGGAAACTTGAAAACCATGGGTTGCCTCCCATGCAGCGCTTTGTTTAACGTCGTTAGCCCGACATGGACCCTAAATCTATCAATTTTTTCCTGGTTCATAGGTTGGCTCAGTTAACTCAACCTTTATTTCTTGTTTATTGAATGATTCAATGAATGGGTTTAACCTTTGACCGTTCACCTTGAAAATGTAACCACTTGTGGGATCTTGAATCTCTACTGCCCCATGGGGGTACACATGATGCACTATGAAAGGTCCTAACCATCTAGACCTTAACTTTTCAGGGTGTAAATGAAGTTTTGAATTATACAAGAGCACAAGTTTTCCCAGTTCAAAATGTTTGACCTTGATATTCCTAGATTGGTAGGCTTGAACTCTATCTTTATTAATCCTTAAATTTTCATAAGCCTCCATCCTTAGTTCCTCTAGTTCATTGAGATCTAATTTCCTTTTTGTTCCGGCCAATGAGAGGTCATAATCTATTTTCTTAATTGCCCAAAAGGCCTTATGCTCAATTTCAACAGGTAAATGGCATGATTTTCCATAAACCAACCTATATGGGGACATTCTTAAAATGGTTTTATATGCAGTTCGATAGGCCCAAAGTGCATCTAAGAGTTTCTCAGACCAATATTTCCTAGAAGGATTGACAGTTTTCTCAAGAATTTGTTTAATCTCCCTATTCGCTAACTCAGCTTGACCATTGGTTTGAGGATGGTATGAAGTGGACACTTTATGAAAAATACCATACTTAGACATGAGTGAAGAGAATGGGCGGTTTCAGAAATGGGTTCCTCGATCACTGATTATAGCCCTAGGAATTCCAAATTGAGAAAATATGTTCTCTTTCAGAAATCAAATCACAAATTTATGATCATTGGACTTAGTGGGAATGGACTCAACCCATTTTGAGACATAATTAACAGCTAAGAGTATATAGAGGTATCCCATATAGTTTGGTAAGGGACCCATGAAATCAATTCCCCAACAGTCAAATATTTCAACCACTAAGATGGGAGTGAGTGGCATTTGATTCCTTTTTTGTGATGGACCCTACTTGTTGACACCTAGGACAGATTTGAAAAAATGTGTAGGAGTCCCTTGAGAGGGTGGGCCAGAAAAAGACCACATTGAAGAATCTTAGAAGATGTTTTCTTAGAGGAAAAGTGACCTCCACATGCCTCACTATGACAGAATTTAAGGATGGACTCTTGTTCATATTCTGGAACACACCTCCTAATCACTTGGTCAGGGCAGAACTTATAGAGGTATGGATCATCAAACACATAGTGTCTAACATCAGAAAGAAATTTCCTTCGATCTTGAGTCCCTAAGAATTTTGGAATGACTCCTGTAACTAATAAATTGGCTATGTCGGCATACCAAGGGCAGTCACTCACAGAGTATAGGTGTTCATCAGGAAATGAATTGGACACAAAAAGGTGATTTGAGTTGTCTTTTAATTCCATCCTAGAGAGGTGATCAGCTACAACATTTTCAACTCCCTTTATATCCTTGATTGTGAGGTCAAATTCTTGTAAGAGAAGAACCCACCTAATCACTCTAGCCTTAGCATCTTGTTTTTGGAAGAGGTATTTTAGTGAAGAATGGTCAGTGAACACAGTGATGGGGGATCCTAAGAGGTAGGAACTAAACTTCTCTAAGGAAAACACAATATAAAGCAACTATTTCTCAGTAGTGGTGTAGTTTATTTGGGCATCATTTAAGGATTTTCTTGCATAAGCAATCACATAAGGAGTTTTATCACAACGTTGTCCTAACACAGATCCAACGGAAAAGTCACTGGAATCACACATAAGTTCAAAAGGAAGGTTCCAAATTGGATATTTCATAATGGGAGGAGAGGTGAGAGAGGATTTGAGGGTTGAGAATGAACCCTCATATCTTTCTATCCAAACAAATGGAGAATCCTTTACTAGGAGAGCATAAAGGGGACAAGAGATTGAACTAAAGTCCTTGATGAATCTTCTATAGAAACCAAAATTTCCTAAGAAAGACCTCACTTCCTTGACATTTTTGGGTGATGGAAGGTGACTAATGATTTCAAACTTGGTTTTATCAACTTCAATCCCCCTACCTAACACCAGATGGCCTAGAACTAGTCCCTCTTTAACCATGAAATGGAATTTTTCCCAATTTAGGACCAGATTTTTTTCTTCACATCTTGACAAGACTCTCTCTAAATTCCATATAAATCCCTAAAAAGTATCCCCAAACACAAATAATTCATCCATGAAGACCTCTAGAAAATCCCCTACCATGTCTCTGAAGATTCCCATCATGCACCGCTGGAAGGTTCCAGGGGCATTGCATAACCCGAAGGGCATGCGTTTGAAAGAAAAGGTTCTGAATGGACATGTGAATGTAGTCTTCCCTTGATCCTCTAGGGAGACCTCAATTTGATTGTACCCCGAGTACCCATCTAAGAAATAGTAGAAGGCCTGACCTACCACTCTATCAAGGACTTGGTCAATGAATGGTAAGGGGAAATGGTCCTTCTTGGTTAATGAGTTTAGCTTCCTATAGTCAATGCATACCCTCCATCCACTACTCACCCTTGTTGGAAGAATCTCTCCATCCTCATTGGTTATCACTGTGATTCCAGCCTTTTTTGGAACCACTTTTATTGGGCTCACCCACTCACTCTCATCTATGGGATATATGATACCCGCTTTTAACAATTCCAGAAGTTATTTCCTTACTACCTCCATGAGATTAGGATTGAGTCGCCATTGAGGTTGACAACATGGCTTTGAATCAGATTCCAGAACAATCCTATGAGTCCCAACAAGTGGGCTAATCCCAGGAATATCAGATAGGGTCCAACCAATGGATTTCTTATGTTTCCTAAGGACATCTAGAAGCATCCTCTCATGATTGTCTTCAAGAGAAGATGAAATGACAATAGGATGTGTTTGATTGTCCCCTAGGAAGGCATACTTTAGTGCAGCAGGAAGTTCCTTCAATTCAAGATCAAGTTGGTTTAGAATTTCAGTAGAAGATTGGGACATTGGATCAAGATCAATTTTATTTCCTAAAGTTTTAGACAGGATTTATTCCCCACATGTAGAAGTTTCAGCTACTATATTGGCTTGATTGGATTTAGGGAAGGAAGTTTGATCGGTCTCCATGAACGTGGTTTTCTAAAAGGTTTCACTGATTGTTGGACCTAAGACTTCATCATAAGAGAAATTTGAAAATGATTCAATCCAAGGAGATAAAATTCCTTCATATGAACAAAGTAAATCAATCTCATCCTGACTTAAACATCCATCAAATATTACTTGATGTTCTATGGATTCATTATCAATGCTTCCTATCATGTTTACTTCATGAATGTCCCCGTCATCCTCTATTTGTGAGATTGCATTATAGATGTTCAAGTCTAGACTCATGTTCCCAAAGGTGATGGTCATGTTCCCATTTCGGACTCAGATAACATAGTTGATTGTTGCAAGAAAAGGATGGCCAAGGATGATTGGGCTTTGTTCCTTATTTCCTAAGTTTGTATGGTTGTCAAGGACAATGAAGTCAGCAGGGTAGATGAAGTTTTCAAACTTTACTAGAACGTCTTTTAAAATATCCTTTGGAACCCTAATGCTATGATCATCAAGTTGAAGTGTGACAGATGTGGTTTGGAGTTCTTCTAGGCCTAACTGGTAGTACACGACATAGGGGATGAGATTGACACTAGCACCTAGATCACACAAGGCCTTGAAAACTTTTCTTTCTCCTAGTTTAACATTGATGTAAGGGAAACCTGGGTCTTTCAACTTAGGAGGAATGGTCCCTTGAATGGTTGTACTCACATTAGTAGCCAAAAGGATTTCATTTTTATGTGAAAATTTTCTTTTAAAAGTGCACAAGTCCTTAAGGTACTTTGAGTAGTTAGGTATAGTTTTGATGGCATCGAGAAGAGGAATATTCAACTTGACTTGTGAGAATATTTCCCTCAATTTTTCACTCAATTCAGGCTTGGATTTCCCCCTCATGAATTGAGGAAATGGTGCAGATTGTGGGGTTTCTTGTTGAAGAGTTGTTTCTTTGAAAATGTTATCATGTTTTTTAGTTTGATCATTTGGTTAATTTGAATTTTCATCCATGTTTGAATCTTCAGGTGGGTTTTTAATTAGTTGTTCAGGTTTCTCAATTGATTTCCCACTTCTTAAAATAGTCACAGCCTTTAGTTGTTCATGAGTTGTTTGAGTGAAACTTGACTCTCCCCTTGAAGTTGAGGATGGCACCGCCTGAGTAGGCATGGGGGCTTTTCCAGTTTTGATGGTTTGAAGTTTTTTTAGGGAATATACTTCTAAGTTCATCCTCTCCATTTGTTTTCACAGTTGTTCTAGTAGTCTTTGTGGAACAGTTTGGGTTGGTGCTTGAGAAGATTGGTTTATCCCAGGGGGATATTTTGGAGGTGGGATGGTTTGTTGAAAATGGATCGATGGCTGTTGGTATTGGATAGGTTGGGTTTGGAACTGGTTATGGGTCTGGTAGTTCTGATGGGGGTAATTATTTTTTCCCCGTGGTTGGCTAGGTTGTTGGTTATCTTTCCAGCGGAAGCCTGGGTGGTCATTATACCTTGGGTTGAAGTTGTTTTGGTATTGAGGCTTTTGAAAGTTCAAAGCATTTAATTCCACTGCAGGTCCTCCTAAAAGAACATCCTTGATGGATGGAATATTTGGGAAGTTGTATATCTTATGGTCATTTTTGTCACAAATTGTGCAAACAAGGTCTACAGTTTGGATTTCATGGACTTTCCTAAGGTCTATCTCTTCAACCTCCCTAGAGAGTACTGCGAGTTTAGCCATAAGGATTTCCTCTTCTCTAAGTGTATGAATTACAGTATTTCTTTGTGGATTTTCAGAATAATGTGAAGTTCCTCATGTTTGGTTTTATTAAGAAAGGCTTTCTAGATACTCGTAAGCATCATTCGGGGCTTTGTTTTTAAAGGTCCCATTACACATCATGTCAATGAATTGTTTGTTCCCTGGACCCAACCCTTCATAGAAAATTATCACTTGTTCAGGAATAGAAAAAACATGGTGTGGAACCATGTTTAGAGTTTCTTTGAACCTCTCCCATGTTTCATAGAATGACTCCCCCTCTTTTTCAAATTTTTTTTGGATACTCTTTTTAGGTGCAATTATTTTGTGGTGGGGAAAGTATTTTTTGTAGAATTATCTTTGTAGTTGGTCCCAAGAGTTTATGGATGATGGTCTCAAATTGTTTAGACAATTTTTAGCTCGATCCTTTAAGTAAAAAGGAAATAGCCTCATCTTAGCTGATTCTAGTTGATTTGGGGGACACATGGTTTCTACAATGTCATTGAACTCCTTAATGTGAAGGTAGGGCATCTCAGACTCCATTCCATGGAATGTGGGAAGATGGTTTAGGACATGAGGTTTAAATATGTAGTTGGAATCTCCTAGGTAATTGTGTCTAATGAATGAGGGGGCATTGGTCCAAGAAGGTGTGAGGTAGTCATTCATGGTTTGATCGATCGCATTCCCCAAGTTTGGGGCTGCCTCATTTGGGTTTCCATTTTGGTTCCCACCCGGGTTTATGAGTTGGTTTCTTTGAAGACCTTCCATTTAAATGGGCTCAATTTTTGACTCGAGGGTGTTAGAAAGATTAGTATCTAATAGAAAGAGTTCCCTTGGTGTACTTGACTCCCCAACACCAGGACTATCCACCCTAACAAGATGGTTTGATTGATCGTGGGTGTAGGCGGACATGCGCCAAAAGAAAAAAAAAACGAGAAAGGGAAAAGATAAGAGAATTTGAATTAGCAAAGAAGAAATGTGGGATAATAGAATGGGTGTTTAGATGACTTACTTGGGTCCCCGACAACGGCGCCAAAATTTTATTCTCGCTCAAATTTACCCAAGAGATGAAGGTAAAATGGTCCTTGTAGTTTAGCTTGAGTTATCGAATCCTCAGAGACCTAAGAAGAAACCTATAGACACGTACATTCTATGGACTATTTTCGGCTATGAAGTGGCCAACTTGTATTTATTTTAGATGATTTTAGAGGATATCTAACAGATTTAAGTGAATTCAATTTAAAAGAATGAGTTGATCCTAGGTTATCACTCGGGATGGATTGGATGTATTTCCTTTTCAAAGATTTCAATTTCTTATATTTGAGATGGGTTCATTTAAGAAGATAAAACAACATCATCACTTATAGGTTCAATGCCTACACCCTTTAATACTAATCACCTATACACTTTAAGGATCAAAGTTTTGAGCACTTTAAGGTATATGTTCATATTATCACATGAAGTGTGTGGCCTTAAATTCAACAAGGACGATGGAGTTTAAAAATCATAAAATAAAAATCTCAATTTA
Source organism: Viscum album (assembly GCA_963277665.1). Taxonomy (NCBI): domain Eukaryota; kingdom Viridiplantae; phylum Streptophyta; class Magnoliopsida; order Santalales; family Viscaceae; genus Viscum; species Viscum album. Next base: position 1,818,730,609 of record OY728127.1, read on the forward strand.
AGAAGTGATTATACATTAATGGGGTGATAAATAACATCCAATACTGCCCCTTGCCACTCCCTTGGATCAACCCATAAGTGGGTTATCCCTCCATTGATTCTATGGTTTCAATGGAAGTGGAAAGTAGACTCATGAGGGAGGACATAGAGAAGTAAAGAAAAGAACAAAAATAAAATGACCACTCCACCGTTGTGTGAATAATTTCACAAGATTTGGTGTGAATAAATTCACACCTTGAGGCAACGGTATCAAAGTGAGATGTAGAACAACATAATAAGAGGATAAGAAGAACTCTTATTAAGAAACTAAAGTGAATTGAACAACTTACAAGTGAAAGAAAAATTTGAGACAACAAAATCGCAACATAACATTACAATTGAACCAAGCACCAAAGATTGAACCAAGAACCAAAGATTTTTGGGCCCCATAGTCTTATCAGTGGGTTGGTGTCCAATATTCCTTCTCTAGAATTTCTTCCTTTCATCAAAAAATATCCCCATCATCTTCCATGAATTCTCCATTGATCCCTGAATGAAACATGTTCATATTGGAGTATAGATCAAGTTCCCAAAATATCAAATTAAAATATTGATAATTACATTCCTTAGAATAATATGACTCATTGGGCCTAAATTGGTGTACATTAGGAATGAAGTGAACAAATGATGAGAATGGATGTTCATAATGAAAATGCACTAACTCAGGCCCATAAGATCAAAAATGAAAATTTAATACCATTAAATGTAATTAAAATATATGTTTTTATTGGATAATCAGATACACTCTTCGGGAATGAACCTAGGATTCACAAACATATAAACATGTTCTAAATCTATAAGGGAGTCTCAGAGTAGGAAATAATTCCCCCAAAAGGGTGTGATGAGCCCAACCTCCCATCCTCTTGACCAATGGAGTCCTGAAGTATCATTGGACAAATCGTCATCCAACGAACACCTACCTTTGGATGGAAGGTCCATGAATCATGGATACTAGGGTCTTTGGGTGTTTATGGATCCATGAATAAACTCATTGAAGACCATTTGAGGGCATCGTACCTAGTATAGGCTGATTACACAAACATGTAACCCCATTTGCAATAGTCTTCCAGGATCATGAAAATGCGACACTTAATAACGTAAAAAATAAGGATACACTGCCCAATCCCAATGGGACCATCTCTCCCTATCAATACACAGTGCGACACAGATCTAGTCGACAAAAAATATTTAATGAATAATTTATTTAGTTACATTTATCAATTGAATAACTTATTTATTAATATCCCTTATTAATTTCATGCATAAACCCATCATCATATTGGGAATTTCATGGACCTATACTATGAGCCTCAATTAAATATTCAACATCTATCTTGAAATGAATGCCTCAATTTTTGGGTCATGCTTCCACTGATAGCATGTTAATTTGACCCCACATGAAAAAGTTATGACTGAAATGGTGTTTTGACACCAATTATTTTCTAAATTTAATAATAATAGTAATAACAATTACAAATTCTATTATTATAAAGTATCTTTTACCATTTAAATTTTCTCCAAAAACATTCATTAAATGTCGATAATAGTTAATAATTTAATATTAACTCCGCATTTTCATTTATTTAGTATTGAATAATAATTTCACCACTATTACATTGATCAATAACAATTATTCACATGTGGTAAAACATTGTTTATCATTTAAATGGAAAAAATATTTAATTAAACCTGTACTTTCCCATTCATTTTGTTTGAAAAAATAATAATAATACTCTTATTATTAATAATATTATTTTTTAATAATAATACACATTCATTTAATTTATGTTCATTCTCATAGCAACCAACTTCTTCTCCAAATGGGATGAATCCATACCCCTTAAAGAGGTCAGGGAAAAAATCATTGTTAGATTTTTGAAATCCAACCTCATTACCAGATTTGGTATCCCTCATATAATACTAATGGATAATGGAACCAACTTTTGCTAAGTTGAGTTGGACAAGTTATACTAGGAACATGGAATCAAAGCCAACTATTCATCCCGCTATCATGCAGTAGCCAGTGGGCAGATAGAGTCTTTCAATAAGAATCTGTCCAACAACCTCTAGAAGATGGTAGAAAAGGATAATAAATCACAACTAGACAAGATCCTCCATGATTTATGGTCTTATCAAACCAAGACCCGCACTGCCACCCAAGTAACCCCGTACTCACTAATATAAGGGACAAAGGTGTTTTTCCCATTGAAATTCAAGTTCCATCACTCCGTATTTCTATTTGTGATCAACTCTCCATGGATGAGAAATCCGAAAAACATTATGATGAGTTGGAGTGATTGGATGAAAAAAGGTTTCACACTTTTCACCATTTGGAAATCTACCAAAATCAGATTTCACAGACCTTCAACCAAAAGGTTCACCTTCGGTCCTTCCTCGAAGGACATATGGCATTGGTACTCAGAACCCTGATAATACTCGAGAAGAAACCCCAAAATATTGATCCAAATTGGGATGGTTCATATATCATACATAAGGTATAATCTAATGGAGCATATTCCTTGATATTAATGGATGGACAACTCACCACAACTCCCACTAATGCAAGGTTTCTGAATAAATACTTCATATAAACTGTGACACATACATCTTAGCTGCAAAAAGTTAAACCGAATAACACCATAAATACATCCTTGTTGCATAATTCTAAACTGCATAGAATCTATGCCCTTGATGCGTTGCACTAAACAACATATCATCTACGTCATTATTGCATGATGCTAAACTGCATAGCATCTACGTCCTTACTGCATGATGCTAAACTGCATATCATCTACATCCTTGCAGCATGATGCTAAAATTAATAGCATCTACATCCTTACTGCCTAACACTAAACTACATAACATCTACTCCCTTTCTGAATGACACTAAATTGAATAGAATCCATGTCCTTACTGCATGACACTAAACTATATATCATCTTCATCCTAATCACAAGATATTAATCTGCATGGTAGGTATTGTGTTCCAAATAACAATCCATAATTTAGAATTCAAATTCATGCAAGGAAAATATAAAAATACCCCCCATTTTTTGTGCATAAGTCATACCAACACAAAAAAGGAAATCTAGATCTACATATGGCTTGATTATTGCTCATCAGCGGGATACGTAGTGACACCTCAACCCTCAATCTTGGCCTAGCCATAACATGAAATAGAATTCCCCTATTATATCCTCTATCACCCCATACTATGAGGGAAATCCTTATCGCTCTTTGTTTCTCACATCGATTATAAATCATGTGAGCTTAAGATCAGTGTTAAGGGTTCCCTTTCATAAATAAATCATATAATAATGTGATAGAGCCAACACTAACAGGGGATGAAACCAAAATGACCCCTCCCTATATATGGAATCGACCTATAAAGGATGGAATTTATAGAACTACATACATATCGATTCCTGTCCTTACAATCACTAGTACAACTTGGCCTTTTATCAGTGCTAAAAACTGGCATTAACGGTGCTAGAAAAGCGTTGTTAATGCCAGCATAGATAGGGGGGGGGTCCCCTTTATCAGCACTCTGAAAAGTGCTGATAAAGGATACCCTTTATCAGTGCTCTTTTAGCGCTGTTAAATGTATCCTTTATCAATGCTCAAAAAAGCACTGATAAAGGCACCTTCCCCTGCACCTGAACACCTGCACACCTGTACAAACCAGCATTCCTGCACAAACCATCACCTTCACACCTGTACAAAATATCAACCACACATAATATTTTGACAAACAATGCTATATACATTTACTTAACAACATGAATACAAAAAACACACTGCTATATACATTTCAAACAATGTTTTACATGGTTAAAATTAAAATTATCCAACAACAGTTATAAACATTAATGTTTCATCCTTTGATATCTGTGATCCGCTCTCAAAAATTGTTGTCCACAGTATTTGTTGCCGAACAAAGCATCCGAACTCAAGGAAAAAAATTCACCTATATAAGAAAACAAATATCATGTTAGTAATACAATAATGAAATAAATTAAAACATTTATATGAAATAATACATTAATATGGAAATGTGAAACTAAAATATGAAAATAATAAACTCAAATGTTTTCATTCTAATAAAAATGAAAGGGAATAATGTAAAATCAATATGTTTTTGGATTTTTTATCTCATTTAATAAATACTGATTCTTTATCTAATGAAATGTTTTACTGGTCACACCGGGCGTCGGATTGAGGTGTGGTTGATTCGTACATGTCACAAATGACTCATGGATAATTTTCCTAAAGTATCAAAACAATCGAAATGTGTTTTCTCGGTTTTCCGTATGTTACTTGTGTTGTTTTTTAAGTTTATCTCAATTTCAAACTGATATCAAACACTTTTAGCCATACCGGTCACACCATGAGTTAGATTGAGATGAAGTCAATTTTTACACGTCAAAAATGACTCATGGATCATTGTACTAAAGTATCAAAATAATCTAAACGGGTTTGCTCAGTTTTCCGTATGTCAGTAGTGTTGTTTTTTATGTTTATGTCAATTTGAAACTGATATCAGACACTTTTATCCATAATGGTCACACCATGTGTTGGATTGAGGTGTGTTTAATTCTTACACGTCACAAATTACTCATGGATCATTGTTCTAAAGTATCAAGAAAATCAGAACACGTTTGCTCGGTTTGCCGTATGTTACTCATGTTGTTTTCTAAAGTTTATGTCAATTTGAAACTGATATCAGACACTTTTAGCCATATCGGTCACATCGTGCATCATATTGAGGTGCATTAGATTCATACACGTAAAAAATTACTCATAGATAGTTGTCCTAAAATATCAAAACAATCATAATGTGTTTGCTCGGTATTCCGTATGTCAGTAGTGTTGTTTTCTAAAGTTAATGTCAATATGAAACTGATATCAGACGCTTTTGGTCATACCGGTCACACCGTGCATCGGATTGAGGTGCGATCGATTCGTACATGTCCCAAATGACTCATGGATCATTTTAATAAAGTATCAATACAATCCAAACACATTTTCTCAGTTTTCTGTATGTTACTTGTGTTGTTTTTTAAGTTTATGTCAATTTGAAACTAATATCAGACACTTTTAGCCACACTGGTCCCACCGTGCATCATATTGAGGTACGGTTGATTCGTACACATTAAAAATGACTCATGGATCATATTAATAAAGTATAAAAATAATCATAATGTGTTTGCTCTGTTTGACGTATGTTACTTGTGTTGTTTTCTAAAATTTATGTCAATTTGAAACCTATATCAGACACTTTTAGCCATACCAGTCACACCGTGTGTAAAATTGAGGTGTGGTCAATTATTACACATCAAAAATGACTCATGTATCATTTTTATAAATTATAAAAGCAATACGAGCACGTTTTATCGGTATTCTGTATGTCAGTAGTGTTGTTTTCTAAAGTTAATGTCAATTTGAAACTGATATCAGACACTTTTAGCCATACCGGTCACACTGTGCATCGGATTGAGGTGAGGTTGATTCAGAAATGTCACAAATGACTCATGGATAATTTTCCTAAAGTATCAAAACAATCCAAATGTGTTTTATAGGTATTCCGTTTGTTACTTGTGTTGTTTTCTAAAGTTTATGTCAATTTGAAACTGATATCAGACACTTTTAGCCATATTGGTCCCACCATTCGTCAGATTGAGATGCGATTGATTCGTACACATAAAAAATTACTCATGGATAATTTTACTAAAGTATCAAGATAATATGAATGTTTTCTCAGCTTGCCGAATGTCACTTGTGTTGTTTTCAAAAGTTTATGTCAATTTGAAACTGATACGAGACACTTTTAGCCATACCGGTCACACCGTGCGTCATATTGAGGTGCGGTCGATTCGTACACTTCAAAAATGACTTATGGATCATTGTCCTAAAATATCAAAACAATCCAAATGCATTTTCTCGGTATTCCGTATGTCATTAGAGTTGTTTTCTAAAGTTAATGTCAATTTGAAACTAATATTAGACACTTTTAGCCATACTAGTCACACCATACGTCGAATTGAGGTGCGGTCAATTTTTACATGTCAAAAATGACTCATGGATCATTGTAATAAAGTATCAAAACAATACGAATGCGTTTTCTAGGTTTTCTATATGTTACTCGTGTTGTTTTCTAAAGTTTATGTCAATTTGAAACTGATATCAGACACTTTTAGCCATACCGATCACACCGTAAATTATATTGAGGTGAGATTGATTCATACATGTTAAAAATGACTCATGGATAGTTTTACTAAAGTATAAAAACAATCCGAATGTTTTTGCTCAGTATTCCATATGTCAGTAGTGTTGTTTTCTAAGGTTAATGTCAATTTGAAACTGATATCATACACTTTTAGCCATATCAGTCACAACGTGCATTGGATTGAGGTGAAGTTGATTCGTGCATGTCAAAAATGACTCATGGATCATTTAAATAAATTATCAAAACAATCTGAACACATTTGCTCAGTTTTCTGTATGTTACTTATGTTGTTTTCTAAAGTTTATGTCAATTTGAAACTGATATCAGACACTTTTAGCCATACCGGTCACACCGTGCGTCGGATTGAGGTGCAGTCAATTCATACATGTCAAAAATGACTCATAGATCGTTTTCCTAAAGTATCAAAACAATCTGAACGTGTTTTCTTGGTTTTCCGTATATCAGTAGTGTTGTTTTCTAAAGTTTATGTCAATTTCAAACTGATATCAGACACTTTTATCCATACCAGTCACACCATGCATTGGATTTAGGTGAGGTCAATTTGTACACATCAAAAATGACTCATGGATCGTTGTCCTAAAATATCAAAACAATACGAATGCGTTTTCTTGGTATTTCGTATGTCAGTAATGTTGTTTTCTAAATTTAATGTCAATTTCAAACTGATATCAGACACGTTTAGCCATACCGGTCACACCGTGTGTCGGATTGAGGTGAGTTCGATTCGTACACATCAAAAATGACTCATGGATTGTTGTCCTAAAGTATCAAAACAATCCAAATGTTTTTTCTCAGTTTTCCGTATGTCAGTAGTGTTGTTTTTTAAGTTTATGTCAATTTGAAACTGATATCAGACAATTTTAGCCATACTGGTCACACCATGCATAGGATTGAGGTTCAGTTAATTTTTACACATCAAAAATGACTCTTGGATCATTTTTTTAAAGTATCCGAACAATTAGAACACGTTTTCTCAGTTTTCCGTATGTTACTTGTGTTGTTTTCTAAAGTTTATGTCAATTTGAAACTGATATAAGACACTTTTAGCCATACTGGCCACATCGTGCATCAGATTGAGGTGAGGTAAATTCGTACACGTCAGAAATGACTCATGTATCGTTTTACTATAATATCAGAATAATAAGAATTCATTTTCTCAGTATTCCTTATGTCAGTAGTGTTGTTTTCTAAAGTTAATTCCAATTTGAAACTGATATCAGACACTTTTAGCCATACTGGTCACACTATGTGTCGGATTGAGGTGTGGTCGATTCTTATATGTCAAAAATGACTCATGGATTGTTTTATTAAAGTATAAAAACAATATGAATGCATTTTCTAGGTTTTCCATATGTTACTTGTGTTGTTTTCTAAAGTTTATGTCAAATTGAAACTGATATCAGACACTTTTAGCCATACTGGTCACACCATGCGTCATATTGAGGTGCGGTCAACTCATAAACGTCAAAAATGACTCAAGGATAATTTTCCTAAAGTATTAGAACAATCTGAACTCATTTTCTCAGTATTACGTATGTCAGTAGTGTTGTTTTCTAATTTAATGTCAATTTGAAACTGATATCAGACACTTTTAGCCATACCGGTCACACCATGAGTTGGATTGAGGTGCGGTTGATTATTACACGTCAAAAATGACTCATGGATCATTTTCCTAAAGTATCAAAACAATATGAACTCATTTTATTGTTTTTCCGTATGTTACTTGTGTTGTTTTCTAAATTTTATGTCAATTTGAAACTGATATCAGACACTTTTATCCATACTGGTTACACCGTGAATCGGATTACGGTGTGTTTAATTATTACACATAAAAAATGACGCATGGATTATTTTCCTAAAGTATCAAAACAATTCGAATGCATTTTCTCAGTTTGCTGTATGTCAGTTGTGTTGTTTTCTAAAGTTTATGTCAATTTCAAACTGATATCAGACACTTTTAGCAATACCGGTCACACCGTGCGTCAGATTGAGGTGCGGTCAATTTTTAAATGTCAAAAAATGACTCATGGATCGTTGTCCTAAAATATCAAAACAATCCGAATGCGTTTTCTTGGTATTCTGTATGTCAGTAGTGTTGTTTTCTAAAGTTAATGTCAATTTCAAACTGATATCAGACACTTTTAGCCATACTGATCACACCGTGCGTTGGATTGAGGTGCAGTCAATTCTTACACATAAAAAATGACTCATGGATAGTTTTCCTAAAGTATTAAAACAATATGAACGCATTTGATTAGTTTTTCGTATGTCAGTTGTGTTGTTTTTTAAGTTTATATCAATTTGAAACTAATATCAGACACTTTTATCCATACTGGTCACACCATGCATCGGATTGTGGTACGTTTGATTCGTACACATCACAAATAACTCATGGATCATTTTCCTAAAGTATCAAAACAATTGGAATGCGTTTTCTTGGTTTTCCATATGTTACTTGTGTTGTTTTCTAAAGTTTATGTCAATTTGAAACTGATATCAGACACTTTTTACCATACCAGTCACACCATGCATTAGATTGAGGTGAGGTCGATTCGTACACGTAAAAAATGACTCATGTATCATTTTCCTAAAATATAAAAACAATTAGAATACTTTTTCTCAGTATTCTGTATGTTAGTAGTGTTTTTTTCTAAAGTTAATGTCAATTTAAAACTGATATCAGACACTTTTAGCCATACCGGTCACACCGTGGGTCGGATTGAGGTGCGGTTAATTAATACATGTCAAAAATGACTCATGGATCGTTTTCCTAAAGTATCAAAACAATCAGAATGATTTTTCTCTATTTTCCGTATGTTACTTGTGTTGTTTTTTAAGTTTATTTCAATTTGAAACTGATATCAGACACTTTTAGCCATACTGGTCACACCGTGTGTCAGATTGAGGTGCGGTTGACCAGACCAGACCTCTATATAGAAATTTTAGGAACTATGTATGGTTTGATCCCTATATAAGTAGGGATACGTAATGATTCCTAGATCCCAGGTTTCAGGCCCAACCACAATATGGTTATAATTCACATCGTTTTACCTTCTTCCTTACCATATGATGTTAAACTACATGGTATATTCTATAACTACATATAGTTTGATTCCCATATCAGTGGGATACATAGTGATTCCCATATCTCATATCCTAGTTCATCCATCATTTAAAATGCCTTCCCCCTCCTTGTGCATGGACCTGACCTTTACAGGGGAGATATTTTTAGAACTATGTATGGATTGATTCATGTCCTTGCAAGATATGTAGTGATGAACGAATTTAGCATCCTGGCGTATCCACCAAGAAATAAAAATTCCCCTTTTCCCTATATATGGGTCGGACCTATGCAGGGAATTCCCTTCCAGAACTACATGTAGTTTGATTCATGCACTTGTAGGATATGTAGTGATGCCCGGATCCTCTATCTTGGTCCAACCACCACTTCAAAAATGGGGGAAGATTCCCATTCCTATGTGCATAGGTTAGACCTACATAGGGGAATCCATGAAAGGTCCTAACTGCATGACATTAAACTACAAGGTCCTCAAGAATCATATGTGTCACAATTCTTGGAATTATGATATCCTGAACATGCCCCCACTTCCCTACAAAAAAAATGAAAAGAAATAACATAAATTTTAAGACTAAATTCTAACACCTAGAAGGAGTCAAAAGATCATTCTTCCCCCAACATATGAATCAGATCTATTTGTAAGCATTCATAGTTCATGGATAATCATGGTCTGAAGATTTATTATGTCCCTAGACACATCTTACCTACTTGTCAGACTCTATAATATGGGAAATCTTGGGTCCCCATAAACATTCATGGCCACCAGAGATGGAAGGCTAGTGTCATGTGGCCACATTTTTTTGATAGTGTACATCATATCCCAGTGGATATACATATGTTTCCTAAAAAACAACCATAAATCAAAGGAAAATTCGTCCTCATGAGAGGATTTTTCTATTTCTATATTCCCAATGACTTATAATACCCATGTCATTCCTCATGATCCATGGAACCCTCGGGACTATGGTTTACACCTTCTATCATCACTCGTGTCTAAGGAATACTAGAATATCCTTACCACGATTAAATCAAATCTATTTATGGTATGTGTGATAAGTTTTCTCCACAACACAATGGTAAACTATGCTACCAATTTCCTTACCAGACAATGCTAAACTACAATTCTAGAAGTTCCCTGGCTCCATGGCATTAAACTATACTACATGAAGACAATGCTGAGATTATTATCTTGGCTTGGCCTCCTCATGAAAAATTCCTCTCCTTCATGCATATGGGATAGACCTCTATAAGGAATGTTCATCATGAATCCTATATAACATGGTTCCACCATGATAAATGTGTTGTAGACTCGAATCCTATGATCCAAACCCAGCCAAAGAAAGTATTGAAATGTCCCCTTCTCTGTGCATGAATTGAATCAAAGTAGAGAATCCCAAGACAAGTCCTATCTACAGGGATACTCAAGGGTAATTGTATTTACCTTATTCCATGATGGTATTACCGTACGTTCACCCCATATGATGATAAATTGTGTGGAATTCATCCTTACTGCAAGAAGTTAAACTGTATATCTTTGGTCTAGGAATAAAACTATCCCTTCCATTAATTATTCCATTCTTAAGTGGTGACCTGAAATCCTCATAATCCCTTATTTCTCACACCAATCATAGCTCATGTTATCGTAGAGACTTTAGCAGGAGATCCACTATAGAGTCATTGAAAAATAGTCTAGGATTTTGGTCCTAGCAGCACAACCCTAAAAAGAATGTTATGTTTCCCTTCCCTATAAGGAACCCCAGGTCTTGGCCACATGACCTTAAACTATCGGGTACCCCAAAGATTGAACATATGCCTCAACCTACATATAAGCCAGATCTATGTAGGGGATTACTTGATCCCATGGGAGAATCACAGCCTGGACATTTTTAATGTATCCAGATACACTCCTTCCACACTTAAAACTCCATTCTTTGAGTAATCTTGGATCCCCATAAATTCCCATGGCCATCAGAGATGGAAGGCCAGTTTCATACAAAAACCATTGTTTGACTATGAACATCTTGCCTCGATGTCTCTACATATGTTTTCTTCAAAATGAGTATCAATCAAAGGTAAATTCATCCTTAGGAGAGTCCTCTCCTACCTCGGTATGCCTAATGGATCCCAAGCCCCGTGACATCCCTCCTGATTCAAGAACCCTAAAAGTCATGGTTTACATTCTTTTTTCCTACCCATGTCCTAGATATATCAGAACATCCTAGCCTGATTCAACTCTGGTCTCTCAAGGCTTCTACAATATAAAGATACCCATCCCTATGCACGAAGTTGATCCGCGTACTAAAAAAAAATCCCCCCACCTATTTCTGGTTTTCCCGGTAAAGATCAACCAAAGAAATGTCCCCTTTCATATTTAGGCACACCCCCATTCACAAGACATACTCTATGATTTGAAAGGCCCAAATCCCCATAACCCTTCAAGGCCATCGGAAATGGAAGGATAGTGTCCTGAAGACACCTTTGTTTGACTATGAACATCTTGCTTCGACAGATCTACATATGTCACCTACAAAATAGCCATCAACCAAAGGCAAATTCCCCCTCATGAGAGTCCTTTCCAGTTTCCATATTCCCACATGACATTTATGTCCTATATCACTCCCCAGATTTAGAAACCCCCTAGATTACAATTTACATAATTTTTACCCTTTTGAATGCCCAGATATGGAAACAATTTCTAGTTGAACTGATGAATCATTTAATCTCTCTTGGTTAGAGTAAAATGATCCCCCATAATAAGTTTTTAGTGTCTTGGTTATATAACGTTAAACTATACCATTCATCGGATCTCCCTTACACAAGAGAAATTCATGTGGGAGTGGTTTCCTATTCAAATTTGATACAAATGTGGCTAATACTTTTAGAAATCATCCTTTAGATAGGCCACCCACTGTAGTCCCCAACCTCAAAACAAATCCAAAATTCCAATAAATCTCCCAAGCCATCAGAAATGGAAGGACAGTGTCCTACAGACACCTTTTTTTTAACTATGAACATCATGCTTTGGTGGCTCTACATATGTCTCCTATAAAATAGTCATCAACCAAAGGAAAATTCGTCCTCAGGAGAGTCCTCTCCCACCTCTATATGCCTAAAATGACTCTCATGCCCCATATACGTCCAAAAATTGCAAATTTAGGTTCAAGAAGAATACCTCATTCATAAATGAGAGTTATTAGGACATTCCCAGCTGATGAATCCTAAATTGGAGCCCCTGCCCCATCAGTTTTGGTTAAAGATATTCGACCTAAAACATCAGTAATAAGTCTAATTGGAAAGACTATAAACTTACAATGAAAAAGATGAAATACTCACCAGAGTGAAAACCTGCAAATGGAACTCATAGATAAAATTTGAGTACCATCTCGTTAAACCTATACTATGTATGGTTTAGGAAAAAATGTTGATCTATCAAATATTCAGAAGAGACATAAAGCTTGTTGGTTCGAAAACCTGTGAAGGGAGACCTAAGTAGAATTCAAGTTATACCCACTAAGCCCATGCCAATTTGGCTTAGGAAAAAATTAGAACAATAATGAAAAAAGAAGAAAGGGGAACAAAATTTCATGAAATTTTCCATGTAACCCCAAAAATAGTCGAACTATGCTCACTGAGTCCTGCAGATCAGGAAAAAATTAGAGTCTGATTCGATTATTTCAATTTACCAGTTTCAAATCATGGTTTAAAAGTAATACTTGATCGAAATAATGTTTATATGGTCTATTTTGATTGATTAACGTTACAGGAAAAAGAAAATGAGAAACATTGTAGGGTGAAGTAGTTCCATTAAGTTCAAAAAAAATGGAGGAACATCCCCAGTTTGGAGTCTCTCTATGGTATAAAAAAATATAGTACATCACAATTTGGGAAAATTAGAGTGAGGCTTGGCTCACCCTTTCCAAAAAAATGACAAGCGACTGCCACTGTCTATCAAGGGTTTTCTCTAAAGTATCTCTCTCTTCCACCTCAACTTGGACCATCAAGAATATTCATTCTATAACGTCGTTAAGGTCCTGACCATTCTTCTTGACAACTTTATAGTTGTAACCCTAGGAGGACATTTGAGCCTTGAAACTTTCCACTCAAGCCTCTCATTCTCATAACTCTTCTGTTTGGGAGACCACCAAGTCACGCGCCTTTGCCTCCTCAGCCGTTGGATGATCGAGTTCCTCAAAAACATCTCAGAAGGTCATTGACTGATGATGTAAAGAATTGAATCAGGAATGTTTTTCTTGAAAATAAGAAAGGTATTCCTAGACTATGAAAATCTGGTAAATAATAAATTTTAGATGCAGGTAATCAAATCCACCCGAACCCAATTAGGAAAATAATTGCTAAAAGGGATCCATTTCATTGGTAAAGTTATCTAGAGGGGTTTCTAAAACAATGGTGCATAACTGACACCACGTCTATTTTGCACCGCCTGATTCCTCCCTGAGGCACCAAGGACTTGGTCCTCCCCCATTGCAATGGTTCTATCGGTGGGAAGTGTCATTACGAAAGTGGGAAGAGACCTAAGATAGGTTAACCAGGCAGGGGGGGATCTCCCCCCCCCATAGATGGTTTGACCCTTATAGCTGGACACGGGGGACTAGACACAAATTCTGGGATATCCAGTGACACTTTGCTGTGGCCAACCTCATTAGGGTTGTGAACGGTATACACATGAGGGGAGAAATCTGAAAATCACTCCTTACCGTGATGGGTTGCATAGATGAATCCCCTTCTAGATTCATTTTATGGTGGATTGAGCGTCTTATCACCATAGAGAGAAGAATAAATGGAGTGGAAATCACCACAGGGATAAGAATATATGGAATGGACATCACAATCAAGGTAGGGAGAAGGATGGTTAATGGCTTTTGGACCCGTCGAATTGGTCTTCACAGCACCCTGTCAGGGTAACAATCCACCTATAGTTGGGCATACTCCAATGATAAAAACGAGGATCCCGACATATTAGGGAGGATGACCTCCATAGTGGAACCTTCCCAAATCATTATAAACCATAACTTCTGAAGAATTTCAGGATGAGATTCTCCCCTCAACTGGAAAGTGAGAAGAAGAACGGTCTGTTGAAGGCACCTGAATTTCCTAGAAAACAAGTAGGGGGTGTATGGCTCGAAAATAACCACTCGATATATAGGAGCAGTTAGAATCCCATCTCAAAGTGCGATGATATATGAGCTCTCATCTAAATAACCACCCCATCACCCCATAATAACCCATTAGGGGTAGGGTATAATGAAAAAGAGAAGCAGGAAGAATCATTTAGCAGCCCGAACACATCACTAATGCTTAAGGTCATATGACGAACAACGATAATGTTAATAAGGGAGATGTTAAAGTCAGAATGAGGAACCCTTGTATTATATCAATATTCATAGCATGGTAAATGTTATTCTATCCACCCATATAGAAATTGATATGGTCCACTGAGATGATACAAAGGTTTTCATTCATCTTCCCAAATAGCTCATAAAGTTTGGCAAGAGTAGGAATGGACATATTAATTGGTTGACCACCTGACAGTGTAGCCTCCACCATCAAAGTAAAAACCCTGACCGCAGTGTATACAACAAAGGATGGGAAGAGCCATATTCAATAAAACACGGGGAAGAAACTTTATAATTTAAGATCAGGAAGCACAATCGGTCGAATCTTGTATCCCCATGTAGTGTATCGTCCCGCTTCGAGGGTAGCACAATATGACCCTGTAATTTTTTGAGACTGATGGGTTGGATGCATACGACTACAATGGGCCCTTATCCTAGGCATCTTCACCTAAAAAATGACCCTATCTTGTTCTAAAATGGGATAAGAGAGCAAGCTTGGAGGGGGTGATCAAGAAATCCCTCTTCCATGACCAGTAGGCTCCTTGCCAGTGGGGACACCCAGTTGGAATTGTCCTAAGTAGTGGCTAATAGAAGGAACTCATCATACATATTGCCAATAACAGGGAACCATCCAAGATGATAAATTTACTATAAGATGATACCCACCTCTCCATGTGATAAACTGAAAGTATTGTTACTTGAATACCAACGACTCAACAATTTAGGTAGGATTTTTCCTGGAGAGAAAACTACAAACAGGGAGACCCAAGCTACCTGGTACAAGTTAACCACTTCCAACTGATTGGGGGAATCCAAAAAAAATTTATATACCCAAAATGCCTAGTCCCATTCTTCAAAAAAGCATCCTCCGGCTCACAAGTCCCATTTGGTGCTCCACCCACCATTGGGGTTTTCTTAGGAAAGGTTGATAATATATGGGTACTCCTGGGCAACTAGTCTCAAGGAAGTGTTGTGAAAAATGAGATTTCTCTGAGTCCACACTAAGACTCTTAGTGTGAACATGTTCTCTTGAATGGGAGTAGTGATGATTTCTCATGTTGAAGAAATATTGGCTTGAGTACACCCTTGGGATGCTTCTAGGAGCATGAAGGGAGTATTATGGTCTGCCAATGGAAAAAGGGACGTCATTATAAAGACCAAATCCATATAGTGGTAGCTGAACAGATTATAATCTATCGTATAAGAAGTTATTTTAAGGAACTATCCTGAGGAACAATTTAAGATTGATGATGGTCCTTAGTGTCCTCAATCATGGCTGCTCTCATCCTGATTGATTTAGCAGCGGTCTGTGGAAGAGCATTGCAGTCTACACAAAAAGATCCAAAAAACCAAAAAAAAGTTAGTACAATGAGAAAATTGTTGGATAAGTGCCACAAATATGTCCAAGGGACTTAAAAAAAGAGGGTCTACATGGGGATTTTCATACTACTCCTATAAATGGTACGCATAAACCATCTCTAGTGTACTACATCAGTATGCAGAAACAATACCCTACGTACAACCTCGGTATGTGGAAGGCCCATGAGGCACTGGACCATGGAGCATTGTCCATCAAACAAAGTGATTCATAGAATGAAGAAACTATTAAATGAGGCCTCTCTATGCATATGTTCAATGTTTTATAATTAGAATCTTAAGTTTGGTTTAACAAAGTTTAAAGTTCAGTTCACTAGTTTAAAGTTTTGTGTGCAGAACATGAATATCATGTAGAATTTTCCTATGTGGAGGTCTATAATTAAGTTCTAAATTCCATGATGTAGTTTGAAATCCCAAAATTTGATTCGTGGGAAGAAGAAATTGTGAAAATATAGGTTTGGGAAACCTATGAAGTGGTTTGAGAATATGGATTTTGCAAAGGAGTCAGCATGCGGACACAAAGGAAGCTGAGGAGAGGTTGAGAGAACTTTTTGCTATGATAAATGGTAAAAGACAAATGACTTGGGTCCCTATAAATAGGCATAGTCCCCCCTAACCATCCTACCTATTCTACTACAAACTACTTCAGTTTAGGACTGCTTCTACATCAGAATAACATCCTCTTTGTTCTGAATAGACCCTATTCCAATGGGGGGCATTTGTAGGGTCCTGAAAACTTCACAAGGGGAAGTAAATACTCCCATAAGCACTTTTCAGAAGGAAGAAAACATTCCTATAGGTCCAGTGTGACAAATTGATGAAAATTGAATTGAAAATTTGAGAATAAACTTGAATAAATCAAAATTTTCTTGAGTTTTAGTGACCCAAATACCATCACCAGGAAAAGTTCGTGAATAACATGAACCGTGAACCATTGGTATATGGAAGGACCCCTGAGGCGCTGGCCTATGGGGTGATGACCAAAAAACCCAAGATGCCACAAACCATTTCGTTGGAGAAATCATGCGATGAAAGGCCATTCGCATACTGTCAAGAAAACTAAGCAGTTCGTGAATGAAGAAAGCTGGTAGGGTTCTACAAACTACGACTCACAAACCACAACCTCCACAAAACCCAATTGAATAAGTCTTCCCTGGGTTGAGATATATCTTTACAGGCTTCTGCAAATAGTTCCACATGTCCAGAGATATGATTTCCCCAGTGCTCTATAAATGGGGAATAGGAGGAATTGAATGATAGGACCAAAGAAGAGAGAGTGGAGACAGGTGGAAGAGAGAAAAAAGGAGACCCTAGATACTAGAAGAAAGAATTTAGATATGAGGAAGATTCCGACTTTGATTTTGAATCATCAATGAAGTGTGAATCGTGAACTACTTTTCTGTAGGTATAACCAGATAAAAACCCTAAAAAGAAGGAACTTAATAATAATTGGTGATCCGTGAACCTAATTGGTTCCATTACAAGCCATAAATTCCTCATGGATGAACTCCCCATGAACCACAGGCACCATGACCCTTCTTCAATATGGCTCTCCACATAGTGCATCTCTATATGGATCAAACCCTGCACCACATACTGAATCAGTACATGGATGGAACCCGAAGCGATGTGGAAAACCACATCCAGGACTGTGTACAACTTTGGTACATGGTGGTCCATACCCATGTCTACATACTACTTCAGTAAACAGATGACCCCTCCACCCACATAGCATTATGATATGCATGGATACCCCCATCCAGCATGAGAAAACAATACACATAATGGGGTGTCTTCGGGTGTCCTTCCCTTCAGTTCCAATCATGCCCCTCCATTAACGTTCAGTCCTCCATAGCTCCTTCACGAACCAGTCCACTAACATCAGACCAAAGCCTCCTCCAAAGCCACCAAACCCATGTGATTAAATTATTGAGCACATCATCATGCCCCTTTGAGTCTACATACCTTAGGTAGGAAGATTCACGAAGGCTATCCACACAATGATTTGGACCCCCTAAATGTATCTAAGTCTACATTCCCATGGTAACTCGGAGTCCAACCTTGGGATACCGACTTTAACCTCCCCATTATAGGGATCAAGGATGATCACTTGCTTTTCAATTCAATGAGGGATGGTGATTATTTAAAGGAATAATTCTTGTTTTTCCTTTTGAAGAGAGGAGAAATTCCTCCCCTTTCCCAGAACACATTCTAGGGAATCCCTCCTAGAGTAAACCCCTAGTATTTTAGGTATGACCCAATGACCTTCACTCTCATTTCACATTGAAGGGTTCATTGCTTCGTGTCCCCACCCACCGTCACCTTGGTTTCTTTCACTGTATTCCCGACCTCTTCCATTAGTGGAAGAGAAAGAGTGTGGTTTGTTGAATCTCTCACATCATCTTATTTCTCACACCAAGTATGAATCATGTGGTCTTAGAGATTTTTGATGATCACAACGTCCACACAATAAACCTCGTGCCTTGAACTTCGAGAACTCTGATTCTCACCATAATTGGGATATGTAGGAAGCCTTCACCCAAGTCCTGAGCTCATTGGATACCCTCTTAAGAAATCCATCCCTAATTCCCTTAATCCAGGCATCATCCTTAGGAGTAAGCCTCAAATTAATCCCCTCTAAATCTCCATGATTTAAGAAATTTCTCATGGACCTTGTTATGAGGGAATAATATTTAGGAGTAAGTCCCAAAATATTTCTCTCAAAGGGTCAAACACCCCTGTGAGACTAAATAAACTATGAGAACTCTGATTCCTTCTCCAATCAGGAAACGTAGGACACCTGTTTAAGGATCGAGCTCAAGCGATGATCTCCTAAGTCATTCCATATAAAAATCACACACTAAGGCCTCCTATATGGTTAAAGACCCAATCATGTCCCTCCAAATGGGTAGCACCTTTGTGTAATCCCTGAGAAACCATTCCCTCATATGGGGCTTCCTTAGAGTATAAGTCAATGTTCTTCTATAACTCTACGAAGTTTGATTCCCCATTTGACTGGGATATATGGGAAGCCTCTCTGAAGTCCAAATTTGACCCTCAAATCAACCCTAATGTTCTATGAGCCATGTGCTCAGTAGGGTCATGTCCACCCAAGAGACCACATATCTCCTAGGAACTTTGGGATGCCTCGACATGAGTCCCACAACAAGTCTTGACTAGGAATATTTCACCTGGATGTCCTCACCATATGATGTTAAACTGCATGGATGGGTCCCTGTCACACGACCTTAAATGGTGATGTGTCCAGTTAAGAGACACTGAATTATATGGACTCTGATTCCTCTCGTGAGGATATGTAGGAATCCCATATTATGGGTTCAACCCCAACATCAAACAAACTTATATCTCTCTGGGATGACAGTAAACTCCAGAGCACCTCATTATAGGGCTTAAGTCAGCATTGTCTCCGTGGCATCAAGTCCATGTATATCTACAATGATCCAGGAACCTGGGGGTAACCTGTGGATACACTCTTCGGGAATGAACCGATGATTCACAAACATATGAACATGTTCTAAATCTATAAGGGAGTCTTGGAGTAGGAAATAATTCCCCCCAAGGGTGTGATGAGCCCAACCTCCCATCATCTCGACCAATGGAGTCCTGAAGTATCATTGTCCAAATCGTCATCCAACAAACACCTTCCTTTGGAAGGCAGGTCCATGAATCATGGATACTAGGGTCTTTGGGTGTTTATGGATCCATGAATAAACTCATTAGAGACCATCTGAGGGAATCGTACCTAGCATAGGCTGATTACACGAACAAGTAACACCATTTTCAATCATCTTCCAGGATCATGCAAATAAAACACTTCCTTAATAACATAAACATTAAGGATACACTGCCCAATCCCAGTGGGACCATCTCTCCCTATCAATACGCAGTGCGACGTGGATCCAGTCGAAAAAAAATCTTTAATGAATAATTTATTTAGTTACATTTATCAATTGCATAATTTTTTTTATTAATCTCTCTTATTAATTTCATGCATAAACCCATCATCATATTGGGCGTTTCATGGACCTATAATATGAGCATCAATTAAATATTCAACATCTGTCTTGAAATGACTACCTCAATTTTAGGGTCACGCTGCCAATGACAGCATGTCAATCTGACCCCACATGAAAAAGTTTTGACTGAAATGGTGTTTTGACATCAATTATTTTCTCAATTTAATAATAATAATAATAAAAATTATAAATTCTATTATTATAGAGTATCTTTTACCATTTACAGTTTCTCCAACAACATTCATTAAATGTCGATAATATTTAATAATTTAATATTAACTCCAAATTTTCATTTATTTAGTATTGAATAATAATTTCACCTCTATTACATTGATCAATTACAATTATTCACATGTGGTAAAACGTCGTTTATCATTTAAATGGAAAAAATATTTAATTACACCTGTAATTTCCCATTCATTTTGTTTGAAAAAATAATAATACTACTCTTATTAATAATAATAATATTTTTTTAATAATAATACAAATTCATTTAATTTCATTAATTTCATATCAATTATTAAATTAATAAAATTAATCATTTAACTTAAAAATTAATATAACAACAAACACCCATTAAGAATAAAAGTTATACCCTTACAAGGGTAAACTCCCCATTCTGGACCCAACAGTGGTCTCAGATTTTCCATAGGACACACTGTTTGAGATATATTAATTATTTAATATTAAAAAAATAGATTAAATAATTAATTAATATAAAAAGGTTATTTTTGTGAGTGAGACGTCCAAACGTCTGATGCTTAGAAATGTTATACCACTCCAATGGTAAATACCCTATTTCAGACACAATATTGGTCTCATATTTTATATACGACACACCATTTGAGAGATATTAATTATTTAATATTCAAAAAACTGATTAAATAATTAATTAAATATAAAAATGTTTTTTTGTGAGTGAGACTTCCAAACATCTGACGCTTACAAATGTTATACCCCACCTAGGATAAAACCCTATTTCAGACACAATAGTGACCTCTGATTTCCCATATGATGCACCATTTGAGAGATATTAATTATTTATTTTTTAAAAAATGGATTAAATAATTAATTATATATAAAAAGGTTATTTTTGTGAGTGAGATGTCCAAACGTCCGACAATTAAAAATATTATACACCGCCTAGGGTAAACACCATATTCCAGACATAATTCTGGTCTCAAATTTCTTATACGACATACTGTTTTTGAATTATTCAATTATTTTGAATAAAAAGTGAGTGCTTAATATATTATATTTAATATATTTTTATTCTGTCTTCATGGAGACTTTTCGGGTCTCAGAATCTCACATTTAACTCAGTGTCATACTCCAAAAAAAATTTTAATTTAATATTACAAGATGTTAAATGGAATTTAAGGCCTTTACAACATTTATCAAAAATTTACTGATAAATCATTTTTTTTGAATTAAAACAAAGTCAACCCATCTTCACAATTTTTTTTAAAAGAGTCTTACCAGAAAATGATAGGATCTTATAATATCCCCACCTTATAAAAGCTTTTCCTTGAGCTATACTTCCAAGAAACTTTAAGGAAAACTGGGTTCTTACAATCTACCCACCTTTGACGCTTACTTAACCCCTTTTGTTAAGTAGGTCACTGACCATAGTTTTTATCGACCTCCAGTCAATCCTGAGAACCTAATCTGTAAATTGTCAATGACGCACCTCACAATATAAAGCTCCACATATATACTTCTTCATAAGAACAACCACCAAGGGACCCATATCTAACCAAAACACATTCATTTATCTAGTCGTAAAGCCAAAGCTTTCACAGTGTACCTGGGATGAAGTCAAGGAAGAGGACATGATCATCACTAATTTAAAAGTACGCTAAGAAGTCTTTGATGAATACCACCACAAATCCTTCATTACTAATATTTCCTCATTTTTTTGTTACACAGTCAAAATCAAGGCACTATCACTACTCTTAACTATCCTACACCCAGGTCCTAATTAACAAGGGTAAACACATTCTCATTATCCAACTTTTTCATTTAGAAACCCATTTATTCTCATTTTTCATCATTTTAAAATCTTTCTCAATTTCATGTTAGGAACCATTTTTAGTTAAATTTCACAATCAAGGAAAAATAGTTCAAGTTCAACAACTTACCCAATTTTTTTCCCGTGCATGCCTACAATGATGTATGTCACAAAATTACCCCAAGTGCCTAGAATGATACATGCTGATTCAACTCTCGTTCTATTCAGGGAAATGATTCAAAACTCATAAAATCTCAACAATAATCAAATCACACAACACGTGCATCACCCAAGGTGAAATAGTATTCAACTGTAACAACAAACATTAATAACAACAATCCCACCCTGGATACTTGGTTTCTCCCTCAAACATGGGGTAGATAATCTCATCAACAAGATCATAACCAAGCCCCAACTCTTCCTAGTATCCTATCTACCTTTCCCAAATAGTAATACAAAAGAAGAAGAAAATAAAATTGGACCTTTAATACCACTTTGTAACATCCTGACTCGGGTTCCACACAATGGTGCCCTAATTCGGCGGTCACATGACCTTAGGCGGGCCTCCCTATACACCATAGGATTCTAACTAGAAGCGAGGGTTTGGTAAGTCAGTGATGGGGAGACTATACCCTATTTTATCAGAGTAAACACCAAAAATAATAATAAACAATAGAGGAAGCATATATAAAGACAAACAATACCAATATCCGAAGATAATCAAGTAGTAAATACAATATCCAACTAAAGTGAAAAAAATGCAATGCTAATGTATGTCTCAAGTTTGAAAATGAAAACTGTAAAATATAGACACCAATGACACCCAAGAAGGTCCCAAAACACACCCAGTTCCCTCATCCAAGCTCCATCCCGACTCAGTCATCTAACTCATGGCTTCTTCCCTTAACCACTCCAGAAAACACAAAGTCTACTCGGGAACCGATCAGGCAGCCTTGAGTAGGTTGTGAGTACAACTCAGTAGGCCACCACTAACTATATATAAAAAAATCTAGTTAATAACAATGTATGTAGTTTTATAAATAATAAAATACAAGTAATAAAGTAAACAATTTATAGTTATTCAATTATCCCTTATTTAACTACACAAACCTCTGGGTTCCCATGGACACTCATATCTCAATACCTATTTTGGCCTGTGTTAGAGTCTAAACCATTTTATATTATCAATTCACATTTTATTTAAACGAATGTTCTTTCATTATCCATTTAAATTAAATTAATATTAAGACTAATTGGAACCATAGTCCAATGACAATTAATAGTCATAGAATTCCATGTACAACACCCTCGTGAGTATTTGGAGCATCAGTCCTTGTGTCATAGCCCATGGGTATTAGGAGCTTCAGTCCCCATCCTATAAAATAATATTTTCATGCATGTTGGGTGTCGAACACCATGTATATCACCTAATGAGTATTTGGAGCATCAGTCCCTATCTCACACCCTGGTTATCAATCATACATATATATCATGGGTGTAGAACACTATGTCTAGCACCCCATGAGTATTTGGAGCATTAGTCCCTATCTCACAACTCATTTCTCAATAAATAACACATATCACATACATCACATTATTCAAGATTAATCAATATTAATATTTTATCACAATATTACATGTCACATGCATCACAATGTCACATTAATTAATTCAACAATTAATTAATCAAAACATCACATTGATTTATTCAACAATTAATTAATCATATAGTCCCATTAATTAATTCAACAATTAATTTATCACATGACCACATTAATTAATTAAAAAATTAAAAAATTACATTATTACATTAATTAATTTAATAATTAATTAATCATATAGTCTCTTTAATTAATTCTATAATTAATTAATCATATCACCATATTAATTAATTTAAAAATTAATTAATTACATCATTACATTAATTAATTAAATAATTAATTAATCACATAGTCTTATTAATTAATTTGATAATTAATTAATCTTATCATCCCATTAATTACTTAAAAAATTAATTAATAATACCATCACATTAATTTATTTAAAAATTAAATAATCAATATCCACAAAAAAAAATTCATAATTAATTCTACAATTAATTATCTCATTCACAATATCAATAAATTATAATTAATTCTACAATTAATTAACTTGAATCATCTATTTCAATATGATATAATTAATTTAACAATTAATTATTCAATTTACAAACCTCATTGCCTCATAATTAATTCAATCATTGATTATTCGACCTTATGAATTCAATATCCCAACCATCCATAATAATTAATTTCTCTATTAATTAATCTAATTCATTCAATTTCACCTTCATAGTAATTCTCATTAATTAATTCACAAATTAATTAATCTAACTCATTCAATTTCTGCAACATAATAATATCCATTAATTAAATCTTCAATTAATTAATACAACTCATCCAATTATTGTAACAAAATAATCCCCATTAATTAATTCACCAATTAATTAACCTAACTCATTCAATTTGGTCAACACACTAATCCCTATTAATTAATTATCTAATTAATTAATCTAACTCAAAAATCATAACATTACATCCATTAATTAATTTACCAATTAATTAATTCAAATTATTTCGATTAACTAATTCCTTAATTAATTAATCCGACTCAATCCCTTTAATTAATTTACCAATTAATTTTCCATGTCATCTCATATTAATTAATTCAAAATTAATTAATTCACAATTAATTAATTCACATTCAAACCCCTTCAATTAATCCACCAATTAATTATTTTTGTCAATTCCATTATTTAGTTCAATAATTAAATAATTATGTTACTTCAATTAATTAATTTATCAATTATTTAATTCCATTATTTAATTCAATCATTAAATAATCACATTTTCATATTAATTAATTTTTCAATTATTAATCTCATTATTTAATTCAACCAATTAAATAATCACATTTATTTATTAATTAATTCTTCAATTAATTAATATCATTTTTTAATTCAATAAAAAAAATCACATTCCTCATATTAATTAATTTATCAATTAATTAATCCACCAATTCCATTAATTAATTACACAATTAATTAATCTTATTAAAAATATCACTATCTCATAATTAACTCCACCATTAATTTTCTAAAATGATAATACCTTTATTACGTAAATAATTTCACCAATAATTATCTCAATTAACAATATTAATATCACATAATTAATTTTTCAATTAATTTTCCCTAATTTATGATATTAATATCCTACAATTAATTGTTCCCAAAAACCACAATTTCAAAATTCCATCATGAATTAATTCAACCAAACTAATTAATTAGTCAAGAACTTCAAGAACAATAACTGCTAAAAAACTCTAGAAAATTCTATAATTTTCATGCACATAATCCAAATAACGTCTATGAGATTTGAGTTTTACACCACCTACCTCCTAAATGATGATGATAAACTCTCACCAATGAAAAAACCCAATTTTATGTGAATCAAATATGAATGCAGCCTAGAACAAGATTTAGATTTGAAACCTGAGAGGTGTGCGGAGAGTATTCAATCGAAGATGGTGGTGCACGGAGGAGATTAGATCCAAGATGGCGGTCCTCTAATGACTCTCAATCTAAGGCGGAGGTTTGTTGAGGCTTTTCAGTGAAGAAGATAGGGTTCCAAAACCCTACAATGGAGGTGAGGGGAGTTTGAAGGTTTACGCAACACTGGAGATTCATTTTTAATATGATGAGCATCAAAATTACACGACGTGAATTCCCATTTCACATCGTGTAAATTTTATAATGTTTTTACATTAAAATACCATCACAACTCCATAAATAACAATTAATTTAGTTACATTTATCAATTTCATCACTTTATTAATCTCTCCTTGAATTAAATATTCAACATTGATCTTGAAATGACTGCCTCAATTTTAGAGTCATGCTATCACTGACGACGTGTCAATCTGACACCATACGAAAATGTAATGGCTGAAATGATGTTTTGATAACAATTATTTTCTCAATTTAATAATAATAATAATAGCAATAATAAATATTATTATTACAAAGTATCTTTCACCATTTAAAGTTTCACCAATAACATTCATTAAATTTCAATAATAGTTAATAATTTAATATTAATTACATATTTTCATTTATTTAGTATTGAATAATAACTTCAACATCATTACAATGATCAAAAATAATTATTTACACATGGTGAAACATCATTTATCATTTAAGTGAAAAAATATTTAATTACACATGTACTTTTCAATTCATTTTTTTTACAAAATAATAATAATACAATTATTTTTAATTATATTATTTTTTTAATAATAATACACTTATTATTAATATTATTATTTTTTATTAAGAATAATACACTTATTCATTTAATTTCATTAATTTAAGAATATTTATTAAATTAATAAAATTAATCATTTCACCTAAAAATTAAAATAACATGAAACACCCCTTACGCATAAAATTTATACCCTCACTAGGGTAAAATACCCATTCCGGACCCAAAGGTGGTATATGATTTCTCATAAGATGCAACGTTTGAGAGATATTAATTATTTAATATTAAAAAAATGGATTAAATAATTAATTAAACATAAAAATGTTGTTTTTGTGAGTGAGATGTTCAAACGTCCAACGCTTATAAATGTTATACCCCTCCTTGGGTAAAAAACCTGTTCCGAACACAATGATGGTCTCATATTTTCCATACAATGCACACTTTAAGGGATAATAATTATTTAATATTCAAAAAACAGATTAAATAATTAATTAAATATAAAAGTTTATTTTCGCTAGTGAGATGTCCAAACGTCCGACGATTACAAATTTTATACACTACATAGGATAAAAAATTTGTTATGGATACAACAACAGTCTCAGATTTCCCATACAATACACCATTTGAGAGATATTAATTATTTAATATTCAAAAAATGGATTAAATAATTAATTAAATAGAAAAAGGTTATTTTCTTGAGTGAGACATAAAACGTTAGACACTTACAAATGTTATACCCCACCTATGGTAAACACCCTCTTCCGAACATAAAAATGGTCTCAAATTTCCCATATGACGTACCATTTTGGAGTTATTCAATTATTTTGAATAAAAAGTGTGCACTTAATATATTATATTTAAGTTATATTTATTCAATCTTCACTAAGACTTTGCAGGCCTTAGAATATCATGTTTAACTCAGTGTCTAAATCCAAAAAAATATTCAATTGAATACTCCAATATGTTAACCGACATTTAAGGTCTTTAACACATTTATCAAAATTTCATTGATAAATCATTTTTTTGTGAATTAAAACTAAGACAACCCATCTTCACCAAAATTTTTAAGTGTCTTACCTGGAAAAAGGATGGGACCTTACAATCTTCTACCCTTATAATAGCTCATCCTCAATTTGTACTGCTAAACACCTTTAAGAAAAAACAGATTCTTATAATATACCCACCTTTGAAGCTTCATTAAACCCACTTGTTAAGTATCTCAAAAACCATAGTTTTTATCAAACTCCAATCAATCATGAGAACATCATATGTAAATTTTCTATGGTGTACCTCACACTATCAAGCTCCACATATATAATTATTAATAAGAACAACCTCCAAGGGGCCCCATATCCAACCAAAAAACAATCATTTAGCTAGGTGTAAAGCCAGATCTTTCTCAGTGTACCCGGGATGATGTCAAGGTAAGGGACATGATTGTAACTAATTTAAAAGTACGCTAAGAAGTAGTCGATAAATACCACCACCAATCCTTCATTACCAATGTTTTCTCTTTTTTCCCACATGATTAAAATTGAGGCACTATCACTACCCTTAACTATCCTACACCTAGGTCCTAGTTAATAAGGGTAAAAACATTCTCATTATTCAACTTTATCATTTAGACACCCATTTATTCTCATCTTGCATAATTTTAAAATCTTTCTCAATTTCATGTTAGGCTCTATTTTGAGTTCAATTTCACAAGAAAGGAAAACAGTTCAAGTTCAACAACTTACCCAAAACCCATTTTCTCATGCGTTCCTTCAATGATGTATGCCAAAAAATTATCTCAAGTGCCTAGAATGATACATTCTGATTTAAATATTGTTATATTCAAGGCAACAAGTCAAAACTCAGAAAATCTCAACAATAATCACATCACACAACAAGTTCGTCAATACAAAAAAGGTGATATTTAGTGGTATAAAATTAGAAGGGGTTATTATAAACCCCCTATAAATAAAAATTAAAAGGGGTTAATAATAACCCCTTCTAATTAGAGGTGGGTTTGATGCAAAAATCAACCCAAAATTATTAACTCCCACCCTATTTTCTCTAGACCCATACCCTCTCCATTTTTACCTACTATCATCTTACCCCCACCCACCGAGATAACCTATACGCTCTCCACTTCCCTGTATCGCCCCACCCCTACTTCTACCCTCCTCTCCTCGATCCCCTTTGCTCCCATCTTCCCTCCGCCGTGATAACCCCCACTCCCCTCTACTCCCCTATCCCCTCTACTCCCCTCTTTCCTCCGCTGTGATAACCCCTCCACCATGATAAACCCTCACCCCTCTACTGTGATAACTCTTCCCTTCACCATGATAACCCTTCACCCCTTAGTTGTGATAACCCCTCACCCCTTCTCTCTCCTGTTCCCTGTATCGCCCCACCCCCAACCCGCGATAACCCTGATAACCCCTCTTCCCTATATTTCCCCATCCCACCCCCGATAACCCTATTAACCCTCTACCTTCACCCCCTCTCCCACATTAGTTGGTATCACTCCACTCCCTACCCCGTTTGGCGGCTTCCCCTACCTCCCAGTGCTCTCCTCCCTTACGCACCCCCTCTCAGATGTCCATAACTCCCATAACAACAATGAACCCCCTCGTGAGTGTGACATCACCCATCCCCCTGCTTTGGATCTCAAGGATACTAATTCTAGACCTAAGCTACAGTCAACATCAGCGAGGTAACTGGACTACTCAATTTTGATCTTGGTTTATTTAGATTGATTTATAAAATTAATGCTAAATTTTGTTTTCTAGAATTTCATCATTGATTTTATTCTATTAATTTCAATATTTGGAACCACTGCGCATTTTTGGAACCACTACTTATTTATAAAAATATTCCTATTCACTCTAATACCCATGCATAATCACCATAAATTTTATTTGTATCTGAATTATCTATTATTTGGATTCTGTTACTATTAACTACCTATAATACATATTAGTTATAATATGTGTCACTTATTTAAGAAATTTTATTTAGAAATTCAAGTTCATTGTCTTTTTATAAACTAAAAAAACATTGTTTATTTTTTCAACCATTTGTCATAATTGATAAAGTCTATGAGCAGTTTTCAATAATCAATTCCAAAATATTATGAAGTATGCATTATTTTGTTAAACACACTTCTCATGTTTTTTTCTAGAATTGTTAAAAGGAAAAATGTTTTTTGTTTATTTTTAATGAAAAATCTAAACTTAGAAAAAGTAGTTTTTAATTTTCTTAAATAGAAAAGTGATTTACATTTTATATTTTTTAATGAAAGTGTTTTGTGAAGAAATTTTATTTAGATGTTTTCTATTGTATAAAATTTATTTGGATCTTTATTATTTTTTCCTATGTATATTTGAACAGATTTAATAGATATATTATATTTCAATTAATGTATTAGAAATGGATAAATCATGGATTTCCTGGTCAAGAAAAATTAACAAGTATAAGGAAGGATTAAATAAATTTCTCAATTTTGAGTTTGAGTATCAATCTGTAGAGGGAAGAATAATATTTCCTTATTGTAATTTCAAATTTAAGAAATGGTTGACTTGAGTTTAAGAATATTCCCATTTGAGTCAAAAACAATTTCAGATTGAATACACCAAGTTGGTATGGCATGGAGAATTTAATGAATTTGAATTACCATCTAGTAGAGAACAAGAGAGTGAGACTTCTCCCCATAATATCGATCCTCTAGATCTTATCGAGGAAATGGTCAATGATGAATTTGTTCTTGATAATATTCTTGGTGAAAATGGAGAAGACTCATCTCTTGGTGTAAACATGGTTGAAACTTCTACAGAATTTTCTGAGTTATTGAATGATGGGAATCAAGAATTATATGAAGGCGGTAAAAAGTACTCCTAATTTTCTTTTATAATTAAACCGTACCACATAAAGTGTTTATGTGGAAAGAATGATAAGAAAATGATAATGATTTTTGATTTTCTAAGAGATTATTCTGAATATTCCAAAATTCATAACTCTTTTTATGAGTATAAGAAAATCATCAATAAACTTGGGCTTAATTATATTAAGATACATGCATTTCCGAATGACTGCATGTTGTATTAGGGGGATGATGAGAACAAAGAAATATGTAATAAATGTAAAACATCTAGGTGGAAGGAAAAAGTTATTGAAAAAAAGAAACAACCATAATTGTTTTTCATTATTTCCCACTTAAACAAAGTTTGGAATGACTGTTTATGTCTAGTAAAACTACCAAGTATATGCATTGGCATGAAATTGAAAAATGTAATGATGAATTGGTGAGGCATCCAGGAGATTCTGAAGCATGGTAGAAATTTAATGTCACACATCCTCAGTTTTCTTTAGACACTCAAAATTTTGGCTTAGGTATTATAGTTGATGGTTTTAATCCTTTTGGTAGCATGCGTTTAAGTTATAGTATTTGGCCTATAATATTGATACCATATAATCTTCCCCTATGGATGTGTATGAAAAAACATCTATGATTCTTTTAATAATCATTCATGGGAAATGAATTCCAGGAAATGACATATATGTCTATTTGATACCTCTTTTGAAGGAGTTGAAAGTGTTGTGGGTGTATGTAGTTGACACCTATGATGTCTTCATGTCTAAACAGTTTAAAATGAAAGTAGCATTACTTTGGACAATCAATGACTTTATCGAACTCTATACCTTATCTTGTTGGAATACTTATACCAGATTAGTTTTTTTGACTTGTAACTTTGACATAACTCCATTGAATTTTCCTCATAGTAGAAAGTGGTGTTTTTGGGTGCATCGTCGATTTCTTGGTGATAGTCAAAAATTTCAATTGATGAGATTATATTTTGATGGAAATAGGGATTTTTGAAAATCTCAAAGTGTTTCGTATGGCATAGAGATTTTCAAATAGGGAGAGAATATAAATTTCTCATTTGGAAAGACAATAACACAGGATGGTAAAGGAAAGAGATCTTGGGGGAATAACAATGAGTATGACTCTGAACAATGGAAAAAAAATTCTATATTTTTTTAATTTCTATATTGGGAGACTAACATGTTACATCACAATCTCGATGTCATGCATATCAAAAAAAATGTATGTGATAATGTAATTTATACTTTGTTGAATGAAAGTGTAAGGAAAAAAGATCATCTTAAGGCCCGAAAAGATCTCCAAACAATGGGTATAAGAAGGGATTTATGGCCTAATGATAATGGTAAATACCAACCATGTATTTTTACAATGAAAAATCAAATGAAAGATTCCTTTTTGAAATTTTTAGTGAATATGAAGTTGCCAAATGGTTATTTGAGATACCTTTATAGATGTATCAATATGAAAGATCATAAAATATCTAGTTTGAAAAGTCATTATTTTCATGTCATTATGGGGAAATTAAATCCCATTGCAATACATAATGTGTTTCCAAAAAATGTGTATGAAATATTGATAGAGTTATGTGCATTTTTCAACAAATATGAGGCAAGGTTATCAATCCCATTGATCTTGAGAATGTCCAACATCAAATTGTTCTCACACTTTTTCATTTTAAGATTTTATTTCCCTTATCATTTTTTTACTTTCATGATTCACTTGTGCATGCATCTAGTTGATGAACTGCGATTGTGTGGGCCAATACAATATTGATGGATGTATCCCATTGAAAGGTAATTTAAAATTTTATACATATATTATTTCACATCATAATAGTTTGTTTTTTCTTCTTATTATTTGTGTATTTTATATAGATATTTGGGGTATTTAAAGTCTTATGTTCATAATAAGGCTCAACCTGAAGGTTCTATTACTGAGAGGTATATATCAAAAGAATGTTTGAAATTTTGTTCAAGATATTTAGATGGGATTGAGACCAAATTAAATAGGTTAATTCGTGTTAATGATCAAGTAATGTATGTTGACAATGATGAAGTGTATACTATCTTTTCAAAGATCAGAAGACCAGTTGGGAGTTGTACTAATTTTGTCTTAAATTCCATTAAGATGAAACAGGTGCACCGATATGTGTTATTCAATTGTGAAGAGGTGGATCCATTCATAGGGTATGTATCAATTTATGTTTTCATATTTAGTAATTTAAGTATTATGACTTATTATGCTAATAATCATTACTTTTAGGGAATACACATTACATGTGAAGAGAAAAATGTGGATTCAGACACACTCTTCTTCTTTAGTGAAAAATATTATAAGTAAAGAATTTTTTAATTGGTTTTATAGATGGGTAAGTAAAAGAAATTACTGATAATTCAATATATATTGATAATTATTTTCTTAAATATTATTGTTTTTAGGTATTTTTGGAAGATGTGGTTGGTACCCTATCAGATGATTTTAAACATCTAGCACAATTCCCTCTTTATAATGCTAAAAGGTTTTCTACATTCAATATTAATGGATTAAAGTTTCATATAATGGATTGAAAACAAGATTAAAAACACAAAATTATGGAGTGTTCATGAATTCTAGAACCAAATGTGTATCAATTCACCATGATGAAAATGTAATTGATGCTAATCTTTTATATTATGGGAAGTTGAAAGATATTATTGAGCTCAATTTTTATAGAAAATCTATGACTCTTTTTAAATGTATACAGGATGATACAAAAAATAATAGAGGTTTTAGAAAAGATTATTGGGGTTTTAATGTTGTCAATTTAAGTAAATTTATTTAAAACGAATAATGTGAAGAGAATGAACCTTTCATTTATGCATCTCAAGCTCAAATGGTTTATTATGTTCAGGCATCCCCTGAATTGAGTGTTGTGGTGAATCTTAACCCTAGAGATTTGTATGAAATGGGTGAAGATGATGAGGATAAAAGTGACCACACACCTTTTGAAGAACAAGAGTTGAGTAAATATTTTGATAATGAAAGTGAAAATATTCAACCGGAAAGAGAATATGAATACAATGATGTTTTATTTGAGAATTTGGAGGAAGATGAAATTTTTTTGGAATAAATACTTACATTTTTTTTGATTTTTTGGAATTGTTTTGACTAACTAGAGAAAACATACTTATTTTGTGTTCATTTTTGCTAGAAGCACATTTATGTTGTGGGTATTTTTTTTCATGTCATGGGAAACTATTGTTTTGTCTTTTTTTTCTTTAAATAGTTAGAAGAGAAAATGTAATTTTTTTAACAAAACATTTGTTTTGAAAATAAATTCCACTTCTTGTTTTTTTTCTATATATCAAGGAAACATATATGCATTTCAACTCTAATTAATGTTTTAATGTTTTATTTTTTCAAATTTTTTCACTATGTTGTACATGAAAAAACAATTAATGTGTCTTTAGAATTGTATATTTAACTCAAATTTTTGATAAATTCATGAAACTGGATAAGAAGTATATAAGTTTGGTTAATGAAATTTCCATCTCGCCTTGTCTTCTCACATTTTTAAGGAAACCAACTAAATTTTTTTAGTTAGGATCCACTATACACATACTAATGTTATAGACTACACATTATAATTGTTTCTTCAAAACTTTTTATTCTTGTAATCACCATAGAGATATGCCTAATTAAAAATGACCTAGAGTTCAGAATGTAAATGAACACCGTACAACATTATCAAAGATCAATGTGAATGTTCATCCTTCCTTGACTGAAGATGTCCAGCAAGTTCAATACGAGTGCATATCACCCAATAATTCCCCCCATCAAAAACATTAAGATTATGGTCAATCAACATAATTCAAATTATTAGAGTCCAATGCAGATGACTGTAAAAACCCGGGATTTTGGAAAAGGGTCACAATCTCGACCCTGTTTGAATTTTTTGATGGTTTCTGAGGAAACTAGAGAAAACAGGAAGTTTCTAGAAATTTCTAGACTACACGCTATGTACTTCTAAGTACACTCTATGTATAAGTTAAGTGAGTGACCGACCGTGTGCTCGTCGAGTACATGCCGTGTGATTACCGTGTAGAAATTTCTTACTACATGGTGTCTAGTTTTCAACACGCCGTGTATCCTCGACCGTGTGGTGGTCATACATGGCGTGTAGGATGGTTGGATGGGTAGAACCGAGGACACGTTGTGTTCCCCCTGGACATTCCGTGTAGTCTAGCCATGTATGAGACATATACATGGCGTGTGGTTAAGTCGGCGAGGAAGAGAAGAGAAACCAAGTACATGACGTGTACCCACCGGTACATGCCGTGTATGCATGTCAGTAGGTCAGCGGAATCCCAGCCACCAAATGAACTGTTAAATGAAATATACATGGCATGTAGTCATGAAGCACACACCGTGTACTTTCTTTTTTTGCATTAAAATGGAAAGTAGCCTCGTTTTGAGGCAGAACACTCATATTTCACCGAGTTTCTCAAACCAAGCTGGACGGGACTTCAATCCTGCCTCGTATCATCGTATGACCTCCGATTAGATCACAGTTGGATGAGTTGGAACCCCCTCGGTAAGGCCTCGATTCCCCTTTGGTCGTTTTGTTTGATTTTCATTCTAGAATGAGTTATAGGCGTTTGAGAGGTATTGAATATTTTATAGATTTACCACGTTTTAGACCAAATTGGTGGCTGTTACTGGAGGAGTAGCGTTGTACGAGTCTCAGGTAGGTGGTGAATACCTCATTTTGTGTTTTCGTGGTTGTTTGGGTGACGCAGCCTTCGACACGTTTTCGGGTATTTTGAGTGGGACCTGTTTTATCTGCTATTCTATATTGAATTGCTTGTGGGACCTATGGGGTGCCTTTGGGTAATCCTTGTTAGCAGTTTTCATGAGCGGGCCGGGTGAGGGGCCGTGGCTCATCGGGGAATTTTGGCCGGGGAATTCCAGAATGGTTTTAATTGAAATATTAATGTGTTAAACTGTTAGTTTAATTTATTAAAGAATGATATAAATTGCTAGAGGCATTTAAGACCTCAGTGCTGGTATGGGACAACACCCTACATAGTGAAATTCAACTGTTTAGTTTTTTTTGCCTGGTTATGTTTTCTGTTTGAATATGTTATATATGAAATTGCTGAATTGCATCTGCTAGACCCTTTGGGTTGTGTTTGTCTTGGCCTGGTTACGCTTGAGTGGTGATGATCACAGGTTGGGCTCTGCCTAGGTTACTTTGGGTGGTTTTGACCACGGGATTGGGTGCCATGGACGCCGGCTTGAGGCAGTATGACTGTCAGGTTGGGCATGGCCCGGGTTACTAGGATGGCGATGCCATCATACTTGAGCGGCATGGTCGCATGGAGACGTGGTGTCAGATGAGTTGGTGGCTTAGGCACTATTTGGTGATTAATGCTCACCCGGAACTTTGAGTAGTGTGCACACAGAGATACTTCGGGATGGGGTGGTTTTGACCACTAGTGTGGGTAGAGGCCCCCATAGTTGTGGTTAGGTATTCTGGTTGGGGTTTTTTTTCATATAAATCCACATGGGAGGTGAGGAGCCTTCAGGGAATGGGCATGCCTTCGGGATGTCGGTACTTGATACACGAGGTGTCAGGAGGCACGTGGTGTCAGGTTACTATTTTTGGGTTTGCCTTCGGGACGTTGGTACTTGAGACAAGAGGTGTCAGGAGGCACATGGTGCCAGGTTACTATTCTTGGGCGTGCCTTCAGGATGTCGGTACTTGAGACACGAGGTGATAGGTAGCACATGGTGCCAGGTTACACGACAGAGATTCTGGCGTTGGCTGAAGTAGGTGACGCTCCATGGTGGCTGTTGAGCACCAGTGGAGTTTGTATTTAATTGTGCATTGTACTGTTTACTGCTTTTCTTGTAAATACATGACGACTTAAACACATATATTTGGTACGCACCACTGGGTGGTATCCTACTGAGATTTATCTCACACCCTGCATGGGACCTTCAGGACGTGTGCAGAATTTATGGATTTACGTGCCGGAAAGAGGCCAACTTCAGGAGCTGGGTTGTGTTAGTTATTTAATGGAGATGGTATTGACCTTGAGGTTATGCCTAGTTGGGTTTACTTTGTTTTGTTTACTTTTCTATATCAGCATGCTTACTTGTTGTAGCTACTGTTGGTTATCCATTGTCGCCCTTTTTATATTCAGTTGAGTATGACCTACTTTGGATGCATGTTTTACTGTTCAGTAGTAGTTACATGTTATCATCATGCTGTTGTGTTTATTTATGCTACTATTGTTTATATTTATTTCTTCTGCTGTTTAACTATATTGATTATGCTTCCGCTCTTCGGGTCTGGTTCGAGTCTACTAAGTCTTTATTTCCACTGCATCTTTACTATTATACATAGACTAGTACCCTTATTATGATCCTCTAAGAGGGTATAGCCTCCCCAATATACCTAACAGACCCTCGCTGCTAGTCGGAAGCCTTTGGAATTCAGGGGAGGTGCGCCTAAGGTAGTGACACCCAACCCGTTTGACACTGTTTGGGTGGCTGGATGGGTCCGGGTCATTACAAAGTGGTATCAAAGGGAGGTTATTGATAATGATTTAGTAGCAGTGTTTTGCTGGATACTAATGAGATTGAGACTTCTCTTTTATTTCTGCTGGTTTTACTATTTGGGATATGGTAGACTGGAGATAGGTTGTTGTTACTGGAACTGGGTTTCTAGCTTGTGCTTGGGTGCCTGCAACCCCAGGGATGAGGGATAGACCAAGTTACCTTGGATGGAAATTACTGGTTTCTTTTTTCTCAGCTTATGGTTTATATTATTTCCACCTCAGTGGCTCACTTGGTGTGTGATGATTTTGATTGTGATATGTGACCCTTGACCTAGTGTGGTAAGGGAGAATTGGACCTTGTCCCAGTATGGAAAGTCTTGGTTGTTTGGATTTTGATAAGCACATTTTAGGGTATTTCAATTTCATAATTGCATGTATTCTTTGTGAAGTGATAATACCATGTTAATGAAATCAATTTCCATGATTGTATGCTCTGAAATGTAAATTGGTGAAATTACTGATAGAATTGCCTGTTGTTGCAATGTTTATGCCATGCTTTGTATATATTGTAAATTGCATGTGCTAGGGTATTTGGGTCTGGATCTTATGAGAGTAGGCAAGTACTATGACAGAGGTAGTGTAACTGTCAGGATTGGGTGACTCGGTCATCGGGTTAGAGACAACGTTGGTTGTCGGGACAGGCATAGCCCAAGGTACTTTTGATAATTGGCTCTGTTGAGGGCGGGTAAGGAGGCCATGAGGCCGAGATGCCGTGGGGCTTGGGTTACGGTGAGGGGGAGTAAGGGTAGTTGTTATGCACTGACTTTTACTGCTTTCTTTATCTGTGTAGAATGTATTTTTATATATGTATGGGCTGTCTGACCATTTATGGTATTCAACGGGTTACTAATTCACGACTCGATGGAGCATCAGGCAGGAGATGATATAGTGCTGCATGATCAGGGTCATAATTTTGTACAGGCAGAGCATGATCCGCAGGTACAGGCTCTGGGACAGGATCAGGTTCAGGATCCAGTGCAGGCAGGACAACAACCGGGTTTGGAAACGTTCGGACCATGGCTTGACGAGCAGATCCGAGCTTGCCTGGTATGTGTCTTGCAGGGGATTGACAGAGGCGCACAGGGTACAAAGCCTTCTATGGCGTATTAGATGCGGGAGTTCCATTCGTAGCACCTGTCGCGTTTTCAGGGTGAGGTTGGTCCGCAAGCGGCTGAGAACTGGATAGAGAGTATGCAGATGATCTTTGAGCAGCTCGAGACACCTCCAGGGCGGAGGGTCAAGCTAGTGATGTACATGCTGAGAGGACCGGAGAAGCGTTGGTGGGATGAACAATTACAGGCTCATAGGCACGAGGGACTGGCTTGGAAGGACTTCGAGGACAGGTTCTTTGAGCACTTCTACCCGGAGACATTGAGGGCAGAGAGAGCTAGGGAGTTCTTGATTCTTAAGCAGAGAGACATGTCCGTCATGGACTATGCAGCTACTTTCATAGAGTTGTCTCGATTTGCACCTGGTATGGTAAGCGATGATGTGACTAGGGTGAGGCGCTTCAAGGATGGATTATGACACACCATTAGGGTCCAGGTGAACATCTTCAGGCCGAGTTCTTTCTCCGAGGTGGTGAATCAGGCGCTCATAGCCGAGGGCAATGAGAGATAAAATTCTCACTTGGGTAGGGTGACAACTTCAGATGATGGTTCAGATAGCAGGAAGCGGGGATGGGATGAGTTCCAACAGGGCAGTCAGGCCAGGGATTCAGATAGACCACCTCATGGTAGTTCTTCGGTGATTTTCTTTTAGTGTGGACAACCAGGATATGTTCAGGAATAGTGCGATAGGCCTCCGTAGGAGTGCTGGGCATGTGGACAAGATGTGCATCTAGAGATGTTTTGCAGGTAGCCTTCTCAAATAGCCAGCAGGATGGGACCATGACATATTGTAGCATTTGGCATTGGTTCAGGTTCGGTACCCGGAGAGGGTAGTCGAGGTTCAACTTTGTGCGGAGGTCATGACAGAGATGGTGGGACCCAGCTGAGGGGTTAGTGGCCGGTGACTAGAGAAACATCGTAGGAAGGTCAGGCGTCAGGCAGCCGTGTTTCAGGCCAGGTGCATGCCGTGGACCTGCCAGAGGCTGAGCAGGCTGGTGAGCCAACGGCAGTTACAGGTACACCGCAGTGTGGCCATGATCTCCATGTTTCCTTTTTGGTATGACCTGTAGAGGCATGTCTATTTTGAGTACACATGGTGCACATGATCTATGTGGACTGACTAGATGCTAGTCAGTGGGATTGGAACCATAGTGGTTGCATGATATATTCTATATATATGTATGAGATGCGTATTATCAAGGCATCAAGGATGCGGGTTACTTGAGGTGTCGTGGGCATCGGGGAATCAAGGATACAGGTTACTTGAGGTGCCGTGGGCATCGGGGCATCTCGGATGCGGGTTACTTGAGGTTTATTGGGAATCAGGGCATCGAGGATGTGGGTTACTTGAGGTTCTAGGCACTAGGACCTCATGGAGGTGGACACCGATGCGGTGTGGGTTACGTTGGGCATCAGAAGCGATGCAGGAGCACCAATGGGGAGCAGGGGTGACGATGCATCACGGGAGGACTATGTGTCCAGAAAACAGGTTAGTAAACTTTGTTTGCTTTGAGTTTTGTTGGTTGAGATCGAGTAGGCAATTCCTAAGGTGGGGAGCCCCCTTGAAGAATTTAGCTAGAACCTTGGGACCGGGGTAGTACATGTTGTTTAACTGGGATGGGTGTGTTCGATGCCATCTCCGAGTTTTGTTCAGTAGCTCGAGGATGAGCTACGTTAAAGTGGGGAGTTTGTAAGAACCCGTGTTTTTGGAAACAGGTCAAAATCCCAACCCTGTTTGAATGTTTGACTGATTTCTGAAGAAACTGGAGAAAATGGGAAGTTTTTGGAAATTTCTAGACTACACGCCATGTACTTTTAAGTACACGCCGTGTATATGTTAAGCGAGTGACCGACCATGTGCTCGCCGAGTACATGCTGTGTGATGACCGTGTAGAAATTTCTTACTACACGGCGTGTAGTTTTCAACATGCCGTGTAACCCCGACCATGTGGTGGCCATACATGGCGTGTAGGC
The DNA here is from genome assembly GCA_963277665.1 of Viscum album. Taxonomy (NCBI): domain Eukaryota; kingdom Viridiplantae; phylum Streptophyta; class Magnoliopsida; order Santalales; family Viscaceae; genus Viscum; species Viscum album. Next base: position 1,818,770,612 of record OY728127.1, read on the forward strand.
CGGTTGGCCGGGTAGAACTGAGGAAACACCATGTTTCCCTTGGACATGCTGTATAGTCTAGCTATGTATGAGGCATATACATGGCGTGTGGGTAAGTCGGTGAGGAAGATAAGAGAAACCAAGTACATGCCGTGTACGCATGTCGGTAGGTCGGCGGAATCCCAACCGCGAAATGAATAGTTAAATGAAATATACACGGTGTGTAGTCATGAAGTACATGCCATGTACTTTCTTTTTTTTTTTGCGTTAAAATGGGAAGCAGCCTCGTTTTGAGGCAGAAAACTCATATTTCACCCGGTTTCGCAAACCAAGCCAGCCGGGATTTCATTCCTCCCCCGGATCGTCGTCCGAACTCTGATTCGATTATGGTTGGATGTGTTGGAACCCCCTCGATAAGGCGTCGATTCCTCTTTGTCCGTTTTGTTTGATTTTCGTTCTAGAAAGAGTTATAGGCGTTTGAGAGGTATTGAATCTTTTATAGATTTACCGCATTTTAGACCGAATTGGTGACTATTACCGGAGGAGTAGCGTTGTATGATTCTCAGGTAGGTGGTGCGTACCTCATTTTGTGTTTTTGTGGTTGTTTGGGAGACGTGTTCTTTAGTGCGTTTTCAGGTATTTTGAGCGGGACCCGTTTTATATTCTATTCTATATTGAATTACTTATGGGACCTATGGGGTGCCTTTGGGTATGCCCTGTTACTAGTTTTCATTAGCGGGCCGGGTGAGGGGCCATGGCTCATCAGGGAATTTTGGTCGGGGAATGCCAGAATGGTTTTAATTGAAATATTAATGTGTTAAAATGTTAGTTTAATTTATTAAATCCTGATTTAAATTACTTGAGGCATTTAAGACCTCAGTGCTGGTATGGGACAACACCCTTCATAGTGCAATTCAATTGTTTAGTTTTTTTTGCCTGATTATGTTTTCTGTTTGAATATGTTGTATATGAATTTTCTGAATTTCATCTGCTGGACCCTTTGGGTTGTGTTGGGCTTGGCCCAGTTATGCTTGAGTGATGCTGATCACATGTTGGGCTCAGCCCGGGTTACTTTGGGTGGTTTTGACCACGAGATTGGGCGTCATGGACATCGGCTTGAGGTAGTACGACTGTCAGGTTGGGCATGGCCCAGGTTACTAGGATGGCGATGCCATCAGACTTGAGTGGCATGGTCGTGGGGACATGAGGTGTCAGATGAGTTGGTGGCTTAGGCACTATTTGGTGATTACCGCTCACCCAGAACTTTGAGTAGTGTTCACATAGAGATACTCTGTGATGAGATGGTTTTGAACACTCGTGTGGGTAGAGGCCCCCGTAGTTACAGTTAGGTATTCTGGTTGGGGGTGCTTTCCATAGAAATCCACATGGGAGGTGAGGAGCCTTCAGGGAATGGGCGTGTCTTCGGGACGTCGGTACTTGAGACACGAGGTGTCTGGAGGCACGTGGTGCCGGGTTACTATTTTTGGGTGTGCCTTTGGGACATCGGTACTTGAGACACGAGGTGTGAGGAGGCACATGGTGCTGGGTTACTATTCTTGTGTGTGCCTTTGGGATGTCGGTACTTGAGACACGAGGTGTCAGGTGGAACATGGTGCCGGGTTACATGACAGAGATTCCGGCATTTGCCGAAGTAGGTGACACTCCATGGTGGCCGTTGAGCACCAGTGGAGTTTGTGTTTAATTGTGCATTGTATTGTTTACTGCTTTTCTTGTAAATGCATGATAGCTTAAACACATATATTTGGTACGCACTGTTGGGTGGTATCCTACTAAGATTTGTCTCACACCCAGCATGGGCCCTTCAGGATGCATGCCGACTTTATGGATTTACATGTAGGAAAGAGTCCAACTTCAGGAGTTGGGCTACGTTAGTTATTTCATGGAGATGGTATGGACATTGAGGTCATGCCTATATGGGTTTACTTTGTTTTGTTTACTTTTCTATATCGGCATGCTTACTTGTTGTAGCTACTGTTGGTTAGCCATTGGTGCCCTTTTTATATTCAGTTGAGTATGACCTGCTTTGGATACATGTTTTACTATTCAGTATTAGTTTCATGTTATCAGCATGCCGTTGTGTTTATTTCCGCTACTGTTGTTTATATTTATTTCTTATGTTGTTTAACTATATTGATTATGCTTCTGCTCTTCAGGTCTAGTTAGAGTCTGCTGAGTCTTTCTTTCCACTGCATCTTTACTGTTATACTTGGACTAGTACCCATATTATGATCCTCCGAGAGGGTATAGCCTCCCCACTATACCTAATAGACTCTCACTGATAGTCGGTAGCCTTTGGCATTCAGGGGTGGTGTGCCTAAGGTAGTGACACCCGACCCGTTCGGCACTGTTCGGGTGGCTGGCCGGGTCCGAGTCATTACAATGACAATCCTCAATTATCTAGTCCTGAATGTGGTTTTAGTGTTTAAGATGAGATGGATGTGAATGTTTCTCCAACATCAACTGGTGTAAGGAGGAAAAAACAAATAAATAGTTGGATATACAATGTTATAGGTACATCCAATTTTATTCATGCATTATTTTATTTAATTAATCCATTTTTAAATTTATTTCATTATTTGATTAGATTTTGAGGGTGTAACAAAATTGAAAATTTTGTGAATGGAGAAAATTTGTTTATTGGTGAATGAAAAAGTTATAGTGAACTTTGATGATTAGGGCCATCTAATTGGGGAAGAAGGAGGTTTATTTTCACATGAAATAGGATATATATCTAGGACTAAATTTCCTATAGATTATTAATCTTGGTGAAGCATACCAAATTCTCTAAAATAATATGTGTTATGCAGATTGATTATGGTAATTATTTTTTATTGATTTATTGACTTTTTAAGTTTTATTTTATAATTACCCAACTAATGTTTTTATTTTTTTGGAAAAGCCCTACTTTCAGTCTCCACATGAAAAGTTGGAAAAGTGATTTTCCAAGATTGCAATAGGAAAAATATGGAGAGATAATAGAGGGATTTTGTTTCATAAACATTATGATACTAACTTAACTAAAGATTTTTTTTTTGAGTAGAACTATCCAAATGGTATAACAAAAGATCAATGGAAAAGTTATATTCTCATCCATGATAAGAAAAAAACACAAGGTATTCATATTTTTTTATAGCCATCATATTTTAAAATTTAATTTTTTATATTCATTAAATGTTACTAAAATGTTCTTCTTTATATGTGTAGGACATGTGTAAGAAGAATATACTAAATTTTAGTATTCTAACCCTTCCACATACATATGGAACTAAAACATTTTTCTACAAGAAAGATGAGATGGTGGTATATCATTTACATTTTTAGAAATTAGTTTCATATTATTTATTTTTATAATATTTTTTATTATAGGAGAATAAATCCGGACATCTGATTGGTCGAGCCAATCTATGGGATGTGGTCCATCGAAAAAGTGACAGATCATATGTAAATGATGATGAAAAAAAATCAGAGTAAGAATTCATATTAAAGTTATGTTACTTTTTGATGTAACCAAACCGATGTCATCTTCATGTAGGAAAAATTGAGTGTGGTTTTAAGTAAAGAGGAACCATCACAACACTCAATGATTTCTCCAGATGATGATTTTGGAAAAGTATTTGGGAAATAAAATCTGGGTCGTGAATATTTTCTTAAGTTGGGAGCATGTATGAAAAGTGTATTTAGCTCATCCTTTCAACAATTAAGAGGCATCAATGACACTATATCTGATTTCCATCCTATATCTCAAAAACGAGGTTGCTGATTTGAAATCAATGTTGAGTCAAGCTGAATTAAAATTACAAAGGAATGAAGATGAGTTAGCCCCAAAAAAAGTGCAAATTCTTATGATCATTGATGTTCTTAAAGGAATGGGGGCCAATATTCCTTCAATGAATGTCAACATAACCAATGATACAAGAAAGGTATTTTTTCATTAGCTTATTTGTAGTGTGTTTAACTTTACAACACAAATTTAGTTCTACTAGGATTTTTTGGACATTAAAAATGTTGCTGTCAACAAATGTTAGAAGGGACCTTGAAACTAATAGCATATTAAGGATATATACAAGTGTTCATGATCATTTTCAAAACATTATAATGCCTTGGGTTTTTCATATTGTCAATTCCACTATCAAAGTTTGTACATCTGGTTGGTATTTTTTGGATCTAGGATGAAAAATCTCCATTTTACTCAAAACAGCACGCCAAAGAACCACGTGTTCACCATTTCTGTGAAAATCACAACTATCACTGATGACACCGTAGTTTACCTATATGAGATGAAGACCAATACCATATGTGAACTTACTGTTGGAAAATTCACCAAACCCAAAACCATACACTGAAGCCTTCTTATTTTGATTATAGGTAGCCAATTGATTGTTTATGGTGTTTTTTTCTTATGAACAAAAGTGTATTATTTTAATGTTTGATAATGTTTAGATCACAAAGCATTAAGAAATTAAAGTATGGAGTAGTTATCCATTTACATGGTTTATGATTTTTATTGTTAACTGTAAACATGTCTTTTTAATACATGTTTGGTGAATTTTATTATTTGTACATGTTAATACATTATGTTTTTTAATCTTATTTAGGATGAAATTAATGAAGAATATGGGCGAAAAACTAGAGATCAACCTTAACTGCATTATAGAAGATCATCTAGAGGAAGTGATGTTAATTAGAAATCTTCACATGTCTATGCTTCTATTGAGGTATTTGATCCACTAGTGTTCTAATTTGAGGATTCTCTTTAATTTTTGTTTCTTTGGTTAGTATCCAAATCCCATTACCATCCTCCTACCACCCCTCAGGGGTATCACTATGGAAATCATGATCACTCATCACCTTTGGCTATGAGTATCCCCACTAATTTATTCTTCTGATTTAGCTGAAAACCAGTTGAATGATTCATATAAATATTTTTCTCTAGATCACTATGAAGGAATGAAATATTTATATCCATTTATTCTAAACACAAATAATTGATAGTATCCAAGATTAAGACTATCCGGATGGTAGTGTGTTTTACTACTGGTGAAAATACCTCAAAGAAATCCACTCCCTCTTTTTTTTGAAATCCTTTCACCACCAAACTAACTTTATACCTTTTTCTTTCATACACTTCTTCTTTCAATTAGAAAATCCATTTATTCCCCAACAATTTCTTTCATAATGGTAAATCTATTAGCTCCCAAGTTTTTTTTGAAAACAATTAATCCATTTCCTTTTGCATATACAACTTTAAATTATCAAAATAGGAAAATTTTGACACCTATTTTTAGATTTAAGGTTCTCCTCTATTAGTTAAAATTAGACATTGAAATTCATAACCATATCTTTATACTGACCATATGATTTTAAAATTCCCTCACAACTTAATATACAATTCTTCACTCTCTGATACCACATGTTCCGATGATATAAATTTTAGTATTTGAACTTTTGGATCTCTTCCACATGACTCTATAGCTATAGATAATTCTTATATATCTTTCACTAGCCTAAATTCTAGAAAATTTCCATTACCATATGAATTCACCAGAATTTAAGAATTTTTGGTTCCCCTATTTAGATAAACTAGAGTATGACATGCTGATTATTTGAACTCAAATTCACCCTCTACCAAGTTCCAATATTTGTACTTGACCCTCTCATTAAAGAGAAAATTTTTATATTTGATTATATTTCAATGATTATCATCTTAAAGCCAATACCAAAAGGTATCATGACTATAAAGAAGAAAATTTTGAACATAGCCTCAAGATTATCCATACCCTTAGAATCAGTGAAAATATATTCTAGACTTCCAAAAACTTCTAGATGATGAATTTTTATTGGTTTGTCAGGAAAAAACTACTATGGAATCTCCTTTTCTACTGGTGTCAATGGAATTCTATTGAACAAGTAAAAAATGAATTTTAATGATTTTGACTAAATTTATTTAAAACATAGTTTCTCTAAAATCTCTTCAATCAATATTTTGTTCTTCTATTAAACCAAACCATTTTGTTCTGGAGTAACTATATTATTTTTATCATGCTTGATTCCCTTCTTCTGATAGTACTAAATGAAATCCCTTATAGTGTATTCACCACTATTATCCAACTTAATCTATTTGAGATTTCTTCTAGTATCTCTCTCAACCATGTCTTTCCTCTAACTAAAATTTATAATCACCTCTATTTTTTTATTTTAAAAAATACCCAAAAATTTCTCATTTCATCATTAATGAATGTAACAAAATATAAAAAATCTCCATTAGATTGAACTGGGGATATCCCCCAAACATTAGTGTGAACAAGTTCAAGTTTCTAACTATGAGGCTTACCTCCATTCAAATTAGATGAATCTTTTCTTTGTTTCATGGGTATAAAACTCTCACAAGTTTTGACATTGGTATGATCAATTTCCATTACACCATTTGCATTAATAAACTTTATGTTCTTCTCAATGATATGACCAAGCCAAATTCACCATTATTTCATACTTCTATTAGTTATAGTTTTGACCATAAAACATCCATATGAACCTTTGGTTATATACAAGTCCACATCCTTAACTACTATTGGCATAACCACTAATCCTTAAGTAATTTTCCATACACCATTAAAAAATATTATTCCATATTCTTCTTCATCTAGTTATCCCACTAAAATCATTTTTTTGTAAACCTAGGTTGTGTCTTACTTCTTTCAAATTTAGGAAGTTTTTGTTCTGTATTTGGGTATTCGCATCACCATTTCTGAAAAAATCAAGAGCCTTATAATCTATTAAATAATTTTTTTGAATTGGTCTCGCTTATCGTTGATTGAAGTTATATGTGTCCCAAATTAATTACCCGTTCTTATAACTTTAGTATAGCATAAGTTCGGGGTGTATCCACAGGGAACCGTGGCATGCATGAATTTAATTGAGTTAATACTTAATTAGGTGAAGTATGAAAAATTTAGAAATGATTGGGTTGATTTTTGGGTTTTGATTGAAACTAAATTGATTTACTTTAAAGAATGGATATAGTTTGAAAGAAAACAACGGGTAAATTTAAAGAGTTATTAGAAATGGAAAGAAAAGATGTGTCGGGGATGTGGTGAATAAGGAGTTCTTATGCATATTGTTTAAATGGTTGTGTTGTTCATAATAATTCAATCATTCAGGATTTCATTTTGTTACAAGATTTCCTTGGTCCGGATCCTCTTGTTTGGAATTAGAGCAGCTGACTCCTTGGTCCAGTAGTCAATGTCCTTAATTCTTTATTACGTCCAGTCCATTATTTGAATCGGTTAAAACCTTACAATGGTCATGGATGTTTTCACCATTACTTTTATTTTGTATCGCTGAGAATCATTCCCTTGGTCCGGCTAAGAATTCTCAGTTATATTAGACAGTGGTTTAAGAAGAGTAAGATGAATTACAATAATTCAAACACAACTATATAAAACAATATACAAATTATGATCCCATCATCCATAGACCCAACACGAGGGGTTTAGTTACACATAGAATTTATGAGAGAAATGACACACATGATACCTGACAGATTCATCATGTAGGCGTTGAGGTAGAGTATCAGAAGGTGGAATGGTGGAGTGACGACACCTTGGTAGCTTTGGGAATGGTGATAGCAGAGTTTCTCTTTCCTCTCAATGGTTCTGAACTTCCTATAATCCGTAGGTCAAGGATTATTTTTATATAAAAATAAAGTACATGACGTGTATAGAAAGTACATGCCGTGTACTTTTCTTCAATGCACTTTTGCGCCAATTTCTCCACGGGTAGGCGTCCTAACACGCCGTCTTTGACTTTTGAACACGGCGCCGCTTGGTGGTTGGGTGTACACAACATGTAGTGCCACCATACACAGCATTTAGTGCACATGTTTGGCCGCCAAACCCTTATAGAATATCCGAAATGGCGTGTAAAAGTTCAAACACGCCGTGTCTTCATCAACGGCCGCATGGGCGTGTGGACTCTTCTTCGGAAACTACTACTTCTAGAAAGTAGTACATGGCATGTAGCACCGCCACACACGGCGTGTATCTTCTTCCTGGTGACATGGGCGTGTACTCCCTCATTCGGTCCGTGTCCCTACCTGGATGTACACGGCATGTATAAAAGTACACGCTGTGTAGTTTCAAAATTTTCACAGTCTTCCCTTGATCCGTTTATTTAACCAGAAAGCTCCTGAAAGTAAATAGATTCACCAAAATCAAAGAATATGTTCATAAAACCACAGATATTTTCTGAAAACTTGTTTTTATCTTCAATTGTATATATGGAAATGTATACAAAAATTGGGTGCATCAAATTCCCCCACACTTAGTCTTTTGCTTTCCCTTAAGAAAAATCTCAACATCTAATTAAGAGAGCCTATAATTTAAAAGGAAGACATTTAATTAATCAAATGTATAACTGATAAAGTTACTAAGGAAAAAAAATTCTGAAAGGCACAAACAAATTCAATTCATAAGATATTTAAATCATGCCTCATATATAATGTAATTAACTACTCTCATCCTCTTTCAACACATTTTTCAACCTTTCAAAAATAAGCATGCCACTTGACGATTTACCTTACCAGTTAAAATTACACTCCACACTCAAGATGTTTTTAATCGAAGTTATGATCAATCCAAGGCATATACACTCTATCCATAGGTTTTCAAGATATATTGTTCTCTACTTCAGAAAAATTGAATTACGAAAATCATGAGGGCTTTATCAATAAGGTTTAGATGTTTCTATGGCTAAGGTTTGGTAGGTTCAGATGTGAAAATAAATTCCAAGGCTTGAAAAGGATGGCTAATTCCTTTAAACAACATTGCATGATATTCAAAGTAAAGCTCACTGAAAATACATCCTTCAAAAGCTCAGTCAAATGCTTTTGTAATCGTTACCAACTTCCTTAGACAAGTAGGGTTTATGGGAAGATAATCATAAGGTCCCCTTATTGTTTGTTTGTTGTTGTTTTTTTTAACAACAAAACACAAGGGCATCCCTTATGAATACAATGAGTAGATGTTTGGAACCCATTCTACTCCAAATAATCAAGAGGAACTCCCCCACACTTTATTTCATGGCTTTACACAAAAATATGCCATGTATTGACAACTCCCTCTTTAAAGCTTAAATGAATAATCATGAAAAGTTTAAAAATAAATAGGGTAGGAAGGGAAATAGGCTTGTAATGTGGCTTCCTATAATGGATGTTCATGGATTATATGGGCTTAACGAAGATTAAATGTAGGGTAGGTCTCAATATAAAGGGGTTGAAACAATCTAATGCCTCAATCATGTTAAAGTAATTCAAAAATTTCTTCATGTTTCAAAAAGAAAAACTTTCAAATTCTGGTAGTGATACATATCCTAAGAATCTCTCAAGAAAGAGGGTATTAGAAAAGAAATACGAAAAAGGGTTTAGAATACCTCTCAAGAGTGGAAAAATAATAAAGGGACAATCAGGTCATGACATGCATATAAATTATTAGCCTAATTAATGTAATTTAATCAAGGATGAAAGGCTGCAATTGAAACTATATCAACAATCATTTTAAAATACTTAAAAACTAAAAATCATGTAACCTTTCCAAAAGTTCCTACTGATAACTCTAGCATTTATAAGATTGATTAACTAAAATTGCTTTACATTTTCAAATATAGAGTCTAATAATGATATCTCCTAGGTTAGTTTAAGGGAAAAGACTAAGGTGAAAGATATAGATTCACCCCCACACGTAATACTGCACATGGTCCACCAAGTGCAACACCAAGGTAAAGGGTGGGCAACAGGGAGAAATGGGGGACAAAATGAGGGAAAGAAGTGGAAGAAGTAAATCCAAAAAGAAAGAAAACAGAAATAGAAAAATACTCCCCTCGTGAAAAGTGATGCCCAAGGCGCTCCATGCCCGTACCTGTGACTGTCGAGAAAAAAGAAAACTACAAACATGCATAACATCACAGCATAGAAAATGATAGAAGAGATATATAATATAAAGGAAAATGTCACTATAATGGGGTCGCCTCAGGGGAGGAATCATCCTATACAGAATCGACCGGTAGAGACAGCGTAGGAGGCGTGGAAGGGTGAGGCTCTGACTCGGCATCGAGAAGGGTAGCCGAAGAATTAGGATCCGTAGGTGCTAGACCCGGGATCGGAAGCTCAACAGTAGGCCCTGGCTCAGCAGAAGTGGCAGCAGTAGAACTCACCGTAGTCATCAGAAAGGAATCTGTGGCTGGCGCAGGAGACGGTGGTGGAGCAGCAGCAGAAGGGCCAGGAACGGAGGTAGAGGCTGGTGGCTGAGGCTGTGGAACACCAAGATGCTGAGAAATATGCACCAACAGATGCTCCATCTGGTCCTGGTGGCTATCCAGACGAATAAAATGGTGTTCAATGGTGTCATGGTGGATGATGATACGGGCTAACTTCTTCTCCATCGTGTCTAGGTAGAGGGAAAGGGTCGGATCGACCAAGGGTGTGGGGGTAGGTGGGATGGGGGATGAGACAAAAGAAGGAAGGTCAGAAGAAGTGGGTTCAGTAGGAGGTGGGTGAGGAGGTGAAGTTGGAGGGGGCAGGGAAGGAGGAGCGGGGTCAGCAGCTGGGGCAGGGTCAGTAGGTGGCGGGGCTCGAGCCTAAGCAAGGATGTAGGCACCCCCTGCTTCCGGACCAATCCCATGCGAATGAGCATGCAGAAGTCCATCCGTTGGGGTGAACCTATCAAGTCATGAGGTACTGAGGGCTCGAATACCCCCAAGTGGTGGGCAAGACGGGTGGTGTAAAACCCACCATTCAGGTTTCCCTGATGGCCAGTAAACATGGAGTGGAAATAGGAGGCGGCAAGATAGGGGAGGTCCGGGTAGGCATGCCGGATGACACATGTAAGAAGCTCCATGTCACGGCTGGTCACGACCCCCATATCCTCATGGTGGGGAAAAAGGATGGCGCTGAAGCACCGGTGGGTGAAGCGAAGGACATGGTCGGCTATAAGAGTTCTCTTCTGGGAAGTGGGGGACTACTGGTGGTCAGGCCCAACGATCTCTCGCCACATGGAAATAAGTTCAGAGCACTCAGGCCGGGTCAAGTCAGAAACGGGGGGTGGTGTGATAGGATGGGGGTAGAATCCGCACCCTCGGCCAAACTCTGTCATCATCAGAGAAAAACATCATCCACCTAGCCGGAATCGAACTAATGGCACCGCATTTACAGGTGTCTCTGGGTACTCCGCTCCATCGAACTCAAAGGAGGCTGCAAACTCCAAAAATAAATCTCGGAGCACAGGAGTGCTGACTTGGAAAATCTCGAGGAGTGCGGTGTGCCCGAGAAGTACCTCCAACTCCTCCCAAATACCGAGCCACTGTGGAATGCTGATGTCAAGGTACCATCCGCTCAATGGTATCAGCCGATGAGAGAAGCGTCTGATCCTGTCGTATGCGAGGTCAGTGACCGGGAATACCGTGCAGGGATAGGGAGCACCTGTAGGTCCCGACACAGGTGCCGGTGCAGCAGCAACATCTGGCTCTGGAGGTGGATCCGCTGAAGATAAAGGTGGCTCAGTGGAAGGTGTGCTCGAAGAGGGACCAGCTGTTTAGGATGAGGTTATGGGGAAAGTGGAAGGTGGTGCAGCAGAAGTAGTCCCAACCTCATCTAAGGGAGTGAGTGGCGGTAGAATGGCCAACGGAGGGAGCTCAAAGACCGGAGCGTCAGGGTCCGACTGCGTAGGTGGTCGGAGTCGGATCTGACGATAGCTGGGCCTCTCGCCCTCGGTGGCGAAGGTTGGCCGCTTCCCACGGGAAGGATCATGATCTGCCATATCCTGAAATAGAAAGAAAAAGAAAACAAAACAAAAGAAAATGAAAATGGAAGAAAATAAAACAAATAAAATGTGAGAAAACTGGAAAATAAAAGTACACGGCGTGTACTCCAGAGTACACGGTGTGTAGTCAGAAATGGAGAGTATCCTGTGTTCTCTGGAAAGACACGCTGAGGGTGGAAAGAGACCATGTAATAGGATACAACGTGTACCGAACATACACGCCGTTTTCACGTCAAAGTGTAGGTGGTCGTGTAATAAAAAGGACACGACGTGAAACCTCTGGGTTGCCTCCCAGGAAGCGCCTTTGTTTTAGGTTATTGGATCGACCTACTTACCTTTCTTACCTGAGGAGTATGGTGTAAAATGTTCCCACCATGTTATCTGTAGGATAATAAGCTTTCAAGCGCTGCCCGTTTACCTTGAATGGTTGACCATCTTCTCAAGAAATTTCTAATGCTCCGTGATGGAATACGCGGATAACGTGGAATGGTCCCGACCAGCGTGACTTTAACTTCCCTAAAAATAAGTGAAGACGAGAATTAAAGAGAAGTACCTGATCACCGGGTTGGAAAGATTTCTGTGATATCATCCGGCCGTGAATGGCTCTTGTCTTCTCCTTGTACAACTTGACGTTCTCTTATGCCTCTAATCGGATCTCATCTTGTTCCGATAGTTAGAACGTCCATTTCTCGTCAGTTGCCTTTAGATCAAAATTCAGGGCTTTGACAGCCCAGTAGGCTTTGTGTTCCAATTCTACTGGAAAATGGAAGGTCTTTCCATAGACAAGGCGGAATGGGGACATTCCCAGTGGTGTTTTGAAAGCAATCCGATATGCCCACAAGGCATCATCTAACTTCTTGGACCAGTCCTTCCGTGAAGTGTTCACTGTTTTTTCCAGGATTTTATTGAGCTCACGATTGGAGAGCTCTACCTATCCACTGGACTGGGGATGATATGGTGTCCTCATCTGATTCTTTACTCCATACTTCGACAGTATTCCTCTCATCAGTGTGTTATCGAAGTGGGTCCCTCTATCGCTGATCAGTACTCGTGGAACTGCAAACCTGCTAAAAATATTTTTCTTTAAGAAATTTATGACTACCTTGGATGTGTCGTGAGATGTAGCAGTAGATTCCACCCATTTGGAGACGTAGTTGATGTAGACCAGTATGTAAGTGTTCCCAAAATATGAGGGAAAAGGACCCTTGAAATCAATGTCCCAAACGTCGAAAATCTCGACCTCCAGGATGGGGTGCTGAGGCATCTCGGCTCTACGTCCCACATTACCTGTCCTCTGGCACCGATTGCAACAGGAAACAAAGGCCCGAGCATCTCTATGCATGGTGGGCCAGAAAAATCCAGACTGCATGATCTTAGCTATGGTACAGTCCGGCCCATGATGTCCTCCTACTGGTGAGGCGTGACAGAACTCCAGGACACCGTGAACTTCATTCTCCGGGATGCAATAGTGGATCACTCCATCTGCACAGGATCAGAATAGTAGAGGATCCTCCTAGAAGTACCTTTTCACATCAGAGAAAAATCTTTTCCTTTGTTGGAAGGAGAGGCCAGGGTGAATGAAACCTGTAACCAGAAAATTAACAATATCAGCATACCATGGTCGAGGTGTTTCACTGATCGAAAAGAGGTTCTCATCAGGAAAATCCTCCTTGATCTCCCGATATTCTTCCTTCTCCAAGTGAGGCAGCTCGAGGCGGGAGATATGGTCAGCAATGACATTCTCACTCCCTTTCTTATCCCAGATCTCAAGATCGAATTCTTGTAGGAGGAGTACCCAACGGATCAATCGGGGCTTCATGTATTTCTTGTTGAGTAGGTACTTTAGTGCTGCATGGTCAGTATAAACAATAACTTTAGACAACACTAAGTAAGAACGAAACCTGTCAAATGAAAAAACCACTGCGAGAATATCCTTTTCTGTGGTGGTGTAGTTAATATGTGCCTCATTGAGTGTCCTGCTGGCATAATAGATAGGTCGTCAAATCCCGTCAAGTCGTTGGCCCAAGACTGCACCCACTGCATAGTCACTCGCATCGCACATCACCTCAAATTGTTCCTCCCAGTTGGGAGAAATCATAACTGGAGCTTCCACAAGGCTCTGCTTTAGATGCTCAAAAGATCTGACCCAATGGTCATTGAACTCAAATATGGAATCCATGGTTAGAAGATTGGTGAGGGGTTGGGCTATTTTGGAGAAGTCGCGGACAAACCGCCTGTAAAATCTTGTATGCCCCAGGAAGCTACGGATGGCGCGGACGGAAGTCGGTATTGGTAGTCGTGAAATGACTTCAATCTTCGCCGGGTCCACCTCTATCCCCTTCGCTGAAATTCTATGGCCAAGGACTATGCCACTTTGCACCATGAAATGACACTTTTCCCATTTCAAGACTAGGTTAGTGTGCTCACATCTTTCCAAAACAAGCTCTAGGTGTCATAAAAAAATGGTAAATGATTTTCCATAAACGGAAAAATCATCCATGAATACCTCCAGGATTCATTCCGCCATGTCATGGAAGATGGAAAACATACAACGATGGAAGGTGGCGGGGGCATTACACATGCTGAAAGACATCCTTCGATAAGAAAATGTGTCGTAGGGGAAAGTGAAAGTGCTCTTTTCCTGATCCTCTGGAGAAATGGAGATTTGGTTGTAATCAGAAAAACTGTCGAGGAAGTAATAGAAGTTGTGCCCTGATAGCCTCTCTAGCATTTGATCCATGAATAGAAAGGGGAAGTGATCCTTTCTTGTTGTATCATTTAACTTCCGGTAATCCACACAGACTCACCAGCCCATGATAGTGCGTGTAGGGATGAGCTCATTCTTTTCATTTGAAATCACAGTGATACCCCCCCTTTTGGGTACCACTTGGAGAGGACTCACCCATGGACTATCCGAGATGGGATAGATGATGCCTGCATCCAATAATTTGATCACCTCCTTCTTTACAAATTCCTTCATGGGACGATTCAAGCGTCGTTGTGGTTGCCGAGATTTCTTGGCACTCTCTTCAAGTAGCACCTTGTGAGTGTAAATGGTAGGACTGATGCCCTTCAGATCAGCTACTATCCACCCAATATCATGCTCCCGCTGTTTTAGAACCTACAAAAGTGCATCTTCCTACTCCTATGATAGTTTTGCATTAATTATAACAGGCAAAGTTTGATTGGGTCCTAAATGCCCATACTTGAGGGAAGATGGAAGAGGCTTCAGTTCGAGTTCAGGTGCCTTTAAAATCGAAGGCACAAGTGGCTGCACCTTGTCCTATTCCAAACTATTAGGAACAACTGCACGCTGCCAATAGTGGCCGCCCTGGCCTTCTATGAATTTCAAGTCTTCTGGTGCTTCTTCTAATAGAATATGTGGATCAGTTAAATTATTCGAAATAAAAGAACATACCAGTTCATCCCCTTTGTCGCTAAAATGATTAACCATGGTGGAAATTTCATAAAAGTCCTCATGCTATGACAAGGAAGCATGTTTGATGACTTTGAGGATGTTATAGGAAACTCTTTCATCACCTACCTGAAAAATAAGCTCCCCTTGTTGCATATCGATCAGTACATTAATAGTTGCCAAGAAAGGCCTTTCAAGTATAAGAGGTGCTTCCTGGTCATCCCCCATGTCGAGGATGATGAAATCATAAGGGAGAATCAGCCTACCCACCTTGACCAGTATGTCCTCTAGTAGTCCCTTCGGGTGCTTGATGGATCGATCAGCAAGTTGAAGGGAGACGCGGGTAGTCTTGAGCTCTTGGAGTCCCAGTTTCTTGAAAACTCTGAGGGGAATGAGGTTCATGCTGGCCCCTAAGTCGCAGAGGGCCTTCTAAAACTCGCAGGATCCAACAGTACAAGGAATGGTGAAACTACCTGGATCTTGGAGTTTAGGAGGAATGGAATGTTGAACCACCACGGAGCACTCCTTCGTTAATGAAATAACGCCCAAATCCTCCATCTTACTCTTATTCGAGAGGATTTCCTTTATGAATTTGGCGTATGTTGGCATTTGTGTCCGGGCCTCCGCAAATGGTATGTTGATATGTAGCTTCTTGAAAACATCCATGAATTTTCTGAATTGTTGGTCCAGCTTCCTCTGCTTCAATATTTCCGGAAAGGGTAAGGCAGGCTTGAATGGTTGGATTACTTCCTTTTCTTTATTTTGTCAAGCCTCCTTCTGTGGGATTTTGGATGAGGAGGGGTCGGTATTGGTACATTTTTCATCAAAAGTGGGTGTGGATGCACCTTGCTGTGCTGATTGGTTCTGGTGGAGCTTTTTTCCACTCCGGAGCATGATAGCATTGGCCTCCTCCCTTAGGTTCTTTTCGGTGTTCCCCGATAGTGTACCAGGCTTCCTCCCGGAGATTTGATTTTCCAGATGGCCAATCTGATTCTCCAAGCCTCGAATCAAATATTCATGATTCTGGAACCGAGTCTCAACAGTAGATATGAATTTAGTCATCAGATCCTCTAACCTTGAGGTGTTCTCTTGCTGAGGTAGTTGTTGAGCTGGTGGAGGAGGTGGCTGCCGTGGCTGCTATGGATGAGGGTTTTGATACCCTTCTTGCTGATAAGGACCCTGCTGGGGTTGTTGAGGCCTTTGTAATTGGTTCTGATATGGAGGTTGGTTGTAGTTGGGTGGTCGCTGGGGCGGAGGATTCTGCTGTTGTTGGCCCCAGCCTGTGTTCTGTTGATCTCACCATGTCGGGTTCTGGTACTACTGGTACTGGTTGGGCCCTCGATTTTGGGCAACATAACTCACCTCGCTTGTCAAGGGGCCTCCAGCCGAACCCAGGCATTCTCCCATGATGTGGTTATCACCACAGTCGCCACATGCTGGATGGTTCGACGCATGAACTTGAGATGCTCCTTTGAGGTTCAATGCGTCTATTTTCTTGGACACAACGTCCAACTGAGCAGCTAACATAGTGGTAGCGTCAATGTTGTGCATACCTTGCTTTTGAGTCCCCCACTCAGAGTGAAACTGGAAGCTATTGGCTGACATGTCTTCCAGTAGTTCGAATAGTTCTTTGGGGGACTTCCGCATCACCGTACCTCCAGCAGCAGCATCCACCACAGACTTGGTATTCATGGTAAGTCCTCCATAGAAGGTCTGGACTAGCATCCATAGTGGGAGTCCGTGATGGGGGAATTTTCGTAACATATCCATGAAGCGTTCCCAGGACTCGTACAATGACTCGGAGTCATGCTGCTGGAAGTTATTAATCTCATTCCGGAGTGTCACCGTCTTGGATGGTGGGAAGTACTTGGACAGGAACGCCTGAGATAGCTCCTCCCAGGTGAGGATAGATAGTTGTGGAAACCCCTTGATCCAATCCTTCGCCTTATCCCATAGAGAAAAGGGGAATAGGCGAAGATGGATGGCATCCTCGGACAAGCCATGGTACCGAAAGGTGTCGCAGATCTTCAGAAAGTTGGAGTGATGGGCGTTCGGGTCCTCACTGGCCAGACCTCCAAATTGGACTGTGTTCTGGATTAGCTGCATGATAGCAGGCTTGATCTCAAAGTGCTGGGCCTAGACCGGAGGACGAACGATGCCCATATCAGCTCTGTGAATCAATGGAAGTCCGTACTCCATAAGGGTACGTCTTGGAGGTTATTGTTGATGGGATGGAGCTTGCATAAATTGCTCATATGGGGCAAAGTATGGCCGTGGTAAGAGTTACTGTGGCGGCCGTTGGTAATACCTTGGGAGGAATTCCATGAAGGCTCCAGGAGGTTGCTCCGGTAGACCAGCAGTGGGAGGCTGCTGATCCTGGTACGATGCTCAGTCGTAGCATCTACGGCTATTACTCCCTCTTCCTTGTTCGCCATAGGTTGTGGTTGATGGTTGTGAGTTTCTGTCTGTGTATGCCGATGATGAAACAATGTCCGTTCGATTTCCGGGTCAAGCGGAACTAATTCCGAAGACTCGGCACTTCTGGATCGTGTAAAACGTCTAAACATACACTTTATGCTCTGTACAACACAAAAATGAAAACCAGGCCTAAAAGGGAAAAATAAAAATAAAAATTTGAAATGGGATTAGAAAAGAGATTGTTGATAATTTTTTTTTGATTTTTTTTATTTTCACTTAAATCAATTATTAACACAATTTAAATCTTAGCACTAAAACCAAACGGGGTCCCCGGAAACGGCGCCAAAATTTGGTCTCTCTTATCATTGATTGAAGTTATATGCATCCCAAATTAATTACCCGTTCTTAGAACTTTAGTATAGAATAAGTTCGGGGTCGATCCACAGGGAACCGTGGCGTGCATGAATTTAATTGAGTTAATACTTAATTAGGTGAAGTATGCGAAATTTAGAAATAATTGGGTTGATTTTTGGGTTTTGATTGAAACTAAATTGATTTACTTTGAAGAATGGATACAGTTTGAAAGAAAAAAATGGGTAAATTTAAAGAGTTCTTAGAAATGGAAAGAAAAGACGTGTCATGGCTGTGGTGAATAAGGAGTTATTATGCAGATTGTTTAAATGGTTTTGTTGTTCATAATAATTCAATCATTCAGGATTTCATTTTGTTACAAGATTTCCTTGGTCCGATTCCTCTTGTTTGGAATTATAGCAGCTAACTCCTTGGTCCGTTAGTCAATGTCCTTAATTCTTTATTACGTCCAGTCCATTATTTGAATCAGTGAAACCATCCAATGGTCATGGATGTTTTCAACATTACTTTTCTTTTGTATCACTGAGAATCCTTCCCTTGGTCCGGCTAAGAATTCTCAGTTGTATTAGACAGTGGTTTAAGAAGAGTAAGATGAATTACAACGATTCAAACACAACTATATAAAACAATATAAAAATTATGATCCCATCATCCACAGCCCCAACACGAGGGGTTTAGTTACACATAGAATTTAGGAGAGAAACGACACACCTGATACCTGACGGATTCATCGTGTAGGCGTTGAGGTAGAGTATCGGAAGGTGGAATGGTGGAGTGACGACACCTTGGTAGCTTCGGGAATGGTGATAGCAGAGTTTCACTTTCCGCTCAATGGTTATGAACTTCCTAAAATCCGTAGTCCAAGGCTTCTTTTTATAGAAAAATAAAGTACACGGCGTGTATATAAAGTACACGCTGTGCACTTTTCTTCAACGCGCTTTCGCGCCAATTTCTCCACGGGTAGGCGGCCTAACACGCCGTCTTTGACTTTTGAACACGGCGCCGCCTGGTGGTTGGGTGTACACAGCATGTAGCGCCGCCATACACATTGTGTAGTGCACACATTTGGCTGCCAGACCCTTCTAGAATAGCCGACACGACATGTAAAAGTTCAAACACACCGTGTCTTCATCAACGACCACATGGGCATGTGGACTCTTATTCGGAAAATACTACTTCTAGAAAGTAGTACACGACATGTAGCTCCACCACACACGCCGTGTATCTTCTTCCTGGTGACATGGGTGTGTACTCCCTCCTTCGGTCCATGTCCCTTTCTGGATATACACGACGTGTATAAAAGTACACGCCGTGTAGTTTCAAAATTTTCACAGACTTCCCTTGATCCATGTATTTAACCAGAAAGCTTCTGAAAGTAAACAGATTCACCAAAATCAAATAATATGTTCATAAAACCATAGATATTTTCGGAAAACTTGTTCTTATCTTCAATTATATATATGGAAATGTATACACAAATTGGGTGCATCATGAATCTTTTGGATAAATTATTTTCTGTATACCCTTGCTTTGATGTGGAATGGAATGAAAAAACATAATCAACAACCCATAATTATATCGGAAAATTTACACTCAATAGCAACATACTGCTATCTTCTATTGAATTTAAGGATATGGAATTTACAAAAACTAATCTCACAGAACTCTGTCTTTAAAATTTTCAATATTTCTTGAGTTTTTGTCTCTTACCATATTTTCAAAAAGTAGGTCTAGGTCTAGTATATTTACCTCCATTTTCATCTTTAGACCTTTTCTTTCTTTCAAATATACTTTCAGTT
Source organism: Viscum album (assembly GCA_963277665.1). NCBI lineage: Eukaryota > Viridiplantae > Streptophyta > Magnoliopsida > Santalales > Viscaceae > Viscum > Viscum album. The sequence goes on from OY728127.1 coordinate 1,818,790,426, forward strand.
GGGTTACCTCATCTACCTTCTACATTCAATATATTTTTGGTAGGTTCTTAGACCTAACTCCAACTGATATCTTCATTGAGTATTAAACAATTGATATATTCAAAGTCTAAGTTTGACTTTATTGTAGAATTATTGGCAATAGCGACCATATCTTCCCATCTCTTTGATAGCGACGAAAAATAATCAATGCCTGAACATCATCGGTGAAAATGTCTTTCACTTACTCAAGATGACATTGGATCATGTCTAAGTCATTAACATGTTCTAAAACAGGTCTTCCTTATGATAATATCATTACAAAAAACCTTTGTATCATAAAAATCTTATTTAAAGATATAATTTTTTCATAAATTTCTATTAGGACAACCATTATCTCCACTGTTTCTTTCTTTTCCCAATTGTTGAAAGCTATATTACTTACCAATGACATCATAATAAATACAAGCACCTTATAATCCAGTTACTCCCATTCACCTTTATCCATATTCTCTAGATTTATTTTGGTCAATATAACATAAATATCCTTTTGGATAAGATAATATTCCTTCTATATCCTCCATAAGATATATTTCTTTCCATAAAACCCACCAATCCTGATATTTCTATGTTTAGAAGCCATTATAATGATACATTCACTTCAAATAAATAAAATAATGTCAAGGTAAAAACTTAAATTAAGATACTTGAGCCTGCTGAGTGTGTCTGAACTAATATTTGATATCATTTTTTGGGAGAAGATATGTGAAAATAATTAGTTCAGAAAAAATAAACCATCAAGAGTAGGATGATGAATCCACTAGAAGTTCATCTCGACTAGACTTCATGTGTAGTGGCATGTCACACCTCCTTGAATTAAATTCTTTGAGACTTAGAAATCCTAAATGAACCCTAAATCACAACATAAAAAATCTTCTGAAAAGTATTCACAAACACATGAAAAAAATAATGGTAAGAATTAAATTAAATAAATCTTTGATTTTCATGGTTTAGATTTTCATCCCATGTGAATAGGTGAAAACTACAATAGTTTTATTTATTTTGAAGTATAAAAATGACACTAAGTTACCTTTCATCCATGCAGATCAGTTTTGAAAAATGATCTTATTACAAGTGATGATTTTGTACAATACATGTTAGTAGGTGGTCCCCCTCATATATATAGGATTCCAACTAGGTGAATGGTTATACCAATCTTCTGCATTTTTGGGCTTCCATCCATTAAAAATAGTCACCACTGATATCTAGTAAAAATACTTAAAATAACTGGATACTTTTGGTTAACACAAAATTTCACTATCTCATGAATACCCTCCTCGCTAAGTGATCAAAATTACTCCGAACTTATAATTCCATTGAAAATTCCTACCGAACAATATGTTTTATGCTAACTTCTCACTACCTAAGACATATTCTGATGAACTGAATCTCATTATTTTCATGAACTAAATCTAGATACTTGAAAAGGATTTACAATCCTAATAGGATCATCCACTAAAGTTAGTATCATCGATACTTTCCTAGGGTGTAGGATCCTCTAACATAGTTTCCAATAGGTTTCATTTAAAATAGGGTTATTATTCTCATCATAAAACTGAGGTATGAGATCCTTTATCTCATCCTTTAGGTAGGGTCAAGCATACCTCCATTTACATGGGGTGTGTGATCCCCTATCAGTGGGTCAATTAATAGATAGGGTCACTATTTTCCCCTATATATCGGAAAACATAATCCTCTATCTCATATTATAGAGGATTCGATACTCCATTTTTGAGTTAGGGTATAGGTTATCCTACTATAGAGATTGATGTGGTGAAGATTCACCACTGGTGAGGTCAGTTACTCCCTTAGTTGAGGTGTCTTCCAATGAGGTGTGGATCCATCACCACTTTTAAGTGATTTATAGGGTTTTGGATGATGTGTGGTGTTTTATTATGATCTTCTTTATATGGTTAAAAATACAAGATGATCCATCGATAGGGGTTGTTGTAGCTTATCAGGATCATTCGTGCATATGATGATAAGTATAATGAGCCATATTCTAGTATTATAATCCCTCACATTTAACTAATAGAATCAATTTTTTTATATTGGACATACCTTAATGAAGGAGACATCCCCAAGTGATTAAATCACTTACATAATGAACATTACCCCTTCTTAGAGAACAAAACCAGATCACACCAAGGAGACAACCCCAACCGATTAAATCACATCACCTTAAGATATTGGGTCCATATGGAGCATGAATGGACAATGGTTAAGGGATAAAGTATACACTTGGCATAATATAGAAATGATTATGTACTTTAAAGTGAAAATTAATTTCTAAGATAACATTTTTAAGGACGAACTCATTTTATTTTAAATGTAGTGTTTCTATATGACACTAAATGTTATAAAATACATGTTATTGCTTTAATGTGATCCCTTATAGAAGGATGGTTTTAATTATAGTTTGATCCTAATATTCTCATGCTTCATGTTATAATTTTATCATGACTAAAATGATTAAGGCTACTTATTGATATGGAACATGTATATCCATATTTCCAATGTATTGTATATGCAGGTGTTGAGCCTTGTTTTTCAAATGATATATGTTGAATTTTTATGCATGGAAATATGTTTGCTTGATTGATTTTGTTTGCTTGTAATTTAATTATTATTATTATTTTTTCTAGGTTGATATTTCTTACTAATGCCTCTGTTTGTTTGGAAATGAGTTTGGTTCTTTTCATCTAGTGGAAAGGGTGGTGCTTTTCATCTGGTGGTAAGGGTGACACTTTTCATCTGGTGAATTTGATGATTTTTTTGGTGAAAGTTTTGATGTTTTTTATAAAGAAGTTTTATTTTGGTAAGATCTATTAATTTTATGGTTGGTTTTGAATGGATTGAATAATAATGTGATCTATTTTTTTTATAAAATATTTGTATATTATTTATTATGTAGATTTTCATGATTGATTTAATCAATTTTTATCAATAAAAATAATTTTTCATATAAATATATATTTATTAATATTATATCTTTTGGATTCGTGGTGGGTGGAGTTTATGGGGAAGTGTGTATTTTTTTTAAAAAATTTAAACAAAATTTAAACTATTTTTTTTAAATTTATTATTAGATTAGTGGCGGTTTTAACCTCCTTTAATGTTTTTTAAAAAATAATTTTTTAAAATAGAAGGGGTTTTAACCGCCTGTATTTTTTAGAAAATTTAATATTAAAGGTGGTTATAACCCCCTTTAATGTATATTACCACAATTAGAGGGGATTAAAACTGCCTCTAAAGTCACCCCATAATTTTAAACTTTTTGATTAGAGGTGGTTATAACCCCCTCTAATATTTTCCCTCTGATTAGAGGGGGATAAAAATGCCTCTAAATTCACCCCAAAATTTTAAACTCTTTTATTAGAGGTGGTTATAAACCCCTCTAATATTTTTCCCCTGATTAGAGGGGGTTAAAACCACTTCTAATTTCTTCCTAGAATTTTAAAATTTTTGATTAGATGCGGTCATAACGCCATTTAATATTTTCCCCTGATTAAAGGGGGTTAAAATCGCCTCTAAATTCCCCTTGGAATTTTAAACTTTTTGATTAGAGGTATTTATAACCCCCTATAATATTTTTTTTTCGAAGATTAGAGGGGGTTAAAACCACCTCTAAATTCCATCTGGAATTTTAAATTTTTTGATTAGAGGCAGTTTTAACCCCCTTTGAGTTTTTCAGCAGTTAATTTTTTTAGATTAGAAGGGGTTTTAACCCCCTATAATAGAACCACCGATAATTTTATAAAAATAGTGCTTTCCATAAACCGCCAATAATGATAGTAGGCAGCCATATTTGTGGTGGTTTGAATAACTACTGATAATATGTTTAAAAAGGTTTATAACCCCTTATAATCTAAAAAATAACACCCTTTTTACATTAGTAATTTTTAATGCGTTACCCAAGGTGAAATAATATTCAACCATAATAGAAAACAGTAATAACAACAATCCCATCTTGGGTACTTGGGTTCACCCTCGTACATAGGGTAGCTACTCCCATGCACAAGCTCATAACGAAGCCCTGACTCTTCCTAGTCTGCTGTCTAGATTTCCCAAATAGTAAGACAAAAGAAGAATAAAATAAAATTGGACCTATGATACCACTTTATAACATCCCAACCTAGGTTCCACACAATGGTTACCTGAGTTAGTCGGTCACATGACCTCAAAAACGCCTCCCCGTGTGCTAGAGACTAGCAACAAGGGTCTAGTAAGTCAGTCGTAGGGAGACTATACCCTCTTTTATCAGAGTAAATACTAGAAAAAATAATAAAAAAAAGTGGAAGTATATATAAATACAAACAATACCAATATTTGAAGATAATAAATCAGTAAATACAATATCCAACTGAAGTAAAAAAACATGCCATGCTAATGTATGTCTCAAGTGTCAAAAGGAAAACTAGAAAATAAAGACACCAATGACACCCAAGAAGGTCCTGAGCCATGCCCAGTTCCCTTATCCAAGATCCATCTTAACTCAGCCATATAACTTAGGGCTTTTACACTTAACCTCTCTAGAAAACACAAAGTCTACTAGGGTACCGATCAGGAAGCCCAAGCAGGGTGTCAGTACAACTCAGTAGGCCTCCACCACAAACATCTAAAAAAATCAAGTCAATAATAGTGTATATAGTTGTATAAAGAATAAAATAAAAGTAATAAAGTAAACATTTTACATTTATTCAATTATCCTTTATTTAACTGCATAAACCTTCAGGCTCCCATGGACACCCATATCTCAATACCTACCTTAGACCATGTTAGAGTCTGAACCATTTTACATTATCAATGCACATTTCATTCAAAACGGTGTTCTTTAATTATCCATTTCAATTCAATTAATATCACGACTAATTAGAACCATAGTCCAATGCCAATTAATGGGTGTATAACGCCATGTATAACACCCTCATGAGTATTTGGAACATCAGTCCCTGTCTCACAATCCATGGGTATTTGGAGCATTAGTCCCTATCCCGTGAAATAATATTTCCATGCATGTTGGGGGTGGAATGCCATGTTTATCATCCTGTGAGTATTTGGAGAATCAATCCCTATCTCACACCCCAGTTATCAATCATACATATATATCATGGGTGTAGAATTCTATATCTAGCACCCCGTGATTAGTTGGAGCATCAGTCCCTGTCTCATAATGCATTTCTTAATAATAAACATATATCACATATATCACATTATTCAATATTAATCAAAATTATTTGTTTATCATAATATTACATGTCACATGTATCACAAAATCACATTAATTAATTCAACAATTAATTAATATCAACTTCAGATTAATTAATTCAACAATTAATTAATCACACAGTCCCATTATTTAATTCAGCAATTAATTAATCATATCAACCCATTAATTAATTAAATAATTAAATAATTACATTATTACATTAATTAATTCAATAATTAATTAATAATATAGTCCTATTAATCAATTCAATAATTAATTAATCATATCACCATATTTACTAATTTAACAATTAACTCATTATATCATTACATTAATTAATTCAATAAATAATTAATAACATATTCCCAATAATTAATTTAACAATTAATTAATTAAATCATCCCATTAATTAATTCAATAATTAATTAATAATACCATCACATTAATTAATTTAAGAATTAATTAATCAATATCCACAACTCAAAACTTCATAATTAATTCTACATTTAATTATCTCCTTCATAATATCAATAACTTATAATTAATTCTACAATTAATTATCCTGAATCATCTATTTCAATATCACATAACTAATTCAACAATTAATTATTCAACTTACAAATACAATTTCCTTATAATTAATTAAACCATTAATTATTCAACCTTATCAATTCAATATGCCAACCATCCTCATTAATTAATTTATCAGTTAATTAATCTAATTCATTCAATTGAACCTTCACAACAATTCTCATTAATCAATTCACCAATTAATTAATCTAACTCATTTAGTCAATTCAACACAATAATCTCCATTAATTAATTATTAAATTAATTATTCTGACTCATATAATTATTGTAACACAATAATCCCTATTAATTAATTCACCAATTAATTAACCTAACTCATTCAATTGTGTCAACACAACAATACCCATTAATTAATTCTCTAATTAATTAATCTAACTCAAAAATCATAACATTACATATATTAATTAATTTACCAATTAATTAATCCAAATTATCCCCATTAACTAATTCTTCAATTAATTAATCTGATTGAATATCTTCAATTAATTCACCAATTAATTTTCCATGTCATCTCATATTAATTAATTCATAATTAATTAATTTACATTCAACCCCCTTCGATTAATCCACCAATTAAGAATTTCCTTTAATTCTATTATTTAGTTCAATAATTAAATAATTAAGTTACTTCAATTAATTAACTCTTCAATTAATTAATTCCATTATTTAATTCAACAATTAAATAATCATATTTTCCCATTAATTAATTTTTCAATTAATTAATCCCATTATTTAATTCAACCAATTAAATAATAACATTTTTTTATTAATTAATTCTTCAATTAATTAATATCATTATTTAATTTAATAATTAAATAATCACATTTCTCACATTAATTAATTTATCAATTAATTAATCCACAAGTTCTATTAATTAATTCCACAATTAATTAATCTTATTAAAAATATCACTATCTCATAATTAACTCCACCATTAATTTTCTCAAATGATAATACCATTATTACGTAACTAATTTCACCAATAATTATATCAATTAATTATCCCTAATTTATGATATTAATATGCTATGATTAATTATACAATTAATTTCTCCTAAAACCCACAATTTCACAATTTCATCATTAATTAATTCACCCAAACTAATTAATTAATGACGAACTTAAAGAAAAAAAATTGATAAATAACTCAAGAAAATTCTATAATTTGCATACACATAATCAAAATAAGGACTATGATATTTGAGTTTTAGACAACCTACCTCAAGAATGGTGATGATGAACGCTCACCAACAGAAAACCCTAAATTGAAGAAGATCAAATATAAACATGGCATAGAACATGATTTAGATTTGAAACCCAGGTGGTGTGTGGAGGGTATTCGATCGAAGATGGTGGTGTGTGGAGGAGATTAGATCTAAGGTAGAGGTGTTCCAGTGACTTTCAGTCTAAGTTGGAGCTGCGTGGAGGCTCTACAGAGAAAAAAGGAGGGTTTCAAATCCCTGTAGTGGAGGTGAGGTGAGTCCAGAGGTTTATGCAATGATGGAGATGCGTTTTTAATATGAATAATGACAAAATTACGTGATGTGAATTACCATTTCACATCATACAAATGTTTTAATGTTTTCCATTAAAATCCCATCACAACTCTATAAAGAAAAATTAATTTAGTTACATTTTTCAATTGCATAAATTATTTATTAATCTCTCTTATTAATTTCATGCATCAACCCATCATAATATTGGGGGTTTCATGGACCTATATCTTTAGCTTGAATTAAATATTCAACAATGGTCTTGAAATGACCACCTCAATTTTAGGATCACGCTATCACTAACGACGTGTCAATCTGACACCATACGAAAACTTTATGACTGAAATGGTGTTTTGACAACAATTATTTTCTGAATTTAATAATAATAATAATAACAATAATAAATATTATTATTATATAGTATATTTCATCATTTAAAATTTTTCCAACAACATTAATTAAATATCGATAATATTTAATAATTTAATATTAACTCCACATTTGCATACCCTAACATCGGAAGAAACAACATAAAACTGAATTATCCCTAACCTAGGGTTTAGTTGAACATCATCGAGCAATTATGGGAAGGAAAAATTAGCCCAAGAAGGAAGGAGGGAGGAGCTATAAACCTTTACTTGAAGATTCGAGTGAGAAACCTCAAGAAATTTAGATGGATTGATGAACAAAAAGGAGGATATGAGCGAGGGGTGTGTCGCGCCTAGAGAGGAAGGGTGGAGGCGTCACAAGTGGGCAAAATGGGGGAGAGAATTAGTTTTAGGTTTTAATTTATTTTATTTTTAGTTTAATTAAATTAATTAAAATTTTAAAATAGGGACTCAACAAATAGTTTATCAAACTGTGTGCCAACCATGAACCCTTTATTGGGCACTTGAGGTACCCAGCACGGGCTGGCTGCACAGCTTGGAAAAACATGCGCCAACCATGTAGTGAATAGTGATTAGGTTCTACCTATTAACACTAACCATGAGGGATAGGAAAATGGTTTGGTAAGCCATGAACCGACCATGCACACAACCTCTTTCCACCTACATAAGGCCACACAATTTCCTACTGGGGGCCGCACGGTTTCCTACAAACTGTGTGCCCTCTACAGACCCTTTAAAACTTGATTTTATGAGTTCGGTGCTCCCAAAACTCCTCAAGACACCCAAGATAATTCTAAGGCCTTCAACCAAGTATAAAAAAATCACTTTGAAGAGTTCATATCTCATAATTTAGTTCCAAAGATTGGTCTAAAAGACAACCCATCCAGTAAATGAGAAAATTCAATTTTCCTCTAGATTTTCATCTAATTCAAAACACAGATCATTACAACCTTTCAACCTTAGAACTTATCATCCAAAAGAAAACTTTGGGAATAATTTAATCATCACCCTAACTACAAGGGTCAATAAACTTCGTTCAAACAGTTGAGTTAAGTTTCTAAATTCCCAAAGCACCTCTGATCATTCTTTTAAACACATGGAACTTAAACTTCCAAGACTTGAGCGAACAATCATTTTCCAACTGATGCACTGAGAAGAAACTTACCCAAGATCATTTATATAGATACTTTATCATGTTTTATTTAGATTAAACATCTATCCAAGGGTACTTCCTACATTAGGCTTTATCCTTAAATAAGTCCAATTCCAAGCCACGACATTTCCACCATTGGAATTGCCTTACAAAGAACACCTATAAGAGTTCTAATGATAATATTGGCATGATTCCTTTAATAGGGAGAATGCAACACCCAAGCTTCCATGGTACACTTCTCTTTGAATAATACATTACCGTCTGTTGTACACAACTTTGAGTTCTAACACACACCACAACCAATCAAACTAGCCGTTATGAATATTAATACCCACTTTTTGAAATTTTATAAAATTTAGCTTTCAAAATGGACTTCATTTTTGGATTTGGAATATCAAAATTAGATTAGGGTGAATTTTTGGTATTTTTTTGAAAACATTCAATTTTTGATGAATAGTAAAAAAACACTGAGTTATAGTTTAAAATTGAATTTTTATTTAAATAATTATTTATTTTATTTAAATTTAATTAATGTCAAAATAGATACATAATATCTATATAAGCTCAATGTAATTCATTGGAGTTAGTCTTGAATAATTTTAGATATATAAAATTTTATTTAACTTTTCACCGTCTTTTACCCACCTCCTAGGAGAATTTGGAAATTCACATAAAACATAATTTTACCACTTCTTTGAGTGGAATTTCAAAAATCCAAGAGACACGGTTAATATAAAGGAATAAAATTTGGTTCAATGAGATGAAAATAATTTTTGGTGAATAGTAACTTTTTACTTTTATTTACCACGGTTAAAAGTAAATAGGATAATTAAAGCTAAAAATGATATTAATATTACCCTAACATTGGTCTTAATTCTACTGGACAAGTGTATCTTGACCAAAAACAACCTTAGGAGTAAAATATTATCATTTAGTTCCACTTGGATTAGATTAGGACATTTATTATTATTTAATTCAAAGAAGATTTAAAAGAGATAAAATCAAAGTTTAATAACTAAAACATTTTTAATATAGGGTTATACATAAGATAAATTCGATTACAAATATTCATTAGAAATATAAAAATATTTCCTAAATAATGGTATTTTATTTATAATTTTTAGACATTAATTTATTTATGACACAATGGTGATGCAGAAATTACCTAATTAATGAAATATTAAAATAATTGATATTATAAATATCAAAATAAATGTAATTTGAGACTTTTTATGAATTATAATAATTTTATAGGTTAATATGTCATATTAGGATTGGTTATATAATTTTTTTTCGAAGTAATAATGCTGTTATGAAATTATCAAAAACAAAATACCCAATAGTGTCAAAATTGACATAAAAGAGTTTTTAAAACAAATATTATATTATTAATTGATATTCTATTCCTATAAATCTAAGGTTAGGCCAAAGGACTTATATAATGATAGGTTTATCATTAATGGACTACTTGGGGGTCTCTTGGAGGTATATAGTAAGTTTATTAACTATATAATATAAAAATACAAAGAGACATGATAAATGTCAAACTATTTAACTAAGAGTTAAATATAAATTATAAGGTTAATATAATGACCCAAACCAATCTAAAATCTATTGGTTGAAATGATTTCGACCCATCCACACCTTAACCTATAAATAATCCACTTTGGATCCATTATAAACCGAATATGAGTTTATTATAAAATAATATTTCTAGATTTTCCAAAGGTGCCCCTCATCCCTCTTATAAAAGGGTACCCCCATTCTCTCTAATTCACACCTTCAAAGCCTTTTGGATAGGGCAAAACCTACCCAAATATTTTCTAAAATTACCTCAATTCAACCTAGAGGCCTTAGTTAGATCATAAAGCCAACCTAAGGAGACATTTTGATCAAATCAAAAGGAAGAACCAGAAGGAGAGGTAATGTTTTCACCACCCTCTTTCAAGTTCCTTTCTTCTTCAACTTCTTATTTCTTTTTTATTTCCATTATAAAATAATAACTCCAGTATCTTCTATATACTATGATGTTAATATAAATATGGTACAACCATATTCAGTATTCTATCCATCCTTTGAATGACATGTCACCATACATGCGTACGTACGACCTACCGTCTCCACGTCGTGGTGTAATTGTTATTCAATATATTATTATTTGGATGGGTATAATAATGATGTGTAATTCATGTAAATAATAAATATAACATGATAATGATTCCCTATATATGATATACTATCCAATTATATATTATTTTAATATAAAAAGAATGATATTGTCACTCATGGATACGTACGGATTACCGTCTCCACGAACGCGATGAGATTCATTCCCTATCATATCCATTAAAGACTAAATTTCATTTGATGATTAAAAATAATGTTTAGAGACATGATATCATTATGTATATTAATAAGATACATCCCATCCAAAACAAATATGGCTCACATAACAAATAATATAAAGGAAAATGAATCCGTTAACACCTGAAACGATGATAATACTAAGATATTATCAAAAAATTAATGTTAAAAGATCATATATGATATCATATTAATGTATATTATTCTTGTATAATTAAATAAAAATTATTTAACCATTATACAGGAGGTTAACCTACCCTCTACCAAGGAAAAAGTACAAAGTAATGGGTTTCTTATCTCACTTTTAATTCCGTGAGAATTCCATTGTTCACCACTTATTTATTACATGTGGTGTGTGTACTACCCATGATTGTATTAATTATGTAATATACTTTAATTTATGGATATTTAAATCATCATTGTATTATACTTATTTCATGGGTGTATGTTTCGTAAGTTACCAAATCAATAAGGGAATTTGAAATTTCAATTTCCACTCATTCGGATTTACGCATACTTCATTGATTATTTTACTCCACGATTATGTGTGAAATCACTATTAATTTGATTATGTCATAATTTTCACTCCCCTTTCTGTGAATATACTTTTGATACACATAATCACTCCATTGATAAACTCTCAAGTCATCGGTATGAACTTGATAAGAGTAATTTTTACTCAATCTCGATTTGTTGAGTTAAACATCCAATTCATTGGTGTTGTTTTTAAAGGAATATGTGTGAATGTACTTTGATTGTTTTACAATGAATATACAATCATATTGAGTGTATTTATATTTGTTACACAGAATTATGTCTTTTATTTATCCTTAACCCAAGGATATGACCTTTATGAGAGATTTCATCTCAATTTACATTCCATTGAGACTCCTTTGTTGTTATACACCAAATCACTTTTATATGGTGTATATAATGTACTTTGATATAGTATATCATGAATCCATTTATTCTCATGATATTAAAAAGTTTTTATTACCTAAATTATTTGTATTCAAGTGTCTCTCTTTTGGTTAGGAACTCTAACTAAAATATCATTTTAAAATGTTTTAAAGATTTATTATTCTAAATATTTCTCATTAATGTCCATGCTTTATAAATGGTTTTAAGGATTTATTTATATGGACATTAAAGTTTTCAAATCAAAATTCCTTTTAAAAATTTTAAATGGATTCTTGACAAATAGTGTGACTTTTAAATGTTTTCAAGAAAAAGGGGGATATTTCTCTCAATATTTTGATGATTATTTTAATCTATGTCAATATCCTTCATTATTATCAATTGAGGTTAATCTGATATAATACAATCTTCCATATTGTATCGAATGAGTTATGTTTGAATATGGATGTGCTATTTTTATACCATTCATGGTTTGTGGTTAAAGTATTTACATTTCATATGCTAGTTTTAATACGAATGTTTATATTATGTTTCAAACTTTTCATATGAGGAATAAATTGGACTTAGTAAGTGATGGGTGCAGCCTGCTATAGCTCCTCGATGCATCGGTAGGTCTCATGAGACAAACTAGTGTCTTGGCACAAGACCTTGACAAAATCTTATTTGTAGTCTTGGCACGAGGCCTTGACTATGTGGTTATGATAGTCTGACATTAGGCATTCCATCATTATGAAAGTGGTTATTGATATTTCATGTAATTATTCGACTAGTAAAATATCCATTTGTATAATTAAATGGAATTATTTCATTTTAACTCTACCATATTATGCTAAAGTTCATGTTTAAAATGTTTTTGTTTTAGTTATAAATTGACATAAATGTTTATGCTTATTTATGAAAGTTTTTGCTATATTGTTATCCTTACTGAGCATTTGAGATCACCCCTTTCTATGTTTTATTTTTCCCAGGATGTGATGAAATATTTTATAACTGACCTACAGGGATATTCTGAAGGGGATATGAGTGTGGACTATAGATACTATGTTATTGTAGTTTTTCACTTTATGATGTAATGTAACATTTATGAATGTATCTAGTTTTTCAAAGGATACTAAACTAATCGGTCTTTCGAGACTTGATCTTTTGTGATCATGCCAATGTTATGTAATAATGCACCGACTCTGGGTAACTAGGGTCGGGGCGTTATAGTTGGTATCAGAGGAAGTTTAGTAGAAACCTTAGAATCTAGATTTAGATAAACTTTGATTAGAGCACATAGACCTAAGATAGAATTTGAGGATTAGTATATAAGAACTTCCTAGAATTTTGGTATTGTAGAGATTTTGTGAGTTTTCCGAGCAATACATCCTTATCTGGATACGAGCATGTAGAGGTGGCTCTGGCATAGATGTACCTAGGGGTAAAACCCGAAAACATCACTTTAATCTAGACTTGAACAAGAACTAGTGCACAAAAACGGGCCTTGCTGTACTCTTGGTTACGAAACTCCCGGGGGATATGTTTAGGATAATTATCATTTTCTTTACAAACCATTATGAAGGGTTTATGAGTATATAATTCCTCAAAGAAAACATTTTTATGATTATGGATTATATCCATAAATAGTTCAATTTATGTTAAGTGTTTTATAAGTATGGAATTATGTATTTTGATTCATAAACTGATCTAGTTTATGAAATTGTTTAGAAATGGTGCCTAGTGTAAGGAATGGAAACCGTATCAATGCACGCACTCCATGTAGGGATTTCCCTCCAACTCAAGATAATTATAGTGGAGCTGGTGATGCAACTGGTGCTGATCAGATAATCACCATACTGGGAAAACTCACTCAGGTTATGAATAATAACCTTACCCGTATGGAGAACCCTGATCCAAAATGTGGAGGATCAATGTTAGATCTCTTCATGAGGAAACAACCACCAACATTCAATGGGAGTACAACTCCATTATTAGCTGAGAAATGGATAAATTACTTAGAGAATATATTCCATGCCTTGGGGAGTAGCGAAAGGAAAAAAGTTATCATGGCAGTTTACCGCCTCACTGGAGATGCTGACCAATGGTGGTCATTGATTCAAAACACAAAGGAAGATTATGAAGTATCAAATATGGAATGGATGTAGTTCAAAGATCTTTTCTTAGAAAAATAATTTCCTCGTGACCATCGAGAAGATATGGAAAGACAATTTTTGAGTCTGAGATAAAAGGAGGATGAGAATGTCACAAAGTATGAAGCTAACTTTACAAGGTTAGAGAGGAATGCAGCTAATTATATACATAACCCAAGGAGTAAGATTGATCATTTCTTTTATGGGTTAAAACCATTTCTCTGTCGAGCATTGGTCTCACAATCCTTCTCGTCATATGAAGATATTGTCTCGTGTGCCATCAAGACAGAAAAAGAATACTCTAAGTATTATGAATTTAAAGAAAAGAAAGAGAAGAAGAGATTTTGTGACCACTCTGGAAATGGAAATAAAGGGAAGAAGGGAAAAGTTGATTATCCATCCTGCAGTAAATGTGGGAAGAAACACCCCGATACTTGCTTGAAGGGAATGGGTGTCTGTTATAAGTGTGGTGAAAAAGGCCACCAAGCTCGTGATTGCAAATGGAAGAAAGAAGCTACCGATGTTTAGTACTACAATTGTAGGGAGATGGGACATTATGCCAATGAATGTACTAAGCGTTAGGGAAATGTTCCTCAGAAAAGGCCAAGGGATCAAAACCAAGCTTATGCTATCACTACTGCTGAGGTAGAAGCTCCGAAAGACGTGGTGGCAGGTAATTTAATGGTTTCCTCAAGTTTAACAAATGCATTATTTGATTCTAGATCATCAAATTGTTTCATATCTTCCTAGTTTTCTAAGAAAATTAGATATTTACAATTTGATTTAACAAGGGAGTTGTCAGTCAAAACTCCTAAGGGAAGTATCATTGCTACAAAGTTCTGTGAATCAATCCCCATTAGAGCATATAAATGTTCTTTATCTGCTGATATCATCGTCATACCCATGATTGAATTTGATATAATCCTCGGTATGGATTGGCTTTCAGACCATGATGTGAAGATTTATTATAAGAAGAAGAAGGTTACGATTTTTGAAGATGATGATAAAGAACACCTTATCTTTAGAGTAGAATCGTCACCACCTGATTTTTACCTATATCCACCACCAGTATCTCAACTAAATTCAATTATTACAGAGGAAGAGAATGAAATGAATATGGGTGAGGAAAGGAATGTTTAAATGGAGGATGTACCTATTGTGAAAGAATATGTAGATGTGTTTCCGGAAGATTTACCTAGACATCCTCCAGAACAAGGAATTGAGTTTTCTATTGATTTAATTCCTGTATCAAGGCCCATATCGAAGAACCCTTATAGAATGTCCACTGTGGAATTAGTGGAACTAAAGAAAAAACTAGAGGAATTGAGTAATAAGGGATTTATTCTCCCTAGTGTTTCTCCATGGGGAGCCACTGTCCTTTTTGTTAAGAAGAAAGTTGGATCTATGAGGTTATGTATCGACTACAGGGAAATCAATGCTATAACAATAAAGAACAAGTATCCCCTACCTCGCATTGATGATTTATTTGACCAACTGCATGGATATAAATAATTTTCAAAGGTTGACCTTTGATCTGGATATCATCAGTTGTGTGTGAAGAAGGAATACATTCTAAAGACAACATTTCGAACCAGGTACAGGAATTACGAGTTTACAGTAATCCCTTTTGGGCTAACTAATGAACCCTCTATTTTCATGGATCTAATGAACAGAGTTTTCAAGGAATATCTAGATGATTTTGTAGTGGTATTTATTGATTATATCTTCGTATACTCCAAAAGCTATGAAGATCATGAAAATCACCTGTGCATTATCTTGAAGACTCTGAGGAGATATGAATTATATGGGAAGTTTAGCAAGTGTGAATTCTGGCTTCAAGAGATTTCTTTTCTTGGCCATATTGTCTCTAAGGATGGAATCTCTGTTAAACCTGACAAGACAAGAGAAATCCAAGAATGGCTAGCACTAAAGAGTATAACAGAGGTACATAGTTTTATTGGTTTAGCAGGTTATTATCGACGTTTCTTCCAGAATTTCGCCAGATTGGCTAACCCATTAACAAAGCTCACACGTAAAGGAGTTAAATTTGTTTGGAAAAAAGAGTGTGAAGAATGTTTTGAAGAACTAAAGAGAAGATTAGTCAATGCTCCTATTTTTAATCTACCATTTGGAAATTAAGAGTTTGTTATTTATAGTGATGCATCGAAGAAAGGACTTGGTTGTGTCCTTATGCAGAATGATAGAGTTATTGCCTATGCATCAAGACAGCTAAAAATTCATGAGCAGAACCATCCTACTCATGATCTTGAGTTAGCTGCTGTAATATTTTCTTTGAAGATATGGAGACATTATCTATATGGTGAGAAATGTGAGATCTATACTGATCACAAGAGTTTGAAGTATATTTTCTCACAGAAAGAACTCAAAATGAGATAAAGGAGATGGCTTGAATTACTCAAGGATTATGATTGCATGATACACTACCACCTAGGGAAGGAAAATAAAGTGGAAGATGCTTTGAGTAGAAAGGATCATGGATTTTTGAACAAGATGATATTTGAAAGGGATCCTATTTTCATGGATCTAGTAAAGATGGATATGGGAATCACCATGGAAGGTGAAACATCAATAATTTTTCAAATGGTTTCCAAACCATCTTTACTAGAAAGGACAAAGAGTTCTCAGACCAATGATGAAGAGTTTCAAAAGAAGATTAATGTTGTGAATGATGGGAGATTGAGTGACTTTGTGTATGAAGATGGAAATTTGAAATTTGGGAAGACAATTTGTATTCCCAATATACCTGATCTAAAAAGAGAGTTGTTGGATGATTCTCAGGGTTCCAATTTCTCTATACACCCTGGGAGCACCAAAATGTACAGAGATTTGAAGGAAAATTTTTGGTGGAAAACATGAAGAGGGAGATTGATGATTTTGTGTCAAGATGTATGGTTTGTCAACAAGTGAAATCTGGAAGGAAATAGCCTGGAGGAGTCATGCAACCTCTTCCCATACCTGAGTGGAAATGGGACAATATCACGATGGAATTTTTCATGGGACTACGAAAGACTCCTAGAAGGAACAATGCAATATAAGTCATTGTTGATCGTCTTACCAAGTCAACACATTTTATTACTATAAGGGAAGATTTAACACTTGAACGTTTAGCAAGAATATATATTAATGAAGTTGTGAGACTTTATGGAGTACCCATATCAATTGTTTCAGACAGTGATCCCCGTTTTACATCAAGATTCTAGAAAAGTCTTCAGAAAGCCCGGGATACTGAACTTTATTTGAGCACTGCCTACCACTCTCAAACAGATGGACAATTAGAATGGACTATTCAAACCTTAGAAGACATGTTGAGATCCTTCTCACTTGACTTTCAAGTTATGTGGGATCAATATTTACCTCTGGTATAATTTTACTATAACAATAGCTTTAATTCGAGCATTCAAATGTTACCATATGAAGCGTTATAAAGAAAGAGATGTCATACACCAACCTGTTGGGATGATGTTGGTGATAGAAAACTCGTAGGCCTAGAACTGGTGGAGGAAACGATGGAAAAGGTAAAGGTAATCCAAAACCACATCAAAGCATCTTAAAGTAGGAAGAAGAGCTATGCTGATAACGGAAGGAAGGATTTGGAATTTCAGGTAGGCGATCATGTTTTCTTGAAGGTATCTCTATGGAAGGGAGTCATACGTTTCGGTAAGAAGGTAAAATTGAGTCCCAAGTACATCATACCATTTGAAATTCTAGAATTAATTGGGGCTGTAACTTACCATTTGGAAATGCCTCCAAGTATCTCCAAAGTTCACGATGTGTTCCATGTATCACTGTTGAGAAAATACATGCCTGACCCAATGCATGTACTCACCTATGAGGAATTATAACCAGAATCCGATCTGTCTTATTGCGAAGAGCCCGTCAGGATTCTTGATACCAGAGAACAAGTGTTGAGAAACTGAATGACTCATCTGTTAAAAGTTCTATGGAGAAACCACAAGATGGAAGAGGAAATGTGGGAACCCGAGGAACATATGATGAAGAACCACCCGAGACTTTTTGTTTAGAAATATTCTAGAAATTTCGAGGACAACATTATTTGAAGGAGGGTAGAATGTAACACCCCAAGCTTCCACGGTACACTTCTCTTTGAATAATACAGTAGTGTGTGTTGTATGCAACTTCGAGTTCTAACACACACCATAACCAATCAAACTAGTCGTTATGAATAGTAATACCCACTTTTTGAAATTTTATAAATTTTATCTTTCAAAATGGACTTCATTTTTGGATTCGGAATATCTAAATTAGCTTAGGGTGAATTTTTGGTATTTTTCTGAAAACATTCATTTTTTGATGAATAGTGAAAAAACACTAAGTTATAGTTTAAAACCGAATTTTTATTTAAATAATTATTTATTATATTTAAATTTAATTAAGGTCAAAATAGATACATAATATCTATATAAGATCAATTTAATTCATTGGAGTTATTTTAGAATAATTTTAGATATATAAAAATTTTATAGAACTTTTCACCGTCTTTACCCACTTCCTAAGAGAATTTAGAAATTCACATAAAACATAATTTTACCACTTCTGTGAGTGGAATTTCAAAAATCCAAGAGACACAGTTAATATCAAGGAGTAAAATGTGGTTCAATGAGATGAAAATAATTTTTTTTGTGAATAGTAACTTTTTACTTTTATTTACCACGGTTAAAAGTAAATATGGTAATTAAGTGTAAAAATGATATTAATATTACCCTAAAGCATGTCCTAATTCTATTGGACAAGTGTATCTCAACCAAAAACAACCTTAGGAATAAAATATTATCATTTAGGTCCACTTGGATTAGATTATGACATTTATTATTATTTAATTCAAAGAAGAGTTAAAAGAGATAAAATCAAAGTTTAATAACTAAAACATTTTTAATATAGGGTTATACATAAGATAAATTCGGTTATAAATATTCATTAGAAATATAAAAATATTTCCTACATAATGGTATTTTATTTATAATTTTTAGACATTAATTTATTTATGACACAATAGTGATGCAGTAATTACATAATTAATGAAATATTAAAATAATTGATATTATAAATATCAAAATAATTGTAATTTGAGACTTTTTATGAATTCAATTAATTTTCTAGGTTAATATGACATATTTTTATTGGTTATATAAATTTTTTTCTAAGTAATAATGCTGTTATGAAATTATCAAAAACAAAATACCCAATAGTGTCCAAATTGACATAAAAGAGTTTTTAAAATAAATATTATATTATTAATTGATATTCTATTCCTAAAAATCTAAGGTTCGACCAAAGGACTTATATAATAATAGATGTATCATTAATGGACGACTTGGGGGTCACTTGGAGGTATATAGTATGTTTATTAACTATATAATATAAAAATACGAAGAGACATGGTAAATGTCAAACTATTTAACTAAGAGTTAAATATAAATGATAAAGTAAATATAATGACCCAAACCTGTCTAAAATCTATTGGTTGAAAGGATTTCGACCCATCCCCACATTAACCTTTAAATAATACACTTTGGATCCATTAGAAACCGAATATGATTTTATTATAAAATAATATTTCTAGCTTTTCCAAAGGTGCCCCTCACCCCTCTTATAAAAGGGCACTCCCCCTTCTCTCTAATTAACACATTCAAAGCCTTTTTGATCGGCTAAACCCTGCCCAAATATTCTCTAAACTTCCCTCATTTCAACCTAGAGGCCTTAGTTTGATCAGAAAGCCAACCTAAGGAGCCCTTTTGATCAAATCAAAAGGAAGAACCCGAAGGAGAGGTAATGTTTTCACCACCCTCTTTCAAGTTCCTTTCTTCTTAAACTTATTCTTTCTTTGTTATTTCCATTATAAATTAATAACTACAGTATCTTCTATATTCTGTGATGTTATTATAAATATGGTACAACCATATTCAGTATTCTATCCATCCTTTGAATGACATGTCACCATACGTGCATACGTACGTCCTACTGTCTCCACATCGTGGTGTAATTGTTATGTAATATATTATTATTTTGATGGGTATAATAATGATATGTAATTCATGTAAATAATAAATATAACATGATAATGATTCTGTATATATGATATACCATACAATTATATTTTATTTTAATATCAAAATAATGATATTGTCGCTCGTGCGTACATACAGATTACCATCTCCACGAACGTGATGAGATTCATTCCCTATCATATCCATTCAAGACTAAATTTCATTTTATTATTAAAAATAATGTTTAGAGACATGATATCATTCTGGATATGAATAAGATACATCCCATCCATAACAAATATGACTCACATAACAAAGTATATAAAGGAAAATGAATCCGTTAACACCTGAAACGATGATAATACTAAGATATTATCAACAAATCAGTGTTAAAAGATCATATATGATATCATATTAATGTATATGATTATTGTATAATTAATTAACAATTATTTCACCACTATACAGGAGGTTAACCTACCCTCGACCAAGGAAAAAGTACAAAGTAAGGGGTTTCTTATCTCACTTTTAATTCTGTGATAATTCCATTATTCACCACTTATTTATTGCATGTGGTGTGTGTACTACCCATGATTGTATTCATTGTGTAATATACTTTAATTTATGTATATTTACATCATCATTGTAATATCCTTCTTTCATGGGTGTATGTTTCGTAAGTTACCAAATCAATAAGGGAATTTGAAATTTCAATTTCCACTCATTCAGCTTTAATCGTACTTCATTGATTATTTTACTCCAAGATTATGTGTGGAATAACTATTCATTTGATTATGTCATAATTTTCACTCCCGTTTCTATGGATATAATTTTGATACACATAATTACTCCATTGATAAATTCTCAAGTCATATGTATGAACTTGATAAGAGTAATTTTTACTCAATCTCAATTTTTTGAGTTAAGCATCCAATTCATTGGTATTGTTTTTACAAGAATATGTGTGAATGTCCTTTGATTGTTTTAGACTGAATATCCAATCATATTGATTGTATTTATATTTGTCACACATAATTATTTCTTTGATTTATCCTTAAACTAAGGATACGACCTTTATGAGAGATTTCATCTCAATTTACAATCCTTTGAGACACCTTTGTTGTTATACACCAAATAACTTTTATACGGTGTATATAATGTAATTTGAAATAGTATATCATGAATCCCTTTATTCTCATTATATTACAAAGTTTTTATTACCTCAATTATTTGTATTCAAGTGTCTCTCTTTTGGTTAGGAACTCTAACTAAAATATCATTTTAAAATGTTTTAAAGATTTATTATTCTAAATCTTTCTCATTAATGTCCATGTTTTAAAAATGGTTTTAAGGATTTATTTATATGGACATTAAAGTTTCCAAATAAAAATTTCTTTTAAAAGTTTCAAAGTGGTATGGGAAACTTTGATTCAAAAATCTATTTTAAATGGCTTCTTGACAAATAGTGTGACATTTAAATGTTTTTAAGAAAAAAGGGGATATTTCTATCAATAGTTTGATGATTATTTTAATCTAGGTCAATATCCTTCATTATTATTGATTGAGGTTAATCTGATATAATACAATCTTCCATATTGTATCTAATGAGTTATGTTTTACTATGGATGTGCTATTTTTATACCATTCTTGGTTTGTGGTTAAAGTATTGACATTTTTTATGCTAGTTTTAATACGAATGTTTATGTTATGTTTCAAACTTTTCATATGAGAAATGCATTGGACTTAGTAAGTGACGGGTGGAGCCTTCTATAGCTACTCGATGCATCAGTAGGTCTCACGAGACAAACTAGTGTCTTGGAATAAGGCCTTGATAGAATCTTATTTGTAGTCTTGGCACGAGGCCTTGACTATGTGGTTATGATAGTCTGGCATTATGCATTCCATCATTATGAAAGTGATTATTGATATTGCATGTGATTATTCGACTAGTAGAAGATCCATGTGAATAATTAAATGGTATTATTTCATTTTATATTTTCCATATTATGATAAAGTTCAAGTTTAAAAGGATTTTATTTTAGTTATACATTGCCTTAAATGTTTATGCTTATTTATTAAAGTTTCCGCTATGTTGTTATCCTTACTGAGTATCTGAGATCACCCCTTTCTATGTTTTATTTTTCCCAGGATGTGAAGAAATATTTTATGACTGAACTACAGGGATAGTCTGAAGGGGATATGAGTGTGGACTATAGAGACTATGCTATTTTAGTTTTTCACTTTATGATATAATGTAACATTTATGAATGTATCTAGTGTTTCCAAGGCTACTAAAATAATCGGTCTTTTGAGACTTGATCTTTTGTGATCATGCCAATGTTATGTAATAATGCACCGACTTTGGATAACTGGGTTCAGGGAATTACAGAGAACACAATAAATTTTAGGTAATATTAGGGACCTCATCATTAAGAAGTGTTCAAACTCCGATCAACCTAACCAAAACTAGTCGCACAAGCTTTCCAAGAAGACACTGCCAACCTTTAATCCACACTCGCTTTAAACTGGCAACACACTTTAAAATGGTTCCTCAATGTCTTTAACCAATTAACAAGAGGAACTAAAAGTCAAACCACCTTTGGATGACTATTCTAAGAATTTTGGTTTATATAAACAGCATTTTGAAAACAGAACCACGATTCCTTCTCCTAAGGCACATTGTGTTTACAATGAGCACATTCAATGAATTTCTTCCTAACTTTCAGTGAGGTCCCTCTGTCAGACCACCACCTGACCATTTAAGCTTCCATGTATTATAAAAAAAGGTCATGACCCATATCCAGGCTATTGGAATTGCTACCACTTTTTAGCATAACCTCATAGATCAACTACCAGTCTAGGATAACCTCAATTTCAACAAGATGGAGTTTGATGAGCCATCCAAAGTAGTCCATATTCCATGATTAAATTGAGACATTGGTAAAAATACATGAAATCCACATTATATTTCTGATTGAGCCCAAAATGGAAATCACTTGGTAGTCGAGTTAGAGAAGAAACAGATGGTGTTGGAGAGTCCATATGAGGCGTTTTTTCATAGGAACCCAAGTTTTACTCTTGACTAACCAAACCTAGAAGAAAACCATGAGTTCAATGTGAAAATCAATAGATATCACACCTAAATCCCAAAGGATTTTTAAAATATTTAGAACAACATAAGACCGACACTCTCTTTGTTTATCAAGGATGATGTCAAGATAGGGTACATGCTCATCGCTAAACCAAAGTATACTAAGATGATTGAAAAAATGTTTCTCAAAGGTTGCATACATATCCAACCACATAAAAGTCATGTTACTAAGAAATAACTGACATGATTTAAAACAGGAAATCCTCCAAGGCATTCAAGAAAAACCAACCACTTCTAAATGGTCCTCATGGGTTACGTTCCTTCTACTTGGAAGGGAACATTTATCATAATAGACATGACGCTCCCCACCTTAGGAGTGTCATAGTCATAAAAATAATAGATTGAATAGCCACTCATAAGAAAACTAGACCATATTCAAATTAAACGTATGTGTGATACTCCTCCGAGTCACCCTCATTACATCGTAGCATTTGGAAAGATAAACAAAACCAAATTGACCGGTGAGTCAAAACACTCGAGTCTCCTAGAAGCCCTCCCGATCATTGGGAAAAACTTGATTCTTCAATTTTAGGTCACTCTAATATGGTGATTAACTGAATACGTACTCAACAAACAAAGTCTCAACAATATAACTGAACTCAACCGGTTTGTTACATCATTTAGAAACTCAATGGTACCACATATATCAACACATACTACCTGAGGTTTAACGAGTAAGATGACACATCCTCGACACTATCCCTAGGCTATTGGATATATGAATCCAAGTGTCAGATGGACTTTACAAGAGATTTATCTCAACCTTTTATTTCCTCATATGACCATTAACCTAGACAACAACATACCAAGTCATCCATTACTGAGAAAAAAGAAAGGGCCACACCACCTGCTAAGAAGCTGACCATGCCCGAGGTATATCTAAACCACTGAAACTAAGAATTTACTAATGATCATGAAAATAAAAAAGGTAATAGATGCCATAACCACCCATCTGAACATGGGTTTCATTTATAAGTCAAGAGTCTTATTAAGGACAATGAAACCCGAATGAAACCAAATATCAGATAACTCACAGGATTTAGTAAGGCATTTAAACTAAATGGGGATACCTACCATGGGATAACCCCTTAAGAGAGTAGAAATAATCGACCCATAGTTATGTCACACTAAACAGAAGTCACTTTCTGAAGATTCTATCATATAATCCATTTCTAAAGAAAAGAATTCCTATAGAAAATGCTCGCACTTCCATTCCAAGGAAACTCAAAGGAGAAACTCAAATACCCTTACATGAGGGTTTTAAATAGAGGAAACCACCTAGGGTTAAATTTCTAAGCCCTTTACATTATTTAACATTAATATTTAAACATTTGAAAGATTTAATTAAAACATTAGGTACCATTTTATAAAAAAAACACAAGGTACTTGATTTAACTAACGCCCCAAGGGAAAAATTGGAAAGTTTCAAAAAACTTACTTTTAAAACATTAAAAAATTATTAACATCCCATACTCATTAGAAAATTTATGAAATAAATTCCTTTTAAGAAATAAGGATACCTACAAGGTTCCCACTAAGCCAACTTGGGTTCTCTAGAAAGAAACCCAATTGAAGTTTCTCAATTGTTTAAGAAAAGTCTAAAAACACCCAAACAAGTCATCCCATAATAAACATGCCCCAACTAACCTACTTGGGTATAGTTGAGTATTTTTTTTTAAAATTAACCAATTAATTTAGACCTAAGTTAAAAAAATTTCATTTAAAACCATCTCAAAATATATGATGGTTAGATAAACAAAGGTTCAATTACATAAGTTTCCATTTCCCAATTTATAAAGTTTGCACACACTTCATGGATTGAAAATTGTCTCCCATTAATCATATCCAATCTAATATCAGAATATAAAATGATAAAAAAATGGTCCAGTCATATGGGTGGCCACCTACCAAGCTGTAAATCACCCATACACTTTACATTTTTTCATTTATATCCCTTTATTCAAAATCAATTTACTTTATCATTTTAATTTAGAATCCTTCACATTTTTACGACAACCTTAAAATATATAACTATATATTTATTATGATGGTTTGAATATACGGGTTACCATTTCTCGGTTATAAGGTTCACATACACCTTACAATCAAAAATCGGTTCCCGTTCATTCACAACCACCATCTCTTCATCCCATGAACAAAACCTATATAAACAAGTCAAATCATGCCACCATAAGCAATAAACACAAAATCATGACGTATAAGAAAGATAGGAAAACTGAAATATTTTCATGGAAGTGAGATAACATTCTAAAATAAAACACCCAAGAATGTTATCAATACTGGCATGCTAAACATTACCTAAATAGGTATAAAACTAAGCATGTCATATCACTCAAGACACACATCAAATTCACCAGATAATCTAAAATTCAACTACATAGCATGGCATATGCATGACATGTGAATTCTCTATGTTCCTAATATGATGAATGTAATGCTTATACCTTTCCATACTAGGCCAAGGGTAAAATATCATAAATATCATAAATAAATAAGTAGTGTAAAGTACACCAATCTCTCAAGGTGAAATAATATCAAATTTAACAATAAACGGTATGAACAACAACCCCAACCCTGGCCACTTGGTCATTGACCATATGTGACGTGATCAGTACCAAGAATAGATATTTACCAAGAATTGAAACATTTTTGGTCTCCACTCTACTAGAGAAAAAATAGTAATACAAAGGAAAAATTTAACCTCTGATACCAATTTATAACGTCATAACATGGCATAACACTAAGACAGTAGTTAGAACGGTGGATCACATGGACTCAAGAATGTCTTCCCATATGATAGAGTCTTCCAACTAGTAGTGAGGGTCTTGGGAGATGATAACAGGGAGACTATACCCTCATATCAACATAGCATAATGGTAAAATTCGAATAAATAGAAGATAATAGTGGAAGTTGTAAATAAATGAAAGATAGTAGTGGAAGACAAATAATGAAAAATTAATAAAAGTTTCCAATGCCATTTTATGTAAATAATTCATGATAGATGATAACACTTAAGCTAAAATAGTAAAAATATAACATTATTTACAATATTGAACAATAAAAGATTCAAGTAAAGAAAAGAACTAAAATCCCAAAGGAGATCTCCATGAGAATCATGAGCTCCAGATCAGTCCTATGCTCTTAACATCTCTGTTACAATCAATATAAGATAAAAAATCAATAAAGGTCCATAGTCCTGTGAATAAGAATGTATACTCAGGTACCCCAGTGAAATAGAGGCCCGACTAGGGTGTGAGATATAAATATCAGTAGGCCATAATCCACGGTGTCTATCCCCATCTAGACAGTGCAATATAAATTAAGCAGTGTGCAGGTATAGATAATTAATAAACAAAAATGAATAAATAAAAAACCACCAATCCAGGTTCCCAAGGGACACATGACGGCTATACCTGCTTCAAATCATAGCCGAAATAAGAGTAAAATCATTTCACTATATATATATAATAGTATATATATAGTATAATTATATATATATATATATATATATATTGTTGGGATGGAACGAGATGTAACTAATAGACGTCCAATACCAGGGGAAGATCTCATGGTCTAACCCCTTTCCAAACTCATTGGGATGGACTGAGACGTAACTCAAAGACATCCAATACTAGGGGAATATCTTACGATTTAACCCCAAGACAAACTCCAAGAGTTTTCATGGTATCTTGGGATACTCGTGCAAGTAGGATCTATATGTAACTCACAAAAATTCGATACCAGGGGAGATCTCATGGTCAATCCCCTAGAACAGTTGAGAATCTCGCATAATCGTTCCCCCTAAGGGCTCTCATGGTCCCTTGGCTCCACATGGAAAGCTCGCACAATCTTTACCCCCATGGGTTCTCATGTTCCATTATCTCCATAGCCTATATGGCGTAAACATTTATAACATTTAATGAATGAGGTATTAACCTTTCATGCATCTCATTAGCCCATTTCATTTACATATAAATAGGCATGATCAAAATTATACTTAAGGCAACACATCTTAATCATTTCAATGAAAATGTTATCATAGGCACACTCACATTTACAATTCAAAACATGAGGTAGGGGCCTCTCATGGATGTAAGTAACCATAATCATTTTATTTTCAAATCAATTCAATTTATGGTGATAATTTATCAAATTATAAACAAATTCGTGGCCTTATATGCTTTACAGTTCAATTTATTTAAAATTATGGAATCCATCTTAAACTAGCCATCATATACAAACCAACTCATTTCATTTTCCTAGGCATGGAAAAATTCATATACAAGGCACATGTGTCTAGGGAAAGTGTTATGGGAAACAAGTCAGATGCTCACTTGGGCAGTCCACTTAAAGGTTAACCAAACACCTACGAGGTGATTTGGTTTTATAAATATTTATAAAGGAAATTCCTAATCCATTTAAGGTTATCAAAGGAAAATATACTAACTTTACACAAATAAAGAACTAACAATAAGTCATATGGAAAACTCAAACCAAAAAAAGCATGATATAAATAACTATCACTAATTTTTTGGTTTAGAAGACAGCACACCTCCATTGGAGGGGTTTTTATTATAAAAAAATGACATTGTTCAGTGAAAAATCAATACATCACAATTTAAACATTTAATCTATAAATCAATATGCATTAATTAAATGCAAGGAAAGTGCACAAAGCTATAAATAAATGCATTCTTTAATTTAAAGGGAAAGTTAATGGATCCTAACTCGAAGAGGAACCAAGATGAATACTTTAGAAATTGATGTTTTTGACTAAGATCGCTCCACAATTTCACACACATGTATTCCTATATATACATCCTTTAATCCATTGCACATATTCCCATCATCATGATTAAAAATGTACAAAGTAGATATATATACACACAAACACACATACCTATTTTTATGAGTGAAAGCCTTCACGGAGTCGTTAGACACTCTATAGATAAATACTATGGACCCTAAATCACTAAAGGACCCAAAAAAAATTGGGAGAAACTAAACATTGGATGTAAAGATTCGCTAAAAGTGATGACAGAAAGCCGAAATTAACCAATCTACCTTTTCTTCAGTGGAAGATGTCAGAATATGCATGAAGAAGTCCCAAGAGACCCTCCCTATACCATAACATTGCAAGAAACAACCAAACACCAAATTATCCCTAACCTAGGGTTTGGCTAAACCTCACTGGGTGATGGGGGGAATGAAAAATTGGACAAAGAAGGAAGGAGGGAGGATCTATAATCCTTAACTCAAATATTCAAGTGAGAAACCTCAAGAAATTTGGATGGATTTACAAATGAATAGGAGGCCGTGAGTGAGTGGTGCATCGCACCTAGAGAGAGGGGGGGGGGGGGTGTCACAAGTGGGTAAGGAGGGTGATAGAGTTAGTTTTAGGTTTTAATTTAATTTATTTTTATTTTAGTTAAATTAATTCAATTTTTAAAATAGGAACTCGATGCACGGTTTAGGCTGTGAGATTTATCAAACCGTGTGCCCTTTACTGGGCACCTAAGGCACCCCACACGGGCTGACCACACGGTTTGGAAAATTGTGTGCCAACCATGCAGTGAATAGTTATTAGGTACTACCTCTTACCAATAACCATGAATAGTGGAAACATAGTTTGGTAAGACATACACATTCTGTGTGCATAGCCTCTGTCCACCTGTATAAGGCCACACTGTTTCCTACTGAGGCCACATAGTTTCAGACAAACTGTGTGCCTTGTGCAGGCCCTTTAAAACTTGATATTTGGGGTCTGACACTCTTGAAACTCCTTGAGAGACCCAAAAAACTTCCCAGGACTTCAACCAAGTCCAAAAAAATCACTTTTAAGAGTTTCAACTATCCAAATTTAGTTCCAAATCTCAGTATTAAAAACAGACTGTCCAGTAAACATGAAAATTCAAATTTCCTCTGTGGTTCAAAACATAGATTGTTACAATGGTAATTATATATTTTATTTAATATCATTTAAATAAATATTGATATATTTATTTATAAAATGATATTTAAATATCCATGAGTTAACGTACACCATGTAATATTTTATTTTTATTGATGTGGTGTTTAATAAGAATAAATAAACTAGTAAAGGGCCTATGTAAAATTACTAATTATCTAACCATGAGTATATAACCCAACATATATAATTTCTAGGGTTAAGGGTATTATTTTGAACACCATATTATCTCAATATCTCTCTCTTAAGACTGAAGATAATTCTCTAAAGAACACTCTAAAGTATGAGAGGTGATATTTCTCCTCCTCCCTATCAAGATTGAGAGAACCCAAAAGAATTCTTCAAGCTCGAAGGAATTATTTATACAATCAACAGGTATAGGATGCAAGTAATTTCATTCCTCCATGCAAGGAAAAAAGTTCCAATGATTATGTTTCAAGATTCATGGAGCACATGTGGATAATGCTATATGAATTCTGCTTTTTATTCTTCATCATAACAACTACAAGATAAGATCATCAATTAAGAAAAAAAGTATCAATATGAGATAATTATTATTTATAAATTAATTATAAATTATATGTGAAAATATCATTTCTATGAATATTTTGGGACTGTGTTTTTCCAATTATTCATATTTATCTAAATAAACTAATGAATGAAATTTTTGGGAACATGGACAACCTCTCCCATTGTGCCCTAGAACCTTTAAGTGGTATCAAGGAATCCACATATTGATTTATAATTATTTATTATTTATTGATAAACTATGCATTTTATTGCAAGTGTTTCATTTCCAATTTTTCATTCTCTAATCCTAATTTCAGGATAATATAATCATCCAATTTCATATCACTAAGAATAGGCCAAGAATAGATGAAGAAAACTCGAATATCCATTCTATAGGTGTTGAGGATTATGGATATAGGGCAAAAATACATTATGCGTAATAGAAATATAAATGTAATGTATCCATGGTCAACTCTATAAGGATCATTCACATAAATCAAAAAATGTATTATGGGGATTTGGTATGTGGTGACATTACATGCCATGTATTGACCTCCAATTGAAACAAATCTTGATAGGGTGTACATGACATGTAGCTAGCATACATACTATTTAACCCCACACTATTTTGACCCTACGGGGATTATAAAAGATTTTTGGTCAAGGTACATGCACCGTATTAACTTCCATATGAATGATATATCATTATGTGAAGTATATTAGGACCAATATAATAAGGAATATGATCATATTCAAGTATTTTATATTACTGTTAAGGAAATATAAAATATGGATAAATAACCTCACTTTTTTTATGAAAATCAGACTGACCATCGTATTTAGAATATAAGACTCACAGTGCTTAAGAAATTCCATCAGATTGAGTAGAAGTTTTCTAGAAGAAAAGGTTCATCAGACTTACCTTGAGTCTAGAATGAAAGGAATGTCATAATGAGGAGTAGAATCAGATTCTTCATGGATTTGATGTAAATATGACGATGTTTTGTTATTTAGTATTTCAAATAATTCATATTTTTTCTGAGAACTTGTGATGAAACCCTTATGGAATAAAACGGGAGGAAAGGTGTTTCCAATCATATTCATGCCTATAGTATTCAAGTAGTTGGAAAGAAAGATGTTTCTAAAAGAATAGGAAGTTTTAATAATTTCCACTATAAGTGAGATGATGCTATGATAATCTTTAATGTTTTCAAAGTCATGAAATAATTCATGCTTACAATAAAAACTTTTTGTAAAAGAAATAATTTTTTGAAGTCAAAGTTGCTGATACTGATCCATGGGATTCAGTATGCTATCGTAATCATTAGAGATAGAATTTCTTTTATTGGGAGTTTTTGGGACCAATGAAAAGGAAAAGAAGTAAAGTTACTGGGGGATGATACTAAAAGAAATTAAGATATAAGATCCATAATGTAGTCAACCATTTCTATCAAACATGAATTTTTGATTATTTTCCAAGTGGTAACTTTGTTTTCCTCATAAATTGGGAAAAAAATAACTTGAAGAGTTTGAAGAAGTTTCAAAAAAAATTCAATAGGAGATTGAAGTTCAAAGAATATGTTTTCTTGTGTTTGTATCATTTGGTATAGAGCAAAGTTTTGAAGAATCTGCTATGTTCATTGTAATGAATAAATTATAATGGGTGGATTAATCTTTCAATTAGTGTAGAGAAACATAATGGGATATATTTAGTTCTGATTTATTTATAATTGGATCAAGAAAATCAAAGTGACCAAATCCATCCATCATAATGGAAAATTAGAATCTGAATCAGATTGATGTTTGTAAATAATATTTAAGAAATATGCAGTTGTAATAATATTCGATAATATTTGAGAAGAGTTGAGAAGCGTTGATGGAGTCATAAATAAATCTATAATTCAAGGGAAATAGAGATTTCAAGAAATTTGGATGATCAGAAAAAGGTTTTAGAATCCCTATAAAACCATATTTGGGTCACCTATAAAAGTAAAAATTACTTTTTACTTTTCACTTATATAATTACTATTAAAAAAATGAGGATAGAAGACAGAGTGCTAAATAATTCTAGCGAGAAGTTTCTGAATTGAGTTCTCTTGAAGAAGTTTTCTGGATATAAAAAGAAAGGAGAAGGGATAATATTTTATTCAGATGATCATCATATCAGGATGAATAATTAGAGTAAGAAAATCTTATTTAAAATTTTCTAATGAGGAAGAAGTAGTTCAGTATTTTCTTGACTGTATTCTGATAGAGTTATATTTCTGTATTGAGAAACCATACTGGGAAATTAGACTAGGTGTGATTTTGAAGTCTAGAAGAATTCCTTGCCTACTGCTGGGTATGAAAGTGAATAATTATTTTTAAATATTATATTTATGAAAGTTTATCAAGCAACAATATAATATTTTTGTTACAAAAACTTTGTATTATATCATTTCCTGCTACTTTAAGAACATAAACTATTGTATTGAATATAGTGATACACGAGTGTAAGGGTATATCCTAATAATTATATTCCACACAAAAGGATTGTTTTCTAATGGATTTTGTGGTATTGGATTGTTTCCAAACCATACTAAGTATGTAGATACTTTTGTTGAGTAGTGAACCTTGTAAACTCTTGTGTTTCTATGGATGTGTGTTTGTTTTGTTTTTAGTAGGGAAAGAAATATTTAACAATAGTCGAAGGTTGTTTCAAAATTAAAAAAACATAAAAGAAAATGTTATCACAGATTCAACCTCTCCCCCTTAGTGATATAACTATCTTGACTGTGCACTTATAAGTGGTATCAGAGCTGAAGGTTCCCTTCATTTATTCTTTGTTAAAGTTTTGAAGAGAATTTTAAGGAGAATATAAATTGTGCCAATAATAAAGGTATTCTGGTTTCTGATGGTAAGAACTATCATATCTAGAAGGATGGAATGTTTCCTTATCTTATGACTCTTGGATATGATGTTCTTGAATTCGAAAAAGATGGATTTTTTCCTATTGATGATAAAGTTCCTCTTACACCTATTGACAAGAAGAATCTTGAGAATGATGAAAGGGCCAAGAATTATTTACTCTTATTAATTTATAAAAGTGAGTTTTTAAGGGTTAAGTGTGTTTGAACTACCAAAGGTATATGGGATAAGTTGAAAAACATATAAGAAGGAAATATAAAAGTGAGGAAGGAAAAATTACAAATATGGAGGATGAAGTATGAATATATGAAAATGGGTTAGTACAAATCTGTTGGGTACTTATTTACCTGGGTGAATGAAATTATCAGCACTATTATATATCTTGGTGAAAAGTTAGAAGATTCTACAGTTGAAAATATCTGGAGAATTCTTCTTGATAAGTTTGATGCTAAAGTTTATTCATTGTAAGATAGAGATCTTGAAACATTATCTCTGTATGATTTTCGTGGCACTCTCATTACTTATGAAATGATATTGGAGAAAGTTATAAAGAGAAAAAAAGTTGATAGGAATTTTTTTTCAAGGATGCGAAGAAGTAAAAGTCAAGTAAGATTCCTATTGAAGAAGAGTTTGGTGATTCTGATTCCAAAAATTTAGTATGTTAAAATCTCGATGAATTTTTATCCTTATTTTATAAAAATGTGAGGAGAGGTATAGGAAAAAATAAATGGGGGACTCCCCTTAATTTTTTTTGAAAGCAGAGCTATTGAGAATTTTGTGTCCAATTTTCCATGAATAAATATATAAGTGGATAGTGAGGAAGATGATAGAAGGTTGGGAAAATCATAGAAGAAATAGGGTGATAAGGATAAATCTTATTCTAAATGTAAAGATAATTTGTTTTCAAATACAAAAGAATAAGTTTCTTATCTAATGATGATGAAGAAGAAGATAGTGAGGCCGAATCCAAAAACCTTTGTGAGAAGGTTGGAGAAAATAATTTATTTGTAGTAGTGAAAAATGAATAGTTTAAAATAAGTAGTTTTGAGGAAGAAGAAACTAAACTATAATTTCATCTAAAAGAATAATTGAAAGAATGTCTGAGAAATATTTAGAGGCATGAGAAAAAAAATCCAGAAGTTGAAAAGTGAGGAATCATAAAAAAATAATCAAGAATGTATCCCTGATGATAAATTTAATCTATTAGATGAGATTGATATTCTGAAGAAATTTCTAGAGAAATAAAAACATTGTAATGAACATCTAGAAGTATGGTTGAATGAAAAAGAAGAAGAGTTGTAACTTTTCCAATTTTTTTTCAAAAACTGAATAGAGGGTTACAAGTTTCAATAATAATATATGTAATGTTAGAAAAATAATTATAAAGGATAAAACAAAAAATGATAAAAAAATCACCTTTAAAGGTTGAGAATAATGTTGTAATTATTTCTCAAAATAATAAATTTAAGAAAGTTATGTATGTGGACAAGACCAAAAAATTTGATAAGGCGTAAGTTTTAAAAATTTAGAGTCCAAAAATATTTGTATTTCTTTTAGTTCTAACAAGTCTTAAAATAAAGATGATATGAAAAATAATATTTTGGTTGATAACAAAAATGTTGGTGGTCAATAGAGTTTTGATAATAAATATAAGAAGGTTGTTGCAAAACATACTCACAACTCTGGGTTGTATGGAAGTTTCAGAGGTAAATATTATTTCTATGGATATTGATAGTATTATGGTGTATTTAGGTATATAGAAAATATGTTCTAGTTTAACCAAAAAAATTTCTACCATTCCACAAATTACAGAAGGTGGAGTTTTAGGGGGATTCAATCCCCTCAAATAAAGAAATCCAAGAATGATGTTTAGAAGAAACCAAATAAGGTTGTTGTAAAAATTGAAAATAGGTTCCAACATCTAGAATTTTTTTTTGAAATATGTGAAAACCTATAAATATTGATAAAATATGTCTTTTTTTTGTCACCATCACAAAAAGTTGTTAACAATTCTCAGAAGCTGGAGAAGAAGAAAGAAAATGTGGAAAAATTATTTTTTTTGTAGATACTGCTCTGAAAGCTACAAAAGAAGAATGAACTTGGATTAATGATAGTGGGTGTTATTCTCATATGGAAATAGATTTACATTTTTTGAATAATTTGGAAGACATAAAAGAAAGAATATTTAAATTTTTTGATGATGAATCTATGAGAATCAAAGGTGTTGGATCGACCATCATTGGGAAAGAAAAGTTGAAATATAAGAAAGCTTTGTATATTTATGGGATGAAACAAAAATTTCTATGTTTTTTAAAACTTTTTGATGAATGAAAAAAATTCATTTTCAAAAAAGATGGATTTTTTGTGAAAATTGAGGAATTGGGAAAGATTATTACAAGAGGCCTACATACAAAAGGAAACTTATTTCAAGTTAGTGAAATAAAAAAACTATTGTTACTTAGGTATGGTGGAAGAGAATCAGTTGTGTCATAAAAGGTTGGGACACATGTGTTATATTAACATGAGAAAATTATCAAAACGAGATAGTATCCATGATATTACTGATATTTCAAGAATAATATATTACTGTTGCAATATTTTTTAGAAAGTAAAAACTATTAATTCGGTGCATAAAAAAGTTGATATTTGTTCAAAATAACCCCTAGAACTTATCCTTTATGATATCTATGGGACAATGAAAAAATAGTCAACTAATGGAGATAAGTAATTCATCACTTTAATTTATGAATTTACTCACATTAATTGTGTTATGTATATGAAACATAAGTTAGGTTCTATGAAATTTTTTAAAAGTTTTAGAAGGAAAATTGAGAAGGAATGTGAGTATTCAGTGAAGAATTTGAGCACTGATAATGGTGGTGAATACAAAAAATGTAGAATTTGAAATCTATCTTGAGAAGCATGAAATATTTCATGAGTTCATTTCACTATACACTCCTAAAAAA
Organism: Viscum album; assembly: GCA_963277665.1. Taxonomy (NCBI): domain Eukaryota; kingdom Viridiplantae; phylum Streptophyta; class Magnoliopsida; order Santalales; family Viscaceae; genus Viscum; species Viscum album. The sequence continues at coordinate 1,818,826,258 of OY728127.1, forward strand.
ATGAGGTTTCTGATAGGAAGAATAGAAGTTCAATGGAAATGGGGGGAATTATGTTACTTGAACATGATATTTCTCATCACTTTTTGAGGCAATCCATGAGTACCGTTGTGTATATCCAAAACCGATGTTTCTATAGGAAAAGTTCAGATATGACTCCATATGAAATGTTTTATGATAAAACATCATGTTTGAAACACTTAAGTGTTTTTGGGAGTCCATGCATCATAATGAAGAAAGGTGGAAACCTTGGTAAGTTTGAGTAGAAAGGTGAAGATGGAAATTTTCTTGTCTATGCTCTAGAAGGAAAAGAATTTTTATGTTTTAAAAAATAAATAATAATAACTGTTGATTTAGTTTATGTGAAAATTATTAAAATCGCCGAGGAATATAAACAAACTCAGGCTGATAAGGAAGTTTAGCAGGATATTTTTTTATTAATAATTTTGATAAGGATACTGCCAATGGTAATCCTAATCAAGAAGAATAATCAAACTCATCTATTTCAACTGATGAGGAAGAAACTCAAAAATATCATCCTAATTTGAGGAACCAAGTGGAGGCTTAGATCATTATTGTTTATTAAAATATTAAGGTTCAAATAAGAAAAATATAAAAAGTTGTTACACACACTTATTTTTATTCAAAAGTCAAGCCAAATGATGTGAATGAAGCTTTTGAGCATCCAGAATGGGTTCAAGCCATAAATCAAGGGTTGGATCAGATAAAAAAGAATGATACATGAGAACTCGTACCTAATCCAGATAAAAAAAATGTTATTGGTACAAAGTGGGTTTTTCAGAACAAGATGAATGAGAATGGTGAAGTGAGAAGGAAAAAAGCAAGATTAGTGTGAAAAGGTTACTCACATGTAGAAGGAATTTATTTTGATGAAACCTTTGTTTCAGTAGAAAGGTTAGAAATAATCATAATATTTCTTTCTATAACTGCACAATGAAGTTACAATTTTTTTCAAATGGATGTGAAATAATCATTTTTGAACTTTGATATTGATGAGGATGTTTAAATTTAACAACCATGTGGCTTTATTGTTGGGAAATATGAAAGTTATGTGTGCATTTTAAAGAAAGAATTATATGGAATAAAACAAGCTCCAAGGGCATGGTACTATAAATTGTATACTTACTTAAGGAAGATGAGTTTTAATAAAGGAAGAGTTGATAGTAATCTTTACATCAAGGAAATTTAGGAGTTTTTTCTCATCATAATTGTTTATATTGATTACATTATCTTTACTAGGAATGATGAAAGAACTTGTAAAAGATTTGTTGAGGAGATGAAAAATCTTTTTAGATTCCCATGTTGGGAGGAATGAAATACTTTCTTGGGTTATAAATCTTATAAAAGAAGACACAAAATTTTATTTCTCAAAAGAAGTATGATAAGAAACTTCTTAATAGGTTAAACATGAAAAATTTGAAACTATTTTTCATATCACATTTAGTTGTAACCAAGTTTTCTAAAGATGGTTAATGTAAGAAAGTTGATCAAAAGGATTTTCAAAAGCTGAAAAGAGGTTTGTTGTATTTTATTACCTCAAGACCTGACATTGTTTATGAGTTACCTTATGTGAAAGATTTCAAAGTACTCCTAAAGAATCAAATTTACTTATTGGAAAAAAAATTCTCAGATATATCAAAGGAACAAAAAATTTTAGAATCAGGTATGATAGCTTAGAAATTATTGATTTTTTTGGGTATTCAGATATTGATTGTGTAGGGAATTTTGATGATAGATGTTCCAAATCTGGTGGATTTTTATTTCTGAAAAATATTTGTGTTAGTTGGAATACAAAGAAACAAAATTCACTAAATATTAGCATGGATGAAGTTGAGTATGTTTCTTCCACTCAATATTCTACTCAACTTATGTGGATGAAGACTCGGTTAAAATACTTACTTGTTGAAGTGAAGTTACCCCTTTATCTTGGGTTGTGATAATCAAATTGAAATCAACCATACCAAGAATTTGGTACAACATTCTCATTTAAAACATATTGATTTAAAATATCATTTATCAAAGTGAATGTGGAAAAGAATTAATTAATTCTGAAGTATATTACTACATCAGAACAATTTACTGAAATTTTCACAAAACATTTACCAACGAAACCTTTTCACAAATTGAGGTTGAAATGGGCATCCAACCTCCTTCTCATCAAGGTTGAGGTATGTGTTTTTTTACCCTCTCTCATTTAGTATTTGTATAATTTTCTCAAGGGGGATAATTTTTTTATAAATCTATCTAATTTATGTGCTAAACCTTTTAAGGAAACATGTAAATAGGGGGAGTTGTGAGTAAGCTGTGAATCCAACATTGTAATGTGTGAACTATTATAACTATTTGTTGGAGTGGTTGTAGGAAACTTTAGTTGATAATAAATTTGAAGAAGAAAAGAAATATGTGAAGAAAAAATGAGGAGGTTTTCACGAGTCACTACTTTTAGACAACATGGTTTTACCGTCAATAATTATTATTTCCTATAATGAGTTAGCTTACATAGGCTTAAAATTGTGGATAAGTATTCCATAACTTGAGGTTACGAAGTTCAGTGATTTATGAATCTTGGTTTACAATAAAATATTAAGGGGGAGATTGTTAGGACCAAGATGATAGGGAAGATGATCATATTCAAGTATTGTATTTTGTTGTCTAGAAAATATAAAAGGTGGAAAAATCACCTCAATTTATTTTTGGTTAAAATTAGACTAACCATAAAATTTAGAATATCAGACTCACAATTTTTAAGAAATTCCATCGGATTAAGTAGAAGTTTTATGGAAGAAAAGGTTCATAAAACTCACCTTGGGTCAAGAATGAAAGGAATATCATAATGAGGAGGAGAATCAAATTCTACATGGATCAGATGTAAATATGAAGATGCTTAACTATTTTGTATTTAAAAAATTTATAAGTTGTATAAGAACTTATGATGCAATCCTTATGAAAGAAATGGGGAGAAAGGTGCTTCCAATAATATTCAAGATTATCATATTCAAGTAGTAGGAAAGAAAGATGTTGCTGGAAGAATGAGAAGTTAAAATACTTTCCATTATAATATATATGATTCTATACTGATTTTAAACATATTAAAATTCATAAAAGAAGTCATTATTACAAGATAAAGTTTTTATAAAATAAATAAGTTGCTGAAGTCAAAGGTACTGATACTGAACCATCAGATTCTATATGCCATCACAATCATCATAGGTAGAGTTGTTTTTGTTGGGAGTTTTTAGGACCAAAGAAAAGGAAAATAAGTAAAGTTTCTAGTGGATGATACAAAAATAATGTAACATATCAAATAAATAATCTATTAAACCATTTCTATCAGATATGAACTGTTGAATATTTTCCAAGTGGGAATTTTTTTTTCCTTATCAAGTGGGTCAAGGGAAAAGAACATTAAGAGTTTAAATAATTTTTAAAATAATATTCAATAGGATCTTTAAGTTTAAAGAATATTTTTAATTGTATTTTTATCATTTAGTATAGATCAACGTATTTAAGAATATGTTGTCTTCATCTTAATGATGAAATCAGAGTGGTCAGATTAATCTTTCAATTAGTATAGAGAAATTTAATGGGATGACTTTAGTTCTGATTTATGTATAAGTGGGTCAAGAAAATTGGAGTGACCAAATACCTTTATACTAATGAATAAATCATAATAGAAAATTATAATCAGAATTAGACTGAAGTTTTTTTAAGAATATTGAAGAAAGCTAAAGTTTTAAGAAGATTTGAGAAAATTTGAGAAGAGTTGATAAGCATTTAAAAAGTCACAAACACATCTATAATTCAAGGGGAATATAGATTTTAGGGAATTTGGATGAGTTAGAAAAGGTTTCATAATCCCACCCAAACCATATTTGGGTCACCTATAAAAGGAAAAAGTAATTTTTACTTTTCACATACACAATTATTGTTCATGAAAGGAGGATAGAAGATATAGTGATAAATAATTCTAGAGATAAGAAGTTTCCAGATTGAGTTTTTTTTAAAAAAGATTTCCAGATAGAAAAAGAAAGTAGAATAGACAAGATCATATTCAACTGATCATCATATCCAGATGAATCATTGGATTAGGGAAATTGTATTGAGATTTCAAGACTGAGGAAGAAAATGTTTAGAATTGTCTCAACTATATTTTGATAGAGTTATATTTCCATATTGAGCAATCATACTTGGGAATCAGAATGGGAAATTAGAATGAGTGTGATTATGAAATCCAAAAGAAGTTCTTTCCTACTGTTGGGTAAAAAAGTGAAGAATTGTTTTTGAATCATATATTTGTTAAAGTTTATCAAGTGGAATCATAACATGTTTGTTATAAAAACTTTCAAAACATCATTTTGTTCTACATTAAGAACATGAACTATTGTATTGAACATAGAGATACATGAGTGTAAGGGAATATATTACTTATTATATTCCACAAAAAGGATTGTTTTCTAGTGGATTGTGTGGTATTGGATTATTTCCAAACAATACCAAGTATGAATCTAATATTGTTGAGCATTTAACCTTATAAATTATTATATTCTTGTGGATGTGTGTTTTTTTTGTTTTCAACAGGGAAATAAATCTTTAATAGGAGGTGAAGGTTGTTTCATAAGTAAGGAAACGTAAAATAAAATGATATCACTGATTCACCCATCCCCCTCTCAGGGATAAAATAATCTTAATGGGGCACTTAAAAATTTCATGAATGTATCCATCTATATATTCCATGTAACACGTAACAACTCAAGTAATACACACTGAGTTCTGATGCGTGTAGTGAAGGATTCTAGTAATGAATCACACGTCATTTAATTCAAGCCAACTCATGTAAGGCACATGCCAACACATTCATTTCAAGTGATTCAACAAGTGAAGATATTTAATTAATTTATAATGATCCAAATATTTTATACATGATTATTACATCATTTATAAGATAAAAAACACAATAATAATACAATATAGGATCTGAAGGTTTAATATCTTGGGAAAATTATGTTCATACAACATTATAATATATAAAACATTAAAATTTATTTAATTACTTAAGCACAATCCTTCAATTATATTTCATGTTATACTTAGTACATGTATTCAACCAAGGAAATACATCAATGGAAAGGTGATCTAAAATCCTAGTAAGCACAAGAATAATAGTAATTGAATATGGGACATGAATCAGCAGAAGACATGGTTGAGTATACTCATCATCATTATATCACAAGAGTAATATCATCATAATAAACATGAGGATATCATTTTAAAGTGTCATGGAATGTTTCATATACATAAAAATGAAATATCATAACATTGTGTTCAAATCCCCCACATAAGTTTTTAACAAAGCTAACATCATGTTCATACGTAACATATGTGTACAAATCATCATTTCATAAAATGTGAACAAATATAGCATCATGTTCATGTATAATACACATAATCTCATGAGATATATCATATTAATCAATGAACTAGATGGATATATAATTCTGAGCACACCCATCACATCATAAAATTCTCATAACCTTGCATTCCACATGTAAAGGAAAACATACATCAATTATAAACATGATATGAAACCATGATAAAATAATGGATTCCATAGTGATATCCTAAAGAGAATGTCAATGAAAATACATGGAGGTTACCAAAAAATGAAGGTAAAACATTATTTTTGTCATTAACAGGTGTCATTAGTATGGAGTAAGTCATATATCTTGGAGACAAGAAGAATAAATGTAAGAATAATCATCGTGATATTTTAAAAAAACTATTTATCAAAAATCACAAAGGTAGCTAAGAAGGAATTTCAACAAAGTAGAACCATGCATATTATTAGAATAAAAAAAGTAAAAAAAAATTAAATACATTTATATGAAACTTTTATAATAATCATAGTGAAATGATATAAGGATAGAAAATAAACCAAAAATAATATTTGGGGTTGAAAGTCCCCTTACCATAGGTCTTGTTTTATTTCATCATTTTTACACCACTTGCATGATAAACTTATGTTTATTAAAACAAAAATCTAGAAGTTAATTAAATTAATTTATGTCATTCTCTATCAGTTAAATTCATTGGATTTTATTTATTAATCTTCTTTGTTAAAGGTGAAATGGTTTGATGTTATTTTTTAATTAAATTATTTTGTTTTATTTCAATTTCATTTGTACATTAGTCAAATTAATTATAGAATCTTAAAAACATATTGAATTTTATATTTTTATATTATAAATAATTTATGATAACCAATTTTGAATACATTGAAAATTAAATAGTTGAAAATATCCTCGTAGGTGATTAACTGACCATTAATAAGAAATTGTCAAAAGATAGGGATAGATATATATAATATATACATATATTGTAAGTAATTTTTTTATAGGAGATTAATATAATCAATATCATGTTAATAATACAATTTAATAAATTTTAAAATGTCTTTACTAGAAATTAATAGAAGGAGAAAATAATATGAGAGGGAAATTAAAGAAAAATGAAATAACATTACCTCCTTGATGTAGTTCCTTTGCTACAGCCCTTAACTACTTAAAGGATTCGAGTTTAATGACATCAAAATTTCCTTAAAGTTATGAGTAGACTTAGGAGGATGGGATTGGGTAGATCTTGGGATTTTAGAAGTGGATTGTAAGTGGTTTTATAAGGAAAGGGAGATGTGATATTTATACTTGAGGGGAGAGGTATTTTTGGGTTAAAATATTTAATAGATTATTATTTCTAAATCAAACCTCGTAATAGTGTTATTTTTGAAATTATAAATTATATTTTATTTAAATTACATGTTTTTATGAATTTTTAACAACATGAAAAATTAATTTATTCGTTTATACAAAATGAAAGAAGAAAATAGATTTTTTTTAATGAAATACTTTACATTTTTATACTTTGAAATTTTCTTTTTAGGTTTGGAATTTGAATTTATTATTTTTAAATGGATAATTATATGTTTTTTCTTGAGTTACCCATTATATAATTAATTATTTCATTATTACATCATAAATTATGAAATTCAAACATACTGTTTATATAAAAACTATATTTTTAGTATTCACCTAAAAATTGAAGTTTTTTAGAAAATTATAAAAAAATCATGCTTAGACAATTTCAACACGTTGATTCCAAAAAATAAAATTAATTTTATCACAATAATATTATTATTAACATAAAAATTATGGTTTTTTATAAAATACACTAAAATATACTTTATTAAAAAATACACTTATACTCTCTTCGGGTTTCTAATTTGATTTTTTATTTTGTGGAATTATTATATTTATATTTACTTACTTTATTAATGATAAATATCATTTAGATTTAATTTTACCATTTTATTGGTTAGATTATTATTCTAATTGTCATGTTACTATTCTCAACAATTTGGTTACTATTTCTAATGGTCATTTTTTCTATTCCAATGGTCATATTGGTTTTATACTACCTATTTTATTCACTCATAATTCACTACAATTCCTCTTAATGTTTTTTATTATTAATTTTAAAAAATTTATTACATTAATATTTTTATAGTATTTTCTATGAATGTGATAATTCTAAGTGATTAAAAGGATCCCAATTTTCTAATTCTAATAATTTTTTGGGGTTTATTATCATGTTTTCACATTGTCAATTTTACTAGGTATATTTATTATTTGAATGTAATGTTAAAAATTAATATAATAAAGTGTTTTTGGGTTTATATTATATGATTATTTTGTACTATACCACATTCCAAAATATAACACAAAATATCTAAATTCAAAAGGAAAATTCCATATATAAAAGTCTAGGTCATTACATTCTTCCCCCTATATAAATTTAATCCTCAAAATTGAAACTCATATCTTTGGTCTAGGATATATGAGGGTATTTTTGTTTCATTTCACCCTCAGGTTCTTATATTTCCTCTTCATAATTATGGTTTCATCAAATTACTTTGACATGGTGAGTTATCCTATTGTTTAGAACTTTGTCTCTACAATCCAAGATCTTCACCAATTGTTACACATAAGAGATTCCATGCTCCAGTTATACTACTTCGGGATTTATTATATGTGAGGGATTAGTCATACACTTCCTCAAGAGTGATATACAGAATACATCATGAACTTGATCTAGGTTTGGTAGGAGTTATAGTTGATAGTCCACAACTAATATGTGATCAAATATCTCAAAGGGGTAAATAAAACTATGGTTTATCATTACCTTCATTCCAAATATCACGAATATTTTATAGGGTGATATTTGAAGGGATTTTTTCTCTAACTTCAAACTCCGAGTCTCTTTGATGATTTTAAACATAGCTCTTATTCCAACTCTGAGTACTTTAAATGTGTTGTTGAACTTATTTAACCTTATCTATAATCTCTTATACAATTTATATCCGATAAATTTATTTTCACCAAAAACATCCCAACATATAATAGTTCTACATCACTTCCCATATAGAGATTCATACAGGGTAATCTAAATAATTGAGTGAACCTGTTATTATATGATAACTCAACCAATAGAATATATTGATCCTAGACTCCTTTTAAGTCTATCTAGTAGGATCAAAATATGTCTTTGAGTATATAAAGGGACATTTCATATTGTCCCTTTGTCTAAGGGTGATATGTCATACTAAAGTTCAACTTAGTATTCATGGCCTATTGAAGACTCCTCTAGAACTTAGAGGAAAACCTTAGATCTTGATTATATGTGATCGAAATTGGATCCCTATGTATCCTCGCCACTTTCTTTATGTATATCTTGTAAATTTTATTGATCAATAAATATTATTGAGTAGAATTGTTTACTTTAGATGTATTTGGAATACCTATAACAAATTCCATGGCGATGTTCTACCCTTTCGATGTTGGTATGGGTAATGGTTGCATCATAACTTTGGGCTTTTGATATTTTGCTTTAACTTTATTACATAACAAGAACTTTGATGCATACTCAATAATATTCTTCATGTTGTACCACAAGAAGTGATCCCAAATATCTCAATACATCTTGGTACTTATAGGGTGGATAGATAATGATGTTCTAGGTGCATCATCAAATTTCCTTTTCTCTATCTCTAGTTATAATGGAACCCATAGACTTGTTTTGATCTAAATGAATCCATATTTATTAATATAAAATTCATGAATCTTTAATTAATTTATTTCTATCACCTCCTTTTGAATCTCTAAATCATCCTTTTGTCTCTCATTGATATTCTCTTGGATAGATGGTTGGGAAATCAATTGGGAAAGGTGGGATGTCTTCCCTGCATTTATGATTTCCAAATAAATCCATTGTATATCTATAAAGATATAGTCTTTCTCAATACTTATCATAGGTAGAGTCCTCAAATATCTTTTTTTTTAATTTTCAAAAATACACTTTATGGTAGTGGTAACCATACATCATGATTACAAATTTTAAATTTTCGGATTCAAAATTAAAAATTTAACCAAATAAGATCCAGGAATTCAAAATAAAGTGATCCTCAAATCCAACCAAATCGACACCTCGAAGGCTGCGATATCCACTTCATGGACTGAGGATAGGCCTTCCAAGTCGCATCTCCATAGTCAACACCATCATCGCATCACCTAATGCACTGTCCCTTCACCATCATCCCATCTCCAAGCACTGTCGTCATGAACTCCGCCGGCCGTCGGCCAGAGGAACCGCCGACTTGAATCAGTACCATAGAATAGAAACACCAGCAAATGGCGAAGAAAGAAAACCAATAAACCATCGCCCCACCATCCTCATCACCAAATTAACTTGGTACCATCATTTCACCGACTTCACAACATCACAAACAACACGAACAAGCCACTGTTTCCACTGGATCATCTTCATGCCACCAACGATCAACACTAGAGAATGAAACCACCGCCGTAGATCACGAACCACCATCAAGGAAGAACACAACAAGATAAATGAAACTGGGGAGTAACCCTAAACGAAACCGAATCAGTAGAAAACTGGGATTGAAATATCCCAGGAAAACCAGATTCAGGCCGAAGTAGCATTGCCAATCCGTCGCGCAACACAAAACAATGAGATTCCTGGAGAAGATTCATCCAAATAAAACCAACAAAAAGATGCAGAAATCCAAAGACAGCAACAAGAAAATCCAAAATTGATAAATAAGAAAAACGGTTGAGAGAGAGAGAACCCATCACCAAGCCCCGACGCGAATATCAACCAATCATATCCCGTCGCCGCCAACAGTTCGGATGGAGATGACCACCACGAACCTTTGAGGCATTCAATCCGTCATATCATGACCATAACCCTTAAGCTTTGACAAACCAAGATGATGCCGCGCCACCAGAAACTGTGATCCCATGAATGATCCAAAGAGTGAGCCGAAAATCAAAGTAACCTCATCGCAAACTGGTCTTACACCCGAGGATCGTGAACCGAAGCGCCGCAGAATCCGAGCTTAAAACCACATTAGGAGGGAGAGATGAAAACACGAAACAGATAATTCTAGAATAATTCATATCAAAACCTTAATTGATTCATTTTCATCTCCTTCTGTTCTAATATATAATTTATAATCTTATGATTTGTATATAAGTCACTATTCTCTCCATAGAGGTAATGCCTCCAAATTTCAATGAAAAAAAGCACAACTACTAACTCCAAATCCTTCATTGGGGTTTTCTTATCATGGATATTCAATTTTAAAGAGTAATAGGTTTTCAATTTATCATTTCTCATAAGTATGAAACCTAATACTTTCTTTAAAGAATCACTTTATATCACATACCCTTATCCACTTAAGTGGAGTGTAAGTATAGGTGAAATGATTATCCTATTCTTAATATCCTTAAAGATCTCCTCACATTTTTCCATCTAGACATACTTTACACCTTTCTATGTTAACTTAGTTAGTGTGATATACAATCATAAAAAGTTTTTCAAGAACTATTATTAGTACCCAGATAATCCAAGAAAACTATAGATCTGTATGAAACTTGTTGGTCTAGGATATTCATTAGCCAACTTTTTCATAGAAGTATCCACATAAATTCCTTTACTAATGACAAAATTGCCCAAGAATATGACTTTCTATATCTAAAATTCACACTTTCTAAACTCAGAATACAAATTTTCATTCCTTAAAATCTTTAATACAATCCTTAGATTCTATTCATATTCCACCTTAATCTTGGATAATATGAGAATGTAATCAATAAAGACTACTAAAAATTTATTTAGTTAGTCTCTAAATACTTTATTAATAAATTCCATAGAAAATAAATGAGAATTTATAAGTTTTAATGACATCACTATGAACTCATAATGTTCAAATCTTATATGGAAGGCTGTATTTTTAATATCTTCACTTTTATCCTTCAGCCAATGATAACCAGAATGAAGATACAATTTTGAGAAGTATTAAGCTCCTATAATTTGATTGAACAAGTCATTAATCCTTATAAATGTATACTTATTCATTATAGTGATATTTTTTAACTCTTTGTAGTCAATGAAAATCCTCATTGATTCATCCTCCTTGATAAAGAGCATCGGTTCACCCCAAGGTGATGCCCAAGGGTGTATGAACCCTTAATAAAAATTCTCTTTTAGTTTCTTTTTTAACTCCTCTTACTCTATTGGGGCCATCCTATATGGGATCCTAGATATAGGTGTTTGTTTGGGTATGAGTTCTATTGAAAAATTTACCTCATGATTTGGGGGAATTATAAAAAATTCATTAGGGGAATAGATTAGTACATCCCCTTATAATGGGAATGAACTCAAGGTTAAATATCTTCTTTATCTCAATTATTTTAGAAAAATATTCTTATTAATTGGATATCAATACCCACACAATCGAATAATTTTATAAATGTGATTCATAATCTTCCTTTATTTTTTATAGGATCATATGATGATTCAAGATATAGAATGATATTTACTTTTCCTGACAGTTTATATGGGACCTATATAATGAGATCCAATTCGTGACAATTAAATTCTACGAGAGTAAGGATTATGAGATTACACTAAGTTTAATTAGAAATATGGGGTTAATTATTTAGTGTTATAACTTGTTTTGTTTTGAATCATTTTTTATGTGCTTGCTGTATGGGTCCTTTGATTTTGGTGATTTTTTTGTGGGTTCCCAATCAAACAAAAAAGAAGCATTACTGATAATAAATTATTTATGTTGAGCGAGGAAGAGTCCAACAGTTGATTTAAAATGATTTCACTACTAGGTGTTTTAAAATATATATTTACTTCAAGGTATCAAGGTGGTGATTCAAAATTTATATCAAACTTTCATGATATAAAGGAATTCATAGGACCTGAATCAAAAAAAACTTTCACCATTCTTGAGAGAATACTATGTTTACATTGTACTATTTTATTTTATTTTTCCACCTCAGTGGTGAGGATGGAGTAATCTTTCCTTTAATTCATCATCATAGGTGGTTGATGGTGTTTAATACACTAGAAGACCCTTGGTTTGGTGCACAATATTTTATATTTCCAAGTGTCTTATAGTTTAATAATTTTACCATGGGTGGTGCATTAGGTGGTGCCTTCCTTTCCTCCATCATATTGGTTGGCCTCTTCATGTAACTTTGACATTCATGTACTTTATTCCCTTCTCTCCTACACTTCATACATTTACTTATTCCTTTGAGTCAATTCCCACGTTTATTATTTCCACATATTTAACATGTAGAAAACTAGATCTTATTTCTTACTTTATCATTTGATCCTCCGTCTTGAAAATAAATTCTTCATTTCTTACCGCCACATCCATGGGAACATTATATAAACTCTATTTATACTTTGAGAGCACACCAAAATAATTTTATAACTCTCAAAGGATTAGATAGATAGTGTTTTTTAGAAAAGTGGTTTTAATCCAATAAAGAAGATATCTATTTTTCAATCATTATTCATAACAAAACCGAAGGTTTACCTTGAAATCCTTGTGAAAATTTCCTTTTAAGTTATAATAGATCCACTCACCCTTTTATTAAGCTCAAAAAATTCTCTATCCATATTAGTACTAAGAGTTTGAGGTAAATACATGTTAAGAAATATCTTCTTAAATTATTACCACTCCAAGGATTTAACTTCATCCTTTGGATTTTTATTCTTGATCAATGTCCACCATTAATCAGAATCTCTTTCTAAATAGTAGGTGTTTAGATTAACTTTCACGTTCAAAGAATAATTAAGCATGAGAAATATATTTTCCATGAAGTTAACCTATTGTCTTATAACAAGTAGATTAGAAGATACACTAAATTTTAGTGGTCATTGGAACATAAAGAAATTGATTTATAATTGATAATTATTAGTTAAAAAAATTCATTCCATATGGATTAGATTATTATTTATAATATAGGACAAGTTGTTAAGTACTACCATGAAGTTTTTAAAACCACCTCCTATATCATTAAGGATATTATTCATATAATCATCACAGTTTACATCACAAGGTTTTTTTGTCAATATTCTCATGGTTCCCACTGTTTTACAAAATAAAAAATGTTATAACAAAATAAAAGCCAATAAATTATGGATAAATAACTTATTCACATGTAAAAATTTATTATAAAGTCTTCACTTATGTGATCCCTAGGTTTGTATTATGTTATATTTTAATAACCAAATTCCAAAATTAATTAAAAAATTACTCGGTACTAACTATAATGACCCACATATTTTATAAATGATCATTGAATCATTTTTATGATAAAAAACATAATAATAATAAAATAAATAATTAAATGGTATAATATATTGAGTTAATTAAGTTGATGAAATATAATCATACATAAAACATTAAACTTTTTTAATTCCTACTTTAAAGACCCATAAATTTCAAGGGAAATTTTTTCTTAATTTCTTTGGGATTTTAAGAGTACGCAGTTTCTGACGGCACCTAATTCCGAGGCCCGTTGTGCCCGGAATCAATTTCTGAAGTTTATCTTGGGTATGCTCAGTGAACGAACGAACGAGTTTTCCTAACTTTTGAACCGGTGCTCGAAATCGAAATCTGAGGGCACTGATGAAACCGCATCGCAAATAATTTCTTAGGAAGACCTTTTTTGGAGTTGTGATTACTCGGGAAGAGTTGTTAAAAAAAGTGTGGTTTAAGTGTTAAGTAAATAAAGTTGTGTCACAACTTTATTTATCTCTATGTAGTATAACTTCCATGTGAGGGAATATCCTAACACCTATTGTTAGGATATTAGTTAGGTGGGGCCCACATGAGCCCCACCCCTTCAATTTACTCTAACCCATCTAACCCTCTTAATGTTGGAAACCCACCATTTAATTTGTAACTCATCCTCTCTCCCTCATTAATTGCATTCCAACTCTCACATTAAATTAATTGATTTAAGTTTTTCAATTTATTTAATTAAGAGGTATGAGATCAGGGCTTCGATGATCTCCGTCAGCATTCTGACGCAGGTAGGAGTACTGGAGAGAACTCTTCTTGTAGATAGATTTCTTACTGAGCCTATACCAGAAACGAGATCTACCGCAGGGTGGCATGTAGCGGAGTCTTCTGCAGCTGGAAGTCGACGGATTTCACAGGGGTCCAAGCGGGCCAGACCATTGGGAGGACAACCTCAGGATACTGGCTCAGAGGTGTGGGGCACACGACACATGTTCACCCTTCTGAGGAGCTGAAAGTGCTATGCGTGCGGCGGGCAGGGCCACATGGCTCGTGAATGCCCGACCCAACATGCAGACGAGCAGCAGACCGTGGAGGGACCTCCCATGCAGAAGCAGAGGTTCGACCTGGCGGTCTGCAGGGAGCAGGCGGATGAGGAAGAGGAGATGGCTGAGAAGTAGGTGGTGGGAGACGCTTTGAGGCTCTACCACCACCACCACCACCAGGAGGTCCACCCCGACCACAGGGAGCTGGCGGACAGAGGCAGACTTAGCTTCAGGCAGCGGAGGCCTATGACCACGGTGCACCAGAGATTATTCGAGGTACTATCTGTGTCTACTCCAACCTTTCTGCAGTTCTTATAGGCACAGGAGCGAGTCATTCTTTCATTACCGCTGCCCTTGTTCGGAGCTCAGAGATTCTGACAAAGCCGTTGGCTCGATCCTTATTGCTAGAGACTCCTACGGGAGAAGACTCGACGATTACGCACTGGTGACGATAGTGTGAGATTACTCTAGGAGGCAAGAGCTTCGGCTGGGATATTCTTGTAGCGGCGTCGAGGCCTTACGATGTCATCTTGGGCATGGATTGGTTATCTACAGTCCATGCTCAGATCGACTGTATTATGCGCAAGGTGTGGTGTGTTCTCACCGATGGGAGCAGGTTCACCTTCACCGGCGAGAAGGGAGTCTTTGTAGTGCAGGATGGACTCATGCAGAGGAGAGGACAACCGATCACTCATCAGTTGGATAACATCATCCTAGGAGCAGTTGACGTGCGGAGTCCGAGTTTTCCTGTAGTGGTAGATCAGTATGAGGACGTTTTTTCTGATGACGTTCCAAGACTACCTCCTCGCAGAAAAGTAGACTTCTATATTGACCTGTACCCTGAGATAGCCCCGATATCTACTCTAGAATATCGGATGGCTCCCGCTGAGCTTTGAGAGCTACGGGTATAGCTGGAGGACTTGCAGGGAAAGGGATTCATCTGACCCAGTGTTTCACCCTAGGCTTCCCCAATTTTGTTCGCTAAGAAGGCGGACGGGAGCTTGCGACTCTGTGCCGATTACCATTGCCTGAACTAGGTGACCGCGAGGAACAAGTATCCACTACCGAGGATTGACGACCTCTTTGATCAGCTCAAGGGAGCACAGTGGTTCTCAAAGATAGACCTCAGGTCAGGCTATCATCAACTCAGAGTTCAAGAAGAGGATGTGCAGAAGACGACCTTCAGGTGTCGGTATGGCCACTATGAGTTCTTGGTTATGCCTTTCAGCATAACCAATGATCCAACAGTGTTCATGAGTCTCATGAACAGGATATTCCAGCCTTACCTCGATCAGTTTGTCGTGGTCTTCATTGACAACATATTGATTTACTCGACCACTGAGGAGGAGAACGCCTACCACTTATGGGTTGTACTGGACACACTCCGAGAGCACCAGCTTTATGGTAAGCTCTCAAAGTGTCAGTTTTGGATACGTGAGGTCCACTTCTTAGGGCACGTCATCTCTGAGGTGGGATTTGCGGTGGATCCTGCGAAGATCGAGGCAGTGCTAGCTTGGGAGCCACCCAGGAGCGTGACTGAGGTGTGGAGTTTCCTAGGTTTGGGTGGGTACTACCGGAGATTTGTGCTGGACTTCTCCAGAGTTTTGGCACCGCTGTCATCTTTGACGAAGAAGGGGAAACCCTTTGTGTGGTCAGATATATGTCAACAGAGCTTCTAGGAGTTGAGACAGAGATTGACCAGAGCACCCATATTGAGGCTACCAGAGGAGGGATTAGGGTACGTAGTCTACTGCGATGCATCAGGGACCAGACTTGGGTGTGTCCTGATGCAAGAGTAGACAGTTATCACCTATGGATCATGAAAGTTGAGGTAGCATGAGCAGAACTATGCTACCCATGACCTGGAGTTAGCAGTAGTGGTCTTCTCTCTGAAGATGTGGAAACACTATTTGATGGGCGAGCGCTTTACAGTCTATTCTGACCACCAGAGTCTCATGTACATATTCTCACAGAAGGACCTGAACCTGAGATAGAGACGATGGATCCAGTTACTCCAGGACTATGACTTTGAGATAGTCTGTACTCCTGGAAAGGGAAACATAGTATTTGATGCTCTCAGCAGAAGGACGGTCATTCAGCTACTTGGAGAGGCGACGGAGCAGCTCGCTGCTTTGCAGATATCCTTCATGGATAGAGATGGAGAAGCCTTTCTTCAGTCGCTCATAGTCACACCTCTACTTCTTCAGCGGGTCAGAGAGGCACAAAATGGGGACGTTGACTGTAATACGCGGTGTGCATAGATTTCCACAGGACAGGCACCTGATGGTTTCTCTATAGGAGGAGAGAACGTCGTCCTTTTCAGAGGACATACCATGGTACCAGATGCTTTATAAGAGGAGGTGATGAGAGAGTTTCACACTTCCACTTTAGAGGTACATCCAGGAGTGGCGAAGATGTACCAAGATCTCAGATGACCGCACTGGTGGCCGGGTATGAAGAAGACTATGGCGGAGTTCGTTTCTCGATGCCTCACCTACCAGCAGGTGAAGGTGGAGCACCAGGTACCAGCAGGCTTGGTACAACCCTTGGAGGTCCCGAAGTGGAAGTGGGATGGGATATCTATGGATTTATTGACTAGAATTCCACGTACTTCTAGAGGTCATGACTCCATTTGGGTGATTTTTGACCAACTCACCAAGTCGGCCCACTTTTTACCAATCAGAGAGCAGGGCTCAGTGGAGACCTTGGGACGCCTCTACGTTCCAGAGATTGTATGGATTCATGGTGTGCCATCATCAATCTTCTCAGATCAAGATGCTCTCTTTACTTACCGGCTTTGAAAGGGGTTGCAGGAGGCATTCGGAATGCAGCTACGCCTGAGCACCGCCTTTAACCCTCAGAAGGATGGAAAAATGGAGAGGACGATTCAGACTCTCGAGGACATGCTCCGTGCATGTGTCCTCGACTTTTTTCGTAGTTGGTAGGATCACCTACCTTTGGCGGAGTTTGCATATAACAACAGCTACCACTCCACCATCTAGATGGCACCATACGAGGCATGTACGACCGACCTTGAAGGTCACCTCTGTGCTGGATAGACCCTGGGGAGTCAGCACTTGTGGGACCAGAGATAGTCCAGGCCATGACAAAGAAGGTCCAGGTCATCCAGGAGCTGATGAGGATAGCTCAGAGTCGACAGAAGTCTTATGCTGACAGGAGGCAGAGACCACTAGAGTTCGAGGATGGCGACCACGTTTTCTTGCGGGTCTCACCTCGACATGGATTACAGAGATTTGGCCGGGGTGACAAGTTATCTCTGTGCTTCATAGGACCATTCCAGGTTCTCAGTAGGATAGCTGAGGTGGCTTATCGCCTAGCTCTACCACCTCAGTTGCACCATGTGCACAACGTCTTCTACGTATCTCAGCTGAGGAGATACGTGCACGACCCAATGCATATCATCGACCATGGGGAGCTGGACATTGATGACGGGGTGACTTTTGAGGAGGTCCTGGTGGATATCGAGGATCGATATGAGCAGGTCCTATGTGGTTGGTCGATTCTTCTAGTGCGCATCTGGTGGAAGCACGGGAACCTCCAGGAGAGCACTTGGGAGCGGGAGGCTCAGATGCGTGACCAGTACCCTCATTTGTTCCCCTAGTTTGTGATGTATCTTTACAGAGATGTAAATCCTTGAGGTGGGAGTAATGTAAAGACCCTTAAATTTCAAGGGAATTTTTTTCTTAATTTCTTTGGGATTTTACGAGTACGCAGTTTCTGACGGCACCTAATTCTGAGGCCCAGTGTGCCTGGAATCAATTTCCAAAGTTTAGCTCAGGTACGTTCAGTGAATGAATTAGCGAGTTTTCCTAACTTTTGAACCAGTGCTTGGAATCGAAATCTGAGGGCACTGATGAAACCGCAATGCTGGTAATTGCTTAGTAAGACCTTTTTTGGAGTTGCGTTTTCTCGGGAAGATTTGTTAAAAAATGTGTGGTTTAAGTGTTAAGTAAATAAAGTTGTGTCACAACTTTATTTATCTCTATGTGGTATAAATTCCATGTGAGGGAATATCCTAACACCTATTGTTAGGATATTAGTGAGGTGGGGCCCACACGAGCCCCACCCCTTCAATTTCCTCTAACCCCTCTAACCCTCTTAATGTTGGAAACCCCCTATTTAATTTGTAACTCATTCTCTCTCCCTCATTAATTGCATGCCAACTCTCACATTAAATTAATTGATTTATGTTTTTCAATTTATTTAATTAAGAGTTTGAATTTTCAATTTTTGGAATTCATGTCATGGGTTAATAAAATAAGGATGAACCATATTTTATTTGGGGTTGGTTTTATTGTGAGAGGATTGGGGGAAGAAAGCTCTAAGTTTGAAGAATGAAAAGAACGCAAAGGATTCGACGAAGAACGTTGTCACCGCAAGGAAAGATCGATGAGCCGTCTCTTCTCTTTGCAGATGGTGTGTGGCGACGTTCCCTTCTTGGACACACGCCGTACCACCTTCTCTCCATGAAAAAGAAAGGGGAGCGCTGTTTCTTCCTCGGACGAACTCTATCATCATATCCGGAGCCTTTCCCCGTGACGTCGTCTTCCGTGACGCAAGCTTCTGCGAATTTTTCTTCAAGGTAGGGGTGTGTTTTGAATTGAGAAATAATGATTTTCCTTCCATGTTGATGTTTCTCTATAAACCTTTTTCTATCAAACTAATGCGGAAGGAACTAGACCAAACTAACATGGTCCGATTCCTCTTTCATTCTTGTTGTATGGTGTTCTCTAACTGTTCTTGATCGGAGAATCAAGGCAAGTTTTTGGAGCCAATCAGAGGCCCGAAAAAATCGGAAACGGCCTCAGAACATCTGGAAAACCTAGGAACTGGAGTTTTGTTGCAAACAGATCATTGAAACAAAGGACAGACACCTCGGGAGGTGTTCTGGCCAGAGGCGTCAATTCTGGAAAATTCCAGAATACACGGCGTGTACCTCCAAAGTACACGCTGTGTAGTACAAGCGTTCAACGACAGAAGTAACGAACATCAGGAGAAGTGACACACGACGTGTGACACCGGTCACACGGCATGTACTGTCCACACAGTTTGACAAAGGAGACTTCGATGGACATGGCGTGTATTCAAGGGAAATACACGGACACAGGAAGAACCACACATCCATGAGGCAAGGCGTGTACTACCTTCACCTTGGCAGAAGAGGCTTCGTGATGACTCGGTGTGTATTCCGGGAATACATGGACACAGGGTGGAGTACATGGGCAGGTACTCCACCGCACGGACAGGCATGGCCAGCGTACATGGAGCCGACCCCAGAAGTTTGGACACAGTGTGTAACCATACCACATGTCGTGTACTTACTTATGACACGAACAGCCCTTCGACACGGACTGTGGTACATAGACAGTACCCGTGGACTAAAGACATGGCGTGTAACAATACCACAAGCTGTGTACTTACCTTTTTACACGACCAGTTCCATGACACGGGCCATTTCACACATCCAGTACCCAGTGTCTGATGACACGATGTGTATTGCTTATCTACACACCGTGTACTTTTGGAAAATGTCTTGGTTGTCTTGTTCTCTGTGACTTGGGCACATTTTTCTTAGTTTTCATGATGGTTGATGTATCCACCCCTTTGACTCGAGGAGAAGACCCTCCCGGAATCGAGTATGCTGTGTGTGGGAACCCTAGAGCTGGCAACGACTGTGATGATGATGACGTCTGAACTGAAATCCTCCGTGGGTTCGACAACAACGACTGCCGTACTAGAATCCTCCATGGGTTCGACAGTGATGACTACCGTTCTTGTATCCTATGTGGGTTTGGCAGTACTTGACTACTGTTCTTGTATCCTATGTGGGTCTGGCAGTATTTGACTATGTACTTGTATCCTATGTGGGTCCGACAGAGTAGTTGGTCTTGTATCCTTTGTGGGTATAACAACTTAGAAAGTCTTGTATCCTATGTGGGTCTGACAGCTTAGATGAACCAGTGGCTACATTTTATCATATATATCGTCTTACGAAGAAATAAACCTGTGTGAGCTGAGTCTTGACTTGCAATCATTATAATCTATAATATTGTTGTGCTTTCCTGTGTGGATTGTGTTGTGCTTTCCTGTGTGGATTGGGTTGTGAATTCCTATATGGAATGGGTTATGTTTTCTTGTGTGGACTGGGTTGTACTTGAGCTCGTGTGCTGGATCCGAGCTGGAAATGATGACTTAGGTATATGTATAGGCATATACCTAAGTAGAGTTGGTTGTTACTTTGTGATTGTATCTTTCCTTTGTGGTTTATCCTTCGTGGATTCTTGGAGACCTTCGGGGGTGTCGGGGTCCCTAATGAGTAGCATATACTCACCCCTACATGGGCTATGCCCGCACTTCGTTGTGTTGGATGCAGACGACGGAAATCGCTGATCGAGGTGGGAGCTTGTGGAGCTGGATGGTACCTGGAGGTGGATCACTGGACGGGATGTACTTGGAGTGGACGGCTAGAGATAAGGAGAAGAGGGGACTATATGTACCCAACCTTCAGGTGGTATTACCAGAGGACGGCTCAGAGTTGCTGCTTTACTTTTCTGCTGCTGTACTTTCTTTTCAGTTGTACTTTACTTTAGTTGGGTTTGTATTCTAGCCTATTTACTTTTCCAGCACTTACTTTTGTAGCTTAGTTTACTTTGTGTTTACTTTAGTTTGCGTACTCTATGGTGATTGTTTACTTTTTAAAGGAAATTCCTTCCCTTTTATCAGGATTTATGCCTTTGGTGCTAGTCGCCAGCCCCTGGCCTATGGAAGGCGGGCTTGGGGTAGTCATGACACGGGCCCCGAGGACGGGTCGTGACACCTACAACATATTCCTCATATTAGCTATCATTTTTTCCTAATTACATTAATCACCTGAGGATATAAATCAAGTAAATGGTGAGATAGAGGTCTGGTAATGGGAGGAATAATAGGAAAGGAACATGATGCATGAATGAAAATAGAACCTAGGTGACCATCATCATCACCATCATATGATAAGAAAAGGATCATGATAAACATAAGGGTATCATTTAAATGTGACATGTAATGTGGTATATTCATAACAATAAAACATCATAACATCATTGGAAAATACCACACATAAGTTTTGAACAAAGATAACATCATGTTTATGCATAATATATGTGTTCAAATCAACAATTCATAAAATATGAACAAATATAGTATTATGTTCATGAATAATAAGCATAATATCATGATATATATCACATTACCCAATGAATTAGAGGGATATATAATTCTAGGATCACCCATCACATCGTAAAATACTCATAATCATGCATTACACATGAAAAATAAAATACACATAAATCATAAACATGATATTAACCTATGAGAAAAGAATGGGTTCCATAGTGATTTCATAAAGCACATGTTAAAGAATATACATGGATATTCCAAAAAGTGGAAGGTAAAACTTTATTTTGGTCATTAAAATGTAGAATTATCAAGGAATAGATCATATATATTATAGATAATAATAATAAACATAATAAGAATCAATGGTATATTAAAAAAGGTTTTTATAGAAAATCATGAAGGTAATTAAGAATTCATTTCAACATTGTAAAAACATGCATATCACCAGAATAACAAAAGGGAAATAAAATTAAAATATATTTAGAATATTTTTTTATAATAATCATTGTGAAATTATATAAGAAGAGGAGATAAACCCTAAATAAAAGATGGGTTCAAGATTCCCCTTACCTTAGGTCCTATTTTGTTTAGTCAAGTTTATGCCTCATGTATAATAAAATTATGTTTATTAAAAGATGAATCCCTAAGTGAATTAAATTAATTCACTCAACTGTTGATCAATTACAATCATTAGACTTAATTTTTAATCTTCTTTGTTAAAGGTGAAATGGTTTAATTCTATGTTTTCTATAAAATTATCTCATTTTGTTTTAATTTTGTTATTTTGATTCATTTAAATTCATAAAAAATTAAAATAAATTATATAAGATTAAAAATAAATATAATTTGGTTTTATATATTATAAATAATTTATGGTAACAATCCATGAAGGAATTGATAAGTAAAGAGTTGAAATCATCCTTATAGGAAGTTAACCGACTATTAATGAGACATTGTCAAAAGATAGGTGGAGAGATATATAATATATAAAATTATTATAAATAATTTTTTATAAAAGATAAATATCATAAATATCATATTAATAATACAATTTTATTAATTTTATAAGTTTCTTATGATAAAGGAATATAAGGATATATGAATAAAATAGTAAAATGAAAGGAAAAAAAACAAAGGAACCTTACCTCTTTAATGTTTTTCCTTTTATACAACACTTAAATCCTTTAACCCTTATAGTATTTTGAAACTAGAACATTACTAAGGTTTTAAGGGGACTTAGGATGAGGGTATTGTTTAGATATTGTGATTTTAGAAGTGGATTAAAAATAGTTTCCCAAGGGAAGGGAGATAGGGTATTTATACTTGAGGAGATGAGTATTTTTTTGTCAAAGTGGGTGACCTAGACCCAAATTGATTAATAATTTTAATTTAAAATATCATGAATATATATATATATATATATATTTATTTATGATGTTATCTTACTATAATAGTGGTTTTACTTCTCTATACACTATTTACATGGTAACGTCCTTTGATTATTTGTCGTATTAATAAGTTATAATAGTTCCCAACTATAATGAAAAACCCAAGATATTGTGAAAGTTGTCTTAAACATATATTCTACAGTCTAGATACATTATATTGACTGGAAAAAAATTATTTATAACTATTAGTTTTTTGTGAATCATAAACATTTAGACTTTTTCTCCTGAAGTTTGCACCTAGTGATCTTGAGTACAAGAGATCATGAGGACTGACCTTCCAATAGGAACCCCACAAGTTTTGGGTGCCATTAGATATTATTATTTATTAACATGTATATTTTTTTCTCAAACTAATATTATTATCAGTTTGTTTATTTTAATCATGTACTTTGATACAAAACAAAAACTAAGACATTAATTTTTGTGGTGAGGTAGCTTGCGTCTGTTGCATCATTAGTGGCATGACATTGATTGGATGATAAATATTGGATTTATCACTTATAAAAGGAAGATATATATATCAATAATGGTTGAATATGATTCTATTACCTTTAATAAATACATAAATATGGTAAAATAAGGCAATTCCATAAAATAAGGTCATATTTAATAAATAAAACAAGAAAGGATAATGATACATAGTGTGCATTCATATTTATGAGATATCACATGAAAAAGAGACTATATTACATGGAGTTTGTCAATAGGATGTTATATTTTATATAAATAAACTTTATCTCCTTAGAGGCTATGATGTGTTTCTATATACTGCTCTTGGTCTATGAGTATAACTCACTGCTATTGAGGTAAGGGTCTAGAGGGGTCGCATACAACATGTATTCAGAAGATTGATCAATTATTATGAATTAGAGTTTATGACATGGTGGTCCTCATGGTGGGGGATATGTTATATCTAGTTTTTAATGATCATAATAAATATATATATTTATTATTATTAGAGTCTATAATAATAAGTGTTGAATTTATTTACTCTAGGTATTCACAAGTTTTAAGTGAATATAAGAAAAACATTTTCCAAATTAATATTTATTTATTAAAAGTTTTTTTAATATTTATCATTGAGAAAATTAAATTTAATGGAAAATATTTTAGCATGTAACATGATATTGATGTTATATGTAAGTTATAAAATTTTCATGACATTTACTTCAGGTTTTATGTGACGTTATTAATGCTTTTTAGTCTGTTTGAAAGGCTAACTTCCATAAGTAGCTGAATCAAATTTATGGAATTTATAACCTATCTGTTTAAATTTTATTAAAATCGAATAATTATGGTGAAAATACTTTTTCAAATTCTATCACTTACCAAGATCTCTCTTAAGTGATAGAGAGAGAAAACAAAGGGAATATCGAGAATGGGTTGATCCAAGTTCAAGGATCGATCGTTTGATCTCCCATGATAGAGTATACATCTAAAGTTCCTTTTATTCCCTATTATAGCACTTGGATTTTAATTTTAGATAAATTAGTAAGATTTCAAAGTTCATGTGGATGATCTAGAGTGTTCCAACATTATTTCATTTAAACAACGATCACTAATAGTAAGTAGAACATGCACTTAATCAAAATAGAATGAAGTACAATTTTGATTTTTATTTATGGTTTCAATTTTTAATTTCCATGCCTATTTAAATTACATGAGATCATTGGGTTTATTACTAGGTGGTTCTCCACTAGAGGCAATATTATGATGCTGATCCTGGTGTAAAATTTGTTAATATCCTATGCTTTTACATTTTTTTACGATTCCAGTAACAAAAAATGGTGTGAAAGTGATTGTGTGTTTAATTAAGTAAAATTAAAATTTAATTTTCATGAATTAGAGTATATTTAATTGTAATAGTCCCAACGTTACGGACTATGATTCGATACAAGGTTAGATAGCCGAGATATAACCATATAAATATTAAAATACCAATTTTGGGATGTATATATATATATATTGATATGTACATATATAACCTATGCGAGAAGAATAAATTCACTATTTTAAGTCTCAAACATAGCCCAAACAACTAGGATTGTTAGCTTAGAGGGTGGTCTCACAGTCTGCAAATGCAGACAAAGAAAATTTAAAAATAAAATAAAATGCTTATTGTGTGTAGGATAGAATAAACACACACACATATTATTCAATAGAAGGTGGTAAATCTACTCACATCACCATATTTTTCCCCTCCCTATTTATTTGGGATGATAACGTGCAATGCATTGGATTAATTTCAATTTTTTTATATGTTTAATGGTGGTTCCATGTAGGAATAACCCCTTTAGGCTCGTACGACTCCCACATGGGGCATTCTGCATTGGCGAACTGACTACCCATACAGGTTAGAACCTATCTAAACCACCCATAACCCCTATGGGGTGGTTAAATAATACTCTAGGTTCCCAAAATATTTAAAAACAATTCAAAAATATTTATACAATATTTATAAAAAAATTCGGGACTTTGTGACAAGAATATTATGAATTAAAATTATTTTAATTCATAATTAATTACCTTGAGTTGAAATAACTGAAATTTTAATTTATTATACATTTTTACTACATTATAAATGATCATGGACTTAGATATACCAATACATGTATGATATTTTATTCATTCATTTATTTAATTATTGTATGTGTAATGTTTGTATCAATTATTTAATAAATGATGTTCAGTGTGTTATCCCTCACCTTATTATATGTATACGGGCTTGCGTATCCATGTGTAATCTTTTGTATGTTTATCCCACATTCCTAAGACCTTATCACTTTCATGTGAGTATATATATATATAATGATGAGGTTGAAAGGAGATGTATTTCACACTGAGACTTGGAAAGGAACCAGGTGATACTTTGATACATTGAATGGGGTCACCACTGTAACTTGAGTCAAAAATGACTCAAAGAGTAACCCCTAGGGACTCATTTGATCCACAATTCACTATTTGGATCAATTATTAGGAAAATATCATGATAATTTCGTTTTTTTTAATATTATGTATGACTTTTTATTTTTGTGTATTTTTTATACACACGATCACATAAAATAATCAACAAGCATGCATATATAAAATGAACATGCATAGTGAATGTTTTCTATTTAAAACATTGATAATTTATGAGTGTGATCATATAAAACCATCATGTTAAATATAAAAGGATTTCATTAATTGATAATAACTATAAAACACTAAAATAAAATAGTAAGTCATTAACATCCTCCATTAATTGAATTTGAAAAAAAACATATGTTTAAGGTTCTTGTCAGCCATAATTAAGGATGCCTCTTACTATGGATAATATATTATAAAATTGGTAGGTAGAATTAACTAAAATTGGAATCAAAGAAGTATCCATAGATTTCTTGGTGCAATTTTAGAGGAAAATCATTAAGTAAATCAATGTTCTGTTTATAGGAAATGAGACTCCACTCAAAAAATTAAGGAGTCGCAAGTTAATGTGGTTGGACATCCACAATTATACCTTGAAACTCTCCAAGTAGTGGTGTAGACATAAATTGGATTACAAGGGTAAGTTTTAAGGATACTTGACAATATAATAATTATGAAAATGAGTATTATTAATCTAGAAGTTGAATGATACTAGGATTTGATAAAATAGTGTGAGAAATTTAAGATTAATAAATATATAATGTCTAATAATCAGTAATCAAGATAATAAAACTAATATATTAAAGTTTTTTCTTTTATAAAAATAGAAATTAATACCAAATAAATGATGTGATAAATACTGGATAATGAAAATATCCTAACTGATACTAATTTACAATATTGGTACAAAAACTTGAATATATTACTTAGACATGAAAGAAAATTGTGTGTTCTAAAGTCCCCACTACCTATTATGCCACCTTATAAAGAAAGTGAAGGTTAAAAAGAAGGTTATAAAAGACACATAAATAATTCATTTTATATTTAAATAATAATGGTATTTTCAATGTCTAGTGAGTTATGAAATAAACATTAAGACATGTATGGTTATACCATGTTGTCTCATCTTCAAGAAGTTTTCAAGGAGAAAGTGAAACAAGAAATAAATTAGTTTATGATTACACTGAACACATGTAAATTGAAAGATGAATCAAAATCTTTCAATACATAATATAATTCCATCCTTATCACCCAATTACAAGATTTTAATTTAGTATTATAAAATTAAAATTATAAAGAAACCACTTCATTATCTTTTTGGGTAAGGTTCCATAGGTTTATAATAACTTAAATAAAGTTAAATATTTAGTTCTTATAGTGAAAAAATTGAAAGACAAGGTTAAAAAAACCATAAATATTTATAAGTAAATGGATATTTTATAATTTATTTCTAATAAACCAAAGGTTAAGAGGTTTCACATTGAATGAGAGAATATTTTCTTCACATGTGGAAAGATAGACCACTAGAATAAAAACATGAATAATTTGAAGTAGAAATGAGAAGGGGCTTCAAATTTATGTGTATTCATCATTTCATGTGATATTTATGTTTTAATTATTGGGTATTAGATAATATATGTGTGTATCCCATTTTTATCTAAATATAGTAACTAAGTAAGTTCAGAAACACTACAAGTGGTAAGTTGAATTTTCTAAGTAGTTGAAAAAGGGTTATTTTTATAATAGTAGTGATAAGAACACTATTCGTTCCAAGTTGATTGATTCTCATTGAACTATTATTTTTTATTGAGTATTACAAAAACATTTATCTCACATTTCTATTAGAAAGATTGACACATTATTTGATTTTGTAATGGATGTTATTTGTGGTGTCTAAAACCCAACTAACAGTTTAGTAATACTTGAATCATAGATAATAAATTATTAATATAAAATATAAGACCTATTAATACCTAGTTGTGCCAAGATAAATTTTTTTCAAGTAATTATAGAAGAAAATTTCAAATAAATTAAAAGAAGAGTGTTTATACTCTTCATAAGATAAAACTCATAGGTATTATACATGATTTCTTATAAGGTATAATGACCAAGACACCTTAAGAATTAAAGTTGAAAAAGACACAAATCCTCTAGAACTAATTCAATATGACATGTGTGTACTATTTCAAATAGAATATAGAGTTAGATTCATATAATTCATGAGATTACTTAAAGAAATTTAATGAATATAAAAGTAAAGAAATAAATATTATTGGTTAAAAGTTATGAGATTCTTCAGGACTATGATCCAAAGAATATATTAAACAAGCATTCATCGATCCTAAAAAGATAGAGTGGATTTATTCCTAAACTCACATTTACTTAAATACATTAGAGATGTGATGATAATAAAAGGAGGATCAATGATGAGTCTTACAAGAATTCATTGATCACTAAATTATATAGTAGAGTATTTTCTAAACTTAAATTTTCTTATACACATATGATCCATGATGAAAGTAAAATGAGGATTAATGATGTGTCTCATAATATCTCAAAGTATTCTATTATATTTTTAATATGTTCTTTACAAACAAAATCATTAACCCTTAGCCTTTTGCAAAAAATAGTGAAAAATGTAATTTATATGAATTATAATATGAAAGAGATATATTATTTCATAAATAATATGTTTAGATGTAAAGAGTTTTTCAATAATATATTAATAAACCAACATTCATCAAGAAAAACACAAACTGAGTCACTGTAATTTTCCAAAAGTTAATATAGGATATTACATAAATCCCTAAGATATAAAAGTTATAGTTAAGTGATAGAGTATATCTTTGTAAAAGGGATTATATATCTATTTGAGATAATGAGAGAGAGATTTCATAGATATATTTAAGGCCTGAGATGCACAGGAATAATTTCCATAATATCTCACAAAAAGGAATGTTCCAGATATACTTAATGTATAGGAAATATAAAACCAAAGTGATATGGTTTTATAATAACTAAGTTAAGATGATATATTATTCAATGATAATAACTAGTTTTCATCCAATATCGAATTAGTAAATGAAAATAATATATGATTGAAAAGTTCACATGAATTCATAAAATGGATTTCATGTACCAAAATCAAGTCTATATTTTGATTTTTCTTCCAATTGATGTAAATATGTTAGTGGGTATTCAAGAGAAACTATAAATGGGTGGTATAAGTGTGGTACCAATATAGCTCTATTGGTTATTACATGTTGTAATGATTAAATCCATTATAATTTTAAATTTTATAGAAAATTTCTATGATCATAATATTGGGAATTAGATGTTAAGAACACATTCCTAAAAGTAAACCTTATAGAAGATGTGTATATGACACAACCAGAAATGGTTAGAGACACCAAATAAAGATAAAAATGGATGAAAATTATAACGATCCAATTTTAGATTAAAGTAAAAATAATTATCATAGAATATTAATTTTAAAAGAATAGTTTCCAAGAGTGTGTAAGAGGTTAGTGAGAGTGTTATAGTTTTTAAAGACATATATGTTTGAAAAATTATGGAAAATAGTTATTAGTCTTATTTCTAGTTAATAATAGATTAAAAGTAACTCTCAAAAGTTTTAATTAAAGAAGTAACCCAAGTTATAGGGAATAATATTTACTTAGGTATATTTGATAATTGATTGGACTATGTCAAAGTGCATATACTAATGAGGCATTGAAAAAGAAAAGTTAGAACAATTCCATTTGGAATTTTTTCTAGTGCTGCATGGTATAAATATCTCCAAGAAGACATTTATAAGAATTATAAGAAAATTATAATGGTGTGTATCCACATGATTCTATGATAGATCCATCACATATGTTATGGTATGTACTATATATGATATTTATAACACATACATTATTGTAAGAGAATATCCAATAATTCTAGGAGAACTACAAGGGAATTAGTCAAAGCTATCCAATAGTACCTGAAAAGGTATAAGGGACATGTGCCTAGTACTTAAATAGGGATGAAAACTAGTTAAAAATGGGAAATAAAATATTATTCCAACAAATAAATTGATCTAATATCAAAATTATTCTAAGTAAATGAGAAAGATAAGATCATTAGAGACAGTGGTAGCCATATCTATTAAAAAAATATTTTGTGCCTTATAATAAATCTAAATAATTAGTATGGAATACTAAATTATTTTTTCCAATTATTGGAATCATACCTACAATGTAGAGGATTATCATAATATAATTTATGATAAACTTATGATAATGGTCCTATCCAAGAAGTTAAATGTCATGATATAGGAAAAAATAGATATAATCATGGATATATTCTCTTTAGATAGTTTTAATAAAGGAGGTGAAGTTGTAGATAACAGAGTTATCATATGAAAAAATGGAAGACCTAATAAATAAATTCATTACTCAACAGAAACATGATCTTAAAATGTGATAGCTAACAGGTTTATCATTAGAATGTTATATCTATTAAAAGTGGTAGTGTTGTAAAAGTGGGTTCCCCAAAAAACTTGAGCATTACTTTTTT
The DNA here is from genome assembly GCA_963277665.1 of Viscum album. NCBI lineage: Eukaryota > Viridiplantae > Streptophyta > Magnoliopsida > Santalales > Viscaceae > Viscum > Viscum album. The sequence goes on from OY728127.1 coordinate 1,818,857,094, forward strand.
GATTACTATATCATTCATATAGAGAGTTATGCATGATGTTATCTTACCATAACAGAGTTTTTACTTATTCATACACTATTAACATAGTAATTTTCTTGAATTATATATTGTATCAATATGTTATAGAAGTTCCCAACTATAATTAAAACCTTGGGATACTATGGAAATTATGTTAAACATATGTACCATGGTCTAGATCTATCAAATTTTTTGGGTATAAAGGATGTCTGAATATCAGTTATTTGGGGCTCATATGAATTGAGACTTCTTTTTAGGAAGTTTTCACTTGGTGATATTGAGTAGAGGAGATTATGATGACTGAACCACCAATAGAAACACCATATTTTTTTGTGTAATTGGATTTTACTATCTATAGACACATGTATTAGTCTCTAAAATTGAGATAATTATTAGTGTATACTATTTTATTATGTATTTTCATGGATGATGAAAACCATGAAATTTATGTTTGTGGCAATGTAGCTTGAATCAAGTGTGTTATTGGTGGTATGACATAGATTGAATGGTCCATACAAAATTTATTATTTTCAAAAGAAAGTGATTTATTGGTCACAACTGATCAGAATGATACTAAATTTACTAAATCCATGTCCATGGTATGATAAGGTAAGTCCATATTGTAAGGTCATTTATAATAAATAAATAAAGAAAGGATAATGACATAATGTATGAATCCTTCTTTATTAGATATCACATGAAAACGAGACTATATTACATGAAGTGTGTTCATAGGTGGTTTTCATTGTTATGAATAAACCTTATCTATTTATGGGATACAATGAGTTGCTAGATATTACTCTTGGTCTATGAGTATGACTCAACGCAATCAAGATAAAATTCTAAAGGGTCACACAGAAAGCATATTCATAATCTTGTCAAATTCTTATAAATTGAAGTTTAGGACATGGTGGGACCCAAATTGGGGGATGAGTTATGAATAGTTTTGAATGATCATAAGAAATAAATAAATTAATTATTTTTCAAGTTCAGAATAATAAGCATTGAATTTACTTACTCAAGGAATTCAGAAATTTTAAGTGGATACATGAATTTTTTTATGAATGAAGGTTTATTTATTCAACATTCATTTAAAATTCATGGGAGATAAGAGTTGAGTTAATTACTCATATTTTATCACATAAAAGGGTATTGATGTTATAGGTAAGTGATAAAATTTTCACAACATTTATGGTAGGTTTCATGTGCAGTTAGTGGTATTTTTGGGTCTATTTGAAAGAATAAATTTCATAAGTACCTAAATTCATTTTATGGAAGATATAACCTAGCAATTTAAACATTATAAAAACCCAATAATGGGGCTGTAACCCATTTATAAAATTATCTCACCTCCCAATATCTTTATTAATTTCTTGATAGAGAAAGAAAAGGTAATATTAAGAATAATTTGATTCAAGTTCAAGGATCAACCATTTGATCTCCTATGATTGAGTCAATGTTGAACTTGTATTTTATTATATGTGATATATCCTAGATTTTGAAGGTTAATGATCAAGAAAAAGAATGCATGGATGATGTAGAGGGTTCTAGTTTTAGTTCCTTCAAGAAATACCACCAGTAGTGATCAAAACATGCATTTGATCAAAATCGTATGTGGTACGATTTTGATTTTGATATAAAGTGTTTATTTTGATTTTTAATTCTTATTTAAATTAAATGAGATAATTAGGTTGATTACCATGTGGTTATTTCATGGAGATGACATTAAAATGAAGATCATGGTGCATTTTTTTAATCTCCCATACTTTTATGCTTTCATTATGCTCCCAGTACCAACATATTTTTGAGTGAAAATATTGAATAGATTATTATTTCCAAAGTAAACATTGTAATAGTGATACTTTTGATATTGTGAAATATATTTTATTTTAATTACATGTTTTTATGAATTTTTAACCCCTTTAACACCTAATCTATTAGTTTATATAAAAGAAAATAAGAATGAATGAAAATTGTTTTTAATGGAATAATTTATATTTTTAGACTTTAGAAAATACCATTTTGGTTTAAAATTTGAATTTATCATTTTTAAATAGATTATTTATGTTTTTTTATCCACCCATTCTAGAATTTATTAATTCATTATTACATCATAAATGATTTTAATAAAATATTCCATTTACCTAAAAACATTTTTTACTATTCAGCTAAAAATTTAAGTTTTTAAGAAAAATACAAAAAATCACTCTTAAACAACTTTGACATGTTGATTCCAAAAATAAAATTCATTTTATCAATTTTTTTTATTATCATAAAAAATATGTTTTTTTAAAATACTTTAAGATACAATTTATCAAAAAATGAACTTATACACTCTTTGAGTTTCTAATTTGAATATTTATTTTGTGGAATTATAATAATTATATTTACTTAATATATTTGTGGTAAATATAATTTACATTCCATTTTACTATTTTATTAGTTAGGTTACTATTACCAACAGTCAAGTTACTATTATTAACAATCAGGTTTATTATTCCAACAGTCATATTGGTTTCATACTTCTTATAAATACCTCACATTTTCTTCACTCATCATTTATTTCAATTCATCTTAAGGTTATATATTCTAAATTTTAAAAATATAGATTAAATTACTAATGTTTTGTTTATTTTTATAGAATTATTTATGACTGTGATATTTTTTGGAGATCAAAATGATCTAAATTTTACTATTCTAGTATTTTTTGTTGTCCCATTTTAATATTTTAAATTTTATTAGGTATATTTATTCTCTAAATGTATGTTATAAATTAATATAATAATGTTTTGTTGGGTTTTATTATGTGGTACATGTGTTTTATACTATATTATATCTCTAAATATGACACACACATGTTTTTTTAGAAGATAAATTTTATACAAAAATGTATAGGTCGTTACATAATTAAATAAAAAAATAAAACATCATGTCATGTAGCAGGATGTACATGTTCTGTGATATGATTTCCCACCAAAATTACAAGATGAGTGATTTCGGAGTGTCGTGCAGGATATTAAATGATTTATTAATTATTTTCCTTATATTTTTTGTAGATACATGATGTATATGGTTTTCATACATGATGTGTAATTGAGGGGCCTTTCCAGTGGTACACACATTTTATATTCAAGGAATGTCATGTAGTTAAACACACTGTATAGACTACATGGATTGACTCATGGGACAATACTCTATGTATATCAAAACATGCTATGTAGGAACTCATGCCATGTAAGTAAAAATTACATGACAAGGACTATACCAAATGTTAGTCACATTCTAATTCATGTAATGAAACACTCCATGTAATATTTAAACTCCAAAAATAGATTTAAGTAGATGCAGAAGGGTACAAATCATGCCGCCTCCAGCACACACTGTGTACTTAATTAATTTTAAATTAAAATTAATTAAATTAATTAATTTAAAATTATAGTGGATGATAATATCATTAAAAATTTATATTATTAATTAAAAAATATGAATGAATTGATTAATAAGATAATTAATTTATTAATTTTTATAAATTTATCTTAATAATTCGAAAATTGAAATGAATGATAGCTAGTTTAAATTCATAGTCGGTACATGCATGGATGATCATGAGCTTTAATGACCTATGTATGTGTTGATTTCTTTATTTAATTTAATTATTTATTTCATGGGTTTTGTGATAAATTTATTATTAAATTAAATATAAGTATATGTGAATAATTCACACTTATTACATTGATCACACCAAGGTAATGAGAGAGTTTTTTATGAAAATTTGATTTCTCTTCCTTCTCAATGGCCCAAAACCCTTAGGCAGTGAAAAAGTGAAATTTTATCCACTAGTCTTGCATTAAATATAATGGAAGTCTTTTAGGTAACCTTGGATTCTAAAATCAACATACAAATCATATGTTAGGGTAAATATAGTGCTCTTCACTTCACCCTTCTCATTAATAAACCTAGTTTATTGGGGATAAAAACATGTAATATCATCTCTTTAGGATAAGTAAGCTACGAGGGGAATTATAAGATGGTAATAAAGAAGATAAATGGTTAATATTCCACTAATATGGAATAATTATTCACCTTTATTGATTATATATGAATTTTTACTAATTAATTTCCCTCATAGCCAATATTGAGTTACATCCCACACTCAAACAATGCCCAAGATGATTCATTGACCAATACATCTATGGACTTGGAAGATCTGGACTGGGATGAGACAATCATTCACATCTCACATCAACGAATGGTCTCTACATTTATCAATAATTATATTAAGGATATCAATGAAGCTAATACCACCCCTGATCAAGGCGAGCATATACCCATTCTAACTGATACCATGAGTGGATGGATGTATCCCATGGTAGACAACCTTAAAAGTGGAATTATTCTATTATATAGAGCCAAGAGATAAAAAATCTAGTTGTGGGAAGTAAATTTCATCCCTTAAAATGAACAAAATTCCCAAAAAAATCATATATAATATAGGTTTCTAGGGTATTCTCCTCATATTCCTTAAAGGATAAGAAACCCTCACAGTTATATAGGAAGTCCATAATGACACATGCACTTCAAACGAGTTAGGATCAAATATATTCTATAAAATTAGAAAAATTGGATACTTATTTCCACAAATGATGTAAAATTTCATGGATTTTAAAAATAAATTCCATGATTTTCAGATATATGCTATTTTTATCCATCAACCCAAAAAACTATGGAACATTGCTAAATACTATTGGTGACTTTTTATATAGGGAATTGATGTCATGAGTCTATATCAACCAACTATATCTAGGTAGTTCAAGTATATCCTTATTGTCACCAAATTATTGTCTACGTGGGATGAGTGTATACCCCTTAAGAAATTAGAAACCAAGGTTATCATCAACTTCATGAAGAATAATATTATCTTCAGATTTGGTGTAACTCACATAATATTTATGGATAATGGCACTAATTTATACTCTTTAAAGTTTAAAAGTCTATATATGGAATACAATATATAGTCTAACCATTCATCCCAATATAATGTAGTGTAAAATAGTAAAATAGAGGCTTTAAAAAACCATCTCTAACATCCTTCTGAATATAGTGGATAGGGACAAGAAATATTGGTTAAAAAACTCTTATATGCTATGTGATATTATTATACTATAATCCATACTATTATGCATGAAACCCCATATTCCCTAATATATTGGATATTAGTAAAATTTCCCATTGAGGTTCAACTACCCTCTATTTACATTTCCATATACAATAGGTTGTCTGAAGATGATTAGTATTAGATCAAACTAGATGAGTTAGAGTAACTCGATGAGAAAAGTTTACAGACACTACAAAAACCTTGAAATCTATATGAATAGTTTTATCTGAGTATTAAACAAGAGGGAATGCCTCTACTCATTCCTACAAGGATAATTGGAGCTATCTCTAAAAACTCCCATGGTACCCAAGAATAATCCCCCAAAGATTGAGCCAAAATTGGAAGTACATTGTGATATAAACAATGTTTACTCCAATTTATCTTAATCCTTGACCAAGATGTATAGAGAGTGTATCACTCTCATGACCAATGTGTAGTTCCTTAAGAATTATTTCATGTAACTTCAAGTTGGGTTTACATAAGTCCCATCTACATGACTCTAAAATATAGAGTATTATGTTCTCACTACAAGATGTTAAACTATATGACATGAGTCCATTATAAATGACTTTAAAATGATTGGAATGGTCCCTTGTATCATGAACTTAAACTGTATAACATATGAGTCCTAGTTTTATGATGTTAAACTACACAACATATGGTCTACCATACATGAAATATAAAACTACATGGGATGATCTATTTTTGTGACCCATCCTCTTTAAAACAGTATAAGAAGTTCTAAGTGAAGGTTACCTTTATCCATTTATTGATCAATTCTGAAATAAAACTCCCTCACTATTTTAAGAACTATGTGTGGCTTGATTCTTATTATTTCATGATATATAGTGATATCCATATTGAAATACCCAATGGATCGTTGAAGAAACTTAGAGAGGGTGGGGGGGGGGGGGTGAATCATGTGTTTTATAGTTTTTACTAATTCTATATTCTTATTTTTAAATTTAACACCATTTTTGGAATTTAACCTTTGTTACCAATTAGTGAAAAATTATCTTTTAGTCTCTTAACCTAGTAAGTAATTCCTATATTCTATGAAATATGTAAAGTAAAATCAACACATAAGATTTAAAAGGTTTAGTACAAATAACTAATCCTTTCCATGTTAAATCCTATTGATTCATGGATTCTCTACTATAATATTATCATCAATACAAATGGAGTTGTCTAGGTATAATCCTGTAACCAATTAATTCCATATTAAATAGGCATGTGATCATTATATTATCCAAGTGATCTTATTCTACTTCTAAATTTTCTTTATATTCATATACCAAAAGTTCCTTCTTAGATTCCTCTACTTGAATTAGATCACAAACTATCTAGGTATGTCATTACAACCACAATGCTATTCAAATTCCTCAAATTAAAGTGTCTTTAATTGCCTTAAAGTATTCAACTAAAACTCATGAAACTCGGCCTCTTAACTATCTACAACTTCCAGTTTTTCATATAATCAATTCTTGAATATAAACATAGAATTTTTCTTCTTCATGTTCTAGTAGGCTTCACAATCTTAACAAACACACTCCACAATAGCACAAGATGTAATATGTTTTTAATGAATTTTATGAACTTGAACACAATCATAGAATTTTTCCTAGTGGTATTAACTTGAGAACATAGGTCTTTTCTTAATTACTAACTTCTTCTTCCTCACTATAAATTACAAAAACTTCTTATTATTCTTCTTCTTTGAGAGATTTTGTTCCTCTCATATATAGTTTTTACATATATTCACTAGCCTCATTTGACACTTATTTTCCATTTTCTTATCCTTGATCTTCAAAAAAACTCACTTGCATAGGAGGCTATAATAAATACATTACTTCTTTTCAAAATACTATAAATGGTACATTAATAAGGAAAAATAACCACTATTCCAAAATAATTATTATAGAATACCCATTTTGGGTTCTTATTATTTCTAGTGTATTCCTTTTTTAACTCAAGGTGTATTCCTAGAATACCCTTATTAATGCTCATCACTTTTGAATCATGGAAAAATAAAATATTCTTTATTATTCTAAAGGTGAAACTTCTTCTTCCCAAAACCATCCACAAAATTCACATTCCAAATATTTATAGCTATATAAAAAGTATAAAAAACATATCCATGGTAAAAAAATCATTCTGTAGTGTGAGATTTTTTATAAAAATAGCATAACCTTTAATCATGGATTAACACACAAAAATAGCCCAACTTCATTATCAATATTTTAGTCTTGGGAAAATTCCCAAACTTCCATGTCATTTCCACTATAAAATTACTCAAATAGGCTCAAATTCAAATATGTAGGCCTTAATAAATAGTAACTCAAGATTTGTTGGAACATTTCCTACATCATTCTTGAAAACATGATAAAATAAATTTCAACATTAAGAAATAAATATAGTTGTTATACTCATTTTATATCATTAAAAATCATATTTGATCATGGATTTTATAAGTATCATGATATTTTTAACTTTAAAGTACAACAAAATCATATTTCGTTTTTTATTCCCTCAGAATTAAATAATTATGGAGACTCCATTTTTTATTTTTATTTGATCTTCTCATTCCATGGATGAAGATAAACTTCTATATCCCCTAAATCTTGGATCACCCACCAATTTGGGTGTTTTTGATGTTTATACCATAATTTAATAGCTCACGATTCATCATAATTATTTCATCTTCATTATATATGAAATCTGAAACTCAATTTTTCATCGAACAACAACTTAGAATTTTCACTAAGTACTGAAGCCTTACAATGATAACTTCAATGACTTACGTTCACAAAGTATAATAATGAATACTTATATTCTTATTTGGTTACTTCATTTTCAACAAGAAACTATGTGAAAATTTCTTTGAGTGTTCATTCTTTACACCCAAGTAAATATTTACACTATGGAATTTGAAGGCTTACACTTAGAAATGGAAGTCCTACAATCAATGCCTTTATCAAATTTTAGTATAATCTAAAGTTATATGAAGAAACATTATTAATGATAATGAAATATTATAAACACCTAAATTCTTATGATAAATTAAATTTCTTATGTTCAGCACCTGAATCCTTTTGATCGATAGAAGTATTATGATAATGATAGGAAAAGACTTACACTCAAGACTTGACCATTTTTCATGGACTCCAAAATCTAGATTTATGCAGGATTATTTAAACTAAATTCTAAATTATATAGGGATTATCCAAACTTTTTTTATCATATCAAATATTCTTTAAATGATATTTATAATTTTTATAATAATTCAAAATTTCATTAAATGTATTTTTGTGGCATTCTAGAAAATAAAATGCTCAAATAAGAGAATTTCCATGAACTCTTCTCTGACATTTAAGGTGTAGTTTTTCTTAATGAATCCAAATCCATATTTGATTAAATTTATCCTTCATATAGACATTATGTTATAATAATTGTAGTATCCATCATTATTTGGTATCCTCAGATGGGTTCCCCATTTTCATCTAGCTTCTACACTGTCTTCAAACCTGTTAAACACATGTTGAATATAACTTCTTTTTGATATCCATTATAGGTGAATTTTTTGGTCCCTTATCAGCTTCACATTATTTTTCCATACTATTAAAGATAAATATTATTTACCTTCAACACCTTTCCTAGACCTGAAGATAAAATCTTTTAATTGGAAGATGTTATAGCCACTACCTAGAAGTTTTCCAACTAGATCTTTATAGGTATTATCAACTTCCAATTCCTTTGGGTAGATCATTTCTCCTTCATAAAATAATTCATCTTTACAATATCACATTGGAAATAATAATTGAAAAAAAAATCAAACAAATTTATGTACTTTATAGACCAATAGAACCAACCAAAAGATTAAATCAAATTATCCCACACTTGTATTAGTTATTAGGCCATCTTTTATTCACATAAATATTTCTCTCCTCACACTCTAAAATAAGACAAGGTTATCACATCTTATGCATAAACCAGATCTACATAGAAAACCCCAAACATAAATTTACTCATCACACATCCTTAAAATGCATGACATCTTAGTTCACCCTACATGATTCTAAACTATTCAGAATATGTCCTCATCATAAGAAACTAAACTACATGGTACCTAAGTTCTTATCACATGATGTAAAACTGCATGAAAACTAATTCCACTCAACATGACTCTAAACTGATCAGAATAGGTCCTCATCGTATGACCTGAAATTACACCACACATGATTCCTTTTCACATAACTTTAAAATACACAACACATGGTTCATTCTATAAGGCCCTAAATAGTTTTGATAAGTCCTTTTTGTGATACCTAAATTTCTTATATACAAGATAGATATATGTAAGAACACTCAAGACATGGTTCTCCATCCATAGACCTATGCCAAAAAAATTCCCTTGATTTTTAGAAATTACATCGTAATGCTTGGACCTTCTCACTCACATAAGGTCTACAGTCGATCCTACATGTGGATGGGAAAACCTTGATTCCTTATCATATGATATTAAATAGCATGAAATATGGTCCAACCTACATAAAACCAAACCACTTAGAAGGAGATATTCTATATAAAATGGATAAAACTGACCATACCCTATAAAAGAGATCTATCTGCATAGGGTATTATTTGGGTATTCAATGTTTATGGTTATACTAGATAACTATAATGTCATAGTTCACCTAAATTATGACAACACATTTTCCCATTTACAATAAATATATGTGGATTGATTCTTTCTAACTCAAGATATGTAGTGACATCCATATCTAGAATCCTAAGCCCAACTATAGCTTCCATTTCTACACATTATCTTAACCTAGTGATGTGGCGTTTCCTAATTCACAAAATATTTTCATCTTTCTATCTCACCAGATATTTCATGAATTTCTATCCTATCCTTTGTATAGTTCAGATCTATATAGTGAGATTCTATTTTAGAGAACTACTTGTGGATTGATTCCTTTTATTATGAGATATGCAGTGTTTCATAGATATCCCATACTAGGAAAAGATTCAAATTTAGTAAATGAATGAATCTACCTTGTGTATAGTCCCCTAATTCATGTTGGGAATTTAAACATTAGAATCTACTCTATGGTAATGTATATTTTATAATAATTACATATGTCTTGATTTCTATTATATTAGGATATAAAATGATTATTGGATCCTCTATCCTAATCCCAAATATTAATCTCTATCACCTTTATTCACTTCTTATCCTAGTGATTGCGAACTCTCCATTCACATATGGTTTTCTCTAATGGACCCTACACTAGTACCTTTTAAGAAATAGATGTGGCTTGATTCTTATTAACTAAGGATACATAGTGATTTCTAGAATAATGTACATAGTTAAAAATTCTAACCAAACCCACACTTTATCTTTATAACCACCACTAATTCACTCGACACTAATAAAAGTTTATTTATCTTTTCACATGAGACATATCTATGCAAAGCCCCCTAAACATACGTTTATGTCACATGATGTTAAACTATGTGATATAAAGTCCACCCCACATGACTTAAAACTATTCCAAATGTTATATCCCCTATGACCTTAAACTTCTTGGAGCGATATATCTCATGTGAACTAAATTTATAAAATCTATCTTTTCATTAGATTTTAATCTATGTAAGTGAAAATGAATCCATGTGCAAGTGAACACCTTGATTAGAGGTTCTATTTATTCAAAAGTGTTATAACTATGGTAATGTTATTCTATCTTGGAATTATGACTCACTTAACCCACTATTGGGATAATTCCCCCACATATATCAGAACTACATGTGGATTGATTCCTGCCAACTCATGATACAAAGTGACCATGGGATCTTCTATCTTGGGACAAAACACAAATTCCATTTCTATATTGGGATATACTCCAGTGATGATTCTTTTCCTAATTCACTTTGTGTTTTCATCCTTTTATTTCTAGGGAACCCAAACATTACTCCCTCCCTCTATAGTACATGATACAAAACTATATATATAGGCTCTATATTTAGGAAATACATTGATCTTGATTCCTACCAAATAAAGATATATAGCGACACCTAGATAACTTATCCTGGCCCCATTCATAAAGCCCAATAAACCCCCACTTCATATTGATGTTTGGTTCCTTCGATTCATGTTGGGTTTCCCTCCACAATTCCAATATCCAGACAAAGATATTTCATTTTTGTACATAAACCAAATCTATAAAAAAAATCCCACATAATGGTTCTCACCCTACAATGCTAAACAAAATGAAACCTAATTAAACTCTACATAAATCTAATCTACTTGTAATTGATCCCCATTGAATGAACTTAATAAAAAAAACATTTGAATCCTTTTCGAATGACATTAAACTAAAAAAAACACTGTCTACCCAACATGAACTTAAACTATTTAGAATGGTTCATCCTATATGACTTAACTTCCCTACATGAGGTCTAGATCTAAATAAGGGTTTCTATAATAGATCCCATCCATAATCCCAATCTAGGATAAAATTAAACCATTAATAAAAACCATTTCTTAGAATATGGGATTCCCATATTTGTATCAATTCCCACCCATGATGAAAATCCAGATCTCTTATCACGGGTGCAATCCATGAATATTCTTCTGGTGTTAATATTACACCAGAATAGAAAATTCCCCTACCCTATATCAAAGATAGATTTATCTAGGGGCTATTTTTTATAAGTACTATATGTGGTTTCATTTCTGTTAATTTGAGATAAATTGTGATGTATGAACAATATATTTAAATCCCAATCACAAATCATCATTTATCTCCATTCCCTTCACCATCCCTGAACAACCTAACTACAGTTGTTCTGGGACTATAATGTTCCATCCAACTTTTGAATGTATCCTTCCATATACCACACTTCATGCCCTGAGAATTTTTAATCACCATTGAGATTTCATGGATACCAATAAAGAGTTCACATATATCAATGGGACACCTCTTCTTGGTAATATCCATACACCTGATAACATTGTCTTGGAACCCATTATTTGAATGTTGGATATCATGCATCATTGACCTAATTATTCCATTTAATATTCCCAATTCAATTACCTATGGTTATGGATTACATAGTCATCATTCCCTATTCAAATGTGTTTGGATGATCCTATATCTCAAGCCCCATGTGGGTTTCCATGTCACACCCCTTATCACTAGACCAAGCACTACAACCTTGAACTATGCGTTCCTATATCTAAGATGATCTATAGAAACAATGGGCTCTTTATTCATGATAGGTTTTGATTTAAACTCACTACATAGGTTATCTCAATTTATTTGGTCTAATAACTATAACATTAAACTAAATGAATACCCCTTTTAGAAAATATGTAGAGTTTTTTAACTTAGGAAGGGTTTTAATTTTTCCTTTTATTATAAACTATCTCACCATTTGGTCAAATATGTATGACCTTAAACCTCAACAATATTGGGAAAATATATATGTACTTAAAATAAATCTATTGGTGGTCTAAATTACATGTTACTTATGCTTAAAATGAAATAGATATGAAATTCTTATTGGGTGGAAAAACCATAATGGGTGGATTGGGAAAAAGTGAGGTATCTGCTCACTAAGTCATCCCATTTTTTGATTTAGTAAAAAAGTTAGTGTCTAAATAAAATAAGAAACAAATATTGTAGGACCAACCATATGTCATTAGAAAAAGTGAATCTATGCACACTAGATCCACTGGTCCAGGTAAATGTTTGAGTAAACCTTCTACCTTATTTCCTGCATGCTTGTTCAGGAAATTTCATGTCATATACCCATGCCCCAAGGTTGTGTTCAATAAATAAAAGTATAATCTTTAGTGTGCTTGATCCGTTCTTAAATATAATTTCCACAATAATACTACCTCATTCCTTAGGTGTATGAATCTTCAAGAACCTTTCATGGGCCATCGGTAATAAGAACATCTAGCTCTAAGGGACACCACTTCTTGGTAATGTTCATACCTCTATATTTAGAACTACCATTTAGAGGCATCATCATCCCAAGAGGAAGGTTTACTAATCTTTTTATGCCCTAAAAACATCACAATAGAACCCATCATTATAATTTGGTCCATGATCATCCCCCATATACCTGTTCTATACTATAATTTCCCGAATCAAATATTTCAAGTTATGATTTTTGTATACCACAATAGAAATATTCAAGTGGATTTGAATACCATTGATGTTACACATTCATACATCATACCCATTTTATTGAAATAATATGACATTTTTCCTTAAACCTAAAATGGCCTTTTTTCACATGATCCTAAATCACACGAAACACTGGTCTAAGTACCATGAACTTAAACTATTTTTTACACCCTTGAGATTGTCGTTACTAGCATTGTTCTCTTCATTCACATAATGTTATTCCTTTCACCATGATAAATATACTATATAATACTTTATTTTTTTTCAATGTTATATGAACTTAAACATCAAATACATTGTTCCAATCACTATGAACTTAAACTTTGTGAACTATTGTTAAGGATGTCTATACTGATGGAGGTTCTCACTCATTGATGTTAGGTCTACCAAGCCTCTAAATCAGAAACACTACCTCAGTATTCACCTTTTTTTAAAATATATCTAACTAAAAATATCAATAATATTTAGTCTGATCACCATGACCCTAAACTACATGCACCTTCCCATGAATCTATCTACATTAGTGGTATTAATATCTTTATTCATGGATAGTCTACCTCACTATTTGGTCAAAGATATATGAACTTAAACATCAACAAACTTAGGTCCAAGAACAATGAACTTAAAACACATACACCATCCATAAAGGTTTCCTATGTTTGTGATAATGATCTCCTTATTCACACAGAGTTTTCTCTTCCCATGTTTCTATAAGGAATGCCTCATATTTTTGTTGAACTTTTTGATCTAAAACACCCACCACATTGGTCATAATTTCACAACCTTAAAGTTCTTGAGAGAAGAGATATAATACTTTATACATTGAAAACCCATTAAATTAATTCTAGGAAAATGTCTTATCTCCTCTCACTAAGCATTCACTCTGAATGACCAAGTTATAATTGAGTATTTGAAAAGGGAGAAGGCACAAAAATTTTCTAGTTAAAAACCACCAAAAGATTTAATGAGAAATATCAAAGTTTCCACTTGCTAAGCCTCCCCATATTAGGGTTTGGATAAATTTTGGGGTAAGGAAAGAGACAAAAATCTTGTGGTGTCTACCATATGACCCTATAAAATGTCAACCCCATCTCTCTTAGTTTCTCAACCTTGGAAAAAATTAGAGCACTCCTCTGTTCCTCTTATATTTTAGTTTAGAACACTCACATGAAATACACAATGGTGTAGTTTTAGGGTTCCTCAACCCTCTTGAACATTAGAATCCTTATTCCAAATCCCAAATTCATGATTTTCATTATATTGAGTCGATCACCACCCATATTTTAACATACCGAATCTAGTGTATAGTGATGGTACATATGTCACCATATTTGTCTTGAATATACCTGTCCTAGAGAACATGTCCAATATGAAACCATATTTAATATCTAAATGAGATAACCTTATATTCTGATGATGATATATAGGCCACCATATCCTTCCTACTAAAATTCAGCTAAGTATACACACTCAGGAGGAAATCAAATCACACAATCCTCCATCTCATGAATTAACCTTAACTTATGATGATAGTATATATGCCACTATATTTGGCCCACCCAAATCCATTTGAGGGTTAATGTTTTGGGTATAAGGAATTGCCTCATATTTAATCTTTTACTCTAGTGGATAAAGGTCCTGATTTACTTAATCCATTTCATTTCAATGTTCATGTGGATTCAGTTATCATGATGTTATTCATCATGAGTTTTTTCAAGTTATAGAAAAATTATTATTAAAGTGATAAAAGAGGAAAAGTTCTTAATAATAATGTAAAGAAAAAGAATATGTTTTTTACATTAATTTTCAAGAAAATGCGAGGATAATACATAGGATTTAAGTCTCCCTTCATAAAAATTATATATTATAGAATTACCTCTATAGAGGTTTGGAGTTTCTGAATTTATTTTTGGGCTTCTTCAACACCGTATTGAATACTGGATATATCTGTATATCTATATTTCTTAGTAGGATAGAGACTCTCTACCTCAATAACCACATTATTTTCTCCATTCTTTGAATCTTTGAAAAGCTTTTAGTATCACACCAATATTTCCTTAGTGATTTTTATCTCTCACTGGAGGAAAATTACTTGAATATATTCTTGATTATCCAAATGATTCTATTTTTATGCCACCTCTACATAATGTGATTTTTACTAAATCACTGTATCTTAGAGTTTAAAAAAATGTTCCCCTGATTCTTCCGTGCAGAGAAGTACCTGTGATACTTACTCTTATTCTCACTCTTAAAGGATATCCTTCACAACAACATGGATGACTTTGTAATAAAATCCCTATTATCCTAATGTCATGAACATATGAGAAATCTTGTGTAGCTTCACTGGTAGATCCTATAAAGGAGTTATAGAAATCATATTCCATATTTCTCTCCACACAAATTTAAGGGAGGCACTCAAGAAATTGAGGGCCTCCTTTTTAAGTTCAAAGTATCTACCAAAGGTAAAAATATTTTTTAGGACCAACTCAGTCAAATACATCACTTGCATTTCACCCTTTGATCTTGTATACCTTAAAGTAATCTTAGAATCTATGTCCTCTAGCTACCGGTGTGTAGGGAATATATTTTTTTAATCAGCACCTTCCACATGTAATGATAGCGCTGAAAGTGACATGTGAGGTGTGTATATATATATATATATATTGATCAGTGGTTTCCAAAGGTAATATAAGGAACTATGAACACACACCCATTTCTATTAGTGCACCGACCTCTCCAGTTGGGGTTATTTCCTCTTATGATTCCATATTAAAATCTCATCTACCAGGTGTTGCCTCATTCACTATGGTAGGGTATTTTTCCATTGATTTCACACCCTTTTCCATTATCTTGAAACCATTGTCATCTCCCATTTTGGATTTATGAACAAATGGATCCTTACCCACTTCCACAATGGTTGCCTCATCAGTTTTTTGAACAAAGATGTCTAGGGGAGACATATATTTTAGGGAACGCTCATGGATTGGTTCAAGTAGGTTGGATGGATGAAGCCTTTCTATTTTGTGAGCCATTAATATAGTTATTATATTCTATTGATGGATCAATTTAGAGATATTTTATAAAGAAAAACTATATAAGATAGAGGTTTAGTATAACATGTCATGTAAGGATGTTAGTGGATAAGTAGGTAGGGATTATTTCCATCTATCTCTTTTTTGAAATATCAAAACTTGACCAAGGAAGAATGAAATTTTATCACTAAAATGTTGTCTTCAATAATAGTAGAAACTCCGTCGAGTTAAAATTTCCCTATCAAAGAATTGAAATTCAGTAGGGTGACATGAAGTGTTTCATTTTCATTTGATAGTCATAGCTGAGAAATACAACCCTCCACTATCAGGGGTGATCGTATTGAGTTCTATTTATGTTCCCACCAATGCAGACAAAGTTACTTTTATAGTGGGAGGTGAAAGATAATACCAACCCCCCTCCAATATCCTCTTGGATCCCTTCAAAGTAATCTATCTTTGAGAAGTGATATTCTGATCAAATAATATTTATGTCAAAAATCATATATATGTGCATAGTATAAAAGTAGAGTGTGAACTCATAAACTAACATCTTTCCCCAATTTGGATATGTTTGGAAAAAATATTTTCATAATGTCATTGTCTAATCTCACAAGGAGGGATATTTTTACTATAATCTTGGGGAAATGGTCCTGAATATAGGAATATGGAAAGAAGATTTAGTCCCTCCACTTCCTACATCTCCCTTTCACTGGATGAAATCTCCTCTTCTTCCAGGGAATTCAATCCAACAACACCTATTAGGGTTCCACCCACTGTGTACTCCAAGGACCCAATGGGTATGTCTATCACTCCTATTCTCTTCAATAGGGGGAGAATAGATATTTATAGGATTTTTGATAGTCCAAGATAATATTCTTAAAGGAGAATCCCCGTTCATACATATTGGGGGGAAACAAAGTCATCCCATTCATTGTTAAGGGACCAGTTGATGAACACATCAATGGTACCTTGGTTTCCCATATATCACTCTCACCTTGTAATGGGTGTCCCATCATAAATACTAAATAACTGTATATCCACCTATCAAATACACTTTTTATCCCTAACAAGGTGGGTATTAAGGACGATGTCCTGAGGTACCTTTATGTTAATGAGATAAGGAAGGTGAGATCCACCTTGAAGGGAATTCCATAAATTCAAAAGGTCCATCAACACAGGCTAGTTTTTCAAGAAATGGGTGGCCTCAAGATACCTATATTCTATAGGGGCCTCAATTGACCCTCCTCCAATTATTGAAGATGACTCGGGCTCTATAAACTTTATCTGTTTTTTCAGTCTCTCATCCCCAGCTGATGTGCATCCTTACAGAAAATGACTTGATCAGCTTGTCTTAGATTCATGTTGTGTCAGATCTACGATTTAGAGTTTTAAAAAAGCTTGTGGGTTTGGTTTATCTAGATGATTGGATGATTTTATGATTTTCCCCTTCCCATATATATTCCTAGTGATCGTCTTACCTCTCTCTAGGGATGAGAATTCTGTAACCCTAAGGAAATTATTCTCCAATTTATCTTTAGGGTATGTTGATATCCAAGTTCAGTAATATCCAGTAGACAACTTGATGAAGGAATCAAAGGAAAGTAGTCTAATCCCATCCCTTGTGTTTTATTGGGCTATCATGACCCACAATTTCCTCACCACCATCAGGTTCCATTCCTCCTTAACATTTTTAGCAGTGCCACTAATTTGTTCTGGATGCACTAAAAATGACATATAAATCGATATAGTGTGAAGGCTTAAAAAATAATGTCATTGTCGATCCGAGATACAAAAACAAAATCCTTTATAACCATTTTGTATGACTATAAATCATACTAACCACTTCCATCATCTTTGATCATGCTGGTGGGAGGGGCAATGTAGGGAATGAATTTGAACTCCAAATTTATGCTCATAAGTTTCAAGGTTTTCTCTCCTATTAGAGACAGGGGTCTAATAATAGATAAAAATTGAATGAATATCCAGAACCTACACTTTGGGATATTAACATCACAAAGGATCTCATATGTGTTTAAAATTGTAGCCATATTTCCCTATAATACTTGGAATAACCCCGAGATACAGAAGGGGGTATTCCATTTATAAATATACTGTAGGAATTGATGCATCTTTTCTAACAATGGTACTACAAGACCTATGGGCTACCCTTCTACTAGTTGAGTCACTAATATAAAGTTACTATACTATACTACTTTTTACGAGTCACATACTGGGAGTAGGTATTTGCTAAGTCATATCAACATAAATCCATCCAGTTGATTCTTATGAGGTAGATCATGATTTATAGTATATCCTCAGTCCTCATACTAGCCCTTCTCTAGCTCTGGCCAATACATACCCGAGGCTCCCCATTTTTTCATAGAGGGGAACACCATTGGGAATGTTGAGGATGAACTATTTCTATTCATGACCAAGAATATCTTCATCTAGTTTTCAAAGATAATGCACATCCATGGGTAGGGATCCTTTTCCGCATCATTGGTGTCCTTTCTTAATACTTCATAGAACAATGAATATTTTAGTTCAATATATACTTAGGAATCCTTTGGGGGAATTAACTCATCATACATATCCCTAAGGTTGGGAACTCAGGAGATCTTATTATATATCCAATAGATTAATTACCACCCCTCTATAGACTATGTGGGATGTGTTAATCTATGGAATCCAACAACTGAGAAATTATGGATTTTGATCAGTATTATTATAAACTTAAGTTTGAAATATCTAGAAGAATTAATAGATGGATACAACTTTTATCCAATCTTTAAACTCAGTTCATGTATGGTGGACCCAGTAAACCTACATCTATTCTAGATTAGTACTAACTCTAGGGTATAGGTACTAATACTCAACCCATCCTTTGAGTTGGACAACATCTGAATGATAGAAGATTGAGGAATAATAGTGTTTCTTGAGATCTAATACACGAGCATGGTTATATGGTCCAATTTTAGTATGTTGGAGTATATATACATGGGTTAACTCCACCTCCTTTATGTATACCACCCTTGGCGATATTTTGGATACCCCGAATGAGTGTACTCTATAATCCATAAGTTTAATAGATTTACATCAGGAATTGATATTTCCATTTCTATTAGGATTATATGACCATAAAATAGAAGTAAATCTAAGGCCAAGTACTTCTAATGATTATTTTGTATGACTTTCTCTAGATTTTACTTGTGTGTTATGCACTGATGAGTATATCCATGCCTAATCCTCAATCAACTTCTCAAAACAGGAAGCAAATATAGTATTTAAAGCAATGAATAATGTGGAGTCCATTTCATTTTTAAAAGGTAAAAATTCATCAAAATAAATGGTATTTGTATAAAAATAACATAAAAATATCAAATAGTGAAGGTGAACCAAGTATGATGACCAAAAAGTAGAAATTAAATATATAATAGATTTTTTCTTAGTTTTTGTCACCTAGGTCACTTCACCTAGATCACTATTCCTAGAAGCCTTCACCCAGGATGTTTTAAATAGATTAATATATGTTCTAATAATGAAAATGACCAACTCAACATGCTAAGGCTAAAATAAAAAGGGATGGTTATCGTGCTTACCTTGGGTAGTGTAAAGGACTTCGAAGAAGAGAGAGTTAGAAGCTTTAGTGTTTTATCAAGTAAAAAAAATACATAGAAGTGGGGGAATCTAATTATATATGAGAAATGTTTTTCTTCAAGGTTATAGTTCAAACCACTCCCCTAGGTACTATCATTTATCACCATCATTAACCACCTAGACACCGATGCCCAGAATGCATAGATAAGGCTAAAAACACATGTACCACACCCTAGTCCATTTTGGGAACCAATAATCTACCTTGGAGGATTTTTTTTCACATAATAGTCATATTTACATAAAAATTAGATACTAATTGGTCCAATCATATCTAGTTTTGAGGAGGGGGATGGGTATTTTTTCATTCTCCTTTTTTTGATAAAGTTTGGAAACCACTATTAGGTGGGAGGATTCCCAGTAGTGCCTAAGTCTAGTTATTCTCCAAAGAAAAAATTCTCAGTTAGCTCAGTCAAGTATTCTTATGCAATAAACCCTTCAAAAGTTTCCATTAATACTCATTCACACTATACTACTTTCATGCACACTAATTTCATTACAAAAGGGACCTATACACCCAACTTTATTTCATAACCCACTTGTGATTATGAATCTGCCTGCTCATGTTATGCACCCAAGGATCTTGTGTGGACCACCTTCTATGCCAAAACTTGATGTGATATCAGTGCCAATTTTTTCTATAAATAGACCCCATGGGTCTCTATTTTGGTAATGGTGACTTGGAAACTTAAAAAAGGCACACCTCAAGAGAAATAAACTTTACATATCTGAGTCTTTAAACCCCCTTTAGGTAGCTTAATTAATATTAAAATATTGAGGAATTAACTATAATTGTAGGGTAATTTCATTACCCAATGGTTTAATGAATCAAAACATTCTCATAATACAACTTAACCACTATTCATCCAAGACTAGGGTGAAGGATCCCTTATTTTATAAATCACTACGGCTCTATTGACCCAAATTATACCCCAATACCTCATGAGTGTGAACTCTTTCCAAGGCCTCCCCATTAGGGTGGCATCTTTGAATGACTATTAATTAGGAAACCACTTATCCCCACCCTATAGTATGATGAATTTTCATCCAGACTCCTATACCAGGATAAACCACTGCTTGAGCCTACCACTTGGGTTCTATATTCACCTTTCCCATTATAATTGAGAGACCACTTCACCCTTCCATACAATAGGTATACCCTTTTCATTACCCTGTAACTAGGGAGAAATATTCTCCCTACCCTATACTAGGGTGAACCATAGTCCAAGTACCCTACCAGGCATCCATATCTTCTCTAACTCTCACTAGGGAGAACTTTCACCTAGGTCCTTATTTAGGAGCACCACCCTTACCCAAGTCTTCTACCTAGATTCCTATTTACCAAGTCCCACTCCATGATATTTTTAAATTCATAAAAAATATTTTCACACTAGTGTACACCCTTTATATCATTTATTCCATTAATAAAGGGGGTTTCTTGAGTTTTACTACCATAATGATGAGACCATTAGGGTAATAAAAAACATGTATTCCCTTGATAACTAGCATATCTCTTATAAGGATTCTAATGAAACCAATTATGACCCATAAAACTCATCATTACTGCCATTTTTGATTTAGCTACCCCTTTTTTCCATTCAATGAGATAGAGTGAGTGAGAGAAATATCCTAGGAAGCATCTATGCATTTTTTCCTATGCATAGGCTAGGAAACCCATTTGTAAGCTCCAATATCTTCCTCACCAAGCCATATTCCCTATGAGTCAATTCATCCCTCCTAGTCTGGTTACCGACAAATGGTATGTAAACATCCATACCTTAGGGAAACATATGTGAAAGTCCCACACATATCATTTCTCATCCCTAGTAGTACATGTGAATCCCATGAATAATCTCTAATCTTCATCATATGAGGACATATTCCCCATGGGTCCATTCATCCTTCCTCCCAGGCATCAAACAATTAGAAGTAAATGCATACATGGGACTCCTCTTTAGGTATAATACCCAATCATGTCCTCATTAATGACATCATACCTAGAATCCATTGCTAAGTTGTGAACATATGGAAAACCCATTCATAAGACCCAAATTATTTTCAAAAGGCCCCATCCCTAGTGAAATCACCACTCAACGAGACATATTCCTTACAATCTATTTTACTAAATGACCCATATCCCTATGATATATCTTACTAATTGATCCATATTCTCTATGAGTTTATCCTTATAAAAGGTCCATATTTAATTTGATATATCATTATCAAAGGGACATAATCCCTATGAGAATGATCTAGGAAATACTTCCCTTACGTAAGTCCTTCACTAATCACTAATTGGTAACCTTTCACCTAGTAGTCCTTACTACTTGATGTTAAACTCAATGGTACGGTCCTTTCACATTAAATTAAACTTTACAACCCAAACTAAATAGAATTTTTTTAATATAAAATAGGATATGTATGATTAATTATTGAGGTACAGTCCCAACATATCATTGGTCATTATTTCATGACCTTAAAAGGAACCACATTGGTCCTTATTGCATGACCATAAATGTTATGATGTGTCTCGTTAAGTGGAGCTAAACTACATGGGTTTTGATCCCCTTAATATGGATACATAAAAATCCCATTTAATGTTCTTAATCCTAACTACACCACACTTACCACCACTCAAGATGGTGAAAAATTCAAGAGTGGGAATCTATGAAACTTTAAACATTGTATAATTAACTAAATTGTAAAATAATTATGGAGAACCTATGATACATAAAAATGTTCACATAAAATATGAATTCAATTGATAACTTTAATGGTGGTAAATAGTCATATGATAAGATTTTGGAAATATTAATTTACATATCTTAAATATATAATAGATTCTTAAAGTATGTAATAATCCTCTTCAATAAGGTGAGATGAGCCCAACCTATCATTTTCTCAACAACAACACACCTGAAGTGTTGCTGGAAAAGCACCAATGACTTCATAACTTTGTAAAGAGGTTTTTATTATCTCAAAATGATCATGGGTCAGTTTAACTTCATAAATAAGACAACCAAATTGAAATCCTCATTCATTTAACAAAAAATAGGTGAGCAATGCCCATTTATTGGGTTTCACATTATCATAAAAAATTTCCCATCAAACTCTTCTCACTATAATAAAAATATTCATCAATATTTATATAAAAGATATATCTATATATAACTCTACATCATCACATTGAATCACATGATATATATACAGTTGAAATATGATCTGTCGAAACACATGAAAAACATCATGTATAATAACATACTTTGAATGTAATATCAAGAAATAAGAAAGTCCCAATATTTAATATCAAAATCAATAGGATTATTTCTATGATTATTATATGAATTATACCTACTATGATTCATATATAATCTCTTCCTAATAAGATGAACTGAATAAGAATTTTTTTACACCAAATTTGGTCCCAAAAAATATGGCTCACTAGATTTTATTCAATACAAAGTTGATCTATATGACCTTCTATATAAATACCAAATATAGACATGTTAATAGATTTATAATAACTATTTTTATAAAAAAACTCTATAAAGGAAATATGACCCTCTTTAAAACCTCAAAAATCAATAATACCTATATATATCATATCCTTATCTATTTGAATAGTATTTTCATATTGACCATTCATTAGTGGATAATAAGTTATGAACAAATTCACTTGATAACCCAAATATTTCTACAATACTTACCAAAATTGAGTTTGGAATATCATATAATGATCAAATACAATGATACTAGGTATCCCATTATGCCTTATTATTTATTTAACAAAAATATTTCCAAGATACTTAATTGTCTGTATATATTTGATTTTAATAAAATGAACAACATTAATCAGATATTAATATTGTGTCTCTCCCTTTCATTAATATTATAAAACCTATTATGAAATCCATGGTAACATCATCTCATTTACACTATTTAATGTGTAATTAATTAATCCTTCCATATATACTTTGATGTTCAATATTCAATTAGTGATAGGTGAAGCATTTACAAAAAAACCAACCATGTTTAACTTCATACTAGGATTTTAAGTGTCATAAAAATCCATTAGTAAATTTTCATCAAACTAAGATAAAATTTCCAATGAGAAATATGAAAATATATCATCAATTACTCTCATCAATCCATAAAAAAGAATCCATCCATTTATATTTGGTATAGATACTCACTAATAATCCACCTAAAAATCCTTCCCCACTATACCATCTTTAATAGAAAATCTAGAACTTATAATTTAAACTTTATAATTATTTCATTCACATCATAAATTATGAAAAAATGGTCAAAGGTGATAGAACAACATGACCTTTCACCTCAGATACATCAATATGAAACTCTAAGAAAATTGACATAAGTTGTCACTAATCCTTCAACTCAGGACCTTCATCCACCCAAGACTTCCTTATGAATGTATAAAAACATGGAATTTACCTTTCTAGGAGTATATAACATCTCAAAATAACATGAAAAAATATAATAAAATCATTCAATTTTTCTTAAATTTAAGGTAAATTGATAAAATTTATTATTTAATGTTTTATGGTTGGTAAATACTAAAACTCATCACCGAATAGATAATTTTTCAAACATTAGATCACACAAAAAACTATAACCAAATTGACATCATGAGTATGATATTTTTTCTTGTGTGGAATAATCTAATAATAACCACATACCACTACTCATTTATCCTGTATCAACACACAACCTAAACCCATACCTAATCCATCAAAATAAACCTAATAACACTTCCCTAGATATGGTAAAATGATAATATGTGTTGATTTCAACCTCTTCTTAAAATCTTGAAATATATCCCCACAGTTACCATCCCACTAAAACTTAACTAATCTCCTATACAATTTCATCATTGATATAATTATAAGAGATAATTTTAATATGAATCTATGATAATAAACTACAAGTACTAAGAAAATTTGGATCATGAAAACATTATTAGGAATATCCCATGAAATTAAAATAGCGACTTTATCAAGATCCACTAATACCCCAAATTAAGAGACAACATGATAAATGAACCTAACCTCATTAATACAATTTTATTTTTTCATTTCTTATCAAACAAATGATATGCTCTCAATGTTTCCAAGATAATAGAAAAATTCTCTATATGCTCCTCATAGGACTATCATTATATCAATATAACACCAATAAATATAATAATGAATAAATACAAACATGGATATAAAACATTGTATATAAAGTTTATAAACACTAATGGTTCATTATTCATTCCAAATGCATTACCAAGAATTCAAAATTGAAATATCATGATGGGAAAGTTGTCTTAGGCACATCTTTATCTAACACTCTCAATTGATAATAACCTGATCAAATATTGATATTTGAAAATCACCAAGATCATTTGAACTAATCAAATAAATAATAAATCTATGGAATATGATATATATATTTTGTGGTAAATTGATTAAATCTATGTTAATCAACACATAATCATAAATTCTAACATGATTTATTGAAAAAAATCACAAAGAAACCAATGAAGGTACATTCTACCTAATGAATCCTTTAGATTCAAAATCTTATAAATAAGTATTTAACTCTCCAAGCATATATGGGGATATACAGTAAGGTGATATAGAGGTAGGTTTATTAATTGGAACTAAGTTAATCATAACCTCTACCTATATCTTTGGTTTAAGCCCTATAAACTATTTAAAAAAAATATCATGATACCTTTCAACCAAAGGAGAAAAACAACACTATAATCACCCTCATCCAATATAAGAACCATACCTAATACTTGAGATGTAATATCAATCATATTACCAAAATCATAGATATATATTCTTGAAGATAATCTCATCCACCTAAAAAAACATATGATTCATCACTTGATGGAATGAATTCCAACCATCTATGGAAGCAATCAATATGTTCAAAAAAAATGTTAAAAAACAATTTCTTTTAATAATCACATCAAATAAATTCATATTTAGGTTTTATGAATCCTAATGTTTTATATTTACACATATATCAATGATTTAATTTAGATATATTTTTATAGACTTCCCTCTTCTCCCCAATAGTGTAATCATAGAAAAAACTCTAGATAAAATCTCATCAACCAATCCTAGGTTAGATTCCAAACATGCATATATAAAATAATGGGAATCAATGGAATAAAAAAACACACTAACCATGGTAGAAGTAACCAGAATCATAACTTTATCCATGGAATAACCCTCACCAATATCTAGTGGTGCATGATCAACATTGAATAACTGTCCAGACCCCAGATCTCTTTGGGTCGCCTGAAACCCCTTCATAGTATCCCATCACTGAACCAATCCTTGAGAATCATTTTTTCTTCAATGACCATAAATCTCAAACTAAATACAACCCATTAACTACAATAATGTGATATATGATAAATGATATTCCTTTATATAATCTAAATCAAAACCTATACCCCTCTGAAATCCCTTCTAAAAAAACTTTTGAATATTCCATACTTTTCTAAAAATGTAACACTCCTTTGAATCATCAGGGTAAATAGATTGGGTATGGAATCTTTGATTAGACTAATAACACTCCAAATTAACCTTGAATTTTTATGAAAGATAATAAAAATTCTTCCCTTTTCCACTTTATCACTCATTATCTCTACAATATTCATCCCCTTATTATTTTTTCTACCCCCAAATCCACCCACTCCCATTGAATCCCTTATTTATCACCCAAGTACTTTCTCTACCATGAGATACTTATTTATAAATTCTATGAAAGTGGATAAAAAATAGAGTCAAAACTTTAATTAGATTTCTAACTTATTCCTATACTTCAATAAATGATCCTTAGAAGTCTCATCACCTCCTACAGTCAGAGTAAACTATAGAAATTCTATAAACATGGATGAAAAATAAAGAACATATACAATCCATTGCATTAGCTTCGTAAAATTTTTACCTCTATCCATACTCAGTATTTTTTAGCATAAATCCTTGAAGAAAATGTTTTGAAATGCTTCCCATGACAACACATCAATCCTCTTTTATTGGACAAAGATATCTCACCAATGTTGAGGTAGTACCTAAATCATGAAAATGTTATGTTGTGATTTTTGTAGTTGTGGTATATGGGGTTTTGTTTCACTATAAATATATATACATTATATTTTGGTGTTTATATATTTTTTATTTCTATTTCATGATTGTTGGTGTTACATCATGATGTTGTAGGATGGCTTTTTATATTTAAGAAGGGGTTTAGGTTTGCACTGTGATTTTTGGGTGTTCCAGAATTAAATTGTAAATAATCTCATTATACCATGATATTATTTGATATTATTGATTTTTAAATGGGAATTAATGTGTTCATTTGATTTTTTAAGATATTTGTTTGACCCAACGTCATTGCGTCGTGCTTCTAGGCGTCATGCAGTGATTTTGTACAGCTGTTTTTTATTATAAATTTGAGTGTCTTATCAATTTTCTTTTGGTTTCTTATATTATCATTTGATATTTGTAAACCCTAGTGAATATTTATATTACTTTTAAATCCCTCTCTTATGGAGTTCAATTCTATCCTTCTCTTGAGTACAAAATTTATCAAATAAGGTAAGCATCCCTTTTTATTCTTCATTTATCCTTATTTTCTTCTTCTCTTATTTTTATTTTTCTCTTATTTTTATTCTTCACTTATTTTTATTCTTATTTATTAATTATATCATTTATGATGTTTTTTTTTCAATATTGAGGTATTTTTTTATGAAATTTGATTTTTTCTAATGTTGGTGGATGGTCCTTGCATATTCATTGATGTTTATATTGGAGTTGGTGTCCTTGGACCAACTGTTTTCACTTTGATTACATGTATATTCAATGTATTGAATATTAATAAAACTTCTTATTACATATTGTTCATTTTTCTACATGGATATAATATAATAATTCCCTATATTATATGTTTCATTGATAAGGTCATAGTAGTTCCCCACTATGATGAGAACCTTGAAGTGCTATGATGTTATTATTAAATAATTTTCTATGACCGGACAATGTGATATTATGGGACACATAGTATATAGACTATTAGGTGCGAGTACTCATAAGTGGATGAGGCTTATTATCATAATTTTCGCACTTAGTAATCTTAAATATGGGAGATTATGAGAACATACCCACTGGTAATAATTCCACATGTTTTTATGTCATTATATATTTCTATCTGTGAGTATGTTTAATGGCCCTTAGACTTTATGATTATCCTTAATGCATGCCATGACTTGTGAACTTAGATTTGATATGGAAAACCATGATTAAATATATTCACAGTGAGGTAGGGTATATTGTGTGTGTCAAAATTGACATGTAATTTATAGATAAGACGAGGAATGCTTTATCCCTTCCATATTTATAGAAGATGATATCTTTTCCCTTTGATTGGAATAAAATGGTTTCCCTAAATTCCATGTCCATGGTGAAATGACATGTTTATTTTATATAGTCAAAGAAATACATATCAATTATATAGGTTGGTGAAATGGATGTGAATCCTACTCGATGAAATATTGTGATAAATGGATTATATTACACAGTGAGTGTTCGTATGTGGTTGTTGTTTTTGCGACATTAAGTTCTTTATCTTCAGTGCCTGGACCCATTTCTAAAAAGTAATCTTAAAATTTATTCATGATAACTTAATTCCAATGAGAATGAATCCTAGAGGGTACCACCCTAAGTGTTTCTAATGATCTCGATTAAATTATATTTGAATTTAATTAATTGAATAAATTTTAGTCTAAAGATTGAGGGATAATATTATTCATGTTTTATTGATCACAAATATTATTTATAAATTAAATATTTAAATTAAATATTTATTCAAGTGTTCAATAAATTCTAGAGGAGTTCAAATAGACTAGGACCATGTCTGGTGACAAATATTAATTAACAAGTTAGTTAAATAATATTTTTTATTGCGCAAGTTGTCATGAACCACAAAATAATAATAATAAAAACAATAATATGTGGCATGAGGTTCATTAAAGTTTATAATATTATTTAAGGGCAGACATGAAATTAAATAATTATTTTCACCTAAAACTCACCTCTATAAATAGATTATTTTTTCTATTATGTAGGGTGTGTAATAAAAAATAAATAATTTTTGTGCACAATGAATTCTATCTCAACTCCCCCTTCTCTTTATATATCAGGAAAAATAAATGAAAGATATATTCCTTTAAGATCAAAGGATAAGAAATCAACATAAAAAACACAAGATAATTTATTCCCCACAATATCACTGGAAGATCAATTGATATTTCTTGGATATCAAAGGAACATGTGTGGATCGCCTTTATAGGGATTCTATCCTTGGATCCTTAGAGAGAAATAAAAGAAATCCGAAAGGGTCTTACCGAATGATCAAAATTCACATCAAAGAAATATCCTAATCCTAGGTATTCATATCTTCTGATATTAAATAAATAAATTATAAATTTGACATGAAAGATCCTCACTCAAGGTTTCATGAATAAAAATATTAAAATAAAGTTTTGTCATGAACCGTCCCCCGAGGCCAGTGCTGTGAGATACCCAAGCCCACCACTTAAAGGATAGGGGTTGGAGACTAGTACTAAAGGAACCAACCTTCAAGTGGGAGGAATTTTACTAAGTACCTATATGCATGCACAAAAAACCACATCCCAAAGATGTAAAAGTAAACATGCATGCCACTAAACAACCACTGAGTAAAAGTAAAAACTATAGGTCAAGTGGGCCAAAATACAAACCCAACATAAGATAAACTGAAAATAAAAAAGTACAAGGAAACTCTGAAAGCCATACAATGAAAAAACACACCTAATGGGTAAGTGTAGAGTACCTGCTGAAAGCCGTAGAAGCACTTCCCACCTTCTTGATCTCACTGGGCACTGCCTGTTCCTAGGCCACCAAGTCCTCCGCCAAGTTGTCAGTCGTCAACAATAGACACAACACGTGCAGCCAAAGCCCATGCAGGGGTGAGTAAAAAAATACTCAGTAGGGACCCCATAAAAATAAGTAAATACAACAAATCAATCCAAAAAGAAAACCACGAATAAAGGCACCTCACACTAGGTATAATTTAGAGTAAGAAAGTAGGAACATCAGTAATATCATCGAACACCTTGGGCTGCTGGAGAAATCCTCCTCAATGAGTACAGTGGGACTACCAGGTCACACAGAAGCCACTTCCCACTAACTTTGGACTACTATGGTACTCATAACTGATGAGTATCATGGGTATGATGGGTCACACAGAAGCCACTCCCCACTGTGGGCATGCCAGATCACACAGAAACCGCTTACCACCTTGGCCATACAGAGGTACTCCTCCTATCGAGTATCGTGGGTTTGTCAGGTCACACAAAGACACTCCCCAACATGGTCCTACTGGGTAACATAGATGTTTATTCCCATTGGGCCATCATAGCTGATCCATACAGTGTCGCTTGTCAGCAGTCTTTAGGAGTCAGCCAACCGCAGTGTTTCCGCACGCAGTGCGCTTGATTCCAGGAGAACCACTCCTCAAGACATTTGTTTAATTTCAAATTACATTAAATCCTCCATATAGTATTAAAAAATATCCTCCTCTTCATGAGGGTTCTAACACTGCAAACGGCTCATCAATCAGACATCTGGTTTGAAAGATATTGACATTTTTCTAAAAAGGGTACGGTTGGGTCCAGGTTCGGTCTGGCCCGGATGGACCGACCCAACCCGAGGTCCAAAAACCCGACCTAGGTCCATTAACCCAACCTGAATCCAGCCCTTTGGGATATGGGTTTGGCACGACCTTATGGGTTGGGTTCGGCCCGATGAGGTGGGTTTGGCCTGGTGAAACGAGTCTGGCCCACTGAGGCGGGTCCGACCCACTTGGCCAGCCCGCGCCCTGCTGGGGAAGCCCGTGCCCTGTTGAGGTGGCCCACACCCTATCCAATCTGCCTAGACAGGACATGTCTGGAAGTATCATCTAGATCCCCCTGCCCCACAGGTCGTCTGCAGGGCGAGCTCCCTCCACCGTGGTTATTTAACCGTGGCTTTGCCTCTTGCGACATGGCATAGTGTCACATCCACAGTGCACCAACATGGGTGGGTGGCTGCGTACACCCACCAATATCTATTGACATAGATTCCAGTGTCTCTTTCCATATCGGCATGTCCCAAGTCAGCCGTGGTGCATCTTTCAGCGCGTCGGTGTATTCTTCCACGGACCACTGGGTCCACTCTGGCGGTCCATTCTTCACATCACTTGTGCCCAAAACATCCTAGGGATACCATATTCTTTACAATGTCCTTGAATACCCCTTGCCGCCACTTTGAAGTCACAGTCAAGAAGAATGCACAAAACACAAAAGGCATAGGGTTTCATGCCTTGTTCGTGACAGCCCATGCTCTCCACGTTAAAAGATTAGAAAACATGGGATAATGATTTCATGTTCTACCACAATTTAATCAAGTAATCCTAGTGAAATACCTCAAGAGAAATACCATCCCATAAGAATGAGTGATCCACAAATCAACCTGTTCATGGGTTGATCTACATTCGTCATTTTAGAATGAAGAATATTGAAACGTAAAACAAACCCCTACCTCAAAAGTGTTTGTTGCTAAAGAGATCCGCCTGTGAGGATTTAAGTTTCGTTTGAAGCCGTTGGAGTTCATCTCCCTCCAGTACCATTCTTCGAGGCTCATTCAAATTTCTAGAAATTCTATGGCATTCATTCATCGTTGGAGAGGATCTTTTCCATAGGATTGTTAAAGGAAATATAGAAATTCATCGCAACCTTTCTGTTATGATACGTCGCCACGTCGTTACGCTATTTAATTAATGAAACAATGTGTCTGTTTCACTTCTATTAAGGAGTCTCATTAAAGGTGATAATTTCCGCCTCATCAACACACCACAGTGCCAACATTCCATCGCTAAATGTTGAGAAAAGAAAAATAAAACAACTTTTTAAGTTATTTTATTATTTTATGAAAAGTATGAAAACTATTTTTCTGGTAGACCCTTTCCAGTCAAAGTTAAGTTCATTATAGGATATTCTTGTTATTCTATGTTCAACGACGCACTTGGATTTTTGATCAGAGCATCAATTTAAAAGTTAGAAATCCCCGCTTTCATGTTTACTTTATTAAACTTAAAAAAGGTTCAAAATTCTATTTTGAGCTCACTGGGCCTCGTAATCAAGTGCCATCAGGGTATTTGGTCTTAGAATAATTCCATGTAATTTAAAAAAAATTACATAGAAATTCTGAGAAATTACATTACTCCCCCCTTTTTAGGATTCACGTCATCGTAAGCCAGAATAAGGCTAAAAAACAAGTGAGGGTACTGAGTACGAATATGAGCCTCCTACTCCAATGTGCTTTCCTGGAGATTCCTATACATCCACAAAATTATCTCTAGAGGAATCAACTGTTGACGAAGGACCCTCTCATGTTGATCCTCTATCTCCACTGGAAACTCCGCTAATGTAGCTCCATTATCAAAGTCTAGATCTCCCTAGTTGATGAAATGTGGTGGATCATGCATGTGCTTCCTCAGTTGTGACATGTGAAAAACATTGTGCACCCGATGTATCTATGAAATAAGAGCTAAGCGGCATGCCACCTCACTAAATCTGCTTAGAATCTAGAAATGTTTGATGTAATGACCCAAAAATTCATTAAAGAAAATTCCTCTTGGTCTATTTAAATGTCTTCTTATGGTTATGTAAAACATATTCAATTATTTGGTTTTATGTTTTGGATTTTAAAATACTGTTAAGAATTGTGACCATTGCTAATATAGTCGTTGAACAATGCTCACATGATTAGTATAAATATAGGGCTTTAACAAATCCAATTTACTCAGACAAAGGAAGCGATGACCTCATCCAGTAGAATTTCCCCATACAAAGCCCATTTGTCGGAGCTCAGAAAGGAGCCTGTATCTTTGGGCTTCTCTCTTGACCAATCCCAAGTCGAGATTGAATATGTTAAGCTCAAGCAGAACCGCCTACGAGAGAAGTGGAAGTTGATAGAGATTACCACCCAATAAATGTTATCTAAGCCACCCCCAGAGTAAGTCACCATTGCACACCTTACCCTTAGATCTTATGAGGGTGTTATAAGGGTTTATGTAACAAAACCCTAGAACTATGATTATGTGCATTAATTTTGTATATAATAATTAATATACATTCATTTTATTATTGTAACTCTGTAAATAGTTTTTCAAGCACAAATACTATTTTTAGTTAATTTTCAACTAAAGAATATATTTTGATAAATTAATGGATTTTTGAATTAAATAATATTTTAATAAAATATTATTATTATTAAATTACTTTTATTAAGTAAAAATGATCGTATAATTTTTATGAATGCAATTGTAATTTTTTATTAAGGATTGAAAGTTGTCTTTGTCAAAACCCATGAATTTTCGATAAATGTCGGTTTTTATTTTAAAAGTAAAAATTCACAAATTTAGAAAATTATTTAGATAAAATGAATATTATTTTTGGAATCAGGATGTCGAAATTATCCAACGGTGATTTTTTCATAATTTTCTGAGACAACCGATTTTTTGGGTAAAAATTAAATATTGTTTAAATATATAATGTGTTTTATGACATCATAATGACCCAATAGTGATGTAATAAAATACTATAAACATTATGTTCGGCCAATATATGTTTTAACATTAAAATAATGTGATTTTTGGTTTTTTTGATTTATTTTACAAAAGCTTCAGTGGACCCTTCTAGACTTATAAAACATTTTTCCTTTTTAAATTGTTTTCCTTGAGAGTGTGACTCACCTCCATATAAGAAAACCTATTATTTTAATAATTTAGGCCATTTTCCTTATAAAATATTATTTTCCAATCCCATTTGGAAAAAACTATGGGAAAAAACCATGGGCTAGTTTGTGGTTTTGATTAGTTTAATGTGTGGTGTCCCAAACCTAAATAATAAAGAATTCACACTCCTTTCCTATATAAACCCACCCAAGCTACCACTTCCTCTTCACTCAAAGCCTTTTTAGTTCGTCAACATTCTGCCCTACTCTCTCTATAATCATCCCAAGGAACTCCAAGCTCCCAAGAAGCCTCTCTCAAGCCCCTCCCAAGCCTTTGGGATCACACTTCCAAGTAAGGGATTCCTACATTTCCTTTTTTTATCCAAGTTTCTTATTATTGTTATGCCCTTTTATTTTCAATTATAAATGTTGGGGTTTGATTTATAACCTCCCCATACTTTCATATTTATGGTTTAATGAAGAGATACCCATTTATCTCTCATTAAATGCCTCCCATGTACACCTGTTACCATACCGAAATTCCGTAAGGAATTTCTCTCTCCTCAATTACATTCAAGAAATTCTTTGGTATTATGAATCTAAATTCCATTACACTTTTTGGGAGATGTATCTATTTGAACCACTTAGTATCAATTTCATGTACATATGATGATACACCCATTTCTCTCTCATCAACCATTTTTATGAATTCTTACGTCACACCGTTACGCTGCCGAAATTGCACCAATTTTCCAAGCCAATGTTATTATGTAGTGAATACCATGCCCATTTATCTATCAAGGGTATTCAAATTTATTCACATTTAATTATTGATTATAAAGACTCATGTATGTATTCCACAACCCTTTACCATGGAATAAATGATGATTATTGATTCCATGTTGTATGATCCATGTGGCACACTTATGTATGAAATGAAATATTTAAGAAGGGTGTGCCCTGATAGTGCTCCAATTCATTAGGTAAAGTATAGTATAATGATACGTCATGTTAAATGAATGTTTACTCATGATAATTAAAGTAAAATGAGGTTTTACTCATGGTTTAGGTGCAATGAGGGTTTACTCATGCTCCATGTGCAATGAGCCTTAGCTTATGCTAATTCTATGTTAAGTGTTGTTGCCACATTTCCATGTTATGATTATCATGCTTTATCATGCATTTATGTTTATGTTTCTCTTGTGCTCCATTGATATGGCTATTTTCTAACATGTATTATATTCCTCTTGTTATTCCATGTTTCTTCCCTTAATGGGCTTTATAGATCACCCTTTTTTATGCATGTCCTGAGGTTATCCTACGCAATGCTAAGTACGAGGGAATGTAGTAGTCATGTCAAGGATGTTTTCAATAAGATGTTGTGTTCTGTGCTTTAAGTTGTTATGTATTGTTCCTAATCCCAAAATAAACTAGATCTCTTTATCTTCTATGTTGTATCAAGTGAAGGTTTTATGTAATAAATCATGTTTAAGTATGTAATAAAGAGCATGGTTGTTATATCTGATGAACCTCAGAGATAACTTGCCGCCCCGACCAAATCTCTGCAAACCCCATCGGGGTGAGACCCGAAGTAAAACATGGTCTCCATCCTCAAACTCCAATGGTCTCCATATCTTGTCTACATATGATTTATACCCGCTCTGTGTAGTCATCATCTTCTCCTGGATGATCTGCACCTTCTCAGTGGTAGTCCATACCAACTCTGGACCCATTAGTACTGACTCTCCTAGGTCTATCCAGCATTGAGGTGATCTGCATGGATGCCCATACAAGACATCAAACGGTGTCACTCCAATGGTGGAGTGATAACTGTTGTTTCATGAAAACTCCACCAGTGGTAGGTGGTCCCCCCAACTGCGACCAAAATCTAGGACACAAGCACGAAGCGTGTCTTCCAAGGTCTGTATGGTCTGCTCCATCTAACCATCTGTTTGAGGGTGAAAGGTGATTCTTAAGCATAGTTGAGTCCCAAAAACTTCTTATAACCCCTTACACATCTAGGATGTAAAGCGTTCATCTTGGTCTGATACGATCATTGATGAAACCTTAGGTTTCCGCACTATGTCCTGGACATAGAGGTGTCCCAAGCCCTGTACTAATCCCTGCTGCCAGATTTGTCACAAACCAACCCAGGTCGACCCTGAACTGGTCACCTGAGCCGGTCCACGACATGGAACGAAGGGCATTTACGATCTGTATGGGCTGAAAACTAATGATGGGAATTAAAATAAACTAGTTGGGAATAATTTGTCTCAAAACAACGATAAATAAACAATGACGGTAAAAATAAAACTAGCAGCAGAATGAAAGTAAAACCGAACATACCTCCATGTGACCTTTTAAGTCACCTTCCGACCAAAGGCTGACCTTGCTCTTATAATGATAAACTCAGCCATGAAAACCCAAAAAAGAGACTAAACCTGCAACTGAAAAGATAAATAGGCATGAGAATTAAAAATGCTCAGTAGGGTTGCCAAGGTAAACCATTGAATTCAATGTCTCCTTTCCTGAAACAATCTACCAACACAAGTTTGAAATTAAATTATAAAAGTAGGGGTTTCACATTTGAAAATAAGAAACATGTTTTTCCCATTTGAAAAACCAACACATGCTACATACCATTTTTCAAAAATCATTTTTCATTTTATAAAAAAAACCAAAATAGAATATACCAATGTTGTGCTGGAGTAAAATGAATAAGAGTGCAAGATTAAAATAAACTAGTGCACAGAAAGTAAACAGGCAACGAAAGTAATCCAGTAACCATGGGTGATCCTAAACATCCCTAGACGACCACATGAAATAATCTATTTCAGAACCACCAACCGGTGTATGGTGAAGCTCTTAAGTCTATAACCAACTGGCCCCCCTAACTGACCAATCTGGTGGCAAAGCCCGCCTGGCCTAACCACAAATCCAGGGGGTACCGACCCGTCTAATCGGGGTTGGTCAAAAACCATCACTCGATCATCTAAAAGATTCCTAGGAACCCATGGTGGTGAAAATAATACTATGTAATTAGGAAGGCCCTCACACACGTGACTCATCTTACCGCACTTGCCTACCTCAAACACGGATGCTTCCTATGCGTTCACCCATAAAGGGTTACCCTAGACAAGAGCACCCCCAAATACACATTCAAATATTTCACATTAACAAATTTCCAACTAGGATGTTACACCATTTAGCCTTTAAACCATTTTATAAAATGTTTCAAGTTTACAATCGGGCATACACTAGTACAAAAACCTTTTTTTACATCGGTTTTTTTTTGCTTTTTAATGTCAGTTTTTAGGCAACATTATTGCGAGCAATGTTAAAAATATGAGTTTTTACGTTAGTTATTAAATAACCGACATAAATAATGGGATTTTTTGGTTTTTAACGTTGGTTTTTAAAAAACCGACGTGAAATAAATTTTGGAAATTGCGTTAAGAATCCATTTTTTACATCGGTTTTTGAAAAAAATGACGTTAAAACCCCATTTTTACGTCACTTATTTAATAACCGATGTTAAAAGTTATTTTTCACATCGGTTATTAAATAACCGATGTAAATTTTTTTTACCATATTGTAGAAATTTCCTAAGATTTCATTTTACAGGTCATATAGCTCAAAAGGAGTTACGAATCAAAATTTATAACCATCAGAAGTTTGATATTTTTTTCAAGGAAAAATTGAATAAGCCAATTATAGCTTTATCTTAGAAATAATTTTTGAATATGTAGGGGGATTTGGATTTTTAACATGATATAAAGAATCTTCCATCGTTATAATAAATTAATAATCATTAAATTGTATATCAATTAAGAATATTACTCATAGAAAATATAAATCATGGGAAAATAATTACAAATACCATGACAAGGTCACGGAAATAAGAAATAGTTGATTCAAATGGAAGATCAACCAAGTTGATTTGATGGAATGATGATAGTTGAATGAAATTATCGTAGAATTGTATATCAATTAAGAAAAAAAATCATAAAAACCCTAAATCATGGATATATGATTAAACATACCTTGACGAGATCGCGAAAAGAAGAAATAATTGATTCACATTGAAGATCAAAAGAGTCAATTTGGGGGAATGATAATGGTTGAAATAAATGATCATTAAATTATGATATGTGTATAATGGAAACATATAATTGAGATGCTAAGAGAAAATATGGTATTAAAAATTTTAGGCGACAATTCAAAATTTCGATGCCATGATGTAAAAAAATTGAAATTTTGCATTCACGGGATATTAAAATAATCTTTCAAGTCAGTTTTTTGATAACTTAAGTGAAAAGATATTTAAATTTTAACTTATTTTTCACGTCGGTTTTATAATAACCGACGTGAAAAATTGATTTTCATGACTTTTTCACGTCGGTTATTTAATAGCCGAAATTAGAAGATATTTTTCACATCGGTTATTTAATAAATGATGTGAAAAATGTTTAAAAAATTTTAGTTCATTTCCCAAGATTTAATTTGACAGTTCACAAATCTCAAACAGAGTTACGTATTAAATGTTATGGCCATCAGAAGTTGATCATCTCTAAATGATGTCTTAGGGAAGGCCAACTTCTGAAGGCCATAACTTTTACTCCGTAACTCTGTTTGAGCTTCGTGACCTGTCAAATAAAAGCTTGGGAATTGAGCTACATTTTGGTAAAATTTTTTAACATCGTTTATTAAATAACCAACATGTAAAGTCATGAAAATATATTTTTCACGTCTGTTTTATAATAACCGAAGTGAAAAATAAGAAAAAAATTTAATATATTTTCATGGAAATGGATTTTTCACGTCGGTTATTAGATAACCAACATGGAAAAGTGATGTACATTGATTTTTCACGTCGGTTATTATATAACTGAAGTGAAAAATCAGATAAAATGGATTTTTCACGTCGGTTATTATATAACCGATGTGAGAAATCATAGAAAATGTATTTTGACGTCGGTTATATAATAACCGACGTGAAAAATTGATTTTTAGATATTTTCACATCGGTTCTCAAAAAGGGACGTGAAAAAGGGCAACATAAAAAAAGGTTTTTTTACTAGTGATATGCTTTCTCTAAAACACAATCTCCTTTCAAAGTTAGTAAAAACACTTCCCTTGGGTCAAAAGTGCCGAACGAGCCCTTGAGTTCCAAAACACACGCCAGATCATTTTACCACTACTAAATGAACCTTTATGTCCAAAGTCTCCAATTCATTTTTTTTTGTAAAACCTTTCAAACTCACTTAAAAACACATTTCAAAGGTAAAAAACCATTCTTTAAAGAATACATTTAAAGCCTTCCTTAGGAATCGCCCAAGGAAAACCAACTATATTTGAAAAAACAAAAACCATTAAAGTTGCCGAGGTTTAAAGAGAAAACCATTTTTCATGTGTCACCTTCAATTGAAAACACATCCAATGGTACAATAAACACCCAACATAACATTTAAAAACCATTTCCACAAATTCATCGCTTGATTTAGAAACCAAAGTCAACCATCCAGAACATTTGAAAGAAAATGAAAAACAACCCCAACAAGACCATAAAACTCACTTTCCAAGCATTTTAACACACACACACACACGCAAGTTTTGAAAATATCCAAACCAAATTCACCTACTGAAAATATCATCACAAAAATCACAAAAAGAAAAAAAAAATTCATAAAAATAATCTTTCTAATTTAAAAGAGAAATAGTATTTTCCATAGACATACTAGGTACCTCAAACCTAGGAATCTTCCAAGAATCACAATAGAAATCTATCCTTAATAAATTTAACCAACACAAAACTACTCTCCACATAAAACCATAGATATATCAGAGGTGTGAATCATATTAAAAAAATCAAAACAATATTTTGCACCTAAAGAAACAAATTTACCATGACCACATATATGAATTTTAATCAAAACACTAAATGCACCAATAGAATGTCATAACTAAAGAGTCACATAAAAAGAAATTTTTAAACAAATTATAAAAACTTATAAATGTCATGAAAGTCTAATTAGGGATATGGAAATGGTGCAAAAAAAATAATTGAATAAAAATAATAATTATAATTGAAGAACCAAGCATTGTGGAAATGCATCAGAAATAAAAAATTATGTATTCGCCTACCTCAATGCAAGAGCGGGCGTGACGAAACTTCAGCGGGAGGAAAAAAAACCTGATGTGGACCAACCACACACCTAAAAAAACTAGAAAAACGCCCAAACCAACACCAGAAACATTAGGATTCAGTCACCTAGAAGAAAAACACCCAAAATCAAGGGAAAAGGAGAAAACTGTAGTAAGGGGGTCGCGAGCAGGGGCGTGAGACGGAAAGGGAGACCACCAGGGGGGCCACACGCCGATTTTTGGGTGCACGATAGGCTAGAGGAAGGAGGAGTGTGGGAGTGCGGGAGGATGGAAACATGATAGGGAAAAGCGGTTGGAGATTTGGGATGCGGAAGGGGTGAGATCTATAGCTTTCAGAAGAGTCGTGGTGGCCTGGGCATGGTATAGGCGATGGATGGCCACTGGGATTTATAACGGAGGCCAGGAGGCGAAGCGGGGGTAGGCCAAGGGTGCGTAGGGATGATGAAGGTCAGGTGTGAAAAGGGTTTGAGGGTGAGGCCAGATGGCCAGCGACACAATGTGGGGTCATCGGGCGGAGGGAGCGAGGGGTGAGGTCGAGTGTTGGGGGGTCGCGACGGCGAGAGCGCGGAGGTGGGGAGAGTGAGGGCGACGTAAGGGGGTATCAGGGAATTCAGGCGGGGTCTTGTAGTGGTGTGAGGAGGTGGTCGGGGAGCGGATCATGCAGGAGAAGGGTGAAATAGGTGTGGGTGCGGCCCGTGACATGTAACAGGGGAAAGGGAAGGGGAGGGGGCGCTGGTTCGCGACGTGAAGGGGGGGGGGTGCGGGTATTAGGGTTTGTTTTTTATTTTCTTTTTTTCATTCTCTTATATTAATAATAGTAAAACCAAATATGATAATAATTATAATAATAATAATAATAATAATTATAATAATAATAATAATAATATAAATAATAATAATAATAATAATAGTCCAATACTAAGAGAAATAATAATATAAAGAATAATGAAAAATAAAATAATAATAATAAGCAATTTCTCGACACCAGGACCGGATGTGCGACTACCACCAACTACATGGTAACCACGCATGGATCTGAAACTTAGTAAAATATTTAAACGTCAAAAATTTTGTATCGGGACCC
Source organism: Viscum album (assembly GCA_963277665.1). Taxonomy (NCBI): domain Eukaryota; kingdom Viridiplantae; phylum Streptophyta; class Magnoliopsida; order Santalales; family Viscaceae; genus Viscum; species Viscum album. The sequence continues at coordinate 1,818,898,241 of OY728127.1, forward strand.
AGCCCAGACCTTGGTACGAGTACTCAGAGCCAAGAATTATTAAAATAAAAATTAATTTAAAAAGGAAGATGTGACAATTCTCTCCACCACAAACACTTTCTGCCCCAAAAATTCACCCAGCTAAACGATAGAAAAAACTAGAATCCATGCCCGATTGAATCCAAGAGAAACCACAACACAAGAGAATGGGAGAACGCAAGAGGGTTATCCCCACCACAAGAACTTAGATAGCACAAAAATTTAACTCTCAAACATATCACCCCGAGAAGCGGGGGGATGCGGGAACTCCCAACCGAGCCATAGTAACCTTTAGAGCACGAGTGAAATATGACTCCACTGAAGCTTAAAACTCTCTACCTTGAATAACAACCCCCAACACTAGAGAGAAAACTCCGAGCAAAAAATAACATAAACAGTGAATCTGAGCATAACCAGAAACATTGATTCCTCCACAGACACTTACATCTCCAAACAAACACAGCCAAACCAATATTAACCCACACAAGGTCCGAACATAATTTTAAGAAAAACGCAAGATTCAGAAACCCATGATCAGATAATGAAACTATTTGGATTACAACAGAACATTTCTATTATAACTCCACGATGGATTAATGAAATTACAATGATGTCAAAACTTTAACAGCTGAAAAACAAGAACAAGAAGACTTTAAATGTTCCACTGCAAACACAGAACAAAAATATTAGATCGAGGCTTCACACCCCCAACAACTCCTGACTGCGTGCGAGATTCACCCCAAGGCCCGTGGTTGGGGCTCTGATGGTTGAAGCATCTCCTACCTCACAATCAGGCACTGGGATTCACTGGTCACATTATCTTTTTCAGGCAGCACTTCCTGCAAAAATTTTCTAGATGACCCAGGCACCCATAATGATGACACGTCTTTGTAGGGATGTGGCATGACAGCTCCATGTGCCTTAACCAGCCACATCGGTGGCACACCACTGAACGGTTCGATGAACTAGAAGCCAAAACCACTACATAGGACTCTTTAAGAACTGATCCCTCTGGCACACCCTGCTCGCTAGATGAGGAAACTTCATAAGAAACTGGATACGCTGGATTTTCGAGCACCTTCACTCCAAAGAATAATTCATCTAAGAATGCCTTATCCACCAACTTCTCGAAATGATGGTCCTTAGAACGGAGGAACTTCTCCTTGATCTCTGGATGAAGACCCCTGATGAAGGGATAAGTCTTCATCAAATCCTTCGAGGCTACCTCCGTAGAAAAGGACACAAGCTCCTTGAAATAGTCAACATAAGTCTTCAATGTTTGTTTCCCTTATTGAATATGCATGAGTTATTCCCTTTTCTTTATCTTCACCTCTTCAGGTATAATCCATTGGAGGAAGATGGATTTAAAGACATCCCACATCATTCCAACTTGTAGTGATGGGGGGGGGAGAACAACTCCATTCATCCAAAGTCAGACCTTAAAACATACCCAAAACAGCATGCACTCTGACAGCTCCAGGAGTTATCAATACCCAGAAGACGCGTTCAACTTCTTCAATCCACTATGCTACTTCTAATGGTTCCTATTCACCGTAAAGGATATGCAATGTCCAAGAAGGACCAAAAACTGGGCATGACTTATCAGAAACCTTGGCGACCTTTCTGAGTAGCATTTCTTGAACACCATAAAAAACATAGAGCCAAAGCTGATATCAAGCCGAAGCATCATCAAAGAAATCACCTTCATCTAAAACAACCTGCTCAAAAGAAATAAGAAAATACAACCACAAATAAAAAATTCCTCTTCCCAAATCCCATTTAAAAATTTTATTTCAAAAACTCGTTCCTTCAAGGACACTTTCCAAATACCAAACCCAATTTTCAAACCAAATTGAATTTTCCAAAAAACATTTCCCCTTTTTAAAATCACTTTAGAAAAACAATGTTAAGCCTTTAATTCCAAACGCACACCCTAGTATTCTCATAAATCATTGCACAAGTCTTCATCCGCTTCCATCCATTTGCACCAACATGCACTTCCCATGCAATCCCTCACATGTGAAAACGTTCATAAAGAGTACCTGATGTTTCACACAAACCATATCTCTACTAGTTCCAAGCAACCACCAGATTTTTAGACCAAGAGCTTTCAGTTAAAAAAAATCCATTTCAAAAATTTAAATCTATTTAAAATAAATCCTTATCATTTCAAAAACCCCTTTTTTCATTTTCAAAATTTCACTTACACCAATCAAAACCAAGACTAAACCCAACTTACAACAAATCACCAGGACAAGGAACTAGCAGTTACACTTAACTTGGCGGCATGGTAGTGAACCACACCCCAATCAAGCATATAAGACCAGGAGATGCTCAACCATGTAATCAGACTCCACATGGGTTACTACTCCATGTGAGGTCATGACATGACACTGGTCCACCTCCATTGTCATTCCTCCTCCCAAAACAAAAGAAAAAGACTCAAAACCCGGACCACCCCTGGCAACTCGAGGTTCAAAACGAGCAAGGGTTCTTGACACGCTTCCCATACCTACCTCTTGAGTCCTAAAAGTCATAATCTCTATCTACCAGACACCCCAAATAATAAGGGCCTTCTCTGATACCATTTATTCACGAACCAACCTGGGTCGACCTTGAACCAGTCACCCGAGCCGGTCCGCAACATGGCCCGAAGGACGTTCCCAATCCCCACGGGATGTCAACTAATGACAGACATCAAAATAAACCAGTTGGGAACGATTTTCCCCATAAAAAAGATAAATAAACACTTAAAATAAAAATAAAACTGGCAGTAGAATGAAAGTAAATCCGAACATACCTCCACATGACCTTTTAGGTCACCTCCTGACCAAAGGCCTACCTTGCTCTTATAGTGAGCAACTCATCCAAGAAAACCCTAACAAGAGACTGAACATGCAACTAAAAAGATAAATAGGCGTGAGCATTAAAAATTCTTAGTAGGGTTGACAAGTTAAACCATAGAGCCCGATGTATCCTTTCCTGAAACATTCCACCAACACAAGTTAGAAATTCAATTATAAAAGTAGGGTTTTCACATTTGAAAATAAGCACCATGTTTTTCCCATTTTAAAACCCAACACATGCTACATACCATTTTCCATAAATCATTTGTCATTTTATAAAAAAATCCAAAACATAATATACCAATGTTGTGCTAGAGTAAAAATAATATGAGTGAAATATGAAAATAAACTAGTGCACAGAAAGTAAACAAGCAAAGAAAGTAATATAGTAACCATGGGTGATCCTAAACATCCCAAGAAGACCCCTGGACGCACTCAGTTCTAGAACCACGTTCCAGCGTATGGTGAAGCTATTAAGTCAATAACCAACTGACCTCCCTAACTGACCAATCCAGTGGAAAAGCCTGCATGGCCTAATAACAAATTCAAGGGGTACCAACCCGTTTAATTGAGGTTGGTAAGCAACCGTCAGTCGATCATCTAAAAGACACCCAGGAACCCATGTTGGTGATAATAATACTATTTACGTAGGAAGTCCCTCTCACGTGTGACTCATCTCACTACACTTGCCTACCCCAAACATGGACGCTTCCTATTTGTTCATCCTTAAAGAGTTACCCTAAAGAGTAGTGCCCCCAAATACACATTCAAACATTTCACATTAACAAAGTGGAAACCGGGCCATCACACCATTTAACATTTAAAACATTTTATAAAATGTTTCATGTTTCCAATCGGGCATACACTTTTTCCAAAACAAAATCTCCTTTTTAAGTTAGTACAAACACTTCCCTTTGGTCAAAAGTCCCAAATGGGCCCTTGAGTTCCAAAACGCACGCCAGATCATTTTACCACTACTAAATGAACCTTTATGTCCAAAGTCTCCAATGAATTTTTTTAAGACCTTTCAAACTCACTTCAAAACACATTTCAAAGGAATATGACCATGATTTAAAGAAAACCTTTAAAGCCTTCCTTAGAAATCTCCCAAGGAAAAGACACTTTATTTGAAAAAACAAAAACCATTAAAGTCACCGAGGTTTAAAGAGAAAACCATTTTTCATGTGTCACCTTCAATTGAAAACACATCCAATGGTACACTAAACACCCAACATAACATTTGAAACCCCTTTCCACAAATTCATCGCTTGATTTAGAAACCAAACTCAACCATCCAGAACATTTGAAAAAAATGAAAAACAACCCCAACAAGACCATAAAACCCACTTTCCAAGAATTTTAACATACACACACAGAAGACTTGACAATATCGAAACTAATTTTTCTTACCAAAAACATCATCACAAAAATCAAAAAGAGAAAAAAAAACATTTCATAAATATAATGTTTCTAATTTAAAAGAGAAACAATATTTTCCATGACATCCTAGGTACCTCAAACCTAGGCAACTTCCAAGAATCACAATAAAAATATATCCTTAATAAATTTAACCAAAAAAAACTACCCTTCACATCAATTAATAGATATATCAGATGTGAAAATCATATTAAAAAAATCAAAACAATATTTGGCACGTAAAGAAACAAATTCAGCATGACCACATATATGAATTTTAATCAAAACACTAAATGCACTAATACGAAGGCATAACTAAAGAGTCACATCAAAATACATTTTTAAACAAATTATAAAAACTTATAAATGTCATGAAAGTCTAATTAGGGTTATGGAACCAGTGAAAAACAAATAATTGAATAAAAATAATAATTATAACTGAAGAACCAAGCGTCCTGGAAATGCATCAGAAATGAAAAATTATGGATTTGCCTACCTCAATGCAAGAGCGGGCGTGGTGAAACTTCAGTGGGTGGAGGAAAAACCTACTGTGGACCAACCACACACCTAAAAAAACTATAAAAATTCCCAAACCAACACCCAAAAGGTTAGGGTTTGGTCACCTAGAAGAAAAACACCCAAAAGAAAGGGAAATGGAGCAAACCACGATAGGGGGGTCGCGAGTAGGGGTGTGATCCAGAAAGAGAGACCACCAGGGGGCTGCGTGACGATTGTATGGTATGATGCTGGCCAGAGAAAGGCGGAGGGAGAGAGTGCGGGAGGCCAGAAACATGGTAGGGCCAAGCGGTTGGAGATCTAGGATGTGACGAGGGTGAGATCTGTGGCTGTCGAAAGAGTCGAGGTGGCCTGGGCACAATGTAGGCGATAGATAGTTTTTAGGATTGAGAACAGAGGCCGAGAGGAAAAGCGGGGGTAGACTGAGGGCGCATAGGGCTACTGGAGGTCAGGTGTGCGAAGGGGTTGCGAGTGAGGCTAGTTGTCTAGTATCACATCATGGGGTCGGCGGGTGGAGGGAGCGAGGGCGGGGTCAGGTGTTGGGGGGGGGGAGGGTCACAATGGCGAGAGTGCGGAGGTGGGGAGAGTGAAGCCGGTATAAGGGGGGTAGCAGGGAAGTTGGGTAGGGTCCTACAGGGGTGTCAGGAGGTCGATGGGTAGCAAATCACGTAGGAGAATGGGGAAACAAGTGGGGGTGTGGCCCACGACGTGGAACAAGGGAAAGGGAAGGGGAGGGGGTGCTGGTTCTCGATGGGAAGGGGGGGGTGCGGGTATTAGGGTTTGTTTTTTTTCTTTTCTTTTTTAATTCTCTTATATTAATAATAGTAAAACCAAATATGATAATAATAATAATAATAATAATAATAATAATCACACAATAATAATAATAATAATACAGATAATAATTATAACAATAATAATGATATAAAGAATAATGATTATAATTACAAAAATATAAACAATAATAATAATTATAAAATAATAATAATAATAATAATAATAATATATAAAGAAAAATAATAATAATATATAGAGAATAATAATAATAATAATATTCTAATAATAATAGAAATAATAATATAAAGAATAATGACAAATAAAATAATAATAATAAGCAATTGCTTGACACCAGGGCCAGCTGCGCAGCTACCACCAACTATGTGGTAATCTCACTAGGATCCGAAACTTTGTAAAATATTTAAACATAAAAAAGTTTGTGTTAAGACCCAACCCAAACCATTGCACGAGAACCCAGATCAAAGAATTATTAAAATAAAAATTAATTTAAAAAGACAGATGTGACAATATGGGTAGGAAGTGAGCTGACTTGGTGGGTCGGTCAAAGATCACCCAGATAGAATCGTGGCTCTGGGACATGTGTGGTAACCCCGTCATGAAGTTAATCGAGTTACCATCCCATTTCCAGTCTGGAACCTCATGTGGTTATGCCAAGCCTAATGCAACTTGATGTTTAGCCTTCACTTGCTGATAAGTGAGGCATCGTGAAATGAACTCTCTCATTGCTTTCATCATCCCTGAACACCGGTACTAACATCGTAGGTCTTGGTACATCTTCTCCACACCCGGATGTACTGCCAAAGGGGATGTATGGAACTCCCTAAACACCTCCTCCCACAACATCACTATTACTACATTGCGTCCACTGAAAATAATGACGTGCTCCCCACCTATCGAAAATCCTCCAGGAGCCTATCATGAGGATACTAAGCACATTAGGCCTCATAGTCAACATCCACAAGCTATTCCTCACTAACTCACTATAAGAGTGTAGGAGTGTCAGTCATTGACTGAAGGTAAGCTTCTCTATCATCATTCATTAAGGATATCTGCATCACAACTAGCTACTCCATTGCTTCACTCAACAGCTATAGACCATACCTCCTGTTGAGCGTGTCTGCCACCATTTTCCCCTTCCTAGGAGTATAGAATATCTCAAAGTCATAGTCATGGAGGTATCCAAGCCATCAATACTGTCTCAAGTTCAGGTCCTTCTATGAGAAGATATACCTGAGAATCTTGTGGTCATAGTAGATGCTAAACCGTTCACCCATCAACTAGTGTCGGGACATCTTCAAGGAAAAGACCATTGATAATAACTCTAGGTCATGGGTCACATACTTCTTCTCATGCTGCCTCAACTACTATGAGCTATAGGCAATCACTACTTACTTCTACACCAGGACACAACCCAATCCGGTCCCTAATGTGTCGCAAAAGACTAAATACACAATGATCTCTTCTAGTAGTCTCAAGATAGGGGCACTCTTCAATCTCCACCTAAGATCCTGGAAACTCTGCTGGCACTTCTTCATCCACACAAAGGGCTATACCTTCTATGTAAAGGCTATTAAAGGTGGTGATACTCTGGAAAAGTTAGGCATGAACCTCCGGTAGTATCCATCCAACCTCAAGAAACTTTGAACCTCAACCATGATATTGTTTGGATCCCAAGAAAGCACTGCCTCTATATTTGTCAGATCCACTGAAACTCCAGCCTTCGAGATGATGTGTCCTAGAAAATGGACTTCCCAAATCCAAAACTGGCACTTTGGGAGCTTACCGTAAAGCTGGTTCTATTAGAGTGTATCCAGGACTATCCACAAGTGTGTATCGTGATCCTCTTCTCATGTTGAGTACACCAATATGTCATCAATTAAGTCCACTAGGAAACAATTGAGGTAAGGTTTGAAGATCCTATTCATGAGTCCCATGAACACTGCTGGGGCATTGGTCACACTCAAGGGAATCACCAAGAACTCGTGGTGGCTATACCAGCATCTGAAGTCTGTTTTTGGTACATCGTCATCCTGTACCTAAAGATGATGATAGCCTGATCTGAGGTCGATCTTTGAGAACCACCTTGATCCATTTATCTAGTCGAAGAGGTCATCAATTCTCTTTAGTGGATACTTGGTCTCCACAGTTACCTAGTTAGGTGCTGGAAGTCCACACATGGCCTCAAAATCCTATATGACTTCTTGGAAAACAACACTAGGGATACCCATGGTGAAATGTTGGGTCTCACAAATCCTTTCTCCTACAAGTCCTCCAATTGTATCCTCAATTCAAAAATCTCTCTGGGATCCATTCGATATTCCGGTGTGGATATCAGTGCCATCCCAAGGTACAAGTTGATGCCAAATTTTACCTCCCTATTAAGAGGTAGTCCCAGAACATCCTCAGGAAAGATATCCTCATACTCATCCACCACTATAGGAAATATTGGAATCCCCTCATCCACCACACAGAGGGTGAGGATATCCAATTGGTGAGTGATCATTTTCACCCTCCTCTGAGAAATTCCATCCAGTGCTGAAAATGTTCCCTTCTCGACGGTGAAGGAAAACCTGGTCCCATATTTGCAGACACACCACACTTTGAACCTAATACAATATATATGAGCATGGACTGTAGATAACTTTCTCAAACCTAAGATGATGTTGTAAGGCCTCAAATCATCTACTATGAGATCCTAGCTGAAGCACTCGCCTCCTAGAGTAAGCCCTCACTGGCAACACTAGTTTGTAATCATGAAATCCTCTCCCATAGGAGTCTCTAATCATAAAAATAAATCCAACAACTCTAGAAGAATCTATGAGCCTCGAACGAGGTCCTTGGAAAGGAAAGAGTGACTGAAAATTTTTTATATAAGAACTGTATCTAAGGTGGATAAGACACAGATCATACCTCTAATCATCTATGGAGCACCATGGTCATAGGGCTCCATCGCCTGAAGCTGGCCTTGATCCTGTCCACTAGATCCTTGAGCCCATGGTGGAACACCTAGGGGTGGTGGTGGTAGCACTTAGAACATTTTTCCACCACCTACCACTAAGAATGTTCCCCTACCATGTTCACCACCCTACATACCACCTCGTTTGAACCTCTACTTCTGCCTTGGCGGTCCCTCAACCATATGCTGATCGTCTGCGTGGAGGGCCAGGAAGTCACAAGACATGTGTCCCTACCCACCACATGAGAAGAACATCCTGGTTCCTTGTTGACTCCCTCTACTTTGGGAGTCCCACACTACTGACCCTGAGTCCTTGGGTCATCCCCTAAAAGATCTGACCCACTGGGGTCCTCGTGTCTGCTACCTACTGCTCACTATTGAAGAATCTGCCACCGGATGTCTGCTGGTGGCTCCAGTTGTTAGTGCCCGCTCTATTAGAATGCTCTCCACAAGAAGGGATCTCCCCAGCACCCCAGCCTGAGTGGGGATGCTGAGAGACACCATGAATGCTTTGATCTCCCGTCTGATTCCATTCTCAAAGGTTCGGGACCTAAAGAAAGGGTCCCAAACCATGTTTGTGGAGTAGTGAGATAGGTCTATAAACCCCATAGAGTATTCAACCACTAACTTTATTCCCTCATATAGGTGAAGAATCTACTGTATGCACATCGAGCATAAGGTCCCGAGGAAGAACTCCTCCTAGAAAATCAACTCGAAGTCATCCCAAGAGAGGGTCACCTCATCACAAGTCTGAATCTTCAGGCTGCACCATCTCCCTGTTGAACCCTAAAGAAGGCTCATAGCTATGATCTCCATCTGGTCGAGTGGAATCCTCACTAAGAGGAATAACCATGTCACCACCTCTAGCTAGTCCTCAATGACTTGAGGATCTTTCTCTCCCCAAAACCTAAGAAGTACCTATCTCTGGAACTCTAGAAAGGTGATGATCCTGTGTGTGTCCTCTATCGGTAAGGCCAGTATTAACTAATAATCAACGGGTGGTGGTAACACTGGTGCACCACCCAAAGGGTCCATCTCTAGCACTGGTCCCTGAACCGATGCCTCATCACTAGGTGGGCTGTCCTCACGATCACACATTAGAATCCGAGATGGTCGTCTATATGGAGGCATCCTGATACAGATCAAGATATACCATGGTTAATAGATTATACTTGGTGAGATGACTCTTATTCAAGAATAAAATAAGGAAACACTCAATTCCTATATGATGCATTAAACTAGTGCTTTTATGTATATGGTTGAAAAGTATAATTCAAGGTCCTAGTGTATGGATACATTGGCTGCCGCACCAACACCACACTCCCTGAATCTGAAATTAAAACTTGAAACATTTGATACTATTCCCCAAATACAAACTGACAGACTCTCGATCTTTGAGGTAGAACCAACCACCTATGATACCACTTTGTCATGACCCATCCCCCGGGGACCATTCTATGACATACCCAAAGCCCGCATCCCGAAGGCTAGGGGTTAGTGACTAGAACTGAAGGTGTCAACCTGCATGTGGGTGGCATTTTCCTGAGTACCTGTATGCATGCACACATAACCATGTCCCAAAGCTGTAAAAGTAAACATGCATGCCACTAAACAACCACTGAGTAAAAGTAAATATTGGAGGTCAAATGGGCCAAAATAAAAACCCCAAAAAACTGAAAATAGGAAAGTACAAGGAAACTCTAAAATCCATCCGCTGAAAAACCCCACCTGATGGGTAAGTGAAGAGTAGCTTCTAGAAGCCATAGAAGCATGTCCTGCCTACCTGATCTCACTAGGAACCACCTGGTTCTGGGCCAACAATTCCTCCACTAAGTCATCGGTCATCTGCACCAGACACAACACGTGTGGGAAAATCCCGTGCTGGGGTGAGTAACAAAATACTAAGTAGGTACCCCAAACAAACAAGGAAAGACCACACATCAATCCAAAAAGAAAAACATGAAGAAAGACATCTCACACAGGTTACAATTTAGGGTATAAATGTAGGACCATCAGTCTTATTATTAAATACCTTGGGTTAATGGAGAACTCATCCTCAATGAGTACAGTGGGCCTACCGGGTCACACAGAAGTCACTTCCCACTAACCATGGACTGTTGTGGTACTTATCCCTGATGAGTACCATGGGTATACTAGTTTACAAAGAAGTCACTCCCCACCGTGGGCATGCTGGGTCACAGAGAATCCGCTTCCCACCTTGGCCATACAGAGGTACTCCTCCTGTCGAGTATCGTGGGTCTGTTGGGTCACATAGAGCCGCTACCCACCATGGGCCTAATGGGTCCCATAGAAGCTTCTTATCACTAGGTCATCGTAGCTGATCCACACAGGGCCACTTTTCGTCACTCTCTAGGTCTCAACCAACTGTAGGATTTCTGCATGTAGTGTTCTTGATTCTGGGAGAACCGCCTCCCAATCCATTCATCAAATTTCAACTTCCATGAAATCCTCTATAGAGTTTTCCAAAAGATCCGACTTGTTGTGAGGGTTCCAACGCCATAAATGACCTGTCAATTAGATGTACATTTTGAAGGATATTCGTGTTTTTCTGAAAAGGGGTCGGTGGGGTCTGGGACCAGTCTGACCCAACCCGGCCCGAGGTCCACCGACCCGACCCAGGTCCGCCGACTTGACCGGGATCCGGCCCAGCCTGGGTCCGGCCCAGTGAAACGAGTCTATTATACTAGTGTGGCCTGATCCCTACCTGGTCCACCTAGTTGGGATGCGGTTGGAAGCCGTGTCCCACTCCCCCTGACCCATGGGTCATCTGCGGGGCCAACTCCCTCCACCGTAGTCAGTTGACCATGGATTTTCCATGTGCGACGTGACACCGAGCCACATCCATGGTGCACCGATGCAGCCGCGTGGCTATGTCCTCCCATCACTATCCATTGACACAGAGGCCGGAGGCTCTTTCCACATCGTCATGATGCGAGCCGGCCGCAGGGCATCTTCCGGTGCAGCATCATGGAACACCACCACCCACCTGCATGTGCCACCACGGGCCACCATTGGTGTAGAGACCCAAATCTTGACGTACATGGACATTACATTACTTTTGAGTAATAGTTAATACATAACAAAAACAGACACACAAGGACCGTAATAGTTTAGTGTCTTTGGAAACATGGAACATAATCTTCTAATCTTGGTGAAAGATCTTTAACATCTCCCATAAAGATCTTCCCCTTTTTCTTCTTACCTAAAACCTTTTTTTATATCCTGGGGAAAATAAAACATATAAAGGGTGAGCTCAAATTCTCAATAAGGGTAAGCATGGAGAAAATAAAACAAACCATATACATTTCAACTTCAAAACATGAACATAATATTTAAACATCAAATTCTTGAGCAATGACATAAAACATGGCAGTATATAAGGAATAGATCATAATGGAACATCAGTCATGATAAAATAGCATGAGAATAAAACATGTAATTGTGGAAACCATTAAGCACATGTTATGATTTCCATAGTAGCCAAGGCATTGCTTCCAATACCATGTTAGTGGACAAAGTCCCTTACTGAACTGGGTTTACTTGCCGTTCCAGCCCTGTATTACTGAACCAGATTTACTTTCCATTTTAGCCATGTATATCTCAAGAGATATAAATATTTACCCAATTCATTGGAGGGAGATATAGGTCCCACCCATCTCATAATGAAACCATTCTTATGTGTTCCACAAAATCATAAATCATACATCATAGCATAACCCATCTAATAAAAATGGGATTCTTAAACATCATGACATCATAAAACAATTCGTATAAGATAAAGGAATTCATAAAAATAATTCCATCACAACATAATCAAATCATTGTAATAATAGGGATAGAAAAAGAACCCTATATTATCTTATATGGAAAATATTTTTGATAAAACACTTGAACTCCATTCTTGAGGAAAATATCCTTTCTACTTAAAAAAACATTTTTACCATTCTTAACATGTCATACAATTTTAAACTAAAAGATGTTGATTAAAAATAAACTTGAAAAATTGTAAAGGAATATTCATGTAAATAATTTTCTATGAAATCATAAAAATCCATTCATGTCATATAAGTTAAAAAAACATTCTTCTCGTACTTTGGCTGGAAAAGTCAAAAAGTACCTTGTACGAAAAATGAAAAAAGACTCCTTTCACATATTTTAATAAAAATCACCAATGAGTAATATTGGATTTAATAAATTGTAGGAGGATAGAAATAATATTAAATATTGATGAAACATGGATGTGGATGATAAATATTCCCCCAGTAAATTCTGAAGTATAAACAATCTCATATAAAAATGAGATTGCGAGATTTTCCTTTACCTTAGGTCCGATATGCTTTGTACGTGTCCGAAACTCATGTATAATGATTTAAATAATGTCATTGACTTATTCCAGAATCATATGCATTTTTATGATATCATATATGGTCATATTCTTTGCTTCTTATTTGTAATATTTCATTGCTACTTGTTATTCGGGTGTTTATTGCTTTATGTTCTTATGCGTGTTTTGTCGAATAAATTCTTATTCTTATTTTTAGGTTATAGATAACTCATTTATAGAATGGTATTAGTGTAATATATATCATATTTACTCATTCAATTCATTTATATAATCATTAATCAATTAAGATCATGTAGAACGAGTCGCATCACATCGTGGAGACGGTAGGTCGTACGTACACACGAGCGATGATATCATTCCCATGATCGTAGAATTGTATTGAAGTGTATGTATACTATTTCAGAATCAATATCACTTTATAATAATCATATATAGTTATTATTTACACAATTATACCCATCCAATTAAGGTAGTGGTGGAAAATAGATTACACCACAACATGGAGACGATATTCCGTACGTACGCACGCGCGGTGATTTCCTTTTCCGTAGGATGGATAGAAGGTTAAATAGGGTTGTTTCATATTTATAATAAAATATCAGTATATGAGTGATACTGATGTTATTACTTCATAATGAAACAGCTAATGAAGAAGAATTAGAAGAAGAAATTAATTTTAAAGAATCGGTAACAGATATTACCTCTTCTTCGACACGCCTCTTTGATACCTCGTCTTAGGGCAATAAAATTGGTATTTGAAGAAGAACAGGACCTCTAGGATGTTTCTAGGGAAGCGGAGAAGAGAAATTGGCAGGGTTTGGCTGAGATTTAAGGATCAATGTGGTGTGAGGAGGAGAGGGAGGAGGTGCCCTTTTATAATGGAGGAGAGGGGCACCTTTAGAAACCTAAAAAATATTTGTTTAATATAAATTAAAAACCCACATAAAAACCTCCAAAAATGACTCAATTAGAATATTAGATGATATAGGGTTGTAATATCATCAAAAAATCAAATTTAAGCAGGTTTTTATCTTATTTTAAACCTTCTCATTTTGATTTATCCTTATTTAATCTATTTAATTTTATTTGTGGTAATAAAATTATAAATTATAAATGGTTATAAATAATCACTTATGTGTTGTTAATTTTCCATAATTGGATACTTTATGACATTTTAGACTATATAAATTTAAATTTATAATTTTTAAATATTTTTTTTGATTTTTAAACAATTTAATAATATGTTATTTTTATAAAATAACAATAGTGTCAATTTTGACACTATTCATTTATTTGAATTTAAATAAAATCCAAACAGAGGATATATTTGAAATAAAATATTTATTAGGTTCCTAACATGTCATATTAATCTATAAAATTAGTGGATCACATTAAATAGTTCATATATTATTTATTTTACTATTTTTAAAACCATTTATTTGATACTTATCTTAATAAAATAATTTCTACAACATTTTTGTATAATTATTAAATATACTTATTTGTTGCATAAAAATTAAAAATAAAATACTAGGATGAATATAAATCTTATAAATTTTATAATAATACTTTTAGTCAGATTTATATTTTAAAACACTCAACTTTTAAACAGTTATATTTATTAAATTATAAAGGTTAAAACTTTGACATCATTTAAAATAAAATAATATAAGTGTCATAATCACTTTTATAAGACTCCAAACGGTCATATATTCGGTAATTGGTTTCTTACGGTGTATATATACACTACCAATAAGTTTTGGTCAGGTTTTTGAGCCTTTTAATGAGTATTATTATTTCAATAGAAACTATATTACTTATTTTTCACTAAATAAATAATTTCTGCATCATTAATGTATAAGTTATTAAGGTAGTTAAATATCTCTCAAAAATTATAAATAAATTACCATGATAAAGAAAATTATTTTATCTTTCAAATGATTATTTATAACCTAATTTATATTCTGTATAAACTTATATTAAAAATACTTTAATTATTAAAGTTGAGTGAGACATATTTCACTTTCCTTTAAATAAAATAATCTAAAGGTATTAATCACCTCCAAGTGGGTTCCAATGGATTCCATTTCGACACAAATATGCCTTAGGAAGAAATATAAGCATCCAATTATATTAAGACAAGTGTTAGGGTAATTTTATAATATTATATTTACCCTTAATTACCCGATTTACATTTTACTATGGTAAATAAAATTTACCGTAGTTACTATTCATAATGCCCAAAAATAAAAAAGTAGTCTATTAACATAATTTGGACCCACTGATTCCAAATATGGAATCCATTTTTCTATATTCAACACTCAAAAGTTTCATACATTAATTTAAAATTAATCCCGTTGTTAAGAAAATGAGTTTTAAAAGTTAAAACATTGCAAAAGATTGAAATGATTTTACTTGTGAATTCAATATAAAATCAATGATAATGACCTAAATTATATTAAATGGTAAAAATATATTCTATTTATACTTTAAAACCATTCAATATTATAATTTAACCATATAAATTATTACGATGAAAAAAGTTGTTTTTAATTAAAATATAGCGTGTTTTTACTATTCATTAAAATATGAAAGTTTTCAGAAAAATATCAAAAACTTTATCCAATGTAAATTTTTATATCCTGATTCTGAAGAAGAAGTTTATTTTGTAAAATTTAACTTATAAAATTTTCAAAAATTATATTTAAAATCGGTTCCCCATCAAAAGGAGGAAAAACTGTATTTTTTGAAAAATACTTATTTTACCTGAAAATTTAATTTTATTCTCATACCGTGTTCTATAAAATGTGTAAGATGAATTATAATGTCATAAAATTTAAAATTTATTTACTAATATTCATAACGGCTAGTTTATAATTATATTATTACCATATATCGTTGTTTAGTGAAACCCGGTATTGCGTACAACACACACGCTATCGACGAAGGTTGCGATTGCGTGAAATGCAATCCAAGTCTGGGTTGAGTGTAGTACAAGAATCCTTTTTTGTTGTGTATAACAAAATACAACCATATTTCATTTATACATTGAATATATATATATACACTCAATGTTGCATAAAATAACTACTATCAAACAAACTTGAAATTGTGTGTAACACGATCCAAGATTAGTGTTGCGTATACTACAAACTAATATAGTGTTGCGTATAGCGCAAGATAATATTGGTGCAGCGTACAACAAAATATATGAAAGAAATTAAAACAAATATATCTTATAAAATCTCGGGTTGTTACATTCTACCCCACTTAAATTGAATTTCGCCCTCGAAATTCGTCGGGGTTATAAATCATTTACTATTCATAGAAACCCACATCATAAAATGGAATACTAAAACTTAATTTTAAAAACTAAAGTATGAAACGTAAAGATTAACCAAAGTAACTCATCACTGGGTTTCCATATAGGAGAACATAGGTGATAATATAGATATGGAAGAAAAATCTAACCATCAAGTTCTGATGGAGAGTGGTAGAGAACATGGCTATGAAAAAGCCAAAAATCACAAAGCCATAAATTTTTGATGTTCTAAGGTACCATCTGATTCATCAGATATGAAGGCACTAGGAAAACATTTTTGGTTTTCAAGATCATTTCCGTAATTTTGAAGAATTTTCAAAACAAAATAAATACTTACTTGATTTTGGTACAATCTCACCATTGTTCGTGCCTTGAACAATTTCACTTCATCTCTTAAAGAAATGAAGGTGAATTCGTCATTCGTGAAGTGTTAGCAGATCATGTGATAGAATGATGAGTCATTCCATCTGTTTCAAACAAAAGGTTAGAAAAAGTTATCAAATATACATAAGTCCATTTATGGTGAGGTTAATTGTATATGATTCCAAAAATGGACTTATAATTCATCTATCATGCCACTTAATAAAATAAAACTAGTTTATACTAACTAGGGACTTCCTGTAGGCCATTGGTAGGTGATAAAGGCCTATTGCACTTCGGTTGTGGGTTCGATTCCCACAGCCTTGTCCGACGTGACGGGTTGTCACCCGTCCTATAGGTTTTCCTTTTTCTAAAACTACATTATTATAAAATTCCGTAAATAATATCAAAAAAGTTCTAGTATTAAACAATACTGACTTATGTCCAACATAATCCATTCCAATCTTTAGGCTTATTAAAAATACTTCTGTCCAAGCTCATAGTATAAAGAAAAAAATTACTAGAAATGTCACATAACAAGCATGTTAATACCATCATTTATCCCCTATATATCATAAGATATATCTTGTTGGTCACATTACAAACATGTGAATACCTTAATCATGTATTATCAAGAAAAAAATGAATACCCATTAAACATTAGTGAAAACATGAATGCTGTCAAAAGTTAACTCTTTCCAAAGACCAAAATCCAAAAATTTCTATATACTCAAACCATGATATCACTCAGTCCTTGTATCAATCATGAGCTCATGAATACTATCAAACAATTCATTTTCTCCTTATCCCTTCATTATGCGCATATCATCTGATTTCTAGGGATTTCACTAAAGTTTTCGCATCCTAATTTCCAAAGGTTAACTAAACCTTTCCTCTGATACCAACTACAGAGACCCAAAACTTGACGTACATGGAAATTACATTACTTTTCGCGGAATACTTAATACATAACAAAACCAGACACACAAGGACTGTAATAGTTTAGTGTCTTTGGAAACTTGGAACATAATCTTCTAATCTTGGTGAATGATCTTCAACATCTACTATAAAGATCTTCCCCTTTTTTTCTTACCTAAAACCTTTCTTTATATCCTGTGTAAAATAAAACATATAATGGTTGAGCTTAAATGCTTAGTATGGGTAAGCATGGATAAAATAAAACAAACCCTATACATTTGAACTTCAAAACATCAAAATAATATTTAAACATCAAATTCTTGAGAAATGACATAAAACATGGAAGTACATAAGGCATAGATCAAAATGGAACATCAGTCATGATAAAATAGCATGGGAATAAAATATGTAATTGTGGAAACCATTAAGCACATGTTATGATTTCCATAGTAGCCAAGGCATTACTACCAAGACCATCTTAGTGGACAAAGTACCTTACTGAACCGGGTTTACTTGCCATTCCAGCCCTGTATTACTGAACCAGATTTACTTGCCATTCCAGCTAAGTATATCTCATGAGATATAAATATTTACCCAATGCCTTGGAGGGAGATATAGGTCCCACCCATCTCATAATGAAACCATTCTTATGTGTTTCACAAAATCATAAATCATACATCATTGCATAACCCATGTAATAAAAATGGGATTCTTAAACATCGTGACATCATAAAACAATTCATATAAGATAAAGGAATTCATAAAAATAATTCCATCACAACATAATCAAATCAATGTAATAATAGGGATATAAACAGAACCCTATATTATCTTAGATGGAAAATAATTTTGATAAAACACTTGAACTCCATTCTTGAGGAAAATATCATTTCTACTTAAAAAAACATTTTTTCCATTCTTAACATGTCATACAATTTTAAACTAAAAGAATTTGATTAAAAATAAACTTGAAAACTTTTAAAGGAAGCTTCATGTAAATAATGTTCTATGAAATCATAAAAATCCATTCATGCCGTATAAGTTAAAAAAACATTTTTCTCGTACTTTGGCTTAAAAAGTCAAAAAGTACCTTGTATGAAAAATGACAAACGATTCCTTTCATATATTTTACTAAAACTCACCAATGAGTAATATTGGATTTAAACAATTGTAAGAGGATATAAATAGTATTACATATTGAGGAAACATGGATGTGGATGATAAATATTCCCCAGTAAATTTTGCAGTATAAACAATCTCATATAAAAATGAGATTGTGAGATTTTCCCTTACCTTAGGTCCGATATGATTTGTACGTGTCCGAAACTCCTATATAATGATTTAAATAATGTCATTGACTTATTCCAGAATCATAATAATTGTTATGATATCATATATGGTCATATTCTTATCTTCTTATTTGTAATATTTAATTGCTACTTGTTATTCGGGTGTTTATTGCTTTATGTTTTTCTGCGTGTTTTGTCGAATAAATTCTTATTCTTATTTTTAGGCTATAGATACCTCATTTCCAGAATGGTATTAGTATAATATATATCATATTTACTCATTAAATTAAATTATATAATCATTATTCAATGAGGATCATGTAGAACG
Source organism: Viscum album (assembly GCA_963277665.1). Classification (NCBI taxonomy): domain Eukaryota; kingdom Viridiplantae; phylum Streptophyta; class Magnoliopsida; order Santalales; family Viscaceae; genus Viscum; species Viscum album. Next base: position 1,818,917,374 of record OY728127.1, read on the forward strand.
AGTCACATCACATCGTGGAGACGGTAGGCCGTACGTACGCACGAGCGATGATATCATTCCCATGATCGTGGAATTGTATTTAAGTGTATATATAATATTTCATAATCAATATAACTTTACAATAATCATATATATTTATTCTTTACACAATTATACGCATCCATGTAAGGTGGTGGTGGAAAACAGATTACACCACGGCGTGGAGACGGTATTCCGTACGTACGCACACGCGGTGATTTCGTTTTCCATAGGATGGATAGAAGGTTAAATAGGGTTGTTTAATATTTATAATAACATATCAGTATATTATTGATACTGATGTTATTACTTCATAATGAAACAACTATATAAGAATAAGTATAAGAAGAAATAAATTTGAAAGAATCGGTAACAGATATTACCTCTTCTTCGACACGCCTCTTTGATACCTCATATTAGGGCAACAAAATTGGTCTTTGAAGAAGGCCAGGACCTCTAGGATGTTTCTAGGGAAGTGGAGAAGAGTAATTGTCTGGGGTTGGCCGAGCGGGAAGGCTCAATGTGGTGTGAGGAGGAGAGGGAGGAGGTTCCCTTTTATATGGGAGGAGAGGGGCACCTTTGGAATCCTCAAAAATATTACTTTAATATAAATTCAATCCCCAAATAAAAACCTAAAAAAATGACTCAATTAGAATATTAGATGAGATAGGGTTGTAATATCATCAAAAAATCAAATTTAGACATTTTTGGATCTTATTTTAAACCTTATATTTTTGATTTATCCTTATTTAATCTATTTAATTTTATTTGTGGTAATAAAATTCTAAATTTTAAATGGTTATAAATAATCACTTATGTGTTGTTAATTTTCTATAATTGGATAAGTTATGACATTTTAGACTATGTAACTTTAAATTTATGAATTTTAAATATTTTTGTGATTTTTAAACAATTTAATAATATTTTATTTTTATAAAATTACAATAGTGTCAATTTTGACACTATTCATTTATTTGAATTTAAATAAAATCCACACAGAGGATATATTCGAAATAAAATATTTAATAGGTTCCTAACATGTCATATTCGTCTATAAAATTAGTGGAGCACATTATATAGTTCATATATTATTTAATTTACTATTTTTAAAACCATTTATTTGATACTTCTCTTAATAAAATAATTTCTACAACATTTTTGTATAATTATTAAATATACTTATTTGTCGCATAAAAATTAAAAATAAAATACTAGGATGAATATAAATTTTATAGATTTCATAAGAATACTTTTAGTCAGATTTATATTATAAAAAACCCATCTTTTAAAATGTTATATTTATTAAATTATGAAGGTGACAACTTTGACATCATTTAAAATAAAATAATATAAGTGTCATAATCACTTTTATAAGACTCCAAACGGTCATATATTCGGTCATTTGATTCTTATTTTGTATATATACACTAACAATAAGTTTTTTTCTGGTTTTGGAGCCTTTTAATGTGTATTATTATTTCAATAAATACTATATTACCTATTTTTCACTAAATAAATAATTTCTGCATCATTAATGTATAAGATATTAAGGTAATTAAATATCTCTTAAAAATTATAAATAAATTACCATGACAAAAAAAAATTATCTTTCAAATGAGTATTTATAACTTAATTTATATTCTATATAAACTTATATTAAAAATACTTTAATTATTAAAGTTCAGTGAGACATATTTCACTTTGCTTTAAATAAAATAAACTAAAGGTCTTAATCACCTCCAAGTGGGTTCCAATGGATTCCATTTTGACCCAAATATGATTTAAGAAGAAATATAAGCATCCAATTATATTAAGACAAGTGTTAGGGTAATTTTATAATATTATATTTACCCTTAATTACCCGATTTACCTTTTACTATGGTAAATAAAATTTACCGTAGTTACTATTCATAATGCCCAAAAATAAAAATTAGCCCATTAACAAAATTTGGACCCACTAATTCCAAATATGGAATCAATTTTTCTAAATTAAATACACAAAAGTTGAAGAAATTAATTTAAAATTAATCCCGTTGTTAAGAAAACGAGTTTTAAATGTTAAAACATTGCAAAAGATTGAAATGATTTTACCTATGAATTTAATGTAAAATCAATGCTAATAACCTAAATTATATTAAATGGTAAAAATATATTCTATTTATACTTTAAAACCATTAAATATTAAAATTTAACCATATAAATTGTTACGATGAAAAAAGTTGTTTTTAATTAAAATATAGCGTGTTTTTACTATTCATTAAAATATGAAAGTTATCATAAAAATATCAAAACTTTATCCAATGTAAATTTTTATATCCTGATTCAAAAGAAGAAGTTTATTTTGTAAAATTTAACTTATAAACTTATCAAAAATTATATTTAAAATTGGCGCGCCATCAAAAGGCAACAAAACTGCATTTTTATAAAAATACTTATTTTACACGAAGAATTTATTTTGTTCTCATACCATGTTCAATAAAATGTGTAAGATGAATTATAATGTCATAAAATTCAAAAGTTGTTTACTAATATTCATAACGTCTAGTTTATAATAATATAATAACCATATATCGTTGTTTAGTGAAACTTGATATTGCGTACAACACACGCTATCGAGGAAGGTTGCGATTGCGTGTAATGCAATCCAAGTCCGGGTTGCGTATAGTGAAATACTCCTTTGTTGTTGCGTATAACAAAATCCAACTATATTTCATTTATACATTGAATATATATATATATATATATTTATACACTCAATGTTGCGTAGAATAACTACTATCAAACAAACTTGAAATTGTGCGTAACACGATCCAAGATTAGTGTTGCGTATACTGCAAACTAATAAGGTATTGCGTATAACCTATGATAATATTGGTGTATCGTACAACAGAAGATATGAAAGAAATTAAAAAGAACATATATTATAAAGTCTCGGGTTGTTACAGTTGGTGACTTCCAACGCCGCTGCACTGATGGGTTCTTCTATGGGCCACCAAGTCCACTCTGGTGGTCTGTTCTTCTTGCCGCTTGCACCGAATACCTCCTGGGGATGCCATATTCCCTGCGATGGAATCAAATACCCCTTGCCGCCACTTTGAATACACAGTCATGAAGAACACAAAAAACAATAAAGGCAGAGGGGCTCGGGCCTTTTTTGTATCATCTCATTCCCTTTGTGTTAAAGGTTTGGAAAACATGGGATAATGATTTGTTGTTCTATCAAAATTTAATCAAGTAATCCCAATGTAAACCCCCATGAGAAATACCCTCTCGCAAGAATGAGAAATCTACAGATCAACCTGTCTGTGAGTTGATACATGTTCTTCATTTTAGAATGAAGAACTTGGAAACTTAAAACAAAACAAACCCCTTACTCAAAGGTGTTCATCGCTGAAGCGATCTTCCCACAAGGATTCATGTTCCATTTGAAGCTGTCGGCATTTGTCACCCTCCAGTCCTATTCTTTGAGGTGCATTGACGTCAATAGCGATTCTCCAGCATTCTTCATTCATTATTGGAGAGGATTTTCATTGAAGGTTCATCAGAGGAAAATCAATGTTTGATTCCCCAACGTGTTATCTCATTAATAGAGAAACACACCACAATGTTTCTGTTACGCTGTGTCGCCATGTCGTTACACTGTTTCACTTATGTTAAGGAGTCCCATTAAAGATACACGTCGCTACCCATCACTGCACCACAGTGCTGGGGTGCCACCGCTCAACAGTGAGAAAAGAAAAATGAAAAACCTTTTTAAGTTATTTTATTATTTTCTGAAAATTCCAAAAAATATCTTTCTAGTCGACCCTCATCGGTTGAAGTTAAGTCCATTCTAGGTGAATCCCGTCATTCTGAGTTCAATGGTGCCCTCAGATTTTGGATCTGAGCACTAGTTTAAAAGTTATAAAAACATGCTCGCACGTTTACTTAACTAAATTTAAAAAGGTTCAAAACTATATCCCATGCTCATCGGGCCTCAGAATCAGCTGTCTTCAGAGTTTCTGGTCTCAGAATAATTCCATATAAATTAAAATAAATTACATGGAAATTCCTGGACATTAAAATTTTAATATATCTCCCACCACCACACACTTTTTTAGTGATAATAAACAACAAGTTTTATTAGTGTCTGTGTTTAAATTTATATTTATCGTTGATCTATACACAATCATGGTTGAATTTTCATTTAATATTATTCATTCACTACGATAAAATAGGACTTTAACAACACTGGACTTCATCAACGCTACAGAAAAGCACTGATAAAGGGTAACCTTTATCAGTACTTTTCTACAGCGCTGATAAAAGGTACCATTTATCAGTGATTTATTTTTAGCACTAATAAATGGAACCCTTTATTAGCACTTTATTTTTAGCACCAATAAAGGTCCTGAATAATTAAAAATTTTATGAATTAAATAATTATTGATAAAAATTACTAAATTTAATATATTCATATATATAAATTATAAATATTAATAAATAGTATATATTAAGTATATAGATATATAAAATGAATAAAATTAAATAATTAAACAAATAAAAATTAAAAAATGAGTAAATTAAGAAAAATATTAAACATTTTATTAATTAAATAATTATTGATAAAAATGAATAAATTTAATACAAATATATATAGATTATAAATATTAAAAAATTGTATATATCAAATATAGATATATAAATGGAATAAAAATGAATAAATTTTAAAATTTAAAAAAAAATTAAAAATGAATAAATTTTAATAATTAAATAGAAAAATTAAAAATAAATAAATAATTTTTTTTAAAAAAAAATTATTAATGAAACAATTATTAAAAAAATGAATAAGTTTAACATATATATATTTATATTTTATATTTTAAATAGTAATAAATAATATAAATTACATATTAATATAGAAAGTGAATAAATTATAATAATTAAAAACATTCATATTAACACCTTATTCATTTCTAATGGTTTTTATACAAAGTTATTCTCTAATGTATTTTACAGATAAATATATTCATATATATATTTCTATATATATATATTTCAATGTATATAATATTTCCTAAAATATGATTTATATAATACAAAATATTTATGCTTACATTAAATAATATATTTATAGTGAAAAATGGTTTATAATTAAAAACTAGTATTAATTAAAGACACTGAATATAATTGGATCGAGTAATGGAAATAATTAAATATTGTATGATTTTTCAATTTAACATACATCAAACATGTGTTACATTGATTTCACATACATATACATAATTAATGCATTTTTATATACAATGCACACATAAATATTTACGCAATGAAATTTTATAGAGAAACACATACACCTAATATTTATGTAATTTATTCAAATTTTAGTATTAATTTTACAATATAATTATAAAATGATATATTTAATATATTATGTTTTCAATTAGTAAATTTTATTTATTTATTTTTACTATTATTACAGTTAGGTATTATTTATTCATTTTTAAAATTTTTTTAATTTTTTTTGAATTTAACCATTTTCAATTTTTTATTTATATATATTTATTTATTATGTTTTAGTATATTCAATATGTATTCTTATTTACTTCCATATATATCCATATTTTTTTAGTAATTTATATTTAATTAATAAAATTTATCCATTTTTTCAATATTTTTAAAGTGCACTCATTTTTAATTATTCAATTTCACTCATTTTTTAAGATACATGCATTTAAGATTATATATTCATTAATAATGTTAAAAATACATTCTTAAATAACTATTTATAAATAAATATATTTATAAATATATATTTACTATATTTATAAATTTATAAATTTATAATTATAAATAAATATGTATTATTTTTTTAAAAAGTTTTTATATAATTATAAATAAATAATTATATATATTTAAATAATTATAAAATTATAAAAAATTTATTTAAATAATTTATATTTTTACTATATTTATATTTATATTTATATTTATATTTATATTTATATTTATATTTATATTTATATTTATTTATTAAATATACATATAATTATATAAATATATATAATGATATAAATATATAATTATTGTTTTTTTAAAATATTTATATATTTCTGAATAAATAATTATAAAATTATAATAAATATATTTAAATAATGAATATATTTACTATATATATTAAATATATATATATATATATTTAATTATATAAATGTATATAATGATATAAATGTATTTATAATTATAAAATTATAATAAATATATTTAAATAATAAATATATTTACTATATTTCTATTTCTATTTCTATATATATATTATATATATATATGTAATGATATAAATATTTTTATAATTATAAATAAATAATTATAAATATATTTACAAAGAAGGAGATTTATCAGCGGTTTTTTTACCACTGATAAAGATAGAGATTTATCCACGCTAAAAATGTATTGATAAAAGGTATCTTTATCAACACTAAACCTTTAGTACTGATAAATATTTTTTTATAAACCCTTTTTAGCACTAATAAATCTCGATCTTTATTAGCACTAAAAAAGAAATGACAAAGATATGTTTTTTAGTTCTTATTAATTTATCACTGATAAAAGGTATCTTTATGAGAAATTTTTTAGAATCATTGATAAAGGTCTCCCTATCTATTTAAAAGAACCTTAACTGCGACTGATTCAGTCATGCTTCTCAAGCTCTTGCGGGACTCCCCTGCTGTCGTTGCTCCTCCTTTACATTATCTCGGATGAATCAAGGCTAAAATCCAAGGTATGTTATTTTATCCTCCTTATATCTCATTAATTGCTTGTTTGGGTTCTGTGGTTTGCGTTATTGTGGTGTTGTCAACCATGATGAACCCTAGTTCTCTTCTCCCATAACTCTAGTCATAATTGGTCTCTCTCATTCTTCCTCATTGTTTCCATTCTTATCGCCACCTTCACTCCTAGATCTTTCCATTGTTAGAACTATCACTATCACCATCACCACCACCATCATCAAATTCCCATTTTTTTGTCCTCTACCACTACTTCTCTTTGATAGTTCTATATGGTTTTTAATCGCATTTCTGATTCTTTCACACATCTAAGGTCTGTTTTATTTGATAATTTTTTGTTTTGGAATTTTGGTTTACTTGTATGACTATTTGATGAATGGTTGTTATAAATCATGTTTATTTTCTTATAAATTGGTGTCTAATGTATGTTTAGTAGGTTCTATATTTGAATAAATGATTATTTAATGAGTGTGAGGACAACTAAGGCATGTTTAATTTTCATGAATGATTATTTAACTGGCGTTGTATTTGAGGAATAATTTTTTGATGAACGAGTGTCTTGAAAATATTTTAATTCTTTTACACGAAATTTAAAGTTTGTTTAATTTACTTATTAATATTTTTACAGCATGTAAGGTATGTTTAATTTACCAAATGAGTGTCTGGATGATTATTGAATATTATTTTCTTGCATCATGAATGGGTTTTTTAAGGGTATAATGGATTATCAAGTTTGAATATGGAGTATTGATAATATATATTTAAATTATCATCCAAGGAATGTTTTTGTTGCGTTGATTATATAATTTCAGTATAGAGGATGTTAGTTTATAATTCAGTTTGAATAACATAAGAATAATATAGGAGTTTTTTAGAGGTATCACCTATTTATTTTCCATTTTATAGTTTAATATTTGTATAAAATTACTCTATGAGTTTTTCAACTTAACCCTCATGAGTTACTATAACTACTCCATTAAAATACACCATCACTTCCCCAAAGTTACTTTATAAATCATATCTATTCATATAGTACAATAATATTGATCATTCTAAAATGATATTATAAGAAGAAGAAGATTGTAATTTATTTTTGAATATAATTAGAAAAAAATAATCAAACCATCTCTCTATTTAATCATGTTCACAATATATATCACTTATTTTTTACCATATGAAGTGACATTTTCATTTTTAATATGATTTTTGAAACCGTAGGCCATTTTTTGGATCCTTATCATTATGGATATTATTTTCATCACTAATAAATTATTCCTAATGATATTTTATAATTTATATTTATTTATATATTTTGAAAATAATAATTACCAAATTATATAATGAAAAAAAAGAAAAGTTGAATTTTATTTTTGTTCAACCTCTTAAAATCAATGTTAAGATTTTTTTTGGATTTTTTTATGAATGGATTATAATTGAATAAGTTAAAGTGGAAACCTTTTTTTGAAATATAATTCCTTCCTTTTATTTGTGAAATATTTTTATTTTCTTTGATTGCAGTTTTATTTATAAAGGTAAATTTGAATTAATTTTTTTCAAAAAAATTATATTTAGTGCTTGACATTTATTATAGGGAATCATGAATCATAGTTGGATTACAAAACAATGAACAAGTGATGAATAAGAGGAAATGGTGGATGATTTTTTTTATAATTTTAAAAATACAATGTTCCAAAAAATGACCTATTTTTTTATCTTTGGTTGAAATTTTTACATACTAAAGAGTTGAAAAGTAGATAATTTAATGATCATTTAATTTGTTATAGTTTTAATACATGTTATAGTCCTTGGATTTGGAATGGTGAAATTAGGTAAAATTAAATATAAGGCCCCAACCTTAAACATTACTTAATTTTGAGTTATTTTAAGAATACACATTTAGGATATTTACAGGTTTAGAGTTTTAGAGAATTAGATCATAAATCATGCATTACATTCCACATTTAAACAAAGTGGTTACATAAAAGATAGTACTCATTTTTCCCATCAATGGAAACATATTTAAAATAAAACATGGATTCTTTCTTGACACTTCCTTGACACTATCATCATATCATGTACCTTTCCCTTGACCTATGAAAAACATTTCAAAAACATGGGATGAGCATAAAAAGCTTAGTAAGGGATATAAAAATACGGAAAGGAAACATTAGTACATGTATACATAAGAATAAATGAAATCATACTTTACTCATAAAACACAAGCACGTTAACATACCTCATGAAGTCATAAGATTTATGAATAAATCATAGAAAACATAAGACATAAAGGTATATTGAGAAATTCATAACATTCTTACGTAGGGAGTAACCCTCATGGTTACGTTTGGAATACCCATCACAGTATATTCCATAAATCTCTTCAGAGAAACCTTAGCGTTTAACTCCTTCGCATTACCCAATGCATTGGAGAGCTATATCGGGCTCACCCACCCTTTATTTATCACGGAACAACCCTTCTTCATAAACAATGCCCATGAACCACGACATAATCATATCACATAAAACATGCATAAAGGAAACATAACATTTCCACATTTCAATCACAAGATATCAATAAAACACATTGATATAATAAAAACATTATGAAAACAATTTTCAATACCAAAATAAAAGAAAAGTAAAACATGGTATTTATTTTTCATTTAAAAAAAAGTTATGGATTGTAGAGGAAGCCGAAACTCAAATAATGGTCACGGTGGTGGAGAAGTCATTGTCGCCGCATACGTATGACAAAACATTCCCTTTTGTCATTTAGTAAAATGATTCATATAAAAAAGATTCATTTTGAATAAATGTAAAAGTCAAAGGGGTTTATACACCGTATAAAATAAAGTTGTGTATAAAACAAAATATGCCTCAATGAAAGGAGATTGAGATGAAGTCCCATACCTCATGTCCAACTTGACACGATCATTCTTTAACCTCCTAAATAATAAACATGAGGTAATTTATGCTTGCTTAATAACCTTTTTCAAGTTCATTATTCCTTTTATATCACTTATTACTATGTCATGAACATTATGTAATTATTTAAGTTAATAATGGTCGTTCTTGTAATTACAAGTTGTTCATGTAGTAAAATATACATTATATCCAGAACTAACTTCATGATGTATATATCATATATATCTAGTATATACATGAATTTATAATACTACATAACATTTAGAGGTAAGAAATGAAATGCACCGTTCATGGAGACGGTAAGCCGTACGTACACATGAACACTACTTCCATTTCTATTTCCTATTTAATGGAATGGAATCATAATGATATAAAGGTATATTATAATTCTAGTATAATATAATATATAATATCATTAAATCCATCCTTTATAAATCCCATATATGGAATTAATGAATCAAATCACTTTGAGGGGCGGTAGTCCGCACTTCCTAAAATGAAGATATCACATTTACCCATAATGGAAACCATAATGGTATGACATAAAAGAAAAATACAGAAGCTTAAGGAAATCATAAAAATATTATATATCATATATAAATATAGTGACATCTTAATGGCCACCTTTGAAGGTGTTAGAATAATATTGAACAATCATCATTTCATGAGGCAGAAATTCTCCATCCACAGAAACAGTATATTCTTTAACAATTATATGTTGGTGTGTGTAAGTGTAGCTCGAATAATTCTTATAACAACATCCTAGTATATTGAAGATACTGGTTTTTTACAAAATAAATGAATAAAAAGAGTTTAGGTGGGTTGGAGAAGCAAAATAAAACAATAGAACATTAGAGAAGTCTTTACCTTTAAATCGGGTAACTCCTCTTGGTTTGAACCAAAAGGGTTTCTTGAAGATATTTCTACCTAAGGTATTGTTTCTAGGATGAAGTGAGGGATGTGGAGAGATGAAATGATCAGAGTTTTACCGAGCCAATGGCTTGAGAGGTGTGTGTAAAGAGGTAGAGTTGGGGGCCTTTTATAAGAGGAGAGGAGGGGCACTGTAGGAAAGTTATAAAATGTTACTTTATATTAAAATGAGTTTCGGATTTTAATGGTCTCACATTGATATATTTCAAGGATAAGGTGAAAAGGGTTCGAAATATACTCATTTAATAGGTCTTTGACATTTGTAAGTCTTAGATTTTACATTTTCTTTTCATTTTATTTAAATCGTTCATTAATGAGGTAATCGCTGCATCATCATGATGTCATAAATAATTTAATTTATTTAATGTCAAAAAATTATAATAAAATACTATGATGTAGGAAATATTTTTATATTTCCAATTAATATTTATAGTCTAATAGATCGTTTACATAGAAAAAAATAAAAATGATTTACTCGGGTAATACATTCTTTAGTGATATTCTCCTTTCTTTAAAAATAAATTGATAAAGTGTCACTTTCACCCAAAAGTGATTCCATGGGGTCCCAAAGTTTTGCACAAGGCATCCCATGGTCGGCCCTAAAATAACCAGTAGAATTAGGACACATTTTGGGGTAATTTTTAATTATTATGATATTATTTTATTATCCTTAACTACTCGATTACTAATTAATCAAGATAATTAAAGATAATTACCGTCGTTACTATTCATAATGTCAAAAAACAAAAGAGTCTTAATTACATAATTTTGACCTTCTGATTCCAAATATGGAATCAATTTTACCAAATTCCAAAAATATAAATTTTAATAATTAATTTAAAAATAATTCTCATTGTTAAAACAAATAGCGGGTTTTTTGAAACAATATCTATGAAAAGTTTGGCACTTGTTTATGACCAATTCCAAAGTGAAATTAATTCTAATGACCACCATTTGATTAAATGAAAAAAATATATTCTAATTAAAATTAATACCAATTAAAAAGATAATCTAACCATATAATTAAATTATATGAAAAAGCAGTTTTGATGTAAAATGCGGTATTTTTCACTATTCATTAAAAAAATGAACATTGTCAGAAAAATACAAAACAATTTTCCAAAGTAAATTTTAATGTCCCAATAGTAAAGAATAATTCTATTTTGACAAATAGAGCTTATAAAATTGTCAAAATATAGATTTAAAAATGGTTCTCCATCAAAATTAGGTAAAACAATCTTTTTTTTAAATATTAGAGAATTCTATGCTTAAGATTGGATTTATTCTCATTTTATGCCTCTTAAAACACTTTATAATTCATAAGTAGACATAGATATGAAAATATATTTTTCATTACTTACTTGGGATGTTACATCTTTCCCCCCTTTAGAAAATTATGTCCCCGCAATTTATTTACTTATCAAATAAGTGGGGGTATTTATCCCTCATTGCATTTTCAGATTCCCATGTTTCCTCTTAAATCATGTGGTTTTTTCAAAAAACCTTTACTTAAGGAATCACCTTATTCTGTAACACTTTCTCCCTGTGGTCAAGAATCTGGACCGGTTGTTCCTCATAAGATAGATTCTCTTCCAGCTGAACTACCTCTGGGCTCAAAACATAAGATGGATCTGGCATGTATTTCCTTAACATTGAAACATGAAAAACATTGTGTACCTGAGATAAACTCGGAGGTAAATCCACTCGGTATGAAAATGATCCAACTCTCTCTATAATTTCATATGGTCCAATGAACCTTGGACTCAACTTTCCTTTCATACCAAGTCACATCACACTTTTCCATGGAAAAACTTTGAGGAAGACATGATCACCTACCTCAAAAGAGAGATCCTTCCTCCTGTTGTCTGCATAACTTTTCTGCCTACTCTGAGCTATTCTCATGTGTTTCTGTATCAGCTGAACTTTTTCTACCAACTCTTCCACCAATTCTGGTCCCATCAACTTCCTTTCACCCACTTCATCCCAAAAAGCTGGAGTCCGACACTACTTCCCATATAATTCCTCAAATGGTGCCATCTGTATACTGCAAAGAAAAATGTTATTATAAGCGAACTCAACCAAAGAAAAATATTGGTACCAAGTTCCCTAATAATCCATCGAAAAAGCATGTATCATATCCTCCAACATCTGAATTGTTCGTTCTGAATGCCCATCTGATTGAGGATGAAAAGCTGTACTAAAATATAATTCAGTACCCAATGACTTCTAAAGGACTTTCCAAAAGTTAGAATTAAACATGGGATCACGATCAGATACAATGGAGAGAGGAACTCCATTTAACCTGACTATCTCTTTAAGATACAAACGGGAAATTTGATCTAGGGAAAACGTATCTCGTATAGCAAGGAAGTGAGCAGATTTAGTCAAGCAATCAACAATAACCCATATTGCATTATTACCTCGAGGTGTCTTCGGCAATACCACAACGAAGTCCATGGATATATTCTCCCATTTCCACTCTGGCACTGGTAAAGGTTGAATCATCCCTTTTGGTAACTACCACTCTGCTTTAACCTATGGATAAGTCAAACACATCACAGTAAAATCAACAATATCACTTTTCCTTCCATCCCACCAGTAATACTCCCGAAGATCTCTATACATCTTAGTACTTCCTGGATGAACAGAAAACAGAGAACGATGAGCTTCACATAACAACTCTCTCTTCAACTATGAATCACATGGCACACACAATATCTTCCCAAATCTCAAACCACAATCATTATCAATGTTGAATTCATGCAACTTACCCTTCTAAACCAGCTCTACCTTTTTCTGCAACTCACTGTCTTGCTTCTGTGCTTTCTTAATTCTGTCTGATAGAGAATATTTCACTGATACTTGAAACAAAATAGAAGAACATCCTGCACCAAAAACTTCTATGGAAAATTTCATCAAATCCTTAACCAAAGTATCACATTCCAAACTTAACATTGTTAATGAAGCATTACTTTTTCGACTCAAAGCATCATCCACTTTATTTGCTTTTCCCAGATGGTAATGAATTGTACAATCATAATCCTTGATTAATTCCAGCCATCTCCTCTGTCTCATGTTCAATTCTTTCTGAGTGAATATATACTGTAAAATTTTTTGATCAGTATATATTTCACACTTTACACCATAAAAATTATGCCTCCATATTTTTAAAGCGAAAACAACAATAGATAATTCCAAATCATGTGTAGGGTAATTTACCTCATGAGTTTTCAACTGACGTGAAAATAAGTAATTAACTGATCATTCTACATTAGGACGCAACCAATTCCTTTCAATGAAGCATCACTGTTGATAACAAACTCACTATTCCTGGAAGGTAGTACCAAAACTGGAGCATTCACCAATATTTTTTTCAATTATTGAAAACAATCATCACATTCTTTTGTCCAGATAAACTTAACACCCTTCCGAGTTAGCTTAGTCATTGGAATAGATAACCGTGAAAAATTTCTAACAAACCTTTGTTAATAGCCTGCCAACCCAAGAAAACTACGAATCTCAGTTAAATTTGTGGGTCTTGGCCATTCTTCAACAACCTTTGTTTTTGCAGGATCAACAATTATTCCATCTTTAGAAACAATGTGACCAAGGAAAGAAATTTTTTGCAACCAAAACTCACACTTTCTGAATTTACCATACAATTTATTTTCATTTATGGTTTTCAAAATAAACCTTAAATGAATTTCATGCTCCTCTTTAATTTTAGAAAACACCAAAATATCATCAATGAAAACAACCACAAACTTATCCAAGAACTCATGGAAAATTCTATTCATAAGGTCAATGAATATAACAGGTGCATTGGTTAGCCCAAAAGGCATAACTACAAATTCATAATGGCCATATCTTATACGAAACACGGTCTTCAGAATATCTGCTTCCTTTACCTTCAACTAATGGTACCTCAATCTCAGGTCAATCTTTGAAAAATACTGAGCTCCCTGGATCTGATAAAAAAAATCATCGATATGAGGCAAATGATATTTTTTCTTAATAGTGATGTTATTCAAGACTCTATAATAAATGAAAAGTCTCATAGAACCATATTCTTTTAACAAATAAGATAGGATCACCCCATGGTGATGTGCTAGGTCTAATGAAACCATTCTCTAATAAATATTGCAATTTCTCCTTCAACTCTAAAAGTTAAATTTGAGCCATTCGATAAGGGGGTTTTGAAATTGGCTTAGAATCAGGAACTAAGTCAATAGTAAATTGAACTTCCCAATCTGGTATTATTATGGGCAACTCATCAGGGAAAACATCAGGATACTCATTTACCACTGGTACATCATTAATCTGAACAATTCCTTTGTTTTCAACAATATGTTCAAGGTAACATTCATTTCCATCTTTTACAAGTTTCTCAGCCTCTTGATATGTTATCAATAGTAAGGGTTCATTCTTGTACAGAAACTCAAAGTCTTTCTAAAAAGAAACTTCTTTAGCTCTACAATCAATCTTAGAATGGTAAACAGAGTGCCAATCCATACCCAGGATAACATCAAACTCTACTAGAGGTAAAATAATAAGGTTTTCAAGTAGGTTCTTTCCATAGATAAGGATAGGAAGATTCTTATAAATTTTTTTTCCTCAACATTTCCCCCAGGTGTTTTTACCACAAGTTCAGGAGTCATTTCTTGAGATGGAATTCCTAATTTACTAGAAATTTTTTTAGAGATCAAAGAATGTGTAGACACCGAATCAAACAACACATTAGCATAATCTGAGAAAACAAACAAAGTACTTGATACCACTTCATTTGATGGCCCAACATCTGCTGAAGTAGTTCAAAGGATTTCACCACCCCTTTCTGCTTGTATTCTAACTGCTTCCCATCACTCGGGATCTTTGTCGGACACTCATTTACATAGTGACCCATCTCATTGCACTTAAAACATTTCGCTAACTATAAATAAAATTTGGTCTTACCATCACCTTGATCTTTTCTAGTGTAATCACGAGGCTTATGTCCCATATTACCACATCAGTAGCACTTTCTAGAATTCAGAAGACATTCCCAAGCATGCCTTTTACCACATTTATCACAAACTAGAAACTTAGTTTTCTTACCATCAGACCTTTTGAAGGATTCTTCCCTTTCTCCTGCCACCTCGGTCTCTTATTTTGTTGGTTGTTATAGGACACTTGATCATTGGAAAACTCCATTTCCACCTTCTCATCACATAGAACAAGCTTTTCATAACTTTTTAACTCATGAGAAGCTAATGCCCTTTGATATTTTGTCTTTAATCCTGAGTAAAAATGATTGATTTTACTATCAAGGTCTCGGATAAAATTTGGAGCATACCTTACCAATCGAGTGAACCTTTCTTCATAAGCAGCCATTGAGTATTCTTCTTGCCTCAATTCCAAGAATTGTTTTTCAATCCTAAGTTGAACAACCTTAGGAAAATACTTCTCAAGAAACATACCTTTGAATTCATCCTAGTCGAGAGAATCAATCTCATCAGCATCCCTGATATTTTTAACCATCGACCACCACTAATCTGCTTCACCCTCCAAAAGGTAAATAGCAAGACTAACATTTTGACTTTCTGAACACCCCATGACATCGAAAATCTATTCCAGTGCTTTAATCCACCCTTCAACTAGCACATGGTAAGATGATCCTCTGAATGATGGGGGATGTTGCCTCATGAAATGTTCCACCACTGACATGTTCCTCTATGGTTGATCTGGCTGATCTTGTGCATGGATACCACCACCATTTATCGCTTGAGTCAACTGCACCATTACTGCAACAAACTATTCAGTTCCAATTCCAACCATCTTAGGATGCTGATTCGGAAGGTCATTTCCTTCTGTATGCCTTCCTAGAACTGCTTACTTGTTTCCTCTGTGGAAAACCATTCTTAACAAACATGTCTTAGATGAAGCAACATGGTAATCTTCCAATGCTATATCAATTTAATTTGACCATAAAAAATATTTTTGGATAATCATTTTTTATAATTCTAACTCCTAAAGTTATCTAAACCGACCTCTGATACCAACTATAAGGCCCCAACCTTAAACATTACATAATCTTGACTTATTTCAAGAATACACGTTGAGTATATTTACAGGTTTATAGTTTTAGAGAATTAGATCATAAATCATTCATTACATTCCGCATTTAAACAAAGTGGTTACATAAAAGATAGTACTCATTTTTCCCATCAACGGAAACACATTTAAAATAAAACATGGATTCTTTATTGACACTTACTTGACATTATCATCATATCATGTACCTTTCCCTTGACCTGTAAAAAACATTTCAAAAACTTGGGATGAGCATAAATAGCTCAGTAAAGGATATAAAAATACGGAAAGGAAACATTAGGACATGTATACATAAGAATCAATGAAATCATACTTTACTCATAAAACATAATCACGTTAACATAACTCATGAAATCATAATATTTATTAATAACTCCTAGAAAACATAAGACATAAAAGTATCTTGAGGCATTCATAACATTCTTACGTATGGAGTAACCCTCATGGTTATGTTTGGAATACCAATCACAGTATATTCCCTAAATATCTTTGGATAAACCTTAGCATTTAACTCCTTCACATTACCCAATGCATTGGAGAGCTATATTGGGCTGACTCGCCCTTATTTTATCATGGAACCACCCGTCTTCATAAAAAATTCCCATGAACCATAACATAATCGTATCACATAAAACATGCATAAAGAAAACAAAACATTTCCACATTTCAATCACAAGATATCAATACAACACATTGATATAATAAAAAAATTATGAAAACCATTTTCAATACCAAAATAAAACAAAAGTATAACATGGTATTTATTTTTCATTTTAAAAAAAAGTTATGGCTTGTAGAGGAATCCGAAACTCAAATAATAGTCATGACGGCAGAGAAGTCATTGTCACCGCATACGTACGACAAAACATTCCCTTTTGTCGTTTAGTAAAACAATTTGTATAAAAACAATTCCTTTTGAATAAAAGTAAAAGTAAAAGGGGTTTATACACCATATAAAATAATGTTGTGTATAAAACAAAATATGCCTCAATGAAAAGAGATTGAGACGAAGTCCCATACCTCATGTCCGACTTGACTCGATCGTTATTTAACCTCTTGAATAATAAAATTGAGTTAATTTTTACTTTCTTAAGAACCTTTTTCAAGTTTATTATTCCTTTTATATCACTTATTACCATGTCATTAACATTATGTAATTATTTAAGTTAATAATGGTTGTTTTGTCGACCCTGGGCACTTGAGTCAAAAATAAACTTCTTGTAATTACAAGTTGTTCATGTGGTAAAATATACATTATATCCATAACTATCTTCATGATGTCGATATCACATATATCATATATATCCAGTATATACATGCATTTATAATATTACATAACATTTATAGGTAAGAAAAGAAATGCACCGTTCATGGAGACGGTAAGCCGTACGTACGCATGAACGCTACTTCCATTTCTATTTCCTATTTAATGGAATGGAATCATAATGATATAAAGGTATATTATAATTCCAGTATAATATCATATATAATATCACTAAATCCATCCTTTATACGTCCCACATATGGCATTAACGAATCAAATCACTTTGAGGGGCGGTAGTCCGCACTTCCTAAAAGGAAGATATCACGTTTACCCATAATGGAAACCATAATGGTATGACGTAAATGAAAAATACAGAACTTTAAGGAAAGAATAAATATATTATATATCATATATAAATATAGTGACATATTAATGGACACCTTTGAAGGTGTTAGAATAACATTGAACAATCATCGTTTCGTGAGGCAGAAATTCGCCATCCACAGAAACAATATGTTCTTTAACCATTAGATGTAGGCGTGTGTAAGTGTAGCTCGAATAATTCTTATTATAAAATACTAGTATATTTCAGATACTGGAGTTGTTAAAAAATAAATGAATAAAAATAGTTTAGGGGGGTTGGAGAATCAAAATAAAACAATAAAACATTTGAGAAGTCTTTACCTTTAAATCGGGTAACTCCTCTTTGTTTGAACCAAAAGGGTTTCTTGAAGATCTTTCTGCCTAAGGTAAGGCTTCTAGGATGAAGAGAGGGATGTGGAGAGATGAAATGAGAAGATTTTGGCAGATCCAATGGCTTGAGAGGTGTGTGTAAAGAGGTATAGGTGGGGGCCTTTTATAAGAGGAGAGGAGGGGCACTCTTGGAAAGTTATAAAATGTTACTATATATTAAAATGAGTTTCGGATTTTAATGGTCTCACATTGATATATTTTGAGGATAAGGTGATAAGGTTTCTAAATATACTCATCCAATAGGTCTTTGAAAAGTGTAAGTCTTATATTTTACATTATTTTTTTATTTTATTTAAATCGTTCATTAATGAGGTAATCACTACATCATCATGATGTCATAAATAATTTAATTTATTTAATGTCTAAAAATTATAAAAAAAATACTATGATATATGAAATATTTTTATTTTTACAATGAATATTTATTTTATAATATATCGTTTACAAAGAAAAAACTAAAAATGTTTTACTCGGGTGATACATTCTTTAGTGATATTCTCCTTTCTTTAAAAATAAAATGATAAAGTGTCACTTTCACCCAAAAGTGATTCCATGGGGTCCAAAAGTTTGGCACAAGGCATCCCATGGTCGGCCATGAAACAACCAGTAACATTAGGACACATTTTAGGGTAATTTTTTATTATTATGATATTA
The DNA here is from genome assembly GCA_963277665.1 of Viscum album. Taxonomy (NCBI): domain Eukaryota; kingdom Viridiplantae; phylum Streptophyta; class Magnoliopsida; order Santalales; family Viscaceae; genus Viscum; species Viscum album. The sequence goes on from OY728127.1 coordinate 1,818,936,775, forward strand.
TTTTATTATTCTTAACTACCTGATTACTAATTAATCAAGATAATTAAAGATAATTACCGTCGTTACTATTCATAATGTCCAAAAACAAAAGAGTCTTAATTACATAATTTGGAGATTTTGATTCCAAATATGGAATCCATTTTACCCAATTACAAACATATAAATTGAAATAATTAATTTAAAAATAATTTCCATTGTCAAAACAAATAGTGGGTTTTTTTGAAACAATATCTATGAAAAGTTTGGCACTTGTTTATGACCAATTCCTAAGTGAAATTAATTATAATGACCACCATTTGATTAAATGGTAAAAATATATTCTAATTAAACTTTAATACCAATTAAAAAGATAATCTAAACATATAATTAAATTAGATGAAAAAGGAGTTTTGATGTAAAATGGAGTTTTTTCACTATTCATTAACAAAATGAACATTGTCAGAAAAATACAAACAATTTATCCAAAGTAAATTTCAATGTCCCAATAATAAAGAATAAGTTTATTTTGACAAATAAAGCTTATAAAATTTTCAAAATAGAGATTTAAAAATGGTTCTCCATTAAAAGGTGGTAAAACAATCTTTTTTTTAATATTAGAGAATTCTATGTTTAAGATTGGATTTATTCTCATTTTATGCCTCGTAAAACACTATCTAATTCATAAATAGAAATAGATATGAAAATATATTATTCATTACTTACTTGGGATGTTACATTAAAGATCTATTAATGGTGAATATTATCAGGTTGATATGTTTGATCAAATTGAATAAATTATTTTTGATATTAAAGTAGTGGAAATTGAGAATACACCAATGATCACACATTTATATAGTGATACTGAAAAACCATTTTATTTATGTTGTAGAAAATTTATGGTTTCATTAATGAATTTATAAATAAAAACTTGTGTAATTTATTGGATAATGTATTTGGTTGTTTATTAAATCTTATACCATTACCTTTCATCATCTAGGATATGATATTTCAAGGGAAGGATCCTGATCTAATAGGAATATAGAAAAATAGAACCAATAGTTCGATCGGGTTCCCACTTTTTTTGTTGCACCTAATGCGTTTGTACTAAAAAACACATCTGGACCAAGGAGTGGTTTCTAATTTAGGTAGATCCAATTTTATTGACCAAACATATGATATCTACATTCCTTTATGGATCCTAAAATTATTTAGAGCTTATAGAAATTATAATCACAAACTTATATAAATGGAATAATGAAAATAATTACAGAACACAAGTTCAAACGTTAATTTCATAAAATAAATAATTTTAAAATAAGTAAACATGTTTAACAAACTTTACACAATTAACCAAGAATAAATACATAATATAGATAATATTTGAGCATCTTATATTAGAATATGATGGGTATTATGCAAGGTATATGTATGGTTTTTTAGAATGTAAGTTACTATAAACATGTTCATGATTCATCGAGGGCTAGGGTGAGAGTGATGTGACATTTGTGTCATTTTTTTCTTCTTTATGGTTTTTCAAAATTTAGCTTTAACTAATGTATTTGGGCACCCATTGTGTAGTTGTTTCCTAAGGTTATCAATTATGTTAATACTTCTTCATATTTCAAACTCTGTTACTAATAAAAAATTCTATGTTATACCCATTTCATGATTTGGATGCAATAAGTACATGTTATGGTTATCCAGAGGGATAGTCTTGGATGCTAGGGGTTTGAGGTCAAATAACAAGGTACATGTGATTTGGTTATTTATTGAGGGAGAAAAATAATTTTTTCTCCTATTATGATTCAAATTTTAACCTCTTATTAGTGAAATTATTTGAATTTTAGGTTAAAACCATGGTATAAACTTATGGTATAATTATTATAATTCACTGGTATGAAATGAATTAGGTAAATTTGATTATCATGGTGTCCTAGTTAGTACACAATGACTTGACTTACATGTGTATTTTGAGTGTTAATACTATGAACATACACTCAAATATATGAATTGTTGTATATTTCAGGGGTCTTATTAGGATTTACTTATTGATTTTTATACACACACTCGACACATGAACCTTAGTGGACATAGAGATCTTATATTTGAGATATGGATCAGGGAAAATGACTGGTAACATAGATTAGAGTTGGTGCAACTCAGTGGGGATGAGTTGATGTTCTCATGGTAGTTTTAGGGACCTCTTAGCATTTTTATATGAGATTTGAAATTTTAAGGTAAGATGTGGTAATTTAAAATGTTTTAAGGAGACAAATTTCATCCTCATAAGCTTCATCTTCCGAACAATTATTATTGTATTTTGTTTCTTAAGACTCATCCCCCATCTATTCTATGTTTCTTTAACTACTCTAAGTATTAGTCATTTAAAATGATCACCAGTACCTAGTATGGGATTAATAATGCTCAGAGTAGTTCAAGAAATATAGGTTCATGTCTATATGAGATGGAGGATGAGCCTCAAGCAACAAAATGAAATAATAAATGTTCATGGGTTGAAGTTGATGTGAATGATATTTGTCTATAAATTTCACCTTTGGATGAATTCAAAGGATAAGATCTATCATAGTAGAGTAATTATTTTCTTAAATTAAATTATCCATTTCTTTCAAAATGGATGAATTCTAATCCTTTGAAAAAAGAGTATGAATATGGAGTTAAAGTGTTCATCAAGTTTTCAATAGATCATACGTGCAACCCTTCTAAAATAATTTTTCCTTATTTACATTGTTTTTATTCAAGAAAAATTAAATGTTTGACTACTCATGAACAAAATGTCTTCTGCACATGATGATGTTACCAATCCCAAGGAAGAACAGACTATTAATGCTAAAACTGTAGAATTATTATGGGATAAAAAACACATTGATGAAAAAAACAATAATGACACAATATTACAATGTTGAATTAAATTATCAAGGAAATAAGAAAAGGTATAAAATTTGAGGTTGGTTAGAATCCACACGACCAACTTAGTGACCCCAACAAGTCAATATTCATTAGTTATGTTGGGGATACAATGTGGATTAATGTGCCAAATGATATTGATTCATGGTGACATTACCATACTCTAATGAAGGATAACCTTTGGAAATTTTTAAAGTCAATGTTACGATATACTTTCTCTGTTTTACCTAAAAATTATATAATGGAACATTGATTTAATTTTCATTATTTCTTAAAAAGTTCATTTATTTTAGAATATTTCTGTAAGAAATATATCTTAATGGCTGCTGGAAAATACCATAGAGGATTATAGACTCTTTTTACGAAGTTACATCTTAGGGATATCGAGGGGAAAGTAAATCCCTACCCAATAGTTTGTTATGCACACATTATAAAGTAGAAAACATAGATTGATTCATCAGTCATTTTAATGAGAAATAATTTTAGGTGAATTATTATCAATAATATAATATTTGAAATTATTTATTTTATCCAATTTAATTCAAAATTTTTAATTCATGAAACAAAAATATCGTGCTGAAAATAAAGAATGTACATCACAACCAATGCACCCATATCACAAAGTAAGGATGGGGTACACTTTAATGAAGAATAAATTGGTATGAATATTAAATCAACAATAAAAATTTTATGTGATATGAAACAACATATGTTCCTTTATTTATATGCGGATTAATGAATCAAAATCCTAAGCCACTCCCACCCCACGCCATGTGCTATGGAAGGAGGCTCATGTAAATAAGGAGGGTAAACTAGTTGATGAAAACAAAAAATAAGTATAGGAAATATGTGTTAGTTTGAAATAATCGTAATTCATTATTCTTTATAAAATTATTATATAAAATATATATTTATGTTCATATTTTTTTATATAGTTTAGACACAATAATTGGAAGAGACCATACCAAAAGAAAAACTACTCTCAGTAGCTTTAAAGCGACCAAAACAATTTGGTTGCATTAGAGGATTCAGTTTTGGAGTGTCTCCTTAAACATATTTAAAGAAGGTAAAACCACATGAATATACATATAATATTATTAAAGGATTATATAAACAAATATATTCTTTTCAAGATATTATTGTCTGGTCTGATTTGGAAGACCAATGCATCAGAAATGATCAAAGCGAACCGGTGGTGGAACAAAGATCCACACATGAACCAAATGACCCCACTAATATTGAGGCTATTCATTCCCATTTTTTCATTACTCTTTCTCCTTAATGTGAATCAAATAACTTCTAATAACTTTATAATACTAAAATTCTAAAGGGTACAATTGTATGTGATTTCTATCTATTAAGACCCACACACCATCTTGTTTTGAGGGGTATGATGTATAATAACCTAGGAGACAATATACACCTAAATGAACTCCCAAAGGATCACATGAGAGTGGGGATTGAGGTAGCTCATGAACTGACTGTTGATTTTCTTGCTCCACACGATGATCTATAGAGTACAACTGTCAATAATGCTATTGGAACTTTCATAGAAAAGTCTATCTAATATTATAAAGATACGTGAGGTATGTATTTAACAATTTTTTTCACATGAAAAACCTATGACCATTTTTGAGAAAATTTATAAAGTGAGGTATGATATTATAGATGGATAAATGAATGGGGGAATGAAAGGTCAGATCAAGATAGTCTAGTGGATCAATTGAGAAATCAAAAGGACCTTCCAGGAGTACCTTCTATTATATAGTTCCATAGAAACATTTTTTATCCTTAAAACATCACGAAGATACCATATTTAAATATAAAAATATCTCTTATATTCCATATTATGGATATATATATGGAAATTTCAAGACATATGTAGTAAGTATCGAGAGTGTAAATAAGATTCTCAATCATGAATAACTATGAGTCTTATTTATGAATGCATATATAAGGTACATTTTCATAATATATCTATCTAAATAGTGATCTAATATAATATCCTATTGCTGATCTGTTAGGTATGACTTTAACCTTGTCATAGTGTTTCATTTTCTTTGACCGATTAAGGTTGAGAATTCATTTGGAGGATACATATAATGGAGAAGTCAGACATTTGTTGGAATCTCATATTTAACCAACTTTTTCTGTAGGATATAGGAGGGTTACATGTTGTGTAATTAGGTTACATGACATGTAAGGATTTCTAGATGAAAATCATTAAAGGATTCACGCTATGAAGTTTACACATCATGACTATCCTTTACACATCGTGAGGTATTTAATGGATGGTTTTTAATTCAAGGTGGAACATTTTTCATATGTTTCAAATATTATAAATTTCACAACGTGAAATTTTATTACACGTTAAGAAATACCCCAAATGTATTTTTTTAAATGGAAAAAACGACATAGATATTTTATTTCCTCTTCTCTGTTTTCAACTCCCTCAACCCAAAGCCTTCCCCAGACGATATTGAAGTTCTCCAACCCTTCTGGATCCATTTTTTAGGCATTCGATCATCTTTGCGCTTGTGGTGTTATTCTTGGGTAATCCCTCTTCAATGTTCTTCACATTTTTCTTTTTCTCCACCTTTGGGATTTCAATATATCATCCTCAAATTGATAGATCTATGCTCCTTGATGTTGGATATTATTTCTAGTTTGAGTTTTGAGGTCTTATACACTTTTGTTCTTGTTGATGGGTGTCATTGCGAGTGTTGCATCTTAGGAAAAGGTAGGTGGTTCCATCCCAATCATACAAATTTGTTAACCTTGAATTTCGTGATTTATTATAAATGTTAATTTAAATTAAATTTCTCAAACTTTCTTAGAATTGATTTATTAAAAACCTAATTCTAGTGAGTTGGGGGATTTGAAATGGTTTTGGCATAGAACTTGGGGAAAACCCCCAATTTCATTGGATTTGGGTTTTCCTATAGAAATTGGTTGATTTAAATTGATGGAAATGATTTCAATTGAATTGTTTAATTTAATTATGGGTATGAATTATGAAAATTTTTAGAATTGGGTTTTAATGGATTTTAAACTAGTGAAAATGGCTTAAAAATATTTTTATTGAAACCCAATGGTTTTATCTTGTTAAAAGTCATGTTTTTGATTAAAACCTTTTTTAGTTTTAAAAGGAAAATTGGCATTGAAATGAAAGGATGGGATTTAATTATATTTTAAGTATTCTTGAAATAAATTTCCCAACATTGATTATGTAAGAGAAAATTAAAAACTTAGGTATTTGGTGAGTTATTTGGACACACTCTACGCTATTACAATGTTCCAAAACATACATGTAACAGGTTACATCCCCGATGGGATAGTGATGAGTTTCATTTGGCTAGTGTCAGGGGGAGGTGTGTATACACATATTACTGGGGTTACATAGAGAGTGCAGAGTCCTATAGATGGAAATACTATTGTACTTATTTGGTAGATGACCATGTTGCTTTCTTGTTTTGAATTTGAGATATAAATGTATGATAATGTTGTTTGAACTGCATTACATGCATTCAGAATGTATATAAACAATTTTATATAAATGTTTTATTTAAGAAATCACTTTATAAATATTCCATCTCTTATAAAGCCTTTGTTTAAATTATTTTTCCATCATTTTAATTTTATAACATGATTTGATTAATTATGATTTGAAATACCAAACCTGTTATTTTTTAAATTGAAATCATTAATTTTGTTAAAAAAATTTGGTATCTGTTATGGAATCCTTTGTGAGACCTTACTGGGATTTTTAGCTCACATCCTACTTTTTTCCTTTGTGTGTTTGTAGACTTTCTCCTTCTAGTTTCAAGCAAGGGAAAAATACCTCTTTGAGGAGTATCCAGCTATTGAACTATAGACTTGGTGAGTTGTGTCCTTAGAAAATTAGGATATTTTACTATTTTGGTACTTGGGTTGCAGTACTTTGGGATTTTATTCCTTATTTTATCCTGGTAAATAACTTCCAGTGGAGCTTCCTTTGTTATGCATATTGTCTTGTTTCTTTTTCTTCTTTTTTTTTGTGGAAAATTTGTTCCTACTTGAATGTTGTATGTTGCTAGGTGCTAATCACTGACCCATGGGGATTTGGAATGCCCTTTGGGCTATGACAAGGCCAGATCAGTTACTAGGTTACCAGGGTACCAAAGATGGTTTGAGATAAAGTGGTATCAGAGGAGGCTGTTGAGATTTTTTCTTGAAATCATTATGCATTTTTGAAATCTTTTTGGGACTTAGGAGGTAGTTACAATTGAGTTCCTGGAAAGATTTCACCACATTGATCCTTAAGTCAACAAGGTTATCAAGGGAAGTACATATTATGGATTAGTTCTAATACATTCTCTATTCTTATTTGGATAGAGTGGAATCCAATTTTGGTTGTTCCATCTATTGGGAATAATTTCATTTATTGCTTAGTTTGAGTGTTAATCTAATGTCTTCTTTTTTGTCTGCTAATTTTGTGTAGCATCATGCCTCTAAGAAGACATGAAAATAGGATCTAGGAGGAAGCTTCTACTGATGCTCAGTGAGTGAATCTTCCAATAGACCCAAATCTAGTTGAGGTGATTTTGTTCACTATCCATGCTCTGGGATAAGAACCACCTCCAGTTCATGTTTAGGCTCCAACAGTGGATCCTCTAGGGGATGTTCTATAAAATCATTCTCAAGTGTTCCTTCACTAGAAGCCACTAGTTTCCAATGGTTCCAATGATCCTCAACATGATAAATAATTCTTGGGAAATATAGAATGTTTGTTTGAGTTCTTAGAGACATCAGACAGGATCAAGGTAATGTGTGACACCTTTGTGCTAGAAGGACTATGCATGATATGGTGGTAGACAATGGTAAGGAGAAAGAAACATGAGGGGTTATAATGGAAATACTTCATGGTTCTTTTCACTGATCAGTTCTATCCAGAGTCAATGGTGTTGGCTAAGGATGTGGGGTTTTTTAATCTTGAGAAGGCCAACAAAACCATGAATTAGTATTCAAATCACTTTGTTGAGATGGTGAAGTTTGTGCCTAATATTATATATAATGAGAAGATGATGGATCGATGGTTCAAGTTGGGACTTCGATCATATATTCATTATTAAGTTTTCTTACTGAATCGTCCCACTTATGCTAATGTACTGGATAGGGTGATGATGGTTGAGATGGACGTAATTGGAAAGCCAGGGTTATTAGGAGTTCTTTTTTCTCCCAATGGAAACAATAGTTTTTTCAAAGGAAAACAAAACTGTGATGATTCTCAAAGCAGTTCTCAACAGAAGGGTCATTCCAGACCTCCTAAAGTGATCACAGAAAATCCTTTGGTTTTCTATCAGTGTGGAAAGACAGGACATTCTAATAGGGTGTGCACTGAGGTTCCCAAGAACTATAGCTCTTACAAATGTTCATATTACTTATAGAGATTCTTCCATAACTTTTCAACTACACATAGTGGAACAGGATCATCAGATCCTCCTAAAACTGTGGGGAAATTAGATGCTTTACGTATATAAGGGTTCTAACCACATGCATCCATAATGAAGCTACTTTACGTAGTCAATGAGTCTCCAGAGGAAGAAGATACAAGTCTAGAAATTGTGAGAGGTACAATTACTATAATATCATCATTGGTAACTACTCTATTTGATACTGGTGCTTCTCATTAATTTATTTCAACATGTATTGGTAATTTTATTAATATCACTATGGATATTTTATCTTTTTAAATGAATACTACTACACCTCTTGGAATGAAGAGAGAGTAAGGTCTCTATAGTCCCACTCATGTCTTCTCTCTATAAGATGTTGAGATTTCTTGGAGTTATCTGGTTCTTGACATGAAACCTCTTGAAGTCATTTTTGGAATGAATTGGATCATTTACAATAAAGCCTGAATTGATTGTTATCTTCGACGGGTCTAGCTTACTACACCAAGTGGTGTGTCTCTTGTCTTTCCAGGAAAATGGGACCCATGTTCAAGAATATATGGACCTTCTTATCTAGAGCTAGGGAAAATAATATTAGTGTTTTTTGATATTTAGCAGGAATCTTTGAGTAGTGATCTCCCTCCAGTTGTCAACATGTTTATCAATTTGTTCCTTCTAACTTCTCTTATTTTCTACTGATATGGGAGGTCGAGTTTTCTATTGAATTAATTTCTATTACTCAACCAATTTCTATTCCCTCTTATCGAGTGGATCCATCTGAAATGAAAGAGATAAATTCCCAATTGGACGATCTTCTTAAGAAAGGATTTATACACCAAAGTGTTTCACCCGGGGGGGGGGGTGTCGGTTCTCTTCACAAAGAAAGATGATGGTTCCCTTCTCTTATGTATTGATAAATGAATTCTCAATCGAGTTACGGTAATGAAAAATTATATGTTTCCAAGGATTTATGATCTATTTAATTAGTTGAATGGGGTGAAGTGGTTTTCAAAGATCGACCATCACCCTGGTTACCATCAGTTGAGGATAAAAGAATTTGACCTTAAGAAAACCACATTTCGGAGTAGGTATGACCATTATGAGTACCTTGTTATGCCCTTTGGTATGAAAAATTCTCATGCATTTTTCATGGCTTTGATGAACATGATTTTCCATGAGTATCTGGATACCTTTGGGGTAGTCTTTTTGGATGAAATCCTTATCTACTGCAAGAACAAAGAGGATCATGTTCATCATATGAGGATAGTTCTGAATCAGCTAAGAAATCAACATATTTACTCCATGAATTCAAAGTGTGATTTTGAGATTTTGGAAGTTAAATTCTTGGGACACGTGGTGTCTGAACAAGAAATATTAGTCGATCCTAAGAAGGTAAAGGCTATTATGACATGGGGAAAACCATGATATATCTTTGAGATTCGAAGCTTCTCGGGATTATCTGGATATTATCATCAGTTCATGAAGGACTTCTCAAAGTTGGATTCTCTGATGACTGCTCTGACTCAGAAGGGGGTGAATTTTTCTTGTAATGATAAATTTTTGGGTTCTTTTATTGAACTAAAACATCTTTTGACAACTGCATCAGTGTTGACTCTTCTAGAGGATGGGTATGGCTAAGTGGTCTTTTGTGATGCATCGGGTTCAGGCTTGTGTTGTGTACTTATATGAGGTGATTATGTAGTTTCTTATAGATCTCATCAGCATAGGACACATAAGAAGAATTATCCTACCTATAACCTTGAACTTCCAGTTGTGATTCATGATCTTAAGAGTTGGTGGCATTAACTTTATGGTGAAAGGTTTACCATGTATTAAAACCAAAAAATCTTGAGTTATATCTTCTCTAAAAAATATTTGAATCTCCACCAGAGGCATTGGGTGGAGTACCTGAAGTATTTTGACTTTGACATCGCCTATACCCTGGGGAAATGGAATGCTATTGCAGATGCATTGAACAGGAAAATTCCAACCTAGGAAGTGAAAGAATCTTCAAAAGAGTGGAATTTGATGGATCTCTTTACATAGTTTCATATTAGACTTTTGGAGAATGGGGATGAATTTTCTTTATCCCACCTTCAGTTTAAATAAACTCTTCTCAAGTTGATTATTCTAGATCAAGAGCTTGATGATGAATTTCATATCATTAGAGACTCTCTTTATGGAGGGGAGATAGTTTCCCAATGGTATTTCTCTAAATAGGTTATTCTATGATATTAGAGTAACTTCATTATACCGTTAGTGGAAAGGAAGGTTATAATGGGGGATTATCATAATTCCCAATGGGATGTTCACCCAAGAACCACTAATATGTTCTATAACATGCAACGGAAATTTTGGTGGCCAGGAATGAGGTAGGGCATTGTTGAGTTTGTCTCATGTTTCTACATATACGAGCAGATGAAGGTTGAGCATCAGAAACCTTAATGTATACTTTAGCCACATATAGTCTATACTTGGAAGTGGGATGAAATCTCTATGGACTTCATGGTTGAGTTGCCTCTTACCCAGATAAAGAAGAATGCGATATGGGTTATGATTGACAGGATGACCAAGTCTTCTCACTTCATACCCATTTGTGAGACAACCAATGTTGAGGAGTTGGGAAATATCGATGTAAAGGAGATTTCTCGTTTGCATAGAGTTATATCTTCAATAATCTCTGATAGGGATCCTTGGTTCATTTCATGATTTTGGATAGTCTTTCAGGATGCATTGATATATTGATGTGGAAGAGTTTTCACACTCTTTTCCATATCCTTTTTGTATTTTTATTGACTTTTTTATACCAAAATGTTGTTTTCTATTAAAAAAATGATAATTGTTGTGCTTTTGTACCTTGCTGCGTAAAATAAGAAATATTAGTTTAAATCATGTGTTTTAATGTGAATTATAGTAATTTTAAATAATTATAAAATTAAATCAATTCTTTTGAATTTGAGTTTTTTTTTAAATTTTTCTCATTCTAATTAGTTTATCGATACATTAATTTAAGTAATTATTTATTTTTAATTTGTAAATAAATAACTCACTTTTCTTTAAATAATTAAATTGTTTTTTAACAATATAATTTTATTCAATTATTTAATTTAATTAATTCTTTATGTAATCAATTATTTAATTAATTGGTTAAATAATTTAATCAAGTAACTGTAATTACTTTAATTTTCAATTAAATTAATTTGTTTATAAATTTTAATAGAAATAAATTAATTCTATTAAATAAAGCATACTTAAATTTATCATTTAGGCCTGTTTTATTTATTTAGATTTTCATTATATTCTATTTCATTTAATTGATTAATTTATTAATCCATTTTTAGATGTCTTAAAGTTTTAATCAATTTATTTTTTGTTTTTGTTTTGCAGATGTTACTATGGCACCGATTCCTCTATTATGGTGGTACGTCTCACCATTCCACACCCATCTTATAGTGCCATCGCCACTACCCCTTTATTCATGATGGAACCGCTTCATGCTGCCACCATATTCCCCACCTCATAGTCTCACCATGATCATCACTCATGGTTCCACAAAAACCATCTATCGTTTCTGCCTCACGGTCTCACCGTGAGCATCACTCATGGTGCCAACTCTAATCCCATGACATTTCAGAACCGGTGCCACCGTCTCACACCCCCAGTCACCACTTTCTCATGGCTCACCGCTCCTTATCACGCACCATTTCAATGAACCACTACCACTCATCCATTCCATCTCCCTGCCTCCATCCCAACTCCAGCAACACAGAAAAATCTTCACAGTGGAAGTACTGGAAACACACACGCACAACAACAAAAAACCACAACAACAAAATCCAATTTAACCACAATCACCCCAACAAAGAGCATAAGAATGAAATCAAGAAAATCAGCAGTAGCATACACAAACTAGTATATTGAACACACAACACGAAGAATCCCCAAATTAGATTTTCTCAAAATTTAAATTGAAACTAGATTTGTTTTTAGATATGCAACTCAAACCCTTGCCCTCATTGTAGCAGAGAACCACTGAGCCTCCTGCTCTACTCCTCTACCTTCTACCACATCTGAGCCGCCTCCTGTTTCCCTTCTCCCTACTGTCCAGCTCCAAACCTCACTGCAACAAGCCCACCATGAACCTGCACCCTCTTCTCTATCCGCCCAGCACCCAAATCTTCTTCCCCTTGCGCCGCGTTTTCTTCATCATTCTGAGCCAGTGAACCGTTAAACAAAGCCAGATCCAAACCTCCATGCCATCGCTCGAGCTACTACCTGACCGCTCCCAGGTGGCGTTGTTGCCTACCATTCCCATTCCCCGAAGCCTCCTCCCCTCTCCGAATGAACCTGAACAAACCCCCCTTCTTCATTTTTCATTTTTATTTTTTAGTTTTTATTTTATTTTATTATAACATATAATGTAATATATATATTATGTAATATATATGATATACTATACAAAAATAATTATAGGATTAATAATAATAGTATATAATCTTTTATATATCATAATAATATATGTTATTAAATAAATATAATAGGTATACTCATATATTAGTAATAATAATATTAGATATTTTAAAATATATATTTTTATAATTATATTCAAGTTGTGATATAATATATGGTATATAGTAGTTTTATTTTTTATGAATCATGTGCGTTTTTTGCAGAGGGAGGGTTGTGGCCCGACCCGCACAACCAATTATTCAGTTAGGAGCAACTGCTCCAGTGACCAGTGCGGAAGAAGTAGAACTGTGAAAGCACCACGTGGAGGCTAGAGAACACTTTGGGTGAGATTCCAGAGACTTCGATTACCAGGTCATTAGCATTCATACATAGAGAGAATGAGTTATTCAGGGGAGAGATAAGGGACATCATATGAGGGATACTTCAAGATCCATCATCCATCCATAGCCATCTGGCGATCCCTAGAGTCTTCACCATTTTCCATCGGAAGCATATTGGTGGCTTCAGAGCAGCATATCATCATTTCATACCATGATTCCCAGGGCGGGACATCATTTTCACTCCAACATCTCATCCACCATCATGTAGCAAGAATTAGAGTTTTCTGGAGTTCAATAAGGGAGGCAAATATTTTTCTCATTTCTCTGTTTTGTGAATCTTCATTCATTATGAACATACTTCTGCTTAACTCTTTTAACTTGTTGAAGTTGATCATGATGCTAGGATAATATATTTTGGGGGAATAGACTAGCCAACTAGATTTGATGATCTATTGTTTATGCATTCATTTTCTACTGGATAACTCTCTCTCTTTCTCACATCATTTGGATAATTATTTTTATTTTAAATGTCATGTAACAGTGAAAAATAGTTTGGATTGGAACAAATTTCTAACTATTTTCAACATGAGGATTTAACTGAGAAGTTAGTCAATCTCAAGAGAGAGGAAGATTCACTAAGGTCAACTGAAAATTTGAACCTGGTGAATTCTGATTTTTAACCATTTCTTGATCGAATAATTTCTGCAGTTGAGATAACTATAGAGGTTATTTAGTCAAATGTTGACCAGATGAAAAATCTGGCAAACAGATCTCAATCAGATCCATATCCTTTGATTTATATGCATAAATAAGGAAAAAAATATTGAATCCATCTAGTTGATTTAACCTTCTCTATCATATTTACCTTTCAAACTTGTTCCTACTACACGTTGTCTACCTATTGTTTGTACTACCCCCGTGCATGCACCAGTTCACCTTCACTTCCCCACACATTGATTTTCACTCACTCCACTTCACCACCACTAACTCTTTTTATTTGTTTTTGTGTGTATTTTTGTTTATTTTATTTTTTTATATCACCAAGAACAACATTAGGCCTCCTTGTGGTTTGACCCTGTCTTTCCACTATTCTACAAATTTTAGTTTTTCACTCATACCCAACGCCGTGCATGCATGAAAATCTTGGCTCCATTTATGGAGAAGAAATGAGTGTCTATGTTGTTTTCCAAATTTTTATTTTATTTTAAAACAAGAAAAAAAAACAAAAATCATCATATAAAAAAAATCAAAAAAATAAATAAAAATAGATAAAAAAATCTGAAAAAAGAAAATTAAAATTAAAAAAAAGTGAACCTACTATATGAAAACTAGGTCTAGGTCTGAATACTTAGTACCTGGTAATCCTGAAATTTATAACCACCTCAAGGAATTAAGAAAGAAAAAAGACAAGATCAAAATTGAAGATAACAAAAATGAAAACTTGAACAATCCACTTCCTGAGAATTTGAACCAACCTGGAATGATGAACCCACTTGAAAATGAGATAGCTGAGAGGCATAGTCTGTGAGAGTTATTGCTACCATTAGTTCTAGTAACCCTTCATGCAATAAACTCTATCTTAGGTCCAAGAATTATAAAATCAAGAAATCCATGCTTAGTCAGCTACCTACCTTCAATGAAATTCCTAATCAAGAATCTCTAGTCTTCATTAGAGCCTTTTATTATAGTGGCCGACATCTACCACATAGGGGGTATCACTAAGGAAGAGATTAAACTGATAGTGTTCCCCTTCTATCTCAATGGAAATTCTAGGACTTGGTTTCCACAGTTATAAGAAGAAATATTTGTCACCTGGGATCAAGTTTACAATGCTTTCACAATGAAATTCTATACTTGGAGGTTGACATATGAAATTAGGAAAAAAATAACTGGATTCCTTCAGGATGAAGAAGAACTGTTTCACAAATCCTGGGATAGATTTAGAGGTTTTCTTAGTCAGTGTCCAAACCATCAATGTACACCCCAATTCCTCATGGAAACCTTTTATAACAGTCTCACACCTTACCACCAAACCTTGGTGGATCAGTCTTCTAGGGAAGACATTAGTGATACGACTACTGAGGAGCTGAAACAAATATTTAACACCTTACCTCCAAACTCCCAGCACAAATGCTCTATGAGGAGAACCATTGTGAGAAAGGAAACTGGCCCTACCCCTCAAGCTGAAGCCCAAGTTGCTGGGTTATTTAATGATAACCCACATCATACCATTAAGGAACAATTCCACCACTGTGGCATGTATGAAAATTCTCAGACCTGTTGTCCTAACTTTGATATGCCTGTCTAGCCTCATGAGAGTGCCAAATTTGCTAGATATAGACCTCATATGCAGCCTAGGGAAGATCCTTTTTCAAACACCTAGAACCAGGGGTATAGGAACCACCCAAACCTATTATGGAGGGAGCAAGGAGTCCTCCGACCTACTGCCCCTCCTTGATTCTAGCAGCCTCCTAGGCAATAATTCCAACCTCAACCCCAACATAAGGCTGAGTCATCCAACTCAAAATATGAGGTGAGAGACATGTTCCATCAATTGATAGGGAGGTTTTATGAACAAAAAACCAAAAATGAGTATGATAAAGTTCAAATGGATGTGATAATGAAGAACATGGAAATTCAAATGGGGTAGTTGGCTAGGGACACTAGTAATAGAGAAAAGGGTAGGCTACCAGGAACCACTAAAGCCAATACAAGGGAGAATTCCATGGCTTTGACCACCAAAAGTGGTCTCCAAACTCACAAAGATCCTAGTAAATAACCCCAAAATGATGAATATGAGATACTGGATGAATATGGAAACTCAAATCTGAAAAAACCTGAATATGGAAAACTAGATAGCCCTACTAGAATCCCTCCAGTTCCTACTGTTCTAGCTCAAAAACCCAAAGAAAAGGGATTAAAAAAAATACAATAAAGGGAAGAAATTTTTTGATTAGGAAGATATAGAGACGCCCCCAATTGTGAAGAATTTCCCCCTACAATCCCCTTCCCACAAAGAATTAAGAAACCAATTCATGATTCTGAACTATTGAAATTTTTTAAAGTGGTTAAAAATATAAACATTGATATCCCATTCTTGAAAGCCTTGATTAAAACCCTATAATATCTGAAATAACTCAAGAAAATCTATTCAAACAAAAATACATTGGAATAATTTTCCACCTATAGCTTAATAGAGGAGTGTAGTGATGTCTTGTAGAATAGGATACCACCTAAGCTTTAGGACCCATGAAGTTTTGTCATCCCTTGAAACTTTGGGGATAGAGGTGGTAAGTTCAATTGTTTGTGTGATTTGGGTGCTACTATTAATCTGATTCCCCTATCTTTTTTCTAGCATCTAATATTAGGAGTTCCCTAACCCACCACTATTGTGTTACAACTTGATGATAGGTCAATTACTCATCTAGTGGGTGGGGGCGATGATCTGTTAGTGGGAGTAAGAAAACTCTTTTTGCCTACTGAATTTCTTATCTTTGATATGGTGTGTGACCAGGAGGTTTCTATCATTCTTGATAGGCCCTTCCTAGCCACAGGGGAATTGTTATAGATGTGTCTAAGGGGAAATTGATTTTTAATATGGGTGAACAGAAAGAAGAATTCAGTGTGTTTAAGAAAATCCAAGAACCCACACACCCAATTTTCCCAAAATATGAGATTTTAGTTGTTGAGAGTAGAAATGATAAGGAAGAAGAGGAGTTTCTAAGAATGACAGCCAAAATCAGTAGTGAACCTGAGATCCCTACTGCCACTTGCATGGGGATCAGCTCGAGTAAGGAGAGATAATTTGTTGATGAGTTTGTGGGAGAATTTTTTGAGAACCTAGATGAGTTTGTTTTGGAGCACATTCTTACCCTGAGAGAGGAGTTTAAATTTGAAATTATTTTTTTGGAAGATCTAGTAATGAGGAATCATCCTTCTCTACAACCTTTTTTAAGAGGAAGAATGAAGTCCTTGGACCACCCAGGCCCAAGTGTCTTCCCTCAAGCAAGCCACCACATGCCCTTGAACTCAATCCCCTCTCTACTCATCTCAAATATTCCTTTTTTGGAGATATTTCCATAATTACTATTATCATTTCATCGAACCTATAGTTGAGTCAAGAGAAAAATCTACTTAGTGTTTTGAAGAATTACATGTCCATCATAGGCTAGCCGATTTCTGATATCAAGGGGATAAGTCCAGCCTTCTGCATGCACAAAATTAACATGGATTGTGAGTGTAATACTATAGTAGAATCCCAAAGAATACTCAAACCAAAAATGAAGTAAGGTTTGAGAGAATAAGTGATTAGGTTTCTTGATGTTGGAATCATTTTTTACATTTTTGATAGCCCCTGGGTAAGTCATGTCGAGGTGGTACCCAAAAAGAGTGGAGTGATAGTGGTCACTAATGAACAAAATGAAAAAATATAGACAAGAGAAGTGAATAAATAGAGAGTCTATATAGAATATAGAAAGTTGAATACTACCACAGGAAATTATCATTTTCCATGCCATTTTTGGATAAAATGTTAGAGAGATTGGCAGGTAATGATTTCTTCTACTTTCTTGATGGTAATTATTGTTACAACCGGATTTCCATTTCAATTTAGGACCAAGAGAAAAACACCTTCACCTATCTATTTGGGACATTTGCCTACCGAAATATTCCTTTTTGTTTGTGTGGTGCTCCTTCCACTTTTCAGAGGTGCATGATGGCAATTTTTTTAGACATGATTGAAAGGATAATTGAAGTGTTCATGGATGATTTTTGTTGTTGTGGGAAATAACTTTGAGAACTATTTTAAAAATCAGGAACTAGTGTTAGCACTATGCCAAGAGACCAACTTAGTCTTAAACTGGGAAAAGTTCCAATTCATGGCCACTGAAGGCATAGTTTTGGGACACTAATTTTATAAGAAGGGGCTAGAGGTCAATAATGCTAAAGTTGAGGTCATACAAAAGTTTCCATCACCTGAAAATGTCAAAGGAATCAGAAGTTTCTTGGGTCATGTGGGGTTCTAGTGGAGGTTTATTAAGGACATTTCTAATATTACTAGACCACTATGATCCCTTATTGTTAAGGAAACACCTTTTTTCATCGATGAGAAATCTCTAGAGGCTTTTAATATACTCGAGGAGAAGTTGAATAATTCCCCTATAATCACTACTCTTGACTAGAAACTTCCATTTTAGGTGACATGTGATTCTAGTGAATTTGCAGTAGAATCTGTTTTGGGTTAGAGGAAGGATTGGAAACTTCATGTTATTTACTATTCAAGCAAGCTGCTATATGATTCCCATAAGAATTAGTCTACCACTGAAAAGGATTTTTCTATTGTGTTATTTTATTTAGAAAACTTCAAGCAGTACTTGATAGGATCTAGGATCATAATTTTCACAGATCATTCAGCCCTAAAGTACATTTTGGATAAAAAGGACTCAAAATCCAGACTCATGAGGTGGACCTTGTAGTTAAAAGAGTTTGATTTAGTGATTAAGGATAATAAAGGGTATGAGAATTTAGTTGAATATCACTTATCCCGATTGAACAATACCCCAAGTAAGGAACCAAGAGAGATCAACACTTATTTCCCTGATGAACAATTTTTTGCTGCCTCTGTGCAATAATATGCTTGGTTCACAGACTATGAAAACTTTCTGGTAGTTGGATTCATGCCCAAGGATCTCTCACACAACCTTAGGAAGAGTCTTATATCTGACCTGAAATGTAATATTTGGGATGACCATCTTCTATTTAGGATATGTACTGATGGGATTTTGAGAAGATGTGTGGTTACATATGAGATTTTTCCCATACTTGAGAGCTACTATTAATCACATTGGGGTGGCTACCATGGAGGAGAAAATACTGCTCAAAAGGTTCTAAGGATGGTTTCTACTTTCCAATATTCTTTAAATATTCTAGGAGTCTTGTTATTGGTTGTCAAAAATGTCAAATGTTGGGAAATGTTGGAAGACAACAGGAACTTCCCCAAAAAGAAATTCTGGAGGTTCAAATCTTTGATGTGTGGGGATTTGACTTCATGGGACCATTCCCATCCTCTTATGGGAATGAGTTCATTTTGGTTGTTGTGGACTACATGTCCAAGTGGGTTGAGGTAGTACCTCTACCTGATAATTCACCTATTAGTGTTATGAAATTCATCAAGAAAAACATCTTTTCTATGTTTGATGTGCCTCAAGAATTCATCACCGATAACGAGACTCACTTCCAGAATTATAAGTTCCAAGGTTTGATGGAGAAGTATGGGTGCTCACATAGGACATGAACAACTTACCACTGATAGTCCAGTGGGCAAGAAGATGTTTCAAATATAAAGCTCAAACAGATTTTAGAGAAAACTGTGTCTAGCTCTAGAAAGGACTAGTCAAGGAAAATGGAGGAGGCCCTTTGGGCCTATATAACTACTTATAAGAATCCTATAGGGATGTCACCATATAGGATACTCTTTGGGAGAACATGTCATCTACCAGTTGAGTTACAACAGAGATCTTATTGGGCGGTGAAGGCTCTTAACTTTGATTTCAAGTCTACTGGTGCGAGAAGACTGTTAGAGATGAGGGAGCTGGAGGAGATTATAAGAGAGTAATATGAGAATTATGAAATTTAAAAAGAAAGAAAAAATTATTTTCATGACTCAATCATTCAAAATAAAAATTTCAAGGTTGGTGAGAGGGTCCTGCTTTTCAATTATAGATTGAAGCTGTTTCCAAGAAAGTTGAATACCTAGTAGTAAAGACCCTTTACCATTGTCAGAGTTTTGGTTAATAGAGTTGTTGAGCTAGTTGGAGAAGAGAATCAACCATTATTATTCAATGGTCAATGAATAAATAACTTATTTGATGGAAATACAAGGGGATTGGCTTCCATTTCTATGTTGGAAGAATGAACTGTTTCAAGTCTAACTGAGGACTATAAACTCAGTGTTTCATGGGAACTAACACATGGTTTCTTAGATGTTTTCCTTTTATTTTTTTCTTCAATAATGTTAACCCCTGTTGCTTGTTCCCTAGTTTATCCTATTGACTACTTGATAGTTCCTCATGATCTATTTTTGTTTTAGAGAGAGAGTGGTTGCTGCCAGAAACTTGGGCAAGAAAACCCAAGGGAGTAATCCACTGCATCATATGGATAACATTTCTTTATACTCACTCCCTTGGGTTACTTATCTTGAACTTAAAACTATGCAATATTATTTTAATTATTTTAACTTGCAAGTTAATGAAGAGGAGTAACCACCCAATGCTACTAAAGAGAATATGTATATGGAATTCAGTGTTAAAGCTCTGATAATTCAGGGAAGTGTTGTTCTGCCCTTCAACACTTTTAATTACATGCTTAATATTCACTGTGAATTAAGTTTGTGGAACTTCTCCCTGACCTATGAAAAATTAACTGTGTTTCTTACTTGGGTGTTATCTTGCTAATGTCTACTTAGTTGAAAAAGTATTTTGAGCTGCATTTTGAAACTTACTACACCCACTGTTTTCATTCTCATTGAGATGTTTCTACACATCATTTTTAATGATTCTACTAATTAAATTTCATTGATGAAATATTTTATCTACTCATAATTATTCAAATCATGAACATTTTAGGAATACAACTGAGCTTATTACTGGTGATGATTGGTGGGGTTTGAATCTTCTATCTTTTTTTTTGTGTGGAAAATAAATTTTTTGAACCTTGTTTCTACCCTCTCCACATCCTTTTTAAGCTGAAATGTCCATATGTTTGGAACATAAAGTGTCTTACACCTTATAATTCAACATTGGGGATAATGTTGGGTTTTAAGTGTGGGGGGTAGGGGTAATTTTAGTGTCATTTAAAATTCCCCCTTCTTGAACCTGACTTTGTTTTTTCTAAAATGATTCAATTTTTTCAAATATCGTTCAAAATATTTCAAAAAAAAAAACAAATTCTTTTATTACATGATGGTTATTAGAGGTTCACTGGTACTTCAATTCTGTCCTGTTTATTGGATAACTATTTGCTGGTTGTTGAGATAGGCACTTAGTTAGAAACTGTTACATTTGAGTGATTACTGTGTGGAATTGTTCATTGTATTTATGGATCTGTCTATTTAGGAACTGAGGTTGGGAGTGTGGTAGGATAGTTTTTGTGGATGAGGATCATGAATTAGGGTAAACTAGAAGTTATTAGTATAACCTAGGGGAATCAAATTTTTATTAAATAATATTCAATCACTTTAGGAAGTCAACTCAAATGATTATTAGTTAATTCCTTTGTAACTAGAGTAAAATGGACAAATGAGATCCCACAGTGGGTATTTGAGACAAGATGCATTGGGTTCATTTCTATAAATAAATAAATCCAATTTTAATTTTAATAAGTGCTATTCACAGTGCAATGAACATGGAATATGGATGATAAAAAGTAAAATAAAGTTCCCTGGTAAAAAATGAACTCATTAGTGTGAGTGGAATTTTGAACCCAAATGAAGAAGGGAGAAATTGACTTCGTTAATTTTCATTTGTGTTGAATCAATAAAGTAATCAAATTAATGGACTTTAATTTTTGGAACCTGGGGGAAGGTGAGAATGGATGGTTCCCATGGTTATGTTTTGAGTTCCACTTTATCTAACCATTCAACACTCCTTGAATCAGAAATTAAATTGGAAATTGAAGTAGGAAAGTTAACGAGTACATGCCGGAGGCATGAAATACTTGACAGTGTATGAATCTGTGATGCTTTTGACATACAATGGGTATTTGAAGCTAGGCCAGGCATCATTTTTGAGCACCTTTGGATAACCTGACTCATTGTTTGGTCTTGTTCCATGGCATATTAATGTTTAATCATTCACTTTTTGAACTGAAACTCAGAAATCATATTTCTATTTTAAAGTCAAGGGCATGCATTTGTTTGAGGACAAACAAGGTTTTAAGTGTTGAGGATTTTGATTTGGTAGTGTTTTCACACTCTTTTCCACATCCTTTTTTGTATTTTTATTGATTTTTTATACCAAAATGTTTTTTTTATTAAAAAATTGGTAATTGTTGTGATTTTGTACCATGATGTGTAAAATAAGCAATTTCTGTTTAAATCATGTGTTTTAATGTGAATTATTGGCATTTTAAATAATTCTTAAATTAAATCAATTATTTTGAATTTGACTTTTATTTTTAATTCTTTTATTTTTTTATAATTTTTCATTCTAGTTAGTTTATCAATTCATTAATTTAAGTAATTTTTTATTTTTAATTTGTAAATAAATAACACACTTTAATTTAAATAATTAAATTGTGTTTAACGATGTAATTTTATTCAATTATTTAATTTACTTAATTATTTAATTAATCAATTGGTTAATTAATTGGTTAAATAATTTAAGCAAGTAACTTTAATTACTTTAATTTTCTCTTAAATTAATTTGTTTTTAATCTTTATTACAAATAAATTCATTATCTTAAATAAATCATAATTAATTGTATTATTTAATATTATTTAATTTATATAGTTTTTAATTATATTTTATTTAATTTAATTGATTAATTTATTAATCCATTTTAAGTTGTATTAATGTTTTAATTAATTTAATTTTTTTTGTTTTGTAGATGTTACAGTGGCACTGCTTCCTCTATTACGGTGGCATGTCTCACAATTCCACACCCATCATACGGTGCCACCACCTCCATCCCTTTCTTCATAGTGGCACCGCTCCATGCTGCCACCGTATCCCCCACCTCACAGTCTCACCATGAGCATCACTCATGGTGCCACAAAATCCATCCATCGTTTCGGCCTCACGGTCTCACCGTGAACATCACTGATGGTGCCACCTCCAACCCCTTACCATTTCAGAACTGGTGCCACCATCTCATATCCTGAGTCACTGCTTCCTCATGGTCTCACAACTCCTTCTCAAGAACTGTTTCAATCAGCCGCTTCCACTCCTCCATGCCATCTCCCTACCTCCGTCCAAACTGCAAAAACACAGAAAAATCTTCGCAGTGGAAGCACCACAAACACACAACAATAGAAACAACAAAGCACAACAACAAAATCCACTTCAACCACAAGCAACACAAAAAAGTTCATAAGAATGCAATCAAGAAAATCAGTAGCAGCATATAAAAACAATTAGATCGAACATACAACACGAAGAACCCCCGAATCAAATTTTCTTAAAATTTAATTTGAAAATCGATTTGTTTTCAGATCTGCAACTGAAACCCTTTCCCTTGTTGTAGCCATCAACCAATGAGCCTCCTGATCTACTCCTCTACCTTCCACCACATATGAGCTGCCTCCTATTTTCCTTCTCCTTGCTGTACAACTACTAACCTCACCATAACAAGCCCATCAAGAACCCACACCTTCTTATCTATCCACCCAGTACCCGAATCATCTTCCCCTTGCACTTCATTTGCTTCATCATTCTGAGCCACGGGACTGCTAAACCATGTGAGAGCCAAACCTCCATGCCATCGCTCGAGCTCCTACCTGACTGATCCTAGGTGGTGTTATTTTATACTATTTCCATTCCCCAAAGCTGCCTCCCCTCTTTGGCTGAACCCGAACAAACCCCATTCTTTGTTTTTATTTTTTCTTTATTAGGTTCTTTTTATTTTATTATAGCATATAATAAAATATAATATATATGTTATTTAATATATATGATATACTATTCAACAATAATTATAGGTTTAATAATAATAGTATATAATCTTTTATATATCATAATAATATATGTTATTAAGTAAATATAATAGGTATAATCATATATTAGTAATAATAATATTAGATATTAATATATATATATATATATATGTTTATAAATACTTTCAAGTAGTGATATAATATATGGTATATAGTAGTTTCATTTTTTATGACTCACATGTGTTTTTTGCAGAGGGAGGGTTGTGGCCCAGTGCGTTCACCCCATTATTTAGTTAGGAGAAACTACTATATTGACCACTGCAAAAGAAGTAGAACTGTGAAAGCTCCACATAGAGTCTAGGTAACACCTCAGGAAAGATTCCAGAGACTTCGATTACCAGGTCATCAGCATTCATACATAGAGAGCATGAGGGATTCATGGGAGAGATCGGGGACATCAGACATGGGATACTTCAAGATCCATTATCCATCCATAGCCATCCAACGATCCCTAGATTCTTCACCATTTTCCAACAGGAGAAGATTTGAGGCATCAAAGTAGAAAATCATCATTTCATACCTCAATTCCTAGGGTGGGAAATCATGCACACTCCAATGTCTCATCCACCATTAAGTAGCAGGAATTGGTGTTTTTGGGAGTTCCAGCAGGGAGATGAATATTTTTCTTATTACTCTATTTTGTGAATCTTCTTTCACTATGAACATACTTGTCTTTAACTCTTTTAAATTTTTTAATTTGATTAAGATGAAAGGATAATATTTTTTGGGGAATAGACTGGCTAGCTAGAGTTTTTGATCTATTGTTTACGCATTCATTTTCTACTGGATAACTTTCTCTCTTTCTCACATTGTCTGGATAATTATTTTATTTTAAATTTCAAGTAACTATGAAAACTAGTCTTGATTGGAACCAATTTCTAACAGTTTTCAACATGAGGATTTAACTAAAAAGTTAGTCAATCTCAAGAGAGAGGGAGATTCACTGAGTTCAACTGACAAGTTGAACCCGATGAATTATGATTTTTAACCATTGCTTGATCGAATGATTTCTAAAGTTGAGATAACTGTAGAGGTTATTTAGTTAAATGTTAACCAGATGACAAATCTAGACAACCGCTCTCAATCATATCCAAATTCTTTGATTTTAATGCGTAAATAAGGAAAAACAATATTGAATCCAGCCAGTTGATTTCTCATTCTCTATCATATTGACCTTTCAAGATAGTTCCCACTACACATTGTCTGCCTGTTGTTTGTACTATCCTTGTGCACTCACCAATTCACCTTCACTTCCTCACACACTGATTTTAACTCACTCCAATTCACCACCACCAACTATTTTTGTATGTTTATGTGTGTGTTTTTGTTTATTTTATTTTTTTAGATCACCAAGCACTACAATAGGCCTCCCTATGGTTGGACCCTAGATTTCCAATGTTCCAATTAGTAATTCGGTTATAAATTTTAGTTTATCACTCGTACCCAATGACGCACATGCACACACGTTTCAAGATCCAATTAAGAGTTGCGTTTAGGGTAGAATTGGTTCTTTGAAATTGAAAATTTGGTTTTTGGTGTTTTGATTTAATCTGTTGTGTTTGATTCTGTTTTTGTACGTAGAAGATGTTGTTGTTGGTCATGAGTAGTAGCATGGGAGCATCAGTGTGAGTGGCGGTGTCAAGGTCTAGGATGAGGATGAAATAGTGGTTGTTGAATTACTGTGGTATAGATGATACAATGCCGTGATAAGTAAATGGTGTGAGAGTTATGGTGGGAAGGGTTAATTGTGGCACATATGATATGATACAAATGGTTCAAAGGTTGGTGATGCGTTGTGACAGATGATATTTAAAGTAGAGAAGAAAGAGAAAAAAAGGGGACTCTCATTCTGACTCTAACTAACACACCAGATTTGAGATTGGAATCCTGGGAGCAACATTTGAGATGAGCTGGAGGCCAAGGATCCCAATATCAGAGCAGTATTTGGGGAGTTCTTATTCCCTCTGTCCTTAATTTTTGTACTCTGTTCATGGATGATTTTCACTACTTTAATCAAGATGATCAGAGGGTAAATTGCCTTAGTTGAAGAATTCAATTCTGCTGGTTAATCATTAAAACTTCTTCATTCACTTTACATTTTACAGAATCATAATCGATCAGTGTGATTGATTAATGATCCTCTATTTAGTTGTTTCATGCTTCAAATATTTTCTTAATTCATCAATTCAAGATCAATTGGCGAGGTATTTCTTGAATAAATTTAACAAAGCACTAATTTCTTTAAATTTGGAAATTAACGGTGAGTTTATTTCCATATGTTTTCCTTTTATAAAATTCAAGAAGTTTGACTGATTTTAGAGTAGTGAACTCCTAAAGTCTATCTTCCGTGTGTTGAGTTTTCTGGAAAGGGAGACTTTTCACCTTTTTCTGGAGGTATGATTCAATAAAGTTTAGTGGGGAAGATATCCTTTAAACCATAAGTTTGTAATTCCAAATTATTACATCTGATCTACTTCTTCGACCTTGATACCTTATTTTAGTATTATGTTTTCTTATGTTAGTTTTACTGTAGTTCTTAGTTCATCAGTATAATTGTAAATGGTTCAATTTCTTGTCAACATTTTTATCTTTACTTCTTACTTAAATAAAAGTACAAAAAAACTAAAAATTTATAAATATAAACAATGTTCACTACCTACACTGGTGACAATAATGGAGTTAATTTTGAATAAAACATTAGATTTATCACCTTCCTTCCATTGGGTTCGACCATGCACCACTGTGCTAGTGTAGGAGTTATAAATAATATTTTGAGGGCTGTGGAGACATCCAAACACATCAAAATTTGGATCCATTTCTGGGGAGTGATTCAGGACCTTTGACCACATCAGTGCCATGATTTTGGATAGTCTTTCAGGAGGCACTGGTATATCAAGTCCATTTGAGCATGACCTACCATCCACAATTAGATGACCAGACAGAGAGATCTATATATATTCTTGAGCATATGCTTCGTGCTTATGTTCTTGACTTCAATGGGGCTTGGAATGATCACTTGGGGATGGTTGAGTTCTTCTATAACAATATTTATCAGTCATCAATTAGAATGGTTCTTTTTGATGCCTTTTATGGCTATCCTTGTAAATATATATTGTATTGGTCAGAGATTGGTGAAAGTTCCTTGGTTTGAGCAAGCTTGGTACAAGAGATGACAACAAAGATTTAGTTAATCTGTTGGATAATGTTGATAGTGAAGTTTCAATATAAGTCTTATAATGATCAACACCATATAACTTTGGAGTTTTCAATTAGTGTCTAGGTGTTCTTGAATGTTTCACCCTGGCTGGGTCATCAATAACTTGGGAGTAAATTGAAGCTTAATCCTTATTTTGTGGGACCTTTCGAGGTTTTTGAATAGGTGGGTAAAGGTTTATAAAATTTAGAACATCCACTGTAGCTTACATTGATAAATAATTTATTCTATGTATCGCAGCTGAGAAATTGTTTATCGAATCAATATCATGTTTTGAGTTAGAGTGATCTGGAGATTGAATATGATGTATCTTTGACCGAGTGGCTAGTTGGGATTGTTGATTTTGAGACCAAGGTACTTCATGGGAGGATGATACATTTGGTCTACGGGATATGACATCAAGTTTCTGATAGTCATGAGACATGGGAACATGAGGCACTAATAATAGAGTAGTAACCTCATATTTTTGCAAAGGAGGCTTCTTCATAGGCTTTCTAGGGATATAAAGTTTCTATGGTGGGTAGGTTGTAACATCCTGTTACTAATCTGACATGTATGCCTTTAACCTTGTAATGGTTTTTTCTTTTCTTTGAATGGGTAGGGTTGAGAATGAATTGGGAGGATACCTATAATTTTGAAGTTATAGATTTGTTGGACTCAACTTTAACCAACTTTTTTTATAGGCTGTAGGAGGGTTATATACCATATAACTAGGTTACATGATGTGTATGGATTTCTGGATTCAAGTCATGAAATTATTCATTCTATTAAGGTTACAAATTGTGAATAACCTTTAAATGTCGTGAGGTATTTAATGGATGGTTTTTAATTTGATGTGACACTTTTTTTTTGGCAATTTTGAATATTAACTATTTCCTGAAGTGAAATTGTTCTACACATCATGAATTACCCCGACTTCATTTTTTTAAATGGGTAACACAGTTGAGATATTTTATTTCCTCTATTATTATTTCAACTACCTCAACCTAAATTCTTCAACATGTGATCTTGAAGCTCTCCAGCCCTTCAAGATCCATTTTTTGGCGTTCGATCATCGTTGCCCTTGTGGTGTTATTCCCAAGAAATCCCTCTCCTACATTATTCACCTTTCTCTTTTTCTCCTCCTCTAGGATTTCAAAAGATCATATTGAATTTGGTGGATATACACTCTGTGACGTTGGATATTAGTTCTAGTTTGAGTTTCAAGGTCATATACACCTTTATTCTCATTGACAAGTGTTGTTGTGAATGTTGCATTTTAGGAAAAGCTAAGTAGTTCTATCCCGATTAGCCAAATTTTTTAACCTTGAATTTCTTGATTTATTTCAAATTTTGATTTAAATTAAATTTCTCAAACTTTATTTCAATGGATTTATTAAAAACCCAATTCTAGTGAATTGGGAGATTTGAAATTGTTTTGGCACAAAACTTGGGAAAAACCCCCAATTCCATTAGATTGGGGTTTGTTTAAGTAAATTTGTTGATTTAAATTGATGGAAATTATTTCAATTAAATTTTTGAATTTAATTTTCGATATGAATTGTGAAAATTAATGGAATTGGTTTTGAATGGATTTTAAAATTGTGAAAATGGATTAAAAATCTTTTGATAGAAACCTAATGGTTTTATCATGTTAAAGAGGCTTGTTTTTTTATTAAAAACCACACTACTACAAAAATGGGAAAGGGAAGCGCCACCTTATATCAGCACTGAACAAACACCACTGATAAAGAAACCCTGTATCAGTGCTTTTCTAGCACTGATACGTGGATTCTTTATCAGCACTAGAAAAGTGCTGATAAAGATGCCCTCTATCAGTGCCAAAATTTTAGCGATAATACATGGTAACCTTTATCTACTCTAAAAAATCACTGATAAAGAGACACTTTATCAGTGCTAGAAAAGGGATGGAAAAGATTCCATGTATCAGTGCTAAAATTTTAGCGCTGATAAAGGTAGACTTTGTCATCGCTTTTTTAGCAGTGATAAAACCGTAGTCCTATATTTTATAAAATCAGTTGCATAGTGTCCTTGGTTTATCATGACCTAAAGCTCTCGTGGTACTATAACCCTGCGAATCCCCTTCCCCGCCCCACAATCTTCATGTTGCTGGACCTCCGCCGCTCCCGATCTTCGCGTTTCCATACCTCCTCCGCTAGCCCTTCTCCCAATCCTCCCCCTCGAACCCCTTCAACGGATCCTCCTCCCCGCAAAACCTACTTATCCTCCTCTTCGCTCGACCCTACTCCTCGCGAACCCTACTCCTCCATTTCTCTTCGGCTGGTGACTCCTCCTGTGCACCTTTACCTCTAGCCGTCACGCCTTCCCCTCCCGACGTAGCATAAAAGGTTCCCTACTTCTCCTCCTCTAAGGGGAATTTCTTTTCTATTGTTTTTGATTCTGTTCTTGAAATTTCTTCTTGGGAAGGATGTGACAAAAATGCTAATTTGGTTTTTGTGTTTTTCTGTTATGGTTTTAATGGTTAATGGTCATACATAAAACTTTTATTGTGAATTTATTATATGTTTTCCCTTTTATGATACTATGTATGGGGTATTTATCACTATGATTATAAGGGTGATGGTTGATTGATGTGGTTGGATATGACATGGTAGGTAAGAGATATGATTTTCAGGACTTAACTAGTAGATTATGAGTGAGTGTCTAAATAACTATTATTTTATTATTCCTTAAGTTACCATGGGTGGCTGAAAAAGGTGTCTGAGGAATTAATTAATCTAATTATAAATTTCCCCAAGTCCTAAATGAGGTTTGTGTTCCCCGGTTGAGTTCTAATTGATATTTTTGATGTTCTTATGTCTCTTGACTAATGTTTACTTGTTTTCTATTAATATTGTATAGTAATATGCCCCCAATAAGACTTATAATCAAGCTTTATGAGGGATGTACTAATGAACCAAAAAAAGAGAATCCTCCTATCAAGTAGAACCTCGTAGAGGATGTAGTGCACATAGTCAGAGCTATGGTCTAGGGACCCTCACCTACCCCCATTTACGCTAAAGTGATGGAACCTCAATGAGAAAATATTGGATATCAGGCCTCAGATTTTATTCATCTGAAATAACCATCCTTCTAAGGAACAAATGATCCTTAGGAGGAAGTGTATTGGTTGTGAAATATTTAAAGTCTATTTGTGTTTTTGGAGATGTCATATTCCACTAATGTAAAGTGTGCTATATTCAATCTCGGGGGGTCTAGAAGGATATGATGGGATTATATAGTTATAGATAAGCTAAATGGGGTCTTATATTGAAAATACTTCAATAATTTTTTTACGGAGCAATTATATCTAGATTCGATGGTATCGGGTAAGTCCATCGAGTTTCTCAGCCTCATATAAGGTTATTAGACATTGACTCAATATACTAATAATTTTTTTAAACTTTCTCAGTTTCCACTTGAAGTGGTGTCAAACAAGAATCTTAAGTCCCATAGGTTTTATATGGGTCTTCAATCAGATATCCAATATCAAGTATTTACGCTAAATTTTTCCTAAAATTTTGATGTTCTAGATAGGTATGTGATGGATGAAATTGGCATGACTATTATATCAATGTTAACTAGAGTAACTTATATTCCCAGTGGTAGTTTTAGTGGTTCTTATAAGTGGAATATAAAGTAGAACGACCCTCATAGTGAAAATATTAGTGGTGGTATTTTATAGAAAACTTTTTCCAGATCACCTGTAGTGTCTAGTAAAGGCTAAATGACTTTTTACAATGTGGAAAGATTGATAACTCAAAGTATTATTGCATAGAATCATTGAAAATTTACATCTTGTACAGATATTAAACCCACTTGAATAGGGTTTTACATGTTTTACTACCCTGTGTAGTGTAATGGAATCATAAATATTGAGAGGTACCAAATCATAGTAATATTATTTAATAAAAATGGGATCCTAGAAACATGTATTAGAAACAAAAAAACATCATGCAGTAGATTAATATCTAGTAGGAACAGATGTGGGTCACGCGATAGTGAGAGACACCATTTCTATTTATTTTTCTTTAGTGTATGTTTTATTTGATATTGGTTCCCATCATTATTTCATATCAAACCTCAATATAGAACTATTGAAACTTATAATAGAGCTCATGGCTTAAGTGACAGAGATTATAATATCTCTCTGGATAAAGAGGGAGTAAGGTCTCTGATTCCCCTCTTATGCTTTCTCTTTTTCAGAGATTTAGATAATATGATATTTTTTGGTTCTTAAAATGATTCCCCTATATGTTATTATCAGAATGGACTGGCTAGTTTCTAATAAATCTTGGATTTACTATTATCATCGGTGGGTGTCCTTCACTGCCCCCGATGGATAATTCCATGTTTTCCATAGAGAATCAGACCTGAGGTCTAGTCATGCTACACCTCTTCTTCCAGAGTTGAGTGGGATGATATCCTTTTATGCTATTGAACTGGATTAGGAAGCCTATTATAGTGAACTTCCCCTAGTATCTATTTAACTTCCAAAAGTGTTTCCTTTAGCCTTTTTTAGTCTACCACTAGAGAGAGAGGTGGAGTTCTCTCTCAACCTGGTGATGGGTAAAAAACCAATATCTATTCTATCTTACCATATAGAACTAGTTAAATTTAAGGAACTAAATAATTACTGGGATGAATTAGTTTCCAAATTCTTTATTTAACCTAGTGTGTTGCCTTGGGAAGAACTGGTGATTTTCACCAAGAAGGTCATTGGAACCCTTCGCTTGTGTGTTGATTACCAGAATCTCAATCAGGTTATGATCAATAAAAAATATTTGTTGACCTATATTTATGATTTATTAGATCATCTAATGGTGGGGGGAGTGGTTCTCTAAGATCGATCTTTAGTTTGGTTAACACCAGCTTAGGATAAAGGAGTTTGATATTCCAATGGTCTCATTTAAGAGTAGGTATATTCACTATGATTATTTTTTATTCCATTCAGCTAAACCAACACCCCATATATATTTATGGTGACTATGAATTGGATTTTCCATTTGAATCTAATTTTTTTTATGGTATTTATGGATGACATCATGGTTTATTCTAAAACTATGGATGATCATATACCTAATTTGATAATAGTTTTGGACATCTTGAGGAATCACCAATTTTATACAAAGTTATCAAAGTTCCAATTCTAGATTTGGGAGGTGAATTTCTTTGGTCATGTGGTCTCAGAACATGGTATCTCTGTTGATATGAAAAGGTTAAAGCTATCATGTCATGGGAGGAACCATAGAATGTCTTTGAAATTTAGTAATTCTTCGGTTTATTGGATTATTATCACCAGTTTGAGATTTATGTGTGACTATATACTTATAATATTTTATTATTACTTCTTACACACCACCACTTGAGTTTAGTAAACTGATTGAAATCTATATGGGTACATTGGTTCTGATGTGGATATGGTTTTTTATGTGTTTGTGACATGTGTATGTGTGGATATATGGGTATTTAGGCATGATGATATTGAATGTAGGGAAGAGACCTAGGATTGGTAGATGTATCATTCTTGAATATTCTTGTGTTTGGACTGGGGTGATTTAAGGAAACTATAATGAATATAAAGTAATTATATTTAATGCATTCCATATTGTAGATATTATGAGAATCCTTTCTTTACTTATAGAGTTGGATACTGGTTTTCATCCATATGTATTTTAGGTTGGTGAGGTATAAAAGGATGGACTAGTTGACCATAAAAGGGTTGACCTGATAGAGGAGGATGAGCCATAGAGGATGATTCTGTGTGAGTTTTACTATCTTTGACACAAGTGATTATCCCCATGAACCCCTTTGTGTTTGGAAACTACGTTGATTTTGATGTCTATTCTATCCCGGTTCTATTGATTTTCGAATCTTTATTGGAAATGGTTAGGCTCTATTAATCTCTATTTTTATAAGGAAGTGGTTCTATTATACTATATTTGGAAGTCTTGTTTTTTGTACTTGAACCATAAATACTAATATTTGAGATTCGAATAGGATGGATATGAAGAAAGATCGGAGGGATGCTAATCATTTGACAATAGAGTATGAGAATGAAGTGAAAGAGGTCATCAAGTTTGCAAATTATCACACAAAGGATCCTTCTCAAATCCTTTTCCATGTTTATGTTGTTGTTATTCTAGAATACTTACTCCAGAGGAGTTGGAAGAACATTTGATATGTCACGGAATAGATCAGAGTTATAAATGTTGGAATAAACACGGAGAAAAAGCGAATGTAGCAACTAGTTGGGATAAAACTGTGTTTAATGGATCATTAGATATGAATAAAAATATGGATAATGAAGAAGACTATATGGAGGATGTGATTATATATGTCAATGATGATGAAGATCGTATTGAGGAAATGACAAAGACAATTGAATATGAACTCCGTGATTGCCCAAAATTTTTTGAGAAGTTAAAGAATTGTGTAAAGATGCCATTGTATGGTAGTTGCACTAAATATATAGCATTATCAGTTATAATGAAGTTGTATAAATTGAAAGCAGGCAATATATGGAGTGATGTCAGTTTTACAGAACTACTTTCTCTATTGAATGATATGCTCTCAGAAGATATTGATCTCCCAAGCCGGAAATATAATGCTAAACTAATGCTACACTCGATGGGTATGATTTCTGAAAGAATACATGCCTGCCCGAAAGACTGTATATTGTTTCACAAGGAGAAAAAATCACTTACATAATGCCCAAAGTGTGGTTCTTCTCGATACAAGAAAGATTAATCCAATCCTACGAAAGTTGTCAGGTACTTTCCAATCATTCCAAGGTTTAGGCATCTATATAGAAGTGAAGAATCTGGAAGACAATTGTTGTGGCATGCAGATAAAAGAAATAAAGATGTGAAATTACGTCATCTAGACGACTCTCCTCAATGGAAGAAAATTGATCATGAGTATCCTGAATTTGGAAAAGAGTCAAGAAACATTCTTCTTGAATTATCTACAGATGGAGTGAATCCTTTCGGTTTTCAAAACCATAACTCATAGTACATGGCCTATTATGTTGGTAAATTATAACTTTCCACCCTTGTTATGCATGAAGTAGAAATTCATCATGTTATCTATGCTTATATCAACACCAAAACAACCAGGTAATGATATTGATGTTTATCTGGATCCTTTGATCGAGGATTTGAAGTTATTATAGGATTCATGTGTTATGTTGTATGATGCTTATAAAAGAGAATACTTCACGTTGAGTGGGATGTTGTATGGGACAATAAATGATTTCACCTCTTATGGAAATTTGTCAGACTACAACATTAAAGTAACTCAAGGGTGTCCCATGTGCGAAGAAGATACATAATCAATTAGGTTGAAACATCCATTGAAATCTGTGTTTATAGGATATCCTAGATTTATACCACGTCAGCATAAGTACTGATCTTAGACAATATCATTTAATGGAAGTTCAAAACAACGTGAAAAAATATCTTCACTAACAAGTGATCAACTGTTTGAGAAAGTAAAAGATGTGAACACTATTTTTGGTAAACCATTTTCGAAAAACCTTATGAAAATCGGTTGGAAGAAGAGATCATTTTTTTGAATTACCATACTGAAATTGTTTGTACGTTAGAAATTTTCTTGATGTGATGCATGTGGAAAAAAATGTATGCGACAGTGTTATTAGAATGTTACTAAATTCCCCTGGAAAAACAAAGGTTTGAATTAAGTCAAGGTGGGACATGGTTGACATGAGAATACGAGAAGGGTTGGCTCCCGTGAAGGGTGAAAATCGAATGTTTCTTCCTCCAGCTACTTATTCTATTTCTAGGGAGGAGAGATATTAGTTTTACAACTTCATCAATGATGTAAAGGTTCTAGAGGGGTATTCATCAAATATCCAGAAAATTGTGTCAATGAATTATTTGAAGTTAAAAGGTTTGAAATCACATGACTGTCAAGTTTTGATATAAGATCTAATTACTATAGCTTTACGTTGCATTTTTTCCAAGAATGTTCATTATACTCTAACAAAACATTATTTATTTTTCAAAGCTATATGCAGCAAAGTTTTAGACCCAACAAAATTTCCAGCTATGGAAAAAGAAATTGTCATCATATTTTGTGAATTATAAATGTTCGTCCCACCACAATTCATTGATATGATGGTTCATTTGATGATTCACTAGGTGAGAGATATTTGACTTTGTGGCCCTATTCACTATAGATGGATGTACCCGTTGAATGGTATATGAATATTTTGAAAGGGTATGTCAAAAATCGAAGTCGACCAATTGTTGTATAGTGGAGCAATATATTGTTGAGGAAGCCATTGATTTTTGTACCGAATACCTATCTGATGTAAAAATCATTGGTCTCCCGAAATCTCATCACACTGGACACATTGAGGGTGAGGGAATTTTTGGAAGAGATGCTGTGACAATCAATATTACAAATTAGAAGTAGGACCACCTTTATGTTTTTCATAATAGTTGGGTGGTTGCTCCATATATTGAAACTCACAAAGAAATTCTTAGGTAGTTGAATCCATCAAGGGCTGAAAAATGGTTATCAAATACACCTAATCACCAGTTTATAGGATGGTTTTAGAACCATATTTTTAAGCAGTTGTATGAAAATCTAAATTCAATTTTATAACTAATTTAATGGCTAGCCGCCAGACCAAGTGTGTATGTATTATCTTACAATGGTTATTTAATTAATGGCTATACATTCTATACAGATGAACATTATGAATATAGTACCATGAAAAATAGTGGAGTTACACTAGTGGCTGAAGTGATGCATGTTTCTGGTAGTAAGGAAAGAAATCCAATTTATGCAAATATGTCATACTTTGGCATCATCAAACAAATATGGGAGTTGGATTATACGACATTCCAATTTCCAATTTTTCAATGAAAATGGGTTGATAACAACAATGGTGTTAAAATAGATGAATAGGGATTTGTGAAAGTTGATTTTAGTAAAGAAGGGTACAAAGATGAACAATTTATAATGGAATCACAAGAGGTACACATTTTTTATGTTCCATATCCTGTAAACCAAAAGTGGTCAATTGTTATATTATCGTCCAAAACTTCTGAAGGTTCCGATGAAAATTCAGTTGAGGACGATCCTTTCAGTGGTACGTCACAATCATTTCACAGTGGTCCCAATGTAGATGATGTTTTCTATGTTAGAGGATACCACAATGAAGGTATTTGGATAATCAATAGAGGTTTTAAATCCCTTCATCCTTTGAAAAAAAGAAATAGAGTTCAATAAATAGGTTATATTTTGTTTGTAATATAGATCTTGTTCTCTCATGTTATTATCTTATCATTACTGAATTTATATAATCTAAATTAACTATTCAACCACTTTTCTAGATAATGACTTCTGCACGTTCTGGTTCTCCTAAAATTGAGGCTGAACAAGTCTCTCAAGCTGCTACTACTGTGGCTGCTGCTGCTCCTGCTGTAGCTTCTCATAGTGCAGAGAAACAACAAGTTTCTGAACCTATTGTTGCTTATAGTGTTGAGGTCCAACAACCATCATCACATGATGTTGCTAACATTTTATATGAACATATAGATGATGTTGATATCGATGAAATGGTCAGGAATGGAGGACCGACATCGGAGAAAACACAAGTGCATCGTAGTTTGACGGTGTTAGCCAAAGTTCTTAAGGTGAAAAGAAAAGGCATCAAATTTGACATTGGATGGAATGCATGAGGCCAACATGTGAATCCCAATAAGGCTATGTTTAGTAGTTACGTTGGAGTTTTCACTCAGAAATGCGTGCCGATTGACATAGATTCATGGCACCATGTTGTGTCCGGGCTGAAGTCTGTGATCTGGGAAGAAATTACAGTAACATTATGATATTATTTCTTTAATTTACTAGCAAATAGAATAACGAAACAATGTCTTACTCTTCCCAATCTCTTTTAGAGTACATTTATAGTAGACAATTCACACATGGATTATGTACTAAGTCTTGCAGGGAGGATTCATCAAGGTTTTCGCACTTTTTTAACAAGATGTCACCTGAAAGATTCCAAAGGTAAAATAAACCCGCACCCACCCATTGTCTAACGCTCACCAGATATCCCAAGAAGCATATGATGTATTTATTGGCCGCCGTGGGGATGAGAAGTTTCAGGTACATTGTGGGTGATAATACGTTGTTTGAGGATACATTTATTCATCACTTTGATTGTCAATATTTCATTTATGAAACAAAAAATATGTACTGAAAATAAGGAACTTGCATCAAAACCAACATACCCCTATCGTAAAGAAAGGATGGGGTATGCTTCACTAGAAAATAAAATGGTACGTATTTTAAATTTACAGTAATATTTTTAGATTCCAATAAACAACATCATAATTATCTTTATATGTTTATATGTAGATTGATGAGTCTAAAACCAAAGACACTTCCATCCCACATCATGTGCTATGGAAGGAGGCACGTGTGAATAAGGAAGGGAATCTAGTAGATGAGAACACATAAAAATTGTGGGAAATATGTGTATGTATGACATGAAGATAAAAATATTTGTTTTAAATTTCTATTACATAAAAATAATTAGTTATTTTTCTATATCCAACAGTCA
This sequence comes from Viscum album, assembly GCA_963277665.1. Taxonomy (NCBI): domain Eukaryota; kingdom Viridiplantae; phylum Streptophyta; class Magnoliopsida; order Santalales; family Viscaceae; genus Viscum; species Viscum album. Next base: position 1,818,974,423 of record OY728127.1, read on the forward strand.
CAGGAATCAGCTACTCCTGTAGAAGATGAAGACCTATTATGGATGGATTTGAATTAGCCAGAACAATATGGTCATGTCAAAGGTGCGGGGTTTGGGGTGACACCCTGAGTATATTTTGAGAAGAAAAAAAATAGATGATAGAGATGAAAAATTGAAACAAATGAGCGAAAGAATAGAAACCCTTGAAGAATGATTGCAATGGCAGAGAGAGTTTCTAGTAACTTTTATGGGTGGGATGCAAGGAGAAGACACAACTCAGGAGTAACCAGAACATGAAGATCCCACCCCACCCTCCACCAGCTTTGAGGCAAGATATTCCCCTCAAAGAGCTGTCTTAGCCATGGTAATCAATATTCTAATAATTTTTCCCATGAAATGTGAATCATACAAACACTGATACTTTTCCTATACTGATCTTCTACAGGGTGATAATGATTGCGATTTATATTTGTCAACACCCACCTATCAACTTGTAGCGAGAGATACAGTGTTAAACATCCTATATGACATGCTTCATAATAGACCACTTCCGAAAGATCATCTGAAAGTGACAATTACTATAGATCAGGAGCCAAATGTAGAGCTACCTATTCCACTTGATGATGATGATATTCATATGGTCGAAAAGGGTATTGGGACATTCATTGCATGGCTATCACAACCTGTAAGAGTATATGTGGAAAAATAGGTATTTATTTCCTTTTTTTTCAAGCTAAACCTTTAACAATTAATGAAAAGAGGGTCTGAACTAATAAATTTTATTATAGATGGAGAAAGGGAAGGCGGTGACAGACGTTGGCTCAAAACCATCTACATGATCGACCAACCGATCCCAAGGAGCTACTGAAAGAATAATAAAACCACCTGTTCTCTATCCAAATTTACTAGCATTGAAGACTCATGTGGATATGAAGCTAAGAGATGGCAGTAGTCATATAGTGGTTTTTGAAAAGAATATATACGGAGAGGAAAGTCAAGATTTCATTGCTGCTGAAAATGTAAATGAGAACCTTGAAAACGGTTGGCTAGGAATCACAGTTGTAAATATATATATGAGGTATGTTTTCAGGAATTGATTTTCTAAAATATGATCTAATGTGAAAATTATGACTAAATGCATTTTATATTGTTCCTAGACGTATATATGAAAAACAATTGAAGGAATTTTTCCATGATCCAAAATTCAGAATCGTTAGTCCTCATACCACATCAACACATCTAACAAAATTAGAGCCATAAGAAAATAATTAAATAGTGAACAAATAGCTGAAAACATTTGAAAGTCAGATTATAGATTACAAACACTTATTAATACCAACCATGATGGGGTAAAACTCTACGATTAAAGCATATCAATTATATTTTCACTTATTTTATTAATTATTCCTTTTTGTGTTTTTAGGAAACATTGGATGCTAATTACGGTGAACTTGGATACTCCAAATATTTATTTTCTGTATTCAAAGCAAGGATATCCATCAAACCAACCACACATGATGGATTTTGTGCATCTGTAAGACACTAAATCCTATGTTTTAGGTCTAAACATCATGTAATATAATTTATATTATCTTTTTCAGAGGATTCTATTATGATAGGTTAGTGTATCATTATTGTCTAAAAAAAAGGAATGAGGATAGGGGCTAAGCATAAGGAGGTGATAAAGTACTACTCCTAGACAAATATCAGGGTATATATAATAAAATTTCACTATCCAAACATATCTCAACACAAGTTACTTATTCTCCTAATGATAAATTTTTTTGTAGTTCCCAAAACAAACAAACGTTAATGATTGCTGTTATTATGTTTGTAAATTTATGAAAGAGGTCATTTTTCATCATCAAACTAGCATCCCTAAAGAGGTATTTTAAAAAACAACTACTATTTCATTTAATTTATTTATTAATTATTTATTTTTATATTTTGCAGTACTAATCTGAATGCCAAAAATCCTCATACTCAAAAGATGATATAGATTTGTTCAAAAATGAGTGGGATGCATACTCGATGGAAGATTTTACACAAATAGAATGAAGATCTAACTTGGGGACGGGTACAACTAGCGGTCATTTTTGAGAGGGGTTAAGGGGATCAAAAGATGAAACATTGTTGTATGTAAATGTTCGTAGGAAAATTGTAATTTTTATTAAATGAAAAATTATTTCTCCAATGATTCATTTTCCCATTATAAAAGATGATATTCACCAAAAAAATGCAATAATGATGAACCACTCAAAGTGTTTCTCTTTTGTTTAAAATGAACAGATTTTTAATTGAAAACAACAAATGACGTACAGAAATCCAAAAAAATGAGTTATGATTGTGTTTATCCTTTAGGAGAATGATTAATGGGTGTATTGGGTATGTGAAAGCTTCAACCTCACCTCAATCCGAGGCATGGTGTGGTCGGTATCACTCAAAGGGTATCTCTTTTGTTTAAAATGGACAAAGTTTTAAGTGAAAACAAAAATAGACGTACATAAATCTGACCAAACACATTTGGATTGTGTTGATACTTTAGGAGAACGATCCATAGGTGAATTGTGGATGTGTACAAGTCAATCCCGCCTCAATCCGAGGCATGGTGTGGTCGGTATCACTCAAAGTGTCTCACTTTTGTTTAAAATGGACACAATTGTTAGTGAAAACAACAACTGACCTAAAAAAATCTGAAACAAATTATTCGAACTGTGTTGATCATTTAAGAGAACAATCCATGGGTTTTTTGTTACGTGTAAGATTCAACCCCGCCTCAATCTGAGGCATGGTGTGGCCTGTATCACTCAAAGGGTCTCTCTTTTATTTAAAATGGACAGATTTTTAAGTGAAAACAACAAGTGACGTACGAAAATCCAACCAAATGAATTCAGATTATGTTGATCCTTTAGGATAATGATCCATGGATCCTTTTTGATGTGTAAGAGTCAACCCCGCCTCAATCTGAGGCACAGTGTGGCCGGTATCACTCAAAAGTTCTCTCTTTTGTTTAAAATGGATAGATTTTTAAGTGAAAATAACAGCTGACATACAGAAATCCAACCAAACACATTCTAATTGTGTTTATCCTTTAGGAGAAAGATACATGGGTGTGTTGGGGATGTGTAAGAGTCAAAAAAAGCACAATCCAAGGAACGGTGTGGCTGGTATCACTCAAAGTGTCTTTCTTTTGTAAAAAATGGACACAATTTTAAGTGAAAACAACAACTGACCTACAAAAATCTGACCAAAAGCATTCGGATTGTGTTTATTATTTAGTAGAATGATTCATGGGTCCTTTCTGATGTGTACGAGTCAACCTTGCCTCAATCCGAGGCACAGTGTGATCGGTATCACTCAAAAGGTCTCTCTTTTGTTTAAAATGGACACATTTTTAAGTGAAAACAAAACCTGGCGTATGAAAATCCAACCAAAAACATTCATATTGTGTTGATCCTTTAGGATAAAAATCCATGGGTCCTTTTTGATGTGTACGAGTTAACCCCGCCTCAATCCAAGGAACGGTGTGGCCGGTATCACTCAAAGTGTCTGTCTTTTATTTAAAATGGACAGAATTTTAAGTGAAAACAACAACTGACCTATGGAAATCCAACCAAATGAATTCAGATTGGGTTGATCCTTTAGGAGAAGAATCCATGGGTGCTTTGTGATGTGCAAGAGTCAAACTTGCCTTAATCTGAGGCACGGTGTGTCCGGTATCACTCAAAGCGTCTCTCTTTTGTTTAAAATGGACACAATTTTAGGTGAAAACAACAACTGACCTACAAAAATCAGACCAAATGAATTTGTATTGTGTTGATCCTTTAGGATAACTATCCATGGGTCCTTTGTGACATTTATTATTCAACCCCTCATCAATATTAGGCATAATGTGGCTGGTATCACTCAAAGGGTCTCTCTTTTGTTTAAAATGGACCGATTTTTAAGTGAAAACAACAACTGACATACAAAAATCCAACCAAAAGCATTCATATTGTGTTAATACTTTATGAGAATGATCCATGGGTGCCTTGGGGATGTGTACGAGTCAAACCTTCCTCAATCTAGGGCACGGTGTGGCTGGTATCACTCAAAGGGTCTCTCTTTTGTTCAAAATGGACACAATTTTAAGTGAAAACAACAACTGACATACAAAAATATGACCAAACGCATTTGGATTGTTTTGATCCTTTAGGAGAACAATAAATGGGTCATTTTTGATGTGTACGAGTCAACCACGCCTCAATATGAGGCACGATGTGGCCGATATCACTCAAACGGGTCTCTCTTTTGTTTAAAATGGATAGATTTTTAAGTGAAAACAACAACTGACGTACGGAAATCCAACCAAAAACATTCAGATTATGTTGATCCTTTTGGAGAAAGATCCATGGGTGTGTCAGGGACATGTATGAGTCAACCCTGCCTCAATCTGAGGCATAGTGTGGCCCCCCAACCCCTGGACACCCCCACCCCCTAGACACCACCCCACCACTCGGACACCCCCACCCCCATGGACAGCCACCCCACCCCCTTGGACACCACCCCTCCCCCCTTGGACAACCCCACCAACCCCCTGGATCTCCCCCACCCCCTTGAAACCAACCCACCCCCTCAACACCCCCACCTCTCTGGACACCCCCACCCCCTGGAAAGCCCCCTCAACCCCCTAGACACCCACACCCCCTGGACACGCCCATGGACAACCCCCCTCCTCAAACAACCCCCCTGGACACACCTTACCCTCTGGACAACCACCACCCCTGGACGACACCCCCACCCCTCCTAGACACCACCCCACCACCTGGATACCCCCACCACTGGACACCCCCCACCCATGGATGACCACCCAAGCCTCCCGGACACCATCCCACCCCCCTTGGACAGCCCCACCAACCCCCTGGACCGCCTCACCCCTAGACACCCCACCCCCTGGAAAACCCCTCGACACCTTGGACACCAAATCACCCCTAGACACCCCATAGACAGCCCCCCACCCACCTAGACACCCCCCTTGGACACCACCCCACCCCCCTTGGACAGCCCCCAACCCCCTGGAATGCCCCCACCCCCTGGACACCCCTACCCCCCTAGACACCCATATCCCCCCGGACAGCCCAATCCCACCCTCCTGGACACCACCCCACCCCCCTTGGACAGCCCCACCAACCCCCTAGACCGCCCCACCCCCAGGACACTCCCACCCCCTGAAAAGCCCCCCGACACCCTAGACACCAGCCCACCCCCTGGTCACCCCATATACATCCCCCTCCCCACCTGAACACCCCCCTCCTTGGACACCACCCCACCCCACTTGGACAACCCCCAACCTCCTAGAATGCCCCCACCCCCTGGATACCCCCACCCCCTAGACACCCCTATCCCCTCGGACACCCCCATCCCACCCTCCTGGACACCCCCACCCCCCCTTGGATAACCCCACAAACCCCCTGGACCGCCCCCGCCCCCTAGACACCCCACCCCTAGAAATCCCCCTAGACACCCTGGACATCATCCCACCCCTGGACACCCCAAAGACAACCCCCCCCCACCTGGACACCCCACTCCTCGAACACCAACCCACCCCTCTTGGACAACACTCCAACCTCCTGGACCGCCCCACCCCCTAGACACCCCCACCCCCTGGACACCCATATCCCCCCAGACACCCCATCCCTCCCTTCTGGACACCACACCACCCCCCTTGGATAGCCCCACCAACCCCCTGGAATTCCCCCACCCCCACCCCCCAGACACCCTCACCCCCTAGAAATCCCCCCGACACCCGGGACACTAGCCAACCCCCCTGGACACCCCTATGGACAGCCCCCCCTCATCTGGACACCCCCCTTCGAGACACCACCCCACCACCTAGACACCCACCACCCCTGGACACCCCACCCTCCTTGGACAGCCCCCAACCTCCTGGACCTCCCCCACCCCCCTGGACACCCCTATCCCCCAGACACTCGCATCCCCCTGGACACCCCCTACCCCCCTTGGACAACCACCCCAAACCCCTGAACAGCCCCCAACCCCCTGAATTCTGAATTGAATTATTTATGTATTTAATTAACTTATGAATTATGTGTTAATGGTGTATGGGGATACTTGTTGTATGTGTATACTTGGTGTAATTATCTTATGATTTATGGGTTAATTTTGTATGGGTATACTAACTTGTTGAGATGCTGAATTTTTTGCAGGTGTTGTTTGGGTGTGCTGATATAGAATTTTTTATTGCAGGAGACATGGCATTTATCAGTTCTAAAAAATCACTGATAAAATATACCATTATCAGTGCTAAAAAGGCGCTGATAAAGGAGCCCTTTATCAGTGATTTTTGGCACTGATAAAAGGTATCTCTTATCAGCGCGTATTGAGCGCTGATAAAGGGGACCCCCCTTTATCAGCACTGAGCTTTATAGCACATTTTTAGCACTGATAAATCCTATTTTGAGGGCTGATAAAGCCCGTTTTTTTGTAGTAGTGCCATTTTGTTTTTAAATAGAAATTAGCATTAAAATAGAAGGATTGGATTTAATTTCATTTTAAGCAGTCTTGAAATAAATTTCCCATAATTTATTGTGTAAGATCACATGAAATCCTTAGGTAGTTGGTGAGTTATTTGGACATACTATATGTTATTACAATGTTCTAAAACATACATGCAGTGTGTTACATCCCCAATGGTATGGTGATGAGTTACCTTTGTTCGGTGTCAGGGGGATGTGTGTATACAAATATTATTGAGATCACTTAGATAGTGTGGAGTCTTGTAGTCGGAAATACTATCATACCTATTTTCTAGATGACCACATTGATTGATTGTTTTATATTTGAGATATAAATTTATGCCAATGTTTTTTTAACTGCTTTACGTGCCTTTTAAATTTATATAAAATATTTTATATAAATGTTTTATTTAAGCCATTGTTTTAGAAATATTCCATCAGTTGTAATGGATTTACTTAAATTATTTTTGCATCATTTTAATTGTATAACATGATATGATTAAATATGATTTGAAATGAAAAACATATTATTTTTAAAATTTAAATAATTCCTTTGGTTAATCAATTTTTGGAATCTATTATGGAATCCTTGATGAGATCCTATTGATATTTTTATCCACACCCTACTTTTGACTCTAGGTGTTTGTTGACTTTATCCATCTAGGATCGAGTAAGGGAAAATGACCTCTTGAAGGTGGATACACCTGTTAAACTTTGGACATGGTGAGTTTTGTCCATAGGGAATTGGGATATTTTCCTATTTTGGAACTTAAGTTATAGTACTTTGTGCTTTTATGCCTTGTTTTATTCTGGTACATTACTCAGAGTGGAGCTTCCTTTTTTATTCATACTATCTCATTTATTTTAATTCCTCTATTATTGTGTAAAATTCATTACCAATTTCATGTTGTATGATGTTAGGTTCTAGTCTCTAACCCATGGGGATTGGGAACACCCTTCAGGCTATGTCAGGGTCAGATCAGTTATCAGTTTACTAGGGTACCCAGGCTGGTTCATGACATATAATATGTTCATTAAAGCTAATAAAGATTAATATTTTCTATATAAGTTTTCATTACTACAATATAAATGGAAAACTATGGAGTCCCAATTTGGATTCATTAATCCCTATATCATTTCATCAAAAAAAAACTTTCTTTCCTAAATGAAGCAATTGAGAAGAAAAAATATGATATATGTGATGTGTTTGAAAAAAAAAACAAATGAAAAACTCTTTTTTATGACTATTATATAGAGGTATAGATATTAAATTTAACCAGATAAAATATATTTTAATTTTTAATTACTTATTTTTTTTTTGTTTTCTTAGGAAGCACTGGATGCTGATCGTAGTCAATTTGGATACCCCAAATATTTATTTTTTGAATCCAATGCATGGATATCCAACAAACCAACAACACATGATGTGTCTTGTGAATTTATAATACCCAGAAATCATAATTTTATAGATAAACATAAAATTATATGTTTTAGTATGTGTTTTTACAAGAATTTTTTTATGATAGAGAAACCACTAAAAATAAACTAAAACATGGCATGAAGTTAGTGACTGAACAGATAAAAGCTATGGATTTCTAAAAATAGAAACAACTTAAGGCATATATAACAAGATTTAACTATAAATGAAAATATTTAAAACTAATTTATTTATTTTTTTCAATGTTTTTTAGTGTCCAAAGTAAGATAATGGAATCAATTTTGAAGATTATATTTGAAAATTTATGAGAGAGATCACAAACCATCAATATACCAGCATACCTGAACATGAAATTTCTAAAGTTAATTAAAATTTCATTAAAAATATTTCTTAAGAATTATTTTTTCTACATTTTCTCAGTACTAACAATATTGTTTACAACCTTCATACTCAAAAGAATAATTAAATTTCTTTCGACAATAATGGGATTCATATATAATATTAGAATTTTTTTCGAAAACAAATTTTTGTGATTACCATCTATGTTTGTGATCTAATACAAGATATGACACTATAGAAATATATTTGGAGTGTGAAGCATTAGTTTCAGAATGATTATATATTATTTTTGATTAGTTTTACAAGGGTAATAATAATGGAGGAAATCAATTTGTTTTGAAGTGATGACCTACAAATAATAAAAATTTTGGGAAATAGAGGTGGTAGAGGCAAAGGAAAAGGTTAACGTGGTGGCGAAGGTGGTGGTTGAAGAGTCTAAATCAGAGACTAAGGTGAAGGAGGAGGTAGAGGCAGAGACCAAGGTAGTAAAGGAGATAAAGTTCTGCCATAAAAACAATAGAATTGTTGGAAAATGGAGTATAATGTGGATCATACCACGAGTTTTTTGAGTTTTTTTTGAAAGGTGCTCACAAAACATTTCACTTAAGATAAGATCCACTATAAATGTGTTTCATGTTTCTTATTGAAAAAATATTTTTCACCACTTGTTTAAGTGCTTTTATACAAGAATTTATGTGGAGGAATTTTTTTCATAAACAAAAAAAACAAAACTTATTTTTTCAAACTAGTTATTATAGGTTATAATTTTTATTATCACATTCTATATACCATCAAATATTACTAAAGTGTGTAAGGGTCCCCTCACCAAGAACAAAATGAAGAAAATAGATGTAGTTTCTTGACCATGGATTCTCTACTCTACAAAGAAGGGGTATTAGTAGTGGAGAAAATAGTCACTTGAGAGTCAAACAAGTCCAATCTAATCATAAAACCAGTATATAATAAAAATAAAAAGTTTAAATAAATATGTGTGTAATCAACCAACAAATCTAGAAGGTGTATGAAGGAACTATTGGAGGACCACTAGGATTGGGAGATCGTGGTCATCAAGGAGGGATGGTGTCAAAGGAAACACAACATAAAATGAAAAGAAACTGATTTATGAATAAATCCATGAAAATTAAAATACCTATTTAAATGAAATCTTGAAGCATTGATAATACAAATTAATACCTCTTTGAAAAATAATATAGTAAATAGATCCAATACCTCTAAAACAAGTAATAAATAAAAAATATCATCAATTTAATCATGATTTTTTAGAAAATATCAATACAATGGTTTCACTTTAGTGGGTGGTGGAATTATTTGGGTTATTCTATCATCAATTATATGCATGTTATAATATAAAAAATTCTTTTGAAATCCATACAAGTAACATTCATTATGTATGTGCACATTTATTATGTAAAATGGTCCATGTTCACAAGATCATTAATAAAAAACTCATCATAATTCTTGATAAAAAATACACAAGAATTGGGATATTCCCATTTTGAGGAAAAAATAAAAATGATGTTATGTTAGAGTTTATAAACACCCAAATATTGAAAATGATATACTAATATATAGCACAATCCATGAAGAATTAATAGATTCGCAATATTTTAGTGTTATTTGGATGCAATAGAGGTATATACTGATGTTTAATACTATCAAAAGGGGTAAACACTTTATAATGGATTTTAGTGTGTTATGAATGTGTCACAATGATGTTTTTTCCATAAAATAAGGTAAATGGTTTATCATTGAGTTTGTACTCTCTATAATGGTGAAAGGGAAAGACAGATTTTATTATGTTCCATAAAAACTCATATGTAAATATTTATTTTAGCTAAATCAATGAATTATAATTGGTTTACACTAATTTTTAATTTTTTCTATGAATAAATGGATTCGTCAACAAGGATGATTCACTCCTGTAATATGATCATGAACTCAACAAGGACAATTCACTCATGATGATTACATTTTTTTATATTCTAATTCATTCAACATTATTGGTTATCAAAATATAATTTTTTAGATGACCAAAAGTTTTGAATGCACTATAGGATAAAAATACCAAGTGGAATCAACCATACCTCAAAAAATACACTGTGTATTTGGTATGACTAAAATTTTGTGGTTTCAGTTTAAAATTGATATTTTTAATATATTATTTCATATTTATGTTTCATTTATTTATTTATAGTATTACTAATATAATAATTGTTTTTTATACAGGTGGATTTTTTTCTTGAGTTGGGGTGGTTTGTTTATTGGACTTCAAGGCTGCAACTGAGATAACAACAATAAATAAATTGATTAAGAATGTATACAAAAATCCAAAAAAGGTTAATTACCACCACTTATTTAGTTAATTTTTCACCATTTTTCTACTATATTTAATTTTATTTACTTATCATTTTTATCTAATAATTATTTTTTTCACAGATCTTTTGAGAAGTCATTTTTCCCTTCAATCAACTATAAAAAGCCAATAAAGAGAGAACATATAGCTTTTGGATGTGGCGTTTCAAGAAACATGAGGTTTTTTCTTCCATCCAAATGAAACATTTATTTATTTTATGGATTTGGGAAAATGGTTGAAATAAAAACAAACATCACATACTCAATCAGCTTCACCTCAATCAAATGCACAATGTGATGGTATGACTAAAACTATATGTTTTTAGTTTATAATTTTCATTTTAGTTCAAAACACATATCATATAATAAAAAAATAGAAATATATTTTTATTATTTTGATACTTTATGGAAACAATTCGTAATTCATTTTTGATGTTTAGGAATCAGTTTCATCTCAATCCAATACACGATGTGCCCGATATGACAAAAAGTGTCTGTTATCAGTTTAAAATTGACATTTTACTTCAAAAAGATTCACTAACTGAAAACTAAGAAAATATTCTTGTATTTTCATGATAATTTAGAACAAATATTCATAATTCATTTTTAATGTGTAGTAATTATTCTCACATTAAATCGATACATGATGTGACTGATATCTCAAAGTATGCATTTCTAGTTTGAAATGAAATTTTATTAAAAATCACAAGTGAAATAATAAAAAACAATAAAAAACATTCATATTATTTCAATACCTTATTAAAATTATCCGTAAGAAATTTGGTAAGTGTAATAATCAGCCTCATCTTAATCTGATGCATGGTGTGACCGATATGACTCAAAGTGCATCTTTTTATTTAAAATTAATATTAATTTCAATAAAAATGACAAATGAAATATTCAAAACTGATCAAATGCATTTCAATTGTTTTATATATTAATAAAATGATCTATAAATAATTTTTTATGTATATGAATTATCCTTACCTCAATCTAATACACGATGTTCCTAATATGACTCAAAGTGTTCGTTATCAGTTTAAAATCGACATTTTAGTTCAAAAAGTGTCACAAATTGAAAACCAAGAAAGCACACTCAAATTGTATTAGTAATTTAGGAAAATAATTCATAAGTCATTTTTTCTGTGTAGTAATTAGTGTCACCTCAAACTGATACATGATGTGACCAGTATGATTCAAAGCGCGCATTTCCAGTTTAAAACAACATTTTAGTAAAAACCACAAGTGGCATAATAAAAAAAAAATGATTTAATACTATTTGGATACTTTGGGAAAATGATCTATATGTAATTTGGGGTGTGTAGGAATAATCTTCATCCCAATCAGATGCATGGTTTGACTGGTATAACTAAAAGTACATCTTTCTATTTAAAATTGACATTAATTTTGGTAAAAAAGACAACTAATATACTCAAAATAGATAAAACAAATTAAGAATATTTTTATACTTTATAAAAATGATACATAAGTAATTTTTTATGTGTATTAATTATCCCCACCGAAATCTGATATACATTCTTCCCAACATGACTCAAAGTGTACATTATTAGTTTAAAATTGGGATTTTAGTTCAAAAAGTATCACCCACTAAAAACTAAGAAAACATTCTCATATTTTATTGATTGTTTAGGATAATTATTCATAAGTCATTTTGAATGTGTAGAAATCATTTTCACATAAAAAATCCACATTATGAAACTGATATGGCTCAAATTTTGCGTTTCTAGATTAAAATGATATTTTAGTAAAAACAAAAGCAACATACTCAAAACTGAGAAAACATATTTGTATTGTTTTTATACTTTATGAAAATAATACATAAGTAATTTTGGATGTGTAGAAATAATCCTCACCTAAATCCTATACATGGTGCGAATGGTATGACTCCATGTACACTATTTAATTTAAAATCGACATTAATTTTTGTAAAAAAGACATTTAACATACTCAAAACAAAGAAAACACATTCATATTAGTTATATACTTTATTAAAATGATCCATAAGTAATTTTTTATGTATTGGAATCTGATTCATCTCAATCCTATACATGATGTTACCAGTATGATTCAAAGTGACTGTTATGAGTTTAAAATTGAAATTTTAGTTCAAAAAGCGTCACTCATTAAAAACTGAAAAAATCCTGCTTGTATTATTTTGATAATTTAATAAAAATATTCATAATACATTTATGATGTTTAGGAATTAGTATCACATAAAAATAACACACAATGTAATTTGAATGACTCAAAGTGAGCATTTCAAGTTTAAAATGACATTTTAGTAAAAAACACCCGTGACATACTCAAAACTGAGAAAATTCTTTTGGATTATTTTGATATTTTTGGAAAATTATCCATAAGTAATTTGGGATGTGTAGGAATTTTTTTCACCTCAATTTGAAACATGGTGTGACCAGTATGACTCTATGTGCATCCTTTTATTTAAAATTGATATTAATATTAATAAAAAAGACAACTACATTCTCAAAACCAAGAAAACACATTCTGATTATTTTGATTCTTTAGTAAAATAATACATAACTCATTTTTGATGTGTAGGAAATAGTTTAACCTCAATCCAATACATGTAGTTACCATCATGACTCAAACTGTCCATTATTAGTTTAAAATTGACATTTTATTTTAAAAAGTTTCACTCACTGAAAACTAAGAAAACATACTCAGAATATCTTGTTAATTTAGGAAAATGATTTATAAGTAATTTTTATGTGTAGTAATCAATCTCATGTCAATCTGAAACATGATTTGATCAGTTTGAATCAATGTGTGAATTTATAGTTTAAAAATACATTTTAGTAAAAAACATAAGCGACGTACTCAAAATAGAGTAAACACAATTGGATTATTTTGATACATTATGTTAATGATCCGTAAGTCATTTTTGATGTATAAGAATCAGCCAAAACTAAATTAAACATACAATGTGACTGATATGACTCCAAGTGCATATTTTCAATATATAAGTGTCATTAAAGTTTAAAATTCACATCACATCACTAAAACCGAGAAAATTACCCAATATATTTTTTCTCATCATTCTATCTACTATTACTTAATTAATTTACTTATCATTTTTATCTTATAATTATAAAGTTAATTTTCATAGAGATAATTCTTAAAGACGTACAAGAAATGGTGTGATGTGCAAGAATCATCTGCAACTCAATCTGATACACAATGTTCTTAGTATGACTCAATGTTCAGTTCAAAATTAACACTTTCTGTTTTAATTACTTATTTATATTGTTACAAAAATAGGATTTTTTTCTTATATAGGTGTATTCTTTTGCTCGAGCATGAGTTATTTTTTCTTTTATACAAGTGTGTTCTGTTTCTCTATAATATAGTGTATTTTTCTAGTATTTGTGTTGTAAATTTTATTTAATTTAAATTCTCTATTCATACTTGATTTTGAATTTTTTTTGTGCTATGGTGTGCTATTATAGAACACTACCATATTTCTAGTGTTATAGTGTGCTTTTAGATCACATTGAAGTATGCCTTTTTATTAGATCTAATTAAAAGTGCTAAAAATGGGGATTTTATTAGTGCGTTTATAATGCCAATAAAATACTTGGGCTTTTAATCATGCTCAGGTAGTTATCACTTTTTAGCAATGATAAAGGCTAATTATAGCACAGTCAAAGACCTATTTTGTAGTAGTAGTTCCTTAATCATTTTTGAATTTAAATTTTTTCAATATATTAATAAAGTTGATTTAGTGTTTCATTTTCTTAAAGGAGTAATAACAGATGAAGAATGCCTTGATATTTCATTGTGAAATTTTAATTTTTTGGATGTTAAGATAGGGTTACACGATGTGTAGATGGAATACATGCCATGTACTCTAGTACGCTACATTAGGCCAGGTTGCAAGATACATGAAATTAAAAATAGTTATTACACATAGTGTACACTATATATTGACTTACCAACATAGAACACAGTTTTCAAATTACCCGACATGTATACAGAGTACATGTTGTGTAGTCTATACAGGTTAGCAACATAAACTATGAGATCCATGTGTCCATTATATATAGTTAAACTGATTGTGACTAAAAAACTAAAGCATTTATGATATACATAGAATTTTTATGATCTTCAAGATGTGTAGTTCATCAATTACTATATCAAAGATACACATAGAGTCCTCATTATGGTTATCTGGACACACAACACTAGATATACATGATGTGTAGTTGGAGGCACACATTGAGTAGTGTCTAACCCGAGAACACACCAAGTCAATCAGTGGGTTGAAAAGGAATGCATAATTCCGATCAAATAGTGTGTATCAAGACTATAAAAACTATATAATCTACCAAAATTTATATTGAAGACCTATATGAGTATCTTGGGCACATGAAATTAGATACACACCATGTGTTTAGCATGTACACACCATGCAGTCTATCCGAGTCAACATGCTGAAGCCCCAGACATGTGACCTGGATACATTGAAATAGAGGTACATGGAATGTAGATGGATAATACATCCTTTTTAGTCTCCCAATTACTGTAATAATTAAATTAAGTTAAATTGAAAATTTCATCATTAAAACCATATTGATTTGAATGAAACTTTAAGTGTCTGACAATTTAATAATGGTTTGAAAGAATTTTAAATGATCAATTAATTTATTGTAATAAATCTTAAACTAATGGTTCTCACATTTATTTTCCATTACTTGCTTTCTTATTGATATCTCCAAATGAATTCATATGTCCATTAAAATGAACGAGAATTAATTAATTAATTAATTAATTAATTAATTATTGCAATCATGTTTATCTTAATAATAAAGAATGGATAAATAAATGAATGCTAACCATTTAATTTTATGTATACGTTGCTTGTATGACCATTCATGAGCAATACTAAAACCAGTGTATGTGTTGGAATTTATTTAATTTAATTTATTTCATGGATTTTTAATTTTTTATTATTAAATTAATATTGGTGGCCTGTGAATCATCCCCCCTCCATTATTATGTAGGACCTATGTGTCCAAGGATATTTATGCAATCCCCTTTTTACTAATCATTTGGTTACCCTCACATGCATTTGATTTATTAATACTTATAATTAATGGAGATTTCCAAGGAATATGGAAGAATTTCAATATGGAACTATAATAATTCCAACACAAGCATTGCATAGGTGGACATGTGGAATGTGGTAACTCATACTAAGATCATAAATAAGAGTTATTTATCCTACATCATAGGTTGAATTAATGTTCTATAATTAAATCAACCATTAGATAAATATTATTAATAGATAATTTAATTATTCATTTATTACTATTTAATTGTTTATTTTATGGATGAAAGACCTCCATCACATAAATAAATGAATAAATGTGCAAAGACCAAATTTAAATAAATGGATTATGTGTAAATATTTTATCCAATATTGTTAATTAATTAATTAACACCCACTTAATATTAAAAATACATGTAAAGGATAAAAAAAGATAAAATTTATGTATAATAAATTATAATATCTCAATTAAATATTAAGTGAGACTTGTATTTCGATCACTTGATTAGGTATAAAAGCCTTAAAACTAAGTGTTTTACTAACCCTCATTGGGAAAATTACTTTTAATGATGAGTTTTTCTTGAGGTTATGGGTTCACTTAACCATAATACATTAAGAGAAGTATCCCTCTCTAGACTTGATGTAACTTGGAGGCAAGTGATGAGGATATACAAGTAAGTATTTCAGGATATGGGAGTCTAGTCAACTATTCAAGGACATATAAGCCCACAATTAGAAAAAACCTACCTACCTAAATACCTTTAAGTGGCATGACCAACCCTCATTGGGGTTATGTGAAGGGGAATATGGATCTTTTCCAATATATTTTCCAAGAAACTAGAAATTATTAGTCCAATAGTGAGGAATATTGGGGCTTGATAATATAGTAGTATATTTAATAAAAAATAAATCAATTTATTATTTCTCACATAATTTTTAATTAAAAAATGATACTATTAATATACTTTTTAATTTTAGAATAAAATGGAAATATCATAATCCAAACTATCCTTATGATCAATATTGGATAAAGGCAACCTCCTTAGTGGTAGTAACTTCTAATAGTGGTTTAGATGCTTTCGTGATATTCTATGTGATGGAAGAAAATAATACATTCTAGAATCCTTAATTTCTAATCTGCCTACCAAGGAGGTGAATGGTGAAGAGTTCCTTATCTATGAAAATAATATAAGAAACATAGTTGAAGTTCAATGTTTTATTATTTCATATATATATAATAAACTCATGAAGTCTCATGAAAACATGGATACATATAACATTTTTGAGAACCTACATGGAATTTACCAAGAGATAGCTAGATATGAACAATTTGAGATTTTCAAGGAGCTATTTTAAAGAAATATTAGAGAGGGTTCCCCAGATAGGACTCACATAGTCAAACTCATTGGCCACATTGATCACCTAGAGGTTCTAGTGTTTAAACTCCCTAAATAATTGGGCATTGATCTTATTCTTGAATCAATCCATTAGAGTTTCTTCAGCTTTATTGTAAATTTTAATATGAAAAACATTGAGAAGTATCTGATAGATCTTCTTACTCCCCTTCTCCAAGTAGATAAGGATAAAAAGAATGAAAATCCTTATGTATTTATGGTGAACATAAGGAAATGGAAAATGAATAGATCTAAGTCCAAATCTTCTTAACGCCCTTCCAAGAAGAGGATGATAAAAGGGAAAGTAATGTAATATAATTCTATCTATTTCACAAATGCCAATAAGGTCCACTAGAAGAAAAAATTCACCTATACAAATAAGAAATGGAATGTTTCAGGTTCATTTTTCATAGAATTCAATTTATCTATTTCTACAAATTGGGTATTAGATACAAATTTCGTTTCTCACATATGTATTCAAAAATAGGAACCAAATAGATTAAAAAAATTCATCGAGGGGAAGTAGACCTATGAGAATCCAACAGAGCTAAACTTGTTTCTATGGCTATTAGGGACTAATACCTCACATTACCAATTATAATTATCTTTGTTTTAAAGGTTTGTTATTATGTTCCATTGGTTACCAAAAGCACTATATGTATGTCCATACTTGATGCATGTGGATTTATTTTCAAGTTTGGAAATGAATGTTTTTTTCATTATAAAGATATAATTTTTTATGGTAAGGTACATTTAAATAATGGTATTTATGTGTTGGATTAAACAAAACAAGTAATGGAAATAGATAACAAAACTATTTCATATGACTCATACCACACCCAACAATAGCATCACTGATTAGGTCAGGTAAATGGAAATCGCTTGCCTAAATTATACCAATATGGATATTTAGATTCTTTTGAACTAAAACTAATTGGTATATTTCACGCATGTTTACAAGGTAAAATGACCAAATCCCCATTTAGTGGAAAATGTGAAAGGTCCAAAGATATTCTTGAATTAGTTTATACAGATGTGTGTAGTAAATTTCCTATTGAGGAAAGGGGTGGGTACTTATACTTCATAACTTTAACTGATGATTTTATAAGATATAGATATGTATAATTAATTAAGAATAAGTCAAATTATTTTCATAAATTCAAGGAATACAAGAATGAATTTGAGATCCACCATGATAAGAATATCGAAAAAATCTAGTTAGACTAGGGTGGAAAGTATCTAAATCAAGACTTCATTGATTACTTACAGGAGTTTGAGATGCTATCTCAACTCACTCCTCCATATACGCCTCATTGGAATAGTGTAAAAGAAATGAGGAACCCCAACTTTTTGGACATGGTGAGATCAATGATGATTCACATGAGTCTTCTATTATCATTTTTGGGACACTCGGTATAAAGAATAGAAAAAATACTAAACCAAGTTCTAATAAAAACCGAAAATGTTATACCATATAATTTATGGAATGTAAAGAAAATCATGTTTTCAAACTTATATGTGTGGGGTTTTGAAGATTCTATTACGTCCTCTTCATATAACAAACTTTTACCCCAAGGAACAAAATTTACCTTTTTTGGATACCCCAATGAAATAAGGGAATATTAACTATATGACCCCTCAGATAAAAAGATAATAGTGGAAATACATGAAATATTACTTGATATAGAGCACATATCTAAACAATATAGTGGGATTGAGATATAGTTCAATGAATTTGAGGCTCAATGTACACAAAAGTGTGTACATGAATAGATTCCAAAAATCCCCATGGAAAAAGAAACCATTCTAGAGATACAAGTGATGTGTAGGATTATAATAGTGGTTAGAGAACTATAATGCTATTTTTTTCTAGTCACCATGTATAGTGACTCATTATTAGTTGATAATAATGATCATCTTAACTATAATTGACCAGAAAGTAGCACAAATGTTTCTAAGTGGATAGAATCCATAAATTCTAAAATAGATTCCATATACTAAAACCATGTCTGAATTTTGGAAGATCCTCTAATGGTTATAAATACTATTAGTTGTAAATGGGTATAAGAATAAACTATACATGGAAGGAAAAATTAGTAATTATATGGTTCAAATAGTTCCAAAAGGTTTTAAACTGTGTTAAGGAATTGATTATGATGAAAGCTTTTCACTCGTTTCAATTCTGAAATACATTAGAATTATAATTTATATTTTAGCTTACTGTGACTATGATATTTGGAAAATGGATTTCTAAATATACTTCTTTAACATCAGCCTTCCAAAATATTTCTATATGAAACAACCTGAAGGGTTTTTTACTCTAAAGGATTCAGAAAATATATAAAATTTTCAAAAATCCATCTATATATTAAATAAATAATCGAGGTCATGGAAAATTCATTTTAATGAATCCATAACAGAATTTGGTTTCATAAAGAATGAGTGTGAGCCTTGTGTCTACAAATAGCGTAGTGTTAGTGTAATTATTTTCTTAATAGTCTATAATAATGACATATTACTCATTGGAAATTAAATACCAGTCTTATAGTCTAATAAGGCATGGTTTAATAAATTATTCTCTATGAAATACTCAGGAGAGGTAATATATATTCTTGAGATCAATATCCATTGTGATAAATTCCATAGGTTTCTTGACCTAAGTCAAAGTACATACATTAAAATGATACTAAATAGATTCAATATGGAGCAATATAGGATGGGATTGTTTCAATAATAACATGGAATTAATCTTTCCAGGAATATGTTTCCTTAGACACATGAGGAAAGAAATAGAATGGAAAGGATTCCATATGCATCAGTGACTAGTTTTATCATGTATACTATGCTATGTACTAGGATAGATGTCACCAATTCCTTAATTATGGTAGTAAGATATCATGTTGACCTAGGTTACCACCATCATATGTCAGTCAAGACCATCCTTATGTATTTGAGGCACACTAAGGATATATTTCTAGTTTGTGGAGGAGATGAGAAACTTATCATTACAGGATATGAAGATTCTAGTTACCAAACAGATCAAGATGACATGAATTCATAAATGGGATACAACATCACATTGAATAGAGGTGTTG
The DNA here is from genome assembly GCA_963277665.1 of Viscum album. Classification (NCBI taxonomy): domain Eukaryota; kingdom Viridiplantae; phylum Streptophyta; class Magnoliopsida; order Santalales; family Viscaceae; genus Viscum; species Viscum album. The sequence goes on from OY728127.1 coordinate 1,818,994,645, forward strand.
TGAAATGGAAGATCTCAAAAAAAGGATATTATCTCATATTAAATTATAGAGTCCAAGTATATTGTAGCTTTTGATATAGCTAAACAAGAAGTATGTATGTGTAATTTCATCAAAGATATTCACATGATACCTATTAATAAAAATCATATCACACTCTATTGTGATAATACTATAGCGATGGATCTTGTTAAAGAGAAAAGGTCACATCATTGGATAAAGTACATACTTTGGAAGTACATCTCTTGAGGTATATTTCTCATAAAGGTGAGGTTTTAGTAAGTATAATTTCCATGGAAGACATTGTGAAGATCCCTCAACAAAAGAATTGAATTAACAAAAACATGATTATCATGTGAGGTCTAGTAGAATAAAAGTCATAGGAAGTTGGCTATAATCCAAGTGGGATTTTTTGGACTTGGTTTCTTAGGACCAATTGTTTGTACTTTGATTATATATATATTCTATGTATTGAATATTAATGAAAATTATTATTATATATTTTTTATTTTCTTCATGAATCTAATGTAATAATTTCCTACATTATACATCGCATTGATAAGGTCATAATAGTTCCCTACTATGATGAGAATCTAGTATTTCTATGATGGTATTCTTAAATAATGTTCTATATTTGGATGATATACTATGATGGGACACATAGTTCATAATTTGTTAAGTGTGAGTACTCGTAAGATGATGAATATTCTTCACATGAAGTTCGTACAAGGTAATCTCCAAGATGGTAGATTATGAGAACATACCTGGTAGTAGGAATTCCATGTGTTTTGGTATCATTAGATATTCCCATCTGCAAGCGTGTGTAATGGTCCTTAGAGTTTATGATTGTCATTAATGCAAGCCGTGACTTTCACATTTAGATTTTTTAATGAAAACAAGGATAACATATGTTCTCAAAGAGGTAGTATATGTTTGGTGGGACACTATTTACATGTTATTAATGGATAATTCAAGGAAGGATTTTCTGTTCTATCTTTATGGAATATAATATCTTGACCCTTTAATTCAAATAGAGTTGTCTCCCTAAATTCAATTGCCATGGTGTAATGAATTTTTTATTTTAGATATTCATAGAAATATGTATCGAGAATATAGGTTGGTGATGTAGATGTTCAACCTTATTTATGAGATATTGTGACAAAGAGATTATACTAGGAAGTGAGCATTCATATGTGGTTTTTGTAATTGTGATATTATTTTCTTTCTCTCGAGTTACTTGACCCATTTATAGATAGTGATCTTATAATTTAGGCAATACCTCTACATTCCAATAATAAATAATCTACAGGGTCAAACACTACATGTTTATGAAGATCTCAATTAAATTCTATTTGAATTTAATTAATTGAAAAAATATTATTCTCAAGATTTAGGGATAATTTTATTCAGGTTTTATCAATCACAAATATATATTTATGATTGGAATATTTAAGTTAAATATTTATTAAAGTTTTCAATAAATTATAGAGGTGTTCAAATGAGGAAAGACTATGTTCAATGAGAAATATTATTTAACAAGTTGCTTAAATAATATTTATTATGGCATAAGTTGAGAAACACCACAAAATAATAATAATAAAAATATTATTATGTGTAATGAGGTTCATTAAATATTATAATATTATTTAAGGGTTGTCATTCAATTAAATTATTATTTTAACGTAAACCCTATCTTTATAAATAGATGTTTATGTCTATTTTGTAGGGTGTGTAATCAAAAATAGCGAATTATTGGGCACAAATATTTTTATCTCTACTCATTCTTCTATATCCCTCAAAATAATGAGAAACACAAGAGCTATTATTTTAAGACTGAAGGATGATTGATCCACAAAAATAATTAAAGTCAATAGATTAATATTTATAGCACCTAGAGATCGATTTTCATTGATTGGAGATCAAAGTAGACTGTGTGGATCACCGTTAGAGGGTTTCTATCCTTGGATCCCCACAGTGCAATAAAGGAAACTTGAAATGGTCTTGTCAGAAGATAAATATTCACATTAAAGAAGGATCATGTTCTTAGGTATTTTTTTCTTATGATATTAAATAAATTAATTATAAATTTTACATTCAATATCCTCACTCTAGGTTTTGGGTTTAGAAATATTAAAATAAAATTTTAATATGTCAACCACTACCACATGCTTCTGTAGTAGCTGGAACCAACAGATTGATTGTTGATTTCCTTTTTTTTTGATGTTTTGTCATTGAATCTTCATTTTAATGTAGGAAAGTTTTAATTTTTCCATTTTTTATTGTCTGAAAGTGTAATTACCATGAAATAGTTTTCTTTGGGTAGATAGTTGGAATTAACCTAATGAAGATTTTATTATAGAAAGTTTAATGAGAATAGTTTACTTGATTTTCTTATTTTTTCCCTAGTATTTTTATCTTTTTATTTTGAATTTGTTACTAATATTAATTTTTTTTTATAATAAATCACATTTTAAATTAAATTAATAATTTTAAGATGGTTATAAAATAAATAATATGAGAGATAGAATTTGATATTATTTATATTTTTGTGCATGTTAAATTTATAAAGAGGAAATATAATTTTTTAAGAGATTGAATGGTTTTTTTGTCTTTTAATCATTTGAGAATTAGTATGGTTGTTATTTTAATATTTTTGTGCTTTTGGAATTGTTTTTGTGGCTATGGCTATTAGAACACACTAGATTTCTTGATATATTTTAATAGAGGGAAATTATTGTGTGAGATATTTTTCTCAAGATATGAATAATGTTGAAATTAAGTAAAAAATTATGTAAATGTAATGTGTTTGGGCCATAGTAAAATAGTGACTTACTAGAATAAATGAATTATATGGTGAAATAAAGAGGTAACCTAAATGCAGTAACCATAGTGATGTTTCTAATTAATATAATTGAGAAAATAGAAGTTTGGTAGTTGAAATAAAATGTGATTAATATAAATGAAGTACTTTGGTAAAGATTTTTATGGTTATAAATTAATGAACATGGAAATTATATTGAGATGTAAAATTGAATGAAGTTTCATGATTATCGTGGGTTATGTATGGTTGGTTGTTTTCTATAGGTGGAAAGAATTGTTAGTGTGAGGTGGAAATGATGAGGTGATGGTTGTGGTTATATATGTTATTTATTAGAGTGTTTACACTTAGTATTGGATTGTGTTCTATTATATAACATTTTTATTTTCATTTATTTATTATTCACCACCACTTAAGTTGGGTAACCTTAGTAATTATGATATCTGGTTTTGGGTTCTGTGTATAGCTGCCAACATCTAGGATATAAGTGAAACATATCGATAACTAACTAACCTTCTTTTATCTTCTTTCCAAACATAGTACAATATATAGTTCCCAAAGGCTTTGGTAATTGATTATTAGATAATTATATGGATATGTGGTTGATATGTTCAGGGGGAGGGGGAATGAGGTTGTTGTCCTTTATGATACATCTTTGTTTCAATATGGTACATGGTCATGGTACATGTAATGATGCTATGGTATGGGATATATAGTTCTGGTATACAATAATACATATTTGTTATTAGGTTATGATACATATATATAGATGGGATGGTAGCACCTGGATATAATCTATTGAGCCATGAGGGATTCTAGTTCATTAGTGAAGTGGGTATGAGGAAGATTTATATATAAATTATTTTGATTATTATATTAATACTCTTGTTTGTGAAATTAGAGATAGATCCTTGGTGAGTATAGGTGGAAGATTACTTGTCATATGAATTGATTTGGTTATACAACTTATTCACTGAGGCTTTAGTATTACTTTTTCACATTTTTATAAGAGGGTTCGGGGGGGAACCTACTGAGTATACTTTCTTACTCACACTTACTTTATGTATTCCATTTTAACTAATTTATAAGACATATTTTGAGGTTGATCTAAAAATTAATAGCTCATGGTATGAAGTTTATTTTGAGTTTGATTCACTATCATAAGAAATATTCATTTTGGTATTTATTTATAGATGTTATTTTAATCACCATATGATATTATATGCATTTTTGGGATATTGAGTTGTTTTATTTTATATGATGGTGTTTATTGGTAGTTTTTATCTTGAAATTTTTATTTTTTATAATGTAAATTACTCCTATATGTGTGATTTATAACCTTGATGATAGTAACTATTCCGTACCCAATTTGAGGTGGTCTTCGGGGGTTACACTCAACTTCACTACCAGCCTAAGAGGGTTTCTAACAGGGGTGGGTCATGACATAATGGTATTGGAATTTTGGTTAATAGTTTGAATAGAGTTTTACATTAGGAAGTGGTGAGATCTTAATTGGGTTGGTAGGAAACCAATATCAATCTAACGTAGTATATGATGCAGGTGAAAGAGATAGGTAGGAAACAATGGTTTAGGTTCATTGTGATCCAATATGAGGACCTTAATCTTTCTAAATACAGTAATGTTAGGTTATGATAGTTATGGTGTAGTGAACTAGGCATGCTACATGCATAAATATTATTTATTCTTATGGATCAAATTTTTTATTTTTAAGATATAGTTTCTATAAATAAGTGTGGTATTATATTTACCTATGTTGTGTATTGGTTCTTACATACGTTGGTTGTGTTTATGTTAATTCTATTTATGTTGATATTCTAATGCTCCTAATGTGGGTATGTTTTTTATGTTCCTATATTATTTAAAATAATGTAAAACTATTGTTAAATTAAAACACTATGAATCAATGATTTTTATTTAAGTTAAATGGTTGAAAATCAATGAGAATATTGAAATGGTTAGATCCGGATTAATAACTACATGATTTTTTTATTAAATGTGTTATTTATATGATTACCTTGATTCATTATTAATTATTTAAGATATGTTGATAACTTATAGAACCTTTAAATTTGATATGATGAATTGTTTTAACCTCAAATTTTTTTATTCCTATAAGACTGCCATAGCATATGTTAAGTAGAATTTCTGATCAAGATTTTGATATATATAGAACATGATTAGACAATGAGCATACTAGAATTGTTTGAGTTAAATTTAAAATATGTTTAATATTCAATTGTCTATTTTCTAATTTAATATATATGAGTTATTTATAAAACAAGTTTAATATATCAACACAATGAGTATCTTTTTGATATGTTTTAATGTGATATTTTTTTCATTATATTTAATATGTTCTAGGATTGTTAATCTTGTTAATATACCTCTTTAGAAAGCATACTATAATATATTCAATGTTAAATGTTATGGTTTCATGGAAGAAATATTTATTATATATTATTTCACCTCATAAGTTGATTTGTTTAATTTTTTTTAGTTTTTTATCATGCATGCATTATAATTTTTTTTGAAAAATGTTTAAATTTATATAATGATGACTTGGAATATGATGGTAAAGCATGTGTTAAATAGAGTTATTTTAATTACTATATGAAAAAATTCTAACATTATTATAATTTTGGAACATAGTGAAACTAATTTGATTATTGAAATGATTTATTGATCAAGTATATACTTTATGAGATATCGAAACATGTTGTTAATAAGGAATTTGGAAGGTAATTGGTGTCCATTCTATAAAATCCCCCTAGGAAAAAATTAAATTAGGTCTATTGATTTTTCAATTTATAAACTTGGTAATTCTTTCTTTAATATGAAATGATGTGTGCATGTTTATTGAAGTGTTGAATACTAATGTTTACTTGATGTGTTTTATGATATAATATTATTTGATAATGAGTTTCTATAATTAAATAAGGAGGTTAGTGGGATTAAATGAAAGTGGTGTTGATTTTAAAATATGTTTTGTATAAAGTTTTTATGAATAGTTTTAAAGGAATCTAATTTTTAAGATAATATTTATGAGTTTTCTTTAAATTAATTTTGGGAAAGAGAAGTTTTAAAATAAGGATTTATAGTTTATTTTAATTCTAAAGTTTTGAGTTTTTGGGTATTAGGGAGTTTTGTAGTGTTTTTATTTGATGTTATAATTTAAGGTGATATCTAAGGAATGTTATATTATTAATAAATCTATGAAAATATTATGAAGATATACTAAAATTGATGTGAAGTGAGGATATTTTTTTGTCTTGATAGTTGTTGCTTATGTTTTTTTGTAGTTGAAATGTAAATTGTCTTGATTAAATGTATTTTTTGTGTTAAATTGTTTGTTAGTTGGTGGTGTGGGACTAATGAGGGAGCTGTGATGTTATAATAAGGATAATGTTTATTTATAATTACAATGGGGTTGTTTCATGGAAGTTGATTTGGTTTGGAAAGTGTGATGGTATGGAAGTGAATGTCAATTTTTCTGTGTATTGTGTTTATTTGATATTGATGAGTGATTTATTTTTTATAATTAATCTCATTTATTTTGATATTTTTTAGAAGATATGTTTCTATATAAAAATAAAAACTTTTAGATTGAGAAACATAAAGTGAAATCATGGGATAAATTGTTATTGAGTTTTTAATGGAAATGAGTACCAAAGTCTTTAGTGGAGTGTCAGGTATCAAGGTTAAAAAATGGATAAAAGAGATTTTAGATTCTTTTGAGTTGATTAACTCACTAGATTGATTTCAAATTTCCATTGCAGTGGGTCTAAATTGAGATGTGTACCAAAAATTCTAGAAGACGAATCATGGTTGTCTAGATGGAATGTATTAAGAATAGTTTCTTGAAATATTTAAAGAGGGGATTTATTTCCTGAGTGCCAATGGTTGAAAGTAGAAAATAGATTCAAATGTTTTATTAAGGAGTTTTTAGTGTGTGTGGAATTGGGAGTTTATTTTGGATATTTATTAGTAAATTCTAAGCCTCTTAGTTAATAATGATATGATATATTTACATTTTATAGTTTCTTTAAATCCATCAATTAAACTGAGTGTAGTTTATCTATGGTTGAAGACTAGGATAGAAGTGATATAGTTCACTAAATTAGTAGAGTAATCCATGTCTTGGGTTGGGATATTTGACAAGATTCACCATTATGTGTTTATAAGTGGTGGGTTAAATGTTTCAAATTTGGGTCATTATAGTCAATGAAGATAAATGGTAATTCAAAATTTTGGAGATATGATACAACATAGAGCTTTGATTGTGGGTGGGTTGAGATAAACTATGACTATGAAGTTGATTTTTTTCTTCTACCATGTGGTGGGACATTGATTTTATTTGTTCCATATAATTCATGGTGTTTATGGGATTTTGGGAGTGTTTGTTTTGTTCGATAGTGTAGTGATAAATTGGTGTGTATTCATTTATAGTAGAGTGTTTTTAGTCCTTAATATTGGAGGATTTTATTAGTTGGTGAAATTATTTATTTGACAAGAAACCCTTTTAAGTTATCTTTTGGATTTAATCTGTAGTGTTGGTGTATAAAATTTTTTGAATCTATTTTTGTCCTAAAGTTTTTTAGAATTAATTTTTGGGTTCTTAATTAAAATGGGTCTTAATTTAACATTAGTTGTTTTTTTAAAAGTTAAAATGGATGTAAAATCCTTCTCTATGTTTTCTTAAAATATAAAATAGTTGTGAAAATGATTGAATTTTTTTGAGAAGTAAGTCCATGTTGTTTAAAGGGTGAACTATTTTAGAATACAATTTCATAAACATAAGCTAGCCATTTTATGAAATGAGTAAAAGATTGAAATGGATTTCACTAATGAGTTATAGTAATTGAGGTTATCTTTCATCTTCTATGCCGTGTTAGAGTATTTTTGATAAAATGATTCCTATTTGAGAGGTATCTCATTGAGTAGTTATATTTTAGGAAATAACCTATTATATAGGGGATGGTGTTTTATTGGTGTTTTTAATTTGAGAGTGTTATATATATAATTAGCATGTGATTCCTTTTGGGTGTCGTTATCCTTATATATGAGAGTGTATCGATGAAATAAAATGGTTTTTCATTGAAGGGTGTGAGATATGAGGATCTAGGAATTTATTTATTTATATTTCCTTTTAGGTTCAATTTTTGGGGATATATATGGAATACAAAATGTTTGAGAGGTATCTCCCATTGATGTTATGTTTTAAGAGTCTCAATTCTTTAGTTTTTTTATTCTTAAGGATGAGAATCAATTGAGCGATATCTAATATAGATACCTATATTTCTCTTGGTCCTCTACTTTGAGTAGTTGGTGTGTTATAGGTTTTGGGAGTGATTTTGTAGGATAGTGGATTAAAATAGGAGCCTTAGCTAAAATTTCATCTAAAATCACAATTCACACCCTGATAAGTTGTGTTGCATTATGATTTATTGGTTTATAGAGAAAAAGATAAAGGGAAAATTGTGGTATAATCACTAGGTTATGATTAGCGAGGTTACAATATGATGGGTCTTATTTTCTATATATCTCCAAACATGTTGTTTTTTTGTATTTTTCTAATTGCGATGGTTGCACAATGATTTTTGGTTTTATGTTATTATGTTGGAGGGGTTGGATTCAAAATTTATGAAGGTGATGAGTCTTGTGCTATGATTTTTTCAGATTTCAAAAAATTCAACATAAATAATCCTATTGAACCATGATATTATTTGATATTATCAATTTTTAAATGGAATTAACCAGATTATTTTGTGGATATTTCATTGCGGTTTTCTGATATTTGGATGACCTGACCACATTATATAAGAATCACACTCTGATTTTTCTACCAATTTTTTATTATAAAATCCGGAATACTCCTAATTTCATCCATTCTCCTTTAACCTCTGGTGAACTTAGGTATTTTTTTAAAATCTTGGAAATCCATCTACTGTAGTCTTTGACTCTCCCATTCTCTTGAGACCATAATTCATCAAAAAAGGTAATACTACCATTCATTCTTCCTCTGTCCTTATTTTCTTATTCCTCTTCATTTCTTATGTAATTGGGGTTGTTTTTTTCAATGCTTGTGGTTTTATATTATTAGAAATCACTATGTTCCATTGTTGGTGGAAAATCATTATGATCCAATCATTTTCATTCTTTTATCATGTGAATGTAAAATTACCACGCTTTAATAATTATTGGGTAGATGGTTGGAATTATACTAATGAAAATTTAATCAGAAATAAATAATTTTAACTGGTAAGCGTGACAAGAAATCTTTACTTGATTTTCTTGTTATTCATTTTCTATTGTTTACTCTCAATATAGAATTTTATGCTGTGAATAAAATTTTTGCAATAATAAATAATATTTAAAATTAAATAACTAATTTGAATATGGTGATAAAATAAAGTGAGAGTTATAATTTGATATTTTTTATTTTTTCATGGACAATAAATTGATAAATAGGAAATATGATTATTATTTTGGATATTTCATGATTTCCATTATATTATTTTCATTTGGGAAGTAGTATGGCTAATATTTTACAATTGTTTTATTGTTATAACTGCTGTTGTGGTTTTAGTGGTATCCATGTGATGGATTTATTTATTTAGTGTAGGAGGGTGCGATAGTTTTGTGATCATATGTTATAGTTTATAGGGGATATAAATGATGATGGAATTAATTAATAAAATTAAATAAATGGAATGGTGTGGGTTTTGATGAAATAGTGATGTGCTATAAAGAATGAATTAAGTGATGAAATAAAGTGGAAACCTAAATATAGTAATTCAATTGATGTGGTTAATGAATAAAACTTATAAAGTGTAAGTTAAGTAGTTGGAATCAAATACTATTTTTAAAAATGATTTTCCAGGTAATTTTTTTCAGTGGTTAAAAATTGATGAATACTAAAATTGGAATGATATGTGAAATAAAAAATAAGTTATATGGATGTTTTTTTGTTCTGAATGGTTAGTTTTCATATAAAAGTGACTATAATTGTTATTATTATGTGGAAATGATGAGGTAATGTCAGTGGTTGTAGAGGTGTTCCATTAGAGAGGTGACCCTTATGATAATATTATATAATTGTTTATAATTTTTTTATTTTTATTTCTTATACACCACCGCTCGAGTCATGGTAACCTACCAATTAACATATGAGGTTTTGGGTATACCACCCAATATCCAAGATGTTGGTGATGTAGTTAATTGACTACCCCTTTCCTTATCCCCTTTCTATATGTATTTTAGGTTGTGGTAGCCTTAGGTTATGGTGAGTGATGATCATACAATGATATATATATATATGGTTGCAATGTTCATGGGGAGGTGGGCAAGAAATTTATATCCCACATGATATGTATCAGTTGAAAAATGGTATATGGATATGGTACGTGGTATGTGGTATTTGGTTGTGGTATGTGGTATGTGGTATATGGACATGCTATGAGATTATGGGGATGTGGTATGAGGTTTTGGTTTATGGATATGGAAGAGATGGTATCTCAAGGATGTAAGCTACTAGAGCATGTGGATAACTAGTTCGATAGAGAAGTGAGTGAAACAAAACTTTTTATATATATTATTTGATTATTACATGAATAATATTTTATACATATTTGGTGAGAGATACTTAGTAAGGATGGGTAGTATATGACTTGTTATAGATAACAAGTTAGTTATGTAGTTTATTCCTTAAGGCTTCAATATGATTCTTCAACAATTTCATGACAAAAGTCTAGAGAAAAACCTACTGAGTGTACTTTTATTATCATATTTAATTTATATATGATGTAGCACCATGACCCCATTAACATAGAGTAGTTGTTTACTTTTTTATATTGGTATAAGATATAAGGTATCTCACTACGCTTTATTGATCAGTTTAACAGTCATGGAAAACTAAATACATAAATGATTCCCATATTACATTGAAATATAAAAACATAGAATAAGTGAAATTATTTCATACTTGAAATCATTCTTGATATCTTTCTTCATATCCCGAGGAAAGGAAAAAAATAAAGGGTGAGATCAAATTCTTAGTAAGGGTTACATATAGTTGAAGTTATCATGAGTAAATAAAGCACACTCAATATGATAGAGTGGACAATAAAAACACATTCCATTCAATAAAAAAATTGAGTTAAATAAACATTCATGTATAATATCAACATAATAATCAAATGGATAATGTAAATTTAATTATTAATAAATTAAATTCATAATTACGGACAATCATGATTAAGGCCTCTCAAACAAGATATCATGAATCTTACCATCAAGGATTCTCAAATAAGACATCATTCTTAATATATGGGTATGTGTAAACCAAATATTCATGAAATGTGGCATGAATTCTATTTTCTCTCAGGAAACATGTTTATAAATTAAGGTGTTATCTATAATCATGCCCCACCCATCAATTTCATAATATATTCATTCGTTATATTTTTAATGATCAATATAATTCATTCTCAAAATGCTTTATAAGTCAATAATTTTTCATATTGAATAAAAAACATGGAACAACAATATTTCATCAACATAATCATAATCCATTCAAATAAATAATAAATATGGTATCATTGTATCATATCCCGAGTAACATCAATGAATTTTTTCATAGATGAGAATACCTTTAAAAGATCACTAGAGCATTTCTTGAGGGTAACCCCCTTTTCATTTTTGAAATCACTTATTTAAAATCTATAAATTTCATGAATATTAGTAAAAAAATGTATTTGAAAATAACAATAGAAAATTTTAAAGAAAACATTAAATAAAATTATAGTCTTGATAGTTGGAAAAGATGTTCATATGGTGTATGTTAAAACATATATTCCATTTATACCTTTAGTAAAAAGTACCTTGTACAAAAAATAAAAAGAAGTTCCCTTTAATTTTTTATAGAAAATAAAAAATGGGTAAAAATTACTTTTATAAACATTTTTAGAATAGAAAAAGAATTTCTAAAAATATTTTAACGAAAATATGAACATACAAGAAAAATAGTAGGAATGAAATCTTTAAAACATGATTTTTATATGAATGTCCCTTACATATAAATTATTGATTTTTGAACAAAATAGATAAGAAATAGTAAATAAACATGAATAAACTAAAAATAAATGAGGGAGAAAAAAATAAATTAGGTTTAATAAATTAGTATAAAATAATTTTCCTAGAGGAAACTTGAACATAAACAATCCCAAAATAAAATGAGATTGCAACAGAAATCCCTTACTTAAAGTTTGAATTGCCTCATAAGTGCTATTAAAAAATTGTATAATAAATTTAAATTTATTCAAATTATTAAACTGAACTATATACATAATTATGATACCATATATGATATAATTATAACATTCTAACTCCCATTTATTAATAATTATTTATTAAAATCAATATTTTTTAGTATTTACTGTTTCATTTTTTCAAGTAAGTTTCAATTTATTAGTTTTTATACATGAATATTTCTCATGGTTAAATATTTTACCAAGTTTTAATCATGATATTAATATCATATATATTAACTATATACATATTTATAATCATTAATTAAATTAAAACATGAAAAATGAATCACATCGCTTCGTAGAGGTGACAGTCCACCTGTATGCAGAAACATTATCATTTTTTAACAAGTCGAATGGTAATAACTTGAAAGATATATTATATTTAAAGGATCATAAATATATAATAAATATCATATATAAATATTATATCCATCATAATAACTATTGATTAATAGTGGGGATGAAAAATAAAATATATCTCTTCACAAAGTGATAGTCCTCACGTATGCACTAATGATACTTTCATATCCCATTTGATAGAGAAGGAGATGAATAAAAGTGTGGACATGAAAATAATAATATCTTAGTATATGGGATATAAATATGTTTTTATATCATCATTTTTATCACAAAAATTAAGGATATATAGGAATAAAAAAACACTTGGTTAAGAACCACACATCTTCTTTGAATAACCTCCTTATGTTTATAACTAAAGCCTTATTAGGATGTTATTATGATTAAAACAGGTTCTATAGAAAATCAGGAGGGATGTTGAGAAAATATTTTTTATGTTTTTACTGATATAATAGGTTCTTTAAGTGGGGATAATATAGGATAGATGGTGTCCGTTTATAAGTGGGGGGAAATGAAACACTTGGAATATTTCGGAAGATTAAAATATATTAATGTCTTACTCAAGAAAAATAGATCCAAAATGACACAAATTATAATAGTAGATTATATAGTGTATGATTTTGGCCATAAAATAAGATTTAGATAATTTCTTATATCACATTAACCTATACCATTTTTTAGGACCAATAGGGGCCTATAAACCCTGAGAGGGGGGGTGAATCAAGGTATGGATATTCTTTTTCAAAGTTCTTTCTGCCCCACTGGATCTTGACCTCTTTGTTACAAGGGTCACTTTGTTTGCACTTGTGTGGTTATTGTGATCACTTGTCTCCTTTACCTGATGATGATGCTTTGAATGCAATTCAGGGAAGTAAGCAGATAGACACATAGATTTTTACTTGGTTCACCGCTAAGGGCTACGTCCAAGGAGCATACGCCGACAAGTTGCCGGTTCGTACCAAATTCCACTAGACTTCACTAGCTGTGGATTACACTGTTCGGGCTAGATTACTTCTATGCCCAGGATCACTGCCTATACAAAGTTTAGGGTCAGCTCACTGCTTTCCCAAGGGTCACTCCCTGTTTCTCTCTCTCTGGCTCACTGCCGGTGGAGAGGATCACCTTCTTCCTCTTCCTAAGCTCACTGCTCTTGGAAGGGATTCACTCACAGTTTATAGACCTGTATGTCTCTTCATTTGCATGAATACATGCATCCTTAAGTGTTTATGGATGCTCTGTTATAGTCTAACTTTCATCCACTGATGAATAGCACTTTGCCTATGACCAGTAGGCAACAACCTTTGGAAACACCTTCGCAAAGAACCCTACTTCGCGAAGCTCCCAATTTCGCAAAGCTCAACAAGCCTTCGCGAAGCTCCTGCCTTTTCGCGAAGCTCACTCGAGAAGATCTCTCGCGAAGCACTCTCGCGAAGCTCAAATCGTTACAAAGCAACTTCTCTCACGAAGCTCACTGAGCCAACGCAGAGCACACAACTTTCGCAGAGCTACAATAGCCGCCGCGAAGCTCCTCTTTCGTGAAGCACACTGCCTTCGCGAACCACCTCCGCGAACCGAGAGCAATGGATTTTCTCTGAAAATTATCTCTACTTCGCTCGAAGGGGTCGGCCTCTATTTATAGGCGATTCCACCAACCCTCGTCCTTTCCACGCGAAGTCAATGCCACATCATCTCAAATCGCGAAGCTCCAAAGATTCCGCCGGAGTTCTGTCCAGATCGCGAAGCTCCACGGCAATTTTCCATTCGCGGAGCATAGCGTAGTCGCGAAGAATCACCGTCAACATACCTTCGCGAATTCGCAGTGAATCTCCCTCGCGAAGCCCAACATTCCTTCGCGCCTTCACCGCGAAGCTCACTCGCAAAGCCCTTCACCGCCGCGATGCTCTTCAGCCTCTGTCGTTCACGAATCTTGACATAATCGCGAAGAATCACCGCCTCCATTCTTATGGTCTTCGCGATTTCCAAACCATGCATCCTATATTTTCAAAATTTATGCCATTTCCATATTAAATTATTCTCTTCATGGAAATCCACTTTTTGCGATGCTCACCAAACTCCAAATTTTGGACCCCAAAAAATTGGCAAACACTGGGAAACGGCGCCACCTTGTACTGCTCTTTTGTACCGCCTCCAAATCGTCCTTTCCTTTTTCATTGTTCTTTGTCAACATGGAATGTCAACAAATTCTCGGGAACTCAACAATTCTCCATGGAAACCTGCTTTGTCAACAAACACAATCAACCCAAAAATACTGCAATGTTACCTTGAGGGATTTTTGCCCAACACCATTTTAGTTTAACCTCCGTGGTAAACCCATTTTAACCTTAACCATGATTATATTTTTTACTATTTTAACTATTTATTATCATCAAAGATTAAGTTGAATTGATTAAAATATATTAATTATTATTATTTAAAATGTTAAATCCAATTTACTACATTAAATTAAACTTATATAATTTACAAAAAATTACTTTTAATATAAGTTTTCAAAACACATCTAAAACAATTTCTAGAAAAATATTTTTTAATAAAAAAATAATTTTATAGAAAAATAAACTATAATGATGATTATAATGTGATGAATTGGATTTTTTAAAATTGAAGGGTAATTTTTTTATTTAAAATCAAAACTAAACCAAAAGTTACTTTGTAAATAATAGATTAAAATAAAAGAACTAAAAACAATTTTTATTTGAAAAAACAATACTTAGATTTCCAAAATGTTAATCATATATTTCTAAGTTAAAAATTATATTTTTATAATAATTATAATAATTATTTAATATATATTTGTTCTAGAAAAAATGTTTTATAAACCTTCCAAGTAATTATTATATCATTATAATTTCATAAAATTGATAGTTTTGTAAAATTAGTATTCTTTCACTATTTACCTAAAAATCAACTTTTTTTGAGAAATTTCAGAAATTTTTCCAAAGATAATTTTGAAATGATTAATTAAAAAATTAAATTAATTTCATCAAAATAAATTTTAAAAATTAATCATTTCTATTTTAATCACATTTTTAAATAATGATATGTGTATTAAGTTATTGTTTTTTAGAAATAAAATCATACTTACTATAATTGAATACGTAGCATTACATTATTCCCTCCATTAAAAAATTTATTTCTTGAAATTTATATAATTTAACCTCATGAAAATAAGTGTGAAGTTATTTATTATAAATGACACTGTAAAGACCCGTAAAATTCAAGGGAAATTTTTTCTTAATTTTCTTTAGAATTTTACAAGAGCGCGGTTTCAGACGGCACCTGATTCCGAGGCCCGGAGTGCCCGGAATTATTTTCCGAAGTTTGGCTCGGGTACGTTCAGTGAACGAACTAGCGGAAATTCCTAACTTTTGATCCGGTGCTCAGAATTGAAATCCGAGGGCACCGATGAACTCGCAGCGCCGATATTCGCTTAAAGAGACCTTTTCGGGAGTTGCGTTTGTTGCGGGTTGAAAGTTAAGTTTTGGGGTTTTTTAGTTTGAGTTAAATAAAATTGTGAAGAACAATTTTATTATAACTAGTTAAAACCTATCAAAGGAGGTTGGAAGTGGGACCCACACCCACTTAACCTCCCTTGGGAGGATTAAGTGTGGTGGGGCCCACACGAACCCCTAATCTTTTCAAATTCTCTCAACATACTTAACCCCTAATTAATTGACTTAAGTTACTTAATTAATTTTGGGATTTAAGCCTTTTTGAATTTCAACTTTTGAAATTCTTGTGTGTTTTGTAATAATAAAATAAGATGTTATCTTATTTTATTATGGGTTGTTTGTTTGTCTCCTGGAGAGCTTTTGGAGAGCTTCTTCTTCATCTTCAAGCTCTGACGAAGAACGAAGAACGCCCAAACTCCGACGAAGAACGACGCCTCTCTTCTTCGTCCTCGGTGTCAACAAGAGGGAACGCCGCACCCTCCTCGGACCTTCTTCGTCGGCATACGAAGATTCGCCAACGACGTATCTCTTCGGGCATAACTCTTCGTCAACGGATTTGACGAACGACGACCGCGACGCCCGACCTCCGCGACGTCGTCTTCCGCGGAACGTTCTCAATCTTCGAACCTTATATCAAGGTAGGGGTTGTTGTTTAATTCTTTAATTATTCCATTTCTTGCTCGTGGATCGCATGTCTACGTGAGGCTTTGAAATAATTTATTTAAGTGTTATAGTTAACGCGAGGGGGGCCGGACCGCACGAACACGGCCGAACCCCCCTCCATCGTTCTTGTTTAATTCTTGCGGTGGAAGCAAAGTGGCGTGGTGCCGTCGCACCACGCGGATTACCGTACGTTTATTTTTTTACGCGGCGCCGTCGCGCCGCGCCGGGCTAGAAACTTCAAGAACGCGGCGCCGTCACGCCGCGTTGAAAAGAATCAAAGCACGGCGAAGGGTCGCGGTGCCGTCGCACCGCGCCGGATGACGAACGCCGCGGCCGGTTCCATGCCGCGGCGGGACGAGGAGACCGCGGCCGGTTCCGGGCCGCGGCAGAAGAGAAGACCGGCGGCCGGGCCGCCGGTGTCGGAAGCCGAAGGGGGGACCGGAATTTCCGGTCCCGTTTGAGAAAACCGGCCGGCCAGCTGGCCGGCCGGAAGGCTTTAAAACCAGGGGAAATTAATCCCCCGGCCACCTAATAAAAACCCCCCTCTTTAAGAGGGGGGCGGTTTTTTTTTGAAGGAGGGGGGGGGGGGGCAGCCGGCCCCCCGGTTCCGTTCCAGCAAGCCCCCCCACGTGGCGGGGGGCGTTTTTTTTTTAAAAAACGGCGCGGCTATGCCGCGCCGCCAGATGAAAAGCGGGGGCTTAGCCCCCCGCGTGCGCAGCCTCCTCGCGGCGCCCGACCGCCGCGGCTCCCCGCGCCGCCGCGCCGCCGCGCCGCCCCCGCTGCCGCCGCCGCCGCCCCAGGGGGGGGTCGGGCGGGGTCGGCCCGGACCCGGACCCCCCCGTTTCGAACCAGATTTGGTTTTTGGCCCATAACTTGAGCCTCGGACCTCCGAATGACGAACCGTCTGCGGCAACGCGATCCTTGGATCGAGAAGGTCGTTTCGAGATATCGCACTCAAGGTTTCGGTTAACTTTGAGTTCGGCCGGGTTGGTTCGTTCACGAAACCAACCGGGCCTTCGGAGCGGAAACGCTCATATCTTGAGCTACGAACGTCCGATTGACGCGCCGTCAGTCGCGTTGTGTTCCTCTTGGTGAGACGGATCTTTTGGCATACTCCGCCCGAGGTTTGGACGCAGGTGGAGTACGGTCGGGTTGGTTTTGCCTTAAAAACCAACCGGGCCCCGGAGACGAAAATGCCAATAACTCTCAGACCGGGCGTCCGATCGACGCGCCGTCTGTTGCGTTGAGTTCCTGTTGACGATACGGAACTTTTGGATACATCAACTCTGGTCCTTGTGAAAGTTGATGTATCAGCCTCTCGGCTCGTGGAGCGGACCCTCCGAACGAGCTTGCTATGTGCGGGAACCCTAGTGCTGGCTGCGACTGTTCTACTGCTACGACTACTACTGTGACTGCGACGACGACAGTACAGAGATCCTGTGTGGATTCGACGACGACAGTACAGAGATCCTGTGTGGATTCGACGACGACGACTACAGCACTCAGCGATCTTACGTGGATCAGTGCTACAGGTCCTGTGTGGGCCCGATCCTGTGTGGGTCCTTGCGCTCAGCGGTTCTGTGTGAGCCAGCGCCTACAGGTTCTGTGTGAGCCCGATCCTGTGTGGGTCTTCTGCGGGGGTTAGTTACCTATCGATCCTTCGTGGGTCCGACGACTTAGATGGATCAGTGATCATCTTTATCGTCCTTGAAGAAGTATACCTGTGTGAGCTGAATCCTTTTGCTTTCCTGTGTGGATTGTGTTGTGCAATCCTGTGTGGATTACGTTTACTTTCCTGGGTGGACTGAGTTGTACTTGGGCTCGGAGGATAGAGCGTATTTGAATTGATGACTTAGGTATATATATGGGCATATACCTAAGCAGTGTCGGTTATTACTTCGTGATTGTTACTTTTCTTCATGGTTTATCCTATGTGGATTTGAGAGACCTTCAGGGGTCTCGGGGTCCCTACTGAGTAGCTTATACTCACCCCTGCACGGGCTTCGCCCGCACTACGTTGTGTTGGTTGCAGACGACGGACAGCGTTGACCTTAGCTGAGGCTTGCAGAGCGGGACGGTACCCGGAGGTGGACCACTAGGCGAGACGTGCATGGAGCGGACGGCGGGACCCGTGGAGCAGAGGAGCTATCTGTACCCACCCTTCCGGTGGGATTTCCAGTGGACAGCTCGGAGTAGCGGCTTTTACTTTTCAGTTGCTGTTTTTCCCTTTTCGAGTTGTACTTTACTTTCAGTTTGGGTTTGTATTCTGGCCCATTTACTTTTCCGCACTTTCAGTTGTACTCTGCTTGTTTAGTGTTTACTTTCCGCTTGCTTACTCTGTGGTGTTGGTTACTTTTCAAAGGCAATGCCTTCCCTTTTTACTGGGATTTACGCCTTGGTGCTAGTCGCCAGCCCCTGGCCTATGGAAGGCGGGCTTGGGGTAGTTACGGCACGGACCCCGGGGGCGGGTCGTGACAAATTGGTATCAGAGGAGTTCGGTTCTACCGCGAACTCTGATCTTTTCTATGTGAAGCAATAATGTTTAGCGTATTGAGTGTGGTTATCAGTCCAGGGAGTCCAGTGTTGGTGCGGCGGCCGACGTATCCGTACACCAGGACCCTGACTTCTGATTTCCGACTTAATGAACGAAAACATTGATTGCGTGTGTGTTTCAAAGTTTTCTTTGTGATTACTTATATCAGCTCACCAGATATACTGTTCTAACCGTGGCGCACCTGTTTCCTTTTCAGGATGGCCCCACGACGGCAGCCAACTAGGGTTCCGAGAGTCGAGCGAGACGACAGCCCACCGAGCGACGAGGCCTCGGTGCAGGGCCCTTTTCCAGTAGTGGCACCGGCGGTAGCTTTACCCGCCGAGCCCCCGATGCTTCCAGCAGCAGCCGCTGACGATGCACGTCGCCTCAGTGCACTGCATGAGTTTCAGCGCCAGCGACCACCCAGGTTTCGTGGGGAGACGGATCCCCAGGCAGCAGAGGACTGGCTGGAGGCAGTGATTCGAGTGTTTAGGCTAGTGAGGACACCAGCAGACCTCATGGTGATCCTCGCTGCGAGCCTACTACACGCAGCAGCAGGACGATGGTGGAGCCTGATGCTCCAGGTGCACGATGAGGCATCTCTTCTTTGGACGGACTTTGAGAGCCTTTTCCGCTCGGAGTTCGTCCCAGCCACCCTTCGTGCGGTGCGTATTCAGGAGCTTCTACAGCTGCGGCAGGGCAGCATGACGGTCGCACAGTACTCGGCGAGATTTACCGATCTCTCGCGCTACTCGACCGACATGGTACGGGACCCATTCTTCCGGGCCCGGACCTTCGAGCAGGGTTTGAGACACGAGATCAGGGCATCGCTAATCTCCCTCAGCATACCGACTCAGACAGGAGTACTGGAGCGGGCCCTTCTGATCGAGAGCTTCCTTGCTGAGTCTATACCAGCACAGAGACCCACCGCAGGGCGGCACGTGGCAGAGTCATCTGCAGCAGGCAGTCGACGGATGACTCAGGGGTCTAGACAGACCAGACCTTCGGGCAGACGACCTCAGGGCACTGGCTCAGTAGTGCAGGGCACACAGCGCGGAGCCAGTCTTCCGAGAGGCAGACAGTGCTACTCGTGCGGCGGGCAGGGCCACATGGCTCGTGACTGCCCGACCCGCCGTGCCGAGGAGCAGCAGACAGTTGATGGACCACCGAGGCAGAGGCAGAGGATCGACCATGGCGGTCCGCAGGGAGGAGGCGGACGAGGCAGAGGAGGTGGACGAGCAGCTGGTGGTGGCCGACGCTTTGAGGCTCTACCACCACCACCACCAGGAGGTCCACCCCGACCACAGGGAGCTGGCGGGCAGCGACAGGCACAGCTCCAGGCAGCAGAGGCCTATGACCACGGCGCACCCGAGATGATTCTAGGTACTATCTGTGTCTATTCCACCCTTGCTGCAGTTCTTATAGACACAGGAGCGAGTCACTCTTTCATAGCCGCTGCCCTTTTTCGGAGCTCGGAGATTCCGACAGAGCCGTTGGCTCGATCCTTACGGCTAGAGACTCCTACGGGAGCAGACTCGACGATTACGCACTGGTGCCGGCAGTGTGAGCTTACTCTAGGAGGCAAGAGCTTCGGCTGGGATCTTCTTGTAGCAGCGTCGAGGCCTTACGACGTCATCTTGGGCATGGATTGGCTGTCTACGGTCCATGCACAGATTGACTGTTTTAGGCACAAGGTGCGTTGTGTACGTACCGACGGGAGCAGGTTCACCTTCACTGGCGAGAAGGGAGCCTTAGCAGCACAGGATGGACTTCCGCGGAGGAGAGGACAGCCCATCACTCATCAGTTGGCTAGCCTTATCCTTGGAGCAGTTGACGTGCGGAGTCCTGGTTTTCCTGCAGTGGTGGATCAGTTTGCGGACGTTTTTCCCGACGACGTACCAGGGCTACCTCCTCGCAGAGAGGTAGACTTTTATATTGACTTGTACCCCGGGACAGCCCCGATATCCACTCCATCATATCGGATGGCCCCCGCCGAGCTTTGAGAGCTACGGGTACAGTTGGAGGACTTGCAGAGCAAGGGGTTCATCCGACCCAGTGTTTCACCCTGGGCTTCCCCGATATTGTTCGCCAAGAAGGCGGACGGGAGCTTGCGACTTTGTGTTGACTATCGTCTCCTGAACCAGGTGACAGTGAGGAATAAGTATCCGCTACCGAGGATTGATGACCTCTTTGATCAGCTCAAGGGAGCACGGTGGTTCTCGAAGATAGACCTCAGGTCAGGCTATCATCAGCTCAGAGTCAGAGACGAGGATGTGCAGAAGACGGCCTTCAGATGTCGGTATGGTCACTATGAGTTCTTGGTTATGCCTTTCGGTGTAACCAATGCTCCAGCAGTGTTCATGGCTCTCATGAACAGGATCTTTCAGCCATACCTCGATCGGTTTGTCGTGGTCTTCATCGACGACATTCTGATTTACTCTACGACAGAGGAGGAGCACGCCTATCACTTGCGAGTTGTTCTTGACACACTCCGAGAGCACCAGCTTTATGGTAAGCTCTCGAAGTGCCAGTTCTGGATACGTGAGGTCCACTTTTTGGGACACGTTATCTCTGAGGCGGGAGTTGCAGTAGATCCCGCGAAGATTGAGGCTGTGTTAGCATGGGAGCCACCCAGGAGCGTGACTGAGGTTCGGAGTTTCTTGGGACTAGCTGGATACTATCGGAGATTTGTGCCGAACTTCTCCAGAGTTGCGGCATCACTCACAACTTTGACTAAGAAGGGGAAACCCTTCGTGTGGTCAGACAGATGTCAGCAGAGCTTCCAGGAGCTGAGACAGAGATTGACTAGCGCACCTATCTTGAGGTTGCCTGAGGAGGGAGTAGGGTACGTAGTCTACTGCGATGCATCAGGGACCGGACTCGGATGTGTTCTGATGCAGGAGCGGGCAGTGATCGCCTATGGATCACGACAGTTGAGGCCGCATGAGCAGAACTACGCTACCCATGACCTGGAGTTAGCAGCAGTGGTCTTCGCTCTGAAGACATGGCGACACTATCTGATGGGCGAGCGCTTTACAGTCTTTTCCGATCATCAGAGTCTCAGGTATATCTTCTCGCAGAAGGACCTGAACCTGAGACAGCGTCGATGGCTCGAGTTCCTCCAGGACTATGACTTTGAGATAGTCTATACTCCTGGGAAGGGAAACGTAGTAGCCGATGCCCTCAGCAGGAGGACGGGCATTCAGCTACTTGAGGAGGCGACAGAGCAGCTAGCCTCTTTGCAGATATCCTTCGTGGATAGAGATGGAGCAGCCTTTCTTCAGTCTCTCACAGTCACTCCTCCACTACTGCAGCGAGTCAGGGAGGCACAGCATGGGGACGCTGACTGTGAGACACGGCGTGCACAGATATCCTCGGGACAGGCACCTGATGGTTTCTTCCTTGGAGCAGAGCACGACATCCTTTTCAGAGGACGTACCATGGTACCAGTAGCTTTGCGAGAAGAAGTGCTGAGAGAGTTTCACACTTCTCCTTTGGCGGTACATCCTGGAGTGGCGAAGATGTACCAGGACCTCAGACGACAGCACTGGTGGCCGGGCATGAAGAAGGCTGTAGCAGAGTTCGTTTCTCGATGCCTCACCTGTCAGCAGGTGAAGGCAGAGCATCAGGTACCAGCAGGATTGGTACAACCCTTGGAGGTTCCGGAGTGGAAGTGGGACGACATATCTATGGACTTCGTGACTGGACTTCCACGCACTTCCAGAGGTCACGACTCCATCTGGGTGATTGTTGAACGACTCACCAAGTCGGCACACTTCTTACCCATCAGAGAGCAGGGCTCAGTGGAGAGCTTGGGACGTCTCTACGTTCAGGAGATTGTGCGGCTCCACGGCGTGCCATCATCTATCGTTTCCGATCGAGATTCACGCTTTACTTACCGGCTTTGGAAGGGGTTACAGGAGGCGTTCGGTACGCAGCTACGTCTTAGCACAGCTTTTCACCCTCAGACGGATGGTCAGACGGAGAGGACCATTCAGACTCTCGAGGACATGCTCCGCGCATGTGTCCTCGACTTTGGTCGTAGCTGGGAGGACCACCTACCCTTGGTGGAGTTCGCGTACAACAACAGCTACCACTCCACCATCGGGATGGCACCGTACGAGGCATTGTACGGCCGACCTTGTAGATCTCCTTTGTGCTGGACAGACCCCGGAGAGTCAGCACTGGTGGGACCGGAGATGGTCCAGGCCACAACAGAGAAGGTCCAGGTCATCCAGGAGCGGATGAGGATAGCTCAGAGCCGGCAGAAGTCATACGCTGACAGGAGGCGGAGGCCACTGGAGTTCGAGGATGGCGACCACGTCTTCTTGCGGGTCTCACCTCGACGTGGTATTCGGAGATTTGGCCGAGGCGGCAAGTTATCTCCGCGCTTCATCGGACCTTTCCAGATTCTCAGCAGGATTGGCGAGGTGGCTTATCGCCTGACTCTACCACCTCAGTTGCACCGGGTGCACGACGTCTTCCACGTATCCCAGCTGAGGAGATACGTGCACGACCCGACGCACATCATTGATCATGGGGAGCTTGGCGTTGACGATGGGGCGACCTTTACGGAGGTCCCGGTGGAGATAGAGGATCGACAGGAGCGGGTCCTGCGTGGGCGATCGATTCCTCTTGTGCGCATCAGATGGCAGCACGGGAATCTCCAGGAGAGCACATGGGAGCGGGAGGCTCAGATGCGTGCTCAATACCCTCATTTGTTTCCCTAGTTTTTGATGTATCTTTACGGGGACGTAAAGCCCTGAGGTGGGAGTAATGTAAAGACCCGTAAAATTCAAGGGAAATTTTTTCTTAATTTTCTTTAGAATTTTACAAGAGCGCGGTTTCAGACGGCACCTGATTCCGAGGCCCGGAGTGCCCGGAATTATTTTCCGAAGTTTGGCTCGGGTACGTTCAGTGAACGAACGAGCGGAAATTCCGAACTTTTGATCCGGTGCTCGGAATTGAAATCCGAGGGCACCGATGAACTCGCAGCGCCGATATTCGCTTAAAGAGACCTTTTCGGGAGTTGCGTTTGTTGCGGGTTGAAAGTTAAGTTTTGGGGTTTTTTAGTTTGAGTTAAATAAAATTGTGAAGAACAATTTTATTATAACTAGTTAAAACCTATCAAAGGAGGTTGGAAGTGGGACCCACACCCACTTAACCTCCCTTGGGAGGATTAAGTGTGGTGGGGCCCACACGAACCCCTAATCTTTTCAAATTCTCTCAACATACTTAACCCCTAATTAATTGACTTAAGTTACTTAATTAATTTTGGGAGTTAAGCCTTTTTGAATTTCAACTTTTGAAATTCTTGTGTGTTTTGTAATAATAAAATAAGATGTTATCTTATTTTATTATGGGTTGTTTGTTTGTCTCCTGGAGAGCTTTTGGATAGCTTCTTCTTCATCTTCAAGCTCTGACGAAGAATGAAGAACGCCCAAACTCCGACGAAGAACGACGCCTCTCTTCTTCGTCCTCGGTGTCAACAAGAGGGAACGCCGCACCCTCCTCGGACCTTCTTCGTCGGCATACGAAGATTCGCCAACGACATATCTCTTCGGGCATAACTCTTCGTCAACGGATTTGACGAACGACGACCGCGACGCCCGACCTCCGCGACGTCGTCTTCCGCGGAACGTTCTCAATCTTCGAACCTTATATCAAGGTATGGGTTGTTGTTTAATTCTTTAATTATTCCATTTCTTGCTCGTGGATCGCATGTCTACGTGAGGCTTTGAAATAATTTATTTAAGTGTTATAGTTAACGCGAGGGGGGCCGGACCGCACGAACACGGCCGAACCCCCCTCCATCGTTCTTGTTTAATTCTTGCGGTGGAAGCAAAGTGGCGTGGTGCCGTCGCACCACGCGGATTACCGTACGTTTATTTTTTTACGCGGCGCCGTCGCGCCACGCCGGGGTAGAAACTTCAAGAACGCGACGCCGTCGCGCCGCGTTGAAAAGAATCAAAGCACGGCGAAGGGGCGCGGTGCCGTCGCACTGCGCCGGATGACGAACGCCGCGGCCGGTTCCGGGCCGCGGCGGGACGAGGAGACCGCGGCCGGTTCCGGGCCGCGGCGGAAGAGAAGACCGGCGGCCGGGCCGCCGGTGTCGGAAGCCGAAGGGGGGACCGGAATTTCCGGTCCCGTTTGAGAAAACCGGCCTGCCAGCTGGCCGGCCGGAAGGCTTTAAAACCGGGGGAAATTAATCCCCCGGCCACCTAATAAAAACCCCCCTCTTTAAGAGGGGGGCGGTTTTTTTTGAAGGAGGGGGGGGGGGGGGGGGGCAGCCGGCCCCCCGGTTCCGTTCCAGCAAGCCCCCCCACGTGGCGGGGGGCGTTTTTTTTTAAAAAAACGGCGCGGCTATGCCGCGCCGCCAGATGAAAAGCGGGGGCTTAGCCCCCCGCGTGCGCAGCCTCCTCGCGGCGCCCGGCCACCGCGGCTCCCCGCGCCGCCGCGCCGCCGCCCCGCCGCGCCGCCCCCCGCCGCCGCCGCCCGCCGCCGCCGGTCGCCGCCGCCGCCGCGCCGCCCCCGCCGCCGCCGCCCGCCGCCGCCGGTCGCCGCCGCCGCCGCCCGCCGCCGCCGGTCGCCGCCGCCGCCGCCCGCCGCCGCCGGTCGCCGCCGCCGCCGCCCGCCGCCGCCGGTCGCCGCCGCCGCCGCCCGCCGCCGCCGGTCGCCGCCGCCGCCGCCCGCCGCCGCCGGTCGCCGCCGCCGCCTCCCGCCGCTGCCGGTCGCCGCCGCCGGCCGCCGCGCCGCCACCGCGCCGCCCCAGGGGGGGGTCGGGCCGGGTCGGCCCGGACCCGGACCCCCCCGTTTCGAACCAGATTTGGTTTTTGGCCCATAACTTGAGCCTCGGACCTCCGAATGACGAACCGTCTGCGGCAACGCGATCCTTGGATCGAGAAGGTCGTTTCGATATATCGCACTCAAGGTTTCGGTTAACTTTGAGTTCGGTCGGGTTGGTTCGTTCACGAAACCAACCGGGCCTTCGGAGCGGAAACGCTCATATCTGGAGCTACGAACGTCCGATTGACGCGCCGTCAGTCGCGTTGTGTTCCTCTTAGTGAGACGGATCTTTTGGCATACTCCGCCCGAGGTTTGGACGCAGGTGGAGTACGGTCGGGTTGGTTTTTCCTTAAAAACCAACCGGGCCCCGGAGACGAAAATGCCAATAACTCTCAGACCGGGCGTCCGATCGACGCGCCGTCTGTTGCGTTGAGTTCCTGTTGACGATACGGAACTTTTGGATACATCAACTCTGGTCCTTGTGACAGTTGATGTATCAGCCTCTCGGCTCGTGGAGCGGACCCTCCGAACGAGCTTGCTATGTGCGGGAACCCTAGTGCTGGCTACGACTGTTCTACTGCTACGACTGCTACTGTGACTGCGACGACGACAGTACAGAGATCCTGTGTGGATTCGACGACGACAGTATAGAGATCCTGTGTGGATTCGACGACGACGACTACAACACTCAGCGATCCTACGTGGATCAGTGCTACAGGTCCTGTGTGGGCCCGATCCTGTGTGGGTCCTTGCGCTCAGCGGTTCTGTGTGAGCCAGCACCTACAGGTTCTGTGTGAGCCCGATCCTGTGTGGGTCTTCTGCGGGGGTTAGTTACCTATCGATCCTTCGTGGGTCCGACGACTTAGATGGATCAGTGATCATCTTTATCGTCCTTGAAGAAGTATACCTGTGTGAGCTGAATCCTTTTGCTTTCCTGTGTGGATTGTGTTGTGCAATCCTGTGTGGATTACGTTTACTTTCCTGTGTGGACTGAGTTGTACTTGGGCTCAGAGGATAGAGCGTATTTGAATTGATGACTTAGGTATATGTATGGGCATATACCTAAGCAGTGTCGGTTATTACTTCGTGATTGTTACCTTTCTTCATGGTTTATCCTATGTGGATTTGAGAGACCTTCAGGGGTCTCGGGGTCCCTACTGAGTAGCTTATACTCACCCCTGCACGGGCTTCGCCCGCACTACGTTGTGTTGGTTGCAGACGACGGACAACGTTGACCTTAGCTGAGGCTTGCAGAGCGGGACGGTACCCGGAGGTGGACCACTAGGCGAGACGTGCATGGAGCGGACGTCGGGACCCGTGGAGCAGAGGAGCTATCTGAACCCACCCTTCCGGTGGGATTTCCAGTGGACAGCTCGGAGTAGCGGCTTTTACTTTTCAGTTGCTGTTTTTCCCTTTTCGAGTTGTACTTTACTTTCAGTTTGGGTTTGTATTCTGGCCCATTTACTTTTCCGCACTTTCAGTTGTACTCTGCTTGTTTAGTGTTTACTTTCCACTTGCTTACTCTGTGGTGTTGGTTACTTTTCAAAGGCAATGCCTTCCCTTTTTACTGGGATTTACGCCTTGGTGCTAGTCGCCAGCCCCTGGCCTATGGAAGGCGGGCTTGGGGTAGTTACGGCACGGACCCCGGGGGCGGGTCGTGACAGATACAAGTTCCCTTATTTCCTCTTCTATTTCATGATATCTCCAAAGTACCTTCACAAATCAAGTCATCCCATTCCGCAACACTTGTTATCTAGTGTCATGAATCTAGATAGTCACTTTACAGTAAGACCAATTTGGTTACAATTATATTTTCTCATAAGTGAGTATATGTTCTAGTTCTATCATGTTATTTCTTAATAAAGTGATATGTAAAAAATCATGAAATTTAGAGATGCTAAGTGACATTTCCAAATGGTAAGACATAACTTCAATTGTTTCTATAATTTCAAAACTCCTAGTGTACCTATGACTTAGTTTACCTTTATTTAAAAACCTTATAAAAACCTTATATGGAGTTAAATTTATGAAAACATGATCCCCCACTTGAAATTATAAATCATTCCTTTGTTCATCCACATTTATCTTTTTCTTTCTTTGGGTAGTCATGATATGACTATGAATAGTTATCACTATCATCACTATATACTTAAAAATATTTCTGGCCTAAAATCTTACATTCACCAAATTCATCCAACAAGTTTGTCTATGAAAATTTTCCCTACAAAATTCTTCATATGGTGGAATTAGAATGATCAAATGGAAGATATTATTTTATTCAACCTACACCAATGCTAAAGACTAATCCCATACACCTTAAAAGTCAAGTGAGTAGGACCTCAATATGTCTTCTAATGTATTAATAGTCCTTTCAGACTATACATATATCTGAGGATACTAAGAAGTTCTCAAATGTAGCTCGGTGTCGAGATACTTATGAATCATTTTCTAAAATTTCAATGAAAACCATTAGTCATGATCAAATACAATCAAAAGAGGTGAACCATGTAGTCTCACAACATCAATAATATAGAACTGCATGAGGATCTAAATGAGTAGATATTCCATTATAGTGAGGAAATGTATGGAATTTGTACATAGATCAACAATAAACCATATGGAATCTCTATTTCTTGGAGTCATTGGAAATCTAGTGATAAAATCTATAGTGACATCATCCCATTTCCACATAGAAATAGGTAGAGGTTCTATGACTCCTTTTGGATGTTTTCACTCAACCTTTAACCACTGAAAAATCAAGTATCTTGATATATAATCTATAATTTCCCATTTTATATTATCCCACCAAATGTTCCTTCAAATTTTGATAAATTTTTATTCTACAAAGGTATAAAAAGAAATTTGAGTTTTGATATTCATCTAATAATTCTCATTTTAGCTCAGGTATGGATGAAACACATAGTCCCTTTCAAAATTTCAATATACCATCTTCATAATTTAATTATACCTACTTCTCATCATTTATGTCTTTGATTTAATTTTGAATATTCTAATAATCAAGTTGAGAACTTTTTATTTTCTTCAAAAATGATGGTTTGGAAATAATTAGGAATATATCTACTATTTACCATTCCTTAATGATTCCCATATCCAACTTTACAAAATACATGAATATGGGTTCCTTTTCAATCCCCATTTTAGTAAAAGGTTCACGATCTTTCCTACTAAACAATTCTACCAACATAATTTCATTCCCACGGTGGTATTGTATTTTAAAATCATAATCCTGAGTAATTCTATCAACCACCTATGCCTCATATTGTGCTATTTTTCTGATAAAATTAATTTCAAACTTTTTTCATCTGTATATATTTCAAAACTTTCATCATAAATGTAATTACTCCATATCTTAAATTAATATATTATAACTTATAACTCTAGATAATTAGTTGGATAATACTATTCATGGATCTTTAACTTCTTTAATTCATAGGAAACAACTCTCTCATTCTACATATGGACACATCTAAGTCCCTTCTTTGATGCATCAATACATATCATAGATCCATCCATTTATATTAGTAAAGTTAATACCATTACATTAACCAACATATTATTTAATTCTTCAAATAATTATTTAAATTATTTTGACCATTTGAACTTAAAACCTTTATAGTTCAACATGGTTAATGGGTTTGCTATTCAATCAAAATTTTGACTAAATAATCAATAGTAACATACTAATACAAGGAAACTACATACCTTAGTTATATTAATTAGCATTTTCCATTCCATCATTCCCATTTTCTTTAAAGTATCAAATGATATTCCATCCTTAGATACAAAATGTCCAAGAAAAGAAAATTCCCAAATCCAAAATTCACCTTTTCTAAATTTTCCATATAACTCCTTTTCTCTTAGAGTATTAAGAAATATTCTCAAATGAATCTTATTCTAACCATTTATTTTATAGTATATCAATATATCATAAATAAATACCACAAATAAAGTTTTGATATAATACTTGAATAATTTATTATTAGATATATAATAATAGAGTGAATATTAATCAATCCAAAGAGAATTAACATAAAATTATAATGTCCACACCTTGTTCAAAATGTTGTATTTGGAATATCATCCTTCTTTACTCATAGTTGATGAAACCCCGAACAAAGATCAATCTTGGAAAAATATTGACCTCCTTATATTTGATTTAAAAGGGCATCAATAAGGGGTAAATGATAATTGTTCATTATAGTAATGAAATTTATTTACTTGTAATCAATGTAAAAACTCATTAGGAGGAATAAATTATATTAACAGTTTCCATTTATTCCAATTTCAGTGGTCCTTTAATTTTTATTTCCATAGTGATCCCCTGGATGCTCCAATTTGGGTAAGTTTTCCTGGTCTTCCGCTCCAATTTCAAAACTTGTTAATCCTCGCAATGCTTAGAAAATTATTGGGAAGATTTTTAATATTTGATAGTAAATATCTCTCCATATTCCATCCTATATCCCCCTTTATTTTTTTTTAAATTGATGTTTCCAAGTCTCCGGTTGAATTTACATGGATTGAGATCTAAAGAGATTGTCAATTTAAGAATGTGGGGGAGTTTTTGCATTGGATGGACTTATGATCCTCAGGAAGTCATCTGGGAAATCACCAAAAGGAGTGTAGGTGTATCCCAATCAGCCATATTTCTAATTCAACCACTCATATTTGTGATGCTGAGAAGGAAGATCTGGTACTAGTGAGGTCCTATACAGATGAAACCTCTTTATTGAGAGGAAATCTTGGTTCTTCTGATGATAGTAGAGTTAGAAACGGTATTAGTTCTCTATGAATGGGAGAAGAAAGTTTCCATTCTTTTACACACAAATTGGTAGCAGTCGTGGAACTTTCACCTAATGCATCACTTCCACAAGAAGAAATTACAGTGGGATGTATGGTGCATGACGAACCTGCTATTTTGGATTCCATGAAGAAGGTGAATATGGGATTTTCAATTCATAAAAAGTTCCAAAGGTTAGTATATAAAAACATGGGGAAGGATGATGCTGATATATGAGTATCAGTTAAATTTAGAGGTATTAAAAAGTCTTATTCAAAGTGTCACACCCACCTTTTTCAATTTATTTATTTTATAAATTTTCTACGCATCGGGTAGCTCGGGTCAGATCCCAACTTAAAATTTTGAGTTTATTTATAAAAACACACGGTTTGGCTTTAATTGCATTCAACACACTACGGTCGAGCTGTGCAGATTTCCCCAAGTCACCGTGTGACCTCGCCAGCTCACTGCACGGCCTTTCTGGTTCTCAAAATAAATTAAAATTTAAAAGAATAATGACATAATGATAAAGATGAGTAGGATAAAAAAATTTGAACGAAATGGAAATAATAAGTTTAATGAAATTTGAGGATTTTTTTAATAATTATAACCTTAATATAATTATTTGAGGTTGTTGTTATTATTTTAATACTATTTTTATTATTATTATAAATTTTTCTTTTCTTTTATTTTATTTACATTAATCTATTATTATTATTATGTAAACCCAAGACTACCCAACACCCCCCCTCTTATCCAAATCGCGGTGCACTCCCCTCCCCCCTTCAACCCTACCTCGCGCCCCCAACCTCTCCGGCCCTCTCATCATGCCGCTGCCTCCCATCCGGTGTCACCCAACCGTCTACTCCGGTCCGACGTCGCGCACCCCTCCGCGACCCGCCGCTGCCGCCGTCTTGTTTCGGCTCGCCACCTCAGAGCCCGCCGCCACTGTGGGTCATCGTCGCCGCACCAGCTCCGGCCGCCATCCTGATCGCCCGCTCGTATCACCCGAGCCACCGACCTCAATCACCCAATCACGCCGATGCCGCCCCTCCTGACCTACTTTGATCCGGAAAATCGACATTACCCCCTGCTCCTTTGGTCCGGTGAACGGTTCCGACTCCCCCTGCTCATGTTCGGTCCGACAAACCACCTGCCGCCCCATTGCTCCCCTGCTCCCATCCGTCAAACCCCTCTAGCTCCCTACCTTTCCCCTACTGGTCACGGTTTGGTCCGTCGGCACCTTCCCCGCTAGCCGCAACATGTTCCAGCTCCCCCACCGCTATCACACTCTCCTTCTGCACGCACCACACACGTATAGATAAGTATATCCCCCTTTCTCTTTGAGTTTTTGATTTTACCGCAGGCATGTGATCTAATTTTTGGGGTAAATATATTGTTTTGGGTTTTATCTCTTTGATTAGGGTTCGCGCTTGGTCCCTTGTGGTGAAAACAACACGCAATTGATGTTTTTCACTGAAATTTGAAATTTCTCCATGTAAGGTAGGTGGTTACACGCTTAAGTATTATTTGATAAATTAACTTTCATGTTTAGTTTGTTTAGTATATCATTTATTTTATTTGTGCATTGCAAAGTTGTTTGTCTTTGATGTTTGGGATGCATTTGAACTATTTAATAACATGTCTATATTATGTGGGTTCTTTCTTCTTAAAAACTCATATCTATCTAGTTGTTGGTGTTTTTTTATTGTGCGGTTAGTTTATTGATCTATTCAACAGATGCGAAATATATATTTTTCATGGCGTAGTGTGTGTCTAGTTGACAAAGAAGTTTTGGAGCGGGTTTAGTCGGTAACGCCAAGTGATTTCTTTTAAACTATTTTGTATACTTTTATTTTTGGCTTATTTAATTAGGTGATCTGTGCAAAGGTGTTTTACATATGGTGTAAGGTCTTCCATCAAACTGTTGGTGTGGTGCAGGTCACACTTTAAAATGGTATTTGAGTGCGTGTGATGTTATAATGTGGAAATGGTTACTTGAGTGTGTGTAAAGCCATGTGACACTATTGTTATTGTTTTATCAGATTTGAAATGGTTTATTCAATCATGACCATGGTGTGAAACTTTTTGAAAAAAATGTTTTACTGTGCGTCTTATTTCAAAATGGTATTTATATGTGTAATTGGTGGTTTGTTTAATGATAAGTGTTTTTTTTATTGCGGCAATTGGTCTAGTTTAGTATGTATCCTATGCAGATTGTGTGTTGAAAAGATTTTGATGTGCGTATTGTTTTAAAAGCGGGTTTGGGTGTTCAAACTGTGATTTTGCGTGTGTGAGTACCCTGATTGGCTTTTATGTATTAGTGTGACATGTGACATTAACTTGAAACTTGTTTGAGCACAAACCGGGAAGCTCGGGTAGCTAGGAGGGTATACTAGACTAGTGAGTGAGTGTTCCGGAGGTGACTCGACCCGGTTTCACTGGAAGGACTGACGATTGCAACACTAACTAAACATATGCATTTCAGAGGGTCGTGGTCTTCTAAGCCACATTTTCTGAGGGTCGTGGCCTTCTAAACCACATTTTCTGAGGGTCATGGCCTTCTAATCCACGTTTAACCGAGACACGGAGATCTAGGGACCCAAGCTAGCTGGTACCCATGCGGCCTCTCCCATATTAGTTCTCATTGGTTACTTTGCGCTCGTCGGTGTGACATATTGGTTATTTTAATGAAAATAAGGGTGCGTGTGTTTTAATTTAATTTTTTCCATTTAAAACTATTTTCTTTAATTCCGTTTTCTTTTAAACCATTCAAGTTTTTATTTCTTTTCTTTAGTTAATATTGCAAATGTATTTGTCCTTTAATAATTATGTGTGGAACCTTTTTATTGGGTGACGTCCTACTGGGATTTTTTCTCACACCCTACATACACCTTTGGGTGTATGTAGGCCTTGTTCTCTGTGTATTCCCGGTTGAGGCACCATGCTCAATGATGGTGGATGGTCGTTGGTGGTCTTCTCGTGCAGGTTAACGTTTGTGACGTGTGGATGTCGCACCTCTCCTATTTCTTTGAGGTTTGCGTAAGAGTTTTAGTTTTCGCTATCATCTTTTCTTTTTAGTTATTGGTTGGAGTTGTAGACTTTAAACCTGTTCATAGTTTAAAGGCGTGTTTGGTTGTCTATTTCTAGTTTCAGTTATTTATCTGGTTAGTTGTTTTTTTGTCTTTTATTTTGGGTAAAATCGTTCCCACTTGCTACTCTTGGTACCCAGGCACTTGTGCCAACCCATGGGGATCGGGAACGCCCTTCGGGCCTTGCTGTGGACCTGGTCGGGTGATGGGTCGGATGGAGATCCGGCCTGGTTCATGACAAAATGGTATCAGAGGGAAAGGTTTGCTCTCATGGGTCGTTTTCTTTTGAGATAGAGTCATGGTAGACTTGAGTTAAGGTTTTCAGGACTTGATGTCCTGGCTACGAGTAAGGTGCCTGGCCAGCACACCTCGTGGAGGGACTCAAGTTACCAAAGTTTGTTGAGTTTTGTGTGAGTTTTTGGTCCCTGTGGATAATCTTGTCTAAGGGAAATAAAAAGGGGTAAGGTCAGTGGTCCTAGTGAGCTCGCTGGGTCTGGCAAGCTATGTGGAGGCAGGGACACTTTCCTAAAATACCCTTTGTGGCAGTGGCGTGATTGGTGTATGGCCGCCAACCATATGCTCCAATCTCCCGCTGACACTAGCTTCCTCCTACATTGTTTCTCGCCTCTCTATTTTGGATTCATGGAAATTTGGTTTTTAAGTAAAAATGTTTTGGTCATGGAAAATGTTTTCAAATGAAGCACTTTAAAAATGAAATGGCGTGTGAGGTTTGAAAAGTGTGGGTTGGATGTTTTGGTTTTAAAAAACGGAAAGCTTTGGTTTTGACCCTTGGTGTTCTCGTGGGAAACCACATGAATGAGTGTATATGGGAAAAAGAAATGGTTAATGGCACAAGTGGATGAGTGACTGGATGGACATGAGGTGGGTGTCGGTGCGGCATGATAACATGCATGTGTTTGGCCCATGGGACACCATTGGTCTTTGTGCAACCCACCAACTTTTCATATTTTCACAAAGTTTTGTTAAATGAAAAATTTGGTGTTTTTTTAGTAACTGGTGTTTGGGTGACGTGTCCATGTGTTTTGGAAATGACGGTTGTGAGGCATTTTGAGCCGAGGATCCTTTCTGAGTGACTTATGTCCTGAGTTTTAATTCTTATTTTTAAGTTGGTACGCAAGTGTGTAGCTAGTTAATTAATTTTAAAAATACATCGGGGAGCCCTTGCAGTGGTTCCCCCCTACACGTTTGTCATTTGCTTGTGGTATGTCTTGACCATCAGACCTGTTTGATTGGGTCCACTATTCTCCTTATTGGCTCGTGTATGCCCCCAATAAAGAGTTAATGTGCGAATGACGTGCAGCCACCGGTAATTCTCCGTTAGCCAATCCTCCAGTTGATTAAATTAAGGACTCTCCCTTTTTGGTGGCAGTGCTATGTCAATATCTTTTTCCTCTCGGTTAAGTAGGTCCTCTCGCAGCAGGATGATATATGCGAGGGGAACTAAAGGGAGTTTTGGTCCCTTTGAGTGTCTCCACCTGTTGGGTATGAAGTTTGACATCGTCATGTTTGAAGATTTCCCCTGGAAATGACGAAAGGAAATATAGCGGGGAAGGGTGAAGGCGGTTTAGAATTTTTAGTGTTGACCAGTGTCTTGAAGGGATTTGTAGTATTTACATCGGCTGCAAGGGTCATGTTTGGTGAAATCTTGTAGCGTGAGGTCCCTTTGATAGTCAACGGTGGTTTGGAAGCGGTAAAGGAGACTCCAATGGGAAAAAGGTGGAATCAAACCTAAGTTGGTGCGGTCTATCGTTCTAAATGACCTCTGGTCTTTGGTTTGTTTCATTTAAGGAACGGTTCATGTTAGGATACTAGTTTGGCAGACCCAGTCGTATGATGCTGCTATGGTCGTTTGTAGGAATCACGTGTTGTTCAAGACAAGGTTTAAAGTATTTCTCAGCATAAAGTTCCTCTCAACAGTAACGGTCATGTTCAGGTGATGATTGGTGGTGTCGTGTTCTCATTCAGTTTGATAAAGGGTGATGTGCATGCACCGTTTCAACTCTGTTGTTGGTGAATGTTCCGCGTATGATCAGTCAGATGCTGTAATGTGTTGTGTTTGATGGTGTTGCCTCGGGTGAAATATGATTGTGTGTGGCACCAAAATGAGAAGCTCCGCTTGGGAGTCTTTAATGCCTGACTGCGAGGCAGAAGATGCTTCAAACATCAGGGCTCCAGCCATAGGTCTCAGAGTGAAGCTGGCGCGTGGTCAGGAACCCTAGGAGTGTATGGAACCCCAACTTTATTTCTGTCACCAGTGTTAAAACCAGAGGTATTTTAAATTGTTTCCAAGGATCTTCTACTCCGAATGAGCAGTCTGGTTGCAAAAGGTTTTCGCGACCATGTGGAGGCGTGTTCGTCTCGTTGCCTTAAAAGCCTTGGGGATTGCATACCACTGGATACAATCGCTTTAGTGGTCCTTATGGGAGTCTGTTGGGTAAATTTGTCTCAAACTTGAATAATGATCATCCAGGAATGTAGAAATGCTAGTTTGTCTTGGGTCATGCTTTTGACGCCCCGGTAGTTGGGCCCCTCCCTCCCCGCCCCTTGTGGTGGGGTGTTTGGTCACCATCAAGAATTTTTCAAAGTTCTGTATCCTCTGTTTGTTCTAATGGTAGTGAGACCCAAGATGGGTCTTGCACAAAGGTCTCTCGAATAAATCGGTGTTGGCCTTTCCTTAATGGTGGGGAGTCCGCCCGGACCTCCCAATGTTGGTTTTCTAGTCTCGTCTTGGGCGCTGGTATGTTCTTAATGGTGGGGAGACCCACATTGGGTCTCGCACAAATATCTCGAGAATGAATCAGTGCTGGAATTTTATTTAATGGAAAGGAGTCCGCACAAACCTCCCCATGTCAGTTTTCCAGTCTTGTCTCGAGCATCAGTGAGTTCCAAATGGTGGGGAGCCCCTCAGGCCCCCCATGTTGATCTATTTCTTCTGTTTTTAAATATGGATTGGTGATAAGTGATAAGAGTGTTCCATGGATGTGGTTTGACCTTGTTGTTTTTTCTAGCCAAATGGTGTGGTTTTTGTTTAGTAATGTTTGAGATGTTTCGGCTTGTGAAGTTGGTTTCCGTGGGTGAGAGGGTTCCCTTCATCGGTCAGTCAACTGGAGGCGTTCTAGCTCTTTGGGGTAGGTGACACATATCAGAAAGTCTTTTTATGTGTTTCTTAATGTTGTCTTTGAGGCACTTTCTCTGAGCATGAAGCTTTTTCTTCTTTTCACTTGTGGATTGTGGGGTATCAGTTTCTTCTTTGGGGTTCATTCTTGGTTGTGGCTTTCCGGGGACAGAAAGCTTTATGGTGGGGAGAATTGTCACACCCACCTTTTTCAATTTATTTATTTTATAAATTTTCTGCGCATCGGGTAGCTCAGGTGGGATCCCAACTTAAAATTTTGAGTTTATGTCTAAAAACACACATTTTGGCCTCAATTGCATTCAACGCACTACGGTCAAGCTGCGCGGCTTTCCTCGAGTCACCGTACGACCTCGCTAGCTCACCGCACGACCTTTCCGGTTCTCAAAATAAATTAAAATATAAAAGAATAATGAAATAATGACAAAGATGTGTAGGATAAATAAAAAAAATAAAAAAATGTGAATGAAATGGAAATAATAAGTTTAATGAAATTTGAGGATTTTTTTTAATAATTATAACCTTAATATAATTATTTGAGGTTGTTGCTATTATTTTACTACTATTTTTATTATTGTTATAAATTTTTATTTTATTTTATTTTATTTACATTAATTTATTATTATTATTATGTAAACCCTAGACTACCCAACACCCCCCTCTTATCCAAATCACGACGCACTCCCCTCCCCGCTGAAACCCTACCTCGCGCCCAGACCTCTGCGGCCCTCTCTTCACGCCACTGCCTCCCATCCGGTGTCGCCCACCCGCCTACTCCGGTCCGGCGTCGCGCACCCCTCCGCGACCCGCTGCTGCCACCGTCCTGTTTCTGCTCACCGCCTCGGAGCCCGCCGCCACCGCGGGTCATCGTCGCCACACCAGCTCTGGACGCCATCCCGTTCGCCCACTCACATCACCCGATCCACCGACCTCCATCACCCAATCACGCCGATGCCACCCCTCCTGACCAATTTTGGTCCGGAAAACCGGCATTCCCCCCCTACTGCTTTGGTCCGGCGACCGGTTCCGACTCCCCCTGCTCATGTTCAGTCCGGAAAACCACCTGCCACCTCATTTCTCCCCTGCTCCCATCCATCAAACCCCTATAGCTCCCTACCTTTCCCGTACTGGTCACAGTTTGGTTCGTCGACACCTTCCCTGCTAGCCGCAACATGTTCCAGCTCCCCCACCACTATCGCACTCTCCTTCCGCACGCACCACACACCTCTAGATAAGTATATCCCCCTTTCTCTTTGAGTTTTTGGTTTTACAGCAGGCTTGGGGTCTAATTTTGGGGTTAATATCTTGTTTTGGGTTTTCTCTCTTTGATTAAGGTTCACGCTTGGTCCCTTGTGGTGAAAACAGCATGGAATTGATGTTTTTCACTGAAATTTGAAATTTCTCCATGTAAGGTAGGTGGTTCCACGCCTAAGTATTATTTGATAAATTAATTTTCATGTTTAGTTTTTTTAGTATATCATTTAGTTTATTTCTGCATTGCGAAGTTGTTTTTCTTTGATGTTTGGGATGCATTTGAACTGTTTAATAACATGTCTATTTTATGTGGGTTCTTTCTGCTTAAAAACTCATATCTATCTAATTGTTGGTGTTTTTTTATTGTGTGGTTAGTTTATTGATCTGTTCAACAGATGCGAAATATATCTTTTTCATGGCGTAGTGTGTGTCTGGTTGACAAAGAAGTTTTGGAGCAGGTTTAGTCGGTAACACCAAGTGATTTCTTTTAAACTATTTTGTATACTTTTTTTTGGCTTATTTAATTAGGTGATCTATGCAAAGGTGTTTTACATATGGTGTAAGGTCTTCCATCAAACTGTTGGTGTGGTGCAGGTTACAATTTAAAATGGTATTTGAGTGCGTGTGATGTTAGAATGTGTTTGGAATGTGGAAAGGGTTACTTGAGTGTGTGTAAAGCCATGTGACACAGTTGTTATTGTTTTATGAGATTTGAAATGGTTTATTCAATCATGACCATGGTGTGAAACTTTTTGAAAAAGAATGTTTTACTGTGCGTCTTATTTCAAAATGGTATTTATATGTGTAAGTGGTGGTTTGTTTAATGATATGTGTTTTTTTATTGCGGCAATTGGTCTAGTTTAGTATGTAACCTATGAAAATTGTGTTTTGAAAAGATTTTGATGTGCATATGGTTTTAAAAGTGGGTTCAGGTGTTCAAACTGTGATTTTGCGTGTGTGAGTACCCTGGTTGGATTTTATGTATTAGTGTGACATGTGACATTAACTTGAGACTTGTTTGAGCACAAACCGGGAAGCCCGGGTAGCTAGGAGGGTATACTAGACTAGTGAGCGAGTGTTCCGGAGGTGACTCGACCCGATTTCACTGGCAGGACTGACGATTGCAACACTAACTAAACATATGCATTATTGAGGGTCGTGGTCTTCTAAGCCACGTTTTCTGAGGGTCGTGGCCTTCTAAGCCACGTTTTATGAGGGTCATGGCCTTCTAAGCCACGTTTCACTGAGACACGGAGATCTAGGGACCCAAGCTAGCTGGTACCCATGCGGCCTCTCCCATATTAGTGCTCATTTGTTACTTTGCGCTCGTCGGTGTGACATATTGGTTATTTTAAAGAAAATAAGGGTGCGTGTGTTTTAATTTAAGTTGTTCCATTTAAAACAGTTTTCTTTAATTTTGTTTTCTTTTAAACCGTTCAAGTTTTTATTTATTTTCTTTAGTTAATATTGCAAATGTATTTTTCCTTTAATAATTATGCTTGGAACCTTTTTATTGGGTGACGTCCTACTAGGATCTTTGCTCACACCCTACATACACCTTTGGGTGTATGTAGGCCTTATTCTCTGTGTATTTCTGGTTGAGGAACTATGATCAGTGATGGTGGTTGGTCGTTGGTGGTCTTCTCGTGCAGGTTAACATTTGTGACATGTGGATGTCGCACCTC
This sequence comes from Viscum album, assembly GCA_963277665.1. Lineage (NCBI taxonomy): Eukaryota > Viridiplantae > Streptophyta > Magnoliopsida > Santalales > Viscaceae > Viscum > Viscum album. The sequence goes on from OY728127.1 coordinate 1,819,034,581, forward strand.
TCCTTTTTCTTTGAGGTTTGAGTAAGAGTTTTAGTTTCTGCAGTCATCTTTTATTTTTAGTTATTGGTTGGAGTTGTAGACTTTAAACCTGTTCATAGTTTAAACGCATGTTTGTTTGTCTATTTCTAGTTTCAGTTATTTATGTGCTTATTTGTTTTTCTGTCTTTTATTTTGGGTAAAATTTTTCCCACTTGCTACTCTTGGTACCCGGGCACTTGTGCCAGCCCGTGGGGATCGGGGACGCCCTTCGGGCCTTGCCGCGGACCTGGTCGGGCGATGGGTCGGATGGCGACCCGGCCTGGTTCGTGACACAAAGGGACGAAAAAAGGTTTTTGCATACTCACTATAGGATGTCCAAAATATTGTGTGTGATAATGAACCAGTCCACAAATCTACTTCAGAATGGGAGCATTATAAAAATTATATAATGTTTTCTGGATGTGGCTCGAGGAATGGGAAGCAAGGAAATGTTTCTTTTAGAGAATTTACGATCAATAGGAAGAAAAATACTAAGTATAATATATATGAATCGATCCTTCTGAATCCTATGGTCCCCATATCTATTGATAAATTAATGATAAATGAGGCAGAAGCTAGGCCAACCCTAAAAATGGTATAGAAAGGTGAAATTATAGGGGGGAAAACCTCCTGGTGATGAAGAGGTTGTCTTGGTTCTTCTTCTATATGCTAAGGAATATATTTTAGTTAAATAATTCAATATCAATGTTTCAAAGGCATATTATAATAGGATGTATAAGATATCAGTTTACTTTGTTTGCAATGATGAGAAAACAGAGTGGATCAAAAAATAACATAAGATATTGGAATGAGGAATCAATGAGGGGAAGATTAATATTGAGAAATATATCTAGACATGGGACAATCTGAGCAACAATTTTGAATATCTTATCAAGGTAAATCCAAATATGCTGGTAACTACGATGCAATAGGGTTTGTATAGTGTAAGTAATTCCAATAATCTTAGTTTCATCTATAACGATTTTGTGATTTACTTCTGTGTTTCATGAAATTAAGGTATGAATTTTTCATTTTCCACTTTTTTCCTTAAAAGTGTTTTATAAATAAAAATTTAATTTTCATGTCAATTCACAACCTTATAGACTCATATTTATTTTTAACAAGAATAACAGGGAATCCTTATGTTGAGAAATCTAGGGTGTATAAAACCATTATCACACAACTCCTATAATTGTTTCTTTAGTTCCACTAATTCCACTATGAAAATATTTAATGGAGTCTTATATATAGGTTTTTAATTTGGTATGAGATCAATAGAAAACTCAGCTTCACACTCTAGTGGATTTCTAGGTATCTTTTTAGGAAACACATCAATTCTTTCTTTCACAATAGGTACATCCTCTATTATAAGGATACCTTCCCCATTAAAAGGTTTTTTCTTCTCTTCTTATCTAAGAATTTCATTAATAAGAGCCAATAGAGGTGGATCCAGACATGATTAAATTGATGTGACATCCCTACAGAATATAAGGGATTCAGAATCTCCATTATGAATCATAATCCCTTTCTATTGGAAATAATTTTTTTCATTATAATTTGAAATCCAATACATACCTATGATTATATCAACGTAAATCATATGAATTATAATAATGTTTTAAAATAGGTTATTTCTATGTGTCATAATGTTAACTGACTAACACATCCTTATTGGAATAAGACTTCCACTAGGAGTCTTAATTGACAACCCCCTTCTTAAGGTGACAGGAAAATATCTAATTTTCTTAGAAAACAAGGAATATATAAAGAGTGTAAATATATATAATCAAATAAATTATTATCTAAATTTTAGTTTATAATCGAAGTAACTACTACCAATTCTTTTAGAATATAATCCTTGAGATGCTACTATAGTAGACAAATTATAAAACCCAAAACCATTTCACAAATTCATCCTTTAAAGAGCCTTTATTTAATAATTTACTTAAAAGTAAATTTTTAGCATTAAAAATAAAAAAATTTCTTTTTTTAATTCATCATATCTAAATTATATTTGTATAAATTTTTATATTTTTTTCTAAAAAGGTCATATTCTAGTAATAAATTATAGTTTTAAAGAAACTTTTAATTTTTATGACTTTACTATTATATAAAAATTACCTATAAGTTTATGAACCAATTTAAGTAATAATATATGAATTTAAGTAATGAAATTATTGATTTTAAATATTATTTGAACATATAAAACCAAAATAAAACATTTTAAAAACTAATTAAAATACTACTTTAATATAAAAACTATTTTCAGTGTTTTCATTGAATCAATTATTTTCAAGGGAGATTTAGTTTTTGGATTGACTTTAAATCATCATTTCATTTATTTTTTAAGATTAATTAATTCATCTCATTAAAATTATTATCCAAGATAATTTTATCTTATATATGGATTTAAAAATTAAAAATGTTATTTCCCTAAACAATTGTTTTTTTTGTAATTAAGTTTATTAATTTTAAAATTAACTTTTTCCACATTTAGAAATAATATTTGATAAAATTATTTTCAAATTTGAAATTTTATGTATCAAATTTCGTAAAATTATCAATATTAATCTTTTTAATTAAAATCAATTACTAAGGTTAGGAATTAATTATCATGTTAAAAGTAAATTAGAGTAAAATTTAAAAAGACAAAACAAAAAACCATTAAGCACTAAAATATATATAAAAAAGGAGTGTTTGAGATTATTTTTGACCAAAAAACCTTTAACTATCATTTTTTTCATTTTTATGGCCTTTTAAACTTAAATAGTAACCTTACATTAGTGAAAATGTAAGAGTTACTCCCCAAACTACGCTTCCATTCACTTACTAAAGGGTAACATATTCACTACTTCAAGAATAACCTATAATAAAAATTTATACTTAGATATATTCCATTTTAATATACCTATAACCCTATACTAATTTAAAAAGCTTATGGTTACCATTACTTATCACAATTCCTTCATTTCCAAGGACACTTCAAAGGAAAATTCATGTCCCCGACATGATTATTATCAACTACTTAGCTTTTCCTTCTTAATTATATCCTTTTAAACTTATTATTCTCAAAATAATATGATAATATTATTATCATTTATATAATTTAATGTTACTATATTAATGGTATTACAATTATTTATTCATATACCCATTTTATTAAGAAAAAAACTGTTATTCATGCATTATGCAGTCTACTGCCTCCACAATGTAACATGTTTCATTTTCCTTCACCACTTTACATAGTTGAATATAATAATGGTATTGAAGGATAAAAATTATATTTATTATATAATTAAGGTCATATTATATATAATTTTAAATCATATTAATAAAATTATTAACAAATAATCATTGTTAATTTAATTATTTAAGATAAGCGTAAAAAGAGGATAATCTTTTATTCAAATTGTGTATTGTTTTATTATACATTAATTTTTCTTATAATTAATTATAATTCTCATATATATCAATAATAAACACTAAATAAGATCATTATAAATTTTTTATATTGATATTATAATAAAATCTTCTCTTAATCATTCATCAAATTAGGGTATGTTCATGTTTGGGTCAGTTTAACCACATACTTGAACAAAACATTGAATTTATACCATGAATGACTATGGGAAAATAATTAATATTATAATATGATAAATTTTTTTAAATAATTATTTCTTTTTGTTTCATTAGATATTATATCAATATCTGATTCATAAATTAAAGAAACACCCTCCGTTCGTTAAAACCCACTAAAACATGCATATTATCGACTTCATCTTAAATGATATGGTATAACAAATTCATTAATTTTTTTTGAAAAATTAGAAATTATTTTAAAAAATACCTAATTATAATTTTAAAGAATTATTAATAATTAACTTGGAATAATAATTAATACAAAGACTGCTATTATGAAACCACTACAAATGATCAAAACTATAAACATCTGATGTGGGAAATCAGAAGACTTCATTTAGAGATTGACCAATTTATGAAGAGTATAAATGAAAATGGATATTATTAAGGTGAATAATTAAGTTATTAATATATCTATGTTTATGATACATTAGGATAAATTATATTCATGGAAGTTAGGACAATAGGTAAATGTTTTCTGTCTCAAATTCATCTATTTGAGTCATGTTTTGTAATGTACACCTAATTTCCTTTATATAGTGTATATACTATCTATTTGATATATTATATCATGAAATAAATTTATTCATGTTATTTTAAGATCAATTTTAAACTCTATTTTTCAAGAGACTATGATTTATTTTCTACCCAATCCATAAGTTGGGGTTTCTGTCTCAATTTTCATTTTTGGAACTCATGTTTTAATCATTACCTATATTATTTTTCATTTTCCATACATTTACCTTGAATAATTTTTCCAATTTTATCATGAAATTTGAGGTATTTAAAAGTCTATTTTATTATCCATATCTTATATTCTTTTTATTCATGAGTTACCTTTTCCATGGTGTAAAAACAAACCTAAGTTTTGGTAAAGTAAAAGTGTGTGTAATTTCATTGAAAATACATCCATGTATGGATACTAGAAAGTGGATGTGACTATATCATAGATTAACATAGGGTTAATCACCATGAAAATGGTTGGTTTATCATATATTCAATCATCAAACTAATTCAAAATTAGTGGGCCTATTACTGCACACTTGGAAAGAGACTCCCAAAATATATGATTTGGAATATTCACATGCACTTAATAAACTAAGAAAAACGATTTTTGATACCATTTTAATAGATTCATAATAATTAAATATATTTAATCCAATTAATATCTTCGATGGATAACCTATCACATTTTATTAACCCTCACCACTATATTTATTTTATAAGGTTAATTCATGTTACTTTGATGATACCTCATTACTTCTATGTTGATTAAGGAATGTTCTCCTAGAAATATAAACTGTTATATTGAATAGAGAAATATTTGTTGACTGTATTTCTAAATATATGTATAGATATTTTTTTTATCTAGAAATAGGTTTCTTATGGAATGGTTTTAAAGGTCTTGATGAATCTTATGGTTAATTCATTGGACTTAAATAAGTGAAGGCTAGGGAACAAATTTATATATCCCCTCGATGCATCGATAGGTCTTATGAGAGAAAAAAAAGTTGTTTTTAGTGTATTCCACTTCTCATGATAGGAAAGTACCTTGGAAAAAAGACCTTATAAAAAGTTTTTGATGTTTGACATTATGCATTACATTAGTATGAGATCAATGATTATTGTTGTCCATGTTTTATTTTATTAGCATGAATATAGCATTCCATCCATTTTAGTTGATTATGGATTCATGTTGTTCATTTATTATTTCCATATCACCCATGAAATTTTTATGCTCTATAAGGTTCTATTTTATGCAACTTCTTACTGATTATTAGAACTCAACCTTATTTATTTTACTTCCCATTAGAAACATAGATTAGGACTATTTATAATTATTAGGGATATGATGGAAGTGATAATAATGTTCTCGCAATATGTTCTTATTGTATCTCATGTTTTCAAGTGTAATGTTTATATGTATTTAGTATTTCAAGATCATTAAACTGTTAGACCCTTTGGGAACTCTTTCACTTTGTACTAATAATTTATCATAACTAACAGATTTGGGTTTTTGGATCTCGATATGTCATAGTTGATATAAAAGGAATTTTACTAGTAACATTGGGGATTAGATTTAGATGAAACAAGTAAGATAAAACAATTACTATGAAAATAACTCTATATTTATAGGGAAAAATTTATAAAAATTAATAGTAATTTCATTTTATAATTCAATATCATGAGTTAATTATGCGTATTCCACTATAGAAAGATAGAGACTAATAGGGTGAATAAGAACCATGTTAACACCCATAATCAATATAGGGATATTACCACTGAACAATTTAATGAAACTAAAGTTGATGATAATTAGTTTATAAACATATTGGGACAATTAACCCAGGTTATATAAAATAATCATGCTCATATAGAGAGACCCGCTTATCCCCAACATGATGTAACTATGCTGGATCGCTTTAGGTGATAACTGCCACTGAAATTCAATGGAACTAATAATCTATTGGTAGCTAAATAGTGGATCAATTCCCAAGAGAGTATATTTCTCTCTTTGGGATGTTCTGAAACGAAAAAATTCATCATGGTGGTCTATCTTCTGAAAGGAGATACATACCAATGGCTCTCACAAATTTGAAACACTAAATAGGAAGATGAGATAAAATACATGGAATAGAGAACATTGAAGGAGGTATTTTATGAAAAATAATTTCTTCTTGAGAAATGAGAAGAAATGGAAAGGAAGTTCCTCAATATTAGAAAAAATTATGAGGGAAATGTTATTGAGTATAAGGATAACATTACATGGTTATCTTGGCATGTTACAGATTATGTATATAAACTAGAAAAACAAGATTTTTTGATTATTTTATGGGTTAAATATGAGATTTTTAAGGGTGTTAGTCTCTCATAATTTTTTATTATAGGAGGATACATTATAAAGTGTCATTAAGATAAAAAATGAGTTCTCTGGGATGTGTGTTTTAAAGTTAAATCAGGAGAATAAGAGGTATTGTGATCATCATGAGAAGAATAATGCTATAAAAGATAAGAAAGGAAGGATTGTATTTCCCACATGTGATAACTATGGGAAGAAATAACCTATGGATTTAAGGAAGGGAACACAAGTTTGTTATATATGTGGGGAAAAGGAAATAAATATCACCAATTAAAGGGAAAGGTAGATGTTATTTATGTTCAATGATTTAACTATAGGGATAAGTGACATTATATGAACCAATTCCCCAAACATCAAGGAAATTTACCACAGAAAAGGACAAGGGAGAAAGGCCAAGCTTATACAGTTACCACACCAAAATCCCATGTTCCTAATGATGTGGTGGAAGGTACTTTTATCATTACCTCAAAGTTAGATAATGTTTTATTTGATTTTGTATATTCAAACTCTTTTATATATTCCATGTTTACCAAAAAAAACATAGATATTCCCCCAGCACTATAGTATGGGAGTTATTAATTAAAACACTAAGTGGGAGTCTTACGGAAACAAAGAGATGCCAGATAGTTCCAACTATGATTCATAGGCATGCCATATTATTAAACCAAATTATTATACCTATGGTGGAATTTGATATGATCCCTAATATAGTTTGCCTTTCAAATTATAATGAAAAAAGTTATTTTCAAGAAAATATGATTCAGATACATGAAGGTAAAGGGGTAATATCTTGTATTTATAGGGGAAAATCCATCATTTAAATCATATATGGATCATCCCATAATATTTATCCTTAATGAAATTATTGGTATAGGGGAAACATCTAGACTTTAGAATATATAAGGAGATCATGTTCTCTTTACTTCCAAGGTATGTGGGATCAGAATATACCTTTGGTGGGATTTTAATACAATAATAATTTACATTCCATCATCTAGATGGAACCATACAAAGCACTGTATAGGAAGAAGTGATGTACTCCAAACTATTGGGAAGAAGTTGGAGAAATAAAGTTAGTTATCCCAAAGATCATGGGGGAGATAACTATTAATGTATGAATTATTTAGGATCATATTAAATCAGCCCAGAGTAGTCAAAAGAGTTATGTGGATAATCGAAGGAATGAATTGAAATTTCATGTTAGGTATCATGTATTCTTGAAGGTTTAACATTGGAATGGATTTATAAGATTTTCTAAAATAGGTGAAGTTAATCCATAGGTACATTCAGACTTTTTAAATATTTGAAATTATTGGTGATATATCCTATCAATTATCTATGCATCCCAAAATTTCTAAAGAACAAAATGTATGCCATGTTTCATTAATGAGGAAATAAATGCCATATCCAACTCATGTGCTCACAAATGAGGGAGTAGATTTGGATCTTGACTTACTTATAATGAGGAGCCTATCTAGATTCTTGACATGAGAGAGAAAGTATTGATGAATCTGATAACTCGTTTAATGAAAGTACTCTGGGTAAGTAAAAAATTAAAAGAGAAAACCTTAGATACTAAAGAATATATTATCAATAAGTATCCATATTTTTTCAATACCTAGTATATACCCTAATTTTTATAATGAAATTATTTTATGATGGGGGGATAATTTAACAACCAATACACTACTAGAGTTGGTCAATGCTACATCTCAAAACTATTACATAAATTCACCCTATAAAGAGATTTTATTAAATAATTTATTTAAAATTTAAATTTTATAATTTTAAATAAACCAAAATAATTCCAATTTTTAATTCATCATATTTAAATGTGCTTAGTATGAATTTTTTATATTTTTTTTGAAAAGTTTGGGTTTTAGTAAAAAAATATGGTTTTCATGAAACGTGTAATTTGTATAAATTTTCCGTTACATAATAATTATCTTGAATTTTAGAAACCATTTTATGTAATAACATATAAGGAATAAAATTAAACATGTTAAGACATTCTTTAAACTTATAAAACCAATGGAAAACATTCTTAGAACTAATTAAAATGTTTCTTTAATATAAAAACTGTTATTAGGTATTTTCATTAAATCAGGTAATATCAAAGGAGATTTGGTTTTTGTATTTCCTTAAAAGCCTCATATAATTTTTTTTATAATAAATTAATTTATTTCCATAAAAAAATATCCATGATAATTTTATCTTATATATGGATTTAAATCTTAAAAATGTTATTTATTTAAAAACTATTTTTGTGTGATTAATTGTATAAATATTAAAATTAACTTTTCAAACCTTTATAAATAAAATTATATAAAATTATTTTAAAATTTCTAATTATATTTATAAAATTAGGTAAAATTTTCAATCGCAATCTTTATCATTAAAATTAATTTATAAGGTTAGAAATTAGTTACCAAGGTAAAAGTAAATTTGAGTAAAAGTTAAAATTTCATAAAAATCTTTAAAACACTCAAATGTGTCTAGAAAATAACTCTTGAGGTGATTTTCGGCTCAAAATCATTTTATACTCTTATTTTTCCCATTTTATGTCCATTAAAATTTTAACAGTAACCTTACATTATTTAAAATGTAAGGGTTACTCCCAAAACTACCCCTACACTTATAAAAGGGAAGCATATTCACCACTTTAAAACTCATCTATCACTTTAATTTCTCTTTTAATATATTAAATTTCTCACTCCCTATAACCATATACCACTTTAAAAAGTTTATGGTCATGATTACTTAGCATAATTCCTTTATTTCCAAGGAAAATTCATGTCCCTAATGTGAGTATTATCAACTACTTAACTTTTCTTTCTTAAGTATATTATTTAAAACTTATTCTAGACACAACAATATAATGATATTATTATAATTTATATAATTTATTTTTTATATATTAAGGTAATTAACATTATTTATTCTCACACCCCATCCATTAATAAAAAACCTTTATTCATGTGTTGTGCGGACAACTGCCTCCACGACATAACATTATTTTATTTCCTTCACCACTATACAGGTTTTGATATATGAATGGTATTAAAGGATAAATATTTTTTTTAATATAATTAAGGTTTAATTAATAAAATTTTAAAACAAATTAATCATATGATTAACAAATCATCATTGTTAATTTAATCATTTAAAACAAGCTTACAAAGAGGATACTCCTTTATTCAAATTGTGTAATGATTTATTTTACATTAATTATTCTTATAATTACTTATTATTTTAATATATATCAATAATAAATAATAAATAATTTCATTATGCATCTATTATACTGACATTACAACAAAACCAAATCTAAATAATTTATTAAATCAGGGAACGTTCATGTTTTGGTCAGTTTGACCACCTACTTGTACAATACTTTGAATTTATACCATGAATGGATATGGGAACATAATTACTGGTATAATATGATAAATTTTTTAAATATATATTTGTTTTTGTTCTTTGGATATATTATATCAATATATAATTCATAAATTAAGGAAACACCCTATGTTTGTTAAAAATCACAAAAACATGCTTATTATCAACATCAGCTTCAAGGATAAGGTCTAAAACACTCATCAAATGAATTTGAAACCACATATTTTTTTAAATCACAACTAATAGTAAATTTAATGACATATTAATAATGAAAATTTTCAGAATAATTATTATGAATACCACTATTATGAAGCTAGTACAAATGATAAAAATTATAAACACTCATTGTGGAAAATCAGAAGAATTCATATAGGGAATGAATATTTATGAAGATTATGAATGAAAATATATATTATTAAGGTTATATATTTTGTTATTAATATATATATTCTTATGATATAGGAGTTTAAAGTACGTTCATGGATTTCCGGATAAGAATTAAGGGTTTTTTCTATCTCAAATTACTTTTTCATAGAAAGGTTGAGGGTTTAAGCCCCCTTTTATTAAAAAAATTAAAAGAACCTATTTTATGACTATTTAAGAGGGAACCTATTATAGAAAATGGAAAATTACCAAAATAAATATGAATAAAAAGGGAAAAATGGTATTATAAGATCAAAGGAAACCAAAATCCAAGCAAACACCTCCCAAGCCTTATTGCCCCCTACCAAAGGTTCATCTGTGAAGAAGATCTGAAGGTTGTATCACCCCCTCTGCCAAGAAGTTGCACCATGATGACAATACAATGTGTCATAGTACCTCTACAATCAACAAAAAGTGTGATGGAGAGCCGGATGAAAGGCACCAGCACACCTATCCCTCAAAAGAGCCGCCCACCCAAACAAAACATGAAAATAATTCAAGTAATGTCACTAATGTGATGCAGGATCAGACCAAAAACACAGATAAAACCATGGAAAGGCACCCATAAGTATAAGGCCCCAGCCTTAAACCTTAGTTAATATTTAATTAAATGAATAATTCACATTGAGGTTCTTTTCATGTTTAGAGTTTTAGAGAATTAGGGCATACCTATTACATCTCAAAAGATTACAATGTAGACACTTCTACTATGTTTCCATAAAATAAAAAAAAACTATTAAAAAGAGACATGTCTAGTTCCATGTTTTATATAGCATGAATTTCCCTTGATCCCGTCCTTGACCCTATTCCACATTAAGTCCTGTGAAAAACATTTCAAAAAAAAAACTTGGGGTGAGCATAAAAAGCTCAGTAAGGGATACACAAAGAATGAAAAATGTTAGTTTTTCAAACATCACGCAAACTATGTATACTTTATCAAAATAATACCTTCACCTTTATGAAGTAGTAAAAACTCTTCACTGAATAAAATATCATTACTTAACCTTTTGTAACCAAAGGATTACCATAAAACCCATATAAAGAACACATAACATATAAAGGTAACTTGGGACATAAACATACTTAAGTGGAATAACCATACGGTTGACTTCCACACATATCACATAATATAATAGCCATACGACCAACTTCCATACATACTTAATAGAATAGCCATACGGCCGACTTCCATACCCAATTGGAGGTTATAACGTAACCACCCGTCCTAGTATTCACAGCACCACCCGTCATATGGGTTATCATGTAACCACCCGTCAAATGTTTAAGTACCATTATAAAAATCATAAGACATAAAACAAATATAATAGAAAGAAAACATTTCCACACTTTGATCACAATATATCAATTAAATATATTGACATAACAAATCCATTATAAAAAAACACTTTCAATACCAAAATACATAAAATAGTATATGGTATTTATTTCATTAAAAAAAAACATTACGGCTTGTTCAGGAATCCAAAGACAAAATAATACTCGCGGTGGCAGAAAAGGTCGTTGTCACCGTGTACGTTAAAAGAAACATTCCTTTTTTTCGTTTTGTAAAATGCTTCGTAGAAAAAGATTCCTTTTGTATAAAAGTAAAAGTAAAAGGGGTTTATACACCGTATAAAATAAAGTTGTGTATAAAACGAAATATGCCTCAATGAAAGGAGATTGAGACGAAGTCCCTTACCTCGGGTCCGACTTGACTCGATCGTTCTTTAACGTCCTTAAAATTGGGTAACTCCCTTTGGTTTGAGCTCAAAGGCTTCCTTGGAAAGACTTCTGCCCAAAGTGAGGCTTCAAGGAGTAAGAGAGGGAAGTGGAGAGACAAAATGGGTAGGGGTTGGCTGATCCAAAGGCTTTGGGAGTGTGGTTAAGGAGGTAGAGGTGGGGGCCTTTTATAAGAGGAGAGGAGGGGCACTCTTGGAAAGTAAAGATAAGTTACTTTATTTTAAAAAGAGTTTCAGATTCAAATGGTCCCACATTGATAGAATTCTAGGGTAAGGTGATAAGGGTTCTAAATACACACATCCAATAGGTTTTGGACATGTGTAGGTCATAGATTTTACATTATCATTTCATTTTATTTAAATCCTTAATTAATGAGGTAATCGCTGCATCATCATGATGTCATAAATAATTTAATTTATTTAAAGTCTAAAAATTATACAAAAAATAATATGATGTAGTAAATATTTTTATATTTCTAATGAATATTTATAGTAAAAAATCTGACTTGTGTAAACCCATGAAAAAATTATTTTAGTAAAACATCTCATGTTTGTGTCATTTTTACTTTAACATTTAATAAAAAGTTATTTATGTCATTTCCCAACCAATGTGGCTCCACGGGGTCCCCAAGTTGACCCATGGATTTTCTTGGTCGTCCATCAAACATCCAATGAGGGTAGGACATGTGTCAAGCTCATCTCATTTTATTAAAGCATTATTTTTACCTTAAACTACACTAATTACCTCTAATCGCGATTAAGAACTTAAAAGTTACTATTCACCAAAAAATTATTTTAATCTCATTGAACCAAATTTTACTTCTTAATGACAACCATGTATTTCAGATTTTTGAAATTCAAAACACAGAAGTGGTAAAATTTAATTTAAACGAAAAATCAGTTTTTATAAGTACCACTTAGTGGTTTCACTATTCATCAAAAATTGAAGTTTTTCAGAAAAATACCAAAAATTCACCCTAAGATATATTTGATATTACGAATTCAAAAATGAAGTCTATTTTAAAAAATTAAAAACATATAAGTCACATTAATTAATTTAATAATTAATTCCCACTGTCATGACAAATAGCGTGTTTTTATGAAACAATAAGTATCAAAAGATTGACACTAGTTTAAGTCTGATTTCAAAGTGAAATTAATTCCAACGACCACTATTGGATTTAATGGTAAAAATATTTTCTAATTTCACTTTAAAACCAATTCAAAAGATAATCTAGTCATATAAATAAATTATATTAAAAAGAGTTTTTTAATTAAAATACAACATTTTACATTATTCATTAAAAAATGAACTTTATCGGACAGATACAAAAAATTTCCACAAAGTAAATTTTGATGTCCCAATTCTAAATAAGAGTTTTATTTGGTCCAATAGAATGTATAAGAGTGAACAAAACCATATTTAATGACGGTTCTCCATCAAAAGGTGATAAGTGAACCTTTAGTGAAAACTGGGGCATATACGCCTAAAATTGAATTATTTCTGTATTTTAAGCCTTTATCTTTTATTGGATAAATGTAAAAACATTTAAAAACATATATAATCATATTTTAGTTATTTCTATTCATTCCCACCAATACAATGTCTACATGTTAACTACCATTTAAAATAATATTATTATATTACTAGTGTGCAACGTAGGATTTCAATGAAACTCTTTGTTGCGTATCACGTACGCTATCGAACATAGAAACCCCTTTAAAGTAAAATTAATATTTAATTCATAAATATTAATAAATATGAAAAATCTTTATTCTTCATTTACCTGGGATGTTACATCCTTCCCCCCTTTTGGGAATTGCGTCCTCGTAATTTTATTCACTTATCAAAATAAGTGGGGGTATTTATCCCTCATAGCCTTTTCAGATTCCCACGTTGCCTCTTCAACCATATGGTTTTTCCACAAAACCTTCACCTGGTGGATTACCTTATTTCGCAACACTTGCTCTCTTCAGTCAAGAATCTGGACTAGTTGTTCTTCATAAGAGAGATTCTCTTCCAACTGAACTACCTCTGGACTCAAAACATGAGATGAATCTGGAATATACTTCCTCAACATCTAAACATGAAAAACATTGTGTACCTGAGATAAACTCGGAGGTAATGCCACTCTGTATGCAACTGATCCAACTCTCTCCAGAATTTCATATTCTCCAATGAACCTTGGACTCAGTTTTCCTTTCATACCAAATCACATCACACTTTTCCATGGAGAAACCTTGAGAAAAACATGATCACCTACCTCAAAAGATAGATCCTTCCTCCGGTTATCCACATAACTCTTCCGCCTTCTCTGAGCTATTCTCATGTGTTTCTGAATCAACTGAACCTTTTCTGCCATCTCTTCTACCAATTCTGGTCCCATCAGCTTCCTTTCACCCACGTCATCCCAAAATGATGGAGTTCAACACCGCTTCCCATTTAATGCCTCAAATGGTGCCATCTGTATACTGGAATGAAAACTGTTATTATAAGAAAACTCAACCAAAGAAAGATTTTGGTCCCAAATTCCCTGATAATCCATCGAACAAGCTCGTAGTATATCCGCCAAGGTCTGAATTTTTCGTTCTGACTATCCATCTGATTGAGGATGAAAAGCTATACTAAAATTTAATTCAGTACCCAACAACTTCTGAAGGCCTTTCCAAAAGTTAGAAGTAAACCTAGGATCACAGTCAGATACAATGGAGAGAGGAAATCCATGTAACCTGACTATCTCTTTAAGATACAAACGAGAAAGTTGATCTAGGGAAAAATTATCTCATATAGGAAGGAAATGAGCAGATTTAGTCAAGCGATCAACAATAACCCATATTTCATTATTACCTCGAGATGTATTCGGTAATCCCACAACAAAGTCCATGGATATGTTTTTCCATTTCCACTATGGCACTGGTAAAGGCTGAAGCATCCCTTTAGGTAGCTGCCGCTCTGCCTTAACCTGCTGACAAGTCAAACACTTCACAATAAAATTAGCAATATCTTTTTTCATTCCATCCCACCAGTAGTACTCCCGCAGATCTCTGTACATCTTAGTACTTCCAGGATGAACTGAAAATGGAGAACTATGAGCTTCACATAACAACTCTCTCTTCAACTGCGAATCACAAGGCACACGCAATCACTTCACAAATCACAAAACGCAATCATTATCAATGTTGAATTCAGGAAACTTACCTTTCTGAACTAGCCCTACCTTTTTGTGCAACTCGCTGTCTTGCTTCTGTGCTTGCTTGATTCTGTTTGATAGAGAAGATTTCACCGATACCTAAAACAAAACAGAAGAACATCCTGCACCAAAAACTTCTATGCCAAAGTTCATCAAATCTTTAACCAAAGGATCACGTTCCAAACGCAACATTGCTAATAAAGAATTACTTTTTCGACTCAAAGCATCAGCCAATTTATTTTCTTTTCCCAGATGGTAATGAATTGTACAATCATAATCCTTGATTAATTCCAGCCATCTCCTCTGTCTCATGTTCAATTCTTTCTGAGTGAATATATAATTTAAACTTTTGTGATCAGTATATATTTCACACTTTACTCCATACAAATGATGCCTCCAAATTTTTAAAGCAAAGACAGTAGCAGATAATTCCAAATCATGTGTTGGGTAATTTACCTCATGAGTTTTCAACTGACATGAAGAATAAGCAATTACCTGATCATTCTGCATTAGGACACAACCAATTCCTTTCAATGAAGAATCACTGTAGATAACAAACTCACCATTCCTGGAAGGAAGTTCCAAAACTGGAGCATTCACCAATCTTCTTTTCAACTCCTGAAAACAATCATCACATTCTTTTGTCCAGATGAACTTAACACACTTCTGAGTTAGCTTAGTCATTGGACTAGATAACCGTGAAATGTTTTCAAAAAACCTTCAGTAGTAACCTGCCAAACCAAGAAAACAACGGATCTCAGTTACATTTGTGGGTATTGGCCATTCTTCAACAACTTTTGTTTTAGCAGGATCAACAGTTATGCCATCTTTCAAAACAATGTGACCCAGGAAAGAAATTTATTGTAACCAAAACTCACACTTGCCGAATTTTCCATATAGTTTATTTTCTTTTAAGGTTTGAAAGATAACCCTTAAATGAATTTCATGCTCCTCTTTAATTTTATAAAACACCAAAATATCATCGATGAAAAAAACCACAAACTTATCCAAGAACTCATGGAAAAGTCTATTCATAAGGTCCATGAATACAACAGGTGCATTGGTTAACCCAAAAGGCATAACTACAAATTCATAATAGACATATCTAGTATGGAACGCAGTCTTCGAAATGTCTGCTTCTTTTACTTTCAACTGATGGTACCCCGACCTCAAGTCAATCTTCAAAAAATACTGATCTCCTGGGAGATGATCAAACAAATCATCGATATGAGGCAAAGGATACTTGTTCTTAATAGTAATATTATTCAGGGCTCTATAATCAATGAAAAGTCTCATTGATCCATCTTTATTTTTAACAAACAAGACAGGAGCACCCCATGGTGATGTGCTAGGTCGAATGAAACCTTTATCTAATAACTCTTGCAATTGCTTATTTAAATCTAAAAGTTCAACTTGAGCCATTCGATAAGGGGGTTTTGAAATTGGATTAGATTCTGGAACTAAGTCAACAGTAAATTCAACTTCTCGATCATGAATAATACTAGGCAACTCATCAGGAAAAACAGCAAGATACTCATTTACCACTGGCACTTCATTAATCTGAACAGTTCCTTTATTTTCTACAATATGTGCATGGTAACATTCATTTCCATCTTTTACTAGTTTCTCAACTTCCTGATATGTTATCAAAATCAAGGGTTCATTCTTGTACACAAACTGAAAATCCTTCTGAAAAGAAACCATTTTAGCTCTGCAGTCAATCTTAGTATGATAAACAGAAATCCAATCCATGCCCAAAATAACATCAAACTGTACTAGAGGCAAAACAATAAGGGTTGTGGGTAGATTCTTTCCACACACAAGGATAGGAAGGTTCTTATAATTCCTTTTTGTCTCAACGTTCCCTCCGGGTGTTTTTACCATAAGTTCAGGGTTCATATCTTGAGATGGAATTTCCAATTTACTAGAAAACTTCTCAGAAATGAAAGAATGTGTAGACCCTAAATCAAACAACACATTGGCATAATCTGAACAAACAAACAGTGTACCTGATACTACTTCATTCGATGGCCCAACATCTGCTGAAGTTGTTGCAAAGGATTTAACCACCCCTTTCTGCTATTAGTTTAGCTACTTTACCCCAGTCGAGTTCTTCGTTAGACACTCATTTTCATAATGACCCATTTCATTACACTTAAAACATCTTACCACTGGCTTTTCATTGCCTGCTTGATCATCTTCCTTACAGTTATGAGCAATATGACCAGACTTACCACACCAAAATCACTTACCAGACTTGGATAAACATTCTCTAGGATGAATTTTACCACACTTCTCACAGGATGGATATTTGGTTTTCTTACCTCCTTGCTTCTTTGATGAATTCTTCCCCTTTTCCTGCCAACTGGACCTCTTATTCTGTTGTTTGTCATAGAACACCTGATCATCGGAAAACTCCATTTCCACCTTCTCCTCACATCGAACAAGTTTTTCATAACTTTTGAACTCACGAGAAGCTAAAGACCTTCGATACTTTGGCTTTAACCCTGAGTAAAAACGGTTTATTTTACTATCAAGATCTCGTATGAAGTTTGGAGCATACCTTGCCAATCGAGTGAACTTCGCTTCATATGCAGCCGCTGAATCATCCTCCGACCTCAACTCTAGGATCTGTTTTTCCATCCTACGATGAACCACCTTATGAAAATATTTCTCAAGAAAAATACCTTTGAATTCGTCCCAGTGAAGATCCTCAATCTCATCACTATCCATGATATTTTTCACCATCGACCACCACTGATCAGCTACAACTTCAAAACGGTAAACAACAAGACTAACCTTTTGATGTTCTGAACACCCCATGACATCAAAAATCTTCTCCAGTGCTTTAATCCACCCTTCGACTTGCACGGGGTCAGATGATCCTCTGAATGATGGGGGATGTTGCCTCATGAAATGTTCCACCACTGACATGTTCCTCTGCGGTTGATCTGGATGATCTCGTGCATGGATACCACCACCATTTATAGCCTGAGTCAACTATGCGATCACTACAAAAAACTGTTCAGTTCCGATTCCGACCATATCAGGTTGCTGATTTGGAAGGTTGTCTTCCTCCTGATGTCGTCCCAACATAGCTGCTTTGTTTCCTCTGCGGAAAACCATTCTGAACACAGAAATATCTTATGTGAAGCAACATGGTAATCTTTAAATGCTATATCATTTCATTCATACCATAAATTAACTTATAATTTAACAATTTTCTATCTCCTAAAGTTGTCTAAACCGACCTCTGATACCAATTATAAGGCCCCAGCCTTAAACCTTAATTAATATTGAATTAAATGAATAATTAACATTGAGGATATTTTTAGGTTTAGAGTTTTAGAGAATTAGGAAATAACTATTACATCTCAAAATATTACAAAGTAGACACTTCTACTATGTTTCCATAAAATAAAAAAAAACTCTTAAAAAGAGACATGTCTAGTTCCATGTTTTATATAGCATGACTTTCCCTTGATCCCGTCCTTGACCCTATTCCACATTAAGTCCTGTGAAAAACATTTCAAAAAAACACTTGGGGTGAGCATAAAAAGCTCAGTAAGGGATACACAATGAATGAAAACTGTTAGTTTTTCAAACATCACGTAAACCATGTATACTTTATCAAAGTAATACCTTCACCTTCATGAAGCAGTAAAAACTCTTCACTGAATAAAATATCATTGCATACCCTTTTATAACCAAATGATTACCATAAAACCCATATAAATAAAACATAACATATAATGGTAACTTGGTACATAAGCATACTTAAGTGGAATAACCATACGGTCGACTTCCACACATATCACATAATGGAATAGCCATACGACCAACTTCCATACATACTTAATGGAATAGCCATACGGCCGACTTCCATACCCAATGCATTGGAGGTTATAACGTAACCACCCGTCCTTGTATTCATGGAACCACCCGTCATATGGTTTATCACGTAACCACCCGTCAAATGTCTAAGTACCATTATAAAAATCATAAGACATAAACAAAATATAATGGAAAGAAAACAATTCCACACTTTGATCACAATATATCACTTAAATATATTGACATAACAAATCCATTATAAAAAAACACTTTCAATACCAAAATAAATAAAAGAGTATATGGTATTTATTTCATTTAAAAAAAACATTACGACTTGTTCAGGAAGCCAAAGACCAAATAATACTCGCGGCGGCGGAAAAGGTCGTTGTCACCGCATACGTTAAAAGAAACATTCCTTTTTGTCGTTTTGTAAAACGCTTCGTAGAAAAAGATTCCTTTTGTATAAAAGTAAAATTCAAAGGGGTTTATACACCGTATAAAAGAAAGTTGTGTATAAAATGAAATATTCCTCAATGAAAGGAGATTGAGACGAAGTCCCTTACCTCGGGTCCGACTTGACTCGATCGTTCTTTAACGTCCTTAAAATCGGGTAACTTCCTTTGGTTTGAGATCAAAGGCTTCCTTGGGAAGACTTCTGCCCAAAGTGAGGATTCAAGGAGTAAGAAAGGGAAGTGTAGAGACAAAATGGGCAGGTGTTGGCCGATCCAAAGGCTTTGGGAGTGTGGGTAAGGAGGTAGAGGTTGGGGCCTTTTATAATAGGAGAGGAGGGGAACTCTTGGAAAGTAAAGATAAGTTACTTTATTTTTAAAAAGCTTTTCGGATTCAAAAGGTCCCACATTGATATAATTAGAGGGTAAGGTGATAAGGGTTCGAAATACACCCATCCAATAGGTTTTTGACATGTGTAGGTCATAGATTTTACATTATCATTTCATTTTATTTAAATCCTTTATTAATGAGGTAATCGCTGCATCATCATGATGTCATAAATAATTTAATTTATTTAATGTATAAAAATTATAAAAAAACTACTATGATGTAGGAAATGTTTTCAGATTTCTAATGAATATTTATAGTAAAAAATCTGACTTGTATAACCCCATGTAAAAATTGTTTTAGTAAAACATCTCATGTTTGTGTCATTTTTACTTTAATATTTAATAAAAAGTTATTTATGTCATTTCCCAACCAAAGTGGCTCCATGGGGTCCCCAAGTTGACCGATGGATTGTATTGGTCGGCCATAACACATCCAATGAGGGTAGGACATGTGTCAAGCTCATCTCATTTTATTAAGGCATTATTTTTACCTTAAACTACACTAATTAACTCTAATCGCGATTAAGAAGTTAAAAGTTACTATTCACCAAAAAATTATTTTAATCTCATTGAACCACATTTTACTTCTTAATGAAAACCATTTATGTCGGATTTTTGAAATTAAAAACACAGAAGTGGTAAAATTTCATTTAAATGAAAAATCAGTTTTTATAAGTACCACTTAGTGGTTTCACTATTCATCAAAAATTGATGTTTTTCAGAAAAATACCAAAAATTAACCCTAAGATATATTTGATATTTCGAATTAAAAAATGAAGTCTATTTAAAAAAATTCAAAACATATAAGTCACAGTAATTAATTTAATAATTAATTCCTGCTGTCATGACAAATAGCGTGTTTTTATGAAACAATAAGTATCAAAAGATTGACACTAGTTTAAGTCCAATTTCAAAGTGAAATTAATTCCAACGACCACTATTGGATTTAATGGTAAAAATATTTTCTAATTTCACTTTAAAACCAATTAAAAAGATAATATAATCATATAAATAAATTAGATTAAAAAGAGGTTTTGAATTAAAATACAACATTTTACAATATTCATTAAAAAATGAACTTTATCGGACAGATACCAAAAATTTCCACAAAGTAAATTTTGATGTCCCAATTCTAAAGAAGAGTTTTATTTGGTCCAATATAATGTATAAGAGTGAACACAACCATATTTAATGACGGTTCTCCATCAAAAGGCGATAAGTGAACCTTTAGTGAAAACTGGGGCATATACGCCTGAAATTGAGTTCTTTCCGTATTTTAAGCCTTTATCTTTTATTGGATAAATGTAAAAACATTTAAAAAACATATATAATCTTATTTTAGTTATTTCTATCCATTCCCTCCAATACAACGGCTACATGTTAACTACCATTTAAAATAATATTATTATATTACTAGTGTGCAACATAAGATTTCAATGAAACTCTTTATTGCGTATCAGGTACGCTATCGAACATAGGAACCCCTTTAAAGTAAAATTAATATTTAATTCGTAAATATTAATAAATATGAAAAATATTTATTCTTCATTTACCTGGGATGTTACAATAAGTCAATCAAGAAGATGACAAATGGCTAGATGATGAATGTCAAAACATCCATCCTTCAAGAGAGGCCGCCCACCCACCGACACCTGTAGGAAGCAATGCTACCCCAAATGCGACATAGGGAAACAAGAATACGCAAGGAAAACATCATCCCAAGATCAAACAACGCCATTGAAACCCATGAAAAATAGGATTAAACCACCCCTGAAAACACCACCATTACAGCAGAAAGCATGGAAAACCAAAAAACCCAAGCACCGAAACTTGATCCAAAGAGAGACTACAAACAAAAACATCCATCCCAAAACCTTCAAGGTAGTAGCAGATTCATCAAACTAGGCGAACCAGCAGCACATCCCGAGAAGGTAGAAACCAAAGAACCTCGGAAAGCAAAAGGAAATTGACAACCCCCAAAATCGAAATCCAAATCCTACCTCCAATCCATCAGAATCTGCCACTCGAAGGAGCCCAAGCAAAGATCAGAGTCTATCAACGCCATTCAGAGAGACACGAAAACCATGGGGTCACTTACACACATGGAAAGACACTCCTGGGGATATTCTTTGGAATATTAATAGGTTCTATTAATGAACCATGATCAACTATTTTCCAACTATTTCCTTAGTCACCTACCAATGAAATATAATTAATTCAATATCTATCTTCAATGGATAACCTAGCACATTTTATATAACCTCACCACTATATTTAATTTTTATTGATTTTTCATGTTATATTGATGATACCCAATGACTTCTAAGATTATTAAGGGATTTTATACTAGATATCCACATTATTCTATTGAATGTGGATGTATTTGATGCCTGTATTTCTCAATATATAGATATCCATGTTTTATTTAGTAATAGGTTCCTCAGGGATGGTATGAAAGGTCTTAATGACTCTTATGTTGAATTCATTAGACTAAAACAATTGATGGGTGGGTATTGACATTATATATCCCATTTATGCATTAGAACGTTTCATTATACAAGAGATGATTGGTTTTTGTGTATGTATATTCCCATGGTAGGAAATTTTCTTATCATAAGGCCTTTAAATCTTGTTTTTTATGTTATACATTATATATTTCATTAGTATAAGTTCAATGATTATTTTTGTCAAATTTTTATTTTATTATCATAGATATAACATGAACTTAGTTTTAGTAGATTATGAATTAATATTGTTAATTTATTATTTCCATATAACTCATTTCATGTTTATGTTATGTAAGATTCCATTTAATGAAACTTGTTATTGAGAATTTGAGATCACCCTTATTTAGTTTCATTTCCCTAAGAATTTGAGAGGAGGACTATATAATTTTCATGGATATGATGGAAGGGATTATAATGTTCTTGAATTGTGTTCATATTGTATATCATGTTTTTAAGTGTAATGTATGTATGTATATACTATTCCATGACTAATAAACTATTCTATACTATAAGAACTCTTAATTTTTACCAATAATTTAATATAACCACTAACTTTGGGTTTCTAGTGTTTGATATATTAAAGGGAACTTCAACCTTAGTTGTAGTAATAACATAATATTAGCCTTTTACCCTTGTACTATTCTATGGGAGGTTACCTTGATACTTGGTACATTAGTTTAAATAATTATTCATATTATTAAAGTTTAAACACTAGATAATCGTGGTTCAATTATTTTCCTTTAATTGAATATCCTTATAACCCATTTCTATATAATTGAAACAAACTCCCATTCCAATTATAAAAGTACCTAAGTGTTTCTTTAAAAAATTATCACAATTTTTTAATCATATCCTCCCATTAATCTTATTTGCCAAATTTCCTTTTTTTCTCTATTCTCAACCAACTATTATTTTCATGATTTAATTTTAAGATATAAGACTTAGAAAATTATTTCTCTATCTTGATTTCAATTGATACTATATCATTATATGATGAAAATGATTGAGAAACTAGTATCCTTCATAAACTCAACTTAATACCATCAAAGAAACCACAAATATTTCTTTCCTAATTACATATATTGTTTGAAACTTTCCTAGAAAATATTGTAATGTTATCCTTATTCTTTTCAATACATTCTTCTTCCTTCCTCTTTAAAGTTAGAAACTTCATCTCTATTTTAATTCACTATTATTGAGGAAATTATTCTTGAAGAATATAAATTTAAAATTTATACATTAAAAACATTATATTTCTTTAACCTCGTTAGTGTTCTAGATTAATGACCACTATTGATCAATATGTTTCTTTAAACAATACACTTCCAAAATAACCTTTTCCATTTCATTACTTCGCAAAGCTAGAAATATATTTTCAAGGGAATTAATCCTTTGTTAATATACCAATTTATTAGTAGTTCCATTAAAACATGGAGTATTATATTACATGAAGTGATCCAACATAGGTGAATCACTCTGTTTAATAACTAGTTCCACATATGGGTAAGGTTATTCATCATAAACTGAGTTAGATTTCCTAATATGGATATGATCTACTTAGTTCCAACAATAACTATATTAGATTGATCATCCAGGAAACAAATACATTTACTATAGGTGTTGATTACCATTCTTCTATTAGAATCCATTTTAAAAAATGGCACACACTAGGCTATCTCATAATCATCATTAATATTGATCCATAAAAAAATTTCTATAATGGTGAAAGTTCTCAAATACCTTAAGGGGTTATCATAATTATCTTATTATATATGTTTATTTAAAATATACTTTGAAAGGTTCCTAGTAAACGTACTCGGATACCAGCTGTAACAACCAGACCTAAGTAACCTGAATATGGTGCTTATTTACTACATTGGTATAAGGAATAAGGTATCTCACTTCCTAAGATCGATCTGTTTGGCAGTATTAGAAATCTAGATGCACACTTGATTTCCATATTATATTGGAAATATAAAAATATAGAATAAGAAACATTATTTCATCCATGAAATCATTCATAATATCATTCTTCATATCTTTGATAAAGGGAAAAAATAAAGGGTGAGCTGAGATGCTCAGTTAGGGTTGTGTACAACACAAGTTATCATGAGTAAATAAGGCATAGTTAATATAACACCCCAAGATTTTAAAAGAGGGACAAAATATTTGATTTCATATAAGAAACAAAATAAAAATATTATAATATAATGTAACACCCCTATAATTTATAATATATTTATTTTCAAATAAATACAATCTCTTCGATAGCGTGCAATACACGCAACATCAGGTTTGAATGAAGTACAATACTCTATTAAAATATTATTATTTGAACATGACTATTATAACCTAGATATTTAGATAGTGGGTATGCATATTAATAAATAAATTATGAAAATTTAATGGTTTAAACATGTATAAAATAAATTCAATGTTCATCTATTGATTATAAATAAAATAAGAACCATTCGAAAGAGAAATTAATTTTTTCTAAAAAACTATATTTTTCTAAAAGGCGGTTTATTCATGCTTTTCACACATAATTTAAAATTTATTTTACCAATTTTAGGAAAATAATTCAAAAAAAAAATCTTAAATATTTAAATATACATGTCCAAATTATCTTTCAGTGAATTTTTGGGACTTTTATGAAAATATTAATTTTTTGATGAATAGTGGGAGATACTAATTTTTATTGAAAACAAACTTTTCATTTAAATTAAATATAAAGATAAATTATATTTTAAATTAGTTTTAATGTAAAATTAGTTTAATTATATTAAAATATAAATAATTTAAGTCATTTTAATCAATTTCATATTGAATTATGATTTTAAAACAGTCTATACTTATGAGAATCTTCACTTAGGAAAACCACTCTTTCGTCCTGTCTACAGTTTAATTTTAAATTGAATTATAATAATTATGTGAATTAAATTTAAAAAAATGGATTCCATATTTTGGAATAAAAATAATTTATATTTTCTAATAATGTTAAATATTTTTTTTACCATAATGAATAGTTAAAATCTAAAAATTAATTTCCGCAGTTAAGGTAAAAATGTTTTCACCGGGTGGTTAAACTAAGAATATAAGGGTTAAAATGACCTAAAACGTGTCCAAAACCCATATCAGAACCATAATTAGACCCTATAATATATAATTTTATATAATTACTTATTTTTGTGAATTTTGGAATGATAAAAACATGGGTATCACTTGATCTTTTTGAAAATTCAATGTGTATCCTCTCCCCCACTTAAAAAAGGACACTCCCTCTCCTCCCATATTCACACTTAAAAAATAATTTTTTTCATCCAATAAATCCAAAAATACCTTCCTTACATCCATAAACACATATTTGAGGCCTTATTTTGATGAGTAATCCCTCCCATGAATACTTTAGGTATAATCCTAAAGAGGATCTTCAAAAAAGAGGTAAAATTTTTAAACATGTGTACTTGTTTTATTTCTTCTTCCAGATCATTCAAACCTTATTAAAATATGATAATATAATAAAAACTTATCTAATATATAATTATATTTTATTATGTTAATTTATTAAACTATATCCATCTCCACTTCCATCAAATGGGAAACAAAACTGTTGATTGTGTGTACAGAGGACTACCGCCTCACGAACCAATGTAATTCGTTTTCCATCACCACCTTTAAAGGATAAATATAATGATGAAATTAAAATAAATATATGATATTTATGACATTATCAATTTTTTTAATTATTTTATCACATATAATTTCATATTTTTCATTCCATGGGGGATACGATGACGCCACTTGTGTGTACAACAGACTACCCCCTTACTAAGCGATGTGATTCGTTTTTCACTTAAACTTTACATGAAAGGTAGTAAGGTTAAATTTAATGAATATATGTGATATTTATGATATAAAAATTATTTTTTAAATATAATATCACAACTAACTTCTTACCTTCCAATCCATTGGAAAAGAAAAATGTTGCCCGTGCGTACATGGGGATTACAACCTCCACATAACGATGTGAAATGTTTTCAATTTTATTTTTAAATGGATGGTAATAAGGATATATTTTATTAATATAAATTTTATATATGATATAATAATTACTATAGAAATATGTATTAATATTTATTTTCATTTTTTCCCATCCACTGAGAAAAATGGAAACAACATTCATGCGTATGTACGACCTACCATCTCTATGGACGATGTATTCAGTTTTCTATCTCTAAATATTATATATTACTATAAAAAAAATCTATATATATATATAATGAATATATATTATCTTTATATCATGTTTAAAATTATATAGATGATTTAACTACGATCAAATTAAAAGACCAAAATTACCAAATTGAAACATACACAAAAAACAAATCAATTATTATGCAAAACAATGATTTTAACAACAGGTTTTTTTAATAAATGAGTGATAAAAGTTTTTAAGTAAATAATATATAGAATTATATATATTATTATTTTTATATAATTGATTAATAATAAACCTATATTTATTATACAGGAGGATCAGTCACATATGAAGGAAGTCAAACCTAAGGTAAGGGTTTCTCGTCTCACTTTTACTTCTATGATACATACGCTATATTCACCACTTATTCTTTTATGTGGTGCATATAATACACATTTTATATGTTATATAATTAATCTATTTATATTCATGGAATTTAAAGTTTCATATTATTATTATTTATTTATTAGGACCTAGGATTCAGAAGTTAGCAATGGGGTAATGGTTTATGTCACAATCTAATCGTTATTCGAGATTTTTTTTGTTTAAGTCTACATTGGGGAAATTATTTGACATTTATATCTCAAAATACATATATTTTATTATTATATAGTTATTTTTTAAAATTTTCAAGTAATATCAACATTTTCACACTCTTTGGTACTAAAAATTATTGGGAAAACATTTTAAATATAATCTGACATCATTTCTCTCTTCGATTGAAAATCCCTTTTCTTTTAAAAAAATATTTTATAAAAACATTTTCACAAAAGTTTTTAACATTATCTAAATTATTTATGAATTACATTTTTTCCTATGTTTAATTTTTTTCAAAATGTTTTTAAAATAATCTTCATGTCATTTTCAAAATAACGCTAATTTCACTTTTATCAAAAATATAAAAGGAATTTTTTTTATATGTAAAAAATGAATGAAAATTTCCACCATCATGAAAAATTAATGTTTTGAGGCTTATTTTATAAATTTTAAATGGGTATTTTCAATGAAAATTATTTTTAAATTATTTTTTTAATTTTTTTGTTTAAAAATATTTTCAAAGTAAAGAGGTTATTTTTCTCAAAAATGTTTTAATGACATTTTTATGGTATTTATATTCTTTTATGACATAAAATATTTAGTGTAATTATGATAAAATAGTGATATTTTATATTTATAAAATCATTATTATTTCTTTTTTTGGTTTATAACTAGTTTTATAGAGGTTGTATAATTTTATTACCATTCACTATATTATTCTAGATGATTTATGATTATGTGTATTTGATTCAGGTAAGTTTTAACATTTTTTTGTTATTTTTTCCATATGTTTTTTATATTTTTTATATTTTATCCATTCCATATGATGAATTGATTAGAATAAGTAAGTGATTAGTGGGTCTTGGTTATTGATATACCATCAATGCATTGACAGGTCTCATGAGACAAATCAGTTGACGAAATTAGATGGGTTTCTACCAACATATTTAAACTATCTTGTGAATGGTATTGAAAATGTATGATGTACGATATTATGAATTCACTCATTATGATATTATTTATTTCCATGTGACTATTTGTTTAGTTTAAATATCTAGGGATAATATTCAAATTTATGTGATTATTTATATATATTTATTTAATTATTATTTATTTCCTCCATATTATGCTTAGTTTATTGATTAAATGGAATGCGTTTCAATTATTTACCATAGCCTATTGATTATGATTATTTAATCATGATAGATCCTGATATACACATACTCTTACTGAGCATCTGATCACACCCATTTCTTATGTTTTATTTTTTCCAAGATACCAGGAAGTGTTTTGTTATTGATATGTAGGGATACACTATGAATAATAATGGTGTTCTCAAAGAAAACACATTGTGTTTCTAATATTTTAAAATTTATTTGAAATTCAAGTATGAATCTAGTTTACCGAGACTACTAAACTATTCAGTCCTTTGGGATTAAATACCTACTATCTAGTGCCAATTTAATAAATTATACATCAGTTTTGGGTTATTGGCATCAGGGTATTTACAGTTGGTATCAGAGGAAGTTTTGTAGAGAACTTGAGAACTAGATTTAGGAAAAAAGATTAAGAAACATAAACCTATGAAATATATTTATTATAAGTATATAATAACATCCTAAAGTTTCAGTAAAGTAGAGATTATATGTTTTAACTAGAAATAAATCCCTCTTTGGATACTGATAGTGGATGTAGTTAGGGAAAAGATGTACCTATGGGTAATAACTCCAAAAAGGCATGTTGGGCTTGACTCAAGTTTTACTTGGTACACAATAATGGGCCTTAATACACACCTGTTTTGAAAGTCCTCAGGGATATTCTTATAATAATTCGAATTTTCTTTACAAACCATTATTAAGGATTTGAAAATATTTTTATGATGTAGAAAAATTTCCAAAGAAACCATGTTTATGGTTATGAGGTTAGCTAGACATAAATATTTCAATTTATTCTAATCATTTCACTAGTTTTGTGATTATAAATTATGATATAATATTTTGTATTTAATTTTTTAGTAATGGATGCTAGTGGAAGGAATGAAAACCGTATCAATGAACATAAACCAAAGAGTAAGAATGATCATTAATTTGATGGGATTATATCAATCTTATATAGGGAACTAGTCTCCCAAAAATTCTCATCATACGATGACATATTATAATGTTATATAAAAATATAGAAATAATTATATAAGTATTATGGTTTCGAAGGGAAGTAATATAAGAGGAGGATGGAGGAGAAAAAATAGATAAGGGGAAGAAGAGAAAGAAAGGTTTTACCATATGTGATAATTGTGGAAAGAAACACCCTGGTACTTGATTAAATGGAATGGGAGTTTTCTAAAAGTGTGGAGAAATACCTCTATACTTGTAATTGAAAGGGAAAGAAATAAATTTCCAATGTTTAATTCTTGAAATCTAAGGATTTGTGGAACGATTCAAATAAATTCCCTAAGCATCAAGGAAATATACCTCAAAAGAATCTAAGGGATCAACATAAATCTTATGTTATTAATATAGATAAAGTAGAATTTTTAATGTGGTTGTGTTTGGATTCAATAATTTTTTATAGAACTGTTTTATCAATGAAATTATAGTTATAAGAATAATTAAATGTATAATGATTGCACAAAAATAATTTTTTCTTTAAGGATTTGAAATCATATATTGAATGACACTGATGAACAAAAAAATGATTCAGTGACATGTTAAAACTCTTTGAAAACACATGATTAAGAGAGAACAACCCTTAATATGTTATATATTTTGAGATAATAATGATATTTTTATGGGATAATGTCATTGACCATGAAATTGGTTATATGTTTGATGGTTTATATCATCTTTGGTGAATTTTTATATGTGCATTTATTTATAGAATATATTCAACTACCTGAGAATTTATTTCTGGAAGCATGGATGTTTTAATAAAGGTTTTATGGTGATAAAAGAATTCATATATTTGGAATGTGACATTAAGAGAAACTTTATTTTTTCTATGGAATATAATATTTATTTAATGACCTTCCTTTAAATTTTTTGGAATTTAGATTTAGAAAAATATATTTGAGACAAGTCATAAGATTAAATATATATAGAATGTATTAAGTTGAAATTTGGGTGTTATTGGATAACATGTGCTAATCATTTTGGTTTCAGAAAATATCTAGAGATAAGAGGAATTACTTTTCATTATAATGATCTGTTAAATATACTTTGGGTATAAAAATTCATTTTGGATATTCATTTCTTTGAGTAATAAATGATGTAGGGATTGATTAAAGAACAACAAAAGGATGAAATTGTGACTCTTAAATAAAAATATATCTAGTAATTATATTTTTATATGTTCTCAATATAAATGTTAAATGAATTCCTTATCTCAAGGAATAGGATCTTGAAACAGAAATGTTATCCTAGTACCTTTATTCATGGTAAGTCAAATGGTCAATTAAATCATCAATTTTTTTGCTTATTTTGTTCAATTTCTATTTATCATTCACTTTCTTGTGATCAATTAACCTTATCACCCTCCCTCATTATTTTTTATTATTCTTTTCTTCCATGTCCATATCTTTACTTCCCACCTATGTTATTTTACATGGAAACCTAGTTAGGTGATTATTAAAGATGAACTTTGTGATTCCCTTTATCGTTTATCAATATTATTTTTTAACCCTTATCATCAAGTGGATTTGAAGAAGGGTATTCTCAAATTTCAAACCCATTATTACTATAATCAAGATCAAAATTCTAGGATGTAATTTATTTAGGGGTAGAATATAACAACCTAGGATTTTAAAAGAGGAACACCATAAAAGACATGGTATATGAAAAACAAAACCATGCTTATAATATAGTGTAACACCCCTAGAATTTAAAATATATTTATTTCCAAATAAATTCAATCTCTTAGATAGCTTACAATTTGGGTAACACTTGGTTCTAACAGAATGTGTTACTCAATTAAAATATTATTATTTAAACATGGCCATTATAATATTTCCATTAATATAATTAGTGTAAATTATAATAACTAAATTGTGAAAGTTATATTGTTTAAACATGTATAAAAAAATTATTTTTTATATATTTATTAAAAATAAAATAAGAACCATTTTATTGAGAAAGAAATGTTTTCTTAAAAACTCTATTTTCTAAAAAGGTGGTTTATTCGCTCTTTGTGCACATAATTTAAAATTACTTTTATCACTTTTAGAAAATTTATTTTATAAAATAAACTTTATTTTTGACATAAATATTTAAAAATTATATTTGGGTTATTTTCTTTGGATTTTTCTGAAAATTTTATTTTTAGGTGAACAGTGAAAAATATTGATTTTTATTAAAATTACATTTCGTTTAAATTATTTAAAAAGTTAAATTATATTTGAAATTGGTTTTAAAGTAAAATTAGTTCAATTATATTAAAATATAACTAATTTATTTCATTATAATCAATTTAATACTGAATTTTGATATTAAAACATTCTATACTTATGAGAATTTTCTCTTTGGAAAACCACTATTTCGTCACATATGTAGTTTAATTTTAAATTGAATTCTAATACTTATGTGAATTTAATTTTGAAAAATAGATTCCATATTTATAATAAAAATAATTTATATTATTTAATAAGTTCAAATTAATTTTTTAAAATAATTAATAGTGAAAATTGTGGAAATTAATTACTGCTGTTAAGGTAAAAAAGTGTTTACTGGGTGATAAATTAAAAATATAAGGGTTAAAAATGACTTAAAAATTTACGAAAACCAATTTTTGGACATATGTTTCACCCTATAGTCTCTAAGGTTCTAAAATGACCCATTGTAGAGGCTTTTTGCCTGATAAAAACGTGGGTACCACTTTATCTATTAAAAAATTCCATGTGTGTTATCTCCCCCACTTATAAAAGGCCACCCAGTCTCCTCCCCTCTTCACACTTCCAAAAAAGTTTGGTTCAGAACATTCCTACCCAAATAACTTCATAAACTCCCTCAACATATCCTAGAGGCATTATTTTGATTATTAACCCCTTATAATATGGATTTAGGTAAAAACCTAAAGAGGATCACTGAAGAAGAGGTAAAATTCTTAAACGTGCTTATTTGTTATATTTATTCTTCGACCTCATTAAAACCTTCTTAAAATATGATTAAATAAAAGAAAAATTATATAATATATAATAATATTTTATTATGTTAATTTAATAACCCATATCCATCTCCACTTCTATCAAATGAGAAACAAAATCGTTGATCGTGTGTACGACAGACTACCACCTCATGAACAAATGTAATTTTTTTCCATCACCACCTATCATGGATGAATATAATGATCAATTTTACTTATTTATATTTTTTATGAAATCATTTTACCTATATAATTATTATATCACATATTCCTTCTTACTTTCTATTCCTTGGAAAATGTGATAACATTGCTCGTGTGTACGATGGATTACTGCCTCACAAAGCGATGTGATTTTTTTTCAATTACAATTTACATGAAAGGTATTAAGAATAAATTTAATGAATATATCTGATATTTATGATCTAAAAATAATTTTTTAAATATAATTTCACATATAAAATGTTACTTTCTAATCCATTTGAAAATAATAACATCGCTCGTGCGTACGTGTGGACTACCGCCTCCACGTAGCGATGTGAAATGTTTTTTATTTTATTTTTACATGGATGGTAATAAGGATGTATTTTATTAATATAAATTTTATATATTATATAATAATTATTTTTTAAATATGGATTAATATTTATTTTCTTTTCATTCCATCTTTTGAGAAAAATGAAAACATCGTTCATGAGTACATTTGACCTACGGTCTTCATGAATGATGTAATATATTTTATATCTATAAATTTTAGAGATTCATATAAATTCATATATAATAAATATATATTATATTTATATCCTTTTGAAAATTATTTATATGTTTTAAGCATGATTAATCTAAAAGGAACAAAATTAATGAACTAAAAAATATATGAAAAATGAAGCAATTATCACCATAAATAATGATTATAACATTGAGTTGTTAAAAAATTGGTGATAAAAGACTATAATTAAATATTATATGTAATGAGATATATGAGTATGTTTCTATAATATATTTATCATAAACCTATATATATTATAAAGAATGTTCATACACATAAGAAGGAAGTCGGACATGAGGTAAGGGTTCCTCATATCACTTTTACTTCTATGATACATATGCTATATTTTCCAATTATTCCTTTATGTGTTTGTATAATCTACCCATTTTATATATTATATCATAAATATATTTATATTCATGGTATTAAAAGTTTCATTTGATAATTTTTTCTTTTATGGGGCTTACGATTCAGAAGTTACCAAAGTGGTAATGGTTTATTTTATAATCTCATAATTATTCGGGATTTTTTTTAAGTATCCCTTAAGGTAATTATTTGATATTTGAATATTATAATAAATATATTTTATTATTATCTATTTATTAATGAAAATTTTCATGTAATAGTACCATTTTTTCTTCTATTTGGTACTTAAAAAGATAGATATTTTTGAAGAAAATCCGACTACACTTCTCTCTTCATTCGAAAATCCTTTTTCTTCCAATTTCTTTCTAAAGATGTTTTAAAAAATGTTTTTAAAATTATACATTTTATTTATTAAATAAATTTTACCCATGTTTTTATTTTTTACAATTCTTTGACAGAATCTTCAAATCTTTTTCAAAAAAGGCCTATTTGATTTTTACCGAAAATGTGAAAGGAATATTTATTTTAATTTGCACGACATGAAAGGAATTTTATACCATCATGAACACTAATCTTTTTGAATATTATTTTAAAATTTTTAAAATTATATTTTCCATGAAAATTATTTTGGAAATATTTTGTGAACATTTTTAAAAAAATATTTTCTTAGTGAAAAGTTTATTTTCGTCAAAAATGTTTTTAATAAAATTTTATGATATTTTTATTCTTCAATGGAATTAATTATTTATTTTAATTATGATAAAATATGTATATGTTGTATTTATATCATAATTATTATTTCTTTGGATGGTTTATGATCAATATGACTCAGGATGTAAAATTTTATCACCATTCACCATAATATTTTGGATGGTTTATGATTATGTCTATTTGACCGGGGTAAGTATTAATATTTCATAAGTTAAATTTTCAATATTAATGTGTATTTTGATTATATTTCACCACTTTATTAGGAGGAATACATTGGAATTAGTAAGTGGGGTATGCTGCCCAATTATAGATAAACCCTTGATGCACCGACATGACTCATGTGAAAAATATTTTGGCCAAATTAGATGGGTTTCTACCCATATATTTAAACTCTCTTACCAAAGGTCTTTGATAGTTTCATATGTCTATAATTATGAATTCCATAATTATGGGATCAGTTATTTCAATGTGAGTATTCAAATAGTTAGAATATCCATGGATACGATTCAAGATTTTGTGATTATTTAAATGGATTTATTTGATCATCATTTATTTATTCCACATTATGAATAATTTATTGATTAAATGGAATGTGTTTCTATTATTTACCATGAAATATTTATTATGATTATTTATTCAAGATTGATTCAACTATACACATACCCTTACTAGGCATATGATCTCACCCTTTTCTTATGTTTTATTTTCCCCAGGATACCAAGAAGTGTTTTTTGATTGATATGCATGAATGCAGTATGAGAAATAATGACTTTATCAAAGAAACAAATTGTGTATTTGATGTTTTCAAATGTTTTGGAAATTAAATTATATATGTAGTTTTCCACGTCTATTAAACTATTAAGTTATTTAAGATGAAATAGCTTTTATCTAGTTTTAATGTAATAATGTAGACATCAACTCTAGGTTACTAGAGTTGAGGTCTTTATAATAAAATAACATGAAATTAAATCAAGAGTTGATTTCAATAAAAAATATATCACTAATATAAATATATATATCACATGGATAATGGAAACTAAATTCTTAATAAAATAAATTCATAATTCTATACATTCAATATTAAGGCCTCTCAACCAAGATATAATTAATCTTACCATCAATTCTTCTCAACAAAGACAACATTATTAATAAATTGATAGGTGTAAACCAAATACCCATCCAAAATGGAATTACTGTTGTTTTATATCATAAAATGGGTCGATGAATAAATAGGATATCTGTAATTGGTACCTTCCCATCACTTTTACATCCTACACATTCCTCATATTTTAATGATAAATACAATTCATTTTTAAAATTCCTTATATGTTAATAATTATCCACATTGAATCAAGAAAAAATAACATCAATATTTCATCATCATAATCATGAAAAATATAGATAATGAATAAATATGGTATCATTAGATCATATCCATAGTAATATCAATGGGTTTTGTCATAAATGAGAATAAATTTGACAGATCAGTGGAACATTTCTTAAGGAAAACTCCTTTTTTCATTTTTGAAATCACTTATTTAAAATTTAAAAATACATAGAATATCAAGTAAAAAATTTCTTCCAAATTAAATATGAAATCATATAAAGTAATTTTCAAATAAAATATTAGTCATGATGGTGGGGAAAAGTATTTGTTTGGTGTATGTTAAAACAAATATTTCGTTCACACCTTTCTTAAAAATTACATTGATCAGGAAACAAAAAAAATATATTTTTTATTTTTTTTATAGAAATTAAAACATGGCTAAAAATTAATTTAACAAATATATAGATAATTTTAAAAAAAATCTTTAAAATATTTTAAATAATATATGTCCATGGAAAAAAATTTTAAAGGTAAACTTTGAAACAAGTTTTTTTTAAATTACCTTAAATGTAACCTACTTATTGATTTTAGATAAAAAAGAGAATAAATGGAAAATAAAAATATAAACCCAAAACATAACCAGAGGAGAAGAAAATATATGGAATTTAATATATTAATATCTTATAATTTTTAAAAAGGAAATTAGAACAGAAATAATCCCAAAATAAAATGAGATTGTAACAAAAATTCATTACCTCTAGTTTGAATTTCACATTAAGTGATTTTAAACTCATGTATAATAATTTTAAATTTATTATAATTATTTACTAGAACCATATAAATACTTATATTATCATATATGATCCACTTTAAACATTATAACACCTATTTGTTAATAATTATTTATTAAAACAGTCGTTTCTGGGTGTTAACTATTTCGATTTCCTTGTAAGATTTAGTTCGATAGTTTTGATCATTGAATATTTGTCATGGTTTCATTATAAATATAGTTTTAGTAATTATATTAATATCATATAGATTCATAATATACATATTTATAATAATTCTTGAAAAAAAACATGAAAAATGAATCACATCACGTCGTGAAGGTGGCAGTGCATAGATAAGCATGAGAGACATTATAATTTTTAGAGAGTATAAGGGTAAGAAGTTAAATTATATATTATATTTATAGAATCATGATTATGTAATAAATGTCATATATAAACCTTATATCCATCATAATAACCATTAAAGAATGGTGGTGATGAAAAATGATATACATCGTTTGGCATGGTGGTAGTTCGCACATACGCACGAACGATGATTTCATTTCCCATTTGATGGAGAACTAAATGAATAAATGTTGTGAAATTGAAATAATAATATATAATTATATGGAAGGTAATTATATTATTATATCATTATGTTTATCACAAAAGTTAAGGAGGTATAAGAAGAAATAAAAAAGAAAACACATTGTTAAGAATTATACCGCTTCCTCGGACAACCTCCTTAGGTTTATACCTAATTACTTCATAGGATTATATTATAATAAAAAATGGACCTATAGGAAATAGGTATAGATTTTAGGAAAGTATTTTGGAAAATATTTTTGATATAAGAGTCTCTTGAAGTGTGGAGAATATATGAGAGATAATTTCCTTCTATAAGTGGGGGATAGAACACATGTGAAATATTTCAAAAGATTAAAATATATTAATATTTTACTCAAGAAAAATTTCTCTAAAATGGCTTATATTTAAATAGAAGACGATATAGAGATGAAATATGAACTTAAAATAGGATTTATAAACGTTTTTAGATCATTTTAACCCTTATCATTATAGTTTAATCTCTTAGGTAAACCTATTTTAACCTTAACTGTGGTATTTTTTTTAATTTTTTACTATTATTTACGAAAAAATTAATTTGAACCAATTAAATTATTTTAATTATGATAATTAAAAATAGTTAATACATTTAATAATATTAAACTTTTATAACTGGAAGAAATTACTTTCAATATAAGTTCACAAAACATAATGA
Source organism: Viscum album (assembly GCA_963277665.1). Taxonomy (NCBI): domain Eukaryota; kingdom Viridiplantae; phylum Streptophyta; class Magnoliopsida; order Santalales; family Viscaceae; genus Viscum; species Viscum album. Next base: position 1,819,072,177 of record OY728127.1, read on the forward strand.
AAACCATTTTTTGAAAATTGTTTGTTTTAACCATAAAAGTGATTTTATAAAAAATAAATTATAATTTTGATTATAATGGGATTAATTTTATTGTGAGAAAATAAAGGATAATTATTTTTCTTTTAAACCAAACCAAAATAAATGGGTACCTTGGAAATACATGATTAAAAGAAAATAACTAAAACAATTTTTATCTGAACAAAAACATTACCCAGATTCTTGAGAAGTTAAGCATATATTTATATGTTAAAAATTATATTTTTCATATGAATTATATGAATTATTTAATATATATTTTTTCTATCCAAAAGTAATCATAAACCTTAATGTTATTCTTATATCATTATAATGACATAAAACTGATTGTTTTTTAAAATCAGTATTGTTATCACTATTCACCTAAAAATCAACCATTTATGAAAAATCTCAAAAAAAATTTCTAAAATAAAATTATGGCATATTGAATTCAAAAATAAAATTAATTTCATTAAATTAAATTTATAAAAATTAAAAACTTATATTTTAATCAAATTCTTGAATAAGGCTATGTCCATTCTGTTATTGTTTCTTTAGAAAGAAATTCTTAATTACTATAATTGAATATCAAGAATTACATATTCTATTTTTAAATATTTATAGGATGGAGTTATATATCAAGTATATTATTAATAAATCATGGTGTAGAGGTTATTAATATATAGAGTCATTATTGTAGGGGATGTTCCTTTTGATATTTAGTTTAGAGATGTTGTATTTTTCTCCCTACATGACATTACATGCATTATTGGGATGTTGGTCTATTTAGTTTTATATGAAGAAGATGGTTGGTGGTTTTTGTATTATGTTATTGGGATTTATTAGGGAAATTTCCACCATATGTGTGTCTCATAACCATGGTGTTATTCTTCAAACCATGTCTTATTAGTGGCAGGCTTCAAGGGTCATACTCCTACTTTCTACTAACATTGGTGGGGTTCTAGTGAGGATAGGTCACAATAGCTATTTAACAATGTTGTATTCCCTCCATATTCTCAATTAATTTAAGAATAATCTCTATGATTTTATCTATCATAAGTACCAGGTTGACCCATGAAAGGAAAATTCTCAAATTTCCCTTCCATATGCTTCTCACCAGAATTCTCATTCTAAACCTCATTCTCATAAGGCTCATAAACACAATTCATTGGTTCTATAAGTCGACAAAAATAAGTATACCAAATATAAATCAACATCAAAAATTTCAGTAGATAAACACATCATGCATCACTTCCTTCACATAATCATAAAGTAATTAATCCATCAAAATAACTATAATACAACATCAAATTCATCCAAAAAATTAAAGCCAATTAATCCATTATTAAAATCATTTTATTGAATAAAAATATTAGTTTATCATTAATTAAATTATTTTAGGGAAATTAAATCACCATTTAATCGCACACACGCTTGAACACACACATGAAATATCTATACATGAAAAAATGATGGACGTAAAACCCAATAATCACCTTAAACTAAGTGATAATTATATAATAAAATCTCATTTATAAATCATGAAAATAAAAACCCATAATTCCAAGGAAACATGGATTTCTATAATGGTCATGCTAGTCAGGAATACACACATATATTTCATGCTAAGTTATGACTCCTAATCTCTAATATACCAGTTTCACAAATATAAAGACCTTGGGAAAGAGATCATGATGATAACACATGGAAATATCTCACCCCAATATGTACATTCCATTGATATGAAATTACACATGGCCTCAAGAGAGCTCCTCGATCACTAGAGGATAACAACTATCATTGAGGGTGTGATGATATTTCATGGGAATAGATCTACCCTTTAATTGTTTATCAAATCAAAAATACCAAAAAATAAAACATTACAATATTGATAAGTAATATAAATCAATAATAACATGGTCAATAAGGTCATGTCAATATCCCACACATGCCCATATGATTCATATATCCAAACAATACATTAAAGTAAAAATCATGTACTAATGTATGAAAAATACTACTAAAAAAGAGAACAAAACCAACTGTAAATAACCCATAAACATAAATCTAATAGAATATATAGATAGATTATATATGTCTCTTGACATTATCTCCCAGCTATTAAGGGCTCTTTCCTTTACCAATAATGTCATGCATATAATCTGTACACATGAGGCATGTACATATGGGGAGTGATAATAAATTATTATTAGTAAACACTATAACCCTAGGTATCCCTTGGTGTTTAATGTGGTCATATATAAAATATGTAATTATTTTAAGAGATTTAACATTATAATTTTTATCATTCATTTAAATTGTTAATTATTAACCAAGATACCTAGATTGTCTAATTCCTACATCGATCAATGATGGTATATACTTTGATATTAATCATAGAACAACTTGGTCAAAAACACAACACATAATTAGTTCCCAAGATAGAATAATTATAGAAACTCTCTTATTTTAAGAAAATAGATTTTAAAAACTTTAGGTGGCAAGTGTCTCGTAATGACTACCTAGTGGATGGTCCATAAGGACTTGAACCACTACCTCTTCACCAAGTACCAAATACCCTACTATTGGGTACTCAATGGTATCCATTGCATTATTTTATAAAATTACACCTTAAATCTACCCTCACACCACTTTATTTCATAAAAAAACCCTAAAATTCAAAAACATACCTAAAAATATTGGTTTGTTACACTAATGACCACTTATCTTTCACAATATGAATTATATAAGTATATAATTATTATCTTTCTCTATGGATTCATTATAACTACTCCTCTATCATTAGTTGTTGAGGTTCATATTGTATAAATAAATATAATTTGATAAATAATGTAAAAATTCGATGTTTATTCAAAATATGAATATTTATAATGATAAATATGTACCGAATATAATGATCCCCTTATTCAAGTATTCATCATTGTACATTTTTACAAATTACTAGTAATATGTATAATGAAATATCAATGATTAAAATTAAGATCTATTTATTTAAGTCTCTCTAAATTAATCACCTACTTGATGATCTAATGATGATAGAAAATCAAGCACATGCACTTGTAATTTGTAATATACTCATGAATAAAAGACAAGAATGGAATCCAAGATACAAGATCATTCTTCCCAATGATATAAGATTCCAATTATAATAGAGAAGAATTCATACCTTATGTGGAAGGAATCAAAACCTTTCTATTTCACTTAATATATATAAATACATTATCAAATTGACTAAACTACTTGAACTATTTAAATTCAATGATGAAAGGTATGAATTCAGAAAACAAATTTTCAAACACTACATTTTACCAATCAAAATTTTTTATTAGGTGTCATATTATATAGTATATAATCAATATAAAACTTTATTTTTTAGTGGAACAACTTTTTCAATTATGAAGGCACTCAATAAGAGCTATCATAATCTCTATAAATTTTAAAATTTCTTTCTTTCATATCATTAACTCTATCATGTAAGAGAATATCTATCGGAAAATTTATTTTATCATCTTATGTATAAGTGCTAAAAAAATATCTTAATAAATTATTATAATTTCAAAAATAACCATTGAAATTAATTTATAATATAAGGAAATATGGTCTTTTATTACAATTTTATTAACCAAAGTGTGTTTGTAATTGAATTTAAAAATCTTATGATATCCAATATTCTTATTGAATATAAATCAAACACACATCCTACAATATTCAACATACATTCCACAATTTTTTTTATTTCTATATTATTGTTCCTATAAAAATTTAATGATAATTCCATTAAATTTGATAATGTTTAGTAATAATATTTTTTAAATATTTTCTTTCAAAACTCCTCTCAATGTATATGGATTTCCCATTAGGCTGATATATTTTTCCAATAGGTCAACTATATTATAGAATGGGTGTAATGATAACCCATTCAAATTATTTTAAATGTGACATTCCTTATAATATACCCTATGACAAAAATATTGTATGATTCAATGTATGACATAATTTCTCATATACCAGTTTTAATTGTTCTTATATGACTTATTCTTGTCCAATATCTACCTAATCCATCCCAACATATAAATATTTATCTTTTGTTATGTATTGTACATTATATCTCAAACATGTATATGATTTTATTTAACATATAAAATTTCAATAATATTTGTCACATTATAATGATACAATATTTTATCATATTGTTTTTTCATCCTAGCTTCATCCGGAGTCTCATAATTTTACACAAAAACAATAATTTGAAATCCCTCAAAAATGGATATATTTACATATAATTTGATTATATGACTTTCAGATTGTTTTGTGAACAATAAAAATGATTCTTTTTTAGTAATTATTTTCAATAATGGTATATTATTATTCTACAACCAATCTTTATATTGAATATGTCTATATTTGATTGATTATATGGCCTAGTAAATTATAAAATTTAATAGACTATGAATTATTCACTGGATGTCTCATATCATTGGATAGTTATTCAATTTGATAACTATGAATGGTTTAATATTCTAAATAACTCTTTGATCTATATTAATTTATTATATATTGAAATAAATGTAAGTAAACATCATTATTATTTACATAAAAATTATAATACTAGATTCATGATGATTTTTAGTCAAAAAAATCCTTTTATTTAAAGACATGAAATAGTTCCACTCTTTTTTCTACTAATGAATGAATGGAATGATTTCAAACTTTTCAGGGCCCATATAAATTAATTATTTTCACTAAAACCAAATTAATTATTAAAAAAACATTAAAACCCATATTGTTTTCAATTTATAATTATTTACTCCTTAATATTTTTTTAGGTTGAAAATGGTAATGTATTATAAAAAATTTAATTTAATGGTAATCTATCCGGGTCACCACATAAACTAATAAATGAATCCTGATATCCTATAGGGCACCAAATAATGGATAGGGTCTAATACTTGCAAATGGGGTGGCTATACACCCATTATCATCATAAGAAATAATAGATAAATGACTAAATATTTCATAACCAACATAAAATCAGTCTACAATAATGAGTTTATAATTAAAATCTTAGCATAAATAAATTCATACATCATTATATAACAAATTCTACCCATTTAGGTCATATAGTCATACAATAATGAAGGATTTCAAAAAGGGGATGATTATATATAATTACTATTTAAAATAGAAAATAAAACAAAGAGACCCAACTATTAGTCCTTGATATAAATTCATAAACATCTCCAAATCTTAATCAAGATAACACTAACTCATATACCGACACTTGGTCCATATCCCAAACCTACATGCTAACATAGAGTCTTCACTTCCAACAAGGTAGGCATATTGGGTATGGATACAAAACATGATTGAACACCATGAATAATATGCCTAATAGTATCTAATAATATGTTCATGTATGCAATGAATAAAATACTATTTATAAGAAAAAATGTATACCCTCAATGAACCATTGATTATTCAAAAATCCAAACTAATTATTAACTCATTCCTATTTTAGTCAGTACTAGAATAGGATGATGGTCCCATGGATCAATTATAACGAAGATGGTAAGTGATTCATCATAGAATGTAAACCATAGGTGAAAAATTTATCACCATAATTTATAATATAGGTGAATTAGTTATTACTATAAAGATAATCTTGGTTAATGATAGATCCCCAACTATATGTTGGTTCTGGGTACAACAGAATCATGTAATGGTGGGAGATATGTTAACATTTATTTTAATAATCATTGCTTGAAACCAAGAATGAGGATATTTGATGTAAAATTTATAAATAATTTATTTAATATTTGAAGAAAAAAATACATGGGTTTAGAAACATTCTTCATTGGTGAATGTTTATCATACTAAAAGACCCTTTCAGATTACCTTCACTGTGGTGTGAGGATCCAAATATGGAATCCCTCTTACGACAATCCACATGTGATCCTATGATCTTCATGAAAGACCACTCGATCTCCAGGTGATAGCACGATGAGTTAAATGTATTTCATTGTTCTTTCTTGATCTCTCATTCTTTGGTCTTGAAGAAATCTCCCTTCCACTTCTCATTCTTGAGAGGGAGATAAAAGGTGGGGTCAAGAGATATTTTTTTATATGCAACGACTCTATATTTTTAATTTCTTGGATACTCTACAAAATAGACATAACTGTATATTTATAGAGTTAGGATTTAGGTTAAAATAATATTTAATTTCACTCCAACCATTAAATAACATTTTTTACCTTTAATAAAAGCCCTGAGACATAATAATAATAATATTATTTTGTGGCACTCACCAACTTGTAAAATAACAAATATTATTTAACCAACTTCTTAACTATTATTTGTCACTAGATGTTGTCTTGTTCCATTATAGCTCCTCTTGTATTTTTGAACACCTAAATAAAAATTTTATTCATGAATAAATATTTCATTATATACTAGTGAATAAATATTTATTAAATATTCAATAAAATAAATAAATATATTTTTAGTCACATGCTGGTGAATAAATATTTAGTTAATTTATGTGATAAATATAACTTGAGAATAAAATTATTCCTATGACTTAAGAATAATGTTTATTTAATTAATTAAACTCAAATGGAATTTAATTAAGATCAACAAAAATACTTAGTATGTGACCCTCTATGATTCTTTCTCATTGGCATTAGGTGTTCTTACCTAAAGTCTATTATTACTGTCTAGAAATGAGATCAAGAACCCAAGGGAAAGAAATTGATGTTGAAATGTTGAAAACCATATATGAAAACTCACTGGGTAATATAATCCCTTTGTTTCAATATCTCGTCATGTAAGTTGCATAACTGTCCCATCAACCTATTTACTCGATATGTCTTTCATTGATTATTTGAAATAAAAACGTTGTTACACTATGGACATGGAATTTAATGTGATGGTTCTATTCCAATAAAAGGGATGAGATACTATCTTCCATAAATATGGTTGGTAAAATTCCATCCTCAATTTATCCAATAATGACATGTCAATCATGACTCACCTAACATACCCTACTTTCTACCAACATATGACATGAATGTTTTGGTTAGTAAATATATGTGTGTGAGTCATGACATACATTAATGATAATATTAACGTCTAAGGGACATTAGACATGATAACATATAGGAATATATTATAACAAAAAAATGAAAAATTGCTAATGGCAGTTTTATTCTCATAATCTTATATCTTAGAGATAACCATGTGTGAACTTCATGAGAAGAAACCTCATCTTCTTACAAGAACTTGCACTAGACGGTCTAAATACTATGTGTCCCATCATAGTATGTTATCAAACCACAAAACTATATTAATAATATTTTCACAGTACTTCAAGGTTATCATCATAACATGAAACTGATTTGAACTTATCAATGTGATAAATACTCTAGAACAATTTTATAATAAATATATGTTTAAAAAATGAAAAATATATAAAAATATATTAAATTAATATTAAATACATCAAATATACATTTAGTAAAAGTTTAAGTAGTTGGTCCTAGGATAAAAACTCTAAAAACTCCCACTTGTAATAAATCCAAATACCTACAAATTTTAGTATAATAGACCTCACATGATTATCATGTTTCTGCTGAGTCAATGATTGAGTTATGGGGTCCTCCATGATGTGTCCCATGGAAATACTTCTTATTAAAACCTTACCTCTCTAAGAAAAATATCCCATGTGATGATACTTCGAAATTATGTTCTTCATTTATTGATGCGACCTTTTCTCTTTTTTAGGAGCCACTACTGTAGTATTATCACAATAGAGTGTGATTGGATCTTTACTTCAATGTAGCACATCAAGATCTTGGATGAAGTTTCACACCCAAAATTCCTAATTATCTGACTAAAAAGCCTCAATATACTTGGAATCTACTATAGAATTTGTGACCATAACTTTCTTTGAGCTCCCCTAGCCCACAACTCCTCCATTTAAAGAAAATATGTATCCTATTTGTTACTTCTTGTTATCTTGATCTGTTTGGAAACTAGCATCTAAAAATCCTATGATGACTACTTCCTTATCCTCTACATAGACCAAGAACATATCCTTAGTTATCCTTAGATACATAAGGATATTATTAACTTCCATCTAATGGTGGTCACATAGATCGTCTTGATATCTAAATGCCACACTCAATACGTATGCAACATCTATCCTAGTACATAACCTATCACACATGACTAATCCAATCAATGAAATGTATGGAATAATTTATATTAGTTTTATTTCTCCATTTTTTGAGGAAACATCTTCCTAGAAATATTAATTCCATGTGATGGGGGAAATAATAATCTCTTGTATTATTCATACTGAATCTCTTCTGTATCTTATCAATGTTTGTATTTTGACCTAGGCTGAGTAGTCTATTCGATCTATCATGGTGGATCTTGATCCCAAGAATATATACTACTTCTCCGAAGTCCTTAATGGATAAGGATTTATTAAACTATTACTTAATAGACTACAAGACTGATATTTTGTTTCCTATAAGTAATATTTCATCAACATATACTATTATGAAAATGACTGCAGTCCCACTAAACATTTTATAGACACAAGGATCACACTCATTCTGTATGAAACCTAATTCTATTATGGATTTAGTAAAATTAATGTTGTTTGAACAAGATTATTTATTTAATCTATAAATGTTTTTTTTTTCAATTTTCATATCTTATTAGAATTCTTTGGAGTCACAAACCATTCAGGTTGTGTCATATAAACATATTTTTAAAGGTTCACATTAAAGAAGGTTTTTTTAATATCTATTTTAAATATCTAATTTTCATGGTAAGGAACTATAGCAAGTATAAATATGATGGATTTTAGCATTGAAAATTGTGAAATGTTTTCTTCAAAGTCAATTCCTTAATACTGTTAAAACCCTTTTGCAACCAATCAGGTGTTATAGCTACTGAGTTGTCCTTCCATGTCCAGTTTATTCATAAATACCCATTTACAACCAATATACTTTACATCTATTAGAGGATATACCAAAATCTTGAAAAGGTTTTGGTACATGGAACCCATTTCAGAATTCATGGTTTCATGACACTTAGAAGAATTTGTGCCACTTAATGCTTCCTTGTAGGTTAGGGGATCATTATTATTAATAAATAATGGTTCACCATCCTCGGTGATTAGAAAAACATAATTTTCGTGTTCCCTAATCTCTCTTGTACTCCTACACTGTACTTGTGTCTTAAAAATAGTTTCATCTTCCAGGGGATTTGTGGAATTTTTTCTTGTACCAACTCTTTTGTACCTTGAGCCTCAACTTCATTGAAGTGTATCCAGCTCCCACTATATCATTTGGTGTTTTACTCACTTTAAATGAATATAGTGTGTCTTACCACTATATTTTTTTATAAGGGGTGGTATATATAATATACACTTGTTTCCTTGGAGTATCCAATAAAGGTAACATTTTTCCCTCAGGGTTTAAGTTTGTTACCTAAAGAGTCCTTTACAAATGCCTCACTTCCCCACATATGTAAATTAGATAACATGGTTTTTCTTCCACTCCAAAATTCATATGCAATACCATTTATCGATTTAGTTGGAACTTGTTTTAGTATATGTACTACTATTTGTTATGAATATCCCCAAATAGATAATAGAAGACTCGCATAAATCATCATTGATCTCACCATGTCAAAAAAGGTTTGGTTTCTCCTTTCTTTTACACCATTACTCCGAGACATATAAGGAGGAATGAGTTGGGATAATATCCAAAACTCTCATAAGTAATAAATAATGTATTGATTAAGATATTATCCACCATGGTCTGCGAGGAGCTTCTTAATCTTATTTACAAGATGGTTTTCAAATTAATTATTATATTCATTAAATTTATCAAAAGAATCTAACTGATAAATCATCAACATGACATATCTATATCTACTAAAATCGTTAGTAAAAGTTATGAAGTATGGGTACCCACCAATTTATTTAATAGGAAATGGTCCAACCACATCAGTATAAACTAACTCAAGATTCAATTTATCCCTTTAAACATTCATACTAAATAGGGATTTGGTCATTTTACCTTAAAAACATGCCTGGAATATAAAAACTTGATTTAGTTAAAAAGAATCTAAATATCCATCTTGATGTAATTTAGTCAAGATCTTTTTTTATATGACCTAACCAGTGATGAAAGAGTTGGGTGTTGAATGATTCATATGAATTTACATCGTTATTGATTACCATTACTTGGTTCATGTAACCCAACACATAAACACCATTATTTAAATGAGACTTATAATAAAAAAGCTAACTTTTTTTAAATAAGCAACATTTATTTCCAAATTTAAAAACAATGCCATATCTATCATGTATTGATATAGATATAATGTTTTTGATAATAGATGGAGCATAATAACAACCTTTCAGAACCAAGATCATTCTAAATGAAAAAATGATGTGGTATTCCCCATTATCTAAAATAGTGAGTTTATTTCCCTTTGATTTTCATAGATCTACCACCTCTCAGTCAATATTTTGGAATCTACATGGTAACTATATTTGAATACATATATGAGAACCACAAGCTATATCTAATACTCAATTTTTAGAAACACATAAATTGAACTCAATAAAAAACATACATGGAGCTTCCCCTTGCTTCTTTGGATGGGTTAAGTTCTTCTTCCCATGGCCCTTGTTTCCACAGGAGAAATAGAAAACATCACATTCCCCTTCTTGCACCTTGATCTTCCTCTTATTGGAAGGGCATGAAGAATCTTAGGGCATGAATCTCTTTTCTTTCCCTTCATGTTTTTTACCATAAGGATGAAATGATTTTCAAACTTCATTTCCATATCTACTTGGAGAAGAAGAGTGAGAAGATATAGAAGAGACTTTTCAATGTTTTTCATATTAAAATTCACCATAATGATGGAGAATCTCTGAGGAAGTTATTCCAGAATGATATTGGTGCCCAGTTATTTAGGGTGTCTTAACCTTAGAACCTCTAAGAGCTCAATGTAACCGATGAGATTGACTACACAAGGACTAGTTGGGGTACCCTCTGAAATATTTATTTGAAAGATATCCTTGTAAATATGAAACCACTCTTTTTTAGGTCTCTCTTGGTAATGACTATGGAGATGCTCAAGAATTCTATATGCATCCATGTTTCTGTGAGATGCCATGAGTTTATTAGAGATAGATGAAAGAATAAAACATTGAACTTTGATCATGTCGCTCAAATATTTTTAATATACAAGGATCTATTCATCATTCGTCTCCATATAGGGTGGATTATGTATTGAGGATTATAGCATGTAAGATTGTCATTAATGCCATAAAAAAACTCGATGGCATCTATACCATTAATGGAAGTTACTTTCGGTTAGGAGATTGTCTTTATCCAATATTTATCCTAAGTATAATTTCTAGTCACTTAAACATTAAAGTGGTGAAGATATATATTCCCCTTTTCATAATACCAACAAATGCTAGTCAAGATAATTGAAGGTATTTAGGTAGGAAGGTCTTTGCCAACTATGGGCATATATCTCCTTGACCAATTGAGTGAATTCCTCAATCATGAAATCCTGATTCATATTTCCTCAAAAGAAGGATAAAAATTACATGAAGTCTATCAAGGGATACTAATTTTGATGTAAAATGGTTAAGACAACCCAAAACATTCATAAGAACTCCCCTTATAAATTTAAGTGTCCAAAAAAGGGTTTTTCAAATACTTAGTTCTATGGAGTTTTGTTCCTAATCAAGTAATAGAAGGCTTATCCTAACTTAATATTAGGTTGAGGGATTTTATTTAATTATGCATAAATTTTATATTATTTTATCTTTTACATGAATTTTTAATATTAATTTGATGTTAATTAATTAACGATTTTCAATAAAAAATTTATGCATAATATATTTATTTAAATTCCTTGTTTCCACATTAATTCATTTATTTATCTAACTACATCCATGTATCCATAAAATAAATAATATCATAGATAGAAATAAATAAATAATTAACTGATCCATTCATGATATTTATCAATCAATTTATTTAATGAAAATACATTAAATCAACTTATGACCCAGGTAAAATAACTCCTTTATCCAATCATGAATTGAGTTACAAAATTCCACCTATAAACCTATGTATCACTTGAGTTGGAATCATTATGGTTTCATCTTAAACTACCTCCACATGACTTGGGATAATCCATTAATTACATGTATTTATGACTCACATAGAGGTGAGGGGATCCAAATGATTTGTTAAAAGAATATAAATAAAATATCCTTAGACACACAAGTCCAATATAACAATGGAGGGAGGGATGGCACATAGGCTATCATATTTAATTTAATAATAAATAATTAAAAAATTGAGAAATAAATTAAATTAAAACATCCAATGAATATACAGGTCTTGGTCAATTTCATGGGTGGTTATACATGCAACGAATATGAAAAATTAACTAGCTAACATTCATTTATTTGTCTGTTATTTATTATCTAAGATGAATGTTATTACATTAATTAATTCTATTTCATCTTAATGATCATCCAAACTTTATTCGAGACAACAATAATTTTTTTCAATCATGGAAAATAAATTAAAGCACCAATAATGACATATTAATTGCAATAAATTAATTGAGAATTTAATATTCTTTAAAATCATTATTGAATTGGAAAACTCATATTGTTACGCCAATCAATAAAATAAAGTTTTGATGGTATAATTTTCAATTTAATGTAATTTTTAATTCTATAATTTAATGGGAGACTACATGGAGTGTAAAGTATAGCTACATGATGTGTACATCAGTTTCTATATATCCTAGTTACACAACTAGGGCTTTGACATGTTAAGTCGATAGGACTACACGGTGTGTACAGGGTAGCTACACACCATACATCTTCTTTTTGTCTGCCAGGTTGGCCCAATCAAAATGTGGTGTGCAATAAACAAACTATGTGTAATTAACTTCTCGGTGCATCCATGTACAATGTACATGGGTACATAGTGTGTGCTCCAACTACACACCGTGTTTCCTAGTTTTACCAGTCAATGATTTGAAACTTCCCAATGGCATTTTCAATAATTCTTCATTTGTTATTGGACCTTTAAGAAAATAAAACACTATAAAAAATATGATTAATTTGTTAAAACATGTTAATTCAAATCATATTAAAGAATTAATAAAATGAAATGAAATTATAACCATATTGTGTATAGATACATAATCAAATAAATAATTATAAATTTAAATGTGACCCCAATGATAACACTTGTTAGTTCCGTGCATAGTAGAAGTGTGTGGTGGAGGGTTGATATGTTAAAACATCTTTTAATAATCATTTCCCAAAACCATGATCATGGATCTTACACATTAAATTTATAATTAATTTATTTAATATTTGAAGAAATAAATACATGGGATTAGGAACTTTCTTTATTGTTGATTGTTGATCATCCAAAATTACCATTTAGGATTACCTTCATTATGCTATGAGGATCCAAGGATAGAATCTCTCAAGTGGTGATTCACATGCGATCCTATGTTCTTTAGCAACACCAATCTATTTCGCTGTTCTAGCGTGATGATTCAAATTTCTTGTATTGTTTGTTCTTGATCTACCATTCTTCTATCTGGATGAAATATCTCTTACGCTTCTCATTCTATAGAGAGAGAGAGAAGGAGGATTTAAGAGAGAATTCATTGTGTGAAACAATTTTATATTCTAATTTTTTTTGGATACACTACACAATACACATAACCATATATTTATAAAGTTAAGATTTAGAATAAAATACTATTTAATTGCATGTCATCCATTAAATAACATTTATTACCTTTAATAATACCCATACTATATAATAATAATAATAATAATATTTTTTTTGGTGCACACCAACTTGCATAGTAACAAATATTTTTTAATCAGTTTGTTAATTAATATTTGTCACCAGACACGGTCTTGGTCTCTTCGAACTTCTCTTGTATTTATTGAACACCTGAATAAAATTTTTATTCATAAATAAATATTTCATTCACATACTAGTGAATAAATATTTATTAAATATTCAATAATATAAATAAATATATTTTTATTCACATACAAAAAAATAAATATTAATTTAATTTATATTATCAATATAAATTGAATAAAATTATTCCTCATATTTGAGAATAATATTTATTCCATTAATTAAACACAAATAAAATTTAATCAAGATCAACAAAAACACTTAATGTGTGACCCTCAAGGATTAATTCTCATTGAAATTAGGAGGGTTTTCCTAAAGTCCAAGATTACTATCTAGAAATGGGTCAAGGAACCCAAGAGAAATAGCTCAGCGTGGAAACATCAAAAACCACATATGAATGTTCACAATGTAATATAATCCATTTGTCACAATATCTCATCATTCAGGTTTTATGATGATGTCATCAACATATTTACTCGATATGGATTTCTTTGACTATATGAAATAAACACATTGTAAAACCCTGGCCATGAAATTTATTGTGATGGTTATATTCCATTCAAAAGTTTGATATATCAGCTTCCATAATGATTTAAGGGGAATTTTTTTTTCGACTTATTGATTAATGACATGTCAATCATGATGCACCCAACGTACCCTACTTCCCACCAACATACAACATGACATTTTTGGTTACTAAATATAAGTGTGCGTGTCATGAAATATATCAATGATAATATTAAATTCTACGGACCATTACAGACACTCACATATTGGAATATCCAATGACACCAAAACATACAGAATTCTTACTAGTGGGTTTTTTTTCATAATCATCCATCTTGGAGATTACCAAGTGAAAAATTCATGATAAGAACCCTCATGCTCTTATGATCACTCTCATATGATGGTCTAAATACTATGTGTACCATCATATTACATAATCCAACCACATAACTATATTAAGAATATTATCGTATCACTTCAAGGTTCTCATTATAATAGGGAACTTCTATGACCTTATCAATATGAAAAATACTATAGGACATTATTATATTAAATCCATGTATAATCAATGAAAAATATGTAATAAGTATTTAAATTAATATTATTTAAATTGAATATAAATGTAATTAAAGAACAATCAATTGGTCTCAGGACACCAAATCTAACACTATAACCAACCTGAATATTGATTTGTCACTAATCCTAACCTAGATGAACAATATATCACCATTAATAACTCTAATGAATAATTAATCCCATTATCACTAGCCTAGGTGAATTATGTATCACTATATAACCAACCAAGTGAATGAAATATCATTGAAAATATCCCTAGGTGAATGATATAACACCAATTCTATACATGATGGTGAATGATATATCACCAACCCCATAACCCAAGTGAATGATGTACCACTATACTAACCAAGAGTGGATTATACATCATTATACTATCCAACAGTTAATGATTGATGACCATACTATAACAAGGATGAAGGACATATAACCATTATAAGAAAAGGTGAATGATATGTCACAAAACTATTAAATGTTAAATGATAAATGCAATCTAATTATTATCACTAAATAACACTTATTCACGTATAAAAATCATAAGATACCATAAACCAATATCATCCATACTTTGAAACCAAAAATATGAAAAATATAAAATGAATATGATAAAAAACATTGATTATGGTTTCTATTCCTTAAACAATCAAACATTTAAAAAATATCTCATAGAAGTAGGTAGAAGACTCCTTCATCCTAGGGTATCCATGGGTTGAATAATTTCCCAGTATTTCGATCGGATCTTCTTTTTGAGAAAAGAATGATAGTTCCTAAAAAATATAAATGATCAGATAGATTTGATTTGGGAAAATTGATAAGAATTGATAATAAATTCTCAGGGCTATGATCTCCTTATATCATCCTCTAGGATGCTTCATAATTTTGAAATGTTTGAGTAATTCATTCATTTATAAATTCATTATAACATTTTCCCTTATGAATAAATTTAAATTTTAAATGAATTTAACCAATTATCCGAAACATTTCATCATATGAAGTGATTAATGATAGCCAATGTAGAATAATCCTTAAATTTTAACATTTAACATATGATTATAATTATAAATTGCACCATATAATTGATATATATCACTATATTTCTATATTCCCATATTTTACCTTATGACATGGTTAAAGAAGTGGTGTGATATATTTGTATCTCATAAAATGATATCCTCTACCAAATTATATGATATGACTTGGTGTTATTTATGTGATGCCCTAGGATATAAATATATCATCCCATGAAATATATCCAAACACATTATATGTATATAAGCCTTTAGGTCATATCTCCATCAATCTTCTACTTTCATTAAAGCATCATAGTGTAACAACCTAGGTAAAGTCAAGATATATCATCTTTCATGTATTATAAATATCAAAAAATTATATATTTTTAATTTATAATTATTATAATAATATTTGGCAATTTTTTAGTCAAAAATGAAAAAAAATATTTTTAACCAAATTGGGTTTTCACGCATTATATTGTTTTATTTAAAATCATAATTTTCAAATTATATAATTTTAATTTGAAAAAATGAATTCCATTTTTTATTTTTTCAGGTAAAAATTATCTTATGATGAATTTTGGAGAACGTTCTAAAAGATTGATTTTTAATGAATAGTGAAAAATACTGATTTTTATTGAAAATTATATTATCTTTTCAAGTATTTAAAAATTAAAATTATATATTGGATTAGTTTTAAAATCAACTTAGTTTATTTTTATTAAAAATTATCCAATTATAGTATTTTTAATGAGTTTTATACTTACATTTGACATAAAATCATTTTTATACTTAAAAGACATTTTTATGAAAAAATTATTTCGGCACGTTTTGCGGGTTTAGTTTTAAATTATATTCTATAAGTTCTAAAATTTTAATATTGAAAAATTGATTACATATTTGTAATTAGGATGTCCAAATTTTGTAAATAGGTCCATTTTATCTTTGGTCATTGTGAATAGTAACCGTAGTAAATAATTGTTATCATGGTAAGGGTAAATTGGGTAATTTAGATTAAAAAGGTAACACTATGAGATTTTAGAATATACATATCTTTAAATAAATTTTTATTTCTTGGATAGCTTGTATTAAATACAACATCAAGTTTAAACACACCACAGTATACTATTTAAATATTATTAGTTAATGTGATATTCATCATTATGCTGTTGGATTAGCATGTATGAATAAGACTAACTAAATTATGAAAAGTAGATGGTTTACATATGTATAAAATAATTTCATTAGTTATATATCTATTAAAAATAAAAATCAAAATCATTTGAAGGTAAAAGAAATATTTTTCTGAAAAACTGTTTTATGTGCACAATGTGTTTTTATATTAATAAATTAAATTAGTCACTATTAGTGAATGATTTCAATAAAATTTATATATTATATATTTAGTAATTTTTTAATTAATATAATATTTTTTTATTCATAAATCCAATTTTATGCTTAAAAACTATATTTTTTTTGAAAAATGGTTTCATCGCGTTTTGTGCAATTTTTCAAAATTAATTTTCTCCAATTTTAGATTATTTTTAAAAAATAAACTTCATTTTTTAAATAATCTTTTAAAAATTATATTAGATAGATTTTTTATAATTTTATGAATGGATTATTTTTTCAAGGAATAATTAAAAATACTGTTTTTATTTGAAACCACATTTTCATTTAAAGCATTTACAAATTTCCATTTTTTAAAAATGTTTTAAGTGAAAAATTAGTAAATTTATATTATAATTTATCCAATTTAGTTCATTTTAATCAATTATATATTCAATTTTTTATATAAAAACATTTCATACTTATGAAAACCTTTTCTTTAGAAAACTGCTATTTCGTCAAGTCAGTTGGTTTAATTTTAAATTAAATTATTCAAATTCTTTTAATTGAATTTTAAAAAAGTGGATTATATATTTTTAATCATAATAAGTAATATTATATAATAAGGTAAACTTAATTTTTGGTTATAATGAATAATAAAATGATTAAAAACTAGTTATTGCAGTTAAGGTTAAAATAGATTTACTGGGGTATAAACTAAAAAATAAGGGTAAAAATGACCTATAAAATTTTATAATTAAAATTTTCTAGCCATATTTAAACTTTATATAATCTAAGTTTTTATAATGATTTTTTATCATTTTTTATATTTTATTCTTTTAAAACAATTTTGGTTGTCATCTTCCCCACTTATAAAAGGGCACCACCTCCTCTTCTCTCCATACTCAAAGAGACTTTTGGTTTATAAAATACCTACTAAAACCCATTAATTATATCCCTACTCATGACATAGTGGCTATTTTTTTGACCATAAAACCATTTTAGGAATGGTTTATGTATTAACCTATATAGGTTGTCTGAAGAAGAGGTATAATTATTAACCATAATTTTCATTTTATTTCTTATTACAACTACTAAAATAAGTTAATACAATAACCCAAGTATCTAAAATATACTAATATGTTATTATTATAATCTAATAACCTAAATCTATATCCCATTCCATGTAATGATAAACAAAACTACCGATCGTGTGTAGAACGGACTACTGCCTCGCAAACTGATGTAATTAGTTTTCCATCACCACCTCTCACAGATGTATATAATGATGGATTTAATATATATATATAATTCTTATTATATAGTTATAAGTCTTAAATTATAACATCACATGCAACTTTATAACTTCCAATTCATTGGAAAAAAATAATGTCTCTCATACGTACAGGACCACCACCACCACAGGGAGATGTAATCCTTTTTTCATTTTATTTTTACATCGATAGTAATAAGGATGAATTTTATGAACATATAATATTTATGTGAAATAAAAATTATTCTATAAATGTGAATAATTATTTAACTTTCTTTTTTCTACCATTCTTAGAAAAATGAAAACAACGTTCATGCGCACGTACGACCTACCGCTCCCTGAATGATGTATTTTTTTCTATCTATAATTTTAATAATTAATATAAATAAATTTAGAATTAATATATATGATATTTATATAATGTTAATTTTTTTTGGATATTATGGAACCATGATCAAAGTATAAGGACTGAAACTACCAAACCATAACGTACATGAAAAACAAAGTAGTTATTAACTAAATCAGTGATTTTAACAATGAATTGATAACAAAAGGGTGATAAAAATGTTATAATTAAATAATATATGGTATTATATATATTATTCTGGTTATATAATATTTTTATAAAAAATATATATTTATTACATAGGATAATCGAACATGTATGAGGAAAACCAGACCTCAGGTAAGGGTTTCTCATCCCACTTTTACTTTCATGGGATATATTCCATAATCACCACTTAGTAATTTTTTGTGGTGTATATAATGACCCATTTATATTTTATATCATGAATATAATTATATTAATGATATTTAATGTTATTGGGGCCATTATTCAAAATTTTACAAAATTGTTAGGGTTTATTTCACAATCTCATCATTATTCCGGATTGTTTAAGTTAAAGTCTATTTTGGGGGAGTTATTTGATCTTTATATGTTGAAACCAATATATTTTCTTATAATATGGTTATCAATAAAATTTTAAAGTAATATATCCATCTTCCTATCTTTGTTACTTAATATGATTGAGAAATTTTTTAAAGAAAAGATGACTTTATTTATCACTACAATAAAAAATCCTTTTCTTCCATATATGTGTTTTCTAGAAATATTTTTTATAATGTTTTCAAATTCCTATAAATGATTTATTAAAGAAATATTTACCCATTTTTTAATTTTTTTAAAATATTTTTAAAGAAATATTCTTTTAATTTTACGAACAATGTCCCTTTTTACCATTTTACAATAGTGAGAAACGAATGTTTTATAACGACATATATAGAATTACCCTCCATCACGAACAATAATTTTTTTAAAGATTTATTTTCAAGTTTCCATGATTATTTTAAAATAATTTTTTCCACAAAATTCTTATAATATCTCAACCTTTTTTGAAGATATATTGAGATCATTTACGGCTATTCTTTTAACCTTGTTTTGGTATATCTTGGTTGGATTTTACATTAGGGATATTTCAGAAGAAATTGGAATATTATGAAAGGTAATGGGGATGTGAACGATTAACACACAATTTTCAAACCATACACCCACTTATGAGAAGACATGAACCACTAAGGAGATTCACATTATTAAGGCATATAGTTTGGAAAACCCTGTGCCCCATCCCTAGATACCATTCATATGAGTTTTATTTCTTTGAAAGATTTATTTTAAATATGTAAACCCCCAGGTTATTATCCTTAAAATATCTATTTCAGACTAAATAAATTTTCTATGATTTTGGAAACACACAAGTAGATTCTAAGCCTCCTCGAACCCTGTTCTTGATGAATCAAAGATCCAATCAAAGGATCATCTTCCCGTTGGTAAGGGTTTTCTTCCATGTTGGATTTTATCTCTATCCCGTATCTCTTTCCTGATGAAGAGGGATAAGTTTTCCCACTTTGGAGAGGGTATAGATAAATTTTTTAATTATTTTATCCATTTGATATTGATATTAGGTTTTGGTCCTTGATGTTATGCTCCGTTGTGATCTTGGCGGTTCCATTTCAATTTAAGGATTTTCAATTTGGAGAACATCCTTCAACAACCTTGAGGTAGGTGGTATAATTGTAAATTCCCAAAGTCTTGATAATAATTTCATGTATGTAATTGTTAAATTTGAATTTCCATATTGGGAAATTGAATTCGGAATTGAATTTAGTAATTAATTGTTTATCTCATGTGATAATGGATTTGGTTGAATTGTGATTATGGAATTAGTCAATTAATGGGATTATGGAGTTGTTAAATTAAAGGGATTATACATTTGGTTGGTTAATGAGATATGAAATTGGGTGATAATGGAAATTAATGGATTGTTTCGCCTAACATTGAAGGGTTAATGGATTATAAGATAAAATCTTAATAAATGGTTTAATAGCGAATTGTTCATATTATTCCATGTGATTTATGTGAAGAACAATTATGGTTTTTATAAAAGGGTTAATAATGATTAAACTTGATAAATGTGATATATGTTATAGATGTGAATGTCTGATAAGAAGTTTAATTATTATTAAACTGTTTTTATCTATATGTATGATGATTTATTTTATAAAGAGTGTGGGATAGGGACTCATGCTCTAAATATCCATTTGTGATAACGATTGTGGGACAAGGACTCATACACCGAATACCCATAATAAAAATGAGGTGTGGTATTGGGAATGATGATCCAAATACCCATGGGGTGCCAAAAATTATGTTACGGGCCCATAATTTTGGCATCAGACTCTGGTTCCAAGTTTCTATGATATGAAAGTGGAATTAAATGAATAATGAAAGTCTTGAAAGAATGGCTTGCGATTCCCTATGATATATAGTTTAGGTTTTATAATAGGCCGAAGTAGGTGTTGTTTGTTTGAGTGTCATCATGAACCCGGGGTTTTATATGGTTAAATAAAGAACAACTTGATGATAAATCTGTTTACTTTATTTATTATAATTTATTATTTATACAGCTGTATACACTATTATAAAATGGATACTGTTTTTTTGACGCTATTGGTTGTGGAATATTGAGTTGTAATCACACCCTACTTTGGATGCCTAATAAATACCCAAATAGACTTCATGTTTTCAAAATAGGATTAGGGAAAGATCCCTATGTTAGGTGGATGAGTTGGGATGAAGCATCAATGAGGGAACCAAAGATGATGGAGGGAACTGCTTGGGGATTTGTCTGTGTGTCTGTATTTTGGTTTTTCAAATTAAAACTTGACACATATATGTCATGAAATATCTAATATTTTTTTCGATATTTTTTTCCTATTCTAGTTTGTCATGTGATATTGTTCTGTGTTGGTTATTTAATTATTGTGGTTATTGGTTATTATCATTTGGTTATTAATTATTTATTTACACTATTTATATTCTTTGGTAAAGAGGGTATAATATCCCCATGAAATATCTATTACACCCTTTCTACTAGTTGGTAACCTCTTTCATGTGGGTAGGCAAACCTAAGGTCATATAACCGATCATCTTAGGCCACCGGTGTGTGGGACTTGGTTGAGGACATTACAAAGTGGTATCAAAAGAAGTTTTTTATATATTAATATTTTGAAAAGTAGAAAATATATTATGATATGTTAGGCCTTGGTCATGAGCTCGTGCATGAGAGTATCTAACCCATGTATGGGGGAAAACCAAAGTACCCTGGGTGGGATTGATGTTCTTGATGTTTAATGTTACAATTGAATGTTATTTCACCTTAAGTGATGCACTTGTTGTGAGATGTTATTATTTTATGAGATTTTTGCATCGTAGCCTAGAATGAAATGAGATTTATGTAATCATGAATCATTTTAGGAAATTAGGACTTCTTGTGACATGCATCATTTTATCTATGGACAAAAAAGAATGTTATGGGTGAGTTTTTTAAATGAAAATGATATTATTTAATTATGTAATCTAAATGAAAATGTTAATAAATTGAATCTAATTATTGTAAATAATGATAATTGTGATAATATAAATTGATATCTGGTTTCTAGTGAGGAACTTGTATTATGAAAGTGTTCTACCCTATGTAGTCCATGTCCCATGTGAGGGATGGTTGAGTGTGTGATAGTGCCTTGATTTTGATTGTGTGGTGGGATATGGGGGATGAATTGTTATGGATTTATGTGTATAACTATTATTTAAATGTGTTAATGTTATGTTATGCGTATTAATATATGTGTTTATCATTTTATTTATATGCTTATATGATGATGCTTATTGATAGAAAGATAAGAAGATATGGTTGAAAATGATCCCCCAGTAGTGGAGCCTAAGTCACCAATAGTGTCAGGTGAAGGATCCAAAGAGTAGTTCTATGAGAAATTATATCAGTTTATAAACTTGAGGGAGATATACCCAAGAGGTTTGTGAGTGATATGTATGAATTTACATGGGAGTTCCAATTGTAGAACCCTCTTCCATTTACCAGAGAGGGTGGACCTGAGGCAGTTGAGTTATGGATTGATTCTATCCAAAAGATCCTTGACCACTTAAATACACTCACTGAGAAGATAGTCCAGATGTATAACTATATGTTACCTAGTCAAGTAAAAAGTTTTCAGGATATTAAGATTTAGGATATTAAGACTCAAGATATACAACTGGAAAATTTTGAGTGGAAGGACTTTTAGGATAATTTTTTGGATCACTTTTACCCTAAGATGCTCTGGCAAGAGAGGGAAGCAGAGTTCATGAGGCTTAACTAGGGGAGTATGTATGTGATATACAATATTGACCACTTTACCAATTAATAATTATTTGTTACAGTGTTGGCAAGAGATGAAGAAAATGTGGTGAAATGATTTTAGGATGGGCTTAAATGTGAAATTAAGTGTCTTGTTAATATCTTTAAGTTGAAGAAGTTTAATGAGGCAGTAAATCAGGATCTCATATCTAAGGGGAACCTAAATAAGGATTTTATTAGAGGATAAGTGGTTTTTTCTAGATGACGAAGATGCACGTCTTCCAAGAGTTGGAATCATTGCTTTGAAAATGTCAACTGTGGATAAAGTAGAGTGGCTAGGGAGAAGGATCAGTTACTCAGGACATTACTTGAGTGCTTTACCACCAGTCTGGTAGGTCAAGTGACATTTTTAGATAGTTCCCCTAACCACCAGTAGAGTGCTGATCTTATTATGGGATGGTACATCTACAATAGTTCTGCAAGAACCCATGATAGATAGGTATAGACAGAGGATCTTGGCAGAACTAGAGTATTGGAAGGGGGTATTCTACCCCAGATAAGTCTGGAAATTGGATTTATACTAGACCTGGAAGTCAAGGTAGTGGACATAGTGCATCAGGTAAAGAGAGACCATATCAGTAGAGTAGAGCAGTTTAGGAGAATCAAACTACAGTACAGGGAAGAGGGGTAGGACAGTTTCATGTAGTTCAACATGTACTTGGGGATAGCAAGGTTGGACCATTGATAACGTGAGGTAATATTCTTGTATCTTTTTTACTTACAAGTGCCTTATTGATATTATCAAAAAATTTCAACATATTTAGTCTAATAGTGGAGTTTTTGAGTGGGGTTATGGGGATCGAAACACCATTGGGAGTTTAGATGAGAGACACCTCCTTATGTAAGTGGTGTTATTTTGATGTTGGGGAGTATCATTTCGGTTGGGATATTTACATCCTTGATATATTAGGATTTTAATTGATTTTGGGAGTGTAATATTTATTATAATACCATGGAAACATAGATTTTTACCATAGGAGAGTGACTTTTACATCTCCTAAGGGTGAAAATTATGTTCACCATGGAGAGTGGGATATCTAAGAAGGCCATATAGGGCTAGTTCATAAAAAAATAGAGGAGATCACCACCTAGGTTGAAAGTATTTGGTTGGATGAAAGGGGTGTGAAAATTGAAGTCTTACCATCTGTAGTAGACTGATTCTAGGATGTGATTCTAGAGGGCTACTCAGGGCTACCACCTAAGAGTGGTGTAGAGTTTACAATTGAGCTCATACCTAGAGTTGAGCCAGTTTCCATTCCACCTTACATAATGGAACCAACATTTATTCAAGAGTTTAAGACTCAACTAGAAGAGTTGATGGATAAGGAATTTATCCCCTTGAGTATGTACCCATTGTTATCAAATAATTCCATCAAGAATTTTTAATTATGTGTAGATTACTGGAGGTTTAACTGGATGAAAATGAAGAACTGATATCCATTTCTTTGTATCGACGATCTCTTTGATCGGCTGGGAGGAGTTTGTGTATTATCAAAGATTGACATGAGATTATAGTATAAATTTCTACATTTTAGACCTTATGATATACCATGGAATAATTTTAGAAGTAGTTATAGCCTGTATGAGTTCGTCGTGATGCCTTTAAGGATAACAAATGCTCTAACAGTGTTTATGTCCTTGATGAACAGAATCTTCCACCAGTACCTGGATCTATTTTTGGTTGTTTTTTAGGAAGAAATATTTGTGCACTCTTAGATTCATGACAATCATTCCCATCATCTTGACATTTTATGGAGTACATTGAGATAGGATTATCTATATGTAAATCTATCTAAGTGTCAATTCTGGATCGACTGGGTACATTTCATGGGTCACATAATCTTAGAGGAATGTGTGTCAGTGGACTAATAGAGGGTGTAAGAAGTGATTTTTGGGAGCATTTTAAGAATATTTTTGATTTTAAAATATTTCTTGGATTAGAAGGTTATTATCAGAGGTCGATCTAGGAATTTTACCACTTGAAAACACTAATTATAGTCTTGAAGAAGAAATGGATTATTTTTTAATGGACTAGATCATGTGAGAATTATTTCTAGGAGTTGAAGAAGTATTTTGAAACTACTCTAATCTTGATCATACCTAATCCAACAAATATGTATAAGGTGTTTTGTGATGCGTATGAGATTATTCTTAGAGAAGTATTGATGTCGGGAGATAGAGTTGTAGTGTATGGGTCATGATATTTGAGGCCACATGAATAGAACTACCCTAATCATGTCCTCGAGTTAGTTGTAGTTGTTTATAACTTCAAGTGTTGTAAAAATTATTTGCTGAAAAAAAGTTTACTATGTATACCGATCACAAGAGCATAAAGTATATATTTTAAAAATGCTACTTTAATATATGATACTGGAGATGGGTTAAGTATTTGTAGTCATTTAATTTTATGCTAGAATATACACCCAAGAAGGGAACCAGTTTTGTGAATTATTTAATTAGGAAGACACAAACTAAGGTAGTTTAAGAGTCTTGCTCTAAGTAGAAGATAATGACTTTTCATGATGAGTTGTATTTTTTGGTTTAGGAGGGTCATGAATAGATGATCCTTATATTAGTATCATTTGATCCCATACTTTTGAGCCAGATCAGGGAGAGATAGTATGAGGATCCAAAGTGTACGACATTGAGGGAAAGCCTTGAATGTGGTGATTCACCTTCATATTAGACTATAGATAGGGATTATATCATATATGTTCATGAATGTGTTGATGTTCCTATGTGTATGAGAGAGGATCTGATGCATGAATTTCATGCCTTGATGTGGGTAGTGAATCCGGGTTTGACCAAAATGTATCATGGCCTACATCAATAGTATTGGTGGATGGGAATGAAAATGGTGATTGTAGGGTTTGTGACATGATTATACACCTATAAACAATTGAAGGCCAAGTATCAACAATTAGGTGGTTTACTACAACTGTTTCCCATTCCATATTAGAAGTGGGAAATAATTTACCATGGACTTTGGGGTGGGTCTCCCATGGACACCTCAAAGGAATGATTCTATTTTGGTGATTGTGGATCGATTGATGAAAGTAGAACATTTCTTTCCTATAAGGAGAATTTCTCAGTGGATCATCTAGAAGACTTGTATGTTTGGGAGATAGTTTTTCTGCACAAGGTTCCAAAAAGTATAGTTTCATAACATTACTCACATTTCACCTTATTCTTCTGAAAAGTCCTGCAGAAGGTTCTTAGTATGCAGGTATTTCTGAGTACGGATTTCCACCCATAGATAGAAGGGATGTTGGAATATACTATACAAGTTTTGGAGTATATTATATGGGTGTGTATCATAAACTTTGGTTGGTCTAGGGATAATATCCTAGAACTCATTGAGTTATCGTATAACAAAAATTACCAGGAAATATTCAGATGGACCCATATGAGTGTATTTATAGTAGAACATGCAGATCACCCCTATGTTGGATAGTGGTTGGTGAGTCAGTGTTATTGGGACTGGGTCTCCTATAGGGGGAATTGAAGTAGGTTTAGCTGATTCAAAAATGTATGGATATGGCTCA
This sequence comes from Viscum album, assembly GCA_963277665.1. Classification (NCBI taxonomy): domain Eukaryota; kingdom Viridiplantae; phylum Streptophyta; class Magnoliopsida; order Santalales; family Viscaceae; genus Viscum; species Viscum album. Next base: position 1,819,099,220 of record OY728127.1, read on the forward strand.
GAGTAGGAATAAGTCATATACATATATACATTGATGAAACCATGAGTTTATGGTGGGTGATCGTGTGTTACTTTAGGTGTCGCCTAGATTAGGTCACCATAGGATTTAGAGATAGGTAAAGTTGGTAACCAGGTTTGTTAGACCCTTTGAGATTGTTGAGAAAATCGAGATGGTGGCATACCGATTGGCTCTTCCATAGAGGTATAGTGCTATGAATTATGTTTTTTTATGTGTCACAGATTTTGAATTATCACCTTGAAACTTCTCATGTGATCGATGTTGATGATTTTGAGCTTTAGAATGATGCGTCCTTTGAAGAACATCTGATATGTGTTGTGGATTATAGTGATAAAGTGTTATGCAGAAATACCATGCCGATATTTCACATTTTGTATCAACATGGGTGTGTTTAGTGTGAAACATGGGAGAGAGGAGAAGATATGTGGGATCAGTAGACTGATATTTTTACCTTAGAATCATAGAGATTCTTAGGAGAAAACCAAGAGGATTTGTTGTTATAAGGTGTGGAGATTGTGAGAATCTAAAATTTTCTGAAGATGTCTTGTGATAATTTATATGTACTCTTTTACCCTTATTTTGGTATATCTTTCTTGGGTTTCACTTTGGGGATGTTTCAGAAGAAATTGTAGAAATTTGGAACTAAAATGGGTTGTACATGATTAGTTCACAATTTTTCCAAACTGTGCGGCCACCCTCCTCAAATCATGAAAACCCAAAAAGACTAGATTTTTATGGTTATAATATGATTTTTCAAACTGTGTGCCCACTTAAGAGAAACCATTCGCCCCTAAGGAGAGGTTCATGATTAAGGAAAATTGTTTGACAAACCATGGACCCCAAACCATGAAACTATGCACATGGGTTTTATTTCTATGAAAATTTAATTTTAAATTCTCATACCCACAATTACTACTGATAAACACCCTATTTCATCCTAGCACAATTTCCTATGATTTTGGAATCTCCCAAGTAGATTATAAGCCTCCTATATCCCCATTCTTGATGAATAGAAGATCTAATTGAAGGACCATCTTCCCATTGGTAAGGGTTTTCTTCCCCATTATATTTTATCTTTCTGCTATGTATCTTTACCAATGATTAGAGATAATATTTCCCCCATTAGATATGGTATAAATATAGGTTTTTATGGATGTTGATCTATTTTATCTTGATCTTAGGTTTTGTTCCCAGATATTCCATTCTATTATGATCCTAACTGTTCCGTTTCAATTTGGGGATTTACGATTTGGAAGACATCCATCAATGACCTTGAGGTAGGTGGTATGATTTTAAATTCCCATAGTCATGATAATAATTTCATGTATTTAATTTTGAATTTTTAATTTCCACATTGGGAAATTACATTCTAAATCCAATTAAGTAATTAATTTTTTATCCCAGGTTGTAATAGATTTGTTTGAATTGTGATTATAGAATTTTTCAATTAATTGGATTATGGAGTTGTAAGATTAAATGGATTATGAATTTGGTTGGTTAAGGGGATATGTAATTGGGTGAAAATGTAAATAAAATAGTTGGTTGGCCTAACCGTGAATGGATAATGGATTATATGATAAAATTTTGATAAATGGTTTAATATTAAATTTTTTATATTATTCCTTGTGATTTAAGTGAAGAACCATGATTATTTTGATAAAAGGTATAATAATGATTAACCTTGATAAATGTGATATGTGTGATACACATGAATGTTTTATAAGAGGTTTAATGATGGTTAAACTTGTTATATATATGTATGGTGATATATGTGATAAAGTGTGTGGGATAGGGACTGATATTCCAAATAACCATACGTGATAATGAGTGTAGGATAATGAATGATTCTCCAAATACCCATATTAAAAATGAGGTTTGGGATTTGGGGAAATGCTCCAAATATCCACTAGTACCAAACAAGACATTATGAGCCCTTAATTTTGGCATTAGATTGTGGTTCCATGTGGCTGTGATAAGAAATTGGAATTAAATGCATAATAAAAGTCTTCAAAGAATGGTTTTTGATTCTCTATGTTATATAGTTCAGACTCTGGAACTAGTTGAATCAGGTATTATTAGTTTAGGTGTCATCATAAACCCAATGTTTTATCTAGTTAAATAAATAATTACATGATGTGAAAACTGTTTACTTTATTTATGGTACTTTTTCATTATACAATAGTATACACTATTGCAGAATGAATATTGTTTTTAAATGCTATTCGTGGTAACCTACTAAGTTGTACTCACATCTTACTCAAGCTTCTTGATCAGTACCTGAATAGAGTTCATGTTTTCAGTATAGGATAAAGGAACGATTCCATTGTTATATGGATTAGTTGGGATTGATCATGGATGATGTAACTAAACATTATGGTAGGAACACACTGGGGAGTTTTCATTGTGTCTTTATTTCAGTTTTACATATTAAAACATGAAACATATATGGCTTGACATATCTACTATTTTGGTTTTGATATTTTTTTTATGTTATGGTTCTTCATGTGATACTAGTATATATTGGTTATGAAATTATTCTAGTTATTATTTATTATCATTTGGTTATTAATTAATTATTTTAACAGTTGTTCTGATTTGATAAAGAGGGTATAATCTCCCCATGATATATCTATTAGACCCTAAATACTTGTTGGAATCCTTTGACATATGGGGAGCCATGCCTAAGGTCATTTAATTGATAGGTTCAGGGCACCACTTTGTGGAACCTGGGTTGAGAAATTACCATTCTAGAGTTTTTAGTTTTTAAAATTTATTTTCATGGTGGAAATGATATTTTCACCAAGAATGATTTTATTGGAATTTTTATTTCATTTCTATTAATCAATGAAAAAAAACCTCATTTTACCTTTTCTCTGCTAGGAATTTATTTTTGTTATGATACCGTCCTTATTATTTATTTGGATGGTTTATGATCAGTTTGACCGAGGATGTACTATTTTGATAAAATTCTCCATATTACTCTGGATGGTTTTTGATTATGTTTAATGATTGGGGAAATTATTAACATTTTGATTGCTATATTTTAAATACAAATTCTTACATTGATCATGTTTCTACCCTTTCATATGAGGAATGAATTATACTTAGTATGTGATGGGTGGAACTCACTATAGCCCCTCAATACATTGTCAGGTCTCATGAGACAAACTAGCTTGGATATTTGGTTAAGGAATTACCCATTTATGTAAGATGTCTTGGAATAGTTCCTTTATTATATGGTTATGATGCTTGACATTATAAATTACCTAATTATGGGAATATCCATTGATTTCCATGTGATTATGTGATTAGTTATTCTATCCATGGATAAGTTTCAAGATCACATGATTTTTTATATGGCATTATTTGATCATCATTTATTCCTTCCATATTATTCTTTGCGATCAAGTTAGTGATTAAATGAAATATGTATTTAATTATTTACCTTGACATATTTATTATTCCTTATATATTAATGCTATCTTAAACTGTACATATACCCTTACTAAGAATTTTACCTCACCCGTTTCTTATGTTTCCTTTCACTAAGATGCCAATAAGTGTATTATTATTGACACACAAGGATATGCTAAAGGGAATAATGGTGTACTCAAATAAAATAATATGTTTTATTTTATGTTTTCAATTGTAATGTGATATTCAAGTATGTATCTAATTTACCAATAATACAAAACTATTTTGTCCTTTTGGACGTGATCACTTCTATTTTATGCCAATATAATAAAGTAACCACTAATTCCAGGCAATTAAGGATGAGGTCTTTAAAATGAAATAATTTGATATTTACTCAAAAATAACCCTAGAATAGGACTTTATCCTATTAGATGAGGGTTGTTTTGTCCATTTACATCCATGTTTAAAAAATATAGAAACTTGGTGCCAAATGTATTTTGTTTTTTTTCTTTTATAATATTTAAGTAAAAGATAATCCTAAAAATATCACTTTTATGATTTTAATATATATAATATTTTTTGATAAGGATAAAAATAACTTATTTTTTTTATAAATGGTTATTTGAAAGATAAATTATTTTTTTATCATGGTAATTTATTTCTAAATTTTATTGGTGAAACAATTAACCTAAATTCTTATAGAATGATGAAACAATACCTATTACATTAATTAAAAAAATAAAATAAATGATTATAAAAATATCAAAAATTAATATACTTTGAATGATTTATTACATTCTAATTATTTTAGATAAAAAACATGTTGGGAAATTTATAATTAGTTAGATTCAAATTAATTTCCTATCTTAATATTTTAAAATCCAAATTAAATGAATAGTAGTAAAAATTAAATTTATAATACTTTATAATAAATAATATTTTATTAAATTATTAAAAATTAAAAAAAATCCAATATTAGGGAAAGTGATTGTGATATGGTTCAAAATATTACCCATGGTTAATTTATGTTATAATTTTCATATTATTGTAAATATATTAATCCTTAAGGAGTAAAAAACTATTTTATTATGGTAATCATGAAAAAGGGTTAACACATGTTAAAACTAAAATATTAGGGTAAAAAAATATTCTAAACATGAATTTTCTTATTAAAAGATAATATTTAGACACATACTCATATTATATTAAAATAATATTAGTTTTTATACAGTTTTAAATAAAAATTATTTTATATTAATTTAGAAATTTAGAAATTCCAAGAATTCTCGTCCCATCTCTTATAAAAGGGAGCCTTCTTTCCTCTTTTCATAGAAGTTCAAATGCATTTTGGTTCAGAAAAACCTAACCAAATAACTTTATAATATCCATCCTATCATTCTATAGGTATTTTTATGTATAATACCAACCTTAGTAGGATTGGGGTGTTGAGAAAAGAATGTTGTTAAAAGAAGAGGTATAATATTTAACTGAATGTTTTAGTTGTATTTCTTCTTCCACTTCCTTTAAATATTCTTCAACCATGATGATATAATAAAATAATTTTATTCCATATAATGATACATTATTATGTTAATCTTTATAACCTATATCATTATCATTTTACGTTAAATGGGAATGAAATCCCTCGTTCGTGTGTACAATTGACTACAACCTCATGGACTTATGTAATTTTTTTCATCACTGCCTCTTTTGATTGGTTATAGTGATGGATTTGTTGTGTAAATTGAAGTTTTAAGGTGAAGAGGAAGCATTTGACATGTCATTCCCAACATTGATTTTTCTTATGATCAATGATCAATCTGAGATTTACACAATGATAAACGCCATGATCAGTGAAATTGAATCAAAGAAAATAGACAACAAATAAAATACTGGAACTAGAGTGTAGGATCATCACATTTTATTTGTAAATAATTTAATAATTTCAAATAATTACCTTGTGAGAAATTATTTCTTCATTTAAGAATCTAAAAAATGATCTATGTTGTACCATTTTTTCATTATATTAATCAAGAGAAAATTTTTATTTAGTAGTGATCCACACATGATCCAAAAATCTACAAACATTACCATATAAATTTATGAGTGGTAGCGTGAAATATCTTATATCTTGTGTCCTTCACCTTTGATCACCTTGAGAATCACATCAAAAGTGTTCTCCTTGATCTCTCTATACTCGATAGTAGAATATGGAGGATGATCACTCTCCGTTCTTGGGAGCATTTTTGGAGAAGGGATCTCTCAAGCCATTTGAGAGGATTCTTTGGATTCACTAGGCTCAACAAAACAAATGAATTGGATCTCTTGAAATATAACATAATTTTGTTTATATACCACTAGGGTTAGAAATAAATAATTGAATATGTTCCCTTTAACATTTATTTATTCCCTACGGAACCCCATGACTATAATAACAATACTAATATAACTTCTTGACATGAGCTAAACTCATGAATTAAAATTAAATATTATTTATTAAAATAATATTTAGTATATATTATTTTTCACTGGACCTATAAACATGGTGCACCATTATTTTAAAATATATATTGAGCCATTAATAATGACTATTTATTTAATAAATAAATATCACTACATTATTCTCCAATAAATAAATAAATATTATATTCACTATATAGAAAACAAATATTTTTTAAATATTATGCTCATATAATATTCTTTCAAATAACTAATGATAGAATATATGAAATCAATATAAAATTAATAATTATTAAACCATGTGTGTGAATAATATTTATTCAACTTCTTAAATAATCAATAATAATAAATTATTTAACTGAGATTTTGGATACACTTAGTATGTGACTTTCTAGACATATTTCTTAGCAACATTAGGAGAAAAAAATAAAATCCAAAGATAGCATATAAAATAATCCAAAGAAACCATATAAAAATAAGTTAATGTCATAATTACATAGTACCTCATACATATGATTAGTGTGTAATATAATCCCTTTATCACGATATATCTAATCAAGCAGGTTGCATGCTTGTGCCATCATCCAATGTGCTCGATATCTCTTTCTTTGAATATTCAAAATAAAAACTTTACAATAGAACACAATAGACATGGATTTATTTAGGCTATATCATTTCTATCTAAGGTCATCATATATCAACTTCTATTAAAGGGAACAATGGAGAAGTCCTTTCTCACACTATTCATTAATATAATATTACTTGTGATACACCCAGCGTATCCCACCTCATTGTGAAAGTTTACCATCACAGTTTTCATCAATACCCTAAAGTAGAAAACTTTTAATAATCATTAAAAATAATATTAAATTATAAGGATCAATAGATACATCCGTATATAAGAACATCTGATGACATAAATAAATATGAATTTTGTGCTGGAGAGTCTTGTTCTAATAATATCATACACTGGATATTACCAAGGTTGTATACCATGAGATGGTGGCTCAAGTGATATTAGTCTCAACCCATAATATACTGAATAATTTTTGTCCTTAAAATTATTTCATCTAACCCATATATCATTAATTAAGAATACTATCACGTCACATGTGGGTTTTCATCATAACGGGGAACTTCTATAACATTCCAGTGCAATAACTACTCTTAGGACATTATCACATAATATGTTACATAGGAGAACAATAATAATGTGATAAGGATTTTATTAATATTCAACACTATGAATAAAAGTTATCATAAAGTACACATATGTTGGTTCTAGGGCACCAACTCCAACATATTCCCACTTTCACAAGAGTAAACTGCTAACAAACTTCAGTATGCTAACTCTCAAATGATAATCATGTTTCTGTTGAGATAGAAATTTATTTATAGATTCTACCATGTTTTTTTCCATGTAAAATCTTCTTACTTCAACTTCACCCCTTTGATAAAAATCCCTTGATACTTTTTTATTTTTTTCATTGTTCATTGGTGTGCCCTTGTCTCTTTTTTCAAGAGTGACCATTGCAGTTTATCACAATATAATGTGATAGGGTATTTAATTATTAGTAACATATAAAGATATTGGACAAATATTTTCATCAAAATAGATTCCTTGAATTAATAAAAGGATTCTATATGCTCATAATCCTCTTTAAAATCAGTTCCATCTAGCTGCTTTGAACTCTTCCAACTCACAGCTCCTCCGTTGAGATAGAAAACATGTCCTGACTATGATTTCAAATCATTATAATATATTTGAAAACTATTGTCAATATAATCCCTGATGAATATCTCCTCATATCCTCCATACATTAGGAACATGTCCTTATTTCTTCTCAGATACTTGAGGATATCCTTAACAATATACCAATGTGGTTCTCCTGGATCTTTTTGATATCTGTCTACCATAATCATTGCATTATAAATATAAAGTCTAGTATATAACATGGAATACATTATTGATCCTATAAATTAAGTGTATGAGATATTAATCATTCTATCTTTCTCTTGTTGTGTCCGAGGAAAAATTTTATTATAAATATGTATACCATGTGACACTATAACCAATCCCCTCTTGGATTGTTCTACATTAAATCTCTTTAATATCTATCCAATTTTTGTACTTTAACTTATTACAACAAGACTCATGGATATATCACAAATTATATTGATCCTTATAATATAATATGATTCACCAAATTACTTCATGGACAAACACTTGTTTAACCAGTCCTTAACAAACTTTAAGATTGGTATGTCATTTCCAATAATTAATATACAATCAATATGTACAACAAGGATAATGAATGAATTTCCACTAAACCTATTATAAACACATGTATCCTATTCATTCTTACTAAAACCTAATTATTTCATATATTTATCTAATAAAATGTTCCATGACCTAGATTCTTGATTCAATACATAAATGGATATCTACAACTTGAAAATATTTTTGTTAGCACTTGGATTAATAAACCCTTCTAGTTGTGTCATATAGACATCTTCATGAAGGTTATCATTAAGGAAATCACTTTTGACTTCCGTCTAAAAAATTTCATAGTTATTGTAAAATTCTATAACAAGTAGAATTATGATGGATTTAAAAATGGAAACTACTGAAAAGGTTTCATTGTAGTAAATTACTTAACATTATTTAAACCCTTCATCCAATATAATTTCTATATAGGTATTAATTTACCTTCCATGGCCAGTTTTCTCTTGAATACCCATTTTTCACCCAACATGTTTTACATCAAATGGAACATAAACCAGAACCAAATCCTGGTTTTAATACAATGAATCCATTTTATAATTCATGGATTATTTCCATCTTACAGCTTCTGATATCTCTACTGCCTCTTTATAGGAGAGAGGTTCATCATTTTCCACCAATAATTAGTCACCATCTTTGGTGACAGAAAAACCATATCTTTTTGGTTCTCTTACCTCTCTATTGATCCTATGTAGTACGTGTTTTATAGAAACTACTTCTCATATGGGGACCTATGGAATATGTTCCTATAATAACTATTGTTTATCTTGATCACCAGCTTCATTGAATTATATCTTTCTCCCACTATAATTTTTGAGGATTTTCTCCCTCTCAAGAAAGGTGGATTTTCTAGAAACATTCACTTTCATATCTGAGGGGTTATATAAGTAGTATCACTTTTTTTCCTTATGATATACTATAAAGAAAAACACTTTTTTGGGTGCTAGTTTATTTCCTAAAAAGGACTTAACAAACACCTCACAACACCATAAACGAGTGTATGACAAAATGGGTCTTTTTTCCATTCCATAACATGAAGGGAATTATGTTTTCCACTTTAGTTGGTACTTTATATAGTGTGTATTTTGTTTTTTCTAATCCATATCCTCAAAAGGATAATAGAATATTTTTCATGACATATCATTGACCTTACCATGTCTGACAAGGTACGATTCCTCCTTTCACTAACCCTATTCCACTACAGTGTATAAGATGGAGTGAGTTTATATAAAATCCCAAACTCCCATAAAAATTCAATAAACTCTTGGTTAAGATATTCACAAAATTGATCCAATAGAGACTTATTTATCTTTTTTCCAAGTTGATTATCTACTTTATTCTTGAATTATTTGAATTTCTCATGGGATTCGAACTTATACCACATCAAGTAGACATAGCCATATATACATAACTCATCAGAAAATTTTATGAAGTAAGAATACCCACCTATAGATTCTAATGGAAATAGTCCACATACATCAATGTGTACCAATCCTAGAAGATCTGTGTCCCTTTCACACCATCCACCATATAGCATTTGGTCATTTTTCCATGTAAAAAAGAATGAAATATTTCAAGTAGTTTTATCTTAGAAGAGTATAAATAACAATATTGGAAGATCTTTATCAAAATATTCTTGTTTACATGACCAAGAGGGTGATCTCATAACTAGGTGATATATGAGTCATGTGAACATGATTCTTTATATACTAAAAATACATAGTTTTCATTATTTTATACAAAAAGAATGTTATTTAAATACACCATACCATAACATATGTTTTATTTATAAAGGAAACCAATTTTATTCCAAAAATTGAAAATAAAACCATCTGCATATATTAATGACATAAAAATTATGTTCTTGGTAAAAATTGGTACATAATAAAAACCCTTTAAAACGAATATCATTCCCATTATAAATTAATGTTTTTAGTCACCAATGGATAATGCATCCATCCTCGTACCGTTGAAAGCTCAAAAATCTACCACTAATATAGAAATATTTTGGAATCTACTTGGTTTGTACATTTGGATATAGATGTGAGCACCGAAAACTATATCTAATACCCAATGTGTAGATATTGAAATATTACTCTCAATATGGAATTCACCTTTAGATTCCCCTTACTTATGAGTACAATTTTTATTCTATTGTCCTTGCATTAGACATGAAGAACATATTGCATCATTTTCTTTTCCCTCCCTCGAGATCTTCATCCTCTTGGAAGGATGATGCTTGGGAGCTTTAGACTTCTTATGAGTCATGGGCCCCTTCTTATTGTTCATCCTTTTATCGTTCACTATAATAACCATGGGGTTTTAACGCCCATCTCCTCATCTTCTTGTATAATAAAGTCAATATGTTATGAAATACTCTTCTCATTATTTCTCATGTTATAATTAACAATAAAGCTATATAAGGTCTTGGGTAGTGTGTAAAGTATGATATCACTTTGCAACATATCAAGGAATTTAATCCTTAATATGTCTAAGCATTCTATGTATCCAATAAGCTTGAATACATGAGGAATATATGTCATAGAATCTACAAGATTAGTTTTAAATAAAGAATTGAATATCTCATATATCTCTTGTCTTGACTTCTCTTCATAGAGACCTCAAAAGAAAGATATCATGATATATGTATCTATGTCTTCATGTTTCTTCAAAATATCATTATTTATGGATTATAGGGTAAAACATGAAACATATTTAGCTTCATTAAAATGTTTCTCATATATAGAAAACTCTTACTCACTTTCCTCATTACTAGACACATTAGGAATAAGTTCTTCCAACACATATAATTTTCTTTCAGGGAATAGGATAACGCACAAGTACCTTTACCACTCATGGATATTTGTGTTGGTGAGAAGGTCATACTTCTCAAGTATGGATCACAGTGACATGTTTGAAGTCATTTTATTGATTTTAGACAAATAATATGATCATAGATATAGTAATTTATCTAATAAAATTTAGAAAAAAACATAAATATTATATTTATTAATCTCACACTATTTTATTGAAACCCAATATCCCTAACCATTGGATTTGGAATATCCTGTTAGTTGGACATTATAGTGTAAATGATCCATATACTCATTCTTATTACCCCAAAATTGGTTGGTCAAGAAATTTTAAGGGTTTTAGGTAGGCATTATAAATACCAACTGCATTAACTCACATTTTCTTGATATGTTGAGTGGAATCCCCAATCCTAAAATCCTAAAATTGGATTTCCTCAACTGTTTCCTCTCAATTACAAGAATTCCTACTATGGAAGTCAACCCTTCATGTGAACTGTGTTATGTAAACCCAAGATATTAAGTTATAATTCCACGATAATTGAAAGCACCCCAACTTTGTCTTGTCAAGAACTTCGAACTATAATTCTATTTGAACTGAAGCAGTGGAAGTCTATACCAACAAAATATATAATTGAGGTATTGTATATTTTTATGCCTAAATTTATAATTAATATCTTTATTACATGATTTTTAATATTAAATGTATTTAATTATGTGATTAACCATGTATTAGATAATATTTACGCATAATCCAATTTATTTTAGATCTATATTGCATTCTTGTTAATTCATTAATTAATGTGATCATGGAAAAAAACCCCTAATGAAATAACCATGAAACTTGATAGAAATAAAATAATAAAGTGGAATGATCATGAGATTTTACTAATGATTAGTTTATATAGATGATGATAAACTAACCGTTTACCTAGGGGGAAAACACCTCGAACCAATTATGGTTTGTTTTATAGCTTTGCACTCATCCACTTATGCATCTCTCTTGTATTGGTTTCTCCTAAACTCCAAAATTGAATTACCCCAGCTAACTAGGAAACTCCATATTTTATATAAGATTTTACAAACATATAGATAATGGGAAAGAGTTTACATAATATAAACCATGGGCACACAATCCCTTACATAATAAGAGGAGAGATTAAACATAGGAAAATAATTTACTTTAATAATAAATTAAATGAAAATAATCACATACAATGGTTTGGTCTCAGATCAGATCATCCACATGCATGCAAAGAATTATAAATTTTATAATATTAGCATTCAATTATTAATCATTATTATTTAAGATAAATTGTGCTCAAGTTAATTAATTATTTTCTTTAATTAATTAATTATTTAATCTTAATTCTCATCTAAATTTCTTTGTGATTTTCATCCTTCACAATTTTAAAAAAATTAAATAATTTTATTTAAAATTAACTATTTATAATAAAATTTATCTTAGATACAACATGATGAGTACACATCTGAACTACCAAACATTTATTATACTTGTATACAATTTACTCTTACGACATGTGGCACACACAACTTATCACATAATTTCATGATGTGTATCATCAAATTAATGATTACAGGGATTAAATGATTTTTGACACATTTTATGCTTTAATTAATGTAGATTAATAATTTTAATATTACTCATAAATGATATGCAGATCCAAAAATTACACATAAATTAATTAAAAAATTATATATATGAAAACCCATCACATGGAATTTAATATCAACTTAATGACTAGACAGAAGAACCTGTTGATAATTTTTTTACAATATAATAAATTAATTTTAATTCTGTGTAATTTTGTAAAAGTACATGACACATACATTTGAGCTACACAGTGTGTATGTTTTCTCACTTCCTATCCACAACACTTTCCTAGGGACTCAGTGTGTAACCATTCCATGGAAAAAATAGAGTTCGTGACATGTACATGGGATACACATTGTGTGGTCTCTAAGTTATAAAGTCAACAATATAGTAGACAGTGTAAGAAGATAAATGTATCATTTGTGACTAAAGGACTACACACTATTCATGAAAGTTATATGGAATGTACTCCAGCTCACCGTACAATAGGATGTCCCAGTCAATATGTGGTGAATAATTAAATTTACAAAACATAATAAATTCACATGCCTTAAATGGTTTCCAAATCAATTCTTATTTTATTGAAGACTAGAACACTGTGTGTACCTTCGTGTTATAGGGCATGTACTATTGTGTATTTGGACAGACTCCTTGTCACCTCAGGATGAGATCTTTTAATTTATTATCTACGTAAAATTAATCAATTTTATTATTTTTATGAGAAATAAAGAGGAATAAATAGATCTCTTAATTCATATTAAATAATGATTAAAATGGAATTGAAAACCAGTTACTTATGAACAAATTAATCAATAATATTTAAATAATTATAAATAATTACGTAACCACTCTGATTCACCTTGAAGGTTCACGAAAAAAAAAATCATGTGATGGGTCATCACCAACATTTCTTTTTTCTTTTTTATAATTGATGATAAGTATGCGATTTACATGATGATAAACACCATGATCAACAAAAATTAATAATAGAATATAGAAAATGGATAAAACATCAGAACTAGAGTGTAAGATTATCACATATTTTTTATAATTAATTTAAAAAAACTAACAAATAACCTTTTCAGAAATTATTTCCTCATTGATAAACATGAAAACAAATCTATATTTTCCATTGTTTTCTATAGAAACCAATAGAATATTCCCTCTAGTTGTGATCCACACATGTTTCAAAAATCTATGAACACCAACATAGGAATCTCTGGGGTGCTAGCATGAAAAATAATATCTCATGTGTCGTTCTCCTTTGATCACCATGAGAATCACTTGTAATGCATTCTATTTGATCTCTCCAGACTCGATATTGGAAGATAGAGGAATATCACTCTCTCTTCTTGTGAGTTTTATAAGAGAAGTGAGAACACTAGGGATTCGATAGGATTCTCCATATTCATTTTACACAACAAATCAAATTAATAAACACTCTTGAAGAAAAATATAATTGGCTTTATATACTTATAGCGTTAGAAATAAATAATTGTACAAGTGCCATTTAGTATTTATTTAATCCATATGAAACACCATGTATATAATAATAATAATAATAGTATTTTTCCACATGCGCTAAACTCATAAATTAAAATTAACTATTATTTATTCAAAAAAATATTAAATATATATTATTTATCACCGAACCTATAAACTTGGTCCACCACTCCTCCACAATATTTATCAGTCCTTGAATAATGACTATTTATTTAATAAATAAATACAACTACATTATTAACAAATAAATAAATAAATATTATATTTACTAAATAAAAAATAAATATTTATTATGTAATCCACTCACATAATATTCTCACAAATAATTGGTGGCAGAATATATGTGATCAATAAAACTACAATAATTATTAAACCACATGCTAGACTAATATTAATTTGATTTTTTAAATAATAAATAATAACATATTATTTAATTGAGATTCTAGATACACTTAGTGTGTGACCCTCTATTTTTTTATTCCAGTGACCTTAGATAAAGCAGCCTAAAGTCCAAGGTTATAATCTAGAAACACACCAAGGCACCCATAGGGAAAGAAGTTAATTCCAAAATAACATAATACCTTGTACACATGCTTACTGTGTAATATAATCCCTTTATCATGATATCTATATTCAAGAAAGTTACATGCTGGTGCCATCATGATATGTGCTCGATATCTCTATCTTTGAATTTATAGAATTCAAACTTCCCAATAGAACACTATAGCCATGTATTTATTTAGGCTATATCATTTCCATTAAAGGGACGGAGATATAAAAATACATTAAATAACATAAGAGGAAAATCCTTTCTTGCATTATCCATTAATTCAATATTAATCATGATGCACCCAACATATCCCACCTCCCCATGAACATATGTCATCATGGTTTTTTTCAATATATCAAAGTACATGACTTATAATACTCATTAATTATAACCATAAAGTCCAAGGATAAATACACACATTTGTAGATAGGAAAATCAATTGACACATAAAAATATGTATTTTTTACTAGTGAGTATCATTCTCATAATATCTTATACTAGATATTACTAAAGGTTTACACTATTAAAAGGTGCCTCGAAGTCCGATGAGTCTCCACCCCTAATAGCTGGAATTATTTATGTTCTCAAAATGATTTCCTCTAGCTATAGAAAATATATTTAAGAATAATATCATGGAACTTGTGGGTTGTCATCATAATGGGGAACTATTATGACCGTTCAGTGAGAAAAATACTCTTAGGACATTATCACATACTATTTTATATAGAAGAACAATTGTGATGTGATAAAACATTTATTAATATTCAAAACTTTGAATATGGGTTATCATAAAGTAAGTAGAAATTTTTTCTATGGATCTGAATCCAACATATATATATGATATTCTTGACATATTTATCATTATATAAATATAATATATCATCATTTTCTTACCATTACATTCATTCAAAAATTATAACATCATTTGAGCATACAAGTTTATTACCAGCTCTACGAAGTGATATGATTCTTTTTTCATCACCATATCACATTGATAGTATATATAAGAGTATTTAAATAAATAAAATGGTATTTATGATATAATTATCAATTTTAATGATAAAATAATACATAAACAGTTTCCATCATGATCATTGATAAATAGAAAAGTTACTCATGCGTACGTACAACGTACCATTTCTATGATTATAACATATTTAATTTTTCAAAAACATATTTCAAGGTTGGTTTTAAAATTACAATTAATGAATAAAAATGATAATTATGTCAGGATTATTATTCCATAGATGATGAAATAATGATCCCATTGACCAAAGTCAACCTACTGATGTCTTTTTGGTTATATGAGCTGAATATCATCAAAATGTATAACACGAACTTAAATGATTATGTAATTGAATATAACATGGTAATAAATAAAATAAAAGGAATAATAGACATTAAAATGGTTCTTAATAAATTAAATAATTAACATAATTTTATTATTTTGGAAGATAAAAAACATAAATTATGAGTCAGACTCGAGGTAACCGACACTTTAACGTAAAACATTGTTTTAAATGTTTTAAATATTTATTTTAAAAATATTTTTCTTACATGAAAATATTATTTAAATTATTTTATGGATGCATTTATATGGACATAATTTAACTATAAAGTAAATTTCATTCCTCTTTTAGTTTCTTTCAAAGATTTTAAAAAGGAATATTTTTGTGTATTATAAAAAAACATTTTGACTTCCTTTACAAAAAATAAAAAGGAATGTTATATTTTAATGTATATATAATGAACCAATTTTCCCACTATCATGATTTTTTTTTGAATATTACTTTACATTTTTACATGGTTATTCTCAAGGATTGTCATTTTCTCAATAATTTTTGAATTTTTAGATTTTAAATTTATCAAAAGAAAAGGATATTTTAGTTATTTTATGTGAAGACTGAAAATGATTTATCTTATGGCATAAATAGTACATTTTTATGAAGTTGATGATGGAAATGAAAGTTTCCAAGTGTTTGAAGATTTTTATGGTCCTTAGAAATTATTTATTATTGGGTGATCCTGATATATCTCTCCAATGCATTGGGTAATGATAATATTTTCTAGATAATTATATTGGAGGTCGGTCGTATGGTTATTCCAATTGTAAGTGTTCTTATAAGGGTTGTATGAAGAAGTTTTCTAAAGGAACCTACATGACTTTTCTATGATTTCTAATGTATTTATATAGAAATCATTTGATTTGAAAAGGTAATCTAAATATCTTTTAAATGGATGTATTATGTCCTTTTGGGTAAAAAGGTACGTTTTTAAGAATGTTTTCATGGATTCTCATCTTTTATAAGAAATACTCATAATAATTGTTTTTTATTTTTGTTTTCTTATAAAGTGTTTTTTGAAAGAACTTTGGGTTGTAAATATGATTTCATAATTAAGTAAATAATTATTTGAGTTCAAATATTTTTATGATGGAGGAAAAATAACATTTATGATCTCATGTTTTTAAAATGACTAAAGAGTTTATTTATTTATTTTATATATCCCATTATAATATTTTTGTGCTCATCCCATTCTTTAATTTTTTTCCATAGGGTTTATGGATGAGTAATAATAATGAAGAAATCAATTTTAAAATCATAAATATTTTCTAGGAAAAGAAAACCTGATTACTTTTAAAAGTTTTATATTATCAGAAAAATGGATACTAAGATTATGTTTTAAACTTATATTTTATGATTTTTTACATAAGTCTTATGAAAAATTATATTAAATTATATACCTAAAAAGATACATGAAATGAAAGAAAGATAATTATTATCTAAAAATGAAATTATGGGTTGATTACAGATTGAGTCCTTATATATAGACTTTTCTCTACTTCACCTTATATTTTATCATATACAATAAATTTTGAAACCATATAAAAAATAATAATTTTCAAAATTTTAATACATTTTTATAAGATCCCAATTTTTTAAAGAGGTGAAAATTCTTTAGATTACTATTTAATCCAGTTGTTTCACTCTAATAAATGTTCCTAATATAATAAGGAAGGGTTCATGAGAATTTAAGGCTTGTTTGTATCCCAAATATTTTTTAGGGAAATAGGTAGAGGCACATGGTTGGAACATGATTAGTAGTAACTATGCGACTCAACCATCCATCCCTGTAAACAGGAACATAGTTTGTCAAACCGTGTAGGAGTGGCTACATGGTCATGTGAAATGGTACAGGTCTATTAAAAATGTGATTTTTATAGAGTGCGAAAAGTTTGTCTAACCATGTTCCAGACTATGGATACCTGTTGGATGGAAAGAATGCATGAGCTACGCACAGTTTTTCAAACTGTATGCCTTGCTATGTAATGGGGTACCACACTAGGCAGCAGGTGTGCAGAGTTTGGATAACCATGCATCCAAACCAAGTTACCATTCATAGTGGATGAAATTTCAATTTTACGCTCATTCTATTAAACATACCTCTTCCATTTTCTTATCCCATTCATGCACAACATCTCTTTCATAAACTTGTGATATCCTTTCATCTGTCACAAAAACTTTGAGATACCACCTCCATCTAGTGTCCATTTCATTCTCCATTTTTCTGGTTGGACCACTCTTGGTAAAATCTTAAACCAACTTCCTTCCTTTATTCTTTTATCTCACCATATGGAATTCTAAATATATGTGAGCTAATATGACCTCTTTTAAGTGTATTCATCATTTCTTCTGATTTCTCCCACCCCATATTAGAGGTCAATATAGGATGAGGAGTCATCTACCAGTATAAGGTAGGTTGTCTAGTAATTTTCCTCTTAAAGATTCATTATTAATATTACATGAATTTTTCTCACACACTAGACCCTCAATAATTTTCCTTAAAAATTAAAAAGATAAAATCCTTATAAATTAATGAGACCTTGTAAGAAATCATCCCATACACCATTGTGATTATTGTAGGTCATCAACCTTGATGAGTTACACCCATTAGGGTGGGTTTATTAAATACCCACAACTTTATGAATTCTTATGTGAAAAAAACACATTCTATGTGGTCTTATCATGACTCCAAATTAAAATGGGTAGATTGAATTTAATGAAAATGAAATGGTAATCCCATGTATATTGGACTTTTTTGAATTAATATTGAAGACCATGATCAAATGGGATTTGATAAAAGGTGAATTTAACATTCATACTTCCTTTATCTTTCATTAATTTGATAAAGTAATGAATTGTTTTTATTATTATTAGACCATAGATATTGGTTGTTGTGAAATGGTTAAGGGAAATTTTGGAGGTAATACTTCAAGGTCCCTTGATGTAGGATTTTGGACATGGAATTTCACATCTTCTGTGGATAAGTTGGACATGATGCTTCACGCTCCTTGGGTTGGATGTTGGGAATGATTAAATTCATATTTTATTTGGATTTATGGACATGATGTTTCATATCCCCTATTGAATTCTAGTCCAATTCCCTTATTTAAAGCACATGAATATTATGATTGGGCAAGGATGCCTTGGTCTTGTCCCTTGGGTCCTAGAAATTACTATGTATCAATATATATGTATAAAAATGTATAGTACACACAAACACACACACACACACACATATATATATACATACATACTTATATATATACATGGTGACATTTATTCAAAGACATTTTATCTTTTTTTGAAGTATGTAGTGTCAGACGAGTATCGTTATGGAACTCGAGCCAGCTGGGCTTGTTGTTTTATATTTTTCCTTTTTAATTATTCCTACACATTTCTCTTTTATACACACTGGATAAATCATACTATACACCATTGTTGGTGGTATATTTATCTTTACCCACACCCTGTTTGGGATACTATTTTGTACTCGAATAGATCTCATAGATATAGGTAGGGATAAAGGAAATAATTTAGCTATGGATAACTGATTATTTTTTAGGATGAGATTTTGGTAGCAGATGACTGAGCCAATTACAAGGATTCTCATGAGATAGTTTTTGATCTTTTTGTTTCTTTTTTTATAGTTTCATTGCATTTTACACCTTCAACCATGTATTCCTAGTTTTATTTTTGTATATAATCATGAAATCATCATTTTATACATGATACTGGTTATTACTACATCTACCAATTTTATTTATTTGGATGACTTATCCCACTTATCTTGATCATTTTTGTCTTCTCCCACTATTTATATATTTATTATACCACTGTGATCCACTTTTATCAAGAGGGTATAGTCTCCCCACTCTACCATCACATACCATCACTGCTAGTCAGTATCATATGGCATATAAAGAGGCATTCTTGTGGCCATTTGGCCAATCAGTTCATGTTACTTATGAATGAACTGAGCTTGAGATGTCACATTTTTTTAGAAAAATATCATTGATTTCACTATATATCACACAATATGTAATAATTTGTTAATAAACAACCAAAATTTCTTTTATTTAAACTCTAAAAAACTTTTAGAGTAGCTCTCTATGTTTTTAAAAACATAATACTCACTCAGTAAACAATAAAACATAACCCCATAAGCCTTTATTGAATTTATAATAAATATGAATTTTCTAATACATAAATTTATGCAAACAAAAACATCAATAAAAGCATTAGTTGGACTCAATATACAATAGCATTTGACATGTTTTCCATTAAACACATGTATCTATATACCTATGTCCAACAAATGTATCATTTACAAGTAAGAATAATCATAGAATATTATTTTCTATGAAATTAAATAACTATATTGAACAAAGTATTTCAATATCATAAACCTCTAATATGGTCTTGATTATTCAAGTATAGACTATCCAAATTGTTGAACACATCACATGTTATTTCTGATGGATGAGTAAATTAGATTCACCTCACCCAATATATAAGAACATATCATATGTGCTAATCTAGGTACAACTATACATTCCTTTAGTTTATCACAGTCAAGGGGCCATATGTTGTACTCATCACATGAGAGGAAAAATTATATCTTGGTTAAAACTCAACTGATGACATGATAAAAAATATACCCAACCACCCCATGACTAGCTCAACCATAGGATGGAAAAGGCGAGGTTTGAATGTATGAAGTTTCTCATGTTGGATATCTTATCTAACTCAGGTACAAGGATTCAATATGAAAAATACATCCATTTATAATAAATACATGGTGTATGATTCTCAATTTAGTATATCTGGTGGGTTATCCAACACACAAAACTCATTTTGTGTCTCATGAGATTATTTCACATATATTTTTGAAATCCCACCCTTTATAACCTTAAAATTTCATCCAAAACTATAATAATACATAATACACATCAGTTAGGGACAAATAAATTTCATTCTTTGAGAGGTTAATTACTATTTCACTTTACGATTATATACAACCAATAGGAAAGAATGACAAAGTAGATAATGCCTTTTATATGAAATGATACAATTTGTATTCTTAAACTCATTTAATAATAATAAAAAAACCATACATAACCACTAGTATAATCACATCTTGTTAAAGGGTTTATTAGGTTTGAATAACTCTTATTTATATAAAAATATACAATAAGAAACCATAGGGATTTATTTTCCCTGATTTCAAACTAAAACCATATATAATATAAATTAAATAATATAATGTAAACTAAAGATAAAAAATCCTACTATCTTCAATAAAATTATTAATGAATATCACATAGAAGAGTAGTTGGGGTTTGGATTAGTGGTAAGCACCCCGTAATACTACATTGAAAATGGGGGTTCAAAACCCATCGGGCGCAGGTTACTGTAGCGGTACTGTAGCAGCGACGACACTGTTCATCAGCGGGTACTGTAGCGGTGGCAGGGCACTGTAGCGGCGGCAATACAGTGTGGTACTGTAGCAGCAGGTTACTATTCACAGAATGTGAATTGGCCTTTTAATTTGGGCCTACGGGCTATGTAATGGGCTAGAAGCCCACTGAGCCTTCAGGCTATGTAATGGGTTTCCCTCTACCCAGTTAAAAAGAGGTCTTTTCATTGATTTAATAATAAAAATGAGGCTTCAGCCCCAACCTTTAAAAAAAATCAAATAGAAGAAACCAAAGGTCTTATTCCTTTGATGGTATCCATGTGTTGATGCGTCATCCAACATTTGGGAAAGATCCTCCTTCTAGCCATTGAATGCTAGTACCTCTTAAAGGTAAATTAATAAGGATAAGAGAGATTTGGTTTGGGAGATTTGATATGAAGGAACCCACTATTATAATGGCTATGACTTCCTTATTAAAGTTACAATATTAACATGTGATCACTAAGAGGGAGAAGGGGTGAATTAGTGATCCCTTTATTTTATGATTCGACTCATAACTCAACCTATGAAACTTTTTTATGTTTTTATCCACTCAAAGATATCTCACAACCTCACCTTATATATAGTAAATATAAAGAGAGAGAGATCAAAACATGATATTTACAAGGTTTAGTATAAATTATTACTCATTAACGTGTTAGTTATACACCCTAACATGAATTATTTACTCAATTATTTTAGGATTACAAAGGCATAGGAAAAATAAGTTCTACTCCCCAATAATCATTCCTCCTATGGACTCTGGTTGTACACCAAAAAAAAATCTTCTTTCGCAGTTGGTTATAACTCACAACTATATTTCATGTATCTTCTTCCTTCATGATTGGTTATACACCCCATACACAAGCTTCATCGGTTGTTGGTCATACAACCCAAATAAAATCACATCCTCCTTCTTTGTTGATAATATATAGAAATTCATTATTCTTTATATGTTTTTCCTATAAAAAACTTTCAGACCAACTTCTCCAATGTAAAACTTCTTCATTATCTTAAATATATCTCTGATGAATCTTCTAGTCTCAAAATATACTCATAATCTTAGATAGACCTATAAAAACTGAAATCTTTAATTTCTAATAACTTTTTCTAGAAAAATTCCTTAGAAAAATTCCATCTAGTAATGGTATGTCCAATATGCTCTCCTTAGTTTGGTGTGATCTGTCTGATGCACATACCTCCAATAAAGATCAATTTGATGATCCTCTATTTGATGCACATTAGTATGATACACCTCCATTTTCAATATATACTTATTCCATCTGGTATGAACATATCTGAAATAATTCTGTCAATAAATCTTTCTTATGATTCTCTTCCTTATTCAAATAATTAGAACCTTGTTCAGTATCTCGTGCTATGATTCTCTCAAAAAAAGTTCTACATTATGACTACTTTTTGTCATAAGAAAAAACTACAACTCCATAAGAAAAAACACCTTTATATATTTATACTTTTTCTAAAAATTAGGAATAATCATGTTATCATATTATAATTATCCACTCAAATCAAGCTTCATTTAACCACCTCCAAACCTTCCTAAATAATCAAAAAAAAATTCTTCATCAAAGTTCCCTCAAACATTTGTGTTAATGATCTCTTAAAAAATTCGTTAAATCTAGGAAACATTTATGCACATTTAAAGAATAAATCATCATCATCATAGTTAATAACTTTACAAACTCTTTGTAAAGATCCTCAAACCTCTGTTCGGTGTACAAACATTAATGTAGATTTGTCTGATATTTGTTCATAATAACTCCTCTATCTGATGAACTACATCTAGTACATCTTCATCTTTATCTACCTAATATATCATTTTCCAATTCTAATTAATTAAGAAACATTTGATCGATGGACTTAAAATATCTCTATCCTATGACTTCAGAATTTTCTATCTAACAACATTTCAATTCTCCATGTATAGTGAAATTTAAAATTTATTTATTTGGTTCTAATTTTTCTAATGATATCTTATAGGATCAATTTCTTGGAACTTTATTGATCATTAGAACTCTCCATATAGTAGAATTCATACTTATCTCTATCTGATATGACTCAACTTCATTTCAAACTTTGTACAACCTCTCTCTATATTGACAAAACTTCATATCTATCAATATCATGAAATTAATATTCCTTATATAATGAAATCATATCTCTGTATCTAATATAGCTTAAAAACATCACTCTGTTCAGTGTAGTGATGAAATTTTTTTGTAGTTATAAAGTCTTTGAATATTCTTCTTATGTCCAATCACAACTTCATAGATCAATATTTTTACATATGAAACTATATATATTTATGAATTTTATCTTAATATAGTCTTCATAACTTAAAATTTTTACATTTTAAACTACAAATTTTTAACCCAAAATTTATACAATTTCAACTCCAACTTTATAACACTACAACTTCATTCCATAGAACTACATTCAATAGACTCATTATGTTAAACATAGTCTGGTAGACTCATTTTACCGAGTCTCGCCAACTCCTTACTTTAAACAACTTTAGATTGGTTCATGAAATTATTCTTGATGTTTGGTAATTTTAAGATCAACATAACATCATATTATTTTATAATGTTTTTTAAAACTATGAAATAATTCATCTCTCAAGCTCCTTTATGTTTCTAAAGTAATGTTTTCTATAAACACATATTGACATATTCACAAAAAATTCATCCAAATAACTTTGGACTAATAATTTATCCCTTTGTGTTTGTTGTCAATATTCCCACACATCATTAATATTAATATGAGTGCCCAATTGTTTCTCCCCCATTTTATGTTTTCATTTCCTTCTCTCCCCCTTTTTGACAATTAAATGTAAAGGGTAACATAAGGGTCATCTCAACTCCTCTCAGAGTTTTGAAATATTTCCTCAAGATAATAATATTATCTCATGATTCTCTAAAAAAGATAATTTAATCAGAAAAATATAATTATACATGGATGGAACCAATTTATAAAAAAGTGATTATAATTAATATGATTAATGTTTTCCATTACACATATTTTAGGGAATAATTTTCTATTTATTTTTCTATTATATTTGTTATAGGGGAAATTTGAGTAAGATTTTAAAGATTAAACATTCACCCATATCAAAAAACAAATCAAAATAGTTTATGTCTATAAAAAAAATCTCCCCATACATATCAAATTTATCAATAATCATCACTATTCCTTGAAGATTAGTTATATACAACTAAGGAAAGTTAGACACTCATACCTCAACTTCAACTTTTCTCCCCTGAAGGGTAGCACTATACCCCTAATTAAGGTAATCATAATGATTAATGATGGATATATCTTCTTGTAGTAAAAATACTAAAATAATTATCCATATCCTATAATTTTTTCTTCTTAAATTCCTCATAAATTTAATTTAAATAAACAAGAAGAAAGAGAATAGAGAGGAACCTCAATGTTTCATAGAAAAAATGATTATATATAGAATTTTTTCTCAGTATAGACTTACTCATTAACATATCATTAGATGCAATTTATTCATTTTGATCAACATTCATTTATTTTGTATTGTATTTCTTCTCATATGTTGAGTCTTCTGATGAAGTTTCCATATTCTATTCAGTTTTTTTGAATATCTTGTTTCCATGAGTTTGAAACATTTTTTCCATGATTTCTTCTTTAGATTGTAAGATAATCATTTTATGTTTAGTATCATTCCAATATTTCTCACAATACTTTAATTTATTTAGGATAATTAAACCAATATTTGTAGATATCTTATCATCTAGTTTATTCTCATATTCTATAGCTTGTTTCTTAACTTTTTCTTCAGTAGGGTATTTTATTTCCTCCATCATTTTAGCACTGATTATTTTCTTTAACCAAATAACTAACCACCAGTTCTTTACTTTATCACCTTATTTATTCTTATTTCCTTATACAAAAATCTTGGTTTCATTCATTCCACACTCAAAGCATTAAAAATATTCATTTTCTAAACATTTTTTTCTTCCTCATATTGAAATACTGATTTTTCTCTCATTATCTTATAATATCCCCTACTTGATTCATATATCTTTCCAAGTATCGAAATATCATAATAGCACAAGAATTATTTGTGCCTAAATAATCTAAAACACTAGAAGTGAGCTTTGAATCATGATATTTTAGAATGATAGTAGTTATTCTCCAATGTTTATTATAGAAAACTCTTTACAAAATGTGGGCATATTTGGTTAGGGGAAATCATCTTGAAGCATTCCACTATTTCTTTATTAAATATTTTATCTTTATAATATTATTGGTATTATCTAATTAAATATTATATTTTGAATATTAATTTTTAGTAAAGGTAGATGTATATTGAGATGGCTTGGGAAATGAATCAACATACATCTGTATAACCTTTTTTTGACATCTTTGGAAGATTCACCCTTAACCTCAACCACATGGGTGATGTATTCTCTAATATTCTCTAGCTCACATTGAGATGTTATACAATTTGATTGTGTCTCAAAAAATAATACTATTTAATACCAAATATTTCTTTAATATATTTTAACATATTCTAATATTAAAACAACTTCAATATGTTCCACTTACTTTTCTCAATAAGTGTTATTTATTCCTTGTTAAGATTCTCTTATTCAGCTAGTGTTTCTTAAAAATATCTCATATTTTTTATATATCATCCACTTTCACTTTATATTCTATAATATCATTAATACATGTCATCTCTTTTTTTACATGGTCACCATTCTCAGAATTTATTGCCTTATTTTATTTTTTCAACTTCTTCTTCTGCTTCTTGAGATTTTTTATTTTCTCAAGGACGGCTTCCAGATATTCATGTAGAAGACATTCTAGTTATATTATATTTTTTCCATCATAATCATTACTGAATGAATTAATTTACCATATAACTGGATCTAAGAAGATAAATTCACCATAAGACTCAGTGTTGGATGATGAATTATCCCTTTCCTTTATGCTCATAAAATTCTTCTTCTTGCCAGAGATATTTTTTAGGTTTCTTCAACTTCTATTTTTGAGACCTATAATCTTATTATTCAGACTCAGAATCATAAAACTTATTACTATTATAGATTCCTATAAAATAGATATTATCATTACAATTACATCACTTAATATATTGGTTACCATTTCCTTTAAAATTTCCCTTTTTTTTATTTTTAAAAAATAATATTATTGATTTTTTAAAAGTCATCTACATCCTCCTTAGCATCTAAATTTCATAATTTTTCTTCATATATTTCTTTATCATTGAACATACCTTTTAACATAGATTTAAATTATATTTATTATGTATCCTTCTTGTTAATGACTATTGATTTTATCATTTCATATTCTATGATAATTTTTAATGTTCATCTAGAGATATATCCTCTTAATATTTGAGAGATGATATATTTGCATCAAATCTATATAGAAATTTTCTCATTAGTTTATTAAAAATACTATAATCTTATATATTCTCACCAAAACCTCTGATATTGTCGATAATATAATTGAACCTTGTAAATTAATCAATAATGTTTTCATTATTATCCTTCTTGACATCATCAAATATGTTTCTACAGATTAGTAAATTAACCTACTTTACTTTCAAATATCCTTTATATCAACTCCTCAACTTATACTAAATTTATTTATAAGTTATAAAATTCATAATCATCATATAACCTTTATCATAGAGAGCCATAAAAATTGGATTATGATATTTTTAATCAACATCCAGATTTCTATTACCAAAAAACTGTAATAAAAACCTCCTTAATGGGAGGAGATCCCACTGTTAAAACATATCTGACTTCTAGTCCAAGAGATACAATATAAGGTGACATCATTTTCCACCAATTAAGATAGTTATTTCGATTAAATATTGTAATACCCCTTCAATTCATTAAATTTATACTCTCTATCCTCAGTAGATAGTTGGGTTTTTCAGAGGTAACCTCACTCTGATACCACTTGAAGTTCCTAGATCAGTGTGACATCACTAATAGGTGGATGCGTTAAATTAGTGATACATATATTTTTTGAGTTATTCATAGAACTAAACCTTTGGAACATTTTAGAGTTTCAATCCACTCAATGATATATCTCAACCTCTCATCGTACTCTGTAAATATAAATAAAGAGATCAACATAGGATGTTTTCAAGGTTTTTTATAAACACCTACTATTCTCCATGTTAGTTATTCCCACCCAAAATAGATTCTTTACTAACTTCTTTTAATATTACAAAGGAGTAGTCAAAAATTGGTTATACACCCTAGTAATTGTTCCTCATATTGAATTTGATTTTACAACCCAACAACCAAATTTTATGCCGTAGTTGGTTATACCCCAAACGACACTTATTGTCTCCTCTTCCTTCAAAAATAGTAATACAACCCAACCAAAATATTCTCCAATAACTAGTTCTAGACCCTATATAAAATATCTTCCTTTTTATTTTTTATCCACTATAGAAAGATATTCTTCTTCTTCTGATGTTATTCCTACATAATTATGCTGAATTACGTTCTCCTCCACAAAACATCTTCAAGATCTTTAATAACTCTGAAAAGAGTATTATAGTCTAAAAATTTCTTCCTAATCATAGAGACACCTAGATAAACTCAACTCTTAAAATTTTCATTCCTTTTTCTAGAAATATTCCTTAAAAAATGTCCATACAATAATTAATTGTCATGTATTCACACATTATTCATGTGCACTATATCCAATGCCCCTCTATTCGATAAATCTCAGTCTGATGCTCCTCTATTCAATGTACCTTAGTCTGATACACATAATATTTCATCTCATGATTCTTATATCTAGTATACAACATGCTAGAAGACTTATTCTAAGATCCTTTCTATCCAATACACATCCTTCTTCAACCAAGTATAATCGTGGTTGGTAACTCATGTTGTTCATATCTTAAAAGACCTTCATCATTTAAACTCCTTTTTAGACTAAGAAAAAACTAAAACTCATTGATCCAACACCCCTTTATATAGAAAACATTATTCCCTAAATTAAGAAATAATTGTAGGCTCTTGTTTGAATTTATCACTCCACTAAAACATTGTTTGACTACCTTCAAACCTTCTAAATATTCGAAGTATACTTTATTAATCAATGTTTAATAAAATTTTAGTATCAACAATCTCTTAAAAACATCATTAAATATTGGATAGATTTATGTAAATTAAATTTAGTGGTCAACATATTCATAGTTATCTAATTTACAAATTTTTTTTAAATATCCTCAATTCTCCATCCAATGTACAAAAATTAAGGAATCTTTACATGATATGTCTCCGTAATAACCCACATATCTAATAAACTCTGTCTGATACACCTTTACATTTATCTCTATGATGTATTCACAAATCTATTTTCTTTCTGATATATCTTCATCCAGTTATAGTTAGTTAGTAAATATCTGATTGATAGACTTAACATATCTATTTTTGATGACTTTGGAATTCTCTATCCAATGAAATCACATTTATCTATGTCCAGTAAAAAATCATATTTCTATGTCTAGATCTCATATATCAGATGATATATTTGAGAGTCTATCCATTGAAAATTTATTGTTCATTATCTCTCTCTTTTTGTTATAATTCATACTTCTATCTGTATGGTACATCTCAACTTCATCAAGAACATGGTAAACCCTATCTCTTTCTTGATACACCTGTATATTTCTTCATCCGATGAAATTAAAATTATATTACCAATGAAATCATATATATATCTCATCTAATGCAACTTTAAAAAATCACTCTATCCATTGTATTGAAAAACTCTTCTTCCATTAGAGTTAAAAAGTTTTTTCCCATTATTACAGTGCCTGATCACAACTTTAGAGATTAATATTTGTATAGATGTATCTACATGTCCTAAAAACATTTAGTAGTCTTCATAACATGAAATTTTTATAGTTTCAACTCTAAATTTTTAACTCAAACATTGAATAACTGAAACTCCAACTTGGTAATACTGTAGATTCATTCAAGATAACTCTGTCTGGTAGACTCATTCCATTTACACAATTCCGGAAGACTTATTCCACCAATTCCCACCAAATCCTTCATGTGATGAAATTCAATTCAGATCATGAAAATATTCCTAATTTTTTATACTTTTAGGATCAATATAGTTTTTTTTACATCATAAGTTTTCTTAAAACTAAGAAAAAACTCTTATATTAATTTTCTCCATGTTTATTAAGTAATTTATTCAATAAAAAAATTTAAATATTGAAAAAAATGTACCCAAAACACTTTGGAATAATTGTTATATAGTCCTCAAGGAAACTCCCAGAAATAACATGAATTTACATGAATGTTTAATTTTTTTCTGGGTAATGGAATGCAATAAAAAATATTTTTATAACCATTCAACCATAAATGAATTTAAAACATAAATACATCTTTGATTATACCAAACATTTCATTATATAAAACATCAAATATCACTAATATATTATGTATAAGATACCTAAATGTTAAATTTTAACATTAAAATTCCTTCTCAATTATTGTACATGGTTAATACATCATCGCATTATGATACGGATATACCATACACTATGATATTTCAAAGGTAGTGGTGAGATACAACTATATCACACCAAACAGTATGCCTTGGTTACAAGGATGTCATTCAATAAAAAATCTCTATATCATACAATATGATATAGGATAACAGATATCACACACAGACACACACACAGATATATATATATCAGGCTTTAGGGAATATTTCTATGAATATACTACCTTCATAAAATAATTATAGAATTTGTTCTATTTCACATCATGTTGTATCATATATAATAATTTGTTAAACTATATCCAAAAAACTCTTTAGATATTCCCAAAACAATTTTGGGTAGATATCATAAATTTAAACATGTATCACATCATATGAAATAATTTATGAATAACCATCCAAAACTACTTTTAGATAAACTCTAATTTTTTAAGGGAAACTCGATAGATTTTGAAAACATAATACTCATTTAATCAACCTTAAAATGTTACTACATGGGTATTTTTAGTGTGAAAAACAATTATGAATTATGTAATACATGATTAAGATCAAAATGTGGCCTCTAGAAAAAAATCACCATTACTCAAGCTATAAATGGAGAAAGCATGATCTCTATTAAACAAGTGTATCTCAATACCCATTTCCACCAGTTTTACCGCATACTATAATGTATGATATAATAATACCATTTTCCAAGACATCAAGTAACCACAAGAAACAAATAATTTCAATGCCATATGGATACTTATATGTTCTTGATTCTATATTTATAGACTAACCAGATAGATACACACATCATATGTCATTCACCCAGATAGATGAGCACATCACATGCCCAAAACCTAATAGATATGAACATCAGAAATTTCATTATATAATTACCTACATACATTCCATCATTATATCTAAATCAAGGACCCATATGTAATACTATTCATACAATTGGACAAACCTTAATAATTGACATGAGGAATAATATACCGAACCATCCTTGAGTATCTTAGCCTCCAGTCAAACATAAGTAAGGTATAAAATTATGATTTTTATCATGATAATTATTTTATCTAACCTCAGGTACAAGGATTTAATATAATACATAAATCCCCATTATAATAATGATGTAGTATATGATACTCCATGTGGTATACATGAATGGTCATCCATTACAAAAAACTCATTTTGCGACTCAGGATTATATTATATATCTCTATACAAAATCCTACCCATGTTAACCTAAAATTTCATCATAAACTATAAAACTCCATGAAAACATTAGTTCGAGATAACTCAATGTTATAAACCAAGAGGTTAATTACCAGTTCCCTTCATAATTATGTGTAGACAACATGAAAGAATGATAAATTGGAGACTTCATTTTTTATAACATGATATATTCTATATTATTAAACTTCTTCAATAATATTAATAATACCACACATTACTGATCATCTAATCATTCCCTATATAATAGACCACTATAGAGGTCTTATATTTGTTGCACTGAGAGTCCCTATGTTATTCATTCCACATATCTATGAGACCATATTATAAATCCCCCAACTAACATCCCTTAAGGGATAACATCTTATTAAGAAAACATATATGAATAATGATGAGAGTAGGAATCGAATTCATAATTTTAACAATTTAAAAAGTATTCAAACTTCTTTAATTCACAAAATTTAATGATATAATGTTAAAAAATTACATTGTTTACTCATTACTCTTTCTAAGTTCTTCATCATCAATATTCATGTAACTTTTCCATCTTAACATATCTTTGGGATCAATTTGGAATGAAAATGTTTCTATTTACATTAATATATTTTCCAACACATCCTAAAGACTTTTTGGACATAAGTTGACTTTCAGTTTGAATTTGAATCCTATAATATTCTATGTTTTGTTTTTAAAATTATATATTTCCAAATATACTCCCACTATCCTTTTAGAAGATATAATTTATTTAAAACATCATTCTTAGATAAGAAAATATTTTGTGTTAGGAATTGACATCTTTTTTTTTGAATATCTAACTAATAAACTATCAACAACCATATCTTATATGATATTCTATTTGTTTTGTGAAATAATTTAAAAAATATTCTAAAAAATATTCCACTATATGTTAATGTGAACTCTTTCCCTCATATTTTTAAAAATATCTTAGATAATATCTTTTACCTTAAATAAAAATCATTCTATCCTTTAATTATTTTTAAAAACATTAAATAATTGGATGAATCATAAATCATGTGTATCAAAACATCATATTTTTTTTTTCATATTAACTATTTATTTATAGAGTAATTATCTTATTATATAAGATAAATGAGATAAAATACACACCCTTTTTTCCAAATCCATCAAAGTTTTAAAGTAATCCAGTACATCTAATCACATGATTTAATAACTCTCGATCAACTATATAAATGAATATTTTAAGCTTTAATTATAAATTATTCATCAATTTTTTACTCTTATAGGTATTCAAAATAATGTTTTAATATATATTTGGTATCATATGCCCTTAAAAATATAAGAATTTATTTCTATAACATTAGTACTTGATGTGGACTCTCAATTGAGTTTCATTCCCTTTTAGTTATTTTGGGAAACTCTTCCTCTAGTGACTAGTATTACTATAGTATAAGTGACATCCCTACTTCTTGACTAATTCCATAGGTTTCGATGCCTTTGGTCAACTATTGGAAGAAACACTTTTAGAATTTCCTATAGTTTTTTTATTACTTTAGATTATACTTTTTCTCTCTTTTCTGATCAATATAACACTTAATACTAAACACCCCATGTCCCACTCAACTATCCTTAAAATTTTGATAATATTAATAAAATTTTTAATGTACTAATTCCTATTTTTGAAACATTTCCTATAATAATTATAAAATGAAGTTCATATCTATATCAAGCCTTAAATAAAACTTTCGTTTTTTCCAAGTTTATGAAATACCCAATAATATTGAGTACATGAGAAAGAATTGAAGTTTCGTTTATTACTTTATGTTTAAAAAATTCATTTGAAACTATAATAGAATCATTTTTTTATTCTCATAATCATATATATATATATATAACTTTAATAGTTGGCTAATTTATTTGGGGTTACTCTAACACATATAATTTTTATTCTTTATTAAAAATAATTCTTATATTTTTATACCAGTTTAAAATTTTTTCCATTAATTTTTTCATTTTCATAGATTTTTCTAAAACAAATGTTTGATGATAATGATTTATTTTTATCAACAATAAATTATTTTATCATATGAGTTATGTTTTACATTAGTTTAATAAGTAATTTTCTAAAATGCACTCCAACTAAAATGATGAGCCTTTTTAATATATAATATCCTTTAGTAGACCATGATACATATTTCAGTAAGTAATGTGTCCAATTTGATATTCCTAATCCCACTTAGTTATTTATGCTTTCCATTACTCATATCATATCATAAATTATTCCGGGATAGTTGAGCCAATAAATCCATATCAAAACCTATCATATAGATCATCCCAACTCTATTCTTCTAGTATCCTAACCATTATGGTTTCTTAGCTATGTGTAACCCTAATATCATACTGTGATTTGGTTATCTTCACTTGGTGTTTACCATTTCCTCTACTCTATAGACAAGATAATCCATTGGAACCTTCCTTTGACATAACCCACCCGATTGAATGATTTAGGTCCTAGAATGTATTTTCTTTTGAAGGAATCTAACACTAAGTATTTTTAAGTGGTTTTAAATCTCATTATATTATCCCATATATTAACTTGACATGTACTGAAGAGTCCATTGATTATGTTTTGAATTTATATTCCTTCTACCAAATTAATATATTCATTCCATATTGATGTGTAACTCTTTAGATAACTCCTAGCTCGTGTTATTAACCCAAATTAAATAACAACTATAATTACACATATCCAAATACATCACATGAATAAGGTATATACAAAACTTTCATGTAAAGGATTATTATTATATTAAATAAAAAAACCCCCAATAGTAAGAATGGTGTGACAGGTAACCAACCTAAACTTTTCAAGAAAAAGCTTAAGCTCCTTGGCTAGAGAGTAGTCTAAAACAATGTCCCATTACTCCTGATTTTGTACTGAATCAATATCTCAATCTTATCCCAATTATAACTCCTAATATGAATAAAATAAAATAAACCTCTAAATTCAAGCTTATAAGTCAAGAATGATACAAATTCGATGAAAAATAATACAAAATAAATTATCATACCAAGCACGTGACTCCTTATATGAATTCATGATAATTTAAAGATCCTGTTTAAATTCGTTAAAACTAAATTATGTATTAATTAATAATATAAAAAACATATATTTATAAATAAATTAGCGGATAATACTAAATAAATAAACATTTCATAAATTTAGGCATGAGATAACCACTCAAAAAAATTAATAAATAAAGTTAAATCAAAATTTATCCAAGTATCATGGACATTCCATATATAAATTATTAAAAATAATTTTTATTTTTTTAATATAAAATACTTAATATTATCATTCTTCATGTAATTTATTCAAATATATGATATTTAATAGAAATATAAAGTTTTTTATATTTCATATGAATAATTATTTTATTATATAAAAATTTTACATAATAAAAATAACACATATTTATTATTACCAAGAAACTTTTAATATGGTTAAAATAATTTCTTAAATAAGGTCTCTAATATATACATTTGAAATTAATAATTATGATTAATTTATAATATAAATAAAAAATATTTTATAATTTAAATTATTTTTTAATTTATATTTTCTTATAATAATTATATAAAACATTCATATCAAAATTATAAATCATGGTATATAACATAAATATAACTTTTATTAACCTAGTACACCCTAAGGGGGAGATCTGGGTGTTAATAGAATTATAATTTTTATTTTTTTCTATTTATTTATGAACTTGTTCCCTTGTTAAAAGGAAAACTTATTCAACCTATTTATTTCTAAAACTCATCGACATCAAACATCATGAACATGTATAGAATATAAAGTAAGCAAGAAAACCAGAATTTTACTTGGTTTACTTGCACTGGGATATATTTAAGGATATTGAACTGATGATTGTGCTAGTGTACTAACAATTCACTAAAACCAACTATTTGGTTGTTACAAGGTTCAAATGAAGTCACTATTCACAAATTTTCACTATCTATAAAATATTTAGGGATAAGATAATATCCTCCTAAGGATCAATTCCTATATAATGCTTTAGGTAATATGACTTATCACTAAGGATCACTCCCTATTTTCATCTTCCATGCACTACATTGGTGAATGTATTGGTTAGTAGAATTTTGGTCCTTATTCTCAGTTTGTTGACAAGAATGTCACTTCTAGATTAGTAATCGACATTACTTACATATTCATATCCAAATAGATAATATGATGCTTTCCAATGATGCTAAAATTCCACCAGTAGATATTCTCAACTCTAATTATGAAAATTTATAACATTGATAATCAAATAGTCTTCATATGGAAGAAATAATGCTGATATAATAATTCCAAATATGGAATTATTCTTCCGTATATTCTTTCTTATTTACTTTAATGAACCAGATGTATACATGAAATTACACAATTTGTGATTCTTCTTATCCACAATAATTTATATATAATAAGCATAAATTTTAATATGATCTTAACTTCCTATTAATTTGAACACATCACACTTCCTCCTTAATGAAATATCTTCATTATCATCTAGTTCAACATTAACACATCTCCTATAATTCAAATATATGATTAATGTGATTAGTATTGACTTCCTTTCTCCTCTATAGGAATAAAAAATTAATTCCTTATTATTATTAATATCTTTTCTCAATTTTTACTCTATCGCCCTTAATACAATTCTGCACATAATATTCTAGTAATACCAGAATTAATTTGATTTTAAAATTTGAAATTAAAATCTAAGTTTACTTTTAAATTTATCTAGTTGAAATCCATCCTTTGGATCTTTCTCAGATTATTCTACACCATTAAATTTGAATATGTAGTTTTTAGTTTCCTAAATAACAAACAAAACTCCATGTAACATCCATATAATTAATTATGTTCATTTTTTTGTAGAAAACTATAATCATGAAAAAATTATATTCTTTACTACATGATTGGGTAGTTTCTGTTTAACTTATCTCAACAACAACATAGTTAACAACATGAACTATGCCTTCACAACCTGAGGATTTCATAGAAAAAAACCACTAAAATATTTCCATAAATTATCATGTTTGGGATTACCTTCTCATGGTGTGAGAGTTTCAACTCTATAAACACTTTTAATATTACCAATATCCTTCATTGTGTGACCTTCTATATCGGGGAGAAACCATATACTTTCCAAAATAAATGAATGGTCTTCCAACATATTTATATCGAACCATCAATTTCAGGGCATGAAACTTCAATAGACAGATCTACTAAAATCTATTCTGATATCCATTACAATGTGACCTATTTCATCATAACATGAATCATGAAATACAAAAACATTAATAAAGGAACCTTATGAAAACCTCTTTCACAGTGAAACTTATGAAATCACGATGCGTGTTAACCTTACAAAGTTCAACCACATGGTGAATCACATGGTTAATGGCATGTAATTTTTTTATAGATTTTATAATTAAATATAGATTATTCAAACTCTTTCACACCCAAAAATTGAGAAAACATTGAGAATCTTCACAATTATTTATACTAAAACTCCATTTATAAAAACAATATTTATAATTTTGGAATAATACCAACTTTTAGAAGATCCAAATTATTAAATCTCTCTCAACTTCAATTATTTATAACTAATTCAATGATGAATATTCTAAATAGTCATAGAATAATACAAATTCAAGCATCTCTATTTTATTTCCCATCTTCTTAAAACATGTTCATACTTCATGCATACTTGATGTAATGTACTTCTCACAACCTCAATCTCTTATGAGAATCATTAATCATCAATCCAAACCATAAATCCTTAAATGATTATCAATTATTCATAAAACATTATTTATAAATATCACAAATCTAGCAACCATCTCCTTACTAAATTTATCCATCTGTTGTCAAACTTCTTTAGTTATCAAAAACTCCAATATGAAACCTATTAGCTATAAAAATTTAATGTTAATAATTAATATTAAGGATATTTATTTATTATATTTTCAAAACCAATATAATAATCCATAATTCAGGTCAAAAATTATATCAAGTCCTATAATAGGTGCTCTATAACCTATAATATCACCCTAACAATATTTATAATATTTTACAATATCACGAATAATAAAAAATCAATAAAATGCCCCATTTAATTTATAAAAACAATAAAAATAAAAATTATAGTCTATTAATATTTCCTAAATCATATTCTAGGATATAGAACAAATTATATATAATAGTTTATGATAGAAGACATCATAAATTTTGATAAATTGAAATGGTTGATTTACACTATACCATAATCTTTGATATCTTAAATCATATAGTGAGATCATATCACTACATACAATATCCCATATCATAAAACAAGACACAATGAAAAATATATATCATATATTATGATTGAGAATTCAATATTCATTTTTTTACAAAATGATACCATGATTCAATTCACACATGGAATTACCTTAGTACCACTAGAGTATTTATTAGGATAAAAAAGCACTTATCCATGTAGGGGATGACACTATGGAACCATAAACCATGATCTATCCAGATTTGAAACTGAATTCATGCATAATATAAAATGAAGCATGTATCATTCACAAAATATATCCAAGAATCCTATATTTAATCACACTGTTGATAAAGATCACTTAGAATCATCCAAATTTTTCCTTCCTCATGGGTTATCCATGAGTTAATGAAACACTCAACATTTGTGTAGGATCTATTTTTCAACCACAATATTCTTATACCTATCTAAAGTAAATGGAGAAAGGGAATATATCTTCATCTAGATATAATCGAAAGGAAAAAACATATTGTGATTAAGAAGTTATTTAATATTGAAAATTTATTTCAAGATTTTTGTGTCATAGGAAAAAATTATTGAATGTTTGATATTATTTATTGAAGGTAAAGATGGATTGGAAGTGATTTATGAATTTGGTGTTGTCTTTTATTATCAAAACATTATTAAATATATGAATTATACTCAAACTCAAATGAATATTGGTAATTTAGTTTAGGTAAGAGTAATTTGAATCTTTGGAAGATGATTTAGGTTTAAAGTTTATGTTTGGAAGGTGTTTTGGTGTTTTAAGGTCTTATCACACCACAAGAGACTTATTATAATGTTGATTATTTTATATAATATTAGATTTTTGTGTGTCATAAAAAATGAAACTATAATAAAATATTTAAAAATGTGTTTTCATTTAAAAATGTAAAAATTATTGATATAGTCGTTTACAACATGAGGATCACTCTGTAATGGGTAGGTTATGATATTATTTTGTTCTTGTTATTTGGTAAGATAATGAGAATGTGTAGATAGGGAATAAATTAAACAATTAAGACATAGAACATGATGATATACTAGTGTCCATGAAAATGAGGTTCTATATTGTATTGAAACATTTTTTAGGTCACGTTGTAATATGTTATTTCATGCATCAATTATCTTGGATGAAAATCAGTTGGTATAAGAAGTGAGGTTGCACCATGAGGGAGGAAATTTCTACCATGAAGTCTCAAGTCATACCACAGTAGTCATTCCATAAAAATTTATATTTTCTCTATATTGATTAGATTTTTAGAGGCCATTATATAATGAGACATGTCACACCATAGTTATCTAGTAAGATGAGAAGTTGAAGGTATCCATTTTGAAAACCACACTTCTCATGCCCCAACATACCTCATCACAACATGATTAGATCAAAAAAGTTTTAAAGTGTTTTTGTTGAATTGGATTCATGAGAGACATATGGGGAAATTAAAATAAATACCTCTAATCTAAAAAACACTTTAATGGTGAAAAAGAGGTTTTTAATAATCCATAGTATTAAATTATAGTGGGAGAAGTTATAGATGATGTTATTTTTGTTTTTTAAATTTGAAATTTTAATTCCAATAAACGAGAAAGTATGTTATTTTTTCAGATGATGAGAAGATAAAAAATAATGTTGCATGAATTAGATAATAATAAAATAATATTGAATATTTAGAGACACCTAGGAAGAGGGTTTTATTCTAATTATCATTTTATTTTGAAGAGGGATCTTCATACGGTGAATATCAAAGGATTTCTTTGAAAAGATGATGTACTATGTTGGTTTTGCAGTGTGTAGAAAAGTATGTTCTTATTTTTTGATGATAAAAAATTAATATATACTTATAGATATCCTATATGGATTAGTGATAATATATTTCATGTTTCTAGGGTAATCACTTGATTTTATAATTTTAGAGTTTTAATGATCAATGTGATGAAGACATTGTGATACTCTATTAACAGTGGATTTTGAGATTCTTACTCACTATAAAATATATTTGTTACTATTAATTTTCTATGTTATATTGAAGTGTTTAAGATAAAAATGTTCTTGTAAGGAGATAATTATGTACCCAAAAGTTTAAAGGATAAACCCAACTCATTGCAATTCATATATTGATTTCAGTGGATAATATAAAAATAGATTATACCACATTATTCTAAATATATAACCACTATTTTTGAATGGTGAATAATATAAAATGATATGTTTCTCTTATATTATGTTTATTTGAAAACTGAATCACTAAACTAAACTAACATACATTAAAATTATTTGGTAGCGAAGATGGTTGATTGGTGAAAATTGTTTGTTATCACTTTTACCATTGAAAAAGGTGATTAGTGGAGAACCATGGAATATTATTATTCACTAATTCAACCACTATAAGTGAATATTTTTTATGATAACAAAAAATATTAGTAGTAGCGTCATCTATAATTGGATTCAAATTAGCAGGTTCTTTTCAAAAACATTAAGGCCATTTGAAGGTTTTGTGAGATGTTCTCCCAGCTTATTGTTATTGATATTTCTAAATTTTTACTTTCATCATAGATTACACTAATTCAATAAATAAAAAATATTGTTCCAAATTTTGTGGGAATAATTATAATGTTTTCACATAAATAATTCTATCATACTTTCTCTTTCTTGGTATGGATGTTCTTAACACTGTTACTGTAAAGACTTGTGATTTTGGATCCTTACATTAATACCATCTTT
This sequence comes from Viscum album, assembly GCA_963277665.1. Classification (NCBI taxonomy): domain Eukaryota; kingdom Viridiplantae; phylum Streptophyta; class Magnoliopsida; order Santalales; family Viscaceae; genus Viscum; species Viscum album. The sequence continues at coordinate 1,819,139,551 of OY728127.1, forward strand.
GATAGAACCAGTTATAAAAAAACTGAAAAAATGAAATGAACAACTAAAATGAACCATGAAATATTAAAATCACATGTTTAATATAATAATTATTAAATAAAATTATAATAATCAATAATTACATATTATTATTTTTCATTGAGTAATATTTTTTTAAAAAAGATTCCTTTGGAAGAACCATTTTAAAAAGAGGGTATTGTATTTTACAATAATAAATTAAATTGATCATAGTTAAAAGTTTATTATAATTGTTAATATTTATATTTATAAACTATTATGTCCACATTTAATTATTTATAAATTTATATGAAATAATATTAAATACACTTGGAGTTTAAAAAGTCGTTTTCAATAAAAATAGTTTTTTAAATTCATATTTTCATTTAAATTACATAATATATAAATTTTATAATTAAATTTTATAAATATAATTCCATTTATGAATTTATAATTTAAAAAATAGCTTAGTATTAATTTTTTAGATCCCTGAAAAATAATTAATTTTTAGGTGAATAGTTAAAAAGTTTTTACTAAAATCGTAGAATTTATGACTATATTAGGAAGTATTTATATCTTAAAAACATATAAAATTTCATTAAATATCAAATAATTAGTTAATTAGTAAAAATATATATTTAAAAATAAAATTATTAATTTATAAAACCTATTTTTGAAAACTTTAGTTATATTTTCCAATAAAAACTCTTTTTAGTCTTTTATTTTAATTAAATATGTGTTTTGGTGAAATTTGATTTTATATTGATTTTAAGGCCATAAAAATTTTATTTGTTATATTAAAAAATGTTTACTTCATGAAAATTAGACATGTTGATAAATTCACCCCACACATAAATTTTTATCTTAAAAATATAATTTTTCTAAAAATGGTTTTTATGCCTTACATATGCTAATGTTAAAATTAATTTTTATTATACATAGAAATATAATTTTATAAAATATATTTAATATTTTGAATCACTATTTTTAAATTATTTAATTAGATCCATTTTATTTTTACGAATTAAAAATAAATTACTTAGGTAAAAATTAATTACCATAGTAAAACCAAAAATGGTAAAAGTGAATATTCTAAGTGTAAATGGCATAAAATAACTCTTAAAACATGTGTTAAAAAGAATTTTTGAGGCTCTATAAACCTAATTATAATATCCTAATTTTCTTATGATAATAAACCCTTTTTAAATAAATGATGAGAGTTTTTATATTGAATGTGTAACTTTTTTGTAAAAATCAATTAATAATTAAAATCAATGATTTATATATGGGTAAAAACTTTTTTTGAAATTTGGAATATTTTATGAGTATTTTTGAAGTTCTATAACAATTCATCATTAGATTATGAGGCCCATATAGAGCCTCATTTTTTATATAACATTTTTTTAATATTTATAGAAACACACATGAGAAATTTTACAAAATTAATGGAATATCTCCGGAATAGTGTATCATACAAGAAATATGAGATAACCATTCGGTCCCAGATGTAGGGGTTACCCTAGGCATGGCATAAATTTTATGTTGATCAAATGATTGGTAACATCACATGCATGGGTAATTCTTTTTAATTATTATTATTATTATTATTATTATTATTATTATTATAACATTAAATTGGTTTCTTGCCTCTTCTTCTCTATGCACAATACCGAACCACTTTTTTTAGCTGACCGTAGATCATAAAATCACGGGTACTCAATATTTTTCACCCATTTAAAATTAACTACATCTTAATGGGAAAAAATTAATGACTTCAACATTAATATTCGATTGAAACTGAAGATTAAACGGGGTTTCTGTTTTTCATCAAATGTGTACATGATTTAGTCTTGTAAATAGCCAAAAAAATAAATGTTCTTCATTCATAAATCATATTGAAATAGAGAGATACTGAAGCTCCCTAGACCTATTTGGTGAAGTTCCAATCGATTCCTTGATCCCTATTCCAAGTGTGTGGTGTGTATTTTTTCCATCCATGTGAACCATCCTTGAGGAAAAAGTTGGTGGTGAGTTGTTTTTAGTTTATTTTATTATTTTTTATCATTTTCCCGTTATTCTCATATTCCAAAAAGATGAAATATATTGAATTTCATATAAAATAACAATGACCTAGTTTTAAGAAAATGACAATACACACGATTATCAAAACATAATTGATAAAAAATTTATAAAAGGATGATTAGTGGAAATTATCAAAACCTAAATATGATGTTTTATCAAAATATAATTATATGTTTTATCAGGGATAATTTATAAATATTATTAAAATATGTTTACTGTAAAATTATTAGCGATAATTATAATAAATTATTAAATAATAATGAAATCAGTCAATTTATATGATATAATCTATAAAAATCATCAAAAGATATATTTTTTAAAATAAACAATAATTTCATGTAATTTTTAAGCATAAATTTAAATAATCACTAAAAAATAAGTTCACTGATTTATTAAAGGATATTTTATCAAAAAATATGAAATAAAAATTATATGAACTATCAAAAATTATTATCAATAATTGTTAAATGATAATTGAATCAAATTATTTGGATGTTACACTTATATCAACCACCATTCAACTATTTTTTATTTTAGAGCCTTCTTGACATGCGAAAAATGTTCTCAATTTATATTAAATAGAAATATTTTTATAAAATACATTATCTGTAACATCCCACTACCTTGATCGGGTATTTCTTCCCTCGCTCCAAGTTCACTTTTGGTTCAAAGTCCTTAGAGGTGTTTTTCAAAATTTTATTAAGGCTGCATAGTAGGTACACACCATGTACCTGTGGTACATGCCATTTACTGGTCGCTGGATACATGTATTAAAAGGGTATATCATGTTGTGAACTAGTACATATCATGTATGGTGAGTACACATTATATATTAAATATTATATTTTTAACCCAAGGAAATGGGATTTTCAACATATTATCTAGTGTGGACTACATGACATGACTAGGGATTATACACCGTCACTTGGACCGCACCCATGTTCAAGTCACACGTTTGGAAATTTTGCTTGGTATTTTCTTCCCAAACATATTTACTCTGAAACTAGAACTCTCCCTAGCTGATTTTTAGTGGTTCCCCTCCTTCTGGATCGATTTGATCAGCTTTGGATCTTCATTGCATCTATGGTGCATCTCTCTGGGTAAGTTTTCTTTTTGGTTCTTCATTTCATTTGATTGTGATAGTTCCCTATAAATTTGGTACAAGATTCATTGATCAAATTTGGATATTTTTTCTTGGTTTCTTCTAGATATGTTGTGAGATATCATTTTGGATGCCTTTTCCTTAGATTGTTGTGGTGCGGTGGGAATTTTTCGTCGAGTTATGTGGGTTTCCTCTCTTCCGATGACCTATTATATTTATATTTGGATCAATACTAAGATGTGGGGATTTGATTCCAGGGATTTCATTGATATTGTTGGATTTCCTTGTTAGTGTATTTCATTTTGGGCATGTGTGACCTCATCTTTGAGGTATCTGGTTCGGTCTTTAGCCTATAATAATAGATCTTTTTGTTTTTATTTACAAATTTATTCACAAATGGAAATTAGCATGGTTGTTTTTTGTGTGTTGAAAAGTGTTTTTAGTGAAAATACGGGGTTTCCATGGTTATTGATAAATAGAGAGAAAATGGGTATTTTCAAGCATTGAACTGGAAATTTGGAAAATGTTTTGAAATAGATTTATGAAACTGAACACATGGGTTACCTTGTGTACTTAGGTGGAAGGTTTAGCATGAGTCCATCATCCATTGTTTTTTATTATCAAGTAGTTTTTTCTTGGGAAATTCTTATATTTCCTAGGCCTGTTATTTTAGGGGACCGATATTGGCATTTTCAGTAGTTTACTCATTAGGTATTCCACTATTTCATAGGCCTGTTGTTCTAGGATCAGTTTTTGTGCACTTTATTATAGTGATACACGTATTCTGGGGCCTAGACTGGTAGTATTCCTTGGTTGTGTAATACTCGTGCTTCTATTTTTTACTACTTATATTTCAAAGTTATCCTTGAAATTCATGTTTATACTTGTGGAAAATGATATGGAAAATGCGATTTTAAATTAATATACCTACTTTTGTTTATAACTACATAAAAGGGAAATGTTTTCTTTGTTTTCTATAAAAATAATTAACTGATTATCATGCCATGATTTTAATTAAAATGAGAATACATGAAATGTTATTTAGAGGCTTGTTGTGGAACACTTAGGTAAGATCATTCTGAGCCTGTTTTCTCACACCCTGTGCACCTCTTCGGTGGTGCGCAGACAATTATTTGTCTTCTTGTTTAGGGAAAGGCAAGGTGACATAGTGAGGAAGTAAGGTTCATGTCATATGGTTGGGTAGCTGGTGGTGGAATGGTGGGAGTCTTTCCATACCATCGTTTTTAGTAGCTATTTGGTTTTTAGTCATTTGTAGTTGGACTTGTCTTTGATTTTTTGGATTCTTTTATTGTTGTTCTGTTTTCAGCGTTCTCTTACTGTTATGGAATATGTATTTCTTAGTCTTCTTCTATTTATCTCTTTATTTATATATACATTCCACATGGTTGATCAGGTTGGGAAAAATAATTATGTCTATTTTTTCATTCAATGCTCAGGTGATTTTTTCCAGCCCATTGGGATCGGGAATTCCCTTTGGGTATGTGACAGATTGAGTCAGGTTCCAAGTTTGAGGGACACCTAGGTTATTTTTTTACAATTTGGTATTAGAGGAGGTCTCTCCTCAAGAGTCCATGTCTTGAGACATCTGTTAGACTGAAGATAGATTTTTTGGGACTTGAGAAGTTTGTTGTGATAAGTGCCTCAATAGATCTTGTCATAATGAGACTCAAGTTTACATGGGATGTTAGGATGTGTGTCTCTAGTATTGGTTTTTTTTAAAAAATACAAGTTTTTGATTATGTGTTTTCTAGATTGAACTGAGATTTGTTTAGTTGTTTGATTTTTATTGTGTTTCAGTGTGCAATAATATGCCTCAGAGACATGTTCTACAAGATCCATAGGAGGTTTCATTCAATGATGCTCAAGGGAACCCACCTATAAATCAAAAAATAACTGAAACGATTGTATAAGAAGTCTTTTCCATTAATCAGGATGTACCATGGGTTCAGATCAAAGTTGTTGAGGTACAACCAGAAGCTGGAGGAGAGAGAGATAGATCACATGACTTCTTATGTGAGAAGTATCAATCCTTTAATGGAATGACTGATCCTCAATAGGTAGATGATTTTATAGACAGGATTGATCAAATATTTTACTTCTAAGAGATACCTGAGAATTTCATAGTGAAGTGTCTAGCATTCAGACTTGTGGGATCCGACAAGCGATGGTGTGAATCTATGGTACAGGTAGACAAACATGTTGTCTTGGATTGAAAGGGTTTCAAAACCCTATTATTTTACTAGTTTTTTTCTATATTCTCTAATGTTGGATAATTATCTAGATTTCATGTCATTACAGTAGGTAGGTAATTGAGTGTCGGCATACACCAATGGGTTTTCTGAGCCTTTCCATTTTTTCCTGAACACGGTGAATAATGACCATTTGAAGGCTCATAAATACTTGCAGGGTTTTCAACCAGATATCAGATGACATGTGTTTATGCTGAATATTTCAACCTATGTAGAGACTGTGGACATAGATATGATGGAAGAGATGAATATTTCTGGAAAGGAATAATTTTCCACCTCTTCTCTTCCATCAGGTGGTAGATTCAGTGTAATGAATAAGAAGAAGTGGAAGTGTTGGGGTCATCATAGGAGTAGTGGAGGTGGGTCTCAGCAACAAGCCTCCTATACACCATCTATTACAGTGGGAAATATGACTTTATCTTTCTATCAGTGTGGAAAGGGAGGACACATCATATATTCTTGTCCTATGCCTGAAAATATGTGAAATAGAAATGGATGTGTTGGTCATCTACAACATTTCTATAATGCTATGAATAAACCTCATTATGGACAGGGTTCATCCTCTCTAAAGGATACAATGGTGTAGTTATAAGCTTCAAAGAATATAAGGCTCCAGCCACATGTCTCAAGAGTGAATCATTTACGTGTAGTGGATGAGTTTCCAACGGAAGTTGAATCCTGTCCGACAACAGTGAGAGGTACTCTTCTTGTTGGAAAATTAGTAATAATTAATTTATTTGATACTAGTGACTCCAACATGTTTATATCTACATGTTTGGTTGATATAATTAAAATTCCACTAAAACATATTCTCTTTACAATGGATTTAGTGAAACCACTTGGAAATAGGAAAGAGTGAGGGTTCCTGTGTCCTTGTTTGTTAACATTAGCCGATGTGGAGTTGGTCTGGGATTTCCTCACTCTTGATTTGGATCTATTTTACATCATCATTGGTATATATTGTTTTTTGATCATTGAGATGAGGTTGATTATTATCATCAGTGAATTTCATTTCTTGGTATTGATGGGAGCTCTCGGGTGTTTCAGGGGGTGCGGGACCCAAGGTTAGGTCATGAAAGACCATCCCTCCCATAGCTTAGGAGTTTTTTTGTTACTGTTATATTTGATCCTGATGATTTTTTTTCTATTGATGATCTTCCCATTTTTCTTCTAGTTCTTCCTAAAATTTTCCAAGATGATTTCTCTGGTCTTTCTATAGAGAGAGAGGTAGAGTTTACAACTGATCTGGTACCAAATATGTAGCAGTTATCAATAAATTCCAATCATATGGAACCAATATAGCTGAAAGAGTTCAATATTCTATGTGACAACGAATTAGAAAATTTTTTCGTTCTCCCTAGCATTTCACCTTGGGCATCCCCAATGCTATTTTCCAAGATATCTGATAGTTTACTCCAGATGTGTATGGACTATTGTAAGTTAAACAAGTTACAATTAAGAAAAAAATATACTTTTCCTCATGTGTATGATTTGTTTGATCAATTTAAGGGGGAAAAGTGGTTCTAAAATATTGATATTCAGTCATTTTATCATCATCTTAGAGTTTGAGAGTCTGATATACCAAATACAGACTTCAAGAGAAGGTATATCCATTTTGAGTATCTCATAATGCCTTTTGGTATAACTAATTCTCATGTTGTTTTCATGGCTTCGATTAATTGGATATTCCATCAATATCTTGACACTTTTTGGTAGAGTTCACAGATGATTTTTTGGTTTATTCAAAATCAAGCGTGGGCACGAGCACCACCTGAATTTGGTTCTGGAAATTATGAGGAGTTAATGTCTGTAAGGGAATATTTAGAAATGTAGTTTTTGGACTAAATAAGAGAATTTATCGGGGGAAATAATTTCTAAGAATGGATTATCGGTTGATCCATAGAAAATAAAGTCTGTTTTGTCATAGAATGAACTGCAGAATGTCTTTTAGATAAGAAGATTCCTGGGTCTTGTTAGATACTATCGACAGTTCATCATGGAATTCACTAAGATAGCATAACCACTAACTTATCATACTAGTAAAGGGGTGAAATTCACATGGGATGAGAAGTTTCAGTCTTCTTTTGATAACCTGATGTGACTTCTAACATCAACTCCAATTTTATTCTTACCTAAGCCCGATAAGGGTTAAGTGGTGTTTTGTGATGCATCTGGTACTGGTTTGAGATTCATTCTTATATAGGATAACCAAATGGTAACTTATGGATCCTTTCAGCTCTGACCACATGAGATTAATTACCACACTCATGATTTAGAGCTTTCAACGGTCATGTATGTGCTTAACTGTTAGCATCACTATCTCTTTGGGGAGAAGTTCACGATCTTCAATGATCATAAAAGTATGAGTTATATATTTTTCTATAAGGACATGAATCTCAGATAGAGGTGATGGCTAGAAAAAATTGAGAAGTTTGAATCCAATATCGCCTATACCTTAGGGAAATAGAATGTTTTCGCAGACTCTCTAATAAGGAAGGTACCATCACAAGCTTTTCTGGAATCAAAGGAGGAGTGGAATCTTATGGGGATTTTTACTTAGTTTCACTTGGATGATCTGAAGGATGTTTTAGGGATGGTTTTGACCAGTGCTCAGTTATAATCATCTCTCCGGGAGTCTATTTAGCAAATTCAACTGTAGGATGGAGAGTTTCAGAAGACTCAGTAAAGTCATTATATTAAGGATACCATTTCTAGTTGGTCTCTTTCTTCTTATGAAATAATTAACTTCAAGAAGTGATTTTTCATCCCAGAACCTATGGGGTGTTAATTTTTATATTATTGTCACAAATATTCATGGTCTGTAAATCTAGGAACTATGAATATGTTTTATGACATGATAAGAAGATTCTAGTGGATGGGGATAAAGCGTAACATTGTAGAGTTTATGTCTCACTATTACACCTACCAATGGATAAAGGCAGAGCACTTAAATCACTCTGGTTTTCGTCAGCCTCTTCCAGTGTCAGTTTGTAAATGATATGAGGTATCAATGGATTTTGTTTTTGGGAAAACATGGATTCCATAAGGTAAAAATTCTATCTGGGTGGTTGTTGTTCAGTTAACAAAGTCAGGTCATTTTATTCCAATCAAAGACACCACTGGGGTTAAAGATTTAGGTAAGCTATATGTGCAGGATATTGTGAGGTTACATGGGAGTCCTTATTATATTGTTTTGGATAGAGATCCTAGGTTTACCTAAAGGTTCTATAGAAGTCTTCAAGTGGAAATTATAACTCAGATCAAGTTGATCCTAGCTTAGGATCCATTGAAATATGGTCAGACAGAGTGTGTAATTTAGATCTTGGAAGATATGCTTTGTGCATGTGTCTTGGAATTTTGTGGATTGTGGGATTTTCATTTGTGACTAGTTGAGTTTTTTATAACAAAAATTATCAGTCATAAATTTGAATGGTTCTATTTGAGGCATTGTATGGTCACTTATTAAGACCAACTCTTTGTTGGGTAGAGTTGGGTGAAGTTTCTTTGGTTGTAACATTTTTGGTTCAGGAAATTTCTGTGAAGATTCAGGAGGTACATCTATATTTGGTTATAGCCCATAGTCAACTAAAATCATTTGCAAACCAGAAACAACTTCATTTGGAGTTTTCCATAGGTGACTGGGTTTTCTTGAAAGTTTATCCTCATTTGGGTCATTGTTGTCTTGGAAAACATGGGAAGTTGGATCTACGATATGTTGAAAAATTTGAGATCTCTAAATGAATTGTATAGTTTTCTTATCAGTTAGATTTGCTGATTCCATTGATGGGAATCCATGATGTTTTCCACATATCCCAGATCAGGAAGTATCACCCTGATCCTACTCACTTTCTGAGTTGGGAAGAAATTGAGATAGATCCAGATGCTTCAATTTTGGAGAAACTAGTTGAGATTGTTGACTCTCAGTAGAAATTATTGCACGGGATGTCGATTCCATTAGTAAAAGTTATATGGAAACAAGGATCATATTCTCACAAGACTTGGGAATTTGAGTTGTTGATGAGGGATCTATGGTCTCATATTTTTCCAAGAGTTACATATTCAACATGACTTCCTGGGGACATAAAGTATTTATAATGGCGACTTTGTGACATACCATTACCTTGATTGGGTATTTTCCCCTCACTCTAAGGTTCCTTTTAGGTCAATATCCTTAGGGGTGGTTTTCTAGATTTTCTGTAGGCTACAGAGCATGTACACATCATGTACCTGTGGTACATGTTGTGTACTAGTTAGTGGATACATGTTGTAAAAGGGGAGATCACGCTATGAACTGGTACACATCGTGGATGGTGAGTACACGTAATGTGTGGTTTAAATATTGGATTTTTAACCCAAGGTGGTGAGTTTTTTGGTGTACTTATCCAGTGTAGACTACACGACATGACTAGGGGTTACACATCATGACTCGACCCACGCCCAGGTTTAATTCATACATGTGGTAGTTTTTCTCAATCATTTCTTCCCTGAATGTTTGGCTATCAAACCAAAACTCTCCCTATGTTATTTTCAGAGGAACCCCTCCTTATAGATCGATCAGATTGGATTTGAATATTTGTTGTGTCTACAATGTGTCTCTCTGAGTAAGTGTTCTTTCCAGTTATTTGTTGCGTTTGAGCGCGATAACACCCTAGCTTTGTGGTACCATATCCATTGATCTATGTTGGATATTTCTTCTTAGTCTCTTGTAGATCCATTGTGAGATCTCATTATAGAGGCCTTTTCCTTTGTTGTTTATGGTGCAGAAAGCATTCTTCTTTGAGGTATGTGGGTTTTATTAACAGCCTATTTAGGAATATACTAATGAGTTTATCAATAATTCAATTATTTAATTTAAATTCTAGAACTATTTAACCACAAACACACACACACATGACATATCCCTAAATTAAAAAATGATGCATGTATACCCCACTACTCACCCTCAACTGAGTGATCACTATATCATAAAATATAATTTATAAATCAAACCAATACAAACCCATACTTCCGAAGAAAAATAGATTTATAGTATGATCATTCTATCCAGGAACACACACGTTTCTTCCATGATAAGTCCTGATTCATAATTTCTAATATAAAAAATTTCAAAATATCAATGCCTTAGTAAATAAACCACGATGATTCCATTTTGTAACATATCACCCTGACATGGTCGTTCCACGAAGGTGAAATTACACATGGCCTCTAGTGCGTTCCCTGATCAACAAAGGCTAAAAACTATTGTCAAGGGTCTGAGGATATTTATTGGTAATATATTTACCCTTTAATGGTCTGTCACATCAAAAATACGAAAACAAAAATTATAATAATGATAAGTAGACAAAACCAATAATAACATGGTCAATAAATCCAGGTCAATATCCAACACATTCCCATATAAGTTATGTATCCAAAAAATAATTTAAAGTAAAAATAATGTACCAAAGTATGAAAAATAGAACTAAAAAAGAGAAAAAAATCCACATGTAGAAAACCCCTCCACATGAATATAATTAAAAATGTTGATAGATCCTAGATTTCAATAGACATCATATCCTTACTACTAAGGCCACTTTCATTTTTGTAAAATGTTATGCATATAATCTATATGTACATAAGGTGTGTACATATTGGGAGTGAGAAAGAATTTTTATTAGAAACCACTACAACCCCATATATACCTTAAATTTTAATGTTATCATATATAAAATATATAAATATTTTAAATGATTTAACATTTTCTTTTTTAGTATGATTTTATGGTATTAAATTTTAACTTGGATAGCTAAATAGTCTCATATCTGTATTGATAAGTGATGTTAGATATTTTGATGTTAATCAAGGAACAAATTGGTCCAATACATGTCTCATAATTAGTTCCCATGATAAAATAATGATTGGAATTCCCTTATTTTATGTAAATATATTCAGAAAAAATTTAGTACCTGGTGACTAACACCACCTATCTAGTGGATGGTCCAAAGCGAGATAAACCACTAACACTCCACTAGGTACCCATTACAATACCACTAGGTACCCAATGACCTCTACTACTTTATTATATAAAATTACATCTTGAATTCTATCACCCATCTCCTTTTTTTACACACAACTGCCAACACCAAATCAAAATTAAATGAAAACAAATTCTAAGACATTAAAAATAAAATTCAGAAACATACCTAAAAACATCGGTTCATTACACTAACGACCGATTATCATTCAAAATTTTCATCATATAGGTATATAATTATTTGTTTTATATATGGATTTATTATAACCACTCATCTATCTTATTCTATAAAGTTTCAAAATCTATTAATAAATATAATTTGATAATTAACATTGAAATTATATGTGTATGAAAAGTATGAATATTTATAATGATAAATAATTAACCATCTTAATGATCAAATTTTTTATATATTTATCATTTAAAATATTACACGCATTTCTAGTTATATGAATAATACATCATCAAAGTTAAAAATTAAGTTTCCTCTATGGAAGATCCTTAAAATTAATCACCTCATTGATGGTCTGATGATGATATGAAATAAAAAAAAATTACATCATTATTTGTAACATACTCATGAATGAAAATAAGAACCAAATCCATGATATAAAATCAATATTTCAAACGATACCAGATACCAATGATAATAGAGTCTGATTCCAAAATATATGGAAACAATAAAAACAATTCCATTTTAATTATTATATATATATAATAATAAACTATCAATTTGAATGAATTAATTAAACTTTTTTAATAGAACTATGAAATTATTGAATTAAAAAAAATTAAAATACTATCTTTTCCAAATCTACTCAATTTTATTTGGGGGATTATTACATAGTATATAATCAATATACTACTTGTTTTTTATAACACAAAAACATGCTCAATTGTGGTAATTAACAGTAAATAAAATCCATCTTAATATCTATAAACATTCAATATTTCTTTATATCATTCAATTCAAGTATTCTTGCAATATATTGTATATATGATAATTTATTATAATCTATTACGTATATGTTATATAAAAATATCTTAATAAATTATTTTCATTTCAAAAATAACTATTGAAATAAATTTACTATCAATGGATGTGTGGTCCTGTATTGGGATTATATTAAACCAAGTGTGTTTGGAATTCAATTTATAAATCTTCCAATAGATAATATTACTATCAAATATATCTCATAAACATATCCTACAATCTTCAACATAATTTCCACACAATATGATGTATTTATATAGTTTGATTATTTAATAATGTATTTATAATTCCTTTAAATTTGATAATGTTTAGTCATAGTATTTATTTCCCTTTTCATTGAAATCACCTCTTAAAGATTATTTATTTTTCATTATACTGATTTACATTTCAAGAAGTTCTTGGAAATTATAAAACATTTTTAACGATAACACATTCAAATTATTGTAAATGTAAAATTCCTTTTAAAATAAACAATGTGAATAGTATAAGGTAATTAAGAGTATAAAATAATTTACCATGACCAATTTTAATTTTTCTTCCATAACTTATCCTTTTCCAATATCTACACAATCCATTCCATCAAATAAATCTTTATCATCCGTAGAGTCCTCCTCTATCATTTTTATAATATATATCATAATTACTCTAATATATGAAATTTTTATCAATTTTGTAACATTATGATGTTATAATATGCTATAATATTGATGTTATGGCATAACTTCATCTGGAACCTCATAAGTTTACCCAAGAAAAATATTTTGATGTCCCAAAACAACAAATTTATCGACACACAATTTCAAAACATGAATTTTATCTTTTTGTGTAAACACTTAAAATTATTATTTTTGGTCCTTATTTTCAATAATGGGATATTATATATTTGAAAAAATATCTTTATATTTAGTATGTATATAGTTGAATGATTATATGTCATTGTTAATTATAAAATTTATTTAACTATGAATTTTCTCAGGATGTCTTGTGTTGTTCCATAGTATTTCAATTTTAAAACTCTAGAATATTTAATATTATAAATAACTCTTGTAATAGTAATAATTACATACCTATTGTAATAAATATAAAAAAAATCATGATTATTTACATTAAAAAATAATATTATACTCATGATATTTTTTAGTCATATGACTCATTTTGTTGAAATTCATGAAATAGTTTCACTCTTTTCTCCGCTCAATGAAAAATAAAACAACTTCATGATTTTCAAGACCCATATCAACAAATAATTTACCCAAAACCCCAATTAAATATTTTTTTTAAAACCACATGTTTTATTTTTATAATTACATCTTCCTTAATATTTTTGGTTTGAAAATGATAATGTTTTATACCCAGTTTACTTGAATAGAAATCTAACTGGGTCCCTACATGACCTCAGGAACAAATTCATATATTCTAGAGTCTAAAGGATAATGATGATAGTCTGATACTATCATTTTTGGAGGATATAAACTCATTTTCATAACAATAAATAATATTTAACTTACTAAATCATCCATAACCAACATATCATCTATCTAAATCAATGGTTTTACAATGAAAAGAATTATAAAAAAAATCATACATCATTCTATAATAAATTCTACTAATGTAGGTCATATAGTCATATGACAATTCAAGATTTCCCAAAGGGTATGATCATATATAATGAATGTTTAAAATAAAAAATAATAAAAAGAAACCCAACTACTATTCTTCGACCTCAGTTAAGGTCCTTATCTACATCTCCATCAGGATAACTCCAACTCATCCACCAACACTAGGTCCATTTACCCTACATGAATTCTAACATAGATTCTAGACTTCCACCAAGGGTCACGTACAAGGTGTGAGTAAAAAACTAGATAAGACACTATGAATAGGGTCCCAAATAACCACCTGATATATTTTTATGGATGTATTGAATGAAATGTAAGCTATAAACAAACCTAGGTATACACTCATTGAAATGTTGTGTATTCAAAAATACACCCTAATGATTGAATCATTCCTAATTTATATTGTGATAGAATTGGATGATTCTCCCATGGAATGATCATAATATAGAGGGTAAACAAGAATTTTTCAAATATAAACCAGAGGTGAAAAATTTATGACCATAATATATACAATAGGTGAATGAGTTATTACTATAAAGACAATAAATGTGAGTGATGAATAACTAAATATAGCGAAACCATTAAATTATTTGTCAGTAATTGCAACCAAAGTGAACAATATATCACTATTAGTAACCCCATTGAAGAAATTATTAAAATTTTACTATCTTGGGTGAATGTTATATCACTATATGACCAACCTGGTGAATGATATATCATAAACCATATCCTATGGTGAATTATATACCACAAAAATATATATATGGGGGAATAATATATCACTAACCCCATAACCTGATAGAATAATGTATCACTATACTAACAAATGGTGAATGATATATTATGATACTATCCAAGAGTTAATGATATATCACCATAGTTTAACAATGGTGAATGATATATCACCATACTAACCAAGGGTGAATGATACATCACTATACTATCCAAGGGTGAATGATATATCAAATGGATTTATTAGGACCAAATAATAATTATTCAATTAAAAAAATTAAAAATTAAAAATAAATCAAAATCATCATTTATTTGAAACTAAAAACATGAATAATATAAAATGAATAACACACCATACATTGATGATGTATGAGCTTCCTTCTATAATCACACATTTGATAAATATCACTAAGAAGTAGCCAACTGAATCTTTCATCCTAGGGTATCTATGGGTTAAATAATTTCCCAATATTTTGATAGGATCCTCCTTTTGACTATTGTATTATTGTACCTCAAAAATGTAAAGAAGAAGATAGATTTAATTAGGGTGAATCAATAGAAAATGGCAGCACATTCACATGGTTATGATCTCCTAATTTTATCCTCTAAGATGATCTAATGTTATAAAATGTTTGAGAAATGCCTTTGTTTAAAAATTATTTTTAACCATTGGCTATATGAATACATTTAAATATTAAATTAATTTAATAGATTCACATAAACATTTCATCTTATGAAATGATTAAATATAAATTATGTAGAATAAAGCCTTAATTTTAACATTTAACATTAAAATATCATTATAAATTGTACAATACAATCGATATACATCCCTATATTTATATATGCCCAAATTCTACCTTAAGATATAGTTAAATCATTGGTTTAATATATCTATATTAAAAAAACGATATCCCCTACTAAATTATATGATATTTTTTAGTTTTACTTACTTCATACCATAAGATATACACATATCACCCCATACGATATTTCTAAAATACATTATATGTATATAAGTTTTTAGGTCACGTCTCCATAAATACTGTACTTACATTGATGTCTCATAGACATTTTTCCATTTCACCTTATATTGTATCCTTTATAATAACTTCTGAAATCGTATATTTCTAAAAATCTTTTAGAAAAATATCATTAATTTCACCATAAATCATGTAATATGAAATAATTTGTGAATCACCATACAAAAATCCTTTTGGATAAAATTTAAAACATTTTTTGAGAAGCTATATTTGTTTTGTAAAACTTAATTCTAATTCAGTTATCGAAAAAGTGTGAACCCCTAAGACATTCTATCATTTACAAAAAATATGAATGATCTAATCCATAAATATATTCATAGATCAACCTCTAGAAAAACATTTGTTTAACTCAAGATATAATAGGATTTGGCACGATATTCATTAAACACATGTATCTTTGTACCTTTCTCAACTAGATGTATCATTTAATGGTATTCATATTCATGTAATCTCTTGTTCTAAGTGATTGAGTAACTACATGAAACATAGTATGTCAATCTCATATAAATACTGATACAATATCAATTCTACAAGTATATATTGATCATATGGATGAACACATCACATTTCGTTTACCTATATGGATGAGAACATTATATTCCCCTCACCCAATAGATAATCACATATAATATATACTTGTCTCGATAAAACTATAAATTCTTTTAGTATGTCTCAATCAAGCTACCATACATTATACTAACCACATGAGAGGAGAAATTATTTCCTAGTTAAACCTCAACCGAAGAAATGATCACGAACATACCAAACCACCACATGATTAGTTTATCCTCCAGGATGAAATTCATAAGGTATCAAAGTATGATGGTTCACATTATAGTTATCTTGTATAACATCTATTATAGTAATTAAATTTGTAATAATAACCCCTTGTATTCTAAATATTTAACATATGAAAATATATTTTTTATACCTAGTGGGTTATCCATGACACAAAAAACATTCTGTGTATCATGATAATTTTTCAAATCCATATTTGAAATACTACCCATGATAACCATAAAATTTCACCACAACTTATAATTGTCCATAATGAACATCAGTTAGACACAAATAAAAGTTATACTTTGATAGGTTAATTACCCTTTCAATTCATGATTATATACAACCAACATGAAATAATTATAATGTATAGAATTCATTTTTTATACCATGATATAATTTATATTATCAAAATACATTAAGAAATATAATTAAACCATACTTAAGAACTTCTCTAATCATATCCTTTTAAGGGTTTCATAGGATTGAATAACACTTATTTTTGAAATAAAATACACTAAGAAAACATAAACCATGATTTACCATTATTTTAAACTAAAACCTTTAAAATATAAAATAAAGAATATATTTCACACTTAAGATATCCATGCCTACTATCTTCAGTCATATGACTCATGAATATCACATAGAAGAAAAAAAGGTCCTTTTTACCTAGGTTATCCATGGGTTGATGAATCACCAAAATTTTGGGAAAGAATCTCTTTTCAACCATGGTATGCTTGTAACTCTCAAAGGTAAAGGAATAAAGAGAAGAGAGATTTAGTTAGGGAGATTCAATAGAATATAATTCACCATTCTCATGGATATGGATTCCATATATAGTTCATGAGAAAAATCCTAGATCCCTTATGCATTTACTTGAATGTTTGATAGATGTATTTGAAATGGAATGCAACAAAAATGTTTATGTAACCATTCAACCATATATAAATTTAAAACATAAATACATATTTTATTCTACCAAACATTTCATTATACAGAACATAAAATTTCAGCAATAAACTACATGGAATAATACTTAAATTATAATTTTAACATTCAAATTTCTTATCAATTATATTTTATAATCAATATATCATCACACTTTTGTATGAAAATGTAATATATAATTATATGATAATGGTAGTGGTAAAATACCACAATATCACACAAAAATATATGCATTATCTATAAGTATTTCATACAATATGAAATATATATATCATAATTTATTGAAATAGTCTAGTTTGTACATATGATGAATGCAAGAAACTTCCTACCATTAGTCCGAAGGGTGTTTTTTATCCCCATAGGTTAGAAACTTTTTCCTGGTCAACATAAATACACACTTGGGAATGGTTTCAGAGTAAAATAAAACTGGAGGAATATAATAAAAATCATGCATTACATATCCATACATTGGACATCCCTGGAATAGAAAAACAATCAAGGAAAAAAACCTAACATGAAACAAAGAAAATAGTGAATCAATAGTGAGAAAAAAAACTACCTCACTCTCTAAACACCCTCTATTGCAAGAACAATACACCCACCACTAACATATATAATTTTCCCACCAGTATCTAATTGGTTTTAGCACAAAAGCACTCTTTAGGCCACCATAACTAACTAAAAATAAGTAGTTTCTTTCATATTACATCCTAAGAATGATAGTTTTAAATAAAATATAAAAAATAATCATTTAATATGTAGTTTTACAAATAAGAAAAAATAAATCACAAGTGTGATGAAAACTCTTTTTCAAAGGTTTTTATTAAATTAAAAAAATCACTTTGAAAAGACCTTTTTCTTAACCTAAACCTATTATCTAAAATAGAACTTTAATTCGTTATTTAAAACAGGTTTCATAAAAACCACTTTTATAAATATCTGTTTAAAAACATTTTAAAAATAGTTTACTAAATCAATCCTTAAAAATATCCATTTAATAAAAAAAAATTATCATAATAGCTCAAAAACCTATTTTGAAATATCACAAACACTTGGAGTTTCATAAAAAACCAATTTTTTAGCTTTATAATAAGTGAAAAATTTAAAAAATCATCTCAAAAAATATATTGAAAACACTTAAGATAACTTAATTCCCATTCCCTCTTTTAAAAACCTTTGATTAAATCTTTTAAATCATTTGAAAATTAAATCACACAAATAAGGGAGAAATCTCTGAAGTAGACTCCACTATGTTAAGTCAAACAACAAGGGGAAATAAATGAAATGAGTATATCTACCAAGAAAAAATTAATAGTAAGGGATAAAATTGATAAAAAATATAAATCCCCCAAAAAATATTTAAAAGGATACTAGTGTCCTTAGATCTACCATAGGTTCTAAAGTGAGACTCTACATGAATTCACTCAATTGACCAAGCTTCAAATATACATTATATCCTAATACCACCACCCAACTAGCTTGCACCCCACCTCATCTGAATGGAACAACCCATATAGCCTTATCAATAACTATATAGGATACTAATAGTATTTGGATATCTAGTGCATCATAAGTCCATACTCTCACTTAGCTACTCAGTTTCTTATGAAAAATCAAAATGGAGGCGAGCACAATAAAGTATTCATCCAATCAAGGATGATTTTTTTAAAAACAAATTCACACACAACCTTCTAAAATCATAAAAATTCCACCCCATAACCGAAAAACATAAAAACATATGAAATGAAATAAAACAATCATCCCCACAATGGGTCAGATGCCACTATGGAACACCAGATTCATAGAGGGGCTCAATAGGGTATCACATCATTTATGAAAACGGATTTCCATAAAATTATAAATAATCCAACAAATTAAAAAAAATCTTTCAATTCCAATACATTTAATTAATAATCTTTTGAAACTCAAATGGAAACTGTCTCTTCCCTTAAAAAACACCTTTGAAAATATTCAAAGTCACAATGAGTTTGAATGATTGAAACCAGGTGCAATAACGCAACCCTTTAAAATCACACAACCCATGGTTAAACATTATATAAAAAAACTACAAAACATGGTTTCAAATTCACATTAACTGAATAAAACTTTAAAAAAACAATATGGTTCTATCTATTTCTTTAATAACAAAAATAATTCATTAAAAATACAACTGGGAGTTTTCCTAAATCCAAAGAATAGATTCACATCCCATGCCAAGAATATTAAAAAACAATTTAATATGAAATTATCCCTTCATGGGTCATATATATAAGCATTCTTGGAAAATTTATCAATGTGAAAGAATAAGAATTTAAACGAATGTAATAAAAATAGATGGAAAAGAAACACCTAGCTTAAATTGAAAGCAGGTGAACTGAAATGTTCTAAAACACACCACATTCGATGGTGGATCCCCAAATATGTAAGGAGGTGACCCAAAATTCCCATTGAAAACCCAAAAAACAAAACAAAATAAAAAATTATATAACCTATAACCCCCAGAGGTTCTTCAAAACTAAGAATCACAGAGGGGAAATATAAAATTGAAAGAAGAAAGACAAAATGGGGTAGGGAAATAATTACCTAGGGAGATCACACCCAAAATCGCTATGAAATAAGGAGGAAACATGACCTTGGTGGGAGGGAATAAGGTAGATAAGTGCCTATCCATAGAGAAGGGGAGCACATGGTAGTGGGTCTCAGCTGGGGTGATGTGTGAAAGTGAGTAGGGAGGTTGTGAGGGTAGGGGTCATCGAAAAGGGGATCTCATACATAAGAATTCCCCATCGAATGAGGAGGAGTTCGTAGTAGGTGGGTGGCTATCACATGAGGTAGAGGGGTAAGGGAGAGGGGAACAATTAGTTTTATGGGGTTTTAATTAAAAAATACCTTAAAAAAATAATCAAAAAAAAATAAAACCCTTAAATTTTAAATAAGTTAGGTAAATAACACATTTATGCTACATTGTTCACATAACTGCGTTCCAACCATGTGGGGGTAACTGTCCAACCTAAAAACAACTCACATGGTTTCTACTAAGCCTTATATGGTTGGAAACACCATGATCCAACTTTGTTAATAGGCACTACCAAGACATAGAGCTGAATCACACTCTTATTAAACAATTTACCTAACCATGTATAAGTTTTATGCTACCCCCAAACTCATAATAAGGCTCTAAATAGTGTCCTCATGGTTACTTCAAATTGTTAATATAAAAAAAAGTTCAAAAAAATAAAAATTAAATCATGTGGATTTCTAAAAATTAAATATACCAAATGAATTAATTTAATTTATTTAATTCTTTCCATAGTTACATGATGGGTTTTGAAAACACCCAACTGTACCACTTTCCTCCCCAAAGAATTCATAGGTGATCTTAAATATTAAAAACGGAACAAATTTCCAAGGATGCTCTACAAGAGAATGAAATATCCTCAAATAACCAAGTAAATAATCAATCAAACCCAATAAAATAATTAAATTAAACTAATATAAATAGATTGAGCATTGGTATCCACAATATTTAGAAATTAACTAACATTTTTGAACAACTATAAATATCTTTCCACAGATCAAGAGAATTATAACGAGAAACCACATTCCGAAAATATCCAAATGGAATTCAGAAAACTCTTCTGGATAAATTTGACCATAAGTGATTATCTCACAACCACAAGAGGAGAACTACTACTAGAAACTTACCAATGGATAGAAGAACTAGATCACTAAAATAATGGTATACAAGAAAGAATCTCAACAACGAAATATGTTCCTTGATAAATGATTTTTTTAGAATGGTCTGATAATTTCTTATGAAGTTTGATTTATCCGGTATTATGAACTTTTTTGGTTTCCAAAATTTTCCTTAAAATTTCTTTTGAAATAAAAAATATATTATTTTGGTTAATTCAAGCCTTTCTAAGAAATTATCGGTATCTAACCTAAGGGTCACAATAAAAATATGATTGTTTTTATATCTAACTCCTCATATTACTATCCCATGACAACTCTGATAGATAATATAGTCTAACAGCACCCATAACCCAACTAGAAATAAACTTCACCCTGAAAATCCCAATGTGTATCCTAGTTCCTTCAAATTTCCATGGAAAAAAGAATATATCTATGACAACCCTGCTTTTTTATTACAACTTAAACATGCTTTATTACATAAAACTTCACTTGATACAACAAAGAAGATCGAGAGGTTTAGTGTCTTTGGGGCTTAGGATCATTACATAAAAACATTAAACTTGAAACACAACATCCTTATTGAAAACTTCCTTTACATGACCACTACATTCCTTCGTACTTAGCATTGCATGGGATAACCTGAGGACATGCATAAGAAAAGGGTGAGCTATAAAGCCCAGTAAGGGAGTACATAATGAATAACATGAGGAGTACAATACATGTTAGGCAATAGGCATATCAATAGAGCATAAGAGAGACATGAACATAAAGGCATGATAAAGCATGATAATCATAACATGGAAATGTGGCAACAACACTTAACATTGAATTAGCATGAGCCAAGGCTCATTGCACATGGAGCATGAGTAAACCCTCATTGCACTTGAAGCACGAGTAAACCCTCGTTGCACTTGAATTAGCATGAGTCAACACTCATTGCACATGACGTATCATGATACTATACTTTACCCAATGCATTGGAGCGCTATCAGGGCGCACCCTTCTTAAACATTTCATTTCATGCATAAGTGTGCCACATGGATCATAAAACATGGATTCATAAAACATAATCATTTATTCCACGATAAAGGAATGTGGAATTCATACATGAAACTTTATAATCAATAAGTAAATGTGCATAAAGGTGAATACCCTTGATGGAGAAATGAACATGGTATTCACTACACAAAGACATTGTCTTAGAAAATCGGTGCGATTTCGGCAGCGTAACGGCGTGACATAAGAATTCATAAAAAAAGGTTGATGAGAGAGAAAGGGGTTCCTCATCATATTTACATGTAATGGACAGTAATGAGATCATATATATACATGTCCCAACAATAGAAATGGAATTTAGATTCATGATACAAAAGTATTGCTTGAATATAAAAGAGGAGAAAAAGGTTCCTTTCGGAATTTCGGCATAGTAACGGGTGTACATGGGAGGCATTTAATGAGAGATAAAGGGGTCTACCATCATTCAAACTATAAAAGGGAAGTATGGGAGAGGTGTGAAACCATACCCCAACATTCATAAATGAAATTAAAAGGGCAATACAACTTAAAGAAAATTGACAAAAATGAGAAAGGAAGAAAAAACCCTTACTTGGAAGTGTGCTTCCAAAGGCTAGAGAGAGGCTTGTGAGAGGCTTCTTGGGAGCTTGGGGCACCTTGAGAGGATTCTAGAGATAGTAGGGCAGAGTTTGGACGAACTTCAAGGGCTTTGAGTGAGGAGGAAGTGGGAGCTTGGGTGGGTTTATATAGGAAAGGTGAGAGAATTCTTTATTATTTAGGTTTGGGACCCCTTATATTAAAATAATCCAAACCACAAACCATCCCATGGTATTTGCCCATGGTTTCTGGAAAAGGAGAGAGGAAAACAATATTTTACAAGGCCAAGGTCCGAACTTATTAAAAAATTAGGGTTGCTTATGTGGAGGTGAGTCACACTCCCATGGAAATTAATTTAAAAAGGAAAAGTGTTGAATAAGTCTTGAGGGCTCCATTAATGCTTTGAAAAGTGAGTCAAACAAACCCAAAACCTCATTATTTTATTGATAAAACACATATTGGCCGAACATAAGGATTATGGTATTTTATTACATCACCATTGGGTCATTATGATGTCATAAAACACATTATATATTTAAATGGTATTTAATTTTTACCCAAAAATTTGACTGTCTCAGAAAATTATGAAAAATTCACCGTTGGATAATTTCGACGTCCTGATTCCAAAAATAATATTTATTTTATCTAAATAATTTTCTAAATATGTGAATTTTCACTTTTAAAATAAAAACCGACATTTATAAAAATTCACGGGTTTTGACAGAAATGGCTTTCACACCTTAATAAAAATTTTAATTGCATTCATAAAATTATAAGATCATTTATATTTAATAAAAATTAATTTAATATTAATAATAATATTTTATTAAAATATTATTTAATTCAAAAATCCTTTAATTTAATAAAATATAATTCTTAATTAAATAATAACTAAAAACATCATTTGTACTTTAAAAACTAATTACAATGCATCAAAAATGACTAGAAATTATATTCATTATTATATACAAAAAAACAATGTACATGAACATGGTGCTACTTATTTGTTACATAACCCCTTAAAATAGCCGCATAAGACCTAAGGGTAAGGTGTGCGATGGTGACAGACTCTTGGGGTTGCTCGGATAACATCGCTCGAGTGGTAATCTCTATCAACTTCCATTTTTCCCGTAGACGATCACGTTCGAGCTTGACTTGATGAAGCTCAGCTTGGGCTTGGTCAAGGGCAAAGCCCAAAGACGCCACCTCCTTTCCGAGCTCCGACAAATGGGCTTCGTAAGGGGCAATTCTACTGGATGAGGCCATCGCTTCCTTTGTCTGAGTAGAAAATTGGTTCGTTAAAGCCTTATATTTAAACTACCCAGATGATCAATGTTCAACGGCTATAAAAGTAACGGTCACAAATCTTAACGTAAAACTAAAGAAGTTGACATCTTATAAAAACATAAAGAAACATTTAACTGGATCAAGAGGGATTTTCCATTAATGAAATTTTGGGTCGTTACAATATCAGCCAATACTCTACACCACATAAGAGAACAATAACCATAATATAATGATCCATGAATAAATTCCCAATGGAAACGCTATCCACAATAAGAAACCAAATAAGAACCTAAGAAACATTGGGCCGTTGTTTCCTCAAGACAAAACTGCTCCAAACTAAATGAGAATAAATCCCAAAGTGATTCATCATCTAAATTAGAGAAACTAAATAGCTAAAGGTTTCTCCAAAATATGACAACCCAATCATTAAATATAAAACATCTCTAAAAATAACTAAGTAAACTTTATGAACCAAAACTCACACAAGATTATCCAAGAAAAACTACTACCACTAATCCACTCATCAAGTAAAAGATCATGGGTTTAAACCAATTTTCCTAAAAATATCCAAAGTAACCATTAAATAATAACTACCTTATAAAGATCTAGGACACTGTACTCTATGAATAAAACAATACATTCCACTATATTCAATGCCTAGGGAGTGTTAAAACGGAGAAGCTAGAAACCCTAAGACGAATAATTTAATTCTACAATAGACCTTTATTAGAGGGGGATGCACATTGAATAACATAAATCATAGGCCCTTACAAATAATTGACTCCAAAAAAACAGTATATCCCAAAACACACAAGTTCAAAAAAAAACAATATTTAATTGAACAAGATTTGTTTAACCAAATTCCCATTTTTAAAACCAAGGAAATACTAAAATTATCTATTATTCCGAAAGAAAATGGAAACCATTTTTGAAATTCAAACCCTAAGTAATAACCTAGATTTGAAAGTTATAAAACATTTCCAAAAATCCTTTTCAAATAGCACTATCTAGTTAATTTTTTTATCTTTCAAAATTTTTCAATCTCTTTCCTTTTGGATCATTTTTCAAATCACTCACCCTTTTCAAATGCACCCACCAAAGGTAAAATCAAAACATTTGAAAAAAGTAAATTTTGAAATCATTGGTTTCCATTTAAATAAGAATTCCATATTTCAAAAAAATATGTACATTTGGTTAGAAACCCAATCACATATAAAATATTTTACAAATTCCAAAATGAAACCAAGTATTTTAAAAAAATTTATAAAACCCATACCATTTTAAAAAAAATACCTAAGTCCTTATTTTAAAAATAATTTTTTTCTTTTGAAATGCATTTTTGACTAAAACAAATAGAATTTCACATCACATAAATATATAATAAAAAAATAAATAACAAAATACTTAATTGAAATTCCATTAAAAAATTCTAACATATCATAAGACTGAAAATGACCTCTATCACACTACCCAAATACCTACAAAAATACATGTTTGCAGTTGTATAAGTAACAAAACAACATATATACACAACCATTCTTAACTTGGAAATAAGGTTGGTGACCACATGATAGTCATGAGTTGGTACCTACAATGATTCGGGAATTAAGTGTTTCGTTGCCATATGGTTTGTCAAGCCATACAAGCCAAATTCATGCTTGAATTTCCCCCTTTCCTTTTTTCAATCCTAAAACATCAAATAAAACCCTCAATATATCTAAACTATAAAAAATTAAGATTAATACATCATAAATGGTAAATATAATAAAATCTCAAACTTAAGATTCAGATGCCACTTCCCCTGGAAACCTGAGGCTCAGGGTATGGAAGTGCTAGCTAGGCTCTCCATACACCTACCTCTCATGTTCCAATGAAAAATACATATCAATAATTCACTGAAACAACATATAAAAATTGTAACTCAAAATTATTAGGATCCTATGGAAAATAGAAACATAAGATCTATTTCCATTTTTAATGAACTGGTCTGGGTCGTCCCTCATACGGATGCTTGAAGCAACTTTCCACTAATCTAAAGGGCGTTCTCAATCCCCATGGGCTAGAAACTACTTCCTATGAATAAAAACAAACAAACATGTGAATGGTTTTTTCCATATAGTAATATAAAATAATATAAATATAATAAAATATATCATGACCCATCCATACATAGAATTTCCATGACATAGAAAAATAAACCTGAAAAAAACCTTACATAAATTGTAGAAAAATAGATAAAAAGTAGTGAGAACCAAAAAAGTCACTCACCCTCTACAAACCCTATTATTCAAGTAAAATAAGCCTATATCTAATTGATCTAATTTTCCCACCAACAACTATAGTTACCCTCTATATTTAGAAATTAGTAAAATCTAAATTATCAAAGATAAATCATGTAGAAGGCCACACAGAGGGAATTCTGAGAAATTTAAATGAATGTAATGCTAAATCGTGGAATGGGAACCAATGTATGAATGTGATAAAATAAAAACTAACCTCAATTAACAATGCCTAAAAAGCGGTTCAAAGAATAATTGGGATACTGTAATTGAGATATTAAAATAGGAGTGAACATAAAAGTACTTAGTAATCCACGAAAACATGTTGAAGTTAAGTAGTCACTTTCATATTACATATTAAGAATTATGGATTTAAATAAAATATAAAAATAAATATTATATATATATTTGTACATATAAGAAAAAATATATCAAATGTGTGTTAGATAATATTTTCAAATATTTTTATGAAATGAAAACAATCTCTTGAAAAACATCCTTTTCCCGAGCTAAACCACTTTGTCAAAATACCACTTTAAATCAAAACTTTCAAAATAGATTCATAAAAAAATATTTTATAGATTAAAATTTAAAAACTAAAATTGGTTTACATTTAACACACGTTTTCCCAAAAAAATATTGAAAACCAACCATTTAATAAAAACTAGACATAATGTGCCAAAAACCCATTTTGAAATCTCACAAAGACTTGGAGTTCCAAAACAAACCAAAATTCTTTTTTCTCATAATATAACACCTTTAAAACTCATTTCAAAAAAATATTTTGAGAAACTTTAGTAACCTTGATTCCCATTCCCTTCTTTAAAACCAATTCATAAATTCTTTTCAATCACTTGAAAAGTAAATGACATAAACAGTGGAAAAAGTACTCAAGTAGGAACCACTATGTCAAGTCAAGAAATGTGGTGAAAAAAAGTGAATATTTTGCAATAAAACAAATAATAATAGGGGATAAAATACATAAAAGAAGTTAAATCCATTAAATGACCCAAAAAAGGATCCTAGCATCAGGGGCTCTGCCCTTTGTCCTAACATGAGACCATCCTAGACTTCACTCAATTGAATAAATTGACGACATACGTTGCACCCAAATACCAACATGTGACTATCCTACAACCAAACTCATTATAATGTAACACCCCATTTATCACTATCACAAACTATAGGGTACACTAACAGTGTACAACTACCTAGTTATGTATAAGTCAAGACTCTAACTTAGCAATTAGGGTTACCATGACAAATCAAAATAGAGGTGAGAACAATTAATAATTCCTTAACTCAAGGGAAAAACATTTTAAAAAAAATTCATGCATCACATCCTACCCTCAAAAAGGCATTTCTATAACCAATAAAAACAAAAACATATGAAATTAAATAAAAAAACATCCCCATAGTGGGTTACATGCCACTATTGGCTATAATAATCCCAAATGGGTTCAAGAGGGTATCACATCATTTATGAAAACTAATTTACATTAAATAAAAACATTACATAACATTAAAAAAATATATTAAATAAAATTAAATTAATTAAAACACTTTTGAAACTCAAATAGAGACTCTCCCTTCCCCCTTTAAGAAAACAAACTTTGAAAATTATCCAAGTCAAAATGAGTATAAAATTTAAAAACTGCATGTATTAATTCACCACTTTAAAATAACACAACCCATGTGTAAACATTTAAAAATTTTAAAAACACCAAACACTTTGTTTGAAAACCATTTTAATTCCCGAAACCTTTTTATAAAAAAAATCTGGTTCCTACCACCACTTTAGAAACCAATAGTTTTCATTAAAAATCCAAACATGCATTTTCTCAAACCCTTATAAAGGATTCACATCCCCTGGTAAGGTTAAAAATACTCTCATATAAAAGTGTCCCCTCATTATTTATATATTTATTCATACATGGAAAAAACCCATTGTCGATCAAAAATCATTTAAAGGTGTGTAATAGAAATAAATAACAAAGAAAAACCTACCAAAAATTGAAGGTGGGAGAACTAGAAGGGTCTAAAACACATCACCTTCGAAGTAAGATTCTAAAAAATGAAAGGTGGTGAAATAGAAGACCCATCACACAACCTAAAAAACAAATAACAAAACAAATTATCTGTCCTAAAACCCCAAGGTTTTGAAAAAACTCATAATAATGATGGTTAAAGTGAAAATCACAAGATGAAACATAATGGGGGAGGAGAAACCCATAATAAGGTGTATCACACTCGAAATCATTAAAAAATATAGAGGAAATGAAACCATGCTAGGAGGTTGAAAGGGATAGAGGCACACAACCATAAAGGGAGAGATAAAATGGAAGGGAGTTTTATAAGGGTGTAACATGCAATCAAGAGGGGAGTCCATGAAGGAAGAGGGCCACTAATAGGTGGATCTCCTGTAGAAGGAGGTTGTATCATGTGAGGAGGAGGCCACATGGGGGTGGGGGGTTTCACATAATGTATAGGGATATGGGAGATGTGTGAGTTTTTTCTAGTGTTTTGAATTATAAATAATTAAAAAACTCCTGTAAATAATTGGGTTAGGTATCATAGCTTGCCTAATAGTGTGATAACCAAGTACAAGGAACTGTATTTCCCAAAAAAAACTTGCACAATATCTTTTATAGTCCACATAGTTGGAAAAAATTGATCCAACTATGACAACCAAAATTTCTAACACACAAATACTAATCACATTCTTGTCACATGGTTTACCTAACCATGTGGAATCCATGTACTACACCCTATAATCACCATAAATTTCCAAACAGTTACTGCACAATTATTACTAATCTTGCACAACCCATATTCAATACAAATGTTCTCAAAAAATTAAAATTCTAGCCTGAGGATTCCAAAATATAAAATAAACCAAATAAATTAATTTAATTTAATTAATTCCATCCACAGTTATATGGTGGGAATCACGCATAAAATATTATATAGAATAAAATATATCATACATGCATCAAGCTTTAGGGTGTATCTCAATCAAACTCATACTTTCACTAAATACTGATAAACTTTGTTCTATTCAACATTTTATTACATTATATATAATAATTTGTGAAACTATATCCAAAAATATTTTTATATTTTCCTAAACCACTTTTGAAAACCTACCATAAATTTCAACATGTATCATATCATATATAATAATTTATGAGTTACCATACAAAAATATTTTTAAATAAACTCTGTAACTCTTTTATAAAAATTCTCTATGTTTGGTAAAACATAATAACCATTTAATAAAACTAAAATTTTGACCACATGGTTCTTTGTAATATTGAATAAAATTATGAATTATTCAATACATAAATTCAATCAAATTTTTGTCTCTATAAAAGAATCAACATTACTAAATCTACAAATGGACCAGGAATGATATTCATGAAATATATGTATCACTATACCTTTGTCCACTAGTTTTAATGTTTACTGGTTTGTAGGATTATATAATCCCTTTGTACTATACATAGAGTATCTAAAATATAAAATGAATGTCATAACTATATTGATTCTTATATGGAATGATTATCCAAGTATAAAATAACCATATAGATAAATATATCGCACGTTATTCACCCTGATGGACATGAATAAACATTACCCTCACCCAATAGATAAAGAACTTTACAAATGATATTATCTAGGCACATCCATAAACTCCTTTATTATATCTCAATTGAGGACCCACATGTCATTCTCATCATACAAGAGATTAAACATTAATCCGTGACATAATCAATAGTATACCCAATCGTGCATGATTATCTTAGCCTTAAGTTAGGTGTTAGTAAGGTATCAAATTATGAAGGTTTTCATGATAGGTATTTTATAAAATCTTTTGTATAAGGATTTAATATGAAACATAAACCCCTAGTTTACCAAATATATAGTGTATGACACTCCATGTGGTATACATGGATAATCATCTAGCAACCAAAACTCATTTTTTGTCTCTTGATCATATTCTATATCTCAATAAAAAATCCCACCATTGATAACCTTATCAATTCATGAAAAACTATACAAATCCATGATAAACATCAGTTAGGGAGAACCCAATATCTTACATTGAGAGGATAATTATTATTTCACATCATTAATATATAAAACAATCATCAAATAATTATAAAATAGATAATTATTTTCTTATAACATGATAGATTACCTATTATTAAACTTATTTAATAATATTACTAAAACCATACATTAGTTCTCCCTAATCATGCCCTATATGATATAAAACTAGTGAGGCATTTTTTTTGTTTTAATTTTAGGGTTTTATTAAACTTATTACATATCTATATAATTCCTTCCACATATATATGTGATCATATAATGAATACTACCACTAAACTACCATAATGGGTAATATCTTAAGAGGAAATATGGTATGAATAATTTTGTGACTAGGAATAATATTAATAATCATTAAATACTTAAATAAGTATTCTAACTTCTTTACATTAGAAAATTAAATGTAATAATGTTAATAACTTCTATTATTTACTTGGAAGTATTTCTATGTTCCTCATCATCATTATTCATGGAAATTTTACATTTAAACATTTCCTTGAGACCACTGTGGTAATAATATATAACTATTTACATTAAAATATTTACCAAAAAATCCTAAATACATTTATGAAATAAAGTGACTTTCACTTTGAATTTGATTGGTTTAATAGTTTATTTTTTTAAAAGTTCTCTATGTCAAAATATAGTTCCAATATACTCTTAGAAGGCATATTTTACTTCAAATATATTCCCAAGATACACAAACTCCTTTAAGTAAGAAATAACATCTATTTTATTTAGTTGGAATATTTTACAAATAAACTATAAAAAATAACATATTATATGGTGTTCTATGTGTTATGAGAAATAATTTGAAAAAACTTTATTCAAAATATTCCATATGATATTAGTGGGATATCATTCCCCTATATTTTAACAAATATATTTAATAAAATATTTTTTCCAAAATAAAACTCATTTTATCCAAAATTATTTTCAAACAGGTTATATTATCATATAAATCATAAAATATTTGTATCCAAACACGATCTAAATTTATTCATATTAACTATTTATTTATAGATAAATTCACTTATCATATAAGATAAATGAGATAAAATAAACATCATTTTTTTCCAAATTCATCCAAGATTTGTTGTAATCCAATGCATCAAATCCCTTAATGTAATATTTTTTATCTACCATATTGATATATATTTTAAGTATTAATTATCAATTCTTCATTAATTTTTAACTCTTATATGTATTCAAAAAAATATTTTAATATATAGTTGGTATTATATACCGTTTAAAATTTAAAAATTTTATTTTTATAACAATAATAATTAATGTATATTCTCTATATAGGTTCTTATCCCCATCATATATGTTGGAATATTTGTTCTCTGGAGACTAGGATTACTATAGTATAAGAATTATACCTCCTTACAAACTCCTTCATTACATTTCAATGACTTTGGTTGGATACTGGATGACACACTATTAGACTTTCCAATATATTTTTATTCTTTTAGTTTGAAAAGTTTCCCTCTTTTACTATCCACATATCACCAAAGCATGAACATATTTGGTCCTAATTTTCTAACCTTGAAACTTTGAGAATATTTGGTAATGTTTTATCGAACTCATTCCCATTTTCATAAACTATCCTATAATAATTATAGAATGAGGTTCATATCTAGATCAAGAATTAAAGGAAAATTCTATTCCCTCCGATTTAATGACATACTCAATCATATTGAGTACACGAGAAAAAAAATTAAATTTCCTTTTTTTATTTTACATCTAAAAAATTCCTTTTAAATCATAATATAATCCTTCTATTATTCTCATATATGTATATAGATAATTTAAATATATGTATAGTTAAGAAGGTTTTACTCTAACACATAGATTTTTTATTTTTTCTTAACAATAATTCCTAAGTTTTTTACCAGTTTTAAATTTCATTTACATTAATTCGTTATTTTTTAAGAATTATTATCAAATTCAAGTTTAATGTTAATGATGCCCTTTTATTTATATTAGAAGCTATTATCTGATGAATTTTTTTTATATTAATTTAATATGTAATTTTATAAAATGCACTACCAATAAAATGATAACCCTTTTTAATTACATCATATCCATTTGTTGACCATGATATATATTTTACAATGTATTTTTTTAAACTTTTATATCCCTATCACCTCTTAGTTATTTAATTATGTCATTATTTCAATAAAATCATTAATTATTCTTGAATTTTTTGGAAGATAACTCCTCATCCAAACCCATAATATTTATTATCCTAACTATATACTTCTAGTATCCTAACAAATAGGGTTTATAAGCTATGTGTAACCCTAATATAATAGTGATATTTGGTTACCTAACACTTAGTGTTTAACATTTCCATTATTCTATGAAAAATATAATCCATTGGAACCCTAAACTGACAAATAGTACATGAATTAATGAATTAGGTCTTGTAATTTTTTTTATTTGGAATGAATCTAACACTTATTATTTTTAAGTGGTTTTAAATCTCACCATCTTATCCCTTGTATTCCAATGAAATGTATGAATGCTTCTACTTATTTATTTTTTAATCCCTATTCCTTCTACCAAATAAATATGTTCAATCCATATTAATTTGGAAATATCTATATATCTCATAGATTGTGTTACTAATTTTGAAAAAATGGATTTCATTTATTTGAATTGTATTCTGGTTTGTGTTTCCCGTCAATCCACACTAGGTTTATTAGGTAGATTACACGGAAAGTGATCTTACAGTACAATATGACTACATTATTGAAGATGGTATAATTTCCCATTCTTTTCCAAATTTATGGGCACAAAATATAGAGGAAGTGGAAAGAATCATGATATGAGGTTTTATGGGTTTTGATATTTATAAAAATGGTAAAGTAATGGGTTTTAAAAATACTGGGTTTTGCAAAGGATGAGATTCATTAATATGTGGAGAATCGTGAATGGAGTGATGGGTTGATGATGATATTTGTGACTATTATAAGCTTCACGAGGGGGTTAAATTTGATCATATATTATTGAGTAAAAGATATTAAAGAAATTATTTTTTTAGTTTCAATAGAAATTCCCTATAGGTGTGTTAGCATCGCGAATGACTGAGCCTATAAATATGATGCTACCCCAACTTTATTAGATATGAAAACAATTATAGAAAAAGCTGAAACAATCTGAATTATCAAAGGTGAAGAGATTTTGAAATAAAGTATTTTTTGTGATGATGAGAATATTGAAAAGACTATCTTAGTCTTAAATAATTCTTAGGTATTTGGGAAAAAGGAGTTTCACAATGATTGGGTATTATGTGATGAAACAATGAGCTTCGTGAAGACAATTTGTTCGGAAAAGGAAGTTTGCTTCACGAAGGTAGTGAGCTTTATGAAGGATATTCCCAAATGGAAGTATTGAACATCAGGTTTAAGTAGAAAATGTTTTCAAGTGAATCAACTCAGGACTTTTATAAAAGAAGAATCTCTTTCAAGTTAGGGAGATAGACTTAAATGCCAATCTACTAAAGTGACATTGAAGTCATTAAACCGAGTGAGACACCTCTCAAATCAGTGTGTTGGGGGGATTCGATGGAAGTGTTCTATGGTAGGTAGTGTGATTCCCTTAAAATATTCTAAAGGTAGTGTTCCTAGAATAAAGTGACTGGGTCTGAACTTTCATATCCCAAAACTAGTTTAGATCAGTGGATTTAGGTACACCTAACACACTATCAGACTATGCTACTTGAACTATCACTTAGTGGTGAACCAAGTAAAACTGTTGTGTCATCTCTCTTCATGTGAATGTTTAAATTATTTTATTTTACCATCAGATAGGTTTAACAGGTTCCTACCAATGCAGGAACAATATCCATCACTTTAGAAGAAAAGGTTGACACCCCGATTCACCCCTCCCCTCTCAAGGTGTTCTGAGGTCCTTCAATTAACCCATGTTAATATTTAACTATAATTACACATATAAAAATGAACCACACACACGAATTAAATGAAACCATTTTATGTAATTGATTATAACCATATGAAATAAAAAATCCACAAAAGATAACTCATTTTTTAATAGATTACCAACATCTACCTTTATACAAATATTAAGCTCCTAGGCCAGTGAATAGTCTAACCCAAATTCCCAATACCCAAGATTTTGTACTTAATAGAGATATCAATAATGTCAAAATACTTACACCTAATATGGATAAAGTAAAATTATCCTCTAAATTCAATTTCATAATATATTAAGAATACCATGTCAACGTAGAAGAGTACTGAATCAATTATGATACCATGAAGGTATGTCAAACCTTGACACCAACAACCTCGAGAATATGGTTGTTATACTACACTAGAAAAAAATACATAGGATCACATCTGTAATGATTAAATAGTTTAGTAGTCTTGGGAGACAAGATAAAAACATGATTCTCACATTACATATGGAAACCTAAAATACAACCTAAAACTTATAGTTAGAACATTATTATTTCTTCAAATAAATATTTTAAATAATTCATAGATCTCTTATTGATATATTGGTAAATGAAAAGAATAAGAAAGGGTGACCTCATATGCTCAGTAAGGGAAATCACATAACAAAAGCTATTATAGTATAAATAAATCCTGAATAATATTAAAGAGATAAATAATACTCAAATATACCACATAAACAATATCATTAAAAGGTGACTAAATCTATAAATGGAATTAAAATATAAATAATGACATGGATAATATAATCTATTTTCCTAATGATTGAATGAAAAATGTCAGACATCAGAATATTACTGTCAATTCCTTGTGCCATGACATCCTAAATAAATATGTAATACACACACTGAATACCAAAAATTGATTATCTCATGAGACCCATCGATCAATAAATATTCCATAAAATACCCATTGATCACTTTCTAAGTCCAATAAATTCATCATATAAAATAATGAACAAAAATTCAATACCTAATTAAAAAATATTCATATTGAAATTCTAGCTTATGAATTGTTAATATTTTTTAGGGTCAATAAATAGGTAAAAATGATCATAAGTGATCCGCAGTAGTGTAGTGGATGATATAATTATATTATATCCCCATTAAAGTATAATATTAATCAAAGGATGTTTTCATAGATGCAAATATTTTATCAATATAAACATAACATTTATTACGGAAAATACCATTTTCATTTTGAAAACACTTATTTTAAATATAAAAAATTTTAAAATATTAATAAAAAATATTATTTGAAATGAAACATGGAAAATTTTAAATGGATATTCAAGGTGTAAAATAGATATGATTTCAAAAAAATCTTTTCGTGGTGTAAGAGTTAAAACTAAGATTCTATTTACACCTTCAGTAAAAATCATCTCATTCAGAAAACTATACAAAGATTAATTTTAAAACTTTTATATGAATTAAAACATAGTTAAAAATGAATTTAATCAAAAATTTAATATTATAAAAAAATTCCTAAATTTTTTATAAATAAAATATTTATGTGTAAGAAAAACTTTCACATTCAAATAAAAAAACTAAGTCAGTTTTCCTTAAAAACATTCTTTTAGACTTGTGAGTAATTAGAGAGAGGAAAATTAAAGTAAAATTTTTAGTTTCAAAAAATAAATAAAGGATAATAAAATATATTGGGTTTAATAAAAAAATATTTTATAATTCCTCCAACATAAACATAAACATAAATAATCTAGAATAAATATGCGATTTTGGAAAAAACAGTTATCCCACGTTCGATTTGACTCATAAGTGATTTTAATCTTCTATATAATAAATTTAGATTTTTTATAATTATATAAAAAATTTACATTTATTATAATTATATAATAGAAGAATATACATACTTATAATCTCATATATGACCCACTTATAACATTTCAATACCCATTCATTATTATTTTTTCATTATCATCATCATTTTGAGTGTAAACTGCTTCAATTTTCATGTATGATTTGTTTCGACAATTATGATCCTTGAATCTTGATCATGGTTCTATTATATCAATTATTTCAATCATGATATAAACATAATATATATTCATTATATACAAATTAATTATCATCCATGATATTTGGAAATTAAAAATGAATAACACCCCTTCATGAAGGTGGTAGTCCGCACCTACATTCGAGCGACATTCAAATTTTTTAATACATCGAAGAGTAGGAAGGTAAATGATATATTATATTTATATAATCATAATTATGTAACAAATATCATATATATTAGCATATTTATAACCATACAAATAAAGCATTTATGAAAAAAATTACACCGCTACGTGGAGAAGGTGGACCATACATACACAAAAGTGATGTTTTAATTTTTTATATAATAGAAATGAGGTGGAAAATGGTTGTACCATAAAAAAAATAAAAAATAAGTATATTTATTATACTATATTAATTATTTTATAATGGGTACACCTTATTTATGTGAATTATAAGAATAAATAAACTTCTAAATATTTGGTAAAGATGATAACCTCTTCTTTACGATACATCATTTATATTACAATTTTAACCTTCCTAGTATGGGCTTAAAAAAAACATTAGATCAAGAAAAAATGGAAGTGATATTTGAATGTTTTTTATTATAGTGTATCTGAGCTACAATGATAATTTTTTTATGAATTAGGTAGGAGAAGATGTTCTTTTTTTTATAAGTGAGGGGGGGGGGACTTGGGGAATTACTTAAAATATTTAAATAATATAAAGTCATTTTATTGTGAAAGTGAAACCAATTTGATAGAAATTAAAATAAAAGATAATATATGGTAAAAATATATTAAAAAAGTAATATATATACATTTTAAATGTAATGTTTCCATTATCTCTTTGTTTAACCCCTAGTAAACCTATTTTAACCATAACCATGATAATTAAATTTTATTGTTTTACTATTCATTATAAAAAAATAAATTTTTATTTATTACCTAATATTAAATAAGTTGTTTAAAAATATCTTATTCATTTTATAGTATTCAATTTGAATAATTGTAATAAATTAATTTTAATATAAGTATGCAAAATGCAATAAAAAACCATTTTTGGAAAAATGTTTATTTTATGTATAAAAATGATTTTACAGAAAAATAAAGTATAATGTAGATTATAAAGGAAGTTATTTATGGAACCCCCGGTTTCTTGTACTTTACCCATTATTTATGTGTTTTTGGAAAATATATTGGCCAGGTTATGTTTCTAGAGGTTCATAAGAGTTTGGGCATGTTTGGGATGTTTTTTAGAGGTGTGAGGTTTGAGAGCTATTTGTATAAATATTGAAACACCTCTAGGAAAATGTGAAAGGAAAGAAAGTGGTCACTATACTACTTCATGGTTTGGAAAAACTATGTAGATTCCCAAGTGTAACAATGATCATTGAAATAGTGGGGAATACATAGTTGGTGCCTGATTTGTCTTGTTGTGCAAGCCAACCATGTGATGGGTTGGCTTAAGAAAGTAGGTCATGCATGGTTGGTGAACAATTTGTCTAATTTTTTGATCCAACCATGTGAGTTATTGTCTTAATAAAGTAGAAACCACATATTTTGAGAATAATTTTCTAAACTGTATGGCCTAGCTCTGTGGTGTATAGTTATCCCTCCTTAATTAGTGTATTTAATATTATTTATTTTCATTAAGCCACGTTTTCCCCAAAATTCTCCAATAACATGAATTAATTTTACTACCAAGGATTGAAAGAAGAATCCCTTTGGTTAAGAGTTATCTGTAGGTGAATCAATGTGTGTTGGAGGCCTAAATTCATTGGTAAGTGCTCATTCTTCCATATTATTCTTTGATCTATTCTCCTTCACTTTCCAAAAACCTTATATCTAATATGTTATGGGATGATATTTATTCATAGATGGGAATTGTGATTTTTTATGGTTGGATATAGGGAATTTAAGGTGGTTCATTACCGTATCTTGAGAATCATTATTCCTTTCTTTATTTACACCAATTTTTGTGAGGCAAGTGACTTCTATCTCGACTCTAGTTGATTTCAAATTAAAGGATTAGTTTTAAGTGAATGATTTTTTTTAAAATTATTGTGAAATTATTGTGTGAATTATTTTTTGAAACATTTTTGGTGATGGTTTTGGAAAATTGTGAAAAATTATATGGTTTCTTGGAAAATCCTCTTTAATAATAACATTAAATTGATGATTTTAAATTTCTGGGTTTGATTTGTTAAATGAAAAAATATTGTTGAGTTTTTCAAAGAAATAAATATTTTATGTGAAATGAAATAGCCTGGTTTTTGGAATACATGGTTTGTGTGGGTTAATTTTTATTATATGTGACCATGTGGGAGATGCATATTCCATTTAGGAGCCTGGTATTTATTACTCTATGACGAATTGGTAGAACAATGAGATACCACACATGATTATAGAACTTTGACATGGGCATGCATTTGTAAATGTGTGGAATCAAGGAATGGGCGTTCAAAATGGGATTTGAGAAAATTTTTTTATAGGCTTATTTTATTTCTATCCATTAAAAACTGTATTGGATTTGATAAAAATTTGTTTACATTTGTTAACTACTTTAAATAATTTTCTATAAATATTATTAATTGGTTCTTGTCCGAGTAGCATGTTTTGTTAAGTCATTGGGGGAAATCCTATCATGTTTAGAATCACCCCTTGCTTGGGAACTATTGCGAGATTACAGATGTTATCTATTGAGACACAAGAAAAGGCAAGGCATCTCAAATATTTAGGGATGCCTCTTGATACCTTGGGAATGTTTTCTTAAGTTGGATCATGGAGCATGTTGGTTGTTGCTAGTTCATGACTTTAGTATCCTTGGGTTTTTTTGTCTTTGAATCCTTTTGTTATGTCACTTGGTTTCATCTTGTACTCTAATATGGCTATTATATTGGTTATGTTTCATGTTTTATTTTTTACTCATGAATTATATAGAGGTTTATTTATTATTGTATTATGGTTTGGATGTTTAACTTTCAAAGGGAAAATCACCACCCAATTATTCCTGAATCCCTTAGAATTTATTTCCCGAGCTTGGAGTCTTGGTGTTTTCACTTAAGTCCAACTATCTTCCCACCACCGCTTCCAAAGCCAATGGGTGAGGGACATGATTTTATGAATGGTATCAGTTTGTTTGATCTTTGGGTATCATATTTTTTAAATCCTATCGTTTGAAATGATATCTATCTTGATATGTTTGTATGTATCTTGGGATGGTAGAAAGGAGTAGGAATTTCAGAACCTGAAATGTGGAGAATAAAATTGAGTTGCTAACCTATTTATGATAAACATCAATTTACGAGGGAGTTAGAAACATGAGTGTTTTTAAAAACATATAGGAGAATTTTTACCTCATCAACATGGGTTTAGCCGATGAGAGTTTCCTAACATGCATTGGTAGTATGAATTCCTAATAGAATTTAAGTATTCATTATTGAGTTAATTATTTATGAATTGGTAATAATTAATGTTTTTTTAAAAGTGATGCAAATGTTTTCAAATGGTGAGATTTTGAAAAGGATTTATGTTGGTATTTTGAAAATGGTTTAATTTTTTTATTTTGGATTAAGAAGATTGTTGAACTTGCTGAAATATTAATTTTAAATACTAAAGACATTATTTTCTTGACTGTGATATTAAATGGAGT
This sequence comes from Viscum album, assembly GCA_963277665.1. NCBI lineage: Eukaryota > Viridiplantae > Streptophyta > Magnoliopsida > Santalales > Viscaceae > Viscum > Viscum album. Next base: position 1,819,179,769 of record OY728127.1, read on the forward strand.
TTTTTTGTTATAGAATATTGTGTTTGGTCTGTGTCATAGAAACCAAATGGAATAGGCTACTGAGAATGTGGTTGCACCTAATCCATGGGTGAACCAATAGTTGGTCCAATGTATTGTATAGGATTTTCGAGACACTAATAGGGGAAAATAAAAAGGATAAACTATGATATGTGGATCATTAATTATAGTTTTAAAATCATAATCAACCCATATTTTAGGGTGATTCTGATTTGGAAAAAGAAAAAATCTGGTTGAATATGATGAATCAAATCTGGGATTTCCTTGGGAAACCAACAATGTTGAATGTAAATTTGGCGATGTACATGCTGAAGGATCTATCACGATAGTGGTGGGATTTAGAAATTTTGGACAAATTTTATCACAAAATAGCATAAGAGGATTTTGAATAATTTTTTGTAAATAATTATATTCTCCCATGTTCAGAATTACTAGAATAATAGTCTTATTCAGTTTTAAGTAAGTGGATCTCTCAAAAACATACCATGTAGCTTAATTTATTAATTTAGTTCATCTTCACTTGAAGTTGCTGCACGTTCATCCTTAAAGGAACATATTTTTGTGTCAGGGTTGAAACAAAAAATTTGTTCAAATATTACCATAATTATATTAATATATTATATAGATATGGTCAATATAGTGATGGTAGTAGAAAGAGACATTGCAGGAAATGAAGTTGGAGGAAGCCTGATCATTCCTATGGGAATAGGTTGGAACTCCAATGATTGAAACAAAAAAGAGGATGAACACCTATTCTCAATGGGGTGGTATATCTCAGAATCAGATTGTGGGATCAATCAAATTACCTCATTGGAAAATGAGTAAGACTAGATGTTTTCAGTTTGATTATTTTGATCATATGAAATGAGATTGTGTGGAACCACATTTATCATTTAATAATTGATTGCATATGAGACATATTTTGAACTATTTTCATATTTCTCAAAGGTGAGGTTCTAGGAAAAAATCTCATGTCACTCAAACATCATATACCTCAATGGGATGAGTGTGATAGAATAACTCTCATAGTTAGAACCATGTCAGCTATGGTGATTCCAGGAATACCATTAATCATAATCCAGTACAATATCAACAAGGTAACAAAGACAAAAGTGATGTGAGTAAGCAATTGTATGGATCCTGGAATGTGATCATGGATAATCAATCAGGACCTTTGATAATGATAGGTATGATTATTTTTAATTCCATACTAATGAAATATTTGTTGTATACGGGTGTGTCCCATTTATTTATTTCTTCTCCTATAGTATATATGATTGGTTTACATGTTGAGATGATGAATTCTATTTTGAAATTCCAAACAGATTTCGGACATTGAGAGTTTTGAGCCTTGAAATGTGCACCCTATTCAATAACAGTTGATGGAAAATAGTTGGTATGATATTTATATGTGCTAGAAATGGACGTCTATGACTTGATTCTAGGAATGGATTGGCTGACAAGATTTGAAGCCTATATCAATTTCTATACATGGAAGGTGAGTTTCAAATCCTTAGATGGTGTACAAAATATCTACAAAAGAGATTGGCAATTAGATGCAAGAATAGAAAGACCCTTTATATTGGTGGTTGGAATTATCTCTTACTAGTTTACCATTGTTACTTTGGCATCAATAGATGACATTAGGAATAAATATTTCTAACCATAGTGGACCAGTTCCTAGATGTTTTTCTTAATAAGTTCTTAGGGATTACACCCAAAAGTGATGTGGAGTTTATGATTTTTATTATAATTGGGACAAGTCCTATTTCCCTTCAGTCATATCATATTGAAGAAAAAATGGGGGAATTGAATGAACACTTGGAGGAGTTGTAAGTTTAAGGATTCATCCAACCAAGAACATCTCTATGGGAAGTACCGATTCTTTTTATGAAGAAGGAATATGGAGTTGTTATGATTTGTGTAGATTATCATAAACATAACCAAGTTATGATAAGGAATTGTTATCCTATTCCATGAATTGATGATCTATTTGGTCAATTGACGTAGTCCCAATGGTTCTCTAAGATTTAGTTATGTTCAAAATATCACCAACTACATGTTTGGTAGGAGGATATTCTAAAGACAACATTTGGAAATAGAAATAGCCACTATGAGTTTGTTATTTTGAATTTTGGTCTTAGGAATGCACCCTCCATCTTTATTTAATTGATGAATCAGATATTTTAAAGGTATCTAGATTTCTTTTTAGTGATGTTTATTGAGGATATACTAGTGTAATCTTAGATAATGTTAAGTCATGATGAACACTTGGTAGTAGTGTTGGGTATCTTGAGAAAGCATCATCTGTTTATTAAGTTTTCAAAGTGTGATTACTAGATACAAGAGGTATGTTTCCCTATCGGCATCCTTTCTAAATATGGAATTTCTATAGATCTAGAAATAATCCATGTTTTTATCTATTATAAACCATTGAAGAATGTCTTTTAGATACATAATTTTCTTGTCTTGGAGGGATACTACAAACATTTTGTATGTGATTTTTCATGTTTGGAATCAGTGATGAAATATTTAGCGAGGAAAGGTTCCCTATTCCAATGGAATAAGGAATATTAGGAAACCTTTCAAGTGATTAAGTTTAGACTAACATTGAAACCTATCCTTACATTATCAATTTCTGGATATGGATTTGTTTTCTATTGTGATGCATTAGGATCGGGGTTGGGATGTGTTCTCATGTAGAGAGATCACATTGTTAATTATATATCATGACACTTATGGTTTCATGTGATGAAATACACAACACATGATTTTTAATTTCTGATGTGGTCTATGCATTGATGACATGGTTTCATTACTCTTTTTAGTTATAAATGTATGGTGTTTATGGATCATAAGATATTGAAACACATTTTCTCACAAAGATATTTGAATATAATGAAAAAAGAAGGGTGAAATCACTTCAATTGTTAAAATTTGACTTAATGTATATACCAAATAAACTAAATTAAATTTTGGATGCATTAAAATGGAAATCATATAATCAGTTGGATAATGAATCTTCAAATTAGTGGTTGTTGATTTCAGTTATAGCTGACATAAAACTAGATTGTACCAACTAGGGTGGTATTGCTGCTTGATTCTTAGTATCATTTTTATGAGGTTTAGAATATTAAAGTGGCTTTGATATCCAATTCAGAATGTGTTACCATGAAGTTAAAACTAAATGGTGGGGATACCATTGGGGGATGGAAGCTCATTAGGAGTTTAGTTTTGAGGTTTAGATATCAAATAATGCCACCTTTGGTGTACCAAGAAAAAATTCATAATGATTTACACCATTTGAAATTTTTAGTTCATCGAGGAATTAAAAATATGTATAGATTAATAAAAAATTTCCTTTGTGACTTTGGTATAAAAATGTAAAGGGTAGAGTTCTTTTCAAGATTCCTCATTTTCAGTAAGTTAAGATGGAATGCCAATAACCTATGGGAATGTTGAGTCTTTTCCAATTCCAGTATGTAAGTGGGAGTAAATATCTATGGATTTTGTGAAATGTTTACCAAGGATGGTTAGGAAACATGATTCCATATTGGTGATAGTGGATCGAATCTCAAATTCAGATCATTTCATCATTATTCCAGAAACTAATTCAGTGGAAGATTTATAAAAAATCTATATCTGATATGTTATAAAGATTCATGGAATTCTGGTACATATTGTATCTCATAGAGACCTTAGTTGATTATGATTATGGATTATCATTTGCAAATAGATGGAAAATATGAACAGATAATACAAACATTGTACAACATGATCAGGGCTTGTTTGATGGATTTTTATGGCTCATGGGGAGATGATTTACCATTTTTGGAGTTCTCTAATAACAAAATTTATTAGGCCTCGATAAATATAGATCCTTTGGAAGCATTGTTTTTGGGATTACTTATCATTGAACACATTTTTGGTTAGAAATAGGCAAGAAATCAAAAGTTGGACTAATATTTTAGCAAGAAACAACAGAAACTATTCCGATGATCAAGAAGAGAATGTAGATGACTCAAAGACATCATAAGTCATATACCGATCATTGTCGAAGACCATTGTCATTTAAGGTGAGTGATCATGGGTTCTTGATAATCTATCAAAGGATTGTGAATTATCATTTTTTGTAATCATAGAAATTTATATCCTAGATACATAATCCCATTTTATATAATTGAATGAGTTATTGAGATGTTATATCGGTTTGATTTTCCAGCAAGGTTCATTTAAATGCCTATTTTTTGACATCTCCTAATTTAATATGTATCAACATGATACTCACTATGTGATTTGATGGGATCACATTGAACTAGATCTAGATACTATGTTGGTTCATGTTCTCATACAAACTGTGGATAGGTACAAGAAAGTATTTCATGGGAAAATCATCTATCTAGTGTCAGTTTTATGGAAACACGGTCAGATTTCTGAAGAAATGTGAGAGCATGAAAATGAATTGTTGGAGTAGTTGCAAGAAATCAGTCAAGAAAAATATTACTTTATACATTATGAAGATTTAAGGATAAATGGTGAGGATAATTTATCATTCCTAGTTTCAGGAACTTAACCATTTAATTTTTTATTTTAAGTAAATATATTGTTCATGTTAGGTTTTGGGAGGTTTAGAAGAGTTTTGGTTTGTTTTGAAGGATTTTATGGAGGAAAATGTTTAAAAAAGGTTGGTAGAAATAGTGAAGAAACTACCAGAAATAGTGTAAGGAAAGAAAATTTTCACTGGGAAGGCATATAACTGGAACACAATTTATCATAACCATGTAGATGTGTAGGAGAAACTGTGCTCTTTGAAATAGTAGGGAAACAAACAGTTGGAGAAAGCTTTGTCTAGCCACGAGATACAACCATGTGAGGGTTATATTAAGAAGGTATCTCATGCATGGTTGGTTAATGGTATTTATAACCATGTGATACAACCATACGAGGTGTTGGATTGAGGTAGTAGCAACCACACAGTTGGTGCATGGTTTTCCAAACTGTCCAACATAACCATCCAATGTACAGTTGGCCCTCTGATATTAGTGGAACCAACAAAATTAATTTAATTTAAGGCAAAATTTTAGTTAATTATCCCTTAACATGAATTATTTTTTCTCTCAAGGCATTATAGATGATTCCCTTTAGTTTGAGAGAGATCCATAAGAGAATAAAAGTCTGTTGAAGGCCTGGATATTTTTAGTAAGTTCACTTTATTCTTTATTATTATTTGATATATTCTCATGATCTTTCCCATAACCTTATGTCTAATCTAATGAGGGTAGATCCTTATTCTTAGATCGTAATTTCTATGTTTTATGTTTTTATATACTAGGGAATGGTGGTTTATAATTGGATCTAGAGAATCATTGTTCAATTCTTCTTTTTCTCCAATACTTTTTGAGATAGGTAACTTCTCTATTGAATCCACTTAATTAGAACATGAATAATTGGTTTGAAATAATTTTTTTCTTAAAATTATTGTCAAATTATTGGGTTAATTCTACATGGGAACCTCTTTAGTGATGGTTTTTTGATACTGTGTAAAATTGGATAGTTTCATTGAAAATCCTATTTGATGATTATTTTAAAATGGTGATTTTTAAATAATGGTTTCGATTTTTACATGGAAAATCTTTGTTGAAATGTTTTAAATAAATAATGTTTTTATGTTAAATACATTGGCATGGGTTTTGGAATACATGGTTTATTTTGGTTCATTTCCATTAGACATGACCCTATGGAAGGGGAATATTCCATTAGGGAACCTGGTATTGGTTATATTGTGAATACTTGGTAGGTCAATGAGAGACCACTAAATAATATGGAACTTTAACCTAGGAATGCATTTGTGGATGTGTGGATACGTGGAATCATGCATTGGGTATGGAAAATGGGGATTGATAATGGTTTTGGAGGATTTTTTATTTCTTTCCATGGAAAATTATTTTGAATTTCATATAAACTACTTTAAATTGGTTAATGGTTTTAAATTATTTTATTCAAATTTTTAAAACTGGTTCTTATCATAGTGACGTAAGTCGAGAAGGTATTGGGGAAATTCTATTGAGTTTATACTCACCCCCTTATTGGGCATTGTTGTTCATTTACATATGTCATCTATCGAGACATAGGTAAAATCAAGGTGTCCTCGTTCTTTAGTGATGCCTCTTGACACCTTGGGAATGAATTTTTGAATTAGATCATGGAATAGGTTGGGAGTTATTGGTTTATGTTTTTGGTGTCTTTGGGTTTTGACCTCATTGAATCCTTTGGTTATTCCACTCTGTTTCAACTTTTAAAATGATATATTTGTTGGTTTGGTTATGTTTCATGTTGTATTTTTATACTCATGTATCATATATAGGTTAATTTATTATTGAATCATTGTTTGTATTTCAAAGGTAAAATCATCCCTTTAATTTTCCATGAATCCCTTGGAATTTATTTCCTTCCTTTGGTGTCTTGGGGATGTCACCTAACGCCTAGTAACGTCCAACTACTCCTTTCCCAGAAAATAGTTGAGGGGTGGGATGTTACAATATTGGATTTTGTTAAATAAAGTGATACTTATTTTTCTTAAAAACAAAACCATAACCAAAGGGAACCATTTAATTACATTATTAACTGATAATAACTAAAAATAGTTTTTATTGGAATAAATACATTACATATATTTTCAAAAATGTTAAGCATATATTTCTAATTTCAACATTATATTTTTATATGAATTATATTACTTATTATATAAGTATTATTTACAGGAAAAAAGTTTCATTATATTTAATGTTATTCTTATATCATTATAATTTCATAAAATTGATGTTTGTGTATAATTATTACTTTTCACCATTCACAAAAAAATAAACTATTTTTTGAAAAATCTGAAAAATTCACCCTAAGATAATTTTGATATTCTAAATTAATAAATGACACTAATCTTATAAAATTAAATTTATAAAATTTTGGAGTTAAGGTTTTAAAAACATTCCTAAATAAATACATTTTCATTATACTATTATTTCTTTATATTGAAAATATTACGGTAATAAAATCTTAGGTGTAACATTATCCCCCTTAAAAATTTTCTTACAAAAAATTCCAGAATATCACGTCATGATCATTTGTGGGTTATTATTCATCATAAATTCTTTATATTCCCACACAAACTCTAATTTATTATTATTTATCTAAAGTAACTTTACCAACTAATCCATCTTATTCCTCTACACTTTAAATCTAGTGTTAACAATTTGGATAAGCTATTCTTAGTTAGAAAAATCAGGTTCAAATTATTTTTGTTTAAAGGTGAGAAAATTCATTGGTTATAGCATGTTACCCCCTAATAAATATATATCTAACACATAATGAATGTTATAGAGGCTTGTTATCATTAAAAAATAGTAATCTATATATATTATTCCTTCTAGAATTTCAAAATACCTGATGTACCCAGGATTTAATTTCCCATAGAATCTAAAACTTATAAAACCTTCGCATAGAGATACATTCAAGAAAACATGATCTCCCACATGAAATTATGAATACTTCATTTGACTATCGACTTATTTTTTTACATTGAGTTACCTTAATTTAATTTTTGATAATATTAACTTTTACCATTTTATTCTCAACATGATCTAGTCCCCAAAGATTCCTTTCACCATATTCAAACCAACAATTTAGAGTATGATGACTCTTTCTATACAATGAATCAAATGATTCCATTTTAATGCTTGAATGGAATCTATTATCATATATGAATTCCACTAAAGGTAAATATTGATCCATGAACCTTGAAATTCAAGTGAGTATTACCTCAACATGTATTATAATGTTAGAACAATCCTTTCATATTGCCCATCCATTTGAAAACAATAGGTGGTTCTTGAATGTTTTTCAGTGTCAAGATACTTCCAATGACTCTTACATAATGTCGATGTAAACCGTAGGTAACTATTAGATAAAATCAAGTGAGGTGCACCATGAAGTCTCACAAAATCATTAATATAGATTCGTATGAGGTGCTCAAGAGGTATATCTTCCCTTATATTGATGAAATGTGAGAACATAGTAAAAAAATAAAAAATAACCCATATGGAATCATTATTTCTAAGAGTATTTGGAAATATAGTGATAATGTATATATTAATATAATAAACCTTCCACATAGAAATAGGTATAGGTTTTATGAATCATTTAGGATGTTTTCATTAATCCTTTAATAATTGGAAAACCAAATAACTTGATACATAGTTTGAAATTTATCATATTATATTATCCCACAAAAATGTTCCTCCAATTCACAATATATTTTTATTCTACAAATATGTATAGATAAATTTTATCTATGAGATTTATCTAATAATTATCTATTCATATTAAGCATGTATTTAACTCATAACCTCTTTCCAAATTTTAAAATTCCTTTTTTATAAATGAATTCTATCAAATTACCATCATTCATGGTTTTGGTTTTATTTTGAATAATATTTTCATAAATATGAGAAATTTTTCTAATATCCCGTAGGGATGGTTTGGAACTCATTTGGATTAGAATTTATGTTTCCCTTTCTTTAATGATTCACATATCCAAATTCATTAAATACATGAATACCAGATCATTGATAATCTTCATTTTAGTCAAAACTCCATGATCCTTTATACTCAAGGCATCAACTACTTTATCTTCTTTTCTAGGGTGGTATTATATTGAGAAATGATAATTCACGAGTAGTTCTAACCATATCCTTTGCCTCATGTTGATATATTTCTTTAAGAAGATGTATTCTGAACATTTGTGATTTGAATATATTTCACATATTTCTATATAATGGTAATTCGTCCATATATTCTATGAAAATATTATGACTTCCAACTAAATATAATGGGTTTTATAATTATATACATGAATCATTAACTAGATAGATGCATATAAAAAAAATGTCCTTCCACTTAAGTATATATCTATGTGATTTTTTGATGAATCACTATATATAAAAAATCCACCCCTCCTGACGGTAATTTCAATACCAGTGCATTAATTAATATAATCTATAATTATTTAGAACATTACTTACATTATTTTGACCATATAAAATTAACCCCTTTATGTGTTAACATGGTTGACATGTTAGATAATTGAGATTTTTTAAAATAAATTATTGATAGTGACTTGCTGATTGAAGGAAATTACACACCATGGTTATATTTTTCGGTATTTTCCATTCCATCACTACCTTGTTTTTGAAGGATAAACTGATATTCCATCCTTGAAGACAATAATTACAAGAAATGAAACTTTCTAAATAAATAATTCAATTTTTCTAATTTTTCAAACAACTCATTTTTTTGAAAGATTTAATAATTATTAAACTATGAATCATATGTTCATCATATCTTCTAGATTATATTTAGACATCTACAATAAATAGTACAATGAATTTTTCAAGATAAAACTTTATTACTCTATTAATTAGTTCGATAAGATAATTCGGTGAATTAGTCAATCCAAAGGTCATGTATATAAATTCATAATGTAAATACCTCATACAAAATACCCTCTCTAGAATACATACCTTATTTACTTGCAGTTGATGATATCCAAAATAAATATTGATATTTGGAAGATATTTATCTTCTTGAAGTTGATAAAACAATTCATCAATATAGGGTAGAGGATACTTTTTATTTATGGTAATGACATTGATTTCCTTATAATTGATCAAAAAACTCAAAAAAACATCTATCTTATTAACAAAAAGGGGCTCCCAATGGTGAAACACAAGGTAGTATAAATACCTTATCATGAAAATCCTCTACTTTTTTATTTAGTTCCACTAATTCCATAGTGTCCATCCCATATGGAGTTTTACATATATCTTTTTTCATTAGGTATAATATTAATAGAAATATTAACATCATGCTAACGTGGGTGTCTAGATATTTATTCAGGAAACAAAATAATGTATACACGAAAAATATGTATATCCACTATTATAAGGATAACCTTTCCCTTCATAGGTTGTGTATGCAATTATTATCTAATAAGTTCATTAAAGAGACAAGTAGAAGTAGATTCCAACATGATTCAGATGATATAATCTCCCCTATGAAGATAAGGGATTTCACATCTGCATCATAAATTATAATATCCTTATCTTGATAATAAATTTACACATTATAATTTAAAATCAAATACATAGAATTATATAAAAGTGAACCATATGTATAATAATCATGTTTGAAAATAGGGTATCTCTTTTTTTATAATGGAGACTTAATAACATATCCTTATTTTAATAATATTTAAACTAGGAGTCTTGATTCAAAACATCCTTCTTAATGTTATAGGAAATTATATAAATTTTTTCTAGAAATGAAGGATATAAAAAAATGTAATGATCAAAAACCAAATAGAGCATTAGCTAAATTTTAGTCTATGATCAATGCACCTTCTAATACAACTTTAGGAACATCAAACTCAATTTTACTTATCTCAAAAGCTTGTAATTGTCCCATTTTCCTTTTTTGGAAAATAAGATTTACAATTATTGAATTAATTTCAATATTTCCCTATCTACATATAGTTGAAACAATAAATTTTGGAAGGTTCTTTCTCGATCTTGAAATCATGATTTTGATGGGATTTCTATAAATAATTGAAGAGAACTCTTATTCCCATCAATTGTGTTCTATTTTTTTTTCAAATTTATTATAAGTTGTAATGTCCACACTTCCATTATCCTCTTATATCATATTTCATTTTATAGTTTGCTCAGTATCCCATTGCATTTCTTTTTTTCCCTAGAAAACATAATACTTAGAGAATTACTTCTATGTATTTATAGAACTTGATACTATATCCTCATATACTAAAAATGTATAAGAGACTAATTAACTTTGAATGATAGTATTTATCCCATAAAATAAATGATAAAAATCAATCCTTGTATTATATACATAATCCACATCATGTGTTTCTAACCGTGTAAAGTTAGCTTCATATTCAATAATATTTCTCCATCTTTTTCCCTTAGATTGAGAAATTGACTCTCCATATGAGATAATTTATCACAGGGAAATTATTTTTTAGAATATATCCTTTAAATTATTACACACCATGATATTTATTTCCTTGTAATACATAGTGTTCTTGATTAATGAACAAAATTAACCAATATATCCTTTAAGATGATAAACTTCCATTGAAAGTATCTCTATTTCATACTTCTCGAAGAAATAAATATATTCTCTAGATAAATGATCCATTTTTATCTATAAATGGATTAGTAGTCCCATTTAATTATGGAGGTTACAGAATCATAAAACTGTAAAATATTATTTACCCTTATCGAGGATCATTAGGCTACTCTATACGGGAAAGGATAATAGTCACATCCTGAGTCAGTAGAATTAATATATTTATAATATATACAACTCTATTTACAGCCATAACTTCATTATCATTCCTATGATGTATATAAATAAATATATTAAGTTAAATTATATGGTTTCCTTTCATTCCACCATGCCCCATTTCAGGACAATGACTTATAGTGAATTAGATCACAAAATTATGAATTATAATAATACATATGATGTAGCACTTAACATAAATTTAAAATTTACACACATCTAATTTAAGAATCATAATTTATGTGTCCTTGGGAAAATACTCAAATCATAAAAATATTTTCAAATATTTTATAGCAGTTTTTAATTATAACTTAAGTCAACCAAATAATATCCTCTGGGAGTGTCAATCTAGGTGCGTTGTATTATGTCCACTCATCATGAACCTATGATGACAGAGTTAATATCCAATCCAACCCATTCAGAATTTTTTCCTCTATATGTATCTGTGTCATAACCAAATCTACTTTTCAGTATCATAGCATTGTTTCATTTACATGGAAAACCACATTATCTCTACATTACCGAACCGTTATGATATTATAAAATAATTACACTTATCCTCATAGTCTATAATATGGTTTTTTTATAATATATGTTTTACTAAATATATTTCCCAGGGTTTACAATAAAATTACTTTGATACCAACTATAACACCTTTACTTCAGTAACCTAGAGCTAGTAGTTATTTTACAACATTGACTATGACAACCCGGAACCCACACTCCCAGATCCAGTTCTAAAATCATAAATATTACATTTATAGATTTGATATTGATGAAGGTGGCCCAATTATATCCACCCTAAACAAAAAATATTAGAAGAAATATTGAATCAATTACATTCTGAAAGATGTTTTAGGTTTAGAGTTTTAGATAATTGGGACAAAATCATAACATCATGGATTCATAAACAACTGGTTTATAAATATGAACATCATCTCACACTATACACATATTTTCATATTCTAAATTAGGTCATCATTATAATCCATATGAAACCAATATAGAATTAATTCCTTTAACATCATTCTTGATAACCTTGGAAAAAGGAAACATAAGAAGGGTGAGATTAAGTTCTTATTAAGGTTAAACATAAGTATTAACAATTTAATGTCATGAATGATATTGAGATGAGCATAAGGGTAGGATGTCATAATCAAAGTGAATGTGAATAACATAATAATACTCATACTCATAAATACCTATATTATCAAACATGAAAAAATGGAACAAGGATTTATCAAATGTAAGAGTCATCAGAATCAATAATAATGAGATATGTGATATCAATTTTTATAAAAGGAAACATTTATAACCCATAACCTCATAAAAAAACATGTTGGTATCTTAGAACATCATCATCAGAGATCCCCAATAGAACCCTTAAAATTGAAAAAAACATATGTCTAACTTCCAATATAATTATCTAGAGAAAATAATCATTACCCAATGCATTAGAGCACTATCTGGGTGCACCCATCATATAATCTATGTGGGGTTCCCCCAATGCTATCTAGCCACACCCATCATATAAAATTTCCATGAACCAGAAAATGAATTGGGTACATAGAGATTAAATTTCATTAAAAAATTTATAAAATAATCATTATAATTTTCATAACTTAATTAACCCCTAGAAAGGAAACAGGTTCCATAACAATCTCTTTGAAACTTTATTAACCCGTGAAAAAGAAAAGGGTTCCATAACAATTTATTTGAAGTAATAATAATCAATATAGAGAAATAATGAGGATGTAATAATTTAAAAATACCCCCATTTAAGCATAAGTAAAAAAAAGTATATTAACATTTATGAATTTAAATACCATTAAATGTGAATTAACACATTTTAGTAAAATAACATCTTCATTTTAAAAATAACTTTTAACAAATAAAATTTCACAAAATATTGTGAAAATGGTTTTCCTTTAAAATATACTTGGAAACATATAAAGTAAAAAAATAAAAATAAATAATGGACATGAATACATTAGAGTCTGTTTATTTCATAAATTTTAAAAATAACATTCATTTCAGAACACTTTGAAAAAGGGAGTCAAAAGTGACATATTTTGAAAATCCTAAGAAATTTACATTTTTTTTAAAATAAGTTAAAAGAGGATGTAAAATTTATCTATAGAATAATATATTTTTATAAGATAACATTTAAAAAAATATAAAACATTAATATATAATAAAAATATACTCAATCTAAAAAAATACAAGATCACTATCACTAACAAAAAACATTCTTGATATTTATTCAAACAATTAAGGAGGAAATGTAAATAAAACATTTTAACCACATTTATAAAAAGTGTATAAGAAAGTTATATGGTTCAATAAATTAAGGGCGTATGATCTCCTCTAAAGGAACCTTGAATATAAAAAATCGTAAAAGAAATTAGGTTGTAACATAAAACCTTTTCCACATTGGTAACTCTCCAATAATATTCCCAATGAAAGAATAAATTAAAATGATACTTTAAATATCATTAAAATATTATTTTCACTATATTTCATTTCTAATGGTGTTAGATACACCTCACTAAACAATATAGGTTTATAACATAACATCTGTCCCAAAGAAGGAAATTTTAGACAAGCAACCGTTACAATGATCATAATATTGACGAGATAATTAATCATTGAATATGTTATGTGTATCAAATTTAAATAAAAATAAAAGAATAATAACTACAAAAATATAATAAAAATTCATTACACATATAGTCTTATAATATCAATTATAATGAAGAAGTAATATAACTCAATGAAAATAAATTGAGTTTTGAAATTATTTACATCTTAGCAACTTTCAAGTAAAATCCCCATGGAAAACTTAATTCGAATTAAAATATAAAATACAATTATATATGAAGTATTCAAGATATTATATGTAAAATGGGTATTATATACACCACACAGTTAAACAAATTGGTGAATATGGTATATGTCTCATATAAATTAAAAGTGAGATGAGAAAAACCTTACCTCGAGTCCCAACATTCCTTGTATGTGCTTTAACACATATATAAAAAACTACACCAATTATTTTATTTATTAAGAACCATTTATAGGATTAATAGCGTATAGTTAAATAATTTATTTTATTTGTTTTTAATGACATATTTATATATTTAATCAGTTAATTCCATGTTGGGAAAATTCATTATTTCCAAATGACTTCAGTGTGTTCACTATGGTCTAAGAGGTCATTATCCCAACATATACAAAATAATAGACCTTCCTACACACAAATGATTATTATGTATCCCATTTTAAATAAGAGTATATAGATTTAGGTTATTACATTATCATAATAAAATATAATTATTTTTTATATACTGGTTTTATTATATAATCATAATTGATGAATATTTGAAAGAGGTGTAAGAAGAAATAAAATAAATATTTCGGTTGAGAATACTACATCTTTTCTGGACAACCTCCTTGCATAAAAACAAAAATCCTACATAGGATGTACTCATGAAAAAATAATGGATATAGGATGTGGGGAGGGAATTAAGGAAGAAATTTGGATATGCATTGGATGAAAAAAGGTCTTTGATGATGTAAATAGGATAGGAGTGGAGGAGTCATTTTATATGTGAGGTGAGAAGCTCACTTGTAATTTTTGAAAAAATAGTGTCACCACGTTTTTAAAATGAAAAAAGGCTCCATAAAGGACCATTATCAAGACCTAGAAATGATAAGGACTAAATATGTTCATATAATAGTGTTTAGACAAGTATTTATCTCATTTTTACCCATATATTATTAGTTTAACCCCTGATAAAATTGTTTTCACTTTAACCGTGGCAATTAAATTTTATTCATTTTCACAATTCAGCATGGTAAAATATTAAGTTGAAAATATTATATAATATAAAATATCATGATTAAAAATATTTAAAATATTTTACCAAATTCAATTCACATAATTATCAAAATGTAATTTAAAATTCAACCCGCAAATGTAATAAAAAAGTTGGTTTTCAAGTAGTGTATTTTTGAATAAAACGATGATTTTATATTAACTTTGGGACTAATAATATTAATTATATGAATATAAATTAATATTTATTTATATATAATATATAAATTTAATATAAATAATTCCCAATTAATGGGGTTTTAATTCAATAAAAAGGAGAAACATTATTCACTTTAAAATAGTTTTTAGAAAAACCCGTTTTAAACCCAAAACTATACTCATACTAAAATACAATATAATGATTAATCATATTTAATTAAGTGTATTATATATAAATAAAGAATTATAATATAATTTTAAATTTCGTTCGAAACATAATGGCACTTTTAATATTACTCAATTTATTGAAATGAAATGTCATTTTTACAAAAATCTGTATTTTCAGTATTCAATGAAAAATCAATATTTTTTAAAAATTCCCAAAATTTCACCCAATTTAAATTTTGATATGAATATTTGAAAAATGAATTTAATTTTATAAAATAAATTTTATAAATGTTCAAAAATTAATTTTTTTTCATGTAAAATACTAAAAATCATTTATGAAGAAAACATATTTTTGAAGAAAAAAATTAATATACTAAAAATTAATTTATTATTTTCTAAAAAACTATCAATAATTTTTTTTGAGTAGGAAATTTTTATTTATGTATTTTATAAAGTAGATAATACCATTCAATCTTACCAACTTAATTACTAGGTTATAACATTTATATATTCTGTGGGTCATTTAAGCTCACTATTACATGTCAAATATACTATCAAACATAATTTTAATTTCTAAAATATATGGGTGTCACATCATATGATAGTTTAATAAATTTAATCCTTGATAAATAAAATTTATATTTGTGATAAAACATTGTAAAAATGAAAATTCCTTTTTTGGATACCTAGATCAAAAAAAGGGTTAATAAAGCATCTTATTAATTAGAGAAAAATTTACATATACAGGTAATTTAGAGTAACACATACTAGATTTGAAAATAGGATAACATAGGTGGGAAATGAAAATTTTGACAAGGATGAAAACCATAATTCCCAAAAAAATTATATTGTGACAGTGATCATCGATAATAAGAAATTAAATAATCAATATAATGTTAACTACCACAAAAATATAATCCCAATAGGTGTGAAAATTCTTTTGAAATCATCATAAATGATGGAAATGGTACAAAAATTTGTTTCAAGTTCCTTTTACAAGAGTTTTGGAATTAATTTTCTATATAGACTTGAATGAAAAGAGAATATACTTACTTGATAAGTTGAATTTCATCCTTCAATCAATTTAAACACAATATCATATTTTTCTACAAACGATGAGTATTCAAGATGAATTTTTTCATATCTAAAATCAAAATTTAAAGGACAACATAACCATAAAATGGATAATAAAGCTATTCCACCTATATTTATATATTAAATAAAACCAAAATTGTTAGAATAAGGTAATATAATTCTAAAAATATATAAACCTTCATAAGATGAAATTATACATTAATCCAAAAAATTAAATAGTAATAGCCAAATTAAAACAATATCATTCCATGTATAAATGACACCACATCCAAATAAAAATAATAACCCCAACATTAAATAGTGTTTTTACCTCAAAGTTTATATAATATCTTTCATCATTTAAGAATAAAAGTACAACAATCATATTTATAAATAACATTAATTACTTAGTCACCAAATAACATTACAGTCTCATGGTTATCTATATGATAAAACTTATGTTCCAATAATTACCTCAATATCCAAGATCATATAAACTATAAATTGTATGAATAATGTTAAACTTATGTCAAAAAAATTTAAAGTAATACTTCACATTAAACTGAAGATTTATATATAATTCAACCTAATAAAACACATCCTAATGTGTTATTAATCATTTTAAGATACAAACAATTAAAACCTCAAAAAGGATGTCTATGGATTTGAACTGATGAGAAAAATTAATCTTATAGACATTTGACGGTATCCATAACACTTAATATGACCTCACATGGAAGCATCATATTCTCCAAATTTATCTAAAACCACCAGTATTACCAACTATAACATCCAAAAACCCATACTCTTGGATCCTATGATGAAATCACAAAAATTTCCTTTATGGATTTGATACTAATGAAGGTGACCCAATTTTATCAATCAAAAACCTAAAAATTAGAAGGAAATATCGTATCACTAACATTATGTATGAACTTTTAGGTTTATATTTTTAGATAATTAGGAAAAAATATTACCATTATGGAATCATAAATAATTTGTTCTTAAAGATTAACATTATCTACCGCTATATCCATTTTTTGTATTCTAAATTAGATCATCATAAGGATCATTAATATGAAATCCTTATATAAATAATCCATTTCACATCATTATTGATAACCTGGGGAAATAGAAATATAAGAAGGGTGAGCTCAAATGCTCAGTAAGGGTAAATAAAAGCATTAAAAACTGAATTTCATTAGTGATATTAAGATGAGTATAAGGGTAGGATGACATAATCAAAGATAATGAACATAACATAAGATAACTCACACCCATAAATACCTAGATCATAAAACATTAAAACGTGGAATAAGGATTTAACAATGTCAAGAGTCATCGAAATCAGTAATCATGAGCTATGTGATATCAATAACTATCAAAGGAAACATTTATCATGCATAAAAATATAAAAAACATGTTGATATCTTGGAACATTATAATCATATAACCGTTGAATAACCCTTACAATTGGAATAACTGTATGATCTATGTAACATATTTCTTGTATAAAGGAGACACTTTTGACATACAATATAATTCTCAAAATAACATAATCATTACCAAATGTATTGGAGCACTTTTTGGGTGTACCCATCTATAATCTATATCGATCTCACCCAGTGCTATCTTGGTGCACATATCATATATAATTTCCAAGAACCAAAACATCAATAATGAAAATAGATCTCACATTTATCCTAAAACTTTTAAAATAACATCTATTAGTTTTAGAACTAAATTGACCCCTATAAAAGAGACAGGTTCCATAATAATCTCTTGGAAACATGATTAACCCATTGAAAAGAAATGGGTTTCATAAAAATATATTTGAAACAATAGTAATCCATCTATAAAAATAAAGAGGATGGTATCACTATTAAATATCCCCACTAGTTCATAAGTAACAACAATTGTTTTTTTGTTGTTGAATGTAAATACCATTAAAATATCATTAACACCATTCTTAGTAAAATAATATTATTATTTTGAAAATCACTTTAAAAAAATATAACACACAAAAAATCGTGGGATTAATTTTATTTTAGAAAAACATTAAAAAATATAAAGGAAATTCACGTTCAATATTATACATGACTATATGAATATACATTCATGTCATAAATTTTAAAAATAACATTCTTTTTAAAACTTTTTGAAAAAGGGAGTTAAAATCGACATATTTAGAAAATGTTAATAAATTTCCATTTAGAATCTTTTAAAATAAGATAAATGGGAATGTAAAATGATCTTAGGGATTCATTTATTTTTATAAGACAAAATTTTTGAATTTTTTTTGAAAACATGGATATGGAAGAGAAACATACCAGATCTAAAAGAAAATACAATACCGGTATCACTTACAAACAACTTTCCTGATATTTCTTAAATAAATAAGATTATAAAATGAAAATAAATTATGTTAACCACATTAATAACTAGTTTATAATTAATATATAAGGTTCAATAAAATAATATCATATAATCTATTTTAAACTACCCCTGAACATAATCAATCCTGAAAGAAATAAGATTGTAATATAATACCCTTTCCAGTTTGTTAAATCTCTAATCATATGACCCATGAAATAATAACTTCAATTGAAAATTTAAATATAATTAACATACATATTTTAATTATATATCATGTGAGAGGTAGTTATATGCATCTCATAAAATAATATAGGTGTATAACATAACATATTTCCCAAAGAACACAATTTTGAGATGAGCAACCCTTACAAAGATTATAACATTAAAGTGAGAATTAATAAATGAATTAATTATTTGTATCAAATATAAATAAACATATAATAATTATAAATAATAATAATAATAACAAAATTAATTACATATATAAAATTATATTATCAAAGACAATGAATAAGAAATATAAATGATAAAAAGAAATTGAGTAATGAAATTATTTACAACATGGTAACATCAAGTCAAATCCCCTAGGAAAAATTAATTCGAATTGAAACTTAAAATATCATGATTTATGAAGTATTTGGGATATTATTTGTAAAATGGGTATTATATATACCACAAAATAAAAATTGGTTAGGAATATTGATATGTCTTATAGAAATATAAATCGAGATTAGAAAACCCTTACCTTGAGTCCATAATTTCCTTGTATAGATTTAACTCTTACATAATAACATTAAATAAAATATTTTGTTAATAAACTTTTATAGGTTTAATAACTTATAATTAAATCATTTTTTTGTTTTTAATGAAATATTTAATTATTTAGTTAGTTAATTCCATGTCATATGTTTTTAGGACGTTCAGTTTATTGTTTCAGAACAGCTTCAGTGTATTGACTGTACTCAAAGAGGTCAATATTTAAACATATAAATAATAAAAATAATGAAATATTTAATATATTTATGAATAAATTATAATTTTAAAACCAATAATAAAATATTTTTATATAAAAATGAACTACATTACAATCATGGAGACGGAAGGTTATACCTACATTTGATTAACATTTCCATTTTCCAACAATATTTTTTGGAAATAAGGTAAGTAATATGTTATCTTTCTATAATATTCATAATATTATAAATACCATGTACATTAATTAAATATACTTATATATATATCATCTATGTTTTTTGGTGATGTAAAAATGAATCATAATGCTTCGTGGAGTTGGTAGTCCACATGTTCCCACGAATGATGTTATCATTTTTTAGTGTAAGAAATAAAATGATATATTATAATTTTAAAATTATAAATAATCCATTAATATCATAATTATTTCATTTATATAACTTATATTAATTAAATTTATCCTTATTATCTTCCATGTAAGGAATTACTAAAAAATGAATCACATCGCATTGTGAGGAGGTAGTCCATTGCACACACGAGTGATGTTATAGTATCCCCCACCGAATGTAAACTAAAAAGGTATATATTATTTCATATTTAAATAAGTATAAATATATTAAAAATATCATATATATACTTTTAATCTACTATTATATCTATTCATGAGAGGTGATGATGGAAAACCAATATCATCGGTTTGCGAGATGGTTGTCCACCATACTCATGGATGATGATTTCACATCGCATTTGATAGAACATGAGATGGATATAGGTTATTACATTAAAATAATAAAATATAAGTATATTATATATATGTGTGTTATTATATAATCATAATTTAATAATATTTGAAGGATATGGGCAAATTAATAAATTAAAGACCGTTGGTTAAGCAAAGTACATCTTCTTTGGACATCCTCCTTGAGTAAGCACCAAAAGGCTTCATAGAATGAATTAATGATAAAAATAAGGAACTTAGGATGTGCAGATGTAATTTAGTAACTATTTTTTAGGTATTTTCAGATATAAATGGATTAAATGTGTGGAGAATATGGGAGAGAGGGTGGTATTTTTATATGTGATGTGAGAGGCATGTTTTTCATTTTTGAAAAGAAAAAGGTGTACCCACATTTTTTAAAACAAAAAGGACTCCAAAATAGAAAATTATAGAGTATTAGATAATATTAGGTGTAAATATTTCCCTAAAATTGTTTTTATACAAAATTTTAGGCCATTTTAACCTTATTGTTTAGTTTAACTGCTCATAGAACCATTTTTACTTTAACAAGATCAATTAATCATTACTTTTTTTACTATTCATTATGGTAAAAAATTAATTTGGACTTATCAGATAATATAAACATCCTTGATTTAAAATATGGATTCCATTTTACCAAATTATTTTCACAAAATAAAAAAAAATTAATTTAAAATTAATCTTGCAAACGTGATGAAAAAGAAGGTTTTCAATATGTGTATCTTTGAACAAAAATATGATTTTATATTAAATATATGCCTAATAATAATATTTATATGAATCAAAATTAATATTTATTTATATATAATTTATAAATTTAATTTAAATCAATCATCATTAGGGGGTTTTTTAATTAATTAAAATGGAGAAACAATATGCACTTCAAAACAACTTTTAGAAAAACCTGTTTTTAAACACAAACATTTACTTATACTAAAATTCAGTATAAATTTGAATTAAATGTAATTAAGAGGATTTAACATAAATAAATAATAATTATGTAATTTAATTCATATTCATATCATAATTTAACTTTCTAGTTTACTTGATTTATTGAAAATAAATGACATTTTGGAAAAAATCATTTTTTCACTATTCAATAAAAAACAACATTTTCTGAAAAAACCCAAAATTTAACCCAATGTAAATTTTGATATTCCTATATTAAAAATTAATTTAATTTTATAAAATATATTTTATAAAATTTCCTAAAATTAAGTATATTATTTTTTTAAGAAAAGTAATGAAAATCAATTTTTAAATAAAACGTATTTTTGAAGAATAAAATTACTTTTCTAAAAAATGATTGATTATTTAAAAAAATTATCACAAAATCATTTTTATTATTATATATATATATTTAGAAAATTATTTTATATTATTCATACCCACAAATTTAACAGTCATGTTGTAACAGTGATATATTTTGTTGGTCATTTTCAAGTCAAATATGCTACTAAACATAGATTTATTTTCTAAAATCACAGGGTGTTACATAATAAAAAGGATCATATCTTGGAGTATTGAATAGTTTATTAGTGTTTAGAGAAGTGATATATACATGGTCCTCAAATTATATCTCAAAAACATGGAATACAAATAAAAATTCTAGGGATAACTTTATTATTTGTTATAGAAAATCCTTGAAATCATTTATTAAACCATTATCAGTATCCTAGGGAAAAGAAAAAATAATAAATGGTGATTTAATATGCTTATTTATTGAAATTATACAACACAACATATCATAGTATAAATAAATAATGAATAATATTTAAAACATAACAAATAATCAAATATATAATATAACTAATATCATAAAAATGGAACTAAATCCATGGATGAAAAAATATTAATAGTCAAATGGATAATAAAAAACTTGTTTCATAATAGTATACTTTATAATTTCAAACATCATAATCGTACTATCAAGGCCTTGCGCCAAGATATCATACATAAATAGTTAAGACCTATGCCAAATACCTAAACTAGTTATCTCATGATACATACTGATTTATTAATATTCTATAGAAATACTTATTCCTTACTCAATAAGTAAAATGTATTCATCATATAAATAAAATGAATAAAAATTCAATACATTTTTAATATAAATATTCAATATAAAGAACTAGCATATGAAATATTAAAATTTTCTATAGTAAATAAGTAGAACACCATGATAATTATACATCTAGAGTAATATGGTGGATGGTACCATTATATTATATCCCCAATAAATCATAATATTCATCAAAGGATAGTGACATTAATGAAAAAACTTTTAAAATATCACCATAACATTCCTTGAGGAAAATACCCTTTTTATTTTGAAATAATATATTTAAAATATAAAAATTTATAGAATATTTTGGGAAAATGTTTCTTTAAAAATAACCATGGAAACATGTAAAGGAATCCTTAAGGTAAATAATAGTCATAAGGGAGGGAAAATTTATTAGTGTGGTTAGTATTAAAACAAACATTCCATTCACACCTTCTGTAAAAAAATCCTCATTCCAAAAATGAAATGAAAATCCATTTTAATACCTTTTATATAAATATATCATCAGTAAAAAGGACTTTAATCAATCATTATAGAATAGTAAAATCATTATTTTTAAGGAAAACATGGACATGGAAGAAAAATATTCTTAACCAAATAGAAAAAGAAATTCAGGGCTCCTTAAAAACATTCATTCAAAACATTTGAGTACTTAGAGAAGGGATTAATAAAGGAAAACATGTAATTTCAAAAAATAACAGTAGGAGAAAAATCTAGATGGGGTTTGAGATAGAAAGATCATAGAGGTTTCCCAGTGGAAACATAAACATAAATAATCCCGAATAATGATGAGATTGTGGAATAAACCCTTACCTCAAGTTTTACATTCCTCATATGTTATTTTAACCTCTTATATAATAAATTTATATTTATTATAATTATATACTAGAAGAATATATATAATTATTATATCATATATGATAAAATAATAACATTTGAAAAGACATTCATTAAAAATATTTCATTATCATCATCATTCCATGTGTTATTTTGTTTTTCATGTATGTCTGGATTCATTAGTTATTGTATCAGATATAGTCTTTTAGAATAGAAGGATCACTTCATAATGGGTAGTTCAATATATTCTGTGTTCTTTTTATTTTTTATAGGAAATGAAAATGTGTTGCGAGGGAATTGATTTACCCAAGAAGACTTAGAACATTAAGAGATAATAGTGGAAATGAAAAATAGGTTCTCTAATGAATTAAAATATTTTTATTTTCATGTAATAATGTGTCAAGTCATACTATAATTCTCCTAGATGAAAAAATTGTTGGTATAGGAAATTCAATTACATAGTGAGTGAGGAGATTTGCAGCATAATGTCTCAAATCACATTTCAGTAATGATTCTGTAAAAAATTAGTTTTTTTCTATATTTTTAATAATTTTATATTTCATTCTCTAATGAGGAATATCACACCACAATTATCCTATTGTATGACTAGTTGGAGGTAAGCCGTTTGGAAACCACACTCATCATGACACAATGTACCTCATCATCCCATGATTAGATCCAAATTTTGGATTAGAGTTTCTTTATTGATATGTATTCATGGGATATATATGGGATACTTAAACTCAATTTATCTCAATAATAACAAATTAATGGTTAAAATTGGTTTGTAATGATCCAAATGATTAAATTAATCTGGGTGAAGTTATGGAGGATGTTATTTTTGGTGATTAATTTTAAATATTAAATTACAAGAAAAGACAATGTATTCTATTATAAAAGATTGAAATAATATTAAAATTAGTGTGAAATTAATTTTATAAGAACAAAATGAGATATAAGATATAAGTAAACCTAGAAATAATTTTTGATTTTAACTATCATTTTATTTTTAAGAGGTATCTTCAGACGGTGAAGATCAAAGGCTTTTTTTGAAAAGAAGATGGACTATATCAGTTTTTTTGTTATTATAATGGTATGTTCTTGTTTTTTGATGATAAAAAAATTCATTTATACATATAGATACATTATTTGAAAAATTGAGGAGATCGTTTTTTTCTTAGATAAGTCACTTTACTTCGGGATTTTATATTTTTATTGATCAAAGTAAAGAAAACAAGGTGATACAATATTAATAATGTATTTATATATTATTATTAGCTGTAAAATATATTTTTTACAATTTATTTCATGATTTATATTGATTTTCATAGTATCACATAATTATCTTTATGAGATAATTAAATATACATTATTTTCAAGGATAAACCCTACTCATTGTAATTCATATGCTCATTCTAGTGGATATTATAACAATAGATGAAATCACACTATACAATGGGTGTAACCATTATTTTTTAATAGTGAACATTGACCATTATTGTGTTTCTATTTACATATGTTTATTTGAAAACAAAATCATAGAACTAAACAAACATATATTAAGAAAATTAGTTGTGAAGATGATTGATTGATGATAACTTGTTTCTTATCACTTTTACCCTTGTTGAAGATTGATTAGAAGAGAATAATAAAAGATTATTATTCACTAATTTTCCCCTTGATAGTGAATATTTATTGTTATACCACACTATATTATTGGTAGTAACATATATACATGTAATTAGAGTAGTGGGGTTCCTTCAAAAACATTATGGTCAGTTGAAGGTTTGGTATGAAGTTCCCCCATCCTGTTTTTTTGTTATTTAATAATTTATTACACTAATTCAGTTAATAAAAAAGAAGTGAACAATGTTTTCGAAAAAATTATAATGTTTTCATGTATACAATTTTTTCATACTTATTCTTTATTTGTATGTATATTCTATATATTATAATAGAAAGGCATAGATATTTGGTATCCTTAAATTAATACTATCTTCGATATCTCGCGTAAAACATAACACCAAACTAATGAAACACCAAACTAAAATGAACCATGAAATATTAAAATTACTTGATGAATATAATCATTAGTAAATAAAATTATAATAATAAGTAATTAAATATTATTATTTTTCTTTGATATATATATATTTTTTAAAAAGGATGCCTTTCTAAGAACCATTTTAAAAATGGGGTCTTGTATTTTAACTTAATAAATAAAATTTATCAAAGCTAAAATATTGTTATAATAGGTTATATTTATATTTATAAACTATTATGTTGGCATTCAATTATTTATAAATTTATATGAAATAAGTTAAAAGGTACATGATGTTTAAAAAGTCATTTTTCAATAAAAACGTTTTTATATATTTTTTATATTCATATAAGTAAATAAATATATATATTTTCTACATTGAATTTGATAAAAATAACTTCCATTTTGAATTTATAATTTCAAAATATTCTTGTGGTTATTTTTTTGGAGATTCTTTAAAAATAATTGTTTTATTGTAAAATAATAGTGTTTATGATTATATCAAGAAGTAATTATAACAAAAAAACTTATAAAACATTTTTTAGGATAAAATATGAATCTATGGTCTAGAACTATACATTTCAAAATAATATTATGTATTTAAAAAAACTATGCTTAAAAAAATATGTTTTATATTTCAATGAAAATTGTTATTTAGTTTATAATAATTAAATATTATTTAAGTAACATTCATTGTTTTATTTCATTAAAGTCCACATAACTTGTATTTATTTTATAATAAACCAATTCATATCCTAAAAATAAATGACATTGATAATTTTAACCTACACATAAATTTGTACCATAAAAATATACTTGTTCTATAAATAGGTTTTTTGGCATTACATGTGTTAATGTTT
Organism: Viscum album; assembly: GCA_963277665.1. NCBI lineage: Eukaryota > Viridiplantae > Streptophyta > Magnoliopsida > Santalales > Viscaceae > Viscum > Viscum album. The sequence continues at coordinate 1,819,206,388 of OY728127.1, forward strand.
AAATTATTTTTTTATACATAGATATTTTATTTGATAAAATGTGTATATTAACTATTGAAAATCATTTAAGAATTTATATTTTATTTTTATCCATTATAAAAAAATTACTTAGGTAAAAATTAGTTACCACATTAAAACCAAAAACAGAAAAGGTGAAATTTTAATGAGTAAAGGACTTAAGAAAAAGTTTAAAACATTTTTGGAAATGAATGGTTGATGTATTATAATACTTATCTCATACAAAACTACATTATTGTTATTTTTGGAGTATTTTTGACTCGTGAAATAAGTGATCTCTTTATATTTAATTGAAATATTTACAAAAATGTTATTCTCACCACTTATAAAAGGGGACTCTCATTACCCCTTCAAGAACTCTCTAAAAATATAGATTCCTTTGTAATATATTTACAATTTCATTACCATATACTAATATTTAAATCCATTAGTCTTGTAGTCACAACATATTTTCAAATTTCTCCATTTCTAAGAAGGGCATAAAGAGAATGTTTAAAATCTCAAAGTAAGCACTTATCACCCTCTAATTTGTTTCCTTCTCTTATGTTCCTTTAAAATTATTTTACCTATTATGAATTGATAAAAAAATTATTTCCTCTATAATGATTTTTTATATATTTATGGGATATACATTATCTACCCTTTCTCATCATCCGCTAAGAAAAATGAAACCATCAGTCGTGCATAGTATAGACTTCCAGCTCCACAAAGCTACGACTTCCATTTTTTCACCACCAACTATACTTAATTATTATAATGGGGATTTTGGGGAATTAATGTGAATAAATATAATATAATTATGATTAGGAAGTGAAAAATCATAATCCTATTTATTTCAATCTCATTCTTTGAGAAATGAAAATGTTAACCATGCATTTTGTGAACTACCACATCCATGAAGCAATGTTTACCATTTTCATAGAGTGATTTTATTTATCAAATTTATTAAAATATGATTGAAAAACTTAAATTTATGTAAATAATATCATTATTATTCTGTAACAATATTATTATTCCAAAGGAAACCACTTTTATAATCATAATCATCCATTGATTATGGTATGTTCATGTTTGGGTCAGTCTAACTACCTACTTGGACAATGATATAAAATTATATCATGGATGACTATGAGAACATAATTACTGATGAAATATAATATAAATAATTAAATAATTATTTTATTTTTCTTATGTAATAACAATATTTAGGGTAAACTCTTTAATTATGATATCATCTTTCATTTTTCAGAGATCACTAAAAAGTATTTTCACTAATTTTTTCTTCAAGAAACATGAAAAAAGATATCAATTAATAAATTATAATTTTATATACTATAATGAAACAAAAAATTTATAACATTTTGTATCTTTTAATGATGAAATTTTTTATAATAATTAATATAACCACCTCTATTAGGTAACAAGCTCAAAAAGATCAAGATTACACACACTTGATATTGAAAATATATAATAACCAACTAATCAACGAGTATGGAATAATTTTAAATAATGTTTATAAAAGTTTATATATATTAATATGGTTATGAAATAGGTGATTAAGATATTTATTTTTATATATAAGAGATTCATTTTCTTTAGTGGAAGTTATAAATTAAGGTAAGGATTTTATCTCAAATTTTCACCCCATGAGCCATATCTCTAATTAAACACCATGTTTTCATTGGAATGGTGAATCTAATAAAAATTAGATATTTTTTATTATGATCCTATAATTATTCTTGTTATTGAATATTTTTTTGAAATCATATCCTCTTAGGGGTCTTGACTTGATATATTCTAAGGCTGTAAAGGGTTTTTTGTCACAAAATTAATTTTTATAAGATATGTTTGATATTATACACTATTATTTCTTTCTATGGTGTATTAAATGCTAAATTTCCTTCAATTATAATAAATATATTTCATCTAATGATATTTTAATGTCTATTTATTGGTAACTCCCTCTCGAATTATTTTGGTTCATATATTACAATTACAGTAAGGATTTTAGTTTACTCATCTCCCTTAATTAAGTTATAATGATTTATATTGAGCTTACTTATTCCAAAATTGGTTCATTATACCCTAAGATTTTATTTAATGATAATTTATATCTGTTTGTGTTGGGAAATGAAATTTTATTTTAGATATTTTACTTTGATAAAATTTCACTCCCAAAGTTACATCATTGTTGAAAATAATTCCCATCCTTTTTAATGAATGTTTCCCATACTTGTCCATATATTACATTCCTTGTAATGTTATCATTTATATTTGGAATCCAAATTATTGTTTATATCATGTGGGCTACATATTTACATTATAATCTTTTAATAAATAAGTTTTTTACACTTGTTACCATATGAGATTTCAATAAAGATATTTCAAAATATTTATAAAGGCTTTCTATCCTTTCAAATAGAAAGTTTTATCTTACACAAAACATTTATTTTGATAAACCTTAATAATTTTAAAGTTTTTATTATTGACGTTATTTTTCAAAATATTTAATTTTTTTCCAAGTACTTTCAATCACCTTTTTGAAACTATCTTTTGAAAGGACCCATGACATCATATTTTTATAATAATATTAAAAATGATTTCTAAAGTATACTTTTATGTTGTCTTCTATATGAACCCATATTTCCACAGGATGATTCATTTTATATGAAACTCTCTACCCAATTTTAATGGTTTCTAAAACAAATAATTTTTTTCCATTTTTTATAAAACATTACTTTTTAAATGATATCAAAATATCAATCATATTTATTATTTAAAAAATGATTTTTCTAAAACTCCTAAAAGATATTTTTCATTTGAGTTATTATATTTTGATATATTATATACTTGATCAATGGTATTATTTATGTTTTACCATCTACCTTCTGTATCAAGAATTATTATTTAATGTTATTTTCTATTAAAGATGTGATCTATCATTGTCTTTGTCTTTCCAAACCATCCACTATGAATAGGAATAACTTTTCCCAAAATTATTTTACTTTATGAACACTCTATATTTATTTCCTTTGTTTAAATGGATTTCAACTAGGTTCTATACAAAAAATTGATGGGGGAAATTATTTAATTAACCTTATACCATTTATTTATGTAGTTTAAATACCACAAGATTTATATTGATTTAATTATATTTACATAGAAATTTAATAAACATATTTATATAGACATTTATTTTCTATGGGTTTATTATGTTGGTGATGTAATTATGTGAATCCATATGAAAAGGATATGAATCCCATTTTCATCCATGGGTTCATTTTGATGTATTGAATGAAACCCAGTTTATTTCCATGGGTTCTTTATGATGTGTTTAATGAGACCCATTTTCTTTTCATTTTTTATTTAGGATATGATGAATGATTTATTTATTATGGAAAAAATAAATACCAATGAATTATGGGTTGGTTCTTATATATACCTCTAATGTATTGGTTAAGATTTTATATCTCATGAGATAAAAATTCACAAGTATGTTTTAGTTTCTCATATGCTTGAGCACCGATGGTGCAACACATGATTTTAATGTTCTATATAATAATATAGGTTCCATATTTGAAAGATGTTCTAGATTTTAATCCTTATGTCAAGATCTCATGGATCGTATTTATTGAATCACATTTTAACACTCTTTTAATTCATGTCTTATGTTATTCCATGACTTAAAACACGTTTTTTGATATTTTATTTACTAGGAATGATTTTATTATGTATATTGATTATAATAATATTCTTATATTATACTCCCTTATGTTGATTGATTATTATCACTTATGTTTACCCTTATGGAGAATTTGAGCTCAACCTTTCTTATGTTTCTATTTCTATTGGTTATGAAGAAAAGTAATATGTATGATGTGTTTAGAAGAGTATATTGTGAGGAATATTTGGAGGATATATTAAATACTTGTTATTGATTAAATAGTTACTTATATAGTGGAAAAATTACATTTTTTACAATGAACATGGGTTTTAATATTTCATTGTTTTTCCTAAATCTCTAAAACTGAAATCATAGAAATATCCTTGGAATATAAATATTATATTTTGTGTGAATGATATTTAATTAAGGATGTGTATCAAATTTAATGTGTAAAGTATGTTTTTTTATGACTGGATCTGAGAGTGAGGGTCTGGGGAACCTTACTTAGTATCAAAGTAGGGTTTAGATAACAATAAAGGTTAATATATTATCAGTTGAAGATAAAGTAAGAGTTATACAAATAATTAAGGATTTATTTGTTCAGTTTGATCATAGTTTCACAGGTATATATAGACCATTATGTTGTTTATACTAAATATTTTTTGTTTTTTAGTATTATGGTGAGATAAATTTTGTGAAAACCCGAAGGATAAGTTTAGGAAAAGGAAAACATATAAATGTTTTTATAAAGTTGAGACTCTATGATTCTCCTAGAAATTAAAGTACTATCTGGATGCTAAAATTGGATGTAGGCTATGGGGAAAATTTTCCTTGGGGTAATAACCTTTAAAATGTCTAATTGTTTATTAACTAGATCATCACGTGGTGCACAACAAAGAGGCCTAACTGTGCACTTGGTTTGACACACCAATGGGATATGTTATGGTTTATTAATATTTTCTAAAATAGACAATTATATATATTATCTGAGTTTGGTTTTAAATAATTAGGTTAACTAACCTAATATGAAAATGTCCATGGATAACCAATGATTGAACAAATATAGTGATAGGTTGAACCGAAAGTTTCATTTGTTAGAAATAATGGTGTCAAAGGAGAAGACATCTTTAGATCGATGTTGTCATATTCCTATTTTTGATATTACCATAGAAATTTCATATTTTCATATTTTTTTGATACAATATCTCAAAAATTAAGCTAATAATGGTATGTATCTTGAAAACAATTTATCTTATTACAATATAGAGACTTGAGTTTTCTTGATTTTAAAATTTCAGTAGAAATTAAATTTTTTTCATGTGCTCATTAGGGGTAAAATTGTTATTTTACCCAAGAATATGATCTTAGATAATTTTTATAACCACTTTTTAGTCTCATAATAGCATGTTTACCCTAGGATAGGAGTTTGGGGGAATTTCATGTAGTTTTAGTTTAGAAGAATATGAAATATTTAATTAATTAAATATTAAATTATTCGTTAAGGTTCAGTTTGAGATATCTTTTTAATGGTGCCTAAAACTAAGATTATAACTCCTCCATTGAGTCCATTATAGTGGGGTTTTACAAGGTGAGAGATAAACTCTCTTTGGGTTCCAGGACACTAGATGACTGTTAAATGGGTGATTAATTAATTAATAAAAATTAATAAAACATCTCCCCACCATTTAGGATTTCCACAGATGAACAGAGGGGAAGGGAGCCTCCCTTGTACACGATGGGTAGGCTAGAGGTTAGAGGATAAGGGGTGATGGTAGACTTCGTCCTTGGCATTGATTGATCCCAAATGGAGGTACAACAACTTCTGGGAGCGGATTTGGACCCATAACATCGACATTTACACGATTAAGTAGGCCAATTTTTTTGTTTTATGCCATAATCCCCATAGATAAATTGTTTTCAAATTTGATAGAATTATTAGGACTACTAAGGACCCCATGAGGGTCAATATGTTCATATTTGTTGGATAATAGGGGTTTCAGAAGGGTTGAATGGGATTCTAGTGAGAAAACCCAAGTACACCAAATGTGGTATTAAGAACACACACCATGTGTTCTTACAGTTTGAGGAAGAAAAGAAGAAGACGATTATATGGAATGTAGTACATAAGACGTTCAATGTAGTGTCACTGAATGTGTGAATATGTATATGGATAGATGACCCGAGTTTAGGAAGACATGAACATGTAGGGTACACAGTCAGACACTATGTGGGTGACACATCGTGTGTGAGTACACAACCAGGTAGGGAAACATGGCTAAACACTGTGATGTACTAAGGTAGGTACCCCATGTAAGGTACATGCTGTGTACCTGACTCAAATTCCATGTACTTGTGGTTAGAGTACATCCTCGTCTAGGGTTGTGGTAGAAAACACTGTGTTCTTAGGAATACATTTTATATTATACTCTTATGTTACCCTTTATATGGGGTTTTTGGTGTTCTATGCCTTAGAAATAGAACTAGACATGTGAGTAGTCCATTCAGATTTTTTTTTCACATATATCGTGATGGTTGGATCCTTTCGACATATTGAAGTCTTCAAGATTTTTTTTTGAAAAAACACAGTTTTGTGGGAGGTTCTCCTAGAGGTTGGGATTTAGAACCCTCTAGTGGTTGGGTTGTGAAATATGATACTAGGTGAGTATTGTGATCTCAGTTTTCTGCCTAACCTAAGCGTCCCATGGATTTTTTATATAAGATTCCTTTTAAAGATCTTCAAATGTGGTATTGAGTAGAATATATAGGGGAAACTTGGGTTTTAGCTGTATATCAGGACCAATCTCTCAAGGTTAGAGTAGTTGAGGTTTAGATCCTATGTTTAAGGATTTGGGTGGTTGGATCCTTTGGGCTTGGTTGACATCATAGGATAACGATTATGTATAGTTTTTGTTGTGGGGTTGATTTGATTCTAAGGGACTCTTGAGGATGCCAATAGTGGGATGGTTTCTAGTTTAGTGATTGTTTGATACTGTGGTTGGCTACTGACCAAGACACATGAATTTATTTTTCCTTTGGATGCCCTGTTTTCATGTTATTGATCAAGGATTAGTTGATGACAACTACAAGTTTTTTGAATATATTTATTATGATAGGATTTGGACTGAGAGTAGGTTATTACCAGGGATTGGGAGAGGATTCCTCCACTTTAGTGCTAGCCCTGAGGATCCATGGAGGGATTCCTCTGTTTGTGTGTGATACTAGAAAACCAGGTATTGTCCTATTTGATAGGACAACCCTGAGCGGGTGCATGCACTTTAGTGGATTACTTATGGATGTTCCCTTGGTACTTGAGGTGATGTATGAGATGGTGGGGATGAGATTTTATTGGCTAATATTGATGTATTTCCAGCCGTATTTATGTTTTAACTTTTAGTGGTTGAGACTTGCATTATACCCATGGCGAGGTCTCGATATGATTGGGATGAAATATTTGGGGACCTAGTTTATTAGCAAGGCCTATGATGGTTGAGAGATTTGGAAATACAATCCATATGTATGGTTCCAGATATCCATGATTGAGATTGTTGGATTGAGGATTCTTATCGGTATCAATAGTTGTTTATGTTTTGAGTGATGGACTGAGGTTTCTAGAACATAGTTTTATACTGTTTAGTAAAGTGAATTTGATGTCACATATATGTGGTTTGATGATGGTTTATGGCTCTAGTATTTATCATCAAGATACATGGTTTAGGTTCTAGATTGATGCTCTATGAACCATGTTTTATATATGGTTTTGTGAAGTTGGACTGATGTTCCACTCCTTGGTGAACTGTAGTTTATCGAAGAAGGCAATGACACTCCTAAACCCAAGGGCATCGAACTAGAATTCCTTGTCATGGATGGGATGGTTGGACATGGAATTCCAAGCCATTATTGAATTCATGGACTAATAATCCATGTTTTCTATCTTGGGATATAGTGGTTGAGATGGAAAGACAATTCATACTAGATATTGGTTTGATACTTTGACTGATGATCCAGGCATGATTGATTTTATTTATGGTTTAAATACTAGACTGATACTCTAGGAATGATTGAATTTATATGTGGTCTAGATTCTAAAATGTTTCTCTAGGAACTATTGATTATAATCCTTGAGATTGATGTCAGTAGATGGTATGGGATTGGAAGTGTTTCATTTTGGCTACCATGGATATAGAGCCTACATGATATTTGTGATGCATGGTCAATGATGCGTGCTTAGAGACAGTCTAGAATGGGATGAAGTAGGTATGGTTGATTAATATATTGGACCTAAGGATCAAGAATTGTTTTATTTGTATTTATTTTCAGTTATGTTTCGACTAGGATGATTATTTTTCATAGTTGAGTGGGATGCACATGTGGAGTTGATTGGTTGGGCTGGAGAAGTTTCATAGGGTACTATAGACTGAGTATGTTTTATTGTCCAATGTTGGATGTTGGGCCTATCGAATTTATTTTTTAGTTATTTATTTTGTATAGGTGATTTACCTATAGGGCGATCATTTTTTATGTATGACTTGGATATTTAGTCCATTATTATATTATATTTTATTATATCTTTTTTTAGTTTTAGTTTGTTTATTCTTCCACATTCTCTGATGTGTATGATGTATGGTTGTTTAATTCTAGTTGTGCACTCTGATATGGGGGTATAATCCTCTCATAGTTCAACTTTAGACCCCCACTTCTAGTTGATAACCTCTTGCATATGAGGATCCTTGATTGAGGTCTTATGGAGAACCAACATGGGGAACTTCTTTAGTGGTGTCCGGGTCAAGATGTTACAAAGTTGTATAATTACAGTTACTTTCCTCGTATTTTAGTATTTGGGGTTTGGTAGATAGACTATTTAGAAATGTTTCAATAGTTTTGATGGATATCAGGCTGGTGCATCATGAACCCCTATTCTAGTAGGAAGTCCAGGTTATCATGGACCGATATTGATGTTTTGGATTTTTGATGTTATAGTAGGTTATGATTTTCTCTTCAAGTGACACAATGTTTTTTTTGTATTTGATGGTTTATGATGGATTTTAGGATCTTTATCCATTGGTTAGAGGCATGTGACTTTGTTTTGACTCTTGGTCTATTGAGGCAAGAGGAGTCTCATGCATCATTTTAGGAACATAGAATCCCCATGTTATATACATGATACTGTGTGATTTTATGTATTTATTTTAGATGGAATGTTATGTGGATCCACAATGTGGTGCTCATAGATGAGGATGAGAGTGTATTCCTCTTATATGGTAGGTTCAATGACCCTAATGGTTTAGTATGGTGAATGTATTGGATTGTTGGACCCATTATGGGTGGTTTTGTTTGAGTTTGGTAGTATGTACGTGTCCTCTAAGGATTTTTCTAATGTGTAGTTTCTCAGAGAGGATCACCACCCTAGATTGGGTAGTTGGTTGGTATATGATGACTTTATAGTAAGATACACTAGATTAGGGTGTTTGACTTGTTGATGTCATGTGATGATGATACAATTGCATGTTGTTTTCCTATGAAATTTGGCCTTCTTTGAGTTGTCTTAAAAGTAGATTGTTGGGCCCAGTGGCATGATGTAAGGATTGATTTGTAGGGCCAGGTGGGAGAGCCTAGTGGACTTTTGGACGTGACTCCATAGTAGGAAGTCAGAGCTTCTTGAGTTTACAGGGAGAACCGTGATAGGGGTTGATTGAGTTATGAGTTATTTTTGGTTACATGAGGTACATATGTATGCATGAGAGTTTTGGGAATGGAGAAAAAAGGGTGTAGCGGAGCTTGAGGATTTAGATTGTTGGATTCCTTTCATTTTTGAGGAGTACTTGTGTGATGTGTTTTTGTATGGTGGTTGGTTTCGAGAGAGGAGGGTTTGTTCAGGTTCTTAGAGAAAGAAATTGTTATGTAGGTGATTTGATCATGGTGGATTTGAGTTATAATAGGAGTACAAATAATGTTTTGTGGTTAGTTATTTTGAACCATGTTTTGTGAGGGGAAAATCACTATAGTTAGAGAATTTTTTTATCTGGGTTACACTTGGGCATATAATGGTTTTTTTCATAGTGGAATCCTAAAAACACGAGCTCTAGTGATGTGTTGTATCATTTAGGTTGTGGATCACATACTATGGGAGTATACGTATGTGGTGATTGGGTTTGGTAGGAATCCGCGAGTGGGATTAAAATCATTGTGGGTGAAAAGAGAGGCTTGTGGGAAAGGTAACCCGAGGCCCTTACGAAAGAATTTTGATGTTCTGAAATGGATGAGGTTATGGTGGTATTCATTGAAAAAATCTTTTTGTACTCACGATTTAGATATTATTAGGACCAATATATTGACATCATCAAAAGTATCATAAGAGAGACCCAAATTTGTGTTAGTCTATAGATTTTTTCTTGAGTTGATAAGGGGTGTCTTGGGAGGTTGCGCTCATGGAGCGGTGTCTGTGTAGCTAAATGGTGGGGAATGAGCCATGATATTTTTATGGGTGAGGTGCCTGTGGTGGATCAGATATCGACGAATACCATGGGTGTTGTTCCTAGATATTATAAACAGGTAATAAAATCTATTTTTTGTCGTTCTAGTGGTAGGGATGTGTCCATAACCAATTTCAAGTTTTTTTTGTGATTGGGGAATGGGTTGTGGAAAAGATGTTTGGTTGTGAGAAAATAATAAGGATATTCCGATAGTGGGGAGCACCAAGACTTTTATGAAAATATTTAAATGGTTTTTTGATGTATCATATGGATCGGTTAAGGTAAGAACCTTCTTAGTTGTTTTTTGATTGTGGAAAGTGGTGTCTTAGCCTTTGGACAGGTTGTATGCCTTATCATAAGAGTTATGAATAGTAAATTAGTTGACATTTTTAGGTAGAACACAATGAGTTGAGCTTGAATTGATGGAAAATGTGGTTTGGGATTTTTTTTATAATACCACCTAGGATTCATGAGGATGATAAGGTTAATTGTGGGGAGGTTGTAGAGACTTGCGTTTTCTCAATTTTGAAATTTGAGCCAATTTTTTTTCTAGTGCTTGTAAGGGTTAAAATGGTCATTTATTTATTATAATATGATATCAGATATTTTTTTTGACAATTCCATTGGTCCCAAAATAGGGTGTTTACCCTTGAATAACAGTTTGGTGGAATTATGGGAAAATCGTGTTTTGGAAGAATACTTCATTAATTAAATATCAAATTATTCATATGGGTTTGTTTAAAGATATCTTTTGAATAGAGTGTTATATTGGGATTATGAATCTATGACTGGGTCCAGAAGGGGGGGGGGTTGATTCCTAGGAGAGGTATAAAATCCCTTTAGGTTCTAAGACTCAGTACAACTGTTAAATGGGTGACCAACTGATTAATTAGATTAATTTATATAAATTAATATAACAACTTCTCTCCCCATTTAGGGTTTCCACACATTTAAGGAGGGGACAAGGGTGCCTCTCTTATTCATTATGGTTTGAATAGTCAGGATTGGATAAGGAGTGTCTTTTACCTTCTTCTTTGGTGAATATTGGGGACGAATCTAGGTGAAACAACTACTAGGAGTATATTTGGACCCAAAGCTTTAGTGTTTACACCACGAGGTAGGTCGATTTTTGAGTTTTTTCCCCAATCACCATATATTAACTGTTTACCTATTTTATAGCCTTATTATGCTTTCTATGTACTTCATGGGGTTCATTCTGTGATTGTTTTTATGAAAATGGGGGTTTCGAGAGTGTTGTAGGGGTTTCCAATGTGGAAAAACCAGCTACACAGTGTGTGGTTTTAAGAACACATGGCATGTTTTCTTCACATCTAAGGAAGAAGAGAATAATAATACTACAAGGTGTGTAGTATAAAGGAAACATCATGTAGTTTCACTCGACATGTGGATAAGTACAAGTTCAAATGACCCGTGTTTGGGAAGACATGGGCACATAGGGTACACAGCTAGACCTTGTGTGAGTGACATGCCGTGTGTGAATACATGACCAGACAGGGACACATGTCCATGATATGTGTGGTACATGGAAAGGTTCCCCTTGTAAGGTTCATTATGAGTACCTGAATTACTTCTCATGTACTTATGGCTCAAGTACTAGCCCGTATGGTTATATGGGATCACATGTCTTGTTCTTGGTCATACATGCTGTGTAATGCTCTTTTATTACCCATTAAAGGGGGGTTTGGGTGTTTTGTGCCTTAGAAAAAAAAACCGAACTTGTGAGTACTTCATTCTGAGTGTTTTTTCTTGAAAATGGTGATAGTGGGGTGTTTTCAACATATATAGGTTTTCTGTGTGATGTTTTGGACCAATACAATTTAGTGAGAGGTTCTCTTCAAGGTTGGGATTCAGACCTTGCAGTTGTTGGGTTTTGAGATATGATGTTAGGTGATGATTGTGAGCTTAGTGTTTTATGGCATGAGCATTCCATTCCATTTTAAATAAGGTTCCTTGGATAAAACTCTGAAGGTGGGATTGAGGGGTATCTCGGGTGAAATCTTTGTTTGTCTCGACGTATCAAGAACAATTTCTCGAGGTTTGAGTAGTTGATGTTTAGATATTATGTTTGAGGATTATGGTGTTTAGAGCCTTTAGGATTGATTAACATTGTAGGATAATAGTTATGTTTAGGTGACGCTTTGGTGTTGATTTAAGTATGAGGGACTCTTGAGGATGTTCATAGTGGGTTGGATTATGGTTAAGTGATCTTTGGATGCCATGGTTGGTTTTTGATATTGGTGTGTGTCATGGTTTTTCCTTTGGATACCTTATCTGAATGATGTTTGTCGAGGATTAGTTGGAGGCCACTGAGGACCACCCGAGGATGTTTCTTTTTATAGGTATTGGTCTGAGAGTTGGTTGTTACAATGGATTGGGATGGGATGCATCCTCTTGAGCACTAGATCTGTGGATAGAAGGGGGATGCTTCTATTTGTGTGTGGTCCCAGAGTACCAGGCATGAGATGGTTTGATAAGATGACCCTAAGAGGATGCATGTTCTTTAGTGGTTTGTTTATGGATGTTACCTTGGGACCCAAGGTGATTTATGAGTTGATGGGGATGATATGTTGATAGCAAAGTTGGATATATTTCCTACCCTTGTTATGTTTTAGTTCATTGAGGTTGAGAATTGGATTAAGACCACAAGGAGATATTGATATGGTTGTCTTTGTTGAGTCAAAAGTTCTCTTTTGACTTTTATATCTTGCTTTGGAAATCACAAATGTATTTTACTTTGCTGATTGTAATAATCATGTTGATCATACTGACTATGTTGATTGTATTGATCATGCAGATCGTACTAACCATGTTTATCGTACTGACCATGTTGATCGTACTGATCATACTAACCATGTTTATGATACTGATCATGTTGATCGTACTGACCACGCTGATCGTACTGGCTATGTTTATCATACTGATCATGCTGATCGTACTGACCATGTTTATCGTACTGACTATAGTTATCGTACTGACTCTAGCAATTGTATTGACCCTGTTAATCATACTGAGTTTTATGAATCATACTCAGTTTGTGTCGTATCAACACATTACACTAAGTAATACTTATAGTACTCATACGTTACCTTCATTACATTCTTGTTTTGGTACTTTATCAAAAACACATGTTTCATATTAATCGTACTCATGTTTATCATTTTCATATATCTTTTGTTTTAACCAAAATGATATCATGGAGTTAGTTATAAACTAATCAAAACGATGTCATGTTTTCTGTTTCAATATGACCGTTATAATTCCAAGTGTCCAAGTCCCTCCGAGTTTTCCGGAGAAATAGGACTGTTGGAGGAAATATGACCATTGGAACCTGAGGCCTATAAATAATAGGTCATTTGAAGCCAAGAAATACAACTTCGAAACAATTTGTGAGACTTATCTTATATCAAGTGCTAGAGAGAGACGTTGTGACTTCTCTCCTACTTCATGAGAAATCCTTGAGATTACAAAACGTGAACGTCTCGTTCTTAGTTTTTGTATTTCTATAAGTGATTTGTTTTTCTTTGTGCAACCGATCAAGTGATAACGATCGAGAGATTCTGGGGATAAGAAGACGGTGCTACCGATCATCATATCGAGGGATTTCAAGTGATTGAAAGATAGTGGTGTCGATTACCTGCAAAACCAAGGGCTTGTGGAGATAGCAAGATAGACGTACTGATCTTCGTATCGAGGGATTGCGAGGATAACAAGACAGATATAATGATCATCGTATCGGGGGCTTACCAAGGTGGTGGTAAGACAGACTTGTTATCCTAGATGAAAGGATAACCATTCTCTTTGGGTCAAAAGAATTGTAATACTTTTACATTTCCGCTGCTGTTTGTTTTAAGAAAGGGAATTGTATTATTTTCCTTTCTTCATTCCATATTCATTTGTAATTGTTTCAATTAAAGTCATACCGTTACATATTGTATCGTTTTATTCTATACGATTTATGGTAGAATCCTTCACTATTGTATTACTCTGTTTATTGTGTTCATCATGAATATAATTGCTTTACTTTTCTTAATGTATTACATCATATCATACCTTTATTTTAAATACAATTGTGGTTGTTTGTTGTTGTTGTGTATTGTATTTGTTTAAGATCATTTAAACTAATTTCTTAAGTGTTTAAACACAAAGTTTTTTAAACCTAAAATTCACACCCTCTTGTATTGTTCCATTTAATATACATATACATTTACATATTCGATCCAAAAATTGGTATCAGAGGATGTTTCCACTGATTTGTATTACTAGCTCTATTGCTTCCAAATTTTTGTTTCAACTATTTACTACACTAACGAGTAGAGTGGAAAATATTTTGTTTTATTAGATGATCGGAAGGAATATTGGGTCAATTGAAAATCTAAATCTTTCTAGACCACCTATCTTTGATGGGAATGACTATGAGTACTGGAGAGATCGAATGAAGACATTTGTTATCAATACTGGTGTAGACAATTTTATTATGCTTACAGGAGGTTACAAAATTCCTGACAAATAAGTCAGTACTTTCACCAATCAAGAGAAGCAAGAATATCAACTAAATTACATGGTACACAATACTTTGCTATGTTCTATGACCAATAATATATACAGCCATATATCATCTTGAAAAGAATCCAACTGTATTTGGATGAAATTGGAAGTCATAAATTTTGTTACATCCAAGGTTATAGAAACCAGAAGAGCAATGCTTCGAGCAGAGTATCATGGATTTATTTTTCCTTATAGAGAGCTGGTATGTAAAGTGAAACAAAGATTTATAAAAATTGTCAACAGATTACAATCTATGGGAGAAAAAGGTCTTTATGATGAAGCTCTTGTTGGCAAAATTATTTATATAATTATGAATGAATGAGAGTAAAAAAGGACAGTTATTGATGAAAATAGAAAAGTTTCCCAAATTACTCTTGATGAACTCTTTGGAAATCTTCTACAGCACGAGACAAGAATGAAGAGAGATGCAGATTTCAATAAGAAGAAAATTGGAAATGGAAGTGTAGATTTTACTACTATGTCTAAAGCTAAAACACCAGAAATGATAACAAGATCCAAAGGTAGGAAAGTTGTTATGTCTGATTCAAGTGATTTTGATCTTTCAGATAATGAGTTAGCCAATCTTTCTTGAAGGATAAACAAGACTGTGGGAAAGAAAGGCTTCCAATACAGACTAAAAAAGAAAGATAGGAAGGATAAGAAAGATTTAGGGGTAACTTGTTATGAAAGTAAGAAAGTAGGTCATATAAGACCTGATTGTCCTTTACTGATGAGAAAATACAGAAAGGGGAAAAATTATGAAAGAAATAAGAAAAATTGTTACAAGAAAAATATGAAGAAATTCTTAAAGTAAAATGATACTTGGAGTGAAAGTGGTATCGATTCATCAGATAGTTATTCAGAATATAAATCCTCAGGACAAAGGAATATTGGACTTATAGCCAGATTACCAATTGAATATCATTATCTCATGGATAAGGTACACAATGCTGAAGCTATTACAAATGTTTCTTTGAATGCAAATTATACTGATAATAAATATTATGAATCTTTAAATGATGAGTCCTCATCATCAGAAGATAATACATTACCTTCTTTTGAAGAATTTTCTAGGTTTTCTAAATTACTTGAGAATAAAAATTCTAAACTCAAGAAAAATCTTGATAAAGAAAAATCTAGAATTCCGAATTTAACTAAAGAAGTATCAGATCTTTCTAAGGATCTTGATACGAAAACTTTTTATTTTGAAAGTATTTTAAAAACCCTTGAGAAATTCACATCTGATAAGGATAAACTTTCTAGGGATCTTGAAAATGTAATTTCTAAGAAAAATGTTTTAGAGCCCAACTCTAGTTCAAAATCAAATGTTTTGGAGGATAAAAACTTAGTTTTAAAATTAAAGTCTGAAATTTTTTCCTTGAGAAAATGTTTGTCAAACTTTACTCATGGAAAGGAAAACTTTGAAAAAATGTATTCTCAAATTAGACCTTTGAGGAATCATTCTGGTATTGGTTATACTCATTATAAACCAATTTTTAGTAATAACTATTTTGTTCCTCAAAATACTCCTTTTTGATATATGTGTCAATGCGGTGGACAATGGAAAAGAGATTATTCTCTTAATAGAATCCGGTCTTTAGTTTTTCATAAAGCCCATTTTTCAAAACAAATGTGGATTCCTAAAATTGTTTTATCTAACCTTTCTAGATTCAAACAAGTTTGGATTCCGAAAAAATAATTGTTTCTTTTTCAGGAAAATAAGAAGTGTACCAACAAAAAAATTTGGTACATGGATAGTGGTTGTTCTTGACACATGATTGGAAATAAAGATTTCTTTGAAAAGATCATTGAAACAAAAGGTGGAAAGGTTACCTTGGGAGATAATGCTCAAGGAAAAATTGTTAGAATAGGTAATATTGTTTTTCTTGGAAAAGTTATTATTTCAAATGTTTTGTTTGTTAAAGGTATTAAGCAAAATATCATCAGCATAAGTTAATTATGTGATGTAGGTTACCTTGTGAATTTTATAAATGATAAATGTCTAGTTCACAATTCCAAGGATGAGTTCAATCTATCTACCCACAAGCAAGGGAATGTATACACTATTAACTTATAAGATCTTAGATGCCAAAATTTACCCTGCTTAAGTGCAATAGATGACCAGTCATGCCTATCGAATAGAAGACTAGGAAACTACAACCTATGAAACCTTTGTAAACTTTCAAAGAAAAGTCTTGTAAAGGGAATACCAGATCTTAGATATGATTCTTCAAAAGTCTGTAATCCTTGTCAATTTGGAAAGAAACATAAAACTAGCTTTAAATCAATTAATTAAGTTTCAACTTCTAATGCATTATAGCTAGTGAATATGGATCTTTTTGGTCCTTCACAAACTGGGAACATTGGAGGAAAATACTATGTATTTGTCTTAGTTGATGACTTTACTCGATTTACATGGGTCTATTTTCTAACAAAGAAATCTAAAGCCTTTTTTCAATTTCAAAACTTTTAGAGGCCAAGTTAAAAATGAGAAAAACCTACCACTGATAACTATTCATAGTGATCATGGTGGTGAATTTCAAAATTCTGATTTTGAAACCTTTTGTCATAAGAAATGTATTCCTCATAATTTCTCAGCTCCAAGAACTCCTCAGAAAAATGGTGTTGTTGAGAGAAGAAATCGTATTCTTTAGGAAATGACAAGAACCATGTTGAGTGAATACTCAATTGCTAAGCACTTTTGGGCTGAAGCTGTAAGTACTGCTTATTATACTTTAAATCATGTTTTAACCAGATCTTTTCTTAATAAAACACCTTATGAATTGTGTAATGGGCGAAAACCTAAAGTTTCATGCTTCCAAGTTTTTGGGTGCAAAGTATTAATTTTGAATACTAAAGATAATATTCACAAATTTGTCCCAAAATCTAATGAATTAATCTTTCTAGGGTATTCTACAACTTCTAAGACTTACAGAGTATTCAATAAAAACACTTGTACTGTTGAAGAAACAGTACATGTTAAATTTTATGAAACCAACCCTTTTGTTTTCAACCAACCCCAACCTATATCCTCAGATGTGTTTTCTAAAGATGTTTATCGACCTCTGTTAGAAGATTCTTCTGATAATGAAAATGTTCAAGAAAGAGTTCCTGAAACTTTTACCCCATAATAATTTCTATCATATGTTGATGAACAGGTTTTACAAAACCCAAATCAATTGTTTCTTAGGAATCATCCAAGTGATAATATCATTGGTGATGTAAATCAACCTGTAAGGACCAGAAATTCCTTAAGAAATGAAAACAAATATCTTTCATTTCTTTCTCAATCTGAACCTAGAATACCAAGTGAGGCCTTAGGTGATAAAGATTGGATTAAAGCAATGTAAGATGAACTAAATGAATTTGAAAGGAATCAAGTCTAGACTTTAGTTGAAAGACCTAAAGAAACAAATATAATTAGTGTAAAGTGAGTTTTTAGAGACAAATGTGATGAAAATGGAATCATTGTAAGAAATAATGCAAGACTTGTTGCTAAGGGATATAATCAAAAAGAGGGAATAGACTGTGAAGAAACATATGCTCCTGTAGCTAGACTTGAATCTATTCGTATTCTATTAGCCTTTGAAGCATACTTCAATTTCAAACTATTTCAAATGGATGTTAAATGTTCTTTTCTAAATGGTTTTGTTCAAGAAGAAGTTTTTGTCGAACAACCCCTGGATTTCTTAACTCAAAATATCCAAATCATTTTTTTAAACTTACCAAAGATCTATATGGCCTTAAACAAGCCCCTAGAGCATGGTATGATACACTTACAAGATTTATTTTACAAAACAATTATGAAAAAGGTATAACGGATCCAAATCTTTTTATAAAAATGGAAAATAAAAATGTTTTGATTGTTCAAATTTATGTTGATGACATCATATTTGGATCAACTCAGCAATCTTTAACTGAATCTTTTTCTAACTTAATTAAATCTGAGTTTGAAATGAGTATGATGGGTGAGTTAACATTATTTTTAGGTTTTCAAATTTCACAAAAAAAATAGAAGGAACATATATATCTCAACATAAGTATATAAAATATTTACTCAATAAGTATGGTTACGATAAGACTAAAAGTATTAGCACTCTAATTGGTACCTCAAATACACTTGATCTTGATGAAACTAGAAAATGAGTAGATCAAACAATTTTTAGAGGTATGATTGGAAGTTTGTTATACTTGAAAGCCAGTCGACCAAACATAATGTTATCTGTATGCTTATGTGCAAGATACCAATCTAATCTAAAAGAGTATAATTTAAAATCCATGAAGAGAATCTTTCGGTATTTAAAAGGCACTCGAAATCTAGGACTTTTTTACTCTTCTGGAAATGATTTTGTTTTAAAAATATTTTCAGATGCTGACTTTGGTGGTTGTAAAATGGATAGAAAGAGTACATATGGAACATGTCAATTCTTAGTAGATTCCTTGGTTTCTTGGTCTTCCATGAAATAACACTCAGTAGAACTTTCCACTGCTGAAGCTGAATATGTAGCAGTTGGAAGTTGTTGTGCTCAAGTGTTGTGGATGCAACACACACTCAATGATTGTGGATTGAGTTTTTCCAAAACCCAAATTCTTTGTGATAATGCTAGTGACATATCTCTTAGTAAGAACCCAACATATCACTCTCATGCAAAAAAAAATGTTAGGGATCACTTTCTTAGGAATCACACACAAAAAAGAGATATTATTTTATAATTCATCGGAACTCAAGAACCACTTGTAGACATTTTTACAAAGCCATTACCTTCTGATAGATTTGAATTTATAAAACATATTCTAGGAATGATTACATTAAAATAATCATTCATATCTACTTCATGTTTTAAACTTCTCCATTACATTAAAAAACTCCTCTAATAAAGGGGGAGAACATTTTTTTTACTTATTGTGTTTCTTATTTTCTTATGATCTTTATTTGTTTATTCTATTGGTTTGTTATTCTGCCTATCGTATTGACTGTTTAGTTATTGTTTTTATTTTTGTTTGTTGTCTTGTTTTCCTGATTACCGTATTCATGATTGTTTTACATCGACACATCAGTCTATGGTAACATGATTGTTTTCCATCAGCACGTCAGTTCATGGTAACAAGATTGTTTTCAATCGACACGTCAGTTCATGGTAACACGATTGTTTTCCATCGACACGTCAGTATATGGTAACATGATTGTTTTCCATTGGCATGTTAGTTCATGGTAACATGATTGTTTTTCATTGGCACGTCAGTTCATGGTAATAAGATTATTTTCCATCGGCACGTCAGTTCATGGTAACATGATTGTTTTCCATCAGTACGTCCGCTCATGGTAACGAGATTTTTTTCCATCGGTACGTCAGTTCATGGTAACAAGATTTTTTTCCATCGGAACTTCAGTCTATGGTAACATGATTGTTTTCCATCGGAACATCAGTTCATGGTAATATGATTGTTTTCCATCAACACGTCAGTTCATGGTAACAAGATTGTTTTCCATTGGCACATCAGTTCATGGTAACATGATTGTTTTCCATCGGTATGTCAGTCTATGGTAACAAGATTGTTTTCCATCAGCACGTCAGTTCATTGTAACATGATTTTTTTCCATCCGTACGTCAGTTCATGGTAACACAATTTTTTTCCATTGGCACGTCAGTCTATGGTAACATTATTATTTTTTATCAGCACGTCAGTTCGTGGTAACAATATTGTTTTCCATCAGCACGTCAGTATATGGTAAAATGATTGTTTTCCATAGGCACATCAATTCATAGTAACAAGATTGATTTCCATCGGCATGTTAGTTCATAGTAACAAGATTTTTTTCCATCAGTACGTCAGTCTATGGTAACATAATTGTTTTCTATCAGCACGTTAGTTCATGGTAACATGATTATTTTCCATCAGCATGTCATTTCATGGTAACGAATTTTCTTTCCATCGGCATGAAAATTGATCATATTCTTTCTATTCATACGCTTGTTTTTTCTTTCACTAGTAATACTATTTAAGCCAATAATTACCTTACAATCTCTAGCAGGTACATTTTTTAATTATTTTTAATCATATCCGTTGATTTGTTTTCTTCTAATCTCAATGGTAGAATACCAACAATCATTATTTTTTCGCCTATAAATATACCCCCTCCCCAAACCCAGACCAGTTTTTCATATTTTGTGGTGAAGCTTGGCCTCCCTATTTTGAGACTCCGTATGATCTTCCATCGGCTTTACCTAAATTTCTCAGTCCTCTACTAACACTCGTGCTGAAATGTCTTCCAAGACATTTTCAGAAAAAGACTTTTCAGAGAAAGGTTAGTTTCTCGGGACTTTTTTGATTTGAACGATTCTACAATCAAAAGAATTATTTTTTTCAAGGCTGAGAACATTTGTGTATTAAAAAACCAGTGTCTCAAGATCTGGTCCTTATTGATGAAGTCAGTCAGTTCTACAGAAATTTGTCTTTTGAAAAAAACATGACTGTCAATTTTTCTATGTACGCTAGAAATATAACAATGTCTATGAAGCAATCATACCACTTTCTAAGTGTTACAACATAAGGTGATTCTTATTTTCCTTCTCATAAACTACCATAGGAAGTTGGTACATTAAACAAAGAAAATGCTGAAAAGTCATTGTTTCTTATAAATGAAGAAAAGAGGAAAGTGACTCATCATTCTCCAGATAAAAGATCTTTGGTAATCTGGATGCAAGGTTTTCTTATCCCAAGAAAATGGGACAGAGAAACTCTGAAAGTTTCTAATATCTCTATGCTCGACTATCTTTTCAATATGAGAAAAGTAAATCTAATGGGATACATTTTTGAAACTATCAAGAATGTAATGTCAAGAGCAATTAAGTCCCATTTGATCATGTATCTAGCTATTCTTACAAAGTTCATTCTTGAGAGCATGATGTTTTTCAATATTCCTTTCAAAGGAAAATTGAAAGAGCTAAAGCCTTCCTGGATAAGTAAGAGTATGTTGAAGAAGTTGAATGTATGTTTTGATCAAAACTCAAAGCTATTTGTTAAGAATTTAGAAGCCGAATCGGCACAGAATCAATCGACACCTATGCCAGTCAAAGACAATCCATCTGTTGGTTCTCCTCAAAAGTCAGATCCACAAACTAGTTCAAAGCCCAAGAAGAAACCTAAGTACAGTAAGGAGGTTGTGGCAATGTGGAGAAAATAAGGAGAACAGATAAAGGAAGGTGATCCGAAGTTTGGTCTTGACCCAGCTAAAGCCTTTGCTGAAAGGATAAGGGTTGAGGATACCCTTCAGGATGAAAAGAAAAAGAAGAATATTTTAAAAAGAAAATCTTAGGAGTTTGATGTTTCAATACTCATGAAAATGGTTGAAGATGCTAGTGCTCATGTAATTGAAGAAGTATATCAAGAACCCATCGTACAGAGTCTTCCAGAGAAATAGAACGGGAAAAAAATGTTGGAAGAAATTCAGGAAGTTGAAGAAGAGGAAGGATATTTCCTTTTGGAATTCCTTCATATCTCAAAGAAAAGTATAGAAGAATTGGTTTAAAACAGAGTAAAGGTATTCAATAAACTCCTCATGTCGATCAAGCACTAGCTGAATCTTTTGAAACTCCAGAAAGAATTATTTTCCAAGGGAATTAACTTCCTCAATCTTCTCATACGGAAAAAATAATCGTTATTAGTGACAATGTGGAAGAAGTAAGAAAGGGGATCGAAAAATAAAAAGGAAAAAATCTATTTGTAGACTCAAGCCGATCAAATGAACTTGATTCGTACGACGAGGATACCGATTCAGAACAGACAATTTATCTTAAAAGGAGTGATTACATTGTTCATGTTTTGAGAATAATTGAGAAGACCATTCCATACTTTCCTAGGATTGAAGGGAAAATTGATTTCATTACTGACAATCAGAGAAAGAAGTTTGGCTCTATAAGAGAATTAAGAAAGAATGTTTTGTTAGTTGAATCCGATTTGGAAGTTCTATCTGAAATTTCGGCTGCTCATAAGAAGGCTTTGTAACAGAATGAGGAAGTGGTCATACAAAACAGAGAGCTCGGTGAATGATCATGAAATGTCAATTGAATACTTAAGGAGGATTTCAAATGATCTCACTATTTCTTTTAATAAATTTGACAAAGAAACTATTGAAAGGATGCATCAATTTCCAAATACCCATGGAGCCGATATTCCTTCAGTGAAATAGATTCAAGAAAGAATGAATGATTTTCAGTCTGAGTTTTCAAAGGTTTCATCTTTTATAGATGAATTTGTCTTGTTGAAGAAACAAAATTCCTTGTTATCCAAATACAAAAAGATTCTGCAAAACAAAATTGATACTATTAAAGAAGTAATCAGAGTCTAAGAAGAGACCATCAAGATTCAGGATCAGCTTTTTTCCAACCAAGAAGTGCTTCTCAGATCTCAGGGTGATTCTATATCTGAAGACAAGAAAGAAATCAAAAAGATAAAATCCGTTCTTCATGAGCTGATAAAGAAGGAAAAGGAATGTGAAAAAATTACTTTTGTATTTGTTTTCTTTTCATGAACTCTATAAACCTTTTTTATCAAAATGAGTTTTATGATACCTTTCCCATTGTCTTGTATTTATTTTTTCTAACACTTTCCGCAACTAAAGATTACCCCATTATTTTTGTAAATAACAAATGGACAGAATGTTTTACATAGGGGGAGAATGTTTTACAAAGGGATAATTTTTTGAACAAACACTTCTAAATCAAGGAAAATATATGAATACAATCCTTATGAAAGTACATACCTAAGGGGGAGTTATTTGTATTTAATTTCTTATTCAGAAGAGTTTCCAATAACTCAGGGGAAGATAAGTATTTTTTTTACTTTCTTTTTGTGATTTCTAAAAAGGGGGATATTGTTGAGTCAAAAGTTCTCTTTTGACTTTTATATTCTATTTTGGAAATCACAAATGTATTTTACTATACTGATTGTACTAATAATGCTGATCGTACTGACCATGTTGATCATACTAATCATGCTGATCATACTAACCATGTTTATCGTACTGACCATGTTGATCGTACTGATCATGCTGATCGTACTAACCATGTTTATCTTACTAATCATGCTGATCGTACTTACCATGCTGATCTTACTGACTATGTTTATCATACTAATCATGCGGATCGTACTGACCATGTTTATCATACTGATCATGCTAATCATACTGACCATGTTTATCATACTGACCATGCTAATCATACTGACCATGTTTATCGTACTGACTATAGTGATCATACTGACTCTAGCAATTGTATTGACCCTATAAATCATACTGAGTTTTATGAATCATACTCAGTTTGTATCGTATCAATACATTACACTAAGTAATACTTATTGTACTCATACTTTAGAATCATTACAGGCTTGTTTTGGTCCTTTATCAAAAACACATGTTTCATATTAATCGTACTCATGTTTATCATTTTCATATATCTTTTGTTTTAACCAAAACGATGTTGTGGATTTAGTTATAAACTAATCAAAATGATGTCGTGTTTTCTGTTTCAAAATGACCGTTATAATTCTAGGTGTCCAATTCCCTCCGAGTCTTCTAGAGAAATATGACCGTTGGAGGAAATATGACTGTTGGAACCTAATACCTATAAATAGGGGGTCATTTGAAGCCAAGAAATACTACTTCAAAACCACATGTGAGACTTTTCTTATATCATGTTCTAGAGAGAGACGCTGTGACTTCTCTCCTGCTTCACGTGAAAGCCTTGAGATTACAAAACGTGAATGACTCGTTCTTAGTTTTTGTATTTCTATAAGTGATTTGTTCTGCTTTGTCAGACTGATCAAGTGATAACGATCGAGGGATTCCGGGGATAGGTAGACAGTGCCACCGATCATCTTATCGAGGGATTTCAAGTGATTTAAAGACAGAGGTGCCGATTACCTGCAAAACCGAGGGCTTGTGGGGATATCAAGACAGACGTATCGATCTTCGTATCGAGGGCTTGCAGGGATAACAAGATAGACGTACTGATCATCATACCGAGGGCTTACCCAGGTGGTGGTATGACAGACCTGTTATCCTAGGTGAAAGAATAACCCTTCTCTTTGGGTCAAAATAATTGTAATACTTTTAAATTTCCACTGCTATTAGTTTTAAGAAAGGTAATTGTCTTATATTCCTTTCTTCAGTCCATATTCATTTGTAATTGTTTCAATTACAATCATACTATTACATATTTTATTTTTTGATTTTATATTCTTTATGGTATAATCCTTCACTATTGTATTACTCTGTTTACTTTGTTCATCTTGAATACAATTAAATTACTTTTCTTAATGTATTACATCGTATCATACCTTTATTTTAAATACAATTGTGGTTGTTTGTTCTTGTTGTGAATTGTATTAGTTTAAGATCATTTGAACTAATTTCTTATGTGTTTAAACACAAAGTTTTTTAAACCTAAAATTCACCCCCCTCTTGTATTGTTCTAACTAATATACATATACATCTACATATTCGATCCAACCGTTTTGACTTGTTTTGGAACCTGATTTATTGGTATGTGATGCAATGGATAAGAGAGTTGGAAAAACAATCTATAAGTATAGTTCTTGATATCTATGAGTGAGTTTGTTAAATTGTGTCTATGTATGGGTACCAATATTTGGTTATGATTTGAGTGATAAACTGAGGTTCTAGGAATGTGGTTTTATGCTGTTGAGTAAAGTGGATGTGATGACACATGTATTTGGTTTAGTGATGGACTAAGGATTCAGGAATGAGTAGTATGCTAGATGGTTTAGGTGCTATATTGATGCTCTAGGAACCATGTTTTATATATAGTTTTGGGATGATGGAATGATGCTCCACTCCCCGATGTGCTTTAGTTTTTCTGTGGAAGAACAAACGTTATAGAAATTTGGGGTATGGAAATTGTGTTCCATATCAAGTTTGGGATGGCCGGGCATGGAATGATGAGTACCAATTGAATTCATAGACAACTACTCTATGTTTCTTGATTTGTGACCTAATGGTTGGGATGGATAAATTTGGAATATCAGATATCAGTTGTATACTTGGATTGATTCTATAGGAATGATTAACTTGTTATATGGTTTAAATTATAAATTTATTCTATAGGAATGATTGACATGATATGTGGTCTAGGTGTTGGACTGATTCTTGAGGAACTATTGCTTATTATCACAAAGATGGATGTATGTTTGATAGTATGGTCTTGGTAGTGTTTTTGTGTGGTAATTGGGATATATGTTCCAAGGTTACAAGTATGAGATAATTTTTAGGTCATGAGGACATGGTATGAGATGACTTAGATTAGTATCCTGGATGATAGGACCATCATATGGTGGGTACCCAAATTTTTTATGGTTGGTTGCGACTGCTATGTATATGGAGCCCATTGGTTATTTAGGATGCATGGTCATTGAGACGTTCTTAGAGACACTCTAACATGGGCCAAAGCAGGTATGGTTGATCAAGTTCTTGGACCTAAGTATTGGAATTTTTTTTATTTGTATCTATTTTCAGTTAGGTTTTTACAAGGATGCGCATATTTATTGAGTATGAAATTCTGTAAGTAGTTTATATATTCACCATTGGTGATGGACTACTAAGATTTATTTATCACCCCTACACATGAACCTCGGTGTGAGTGTATACCTTCTGTCTGCTTTCAGGATGAGCATGGGTGTATGATGGATTAGGCTTAGGCCATAGATTTTATAGTTGAGTGAGATGCTCGGGTGGAGTCGAATGGTTGGGCTAAAGTAGTTTGACAGGTTACAAGACATTGGGTATGTGTTATGTCCCATAGTTGGAAATAAAGAATGTTCTATTTATTTTTTAGTTATTTATTTTGTATATGTGATTGGCCCATTGGGAAATCATTATTGTATTATATGGAAAGGTTCTTCGGGACTTTAGTGTATTCCAATTTTTTGTAGAATCTTTGAGTTTTAGTTTATTTATTCTTCCATATTCTTTAATGTGTATGATGTTTGGTTGTTTACTTCTAGTTGTGCACTCTAATATGGGGGTATATTCTTTTCATAATTCCACCTTAGTCCCCTGCTACTAGTAGGCAACCTCTGGAGTATTAGGAGACACACTTGAGGTATTTTGGTGAATCATCTTGAGACACTAGTTTAATGGAGTCCAGGTCAGGTGATTTCAACTAAATAAGGGTGCATACATTAATTGTTGATAATTTTAATATATTAATGCTATGATGGAAAATATGAGTTTCCTAGTATTACCTAATATAGTGAGGTGTGTATCTTAATAAAAAATAAATTGACACTCTTAGCTATTTTCATTAATGAGTGATATCTATCTATAATATTTTGATATATTCTAAAGGTTATGAGGATTATTTGAAACATCAGAGGATTTTTCTTTAGTTGATTTACTTTAAAATTTTGGAAACATATATTAAATGGTATTAATAACCTCAAGAAATTATTTTATTCTGAAGTAATATTTTTAGGGAAAACTATTGAAGAACACATGATCGAGTGATAGATAACCCCTAGGTTTAAAAGAATGATTAATTTGGAGAAAATAGAGTTAATATTGTTAACTATTTAATTGATTATATATTTAATAAATAAGTTATACATAATATTTTTGGTGAAGTATATCTCATTTTTATGATTTTGATATATATATTGACTATAGTGTGACTTTATGAACTTGTGGTTAATATATTTTAGAGTCAAATATAGGGTCATGTTTTGGAAGTATCTCTGATTTCATTATGGTTTAATATATTTGTAATTAAAATGGTTTTGGGAAAATGTATGTTATTTAGAATATATGATCTGGGTATATAAATACATGGGTATATGATTGTATTAATGATTAATGTTGTTTGAGGAAAGATAAAGAAACATAATATATCCTATATGGATAAGGTAGATGTCATATTAGAAGTTATATCCAAAATTATAAATATTTTAAGAATACCCTCACCTACTTTCACTAGTGATTAACAATTAAAACTTGGAGGTCATATTTTACTTAGGGGGAGTAGAATTTAAAGACATGAGATTTTGGATGATTAAATTAATACTATCATTGATATATTGTGTCACATATAAAACCAAACTAACACAATACCCTAATAAAAGGAACCAAAGAATATTATAATTACATAAATAATATAATAACTAGTTAACAAAATGATAAAAGAAAATTATAACACAATAATATTTTTCATTGAATAATATTTTTTTAAAAGGATAAATTTTGAAGAACTATTTTTAAAAGTGGGTATTGTATTTTAAATAGTTAAATTAAATTGATCACATTAAAAATTTTATTATAATAAGTAATAATTATATTTATGAACTATTATTTAAATATTATTTTATTTATAAATTTGTAAGAAATATGAATTAAGACACTTGAAATTTAAAAAGAAATTTTTGAATAATTTTTTTTTATTTTGTATCCTCAACTAAATAACAAAATATATGAATTTTATTACATTAATATGATAAAAATAACTGTAATTTTTAATATAAATTTCAATATTATATTTGGTTTGAAATTTTATATTTCTAAAATAATTTATTTTTAGATGAATTGTTAAAAATACTATTTTAATAAAATATTATCATATGTGAATATACCAAGAAGTAATTATAACCCAAAAAATTACAAAAAAATTTCAGGATAAAATATGTATTTATGGAGTAAAAATATGAATTTAAAAATACTCTTATTAATTTATAAAACTTATTTTTGAAAACTTAAGAAATATTTTATAAAAAATTATTTTTTATCTTTTCTTTTAATTAAATATTATATAAGCAAAATTCGAATTTTTTGATTCAAAAGTGACATAAATTTTATTTGTTTTATAATAATATATTTTTTATCAATAAAATAAACTACATTGATAATTTTATCCTACAAATAAATTTTAAACTTAAAAATACATTTTTTTTTCTAAAATTGATTTTTAAGCATTACATACACTAATTTTAAAATAAAATTTTATGATACATAGAAATTTCATTGAATAAATAGATTTAATATTTGGAATCATTTGAAAGAAATTATTTAATAAGTTTTATTTATTTTTAATGAATTAAAATTTATTTACTTTGGTAAATATTATTTACCACACTAAAACAAAAAATGGTAAAAGTGAAAATTGTAAGAGTAAAGGACTTAATAAAATGTATCAAACATATTTGAAAATTAATGGTTTAGGTATTATATACCATATGTAATGATTAAATCTATTATTTTTAATTTTATAGTCTTATTGGCATGTGAAACATGTGCCATCATTATATTAAGTTGAAATGTTTTGAAAAATTCCATTCTCACCACTTTTAAAAGAGGACTCTCATAACCACATTAAGGAAACAATAAAAATTAATTTTCCTATTATAAATAGTACTAGTTTTCTTCCTCTAGAAAAATATTTCACTCAATTAATATTTTGATCATAAGATATTGACCAAAGTCCTCTAATTCCAAGATGAACTTCTAGAGAATGTTCAAAATCTCAAATATGTACTTCTCACTCTCTAATATTTTTCCTTCTATTTTATTTAATTTAAATTTTAATTACCCATTATGACGTGACAAAAACAATGTTACCTATAATATTAATTTTTTTATGTTTATGGAATAAAAATGTTCTATAATTTCCCTTCTTCTATTAATAAAAATGAAACTACCATTCGTGAATTCGGCAGACTACCACCTCCATGAAGCAACAACTTCTTTTTCTTAACCACTAACTACATTCCTTGATTATAAGGGTAAAATTGGGAAAAAATTTAAATTATATAATATAATTATGATTATTAATTGTAAAATTATAATCCACCAACTTTACCTCCCTTTTTTGAGAAAAGAAAATGTAAACTATGCATTGTACAGACTATTACATCCACAATGTAACATATCTAGTTTTTCACCTAGTTTCATTATTATTTATTAAAATATATTAAAATATGAATTAAAATCATGATTTTATCTAAATATTATTATTATTATATTTTAATAGAAAAATTATTCCAAAATAAACCACTTTCATAATAATAATCATCCACTGATGATGGCAAGTTCATGTTTGTGTTAGTCTAACCACATAATCAAAAAAATTTATAAAATAATATCAGTGATGATTATTAGAAATTAATTAATGATTATGTAATATAAATATATATCTAAATATTTTTTTTTGGCTTTTTGGAATGGTAAAAATAATTATAAACTCATTAATTAGGATATCACATTTCTTTTGTTAAAGATCACCAAAACATGCTTTTCTCCAATTTCATCTATAAGAACCATGAATAAAAATATAATTTAATGAAATTAAATGTTTATAAAATTTCTTTAATAATAAATTATATTACATTTTGTGATTTTTTAATGATTAAATTTTGTATAATAATGAAATAACACTACTATTATGAAAATAGTTCAAAATGATCAAGATTACTCACATCTGATATTGAAAATTGATAATAACTAACTAATATACATATAGAGAATAATTATAAATAAGGTTTTTAAAAGGTTATATATTTGAATAATATTATTAAATAAGTTATTAGTATAGTTTTTTTATACAAGAAATTCAAGTGCATTAGTGGAATTCATGAATTAAAGTAAGGGTTTCTTATATCAAATTTTCACACCTTGAGACATATTTCTTATTATAAACCATGTTTCCTTTTTAATGTTGTATCTAATTACCATTTAATAATTTCTATCATGATACTATAATAATTAATGGTATTAAATGATTCATTTTAAATCATATACTACAAAGGGATTTTGAATAAAACAATTTGAAGGTTGTAATGGGTTCTTTGTCTCAAATTTAAATTTCTTGAGACATGTAATTTATTTCACACCATAATTTATTACTATGGTGTATTAAATTACCTATTTACTTAAATTTTAATGAATATATCTCATATCATGATATTTTAATGTCTATATAATGGTAACTATCTCTAATTTTCTTTTGATTATTATGTTTTTATTACCGTAATAGGTTTTGTTAACTTAACTCACTCAATTGATTTAGAATTATTAATACTGAACTTATTTCTTATAATATTGGTTTCATCCACCATAACAATTTATTTCATGTTAATTTATCTTAATTGTTTTGGGTAATGATCTTTTAATTATGATCTTTTACCTTGATAAAATATAATTCCTAAAAGGCATATCATTATTTAGATAATTCAAATCCTATTTAAGGATTGTTTCTCCACATTGTCCTTATTTTACTTTCCCTACAATGTTTCACTTTATATTCTAAAACCTAATTATGTGTTATCTCATGTGACCTCCATATGTACCTTATCCTATTTTTTTATTTTTGTTTTGTTACACTTTCTATGAAGTGAGTTTTGAGTAAATATATTTCGAAGTATTTAATGTGGTTTTCTATCCTTTAAAATAATTTTTTTATCCTCCACTACACACATATTTTTATAGACAATAATTATTTTCAAAGTTATATTATTGATGTTATTTTTTTCATAAAAATTAAATAATTTCCAAATATTTAACTTCACAATTTTGAAAATATCTTTTGAAAGGGCTCGTAACATCAACTTTTTATGATAAAGTTAAAAATGTTTTCCAAAATATACTTTTTTTGTTTTCTTCCACATGAAAAAATATTTTTTCCATGTTTATCATTTTATATGAAACTTTATGTTATTATTTTCATGGTTTATAAAATAAATTATTCCATCTTAGTTTTATAAAAAAAAATTCCCCTTAAAATTATTTCAAAATATCGTGTATATTTCTTGTTTCAAAAGTGATTTTTCTAAAACTCAAAAAACGTTTTTTAATCGAAGTTATTTTCCATTGATATATATTATGCTTGGTAAGATTTATTCATTAAATTTTACAATCAAATATCTTTATCTGGATAGATTATGTAATATTATTTTTATTGAAAATTTAATCCATCACTACCTTTGTCTTTCCCAACTTTCGACCATGAATAGACATAAGATTTCTTCCAATTACCTTACTATTTCAACACTTTTATATTTAAATATTTTGGTTTAAAGGTGTTAAACTATATTTCATACATCCATTGATTAGTTAAATTATTTAATTAACCATACAACCTTTATCAAAACAGTGTAAATACCAAATTATTTATCTTTATTGATGGGTATTTATCTAGAGAGTTACTGAATATCTAGGAAACAAATTTATTTTCAATGGTTTTCTCATTTTGATGTTTTACTTATATTAATCCATTTGAAAATTATCTAATAAAAAATTTCTTCCATGGGTTCATTTTGATGTGATGAATGAAACCCATTTTATATCCCCAGTTTATTTATGATGTGTTGAATAAAAACCATTTCATTTCCATGGGTTCTTAGTGATATGATGAATAAATGATTGATTATGGAACATGTATGTTTGGATGAAAAATGGGTGGCGTCCTATATCATCCTATAATACATTGGTTAAAATTTATATCTCATAAGATAATGTATTAATGAGTACATTTTAGTTTCTCATTTTCATAGGAACTAATGGACTGAATCATGAAAGTAATGTTCCCTATACTGATTTATATTCCATATTGCAAGATATTCTATATTCTTATGCTTATTTTATTATCTAATTAATTATGTTTATTGAAAAATGTTTCCCGAAAATTTTGATTCATGTATTATGTTATGCCATTTCTTAGACCATGTTTTATGTTCTATTTTTTTATAATTAGTATTTTGTAATGTATATTGATGATAACAATATTATCATCTTATATTCACTTATGATCATTTATTGTTATCTCTTAGGTTTACCCTCATTGAACATTTGAACTCACATTTTCTTATGTATCCATTTACCTAGGTTATGAAGAAAAATAATGCATAATATGTTTCTAGAATATCATACTTTTTGGAGGCTTTTTTCGATATTATGAAGACCTATTATTGATTAATTAGTTACTTATATAGAGGAACAAGTCTATTTCATATAAATAACATGGGTTATACTAGTAAATTATTTATCTGTACTCTCTAAAGAAAAAATATAAAAGGCCCTTTGAATATAAATATTACCTTAGGTGTAAAAGATTTTATTATTAAGGATGTGTATCAAATACTATGTTTAAATTTTGTAGTTCATAATAATGGATCTGGCAGTTCAGGTTTGGGTAACCTCAATAACTAATGGTTTTACTCTGGCCACAGAAGGTGTCAGGATCACTCCAATAGATAAGAATAATATATATAGTGATAAGCATGAAAGGAATGATATCTTAGAACAAATTTAAAATAATGATTTATTTATTAATTGATATAAATAAGAGATATTAATTGAATTCATATTGAGTCATGAGTTTAAGGAATGCCTTCTCAATATATCTAAGCTTGATAAAGAGAGAAAAATCAGTCCTGATGGATGTTTATTTAAAATAATCTCAATAGAGTCACCCATTTATACTTAATAGTGGGTGTTTGTTGTAAATTGTAGGTGTTAATATATTTTTCAAATATTTTTAATGTTATATAAAACAATCATTAACAATTGGAAATTATGGAACATTTAAAATCAAAGGATTTAGTTTAATTATTTTTTTTAAGAGAAATTGATTTCTATGAATAATATCTTTATTGATGGTTTAAAAAATCATCCAAGTGTATATCGGATATTTTAAGAATGAAATAAATTTAAATATCACAATTGTGTATTTTTTGGTGATGATATTAAAGGATGGATGCATCATGACTTGAAGAGAGTAGACTGGGAAACCTATTTCAAGTGGGAGATGAAAAAATTACTGCTACTTAAGAATGATAGATGAGAAAGAGTTATGGAATCAATGGATTATTCAATTTAGAAAAAGAATAATGGAAAATTTAACTTAAGTAGATATTTTTTTTATTTCATATTTCATAATAGATAAAATAAATGGGAATGAACTACATGACAATATTGGAGATATGATTAACCCATCCCTTAGAACTTGTCTCTTCATATATTTATAGTCTAATAATGAGTAAATTAATGGGGGGAGATATATATTTTAACTCATTCATTGAAGTATTTAATTTTATTACTTAACTTATTTTCATGAGGAACAAATCAGAATCATTTAACAAGTTTAAGAGTTTAAAGGGAACTATAAAATAGGAATGTAGTCACTCCTTTAAAAGGTTCTATTTAGATAATAGAGAATAACTTAGTGGTAACAATATTAAGGAGTATTTTGGATAATTATAGGATTTTTCATAATTATAGAAAACTATATACCCAACAAAAATGGTTTTACATAAAATTAGAATCAAATGTTAGTGGATATTGTTAACTCCAAATTGATGGAATATAGTGCCTATCAATTATTTCGGTGGAAAGTGATCAGGAAAATAATACTCAATATTACATTCTATATCTTATGAACTATGATATGTATCTATATGATATTCATTATATTAATACCTCAAGATGGAAGTATTTTAGAGTATTTTGGATCCGGTTTGTCATCAATGTCAAGGGTTTAAATATTGTTAATTTTGAGAAAAGTTGAGTTGAAATAATTTTCCATGGATATATACCAAATTGATAAGGATATCACTATAACAATAAGTAATATTTAAATATAATTGATAATATTTATATGAATGTGTTTTATCACTGAAAAAATGAGTGAAAATAACATTAAACACTTTACAAAAATCAATGAAGTATATGAAGAATTAACTAGATAATAATAATTTTTTTTGTATGCGTAGAATATATGAGTGATATCATCAAGAGGATGTTTATTTAGTTGTAAAAAAGTTATAATAATGGATAAATTATACTTATACAAGGTTAATGTAAAATTTTTCGGTCCATAATATCATCAATGATCATGGAAACTAAGAAAATATAAGGATAAATTTGAATAAAACATAACATACCTCTCCAATTTCTAAAATTAAACTAAGGTGTATTGATGATGTTTTTAAGAATCAATAGTGGATTCATTCCCAGAAATAGGAGTTGAATCTGATCATGAAGTACATTACTTGGGATTTTTTTTCAAAGATGGAAAATTTTAATGTTAATAACATAAAGTGGGTGTTCCATAACAAGTTGACTGATAAGGGTGAAGTGTTTCAAAAAATGAAAGAATTACTTGAAAAGTATATTTCTAAGTTGAAATAATAAACATAAATGATATATTTGATCCATTTTCTAGGTTTTATTCCATAGGGATATTTATTTTTATATCCAGTAAAAATAGAGAATAAAATTTCCATATGTAATTGAAATAATCCTTTCTCAACGGTGAACTAAAATATGAGCTAGACATTGATCAAATGAATTGTTTTATTCTTGGATATGATGAGTTGAATTTTTTATAGGTGAATAAGTTACATTATGTTTTAAAATAATCACTAAAATCATGGTATTTTAATCATTAATCATGCTTTAATTCATTAGGATTCAAAAACGTAATAGTGGACAACAACCCTATATATCCAATAAAGTGAAAAGGTATATCTCTAATAGTTGTTATATATGTTAATTTTGTAATATTTTTATAGGTTAATAATATTTTTGCTATAATTTTCCACTAAAATGAATAATTTTTTGGATATTTCAATATTGGGAGAAATGAAGTACTTATTGATGATTTAGATTTATCAATATAAGAATCATATATTTCTTTCTAAAAATAAGTATGGTTGATAGTTTTTGAAGATGTTATAAATGAATATTTAGTAGATATATTATACCCCAATTTTAGTGAGAACTAATATTTTTAATGATTAATATGGAAATGAGGCTGATCAAAATGAGTTCATAAAACTTATTATGAGATTTTACTATTTTATATCTTTCACATTAGAAATTTTCTATGTTGTCACATTGTGTACACTATATCAAATGGAACCAAGGGAATCCCATTTCATAGTATCTATAATTATTCTATGTCAAATTAAATGAATAAAATGTTTTGTATTGAAATAAAAAAACAATGTAAATTGTAATATATTTGGCTATTCCATCAAAGATTGGGCTTGAAGAATTGATGATTCAACATCCATATCTAGTAGAGTTTTTTTAGGAGAAAGGAACCTGGAATGGATAAAAAAGAAATATAATTCTATTAAAATTGGTACATAAAAATTAAAATATTTTTTCCTCTAAAGAAACTACTTCACTTATGTGGGGGAAGACCTAACACATATATTTAAGAGTGGAAGTTAATTTTACTTTATCATAGGTATGTTATAATTATAGGGATATAAATATATTTAAAAATTCTGTTTAATATTCTATATTAAAGAAAATAGATATAAAATAACAATTTATCATGTATAAAATAGAATAATAATTCATTAATATAGAGTAAGTTCCTATAAATGAACAATAAAAATATATCTTTACTATACCATTGACTAAGGATCCATTTCATAAACTGAGGTTGATGATGGGACTTCAAAATAAACATTATCAAGGCCAAGGTATGATTTTTTATCTCCTCTCACTTTTTCTTTGTATATTTTAATCAAGCTAGGAGTAAGAGAACTATACAAATCCAAAGTTATATATTTTTAAAAATTATTGAGAAATATATAATTAAGTGGGAGTATATATTTAATAGTCTTTTAAAGGGGGAACTACAAATTTAGTGCACACATGTGGTTGTAGTTGTGTGAACATGTGATTTCAGTGTATGTGTGTGTTAGGGAAAGTGGTTATATGGATGTTTATGTCAGTCATTATTATGGAAAACATTAAAATTATTATTTATTAATTTTTTTATACAAATTTGCCTCACATAGTCCTATAATATTTGAATGATTATTAATTACTAAGTTTGAGATTGATTTATATTCAATTGTTGAAAACAAAATACAGTGGGGGATATTATTATGAATACAATGGTGTTTGAGATTGAAGTTGCCTATAAAGTGGTTTGTTTCAAAGCAGATATTGTCTATATTAGTATATTTTTGATTAAATATATAGAAAATGTGGATTGGGGTTATGAATTTTTTGTTTTCATTTACATTAAATTCATTATTAAACATATTAATCGTTCTCAAAATCATGTGGATATTTGAAATTCAGTTTAGGTGATCTTTATTTGGAATTTTAGAAGATGTTTTAATTTTAGAGTGATATTTTTAAGTGTTTTATTTCCTAAAAGGATAATAAAACCTTAATAGAAATGGTTAGGTCGTGATGATTTTGACTAAGATTAAATTTATGTTATTTTTTCCCTCAATATGAAGATGTCTAGTTTGGTCTTTTACAACAAAAAGATCATATCGCAATATACTGATCATGATATTTTTTTATTCTTGTTTGGTTTGATCAATTAGATTATTCCATAAGGTAAGAAACTTTTCTAGGAATACATTTATCAAGACACAATACTGGTGGACATAAAAATCATCACTCCTTTGTATTGAATGATTTCTAAGGTCACAACATATTTTGTTGGGTTACAACACAATTCTCCTAGATGAAGAACCAGTTGTTATAAAATATGATATTGTTCCATGACATAGAAAATTTAATGGGTTTATTAGTGTCAAATAACACTTATTCAAGAGGTTTAATACAACTATAAATAGTGATAAAATATCTATAAGATATAAAAATGATACTATGTATGAAAAAATGAAGAACATGTATTTTTTTCTTACATTAACGATGACTGATTCTTCTTTATTTAACATCATATTTGATGAAGATAAATTAGAATAATCCAAATAAACTCCTCTTGGATGTATCGATAGTTTGATAAATCACCCAATGATTAGGAAGGACCCTCCTTATAACCATGATATGCTAGTATCTCTTATGTTCCAAAGGAAAAATAATAAATGAGATTTCAGAGAATAAATAGGATTTACACTCACCTTCTCAATGTCTTTATACTATTTATATAATCCTCAAGGATAATAACAAAGAGATTATATAATTCACTTGAATGTTATGTAATGTTTGAGTAATCCCACCGGTTACAAACCATTTTCAATCCATGAAAAAATGAGCATGTATAAATTTATCACATAAATTCAACTTTGAATCTATCATATGTTTATCATACTAGATGTAGATTATAATGGTAGCCCACATGGTAGAGATTCACATTTTAATTGTGAACATTCAATTACCTTTTTTAATCATCAAATATGATTAACATATATCACAATACTTATGATATATATATATATATTTATATAATATAATATAATATGCCTTAAAGTAGTTTTTTGATATCCCTATATATCACTAAATGATATACCTTACCATGGTATAAAATATGAATTTGTTTATCTTATTTTATATCCAACGACCTATACATATTATAAAATATGATATAATAAAAATATACCATATTTATATAAGAATTTAAGATATATATCTTTCAATACATAACTTATATTAAATCATAATAGGTTTTGTGCCATTTCACCTTATATTTCGTCATATATGATAACTTCTGAAACCATTTCCAAGACTTCTTAGGGATATCATCCAACATAATTTTAGAAAGCTATTATTCTCTTCATAATTTATAACATCATATGAAATAATTTTTAAATCTCTACCCAAAACTTATTTTGTATGAAATATAAAACACTTATAGAAAATATATCTAGGTTTCATAAAACTTAATCCCTATTTAGTCAACCATAAAGTGTGATCACATAAGCCTTTATACCATTGATAAAAAATATGCCTTTTAGAATTCATAAATTTATGTAAGGGTTTTTCACTTGTAAATCATCAGTGCCACTTAATATATAATGGGGGTATGGAAGGATATCCATGAAACACATGTATCTCGATACCTATTTACATTAACTATATCATATACAAGAATGCATAATCATATGATATCTTTTTTATGTTACATTGAGTAAAAAATGACACAAGGTACTTAAATCCCATATTTTTACTTATACATTATCCATTCCCTATGTATATATTGACAATATGTATAGTAACATCACATGTTATTCACCCTGATGAGTAAACAAATAATATACAAATTATACAATATATAAGCACATAAAATGTCACATAACTGTGTATGGTCATATACCCCTTTTTTCAATCTCAATCAAGGTATCAGATGTCATAATCATCAAACAAGAGGATAAATCCTTTCTTGATTAAACTCAACTGATGTAAAGAAAAAAATATTAACCCAAAACCCTGATTATCTCAAAATTAGTGTTGGAAGAAGAAAGGTATTAATGTATGATGGTTCTTGTACTGGGTATCTTGTCCAACCTCAAGTAATGTAGAAATTAAAATATTAATAATACACCCCTAGTATAAACAATTTATAGTGTATGAAACTCCATATGGTATATTTCATGGGTCATCTGGCACAAATATCTCATTTCTCATCTAAATATTACATTCCATATCTTGATAAAAAAAATCCAATGAATAATAACATTAATATTTCATCACAACCTATAATACTAAATGATAAACATCACTTATGGAGAACATAAATTAACACTTTGATAGGTTTATTAATTTTCAATTCATATATCAGATATGATAAAAATGGATGAAGAATAACATGGATATTCCTTGTGTATAGAATGAAAAATTTCTTATATTCTTAAACTAAATTAATAATAAACTAAAAACCATACATAAGTTCTTGTTTCATATCTCATATAAAAGACTACAATAATTCATTATTTTTTCTACAATCTTCGTTTTGTTAAACTCATTTAATCTCAATACAATTCATACCATATCACTATATGTACATCTAGTAAAACCCTCCCAATAAACACTTTAATGGGTAATATATATGAAGAAATTTATTTTGAATAATTATAATATTAGGAATCATATTTATAAAATTAAATTCTTTGAACAAATATTCAAACATTCTTAATTAACAATATCTAATGTTGCAAGGTTATTAACATATGTTTTCTATTTAAAACACTTTTTAAGTTCATAATTATCATATTTTAATACTCTTTTAAAATATTTCTTTAAGATCATCATAGTAAGAAAATGAAACTCTTTAAATTATTTTTCTTTACCAACATATCACAAAATCCATTAGGATATAAACTCATATTCACTTTAAATGTTTACTAGAGTTAAGATTTATTTATTAAATTTGAACATCACTAAGTTAAAACATAATCCCACTTGAATCTTAGAAATTGTATTCTCTCTATAATATCTTGATAAGTTACAAAAAATATATTTTGTTTATTAAATAAAACTTATTTACTTTTTGAAGGAATATTTTAAAAAAAAAATATTAAAATCCATATCATATATGGTATTTTTTGTGTTTGGAGTAGTATTATATAAAGAAAAATTTATTCTTTAAAATATATCACTAAGGGGTGTTTGAAAACATTTCCCTCATATTTTAAAAAATATTCTGGATAAAACACTTTTATCTTAGATTAATATTCTTTCATCCTTATCTTATATTAATACCATTCTATATAGTTTAATCAAATAATCATATTATTCCTTGATAATGACCAATTGTTTTACAACAACAACCCTAATCATTCATAATGAAAAGAATAATATGATACATAAAATTTATTCTGGATCCTACAAAATTTTAATGTTAACCAATAAATCCAACTCATTGATGTAGAGAATCCACTATATATCATTTAAATACATAATTTTATTTATAAAAATTAAATTTTAATTTTTTTAACACCAATATATTTATAGAACTTATAAAACATGAATTTGGTATCATATTCCATTCAAAATATTAGAATTTATTTCTATAACATTATAAATGAAATGGAATCTCCACATGGTTTGTTTTGGAGCTTAAAACATTCAGAGAAATTCATCCTTTAATAACAAGGATTGATAAAATAAAATAAAAAAACCTCTTTCCAAGCTTCCCCTTATGTTTTGAAGACATTTTTTAGCTATTAGATGAATTATTTTTAGAATTTACAATATGATTTTTATTCATTAGATTTAAACTTTTACAACTTTCACTTTCAATATATCACATGATCTTGGACCTCCCATGTCTTGCTCGACTATCTTTGAAATATTTCAAAGATCAAATGAACTTTTATTAAAATTATTTATTTTGTAATTCATAATAAACTATCAAAACCATTACTACAGTGATTAAAAATGAATTTTATGGCTAGATCATATATCAAAGGATGCCTTGCCCAATTTAAATCATTAATGTACCAAATCTTATTAAGAACATGAATAGTGACTAAATTTAATTCCTACATCTTACATCTAACCAATAAATTAGAAATCACATACCTATGATTCATATCTAATTATTGATAGATCCTTTTCAGTTTATCTATTAACTTGTACACATTGATATTCTCATGTTTTTTTATAACAAAAGGTCCATAGAAATTGAATTACTATTGAGAAATTCAATGAATCACTTAAATATAGTCATATGAATCCATATGTATTTGTTAAATGAATTTAACTTTTGGATATTAAGGACATGGATTCTATAAAATATAAAATTCTATAACTTTATTAAGAAAGTTTTTTAGGTTTTTTTACCATTCTAGGAAGTTTCTTTAATTATATTTTTCCTTCTTAATTATTGAACTCAAATTCATGTTTGATGCTGATGATGCCATTTTTTCTATAAAAAATTTTTCTATCAGATGATTATCATGTTTTAAATTCTTCTAATAATTATTTTTATTAAATGTGAACACCCTAAAATGATGATGAATTTTTGTTCATATCATATCTATTAGTGTTCCATGATCCATATTGTAATATTATTTGGATTATATTTATAAATTCTCTTAGTAAAAATTTAGTTAGGTTGATAATCATATTAATAATATAATATATGACTCTTAGATTGTTATGTGGAATAATATTTGCCTAATATATCATATGTAATATCCCAAATCTATTCTTCTGGTATCCTAACCTTTAAGGTTTCTTAACAAAGCACTACTAAAATATTAAAAAAATATTTAGATACCTAACTTTTTAGATAATCCATTTCAACTATCCCTTATAAAAGATAGTCCTCGAGAACCTTATATTTAGGGTAACCCATATTGAATTACTAAATTCATTACATGTGTTCACTTTAGATGGAATTGGAAAAATTTTATTTTTAAATGGGTTTTAATATCCCTATATCTTATCTTATGTATTCCAAAGAATGCATGAAATTATTGAAGGGAAATTATATTCATTTTAAACATTGATTAATTTTAAATTGAAGTGTTTTCAATGATTTTTAGCTGAGTTACAGTGGCAAGAGATGTCTAGTGAATAATTGATGAGGTTTTGAGGTAATTTGTTAAGGATCAATAATTATGGGTTTGTGTTAAAAATGTTAAATAAATGATAATAATTAGAGTAAATTTATTTATACATGAGTTAAAATATATATCATAACTAAAGAATTTTGTAAACGATGTGGTATATAAATATAATATCAAGATTTTTATCAATATATGAAATTATATTCCATAAAACATAAATTTAATTACCTTGTGTAATTTAAAAAGTTGATGATTTTTGAAAGATACTTCAAGAAGTAAAATCATTAGATTATTATTATATTAATTAGTGTATTAAATATCACAATTACTATTATAATATTGATTGAATCCATTATATGATTAATTTTGAAGAAGATGATTTGACATCACATCATGAAGATGAAGACCATGTTTTGGGAGCTATTAGATGAAGATATACAATTTGAAACTTGTTTAATGAGATGATGATTATTTTAATGAATCATATTTTCCAGATATTATTTTTGAATATTATATGTATTAATTTCAAGAATATGAACTAAGAGGTTATTCAATTTTGAGGATGTATTTTCCAAGAATAAATGTTTGAAAAATATTAAATATATTAAATAGAATGCATGCATTGTTTTCCTAAAAAACCAGAATAACTTATAAACAAGTTCCCAGATCTGAAATATGAGGGAACTGTTGAGTTCATAACATGAGTTTTACCCTAGGAACAATATAAACCTTTTTAGCGTGGGACATTTATGGAAAATTCATTGTGGGTGTTAAATGAATAAAATAATTAGTTAAATTATTTTATTTGTTCGTTGACACAATGACCTGATTTTCCTTCATTAAATACACATTTAAGGAAACAATGTTAAGGTAATCCACATAATACTACAAATTTATGAGATCCATTAGAGCTATTGAATGAGATTACATTTGTGGACAACAACTGGGTAGAAGATCGATGACTGGTATGAGAAAGAATCAGGGGATCTCTCCAACAATCACGGGGTTACACAGTTCTTCATCAATGATCAATCTTACTAGAGGTAGTATGTTGTTTGATTTGGTTATATTCCTTTTTTTGTGATTCCTATATTTAATGTGAGTCAATTAACCAATTAATTGATTCTTAGATCATGCATATTTCCGGATAGAGTAGTTTCATTTGGGAATAATTAGAAATACTTTGTAATTATATGTTATCACCTCATTATTCATTCTAAAAAAACGAATTGAGGCCAACACAAACACTAACCAAGGTCCATTCCTTATGATATTTGTTATTCTCTCCCCCAATTCTCTGTTCATCATTGTAATTCTTTGTTTGGCCCATGATTCGATGTATATAGGAAAACAAAATATTTCACACCTATTTCATTGCGTAATGGGTTGAAATTGTAGATCTGGGATTGAAACCACATGACGGTGGCAGACTAATAGAAATTGAAGAGAATAAAATGATAAAAATACTTGGATTTCATGTTCTTCAGTGTGAAATGAATAACAAAATTTTAATTCACTTTCTGAATGGATTGATGGCTTGATTTCAATGATTAAGTGGTGGTAAGGCACATATGACTACACTCCTTGGTTTCTTCATGGCATGTGGCTAGTTTGATGATCAAAGGAGAAGATAAGACATGTGATTATAGATCTAGAATTCTGTAAAATCCACATTACATGACATATAAGGTGGAGTTACACACCATGTGGGGAACTCCTAGATACAACTCGGATTTTGAGATGAACATAAGTATCACAGAGTGTGTGTCTCCTCACCGATGGATCAACATGTTACTCTGAGGGAACACAGACATGGGTAGGATTACAAAACCCTGATCATGATGTGTACCCCTACATAGACATGTCCAGGTGAAGGATACATAGGAATATCCATGGACTATCCCACATGATGAAGTACATAGGAAGTAGCATGTTGTGTACTTCTACACAGACATAGAAATGAACATTGGTAGTTTACATGGGCATGACATAATGTTTAAGGGACATGGTGTGTAACCCTACTACATGATGTGTACTCATTAAATGTTGTATTAGATCCCTTTTCCTATGTATCCTAGAAAAGATTCATTAGGGTGTGTTCCCAAGATCTATTCCAAGAGGGTTGGTATGAAATTTCCTCTTACATATAGGATAATGATAAATTCTACATGAATTCTAGGATAGAGTTGTTAGAATCCATTTATGAGGCTCAGATTGAGATCGTATATCATCTTCTCATCCAAGGTGGAGTTCTTGGTATCATTGTGACCAACACTATATGGGCTCCGATCCTCTACTTACCAGGTTGTTCTAGATTGATTTATTAGTATACACCATGGTCTTGTGTGTGATCTTCATCCATGTATCATATCTCTTCAAACATCAGTGTATACTTCCAATGGCGCAAATCAATGGGAACTGACACTCATATAATCATCATCAGTGCTA
Source organism: Viscum album (assembly GCA_963277665.1). Lineage (NCBI taxonomy): Eukaryota > Viridiplantae > Streptophyta > Magnoliopsida > Santalales > Viscaceae > Viscum > Viscum album. The sequence continues at coordinate 1,819,250,845 of OY728127.1, forward strand.
TTAGAATCATGGATTGTGTTCTCCCAGATGACTGTTATGTGAGACTCTTGAGCTGGGATTTTAGACTGGCATTATGACTATGAATTTACCTTAAGATGGTGTGTCTTAATTGAGTATATCTAGATATTATTTTTATATGAATTATATAAATATACTTATGTAGAGCCAACTGTTATTCCTTTGTTTTATTCTTTGTGGTTTCGAGGTGTCTGACAAGGTATTTTTATACTCACCCATGCATGGGATTTTCTTTTAAGTGTTGTGTCTTGTAAAAACTGTCTACATTTTATCAGTATCCAAAATGGAAAAGTACCAGACAATTCTTAGTGATAATGGATTGAATGATGTGTGTTCTTATGTAATATCAAATGTTGTCTATATCCTTACTTTCAGGTTGGGCTTGTTTTCAAAATCATCATGGTGGTGTTGTATTTGGCCCTATTTAAATTTCCTTTACTTTCTATCATACTCTAGTTGTGGGATTTAGATGTATACGTGCATATTTATTCAGTTGTTTTTACATTTCAACATTGCATGTTTTAGAGATGTGTTTACTTGTACATGTACTTAGGCTAAGACCTCCCATGTTAGTGATATTCCTACTTGGTGCTAGTCGCCAACCCCTATCCTATTAGAGGTGGGTTTTGGAAGTCCATGTATGGGGACCTTTGGAAATATTGGTGATAGAGTGGTATCATAGTAGATATATCTACCTAAGGAGTAGAGTTTGTGAGTTTGGTTTGGAGAAACACTGTTAAGTGTTTTGAGTTAGGATTTTGGATAGGGACTCTAGTGTTGGTATGGTGGATGATGTATCCATAAAACAGAATTCTAATCACATGATTTTGATCTTGGTACAAGAGAACCCTAGTTTCAAGGATACAAATGGTACATGCATCATATAAGAATGATTTTTGGTCAATATGTCCTTCTTTAGTCATATATTTATATATACTCATTGACCATGAAACGTGTTTCTTAATTTCAAGATTCCTCCATGACGCATTCCAACTAGAATTCACCATCAAGATAATGTGTATGATCTCATTAGTGATAAGGAATTGATACATAGAATGGTTTCATAGGTTATACCTCTAGGTGCTGTACCAGTAATATCGCCGCATGTAGAGCCACTGATAGTACCTCTAGTACCAATATATGAGGTATTCAAGCTAAGAACACTTCAAGAGTTTTAGTAGCATAAACCCCTTATGTTCTGAGGTATGATTGAACCATAGGTAGATAAGTTCTGTCTTGCGGTGGTGACGTGACTTTTCCCTCTGGTCACAACATCAACAGAGTATATGGTGGTCATGGCGGCGAGCCCTCTCCATGGAACAACATGACGATCATGGGGGTTAGTGACTCATTCATATAACATGGAGAGTCTATCATGATCATATTTTGAATTAATTATCAGATAGGAGTTATCTCTTGGTATTAAGAGGGAAGTTTGTATCTAGGAGATTCTAAAACTCCTGCAGGGAAACACGATAGTATCTGAGTATTCATTGAGGTTCACCAAACTCTCTTGGTGCTCGATGGATATGGTTTTTGATCAGTTATTTATGTCTCAGACCTTTGAGTGAGATTTTTTAGATCCATCCAAACATGTTTTATACCTATTTGAATTTATACTTATATCAAGGTGCTAGAATGAGAATTATTGGTTGAATGTTTCTAGGATGAGAAGATGCAGCCAGTGGTTGCTGGTAGTGGGCCCACAAAAGTAGAGACCCTAGTATCAGGGACCCAACATCAGTCTTAGTGACCTGGACATGCGAGATATTTTAGTATGAGTTCGCATGATCGTGGTTCAATGGTTCAGGGCTCAGATGATGGTTCCAATCAGCCCAGGGAGAGACGGTGATACTCATGTGATGGTTGGGGATATCTTGCAAGAGTTTTCTAACCCCCCCAAAAGGATAATAGAGAAATAGTGGATGGGTCTCCTAGGAATCAAAAATGGCAGGAGTAGATAGGTCTGTAGGGTGGTTGATGTGGCAGAGGAACAGATAGACCAGAGCAGCTGGATATGGAAGATGCTTAGATCTATTATCACCACCACACCAATGTGGTCCACTCTAGGCTTAGTGAGCAAGTGAACAGGGGTAGGGGTAGCTGCAGGTGGTTGATTCTTACGACCCAGATGCTTTTAGAATGATATGAGGTATGATCTATGTCTTTTTCAACTTCAGTTTCAATACCAATATAAATAGGTTCAAGTCATTTCTTTATTTCCAGTTAACTCATTTGAGACTTAGATATTCCAGTTGAGCCCTTGGCTCCACCCTTGACCTTGGAGATTCCTATTGGAGATGACTCAATGATCATACACTTAAGAAAATAGTTTGACATGACTCTTAGTTGTGAGATTTTTTATTATAATCTCTTGTTAGTAGTGATGAGGCCTTACGACATCATCTAATATATGAAATGGTTATCAATGGTTCAATACTATATTGACTGTTTCAGGAGGAGGATGTGTTGTGTCTACAGTGATGGGAATAGGTTTTGTTTTGTGGGTGAAAAAAAATGTTGACATTGTAGGTTGGTCTCATGCATAGGAGGATGTAGCCGATTACTCATCAGTTTGATATAATGCCCCTTAATGTAGTGGATTTTGTGAGTTTCTAGTTTTCTACAGTGGTGGTGGAGTATGAAGACGTATTCCTTGATGATGTTCTAGGTTTCCCTCCCCATGAAGATATATAATTCTACATTGATATACATCCTAGTATGAAATAAATATCTACACCATCAAATCAGATAGATCCCATAGATCTTTGACAGTTGAGGGTGAAACTAGAGGAATTGTAATGGAGGGGATTTTTTAGACCTAGTATTTCACCCTGGGCATCCCCAATTTTGTTTTCTAAGAAGGAAAACAAGATTTTGAAGTTATGTGAAGACTAATAGTTCTTGAATCAGGTGACTGTGAAGAACAAGTATCCACTATTGAGGATCTATGACCTCTTAGATCATTTGTGAGAGGAAAAATGGTTCTCAAAGGTCGACCTCAGATCAGTTTATCACAAGTTGTGAGTACGAGATGTGGATATACCAAAGATGACAATCATAAGTCATTTTGGTCACTATGTGTGCTTGGTGATTCCATTTTTCATGAATAACTCCCCAGAAGTATTCATGGGACTCCTGAACTAGATCTTATAGACTTTATTAGACTAATTTATAGTGTTTTTCTTCAACATTATCCTTATATACTTATCTTCTGAGGAGGATCATGTGATACACTTGATAATGGATCTATATGTACTCTGAGAGAACCATATTTATGTGAAGATATTTAAGTTTCAGTTATGGATTTAATAGGTAATTTTTTTGGGATATGTTATCTTAGTAGGTGGAGTGGCAGTGGACCCGACCAAGGTTGATGAAGTTTTAGCTTGGGAGCCACCCATGAGCACGATGACAATGCATATGTTACTTGGTTTGGAAGGATATTATTAGAGATTCGTACCTATATCCTCTAGGATATAATAATACATGATATCTTTGAATTGAAAGGGGTAGTATTTCATGTGGATATTGAGGTGTCATTAAGTTTTTTATGATTTGAGATTGATATTGACGAGGGATCCCATCTTGAGATTTATAGAGGAGGGTGTCGAGTACATAGTGTTATGCGATGCATCATAAAATGAGCTTGGTTATGTTTTAATATATAGGTAGGCAGTGATTTCCTATGGTTAATGTTAGTTGAGATATATGAGTAGAACTACATAACCCATGATCTCAAATTAGCAGCAGTAGTCATTGTAGAAAATATGTGGCAACACTACTTGATAGGTGAACAGTTTATCATCTCTTATAACAACAAGATTATCAAGTATATATTCTCAAGGAACATAACATGAGATAGTGGAGATGTCTATATTTCTTCTAGGATTATGAATTCTAAATTGTATAAATGCATGAGAAGGGGAACATGGTTATAGAATCTCTCAATAGAAGATCTTATTCAATGTTTCTGAGTGAGGCGTCAGAGTAATTGAAATCATTGTAGTTATCCTTTATGGATGAAGATAGAGCATCATACCTCTAGTCAATGGTTCTTACCCCTCCTCTTTTGAAACAGTTCTATGATTCACATATTGGTGATACTAAATGTGAAACCCTGCCTACTTATATATACACTAGACATTCTCTTGATGAATTTTATGATGGTGCGGAGGATGTGGTTATTTTCAGAGGTTGCACGTTGGTACCATGGACATTTCCAGAGGATCTTATGAGAGTATTTCATACAAATACTTTGGTGGTAGATCTTGGTCTTAAAAATATGTACCAAGACCTATAAAGTCAGTTTTAGTGGCTAAGGATAAAGAAAGGAGTTTTAGATTTTATCTCTTGATTCCTTACATTTTACAAAGTGAAGGCTGAGTACCATGTTCCAATGGGTTTATCACAACCCCTTGATGTGCCATAGTTGATGTGGGATGGGATATCGATGAACTTAATGTTGGGATTACCATGTATATCTGGGGGAAATGATTCCATCTGGGTAAAGAAACAAGAGTTCAGTTGAGATCAGGGGATGCCTTTATGTGCAATAGATAGTTCGACTTAATGGAATTACATAAATGAACACTTATGAACCAAATTATTGCTTCCCATATTTGTTATGGAAGGTATTTAAGGGGGATTTTGGGACTCAGTTACACTTGAGCACAATGTTTCATCCATGGAGTGAAGAGCATATAGAGAAGAACATTTAGGTTCTGGAGGACATGTTTTGAGCTTGCATGTTTCATTTATTAGTCAATTCAGAACCTGAGCCTTTCCTTGGAAGTCTACTCAGGGATAACATGTATCACCCCTGGAATTTATGATCAGCTAAATTCTGATTCCATCCTGGAAAAACCATATAGATTCCAAGTATAATACCTCATATTACAGTTATCCCCCATGATTCCTTACATAGAAGTCCATATAAGGTGTCCAAGTGTCACTTGGGAATAAGTAGGGTAGAAGACAAATCAGTTCTTCCATGAGATTCGTATATAAAAATGTGTGTCACCCAAGGCATAAGAATTAATTCAATCAATAATGTTTAATTATAACAAGGTTCTCACCTTATTTATTTCAATTCTAATTCACCTCAGAATGCGGTTCAAGTTATGTCTATGCTTAGAAGGTTCGGTCTTGAATTAAATCATGTGGAAATTTCATCATAACAAGCATATCATTCTTAGACTACCATTACATGTAAGGTTTCTAGGTACATGAATTCCATTCTATTTTCTCTATCTAATTAATTCAAAATTGATTTATAATTTAACTTACATATAAATTAAAAATTCAAATCATCAACTCAAATTACAATTCAATTCACAATTGACATCCATTAACATGGGGAAAAAGGGACACCATAAGGCATCTGAATTCAACATCCCCCCATGGGGGTTCCAATCAACAAAAAACTCACCCATAGGGGTGGATTAAATTTGATGATATTAACCATTTATCATTTATAAATGATCCCCATTAATTTCATTGTCTATACCTATTAATTCATTTCATGTATTAACTTAAATTTCAAGGGTGTAACTCTGAGAATTGGTCTCGCGACACAACTGAAAATATATAAACACTTTAAATTTCAATGAAAAGAATGAGACCACCAACCATCGGCCCAAAATGGGTAGGTCATCCAGTATCATCTCCAAATTCAACTCAGATCCAGAGAAAATTAAAGAATAGTTGAAGAAAATATTAACAAGGAAAATTAGCTTGCACTAAAATAGAATATCCAATACCCAATCAAACGTGGAATGAAAAAAAGGAATTAAGATCTTACCGATGTGGATCTAATGATATAGATGGTTCTAGATTCTGAGCTCAAACAATGAATTCATTACAAATCCTACATTAGAGCTTCAAAGTATCTCTCTCAATTCCCAAGGATGTATAATTTGAAGAATAGGGTAAATTGGGGTTGAAATAAAATTTAATTAGGGTAAAATTTGTAAATTCACAAATATCACTAGGTCTCATGGTTGGCCACATGGTTGGAAAACTATGTTCCAAAAGTGAACCCTTTTTTGTTGGAAGGGTCCCCCCACAAGTTTTGTATGCATGGTTTGACTAAGCATGCACAAAACATGCACAAATTACATTTAAAAATATTATAAATTCTTGTATGGGAATGTGCCACAAATCATATGGTGTAAAATATAGTGAGGCATGTATATTCTAACTCTCTAGATTAGCATGGTTAGAATTAACTATGTAGTCTACCCTTCACTGTTTCTACTAACCATGCGCCTTACCATTTTCATAAAAAGCTGGGTTCTAAGCTCCAAACCAACCCTAGACACCCCCATAAACTCCATGACCTCAACGGGTATTAACATTAGGCCATATATAAACATTTAAAATAATGTTTTATGGAATGAAAAGGATTTTTACCTCAGGAAAGAAGGGTTTTCTTAAAAAATTACCCCTAAAAAAGTTTATCCCTGAACTACCCTTTAAAGGGTGGTGATGATTGATTTAAGAAAAAATCTAGCCACTATGCCCATACATCAACCTCACTCTCCCATGTATTATCTTGTACGTAGTCACTCTACCATATTACTCATACTAGTAGAACTTACCAGACTCAGAGAACCTTTATTCTACGATCAAAAATACACATATGATTTTCCTCAAAGGAAACATACACCTATAACTCAACTTCTCGGGCTAAAAGGCATGAAACAGTTCTGAAATTCTCAAATCAGCTCCTCGTACATGTCTACAAAAACCCATACAAGAACTTTTATATATAGAATCTCATCTTCACCAACAGTGAAACCAGGATGAGGTTACTCACCTTCCACACTCTCCCATAGGGATAATCACTTTTAATCTGATAGTTGTCTCATCATTAGTCTATCTAGAGGGGCAGAGGTAACGACTAAGGTGAAAGATAAGTCATCCCCTGACTATCATGTACCTAAAATTGCATCTCAGGGAACACATCCAATAGCCTCCACTCACTACTATCCTATTGAACTACCTGTATCTAAGTCTTCATACTCAGTGAATCATCCACTATATTACCCTTAATAGGTGTGTCGAAAATATAAAAATAAAAATAATGTAGGTATTCAACTCACCTTCCCTACCTCAAATTCATATGATTCTATGTAATTAAGTACTGGAGAGGATTTTGTGGTCCATGTCCACAAAAAAAATTCTCACCATGTAAGTAATGTCTCCAACAGAACAATGCGTGAACAACTACACCTAACTCGAGATCATACTTTGGGTAATTCATCTCTTATGGCCTTAACTGTCGAGAACCATATTCGATGAATCTATCCCCCAATAAAAGAACAGATCCTAACCTGATACCAGATGAATCATATTAAATAGTGTAACTCATTCCTAGATCTGAAAAAATCAGTTTCAAGGATGAATTCAATCTCCCATTCAGCTCTTGAAAGGTGTTCTTGTGGGAATGTGACCAAGAAAACATCACACCCTTCTTATTCAATCCCATAAGTAGCATTTCTAATCATGAGAAGTCTTATATGAAACACCTGTAATGACCATCCAACCCCAGTAAACTCCATACCTCAAAGTCATTCTTGGGATACTCATAAGAAACACGAACTCTAACCTTCTTTGGGTCAACTGATACTCCTATCTCTGAGATAATGAGATCTAGTAAGTGAATCTAATCCATACTTAAGTGGTACTTTTTTGATATTATCATATAACTCATGCTTTCTCAGTGTATCCAACATGATCCTAAGATGTTTAATATGGTGGAGTCAATTTTTAGAATACACCAAGATATCTTCCACAAAAACCACATTAATAGAATCTAGATAATGATGGAAAACTTGGTTCATCAGCACCATAAAGACCACTAGAATGTTTGTGATGCTTAATGACATAAAAAACTCATATACACCATAATTGATATGAAAAGCCATATAAGGTATGTCTGATGGTCTAACATAGACCTAATAATAATCAGATCTCAAATCAATTTTTTGGAAAACTCAATCTCCTCAGTGTTGGTCAAAGAGATCATCTATCTATAACATAGGATACATGTTCCTAACTATTATATAATTCAATTTATGACAATCCACACATAGCTTCTAGGTTATTTCCACCTTTTTAACAAAAAGGACCAGAAAAAACCCATGGATAAGTACTAGGTTGGATGAACCCCTCTACCTATAAATCCTATAGCTACCTCTTGATCTTCTAAATCTTAGTAGTAACCATACTATAAGGTGGAATGAATATTGGGTAGCTCATGGAACTAGTTCGATAGAGAAATATACCTCTCTCACTGGAGGTATTCATGAAAAATAATCTAGAAAAACATCCTTAAAAAAATAAATCATTGGAGGGAAATCTACCCAAAATGTTCCTTGATCATCCAAATATAAACTTGAAATCTGGGTTGTCATCCAACCCAACCCATGATGCTTGGGTCTAGCTCGACCAACCTGGACATCTCATTCACCCTTGTGAATAAAATATCTTCTTTCCAATGATCTGAGGGTCACCCTTTGGAAATGGTTTTCAATGAAATAATTAAATGGAACCAATCAATCCATATGAAGAATGATATCAAAAACCTGTTATCTAGAAGAAAAAGAGGTCCCATTTGAAGTAATACCCACCAATCTCAAGGGGATATCCCTGCACTGATGTACATCCTCCATTCTAATTCAGAATTACGTTTCGAGTGTAATAGATCCATTTTAAGTCTCAACACTGATCCTAGGTCTCTCCACAATATGCACAAATATAAAGGTATGAGAATCCCCTATATCAAAAATTGAAGATGCTAATGTATGGGCCACTAGAATTATACCTTTGATAGTAGAAGGTATACTATCCTGCTCCTCAAGATTCCATTTCACTATGTATATTTGGAATGATTCAAATCCCTATGATACTACCTAGCTACCCTGAACAGATCCACTATGATGTCACTTCAGATCCGTGGTCTGACTACCATAGCCACAAACACCACCTCGATCATACTGGTCGACTATACTCCATCTCCCTACTAGATGAGAAGCTGTTAACCCCGCTCCTACACACAATGTCAGTGAAGACCTTATCTCACTGGATTCCAAAGGAAATTTTCTATATAATCACTACATATACACCATATTTTAGCATGATCAACACTTGACTGGGTCCCTGGTATATTATGGCCTCGTATGTCTTACTCAACCACACTGATAGCACCTCACCTAGCTACCTGAGTATGTGGCCTAGTAACTAATATAACGACATGATATCTATAGATGATGCTTCCTACTACTGGTTGATGAAGTACCAGATCTAGATGTTGAACCTCCCTAGCTCGCACCCCATCCTCTCTCAAGTTACATTATGTGACAAGTTCTTGATTCACTATTCCATAAATAATAGTCATCCCAAAGACATTCATCTATGATCAGATGTAATACCTAATACCATCCTCAAATATCTTGGATTTATATAACTTTTCACCCATCTAAATAGGTTTGAAGCACTAGGGAATAGTAAAATAGGCCGAATAATCCATAAATGATAACGCACCCTACTCCAAATGCATGAACTCTCAGGCTATATTGGACCTCTGCATCTTGGGTTAGAAGTAGTAATAGAATTCCATATGAAAATTCCTCTAATACATATCCCAGTGATCTTCCGTATGAGTAATGACATCCTAAAATCTCTTTGTGAAATCAAATATCAAAAAAGTATCATGTTTTACCATCCTCTTTGGAGCTGTCTCTAGATGATCGAAGATAGATTGCTAGAACTCCAACCATGAATCTGAAACCTGTGGCCTACCATCCCCTAGAAACGTAGACAAATGTTGTTACTAGAACTCACATGTCCACTCTTTGAGAGTTGGGGTTGGTCGTGTAGCTCTCAGAACAATCTGAATGAATTATATAACTACTTTATAGAATTTCTCCTCAACACTTGTGTTTGGTAAAACAAATGGCTCCACAACTGGTACTACTAGGGGAACCACTAGAATCCCATGGCCCACCACCTTCAGAGTATGGTTATCTCCACCCTCCTAGTGTATGACTGGAGGCTTCCATGATGGAATGCTTCTACAATTCCAAACAAACACCTTATACAAGTACATTATTAATGTTCAAATCTAAAAAGTGCAGATATTGAAACTAGATAGTTATAATCCTTCCTATATAAGAATGCATCCCTCTTCCTTCCCCATGAGTCAAGTATGGGAAACATACTAATTTTATAAAAGCAAGAGAAACCACCTACTTTCCACTACTACGGTTAGGTCTAGGTCATGTGATATGATATAAAAACATTTATTTTCCATTTAATTTTGACATTGATTTCCTATTATATCATTGATTTCACATTTATAACAATTCCTCTTAAAATGTTGAACCTATGGTTAGTCAAATTTTGTTCCCTTAGAGCCTATACACCTCATGAATCAAAATGTGGCACCCACCTAATCTACACTATAACCCACTCTATAATTCCCATCACAATACCAAGTAGAACTATCTTGGCACTTATCACAATAGCATGAAATCAGTAGTTCATCCTACATGGCATGGCATAATACATGGCATGTGATTCCTGTAAAGTGACTAAAATGATTCATGAGATGGAATAACATCATATCAATCAAGTTTCAAAAAATATAACACATAATCATATCAATAATTATATCACAATTCATGTGCATCACCCAATGGTGGAATCAAATCAACTGTATTTTTCAAAATCCTAAAAACAGAAAATACAATTTGAAGAAATTTGGAATTTTCTTATACATGGGTTAGCTAGTCCTTGATATAGCTCATTACCAAATTATTATTTTTTCATATCCCCGTCGATTATCTAAAAATATTAAATAAACCCAAAAGACCTGAATCTTATACCACATTGTGACATCTCAGACTTGAATTCCACTGAAAGGTTCCCTTAGTCTGGTTGGCCACATGGCCTCAATTTCATCTCCCCAAATTGCATAGGTTTCCGACTAGCAGTGAGGGCCTAGGTGTGTCTATAGGGAGACTAGTCCCTAAGAACTAGAGAGTAGAACAATGGATATAAAAATATATATAAGAAGTGTAAGTAGTAAATAATAGCTGAATATAAAAATATAAGGAATAAATTACAATGCCCAAAGGAATCTCATACACAATGATGATGATACATGTTTCTACCAAGAATCCAAATGAGGAACACAACATTACAATACAATAACATCTATCAAAAGTAAAAAAAGAACAGAATCTATCCAGCTGGAATCATGAGACTTAGTTCAGTCATGTGGTCCCCTTCTTCTAAGTATTATTCAAGAACCAGTAGCAGGGAGATTACCCTTATGCATACCTACAATCATATAGTCTATTTGGGTACCCATGGTAACCCAAATAGGGCGTGTGACTAAATTCCAATAGGTAACCCCCAAGATCTAGTGTTTTCCAATTAGTGAATATATAATGATTATAGTGTCCAAGTAGTAATAGAATATGTAAATAAAGTACTTAAAGTAATCATCTAGTAATTTTTATGTTCTCATTTAATAGCCAATTCATTTCATCAATTTCATTTATAAAGAAGCACTTTGAATTAACTATCGGGGCTGTGTAATTTATATTCAATCTCATTTAATTATCCAAATTCAATTAATTAATAAGTCTTGGTTCCCATAACATAGCCCATAATCCCCCACTGAGATATAAACAAAATATTCATAAATAGGCCATCTATAAGGTGTAAGAAAAATACTAAATCCAATCATGTGTTTTGGCTTGACAGATGTCTCATATAAATCATTTAATTCATTATTCAATTTTGAACCTAAGCCCATCCATGGAATTCCTCATTTGGAATCCATGTATCTCTCTAGGTATAATATAAACCAACACACCACAATCTTGTCTATGGAGATTCTCACAATAACCTAGATATCACTCTTTGTGTGTTATAACATCCAAGCCTTTCGAGTCCATCCTTAACTGTCCAATAAGGGAGCCCAAGTGTCATATGACATATATGATCAACATCCCTATGATTCTATCCTTGGAAAACCATACAGAGTATAAGTTTCACATGACATATAATAGATATCCCCCATGAGCTCATCCTTGGTAGTCCATATATGGATACCATGTGTCACTCAGGCATAAATAAGGTAGAAGCCACTAGACTCCATCCATGGAATTCTTATATGAACTCATGTGTCACCCAAGGAATAATAATTCATTCAATCAATAACCTTTAATTATAACAAGGTCGTCACCTTATTTATTTAAATTCTAATTCACATAAAAAGGTGGATCATGGCATGGAAAATCTTAGAAGGCTTGGCCTTTAATTAACATGGTAATTTCATTATAACAAGAATCTCATCCTTAAATAGACAACAAATGGAATGTTCTTAGGAAAGTGGTTTATTTTCCCTTTTCTTTTTCAATTCAATTCACAATTTATATTACAATTCAACTTATATATGAATTTACAATTAAACTCATCAATTCAAATTACAATTAAATTCATAGTTGAAATCCCATTGAAAGGGGTATAAAGGCACAACCTAAGCCATCCAAATTTGATATCCACCCATGGTGGTCTATCCAGCCAAAAAACTCACCAATAAGGGTGGTGTCGATACAAGGTTCTTATCCATTTAACATTTTTTAATGTGCCTCATTAATTTCATAGTCAATAACTATCAATTCAATTCATGTATTAAATTCCATTTCAAGGGAGTCTCTCCTAGAATTGGGAATGTGGTACAATGAAATATGTATAAACACTTCAAATTTTAAGGAAAATCCCAAGACCAACTACCATAGCTCTATAGTGGATAACTCTTAAAATATAAGATCTTTATTTGACTTAGATCAATAGATAAACAATGAATGGACAATGAACCTAGAATTAGTAAAAATAAGCTTTCACCTAAATAGAAAAACTGATACCAAATCTAATGAGGAATAAAAAAATGAATTTATTTCTTATTGATGTGGGTATAATGAGATAGATGATCATTAAATCTGATCTTGGATGAAGACTCAAAGAGAAATCCAACTTTAGAGATTCAAATGAGCCCACCAAATTCTTATGACTATTGAACTTAAATAATTGGGAAAATTAGTGTTAAAATAAGATTTAATTTGTGGAAAATTCATAAATTCAATAAAATGACTAGGTCACATAGTTTGATCATAGGGTTGGCCAAACCATGTGCCAACCATGTACCCATTTCTTTAAGAAGGGGAACCCCATAGGGTTTGTACACACAGTTTGGTCATAGTTTGGTTATAGGGTTGGCCAAACCATGTGCCAACCATGCACCCATTGCTGTAAGAAGGGGCACCCCACATGGTTTGTACACACAGTTTGACTAACTATGCATAAACTTTATAGAATTTAACTACCAAAATTGTAGACATTCTCGCACAGGCATTCCCCCCAAATCAGATAGTTTAAAAAACCATGTTGCCTATAAAATCCCCATATCCATCATAGCATAATTAGAAGTAACAATGCGACCTTCCCCGCACGGTTTCTACTAACCATGCATCGGGACTTTCTCACCCAAAAGCTAGGTTTTACACTTTGAACTAGCCCTATACACACCCATAACATCCAATAACTCAATGAGAATTCTTATTAGTCCATATTTAAACATTTAAATAGACACTTAATGGAAATAAAAGGATATATACCTCAAGAAGGAACCAAGTTCTTACATTATTCTGGTAGAAAATGTAGGCCTTTAGAGTTCAAAGGAGACCATGTGTTCTAATAGGTTTCACCTCAATATTGAATATGAAGATTTGGATGGTGTGGAAAGATATATCTGAGATTAATTTTCCATTTTCAAAAATACTACATAGATTTGATGATGTGGAATACTATTTAGATCTACTATCATAGTTAGATTGAGTAAATTATGTCTTCCACATGTCACCACTGAGGAGGTACATGCTTGAACCATCACACGATATCCACTAGTTAAAGATAAACATATATGATATAGCTCACTTTGTTGAGTACCCAATAGATATTGATGATCAGGGGGATAGGATCCTTCATGGTTGAGTGATTCCATTATTTTGTGTCTAGTGGGAGTATGAGAATCTCCTTAAGAGAACTTGGGAGTGGGAGGCTTATATCCATGGTCAAATACCCACTTCTCTTTATGTAGCCCCTGTATTAGATTTTTGGGAAAAAATCCTCATGTTGGGAAGAATGTAATGACTCATATTTTCCATATATTTTTTTCGATATTGCATGAATTATGTTCTAGACTAGGTGTTGAGAAGACATGCAATTCAAAGGTCATGTGCACCTAGAATAAGTTTTTGAAATATCTGAAGTATAATAAATAGCACATGCATATAGTATTCTAAAAAAAGAAGATTAAATTACAAATGGGTGCCCATATAAAAAATATGAGGGCATTGTTGAGTTCAAAATAGATTTTTACGCTTGGAATGACATATCCTTTGTCGGTGTGGGATGTTTGTAGAAAATTCATCTCTATCTTCAAGTGAATAAAATAATTAATTAAATTATTTTATTTATTTGTTGATTTAGAGACCTAATTTTTTCGTTAAATATATGCTTATTGAATATTTTAAAGGCTAACCGCTTAAACCTACAAATTGACGAGATCCATTGGAGGTATTGGAATAGATTTAGTTGGCTTATGACAACCATATCAGAGATCAATGATCAATGTGAGGTGAAATTAGATGATCTCACTAATGATCGTCATGAATATTCATTCTTAATCAGTGATTGATTCAAATCGAGGTAGGATGCTATTTGATTTGGATTTCTTCCCTATTTATGATTCCTATGTTGAACATGAATCAATCAACCAATTAATTTATTCTCTTATTGTGTGTATTGCAAGATGTGTTAGTTTAATTTGGGAATTGAGAGAATTGATTTGTGAATATTTTTTATCTTTTCATTCTTTATTCTAATGAAAACAAATAGAGCTCGACATGAAAATCTACCAAGGTCTATTAATCTTGATTTTTAATTGTTATTTTCTCCATTGATTATACTTTCATCGCGGGAATTATTCATTTGGACCAAAATTTAATGTATATCATAAAATAGAACATTGTGTACCTATTCATTGGTGTAGTGGTTTGAAATCATAGATTTGGGATCGACATGACACAATAGTGGTGCGATGATTGATCGTTATCATATCAGAAGATATAGATACCATATTTTCATGTTATTCAAAGTTAAATGAAGAAAACAATTCAAAGGAATTTTTTAATGGATTGAAGGTCAGATTTAAATGATTCAGTGTCATAAAGGTATGGCCAATGAAACTCCTTGGTTTTAACAAGAGAATTGACCGGATTGGGGGATAGGTGAGTGGAGAAGATGCATGATTATAGATCTGAAATTCTATAACTTTTCACGATACATAGAGTGTATAGAGTTGATACATGTAATATGGGGCCCTCATAGAAGTAGCTAGGGTTTTGGGATGAATATAAGTATCATATGGCATGTGACTTGGTTACCCGACATGCGACTCCTCCCTAATTGCTCGATGAGAACCTTCAAGGGAACATATACACAAGCTGGAGTACCCAACAATGATAATTTCATGTACCCCTACATGGGAATGGCCAAGACAAGGCTTCATGGGAATGTACATGTACTAGGATATGAGATGATGTAAATGGGTGGCAACATGCTGTGTACTTCTACACAGACAGGGACATAGGTTGTTTACATGGACAGGACCCAAGGTCGAAGGGACACAATTTGTAACCCCAATATAAATATTTTACATATTAAATGTTGTATGAGATACATTTTCCTATGTATCTAAGAAAATTTACGTTAGGGTGCATTCCCCATATCCATTCCTTAAGGGTTAGTTTGGAATCACTTCCTACACATTGGATAATGATCCCTTCAGCAAGACTTCTGGGATAGAGTTGTTGGAATCCTTCTGTGAGGCCCGAAGTGAGATCCTCTATCATATTCTTACCCTAGGAGGAGTCATTAGTATCAATGTGACCAGAAATACATGGGTGAAGATCCTCTACTTACCAGGTTTTTCCAGATTGAGTTGTTGGTATACCACATGGCCTTGGGCATGATCCCCATATGTGTATCATATCTCTTCATACATCAATGTATACTTCCAATAATGAGACCCAATGAGAACTCCCTATTGGATGGTCATCATCAATGAAATTATAATCATGAAGTGTTTTCTCCTAGATGAGTTTTATGTGGGAATTTTGTGATGGGATCCTATCATGGCATTTCATTTGTAAATTTACGTTGAGATTGAGTGTCTTTGTTGAGTATATCAAGATATTATTTTTATATGAATAGAAGACATGTACATTTGTAGATATGATTGTTATTCCATTATGGTATGATTTTTTTTCAAGGATTCATATTAGGTATTTTTATAATCACCACTATATTGGATTTTAACTGATGTGTCTTGTATTATGTAGGAGATCGACCTTTTGATAGAGTCCTTGATGGACCAGTTCTAGACCACTACTGGAAAAGACACCTATACCGATGGTTTTGAAGCATGGGTAAAGCCTCCAAAACCATGGGTATAGGCTATAAACATAGTTTTGGAAACCCTGGGGAGTTAAGGTGTTGATATAGCTCTAATATATACCCACAATTTCAAAATCGTGGGAATAGGTGTATGCCACATGTCATTTACCAAATATCCCCAGTTTCAAAACCATGGGAATAGGTTTCAAAAAATCTCTATCCATGGGTTTCAACCCTTTTACTGCATGTATACGAGTCATGCACCTAACTACAACACCAATATTACTTATTGATATATAAATATATGTCTAGTGATATATTTTTATCAAAACCATGGGTTTAGGTTGAAAACCATGGAAATTTGTGTTCCAGTGATTTTTTTGTCCCAAATAATTTATCCCCGCCTTCATGCAAGAAATATATACCCATTATTCTAGAAATAAATTGGTAAAGGTCTCAGAAACAAACCCTATACCAATAGTTTATGAAACAATATGGGTATAGGTGACAATTTACAACCTATACCCCACAATTTTGGAAAACCGTGGTATAGGTTCTTATACAGCCACTATACCCACAATTTTTGGAGAACCATGGGCATAGTGTCA
Organism: Viscum album; assembly: GCA_963277665.1. Lineage (NCBI taxonomy): Eukaryota > Viridiplantae > Streptophyta > Magnoliopsida > Santalales > Viscaceae > Viscum > Viscum album. The sequence goes on from OY728127.1 coordinate 1,819,268,007, forward strand.
TTTTCAAGTAGTGTAGAATGATTAATGTGACCATACAAACTGAGGTATTTTTCTATGGTATCTTTATAGGATTACCTATCTTTTCTTTTAGGTTGGACTTGTTTTCAAACTCTTCATGGTGGGATTGTATTTGGACCTCTTTAATTTTTCTTTACTTCCTTTCATACTCTGGTTGTGGGATTTAGATGTATGCATGCATATTTGTTCAGTAATTTTTATATTTTAGAATAGTATAGGCATGTTGATGTGTTCATGTGTATATGTACTTAGGATAAGGCCTCCCATGTTAGTGATTTACCTACTCGGTGCTAGTTTCCATCCCCTGGCCTATTGGAGGAGGGATTAGGGAGTAGTGGAATAATCCCCTTGATCATGAAAAATATAAATAAAGAAAACAAATAAAAATAAGAGGGATATAGTGAGAATAGATAAATAAAAAATAATAATAAGTGATTTGATATAGTAGCGAAAGTAAAGTACAAAGCACCAAAGATATAGAAACTGAAGATATTCCATTGAAGGAGTAAGAGTTGGAGAATGTAACATCCCATTACCAAATTTCATTTATTCTTAGAACCTTATTTTTATCATACCTTGATAGGGGATTTTATATGGTTGTTATTAGTGATTTTAGAACAATTTTAAAAACCCATGGGGCTATTCACGGTTAGAGCATGGTTAGGGAAGGTTCCACTTAGAGGTTGAAGGTGTACTTGATTCATGGGATATAGAGCGATGGATGTGACCAGTGGAGATGTGATCCTCCTATTACATGGGTTTTTAGAGTTTCTATTCACTATCATATGTTTTTTATTTTAATGTGGAAATGTTTGGGTATTTTTTCCCCATTTTATTTTAGTACTTTCTTTTTGAGGAGTGTTGACATAATGACTTTTATCATTTATATTATACTATTTTTTAGAAAAAGAATTTTCTCTTGATCTTGATATGATGTTAGGTTATAGTCACAAAACTTTGGGGATTTAAAAATCCTTTCGAGATATGTCAGGATTGATTCAGGTACGAGTGTGCCAGAGTATCTAGGATGTTTCCAGAAAAAATTTACTAGAGGAGGTTGTGAATTTTTTTATGTCATTATACAATTTGGGTTGTACTGGTAGATATGAGGTTGGATTTTTGGAACTACGTTGTAGTTAATAGTGAGTTCCAAGACATCTCTTATAATAAAGATCATTAAGTGACCATGAGAGTCCAACAATTGTTTTTGAATAATACTTTGATATGATTTTAGGATTTTCTGAGCCATGAATTCTATTTGTTTGAATTTATATTCTTATTTATGTTGGTTGTGTTGATGATCTATGTATCCTTTCTAATTTTCAATTTTGTTTATTGATATTGTGTTGTAGCAGGCCTCTAAGAAGACATTTTAGATGGCCAGTAAGAAAGCTTCTGGTAAAACACAAAAGGTGAATCCTCTCGTAGTCCTAAATTTGGTAGAGATAGTGGTTCATGTTATCCAATATCTAAGTTAGGTACTTGAACCAATTCTTTTTTTGGATCTTATAGTGAAACGATGATAAGATGAATCAATAAATCATTCTTTAGAGTTTCTTTATCCGAATCCACATGCATTCTAAAGATCAAATGATCCTCTAGAGTCTAAGTATTAGTTGAAAAAGATTGATCTATGCTTTAAATTCATGAAAAAACATGACTCTATAAAGGCAAAGTATGATAACATCAATATGGAAGGATGTAGATGGAGATTGTGGGATTTAATGGAGATATTGAGGAAATATGAGGTATTTGAGTGTAAATATATTAAGGTTATTTTCATGGATACATTCAATCTAGAATATATATTTTTGGTGAGGTATATGGGGTTTATCATCTACTATATGGAGATAGAATTGTGTCATTGTATGAAAATCATTTTCATGAGCTTGTTTAGTTTTTTACTAAGGTGGCGAGGAATGAAAACCTAAGGCTCAAATGTATGAGATTGGTTTTCGAGAAGATATTAAATCCTAGTTTTTCATGTTGAATCTCACTTCTATTGATGATATTATGTATAGATAAATAATGGCTATGAATTACTTTTCTAGTATGTTAGGGTTTATGGAAGTTCAATTTTATCGAAATGTTTATTAAATTATTTCCTTTAAAGGAAATAGAAAGGGTTATGAGTCTCATGGTGGGCCTCACCAATATGCATCATGTCGTCCTCCAGAAATTCACAATATAGGCCCTATGACATGGTCTTAGTGTGTAAAGTTTGGGAATTTGAAATAGGTTTTCACTAAGGCACCAAATATTTGTAGTTCATGTGGATTCTTAGGTCACCTTCATAAGTTATGTCACATATTTTCTATTCTACAAAGTAACATGGTCTCATAAACAACTAAAAGTTGTGTGGTGTAATTTGATGCCTCAATAACTAAGTGTTTCAATCCATATGCATCTAGAATGAATAATCATCAAGTAGTGGAAGAGTCTCTAGAGGAAGATGATGTAGGTCCAATGACTGTGACATATACCATCATTATAGCTTCAACACTAGTGATGAAATTATTTGATACTAGTGCATCTCATTCATTAACATTGAATCATATTTTTAAATTTATAAATCTTCCTACATATATTTTTTCTTATTTGAAGGATATTACTACACCCCTCAGAATGAAGAAAGATTATAATGTCAATATCCCCCCTTATTTTTCCATGTTTCATAGATTAAGCATACTTGTAACTTTCTGGTTCTCTACATGAAACCGCTTGAACTAATTTTTAGGATGGATTGACTATTAACTCATAAGACCCATGATGAATATTATCTTTCATGAGTCTACATACTATATCTAATGGGGTGTATTGTGTTTTTATAGTAAAATGGGACACATGGTTGAGTAGAGAAAGACCATACTTTCAATACTTGGGTAGGGTAAAATCAATTTTCACATTGGATCTATTTAATAAATATTTGAGTGAGGATATACTTCCCATTTACTTCATGTTTCCCCATACATTTACATTTGATTTATTTAGTTTTCCACTGATAATAGATGTTGATTTCTTTATTTATTTAGTACCCAATACATAGCTGTTATCAATTCCCTCTTACCATATAGAACAAATTGAATAGAAATAGTTGAAGAACCAATTTGATAATTTTTTATAGAAAGGATTTATACTACCAAGTGTATCACTTTGGGAGGTGTCTATTTTTTTAAGAAAGATAATGAAACATTTCTCGTTTTTGTTGATTTTCGAAATGGTCAATTGAGTTAAATTAAAGAAAAAGTGTATATTTCCATAGATTTATGATCTGTTTCAATAGTTGAAATGGGAGAAGTGGTTAAAAAATAATAATATTTGATATAGTTATTACTATTTAATAACTAAAGAATTTGACATTCAAAATATTTCCTTCAGAAGTAGGTATTTCCACTATGAGTAACTTGTAATTCCTTTTTGTCTAACCAATACTCCTATTGTTTTTATGGAATTGATAAACATTATATTCCATGAGTACTTAGACTTGATCATTTTAGTCTTTATGGATGAAATCTTGGTTTACTCCAAAACTAAGTAAAACCATGTGAATCATTTGAGTGTTGTTCTGGGATTTTTGAGAGATCACCATGTTTACCTGAATCATTTGAAATTTGATTTATGGATTCAAGAAGTCATGTTATTGGGACATGTGTTTTTAGAATGTGGTGTTTCAATTGATATTGAGAAGGTAAAATCTATGATGTCATGGGAATATATGAGCAATGTTTTCTAGATTTAGTTCCTCTTTGGATTAGTGGGATATTACCATAGGTTTGTTAATGATTTCTCAAAGTTATCTTCTCCAATGACATATCTCACTCAGAAATGAGTAAATTTATTATGGTATGGAAAATTTTAGAGTTTTTTCAATGAGTTCATATAACTTCTAAATTTTATTCTAGTGTTGATACTTTTGGAGGCTTTTTTGGGATATGTCATATTTTGTGACGCATCAGTTCGGGTTTGGTCTACATTATTTTGTAGGATAATCAGATGGAATCATATGACTCTAGATAGATTAGGCCACATGATAATAACTATATGACCCAAGATATTGAACTCATATTTATGATGCATGATTTTAATAATATTTGTAATTACATTTTTAAATAATGGTTAACTATTTATTCTGACCACAGAAGATTGAGTTACATCATCTGGTATAAAAGATGATCCTTTGACCAAGGCACTACATGGAATACCTATTATCTTCTAATTTGGACATTTTTGACACCAATGGAAATTATAATTTCATTATTGACAAATTGCGAATGAAAATTATAACATAGACCATGAAAGAAACATCATAAGAGTAGATTTTAATGGATTTATTTTCACAGGTGCATTTGGGAGTTTAGAAGAATGAGACTGATAATGTTTTGGAATTTTTCCAGATGACCTCCTCTCTTATTGAGAGGATTAATTATGGGAAAAATATTGATGATGAGTTCCATATAATTATGAACTCTTTTTATAGTGGTATGACTATTGGTGATTGGGAATTATCTTCTAATGGTGTCACATGTTTTGGGAACTGTTATGTCACGTCTACTTTTATGAGAAAGTCTATTTTGGGGGGACTTTCATGGTTCCCAAAGGGAAATTAAGTATGGTAGAGTGAATATGTATTATTATTTATGGTGATGATTTTATTTTTTGGGTTTTAGATTAGACATCATTGAATATTTTTCTCATTTTATACCTTCCAACATGAAAAATATGGGAACTAGAAACCTTCATGTTTTCGTCTGCCACATTCATTGTTGACTTGGAAGTCGGTGTAAGTTTATGTAGAATTCATGGTGGGGTTATTTATTATACTTTAGAAGAAGAAGGAGATATGGTTTGTGATCTATAGGATCACTAAACTTGCTTACATTATTCATATTCAAGATAATATTAATGTTGGGGACATGTGAAGTCTATAGGAGAACGAGATTGACCATTTTCATAGAGTTCCTTCAAATATTGTCTCTAATAGGGATCCTTGATTAAATTATTATTTCTAAAGAGGCCACTAAGAGGGAATGTGATACCATGTATATTTTATCACTACTCATCATCCATATACTGATGGAGAGATAGAATAAAATTTATAGATTCCTAAAGACATGCTATGAGCATTCATTCTCAACATTGGTGGAACTTGGGAAGACCATTTTAGACTGGTTGAGTTTACATAGAATAATAGTTACCAATCTACTATAAAAATAGATTCTATTGAGGCCCTTTATTGCAGACCTTGTAGATCTCTTATTTTTTGGATGGTTCTTCCCTGGTTAGATTGATTTGGTCCAAGAGATGATGACCATTATTTTGTTGACTCATCAGATATTGGTGAAACAAAAGATAATATGAATCCTATTTTAATCATAATCAATGACTATTGGAGTTTTCAATTGGTGAACAAGTGTTCTTGAGAGTTTCACCTCAGTTGGGTCATCAACATCTTTGAAAATAGGGAAATATTTCAGTATGGTTTATGGGCTATTTTGAGATTGTTGAGCATGTAGGTAAAGTGGCATTCCATTTTAAAAACCCACCATATTTAGCATGAATCGAAAAATGTTTCATGTATTTCAAATTAGGAGGTATATTTATGACCCTTATCATGTACTTATCTAGTAATATCTTTATGTTGAACCCGATTTATCCATGATAGATAATCGAGTCTAGTTTTTTGATTCTGAGACAAAGGTTCTTTATGAAAATATGACATTTTTTGTCTATGTTCTATGGAAAAATGATTTTAATGTACATTAAAATTGTGATTTTGAGGCATTGAGGAGAGATAAGTGGACACATCTCTTTTATATGGAATCTTTTTAATATGCTTTTTGGGGATATAAAGTGGTTATGGTGGGAAATTTGAAGCATCTAGTTAACTTATCTTAGTTATTCACTGACCCTTGTTTTGGTCATACATTTATGTGGGATTGTTTTGAGTTTTTTTTTGAATTTTGAAAATAAATTTGAATCCCTTCAGGATGAACTTGGTAGGTGAATATTTAGATAAAAATATGCGGTTTGGACCAACAAATGGTGTTCCCTTTGATAAACCACTATAAGCAGACACACAATTTTTCCAAACCATACAACCACCCATCCAAACCATGCATCATTTGGAAGTGAGGGTTTGAATGGTAGGTTTATGGTTAGTTTAAAATTACATCCAAATTGTGCACCACATCTAGAAGTCCAGTAAGGGAGTATATTTGGGGATCATATGTACTACTAACCATTCCATCCTAACCTAAAAACCAAGTATTTGGGGTTTTAACCCCTCAAAAATTTAATTAAAAATCTCAGGGCCCTAATTTATGATTACTAAGAACCCCCACTTGACCTAAATCAGTTTCTTTTACTTTTTTAGGCTCTATAGTCGTTTTTTATCTCCAATTTAATTTTATACAGAGTCGAACTTCTAGTGGAAGATTCTAATACCTCTACGATAAGTGAATATCTAATCATGTAGTTTCTTCTGATTTCATCTTATCTACTCCTCATAGAGTTTCATATAATAATGTTATTTGTGGATTTAATATCCATTTTTATGGATATTGTTTTTTGTTTTTATTCCTTGATCACATACAACTTCATTATTCATTGTTGTATCCTATTTCAGGTGTTGTGTGATTTTACCATGTATTAAAAGGTATGTGGATTCATAAGTATTGACACAAAAATTAAAACACCAATTTAATGACTTATTTTTTTTTTTTTAAAATAATTGTAGAACCACTTTTTGATATGATTTGATTCATGGTTTTAAAAAGGGAATGGAATTGAAAAAAAATACCAATTTCAACGGAATCGAAATTAGTGGGTGAATTTTTAGAAAAATGGTGGCTTTAATTGAAAGTTAATTGATTTATGTTTTGATACTGATTATTATGAAAATGTATAAAAATTAAATTTCATTTTAAATGGAATTAATTTTATGAAAATATATGATTTGTTTTTGAAATAAAAATCCATGTTGAAAATGACATTATGAATTTGATATATGAAGAATGAAATGATTTTAAATGATTGATTTACCGATTATTGATTTATTCATTACGTTAAACACAAGTGATAATGGGTAGTTAGAAGGTGATTAGGACAAGAATGCTAGGACTCAGACTCCCAAGCAATGGATTGATGAAGAAAACACTTAAAAAACCAATTTAGACATGTTTTACTATAATGGCCCCTATAATGTAGTATTGATTGATTTCCCATAATGGGTCCCCTGTTTGTGTGTTTATTCAAGTGTATACTCTTATCATGAGCTGTGATGATGATTAAGAAGTGCGAGGATCCAATTTTTAGAAACTAACATACTATATGAATTATGAGCATGGGGATAAATTTTATTTGAATTGATTATTAAATCCATTGATTATAGAACTATTTTATTCATGTAAACTATTTTATATAAATGTTTTATATAAGATGTTCATTTAATCATGTTTTGAAATATCGGATATCTTTTTAGTTGAAAGCACATTCTATTTCGAATATATAAATGAATTTACATTCCTAGTTTTATTTAAAATGAATGTACGACTAGTTTATTGTTATAGAATGTCATAGGTAATACATTGTGGTATAATACTAGATTGTTTTTCTCTCAGAAAAGTTTTTCCATTGTGCATTTTTATATTATCTTATGCCAAGTCCCAAAAAATAAAAAGTGCCACTTGGAGGTAGTGGGTGTACATGAATCATGGGATCTGGAGTGATTCAACTGACTGGTGGATATTTGATACACCTATTACATAGGTTTTTAGAGTTTCCATTATTTATCACATGCCATTTCTTTTGATGATGTATTGTTGTAGTATTGTTTTTTCTATTTGATTTTCATACTTTCTCCTTGAGGGGTACTGAAATACTAAATTGAATCTTTATCATCCACTATTTTATAGTAATAATATTCCCCCTTAATCCTAATATGATTATATGTGGTAGTAGGAAACCCATGGGGATTGGTATCACTGTTCGATCTATGTCAATCCAGGCTCATCTATCTATGTACCAGGGAATCTAGGCTAGTTCATGAGGGAGAATGTGAGATCAGATAGCACATAATACTAATAGATCATCATCTATATTGAGGTATGAAGATATTTAATATTATTAAAAAAAATCATTTTATGGATTAATAAAAAGAAAATGTGTTTTTTCATGATCACATTCATGCGTTTATCAATTTGAAAAGCTAAGAAGATAGTCAATCTACATATAGTTTATATAGTATTTTTCTATATAAGTTCTTGAAACTAAGGAATGGGATATTTTTTTAATGATTCTATGAAATACTAAAATTAAAACAAAAATTATTTATTTATCAATGGAATTTTTATATTCATTTGGTGGGAACCCAAATAATTTCTCAAGAGACTTATAATTGGGGAACACTATTGAGTATAGGATGATACCTTCCCAATGCACTTTTATTTTTTGATTGTATTATCATTGTGAAATATATGGCCCATACTAAACCCTGACATATCAAGGTGATGTTACCCACATTGGAACTAAACCTTGTAAAAAAATAATTCTCCTTATATCGATATAATTTTCTACTATATTTGGGTAAGACAAAGATTTCATATTTGAGAGTGTCTGATTCTAATAAATCACAAAGGTTTATTTCTAGAAAATAAATATTTTAATAAGTTCCATTAATTCAAATACCACTTATCATGGGTAAAAACCATTCTTGGGCACTTCAATTAATATTAAAGAAATCCACATTCCCTTAAAATGATCGATTTTCTACTGAGGATATAGAATATGAATTATATTAATAGTATTGGTATTTGTATATTCAAAGGAAAAAATTATCATGGATGAAATAATAACACGATTACATATCTTCTTCAACTTTATATATAATTTATTGATACTACTACAACATGGTTTATAATAATTGAAATAGATTCTCTAATGATTTTTTTGTTAAGATAAATTTCAATTTTTATGAAAAGTATATGAATGAAATTATTCTTTTCTTATGAGAAAAAGTCTATAAAAAGGTTATCGGTATTTAAACAACTAATGATATTCAGGATAAATGAGAATGAATTTTTAAGTGAATTTAATGTTTAAGAAGAAAATCTATAGAAATTGAGAAGTAAGTTTGATGATGTAAATATTTATAAAAATATCCATTTCTGACTACTTTACAAGAGATTATAAAATAGTTAATAACATTAGGGGATATAGAGAAAAAATTATAAGACTTTACTATTATAAATATATTGATGATAAAATTTCAAGAATGTTTTGATCCTACAATTTATTCATTAGAAGATGAAGTGATTTAACAAATGGTGAATTTGATAATAATTTAAAGGATTATGTAATGAGTAAAGAACCAAAAATCAATTAAGAAACATAACATTAATGTAATTTTAGTCAGTTAGGAAATTGAAAAACAATAAATAAAAAGTTGATATTCAAATAAATATAAAGATGTTAATGAAATGGAAAAGACCATAATTAGATTATATATCTCATCAAAGTGTAATTTTGAATTGGAAAAGTAAAGTATAAAGGGAAACTAACTCTAATTGTTTTAAATGTGGTGGAGATAGATAGTTTTTAATAAAACATAAAAATAAAAAATTTGGGGAGTATGAAGGCAATGAGAAAGAGGAAAAGATTCAGTGAAAGAAATAGGATTAAAGTTCAATGATGTTAAAAAATATCATGAGAACTATAATAAGTTTCCAAGAAGTAAAATAAGAAGTTTTATAAGAAAAGTATAGGAATACTACTCGAATTCAAGTATTAATTATTAAAAATTGATTCCTGAAAAATATATAAACTTCATGGATTATGTTGAGAAATAATAAGAAACATCAGTTAGTGAGGAAGAAGCTAGAAAAATTTATATGGAACACATGTTGAAGGATATTATTTTGGAATGTATTTTTCATTATATAAAAATATATAAGGATATCAGTTTGCTGAAGGAATATTATGTAATAAAGAATAATGGAAAATAAGAGATTCTAAAAAGGGTAGTTGGGCACATAGATAAATTTGAAAACAACGAAATAAAGGTTGATGAGAAATAAAAAATATTTAATGTTCATTATAAAAAACTAGATGTAAAGAAAGAATAATTAAATAAAAAAAATTCAATGTATCTTGAATATGAGAAATATCTAAAATCGATGATTTAATATTTTAACAAGTTTATGGAAGTCAAAGAAAAATAATCTCAAGATACTAATATTCATATCCTAATAGGATATGCTAAGCATTCTTCTGTGAAAATTTTATAAATCATTTATTTCTAATATTTTATTTTATAATTGAAAATTTAGGAATGTATGGGCCATTATAAATGATGATGAATCTTAGACATTTAGGGAAAATGAGAATATCTCAATAAGAATTACCTGCCTAAGAAAAAACGAGGTAAATAATATTAAAATAGAGCAATAAAAATATTTTGGACAAAATTATTATTAATATAGAAGATCAAAATCTAAAAGATATTATTGTTGTTATGGAATTTGTGGTAAAAATACTATTCAATTTGGTATCTTATTTCATTTCCCTAAAGTCAGAACAAATCAATGGGGACTGTAACGACACTAAATTTCTTTCTATTATTAGTAAAAGAAATCATTCTTCACAATTCCTGTTTTATTATGTTTTACACTATAATACCATAGAAATTAAATTAATTTTCATATAAAGAATATAAGTCATGAATAATATTTACCATAACATCTAGGAATAATATAGGGAGAAAAAAACCTAAGAATAGTGGACTCCATAGGTTTGAATTCCCATATAAAGATCATTCCTTCCATAAAAACTATAAAAAAAGAATCGAGTTAAGAATGTCATAGAAGTTATCCAAGGATGTATAGAACCATTGAAAATGATGTAGTGAAGGATAAATTAAAATAATTGTGTGTATATATAGAGTGTAAAGTGAAATGTGGCTTTTAGGATCTGACTGTAATATGACTGTTGAAATATGACTATAAAATACTTTTTAAAAAATAAATTTAAAATTATTTTATATAATAATTTTATTTTAAATATTAACTTATACACTTTAAGAACCAATTTGTATGATATTATTAAATTTATAATTCCATAATGCGAATAAATAACGTGTTTCCCATTAAAAATTATATTTTTTAAAAAATATGTAATTTTTTATTCAAAATAATTATTTATCATACTTAAAAATTTATTTTTTTAAAAAATTATTTAAAATAAATACATCAAAATTAAGTTAGAGTGAAATTTTTAGAATTTAATAAAATATTTTATTTCTTAGTGAATTTTAAAAAAAAGTATTTTATTTTTGGAATATTTTATGAATTCAATTATATATTAATGATTTCATAATATATACTATGTTTTTAAATACAATAAGAGGTTTAATTGATATTTTTATTATTTTATATTTATTAAAATCATTTTTTTGAAATCTATAAAGAAATTACAATGTGTAAAAAGAAATTTTTGGCTTTTAAAAAACATTTTTAAGGAATAAATGATTCTTTTCATGGTCAAATAAATACAAATAATTGAGTCTATGTTTTAAAATTCTAAATTTTCAAATAATTTCTTAGTGTTATAATCCATGAACAAAAATCAAGAGTACCCATTGAAAACGTATTTCCCGAAGCGTAGAATTCCAAAGGCTATTTTTGAAAAATAATAAATAATTCTCCTCATTTTGATATAAATACCCACCTTTACACCCAATTTAATTCACTCCCAAACTAATTATCACATCCCTCCCTCTATTAGAATCTCATTAAGTGCTTAGGATAATTCCAAAATCTCTCAAATAATAACCCTTCTAGGAATTAGTACTTAAGGTAAGGGGTTATCTTCCTCTTTTCTTCTTTTCATACTATTACTTCCATTATAGTAAGAATTTCGATTTAAAATTTTTCATGTTTTCATGCATTTATAAACAATCCATTATTTTCAAAATTATTTTCTATTAAGGAGATACTTCCATTCTATCTCAATTATCCCATTTCATAATACATTTTTCATACCCTTTACGCTATCAAAATCATTCTTTGATTTTTCCTAGATACATTTTATTGTGAATAACCAACTTTTTTTTAGTCAAAAGTATTCGTATATATAATTATAATTTATTGATTGGTTATTTCCATTTATAAAACCCATATTCCCTTCTGATGGGTTAGAAATTATGAAAGGTTTGTGTCTTTAAACTCTTATAAACTCAATGATTTTATATGAAACTCGTTATTTACTCTCTATAAATTTTAGATGAAATTATTTATTATGATATATTATTTATGTGGAACACATATATTTAGACATATGAAGGTTTTTCGATCATATAAATGTAATGAATTTGGTAAATAATTAATATATAGAGATAACTTGTTTATGATACCTTGGTAGCACACATTGAAAATGAATCTTCATTCCCTGGTGAATAAACATAGTAATATGTTTTATGAAACTTTGGTGATGAATTGTGGGGAAATTATTATTAATGTATCATTATTATTTTGTTGAAAAATATTCATGTTGTGAGTTATATTCTTGTGATCATTTTATTATGTTATTCCTCGTGTACTTATTACCATGAAATTTTTTTATTGATCATGAATTTTCCCCGATGATCTATCGGTTTCCATTTCCTTCATTTATCACATTATTGGGATTTATGATCACTTTAAACATTTTAAGAATTTCCATAAGATATCATATATAGTGATATGACCAAGGATGAGATTATAAAGGAGTCATTTAAGATAATTTAATAATTGTTTGGTGTGATCTTTGTACTTCATGTATTATGCACCTATTTCTTGAGACACTAAACCTCAAAAAATCCTATGGAATTTATCAATGTAATATTTCTTAAAGGATTTATGATAATAATATTGTATAAAAAATGTGGGTTTTCATAGTTGGTATCAAATTAATATTTTTTAATTTATGGGAATTAGGAAAAGAAAATATTATTGAAATCCTAGGTATGAGTCTTGTTTTATGAAAAAAAATTATTTTTTTTGTAAAGTATAGAGTTTTTGGTTTCCTCGAAATTACATAAATTTATGTACACAAAAAATTATATATAGGATATGGATTAGATAATCCTAGGTTAAATAAACCTAAATAATATGGTTTGTTATTAACTCCATATTCACTTGATGTACAAAAAGTAGTCTAAACGGTACACTAGTTTGAAACTCCTAGGGAATATGCTTTGGTTGATGATGTGCTCTTTATGAACCATTATTAAGGATATTTGGATAATGTAATTTTTTTTAAATTTATAAAATATTTAATTATATAATAATAGAACCATGATATTTGAAAATTATTATATTAAAATCCATTTTTTAATTATTACCATAAGATTTCTATTAATATATATTTTCTCATTTCTGTTTTCTTATTTTAGAAAAATGGAGAGAAATATTTGGACTTGTGTAAATATTATATGTGATAGAATTTTTAATGAAAATCATCCCAATATTATGGAATACAATGTTGAAAAATTTAGGATTAAACTGAATCAATTATCTCATATTTTGAATAATAAACTAAAATAAATGGAACATAAAGCTTCACTAAGTAAGGAACAAATATCTATTAAATCCTTCATATATCAATGAACACCTTATTTTATTAGACCCTCAATCCCATTGACCATAGAGAAATGGATTAAAATAATAGAAATATATATATATTTTTTAAATAGTTTATAATAGGTTAAGTTTACTATAACAACATACTTATTTGAGGGAGAATATGATTAGTGTTGGGCACTAATCAAATACCAAAATAAAAAAGATAAATATAATTCAATAGAGTGGGAAGAGTTCAAAGAAATATTTTTAAATAGTTAATTTCCTCATACCCTTTGGTAAAAAAAGAATTTGGAAATGGATTTTGGATATATGTAGTGGTATTTTGGAAAAATGATAAGAAGAGAAGGAATGAGTTGAATTTTGGGAGGAATTTTGACCATGAAAGATAAGGTAAGAAATTACAATTGCACAAGTTCAACAAGTGTGGAAAGAAACATTTAGGGAATTTTATTTAAGGAAGTGGAAATTGTTACAATTATAGAAAGTATTTTCATATAGCTCCAAAAAATCATGGAGACGTATATACTGAATATCTAAATGATATTGACTAAATAAATATGGTGCAAGAAAATCCTATAGTACAATTCTTCAAGTATGGAGAGTGTGAAAACTTTTATAACCAATTTTAAAATTAGAATACAATAGAGAAAAACCACTATAATCCAATACATAGGCCAAGAGATGAAGATAATACTTTTATAATCATGATATATAAAGTCCTAGCTCTGAATGATATCTTAGAAGGTACACTCATTGTACAATCAAATATAGAATGTACATTGTTTTATTCATGTTCTACATATTCCTTTATATCATTCATGTTTACAAAGAAAATAGAGATGAACCTCAAACCACTATAAGTGGAGTAATCAATTAAATCTCATAAAGGGATTGTTTAAGTATCCTAGGTTTATATAGATTCCCTCATTAAATATTTTCAGCACAATTTCATCATGAACCTGGTGGTGTATCCAATTATGGAATTTGATATAATACTAAGGTTGTATTGGATCTTAAATTATAATGAAAAGATCACTCATAAAATAAATGTAATTTTAGTTTTCTTGAAGGGATAAAATGAAATTATTTTCAAAGGATATATATCCTATCCAATTTTTTGTTTAGAACCACATACTATAGATTTATTTGTTAGAATTAATGGTGAAGAATGGGTATAAAGTGAGAGAAAATAGATAAAAATATTTATGTTATTCATGAATACAATATTGTATTTCCTGAGGAATTATATGGACATACCTTACAAAGAGAGGTAGAATTATCAATTGAACTCATACCTAGATCAATACCAATATCCATGATCCCATATATAATGGAATATTTGAGTTTGAATAATTTGAGAAAAAAATACAAGGTCTTGTAGAGAATAGTTTTATTTGACCATGTGTGTCTCCTTGGAGAGAACCTATTCTCTTTTTGACCAAGAAGGATGGATTAATAAATCAATCAATTGATTATAGAGAACAAAAAGAGATGAAAATAAATAAAAAATACCCAATTCTTGGTATTGATTATTTCTTTGACTAGCCTCATAAAGACTAATTTTTCTCTAAAATTAACCTTTGATATGGCTATCTCCAATTGAGGATGAAAGAATGATCACTTGGATGAAAAGAACAGTGAATTTTTTTTTGATTTAAATCCATGAATGAACTTATAAAAAATATTTTAATTCATCCAATATAATTCCCCTAAACTACTGTTTAACAAATAAAATTATAAACAATAATAATATTGTTTAATGAAAAACTCTTGATACAAAAATATAGAATGTAAATTGAATGAGATGTGGAAGATTCTTCAATGATATAATTTCCTTATAACAACAAAAACTCAATATAAAAATAATTCAGTATATCTATACCCTTAGAACAACTCCTCTCAGTTATGTGTCCCTTGATGAGTCATTTTATTCTAATTTGAAGATCTTTTTCTTTTAAGAAAAAAAGTTACAGACCAACTATATCCACTACATCAAGATCAAATACACTAAACTAATACTCCGAGTCACCACATGATTCTCCTTTCACCTATCACTTTCTTCCTTCATAGATGACTCCAAAAAAACTCCCCAACTAATTGTCCTCTCATACATGGAAGTATATTCAACACAAACAATAGTAATTAGACTTAATCCTAGCTCAATTCAATTTTCAAAAAATTTAAACAATATCTAGAACCTTCAAATTCATCTACGTATCTTCATCGATCTCCTCTATTTTCATTGAAGTCAATTTAAGAATTAGTACACCCTAATATATTTAAAGTGTAAATCGAGAAAACCTTTCAAAAAATATCCTAAATTAATGAAGGCTTATGAAAGAAAGGATTACATAAAAGAGAGACTTATTAAAATTTAATTAATTTTTAAATGGATGAAAAATTCATATGAAAACGTAGAAAAGGATTACAAAAATAAGAAGTTGTATGAAAATAATACATTAGATTTTTTTTTGGATTTTTAAACTTCAACGGAAACCAAAATTTTTTCCAGATATTTTATTTAAATTTAAATCATGGAACCTAAAAATAGATGATTCAAATTTTAGGTAATAATTAACCCGAAAATCATTTAACCAATTTGGAATTAAAAAGGACCATTTTCCGTGAGATAATCAAAGAATAAACAATTAATTATAGTTTAACAATTATTAACTAATTTCTCTTTAAAATCATATTTATACATTAAAATACCAAAAAATTCGATAAACATATGTGAAAAAATGTATCAAAGATATAATACATCAAATTACCCCATAATTTCATCACTTTTCCCTCAATAGTTCGTTAGTCAAATTTAACAGAAAAAAATAAATCAAAAAAAATGAAAAAATAAAGAGCCACACATAATTGGGTTTTAAAAATATTTTACCCCATGGACTCAATCAAGTGAAAAATATTATTTCCATTCTCAAAATATATCTTTGGAGAAAACACCATTTTAGTTTTACTAAAAGGACTATGTAACACCCGAGACTTTTATGTTATATAAATCATCAAAGGAATCTTTTTCTACACACAACACTTGCTTGTCTTGCTTTACACGAAATCGCGACCTTCCTCGATAGCTTGCGTCGTACGCAATACCGAGTTTCACTAAACAATGATATGCTAATAAAATATTATTAAAACTAGCCGTTATGAATAGTAATAACCACTTTTTTAAATTTTATAAATTTTATTTTTCAAAATGGACTTCATTTTTAGATTTGTAATATCGAAATTATCCTAGGGTGAAATTTTGGTATTTTTCTGAAAACTTTCAATTTTTGATGAATAGTGAAACCACTAAGTGGTAGTTAAAAAAACTGAATTTTTCATAAAACTTAATTTTACCGCTTCTGTGAGTAGAATTTCCAAAATCTAAGAGACATGGTTGATGTCAGTAAGTAAAATGTGGTTCAATGAGATGAAAATAATTTTTTGGTGAATAGTAACTTTTTACTTTTTTTACCACGGTTAAAAGTAAATAGGGTAATTAAGGGTAAAAATGATATTATTATTACCCTAACACATGTGCTAATTCTATTGGACAAGTGTAATTCGACCAAAAACAAACTTAGGAATAAAATATGACCATTTAGGCTCACTTGGATTAGATTAGGACATTTATTATTAATTTATTTAAAGAAGGGTTAAAATAGTTAAAATCAAAGTTTAATAACTAAATCATTTTTAATATGGGTTTATATATAAGATAAATTCGACTATAAAGATTCATTAGAAAGATAAGAAGATTTCCTACATAATGTTATTTTATTTGTAATTTTTAGATATTAAATAATTTAATTTATTTATGACAAAATGATGATGTAGTAATTATCTTATTAATGAAATATTGACATAATTGATATTATAAATACTCAAATAAATATAATTTGAGACTTTTTATGAATTACACTAATTTTCTAGGTTAATAAGAAATGTTAGTATTGATTTAATTAACTTTTTTATAACTAATAATTCTGTTATGATTTTCACAAAAATCAATTACAAAATAGTGTCAAAATTGACATAAAATAGTTTTTAAAACAAATATTATATTAATAATTGTTATTTTATTCCTAAAAATCTATGGTTCGGCCAAATGACTTATATAAGGTTATATATATTAATAATAAACAACTTGGGGTTCTTTTTGCTTCTTATAGTAAGTTTATTAACCTTATTGTATAAGAACACAAGAAGACACGGTAAAAGTAAAATTATTTAACTTATTGTTAAATCTAAATGATAAGGTTAAAATAGGAACCTAAACTTGTTGAAATTATATTGGATGAGAGTATTTAGACCCATCCCCACCTTAGACTCGAAATAAATCAATTTGGAGCTATTTAAAACCAAATTTAACTTTATAATAAAATAATAGTTTTAATTATTCCAAAGGTGCCCCTCTCCTCCCTTATAAAAGGGAACCTACTCCCTCTCTTCCTAACACCACATTGAGCTTTCATGATCGGCCAACCCCTACCACGTTCTCCTCTCCACTTCCCTAGAGACATCCTAGAGGTCCTGGTCTTGTTCAAAGACCAATTTTAGTGCCCTAAAATAAGGTCTCAAAGAATCACTTCAAAGAAGAGGTAATGTCCATTACCGATTCTTTCATCTTTATTTCTTCTTCAACTTCTTATTCTTTAGTTGTTTAATTGTGAAGTACCAACATCAGTATCACTCATATACTGATATGTTATTATGATTATGAAACAACCCTATTTCACCATCTATCCATCCTACGGAATATGAAATCACCGCGCATGCGTACGTACGGAATACCGTCTCCACGCCATGGTGTAATCTATTTTCCACCACCACCTTACTTGGATGGGTATAATGGTTTACATAATGACTATATATGACTATTATAAAGTGATATTGATTCTGAAATAGTATACATACACTCCAATACAATTCCACGATCATAGGAACGATATCATCACTCGTGCATACGTACAGAATACCGTCTCCACGATGTGATGTGACTCGTTCTACATGATCTTCATTTCATAATGATTATATAAATGAATTGAATGAATGAATTTGATATATATTACACTAATACCATTTTGTAAATGAGTTATCTATAACTTAAATAGAAGAATAATAATTTATTCGACAAAACACGCATAAGAACAAAAAGTTATAAACACCCGAATAATAAGTAGCAATGAAATATTACTACTAAGAAGCTAAGAATATGACCATATATGAAATCATAAAAATAATAATGATTCTGAAATAAGTCAATAACATTATTTAAATCATTATACAGGAGGTTCGGACACGTACAAAGCATATCGAACCTAAGGTAAGGGAAATATCACAATCTCTTTTTTATCTGAGATTGTTTATTCTTTGGTATTTACTGGGGTGTATTTTATCATCCACATCCATGTTTCCTCAATTTGTAATATTATTTCCATCCACCTACAATTGCTTAAATCCAATTTTACCCTTCGGTGAGTTTTTAGTAAAGGATATGAAAGGAATCTTTTGTCGTTTTTCGTACAAGGTACTTTTTGACTTTTCCGACAAAAGTATGAAGAATGTTTTATTAACTTATACGACATGAATGGATTTTTAAAACATTATTTACAAGAAGATTCCTTTACAAGTTTTCAAGTTTATTTTTAATCAACTTCTTTTAGTTTAAAATTGCATGACATGTTAAGAAAGGAAAAATGTTTTTGAAGTAGAAAGGATATTTTCCTCAAGAATGGAGTTCAAGTGTTTTATCAAAATTATTTTCCATCTAAGATAATATAGGGTTCTGTTTCTATCCCTATTATTACATTTATTTGATTATGTTGTGATGGAATTATTTTTATGAATTCCTTTATCTTATATGAATTGTTTTATGATGTTTAAGAATTACATTTTTATTACATGGGTTATGCAATGATGTATGATTTATGATTTTGTGGCACACATAAGAATGATATCATTATGAGATGGGTGGGACCTGTATATCCCTCCAATGCATTGGGTAAAGATTTTATATCTCATGAGATAGACATGGATGGAACGGTAGGTGATACCGGTTCAGTGAAGCAGGACTGAAACGAGGGTAACTCGGTTCAGAAATGGACTTTGTCCACTAAGATAGTCTTGGCAATGAGTCTTGACTAATAAAAAATGAATCTCTATGATTATGTGTGTATGACACAAAGTTTCATGTTTTATGTTATGATTATTGTGATTACATTTCACTACCATGATTTATCCGACTTTATAAAATTATGATCTCTTTTGCAGGTTAAGATTTCCAAAAGTTATGTGCTTATGTATATGATGTGATTGATATTGCTTTTGTTTACCCTTACTGAGCATTTGAGCTCACCCTTTTGTATGTTTTCTTTCCCCAGGTCAGGAAGAAGGTTATTAAGTAAGATATGCCAAAATGGACTATAGATATGATGAAATAAATGGGAGACAGTGTAGACGTTTTATGAACCAGTTGTTTATGTTTCCCAGTTTCTAAAGATACTATACCTATACGGTCCTTTCGTGGTTTTGTTATATTTTGTAATAAGTATGATTCAATTTTGAAGTATTAACAATTTATGTAAAGTATGGGTCATTATAGTTGGTATCAGAGGAAAGGTATAGTCAACCGTTGGAAACTAGGATGTGAAATCCTTAGTAAGAACCCTATGGATAAGTCTAAGCATAGAACACAATCTTAGTGTTTTAGAAATGGCCATGAATAACCTAGGATAAGACCTTAAATGTGAAATTTTATTTTTGATTATGTGGTTTTCCTATTATAATTAGTGTTTCTCACACTATTCTTCTTGGTTTTAGTCAATGGCTGGAACCTGAAGGAACCGTGTTAATGCGGAATGAAATGGGATATGCAATGATTGTCCCCCAGAGCAACCAAACGTTATGGGAGCTGGAATGATTAATCTTGTAGCCATGCTCAAAAAACATTCTCAAGCTATGAATCATGCAGGACTTCCAAATGAGCAAAGGAAGGAGCAACATTCTATTGAATCCTTCATGAGACAGCGTCCACCTTCATTCAGTGGGTCTACTGATCCATTAGTTGCTGAACAATGGATTAGTACTACTAAAAAGATATTTTCATTTCTTCAATGTTCTGAGCACGATAAATTCATCTTAGCAGTGTATCGTTTGGAAGGTGATGCTGATCAATGGTGGAATCTTATTAAGAATACAAGGCAAAGGGATGAAATTGAGTCCATGGAATGGGACGAGTTCAAGAACTTATTTTTCAATAAGTACTTCCCTCGTATTCTCCGAACAAAGATGGATAAATAGTTTCTTGAAATGAAGCAAAAGGATGATGAATCTGTTGGTACCTGTGAAGCAAATTTTACAAGACTTGAAAGGTACGCTTCTGGTATTATTATCCAACCCGAGAGTAAGATCGATCGATTCTTTAGTGGCTTAAAACCAAGTCTTCGAAGGGCCTTAGCAATAAGGGACTTCAATAGCTACGAGGAAATCGTTCGATGTGCTCTCAAAGTTGAGATGGAGATTGGAGTAACCCATCAGTCATATGGGTTTGATAAGAAGAGGAAAATGGAATTCAAAGGAAAATATAAAGAGCACACTAAAAAGGAGATGAGCTTTACCTTATTCTCAAAGTGTGGAAAGAAACATGGAGGGATTTGTATTAAAGGTACAAGTAAATGGTTCAAGTGTGGAAAGGAAGGTCATCATGCATTTGAATTCCACGATGATGGGAAGAAGATGTCTAATGATGCAAACAAAGGAAGGGATGCACAGAATGAACCTACTACACTTCAATGTTTCAAGTGCAAGGAGATGGGACATTATGCCAATAAATTCCCTAATCCAAGGGTTGATGATGATGGTCGACGTCAACAAACTCTTAAGGCTAACGACAAAGGAAAGTCACATGCAATTTCTATCAATGATGTGGAGTACGATAACGATGTGGTGAAAGGTACACATACCATCCACTCTGAAGTAGCAAATGTTTTATTTGATTCTGGATCCACCCACTCCTTTATTTCTGAAGAATTTTCTAAGGGTATCATTGTATTACCTCAACAATTAGATGTTGAGTTAGCTGTGACAACACCTAATGGCACAACAGTCGCATCAAAAGTTTATAATTCTTCTCCGATTGAAGTTTGTGGGAAAGTGCTTCCGGTAAATCTTGTGATCCTTCCTATAGTGGAATTTTATGTGATTCTTGGCATGGATTGGCTTTATTTATATGGAGATCATATCAATTTCCAAAGAAGGGAAGTCACATTTCATATTCCAGATCAATCTATGATCGTCTATCAATGCAAGGATGAACATAACCTTCCAGTGGAAATTTCATCCATTTTATGGGTATTGATTCCACTAAATGAAGGTTATTTATCTCAAATGGTTGGTAAGAAAATCACGATTAATAATATGCCCATTGTACGGGAGTTTGATGATGTCTTTCCGGAGGAATTACCGGGTCTTCCACCGAATCGTGAAGTTGAGTTTTCAATAGAACTCGTACCGAGTGCTTTGCCTATTTCAAAGACACCTTATAGAATGGCCCCAATTGAGTTGCAGGAATTGAAGAAGCAACTCCAAGAGAATATTGATAAGGGATTCATATGCTCTAGTGCGTCACCTTGGGGAGCATCTATTCTATTTGTTAAGAAGAAAGATAGATCAATGAGACTCTGCATTGATTATCTAGAACATAACAAGATCACTATCAAGAACAAATATCCTCTCCCACGCATTGATGACCTATTTGACCAACTATGCGGAGTTCAATACTTTTCCAAGATTGATCTTCATTTAGGGTATCATCAATTAAGGGTCAAAAGGGAGGATATACCAAATATGGCTTTTCGTACAAGGTATGGACACTATGAATTTATAGTGATGCCATTTGGTCTTACTAATGCCCCTGCTATCTTCATGGATCTGATGAATAGATTATTTAGAGACTATCTTGATCAATTTGTGGTAGTCATTATATATGATATTCTTGTCTATTCAAAGAGAAAAGAAGAACATGAAGATCACTTGAGAATTATATTGAAGACCCTGAGAAAGGAGAAGCTTTATGCCAAATTTACCAAGTGTGAATTTTGGATTCAAAAAGATTCATTATTGGGTCACATAATCTCAAAAAGGGGATATCTATGGATCCATCAAAAATAGAGGTTTTCGAAAGATGGTCGAGACCAACAACAGAAACTGAGATCCGATGTTTTCTGGGTTTGGCTAGATATTATCGACGTTTTGTGAAAGATTTTTCACAATTATCTAATCCACTCACCAAGTTGACTTGGAAAGGAGTTAAGTTTGTTTGGACAGAGGAATGTGTAGAGAATTTCAAGGAGTTGAAAAGAAGGTTATCCAGTGCACCTGTGCTCACACTGCCTTGTAGTGGAGAAATATTTGTGATCTACAGTGATGCATCCAAGAAGGGATTGGGGTGTGTTCTTATGCAAAATGATATGGTGATAGCTTATGCCTCACGACAGTTGAAAATACATGAGAAAAATTACCCAACTCATGATTTGGAGTTAGCTACGGTAATCTTTGCATTAAAGATTTGGAGGCATTACCTTTATGGTGAAAGGTGTGATATTTATACTGATCATAAAAGTTTAAAGTATATTTTCACACAAAAGGAGCTGAATATGCGCCAAAGAAGATGGTTGGAGCTGATTAAGGATTACGACTTCTCAATTCATTACCACCCCGGGAAAGCAAACAAGGTGGCAGATGCATTAAGTCGACAAGACCATGCTAGTTTATCCATGATGAGGATCACAAAAGATCCAATATTTATGGATTTACAAAGGATGGATCATGGAATTATAATGAAAGGGGAAAATCGTATCTTTCTCAAATGAATGTTCAACCATCTATACATGTAAAGATTAAATTGGCATAGAAAGAAGATGTTGAGTTACAAAACAAGGTGAGAAATGTTCCTGAATTCAACCTTGATTGTGATGGGATAATAAAGTTCAGGAATCGGGTTTGTGTTCCTCCCATCCCCGAATTAAAGAAGGAACTGCTAGATGAGGCTCATAGTTCTTCATTCTCTATTCATCCATGAAGCACGAAGATGTATAGGGACCTGAAAGAGTACTTCTGGTGGGATGGCATGAAAAGAGATGTTGCTGAATATGTCTCTCGATGCTTGGTTTGTCAACAAGTTAAAGCTGAGAGACAAAAG
This sequence comes from Viscum album, assembly GCA_963277665.1. Taxonomy (NCBI): domain Eukaryota; kingdom Viridiplantae; phylum Streptophyta; class Magnoliopsida; order Santalales; family Viscaceae; genus Viscum; species Viscum album. The sequence continues at coordinate 1,819,291,839 of OY728127.1, forward strand.
TCTAAGGGGATGTTACAACCATTACCCATGCCCGAATGGAAATGGGAAAACATCACTATGGACTTCGTCACAGGACTTCCTAAAACATCCAAATGCAATAATGCTATCTGGGTCATAGTTGATCGTCTTACAAAGTCTACACACTTTATTGCTATTAGAGAGGATTTCTCTCTGGATCAGCTTTCCAGGATATATGTAAAGGAGGTGGTAAGATTTCATGGAGCACCACTTTCAATTATATCTGATCGGGATCTGAGATTTACCTCAAAGTTCTGGCGAAGTCTTCAGCATACTCTGGATACAGAGTTGAGTTTCAGCACTGCTTATCATCCTCAGACAGACGGTCAGTCTGAGAGAACAATTCAAAATCTAGAAGATATGTTGAGAGCTTGCTCTATGGATTTCAAAGGTGGTTGGGATTAACACCTACCTTTGGTGGAATTTTCTTATAATAATAGCTTTCACTCCAGTATTCAGATGGCTCCTTATGAAGCTCTCTATGGAAAGAAATGCAGGACTCCAACTTGTTGGGATGAAGTTGGGGAAAGAATGCTATTAGGACCTGATCTCGTTGATGAAATGGCAGAAAAGGTCAGATCTATTCAACAACACAAAAGAGCAGCTCAGAGTCGACAAAAAAGTTATGCCGACAACCGAAGAAAAGACCCAGAGTTTGAAGTGGGTGATAAAGTGTTCTTACGAATATCTCCCTGGAAGAGGGTCATGAGATTTGGAAAGAAGGGGAAGTTGAGCCCTAGATATATCGGTCCTTTCGAAATACTGGATCGTGTCGGGAAGGTATCTTACCGATTGGCGCTTCCACCTAATCTCTCCCAAATTCACGATGTGTTCCATGTATCTCTCCTGAGAAAGTATATACCTGATCCTTCACATGTACTCATCTCAGAAGTTGTACCGCTGGAGCAAGATCTTTATTATGAAGAACAGCCGATAGAGATTCTGGATCGTAGCGAAAAAGTCCTATGAAACAAGACCACTCGATTGGTGAAAGTTTTATGGAGTAACCACCAATTTGAAGAAGCTACATGGGAACTTGAGGATATGATGAGGGAGAGGTATCCTCATCTGTTTGTTACAAAGTGACGAATTTCGAGGGTGAAATTCATTTTAAGGGGGTAGAATGTAACACCCGAGACTTTTATGTTATATAAATCATCAAAGTAATCTTTCTCTACACACAACACTTTCTTGTCTTGCTTTACACTAAATCACGACCTTCCTCGATAGCTTGCGTCGTACGCAATACCGAGTTTCACTAAACAATGATATGCTAATAAAATATTATTAAAACTAGCCATTATGAATAGTAATAACCACTTTTTGAAATTTTATAAATTTTATTTTTCAAAATGGACTTCATTTTGGGATTCGTAATATCGAAATTAGCCTAGGGTGAAAGTTTGGTATTTTTCTGAAAACTTTCAATTTTTGATGAATAGTGAAACCACTAAGTGGTAGTTAAAAAAAGTGAATTTTTCATAAAACATAATTTTACCGCTTCTGTGAGTGAAATTTCAAAAATCCAAGAGACACGGTTGATGTCAGTAAGTAAAATGTGGTTCAATGAGATGAAAATAATTTTTTGGTGAATAGTAACTTTTTACTTTTTTTTACCACGGTTAAAAGTAAATAGGGTAATTAAGAGTAAAAATGATACTATTATTACCCTAACACATGTCCTAATTCTATTGGACAAATTTAATTCGACCAAAAAAAACTTAGGAATAAAATATGACCATTTATGCCCACTTGGATTAGATTAGGACATTTATTATTAATTTATTTAAAGAAGGGTTAAAATAGTTAAAATCAAAGATTAATAACTAAATCATTTTTAATATGGGGTTATACATAAGATAAATTTGACTATAAATATTCATTAGAAATATAAGAATATTTCCTACATAATTTTATTTTATTTGTAAATTTTATACATTAAATAATTTAATTTATTTATGACACAAAGATGATGCAGTAATTATCTTATTAATGAAATATTGACATAATTGATGTTATTAATACAAAAATAAATATAATTTGAGACTTTTTATTAATTCCACTAATTTTCTAGGTTAATATGAAATGTTAGTATTGATTTAATTAGCTTTGTTAGAACTAATCATTCTGTTATGATTTTCACAAAAATCAATTACTAAATAGTGTCAAAATTGACATAAAATAGTCTTTAAAACAAATATTATATTAATAATTGTTATTTTATTCCTAAAAATATAAGGTTCGGGAAAATGACTTAGATAAGGTTATATATATTAATAATAAACATCTTGGGGTTCGTTCGGCTTCTTATAGTAAGTTTATTAACCTTATAGTATAAGAACACAAGAAGACACGGTAAAAGGAAAATTATTTAACATAATGTTAAATCTAAATGATAAGGTTAAAATAGGAACCTAAACTTGTCTAAATTATATTGGATGAGAGGATTTAGACCCATACCCACCTTAGCCTCTAAATAAATCAATTTGGATCTATTTAAAACCGAATTTGACTTTATAATAAAATAATAGTTTTAATTATTCCAAAGTTGCCCCTCTCCTCCCTTATAAAAGGGCACATCCTCCCTCTCTTCCTCACACCACATTGAGCCTTCATGCTCGGACAACCCCTGCCACTTTCTCCTCTACACTTATTTAGAGACATCCTAGAGGTCCTGGTATTCTTCAAAGACCAATTTTAGTGCCCTAAAAGAAGGTCTCAAAGAAGCACTCCAATGAAGAGGTAATGTCCGTTACCGATTCTTTCATCTTTATTTCTTCTTCCACTTCTTCTTATTTAGTTGTTTAATTATGAAGTAACAAAATCAGTATCACTAATATACTGATATGTTATTATGATTATGAGACAACCCTATTTCACCATCTATCCATCCTACGGAAAATGAAATCACCGCGTGTGCGTACGTACGGAATACCGTCTCCACGCCATGGTGTAATCTATTTTCCACCACCACCTTACTTGGATGGGTATAATGGTGTAAATAATGACTTTATATGACTATTATAAAGTGATATTGATTCTGAAATAGTATACATACACTCCAATACAATTCCACGATCATAGGAATGATATCATCACTCGTGCGTACGTACGGAATACTGTCTCCACGATGTGATGCGACTCATTCTACATGATCTTCATTTCAAAATGATTATATAAATGAATTGAATGAATGAATATGATATATATTACACTAATACCATGCTGGAAATGAGGTATCTATAACCTAAAGAGAACAATAAGAATTTAGTCGACAAAACACGCATAAGAACAAAAAGTTATAAACACCCGAATAACAAGTAACAATGAAATATTACTACTAAGAAGCTAAGAATATGACCATATATGATATCATAAAAATAAGTATGATTCTTAAATAAGTCTATAACATTATTTAAATCATTATATAGGAGGTTTGGACACGTACAAAGCATATCGGACCTAAGGTAAGGGAAATATCACAATCTCCTTTTTATCTGAGATTGTTTATTCTTTGGTATTTACTGGGGTGTATTTTATCATCCACGTCCATATTTCCGCAATATGTAATATTATTTCCATCCACCTACAATTGTTTAAATCCAATTTTACCCTTCGGTGAGTTTTTAGTAAAGTATATGAAAGGAATCTTTTGTCGTTTTTCGTACGAGGTACTTTTTGACTTTTCCGAAAAATGTACGAAGAATGTTTTTTTAACTTATACGACATGAATGGATTTTTAAAACATTATTTACAAGAATATTCCTTTACAAGTTTTCAAGTTTATTTTTAATCAACTTCTTTTAGTTTAAAATTTTATGACATGTTAAGAAAGGAAAAATGTTTTTGAAGTAGAAAGGATATTTTCCTCAAGAATGGAGTTCAAGTGTTTTATCAAAACTATTTTCCATATAAGATAATATAGGGTTCAGTTTCTATCCCTATTATTAAATTGATTTGATTATGTTGTGATGGAATTATTTTTATGAATTCCTTTATCTTATATGAATTTTTTATGATGTTTAAGAATTCCATTTTTATTACATGGGTTATGCAATGATGTATGATTTATGATTTTGTGGCACACATAAGAATGGTATCATTATGGGATGGGTGGGACCTATATCTCCCTCAAATGAATTGGGTAAAGATTTTATATCTCATGAGATAGACATGGATGGAACGGTAGGTTGTACCGGTTCAGTGAAACAGGACTGAAATGAGGGTAACTCAGTTCAGAAATGGACTTTGTCCACTAAGATAGTCTTGGCAATGAGTCTAGACGAATAAGAAATGATTCTCTATGATTATGTGTGTATTCCACAAAGTTTCATGTTTTAAGTTATGATTATTGTGATTACATTTCACTACCATGATTTATCCCATGTTATAAAATTATGATCTCTTTTGCAGGTTAAGATTTCCAAAAGTTATGTGCTTATGTATATGATGTGATTGATATTTCTTTTGTTTACCCTTACTGAGCATTTGAGCTCACCCTTTTGTATGTTTTAGTTCCCCAGGTCAGGAAGAAGTTTATTAAGTAATATATGACAAAAGGGACTATAGATATGATGAAATAAATGGGAGACAATGTAGACGTTTTATGAACCAGTTGTTTATGTTTCCCAGTTTCTAAAGACACTATACCTATACGGTCCTTTCGTGGTTTTGTTATATGTTGTAATAAGTATGATTCAATTTTGAAGTATTAACAATGTATGCAAAGTATGGGTCATTATAGACTATGATTGATTTTTTTAGAATGTTTAAAACAATATCACCTTACATTTAAATGAAACTTCCAAACATCTATTTTCATCAATGTTAATTGAATCACATAAATAACTCTGAGTAAATAGGCATAAATAAAGGAATATTAATTCTAATAAATAAAAATGATGATTAATTTAGTAAACCACCACTAATGGAAAAGGGACCTATCTCAATGGATCGATACCAATGGTTTAGAAATACCGTGGGTATATAGGTTCTCCCCTGAATGGTCTGATGGACTTTTATTTATGGATAATCCGCCTTTAATGTGTTGAAAAGGAATCCTTACAAGACCAATATGCCCAAGGAAAAAGGCTCATAGAAGACCCAATACATAACCTTAAAGGCCCAAGACTTGAAAAACATGAAACATCCCCTCCCCACCATCTAGATCATGAAAGAGCCTAGCTCCCCACCTTACATGATTGATTGGGTATCATTTCACCATGCATAGCTTCAAGGTTCTTAGTCCTGATGGAAGTTGACATACCCTCTTATTATTCATATTTTCTTAGCTTTACCCTCGTGGTTTTTATTTTTTTCTTTAAATCCTCATTTTGGATTTCTACTGTGTGTTCTACCCAAGTTGTTTCTTGGCCCTTTCTGTGGACCAAAATCAATATTTCCAGAAGGCTATTAGTTTCCCAAAGGCCCTTATATCTCCAAGGCCCTATGTCCCAAAGTCCATTGGTGGCCTGAAGGCCCAAATACCCATAAGCCCAAACCAGGTGCCCAAAGGCACAAATCATATGAATAGTGAAAAATACTACTATACAAAATATTACCTTCTACAATAAACCTAAAATTCACTCCCACCTAAATTTGGTCATGGGTCTCATGGATTCCAAGGAGAATCCTCTACCACTTGGGTACAGACTCGTTGGAAAAGTACACCGGGGTTTTTTTCTTAGGGGGTTACATGGTATTGGTGGGTTGTTTACCACCACCAAGAACCATTATTTATCTTCCTATCCATAGGACCATGTGTAATGTTACTTGGGATTTTGGGCTAGTTCCCCATGTGGGTATATAGCCTATGAGTGATTTTTTAAAGCATCATAGGTATTGTCATAGCAGAGAATCAACCCAGAACCTTGGTGACAATCTTCAAAATCACAACCAACTCAAACATTCCCCCATGGGATGTAGGTATAGAGGTTATTTTCCAATTCTATACCAATAGTTTTTAAAAAAAACATTATTATAGTTTGGTCTGTACAAACTATTTTTTGATACTGTTCGTATACAATTATAAATATTGGAATCCCTCTATAGCTCATCCTCCCCTACTCAATCAAACCGTACCCCATCATGTGAGTTTTCATGTATCCCCTCCCATCAGGAAACTTTAGTCGAACTCCTCCCCCCCCCCTCTAAAGATTTTGGCATCCATACTACCCTCCTCAAGTGCCTTCAGCCACCCCACTACTCTACTCAGGCAATTTAGGTTGCCCTGCTTCCCTCCTCATGCAATTATGGCATACCAATCCTTCTAAAGTGTTCTTTTTATGGGTTTTTTTATTATGATCTTTGATAGGTAACATTTTCTTTCTTACTCTTATTTCTTCTCTATAGGTTTTTAATATTTTTCAAATGTTTTTTGATGTAAATAATGTTTTGTGTTTGATGTTGGTGTTTCTATTTCATTTTCTTTTATTCTAGAGTAACAATGTTTCAACTATTTTCTATATTCATATTTGGACTAAATATTCAGGATGTCGACTATATGTAGGGTTAATTTTCTGTTGTATTCATTAATTTTGATTGTTTCTCATGTGGGAAATATGTGGAATTTGTTGACTGAAATGGTATCCTGATGGAAAATTGTATTTTATAAACTCCATATTTTTGATAAAATTATATGGGTTATTTTCATAATGGAAAAAACATGTTTTGCGTATTATAAAATAATGAGGCTTCCAAATTAGGTTATTTTTTTATTAAAAAAGTGGTTTCATATTTTGATGGTATTTTTTGATTAAAAATATAAACAGAAGTATCTGATGAATTATATGGTCATAATTGTTTATGAATATATTTTATTTTGTAATTGTGTTGGCATGGCATGTTGGTTGGTACAAAAAATTTCATATTTTGTTTTTTTATGCATAAAAGTAAAGGCTTAGTTGTCACATTGTTTTGATTTGATCGTTTATGGTTCCCTTTTTGGTCCCCATTTCTATTGTTGATGTTTTTTCATCCATGTGATGTATGATTGGTTATGTGATCCATGTTGTGCTTTTGTGTTGTTGGCCACACTGATGATACTGAAGGAGGTGGGATGGAAGTGATAATGTAATTAGGATTAATTGGAAAATTTTCCATTTGTCTTATAGCAATAATGGACTATTAGCCTATAGGCCCAATGTCCTTATTTATATTGTTACTTTGATATATTTTCATGCTGATTTTAAATTTTATATTCATTAATCCCTTTAATAAAAGGTTGAAAATACAAATTCTAAATGGCCATTGGGCCTAATTATCCAATTGTACAATTTTCCATTAGGTATAATTTCCAATTTTCCTATAGGATTAATGGACAATTTTACTATTAGGCATATAATCCAATTTTGCATTAGTCCTATAGGTTAATTGGACATCATACCTAGTGGAAAATTGGACATTAGTCTTATAGGACACATGGACCATTGGCCTATAGGCCAATTGGACATTATTTCATTAGGACTATTGGATAATTGGACAATAGGACTAATGAAAAATATTCCTATAGGCTTAATGACCAATGGGAAATATAATCAATAATGTGGAGTTTATATTATGAAATTAATATATATCATTCATATTCAATATTTTTTAAAGTTCATAATGAGTATATAGAATTATAAAGTTTTTATGATTATCTTTTATAAATGAATTTTTCATTAATATTTATCACATTAAATATTAATGTTTCATTTATTTAAAAGTTATTCCATTTCATTATTAATCAAGATTATCATATTTTTACATTGTTAATATGTGTATATTAGTCAATTTCATTTACAGCAAGATATATTGGAAAAAATTTCATCTTCCTCTAGCTAAATTGTTTTTCTCAGGTAGGAAGAAAAAATATGGAAGTGTACTAAATAAATAAAAACACGAAAATATTGTAATTTTTTTTTCTATATTTCAAATATTTATACAAAATTACTTATTAAATACCCTATTTATAATTTCAATAGAACACCTTGGAGGCACTTGATGATAAAGAAGATGAACAATTTAGGCTGAATGATTATTTGAGTTAGGTATTAAGTGACGAGCACTAGGGTAGAGTCTGATATTGATGGTGAAAGTCATAACCTTCTATAGGTATTGGTCCTCATCGAGCTCCTCTCAAGGATCTCATACCCCCCAAGCAGCAATGTTCTCTTACTAAAGTAGCTGAATAAACAAATAGAATTTGAGGAACGTGAAAGAAGTAAACAGAAGCTTGAATGAAGTAAGATAATCACCAAACAATTAATGAAATATTTTTCAGTTATAATTCCATCTCATCTATCATATGATGATACTAATATTGATTCATATATTGCATCGATGTGTTCTTTAAATAATTCCTCAGCTAATACCAATGAAGTTGTTTGTGTTGATCGAGCTGAAGGTGGTGGTAATGATGTTTTTGATAATTTTCCTACTCTAGATGATGTGGTTGGTGAGGATGTTTCTACAGATGATATTGAAAATGATGTTGAGGATGAGGATGCTGATGATGGGGGAGATATTTATCCTATCCATTGTTGAATTAGAAGGAAGAAGACTTGTAAAATTCTGTAATGATTTAAATTTAATTATTTTATGGATGTATATGTATGTTTCAGTATTTTATATGATTTGAAAACAATTAAAAGTTTTTATTTGGATTCTAAATGCATAAAATTTGTACTTTATTGAATGTATATTGTATGTTTTATTTGATTTGAAGGTTATGGAGCTGGAAGAAGAAGTTATGGTGGTGGTGCTAAAAATTGCAGGTAGTTATTTATACCCATAGTTCTACAAACTGTGGGTATATGTTGTCTTATGGGAATAAATATACCCAGAGTTTTCTAAACCATGGATATATCCCTATACCCACTTTTTTATTTAAAATGTCTGTATGTAAAAATCCATGTGACCTATATGTAACGCCCCGACCCTAGTTACCCAGAGTCGGTGCATTATTACATAACATTCGCATGATCACAAGAAAGATCAAATATCGAAAGACCGATTGTTTTAGTAGCCTTAGAAACACTAGATATATTCATAAGTCTTACATTACATCATAAAATGAAAAACTACTATAACAACATATTGTCTCCATAAACCACACTCATATACCCACATAATATCCCTGCAGGTCATTCATAATTTACTTCTTCACTTCCTGGAAAAAATAAAACATAGAAAAGGGGTGAGCTCAAATGCCCAGTAAGGATAACAATATACTGGAAAATTTCATAAATAAGAATAAACATTTAAGGCTATGTATAACTAAAACAAAATCCTTTTAAACTTGAACTTCAACATAGTATGGAAAAAGTGAAATGAAATAATGTCATTTACTTGTTCACATGGATATTCTACTAATCGAATAATCACATGCAATATCAATAACCACTTTTATAATGTTGGAATGCATAATGCCAGACTATCATAACCACATAGCCAAGGCCTCGTGCCAAGAATACAAATAATATTTTGCCAAGGCCTTGTTCCAAGACACTAGTTTGTCTCATGAGACCTACCGATGCATCGAGGAGCTATAGCGGGCTCCACGCGTCACATATTAAGTCTAATGCATTCCCATATGAAAAGGTTTAAACATAACATAAACATTCGTATTAAAACTAGCATACGAAATGTCAATAATTTCATCATAAACTATGAATGGTATAAAAATAGCACATCCACAGTCAAACATATCACAAAACCTTCAATACAATGTATAAATCAACTTCAAATAAGCGTAAAATCCATCAAAGGATGTTGACATAGATGAAATAAAAACACTTTTTTGAGAAATATCTCTTTCTATTTTTGAAATCATTTAAGATCCATATAAAATAAAACATTTTCTTGAAAATATTCTTATAATCTTGTAGGTAAAGCTTTGAAGATTTTATAACGGCAGAAAATAACCGCACTCGCCGTATAAGTTAAAAAAACATTCTTACCTTAATTCTGTCGAAAAGGTTAAAAGGACCTTGTTTTGAAAACGACGGAAAGATTCCTTTTATAAAAAGTCAAACAAGGGTATAAATGACTTTAACCCATATTCTTGTAAATAATAAATTTTTTTGGAAATAAATTTTGAAGAAACATGGATATGGATGATAAAGAGATCCCAGTAGATTATTACATATAAACAACCTCGGATAATGAAGATATTGTGAAATAACCCTTACCAATTTGGTAACTTATGAAACATACAACCCACGAAAGAGGAATCATACAATGAATATGTAAATACACATAAATTAGAGTTTATTACACAATGAATATAATTATGGGAAGTACATACACCACACAAAAGGTGATGGTGGGAATATGGCATGAATCTCACGGGAATAAGGAGTGAGATGAAAACCCCTTACCTTGTACTTTTACTTGGTTGGGGTAGGTTAACCTCCTGTATAATGGTGAAATAATTGTTATTAAATTATACAAGAATCATATACATTAATATGATATCATATATGATCTTTTAATATTGATTTGATAATAATATCTTAGTATTATCATTGTTTCGGGTGTTAACTTACTTGTTTTCTTTTATATGTTTTGCTACGTAAGAAATGTTTGTAAAGGATAGGTTGTATATTATTCATATCCAGAATGATATCGAGTCCTTAAACATCATTTTTTAAATCATCAAATGATAATTATACTTGAATGGATACGATGGAGAATGAATCTCATCGCGTTCGTGGAGACGGTAGTCTGTACGTACGCACGAGCGACAATATCATTATTTTGATATTAAAATAATATATAAATGGATGGTATATAATATATAATGAATCATTAACATGTTATATTTATTATTTACATGAGTTACACATCATTATTATACCCATCCAAATAATATTATATTGAATAACAATTACACCACGACGTGGAGACGGTAAGCCGTACGTACGCACGTATGGTGACATGTTATTCAAAGGGTGGATAGAATACTGAATATGGTTGTACCATATTTATAATAACATCACATTATATATATGATACTGGAGTTATTATTTTAGAATGGTAACAACAAAGGAAGAAGAAGTGGAAGAAGAAATGAACTTGGAAAAAGGGTGGTGAAATCATTACCTCTTCTTCGGGTTCTTCCTTTTGATTTGATCAAAAGGGCTCCTTAGGTTGTCTTTATGATCAAACTAATGCCTCTAGGTTGTAGTGAGGGATGTTGGGAGAGTATTTGTGCAGAGTTCGGCCGAACCAAAAGGCTTTGAAGGTGTGAAGAAATGAGAAGGAGGAGTGCCCTTTTATAAGAGGGGTGAGGGGCACCTTTGGAAAAGCTATAGATATTAGTTTATAATAAATTTATAATCGGTTTCCAATAGCTCCAAAGTTGACTATTCAAAGATTAAGGTGGGGATGGGTCGAAAAAAACTCAACCAATAGAATTTAGACAGGTTTGGGCACTTATATTAGCCATATCTTTAAGTATTAACTCTAAGTTAATTAGTTTCACTTTTACAATGTCTCTTTGTATTTTTATATAATATGGGTAATAAACATACTATATACATCCAAGAGACCCCCAAGTGGTCCATTAATGATGAAAGTATCATTATATAAGTCTCTTGGGCGAACCATAGATTTTTAGGAATTTAATATCAGTTAATAATATAGTATTTGTTTTAAGAACTCTTTTATGTCAATTTTGACACTATTCAATAGTTGTTTTTTTTGAAACTCATAACAGATTTATTACTTAGAACAATGTAAATTAAATCAATACTAATATATCATATTATCCTAGAAAATTATTTTAATTCATTAAAAGTTTCATATTATATTTATTTGGGTATTTATAATATCAATTAATCTAATTTTTCACTATTTTAGTAATTACTGCATCATCATTGTGTCATAAATAAAATAAATTATTTAATGTCTAAAAATTATAAATAAAATATAATTATGTAGGAAATATTTTTATCTTTCTAATGAATATTTATAATCTAAAATCCAACATAAATAACCCTATGTAATAATCGTTTTTCTAAAAGATATATGCTTGTGTCATTTTTGTATTCATTTTAACTTAATTAAAATAAAGTGTCCCTATCACCTACAAGTGGCACCATGGGGTCCCCAAATCGACCCAAAGATGACTATGGTCTAACATGTATCAACCAATAAGGCTAGGATACGTTATAGGGTAATTTAGTATTATTATAATATTATTCTTTAACCCTTATTTACCAGATTTACCCTTAACCATAGTAAATAAAATATTTACCACAATAATTATTCAAAATGTCTAAAAATAAAAGTTACCTATTTACAAAATTTGGACATCCTGATTCCAAATATGAAATCCATTTTTCTAAATTCAAAACACATAAGTGGCAGAAATTAATTTAAAATTAATTCCCGCTGTCAAAACAAAAAGCGTGTTTTTAAGAGATAATAACTATCAAAAGATTGTCACTTGTTTATGTTCGGTTTAATTGTAAAATTATTTCCAATGACCAACATTATATTAAATGGTAAAAATATATTCTAAATATACTTTAAAACCACTCAAATTCGTAATTTATCACTATTAATTATTTTGATTAAAAAAGTTGTTTTTAATTAAAATTTAGTAATTTTCACTATTCATCAAAATATGAAAGTTATCCGAAAAGTACCAAAATTTCACCTTAGGCTAAATTAGATATTCCAAATCCAAAAATGAATTCCATTTTGAAATATAAAATATATATAATTTCAAAAATTAGGTATTACTATTCATAATGGCTAGTTTGATTGGTTGTGGTGTGTGTTAAAACTCAAGGTTGCGTACAACACACGCTACTGTATTTTTCAAAGAAAGCATACCGTGGAAGCTTGGGATGTTTCATTTTAAATTTTTGATGTCCCCATTTAGTCAAAAAGTTTAAAATATTGTATTTAAAAAGGGTTCACTATAAAAAGTTGATAAATGTGCAATACTGAAAATGAATTTGTTCTTGCATTATGTCTAAGATACTCATAATATGGAAAAATTATAAGGATTATATAAAGTTTAAAATTTAGTTAATACTATTCATAACCTCTTTTGAATGGATTTTTGGTAAGTCATGGTGTAATTGAACTTGGTGTTGCGTGTAGTGCAAGTTATTGAATTATTTTGAAGAAATAACACATTATGAATTCTTGGGGTGTTACATTCTCCCCTCCTTCAATAAATTGCGTCCTCACAATTTGAAATTGTTCTTCGAAAATAAAAGGTTGAAAGTAGAAAATATATTTGTGGGAAAACCCACATCAGAAATTGGGTTACTAAAATTTAGTCTTAATATGAGGAAAAGATAAATCAAAGGGTCACCACCAAATTATGATCTCGATTAGGAGAACATTGGTGGCAATTAGAGACATATAATTGGAGGAAAAACGTAAATATTTATAGTTAGTGATTGAGGTCATAAATCACAAACAAGTGTAAAATTGAGGTCCTTAAATTCATCAATATATGATGATTTGAAATACCATCAGTTCAACAAAACATAGGGTATTATGATAACACATTTTTGACGTTTCAAAATATCTTAGTTGAAATCCCACATCGAAAAATGAATTAATGAGGCCTCTATTTAAAATAAAGAGTCGAAAGTATGAAGATTACCGAAAATAACACATACTAGGGTTCCATGTAGGAAAATATGGATATGGAATAAAAATATAACCATCAATTATCTGATGGAGAGTGGTAGAGAACATGGCTATGAAAAGGCCAACAATCCCAAAGCCATAAATTAGTGATGATTTAAGGTACCATCTAGGAAAACATTTTTGTTCTAAGTTGCTTTTCTTAATGTGGAGGAATTTATTTATGAGATTGGATAAGATCATAAGGAGATATACTTACTTTATAATTAGAGTTTTATCCATTAATAACTTTCTACCACAAAATCATCTTTCACTCTAAAAGATAATAGAATGTAAAAAAAATTCTATTTACACTATTCGTATAGGGTTCCAAAATAAACGAATTTATAATTCATCTACAAGATCTTTTAATAAAAACTACATTATTTAATCTAGGACATCTCGTGGGCCAGTGGTAGGTGATACACCCTTGTCGCCCTTCAGTTGCGGGTTCAAGTCTCGCAGCCTTGCCGGACGCGACGGGTTGCCGCCCGACCTCCGGGTTGTCCTTTTATGGCAATCCAAAATAATCAAAACTAGAACTATCCAAAATACTCCTGTCCAAACTCACAGTCCAACATTTATAAGGAAGGTAAACATAATATAGATCCTTTTTACCCCGTAATAGCATATGAATACCTTCATCATGTATTACCATATTCTTTATTGATTACATTCAGGCTCCCTTATTCCATATAGAATGCTGGATATACTTCATTAATCCAAAAATGTTTTAAACATCAACAATGATGGAATATACAAATCATTAATCAGTTCCAAGGTAGTCAAGAATATCCAATATAATTTATCCAAAACAATCACATATTATTCCAAAATCACTACCTCAGTATCAGAACTATATTATGATTTATCATTCTCTCAACCATATATTTTCCAAAAATTTATCCTGCTATTGAGTCACTTTTCTTTGTTCCACACAATCTCATGTCTTTAATGAAATAGTACTGCAGTACAATCCTTATATACTCCATAATTATTATAACAAGTACATTGTTGATACAACACTCAATTGACATAATCAACATAAGAACTCTAATCATTCCTCTTCATCTGTGGTAGTATCATAACTTGATTATTATCCAATAACATCATTTGCGGCATAGTCTGATGACTAGGACATAGGTTCGCGTAGTGTCCAAACTCCTTGCAAATGAAGCATTTTACATTTGAAACCATTTTCTTACCCTTGCAGTCACGTACTTTGTGCCCTTTTCCTCCACACTTATAACAAACTCCCATTCCTTTCAGGCAAGTTCAAGGGTGTTTCTTTCCACAGTTACCACATATGGGAAAATTCTTCTTTTCCCTCTTCCCTTTATACATCTTTCTCTCTTCCATCCTTTTCTTCTCTTGCTTCCCTTCAAAGCCATAGGACTCAGTAAACTCTTTACTTATCTTATCAACACATGATATTATTTCTTCAAATGATGATAATACATGGGAGACTATTTCTCTTACAAATTCTAGCTTAAGACCATGAAAGATATGATTCTTCCTTCTCTTTGGATCATGTGCATTACTGGAGCTCTCATTCCTTCTACTGGGCACCGTTTCTAAACAATGGCATACACTAGATTAGTTTATGAATAATAATAGCTAATCCCAAACTTTTAAAACACATAACATAAATTAAATAGTTTATGGATATAATCCATAATCATAAAAATGTTTTCTTTGAGGAAGTATATACTCATAAACCCTTCATAATGATTTGTAAAGAAAATGAGAGTTATCCTAAGCATATCCCCCGGGAGTGTCGTAACCAAGAGTGCAGCAAGGCCCGTTGTCGTGCACCAGTTCCCGTTCGAGTCTAGCTCAAAGCGGTGTTTTCGGGTTTTACCCCTAGGTACATCTGTGCCAGAGCCGCCTCTACCTGCTCGTATCCATATAGGGATGTATAGCTCGGAAAACTCACAAAATCACTACAATACCAAAATCTAGGAAGTTCTTCTATACTAATCCTCAATGTTCATCTTAGGTCTACGTGCTCTAATCAGAGTTTATCTAAATCTAGCTTCCAAGGTTTGTACTAAACTTCCTCTGATACCAACTGTAATACCCCGACCCTAGTTACCCATAGTCGGTGCATTATTACATAACATTGGCATGATCACAATAAAGATCAAATCTCGAAAGACCGATTGGTTTAGTAGCCTTGGAAACACTAGATATATTCATAAGTCTTACATTACATCATAAAATGAAAAACTACTACAACAACATATTGTCTCCATAAACCACACTCATATCCCCACATAATATCCCTGCAGGTCATTCATAATTTACTTCTTCACTTCCTGGGAAAAATAAAACATAGAAAAGGGGTGAGATCAAATGCCCAGTAAGGATAACAATATACCGGAAACTTTCATAAATAAGAATAAACATTTAAGGCTATGTATAACTAAAACAAAAGCCTTTTAAACTTGAACTTCAACATAATATGGAAAAAGTAAAATGAAATAATTCCATTTGCTTATTCACATGGATATTCTACTAATCGAATAATCACATGCAATATCAATAACCACTTTCATAATGTTGGAATGCATAATGCCAGACTATCATAACCACATAGCCAAGGCCTCGTTCCAAGACTAAAAATAAGATTTTGCCAAGGCCTTGTGCCAAGACACTAGTTTGTCTCATGAGACCTACCGATGCATCGAGGAGCTATAACGGGCTCCACCCGTCACATATTAAGTCCAATGCATTCCCATATGAAAAGGTTTAAACACAACATAAACATTCGTATTAAAACTAGCATAAGAAATGTCAATAATTTCACCATAAACTATGAATGGTATAAAAATAGCACATCCAAAGTCAATCATATCACAAAACCTTCAATACAATGTATAAATCAACTTCAAATAAGCGTAAAATCCATCAAAGGATGTTGACATAGATGAAATCAAAACACTATTTGGAGAAATATCTCTTTATATTTTTGAAATCATTTAAGAGACATATAAAATAAAACATTTTCTTGAAAATATTCTTATAATCTTGTAAGGAAAGCTTTGAAGATTTTATAACGGCAGAAAATAACCGCACTCGCCGTATAAGTTAAAAAAACATTCTTACCTTAATTCTGTCGAAAAGGTTAAAAGGACCTTGTTTTGAAAACGACGGAAAGATTCCTTTTATAAAAAGTCAAACAAGGGTATAAATGAATTTAACCCATATTCTTGTAAATAATAAAAATGTTTTGAAATACATTTTGATGAAACATGGATGTGGATGATAAAGAGATCCCAGTAGATTATTACATATAAACAACCTCGGATAATGAAGAGATTGTGAAATAACCCTTACCAATTTGGTATCTTATGAAACATACAACCCATGAAAGAGGTATCATACAATGAATATGTAAATACACATAAATTAGAGTGTATTACACAATGAATATAATTATGGGCAGTACATACACCACACAAAAGGTGATGGTGGCAATATGGCATGAATCTCACGGGAATAAGGAGTGAGATGAAAACCCCTTAGATTATACTTTTCCTTGGTTGGGGTAGGTTAACCTGCTGTATAATGGTGAAATAATTGTTATTAAATTATACAAGAATCATATACATTAATATGATATCATATATGATCTTTTAATATTGATTTGATAATAATATCTTAGTATTATCATTGTTTCGGGTGTTAACTTACTTGTTTTCTTTTATATGTTTTGCTACGTAAGACATGTTTGTAAAGGATAGGTTGTATATTATTCATATCCAGAATTATATCAAGTCCATAAACTTCATTTTTTAAATCATCAAATGATAATTATACTTGAATGGATACGATGGAGAATGAATCTCATCGTGTTCGTAGAGACGGTAGTCCGTACGTACGCACGAGCGACAATATCATTCTTTTGATATTAAAATAATATATAAATGGATGGTATATCATATATACTGAATCATTAACATGTTATATTTATTATTTACATGAGTTACACATCATTATTATAACCATCCAAATAATATTATATTGAATAACAATTACACCACAACGTGGAGACGGTAAGCCGTACGTACGCACGTATGGTGACATGTTATTCAAAGGGTGGATAGAATAATGAATCTGGTTGTACCATATTTATAATAACATCACAGTATATATATGATACTGGAGTTATTATTTTAGAATGGTAACAACAAAGGAAGAAGAAGTGGAAGAAGAAATGAACATGGAAAAAGGGTGGTGAAATCATTACCTCTTCTTCGGGTTCTTCCTTTTGATTTGATCAAAAGGGCTCCTTAAGTTGGCTTTATGATCAAACTAAGGAATCTAGGTTGTAGTGAGGGAAGTTGGGAGAGTATTTGGGCAGAGTTTGGCCGAACCAAAAGGCTTTGAAGGTGTGAAGAAATGAGAAGGAGCAGTTCCCTTTTATAAGAGGGGTGAGGGGCACCTTTGGAAAAGCTAGAGATATTAGTTTATAATAAATTCATAATCGGTTTCCAATGGCTCCAAAGTTGACTATTCAAAGTTTAAGGTGGGGATGAGTCGAAAAAAACTCAACCAATAGAATTTAGACAGGTTTGGGTACTTATATTAACCTTATCTTTAAGTATTAACTCTAAGTTAATTAGTTTCACTTTTACAATGTCTCTTTTCATTTTTATATAATATGGTTAATAAACTTACTATATACATCCAAGCGACCCCCAAGTGGTCCATTAATGATTAACCTATCATGATATATGTCTCTTGTCCGAACCTTATATTTTTAGGAATTTAATATCAATTAATAATATAATATTTGTTTTAAGAACCCTTTTATGTCAATTTTGACACTATTCAATAGTTGATTTTTTGAAACTCATAACAGATTGATTACTTCAAAAAAAGTAAATTAAATCAATCCTAATATATCATATTATCCTAGAAAATTAGTTTAATTCATTAAAAGTTTCATATTATATTTATTTGGGTATTTATAATATCAATTAATTTAATTTTTCACTATTTTAGTAATTATTGCATCATCATTGTGTCATAAATAAAATAAATTATTTAATGTCTAAAAATTATAAATAAAATATCATTATGTATTAAATATTTTTTTCTTTCTAATGAATATTTATAATCTAAAATCCAACATATATAACTCTATGTAATAATTGTTTTTATAAAAGATATATGCTTGTGTCATTTTTGTATTAATTTTAACTTAATTAAAATAAAGTGTCCCTATCACCTACAAGTGGCACCATGGGGTCCCCAAATCGACCCAAAGATTCCTATGGTCGAACATGTATCAACCAATAAGGTTAGGAAACGTTTTATGGTAATTTAGTATTATTATAATATTATGTTTTAACCCTTATTTACCAGATTTACCCTTAACCATGGTAAATAAAATATTTACCACAGTAATTATTCAAAATGTCTAAAAATAAAAGTTACCTATTTACAAAATTTGTACATCATGATTAAAAATATGGAATCCATTTTTCTAAATTCAAAAAACAGAAGTGGAAGAAATTAATTTAAAATTAATTCCCGCTGTCAAAACAAAAAGCGTTTTTTTAAGAGATAATAACTATCAAAAGATTGACACTTGTTTATGTTCGGTTTAATTGTAAAATTATGTCCAATGACCAATATTATATTAAATGGTAAAAATATATTCTAAATATACTTTAAAACCACTCAAATTCATAATTTATCACTATTAATTATTTTGATTAAAAAAGTTGTTTTTAATTAAAATTTAGTAATTTTCACTATTCATCAAAATATGAAAGTAATCCGAAAAGTACCAAAATTTCACCTTAGGATAAATTAGATATTCAGAATCCAAAAATGAATTCCATTTTGAAATATAAAATATATATAATTTCAAAAATTAGGTATTACTATTCATAACGGCTAGTTTGATTGCTTGTGGTGTGTGTTAAAACTCAAGGTTGCGTACAACACACGCTACTGTATTATTCAAAGAAAGTGTACCGTGGAAGCTTGGGATGTTTCATTTTAAATTTTTGACGTCCCCATTTAGTCAAAAAGTTTAAAATATTGTATTTAAAAAGGGTTCACTATTAAAAGTTGATAAAAGTGCAATACTGAAAATGAATTTGTTCTTGCATTATGTCTAAGATACTCATAATATGGAAAATTTATAAGGATTATATAAAGTTTAAAATTTAGTTAATACTATTCATAACCTCTTGAATGGATTTTTGGTAAGTCATGGTGCAATTGAACTCGGTGTTGCATGTAGTGCAAGTTATTGAATTATTTTGACGAAATAACACATTATGAATTCTTGGGGTGTTACACTATACCCACTATTTTTCTTGGAACCATGGGTATAGGTTTATATATAGGCCCTAACTGGCCATAGTTCCCAGATCCCTAGGTATATCCTATACCCATGGTTCAAAAATACAGGTATAGGTTCCTTTTCTTGTACTAGTTATTTTTAGACATAAATAATAAAATGTTCCAATGGATTAAGAGATCATTTTATAGTCTATTTAAAGGAAAATTGTACGTGTTTAAAATCTAGTAAAAAATTTAATAACCACAGAATACTTTAAATCTTAATCTAAAAAAAGTAACAATTCTAAATGGAATAAAGAAAATGTTATTCCAAATTAAGTACATAAGCAAAAAAAATAAATTAACCTACACAAAGTGGAAAAAACCTTCAAACATCAACATAATTCACCCATAGAATGTGATAAAGTGATCTATGAAATTAGTTAAATTTGATTTTTTTGGTTTTTTTAGTGTAAAAAATTGAAGTATAGTTTATCACATTCAATAAACCCTAACCCACACCTAAAAAACAACATTTTCCCAAATTCCGAATCTTAAGTTGGAGGAAATAATTTAAAATTTATTATATTTTAGAAATATTTTGAAATTCAGCAGAGATAATTATTGTTACAGCGTTTAAAATGGGTATAAAAAATAACTTCTCCACAAAACACAAATAATGATGCATATCTAAAATAAAAAAAATCATATTGGTCACCACATAAAAATTTTAGTGTAGAATTTTGTTTATAAAAGATGCGTTCTTGAACATTGATTTCACACATTATTTTCAAAAGGGTGCAAAAATAAGAATGCCTAAAAAATATTTCATAAATAAAATAAACCAAGAGAGTAGCAGTTACCAGATAAATTAACTAACATTACAACATGAAAAAAACACATTCAAAAATAATTTTAAGCCTTTAACTTCAGAAATCACCACCCATATTTTTAATCAATATCAGATGCAATAAAAGTGAGGAATTTAAAAAAAATAATCCTTTTATATAGAAGATCTATCCATTTGAGTTCATTAAAATTAAACCTACATTTATATATTTGATAAATATCTATGGTATCTATGTTTTATACAATACACATTTTAAATATATCAATATTAGTAATTAATATGTAAATATCAATGAAAATTGAAACCAAAGTTTGAGCAAGGGAGTTGGTTTATAGTTTTTCAAGCTTATAGCTCATATTTTACTTGGAGAAAAATTTGAATTTCTTATAAAAAAATTACATTGATGATCATTTGGAAAACTTCTTCCATTAGTTAAATCCATTCACATGGTTTATTAAATTTTATAATGGTCGCTTGACACTATTCTTGCAGTTCATTGAGTGTCCACATAGTTTACCTCTTCATGTGGTAAGTTGAGTAACTAAATTTTGACTTCACCTCACTATTATCAATCCCTTTATTCATGTGTTCAATCATGCTAAATCACAATCATTACTTCCTTTTGGATTTTGGTTAAGTTCAAGCACACAAATGTGTGAGATAAATTTATTTTAAAATAAAATGAAAATAAAATACATAGAAATACATGGATTAACTCCTATTAAATGCTAAGATTAGAATTTTCAGGTAAAAATACTCCTTAAATATAAACATGATCCTTCGGTGGTTATGATTTTGGATAATTTTGATTTTATTAATTTTTATGGAATTTTTATCTTGTTCACTCAATATTTCAAGTACTCCTGCATCTCTTAGAAATATTCGAAAATTCTCTAAGGATCTAGGACTAATGATATGGTCCACTACCACTTCTATGTCTATAATTTCAAATAATATGACCTAATAAAGGATTAAAAATCCATAAATATCACTAAAATGACCAATAGGGTTCTCCAAGTTCTTCTAAAAAACTAAGATATTTAGTAATTTACAAGTATGTGAAATAGTTGTTGTAAACTATTTATAATAAAAAAATACAAAAATAATCCTAAGAAAACATGTAAATATAATTTATCCGAATAATAACACTTAAATAGATAAAACTAATATCTCATTAAATACATTTTATGCTCCTCGCATGACTCAAAAGAAGTAATTTTTTTCAAAACAAGATAATCATTATTAATCTTAGAATCAAACGTAGTGGGTGAAATGTATTATGAGAGAAGACATATTCAAATTAAAAAATATTTATTTTTAAAAGTTATTAACCTAAAAACTTATAATTATTTAGATACTCTCATAAATTAAAACTTAGAAGAAAATATCTCTTCAAATGGATCACACAACTTAGATTGAATACTTTGAAAATATGAACCAATTTTGTGTTCTTTGGATAGGGTTTTCTCATAAAATGTTGACTATTTTTACTATCTAAAATCCTGAGGGGTACATGAAACAAAAAAAAATGTGTTCTAGTTTTAAAACTTAAGTATTATTAGAAATTATTTTCTTAATTATTATATGAATACTAAATATAATTTTATATTATTTTACAAATTCGAATTTAAAATAATATGATATAATGTGTAAATTAACTAATACATGAATTATTTCATAATAATGGCCACAAATATACCCCCTTTACTCAGTACTAAATACTTCCTCAAAAACATAAATAATTTTAAAACTCACCTATAGTGAACATCCTTATACAAATTGAATTATTCCCAATCTTCATTATCTGGGACGGTTATATTACCTTTTTAAACACCATCAAAATCCCCACCTGTAGCTAGTAAATGATAAATTAAAATTAGTGGCACATTAATATCACACCCCTCTTATAGAAACAAGAAATCATTAGGAAATTTCATCATCCTTATATGAAGTAAAATTCCATCTTACCTTTCAAAGGGATAAGTAATTGACCTATATTCTAACTGAAGAGGGAAAAAAGTTGGTTTAACTCCCATTAGAAAATTCTATTTAAACAAGGTGCAAGGAATCAAGTTGATACTAACAATCAAGTGACATAATAAATTTATATTCATACTTTATCCTATTCTACAAGATAACAAAAATATTCTAGGGTCTTTTAATTTATAAGGTAACTTCATTTGAAATCCACCACTATAGTCCTCAGTTAGATTAATGGTGGTAAATTATTTCCAATCACTTTAGATAACTGAAAAAATATACAGAAATTTAATATATTATGAAATCTTATTTATGTATTATATAAATGTAATATTGGTTCTAAAGGTTTTAAAAATATGATGGAATTTTATGTTTTTAGAGACAATATTATTTTGTTTGACTCTTTAGGTAATGGGAATGGGAGGGGACCGATTTTATAAAATTGGTTGATTTTTCACCATTACCTCACACCCTACTCCCTTATTTCCATCATTTATGATTTCTCACTTCATTTTACTTTATTATTATTATTTTTAATGTGTATATTTACCTTTTTTTGTTTGGACCTTTCTTTATAGGTTTTTGGATTTATCATTTTCTAAATTATGATTTTTTTGAATTATTTAAATACTCTATCTCATCTACACTAGGATACGACCTAGAAAATTATTGAGTTTTTGATCCTAAAATAATCTTAACAACCATTAAATTTTCCCATATATTAGGTACAATTGTGTTGGGAATCATGAATTTTTCTTTAAAACTCAAATCCCTATAAATTTAGATCATTCGGATTTATATATTGTCAATGGTACATTATTTGGAGTCTTCCTTTATGATCATATTCCCAACAAAATATTACATATTAGTACTAGAATTTGAATGAATAGATATTTTTTGAAACTAATTCCATGGCTAATTTGTGTACCCATCGGTAACAACAGCTTTTTTGATCACCCCTTGGTCTGTGCAAGATATATTTGGGTCTCTTTTTGTAGAAAACATTATAATAATTTGAAAATGGATCATTGTTTCCCTAATTACTTTTCTTAAAATACAAAAATTTAGGACTCTAATTAGACTAAAAAGTTTTAATAAATATAATAATATGAATCATGTTATGAATAAACATCCCATAGTGATTACTTTTCTCCATAATTTATTTTTAGTAATAATTATAATATCATGAGGATTTATCTCACCTATATGAATATTTATCCGCTTAGATTAGTTATATAGGTAATTTTTAGAAATATTTTAAATGATTTTTGATTTCTTTAGCTATTATTTTAATGAAATAACCACTATAGGACTGATTGAGAATATCTTGATGGTAGGAGTGTTTCTGTTGTAGTAAAATTGCATAAGAATATGTGGAGCTTGTTAGTGGTTGGGAAATTTACTAACTAGTACATTGAATCTACCTGAAGTTTGATAAAATATTTCCCCCTTATCTTTTACATAACCTGTGATTTTGTTCCCCATTTCAATGGTGGTGTTCCTAAGATAAAAAATTATGAAAATGAGTTGAATAATTGGTTCAATGTGAAAAATATTTCCTCATATAAATTCAATAACTAGATTATTATGTTAATCTTTATGAAAAATTTAAATTACATCAACCTAATATCCTCCTCTCAAAGATTATATATAGATAAACATTGAAGTAAACTATAAAAATATATAATAAACACAATTAAAGCCTTATTGGGAATACCTATAAAGGAGGGTATCATAAAAAGATGATATAATTTAATTTCATAGTCCCTAGAACTAGGATAAATACATATGAAAGAAATTTTTAGTAATTAAAAATCACTAAGCCTAGGCCTCCCTTTATCTTTATCAATAGGTTTTGTTGGATTTTTATTTTTATTTAATTTTTTATCTATTTCAAATCCATTATTTTAGATTTTATCCATATTTTTATTTTTAAGGGAAGACCATTATTTTATTTCAGGGATAAAAAATTAAATTTTTTTAGAATCTATAGTGGTAATATATATTTGTTTTCAATTTTTTTTAAGATTATGCACATAAAAGTTAATAAGGGGTATATTTTTATATTTCCAAATATTTTTTTTATATGTTTTTTTATTTCTTGTATTTATGTTTTTAATTGCTTTTTGAATGTTTTTTTGAATTTTTTATACAAACATTCTCTAAAAATGACCCCAAAATTTTATAGACTAAGTAATTAACTAATATAAAACTTTTTATTTATAAAACCAATTAAAAAACTATGTTAAGTATGGATAAAACCCAACGGGAGGCTAAGGTGTGAGTCCAAACAAAAAAAACAAATAAAATAAAATAGAAAATAAGAAAAATAAACTTGAAATATGAAATTTGATGAAGTGATGTATCAAGTTAAAAATGATATGAAGGTGAAAAAGTAGTTGAAATAATAGAAAAATAAAGGAATAAAGAATAATGGATGGAATTAGGGTGACTATATTCAACATAATTGATAGAAAACAAAAATTATCTTAGAATAAAATTAACCATAAATGTGTTGAAGATGTGGGAAGAGATAATTAAAACAATTAACTATCATTATATGATCAATCAATGAATTTAACTCTACTAATAACTTAATAGGAATATAATATCTCATGATTAGGATATATATTAATATATAAAAGCATAACTATATCATTTTGCATTTAAGTACTTTGGTTTTAGTCATAATTGAGAAAACTATCATTTAATCATCACCTTTTGGTTCATGAAATAGAGGGGAAAAGATGCTAATGAATAAGAGTTAATGAGTACTCTAAAAAATTATAATAAACCTATATTCATTAAATACATTTCAGATAATGAAAAATATATTTCAATTCATCCAATCTAATTACCCTTAACTACTCTATTATGCATAGTAGTTTCTTTATAAATAATATTGTTCAATGAAAAAATCTCTATAAAATAATATATGAAGTAAAGATAAAGATAAGAGTAATATTCTCTTCTGATATCCCATTATTTAGATCAAACTCCTTTTAACACTACATATAAAAAACTCTAGACACAATTCTAGCTTATCTAAGTTGTCTTTCCCTTGACGAATAATTTTAGTCTAATATGAAGGTCCTCTTTTAATAAAAACAACAACACACCTCTCACTTCTTACTTCTTTCCTTGAAGGTGAATCCAACATAACTCCAAAACTGATTCCACCCCCATACTTGCAACTATTTATCACATACAAAAACACATGGATTTACTCCTAGTTTGATTCATATTTCAATCATTTCCAATAATCTCTAAAATCTTCCCATATATCTCTCTAGACTTTTTGAACTTGTCCTTTTTCTTTAAAGTCGATTTGAGAATAAGGGTACCCAATGTGAGTTGAATTGAATATCAAGGAACCCTCACTAAAATTTTCACAATGTTATAAAGGCATATAAAATAAATTATTAGAAAATAGAATCTATTGGAAAAATTTAAATATATAGGAAATGGTTGAAAAAGTTTATATGAAAATGGGGAAAGGCTTGGAAAAATTAGAAGTCATATGAATGTAAGACTTTTCAATTTTTTTTATTTTTTCAAAAAATCACATTAAAAAAAATAATTAATTCCACATAGACTATTTAAATTAATACCATGTAACCTATAAATGAATAACCCTAAATTAAATAACGATTCATTTAACCATTTTGACATTAAAAAACCCCAATTTCAGTAAGTTATTATAAGAATAAAAATTTTATCCTTATTAAGAAAATATTTAATAAAATATCAATTATTAAATTATTTGACACTGAAAATAAAACAATCTCCCAAACTTTATGTGTGAAAATTTATTCAAGATAGACCGCATCAATAGAGAACATAATGTGAACATAGTGATGGAAAAATTTCCTTTTTCAATAATTGATGATTTATTCCACTACCCACTTGGGGAACAATTATTCTATAATATTTTCCTCTGATTTGGGTATCATCAGTTGAGGATTAAGAAAGTGGATATCCATAATTCGACTTCAGAAATAAGGTATGTAAATTTTGATATTTTTCCTTTTCCATTTGGAATGACTAATTATACAACCATATTTATCTATTTTAGGAATAAATCATTAGGGACTACCTTGATATATTTATGGTAGTATTTATTGATGATATTATGATATATTGAAAAAAATCACATGGAACATGAAGATCACCTAATAATTTTATTAAAAAATCAGTGTAAAGAGAGTATTTATTCTAATTTTAGTAAATGTGAGTTTTTCATATAATAAGTACAATTACTGGGACACATTGTAACTAGTGAAGAAATCATAGTTGATCAAGTTAATAGAAAGGCTATATAGGAGTGGTATCAATGGACAAAAGAGAATAGATTCATATTTTTCTTAATCTATTTGTATACTATATGATCTTTATGAAAGAAATTTCTTATATTTTTAATCAACTAACCATGCTAAGTCAAAGAAGAATTATGATCATCTAAAAAAAGGGTGCAATGAAAGATTCCATGAAATGAAAAAGAGGATTGTTAGTAAATCAATTATAACATCACCCTCTGATAGAGATGGATTTATTATCCATTGGGATTCATATTTGAATATACTTGGATGTTTACTCACGAAAAAATTACAAGGTGATTTCCTATGCTTCTCGATAGTTGAAGCCTCTCGAGTGGAATTATCTTACCCATGATTTGGATTTAGCTGTATTTATTTTTTCATTAATGATATGGAGACTTTATCTTTATGTAAATAAATGTTTTATAGACATATAATACCAAATTATGAAGTATATATTCACAAAACTGTTACTGGAAATGAGATAAAGGAGATGCTTGAAGCTTATTAAGGACAACCATTATTTAATTCATTATCACCATAGAAAATTAAACAAAGTCCCAGAATTATTAAGTAAGAAAAACTATAATTTTTATAAAATAATGATTATTGAGGGATATATGGTTAGTATTTCTAGTACTGCATTGGTGTGTTAGAAACTTAATATTTATCAATATCATTCCAAAGGATTACTGTAACCATTATCCATATATACATGAAAGTGGGACATCATCACTATAGAATTTGCTACTAGAATTCCTAAGATATCCAATTAAATAAAATACATATATTAAATCATTGATATATTAACAATGTATACCCATTTTATCACTATATGATAGGATTTCTCCCTTGATAAAAATTATCATCTTTATATTCAATATGTAGTGAGACTTTATGTTGCATTGTTGTAAATTTTTCCAAACCTATATCCATGATATACTTCTATGTTTTATAGCATCCTTAAAAAATCAAAGAATAATGTAGTAAAAATTAGCATAACCTATCATCCTAAAAGTTATGGGAGACTTATAGGACTTTTCAAACATTGTAAGACATGTTAAGGGATGTATCACCTCATTTTCAAGGCAGTTGGGACCAATTTCTTCAACTTTTTGAATTATACTATAACAAAAATTTTCAATAATGTATTCAAATTGATCCTATTAAAGAACTCTATAGAAAATGGGGTATAAATCCAACATATTGGGATGATGTTTGAGAAGTAAAATTTTGGGGGAATAAATTCTGAAAGATACTATAAAAAAGATACAAGTGATCTATACTTATATCAAACCCGCATAGTGTTGAAATTTTTTTTGCTGAAAATCAAATGAAGGACTTATAACATCATGTTGGGGATCATGTATACCTCAAAATATCAGCATGGAAAAGATTCATGATATTTGTAATTAAGGGGAAAATATTTCTATGGTACATTAGACCATTTTAGATTATAGAGCTAGTTGCAAAACTTGCCTATTGTTTATCACTACCTCAAAATCTTTCAAGTTCCCATGATTTCATTGAAGTTCACCTATTACAAATTTATATTTTGTACCCAACACATATAATAAACAAAAAAGATGTGAAATTATAACATGACTGATCATATGAAGGAGAAACAGTCCATATTCTACATGAAAGGTAACGATTATTGAGGAACAGAACAACATGACTCATAAAAGTCTAGCGGAGAAATAAAATGTTTGAAGAAGAACCCTGGGAGCCCGAATAAGCGATGAAAGAAAAAAATCCCCATTTATCTTGAGTCAAGAACATAATTTATAGGGAGAATTTTTTTAGGGGGGAGAATGTAACAACCCTAAATTTCATTCTATTATTAGTAAAAGAACACATGCTTCAAAATTACTATTTAATAATTTTTTATAATAGAAGAATTTATAATGAGTATTACATTTGATAACAACATTACACATTATTAAAAAATATTGAATATATAATCTTAGAAATGTACAAGGAGATAATCACAAAAGAATAGTGAGACACAAAGATAAACTCCATAGGCTCAAATTGTAATATAAAGACCACTCCTAACATATAAACTATCAAAAAAAGGGAAGTGTTAGCGATATGATAGAAGTTATCAAGGGAAGTGTAAAACCATTACAGGTAAAGTAGTGAATGATGAAGTATGACATTGGTGGGTATATATAGGGTGTAAAGGGTAATATAACTGTTAAGATATGTTCATTATGTGACTATTATATGACTATTGGACTAGTAAATATACCCCATAGAATAATAAAATACAATTTGAAAATGAAATTTAAAATTATTAGATATAGTAATTGTATTTTAAATATTTCATTTCTCTTTAAGAATCAATGTGTATGAAATTATAAAATTTAATGTTCATTAATTCGAATAAATAATGTGCGCCCCATTAAATATATTGTATTATAATGAATTTTCCAGTATTTTAAATAATTATTTCTTATAATAAGAATTAATATTTTTAAAATATAAATTATGTTTGAAATTTTCATTTTTATATTAGGTTTGGGTTATTTTTTTTAAGATTTTCATGAATACATTATTATCCACTAAATAATATAAATAATGTTATGTGTTATTAATATTTTTTATGTATTGAAATATATATAATTATTTAACAATATATATTAGGTTTTTTGTGACCTTAATATGTTTAATTAATAGTTTTATTATTTTATACTTTTTAAAATAATGTTTTAAATTTTGTAAATAAATTCCAATGTGTAAAGGTATCTTTTGAATGTTAAAAATATTTTTAACAAAAATGGATTATTTTTGTGGTAGAATTAATATAAATAAAATGAAATCATTTTTGAAATTGTAATATTTCAAAAACCATGCTTTTAATGTACCAAATATGTTCCAAAACCATTGGTGGACCATTGAAGTTTTATTTTCTGAAACCTAGAATTTGAAAAGATATATGTTAAAAATAATAAATAAATTTCCTCATTTTTCAATAAATATCTGCCTTTAAATCCCATTAAGTTTACTCTAAACAAAATCATCCCATTCATATTTCTATTTTTCTCTCATTTTTTCATTTAGGGAAGCCTCAAGTCTCTAAGGAATCACCCCTCTAAGATTAATAATCCATACTTAAGGTAATGGGTTCTCTTTATCAAACTATTTTTTCATATTGTTACATTATTTTAGAACTTATTAGGTTTTATTTTATATATAATGAATCTATTATTGTTTTTTTATATTTATGAGATACTACCATTATCCCCAAATAAACTCATTCAATAATTGATTTTCTATACCCGTTATGCTCCTAGAATCTTTCACTGATTTTCTATTTCATAATTTTTTGTTGGGAATACCCTAAACTTTTTTTATTCAAGGTTATTCATTTAGATACAATTATAATTCACTAATTTTGGATTTACAAGTATGGAACTCACATTTTACAATTTTGGGTTACAAATCATGAAGATTTAAAGTCTTTAAACTCTCTTGATCGGTGTTGGGTAAAGTTCAGCATTAATGGCATGAGAGTTTGGCCTAGAAATGTGCATATCCAACAGAGGAGATGAAACTGCATGAACCATACATGGAGGCTGAAGTGAGTTAGCCATGGTTTCTTCAACGTATGGGGGTTCAGAGACTAGTGTCAATAAGGATTGAGTTAGTGGTGCTTCACACAACGATCTAATGTGGGCAAGAAAGTAGGGAAGACAATGACTTGGGGTGGTGGAGGTGATGGAAATGTCTGAGTGGGAGGAAAGGCCCCATGGGGTCTCTGTGTAAGAAAGATACTTGGGCCTAAGTACCATATTGATGGGGAGAGCCTTTGGGATAAAATATTTGGTCCTTCAAACTTAGATATATATATATATATGGGGTTTAAAGGGCCTATATAATATGTATAAATAATGGTTTTGGGATCATGGGTTATCCCTTGGCGGGTATGACCTATGATCATGGCCTAGAGGGTGTGTGGTGTGTGTTATCTTCATTATAATTATACCCCTAAATATTTTCCCCGTATAAAGGAGACATTCAATAGTATTAAATAATGTTTATGTGTGATCTATGTACTTCATTTATTTTATACCTAGTTTCCAATACACTAAACCATGAATGATATTATAGAATTTATAAATGAAATATTTTATTACGGAATTATATTTAAAATCATTTATTAAATTTTTGTTTTGTCATGGGGAGTGATAGTGAGAAAAAAGGAAGATATTCAGGTAGAAGATAAGTAACTCATGGAATAGAAATTTAGTACCTAAATATATTCAAGTCTATCTACTCAAAATAGAATTGAATACATGAAATAAATATATGGTATATCTAAAAAAATGGACATTGTGTTGAAGAGTCTTTGAACAGTATCATAGGGAAGTCAACATATTATAAAAAGGAATGGTTGTTTAAAAAAATTACAAAAAATCACTAATTAATGGAGGCGATCCAAAATATTTCAGAAAAATAATCCATGGATTCTTAACAATGGATATTCATCTCATGTGAGTGGGAATATAAAAATAATGAAGAATAATTTAGGTCACACTAGAGGGGTAGTGAATTTCAGAAAATAAATATAATTAAAAAGAAAAGGATTTGTTACAACTAATATTGAATCTTGGAAGCTGAACTCTAAAGTTATTCATTTCATTAAAGGGATTAAACATAATATCTGGAGTTTGATTAAAATTTTTGGTAATGTAAATGGTTTTATTTTGATGAAAACATATTAAATTATTATGTGTTAAAAATATGTAAGAATTATTACCAAGGGAGAAAGAACAAATGAAAACTTATTCCAAATTGACGTTCCATGAAACTCTTATTATTGGAGTTCCATGGATGAGAACTATAACGATCTCGGATTTTAGGAATCAAATTCTTTCCAAAAAATATGTTTATAATTCAAAATTATTTTTTATATTTTTTCTAAGGAATTGAAATAGACAATAAAAAAGTTATACAAGATATTGATTAAACTAACAAAACCTTATTCAATCAAGGGAAAATATTATAATTAAAGCACATGAAACTAAGTTTTATACATCATTGATGATTAGATCAATTTAAAAAGTAAAAATTAAAAGGGAATAATAAATCAAATGAATAATATATTTTAAACTATAATTTTCTTCTAGAGCACCATCATATTTAAGAATCACCATTAGAATAAAAAACCAATAAGGATAATGAATACCCTAAAAGGAGAGAGAGCATGTTATGAAATCTAAAATGAATACTATGTAAATGGGAAGTATGAATGTAATAAGTCTAGTAAGGTTATATATATTGAAATGAAATTTTTATTGAAAATATGGATCTTATTGATGTTCTCATTTGAAATATACCCAATAGGAATATTGAAGTCATGTATTGTTAAGTAGTAAATTTAAAATTATATAACTCACAATGAAATAATACTATGATATTAAAATACTATATTTATATATATATTCATTACACACACATATATATTTATATATTATTAAAATATGATATAATGTATAAATAAAACTAAAATAAATATTTTAACATCAATAGAGTAGTAAAAATTAAATTTAGAATATAAATAAAATAATTTTAATTGTATTTGTTGAAGCATATTTAGTATACAATTAATTTTTTTTCAAAGAACCATTTGGTTAAGTATTGTATATTTTATCCTAACAAAATAAATTGAATACTTTAAAAATATTATTATATGTTAACTAATATATTAACATCATTTCAATTACAAATTGATATGACATAATAATAAGAAACCAAATTGTATAAAAACAAAATTTTTCAATAAAAGCAGTTTATCCTTATATTTTGTATTTTCATTATAAATATAAATATATAATTTTTATAATTTTAATTATATAATATTAATATAAATTTTGAATTTATAATTTTAAAATTATATTAGGGTTAAATATTGATATTTTCATGAACATTTTATTTTTAGGTGAATATTGAAATATACCGTTTCTACTAATATTGTACCTTTTTCCCATTGTTAGTATATAACTTTGAGTTAGATATTTTTGAACCATTTTTATGAAGAAATATCTATTCTATAATTTTAATTTTACATTTTAAAATATTTACTAAAGTCTACAAACCTATGATTAATAGTTTATTACTCAAGTAATATTCCTCTTAAAATTATTTTAATACATTATCCATTTATTATATTAAAATTAATTTTAAACTTTTAGAAATTGAATAATAATTTTTTTTCAAATTTAAAATTATTAGTACCTAATTATATAATAATTTACACTTTATTTTTATGCATAATGATTAAGTTACCTTAGTTAAAAACTAGTTACCACAGTAAAAGATAAAATTATAAAAGTAAGAATTAGAGGGGTAAAGGGATTTAAACATATTTAAAATGTGTGTGAAAAAACATGTTACGGATTGTTCAACCTTATCTCTTCCCCAACCCTGTATTTTACAAATTTTGGAGCCACTTTCCTGGATATTTTCATCCCATTATTAAAAGGTTTTGGGTATTTAGAAAATTGTTGTCCCATTACACATATAGATGTGGAACTCGTCTCCTAACTTCCCTCACACAACAACTTCATATGTTCATCCAAAAATCATCAAAAACCACTCTTAAACATTCCTATAAACCTCAAAGTGAATATGATATTCTCGAAAGACCATCCCTTAATGGTGTAATTCCTTTATTAAAGGTGATAATCCAAGGAGCGAGGTATAAGTTCGCATCCTCTCTTTCTCATTTCAATTTATTTTTATGCAATCCTTCTTCTTAAAATTTCCTTAATCCATATTAAAATTGTCACGAACCATCCTTGGGGACCGTGCCGTGACTACCCCAAGCACACCTTCCATAGGCTAGGGGCTGGCGACTAGCACTAAAGGCGTAAATCCCAAGAGAAAGGGAAGGCATTGCCTTTATAAAGTAAACAAACACCATAGAGTACGCAAGCTGAAGTAAACACTAAGTAAACTGAGTACAAAAGTAATTGCTGGAAAGTAAATGGGTCAGAATACAAACCCAACTGAAAGTACAGTACAACTGGAAGGAAAGTACAACAACTAAAAAGAAAGTACAACAGCAGAAAAGTAAAGCAGCAACTCCGAGCCATCCTCTGGAAATCCCACCTGAAGGGTGGGTACAGATTGTCTCCTCTGCTCCTCAG
Organism: Viscum album; assembly: GCA_963277665.1. Classification (NCBI taxonomy): domain Eukaryota; kingdom Viridiplantae; phylum Streptophyta; class Magnoliopsida; order Santalales; family Viscaceae; genus Viscum; species Viscum album. Next base: position 1,819,326,098 of record OY728127.1, read on the forward strand.
CTCCAGCCGTCCGTTCTGTGTATGTCCCGTCTAGTGATCCACCTCCAGGTACCGTCCAACTCCACGAGCTACCACCTCGATCAGTGTTGTCCGTCGTCTGCATCCAACTCAAGGTAGTGCGGGCATATCCCGTGCAGGGGTGAGTATATGCTACTCAGTAGGGACCCCGAGACCCCTGAAGGTCTCCCAGAATCCATGAAGGATAAACCACAATGGAAAGATACAATCAGGAAGAATCAACCAACTCTACATAGGTATATGACCATACATAAACCTAAGTCATCAATTCCAGCTCAGCTCTAGCACACGAGCCCAAAATGCAACCTAGTCTATATAGGAAAGACATAACCCATTCCACATAGGAATTCACAACCCAGCCCACATAGGATAACACAATCCAATCCACACAGGATAACACAATCCAATCCACCTAGGTAGGCAAGTCAATCATATCATGGATAATGATTGAAAGTCAAGACTCAACTCACACAGGTATACTACTCACGAAGAGTGGTGGAGATGATATAATTAGCCTATGAGTCATCTCCCCTGCCGAACCCACGTAGGATCCAAGTATAGTAGTTTTTGCTGCTGAACCCACAGAGGAACCAAGTAAAGTAGTCATCATCGTCGAACCCAGGAGGATCCCCGCACGGTAGTCGAACCCACAGAGGATCCCCATACAGTAGTCGTCCTCGTCGAACCCATAGAGGATCCCAGTACGGTAGTCCTCCTCGTCGAACCCATAGAGGATCCTAGTACGGTAGTCATCCTCGTCGAACCCACGGAGGATCCTAGTACGGTAGTCATCTTCGTCGCAGCCAGCTCTAGGGTTTCCGCACACAGCATGCTCGATTCCGAGAGGGTCCGCTTTACGAGCCAAGGGGGTTGATACATCAACTGACACGAGTCCAGAGTTGATGTATTCCAAAGTTCCGTCTCATCAAAAGGATCTCAATGTGACAGGCGGCATGTCAATCGGACGCCCGGTCTGAGAGTTATTGGCCTTTTCATCCCAAGGGCCCGGTTGGTTTTTAAGTCAAAAACAACCCTACCATACTCCAACTATATCCAAACCTCAAGCGTAGTAATACAAAAGAACCATCTCACTAATAGGAATCTAACAAAGTCGATGACATGTCAATCAGACATTCGGTGCTCAAGTTATAAGTGTTTCCGCTCTGAGGGCCCGGTTGGTTTCGTGTTCGAACCAACCCGACCGTACCCGAAGTTCTCCAAAACCATGATTGTATTATACTAAAACATTTTTCTTGATCCAAGTATCACATCGCAACTGAAAGTGTGTCGATTGAAGGTCTGTAGCACTAGTTATGGGTGTTTGAATGAATCTGGTCGATTTTAGGGGGGGTTTGGGCCCGGGCCGTCCGGACCCGGGTTCGGGTCCGGCCCATTTGGGCGCAGCCCGGACCAGCCGGCATGACCCGGTCCGACGTGGGGGTCTGGCCCAGCGCAGGCGGCCTAGCCCAACACGGGCATCCCGACCCAGCGCAGGCAGTCTGGCCCGGTCCCGCACAGGCGCGGCCCGCGTGGCCAGCTGCTCGGCCATTTCGGCCGAGCAAAAACAGGGGGGGTGGTACTTCCCCCCTTGATGATGAAACGGTGGCCCCCACGTGGAGGGGCCGCCTCGCCTGCCGTCGGGGGTTACGACCCCCTGTCTTCTCGGATGGCCGGCCATGCTGGCCGGCCGATGTGCCGCCACGGAACCCCCGTGGGTCCCACCCTTCCTTGCGCTGGCTGCCGGATTTCTGGTTGCCCCTCCCTACACTGTCATGGCCCTTGTCTGACCGGCGCCGCCCGACGGCTCTGTGGTCCTCCACCATACTCTGGCGCTGCACGGTGGCACCACGCCCCTCCACCGCGGCCCGACTTCGGCCGCAGCTTCTTTCGGCCTCAGTGGTGCCGCGCTCCTTCGCCGCGTGTTATTCTTCATTCCCGCGCAGTTCCGTTGCACCGCGCCGCCTCAATTCCAAGACACATAATATTCAACAAAAAAAGGGGAGGAGGTTCGACCGTGTTCATTCAGTCTGACTTCCTCTGTTATTTTGATAACAAGCGGCCAACGAACTAACGGAGTACGTCAATTAATTCCGAATGTAAAAACAACCCCTAACTCGAAGAAGTTGTTGAACTATGATCGTCGAGGAAACGGTGTCACGAGGTGAAGCTTCGTATATTTTGACGATGAACGTCTAAGGTGGAGGGGAATCTCACACCAGCTACGGAGAGGAGAAGAATGGCGTGTCGATCAATCATTGAGGTGATGACGTTCTTCGTCGAGGTATTGACGTTCTTCGCGTTCTTCAAGACTTAGCATAATCTCTCCCAAAATCTTCACATAATGAAAACCCCCCAAATAAAATAAGGAAGGATTATTTTATTAACACATGCCATCCCTTTTCAAACTTAAAAAACTCAAATTCAAAATGAAATTAATTGATAGCATTAATCAGTCAATTAAATTTTAGAGTTGACATGCAATTAAAGAGGGAGAGTGGGTGTGTTACAAAATAATGGGGGTTTTCCTAATTTAAGATAGGTTAGAGGAATTAAAGGAGTGGGGATCATGTGGGCCCCACCTCACTAATATCCTACCAAGTGGAGTTAAGATATAGTGGGTCCCACCCGAACTTCCATGCATAGGTTATAACAACTTATAATAGAAATAAAAATTGTAGCGCAAATTTTTATTTCACTCTTCAGTTAACCCATTTTATTTAGCAACACCACCTGAGCAAACGCATCATCAGAAAAGGTCTTCCTATGCAATTACCAGCACTGCAGTTTCATCAGTGCCCTCAGATTTCGATTCTGATCACAGGTTCACAAGTTAGAAAAAATCCGCTTGTTCGTTCACTAAACGTACCCGAGCTAAACATCAGAAATTGATTCTGGGAACACCGGGCCTCAGAATCATGTGCCGTCAGAAACTGCATACTCATAAAATCCCAAAGAAATTAAGAAAAAAATTTACTTGAAATTTACGGGTCTTTAAATTACTCCCACGTCAGGGATTTACGTCCCTGTAAATATACATCACAAACTAGGGGAACAAATGAGGGTACTGAGCACGCATCTGAGCCTCCCGCTCCCAAGTGCTCTCCTGGAGGTTCCCATGCTGCCACCTGATACGCACTAGAGGAATCGACCGCCCACGTAGGACCTGCTCCTGTCGATCTTTGATCACCACTGGGACTTCAGCAAAAGTCGCCCTGTCATCAATGTCCAGCTTCCCGTGGTCGATGATATGCATCGGGTCGTGCACGTATCTCCTCAGCTGAGATACATGGAATACTTCATGCACCCGGTGCAACTGAGGTGGTAGAGACAGGAGATAAACCACCTCTCCTATCCTGCTAAGAACCTGAAATGGTCCTATGAAGCATATAGATAACTTTCATCACCGGCCAAATCTCCATAATACACATCGAGGTGAGACCCGCAAGAAGATGTGGTCGCCATCCTCGAACTCTAGTGGTCTCTGCCTCCTGTCAGCATAAGACTTATTTCAGCTCCGAGTTGTCCTCATACGCTCCTGGATGATCTGCACCTTCTTTGTCGTATCCTGAACCATATTTGGTTCTACATGTACTCACTCCAACACTATCCACAAAGGATATCTGAAAACGCGGCCAGTTGTTTCCTCACCACACCTAACTGCTGAATACCCAATCACCTACTAAGAGAATCTGCTGCAATGTTCCCCTTCCTTGGAGTATAAAAAGTCTTGATGTCATAGTCCTGGAGGAACTCAATCCATCGTCGTTATCTCAGGTTCATGTCCAACTGAGAAACGATACACCTGAGTCTATTGACTTGGTGAGAACCGTAAACCGTTCGCTCGATGAACAATGGGTGAGACTAGCCATTTGTAAGAACTCAACTCCACCCTTCTTCGTCTACGATCTATAAGAGCTGCTGAAATTCCTCCTCTTTCGAAAAGAGAAATCTGGTCTCATCCCCTGGATGAACCACATCCTTTTCCTAATACAGTCAATCTTGACATGAATGGTACTATTTCATTCCATGGATGAAGTCGTAAGGCCTCGATGCTACTACCAAGAGATCCAACTGTTACTCTCACCTCCAAGGGTCGAGTCACACTGTCGGTAGTAATGTGTGGTCACTATGTCTCCTCTAGTAGGAATCTCTAAAGTGAGGGTAAAGTCAACGGTTTTAACCGAAACCTCCCAGTATCAATTACATAAAAAGGACAGGGAAGAAAAAGTCAAAAGAATATGTGTCTTTTATTACTGCAGCTCAAGGTACAAAGACACAAAGCATCCACAAACAAAACATCAATAAAGCTAGAAGCAACATGAACAAAAGTCTCCATGTCTGGAGCTAGTCCTGCTCTTGTCCACATGATCCCAAAGCTCCATGGTCATAGGCCTCAGCTTCCTGAAGCTGAGCTCTCCCCTATCCACCCGTTCCCTGTGGTCGGGGTGGTCTTCCTGGTGGTGGTGGTGGTAGGGACTCAAAGCGTCGCCCACCACCCGCTGCTCGGCCAACTCCTCTGCCTTGTCTTCCTGCTCCCTGCAGACTTCCATGGTCGAACCATTGCCTGGGAGGTCCCTCTACCGCTTGCTGCTCATATACAGGGCGGGTCGGCAATCTCGAGCCATGTGACCCTACCCGCCACATGCATAGCACTGTTTGCTCCTCGTGTGGCTGGATCTATTTCGCGTGCCCCACAAAACCGAACCTGTTTCCTGATATTGATCGTCTGATGGTCTGGTTCGCTTGGTCCTCTACATCATCTCTCTACTGCCGGCTGCAGAAGACTCCGTTATGGGTCGTCCTGCGGAGGGTCTCACTGCTGGAGACTCCCTAGCGAGAAAACTCTCTACTAGAAGGGTTGTCTCAGCACCCCCGCCTACGTCTTGATGTTGAGGGAGATCATCGAAGCCATGATCTCATGCCTCAGTCCCTGCTCGAAGGTACATGCCTTGAAGAATGGGTCTCATACCATATATGTGGAGTAGCGCAAGAGATCAGTAAACCTCGCCAAGTACTGGGATACTATCATGTTACCCTGCCGCAGCTGTAGTAGCTCCTGGATGCGCACCGCACAGAGGGTGGCTGGAACGAACTCCGAGAAGAAGAGGCTCTCGAAGTATGACCAAATAAGAGATGTCTCGTCATGCACCTAGAGCATCAGGCTCCACCATCTACCAGTTTCCGTTTGTAGGAGACTCGCTGCAAGGATCCCCATGAGGTCAGCTGGTGTCCCCACTATCCTGAAAACTTGTAGAACAGCCTCAAGACAATCCTCGGCTGCCTGAGGGTCCTTCTCCCCACGGAACTTGGGAGGTCTTTGACATTGAAACTCGTGCAGTGCACTAAGGTGATATGCACTCTAAGTGGCTGGGGTTGGTGGCATCAGTGGCTCGGCAGGTAGAGGTACCGCCAGTGCCTCTGCTGTAATAGGGCCCTGCACCAAGGCCTCATCGCTCGGTGGACTGTCATTTTGCATAAAGCTCAGAACCCTAGCTGGCTGCCATCGTTGGGCCATCCCAATAAGAGACAGGTGCACCATAGTCAAACAGTATACCTGGTGAGCTGACACAAAGTAATCACAAAGAAAACTTTTGAAACACACATGCAATCAACGTTTTTGTGTTTTGAGTCGAAAATAAGAAGTCAGGGTCCTGGTGTATGGATACGTTGGCCGCCGCACCAACATTGGACTCCCTGGATTAATATCCACACTCAACACCCTTAATATTATTTCTTCACATAGAAGAAGATCAGAGTCCTGAGTTCTATGGTAGAAACGAACTCCTCGGATACCAATTTTTCACGACCTGTCCTCAGGGCTGATGTCGTGACTACCCCAAGCCCGCCTTCCATAGGCCAGGGGCTGGCGACTAGCACAAAAGGTGTAAATCCAAAGATAATGGGAAGTCATTGCCTTTATAAAGTAAACAAACACCACAGAGTATGCAAGATAAAGTAAACACTATGTAAACTGAGTACAAAAGTAAGTGCTGTAAAGTAAATGGGCTAGAATACAAACCCAACTGAAAGTGCAGTACAACTGCAAGGAAAGTACAACAACTGAAAAGAAAGTACAGTAGCAAAAAATTAAAGCAGCAACTTCGAGCCGTCCCCTGGAAATCCCAACTGAAGGGTGGGTATAGATAGTCTCCTCTACTCCTCGGCTCCAGCCGTCCGTTCCGTGTATGTCCCATCTATTGATCCACCTCCAGGTACCATCCAACTCAACGAGCTACCACCTAGATCAGCGATGTCCATTGTATGCATCCAACTAAACGTAGTGTGGGCATATCCCGTGCACGGGTGAGTATACGCTACTCAGTAGGGACCCCGAGACCCCCTAAGGTCTCCCAGAATCCACGAAGGATAAAACAAAAAGGAAAGATACTATCATGAAGAATCAACCAACTCTACATAGGTATATGCCCATACATATACCTAAGTCCTCAATTCCAGCTCGGCTCCAGCACACGAGCCCAAAATGAAACCCAGTCCACATAGGAAAGACATAACCCATTCCATATAGGAATTCACAACCCAGCCCACATAGGATAACACAATCCAATCCACACAGGATAACACAATCCAATCCACCCAGGTAGGAAAGTCAATCATATCATGGATAATGATTGAAAGTAAAGACTCATCTCACATAGTTATACTACTCATGAAGATTGGTGGAGATGATATATGTAGCCTCTGAATCATCTCCCCTGCCGAACCCACGTAGGATCCACGTATAGTAGTTATTGCTGCCGAACCCACGGAGGATCCAAGTAAAGTAGTCATCGTCGTCGAACCCACATAGGATCCCCCACGGTAGTCGAACCCACATAGGATCCTAGTACAATAGTCTTCCTCATCGAACCCATGGAGGATCCCAGTACGGTAGTCATCCTCGTCAAACCCACGGAGGATCCCAGTACGGTAGTCGTCCTCATCGAACCCACAGTGGATCCTAGTACGGTAGTTATCTTCATCGCAGCCAGCTCTAGGGTTTTCGCACACAGCATGCTCGATTTCGGGAGGTCCGCTCCATGAGGCAAGGGGTTAGATACATAAAATGACACGAATTCCAGAGTTGATGTATCCCCAAGTTCCGTCTCGTCAAAAGGATCTCAACGCGACAGACGACGTGTTAATCGGACGCCCGGTCTGAGAGTTATTGGCTTTTTCGTCCCAAGGGCCCGGTTGGTTTTTAATTCAAAACCAACCCGACCATACTCCAAATAAATCCAAACCTAAATTGTAGTAAGACAAAAGAACCTTCTCACTAAGAGGAATCCAACAAAGTCGACGAAACGTCAATCAGACGTCCGAAGCTCAAGTTATAACTGTTTCCACTCTGAGGGCCCGGTTGGTTTCGTATTCGAACCAACCCGGACATACCTAAATTTCTCCAAAAGATTGATTGTAATATACCAAAACGTCCATCTTTATCCAAGTATCGCATCGCAACTGACAGTGTGTCGATCAGAGGTCCGTAGCCCAGGTTACAGGCGTTTGAACGAATCTGTTCGATTTTAGGGGGGTTTGGGCCCGGACCGACCCGGCCCAAAACCCCCTGGGTCAGCCCGAACCGGGTCGACCCAACCCGAGTCCGGGTCCATCCCATTTGGGCACGGCGCGGCCCGGCTAGCGGGGCTCGGCCCTGTAGGTGCGACCAGGCCCGACGCAAGGGTTCGGCCCTGCACGGGCGGCCCGGCCCAGCATGGGCAGCCTGGCCCAGCGTAGGCGGTCCGGCCCGGTCCGGCGTGGGCGCGGCCCGCGTGGCCAGCAGCTCGACCATTTTGGCCGAGCAGAAACCAGGGGGGTGGCGCTGCCCCCCTTAATGGAGAAATGGCAACCCCCACGTGGAGTGGCCGCCTCACCTGCCACCGGGGGTTACAACCCCCAGTCTTCTCGGACGGCTGACCATGCTGGCTGGCCGGTGTGCGACCATGGGACTCCCGTGAGTCCCACCCTTCCTTGCGCTGGCGGACGGATTTCCGGCCGCACCTCCCAGCACCGCTGTGGCCCTTGTTCGACCGACATGGTGCGACGGTGCCACGCCCCTCCGCCGCGGCCCTCCACCGTACTCTGGCGCGGTGCGACGGCACCACGCCCCTCTGTCATGGCCCGACTCCGGCCACAGCTTCTTTTGCCCTCAACGGTGCGGCACAACGGCCTCGTGCTCCTTCGCCGCATCTTATTCCTCATTCCCGTGCGGTGCCGTTGCACCGCACCGCCTCCGTTCCAAGCCACAAAATATTCAACAACAAAATGGGAGGAGATTCGGCCGTGTTCATCCAGTCCGACCTCCTCCGTTATTTTGATAACAAGCGGCCAATGAACTAACGGTGTATGTCAATTAATTCCGAATGTAAAAACAACCCCTACCTCAAAGAATTTGTCGAACGATGATCGTCGAGGAAACGGAGTCGCGAGGTGACGCTCCATAAATGTTGACGGAGAACTTCTGAGGTGGAGGGGTGTCTCATACCGGTTGCGGAGAGGAGAAGAATGGCACGTCGATCACTCCTTGTGGTGACTGTGTTCTTCGTCGAGGTCTTGATGTTCTTCGCGTTCTTCAAGACTTAGCATAATCTCTCCCAAAATCTCCACACAATGAAAACCCCCCAAATAAAATAAGGAAGGCTAATTTTATTAACACATGCCATCCCTTTTCAATCTTCAAAAAATCAAACTCAAAATTAAATTAATTGATAGAATTAAACAATCAATTAAATGTGAGAGTTGACATGCAATTAAAGAGGGAAAGTGGGTGTGTTACAAAATAATGGGGGGTTTGCCAAATTTAAGAGAGGTTAGAGGAATTGAAGGGGTGGGGCTCGTGTGGGCCACACCTCACTAATATCCTACCAAGTGGAGTTAAGATGTAGTGGGTCCCACCCCAACTTCCATGAATATGTTATAACTACTTATAATAGAAATAAAAATTGTAGGGCAAATTTTTATTTCACTCTTCAGTTAAACCATTTTATTTTACAACACTACCCGAGAAAACACAACTCTAGAAAAGGTCTTCCTAAGTAATTACAGGCACTACAGATTCATCGGGGCCCTCAGATTTTGTTTCCAAGCACCGGTTCACAAGTTAGAAAAAACCCGCTCGTTCGTTCACTAAACGTACCCGAGCTAAATTTCGGAAATTGATTCTGGGCACACCAGGCCTCGGAATCAGGTGCCGTCAGAAACGGCGTACTCGTAAATTCCCAACAAAATTAAGAAAAAAATTTCCTTGAAATTTACAGGCCTTTACATTACTCCCACCTCAGGGATTTACATCCCCGTAAAGATACATCACAAACTAGGGGAACAAATTAGGGTACTGAGCACGCATCTGAGCCTCCCGCTCCAAAGTGCTCTCCTGGAGGTTCCCGTGCTACCACCTGATGTGCACTTGAGGAATCAACTTCCCACGTAGGACGTGCTCCTGTCGATCCTCGATCTCCACTGGGACTTCCGAAAAAGTTTCCCTGTCATCAATGTCCATCTTCCCATGGTCGATGATATGCATCGGGTCATGCACGTATCTCATCAGTTGAGATATGTGGAAGACGTCATGCACCCGGTGCAACTGAGGTGGTAGAGCCAGGCGATAAGCCACCTCGCCTATCCATCTAAGAAACTGAAATGGTCCTATGAAGCACGAAGATAACTTGCCTCCTCGGACAAATCTTCGTAATCCACATCGAGGTGAGACCCGCAAGTAGACGTGGTCGCCATCCTCAAACTCTAGTGGTCTCCGCCTCCTGTCAGCATAAGACTTCTGTCAGCTATAAGTTGTCCTCATCTGCTCTTGGATGATCTGCACCTTCTTCATCGTAGCCTGAACCATACCTGGTTCTTCATGTACTCACTCCAACACTATCCACAACAGATATCTGAAAACGCGTCTAGCTGTTGTCTCAGCACACCTAACTGCTGAATACCCGATCACCTACTAAGAGAATATGCTGCAACGTTCCCCTTCCTAGGAGTTTAAATTGTGTCGATGTCATAGTCCCGGAGGAACTCAAGCCATCGCTGTTATCTCAGGTTCATGTCCAATTGATAAAATATACACCTAAGAATATTGAGTTGGTGAGAACCGTAAACCGTTCACTCGATGAACAATGGGTGAGACTAGCCATTTGTAAGAACTCAACTCCACACTTCTTCTTCTACGATCTATAAGAGCTGCTGGGATTCCTCCTCTGTCGAAAAGAGAAATCTGGTCTCATCCCTGGGATGAATCGCATCCTTTGCCTAATACAGTTAATCCTGACATGAATGGTACTATTTCATGCCTTGGACGACGTTGTAAGGCCTCGATGCTTCTAACAAGAGATCCAACTATTACTCTCACCTCCAAGGGTCGAGTCACACTGTCAGCAGCAGTGTGTGGTCACTAGGTCTCCTCTAGTAGGAATCTCAAAAGTGAGGGCCAAGTCAATAGTTTTGACTAGAACCTCTCAGTAAAAATTACATAAAATGTACAGGGAAGAAAACGTCAAAATAATAAGTTTCTTTTATTACTGCAGCTCAAGGTACAAAGACACAGGGCATCCACAAAAAAAACATCAACAAAGCTAGAAGAAACATGAAAAAAAGTCTCCATGTCTGTAGATAGTCCTGCTCCTGCCCACATGCTCCTGGAGCTCCATGGTCATAGGCCTCAGCTTCATGAAGCTGAGCTCTCCCATGTCCACATGTTCCCTGTGGTTGGGGTGGTCTTCCTGGTGGTGGTGGTGGTAGGGCCTCAAAGCGTCGCCCACCACCCACTGCTCGTCCAGCTCCTCTACCTCGTCCGCCTACTCCCTACGGACTACCATGCTCGATCCTTTGCCTGGGAGGTCCCTCTACTTCTGGATGCTCATCCGCAGGGCGGGTTGGGAAGTCTCAAGCCATGTGACCCTGCCCTCCACATTCATAGCACTGTCTGCTCCTCATGTGGTTGGATATGTTTTGCGTGCCCTGCACAATCGAACCTGTTTCCTGAGATTGATCATCTGATGGTCTGGTATGCTTGGTCCTCTGCGTTATCTGTCTAGTGCCGGCTGTAGAAGACTCCGTTGTGGGTCGTCCTGCGGAGGGTCTCGCCACTGGTGACTCCTCAGTGAGAAAAATCCCTACTAGAAGGGCTCTCTCCAGCACCCCCGCCTACGTCGGGATGTTGAGGGAGATCATCGAAGCCATGATCTCATGCCTGAGTCCTTGATAGAAGGTCCGGGCCCTGAAGAACGGGTCTCATACCATATCTATGGAGTAGCGCAAGAGATCAGTAAACCTCACCGAGTACTGGGCTACTGTCATGCTGCTCTGCCGCAGCTGTAGTAGCTCCTGGATGCGCACCGCATTGAAGGTGGCTGGAACGAACTCTGAGCAGAAGAGGCTATTGAAGTCTGACCAATGAAGATATGTCTCGTCGTGCACCTGGAGCATCAGGCTCCACCATCTACCTGTTTCCGCGTGCAGGAGACTCGCTGCAAGGATCACCATGGGGTCAGATGGTGTCCCCACTAACCTGAAAACTCGTACAAAATCCTCCAGCCAATCCTCAGCAGCCTGAGGGTCTGTGTCCCCACGGAACTTGGGTGGTCTTTGACTTTTAAACTCATGCAGTTCCCTAAGGCGATGTGCACTCTCAGCGGCTGGAGCTGGTGGCATCAGTGGCTCGGCGGGTAGAGGTACCGCCGGTGCCTCCACTGTAATAGGGCCCTGCACCGAGGCCTCATCGCTCGGTGGGCTGTCATCTCGCACAAAGCTCATAACCCTAGCTAGTTGCCATCATGGGGCCATCCTGGAAAGAGACAGGTGCACCGCAGTCAAACAGTATACCTGGTGAGCTGACACAAAGTAATCACAAAGAAAACTTTTTAAAGACAAATGCAATCAATGTTTTCATGTTTTGAGTTGAAAATCAGAAGTCAGGGTCATGTTGTATGGATACGTCGGCCGCCGCACCAACACTGGAATCCCTGGATTAATATCCACACTCAATACCCTTAACATAATTGATTCACATAGAATAAGATCAGAGTCTTGAGTTCTGCGGTAGAACCAAACTCCTCAGATACCAATTTTTCACGACTCGTCCTCAGGGCTCGTTCCGTGACTACCCCAAGCTCTTCTTCCATAGGCTAGGGGCTGGAGACTAGCACCAAAGGTCTAAATCCCAAGAGAATGGGAAGGCATTGCCTTTATAAAGTAAACAAACACCACAAAGTACGCAAGCTGAAGTAAACACTAAGTAAACTGAGTACAAAAGTAAGTGCTGGAACGTAAATGGGCCAGAATACAAACCCAACTGAAAGTGCAGTACAACTGGAAGGAAAGTACAACAACTGAAAAGAAAGTACAACAACAGAAAAGTAAAGCAGCAACTCTGAGCCATCCTCTGGAAATCCCACCTGAAGGGTGGGTACAGAGAGTCTCCTCTGCTCCTCGTCTCCAGTCGTCCGTTCCGTGTACGTCCCGTCCAGTGATCCACCTCCATGTACCATTTAGCTCCACGAGCTCCCACCTCGATCAGTGCTTTTCGTCGTCTGCATCCAAAACAATGTAGTGCGGGCATAGCCCATGCAGGGGTGAGTATATGCTACTCAGTAGGAACCCAAAGACCCTCGAAGGTCTCCCTGAATCCATGAAGGATAAACCACAAAGGAAAGATACAATCATGAAGAATCAACCAACTCTACATAGGTATATGCCCATACATATACCTAAGTCATCAATTCCTGCTCGACTCCATCACATGAGCCCAAAATGAAACCCAGTCCACATAGGAAATACATAACCCATTCCACATAGGAATTCACAACCTAGACCACACAGGATAACACAATCCAATCCACAATTGTAGGCAAGTCAATCATATCATGGATAATGATTGAAAGTCAAGACTCAGCTCACATAGGTATACTACTCATGAAGAGTGGTGGAGATGATAGAAGTAGGATCTGAATCATCTCCCCTTCCGAACCTATATAGGATCCGAGTATAGTAGTTTTTGCTGCCGAACCCACGGAGGATCAAAGTAAAGTAGTCATCATCGTCGAACCCACGGAGGATCCCAGAACGGTAGTCGAACCCACAGAGGATCCCAGTACAGTAGTCATCCTCGTCAAACCCATGGAGGATCCCAGTACGATAGTCATCCTTGTCAAACCCATGGAGGATCCCAGTACGGTATTCGTCCTCTTCGAACCCACGGAGGATCCAAGTACGGTAGTCATCTTCATCGCAGCCGACTTTAGGGTTCCCGCACACAGCATGCTCGATTCCGGGAGGGTCCTCTACACGAGCCAAGGGGGTTGATACCTCAACTGAAATGAAGTCCGGAGTTGATTTATCCCAACTTTTCATCTCGTTAAAAGGAACTCAACGCGACAGATGACGCGTCAATCGGACGCCCGGTATGAGAGTTATTGAGTTTTTCGTCCCAGGGGCCCGGTTGGTTTTTAATTCAAAACCAACCCGACCACACTGCAACTCCATCTAGAACTTGAGCGGAGTAAGACAAAAGAACCGTCTCACTAAGAGGAATCCAACAAAGTCGACGGCACGTCAATCAGACGTCCGGAGCTCATGTTATAAGCGTTTCCGCTCTGAGGGCCCGGTTTGTTTCGTGTTCGAACCAACCCGGCCATACCCAAAGTTCTCTGAAACCTTGAGTTTAATATACTGAAATGTCCGCCTCGATCAATGGATCGTATCTCAACTGACGGTGCGCCGATCGGAGGTCCGTAGCCCATGTTATGGGCGTTTGGACGAATCTGTTCGATTTTTGGGGGGGTTTGGGCCCGGACCGACCCAGCCCAAAACTCCCTGGGTCGGCCCGAACCGGGTCGAACCGACCCGAGTCTGGGTCCGGCCCATTTGGGCGTGGCACGGCCAAGTGTGGTGGACTGGCCCAGCGTGGGCGGCCTGGCCCAGTGCGGGCGGTGCGGGCCCGATCCAGCGCAGGTGCAACCCGCATGGCCAGCGGCTCGGCCGTTTCGGCCATGCGGAAAGCGGGGGGGGGGGGGGGGGGGGGGGCTGCCCCCCTTGATGGTGAAATGGTGGCCTCCACGTGGATGGGCTGCCTCAACTGCCGCCAAGGGTTATGAGCCCCGGTCTTCTCGGACGGTCGACCATGCTGGCTGGCCGGTGTGCCGCCGTGGTACCCCCACGTGTCCCGCCCTTCCTTGTGCCGGTGGCTGGATTTCTGGCCACCCCTCCCTACATTGCCATGGCCCTTGTCCGACCAGCGTGGCACGACGGTGCCGCACCCCTCTTCCGCGACCCTCTATGGTACTCCGGCGTGGCGCGATGGCGCCATGCCCCTCCGCTGTGGCCCGACTCTGGCCACGACTTCTTTCGGCCTCAACGGCACGACGCGACGGCGCCGCGCTCCATCGCCGCGTGTTATTCCTCGTTCCCGCGCGGTGCCGTTGCACCTCGCCGCCTCTATTCCAAGCCACAAAATATTCAACAACAAAAGGTGAGGAGGTCCGGCCGTGTTCGCACGGTCCGACTTCCTCCATTATTTTGATAACAAGCGGCCAAAGAACTAACAAAGTACGTCAATTAATTCCTAACGTAAAAACAACCCCTACCTCGAAGAATTTGTCAAATGATGATCGTCACGGAAATGAAGTCGTGAGGTAAAGCTCCATATATATTGATGGAGAATGTTCGAGGTGGAGCGGCGTCTCACACCGGCTGCGGAGAGGAGAAGAATGGCACATCGATCACTCCTTGAAGTGATGGCGTTCTTCGTTGAGGTCTTGATATTCTTTAGGTTCATCGAGACTTAGCGTAATCTCTCCCAAAATCTCCACACAATGAAAACCCCCCAAATAAAATAAGGAAGGATTAATTTATTAACACATGCCTTGTATTTTCAAACTTCAAAAACTGAAACTCAAAATTAAATTAATTGATAGCATTAAACAATCAATTAAATGTGGTAGTTGACAGGCAATTAAAGAGAGAGAGTGGGTGTGTTACAAAATAATGGGGTGTTTTCCAAATTTAAGAGAGGTTAGAGGAATTGAAGGGGTGGGGCTCATGTGGGACCCACCTCACTAATATCCTACCAAGTGGAGTTAAGATGTAGTGGGTCCCACCCAAACTTCCTTGCATAGGTTATAACTACTTATAATAGAAATAAAAATTGTAGTGCAAATTTTTATTTCACTCTTCAGTTAACCCATTTTATTTAACAACAACAACTGAGCAGACGCAACTCGAGAAAAGGTCTTCCTAAGAAATTACTGGCACTGCGGTTTCATCAATGCCCTCATATTTCGATTCTGAGCACCAGTTCACAAGTTATAAAAAACCCGCTCATTCGTTCACTGAACATACCCGAGCTAAACTTTGGAAATTGATTCCGGGTACACCGGGCCTCGGAATCAGGTCCCGTCAGAAACTGCGTACTCGTAAAATCCCAAAGAAATTAAGAAAAAAATTTCCTTGAAATTTATAGGCCTTTAAAAAAATGATGAAATAAATATTATTATTATACTAATTTGGTATTATAATTATAGTACAATAATGAACCACCTTTACATATTTCAATAAAAAATGAAAATGTGAAACATGTTTGTGCACACAGACTACCGCCACCATGAAGTAATGTGTTTGTTTTTCATTATCATCTTTCATTTATGGAAATAATAATGGGTTCAGAGGATAAATATTATTTTTATGAAATCATTAATGTTTTTATGTTAAAAATTTAGAACCAATTAATGACATGGGAAATCAATTATCAGTATAAAATTAACTAACATCAACAAGCATACTGAGAGGATAAAAATCTCTTCATTCTAAGTGATAAAATTATATTAATTATCTTCTTCTTATAATTCTTTTAAATTATGATTTTTTACACCATACAACACTAAATATTATCATCAGGATTCTCATATAATTATATTAAAATTAAAAAACCTCAAAATCATCCACTAATCATGACCTATTCATGTTTGGATCAGTTTAACTACCCACTTGGACAATGTAATGAAATTATATCCTAGATGATTATGAAAGCATAATTAATTAATAATATTACATAAATATATAGATAAATAATGTGTTTTTTCTGTAAGGGTTAAATGAATATATAATTAATTAACTAATAAAACACCCTTTGTGGGTTAAAAATAACATAAATATGTTCGTTTCAGATTTCATCATCTAAGATAAAGAATAAAGCAATAATGAAAGGAAATTTAAAAATATAAATTATTATAAATAATAAATTGTTTTAAATTTAATGATATTTTAAGGGTTAAAATTTAAATAATAATGAATACTGATACCGCTCCTATGAAACTAGTACAAATGGTTAAAACTATAAACAACTAATTTTGGAAAATAGGTAAAAACTAACATATATATATAGATGAACAAAATAATTATTAATTGGGTTTATATATGTTTATAGTTATTAATAGGGTTATATTCATGAGTTATTAATAAAATTAATTTAATTATTTAGGATATTTGGTGATTTTGTAGAATGAATCAGGATCAAGGTAAGGGTTTTAATCTCAAATTCGTCTCTTTGAGACATGCTTTGTATTATGCACCTGATTTCATTCATGTTATGTAAATGATACCTCATTGATATTTTATATCATGATATTTCTTTAATTAATCTTAATTTAAGTTATAGTTAATTTTATTACTTCAATAAGTTTTTACATAAATTCTCTTTAAGTCGTAAGGTTTTTTGTTAACTTAATTCTCATTCATTTATTTATATTTGTTCTTCTTGAACATAGTTTATAAAATATTGGTAAATTATACACTATGTTTGTTTTATGTGGTATTTTATCTTATAAATTTTTGGATCAAAATTTTTACCACATACAACCCTTTTCAAACTTTTCTTACTTCATGAATTATGTTTTCTATAAGGGACTTTTTTTACTCAAATTTCTTTTGTTGAGTAAAATTATTTATTTTGAACTTCAACCTCCAATATTTAATTTATTAATTTATTTTACATTTTATATGGTGTTATCTTTTTTTTTGTAAATTACTCATTTCATTTAAATCCTTCTAATAGATTGTTATTTAACCTTAAAAATATAATGTTACCAAGAAAAAACCATCTTATATTATTTGGATCTTTGTTCAAAGTCAATTTATTAACTTAACACAAATATTCTCCTTTAATGAATTAAAATAAAATGATGTATCAATTTATGTGAATCTAAAAATTTTCTTTTCCACTTTTAAATGATAAGTTTTATTTTCTCTTTTTCCAATGTTAGTTTTCAAAAAATCTATTTCAATATATAAAATGTAACACCCCAAGCTTCCATGGTACGTTTCTCTTTGAATAATGCTATGGCGTGCATTGTACGCAACTTCGAGATTCTAACACACCACAACCAATCAAATTAGCCATTATGAGTAGTAATACCTACTTTTTGAAATTTTATAATTACTATCTCTCAAAATGGACTTCATTCTTGGATTGTTAATATCTAAATTATCCTAGGGTGAAATTTTGGTACTTTTCGAATAACTTTCATATTTTGATGAATAGTGAAAATTACTAAATTTTAATTAAAAACAACTTTTTTAATTGAAATAATTAATATTGATAAATTATGAATTTTAGTGGTTTTAAATTATATTTAGAATATATTTTTACTATTTAATTCAATGTTTGTCATTGGAAATAATTTCATAATTAAACCAGACATAAACAAGTGCCAATCTTTTGATAGTTATTATCTCTTAAAAACACGCTTTTTTGTTTTAACAACAGGAATTAATTTTAAATTAATTTCTTCCGATTATGTGTTATGAATTTGGAAAAATGGATTTCATATTTGGAATCAGGATGTCCATATTTTGTAAATAGGTAACTTTTATTTTTAGACATTTTGAATAATTACTTCGGTAAATATTTTATTTACCATGGTTAAAGGGTAAATCCGGTAAATAAGGGTTAACAAATAATATTATAATAACACTAAATTACCCTAAAACATGTCCTAACCTTATTGCTGGATACATGTCCGACCATGGGAATCTTTGTGTTGATTTTGGGACCTGATGGAGCCACTTGTAAATGATAATGACACTTTATGTTAATTAAGTTAAAATAAATACAAAAATGACATAAGCATATATCTTATAGGAAAACATTTTTTACATAGGGTTATATATGCTGGATTTTAGATTATAAGTATTCATTAGAAAGATAAGAATATTTACTACGTAATTATATTTTATTTATAATTTTTAGACAATAAATAATTTAATTTATTTGTGACACAATGATGATGCAGTAATTACCATAATAGTGAAATATTAAAATAATTGATATTATAAATACCCAAATAAATATAATTTGAGACTTTTTATGAGTTAAAATAATTTTCTAGGTTAATATGACATGTTAGTAATGATTTAATTAAAAAATTTCGAATTAATCATTCTGCTATGATTTTTACAAAAAATCAATTATTGAATAGTGTCAAAATTGACATAAAAGAGTTTTTAAAACAAATATTATATTATTAATTGACATTAAATTCATAAAAATCTATGGTTCGGCCAAGAGACTTATATCATGATAGTTGTAACATTAATGGACCACTTGGGGGTCTCTTGGATGTATATAGTATGTTTATTAACCATATAATATAAAAATACAAAGAGACATTGTAAAAGTGAAACTAATTAACTAAGAGTTAATACTTAAAGATAAGGTTAATATGGTAACACGAAACTATCTAAATCCTATTATTTGAGTGGTTTTCGACCTAGACCCACCTTAACCTTTAAATTATCCACTTTGGAGCCATTATAAACCAAATATGAATTTTTTATAAAATAATATTTCTAGATTTTCCAAAGGTGCCTCTCACCCCTCTTATAAAAGGGCACTCCCCCTTCTCATTAATTCACATCTTCAAAGACTTTTGGTTCGGACAAACCCTACCCAAATACTCTCTCAACATCCCTCACTTCATCCTAGTGGCCTTACTTTATTCAGAAAGCCAACCTATGGATCCCTTTTGATCAAATCAAAAGGAAGAACCCGAAGAAGAGGTAATAATTTCAGCACCCTTTTTTCAAGTTCCTTTCTTCTTCCACTTATTCTTTCTTTGTTATTTGTATTCTAAAATAATAACTCCTGTATCTTTTATATACTGTGA
Organism: Viscum album; assembly: GCA_963277665.1. Taxonomy (NCBI): domain Eukaryota; kingdom Viridiplantae; phylum Streptophyta; class Magnoliopsida; order Santalales; family Viscaceae; genus Viscum; species Viscum album. Next base: position 1,819,345,273 of record OY728127.1, read on the forward strand.
TGTTATTATAAATATGGTACAACCATATTCAGTATTCTATCCATCCTTTGAATGGCATGTCAGTATACGTGCGTACGTACGGCTTACTGTCTCCACGTCGTGGTGTAATTGTCATTCAATAAATTATTATTTGGATGGGTATAATAATGATTTTTAATTCATGTAAATAATAAATATAACATGATAATTATTCTTTCTATATGATATACCATCCATTTATATATTATTTTAACATTAAAAAAATGATATTGTCGCTCGTGCATACGTACGGACTACCATCTCCCCGAACACGATGAGATTCATTCTCTATCGTATCCATTCAAGTATAATTATTATTCGATGATTAACAACAATGTTTAAGGACTTGATGAAATTCTGGATATGAATAGGATACGACCTATCCCTAACAAACACGGCTTACATAACAATGAATATAAAGGAAAACAAGTAAGTTAACACCCGAATTTACGATAATACTAATATATTATTAACAAATAAATGTTAAAAGAACATATATGATATCATATTAATGTAAATGATTCTTGTATAATTCAATAAAAATTATTTCACCATTATATAGGAGGTTAACCTACTGTCGACCAAGGAAAAAGTACAACGTCAGAGGTTTCTTATCTCACTTTTAATTCCGTGAGAATTCCATTGTTCACCACTTTTTTATTGCATGTGGTGTGTGTACTGACCATGATTGTATTAATTGTGTAATATAATTTAATTTATGGATAATTACATCATCATGGTATTATCCTTCTTTCATGGGTGTATGTTTCGTAAGTTACCAAATCGATAAGGGAATTTGAAATTTAAATTTCCATTTACTCAGCTTTACGCAAACTTCATTGATTATTTTACTCCGAGATTATGTGTGGAATCACTATTCATTTTCTTATGTCATAATTTACACTCCCCTTTTCTGTGGATATACATCTGATACACATAATCACTTTATTGATAATTTCTCATGTCATCGATATGAATTTGATTACAGTAATTTTAACTCATTCTTCATTTGTTGAGTTAAACATCCAATTCATTTGTGTTGTTTTTACAAGATTATGTGTGAATTTCCTTTGATTGTTTTACACTGAATATACAATCATATATATTGTATTTATATTTGTCACACATAACTATGCCGTTTATTTATCCTTAACCTAAGGATATAACCTTTATGAGATATTTCATCTCAATTTACATTCCATTGAGAGTTCTTTGTTGTTATACACCATATCACTTTTATGTGGTGTATATAATGTACTTTGACATAATATATCGTGAATCCATTTATTCTCATGATATTACAAATTTTTTATTACCTCAATTATTTGTATTCAAGTTTCTCTCTTTTGGATAGAAACTCTAACTAAAATACCATTTTTAAATGTTTTAAAGACTTATTCTTCTAAATCATGCTCATTAATGTCCATGTTTTAAAAAATGGTTTTAAGGATTTATTTATATGGACATTAATGTTTTAAAATTAAAACTCCTTTTAAAAGTTTCAAAGTGTTATGGGACACTTTGAATCAAAAATATATTTTTAAACGACTTCTTGACAAATAGTGCGACTTTTAAATGTTTTCAAGAAAATGGGGATATTTCTCTCAAATAGTTTTGATGGTTATTTTAATCTATGTCAATATCATTCATTATTATCAATTGAGGTTAATATGATACAATAAAATCTTCCATATTTTATAGAATGAGTTATGTTTGAGTGTGGATGTTCTATTTTTATACCATTCATGGTTTGTGGTTAAAGTTTTGACATTTCGTATGCTATTTTTAATACGAATGTTTATGTTATGTTTAAAAATGTTCATATGGGGAATGCATTGGACATAGTAAGTGACGGGTAGAGCCCGATATAGCTCCTCGATGCATCGGTAGGTCTCATGAGACAAACTAGTGTCTTGGAACAAGGCCTTGACAAATTCATATTTGTAGTCTTGGCACGAGGCCTTGACTATGTGGTTATGATAGTCTGGAATTATGCATTACATCATTATGAAAGTGGTTATTGATATTGCATGTGATTATTCGACTAGTAGAATATCCATGTGAATAAGTAAATGGAATTATTTCATTTTATCTTTGCCATTTTATGCTTAAGTTCATGTTTAAAAGGCTTTAGTTTTAGTTAAACATTGCCTTAGATATTTATGCGTATATACGAAAGCTTCTGCTATATTTTTATCCTTACTGAGCATCGGAGCTCACCCCTTTCAATGTTTTATTTTTCCCAGGATTGTGAAGAAGTAAATTATGAATGACCTGTTGGGATAGTATGAGTGTGGACTATGGAGACTATGTTGTTGTAGTTTTCATTTTATGATGTAAGGAAAAATTTATTAATGTATCTAGTTATTCCAAGGCTACTAAACTAATCGGTCTTTCAAGACTTGATCTTTCTTGTGATCATGCCAATGTTATTTAATAATGCACCGACTCTGGGTAACTGGGGTCGGGGCATTACAGTTGGTATCAGAGGAACTTTAGTACAAAACTTGGAAGATAGATTTAGATAAAATCTGATTAGAGCACGTAGACCTAAGATGGACTTTGAGGATTAGTATATAAGAACTTCCTAGAATTTTGGTATTGTAGAGATATTGTGAGTTTTTCGATAAATACATCCCTATCTGGATATGAGCAGGTAGAGGCAGCTCTGGCACAGATGTACCTAGTGGTAAAACCTGGAAACACCACTTTGAGGTAGACTCGAACAAGAACTTGTGCACGACAACAGGCCTTTCTGCACTCTTGGTTACGATACTCTCGGGGGATATGCTTTGGTTAATTCACATTATTACTATGAACCATTATAAAGAGTATAAAAAAAATTCCCCAAAGAATATATGTCGAGAAATAGATAGTGGATAGCCTAGATTTTAACATAGGGTACCCCAAATTAGGATATACTATGCAATTACAAGATTATCCTATTATGTCTAATTTTTTTACATTCTTATTAGATAAGTATTCAAAAACCCTAATTTTATTTTCTTTTTGTTAGTTAAAACATGGAGGGAGCAAGATCATGAACAACTCTTCTCACTCTTCCTGAAGAAATACTTACAATTATTATCTAGAAGTCATGCACAGATGATGTTGAAACTTTTTCAAATGTCCATGTTACATGAAAACAACTTTATGAGACATCCAATACCTCTAGCATTACACAATTAGTCCAATGATCAAGTACCGACTATGGGACAATATTTCGCTCTCAACTTTCTTACCACGCTAAGCGTGGGAAGTACCATCTGGGTCTTTTCAAATTATTCACTTTATCTCAAAATTACGATGCACTAAATGATTTTATGGATGCTGTAGAAGAGGGAGACCTTCCAGTAGCCTATATGTATCAGATTATATATTTTTTTCTTTTGGGACATACATAAACTGATTTTCCAAAGCCTTATTTTGAAATATTTGAAGACGAATCAGTAAGAATTTTTCTAAATAAACATGTTTAAGAAGATGTCTCAAAATTATATATTATAAATACCTATGTTTTTATAATTCATAGGTGTTTCCATTGACATGATCAAAGATGGATGAGGAGCTTTTGGGTAAAGGAAGTAGATGATTTTGAAAAATTCTTAAGGTACCATTGTTACACATGAACACATTCTACAAAAAGGAAATTCCGCCTAGTCTCTCTAGAGTTCATGATGTGTTCCACATATCCCTAGTGACAAAAAACATTCCTGACCCCATGCATATACTCACCTATGAAGAATTAGAACTGGAACCCGATCTATCTTATTGTGAAGAGCCTATCAGAATTCTTCATACCAAAGATCAAGTGTTGAGAAACCAGATGACTCATCTGGTAAAAGTTCTATGGAGAAATCATAAGATGGAAGAGGCAATGTGGGAACCCGAGGAACATATGATGAAGAACCTATATGGAAATATATGGATGGTGAAATGTTTAAAAGTGTTAGTGCTCTTTATTGATGGGATTACATTGGAAGAATTTTCTTTTGTATGTGTCACCCAGCAATTTATCATGTGAAAATGATATTTAAGGAAGAATTATCTTTTCTCTTGCGGATATAGTTATAAATAACCATTTGGTCTTATATGATCATTGGGTTTGAGGCAATTATAAGTTATTATAATTTGGGATGAAAATGCAAGGTATTAGATAAGATTTGCTGTTAAATTATGTTATGGTTATTTTGAGGAATTTATCTCATTTTGGTAATGTTATAAAATATAGTTTTTGATAAAGGACAACACGCAGACCGTGTGACAATCCGTCGTGTCAGACAAAGCTGTGGGAATCGAACCCACAACCAATGTGCGATTGGGAATTATCGCGTACCACTGGACTACGTGAAGTACCTGGTTAGTGTGACTATTATTTTTAGTTAAATGATTTTATAGATCAATAATAATTTGATTTGGGATCTTATGTCTTATCAAATGAATACCCTTAGTATAGGAAAATTATTTGGTGATTAAGTGATAAATGTTATTTTGGAATGTGTTCACTTTGTTGTGAACACTATATGCCCATGGAAAATAGAATATTATGGTATTTCATTTGAGGAGTAATGGTGGATTTTTATCTATGTTTTTATTGTGGATTTATAGTTATTTGGGTTATTTGTGGAAGTTATTAGGTTAATTACTTTTAAGTATGCGACTTTAATAGTAATTAATGTCATTTGGGGATATAATTTAACGTGGAAGACTACCTTCTTATAAGTTTTGGGATTCAATATTAGTTTTGATTTTATTGAAGGATTTTAAGGACAATTGATTATTGAATGGTATTTATTTAACTTTGGGGTATTGATGGTTTAATTTTAGAAATTAAGATTAGTGTTTTTTTCCTCTAATGGAATATACATTTGGGGGATCATCAGATATTATACTAACCATTTTGGTTTTGATTAATATTTAAAGACAAAGTAAATATATAGTTTATCCTTCGTGAATCATGTATTTCTATATATGTTTATTCTATCTCTTCTATTGTGACCAAGTCTTATTGAATAATCATTGTTCAAAAAAATGAGTTAGTGGTAAAAATTTATTAAATAATTAAACACTACTTAAAAATTAAGTATATCTCTTTATGTTCTTAGTCAATATCATCAATTAATTCCCCGTCCTTATGTAATGTATCTTAAAACAAAAAATGTTGTCCGTTTACTTTTCCTACTGGGAGACTAATGACCGTTTGTACCAACATAAGTTTGTGATTTTCTTATTGTTAACTTTTTTCTGATCTTGTTTTCTATCCATCTCTATCATAACATAACACTTAGTTTATCATCCATATCCATGTTTTCCTATATGTAATCCTAGTATGGGTTATCTTGGGTGACCTTTATACCTCTCTTCCTTTATTTTAAAGTGATAGTTTTATTGACTCTTTTTCCGATGTAGGAATTTCAATTATATTATCAACCCCAATATTAAAAGAAATTGTGAGGAAACAATTTATTGAAGGAGGGGAGAATGTGAAACCCCAAGCTTCCATGGTACGTTTCCATTTGAAAAATGCAATGGTGTGCATTGTACGCAACTTCGAGATTCTAACACACCACAACCAATCAAACTAGCCGTTATGAGTATTAATACCTAATTTTTGAAATTTTATAATTTCTATCTCTCAAAATGGACTTCATTTTTGGATTAGGAATATCGAAATTATCCTAGGGTGAAATTTTGGTACTTTTCGAATAAATTTCATATTTTGTTGAATAGTGAAAATTACTAAATTTTAATTAAAAACTTTTTTTAATCGAATTAATTAATATTGATAAATTATTAATTTGATTGGTTTTAAAGTATATTTAGAATATATTTTTACCTTTTCATTCAATTTTTTTCATTGTACATAATTTCACAATTAAACCAGACATAAACAAGTGCCAATCTTTTGATAGTTATTATCTCTTAAAAACACGCTTTTTTGTTTTAACAACGGGAATTAATTTTAAATTAATTTCTGCCAATTCTGTGTTATGAATTTGGAAAAATGGATTCCATGTTTGGAATCAGGATTTCCAAATTGTGTAAATAAGTAACTTTTATTTTTAGACATTTTGAATAATTACTTCGGTATATATTTTATTTACCAAGGTTAAAGGGTAAATCCGGTAAATAAGGGTTAATAAATAATATTATAATAATACTAAATTACCCTAAAACATGTCATAACCTTATTGGTGGATAAATGTCCGACCATGGGAATCTTTGGGTTGATTTTGGGACCTCATGGAGCCACTTGTAAGTGATAATGACCCTTTATGTTAATTAAGTTAAAATAAATACAAAAATGACATATGCATATATATTTTAGAAAAACATAATTTACATAGGGTTATGTATGTTTGATTTTAGATTATAAATATTAATTAGAAATATTTAAAGTTTTACTACATAATTATATTTTATTTATAATTTTTAGAAAATAAATAATTTAATGTATTTATGACAAAATGATGATGCAGTAATTCCATAATAGTGAAAAATTAAAATATTTGATATTATAAATACCCAAATAATTATAATTTGATACTTTTTATGAATTACACTAATTTTATAGGATAATATTCCATGTTATTAATTATTTAATTTAATTGTTTCAAAGTAATCATTCTGTTATGATTTCTACAAAAAATCAATTATTGAATAGTGTCAAAATTGACAAAAAAAAAAGAGTTTTTAAAACAAATATTATATTATTAATTGATATTAAATTCATAAAATTATAAGGTTAGGCCAAGAGACTTATATCATGATAGTTTTATCATTAATATACCACTTGGGGGTCGCTTGGATGTATATAGTAAGTTTATTAACCATATAATATAAAAATACAAAGAGACATTGTAAAAGTGAAACTAATTAACTAAGAGTTAATACTTAAAGACAAGGTAAATATAGTAACCCAAACCTATATAAATCCTATTGGATGAGTGGTTTTCTACCTATCCCCACCTTAAACTTTAAATAATCCACTTTGGAGCCATTAGAAACCGAATATGAATTTATTATAAAATAATATTTCTATCTTTTCCAAAGGTGCCCCTCACCCCTCTTATAAAAGGGAAATCCCCCTTCTCATTAATTAACATCTTAAAAGCCTTTAGGTTCGGCCAACCCCTGCCCAAATACTCTCTAAACTTCCCTAAATTCATCCTAGAGGCCTTCCTTTAGTCAGAAAGCCAACATATGGAGCCTTTTTGATCAAATCAAAAGGAAGAACCCGAAGAAGAGGTAATAATTTCACCACCTTTTTCAAGTTCCTTTCTTCTTCCACTTCTTCTATCTTTGTTATTTCTTTTCTAAAATAATAACTCTAGTATATTCTATATACTGTGATGTTATTATAAATATGGTACAACCATATTCAGTATTCTATCCATCCTTTGAATGGCATGTCACCATACGTGCGTACGTACGGCTTACCATCTCCACGTCGTGGTGTAATTGTCATTCAATAAATTATTATTTGGATGGGTATAATAATGATTGGTAATTCATGTAAATAATAAATATAACATAATAATTATTCTGTATATATGATATACCATCCATTTATATATTATTTTAACATCAAAAGAATGATATTGTCGCTCGTACGTACGTACGGAGTACCGTCTCCACGAACGCGATGAGATTCATTCTCCATCGTATCCATTCAAGTATAATTATCATTTTATGATTAAAAATAATGTTTAAAGACTTGGTGTAATTATGTATATGAATAAGATACAGCCTATCCATAACAAACATGGCTTACGTAACAAAGAATATAAAGGAAAACGAGTAAGTTAACACCCAAAATGAAGATAATACTAAGATATTATTAACAAATCAATTTTAAAAGATCATATATGATATGATATTAATGTAAATTATTCTTTTATAATTAAATAACAATTATTTCACAATTATAAAAGAGGTTAACCTACTGTCGACCAATGAAAAAGTACAAATTAAGGGGTTTCTTATCTCACTTTTAATTCCGTGAAAATTCCACTGTTCACCACTTATTTATTGCATGTGGTGTGTGTACTACACATGATTGTATTAATTGTGTAATATACATTAATTTATTGATATTTACATCATCATTATATTATCCTTCTTTCATGGGTGTATGTTTTTTAAGTTACCAAATCGATAAGGGAATTTGAAATTTGAATTTCCATTTATTCGGCTTTACTCAAACTTCATTGATTATTTTACTCCGAGATTATGTTTGGAATCACTATTCATTTTCTTATGTCATAATTTCCACTCCCCTTTTATGTGGATATACTTTTTATACACATAATTACTCCATTTATAATTTCTCAAGTCATCAATATGAATTTGATAAGAGCAATTTTAACTCATTCTCCATTTGTTGAGTTAAACATCCAATTCGTTGGTGTTGTTTTTACAAGATTATGTATGAATGTCCTTTGATTGTTTTACACTGAATATCTAATCATATTTAGTGTATTTATATTTTTCACACATAACAATGTCGTTGATATATCCTTAACCTAAGGATACAACCTTTATGAGAGATTTCATCTCAATTTACATTCCATTGAGACTTCTTTGTTGTTATACACCAAATCACTTTTATGTGGTGTATATTATGTACTTTGACATAGTATATCATGAATCCCTTTATTCTCATGATATTATGAAGTTTCGATTACTTCAATTATCTGTATTCAACTGTCTCTCTTTTGGTTAGAAACTCTATCTAAAATACCATTTTTTAAATGTTTTAAAGAGTTATTCTTCTAAATCTTTCTCATTAATGTCCATGTTTTAAAAAATGGTTTTAAAGATTTATTTATATGGAAATTAATGTTTTAAAATTAAAACTCCTTTTAAATGTTTCAATGTGTTATGGGACACTTTGATTCAAAAATCTATTTTTAAACGGCTTCTTGACAAATAGTGTGACTTTTAAATGTTTTCAAGAAAAGGGAGATATTTCTATCAAATAGTTTTGATGGTTCTTTTCATATATGTCAATATAATTCATTATTATCGATTGAGGTTAATATGATACAATACAATCTTCCATATTGTATCGAATGAGTTATGTTTGACTGTGGATGTGTGATTTTTATACCATTCCTGGTTTGTAGTTAAAGTATTGACATTTTGTATGCTAGTTTTAATACGAATGTTTATGTTATGTTTAAACATGTTCATATGAGGAATGCATTGGACTTAGTAAGTGACGGGTGGAGCCCGCTATAGCTCCTTGATGCATCGGTTGGTCTCATGGGACAAAATAGTGTCTTGGCACAAGGCCTTGACAAACTCTTATTTGTAGTCTTGGCACGGGGCTTTGACTATGTGGTTATGATAGTATAGAATTATGCATTACATTATAATGAAAGTGGTTATTAATATTGTATTTGATTATTCGACTAGTAGAATATCCATGTGAATAATTAAATGGCATTATTTCATTTTATCTTTGCCATTTTATGATGAAGTTCATGTTTAAAAGGCTTTTGTTTTAGTTAAACATTTCCTTAAGTATTTATGCTTATCTATGGAAGCTTCTGCTATATTTTTATCCTTACTGAGCATATGAGCTCACCCCTTTCAATGTTTTATTTTTCCCAGGATTGTGAAGAAGTAAATTATGAATGACCTGCAGGGATAGTATGAGTGTGGACTATGGAGACTATGTTGTTGTAGTTTTCATTTTATGATGTAATGTAAACTTTATTAATGTATCTAGTTATTCCAAGGCTACTAAACTAATCAGTCTTTCGAGAATTGATCTTTCTTGTGATCATTCAAATGTTATGTATTAATGAACCAACTCCAGGTAACTGGGGTCGGGGTGTTACATCAAAAATGATTTTCATTTCAAAATAAGAATTTACAAATTTGACTTTCAATTCCTCTTACAATGAGAGATAAATATTCCATGAAGCAATTATTTATGAACCACCCTGTGAAATATTTTATTATATTCCTATTTTTTATGATTCAAATTTTTATCGAATTATTGGGTTTATGTGGTTATTTATGTGATACCTATTAAAATGATATGTGAAACCTATTATTGTTCCTAGGTTTTATATTATGTGAAAATAAGAATTTTTATTATGAAACACATGTGTATGGTTAATATTTATGTGATAGGTGGGACATATATACTCCAATTCATTATGTAAATCTTTAAATCACTTTTAATAATTGGTAAATGGGGAGTGATACTGAATGAAAAATGAAAAACATGTTGTGATTCATGATATGTTATTAGAAATAGGTTAGTTATGTATGATATACTAATGAAAAAATGGGAGTGAGCCCTAATCTATAAAGAAAAAAATTGTGAAACATTATCCACTATTTTATGATTTCTATTAATTTATATGGTGCATAATTATCAGGTTTTTTACCGATGATATATAGAAAATTCATGATATAAATTTTTTTATTTCGCGATTTGTGATATATTATTTATTGGGTATAACTTTCTTATGAATCTTAATTATAACCACATTCTTATATTATACTCATTTATGATATTTAATTGTTATCTCATATGTTCACCCTTTCTGAGCATCTGAGATCTCCCCATTTTTGTTTTTCCATTTACCTATATTATGAAGATTAGAAAATTATAAGATGAATATAGCAGTATCTTATGTGAATAATTATTCAGAGAAGTTAAAAATTATCTATAGATTAAGAAGTGTCTTAAATAGTTTGGAAAATGTCCACTAGTTGAAAAAAATTTGAGTTTTAGTTAATATTTTTTCACAATTATCTAAAACTATAAAATTAAATGTTCTTGAGAATTTATTATAAATAATTGTTTTTTACATAATATAACTTTGATAGTCACATCTCTGGTCTACTATAGATGGTATCGTTGAAAATGTTTAGTTATTTATATTGGTTAGTCTATTTACCTTTCTTAGGGTTAGAGAACCTTAGTGAAAACCCCAAATATGAGTCTACGTATACGATGATGTCCTAAAATATTTGTAAATTTTTAGGTTGTTTGGTTTCCTATAAATACATAACTATATGGATACAAGAATGTTGATGTCATTGTGGAACATATACACCTATTGGTAATCACCCAAAAAAATATTGGTTTCACAATGACATTGATGAATGATTAGTTAAACATAGAATTTACACATGGCTTGAAACTTCTAGGGGGCATGATTTGGTTGATCATATGACATTTATGAACCAATATAAATGATTTAATTCCAAGTTACATGGATGGATTAGGTTTATAATTATAAAACTACCCAACTTAAAGTAACCTAAGTTAAAAAAAGATTGATATTAGTTGAACTGATGTCATTATAAGCTAATTTAATGATGAAAAAGGGTAAATTGTTTTAATGTTGAATCTATTTTATATTGTTGATTATGATAATTATATATGATGTTAATTATTTTTCACTAATGTTTATCCTTATTTTTTTTTGAATGGTTGGATTTTGGAGGAACTAATATAATAATGGAAGTGATAGATGACACAATAATTTTCCCAATGACCAACCAAATGGGATATAATCTGGTGTTAAAAATCTTTTGGTTAGACTATCATAATTATCCTGAATAAATTTTAACAACTTGAGTATTTCTGAACACTTGAACCCAATAAATAATATAAGTATTGGGTTTCAAAGAATATTATGTGAAAATGAAGATAATGGAATGAAGATTAATTTTCCCTGGTGTCAAAAATGTGGGAAGGGACATCCAAGGTAACTTATTAGAAGAATTGGAAGTTGTTTTACCAATGGTAAATGAGGAAATCAGGAAGCAATCATTTAAGGAAAAACTAAGAGTTCAAATAACATGATGGTGAAAAATAATATTCTTCTTAAGGATCCACTTGTAGTTAGATGTTTTAGATGTGTGAAATTTTGGTACTATTAAAATGAGTGTAATTATCCAAGTGATTATGATGAAAATTGAAAAAAATATCTTAGACCCAATGATTAAGAAAATACCATTGCAAGGACTACTATTGATGTGGATAGTTATAATTAAGCATTTCTAGGTACACTTATTCGTCACTCTAGATTTTCATATGTCTTATGTACTGGATGTTTTCACCAACTATTAGATGATAAAATAAAAACATTTAGTGGTATAATTATTATAGCCAATTTATAGGAATATTAATGAAGTTAAATGGGATTATTATTCATGAAATCCATATTATCATTCCTTTAGATATATTTTTTGTGATTTTCACAATGGATTTGTTCTCTCTACCTAGAGGAAAAAATATCTATAGTAAGAAAAATATATTTCATAATAACATAAGATATTATATCTATTAAAGGATAATAATAAACAATGAATGGAAAAAAAATAATATAATATGGGTCATGATATCGAATAACAGTAGACTCTTGGAAAAACCCAGTAGAGAAAAAATCAATATTATGGATATCCCAATTCTATGGAAAGATATATATTTCTCAAGTTTGAATGGTTGATATCTCTTTAGAAATAATATTCTGATTATTCCCTATAAGTTAAATTTTCTTATATATTTCCATTAGTATGTGATAATTGAAATTGCTATAGTATAATTTATTTAGGGGGGGTAAAATAATGTAACGCACCGGTTTTTTGAAAGCTTATTGTTTCCATAAATTATATTTTTATAATCCTAAGTTATTTTTTTCTATTTATTAATATAAACTGAAATATATTAGGGAACATGTCATACTATATAGTGATTAAATTAACAAAAAATATTCTTTCATTGTAAAATTTTAGAATAAAATCACATGAAATAGAGCATTACAAATTATAGATGATTACATCCATTAAATCTACAAAAATTGAAAGGGTATAATAAATTAAAAATAATTATATATTTATAACTATAATTTAATAAAAGTAATTTTTTCATGTATGATTGTTTGATATTATATGGATCATTTTAAGAGCTAGGTGTTTAGAATGTGTGAGATTCTGACTCTCAATGTTCCCATAATTAATTTTTGTAATATATTAAATATATTAAAATCATGTCCATGCAGTTTTTGTAAAAAAATAGTAATAACTCTCGAATAGAGCACAAAATCAAAAATCGAAGGGAAAAATTTATTTTATAAGTTGGGTTTTACCTAAGTCGTGATATAAACATATTCATTTTTAGGTTTTTGTGAATTTTTTTTCATGAGAACATAATTAATAAAATTAATCAATTAATTTATTTATTTTATTTTATTATTACAAAAACCAAAATACTCTATTTAAACATTGTTATGACCAATTTTTATGGTTATCCACATAATCTTAAAAACTTTATAGGATCTATTGGAGAGAGATTTGTAAGATATATGGGTGAATGACAACAGATCAAGATCAGATCGAGCATCATTGCACCATCAGAATTTGTTCATCACACCAATGATGAAAACACATGATCATTCTTCATTAATGATCAGTAATAACTTAATAAAGGATGTTTGATTTGTTATTTACATACCATAATTATATCTTAGTTTAATTTAGATCAATTCCATATACATGAATTGATCCATGCATTGAAAGTACATTTAATTGAAAGATTTATTTTTGTACATTGATTTTTATACCTCTTATTTCATCTAAATATATGGAAATTGATCGAGGATGGATGAAAAAAAATGCCAAAATTTTTTCCAAAAATAATGTTGTTTATGGAACCCCAAATTTCTGTTCATGTTCATTAGAGGAATTTTCTTTGGCATGTGTTTTTATGATTACCTGGTATTTGATCACTGTGTGACCATTCTTTAGCACAACGAATCAATTCCATAGGTGAGGTTCATGATAGAGGGTGAGATCGACGTGGGATGATTATGGAGGATGATCATAGGTATATTAGAATGGATTTTCAATATCCATTCATCCTGGATTCGATAGTGCAGCTACGAATGACATGTGTGGGATTTTATCTAGTGGATTCGAAGCTTGGAATCCTAATATTTGGAAATGGGAGGATTAGATGACCCTATATCTTCATTTTATGGAATATCAAGTGCCAAAAGGGTTTTGGAGGTAGGAAAAGAGTAGATAAGACCTCAGTGTCCGGTTTCTGATGATAGTCATAGGGAAACAATATTTCTAAATACTTCAAGAGATGATCCTTGGATAGGGTTTCAGCAGTGTATGAAACCTAGGATGGATTGAGTTTGTTTAGGGTGAGTTCGTGTTTCACTAACAATGGTTGATGAAATCTTGCATGACATTGTTTCACCAGTTTTATAACTAATCAGGAGATGGTTGAGGGACCACTGAGGTAGAAATATAGGTAGGTGCATGGGTGGTATGCAGGGTGGAAGATGTAACATATGGGATGGCAGAGTGGAATGAGGTGGTCTGAGGTTTTACATAATAACACCATCACCCCCAGGTGGTCTATGCCAGGATCAGAGATCTGGTGGTTAGGGACAATATTAGCTACAAGATATAAAGTATTTTACACCAGCGACTCTAGGGATGATATGAGGTATGATCTGTGCCTTTTTCTAACATATCTATACTAATGATAGACATAGATACAAGTCATTCATTTCATTCCACTTATTTGGTTTGATAATTATAGGTTCTAATTGTCCCTTTGGCTTAACCCTTGCACTTGGAGACTCTAGTAGGAGATGACTAAGTTATTTCACACTTCTTCCAATAGTGTGATCTGATGCTTGGAGGTGATATTTTCGTAAGGTATCTCTTTTTACCAGTGATGAGGCCTTATGAAATCATATTTTATATGAAATAATTATCTATATTTCATTCCCATATTGACTATTTTAGGTAGAATATTTAACGTGTATGTAGTGATGTGATGACATTTTCCATTGTGGGTGAAAAGGAAACCTTAGCAGAGTATGATATGATCAAGAATAAGAGGGTATATATGATTACTACTCTATTTGATAACATGAGTCTTAGATAAAGGGATTTTATGGGATATCAGTTCCTTAATGTGGTGGCATGGTATGAGGATATCTTTCCTAATGATGTTCTAGGCCTACCACCCTTCTAAGAGATATAATTTTTCATTTAATTACACCCGAATATGACTAGGATATCTATTTCTCCATATAATATGACCCCCACAGATATCTGTGAGCTAAGGGTGTATTTGAATGACTTGTTGGAGAAGGAAGTTATGAGACCCTGTGTTTCCCCCTGGGCAGCCCCTGTGTTGTTCTCTAAGAAGGAATATGAGATCTTGAGATTATGTGTTGATTACGGGTGCTAGAACCAGGAGACCATGAAGAATAAGTATCATCAACCAAGGATAGAATACCTCTTTGACCATTAGATAGGGGTCTGATGGTTCTCAAATATTGAACTCGTATCAGAATATCACCAACTATGAGTACAATATGAGGATAGATCAAAAATAAAATTCAAATGTCACTCTGGTCACTATGAGTACTTGGTGATTCCGTTCATCATAACAAATTCCCCATAAGTGTTCATGGGAATCATGATCCAGAACAATAATCAGTTCTTAGACCGGTTTTTTGTAATCTTCATCGTTGATTTCATTGAATACTTAGCCTCTAGGGAGGATCTCACGAGACATTTGAGGATATTACTGGACACAATCTGAGAACACCAATTTTATGGGAATCTCTCAAACTATTAGTATTGGATTTGATAGGTCCACTGTTGGGGAAACATCATCTCAGAGGTAGGAGTGGTAGTGGACCCCGCAAAGGTTGAGGAAGTGTCAGCTTGGGATCCACCCCTAAGTGTTATCGAGGTGTAGAGTTTCCTTGGGTTTGATGGGTACTATTGATTATTTTTACATAATTTATCTACAGTGGAAATCCCCTTAATATATTTTACCTAAAAGGGTAATCCTTTTATGTGTACAAAAAGGTTCTAGAAGTTCTTTCAAGAGTTGAGGTAGAGGTTGATGAGTGCTCCCATATTGATATTTACAAAAAGGGTGTTAAGTACATAATGTTCTATGATGTGTGAGGGACCGAGATTGGTTTTGTTCTAATAAAGAGGTTAGTGGTGATCATATGGTTTAAATCTGTTGATACCACATGATAAGAACTACCAGCCTATGATCATGAGTTAGCATCAGTATTCTTTGCACTGAATATGTGGCAATGCTACTTGATGGGAGAACTATTTATCATCTTCTCTATCCACAATAGACATAATCATATCTTATCTCATAAGTATATTTACTTTTGGGAGAGGTGATGGCTATAGTTACTCTCATACTATGACATCTAGATTTTATATACTACTAGGAAGGGTATATTGGTGGTAGAATCTCTCTGTAGGTAATCTTGTTCTTAGTTGTTAGAGAAGTTTTTAGATCATTTAGACTTATTGCAGTCATCCTTAGTGGACAAGGATGGTGATTCATATATCTAGTTGATGTTCACCACCATAGTATCTACTTTATCCAGCACTACCCATTATCAACAATAATAAAAAGGGCTAGGGGGTACTTTTATCAGTGATAAAAGAAGACACTAATAAAGGTATATTTCATAAAAAATTTAATTTATTATTAAAAGTCATATATTAATATATAAATATATTTTTATTGATATAAATATAATATATTTTAAAAAATATCATTTATATAAGGCTAAATTCACATTTACACATAATATATTATATATTTTGTGAAAATGGAATATTAAATAAATAAAAATAAAATATTAATTTATAATTTTATAATTATTAGTGAGTAATAGTTATTTAATAAAGATTTGAAGATATAAAAAAAATCAATAAATGATCTAAAATAAGTTGAAAATGTGTGTCAAACATCAAACAACCATAACTTTTGATCCGGGTGTCCATTTGAGCTATACCACATATCAAATTGAAGATATCTAAAATAAATACACCATAGTGATTAGGGGAACCCTAGTCTCTTTTTCTGAGGCCTAAAAAGGCTTATAAGACCTGCAAAACTGAGTTTTTTGCTGGTATATCCAAATTTTTTAACATTCAATGGAATTTCTACTTCACTTAAGGAGGTTTTATTGACTTTTTTTAGTGGAGAGAAAATTTAATCCCTAGTATTATATTAATATTGATATTATAGTTTTTATGTTTTATAATTTTTCAAATATTATTTTTTTTAATAAAATATATAAAAATATATTATTATTTTTTATGTAATCACACATAAAAATTTAATTTTAGAAATAAATATGTAAAAATATTCACATATAAAATATCTTTATAAATATATGTAGATTATCTAAATAAAAAATAATATCTATTTTATTTAAAATAAAAATGAATGAATATTTATATAATAATAAAATTAATGTATATATAATGTTTATATATATATAATGTTTATATATATATAATGTTTATATATATATAATGTTTATATATATAATTATATTTACGGTTGCGTTTTTAGTAAAAAATTATATTTATTTATATATTCTAATATACATATATAAATATAGACATATAATATATGTATGTAAATATAACTATTTATAATTATATTTATAGAAGAAGTCATATATATAAATATATATATATGTATGTTTGTATGTATATATTTATAAACACACTCACACAAAAATATTTTAAAAGGGGTCTTAGAGAACTATTAAATGAGTGGGGAGGTTATATTAGAATTGTTAAAAGGGGTTTTAATCACTCATAAAAAACCAGGGGTCCTCCATCCAATTTGTATAAATTTTTTTTAAATTTTTTTTTGACTTTTATTAGTGATTTTTGTAGCGCTGATAAATGAACCCTTTTATCTTTTCTTTTTTAAAACTCGTAAAAGGGGCCTCTATTGGCCCCTTTTTAGCACTGAAAAGTGACCCCATTTAATGGTGATTATATTCTCAACACTTTACTAACAATGATAAAAGGGATTTATAATGCTGTTAAAAGGAGGATTTTTAGTAGTGAATGTTACCAAAACTATTTTATAGTGTTTCAGGGATCCTCAATGTAGAGAATCGATGATTAAGACCTTACATACTTAGATATCCACTAGAAATGCTCCTCATAGATATTTGGAATGTGGGTTGAACATTATCCTTTTTAGAGGATGGGCGATGGTACCGTTAATATTTCAGGAGGATGTGATGTTAGAGTATCATAAATCCACTATAGAAGTACATCTATGTGTGGAAAAAATGTACCATGACATCTGATGTAAATTTTGGTGGTCAGAAGTCAAGATTTTTGTTTTATATTTTTTCTCTTAATGCCACTTTTGTGAGAAAGTGAAGGCTAAGCACCAAGTTCTAGCATGTTTATCTCAAACCCTTTAGGCACTAATGTGGAAGCACTACTGGAAAATGTACCTATCCCCATGGTTTTCACCAAAACCGTGGGGATAGACCCCCCCTATACCCACGGTTTTGGAAAACCGTGGGTATAGGTGAATTTTCATGACCTATACCCACGGTTTGCCAAAACCGTGGGTATAGGGGGCTCTATCCCCACGGTTTTGGGAAACCCTGGGGATAGGTCCTGAAAAGTCACCTATACCCACGGTTTCCCAAAACCGTGGGTATAGGGGGGGTCTATCCCCACGGTTTTGGGGAAAACCGTGGGGATAGGTCTGGGATAAAATACCTATACCCACGGTTATGAAAAACCGTGGGTATAGGTCAATTTTGTGTGCGCGGGAAATTTTTTTTCCCGCGGGAAGGAATTTTTTTTTGGCAGGAACCCTATACCCACGGTTCTTCCCTCTATACCCACGGTTTTTATAACTATATTTAACTAAATATATATATATATATACATATATGTGAAGTTAGGGTAGTGGTTAGACGCGGTGTTTACAGCGAAGAGGTTGCGGGATCGAAACTCGGCGCCTGCATTTTTTTTAGGACCTATACCCACGGTTTTGAAACCGTGGGTATAGGTCGTTGAAACCATGGAAATTGTCTAAGTTTCGGTGACACGGTGGCAGGAAACCTATACCCACGGTTTTCCAAAACCGTGGGTATAGGCTGGGGACCTATACCGACGGCATTCCAGCCCACGGTTCCCAAAACCGTGGGTATAGCCTATACCCACGGTTTTGGGGGCTATACCCACGGTTTTGAACCGTGGGTATAGGCCGTTTTTCCAGTAGTGAAGTGGTATGAGATATCCATGGACTTCGTGATAGAGTTATCACATACATTCAAGGGAAATGATGCAATTTGGTTGATTGTTGACCAATTCACCATGTTTCCCCACTTCTTAACCATTTTAGAGTAGAGTTAGTTAGAGATAATGGGATTCTTGTATGTGAAGAATATAGTACAGCTCCATGGAGTTCCCACAATGATTATTTCAAACCATCATGATTTCTTCGCATCAAAATTATAGAGAGGATTAAAGGATGAATTTGAGATGCATCTGCATTTGAGCATTGCGTTTTAACCCTGGACTAATGGACACACTTAACAGAGCATTCAGGTGTTGGATGAAATATTGTAGGCTTAGAAGATAGACATTCTTCATAGTTGGGAGGATCACCTTCCATTGTTGTTGTTTTCATACAAAAACATATACCATTACAACATTGGTCTGGAACAATTAGAGTCATTTTAGGGAAGACCCTATAGGTCACTAGTTTGTTTGAATGATCATGGTGAGTCGACGCTCATGAGTATAGAGTTGCTGAAAGTGACTATAGATATGGTGTAGATTGTATAGTAGTAGATGAGAACTAAAAAAATCTATCATAAGTCTTATGTAGACTAATGATAGAGACATCTGGATTTCGAGGAGAGGACCATGTGTTCCTAAGGGTCTCGCATTGATGTATATTATGAATTTTTTGATGAGTCATCATGTAATATCTATGATTTATAGGTCCTTTGTAGATAAAATATAGAGTTGGTGATGTGGAATAGCTCTTGGATCAACCACTATAGATGGATTGGGTGTAAAACATCTTCCACGTTTCACAATTGAGGAGGTATGTGCACTACCCATCGCATGTTATTAACCGGGGAAAGATGGAAATCATGGTTGGAGCTACCTTTATCAAGTACCTAGTAATGTTAAAGTATCATCTGAATATGATTATTTATGTGTAACCAATTACCATATTATATTTCTAGTGGTAGCACATGAATCTTCTTAAGAGCACCTGCGAGTAGGAGACCCAAATGTGAGCCCACCACCCTAGTATTTTTAGTATATTTTTCTATTTTTGGGATAAAAATACTTATGGTGGGGAGAATATAATGTCTCTAAAATTACATGTATTAATTTTAGATGTTATATGTATTAATTTTAAATTCAGGCACTAAGATGACATGATATTTTGAGGCCAAGTGTCCCAGGAATTAAATTTTTAAAAATATTAAATATATCAAAATCAAACGTGTGTATTTTTTTTCTAAAAAGTGGAATATGTTCTGAATAGGGTTCTAGATAAAAAATTTGAGGGAACCATTGAGTTCAAAATGTAGGTTTTATACTAGTTGTGACATAACCCTTGTCTACATATCATGTTTTTGAAATTTTTTCACTAGTGTAAAATTAATAATATAAATAAATTTATTAATTTATTTGATTTATTTTTTACATAGAAATATAAATCCTTTGTTTAATCATTTTATGTCCAATTTACTAGGTTATCCGTATAACCCTTCCAATTTGAGAGGATTCATTGGAGGGAGATTTTGAGGATATCATTGTGAATGAAAATAGAATGAGATCAGATCGAGGATCGTTATACCATTGGAGTTTTTGGATATCACCAATGATGGAAATGAGAGACTATTATTCATTAGTGAATGATCCAAACTCTATGTTGGATGTTTGATTTATTATTTCCAACCAATTCATATATCCCTATTGAATAAAGATCAATTCCACGAACAAGAATTGATTCACGTGTCGACGATAGAATTAATTAATGGATTTTTTTGTTCATTGATTTTATACCTCTTTTGTCATCTAGATCTTTGACCATTGAATAATGTCAAAAGAAAAAAATTCATGTTTCATTCCTAAAATCTTATGGTGTATGGATTTCTCCCCATTTCTTTAATCCTTTATCTTGTGCATTTACATTGTCTATGGTTCGATGATTTCCCATGAATTTGATCAATCCATGGCAATTATTTAGTGAAATGGATCAATACCATGGGTGAAGTTCATGATAGAGGGTGTGATGATGTAACGACAATGATGGAGGATGATCAGAGGAAATCAGAATGGATTCATGGTATCCTTTGATCCTATATTCAATGGTGCATCTATGGATGATGTGCTTGGGTGTTTCCCATGCAGTTTCTATGCCCAAAACCCCAATATCTTGTGATCTAAAGGTAGGCCAACCCTGAATCTATGTTTTCTGGTGAGGGGGGTAATGGCAGAAGAATTCACCAATGTCACGGAGGAATAACACAAGGGTTATGGAAAATCCTGAGTCACATGACATGTAATCTAGCATTACATGCCATGTGGGAGCCCCCTGGCTGTGACACTAGGGTTTCCATCAAAGTTAAATATAACATGCCATGTGACCCTTTCACACATCTTGTTACTCATTTTGGGTAGATCAGTGTGTAACTAAGAGGTTATATGGGAATTTTTAAACCAATGTACATGGGTACAACTAGGTTTTCACAGGTTCGTACATGGTCATGACTAGCATTACACAGTCACAGGAAGATGACATGGATAAGGTGATATGCGATCTCTACAAATTGTATATTATTTCTATAATATGTGTATATGGATATATATATTACATGTGGTTAATCACCACATGGAAAGATTAGATGTTTTCTGGATGGGATGTGTACCCCTATTACACACCAGGTACCCCCTTTGAGGGTCTTTGTGGCCCTTAGTTTTTTCAGTTAGGACCAATATTAATTGATATTTGTCCCTTGGTCCATCACCTCAATGGTATATTGTCGAATTACATCCAATTATTTAGATTGTGTTTCCATATGGAGGATGAGCCCCAAATAGAATTTTTGTTGTCCCTCCGTGATATTAGAGAGTGATCCTCTATCATTTTATACCCAAGGTAGTTTTTGTGGAATTAGTGTGACCTATTTGGTCAAAGTGTTGATACTCCATTTTACAATTCATTTTAGTAGGGTTCTTGGTATCATAGGAGTACAACACCTTACATAGGGGCGGATATATGATTGGGTTTATGGTCTCCCCTAACTATAATGTGTGTGACCCCCTATATAACTTTTAGGTTATTGGATACCAGTGAAATTTTATGGATAAGGCCCAATGATCCTGACCTCTTTTATGAGTGTCTCTGATGGTGTCATGGATCATGGAGTGGATTATTCCAGAATGATGATTGCTTTGAGAAAAATCCTAGGACGAGTAGACTATTTGTGACTGGCTGGAGGTGTAGTGTCCTTCCAATTTATATTTGGGGGTTTTATTTTATGAATTCATTTTCATATCATTATCATGAGAAAAATAATATTTATTACTCATGTTTGGTGTTTTTAATTTTCCCTTCTATGTATTTTTATGTTCACCCCTCCATGGAATCTTCCTGTATGTTTCATGTATTTTGGTGACAATGGACTATTAGATGTTGTCCTAGGAGGACATGGAGCTGGTAAAGCATAGATTGATATAGAAACAATAAGGTGTTCCCTATATGATTTCATTTTATTTTACTTATCTCCCTTAGATTTGGTTGAACTCATTTTAGTGTTTGGTTGGGCTAGTATTTCCCCCCTTTGTCGCTTTCAGAACTTTACTATCGTATTATGATTGTAGGATTATCGAAGTATGGATGAATTAGTATCTGTTGTTTTATATTTATTCTTTTTATATGCTTGGAGATGTGTTCTTGTGTACAAGTATATCTGGACAACATCTACCATAAGTGTGATATATCTACTCGATGATGGTCTCTATCCCCTTACCAATTGTAGGTGGCCTTGATGTAGTAATTGTTTTGGGTCCCATTGGGATAGGACATGAAATATCATCTCCCCTATACCACCATTTCCTTTAAGAATAACCATTAGTATAAAAAAACTAATAATGAGAATCAATAAAATGAAAAGAAAAAGCATGTTGTAGGATCTAAAATGGAAACAATAAAAATGTGATGTGATAATTAAATAAGTTTACTGATGTTATATATACATGAACAAAATATGGCCATAAAAAATGGTCATTGAAAACATGGTCGTTCAAAACATGTTCATTTATGATATGGTCATTGAATATAAATCTAATAGGTATACTCAAGTTGTGTATTGTTAAGCTACAAATTTAATATAATATAACTCACAGCGAAATGAAGATATTATATGAAAGTATTATATATATATATATATGAGTTACATATAAATAATAATAATATTACTATAAAAATATGATATGATGAATTTATATAATTAAAATAAAGATCTTTATTTTAATTTAGTAGTAAAATTAAATTTTAGAATATATATAAATAATTTTAATGGTATTTATTAAAGTGTATTTTGGACATAATCAATATTTATTTTACATTCAAAGAAACGTATTTTAAATATTGTATATTTTATCATAATACATTAATCCTACAACAATTAAAATTTTATTATATTTGAACTAATATATTAATATCATTTAAATTAGTAATTCATAAGAAATAATAACCTGAACACATAATGTTTTACAAATAATTTTTAAATAAAATAAGTTTATCCTTATATTTTTTATTACAATTAAATATAAAAGTATATAATTTTTATAATTAAAATTATATAAAATGAAAAAAAAATTAATTTATAATGTCAAAATTATCTTAACATGAAATTTTTGGATTTTATGAATAATTTGATTTTAGGTTAACAGTTTAATATACCATTTTCACTAATACTGTGTCTTTTATGAAATGATTAATATATAAAAATGAAATAGAAATTTATCAACCCATTTTAATTATAAAATATGTATTTTATAATTGAAATTATATATTTTAGCATATTTAATATATTTCACAAAACATTAATTGATATTTTGGAACTGAAGTCAATTTTTCTCAAAATTGTTTTAATACATTATTTTGTATTATATTAAAAAAATTACACATTTTAGAAATTTAACAACAAAATAAATAAATAAAATATATACCAAATTGTTAAAAAATTATATAATAAGTACCACCTTATTTTTAAGCATAAATATTAATTTACCTTAGGTAAAAACTTTATCATGGTAAGAGCTAAAATAATAAAAGTAATGATTCATGTGATAAAAGGATTGATACATGTTTAAAAGATGTGAGAAAAAAAAATTATGAGGATTTATTTGCCTTATCTCTTACTCATCCTATTATTCATCAAATTCTAAAGACACATACCTTTAGAGTGAATTCCCATTATTTAAAATTTTGTGTATTTTGAAAAAAATGCCAACACTTTTCACTTGTAGATGGGGATCTCCTATCTTCACTTACCATCTCGCCAAAACCACATATTTTCTACAAGATATTTTAACAAATCATTCTTTAAAAATCTTATAAACCATAAATAGTTTCTTTTCTTACCAAAATTCCATCCCTCAGAGGCTTAACACCCTTAGAAAAGGATATAATCCATGAAGTGAGTTATAAGTTCCTATCCTCTATGTCTCATTTTTGTTTATTTTTCTATAATTATTATTATTAATATTTCATTACAACATATTAAAATTATAAAATTATTATCAGTATTATATTGATATGTTATTATAAATATGGTACATTCATTGACCACATTTTCCCAATTCCATAAAAAACAAAAATGAGAAATGTGTGTGTGTGTGTGTGGGAACCACCACCTCCACGAAGTAAAATTTTCATTTTACATTACCTCCATTCATGTATGGTTTTAAAGGATAAATATGACTCTATGAAATAATTAAGGTTCTTTTATGTTAAAATTGGAGAACTTATTATTGATATAGGCAATAAATGATCGTTTTAAAATTAACAATTTTCTACAAGTGTACTAAGAGGAAATAATATCTTTTTTCTATTTAAAAGCTTTATATGAATTATATTATTCTTATTATTATTTATAATAATGATATATAAAACTATTTAATACTAAATAACATAATTATTCTTCTGTTTTAATGATATTATAGCTAAAAAACCTCCTAATCATCCATTAATCACGACATGTTCATATTTGGGTCGATTTGACCACCTACTTGAATAATGATATGAAATTACACCATGGATTATTATGAAAAAAATATTAATGGTATAATATGATAGAAATAAGTAAATAAAGTGTTTTTATTGGTTCGATAAGGGTTATATAAACTTTTAATTCATTAACCAATAAAATACAATTTGTGGGTTAAAAATCACCAATATATGCTTATTGTTGGTTTTAACTTATAATATAAAGACTAAAGAACACATTAATGGAAATTTAAACATCATAAATCATTAAAAATCATTAATTATAGTGATGTTAATATTATTTGAAGTATAAAAATCAAAATAAGAATGAATATCAACCCCTATCCTATAAAACTAGTACAAATGGTCAAATATATAAACACTCAATGTGGGAATATTGGTAAAAAAGAAATAATTTAAATATGTATGTAATGAATAAACCTATTTTAATTATTCAAGATGTTTTGTGCACATAAAAAATGAATTAGGACCGAGGTAAGGCTTTTTTGTTAAATTCCTCTCTTTGAGACATGTTTTTTATGCACCTAATTTATTTCATGTGATGCATATTCTAACTAATTGAGATATTTTATCTTTAAATACCTTTTAATAATTATAATTTACATTAAATTTAAATATATCTATCCCAATAGGTATTTATTTAAATTATCCTAACGTTTTAAGGGGTTTTTAACAGATTTATCATTCATTGTGTAATAATTGTTCTTCTTGAACATATTTTATATAAGTTTGGTAAATTCTTCCCAATTATTATAATATGTGTTATTTTATCTTTAAATTATGTGGATTTAAATTTTTACCATATAAACCCCTTTCAAAAGTTTATTACTTCATAAACTATGTTTTTCTTATGGAACATTGGTAACTCAAATATATTTCATTTAGTTATATTGTTTCTTTTAAACATCACCTTTAAAAATATTCCTTATGAAGTGATTACCCTATTTATATTATGTTATTTTCTATATTAATCGTGAAAATTTATACTTTGATTTAAATATCCCAACATGATTTTTCTCTCACCTTAAATGTATAACTTTATCAATAATGAAACTCTATATCTTAATTGATTCTTTGTTTCAATACTATGTTTTCACATACCACCAATGCACTCATTTAATTTACTCAAATCCAATGATATATAAATTTATGTGTGCCTCATAATTTCCTTTTCTAGTTTTTTAAGAAGATTTATTATCTGTCATTTCAAAGTGGGTTTTCCATAAATGTATTTCAATATATAGAAAATTATTTTCTTTTCAAAATCAAATGTTTTATCTTTTGCTTCCATTTTTTATCTTTATCTCAAGGATATATTTTACCTAAAGTTATGAGTTTTGAGACATCATCTATAAGATTTAATAAATTTTCTCTTTTGTGTGATTGATATTGGTATTGAATTATCTAGATTATTTTTTATTTATGAAAAAAATTTAATATGTTTTGTGAAGAACATTTTTAATCTTGTGTTTTAAATGATGAAATGATTATATGTTTTCTTAGGGAACAATTGTGTTTGTATTATATTTTAGTGACATTTGGGCCCTATATATCCCACAAAGGCATTGTTTAAATCTTCACATCTCATGAGATAATTGTGAAATGAGTAGTTATGCTAAATCCAAAAATAGGAAATATGTTGTGATGCCCAATACACTCTCAGAAATAGGTGAGTAATGCCAGATCCCCAAGGGAAACATGTCATTTCATCATGATCCACTAAGGTAGATATGTTGTGATACCTGATCCATTATGTTATGATTTATATTTTTATAGATGTTCCACAATTATCAATTATGCCTTGATTCTATGAAATGTTGAATTTTCCTAAAGGATTATTATGTTATTTTAGGATTTATGATCTATTATTTGTTGGGTATAACATCATTATATATCCTGATTGCACCAATATTCTTATCTTATACTTACTTATGGTAATTTATTGTTATCAATTACATTTACCTCGACCAATAATTAAAGATCACACCATTATTATGTTTTCATTTTACTAATATATGAAGATTAGAAAATTATGAAATGTTTAAAAGAGTATATTATGTGAAAACAATATGGGAGATGCCAAATACTTACTATGAATTAATAATTTTTTCATCATTACAGCAACTAACATAAGTCTAGAAACTTATTTTTATTCTTCCATTACAAAATTATATGAGCACTCCTTGGTATATTATTCTTATGATTGACTGATATATCTTTCCTTATGTTGAAATTTTAGGTCTAGAATGATTGTAACATTCCAAACATTAACTTTTCTATGTTCTTCTTAATTTTCTCAGAAAAAACTTTAAAATATTTATCATATTCTCTCTCAAAAATCATATCTTCATCAAAGTCAATGAAAATGAGAGAACCTATGCTAATTTCTTTAACATCCAGGTTACTATAAACTTTTCATTTATAAAAGATAATCTATTTCACAATTTATTCATGTTTAGAGTACTACACAAATAGATCATGTTTTAATATATACAAGGCTTTAATTTACTTACACTCCATGGTTCCACCATTTTCATAATGGAACACATTGAGATACTTAGAATAAACTTCTTCCTAAATATCTATAATTTAGAAATCAAACATGACCTCTATCTGACGGAATTTATAGTTACGATTAATAGTAATTTCCAAAAATATTCTCAAAATTTCTAATCACATACATGATGAGAAATTTTGTTCAAAATAAAAACCTTCCACTTATGAGTGACATTTTCAAATAAGTCGATATTTGTGTCATTAAATTTTTATATGTCTTTACTTCTTGTTTTTGAACACACATTTATTTCATATAATATTGTATCCTTCTTGTTGTGAAATAATATTAATGGTATTGTTTTTCTAATCTAATCTAACTATCCATTCATCACATTTATAAATTATTTATGTTTAATTTACTCTAAAATATATTGTGGTTCCACTTGTGAGATAAGTGAGGCCTGATAATCTAAGCTCCAAAATCTTATCATCTGAACTAGGGCCATCTGATTTACATTGATGTTTTCAGATTCAAACTATTATTGTCTAGTTTTAAAATTAAATAATTTTATAATATTTTTATTTTTTTCACCACATGATTCATCTGAATCATATTTCTCATGTTTTGGATCACATTCATCATAAATTTCATTACATTTATTGGATGTGTTCATTCTACATTTCAAAAAAAAATTACTAATCATATTAAAAAACTTTTATTAAAGAGTTTTGATTATTAATAATTATGAAATTATCAGAATCCATCAAATTTTGTGAAATTTTATTACAAAAATTGTATCTTATTACATTAGATGATTATCTAATTAAACTTCTTTCATCATAATTTTCATATAACATTCCAAGATTTTTATTTTAATCTTAATATAAAAAGGACTCCTAAAAACCTTAAAATATTTCACTATAGGTTTTTTCTTATACCACATCTCATAGGGAGTAATCTTGGATTATAACCATAAAAAAATTAGTTTTTTGGATTAAAAATAGTACTAACTACTTCTCTCTAGAAAAATATAAAATGATTATAATCAACAAACATAATTATTTCCATGTACAAAAATAATTTATTTTACTTTCCACCACTCCATTTGGTTGAGTAATTTATAGATAAATGTATTGGTATTTCATTCCATGATTCTTTCGATATGTTTTAAAATCATTTCTTGGGTTCTACTTTCCATTCCCATTTCTCAAATTTAGTATATAAACACTGACCCATCTTTAAAATTACTATATGGAGTATCTCAACATCTCCACAGCCATTGATTTATGTTTAATAAAAATTATATTATTCATATGAGTGAAATAATTGGTAAAATTGATAAAGTACAAATAAACTTATATTGATTGATTTATCATTGTCCCATAAAGATCTGAGTGAAGGAGATCAATAGGTTTAGTGGGTTGAATGAAAATTTTCTTATGTATTCCACTAACCATATTCACTTTATAACATATTATAAAAGCAGCATCAACTTTCTTATTTAGTGGTGGTATTTTTATTATAGTATCTACTTTAGAAACTAGAAACGTAATTTTGTAACCAATATTCCTAGGTAATTTATGCTTTAACATATTTTCATTCTCAGTACTTAAGTAAAATGAGTTATAAAGACCTCCAATCTGGAAAATATTGTTTCTATTTCTTTCTATATTAATAATAAATTTAAGATCATTAAAGAATATGATGTTATAATAATTTTTCCCAATGATAAATTCCTTACCATCATCACAAAGATGGATAACACTAATTAAGTTGTTATTGATCCCATCAACAAATAAATATTCCTTTGACTATAGTCTCTAGTATTTAAAATCAGCTATTCGAATTCATCTAATTATTAAGGTACTATCATTTCCAAAATTAACTACTTTTCCTTTATATTGACCAATATATTTCATGATATTTATATCAACTGTCATATATGAGGAACAACCACTATCATGAATCTAATTTTTTTAATTCTGTTAGCTTTTAGAGTAGTCACAATAACAATGGATCTTTCCTCATCTTCTTTCTTCAAACCTCAATTTATTTTATAACATAAGAAACTTTCCCTAGAATATTTCTCATACATTCATTAGAAAAGTGACACTATTGGTCACATAATCAAAAAAAATCCAATAGCTAATAAAATTGGTTTTACATTGAAAAATTCTAACATTTGGTGAAATTACCTTTTATTCTTCCTACAACATAAGATGTAACTCTATTTTTTTAAAAAATTTCTACCCCTTAATTCAAGAATATTTTCAGGAGGAGAAATTTTATACCAAAAATTATATAACTTTTTCCCAAATACACCAAAAAAAAAACAAAATTCTATAATTTTTTTTCGAAGATTCCAGATCTTTCCCTATAGATTTTATGCTGAGGTTTATGTCTTCTTTATAGATTTTCTCTATCCAAGCAAAGGGATTCATAAATAGAATGGTTATTTTCAATTTTGTTTGATGTGATGTGTTTTTCAAAATCTTTATTAAACAAATATATTTTAGTGTTGTTTATAACAACTAAAGATTTAGAAATATCATATGAACAATTATTTTCAGTGGGTAAATATGTCACTTGATTTTTGGAATATGTTTTATTATCATTTACCATGGAATACTTTTTGAAATATTCACTCATCTTTTTAAAGAAACTATCCACCATAATATATGATAAATGAGTTTTAAACGTAGTTTCTTCTTTAACAATAAGTTTCTTATGATAATATTCTGCCATCTTACCTTATTTGACAACATTCATCTTTAGGTTTTTGATCTCATCAATATACTCATCTTCATTCTTAAGGAAATCGTTCTTTCCTTAATTTTTATTTTCACATTATTTATCCAAAATTATAATATCTTAATTGGTTTTTTATTTCTTCTAAATAAATTACTTATTTTTGATAACAACAAATATTATCTATAGGTTTCTTCACTTTCATTTTCTTCAATATTTTAGAAATCTTCCTTTATCACAAAATTTGTAAGAATGTTTTAAACATATCTTAATTTTTATCTTCTAAATAACTATTTATATTAATGTAAAATTCAAATTTATTTCTCAATATTCTTTTTATATTCATTCCATTGAACATTTTCTTACCTCCAGTGGATTTATTATCCCCTATGGAAGTTTAATTCCACTTATTATACTGCTATTTTCTTTAGAATCATCTTCATATTCTCAAAAATTCCCCTTAGGATAATTCATTGAAAAATTATCCATTCCACTAAACTCAAAAAAAATTATTGGTATCTTGACTTTGAATTTTTCTTCAAAATATGTAGTATTATTTTGAGAAAAAAGACTATATATATTCATTTAACTCAACATCAACTTCATTATATTTTTATTTAATGAGTTATAATATCTCTTGATCAGATTTATTAATAATTATCTTCTTCATAGACTCATAGGACATCTCTTCTTTGATATTATTTTTAAATTATTTAATTTTCCTCAACTCATAAATAATTAGAAGGTTATTTAATTTATCAAGAGAAAAATGTTCTTTATCTTTTAAATAATTTTTTTTGGATCAAAAAAGTTAGGAATGTTTGTTATGAGATTTTTAATAGGAGTATAATATTCCACCGAATCTATTAATCTTTAATTGTCGTAAAAATAAATCTAGTGAATTTCTAATGAATAGTTTCATCGTATCTAATTATGATGTCATCAAACATTCCACTCCAAATTTTCATCTTTTCTTACTTCACTTTGGTATTTCCCATGATGATACTTTCATATTTTTCCTAAGTTTCCTTATTTACATTGAGACCCATCACACTCATAAAACAATTTCTCAAAAATATTATAATAACATTATCCATTTTTTCATCTACCTCAATATTTTAATTTTTAGTGAATATCATAGGATCATATTACTGAAAGGTTGGAAAACCAATTATATCAACATAAATCGCCTCCATAATAAGATATAAAATATTGGGAATATTTCTATTTTTATTACAGTGAAAATTTTTTCTGTCAAAGGTAGGAATACCTATATTTGTTAATGATTTTTTATTTTTGTTTTAATGATATAATAGGGGTAACCGTCCCTCTAACACCACTTGATGTTTCTTAGGATCATCCAAACCATATAGTGGGTAGGGTTGAATTAGTGATGATTTTTTACAATTTATTTTCACTTTAAATTAATCCATCTAACTTTTTATAGTTTTATCCTTATCAACCTTAATAAAAAATCTCAAGAGTATGAAAAGATAAAAAAATAATGAAAGACACACAATATTTACATGGTTTTCCCCCGGTGTGGGTGACTATATCCTTTCCATGGATAGTCACATTGGTATATGGAATTCACTATAATATAAAAGTTGAAATAATAATTTATCTCCAATTAGTCTCCATATATCTCCCTAAATGTAAGGTTATATTGACTCCCACCAGTTATAATGTTATACCAAATCCCATCAGTTACAAATTTTTTCTTATATTCCAAATCCCAAACAAGATGGAAAACTATTTTTCAAACCGTAATAAATTTTTTATTATAATTTATACATATTATTTTTCTTTATAGTATCTTTATACGATTTAGCTTCATACTATAACTGATATTCGCTAACTAATGTGCATTAGAAAAATATTCTTGTTCTTTGATATCTTTATTGTGAACAAAATTACATGCTTCTAAAACTCTTTAGAATATCTATCTAATACTCTCACTACATGGTATATCTGACTAATTAATCTATATAAAGTCTCTAATCAACAACTTTTTCTTGTAGCTTCTCAGTGTACATGGTACTATTCAACTTCAATCAAAACTTAATATGGTTTGAAACTACTACTACTCAAAACAATTTACCGTATTATCATTTTATACTTATGAATAGTGTTATATCATAAAATAAAAATATTCCTTATATAGGTGAGTCTATTGGTGAAAACCATGGGAACATACCATATTTTCCTACACAAACAAATTCAATATGAACTTCCCAATTATTCTATAGTATTCCCGAAGCTTAACGAAGTGTCTTGCATCTGTAAATTTCTTTAAACTCCCATTATCATAGCATTATGTAACTTCTTAAATATTTATTACCTCATTAAGATAAAACAATTGAACATATCATCTCAATATCATTAGGTTTTATGGGTAGGTACTATGTTTATGTAAATATTATTTAAAACATTATCTGATAAAACATTGTTTGATTAATTTCTTAAGAACGTTCTATTTGGTTCTGCTTTGTCTGATGAGCCAACTTACTATCTCTGTTCCACACTTGTTCAGCACAAGATGATATACATAACTTTGAATACATGACTAAGTCGGGTAAAACATCTTAGAATCATCTATCTAATAACATAAACATGGTCTTTATGATGTCTGTATATCCAATGGACCTTGTATAATAGACTCTTTCTGATGGAATTCCTTCCATAGTGCACTTATTTACTTTGTAACCTTAATCTTCATAAAAACTGTAATAAAAAAATTCTACATTGATATTAGAAAAAAAATTGTACCATCTTCATTATCTAATTTCTAGTAAACATTAGTCATTTTCTGTTGGATAATTTTTTTTACCATCTAAAGACTTCTTTCATAGAATATTTCTCCCCTCTGTGTTTGAAAAAAATAAATAAAACTTTTTTTCTTCCTTGAGTAAGGGTAACACAATTTTTGATAATTTATATAAAGGGATGTTTCAACCATCTGTAAGGGTATGTTACATTTTTAGGCTTCTTACTAAAACTATAACTGGTATCTACCACCCTATTTTGTCTAGTAACATTATGATGCACCACCATCTGATCACAAGTAAAACATCAACTTTGTATTTATACTCAAATTTAAATCATATTGAACAATTGAACTTATTAACCCCTCTAAACTTATTACACTTTTTAAAATGTCATATTTTATTAATATAACAAAACATTATCACTTTAGGATATTTTTTAGATTTCTAAAGTCTGATGATATTCTTTTTTTGTAAGAATGAATCCTTTATCCAATTAATTTTTTGTACTACTCTCACCTTATATAAACTTAGTAAATTGAAATTCCAACTTCCTAAAAACTCATTTTTTGGTAAAAAAATTTGTGTTATATCCTATTTATTTACTAGTTTGACTTCATACTTCAGCATATTTATCTGATCACCTCAGTTCAGTGATCTAGATTTGTTAACTTAAATTTTCTCTTTCAAAGACATGCTTGGATCATGAAAATATTCATTATTTTGAGAACTTATGGAATGAATTTTGATCGTATGAATTGGGGAAAATTTCCATATTTAGTTAAGGAAATTTTTCTTAACTTCTTTCTGAAGCACCTAAGAAGAACATTTCTAATAATTCTAGTAACTCTTTCTCCCAGTTTTAATAAAAAAAATTCATGATAGTATGTTTCAAAAAATAAAAACCATTTTATAAAAAACATATCAAAGGAACTACACATTTCAAATTATTAATTAAAAAATCATATTATAATATGAACTCCTTTATAATAAGTATTATTTTTTAATGTTTAAACATTTTATAAATTCCCTTATAATTTATTTATATTAAATTAATAAAAAATTATAATTTATGACATATAAATAAAATTTATCTTCATATTAACAATTATTATTATTGATATTAATTTATATAATATTTTATAAGAATTTAATAATAAATTATAGATATTTAATAATTAATTAATTTATAAAATATTTATAAATTTATTAAATTCTGTAAAATATATTTTTCAATAATTTATAACCATTTTAAAAGAAATCCCATTCAATTCATAATTGGAAAATTGAAAACTAACATTTTTCCAACATATTTTATTTTTAAGAAACCCTTTATATTATATTCTATGGTTTAGTTGAAAAATGATGTCACATTTTTTGAATAGCACTCACTAGCCCATGATAATGTCATCTTCATTTAATACCACATATTATTATATCCCTTATATCATAAGTAATGATCATGCACTAATCAACTATCATGAAATGCAATAGAAGATTTGATATATATTTTAGTAACATGGAGTCCCATTTTATAATATGCATTGATATTGTTAAGGGGATTCAATTATATATTCTGTGGCATTTTAAATAATGTAATTGATATTATCAAATCTAGTGACTTCCCATGTAATATGTTATGAAAAAACCAAAACCAAAAGATCACACTAAACTTCCTTATATGATATCACATATCCTATAATGTGAACCAATCATGAATTATGATATACTATATCACAATAAATTTGATAATATAAAATCTATATAATTATTAATAGTTCAACACATGATATAAAAATTAATATCCATTGTTATTTAAAAAATGATTTCATGGTTAAAGAACCCTGACATTGTTCTAATACCACTGATTGGGTTTTTTTATTTCATTTCACTTATTAAAGTAGTATATGATAATAAGAAACCATAATCTAAGTGCTCTATGATTTTAGACTAAACAATGTATGAAAAAAATTAGGAAAATATGTGTGTACTTTACACTTATGAAGGTTTATCCTTCGTTTTTTAACTTCAAATTTAATTAATAACCCTAAGAAGTAACAAAAGGTCTCATTACTATCGGGTTTATCCATAGGTTGGTGAATCACCCAACATTTGGGCATGAATCTACTTATGAAAACAATATTCCGGTAGCTCTCCAGTGGAAGATAATGAATGAGAAGGGAGATTCCATTGAATCAACAAGTTCCTCACACACCATATCACTGGTTTCAACCTTATTTATATAGAGCCTATGGATACTCCCCCAAAATCATTTAATTTACTCATATATTCATAATATATGAGTAAATGGAATGACCATGAAGAAATTATTTTCCCACAAACTAATGAATTCTACCTAAATTTTTATAATATAAAACATTTTAAATCAATAGTATCCCATGTGGGAGATTTTTGAATATTTACAATTAAAAATTAAATTAAATTATCAATAATAGGGTGTTATATTATTCATAGAAAATTATTATTCACAAAATATTACCTTATGACTTTTATATTCCATATACTAAAACTGTCCTAAGAAAATGTTCTTTATGATATCTTAATATTATAGGAAATTATATGAAACAAAAGGCATAAAACATTCCTTTTTTATCCTGGATTTCATACCATTTGTCATCCCTATATCATATTACTGATATAAGATAATATATATGATATATATATATATATATGTATATTTGGATTTAGGGAATATTTCCATCAATATCCTACTTACACTAAAGACTCTTAAATTTTTTTCTATTTCATTATATAACATATAATACAAAATAACCTATGAAATCATATAAAAAATCCTTTCAAATATTTCCAAAACACTTTTTTAAAGATATAATCAACTCCAAGATTTTTCACATCATATGGATTACCTTATAAAAATCTATACAAGAATCATTTTGGAGAAACTATAAAACACTTTTAGAGAAACTCATTGAGTTTTATAAAACTCAACAGCCCTTCAGTCAACCAAAAAGTATGAACCAACAATAATTTATGGATTTGTAAAAAATATGAATTCTAAAATTTATAAATATAAACAAATACAATCCTATAGAAAATTATAAGTTTTACTCTAGATACAAAGGGATCTTGCATGATATCTATCGAACAGAAGTTTATAGAAACCAATTAACTCTAAATCTATGATAAAAAACATACATTTTAATATGATCTATTTGTCTAAGACAAAGAGTAACCATGGGACATGTATCATGTTAATATCATATATCTACTGATATGTTATTGTCTCTCTTATAATATACTGACCAAATGGATGAACACAACATAATTAATTCACCCAAAAAGATTCCCATAACAAATCCCCCTCATCTAATAGATAAACACATCACATGTCACTTATCTAGGTAAAACCATTAACTTATCCAGTCTATCTCAATTAAGGTCCCATATATTGTACTTGTTATATGATAGGAAAAATACCATCTTGATATATAAAATTCAACAGATAAAAAGATAAAAATTATACAAAAACACACATGATTATTTCATCATTAAGGAGAGTGTAAGAAATGTATCAATGTATTAAAGTCCCCATGATAGGTATCATGTATATCCTTAGGTAATGGATAAATCCACATATAAAAAATAAACCCCCAGTGTACTAAATTCAAATTGTATAAAATTATATATGATATAATTTTTAATTCATTGACTAAAAAACTATTTTTTCATCTCAATAATATATTAAACATCTCAAAATGAAATTTTACTCATGCTTACAATAAAATTTAATTTCAAACTATAATAATCCCTGATAGAAATCACTTAAGTTTAACTCAAAGTCATACATTAATAAATTAATTATAATTTGACTTCATGTGTTAGATTCAAACAACATGAATGAAAGATAAAGTGGATATTATGTGAATATAACACAATACATTTATATTCTTAAAATATTTAAAGAAAAATATCTTGATGATGCATAACATTGTATATAAAGATACACATTTCTATGGCATTATTATTACATCATTTTATTGATAAAAAACATAAAAGAATTAAACAACGAGGATCCAAAGATTTTGTGTCTTATGAAAACTGGGACCATACATAACATTTAGAAAAACATAATCATTTATTTAATTACTTCTTATCTATATTTTTTTATTAGGCCTTGAATTTTTTATAATACAAGAAATAAAATGAGGATATAAAAAAATGGCTGAGCATAAATCCCAGTAAGATGATAGATGAAACATCATATCTTAGTGATAAACTACCACACATAGTTGTGAAAAAACTAGAATGGATCTAATTCATATTTCACCTTAATAATGAGATACATCACATTAACCAAATCATTGGAGTTCTATATAATTCTAGGTGCACCCATCACATTATAACATTTACATTCCACTATATAATTCTGGGTGCACCGATCACATCACAACATTTACATTATCATCCATGAGACATAGAATATATAATAATATTCAACATAAAATAACCCATGTAAAGGAATGTGTTTCATTTCATAAGACAAAATTCTTAAAATTTGGGTTCCCAAATGAGAGAGGGAATAAAATACTTGATATAAGAATCATCCAACTTGAGTGAAGAAGAAATAATATCAAGGATTAAAAGGTGTGTTTTTTTGGTAAGAAGAGTTCTTTCGAAAAAAATTATGTTTTTCATAAACTCAAGTAGAAAATATATATATCCCTTAAAAGGTAATATAATTAGGAATAAATTATTTTTAAGGAATTACCATACTGAAAATTTGGTGAATGGGGGAAAACCCAAAGAAACAGAGTTGGGATCAATAATTCCCCTTACCATATGTCTGAATGCCTTCTTCACTTTAATTACAATATAAACACATTATATTAATTATTAAAAAATTCATAACATTTTATACATGAATTATTTGCATTATATTTTTATTAAGTTCATTTATGGGATTTTGGATGAGTTATAGAGTTTAATTTCATCGTTGAGGATCATTTTTTTTCATGGTTTTCATGAACAGTTCACTTGTATACAAGAATGGAAGTTCATATTAAATGTGGATAAATATTAAAAATTGTTATT
The DNA here is from genome assembly GCA_963277665.1 of Viscum album. Lineage (NCBI taxonomy): Eukaryota > Viridiplantae > Streptophyta > Magnoliopsida > Santalales > Viscaceae > Viscum > Viscum album. Next base: position 1,819,383,515 of record OY728127.1, read on the forward strand.
ATATATTATTAATGATCTTATATATGTTTAAACAATCTTATAAATAAATTTGTTAAATTTAATGGGGGTAAATCATTAGATAATAATTAATGATGAACTTTTTAGGTTAATTTTGGTGGGTTTTTGATCACAATGAACTCTTTTTGTTTTATCATCTAGTATTATATATATAAGTTCATTACCAAACATAAATATGGTTGTAACATTAAAATTAAAATATTTTTAAACCATTATAATTTTTTATTAGCATCCTTTAAGGAGTTAATGGAAAATGAAAGTGCATCTCCCATAATTTCAGTAAATTGGCACATCACGGGTGCCGATTCCATTTTTAGAATAAAAGATAGGGAGGAGGATTTTCATGATGGGTATTCCATTAAAATGATAGAATAAAATTATATAAAACATAATGGAGTTATCATGCCATTTTAATTATATAAGGGTAGGAGAAGATAATAATGGAATTGAAATTGAAAATAAATTAAAAGAAAAAGGAAACATAAGTGGATTTTACATCTTGGATTTATCCTCTTTGAGAACCTCCATAGGAAATGGTTTTGGTATTTTAATGAAACCAAGATCTCATAGATTTGGGATAGGGTATTGGGGATTGGTTTTGGAAGAATTTGGATAAGGCTAAAAGCATGATATGTGTGAGGAGAAGAGGCGGTGAGGGGTGTTTTCTTATTATTTATTTCATCAGTGTATTATTTTGCTCAAGATAGGAAATAATGTTGATTATTGAGACTAATTACAATAATGAGATACTGACAGTTTTAAACAATAGTCCTTACATTAGTGATGACTTAATGAATAGTTTATTTTACTAATAATGTATTAATACCCTAAATTGTATTATTTTAATATTCACAAAAAATTCAAGTATTTTAGAAAAATCACAAAGGTCACCCTAACACTTTTTAAATATATAGAATAAATAAAATGAAATTCATATTATGAAAATATTTTTCTAGATATTATTAATTTAAATTTTAATTAAAAGTAACCATTTATTCGAAAAATAATGATTTGAAAATTATAAATTATTTTATAACACTTTTAAAAATTACTTATGGTATCATAAAATTATCATAAAATCATAAGACATCAAAATATTATTTCTGGGATAAATTTTATAAATATAATTTTTCTTTTAAATTATTAAATTAATCATGATATTGTTTTTAAATATTTATAACTTATAAAAATACCAATAGAAAATTAATAATTTTTTAAATTTTTATTTAATTATACTATTATATAATATTATCACTTATAATGTAGATAAATCTTCTTCATACTTTGATCAGTGAGGTTACTATTCAATTATCTGGTTTACTATTTATAAGGTTGACATTACTATTCTAAAGGCCATGTTAGAATTTCTTGGTATTGGTTCCTTAAGCTCTAGAAATACATTTTATTTCTTTCATTAATCATTTATAATTATTTTATTATGTTCTTAATGTGATTTTATCTAATTATATTATATGACATAATTACAAGAAGGGTGTAATTACATTGATAATGGTTTGGGTTGATACTTTCTTCCCCACTTTTGAAATTTCACCCTTGATGGTTTTACATAAAAAGATTAGGGTACTTCTCCTTAATTACCTCCTCCTATTACCAATTGTTTTATTCATACTTATTGTTCATCCACAACACATTCACTAGGTGGGTTTTAATGTAGCATAGAACCTAATCTCTATGGTCCATGATTTTTACTGGCTTCTCTTCATTTGAGAGATCATATTCTCACTGTACCACCTCTGAGTTCAAAACATGTGAGGGATCTAGTATATAATTCCTTAGTAGTGATATGTAGAACACATCATGAACTTGATACATATTCAGTGGAAGTTCAAGTTGATATTTCAAATCTCTGATGTAATCAAGGATCTAAAAGGGGCCATTGCACCTTGGGAATATCTTCTATTTCTTTCCAAGCTGCATGAATCTCTTCTATGGTGATGTTCAAAGGAAGTCATTATCTCCAACCTTGAACTCCAACTCCCTTTTGAGGTTGTTATCATTTCTCTTTTTACAACTTTGAGTAACTTTAATATATTTTTGGATGGTTTAAACCTTCCCTATCATATCTTGCACATGAACTTGTCCAAATAGAATTATTTTACCAACTTTATCCCAATAGGTTGGGGTTTTACATCACTTTATATATAGAGCTTCATATGGAGACTTATAAATACTTGTGTGGAAGCTATTGTTGTAAGAAAACTCAACCTATGGGATATGATGATCCCATCCTCCTTTAAATACTAAAGATAAGGATCTTAGAATATCATCAAGTGTCTGAATAGTCCTTTCAGATTGGACATCAGTTTGGGGGTGGTAGGCCATGATAAAATTTAATTTTATACCTAAATAATGTTGAAGATTCACCCAGAATTTTGATATGAACCTGGGATCATGATCAATGAAAATTGATAGTGGAACCCCATTATGTCTCACTACTTCATTCGCATATATCCTAGCAAGTTGTTTAATTAAGATATATTCCGGAATATTGATAAAGTGGGATGTATTGGTGATTCAATCCACCACAAACCATATCACATTGCTTCCTTTAGATTTCTTCATGACACCAGTGACAAAGTCCATAGTGACATTCTCCCATTTCCACATGGGTATAGGAAATATTTGCATCATCCCTTTATACTTGGGTCACTCTAAATTAACTTCATGACAAATCAAGAACCTTGAGAAACAATCTATAATATACTTCTTCATGTTGTACCACCAGAAGTGTTCTCAAAGATCACAATACATCGTTGTACTCTTGAGATAGATAGATAATGTTATGATATGTTCATTACCTAATATCTCCTTCTTTATCACAGGTGTTGAAGGCACAAAAAACCACATTCCAAACCGAATCACACCATTATCATCAATATGGAACTCTTTTATTTTACCTTCTTTACTGTATTCAACTTCTTTTGTAACTTTGGATCATCCCTTTATGCCTCCATAGTATTATATTGGATAAATGGTTTGTAAATAATTTGGTCATTGTCAGATGTATTCCCTACCATTATAATGTTCAAATCCATAATTTTCATATCCATTAAGATAGGGTATTTCTCAATCCACAACATGGATGGAGTAGTAGGTTCTTTTCTACTAGGATTATTAGCTACCTATTTACCTTTCTAAGATGGTAGTGAATAGAGAAATCTTAGTTTTTAATTAGATCAAACTGAATCCTTTAACTCATGTTGAGATCCTTTTGTGTGAATATATATTTTAAGATCATTTGATTAGTATATATGTCACACTTCTCACCATAGAGGTAGTGCCGCAGGGTTTTTATGGAAAAAATCAAATCTAATAACTCTAGATCATGCATTGGTTAGTTCTTCTCATGGATCTTCAACTACCGTGTGGTGTATTCTATCACATTATCATTTTCATGAGTACAAAGCCCAAACAATTCGTGGAAGCATCAATGTATATCTCAAAAGATTATCTACTTTTTAGTGATCCGAGTACAGGTGCAATGATCAACCTTATATTTATCTCCTTGAATATTTCCTCACATTCATATGTCAAGGCATTCTTTACCCCTTTCCTTTTGAACTTAGTTAGCAGCTAGAAAACCATGATGAATTTCTCAACAAAATTCAATAGTACCCATGTAATACAAGGAAAATAAATAATTTCATGACACTAGAGGGCCTAGGCCATTACTCAATTGCCTTTATTTTTGAAGGGTCCACAGAAATTCTCTCACTTGTGATCACATGTCCTAATAATTTCACATTCTTCATCAAAAAGTCACACTTGCAAAACTTTTCGTAAAAATTATCCTTCCTTAGTGTCACCAACACAAGCCTTATTTTTTTTCATGTTTCTAATTTATCTTGGAGTATATGAAGACATCATCAATAAAAAATACACCAAATTATGTGAGGTAATGTCTAAAGACTCTATTAATAAAATCCATAAATATTGAAGGGGCGTTAATAATTCTAAAGGGAATCCCCAGAAACTCGTAGTGCCCATAACATTTATGGAAGGAATTATTCTAAATATATTCCTTATTCACCTTTATTTGATGATATCCATAATAATGATCCAGCATTGAGAAGTATCGACCTTCTCACAACTGATCGAATAAGTCATCAATCCTCGGAATAGGATACTAGTTCTTCAGTGTGATCTTGTTGAGTTCCTAAAATAGGTAAACAACCACATTTATCCATCCATATTCTTGAAAAATACCACTAGCACACCCCACGATGATGAAATATGGAATATGAACCCTTTGAAAACATTCTATTCTAGTTTGTTCTTTAACTCCTCTTGTTTAATAGGATCCATCCTACATGGGAACTTTGATAAATGAGTAGCTCCAGGCATGATTTCTATTGATAATTCTACCTCATGATCTAAGGGAATTTCTGATAACTCTTTAAGAAATAAATCACTTTATTCCTTCACAATTGGAATTTCCCCTAGGTCGATACCTTCCTCTGAATCAACCATTTGAACAAGGTATAATTCATTATAGGGAATCAACACCCACACCATTGAAGGAATTTCAAAAGAAGATTACTGATCTTACTCGCATTTTTAGAGGAGCATGGGATGGTTTATAATATGAAAAGATATTTCATTTCATTTAATGTTGATATGTTCTCTATATAATGAGTTCCAATCTATCCTCAACATAGTGTGTAATTCCAACAAGGGAAGTATTATGATATTCTATGGAATAATCATCCCACAAAATCAAACAGGAGAAGATTCCAACACTTGGGTTGCAATTATTTCACTACTTGGTATTTTTATGGATATCTCTACTTTATGGATTCAGGGATTCAATTCTATAGTTCTATAAAAAATTAATGATATAATGGAATGTGTATAACCATAATCAAATAAGACATTTTGCATTATTGAGTGAATCAAAAGTGTACCTTGTACGACATTGTTTTCTTGCTCCACTTCATTTGTAGTGATGGAATAAGAATTTACTTTTTTCTATTTGATTTGGTGTGTTCTAATGGTAATTAACTTCATGTAATTGAGGTTTAGAACACTTAATTACATAGTGACATTGATCCCTGTAATTGTAGCATTTGACCATGGGTGGTGCTCTCATTTCCTCCACCAAATTTTCCTACTTCCTCAAGTCTTTTCGACATTCAGGAGCTTGGTGGCCTTCTCTCCCACACTTGAAGCATTTACCCATCCCTTTGAGGAAATTTCCATTATGATTCTTCCCACATTCTTGACATGTGGGTATTTGAGCTTTCATTCCACATTTCTCATTAGATCATCTTAATTGAGTATTCATCTTTCATTTCTTGTCTCCATAGACATGATACCATTCTATAAACTCTATCTCCACTTTGAGAGGACATAAAAAGGCTTCATAATGACTCCCAAAGTATTGAATTTCATGATCATTATGAATGTATAGATTTAAAAAACTAAATAATCATTCAATTTTTCTATAATTGTTGATAACAAAACCTGAAGCTTACCTTGCAAGCCTTTCAAAAATTTCATAATTGGTTGTGACAAATAATCCCTCCTTTGTCTTCAACTATATGAATTATATATCCATCATTGTACAAAGAGTTTAAGGAAAATACATGTTAAGAAACATTATCTTAAATTCTTCCCACTCCATATTTTAAATTTCTTCATTAGGCTTGGTGTTATTAATCAAATCCCACCATTTATCAGCTTATCCATATCTACGAAAAAATTAGATTCACCTCATCTATCTCAAAATTGAGAGGAATAGAAAATATATTCTCTATTGAGTTGACCTAGTATTCTGCAACTGGTGGATTAGAAGATCCACTAATCATCTGTTGTTGTTTCCGCATAAAACAATCGATATCATATTTCTCCATCTTAAGTGAAGGTGGACATTCCACATTATTCGGGCTGTTGTTCATAACCTGAGATAACTAGGTAAGAATCTTCATGAACTTTTTAAACACACATCCCAAAGCATTGGGGATGTCATTCATGAAATCTATGCCTTATCCCTCACATGGGTTGTTAGCATGGTTTCTCCTAGTTCCCACCATTTTCTAAAATATAAAAGGTTAGAACAAAACATAAGTCAATGAGTCATCAATAATTTATCCCTTTATAAAATTAACTCTAAAGGCATATCTTGAGGGATCCCTATATTTATAATTTCTAAAAAAAAGATTTTTAGATTATTAGTTATACATATTCTCATACTAAGGGTTTTCACTAGGGTTATCTAATCCTAATTCCCAAATTAACTAATTCATTCTTTATTACCAACTATAGTGACCCACTATTTTCTTATATTACTATTACATAATTTTAATTATAAACAATGTAACATTATTACATAACCTAAATCAAAAGGTTTAGTGTCTTGGGAAAACTAGGACTGTATATAACATGTACAAAATAAAACAAAAAATTTATTTAATTCCTTTTTCTCAATCTTCTAATTGGACCTTGAGTTCTCCTTAGTACATGAAGTCACTTGAGGATATACCTCAAAAAGGTGTTATTTAAAATCCTAGTAAGGAAATATATGAGAACATGAAACAATAAATCATGGGTGAGAATAAAAATTAACATCATAACATATTCATAATATTATAATTGTGAGAGGAAGCTTTTGATAAGGTAATAGAATGTGGCAATGTATAAAAATGAAATATCATGTCTTAGTAGTTAACTACCACGCATAGTTGTGAACAAAGATAACATCATGTCTATGAATATTTCATTGTAATAATTTGATAAATCAAAATAACCAATACATTGAAGAGATATGTAATTCTAGGTGCACCTTTCACATCATAACATTTTAATTATACTAAATAATTCTAGGAACACCCGTCACATCACAACATTCACATTATCATGCATCCCATATAAAACATATAAAAATCTTCAAAAAAATAACCCATGGAAAGGAATTGGTTTAATTTCCAAAGAATACATTCATAAACAATTTTTTCCCAAATTAAATATGGAATACCATACTTTATATAAGAATCATCTACCTTGAGTGAAGAATAAACAATGTTGAGGAGGAAAAGGTGTGTTTATTTTGAAAGAAAAGTTATTTTGTAAACAATTATGATTTTCATAAAATAATGTAAAAACTTTATATATAAAAAGGTAATATAACTATGAAGAAATTATTTTTATGTAATAACTATACTAAAATGTGTTGAAAGAAAGAAAACCCAAAGGAATAGAGTTGGGTTCAATAATTCCCCTTACCTTCTGTCTTAATGATTTATTCTATTTAATATCTAATATAATACAATTAGATTATTTAATTAAAAAATAAATATAATTTTATACATGAATTTTACTAATTATGTTTTAATTATATTCATTTATGGGATTTTGGATGAGTTATAGAGTTTAATTTCCTCATTAAGGAGCATTCATTTTCAAGGTTTTCGTGATTAGATCACTTGTATACGTGACAGGAAGATCATGTAAAATGAGTATAAATATCAAGAATTGTTATTATATTTTATTAATTATATTAAAAATTTATAAGGATATTATAAATAATTTGGTTATATTTAATTAGGATGAATCATTAGATAGATGTTAATGATGAACATTTTAAGGTATTTTTGGCGGTTTTTCGATCACAACAAACTCATTTTGTTTAATCATATAGTATCATGTATAAAATTTAGTTCCAAATCATAAAAAAGGTTGTAATATAAAATTTATAAACTTTTCAACCATTATAATGGTTTTATTAACATCCTTTAATGTGTTATTGGAAAATAAAAGTTCATCGCCCACAATGTTGGTAAATTGACACATCATGGATGTCGATTTAATTTTTTAGAATAAATCAGAGGGAGTGAAGAGTATAATGATGGGTATTAAAAAAAATATACGATACCAGTATATTAAAAAATAATTGAGTTATCATTCCATTTTGATTATAAAAGGCAAGGAGAATAGAATAAAGGAAATGAAATTGAAAAGAAATTAAAAGAAAAAGGAAGAGGATATAACCTTTGGATTTATCCTTCTAAGAACCTCCTTAACGAATAGGTTTTGTTATTTTGATGATACCAAGAGATCATGTACATGGGAGAGGGGTTTGGGGGGAGTTTTCGGAAGAATTTGGACAAGTATAAATGCTTGAGATGTGTGAGGAGAAGAGGGGGTGAGTTGTGGTATTTATAGAGGAGAGGGGTGTTTTCTTATTATTTAATTCATTAGTTCATTATTTTTCTCAAGACAACCAATAGTGTGGATTGTTGATACTAAATAAATTAATTATATCATCTTATATCTAACCAATTGGGCTTTAAAAATATATGACTTAATAAATATAGTATTTAACTTATAATGTATTTATACCATAAATTTTCATATTTTACTATTAACCAAAATTCAAATATCTCAGAAAAATCCAAAAACATCACCCAAATAGTTTTTCGATCGTTAGAATTAAAAATGTACTCCATTTTATGAAAATAATTTTATAAATATGAGTAATTTAATTTTTAAGTAAAAATCACCCTTTACTCGAAAAATATCGATTTTAAAATTGTAACTGCTTTTAAAAAACTTCGACAAATTAATTAAGATCCCATGAAATTATCTTAAAACCACAAGACCTAAAAATATTAATATATGGATACATTTTATTAAAATAAATTTTATCATAAATTATTAAAATAATCATAATGTAGTAAGTAAATATTCATAAATTAAAAAAAATACCAATAATTAATTAATAATTTTCAAAATATTAATTTTCTTATACTATGATATAATTATATCCTATTTTCAATTATAATATGGATAAATTTTATTTATACTTTCATTGGTGAGGTTACTATTCAGTTTTCCAGTTTGCTATTCATTAGTATCACATTACTATTCTAAGGGTCAAGTAACTATTTCATTGGTATAAGTTCCTTAACTTCTAAAAATATATTCTATTTCATTTATTCATCATTTATAAAGATTTTATTATGGTATTAATTTTATTTTATCTAATTGTGTCATATTAAATAATTATAAGAATGGTAAATTACATTTAAAAAAGTTTGGGTTGTTAGATTTTATATAATCATACCATGTATGATAGAAAACCAGAGAGGCCATATGCTTTCTTCATTTTTAGGGTTTTTTTAAAATAATTACACCACGTTGTATTTTCTACCTTATCAATATGTGAATATATAATAAAAACATAACACTAAATTCTTTTAGTTACCGTATTTTACAATTTACAAAATTCAGGTATTTTAGAAGAAAAAATTATCCCTAACCATTTTTCGAAATGTATAATTAAAAAAACTCTATTTTATGACAATAATTTTCTAAATACAATAAATTTACATTTTAATTAAACCATAATTTACTTGAAAATTATAAAATTTTAAAATTAAAACTTCTTTTCTATCACTTTGAAAAATTAATAAAGGTATCATAAAATTATCTTATAATCATAAGAAATAAAATTAATATATTATTAATACATTTGATGAAAATAAATTTCATTTTAATTTATTAAATTAATCATAAAATTATAATTAAATTTACTTTACTTACAAAACATCCAACACTTAATAATTTTAAAAATATTTATTTACTTATACAATGATATAATTATTTAATCTTGACACTTATAAGATGAATAAATTTTATTTATAGATTAATTGGTGAGGTTACTGTTGCATTGGCTGGTTTAGTATTCATAAGGGTCAAATTACTATTCCAAATGTCAAGTTACTATTTCATCAGTAAATATTCCATAACTTCTATAGATACCTTTTATTTCCCTCATTCTTCATTTATAAGGTTTTAATTTTGTTCTATGTGTAATATTATATGATTATAATATAATAAATAATTATGAGAAGCAAATTCTATTGATAAAACATTTGGTAATTACATTATTCCCCCCTTATGAAATTTCACCCTTGAAATTTCATTTTACAATCTAAGCTAAACATAGGTGTGTGTACTTTTAATTCATCACTTCTTGTAGTTCCCATGTTTCCAATTCATAATTATGGTTCTTCCATTGTACTTTTACCGGGGTAGTAGTCTTGTTCCGTAGAAATATATATCTAATATCCAAGATCTTCACCAGTTACTCCTTGTAAGAAAGATCATTCTCCACCTGTACCACCTCTAGAGATTGTATATGTGACGGATGTAGTATGTAATTAATAAATAGGGATATGTAGAATAAATTGTGTACTTAAGACATGGTATGAGGATGTTCTCATCAATTATCCACATCTCTTACACGATCAAGAATCCTGAATGGATGATGTACCTAGGACATAGCTTTCCATTCATCCCAAATATCATGACCTTCTTCCATGGAGATATGAGGAGTAATAAAATTTATCCAACTTTAAACTCAAGGTCTCATTAATGATTGTCTTCACAAAACTTTTTTCACTTTGGGATACCTTGATGTGATGCAGAATGGTTTTCACCTTCTCCACCATTTCTTCAACCATTTCAGGTCCTAATAGATTATTCTTACCAAATTCATCCCATCACACTAGTCTTATGAACCATTTCCCTTAAAGGGATTTATATGGTTCCATTTGGATACTTGAGTGGGAACTATTATTGTATGAGAACTCAACCAGAGGATGGTGTTGCTCCCATACTCCATTGAAGCTTATAGAACATTCTTTCAACATGTATTATATAGTTTGAATAGTTTTCTCAGATTGGACCTCAGTTATAGGATGATAGGTCATACTAAAGTTCATCTCGGTGCCTAGATCATGTTGGAGACTTTTCCAGAACATCATGTAGAATCTCAGATCTTGATATGATACAATCTATAGTTGTACTCTATGAATTATTTCCAATTATTTTATGTATCTCCATGCATGTTGATTTATTGAGGAGTCCTCTAAAATTGTGATATTTTGAGCTGTCATTGTAAGATGATCCCTAATAACCCATATAGTTATTTTCCCTCTTGATGTCCTTGGAATTATAGTGAAAAACTTCCATGGTAATGTTCTCCCACTTCCATGTCTATATGGGTAGTGGTTTCATAATACCCTTATAATTTTTCCTTTCAACCTTCACTTATTGGCATACTATACACTTTAATGTATACTCAACAATCTCCTTCTTCATATTGTCCCAACATTAGTTCTCTCAGATATCCTGATGCATATTTTTTATCCTAGGGTGAATAGAGAAGGTTGAGCTATGTGTGTCATTCAAAATCTCATTCTTTATCTCTAGATCATATGTTACACATAATTCTGATCCAAATCATACAACTCCTTCATCATAAATCATGACTTCTGAGAATTTAAATTTTTTATAGCTTCCACCCTTTTCATAATTTCCACATGTTTACTTTGAGAATCCTTTATTTTCTCCATGAGGTATTGATGAGAATTCATTTAAAAAAGTATTGATGATGTTCATCCCTTAATGATTTTCTTGTATATCCTCTAAAAATATAAGTATATTGGATCCTTCTCAATTATCATTGCTGATAAATATAAAGGATCTTTTCTACTTAGAGAATACTATACATTAATTTTCATACCAGGATGGTAGTGTATTGACCAATCATAGTCCTTCATGAGATATAACCATATTTTCTATAATATATTAAGATCCTTCTATGTGAATATATATTTTAGAATCTTGTGGTCAGTATATATCTCACACTTCTCCCGATAGAGATAACCCCTTATGATTTTCCATGAAAAGATCAAAACTGCCAACTCCAAATCATGTATGGGATCATTTTTCTCATGGATTTTCAACGGCCTTAAGGAATAGGATATCACTTTATCATTTTTCATCACTACATAGCCGATTCAATTAATAAGCATCTTAGTACACCCCAAATCATTATCCACTTTTATGGAGTGTGAGTACTGGAGTGGTGACAAACATCTTTTTGAGCTCATTAAAGCATTCCTCGCGTTCTTGAGTTAAGAAAAACGTCACATCCTTCCATGTCATCTTGGTTATTGGGTTTGAAAATCATGATTAGTTCTTAAAAAATCATACTTAATGCCTAGATAGACTAAGAATGTTGTGGATCTCCATTATAGATTCTGGTCTAGGCCACTCCTTGATTACATTTGTCTTGGAAGTGTCCACATATATTCCTTTTCTAGTGATAACATGCCCCAAGAATGATACTTCCTCCATCTTGATCTCAGATTACTATACATTTCATATAGCTTCCCCCTGAGCAAAGTCTTCAGAATAGTATTCAAATTGTTCTCTAGTTTCTCTTTTCTCTTGTAGTATATCATAATACCATCGATAGAGACTACCATAAATTTGTTGAGTTTATCTCTAAAGACTCTATTTTATTAAATCCATGAAAATTTATGGAGAATTAGTTTTTCATAAGGAAATCACTATGAAATAAAAGTGTTCATACCTCATTTGAAAAAAAGTCTTTGGAATATCTTCTTTCTTCACCTTTAATTAGTGATATCGTGGCAAGAAATCTACCTTAGAGGAATAAATAGCCCCACATAGCTGATCGAACAAGTCATCTATCTGAGGCAGGGGATATGTATTCTTTATCTTGATTTATTTTATCTCATGATAATCAATGCAGAGGCGCATTGATATATCCTTCTTCTTAACAAAGAGTACTAGGTCACCTCATGGGGAAGCACTCGGGCATATAAAACCATTCTCTATATTCTCCTGTAAGTGCTTCTTTGGCTCTACCATGTCAACGGTGGCCATTATATAAGGTGTATTTGATATAGGTAGAAATACAAGAATAATTTCTACTAAAAAATCAACCTCAGAGTCAGACAAAAGACTAAGAAAATCTTTAGGGAATACATCTGTGTAATCCTTCATGATGGGAATGTCTTCAATCCTAATTATCTAAATTGTATTAATCAATTTATAAAGATATTATTTCTTATAACACAACGATTTCCATACAAGATAAAATGATTCTAAATTAGATTCATCTTCCGCCTTACACTTGTAAAATATTGGAGGATGCTCTAGAATGTGAAGAATGATCCCCATATCCTGACAGCTGATGTTGGATTTATATAAATATAACCAATCTATAACCTAAATATCATAAAACTCTACCAAAGGAAGTATGAAAAGATTTTATGGGAGGTTCAATCCAAAAACATTTATAGGGGAGGAGTTAAATACTTTGGGTGAAATAATTTCCTCATTTTATATTCTCACAGATAACTCAATCTCTATATTTTGAGGTGGTGTTTGTATAGTTATACTAAACTTGCACGATATAAAAGAATGCTCAAAACCCGAATCAAATAGTACATATTCTATTATTGAATGAATAAGCAACATACATGTCACCACATTATTTTATAGATCCACCTTAGTATTAGTGATATCATAATCCCTTTATTTGATTCCATAGAGGTTGTTGTTGATTTTATTTGACAACCCTTGGATTAGGGAAATTATTCACATAATTCACATATTCCTTGTAGTTGAAACACTGCACTGCTTATTGAGCATTGATATAAACCTTCCATTATTCTTCCAAATTAGTTTAATTCTTCATATCCCTCTGAAAATTCTTAGCCATATGTCCCATTCTTACACATTTTAAGAAATTCATGGTTCACTTTAGATATTTACTAGTATGCTTATTCCCATAATTCCAAAACATGTGATTTTCGATCTTCTTTCCATTGTGGGATTTATTTAATGATCCACCCATGTTATACTCTACTTACTCTTTTTTTCTTGTGGGCCCAGAAGACTAATGAAAGTATCCAATAAACATTTCAACCTTGATGGTTCAACAAACAATCTCTTTATCACTATAGAAGTCAAGAATTGCCAATTATTTTTGTTGAATCAAGTTTAGTTCATGAAATCAGTGATCCACATTGCTTTCAGTGATCATGATAAAGTTGGAGCATATCTTACAAGAGTTGTAATTCCTACTTCATACACCAAGATATATTCATATTCTTTATATAAATGTTCAAAAAAACTCTCTTTCCATTTTGAGATGGGGGTTTAGGGGAAAATATTTATTGGAAAACATTTTATTTGATCCTCACAGTCCATAAAATCAATTTCCTCCTGGGGATTTTATTCCCAATTAGTTTCCACCATTAATCATATTCCACATAAAAATGATAGTCCACTAGCACAAATTTCTATTCTTCTGAGCACAAGAGGACATATATTATATTTTCAATGGATTTAATACACTGTTATATGAAGAGGGGATCATAAGATCCATTAAACAATAGAGTCCTTTTGTATCATCAATTATTAAATGAAAACTATCTCTTTCCATTGAGGATGAGGGAGTTCCACATGATTTATGTTATTATTCATTACATGATCCAGCTGATAAAGTACTATCATGATGTTTTGAACAACCATTCCCATCATATTCGGCATATAATTGATGAAATATTCACATTACCTTTCACATTTACTATTAGAATGTGTTCTTCTATTACCCACCATTTTCTAAGAAATAACATTAAATTAGGGGGCATGAATACTCAGCTAATAATCATAAAAGGAAAATTTGAACATAAAAAGAGAAAATTGTAAAAGAAAAGTATATGCTAACATGTTATTCCTTGAGTTTAAATCTAGATTATACTTGATATATTTATTGAAATATATTTTTAAGGGATCTTTTTTTGTTCCCTTATTAAGTTTTTATAATGAGATTATGAATTAACTAAACCATATTCCCCAGGAGTGTCAAACTAGGTGTACAGTAAGGCCCATTGTCATGTACCAGGTTACCCCGAGTCAGGCCCGAAATACCTTCTCAGAGTTGATAATATTAGGTACATATGTTCCAAAACTATTTAATCTTTTAGTAACCATATAGGGATTTATTTTCATAATAAACCACTTACTCTATAGTAACCAAAATTTAGGGATGTTTTCTTATACTTAGTATTATCCCTGGGGTTCTTAGTAAAGTGCTCTATTCCAAATATTCAAAAATTACTAGACCTTTTTTATGATACCAGATATAGATACCCTTTCCTTTTAAACATATCATTATATGATTTTAAGCATAATTAAGCATAAAAATACAAGACAAGGATCGTAAAGTCCAGTGTCATTAGAAGACTAGGTACATAATTAAATATCATAAAAGAAACTTTTATTTAATGTATATATTGGGATCCTATATTCCATTATTCTGGTACATTTGCATAAGATACCCTAGAGATTACATGAAGAATGGAATGAGGTATAAATCGTGTAAGGGAATAAACATAAGAATAAAACTTTTACACATGGGTTAGAAGGCGTGACATAGTGATATAAAAAGACATGGAACAAGATTGGTCATATGGAATCATAACATATAAAACATAGGATCATATAAACATGGAATAATAGTGATTTGGTAGAAATATAAAACATGACATTAGAATGAGTCAAGGATCATTTTTCATAGTGTATCAAGAGTCAAGGCTAACCCCCTATGATCGTTGCACATGGTGAAAAATTCAAGGCTAACTACCAAGACCATTGCAAATAATGTCTCATGAAACTAAAATTTACCTAATTAATTGGAGAACTATGTGGGTGCACCCATAATATCATGTTCATTAATATTATTTACACATAAATAATCAGACATAATCAATCATATATAAACATAAGGGTACCCATAGAAATAAATCATTATCATAATCATGTCATAAAGCATAACCAATTGGAGAATCATAAATGTGTCCCTGAAGGAAAGGAATTAGATCATGAATGGACAATAATAATTTATAATATGAATATAACATGATAAGTGATGTCACATTTTAGTGATAATCTTTAAAAAGAGTATTTAAGAAACAATATAATTAAAACATTTTAGGGTGGTTTTAGGAAAATATCAATGATCATTTAAAATAGAAAATAAGAATAATCTTTTATATAAAACAAAAAGGGAACAAATAATGTTTTATTAATAAAATGGATGATTTTATAAGGATAATGGTGTCTTAAAACATAATATATAGTGCACTGGATGTTGGGTATGAATTTGGGATGTTCCCTTAAAACATGCTTGTTTATCAGGAATAATTGAGAAGGGAACCACTTAAAAATATTGATATCCCAGAAATATAATGTTGAATGGATCATGGTAAATGAGTTTCGAACATATAAAAATAATTTATAATATTTAAATAAAAAATAAAATATAACTTCATTTGGGTAAAAAGAAAGATAGAGCAGCCCGAAGGAATAAGGGAGGTTCTGGTAGAATCCATTACCTTATGTTGGAAGGTGTTATTTAATTTATCTTAATGTCATGGATAACAAAATTAGATTAAATAATTAATAATCAGAGAACCTATTATATGTGTAATTTATTTATTATAACATTATTAAGTTCATTAATATCTTTTTTGATGGGTTAAGAGGTTCAATTTCATTGTTTAGGAGCATTTGTTTCCTTGGTTTCATAATCAGTTTAATTATACATATGTACGGATAATCATGTAAGATGAGGATGGTTATCCAGAATTGAATTTATAAATTATTAGATAACATATATAATATTAAATGGTTAGAAAATTAATTTGGTTATTTTGAGTGAGGATGAATCATTATATAAAACATTAATGATAATATATTGGATTAATTGGTAGTTTTTTAATCCCAACGGACACATTTTGTTTTATAAATCAATTCCATTTGTAAAAAATAATTACAGAAAATTACATAGAATATATTAAATGAATAATAATATGGTTCAATAATAAAAATGTTTTCTTGACTAGAATTGAATATGGTACTAGAAATTAAAAACCTGTCGTCCTTGAATGTGAAAAATTAACACATCTCAGATGATGTTTCCATGACTGTTATAAAAGGTGGGGGAAAAGAGATGATGGTGAATTATTCCATTAGAATAACAACTTTATAGTACATGTAAGTTACTATTTTTATCAGAACATTTTTAAAAGGATGGATGAGGATAGAAAGGAATACAAAGGAATATGAAATTAAATTGAAAGAAAATGGAAGAGGATTTTACCTATTGATTTCTTCCTCTTGATAACCTCCTTAGGGGATTGGTTTGTGTCTTTTTATGTGACAAAGAGATCAAGGACGTGGGAGAGGGGATTAGGGAGATATTTTAACAGAATTTTGACAAGGTACAAGGCTTCATAGGTGTGAGTAGAAGAGGTGGTGAGGGGTGGTATTTATAGGGGAGTAGAGGCGAGTTTTCTCAACATTTTATGCCTTTGTTTATTAATTTTCTCAAGAAAAGAAATAGTTATGATTAATGAGAATAAATATAGTAATCATATCATGTGAGTTTGAAATAATGGTTTTTACATCATCCATGAATAAATAGATTTTGTATCTAACATATAATGTGTGTGTATATATATATCCTTAATTACCGTATTTCGCTATTCACAAAAATTCAAGTATTTTAGAAAAATCCAAATATTCACCCCAACAATTTTTTGATGTGAAGAATCCAAAAATTAATTCCATTTTATAAAAATTATTCTATAAATATGAAACATTTAATTTTTAATTAAAGCCACAATTTACATGAAAAAGACACATTTAAAAAATAAAACTACTTTTCTAACACATTGGAAAATTAATTAAGGTCTCATAAAATTATATTATAATCATAAGAAATAAAAATATTATTTTATGAATACATTTTATGAAAATATTTTTTTTAGATTTATTAAATTAATCATAAAATTTTAATTAAATATACACGAGTTACTGAAACACCAACACTTAATTAATATTTTTTAAAATATTTATTTACCTATAATATGATATAATTATATCATATTGACACCTAAAATATGGATAAATTTTATTTATACTTTCATTAGTTAGGTTAACATTACATTGTTCCTTATATTATTCATAAGGGTCACATTACTATTCCAAAGGTCAATTTACTATTTCATCAGTAAATGTTCTTCAACATCTAGAGATACCATTTATTTTACTCATTACACATTAATAAGGTTTTTTATTTTGTTATATATGTAATATTCTGTGATTATAATATAAGAAATAATTATAAAAAGTGAGTATTGTTGATAAAACATTGGTTCGTTACATTCTTCCCCCTTATGAACATTTCCCCCCAAAATTTCATTCTACATTATGATCTAAAAATTGTTGTGGGTATTTTTCCTTTTTCACTTCTTCTAGTTCCCATATTTCCTCTTCATACATATTGTTAGGCCATGGTACATTGACTAAGTGAGTTGTCTTTTTTATATAAAACTTTTTCTCTATGATCTAATATCTTCAATGTTTTCCCTGGGTAAGAAAGATCATTCCCCAATTGTACCACCTTTGAATATAGTACAAGTGAAGGATCTGTTATGTACTTCCTTAATAATGATACATGGAAAATATCATGTACTTTAGACATGATATGTGGAAGTTCTAGTCAATTTTCCACAACTATGACATGATCAAGAATTTCATAGGGGCCGATGTGACTGGGACTTAGCTTTCCTTTATTTCCAAATCTAATGAACTTCTTCAATGTAGAAATGTATAGGAATACCATGTATCCAACTACAAACTCAAGGTCTTGTGGATGATTTTTTTCATAGCTCTTTTGTTGAATTTGGCCTTCCTTGAGGCTCTGTTGAATGGTTTTCACCTTATCAACCATTTCTTCAATCATTTTAGGGAATAACAGCACACACTCACCGAATTTATCCAATAGTGATAGTGTTATATGCCTTTTCTCATAAAGGGATTCATATGGTTCAATTTGGATACTTGAGTGGAAACTATTTTTGTAAGAGAACTCAATAAGAGGTAGGTGTTGGTTCCATCCTCCTTGGAAGTACATAGAACACACCCTCAACAAGTCTTTAAATGTATGAATATTTGCCTCAGATTATCCATCAGTTTGAGGATGATAGGCTGTATTAAAGTTTAGCTCAGTGCTTAGAGAATATTGGAGACTTTTATAGAACATCAAGGTTAATCTCAGATCTCTATTAGATAAAATTGATAGTTGTAATCTATGCATACTTACCACTTTTTTGATTTTGATCCATGAAATTTGATCCATTGATAAGTCCTCTCAAATTTTGATAAATTGAGATATCTTTGTAAGATGATCCATAATAACCCTTATAGAATTTTTTACTATGTATATCCATGGATGTCTAGTGAAATAGTCCATGGTAATGTTATCCCACTTTCAATTTGGTATGGGCAGTGGTTGCATCACCCCCTTAGACTTTTTCATTTCATCCTTTACTTGCTAACATAACAGGAACTTTGATGTATACTCAGTGATCTCCTTCTTCATATTTTCCCACAAGTAGTTCTCACAGAGATATTGATACATATTTTTCTCTAAGGGTGAATATAGAAGGTTGATCTATGTGCGTTATTCAGAAGCTCATTCATTATCTCTAGATCTAATGTTACATATAATCATGACCAAAATCTTACAACTCCTTCTTCATCAATATTTAACTCAGTGTATCTCACATTTCTAATATATTTTACCCTTTTCATAATTTCTATATATTTTATTTGATAATCCTCTATTTTCCCCCTGAGGGATGGTTGATCAATCATTTCAGAGAGAATTTATGATGTTACTCCAATAATGTTTTTCATGACCATCCTCTAAAAATATAAGAATATTGGATCCTTCCCAATTCTCCTCATTTATAAATATTCATGATCCTTTCTACTTAGAGCATACACTAACTTATTTTCCTTACTAGGATGGTAGTGGTTTGAGTAGTCCTAATCCATGATGAGATCTAACCATATTCCTGAGTTTATATTATGATCCTTATATTTGAATATATATTTGACACTCTTGTGATCAGTATATATCACACACTTCTCCCCATAGAGGTAATGCTTCCATATTTTTAGACAAAGATCATAGCGTCCAACTCCAGTTCATGAATGGGTTAGTTTTACTCATGGGGTTTCAACCACCTTGAGGCATATGATATCACTCTATAATTTTTCATAAGTACCTAGCATAATCCCTTCTTTGAAGCATCTTTGTACACCACAAATAGTTCTCCACTTATCATGAGTGTGAGTATTGGTACAGTGATAAGCCTATTTTTGAGATCCTTAAAGATTTATTCACATTCTTGAGTCCAAAAAAACTTCACTAAATTTTGTTTCATCTTGGTTATTGGGTTTACAAATCATTAGAAGTTATTCAAAAATCATCTGTAATACACAGCTATAACCAGAATGCTACAAATATTCATTACAGATGTTATCATATGACACTCTTCTATTACCTTTGTCTTGGAAATATCCACATATAGTCCTTTTCTTATGATAACATTCCCAAATAATGATACTTCAACTATCTATAATTCACAGTTAATATACTTTTCATAGAGATTCTCCCTTTGCAAGGTCTTTAACAAAGTCTTCAAATGCTCCTCATTTTTATCCTTACCCTTTGTGTATATTAGAATATCATCGATAATGACAACAAAAAATTTGTCTAGGTAATATCTAAAGGAACTATTCATTAAACCCATGACAATTTCTTGAGAATTAGTGAGTTTGAAGGGAATCACTATGAACTCATTGTGCCCACACCTAATTTGAAATGTAGGCTTGGTAATATCTTCCTTCCTCACCTTTAATTGCTGATATCCTGACCGAAGATGTACCTTAAGGAAACAAAGGGCCCCATGTAGATGATCTTACAAGTCATCTATCTGAGGTAGGGTATTCTAGTTATTTATCTTGATTTTAATGAGCTCATGATAATCAATGAAGAGGTGAATTGATCCATACTTCTTTATAAAAAATAATACTGATGCATCCCATGGTGAAGAACTCGAGCATATAAGATCCTTCTCCATATTATCCTATAATTTTTTATTCATCTTGTCAAGAACAATAATGTCCATTCTCAAAGATGTATTTGATACAGTCAGTGATCTAGGAATAAATTAAATTTGGAACTCAACCTCTCAATCTGGTAGAAGACCAAGAAACTCTTCAAGGAATAGTGTAATCCCTCATGATGGGAATGTCTTTGAGAATGATTCTCTCATTTCACTAGATCATTTGAGAAAGACATTATTTCTCATAAGGAAACAATATACACACTTGATACAATGATTCTAAAAGAGATTCATCTCCATCATTACACTCGTACAAGATAGGAGGATGCTCTAGGATGTGAAGAGTGGTCTCCCTTTCCTTATACTTGATGTTGGATTTATATAAAGATAGCCAATAGATTCCAAAAATAGAATCAAACTCTACCAATGGGAGTTTGGTGAGATTTTTTTTGAGGTATAATCACCAAACATTAAACAGGGATGAGTAATATACTTTGGTAATAAAAATTTCTCCATTTTATGTTCTCACAGAGAACTCAATCTCTATATTTTGAGGTTTTTTGAATAGTTCTACCAAACTTGAAATATATGAAAGAATTCATAGAACCAAAATGAAATAGTACATCTACTGTTATTGAATCAATACACAATATAAATATCACTACATCATTTTCTGACTCCACCTCAGTAGTAGTGATATCATAAGACCTTAGTTGTTTCCTTGGAGGATGTTGTTGATTGCCTCTGACAACCCTTGTATTAGGGAAATTGTTTACATAATGCCCATATTTTTTTTAGTTGAAACACTTCACTACATGATGAACTTTTATAGGAATATTATTCTCTTCTTTCACATTAGTGGAATGCTTCATATCCCTCTGGCTATTCTTATCCAGATTTCCCATTCTTTCACATTTGAAGAAATTCATGGTTCCCCATATATTGTTCCCAGGATAATTCTTCCCAAAATTTTGTCATGTTGGATGTTCATTCTTCTTTCCATCATGGGATTTATTTTACAATACACCAATATTAGACTTAATTTTCTACTTTTTGTCACAGAAGTACCGAGACCATTGAGAGTCTCCAATCCTTATTTCAACCATGAGGGAATAACATAAAATCTCCTCATAACTATCTAAGTCGTGAATCACCAATTCTTTCCATAGACATGGATTTAGTCTTATAAATAAGAAATCTACATTTATTTTAGAGTTCATGAAAAATCCAGAAGAATATCTTGAAATCATTGTAATGTTTTCTTATTAAACCCCTATAGACTCACCTTCCTCATGGTTAGGTCCGAGGACCTCAGTTTCCATCTTGAGACATGGGGTTCAAGAAAAATATTTATTGAAAATCATTTTCTTGAATTATTCCCAATCCATGGAATATATTTCCTCCTAGGGATTTATATTCTTGATTAGTTTCCACCATTTATCAGATTCCCCATAAAAAAGATAGAACTCCATCATGAATTGGTCTTATCCTGAGAACTAGAGGATAGAGAATAACTTTTCAAAGGAGTGAATCCACTGTTTCACTTGGAGGGGATCAAATATCCACTAAAAATGGGAGTCCTTTTCCATATAAATGATTTGACAACATATTTCCCTTTCCTTCTAGGAGGAGGGTGTTCCACATGATTCATGTTATTATTCATAACCTGATCCAGCTAAGTATGTACTATCATGATGTTTTGAGAACCCGTTCCCATAATATTTGGAAAATCATTAGGGAAATATTTACATTCCATATCCCATTGATTGTTGGCATGTGTTCTTCTATTTACCACCATTATCTATGAAAATAATGTTCAATTAGGGGGCATTAATACTTAGATAATAAGAATAAAAGAAAAAAATTATCATAAAAGGATAAACTTGTAAAAGAAATGTATATCCTTAAATATGATTGCCTATATTTAAATCACGATTATCCTTGATATTTTTCGTAACATATATTCTTATATGATATTATTTTTTTCTATTAAAAATGGTTAATAATGATATTATGAATTTACCAAAGTATATCCCTCAGGAGTGTGAAACCAGGTGTGCAGTAATGCCCATTATCATATACCAAGTTATCATGAGTTAGGCCCATAATACTTTTTATGAGTTGTTACTCCAATGTACATCTGTTCCAGAACCATGTCTAATTGTAGTATCCAGACAGAGTAGGATTTTAATTATAAACCACTTAATCTATACTTACCAAAATTTATGGATATTTTCTTGTACTTTGTCTTATCCTTAAGGTTCTTACTAAATTGATTTATTCATAATCCCAAAAAATAACTAGAACTTACTTCTGATAGAAACTATAGTGACCCTATCCTTTTACACATATAATTTCAAGAATTTTAAGCATAATTAAATATCAAAATACAATCCAAGGATCATAAAGTATAGTGTCTTTGGATAACTAGATATATACTTAAACATCATAAAAGAAATTATTATTTAATCTCCATACTGAGCTTCAAACTTCTATTATTCTCATCCATATTCATATGATAACTAGGGGATAATATAAAAAAGGGATGAGCTAAAAATACCTGTAAGGGAAAAAAATAAGAATAAATCTTTACCACATTGGTTAGAAGGCTTGACATAATGATATTAAAAGGCATGGAAAAGGATTGATCATATAAAATAATAAAATTTAAGATATGGGATCATATGAACATGGAATCATAGTGCTGTGGAAGCAACATAAAATATTACATTATCATGATTCAATTCTCATTGCACATAGAGTAGCACATGTCAAGGCTAACCACCATGATCTTTTCAAATAGAGCACAAGTTTAGGATAACCGCCAAGATCGTTGCACATAATGTATCTTGAGACTAAACATTACCCAATGAATTGGAGAGATATCTAGCAAACCCATTATAAAATGTTCATGAATATTCTCTCCACATAAATAATAATACATAATAAATCATACAAAAACATAAGGTTACCCATGGAATGAAATGTGTACCATAATCATGTCATAAAGCATTACCAAGGGGTGTATCATAAAAGTGTCTAGGAAGGAAATAAATTATATAATTTATGTAAAATCATAATATAGAATAGAAATTTATAATTATATGTTATTTTAAATTTAATTTATAACATGTAAAAAGAGTATTAAATAATCTTTCTAATTAAAATATTTTAGGGAAGTTTAAGGAAGATATCAATGATCATTTAAAAAAGAAAATGGGAATAATATTTTATATAAAACCATAAGTGAAAAAATATGGTTTTCATTAAAAAATGGATGATTTTAGAAGGATATTTTTGGATAAAAATATATCATAGAGTGCACTTTAAATTGGGTAATAATTTGGGAAATTTCCTTAAAATGGGATTACTTATCGGGAAGAATTAAGAAGAGAACCACTTAAAAATATGTATATCCCTGAAAGAGAATGATGAATTGATTTTTATACATGAGTTTGAAACAAACAAACATCATTTAGAATATGTACATAAAAATAAAATATAACTTAATTTTGGTAAAATGAATTATAGTACAACCCGATGCAATTCTGGAGGTTAAGGTGGAATCCCTTATATTAAGGTTGAAGGTGTTATTCACTTGATCTTAATATTCTGGATAATAAAATCAGAGTTATTAATTAGTAATTCTAAAACCTCATATATATGTAATTGATTTATTATATCCTTATTATGTTCATTAATGTTTTTTATGGGTTAAGATGTTCAATTTCATTGTTTGGGAGCATTTTTTTATTTGGTTTTCATGACCGGTTTACTTATATACATGTACAAATATTCTTGTAAAGTGAGGATGGTTGTCTATAATTTAATTTATATGTTATTAAATAAAATCCTAAATATTAAATGTTTTTAAAATTCATTTTTTTATTTTTAGTGAGGATGAATCATTATATAAAACATTAATGATAATATTTTTGGGTTAATAGGTGGTTTTTTTATCACAATAATCCAATTTTGTTTTATAAATTAATACTATTTATAAAAAATTGTGATAGAACATTAAATATGATATATTATATACATAATAATATGGTTCTACCATAATAATTTTTTCATAAGAATAATTTAAGATACTAATATAAATTGAAAACACGTCGTCCTTGAATGTGATAAATTAACAAATCTTGTATGGTGTTTCCATTTCTAGTATAAAATAGGGGGAGAAGATGGATTATGATGAATTATTACATTAGAATAAAAATATTCTAGTAATTTTATGGTACTAGTTTTTTACAACATTTGTATTAGGATAGGTGAGGACAAAATAGAATATAAAGGAACTTGAAAAGGAATTGAAATAAAACAGAAGAAGGTTTTACCTCATCATTCCTACCTCTTGAGAACCTCTATAAGGGATAGGTTTCATTATTTTGATGATCCATAAGAATATAGTCATGGGAGAGGGGTGTAGGGAGATATTTTATCAGAATTTGGACAAGGTAAAAGTCTCCATAGGTGTGAGGGATGATATTTATAGTTGAGGAGAGGGGAGTTTTCTCAATATTTAATTCCTTAGTTTATTATTTTCCTCAAGACAAGAAATAGTGCTTATTCGTGAGACTAAATATAGTAAATGGATCATTTTACTTTTAAAAAATGGTTATTACATAATCCATTACTCAATAAATAGTGTATTTAACTTATAATGTAAATATATATCGTAAATTATCATATTTCACTATTCAAAAAAAATTCAAGTACAGTAGAAAAATCTAAAAAAATTACCCTATCCATTTTTGGACATGTATAATCCAAAATTGATCTTCATTTCAGAAAAATAATTTTCTGAATATGATAATATTAATTTTCAATTAAAATAATAATTTATAGGAAAAATATAATTTTTAAAATTAAAACACCTTTTATAACACTTTGAAAAATTAATTATGGTCTCTAAAAATTCTATTATAATCATAAGAAATCAAAATATTATTTTATGGATACATTTTCTGAAAATAAATTTTCTTTTATGTTATTAAATTAATCATAAAATTTTAATTGAATATATATGACTTAAAAAAATAATTATACTTAAATAATAATTTTTAAAAAATATATTTACTTATACTGTGATATAATTATATCATATTGAAAAATATAACATGGATAAATTTTATTTCAACATTAATTGGTGAGATTACTATTTCATTTTCCAGTTTACTATTCATAAGGGACACATTACTATTTGAAAAGTCAAGTTACTATTTAATCGGTAAATGTTACTTAACATCTAGAGATACCATTTATTTTACTCATTATTAAGTTATATGGTTTTTATTGTTTTACATATGTAATTTGATGTGATTATACTATAAGACATAATTAGAGGAAGGTAATTCCATTGATAAAACATTAAGTCATTACACAACCTATGACTCCATACTGAATAGTGACTTAAATTACATCATAGTCTAAACACCAAACATGTATAAACAATATTTAACTTATTAAATCATGGTCATAGGGTAATAAAAAAAGGAAATATAGAATAATAATAAATCAATATTCATACATAGCATGTAACTCACAAACTGATTGCATGATAAATTATAGAAACAATTGTACACTTTAAGATAAAGAATACATCCATTCATAATATAACATATATCCTTGAATGAATCAGATAATAAAACCCAATAAATGAGTAATTCATAATTTTTTACTCACTTATTAATAATTCATAAATATGTAAATTATCAAATTTTTATAATTTAACATGGCACTGAGGACATTCCATAATTAAATAAATATAATAATTTATATTTATTTATAATATGAAATCCTTAATATTATGATTTATATAGTTTTTACTTAAATATATGATATTAATGGAATTATAAACACTTTATATTATAAATATAATATATAAAAATTTTAAAAAATCAAAATATCACATATTTAATATCATTTGAACTATGATCATTTTAATTATCAAAACTCATTGTGATCGGGTTTCATTTTTTTCACAAATAGGATAATTTAATTTAAACAATTCAAACTAAATATTATGAAGAATTAATAATTCAATATAAACTCATTTATATTTTTGCGTATTTTTAAATTTCTAAACATTTTATAAATTACCTTATAATTTCTATATAAACACATTTTATCAAAATTATACATTATTCCATATTTATAAATATTAATTTAATATTAATTACCTATATTGTGGATATTTACTTATTTATTTTTTCATAAACATATGATAATTTATTGAAAAACATTATAATTAAATAATTTATAAACACATAATAAATTAAATAAATATCCCAAAATACATTTTTCCATAATTTATAAACATGTTATAAATTATCTCTCTCAATTCAAAAATGAAAAAATATAAAAACATTTTTACTATTCATCTATATTGTAACCCACGATGTTGAAGAAAACCTATATCATGGTTTATGAATAGTGTCCATTGTTTATAAAAAATAATTTGACCTGTAATCTATCATAATCTATGTTACCATTATTTATCATAATCTAGAGTTTAAACCATCAATGTCTGGGATTACTATATTACGATATATCCTATATCATTTTTAGGATACAACACATTATATTGCGGCATGAAAAAGTGTCACATTATATGAATCCCTATATAATACAATACAATAAATCAAAAACTGAATTATTTCAACTATCTTCTAAGCTATAATATCCCACTATAAGAAATATGGTTTACACCGACATATTTATAACTATATTTTGGAAAATCATTGTTATAGGGTACCTATATTATTAATTAGAATGAACCATTGATATAGATCTTAACAAATCTAGACACATATACCAATAGTTTTCAAAAATCATTGATATATGTAACATTTTTTTTTATTTTTTAAGAAAAATAAATACTTCAAGATTAAAAATTAATTATATACAAGCATATATATATATATAATGATTTATATTAAATTAGCTGGAACCTAGTGTTAGGTTGTTGAAAAATAAT
Source organism: Viscum album (assembly GCA_963277665.1). Classification (NCBI taxonomy): domain Eukaryota; kingdom Viridiplantae; phylum Streptophyta; class Magnoliopsida; order Santalales; family Viscaceae; genus Viscum; species Viscum album. The sequence continues at coordinate 1,819,411,343 of OY728127.1, forward strand.
AAAGAGTTCATGGGTTTGAGACTCGCTAATGTTTTATGTAGTACATATACCTACTTTCATATTTTTTTTTGGTATAAACCAATACCAATGGTCTCATAAGACCATTGGAATAGGTCTATACCAAAATATTGATAATAATTGGTATATAATTTCATAACAATAATTTTGGAAAACTACTAGTATATTCCAATAAAAATCATTTTACACCTAATAACTATTCAAACCATTAATATAGGCTATTTAAATGGTTTGAGAGAATATAACAATTGTTCCAAAATGTTGGCATATCAAAAATATCCAACAGTGTTCTATACTATATATTGAAATTATATCACTTCTCACTTTATCACATATCATGAAATGTGGAAAACTTCAAAATATGTTCTCTATTTTATGATATTAAAAAATAGATCCATGTCCAAAAAAAATTATATCTTTTCTTATGATATCAAATGAAATATCAATCAATTATTTTTTTCAATATGATTTTTTGAAACAAAACACATTTAATTTCTTTAATACAAATTTTTGTTTTATATGGATTTAATAAAATATACTCATGTAGTGAAAGACATCAAGAAACCTAAAAACTAAGATCACCGTACTATGAAATCAAAATCATGTGTAATATGAAATTATGAAAATTATGTATACCACAAACTTAAGATTGGAAATCCTATTTTCATCAATACAATATTTGAATAGAATACTTGAGATGTAGGTTAAGTAATCCTTCCTCCATATTATATCATTGGGTTAACATAAATCACACAATTTTTGGGTTGTATTCTCCTCAATGTCAATAGTATGATATTATATCTCGATAAAAATGAAGAATGATAATAGTTTCTTCTGGTAGAACTCATATAAGAATCATATTCTACTTGGAAAACTATTATAAGGGTTATAACCTCCTCTATATAGGCCTTTGGGATACCCCACAATCGTTTATTCATTAACTCATATGTTTATAACTCACAATTAAATGGTATTATTGTTATAACACCTTATAACACTCAATTAAAATGAATTACCTCAAAAAATTCATTATATGAAGTGGTAACAATAAATTATTTTCATGAGGGGAATATTTCAAAATGTTAACACTTAATATTAAAATTATATAATCAATCATATGGTCGAAGATTGGTTGTATAATACAAATATGCACACATCACTACATTATGACTTAATCATGTTGTACACTTTGGATACCCATTGAAAAGGTGTTTTATCGAATCTCTATATCATGAGAAATGATATTCCATAAAAAGAATAAAGCATCCATTTTTTACATGGATTTCATACCATATGACTGTCTATGTTGCACACTATAATATAAGATAATATAAAACATATATAAATTAGGATTTAGATAATATCTCCATTTCCCTGAGCCTTTATGGAATCTAATAGAACATTATGTAGTGTTTGATTAATTTCATAAATTACAATATTTGTTTTAAAAATCCCATGAGTGAGAATGTATAAATTTATCGCATGAATAAAACTTCGAATCTACCATATATTTCTTTATATGAAAAATATATAATAATAATAATACCTCATGTGAAATTGATCTAAAAATTAACTCTTACCATTAATCTACTTTTATAAATCATAAAATTTGATTAACATATACCATAAAAATGAGAGATAAATATATACAAATATATTACAGTATGATGAGACTTAATACAACGGGACAATATCTTTATGTTTCCCCAAATGATATCCCATACCATGGAATTTGATATGATTTTTTTAACAATTTTCACATCAAACAACATATACATATCATTATATATGATATATCCAAAATACATCATATGTATAAATCTTCATCACCATCATTACAATGTACTCTTGAATCACATCATAGTAGTGAAGCCCTGAAAATTTAGTATTTTTCTGTATTGTAAATATTTTTAATGGCCAAGAGTAAATGATACATTTTATTCCACAATTCAACAAGAGGCTGAGAAGTTATTGGAAAATATTTTGGAAACCATTATTCCCATTCCTCAATGTACTGTGTCATGTTGTAATTAGTATTAAAATTCTAGTTACATGTTGTTTTTTATGGGACTTCATGAGAAACTTATAAGGCACTCAAAAAATGATCCCTATATCTATAAATAAAATAAATAGTAAAACATATCTCAGGATCGACCCAAGGGATCAAATTTATGTGATCCAAGTTGAGGAGGATAATGGTTTTGGTGTCTGATTTTAAAATTATAATTCCAATAAAAGAGGATGTGTATTGTTGAAAAATATAGTGAGAAAATAAAAAAAAAATTAAGGCATGACTAGTAGAAGAAGTGTTTGTTGGAGATGAAGTATATAAAACAATGAATAATTATTATTTCTAATTATTTGGTTCTCTTGAAGATTAATATTTATATTTTTAAGATCAAAGGAATGATTTAAAGATAATATAGAGTTTGTGGGTTTTGTGGCATGTTTATTATTATGTTCTTGCTATTTAATGATTAAAAAATCATTTATAATTTAAGATACCCCATTTAAAAATTTAATATAATCATGGATGGAAAAAATTTAGTAATTTGTCACTAAATTTCTTAGTTTCATTAATTAAAGTGAATAATATGATGGGAAACTCTATTGACAACAAATTTGAAGATTATTTTTGGATATAAAATATCCTTGTAGTTTTTTCTATAAATATTTGTTTACAAGTTTATAAGATAACATCATAATTTTTTGGGGAAAATTTTACACTCCCATGTTTCAATAATAAACTATACTTTCTATAATCCATTGTGTTATTACAATGGATATTATGATAGTGAATAATACCATATCCTGTCATAGATTTAACCACTCATTCTGAAACTTGAAGCTTGTACATTACTATTTTTTCTCTTTGGTTAGTTGTGTTTGTATAAAAATACCTAAGATAAAAAAAATACATCAAAATAGTTTAGCGATGAATAAGGTTTATCTATGATGACTTGTTTTTTTATTACTTTTACCAGTGATGAAGGTTGATTATTTACGAATCATAAAATATTATTATTCACTGATTCACCCCCTCTTAGTGAATAATTTATATAGGATTAACCTAAAATAATGGATGTTTTCTCTAAAATAATCACCATTCTCATAGCTATGAACTCTCTATATAGGCCTCAGAAACACTCCATGATATTTTATATATTTATTCTTTAATTTCAAAAATGTTTGAGTAGTAACACACAATTAATTTTTTTATAACCGTTCATACATTAATGTATTTAAAGAAAATAATTTTTATTCTCCCAAATGGTTCTTCATATAAATTATCAATTATTAAAAATAACATATAGGGAAGAATACATTAATATTAACTTTTTTACTTTAAACTATCTTATGAATCACAGTGTATGATTAATACATCATCTTCGTATAATATGTCCATATCATACACTATTAAATGCCAATGAAAGTTGTGAAATATTATAATATCACACCAAATAATATTTTTACTAAGGAATATGATATTACTTGGTTTCAATGATTTCATACCATAAGAAATCCCTATATCATTCAATACAATATTTTATAATATATATTATATACACATTTTGCTTTTGAGAATATATATCAATCACCTATATGATTGACCACAAGAGAGGCCATGTGTATTCTTCACTTTTTTGAACTCATTTAATATTTATAAAATTCATTCCACATATCTATAGGAACATCTGATAAAACTACTCAAAAAATTATTTATTGAGTTACATATATAAAGAATTTCTATTTCAATAATGATGAGACTAAGAATTATATTCACAAAGTTAAATTTTTTGAAAAATTATTCAAATTACCCTACATAATAACATCCAATGTTATGATTTTAATAAAATTTTCTATATTACAAAAATTATTTCAAAGTTTATTTAAATCATAATTCATGTTACTTTTCAATTTAAAAATTTCTTTGATATTATATTATTAAAAATGAAAATATTTAAATTGATATATTTCTTTACCAATACATCATAAACTCTTTTAAAATATAAAGTGATATTAAATTATAAAATGACTACTTTAATTGTTTATTTATTATACTTTGAAATTTACTCACTTAAAATGTACTCCCACAATAATCGTAGACAATACATTTTTTCCAAAATATATTTCTAAGATACAAAAAATCCTACATATTAGAAAACTACATTTATTTACTTCAGTGGAAATTTTAAACAAAGAAACTATTAATTATCATATTTCATATAGTTTTATATGTGTCTAGATATATTTTTCTAAATGAATATTATATTCTTTAAAATATTCCATTGGAAGGTTTTAGGAAATATTTACCTTAAATCATAATAAATAGCTTAGATAACATATATTATGTTGATTAAAACTCATTTTATCCATATATTATTTTCAGAAAAATTATATAATTTTATGAATCATTATCCATGTGTAAGAAAAAATTATCTATTTTTATTGATAACAACACTTTGTTTAAAAATAACTTTGCTTATCACTTAATAGAAATGAGAAAAAAAAATTCATCCTTTATTTATCAAATTTTAATGTTATTTGTTGCATCTAAAAATTTGATATTGTAACTTTTTATCTATCACATGAATACACACTTCAAGAATTTAAACATCAATTATTTATCAATTTTGAACCCATATATCAATTTTCTATCATCCACTGGAATGTGTTTCATGGCAATCGAAACACTAACACATTTATTTACATGTTCTATTATATTGTGTGTACTTTAATGCCTTTTCAGGTATCTCAATTAATAAATGTTTTCATGTATGCATGTAATAATTAATGGATCATTATTTATTCTTTAATAAAATTTAAATCTTTCTTCCTTTAAACTTTCCCCTTGGATAAATACACATTGACCATTTTTTCAGTTACGGTTTAATGTGTATGTGACATTCCTGTGTTACATGTAAATACAATGGGAAAGTTTTATCTATTAAAAAACTATACACATATTCTTATCAAATAATTATATTTAATTTATACACTATATATTTCACAAATACTCAAATAGGTGTAGGATTTTCCACCTCTTGCACACTACACCTTCCCGTAAAGTGAACTGTCTTCACTCTTGCACTCAAGAATGCATGTTAAGTGAGGATTATCCTTCATACAAACTAAGAGTGAAATCATTAAGGGTATCATACAACTTCAATTAGACTCTTGGAACTTAGTTATTCATAAATACTTTGAGAGTGTTAGACACATGTTGAATGCCTCATGGTATCCTCCTCCATCACAAAAGCAGAACGCTTTACAAAAACTAGTTTCTTCAAAAAGAGATCCATGAGTTCATTACATTGGTGGAATTCCCACGATATTCTTATTGTCCCTTGCATAGTCCAAGTGCTTCATGTGTCTCATCTTTACAAACTAGAAATTAATGGATGATTTGTTTTTCAGAAGTAATATTTTTCTCTTTCTATCAGTAGTGACACAACTCATCTCTGTGCCTCTGTATTTATAGTCATAACCACTGACTTACATAAGTGAGATTAATTGATTAAAATTTGTGATTATATAATGTGTCTAAGATTTATATAAATATATGGTGATATCTCCTTTAACACATTCAAACACCATGTTAAGACGCACTGAATTACATTGTGTTCTTGATTCATGATCAAGCATCTCTTTTGTGGTGGTATCCTCACATGCATGTGATAAGGATCACATGATCCTCAATGTGGAAGCTCAAAATCCTACTTCTTGACTTTATTCTACAACTTTGTTTGAAGATCGTCCTAAGAACCTTTTGGATTAATCCTCATTTATAAAATATGGTGATTTCATGAATGGGATCTGATCAGTTCAATATTGAGCACCTCATCCTATCAGCAAGATTTAAAAAGGTGTATTAAGGTGATCAATAGTGGTTCAGCTAGTTTTCTAGAATACTAGAAATCCTCGAGGTGGGCGATGAAGAATAAGAGGGATTATTTGTAACATTATGACATGGAATTAATCGAAAAACTAGATTGTAATTATTGGATGGAAGTTATTATGTCTATTATTTTAATTGTGGGTGAATAACACATGTACACCTGTGTCTAACATCGAAACATCCATACAACTGGGATATGATATATTAATTAATCATGATCATCTGCAGATAGAAATATCCACCCACCCTCAATAGCTTCCCATTCCACTACCCATGACTCCATGTCTCCCAACAAGGTGGTGTCTTCGCTCCTGTACCTTATACAAGGAAGCATGATATCTTCTTCCTATATCTCTCCAACTGTGGGTAGGCCTATGATGGGATCCCTCAGCATGGTTAACCTCTATTTCCCACATTTTCTAATGTTAAGCATGGCTTATAATTTCTTATCGGATAACCTATTTTTTTAATAAGGCCCAAATAAGTATAGAAAATTAATTCAATCCTTTAATAATATTCTTATACAATCCTCATAAATTATTCTTCCACATGAAAAGATAAATATGGAATCCCCCTTCTTACAAGTCCATTTTCAATCTTTTTTTCTTCATGCAATATAAAATTAAAATCAAAATCCTCATGCATTACATCATCAATATTATTTTCTTATAATAAATTTTCATATATTTCAAAAATCTAAGTGTGGTATTATAAATTCTCATGTAAATGATTGCTTCATGGCTTTATATAAACACCACATAAAATTTTGTTGACAATGTGAAATATCCTTGAACAATAAAAACATGACTTTGAACATAAGAAGAGTTCAAAAATCATCATAGTTTCAAAGAAAATTGTTCATGTGTGTCATACAATTCTATGAATCCACAAAAATTCTCTTAAATTTATAATCAATAATGGAAAATATTATTAACAAATGATAACCAATGAGTCTGTAACTATTCCCTAGGAATCATCACATCAAGTATGGAAGTTTTTCCTTGAAAATGAAAACCAATGAGTCCGTAAAAATTATATCGGAATTATCACATCAAGAATGGAAATTTTGTTAACAAATAAAAACCAATGAGTCTATAATAATTCTCCAGGAATCATCACAAATATTTTTGTGTACATCTGTAACTCTTTCCATATTTCTCTTTCCATGAATAATCACTATTAAGGGAGGAATTCATCATACATTTATGTTTTATTACTTATTATATATTGAAAACAAACACAACTACACTCATCAACCATCCACATGGGATTTTAAATCCCCCCTTTGGATTTATTATCAATACTATTTTCCAAAAGTCAATGTTCCTTCTCACCCTTATTGAAAATAAATGAAAATGATTCTCTTCTTCCCTTAAATTCACCCAAACAATAACTTATCATTTTCTATGATAGAAGAATGGTACCACATGGTTTACATAGAAAATATCCTTTAGTTGGTCTACTCTATGTCTATGTGGTATAACCCTATGTTCAAAAGAAGAGAGATACAACCAAGGTTTTATATGAAATCCATTAACAACCTTGCATGTGATATCATGGTCATATTAATTTCTCAAAGATATGGTTTTATAAAATAGATTTATCAGATAATATATAATATTTCACACTTCAGGGAACAAATATTATATTTCAATTACCATAATATTTTACTCCCCCTTTATTTAGTCAACTCATCAACCACCCCCTGATGCATGCATTTGATATAATCAATACAAGGGAAATAAATGTAATTAGGTTAACTCTATTTATAGATTCTGTTGAGATGACATGAATTTATATATATTTCTTAAGTAAACATTGATATAATAGTCTTAATATTTTATCCACTTCAAGAGGTGAACTCCTTTCCATTTGACATGGTGGAAATTTTCATTAGATAGTCCTCAAGAAATTCATGTTGATAATCCACCATTGTGGAATAATTCATTTTTATACCAGATGTTGAGTAATCATTCAAACTTGTTTTCTTCCTGTTTGTTTACTCAATTCTCCTATTGAGGATGAACATCAGATTAAATTACTTATAATGTAAACACAAATAATAGACAATAATATGGGAGTTCAATGTATCAATTTTGAGCTTCTTAATAAGTGAAATAGGGATGATAATTTCCTCTAAACCCAAAGATTACTTTCCTTGAAGCTCTAAAGTTTTTGGTACACATTTGGATTATGTCTCATTCACATTTGAAATTTTGATCTTTTATTGATTTCATAGAAATTTTACTTCCATTAAACTTTATCTTGTGTTGATTTTTTATCCTCATTTCTACCATAATTGAACATCCTTCCCTTGGTTCCTGTTTTTATTTCTTCAACATCTCCCTTTGAGCTGGTAGAATAATTATACAATTATTTTCACTATGTCTAGTCTTCCAAAACCTACCACCCAATTTTTTTGAGACACATTATTTTTTATGTGTTGAAAACCACTCATTAAATTTGAGATATTTATGTGGAATAACTTTTTTTCATTTTTCCTTTTATCTAGTATGTTATTCTTCCTTTCCTTTCTCCATTTATCTAGAAATTTGAAATTGGTCAGGGAATTTGATTAGGAAATCCTTCTTAAAATATCATTTCTTGGATTTTAGACATGGATTATTTAATGATTTTTTACTTTCCTTTCAATGGTAACTTATCAAAATATTTATCATGAATTTGTTTAATCAATCCTATCTTCTCGTTTCTCTCTTAGATTAGTTCTATTCTTAATTCAAGCTTACTTCCATTCATTTCCATGGCCTGTTTGCAGTGGTTCATAGTATGAACTCTTTTTCCATTGTAGACACATATTTTTCTGTTTGAAATTATGTTCTTGGATTACAACCTATAATCTTCATTTGAAATAGCTTTCTTCACAATTTTCAAAACATCCTTATTTTTCTTAATCTCAATGGAATACTTTTAATCTTTTATCTCTTCTCTATTATTTGTGGTATTTTCTTCTCATAAAAATATGAATCATTCATGGTTGGAATATACCAGCCCTCATCCTAAATATGACCACATATGTTTCAATAATAATTAATGTCTTCAAAATAACCATATTTTTTCTTAATAGATATATTATTCTTCATCAGTTTATTTTTCATTAGTTTTACATATTTCTTTATTTATTCACATATACTCTTCTTGAATGTATGCCTTTTTTAATTTTAATATGTTGAAACATTATCCCAAAAATAAATTTCATGATTCCCATATTTCTTATGAAACCAAAAATATAAAACAAATCTTATTAATTTTCTTGAAGTACAAGTTTGGATAGATTTATTATTATGGTGTTTCTGGATTTGTTTGTCCTTCTTTGGAACATAATTTTGGGATTTATTTTTCATTATGATTCCAATATCCGACCTTGATGTTTTTGTGGGTTTTTCTTTATTTATATCATCCCACATTTTTCTAGATTATATTTGATCCTACACTATTAGATTATAATGAGTTAGTAGAAAACAAATTTATCTTGTTTATGAGTTACCTTATTCTATGAGTTTGTAGAAGATTTATCAAAAGATGATGTTTATTTCTAATTGCCACCAGTATGAATATCTTCAGATACACGAGTCTCGTCAAGGGTTTGTGTAGAAACATACTTTATTAGAGCTTGAATCTTTCCTTTTATTGGGGTGGATGGATTCATCATTTCACAAACTTGATAAGTTCTAGCATGTTTCTCCTATTAATTTTTCAATTCAATTATAGTTAAATACACTTCATGCTGAAGGCACAAATATCATTTTAATTTATTTTTTCAGTAATTCCCATTAAGTTTTAATTATTTTAATCATATATTCATTATGTTTTCTACGTTCATTCAAATATTTTTTAAGGAATTTGATTATTATAGCTTTAACTTCTAATTCTTCTTCCTTGGCACTAATGATTTCTTTATGTGGTTCTTCTAGATCATGGATCTTCAATATATCATCATCACACAAATTGGAAATTTCTTCCTCTAACATATCAATATCTTTGATCTTACATGTTTTTTCATAAGGTTTATCTTCTCTAACATTCATGGAAACATTGAATAATATTTTTTGTTTCATGGACTACTTCACTAAATCATGTTTTCTTAGAGAGATTTCATAAGAATTCCATTTCAATTATTATTCAATAATTGAAATATTTTTACTAAAAAGTGTCAAAAATTATTCCTTTTCCTCAACAAGGTTTCTCAGAATATTGACCCTTTTAAATTAATTTATAGTTGCATCCTCCTCTTTATTGAATTCATCCTCAAGATTTGATATTTTATCAAAATGATCCTGGAATGAAAAAAGTATATATGCAATCACTTCTTTAGGAAAAATTTTCATATATCATTTGAACGGAGAGTAAAATCCATCAATAAATTTTATGGGTTCAACTCCCTTATACTATCCACAGTTTGAGTTAGTTTTTTCATAAGAATCATTTTCAGATGATTTGATAAGAGAACATTGTTCCTTTTCTTATTTCATTGGGATTTTACTTAATCTATTTACTTCCATCTTCTCCCTCAGTTTTAGTGTCTTGAATGATACCTTCATGTTTTCTTGAAATGTAGTGGAGATTAAATCTTCCACTTTAGGTTCTTTTGAATAAGATTCAAATATGAACATCATATAAACCTTGTAAAAACAACTGATACAAAAAACTTATCCTGTCAGAGGAATACCTATTACTTGATACAACTTTTGTATCCAAGATGGATCATGTAGAGACACTGAAGGGGGGATAAATTTAGCCAATATTTTACCAAGTATTACTTTATTTAAATGAACCCCACTACACTTAAACCTCCATCCTGTTTAAGAGAATTGGATATGTTCTATTCTAGTAATAATCACATATATATTTAATGTAGATAATAATGGAAACACCAAGACATAAATATCATTACAAGTTTCAATACAAAGGAATACCCCTTGTCGTGATCATCATGTGGTTGATTCATGGATTCTCTTATCAATATTTATTTATAGTGATTATAAATTCAAATAATTTCCACACAATGTTTATGTTGGAAAAATGAAATATTCTTAAGTCAATGGTGTTCTTTATACTCGTTTCATCAGTCTTCAATGACATTGTTTATACTAGAACCACAAGTTCTTCAAAGATGTTTAGTAAATAAACTGAACTAAATCACTCTGCTATACTAAATGAACTTTCATCAATTGAATAATATTATTCCACAACTTGAGGACTTATACTATCACTAAATCAATAATATTTTATTAATGTATGCCTTAGGATCTTAAATATGTAAAAGTTGAAACATTGATTTCAACTCCCTGATTTCTAATAATTAACAAGTGATGATTTTATTAATACACTTCATGTTGACTTCTTCCTTGATATATTAATTTTTAGGAAAACCCCGTCTATCAGGGAATTTATCAACCTCAATAAAATGGGAGCTAGTGGTTCAAAAAAAATCTTTAACAATATTTTATGCACGGAAGAACTTTCCCAATTTAAATTTAATTCCTCTTCATGAATGTGTTTCAAGTATTACGAAACACTAACACATTCCGTTTTTTGTTATATTAATTTATGTGTACTTTAAGGATTCTTTTAAGTAACAAAAATAAAAAAAAATCTTGTATGCATGGAATCATGTATTCAAAATTATTTATTCTTCAGATAATTCAAATCCTTATTCCATATTACTTTCTTAATTGATACACACACACTACCCTTTTTTAGTTATGTTTTAATGAGTATATGATATGTCTGTGTTTCATGTTAATCCTTTGTGGAAATTGCAGGCGTGAAAACGCTATCCAGCTCATATTTTATCACAGTGATAAGTACCTCAAGCACAATATATTTGATGCTAATTCAAATAGGTGTCCGATATCCTACCTCATGTGAACTAAAGAAACCAGTAATGTACACTTTCTTTGAAGGACCCAGGGACACCCTGAGAGGGGAGGGGTGAATCAGGGTGACAACTTTTTTCTTTTAATTTGATGGATCTTGTTCCCACATTGGTAGGAAATTGTTGATCCTGTATGATGAATATAATCAGAAAGTAAACATTCACATGCATAGAGATGACACAACACTTTTTACATGGTTTACCACTATGGGCTACATCCAAGGAGAATACGCCGACAAGTTTTGGGTTGTACAAAATTCTTCTAATGTTCACTAGATGTGGATTACAAAGGTTTGGGAATATTCACTCTGTCCTAGGATCACTGCTTTTATAATGGTTTAGAGATAGATCACTACTTCCATCGAGTCACTCCCGTTGACTCCCCCTGGTTCACTGCCCTTGGTGAAGACACACTAAGTTTATAGACGTGAAGGTATCTTCATCATTTCATAATAATTCATCCTCCATTGTATGTTGATGCTCTATTGAATTCCAATTCTCACTAGAAGATGAATCTCACTTTGCGCTAGGGGTACTGGGCGATCATCCAACTTTCGTGCAGCTTCAAGAGGACATATGTACTTTAACAAACCTGGCGCGCTTCTCCAAGCCCGGCGTGCAAGTTTCAATCCCGGCACTCAAGCCACTTGCACAGTAAAAATTCGGCACGCAGGTGACACCAACCCACTTGCGCGACACTGCCTCTTTCAACTCTGAACTTGCGCGATGTTGTGCCTTTAACTCCCCAACCGCCTTGGTCGTACAACCAACAACCAGCGCGCAACCTCTACATGCGCGAACCAACAACCACTTGCGCGACTCAACCACCAATGCGATGAGAGCTCAAAAGATCTCTAAGTCTTGAACTCCGTTAGAAATGAGGAGGGGTGGTCCAGTATTTATAGGAAATTTGACCACCCTGCGCGGTGGCATGCAAGTCTTCCCTCGGCGCACAGATTCTGACGCGCAGCTCATCCTCTTTAGCCTCTGTCGCGCTACTCACTTGTGAGACCACACAAATACTTGCACGACCTTCTTTCCTTTGCCATATTTTGAAGTAATTATCTTGAAAAACAATAGGCGTGCAAGTTTCCAGTACTCCTAGGCATTGGCGTAGAAGTCTCTTGACAGCGCGCCAGTCACTTGCACGACCAAACCAAAACTTGCGCGGCCCTTATCCCTCTTCCATTTTCCCATGTTCTGGTCTTGAAAAAAATATGGCGCGCAAGTTTCCTCTTCATAAAGTACATGACGCGCAAGTCTCTTTGACAAAAACACTTTTCTCCTTTTGTCAATTTTCAGGCCCAAAAATTTGGCAAACACTGGGAAACGGCGCCACCTTCAATACTGTTGTCTGCTTGAACTGTACGATCTCTTTGCTGGTACACATTCTGAATTTCCACTTAGGATTGACAACAAACACAAATCATACTCCAAATCATTCATAGAAGACCATGGATCCAACATTCTTCACACATTCACTAAATCATACATGTTAAGTGAACCTTTTCCTTCATGTAAACCATGAAGAAAACACATAAGGGTATCATGAACATTAAAATGTATTCAATGAAATAAGTTCTCAAATCCTACAAGTGTGTTCAAAACAAGTTGAAAGGCTCACAATATTCGTATCCTTCATGAAAGAAGAAAACTTCATAGAAAACAATTTCTTTGGGATGAAATCCATGATTTTTTTGCATTGGTTGAATGACTATGGTATTATTATTCTCCCTCGTGCAAGATTAGTGATTCGTGGATTATGTCTTTGTGAACTAGACATTCATGATGAAACTATTTTTTAGAAACAAGAGTTATCATTCCTGACTAGTAGCAACCCACCTCATCATAATACTATGATATTTATATGCACAACCACCAACATGAATCAGTGAGATTATCTGAATCAAACTAAAGATTTTATGATATGTAAAATACTGATATAAAGTTCATAAGATTTGGGATTTGACACTTTCAAACTGATAGTTAAGAGACATAGAAATACATGACATTCTTGGTTCATGATCTGGCTTCTCCTTTGCAGTGGTATCCTCACATGCATGAAATGAGGATCACATGATCCTAAATATGGAGTCTTGACCACATCCTTATTGAATGTTTTATGTATCTTCATTTTCAGATCATCCAAATATCATCTTAAATTTATCCTCATGCATTCAAGATAGATATTTCATTCATGTGTTCAGAGCAGTTCAACACTGAACACCTCATCCCATCGGCCAGATCATCAATGATGGATAGAGGTGATCAACATTGATTTGGATGGTTCTATATGTCACGAACCTTCCCAAAGGGGCCCATTATATGACTACCACAAGCCCACCTCTAAAAGGCTAGGGGCTGGTGACTACAACCAAGTCAGCATATCCCATAAATGGGAGGCATTATCCTAAAGTACATGTACACATACATACATCTCAATGACACAAATTATAAAATATAAAAACAAAAAGTAAACAATGCATGAAACCACTATATCCTACAACCATAGTACAATAGTGAATGTACTTGAAAGTAAACAGGTCCAAAAAATGCCCACCACAATGAGTCTGTAACCACAAGTCCAACATGTAAGAAAAGAGGTAATGTGACTACAGTCTAGACTACAGGAACACTCCCCATCTGTCTGGTATCACTAAGAACTACCTAGTTCTAGTCCACCGAGTACTATGTCAAAAGTTCAATCGACTTCATAAGACACAACACGTGTGGGAAAAGCCTATGCAAGGGTGAGTATTACAATACCCAGTAGGACACCTCAAAACCAAAAAGGAAATACCAAAAAGAAGCTACCATAAGGGAAAATATAGTCAGCTTCACACAGGTATATGTATACATCACATATAATAAGAAAATCTAGATATTATCATTAGACACACCACTTCATTGGGCATTATTAACTAACTTCCAGTCAAAGGATTCTGCTCAAAGCATGCTTGTTTGGGATAACTCACTCCTCGTGACATGATATCATCAGAGACATTCTTGAAGAGGTTTAGATAACATGGGTCCATCACAAATGGGAACATTTTAGTCAAGGAAGACTATGATACACAGAGAGGGGATCCTACCCAGAAACTATAGGGATTACCACTAACCCAATCTAGATCAACCTGCAAAGTAGAGGGTCCTTACCAGATTCACTAGGTAATAACACTAACACTACTAATTTGGATCGTAACATATGGATCCTGCCAAGAAACCCTAGGGAATACCTATAACCCTACTGATGGTGCCCACTAGATGAAGGACCAACCACCTACTCTTAGAGGTTACATGTCACGACCCGTCCTCGGGGCCCGTGCCGTGACTACCCCAAGCCCGCCTTCCATAGTCCAGGGGATGGCGACTAGCACCAAGGCGTAAATCCCAACAAAAAGGGAAGGAATTGCCTTTGAAAAGTAAACAAGCACCACAGAGTAAGCAAGCGGAAAAGTAATCACTAAGTAGAAACGGTACAAGCTGTGCTGAAAGTAAAAGGGGCCGGAAATACAAGCCCAACTGTAAAGTACAACTGAAAGGAAAAATAGCAACTGAAAGGAAAAGCCGCAGCGTTGATCCATCCTCTGGAAGTCCCACCTAAAGGGTGGGTACAGATAGCCTCCACTGCTCCTCGGTCCACCTGACTGCTCCGATTACATCCCGCCCAGTGGTCCACCTCCAGGTACCGTCCTTCTCTGCACGCCTCCACCACGATCAGCGCTGTCCGTCGTCTGCAACCAACACAACGTAGTGCGGGCAAAGCCCATGCAGGGGTGAGTATAAGCTACTCAGTAGGGACCCTGAGACCCCCGAAGGTCTCCCGAAATCCACAAAGGATAATCCACAAACGAAAGATACAATCACGAAGTAACATCTGACACGGCTTAGGTATATGCCCATACATATACCTAAGTCTTCAATTCCCTTTCGGCTCCAACGTCTGAGCCCAAGCACAACCCATTCCACACAGGAAAGCAAACGTATACCCACACAGGATAGAACAACACAATCCACAAAGGAGAGTAAACAGTAAATCCACATAGGATAGCTCAACAGAATCCACAGAGGAGAGTAAACAGTAAATCCGCTCAGGATAGCTCAACACAATCCACAAAGGAGAGTAACACAAGATTCAGCTCACACAGGTATACTTCTTCGGATGACGATAAAGATGATCACTGATCCATCTAAGTCGTCGGACCCACAAAGGATCGATAGGTAACTAACCCCCGCAATGACCCACACAGGATCGGGCCCACACAGGACCTGTAGGCGCTGGCTCACACAGAACCGCTGAGCACGGACCCACACAGGATCAGACCCACACAGGATCGGGCCCACACAGGACCGGGCCCACACAGGACCTGTAGCACTGATCCATGTAGGATCGCTGAGTGCAGTAGTCGTCGCAGTCCACTGAGGATCTCTGCACAGTCGTCGCCGCAGTCCACTGAGGATCTCTGCACGGTCATCGTCGGGGTCCACTGAGGATCTCTGCACAGTCATCGCCGCAGTCCACCGAGGATCTCTGCACGGTCGTCGCTGTCGAAGAAGCAGTCGCAGCCACCTCTAGGGTTCCCGCACACAGCAAGCTCGTTCGGGAGGGTCCGCTCCACGAGCCGAGAGGCCGATACATCAACTGACACAAAGTCCAAAGTTGATGTATCCAAAAGTTATGTATCGTCAACAGGAACTCAACATCGCAGACGGCGCGTCAATCGGACGCCCGGTCTGAGAGTTATTGGCTTTTTTGTCCCAGGGGCCTGGTTGGTTTTTAAGGAAAAACCAACCCGACCGTACTCCACCTGCGTCCAATCCTTGGGCGGAGTATGCCAAAAGATCCGTCTCACAAAGAGGAACTCAACAAGGCTGACGGCACGTCAATCAAACGTCCGTGGATCAAGATATGAGCGTTTCCGCTCCGAAGGCCCGGTTGGTTTCGTGTACGAACCAACCCGGCCGAACTCAAGGTATTCCGAAACCTTGAGTGCGATATACCGAAATGATCGACTCGATTCAAGGATCACGTTTCCACTAACGGCGAGTCGTTTGGAGGCACGTAGCTCAAGTTACGGGCGTTTGAGCGAAGACCGTCCGAAGACGGGGGTCCGGGCCGACCCCCCCGGGAGTTGGCCGAACCGGGTCGACCCGACCCGGTCCGACCCGGTCCGTTCCGGCCAGGGTGCGGCCCGGCCGGTCGGACTGGCCTGGCCCGGTTCGACCGAGCGGCCGAACGGCCAGGGCGCCGCGGGGCGCCGCCCCCGCAGCCTGGTGGTGCCGCGGCCCCCCGCGTGGGGCCGCGCTGAATCAATGACGCGGCTTCAGCCGCGTCCGAAGGCACCGGACCCGCACGGCCGCAGGTCCGCCGCTCCCGGCTGCCGGCGCCGCCGCGCCGGCGACCCTCACCGCCGGCGAGTTCCACGGGCCATCGGGATCGCTCCGGTGGTCCGATTTTGTTCCCGTCCACGCCGCTGCTCCTCTCGGGACTCGTTCTTCACTGCGAAATCGTCAAACATCCGTTGCAGCATGTTCCGTCGTATCCCGTCAAATCCGCACAAAATGAAGAACGGCGGACGGTCGTCGGACCGTGTTCGTTTGGCCCGCACCCTCCGCGTTAGATATAAACAACGGGAGAAACAAATTCAACATATGAATTCTACAATTTTAATGGAATAAAATTGTTCTTATTTTTCCGGTTCTTTACTTTTAAAAAGAAAAAGAACGATCACGGGAAAATGAATAAACTCAAAACAACCCCTACCTCGTAGGTCGTCGCGTGTGAGCGTTCTTCGCGGAATTGCTCGTCGCGGAAGAGGGGGATCGTCGCGTCGTCGCGGGAAGGCGTCGTGTCGTCGCGGAATCCGGAGTTGAGTCGGCGAGCTCAACGGACCAAGAACAACAGATTTAAATTATAAATAATTAAATCTGTGTTTCATTTAAAACCATAAATAACCTTTAGAGGACACCCGAAATCACTCACCTCAAACAGTTGGTGATCGGAGATCGGGGCGGGGAAGAACGTCTCGGATGGGAGCGTCGTCGATTTCCGGGTTCGGCGTTCTTCGCGTTCTTCGCGTTCTTCGCGTTCTTCGCGTTCTTCGCGTTCTTCACGTTCTTCGCGTTCTTCGCGTTCTTCGCAAGGGAGAAGAAGATACAAGGGTCCTCTCAAATCTTCTCAATGCGCAAATAACCAGAGGTCGAGCGTTGGCCTTATTTTATTATTACGCCAACGAATTTGAAAACTGGTTAAGAAACGATCCATCAATTCGTTGAATTAATTCAACCAAAGAAACAACCCATTTAATTTCCGAAATAAACCGCTCAATTAAATGGTCTGTTAAGAGTTTAAGAAATGCGCCAGTTGACTTTCATAATGACGGTTTTTCGCGGGTGCGTTACTTAGCGGAAAGAAACGGCAGGGCTCGTGTGGGCCCCACCTCACAAATATCCTACCAAGGGGGTAGGATATTTCTGGATAGCATCCTATCCGGTTTAACTTAGTTCAAGCCATCATTAAGTGGCTTCAAGTGGCTTCCAAATGGCTTAAGTGAAATAAAATAATGTTGTCGCAAAATTATTTTATTTCTTAACTTTAAGCCCAAAAATTGAAAACCACACCCGAGCAAATGCAACTCCGGAAGAGGCATTTCTAAGAGAATACCGGCGCTGCGATTTCATCGGAGCCCTCAGGATTCGATTCTGGGCACCGGTTCAAATGTTAGAAAAACTCGCTCGTCCGTTCACTGAACATACCCGAGCCAAAACTTCGGAAAATGATTCCGGGCACACCGGGCCTCGGGATCAGGTGCCGTCAGAGACTGCGCTCTTGAAAAATTCCAAAGAAAATTAAGAAAAAAAATTTCCTTGAAATTTATGGGTCTTTACATTACTCCCACCTCAGGACTTTACGTCCCCATAAAGTTACATCAAAAATTAGGGAAACAAATGTGGGTACTGGGCACGCATCTAAGCCTCCCGCTCCCAAGTGCTCTCCTGGAGGTTCCCGTGCTGCCATCTGATGCGCACAAGAGGAATCGATCACCCATTTAGGACCCGCTCCTGTCGATCCTCTATCTCTACTAGGACCTCCGCAAAAGTCTCCCCATCATCCACGTGTAGCTCCCCATAGTCAATGATGTGCGTCGGGTCGTGCACGTATCTCATCAGCTGGGATACGTGGAAGATGTCGTGCACCCGGTGCAACTGATGTGGCAGAGCCAGGTGATAAGCCACCTCGCCAATCCTGCTGAGGACCTGGAAAGGCCCGATTAAGCGTGGAGAAAACTTGCCACCTCACCCAAATCTCCGCAACCCACGTCGAGGTGAGACACGCAAGAAGACGTGGTCGCCATCCTCAAACTCTAGTGGCCACTACCTCCTGTCAGCATATGACTTCTACCAGCTCTGTGCTATCCTCATCTGCTCCTGGATGACCTAGACCTTCTCTGTCGTGGCCCGGACCATCTCTGGTCCCACAAGTGCTGACTCCCCAGGGTCTGTCCAGCACAAAGGAGATCTGCAAGGCCTGCCGTACAACGCCTCATAGGGTTCCATCCCGATGGTGGAGTGGTAGCTGTTGTTGTACGCGAACTCCACCAAGGGTAGGTGGTCCTCCCAGCTGTGACCAAAGTTGAGGACACATGCACGGAGCATGTCCTCGAGGGTCTGAATAGTCCTCTCCGTCTGACCATCCGTCTGAGGGTGAAAGGCGGTGCTCAAGCATAGCCGCATCCTGAACGCCTCCTGCAACCCCTTCCAAAGCCGGGAAGTAAAGAGAGCGTCCCTATCGGAGACGATAGTCGATGGCACACCGTGAAGCCATACAATCTCTTGAACGTAGAGATGCCCCATGCTCTCCACTGAGCCCTGCTCTCGGATGGGTATGAAGTGTGCCGACTTGGCGAGTCGGTCAACAATCACCCAAATGGAGTCGTGACCTCTGGAAGTGTGTGGAAGTCTAGTCACGAAGTCCATAGATATGCCATCCCACTTCCACTCCGGGACCTCCAAGGGTTGTACCAAGCCTGCTAGTACCTGGTGCTCTGCCTTCACCTACTGGAAGGTGAGGCACCGTGAAACGAACTCCGTCACAGCCTTCTTCATGCCCGGCCACCAGTGCTGACGTCTGAGATCCTGGTACATCTTCGCCACTCCAGGATGTACCGCTAAAGGAGAAGTGTGGAACTCTCTCATCACCTCCTCTCATAATGAAACTGGTACCAAGGTACGTCCTCTGAAAAGGACATTGTGCTCTGCTCCAAGGGAGAAACCATCAGGTACCTGTCCCGAGGATATCTGTGTACGCCATGTCTCACAGTCAGCGTCCCCACGCTGTGCCTCTCTAACCCGCTGTAGAAGTGGAGGAGAGACTGTGAGAGACTGAAGGAAGGCTGCTCCGTCTCTATCCACGAAGGATATCGGCAAGGCAGATAGCTGCTTTGTTGCCTCCTAAAGTAGATGGATGTTCGTCCTCCTGCTGAGGGCATCGGCTACCACGTTCCCCTTCCTAGGAGTATAGACTATCTCAAAGTAATAGTCCTGGAGGAACTCGAGCCATCGCCGTTGTCTCAGGTTTAGGTCCTTCTGAGAGAAGATGTACCTGAGACTCTAGTGGTCAGAAATGACTGTAAAGCGCTCGCCAATCAGATAGTGCCACCATGTCTTCAGGGCGAGGACCACTGCTGCCAAATCCAAGTCATGGGTAGCGTAGTTCTGCTCATGCGGCCTCAACTGACGTGATCCGTAGGAAATCACAGCCTGCTCCTGCATCAGGACACACCCGAGTCCGGTCCCTGATGCATCACAGTAGACTACGTATCCAACTCCCTCCTCAGGCAACCTCAAGATAGGTGCGCTGGTCAAGCTCTGCCTCAGCTCCTGGAAGCTCTGCTGACATCTGTCTGACCACACGAAGGGTTTCCCCTTCTTCGTCAACGCTGAGAGTGGTTCTGAAACTCTGGAGAAGTCCCACACAAATATCCGATAGTATCCGTCTAGGCCCAAGAAACTCTGCACCTCTATCACGCTCTTGGGTGGCTCCCAAGCTAGCATTACCTCGATCTTCACGGGATCCACTGCAACTCCCGCCTCAGAAATGACATGCCCCAAGAAGTGGACCTCACGTAACCAGAACTGACACTTCGAGAGCTTTCCATAAAGCTGGTGCTCTCGGAGTGTGTCTAGTACAACACACAAGTGGTAGGTGTGCTCCTCCTCGGTGGTCGAGTACACCAAGATGTCGTCGATGAAGACTACGACAAATCGATCGAGGTATGGCTTGAAGATCCTGTTAATGAGGCTCATGAACACTTTCGAAGCATTGGTTACGCCGAAAGGCATAAACAAGAACTCATAGTGGCCATACCAACACCTGAAGTCCGTCTTCTGCACATCCTAGTCTCGAACTCTGAGCTGATGATAGCCTGACCTGAGGTCTATCTTCGAGAACCACCGTGCTCCCTTGAGATGATCGAAGAGGTCATCAATCCTGGGTAGCAGATACTTGTTCCTCACTGTCACCTGGTTCAGGTGAAGATAATCGACACACAGTCTCAAGCTCCCGTCCCCCTTCTTGGCGAACAAAATCGGGGAAACCCAGGGTGAAACACTAGGTCGGATGAACCCCTTGCCCTGCAAGTCCTCCAACTATACCCGTAGCTCCCGAAGCTCGGCGGGGGCCATATGATATGCTGGAGAGGATATCGGGGCTGTCCCGGGGTACAGGTCAATATACAAGTCTACCTCTCTGCGAGGAGGTAGTCCTGGAACGTCGTCAGGAAAGACGTCTGCGTACTGATCCACCACTGCAGGAAAACTGGGACTCTGCACGTCAACTGCTCCCAGGATGAGGCTAGCCAACTGATGAGTGATGGGCTGACCTCTCCACTGCGTGAGTCCATCCTGTGCTGCTAAGGCTCCCTTCTCGCCGGTGAAGGTGAACCTACTCCCATCGGTGCGCACACATCGCACCTTGCGCCTAATGCAGTCAATCTGAGCATGGACCGTAGATAACCAATCCATGCCCAAGATGATGTCGTAAGGCCTCGACGCCGCTACAAGAAGATCCCAGCTGAAGCTCTCGCCTCCTAGAGTAAGCTCACACTGCCGGAACCAGTGTGTAATCGTCGATTCTGCTCCCGTAGGAGTCTCTAGCCGTAAGGATCGATCCAACGGCTCTGTCGGAATCTCCGAGCTCCAAACAAGGGCAGTGGCTATGAAAGAGTGACTCGCTCCTGTGTCTATCAGAACTGCAGTAAGGGTTTAATAGACACAGATCATACCTCGAATCATCTCTGGAGCACCGTGGTCGTAGGCCTCTACTGCCTGGAGCTGCGCCTGTCTCTGCCCGCCAGCTCCCGGTGGTCGGGGCGGGCCTCCTGGTGGTGGTGGTGGCAGAGCCTCAAAGCGTCTCCCACCACCTGCTTCTCGGCCAGCTCCTCTGCCTCGTCCACCTCCTCCCTGCGGACCGCCACTGTTGACCCTCTACCTCTGCCTGTGTGGTCCTTCCACCGTCTACTGCCCCTCGGTATGACGGGTCGGGTAGTCACGAGCCATGTGGCCCTGCCCGCCGCACTCGTAGCACTGTCTGCCTCTCGGAAGGTTGGCTCCGCGCTGTGTTCCCCGCACTGCTGAGCCAGTGTCCCAAGGTCGTCTGCCGGAAGGCCTGGTCTGCCTAGAACCCTGAGTTATCCGTCAGCTACCTGCTGCCGAAGACTCCGCCACCTGCCGCCCTACGGTAGGTCTCGCTGTGGACTCAGCCAGGAAGCTCTCGATCAGGAGGGCTCTCTCTAGCACTCCTGCCTGGGTCAGGATGCTGAGGGAGATCAGCGATGACCTGATCTCATGTCTCAATCCCTGCTCGAAGGTCCGGGCCCGGAAGAAGGGGTCCCTTACCATGTCTGTCGAGTAGCGAGAAAGGTCGGTGAACCTCTCCGCGTACTAGGCGACCGTCAAGCTGCCCTGCCACAGCTGAAGAAGCTCCTGGATGTGCACCGCACGGAGGGTGGCTGGGACGAACTCTGAGAGAAAGAGGCTCTCGAAGTCCATCCAGATGATGGATGCCTCATCGTGTACTTGGAGCATTAGGCTCCACCGTCGCCCTGCTGCTGCATGAAGTAGGCTCGCCGCGAGGATCACCATGAGGTCTGCTGGTGTCCTCACTAGCCTAAAAACTCGGACGACCGCCTCCAGCCATCCTCGGATGCCTGGGGGTCCGACTCCCCACAGAACCTGGGTGGTCGCTGGAACTGGAACTCGTGCAGAGCTCCGAGGCGTCGTGCGTCGTCAGCTGCCAGTGCTGGAAGCATCTGGGGCTTGGCGGGTAAAGGTACCGTCGGTGCCTCTGCTGTCAACGGGCCCTGTACCGAGGCCTCGTCGCTCGGCGGGCTGTCGTCGCACTCTACTCTAGGAACCCTAGCTGGCTGCTGTCGTCGTTCCATCCTGAAAAGGAAACAAGTATGCCACAGTCAGAATAGTATACCCGGTGAGCTGACACAAGTAATCACAGAGAAAACTTGAAACTCACAAGCAATCAATGTTTTCGTGCATTAAGTCGGAAATCAGAAGTCAGGGTCCTGGTGTATGGATACGTCGGCCGCTGCAACAACACTGGACTCCCTGGACTGATAATCACACTCAACACGCTAAACACTATTTCTTCACATAGAAGAAAGATCAGAGTCTGTGGTAGAACCGACCACCTCTGATACCAATTTGTCACGACCCGTCCTCGGGGCCCGTGCTGTGACTACCCCAAGCCCGCCTTCCATAGGCCAGGGGCTGGCGACTAGCACCAAGGCGTAAATCCCAACAAAAAGGGAAGGCATTGCCTTTGAAAAGTAAACAAGCACCACAGAGTAAGCAAGAAGAAAAGTAAGCACTAAGTAGAAACGGTACAAGCTGTGCTGAAAGTAAAAGGGGCCGGAAATACAAGCCCAACTGTAAAGTACAACTGAAAGGAAAAACAGAAACTCAAAAGGAAAATCTGCAGCGTCGAGCCGTCCTCTGGAAGTCCCACCTGAAGGGTGGGTACGGATATCCTCCACTGCTCCTCGGTCCACCTGACCGCTCCGAGTACGTCCCACCCAGTGGTCCACCTCCAGGTACCATCCTGCTCTGCACGCCTCCACCACGTTCAGCGATGTCCGTTGTCTGCAACCAACACAACGTAGTGCGGGCAAAGCCCGTGCAGGGGTGAGTATAAGATAGTCAGTAGGGACCCCAAGACCCCCGAAGGTCTCCCGAAATCCACAAAGTATAATCCACAAAGGAAAGATACAATCAGAAAGTAACATCTGACACGGCTTAGGTATATGCCCATACATATACCTAAGTCTTCAATTCCCTTTCGGCTCCAACGTCTGAGCTCAAGCACAACCCAGTCGACACAGGAAAGCAAACGTATACCAACACAGGATAGAACAACACAATCTACAAAGGAGAGTAAACAGTAAATCCACACAGGATAGCTCAACACAATCCACAAAGGAGAGTAAATAGTAAATCTGCTCAGGATAGCTCAACACAATCCACAAAGGAGAGTAACACAAGATTCAGCTCACACAGGTATACTTTTTCGGATGACGATAAAGATGATCACTGATCCATCTAAGTCGTCGGACCCACGAAGGATCGATAGGTAACTAACCCCCGAAATGACCCACACAGGATCGGGCCCACACAGGACCTGTAGGCGTTGTCTCACAAAGAACCGCTGAGCGCGGACCCACACAGGATCGGACCCACACAGGATCGGGCCCACACAGGACCGGGCCCACACAGGACCTGTAGCACTGATCCACGTAGGATCGCTGAGTGCAGTAGTCGTCGCAGTCCACTGAGGATCTCTGCATAGTCGTTGCCGCAGTCCACTAAGGATCTCTGCACGGTCGTCGTCGAGGTTCACTGAGGATCTCTGCACCGTCCTCGCCGCAGTCCACTGAGGATCTCTGCACGGTCGTTGCTGTCGAAGAAGCAGTCGCAGCCAGCTCTAGGGTTCCCGCACACAGCAAACTCGTTCGGGAGGGTCCGCTCCACGAGCCGAGAGGCCGATACATCAACTGACACAAAGTCCAAAGTTTATGTATCCAAAAGTTCCGTATCGTCAACAGGAACTCAACGTCGCAGACGGCGCGTCAATCAGACGCCCGGTCTGAGAGTTATTGGCTTTTTCGTCCCAGGGGCCCGGTTGGTTTATAAGGCAAAACCAACCCGACCGTACTCCACATGCGTCCAATCCTCGGGCGGATTATTCCAAAAGATCCGTCTCACAAAGAGGAACTCAACAAGGCTGACGGCACGTCAATCGGACGTTCGTGGCTCAAGATATGAGCGTTTCCGCTCCGAAGGCCCGGTTGGTTTCGTGTACGAACCAACCCGGCCGAACTCAAGGTATTCCGAAACCTTGAGTGCGATATACAGAAACGACCGCCTCGATCCAAGGATCGCATTTCCGCTGACGGCGAGTCGTTTGGAGGCCCGTAGCTCAAGTTACGGGCGTTTGAACGAAGACCGTCCGAAGACGGGGGTCCGGGCCCGGGTTGACCCGGCCCGACACCCCCCCGGGAGTCGGCCGCACCGGGTCGACCCAAACCGAGTCGACCCGACCGGGTACGGTCCGGCCAGGGCGTGGCCCAGCCGGTCGGACCGGCCTGGCCCGGTTCGGCCGAACGGCCAGGGCGCCGCGGGGCGCCGCCCCCGGGGCGTGGTGGTGTCGCGGCCCCCCGCGTGGGGCCGCGCTGAATCAAGGACGCGGCTTCAGCCGCGTCCGAAGGCACCGGACCCGCGCGGCCGCGGGTGTCACCGCCGCCGGCGCCGGCGCGCCGGCGACCCGCGCCGCCGACGAGTTCCGCGGGCCACCGGGATCGCTCCGGTGGTCCGATTTTGTTCCCGTCTGTGTCGCTGCTCCTCCAGGGACTCGTTCTTCACTGCGGGATCGTCAAACATCCGTTGCGGCACGTTCCGTCATCGCCCGTCAAATCTACACAAAACGAAGAACGTCGGAGGGTCGTCGGACCCTGTTCGTTTGGCCCGCACCCTCCACGTTAGATATAAACAACGGGAGAAACAAATTCAACATATGAATTATACAATTTTAATGGAATAAAATTTTTCTTATTTTTCCGGTTCTTTACTTTTAAAAAGAAAAAAACGATCACGGGAAAAGGAATAAACTCACAACAACCCCTACCTCGTAGGTCGTCGCGCGTGAGCGTTCTTCGCGGAATTTCTCGTCGCGGAAGAGGGGGATCGTCGCGTCGTCGCGGGAAGGTGTCGTGTTGCCGCGGAATCCGGCGTTGAGTCGGCGAGCTCAACGGACCAAGAACAAGAGATTTAAAATATAAATAATTAAATCTGTGTTTCATTTAAAACCAAAAAGAACCTTTAGAGGAAACCCGAAATCACTCACCTCAAACGGTTGGTGATCGGAGATCGGGGCGGGGAAGAACGTCTCGGATGGGAGAGTCGTCGATTTCCGGGTTCGGCGTTCTTCACGTTCTTCGCGTTCTTCGCGTTCTTTGCATTCTTCGCAAAGGAGAAGAAGATACAAGGGTCCTCTCAAATCTTCTCAACGCGCAAATAACTAGAGGTCGAGCGTTGGCCTTATTTTATTATTACGCCAACGAATTTGAAAACTGGTTAAGAAACGATCCATCAATTCGTTGAATTAATTCAACGAAAGAAACAGCCCATTTAATTCCCGAAATAAACCGCTCAATTAAATGTTCTGTTATGATTTTAAGAAACGCGCCAGTTGACTTTCATAATGACGGGTTTTCGCGGGTGCATTACTTAGCGGAAAGAAATGGCAGTGCTCGTGTGGGCCCCACCTCACAAATATCCTACCAAGGGGGTAGGATATTTCTGGATATCATCCTATCCGGTTTAACTCAGTTCAAGCCGTCATTAAGTGGATTCAAGTGGCTTCCAAGTGGCTTAAATGAAATAAAATAAAGTTGTCGCAAAATTATTTTATTTCTTAACTTTAAGCCCGAAAATTAAAAACCACACCCGAGCAAACGCAACTCCGGAAGAGGCGTTTCAAAGCGAATACCGGCGTTGCGATTTCATCGGAGCCCTCAGAATTCGATTCCGGGCACCGGTTCAAAAGTTAGAAAAACCCAATCGTCCGTTCACTGAATGTACCCGAGCCAAAACATCGGAAAATGATTCCGGGCACACCGGGCCTCGGGATCAGGTGCCTTCAGAGACTGCGCTCTTGAAAAATTTCAAAGAAAATTAAGAAAAAAAATTTCCTTGAAATTTACGGGTCTTTACATTACATCAATTCCATAGGACACCACTAAAGGTGTTAGATGATCTTGATCCAGTCCTATGGATGAATACTACAACTCTATCTGGGACTCATCCTCTAGAGGGTACTATAATCAAATAATGAAGATGTAATGTTGTACAAATCTCTCAAGAAAAGGACCAAGGGAACTCTATCAACCTATAGTGGTACAAAATAATAACTCTCCATTTTCCCCAAAATGTCTATCTCATCTTTAGGGTCTCAACATCATAGATGGATCATGAAACATACATACTATTTGAAACTTTTAATAATTCAAAGAATATTTATGAAAACCTATATGGGGCATGGGGGACTGACGAACAGGGACCAACCACCACGGTCAACCGCCCCATGATCGATCGTATGAAGCAGATCTGGCCAGGTCTAATGGGTCAAACGAGCCCGCTCCACCTAGCCTGAACAACCTTGCTCAGCCCAACCCAATAGATCACGACCCACCAGGCCTAGTCTGACCCATATGGTCTCCCCCATATCCCATGTGACTATTTCCACCTTAGTATCCCACTGCCCGATCCACCATGCTTCACACCACCATGCCGCTACCTCTAATCACCCACACCACTGCCTCGCCTCACTGGATAGCCACCTAGCCTCGCCAGACATCCTCCTTACCTCACTATACCATCGTGTTGGACCCACGCATGTGGTCCCTTCTATAGACCACGAATCCACCTAAAATTCCCAAAATTTGAAGTGGTCATAGATCCAAGATCCTTGAGTCCCTATATATATTGAACTGACATCCGTTGTCGATTTTCCTCTAAATACGAGGGTTTGATCGTGTTCAGAGCCAAAAGAAGTTAAACCATGCCCATAGGGGTCCAATAGCGATGAACATGAATAATTGGGGAAAGGAAATCCAAAATAACACCCTAAGGGATGAACCAAACTGTTTTTCATGTCATCCTCAATTAATTCTCATTATATTAAAGAATAAAGATGAATAAGGAAAATATGAAAAATAATCCCTACAATTATCAGCTATCCCACAATGATTTAACCACGATTCAATATATTAATGGATTGACCCATGATCATTATGGAAATCATGAATAGGGAATCCATAAAGAAACAATCTCCTTCCCTTAATTCATATGATTCAATTTTCAATGATGATCATCATATCATCATCATAGGAGAAGTTCATTCAAATCTATTGTGCATTGAACATCGATCCCTAATCCATTTCCATTTGTTCAAGATAATTATTTCCCCACATATTAAGGGAATTACATGTTATGATTCTGACCCTGAATTCATGAAAAATATCCAATAAAAAGAAATGGAATCTCTTTATAAAAAAATTATTTAACTTATTTAATGATGATTAAACCCCGCAGAAACTTTTTCACAAATAATGCACACCAAATAAAGTTATGTCGTGACTATGAAAAAAACTACATTAAGAACTCAACACTCATATTGGATTTTAAATCTGAGTCACCGTTCATGATTTATTAGCATTTTAAAAAATAAAATAAAATAATTTAATTATTTTATTTAGTGTTATTTCCTTGGTGAAAGTTTCTACAAATGACCCACACCGACCACAGTTACATTGATCCTAAGTTAATCCACTATTCTGGGCTCAATAGTTCCTTCAGATTTATGATCTAGGAACCCATTTAAGAGTTATTCCACATTTTTAGTAAAACTGCATGCACGTGCTGTTTTGATTTTATTATTTTTCAAAAAATTGTTCTGGGTAAACCAGACCGTGGAATTAAATATAGTCTTAGTTTATAGTCTTTAAATAAATCCATATAATTTCTAAAATAAATAAACAGTAAAATAAAAGATGTTAAATTCTCTCTAACTAGGGGATTTACATCCTTGAAATCCAAAACAAGGGATACTCAAACAAATGAGGGTACTGAATAAGAATTTGATCCTACCTCTCCCATCTGGTCTCCTAGAGATTCTCATTCTACCATAAGACACAATCCAAGGGAATCAACCACCCATGATGGATCCTCTCCTACCAATCATCAATCTCCACCAGGTACTCAGCAAAATTATCCCCATCCTCGATGCCCAGCTCTCCCAAGTCGATAACGTGCGATGTGTCATTCACGTACCTCCTCAGTTGTGACATGTGGAAGACGTCGTGTACTTGATCTAACTATAGTGGTAGAGCCATGAAGTACGCGTCTTCTCCAACTCTAAGTAGTATCTGTAAAGGTATGATGAACCACATAGATATATTCTCACCCCAACCAAATATTTGTAATCCACATCCAGGTGAAACACAAAGAAACACATGGTCTCCTTCCTCGAACTCAAAAGGCCGTTGTCACTTGTCATTATAGGAATTTTGATGGCTCTGTGCAGTCTTCATCTTCTCTTGAATGATCTACATCATTTTTGTAGTATCGCACACCCAATCCCGCCTAATGAGGGCTAACACTCCTTGGTTAGTCCAACAATGTGGTGACCTATAGGGTCTTCTATACAAGTCCTTGAATGGTTCCATACTAATGGTGGTGTTGTAGATGTTCTTGTAAGAATACTCCACCAGTGGTTGGTGATCCTCCCAACTATGGGAAAAGCCTAACATGAACTCTTGTATAATGTCCTCTAGAACATGAATGGTCTACATAGCATGTCCATCCATCAGTGGGTGCAATGGTGTGATCAAGTGTAACTGGGTCCCAAACACCACCTACAATCCCTCCCACAACTAGGATATAATGAGATCATCACAATCTGAAACTATCATCAATGTAACTACATGGAGATTAACTATATCCTCCATGTAGAGGAATATAAATATCTCTATTGAAATATGCTCTCGGATATCTAGGATGTGGGATGACATGGTGAGTCAGTCAACGATCATCTAAATGGAATCATTTATAGATGAAATACATCATAAAACCATCATAATGTCAATATATTTCCCATACAACTTCCATTCTGGTAGATCACGGGGTTGAGAAAAACCTATTGGAACCTAGTGCTTAGACTTTACATGCTAATAAGTAAGGAATTGAGAGAAAAACACTACAACAACCTTCTTCATACATTGCCACCAAAACAGATGTCGGAGGTCTTGGTACATCTTCACCACACCTAGATGTACCACCAAAGGGGGTGTATGGAACTCCCTCAAAACATCGTCCCAAAATTCCGATGGTAATACTATACGTCATTTTAAAATAATTACATGGTCCTCACCATTCGAAAATCCATTAGGGGTATTCCCTATAGACATCTAAGCACACCGGGCCACACAGTCGTTATCACAAATCAGTTCCTCTTGGACTCAATGTGAGAGTGAAGGGGTGAAAACCATCCACTGGAGGTAAAATGATATGACTTCGCATTTAGAAATAGAAAATTTTATCTTATACTAAGATAATCTTTCCCCATTTCCCCCTTCCAAAGAGTATAGAAAATCTAAAGGTCATAGTCCCAGTGGAACTCTATCCATCGCTTTGGTCTCAACCTTTTCCAGATCTAATGAAAATACATCCACTAAGATGATCTTTACTAGAAAAGGGACATCTCAAATCCATAAATGACATTTAGAGAGCTCCCCGTAGATTTTGTACTCTCAGAGGGTGTCTAGGACCATCCGCAAGTGGCTCACATTCTCTTTCTCAGATGTAGAGTACTCTAGTTTTTCATCAATAAATCCCACCACGAAATGGTCTAAGTACAGCTAAAAGATCCAATTCATTAGTACCTTGAACACTGTTGGGGAATTATTCTTTCCAAACAACATCACTAGATACTCATAGTGATAATAATGACACCTAAAGACCGTATTCATTATATCCTCATCCCATACTCTCAAATGGTGATTTCCTGATCTAAGGTCGGTCTTTGAGAACCATCTCACCCCCTTCAACTGATCAAAGAGGCCATCAATCCTCAGTAGTTGATAATTGTTCTTCAAAGTCATAAGGTTTATGCTCTAGTAGTCCACACAAAACCTCACGCCCCCCATATTCCTTCTTGGAAAATTAAACTAGGGATGCACAGGGTGAAACACAAGGTCTTCACAAAGCCCCTCCTCAGAAAGTCCTCCAACTACAACCTCAATTGTCAAATCTCTATGGGAGACATATGATATACTGGTGTATACATTGGTGCCATTCTAGGGTGTAAACCAATACAGAATTCCATATCCCTTTAGGGTGGTAAACCATGAATATCTTCAGGAATGATGTCCACATACTCCACCACTACTGCCGGGAACTGAGGGATCATATCATCCACTACAATGAGGGTGAGGCTAGCCAACTAATGAGAAACTGACTTCCACATTTATTTAATTTCATCCTGCACTGCATTTCTTTCCTTGCCACCAACATGGAAAAGATGGTTCCATCACTGCGAACACACCATACTCTTCATCTAAAATAGTCAATCTCAACATGAAATGTGGATAACCAGAACATACCTAATAAAGAATTCGTAAGGCCTCGATGACACTACCAAGGGATAATGACAAAAACACACCACTATAAGAGTTAGTTCACACTATCATCATCATTTCATGATCATTGGGACTCCTCTAGTTGGAGTCTCCAAGTATGTGGGTTGAGCCAATGGTTCAATCGAAATCACTATACCACAAAGAATATTCATGGAATGTAAATAATGACTAACAATTGGGTCTATCAAAAGGATAGATAATGTAGAAAACACAAATATTTTACCTCAAACAATTCATGGAGACCCTGGGTCATATGCCCTAACCACATGAAGTTTTCTAGTCCCCTTTCCTTCATCTCCCTAATCTTGTTGTGGACCACCTGGCAATGGTGGTGGTGACATGTCAAAACAACAACCAAATTTTTCTAATCTCCCAACTCATCTTCCATGACCTCCACCCTATGGATATATATGCTTCTATCACCCTCCCTTACTCAGTGGTTTATACACAGTCTTATTATATATAGTATGATGGGTTAGGATATCTTGGGTGAGATGTCCCCTGCTACCACATGAATAGAACCACCTTTTTCTAGTATGGATGGACCCACCCTGAGATCCCAAAATTGTAGATCCTCTATCCTGGGACCTACTCTTTAAGCTTATCACATGTCTATTACCATGATAATAATTTCAACTCTTTGCTATTGAGGTCTCTTGACCTACTCGCCGCCCACTTCTGACAATCACAACATTATCTGCTTAGCTAAGAAACTTTTGACCACCAAAGCTTGCTCATTCAGACTAGAATAAGTACAAATTCTCAAAGGGATAACATTGTCTTGGTTGTACTTATTAAGACATCACTTGATGGTAAAATCCCTGAAGTACTGTTCATGTATCATATCCATTGAGTACCTGGAGAGGTTTTTATGCCACAATGAATACGTAAAAACTAACATGTCATCATACTAGAGCTGTAAGAACTCCTATATACACATAACCCTTAGATTATAAGGTGATAACTCTTATATGAAAAGGTTATCAAACTCTATCCATGGGAGAGTCTCCTATTCATAAGATCGAGTAAATAAATCCCATCATCGTCCTGCCTAGACATTAAGAAGGCTCGCTACCATGACCACCATCTGATATAATGGCATCCTAAATATATTAAAATCATGGGTCACCTCCTCAAGCTAGTACTTAGCCACCTATGTTTGAGGCTCACCTCAGAACCTGAGGGGTCTCTACTACTAGAACTCATGAAGCTTAGTTATCATGTGCACCTAATGTGCTGCTACTACGGGCACCATGTGCTGCTTCATAGGCAGTGATATAGCTGGTGGACCACCTATAGGTGATATGTCTCTTAAAAGTCCCTGTATTGAGACATCTTCATCTGTTGGATCATCCTTGTGATCACCTAGTGGAATCCTAGAAGGTGGTCTATGTAGAAACATCCTACAAAAAATTGTACCACATTCAATTGAGTATAGATGGAGAGACGAATCCAGAAGGAAATAAAAAACAAACATCCCTATATGATTATTGTACCATTATTTTTTCCCTACAACCAGTGTTTTCATTTACTAGGTTGAAAGGAAGGTAATCAGAGTCCTGGTGTATGGATGCGTCAGCCACTGCACCAACACTATATTCCCTATCCTGAAAGTCGAACACAAAACACATAACGTTGTTTACCCAAAATAATATCAATGACTCCTAATACTAATGTTGAACTAATATTCTATAATAACACTCTTTGATGACCCATCCTAGAGGGGACCAAGTAATGACTACCCCAAGCTCTCCTATAATAGGATAGGGGTTGGTGACTTGCACAGAGTAGGAATATCCCACAAATGAGAGGCATTATCATAAAGTACCTATTTTAACACACACATCTCCATGCCAGAAATGCTAAAATCTAAAAACACTAAGTAAAAAATTCTTGAAAACCACTATATCCCAAAACTAGAGTACAATAGTGAAAGTATTGGAATGTAAAAAAGGTCCAAAACAAGCCCACCACAAAGTGTCAATAACATCAAGACCAACCTACAAGAAAAGAGGTATCAGGACTACTATTTGGACCGCAAGAATAGTCCTCCCCTTTATAGGATCTCTTTGAACCACCTAGTTCTGGTCCACCTAGGATACTGTTAAATGGACTATCATCTGTACAAGAATCAACACGTGTGGGAAAATCCTGTACATGGGTGAGTATAACAATACCAAGTTGGACACGTAGAAACCACAAAGGAAATACCACAAAGTAGATACCTCAAAGGAAAATATAGTTAGTTGCACATAGGTATATGTCTACAATACATATAATAAGAACATCTAGATATACTCCTGAGAAGCACCACGCCATCGAGAATTCTAAACCAAGTTCCAGCCACAAGATTTTTCCCTAATCACACTCGTTATGGGAGAACTTGCTCCTCGATCCATGATATCATCAGAGCACTCATGAAGAGGTCTAGATCACTTGGGACCTACACAAATGAGAAAGAATTGGTCAATGAATGCTATGGTACAAAGAGAGAGTATCCTACCTAGATAATCTCGATAATACCACTAACCTAATCTATATCAACCCACATCATAGAGGATCCAACGTAGATTCGCTAGGGAATACCAATAACCCTACTGATACGACTCCTAACATAGGGGACCCTATACAGACACCCTTCAGAATACCACTAACCATAAAGATGCAACCCACTAGACAAAGCACCAACACCCTACTCTTGGAGGTTATGTCAATTCCACAAAACACCACTAGGGGTTAGAGAGGATCCTGCTCCAATCCCACAGAGGAATACCCTTAAAATATATTGGATTAAACCTCAATAGGGGAATGAAATCAATTAATTTGGATGTAATGACATACAAAACCCTCTAGGAAAGGTCCAAGGAACTTATCTCAACCTATACTTGTCCAAACTAAAAACGCATAGTTTTCACTAAAATATCCATCTCATTGGTAGGGTCCCAATTCCAGAAATGACTTGTCAAATAGACACACCATTTTAAATATATGAAATTTGAAGAAATGACCAGAAATACTATATGGGGCAAGGGGGAATGAAAGGAAATGGACCAACCACTGCGGATGGTCCTCCCCACGGTCAACCGGGCGATCACCCCGGGTCGACCTAAGGTCCAACCTGGATCCGGACAGCTCTGCTAGGCCAACCCCACCCACTCTGCCTGGGCTGAACCACCTTACTTTTCTTGGCACACTAGAGAAAAATCTGTCTATCCTAGCCTAGTCCCATGGTCACTTTCCATGTCCTACGCAGCGGCCGCCACTCCCACATACCTCATCCCTGCCACATCCTGCAGCTCATTCTACATTGCTCCACACCTCTGTGCCTACTCCTCCACTCCTCATCGAACAACCTTCTCACATCCGCAGACCTCCACACCATACCTAGACTAGTAGTCCCTACCACGGACCACCAATCCACCATTGATGACTGAAATTTGAATCGGCCATTGATCATAGATCCTTGGGTCCCGACCTACATTGAATCAGCCTCTGTTGTGGGTTTGCCTCCTATTCGGGGGTCCGATTGTGTTCGGAGCCACCCGGTAAGTTGAAACATGGGCACTGGGGTCCAAATATAATGAACATGAATAATGGAGGAAAGGAAATAAAAAATAACATCATGATGAATGAACCTCTTCCTTTGTTCTTGTCAGCCTCAACTTGTTCTATTTAGAAAGAATAATAAAGATGAATAAAGAAAAGTCCAAAAATAATCCCCACAATTATCAACCATCCTATAATAATGGAACCATGGATCAATATATTCATGAATTGATCCATTTTCATCTTGGAAATATAGAATGGAGAAACCGAAAAGAAACAATCACCCTACCTCAATTTGGATAGTTTTCTAACAAAGGAAGATCAGCGTGTTGTCAATGTTGGCATGGATTCTTCGAATCGTCTCTACGTTGATTGTTGATTCACAATATTTTACCATTTGTTAGATAAATCTCTTTCAAAATTTCTCAAAGGAATTATAGGGTTATGATGCTAACCCTAAATTCCAGAAAAAGAACTAAAAAAATGAAATGTCACTGCTTTATAAAATAATTATTTTTTAAATTACTGAATGACAATTACATCCCATGAAACCCTTATCACAAACGAACTACAATGAGTAACATTAAGTCGAACTTAGGAAAAAATCCATATGAACAACTCAATGGTTGTCGTAGATTTCCAATATGAGTCACCATTCATGAGTTATTTGGATTTAATAAAATAAAATAATTTTATTTAATAATTTTATTTTCGGTTACTTCCTTGGTGAAATTATTTTACAAATGACATTTCCAATGAAATTTAGGCTTCTCCTAGTGTAAATCAACCATTATGAGCTCAATGGTGCCCTCAAATTTCTAATCTTGTCACCTGTTTAAGAGTTATTCCACTTTTTCAGGAAAACTGCGCACACGTACTATTAAGAGTTTAGTATTTTTCAAACAATTATTCTGGGAAATCCAGACCTTGGAATCACACAACGTCTCAGTGCCTGGTCTTGAAATCAAACCATATGATTTCTAAAAATAATACATGAGTGAATCCCAGATATTACACTCTAGAATACTAAAAATCCTCATGGTGTCTCAAGAAGAATATGTGAGACTATTTTAAATATATAGAATGTAATTCATTGAATGATTGGATCATAATTATCATACAATATATATTATGTCAGTTTTTTAAAGTGACGATGAACAGTACCCGCATAGACTCATCCCCAATCAAAACATCCATAAAGTCCGGATATGGTATATCAATTACCACGATCATCAGTGGCATAAAATATCCTCCCCCGCTATGTATTTCTTAGTACTGGTTATCCCAATCACTATTCCACCCCACACGGTGGCATCACCACTCTCATGAATTGTACAAGGAAACATGTGGGATTCTTCCCACCTCTTTCTGCCTATGGGTAGACCTAGGATGGGATCCCTTGGCATGGTTAGATTCTGTGTCCCATATGTGATGAGGTCAATCCTAGATTGTGATTTCATTTAGGCTGGCCTATTTTTTTAAATTATGCCCCATCTAATTGTAGAAAAGTTATTCCAACCATAGATAATATTCCAATCCAATCCCCTTTCATTATTCTTCCTCAGGAAATACTAAATATGGAATCCCCCTTTGTTCATGGTCACAATTCAATCTTATTTTACATAATTCAATATAAAATTAAAATTAAATTCCCCATGCATTACTTAATCAATATTATTTTCTTCAAATAATGTAGTATGCATTTAAGAAACTATGTATGTTATCTTCAATTCATCATGAAATTGAATATTTTCATAGTATTCATATAAAAACATCATAAAATGTTGAAGATAATGGGAACTCTTCTAGTATAATAAGAAATTGTCCTTGAAATTAAGAGCATTTCAACAATCATCAGAGTTTCAAAGATAATTGTTCAGGAATGACATCAAATGCTATGAATCCATAATAATTATCTAGGCATGATCATCATTCTTGGTAAATTTTCCTACCAAATGACAACCAATGATTCCATAAAAATTCTCCAAGAATCATCACATCATGAATAGAGAATTGTATTAGAATATGAAAACCAATGAGTCCATGAAAATCCTACAAACATTATCAAATCATGAATGGGGTATTATATTTTCCAATGATGACCCATGAGTCCATAAAAATTATCTAGGAATCATCACCAATATTCTAGAGTATATTTGAAACTCTTTCCATACTTCTATATTCATGATAAATAACTGATAATGGATGAATTCCTCATACATAAAATTTTGATTCCTACATATATATTGACAAAAAACACAATCATGCTAATCAACTATCCATATGGGATTTTCAATTTTTGTAGCTAGAATAAACCATAAATGAAAGATCTAGTATAGCCAAGTCATTGACATACTTAATCATATTGAGTAACTAATAATATATTGATGATACGTTGGCCATTTTGAATAAAAAATTAAATTGATGTCATGATCCAACCCAGTTGGTCCTTCCTGGTCGGTGATAATCCAAGTGTGACTACCCAAAGCCCCACATCGAATAAGATAGTGGATATAGACTAGCATAGAGTAGTAATAACAATCACGTGGGAGTCTATAGCCTAAGGTAGCTATAATAACACACACATATCCAATCCTATAGAATGTTTAAATGTAAAATAAAACTAATACCAAATTCATGCATATATCCAGATCACATAATCGGAGTACAAAAAATATTAGGAAGATATACATTCCCACCAAAACAATAAAGAAGACCAACTTGATAGTATGGGGACTACAATCAAATGTGACTCCTAGTATGAACCATGGTATCTATATAAAAAATCTAAGATCCCTCTACTCCTAGTCTAGCAAGAACCCCATCAAATGATTTTTCATCTACAAAAGTCATGATATATGTGGTAAAATAACATACAAGGGTGAGTATAAAAATATTTAGAAGGACTCCCCAAAATCACTAATAATAAAGCATCAAGAGTAGTTAACTCATCATATAATGTGTCAATTACAATATTATACATACAATACAACATCCATATATACTCATAGTGGAAACTAAGTCTCAATTTTAGGTCACAAATTAATTACCAACCTACGATCATGCTCTAGTGTCCATAACCACGCTCACCCAGGATAACTTATTCATTAAGACTAATAGAACTGATAGTGTCCATTTGAGATATTGTTATCATCAAGCCTATAAAATATAAAGTACATGATATATGAATGAAGATATCAATAAAAATATGGGTATCATACCTAGGGACATGTTGTAATATTGACTAACCCAATCTAGATTAACTCACTAATTAGGGGATTGATGCCTTTTTATAGTTGGCCATATCGATTGAGAGAAACCCACCTAGGGGAAAAATATGATAGAGGATCCCATCCAATCCTTTTGGATTGATTCCTATTTCTTTATTCCAAAATAATCCCTTAGAGAGGTTCATAGTCCTTTTTTCATGTTTTAGATACCTATTATACCCTCATAAGGATAAATTAGGGGAACAAAGCCTTAAGGAAACTAATCCAAACTGAGGGGAATAAGGTTTCCAAGTCATATTTGATGAAGTACCTGACATGCACTATTTTTAGTCATCATGTCTCTTTTAAGCTAGGTCTACCTTTGTATCAAGACCCATTATTTTGTATGTTCCCATGTATACGTGTCCATGGATGTGTACCACGATGTGTCATTATAGTAAGCAGTGTTTGAGTTCAAATATCATCCCATGTTCTCTATCCATGTCATGTACCTGGATATTTTTGTTCCCATGTATACTCTAAGACACACACCAAGTCTCTCGGAAAGTTTCACATGGTGTGTGGAATTAAATTTTCACACGAAGCCCTAGTCTCACAGTCAGGGTCCCACACACAGTGTGTGTTCTTCCAGCGCATGTCATGTAGTGCGTAAATTTCCAAAATCCATGGACCTTCACGTGGATTCCTCCTCCACCCCTACTACATTTAATTCTACCACGAATCCTTAATCAAACCATGTATCTGAGTCAATAAATCTATATTTCGAATGGAGATCAAAATTTCGAATGTAAAAAATGATTACGAAACCATTTCCATAAAATATTTCCACCACCACAGATGAGACTGGAACCATAAGTCCAACAATTTGGACCCAATACACTATAATCACCACAAATCACATTCCATAATCAATACCAAACCCATATATACATTATCAATCAATTTCACTAATAATTGAGTGTGTAACAATTGATTTCTAGGTATTTGTTGAACCATTAGACAAAACAACCATCGGTGATGAATGCATAAAGAACATGGGAAGAAATGTATATAATAAAAAAATGAGTAACAAACCTCATTCAAAGTTCATGTTGTCTTTGATTCATTTACATTAGATTGAATAATGAATATATATGACTAAACACCATGATAAATCCATAAATTCCCATAAATAATAATCCAATAATTACAATATGATCAATCTGAAAATACATTTTTTTGCTAATTAATTAAAATTCATTATACAACAGAAAAATGGGGATAAATCCACCTAAATAAATTTCCTACCATAATATGGATAGATCAGTGATGAAGAAAAAATCTGCATCATTTTCATTGGTGAGATTCTCAATTTCAATTGGCATGAAGGATCCCCAATTCATTTTCATTGGTCTCCAAGCCTTAATCCAATGCCCTTTCTCAATTCTTAGGGTTATGTGGATATCCTTGGG
Organism: Viscum album; assembly: GCA_963277665.1. Taxonomy (NCBI): domain Eukaryota; kingdom Viridiplantae; phylum Streptophyta; class Magnoliopsida; order Santalales; family Viscaceae; genus Viscum; species Viscum album. The sequence continues at coordinate 1,819,451,146 of OY728127.1, forward strand.
AATTTTCCACAAGGGTTATTAAGTAGAGGAATATTTTTACATTTTGTCACTTTAAATAAAATTAATTAATTAATTTATTTATTTATTATTTATGCTTGGGAAATTATTATCAAAAATGTCAAACATGGAAGAAGATTATGTTTCATCTAGGAAAATGACTACACCCAAAATTTAATGAAGGTATTTTATTATCGATATGAGACTCCATTTAAGGTTTATTTCTTTTTTTAGAAAAATTCCTCACATTTTACATTACGATATTTAATATTTTTCAAATATCAATTTTGGGATCATCAGGCTAGGGAATCTTACGCCATATCGGCACCTAAATTAAAAATTATTACAAGATATATTTATAATATTTAAATGGAAAAACCAATAAATTACAGTGGAAAACTTATGAAAATACTTTTTTCTTCTCATAAGCTTATATAGATCCACTTGTGGAATAACTTCAACAATAATATAATCAATAAGGGATATCTCTATCACACAAAATTTTCTGTCATGATTAAGAAAAATTAAAGATTTTATATATTAGTCTAATAATTATCTTTAATTATGATTTTCCTTCTCTAATATCAAGCTCAATTTAATATTTAATGATTATGACTCTATTTTATCAATAACAACAAAAACATTATCAAATGATTATCAAGTTCTATAATCATTTAATTAGAAATTATATTAAATTTTTCCACTAAAATGACTACCCCCTTCTAAATTTCATTATATACATTATTGAGACATGATATAGATTTCATTGAGTAAGGAGTTTAATTTATAATTTCTATCATCACATAGCTATTTTTGAAAAAAAAAATTGTCCATCATATTATATATGATTCTTGGATAGTTGAGTGGAAAACTCTTGGTCATAATAAATCATGTAAATTATCAGAACTTCATTCCAATGGTATCCTAATCCTATTAGGGTTTCCCAACTGTGTGTGACTCAAATCACACACTAGATACAAGTAATTAATCATATTATAGTCACCCATAACTTATTTTCCTTACACAAGATAATTTATTAGCACCAAAATGTGGCCTAACCTTCCCATTGGATGGTCAGGGTATTAAAAAAATGCTCACTTGGAAAGTAATATAACTCTTACTATTTCTTGAGGGGGTTCTAATCTCTCACTATATTATCTCATGTATTCCATTTACATTTCTGTACTGTAATAATGATTTAGTTTTTATTTCTAATTTCTTCCACCAAATTAATATGTTCAAACCATACACATGTGTAACTCTTTACCCAAATCAAATATTGTGTTGCTAACAAAAAATAAATGCTAATTATATATATACATATCCAAAATATTTACATGTATAAGGTATAAAATACCCATTATTTTGAAGTATTATAATGATATCGAATTAGAAATCCTCATAAGAGATTTCATGGTGAGGCATGTTGCCAATCCCCAAATTTCTAGATAGGGCTAAAAATCCTACACCAGTATGATTTATGACACCAAGTCCCACTACCCATGGTCCAATACTCAAGGGATACCTCAGTTCCATAATAATTCTAACACCTAATATGTATGAAGTATAATTAATTAAATTCAATATCATAACTGATGAACAAGAAAAATCCAAGGCTGAAGATTAGTAAACCAATTTTCATACCTTGAATTCCACTCCTTAAATGCATGTATGCTAATTTTAATAAGTAGTTTAAACACATTAAATTGAATCATACATTAATTGACAATATAAACTATTTATATCTACAAATAAACCATGGTATAAAAAATAAATTAACACCATCATGTTATCATTCGAAATATAATTTATTAAAATATATGATATTTATTTGTAATATAAGCATTTTATATTTTATATGAACAATTAATATATTATGTTAAAATTTTGCATAATCAAAATATAATATATTTAACTTTATTTGAACCTTGATCATATAAGGAATAAAAACTAAATTTGATATTGTGAAAATTATTTCCCAAATATGGATTTTCATTTGATCATTTCAAATTAATAAATATGAATATTTTATAGTTTAATATAAATATAGTAATATTTTGCATGTTTTTTAATTCATTAAAAATTTATAAATTTCCTTTTAATTTATATATAAATATATTATTTCAAAATTATAAGGAATTCCATATAGATCATGTTATATAATATTAATAATTAAATTTAAGGATATTTATTTGTCAATTTTTTAAAAAATACTAATTAATTAATTATTATTTTTAAATAAATATTTTATTAAAAAAATTTAAATTAAATAAATATCCCAAAATATCCTTTATACAATTCATAAAAAATTTATAAATTGTTAAAATCAATTCATAACTAAAAAATTAGAAAATTCTATTTTTCTACTATATCATATTTTGTGATTCAATTATCTATCAAAAGATATGATATAGTGAAAAAGTAGTATTATTGTTTATGAAAGGATTGAGATGAACCATGATATCACCCTATAACACTATTAATCATATGTTATGATATAATTTATATCATAAATCATGGTTAAGTCAAATTCCTTTATCATGTTTTACGATAGATGAAATGATATTCGTGATAATCTTTTTAGCCACTTCAATTCATGGATTACAATAGTCCATATATTTATAAGGTGATAGAAATTTCAATTATGAGCTAGTGTAATGAATATTTTTATATCCTAATATTTTCAATCATACTAAATAATAAAAAAACAATTCTATACCACAAACCATAATAACGTATATCATACATTATGATTTGTTGAAATAGATACATTTAAACCAAATCAAACGCTAAGATATCTTACACGATATGGTGTGATCCTATCAAAACTTTTGATATTACATATCCTATGATATAACATAGTATAATATATATATATATATTAATATTATTTTATGGTTGAGAATACAACATTCATTTTTCTTCATTTTAACAATTATTTCAAAAATAAATTCATGCAGGGTATTTCTATGATAGAACTGATAGATTTAATAGGATTTAATAACACTTATTCAAGTAATGAAATAAATGAGAAAACATAAAAAAATATTTTCAATGACTTATAATAAAAAAAATAATTATATAAAAATAAGGACATATCAAACATCGATGATAACCAAGAATCCTTCTCTAATAATATGTTTTATGAAGGTCGATTAGAATTCTCCAATGGACTCCTTCCTCTTAGGGTATCCATGGATAACAAATCACCAAAAATTTGGTTAGGATCCTTATTTTGAAAATGGTATGATAGTAAGTTGTAAATGTAAAGGAAGAAGGTGAATATAGCTTTAACTATGGAGAATCAATTATAAATTTAGTATATTCTCAAAGCTATGAACTCCCTATAGTGGCCCTGAGTCTTCTCTTTGAGACTTCATGGAATTTACTCAAACATTATGAAATGTTTGAGTAATTAATTCCATTACAAATTCTTTCTAATATATTGTCATATGTATGAATTAAAAAATTAAATTCATTTATACAAATTTTCCCAAACCCATCATCATATGAAATGATTAATGACAGATTACATAGAAAAATATCAAACGGATGAAATTTATCAATTGACTAACTTTATAAATCTTACCATTCCATTAATATATATAACACTATACAATGATATTCCCATATGGTTAAAGATGTGGTGTGATATCACTTTACCATACCAAATTATATCCCCTAATAAGACATAATGTATTACTTGGTTTTAATTATGTCTCACCCTAAACAATACACATATCACCCCCACAAGATACAAATAAAATACATTATATATATAATTATTTAGGACATACCATTATAAATATAATCATACTAAACAAGGGTGAATGAGACATTACCATACCATCCACGAGTGAATGATATATCACCATTCATTTTAAGGTTGAATTATACATCACTAAACTATCAAAGGGAGGATAATATATCACCATAAGAACCAATGGTTAATGATATATCATCATCCTATATAATGATGAATTATATATCATCAATATTATACCCAAGGATTAATGATGTATCACTAATACAATAATTTAGATTGACCGATGTATCACTATATAAGTAATATTAGATGAATGATGAATCACCAACATAAAAAAATGGGTAATTAATGTACCCCCAATAAAACAGTAAGGGTGAATGTGGAATCACCATATATTAACCATATCATATCCATCATTAATACCATGTCACTCAACATGCTCATCCATTATAGGCCCAACTCTCACTCTTAACCACAACTACTTTTTCATATCTCATAGAACCTAGGCTTGCAGAAATAAATCGGATGCATTATTGTTAACCAAAAGATGCTCTAATAAAATGTTGTTCATAGCTCATAATCTCATAATTGAGATCATTATTTTAATAAATTTCCACATTCCCATCTGACTATTCATCATTGACAAGGTGATGGAACCATAAGGACTATCATTATGCTATCCCATACACTGACACCTAAGATAGTGTAATCATTGGGCGGTTAACTCAGTAGTATACCCTTGGTAGGTATTCTTTTAAAACCCACCAAAGCTTAAACAATAATCTCTTTATTTATCATTCTGTCATAGGATGACCCTCAAGGTCAAATAATAACCTCTATAAGTATAAAAACACTATATAACTCACCTTAACTCTTATATTTTGTAAAAACATCATATATTAATACAATGGACATCCATAGGTCTTTAGATACATTACTAAAATTTAGAAACCATCTGTTGTTACACTTTTACTCTAACCATTCCTTTCTCACACGAAACATATCAATTGGGAACTATGTAATGATGTCAAATAACTTCATTCCCTCACTATGATCCTATAGGACCTCAGTATTCTCACCTTATAAATAAGAAACCAGATTGGTTTCATATTATATTTATCAAACCCATTTACCCTCAATTAAAATTAACATAATATATGAATCCATAAATAGGTTTGTACAATTATTGACAACATAACTCAATACAAAGTTATCCCATTTAGCCAAGATCACTCAAACTCGGCAGAGCCAAATGATTGATCTCAGTGATCTCAAGTATCTATATTAGTTAAATACACATATAAATAAATTAAAATGAACTTATTATTTAATTTAAAAAAAGTTAAATTACCAAACCACTTTGGAATAATTCATATAAACTCCTCAAGCTATGTAACTATATTAGAATCCCATGCAATGAGTAGGAAAAAACACTAATTATGATTTTGAGCCTAATCCATGTAGAATCCCCATATAATCATCTTAATTCACCACCTAATTTAATCCAATATTTATGAAATCCATGAAAAAAAATTAAATTAATTACCCCAAAAAAATGATGTTAAACCATGTGTGTTTATATTTTTCAATTCCACTCTAAATTCTTTTAATAAAAGGCCAATAGAATTGATGTGATGTCACTATACTCTAGTGGGATCAAAATCTAAATCCTTATGAGAATAACTAAAAAATATTATAGAATAAGGGGAAAATAAGAGAAATATGTTGTAGAGACAAAATTAATCAATGAATAAAGCTTTTCCAACCTACAAGGATTAATGGAGTATCAAAGAGGTAAAATTTGTAAAAGGGGAATGAATCCTCTTTCATTTTAGTGGATGGAGAAAATAAACCATAAAGGGGGATTAAAATAAACTCCCCCAAAGTGAAAAAACATTCACCCAAATTATGTGGGGATATGTAGAGGCCATAAAAGTAACACCCCACATATGTATGAGGTGTGTCTTTAAAAAACATTCATTGAAAATTTTGTATTTAGATGAATTATGAGTGCATGAGGTCTTGGTGGGACCTATTTTGTGGGAATAAGTGCAGTTATTGGAAATATTTCCATTTATAGATTAAATTACGACATTGTTATATTGATACCAAATATCATATGGGTGGGGTATTGGTGGAAGTACCTCCAGGTGGACAACTTATGATCACTGACCATAGGGTGTGTAGATGGTGCTCAAAAAGTACCCAGTGGTTAGTTATTAGGCACCTAGTGGGTTCCTTGTGAATGTTTTTAAATTTATTTTATTTTAATTGATTAATTATTTTAAAAAATTAATTTAAAATGAGTTCTTCTCTCATTTTTCCAATAATAGTGGGTAACAATTTCCTATATTCTCTATATTTTTTATTGCTTACAGGTGGGGTATTATCTCTTAGTTCTTGTTGGATTCAAGTGTTTTTAGTAACTAGGGGACATCATTGGTGATTTTATTTATCCTATACCCTATATTCATTATTTACACAGAATTGTTCATGGTTTCAATAAGTTTTTCCTATTTTGTGGAGTTTATTCAGGTTTATGATTTTGATAAATTGGAACCAATTCATTCAGTGATACTCACCAAGTTGGATTCATTCTGATGATAGTAGGTGGTCCAAAATCATTCCATATGTTTTAGGATCATTTCATGTGAATATTTATATGTGGTATCTTCTCCCATGTATGATTAACTTAAATTTAATTGAATTACTCTCCATTGGACCCATTTGAGAATTTGAGGTACCTTTAGTGAAACTATAGACCCTCTGATTAATTCACCTTAATGCGATGTCTGCCAATGACCAAGAACATGATTTGGATTGAGATATAAATTATTCTTAAAAACAATTTGTTATTCTATTGAGTAATATAATGTCATGTTAGACCCTAAATATAAAATATTTAACCCCATTTTGAGATAAGGGAGATGTTTCTTGGTATGGTTATCTTAAAGCATAACCCCTATGGAGTTTCTCATGTTTTCATAAATCCAATTTGTATTATATTGTTTGAATATGGTGTGAGTATGCCTTTCCCCTCTAATGTGTTGGAAACTAGGTTTGTAATTCCTTGATTAGGTTTGTGTGTATTAGTTAGGTATATGGGAATAGACCAAGTTGCAAATTAGTTTCATTTTTATGGTATTTCAATGTTAAAAAGAATTGATTTTATAATGCTCCATGACATTTTTATTATGACTTATTATGATGTTTGAAATGTTAGTGGGATTATATAACCATTTTCGAATGAATGTATTTTTAGATTGATATTCCAACTTGTATTATGTTAATATCAATGATGGATGTTATGCCCATTATTATTTTTGTTTATAACAAGGAAAATATTCCCATGGTAATGGGATACAATTCCCTCATTGTCTTGAGTATGGTGGAAATTGGACAAAATTACTATGTAATTTTTATTTTCATTAGAAGAGGGAAAAAATCCAACATTATGATGATTTTAAGGAAGGGGTAAGAGATTACCATATGATATTGGTGATAATCACTCATGATGACTATTTTTTATGATTGGTCTTGATACTAGGGAAACCATTCCATCCTATGATTATGATTGTGGCTATTCATTCACTTAATTTTTTTATTTGGTTGTGATCCCATCTTCAATTTTATGGATCAGTGATTTTATTCCTATGGTAGTGATTATCCTATCAAGACATAATTCCCATGTGTTGGCGATCATGTTATCACATGGATGTTATATCTATTATTTTAATTATTCTATTTTGATTCATTTCCTAGGTATTTGTTCTTATACTATGAAATGGTATTATGATCATTGATAATTACATAATACATGAGGACTAGTTGGGTGTTATATGATATATTCAAAGAAACCCATACACTATCCAAAGAAAATATGGTCACACCTAGGTGGTTGTTTAGTACTTATGGAAATTATTTATTTATTATTCTACCATTTAATATATACCTTATTTACGATCTTATTACACTATTCAATTAATTGATTATACCATATATGTTTAGGAATATCATTAGTGGTGACCTACTAAGTTTTACTCATACCCTAATCAGGTGATTCGGTACCCATGAAGACTTTATAGATCATAATCTCGGTAGTGGAAAAGGCTCTACTATTGATGGATGAGCTATGGAGTGTAGTAGGTGTTGGGATATGTGACCAGCTAAGGGGCTAGGACTACTTTTGATGTCACTTATAGTCATTTTATTATTATAAGTAATTCTGCTATATGTTATTCCTATAGGGGATCCAATTCATATATGTATAATAATCTGACATTGTTGCTACCCATTTTATTATAGTGTGGTTCAGGTTTTTACTCTATATGGAATTTAGTTGCGATTTCATTCTCTTTTATGGTATTATTTATGTGATATTAGTTGTTATGTTTCTTTTTATATGAATTATAGATATCTGTACTAAAGAGGGTATATTCTCCCAACATTAAACATGGATTTCCACTTCAGGTAGATAACCTTTGTCATATAGAGCGGTTTTTTGAGTTATGTGACACCTGGTTTGATCAATGTGGAGGTGAACTTGATCTAGGATGATAAAAAGTTGTATCGCAGACATATTCTTCATTGGGTTTTCTTAAAACATTAGATATGGTAAATATAATATAGGATATCGTCAAAATTTGATATGGTTCATATGCCCGGGTATAGTTAACACTTGTATTAGGAAAGAATAGATCACTTGAGATATGATTATTATCCTAATGTTTTTCTTTTATAGTTCAGTAACTTTTATTAAATATGATTAATTATGATATAGATATATGGTTTATTACTTATTAATCTTAGACTAGGGTGGGAATAGAGATTTTGTTTTTGTATCCGCATTAGAACATAAGATTCATATGAAATTCATGTTCTTTATTTTTTTTGATCACCCTGATTATGATATGAGGTTCAATTTTTTAAAGTTTCACTAAAAACAAATATTAAATTTCCCTAAAAAATTTTATTTAATCATTCTAATTAATCATTACATAATTATGTTCTACTAAAATTAAATTGATAATGTGAATCCTATTTGTCTCCAATTAGATTCCTAAAAGAGAATTTGTATCCAATACTAGAGAGAGTACCCAAGATTATGAGAGACACCTTTTATTATCCTAATTTTTAAATTGATATTTATTAAATATGAAACTTTTAGTTTTAAATTTCGAATTTCTATGATATTCCACCGAGATGACTTCTTATTGAGCACTAGGAGAATGAGGATGAGCATGCACCCACTACTTATTAAGATACAACCCATAGTTTCACTTATACCACCTCTGGGTTATAATATCTATGAGATTTTTCATGACATATTCTATCAGTGGGATGTATAAATTTGAGATGTGATCTTTACATGCCTAATTTAATTGGGGTGTTGCAGCTGTAGCATCCCCCATTATTTTTAAGAGTAGATTGATCTGAGGTTATTGAGATGTGGGTAAATTATATACATGATATCTTTAAATATCCATAGAACCTTAAATTTGGGTGATGTTTGGTGTGTATATACTCTGAGGACTATTGAGGAATTGGTTGGATATCCTTTTCCAAAAATAACAATATGTGGGGCTTTTCTATATGGAAATTTAGTATTAGTTTTTTAGAACATCATTCTCAATATACTAAAATATATTAAGTCCCATTTGTGTATGTATATTAATTAAGGTATCATGTCAGTGATGGATTGTGAATCTAATTTTACTGTGCTTCTTCATTTTTTCTTTATATTGGTGGGTGATGACACCACCATGGTTTTTTAATTTTAGTATAAAATGAGAAAATTGATATGATATCTAGTGAATATTGTTCAACATGCATATTTTTTGATGATATTAACCAAATACTCATTATAGAGATAAACATAGTTGGGAAAAAATCTTCTGTGTGGTTGAGTTCTTATAATTGGTCTTTGAATAGATCATCAAGTAGTTAGATATGTAGTTTTAATGACTCTCACAGGAGTGATGATGGGAATTCTTATTAAATATTTTATCTCATTATTATTAGAATGGGAGGTCTCCATTAGTATTCTGATAGTGTATTTGGATTAGGGAGTACTGTAAATCTATTCCACATGCCTCTGGTGGAGTGTAATTATTATTAATATATGAGAAATCTAAAATGGTTGTGTAAAATCTCATCTCATCTAGTAATTTTCCATGTTTATGGCCATGCATAGGGGTGAATATTAGTATTTGGTATCACACTATTGGGTAGTAGTTGGAGTTATTCTAATAAGTCTTGTAATTACTGTGGTTGTGGTTCTTTGGGTCAGTATAGGAAGTATGTTATTTCTACTCAATTTAATCAGGGACCATGAGGTATGGAAAGAGTCTTAATGTTAGGCTAGCTTCATACCATTAAGTTATCGCATTCAAACCATGATAAGTGTAATTTAATTTTTTTTTCTACAGTAATAGTATCATTTACCATGAAAAATTATTTGTTTGATATGGGTGTATCATATTCATTTTATGTATGATTAGTATATAGTGATACAGTTTTAAACAATGTGTACCTATATGTGGTGTTGTCTGTCGATATGCCCTTATGAGTATAATCTATGGGTATACATTGATTTTAAGAGTATTCCCTCATGGTAAGTGGATATCATAATATCTGATATTTCATAATATCAGATACTTTTAGTTTCAATTTTATTATAGGTATGGATCAGATAACTCAGTATCAAGAAACAAATGACTCTTATAATTGGAGGGTATCTTTCACATTAGTTTTTAAGTGATGACTATACCCCTACTATTGAATAGAATATATAGAATGCCATTCAGGACATAAACACCAATAGCTGGTCAAGCTGTCTACATAATTTCATAGAGTAGTTTTGGTTGATGAGGTGATGCATCCAACAGTCTTTACTTCTATTGTTGATTTATTCAAGGATAGATTTCTTGAGGACTTATGAGGGTTTCCACTTAAGTGAGAGGTTATTTTTATGGTCTAAATTATTTTAGGTATGAATTCCATATATATTCCTACATAGAAGATTGATCCTATAGTACTTTGTGAGATGAAAGATCAAAATGAGGATTTGGATGGAATGAAATCATCCGCCTATGTACATCCAGTTAGGGTGTTCATATTTTGTTTTCTAAGATGATGGATGACTAATTATTCTTAAGTGTGGATCACTAGATGTTACTCTAAGAGAAAACCAATAACCAACACTATCTTACTCATATTAATGATTAGTTTAACTGGCTTAGGTGATCCATGTGATTTGATAAGAACGATTTTATGTGGGGTTATTACCAATTTCGTGTGAGTAATTTTTATATTCCTTATACTTATTTTAAGAGAAAGGATGACATGTATATTTATCTTGTGATGTTTTTTTAGATAAATAAAAAAATTATAATCATTAATGGAACTGTTGAATTAGGTCATTTTTATATATTTGTATTTTTCAATATTGGTCCATTTTTTCTATTCAATTATACTCCTAATGAAAAGAATATCATGATATATATTTTATAGATATTTTCTATCACATTAAGATACCCTGCAATTAATGAAAATAATTCAAAGTCTCAGTTCTAGATCTTTAAAGACCACATATTAGGAACATGATATTAGGGGGGAATATAAGTATACCATACTATGGTTATGTAAATGTTTTCTTGGTAGTTCACCATGAATGATTTTATGTCCATAGTTTCCTAGGATTTTTATGTTTCAAAATATTGGTCATTCAGGACTTCTCCAGATAAGAAGCACAGATGAAGGCCCTATCTAAGAAGTGGAAGAAGTTTTTGTGGCATAATTCTTATAACAGAGACTTCGAGGAGTTGAAGTAAAGATTTAAATTTTCATTGGTTTAAAAATTACTTGAGTGAGGAAATGAGTATACCCATTATTTTGATGTATCAGGTATATTCTTTGGAGGAGTCCGGATGTGTGATATACCTATGGTTGCCTACGGGTCTTGGTAGTTAAGGATACATGAGCATAATTACATGATTTATAATTTGGATTTTGTTTTAGTAGAGAATTCTTTGAGATGTTGTCTTCACTATATTCTAGTTTTGAGGTTTGTCATATATATGGTCCATAAGAGCCTCAGGCATATCTTTTCTCAACATGACATGAACCTTTGTAAAAGGAGGATAATTGAGTATCTTTTGTATTTTGAAATTTAAAAAGCATATTCCCCTTAAAGGAGGAATATAATGGTTGTTGCATTGAGGTGGAATACTCATGTGTTGGTGTCTAGAAGTGATTTGTTGTTTGTGGTCATCTTTATTGAGACACTCTTTGCCTCTATAGAGTATCAAAGTAGATCGACTACTGTGTGTTTGTCTTTTAACTGTTAAATCATTATATATTAAATGAGATTCAATTATATAATTTATATTTCTTAGTGATGTGGGTTAATATATAAGATGGGTAGAAACAACCTTATTATACCCTTGATGTTGACAAGGTCATTTAGGTTTGGGATCCTATTGTAGTCCCTACGATCTTTTATGTGGAATTGATATGATAGTCACATACTTTGAGATAGGTTAGTCACCGGAGTATTAGAAAGACGTATCATGTTATTCACATGAAGTATTGGGGTCATGATATTAAGAAATAAATAGTAGGGTTTTTTTGTTATGGTATGCCTGTAAATGGGTAAAGTTAGAGAACCAATGACCTAAAAATCCTCTCCCATAAATACCCATTGTTAAGTCGAAGCAGGATCATGTGACGATATATTTCCTGATGGGTTTACCAAGTTTCATCATGGTAGTAATTTATTATAGGTTATTGTAAACAAGTTTATGATGGTGAAACATTTCATACATATCCAAGAAAATTTCATAGTCAATAATTTTTGGAGGTTATATGTTTATGACATTTTGAACCTTCAAGAGGTTTATTAGAGTATTTTTTGAAATCAGGATTCCTTATTCACACCACTCTGATAGAAGGGATGAACTACCTATCATCTTTAGACTGAATGAAAGTTTTAGATTAGTATACTGATTATGGAGGACATGATATTAGGGGGCGTGTATGATTTTAGAGGTTCATATGAGATTTATATTATGCTTTATTTGTTTTTTATAAATAAACTTTTCAATAATTTATTCAAATAAATCCCTTTTAGGATTTTTAAAATAGGCCAAGTGATTTCCTCTAGGTTGGATTGAGGTTAGGGAGTCAGTGGTTATCAGGATGAGTATTGTACACGATACATCAAAGAATATATAATTAATATAGAAATGGTTACTGGAAACTAAAATAATATAGATATCCAATTCTAATTGAAGAATATATTCTATAGAGTTTGAGGTGGGTGATTAGGTATTTCCATTAGTATTTACAAAAATAAAACATAGGATTATTTAAAATTAGTTGAAGTTGTTACCTGGTTTTTTAGTTCAGTTTAATGTTTTCGAGAGGACCATTACTATTGAATATCATTCATCACTTACTTGGATATGTAGTGTTATACAATATTTTTTCCATGAATATACACTATAGATATACCATCTCAACCCTTCTTACGTGGTTTGTGTCAATGAGGTCAATCTAGATAATGACACGTCATTCAAGAATTGATCTGTTCTTATAGTGGATCATAGTGAGAATACTCATTTCATGAGGTTGGTTCAATTGGTATGTGTGTAGTGGATGTAAGGTCATATAAAATAGGAAATTTGTGAACTATAGTTTGGTATGAAGTCACAGAGTCTAGTTTTTTTGCTAACAAGGTTTGATGATGCTTGGGGATCCATATTAGAGATGAGTTACCCTATGATGGAGAGTTTGTAACACCCTACTTCCACACAAGGATCATTTTTTATCTTTTGTTTCACAAAAATCATGTATTTTGATAACATATGAATGTTTTTACTGTTGGAATAGGCCTTGGGACATATTTAGATATCAAATCCAGGTGTTGGGACATCAATACTTTGAAAGATTCCATTGAGAACTTAGTGGAATGACACTAGGTACTTGGTGGGTTGGGCAGTGGAGGCAGTACCACCAAGTGGTCCACTAAGTTTCTAGTGACCCTGGGGATAATACCTGGTGGTTTCTAGATGAATTTCTATAAATTTTAATCTTAATTAATTATTTTTTTTAAATTTTATTTAAAATTAAGTCTTATGTAATTTTTTAGTCGCAGTGGGTGACCTCCACCTCTCCCCTCCATCTCAATTTTTCTTACATGTGTTAGATTATCCCTCTATTATTCCCATATTCAAATGTCTTCAGTCTCAAGGATTCATAGTGGGTGAGAATATTTATCCATTTCACCCTCTTTACAGTTTCTGTTACTTTTTTAGTTTTTTTCTATCATTTATGCCTAAATTTTGGGTTTTTTCATATTTTTTTATTTCATTAAGATGGAGTTGATTCTCTTGGTGATATTTTGAGACTTAGGTTCCATTATATTGATGCATATGGACCCTATCCATTCTATCTATTTTATGATCGTTTCATGTGTCATGTGATACATGGTCTTGGAACCCATTCTTGATTGACATAAATTTCATTTAATTTATTTCCCTTGACCTCATTTGAGTATGATAGAAATGTTTAGGTCCATAATGGACCCTCTATTTATTACACCTTGATGTGGGGGCATCCTATGTCCAAGAACATGAATTAATTTGTGTTATACATTATGCTCAAAACCCTTTTAAAGATTCTGGTGATTCAAGTGATTTCATGATGGACCCTAAATGGGTGCCCTTATCCTGCTTTTAATACAAGGTTGGTGTATCTTGGTATAACTAGCTTAACACTCAACTATTTGGGAATTTATATAGTTTCCCTAAATCCCTTTCATCTTGTATTACTGAAATATAGAGTGGCTGTTTATTTAAACTATAAATTAATGGAAATTAGATAGGATATGAATAATTTAAGGTATTCGTATGCTTTGGGTATATAGGAATCAACCTAGTTACATTTAAGTATAATTTTGTGGTATGTCAGAAATAAATATAATATCTTGTCCAATATTTCATGACCATATTTTTATTACTTATTTTGATGTTTCCATTTTAGTGGGATGATATTCCCACTTGTATTATATTGTTATTGTTGAATTATTCTATTTCCATTATTTCATATGTTCATAACGAAGACATTGTGAACATGGTAGTGTGATGTAATACCAACGTGATCTTGATAATAGTGTAAGTGGGATATGATTCTTATTTATTAATTATTTCCCTTATAAGTGGGATCCACATCCTTGTTATAATGATTTCAAAATAGTGGAAAAATATACCTATATGAGATTCATGATGGTGGGACATATTTCCCCATTCATATAACAAGTCTTGGTACTAAGGATTCCTTGCCCAATTGTGCTTATATTCATGTCTAGGGTTGATATTTCTTATCCTAATGATGTTATGGGGATATGATGCTCACTTATATATTATAGATCTATGATTATATTCCCATGGTTATTGGGTAGAACTTACCATGTATTGACGATCATGGTATCACAAGGATATTATTCCAATTATTCTAATTATATTATTCGGGAGCATTACCTATGTTTTGGTTGTTATATAATGAAGTGACACTATTTTAATTGATGGTTACTTAGGGCATGATGCCTAGTTGGTTGTTATGTGATATTTTTAGAAACACCCCACCACTTGCTGAAGTTTGTATGGTCACACCCCAGTGATTGTATGGAACCTTTGGTTGTGGAATATTTATTATTACTACCTTTATTTTTTTTTGCGATCATATCACCTTGTTCCTGCACATTATTATACTGAATATGTTTTGGGTCAATATAGTTAGTATTAAACTAATTTTTACTGACAACCTAATCCGCTCCCTGGTAGCTAACTAGATTTTATAGACCATGATACATGTATTGGAAAGTTCCATCTTGTTGATGGATGAGTTTTGGAGTCTAGGAGGAGTGGTGAAATGGGATGAAGCATGAGCTTAAGACCAGTATTGATGCCAACTCTTATATTTTTCTTTTTTTTTGGGACATATACTATAATGTCTACTTACATCGGATCCAATTTATATATTTATATAATTGTATGAATTTGAAGATACTCGTTTTTTTATATCTTGGGTTATATTATTACTATTAGTGACATTTAGTTGTGATATCCATCTTTAATTTGCTATTATTTATTTTTATTTCAGTTGTTATTGTGCTAATTTTTTTGACTTATAACTATTTATTCCAAAAAGGGTATAATCTATGCACTTTACATATGGACCCTCACTTTTGTTTGGAAGCCACTGGTTTATAGGGAAGCATACAGGAGGTATGTATCACCCATATTATTCATAGTGGAGGTGATCTGGATTAGGGATTCAACATATAACATTTTGTTATCTTACCAACAAGCTTCTAGTAAGATGGGTAGTGGTGCAGTTCAACTACCCATTCTACTAGAACTATAGTATACTGCCATCAGGATTCCAGTGGCTTCCTATTACCACCACATAGGAATCCCAATTACCTCAACACATGAAATATATTATTGTTACATATCCACCCAAGATTATATCTTTGAAACATTCTTTTATTCATTTAAAACGTTTCCCAAATAACAATAATCCCAATTTTGAAATCAAAATTTTAAAATGAACCCATCCCAATTCTATTGGCATCAAATTTATCTTTTACTCCACTATATAAAATTATATAGGTGGTTATAATCTTTAATCCATAAAATTATCATCCTTGATAATCCTTAAATTGAATTCATCATAATCCACAATTGTTATTGAGATTTTATGAACCCTCATATTCTTGATCTCATACTGGTTATGGTCAAACTGATACCACACATGAACAAATATTATAGTATAACCTTTGGAAACCATTCATGCCAGTGTATTATAAAAAAAACATAAATCATTAAATGATATAATATAATTAAATTTCATTCTATCACATTTTTTTCACACTTAAATCACCCATTATACCTCATTGTGCCAACGTCATCCAAAAAACCAAAGGGCCATGCACTGTTACTCCAACTAAATCCACCCATCTCAAAACAATTTCTTAATTCTTGAGAAATTAATTGTATACTAAATATTTTATTCTATACTCTAATATTTACTTTCATTAGGTTATGATAGGAAACTTATTTCTTAGTGCTATACCAAATAATCACTAAAATACTATTTATTTATAATTCACCATCCCTACTATGAATCAATCAACCTCATGAAGTCTCACTCTATTAAGATAATCATCACACTTTTCCAAAAGTAATAACATTCTATAATTTGGTCATCACAGTAACCTACTCCTCAAGAGTATTACCCCATTATCCACCAAACATAATAACTGCACTCGATCATTCCAAATTTCTATCAACATCTAGGTATTTCACACTCACTAGACAAAGAAAGTAAATTTGTATCTAGGAACCAAATTGATAAATCAACCATTACTAGTCTATGTTATCTACAAATATCAACACATAAATATATCACTATGAACACAATGGGTCATACCCATGACACATAATGGTTTTCTTCCGACAATACAACATTCCTTATCCTCATTCAGGGTGCACTGTCTAATTCAAATTCCATCACTATCTAGATATCATCACCCGTTATCCAAGCTCATGATATCCAGAACTATTTATCCGAATAGCCTCTCTCTAGTTTCTATAACAATAGTTGTTATCCATTCTATTATGTCCCAATATATGAACTCCTCGTCAGTATAACATTGATCCCATTAGATGTTTATGAAAATTAGAATCCTTACTCAATACCATACGAATCCCATTCTAATATTTTGCACATATTACTATACCTTTACCAATTTAATGATCTCAACAATTTATTAACTCTCCATGACTAATTTAATTTCCATATCCTCACTACTAAAATCAAACCACGTTTCCCCTTGTCCATTTCAACATCATGCCGAAGTGTCCCACTCTCCTACATCATCCATGACTCATTCCATTGATTCTCACGAGTCAATCTATATAAGACCATTCCAAAAGTAGATCTTTATTAGAATTACACATGATACAACATTAAATGGATAACCCTTTATCTATTTTTTAATACAATCATGGTTCCCTACAACTTTACCATAGTCTTCTCATCCTTGATCATAACACAAATTTATTCATCCATTTTTTTCATTAGTATCCCAATCCTAGATCAAAGTAGTTGGAAAAAATAGTGTTTCATGGAATCAAACAAAATATATTGACTCATCTTATGGTCTTATACCGTATATGAGTCTCACATGATTAAACATATGGCCCAATTCAACCTAACCAATATACTAGAATAGTGTCATATGAAATCACCTTGCATGCATAATAATCATCATAACCTTTCCTTCAAGATTCATGTGACCCACATAACAAAATATTTATTCTCAAAAAATTTCTAAATCTACCAACCTCTATATCTCACATGATATCCTTGGTTAATCATTTTTAACTAAACATTAACCCCACTTTTTGATGGTTAGACTGAGCCTAAAACATCACACCTACAATGCATGAAGTGAGAAAACCCACTCTACTATTTCCATGTTAAGAGTGTATCTAAACCCTTATCATAATACTAAACACCTAACATCGTCCTTATTTGAATATCAGACTCAATAAAGGGTACACCCAAGTGTTTCTCAACCATAAAACTTTACTAATTCCATTATAAGCTGTATTATATCAATCACAAACTCACACACCTAATAAATTCAGTAACTATACATCCCAAGATTTCCAATAAAATCTTTTATAAAATTTAATAATAAAAATCTATGTTAAATGTATATGATAAAACCCATCACTTTACAACACTTCATCCATGATTCAATCCAATCAAACAAATAATTTGCTTGTTCTTACACTCAATAGAGGCATTCATATGCCTAGGCTGGCCCCACTCTTTTCATTTAACCTCAAAAATCATCTCCAATAAAATATAAAAATTACTAAAGGGACATTTATATCCTTTTAACATACTTTAATAACCAGTATCCTAGGTCACATATCACTATCACTTTTAGGTAACAACATGTCTGGGACCATACTACATTGTTGGTCACAATTCATGAAGCCACATTGATGATCCCATCTTAAATACCATATGGGAATCCATATATCAATGCACCAAATCTAGCGATCTCATCTATATTAGGTATACCAATACCCATACCACTAACTATAGGGTCATTACTACCACATCCATGTGTGCCTCAAAAATATTACTCTTCATTGATTCTTATCTCATAATTCATCATAATTTAGATTTGATAATTAGGGAACCAACAAAAGGGTATTAATATGAACCCATTTCCCAATCACAAAAAAGAATGCACCTTTTATGAAAACATGTGCCCTGAGTATGATACATTTACACATTCCTTTTTCCATTATGATCCAAGTGAAAAAATATACTATATCAATAAGAATCACACATATAAAAAATAACAATTCATTTAAAATGAAAATCAATAACATCAATAAAAAAAGAAACTTGGAATTACATCCATACAATTAGGATAAAAAATCCCATTCAAAATTCCACTTCCCAGATTTTAACTGACAAGAAGATAAAATACCTAATAAAATAGATCCCATGAAATGAACTTCTTCGATCAAACATAGTTTACCAGAATATATGAATTGTTTCACCCTACTAACCAAATGAAGTCAAACCTCACACACACTCTTTTCAGTTCAAACTTTCACACAAAATTTAATGAGGACAAATAATAAGAAATATGAACAGATGATGTTTTACATGGTTCATTCATTAAGTCTCACATACATGAGAGAACATAACCAAAGATTCCAACACTTGGAGGTTATAAATTTTTTCTTTCTAAATTTCTAATTTTTTATATTAGAATAAATTTGTCCAATAAAAAGGTGATATTATGTAGGCCCAAACCAGATTTATAGTGGGGCCTAACTGGTTATTTAGTAACACCAGCCTCAAACTAATGTGGGTGTCCATTCATTGAACTTGTGTGATTGTTAACTAATTGTTTCTTTCCTTGGACTAATAGTTATCCTGTGATAGACATAAGAAAGTCCCCTTACAATCCATCTTAAAACACAATTTTCTCATATGTTCCCAATGTATGTTTCATTTTCAATCCTTCTATTAAATTAACATAATGCACAACATCTATAGAAAAACACCATTATAATAAAACTACATATCACTTGAGTTTCTACTACCATATGAGGAACCATCAAGATCACCTATCATTCAATGAACATACTTTTGGGTTGATTGAAATTAAAATTGAAACTAGATTCACTATCCTAAATATTTCCCACATGAATCCTATTTTAATAAATCTATTTGAAACCTCCAAAACATATAAAATTATGAAAATCTATCCTTCCGTTCATAATATGGATTTTACTCACCCCATTTCCTTTAAACTAGCCCCACAAAGGCATAATTTTTCCTCATTTTCTATTTTAATATAAAATTTACGAACATATCTTCTATGATATATTTCCATAATATCTTCTTCAACTACAACAGTTTTTCTATACTAAATTCATATAAAGTGTAATTTCACGTCAATGTGTATTTTCATTCTATGAAACACTAAATTCCTTGCTAGTTGAATCACACTCTAACTATAAAAGTAGAGTACTCCCTCTTCATAGAATCATTAGATGTCTATCAAAAATAAAATTGACCAAAAAAATTTGTTTCTTAATTCCTTTACTAATAAATATTCATCTTATTTGGTAGAAAAAGTAATCGCTTGTTAAAGCTGAGACCTCCAAATGAACACCACCAACCTGTAAGTAAACACTAAACTTTTTTTCTCTTCAAGTTATCTAAATATCCATTTAAATATGCATTAAAAAACTCTTCTAGGATATAATAATTCCTAAAGAAAAGTGTTGTATCCTCTATTATATTTATATACTAGATTCACCATTTCATATCCTCCTAGTGCTCCCTTATTGTATTTAACACAAAAAATAATCACTCCCACTAAAAAGAAATATATGGATTTGTAAAAAACATCACACATATCAATATTCAGAAAAGATATGAAATTAGACCTTTTTCTATTTATTATATCTCATATTACATTATTGGTTAATTCTCCTTATTTAACATGATGCTTTCATCTAATAGAGTTGAAAATGGATTATATATGATCATCCAAAATCATCTCTTTATCATCTTGATGTAGTCATTTGGAGATAATAAAAATATTACAATTTTAATATCTCTCCAAATTTTATTCACAATATCATGTAGTCCACACCAAGTTATATCATTATAATTCTTTTGAAAAAATAATGTGTCAAATCCTAAGTCCCTATATGATTCAGTTCAGCAAGGAACTTGTCATAAACATGAAAAATACGGATGATGTAACTTCCATCATCCCTTACCTTATGATAAAAATAGTATTCTACATTTCTCAACATGAATACATGTTCTACCTGTAAACCATAAAAGTTTTTGTTATATAGTATGGGAACCTACTTCAATACATAATGGATTAAATTTAGGTTATTGAGAAGACTATCATTTTTATGATCCTCAAAGACTTTGGGTTTTGTCAATTAAATTTCATCCTCAAAGTACCCAAGAAGGAACACTATTTTTACATGCATATTCTCAAGATGAAAATCATTAGAATATATCATGCTTATAACCATCAATTTCCTAGAATTTCTAACAGTTGATGGGATTTTTTTGAGAATTATATTCCCCCATTTTGTGGAAAAAACATCACCTCCTAGTCACACCATATATTTTATCCTTCTACCAACATTTTCCATAAATTATATTATTAATTTATTCTCATGTTCCCTTCTCTCGTATGTTATTTTTCTTAGGTGTGATGTTCTGTTGCACTATAAGGAATCAATTTCTTTCTCCATCATTAACTTTCAATATTTAAGTACAATAATTGTTTCCACTTCTTTTGGGAATTTGGGTACTTTAATATCCATTATATGTAATAAATTCATTTATTACTAAAACCTTTGGACTGAAATTCTTACACAAGAATATCTCCTTATATGATTATGTTGTTTTGATATTTCAGATATTTTTTTTAATTCTCTATGTTTTATAGAAATACCTTCTGATTACATAACCTATGGAACAATTCTTAAAACAAAAGATAGTCTAAAAAATTATACAACATCTTTAATTATTTTATTTTTTTTAAAAAATATGACATGAATGTTGAACTCACCATTACATTTCTTATTTCAATGTTCTCATTTAGATAAACTAGAACATCAGTAGTGGATTCTATTATTTTAACTTCCAACTACTATATGTTTTGATACTTCCAAAAAACCTTTTCATTGATAGGGAAATATTGAATTATAATTATATTCCTCTAAAAATAATCCCAAACCAAAATATGAAGCCTTCATATCCAAATCCCCCATTGAAAAAATATTTATACTTTTCCTCTTTCTTTTATTTATCATGTACATCAACATGAACAAAGGTAAGACTAGAAAGGACTCTAAGGTAGCCAAATTTCACTAGTTTTTGAGAACATATATTTTTAACAAGTTATTTCATATCCACCAATGAAGGAATATTGTTAATTGGGTGAGCTTCCAGGTTCACTAAATTATCCCAAATTACCTTAGTCATCTCTAAGTGAAATCACGTCATCTGATATTTCTCTATCAAATTTTGATTCATTTTTATCCTAATTAACTGTTTTATTGTGTTTTTGGAATAGTTATCTCTAGATAGATCCCCTTATTTTGGAAATATTTCCAGATGCTTCTATTGTTTTACTCACCTCCCTTTCTATATTTTAAGCATTTTAATTCCTGATATGAATATATCACAATCAAGGATTTCCACAGAACAAAGGAACTAAAAACCTCAAATTTATGCTTAATGAAGTAAACCAACAATTTTTTAGTGTCATTAATGAATATAAAGAAGTAAAGAGAAATTTTATGGAATGGAACTGGGGTGGCCCCCCACACATCAGAGTTCACTTACCCTATATTTCATATCCAGAGCTTCCAACCACTCAAATTGAATAACAAAACATTTTTATTAAAAATAATAAAACTATAAAAATTATTAATGTTAGTGTGATAAAGATTAAAAATTCATTTCACCATTATATATTTAGTTTTTTCTCACTAAGATACCCAAAACCATAATTCATTAACTCATGATATTCAAAATTCACAAAAATTATAGCTCTATCAAATATTCTGATCTGATAAATACTTCCATACTTTTTTCTAGGTTCCACCACCTTAGATATTGATTCAATTTAAAGACTTCATTTTTGAATCTTTACCATGTCTCACATCAAAATGTTGACCAATAAAAATTATAGTTTCCTAGAGTGTAGTTTTATTGTTTACTTATTTGAGTATCAGTAATATTTTTTATCAATTTGATGTTAAAATATCTTTTACCCACTATTTCAAAAGCATTATCATACACTATGTTTTCTTTATTGAATATTATATATACATTGTCAATCATTAATCCTTTCCCTACCATTGAGTGAAATGATGATCCAAAATCAACAATCCTTTATCTAATTGAGAATTTACACTTACTAAGAAGTTTCTACTTCCATGATATGTAAACGTATAATTTCAACTTATAGAATACAACCTTCTATTACTTTTCACATGAGTTTTTCAATACTTATTGTTATCCCCACATTTACAAAAAATCCAACATGAAGTATCGGGACTAAACTACATTCTTTAACATATGTGACGAGACTTATCTTCAGATCACTACTTATGACTTCTTCTTTGAGGTGAGGACACCTTCCCTCAAAATTTAGAGAATTACAAGAAGGTGAATGAGAATCCCTCCTCTAGATTTCTATATTGAGTATCAAGTCTTATACATCCTCAAATACCATGTTATTCTTTCCACATGAATTTATAACTTTTATCACCATTTAATACAATTATTCTCACATTGAAACTATATATAATAATTTCTTAACAGTCATTCGTGATATCATCCTTCACTAATTTGGGGTAGATATAGATCACTTTGAAATCATTTATATTGTCACTTATTGGTCAACATTCTAATTTCATGATGGTGAACAACATCCAAATTAAAAACACATTCTTAAGTGGTACACAATTATTGTACATATCCTCAAGGTATTCCTTCATATCTATTGTTATTTTCTTATTTGAAATGTTAATGTTAATGTTATGATCTAGTTTCATCCTCAGCAATCAAAAATCATTTCTATTCAACAATTATGATTCATATTTCTACATAACGTATGGTTTCACTATAGCCAACTTTTGGATGAGATAATATTTCATTTTCATGCTCTAGAAGTCGATGCATTTTTTTATAATATATCAACCCTAAAATTACCTTCTTATGAAAATATATATTCCACTTATAATAAACTCCCACTAAAAAAGAAATAGTACAAAGAAAGAGTGTTAGGATTACCTGATTTCCCAATGATTGTGATGATTAGAGAGAAACACAATCTCTAATACCACTTATTTGGAGAAGAATCCCAGAACCAACATCCACTACCCCGAAGTTGACCCACTTGGAGAAAAAAACCCAAAAAATAAATAATCCCCCAAAATTAAATTCTCCATACAAGATTGGTATACTAGAAGATATTAAGATTGAGAACCCTATACACTACACTAAGTCAATCCATACACACAACCAATTTAGCTCATACTTTCCCACAACATACCAAGAGAGATTAAAAACAAAAACCAACACATAATTCTTTTGTGGTTTAGAAATTAATTCCTATATCCATGGGAGAAAACTACCAAAAATTCCATTACTCAAAATATACAATGTTGTACACTCTCAATAGATAATTTATGTTATTAGACTAATTTGATAGACATAACAAGTGATACTATGTATATAGTACCACCATAACATTATAGTAGGGCCCAAACAATCATCCAATAACACAAACCTTCATATTATATGGGTATCCATCAATTGAACTCAGGTGAATATTTATTCACTATTTCTCTCCTCGATAAGAAAATATACCTTTGGTAGATAGATGAATCTACCATTACACTCTATCCAAAACTAAAAATTAAAAAAAGGATGTATCCAGCCTATGTTATTCATTCCATCCTTCTGATGAACTAACTCATTGCACACTATCCTTTGAAAAATACACTTCTGATCAAACTACCTTCTACTGGAGTTTTTTTCAAGATAAACCATCAAGGAAACTTATCATCCATTGAATATTCATTCTGATTGAATGAAGAGAAATTTAAAATTGAATTCACTTTCCTAATACATACTTGTGTTGAAAAGGTAAAAATAATACTTTTATCCCATGTTCCAAACATTATAGTCTTCCACTACCATTTTCAAAATAGTAATTCAATCAAAAATAAAAAATTGATTCTAATTTATAACAACCATGAATTGTTATACCTGAATAATAATGAATCTTGGTCAACACATGACCTTAAGAGAACCAATTCATATATCATAGGCTTATGACTAATGGTATTAGTCTTATACTAGAATGTGGTGAGACTATAACCAAAATATAATGACATGAAATGATTCATAAATAAATGAATCTTCCATAACCAACATAACTTATAGTACAAAAATAGATTTACTATAAAAATCAAACCATAAATGAAATTATATATCCTCTAATAAGAAATTATACCCCCATAGGTTATACAATCATACATTAATGTAGGATCTCCCAAAGGGATTGATAAACTACAGTACATATTTAAAACTATGAATAAAAAAGTATATATAACTATCAATCCTTATAATTTCTATATAACCTTCTCAACATCTCCATCAATCTAACACTAGCCTATCCACTAGTACTATAGTCATCACCCAGACCTGTTAGCCAATATAGTGTCAGTACATCCACCAGAGTGCATATGTAGGGTATTAGTAGAAAACACAAAAGGTCTCTACTAATGTCTTTTGTAATAATAAACAGATAACTGTGATTATATATACTTAATGAAGTAGAATCTATAAACAAACACAATAAACACATTGAACTATTAGTTACTTAAGAATCTTACCTTATGGTCAATTCATATCTAATTTGGATAGTACTTGAATAGGATGACCCTCCCTTGGTCTAATCATAACAAATATGGTGAATAAGTCATCACTAGAAATAAACCTAAGGCGAGTGCTCCATCATTATAATATATAGAGTAGGTGAATGATTTAACACTGTAAAAATTATCTAAGATAATAATTCATCACCAACTATTGATAACCCAATAAATTATGTATTAATAATAACAAGTTAGGGAACATTGTCTCACTACTATTAACCCTAGTGAGTGATGTATCGCCTTACCACTAGCCTAGGTGAATGATATATCAACATATAACCAACCTGATGAAAGATATATCACTAAAAATGTCCTTGGGTAAATGATATATCAATAATACTATATATTGGGGTGAATGATGTCTTACTAACCTAATAAACCTATGAAATTTTATATCATTATACTAACCAAGGGTGAACGATCCATCATTTTACTACAAAATAGTGAATGACATAACAACATAATATAACAAGGGTGAATGATATATCCCCCTAATAACCATGGGTGGATGATACATAACCACATTATCCAATAGAGAATGATATGTCACCATAGTAACTATAGGAGAATGTTACATTACTTTACTAACCAAGGGTGAAAGATATGTTACCATAATATCTAAGGGTGAATAGTACATCATCATACTATCCAAGGGTGAGTGATATATCACCATTTCTAATGGTGGATTCAATATTACCAGTACTATACCCCAAGAGTGAATGTTTTATCTCATAAACTGTACACAATGGTGAATAATGTATCACAATATAACTAAACTTGGCTTAACAATGAATCACCAAGACACCATCGAAGGTGAATAATGATCACCAGTACACCAAAAAGGGTGAATGGTGAATCAATATATATGTTATTTACTAAAACCAAGACACTCAAAAGGCACAACATCCTAGGCATAGCTATTTCAATCAACTATACTGCCTAGTTCATATCCCAAATAACTTAGGATCATGATCATGCGGTTGAACTACCACTATTAACCACATGATAATTTACCCTTGGTAGGTGATCAATGTTAAAATGTAACACCCCAAGCATCCATGGTATTTTTCCCTTTGGCTAATGCAATAGATTGCATTGTATGTAACTTCGAGATTCCAACACACTACGATCAATCAAACTTGCCTTTATGAATAGTAATACCCACTTTTTGAAATTTTATAAAATTTATATTTCAAAATGGACATTATTTTTGGATTCTGAATATCTAATTTATCTTAGGGTAAATTTTTGGTATTTTTCTGAAAACATTCAATTTTTTATGAATAGTGAAAACACTGAGTTACTATTTAAAACCGACATTTTATTTAAATAATTATAAATTTTATTCAAATTTATTTTAGGTCAAAATAGATACATAATAACTATATATGTTCAATTTAATTCATTGGAGTCATTTTATAATAAGTTTAGATATATAAAAATTTTATCGAACTTTTTACCGTCTTTTACCCACCTCCTAGGAGAATTTACAAATTTGAATAAAACATAATTTTACCATTTCTGTGAGTTGAATTTAAAAAATCAAGAGACATGAC
Source organism: Viscum album (assembly GCA_963277665.1). NCBI lineage: Eukaryota > Viridiplantae > Streptophyta > Magnoliopsida > Santalales > Viscaceae > Viscum > Viscum album. Next base: position 1,819,478,562 of record OY728127.1, read on the forward strand.
TAATATCAGTAAGTAAAATTTTCTTCAATAAGATGAACATAATTTTTGGTGAATAGTAATTGTTGCCTTTTATTTACCACGGTTAAAAGTAAATAGGGTAATTAAGCATAAAAATGATATTATAATTACTCTAACACATGTCCTAATTCTATTTGATAAGTATAATTTGAGCCAAAAATATTATTAATAAAATATGATCCTCTTTGGTCCACATGGATTAGATTAGGAAATTTATTATTATTTTATTTAAAGAAGAGTTAAAAGAGTTAAATTCAATGTTTAATAAGTAAACCATTTTTAATATAGGGTTACACACAATATAAATTCTACTAAAAAAATTAATTAGAAAGATAAAAAATGTTCATAAATAATGGTATTTTATTTATAATTTGTAGACATTAAATAATTTAATTTATTTATGACACAATGATGGTGAAGTAATTACCTTATTAATGAAATGTTAAAATAATTGATATTATAAATATCCCAATAAATGTAAATTGAGACTTATGATGAATTAAAATAATTTTATAGATTAATAAGACATGTTAATTTTGGTTAAATAAATTTTATTCTAAGTGATAAAGTTTCTATGGCTTTCAAAAAAATTAAATACTAAATTGTGTCAAAATTGACATAATTGAGTTTTTAAAACAAATACTATATTATTAATTGATATAATATTCATAAAACTATAATTTTCAACAAAATAACTTAGATAAGGTTATATATGTTAATAATTAACCACATGGGGTACTCTTGGTACGTTATAGTAAGTTTATTAGCCATATAATATAAAAATACAAAGAGACATGGTAAATGTCAAACTATTTACCTAAGAGTTAAATCTAAAAGAAAAGGTTAATATGATGACCTAAACCTGTCTAAAACCTATTGGTTGTGTGGTTTTCAAACCATACCAACCATATACTTTAAATAATTCATTTTTGAGCCATTAGAAACCAAAAATTATTTTATTATAAAACAATATTTCATGATTTTCCTAAAGTGACCCTCACCTCTCTTATAAAAGGGCAGTTAACTTTATCTTAATTTCACACATCAAAAGACTTTTGGCTTGGAAAAAAACTGCATAAATATTCTCCCAACTATTCCCCCTTCATCCTAGAGGCATTAAATTGGTCATAAAGACAACCTATGGAGACCTTTTGATCAAATCAAAAGGAAGAACCCGAAAAAGAGGTAAATATTTCATCACCTCATTCATGTTCTTTTCTTCATCCACTTCCTCTTTCTATTTTGTTTCCATTCTAAAATAATAACTCCAGTATAATTTATATACTATTATTTTATTATAAAGAATGGTACAACCATATTACTTATTCTATCCATCCTGTAAATGACAATGTCACTATACGTGCATACGTACGGATTACCACCTACACCTCGTTGTGTAGTTTGTTATTCAAACACTTAATTATTTGGATGGGTATAATAATGAGTATAACTAATTTAAATAATAAATATAAATGTAATGTTTCTGTATATGTGATATACCATCCAATTACATATGATTTCACCATCAATATAATGATATTGTCACTCGTGCGTATGAACGGATTACCGTCTCCACAAACGCGATGAGATTCATTCCCCATCATAATTATTCAAGAATAACTTTCATTTTATGATTAAAAATAATTTTATGAACATAATATAATTTTTTATATGAATCAAATACATCCTATTCATAACCAACATGTCTTACATAACCAAGCATATAAAGGAAAACGAATCAGTTAACACACGAAACGATGATACTACTAAAATATTAGTAACAAAGAAATATTATAAGATCATATATGATATCATATTTAAGTATATAGTTATTTTATAATTTAATAACAATGTTTCAACTATTATATATGAGGTTAACATACCATAGAATAAGTAAAATTACATGGTAAGGGTTAATTTCATAATCTCTTTTTTATCTGAGGATGTTTTCACATAAGTATCTGCTAGAACCTCTTTGTCTTCCACACCTGTGCTTTCTTAAAATGTAATTCTAAACATTGTTAATATGTACTAGAATATGGGTTAAAGTCATTTATACCCTTTTTAACCTTATATTTTTTGAAAGGAATCTTTCCGTTGTTTTCCAAACAATGTACTTTATGACCTGTGGACAAAATTAAGGTAAGAATGTCTTTTTTTAACTTATACGGCCAGTGCGGCTATTTTCTGCCATTATAACATCTTTGAAGCTTCCCTTATAAGATTATAAGAAAATTTTAAAAATAAATGTTTTCTTTTATAATTATATATCTTTTAAATGATTTGAAAATAGAAAGAGATATTTCTCTAAAAAAGTTTTGATTTAATATATATCAACATCCTTTGATGGATTTTTAGCTTGTTTGAAGTTGATTTATTATGATAAAAATCATACAAATTGTATTGAAAATTTGTGATATGTTTGACTGTGGATGTGTTATTCTTATAAAGTTCTTGGTTTATGGATAAATTATTGACATTTCATATGCTAGTTTTAAAATGATTGTTTATGTTATGTTTAAACGTTTTTATATGAGAAATGAATTGGACTTACTAAGTGAAGGGTGGAGCCTGATATAGCTCCTCGATACATCGGTAGGTTTCATGAGACAAACTAGTGTCTTGGTAAAAGGACTTAAAAAAATCTTATTGGTAGTCTTGGCACAAGGCCTTGGCAATGATCTTATGAAGTCTGGCATTATGCATTCCATCATTATGAAAGTGGCTATTGATATTGCATTTGATTATTCGATTAGTAGAATATTCATGAGAATAAGTAAATGGAATTATTTGATTTTATCTTTTCCATTTTAGGATGATGTTTATGTTTAAAAGTATTTTGTTTTAGTCTAATACATTGCCTTAAATTTTTTTGCTTATTTATGAAAGTTTCCAATATATTGTTATCTTTCTGAGCATCTGAGCTCACCCCTTTTTGTATTTTAATTTTCCCGCGATGTGAAGAATTATTTTATGGCTGAACAGTATGGATATGATAAGGATAGAAATGTATTGAAAAGGGGAAAAATATTTTTGATGTTTTTATTTCATGATGTAATGTAAAGCTTATGAATGTATCTAGTAGTTCCAATGCTACTAAACTGATCGGTCTTTCAAAACATGATTCCATATATCATTCCAATGCTATGAAATAATGCAAAAACTCTAGGTAACTGGGGTCAGGGCATTATAGTTGGTATCAATGGAAGTTTATTATAAACATTGGAAACTAGATTTAGAAAAACTCTGATTAGAGAACACTACCCTAAGATAGACTTTGAAGATTAGTATCGAAGAACTTCTTAGAATTTTGGTACTGTAGAGATTTTGTGAGTTTTCCATGAAATACATCCCTATCTAGATATGAGCAGGTAGAGGCAGCACTGGAATAGAATTACCTAGGGGTAAAGACTAAAAACACCACTCTGAGCTAGACTCGAACGAGAACTGGGGCATGACAACGGGCCTTGCTACACTCTTGGTTACGACACTCCCAAGGGATATTCTTAGGATAATTCTCATTTTCTTTACAAACCATTTTGATGGTTTTATGAGTATATAATTCCTCAAAGGGGACATTTTTATCATTATGTATTATGTCCATAAACTATTAAATTTATGTTAAGTGTTTTATAAGTTTAGAATTATGTATTGCGATTGATAAACTAATATAGTTTATTCCATTGTTTAGAAATGGTGACTATTGGAAGGAAAGAAAACCGTATAAATGCACGTAATCCATGTAGGGATTTCCCTCCTACTCAATATAATTATAGTGGAGCTTTTGATATAACTAGTTCTGATTATCTTATCACCATACAGGGAAACCCACTTATGTTATGAATAATAACCTTACTCGTATAGAGCACCCTGATCCACAATACGGAGGATCAATGTTAGACCGCTTAATGGGGAAACAAAAACAAATATTCAATGGAACTACTAATCCTTTTGTTGCGGAGCAATGGATAAGTCCCTTAGAGAAAATATTTCATATTTTGGGGAGTATCGAAAGGGAAAAAGTTTTCATTGCAGTTTATCACCTCATGGGAGATGCATATCAATGGTGGTCATTGATTCAAAGCACAAAGGAAGATGATGAAGTATCAAATATGGAATGGAGGGAGTTTAAAGATATTTTCTTAGAAAAATATTTTCCTCATGACCATCATGTGGATACAGAAAGGTAATTTTTGAGTGTGAGACAAAAGGAGGCTGAGAATGTCTCAAAATATGAGGCTAAATTTACAAGGCTTTCAAGGAATGCTACAGATTATATACGCAACTCAAGGTGTAAGATTGATCGATTCATTGATGGGTAAAAACCATATCTCTAGTGAGAATTTGTCTCACAATCCTTCTTATCATATGAAGATATTGTATCATGTGTTATCAAAATAGAAAAATAATTCTCTATGTATTACGACATTAAAGCAAAGCAGGAGAAGAAGAGATATTCTGAACACTTTTGAAATGGAAATAAGGGTAAGAAGGGAAATATTGAATATCCATCCTGCGGTAAATGTGGGAAGAAACACCTCAGTACTTTCCTAAAGGGAATGGGAGTCTGTTACAGGTGTGGTAAAAAAGGCCACCGTGCTCGTGATTTCAGGGGAAAGAAAGAGGTCATCAATGTTGAATGCTACAATTGAAGAGAAAAAGGGGAATTATGAAAACAAATTTCCTAAGAACCAATGAAGCATACCCCGGAAAATATCAAGGGAGCAAGGCCAAGTTTAGGCGATCACTACTACTTAGGTTGAAACTCTGAATGATTTTGTGGCAGGTAATTTAATGGTTTCCTAAAGTTTATCCATTTCTTTATTTTACTCGGGATCATTGCATTGTTTCATATCTTCCCAGTTTGCTAAGAAAATTAGATATTTTCAATTTGACTTAACAAGTGATTTGTCATTAAAAACACCTAAGGGAAGTATCATCACAACAATGACTTGTGAATCTGTTCTCATTAGGGCATATAAATGTTTTTTATATGCTGATATCATCATCATAACCATGATTTAATTTGATATAATCCTTGAAACTGATTGTCTTTCAAACCATGATGTGAAAATTTATTGTTCAAATAAGTAGGTTTCAATTTCAATGATAATAAATAGTACCTTCTCTTTATAGCATAAACGTCACCACTTAATTCTTATCTGGATCCACCTCCAGCATCTCAACTAAATTTAACTATTGGGGAGGATGATAATAAGATAATTATGTGTGGGGAAAAGAATGTTAAAATAGAGGACTTACCTATTGTGGAAGAATATGTTGATGTTTTTCCAGGGGATTTACCTGGACATCCTCTAGAATGAGAAATTGAGTTTCCCATTGATTTAATTCCTAGTTCAAGGCCTATGTCAAAACCCATTATAGAATGTCCACTGTGGAATTAGTGGAACTAAAGAAACCACTAGAGGAATTGAGTAATAAGGGATTTATTTTCCCTAGTGTTTCTCCATGGGGAGCCCCTGTACATTTTGATAAGAAGAAAGACAGATCTATGAGGTTTTTCATTGACTACAGGGAGATCAATGCAATAACAATAAAGAACAAGTATCCCCTACCTCGCAATGAAGATTTACTTGACCAACATCATAGAGCTCAATATTTCTCAAATATTGACCTTCGATCTAGATATCATCAATTGTGGTTAAATAAGGAAGAAATTCTGAAAACCACATTTTGAACCATGTATGTGCTTTATGAGTTTACAGTAATGCCTTTTGGGTTGACTAATTCATCATCTATTTTCATGGATCTAATGAATAGATTTTTCAAGGAATATATTTCTGAATTTATAGTGTTATTTATTGATGATATCTTTGAATACTCAAGCTAAAAAATAACAAAAATCACTTGCGCATTATCCTAAAGTCTCTTAAAAGCAATTAATTATATGGGATGTTTACCAAGTGTGAATTCTAGGTTTATGAGTTTTGTTAGCAATATTTTCTTGATGGATGGAATCTCTATTGATACTTCTAAGAAAAAGGCAATCCAAGAATGTCCAACACTAATGAGTATAATTGAGGAACACAGTTTTATTGGTTTAGGGGGTTATTATTGGAATTTTGTCCAGAAATTTTTTGGATTGGATAACCCATTAACCAAGCTCACATGTAAAGGGGTTAAATTTGTTTAGAAAAAATGGTGTGAAGAATGTTTTGACGAATTCATGAGAATATTAGTTAATTCTCCAACCATGGATCTACCATCTAGGAATGATGGGTTTTTTATTTATAGTGATTCTTCAAAGAAAGGACTTGGTTGTGTCCCTATGTAGAATGATAATGTTATTTCCTATGCATCACGATAGATAAAAATTAATGAGAAAAACTATTCCAATCGTGATCTTGAGTTAGTAGCTATAATCTTTTCTTTGAAGATATGGAGACACTATATTTATAGTGAAAAATGTGAGATTTATACTGATCATAAGTGTTTGAAGTATATTTTCTCACAAAAAAACTCAACGTGAGGGAAATGAGATACCTTGAACTACTCAAGTGTTATGATTGCATAATACACTACCACCTGGGGAAGGAAAATAAGGTGGAAGATGGATTGAGTAGAAAATATCATGGAGTTTTGAACAATATGAGAGTTGAAATGGATCTTATTTTCATGGATATAGTAAATATTGATATCAGAATAACCATGGAAGGTGAAACATCAATACGTTTTCAAATGGTTTCCAAAAAATCTTTACTAGAAAGGATAAAGAGTTATCAGAATGTTGATAAGGACTTCCAAAAGAATATTAATGCTGTAAATGATGGGAGACAGAGTGACTTCATATTTGAAGATGGAATTTTGAAATTTGGGAAGATACTTTGTGTTCCTGATATAATTGATCTAGAAAGGGAATTTTCGGATGATTCTCATAGCTCCAATTTCTCTATACACCCTGGGAGCACCAATATATATAGATATTTGAAGGAACATTTTTGGTGGGACAACATGAGAAGAGAGATTGCTAATTTTGTGTCAAGATGTATGGTTTTCCAACAAGTGAAATCTGAAAGACAACATCCTAGAGGAGTCATGAAACCTCTTCTCATACCTGAGTAGAAATGGGATGATATTAAAATGGACTTTTTCATGGGGCTACCAAAGACTCCTAGAAGGAATGATGCAATATGGGTCATTATTGATCATCTTACCAAGTCAGCACATTTTCTTTCATTAAGAGATGATTTACCACTTGAACAAATGGTAAGACTGTATATTAATGAAGTTGTTAGACTTCATGTAGTAACCCTATCAATTGTTTCTGATCATGATCCCCATTTTACATTAAGATTTTGGAAAAGTCTTCAGAAGGCCCTGGATACTGAATTTCATTTGAGCACTGCCTACCACCCTCAAACTAATGGAAAATCCAAACGGACTATTCAAACCTTAGAAGACATGTTGAGATCCTGATCACATGACTTTCACGGTATGTGGGATCATTATTTACCTTTGGTAGAATTTTCCTATAAAAATAGCTTCCATTAAAGTATTCATATTGCACCATATGAAGCGTTATTTGGTAACAGATGTCACACACCAACTTGTTGGGACGATGTTGGCGAAAGAAAACTTGTAGACCCAGAACGTGTTGAGGAAACAATGAAAAAAGTGAATATTATCCAAACTCACATCAAAGAAGCTCAAATTAGGAAAAACAAATTTTCCAACAACTGAATGAAGGATTTGGAATTTTAGGTAGGAGATCATGTTTTCTTGAAGGTATCTCATGGGAAGGGAGTTATAAGATTCTGTAAGAAGGGTAAATTAAGTCCCAGGTTAATCAGACCTTTCAAAATTCTAGAACGAATTGGGGTTGTATCTTACCATTTGGAAAGAACATGAGCCTCAGATGAGTCGGTGAGGACTCCATAAGTTCATCCAGGAGACCCAAGATCAAATCCAAGAGAAGGCTAATTTTTGGGTTATTGGAGTAGCACTGTACCAGGAATTGTACAGAACTGTAGCAGGTACTATAGCAGACACTGTTTGGCACTCTAGCAGCTGAGAATATTCCCCCGTTTGGGCCTTCGAGCCACAGATTTGGTCCCTAAGTTCTTATGGCCTTCAGGCCACCCAGAACATTGGGTCAGTAAGGCCTTCAAGCCACCTCAAGGCCTTAGGGCCACCTTATGTGTAGATTCAAACCAGATAACCTACAAAGGAACAAACTTCAGAAGGAGGAGCAAAGAGATTTAACTATAGGAAAAGCTAATCGAATTGTAAGAATGAGAGCGTATGACACCTACCATTGGGAAAATCCAATGCATGCACGAGAAAGCCTATCCGAACTTCCATGCGAAGGTGGAGATCTGATTTCATGATGCAGATGCTGGGGAGGAGTAGTTCCAAGTAGTTATTCTTGGTTTTATGTATTGTTTGAAGCCTACAGGCAATGAATTCCTATAAGGCCTATGGGCCATGTAATACTTATACCTACAGGCCTTGTAAGGGTTCCACCTCACCCCTTGAAAGGTGGATTATCAAAAATCAATAATAAAGAAGGCCTTCGGGCCATTGGAGGAGCTTACCGTTTGTAAATGTCGCCAAGTCTCTTCAAAGATCATGATGTGTTCCCCGTTTCACTATTAAGAAAATAAATGCATGCCCCAATGCATGTACTCACCTAGGAGGAAATTGAACTGAACTAGACCTGTATTATTGTGAAGATCCTACCAAGATTCTTGACACATGAGAACAAGTTCTAGGAAACCGGACGACTCGTCTAGTAAATGTTCTATGGAGAAACCAAAAGATGGAAGGGGAAACCTGAGAACCAGAGGAACTTATGATGAAGAACCACCCAAATCTTTTTGTGTGGTAGTATTATAAAAATTTTGAGGAATAAATTATTTGAAAGAGGGAAGAATCTGACACCCCAAGCTTCCACGATACGTTTCTCTTTGAATAATGTAACAGCTTGCATTGTACGCGACTTCAAGATTCTAACAAACCGCGACCAATCAAAATAGACGTTATGAATATTAATACCCACTTTTTAATATTTTATTAATTTATCATTCAAAATGGACTTCATTTTTTGGATTTGGAATAATGAAATTATATTAGGGTGAATTTTTGGTATTTTTCTAAAAACATTCAATTTTTGATGAATAGTGAAAACACTTAGTTATTGTCTAAACCCGACTTTTTATTTAAATAATTATTTATTTTATTTAAATTTATTTTACCTAAAAATAGATACATAATAACTATATAGGTTCAATTTAATTCATTGGAGTCATTTTATAATAAGGTTAGATATATAAAAATTTTATCGATCATTTTACCGTCTTTTACCCACCTCCTAGGAGCATTTGCAAATTTGAATAAAACATAATTTTACCACTTATGTGAGTTGAATTTAAAAAATACAAGAGACACAGTTAATATAAGTAAATAAAATGTGGTTTAATAAGATGAAAATAATTTTTTGGCGAATAGTGACTTTTTACTTTTATTTACCACGGTTAAAAGTAAATATGGTAATTATGGGTAAAAATGATATCATAATTATTCTAACACATGTCCTAATTATTTTGGATAAGAATAATTCGTCCAAAAACAACCTTAGTAATAAAATATTATCCTCTTTGGTCCTCTTGGATTAGATTAGGACATTTATTATTATTTTATTTAAAGAAGAGTTAAAAGAGTTAAATTCCAAGTTTAATAACTAAACTATTTTTAATATAGGGTTACACAAAATATAAATTAGAAGATAAATATTAATTAGAAAGATAAAAATATTTCATACATAATGGTATTTTATTTATAATTTTTAGAAATTAAATAATTTAATTTATTTATGACACAATGGTGATGCAGTAATTTCCTTATTAATTAAATATTAAAATAATTGATATTATAAATATGAAAATGAATGTAAATTGAGACTTATGATGAATTAAACTAATTTTCAAGGTTAATATGACATAGTAGTGTTGTTTAAATAAATTTTATTCTAAGTGATAATGTTTTTATGGTTAAGAAAAACAAATACTAAATAGTATCAAAACTGACATAATTGAGTTTTAAAAAAAATACCATATTATTAATTGATATAATTTTCATAAAAATATAAGGTTCGGAAAATGGAGTTATATAAGGTTATATATGTTAAAAATGAACCACTTGGGGTTCTCTTGTCTTGTTTTCGTAAGTTTACTAACCAAATAATATAAAAATATAAAGAGACATGGTAAATGTAAAACTATTTTACTAAGAGTTAAATCTAAAATATAAGGTCAATATGATGATCTAAACCTATCTAAAACCTATTGGTTGAGCGGTTTTCAACCAATAACCACCTTATAATTTAAATAATTCATTTTGAAACCATTAGAAACAAAAATGTATTTTATTATAAAATAATATTTCATGCTTTTACTAAAGTGACCCTCACCTCTCTTATAAAAGGGCACTTAGCCTTCTCTTAATTTCACACATCCCAAGCCTTTGGGCTCATCCAACCTCTGCCCAAATGTCCTTACAACTTTACTCCCTTCATTCTAGAGGCATTTATTTGGTAATAAAGAAAACCTGTGAAGCTTTTTTGATCAAATCAAAAGAAAGAACCTGAAGAAGAGGTAAATATTTTATCACCTCTATCAAGTTCTTTTCTTCTTCAAGTTCCTATTTCTTTTTTGTTTCCATTATAAAATAATATCTCCATTATCTTCTATACTCTTTTATCTTATTATAAAAAATGGTTCAACCATATTCATTATTCTATCCATCCTATAAATGACATAGTCACTATATGTGTGTTCGTACGTATTACCATCACCACATCGTGGTGTAGTTTGTTATTTAAACACTTCATTATTTTGATGGGTATAATAATGAGTATAGCATGTGTAAATAATAAATATAACATGTTAATTATTCTGTATATATGATATAACATCCAATTACATATGATTTTTTCATCAATATAATGATATTATCGCCCGTGCATACGTACGGATTACCGTCTCCACGAACACGATGTGATTCATTCCACATCATAATCATTCAAGAATAATTTTCATTTTAAAATTAAAAATAATGTTTATTAACGAAATATATTTATTTATATGAATCAAATACATCCTATCCATAACCATCATGGCTTACGTAAGCAACCGTATAATGGAAAACAAATCAGTTAACACCCGTAACAATGATACTACTAAAATAATATTAACAAAGACATATTATAAGATCATATATGATATCCTATTTATGTATATAGTTCTTTTTAAATTTAATAACAATGTTTTAACTATTATACAGTATGTGAACATACCATCAACTAAGGAAAAGTACAAGGTAAGGGTTAATTTCACAATCTCTTTGTTACGTGAGGTTGTTTTTATGCAAGTATCTTCTGAAACCTCTTTATCATCCACATATGTGTTTTCATAAAAATGTAATTCAAAAAAATCTTACTATTTAATATACTATGGTTTAAAGTAATTTATACCCTTATTTTACCATATATGTTTTGAGAGGAATCTTTCCGTCATTTTCCAATCAAGGTACTTTATGACCTTTTTAACAAAATTAAGGTGAGAATGTCTTTTTTAACTTATACAGCGAGTGCAGCTCTTTTCCACCATAATAACATCGTCAAAGATTCCCTTAGATGTTTATAAGAATATTTTAAAAATAAAATTTTTCTTTTATAATTATATGACTTTTAAATAATTTCAAAATAGAAAGAGATATTTCTCTAAAAAAGTTTTGATTTCATCTTTGTCAACATTCTTTGATGGATTTTAAGTTAGTTTGAAGTCGATTTATTATGGTAAAAATCTTCAATATTGTATTGAAGGTTAGTGATATGATTTAATGTGGATGTGTTATTCTTATACCATTGATGGTTTATGGATAATGTATTTACATTTCGTATGATAGTTTTAATACGAATGTTTATGTTATGTTTAAACCTTTCAATATGAGAAATGCATTGGACTTAGTAAGTGACGGGTGGATCCCTCTATAGATCCTCAATGTATCGGTAGGTCTCATGAGAAAAAATAGTGTATTGGAATAAGGCCTTGACACAATCTTATTTGTAGACTTGGCATAATGCCTTGACTATGTGGTTATGAAGTCTGACATTATACACTCCATCATTATGAAAGTGGCTATTGATATTTCATGAGATTATTCGACTAGTAGAATACCCATGAGAATAAGTAAATGGAATTATTTGATTTTATAATTTCCATATTATAGAGAAGTTTATGTTTATAAGTATTTTTTTTAGTATAATACATTTCCTTAAATGTATATGCTAACTTTTGAAAGTTCCCACTCTATTGTTTTCCTTAATGAGCATCTAAGCTCACCCCTTTCTATGTTTTATTTTTTCCAGGATGCAAATAAGTAATTTATGGTTGACCAGCAGGGATAGGTTAAGGATATAAGTGTGTTCAAAAGGGGAAAAATTTTGTTGATGTTTTTATTTCATGTTGTAATGTAAAACATATGAATATATAAACTACTTGCAAGGCTACTAAACTGATCGGTCTTTCAGGTCATGATTCCTTATATCATTCCAATGTTTTATAATAATGCACCATCCATGGGTAAATAGGGTTAGGGTGTTACATAAAATCATAGTACTATCACTATCTAATCCATTATCCCATTATTATCTCACTAGACACCCCTCATATGGAGGAGAATCCATAAGGCCCATCACTAACCAATACCATACTCTTACACTAAAGATGAACTGATCATTGGGAGATTAGATCACTAATCTACCCTTGGTAGAGATTCCTTTATAACCAAAAAAATTCCCCTGATGCTATTTCCAATTTAAAATTAAATCACCAGTTAACCCACATATTCAACCCACAATCAGCCTATGTTTTTATGAAATTATAATATAACTCACTTCAAACCCTCAATCTAGGTGGAAAACAATGAGGTAAACCATCAAAACTCCCTTGGTCACTAACTCATTTACTTGATTTGAGAAACCATTTTTTTATACCTTTACTTTAATAAATATTTTTATATAGGAAACATATCCATAGAGATATACAAAATCAAGGAATAACCCTAAGATGACCTACTATGAGCCTAGCATACCTTTCTAGTCACATATCACATATAAGAACCAACTATGGTACCATCCAGAGTTGATATCACACACTTTACCTTGATTACAACTCACAAAAAATATGAAACCATAAAAAATTAGTAAGTTTATAAAATACCAACCATGATACAGTGTTATCCCCTTCAACCATGTCCAATCCAAACTCTATAGAGTCTAGAATAATTGATCTACAAAATTCTGAACCCCATCTTAGTCATGGACCAATATAAATAAAATATAAAACTTTGATGATTTAATATTCAAAAAATCCATAACTGATCCACATTGAAATAATTATTATAAACTCACCGAATTATGTATGCTTATTTTAATCTATATAAACATGTGGAAGACGGCTCATTCTCTTATTTTGAGAATATACCATATAGAATCACCAATTTATTATCTCCAATCTCCTCCGAATTTCACCAAAAATAAATTAAAATTAAGAAAAAAAAGTAATGAATTACCCTAAATGAAAGGATGTGAAACCATATAAATTCTTCCTTCCTAAGTATCCTCTATAATATTCCAAAAAATACCCATTATATCATTTTTATTCTACCATGATTTAGTGTGTTGAGCTTAGGATTTGTTTTTTTCCATAAGTTTAAAATATTTGGTGAACGTGGTGGTGAGAAACTTTAATAATTGTTACTGATTCGTCTAATTTAATTATATTTCATACATGTAAAATTATTCATGAAACATTGATGATTGTTGAAGTGTTATTTAGTTTCGAGGACTTATTTCATTTGATGAAACATTATTTACTAAAAGATGAATGGGGATTGAATTGAAAATCATATATACATTCTGTTGAGGTGGATTGTCATATTATTTAAGGACAACATGGAATTCCATTTTTATACATATATTATTTATAAATATATACGATTAGGCCATTTATTCAAACAAATTAACATCCAAATTAATCCCTCAAGGATAGACCTCAACAACATTTAGGAGGACCTGAGGGTCAACCCCCATGGGAGAGCCAACTAATTGAGGCCACAAATGGTATAAGAGATATTGTTGGTCCCATGTAAAAGTATTTGATGTGTTCACACCTGTATGAATGGTTAGGCCCATTTATAAGGCCTAAAGGGTTCCAATGGGCCTATGCTGGTGAGGCACAACCCATGCAGTTTGAGGTGCTAGTTTTCTTGGTGATGGTCCATAATATTTAGATTGGGAGTATTATGGTAAAAGTATTAATAAATGGAAAAAAATGTTTGATTCACTATCGATGTGATACATGGGATGTCGAAAACTATTCAATCATCTAATAAAAATATTGAAATAATGAAGGTCATCCGATAGAGATAATCGAATCCATACATTGAATCTTTTGGGTCTCTTATTTGAATAAGACTTCCATCTTCAACCACATGATGATGATAATGTCCATGTGATCTTGTGACAACCATCATAATTTATTATCAAGACAATAAATTGAGATAATTTTGATCAAACTGAGAACATGTATAAAATCATTGTCTTGCATGCATGACATGATTTGAATAAGGATTCAAAAAAGGTTATGAAATTTTGTTGCATGATTACATCACATGATAATATTAAGATCGCATTATAGAAGGGTTATGATCAATGATGTATCTAAAAATGGTATCTAAAAATTCACTATGACATCAAGTAATGATCATATATCACCCGATAGTAGGAATCCATCATGAGAAGAATAATTATATCAACATGATCCCATATTTTACTTTAATTATCATTTGAATATTTTGAAATTATCAAGGATGTCAATTGAATAATAACATGTTAAAAAAAGTGATAATGGGAATGAATCATTCATATCATCTGATAATTCTATCACCCCATGTCTATGACAAGTGTTTCATAATTCATGATATCTCGAGATCCTTGGGTATTTTAATAGGTCCTTGGCATGACATGAAAATTGATGAATTATCCTCTTTAAAAACTGATTCATGGATGAGGGAATAAGTGTTGTTACTTACTATATTATTTGATTTCTCAAAATAGATCCATCAAATGATACATATATTAAATTTATAATGAGAATCTTAATGAGTATTTCATATGAATAAAGAATAGTTTCACATGATTCAACCTTGAAAACCCATCTCGTGAATCACATCTTGCTTACATGAAGCTGATCCTGTGGACACATCCCATTTCTCATGTAGGAACCCATAGACACAACTTGTTTATTGGAAAAGAAACCCTTGATCCATATAGGTATTTATAATATATTGAGATAATAAATCATTTAAAAACACTCATTCATGCAATGAAATTTTCTAAAAAAACTAGGTTCATGTGAAAATCTCACAGACAGTACCTAAGATCTTGTGAAGTCCTTTCACGAAGAATAGTGGACATTGCATGAACCCTTTCTGGTAATGTTAAAAGATATTTTTTCAAGCCTTGAATACAACACATAGAAGCTAAAAACCCTTTTAACCATTTCTATTAAACATTAATGTTTTGAAAAAAATCAGGAGGAATCTTAAAAGTACACTTGTGACATTTTTGGATCATGCGATAACATTACTATTTACAGATCATGAGCTTTGCCTATGGAAAATAATTCATGCATGAAGTTGATAGGTAGTTAATGTATCATGATGGATTATATAATGTGCATAATACATTTATAAGGAATATAGTGTAAATGATCAAATATAATTATCATCAAGAACCTCGATAAAGTGATCATTTTCTAATAGAATTATCTTAAAGTATCAAAAGAAATATCATTATCAATAGTAGCAGGAACATGAAATATTCAGAAGGGTTATTTCTTTTATTTTTCATGTTAATATTTGTTTTTGGTAGTTTTAAATTTTTATTACAATGATTATATATAAAACATGGTGTGATTCGATTTTTGTGACGAATTTTATGTTCTGACTACTTGTGATTATAGTAGAGAATCAATGATTAGGGTTTCTAAACAATAAAAATGAGGAGTAGTATCACATTGATATCAAACCCATTATTTTTTTATAGTTATATTTACATACCATACCTTTGGAAAAATTTTTAGAATAATAATAGTGGATCACATCCTAATAGGTCAACATAGCTTAATTTCAAAAGAATTTTTTTAAAACAACCACAGATTTAACCACCTTTCATAGTGGTGTAACATATCCTTGGGAACTTCAATTGGTATCAGAGTGAGGTTCCCTATGTCATGATCTAATGTGTACTAAATGTGGATAATCTGAATTAGTTAAAAAGAAGGGTTTTTCCATCATTAAATGGCAAGAACTGTCACTTTTGTAAAAATTAGATATTGTACTTTCTTCTGTCTCTTGGAAATGAAGTTAATGATTCAATTACAATATTATTCCAAACTATTGATGAAAATTTTATTTTTAATTTACTGATATGAGAAATATATATGTTTTTGGAAAATATTTAAATTCCATATTTTTGTCACATATATAAAACGTTTACATAAAGGTTATGGTGCTAAAAACAAATTTGTGAAAAATTGGAATGAAATAATGAGGGAAAATTGAAAGACAAGGAGGAAAAATTATAAATTCAAAGGAGTAAATTTGAAGATATTAGGATTGAAAATAAGAAAATGTTGACGACTACTTCACAATAGTCAATGGAATTGTCAGTGATATTCGGGGGATTGGAGAAAAACTTGATGATTCCACTATTTTCAAAAAAAATGGTGGGAAATTTTCTTAACAAGTTTGATCCTGAAGTATTATCTATTGAAGATATATATGATCATATTATATTTAATTACATAACAAAATCATTTAATATGAAATGGGAAATATCAAAACATTAACGAAGAAAAAATAGATAAGATTGATTTTGAGGCCATGTGAAATATCCAAATCAGATATGATGAAATGTTATAATGAATTGAAATTGATGATGAAGATAAATATTAAGATTATAATAGAATTGTTTATCTTGTATAAAAAATATTCAATATTTTAAATTAGGAGGGAAATATAAAATTACCACTGAGGTGCCATGACTTTAATGACATGAGAAATTTAGTTGTAAATTGACCAAAAAACAATTTTTCAAAACCTCAGAAAGATAATCATAAAATGTACAAAAATAAATAGAAAAAATATCACAAAAGGAAAAACCAAATTTTTTAGAAGCATAAAGAAATTTTTAAAAATTAAAATAATAGGTTTATTGATAAATGAAAAAAGGAAAATCTATATAAATTATCCAATAATAAAGTGAACATGACTTCATGAATCATGCGTAAAATGGTTAGACAAAAATGGTAGTGAGGATGATCAAATTTAATGAACTGAACTATAGCATATTTCAAAGAATGAATTAGAATATTTTCTTGATAAAAACTCAAATCTCAAGAAGGAAAATATAATTCTATTAAAATAAAAATAATAGAAAAAATAGTGAAAGGAATAATGTGTAATGAAAGTTATTCTTTACATTGAACAAATCAGAAGACAAAAATATAATGAAGACAAAATAGAAGGTTTTGTAAAATACCTTGAAGAAGAACTATCTAGAAATGAATAAGAGTATTTAAAAACTAAGTTTAAAAGTATTAAAACATATAATATCTTTAAAAATAATAGATAAGATTTTAACAAGGTTATTTAGGTCATGAAAAAATCATCAAAAACTTGTGAAAAGATGAATTCAATGAAGTAGGTTAATTCAGTACTATATAAATTTAAAAATAAATAGGTTATCTCTAACATTGGAGATTAAAAAATAAATTTTAGAAAAGTATGGATAATTAAGACTAGTAATAAATTATATTTTCAATCAAAGGGGTAAAGATATTATCTATGATGATATTTTACCCCAGATAAGATACAATCTTTTTATATGGAAAGACAACATCAAAAATCATCAAGACAAGTCTGTTATCAGTTGGGGAGATCAAGGATTGGAGAAAACATCTAGTGTTGTGGAGTTTTTGGGCACAAATATTACTGATTCAGGTATAACATTTCTATACTAGAAATTAGGCATGAACCAAGGGGGAGATATTCTGAGTAAATGTGTATTATGTTTCAATGTAAGAAAGTGGTTATTAGGAATTCACCATATCTTAAAACACAAAACAAATTTAATTATTAAGAACATATATTTGGATTCTATGGTAATAAAGGATATATTAATTAATGGTTCATGAGTAGCCTTCCTAAATAATTAACCCATTTTGGGAAGGGAAAGGGATTCAAAAAAATGAATAAAGAAAAATCACATTTCTATAAAATTTCATTGAAAGATAATAGATGAACCAAGTCATGGATTCTTGATAATGGATGTTTGTAACACATGAATAGTGGAGTAAAATTATTGAGAAACACTGAGAATCATGAGCAAAGATCATTATCCATTTTGAAATAGTGTTTCCCAAAAATTAATGGAGTTGGAAAATTAGAGATTGAAGCACGCAATTAAAAGTTTAATAATGTGTTATTTTTTGAAGAAATAAAGCACAATTTTTTAGTTTCATATAATAATGTGATGAAGGAAATGAGGTGTAAATAAAAAATGTTTTATTTATCCTAAAAATCATTGATGATGGAAGAATTATCACTCAAGGTAAAAGACCCAATGGAAATCCATTTCAAATAGGTTATCCTACCATGTAACGATCTATCCTTTAATGAATGTATGGATCATTATTTGTTTATCTCAAATTCCATAAAAACCCTTAATATTGTTTCCTAATCATGAAAAGGAAATATTAGGTGTGTCCAAGGATCATTTGGATCCTGGATCGCCAAAATGGGAGGAAAGTAATGGGGCACATGGTTTTGGCAACCGTGTGACCCAGGGCACACTACCCTGAAACTAATTATATGTTTGGGACAGATCCCTTTTCAATGGTTTTCAAAAGGTTAGTTAAACCATTTATCTAATGATACAATGTAACCCTTAATTTTAGTGACTTTCACATGGTTTGGGAATGGTTTGGAAAATTGTGTTCCCTTATATTTTTAGGTGAAAAGTCAATTCTTTTCTTAGAGAAATCATTAACCTATTTTCCTTTCTCCCTTCTCCCATTTCAGTGTACAACACCTCTTCTCCCTCCCATTGAACTCAAATCTACCTCAACCTAGGATCTCATATATCTCTCTCATCTATTTTTCAAATCAATATCCAAATGAAGCATTAGATATCGTAAGGTATGATCTTCCTTCCTCTTACCTTGGAATCGTGTTTATCGTAGTATATGCCTTTCTATTTAGTTGCAAGCTCATATGCCTTATTTTTAGGGCATTGGACTATTTCTAAGACCTCTTAAAACCTAATCCCAATCTAAATTAGATATTTTTAAAGGATTCATATATGGCCTTGAGGTAGGGGTATAATCATTTTCATTTTTTGTTATGATGCTTCATAGCTATGTCGTTGGGTTACACGCCATATTTTTCATAGAATCCCCATTTAATTGAATTCATCATGTCAAATGGATCCTTACACCTTAATACATGCCTATTGAATCTTTTCGAGTTGTTTTTGATGCTCTTTTTCATCACATTGTCTAAAAGAATGTAATGGGAAATGAATTATCACAAATTGATTCATCCTTTGAAGAAAACTTAAAAAATCGACAAAGGCATGAACAAGAGATCAAAAGCACATGTGCCGCGCAAGTTTCATCACTGTCGCACAAGTGGACTTGCGCGACGTCTAATGGTCGCGCAAGTAACTTGCGCGCCCTAAAGGATAACCACCCGGGGTCTTCTCCAGCCTATAAATAGACCTTGTGGGCCCCCCATTCGAGGAGGAATTGTTCCAGAATTCAGATTTAGAGCTCTGAATGCCCATGTCTCTTCTCCAGGTCTTCCGAACACTTCTAAGGTAATTCTTTACCAAGAATGGAAGGCCTAAAAAATAGGAGTAAGGTCTAAGTGTTAGAATTCACTAACACTTTCGTGCCTAAAGTGTTTTACCCTTAAGGGGAATGAAAATACTTGCGCATCTCCATAATTCCTCACCAAAACTTGCGCGCCCACACAGTACCTGCGCGCCTTCCAGGACTTGCGCGCCCCTACCTTTTTTGGTGCCCTTCTTGCCCATTTCACCCCTCTTAAGCCATTCCACCACTCCTATTCAAGATTCAGTCTTCAATACACTATTCAAACCCATTTATGGCATGATTTATTGATTTTAATTCCTTATCTGAAAGGAATTCTGTGGAATATCTCTCAAAACCTAGTGATTTACACATCTTTATGTCACTAAAGATTGAGATTTCATTCATTCATCATCATCTTTTAAGATCAGAGAATCCATAACCTGGGTCTCCTTTTCATGAATAATCCCCATACATAATTCATTAATTTGGGTATCCTCCCCAGGAGTAAGCCCCAAGTCCTCTAATTTGGGAATCCTCCATAGGAGTAAGCCCCAAATCCCCTATCCTGGGCCTCCTTTTCAAGAGTAATCCCCAGTCATAATTCCCCAAATTATGGGTATCCTCCACAGAAGTAAGCCCCAATCCTTAATTCCTTTAACCTAGGCCTTTTTTTCATGAGTAAGCCCTAGTCCAAGTCCTCATTAATTTGGGCATCTTCTTTACGAGTATGTCCCAAGTCCCTTAATTTTTCAAATCCCTTTAATCTGGGCCTCCTTTTCAGGAGTAAGCCCCAGTCTTAATTTCTCTTAACCAGTCCTAATTTACCTTTGATCTGGGATTCCTTCTCAGGAGTAAAACCCAAATCATAAGTCCTCTCTTAATTTGGGCCTCCTTTTCAGGAGTAAGCCCCAAGTTAGAGTATTCAAATATCCATGAAGCACATATACCTTTATGGACCCTGTTCCTGGATTTCTTCCCTGAAGTAAATCCTAATATTTATTTATCTGGGAAGTCATACATACATAAGTCCCATATTATTTCTTATGATTGTATCTTTCATGGAACAATTGTCTTGTTTTTTTACCAATACCTATGGTTTCTCACACCGAGCATGACTCATGTGAGCTTAGAGTGTAAAAGTAATTATGACATCCTTCTTTGAGCCATCAATCATAAACATCATACTCCTTTACTCGAACTACGTGGGTTCTGATTCCTTTTCTAAACAAAGGATATGTAGGTAGCCCATTTGCGGGTTTGATCCTAACTCTGAAATAATCCATGTCCTTCTGAATGATCATAAACTTCATGTTCCCCACTGAGTGGCTTTAAAACCAGCATGGTCATCATAAATGACCAAGAGGATTCTCTATAAATGTGTCCAATGATTCCATTGACCAAGAATCTCTAATAAATACAGATAATTCTCTATCGATGAAGAACCTTGAATACATATAAATGATTCTCTAAATTTCCTACATATTTTATCATTGATTGTCAGATATGAAGGAAATCTCATTTTATACTTGGTAATGTAATAAGGATTCACGAACATAACTTAAATCTATAAAGAGAGTCCTAGAATAGACAATAATTCCCCTCAAAAACGTGTGATGAGTCTGACCTCCCATCCTCTCGACCAATGCAAATTCCTTAGACTCATCAGTCCACAAACTAATGAGCACCTACCTTTGGAAAGTTGGTCCAAATGGATGTGGAATCATTGGATGTTTCCAGTTCTACGAACAAACCCATTAGAAGCCGATCGGAATGTTTGAACATTCAATCATGGAGGTCATCCCTGGATTCCGAGGGAAACAAAAAATGGTGAAGCCGACATGAATCCTTAACCAAGTTAAAATAATGTTTTACCTATTTTTTAGGCCCCTATTTAAAACACAATGAGAGGGACAACAAAAAAAATCATTGAAATATGTTCTCATCCAAAAGATGTAGTGGATGAATTTATCTTGATTACGTCTGTCATATCAAACATGCACTCTTTTTAATGATCTTCTGCATTTCCAGAATGGATGCTCTCAAGTTCACACCTGTGAATACCACTGCTGCAAATGTCACTACTGCTACTCCTGCTGGATCATCATCCGCTCTGAGGATAACATCACCTACTTAGTGTATTCAACGCTGGGTATCAAATGCACTAGTTAAAGAGTACCATCAACATGGTACCATCCCAACTCTGGA
This sequence comes from Viscum album, assembly GCA_963277665.1. Lineage (NCBI taxonomy): Eukaryota > Viridiplantae > Streptophyta > Magnoliopsida > Santalales > Viscaceae > Viscum > Viscum album. Next base: position 1,819,500,746 of record OY728127.1, read on the forward strand.
GGCAGCCCGAAAATAACTCCAATTGAACAACTCCCACCGGTCATCCAAAAAATGATGACTCGTGATTAAGAAGGAGGCAGTGCTAACCACCGTCTACAACCGTTTCGGGTCGTTATCCCCAGAACGCAATCCCCATTCACTCCCATATTCTGGGGAGGTGAATAAGAAGGTCCCTCAGGGCCTTAATTAAAAGAAGAAGGAGTCCTTCCTAAGGGCTCCTATCAAATATCGCCACCAGACTCGTGTAGCAGTACGCCCTCAACATGATGAGGGTACCGAATCCAGGCGTTCGGCTCAGGTTCCTCGAACCTGAGAAAGAAAGAAGAACCACCAGAGGAGGAATCCAGTCAATAGTGAGAAGGTTCTCATCTCTGCCATCTCCGGAGAAGTCCACCAACCTAACTTGGTGGAAAGCAATGAGCGAGAACATACACCTACCCATTTTAATTCTGCTGTCCAGCAGACTCGTCTGGCAGCATCACGCCAATCCCGCCAGGCAATTCAGGCGGAGTACTATAGGCAAGAACATACACCTGTTTATACATCATCAGCTAGTCAGCAGGATTGTCTGACTACATATGATGAAGCTCATCAACCACGTTCAGCGACGTGTAATCAGCAGGCACATACACCTACTAGTATTAATAAAGCCTACCAATAGTCTCACTTGGTAGCATTCGGAAAAGTTAGTCGGAAATCCCCAGCAACAAATAGGAGGCAGACTCAAGTCTCTGCCCCCACACTTGAGTACTGTTAGGATTCACTAACAAGAAAAGGAGGACATGAGCAGGAACATACACCTACTCCAAGCACAAAATGGACGTATATCCTCGTTCCAGTAGCTGAAGTCACCAAACATATTTTATCAATGGTGAAAGAGCAGAAGCAAATCCCTGCTCATATTCTGGACGCTTGCCAGGATATTATAACAGCTTCAGCAGCATCTCAAGGAAGACACATAAATGTATCCCTACCAGTGGAGTGACACATCAACAGTTCACTCCGGAACAAACACACACATATGTTCCAGTCCAAGAGGGTTGTGGGGCATACTCCCCATATCATACGGACAACCAAGTCAGGCACATACACCTGATTTTAGTGGAGATCGTTAGCCTAAACTAGCTATCTTTCCTGATTAGGCACATACACCTGCTCAGAGAATCCCCTTTCATCAACAAGTGGTTTCAAAATCGAGTAATAAGGTGTCTATGAAAAAGACCCTCTCTGTACAGTCAGAAGATCAAGAGCCAATCTATAACAAGGCCTTGATCAATGATGGAGTTCTTGAAGTACTTAGGCAATTATCTGTTGGAATCCAAGATTCTACTCCCTCATTTCGCAATAGTGGGAACATTAATTCTGAAGGTCTTCAACAGACACTTCCTCATGAAGGCTTGCTTCATGACAATTCGATCGATCTCGAAGTTTCATCTTCAAATGAAAGCCACAGGAACCCTCTGTGTGGTCAGAAGACCAAGGAGTAGGAGATATCATCTTTTTATGTAACCCATTATGGTGGTCCTCCCCATGATAATGAATTTCCCTGAGAAAGTCCTCTCCGCAGTAGTGATGCACATTTCCCGGAAAATTCTCTAGTGGACGATGTAGTGCCAAGAAATACCTCTTATCTTGAGGCACATGAAAATGTAAAACCAGTCATGACTGATGCTCCATCTCTAGCACGTGAAATAATTTCTCAATCAGAAGATAGCCCAGGGTGTAGGCCAGTCTCCAAACCACCCCTAAGTCATTCATCTTCTAGTTTGATCAATAATTTTTCTACCAATATTGTTGAATCCGATGAAGAAACAAGGAAACACCAACTCTGGTCAAATCAGGTAGAAGAATCTTCATTGAATGATAAAGAAGAAATGATGAACATGAGAAAACAACTGGAAAAAGGTGATGTGATAGTCATGTTTTGGCCTATGGCTGACTCTCAGTATGACATTCCAATGATTTTGACGGAAGATGGAATTTATGATATTCGTCTCAATATATGGAAAACTATTTTTCAGTTTATGAAGAAATTATTATCTTATGATGAATATGAAAATCACTTTAAGATAATAGATGGGTTACAACGTCAGATTGATTTGGCATCTCTATCAGTTTCTCGATATCTGAAGGCTGAAAAGTAGCAGAGATCCCTTCAACGTTCATGCCTTGGCGCACAAAGAAGTTTGTGTTAGTTTATTTCCAATGCCCCATCTGGTATTCATGTCAGAGAATGGGGTGTTCATGGAGCACTACATTTCATGGTGCTCTCCAGTCAGAAAAGCCCGCCGAAAATGGTCTCATGCAATGTTATTGCCCATGGCCGGCCACAGTCAATGGGCTTTGTTTGTAATCAAAATCATTCCCAAGAACAAGCTTCAGCTAGTTACTCTCAAAATCAAGTATACAGTGAACAAGTTGTTGAATTACTCCTACATCAAGAAAATGATAATATTGAAAAATCCTCTTGTATGGAGCAAGCACATCATCAAGTGACAGAAGTGTCGGAAATTATCCAATAGTCTTTTGAACCAGGTGATAAAAGTGGATACAGATTAATGCATCCAGCTCATTTCCGGACTATGGTTAGAAAGATCAGGAGAGCTTTTAAGAAAGACTCAGAAATAGCATGTCAAGAGCCATCCCAGCTTGCCAGACTGGGGAATTTTTTAAACCAACCCTCAGAATCAACAAATAGGATTCAAGGAATTGAGCGGGAAAAGCAGGAACAACCCCAGTCCACCGGACTGGGGACTTTTTTAAATCATCAATCCCCTCCTCAGAGAAAGTCAGTCTTTTCTCGATTGGGAAAAAAGTCTCAAGAGGAATGAAGAGCCAAATTATTAGGAGATTCCCTCAAAATTACGGTTCGTCAAGAAGTTCCTGAGGGATCAAATCAACAAAAGGTAATGTCTCATCAAAGACATGGAAGAAGACAATATCAGAGATATGCTGATAGAAGAGATGTGATGCGTTATGCATCAATCAATGTCATCAATGCCATTGTTGCTGATCCACCAGATGAGGCTCACTCAGGGACTCAGATGAAGAGGTTCCTGCTCAATAAGATGTACGCACTGATACAAATGATGAAGGTGTGCGTACATGAAATCAAATCATTACTCAGAACCTAGGTAATACTTCGAGTAACCCACTTCCCCCTCTCTAAAAAGGATCCAACAAAGGGAGGGGAAAGAATCAGGTTACATATCCTTCCTCTGGAGAAGGCCAATCGCTCTCACTAGATCAATGGTTTTTACAACAGGAGGAAGAAATGAAAGAGTTAAAGAGGTTGAATGTAGAACTACTTCAAGGTAGTCTTCTTCGTGAGCCTGCAGGAGTCAGTCAGCCAAGGGAATTTGTTTCAACTACTGAGATGGATCAAGAATATCCTCCTCTATCAGTACACCCTCACAGGTCTAATCCTATGGGTCAAGTGAAACAACAATTGGAGGTGCTACCATCAGTTGCAGCACCAGCCACCACATCTGTCCAAACTCCAGTCATTGAACCTACCCAAGTCCAAGTTCAACCAGATGTTGCTCAAAAGTTAATATCTACCATTGAGTCATTAACATCTCGATTAGAAACTATGGAAGGGAAAAGTGCGTAGGTTCAACCAGAAAAGAAAGTGTACCCTGAATGGGTAGATTCAATCTCTCCTCCATCCAGTTTTGGAAACCCTGTATTCCCTATTTTCAATGAATCAGGTGACCCTGAATAGCATTTGATACATTACGTGTCTTGTTGTGATCCTATGATGGGAACACCAGAGCATCAAGAAGTAGTAAAAGTTAGATTATTCGTATGGACTGTGCAAGGACCATCCTTTGTCTAGTATACAAGCTTGAAATCCCATTCAAATACCGGATGGTAGGATCTTCGCAAAAAATTCCTTTTTTAGTTCATCTCAACTTTTGCAAAGACAACATTTTTTGATCTTACAAACTATAAGCATAGAGAGAATGAAAGGGTATCAGATTTCATTGCTCACTAGAAAGGATTAACATATTACCTAAGCTTAGCACTCCCTCAAGAGGAATTTTTGCCAATCTGTGTGGAAAATCTACGTGACGAATTATGCACGCCGTTGATCCCTGTTAAATACATAGGAGGGTTTCGAGACCTTATGTAAAACCCCACGTAAATAAAGAATATGAAAATTTCATATTTATCCATATTTGTGAATAAAATATGAATATGACATTAAATGGTATTCTATGCTCGATGGCATACCCAACACGTAACAACGAGTTTCTTGGGAATCTTACGTTGGACTCTAATAATAAAATAATATTATTTTAAATGGCAGTTAACTCCTAGCTGTTGTGATGGCGGGAATGAATAGAACTAACTACAAAATTATTATATATGTTTGTCAAATATTTATACTTTTTACAATAAATGGTAGAGGATTAAAAATGTGAATGAATCCAATTTTAAGTGTAAACATTCTAATATTCTTTAAAAGGTCGATTAACCGCCTTTTGATGGAGAACCTATTTTAAATCAACATTTTTACAATGGTATGTTTTATATTTGACAAAATAAAATTCTTCTTTAGAATTGGGACATCAATATTTACTTTGTGTAAATATTTGGTATTTTTCCAAAAAAGTTCAATTTTTAATGAATAGTGAAAAATGTTGTATTTTAATTCAAAACATCTTTTTAATATAATTTATTTATATGATTATATTATATTTTGAATTGGTTTTAAAGTTAAATTAGAATATATTTTTACCATATAATCCAATTTTGGTCTTTGGAATTAATTTCACTTTGAAATCGGACTTAAACTAGTGTTAATCTTTTGATACATTTTGTTTCATAAAAACACGCTATTTGTTTTGACAGCAGGAATTAATTATTAAATTAATTAATGCAACTTATGTGTTTTGAATTTTTTAAAATAGAAATCATTTTTGAATTCAGAATATCAAATATAGCTTAGGGTGAATTCTTTGTAATTTTCTGAAAAACCTAAATGTTTTATGAATAGTGAAACCACTAAGTGGTACTTATAAAAACTGATTTTTCCTTTTAAATGAAATTTTGTCATCTTTGTGTTTTGAATTTAAAAAATCCTACATACATGGTTGTCATTAATATGTAAAATGTGGTTCAATGGGATAAAAATAATATTTTGGTGAATAGTAACTTATTAAGTTTTTAATCGCGATTAGAGGTAATTAGTGTAGTTTAAGGTAAGAATAATGTTTTAATAAAATGAAATGACCTAGAAACATGTCCTACCCTCATTGGATGTGTCATGGCCGACCAAGAATATCCATGGGTCAACTTGGGGACCCCATGGATCCACTTTGGTTGGAAAAAGACATAAATACCTTTTTATTTAATGTTAAAGTAAAAATGACACAAATATGAGATGTTTTACTAAAAAAACATTTACATAGGGTTATACAAGTCATATTTTTGACTATAAATAGTCATTGAAAATATAAAAAGATTTACTACATCATAGTATTTTTTTTATAATTTTTGGAGATTAAATAAATTAAATTATTTATGACATCATGATGATGCAGCGATGACCTCATTATTTAACGATTTAAATAAAATGGAAAGATAATGTAATATCTAAGACCTACACATGTCCAAAACCTATTGGATGAGTCGATTTAGAACCCTTATCACCTTATCCTCTAAATACATCAATGTGGGACCTTTAAAATCCGAAACTCTTTTGAAAATAAAGTAAACTTTTGTAACTTTACAAGAGTGCCCCTCCTCTTCTCTTATAAAAGGCACCCACCTCTACCTCCTTACAAACACTCCCAAAGCCTTTGGCTCGGCCAAAATCTGCCCATTTTGTCTCCCCAATTCCATCTCTTACTCATTGAAGCCTCACTTTGGGAAGAAGTCTTCCCAAGGAAGCCTATGAGCTCAAACCAAAGAGAGTTACCCGATTTTAAGGTAATGTCTTCACTTGAGTCCTTTTGTTTTATTTTGCCTCTCCAACCCCCTAAACTCCTTTTATTCATTTCTTTTGTAACAAATACAGTATATTCAATATACTAGGATTTTTTTATAAGAAGTATTAAAGTTAAACTTACACACACCTACATCTAATGGTTAAAGAACATACTGTTTCCGTGGATGTCGGATTTCTGCCTCACGAAATGATGATTGTTCAACACTCATATAACACCTTCAAAGGTGGCCATTAAGATGTCACTATATTTATATATGATATATAATATTTTTATGTTTTACTTAAGATTCTGAATTTTTCATTTATGGAATTCCTTTATGGTTTCCATTATGGGTAAACGCAATATCTTCATTTAAGGAAGTGCAGACTACCGCCCTCTCAAAGTGATGTTATTCGTTAATTCCATATGTGGGACGTATAAAGGATGGATTTAAAGTTATTATATATGATTTTATACTGGAATTATAATATACCTATATATCATTATTATTTCTTTCCATTAATTTATGAGATAGAAATGAAAGTAGCGTTCATGCATACGTACGTCTTACCGTCTCCATGAACGGTGCATTTCATTTCTTATCCCCAAATGTAATGTACTATTATAAGTACATATTTATAATGAATATATATAATTTATGTTAAATATAAATTATTAATATAATTCTGGAATTAAAATATATATACCTCTCATTTAGTTTTAGTTCCATTAATATGACCAAGAAATTAAAGTAGCGTTCATGCGTACGTACGACTTACCGTCTCCATGAACGGTGCATTTCATTTCTTACCTCTAAATGATTATGTAATATTATAAATACATGTATATGATGGATATATATGATATGTATGATATCCAAATCATGAATATCATTCTGCATATAATGAACCATTGGCCACACGAACAACATGTAATTGTAAGAAGTCCACTTTTGACTTAAGAACCAAATATAGACAAAACAAACGTTATTAACTTAAATGATTACATAATGTTTATAACATGTAAATAATTGATATAAAAGGAATAATTAACTTGAAAAAAGTTCTTCAGCAAGTATAAATTAACTCAAGTTTATTATTCAGGACGTTAAAGAACGATCGAGTCAAGTCGGACCCGAGGTATGGGATCCTACTCCTCTCTTTCTTTTTAAGTACACTCTTTTATGTCATTCCTTTTAAGATCATCTTTATTATGATTGGGATGTTATTTTATATTACTCTTACTGTAATTTTTATGTTCATATGATGAGAGACCCTATTCTCTCTCATCAATCTATTTTGGGAGTTTTGAGTGGCGCAGTTAGGCTGCCGAGTTTTCGTAAGGGATTTTTCATCTCACTTTTATATCCTTGAGATTTATGCTACATTTACCACAATCTCCTTTGAGTGGTGTATGTACTGACTATTATTTTACTCATTGTGTAATATAAATTCATTTTTTATTATTTACATCAATTTTTTATTGTCCTTCTTTCACGGGGTGCATGTCTCGAAAGATACCCATGTCGGTAAGGGAGCCTTTCACACTCCTCTTTTTTTAAAAGAATTATTTTGTTATGTCTTTTAATTCACATACTATTATATTGGGATATGTTCTTATATATCATTATTTATGTAAATTTTATGTCCAAGTGATGAGATCCCCTTTATCTCTCTCATCAACCCTTTTTGTAAAATTTTATGTGACGCCGTTAGGCTGTCGAATTTTACCAAGGGAACTTCTTAACCCAATTTCGATTTCTTTGGGTTCAACATGTAGTTATTGAATATGTCATCCTTTGAATATGTGTGAATAACCTTTGATTGTTTTAAACTTAATATCCACTTATATTGGGTGTATTTATATTTTTCACACATAATTATGAGATTGATTTATCCTTAATTTAAGGATACGTTCTTTATAATGGATTTCATCTCATTTTACATTTCTTTTGAGACTTCATTGTTTTTATGCACCAATTCACTCTTATATGGTGTGTATACTCTCCTTTGACATATTATATCATTAATCCCTTTATTCTCATGATATTATAAAGTTCAGATTAAATGTTAGTCCACTATTATTTGTATTCAAGAGTCTCTCATTTTGTTAAAAAACTATTTAACAAAAATATAATTTTAAATGTTTTAAAGATTCATTATTCTAAATCTTTATCTTTAATGTCCATGTTTTCAAACTGGTTTTCAGTATTTATTTATATGGACATTAATGTTTTAAAATTATAATTCCATTAAAATCTTCAAAGTGGTATGTGACACTTTGATTCAAAAATCTCTTTTAAATGCTTTTTGAAAATGGATTGATTAATTCAATATCTGGGAATTACTTATTGTGATTGAAAATGAGATGTTGTTATAGAAATGTTTATATTTTCAATATTTTATGTGTAATGATGGTACTTGGACATTTTACGGGTGGTTACGTGATAAACCATATGACGGGTGGTGCCGTGAATACCAGGACGGGTGGTTACGTTATAACCTCCAATGCATTGGGTATGGAAGTCGGCCGTATGACTATTCCATTAAGTATGTATGGAAGTTGGCCGAATGGCTATTCCATTAACTGATATGTGTGGAAGTAGACCTTATGGTTATTCCACTTAAGTGTGTTTATGTACCAAGTTACCTTTATATGTTATGTGATCTTTATATGGGTTTTATGGTAATCTTTTGGTTATAGAAGGGTAAGTAATTAACTTTTATTCAGCAAAGACTTTTTACTACTTCGAAAAGGTGAAAAGTATTACTTTGATAAAGTATACATGGTTTACTTGTTGTTTTGAAATAATAACAGTTTTCATTCTTTGTGTATCCCTTAATGAGCTTTTTATGCTCATCCCAAGTTTTTGAAATGTTTTTCACAGGACATAGCGTGGAATAGGGTCAAGGATGGGTTCAAGGGAAATTCATGCTACCTAAAACCTGGAACTAGACATGATTCTTTTTAAGAGTTTTTATTTTATGGAAATTTTAGTAGAAGCAACTACTTTGTAATCTTTTGAGATGTAATAGTTATGTCCTAATTCTCTAAAACTCTAAACCTGAAAAGATCCTCAATGTGAATTACTCATTTAATTCAATATTAAGTAAGGTTTAAGGTTGGGGCCTTATAGTTGGTATCAAAGGTCGGTTTAGATAACTTTAGAGGTTAGGGTATTCTTTAAGCATAAGTGACATGACCATAATGGTTAGGATTTCAGAAAGAGTCATAGTTTTTAGATAAAATGAATGAGTAAGTATATATTAGTGTTTATCTTCCTATTTAGTACATGATGGTTTTGTTGATATACTCACACTGACCTTATTGGTTTTAGTAAATGGCTGGATCTAGCAGGCACCAAGGTAACGGTGGATGTGAAGTAAATTGTGATAGTTTTCTGAGCGAGCAACTGAATGATATGGGAGCTTCAGTGAGAACTCTTGTGTTTATCCTCAACCAACTATCTGGAGTCATGATTGACCACCTAAACCTTGGTTATTTCTATAAGGCATCATATATGCAAGAAACAAATCCCTACGGAACTATAGGTAATAATCATAAAGGTAAGTGAGTACAAAAACCTATGTGTCAAAGATGTGGAAAGAAAAACCTTGGAAAATGTTTCAAAGGGACAGAAATATGCTATAGATGTGGAAATGAAGGTCATAAAGCAAGAACCTACCATGGAAAAAGGAAGCATCTAGTTGACTCGAGGAAAGGGAAAGAAGTTATTTCTGAGGGATCAATTGAATGTTTTAAATGTGGTGTGCATGGTCATTATGCAAACACATGTCCTATGAAGAAGTTTTGGGAATGGGATCACCAAGATCGTACAAATATTCATTTACCAATACCTAATGCCATTCCGATTGAGGATAAAGAAACTGACAATGACCAATCAAAGGTATGTATTATTTCATGACTATTGTTTTCTTATTTTGGAATCTTAGGATACGATTCATGATTTTGTGTGTAGGAAATGGTATTTCGGAATAAGTTGGAAAGGAATGGTTAAGAGTATTAAGTCTCTTTTGATGATGGGGTTACATTAGAATAATTTTTATATTATGTGTAACCCTGATGTTTAATATATGCAAATTTTATTCAAGGAATAGTTATCTTTTCTTTTGTGGACATAGTTATAAAGAACCATTTGGGTTTATATGATCCTTACTTTTGAGGTAATTATGGGTTACTATATGTTATGATTCAAGTGAAAGGCATGAGATAAAATTGAGGTTAAATAATGTTATGGTTATTTTTGAGGATTTTATCCCTTTTTTTGGGGAATGATTTGAGAATTATATAGTTTTCGAAAAAGGACAACACACAGACCGTGTGACTACCCGTCGCGTCAGACAAAGCTGTGGGAATCGAACCCACAACCAAAGTGTGACTAGTATTTATCGCCTACCACTAGACTACGTGAAGTCCCTGGTTAGTTTGACTGATTCTTTTTAGTTATATGATTTTATGGATTAAGAGTAAGTTGATTTTGGGTTATTTAAGAGAATGATTAACCTATCATGGAGGATATGTGATTAAGTTAATTACTTTTCAAAACGAGACTTTAGGAGCAACTGATGCTGTTTGGATATAAATGTTACGATTTAACTTGGAAGACTATGTGACTAAATCCTTCAAATATTTGGGTTTCAATCTTAGATTTGTTTACTTTGAATAATTTTATGGAAAAATTGTTTATCGGATGGTCCTCATTGAACTTTGGGTTTTGTTGGACAAATTTTGGAGATTAAGCATAGATTTTTTTAAAGGGTTATCCTTTTTTGGATTATCTGATCTTGTACTAACCTTTTTGGTTTTGGTTTTGGTTAAAGCCTAAAGACACGGGAAGTATATATTTCTCTTTGGTGGATTAGGTGATTCTCTAGAAGTTGATTATAGTACTCTTAATATGAACAAGTCTTCCTAAATACTCGTCTTTTGGAGAAAATATAAGTTTGTGTAAGGAATCTAATAAAAGTGAAATGTCAACATGATAAGTGATTATGTTTCCTTATGAATAAATTCCTCAATAAAAAGTAACTTAAAACAAAATGTTGTCTATTAAATTTTCCTACTGGGGAATCAAATACCGTTTAACCCATCACAAGTTTGTGATTTTCTTATGCTTAACTTTCTCCTAGACATGTTTACTATCACTCTCCCTCATGAACATAACCCTTTGCTTTTTCTTCCAAGTCTATGTTTTCCTACACGGAATCCTATTATGGGTTAACTCGGGTGACCTATGTACTTATCTTTCTTTATTTTAAAGTGATTGTTTTACCGACTCTTGTTCCGATGTGGTACTTTCAAGGATGTTTCCAAGCTCAATTTTAAAATTGCAAGGATGCAATTCCCAAAGGGGGGAAGGATGTAACACCCCAGTTAAATAAAGAATATGAGAATTTCATATTTAACCATATTTGTGAATAAAATATTAATATGACATTAAAGGGTATGCTATGCTCGATGACGTACCCAACACGCAACAACGAGTTTCTTGGGAATCTTATGTTGCACTCTAATAATAAAATAATATTATTTTAAATGGTAGTTAATGCCTAGATGTTGTGATGGTGGGAATGAATAGAACTAACTAAAAAATTATTATATATGTTTTTCAAATATTTTTACTTTTTACAATAAATGTTAGAGGATTAAAAATGCGAATGAATCCAATTTTAAGCGTAAACATTCAAATATACTTTAAAAGGTCGATTAACCGCCTTTTGATGGAAAACCTCTTTTAAATCAAAATTTTGACAATGGTATGTGTTATATTTGACAAAATAAAATTCTTCTTTAGAATCGGGACATCAAAATTTACTTTGTGTAAATTTTTGGTATTTTTCCAAAAAAGTTCAATTTTTAATGAATAATGAAAAATGTTGTATTTTAATTCAAAACCTCTTTTTAATATAATTTATTTATATGATTAGATTATATTTTGAATTGGTTTTAAAGTTAAATTAGAATATATTTTTACCATCTAATCCAATTTTGGTCTTTGGAATTAATTTCACTTTGAAATCGGACGTAAACTAGTGTCAATCTTTTGATACATTTTGTTTCATAAAAACACACTATTTGTTTTGACAGCGGGAATTAATTATTAAATTAATTAATGCAACTTATGTGTTTTGAATTTTGTAAAATAGACATAATTTTTGAATTTGGAATATCAAATATTTCTTAGGGTGAATTTTTGGTAATTTTCTGAAAAACCTCAATTTTTGATGAATAGTGAAACCACTAAGTGGTACTTATAAAAACTAATTTTCCATTTAAATGAAATTTTTATCATCTTTGTGTTTTGAATTTCAAAAATCCGACATACATGGTTCTCATTAAGAAGTAAAATGTGGTTCAATGGGATAAAAATAAATTTTTTGGTGAATAGTAACTTATTAAGTTTTTAATCGCGATTAGAGGTAATTAGACTAGTTTAAGGTAAAAATAATGTTTTAATAAAATTAAATGACCTAGACACATGTCTTACCCTTATTGGATGTGTCATGGCCGACCAAGACAATCCATGGGTCAACTTGGGGACCCCATGGATCCACATTGGTTGGAAAAAGACATAAATACCTTTTAATTTAATATTAAAGTAAAAAATGACACAAACATGAAATGTTTTACTAAATCAATTTTTACATGGGGTTATACATGTCCTATTTTTGACTATAAATAGTCCTTGAAAATCTAAAAATATTTCCTACATCATAGTATTTTTTTTATAATTTTTAGACATTAAATAAATTAAATTATTTATGACATCATGATGATGCAGCGATGACCTCATTATTTAACGATTTAAATAAAATGGAAAGATAATGTAATATCTAAGAACTAAAAATGTCCAAAACCTATTGGATGAGTGGATTTAGAACTCTTATCACCTTATCCTCTACATACATTAATGTGGGACCTTTAAAATCTGAAACTCTTTTGAAAATAAAGTAACATTTTGTAACTTTACAAGAGTGTCCCTCCTCTCCTCTTATAAAAGGCCCCCACCTCTACCTCCTTACCCACACTCCCAAAGCCTTTGTCTCGGCCAACCTCTTCACATTTTCTCTCAACATCCCTCTCTTACTCATTCAAGCCTCACATTGGGCAGAAGTCTTCCCAAGGAAGCCTTTGAGCTCAAACCAAAGGGAGTTACCCGATTTTAAGGTAATGTCTTCACTTGAGTCCTTTTGTTTTATTTTGCCTCTCCAACCCCCTAAACTCTTTTTATTAATTTCTTTTTTAATAGCTACAGTATCTTAAATATACTAGGATGTTTTTATAAGAAGTATTTGAGCTACAATTACACACACCTACATCTAATGGTTAAATAACATACTGTTTCCGTGGATGGCGAATTTCTGCCTCACGAAACGATGATTGCTCAACACTCATATAACACCTTCAAAGGTGGCCATTAAGATGTCACTATATTTATATATGATAAATAATATGTTTATGTTTTACTTAATCTTCTGTATTTTTCATTTATGTAATACCTTTATGGTTTCCATTATGGGTAAACGCGATATCTTCATTTAAGGAAGTGCGGACTACTGCCCCCTCAAAGTGACGTGATTCGTTAATTCCATATGTGGGACGTGTAAAGGATGGTTTTAAAGTTATTATATATTATTTTATAATGGAATTATTATATACCTCTATATCATTATTATTTATTTCCATTAATGTATGAGATAGAAATGAAAGTAGCGTTCATGCGTACGTACGGCTTACCGTCTCCATGAACAGTGCATTTCATTTCTTATCCCCAAATATAATGTACTATTATAAGTAAATATTTATAATGAATATATATAATGTATGTTACATATAAATTATTAATATAATTCTGGAATGAAAATATACATACCTCTCATTTTTTTTAATTCCATTAATATGACAAAGAAATGAAAGTAGCATTCATGCGTACGTACAGCTTACCGTCTCCATGAACGGTGCATTTCATTTCTTACATCTAAATGATTATGTAATATTATAAATACATGTATATTCTGGATATATATGATATTTATGATATAAAAATCAGGAATATCATTCTGGATATAATGAACCATTGACCACATGAACAACATGTAATTGTAAGAAGTCCACTTTTGACTTAAGAACCAAATATCGACAAAACAAACATTATTAACTTAAATGATTACATAATGTTTATAACATTTCAATAATTGATATAAAAGGAATAATTAACTTGAAAAAGGTTCTTAATAAAGTAGAAATTAACTCATGTTTATTATTCAGGACGTTAAAGAACGATCGAGTCAAGTCGGACCCGAGGTAAAGGATCCTACTCCTCTCTTTCTTTTTAAGTACACTCTTTTATGTCATTCCTTTTAAGATCATATTTATTATTATTGGGATGTTATTTTATATTACACTTACTGTAATTTTTATGTTCATATGATGAGAGACCATATTCTCTCTCATCAATCCATTTTGGGTGTTTTGAGTGGCACCGTTAGGCTGCCGAGTTTTCGTAAGGGATTTTTCATCTCACATTTATATCCATGAGATTTATGCTACATTTACCACAATATCCTTTGAGTGGTGTATGTACTGCCCATTATTTTACCCATTGTGTAATATACGTTCATTTATGATTATTTACATCAATGTTGTATTGTCCTTATTTCATGGGGTGCGTGTCTCGAAAGATACTCATGTCGGTAAGGGAACCTTTCACCCTCCTCTTTTTTTAAAAGACTTATTTTGTTATGTCATTTAATTCACATACTATTATGTTGGGATATGTTCTTATATATCCTTATTTATGTAAATTTTATATCCAAGTGATGATATCCCATTTATCTCTCTCATCAACCCCATTTGTAAAATTGTATGTGACGCCGTTAGGCTGTCGAATTTACCAAGGGAACTTCTTAACCCAATTTCGATTTCTTTGGGTTCAACATGTAGTTATTGAATATGTCATCCTTTGAACATGTGTGAATAACCTCTGATTGTTTTACACTTAATATCCACTTATATTGGGTGTATTTATATTTGTCACACATAATTATGATATTGATTTATCCTTAATTTAATGATACCTACTTTATAATGGATTTCATCTCATTTTACGTTTCTTTTGAGACTTCATTGTTGTTATGCACCAATTCACTCTTATATGGTGTGTATACTGTCCATTGACATATTATATCATTAATCCTTCTATTCTCATGATATTATAAAGTTCGGATTAAATGTTATTCCGCTATTATTTGTATTCAAGAGTCACTCATTTGGTTAAAAAACTATTTAACAAAAATATCGTTTTAAATGTTTTAAAGATTTATTATTCTAAATCTCTATCTTTAATGTCCATGTTTTCAAAATGGTTATTAGTATTTATTTATATGGACATTAATGTTTTAAAATTATAATTCCATTAAAAGCTTCAAAGTGGTATGAGACACTTTGATTCAAAAATCTCTTTTAAATGGTTTTTGAAAATGGATTGATTAATTCAATATCTGGGAATTAATTATTGTGATTGAAAATGAAATGTTGTTATTGAAATGTTTATATTTTCAATATTTTATGTGTAATGATGGTACTTGGACATTTTACGGGTGGTTACGTGATAAACCATATGACGGGTGGTTCCGTGAATACCAGGACGGGTGGTTACGTTTTAACCTCTAATGCATTGGGTATGGAAGTCGGACGCATGGCTATTCCATTAAGTATGTATGGAAGTTGGCCGAATGGCTATTCCATTAAGTGATATGTGTGGAAGTCAACCTTATGGTTATTCCACTTATGTATGTTTATGTCCCAAGTTACCTTTATATGTTATGTGATCTTTGTATGGGTTTTATGGTAATCTTTTGGTTACCGAAGGTTTAGTAATGAACTTTTATTCAGCGAAGAGTTTTTACTACTTTAAAAACGTGAAAAGTATTACTTTGATAAAGTATACATGATTTACTTGTTGTTTTAAAAAACTAACAGTTTTCATTCTTTGTGTATCCCTTACTGAGCTTTTTATGCTCATCCCAGGTTTTTGAATTGTTTTTCACGGGACTTAGCGTGGAATAGGGTCAAGGATGGGTTCAATGGAAAGTCATGATACCTAAAACATGGAACTAGACATGTTTCTTTTTAAGAGTTTTTATTTTATAGAAATTTTAGTAGAAGCGACTACTTTGTAATCTTTTGAGATGTAATAGTTATGTCCTAATTCTATAAAACTCTAAACCTGAAAAGATACTCAATGTGAATTACTCATTTAATTCAATATTAAGTAAGGTTTAAGGCTGGGGCCTTATACCTTACTTTAATCGCTCAGCAGATTGAAGATTCCCTTATACAGGCTAAGGATAAATCTCGTGTAATTCCATCAGCTCCAGGAAGGAGAATGGGTAAAGCAAAAACTGCTATAGTTATGCTTAAACAAGCACCTGTACCTGTTTCTACTTCAAGACCTTCTTCTTCTTGAAGGGATCCACCTCCTGAGTGCCAACAACAAAGGCTGTTTCATCCAGATGATCAAAGAGATCAAAGACGAAAACAATTTGAGGATTTGAAGAGCAAAACATACTCTTTCTGAAATGAACAAGTTCCTGGTTACTTCATTTCGGCCCTAGAGAATAATTTGGTTCAGCTACCAAAGCCCAAGAGGCCAAACAAGGAAGGAGTTGAAGACCGTCCCAATTATTTTCCCTTTCATAAAATGTGGGGGCATCCCATCCAGGATTGTTTTGTCTTCAAAGACCTTCTGAAAAAGATGGTTGACTCGGGACAAGTTAAACTGAAAGGCTCTTCAGCCCAGGTAGCATGTGTCACTGCTACATTTCCTGAGGAGGAAGGAGAATGGTAAGAAGTCAAAAGAAAAAATACACAGAAGTATGATGATTGGATGATCAGAAATAAAATCAACCGAACTCATGCAATTTTGAAAAGAAAATTAAAGAAACTAATTGTTTCTTATTCCATGAATGTTGAGGCAAAACCCTCTTCATCAGAGGGAAAGTACTCAAAGAAACGACATGATTAAAAGAAAGAAAAAGAATCAGAAGATTATGAGTATGTGTTAAAGCCTAAGTTGTCTTTTACTCTGGCAGACTTCATGCCATGTACTTCAAAGCCACAGGCACTGCCCCACCAAACGACACAGCCTAAACAGGCTAATCAGGAAGAGTCTTTATCAGACAAAGAATTAATATTCGGTTCTGATAATATGATTCAATTAATAGATCCATATGGCAGTCGCAGTTTCGATTTAAATGAGCCTGAATTCCCTATATCAAATATGGGAATCATAGGATGTTCCAGAGGCTCAGGATACAGGGGAAGACGTGGATATTTCAGAATCCACTATTCCAATTCTACCCCTTGTAGAACTGTGTACGTAGCATGAAATTGTGGTAGATCCCTTCAGCGAGCTCAGCAAGAACAAGAATGTTCTTCTACCAATAGCAAATTCAGTCCTGACACAGTTATTTTGGAAGACCGGTTGAAGGTTCCATCTTCTTCCCCTCAGCAATTAAATGGATCTAATCGGTCTAATCTTCCAAAACCAGGAATATTGCCAACCCCTATCCCATTACAAGATGCATCAACTTCCAAAGCATCTTCTTCCAAGTTACCTGCTAAACCACATATTTCTATTGGGAAACGCAGACCTCTGGATCAAAATTATGATGTATTGAAACATTTTCCCAAGTACCAGCCAAGTTATCAATTCTGGATGCTCTGAATCTGTCAAAAGATCTTCGGGAAGCACTCATCGAGGCTTTGTCAAGTCCTCCAGAGTTTGAAACTAAAATTTCTACAGCTGAAGTCTATCACATAGAGAATAATCCAACAGAATTCCATGCCATAATATCTTTTGCTGATGAAGATGAAGATGATGTTGTTAATGGGCATATTAGACCTTTGTACTTATATGGAAAGGTCAATTACATAGACATCCAAAGAACTTTCATTGAAAATGGTTCAGGAGTCAACCTCATTCCCATTCATACACTTCGTCGATTGGGCCTCACAGAATCTGATTTATCTCCTTCTACCATGATGTTACAAGGATATGATAAAAATGAACAAGAACCACTGGGTGAAGTTACACTCAGAACTCAGTTTGGAGATCTTGTATCCAATTCAGATTTCATGGTTGTTGATCAAGACTCATCCTTCAACATCTTTCTTGGAAGACCCTGGCTACATCAACATGCGACTATCCCTTCATCCTACCATCAATGTCTCAAATATTGTTTCGATGGTCATGTTGGGACATTGTATGGTGATAAGGCCCCGTTCAAGACATGTGAGTCTCAATACATTGAGACGGAATTCTATCACATGAATGGAAGGGAGAAATCCACAACAAAGGAGATTACCAAAGATAATTCTCTATATGTTTTGGAGAAGATTCCAGTAAATCCACATACACATGTGAGTACAAATTATGTGTTGCTTATCAGTCAAATTGACAAGATAGACCCAAATCAAAATACTCTTATGGAAAGATCCATAATATCAATTACGGAAATCGAGCCAGACAACATGGGAGAAATTGGTAACCCACCAAGCAGTGATGAAGGCACAAATGGTGGCGTCTTCATTTCATCTGCTGAAATCCAACAAGTCTATACCTCGCCAATTAGGCCAGAAGAAGTTATAGCAACATCGGAGGTGAACAATGATGTCGATTCTCAATCCATAATCTCCACCTTATTTCCAAAAGAAGACCCTTCATCATCAATAGGGTCAGAAATGGAATCTTCTTCTCCAAGATGTGAAAATTTTGACATCTCTTATGATCATGAAAATTCTATTTTATCATCTACTATGAAAGTAGAAATGGAAGAAATAACACATGATGATGAAGTAGAGGAAGATCTCAGAGATGCTCCTCCAGCATTCGAAGAGGGTATCTCTACCACTCTGGATGAACTCAGAGAAATAAATCTGGGTACAAAAGAGGATCCACGCACCACATTAATCAGCGGGACCATGAATCTTGAAGAACAAGAGATGTATATTTCTTTTCTAAAGCAAAATAGAGATATATTTTTTGGAACTATACAGAAATTCTTGGGCTTGATCCTGATGTTTCTACTCATCATTTGGGTTTACTTGAAGAACATCGAGGATTTAAGCAAGCCGTGAGAAGATCACACCCAACTTATGCTTCCAAAATTAAAGCTGAAGTGGATAAGCTTATCAAATCTAACTTCATCATAGAAGTTCAGTATCCCAAGTGGTTGGCTAATATTATCCCTGTAAAGAAGAAGAACAGAAAAATTAGAGTTTTCATCGATTTCAGAGATCTTAATCGGCATTGTCCTAATGATGATTTCCCAGTTCCTATTACAGAACTTTTAATTGATGCAATAGCTAGCTATGAAGCACTTTCCTTCATGGATGGATATTTTGGATATAATCAGATCCGAATGGCCCTAGAAGACGAGAAATCCACAGCCTTCAGATCCCCTTAGGGTGTGTTTTTCTACCGGGTAATGCCTTTTGGATTAAAGAATGCAGGTGCAACATATCAGCGTGCCATGCATCGTATCTTCAAACCCTTCTTAGGGAAGTTTGTTGAATTATATGTAGATGATTTGGTGGTTAAATCCAAACAACTTTCTAATCAATTGGCTGATTTGGAATTCATATTCTGAAAGATTCGACAACATAATTTGAAGATAAACCCCTTAAAATGTGCGTTTGGGGTAGCCTCAGGAAAATTTCGCAGCTTTTTTGTATGCCATCGTGGTATTGAAGTCGATCCTGAGAAGACCAAGTCAATCGTTGGTATGTCACCTCCTCGAAATTTGAAATAATTAAGAGGACTTCAAGGACACTTAGACTATATTCGGCGTTTCAGCGCCAATTTGGCAGGAAAAAGTTTACCCTTCACCAAATTGATGAAGAAGGGAGTCACTTACCAGTGGACAGAAGAATGTCAGGAAGCATTCGATATTTTCAAGAAATACCTCTTGAGTCCACCGGTACTCATGCCACCTTTTGAAGGAAGACCACTTATCCTCTATGTGACAGCTCTAGAGCGATCATTGGGTGCATTCCTTTCTCAAAAGAATGATTCTAAGAATGAAAACAGCCTCTACTATCTCAGTCAAACTATGCTTGAAGTAGAAACCCGGTATTCAAGTATTGAGAAATGCTATCTGGCATTAATATTTGCAGTTTAGAAGTTGAGACGCTACCTGCAACATCACGAGGTCCAATTGGTATCTTTCAATAACCCGCTCAAATTCATCCTTAGTCATCCGATTCTTACAGGACGTCTGGCAAGGTGGGCAGTTATTTTGCAGCAATTCGACATTCAGTATGTATCTCAAAAGGTGATAAAGGGCCAGGCTCTGGCTAATTTCCTGGATGAACACCCTTCAGTGGGAGACACATCTTTAGATATTTAACTCCCTGATGAGGAAGTCTTCTCTGTTCAAGAATGTCCTCAAGCATGGAAAATGTATTTTGATGGTGCTTCTAGAAGTCCAACAGGGAGGAAAATGGAAAATCGTAAATTCAACAAAGTTGGATTAGGAATTGTGCTCATTTCTCCAGAAAAGTAAGTGTTACCTTATTCCTTTTTATTGTGGGAAGGTGGTACCAATAATGAAGCATAATACCAAGATCTCATCGTAGACTTGGAATTAGCGCTTCAAGCATAAGTGAATCACTGAAAATTGAAAGGTGATTCAGACCTGGTAATCAAACAAGTCAATGGGGATTATGCCATCAGAAAATAAGCACTAATCCCTTTATATAATTACTTCAGAGAGTAAATGGCAGAATTCCCTTCAGAACCGACATTTTTTTATGTCCCAAGATCACAAAATGATCAAGCTGATGCACTGGCTAATATAGACACTGCTCTGGCAGATCGAAATCGGGACGAGACAACCATCAGTATTGCCCACCGTCATGCAATTTCACCTTATGTTCAAATCAGAACAGAGGAAATTAATGAAATTAGTCCCATTTCTGAACCGTATGGCCATACTACAGGATGGATGTCACCTATCAGGGAATAACTTCAAAATAGAACACTTCCACCTGATAGATCCGAGAAAGACCAAATCTGACGACGTGTGATCAATTTTACTCTTTATGATAGCCCAGATCACCTAGAGAAAATTAGCTACAAATGTGGTTTTGATGGAGTTCTCTTCAGATGCATTGATGGTGAAGAGACAATGGCTGTCATGAAAGAAGTGCATGCGGGAGTCTGTGGTGCCCACCAGTCTGGACATAGACTGTCTGATCAGATTCGAAGGCTTGGATACTTTTGGCCTTCAATGATACAAGATTGTGTTGATTTCACAAAGAAGTGTCATTCATTCCAAGTACATGCCAACTTCATTCATCAACCTCCAGAGTTGCTTCATACAGCTAAATACTCATGGCCATTTTCCACATGGGTAATGGATGTGGTGGGACATTACCCTTCGGTTACGGCCAAGCAGTTTAAGTACATTCTTACTGCTACTGACTTCTTTTCCAAATGGGTAGAGGCAATACCTCTCAAGGAAGTCAGTTATAAATGCATTGTTAGCTTCATCAAGTCTAACATCATTACCAGATTTGGTGTCCCTCATACCATATTGACGGACAATGGCACCAACTTCTGTTCATCTGAGGTGAAGAAGTTATCTCAAGAATACAACATTAAATACAACCATTCATCTCGGTATCATGCAGCAGCTAATGGCCCGATAGAGGCCTTCAACAAGACTCTTTCAAATATACTGCAAAAGATAGTGGATAAAGATAAGAAGTCATGTCCTGATAAACTCTTTCATGCTTTATGGGATTATCGGACTACCACCTGCACTGCAACTCAGTCAACTCCATATTCACTGGTATATGGAACGGAAGCCGTCTTTCCCATTGAAGTTCAATTGCCTTCGCTCAGAGTAGCCATTTGTGATCAGTCATCTATAGATGAACAATATCAAAAGAGATTAAATGAAATGGAACGGTTAGATGAGAAAATATTGTGCACTTTGCACCACTTGGAAGTCTATCAGAATCGAATAGAATGTGCTTTTAACAAAAATGTTCATCTTCGTTCATTCACTCAGGGAGAATTGGTATTAGTTCTCATAACTCCAATGATACCAGGAAAGAAACCTCCCAATATTGAGCCAAAATGGGAAGGACCTTACTCAATACATTGGGTCTACTCCAATGGAGCTTATTCATTAATCTCAATGGGTAGAGAACTCATCACTACTCCAACCAATGCCAGATTTTTGAAGAAGTATTTTGTATAAACACAAAATACATTATCCAAGGTCCTGTATGAACTTAAACTACACCATCATCCCACACAACGTAAAAATGCGAAAAACAATTCTCTAAATGGTCTGGTATGACCTTAAACTGCACCATTAACCAATGGTCCGGTATGACCTTAAACTGCACAGTCGTCCAACAAGCCGTTAAACTACATAACCAATGGTCCATACATATGACCTTAAAAAATCTGTACTTTCGTCCCACACGACATTAAATTGTGTCCCCTTCACCGTCCTTTCTATATGACGTTAAACTGCATAACCAACGGTCCATACGTATAACCTTAAACTATTTTTACTTTCGTCCCACACGACGTTCAACTGTGACGTCCTAACTACATGATTCTAAACTGTATAAAAGTCCCTTACGTCCAGCAAGACGTTAAAATACATAATCATCAAAGGTCCTATATGACCTTAAACTACACCACCGTCCAACATGACATTAAACTGCACCTTCCACGGTCCATGCATATGACCTTAAACTATTCACACTTTTGTCCAACAGGACACAAAACTGTATCGTCCCTTTTTTCGTCCAACATGATGTTAAACTGTGGGAAAAAATTCCCCAATGCATCCGACATGACGTTAAATGGTGTACTCTTTTTTCCTCACTGCATTACATTAAACTGCACAGTCCCCCTTTCGTCCAACATGACGTTAAACTATATTGTCCCCATCGTCCTAACTACATGACTCTAAACTATAAAAAAAGTCCTTGATACGTCCTACATGACATTAAACTATACATTGTCCCTGTTATATGACATTAAACTGTGCAACAAAAATAGTCCTAACTACAAGACTTTAAATTGCATAGTCCCTTTATATGTCCTACATGACATTAAACTATGCATCGTTAAGGTTGTTGTTACCTCTTATTTCTCACACCGATTATGACTCTCATGAGCTTAGAGAAAACGTCAACCATAACACTCTCTCTGGGCTACTAACCATGTGTAATTCCTAACATCATTTTTAGGTCGTTGTCCCCAATAACAACTTGATCATTAATTCATTCTTTAATTAAACTATGCGTACATTGATCCTTGCCTTCCAGGATAGGTACGTAGGAAACCTCCCAAGGTTCAAGCACAAAACCAATCTCTTTACATCGGTTGAACTCCATCTCATATGATGTTGATTCGTGAAATCACCCCTAGAATCAATATCTTTACATTGATTCACTTTCGTCCTTGCTATACGACGTTAAACTGTACAACACTATTTTTTCCAGTATGATAATAAACTACAAATATTTTTTGATACCCTCACCTGAGAGGAAACCATTATTTACATTGATTTTTCAATCATGTTTCATTTAAAAAACTACGTGCATACATGGCAATGCCTAATCCTCTTATCTTGGGTTAAACCATCATTGTATTAAAGTCTCATTTAACCCTTCACATGTACGAACCAAATTTGTACAGAGGGTTGTTCAAGAACTACGTGGGCCTGATTCCCATCCTTATGAGATACGTAGGAACGTTCGAGTGTCCCTCGAATCCAGTCCCAAGTCTTTGGGCCTAACCCCAAATTTCACCTTCAGTCCCTTGGCTGAAAAGTCCCCATGAAAACACACACTGTGTATTTTTTATAGTGTTCCAAGCTCTATGACCCTAAACTAAGATATCTAATCCTTTTTTCCCACACGACATTAAAATGTAGATTAAGAACTACATATGGCTTGATTCCCATCCTTATGGGATATGTAGTGAAGTCCAACATTTCCAATCAGGACCCAGCCACAACATGATTATGGTTAGCATTGATCTGTGTATCTCTGTATACATTAAATAATACCCATATTTATGTGTCATAATCCTAACCTTAAATATTTTTAGATCTTCG
This sequence comes from Viscum album, assembly GCA_963277665.1. NCBI lineage: Eukaryota > Viridiplantae > Streptophyta > Magnoliopsida > Santalales > Viscaceae > Viscum > Viscum album. Next base: position 1,819,524,855 of record OY728127.1, read on the forward strand.
TACCCCTTTTCTTGACTTTTAGTCACAAAAATGTCAAATTTCTGGGAGTTCTTTTACCTGACTATGAAGTACGTGCCCATAGGTGGCCTTGCATAAACATTATCCATTACAGATTCGTCATCCAAAAGATACTATTATCTGACTATGTAGCCAATTCCCTTAGGTGGCCCTACATAATTCAACCCCCTAACGGGTTTGTCGGATATTGGTAACTTCATTCTTGGGAAGAAATCCTCCTTTGTCTTTATTGGTCTTAAATGACAGTATGTAGGGATATACAAAAATATCCATCCTTAACATATTTGTCCCATATCTTTTTTCCTGATCTAAAAGTATTCAAGTCTATGGTTTATATTCTCCTTCCCTATGTTTGGGTCAGACCTTCGTAGAAGTGGTATCCATACAGTTCTTCGATAATCTTGTTCAGAAATATCTTCTCCATATTCAAGTACCTATTTCCATACAGCAAACTCTATACTTTGGAAAAATTTTATCTCCATAAACTTTCAATAGCTTTTAGCAGTAGAAAGGTAAATTTCTGAGAGTTATTTTTCCTGACTATGCAGCACGTTCCCTTAGGCAGCCTTGCATAAACAGTCTACATAACAGACTTGTTAGCTAAAAGATGCTATTTATTTGACTATGCATCCAATGCTCTTAGGTGGCCCTGCATAATTCAACCCTCTAACGGGTTTGTTAAATAATGGTAACTTAATTATTGGAAATTACTTATTCTGATGCCTTTTATCTCTTTTTCATATCATTCCTAAGATTCAAATATTCTTAAGCTATAGTTTACCTTTTTTTCCCTCATACTTGAGTATGGTAATATGTTTTCAGATAAATTTTCAATGAATTGAGTCAATTCTAATTCATTCGATCAAATCCATTTCGATCTTAAACATTAGCCTCCTTGTGTCCGACATGAATGACTTTAAACTTCCCACAAAAGACAGGGGAACTATGAATAATTGTCAAGTTCCAGCTCACTAAAAATACATTTTTTATGATTTAGGTAATACTGAACAATTAAAAGATTCATTGTTAGTAGGGTTATTTATAATAATCCTAGTAAAAATCAAACTATGCTTACTAGGACCATTGGATTCGGTAAAATTTAAAGTATGTAGCCAAAGAATGCAGGTAAAAGTGATTGAAGATGAAAGTGTTTTTCATTAATACACAAGAAATAGAAGGACATCCACAGACTAGAGTCTCTTCCCTTTTTTAGGAATTACAAAAGGCTTTCAACATAACTCTTCATTTGATTTACGGTATCCCAAGCTTCATCAGCAACCACCTGGAATTCATTCCTTCAATTGGATACAATAAGAGATGCAGTGATACCAGCTCTTCTTGGAACAATTGTATAAGGATGTTCTTGAGTGTGGTTTGAGAAAATTTTCTGCGAATCAAATAGTGACTCTATTTCTGTACAAGAGACTTGGAAGATGGATACATGGATTTGAGAATGGAGCATTGGAAGTAAAGATCCATTTGGAGAGAGTACTCTTTTCAGATATTTCTATAATGTCATGTTTTTCTTCTCTCCACCAACCGATAGAAAAAAACATTTCAGCCCATGGGTTTTCCATTTTTATATCTATAAGTAAATGGCATGGAAGGAAAATTTTAAAGTTCGCACCATTGTTGTTGCTCTTAACGCACAACATAACCAAAATAGAGTAGCAGTGCAGCTGCATTTCAGTCATATAGTTCTTTGCATCTGGAACATTGACTCCTTGAAGATAACCATGACCATACAGGGACAGGTAGATTCTCTGTGGGAAATTAAGATGATATTTCTTCAAGTACTTAGCCAAATTTGGGAGAGTGCTGTCGCAGATATCATAGTGATCATGGCCAACAATGTTCATCATGTCATCAATCATCTTGCTTGCTAGTTCACCAGCCGTTCCGATTCTCCCGAGAGCCATTGAATCTGCACAATAGTTGAATAAAATAACTCTTAAATGGGTTTATTATTCATAAAATTTGTGAAAGAATTCAGAAAAATGGCTAAGGAATTAAGGCGCGCAAGTATAAACTTGGCGCACATGTAAGGATGTGCCGCGCAAGTATTTAGTGCGCAAGTATCACCGCGTAGGTCCAGATACCTTGACAGTAGCACGACATCAAGGAAATAGTGGGAAACAGAGAAACTTGTGCGGCGAGAGCTCAAAAGATTCAAATCCATATGCTTTTTATGGAAGTGGACCCTCTATTTATAGACGCGGCCTTGACCCTACGCGCCGTACCCTGCGCGATCAAAGGCCGTATCCCTGTGCGCAAGAACCTATGCGCCTGAAGCTCATTTGTGCGCTATAACCTGCGTGCCTAGTGTTGCGCCCTGAAAACTTATGCGCTGCATTTCCTTTGGTTTTCTTCTTTTCCTCAGAGTCAAATCCGCATTTCTTTTGGATCCAACTCTGAGGGGGGGGGACTTTTGTTGACACTCCTTTTCATCACATTTTCTAAAAGAATGGAAAGGGAAATGACTTATCACAAATTGATTCATACTTTGAAGAAAACATAAAAAATAGACAAAGGCATGAACAAGATATCAAAAGCACATGTGCCATGAAGGTTTCATCACTGTCGTGAAAGTGGACTTGTGCGACGCCTAATGGTCACGCAAGTGACTTGAGTGCCCTAAAGGATAACCACCCGGGGTCTTCTTCAGCCTATAAATAGACCCCGTGGGCCCCCCATTCAGGGAGGAATTTTTCCAAAATTTAGATTTATAGCTTTGAATGTACAAGTCTCTTCTCCAGGTCTTCCAAACACTTCTAAGGTAATTCTTTACCTATAATGTAAGGTATAAACAAGAGGAGTAAGGCCTAAGTGTTAGAATTCACTAACACTTGCACGCCTAAAGTGTTTTACCCTTAAAGGGAATGAAAATACTTGCATGCAGTCCTACTTCCTCACCAAAACTTGTGCGCCTCTCTTCTGGAAGTACCTCTGGATAATTATAAAGGCATTGGTCAAGGATCTCTCAAGTATTACCATACTGGTTTACAAACGCGCAAGTACCCATAGGTCGCGCAGGTATACCTGCTTGGCCAGGACTTGCGCGCCCACATAGTACCTGCGTTCTTGCAAGGACTTGCGTGCCCCTACCTTTTTAGGTTCCCTTCTTTCCCATTTCACCCCTCTTAAGCCATTCCACCTCTCCTATTAAAGATTTAGTCTTCAAGACACTATTCAAATCCATTTATGGCATGATTTCTTGATTTTAATTCCTTATCTAAAAGGAATTCTGTGGAATTTCTCTCAAAACCTAGTGATTTACACATTTTTATGTCACTAAAGATTGAAATTTCATTCATTCAACCTCATCCTTTAAGATGAGAGAATCCTTAACCTGGGTCTCCTTTTTAGGAATAATCCCCAGTCATAATTCATTAATCTGGGCATCCTCATCAGGAGTAAGCCCCAAGTCCTCTAATTTGGGCATCCTCCTTAGGAGTAAGCCCCAGATCCCCTAACCTGGGCCTCCTTTTCACGAGTAAGCCCCAGTCATAATTCCCAAAATCATGGGCATCCTCCTTATGAGTAATCCCCAGTCCATGTCCTCATTAATTTGGGAATATTCTTTAGGAGTAAGTCCCAAGTCCCTTAATTTTTCAAATCCCTTTAACCTGGGCCTCCTTTTCAAGAGTAAGCCCCAGTCTAAGTTTATCTTAACCAGTCCTAATTTACCATTGATATGGGATTTCGTCTCAGGAGTAAAACCCAAATCACAAGTCTTATCCTAATTTGGGCCTCCTTTTTAGGAGTAAGACCCAAGTTAGAGTATTCAAATCTCCATGAAGAACATATACCTTTATGGACCCTGTTCTTGGATTTCTTCCCTGAAGTAAATCCTAATATTTATTTATCTGGGCAGTAATACATACATAAGTCCCACATTATTTCTTATGATTGCATGTTTCATGGCACAATTGTCTGAATTTTTTACCAATACCTCTTGTTTCTCACACCTAGCATTACTCACGTGAGCTTAGAGTGTAAAAGTAATTATGAAATCCTTCTTTGATCCATCAATCATAAAAATCATACTCCTTACTCAAACTACGTGGGTTCTGATTCCTTTTCTAAATAAAGGATACGTAGGTAGCCCATTTGCGGGTTCGATCCCCACTCTGAAATAATCCATGTCCTTTTCAATGACAATAAAGTTCAAGTGCCCCACTGAGTGGCATTAAAACCAGCATGGTCATCATAAATGACCAAGAGGCTTCTATATAAATGTGTCGAAGGATACCATTGACCAAGAATCTCTAATAAATACAGATGATTCTCTATCAAGGAATAACCTCGAATACATATAAAAGATTCTCTAAATTTCCTACATATTTAATCATTGATTGTCAGATCTAAAGGAATGCTCATTTTATACTTGGTAATGTAATAAGGATTCACGAACATAACTTAAATCTATAAAGAGAGTCCTGGAATAGACAATAATTCCACTAAAAAGGTGTGAAGAGTCCGACCTCCCATCCTCTCGACCAATGCAAATTCCTAAGCCTCATTATTCCTCAGATTCAAATATTCTTAAGCCATAGTTTACATTTTTTCCCTCATACTTGAGTATGGTAATATGTTTTCAAATAAATTGTCAAAGAATTGAGTCAATTTTAATCCATTCGGTCAAAGCTATTTAGACCATAAACATTTGCCTCCTTATGTCCGACGTGCATGAATTTAAACTGCCCACAAAAGACAAGGGAACTCTGAATAAAAGTCAAGTTCCAACTCTCTAAACATACCTTTTGTATAATTTAGGTAATACTGAGCAATTAAAAGATTCAAAGTTTGTAGGGTTATTTACATTAATCCTAGTAAAAATCAAACTATACTGCTAGGCCCATTGTCTTAATTAAATTTAAAGAAGGTATCGAAAGAATGCAGGTACAAATGATTGAAGGTGAAAGTGTTTTTCATTGATACACAAGATATAGAAGGACATCCACATACTGGAGTCTCTTCTCTTTTTCAAGAATTATAGGAGTCTTTCAACATAACTCTTCATTTGATTTACGGCATCCCAAGCTTCACTAAGAACCACCTGGAATTCATTCATTCAACTAGATACAATAAGAGATGCAGTGATACCAGCTCTTCTTGGAACAATTGTAAAAGGATGTTCTTGAGTGCGGTTTGAGGAAATTTTCTGCTTGTCAAATAGTAAATCTGTTTCTGTCCAAGAGACTTGGAAGATGGATACATGGATTTGAGAATGGTGCATTAGAAGTAAAGATCTATTTGGAGAGATAACAATTTTCAGATATTTCCCTAATTCCATGTTTGTATTCTCTCCACCAACTGGTAGTGGAAAACATTTCAGCCCATGGGTTTTCCATTTTCATATCTGCAAGGAAATGGCATGGAAGGAAAATTTGAAAGTTCACACCATTGTTGTTGATCTTAATGCACAACATAACTGAAATAGAGGAGTATAAGTGCAACTGCATTTCAGGTGTATAGTTCTTTGAATTTGGAACATTGACTCCTTGCAAATGACCATGACCGTACAGGGGCAGGTAGATTCTCTGTGGGAAATTAAGATGATTTTTCTTCAGATACATAGCCAAATCTGGAAGAGTTCTATCTTTGACGGTATAATAATCATGGCCAATGATGTTCATCATATCATCAATCCACTTGCTAGCCAGTTCATCAACTATTCTGGTTCTAAGAGCCATTGATTCTGCACGAAAGTTGAATAAATTAACCTTTAAGTATGTTGATTTTTCATAAAATTTGTGAAGGAATTTTAGAAAAATGGATAAGTCATTAAGGCTTTCAAGTAAGGATGTGTTGCACAAGTATTTGGTGTGCGAGTATCACCGCGTAGGTCCAGATACCTTGATAGTAGCGTGACATCAAGGAAACAGTGGGAAACAGAGCAACTTGCGCGGTAAATACAACTTGCGCGGTGAGAGCTCGAGAGTTTCAAATCCATATGATTGTATGGAAGTGAGGACCTCTATTTATAGACAAGGACGAAACCCTACGCGCCATACCCTGGGTGCCCAAAGCCCCTACCCTGCGTGCCAAATCCTACACGCCCAAAGCTCATTTTGCACGCCAGACCTTGCGTGCCCCAATTTCCTTTTGACTCTCATTTTCCTCAGAGTAAAATCTTCATTTCTTTCAGATCCAACTCTGAGGGGGGACTTTTATTGAAGATCCTTTTCGTCACATTGTCTAAAATAATGGAAAGGGAAATGACTTATCAAAAATTGATTCATCCTTTGAAGAAAACATCAAAAATCGACAAAGGCATGGACAAGGGATCAAAAGCACATGTGCTGCGCAAGTTTCATCATTGTCGCGCAAGTGGACTTGCATGATGCCTCATGGTCATGCAAGTGAATTGTGCTCCCTAAAGGATAACCACATAGGGTCTTCTATAGCCTATAAATAGACCCTGTGGGACCCCCATTCGAGGAGGAATTTTTTCAGAATTCATATTTAGAGCTCTGAACACCCAAGTCTCTTCTCCAGGTCTTCCGAACACTTCTAAGGTAATTCTTTACCTAGAATGGAAGGACTAAACAAGATGAGTAAGGTCTAAGTGTAATAATTCAATAACCCTTTCACACCTAAAGTGTTTTACCCTTAAAGGGAATGAAAATAATTTCCCACCACCCTACTTCGTCTCCAAAACTTGCGCGCCTCTCTTCTGGAAGTACCTCAGGATAATTATAAAGGCATTGGTCAAGGATCGCTCATGTATTACCATACTAGTTTACAAATGCGCAAGTACCCATAGGCCACGCAGGTATACCTATGCAACCAGGGCTTGCACGCCCACGCAGTACCTGCGCGCCTGCCAGGACTTGCGCACCCCTTCCTTTTTAGGTGCCCTTCTTGCCCATTTCACCCCTCTTAAGCCATTCCACCTCTCCTATTCAAGATTCAGTCTTCAAGACACTATTCAAAGCCATTTATGTCATTATTTATAGATTTTAATTCCTTATTTTAAAGGAACTCTGTGGAATATCTCTCAAAACAAAGTGATTTAGACATCTTTATGTCACTAAAGATTGAGATTTCATTCATTCAACCACATCCTTTAAGATGAGAGAATCCTTAACCTGGGTCTCCTTTTCATGAATAATCCCCAGTCATAATTCATTAATTTGGGCATCCTCCTCAGGAGTAATCCCCAAGTCCTCTAATTTGGGAATCCTCCTTAGGAGTAAGCCCCAGATCCCCTAACCTGGGCCTCCTTTTTAGGAGTAAGCCGCAGTCATAATTCCCCAAATTATGGGCATCCTCCTCAGGAGTAATCCCCAAACCCTAATTCCTTTAACCTGGGCCTATTTTTTAGGAGTAATCCCCAGTCCAAGTCCTCATTAATTTTGGAATATTATTTAGGAGTAATTCCCAAGTCCCTTAATTTTTCAAATCCCTTTAACCTGGGCCTCATTTTCAGGAGTAAGCCCCAGTCTTAATTTCTCTTAACCAGTCCTAATTTACCTTTGATCTGGGATTCCTTCTCAGGTGTAAAACCCAAATCATAAGTCCTCTCCTAATTTGGGCCTCCTTTTCAAGAGTAAGCCCCAAGTTAGAGTATTCAAATCTCTATGAAGCACATATACCTTTATGGAACATGTTCCTGGATTTCTTCCCTAAAGTAAATCCTAATATTTATTTATCTGGGCAGTCATACATACATAAGTCCCACATTATTTCTTATGATTGTATCTTTCATGGGATAATTGTCTAATTTTTTTACCAATACCTCTTGTTTCTAACACCGAGCATGACTCACATGATCTTAGAGTGTAAAAGTAATTATGACATCCTTATTTGAGCCATCAATGATAAACATCATACTCCCTTTCTCAAACTACATGGGTTCTGATTCCTTTTCTAAACAAAGGATACATAGGTATCCCATTTGCTGGTTCAATCCCAACTCTGAAATAATCCACGTCTTTCTGAATGACAATAATCTTCATGTGCCCCACTGAGTGGCTTTAAAACCATAATGGTCATCATAAATGACCAAGAGGCTTCTATATAAATGTGTCGAAGGATACCATTGAACAAGAATCTCTAATAAATACATATGATTCTCTATCGATGAAGAACCTCGAATACATATAAAAGATTCTCTAAATTTCCTAAATATTTAATCATTGATTGTCAGATCTGAAGAAAAGCTCATTTTATACTTGGTAATGTAATAAGGATTCACGAACATAACTTAAATATATAAAGAGAGTCTCGGAATAGAAAATAATTCCCCTAAAAAATTGTGATGATTCCGACCTCCCATCCACTCGACCAATGCAAATTACTAAGCCTCATCAGTCCACAAACTAATGAGTTCCTAACTTTGGAAAGTATGTCCAACTGGATGTGGAATCATTGGATGTTTTCGGTTCTATGAACAAACTTGTTAGAAACCGATCAGAATGTTTGAACCATCAATCATGGAGGTCATCCCTGGATTCTAAGGGAAACCGTTGTTTAGAGGGTGGTTACCTCCTCTGTGGCCACCACTTGGGTGTTCCATGTGAAATTTCACCTAATGGATAATTGAATAAATTGCTCGGAATAACTTTTAGATTTCAGATTAGTTTTAAAAATGATGTTTTCATCACTATATGAATGTTTATAGGTCCCAAACCTCTTATTGAGTATTTAGATAAATATATGTTTGGAATTTCACATGTAGTAAATTTCCTCTTTAACCATGATATGATTTCAAGTTACCTCTTGAGATTATTAAATTGAAATTCCATGTTAAATGAATTAAATGGATCAGACTACATAGGATGAATCCTTCAGGATGGTGGATTCCCATAAATTATTTGACTAATTAAAATGTATTAATATATAGTGTAGATTATCTAAGATGGATACCCTCCTTGATATTAATGTAATGTATTAAAATAATTGGAATTATTTTCACATTATTGATTACACTACCACAAATGAATTGAATAAATTAAATGCAATGATCTATTTCATGTTATATTAAATGCATCTTATGAATTGTAATGCATTAAATGCAATACAAATGGGATAAATGTACACACGAGAGGTATTTCCTCATGTTTTATATTATAAATACAATTATTACTTAATATAGGATATGATACAATGGTAAGGGTTCCATTGATAATGATAGTATAACAATCCCTTACATTGGGTGTGGAGAATGACTTCTTGGACCGTTAATACTGTTAGGAATATGGGATTGACGTGCCGGATTACATTTTTCAAGTGATGACGTGGTGGATCATTCACAATCCCAAGTGTCATGCATGACATCTCACACACTTATTTGGATTTAGGGAATGTACCATATTTCTTGATCTTATAGGATCATAAGACAGGGCATGGATGTTTGAGTTACTCCCCAGACTGGAAAACAACTAGTATTCCAAGTTTATGACCACTTAATTCTGTGAATACTTGGTTCATATAGGTGGATAGAACATATATAATTATAATAAAAATAAACTATTAATCTATATTTATATTGTGACTGATCGGACATCCATATCAATCATGAGATGAAGTAGTTAGACCTGCCAGGTGTGATTTAGGGACATGAGTATGTGGTTATTTATATATTCATTGTTGTTAATTAGTTACCATTACTTGAAAGTTGTTTAATTATGATCACTACTTACACAATGACACCGTTGGTTGGGACCTACTACTTTTATTATCCTAAAACATACTCATACTGCCTTTGGTACTTGAGAATATTACATGATTGTAGATATGAGTAAGGGAAAGGGCGCTACTAGAGGTTATTGATTCAATTTTAATATAGTTGGATCATAGGACTAGAGCACTGGCCATAGGCTTGACATGCTAGTGGAGAAGCCTCTTATTATTTCTATAATTTATGTATATCATGATTTTATTCTAGTTCCCATGTTCCCCTTTTTGTATATCAACATTTCATTCATCAATGTTTTCACACTACCATAGTGGCTTATGATTACATTATCAATTGTCAAGTAATTATTTATTCTTCCACTATTTATTCTTTTGTTCAGTCTACGTATACATTTTTTTACTAATGTTGTATGTTTATTTTGTATCCTTTGTAATACTCTGACATGAGGGTATAGTCTCCCCACTATACCACCTTTACACCCTAACTGTTGTTGACAACCTATAGTGTATGATGAGGTTCTCCTGAAGCCATGCGAGCCATCGACTCAGGGCACGAGTTTAGTGGATCCCATGATGGGATGTTACAAAGTGGTAATAGAGCTTTTTTTTCCTTTGTCTTACTGTTTCAGAATTAGAGAGGATATTAGGATTTAAAGGAATTTTGAATTTAAACTATTTTGGAGGAAGCTAACCCATGTACAGGGCAAACCCAAATTACCTTGGATGGGTAATTATATTTATTAATTATGCAATTTATGGTTGATATGACTTTATTATACAGTGACAAAATTATTTTATGATGTTATTAATTTTGGTATTATTGAAATGACATTTCTTTACCATGTACCAATGAAATGAGTGAAATTCATCACATGCATCATATTAGGTACAATAGGACTAATATGAAATACTTTTTACATTCCATGTTGAATTTTTAGAATGAAGTTTCTTGTGAATATTGAGAGTTCTTGAGAATGTGTTGAATTCTGCTGACACTTCATTAAGGGATTTGAAAAAATAATTGATTCTTAAAGTTGTTTCCTTTACCTAACATCATTTTCCTGAATTGGTCAATGAAGACACCATAAGAATTCAATTATGGAATGTTGAGCCATATATCATTGGCCACATTGGATAGAACATGTTAAAGTGTGGGTTAAGTGGATTCCATATTTTGGTTCATAAGGAGTCTGGGCTCTTTTGGATCAAAAAATTTAATCCACCTAATTCATCCACTCTAAAGAGATTTAAATGTTAGAACAAGAATTTTTTTTAAGATGTATTATAATGTAAGAAAAAAACATATTATAAATATCCAACATAGAGACATGGACCACAACTAGGTCTTAGTAGTGTGTTTTGGGGAATCTCTTATGTTATTAGGGACTCTTGTGATCTCTTTCTACCGCCCAGTCCTGGCTTTTGGAGCAGGTAGGGAGGCATGGTATTTTCTATAGGAAGTCTATGAACCCATCCTATTTTCCTATTTGTAATATTATTAATTGATTAAATCCCCTACAAGTTGTGTGTTTGGAATTTTATAATTATGCTTCCTTGAATTCCTCTAACCACACACCATAACGTTGGTGGCAACCATGATCCTGAGGTGGTGGTCCCTGAGCCTCCACTGATTCCCCTGGTAGTGACACCTATGGAACCTCTTCTTATACCTGATATGGGCATTGATTATTATTTTTGAGATGGATTTATGTGTATGTTAAAGATTAAGAAAGGTGTTGTTTGACCAACCCCGAGTATGGTGGAGTTGACTCAGTAATTCCAGTGACAACATCCTCTCATGTTTTTGGGGGATGAAAGACCTCACATTTTCGAGTCTTGGAACGAAACTATTATTTCTATATTTTATAATCTTCAGAAACCTCTAGAGAGAAGGTTCAAGTTAGATGTGTATATACTAAATGAATCTGTTATGTGGAGGTGGGTTGTTATAGCCTAGGATGATTGTCATGGAGATAGGGTTTGTGAAGACTCCCTGATTATCTTATTGGACTACTTATTTCCCCAGACTGTGAGGGCAAATAGTGATAGAAAATTTATAAACCTGAAGTATGGGATCATGAATTTTATGGAATACTATCATCATTTCACAAATCTTGAATAGTTCAACCTACTCTATTTTTTGATGATATTATAACCACCAGATGATTCGAGGATGGGCTAGTTTATGCCATCTGTTCATTGGTAAATGTTTTCAGGTTGACAACCATTTATAATATCATCACCCAAGACATTATTAAAGAGAGAATATTAAGGGAGGACAATGGGGAAAGTTAGGCTAGTTTGACACCCAGAGATACCAGGTTTCCTTATTCTATTTGAAAGATACATTTTAAGGCTACTCAAGGAGGTAGTAGTACATAGGATCCTCATACTGATAGCTTTCTAATATATAACCAATGTGGAAAGTTGGTACACACAATATCATAGTTCTTGAATGATCCAGTGGAGTGTAGAAGTTGTGGAAGGATGGGCCATATCTTTTGTTTATGCAAGACCTCTCCTTTAGTGCCTAGAGAGTGGGGATATATGCCTACTCCATGAGCATGTGCAAGGCCGATAATATCATTATAGGAAGGCAGCTCAAGTACCATAGGTCATTCAGGACAAGGTGGAAGTCAAGGAATAGGTACTCAGACTTATGATTCTTAGTGCATGCAGAGAGGGATTGGTCAGGGTAGTCATTAAGTGACTCAATGTCATGGTATATGCCAATTATATGCAGTACAACCTACACATGAGGAGTATAGAGCCAGAAATTATATTATATGAGTTACTATTCTAGTAGCCTCTACTTTAGTGCCTACTTTATTTTACACAGATACATGTCTCTCATTTATATATGAGACTATTATTGAAATTATGGGCCTTGAAATACAGAACATTTGTGAATTATTTATTCTAGATACACCGTTAGGTAACCGGTTGGAGGGCGTTCACTTTTGAAAGGATTTACCCTTAAGATAGGTGACTAACTTTTCATATGGAATTTGTTTTCCCTCAAACTTATGGGTATTAACGTAATTATTAAGATGGGATTGTTAGTTCCATAAATATCCCATATTGACTGATATTTCCAAAGGGTGGAATTTACGTCACCAGAAGGCATAAATCATATGCAAGAGGTATAATGGGATGTATGTGTGACTCAAGCTAGACCCTAGCTGTAGAGGGTGAGGATTGTGATAGCTCAAATCACTAGTATTTTCCTATATGAACATGGGTTATGACATGATGTTTTTCCTCCTATAGTGCAGTGCTTAAGAGACATATTTCTGGAATAATTCTCTTGTCTACCTCTAGTGCGAGAGCTAGAGTTTTCTATAGAGCTAGTATGTGGAAGACCAGCAGTGGAAATTCCTCCTTATAGGATAGAAGCTATAAATATTATGAATTTTAAGAAACAATTGGAGGATCCAGTGGCTAAATAAATGATATGACCCAACACATATCCTTGGGTTTAACTTGTCCTTTTTTCCATGAATGTAGATCATACCCTCAGGATCGGCATGGATTACCATCATTTTAACCAACTAAGAATAATGAATTGGCATCCGATACATAGAATAGAAAACTTCATAGATTATCTTGAAGGAGAGAAGTGTTTCAAAAGATATATTTGAGGTTGGTCTATAAACATGTGAATTTAAGGACTTTAGAAATAGCTCACATATATTTTAGGAGCATGCATGGTCCATAAGAGTACCATTTTATATTGTTCGAACTCATGAACACACCTGCTATTTTTATACCTCTTATGAATCATGTTTTCATCCCGTATATGGATTCATTTTTTGTATTATTAAGTAATGATATCTTAGTGTATTCACACTCTAGAAATGACCATTCCAACCATTGGGATATCATACTGAATAAACTGATAGAGAATCATATTTATGCTATGCTTAGTAAATGCCAATTTTGGATTGACAAAGTCCACTTCCAGGGTCATATCATCTCAAAGTTATGATTTTTAGTAGACCTAGAGAAATTCAGAGATATAGTTTCCTGGGAGAAGCCTATGAAAATATTTTAAATATATATTTTCTTGGGGATATACACATATTATAGATACATAATCCATGATTTCCCACACCTTGTAGTGCCACATATGGGATTAAAAAATAAGGGTGTTAATTTTGTATGGTTAGAATCTTATGAAGAATCCATTCAAGAGTTGAAGGGACATTTGACTTATGAACCACTAAAAATTATTCTATAGATAATAAAAAGTTATACAGTCTTCATTAATTCATAAGGTATCTGGTTTGAAGTTGTTCTGATACAGGAAACTAAAGTAATCATGTACGGGTCTCATTAGTCGAGGCCTCACAAGAAAAATTACCCAACAAATGAACTTGATTTATCCATTGTGTATCATACTCTATGTTGTTGGATACACTATATAATTGGAGATAAATTCATTTTATACACTGAACAAAAAATCCTCAAGTACATCATTACACATTAGGATCTGAATCTCAGACAGCTAAGTTGAGTGGAGTACCAACAATCATTTGATTTCAAGAATTCCTACATGCCTGGTAAAGGAAATAATGTAGCCGACACATTGAACCAGGAGACTCAGATGAAGGTGGTTCATGAATATAGTGTAGAATGGATACTTATTGCCTCATTATCATAGACTCATATTGAGGTTTAGGAGGAACATGGTTAGAATATCATGTCGATCTTAGAAATGAATTATACTCTTCTGAAATAGGTGTGTTCAAGATAGTTATCAGATCCAGAAGGACTTTTCCAAAGGAAAAGAATCTTAGATGATGATGCATTTTAAGGAGGGTCCATATATGAGGTTGATAAATTACAATTCCATGCATGCGTATGGGTCCCAGTAGACATCTTAGAGGAGTTGATGCAAGAATTCCATGCCTCCACATGGTAATTTCACTCTAGTGGTGCCAAAATGTATCGAGATATATGACACCATTATTAGTATATTGGAATTAAACATGAGTTTTAAAGCTTCACCACTCATTGTTACATTTTTCAATAAGTTAAAGCATAACATTAGTGACCAGCTAGGCTTTTAAATCAGTTTTTCATTCCCAAATGGAAATGGGATGATGTTTTGAAGGATTTTGTGACCGGTTTACCCAGATCACCTCATGGAAATGATACAGTGTAGGTTTTCATTGATTGTTTGATGAAGGTCTCACACTTTTTTCCCATGTGAGAGACTATATCGATACATGAGATAGAAATATTGTACATCAGGGTGGTTGTACGTATTCATGGAGCTCCTCATTATATATTTTCCGTGAAAGATTCTCATTTCAAATCATGGTTTTGGAAGGGGATATAGAAGGAATTTGGTACTTGTGTTCTTCTAATCATGACCTATCACCCTTAGACAAATGGAAAGACGTAGAATATGATTTAGGTGTTGGAGTAAATTCTCTATCCATTTTTCCATGATTTTGGGGGTTATTGGGAGAAGGATATTCCCCTCATTTAGTTCACTTATAATGGAATCTTTTAGGATACCATAAAGATATCTCCGTAAGATTACTTAAATTGTAGGCCTTGCCTCTCAACTATGTGATGGATAGTGGTAGAGGAGGAAGTTATACATGGACCATGTCTCGTACAAAATACTATAGAGAGGGTACAACTAATTATAAAGGCCTTGAACATAGCTCAATCTAGAAAAAAGACATATTCTGAAAGAAGCACATGGCCTGTTGAAATTGAAGTTGGAGACCAAGTTTTCTTGTGAGTATTACCTAGGTTGGGCCATAGACGTATTTAGTTGTAGGGTAAACTCTCACCAAGGTTTGTTGGAACCTTTGAGGTTGTTAAATAGATCAGACCTATGGATTTGGAGTTTGAACTTAATCAGTGATAAAAGTCTATGCATGATGTCTTTCATGTATCTCAGCTTCACTGATACTATCCAGACCCATCACACCCCTTTAAACCTAATGAGGTTAAGCTATATATGGATGCTTTCTTCGAGGAGTATCTCATTCATGTAGTGGATCAGAGCATGAAAAAACTCTAAAGTAGGTCAGTTCCATTAGTATGAGTGCTAAGGAAGCACATCCAGGTACATGATGAGACCTGGGAACAAGAAGATGATATAAAATCTCACTGGTTGGAGCTCTATCCAAGTGATACCACTTTACCCTCAAAATGAAAACTCTGGGATGAGTTGATTTAAGGAGGGGAGTTTTTAACGAGCCATCTTTTAATAAAGGCACAAATTAATTTTTTAAAATTTACATTCATTAAATGTCCCTAATATTGATTCCTCATCAAGCCAAGGAGGTATGAGGTGCATCATGGGCTCAGTTAGAGACCAAATCTATGAAATGCGAAGAAAAGACCGGGTTGGATGGTATGCATGAAACTGTGTGACCCAGGGCACACAACTGTGTTCCCGATTATAGGTTTGGGATAGAACTTGAATGATTAGTGCATGATTTGTAAAACTGTGATCCTAATTGTGTGGAGTTCCCCCTAATAGTAGTGTCTTATGCACGGTTTTCACACAGTTTGGATGAATCTTCAACAAAACTATATGCCCATTTATTTTGATGTGAAAATTCAATTTTTTTTATGAAATCTGTAACCTATTTTCCTTTCTACCTTCTCCCATTCCTATATGCATCTCCACTTCTCCCTCTCATTGATATCAAATATCCCTCAACCTAGGATCTCATATATATCTCTTATTTGGTGTCCGAATAATGATACAAATGAAGAATTAGATGGCTTAAGGCATTATCTTCATTCTTATTAACATCAAATCAATTTTAACTTTTTAATCCATCATTATATTTATTTGAAATCCCGTTTCCCCTAATTTCAAGGTGTTTGACTATTTATTAGATATCTTCCAACCAACATTGAATACAAGGCTGATATCGAGTGAGGAATCATATACGACATTGAAGTAGGATGTCTCATCATTTTCCCTCTGATTTTTCATGCTTCGTAGCTATATTGTTGTGCTTCCTTCCAAATTTTTCCTATGATCCCCATTTAATTGAGTTCATCATGTCAAATGGATCCTTGCACCTTAATATATGCCTATAGAATCAATTTGTGTAGTTTAGAGTGTGGTTACCTCACTTATGGCCACCCCATGGGTGTTCGAAGTGAAATTTACACTTATGAGTAACTGAATAAATTGATCAGAACACGTTTTAGCTTTTGATTTAGTCTTAAAAAGATATTTCCATTCTTATATGAATTTTATAGAATCTAAAGCATATCATTGGTTTTTGGATAAACCAATCATTATAATTTACCATGTAGGAAATTACCTCTTTGACCATGGAACCTTTATAAGTTAACCCTTGAGCTTATTAAATTGAAATTCCATGTTAAATGAATTAAATGGATCAGATTACATAGGATGATTCATTTACGATGGTGGATTCCCAAAAAAAAATTGACTAATTGAAATGGATTAATATATATTATGTCTTATAAAAGTTGTATGCCCTTCGTGATATGAATGTAATGTATTAAAATAATTTGAATTAATTTTACAAGGTGGATTAATTTCAATCAAATAAATTGAAAGAAATTAAATGAAATGATTTATTTCAATATATATTTAATTCTTATTATTAATTTTAATTCCTTGTATATAATATGAATTGGATAAATGTATACATGAGAGTTATTGTCTCTTGTGCTCGATTATATATAAAATTACCCCATGATAGAGGTTGCCATAAAATGGTAAGGGTTTAGTTGAGGAGGCCGTTATGATGCTCCCATACATCTGTTGTTGAGTATAATGTCTCACACCATTGATACTATTAGGATGGTGGACTTGAAGCACCACATTCCTTTGTTCGAGTGATGACAAGATGGTTCACACTCCATCCCCTGTGTCGTGCTTGATGCCTCTCACTCTTAGTGGGATATAGGGTATGTACCCTAGTGCTTGATCTTACAGGATCGTTATAATAGTCATGGATGTTTGAGTTACACCTCGGTCCAACTAGCAAATGGTATTCCATGTATATGGACACTTACATACACTCATACTTGGTATATATAGGTAGATGAAATATATATACAGTGACTAATCAGAATTCCGTACTATCCATCAGCCGATGCAGGTAGACCCGCTAGGTGTCCTTTAGGAACCTGAGTGGGTAGTTATTTATTTATTAGTCTTTGTTAAATAATTACAATTATCATCACATTCTTTAATTATGAGAACTATTTAGATCACATTTAGACACCATTGGTGTGGTCCTACTGATATTATTATCTCAAATCCTACTCATGTTTCCTTTGCTACCTTAGAAGATAATATGACCGCATGTATGAGTATGAGAAAGGTCCCTACTACAGGTTGTTGATACATTTTGCATATAGTTAGAGATTAGGAGTAGGGGACTGAGTATAATCTTGAGATTCTAGTGAAGAATCCTTTTATTCTTTTTTTACTTTTTTATTCCATGATTTTATGCTTGTTCCATTATTCCACTTTTTTATATTATTATTGCATTCAGCCATGTATTAACACATCCATAATGGATTTTGATTACATTACCATTTGTTCATTAGTTACTTATTATTTCATTATTTATCTATTTATTTTGTTTTCATATATATGCTTATTCTTATGTTGTATGTTTATCGTGTATGATTTATTACACTCTTACATGAGGGTATAGTATCCCCACTATAAAAACTTTACACCCTTATTTCTAGTTGACTACCTTTGTCATATGAGGAGGTGTACTTGAGGCCATGTGACCCATCATCTTGGGGAAAAATTTAGTGGATCCTGGGTTGGGACGTTACATAATAATTCCTGTTATTTGAGTAGAAAAGATGAAAATAAATTATGGCATAGAAATATAGGCCATATTTGAAAATGACTAAAATTAAAATTTTAAAGCATAATATTGTGAGATATTTTATCAAGCTAAATAGAGACGAGGATTAAATAAATTAACCCTTTCCAAAGGGGAAATTAGCTCAATTTTCACACAAAATAGTAGATATTCTATATTCTATACTCATTCTAATTATTCCTAACGATTTATGTGGTCCAATGGGAAAAAACTCTATTATAGGTGATTAGTATTTCATTACATTAATTGATGTCTACACTCAAGATAATAATGTAATGTTTATTGAAGAAAAATCATGGAAAATTAAAATTTTCAAAATTTTTAGAACCCATGTTTAGAAGTAAATGGGTCTCTATATCATGAAAATGAGATCATATAATGGTATGGAATTTACCTATGATGCTTGTGAAAGATATAGTTGAAAACATGGAATCAAGAATTAATATATCACAACACACACTCAACAGAAGAATGGGGTAGCTGAAGGAAATAATAGAATCATAGTAAATATAGGAAGTACTTTTATTTCAAACAAAAAATATAAATTATTTTTGGAGAGAAGTTGCATATACTAAAACATATAAGAAAAAAATCTATTGAGACAAAAAACAAAAAACAAAAAATATTAATTTCGGTAAAAGATAAAATCATCTCTCAAATAATTCAAATATTTTTGAATCCCTTTCATTATAAATATCAAGAATAATAATTTGGGAAAATTTGAAAAAAAAAAGTTGAGACATGAATTTTCAGGGGCTATCTATCTAATTGTAGTGGATACATATGTTGGAAAAAAAAATAAAAAACCTAGTAGACTGTATTGATGTTGGAATTATTGAAAATAATAATAAATAAAACAATTTGGATTATACATATTCAGAAAATTTAGTAGAAAATAGTATAAAAATGGAATAGAAGAATTATAAAGATACTCAGAAAGAAATAAAACTACTGATATTGATTCTTAATATACTAGTAATAAAGATCAATCTAATAAAAATAATATTAAATGATAAACAAATTTAATGAAACATGTTGAAACTAAGAATACGATAGGAAGTCAATAAGCTCATATTAAAAGTAGGTAAATATTTAGAATTGAATATCAAACTATACATATTTTTGAAATTGAACCTCATATATTAGAAATGGATTTTGAGCATTGGGAGTGGATAAAAACTATGAATGAGGAACGTGATCAGATTTCTAAGAATTCCACATGCGATTTTGTGCCAAGAACAAAAAAAAAGTTATCACCACCAAGTGGGTTTTTAAAAATAAGATAAATTAAGAAAGATATGTTTCATGAAAAAATATTGGTTGGTTTTTAAAGAATACTCTCAAATAAAACTAATTGACTTTGAATAAAAAATTTCACCAGTATCAAGGATAGAATCTATTATTTTATGATCCTGACCTTTCTGGAGATACCTTGTGCATTTTTTAGGTACTATTTTACCCTTTTTTTGGTTATACCTTGGTTGGGTTTTGTTTTGGGGCTATTTTAGGTAAAATTGGTGAAATTTTGAATCCAATGGGGTTTATCATGGCTGGTGAATGATTAGGTAAAACCATAAAAATATTCTCTTGGAAATATGACACCAATATTGGAGACACAAGAGGTGGTGCAAGGTTGGCACATAGTTTGGAAAAACCATTTGGCCTCCCTCCCCAAACTATACACCCTCAAACAGAACGGGTTTACGTTGTTGATACATGGATTTTCTAGCCATGCACTGACCTATGAGTAACCATGAATCCCCTATGTTGAGGTGCATGTTTAAGGTTTATAGATATTTATACTATGTTACTTTGACCAAGAAACATTCCATACATGTTTTATTTCCCTC
This sequence comes from Viscum album, assembly GCA_963277665.1. Classification (NCBI taxonomy): domain Eukaryota; kingdom Viridiplantae; phylum Streptophyta; class Magnoliopsida; order Santalales; family Viscaceae; genus Viscum; species Viscum album. The sequence continues at coordinate 1,819,545,235 of OY728127.1, forward strand.
AAAAAATTTATTAAATTTCCTAAACCCCCATGTTTTTTCCCAAATCGACCAGGATTAGCACTAATTGATTACCTTCTATTTAAGAAGCTCCTAGGAGAATTCCAAGGGTCATAGAACCACATCTGATGTGAATCAAAGATTCAATGGAAGGATTTGACTCCTATTTCAGTATGTAATTTCGTATCATTGGTTTAATCTCTATCTTATATCTCTTTCATGATGAATAAATATTATTCATAATCTATTGGTGATGGTTTTGATCTAGGATTTTCTGCATCATTTTTCATTGGATCATAATCCTATTTTTTCATCAAATATCTTTTGCGCCATTGTGATTTCAATCTTTCCACATCAAATTGTGGATTATGGGTTGGTGATAGTTCTTCAACGATCCTGAGGTAGGTGATATAATTGTAAATTCCCATGGTATTTATTTAATTTGGGAGTATGTAATTATGATATTTCAATTTACACATTGGGAAAACACATTTTGAATTAAATTAATTGATTGATTGAATAATGTGATTTTCAAATTGATGGAAACCTAAGGAATGTGTTTATATGATTTAAATGATGATTTTTAAATTATGAATTTCCAATAAATAGATTTATGAATTATGATTAATAATGAATAATGTAATGGTCAGAAAATGGGTTGAGAATGTGGAGCCATGAGATGTGATATTTCTGACTAAGTTGTTGGATAAAGAATACTAATATGAATAACCACAAGGTTCCAGAAAACTACTCTATTCCCCCAATATATATATGTATCGCATGTGATCAATGAGTTGTGGAATAGGGACTAATTCTCCAAATACCCATGGGGTGCTAGACTACTCCTCTAGGCCCCCAATGTTTGAATGTGAATTTAAAAATTAAATGACTAATGGAATCCCATGATTGATTGAAATTTGATATCCTTTTAGTGAATGGTTCAAACTATGGAATTGACCAAACAAGGTATTATTGTTTTAGTTTTCATTAATAAACTAGGGGCCTAGTGGTTAATTAAAAAATATAAAATGTGGAAATATTTTAATTTAACTTTTTTAATTTATTATTTATACCTCTACCTAAACTATTATAGACATGATATTGTTTTCGGCACTGTTGGTGGTGGGATACTGAGTAGTAATCACACCAATCTCGGGTTGTCTAATCAGTACATGAATAGAATTGATGGTAATAGGAAATGATAATGGAAAGATCCCTATGTTGGATGGTTGAGTTGAGTTGTGGCATGCATCATATATGAGGGAACCATATATGATTTCAGGACCCACTTGGGGAGTTGTTATTGGGTCTTTATTTTTTGTTTACCTTTGAAACATGATACTTATAAGAAATGAAATATCTACCCCTTTGGTTTATATTCATTTTTTCATGTCTTGATATTTTCATGTGATGTTGGTAATTATAGGTTTTGTAGTATATTGGTTATTCTTTAATATCATTTAGAAATTATTTATTCATTTTTTTGTTTTTCTGCTTTGATAAATAGGTTAAAGTCTCCCCACAATATATATTATACCATCACTACTAGTAGACATCCTATGGAATATAGGGAGGTGTACCTAAGGTCATGTAAAGAACTGGAATGAAGAACTAGCATGTGGAACCCGGGCTATGATGTTACAATATGATATCAATGGAGGTTTTCTTTTCTTTTATGCTATCCTTATTTTTTGGAAAGTTATACTGTATAATAGGACGAGTTGAGCCTTGGTCATGAGCGTGCGTATGGGAGTATCTAACATTTGTATGGGGATAACCCATGTACCCAAGGTGGGATTATTGTTGTTGATTTTTGTTGTTTTAGTTGAATGTTATTTTACCTTGAGTGACACACTTATTGTGTGATGTTATTATTTAACTAATAGTTTCCATCATTTCCTAGTATTAAACAAGAGTAGTTTATGTATGAAACATTCTAGGCACTCAGGTTTTACTGTGACATGCATCATTTAGGAATGCCAAAAAATCATTTTTTAGGAGAGTTGTTTAAATAAAGAATAATTTATTTACTTGTGTAATTTAAATTAAAATGTGTCTAATGATATATATAATTGAGTAAAATGATGCTAAATGTGGTAATTAAAATGTTTATAATAGTTTTCTAATAAAAAAAATGAAATATGGATGTTTTTATCCAATGTTAGCCATGAACTAGGTGACAGATGGTTGAGGGTTGTGATAGTGCCTCAATTTTGACTATGTTACAAGGTATGAGGGCTAACTCATTATGTATTTATGTGAATAACTCTTACATAAATGTGTTAATGATGTTTCTTATTTTCTAATATGTGTGTTTGGAATTATAGAGATATATCTTCATGAAGATGTTTTTTATTGGATTACCAAAAGACATGGTGGGAAATGTTCCTCTAGTAGTAGAGCCAGATGCTCTAATAGTTCTAGTTGAAGGAGTTGGAGAGAAATTATATGAGAAATTTATATCATTATGTAGTTAATCAAAAGAGACCCAATGAGATTTTTATGAAATATGTATTACGTACCATGGGAGTTTTAGTTACATCACCCTCTAAAATTTACCAAACATGGTGGACCTAAATAAATTATCTTCTTGTTTGAGTATATCCAAAAAATCATCGACCATTTAGGGAATATTAATGAGAAGAGAGTCAAGTTGGATTATTATATGTTACATGGTCAAGTGAATAATTTGTGGTATATCCATACTCAAGATGAGTAGCTGGAGAATATGTTGTGTAATGAATTTTAGGATATATTCATATAAATATATTACCCATAGAAACTCAAGAGGAAAGAGATGGAAGCTGAGTTTATATGGTAGAACATGGGGATTATGATTGTGATTGACCATGTGGGTCACTTCATTGTTTTTAGTACTTTTTCCCAATGGTGGAAGGAGATGAGGATACTATGATGAAGCATTTCTATGATGGAATTAAGTGTGAAATTAAGGCCCTGGTTACTATATTTCACCAAAAAAAGTTTGTTGAGGTGGTGAATCAGACTATCATTTCTGAGGGGAACCTAAAAGAGGATTTCATTGAATTTCATGTAATTTTTTTCAATATTACCAAGAGGTATGGATTTAAATAGTAGGAAAACCTCTATGAGAACATCAATAAGGGAAATGTAAAATAGAGTTTCTATGGAGAAGGATCAGTTACTCAGAGTACTAACTGAATATACTGCCACTAGTTTGATAGGTCGGGTCATATTTGTATCCCGTTTACATGAAAACAACTAGATTATTAGGCTTATTATAGGATAGTGGACGTCTCGTGGTATTTTAGGAACCCTCAATTGGTGGGTAGTGATGGAGGAAACCTTCCTAATCAGAATGATATGAGGGTGCATTCTACCCAATATCAATCGAGCAGTAGGAGTTCTTTTGGTTGTGGAAATTGAGGTGGTGGATGTGGTATGTCAGATAAATAGTACCCATATTAGTTGAGTGGTATAGATTATGTGACTTAGGCTATATCATAAGAAATAGGGGAAGGATAGTTTCATACAATTTATCCTACACATGTGGATAGTGAGGCTGGGTCATTGACAGTCAGAGGTACTATTCAAGAAAATTCTATTCTTTCTAGGGCCACATTTGATACCATATCTTCTTACTCTTATATATATACTCAACTTATGAATGGTTTGAGTCTAGCATCGGAGTTTTTGTGTGGGCATATATTGATTGGCACACCATTAGGAGTACAATCATGGGACATCTGTTTATGTAAGGGGATTCCTCTAGATGTTGTGGAGTATCATTTCCACTAGGATCTTTATATACCTGATATGTTGGGTTTAGACATGATCTTGAGTATGGACCTAATAGTATCTTATAGATCCTTCATCATTTTTTATCATAGTATAGTGACCTTTACATTTCCTCAATGTTAAAACTATGTTAATTAGGGAGAGTGGGATATCCAAGAAGACTATGTAGGGTCAGAACATCAACAACTAGGGGAGCTCACCACCCATGTTGAAGGTCTTACTTTTGATTATGGGGTTGTGATACATGATATATTTAATCCGATAGTGGACTAGTTACAAGATGTTTTTCCTAATGAATTCTCATGGTTTCCACCTCCGAAGAAGGTTGCATATATATTTGAGATCATTATTGGAGATGAACTAGTATTTATTAAACCTTTTATAATGGAAACCCTAGAGTTTCTAGAACATAAGACACAACTAGAAGAGTTGATGGATAATGGATTTATCTCTCAAATTACATTTCCTTGGGGTTCTTTAGTTCTTTTTCAAATATGATTGATGAGACATTGTGTTTTTTATTAATTATCAGAAGTTGATCTACATGAAATTGAAGAACCAGTATCCTATAATGTGTATTAATGATATATATTAATAGTTGAGGTGAGATTATGTTTTTAATATGATATACCTAAGATTTGGGTGTCATGTGTTGAGTGTTATACCTTATGATGTACCATAGAGTTCTTTTAGAAGCAGGTATAGAATATTTGAATTTTTTGGGATGCTATTTGGGAAGATGAATGATCCATATGTGTTTATGACCATGATGAGTATAATATTTCATCTATTACTAGATCAGTTTGTGGTTGTTTTGTGTATTGAATCATGGTGTACTCAAATAATCATGATGATCATTCCTAGCATCTTGACACCATCTTGAGTATAATAAGGGAGAATTGGATTTACACGAAGACATTGAAGTGTAAACTCTAGATCGACTGGGTATATTTCTTTGGTCACAAAATCTATATGAAGGTGTGTCAGTGGACCTAGAGAAGGTGTAGGTAGTGGTTTCTTGGGAACAATATAATAATTTTTTTATCTGATGTTTTTTGGGGATGGCGGGTTATTATTAGAGGTTCATTTGGGACTTTTTCTGTTTGGAAGTTCCAGTTTCTGGCTTGACCAAGAAGGGGATCATGTTTGAATATCCTTGATCATGTGATAATTCTTTTCAGGAGTTGAAGAATCATTTGAATACCACATTGATTTTTATCCTACCCAATATGGATGAGGAGTATACCGTGTTTTGTGATGTGTCTGGGATTAAAATTGGAGTAGGGTTAATGCAAGGAGATCAATTTGTGGAATATGGGTCATAGAAGTTGTTCCATAAAAACATAATTACCATATGCATGATCTTGATTTAGATGTTATGGTTTATGCCTTATATTTTTGGCAGTGTTATCTATTGGGTAAAAATTTTACTTTGTATACTGACCCGAAAAGATTAATATATATCTTTTCATAGTGAGATTTTAATCTTTGGAAGCATATATGGGTTTATTATATGTAGTTATTTTGTTTTGAGCTTGAATATAAACCATGGAAGGGAAACGATGTTGTTGATGCTTTGAGTATGAAATCATATTCTCAGGAAATTTAGAAGTCCTATTCTGACTGGAATATGATGGCCATTATGAATGAGATGTAAATTATGGTTTAAGAGGTCCATGAAAAAATAACCCTTGTATCCTTATCAGTTGAGTCCACACATCTAATCTAAATTGGGAAGATATAGTATGAGAACCCAGAGTGTTTGTCCTTGAGGAAAATCCTTGAAGGTGGGGAGTCACCTTCCAACTAGACTATAGATTTGGATGAGATCATATATGTCTAGAATTGTGTTTTTTTGCCTATAAATATGTTGGAAGAATTGATGCACATGTTTAATGCCTCTAAGTGGGTGGTGAATCCTAGTTTGAAAAAAATATACCGTGAACTACATTTAATGTATTGGTGGTCGAACATGAAATGGGAGATTACAGGGTTTGTGATAGGATGTTACACCTATCAACAGGTAAAATAAAATGACCTAATGGTTTAATATAGTCATTTCCAATTATTGAATAGAAATGGGATGATGTTACCATGTAGTTCATGATATTTATCCTGTGGATTACCTTTAATAATGATGTTATTTGGGTGAATGTGGACTGATTTATGAATGTATCCCATTTCTTGCCTATAAGGGAGACTTTCACATTGTATCTATTGGGAGACATGAGTGTATGAGAGATATTATGTTTACACGGGGTATAATGAAATATTGTTTCATACAATGCTCTTCACTTTACTTCACACTTCTAGAAGGGATTGCATAAGGAATTGGGTACTTGGGTATTTCATATTATGACTTTCCACCCTCAAATAGATGGGTAGATAGAACATAATATTCAGGCACTATGTGATATGCTACGGGAATGCGTTCTATAAATTAGTGTGTCTTGGGAGAAGCACTTAGTGGTCATTGAGTTCACCTATTACAATAATTTTTTCGAGACTATTTAGTTGGAACCATATGAGTCACTCTATAGTATACCATGCAGATCAACTCTATACTGGATGGAGGTTGGTGAGTCAAAATTGTTGTTTCAGGTGATTCAAAAAATGTATGGTTATGGATCATAGTAGAGAAAGGCATATGTTGATCGACATAAATGATATATTGACATTACATTGGGAGATTCTGTGTTCTTTTGAGCATTTCCTAGATTGGGTAACCATAGGACTTTAAGGTAGGGAAAGTCAACACCTAGGTTTTTTGGACCATTTGACATTATGGAGAGAATTTGGCTGGTGGAATATCGATTGGATATTCCAAAGAGATATAGTGTTATAAAAAATGGTTTTCATGTTTCATAGCTTTAGAAATATAACCATAACCTTTATCATGTGATCTATGTTGATGATGTTGAGCTTGTAGAAAATACTCCCTTTGAGGAGCTTCTGATTCATTTTATGGATTCCAATGAGAAATTATTATGGGGAATGTTCTCATTGATATTCTGAGTGATGTGGAAGCCTAGAAGTTCTTAGAAGGAAACATGAGAGAGGGATGTATATATATAGGCTGAGTGTCTCAATATTTATACCTTTGAATCATAGAGACACATGGGAGTAAAGCATGGGGATGAGATTTTATAACCTGTGGAGACTGTAAGATATTGACCTTTCTTAAGATGCCTCATGCAGATTTTCATTTACTATTTTACCATTTTTTGGTAATACCTTGTTTTGGTTTTTTTGGGATTATTTTTAATGGAATTGGAGAAATTTGGAACCCCATGGCGCTATACCTGGTTGGCAGATGGTTAGTGAAATCCATTAGGTTTTTCCTAATAAAATATGCAGCCTACATTAGAGACACATGAGGTAGTGAAAGATTATAGCAGTTTTTTTTGAAACCATGCAACCTCCATCCCCTAACAATGCACCCCAAAGTAGAAGGGGTTTTCATGGATTATGCATGATTTATCAAACTGTGGTCTCAACAAGGATTAACAATGAACCTATAATAATATGTTCATGATTAATTTTCAAGGTTTTAAAATCATGCGCACTAAGTAAAACACGCACATAGGTTTTAATTTCCCTGAGAAATTTATTAAAATTACTGAACCCCCATGTTTTTATCCCGAATCAACCCCTCTCAGCCCTAAATGATTTCCTTCAATTTTGAAAGCCCTTATGAAAATTCTAAGGCTCATTTAATCACTTCTCTTGTGAATTTAAGATCCAATTAAAGGATAAGATCCCTCTTATAGTACGTGATATCTTCTCATTGGTTTCCTCTCTCCCCTATGTCTCTTTCCCAATAAAGAGGTATGATTTTCATCCATTTGTGACAGTTTAGATATATGTTTTGATTCAACATGTTTTGTTGGATCTTAATCCTTGGTTTTGATCCTTGATCTTCTAAAACATTGTGATTTAAATTATTCCACATCAAATTGTTGATTATAAGTTAATGAACGTTCATCACTGATCTTATGGATTGTGGTATAATTGTCAATTCCCATTATCTTGATTTTATTTGGGTGTGTGTAGTTGTTTAATTGTAATTTCCATGTTCTAAAATCACATTTTGAATTAAATTAGCTAATTTACTTATTAATGGGACTATGAAATTGATGGAAACCCATGGGGCGTGATGAAATTATTGAAATGACAATTTATAAATTTTTTAGTTAATAAATAAATTAATGGAATGGGTTGAATATTAAATTATGGGAATGGTAAATAAATGGATTGAAAACGTGGAACCATGAGATATGATATTTGTGATTGAGTTTTGGGATAAGGATTTCTTCTATAAATACCCATGGGTGCTAGAATGTCTTTATTAGCCCCTAATATGTATATTTACTACGTGTGATCACTATGTTGTGGGAGAAGGACTGATTCTCTGAATAACCATGAGGTTTTAGACTGCTTCTCTAGGACCCCAATGTTTGAAAGATTATTTGGAAATAAAATGACTAATGGAAGCCAATTGTTGATTGAAATACAATATCCATTTGGTGGATGGTTCAGACTTTGGAACTGTCTTATATAGGTATTATATGTTTAGGTTTCATTATAATTCCCCTACCCCAGAAGCCTGGAGTCGAAGCATTATTTTAATACATTAGTCTAATTACAAGGAATCAAATCCAGAAGGACCGAGTTATAGAATAGTTTTGGAAAAATAGATACATACATAAGTTCAACATTAAAACATGAAAATAAATACAACATATATGTTTTATTGGGAACATCCATAACTCTATGTTTATCGCTAGAGGCCATTCATGAAAAACTTCTTCATGTCCTGAGAAAATGAATCATAAGAAAGGGGTGAACTCAAACTTTCAGTAAGGGTAGGAAATACAACAGATGATATCACAAACATCAACAATAGGCATGGTGATTAATTTAAAACACATGCCTCTATAAATAATAAACTTTAACACATTGAGGAATGAATATTAGCTGAGTAAATAATGCCATAATAAAACATAACAATGGGTATTCCAATAGTCAAATAACCACATAAACATTTAATTACTATCTTCATAAAAGGGTAAATTCATATGCTAGACATTCTACAATATACCATCAAGGCCTTGTCCGGGACATCTAAAAATGATTAAGGCCTCGGCCAAAACCATAAATATTAATCTTGTCAAGTCCTCGTGCCAAGACCATAGTTTTTCTCATGAGACCTACCGATGATCCGAGGATCTATAGAGGGCCCCACCAGACACTTACTATGTCCAATGCATTCCTCATATGAATAAGGATAAACATAAACAACATACACACTCATATTACAACTAACATATGAAATGTAAATAACTTTCCCCAAACATTAAACATAATCACTAACCATTTAGAGTAAATAGGTGAATGGTTTTAAGATATCACACTCGCAATAAAACTAATAATAGACCATTTAAATAAATATGGTAGATGATATCATAATAGATAGACTTCAATGAAGTCAAATATTCAACAATGGTTTTTTTACATAGACGAAGATATTTTTATAAGAGACTATTGAAAAATTGTCAAGGAAATAATCGTTAAACATTCCAAAGTGTCCCATTCCATAATGAAACATTCAAATAATAATCCCATGGAATATAATGAGAATAATGATACTCTTTTTGTGATATACCAATGGGAAATACATACACCAAATGAAATAATTAAGTGCTGAACATGGAATATATCTCATAAAGGTTAAAGTGAGATGAGAAATATCATTTTTACTCTGGAAATAAGATTTATTTTGGAAAATAATTTTTATTTTCCATAAATCTAGTTTAAAACATGTATATCACATTAATGAGAAGTGAAATACATTTAGACTACATTTGAGTCATAAATTATGTCCCACCAAATTAAAATCTTGTAAAAATAGTTCTTAAGAATCTTTAGAATTAAACCATTTTAGAGCATTTTAAGGAAAATATTTAATAGAATTTTATCATGAAAAAAAATGTTTTTTTTCATAAAACAAGAAAAAAACATGATAAATTTTCACGATAAAAAGATTAATTTTTTAAAAATAAAGGTGGATGAAAACTAATTATGTAGTTCACTTGAAAATGGGTAAGAATTTGAGAAGATTCCTTGAATCGGGTTTGTTTATTGGGATAAAATTTTGAATGATTCTCTTAAAACATGTAAATCCACCCTCCCAAGAAGTATTATGTTTGGTATATGTATATAGAACATTAAAACACAAATTATGAGGATTATATATTAGTGAAAAATAATTTAATTGGGGTATGTAGATAATAAAAGGAACCCAGATGAATATGGAGGTTCAGATGGAAAACCCTTAACACTTTGTAACAAATCGATTTGTATACCCCAAAATAAATTATATTAAAATGGTACATTTAATTCCAGAAAAATAAATATATTCATGATATGATACTTCAATTGGAAGTATACATACAACATAGACAAGTAAAAGTAGTGAATAAGGAATGTCTTAGAAAAATTGATGTCAGATGAGGAAACCCTTACCTTAAGTCTGATGGTGTTCTCCACATGGTCTTAGTGTCCTAGATTAAATTCATTAATTAATATTTAAAGAAAAAATTATACATTTAATAGATTTATTATAAACTTATTAAGTTCATTCATGGCCTATTTTGATGGGTTAAGAGGTTCAAATTCATTGTTCGGGTCTGTCTATTTCATGATCGGTATACATTTATACATGACCGGAAAATCATGTAAAATGAGGATTGTTGTCCAGAACTAATGTTATATGTTATTAGTGAACATACAGAAGGTTACATCATTTTGAATTATATTTTTATACGTATATTTAATATGAATCATTATATAAATTATTTAATGATAATTGTTTCGGTTAATTTGCTGTTTTTGAACCCCACGAAATCATTTTGGTTTATAAATCCAAACCATGTGTACAAAAAGAATATAAAACCATATATGATACAGAAAACATAAATTATAGTATGGTTAAACCATAATAATGGTTTTATTACCTTAATTTATGATGATAATAGAAATTGAAAACCCATCATCCTTGAATGTGGCAATTTAGCACATTTTGGATGGTGTTTTCATTTTTAGTATAAAAGAATAAGAAATGATTGATGATGAAGAATTATTCATTTATCAAGAAACAATTTCGGTAAATTTAAGATAATGGATTTATCACAACATTTGGATGAAATTAGATGTTTAAAGAAAAATAATTTAACTCAAAATAAAAGAAATGTTGAGAAATCCCTTACGAAAATTCAGTAGCCTAACGACGTCGCTTAAAATTTCATAAAATATTTTGATGAGAGAAAAAGGGTGTCTCATAGTTATTAAATAATCTGGAAATTAAGGGGGATATGTAATTTAATATTTCAACATATTAAAATTTAATGGAAAATATTATAACATAATAAATTTCTTGAAAAAGATAGAGATTTTTAGACGAAAATTCTGCGGCATAACGGTTATGCAACATGGTTTTAGAAAACATAAAAAGTAGAAGGGATAAGATAAAACCATTCATAAAATAGTCATAAAATATTATTGGGGATTAATGATATGGAAATAATATCATGGAATGAAAACATGAAATACAGACCACATAAAAGATAACTTGAATGGAAAGAAATGAATAGAGGTCTTTACCTCTTGAAGTAATCTTTATTAAGAACCTCTTTAGGGGAGATGTTTAGGTATTTTGGCAAGAAACATAGCTCATGGACGTTGGGAGTGACTAAGAAAGGGTATTTGGGTAGATATTATACAATGAAAAAGGCTTTAGAGGACTAAATAGAAGAGGAAGTGAGGGGAGGTTATAGTGGAAAAGAGGAGTGAATTTTGAATATTTTATTCATTATTTTATTAATTCCTTCAAGACAAACAATAGTGTTGTTTAATGTGAACAATAATTTTAATAAGTGTTTGTGAGGTATAACCTAGTGGGATTAAATCATCCTTACATCCCTTATGTCCCAATAAATCATGTATTTTGCATTTATCATAAATTATCGTATTTTTCTATTCACCCAAAATTCATGTAAGTTTGAAAAATCCAAAAAAATTTACCCTAACCATTTTTAAATGTGTAGAATTCAAAAATGATTTCAAATTTTAGAAAATAAATTTCTTAATATTTTTAATTTATTTTTTAAATAATATCATAATTTATTCCAAAAAAACAACATTAAAACTATTAATCATTTTATAACACCTTGAAAAATTAATCAAGGTCCCATAAAATTATCTTATAACAATAAATAAAATAAAATAAAAATTTATGATTACATTTTAGGAAGATAAATTTCAATTTTAAATAATTAAATTAATCATAAAATTGTAATTAAAATATTTTTGACATACAAAAATATCAAAACTTATACTTTGATCATTTGTTCCTTTTTAGGATGTATAAAGTGTATTTATACAGTCATGGGTTAAGTATATATATTTTTAGGCAAATTTACTATTCAGTACTATTCATATGGGTATGTCACTATTCATAAGGGCATGTTACTATTCCCCAAAAATTTAGTTGGCCTTATTAGACACTAAATATCTTGTTGAACGCAACCATATAAGTCAGTTTTTCAAAATTCTAAACACAAAGGTGGAAAAATTATGTTTTTTTGACTAGGTTATATAAGGGTTGCATTTTGTAGAGACTCACTGTTTCATGAAATATATATTAAATTTATTTGTAAATTCTTGGGGTGTTATTTTCATAATGAGATCAAGGGGCCTATATGGTTAATTAAAGAATATAAAATGTTATTTTTTAAATCAGATTTCAAAATTTACTCTTTATACAACTTCATAGACTATGATAAATTGGATATTATTTTAGACTCAGTTGGTGGTTTTGTAGTAAGTCATACTCACACCCTACCTGGGATACCTGATCAGTACCTGAATAGATATCATGATTTCCAGAAAAGGTATGTTAAAGAGTCCTATGTTAGATGGAGGAGTTAAGATGTGGGATGGATCATGGATAAGGGAACAAGACATGATGTCATGACTTTCTTGGAGAGTTGTCAGTGTGTCTTTATTTTGGGGTTACATTTTACACTTGAATATTATATGGAATGAAATATCTACAGCTTTGGGTTACAATAATATATCCATGTCTTATGATTATCATGCCAGGTTTGTCTTTATTGGTTATGTATTATTCTGGTTATTAATTATTAATATTTGTCTCACATGTATTGATTTTTGTTGTAGTGATAGTTAAATAAAGAGTCTAAAGTCTCCCCAAAATATAAATTAGACCCTCACAATAAGTTGGAAGCCTCTGGCATATAGAGAGGCACATATGAGGTCACATGAGGAACCATATTTGGAAGTCAGATGTGTCACCTAGGATGGGATGCTACAATTAATGTTTTCTTAGTTGTGGAAGCACACAAAAATTATATTTTTTATCTAATTGATGCGAATTATGAATTTCTAAATGGTAACGTTGATGAAGAAGTCTACAGTGAAAAACATGATGGTTTGTTCTTAAATAATAATGGAAATAGGTTATGCAGATTGAAGAAACCCTTGTATGGTTTGAAAAAATACCCAAGATCCAAGAATTCTAAACATGATGGTGTTTTAAGGGATATGAAATTTATAAAAGGTAAAGTTGAAACTAACCTTTATATAAGATAAATTTCCAATAGTAATCTCATAGTCATTTTGTATATGGATTAAATCATTTTCACGGCAGATAAGGAATGTTTATGTGATGAATTTTTAGTGCATATGAAAAGAAATTTTGAAATTTCCACACCTGGTCAGATGACATACATTCTGATATTTCATATTGTGTTGAGACAAAATTAAATATTCATATCTCAAGAAAAGTAAGCTAGGTAATGTCTAAAAAAATTAGAAAAGGAAAATGAAAAATAAGTTTTAAATCCCATTTACATTGGAACTAAATTTTGAAATGATGAAATTGGAAATAATGTTAACCCAAAATAATTTAGAGGAAGAATTGTTATTATTTACTATCTAACGGCTTTAGAAACATATATAACTTATGCAATGATACTATGTTATAGAATTTATGTTTCTCTTAATGTTGATCTCTTATTGGTTTCTAAGAGATTTCTGAGATAAGTGAAAGGAACTTTGACCTATGGGATACTATATAGGTGAAGTGCATATTAGAAACTATTATGTTTTACTAATGCATATTGGGAAGGTGATTATACTGAAAGAAGATCAAATTTAGGTGAAATATTATTTCTAACAAAGAGATATGTCATTTAATATAGAAATAAATATAATTTAGTGATACGATGTACATCTGAGGAAGAATATATAGCACTAACACATTCTTATAAAAAATGATATAGAAGAAAGTGTAGTGAGAAGATCTAAATATTGAAAAGAAGAAAGAATTGAAAACATTATATGATAATCGATGTGATATAGGGTTGTCCCAAACCTTGTTCAGTATTCTTGATTTGGGAATATTAATAACAGATATAACATTATAAAAGAAAACATGGTAAGTGGAGACATGAATCTAGAATAAATTTCTATAGAAGACCATGTTGCAAACATTTTTACAATTGCTATTATAAGAGTGAGGTTTATAGAACTCAGGCTGAAACATCATGTTCAACCTTCTCCTCTCACTTTATGCTAACAAAAAGGTTCCACCTTATTCCATATTATTTTACATGTTATGAGATAAGATGAAAGAATTGTAGGATAAGTGTTGTTCATCATGGAGTTTATTAAGTTCCATGTTGATAATAATGAGTTCACCCATCGAGGGTGATCTTTAATGAGATGAGGATGAGATAAATGGGGAACAATATCTTTCTCACTTCACTATTATATTGTGTTTGTTGAAATATGTGCATGATTTATCATTTCACCAATCAATCTGAATATTTATTTCACCAATAAGAATAATTGATAGTTTTAAACATAATTTCACATGAATGGTTGTTATGGATTTCATTGATATCCTTCATTATGTCTCTCTTTTATTCTACACCATTTTATCCTATGTTGGATTAATGTTGATTAACTAAAGGCTCTTTTCTAAGGGAACCATGTGAGACCATTCCACTATTAGAAATAATATAGAAATTTTCATATAAGGGAGATAATCATGATTTTGTGAAGATGGACGAGTTGAGAGGACCCCATTTACCCTTTTTTAATGATTTTCAATAAAGGGGAGAAAGTAATCTTTAAAAATGGGATTATTATATGTGGTAGTATTTAAAATAAAATAAAAAGGGTAATTATTGATCCTAGGTAGAATTTGTTGTCAACAAGTCAATATGGGCTGGTATATTTTGTGGTAAGACACTTAGAGAATTTTTATGGATTCATCTTATATATTTTTATGTCACTCTAAGACAATTATCCTTAAAACTATAACAAATGGTGGGGTTATATTTGTTTCTGAAGACTTGTCTCATTTGATGGAACATTTTTTACTATATGATAAAGGGGAATTGAATTGAAAATTGTATATAAATTTTATAGAGGTGGGTTGTAATATTATTTAAATAAGTCTTGGAATTAAATTTTTATAATTATATGATATATATATATATGAGAAGGCCTCATATTAAATTTTTTTTCCAACCCATTAAATCCCCCAAGGTGATCCCTCAACAACACAAAGGGGGACACGATGGTCAACCGCCATGGGAGAGCCATCCAATAGAGCCTGAATATAGAAAAGTGATATGGGAGGGCTCATGTATAGGTCCCAAAATTGTTCCCACTTATAGGCATTGTTAGGACCTTATATAAAACCCAAAGGATTCTAGTGTGCCTATGCCAGGTAGGCGTGGCCCAGGCGGTGTGAGGTGTATGTGTGATTGGTGCACATCCTTGGTTTCCAAATTGGTGTGTTGTGGTGGTATTTTTATAAATTGAATAATAAATACATAAACTTAGTTGATGTTGGATGTGGTAATCCATTCAATATTCACCAATATATTAAAAAGATAAAAATAATGTTGACCATCTGATAGATATGTTCCATAAAATCTATTGAATCCCACACAAATATTATTTGAATAATCCTTTTTTCCTTCAACCTCACAAAGAGGATACTATCTGTGTGAGGTCATGGAAACCATACATCATGTTTTATCAAGTCAATACATAAATATAGATTCGATCTCATAAATCACATGCATGCAAATTTTTCCTTTAATGAATTCCATGATTTGAAGTATGATTTGGAAAAGGGTTGTCGATGTTGTCTCATGATACCATTTCATGATAGTATTAAAATCACACTATGGAAGGTTGGCCATCACTAATGCATCACATAATAGAATTTTAATATCCACTATGAAATTTCGTGATAATCAGGAGTCACATGATAGTAGGAAGACATCATGAGAAGAAGGAAAATTGAAATATGATTCTGTCTTTTACAGGAATTATCATTTGAATATTTCAGGACTATTAAGAGTTTTCAAATTATGAATACCCTGATCAAAAAAATTATCATGGAATTAGATCATGTGGATCATGTGATCATTTTATTGCTTCGTGGATAAGTTTAGATTTTCAGCATTCATGAGATCTAGAGAATCTCAATCATTTTAATAGGGCCTCAGAACATCATTAAAAGAAGAGGAATTATCCTCTATAAAAACATAGGCATGGATATGGGAATAAATGTGGTTTTATTAATTATTCCAAGAGGTCTCAAAATAGAGGCATCTTATAAACCATAAACATGAATATTGATGAGCATCCACATGACTCATTCATGAAAATGAGTAATATGTTTCTATGATTCAATCACATGAATCCACATAATGAAGAACCAAATTGTATTGGTATGGTGATCCCATGGGCTTATATCTTATCTTTTGAAGGAACCCACATGCACATATTGTGTCATGATAAAGTATCCCAAGAGACATCCATGTCTTGTGAATAGATTGAGATATAAACCAATGAAAAAAAACTCATTCATGTGAATAGATCCATGAAAAAACAGGGGTCATGTGAAGGACCTATAGAAAGTACTTGAGATCTTTTCAAGGCCTTCCATGAAGAATAGTGGACATTACATGAACCCTTATTTGTCACGAAAAGATAGATTTTGAGAATCCTTGCCTGAAACTTCAACTAGACATACACCATTTGTAATATCTCTATTAATGATTAAATATTTGGAATAAAAACACAATGGGAAAATTAAAAGGGTAAAGGAGACATTTGGGTAAATGAGACATTTTGTGATCTTGTGATCACATAACTATTGAAATATCATGAACTTTTCTTAAGGTAATGAGTTCTTTTTTGAAATTTATAGGTAGTGCATGTAGAATTGTGGGTTGTAATAAGTTTATAAAATAGTGAGAAATAAGATAGAGTACAAGATCAAATAAAATTATTTTCAGGAATGTTGATAAATTTATAATTTTCTAATACAATTATCTTTAAGTCTTAAAGGAAATATCATCATAAAAAGTTCAAAGAGGAGACAATATTTAAAATGTGTTTTTCTTATGTTGTTTGTGCTCATATTTTTTTCAGGAACTCTGAAACTATTGTTCCTATGGGACTCTACAAATAATAGTGTTATTCTATGTTTTTGAATAATATTATGTGGTAATATCTTGTGATTATATTTCAAAATCTGTTATTGGGGTGTAAAACCAATCACAGTAAGTTGTAGTCTCACATTGAGAACGATATTTATAAAATTCTTGTTTCTATGTGCTATTAACTTTTAATAAATTTGGGAATGTTTTTGAAATCACAAGACTTGATCAGATTATAACTGGTCAACATAGGGTAATCTCAAAATAAGGAAAATCATTAAAAATCACCACTAATTCAACCCCCACTTCTTAGTGTTGTAACATCTCTCTAGGAACATCATAGTGTAATTTCACTCTACATATCAAAATAAAAAAACACCAAAATAATAGAAATGTAAAGGGGGAGAAAATAATAGAAAGTGGAGGGAGAAATAACCTTAATTGATGATGAAACCTTCTCTAGAATACTGGGATAAAGTGAGCATATAAAAGGTGATGGAAGATCAAATGAGAAAATAAACCTCTCATTTTTATGGGTAGATTAAAGATACCCTGAAGTGGGATTAAAAGAAGGGCCCAAAAATGAAAAAATCACTCCCACATTATGTAGTGGTTTAGTAATTCAAATGGTTGTCTGGTGTCCAACCAATATATTTTTATTTTCAAGGAACATGGTGCAGTTTCATTTCCAATTCCATTGAAACTTTAATGGATTGCGACTAAGGTTTTACTGGATTCTTAATGGTACCACCAAAAAAATTATTCTCTCGATATCTAAAATCACACTTTATGCCCCCTTCACCAAAACTCACACCTTGAAAACTAAATTTTCATCATTTACAACATGAATAAAAAATTAATAACAATTATGTATTCAAAATTTTAAAATGAATAATAATTCACTTCTATTGGATCCTAGTTTATCGCTAACTTCACTAACAAAAAAAGTTCTTGTAGTTACAAAAATAATAGAATATATGTTACAAATTCAATTTTTCTAATTTTTTTATTTTAAAATTTAATTATTATATATTTATTAACTTTTTTTAATATTTTGATATTCATTATTTCATATTTTAGTTTATTAATATATGAATAATTGATGTTTCATTGATATTTTTTTAAAAAAATTAATATATTTTATTATAATTTTTATATAAACATGAATATATAATATATTCACATTTTAATTGTTTTTTAATTAATTATTGATTTTATACTGAATTTGTTTTGTGAAAACACTCCCTCTCCCCACCACATTCTCTAAAACTCAGTATCACCCCAATTTAAAATCACAAGAGTTCTCCTAAGAATGTACACTTATAAGGTGAAGATGATGCAGAGTAAGGTTATTTTTGAATGTGTCCCCTTCCATTACATACTCTATTATTTCTACCATATCTATGTTTTTGTAACACCTTTTCATGATCATGCTTTATTTTATGACATATCGTCTTAAATATAAAAACTATAGCCTTCCAAAGTAGAAAAAGTGGACATGTATGATAATGGAGTAGAATTTTTCATACACTGGTATGTAACTGGGATATATGATGAGTTATATATGAATATTTTAAAAAATCATATACATTATTGAATATTTTATAGATAGTGTTATATATGATGATTAATTTATCCAATTTTCATATATTTCTCCATTTATTTAACAAAAAAACATATATATGACTATTTTTAAAATAATTTACAGTCCTTTAATAAATTAATCATAGGAACATAACTATTTTCAAACATTTGTAGAATTATGTATCGCCTGTGTGAGAGATACAACATCCACATGGATAAATGCATGTATGTACAAGTAAAATAATCCTCCCTTGTAGCCTCTATGTAATGGATCCTCTAGTACCCTTATGATAGTCTGGTATGTGTACAATAAATTGAGGGTTGTTGGATTATAAAGACAAACCCTTATTTTTTTAGTTCATAAAATTTAACTTTCCTAATAACGAGGTGTATAACTGTATTTTCAATATAATAATATTAAAAAAGATTGATATTTTTTTTAAAATAACAAATTTAAATTCTTAAAAAATAATTTTTTTTATAAATATAGAAATAATTTTTCTATTTATAGTTATGTAATTATTTTATGACTTTAGAAAAATAAAATTTAGTATTTAAATTAAAAAAATAATCATTTCTCCCTCAAATCAAAGAAATAGTAAAAACAATTAATTTTAAAAAAAATTACATCATTAAAAATACAACAAATTTTTAATACAATAAATATATATTTTTACCAATATAATTATTCATTGTTTTTAATATTTATTATTTATATTTTTAAAAACAAATTCTAACATAATGTAGTAAAATAATGAAAAATTTTCATTTTAAAAATTAATAAATTTATTTTCAAAATTGAAAATATTTTTTATATGTTTAATTGAGTATAATATTGAAAAATATTTTTTATTTCACTGTTGAAAAATAAATGTTATAGATATATTTATATATATTGGGAAAAAATTACATAAATAAAATAATAAAATGAGAACTATTTCAAAAAAATTAATTTTTTTATTTCAATCAAAAATAGTTTTTATATTTAAAACCATGTTGAAATTTCTGGAATGTTAAAAAAATTGTATTTATATTTTTAGGGAAACAAAAATCCAATTTATAAAAACTATTGGGTTTTAATATGTTAATTGTTCTCTTGGTAAGTTGTTGGAACTTACGAAACATTTCTTTATAAAGGACACATACTAAAAAAGAAATAAGGAGTTCAAATTTGTTGGTTTAATTCATATCATCCACTAAACATATGAAATATTTCCACCAAAACATACTAGGCTAATAAATGAACCAAATTGAACCCCATGCTACGATGTACTTGAACATAGATGAAACACCACCCCGAAGTCACCAAACCACAACTCCAAAACTTTAACACATGAAAAAAAATATTCATATAAGATAATTATTGAAATAAATGAAATAAAATGAAAAAAAAGTTTTACATGGTTTTGAAGTCAGTCATAATACATGGGGGGAATAGTTCTTTTCATGTATTAATTATGCAGAATATGACTATAATTTTTATTTTAATCAATCAATTTATCCATCCCACTATTTATTGTATGACATAGCGATTAAAATTGGTCAGTATATCTTCTAATAACTATAGTGAATTGTTTCATATAGCTCTTATATTCAGGGTCATCCTTCCACTAAGTCAAGGATTTCCTCCCACTCAAATCTGACTTATAGTGCATAGTGCATGAACCCAAAACTCTCTGGATGTTACTCATATGTTTATAAAAGTCACTCTTATATATTCCTTCCATTACCAAATAAATCCAGGGAAAAATTTCTGAAGTAATGTCATGTATTCATAGTGTTAAATTTATATAATTATGTTTCATGTCCACACTGCCTCCATCAGATCTAGCCAAGGGTAACCTTACAATTTTACTTTATGGTTATCATCATATGTTCATTCAATTTTCATAACATCCATACTTCCAAACATCATATCTTACACTCCATCTTTTCAATATAAATCACTACAAGTTAAATATTCATAACTTCTTCTTCCAGTAGTAACTCATCCTCAATAAAAATGGAATTCATAACCAAACCTAATTATCGTTCACTTGATAATCATTTTTTGAGATTCACTACTGAGTATTCTATTAGATTCCACTACCAAACATATGTTCCTCAAACTTTCTTTACCAAATTCATGGTTCCACCACCATGATTTTGGCTACCGCTATCTAAATGAGCTGCAAAAACACCCCATCACATCCTAAACTAGATCATTTTTCATCATATTTTACAGATTCCAATCCCCTATTATATTTTATGAATCAAATTATTTTTCCAATATGAACTTCAAGATGTAGTGAAACATTAGATGAAACTGCTTCCTTATAGAATGAAACATCAGTTTTTTGGCCTAGTGAATCAAAATTTGTGAATAAAAAAAGCATCCCACTATCTTTACTTTTATTAGATATTCAAAAAATCCCTTTAGAAAAATAAAATCATTTTCATATTCTGTTAATTCAATTTACTTCACTTCCATTATCATGAGTTGAACTACCAGTTGAAGCCTTAACATTCAACTCACATACATCCTATGAAAGTAAAAAAATAATTATTGGTGTGATTTTGAGTATCTATATCTCCACTAAATTTAGATTCATCTAACCCCTAAAATGGATCATCCATTATGAAAGAAAGGGATAATCTTCCAAAAACCTATATGTATTGGAGACTCTACTTCAGAACCCCCTGTCCACTTCTATAATTTTATGGGATCCTTTTTGTATAATGTCTGGTCAAGTGAAGACCATGGAATATATCAATATTCCAACTACTTATGAAAATATAACCTTCTCCATGTATTATACCACATCTTCTATTCATAGTTAATTCTCCTTTCCCAATTTGAAATTAATTTCTAGGGGTGTGGTTACCATTTTCTCTTCACTCATGAAAAATAAATCACCCAAATTCTAGATGTAATCAAACCAAGTCAGGTATAAAGATCCATAACATAACTATCTTACAATCCCCATCTCTAGGATCTATTTATATATAAAAAGGTCTTTAATGTAAATACTTCCATAAAATTCATATTTTAACCCATCAACCATTTCCATTACCAAATAGAAAATAACCATCCCATTAAAATAAAAAATTATATTGATAATACTCCAAATATTGAATAACGTTTTATAACATAAATGGAACACATTGATCTAGATGAACTTATATTGATCCATCAACATGTTAAACATTTGATTTAGCTTCCTTTTAACCTTCTTCAATAATTAATGCCTTCAATGAATCTTGCACAAATTATTAAGATTTTGATGTTGCATGAATCTAGTTAGATGATCCATGAAGATCTCATCATCTATTTTTGTGGGAAGAAATTTTTTATTTATATCATACTATTCTAGATGAAGACCATCTATAAAAACTATACTATGTACTATTATGATAATTGTTTACTTAACTATCAGTGATAATATATCATATAAATCCCCACCTTTAATATATTGAATCCTTTTAATGATTCTTTATTCCTTGTGCCTTGGTCCACTATTTATTTCCTCCCTCAGCTGATACACCCACTAATTTTGATGAATTTTATTACAAGAATTAATTTTCACTAGATATCATGTTTTAGATAAATGGGGGGAAAAATATTCCCCCTCATTGATAAATCCCATTAATATGGGTTTTTAGATTCTTAAACCCTTATGGTATATTGGGATCTCCATATTATGTGGGTAGCATGTAATGTATATCACTCTACCTTGGTATTATAAAGCCCTGAATATTTTTAGTACTTTTGGCCTTATAAAAATTATCCAAACTTTATTTCATTCCAAAACATACTCCAATAAATATATTGATTTTGATACTGAAATATTCTCTGAATTAGGTGGAACATTTTTAACTTTCAAATATCCATTAAGTTGAACCTCAACCTATGCAAATAGTTTTCTATCATTCACGATCTCTTCTATGTTTCTATCCTTCCATATGATCTCTTTTTTATAGATAAAATTTTCACTTATGTCTACCTAGGGAAGTTTGTTATCCCAAAGTTGAATTACAACCTTTTTATCACCAAATCCAACAAACTAACATGCTTCGTACTTAAACTGATACTTTTTCCTCTCATTGGAATCATTGTGAATGTAGGAAAGTGAGATAAATACTTTGATATTGGTGAAATAAACCATCCTTCCATACCAAAAGACTTATATATTCTCCTTTCCAAAAAGAGAAGAGGGAGTCTTGTTGATCATGTATGCTGAAAAATTCACCACTTCTATAAAAAACTCTTTGGATTTTTTTATGAATTCTCATATACCATGATTTTTAAACTAATTAATGATTCATCCTCTCCATGAATTGGTTACATTATATAGTACCTGATATATTTAATAAATTTGCATGGATTCCACATAATAGTTCCCAGTATGATGTTCTATATGTCCTTAGGCATACTTCTCTATACACCAATGACTACCGAAAAGTGATGAGGGCCTATAAAAATCATCGGGAATTATATAAACATTAATCATAGTGTAATAAATAGTGTAAATAACAAAACACCCCCTTAATGAATAAATATTTTAGTATGCATAATAATCACTAAATAGTCCATATCAATATTATGTTGTCATTAAATGAAAACAAGAAATTCGTAACCCTATAGGATGACCACAAATACAAAATAAAATAAAAACAAACATATATATTAATCCTTGGGCAACACTAGTTTAATAGTCTTCTAATACCCTTGTGAAACTCCAGTATAGTCTACATTACATCTGACACACTGAACAAAAAGTCAAACATAAGGTATTCATGCGCCCTAGGTTTCCCCTGTAGGATGTGAACGAAAAACAATGTAGGGTCTCACCATGTACCCATAATAAAAAAATTTATATCTGTGTGTATGATTGAGGAGAAGAAATCCATAAAATTAATAATCTATTTTAGTCATTATATGCTAATCTTTCCAATGAAACACTTGATGAGATACATATATTTTTCAGTTCATCAGGTACTTACCAAGCCACCACAACACCTAACCATACCTATTTCAGTGCCGTATCAGAATCACTTCCCCTTGTGATACTAAATGTATCCCATCCCTGTACCTAAGGACTTAGGGTAGGGTGTTCCTTAATCATGAAGACTACTTGAAAGTGATGGGTAAAGTACCATTTCAATGATTTGGATTATCCTTCTCACTCATGATGTCCCTTGAAAAACCTTCTCACTCATGGTTAGTCCATCCATATCCCAAACACTACCTTATCTCTCAAGGTAGGGTCCACTATAGATTTCTTACATGAAATCATCTCATTACAAGGCCATCTCAGTCAATGGTTTTCACACATTCCATTTACTTCACTCTCACATAATATGGGGACACAACATGGCCATTAACCTCTCACATAGGCTAGGGTCTCACATGTATCATAGACCAATACTTTATCACTCGGGGTGGTCCCTACCTACACCCTATCACTAAGGGAATTGAAAATATTCTCAACCACTAACCATTTATGTAGTGTTGGTCCAAATATATATATCAGGCCCTTCTAACTCTTGGATCATCGTCTATTTTCTATCATATTAGTCAATCAGTTTCTAGCCCATTATGCCAAAAAATTGGAACCAACTCACATTCATCACCCCTTAGTGACCTCACAACACATATAATTTACCCGAACATGGCATCAATATTTAGGGTCCAATTTCTATCCATAGCCCCCTAGAATCCCAATGAAACGTCATCCAACCACACCCTTAACCCACACTATGGACTCATATCACATCTCCCAATGGTGAACTCCCAAATAGTCACTTCTATTAAACCCCACACTTTTATATTAAAAAATTTCTATCGGCCTTATCTTACTCATCTCACACACAAAAACTCTCCTCTATCCTTACGAGAGAATGTTTCTCATAACTTGCAATTTGTATTATTTTTCTCCCATCATTATATAGACCAAAGCCTCTCATGACTTCCATTAAACCATAGGTTACTCACCTAGGAGACTCATGTTACTTCTCATACCCTTATACCAACATAAGGACTATCATCATCTCAACTAACACTCTCCCCTCCTCATGATATAGTCACTGAGTAATCCCAATGAAACTATAGTGTAAAGGGAAGTTATTCCAATCACAGGAGGCCTAGTGAAATTCAATATCTTTTACCCAAGGTATCCATTATCCCTGATCCCTATAGCTAAATCCATTAAAATATGGATGCATGAATATTCATAAAAATTAGTCATATGAGTTTTTATTATCAGAGACCTACCTCGATACTGAATTTAACACCTCAATGAAATACACCTAGCCTCACCCAAGATCATAAAATCTCCCAAGAACGTTTCTCATGCCACATGACACAGATAATTAAAAATAAAAAATTATTTAAATTAATACAATGTGGAATAATTTCTAGAAAACTCATTGGGTATAGCTGTGTTTCCAAAAAGTAATGGAACCCTTGGCATCCATCCATCAAAGGACCACTCCCACCATAGACACAAAGAATGAACCATATATGACACCCTGAACTGAACCACTGGGTCAATGATGGAATAACACAATACCCCATGCATGCCTCCTTATACACAAGAGGCTAACATACAATATAAAGGGTCTAAATGCCATCAATGGGTAGATTATACCAACAGTTTTATAGAAATACACCAAAAATATAAATAAAATATAAAACCAAATAGAGTAATCAAGGAGAAAGAATAAAGAATAATAATTTAATATCAAATGAAAAACATGTAATATAAAAAATGACTAGGATTTCAGTGTGGGAATCCAAACCTAAGTATATGTGTAATGAGATAATTTTACACTATAGAAATCTTCTAGAGTCCGACCTGATTCAATGACAAGCTCCATTATCCACTTTTAAAGTATCTTTCGTGGCCCCCTTACCCTTACCTAGATCACTATATGTGAATTTTTCATGGTCATTGCTATTTTGGTGAATGGTGACACTAATAACACACAAGATGAAACCACCAATGCTTCCTTAATAGGAGTGTACTTATACAATAGTGTATCAAATGATAATAAGTAAATGTGAAAGTAACAACTTAAAATATTGTGCCAAGAAGTAGTGTGAAAAAAATCATCCAAACACCCCTACCATACCTACTTCATATAACTGTCATAATTTAGTCATAATGGAAGTTGAGAACCAATGACAAATACAAGGATGCTGCATTAAACCCATGATAGACATTAGGCTAAGAGTATCAGGTCATTCCACCCAAGGCCCTCACAACCCATCACTATCTACTATGTTTGATCACATAAGACCATCATGTCTTGATGAAGACTCTTTGGTCCTATCGCATATTACCATCATTCTTGTAGGTTAGTCAACACATGTCCATCATACCCATTTATATTATTCTACTCATCATTTACCATACAAGATCTAACCACCCTCCTCCTATAGGGATACTAATCCATGAAAGGCTCACTTTTCACATTGTTATAATGCATAAAATAAAAAAATATAGTATATAAAAAATAAATCACTTGGAAATAGGGAATATCTTATAGATGTGTAGCATAACACATAATGGAAATGAGATACTATCCAAACAAAAAGCACATTTGTGATAAACTCAAAAATGTTCTAACAATTTCAAAACAAAACATCATATCATACTAACAATCATATAAATATGTCCTCTAAATGTTATGCAAATTCCTACCTCAAGGATATTAATGTATATTTCGAGGTTCATAAAGGGTCGTGTCTCCCAAAAGACGTTCACACACCTAATAGAACAAGATTGATCTCTATGGAAATTTATATCCTAGATCAATATAACATTAATAATGGTTCTTGAAAATGGAAGAGAATAAGAAAAATTAAAGGGTAGAATCAACACACACCTAAAATTCAACTACCATACAAAGTTATCATCATGTCCAGCTTAACAAGTGTAAACATATCTATTTTCTAGAGAAAATAGCTGAAATACACTAAAAGAAACACAATAAAGACATCGTAGAACCCCAACAAACCTCGAATTGTTTTTTCAAAAAGATGGAATAAACTCCTTAGAATACCCCAAGAACCGAAGTCTAAGACACAATAAAATTACTCCATGATCAAAGAATAAATAGTATAGTAATGTTTTCCAATTAAGAAATACCAACCAAATTTCTTCATTGAGTCCCCTAAAACTAGAACCACCGCCAATAACTAGTGGATGGAACCATTGGATCGACCAAATATGTTGAGATGAGAAGAGTTAAAAATTAAAATAATACTCAACATGATAATGTTTAAACTCCCAAGAAAGGATTTTCTATGGGTTATCTATAATTAATTGGGTTCAAGGAATTCATTAGAGAAGGGTGGGATATTTGATTAGTAGGGATTGGAAATGGCTAATGAATTAATTAAATACCCCTCATTTAATCTACAAGCATTTCGTCATTAAAATTTTCATGATCCAAGAAGAATGGAGAATATTTTAGGTGTTTGAAAAACCAACATGACCACTAAAATAACTTTCACCACAGCTGTGGATATGGTTATTGTGTTCTAGAATGCTGAAGGCTGAAATATTCAACCTTGTAATGTGATACCCAAACCCATGATATTTTATCCTCACAATTCCCTTTAGGATGAGCATGGTGTGGTCACCAAGACTGCGGTTGAAAGAAACAACCTCAATCACCATATCTTTTCCACAGATTGGAAAATCCATTTACCCCCTTTCCCATTATAGAATGAGGAAAATTATATAAGAAACAAATTTCACCTGGGCATGGTTTTAGAGTTTTTAGATAGTTTGATATCCAAAATCAAAATATGAATCCAAAATCTTTATAAGACTCACCCAAGAAATCCAAACCAAAGATAAAAAATCCATAATGTTAAAAAATCACTTAATAAAAGATAATTTTTTAAGAAATAAACACCCAAAATGACTGTTTCATAATTATTTCTATCTAAAAACATCTCATCAGTGAGAAGTATCTCTAGAGTCAACTTTGAACAACTTGGGATATTGTAACTAAAAATAAAACTCCCAATCACAAGTATCCTCCATTATTAGTACATGATTATAAAGAATTAGGACATGCAATACATTTTCCATCATATTACTTTCTTGCTCGAGTCTACAGTCTTTAGCATGCACTCCACGTATGATGTGGCAAGATCCATCTCGACATCCTCATAGTTTATATCATGTGTGTGATCAGGTGTCTACCTTACGATATAATACACATGAAATAAATTATGTATACCCTTACAGAGACAAGGAATATATAGATAGTTCACCATTTTCCCAATCTGCTCAGTGATTTGAAAAGCTCCAGTAAGAAGCAGTACAAGCTTCCCCTTTATTTCTTAAATATTTATGTCTTAACTATGGATTCACTCTCAAAAAAACCTAGTTGCCTACATAAAAGTTTAAAGTTCTGCTATTATGGTTGGGGTAATATTTCATCTTTATTTTAGATATGATCCACATTTCCTGAATCAACTACTCTTTTAGAGGTCTCTTGTACCAAATTGGGCCCCACAATGGCTTCCCTAATAAACTTATTCCAAAAAGTGGTGTACTAAATCTCCTACCCTATAGAGAATCATAAGGATTCATCTGAATCAAACCCTAGAAAGTATTATATTATATTAAATCAACCATGTCTTTCTGATCATCCCATGCTTCACCAAATTCTAGTACACGTGCATAAATCATATCCTCCAATATATGAATCGTCTTCTTTGAATGTCCATCTATCTGTGGATGGTACACTGTTCTCAATCCCAACTAAGTCCCTATGGCCTTCTATGAGTCCCACCCAAAACATTATCTCAAACATGAATCTATTTTGGATACAATTCTCATGGTAACTCCATGAAAGGAAAAAATATCATAGACATGTAACTTTCCCAGACCAGACACTAAGTGATTCTTAAGGATTTATAAGAAATGAAAAACATTAATTAGTTGATCAATAGTAACCCAGACAACATCACTACACTTTTTTATCCTTGGTAACCCCATCAAAATGTCCATCATGACATTCTCCCAATTCCATAAGTGAATGGGATTTGGATGTATCAAACCACAAGGACACCAATGCTTATCCTTTATCGTCTAGAAATTAAATTTTTGGGAAAAGAATCTGACAATGTTCCTCTTCATCCTGGGTGATTGGAACTACCACCTAAAGTCATGTTATTTCATGGTCACAGTGGAATGCACCATCCACATAGAGGTATAAAATTATCTAATTATATCTTCCTTAATGGTATTATGGACTATAACTCACCCATGTAATAGGATCACATCATCATCGTATAATGACTACCCAGGTACTGAGACACAACGCTATATCTATTCCCACATCATTACACACTCGGTGTCAGATTCTTATACATCCTTCACGTAGTTTACCAAAGAATATATGACCACTAATAGAGAATACTTCATTGATCCCTGATCTTTATAATCATCCATCCTCTCGTTATCCAAGAATCTCATTGGGATCCACTTTTCCACCTAAGGCCATTCACTAAAATCATGAGCAACATTTTTTTATGTTTAAGAGCATCAAAAATAATGTCACCTTTTACTGGTTTATAGGTCATCTTAAAGTAAAATTATGAGAGGTACTCTACCCAATTACTCTACCTAAAAATGAGGTCCCCTTATGTAATTATATAGTAAATTCTCTTATGATCTATGTCAAAAATAAACCCATCTCCAAATAGATGGTGTCACCATCAATTAAAATATTGAACCACAAATACTCTCTACATGTCATGGGTATGATATATTTGCACATGGGTTCACATATGACGTCGCACATAAGCTACTACCCACTCCCTTTATATACTTAATTCCCCCAAACTAACTTAGGATGAATTATGATATATGAAATAACAAATAATGATCTCAAGAAGAAACAATATTGGAGATATAATCAACCATATCCACACATCAACCTTACTAATAGAACTTCACCACATTTTTAATTAGTGCAATCAAGGGTATTGATAAATGGGAAG
Source organism: Viscum album (assembly GCA_963277665.1). Taxonomy (NCBI): domain Eukaryota; kingdom Viridiplantae; phylum Streptophyta; class Magnoliopsida; order Santalales; family Viscaceae; genus Viscum; species Viscum album. Next base: position 1,819,575,151 of record OY728127.1, read on the forward strand.
AGTCATATATAATACTCATATAGTATCCCTCTAAACCCAAAAATCTATCGATCTCTTACATATTCTGTGGACATTTCCACAAAATCACCGCTTCCACTATCTCTGGGTTCACTTATATATATATCTAAAAAAACTATATAACCTAATAATTTTACCCCACTAAATCAAAAAGTTACACTTAGATAGATGTTACAAATCATATATCATTGAAGCTTATTAAGAACCATCTTGATATTTTTACTATGATGCTCTGGTATACCCACCCATATTTTTCATACATTGGTATTACATCTAAATAGATGAATATTCATTACACAACATAATGATCCATGCGAAAATCATATTGGACAAGTATATTTTGAAAAATGGAAACATAATCAACTAGTTTATAATAGTTATAAAACATCTCTCACTTAGATCATCATAACTAGAACCCTTTGTAGACATTTTATACTTAATACATTTTTTCATAATATAGAGGAATTAAATATAAGAAAAGGGTTAGCTCAAATGCACTATAATGAAAAACCAGGTAGATATTAGTGATCACAAAATAATTTCATGAGCATTAGTGTATGAGAACATGATATTAAAATTTTGTAGCCATTTCCTGTATATCATGGATCATAATCATGTGTCATGGAATAGATCATTGATTTTCAAGAGACAAGAATCATTAAAGAATAAAATAACATGATCCTTGAGAGGAAAACATTGGGACATTATATGAAATTATGGCATAAAAATAAGCAAAAAAATCATTAACATAGTAATCAGAGATCATTACCAAGGATATCATAATGTATTGGGTTCACTACCGAATCCATTACAGTATTCAGGGTTCACTCCCCAGACTATCATTGTAGACAAAGTCCGTTATGGAATTGGGTAAACTCCCATTCCAATCCTATTTATCTCATGTGATATAAATCATAATCCAATGAATTGGAGGGAGATAAAGGTCCCACCCATCACATAATGAAAACATTCATATGTGTACTAGAATATCATAATCCATTCATCATATTAGAACCCATTAAATGAAATGGGCTTCCTAAAAATTTAATCGTATCATAAATCATTGAAAAGGTATGGGTTTTATAAACATAATGACATCATAAACATAAACCATCCATATAAAGAATAAGGATAATATCCTTGGATCATATTCCATGTTAATCATAAGAAAAATTGATGTTTTTTTCATTGAAGAATATAAATACCATTAAAATCCCATTAAAACATTCTTAATGAAAATAACCTTTCCATTTTGAAATAACTTTTTTTAAACCTATGAAAATATGAAGGAAAAAATTTTCATGAAAAGAAGAAATTTAAACATGTAATATACGGATAAAAGTAAAAATTAGTCATGATGGTAGGAAATGTATTTCATGTTTTATAAGTTAAAATAAGCATTGTATTTATACTTTTTAAAAAATTAAAAAGATCCTCATTTTGAAAACAAAAAGAATAAGATTTATACCGAACCATTTTGAAAAAAGTAAAACATTGTTAGAAATGAATTTGAATAATCATTAAAAATAAAAAATAATTGTTAATGTTTTTTATTAAACATTTATATTTTTGAAAAAGGGATTTCAATCAAATAGATGGATGAATTTCATTTTCCTTAGAAAAGTATTTTTTGTTTCATGGGTACATAAGATATGGAAAATGAAAACAAAACATGTATTTTAAATGAAAAAAAAGATGATAATAAAATTCAAACATTTCTTGAGAGGTAGATAAGAAAATTTCATCCTTGGAAACTTAGGCATAAACAATCCGGATAAACAGTGACATTATAACCTTAAACCCCTACCACGAGTTCACCCTAATTCAAAATCACTCTAAACACATGTATAATAAATTTAAATTTACTTTAATATTAAACCATAGTCATTTTAATACTTATAATATCATTTATTATCAATTAATTACAATTAAAATCTCTCATTTAACAATAATTCTGTACTAATATCATCATTTTAGGGTGTTAATAGTTTGGTTTATCGTGAGTATTTTAGTTCAGTAGTTCTGGTACTTTTACATTTATCTTGGTTTAATCAAACCCAAAATGATAATATGGATAAAAATATCCAATTTATTCATTATATATATATTTATAGTCATCTATTAAATTTAGACATAGAAAAATGAATTAAACCATTCCTGAAAATTGTAGGTCGTACCAACACATAAACGTTGTTTTCAATTTTCAATGGATGGAAAAAATAAAAGGTAAATATTAATTAAACATTATTTCATCATTATAATATCGTTTATATTATATATATTTATCAAATTCATAATCATTTCCAACAAAGTGAAATATACTTGAAAAATGAATCACATCGCTTCGTGGTGGTGGTAGTGCACACATACGCATGGAAAACATTATTGTTTCCAAAAGGATTGGATTGTAATAAGGTATACATGGTATTAACATCATATAAGTATAATTATGTCTTAAATATCATATATAAGAATTAAAATCATTATTGTTACCATCCATAAATGATGGGTATAAAATATGAATTGTATCATTACATAGAGATGGTATGTCATACAAACGCATGAGTGATACTTTAACATCACGTTTGACGGGAAAGACTTTGTATAATTGTATTTTAATAATAATAATAAAATATTTACATATTTAAGATACTTGATTAATTATTTTATGATAGATAACATATAATTATCGGAGGTAAATAGTATTAGAAAAGAAAGTGATCTGTTAAGGCAATTACCTCTTTTTTTAAAGTGATTCCATTAGATATCATCTAAAGGGCACGGGGGTTGTTCATTTTGGAAGAAAGAAAAATATAGAAAATAGATAGGTAATTTTATAATAGAAATTAGTATAGAATTGTAAAGCTATAATTCTCAAGGTGGTGAAAATAAGTGAGGTAGGAGGAGAATTTTAATAATTGAGGTGAGGGGAAGTTTTTGAATTTCTTAATAGATTAATTTGAAATAAATTTATTTTAAAGAAAAATAGCTCCGAATGGTTAGAGATACAAATATATAGTGGTATAGGTTGGTAATACCATTATAATATACAATTTAGATATTTTTTGGTGTCTTTCAAAACCGTATCTTTTTTATTAGGCCTTAGTTAACAAATTCTTATTTTAACTATATAAACAAAATTGTCAATATTAATGGTTCATAATTTTTAATTATAATATGAAAATGGTCTCATAAAAAGAAATTTTTTGAAATATTTAGTCATATCATATCTGAAATGTATTATTTCAATATTCAATTATTTTTTATTAATTTAATAATATATTATTTAGGTAAAATATCATTATTTTCAATTTTGACACTATTCATTTAATTTGACCTAAAATATATAAAGAAAATTTTACAATTAGAATATAAAATCTTTTAAAAAAAGTAATATGTCATTTTCACAAATATAATTTATATAATTCTATAATTTCTAAAATTTTATAACTTTTGATTTTTTCAGAATCATTTATTTTAGATTTCTATTCATTTAATAAATATAGTTTCAGTGTTGTGTAAGTATTTAATGTAATTATATCATTTATAAAAATTAAAAATAAAATACCATAATTAATTTAATTTTATTATGAAAAAATTAATATTGATAATAGCTCATTACAAGGTCCTTTACCTGTGTGAAAAATGAAAGATATTTTAAATTAAGAGAGTAATACTTTTTAACTTTCTTTGATTAAAATAATATATAATTCATTTTCATGGAAAAGTCTCCATTAAACTAACCAAATTATAGACCAAGGTTATAATAGTAAAATTAACTTAATACAATCAATATTATGATGAAAAATTGTTGACTTATCACTTTTTTTCAATCTAGATTAACCCAAATTACCCTTAACTGATGTGATAAATTCTACCACAGTTAATATTTATATTCACTAAAAATAAAAGGGAACTATTTTCCAAATTTTATTATATTTATCTTAAATATTTAATTAATTTTGTCTAATTCAATTCCTATAATTGAATGAAATCAATTTTAATCTAAGGCTAAAAAATGATACAAAAACTGAATTTTAGAAAAAAAAAATACATTTTAAGCATAAATTTCATTTTTTCTTATCCAATGTCTAGAAAAAATTTATTTAATGTTTAATTTTATCTCTAGTAAATAATATATAAATTTATATAAAATTTTTCACCAATAGTGGAAAATTTAATTAATTAATAATAATAAATTGTGCACTTAAAAAAATATAATAAAAAAACTTTTATTTCCAGATATTTTTTGTTTATAATTCAAATAATTAGATAAATAATTATTTTTTTTATAAATGTGAAGACCATATATTTTTTTTACAATTTATTTATTACTATTCAAATCTTCCAATCCAATTTCATGATGATAATAAACACATAATACTTTAATAATGTTTTGTGGAATTTTTAAATTTGTTATTCTATGTAATATAAGATATCAAAGAAATCAAATAATTTTAAGGGAAAAATTCCATAAAATTTCTGGGTGTTACATTCTACACCCCGTAATAAATTTTACCTCATAGTTAATAAATATGATAAAAATATATGAGGATAGTTCGATCTCATCACATCCTCTAGTTCATACGTAGCTTCCTCAAATAAGTTGTTTCTCCATTGAACTTTGTCCCCATGAGTGCTCTTGGTTCATAGAACATTCTCTCTACGATCCAAAAACTATACTTGTTTTTATTCATAAATAAGACCATGATCTAGTGGTATGACCTCTGAGTTCATTACATATTAAGGATTGTGTATGTACTTTCATAGGATAGATGGCTAGAAAACTTCCTGAACTAAAGAGAGATTCAGTGGAAGTTCCAAACGATAATCTACCATCCTAATACGATCAAGAATTTCAAAAGGACCAATATGCCTAGGTCTTAACTTTAACTTATTTCTAAATCCCATCACCAAATTCATGGGAGATATTAATAGGAAATTTTTTTCCAAAAAACCAAACTGTAGATCATTCCCACGATTGACATAATAATAATTTTCAATTCTAAGATGATTTTATGCACTTTTGAATGAATATATCATTTTTTCTACTATTTCCAAATATATATATATATATATATATATATTAGGTCAAAATAGATATATTTATCCAAATTCATTTCATCATATTGGGGTTCTGTAATTACTTCTATAGAGGGTATCATAAAAATCTATATAAATATTGGAGTGAAATCTAATTTTTTGTAAAACAAATAACCAAAGGAAGGGGTTGACCTTAACAACCTTTTTAATCAATAGATTACAAATAGAATATTTATTCTAGAGTATGAATGTTCCTCTCATACATACCATATTTCTAAGGATGACAAAAAGTGATGAGACATAACTCTATATCCATAGCCTACTGAATTCTTACCCAAAATATTGAGGTTACCCCATATACGAATAAGAAAAAATTGATATAGTTTGACAACAAAAACCTACCACTTAATTAATCTATAACTGAGTAAGTTCAACAAGATTTAAATCTTATATAATGGAATTTAAGTGTGATGAATTCATAAGGTGATTGACTGAAACAGAAATTTCATTATTCCCTTTAGATGTTTTGGGGATTCTAGAAACAAAATCTATAGTTATGTTTTACCATTTTTGTTTTGGTATGTGTAATGATTAAAATTTCCCCTTATTGATTTTCCTCTTATTTTGAACTTGCTGAAATACTAATCACTAGGAAACATAATCTAAAATATCTCTCTTCCTACAATACCACTAGAAATAAACTTTCAAATATATATACACCTTTTAAATTTTAGGATGAATAGAGAGTAAAGAACAATGAGCTTCATCAATCAGCCGCTTATTCAAATATGGTACCAAAAGGACACATACACCATTCCAAAACCTTATCATTCTGTCACAATCAAGGTTTAACTTAAGAAAATTTCCCCCTTAAATATTTATGTATTCATACATTGAAAGTATATAAATATTGGTTCTTTTTTTATCATCATCTTAGATGACATGGCATGATCCTTTCGACTCAGAGTAACCATTACCTTTTTTTATTTCCCATTGTAATACTGTATTGAACAGTCCTAATAATTAATCATATCACACCATTTTATTTAGAATATATTCATCTCTTTTTGAGTGTAAATATAAATTAAAATTATATGATAAATATATATGTCACACCACCCAATATAGAGATAATTCCTCCATATCTCATCCCATTCCATTTTTATACATGAATATATATTAGAAACCCCCCCTCCACTGGAGGTTAGTGTAAGTACAAGTGATCTAACTATCATTCTATTTATCCCCTTAAAAGATTCATCACATTCATCTTTACAATGGAACTTGAATCCCTTAAAAATATACTTAGTGAGTAGTTTCGATCACTGATAAAAATTATCCACAGAATAAAGGTAATATCTAGTTTAAGGAAGAAAACTAATGATCATATTCACAATGGTTGGTCTTGTCCAATGTTCCATAACTTCTATCTCTTTAGGTTCTATTGAAAAACCCTTACAAGAGATTATATGATTCATGAATGATACTTCTCAAATCCCAAATTCACACTTGGTAAATTTTTCATAATGCATATCCTTCCTTAGGGTCTTTAGCTCAATTCTCAATTGATCGTCATACTCTTCCATTATCTTTTAATAAATATTAATAATATCTATTAATATAACCACAAACAGATCAAGGTAATCTATAAATACTCTAATCATTAAATCCATTAAGATAGTGGGGGAATTGTCAAGACTAAATGGAATTAAAATAAATTCAAAGAGTTCATACCATTCCTGGAATGTGATATTTGGTATATGCTCTTTCTCTACCCTTAATTGATGATATATATAACTGAGATCAATTATAAAAAATTACTTAGATCCACATAGTTGATGAAAAAATATCAACATGAGGTATAAGATACATTTTCTTGATAGTGGTCTTGTTACATTTTCAATACTCAATATAGATTCGCATTGATCCATATTTCTTCTTAAAAAAAGAATAGCTAACCACATGATGGTGCACTTAGACAAATGAATCCCTTTTCAAGATTATCATGTGGTTTCTTCTTCAATTATTATAACTCAATTAGGACCACTCTATATGGAATGGTTGAAATTAGTTTAAAACTAGGTATGAGTTATATTGAAAAATCAACTTCACTATTTAGTGTAAGACTGGGATAATATTCTATAAAGAAATTAATGAATTCCCACACAATAGAAATATAATTTATGTTGAGTTTGTCCACAACTATCTGATATAAACTCCCATTTTTAATAGGAATCATAACTTATATGATGGGTGTAACTTCCATAGAAATTTCTTTTTTCATCACCCTGATAGGTTATCATAGGTTGGTTTAGAATATAAAACACAAATTCCCTTCCTAATCAATCGACGAAGGGCTTATGGAAATAAATCGAATCTAATCCAAAAATGATATCAAATTCAAATAGAGGAAAAATGTTAATATTTTCATGAAACACATTCTCACAAACATAAAATAGAGATAGATCCTAGAATTTGGATACAATCATTATACTATTATTGTTTTTTACTACTAATTTGAAATTTAATTTTTGAGGTGGATTTGTGATAACATTAGAAAATTCATTAGATATAAAATAGGGGTAGATCCAGAATAAAATAAGTCATTAGTAATTATATAGTGGTTGATAAGTGTACCTTTCACTTTGTTCTTATTATACCCCTCCTTAGAAATATTTAACACATGATATTTACATTGTCCTCTAGGAGTAAGAGGTTTTTAATATATATAATCATCATCAACCTCCAGATTAAGGAAATGGTTAGCATAATGACCATACTCATTGCATTTAAAACACTCGAGTGTGAGTGGTGGATTATGAGGTTATTTATCTCTATTTTAATCATAATATAACTTCATCCCATCATTTTGGTATTTGATTTACTAATGACCTACCATTTTACACATGAAACAATTACCAGTTCCCAAAAGACAATTTCCCATATGTAACCTTTAACATTTTGATCATAAAGAAAAGCTCTAGTTAACCTATATATGTTTTTAGATGTTTTTTTGAATTATATTTTCCCTTTATTATAAGTACCATGATATTGATGGGTAATTACTCTATATATCACTACGTTGATAGCACATCAAATGATTTTTTTATAAATACTAAAGTCCCTTATGGATAACTCACTTTAGTGACTTGGTTTTAAGACACTTAAGAATTAATCAACCATACATTCAAGTTGGATGATAATACTAGAATCATACCTTGAAAGAATTTTAAAATTTTCCTCATAGGTACCAATGGATCCATCATCCTTTTATTTTATCTCATGGAATTCCATATACATTTTCCAAAAAATAATATAATGAATGTAATTATTGATAAAAAATTTCTTAAAATTATCCCACTCTATATATTCAATTTCTTTATGATTAATTTTCATCTTGATAAGAGTTTAAAATTTATCTTACTCACCTTCTAAAAGAAAAATATCCCCAATAAATTTCTAATTTTATAAACACTATAGAACATAAAATATCTTTCCAATGGTTCTAATCCATTTCTCTGTGACTAAAGAATTATTGGACTAATAAAAATAAGGTGGATGTTTCATCATGAAGGGCTTAATTTTTTTGGACCCCTTATTTCTTGTTCATAAGCTTATAAAGAAACATATATTGAAAAAGTTGTGTGGAAATGAAAATAATAATTTTTATTGCTTCTCCCAAAACATTTGATTTCTCAAAAGGATAATCATTGAATTGTTTATCACATTTTGAATTAACATGATTCCGTTTAGTTACATCCATTAAATAAAACAAAAATCATACATTGAATAATAATAATCTTAGTGGGAAACTACATTATCATGAAAAAAAATTCTTTCATCGAATGTCTAAATCATGACACCTTCGTCTAGAATCCTTTGGTTTATCCTAGATCATTCATGATCATTACCAAAGATTTTGGATTTTATCCTATAAATAGACTTATCTATAGAGTTATTACTAAAAATTTTTCTTGCTACTTTGAAAAGGATAACTAAAACTGGCTATGATACCAACTTTATTAACCAATACATTTCATACATAGAAATTACTTCTAAATACAAGAATATTCTTTACATAAAATAATGATCCACACCATAATCGTATTGTTCTAGTATAATTAGGCACCTGGAAACATAAAAAAATGGTTTATAATAGTTCTACATCATATCTCACTTGAAAGATCATAACCATCACCCTTTTTTACATATCATACATAATAAATTTCTTTATAACCTGGGGAAAGGAAACATAATAAATGAGTGAGCTCAGAAGCCCAGTAAAGGTAAACAAGGGAGATATTAATGATCAGATAAGAATATCATGAGAATGAGGGTATCATAAAATGATCTTAATAATTTAAATCCATACCATGCATATAGAGATCATAATCTTGAGTCATTGGATAAATCTAATAATTTCATAAGACATGAATCATAAAATAATAAAAAAATATGATACATGAGAGAATAACATTGATATAAGACATAAAATTTTGGAATACACATAAGTATAAAAAATAATTTCCATATTAGTCAAAGATCATTTAAAAGGATATAATTATGGACCGGGTTCACTACCAAAACCATCATAGTATTAATGGTTCACTCAAAAGACTATTATTTTTGAAAATATCCATTACTGAACTGGGTTCACTCTACCTTAGAGCCCTATTTATTTCTTGAGATATAAATATTCACCCAATCCATTTGAAAGAGATATGGGTACCTACCATAAAATAATTAAAATAATATATATAACGTTTCATAAGATTATAAACCATTCATAATATCATAACCCAGGGAAATAAATGGGATTCATAAATATTCCATTATATCATAACCTGTGGAAAAAAATATGTTTAAAAAATCATGCTATAATAAACATGAACCATTAGGATAAAGAATATGTATGTTATCCTTGCATCATATTCCAAGTAAATAATAGTAACTATTAAAGGTTTTTATTGATGATGAATAGAAATACCATTAAAAGGCCACTAAAATATTTTTGAGGAAAATAAAAATTCCATTTTGAAATCACTTATTAAAAAATCTTGGCATATAAAGAATTTTCTTAAAATGAACTATGTATATATGTAAAGGATGTTTTATTGAAAAAATAGTTCATGATGGATGGAAAACACATTCATTCTATATAATTTATAATTAGGATTCTTTCCCCAATTTATAAAAATAGATAAAAAGTACATCATTTTAAAAACAAAAAGAAGATTATATTCAAACTATTTTCTAAAATTCCAAACATGGGTAAAATGAATTTTAAAAATAATAATATAATTGAAAAATAATTATTTAAATAATTTTTATAAAACATAGAAATAGAAGAAAAAAATTTCGGCTCAAGAGATAGGAGAAGTTGAATTTCCATAAAAACATATTTTTGGTTTCTTAGGTACATAATATAATGAAAAATGAAATGAAAAAAATGTATTTTACTAAAATAACTATTTTACAAATATTTATCAGTTTCATGATAGTAAAATAAAAATCTTTCAAATTTAAAAACCTAATCATAATCAATCCTGATAAACAATGATATCTTAACACAAAACTCTTACCTTGAGTTATCTTTATTTTGAAACCACTATAACCGACTATATAATAAATTTAAATTTATTATAATTCTATAATATAGTAATTTTAATTATTATAATATCATATGTGATCCCTTTATAACATTTAGACACCCCATTTTATCAATAATTCTTTAACAAAATCATAATTTTTTGGTATTAACTATTTCATTTATGATGAGTATTTCAGTTCAGTACTTCTGGTACTTAAACATTTATAATGGTTATATCATCTCTAGAATATTAAAAATGGTATAAATATTATATATAATCATTATATAAATATTTATAGTCATCTATAAAAGTTATATATAGAAAAATTAATTACACCATTCATGGATACGATAGGTCGTATGTACACTTGAAGGTTGTTTTCATTTATCGATTGATGGAAAAAAAATAATGTTAAATATTAATTCCACCTACTAGGATAATAATTATTCAATTTATATCATATTTATAATATATATTTGTTAATTTAACCCTCATTACAAACCAAGTGAATTATAAATGAAAAATGAATCACATCACTTCGTAGAAGTGGTAGTCCACACCTATGCATGAGGGACATTATTATTTCCCAAAGTATTGTATGGAAAGATGGTATAGATGATAATATGATTATAAAAATATAACTATTTCATAGATATCGTATATAAAGATTAATCCCTTCATAATAACCATTCATAAAAAAGAGTTATGAAAATTCAAGTGTACCGCTATGTGGGGACGGTAAGCAGTACGTTCACATGAGCGTTAATTTCACTTATCCTTTGACAAGAAATAGTGTGCATAATTGTGTTCAAATAATAATAATAAAATTTCATAGTATTTAGGATATATAATTTATTATATTATAATAAATTACATATATTTATCGAAGGTAAATTAGTGTATAAAAGATAGTGATCAGTTAAGGTGACAACCTATTTTTTGAAATAGTGCCTTTACATCTCTTAGAATGGACTCTAGGGATTTATTTTAATCAGAAAAAAACTATATGATATTTATAGGGAAGTTTAGAAGATAATTTTTTAGTATTTTTTATATCTATATTGCTTAATTTTGTGAAAATAAGTGATAGAGTAGGTTGTATTTTTCAATTGAGGAGAGGAGCACTTTTGAAATTTCTCAAAAGATTAAATTATAATAAAATAATTATCAAGAAAAAAGACTCCAAATATATATAGATTAAATTATATGGTAGTATAGGGTACTAATAACATTAAAAATTCAGTTTAGACAAGTTTTGGTGTCATTTTAAGCCTTATCATTTTAATTAACCCTTAGTTAAAAAATATTATTTTAAACTACGAAAACAAAATTATCTATATTTAAGGGTTTTTATTTTAACTTTTAAGGTGAAAATTGGCCCATAAGTAGATCATTTTGGGAAATTTAGACCATATAATATCTCCTCATCTTATTTCAAAATTTTATGACTTTTTAATAATTTAATAAAATATTATTTTGAAAAAATTTCATTATTATCAATTTTGACAATATTCATTAAATTTAACATAAATGAAATAAATAAAAATTTTATTTCAAATATAATTGTTTTAAATAACACTAAGATGTCATTATCACCTATTTTTTTGAATGTTATAAATTAAATAAATTATATCATTTTTTATATTTACCAAATAAATTTTTTTATTTTTCCATTAATTGAATAAATAATGTTTTGGCATCATGTAAGAAATTAAGATAATTTTATAATATGTAAAAAATATAAATAAATAACAATTATGAATAAAATTTCATTATTCAAAAAATTACCATTGATATTCGTTCATAACTAGTTTGTTTACCTATGCGAACAGATAAAGGAGAATTAAAACTATGAGAGTGACATTATGTAACTTTATTTAATTTAAATAATATATAAGTAATTTTTATATAGAATTGTCCTTAAAAATAATAACATTAGACCCCAGGGTAATAATTTTTGAGTTCCATTCATAAAATTAGAATTATGATGGAAAATTATGGCTTTATCACATGTTTTTTATCTAGATTAACTCAATTTTCCCTTTAATGGGGCGATATATTAAACCTTAGTTACTATTCATATTGACCAAAATAAGGTGCTTATTTACTAAATTGGAACCTAATTATTATATATATGTAATTCATATTATCTAATTCAATACCTATAAAGTTTAGTAAATAATTCTAAATTATGTGCACAAAATGAAACAAAAACTAGTTTTTTGAAAAAAAAAACAAATATATTTTTAAGAATAAATTTGGATTTATTCTTAAACTATGCCTATAAAATATTTTTTGAAAACTAAACAACATTTATCAATGAAATAATATAAAAAGGTCTGTAAAATTATCCATGAATAGTGAATAATTTAATTTATTAATTAAAATACATTGCGCTCATAAAAATAAATTTTCAGAAAAACATCATTTTTTTAAGATAGTATTTTAATTTTTACCATTTTATTTATAATGAATTTATTTAAAAAATTTGTACAATATATATTGTTCTTAATTTAGTGTTTATTATTCATACCATTTAATCCAATGTCTAGCTTAAAATAAACACATAATATTTTTAAAAAAAAATTCACGGTTTGTTTAAACTATATTTTGAATATAATGTAAACTAATAAAGAAATCAAATGATTTTAAAGGAAATTTTTCATAAAAATAATGGGGTATTACATCTATGGTTGGTGAGTAAATTAGAGTGTCTTTTTAAATCACTGTGATTAAAAATTTAATATATGGGTGAAGGAAACTGTTTATGAGAGCCATAAGCTCTGCTAGAATATTATTTACTCAAATAAACATGAACCATTACTAATACATTCCATACCTTATACTAAATTATATCTTTATGATCTCCTCCACCCTATAAAATTACTCAGGATAGCTAAATCAATGATAAATATTGAATAAGCCCCAAGATCCCTGAAACTGGTCAAAGAGATCATCTATCCTAGGAAAATGGTATTTATTCTTCATCGTGACCTAACTCAAAATTTGGTAATCTATATATATTAGAAGACTAACATCCACCTTCTTGTAGAAAAGTATAGGTTCACCCTACAGTGATGTACTCGGCATGAAAAATCTCTTCTGTTCCATGTCCTCATGTTTTAATTAAAGATCATTTAACTTTTTAGATGTCGTAAGATAAGGGGATATCAAAATGGTTTATATTCCTAGAATTATTTTTATCTCAAACTAAACAACAATATTCGGAGGAATTCCTCTGAAGTCATCTAGGAATATTTTCTAATAAATATCCACAACTGGAAGAAAATATGAGGGGTCTACCACAAATCCTATAGAAATATCCTATCCTAGAACATGCACTTGGATTGTCCTAATATGACTCAAATATATACCACTATACCTTCTCCCAAATCGTATTCACCAGGTATCAAAAACTTCATTCCATGGTGAAATATACATGATACTTGTATTTGATAGAAATCAATATTGGATTTATGTTTGGCATGCCATTGAATTAAAATAATCATATAAACTCTCACTATTTATTGAATTATGAAGTCGCAGAGATGTAAAAAGTAACAAATACTATAGGACACTCTAGGAATTGAAAAATATGGTACTCTTATGTGGGAAATTGTGTTTCAAGGGAATGTAACATAGAAGAAAACATGAATGGTATGTCACTTCCAACAAAAAGTTTTGATGAAATAAAGGAATGAGAAGAACCAATATCAAGATAAATAGTATAGAATGTAGATGTGATCAAGATCATACATTTAAGAGTAGAAGTTCCCTCACCACGGTCTATTGGATTCTAATCCATGAAATAAACTCAACCTTCCTCATCTCTACAATTCGGACCCTAATATGCATGACTTTTCAACATCACAAACTTCGGAGGGGTATGGACCTATTGTCTAGGACCATTACCATCCCTTATATGGATGACTGAATAATACTAGAACTCCCATGAGACCTCATCTATGATGGATTTAGGGAGAAACAATAGAGATTATATATCTTTAAAATCTAATGAAACATGATTTGAGGTGTGGTGTAAGGCACAAAATAATGTATGACCCTCCCACAATTGAAGCACTGAGGAAATCATATTAAGGTAGTTAAAGAATACAAACTGTACTCACCATCATTACACTACCCTCCTATACCTTATTAGCCTTCCTTATCCTACTGGATGTAGAAATACTCAAAGAATAAGTAGGAGGTCCACCAACATGAGTGAAGATGTTTGGAAGAAGAATCAACTACTCAATCCACTTTAAGGAATTGTTCAATAGTAAAGGATTCTGAAAAAACCATGGGGTACATTGTTTGATCAAAACTCTTAAATTATCACAAGATATCGAGCCAAATATTATAATTGAACTTCCAAGACTTTCATGCCTCACTTCTGAACAATAGAGAATAAAAATAAATTGGGTCAATCAAATAATCATATTATACATATACCATTATAGATCCCTATTTTAGTTCCATAACCATATATTCTCAGTTTAGATTTAATATTATGAAATAATTCATTAGAAATAGGTTCGTTAAGGTTTCTTGGGTGAGACCCTCATAGCTTCCAGCCTTTCCCATCATGTCCCAACACCAACCGGTAGGTACCTATACCATGAACACTAATATCTTTTCCTTTATATCATCATGTGTCTAGATGTGGTCAAATGAACTCTCAAGGATATTCATCTAGTCCGTTGTGCCATCTAGCACTTCATTTCCCTAAAATGATGATGGATATTGAAGTTGGAAGTCTTTTTCATTGTAGACCATAGACCTCAGTGGACATTCTCCCTAGACAAGAACAAGTATAAGGACTCATAGTTAAGATGGCACTACTACTTATACCAACAAAGTGAGAATAATATAATGTTGTACTAAACCCTCATACAATGAAGGTGGTGTAATTGGGAAATCTCCCATAGCAAGAGAATCCAGACCAATGTCTATTAGAGGTATCATAAATCTCCTTCTTAGTGAACTCTTATAAAACATTAAGGGAATATTTATAATTTTTGAATCCATTATGATAGATCCTAATCATTTTATGGTATCTTATAAAGGTTTTTCTAGGATTATGCCCAAAAGACAAGGTATATCCCTCTTATCACTAACCATGGTTCTCCATCCATACAATTTAATCATATTCATATATATATAAACATAAAAACATAAAAACATACTCAAGATCAACTAACTAATTCCATCACAGATGTACCACAACATCATGAAAAGTGATATACCACTAAATCAAAAATAAAAATCTTTCCCAAAAAGAGAAAACACTTCATGAAATTATATTAAATAAAAAGTATACAATGCCCAATAAGTATATATATGGAATGTGATCCTACATGCCTAGTCATGACTCCTGATCACACCAAAAATCTCCTTAATCTTTAATAAGAAATCCCAATAATTGTAACTCATAGGTCCATTGAACATTATTTTGATTGGAAGATGGAAACTCTTATATCCAAGTCCAAAACCACCTATCTATTTCTTATCATATCTCAAGTTATTCAAATCAAAGAATAAAATTATGCTATGATACCATTTTTTAATTACCTGACCCAAACCACTGAGCATGTGATGAAGAGCCATAAGACATCATGCACACCTCCTTATACATAAGAGGGTTCCAACTTGTACTGAGGTTCTAAATGATGTTAGTGGGGTGATAATAAGAGATGTTTCATATAAATAAAGTGAAAATATAAACAAAATGTAAAACCACGTAGAGTAACCAAGAAGTAAGAATAATGAATCATAATGTAATATCATATGAAACACTCATAGTATAAATAAATTAACTAGACCACATAATGTGTGAATCCATACCATATTATAAGTGCGAGAAGATAAATAAATAAATTATAACTATAGAAATCCTCTAGATTCCACCCTGATTTCACTAAAAAATTTGGGCCTCTCTACATATCTTTCTACCATGGGCCCCTTGTCCTTAACTAGACCCATATACATGAGTTATATATTGCAATCTCGATGTACATATAGTTTGCGAGTAATAAAACCAATTTGGTTAGAAGAAATGAATCCTTAACACAAGGTAACATGTATACGAGTGTTTGAAATGATAAAAAATGAATAAGAAACAACTTAAAATCTAGTACCAAGTGGTCATGAGAAAACCATGTTTACAGAAAAACTGTTATTCCTACCTTCTTCAGCTCCATTCAAGAATGTTTTCATAACATAAGTTGAGAAACATGGATGAAAAAAATGTCAACACATATAAACCATGATAGCCATAAGTCTAATAGGCTCATGCATGACCATACATGGCCTTTATAACTAATTTTTATCTCTTGGTCCATGTTACATAAGACCATCACACCCATTTTTACCTCTATAGTCCGACCATATATGACAGTTATTCCCACAGTTCAAGCCATGAAAGGCCATAATTCCCCATCATCTAATTTGGTCTAGTCATCACGCCATATGTAATGCGTAAACACACTACACCTCTAGGGATACAAAGCCATGATAGGTCAACCTTTTTCTTTAGTACAATAAATAGAATAACACAATATAACATATAAAAATAAATCACATAGAAACATGGAATATCATATAGAGGTGAATCATAAAACATAATTAACCATAGATAATAGCTAAACACATAAACACAATGTGATATATTCAAACATGGTCTATGAATATCAACACATAACATCTTGTAATGAAAATGATCATATACATGTACACTACACAATATGGAATTACTACATATAGGTTTTCAATACCAACAAAAGGTTTCCTCAATGGTTTAATTTCTCAAAACATGATCGCAAACCAACCCGGACATGAAATTTATAAATGAAATCTAAGAACCAGGTTCAATCAAATAGGAAAAGGATTCTTGATAAAAGAAAATAGTATTAAAAATCTAAGGGTCAAATACATTCTTACACAATGTTCAAATAATATTTGTGATAATATTTATTTTCAGTTAATGAAACCGAAATTCCACACTTCTGTAGTGATTAGAGGATAAATCCACCAAGATAAACACCTTTGAGGTGTCGTAGAATGAATACAATCCTAAAGATGGATACTTCTATAACAATGATATAATCACCTCTATAGACTATACAATGAGCCTCAATAAAATCCACAATAGTGTTACTCAATGATCTAATAAGAAATAGTAGGTTAAATTCATCCAAAAAAAGAAATACATATCGGAGTTCTTCACCAAATATCACAAAACAGAAAGAAACAACAATTAAAGGTGGAAGGAGACATCAAAATAACTAATGATGTATAGATGAATGATGTTAAACCAGGAAACAACCATTAACATTGAAAAGGCCGACCTCATGCCCTAGGTTCATCTAAGATCAATCTATAATTTGATGGTTTTAAGGAGTCCACAAGATAAGGGTTGAAGATTTGATTAATAGGGGATGGAAATTTTTAATGAACACATTAGAAACACAACATTTAATCCACACACATTTCCCCTTTATTTTTTATGATATGAGAATAAGGTAGAATATTTTTTATGTTTAAAAAGTAAACCCAACCGTTGAAATGAACTCCAGCATTACCATTCCATGGTTGTGATGTTGTAGATTACTCAAGGATGTAATAACTACCCATTCAACATGATAACCAAACACATTTCATTTTTCCCACACCAACCCTTCCAAAATGGGCACGGTGAGGTCTCTCGGACCATGGTTGACAACAGTCACCCATGAGCACCGTGCTCCATCCAAGTAATTTTCCACATTCCCATTTTAAAATGAGGAAACACATATCCAAAATTGAATTCACTAAGGCCTGGTGTTTTACTTTTTGGACACAGTGATCTCCAAAATCCAAACTAATCATAAAAATTCTTCATAAGTCACAATCAATAAATCTAAACCCATGATAAGACCACTAAAAGATACAAACATCACTTAAGACAGGTTGGTTTATACAAAACATAACCACCCAAAACTTGGGTGTTACACCATCATTTCAATCCAAGGTACGAACCATGCCTTGATTTATGTCTACAAAACCATACCAATGTATTTCAACCATCATATTACAGATCCAATTCCTAATTCTCAAAAAACCCCATTCTCTGGTACCAAAATTCAAATTTCTTCACAGTCAAACCATTAAGATTTTTGTCTCATCACAAACTCCACACCATGAGGCTTCTCATCTTCAAGAAGTGTCAAGTAGTCCTATATCCTTAAATCATGTCCTACCTTGGTTGTGAAATCACTACCAAATCTCCACATTCCATCTCTAAATTGCATAGATGCTTCCCCTGGGAAACTCTAAAAAAATCCCACTATTTATAAAAATAATATTTACCAAATAACCACCATCACGAACACCAATTTGGTGTTATAATGCTATTGTTTATTCCAACACTCCAATGTTTCATATACCAATTCATCCCTAACCTTATGGTGGTCCACACCAAAACAATCACTTATTGAAATTCACTTTCAAGGGTTCAATGACATGCCCAATGTGATTTTATCAGTAATGTATCTAATTCCATGATAAAAACAATAGTAGGTCATGGAAACACATCGAAATACATGTTGAAAAATCCACACAATGATCGATCATGATTCCGTAACTCCCAGTGGCATCAAAGTATCTCCAAAAATGACACACTGAATATAAAAAATTGATCTCAGTATAATCCCCTGGTTGGATCACGGACCAGCAACTCTTGAATTTATGATCTCACCCCAAGAACCATCACAACATCGATCCAAATAATTCTTGTATGACCTCAAATCCACCTTGACACCATTTCTAATACACTAAATCAAATCATCGACACATCCTAATCTTGATTCGAGTATTTACTAAGGAACATGAATATATCAGATCCCTACAAAAATTGGCAACCTAGTGCCAACTCAACTACAACGATCAGTGTGACTGTAGTCCCAACCCTACACACAAGAGGTACATTCCTCAAAAACAGATATTATGCTCCCCAAAATAAGAAAAAATTTATAAAAACTATACCAAAGCAAACACAAAATCATAGTGAGCCACACTCTTCCCATAAAACATGTAATTATGGGTCATTTACATACTACTCATATTTGGGAACCAATGTAAAATTCCACTAATTCCCATTCTCAAATCACCAATAATTTCATCCTCAAAATAAAAAAACATCCAAAATGAGGGTGAAACCATCAAATTACCAATTGCTTAGTCCCCACTGAATAGATCCTCTTGTAAGGTTCCTCGAGGAAGAACCCAAAAAGGTCCTAACACCACATCAATGTCACTCCTCCTAAGACACACTCACAAAAAACATGGAAACCCCTATGATATGAGTAGAAAATTTAAATTTGTTTTTATTATCCCTTTAAATAACCCTCATTAATTATATAAATCCTTTGTAATAATTCACATTTTTGATCTTTATGAAACATAGACTTAAAATTTAATATGTATTAAATACTATTTTTAGTGATTTTTTTATTTTAAAAAGAAACTTTTGAGGCCACACATTTATTTTAAAATATGAAATTTAATGGATTGATTTGATTCAAACTAAAACTAAAATGGATAAATAGATTTATTTACAAGTTACAATTATTTTATTCATTTTTTTAATTGTATTTAAAATACATACATTGATTTTTTTAAGGTGTGGATTTAAAATTTTGATTGTTTCAATATGGGGTTTTTTAATGTGCTAAAAAATGAATCACTAGAAATTATTTGTTTTTTGGAGAAATATTATTTTTATTTATTTATTTTTATTTTAAAATATTTTGGAATTTTATTTGGATTCAAATTATGAAAAATTAATTCAATTAAGAATATTAATTATTTTATAAATTATGTAATTAATTTTATTAATGAAGACACGTAAAAAGGTTTATGTTTTTTTGAATTTTTTTGAGGTGCTGGATCTACATCCATTACATGATACAATTCCACTAGTACTTATAGATTGCTACCATTTCACATGACATCATTAGAGAAGAATTTACTTTTATTTCCAGCTAAATATTCCACCATGAACTTTTAGTACCCTCTGCTACCATTTCCACTACCTTTTCAATTTCTAGTGAAACCACCCGACTACCCTTTATATTTTTCCTCCATCACTATCTTGATATAAATAACTTCCCGACATATTCACCAATGAGAGAATACTACCTATATTGAATGAAGAACCAACAATACCACCTTCCCAATATCCAAAAATGTAGCGAACCCCTATGACCCATGCTCACCAGATGGTGGGTTCAATGATGATAGAACATATTTCATAGCCAATGAAAATAGAGTAAAATATCAAATAAAGAACCCCCATGAGATCACTATTTGAGATAAGGAACTAAATCATAATCCACCAATTAAATATTAATCCTACGGAAGACCACATATCAGTACCATGTCGCACATATCCTAATATATTAGCACTATTTTATCTTAAAAAAATTACCCAAGCCACACCACACTGGTGACACGTCAAGATTAAACCTAAGATTATTAGGGACTAATAAGAATAAAAAAATAACCTTATTGAAATCAAATATGATGTTGTAACCCCATATTGGCCAACGAATAAAGCCTGATTCTACTACACCACCCTGATTAACCCTGAGACCGTGTGTCATTCTATGAGATATAACTAAACAATTGAGCTCTATAATGATATATTGATTTTACTAACCTATAGAGATGAGATGTATGTGGTCCTATTAAACCCACATCACCTGTATATATGTTTTCTTATGGATGAAAAACTTTTTTCTCACAGATGACACTAGTGGAAGAAGAACCCCTTGTTGGGGCCACAAATGATTATCCCACCAGTGCAACGATAATCATGACATAAAAAAAATTAAAAAATTCAGAAAAAAATGACACCATATGTAATATAGAAGAACCTCCAGATAAAAGGGATAAAAAACCAAGATACAATAGAAGGATCGGTATGGGTAAAAGTTGGTACACACTCCATCCCTGTTACAAGGATAAATCTATGATAAATATCTTTCTTGAATATGTGGGAAATCACCTCAAAAATAATATACAAAATGAACTGATGATGAGATCGTGAAGCTTCTGAGAAAAACCAGTTAAATAGATCCCCATTTATAGGATACCACCCCCATGGCCTCCTCTTACTCCACTGGTGGGAATGGTGGGTTTGAAATCTTCCATATACCACCACATTACCCTCTTTAAAAATATAGGGGGAGATGCCATAAATGAGAAAAACAATGGACACATCTCCCACCTGGATACATGATTGAGAACCAAAAAAAACATCCACACATCCTTTCTATCTACCAAAACATTCAGCTCATGTCTCTATGAAGTTCCATGAGGATATATATATTTTAATTTATCAGAGTTAATGACATTCATCAGGTAATATTTTATTTTTTATTTAGTGTGTATTTTCAGCTTATTTACACTTCATCCCCCACATCTCAGACAAAGTTATACTTTACACCAATGTATTTCATCTTGGAATGAAAATTTGGATTCCTTTCATTGTGGATGATGCCCTAACTATCCCAAAACAATAGAATCTTCCCATATCTAAGCCTGATCTCCTACAATAACCTCCTATTAAACATAACCTATTTACAATCCTATATAGCTTCCAGGTACTCTGGATCTATTGTGGATAAATCCAAAACATACTATAGCTATGAAATCATGCTCATAGCACCTCCTACAAGAGTAAACATATATACAGTAATGGACTTCCACTGTTTAGAATCACTAAAAAAATATGAATCAATATATCCTGTGATAGTGAAATATGATCCCCCATTACATAATTCATCATATGAGGTTTCCTTGATATATCATAGGATCCTGTTCACTATCTTCCAATTCTAGCATCCTGGATTATCCATGCACTTACTATATTCTTCCCCTTTATGTTCCATGTCTAGTTTAGTAAAAACCATAGTGAACATCAGACTACCCACTACTGATAAATATGGTACTCAGGAAACATCCATCCTCTTTGCTTTACTTCTATGAATCATCATAAAGGATAACATGAAATTAATAGAAATTTGGGTAGAGATTGGCCTATATTCTTTCTTGTTGAATCGTTTCAAATTTCTCTATATGCAACTCTTTAGTGATTTCCAAATATTCCCATTATTTCTATCTTTATAAATATATATCCCAGAAATATTGTTTGCTGATCCAATTTCCATCATATCAATCTATGTAGAAAATTATGCCTTCTTCTTTTAGATCTAATCATTGTTGGGGCCTAAAACCAAAAATTAATCAACATACAATAAAAGAATGATTAAATAATTTCCATCTGAACCCCAAACAGTTGTACAAAGATATTAATGAAGAATGTTGTATCAAAGGCTCGTGATATATGAATAAAATCTCTTATACCAACACCCCAGTACCTGTTTGAGACCATACACATATTTTTCATCTTGAGAACCATGTTCTCATTACCATAATCTAGAAAACCATCAAGTGGGATCACATATATCTCTTCATAAAGATCACCATATTGAAATGTAGTATTCATGTCCAACTTCTCTAGATGTAAAAATTATATAGCACTCACTGATAAAACTATCCAAATAGTCATCACCCTAATAATAATATAAAATATCTCATTGGAATAAACAACTTCCTTTTGAGCATATCCTTTGACCACTAGTCTTGTGTGACATCTTTCCACCTGGTCATTTTCATCCCTCTTGATCTTAAAGACCAATATTTCTCTAGTATCCTTCTTTCCATGAGATAATGAAAAAATATCTCAATATTTTTTCTTATAGGGAGCTTCAAGTTCCTCCTTTATCCCCACCATCCATAATGATACATCTAGACTGTATGTTTACTCTACAAAGAAGGTGGATCTCCTACCCCTGTTAACAAGAACTATGGAATATTTATAATAGTGATATAGTATGAGTACCATAATTGGGGAATTTTCTCCCTAGGGGATTATCATGGTCCATACTCAATCGGCACTGGATCATTGTGATCTAGTAATGCCTCAGAGGAAACTGGTTCTTCCTCTAATTTTCCTCAAACTCAACTGTTTATCATTTATTTTCTCCTTACCATGTCTTGATCAATTTTGATTTTCAACTTTTCTTCTACAATACTAATATCTATGCTGATGATAAGTTTGCAGGTAGTAGGGTCTCACAAATGATATCCCTTTACACTAGCAGCATACCCTAAGAAGATACATTTCCTGGATCTTGAATCCAACTTCAATCTTTACTAGTCGTTAAAAAATGCATTTATAGGCCCTAAAAAACTATGTAACTCATTATATTTGGGAGTTTTACTAGTCCACATCTCTATTAGTGTCATAAAATTAATATCTATTGAAGGAGAACAGTTGATCACTAAATAGGTGGTATTCACTGATTCTACTCATGATGTTTTTGAAATTCTTCTACTCTTAAAAATCACCCTTGTTCTCTCCAACAGTGTTTTGTTCATCTTCTCTTCCAATCTATTATTCCGAGGAGTTTACACTGCCATGATCTGACTTTTGATTCATTATTATTGAAAAAAGTTATCAAACTCCTCACTTTTATTTTCTCCACCACTGTCATTCCTCAAGTACTATATATTATTTCATGATTCAAGTTCCTTATGTGCATTGAATGTTTAAAGGATACAAAAAAAATATTCTTTATACCAAATTGGGTACACCCAACATCTCCTAGAATTATCATGAATGAAGGATACAATGTACCTTACTCCTCCCAGGGATATAATTGGTTCTTTCCAAATATAAAAAAAGACCAACTCTAAGATCTCATTGATTAGTGTTGTTGACATCCAGAACCTTAACTTGTGTTTTTTCTCAAAAAACAATTCTCACAAAATAGTTAGGATAACTTTTTAAGCCCATGTAGAAACTTATAATATGAAATAATCTTCAGGAATCATTCTAATATATGTCTTATATTTTTATTTCATAACTTTTTCAATGCTTCATTGAGGTATTTGATGCGATAATTATATCTTCCACCATATATGTTTCACATATAATCATGTACAGGTACTTCGATATTTTTTCTACCTTCCTCACCACAAGTAATCCCTTTATAATTCACATCACTCAATTATTTGTGGGGTTATTGAATCTTATATTAACAAATTTCCCCAAATAAAACATGTTCTTCTTTGGGTTGTACACATGGAATACTCATTGGAGGGGTCATACCATGCCATCATGTATCATAAATTTTATGGTATGGACTCTAAGGATATTCAGGGTGTGATTGTTCCCAATGTACACAATTCCATCAATGATAGTTTCACACTAGTCACACCATTCCAATCGAGATGTCTTGTTCCCTATTTCTCTTGAGTCGATTATCCAAGCATCTGTGATATGTTTTCACTTCTTTAAAACATCACCGCTTCACAATGTAATATATCTACATTTCTAGAAGTACATTATACATTTCCATCCATCTAATAATTATATCTCCCACTTAAACCATTCTCCATTGGAACATATTTCAGTCTTCTACAATTGTTAGTTGGTGATTACCCTTCAGCAGCACTACCAATATCTTCTTTTCCATAACAAAAAAATAATCCCATTAAATTTATCGATCTTGAATTTCACTTCCACCTAGACTCATCATCAGTCTTAAAAATTCTATTTTACAAAAATTTGTATTAATAATCTGAATATATTTTCTATGATGTGAAAGATCAACCAGTGTTGCAATAACAAGGCATACTCAAATTAATGGTAATTCTTAATACCCAAAAATGTGAATAGCACCAGGCTAGAACCTACCTCTAGTACTACTTTTCCAGAGTGAAAATTATTGGCCCACAGGTGCAGTGATAATAATGGTATCAAAATAAAGTAAAAAATGTAGATATAAAATATACCTGATGTAATGTGGACAACCTCCCAAAATGAAAGCTGTAAAAACCCACAGACAAATAGTAGGATCACTATGGGTAAAAGGTTATACACACTCTCTCAATATTACAAGAATAAATATCATGTAATATTTCTTGAATATGTAGGGAATTTTCTAAAAAATACTACAAAAAATGAACTAATGATAAGACATTGAATCTACATAGAAAACCCGTTGGGAGAGATCCCCATTTGGAGGATGAATCTCCCCTTGCATCCTCTTCCACCACTGTTGGGTATGGTTGATTGGACACCAAACACCAACTACCACCTTCCCATATTTGAAAAAGGAGGGGTGGTGCCATCAATGGGGAAAACATCCAACACCCCTGATCCCAATCTACATCCATATCATTGAATTCAGATCGACCTGATGATCCCATGATACTATAAAAAATCCAAACCAATGGATAAATAATTGAATCATATATAAAGGTTAAAGTGGAATAATATAAAGGTGAATGCTACATGTATAAATGTACAAGTCCACCCATGTTAGGGTAGTTTTTTAAGACTCTTGTAAGGGATAAGACCTCTATAAGGGTGATGGTGATGTTTGGTGAGGGTAAGTTTCTAGAGTTTTTTCTGGTTGACTAGTTACATATGGGTACACCTATGTAGGAGAAACATTAACCATAGATGACCTAAATAGGTGTAACGTCAGTTCAAGATCCCACATAAGGGTACACTAGTCCCTACTTAATGACCCTTATATCTTCACATGTGGAAACCATCCATGTAAAGTAGGATCTCAGCTCAAGAATTAATTAAAGGAAGAATAAGGATGATGTCTATAAATATGTTTTTTATCCCATGTAGAAATTTGACTGGAATCTGCTAACTTTATATTTGGATCTCTATGTTATTATTATTAATTTTTTAAATTCATTTTATATTAATGGTATGTGAAATTATATTCCTCCTCCTATATTCTATTTGGTATTTAATGTTCATCCTCCGTTATGTTAAACCTAACTTCTTCAAAATCCATGAAAATAGTGTAACAACTATTGGGAATGAATTTTTGTGAGAGGACTATAATTACCTAAATCCCATTTTTATATTTCTAAATTTATTTAATAATACAAATAACAATTTTAAAAGTGCTATTAATCACTTTTTTCAGTACAAAAAAATATATGTAAATCTAAGATCCCTTAAAAGTTGATCACTTTTAACGTCACAAAAAATTGTTGATAAAGACACTTTTTCAGTATTAAAAAGGTGATGACAAAAGGGGTCTTTTATTACTGTTAGAAAAATGACAATAAAAAGGTGTCTTTTATTGGTGATAAAGAAAGCGTCGATAAAATTTAAAAGATAATAATTTATTATGTAAATTCATAGGTGGAGACCAGTCCCATTTATTAGAGTTACCTTTTAGTTTCACTAGAGGGTTTTATTTGTGCTAAAGTCCCCTACCATATTAATAATTCTAGATCACCTCCTGCATAGCAGTGCACACCCTTGACTTCATTCGAGTTCGAGCCAATGACCCCCCTCACACGTATGCACATTTAACACCTCACTTTTCTTTGTTCTTTAATTAATTATATATATATATATATATTAATTTATATGATTATTTTTAAATAAATTTAAAAAATATGTTTTCTATGTGTGTGTGTGTGTTTATAATTATTTATAAACATATATATATATATATATATTTATATATCTGTGTGTGTCTATAAATATAATTTTTCATCTTTATATTTTTTTACATATATTATATATTAATATTTATATACATATATTATAATATATAGATAATATATATTTTTTTGTTAATAAAAAAACACATAAAAATTTATTTATATATATAAACACCTTATATTGATATATAAACATTCATTGTTTTTTATTTTAAATAAAAAATGGATATAATGTTTTTTTTAGGTATGGTTTATATATTTACAAAAAAATTATATATAAATATGTTTACATATTTACTTATAAATTTAAATTTTTATGTGTAAATATATATATATATATATATATATATATGTATACATAATTATAAATAAATGTAAATTATGAGAAATAAAAAAAAACTTAACATCATAATATTTGATTGAGGGTATGTATTGAAAATTAATTGAGTCTCCAAAAAATATAAGAAGACCCCCTTAAATGAGACTGAAATGCCATAAAATGTTAAACAAATTGGGTTACCCTGACTAAAAACTCAATTTTAGAGGCCTTCTGGGATGTTTTTGTCATTTAAAAATTTGATTGTGGGTTTACCTTAAGAATAAATGTGTGTATCTTTTAAAGAGCTTGGATTTAATATGTGGTAGAGCTCGAAGAGACTCCTAGATCAAAAGTTAAGTATTTTAATGTTTAAGACATGCCTTCAACATATTTTAGATCATTTATTATTATTATTTTGATTTTTCTGTCTTTAAATTTTTTATAATGGCTATTTTTCGATAATAATTTAATAAATTATTAATTAAGATTATAATTTTTAATTATTTTATAATCCATTTTTCAATAAATATATTATATATTAAGTGTAAATACATATTTCTCCATATATATATTTATATTATATTTAATAAAATATTAACTATATATACATCAATATAAATATATTTTTGTGTAAATATATTATTTTAAATGATTTATAATTTTTATATGAAATTTACCCTTTATCACTACTCGTAAAAAACACTGCTAAAAAACCCCACATTTTCTGCACTACTAAAAAACACTGATAAAGTGGGAATATTTACCCATTATTTTTTAGCACTGTTAAGGATAGAACAACATAATGATAAATATGTGGCAGTTATTATTCAATTGAGAAGAGGTAGTGAAGTTGATTTGAGATTTTTTTGTGATCGTTCAATTTCTCTAATGATCTTTATGTCCTTTTCCAAATATTCTTGATCTTTTCTCCCTCCCCTGTTAATGTTCTGTTCATACTAAATATACTAGAGGGATATAGGGAAATGAACAAAAAATAATGGGGTTGGGTGAATTCAGATGATTTTTGTATGATTATTGCATGATATCATTCAAAACCATTGAGGAGGTGAAGTTCTATGTATATAATATATTTTCGAAAGTATAAGGGATTTTAAAATTCATATTAGTCAACAGTGATGTATGAATGATATTGATTTCATCCTAAATTGGATAAATAAAATATATTTGGATATTAAAGGTTATTAATGGATGAACCCTGGATTCATCCCTTTCTTGCTAATATCTGTTTATGATTTTCTGCTACTTTATTTTAATTATTCACCTCACACATAAATCATCACAATCTCTTATTTACTACTACTATGATTAAAATTGAAAAAATTAATGAAATATTAATATTTGATTCAAATAGTGAGAATCCATCCACACACACTCAATAAGAATCTTCCTTGAAAAGACCAATAAAAAATTACTATCTTTAAAAAAAACTATTTGACCATGGCCGGAGACAACTACAAAAGAAAATTAGCTTTGTTTCCTTATAGTAAGTTTATAGATTCATTTTTCTTTTTCACACTGTAAATAAATTTCTACTTTTGAAATTTAAAACCATTAAAATGAAATATCACTCAGTTTCAAAAAGGGAGTATATTCTTCTTAATGTTCTCAAAAAAACAAATAATAGTGTTAAATGAAAACAGTTTTAGGAAGTTATGGATGTATATGAAGAAATATTACTGTATTTTAATATATATAATACTTATAGGGGTGTACTAATGGATCATAAACCAAAAACAATATGATATCATAGAGGTGGGATTGCTGAATGATCCAACTATAACACACATTCCTAAGATAATTCTTGAGGCACTCATGAATAAATATGATACAGTAGCTATAAAATTTGAGGTGTATAAGCAATATATTGACTCAATTGAATTTAGTTAATCTAAAAATTAATTTGAATGTTACCCCACATGTATTTATGATAAAGATTCAACACTGTTGTATTAAACATTAGAGGGAGATAAATTTGATTACCACTGTTTAAATTGTAATATCATGTAGCCAGAAATATTTTATGGACTAATTCATCTTAATAAAAATGATTTAGTAGTATTTCTAAAATCCCTCATTGTATAATAGTAATATTCCACTGAAAATTACGAAAAAATTTATTTTGGGGAAGACAATGTAGTCAAGGATATCATTATGGTTCCACATAATTAAATAGAGGAACATGCCACTTCCTTTGAAGGTGAAAATTCCGATTTTAGCTCAAACTATTTTAATATTATACAATGTGAAATATTTACCCTCTCCCTTTGATGAATACTATTAAGATGAAAAACTATAGTTTCCACTAGTTGAAGAAGGGGATACAACAATTATATAAGACTCTAAGGAGACCCCATACCTGATCTCGCAACCCCCATATTATTGACTACATCAAAATAATGAGGTGGTGGAGCTAAAGAGATTTTCTCTAAAAAAATTGATTAAAAGAGATATATAAGAACAATGTTGTGGTTGTTCTTATTATAGAAACCCCATCCTTCGACAAATTGTGGATGACCACAAGACCGCCCAACAATTCATTGTCTAAAAACAACCCCTCTTGGGAGGGAAAAACCCAAGCCTCTCTTCTTTTATATTTTTTTCATCTTCATTTGAATAATATTTCTTATGTTTATTGTGTTTTTCTATTTTATTTCCCTATGTTAACAATACCTAGGATACTAGCTCAAGGATGACTATAATAATCCCATGAGAATGTAATGATTTATACATGGTTTAAAACCATGGATATAAGTCCAAAAATGGTGTCTATAGGTAATGGAAATCAATTGGTTAACTATGTCTCCAATTGGGGTGGAAATCGGATCAAAGATATTGCCATAATTTAAACCATGGATATAGGTCCATAACTAGGGTTTCGACCATGGAAGTATACCTTTAACCATAGTTAGAAACCATGACTATAAGTGTTTTCATTATAATATACTACCATGGTTTAAAAAAAGGACATATGCATTTCAATACTAATATTTATAAATTTTCGGAAACTATGGTTACATCTCTACTTCCACTGTGGAAATTATGGAAATAGACTTATATCCACTACGTCAAACCATGGAAGTATATTTCTCACCCAAATAGATAAATATCCAGCCACCTTTCCCCTCATGTAGAAACAAATAGGCACCATAATTTAATTATTCAATATATGCAGATACATATAGATGCACTAGAATACAATTCAATATAATAATAACAAAACTGAACTACATAATAAAATTCAACATATAAACAAAAAAAATATTGTTTATATCAAAAGTGAGCCTCAATATTTGTATCCTCAGAACCACGATAACCCTCTTTGACACCTCCTACAAAAACACCATCCCTACCTCTCACACCACCAGTATCATTGTTGACATTGGCATCAACATTGGCACCACCATCATCAGCAATATTTCTATTAACATCGATATCAAGATCAACATCAACACTGGCACCAGTAGGTGTAGGTGTAGATTAATATATATAAACAGAACACATCAACATCAAATAGTAATAAACTTTTTCATCAGCATGATGTGGATGTTTATAAAAAAGGGCAGACATAGCTTTCATAATATATTCATTTATCTTCTTTTTTTTACATTGATTCTCTTCATCTAATTTTTTGAGCATCTTGTTTGATTGAGAAATTTATTTGTTCTAATAAAACCATACCATAACTAGTAACCAAAGAACTATTGTCAGAAGAATCATATCTATTTGGTATAATCTTAATCCTGGGTTAAACACCCCCTCAACCATGATGTTAATCTTCTAATACATGATGTATATGATCATTTGGTTCCAAAATGTCATGTTCTTTTTTTCCAATGCCTAAAATGTAGTCTTTTGAGTGATATATTTCATAAATTAAAATGATATTATAATTTAATGAATTAACTTAGGTCAAAATAAAATAAATATAAATATACATACAATCATATTTTGGCTGTCTCTATTTACAACAACATCTTTGCTCTTTTTCCTACTTGTAAAAAACTCGATGGAGTAAGGAAAACAACCCTCAATATTCAATGCCTTTTTCTATAAAAAATGAAATAGAAAAACATTAAAAGACAATTAAATTAAACTAAACCCGGATAAAATGAATCATATTGATCATTATATATAGTTTTAATACATACAATTTCATGAAAATAAAGGCCTAGTAAAAAAATACCAATTATAAATCATTTTAACTTTTGATGTACAATAAAAAGATCTTTTAATTCACAATCAACTTCTACGAAAACATGAAACATGAATGGAAAATATGAAAATTATAGAGAAGAATAAAAATCATCTTGGGTCACAGTGAGGTTAATTTATTAATGTTAATAGACAAAAACAATCAATGAACAACTAAGGATATCTAAATAAGGACTAATTTTCATCTATTGTTTAGAAGAAGACTCTAAAATAAGTGATAATTCTAAAAATGGATTCATTTTGTAATCACAATAGAATTTTAAAAAAATACATGATTGATTTCCTAATTCCACAATTCACCCTCAATCTATAATTTATAGTGATATATTTCTCCAAATATAAATATCATCGGTTATGATGTGTCTAAAGTGATCAGGTCATAAGTAATTAATTGTTAGGGATCAAATGGAAATTGTTGGATTTCTCTTTTAAAAAATAATACATATCAAGAATGGGTAAACATGATGAAATTACACAATATGGTTTAAAAAAGAAATTAATTAATGACTACAACAACTAATAAATTCAAATTAGAAATATAAACATGAACACCCCTTAGGGTTCACCGAGAATGCCAAATTTCCACAAAAAACCAACATGACTAACCTAAATAATTATATCATATTTTAATAAGAAAATTTCACATCAAACCATATATTTTACCACCAATATCTAACCTAATCATAGAAAAAAATTGAAACAGACAATGCATCCACTAATGTTGATAAGAACTAAATAATCCAAAATGTCAAGCATTATGAATCTTACGAAAATTTGAGAAAAAATGGACTAATAAGTTAGACCAAATAAAGGGGAGAGTTATTAAATGGAATATTACCATTAATTTGGTATGGAATTCCTTTTTAAGGGAGGATAATTGATTAATTTGTGTAAAAATGTAGAGAAAACTGTTGAAACATTGAAAAAATCTCAACACCACCTAAAGGAAAAAATATAGGCGCTAGAATTAAATTCATATTGGAATAAGAACACTCTGAATCTCAATAATTTAGTGAGGGGAGTAATAGTTCAATTTTTTACAACTATTTGATTGTAAAAGCAATAATCCATTGAAGCAAACCAATGTTTAATGTGAAAAACCTTATACAAGGGAGAAATCATGATAATCCATAAAAAATGGTATTATTAAAGAAGTAATAACATCTTCTAGATGATATGGTAAATATTTTATAATATCATGTTTTATAATGTGATTTTAGAACATGAGTGGGGAGTAAAACCAAATCAATATATATTAACATATTTTAGGGAAATATAAGAAAACACTAGCTTAGAATGAGAATAATGAATGAAAAATTGTAAAAAGTACCCCCATGTCAAAGTCTCAATTATTCTTTCTCACAATACAATGGAAATTTAACCCAAGAAACTCACAAGAATCAAATTAACTTGAAAAAATCATAATAAATAGTACTTAGGATAGTGGTATGTTAAAAAACACATAACTAACATTTATTGAATTTAAAATGGGTAGATAGTGGAACAAAACTTTTGAGGAATGGATAACATAACTATATTAGGAAATAAAGTGATAAATGAATAAATTATTGATTAGAACACTAGGGAATGTGATTCCCATGTAAATATAATGTCATATTGGGTTCTAGGGATAGAAAAAAGAGCATTAAGTGGTTTCCAACCATTATTTTTAAACAATTTGAGGGTTATCAGATTATTAAAATGTTAGACATGTGTACAATAGTCTAAAAGGTTCATGTTATTTGTTGATAGGGGTTACAATAATAATATTTTATAAGGACTGTAATAAATATGGGATGAGGTTCTTGGAATAGGGAGGTCTTGGATATTTTTATTGGCTTTCTACACCAATAGATTGAGGAGTCCTTATACTTGGATTTAGGGAACGACCTCACAGTGTCTCAATGTTTTTATTCTCTATCCTTTATTTTTTTTATTATTCAATATATTTTATAGTAATTCATATATTGTTAATATATACTATCTATTTCACATTATTTTCACCTATGAAGATATTAAATTATTATTTCATTGAGATTCCTCAAAAATTCAGGATTTTTGGTGAATGAGTATAATTGAGACTATAGATGTAGTGATGATGTATAGTCTAGAACAAATGATGCAAATTAAGAAAAAAATGATTTTGAATTTTCAATATATTATCTATCTGAATTAGGACTATATATAAGAAAGTAAGCAAGAAAATGTGTGCTCCTGGTTTAGGTTTTGAGGAACTTGATAAAGAGAAAATATAGACCCAGGTAATGGGTATATGAAAAATTTCACCTCTAACTATTGGTTTTTTGAAACCTCTCCATTTCGTTTTCATACATATATTGAAACATGCATAATATTTAGTTCTATAAAATGAGACAAACATTTAAATTGAGTTTCCAATTTATGACACTTTCCCTAGAATTTTGTGTCATGTGTATGAGGCTTATATTAAAAAGCTACATCGTGAGTCTCCAAGACTTCTATTAGAAAATTTTAAATAGAAAATTGAATATGTGGCATAAAAGGATACTTTAGTATGGATGGATAAAACAAAAGTAGATGAGAGGAAATAGTGAAAGTCACTATAGATATTTTTGTGTGGATAGAGACTAGCTATTCACTGACAATGTTATAAGTTTTTTTGAAATTGATGAATATATAATAACATAGAGTGAAAAGCGTGAAGGTTATCTAGAATCTTCAAGAACAATTTCAAATGGTTTTGAATATGGGAAAGAGGGAATATATGAAATTAATTCTAGATGAATTGAATAAATAATAATGTGAAAATATAAAAGAGGGTATACAAGAAGAGTATGATACACTCTATGTTGGAATAAAGGTGGAAGAAGGAAGAGGAATAATATTATATTACTATATATAAAGAAGAATTAGAAACACTCAAGTTTTATATTGTGTATATGAAAAAATGTGCTATATATATTTTTATACATATAGAATAAAATATTACATCCAGTGAAATAAAGGAATATAAGAATATATTTGTGCTTCTATGTTACTATAAAACTAAAAAGGAGAAAAAAGACTAAGTGAACTCCTCATATTTTTCATATAGTGCAAGTGAAACTTGTGTGTTGGAGGAACCAAAGGATATCAATAGACAAATGTGAAAACAAAAGTTTCTATGATTTATCTTATACATTTTATGTAAAAATATTATTTCTAGTGGGCATTCTGATTAAATATTTTCTCTCATTAACAAAATTTATATGACTTTAATTTCAAAGGTAATCTTTTATAATTACCATTACACGTTGGGTGTTTACTCATGGAAAATGGAAAGGGAAGAGAATAAATATTGGGAATAAATTAATATATACCATCTACATTTAAATCTACTAACTATTCGGAGTCTTTCTCAGAATTGATTTGGGTTTTAATTACAAATTAGTAATAATATGGATGAAGAAAATCCATAATAATTAAATATCCACTTAATTAGATGATTGTAAAATGAAATTGAATTATAGTTCCCCAGAAATGGCCCAACTGGCCAAAGTGAATGCACAAAAATATAATTCCAAAAATTATATAAAATCATAACACCAAAAATTAAAAAGGATATGGTTTGTAGAGAATAATTAGTACTACAAAATATTTAGGCAAAACAGATTGGAATTTTTGTATAATACATAAATAAAAAATGTGCAATGGAATCCCATTTGGATATATTAAATGTTAATTTGATATCAGATGTTATATTTTAAAAAACATACAATATTTCAATAATATCATTTAAATACATACAAATGTGCCAATGTTATGTGTTCTCTTGGAAAATTTTGGGTTTACTATCTATTTTAACAATTGAACCAT
Organism: Viscum album; assembly: GCA_963277665.1. Classification (NCBI taxonomy): domain Eukaryota; kingdom Viridiplantae; phylum Streptophyta; class Magnoliopsida; order Santalales; family Viscaceae; genus Viscum; species Viscum album. The sequence continues at coordinate 1,819,610,779 of OY728127.1, forward strand.
ATGTTTCATAAAATTCAACATTCACATAAATACTTATAAGTTCATCAACAACATATTTATCTTCCATTCCTTCATAAAAATATGTATTGGAGTTACATCAACAATAACCCAAAATTGTTTTCTAGCGCGTGAGATACAGAAAACACCTATCTAGATTGTGATGCAAAAATATAAGGCTCATCAGTATGAAGATGGAAATTTATATCAATCAATCTAAAACCACCTTTATATATATGCATTCCTTATCATGTTGTTTAATAAAACCAATTTCATTTCATCATTATGAAATGACCATGTATATAATTATCTAAAAGAATGATTTTGTTGACAACCCCATAATATGATATATTTTATGATCAAGGTTTCTTTTCTGGTGCACTCACATAATAATTTGGTGTGGCATTTATCATGAAACCATCATGTTGTGTTTCCATTTTTGTTTCATATATATATATATATATATAATATTTAAATACATTGAAAAGAATTGTCGTAAAATCACGTACCACATTCTTTGGACCTAAGGAAAACACTCTTATTTAATCTGATACATCATTCATTGGAAAATTGAAAACATGAAAGATACCAACATAGAATATTAAATAGGTTACAGTGATTATATTATGGGAAAAAATGAAATATATTACATTTGAATTTAACCAATTAGTAAATTATTTTTTGTGAATTTGTTCCTTCCTCTTAATAGATAGGGAAATATGTCTCCTTTTTATAATTTCAAAATTTTCCCTACAAATACGAAAGAATTTAAATTTTAGAAGGTATAAATAAACTACAGAATGAGAAAATGATTATTTATTAGTTTACAGACTTAATCAAATCATCAGGAACCCAATAGCAGAATAATACTGTATGATGATCCATATTCCACTATTCCTTGGATAAATTACAAAATGAGTATGATCTAGATATCCCCCCTGTTTGGTGTAGGGAAGGAAATGCAGGCCTAATGTGATCATATTTCTAATCATTATTTGTCATTTGTCGATTAGACCTCTTAGTGATGGTATGCAAGTATGATGAATAGAAATCCATGAATTATTACACTAAATAGTTTTTTTAATATAAATTATGGGATGATATATATTTCACAGATAATATTTTCTCACAAACATAATTATTTCAATTAGATATATCCACTAACTCAAAACATGACCACTAAAAATAAATTATATGGGATCATTCACAGTCAGATGTAACATATATGTGAAAAGTGGTAGGGGAAAAATTTACTCCGACTCACAAAGAATTATAGGTGAATCTATCTACAATATCTAAACAACACTTCTACTCATCCCTCTATAACAAATGTATCAATAAAAATTAAATAACTAAATCACAACAACTCTAAGACATTGTGAGATTAAATATCAAATGAAAGTGTGAATAAACTCATGTAATAAGACATGGTAATCATTGGTTTTAAGTGATATTAGTTTCACGTATTATGTATTCACCCTTCCCAAAATGTTACTTGAATAACCATCTAGTACCTTCAAACCTTCCAATACCTAAAGAAATTATTTTTTCTCCACATTTTTCATCAAATAACTAGGAAAAGGGTCATTCCTCTAATTTCAACCAAATAAACCGGGATAATGTTTTTCTATTATAACCCAATCAATAAAATCATAATGTGACTGAAAATTTATTATTTCCTTTTATATTTAAAATAATAGAATATATCATCTCACAATTTTTTTTCTCAATATTCATTAAATCAAAATAATGATTTAATAAATTCGATGACCAATACAAAATTAAAGAATATAATTTCCTTTATCTAATTTCTATTAGAATTTGAATTAAACTATTTTCTATATCTAATATTTGTTGAATATTTCTAAGAACCAAATTAAAACCATCACTTTATTTAACTATATTGTTCCTTGACATTCATTAAGGTGTTTCCTATGTCTTGATAAGATTATTGTATTATCTATGATTTTCCATGTATGGATGATCCATTGGTAGAAATATCCATTCCCATTTGAAGAAAAATGTTCATCGAAACATTAATATATAGTAATGTGTATTTTTCCTAAAAATAGGGAAAGATAATTTCTCTTTTCGACTCCATCCATTAGTCATTCCATAAGTAAGAAAATAATTTTTCTCTCATAAGAATGTTGCATGAAACATATTGTACTCCTTCCTTAAAGAATGATATGTTTTTTTATCAATAATACAATGGTCATTTAACTCAAATATTAACCCATTCAAGTATATTTCAATATCCTTACTAGGATAAATGGGTCTAGATATCAGTATACTCACAATTTTAAATTCTTTCTTCATACACATCCATGAAGGGAAGTTATAAATGTGGATGAAAATTGGCCAAGTACTTTAAACAATATGAATTTGGAGAAATTCCTTGAAGCCATCACCAGATAATCCTAATCTTACATTTCATAGGCCAACTAAATAATAAGGATGTAACCAATAAATTTTTTTCCAATCCAACACATCTCAAGGATGCACTATTTCATCATTATCCTTATTTATTTCATCTTCATTCTATATCATATTACATTAATTTTTTTTTGAAATAATGTTTTTGAAGTTTGGAAATTAAATGAATGTGACACATAACTTTCTATGGTATATGGTATTGAGTTTTGTCTTTATTAGTCTTCCACCTTTATGTACTATACTATTTTCATTGACTCAAATATTCATTTTCCTTCCAAAATATACAATAATATTTGGGGAATTAATGAATCATAATAGATAAATATCTAAAAAAATTAACCATCTTTAACACCATATAATAATTTTATAGAATAATTGCATAATCAGGTAGTAAATACTTAATAAATGTAAGGATATGGTTAACCACAATATTAGTAAACCCAGAAATTTATTTCTCGTGATATAATCACATTAAAAACTCTTGTTTACTCATTATTAGACATGCATGAAATACTGGGGTATTGGAACCTTCCCTCATCATTCTAACACTCTCAATGTTTTCAATCTGATCAATAGAAGAAAAATGTGTTCCAGTATTCATTTCCTCTTTAACTGCTCTACATGAGGAGCCAAAATTAGAAACAAACTGAAACCGATCATAAATCAAAAATCCCATGCCAATACTTTCAGTTGAATTATTATTTTTCTATTCTAGATATTTTTGTTTATTATGATACCAAAAATGATATATTTTTTTGGAATCCATGTTTTGGTGATATGATAACTCACTTCCCCACAAGTTATGCATGGTCTTCAGACACAATACTAACATGGGAATCAAATAAATCTAACATCTGAAGCACAAATGAATGTAATGTCCAAAAAGTATTGTAACTACATATGAATCATATCATGTAGTACCCCCGGTTTCTGGTAAGAAAACCTTGTTTTTTGATTTTTAAGTACATAAATCATATGAGAAATTGTTGGGAATGGTTGGAGACTTTCAATGTGTAAAAGGAAAAAAGTGGTGCCACACGGGCTACAAATGGTTTGCCCAAACTATGCAGAAGCCATGATGGTGTGGTCACTTTGGACAGAGGAGACCACACGGTGTGCACACGGTTTGGGAAAACCGTTCAAGGAGGATGTGCGGAGAGCCCCTTCCAAGCAGTGACTACCACACAATTAGTGCACGGTTTGCCTAACCATGTGGACTAACCGTGCTCTTAGTCAACATAGATCCTATTTTTAAGGATCTAATCCGATTTATCTTTAAACCCACTCATTATTTCTCTTATATGGCCATATCTTGGGATTTCTCTCTGGTGAAGGAGGGAGGACTCTTACAAGGATTTTTGGAAGCGATGCAGAGGCTTGACGTGGCTTTTAGAGGCCGGTTGATCGAGGTAAGTCTCGTTTCCTTTATTTTTCCTAGATCTATTTCTTCCCACTTCAGGGATCCTTAGATCTACACCCAAGGAGGGTAGATCTAAGGTAGTGGATGACTTTTAATTTGGGTTTTGGTCTTGTTGGTGATAGGGGAAAGAATCTAAAGAGGTTTCATGGTGTTTCTCCCTGGTTCCTAGTTGGTTTCGCCTAATTTGTTGAGGTAGGTGGCTTCACTCCTGATTCCTCTATCATAGACCATGAAGGCTTAGTTTCAAATTGTATTCCTTGATTGAAATGGTTTTTTTATCTGTTATGGATGAATGGTTGAAAACCATTTTTCGTAACGGGACATGGAAATTTTGTGTTTTTGGAAAGTGGTTGTTGAAGTAAATATAAAATGGTGATTTTAAATTGGCTATGGTTTTCTACTTGAAAGAAATGGTTTTCAATAAAAGGGTAATGCTTTATTGAAAGGTTTTTAACACACTTGGTTTTGGGCATGGATTTTCATGGGTTGTGGTGTGTGTTCATATGCATTGGGATGGAAAAGGGTGATAAGTACCCCCATCAAAAGGTTGGGATGGATAAGGGTGAGAAGTCCCCCCATCCAAAGGTTGGGATAGATAAGGTCATAAAGTACCCCCATCAAAGTAGTCCACTAAGTGACAGCTTAGTGGAAGGATAACTCACCACTCGTGAGTATAGGGAGGTCCAGGTTGCATGCATGGCTGATTTTGTGGATTGGTGAAATGGAATAAATGTTCCAAATAGAAATGTGAATTTTATTGGGAACTTTGCTTGGTTTATTTTCTTAAGAATGATGGGTTTTTTTGGGAAATGGTTTCGGTATGGAACTTGTTTTATTGTAAATTATTTTTGAATTGTTTTATATATATTCTTTTATTTAAATGTGTGAACATGTTTTATCCTAGAGGCAAGGGTTGGGAAGTCATCGGGGAAAACCTTCAGAGTTTCATTTCTCACCCCCTGCTTTGGCACGTTCTTTCTTTTACAGATGTCATGTACCAGGATGTTGTAAAAGGTAACGTGTCTCATACTTCTTCATGATGCTTGTACTGGATTGTGATGTTTGATCTTGGAGCTTGTGGAGCCTGGATTTGGGTTCTCGTCTTGTGGTCTTTGAGTTTGTCTTTATGTTGTTTACTATGATGTTTTAGTGTTGGTTTTCGCAGTGGTACTCTTTGTTGGTTTATGATAAAATAAATGGTTGAGTTGTCTTAACTTTTATCATGCATCGTTTAGTTTTTGGTATGGTCATGGATGTTGGTTCTATGGATGTTCAAAAAGGGTAAATCGTCCCTCACTTGTTTGAAAACCTTCGGAACTTATTTCCAGCCTTTGGCACCTTGGGGATGTCACACAAGGCTAAGTAGCCCTCACCACCTCCTCAATCCAATGAGGAAGGGGTGGGGTGTTACAAATGGCATCAGATTGTTCGGTCCTTACCTAACATGTGGTCACCGATGTTCTCTGTCATGGAGTTGAAATTCCTTTTCGTCTATTCCATGGGTTGTAATCTTAGACAGGAGTAGGATTGTCAAAACATGAAAGGTATATCATAAAAGGACATAGATAACCCGTTTATGCTAAACTTCAAGTTACCAGGGTGTTGGGTACATAAGTTTTTTGGATACACTTCTAGAATCTTGGAAATCTCATTATCATAGGTTTATCCAATGAGATAAGCATGACATGCATTAGAGGAATGAATTCCCATTAGGATTTCATATCTCATTATGAAAAATGATTTATGATTTCAATCAAGGTTAATTTTTTTGAAAAATGCCGAAATTGATTTTCAAATGAATGATTTTGAAAAGTGGATATTTGGTGTATTTTGAATACGGGTGGATTTTTCAAAATTCATGTGGGATGTTTTCAAAAATGGTTGAACATGTGGAAAATATTGATGGTTTGAAAAAATTGATGTGATAGATGACGTGATTTAAATTTAAATGATAATCCTTTAGTTGATAGGAAGTGAGATTAATGGCGTGTGTTTGTATATAAAATGGCACCCGTTAGGCATCATAGAAACCAAACGGAAGAGGCTAAGGAGAATGTGGTCGCACTGGATCCACAGGTGAACCAGCAGCTAGTCCAAAGTATAGTTCAAGCATTCCAGGCTATGGAAACGGGGAATCAGAGGGATGAGTCAAGGTATGTAGACCATTCCGTCCAGTTCCATAAGCAGAATACACCCATCTTCCGGGGTGATTCAGAACTAAAAAGGGCAGAGGTGTGGCTGAGTAGGATGAATTGTATCTTTGATTTCACTGGCACACCAGTAGAAATGAAAGTAAAGTTGGCAATGTATATGTTGGACGATATTGCACAATAGTGGTGGGATCTAGTGGTTTAGGCTAAGGTGGATCAGGGCCTGGGCAGGGAGGAATTTGAGTAATTTTTCAATAAACAATTTTATCCTCACATGTTCAAGATCCATAGTACAGTGAAAATTTTCATCCAGAAGTAGGAGAATCTCTCTGTCATGGAGTATGCGGCTAAATTCATGAATTTAGTGCGCTTTTCACCGGATGTTGCTGCAAGTGTGTTGCTGAAGGCACACATTATTGAATCAGGGTTGCGACAGGAGATTCTCCCGAAGATAGCTATGCTCTGTATTATGGATTATACAGAAATGGTAAAGATAGAAAAAGTATCTGAAAGACACTTCTCAGGAGTTATGGGGGGAGGAAGTATGAAGATACCCATAGGAACAGGTGGGAACTCTAATGCTGGGAACAAGCGGAAGAGGGACAACTACTTCCAAGTTGGGAGTGCAAATCAGAACCAGACATTTGGATCAGCGAACCTTCCTCCACAACCCCAAAATAGAGCAGGTTGCTTTCAATGTGGTTCAACTGACCACCTAAAGCGAAAGTGTACGACGCAACCTAGAGAATATCACAATTGCAAGTAGATGGGGCTTCTACGACGCTATTGTAGACATGCTCCGAGGTCGGGGTCACGTGACACTTCTCAGGTGTCGCAAGCATCTTATGCTTCGATAGGGAGAGGAAAACAAAATCAGTCTCATCAGCAGAACAGAGCTAGCTGTGGTGATTCTCGAAATACCATGACTCCTCAGGCAGGGCAATCTCAATAAGGCAATAAGGACCAAAGTGCAGCAAAAAAGCAATTGCATGGAGCGGAACATGTTCTTGTGGAAGATATGGATAGACCATCAATAGTAATAGGTACGATTATTCTGAATTCTACCATTTTGAAAGTGTTGTTTGATACTGGTGCAACAAATTCCTTCATTACTTCTCATGCTGTTGGCTTGTTATGTTTAAAACTGGAAATGATGCCTTCTGTCTTGAAACTAAAAACTCCTCTTGGTAAAAGAGAATGTGAAGCCTTTGTGTGTAGAGAATTTTCTATAACTATTGATGGAGCTGAGAAGAAATGGGACTTCTCCATATTGGATATGGATGTATATGATGTAATCCTAGGTATGGATTGGTTGACAAAGTTTAAGGATCACATCGACTGTTATGAGAGAACAAAGACTGAGGACGACATTAAGCATCTCTTCAGAGGATAGGGGATGGTAATGAAAAGTTCAAAGAGCTTGTTGGCACCAATGGTGGGAATGATCTCTTACCAATTGGCAGCATTGACTTTGGAATCATTAAAAGAGATTGTGGAAAATAGTTTTTCAGCTGTGGTGGATCAATTTCAAGATGTCTTTCCCAAGAACATATCAGGGTTACCACCTCTAAGGGAAGTGGAGTTTATGATTGATCTACTTATGAGGACCAGTCCTATTTCCCTTATGTATTATAGTATGGCACCAACAGAGTTACGTGAATTTAAATTGCAGTTAAAGGAGTTGGAAAGCAAGGGTTTCATTCGGCCAAGCACATCTCCATGGGAAGCACTGGTTTTTTTTTTGGAAAAAGAAATATGGAAATCTTCGGTTGTGTGTCGACTATCATAATATTAACCATGTTATGATAAAGAATAGATATCCACTTCCACACATTGATGATATGTTGGATTAATTAAGGGGATCTCAGTGGTTCTCCAAAATTTAATTGCGATCAAGATATCACCAACTGAGAGTTCAGATAGAGGATATTATGAAGACAGACTTCAGAAGCAGATATGGCCACTACGAATATGTAGTCATTCCTTTTGATCTTACGAATTCACCAGCTGTCTTCATGGATTTGATGAAACAGATATTTCAGCAATATCTGGATTCTTTTGTTGTGGTGTTTGTGGATGATATCTTGGTGTATTCAAGATCAAGGGATGAGCATGAGAAAAACATGGAGAAAGTGTTGTAAATTTGGAGAGACCATCAGTTGTATTCCAAATTATCAAAGTGTGATTTTTGAATACAAGAGGTATGCTTTCTGGGCCATGTTGTTTTTGAGAAAGTTGTTTCAGTGGGTCCAGAAAAGATAAAAGTTGTTCTTTCTTGGGAACCACTGAAGAATGTCATTCAAATATGATGTTTACTTGGTCTAGTGGGTCATTACTGATGCTTTGTCCATGACTTATCACAACTAGCTTCACCTATGATAGCATTGACAAAAAAGAACAGTGCATTTAAATGGACTGAGGAATGTTAGAGATCTTTTCAAGAGTTGAAAGTTTGGCATACATCGGCACCTATCTTGATCTTTCCAGAATCAGGACAAGGGTATGTGGTGTATTGTGATGCTTCATGATCAAGGCTGGGCTGTGTTCTCATGCATGCAGACCATGTTTTCACTTACGGTTCAAGGTATTTTAGGGTGCATGATAAGAATTACCCAACACATGATTTGGAGTTAGCTGCAGTCATTCATGCTTTGAAAACATGGAGACAATATCTCCTTGGTGAGAAATTTACTGTGTTTACGGATCAAAATAGCTTGAAACATATTTTCTCACAGCGTGATTTGAATCTGAGGTAGAGAATATGGATCGAGTATCTTCAAATGTTATACTTCGACTCGATGTATACACCGGGTATGGTAAATTCGGTGGCAGTTGCATTGAGTAGAAAGTCATATGCTCAGTTGGTGAAAGAAGCTTCAGACGAATGGTAGTAGATTTCAGTCTTAGCCGACATGCATGTGGAATATGAAGAACGAGGTGATGTTGTTATTTTTTTATTCAGATACAATTGTTCCTGATTTTGTGGAGATATTAAAGGAGGCACAGGCATCCTATGTACACTGTGTTGCAATGAGTTCAAAACTCAATAGTAGGGAGACCATTGAGGGTTGGAAGTTGGATGGGAGTTCAGTTTTGTGTTTCAGAGATCGGATGGTTGTACCTATAGTTTGTGAGGAACAACTCCTTTATGCTTACCACTATTCAATATGGGATGTACACCTTGGTATACAGAAGATGTATAAGGTGTTGAAGGCACAGTTTTGGTGGAGAGGCATGAAAAGGAAAGTGGCCAAGTTCGTCTCACGGTGCTTAACTTATCAGCAAGTTAAAGCACAACATCAGTGGACAGCGAGTATGTCACATTCTTTACCTATCCTAGTGTGGAAATGAGATCATATAGCAATCGATTTTGTTACAGGTCTTCAAAGAACGGTCCAGAAACACGATTCCATTTGGGTGATATTGGATCATCTAACCAAGTTGACCCATTTCATCCCTATTCGTGAAACTCATACGGTGGTAGATCATTCAAAAATATATATCCGAGAAGTGGTAAAGAGGCATGGTGTACCAGTTTATATAGTCTCAGATAGAGATTTGAGGTTCACATCGCGTTTTTGGAAATCATTACAGCTAGCCTTCAGAACTCAGTTGACTGTGAGCACGGCATATCATCCCCAGACGGATGGGAAATCCGAGTGGACAATAAAAACTTTGGAAGATATGTTTCAGGCTTGTGTAATGGATTTTGGTGGCTCATGGGAGGAGAATATACCATTAGTGGAGTTCTCATACAATAACAGTTATCAAGCCTCGATACGCATGGCTCCGTTTGAAGCATTGTATGGGCGTCCTTGTCGTTCTCCACTTTGCTGGGTGGAAACAGGCGAGACTTTACTAGTTGGGCCAATCTTTCTCCAAGAAATAATGGAGAAGATTAAGTTGATAAAAAAGAGGATGGAGACGGAACAGAGTTGTCAGAAATCTTATGAGGATCATTACAGAATACCATTGTCATTTCTGTTGAGTGATCATGTCTTTTTTAGAATCTCTCCAAGGATTGGAAATCGTCATTTTGGGAAGCAGGGAAAATTATCTCCAAGATATATAGGAACTTTTGAGATACTGGAACAGTTTGGTGAGGTGGCGTATCAGTTGTCATTACCACCATGGTTCAGTGCAGTGCATAATGTGTTCCTTGTATCTCAGTTGAGGAAGTATCAACCCAATCCCGACCATGTGATCAGATGGGATCACATTGACCTAGAGCGGGATACTTCGTTGGTACATATCACAGTGAGGATTATGGATAGGTAGGATAGAGTCTTTCATGGAAAAAGCATCGGACTAGTGCCGGTTTTATGGAAGCATGGTCAGATTCAGGAAGAGACCTGGGAACGCGAGAAAGAAATGAAAGAGTAGTGGTCATGACTCTTTCAGGGAAGCGATGGTTTTCCACATTCTGGGGATAGAAAGGCAAATGGTGGGGAGAATTTAGTACCCCCGGTTTCTGGTATGTAACCCTTGTTTTATGCTTTTTAAGTACATAAATCATATGTGAAATTTTTTGGAAAGGTTGGAGACATACAATGTGAAAAAGGGAAAAAGTTGTGACGCACTGGCTATGCACGGTTTTCCCAAACCGTGCAGAAGTCGTGCTGGTGTGGTCACTTTGGACATAGGATACCACATGGTGTGCGCACGGTTCGGGAAAACCGTGCTAGGAGGCTGTGCGGAGCGCCCCTTCCAAGCAGTGACTACCGCATGGTTAGCGCATGGTTTTCCTTACTACATGGACTAACCATGTGCTTGGTCAACTTGGATCCTATTTTTAAGGATCTAATCCAGTTTATCATTAAACCCACTCATTTTTTTCTCCAAGATGGCCATAACTCAGGATTTCTCTCTGGTGATAGTGGGAGAACACTTACAAGGAGTTTCGGAAGTGATCTGGAGGATTGCCTTGGCGTTTAGAGGTCGGTTGTTCGAGGTAAGTATTGTTTCCTCTAGTTTTCTTAGATCTCCTTCTTCCCTCTTGATGGATCCTTAGATCTATGCCCAAGATGGGTAGATCTCAGGTAGTGGATGAATTTTAAGTCTGGTTTTAGTCTTGTTGATGAAAGCGGAAGGAATCTAAGGTGGTTGCGTGGTGTTTTGACCCGGTTCTTGGTTGGTTTCACCTAATTTGTTGAGGTAGGTGGCTTCACTCCTAATTACTCTTTCTTAAAATATGAATTCTTAGTTTCAAATTATTTTCCTTGATTGAAATAGTTTATTTATCTATTGTGAAATAATGGTTGAAACCCCATTTTTAGTAACGGGTCATGGAAATTGTGTGTTTTTGGAAAGTGTTTGTTAGAGTAAATTTAAAATGGTGATTTTAAATTGGATATGGATTGCTGATTGAAATAAATGGTTTTCAATAAAAGGGTGATGATTTATTGAAAGGTTTTAAATACACTTGGTTTTGGGCATGGATTTGCATGTGTTGTGGTTTTGTGCATATATGCATTGGGATGGATAAGGCCGAGAAAGTACGTCCATCAATAGTTTGGAATGGATAAGGGTGAGAAGTCCCCCCATAAAAAGTTTGGGATTGATAAGGTCGTGAAGTACCCCCGTCAAAGTAGTCCATTGAGTGACGGCTTAGTGGAAGGATAAATCACTACTCATGAGTATAGGGAGGTCCAGGATGCATGCATGGCTAGTTGCGTGGATTGGTGAAATGGAATGTATGTGTCAAATGGAAATGTGAATTTGATTGGAAACTTTGTTGGTTTTTTTTCTTGAGAAAGAAGGGTTTTGTTGGGAAATGGTTTTGGTATGGAACTTGTTTTATTGTGAACTATTTTGGAATTGTTTTATATAAATGTGATAACATGTTTTATCCTAGAGGCATGCGTTGGGAAGTCATCAGGGAAAACCTACTGAGTTTCATTTCTCACCCCTACTTTGGTACGTTGGTGCTTTTGCAGATGTCATGTACCGGGATGTTGGAAAAGGTAAAGTATCGCATACAACTTCATGATGCTTAGGCTGGTTCGTGATATTGGATCTTGGAGCTTGTGGAGCATGGAATTGGGTTGTCATCTTATGGTATTTGAGTTTGTCTTTCTGTTGTTTACTATGATATTTTTGTGTTGGTTTCCGTTGTGGTACTCTTGGTTGGTTTATGATAAAATAAATGGTTGAGTTGACTTAGCTTTTGTCATGAATCATTTAGTTATTGGTTTGGTCATGGATGTTGGTTCTATAAATCTTCAAAAAGTCTAAATCATCCCCCACTTGTTTGAAACCCTTCGGAACATATTTCCAGCCTTTGGCACCTTGGGGATGTCGCTTAAGGCCATGTAGTTCTCACCGCCTCCTCAAGGCAATGAGGTAGGGGAGGGGTGTTGCATATCAGTGGTCTGTTCAAAGCTTCATATCCAACATCAATGCATCTTGATACTAATTAACATATATTAAATAAATAATCTATAAAATTAATTGATGTTATTCGTATTGTTTTTTAAGATAGAAACTAATAATCAATAACATGTTTATAAAAATTAATAAAAAATATCTTAAATGGAATGTAAAATACTATATGTACACACTCCTAGGATATATCATATGTTTTGAGTTAAATATATTTTTCATATGCATTACATAATTTACATGTTTCTCTAATGAAATAATTATGGTTCTTAAATTATGGGATCCCTATTGGCATTGTCATTTATGGATATTGGAACACAATGGTGACATGGGTTTCCAACACAAAATCAGATGCAAGACACACAATGTGTTACAATATTAACTTGTGGTGCGTGAAGGGAATATAAAAACATTGAAATAATAACGAATAATAACTTATATGGTAAAGTATTTAGTAATAATATAAATATAAGAATGTAAAAAATATTTAAAAATTTCAATGAAAATTTAATTTGAAAACATATTATTTTTTAATAATTGATAATTATTCATTCAAATAACAAATCATTACAATTAGAATGGGAGACGGATAATGAGAATGTGGAAGGCTTTCTGGTTATACATGGTCATATAACATGATCAATGTATCACATAGATTCAGGGGAGGAAGGGGGGAATCACTTGATATAGAATAGGGTTTCTAAAAAATACTTTAATTTAGGTGGGCTAGCTTGTTCATAAAAGGAGAAAAAAATAAAAAAACATATGATGGTACACTTGTGCTCATAATGGAACACTATTCCATGTCACAACATTGCAAACACCATGACCTGCCATCTCAACTAGAAAATTGTGCAAGCATTGCATGGCATAATGGCATTAAATGGCACACCTAGTCTTGTGTCATTAATAACTATTATTATTGAGTATTTTTTATCATTATAATAGTTTGGAGATATTTTTTTCATAGATAACTTCATAATTATCAAAGTCGTATGGTGCAATAAGACACAAAGGCCACTTGAGGATGTAGCATGAGGCACACACTTATCAAAACTAATGCACAAAACATGCAATATAACAAAATTATAGTTATATTTTAAGTAGAAGAAAATAAATTATATCAAATTACTGAAAAATAAAATACAAAATAATTGTATCTATTTATTTTTTATAAATAAATAAAATCAAAATTAATGAGAATATTTATCATATAAAATATACATGTGGTTTATCACTCCAATTCAGGTAAAATCTATTAATACAAAATGATTCATATGTATAAATTATTGATATTTATAATTTATGATTTCAATTTCTTTTTTAAAGTTATTTTAATATTAATTTTTTTATTGTTCGAGATCAATAACATTAGATTAATGAACCATAATATCTTGTATGTCATTTAGTGGTTGTTTTTAAGGATTTTAGTTATGTTATAAAGACTTTAATTTCCTATACTTATATATTAATAGAGAGAATAGTTTTCAATTTCACTATGGAATTTAATTTTCTAGTAGAATATCTCTTATGTGTTTATTGTATAAAAAATATTTATTGGTGGAGAATATCATTACCCCAATTGAACTTTTTTGGGAAATTTTATTATAAAATATTTTAGAAACTATCATTCACTGTAAAACTAATTTAACCTAACAATTTTTTCTTCTAAACATTTAATATATAAAACAAATGAAATTAATTACATAAAATGGATAACTACTATTCCTAGACTATTAGACCTCATGGGTTTTATTTCAATGAAATGTTTCCAAATTCATCAATTTTGTGTGGATAAAGATTGATATTTTTCCACTATACACAATCAAAATACATTACCTATGAAACCAAAATTTTCTAGGTGGGGAGGGAACGATTAACAGATGAATTCCATGTATCAAGAAACTTGAAGAAACACCTAAAATATCTATTTAAGGGTAGATTAATTCCCATAGTTATATATTAATTATATGGAATTTCTGTAATTTTTTTCAATCGTATATGATCATCTTATAAAAACTGATTTGGGTTTTGGTATTGTGAAGGTAGTATATCTATATCATTCATTCCTTCTTTTACTATATGTTTATCCCAAAATAAATTTAATATTTAGATCAATTTTCTTATAAACCATAGAGTCTGGGATAACTGATCATGATATAATATGATTTTAAATTTCTAAATCATCTATAGATTAATGTAACATGTTACCAACACATGATATTTATACACTACAATAAAACTACAAGTAGTTATTATTGATGAATTTGTGTTAATAAATTTTTTCATCCAGTGATTTCTATAGATGAATGACATTAAGATTCACCCACTCAAAGGATGATCTATTTACATAGTTGGTCTTCCATTTTTTATCAATATATAGTGATTTTGGTGCATAAATAATTGAAAATATTTTTAAAAACCTCCAATTTAATTCTCATATTTCAAAAATTAACAATTTTTAATTTCATCATGATATGTATTTCTTCACTATCAAACATATTCCTATAATGATTTATTATAATCATCATTTTCATCATATAAAATTTTTTAACGGTTTTTATTTATTCTTTGTGTGTTGTTATTTTTTTCCTTTGTTACAAATGTACACATTAGTATGTCCATCACTGTGGATCATACGTCCTCTCAATTATAATAGTTTTTTGAAAAAATATAAATAATTAATCTACTGAGCAGTATCAATATGTTCAGTTTTATTTTTATGCCATTATGGAGGAATGAAAATACGGACAAGAAGTATTAATAAAATATAAAGATAAATAAAAAAAATGACAAAATATATTCTCAATGGATATAAAAAAAATCAAATCAATAAATCTATTGTGTGAAGGGAAAATTGGTAAAAACTAAAATATTGGTGCCCATTACTCTAGAAATTCATTGAAATCTATGTTCCATAAAATATAATATAATAAAAAAGGATGATAATGGGAAGAATATACATAATAATATAATTATAATAATTTATCCACCTTAACTTAGGAATGGGTTAGGAATGAGTAATGATTAATATGTTTCATGTGATATAGTTTATAATAATCCATCATATATCATGAAATCCTCTAGGTCTAGAATTTAAGAGGTCAAACAATATTGTTTTCCTATAATTCCATCATATAATGTATTAGCTAATGAACACTATACTTAATAAATTACATAATTATATATTGTGGTGCATCAACAACAACATTGGGGGTTTAGAGAAGATGAAAAAAATTAGTGTTTTCCCAATTTTAATTAAGGGAAATTCTAGTATTTGGCTCCATCAAATTAATGATGGGATTTTTGAATGATGGCACCAGTAGTTTGGTGATTTTGTGAGTAAATTATATCAAATGTGAATGTCTAATGAGATAAGATATAAAAAAATATATTTATTCAAGATGATGGAGAACTATTCTCTGAGGCTTGGGAATGATTCATAATTTTAATATGATAGTGTAAGAACCATAAATGTTCTCATTAATTTCTCAGAGACTCATTTTATAACAATGTCACACCATAACAACAAACCATGATATATTAGGCTTTTGTTAGAGATTTAAATGATAAAACCACTGAGAAATAAAAAAGTATATTTAATACCTGGGTATACAAATCACAACAAACCTATATAATAAGAAGAACCATCATTTGAAATGTAATAAATATGAACAAAAATTTGAATATTAAGGACAACTTAAAGCCATGATTTTTATATCAGGGATGTATCAAGGTTTCCAAGTCAATATAATTACATTGATATGATATTATACGTATTTAAGTGTAGAGGCTAGAAAAAAATAGAGGATAGTTAATTTCAATTAATTTTGTTAAAGCCTACCTCCACCACACCACAAAAAAAAATCTAACACTACAGTGATAGACTATAATGGAAAAAATTAGATTGTAATGCGAAAAATATGGGAAATCACTACCATAGATCATGTCAATGGATGCACCATCTTTAATTATCACTATGAATAAAGTACTGCTAAAATACTAACCTTTATCAGTTCTATTCTTAGCACTGATAAAAGTTTTTAATAGTTTTTTCATTAATATTTATATAATTATTATATTTATATTAAAAAATATTTTTTAATAATTAAAATATATATACACTTTTAAATAAGTATTTATAAGATTATAAATAAATATATGTATATTTAAATAAGTATAAATTTATAATAATTTTTTTAAAATATAAAATATATTTATTATATTTTTAATTATGTGCTTAGAATTATATATTTTTAATTATGTAAAAATTATTTTTAAATATATTAATTTATATTATAATTATAAATATAAATAAATAATTATATGTCTTTAATGAATTTAGTCAATATATATATATATCTCATGAGATAATGAAGATATTCATGGAGATGATTACCATTATTGATGTTCATATGTCGATATATAAGTGAGTATAATTGATGTTATATGATTATTATTTTTTTTGTGGACATTATTATGGGTTTATATATGTTAAGATTACCTATATTATGGTGAAACATTCATACGTTGCATATTCATCATGAATATTTATTTATAAATTGACACCCATATTATGATTTTCATATATCTGATGACTTGTTTTTTATGATCTACACTTTACTAGGTACATAATTCACTCATGTTATACCCATGAACTTTTTATATTCTCACAAAGACTTATAAAATTACAACATATTTATTTAAATTGTTATAAAAATTATAATAAATAAATTTATAATATATTTATAAATATATATTCATATATTGATATATATATATATACAAATATTTATAAATGTATTTATTTATACCTATAATTATGAATATATATATTTATTTTAATAATTATAAAATTATAATAAAAATTTTTATTATATTTAGGATTTTATAAATATATATAATTATATAAATATATTTATATTTACATACATGTATTTAAAAATATATAAAAATATTTTCTAATATAATCGTAAATTAATATAGATATCTGTAAATGATAAGGAAATTATAATAAATATATTAATTATATATAATTATTTAAATGCAGATGGAGAGCTCCTCCTTCAATTATAGAGAGTCTCTCTCTCTTAAATTTTGTGGACATATCCCAAGACCGATCTCTCGAAGTGCCGATGATGAGATTGCCAGCCATTATCAAATGTTTTGCAGCTTCCAAATCCCCTACTTGTATAACGTTTAGTGGTGGATTTGGGGGTGGATCAAGATGAAATCCCCACCGATCTGTTTTTAGATCTTGGGTGTGATGTGGGATTAAGGGCTATGGATGGTGGTGATGACATGCGTGGGCCAATATATTGTGTTCCTCGGATACGTCAGGAAACATGGTTCTCATCAATAAAGGGACAACGAGGATCGTCGACCTCGAATCCCTAATGTCTTGTTTAGCATGTTGGTAGTTTGAGGGTGATGACTGATGAAGATGACCTTTGATGGGACGATGGAGGCCAGCGAGGGATGAAGGCTAGCAACATGGGATAATACAGAGGCATTCTGTGGCATTGCAGACCTGGGATTCATTTGGAAACAAGGCTATTGGGGTCAGGCGACTATAGATCTTGGTGATATCGATGGGGAGCTAGCCGGAATGATCCAGAGGTGTTAGGATCCTGACGGGCCACAGTGTTGGGATCCCAGTGGGGATGCAAGAGCACCGATGGATTTCTAGGGTAGCATTGGCCTCGTGTCGTCATCTCGGCACGAGGAGAGTGACAAGGGGGATGGAGGGGACTACCACCAATGATTAAATTCCGAGCATGGGCTGGGTTGAGTCTGATGAATGAGATGGTGAGATCCAATTTTATGGGTGTGCATTGAGCCAATGAAATGATGACTTTGGGATGTTGGTTTTTCTGGTGGGGACTGGCTGTGAAATCCAATGTGGACTTTTTGGGCCTGATCGAATGTGGTTTGACAGGCTTTGCTTGGAAGGCACAAAATACTTTATGTCATGGATGCTAGATTTTAATTTATTCCACTAGCCAGATTGTGTAGGTTTCAGATGGATATCAGGGGTATGAGACTCCAATGGTGACGTGCTCTTGGGAACCACGTGCTCTCAGGGTTATGGGACACCGAAAATAAAAATTACTACTGATAATGTGAAAACTGGAATCTTCAAAATTGGGCATCGGTGATAAGCATGACTGTGAGAGCGATAATGTTGCATGATGATATCTTCATGTGATTGGCCCTTCATTCAATCCTCAGGTGGTGTTCGGTCAGTTAATTGCATCATACGACTTGGTGTAGAGGATTTTCATGGATGGCAGCTTTCTACCTTCGCTCTCTGCCCCCAACACTCCATACCTTTCCATCGTCTCCCCCTATCGGCGTCACTCCCATCCCTGTCGTTGGTGCTCCCAACAACATTCACTCCCAACACGAACGTAGTTGCTCCCTGCCACTCTAAGCTATGAGAATATTTATTTTCCACCTTAATTTTTTCTTCCATATATATCTTTTCAGGGTGTTTTGAAAATATGAGAACTAGACATACAAGAATAGGTAGCTAGGTGTTTCTATTTTGGGTCCATGATAGATGATGAGATTCGATGTGTTGTGATGTTACTTTTTGTTATGATTGATGTGTTTGGTAGGATAATTTTGGGATTTAAGGAATTTTTTCTTTCCTGGAGTTGTTTCTTTTAAATATGGAGTGCGTTCATGTTGTAGACCAAGCCATTCAGATTATGTATAAATTGTGTGGATACCCTAATAGGTATCAATGTTCATGTGGCCTTGTGTCCCTTGTTAATTCATTGAATTTGTCTTAGACATGTTGTATTTTTTATGAGGATTTCCTTTTTGTGTTAAGGAATAGTTTTATTAATGGTTTCTCATATCAATATATACTATAATCTCTTAAACACTCACTTTTTCTCAGAGAATTAATGGTTTAATGTGATTGGTCATCTTTCATCGATTGTAAATGAATTTCTAGGGAAGAAAACTGTTATGATCTAGAGTTTTTAACAATTTGTGTTACAATAGTTAAGTATTTTATAGTATTTAAAATAATTATAAGTTATTTTACCTTTAGGTATGTTGAAATTTTTGAATGATTAAAATTTCAATGAGTAACGTAGTTAGAAAGAACAGTTTGATAAACTATATGGAATCCATTATTATATTCAATAGCATTATTTTCTATTATGATTTGGGATTTCAAATAATGTATATTTTTAAAATATATATATTCTTTTATAAATTATATGTGATTTTATACTTCTATATATCTCTATAATTTTATATACTAATATATATATATATATATAATTTCAAATTATAAACTTGTCTACCCTTTTCAATTTATTAATAGTTTAGTATTCTTATACTTTCATAAAATTTATTTCTATAAATTATACTTTTATATTATTATAATATTATAATATGATTGTATTTTCAACAAATTCATTTGGCTAATTAATTTTTATTTTATTATATGCAATATTTTATTTTTTAAATCATAATGAACAGATTGAGGGTTTGAGTTAGGATGGATTGATTCCTTTATAATTGATGTCTCGAAATCTATAATTTTTGGTTCAGTGTTTGGAATGGGCATAGATCCTATATTAATTATTCCTCTCAAGCTTTTCATGATTTTTATTTTATAAAAAGAAAATAAAATGTATAGTGTGAGAGTCAATATTTCCCTATAATAAAAATATTTTTATAATTGAAATTGTACAATACATGTTATTTTATTTCATTACATTAACGCAAAATCAACCTAAACAAATTATGTAATGAAGTAACTCAGGTTAACATTCCAGGTCACCTTAGTTGATTCATCACAAGGTGTGAAGTACATTCACGAGCTCCATAGGCTGAAATAAAGAACTGAGGGAATAAAAAACTAATGAGAGTGGAATTATTGGAGGCAACCTAAAGGGTGACATATGTTTCATATGGACACTAATAATGGAATTTTTTGGACTAATGATAGAGAAATTATAGGTGGAGACCTTAAGGGTAACTTAAGTGAAATTGTAACCATGTAATCCAAAATTAGATCCCCTATTATAATACCTAAGATGAGAACTTATGGTAAAATGGGTAAGAATGGTGAGAACCCTAGTTGAATATGGATATAGAGCATTGGTTGACAAAGTTATAACCTCATGAAATGAATATTTATATTTTAAGATGGGAAAGTTCTATGTGGTTTTTGAAAAATACATTTTTATCGTATGGTATTTCAGGAAATGTTTTCCTTGTGATTTTTAATAAGGCACACCCATTTAAAATTATTAGTTTATATACAAAAACTTAAAAAAAAATTATTTCCCACTATTTTTTCAAAACCATTAGATTCAAATATAACTTCATAAAAGAGTTAGAGAATTATTTCAATCTATTTAAAATTCTACTACAAATCCCCTTCTTAAATTTCAAATTTTAGTTTATACACGTCATTTTAAATCTAGTCACTTTTTCTATTTAAAAAAAAATTACTCAAAATGCTATATTAGATATAGTGGGTCTCATTTAATCAACATAATTTTCTTAAAGGTACATAATGGTGTTTTTTAAAATATTATAATTTTTTTATTTATGAAACCTTTATTAAATTAAAAAACCGTATTTTCTTTTATGAAATGTGTTTTCATATAATATAGTTTTTATTTTTTATTTAAATTGTTACATTAATCTTTTTTATTTATAAATTTCTCTCAATAAGTTTTAGTTTTTTATAATGTGAGATGATAAAACGTTTTTCAATCTTTCTATTTAATTTCAAGAAACTCATGAGATCAGTTATCAATTGAACATATTTGGTTTATTTATTTTGTGAAATATTAATATTACCATATTAAATAGGATGGATATGAATAAACAATTGATTGATTCCAATCGTATAGAAAAAGAGTATGAGGATAGAGTGAAAGAGTTCATCATGTTTGTAAAAGATCATGCATATGACCCTTCCCAAATCATTTGTCCATGTTTGCATTGTTGTTATTCAATACTAATTAATCTAGATGATTTGGAAGAACACTTGATCTATCATAGAGTAGAACAAAGATATAATTTTTTGAATAAACATATGGTAAACGATAATGTTCCTTGTAGATGGGATAAGACTCAATTTTATAGATCTTATGATATGATTACAGGTGTCGACAATGAATAATATAGTATTTAGTATGTGATTATATACGTGAATGATGATGAATATCGTATTGAGTAAATGATAATTATGGTTGAAGATGAAAATAAAGATTTCCCCAAATTGATTTAGAGGTTATATAGTTTTAAAAATCACTATTATATGGAGTTTGAAATAAATATAAAACATTTTTAGACATACTAAGATTGTATAATTCGAATACAGGAGATAGATGGAGTGATTCCAGTTTTACTGAACTACATTCACTCTTGAATGATACACTCATAGAATATAATATCCTCCCTTGAAATATGATTCTAAATGAATTTTATGCTCGATTGGTATGATCTCTAAAAGTTTGCACACCTACCTGAATAAATTTATACTATTTATCAAGGACCACATGTCACAATAAAAATATCCAATGTGTGGTGCTTCTCAATACATGAAAGAATAAATGGGTCCCGGGAAGTTGAATGATGATTTACAATCATTCCAAGGTTTAGGCACCTATACACAAGTGAGGATAATGAAGGGAAATTAGAACGGCCTAAAGATGAACGAAATAAAGTTTCAAAACTACTTCATCTAGAATACTTTCCTCATTGGAAGAAAATTTATCATGAGTATACTGAATTCAGAAGCGATATGAGAAACATTCATCTTGTGATATCTACATATGGAGTGAATCCTTTTTGGTTTCAAAGTAAAACTCATAGTATGTACCCATGTATGTTTGAAAATTATAACTTTCCACATTGTTTATGCATGAAATGAAAATACATCATGATATTTGTGCTTACATTTGGACTAAAACAATTGAGTAATGATATTGATGTTTATTTTTTTCCAATAATTGAGAAATTTAAATTATTTTGGTATTTAGGTGTCACATTGTATGATGCTTATAGAAATAATGATTTCACCTTGAGATCCATGTTGCACATGGTAATAAATAACTTTCCTTCCTGTGGGAATTTTCTTAGATATATCATTAAAGAGACTCTAGGGTGTCTCATTTTTTGAAAAAGGTATATAGAAAGATATATTGAAACATTCATGAGAGACTATATTTCAAGGTCATCATAGATTTTTACCCAGATAAAAAAAGTAGCGATATTTGACATCATCATTTAATGGATGTTCAAAAGAATGTACAACTACATATCTCCTAAAAAGTGATCAACTATAAGAGAAATTAAAATATGATGACAATGAATTTGGTAAACTGTTTTTGAAAAACCTTACGAAACCGAATGGAAAAAAGATCAGTTTTTTTGAATTAACATACTTGAATTGTCTGTACATTACATATTTTCTTGTTGTTATTCATGTTGAATCTCTTTTTGTGATAGTGTAAATGGAATGTTACTAAATATCCCTAGAAAAAATAGGATAAAATTAAGGATAGGATGGACATGGTTGACATGGGAGTATATGAAGAGTTGACCCTAGTGAATGGTTAAAAATTAACATTCCTTCATCCAACTACTTAAAATTATTCTAGGTAGGATAGATATCAATTTTTCAACTTCTTTAATGGTGTAAAGGTTCCATAAGGCTATTCATCAAATATCAAGAATATCTTTTCAGTGGACATTTTAAAGATAACGGTTACGAGATCACATGACTACCAAGTTTTCATGAATGATATAATTATTGTATATTTAAATTTATTTTTTCTCAAGAATGTCTTTAATACATTAAATAAGATATATATATTTTTCAAAGCTATAGGCAGTAATGTTATAGACATAGTGAAATTTATGACTATGGAAAGATAAATTTTCATCATATTATGTGAATTGGAAATGTTTTTCCAACAATAATTTTTTGATATGATGCTTCAATTGATGGTTCACATATTGAGAGAGATTCAACAATGTGGTCTTATACACTACTGATGGATGTACCCCCTTGAATGGTATATGAATATTTTTAAAAGGTATGACTAAAATCAATTTCTTATTGAGGTTTGTATTTAGGAGTGATATATTATTGATGAAGCCATTTAATTCTGCAATAACTACCTATCTGTTGTAAAAAGCAATGGTTTACCAGAATCTCATCACATTGGGTATCTTTTAGGTGAAGGAATTTCTAGAAGAGCTGTTTTCCCAATCAACATTACAGATCAAGTGCATTCCCACATTTATGGTTAGAATAAAAGTCTATAGGTTTCCCAATTTGTTCAAACCCACGAAGCATTTATTCGTAATTTTAATCTATCAAGGGATGAAAGACTTATATTAAATACATATAATCAACCATTTATAGGATGGTTTTTAGACCATATTTTTTTGGATTCATATAAAAATATGGATATAATTTTAAAATGACTTAGATAGATAGAAAAAGGATGAATTGAGTATATATTATCATATAATTGTTTTATAATTAAGGGTTATATGTTCTATACAAATTAATATGATGAAAATAGTACCGTGAAAATTTATGGAGTTACACATATGGATGATGTGATGCATGTTTCTAGTACTAAGGACCACAATCCAATTTTCATGAATATTTCATACTTTGGTATCATCAAACAAAAATGGGAGTTGGATTATACAACATTCTATGTACCTATTTTTTAATTTTAGTGGGTTGATAATAGGAGTTCTATTAAAATAGATGATATGGGATTCATGAAAGTGGATTTCTGTATGGAAGGGTACAAAGAAAAACCATTTATAATTTAATCATAGACAGTATAAGTATTTTATCTTATAGATCCCACACACAGGAAGTGGTCTATTGTTCTGTTATCCACCAAAACAACTGATGGTTCATATGAAAGGTCAACTGAGGATGAACCATTCATTTGGGTGTTGCAATAATTTCACAATGGTCCCAATGTAGACGATGTTTTTTATATTATAGGAAACCATAATAAAGGGATTTGAATACTCAATAGAGGTGTCAAATCACTTCATCCTTAAAAAAGAGAATTCAATAATCGTGTGATATTTTTTTTGTAATATACATTCTATTACCTAAGGTTATTATGTGTTCAATAATTCATTTATTTAATATAAATTAAATCCTAAACCACTTCTGTAGATAATGACTTGTGTACATGTTGGTGCTCCCAATCATGAGGAACACCAGATCTCTTAACTTCTGTTGCACTCAGTGTAGAGGAACAATGACCTACGTCACATACCGATGCTACTGCTTTCTCAACCTACTTTTAATTATAGTGAAGAGGTACAATGACCTTCTACAAAATTCGATACTACCTCTCCATAGTGAAAAATATTGATGATGTTTAATTAGAGGAAATTGTAGAATATGAAGTAGCAAAGATTATGAATAAACAAGAGCTCCATAGTTTTATTATGTTAGAAGAAATCATTAAGGTCAAAAAGAAAGGCATCAAATTCAAGGTCAGATGGAATGTGTGGGGACATCATGTTAACCCAAAATTCCATTTTTAGTAGTCACACATGACTCATTACTCAGAAACCTGTGCCGATTGATTTATATTCACGGAACCATGTTGTTACCATGCTTAACACATTAATGTGGGAAGATATTATGGTAAGAATAAGATATCATTTCGTTATTTTACTAAAAAAAACTAATGAAACATTGAATTACTCTTTATCATCCCTTAGTGAACTTATAGTATATGACTCCCAAAAGAAATATGTATTAATAATTATTGGAAGGATTCATATAGGCTTTCGCACTATTCTGACGAGATTTCAACTTAATGATATTGAATAGAAAATATAGTCACACCCATCCTTTTTGAATACACTCTTAATAAACCCTGAAGAATGGGATGTGTGTAAAAGCCATTGTGCGGATGTGTATTTTTAGGTAATTTATGTATGGTAATTTTTTTTTTGAAAATATGTGTATTCATCAATTTATTTGAGATTTTTTATTTACAAAATATCAATAGAGTGATGAAAATAAGGAACAGGTAGCGAAACCAATGTAACCATAATGTAGTAAAAGTATGGGGTACACTTAACCAGAAAAAAATTGGTACATATTTTAAATATATTGTAATACTTTTATGTGATGTTAAACAACAATATAATTGTGTTACTTTTTTAATATTTTGATTGATGAATCCAAATCCAAAGCCACTTCCATCCAATGCCTTCCTCTATAGAAGGAGGCATGTGTTAAGAAAGATGTGATACAAATAGATTAAAACACATAAAATGTGTTGGAAACACGTTAAAGTATGACATAATAAAATTTATTTTTCTTTAAATCACTATTAAATAATAATGATTAATTGTTTTTCTATCTTTTATATATGAAATAGTCAAATGAATCATCAACACTTTAATTGTATGAATAGCTACTATCTATTTCCTTGAAGTTTACAGAACAGTATGATCGTGTAACATGTATATAATTAGGGGTTACTCCCCGAACACATTTTGAAAAAAAACAACATGAGGATACAGATAATAAAATATGAGATATTATAGAAATATTTTCATCCATTGAAGAACAATTTCATTGAAATACTGAGTTTTTAAAAACTATTATGGGAGGAACCAAATAGAATAAAAAACTAAAGAAAAACTATTTCATGAAGAGCCCACCCCAACTCAAACAAGTTTTGAGGTGAGCCATTTCCCTCAAAGAGCAATCTTAGTTGAGGAAATTAATATTCTAATGATTGTATCTATGAAATGTGAATTATATAGAAACTGATACCATTCCAGTACTGATATTATATATGGTGAAAATGACATGGAATTATATCTATCAACACTCATCCATCACCTTGTAGTGAGGGTTATAGTGTTAAATATCCATGATGACTGGATACACAACAGACCACTTCCAAAAAGTCATGGGAGAGTGGTGATTAGCATATCTAATGAGCCAAGAATTGAGCTACCTATTCCGATTGATGATGAATATATTTATAAGGTCTACTAAGATGTAGGAACATTCATCGCATGGCCGTCCGATTTTGTAAAAACTAATGTCGATAAGGAGGTATTCATTTCTAATTTATGTAATATTCTAAACCGTAAAAAATTAATGGAAACAGGTTTGAACTGATGAATGATATTGAATATGGAAAAATGGAAGGGGTTAAAATAATTTCCAACTCAAAACCATATAAAGGATCAACTAAGTAATCAAAAAAAAATTCTGAATGATCCTTTATCCTAACCATTCAACATCCACATTTAATAACATTTAAGGTTCATCTAGATTAAATGTTACAGAACTGTAGTAGTCATGTAGATGATTTTGAAGAAAACAATCATGTAGAGGATGGTAGAGACTACATTCTTTTTGAAAATTTAAATGAAATCCTCGACTATTAATGGCTATGAGACATAGTTGTAAATGTATACATGAGGAATGTTTTCATGATTTGATTTTCCAAAAATGATAAACTATGTTAATTATGACTAAATAAATTTCATATTTTTTGAAGGTATATATATAAATACGAATTGAAGGGATTCCCCGTGGAAAAAATTTGGACTCATTAGTCCTCACATCACCTCAAAAGAACACAAATAATTAAAATATAAAAAAATGAATGAAATAGATGAAGCCTGAGAAAAATTGTTTGAGTGAAAACTTCTAGATGACAGAATCTTCTTAATACCATTGATGTAGGGGTAAAAATATACAATTAAATCATATTAAATATATTTTAAACTATTTTATTACAATTTTTTCAGGAAACAATGGATGCTCATTTTGATAAATTTAGATACTCCAAAGATTTATTTCTTGGAATCACTATAAGGATTCCCAAAAAACCGACCACACATGAAGACATTATTCAATTTGTAATAAATGAAATCCAATTTTATAGAACTACACTTCATGTTTTATATTTTATATTATGGTTTGGTTATAATTTTTTTATGGAAAGGTGATGTATAAATATCCTGAAAATCATGGCATGAGGTCATACCATGTGCATAAGGTCTCTAAATAGTTCTATAACATGAGAAGTATCTGGTCATATATAATAATATTTCTCTATCCAAAAAAATATTAAAAAAAATTAATTATTTTTCTCTATGTTTGTTGTGTGGATAAAACAAACAAATGGAAAATATTGTGGTTATTACGTTTATATATTTATGAGAGAGATCATATTCCATCAATAAAATAGCATCCCAAAAGAGGTATTTTTTAAAATAATTACTATTTAATTTAAAATATTATTTAATCCTTTATGTATTTAAATTTTTCTAATACAAAAATGAATATTGAAATAAATAATGATCACAAGAGGATATACATTTTCTATGAAATGAATGGGAATCATACCTGATGGAAGAATGTACAAAAATAATATAAATATGTAACATCCATAAATGTAATGGGTTGTTTCATATTTATGTTTAATTAATATCTGTTTATTATTACTCACATAAAAATAGTTTTCTTATAGAGGTGGATTCCATTGTTTGAGTTAAGGTGGTTTGTTTGAAGCTATTCATGCTCATGAGAGATTGGACATTGTGGCTACAACCGAGATTATGATAATAAGGACATGGGTCAAGAATTCATACAACCATGATGAAAATGTGAATTCTTACAAATTATTTAGTTAATTGTGAAATCATTTTATCTATTATGTTTAAGTTAATTTCCTTATCATTTTTATATAATGCTTATTTAGTTTTTTTCATATATTTTAGGAAGTCATATTTTTCTTAAAACAATCAACAAAAATCCACAAAAGAGATAAAATATTTCCTTCCTCCAATGTTACAATGATTTCCATTTCCATTTCCTTTACTTGTTGAACATATAACACTGTATATTGAATTGATGTTCTTAGCTGAAAAATATTTCATGTTGTTGAAATTATGAGGAGTTAAGGAAGCTCGTGTTTCCATTTTTGCTACTTCTCAGGATATAATGGGAACATGATTTTCCTCTACTCTTTTGGATTTTAACAATGAGAATAGTTTTTCAGCGATAAATATCGATTCTATATGATGTATTGGAAGTTCAGAAATAAAATTCAATGGAAATCATGGTCGCATTTGAAGTTGGTATTATTTTTAGACTTTGGGAAGTTTAAGAATCATCCACACCTCAATCTGACACATGGTGTGACCGATTAAATCCATATGCTTATTTTTATTTAAAATTAACATTGATTTCAGTAAAAAAAACTAAAAAACTAAAAACTAAGAAATCATATTCATATTTCCTTTATAATATATTAAAATGATCTATAAGTAATTTATGATTTTTAAGAATCATCTGCACCAAAATATTATACAAGATGTATCTATTATAACTTAAAGTGTCTGTTATCAGTTTAAAATTGAAATTTTAGTTAAAAATGTATCATTCAATTAAAAATAAGAAAATAAACATGAATTGTATTAATAAATTAGGATATTGATTCATAAATCATTTTTGACATGTTAGAATCAGACTTATCTCAAACTAATACATGATGTGGCCAGTATGTGTCAACATGCATGTTTCTAGTTTGAAATGATATTTTAGTAAATATGAAAAGTGGCATACTCAAAACTAAGGAAACACATTTTTATTGATTTGAAACATTATGAATAAGTTTTATGATTCATTTTTGACATAAATGAATCACCTGAACCTCAATCCAACACACTGTGGGACTGATATGACTCCTATTGCATCTTTTCATGTTAAATTGAAATCAATTTTTTAAGAAGGAAAACTAACCTAATAAAAACCAATAAAATGCAATAGAATTTTTTTGATACTTTATAGAATTGATCTATGATTCATTTGATACTTTTAAGATTCACCCTAACCTTATTTTAATGCATAGTGTGACTAGTATTACTCCATGTGTGTCTTTTTTTGATTGACATAAATTTTAATAAAAAGGAAAACTTAGCTACTCAAAACTGATAAAATGATGTTTGGTTGTTTTTGATAATTTATTAAAATGATGTAAAAGTCATTTGTGAAAAATATAAATCAACCAAACAACAATATGATGCACAATGTGATAGGTATGATTCCAAGTGTGTCTTTTTAATTTTAAATTGACTTTAATTTGAGCAAAAATAAAAAGTGATATGATAAAAGCACAAAAAATTCATTTATATTGTTTTAATACATTAAGAAAATGATTAATGAGTCATTTGGGGCTTATATGAATCACCTTCAATTCAATCTGATGTACTGTGTGACCGATATGACTTCAAGTGAGTTTTTTTATGTAAAGATGACATCAAATTTATTGCAAATGAAAACCAACATACTAAAAACCAAGAAAACTCATTTGAAATTTTATTATACTTTAGGTAAATGATCCATGAGTCATTTGAGACATATAGTAATTGTCTATACCTCAATCTGAAACATGGTGTGACCGGCATGACTCTATATGCATGTTGTTCTTTAAAATTGACATCAATTTTTCTAGAAAGGAAAAATAGCTTACTTAAAATAGATAAAATCATATTTTTTAATTTTATACCTTTTCAAAATGATACATATGAAATTTTTGATATGCAAGAATCAATTAAACCTCAATCTGATGGACGGTGTGACCGATATGACTCAAAGTGTTTCTTTTTCATTTCAAATTGAGATCAATTTGATAAAAAAGGAGACCCAAAAAACTAGTTAAATGCATTTTTATTACTTTTATACATTAGTAAAATGATCCATGAGTCATTTTGGGTATGTTGGAATCACCCGTACATCAATCTAAATTATGATGTCGTCAGTATCACTCAAAGTGAATACTTTTATTTAAAATAGACATCATTTTTAGTAAAAAGGACACCATTCATACTCATAATTGATAAAACACATTATGATTGTTTAAATACTTTATTTAAATGATCCATATGTTATTTGAGACATTTAATAATCATCTTAACCTCAATCCTATGCACGGTGTGACTAGTGGGACTTCAAGTGTGACTTTTTATTTAAAATTAGCATCAATATTAGTAAAAAGTACAACTAACCTACTATAAATTAATAAAATGAATTTGGAATTTCTTGATACATTAGGATAATGACCCATATTTCATTTTTGTGGTGTAGGAATAAACCCTACCTCAATATAATGCATGATGTGACCAATGTGGCTCAAAGTGTCTCTTTTTATTTTAAATTGCCATTAGTTTTAGAAAAAAGAATAAGTGAAATACTGAAAAATGAGAAAACATATTCGGATTGTTTTAAAACTTTAGGAAAATGATCTATAAGTAATTTTGTATGTTTATGAATCATCCAACCCTTATTACGATATAAGGTGTGACTGGTATGTCTCTAAGTGCGTTTTTACTTAAAATTGACATCATTTTCATTAAAAAGGAAAATTAACCTACTCGAAACCAATGAAAATCCATTCATATTGTTTTTATACTTTAGGTAAATGATCTATGAGTCATTTAAGACATGACGAAATCAGATGAACCTTATTCCAAAGTACAGTGTGATCATTTGGACTCTAAGTGATTCTTTTTATTTAAAATTAACATCAATTTTAGTAAAATGGATAGCTGACTGAATAAAAACTGAGAAAATTAATTTATATTGTTTTTATACATTTGTAAAATTATCCAAAAGTCATTTTCTATATATAGTAATAAACCACACAACAATCTGTTGCAAAGTGTGACAGATATGACTCAATGTCTGTCTTTTTATTTTAAATTGACATTAATTTTAGAAAAAATGAACATGTGGCATACTAAGAACCAAGAAAAAACATTCCAATTATTTTGATACATTAGGAAAATGATCGATGAGTCATTTTTGATGTGTGGAAATCACCCAAACATCAATCCAAGAAACTATGTGACTGGTATGATTCGAAGTTCATCATTTTATTTTAAATTGACATCGATATTAGTCAAATGAAAAATTAACATACTCTAAATGGAGAAAAAAATTCATATTGTTTTGGTAATTTAGGGAAGTGGTCCATAAGTCATTTGAGATGTGTAGGAATCACCTGAACCCCAATCTTAGATACAGTGTAACTGATATGGATCTAAGTGAATTTTTTTATTTAAAATTCACATCAATTTTAGTATAAAGGAAGCCTGAACTGTTCCAAACATGATAAAATGAATTATGATTGTCTTGATACTTTAGGTAAAAGATACATAAGTCATTTCATATTTTTAGGAATCAATTTTACATCAATCTGGCTCACAGTGTGACCGATATGACTCCATGTCGGTCTTTTCATTACAAATTGACATCAATTTTAGAAAAATGTATAAGTAAAAAACTAAAAACTATGAAAATACATTAATATTGTTTTCATACATTAGGGAAATGATCTACTATTATCTTTTGAAATATAGGAATCAACCTCACATAAATCAAACACACGGTGTCACCGGTATGACTCTAAGTGCATTTTTTATTTAAAATTAACATCAATTTTATTTAGAAGGACAACAGAACTACTCAAAAATGATCAAATGTATTAATATTTTTTAATTCTATTTTTAAATTATCCATATTTTATTTTAGAAGTGTAGGAATCAGCCTTACCTCAATCTGATGCATGCTGTGATTGGTATGACACCAAGTATATCTTTTTATTTAAAATTGATATCAATTTTAGTAAGTAGGAAACTAACCTACTCCAAATTGATAAAATGTAGTTAGATTTTTTCGATACAATAGGTATATGATATAAAAGCCATTTGTGGCATGAAGGAATCATTCTCCCCACAATCTGATGCATGGTGTGACAAATATGACTCAACATGTGTCTTTTTATTTTAAATTGAAATTAAATTTAGCAAAAAGATAAAGTGGCATACTAAAACCCAAGAAAAAGATGTCATATTTTTTTGATAAATTAGGATAATAATCCATGAGTCATTTTTTACTTGTAGGATTAACCCTCACATCAATCTAAAATAAAATATGACCAATATAACTCCAAATGACCTTTATGAGTTTAAAATTGACAATTTCATTTAAAATGTGTGTCACTCACAACAAAAAATTAAAATTTACTCCTAATGTCTTGATTATTTAGGAAATAAATTATTCATTTTTATGTGTAGGAATCAGTCTAATGTGAAACTGACAGACGATGTGACCAGTATGACTCAAAGTGTGTGTTACTAGTTTAAAATGACATTTTGATGAAAAAAACAAGTGACATATAGAAATCCAAGTGAACGCATTCATATTGTTTTTTTACATTAAGAAAATGATCCATATGTAATTTTCAACGTTTTGGATTCATCTTCACCTCAATCCCACATACGGTGTGACCAATATAAGTCCAACCATTTCCTTATTTAAAATTGACATTATATTAACTAAAAAGAACAATTGATATATTCAAAATCGATTCAACACATTTGAACTGTTTTTTATACTTTCGGATAATGATCCATAACTCATTTGTAATTTATTGGAGTCAAACACACCTCAATACAATGAATGGCATGATCAGTTTACCTCAAAGTGTGTATTTTTATTTTTATTTGACATTTTTTATTTATTATTTCATAATTAATGTTTAATTTATTTCTTTTTTAATATTACTAATATAAAATTTTCTTCCTTATATAGGTGGATTCATTTTCTCGAGTTGAGGTGATTTTTTTGAAAACAGATACCATGGGAGGACCATTTTGAGAGGAGATAACCGTTGCCAAATATGATGAAGCATTAAATTTTTTATATGTTTGTTAATATTAATTATAAATTTATGTATAAAAAATATTTTTTAAAGGTATATAGTAGTTTTTTTGTATTCATGTTGTAAAATTTATTTCAATTAAATTACATATTTTTTGTATAGGTTACTGATTGTTGTAGTGTGATGTTATAAAAATAACACACTATAGATGATGGTGCATTGGTAAGTGAAAAAATAGCACTAATAAATCCTCCATTAATAGCTCTGAAGTTACGAACACTTTTTTAGAATAGTTAAAAGACTCTTTTCATGTTGTTAACTTGAATATTTTTAGTAGTGAATAGCTTAGATGGAAAACATTTAACATAGTTATGGTAGAACCATCAGAACAAAACTGGTTTAAAAATTTACTAACATAAGAGGGATTCATAATAGAAGAAAATACCGTAAGAAATTGATGAAATTCACCCACTAGGGGAAATCTTGAATCGATGAATAGGTTGGAGATAAAAATGATTTTGCACAATTAAGAAGAGTAAGAACTAATTTTATCAATAGGAAAATAGAAAGCATTAAATACATTTGTTGGTTAAGAATATTAATGAAGTGGGACTACTTGAGATCTATGAGGAGGATGTTGATCACCAGAAGGTGGGGTGACCACATCAGAGGTGTTTCAGAGTATGAGGTGTGGAGGCCAACCAAGAGAAGCATTGGTAGGGAGGTGTGGTGGCTATGTTGGGTTGCGTCGTCAGGGGAGCAGGGTCATAGAGAGGAGACTGAAGGACCCTAGAGCACCCTAAGAGTAGAGGGGTTAAGCAGGGTGTCAAATTTTTCTTCTTAAAGATTGGGATCTTATTCCAACATTTGTATGAACTTGATAAATACATCAGTCAAATGAATGCAAAGAGAGGACACAAAAACTTTTTTTGGTTTACCACAATGGGATACTTCCAAGGAGAATATGCCGACAATGGGTCAGTCATACCTAAATCCACTAATATTCTCCATCTTTGGACTACCCGTGTTTGGTCACAATCACTCTATGGAAGACACACTACTCTTACAAAACATTATGGATGGATCACTACTTCCCTTATAACACTTTTGTAAACAACCCATAGATCACTAATATGAGGGAAATATAACTGTGTTTATCAACATGAAGGTCGCTTTAATAGATTGGTATTGAAGTATTTGTCTCTTTCTAGCACAAGACAATGCTTGTATTAAAGACCAAAGTAGATGCTCACTAGAATCCCTACCCACTCAACACTGATACTAAAAAAACCCTTTTGAAAGACCATTTTCAAATCTCAAACCTTCAC
This sequence comes from Viscum album, assembly GCA_963277665.1. Lineage (NCBI taxonomy): Eukaryota > Viridiplantae > Streptophyta > Magnoliopsida > Santalales > Viscaceae > Viscum > Viscum album. Next base: position 1,819,645,229 of record OY728127.1, read on the forward strand.
AATGCTCTCTCCCTCGTAGAACACAACACTTCACAGAGATCAATTCCTTATAGAGCAACAACCCTTCACAAATCTTACTGCCTCACAGATTAACCTAATTCAAGAAGCTCACTGAGGCAATGTGAAACCCACAATCTTCATGAATATCTTTTGACTTAGAGTCATTTTCATCATTAAAGACTTTAAAAGTCTCTTCGTGAATCTCAAGCTCACAGAGAAGAATATCCTTCACAGGGCACCCTTTTCTTCTTAAAGTTAAAGAAATCCCAAATTTTATCTCTCAAAATACTGTAAAATGATGAGGGGTGGACTCTTATTTATATGAATGTTAAAACATGGAGCTCAACTTCTTTAGGTGTGGAATCCAGATCGGCCAAAAAGGTCTTCTCGGAGATTCCCTGTCTCTTGAAGCACTGCAGAGATTTCCAGTTTGCAGAACTCGTTGTAACTGCAAAGAAACACCATCTCAAATCAAAATGAATCATTTCTTCATAATACTCATGCCAGTATTAATAAAAACCATGTTTTTTCAATAAAAATGAATTGTGGATTCTAGGTAAATACCTTTCACAAAGATCCAAGATCAAACTATCATAATTGGAGTGCACACTATCTCAGTACTTTAAATCTTCATAAAACACAAATCATGAAGCCCATATCTGTGAAACTCATGTTGTTTCCATATTTTCATATGGCCTCCAATAATAAACACTTTTATAAATGCTTCACATCTTGACATTCTAGACCCACAAATTTGGAAAATAATGGGAAACAATGTCACCTTCAAAACTGCTTCGGCTTGAACTATATGACCCCCTTCCTTGTAATCTCCCTAATAATCCATGAGAGTATTGAAAAAAAACACATACCGAGATCCTTTTTCAGTAAACAACATCCTTGGTTCCAACAATCTCCCCATTTAGATTTGTTGGAAATATCCAGATAAATTCAAAGGGAACCAAACACTATAAACACCTGTTATGAAAGAATAAAATCATCCAATTCTCTGAATCTATGAGAGAAATGACAGTTATAGACAAAAAGAGGGAAGAAATGAATTGTGTTCTCATTTGTTTGAATGAAAGATATCAATATTTCCTCTTGAGACTGGATTCTCCAACAAAAAACCATTAACTAATGAAAAAAAACATTGATCCTCCATATTTCTACATTGAATTTAGTTATTTCTACCCCATTAGAAATAAACCCAAAGACCAGTATTTAAACAGTGTAGAGCTCAGATCATACCCCCTTAGTCTGTATCTCCCAACAATCCAACAAAACTACCACAAAAACATTACCAAAGTTATAAAAATTATGGAGAGGGAAATCTCATAACCTATTTATGAACTTATAGGTCACTAAACATTGAGGTTAAACCAATGTTTCTCAAACACAACTGCTGATAGTGGCTTGGTCATAATGTCATCCATATGCTCATTGTTTCCCACATGGACCAATTTGATCACTCGTTATTCAACCTTTTCATTGATGAAGTGATATCTGATCTCAATATGTTTTATACAAGAATGATGAACAAGATTATTCATAAGAACAATTACCCTCCTGTTATCATAGTAAATCACCATTGGTTTTTTCACCTCATCAACTATTTCAGTCAGTTGTTTCTTTATCCATAGTAAGTGAGTGCAATCCTTGGTAGCTGATATATATTCAGCTTCAGCAGTACTAAGAGAAGCACTTTCTTGTTTCTTGCTTTACCAATCGACAAATTTATTGCCAACATAGAATTCTCCACTAATAGTGGTGTTTCTTTCAACTACATCTCCATCCAATTCAGCATTAGAAAATGCAGATAGTTCACTGTCTCTTCTTACAGAAAAGTATAATGCATAACTATGAGTACCTAGAATGTACCTCATGATTATTTTCACTGCCTCCACATGTTCCTCATTTGGATTACTCTAAAAGTGGGCCTCAATGCATGTTGCAAAGACAATAGCTGGTCATGTCGCTATTAGGTATAATAGGCTCCCTATGATTCTCTAATACATTGTGGGATCCACAGAAGTCCCATCCTCATGCATTCCAAGTTTTGTCCTGACTACAATAAGATTTTCCATTGGTTTGGAATCGTGCATATTGAACTTCTTCAACATCTATCTTGCATAATTTTATTGAGAAATGAATGTTTAATCCTACTTTTGAATCACCTGAAATCCAAAAATGTATGTCAGTTCACCACTCATGGACATTTCAAATTCTAATTTCATGGTTTTTTTAAATTCATCGACTGATCCTTGCCTGATTCCACCAAAAATAATATCATCTAATTATACCAATACCATGAATAGAACTTTTTGAGAATTATTCACATGGATATTGTGATCCACTCTTCCTATTTTAAAATCAATCTTTCTCATATAGGAGTCCAACTAAGAGTACCACACATGTGGTTCCTGTTTTAGGCCATAAAGAGCTTTCTTTAATTTTAAAACCTTCATTACATCCTTTCCAAGAAAGAACCCCATGGGTGGTTCAATATATACATCTTCATCTAAAACCCTATTTAAGAATACTCTCTCGAAATAATTTTAATAATATTTATAACCTCTTTGGATTTCCATGGCAAGAAATAACCTAACTGACTCCATTATTGATACTTGAGCAAACACCTCTTCAACATCGAAGCCTTTAATTTGTCAGTATCCTTTACAAAATAAGTGTGCCTTGTTTCTGACCTCATTTTGAATATTTTCAATTTTTTCTTGAATATCCACTTTTTTCAAATCACATTGTGACCATTGGGTCTCTTGATGTGGTCTCGTGTCTGATTATTGTCAATCTGATCTAACTCATCATTCATAGCATTCACCCATGATTCATCCTTTACAGATTCATCAAATGGGGATGGTTCCATAACTGATAGAAATGAAGATTATGTATTAGTCCTCATTCTCCTCATCTGTGTGGGTGCAGTCCAATCCCAAATAATGTTGGATTGATCAATTTATGCTCTTCAATTCACCCTTTGAGATTCAACATAATTATCTCTAACCATGGTTTCCTCTTCAGATTCTTCTTCAAAGTTAACATCATGATGTAGCTCATGAGAGTTTTTTACACCTTCCACAATTTATGTATTTTCATTTTCTCCATGTTCACTTTCTTCCTCATCTCTTATACCATCTGTATATTATTTTATTTAAGAATTTTTTGTTTTCTATTCAATGAACTTAACATCTCTACTTCCACAATCCTTCCCAAGTTCTTTTTGAAACACCATTCATCTTTGTTGTTCATTGTGTATCCATGGAAAATTCCTTTGTCTGCACTGTCATCATACTTCAACTGATTTCCTTATATGTTTTTGATGAAACTTTTACTAAAAAAACATAAAAGTATTTCAATGTGGGCTTCCTTACATGACACAATTCATATTTTGTATTCATCTCACCCATATAAAGCCCTATTCTATTTTGAATATATATTATAGCTCGAACAACTTATTTCTAGTAATGTCGAGGAATAAAGCTCTCAATTAGCATAGTTCTTTCAATGTTGTTCACCTATCAATTCATGTGCTCAAAAAACTCTATTTTTCTAGGATGTTCTTACAGCAGCTACCTTGTGTTGTATCCCATGCTTATCCAAGTAATTTTCAAATTCAATGGATGTGTATTCCCCTCTATTGTCAGATTAAAACACAATTATTTTTCATCTAGTATCATTATTAGTGATTCCATGATATGTTTTCATATAGTCAAGCACCTTTTTTTTACTATGTATAACCATTACACATGCCATTATGCTGTAATAATATATGAAATGAACTAAGTACCTTTCTCCATGTGTTTCGGAAAAATTTAACGGGCCACATACGTAAGTATGATTGAGATCAAGAAGATGATATTCCTTTTTATTCTTTGGATTATATGAACTACAGACCAACTTCCCTTGAATGAAAGCATCATAAGACTTTCCATGTTCATGCTTCAATATGGGAATATCTATGAGAAACATCATTTTTGATATCTTCTCCATGTGTTGTTAATTTATGTTCCCTAATCTCTGATGCCACAGTTTACTTTCTTCTTTGATTTTCATGTAGAAAATGTTATCTTTACTATCAACCTGATATAGATTTCCTTCTGTTCTTCATCCTTTCATAAGTGAATTCCTTGTCATTCCCTTTATAGTGAAACATTTCTAATTAAAAATAACTATAAGTCCTATGTCATAGAGTTGACTCACGCTGAAGAGATTATGATGTATGACATCCATCTAAAGGACTTAAATTTTATTTATCTCTCTATTTTCTAGTTTAGTACTTCCACTATCAATGATTTTTAGAGCTCTATCATTACCAAAATATATTGTTCCATCAACTCTACTCTGGACAGTCATTAACAAGTATGCATTACCTATCATATGAGATAAACAATAGCTATCAGTAATCCAGGTGCTGTTTCTTTTTGTAGATTTGAGGGATACCTCTGCATGGTTAGATTTCTCAATTTTCATCTTTTCATTCCATGAGACATTGTATTGAGTGTAGGATAATAATAGCCTTTTAGTTTTATCTTTCATGTATATAAGTTTTTCATAGTCAAAATATTCTTCCAGAGTACAACACATATTTGAAAGAGAAATACTATCTTATGGATGATCATTGACATGTCTCCGACTTCAGTATGAGGTGTCCACATCACTCCTATGCCTGCAGTAAATGGCTTTATGGATAAAGTTAGAACAAAAAAATATCCATACAAATTATATTTTTAAGTTATAGGATATGACTTTGTTCTCTTCTGGTGAAATCCTATCTCTCCCATATTTAGATAGCTCCTTGCCTCTACACAACAGGACATTGTATGACCCATATATTCACATAACTAACACTTCATAAGAGTAAATGTCCGCTCACTCCTATTTTTCCTCATTCATTCTTCCTTGGAAAAAATGATTGACTGCCTGTTATTCCTAGAAGCTCAAGGATAGTATTTTTTTATCCTTTCAGTTTGATTTAAGGGTCTCTTTTTCAATAATTTTGGTGATTTTACAACATGATGAACATTCTATTTTCCTTTATTCTAGTCCAGTTTATTTGAATCATTTGATGTTTCAGCAACAAAAATGATTCCACTATATCCCATGTGTGCGGGTATTTGACCATTCAAATTCAGTTCAACATTAGAAGACCCTAATTTTTCTTTCTCCAGTGGCTCATCATCTGAGAACCTACCAAATTTTATTTTATTATTTTATTATTTTGAACATGATTCACTTTTGAGAATACTCCTAAGAGTAAAAACTTCTTTGATACCCCTACATAGTTTTGGAAATCTCCTCCAGTCTCGAGGTAAGGTCATTCATTGCCTTTGCCTATTCATTGATACTAAGATTTAGTTAAACTATATCATCTACCCATTCAAGGATTGATGATTATACTTTCACCATTTCTTCCAATCATTCAATTTCATCATCAAGCTAATCAACATGTTCTGATGATTCTTCCACCATTTCATTCCACTTATTTCATCTATTATACATATTCTCAAGCTTACCAAAAGCTTTCATAAGTTGTAACTTGGGATCAGCTTTAGTTGTCAACTGGTTATATCTTGTTTTATCTATTGGTGGTTCTGAATTTTCCTTGGTAGGAATAAGGTAATTAGTGTTTCTAGTTTTAAATTATAGTTCTTCTTCTTCACAGAATTCATTGTCATCGTCTTCCTCTTCATAGATAAAACACTTTTTTGTAATTTATTTCAATATTTTAAGTCTCCCTTTTTTAAAAACCTTTCTTGAGGCTTCTCAATGTGTTCACCATCACTTTCTCATTTTCAAACTTTCCTAAACATTGAGAGGCAATGTTCCCAACATTACCACAACAAAATCAAGCCGGAGGTAACTTCCCTTTAAATTTCGTTTTTCACTTCTGGAAATTCATGGTAGTGAGAGAAAGAATTTTTTTCCTAATCATCTTCAACACTTCTATTTTTAAAAATATTCAGTTTGTCTAGGTATTTGAATTACATTTCTTTGATCACTAGAGTCATTGAATCATTTGGGTTGACTCTCATTTCATATGCCAGCTGGCTACTAAGAAGATCATCGAGAGAAGGTTTGGAATGATATCTTTACTCAAGGGTTGACACCTTTTCATTGTACAGGGGTGGAAGTTTTCTAAATATTTTCATTACAATATCAACATCCTTGATTTATTCACCTAGACCTCGAATTTCACTTACCACTTCAGTAATTTTATTCATGAGGGAGTCGACATTCTCATCAGGATGCATCTTCATATCATCAAACCTATTGTAAAAAACATATAGTTTATCCTACTTCACTTTTCTATATCCATTATAAATATTTTCATGGGTTTCCCACATGGAATTCTCTGAGCTGAAACTCAAAAACGTTAGATAGATCCAATCATAAAGGGATGTAGTGAGAGAATTATACACTTTAGAAACTACATCATGATTTTTCTTATCTGGATCAGTCATAGCCAGCCCTGTTGGATCAGAATTTTTTTTCCTTTCATAGAAAAAAATAGGAAATCCATTCCATGAGATCTAAGATGATATCTCCTCCCATTATTCCATATCCAAAAATTAATTCCATAGAAGATGGGGACTCTCCTAACATTGGATGAATTTTCCACGATAGTATAAGACAGATCAAACACCAGTAACCTCACTCAGATACCACATGAAGGACCCCAAAACACCCTGAGAGGGGAGGGGTGAATCATGGTGTCAATGTTTTCTTCTTAAAGATGTGGATCTTGTTCTCAAGGTGGTCGGAACATGTTAAATCTATTAGTCAAATTAATTAATGGATATGGCACATCACTTTTACTTGGTTCACCACAGAGGTCTATTTATAAGGGGCACATGCCGACAGTGTCTCAGTCGTACATAAATCCATTAATCTTCACCAGTTGAGGAGTACAAGAGTTTGGTCACAATCACTCTATTCCCGGAACACATATCTTAAAAAAAGTGAGAGATGGATCACCGTTTACCTCGGAACACATATGTAAACTCCCCCTAACTCCCTACTATGATGGAAGTCAAACTCTGTTTATCAATTTGAAGGTCTCTTTGATAGATTGGAATTGAAGTCTTTATATATTTCTTCCATGAGACACTTCTTGCATCAAATACTTGAGTAAACTCTTACATAAATCCTTGACCACTCAAAACCGATACTCAAAATGGCCCTTCGCAATGATCCAACCTTCACAGAGCTCTCTTCCTGGTAGAACAGAACCCTTTGCAGAGCTCACTCCCTCATAGAGCAACAACCCTTCGTAGAGCTCACTTCCTCAAAAAGAAAGCTACTTCATGAAACTCATTGTTCCAATGCCGAACACCCCATCTTTGTGAATCTCTCCTGCCATAGAATCATTGGCATCATTCAAGACATTAAAAGTCTATTCATGAATCTGACGATCATATGGAACAATATGCCTCGCGGAGCACCACTTCTTCAAGAAGACAAAGAGATTCCATATTATCTCTCTGAAAATCCTATTAAATGAAGAGGGGGTGTCCTCTTAGTTATAGGAACAGTCGAATGTGGATCTTCACTTATTTAGGCGTGGAATCTGGATGTGCCAAAAATGTATTCACGAAACTTCCTCCATCTCTGAAATTTCTGTTGAAATTTCTGGTTCCTAGAGCTCGTTGTAACTGCAATAAAATAACATCTCAAATTGAAAAGAATCAATTCTTTGAAATCCTTATGCTATTATTCGTGAAAACCATGCCTCTTCCATAAAAATGAAATGTTAATTCTAGAGGAATACCTTTCACGATGCTCAAAGATCAATCTATTGTAATTGTAGAACACACCATCTTAGTTATTTAAATCATTAAAAAACACAAATCACGAACACTTTATCTGTGGAACTCATGAATTTTCCATATTTTCATAAGGCCTACAAGAAGAACCAATTTTCTCAATGCTTTCCATTGTCCACATTTTGGACCCACAAATTTGGAAAATAATGGGAAATGATGTCACCTTCAAAATGATTTCTTCTTGAACTATATGAATCCTTTCCTTGAAATATCCTTGACTCTCTATGAGAGGATTGAAAACAAACACCAACCATGCTACTTTTTTAGAAAATAAAAACTTTGGTTCCAACAATCACTCCCTTTGTGCTTATTGGAAATCTCCATATAAATTTAATAGAGAACCGGACACTATCAACACATCTTATGAAAGAATAAACTCAGAAAACACACAATGTATACATGAGAAATGCTCATTATAGAAAACAAGATGTATGAAATGAATTGTGTTCTCAAGTGTTTGAATGAATGCTCTGACTGTTTCCTCTCGACACCAGATTCTCTTAAAACGAACTAGAAACAAGAGAAAAAAACATTGCATCCTCCGTATTTCCTCATTGTATTTATTCATTTCTACCACATTAGAAAATAATCCCAATGTGCTATATTTAAACATTGTGGAGCTCAGAACATTCTCCCCCTAGACCGTATCTCCCCCCATAAACCTGCAACACTTTCACAAACAGATTAACACAGTTAAACAAATTGTGGAGAGGGGAATCTCGTAACTTTATTATACAATATGAGGTGGATGAACACCAAGGATCAACATATATTTCTCAAACACAGCTACTGATAATGTCTTGGTCATTATGTTAGCCACTTTCTCATCACATCCCACATGGTCCATTTTGGTCACGCTTTGTTCTTCTTTTTCCTTGATTAAGTGATATCTGATCTCAAAATGTTTCATACGATAATGATGAATAGTATTGTTTGTAAGATCAATTGTACTCTTGTTATCATATTAAATAACCATTGGTTGATTCACCTCATCACCTATGGAAGTCAATTTCTGCTTCATCCAATGTAACTAAGTGCACACCTTGGTTGATGATATAAACTCGTCTTTAGTTTTTCTAAGAGAAGTAATTTCATGTTTCTTACTTAACCAGCCCACACATTTCTTCCCAATATAGAATGATCCACAACTGGTGGAAATTCTGTCCACTACATCTCTATCCCAATTAGCATCAAAAAATGATAATTGTTCATTGCCTCTTCTTACAGAAAATTATAACCCATAACTATGAGAACCTTGAATGTAACTCATAATTCTTATCATTGCCTCCATATGTTCCTTCTATAGATTACTCTAAAAGTGGGATGCTAAGAATGTTTCAAAGGAAATATTTGGCCATGTCTCTATCATGTATAGAAGGCTCCCTATGATTATATTATACATTTTGGTATCCACAGATGTCCCATCATCAGGCTTTCCAAGTTTTATTCCAACCACAATAAATGTTTCCATTAGATTGGAATCTTGCAAATTCAATTTCATCAGCAACTCTCTTGCATACTTTTTCTTGTCAAATGAAAGTGTAATCCTACTTATGAATAACCTACAATCCTAAAAACTATTTTATTTCACCAATCATGGGAATTTCAAATTCTGATTTCATTTGATTGGAAAATTAATCTATTGATCATTTCCTGCTTCCACCAAAAATAATATCATCCATGTATACCAATACAATGAACTGATCCTTTTGATAATTCATCACATGGAGATTTTGATCCACTCCACCTCTTTTTAACACAAGCATTCTCATATAAGAGTCAAAACTAGAGTTCCATGCCCGTGGTTCCTTTTTCAGGACATAAAGATATTTCTTTATTTTCCAAACCTTCAGTTCATCACTTCCATGCAAGAACCCCATGCATTTTTTGATATAGAATTCTTCTTCCAAAACTACATTTAAGTATTTTTTTCTTGACATCCATTTGATAAAATTTATTTACTATTTTTATTTTCATTGTATGAAATAACCTGATTGAATCCAATATTTCTATTGGAGAAAATGTATCTTCAATATCAATGCCTTCGATTTTGTGAGTATCATTTACAACAAAATCCCCCCTTGTTTCTGAACACATTTCCAAGATCATCCAATTTTTTATTGAAGAACCACTTTGTATCAATCACATTGTGACTATTGGGTGTCTTGACTGGGTCCTATGTACCACTCGTATCAATTTGATATAACTCTTCATTCATTGAATTCACCCGTGATTCTTCCTTTGCAACTTCTTCGAATGAGGATGGTTGCACAACTGATAGAAATGATGATTGCGTATTATTCCTCAGTATCCTCCTCTGTGTTGGTGGAGTCCAATCCACAATAATGTTGGATTGATCAATTTATAAAATTTGATTCCCCCATTTAGATTCAATTGAATTCTCCCTATCCTTGGTTTTCTCTTTAGATTCTTCTTTTATGCCAACATCATGATGTGGCTTGTGAGGGTTTTGTACACATTCTTCTATTTCTGTATTTTCATTTTCTCCATGTTATCTTTCTCAGTCATCTTCTATCACATCAGCATATGAATTCCTTGAAGCATTTGCATTATTCTCTTCAATGATCATTACATCATTTCCTTCCACACTCCTTCCCAAGAGCTTGTTGAAACACATGTAGGCTTTTTTGTTCACTGTGTATCCAAGGAAAATTCCTTCATCTGCATTGTCGGCATACTTTCCTTGAATTATATAGCTGTTTTTTTTTAATCATTTACTTCCAAAAACTTGAAAGTATTTCAAAGAGGGATTACATCCATGCCACAATTCATATAGTGTCTCCATCTCACCCATATAAATCACTATTCGATTTTGAATATACATTGCAGCTTGAACAACCTCTTTCCAGTAATTTCGATTAATAAAACTCTCAATTCACATAGTTATTCCCATGTTGTTCACCTATTGATTCTGGCGCTCAATAACTCCATTTTTCTATGGAGTTATGACAATAGATACCTCATGTTTTATCCCACAGTTCTCCATGTATTTTTCATATTCAATGGACATGTATCCCCCCCCCATTGTCAGATAACAGCACTTTGATAGTTTGTCTAGTATCATTATCATCAAATCGATGGTATGTTTTCATGCAGTCAAGAACTTTTCTGTTACTGTGTATTACCATTACACGTTCCATTCTACTATAATCATCTATGAAATGGCTAAAGTACCTTTCTCCATGGTTTCCAGCAACATTTATCAGGCCACATACATATGTATGAATGATATCAAGAAGATGAGATGCATTTTTATTCATTGGACGAAATGAAATGCCGACCAACTTCCCCAGAATTCAAGAATCACTAGACTATTCACATTCATGCTTCAGGATAGGAATATCTTTGAAAATATTATGTTTTAATATCTTGTCTATGTCTTGTTGATTCATGTGCCCCAATATTTTGTTCCACGGGTTATTTTATTTATCAACAGTCATGTAGCAAGTGTTTTATTTACTATTAACCAGATATTGGTTTCCTTTTATTCTGCTTATTTTCATAACTGAATTCCCTATCTTTCTTGTGATATTGCATCCATTCTGATTAAAAGATTCTATAAGTCCTGAGTCATAGAGTTAACTCACACAGAGGATATTATGATGTAGTCCATCCACATAATGGACTTTAGTTTTCATTATCTATCCATTTTCTACTTCAATACTTCCACTGCCTTTGATTTTTATAGCTCTATCATTACCAAACCATATTGTTCGATCAACCCTCCTCTTAAAAAGTGTTAACAGGTATTCATTACCTATCTTATAAGACTAACAACTGCTATCAATAATACAAGTGTTATTGCTTTTTGTAGCTTTGTGGGTAACCTCAAAAAAGTTGGATTTCTAAATTTTCTTCTTTTCTTTCCGTCATACATTGTATTGAGTTTAGGACACTTATGGTCTTTCAATTCTATCTTTAGAGTACATTGGTTCTTCATAGTCAAAATCTTCCTCCATCAGAGCAAACATATTTTAAAGAGAAAATTTTTCTTCTTGATGAGCTTTGACATGTCTCTGACATCAGTATGTGGTTTCCACATCACCGCTATGCCTGCAATAAATGGCTTCATGGAAAAAGTTAGAACAATGAAAACAAAATAAATTGAAATTGTTTCTTCGGTAAGTAGTAGGATATTAATATGTTCTCTTATGGTGAACTCCTAGCTTTCCCCCATTTAGATATCTCCTTGCCTCTTCACAATATGACAAAGTATGATCTAGATATCCAATGAACAAACACTTCATGAAATGAAATGTCTTCTCACATCTATTTGTCCACATGCCTTATTCCTTGGAGAAAACGATCGACTGCATGTTATTACTGAAAGCTTGATTATATTCTTCTGTTCACATTTTTTTTTGATTTAAGGGTCTCATATTTAGTGCCTCTTGTTAATTTATAACATTATCAACTTTTAGCTTTCCTTTATTCTGGTCCACATTGTTTGTAGCATTTTATGTTTCATCATCATAAATGATTCCATTGTTTCTCATGTGTGCAAGTCTTTGATCATTCAAAATATTTTCTACTTAATCACACTTGTTTTTCTCTCTCTATCAGCTCAACATCTAAGAACCTACCAAATTGTATTTTATTCTTTTCTTCTTTTTAAATTTATTCACTTTTGAGGATAATCCTATGAGTAAAAACTTCTTCTTCAAGTCCCCTAATAGTTTTGGGCTTCACCCCCAATCTTGACGTAATTTCAATGATATCCTTTTCATGTTATTCGGTTAAAAGATTTAGATCCACTATATCATCTGTCCTTTCAAGGATTGATGAATATACTTTCACATGTTCTTCCAATCATTCAATTTTAGATTAATGTTGATCAACATATTCTGATGATTCTTTCAACATTTCATTCCACTTATTGCATCTCTTACACATATTATCATGCTTAAAAAAACATCCTTATGTTGTATCTTGTGATCGACATTAGTTTTCAAATGGTTCTCTATTGCTTTCTATGTTGATGGTTCAGAATTTTCAATGGTAGCCATCATGGGAACATGGTTTCCAATTTTAAATTCTGTTTATTCTCTTTCACAAAATTCAATTTCATCATCTTCCTCAAAATAGAAGAAAATATTCTTCTATACATTCTTTATATATTTTATATCTCCCTTTTTGAAAAAAAATTTCTTATGATTGTCAATTTTTTCACCTTCTCTTTATTCATCTTCGAACTTTCTTCATCACTAAGAGGCATTGGGACAAACTTTTCCACAAAAAAAGAAAGCCAGAGGTAACTTCCCTTTTAAATTTCCCATTTACCTTATAGAACATCTTGGAAATGAGAGAAAGAATTTATTTTAACTCATCGTCTTGAACACTACTATATTTTGAAATTTTTAGTTTTTCCATGCCTTTGAACACAATTTCTTTGCTCACTCAAGACATAGCACCTTCAGGATTGAATGTAATTTCATATTCTACCAAACTACTTACTATATCATCGATAGATTGTTTGGAAACATATCATTCCTAAAGGGATTATACTTTTTCATTGTAAAAGTGTGGAATTCTTCTCCATATTTTCTTTACAATATCAACGCTGTTAATTTATTATCCTAGACCTCAAATTTCTCCAACCACTTCAGTAATATGGTTGATGTATGAGTCTACATTCTCATCTGGATGCATCTTTATATCGTTACACCCGTTGTGCAGGACTTGTAGTTTTGTCTCCATCACTTTTCTACCTCCTTCATTAATTTTTTCAATTTTATCAATCATTGGATTTTCTTAGGTGAAACTCATCACATATAGTTAGATTTGATTAGAAAGGGATTTAGTAAGAGCATTATGAACTTTAGAATCGACATCGAGAATTTTATTATCTGTATAAATCATATCCATCCCTGTTGGATCAGTAAATTGTATTACTTACACAGTACAAAATAAGACTTACATTCCAAGATATCTTAGATGAGATCTCATTCAATTCTTATAGATCTAAAATTTAATCCCATCAAAGAGGGATATGCCCCTGACATTGGTTGAATTCTCTTTGATGTTATAAGATAGATCAAACACCAATAACCTCTCTCTGATACCACTTGATGGACCTCAGAACTCCCTTAGAGGGGAGGGGTGATTCAGGGTGTCAAAATTTTATTCTTAATGTTGTGGATCTTGTTCCCACATTGGTATAAACCTATTAAATCTATCATTAAAATGAAAGAAAGTAGATGACACAACACTTTTAATTGACTAACCACTAATGGCTATGTCAGAGGAGTATACGCCAATAGTGTGTTAGTCATACCTAAGTCCACTAATCTTCACTAGATGTGGATTATAAGAGGTTTCTCCCAGTAACTATATACCTAGATCACTACTCTTAAAAAATTTGAGGGATGGCTCATCGCTTCCCTCAGAACACTTATGTAAAATTCCCCTAGCTCACCATTGTGAGGGATGTCTAACTATGTTTTTTGACTTGAAGGTCACTTCAATAAATTGGAATTGAAGTCCTTCTCTTTGTCTAGATTGAGGCAATGCATGCATCAATGACTAGAGTAGATACTCACTGAAATCCCTGACCACTCAAAAAGGATACTCAAAATGACCCGTTGCGAATACCCATCAAAAATCTCAACCCTTCGCAGAGCCCTCTGCCTCGCAGAGCATAACCCTTCTCGAAGCTCACTGCCTCGAAGAGAAAGAACCCTTCTCGGGCTCACAGCCTCATAGAGAAACCTAAATTATGAATCTAAATAATACAATGAGGAACAACACATATTCACTAATCTCTCCTGACTTAGAATCATTTGGTGTCATTCAAGACATTAAATGTCTCTTCATGAATCTCAAGTTCACATAGAGTGATCTACTTCACATAGCACCCCTTGATTCATGAAGTTAATATGATCTCATATTTTCTCTCTCGAAATCCTATAAAATGAAGAGGGGTGGCATCTTATTTATAGGAAATTTTGAACACAGAGGTCCACTTCTTCAGGCGTGAAATCCGGATCGGCCAAAAATTTCTTCGTGACTCTTCCTCTATCTCGCAAAGATCTGCTGATATTTCCAATTCACAGATCTTTTTTCAACGACAAAGAAAAAATATATCAAATCACAAAGAATCATTTCTTTGAAATCCTCATTCCATTCTTCAGGGAAACCATTCCTTTTCCATAAAAATGAAATGTTGATTCTAGTGGAATACCATTTGCGAAACTCAAAGATCAAACACTCATAATCACATATCACACCATCTCAATTCTTTAAATCTTTGCAAAACAAAAATCCCAAATCCCATCTATGAAAAAATCATTACTTTTCAATATTTTCAAAATTCCACCAAGAAGAACCAATTTTTAAAATGCATTCCATTCTCCCCATTTTGGACAAAAAGTGTAAAACACTGGGAAACAACATTACCTGCAAAACTGCTTTTGTCCTGAACTGTATGACCCATTTCCTTGTAATCTCCCTGATCATCCAAGAGAGGATTGATGAAAAAAACTATCCATGATACTTTTCACCATTTAACAGCCTTGGTTCCAACAATCTCTCCAATTGGGTTTGTAGGATATCTCTAGAAAAATTTATTAGAACACTAACAACCATCAACACATGTTATGAATTAATCAACTCAGCCAATAGTCTTTGTGTATGTGAGAAATGATCATTGTAGAAAATAAGAAGGAATAAATGAATTGTGATCTCTTATATTTGAATGAAATATCTGACTATTTCTTCTTGACACCTGATTCTTCTATAATGAACCTATAACGAGAGAAAAAAACATTGCATCCTCCATTTTTCCTCATTGATTTTTTTTTCATTTCAACCCCATTGGAAATAAACCAAAAGACTGGTATTTAAACATTGTAGATCTCAATACATACTCACCCTGGACCAAATATCCCCCATTAACCTACAATAATTTCACAAATAGATTAATACAGTTAAAATAATGGTGGAGAGGGGAATCTCGTAACCCTGATTCTTCCCTGGGAGGTGGATGAACACCGAGGTTCAACCAATGTTTCTCAAACACAGCTGCTGATAGTGGCATGTTCCTAATGTCAGCCACTTTCTCATCATTTCCCACATGCTCCATTTTGATCACACCTTTTAAACATTTCTCTTTTATTAAGTTATATCTTATCTCATTATGTTTTATACGAGAATGTTTAAAATTTACTTTGTAAGATCAATTTTGATCTTGTTATCATAGTAAATCCCCATTGGTTTATTCACCTCATCACTAATGCCAGTCAGTTACTACTTCATCCAATGTAATTGAGTGCTTTCCTTGGTAGCTGATATATATTCAGCTTCAACAGTACTAAGAGAATTAATTTTTTGTTTCTTTCTTAACCATCCCTCACATTTATTCCCAAAATATAATTCTCCACCACTAGTGGAATTTTGGTCCACTACATCTCCAACCTAGTCAGCATTGGAAAATGATGATAGTTCACAATATCTTCACGCAGCTATGTATGACCCATAAATATGAGTACCATAAATGTACCTCATGATTCTTTTCACTACTGCAATATTTTCCTCCTTTGTATTACTCTGAAAGCGGGCTGCTAAGCATGTTACAAAGATAATATCTGGCCATTTCACTCTTAGGTAGAGTAGGCTCGCTATTATTCTTCTATACATTTTGGGATCCACAAATGTCCCATCCTCATGCTTTCCAAGTCTTGTTCCAACCACAAATAGAGTTTCCATTGGATTGGAATATTTTATATTCAATTTCTTCATCAGCATTCCCGCATACTTTTCTTGAGAAATGAAAGTATAATTAAACTTTTGAATAACCTGTAATTCTAAAAAGTATGTGATTTCACCAATAATGGACATTTCAAATCCTTATTTAATGTGATTGGAAAATTCATCCACTGATCCTTTCCTACTTCCACTAGAAATAATATTATCCACGTATACCAATACCATGAACTGATCCTTTTGAGAATTCTTTACATAGAGATTGTGATCCATTAATCCTATATTAAACTCAAGCTTTCTCAGATAAGAGTCCAACTGGGAGTACCCCCCTCATGGTTCCTATTTCCATCCATAGAGAGCTTTCGTTAATTTGAAAACATTCAGATCATCATTGCCAAGAAAAACCCCATGGGTTGTTGAATGTAGACTTCCTCTTCCAAAACATCATTTAATATGGTAGTCTTGATGTCCATTTTATAAACATTATATCCTATTTGGATTTCTGTGGAATGAAATAAACTTATCGACTCCAGTCTTGCTAATGGAGTAAATGTCTCTTCAACATCAACACCTTTGATTTGTGAGTATCCTTTACAAACAATGTGCACCTTGTTTTGACCACATTTCCATTTTTGTCAAATTTTTTCTTGAAGACCCACTTTTTACAAATCACATTATGCCCATTGATTCTATTTACTTGGACCCATGTATGATTATTTTCAATATGAACTAACTCTTCATTCATGGCTTTCACCCATGATTCATCCTTTGTAGCTCCTTCAAATGAGGATGGTTCTACAACTAATAGAAATTCAGATTATGTATTATTCCTCAATATCCTCATCTCTGTGGGTGAATTACAATCCCCAATAATGTTGTATTGATCAATTTCTGCTCTTCAATTCTCCCTTTGAGATTAAACTAAATTCTCTTTAACCATGGTTTCCTCTTCAGATTTTTCTTCTGAGTCAACATCATGATGTGTCTCATAAGAGTTTTTTTACATCTTTATATCATTATGTATTTTAATTTTCTCCATGTTCACATTCTTCATCATATTCTATCAAATCATAATATGAATTCCTCAAAGAATTTGTGATTTTCTCTTCCATAATCATAACATCGTATCTTTCCACAATCCTTCCCAAGTGCATTTTGAAACACATGTAGGCTTTTCTGTTCAGTTAGTATCTAAGGAAAATTCATTCTTATATATTTTCAGCATACTTCTCTTGAATTACTTCTCTGTTTCGGAATAAACATTTACATCCTAAAACAAAAATTTATTTCAAAGAGGTATTCCCTCTATGCCACAATTCAAATGGTGTCTTTGTCTCACCCTTATAAATCCCTATTCGATTTTGAATATACATTATAGATTGAACGACCTCTTTCCAATAATGTCGAGGAATACGACTCACAATCATCACAATTATTTCTATGTTGTTCAAATGTTGATTCAAGTGCTCAAAAAATCCATTTTTATATTGAGTTCTCATAGAAGATACCTCTTGTTGTATCCCATGCTTCTCCAAGTAATTTTCAAATTCAATGGATGTGTATTGCCCTCCACTATCATATCGTAGAACATTGATTGTTCGAACAATATCATTCTATGCAATTCGAAGAGATGTTTTGATGTAGTAAAGCACTTGTCATTTCATATATATAATAATTACACATGACATTTTACTATAATAATATAGGAAAAGGAATAAGTATCTTTCTCTATGGTTTCCAGTAATATTTATCAGGCCACATACGTCAGTATGAATGATATCATGAAGATGAGATTCATTTTTCTTTTTTGGATGATATAATTTAAAAACCAACTTTCCCTGAAAGCAACCATCACAAGACTTTTCACGTACACATTTTAGGATGGGAATATCTTTAACAATCTTCATTTTTGATATATTCTTCACGTATTATTGATTGATGTGATCCAATCTCCGTTGTCATAGGTTATTTTTTTCTTCAATAGTCATGTAGATAATGTTTTCTTTACAATCACCCTGGTATAAGTTTCCTTATGTTCTGTATCATTTCATAAGTTAATTCCCTATCTTTCCCATGATAGAATAGCCTTTCTGATTAAAATTAAATATAAGTCCAGTGTCACAAAGTTGACTCACACTGAGGAGATTATGATGTATGAAGTCCACACAATGGACTTCAGTTTTATTTAGCTCAATATTTTATAGTTCAGTACTTCCACTTACTTTGATTTTTATAGCACCATCATTACCAAACTGTACTACTCTATCAACCCTCCTCCTGAAATTCATTAACAAGTCTGTATAACCTATTATATGAGGTGAACAACTGCTATCAAGAATCTAGGTCCTGTTACTTTTTTAGCTTTGTTGGATACCTCTTCGAGGTTGGATTTCTCAATTTTCTTCTTTTCTTTCCACGAGACATTTGATTGAGTGTAGGACACAGGTGGCCTTTTAGTTCTATCTTCTTTATACATAGGTTATTCACAGTCAAAATCTATTTCCATAGGAGAAAACAAATTTGAAAGAGAAAAACTATCTTATTGAAGTGCATTTAGATGTCTTCTGTAGAGACCCGAAGCTTAACGTACAAGGAAATTACATTACTTTTGCGGAATACTTAGTACATAACAAAAACACACACACAAGGACCGTAATAGTTTAGTGTCTTCGGAAACTTAGAATATAATCTTCTAATCGTGGTGAAAGATCTTCAACATCTCCCATAAAGATCTTCATTTTTTTACCTAAAACCATTCTTTATATCCTGGGGAAAAGAAAACATAAAAGGGTGAGCTCAAATGCTCAGTAAGGGTAAACAAAAGAAATATCAATCACATCATATTCATAAGAACATAACATTTTGTAAATCTTAACCTGCAAAATAGATCATAATATCATAACATGGGATAAATCATAGTAGTGAAATTTAATCTCAATAATCATAACATAAAACATGAAACTTTGTGTCATACACACATAATCATATAGAATCATTTCTTATTAGTCAAGGCTCATTGCCAAGACTATCTTAGTGGACAAATTCCATTTCTAAACCGAGTTCACTCCTCGTTTCAGTCCTGTTTCACTGAACCGGTTTAACCTGCCATTCCAGCAATGTCTATCTCATGAGATATAAAATATTTAACCAATGCCTTGGAGGGAGATATAGGTCCCACTCATCTCATAATGATACCATTCTTATGTTTGCCACAAAATCATAAACCATACATCATAGCATAACCCATGTAATAAAAATGGGAATATTTAAACATCGTGACATCATAAAAAAATTCATATAAGATAAAAGAATTCATAAAAATATTTCCATCACAACATAATCAAATCCATGTATTAATATGGATAGAAACATAACCCTTTATTATCATAGATGGAAAATAATTTTGATGAAACACTTGAACTCCATTTTTGAGGAAAATATCCTTTCTACTTCAAAAACATTTTTCCTTTCTTAACATGTCATACAATTTTAAACTAAAAGAAGTTGATTAAAAATAAACTTGAAAACATGTAATTAAGATTCTTGGAAATTTTGTTTTAAAAATCCATTCATGCCGTATAAGTTAAAAAAACATTCCTCTCGTGCTTTTGTCGGAAGAGTCAAAAAGTACCTCGTATGAAAAACGACAAAAGATTCCTTTCATATCTTTTACTAAAAACTCACCGAAGGGTAAAATTGGATTTAAAAAATTTTAGGTGGATGGAAATAATATTAAATATTTAGAAAACATGGATGTGGATGATAAAATATACCCCAGTAAGTTCCAAAGTATAAACAATCTCGGATAAAAATGAGATTGTGATATTTCCCTTACCTTAGGTACGATTTGCATTGTAAGTGTCCGAACCTCCTATGTAATGATTTAAATTATGTCATTGACTTATTCCAGAATCATAATAATTGTTATGATATCATATATGGTTCACTTATGACTTTATATTACCCATTCTTTAGTAAATTCCATGTTAAAGAGCATTTTGGGTAAAATCGTTTCATTTGTCGTTCGTGTTTTGACTTTTAATTATTCATATGATTACATAGATCATGATTACTTAATTCAAAAATATAAAACATGTTTTATATAAAATATATATTAATAATATAGATATATATATAATAGATCAGTAAATGGAAAGAAATACACTGTTCATGGAGACGGTAGGTCGTACGTACACATGAACGCTGTTTTCGTTTCATTATTGAGTTGAATGGAATTAAGTAGATGAAATTCATATATATACACATAAATCCAGTATCATTGTTATGTCATATATTTCATGATTACTTATTATATATACTTTATAATCATTCATGAATGGTTAATGTGGAGAATGAATCTCATAGCGTCGTGGTGACGGTAGTCCGTACGTACGCACGAGCGATGATATCATTCTCATGATCGTGGAATTGTATTGGAGTGTATGTATAATATTTCAGAATCAATATAACTTTACAATAATCATATATAGTTATTATGTACACCATTATACCCATCCAAGTAAGGTGGTGGTGGAAAATAGATTACACCACGGCGTGGAGACGGTATTCTGTACGTACGCACGCGTGGTGATTTCATTTTCCATAGGATGGATAGATGGTGAAATAGGGTTGTTTCATACTTATAATAAAATATCAGTATATGAGTGATACTGATGTTATTACTTCATAATGAAACAACTAAAGAAGAATAAGTGGATGAAGAAATAAAGTTGAAAGAATCGGTAACAGACATTACCTCTTCTTTGAAGCGCCTCTTTGAGTCCTCCTCTTAGGGAACTAAAATTGGTCTTTGAAGAAGACCAGGACCTCTAGGATGTTTCTAGGAAAGTGGAGAGGAGAAATTGGCAGGGGTTGGCTGAGCTTTAAGGCTCAAAGTGGTGTGAGTAAGAGAGGGAGGAGGTGCCCTTTTATAAGGGAGGAGAGGGGCACCTTTGGAATAACTAAAAATATTATTTTATTATAAAGTCATATTCGGTCATAAATAGCTCCAAATTGATTTATTTATAAGATAAGGTGGGTATGGGTCGAAATCATTCATCCAATAGAATTTAGACATGTTTAGGTTCCTATTTTAACCTTATCATTTAAATTTAACTTTAAGATAGATAATTTTACTTTTACAGTGTATTTTTGTGTTCTTACACTATAAGGTTAATAAACATACTATAACAAGACAAAAGAACCCCAAGTTGTATATTATTAATATATATAACCTTATCTAAGTCATTTGGCCGAACCTTAGATTTTTAGGAAGAAAATAACAATTAATAATATAATATTTGTTTTAAAAACTATTTTATGTCAATTTTGACACTATTTTGTAATTGATTTTTTGTAAAAATCATAATAGAATGATTAGTTCTAAAAAAGTTAATTAAATCAATAATAACATGTCATGTTAACCTAGGAAATTAGTGGAATTCATAAAAAGTCTCAAATTACATTTATTTGGGTATTTATAACATCAATTATGTCAATATTTCATTAATAAAATAATTACTCCATCATCATTGTGCCATAAATAAATTAAATTATTTTATGTCTAAAAATTAAAAATTAAATATTATTATGTAGGAAATCTTTTTAGCTTTATAATTAATATTTATAGTCGAATTTATCTTATGTATAACCCTATATTAAAAATGATTTACTTATTAAACTTTGATTTTATCTATTTTAACCCTTCTTTAAATAAATTAATAATAAATGTCCTAATCTAATCGAAGTGGGCCTAAATGGTCATATTTTATTCCTAAGGTTGTTTTTGGTCGCATTAAACTTATCCAATAGAATTAGGACATGTGTTAGAGTAATAATAATATCATTTTTACCCTTAATTACCCTATTTACTTTTAACCGTGGTAAAAAAAAGTAAAAAGTTACTATTCATCAAAAATTATTTTCATCTCATTGAACCACATTTTACTTACTAACATCAACTGTGTCTCTCAGATTTATGAAATTTCACTCACAGAAGCGGTAAAATTAATTTTTTTGAAAAATTCATTTTTTTTAACTACCACTTAGTGGTTTCACTATTCATCAAAAAAATTAAAGTTTCCAGAAAAATACCAAAAATTAGGCCTAAGCTACATTTGATATTATGAACTCAAAAATGATTTCTATTTTACCAAATTAAAAACATATCAGTTTGATTAATTAATTTAAAAATTAATTCCCGTCGTCAAAACAAATAGCGTGTTCTTAAGAGATCATAACTATCAAAAGATTGACACTTGTTTATGTTTGGTTTAAATGTGAAATTACATCCAATGACCAACATTGTATTAAATTGTAAAATTATATTCTAAATATAATTTAAAACCACTAAAATTAATAATTTATCAATATTAATTATTTCGATTAAAAATGTTGTTTTTAATTAAAATTTAGTAATTTTAACTATTCATTAGAAAATGAAAATTATCCGAAAAGTACCAAAATTTCACCCTAAGCTAATTTCGATATTCCAAATCCAAAAATGAAGTCCATTTTGAAAAATAAAATTTACAAAATTTCAAAAAGTGGTTATTACTAGTCATAACAGCTAGTTTTAATAGTATTTTAATAGCATATCGTTGTTTAGTGAAACTCGGTATTGCATACTACATATGCTGTCGAGGAAGGTCGCGATTGCGTGTAATGCAAGGCAAGTCAAGGATGTGTGTTGTGCAAGCTCCTTTTGGTGTAGCGTACAACAGAAGACATTAATGAAACTAAAAAGAATATTTTTCAGAAAATCTCGGGGTGTTACATTCTACCCCCCTTAAAATGAATTACGCCCTCAAAATTCGTCAGGGTTTTAAATTGTTTACTATTCAAAAGTTTATTTAATTGAAACCCACATCATAAAAGGAATACCAAAACCAATCTTTAAAAACAAAATTATGAAACGTAACGGTTACCCAAATAAACTATTCACTGGGTTTCCACATAGGTGAAAATATGGATATGGAAGAGAAATCTAACCATCATGTTCTGATGGAGAGTGGTAGATAACATGGCTATGGAAAAGCCAGCAATCACAAAGCCATAAATTTGTGACGATCTAAGGTACCATCTGATTCATCGGATATAAGAGCACTTGGACATCATTTTTGGTTTTCAAGATCATTTCCCTAAAGTTGATGAAATTGGAATTATAAGAAATACTTTCGTGATTTTGGTATAGTCTCACCATTGGTCATTCTTTGGACAATTTCCACTTCATCTCATAAAGAAATGAAGTTTAATTTGTCATTCGTGATGTGTTATCAGATCATGAGATAGAATGATGGGTCATTCCATCTGTCTCAAACAAAAGGGTAGAAAAGTTATCAAAAAATACATAAGTCCATCTATATTGAGATTAATCATATATGGTTCCTAGAATGGACTTATACTTTATATATCATACTACTTAATATAATAAAACTAATTTCTACTAAACAGGGACTTCCTGTAGGCCAGTGGTAGGCGATAATGGCCAGTCGCACTTCGGTTGTGGGTTCGATTCCCACAGCCTTGTCCGACGCGATGGGCTATCGCCCGTCCGACAGGTTTTCCTTTTTCTAAAACTACATTACTATAACATCCCATCAATAATATCGAAAAAAATGTTTTATCCTTAAACAATACTTACTTATTTCCAACATAATCCATTCCAATCTTTAGGCTTATCTAAAATACTTCGGTCCAAGCTCATAGTATAATGAAAATGATTACTTGAAATGTCACATACCAATCACATGAATGCCATCATTTATCCCCCATATATCATAAGATATATCTTGTTGGTCAAATTACAAACATCTGAATACCTTAATCTTGTATTCTCTTGAAAAATGAATACCCATTTAACCTTAGTGAAAACATGAATGCTGTCAAAAATTAACTCTTTTCAACATACCAAAATCCCATGATACCACTTAGTCCTTATATCAATAATGATCTCATGAATACTATCAAACATATTAGATTCTCTTTATCCCTTAATTATGTGCATATCATCTGCTTTCCAAAAATGTTTCAATCACTTTTCATGGTTATCGATGCCATATTCTTATAGAAAACCACAATGGACAAATACATAGATATTCCAATATACAATAAAAGTACCTCAATAACATTATTCTTGAATACCAATACATAAAAACTTCAAACTATCATTTTCAATGATTGTCCTGGAATAAGCCCTTCCTTAATTTAGAAGTAACGTTTTAGGTCAGGGAATTGAGTTGGGTAATTCCCATGTTCTCCACAAATAAGACATTGAACTCCATAACAGTCTGTCACTCTATATCCCTTTTCTCCACACAGATAACATATTTCCATCCATTTGAGGTATTCCTCAAGGTTCTTCTTCCCATCTTTAGAAATCTCAATCTTCCTTTCTTTATGCTCCTCAACATGCGAACATGCATAAAAGTCTATCTTCCTCTTATTTGATGAATTAGCCATACCACTAAATTTCACCCTGTTAATCATATATTGCGATGACTGATTTGGCATAATCACAATATCTTTATCTCTAGGCATTACACAATTTTTTTGCTCATAGTCACCAATTTTTCCATTGGACTCAATGCTAACCGAATTTTTTCTGGTTCCCGCCATTGACTAAAACTAAAAAAGAATTATGTGAGAGGCAAAAATCATACAAGGAAAATAACATAATCAAGGGGGAGTACCTTAAACATATAACATCCTAGGTTTAATTCTAATATCGTTACCGTAATTCTAGGACTATAACCTATACTTATACTTAACCTTATGGACATCCCTAGACATACCTTAGAAATATCTCTAGGGATCTCACTAATGTTCTCGCATCCTAGTTTCCAAAGGTTGACTAAACCTTTCCTCTGATACCAACTGTAGATACCTGAATCTTAACGTACATGGACATTAAATTACATTTGAGGAATACTTAGTACATAACAAAAACACACACATAAGGACCGTAATAGTTTTGTGTCTTTGGAAAATCAGAATATAATATTCTAATAGTGGTGAAAGATCTTCAACATCTCCCATAAAGATCTTCCTTTTTTAAACCTAAAACCTTTATTTATATGCTGGGGAAAAGAAAACATAAAAGTGTGATCTCAAATGCTCAGTAAGGGTAAACAAAAGAAATATCAATCGCATCATATTCATAAGAACATAACATTTTGGAGATCTTAACCTGCAAAAGAGATCATAATATCATAACATGGGATAAATCATAGTAGTGAAATGTAATCCCAATAATCATAACATAAAACATGAAACTTTGTGGCATACACACATAATCATAGAGAATCATTTATTATTAGTCAAGGCTCATTTCCAATACTATCTTAGTGGACAAAGACCATTTATGAACCGAGTTCACTCCTCGTTTCAGTCCTGTTTCACTGAACCGGTTTAACCTGCCGTTCCAGCCATGTCTATCTCATGAGATATAAAATCTTTACCCAATGCATTGGAGGGAGATATAGGTCCCACCCATATCATAATGAGACCATTCTTATGTGTGCCACAAAATCATAAACCATACATCATAGCATAACCCATGTAATAAAAATGGGAATCTTTAAACATCGTGACATCATAAAAAAATTAATATAAGATAAAATAATTCATAAAAATATTTCCATCACAACATAATCAAATCCATGTAATAATAGGGATAGAAACAGAACTCCTTATTATCTTAGATGGAAAATAATTTTGATAAAACACTTGAACTCCATTCTTGAGGAAAATATCCTTTCTACTTCAAAAACATTTTTCCTTTCTTAACATGTCATACAATTTTAAACTAAAATAAGTTGATTAAAAATAAAATTTTAAACTTGTAAATGAAGATTCTTGGAAATTTTGTTTTAAAACTCCATTCATGCCGTATAAGTTAAAAAAACATTCTTCTCATACTTTTGTCAAAAATGTCAAAAAGTACCTCGTATGAAAAACGACAAAAGATTCCTTTAATATCTTTTACTAAAAACTCACAAAAGGGTAAAATTGGATTTAAACAATTGTAGGTGGATGGAAATAATATTACATGTTGAGGAAACATGGATGTGGATGATAAAATACGCCCCAGTAAATTCCAAAGTATAAATAATCTCGGATAAAAATGAGATTGTGATATTTCCCTTACCTTAGGTCCGATTTTCTTCGTAAGTGTCCAAACCTCATGTATAATGATTTAAATAATGTCATTGACTTATTACAAAATAATAATAATTGTTATGATATCATATATGGTTCAGTTATGACTTTATATTACCCTTTCTTTTGTAAATTCCATGTTAAAGAGCATTTTGGGTAAAATCGTTTCATTTGTCGTCCGTGTTTTGACTTGTAATTATTCATATGATTAATTAGATCATGGTTAATTAATTCCATAATATAAAACATGATTTATATATAATATATATTCATAATATACATATATATAGTAGATCAGTAAATGGAAATAAATACACTGTTCATGGAGACGGTAGGCCGTACGTACGCATGAACGTTGTTTTCGTTTCCTTATTGAGTTGAATGGAATTAAGTAGATGAAATACATATATATACACATAAATACAGTATCATTATTATGTCATATATTTCATGATTACTTATTATATATACTTTATAATCATTCATGAATGGTTAATGTGGATAAGGAATCTCATCGCATCATGGAGACAATAGTCCGTACGTACGCACGAGCGATGATATCGTTCTCATGATCGTGGAATTGTATTGGAGTGTATGTATACTATTTCAGAATCAATATCACTTTAAAATAATCATATATAGTTATTATTTACACCATTATACCCATCCAAGTAAGGTGGTGGTGGAAAATAGATTACAGCACGACGTGGAGACGATATTCCGTACGTACGCACGCACGGTGATTTCATTTTCCGTAGGATGGATAGATGGTGAAATAGGGGTGTTTCATACTTATAAAAAAATATCAGTATATGAGTGATACTGATGTTATTACTTAATAATGAAACAACTAAAGAAGATTAAGTGGCAGAAGAAATAAAGTTGAAAGAATCGGTAACGAACATTACCTCTTCTTTGAAGCGTCTTTTTGAGTCCTCCTCTTAGGGAACTAAATTTGGTCTTTAAAGAAGACCAGGAACTCTAGGATGTTTCTAGGGAAGTGGAGAGGAGAACTTGGCTGGGGTTGGCCGATCTTGAAGGCTCAAAGTGGTGTGAGGAAGGGAGGGAGGAGGTGACCTTTTATAAGGGAGGAGAGGGGGCACCTTTGGAATAACTAAAAATATTATTTTATTATAAAGTCATATTCGGTCTTAAATAGATCCAAATTGATTTATTTAGAAGCTAAGGTGGGGATGGGTCTAAATCCTCTCATCCAATATAATTTAGACAAGTTTAGGTTCCTATTTTAACCTTATCATTTATATTTAACTTTAAGTTAGATAATTTTACTTTTACCGGGTATTTTTGTGTTCTTACACTATATGGTTAATAAACTTACTATAACAAGCCAAACGAATCCCATGTTGTTTATTATTAATATATATAACCTTATATAAGTCATTTTTGCGATCCTTATATTTTTAAGAAAAAAATAACAATTAATAATATAATATTTGTTTTAAACACTATTTTATGTCAATTTTGACACTATTTAGTAATTGATTTTTGTGAAAATCATAAAAGAATTATTATTTCGAAAAAAGTTAATTAGATAAATACTAACATGACATATTAACCTATAAAATTATTGTAATGCATAAAATGTCTCAAATTACATTTATTTGGGTATTTATAACATCAATTATGTCAATATTTCATTAATAAAATAATTACTCCATCATCATTGTGTCATAAATAAATTAAATTATATAATGTCTAAAAATTACAAATTAAATATAATTATGTAGGAAATCTTTTTATCTTTATAATGAATATTTATAGTCTAATTTATATTATGTATAACCCTATATTAAAAATGATTTACTTATTAAACATTGATTTTAACTATTTTAACCCTTCTTTAAATAAATTAATAATAAATGTCCTAATCTAATCCAAGTGGGCCTAAATAGTCATATTTTATTCCTAAGGTTGTTTTTGGTCGAATTATACATATCCAATAGAATTAGGACATGTGTTAGGGTAATAATAATATCATTTGTACCCCTAATTACCCTATTTTCTTTCCACCGTGGTAAAAAAAGGTAAAAAGTTACTATTCACCAAAAATTATTTTCATCTCATTAAACCACATTTTACTTACTAACATCAACCGTGTCTCTCGGATTTTTGAAATTCCACTCACAGAAGCGGTAAAATTATGTTTTATGAAAAATTCATTTTTTAACTACCACTTAGTGGTTTCACTATTCATCAAAAAAATGAAAGTTTCCAGAAAAATACCAAAAATTAGGCCTAATCTATATTTGATATTATAAACTCAAAAATGATGTCTATTTTACCAAATTAAAAACATATTAGTTGATTAATTAATTTAAAAATTAATTACCGTCGTCAAAACAAATAGCGTGTTCTTAAGAGATAATAACTATCAAAAGATTGACACCTGTTTATGTCTGGTTTAAATGTGAAATTACATCTAATGACCAACATTGTATTAAATTGTAAAAATATATTCTAAATATACTCTTAAACCACTCAAATTAATAATTTATCACTATTAATTATTTCGATTAAAAAGGTTTTTTTTAATTAAAATTTAGTAATTTTCACTATTCATCAGAAAATGAAAGTTATCCGAAATGTACCAAAATTTCACCCTAAGCTAATTTCAATATTCCAAATCCAAAAATGAAGTCCATTATGAAAAGTAAAATTTAAAAAATTTCAAATAGTGGTTATTACTATTCATAACAGCTAGTTTTAATAATATTTGAATAGCATATCGTTGTTTAGTGAAACTCGTTATTGCGTACTAAATACGCTGTCAAGGAAGGTCGTGATTGCGTGTAATGCAATGCAAGTCAAGGATGCGTGTTGTGAAATCTCCTTTTGGTGTAGCGTACAATACAAGACATTAATGAAATTAAAAAGAATATTTTCCATAAAATCTCAGGGTTTTACATCTTCGACTTCTGTATGAGGTGTCGGCATCACTCCTATGCCGAAAATAAATGGATTTTTTGGACAATGTTATAGCAACAAAAACAGTATCCATCAAAATTGTTTCTTTTGTATGTAGTGTGATATGAATTTTTTCTCCCCTGGTGATCTCCTATCTCTCCCCAATTTATATACCTACTTGTCACTTCTCAATATGAAATAGTATGACCCAAATATCCATAGAACAGACACTTCTGGAGAGCAAATCTCTTATCACTACTATTTTTCCACATGCATTCTTGCTTGGGAAAAATGTTTGACTGCTATAATTCCTGGAAGCATGAGGATAATATTCTTTCATCCTTTCAGTTTGATTTAAGGGTCTCTTTTTCAATGCTTATGGTGATTTTAGAACATGATCTACTTTCATCTTTCCTTTATTTTATTCCACCTTATTTGCAACATTTGATGTTTTGGCATCAAAACAGATTCCATTGTTTCCCATGCATGTGGGTCTTTGATCATTCAAAATATTTTTAATTTCATCAAACCATCATTTTTCTTTCTCTAGCATCTTAGCATCTAAGAACCAACCAAATTGTATTTTCTTCTTGGCTTCATTTGAACATGATTCACTTTTGATCATACTCCTAAGAGTAATAACTTCTTCTTCGAGTCCCCAATAGTTTTGGAATTATCCTATAGTATTAAGGTAAGGTCATTGATAACCTTTTCTTGTTATTCTATTCCAAGCTTTAGCTCCACCATATAATATATCTTTTCAAGGAATGATGACTATACATTCACTAGTTCTTCCAGTTGATCAATTTCAGCTTCAATATGGTCATCATATTATGATGATTGTTCCATCATTTCATTCCACTTATTTCATATCTTATAATTATTCTAAAGCTTACCAAATGATTCTATAAGTTGTAACACGGGATTAGAATTAGTTTCCAACTGGTTATCTCTTCCTCTATCAGTTAATGGTTCTGTATTTTCAATGGTAGCCATCATGGAAGCATGGTTTCATGTTTTAAATTTAGGTTCTTCTTCTTTATAGAATTCATTATAATCATCTTCCTCTTCACAAAAAGACTCTTATTTTTTTACTTTAATTATAGATTTAAAGTCTTTCATTTTTAAAAAAAACATTTTCTAAGGCTTCTCAAAGTGTTCACCTTTTATTTCATTATCTTCGATCTTTCATGAGCACAGAGTGGCAATGTGCCCAACATTGACACAATGAAAGTAATATAGAGGTTACATCCCATTAAATTTCCCTTTTACCTTCTATAAAATATTGGAAATGAGAGATAAAATTTATTTTTACTCATCGTCTTTACCAATACTATATTTTTAAATATTCAGTTTTTCCAAATCTTTGAACTCTATTTCCTTTCTCACTCGATTCGTAGCATCTTTTGGCTTAAATATCTTTTCATATGACACCAATATTCTCTGCAGATCATCCAGATAATGTTTGGAAATATCACATTACTCAAGGGCTAACATATTTTCATTGTATAGGGGTGGAAGTATTCTAAATATATTCTTTACAAAATAGAAATCTTAGATTTCATCACCTAGACCTCGAATTGATCCGATAGCTTTAGTAATTCGATTGAAGGAGTTTGTATTCTTATCCAGATGCATCTTTATAATGTCAAACGTATTGTGTAGGACTTGTTATTTCACCTCCTTCACTTTTCTATCTCCTTTATAAAAATTTACAAGTTTGTACCACATGTAACTTTCTGAGCTGGAACTCGTCATCTTTAAATATATCTTACTCAAAAGGGATGCAGTGAGAGAATTATGCACTTTATCATATGTATCAAAAAAATTTCTATCTACATCAGTCATATCCATCCTTGTTGGATCATTAACATGTATTAATTGAAAAATAGATAATAGGACTTCCACTCAAAGAGATATTAGATGAGATCTCATTATATTCTTCCAGATTTGAAAATTACTTCCATTAAATAGGGGGACACCCCTGACATTGGTAGAATTATCCATGATGGAATAAGACTAATCAGGCACCAGTAACCTCAATATTATACCACATGAAGGACCCTAGAACACCATGAGAGCAGAGGGCTGAATTAGGGTGTCACCTTTTTCTTATTAATGTTATGGATCTTATTACAACATTGGTGGGAACTATTTAAATCTATCATTAAAATGAAAGTAAGGATATCACACAACACTTTTAATTGGTTCATCACAATAAGCTAAGTAAAAGGAGTATACACTAACAGTGTGTTGGACTTACCAAAATCCACTAATCTTCAGTATTTTTGGTTTACCAAAGTTTGGTCATAGTCACTTTGTTCCAGGGACACTACTTTTACAAAAGTTGAGGGATGGACCACTTATTCCATTGGAACACTTCTATAAACTCTCCCAAGCTCACTCCTGTTAGGGATGTCTAACTCAGTCTATTGACTTGAAGGACACGTTAATTGATTGTAATTGATGTCTTTCACTCTATCTAGAGTGAGACACTTATTGCAAAAAATACCTGAATAGATGCTCCAAGAAATACATGACCACTCAATAATTATATTCAAAACAAACCCTCACAAAGACCATTTGCAAAGCTCAACCATTGGCAGAACTCTCTTCCTCACTGATCAAAACCCTTGGCAATGTTCACTACCTCGTAAAAAAACCCTTTGTAGAGCTCAATCCCTCACAGAGAAACCTACATTGAGAATCTCAATGATCCAATATGGAACAACCCATTTTCATAAATCTCTCATAACATAGAAGCATTGTCATTATTCCAGACTTTCAAAGTCTCTTCGCGAATCTCAAGTTCTCATAGAAAAATATGCTTTGCGGAGCACCCCATGCATTGCGGAGCACCCCATGCTTTGCAATGTCAAAGAGATCCCATATTTTCTCTCTCAAAATCTAGTAAAATGAAGAGGGGGTGGCCTCTTATTTATAGGCATATTCAAACTTGGAGCTCCACTTCTTCAGGTGCAAAATTTAGATCTTCCAAAAATGACTTCACAACACTTCCACCATCTCACAAAGCTCTGCTGAAATTTCCAGTTAATAAAGCATGCCGTAACCGTGAAAAAACACCATCTCAAATCACAAATCATCTTATCTTATAAATCCTCATGCCAGTATTCTTGAAAACCATGCCTTTTCCATAAAAATTTAATTATGATTCTGGAGGAATACCTTTCACGAAGCTCAAAGATCAAACTCTCGTAATCACAGAGAACATCGTCTCAGTTCTTTCTATCATTGTGAAACAAAAATCATGAAGCCCATCTCTATGAAACTCATTCCTTTTCCATATTTTCATAAGGCATTGAAGAAGAATCACTTTTCACAATTCTTTCCTTTCTCCACACATTGGACCTAAAAATTTGGAAAACACTTAGAAAAGATGTCACCATCAAAACTACTTTGGCTTGAACTATATAACCCCTTTCCTTGAGATCTCCTAGATCTTCCATGAGAGGATAGAAAAAAAACACAAATAATGATAATTTTTATGCAAATAAAAACCCTGGTTCCAATAGAGAGCTCAAGAGGAGAAGTGTTGGAGGAGGAGGTTGGCAAAGAGGGGGGTATCATGAGGGAAATGGGAGTGGGTTGTAGAGAGGAGGGAATATGCATGAGTGAATGAACCCTATTGCCATTATTTTTATTAAACTGTGGATTAAAATAACTATATAGCCTCCATTACAACTAAAATGTGTCTATAACTTAATCTATTTCCACGAACCTATAAAATTTTGGCTATTCATCCCTCATTATAGATCATTTTTCTAGTAGTGATAGCGTCACTTAAAACTTCTAAACAAATAACACTGTGTTCTGTCAATTATTTTACAGTCCTTATTCACTCTAAATTTGGTTCATTCTTCATGAACAAAAGTGTAAATTGTCAAAAAAAATTATAGGGGATTTTATTTAATATTTTCCTAGAGATAGATTAAACATATTTTTTGAAATATTTTAGAATTTGAAAATAAATATTTATTTAAAAAATTATTTGATCCAAATACCACCTTACCTAATTTAAATTTTCTTCTTGTGTTAAGGAAGTCCATTAATTATTAATTTCAAAATTTGGATTATTATTTTGTGAAAATGACCTATTATATATATAAATTTTGAGTGAATATTAGGGAAAATGATTGAATAATGAAAATAAATTTTTGGATTCAAAATTATAATTTTTGGTCATTGGAATTTCAAACTCAATGAAGAGTAACATAACCTTTTTGAATGAATAAATCCTCATATAAAATACCTAAAAGAAAGTAATATAATTCATTTGAACCAAGAATTAAATGGTCAATTGAGATCTCTAAATGAATATTTCGAGACACTGTCACTCGGTGTGTTAGTTTACGTCCACCATAAATATTCAATAAGTGTTTTTTCAATGTTCCTTTCACATAAATGGATAGAAAAATATTAAAAAGAAATAAATAATGTTACCATATGTCAAAAATGAATTCATTTAGGTGAGGAAAACATTAAACCAAAATGATGTGTAAATTTACTTATTAAAATTTCATTTAGGATGTTTTAATGAATTGTATTAATGAAAATTGGTTTATGATGTTTTGGAATGAGAGATATATGGAAGTGATACTTGTTAGATTATTATAATTGTCCAGAGAAGGGGGACTAAAAATCTATGAAGAAACAAATAGACACATACATGTAGGTATCTATAGATCCATGCACCTGAGGCCTCAACGACACCCCAAAAATCCATTTTCCAGAAGACTAGTTATTGGGGGGGGGGTTGTAGAACTAGAATTAAATATATAAAATTCACATGTTGAACTGGAATTTGAATATTAATGGAAGTAAAATAGCGTGTAAAAGACACATATGAGACATGATAATTCACTCATTATATTAATCAATGTTTTATTTCAATTTTGTCTTGTATATTTAGATCTTGTAAGAGTAATTTTTTCTTCTATTTATAATTTCTAATATTAAAATCCAATGATAAAATTGTTTGGTAGTACAATATCTTAAGTGTTGGGAGTGATGTGAGTTAATTTTTTTAATTTTTTTTACTATTATTTTTTAAAATTACTTCCATTAATTAAAGAAATAATGAGTAATCATTCAATAGTGTGATATTTAGGAAATGTCGACCAAAGTTGTAACATTTATTAAAAGATAGTGTTTAGTGATTTATTCATTTTTTGAAGAAATGTGTGAATACTCACATGAATTTTGAAATATAAAAATTAACTAATATATTTGACTCGTATTGAAACTAGAATGAATAAATGGAAAGCACATCTGTCATAGAGATGATGTTGAAGAGTCGAGCTCTACAAAGATCCATCAAGTGAAGATTAACCAACCGAGAGAGAGGATCCAGTTATGGACCTATTGAATGTGCATCACATGCAGATCCAGTGTTGGATGGATGAAGAAAATGGTATGCTCGCCAGAGACAGTCCATGAAGAAGAATCCCAAAACCCATGTTGTATCCTTCGCCTTAATGCATTTCCGGCCAGATGAACCATCCATATTGTCAAAAAAACCCAAGATGAGGGATGAAGAATTGAAGCCTATGTAACGGTTAAATCAGAATCCTGTATGGGTGAATGATATCGGTGTAAGGATCAAACTCATCTCATGCAAGGGAGGAATCGTCAAGACCTAAGGGAAATGACATATATAAGGGAGATGGGCGTTGTTACGTAAAGGTAAATGGCTGGATTTGTGAGTGGTTCAAAAGTTTTGTAAAGGAAACATCAAACCAAGATGACCTGACTAAAGTTTTTTCATGGCATTTTGAAAATCTACTTTCTAAATATTATGGAAAAATTCTTTTTTTGGTGGTTTTTTAGTGAAGGTTCTGAATACCCCTGCTAAATTTGTTATTTATTTATTTATTTATTTTACTTATTTTTTGGTAACATTTTTTAAAACCACATCTAATTTAGATGTTCTACTTTTCAATAAAATGCATAAATTAATTTTAGTGGCAATATATGAAAACCACCAGGAAATAACGATGGTTTTTACAAAACCACCGCTAATTTAATAATAAATAAAAAAAATAATAGATAATAAATTATGATTTATTATTAGTATTATTTATTCCATATATTCATTTATTTTTATATTTATAATTTTCATCAATTATAATGTGTTAATTATTAATTATATATAATTATTAGTAAATCGTTGCGTGAAACAGAAATTAAATATTGTTTTTGTTGGAAATTATAATTCAATATCAAATGAAAATAACTTTTGATATAGTTGTCCATTTTAGCTACACAAACAATTAAATCAATTATTATAAAATGAACTTAAACCAAATTAGATATTAATTTGGTACTGATTAATAGAATAATATTTATTATATTTTTAAGAAATGTTTTAAAATCAAACTTGAGCATTAAATGGTCATAGATTTTGATCTATGTGTCTGTTTCGGTTATACCATATATCAAATCAATGTCTGGAAATATATCCACACCCTAGCTGTTAATGAAAACCCTAGTCACATATTTTGAGGAAAAATAGTCATAGAAGGCCCCGCAAATAGATTTCTTAGTTCAGATATCAAGCTTTTTGGACATTCGATGAGATTTTGTCTTTGTTTAAGAGTGTCTCCATTTAATTTTTCGATCATCTTTGATTTTTTTCCACTAATTTAAATTCATATTGATTTTATTGTGTTGAAGTTATTGTATTTTTCTCACTTTTGGCGTTTTATGTTCTATTATGTAACACCCCAAGATTCCACGATGCGTTTCCCTTTGAATAATACAGTAGCGTGTGTTGTACACATCTTTGAGTTCTAACACACACCACAACCAATAAAACATGTCGTTATGAATAGAAATACCCATATTTTGAAATTTTATATATTTTATCATTAAAATTAACTTCATTGTTGGATTCGGAATATCGAAATTATCTTAGGGTGAATTTTTGGTATTTTTCTAAAAACATTCAATTTTTGATGAATAGTTAAAAACACTGAGTTACAGTTTAAAACCATATTTTTATTTAAAAAATTATAATTTTTATTTAAATTTAATTAAGATAATAATAGATACATAATACCTATATAAGTTCAATGTAATCCATTGGAGTTAGTTTAGAATAATTTTAGATATATAAAAATGTTATTGAACTTTTCACCATCTTTTACCCACCTACTAGGAGAATTTGGGAATTCACAAAAGACATAATTTTACCACTTCTGTGAGTGTAATTTTGAAAATCCGAGAGACATAGTTAATATCAAGGAGTAAAATGTGGTTCAATAAGATAAAAATATTTTTTTTTTGAATACTAACTTTTTACTTTTATTTACCACGGTTAAAAGTAAATAGGGTAATTAAGGGTAAAAATGATATTAATATTACTCTAACACATGTCCAAATTCTATTAGACAATTTTATCGTGACCAAAAACAACTTTAGGAATAAAATATTATCATTTAGGTCCACTTGGATTAGATTAGGAAATTTACTATTATTTAATTCAAAGAAGAGTTAAAAGAGTCAAAATCAATGTTTAATTTCTAAAACATTTTTAATATAGGTTTATACATAAGATAAATTCTATTATAAATATTCATTACAAAGATAAAACGACTTCCTACATAATCGTGTTTTGTTTAAAATTTTTAGACAATGAATAGGTTAATTTATTTATGACACAATGGTGATGCAGTAATTACCTAATTAATGATATATTAAAATAATTGATATTAAAAATTTCAAAATAAATGTAATTTGAGACTTTTTATGAATTACACTAATTTTAGAGGTTAATATCACATATTAGGATTCGCTATATAAAGGGTTTTCGATGTAATAATGATGTTATGACATTATTAAAAACAAAATACCCAATAATGTCAAAATTGACATAAAAGAATTTTTAAAACAAATACTATATTATTAATTGATATTCTATTCCTAAAAATCTAAGGTTCGGCTAAATGACATATATAATTATAGGTGTATTATTCATAGACCACTTGAAGGGATATTTTATGTATATAGTAAGTTTATTTACTATATAATATAAAAATACAAAGAGACATGGTAAATGTCAAACTATTTAACTAAGAGTTAAATATAAATGATAAGTTTAATATAGTGACCCAAACCTATCTAAAATATATTGGTTGAAAGGATTTATACCCATAACTACCTGAACCTTTAAATAATCCACTTTAGAGACATTATAAACCTAATATGAATTTATTATAAAATAATATTTCTAGCTTTTCCAAAGGTGCCTCTCACCCCTCTTATAAAAGGGCACTCCCCCTTCTCTCTAATTAACACATTAAAAGACTTTTGGCTCGGCCAAACCCTACCCAAATATTCTCTCAAATCCACTCAATTAAACCAATAAGAATTAGTTTGATCATAATTTCAACCTAAGGAGCCCTTTTGATCATATCAAAAGGAAGAACCCGAAGAAGAGGTATGGTTTTCACCACCCTCTTTCAAGTTCCTTTCTTCTTCAACTTCGTGTTTGTTTGTTATTCCCATTATAAAATAATAAATACAGAATCTTCTATATACTGTGATTTCATTATAAATATGGTACAACAATATTCAGTATTCTATCCATCCTTTGAATGACATGTCACCATACGTGCATACGTACGGCTTACCGTCTCCACGTCGTGGTGTAATTGTTATTCAAAACATTATTATTTGGATGGGTATAA
The DNA here is from genome assembly GCA_963277665.1 of Viscum album. NCBI lineage: Eukaryota > Viridiplantae > Streptophyta > Magnoliopsida > Santalales > Viscaceae > Viscum > Viscum album. Next base: position 1,819,683,579 of record OY728127.1, read on the forward strand.
TAATGATGTGTAATTCATGTAAATAATAAATATAAAATGATAAGGATTCTGTAAATATTATATACTATCCAATTATATATCATTTTAATATCAAAATAATGATATTGTCGCTCGTGCGTACGTATGGACTACCGTCTCCACGAACGTGATGAGATTCATTTCCCATCATATCCATTCAAGTCAAATGATCATTTGATGATTAAAAATAATGTTTAAGGACTTTATATCATTCTGTATATGAATAATATACAACCTATTGATAACAAACATGGCCTATGTAACAAAAGATATAAAAGAAAATAAGTAAGTGAACACCCGAAATGACGATAATACTAAGATATTATTAACAAAGAAATATTAAAAGATCATATATGATATCATATTAATGTATATGATTCTTGTATAATTTAATAAAAATTATTTCACCATCATACAGGAGGATACACCACCCTTAACCAAGGAAAAGTACAAGGTAAGGGTTTATTTCACAATCTCTTCATTATCTGAGGTTGTTTATACGTAATTATCTACTAGGACCTCTTTATCATCCACATGCATGTTTCTAAAGAATGAATTTAAAAACATTATTACTATTTTATAAAATATGGGTTAACGTCATTTATACCCTTTTTTTACTTTTTATAAGATGTTTCTCAAGGAATCCTTCCATTGTTTTCCAAACAAGGTCCTTTTTAACCCTTTCGACAAAATTAAGGTAGGAATGTATTTTTTTAACTTATATGGCGGGTGTGGATATTTTCCACCATTATAAAATCTTCGAAGCTTACCTTACTAGTCTATAAGAATATTTTCAAATTTAATTTTTTATTTTATAATTATGTAAATTTTAAATGATTTCAAAAAAGGTTATATTTCTCTCAAATAGTTTTGATTCAATCTATGTCAACATCCTATGATGGATTTTAAGCATATTTGAAGTTGATTTGTTATGATACAAAACTTAAATATTTTATTGAAGGTTTTGTGATATGTTTGACTGTGGATGTGTTATTTTTATACCATTCATGGTTTCTGGAGAAAGTATTTACATTTAATATGATAATTTTTATACAAATGTTTATGTTATGTTTAAACCTGTTCATATGAGGAAGGCATTGGACTTAATAAGTGATGGGTGGAGCCCGCTATAGCTCCTCGATGCATCGGTAGTTCTGATGAGACAACCTAGTTTCTTGACACCTGGCCTTTACAAAATCTTATTTGTAGACTTGGAACAAGGCCTTGACTATGTTGTTATGATAGTCTGACATTATGCATTTCATCATTATGAAAGTGGTTATTGATATTGCATGTTGTTATTCTACTAGTAGAATATCCATGTGAATAAGTAAATTGAATTATTTCATTTTATATTGTCCATATTATGGTTAATTTAAAGTTTAAAAGGATTTTTTTTAGTTATACATTTCCTTAAATGTTTATGCTTATTTATGAAAGTTTCCGCTATATTGTTCTCCTTACTAAGCATCTGAGCTCGCCCCTTTCAATGTTTTATTTGTCCCAGGATGTGAAGAAGTAATTTATGAATGGCCTGAAGGGATAGTATGAGGGGATATTAAGACAAGATTATTTTGTAGTTTTTTTAATTTATGATGTAATATAATACTTATAAATATATCTAGTGTTTCCAAGACTACTAAACTAATCGGTCTGTCAAGACTTGATCTTTTGTGATCATGCCAATGTTATGTAATAATGCTCCGACTCTGGGTAACTAAGGTCGGGGTGTTATAGTTGGTATCGGAGGAAGTTTAGTATAAACCTTGGAAGCTATATTTATATAAACTCTGTTTAGATCACATAGCCCTAAGATAGACTTTGAGGATTAGTATAGAAGAACTTCCTATAATTTTACTATTGTAGAGATTTTGTGAGTTTTCTGATCAATACATCCCTATCTAGATACGAGTAGGTAGAGGCGGCTCTGGCACAGATGTACCTAAGGGTAAAACCCGAAAACACCACTTTGAGCTAGACTCGAATGGGAACTGGTGCATGACAACAGGCCATACTGCACTCTTGGTTACGACACTCCCGGGGGATATTCTTAGGATAATTCTCATTTTCTTTACAATACATTATGAAGGGTTTAATAATATATATTTCCTCAAAGAAAACATTTTTTATGATTATGGATTATATCCATAAATAGTTCAATTTATGTTAATTGTTTTACAAGTATGGAATTATGTATTTTGATCATAAACTTATCCTGTTTATGCCATTGTTTAGAAATTGCGCCTAGTGGAAGGAATGGAAACCATATCAATGTACACACTCCATTAAGGGATTTACCTCCTGCTCAAGATAATTAAAGTGGAGATGGTGATGCAACTGGTGCTGATCTGCTAACCACCATACTGGGTCAACTCACTCAGGTTATGAATAATAACCTTATCCGTATGGAGCACCCTGATCCGCAGCGTGGAGGATCAATGTTAGATCGCTTCATCAAGAAACAACTACCAACATTCAATGGGAGTACAAATCCATTAGTTGCTGAGAAATGGATAAGTTCCCTAGAGAAAATATTTCAGGCTTTCGGGAGTAGTTAAAGGGAAAAAGTTGTCTTTTTAGTTTATCGCCTCACTAGAGATGATGATAAATGGTGGTCATTAATACAAAATACGAAGGAAGATGATGAAGTATCAAATATGGAATGGAGGGAGTTCAAAGAGATTTTCCTAGAAAAATACTTTCCTCGTGACCATCGAGAAGATATGGAAAGGCAATTTCTGAGTCTGAGGAAAAAGGAGGATGAGAATGTCGCAAAGTCTGAGGATAACATTACAAGGTTAGAGAGTCATGCAGCAGATTATATATGTAACCCAAGAAGTAAGATTGGTCGTTTCTTTGATGGGTTAAAACCATTTCTCCATCGAGCTTTAGTATCACAATCCTTCTCATCATACAAAGATATTGTCTCGTGTGCTATCAAGAAAGAAAAGGACTTCTCTAAGTCTTATGATAACAAAGTAAAGCAAGAGAAGAAGATAAAAGTGGAGAAAGAGATAGATAAAGGGAAAATGGGAAAGAAGGATTTTCCATAGTGTGATAATTGTGGTAATAAACACCCCGGTACTTTCCTAAAAGGAATGGGAGTTTTTTACAAATGTGGATAAAAAGGTCACCATACTCGTGATTTCAAGGGAAAGAAAGAGGTTGTCAATGTTGAATACTACAATTGTAGAGAAATGAGGCATTATGCAAATGAATGCCCTAATAGCCATGGAAACTTACCTACGAAAAGGACATGGGAGGAAGGCCAAGCTTATGCTGTTACTACAGATGATGTTGAATAATTAATGTATTTGTGTTTTTTGAATCAAGGATTATATTCGGGTTATAAGAATAATGTGATATATATAAGGATTTAAATGCAGTACTTGTTGTTTTCATTAAGGTTTTAAAATGATGAAGGTAATCATATTTTTAGTCTGCGACAATATGAATTATTACTTTGTTTGGGGAATCTGATGTTACAATTGATTTTGGAATTTAGAAACCTTTAAGAGAGAGAGTTTGGACAGAAGTATTTTGGATATCCATAAAGGTTGGAATGGATTATGTTGAACTTTAGATAGTATGGAATAAGGTTAAAACATTTCTTAAGATTATTTTTGGAATATTATAATACTATAGTTTTAGGAAAAGGACAACCTGCAGGTCGGGGGATAACCCGTTTCATCAGACAAAACTGCAGGAATCGAACCCACAACCATAGTGAGACATGCCTTTATTACCTACCACTAGCCTAGAAGATGTCCTTGGTTATTAAAAAATAGTTTTCCTAATCTAAATGGTATATGTTAATATTTCGAACCTTTTACGATTAGTATAAATATAATATTTTTGAGTTCAATTATCTTTTTGAGTGAAAGATGTGCTTGTGATAGAAATTAGTTAAAGGTTGAAGCTCTACTTGTCAAATATATATATACCTATCTCTTATTCTATGATTAAATTAATTCATAAACATTACAAAAGGGATATTAAAACAAGAAATGTGTTATCCTAATACCTTATGTTTTGTTAAACAGATGATATTTTAAATCACCATAGATTGAAGGCTTTGAGGCCCTCAATTTTACACTTGTTTGTGATTGATGACCTCAATCACTCCGTAAAAATATTTACGTTTTTCCTCTAATTATGTGTCTTTAATTTCCAACAATGTTCTCCTAATCAAGATCATAATTTGGTGGTGACTTTTTCATTTCCCTTTCCCTCTTATTAAGGCTAAATTTTATTAACCTTATTTCCGATGTGGGTTTTCCACAAAGGTATTTTCTATTTTCAACCTTTTATTTTCGAAGTACAATTTCAAATTTCGAGGATGAAATTTATTGAATGAGGGGATAATGAAACACCCCAAGTTTCCATGGTACGATTCCTTTTGAATAATACAGTAGAGTGTGTTGTACCCAACTTTGAGTTCTAACAGACACCACAACCAATCAAACTAGCCGTTATAAATAGTAATACCCATATTTTGAAATTTTATAAATTTTATCTTTCAAAATGGAATTCATTTTTGTATTTGGAATATCAAAATTATCTTAGGGTGAATTTTTGGTATTTTTCTAAAAACATCCAATTCTTGATGAATAGTGAAAAACACTGAGTTATAGTTTAAAACCGAATTTTTATTTAAATAATTATTTATTTTAATTAAATTTAATTAAGGTCAAAAGAGATACATAATACCTATATATGTTTAATGTAATTCTTTGGATTCAGTTTAGAATAATTTTAGATATAAAAAAATTTTATTGAACTTTTCACTGTCTTTTACCCAACACCTAGGAAAATTTAGAAATTCACATGAAACATAATATTACCGCTTCTGTGAGTGGAATTTCAAAAATCCAAGAGACACAGTTAATATCAAGGAGTAAAATGTGGTTCAATAAGATAGAAATAATTTTTGGTGAATAGTAACTTTTTACTTTTATTTACCACGATTAAAAGTAAATAGTGTAATTAAGGGTAAAAATGATATTAATATTACCCTAACACATGTCCTAATTCTATTGGACAAATGTATCTCCACCAAAAACAACCTTAGGAATAAAATATTATCATTTAGGTCCACTTGGATTAGATTAGGACATTTATTATTATTTAATTCAAAGAAGAGTTAAAAGAGTTAAAATCAAAGATTAATTACTAAAACATTTTTAATATAGGGTTATACATAAGAGAAATTCGATTATAAATATTAATTAGAAAGATAAAATTATTTCCTACATAATGGTATTTTATTTATAATTTTAAGACATTAAATAATTTAATTTATGAATGAAACAATGGGGATGCATTAATTAACTAATTAATGAAATATTAAAATAATTGATATTATAAATATCAAAATAAATGTAATTTTAGAATTTTTATAAATTAGGATAATTTTATTGGTTATTATGACATATTAGGATTGGTTATATAAGGTTTTTTCGATGTAATAATGTTGTTATGAAATTATCAAAAACAAAATACCCAATAGTGTCAAAATTGACATAAAAGTGTTATTAAAACAAATATTATATAAATAATTGATATTATATTCCTCAAAGTTTAAGGCTCTACAAAAGGACTTATATAAGGATAGGTGTATTTTTATAGGACTACTTGGATGTCTCTTGGATGTATATAGTAATTTTATTAACTATATAATATAAAAATACAAAGAGACATGGTAAATGTAAAACTATTTAACTAAGAGATAAATATAAATGATAAGGTTAATATACTAACCAAAACCTGTATAAAATCTATTGGTTGAAAGTATTTCTACCCATCCCCACTGTAACCTTTAAATAATCCACTTTGGAGCCATTAGAAACTGAATATGAATTTATTATAAAATAATATTTCGAGCTTTTCCAAAGGTGCCCCTCACCCATCTTATAAAATGGAACTCCCCCTTCTCTCTAATTCACACCATAAAAGACTTTTGACTCAGCCAAACCCTGCACAAATATTATATCAACTTCCCTCAATTCAACCTATAGGCCTTTTTTTTATCATAAATCCAGCCTAAAGAGCCCTTCTGTTCAAATAAAATGGAAGAACCTGAAGAAGAGGTAATGTTTTCACCACCCTCTTTCAAGTTCCTTTCTTCTTCAACTTCTTCTTTCTTTTTTATTCCCATTATAAAATAATAAATCCAATATCTTCTATATAATATGATGTTATTATATATATGGTACAACCATATTCTATTTTCTATCCATCCTTTGAATGACATGTCACCATATGTGTGTACGTACAACTTACCGTCTCCACGTAATGGTGTAATTGTTATTCAAAAAATTATTATTTGGATGGGTATAATAATGATGTGTAATTCATGTAAATAATAAATATAACATGATAATTATTCTGTATATATGATATACTATCCAATTATATATTATTTTAATATAAAAATAATGATATTTTCGCTCATGCATACGTACTGACTACCCTCTCCACGAACGTGATGAGATTCATTTTCCATCGTATTAATTCAAGTATAAATCTCATTTGATGATTAAAAATAATGTTTAAGGACTTGATATAATTCTGGATATGAATAATACACATCCTATGGATAAAAAATGGCCTATGTAACAAAACATATAAAAGAAAACGAGTAAGTGAACACCCGAAACGCCGATAATACAAAGATATTATTAACAAAGCAATGTTAAAAGATCATATATGATATCATATTAATGTATATTACTATTTTATAATTTAATAACAATTATTTCAACATTATATAGGAGTTTAACCTACCCTCAACCAAGGAAAAGTACAAGGTAAAGGTTTATTTCACAATCTCTTCATTATCCGAGGTTGTTTATACTTAATTATCTAGTAGGACCTCTTTATCATCCACATCCATGTTTCATTAAAATGTATTTCAAAACCTTCTTAATATTTTATAGAATATCAGTTAAATTCATTTATACACTTGTTTGAATTTTTATAATATGTTTATAACGGAATCTTTCAGTCATTTTCCAAACAAGGTCCTTTTTAACCTTTTCGAAAAAATTAAGGTAAGAATGTCTTTTTTTAACTTGTACGGTGGGTGCAGCTATTTTACACCATTATAAAATCTTCGAAGCTTCCCTTACAATTTAAGGATATTTTCAATGTAGCTGTTTTATTTTATAATTATGTGACTTTTAATTGATTTAAAAAAAAGAGATATTTAACACAAATAGTTTTGATTTCATCTATGTCAACATCCTTTTTATGGATTTTAAGCCTATTTGAAGTTTATTTATTATGATAAAAAACTTACATATTGTATTGAAGGTTTTGTGAAATGTTTTACTGTGGATGTGTTATTTTTATACCATTCATGGTTTATGGAGAAATTATTTACATTTCGTATGCTAATTGTAATACGAATGTTTATCTTATGTTTAAACCTGTTTATATGAGGAATGCATTTGACTTAATAAGTGACAGGTGGAGCCCGCTATAGCTCCTCGATGCATTGGTAAGTTTCATGAGACAAACTAGTGTCTTGGCATAAGGCCTTGACAAAATCTTATTTTTAGTCTTGGCAGAAGGCCTTGACTATGTGGTTATGATAGTCTGACATTATGCATTCCATCATTATGAAAGTGGTTATTGATATTGCATGTGGTTATTCGACTAGTAGAATATCCATGTAAATAATTAAATGGAATTATTTCAATTTAACTTTGCCATATTATGAAAAAGTTCAAGTTTAAAAAGCTTTTTTTAGTTATACATTTCCTTAAATGTTTATTCTTATTTATGAAAGTTTCTGCAATATTGTTATACTTACTGAGCATTTGAGCTCACCCCTTTCAATGTTTTATTTTTCCCGGGATGTGAAGAAGTAATTTATGAATGACCTGCAGGGATAGTATGAGGGGATATGAAGAAAATATGTTGTTGTAGTTTTTTACTTTATGATATTATATAAGACTTATGAATATATCTAGTGTTTCCAAGACTACTAAATTAATCAGTCTTTCGAGACTTGATCTTTTGTGATCATGCCAATGTTATGTAATAATGCACCGACTCTGGGTAAATAGGGTTGTGGTGTTACATATTATATATATATATATATATTTGTACTTTTATACATATATGTCTACTTATTTATAATTTATATACACTACTGGAAAAAAGGCATATACCCACGGTTCAAAACCGTGGGTATAGCCCCCAAAACCGTGGGTATAGGCTATACCCACGGTTTTGGGAACCGTGGGCTGGAACGCCGTCGGTATAGGTCCCCAGCCTATACCCACGGTTTTCCAAAACCATGGGTATAGGTGTTCTGCCACCGTGTCAACAAAACATTCCCAATTGCCACGGTGTCAATGGCTTTTACCCACGGTTTCAAAACCGTGGGTATAGATCCTAAAATAAAGCCGCAGGCGGGTTTCGATCCCACGACCTCCTCGCTGCAAAGTACCGCGTCTACCACTACCCTACTATCAATTATGTGTATATATATATTTATTTAGTTAAATATAGTTATATAAACCGTGGGTATAGAGGGAAGAACTGTAGGTATAGGACTCCCGCCAAAAAAAAATCTTTCCCGCGGAAAAAAAAAAATTCCCGCGCACACAAGGGAAACCTATACCCACGGTTTTTCAAAACCGTGGGTATAGGTTTTTTATCATATACCTATCCCCACGGTTCTCCTCAAAACCGTGGGGATAGGTACCCCTATACCCACGGTTCTTGAAAACCGTGGGTATAGGTCAATTTTCAAGACCTATCCCCACGGTTTTGGAAAACCGTGGGGATAGACCCCCCTATGCCCACGGTTTTTGAAAACCGTTGGTACAGGTCTTGAAAATTGACCTATACCCACAGTTTTCCAAAACCGTGGGGATAGGTCCATTTTCCAGTAGTGATATATTTATCATTATCTATTTTAAATTATAAATAATTATATCCACGTATGGATATTTATATGTTTTTATGAATATTTGTATATATTTATATACATTTGCAATTATCTATACGTATTTATGTGTATGTATATATATATATAGATTTATATTATATAGATATATATATAGATAATTAAATTTACTTAGGTTTATATATATATATATATTTAAATATACTGTTATGTGTGTGTGTTAATATATATTTACAAAACATAAATGTGTCTTTTTATATATTTATGTAAATTTCATTAGATGAATATTTATTTAGAGATTTTTATTTCCATTTAATATTTAATATTTATTACTTATTCAATTATTATTTTTTTACATTTATTACTAAGTATATATTATTTATCCATTTATTAGTAATTTATTTATTACTTATTAACTGTATGCTAATTTGTTATTTATTTTTAATTTATTGTCAAATTAATATTTAATATTCATTTACAATTTATTATATATTATTACATAATATTTTTGATTTACTATTTACTATTACTAATTTATTATTTATTCTTAATTTATTTTTATCATTAATGTGTTATTAATTTATAATTTATTCTTAATTATTAGTTTATTCTTTATTATTATTTTATTATCAATGTGTTATTTATCAATTTATTATCTTTTTATTATTTTTAATTTTTAATTATTAATTATTTATTATATATTTATTTATAATTTATTCACTTCTAATTTATTTGATATAAATTTAGTTTTCATCATTAAATTTTTAATTTTCATTATTTATTTATTATTCGCTAATTGTTTATATACTTCTTACTAATTTATTAATAAGTTATTATTTACGCATTTCTTTTTATTTATCAATTGGGTATTTATTATATAGTCATTATTTATTTATTTATTTATTTTTCATTTATTTATTTTATATTATATATTATATATTATATATTATATATTATATATTATATATTATTTAATTATAATTTACTCTAAAAAAGAATTAGGAAATAGGAAATATTTATCATTTATATATTATGTATTATTAATTATTATCATTTATTATAATTTAAAATTTATTTATTTTTAAAACATTATGATTATTGATTGATTATTGATTTATTTAATATTTAATTATTATTCATTTATTATGTATTTGTTATTTATTTAATATTTAATATTTATTATTACATATAATTTAATATTAATTTAATAATTATTTATTATTAGTTATTTATTATTAATTTAATAAGTATCTATTATATATTATCTGTTATTTATTTATTAATTACATATTATGTATTTTTATTTGTTATTATTTATTATCATTTATTATTATTTGTAATTTAATATCTTTTATTATTATTTATTGTTTATTATTATTATTTTTTAGTGACTATGTATTTAATTATTATTTATTATATATTTATTAAATATTTCATTATTTTTTAATATTAATTTATTATATATTACTTCTTTATATATTATTTATTTTTTATTATCATTTTTTATTATTTATTCTTCATTTATTATTCATTTATTTATTTTCATTATTTAATGTCTGTTTATATATTATTTATTTAATATTTAATTATTTTTTCTTTATGGCGTGTTTTTTATTTATTAAATATTAAGTATTAAATATTTATTTTTTATTATTCATTTAATATTCATTTATTACTTATTACAGATTACATATTATATATGTATTATTTATTAATTAGTTATTTATTAGTTATTTATTATTTATTTATTATTATTATTTATTATTATTATTTAATTGTTTATTTATTTTATTTAATAAATATGTGTATTCTATTTATTATTTTTCTATTATCTGTTACTTATTAATTTATTATTTATTTATCACTTATTCATTATATATTCATTATATATTCATTATATATTTTTATTTAATATCATTATTTATTTTTGATTTTTATATGTACAAGTATGTTACATTCAGTATACTCACCATAATGACGATAGTGGGTTTCATGATGATGGATGTAGGTGAGGTGACTTCGGTTGATGTGAGTGATCATGGATCATGATCTTTTCAGTTTCAATATTCTCTAGGGTTTTTTTAGTCTTTCGAATTTCAGAATTGGCCTTCCTTTCTTTTTTTATCTCACTAGTTACCGCTCAAACATAAAGTGACTATTTCGAAAACCAAATAAAAATTAAATTCTCAATCAATCATATATATGCCAAATTTATGCATGACATGCATTATAGGATAAATAAATAAATAATAATGATAATAAATAACAATAATAATAAAAAAATAAAATAAAAAAATAAAAATAAAAAAAGAAATAAAACAATAATAATTATAAATAATAATAATAATAATTAATAATGAATAATAAATATAAATAAATATATAATATATTTACAATAAATATATAATAAATAAATAATAAATAAATAATAAATAAATAATAAATAAGAATAAATAAATAATAATAAATATTAAGAAATAAATAATAAACAATTATATTATTAATAAAAATAATAATAATAAATATATAAATTATATAAATTAATAATAATTAATAAATTAAAATGAAAAAGGATAGGGGAAATCCCCTTTATTAAAAAAGATAAAAAGAGAAACCCCTACTGAACTGGGTTAAGGGAGAACCCATTCCAAACCTGAATATCGATAGACAAATAACCATACAATTCATTGGCCCAAGATCTCATTCGCCCATATACCCAAGCATCAAGGACCTATCATAAGAGCAATGGCAAGATGATGACCCATAGGACCAACCTCCACCCTCAACTGCACTCCTCTACAACATTGGACCAGATCAAAGGAGCCAGCCGCTAAACCATCAAGCCATGGTGCTGATGCCTCACACAACTTCCCTCCACACCTAAAAGAGGGCCCTACCCAAAAACCGGGCAAACAAGAAACCTTAGGAACCCTCACTGAACACCATGGTCCCCATAGCCTTACTACAACAACAATCTACCGAACCTATCTCCCTAAGCTACAGGTTTTTGAGGTCATGTTTTGAACCATGGACCTCCATAAGTACTAATCCCATGACACTTGGTTACGTAAATAATTTTTTTAAAAAACCACCGCTCAATATTAAATGTTTGATTAAATTTCCACAAAATGAAATTCCTTTAACTAAAAAAGTAATGCAAAAAAATTTCTGAAAATTAATTCCCAACAAGAATATATGCGGCACATTCAATTGTCAAAAAATGCTAAAAAACTCTCAGGAATCACAATTTTTTATAGTGTAAGGGTACATCGATCCCAACTTAAACACCATTAGAGGTGCACGCATGGAATCCGTCCAAGAAAATATGATCTCATATTAATGCCGAATGTTAGTAAGAAGAAGAATGATGTCTATAAATATGGGTTTTCTCTAACTTAGAATGATTACTAGCATTTACCGACTAAAGCTTAGGATATCTCTGTTTCTATTTCATGTGTATTCAAATTCTTTTTGGGTTAATGTAATATGAATTTGTTTACTTTTCATTTATCCTATTTTTTGTTTAGTGTTCTCCCACTAGGTGGTTGAATGTGATGTCTTTAAAATAAATTAAAATGGAATACTGACCCAAGGGAATGAATTACCAAGAGATTTCCGAAATTACCCAAATATTTTTTTTGGTTTTTGAATTTCTTATTCAATTGAGGTGAGGAAGCAATTTTGATTCAAGATTCATTTGTTGATTCTTTAATTTCTATAATGATCATTACATCTCTTTCAAACCACTAATAATTTTTCTCTTTCCCTTGTATCTATTCTCATAATACGAAAAATAATTGAGGGAGATGGGGACACAAACAACAAATGACAGAGTTGGGTAGAGTATTGATATTTTTCTACAATTGCATCATGATCATCATTCAAAATAATATAGGATGTCATGTTCTGTGTACTTGGGATATTTATGAAAGTATATGGGATTTGACAATTCATAGTAGTGTATAGTGATATAAGAATGATATTTATTTCAACATTAATTAGATGATGAATATATAGTTTGATAATAAAAGTTATTAATCGATGAGACCCAAATTCATCCCTTTCTTTCTAACAACTGTTTAGGATCTATTGTTACTTTTTTTTAAATTTTTATATCACACACACATCATCACCACCACTCATCCATCACTTTAACTATTAGAATATCAACCATCATTGAAATATTAATTATTGACTGTATTAGAGATAATATGACCCATATATGATCGTTGAAAAATTAAATTTTTTAGCCCAATGATGTATTACTATATTTAATAAAATTAAAATTCTATCTACTAGCAGATTGCGACAACCATGTGTTCACGTTGACCCCACAGTTAAGGACTTACCTGATCAACCGTTACATTTTACCTTGATACACTTCCTATATTTCCCCTCTATAGAAGTACATCTCCCCTCTCATCCATCACATGATGCCACCAATCCCCAATGTGTCTCACCAATCACATTGGTTCTTAACTCACTTAATACCACTCATTGATACACAAGGCAATGGGTACTTGAAACAACCAGCTCACTCTCACCCTCATACACTAAGGTTTTTCATACAAATCCATTCCAAGACCAATATCCTCATTAGAAAACTAAATCCTTTAAAGAACTATCTTGATATTTCTTACTCATAATCCAACTCAATATCACTAAAACATAATGGCTACATGCTTTGGTACAACCCAATCACATAACCAATATCATGTACACATGATTCATGTCCCACTAATCCTATGATCATGTACATAACCACTATCCATGGTCATATCATAGGCCAATATTACCTAGATAAAATAAATTCTCTATTATTTCTTCCCAATAGGCCAGAGGCATCTTACTCATGCGACAACCTATCACACAATCACCCATCACTTGGGTTTCATTTTAAAACCACGAGTGTCTCCCCATGATCCAACTATTATAGATTCAAAAATTAAGGAAAAATATTCAATATCTAAATCCATAATGTACATGCAAACAAACGATCCTTCCATCTCACTCAACATTGATACCGAGAGAACCACACACACCCTACGCCACAACCACAATGCATTTTCATGCATTTATATAACTGCTTGATTATGTTAAGTAGTGTATTACCAGGAACCTATTTGGTAAATAATATTATAGGTTTTTTTGACAACTGATGTAATTAAATTCATCTGTTTAGATCACCTATCAGGCATACACCACCACCATCAAGTCATCTCCTTGACATCATATTCCTAGAACAACCCATTAAGTGAACTTATACATCCCCAAAGGTACCATATAACAATCAGTGAAGGTCACAATGCTTTAATATCCACAAAAAAAGTCATAAAATAAAATACCATGGCATAGTTGAGTATAACACCACCATATATTTATATGGGAAATCTATATAATTCATTATAGACACTTTAAAAAATTGAACACCTGTCATCATTAAAACCAAGAATTCATAAACATGGATGTCATGTGAATCCTATTTTCCAATTATAATGCATGTATGATGCCTATTTCCTCCACCAAAAAAATTTAAATACTAAAATAATGGTCCCAAATAGACCCATAATATTTAAACCATTATCTAAAATGTAACCTTAAAAAATATAGCATTCCTATTAATCTGTTAACCAGGACATCCATCCTAAAAAGGTGTTCAAAATAAACTAATATTAGGTCTATCTCAAGCTCCAACACATTACTATAACACCATTGTATCGTCTATCAACATAGAAATGCATGTAAACAGTTTAATTATATGTGTTAACATATTGTCTCATGGGGATCTGAGTAATCACCATGATGAGGTGCAATGTGACATTAGACACACCTCCCTAAATACCAGAGGCTACTAAATAGCAATGAGGGAAAACATGAATTAGGGAGACTATAACCTTTTATAAGAGTGCAATAAATAGTGGATATAACCAAACATATACATGTTAATTAAAAATAATAATACACATAATAATAACTAATCGTTTAATATCAAAATGATTTTTTCATATAAGATAAACATTCAACTTATCACCCCTAGGACCATTATAAGTTGAAAATACACAAAAATAGAAAAAATTAAAAAAGAACCTACTCCATATTTGGGACAAACTATACTCAATGTTTCCATATATCCTTGAGTTACTCTAGTATGATCCACTATATATCCCATTATTTTACTTGAATGTTAAACATAATGTCTATACATACACTATGGCACCCACGTGGTGGGAGAATATAACTTAGTAGAGTCTCCCTAATCACCGCTACCACATGCCATCATGTGTGAGTGTTTGCATGAAGAAAAGAAATATTTAAAATATAAACACACTTTGAGTTTTCATTTTCTTACTAGACCCTCATAACACATGAATAGAAATAACCACTTGTCGATAATTATTGTACAAATGAGGCCACCATATCACTCGAACATACTACTTCATCACTATTTTTGAATCCCATAACCTCATTCATTTGAACAAATTCTATCCTAAACTGAATGAATCATGGTAGGGCATCCACCAATCCCAACCACTATGTAAATGATTAGGTTATGTTACCTTGATAATGTTATTCCCACTTTCTCACTCGAGGTGGTCCTTCTAACACCTTCTCACTCAAGGAAAGGAAATCCATATTCAAAAAATTTATTAATATCTCAATTTAGGGTCTACCAATAATTCCTTAGTCCACGTCATTTCTTTAACAGTCCCTCTAACTCACTAGAGGTCATATATTCCATTTTCCTCCCTTTCACATAGGAAGATGTCATAACATGACCAATACCCTCCAACTAAAGGTGGGGTCTGACATGCACCAAAGGCCAATACCTGATAACATAGGGTGGCCCCTTCCAATACCCAATGACTGTAGAAAATTCCATACATCTACCATCTATCATATCACTTATATTAAGGCCTAATCATTGTCTCCGTCCTCACTCACTTAGGGTGTGGTCCACAACCAACACACACCGAAAATAACAAATAGGGATTTAAACCTAAAAAATTGTTTAGATGCTCTTCACTAGGGTGATAGTTTTTTTGAACCTAAACCTCATCCCTAACCATCATCTGAAAATCAATCTTTTCACCACCTGGTGACCTTACCACCCAGAGGCTCAACATAATCCTATATTCAACTGGCAATATCCATTTCCCATCCAAAACCCCATTCTAATCCCAATGGAATGTTATCTTACCACACCCTTGACTCACACAGAGATATTTTATCTTATCTCATAATAAAGAACTAACAACTTTTTACTTGGAGGAAACCACTCTCCATTAAAAATTGATGTCTCAAATGAATTATATTACACATATCACACACTAAGACTCTCCTCTAATATCAGGAGGTAGTATATCTTCACATGAAATACATACGACCATACTTCCCCTTATCACCTATCCACATGCCTCTCATTCCCACTCTCTAGCCTTATTTATGTCACATTGGATACTAGAGTCATACATCATACACTAAGACCATCCAAAATCCACTCATCATCTTAACCAACACTCTCAACCCATTTCAACATAGTCACCAGGATATCCCAATTCATCCATAGCGAAAAGGGAACTTATTCCAAGAATAAGTTTCTCAGTTCCAATATACGTCTTCTTTCTATGGAATTCTCAGTCCCTAATCTCCATAAAAAAAATCCATGAAGTTATTCAATAATTCACTCTTATAAATAAATATTCATATGAGTTTGTATCATAGGGTCCAGCAACCTTAATACTAGTTCTAATCCCTCACTGAGCTTCGTGGATGTTCACCCAAGCTCCTGCACATTCTTCAGAACTTAACTAAAGTAAAAAATAATAATTAATTTTAAACAATTGTCATTAATCATTGAAATTATACCAATGAAGAATAATTACTGCAAAAATCACTAGGTATACTTGTGTAGATGATAACATATGTATCCCTAGGTGTTTATACTTATAGGGATTCCTCTTTCCAGGACACATAAAATAGATAACATTCTTTGATGATTCGACATTGATCCAGAAAAATTAATTTTGAAACCATATCCTGAAGATAACAAAAATAAAAAAATATGTGGATAAAAGAACATAGGTAGGAAATGGTGAATGTACACCATAATTGTTGTAGAAACACCATCAAAATCATCCCCTGACATAGAGTATTGAAGGAGGATGTAGAGGTGGGTGATTGGATTAGAATCGTTCCCCCATTCCCCTTTCCCCAAAATAAAAAATGGGGATTTCTTGAAAAATACCGGTTTTCCCTCACTAATAAATGTAGTTAGAGATCCCTTGTGGCCTAACAATAGGGGGAATAATTCAAGGACCTATCTTATACATTTTACATGATGAGGGGTTGGCCTACACAAATTGGTTCACCATGGGAGGTTTCTCGACACATTATTCCTAGGGACCCTCTGTGGCATGACCTATATGATCTGTTCCATGATCAACCATAACAAGTTCCATACTATGGGGTGGAGCCTATTTCCTTGAATATCCCATCCCAAGGGGAATCCCAAGGGCCTTTCCTCTTTGGAAAACTCCATGACGTGTCCTCATGGATAAAAAAATAGGTTAATAATTAAAAAACAACATAGTTTAACCCTCCACCACGTTACCATGGACTCCTTAGCCATAGAATAACTCACTAAAGCATCTTTCTCTATGCCATAATGGCTTCCTATAGTTGAAATTTTAGCTCTTGGGAAATCCTGACCCATCTCTGAAAAACATAATAGCACTAAAACTACCAAAAAAAACTTGAACCATATCCCAAAAAACATCCTTAGGTGTTCCAACCCACATAATTTTTATCTGAGCCCCAATTCTTGAAATATACCTTACTATGAGACCAGAATTTAAATTCCATACCAAACTACTATCCAAGTTTTTCATAGCATGATATTCTAAACCATATTCCTTTACATTATAATAACATCCTTAATTCCTTGATTATGTAATCACCACTAAACTATTATCTCAAAAAATAATATTTATTAATGGTATCCTTTTCCATAATTGATCTCTATTAGATGAAGATTCCAAACAACATAGAATTGTGGTTGAGAAATAACACCAACACTTTCAACATCACATCATCAATTATTGTCAAATAACAAAATTTCCGTACATGAAAATAACTAGAGCATTCCCCAATACATCTATATGAAACAACACTAACTTCTACTTCTTCTGATCCTTAACTTCAGTTTGAAAGCACACATTCTACTGTATTCAAAAGATATTATTCTTAAATGTTCCATACTATGTACCATTAATATTATCATACATTTAGTAGAGAAAATATTCAAAAATTTCTTACATATGTGACCCAAACCATCATGTTATTACCTTGGGGAAGCTAATTCATCAGAATTAATTTCACATTATAATACATTTATAAGGTATAATATTCCATCCATTAATTCCTGGCCACTGCAATGGAAACATGTGAAATTATCCACACTCCATCTATTAATATAGTGTATAAACCTTCATTATTTAAATATCCAATAGAAATTATTTTCATTAGCACCTACGGAAGTTTCCACATACCTTATAACTCCACACAAATTAAGTTCCTTGTAAGAATAGAAACCTATCCTTTATTTAAAAACTAAATAGATTTATCATCTATTAGATGAACCTACTTTAATTTTACAGAATTATAGTTCCTCATACCCCCTCTAGGATGTTAGATGAAATGAATCTTCAGACTCTATTATCCAAGACTCAAGTAAGTTTGAGGAAATTGATAATCATTGACCACTTATTTCATTACAAGATTCACAGATCCACTTCATGAAGTGTATCTTTTAAAATTGAATTTTCTCATTTAAATCATTATTTACATGAGTTTTATTCCAACCATTCAAACACATGGGATAACCTTTTATCAAGCTATTCTTTCCCATAATTCTTATTATTTTACCCTACTTTGGAATTTTTTATATTTTAGATCACCCCATACTTCTTCACTATAAGAATTCCATGAATATGATTGGATCTTTTTATAAAGAATATATTTATTCATGATTAGTTCTATATCATTCAAAAACAACAAATGGGGCTTTCTGCTCGAGTTTCTCACTGTGGTAACCATCACATCTGAAGACTCAAGGAGTGAGGAGAGGAAAAAAAACCAAATACATCTTTCCAAATTTCACAATCACGTTTCTAATAGACACAATTTAATGATGAATTCATTTATGGGATCTATCACTGGTTTACCTTTCCAACATCCCCATGTAAAAAACCAACTAAAAAGGAACTGTTTATTCACCATGATATTTTTCTCATACATATCAGTAAGAAATTTCATTAGTTCCAATGTAGTCTTCACCACATAGATGTTTTAGTCCATTTATGAGGATAATTAATTATGTTTCAACCCTAGTTATTTCTTATCCTACCTATATAATTCTCCCTTCATCATCACATTTGGATTGGTACCCATCAACCAATGATCAACATTCTTATTTAATACATAATTATATATCTTTATTCTATAGAACCAAAAATCCATTTCATGGAACTTATAAACCACAATTATACCATCATAAAATCACACTACTTTCAGTATATAGTTAAATCAGAAAATATTTCTAAATATTCACAAGGGATCAGAAACAACTTACTTGAATAATTTTTTAAGGAAAATGGTAGAATGATTCTGCTCTACCAACTTCTATATCCCCAAAAATAGGGAAGGTTCATTTGAAAATATCTAAACAAAGCATTGATACCAGTTATTTGGATGATGAATATCTTCCATTGAACCTATAGAATACACATGAAAGAACATACTAGGCAGAAAAAGTACCAGAATGAACCCCACACTATAATGTAACAGATGTTAAAAGAAACACTAAACTTATGCCACCACCCCAAAAATGGTGTCCACATAACCAAGATAGAATAGATTTATGAAAAAAATGATTAATATAAAATAAATAAAGAAAAAATATTTTATATTTTTTGGACCTCAGTCTTAATCCATATGAGAATCATTATATTACTTTTATTAATGAAATATATGATGATTAAAATTTTTATTTTACTCAATCAAAAAAATTATCCTACGATTTATAGTAGGAACAAGATAGTGAAACTAATCACCATATCCTCGAATCTACAAGGTGAGTTCTTTATCATAGATTCTATCATCATGAGCAACTATCCACTCAATTAGAGATATTTTCAACCTCAATTATATATTTTAGTGAGTAGTGATTATAAAAAATATATCAGGAGTTTAAAATTGTGATCAAATAAGTCACTTTTACATATTAATCCCTTAATTTATAACCACCATGTAAATCCATAAAAATGAATATTATTTATCCCCTAAGTTATTTTTACTCTATTCCTTTATGCCTTATCATTACTTCCATTTGATTAAGTCAAGGGGTAATTTCTAATTGTACCTTTTCCAATAACCATATTATTATCCAGTAAATATTACTTTTAGAGATATTTAACATCTATATATCACTCAAATATTTCCATAAAAACAATTAAAAGTTATCTATTAGTATTTTATACTATCATTAGTCCCACCTATTTCAATAAAAATGGCTTTCATAGCTAATCCTAACAACCATCACCCCAAAAAATATAGATCTGGTCTAGCTATAATGGAAACAATTTAAACATATAGAGGAAGTCATAAAAAGGGATGTTTTATAAATTACATGAATGTTTCATAGGAATTGTTAATGTCAATATTAAACTAATTATATGGGATACATAATAATAAAAAAACACACCTAGGTGTTTCAAAGGCTCTTATAGATTAATATCAAGGTTTATAAAAATTTAATCTAGAAGTGGATGTTTATCCATACACTATAATAGAGAGAGAACAAAAAATTATATAGTTTTAGAAGTATGCACATAGTTATGTGGGAATAAATAGAGGATATAGATCATGAATTTTCACTAGATGGATCAGTTGAGGAGGTGAAAGTCGTTTAGTTCCCTTGTTTCAATTACGGGATGAAAAAGTTCATAATGTGGTGTAATCGATGAAACATGATACAAAATATGAAGAATATCTACGAATTTATGGTGAAATATCACTTTTAATATATGAAATTATAATGTGAGAATCATTATGAAAGAGGATTACAGGGGTATCTATCCCCAGGGGGACTTCTCCCTAGAATTCTTATAATGGGAGCTCATCATGGTGAGAATTCTCAAGAGTGTTCCACTATTATTGAATATGGATTTAGAACACCATCCCTTTTAACATGGAATGGGTAGGGTTTTAGAAGTAGGGTTCCCTAGTAACATAGTTTTTACCTTTAATAAAATATTTATTTTATTTTAGTATATATTAAGACTCTATATGAATCAAATCATTAATATGTGTCTGGGTTTTTTAATTTATCTTGTCCTTATTCATTCTTTCTTATTGTTTGTGAAAGATATTTTTGAAAATAATGATGTTACTAAAACAAAATTGAATTGTGAATCAACATGGTGGCTAGGTATGTTGGACTTCCTAGTTCCCAACATTTAAATCACATGTGTTTCCTATGAAAGTTTAGACCCTTCTGAGAGCCTTATTACAATTATTATGGATCAAAATATACCTCTTATCATTAGAGGTGGTGGTTTTGATTTTATGGTTCTTATTTTACATTATGTGGTATGGTATATATGGGATCTATAAGGGAATTATGTAGAAAATACACCCAAAAATTTGTTTCCATGTGTTAATAGTTTTTTGAAGAATATTAGTGAATGTTCATGTTCTAGTGTTTGATGGAGAGAAAAAGTTTTATAAACGCATGTTAGATGATTTTTTTGGTTAGTGGTTCATTTAGTTTCAGGAGAACTAACATGTTTTGTTTCTAATAATGGTTTAAATACTAGTATGTAATTCTATTCAACTAGTTTACTAAGTGTAGAAGAATGTCACTTGTATGAAAATGTGTGGTTACACGGAGTTTGGGTATTACCAAAGGCTTCCAAAACCTTGTGTTTGGAGGGATGTTCCATTATTTATGTGGAATTATAAATTTGTTTAAGAAGATTGGTCAAGATTACTGAAATACAGTACTAATCTATTATTATTTTAGATATATCATGAGATCACTATTTTTAGAAGATATAATCACAAATTTTTAAGTTTTTTATTTATTTTTTATATGGAAGAATAGAATTTTTATAAATACTAGTTTTACAACTCTTGTAGAACATAGCTATTACATTTATGGAGATTTAGCTGAAAGTGATGTTCTTTTTATAATTGGAAACCACAATAGTAAAGCTCACAATGAAATTTTTGTTATGCTGTAACCAGGATAAAGAATGCATGTCATGAATGGATAGATCAATCATAAAGTCAACGAGTCACTAAAATAAAAATAGAAAGTAATAAGAAGATGTCGATGTGATTTATCTTGTACAAAGTTTAAAATTAGGAATTGTGTAATGAAAGGTTGTGGTAGGGAACTGTAATAATGAAAAATCTATTATCAAATTTAATTTTTGAAGGTTTCATAAATTACATAGTTGGGAGGGGTTCTTGTTTATAACAAAAAGTGTTCTCTAGCCTGAATGAGTAATGATTGTTAGCTCTAGAGGTCATCATAAAATGTATGAGAAGTGATTTCAGTGTTTTTATATGTAATCTTCAGTTTTAAAGAACTCATGATGATTATAAAAGGTGGTGGTTTTATAAAATCATGAAATATAGTCTTGATGGAATGAAAAGAGTGAAATGAGATACCAGTAATTTGGATGGATTCTTCTTATTTTAAGCTAAAGAAATAGATGAATATGTAAATATGGATATGGATCTATATAGGGGATCTAAGTTATGGTTAAGATTGATAGAAAAAGGATTTACTACCAATGGTTTTTTTGAAGGATCTTATATTTAAGAAAAAAAGTCTTTTGGAAATAAGATGTCATGGTTTGGGTGTCTCAATCATTCTGATATGAGAAAGTGGTGGGTATCATTATTTTGGAAGGAGATGAATAAGTGAATTAAATACATTTATAGTTCAAGTTGTTCTTATTGTGAGATTAAATTTATAACATTATCAATTATGTTACAAGAGTGTGTGGTTTTTTTCCTCAAAAAAATGCTGATGTATTTCAGAACTGTCATCGAAGAAGAACCAGGGTGTGGTAGATATTAGAATATGGAGGAGAGGAGTGAAGTTTGGATTCATTAGGTGATGAGTTCAAAAATTGTGAAAGTTTTAATAGGTATGATATAGGGTTTTTTAGTAGTTTTAGGAGTCTATACATAGAAAACATTAAATTAGTGTTGTGAAGCATGTGTGTAAACCTTGAATAAGAAGCACATAATAATACAAAGAATCTATTAGAAAAAAGGTTTATAGTATTTGATTTATTATCAATTTGGATCATTATACATTAGGGTATCCGTGGATATACTTGGAAGAGTTTTGTAATGACTGATCTAGTAAGAATCTTCCTATGACATAAAATATATGGGTAAATGGTACAATTCATAAGAGTATATAGACAACGTTCTTGGAAATGAGAAAATATATTGAAATAACCTTCCTTATGAATTTAAGAATAAATTCTAGAATAGTATGTGTAATGAAACAAATGAATCATTAATTATAAAATTTGGATGAGATATTTTAATGGTTTACAAAGTAGACTAGAATTCAACATAAAAATATTCTAGAATCAAACTTAATAATATGTTTGGATAACATTATCAATTTAAAAAAGTACCCATTTTATTGGGGCCATCATGATAATTAATAAGGGTTATCAATGTGATTCATAAATATGACTAGAATTCATGAGTAACATGAATTTATAATGGGAAATCCTATAAAATTCAAGGGGCATCATGTTGTTTTGTAAGGGTAACCATAATTAATAAGGGAAACAAGGGGAATTCCAAAGGGCTATTCCACTATAGAGGAGTAAATCGTAAGTGTCATTCAGATCAATGTATGATTAAATTGGGGAAAAAATGGAAAAATTTCAATTTAATAGCGATCATAAGGGAAATTTTGATACATTAGAAGAATCATCAATGAAAAATGTAAGTCTCATTTCCTTTTGGATTTTAAGTGAAGATATAACTCCAAGATAGTGAAAACATGGTTAGTTGCTGATCTCAATTTATGTGTTATTATTATTATGTAGGAAATCATGTTGAGAATAAAGGAGGAATTGTTTTATAATGTTTTTTGATTTAAAATGAATTATTTTTACATTTTTGTTTGATAACATAGATCATGCTACAAATCAGAGCTTCACTCCCTGGTAATGCATACATGAAAGTATTATTAATCAAAATATAAGATTAATAATTTTATGAAAATTGACTAAGTAAACTCATAGATTTTTGTGGAGGTTTTTAGAATATGATATTTAAATGAAATAATGTTGTAGATGGTATTAAAATCGTGGGGAATTATGAAGAAATAAAAGAGTCATGAATTTCGGTATTAATTCATAGGAATTGATTGAATAACAAAATGGAGATAAGAATAATTCCATACATGTCGGAATTATTATTCAAATTATTATTTGAAAACATATAAATAATTCAAAATATGAAATTATCAGTGATAAATTCATAGAATTTCCATTTTCAGAATATTGAAATATTTGCAGAAAATACTACGTGAATACATAAATTGAAGAAGAATAGTAGAGAGAAAGTTACAAATATTAAATTGAGTGAGGAATAAGGTTTTTGGATAGGATTTACACTGATTATATTGAATCATTTAATTAATTTAAGGAAAATAAAGACACCCTCAAAATATTTTGTGTTCGAATTTTGTTTTTAATGAATTAATATAAGCGACTTGTGTATCAGAACTTTTTCGTAAAAATTGTCTTGAAACATTGAAAATAGATTTAATAAGAGGAAGTGTTACAAGGATTGATAATGGGCATTTCCAAAATAATTATCATAACTAAAATGATTATAATCCCCACCTGATACAATAATATAATGTATTCTCCTTATATTATCACATAGTAGTGACCCATCTAAAAAAATGTTTCGATTTATTTATTTTTCTATATTTGGATAATGTGTGTATGTATAAAAATTAATAAACATGTGACTCTATTTATGACTTTAGGTAAAGATACCAATCTATAAAAATAAATTCATAACCTAATGCATTCCCCCTCTTAGGGTGTGTTGGGATATGGTTGTAGTAAGTCGTATTAGAGCAACTTGTGATAGGTGACGAATCTATCATCAATGGCAGGCTTATATGAAAAATATAGGGAATTAAAATTATTTCCCCTATTTTTGGGATATAACTAAAAGATCTAGAATAAAAAAATGATATCTCACCTACACTCTATAGATTTTTTAATTTTATTTATTTATTTACATGGAATACATGTATGTGATGTTTTATAGCTATTAAGACTAAATTAGAGATAGAATTACTTGATTTAGATTTCAAATATTGAAATTATTTTTCTAGAGAATTAGTAAACAAGATATATATCAAGGTGATGATTTACCCCAATGATAAAGACATGTGGAAAAGATGGATAATATATATGAAGGTGATAATATGGTGAAAGAATAAATGCTTCAGTCTCATTACAACAAGTTTTATTATTTGAAGATATCCCCTGATGAGTATATTGATGGATTCTTCAATCATATAATTGTATTTTGGTAGCTATATGGGGTCTTGGTGAATATATAAAGGGAGTTGATGTACTGAAAATCATCATACAAATTCTTCCACTTATCTATAACCCAAAAGTGTTATCTTTATGAGAGATAAATATGGAATAATGTTTGTTGGTTGATATTAATAGTATACTGGTTTCCTATTAATTTTCCTTTAATATCAATGGAAACTAGAGAATATTATGTAAGGATATGGAATTTAAATCCATGTATAATCTTGATGTCACAAGACAAAGAGAAGAGGTTATATATTAATTTTAATCCCCCATGTAAATAAAATTTTAGAGTGGTAAGGAATGGTTTTAAGGCAAGCTACCCAGACATGGTTTTGATTTCAAAAATAAACCCATTATAGTGAGGTGTCTCAAAATAATTTATGCTAAATTGGATAAAGAATCTTTTTAGAATCCATAGATAAAATGTCCTACTAAATGATATTTTAAACCAAGAGGTACAAACAATAAAATGTTTCAAATAATGATCCGAGTAAGTAAAGAAGAGGAAACTAATGATGATTATTTGGAAGATAAATAAATTGGATTTGAGTTAAATTAATATGATTACATTTTGTAAATTTAAGAAAAACAAAAACATGAAGGATAGGATGAAATCCATCAAAAATTTGTTTTTGACCTCTCGGAGAAACATGCAGGCGATATTGAATATATCAATCCTTAGATAAAGATAAATTAAATGATTGGTGGATAGGTAAACGAATATTATAATTATGTAGATCATCATGAAGATGATATTGATTAGTTGGAAAAATATTCTGAAGAATAATACTATTGTTATGGGAGTTTAAATTTATTATTAGATTTTAAATTGAATTTTTAAGAGAATGATATAGTTATTTTAGATCTTAATGGTTATTTATAATAGCGATCCAAAACGGTTGATTCATATCAAAAACAATTTGAAACCATGATAAGTAAACTTGATACTAAAATAAGGTCAATTTAACATGATATAAAATTATATTTTAATATTTTCTTAGATGTTAAACTATTGGAAAGGGCCAAAAAAGGAATAGAAGGTATTGAGATATTTTTTATAGATAAAAAACCATGGAACAAAAATAAAAGAGGATATGTTTTTGACTCCGAGAAATAATAATTAAACACTAATATAGATCATTATAAAGGGAATAATGTTATAGAACATATTACTTAGTATTTGATAAATAATCAAAAACCAATATATTTCTCCAATGCTAGAAACATTTGGAGATATAAAGGTGAAAATATATTTCCCCTTACATAGTTTCACGGATTCCTTGGTCACACCATGTTCTGTTGTGAAGAATAAAATAATTATTTAATGAGTGAAAAACCTTCAAGTAGGAAAATAATAATGATTCCATATCATTCTATAGGAATGATAAAATAATTTTTCAGAAATTCTTTTTCATGTCTCTAATTTTAGGCATAAGGTTATTGCTTACAAGAATAGAAGAAGATGATATCACAATCTTGGAAGTATGAGATGGATGTATTGAAGTCAAACCTATGAAATTATAATGTGAAATATATTTTATATACTAAAAGAATAATGAGAATATGACTATACTTTGGAACAAACCAACTCAAGGCCACCCATGAATTTGGAATTCTTTCTATCCCCTAATATACCCGAGGTGTGTTCCTGATCCCAATGGGTTAGAAAAATGTTCTAGTGAATAAAAAGGAATCATTGGGGAGGATTATACATAATAAATATGATTTTAATAGTAATATAATTCCTCTAGTGATTTTATCTTGACCCATCCATAAGTTGGATTCCCACAAAAAATAAAAAAACATATAAGAAAAACCTAACAGAGAATAACCATAACAACTCCAAATAAAATATATAACATTAAATAAAAATTTACAACTATAGTGTAACAAATGTGATGGTTCGATACAAGTTTCCAACATGGTCAATAAATCCACTAAATCAAAATAAAAAAATTAAAAATACAAAACTCAATCTGCATAAGACCTCTTGGTCACTATCATTATATAAAACCAAATCACGTTACTAGAATTAAAAAATAAACTAGAATATGAAAAACAAGTCAAGTCTACCAACACCAAGTGGCACAAGTAGGGTGTAAGATTAAAACAACTCATTAGGTAAGAATAATAAAATATATACATTTCCTTTAACAAAATAACAAACACATTCTAGTTTTAAAATAAATAATTGATAAAACTAATTTTTTTTCATTTTTCTAATGAAATGTTTTTTTACACAAAAATTTTTTGGATCTCGTATAAAATATTCTTTTGAAAACCCCTATTTTATTAACCCAACCTTGAAACCATTCCCAAAAAAGAAGGAGAAAAAATAGATAAAAGAAAAACTAACTAGGTAAATAAATAAGAAAGAATAAAAAATATAGTATGAAAGAAGTAGGAAATATCCTAAAATAATATATTATGTAAAATTATTGAAGATCATGGAACTAGTGTTCCTGTAGAAATTTGGAAATAAAAAATATGCATTAATGGGTAATTTTTATACATCCCATGAGGAGACCCTATATGTTTTTGTATAAAAACTATTTATAGGTCTATCAATGAATTCCAATGTCTATTTCATTATATTTTCCTCCAAATAGCCTCACCTATGATACTCCTAGAATTCCTTTCAATATGATAGTGGATTGAGTTCATCTAATGGGTACTAGGTAGTACCCATATCTCAGTCTTTAACAATATTCCTAGGATCCCATAATGATATTAATGGTGGGAGATGGTGTAGCCTCTATATAAAACACATCAATTTCAAAGAGCATAATCAAAACATAATCCATAATAGACATCCCTACACTAAATCATGTAGAGCATCCCTATTTAATAGGGAACAGTTTTATCATGACATAAAAAAGAAGTGTGGGACTCCATAGAGATTATCGTTCACATGAAGAACCATTTCATGGTATGAATCATGCCTTATAGTTTTAAAATAGTAATAAATTTTCTAAGAAAACAACCCTATTTCAAATACAATTTGGAAACAAATGAAGACATCTAATTACTTTATCAATGTGACAATTGGGCCTCTAAGACATGATTTATATAACACCCTTTAGAATCATTTTTGATGATATTTTATGGAAACCCAATTAATTTGGGAACCCATGTTAAAAAAGGAATTCAATTAAATTTATTTATACATGCATGTACACATCTATAGGTTCACATAAATTTACATATTGATACATAAATTTCCTTCTCATATTTATAAAAATTCATAAATAATTAAAAATATTAAAATTATGAGACATAATTAAATTCACACATCAAGGCATAACATTTTCCAAGAAAACCCATTAAAACATATGATATGGAAACAAGAAAAATAAACCACAATAAAAATCCAAAAACAAACTTATATAATTTTATTGAAGTCTAATCATAACTTAAAAATATTTAAATCCTTTGAAAATCCTATTAGGCATTTTATAAAACACTTTACATACAAACATTTTAAATATAACAACATAAGCATTCAGAAATCTTGGAAAGAACCTTTTCAATCAATCATTTAGTCCCTAAGACTTCTAAAAATAAACCAAAAACTCAATGAAAATATAAATTCAATTAAAATTAATGAAAACAGATTCTAGAATGTAATGATATATTTTGAAAAGGAAAATGATAGAAATCATTACCTCAAGTGTGCTAGGACTTGACAAAACATTTAGTTATGGATGGGGAAAGGATCAAAGAACACTCTACACACCCTAGAAACAAGAACTGACTCACATTATATAAAACAATCACCCTAGGGTTTATATAAGAATAAAAAAAGAGGAAGTGGAAGGTAAAAAAGAATAATGTCTACACCTTTAAGAAAACTACCTATGAATCGAAGAAACAACCTCAAAAATTGAAGTAGAAATAGGGAGGTGGGTCAGAATCCCTTTCTTACATATCATATGAGTGAAATAGAGGAGAGTTCAAATAGGTTCTTATGTATAGTATCATAGTTTAGGAAAATAAAGTTTCCCAAGTATTTTACCTATACTATTACATGATTCTTAAGATAAATATCAATATAATAAAACCAATGTATCAAGTCGTATTATGTATTTGGAAGGATATGTTCATAATACATCAAAGGAAACTAAACATGAAATATTGATTTTATTCTCCACAATGATCTCCTATATTCCATTGATAACATAAATATATATAGAATAACCTAGGTAAATACATAAACAAAGAGGTGAGATAATAATTAGAATAAGGGAAAAAACTTGATAATGAATCATAACATGTGATTAAAATGACATAAAATGATATAATAAAATAAAAATTATCATGAAAAATCATATGGGAGAATAAAATGATAAATATGTAATCAAATAAACCAGGTAACATTTGACTATGGTTGCAACATGTAACATGACATAATCATAATTCAAGGCTAACTGCAAATATAATATATCATAGTGGACAACATCCCATGAAGGTTTATGTTTACTCCTTAATCTTATACATAACGTCTCAAGCGGCAAAAAAATACCAAAATCATTAAATTTGTATCTAGGCCCACCAATAATAACATGTATATTATTATGTTTTCCAAAATATAAAATAAAAATTAGTACATAAACATAAAAATTACTACGAAATAAAATGGGTTTAATATTGAGAAATGATTATAGAATGTATTACACCATCAGAGGAAAAGATAACAATCTAGGTATATATTGTAGGGAAATATATACAAAATTTAGAATAATTCCATAACATTAAAAAGAGATAGAATGTGAGATAGATTGAGATAGGTTATTACCTAAATAAAAAGCGATGTTAGAGATAACCCCTATTGTTTGCTTCAGAATCATTATGCACTTGCACTTAATGTATAGAATAATTAAATTAATTAATTAATTAATTTAATTTTAGATATTTATTTTATTTATTATCATTTTATTATATTCATATATAACTATTTTATGATATATAAATTTTAATTTTTTTTTCAGAAGTATTTGTTGCATGGTTCCAAGGTTAGATCACTTATGGATAATTATTGATGTTATTTTATAATTGGGTTATAAATACCAAGAAGAAATGAAATGGTTTTCATGTAATTATATACATTGATATTTTCCCAAATACCCGTATGAGTTCGGACATATGGAGTACTCTTTTTATGAAATCTTTTATACTATATAGTTAGTTCATTTTGGGGTCTTCATTTACTATCACAAACTAGTTTTTTTAATTTAATAATTATGGATATATAGTCATTAAATAATTTTAAATAAAAAAAATTAAAATAATTATTTCATTCAAAACCAATTAAAGCAAATTTAAACCTACCTTGAGGTTTTTATTGGAAAAAAAATTACATCCACCATGAAGTCTGTGATGTGAAAAAGTATGGGCAACGATTTTATTTTGAATTAGAGGAGATGAGAAAAGGGGGGATAGTAGATATTACATTAGCAATATAAAAAGGTAGAATATATATTATACTAAAGTTATTATTACTTTTTGGATAAGGAATAGTGATGAACCCAGCCTAAATACCCTCTAAAACTAGTACCTGACCCGAACCATCACATAACCAAAGGGAATTACCAATCCCCTAAGGCCGTTGACTAGTTCGAAAGCATAAAAAAACCAAAGGGAAGGATTTCACCCATATTTTAGTAGATAAAATGACTTATATAAATATATATACAATACTGGAAAAAATAATGGAATAGTGAATAATAAATACATGAGATATTAAAAAGAGAACAACAAAAGTGATACAACCCAAAAGTAGTTAAACAATCTCTAAGGCACATGTCCAATAAGGAAAACTAAAACCAAAACATCTAATATGTGTGATAGCATTGAAAAAATCCCCCATATCACCAATAGATACCTAGTAACAGCTGATAGAAACCTTACTACCTCACTATAGAGACTTTCTATTCCCAACATTAGAAGACATACAATGGTCTACACACCGCTGAAGGGGTGCACAAGGTGTGATCTAAAAAAGATCAGTTGGGTCCCACCTATGTGTTCCATATCAAGTATCTATAAAAAAATCTGAATATGATAAAATTTAATGAAAAAAGGCATGATAAACTGCTGAACATTTTTCATATCAAAATCATAGTTATAATTTTTCCCATTTTCCACAGTTCCAAGTAATCCAGGTAAAATAGCTTCAAATAATCTCATATACATCATTGTAGTTAAATAAAATCAAAGAATGCACATCATATCATATAAAATCCAATATAGTACCAAAGAAAAGGTAACATCACTCTAAGGATCATAACATGTCATACTAGGTAAGACACTCATACCCAAACATAGAAAATCACACACATCAAGCCTCTTGACATATGAATCAAACCTAGAGAGCTAAAGAACACCATTGAATGTTAACATGCCAATAGTGTCTAACAAGTCCATCAACAAATACGCCTTGGGAGCTTATGAACACCCCATGAGTGAACACATTAAAAATATCAATGGATGATGCATATTACTACACATTACAGCAAAGAGACCAAGGCATCCCATGTTTTATATTTTCCAAACCATTTCATCAAAACATATATTTTAAAAACATTTCATAAATCCAATTCAAAAAACTTTAAAAATAAATTTTATTTTACCAAAACCAAGAAAAACATTTTTTTCTCAAAAATCCTATTTCAATAAAGATTATCTAATAATTCCAATTATTTTAGAAAAAAATTTATATAGATAGTGAATTATATTTCATCCCCCAGATTCTAGAGAAAGAAAAACATACCTTAAAATCGAGTCACACATTCCCACAATGGTATCCAACAACATGAAGTGAAAAAAAGACAACAATGGAGGTCATACAATCAATCCTTACATCTCAAAATCAATTAAAAAAGAAAAACGGTTAGTGGAGAGGATAGAATTCAATATACCTTGATGAAATTTTATTGCTGCACTGTAAGGAGTATATTGGTCAGCCTTCAGAGGAATTTCAAAAAATGGATCTAGAAAGGATTAAGATGATTATCATAAAAAAATCAATGGATTTATAAAAATAGTGTAACAATGTCACTACGATCAATAAAAATGAATAAGAATAAGGATCACTCACTAGAAAAAATAAACCGTAACATCAATGAAGATCGACCAATGAACAAAATGATCCAAAATAATCAAAAGTATCCAAAATCACCTTAGAGAGATACAAAAGTGGAGAGGAAAAGTGTGTTATGTAAATGAGAATAAAATCAGGAATGTTATTTTTAAATCCTATAGATTGTGAGAATTATATTTCTTGAATCCCTATTTCAAGATGTGAAGTCCATGAAATCTAAGTACAAGAAAAAGCATGTTTCCTTTGATTGAAAATCACATTTTTTGGGAATTTTATCTTGTGAACCCGATTCAAGACATGTAAAATATTCAGTCTTTAAACCCATTTCATGACATCTTCCCTATAAAGGTTTTACATTGTGGTAACCATTCATGATGAGAAAATGTCTTGAAGGTAGAAAATAACCTAAATTCTACACAAAAACCCATACTACCTATGATTCTCTTTGAACATGGGGAGAAACCCACAAATCCATTGAAACATTTATAAAAATAATCCATTAATTCAATGAAAAATACATCCCCAAAATTTAGGTAATTATCCCCAAAAATGGCCCTCCATACTTAAGAGTCTAGAAACACACCCAAGAAAAGAGGGAAATTAGAATAGTGAGGATAAATACTAGAAAGTGTTTAATAGGATGTAACAAAGTCCCCACCATAAAATTTTACATCACTGATAAATCATGGGGAAGAATAATTTCCAGATTGGGGTGATGACACTTCTCTCCTATTAATGAATCACACTCCCAAGTCTTGTTAGAATCTGATATATGTGAATAGAAAACTCATACCTAAAGAATAAAATTTTGGAACAAGACATTTACTTAAGATTCATTGATCTCCACTAGCTTCTCTAAAAAAAACATATAGCTCAATGTCAGTCACATCCCAACTCAAAACGTGAGTGGGATCGTGATGGAATTTTCTGAACCATGATATGTAAAAAAAAATCATGAATACCATTAGATGAAATGGTAATTCCAATCTATATGTAACATTACCAAGATTCTCAGTGGACTCAAATGGTCCAGCATAACATAGATCCAACTTATCATGTTTTCCAAGAAGATGGTGACCCAACCAAGGAGAAACATTCACCAAAACTCAGTAACATATTGAAAACTCCAATGAAAAACACCACCAATCTTCATATGATTTCTATTTAATTTGAGATGAAACTAGATATTTATGTTTATCCTAAATCCTCATTGATGTATCTTGAATGAGACTCAGTCCCAAAAAAAGGCCCCACCAACATCTTCCCAACAAGGTGGTGATATTCATGGGAAACCATAGAAATCCTTGAAAAGATCCATTATAATCAAGGAATGATATCTATTATTATAATAAAACTCTATTATTCCTAGTTGGATATCCCAAGATCCACTAAAATTCAATACAATGGTGAAGAGTATATCTCCAGGATCGGAATAGCATGTTGTATATGGATATAGATCTATTGATTGTAAGAATTAATCAATCTGAATTGATTTCAATTCACCTTTAAGATACTCTTCTAGAACCATGAGGTAAACCTTGATAAACTATATGAAGAAATGGTAGAGGAAAATCTATGAAATATCACAATCTCTTATACATATAACTTACATAGGTCTTTAACTTTAGTGGTGTTACGAATCAGAATGTAGTTATATGAAATTTTCAACAGATCAATTAGCCCCAGGATAGTATTCCTACCTCAATGAGTCTATGGAAATCTAAAAATATAGTCCATGGACATATAATCTATAGAATCCCACCTTGGAATCCACTAAATGGTCCCCCCCCAAGATAGTTGGACACATGAACTAAAGCATCTTCCCCACCTACCAGAGGCTGCGGACTCGTAGTGAGGGCCTAGGTTGTGTCAATGGAGAGGCTATTCACTCATAAGTCAATGTGCTGTAGATTTAAATAATAAGGTAAAAAGTGGATATAAAATAAATAAGCAATAATATAATTTTAATAATAAATCTTCCAATGTAAATAAAAAGGTGGAAGAAGAATCATAAATGGATACAATGTAATGATGAACAAGTCATATAGCTATAACTCTTCTATTACATGAGATATTGGGGAAACAAGAATACAACACATACTATAGGAAATATAAAATACTAAATGATTCCACTATTAGAATCATGATAAAAGGCTCGATCTTGTGCTCTCATAATCCATCCCAATACTCATAATTAGATCTTGGAAGTGGGATGCTTCCCTTTATCTGCCCATATTTTCATGAAGTCTTCTTGGGTATCAAGGGAGGCCCAAGAAGAGTGTGAGATATACTCAGTAGGACACCATTAATGTTATCTATAATAATACAGTCTGTGCATATAAAATTAACATGCTTCCAATAATTACAGATGCAAGGTAATAAATAAATAATACATATCGGTCTGGATTTCTCATGGATACCCAACCGAATCTACCTACTTCAGCCAAAGATGGATGTATTTATACAAATGTAAACCTATAAATGTTTGATATGGTGTATAAATGGGTCATCATGTATAAAGTATCATGATTGGATCATTCCCAAGAATTTGATTTGGGTTGGTGGACACGTTCTTTACAATAATAGGTTTTCAAAAACTGGAGGTGTATAGAAGGAATATCTAAAATTTAATGAAGAAATAACCTAGTCAAATCCATGGTGAACCATATAAAGGAACTTGAGTATTGCATCAGGAGAACTCCAAATACCCAACACAAAAAGAGTTCATCCATGTCTATCCATAAAGGAAACCCAAGTATCACTCTCAGCATGGTGAAAATCAGGACCCTCTAAGCCCGACCTAGCTATCTAACATAGGGGGCCAAGTATCACCCATGTATGGTGTAAACATATTACCCACCATGAATGTCTAAGTTATATCCCTTAATTAACCATTATCTCTTATGGGTAGGTATGAAATCTTCTTGGTGAGCCTGTCCATGCCCATCTATAAAAAAGATCCCAGTATCACTTCTGGAATAAAGGTAATCATTCCCATTTCTAATTATAAACCATGATTATCCTATCCAAGGAATCCTTAAGGTAGGACCCTTATATCACCCTCAGAATAATGTTAAGATAATGATACAATTAACACCAAATAATACAATACCATCCAATCATTATTAACAAGCATCCCAATTCATTTAATTCACGCAATTCAACCATTGAATAAATCATAGGGATACAAACACGTGTCCTATCATCTCTCTAATGAAATTTTCATTCTATTTAATTTATTACAAGTTAATTCATGAACCAAAAATTATAATATATAACTCATTAACAAAGAATATGGATCTTAATATTTTCAAGAGGGGAACACCCATAGGGGTGGATCATGTCAATGTAAATTTCTCATACGATTGATTGATGGGTAGCTAGGGATTTTTTACTCATAGGAGTGACTTTTAATTTAATCAATTTAACATTATATAGGAGATTATGGGATGTCTGATTCATGACATAATGGTGTGGGATTAAATAAAACTAGACATTGAGGGAAAATAACAATACCACCTCCCTTAAACCCATAGTACTCTCCTCATTTAGTATGTACCCTTGAATCCTACCATAATAGTAGAAATTAGAAAAATGAATTTGGACTATGAAAATAGGGTTTGTATGCTTGGAAAAAATAAAATAGAATACATTGAGATAAGAAACATAAGGAACTAGATTTTGTAGCTTACCATTGCATAACAAACACATCTAATGATGAAGCAACCATAGCTCGGACAAAGGAGATCTAGTGGATCCAAGATGATTCGTGGAGGGTTTATCTCATATAAACCTTATATAGGGATGTAGGGATAATGGGGATCATTTTATAAAGAATATACTCATTTATCTAGAATGTTTCACATTAGAGAACCCCTCCATGCCTCACCTAGGTTCAATCAGATCTCCTCTGTCTGAGCAGTCTTTTTTTTCATTATCAAGTGCATTGGATAAACATTGGGAATCTATCTAATCATATTCCTTATTTTTGTTTTTTATCTCACATTATTCTTTGATAATTTTTTGTGAGATTATATACCCGATTTTTAGTGATTTTTTCCATTCTTCTGATTTCTCATTCTCTGGATCTCTTCAATGGAATACACTGGATGAGGATATTGCTACTGGCTTTAGGCAGGAGGTCTAGTTATTTTATCTCAATGTATAGTTGTATTTTATTAGGTGTCATTGTGCTGGATGTTGAAATTACTAATTCCACCTCTGTAATGTTATATTAATTAAATTAAATTTTTCTCTTATGTCTAATGATACCCTGCATACCGAAAAATCATTTCCAGGAGGAATTTACCTCGACATGAGATACTCTTATGGGTGCACCCTTATTTAAAGGATTGAGATCCATTTTATTTTCTAAATAACAATATATTATTTATTTTTGTGAATGAATTACCTTGTAATAAATGAAATGTAATGAAAATTTGTTAATGTTAATGTTAGGCCAAGTGTTTGAGCCCCTATAATTTATTCCATTGTTTGAATTACTTGAATTAAATTATTTGGATAGCTTGTTAATAATTCAT
Organism: Viscum album; assembly: GCA_963277665.1. NCBI lineage: Eukaryota > Viridiplantae > Streptophyta > Magnoliopsida > Santalales > Viscaceae > Viscum > Viscum album. The sequence goes on from OY728127.1 coordinate 1,819,720,827, forward strand.
GGGGTTATGGAATGTTTTATTTATTACTATAGAAATCCATTCACTTTAATTTGACAGAGATATAGGATTCCTAACTTAAGGATTCCTTGTATGGACTCATCATGTTTATAATTAGAAATGGAAATGATTACCTTTACTAGAGTAGCGATACATGGATATTTTATATAGATTTCCTTGGATGAGATCACCTATAGGATTTATTACATACCCATGAGTAATACCAGTTCCCTAGGGGAGATAACTTGGATGTGCTTATTGGGTGATATGGTTACACCATCCATAAGCGATACTTTCCCCCCAATGTGAGATACCCTGGATGAGCTGAGAGGGGAATTCATTACAACACGTAGAGAGTGACTCTTTGGATGCCTTTATGAATCACCTTATATGGAATCTTACAGTTGTTGGTATTTGGAGTGATCTTAGAGAAATACTTGGGGTTCATTAAATAGTTTCCATGGATGGGCCCATGATTCCACTTTATTAAATTCTAGAGATTACTTATATACACTTCTAGTTTTAGCCATACTATTTAATTAAAGGAAATGATCTCCATGAAAAATCATATTCTTAAGAATGATCCAATATAGGAACTTTTTTCATGAGGACTCATTTATACACCATATCATACTTTCAAAGGTCATCTTGGTTCAGAGACATTTGGCTTAGGTTGAACAAGGTAGTGTCAGTCATGTATCCATGATGAACCCATAGCAATATGTATTATTTAATTATTTTATCAGTTATACTCCTCCAATGGCCCCAAGGCCTTCATTTTTATTGATTTTTAATAATCCACCTTTCAATGGGTGAGGTGGAACCCATACATGGCTTTTAGGTGTAAGTATTACCTGGCCTATAGGCCTTAGAGTAATTCATTTCACGTAGGCTGCTAACATTGAATACACCACAGAATAACAACTTGGAATAGCTCCTTCCTCAGAAATTTCATCGTGATATCAGCTCTCCACCTTTGTATTACTTTTCGGGTAGGCTTTCCCATGCATGGACATGCTTTTCCTGATGGCAGGGGTCATACCCTCTCATTCTTTCAATCCGTTTGGCTTCAGCTATGGTGAAAGCTCCTAGCTCATCCTCATTCTAGAGCTTATTCCTTGTAGGGTGTCAGATTTTAATATGTACTTAAGGTGTTCTGAAAGCCTTGGGGTTACTCGAAGTCTTTATTGACCCAATGGCCTTAGTTGCCCGAAGGCCTTAAAGGACTCGAGAACCAAATTAGTGTCCCAAAGCCCCAAACAAGGAAACAGTCCTAGCTACTATAGTGTCGAACAGTACCTGCTACAGTACTGCTATAGTACCTGAAATTTTGCCTCCTCCTGGATTTGATCCTGGGTCGCCTGGATGAACTTATAGAGTCCTCACCAACTGGTTTGAGGCTCATGTTAACAATTTTACTATTATTGGAACATTTATCATTTTATATGAGTAGACTAAATTGTTATAGAAATCGTTGGTGATGTCCTACTGAATATATTTGACACCCTACATTGGATTCCCTTAGTACCTGAACATATTTCAATACTGAAGGGGTAGATAAATGGAATCATCTATCTTTTGATGTCCAATTTTGACTATTGGGATGAAGTATGGGATTAGAGGACCGAGCCTATTCTCATAATTCTAGTAGTGTGATCTTATAAGTTTTTTTATTTTGTATAGTATGTGGTATATTCATGTACCATAATATTGCATGTAATACATTTATGTATTTCTACATGACATGATCATTGTCATTTTTTTATATTTATGATTCTTCTTTTTCTTATTTGTTTAAATTGGAGGATTTATTATTCCTATTCTTATGATACCTATTTATAATGTTTCCACTTTTGGACTTATTATTTACCACTACGAATCTCAAATTTATGAGAGAATAGTCTCCTAACAGACACCCTAGACCATTGTTACTAGTTGGAAACATCCGACATACATGGGGGGGGGGTTGAGGTCATATTGACAGCCATATTGGGGAATCATTTAGTGTCTTATAGGGTGAGATTTTACATCACCATATTTACAAAATGGCACCATATGAGGATCGATAAATCCATATGGTTTCAGATGATACACATTAATCTTTTTATTGGTGTAATAGTATGACACATAAATTATAATGTTATGATTCATACACATCCACCAGAACCACCATCTCACATCATAATACATCTTTGTATATCATGAATGAATAGACTACAATGATATATGATTGTAAAAAAAGAGCACATCACATATGTTCCGATGAATGAATAATTCTCATGATGAAGAACACCATTTTAAGGGAGAGACTACCCATAAATGGTCTCCCAAACATATAGGGTTTCTTGAATTCCCCTAAACTCATTATCTCACTATTTCTCCCACAAAATAAACTCATAGAGATAATATTACAACTAAAAAATGGAAAAAACCATAACTAAATAATCATCATGAGATTGTAGGTTCAATTGAGAAAATATCCCCAGTAGGGACAACTATTCCTTTACTACAAAAACAATATATGGTTGTACTTACCATCTGAGAGCATCCAAAACCACATTGGCCTTCCCCAAGGTGTAAGCTATATCAAATTAAAACGTCTAAAGTTTTTCCACCCACCACCTTTGTTTGAGATTCATGTCTTTCTGAGAAAATATATATCTTAGAATATTATGTTCTGAAAAAACCATTCACCACTCCCAAAAAAGATTATGATTCCAACATGTAAGTGCATACATAACGATGGAGATATCAAAATAATGAGTGGGGATATTATTCACATTATAATGAAGATGGAGAGAGTCATAAGAAACCACATGATCATAATGTATAAGAACACATCCCAAACTAGAAAAAGAAGCATAGTAGAAATCCACATACCCCTTACTAGGCTTAGGTAAGATCAAAATATTATTCAATGTTATATATAATTTTACCTCATCAAAATAAGAAATACACTTTCCACCCCATATGAATTTCCCCCCTTTTCTAGAAGGAACAATAAAAGGTAATTCCATGTTTGAAAAATCCTTAAAAAATTACATATAATATCTTGAAAGACCCTCAAAGCATCAAATTTCAAAGATGTTACATGGTTATTATAATGAAAAATAACCTTAAACTTATTAGGATAAACAGATATGTCATGATTATAAATTATATTCCTGGAGATCATCACTCTTTGAATCCAGAAATTTCATTTCTAAATCTTTCCATAAATGGGTGACTCCTTAGGATTTCCATAATCCAATTGAAATGGTAATTTTTCTCGCACTCAAATATCAAATAAACCAAAACATCATCCATGAACACTACCACACATGTTTAGAGATACCCATGGAATATATGATTCATCAAATCAATTAAAACAACATTAGCATTTGTCAGACCAAATGACATCCCAAGATATTCATAATGACCATACCTCATCCTGAAAATCATATTTGGTATATCAAAACTAGAACTATGAGTTTATGATAACCTGATATAATATGGATCTTTGAAAAAAAACCATTACCCCGTTAAATTGTCAAAAAATCATCCACATGGTGAAAATGATACATATTAATAACTATTACTTGGTTCAACTTCTAAAATTTTGAAAACACATAATGTGAAGCTTATGAGTTCTTGGATAGTAGAAGAAGGGAGACCCATGGAGAATCATTAGGGTGAATAAAACCTTTTTCCATCATATCATCCAACCGAGTCATGATATCTTTTATCTATGAATGTTCAATATGATAAGAGGGTATAGAAATAAACTATATATTTAGAACCAAATTAATCATAAATTGTACCTCCCTCTATAGAGGATGACTAGAGAAATCATCTAGAAATTTTTTTGGAATGTTTTGAAAACCCTTTATAGATCCACAATAGAAGAAAATTCATTGATCTCAATTTCTATAAAATACAACAAACTCCAAAGATATATGCAGGTAGGTCATTCATGTCTAGACCATAGATCCCACTCTCCCAAAAACACCCAAGATCTCCCATCTACCACAAAAAATGTAACTTGCCCATGATAAAAATTAACATCAAAATAACGTCCAATAAGACAATACATTCAGATGATGACTTAAAATATAACTATATTGAGAATTAGGAAATCCCATAGTATCTCCACATTAGCTATTGAAAGGGAACATCATGGAAACCAAAACACATGCTCTTTCATCTTCTGAAGAGGTGATGTTAACTCCATAAAAAAGTAAATGAGCTCTTTTATAAGTTTAATCATATAAAAAGTGACACAACATAAATGAGTGGGAGACACCTGTATTAAATAAATAATTCACTAATAAAGATTCAATATATATTGTACATCTCACTATCACTGGACCATAATCTACCTCCACTAAGATCTCGTCTACTTCCTGAAGGTGCTTCACTCCTAAGGCATGTGGATAGAACCCTGTATTATTTAAATCAAATGACATCACCATAATATCCTTTTAACATGAAAATCCCTAATCATAACGATTCATATACATAGATTGAAAAAAAAACATTTCAGTTAACCATAGAACCCAAAACCATTAGACATATTCAATGGTTAAGAACAAGAATGATGGTTGTACCCAACCATGACACACTAATAGAAATTAAAGGCATATGACTAGATATAAATGAAGGTTTAGAGAATACTTGTTGTAGAAAAACACCTCCACCACTAATGTGATGATCTTTACGCTTCTGTTTTTTCTCTATTGCACCCCTAAAGCTACCACTAGTTAGAAGATAAGAGACGGAATGACCAAACATTCCTAGAATATTCATATTTTCTCTCAATTTCTTGTATATTTTCTCTGTGTAGTTTTAAAGACTTAGCATAAATACTTATGATCTATTATCCAGTCTCAAACCCTATATGAATTTTTGAGCCTTCAGCTAGTCATTATTTTCTAACTCTGGTGAAAAAAATGAACTAACTCCACAAATCGATTAGTGTACACCAATACCAAACTCTCTTCTTGTTGCAAGGATATGAACTCTAAAGGATTTTCCATCATCAATGAATCTAGAAAAAACTACTAGAAGAAGATATTATTGAAGCCCTTCAAGTCTAAGAACACATAGTTATCCTCCTGTACCATGGAATCCCACCATTGCATACTGATACCATCAAGTCTGAACACCACACACATCACCTTGATATTCATAGGGGTAACTTGGAAGTGAAAGATGTGATTGATCTTTTCTAGATATTCTTCCACCTCTAGAGGTTCATGCGTACCCATAAAGGTTGATGGAATCTCATATAGGAACTATGTAGATAAATCCTTCTCTCCTATAACTCCTAGATGTACCTTGATAATTTTGTTTTGAACTTATGATACATATTGTTAAATAGAATTTAATTCTCTAGATGATATCCTCGATAACATTTTGATCTAGAGGCACATTCACTTGAGGTGCATCTACTGCACCCTCCTGAAGAACTCGTGCAAGACGTATCTGAGGCATACTATTGTATACTAAAAAAGAATAAATTAAAAGGAAATAGGATTATATCAGGTAAAACCATAAATCCATAACATAAAACTGAGATAATTATTAAGAACTCAAAGTTGGTGACACACTTTCCATCATACCATGGTATCTTGTGTTTTTTAGGACAAGAGTGGGGTATGAACTCACTATAATCTATATACCATGTCTTGGAAATAATATATATGCTATAATTTATTCGCAAAATTGAACAAAAACTAGAACCTATGATACCAAAATGTGAAAAATCCATCATATATACCATCTTAAACTAGTATCCATCTCAAAACATCACATACCCAAAGGTTGTCATAATCACTATTAGTTAGAAACTAACACCCAAGAATCAAAAATAAATGAAAGGGAATGATTAATCCCAACTTGAATCAGACAACATGATATATATATATATATATATATAATATGGGATGAAATATTTTAAGGGTGAACAAGAAATATATTTCATATAAAAAAGGAAACAAAAAAAGTTATTCAACAAAACATTAGATAAATAACATCCAAAGTTCATGTCTAACAATGAAAAATAAAACAAAAATAACCACTCCATGTGATAGCATGGGAAATTCACACCATATCCCCACCAGCTACACAAAATTAGAAAAAAAACATATTCTACTCAATGTGGAACCTTTCATTTCCCTACATCAAAATACATAAAAAGGCTCGTGCATCGCCTATGTGATGAATAGGGTGTGCTCCAAACAGGATAAATAGAATCCCACCATGGTTTTTCATATCATGTTTCAATAAAACAATATGAAATTCTAAACATTAAATAAAACAGAGCAAGATAAATGTTTAAATATATTTTAATATTGATATCATAGTAAAAAAATTCCCCTTCTTCCATAGTTCCAAATAATATAGTTAAAACAATTTCAAAGAATTTCATAAACATCAAATAAGTCAAATCAGATCAAATCATGTATCACCTATCATATATAACCTTATAAAAAATCACTGGTTACATCATTCCATGGATCACAACTTGTAAGAATTTCTATAAAACTTGTACCCATACAATGATAATTGTCTACTTCAAGACTCTTACATATGTATAGAATATAGAGAGAAGAGGAATGACCCAGAAAGTGAATCGGAAAAAAGTGTCTAACATGTCTCTAGAATAATTAGCCCAGGGAGAATATGAACACCCCTTGAGTGAACCCCTGATAGTATTAACAAATGTGGCCTATTATAACACCTTCCACCTAAGTACCCAAGTCTTCACATGCACTAAATTTTCCAAACCATTTCATCAAAACCATGTTCTAAAAACCATTTCAAAAATCTATTTCACCACACATTAAAACTACATTGTATTAAATCAAAACAAGGTAAAAATCATCTATTTTAAAAAAACTATTTCCAAACATGTAATTAAATCATATCAATTCTGTTATAAAACAATTTAAAAACCCATAGCAATACAGTTCATCAATATAGGCTAGATATGGAACCAACTACCAAAAATTGTGTCACACATGCCCAAAATAGGATCCATCAAAACAAAAGAAAAAAAGGGGAGCCCTAAAATAAATCCATACATCTTAGAATCAATTCAGCAACCAAAATGCTTAGTGGAGAGGACATATCACAACATACCTTGAAGAAACTCGCAAGACATAAAACCACTAACACAAGGGTCTACCTCTGGTGGAATATTACACAACGGATCTTGAAAGGTTAAAACAAATTTTCCTCACAAATTAATCGATATTTAAACATATAGAAACGGTGCTACCATGATAAATTAAAAAAGAAGATAATGTATTACTGGACTAGATAAATTCACCATAACTGTAACAAAAATCAATCACTAAATGAAACAATCTAGAAGGATAAATATTCTATAAAATTTTCAAAGATATATCCTAGGTCTGAGATGAAAATTGATTAATGTGAATGAAAATAAGAAAATATGAATTAGAATAAAATCTACAAGCCACAAAAATTATACGTCATGAACCCAAATTTAATGATGTGAAATCCATGAAAGGAAAGTATGCTGACCAACATGTTACATTGGATTAAAAATCCTAATATGTGTCCATTTTTCAATGTGAAACTGATTCACCGTGTGTAAAAGTTTGACACCATGAACCCATATCGTGAAATATTTTGTGTAAAGGATTTACATCATGTAAACAATTCATCATGTGACAAATTTCGGTATGTTGTAAACATCCTCGTTTATGAGCAAGAACCCAACCCAACTTCTATGTTCTTGAAATATGGGTGGAAACCCATAAAGTCATAGTAACATTTATATTTGGGTTCCATTATTTCCAACCAACACACATCCCCAAACATTAGTTTATTCTCTCGAGAAAATACTATCCATCATTGGGAGTCTCCAAATTCACCCAAAAAAGTAGGAAAATAGGATATGATAAATACCTAAATGTGGGTAATGGAATGTCATAGGGAGTAATAGATAAGGTTCTAGAATAGAATAATTTAAAATAGATAAATTGAGAATGTTACCAATTAAATTTAGCCTCAATAAAATACATCTTAATGTACATGGAATTGATTTTTTTGGAGAACAGAAACACTAGGGAATGGGGGGAGTGGTTTGGGAAGAGGGTTGACCTGAATTTTTTAAACCTCCAATTCTTATAAGGTTTTAATAGAATGGGTGGTATTTATAAGGGGGGTAGAGAGGTGTTTTTTAATATTGTATTCAATAGATTTCTATTTTGGCTAGAAAATATCATTACAAATGATTATTATGAATATATAAAGTAAATGGTATTTAAGAGGTCAAAATAATGGGTTCTTACATCATTGATGAATAAAAAATATATATTTTTAGCTTATAAGGATAAAATATATATTTCAATATATTTTACAATTCACAAACATTCAACTATTTTAGAAAAATAATGAAAAATCACCACAACCAATTTTTGACATGTATATTCTAAAAATGAAATCCATTTTTCTAAAATAATATTTTAAATATGAGAAATTAATTTTAAAAATCCCCATTTATTTGTAAAATTCCAGTTATAATATTATGATCAATTTTGTTACCATTTTAAAAATTACTTCCAGTCTCATAAAATTATATATTATTTATAATAAAACTTAATATTAATTTTTAATTCCATTTTAGGAAAATAAAATTCCTTCTAAATAATAATATTTATTATGAAAGTATATATAAAAAATTTATGTTTTTAAGGAATGTATACCATTAATTTACCATTTTTAGAATTTTTATTTACTTTCACCATGTTTGAAATATTTAAAATTTTATATTTATAGGATAAATAAATATTATTTTCTAATTCCATAAGTTAGTTTACTATTCTACATGTTATATTACTTTTCCTAATATTTAGATTAGTATTCATAACTATCATATTACTATTAACACTGTCAAATTACTATTCTAACTGTCAAATTACAATTATAGTGGTTAAAATTTTAATAAACATATGGGTTCCTAAATTTCTATAAATGCATAATATTCCATTAATTTTTCATTCACTTTTATTTAATCTCAAGGACATATGTAATTTCATTTTCAAGATGAATATTGTGTTACTAATGTTATCCTTCATTTCAAAATTTGTTTTTGGGAGTGTGGTTATTATTATGGATCAACCAGATCCAAATTTTCTTATTTTCCATATCATATTTTCTATTTTTAATCCCCTTTTAATATTTTCAATTATTATGGAAAATTTTATTATCTAACTGTAATATTAAAATTATTATAATAAAATTTAGTTTGTTTCATCACATGTGGAATTTGTACCATGAAACATTACTAAATATGACATAATTTTGTGAATAAAAATTTCTTTGATAAAATATAAGCCATCAAATTCATCCCCCATTGAAAAAAATCTCCCACAAATTTTGTTATACATACAATGGTGAAGACATTTGATGGTATTTTTTCTTCATGGATTTGTCTAGTTCCAATGTCACATCCTTATACTTATGGTTTCACTATAGTACATTGACTAGGTTAGTTGTCTTATTGTGTATAACTTAATATTTATTTTCCAATATCTTTATCAGCTTCTCCTCATAAGAGATAAAATTTTCTAGTAGAATTGAAAATGAATTCAGTACATTTGATTGAATTGGTATGTGCATCTCCTAGAGGGATATGTGAAATACTTCTAATACTTGATAAATGTTTGGTGGGAGTGGTAGTTGATATGCCAACACTTGGATGCGATAGAGATTATCAAATGGGATGGTGTACATGGGAAATAGCATTCCATTCATCCAATATATCGTGAATCAGTTCAATAGAGGTATGAGGAGGAACATTTTATCTTAAATATAAAAATCTAGGCATTATAAAAAAAATCAGTATACCTCTTCTGTCAACTCTAAATAGTCCTAATATGTCTATGAATGGCCAGGAACTTTTATTACATTTCCTTGACTATTTTAGGCCCCAATAGATTGAGTTCTCTAAATTCATCCTAGAACATAGTTGTTCTACATCTCTTCTAATAAATGGTCTTCATATAGATCCATTTTATTCTTGAATAAAATTTTTTATTGTAAGAGAACCTAACCATATGATGGCATTGATCCCAGCCTCCTTTGTATTCTATTGAGAATGATATTAACATTTCTTCTAGTGTATGTATAGTCCACTCAGATTGGACATTATATTTGGGGTGATAAGCCATACTAAAGTTATACCCAATGTTTTGATCATTTTGGATACTTTCCTAGAACATAGAGGTAAATATCGAATATCAATCTGAAATAATCAATTATGGTATTCCATGCATCCCCACCACTTGATTGATGTATATCCTTGGAAGTTGATAAAGTGATAAGTCACCTCAAAATTTAAATGATGTGAGAAGTCTATGTTAGAATATCGACCAAAATCATTGTATCATTATTTCCTCATGATGTTTTTAGAAGACCAATGACAAAGTCGATAGAGGTGTTTTCCCATATCCATGTTGTTAGGGTTAATGATTAAATCATCCCCTTGGATTCATTTCTATTATAAATAACATTCTTACATACAAGGAATTTTTATATATATTATAAATTCCCCTTATTCAAAAATTTACACCAATAGTACTCGCAAAGATCTCCATACATTTTCATCCTCTCTAGGTTGAGGGAGATGGTTGAGCTACATGTATCATTAAATTATTCCCTCTTTATCTTATGGTTTTATGGTACATATAGTCATGATCAAAATCGTATAACTCAATCTTCATAAATTTTAGACTATAATGATTTCACTTTTCTTATAGCTTCCACTTTATTTTGTATTTTCAAATCATATTTTTGAGTAAACTTTATTTTATCTATAATGGATGTTTGGGAAAAATTTTGAGAAAGGATTGATTATGTTAATTACATTATTATTACCATGTAAATCCTTTTTAATTATAAGAATATTTTATACTTCCCAATTATAATCATTGATAAGTTTGTAGGATCCTTTCTACTTAGATCATTTGCTAATTTATTTTCTTTTCCATGATGGTTGTTGATTGAGCAGTCATAGTCCTTGATCACCTTTAAAAATATTCATTGAAACATATTATGTTCCACCCATGTGAATATATATTTGAGGCTCTTATGGTCTGTATATATCTCAAACTTCTCCCTATATAGATAATGATAATATATTTTCAATGTAAAGATCCCTGGAATCAGCTCCATATTTGGTTTTGGACATTTATTCTCATGAAATTTCAACAACCTTGATGTGGAATCTATCAATTTATTATTTATTTATTAGCACAGAACCCAATTCCTTTTTTGAAGCATCATTGTATAACATGAAACTTTCCCTACCTGAGGGAAGAATAAGGATATGTGTAGTTATTATCATCATTTTCATTTTCTTAATGTTTTATTCGCATTAGTTTTTCCAAAGAAACATTTCACCCTTTAGATTCATATTAGTTTTCAAGTTTGACAATAATGACATGTTTCTCACAAATCATAGATAACAACCAACTAGTCTATAGAAACTACAGGTCACTATTATAGATGTGTTTGGGAAACACCTCAATTTCATTTATATTATAAAGTTATATAGATATCCTTTATAAGTGATAAAAATCATCAGGAATGATAATTCAACTATCAAAATTTCACACTTACTATAATTTGAATAAATATTCTCTTATTGCATTATATTTCGCATTGTTTTCAAATTCCCCACATGAACTTTCTTTATTATTTAGTATATAATAATATCATCTATAAAGAATACCATAAATTTATTAAGGTATTATCAAATGAATATATTCATTTGGTGGATAAGGATTTCTAGATAATTAATGAGTCCGAAGGGAATCACTAAGAAATCATAGTATCTCTAACACATTAAAAATGTATTATTGGGGATATCTTTCTTCTTCAACATTAATTGGTGATATCCCAAACAAAGTTCCACATTAGATATATATTGGGCCCCATATAGTTAATCAAACAAGGAATCTATCCCAAGTAGTGGATACTTGTTATTAATCCTGTTTTTTTTTTGAGTTCATGATAATCAATTTTGAGGTGCATTGACCAATTATAATTATTACTAAAGATGAAAGACACACCACATAGTGAATCACTCAAGAATATGACACCATTTTCCATATTCTCTTATAACTACTACTTTAGTTACTCTAACTCAATGTTGTAAATCTATAAGGATTCCTTGAGATGGGTAGATATCCAATTACGATTTCAATTTTGAACTCAACCTTTCAGTCATGTGGAAGACTAGAAAATTCTTCAGGGAATTCGAAATTATAATCCTTCACAATGATAATGTATTAAACTATGATTCTCTCCTTGGTCCAAATCATTTTAGATAGATATGATTTCTCATAAGATAATAATATCAAAAGTTTAGATATAGATTCCAAAGGATATTCATTCTCTATATTATAGATATAAAGAATATGAGGATGAATCAGGATGTGAAGAGTGATCTTCCACTCCCAGTAGTAGATGTTAGATTTATATAAAGACAACCAATCCATTCCCAATGTATAATCAAACATCACTAAAATAATTAAGATAAATGTTTCTAGAATGTTCAATCCAAAAACACTAACTAGGGTGGAGTTATATAATTGAGATGTAATAATATCTTTATTTTTGTTCTCACATTTTTACCAACAACCATGTTTTGAGGTAGTGTTTGTATAATTCTCCAAAATTATCAAGATATGGAATAATGTTTAGATTCAGAATCCAAAATTACTCTCATTATTATTGATTGAATAACTAGCATACGTGTCACCACATCATTTTAAGGATACTCCTCTAGAGTAGTGATGACATATTTACTTCCTTGAACTCTAGTATTTTGAGGTTATTGTAATTGATTGTACATGAAATCCCTTCTATTAGGGAATTTCCTCCAATAAATACAATGTTCTTTATCGATTATCCATTGTACCTCAAGCTGACTAGGGATCTGAAACTTCGTTTCCCCTACCAAGTCAATAGACCACTAAATATTCCTTTAATATTTATTAACATGATTCTCTTCTTTTCTATACATGTATTATCTCCTAGTTACCTTTAGATAGTTTTTAGGTGCATCCAATCATAATTTTGACACATAGGATGATGGGTTTTCTTTCCACCACAAGACTTTTGTTGATCCTCCCAAATAAAACTCAATATTGTGTTTTTTATCTATAGGTCCACCACACCATTGAGAGTTTCTAGTGAATCTCTCCACATTAAGGTTACAACATACAATCTCTTCATAGCTATCAAAGTCTCAAATTAGTACACATTTTCATAGACTCATATTTATCCCACTAAAGAATAGGTCCACTGTACTTTTAGTATTGATGACAAAGAAAGAGCTGTATCCTATAAGGCTTGATAATATTTTCTCCAATGACCTGATAGTCTCAACTTCAATTTTCTTTAGTTCAATGAAATCCCTATATATTTTAATATTGAGACTTCATGGAAAATATTTATCAAAAAATATATTCTTGAATACTTCCAATTCCCTAGAATGAATTTTAACAACCCCAAAATTTATTAATGAGAATTCACTTATTATAATTATTTTATATATTATAAATCAAATAAAATAACATAAATAACACAATATAAACATTATATAAAAAATAATGAATGAAATAATAAGTATTTCTAGAAGTTAAGGAACCAATACCGATGAAATAGTAACTTCACCATAGGAATAGTAATATAACTATTTTGAATAGTATATCGGACAAATGAATAGTCAAGTCACATATGAAAGTATAAATAAAATTTATAAATATTTTAATTGAAATTATGAAATAAATATATCATAGTATAAGTAATTAAATGTTTTAAAAATTATTAATTATGTGTTTGTATTTTTATAACTCATAAATATTTAATTATAATTTTTTGATTAATTTAATAATTTTAAAGAACATATATTTTCCTAATATTTATTCATAAATTTAAATATTATTTTATTATAGTTTTATGATAATTAAATGAGACGTTATTGAATTTTTCATAGTGTAATATAATTAGTTATAATTTTAAAGTCTATATTTTTATAATAAATGTTGATTTTAATTAAGAATTAATGTTATCATATTTAGAAAATTATTATCATAAAATGGGATTTTTTACTTCTATATATCAGAAAATGGTTATGTAGAATTTTTTGGATTTTTCCCAAATACTTGAATTTTTGTGAATTGTGAAATAGAGTAATTTATAGTATAAGTAAATAGAGGATTTTTAAGTCATTCTTGAGCCATATATAATGTAATTTACCATCAGTTCAAAATAAAATGTAATAATTTTCATATTTAGTCACAATAATCCTCACAATTTCTTGGCTTGAGAAAAATAATGTACTAATGAATAAAATAAATAAGAAACACCCCTCTCTGCCACTATAAATACCACCCCTCACCACATCTTCTCCTCACTCCTCTCAAGCATTTAGCCTTGTCAATGTTATACTAAAATATCATCCCAAGACTATCCACATATTATAAGTTCTCTTGATCTCATAAAAATACCAATACCATTTCCCTAAAGTGGCCCTCATGGAAGAGAAATTCAAGAGGCAAATTCCTCTTTTCTTTTCTTTTCTTTTCTTTTCATGTTATTTATTTACATATTCTCTCACAACCAATTATCATCCAAATGTAATTAAACATTAGTACATTACATATAATATAATTTTATTATTTTTATGGAATAATCCATTATCAATTTTTTCACCTCTCCTTTTGTTTAAAAAAAATCAAAACATCTCATGTGATGTGTTAATTAATCATATTCATGGATGAAAATTGTTTAATTTCTATTAACCTCTTCATGGAGGGTCATTAATTTTTTTGGTTGAACTAGTTTAAAATATATGATCTTTATCTTGTTTAATGTTATGGAGTCAATATATCAACATGATATTAAATAATAGGACAAAATGAAATCATTGTGATAAAAAACTGTTAAAATTAATCCAAACGATTTTCATTAATAAATTATATAATAATTCATCCTAATAAAAAAATATCATATAATACCAATTAAACTAATAGTTTTTTATTAATAACATATAATTTTAATTCTAGATAATTATAACCATTCTACATGAACTTCCATAATCATATACAAGCGAACCGATCATAAAAACAAAGAAAAAGAACACTCCCAAACAATGAAATTAAACTACATAACTCATATAAATCCAATAAATGTTATTAATAAAACTACAATGAATCAAATTTATGGATAAAAGGTTAATTATTAGTAAATTTATTAATTTTATTTTATTATTTAAGAAATTAAGATCATATGCAGAACAGTTTTGGACATAAGGTAAGGGTTCCTTTCCGAACCCCCATATTACCTTTAGGTTATGTTTTCTCTATATTTTCCCAATGTTACAATTATTTATTTTTAGTTAAATATTCTGAATTATGTGTATATGTTAAAAATTCATGTATCAATATCATAGCATCCTTATTTTGTAGAGTGAAACATTTTTTAATAAGGTTCCCTTCTCAAATATTCTCTAAAAGAAAACCCGATTCAAGGTAACTTCTTAATTTATTACCCATTTTCAAGTGCACACCATAATCTATTTTAATCTACCATTATGTTTATAAAATCACTAATTTTATTATTAAAATAATTTTTTTTTATTTTTGATTTCATACAAACAATTTTTCTTTTTCTGTATTATAGAATCATTAATTTCTTCCTTAAATAAAACTGAAATGTATTTTTTCTAAAGTTTATAAAACACTACTTTTACATGTATTAAATTCAATTTTACAACACTTATCATGAAATATTCCCACATTCCCTTATTAATTTATATTTAGGTTTTATATCATTCCTTTCATGGACACCAACATAATATTTCCTCATGATATGCCTTTTAACATGATTATGATACCCAATTCTTTCCATGGGAAACCCTTATGTTTAATTTCTTATGTATGATTATTTAACTGGAAAACATATTCATGAATTTTTTTTATGAGTGAACCTATATAGTGGTCCAATTCATTGGGTAATGTTTAGTCTCATGATATTTCATGTGCAATGGTCATGGTGGTTATCCTTGACTCATGCTCCATGTTCAACAATCTAGGTGGTCTGCATTAACTCATGCTCATTCATGTGAAATAAGCCTTGAATCATTCGAAATTCTTGTTTTATGGTGCCTCAACAGTACTATGATTACAATATTATATTATCCCATGTTTTATATGTTGTGGTTAAACTTGTTTATTCATGTTACATGCCTTTTCTATATCATTATTTTATGCTTTCTAACCCATGTTATATGATTTCTTCTTATGCTTGGATCCTTACTGGGATTTTTAGCACGTCCTTTTTTTCAGGTGTTCTCCTAGGTTATCGTATATAGATATAAGGGCTTAAATGGTGTTAGGATTTCATTATCAAGAATACAAAAAATATGTTCTTATTTTGGGATCAAAAATTTTAATTATGTACCTAATCTCCATGATCCTAGACTTTATGATCCTTAATTTTTAATTTTATGATTAATTATGATTAAAATATTTTAATGATATTTTTAAAAGGATATGGTTTCTATAGTTGGTATCTAAGTAATGTCTAGTTACATTGGGAGACTAGGAATTGAGAACTTCATGATGAATCCTAATGATAAGGCTAAATATGAGAAAAAATACATATATTTTGTTTAGTATAAAGTATGTTTTTTATAAAGACAATACACCCATGTATTGATACTAAAAGGAAAGGTTGTTTTGGAACATATTTACCTAGGAGTAACACTTCTGACATGGTGTTCCATGCCAGACTCTATGTAACTCGATTCATGAAAACAAGCCTTACTTTACACTTAGTTTGACACTCACATGCGATATTCCTGGTAAAATTCATTATCTCACTATGAAACATTATTAAGGAAACAAAAAATTCCCATAAGAATATATGTTAGGCGGTAGATCAAGGCTAACATATATTGAATCCTTGGGAATCAATAGTTTGTATATACTTTTCCTTTATAGGTTTATCATTTTCTAATCAATGATTAAATTTTTTTATATTAGTTAGGTATTCATGACCCATAATTGTTATTTGTTTTTCGTAGTTAATGGATGGGAATATAAGAACTCTTAAAAATAATAAATGTGATAGGAAAATTCATGATTTTTCTAATGGTGCGCCTAATACAATGGGATTGGGTGGTCAAAACATCATGAAAATACTTTCCCAACTAAATCAAATTATGAATAATAAAATGAATCCTGTGGAAAACCCTAATTATCATAATAGAGAATAAGTTTCAATTGAATAATTTATATGGAAAATGACCCCCATGTTTAGTGTATCTTATGATCCTCTCCTCACGGAATTGTGTATTAACTCCATTGAAAATATATTCTCTATCCTTCAGTGCTCAGAAGAAGAGAAAATTTTATGGCAGTCTATCATTTTGATGGGAAAGATGATCAGTGGTGGACACTGATAAAAAATAAGAACTATACAGATGAAACTGATTCCATTTTATTATTTAATGGCTTGAAGGCTTGTAAGATACGCCTAAGACTTTCTCATGAACAAAGAATACATGGTCGATCACTTTTTTAGAATACTAATGGTATTTCTAGTAGAAGTGTTGGTGATTAACGAATTTTTTATCTATGAAGGAATTTTTTATTGTGCCATAAAGTTTCAAATTGAGATCTAAGACTCTTCGTGGTCTTGTGGGCCCAATGAAATGGTGGAAAATGTTGTCTATTATGGGTGGATTAGAAGATAAATCCTATGATGTAAAAAAAACTGAATATCCCAGTTGTCAAAACTGTGGGAAGTAGCATCCTGGGAACTGTCTAAAGGTAACAAAGAAATGCTTCAAATGTAGAAGAATGTGGCATATGTAAAATAATTTCTAAAAGGATATGAAGAATCCCACTAATTTTTAAAAATAAGGGAATTTTAAGATCAAAACTCAACCTATAGTGCATTTTTATAACTATAAGGAACATGGGAATTATGAGAAATATTTCCCTAAGACAACAGTTGTTGGAGGAAATCATAAAAAAACAACATCCAAGGTATTAATGTAGGGAATATTATATCACTACTTTTGAAGTGTCTCCTAAAAATAATGTGGTGATAGTTACACTGATTATAAGGTCAAGAACAAAGAACATACTATTTGATTTTGGTTCTACAAATTCTTTCATATATTGAATGTTTAGTAAAATTATTCAAACACCACATAAAAATATGGTTGTTGAGTGATTTAAGAGAACACAAAATGGGTTAATTATTTCATAAAAAGAATAAAACTCATCCCCAGTTAATGTTTCTGGATTGAATTTCCCAAAAAATCATGTCATACTCCGTTTTGTTTATTTTGATTCCATTTTGGGAATGAGTTGGATATATTTATATAAATAAAATATCAATTATTGGGAAAGGGAGATCACTATTCACATCCTGAATCATCATCCAATTATGTACACATGTAAGGAGGAGGATGAATCTCCTTCAGAATAATTTTCTTAATTACGAATATTACTTCCTTATGAGAAAGCATACACACCTCAAATGATTTAGAAAAAGTATTGAATCATGCTTAGAGACATGCCCATTGTGAGGGACTACACTTTTGTGTTCCGTGAATGGTTTTATAGTCTTCCTCGTGATTAAGAGGTTAATTTCTCAATTTAACTTATTCCTAGATATTTTACTATATCAATGACACATTATAGAATGTCCAAGGTTGAGATGGAAGAACTGAAGAAGCAGTTATAGGAGAGTCTAGATAAATGTATTATATTCCCTAGTGCTTCACCATGGGGTACACCACTACTCTTTATCATGAAGAAGGAATGATCAATATGCATCTTCATATATTATTGTGAGTTAAATAAAATCATGATAAAGAACAAGTATCCCCAACCATGTATAGAATACTTTATCGATCAGATACACTATTCTTGTTATTTCTCTAAAGTGGACCTATGGTAATGATATAACCAATTAAAGGTGAGGAAGGAAGATATTCACAAGCCATCCTTTTGAACGCGGTATGAAAATTATGTGTTTATAGTGATTCACTGTGGATTCACTAATTCTCTATCATTTTTTTGTTAATTTAATGAATAGATTCTTTAGTGATTACCTCAAAAAATTTGTATTTATTGATAATATTCTAATATACTCCTAGAGAAAGGGGTAGCATGAGGAGAATTTTAATATTGTGATGAGGACTTTTAAAATAAACATAACTGTGAAAAAGTATACTAAATTTGAGTTGTTGATGGAGAAAGTATCATTATTGTGGCATGTTATCTCTAGAAAAGGAATATATATGGATCCAACCCAGACAAAGGAAAGTGAAGAGTGTCACAAGACAACCTATGTGATAGAGATTCATATTTTCCTTAGACTTATAGGTTATTACCGATGATTTTTGAAGAACTTATCATGATTTAAAGACCCACTAACCAAGCTATAGTAGAAGGGAGTGATGTTTTCCTATACTAGTTAATATTAAGATAGATTCATAGAGTTGAAGAAGAATCATATCACTGAACCAATACTCACACTTCCAAAAAGTGGGGAAATATTTATTGTGTAGTGTGATGCTTCAAAAATGGATTAACATAAGTACTGATGAAACATGAAAATTTTATATCATATTTCTCAAGGATGTAGAAAATTCTTGAGAAAAACTATCCCAAAAATGATATGGAGTTGGAATCTTTGATCAAATTATTGAAAATATAGCAGAATTTTCACTATGGAGAGATGTGTGAGATATATACTGATCACAAGAGTCTAAAATATATATTTACATTGAAAGATATTACTATATTCCTTTGAATACTGTTAGATCTCATCAAGGGTTATGACGGCTCAATCCACTACCATCCTGGTAAGGAAAATAAAGTGGAATATGAACGAAGTAGAAAAGATCCTGCATCATTTCCAATAATGATAATTGAAAAGGATTTAATATTATTATATTTTAAAAGGATTGGAATAAGAATCATTAAATGATGAACATCATCAATCCTTTCTCAAAAGATTAATAAACCATCCCTTATGGAGAAAATAAAATATGCTCAATGTAATGATTTTGAAATCTAAAAGAAGGTGGTATCTATGAGAAAAGGGGAATCCCCATATATTAAAATGTACGAGGAAGGAGTTAAATGGTTTGGGTCACCACAATGTGTACCATCCAATCTAGATATAAAGAAGGATATTTTGAATTATTCACATAGCTCAACCTTCACTATTCATCTAGGGAGTAGAATCATATATTGAGAACTCAGAGAGAAATATTGGGGGAAAATATGAAGAAGGAGATTGGTGAATGTACATTAAAATTTATGGTATATTAGAAGTATTTGTTGAAAGAAAAAAGTCTAAGGATATGATGAATCCACTACCAATACCAATATAGATGTGGGAGAACATTACCATAGAATTTGTCACTGGAATTACAAAGATATCCAGAGGAAACAATTCAATATTGGTTATTGTGGATCATCTTAAAAAGTCATCTAACTTTATTGAAATTTGAAAGGACATCTCAATAGATCCAATTGAAAGAATATACATCAATGGAGTGAAATTGATGCATGGAGTTCCACAATCGATTGTATCCAATCGAGATTTTAGATTCACATCCATGTACTAGAAAACTCTCTATCATGGTCTACGTAGTTATATAAACATCATTATGGACTATCATCCTCAAACTGATGGAAAATCTGGAATAAGTATTCAGAAATTGGAAGACTTGTTTAGAACATGTCCTATGTACGTAAAAATAGAATGAGACCAACATCCACCTCTACAGGAATTCATTACAATAATAGTTTCCATTCCATCATAAAAATGGATCAATATGATTTCCTTTATTAGAAAATATGCAGAACACTAACATGATGGGACATGGTTGGTTAATGTAAGCTTCTAGAACCTAAAATGGTCTAAGATATGGTGAAAAAGGTGAAAAGCATTCACTAGAACATCAAGCCATCCCAAAGTCAACAAAAAATTTATACATACAATCATCAATGAGACCTTGAGTTTATAGTTAGAGACATAGTATTTCTCAAAATATCACTATGGAATTAGATCATGAGATATGATAAGAAATGAATGATATATCCCCATTAAATATTCCCCTTAGAGATCCTTGACAATTTCAGAGCACTACCACCTACCATGTATCAAGTACACGATGTATTCCACATGTCCCACATGAGGAAGTAAATACATAATCCTTCACATGTACTGAGTTCATAGGTGGTATAGTTGGAAATTGATCTCCCATATAAGGATCATCCAATGATGATCTTAGATCATAGATACAATGTTCTATGAAATAAGACCAATCACTTGGTAAAAGTTTTATAGAAGAAGAATAATTATGAAGAGGCAACATGGGAACCAAAGGAAGCGATGAAGGGGAAGTAACCTAACCTATTTTCACCATAGTATGTAAAAGGAAATTTGAGGGTGAAATTTCATAAGGGGGAATCAATGTAATGACCCAAAATTTTATCAATGAAAATTTCCTTCAAATAATTATGTTATATAGTATAAATCAAATTAAATCACATAAAGACCACAATATAACCTATATAAATGAATAATTAATTAAATAAGAAGTAATTCTAGATGTTAAGGAACCTATACCGATGAAATGTCAACTTGACCATAGGTACAATAATATAAACGTTATGAATAGTAAATACTTCCAATATATAGTCACCTCACCTATAAAAGTATAAATAAAATTTATGCATCTTATAAATGAATGTATGACATTATTACATCATTGTATAAGTAAATAAATGTATAAAAATTATTAATTATGTGTATATATTTTCATAAGTTATGAATATTTAATTACTATTTTATGATTAATTTAATAGTTTAAAATAAAATTTATTTTCATAAAATTTATTCAAAAATTCATATTTTGTTTTCTAATGATTTTATGATAATTTAATGAGACATTATTTTATTTTTGAAAGTGTTATAAAATTAGCTTTAATTTTAAAATCTATATTTTACAAGTAAAAAATAATTTTAATTAAAAATTAATCATATAATATTTAAAATGTTATTTTCATTAAGTGGGGTTCATTTTGGTTTTATACACTTTGAGAAGTGGGTAGGGTGATTATTTTTGGGATTTTGCTGAAATACATGAATTTTTAGTTAATAGTGAAATACAATAATTTACCGAATAAGTAAATAAATGAAATTTTCAGTCACGCTTGACTCATGGATGATGTAAGTGACCACTTGTTCTGAATAACATGCAATAAGTATTGTATTTAGTCATAAAAATCCTAACTACTTATTTTATTGCGAAATATAATTAACTAATGAATAGAATATGAGAAAACACTCCTCTCCTCCATTATAAATACCACCCCACCACCTATTATCCTTACACATATCAAGCTTTGAGCCCTGTCCAAATTCTACTCAAATATCTCCCAAACCTCTCCCCTATAACCATGATCTCTTGGTCTCATAAAAATACTAAAACCTTTACCTAAGGAGTGTCCCAAGGAGGATAAATTCAAGAGGTAAATTCTTTTTTTCATTTCTTTTCTTTTTTTTTCATGTTCTTTCTTTCCTTATTCTATGCTCAACTACTGAAATAAAAATATAATTATAACTCTAGTAACTTACATATACAATAATTAGATTATTTTTATGGAATAATCTATCATCAATTCATTCCCCAATTCTTTTGTTTAAAAAACATGAAAGCATCATCTGTGATGTGTTAATTTAATAAATTCAAGGATGAGGGGGTTTAAATTCTTATTATCATATTTTAGGATTGTCATGGAAAAATTTTTATGGTTTAAAAAAATTATAACATATTTATTATATTTTATTTAATGTTCTATGACCATTATATTTATAGGATACTAAATAATACAATAAAAAATCATTGTGATCAAGAAACTACTAAAATTAATCCAAATGATTATTATTAACAAGTAATCTATTGATTCATCCAACATATCTGTAAAAAAATAATATATAACTCCAAATAAAATTATTTTAGTTCATTAATAACATATAACAGAAATTATGGATAATTATACACATTCTACATAAACTTCCATTCTCATATTCAAGCGAACCAATCATGAACTCCAAGAAAACAAATCCACCTGAATGATTAAATAAAACTCTATAACTCATATAAAAGACCATAAATAATCTTTTTAAAACTATAATGAATAAAATTAATTCATAAAATTTTCCTTTTTAGTAAATTAATGAATTTTATTTTATTATTGAGGTTATTAAGATCAAGTGAAGAAACATTTTGGACACAAATTTGATCCTTTCCAAACCTCCATATTTTCTTTGGGTAAAGTTTTCTCTCTATTTTCTTAATGTAACTCTTATTTATTTTTATTTAATTATCCTAAATTATTTTTAAATTTTCCAAAATCATTTATATATATAATATAATCCTTATAGGATATAGTAATACATGTTTTATTATGGTTCCCTTCTCAAATCTTCTCGAAAATCAAACTCGATTCAAGGGAACTTCTAGATTTATTACCCATTTTCAAGTGTACTCAATAATATGTTTTTATCCACCATTATTTCTATAATATCAAAAAAAAATTATAAAAATACATCTTGATTCATTTATGGATTTATAAAAACAATTATTCCTCTTCTATTATAAAGAATCATTAATATTTTCCTTAAACTGCACAAAAATTTATTATTTCTAAAGTTTCTTAAAAACTAATTTTATATGTATTCACATAATTTAGACATAAATTATCATGATATATTACTATTTTCACTTATTAATTTCCATTTATTATGTGAATCATTTCTTTCATGGACAAAATCATAATATTCCCTAATGATATTCCTTTTTACTTGATTAGGTTACCCAATTCTTTCCATGGGTTACCCTTTTGTTTTATTTCTTATCTATGATTATTTATGTGGAAAAAATATTCATTAAAACATTATTATGGGTTCCACCAGATATCAAATAAATTCATTTGGTAATTTATAGTCTCATGATATGTCATGTGCAATGGTCTTGGTGGTTAACTTTCACTCATGCACCATGTGTAACAGTATTGGTATCCAGCCTTGTCTCATGATCATCCTTGTGAAAGGAGTATTGACTCATGAAAAAGTACTGTTTTATATATATAAAACATTACTATGATTCTACTATTATATATTACCACATTTTATATGTTATTATTTCATATTTTTATTTAGGTTATATTCCCTTTTATATCATTATATTACGATTTCCATCACATGTGCTAAGATTTATTCTCATGTTTACTTCCTTACTGATATTTTTAGCTCATTCGTTTTTTAATATGTTCCCCCTAGGTTGTCTTATTCATATACAAGTGATCAAATGGCATTAGGATCTCATTTTAGGGATTAAATAAAATATTTTCTTATTTTGGTGTTATGATGTATAATTATGTAACTAATATCCCAGACACTAGACTTTATGATACATGGATTGTAATTTGATGTTTGATTATTCTTAAAATAATGTAATTATATATTTAAAAGGATAGATTCTCTATATAATAACCTAGTTTCAATTGGTGTTCTTATTTATTTTCCACCATAGATCGACTTACCCCTTAATATAATAAATATAATGTAAGAATTTATCTTATAACATGCATTGGAGGATAGATAATGTCCTCTCAATTGAGTTAATCAATTTTTTTTAATTAGGGGATCAAAAGATCCACTAAATGTTGTAGGCCTTTATTTTATAAAGGATTTAATTGAAAAATTATCTTTATTTTGATAAGTAGGGTGTTCTACATGATTCATGTTATTTATTATTACATGAGTTAGTTGAGACAGTACATCAATGAATTTCCTAGATCCAACACCCATTAGGTTAGGAATATCATTATATAAATCATCACATTTCCTATTACATTGGTTTTGAAACAATTTCTTCTTATTTCACTCTACTATCTAAAGTAAAGAGAAAATGGTAAGAGAATAATTTAACTTGTAATCATATAAAATTTAAACCATGAACATAAAAGGAATAACATATAATTGAAATATAAATCCTATCTTAGGACTCTCTTGGTTTTAAATATAGGTTATTCCTAGTAATCTTCTTATTTGGTTTTCTAACCTGAAAATCTATTCAAATCCTTAATAATAGTTCATAAAGGGATTAGGAATTTTACAAAGCATATCCTCATGGAGTGTCAAAATAGGTGTTCAACATGTCCTATTTACTGTTCACATTGTGATGATCATTTTGATGCCCAATTTTCCCTTTTCAGGGTTATTACTCCTAGGTGAAACTCTTCCAAATCCAGATATACTTATAACACCCATACAAGGATGTAATTTCTTGTAAACCAATAAATATATACTTCACCAAAATTACAATATATTTTTAAATACTTATAATTATCCCTAGGTTATCACTAATTTATTGTAGTCCAAATCCCCGAAATTTACACAACTATCCTCTGTAATTAATGATAACAACCCTACCATTTAAACTTACTATTTCATGATTCTCATCATAAATATCCATTAAATACAAGGATTTAAAAGGCTAGTGTATTTGGAATAATAGTTATATAATACTTCAAAGGAAACTAGAACATGATATATTTATTTTATTCTCAATAAGGAGCTCCTATAACCCCATTGTGCTTATGAAAATGAAATGGATAACATTGGGAAATACTTAAACAAAGGGGTGAGCTAAAATACCATTAAGGGAATAAATATGATAATGAATCATAACATGTGATGAAAATTATATAAAATAACATAATAGAAAAGAAGTATTATGAATAATCACATGATATCATAAAATAACAAACATGAAATCCTTTGAACATGGGAAAATAAGAAATTATAAGCAACATAGAACCCGATGTAATCAAAAGTCTAGGATAACCACCAATATAATATCACATGGTGTACAAAGTCCCATAAATTATTATGTTTTCACCATAATCAAATACATAACACCTCATAAAATTTTTTTTGTCACAATTAATTAATTAATTATCTAGGTGTACCCATCATAACGTGTATATTCATATTTTTAAGACAACAGGAAATCAAACTGAGGACATAAAGATAAAAATTACCCATATAATGAAATGGGTTGCATTTGAGAAAAGAAATAATAGAATTTATTGACCAACAAAAGGAAGGGGGAATAATCTTGGTATATATTTTAGATACATATATACATAATTTATAATCATTACATAACACTGAAAAGATAAAAAATGTTATACAAATACATAATGATCCTAACGTAAAGAAGGGGTAATCAGAGAGATCCCTTACCTTATATTCCATGAATCATTATGCACATGCACATAATTTCATAAATAATCCTATAAAATTCATCAAATACTTAATTTATAAAATTTCACATATTTATTTTATTTATTATAATTTTATTATGTTCATTTATAACCATTTCAAAGATATATAAGGCTTAATTTTGTTGTTATAGGAGTGTGTGTTTGATTTTTCCAAGGTCAAATCACATGTGGATAATTATTTTTGTTTATCTCAAATGAGGATATAATTATAAAAGTTAAATGAAATGTTTTCTCATGTATATAAAAAAATTTAAATGTAAAAAAACACATTTTCTTTCTGACAAAGGGAAGATTATTTTAGTAAAAATATTAACATTATAATATTAGTTCATTTTGGCGGTTTTACTAACCATCAAGAACGAGTTAAATTTTATTTAATATTATAGAATATATTAATTATATAATGTGAAAAATATAAAATATACATAATTATTTATATTTGGACCATTATATTCTAATTTTAACCTCCTATGAAGGCGATAGTGTAAAATGAAAACTCACCATCCACGAAGGCAACAAACTGATATAATATGTATAATAGTTTCATTTTGTAGAATAAAAGGATATGAGAAAGGGTTGGATGGTAAAAATTACATAATAAATATAAAAATCCAATATATATATATATATAGATTTATTATTCCACTTTGGATGGGGGAGGAGAGGAGAAAATAGAAGAAGAAACAAATTTATGATGTAAATTGAGAATATAACCTCCTACAAGATGACTTCTTGAAATAAAACTTTAGGAATTTTCAATGGAAATTGGGTGAGAAAAAAATCACTAGGGTTCTTGGGATATTTATTGGAATATATTTGGGTAGAATTTTGGGAATATCCAAGGCTTATAAGGATTGAGGATAAGTAGTGATGAGGGGTGGCATTTATAAGTGGAGGAGAGTGAGTTTTTTGAATAATATATTTTCTATTTTAACATTTTAGTTCAATACTATAAATAATAATTATTGTTTCTATATAAACTAAATGGTTCATGTGAGTTTTAATTAATGGTTTAATACCTTAGGAATGACATAAAAAATTCTTGTATTTAGCTTTATAATGATAAATACCATATTTTATTTTATATTACTATTTACAAAAATTATCCTTTTTAAAATACAAAATTTTTTTTTAATGTTTATATTATAAAATGGAAATAAATATTATGAAAATAATTTTTTAAATATGAGATATTAAAATTTTGAATAAAATCCTCATTTATTTGAAAAATGTTAATTTTAATATTATGATAAATATTTTTGACCCATTGAAAATTACGTCTGGTATCATAAAATAATATTATCATTACTATAAAACATGATATTAATTTATAAATCAATTTTAGGAAAATATAATTTGTTTTAAATCATTATATTTATTTGAAATGTGCAATTAAAACATTTATGTTCAACAAAAACAAAAAAACATAATTTATAATTTTTAAAACATTTATTTACATTTACCATGGTCTAAATACTTAATATTTTCATTATATAGTATACCTAAATAAAATTTTACAATTTTATAAGAGATATTATTATTCCTAGGGGAAATATTACTATTCAAATGGCCAGGTCATCATTCAAATGACCAGATTATTATTCCAACAGGTAATTTTTTAATTATCATATGGGTTCCATAATTTCTATAAATACCTTATATTTCATATATTATTAATTAAATTATATATTCTCTCAAAGTTGTTTATATTTTCATTTTCAAGATGAATACGGTGTTATCAATAATATTCCTTATTTCTATATTTTTTTTCATGGGTACTGTTATTCAGATGGATTGAGAAGATCAAAATTTTCATACTATAGATATCTTATTTTATAATATTATCCCCTTATAATATTTTTAATTCTTTTTTACATTTTTATTGTCTAATGTTAATGTTAAAATTATTATAAAAATTAAAGTTGGTTTTATCATGTGGAATGTGCGCATTATGGTACATTACTAAATATGACACAATTAAAAGAAAGGAAATACCATTGATAAAATTCCATTTCATGATTGAAAATGATTCTTTAGGAAAAAAGGTTGATCCACATGGTTGGTGAACACATTTTTTTAATATGTGTTTTTATCCTGAGAACTTCACTAAAAAGAACTTGGATACTACATGTTTGAACTAAATGGATAGACAAAACATGCACTAACAATGATATTTATCTATATTAAAGTCACATAGATATGAACAATAATGATATGAATAGTACAAACCCTGAAGGCTCATCCTGCCTCTACACTAATTTCCAGCCTTTTTAAAATTTCTCTATTACTCAGCTTGAATCTCATAGATAGAAGAATACAATCCAAATTAAATATATAAATAATGAAAAAATGGATAATATGTGAAAGCATTCCCAACCATAACACTTTATTCCCCAAAATGTCTCAAAATTTAAAATAAAACCAAGATATAAGTACTCTCAGCCCCAAATAATGTACCTCCTAAGAGACAACCTCTAAACCAATCTAGAAATAAAAAAATATATCACTCAGGGTGTGAATCATAACTCTAAAAGTCACCACTAACCACTTTAAAAATAGATAAGTCTCCTCACAAAAAAATCCCCTATTGGGTCACCCCACCATTTATTAATTCCACTAAATGAGTTGTCTAGTAGGAAAATCAACCTGAAAGGTCCACCATCAAAAATGACACGAGCCTCCACCTAAATGAACTCAAATAACATATACATTAAAAATATTATCCAAAATTTTCAAAAGATATTTATCTCTCCAAATATTCATAGGATATGAAGTCATATAAATTATAAATTACATGTAAAAAAAGAAATTAAATTGGAAAAGAAATTAAAAAACAGGGGAATAAGATTTAATGGATTCCTAAAATAATCAAAATTGACTATTATCAATATTCAATAGTTGATAAAAAAATTCCACATTTTCCTTTTAGATCCCAACCAATATAATTTCTAAAGTTTTCCCCATTGTTCATTGTAATGACTAGTCTTCAGAACATTTTATAAAGAGAGCCTGGAATGAATGAATTGAATACATTGGAATCAAATGAGTGAATGATTGATATCATATGAAGTAGAAATGGAAAATATTACTATAAAACAGGTTCTTTTATTTTACACTAATCACAATATGGGGAACCTTTATTAACAAAATAGGATATAGGGACACCAAAAATAATAGGATTCCCAAAAAAACCCACTAATCCATGAATTCGTCATCCACCAAATCTTTCAATCAGTTTTAGATAGGTGAAATTATTCTGGACTACATGTCCAGATAAATACACTTCATGAACATGTGAGAAATTAATGAAAAACTAGACACCATCTTTAGAGAAAAGGGAGAAAACTCATTAAAGAGGTCAGCATACTCCTTCAGTGTTCATTGGTCCTAATGAAGACCAATAATCTCTGCTACCTACTTTTCTATCAGCACCTTAGTAATGAAGAATTGGATGATTAGATTTATAAGTTTAATGATTATCATAAGTTCAAATACATAGACAAACCATTTTATGTTTTTGGTGATGTTATTTTGAAGTAAATTGTAACAATTATAAGGTTTTAGGAAGAAAAATATATTAAGGTTAAAATTACCCATTGGGGTAATATATGATTTGATGTTAAATTAATTAGGTTATAATGAATAGTATGATATAGATAAACTTTAGGGTTGAAAAATCATTCATCGACAAAGAAATATTTTCATAATTTTTATGATCAAGATAATGATTACCATTCAGGTTAGTCTCCAAATTTGATTCATGATATTCTAGTGAAGTTTACTACATTATAAGATTATAGAGTTATTTATCATGGTAATTAATGATAATTGGGGAGATGTTTCATTGGGTTAAGTTACATATAAATCTTATGATTAACATGTGATTTAACATGAAAGATTATTTGGGAATAATACAATTAAATCCATACTTTAGACTATTGTAATCCCTTTCTACTTATTAATTATGTTATGTTATTCCATTAAAAAAATGAGGAATTTCCTTATATTATTTTACCGAATGATGTGATCTATTAAAAGTGGATATTATTTCATCATCCATGGAAAATTCATCTTGAATATTCATCATTTAGAGGAAGAGATGATATTTTTGTAGAAATTGAATAAAGGATGAAATTGTACTTTACATGTAATTATATTTATATATGTTATTAATGAAATGATAAATGAATTTGTAAACTTTGGGAAAACAATCCTAAAAAAATATGTTATACTATTACTTTCATTTCCATTTAATTGATGATATTTTTCACAGCTCTTTGGTTTACAATGTCATTAACCGTGTCCTGATCAATCAATTTCTTTTGATAAATGATCTCTGACACAATCCATCATTATTTTAGACAATAGTTTTCATATATGTCTATATTTTCAACTCAAAATAATTTTTATCATATTTTTAAACCAAGTTATGTGTAATTCCAGATGAACATTTTACTTGTCTTCCACTTTTTAAGAGCTTATTTTACTAACCTTTTGTTTGATTTCAGTTTTCAAAAAATGAATTTTCAAATACATGACCATTTATTATCAATAAAAAGATCAAATAGAGAAGAACCAATTTATAAGGGGGTGGGTGGAATGTAACACCCTGATATCTTAAAAGAATACTATATATTATAATGTATACAACACACAACACTATTCTTAAATGAACAATAAAATAATACAATTTTATGACTATTATAAAATAGCTGTGGAATTTTTAGGAATTAATAGACATAGCCAACTCAGGAAATATATATTAATATCACAATCAATAAAATTTTATTGAAAAATTCTTTATAAATAATAACTCTATTTTTGGTGGAGTTAATTAATTTTTGAAATACATCCTCTTCAAAAATGGGTTTAATTGATGAAATTTTATTATAATTTTTTTTTTGAAAATTTAAAAAATTTATTTTATAAAAATAATACCATTTTGGAAATCAATTTTATGATTGAATTTTGTATAAAAACATTTCTTACTAAAAGAAATCATTTTTCTGAACAATTCTTTTTTCATTATGTTTAGCATTTTTATCATAAATTATTTTCTTCTAATTATATAAATTAAATCATAAAAAAATATTTTCCATATTTAGGAGAATTAGGTAATAAATTTTTAAATTGGGACCTTTTATTTTTTGTCAATATGAATAGTAACCATAGTATATTTTTGTTACCACTGAAAAGGTAAGATGGTTTAATTAGGATTAAAACTAATGTGTTAGACTTGAAATTATTTCAAACACAATAATTTATTTCATTATTTGAGTCTATTTTGTCAATAATAATTAAAAATTAAATATATGAAGTTTTTTATTTATCTTTTATTTTCACATTAATAATATTAAAGTAAAGGATAAAGTAAAAAATGTCAGTTTATTTCTTTTAACATTTATAAAAAATTTTATAGGGATTAAAAAATTTATGTTCTATTATTAATATCTATTTCAATTATTAATTTTTTTATAATGGTAATTTATAGTACAATTTTAATATTGAATTACTTTCCTTAAATTTTTACACAACATTAACACAGTGCTTGTGCAAGTAGCATAAAAATTAAGTAAATTCGTCAAAAGACTAAAAAATATATTTTTTGGTAGATTTAACTGGTACCACGAATTATAAACATAAATATAACATATTATATATGTTTGAAATATATATATATTAATAATGTGACTGTCATGTAGTTTCCAATGTCAAATTATGTGAATAGTTATTAAAATGATATTAATAGAATTTATGTTAAATAATATTTTATTAAATTATTTAAAAATCATTACAATATTGAAATATCATAATAAGGATGATTAATGGTAATATATATCATCCATTTTCTATTTTTTCCCAAATTCTCACATTACGAGTAAAATTATAACCCATTAATTTTGAAATATCCATTACCCCTATTAAGGTTAAAATTTGTTAACCCAGTGGTTAAACCAAAATATAATGTCTAAAATGATATATAACCCCCATAAAAATTTGATTTTATGATTATATTTTGACTAAATATTACTTATTTTATTATAAATGTCATTTTGGAACCATTTTAAATGAGATAGACACATATTATATTACAATATTTCATGTATTTCAAATAATGATATTAATAATATCTTATAATAAATAATATTTAGGTAAATTAGTAAATTTTTTAAAAAAATATTATATTTAGAAAAGTTAATAGATTATTAAGGAAAATATATAACATGATTTATTTATGATTAAATTTTTATTTCATGGTAACATTTTATCCCTTAAATAATAGAGAAAATTTATATTGTTAAAATTGATAGAAGGGTTCATGGCGGTTAAAACTATGAAATAAGAGTAAAAATATAACCAAAACTTATTAAAATTTTATTTCATAAGGTTATTTAGCGTCATAATTATATAGTAGTCTAATTATATCAAATTGGATCTATTTTTCTATCAAAATTATTTTATATTAATTTATTACTTTATGTAATTAAATGACTATCCCTCCCCTCATTTATAAAAGGGAACCAAGCCTATTTCATTATTCATAATATTTGAACTTTATGTCTTGGATAGTATCTAAACTAATTTCCTACTAGATTCATTTACTAAATCATAGAGTTTTTGTATTTCCAAAATACAATCCTTTTAAAGATTAAGGTGTAGACCGAAGATAGCTTCTCAAGAAAGAGGTATAACACTTAATAAAGTGTTTTCAATTTTATTCATTATCATTCAACATTTAAATCAATCTTAACAATTATGGAGTAATAAATTCAGTGCCTGAAATATAATTAAATTTTATTATGTTTATGGTCGACCATTATCCAACTTCTTACCATCCATTAGAAAATGATAACGTCGCTCGTGCATACATGTGGACTATCACCTCTACAAAGTGATGTGATTCATTTTTCAGTTATAATTTTAATATATGTTAATAAAGATAAATTTAATGAACATATATCCTATATATATATGATATAATAATGACTCTCGAAAGGTAAATTAATATTTAACTTTATTTTTTTTCTATCAATCAATAAATAGAAACATCACTAGTGAGTACGCATAGACTACCCTCTCCATGAATGATGAAATTTATTTATCATCAAAATTTTAAATAAATAATTATAAAAATATATATAATTATTGAATATAATTATAAATACATGATTTAAATTTTTTATATGATAGAACAATGATATATGTATAAGGCCCTAGACTATTGAACCAAAACATGCCTAAAAATGAAGCAATTAACTCCCATAACTATAATTTTAATAATAAATTATTAATAAAATTGTTCTAATCTATCACAATTATATCATATATGGTATGATATATATGATAAAAGTTCATTAATATTATTACAATAAATCTATTGTTAATATAAGTTGGTGTAAATGTGTACGAAGAAAGATGATACTTTTTGTATGGGTATTTCTCATCTCACTTTAATTTTTGTTTTACAT
The DNA here is from genome assembly GCA_963277665.1 of Viscum album. Lineage (NCBI taxonomy): Eukaryota > Viridiplantae > Streptophyta > Magnoliopsida > Santalales > Viscaceae > Viscum > Viscum album. The sequence continues at coordinate 1,819,754,710 of OY728127.1, forward strand.
ATGACTCATTAATCACATGTTTTATTTGTGTGGTGTATATAATACCCATTAAAAAATTATATTATTATCCTCATAAATATTATGGGTTTTAAAAATCTATATAAGGGCCTATCATTCATGAGGATTTGATTTAGCGATTTCCAAAATGGTACAGGTTCTTCATCTCAATATTATTTCATTGAGTAATGTTTGATATTATGAAGACCTCTGTGTTTATGAGGTGGATATACTAGAAATTTTAAATGTTATATCATGATTATCCCTATTTTCATGATATATAATGTTATATTTTCTTATTTATTCTATGGGTCTTATGAATCAAAAGTTACGAAAGTGGTAATGGTTTTATGTTTCAATCCTTTTTTACTAAATATTTTTATGCTTGAATTTTTTTTGAGAAAATTATATTTTATATATATGATAAATATAATTAATTTTGTTATAGTATGGTTATTTATTAATAATATATCTTTTTATACTTTAATTTTCCATGTTTTTATAACTCAAGAGAAATAAATAATATATTTAATGAAAACCAACTTTATTTCTCTCTTCTACTAATTTTTTTTCATCATCCAGTTTTTATCTAAAAGATTTTTAATTTTTTTAATAATATTCTATGATTATGTAATTTTATTTTTATCCATGTTTTAATTTTTATAATTATCTTTCAATTTAATCTTCTTATAGTTTTCCAAACAAGGTATTTTTGGATTTTTACTGTAAATGCGAAAGGAATATTTGTTTTAATGTGCTCGACCCACTCAATTATTGGGAGATTCCTTTAAATTTTTTCATAGTTATTTTCAAATAAATTTATCTCCTGATATTTTGGAAATATTTATATATTAAATAAGTGATATAAAAAGAAAATTGTATTATCCTTTGGAAATATTTCAGTGATATTTTAAAGGAATATTTCACCTATGATCACATCTATAAATGTTAATTATGTTTTGTTGGGGATAATATAAAATTATAAAATAATTATTCATTCTATATATGGTTTGTTATGATGATGATAATATATTTACAAAACCCATTCTATTTCTTTATGTTGTGTAATAAATAATTTATAAAAAAAATGAAACCCATTTTCTTTACATGGGTAATGATATGATGCAAAGCTGAATAGATTTTGATCTTATAGAACACATATTTATGGTACTAATTATATGAAGGGTGGGACAAAATTAATATATCCCTCCAATTAATTTTTAAAAATTTATACCTCATGAGATAATTATGGGAAACAGGTTGATATTCTTGATCCACTTTGGGAAAAAATTCAATGCACATGATTCACTTTGGGAAACAAGTCTATGTGCTTGATCCACTATAAGAAAAAAGTCATTGTTCTTGATACACTTTGGGAAATAAGTTGATGTTATTTATCCACCATGGGGAATAGTTATAGATTCCCAATCCACTCTGGATACATGATTCGATTCCCAGTCCATTATAATATGTAAAATAAGTGTTTATTCTTTATCCACAATGATTAAATGGTCTCAGTAGTTATTCTTTACATATGAAATTGTTTCTAAACATATGATAGTACCAATATTTTATGACATTATTTTAATCTAAAATATGGTTCATTATTGATTTATTATGCTTTTCTCACTATTATGGTTTATATATTTTGAAATGATAATGGTTTATTCCCTGAATCATGATTTTGATCCATGATAGATTGGGTATTGAAATTTAATTTCATGATAATGATATCAAAACCTTATGTTTATCTTATGATTTCATATGATCATCGATTGCTATCTCCCATGTTTACGCTTACTGATCTTCTAAGATATATAATTCATATTTTTAATTTTCCCAGGTAATGAAGAAATATTTCAATTATGGTATATCAAGAAGGGTAAAAAGCGAGAAGAACATTATAAGAGAGGATGAATAATGTACCTTAATAATATTTTTATGCATCTTGTATCCAAAGACACTAAATCATTATAGTTATACATTGGATAATAATGTTATGTATTGAATATTATTCTAAAATAACATAATAGTTATATATGAAATGTTTTGGGTTATTATAGGTGTTTAGGTAGTGAAACATGGACGGGTGCTCATGTTTTTGACAACATTTTACTTATGGTTTCTTGGGAACATTCTTGAGGTTAGAACAAACCTCAGTTGGTTTTATTGGACCATCGAGGCCTCTGGTGTAAATAATTGGTTTGGATTGGCATGTGAAGTAATGACTTAGTGGAGAGTAATGTGAATTTATTTGGTTTTAGGTAGGGGTCCTTGAACTTATTTGAGACTCTTGGTCTTTTGTGTTATTTTATTTTTCATGTGCTTCGTTAGTTTAACTTCCTGCATAAGATGTGTGTTTTAACTAATGAAGATTTCACTTCTTATAAATTTGGGGGATGATCTGAAGGGAAGTGAGGGAATATTAAATAGTTGAGATGACTCCAATGGATTGGGTGGATTCTTACATGTGGTACTATATCTTAAGGGACAAGTTACATGATATCGAGCTATTGAGATAAGAGACGAACTACAAGACCTATGTGTGGATTATTTTGTACAATGGTAGTTTGAATTATATGGCCTCCCTGGGTGAGAAGGGATGGACCGAGGTGCTTGAAACATACCTCTGTATAACATATGGGGATAGTTTATTGTGATTCAGTGTTTCCTCTCTAGAACATTTGTGGATAGGATGGTGTAAATTATTGACATCCCCAAATTCCATGGTGATGGGTTGGGATGACATGTTTGACCTCCTGAGAGTATGCAGTGATGGATCGATGTGACTTTTTTTGGCATCCCCAGGGTTACAAAGATAGTTTGAGGTGAAATTTTTACCTACCTAGAGTTTATGGGGATAGGTTAGGGTGACTTGATGGACCTCTCTAACTACACAGGGATGGGTTAGGGTACATGTTGATCCCAGGACTTTAGCGATATGTGCATGTTGTGGTCACCTATTTTTGTTAGTTATTGATATAAATTTTTTGTGGAATTGTGTTGATGAATTTATTATATTACTTATGGTATGTATTATATTATAGCATGTAATTGAAGAAGGTACTATATGGGTTGTAAAAATATTTTTATCCCGATATGGTGATGAACTAGGTATGATTGTATGTGCATGTGTATGATGTTTCTCAGTGGGTATGTTATAAGGACATGACTAGTCCTTATATATGAATTAAATTCATATATACATGATCATAATATCACATAGTTTGGTTGAGGCCCTAGAGATACTTACTAGGTTTTTGAAAATAACCAATATCCATATACACAAAGTGGGTTCTGGTGTACATGAGTAGAAATTCCCGTTTTCACAAGACAATGGAACCACATGGAGCAAGAATCATGGTACATGTCACCAGGTCATAGAGGCTAAGTATAAATAATGATATAATTGAATTGGGATAAAGGTCATTGTAGTATTTTTTTCATATCATATACTGGAAAATATATCATTTTTGTGTATGATGTATACCTATTTTATTTTTATCTGCTGCTACTACTGCTCTATAATGTTTGATACATCATGTATATAGTTTAATATTTTTATATTATATTCTAAATGGACCAGTCGTCTCTAAGTTTCATGTTTAAAGGTTGGTGGTGAATCCAATTTATGGATGGGTTATTCTATTTTTTTAGTATTTTTAGGCATGAGCCACATGGATGGTTTATATGGAATAGTCTCGCCATGATTCTATTATGTCATCATTACTCATTGGTAGCCTCTGGTGTATGTGAAGGCCTTCCTGAGGTCATTAAACAAACCCCACTTAGGATCCATTCTGTTCACCTGATATGGGTCCTTAAAAAACAGTATCAGTGCATGAATTGGGACAAGATAGTATAGTTAGAGTTGGATTTAGGATGTCGGGACTTGAGAGGTTGATCGAGTACATTCATGGAAAACAAGACATTGGTTGAAAATCAAGTTTCTAAGTGATTATTGTGACATTAAATATTCATTTCTGATTATATATTACTCCAAATATATATTTTTCACTTAAAAATAATAAATTTTCAATCATTGTTTATGTTTTTATCATAAACACATAATATTAGCATTGTTCGAGTTAATTTAACTAAACTACATTTTAATGTTTTGATCATATACTTCATAATACTAATCCAAATTATGTGATTTTTATTTTTAGTGATTCTAATGAAAATTAAAACCTATAATTATATGGGATATTTGTCCAATTAGGATAATTAATGGGTCATTTGGACTACATATAAAGGCCCACCAAATCCGTGATGAAAAATGGACCAGAGGCTAGCTAGTGAGGATCCACAACTTCTTTGTGTTTCCAGAGGCTAGATAGTGAGGATCCACAACTTCTTCTTAAAGGGTTCCATGTGGTGTTCTCCATAATGAAACCTCAAGGGGTTTCTGAAGAACAAATCAAACATCGAGCATTACCTTTCTTCCTAAATGTCCCTATCAAGTCATGGGTATACTAACTACCTCTTGTTTACATAACCACATGGAATGAGGTGAAGTGTCTCTTTTTATAATTTTTATCCTCTTCTCAAACCATATATATCAAAAATGAGATAATTGGTATCTATTTATTCCCCCAATTAATTTCTCCATGAGTACTGGGAGAAGTTAAAAATGATTATGGAAACCTACCCACACCACCAAATCCTTAACCAACCCTTGATCCACAAATTCATATGAGGGGATATTGGCCATGGAGGGAATACTCAGTGATGCCTCACGTGGCTATTCTCTAATTGAAAAAATCTAACAGCTTCACAATATCTCAGAAAAAACATGGATGGAAACACAAAGAAATTATATACTCAATAACATCATCAAGTTCAACAAGTCGATGATTTTTGGAACCCGTATCATGCCATCTCATCTGAACGGCACATGTACACAACTTCATGATGAACCATCTGAATGTTCTAGTCTAATGGATCTCAATATGACATATTTTCAGAGGAAAACCATCCCTCAGTAAATTTTTTAGTAGATTATAAACCACCACCAAACCCAATATGAACCATTTTATTCTACCTATAACCCTGGATTGAGGTTTTCTAATCCCATTTCTCAACCCCCTAAGTTCCCTCCACAAAATCCAAGACTACTCTGATGTGGTCATGGTGGTGATAACTTCAAAAAACCTTATCCTTTTATTCCAAAAACATAAAGGAAAAATAATCCTATTTATCCTCTAGGACACTAATTTCCTAATGAAACCAACTAATTCCCAACCCAATACCAACACTTTCCCAAAAATACATTTGAACCCAATCCTGAAATGCTCGACATATTCAGATGTGTTGAGTTCAACATTACCCTCATAGATTCCATCAAACAAATACCAAAGTATTTAAAGTTTCATAATCAATTTTGAACTCATAAGAGTAAATATATGGCCATTGAAAATGTTACAACCTAAAAATACATTCCCATGATGTGAAAATACCCAGAATCCTTTACAGTTCCATTCCAAATAGGGAGTTCCAACACTCATGATTCACTCATTGACCTAGGAGCCTCGATAAATGTCATGGACTAATGACATGTTTTGTTTAACAGGTGAATTAAAAGGATTATTGGAACCATAAATATGATACCTTAAACAAGACTTGATTGAGATTAAAACCATATTTATGTTATGTACTTGATTAAAGTCTTAAACCTGGGGAATACCGATCAAAACCATCTTGTGAATTGGGTGTTAATTTATAGAAATATTAAGAAAAGCTCAAGGATATCACAATATTAAATCCCTAATAATTAATACACCCTAATATTTATCAAATTATTAAATAAAACATCATCCACCAGTCAATTTATTTAATCTCTACCAAGAATCCCCCTATTAAAAATAGAAAACCAAAAGAATTGATTATTAAAAAAGGTACCATCTCCAAGGATTCGACCTAAGTGACATTATAAAAATTAGAAGAGTGCTGAAACATTGAATGCTTGATAGTTGAAAATTAGACATATATAAAATGGAGCCATTTTTTGGTATGGTTGAAATAATATATTTTAGTTTTGGAATTTTGAAAAATAAATTAAAAATAAAATAAAACTGAAGAAGAACAAAGGAAAACCCTTCTTCTTATAAAAATCATAAACTATCAAAAAATCCACAATGAAAAAACCAACCTTCCTCAATAATTTAAAATTTATCTGAATTCCGTATATCCTCCCAAAAAATACATCAGATTTTTTAACCCAAAAATCAAGAAAAAACTTTACAAACATAGGATGAATATTAGGGATAATAAAATTAATCAAGGGACATTCATTTCCCATCCAATTATTCTAGATATGGCCTAGTCTAGGGAACAAATCATAAAATAACGTTCCACCTATGATATGAATTACCAACCCTAGGAATTCAATATCAAAATATTAAGGATGATTTTGAACTCAAATCAAGTTTGATTCATATTCCATCTCATTTATTTGGGCCATCATATGGGGATCCACATATTCACGTCAAAGAGTTCCAAGTGGTGTGCTCTATTATTATTCCTTAAGATGTTCCTGAAGAAAAAATCTTACTTTGAGCATTCCACGACTCTATAGATAATTCCACTAAGTCAGGGATATAATACCTCCCACCTAGTTCCATAACCATGTGGAATGACATGGAGCGTCTCTTCATAGAGAAATTCATTCACACTTATTGAACTATTTCTATCTGAAAGGAAATAAGTGGTATTCATAAATTATAAAATGAATCACTCCATGAGTGCTAGGAGTGGTTTAAAAATCTTTTGGAATCCTTCCCACACCACCAAATCCTTAACCAACTCTTGATCGAATACTTCTATGAGGGGTTATAGGGTATGGACTAAACTCTCATTGAAGCCATACATGATGATGATCTTATTAGAAAAAGTCAAACATCTACACGAGATCTCATAATATGCATGGCTAGAAACATTCAACAATTCCATACTCAAGAACATACTCAAGTTCAAAAAGTCCAAGATAATGAAAACATTGATCCAAACATGATGACTATATGGATGAGTGATCTTACTGGTCTAATGAGACAAATAGATGTTGGTGATAATGTTCCAACCTTATCTTCTCCAAAATCCCTATTCCCTGAACCTATCATGAATTGTGGAATATGTAGCTCACCAGATCATCAAATAGACACATGTCCATAGCTTAAAGATTAACCATCCAATTCTTCTAGTCTAATGGAGCTTAATGCATCTTTTTTCATAGGAACTACCTCCCTCAACAATCATGCTAGTTCATTAGAAACCTCAACCAACCCCACCCTTGGCCCTTCTATTCTACCTATAACCATTGATTGATGTATATGAACACCATTTATCACCCCATAGTTATATCCTCAAAATATAATCCAATTATAATATGTTCAAGGTGGGGGTAACTTCCAAAAACCTATATTTTTTATTCCCAACCTCAAAGGGGCAATTAACCTCTTCCTCCATCAGGATTCCACTATCCCAACTATCATTCACAATTCTCTACCTAGTAAAAGGATTTTACCAAGAACCCAAATCAAGGTAATCCAAATTCAGGAAAAGCATCTTCTTTCAAGAACCCCGGGGAATGTGTGGTGTAAGATATTTCCTCCTTCACCAGTCCTAGCCTAAAAACATTGAAACCCAAATTGGTCAAACTGCATCCCACTTTAATGAGCATCAACCATCAACTTATTCCCAACTCCCAGATCAACCATTTACCAACCCCTTAGGTGTTGCAAGATCAATTTCACATCGACCTGTAAAGAAAATTTCCTTTCCCCATGATGAATCCCCAAATGAACCATTGAATTCTGATCATTAAAATGAAGAGAACAAAAATCCGGAAAAAAACATTAATCCAATCCCTTGACTCATTCCATTACACTAAAAAACACAATTAATTTTCCTCAAGGTGTTACTAATCCTATGAATCCCTTCGAACCCAATGTTGGAATTCATGAAAAGTTCTGAAGTGTTGAAGAAAACATCCCCCTCTTTAATTCCCTAAAAAATCCCAATTATACAAAGTTTCTTACAGAAGTGTGCACTCATAAGATAAAATTTAGCACCATTGAAAATGTTTTAACCAAATAATCAGTTCCCATGGAGTGAAAATATCCCTGTACCTTTACAGTTCTATACCAAAAAGGGAGTCCCAACATTGATGATGCACTCATTGAAATAAGAGATTTAAAAATTTTCATTCCTAAATCCATCTTCTTTAACAATTGATAAGGTCTATTTCACCGAATGGGTGTTGTCATCTAGTTTTCCAATAAAAACACTACCAATACTAAGGGAATTATTTAGGATTCCCTCTTCTGAGTCAGTGATATTATCTTCCGGGATGATTTCTATGTCCTTGACATGGAAGATGAAACAAATTCCTTACAATCCCCTTTTATTTTTGGAATAATTTTTCTCATGACATCTAAAAATATGATTGATGTCCATGTTGGCATATTATCACTAAAAATTGGTGACCAACTAGTCATGATCAATACTTCTCAATTTATTCAACAGTCATCAAAGAATCCACATGTATTATCCATCCATGCTTCTAAAATTCTCTCTAAGAGTGTTTTAAATGAAAATACATCATGTTATTCTTGTTCTAATCATAAATGATATTGTGAATTTTTCTTCTTAATTAACCAAGTCATAAATGTGGATGTTAGTGGAGACCTTTCACATGTAAAATCCACTGATAGAAATGATCATGAAAACTATTTGGAATCTCATATCACCATTGATGTCAACTACTCCTACATGTACAATAATGTAGAAAATGAAATATAATGCTCATTGGTTGATTAAAATTAGATAATCCAACATCTATGATTTCTTATCAATGATTATAAAAATTATCGTACAATTCATGTGAACCCTAAATCAATTTTCTTACCTTTTCCCAATGGAAGTTATGTTTGTCAGATTTTTTCCCACATTAGTAAAGTGATCACTAATGAGGTGGAAATAGAACTTTATTTGGAAAACAACATGTATATTAACGATCTGGAAAAAGATATCCAGTATCATGTCCCATTGGATATCCATTACTCCTCATTGAAATGTGATGATATAAATTTGTTAATAACAATTGTGATGTCGTACTCCGATTTCAAGTTATTTGAAACATAAATAATTGATCCAAAAAAATTGACACATATTTCAAAATTTCCATGCATAAGTCTAGGAAATAGATATTATCTATAAGATATGGTTTTGGATTTTGTATCCACAACTAGTTGTCTCTCAAGACCAGTGAGTTATCTTATCCACTAAGTCATATTGTTAGAATATATGGATTGATTTTCATGGACTAGTTAAACTTGAGAATGTTCATGAGTATGGAATTTTTGTGTGTTTACAACCATGTTACTTATGAGATCTTATGCAGATGTAGGGTTTTTTATAACAAGATAACCATTACTTATGACATCAGTGAGATTTCACCCCTATCCAATAACCCCTCATATATGTATTGGATCAAGAGTTGGTCAGGGATTTGGTGGTGTGGGAAGGTTCAATATTTTTCAAACCATGTGACACACTTTATAGAATCACTTTTTATTCACAATCTATGATTCTAAATGTCCCCATAAGAGTTTTTTTAACCTTAATAGATCATTTTATTCTTATTCTAATGATAAAGTGGATTTTGAATTTGGAATCCTCATTAAACAGGTTATAAATAGAGCAGTTTATGTTGACCTTCCATATGTTAACCAATTTGATCTAAAGGATCTTGAAAAATATTTGGAATCTCATCTCACCTCTGATCTCCACTAATCCAAAATGCTTGGTAATGAGGGAAATAAACTAAAATATTCATTGGTTAATTCAAATAATATTCTCCAATATTCATCATTTCTTATCCATGATTCTAAAAATTAACTTATAGGTATTGGGAACCATGAATCAATGTGATTATATTTTCCCAATGAAAATGTTGTATGTGAGATTTTTCCCCACATTAATTAAGTGATCACTGGTGAAGTGAAAATAGATAATTCATTGGAAACAAATTCACACTAATGATATGGGAAATTCCATTAAATCTCATGTACCCTTTGATCCCCATTACTAAACATTGGAAATTGATGAAGTAAACAAATTAAAAGAAACTAGGTTCTCATAATCTGATTTCATGTTATCCAAAACATATATAAATGATCCATAAAAATTAAAACATAATTTAGAATTTCCATGAATAGAAAACTATAAATTTTTTGGATAGAATCATTCCACAATTTGAAGATTAAAGGTAGGATAACCTAATAATCATCGAACCCCAATTGATTTTAGATCCCAACAACGAGGAAGGGACAATATTATACAATGAAAATGGAGGCATCCCAAAGGAGAATTTTTTCTGGAAGCACACTATAGTTGATAAAATAATGTGGCCACTATTGGACTATGGGTTGTCCACTACCACATTCTAGCTATAAAAAAAATTAATGCATCTATTCTTGGGAGGAAACCACCGTTTTATTTTACTTCAATAAAATTTTAATATCTTTTTTTTCAAAAAAATTAATAATTATTTTTTTTCTCTTTTAGGTAATGGGAATTTTCTAATGTATCACGAGAGAGAAAACATGACTTCGGAACCACATCTTCTTTCATATACCTACCACTGGATGGAGATGAAAACCCACCAAATCGAAACCAGGGGCACCACTTTCCCTCTAAATCCATATTTCTCTCTTCTTCCTCCCCCTTTTCTCTCTCACTCTCCCTCTTTCTTATTCATCCTCTATCTTCAATTTATTTACCACTTTATTAATTAAATCATTTTTTATCTTCCTATTTTGTGTGAGTGTGTATAAAAATACAAAAAAACTAAAAAAAAAAATTTAAAAACAAAACAAAAAAGAGTCTTAATTACGCACCATTAAATTTAAAAAAAAATTCCAACCATCTTGGGGAGTCCAATAACTTTTTTTTGTACAAACCATTTTTTATTTACATTATAAATGTAGATAAAGTATTTTTTCCCAAGGCCAAATGTTTTTGAATGGTCAACTTTTTATTTGGAAAATGTATTTACCAAACCCATGAGAAAAAAAATTAGACTTCTAGCCAAGGTAAACCATGCCCATATTTTCAATTTGTATATTTTCACCCCCAATTGAGAGTCCTGATTTTGTGGATCTTTGAGCTGAATTTTATACTTTATCATACATTAATATGATAGTGGTATTTTCAGATCCACATGAGAATAAAAATATCCAAATAGCCTCCCATTACGATTATATTGACCCTCCATTGAAAATCCACTTCGAGCCCATAAACCTCTTTTAGATAGCCACATTACAATACCTAAAACATGTCCTACCTGATATCTTTATGGATTTTCATTGCATGATATATTTGAATTTATATTTGGGGTATGAATTTAATTTTGGGTTCTATTTCATTATTTTTCGCATATTATCATATTCTTGATGTAAATAATCTATTTAAGTGTGGGGGAGAGGTTTTAGTTTAGTGAGTTTTGGGATTGTATATATCTGACATATTGTACAAGTGATATAAGAATTTTTTCCACATAAAATAAAAAAAATTGATAGGGGTGTGTATGAGGTATGTCAGAAATCACTATTTCTCAACATTTGATATTGTTATTACTATGAAAATTTATGTTTTGAGCAGATCAAACACGGGATGGGAGATGAGTGTGAGATTTTTTTTCAAGATTTTATTATGAAAAAAATGGAAAAAAATAAATAAGAAAAAAAATACTTGTGTAATTGGGAGAAGATTTTTTTTATGTAAATATTTCATCTTTTCAACCCCTATGAATTTTTTACCACTTCTGTGTCTTAATTTATAGATTCATTCCCTTGTAAATAAGTGTTTTTATTTAATTAAATGTTTAATTTACAAAAAATTATGCATTGTTTTCCCCATGTTGGTGTTTTACACTACTTTTCCACAATTTTGGAAATTATATTCCTACTATTCCATAGAAACTAAATAACCCCTAAAGGGACCCTTTGATTCTTGTGAACATTATAATAGTTGTAAGGACATGGATTTAAATGTATTTTTTTATTTATATGGAATTATTTAGAGTCTGCAAAAATTGACGGTGCCTGATTCTGAGGACTGGTCTGCTCAGAATGAATTTATGAAAAAACAATTTAAGGTACCTACGGAAAACCGATGAGCAACATTTTATAACTTTTGAACCAGTGCTTGGATTAAAAATCTGAGGGAACCATTGAATCTGCAGCACTGAGATTTAATTAAGGAAAGATTCACATCAACTACAGTATATTGGGAGGAAATGATAAATTTAGGACATTTAAAAGAATAATAAAATTAAAATTTTATTTTATTTGTCATATTAATTTCCTCCAGCGGTCAAGTAGCGGTGGCAGGACTAACGACATGTCATGCCATTAATTGTCTTGAATCCTAAATCTTTGTAACATCACTGTGGGAATTTGGGAGGTTTATTCATTAAATGTACCTCATAAATTCCCAATGGATTTACTCATCCTCCCAATATTTTACATGGGGCTTGGGGAGGAGTGTTGGAACAACATCACCAATCGAAAAAGATCTGGGAAAGAACCACTATGCCAACTACTTGGAGGATGATACCGGTTCTAAAGGACGGTGACGAATTCCACTGAATCATGAACCAATGAACGCCGAATCCTCCTCAAATGAGGGTGTTCTTCAACGAATCTTGATATTGGGTTTTTTCTTGTCTAAATTGAAGAGTTGTTGAATCAGTATACTACCCTCTTGATATCAAGCTAACGCGGAGGGCGTGGTCCAAACAAAAAAGGCCCAACCCTCTTCCTTTTGTTGAAATTTGACATGTTCATTGAAATTGATCTATTTGGTTTGGAAAAAACCCTGAACAATGGGTTTAGCAATGAATATGATGTCCTAGGAAGTCCATTGGCACCTTCAGATGGAAAAACGGTCCACTAGAGCTTGCCTGGTGACCCGCAGAAGACCGCCGGTGTGGCACCGGCACAACAGCACCAGAAACCGGAGCCGGTTGGTGACAGTTGCGGCCAACCGTGAAAATTATAGAGGCACACAGACGCGCACCGCCTACGGAGAAGGCCCAATCTACATCTGCGATGGGTGGAGAGGGCGGCTGGCTCAGGCCGGCTGCAGAGGATGGTGCAGTGCGCGAGCACTACTGGTGAAGGCAGCCGCATATCATTAGCCACAGTTGACGCAGGGAGCAGCTGAGACCGACCGACCGTAGGAGATGGAGAGGCGCACAACATCATGTCACTGGAGAGGCTGGTCGCGGATCTGACGTTGTGGCATCTGGAACTCACTCCATGCAGGTCCCATGGGACACCAGGTGGTCCCACATGGCCCTGCTACACAAACCGAATGTCTAAGGCCATTCATGGAAACCAGGGGGCCACTACCCCCGAGCCAGCTAGGGTTGTCCCCATTCCAACGGGCCACCTGATCCTAGTAGGGCATGCCCCTCAGCGGTCCTGGCCACTCCAGTCAAGTGGGCCGCACCAACTAGGAGGTCCTGGCAGGTCCGTAGCCTCACAGGCCGAGCCCATCACGGCCCAGCCCAACCGGGCTGGCCCAGGTCGGTTCAGGCCGGGCCGGGTCATACCAGATCTGGACCCTTTCAGGCCATATTTTTCTAAGAGAGACATAACTTATGAACTGTGCATCCATCTGATTAACCATCTGTGGTGATGGGATCCTTGGAGTGAGACAGTCCTTTAGTTATACTCCACTTGAGTTTTGAAGAATGGTGGTTTACGTCCCAGTTGGATCGAAAAAGAATACAACTTGGCCCTCGGTACTAAAACACTTATAAGTCATAGACCGGGTGTCCTATTGATGTGAAATATATCGGGTAGGAACCCTTATGACCTGGCGGTACTCTGGTATACCTTTTCATGGAACTTCATGGTGGTTGAGGTACGACTAGTTTCTTGATGATCAGATCCTATAAGAATCAAGTGTTCTTAGTGTGGGAATCTCTTGGGTGGTTGTAACGTGAAAAATAAATATCGATCCCATGTGGGAAATCATCTATCGATCCTATCTCGGTCATCGATTAACGATATTTTGTGGGTCAGAATCTATCTATCTTTTATGAGTCAGCGCTTAATGAACCTATGTGGGTCATCATCTATCGATCCTTTGTGGGTCAGCAACAGAGCCTCTTGATAGAATAAGATGATCTAGATTTGCAACTAATCATATGTAATTCCATAGTTCAGTTATATACCTAGTGTGAGATAAGTCTTTTACCATCTTGGTGTATCCTTCTTGGTGTTACCTTTGTGGTACTTTTAACTTGGTGGTGTTACCATTGTGGTGTTACATTTATAGTACTTTTACCTTCTTGGTGCTACCATCATGGTGTTACCTTTGTGGTAATTTTTCATTCATGGTGTTACCTTCGTGGTGTTACCTTTGTGGTATTCTTCCCTCATTTATCAGTTTTTAAAATGGCTATAAAGTTGGAGCCTTATGTTTCCTCGGGTATGAGACGATTATATCATGACAACTTAGATTTATGTATGGGAAAATACCTATGTAGAGTGGATTACTGGTTTGTGATTTTTGTTTGAGGTCTTTCTTTGTGGTTTATCCTTTGTAAAATTATGGGATACCATTAGGGGACTCGTGATCCGAAATGAGTGTTGTTATTCTAACCCCTGCATGGGCTACGCCTGCACCTTGTTGTGTTTTGAGCAGATGACGAATTATATTGATCAAGGATGAGGGAGCTAGGACTGGACGTTGCTCAGAGGTGGACCATTGGACATGATGTGCTGTAGTGACTACTATATGTGTGTTGTACCTACCCTTCAGGTAGAATCATCAGTGGAAAATCCCTGAGCTGTTTTCTCTTTTTATTGGTATTTCTACTTTTCAGATGGGATTGTATTCTGGCCCCTTTACTTTCATTAAACTTTTTTACTACAGTAGTTTATATCAGGGTTGGTTCTTATTGTGTTCTTGGATTGTGTGCTTATACAGGTTTAAATTCAATGACATCCCATTATAGGGATACACCTTTTAGGTGCTAGTCACTAGCCCCTGACCCATGGAAGGGAGGCTTGGGGTAGTCATAGCACGGGCCCTGAGGGACAGGTTGTGAAAAAGTGGTACCAATGGAGTCGGTTCTACTGATGAACTAGGACTCTGATCTTTTCAATGTGGAAATATTGTTAAGAGTTATGAGTGTGGTTTTTAGTTTTGGGAATCTAGTTTTGGTGTGTTGGTCGATGTATCCATACACAAAGACCTTAAATTCGTATTTCCAAATCAGCGCATGAAAACACCGATTGCATGTGTTTTGAAATTTTTTTCAAATGATTTGTTTGAATCAGCTCACCAGGTATAACATGTTTATAGTGTCCTACATGTTTTCAATCAAGATTTCACCATGTAGACAGCCAACCAAGATTCCCAACTGAGTACAATATGATGGCCCACTGAGCAATGTGGCCTCAATGTAGGGACTTTATATAGTGTTAGCACCTTCAGGTGGTGTATCAGCAGCACCACTACCTGTGGGGCAGCAATTGCATCTAGCCCCACTTGCAAAGGGTGCACACTGATTGAGTGCATTACACAAGTTTCAGCAGCAGAGGTCTCTGAGGATATGATGTGAGACAGATCCATATGTGGCTAAGGACTGGCTGGAGGCTATGGCCAGATTTTTTGGATAATTTGGGAGACCTGCAGATCCGACGGTGATCCTAACTGCCAGTCTCTTATAGGGAGAAACTGGGAGATGGTGGAGTCTAACACTACAGTTACACGATGAGTCGACTCTCACCTAGGAAGAATTCAAGGGAATTTTTAGCGTATATTTCTTCCCAACAACACTACGCTCAGTGCTTATACCAGAGATATTGCACTTACAGTAGGGTAGCATGACTGTGGCCTAGTACTCGACGAGGTTCAGAAATATCTCCCGCTACTCCACTGACATGGTAAAATACCCTTTCCTCAGTGCCCAGACCTTTGATAGGGGTCTCCAAGAGGATATCAGATCATCGACGATATCTCTCATCATTCCGACACAGGCTGGGGTGTTAGAGAGAGCACATTTGGTGGAGATATTCCTTGATGAGCAGACACCGAAAACGAGATCCACCCTTAGATGTCAGGTATCATAGTCATCCATGACAGGAAGTGTACAGATGATGTAGGGTCCCAAGAGGTCCAGACCTTCTAGTGGATGATGTTAGGATACATGGTTAGTGGGGAGGGGCTCATCGGATAAAGGAGGATAGATGAGGAGTAGGAACTACTACTCGTGCGACGGGATGGGTCACGTGGCTTGCGACTGCTTGACCCACCATAAAGATGACCAACAGATGGTCGAGGGACCGTCGAGGCAGAGGCAGAGGTTCGATCAAGGAGGTTCACAGGCAGCCTGTAGATGTGGAAGGGGATATGGTTGTGCAATAGGTGGTTGGTGGCGATTCGAGGTTCTACTGCCACCACCTCCTGGTAATCCGCCATGTCCACAGGGAGCTAGTGGGCAGGGACAAGATCAGCTCTAGGAAGTTGAGTTCTATGACCACAAAGCTCCATAGATGATTCTAGGTATGATCAATGACTACTCCACCTTAGATAACACACTTATAGACACAGGTTCCAGTCACTCTTTTATTACCATGACTCTTTTTTTGATCTCGGAGATTTGAGTGGAGCCCTTGGCTCGATCATTGTGATTAGAGACTCCGATGGGAGAATATTCAATGATTACACACTATTGCTGATAGTGTGAGCATACTCTAGGGGGTGGAGCTTCGACTGGGATCTTCTAATAGCAGCGTCGAGGCCTTATGAGGTCATCTTGGGTATGGACTGGTTATCCATAGTCCATTCTTAGATTTACTGTACTAGGCACAAAGTGTAGTGTGTCCCCAAGGATGGGACTGGGTTGTTCTTTCACCAGTGAGAAGGGAACCATTGCAACATTGAATGGATTTTCCAAGAGGAAGGTTCAACTAATCACACGTTAGTTGGCTAGCGTTACCCTTGGATTTGTTGATGATGAGAGTCAGAGCTATCCTGTAGTGGTGGACCAGTATGCTGATGTCTTCCCTAATTATGTTCTTGGACTACCTTCTTGTAGAGAGGTGTACTTCTACATTTACCATTACCACAAGACGACACCAATATCTACACCAGCATATCAGATGGCTCTTGTGGAGCATCGTGAGTTACAGGTATAGCTAGAGGACTTGCAAAGGAAGGGGTTCATAAGGCCCAATGTTTCTCCATGGGAAGCACCAATTTTGTTTTCCAAGAATGAAGATGGGAGATTGAGACTCTCTGTGGAATATCTGTGCCTGAACCAAGTGACTATGAAGAACATGTATACACATACAAAGATTGATGATCTCCTAGATTATCTAAAGGGAGATTAATGATTTTCTAAGATAGGCCTCAGATTAGGCTATCATCAGCCTAGGGTACGAGATGATGATGTGTAGAAGATGACCTTCAAATGTCAGTATGGCCACTATGAGTTATCAGTTATGACATTCAGTGTGACCAACACCCCTATATTGTTCATGGGACTCATGAACATGATCATTCAGTCATACCTTAATTGCTTTGTGATGGTCATCATTGATGAAATCTTGGTATACACGGTATCAGAGGAGGGTCATGCTTATCATCCGCAAGTAGTTCTGGATACACTTTGAGAGAACATACTTTATGGTAAGCTCTCAAAGTGCCAGTTATGGATATGGGAGGTCCACTTTCTAGGACACATAATCTCAGAGGCTAGAATTGTGACATATTTGGTGAAGATAGAAGTGGTGCATGGTTGGGAGCCACCCAAGAGTGTGATCGAGGTGAGGAGTTTCCTGGGATAGGCTGGGTACTACTGGAGATTCGTACCAAAAATTAGAAGATTTGTGGCACCCTTTTCAACATTGACGAAGAAGGGAAAACCCTTAATATGGACAAAGAGATTCCAGAAGAGTTTTCAGGAGCTGATGTAGAGACTACAGAGGGCACCCATCTTGAGGATACTAGAAGTGGTCGTCAGGTATGTAGTATACTGTGATGAATCAGGGACCAGACATGGATGTGTCCTGATGGAAGAGTGAGCAGTGATCGCTTATGGTTAATGAAAACTGAGACAACATGAGCTGAACTATGCTACCCATGACCTGGAGATAGTAGTTGTGGTATACTCCTTGGCAATGTGGTGAAACTACTTTATGGGCGAAAAATTTATTTTCTACTCTAATCAATAGAGTCTTAGGTATATATTCGCACATAAGGACATGAACATGAGACATCGATGTTGGCTAGAGTTCCTCCAGGACTGTGACTTTGAGATTGACTACACTCTTAGGAAGGGGAACATAGTGGAAGACACACTCAGTACGAGGTCTGGTTTACAGCTGATAAGTGAGGCGATAAGGAATTTAGCCGCATTGCAGATATCCTTTGTGGATAGATATGGTGTAGGTTACCTCTATTCTATGAATTTCACTCCCCCACTTCTTCAGTGATTTCAGGAGGCACAACTTGGGGGCATTGACTATGAGGCTTGATGTGCTCAAATATCATTAGGACATGCACCTGATGGAATTTCTGATGATGGTGAGAACATCATCCTCTTCATAGGATTTACCATGGTACCAGTGGCGCTATAGTTGGAAGTGTTGAGAGAGTTACATACGTTCCCTCTAGTGGTACATCCTAGTGTGGAAAAGATGTACAGGACCTCTGACATCAGCACTAGTGGCTAGGGATAAAGAAGGTAGTGGTCTAGTTAGTTTCACGATTCCCCAATTTTCAGCATGTTATGCCCAAGCATCAGGTTCTAGTAGGCTTAGCGAAACCACTTGAGTGCCAGAGTGGAAGTGGGATGATATCTCTATGGACATTGTGATAGGGCCTCCACATTTTCCTAGGGGACATGATTCCATTTGGGTGATCGTTGACAGACTCACCATGTTGGCCAACTTCCTACCCAACTTAGAGTAGGGATAAGTAGAGGGCTTAGGATAGCTCTATGTAAAAGAGATTGAGCGACTTCATGGGGTTCAATCGAAAATAATCTCTAACCGTGACATAGGGTTTACATCCTGGTTGTGGAAGGGATTATAGGAGGCATTTAGGACTTATCTACATTTGAGCATCCCCTTTCATCTTCAGATGAATGGTAAGACAGAGTGGACCATTCCGACACTGAAGTTCATGCTTCATGCTTTCGTCTATGATTTTGGCCATATTTGGGTGGATCACCTGCCTTTGGTGGAGTTCATAAACAAAAATAGCTATCACTCCACTGGCGGTATGGAACCATTTGAGGCCTTGTACGAATGAACATGCATGTCAACTCAATGCTGAACAAACCCTGGGGAGTCAGCACTTATGGGTCCGTAGTTGGTAAGACCTACCACTGAGACGATGCTGATCATCCAGGAGCAGATGAGGACTAGACAAAGTAGGAATAAGTATTATGCTGATAGGAGACATAGACCTTTGGAGATTGACGAGGGAGACTATGTCCTCCTAGGGGCCTCCCCTTGATGAGGTTTTCCGAGATTTTGTTGGGGCATCATGTTATCTCTGAGGTCCATCAGACCTTTTCATGTTCTCAACAGAGTTGGTGAGGTGGCGTATCGTCTGCCTTTTCCACCATAGATGCATTGGGTGCATGATGTTTTCCAAGTGTCATAGTTGAGGAGGCATGTCCATGATCAATCCAACGTCATCGACTGGGGTGAGCTGGACATCGAAGGTGGGGTGACGTTTATAGAGGTTCAAGTGGATATTGAGGATCGACAAGAGTAGGTCCTTCAAGGATGATCGATACCTATGGTGCGTGTTTGTTGGAAGCACATGAACCTCTAGGAGAGAATATGGGAGTGGGAGGCTCAGATACAAGCTCAGTACACCAATTTTTTTCCTTAAT
The DNA here is from genome assembly GCA_963277665.1 of Viscum album. NCBI lineage: Eukaryota > Viridiplantae > Streptophyta > Magnoliopsida > Santalales > Viscaceae > Viscum > Viscum album. The sequence continues at coordinate 1,819,774,637 of OY728127.1, forward strand.
CTATGTTGTGTCTTTTGCGGACAAAAATCCCAAAGGTGGGATGAATGTAACGACCATAATTTACCAGTATTTTTTTATATTTTTATTTGTATATATTTATTATGAGTTTGAAAAAATTGACCACACCTAATTCTGAGGCTCAGTGTGCCCAAAATGAATTTATGATCTTTTGTAAGGTACGTTCTGCAAATGCGCGAGTGACATTTTCTAACTGTTGAACTGGTGCTCAGATTAAAAATACGAGAGTATCATTTAATCCACAAAAATAGGATTATCAAAAGTAAGGCTTCACTTTCACCACAGTAGGTTGGGAGAAAATGATAGATTTTAGACATTTAAAGGAATAATAAAAAAATAGTGTTATTTTATTTCACTTTTTCTTTTCCTCCAACGTTCAAACAGTAGTGGTGAGACCAACAACATGTCAATCCATTAATTGGCATGACTCGTAAATCTTTGTAACAACACTATTGTAATTTGGGAGGTTTATTCATTAAATAAACCTCATAAATTCCCAACGCTGTTACTCACCCTCCCCCACTACTATTTATATTGATCATGGTGAGCAGTATTGACACAACTTCACTAAGTGATGAAGCTCTATCAAATTAATTTGACACCAACCACTTAGAGGTCGAGACCAATTCTAGAAAGTGTTGATGAATGACACTGAATCATGAACCAAAAAACACTAAATCCTCCTCAAATGCGAATGTTCTTCAACAAATCGTGATGTAGGGCTTGTTTCTTGTCTAAATACAAGAGTTGTTGAATAGGTATACTACCCTCTTTCTATCAAGATAACATGAGGGTAGCAAGCCAAACAAACAAGGCCAAGACCCTTCACCTTTGGTTGAAATTTTATGTGTCATTCGTGAGCGATCTATTAGGGTTTGAAGAAACACAGAATAGTGGGTTTAGCAATAAAGTGTACGTCCTGGGAAGTCTGTTGGCACCTTAGGATAAAAAAATGGGCCCCCCAAATCTCACCTAGTGACCCACGGAAGACCACCGACATGACACTAACACGATAGCACAGGATCCCAACATTAGTGGGTGACGGTGGTGGTTGGCCACATAGAAGATGGTTGCACGCCAACACCCGCCACTGACAGAGAAGGTCACGACTGAATCCCTGGCTGGTGGAGACAAAGGCTGGCTCAGGACGACATTGGAGGAAGGGGAATCACACATGCACCATCATAAAAGGTGGTCGCCGCTCATTAGCCGAGGCGGACGAAGGGAGCAGCTGACACCAGCCTGTTGTAAGATATAGAGCAGTGCACAACGACACGCGGTCGGGGAGGCTGGTCGCGACTCCGATGTTTCTGTAGTAAGGACCCACTCCCTACTGGTCCCGTGGGACACCAGGGGGCACCACGTGGCACCACCTAAAAAACCAAATGGCTAAGGTTATTCAGGGAAACTGGGGGGATGGTCCTCCCATGCTAGCTAGGTTGGGCTATGCTTCAGCAGGTTGCGCCTCCAGTGTGCCACACCCATCAGCGGGCCGGGACACACCCCTCCATGGGTCGGCCCACTCTAGCCCAGCAGGTCCCACCACCCAAGATGGTCGGGTTGTTCCACGACATAAGACACTTCGGTCTTGGATGGGTCTGACCCAGACCGGGTCAGTTCAACCTGAACCGGGTCAGTCCAGGTCGGTCCAACTTAGTCGGACCGGACCTCGACCCTTTTAGGCCCAGTTTCTCTAAAAGAGCCATAACGTGTGAACTGGGTGTTCGTTTGCAGAATAGTCTACAGTGCTGGGATACATGGAGTGAGAAATCCTTTTAGTATACTCCAATTGAGTTTTGGTGAATGTTGGAGTATAGTCTGGTTGGATCGAACCCTAATCCAACCAGTCACTCGGTACTAAAATGATTATATGTCACAAACCAAGCGTCAGATTAACGCGTCGTCTGTTGCGTTGGAGCCGTTACGGCATGGTAGTCCTCTAGGATACTTTTTTTGTTGAACTTGATGTATGTTGACGTACTACCAAAGGATTTAGGAGTGTATCCTCCCAGAATAAAGCGTGATTAGTGTGGGAATCTCGTGGCTCACTTTAACCTGATGAAAGGACATAGATCAAATGTTGTTCAGCATATATCAATTCTATGTGGGTTAGTGGTTAGAGATCCTGTGTGGGTTAGTAACTATCGATCCTGTGTGGCTCATTTCTTTTTGATCATGTGTGTTTCAGCATCTATCGATCCTATGTGGGTCAGCAGTAGAGCCTCTTTATAGAATAAGATGTTCTAGATTTACGACTAATCATTTATACTTATCTACTTGAGTTATATACCTGGTTTGAGCAGAGTATTTTACCTGCATGGTGTTACCTTAGTGGTAGATTTACCTTCGTGGTGTTACCGTTGTGGTACTTTTACCATCATGGTGTTACCTTTTTGGTATTCTCCCCTCATGGATTAGTTGTGAAAATGGATTAAAAGTTGGATCCTTATGTTTCCTCATTTGTGACATGATTATATCTTGATAACCTAGGTATATTCATGGGCATATGCCTATGTAGAGTTGATGACTGCTTCATGCTTTATGTTTGATTTCTTTCTTTGGGGTTTATCCTTCGTGGAATTCATGGATACCTTCGAGGGTCTTGGGGCCTGTAATGAGTATTGTTATACTCATCCCTGCATGGAATACCAAACACCATTTTGTGTCATGTGTAGATTAAAGACAACATTGATCAAGGCTGATTGAGCCAGGAATGGATGGTGCTCAGAGGTGGACCATTCGACATGACATACTGCATTGACAACTGATCATGAGATGTACCTACACTTTATGTAGGATCCCCGGTGGATTATCCAGGAGCTATTTTCTATTTTCAGTTGTACTTGTAATTTTTAGTCGGGATTGTATTCCAGCCACTTTAATTTCATTACACTTTTTTACTACAGCAATTTACTTCATGGTTGCTTCTATTTGTGTTATTGTGTTGTGTGTTTGTACAAGTTTAAAGGCAATTCCTTCCCATTATAGGGATATTCATTTTCATTATAAGTCACCAGCCCCTGGCCTATAGAAAGAGATCTTGGCGTAGTCATGGTACGAGGCCCGAGGGACAGTTTGTGAACACAGTGAATGGAAGTAGAGAGATCTTACCAACATTATGATTCCAGTTTTGGTTGGTGAATGAGTGACCCACCATTAATAAATATCATCATGATAGGATTTAGTTATGATTTTCCAAATTTTAAAATTATAATTTTGATCATGAAAAATGAATTGATTTAATAACATTATTTTTTAACATTATTTGGTGGAATTCAATATGAATGAGTGATCTACTATACACCCCCTTGAATGATGAAAACAGAATTTTAATATTTGTTTTTGAGTAAATAGGATTTTTTATGTTTTTAATTGATATATACGAGGAAATAAACAATCCTAAGTGTACGGGAGTATTACAGATTCATTAATGCTTTTAAATTACTACCAATATATAATTTTCTCTTCAAAATGATTAATTTCAAATTAATGCTCATGTTTTGATCATAACCACATAAGAAGAGCTTCGTTCAAGGTCATTTAATTAATCGTAAGTTTAATTTTTTGATATTATATTTTAGAATAATAATGAAAAATACGTGATTCTTGTTTTTTAGTGTTCATGATAAAAATTAAAGCATATAATTAGAAGTTATCATTGGAAAATTAGGCCAATTAAAGGAACATATGGACCAAACATGCAGGCCCACCAAATCTGGGATGAAAAATGGAGCAGCCATGATGATATAAATTCTAACCGAAATAAAAAATCCCAAATTTTATGAAACTACATATTTTATTCTAGGATATATAGACACATATTTTATAAAAATTCCCCGAACCAAATCAAACAATAAAGGGCCCAAATGAGGATTTTCAATCCAACCCACAATTCAATCTGGAAATTCAATTTAGCATATAATACTTGACGATTTATCAATATATAAACTTATAAATGATCATAGATTATATGGTGTGAAATATATAGTATACGTGTCTAACTTTTCTGATTAAATGGTTTAGATTTTAGGGATTATTATAATCCAAAATCCATTCACAATGGGGCCCTTGAAAAAATATGGATAAAAATGGATAGGTGAATATATTTAAGTAAAACATACATAACTTTAGATTCAAAATTACATTGGCCCCCAAATTTGGATGTTAAACTATTCACATAAATGTATCAAACTTTTAAGAAGAAGATATCCCTATATTGAGTTGTTTGGATATCCAAATTGGCAATCCAAGTGTATGTGAAGATTTGGAATGTAGATATTCCACCACCTTGGTCTATAAATACATCCCCCTCTTATCCTGGAAAGGGTTTGGAATATATTAATAGATGAAGAAAAAATTATCATGAAAAAAATCCTTTATTATGTGATGGGAGGACCTTCCAAATTCATTATTTTACTTGAGTGTCCTTTCCTCCTCTCATTTTTCACATTCTTTTGTATTCTTCTTTATTTTTAATCTTATATGTGTTTGGGTTTTAATTTTCTTTTAATGAAATTTTTTTCTTCATTATATCATATAATAATCCACCGTCTGTTTTTAATATTATTTTTCTTAAATTTTATTAAATAATACTAAAATTTATTCTTTTATTGCTTCTTATAAGTAAATCTAAAGTGTGTTTTAAACTCACTTCACCATCCATGTCTGTGTTCGTTTCAAAAATCTTTCCTTACCCCTTTCATTTCATTCTATTTGTAATTAGTCACTATAAACATATTAAAATAGATTAACAAACATATCAATTCCTAAGTAAACCATTCTTTTGGGGTGAGTCGTAATTTGGGGATATTAAGTTATCTAGAGCTTTTTCTCAATGAGTACAATTTAGGTTTCTATTATGTATGTTAAATGAAAAATTTCCAATATCAATGAAATGTTTTGGTAAACATATGGATTTCAGTCATTATTGGAAACATAAATAAACTACCATAAAAAAGTATTAATTGATATTATAACCCTAGTTATGTCATGTCTTGGATTAATGTCATAAAACTATGGAATTTCAATCAAAATAATATTGTGAAAGTGGTGTTAATATAATACCATATAAAGAAAAGATCAAGGATATCATAATCTTAAATCCATAATAATGACCTCACCCTAATAATTATAAAATTTTTAAATGAAATATAATCCACCAATCAATTTTTTTAATCTCACCAAAGAAACCCCCTTTCAAAATAAAAAAATAAATAGAATAAAATATTAAAAAAGTAACATCTTCAAGGATTTAACAGAAGTGTCATTATACACATTAGAAGAGCATCGTACCTTTGAACAATTGATAGGTGAAAATCTGCCAGACTTCAGCCTGGTTTTTGGATTAGACACTTTAGGACAAGTGAAGTGTTTGGTGGGATTAAGAATCCCAATGTGGTATGGATGAGACTCATGGTGAGTTTAAGGCATTCTCAAGGATCTAGTAAGTCAAAAATGTATCATGGTAGTGGCATGATATTATCATAACACACACACTTATGGGAAGTATTTTTTGACATGATGGCCTTATCATAATCAATATCAATTGAATAAAATTATAATATAATAAATTATTTCTCACTTATATTATAAGTGTTGATGAAATTAATATGGTTGAAAGGGTTATGTTTGATTTATGTTACTTACTTGCTAGCTACATAAGGGAAAAGTATTATTGAAATTTTTTATTTTGAGAAAACCAAAAAAAAATTAAATGGAAAACACATGAGGTGGTGTGAGGTGTGCGTAAATGGTCTTATAGGCTAGTTTTATTAAAAATTTCATTTGGATTTGTTTATTTTGTAATTTTTTTAATTTTATAACATTGTAAAAAAATTAAGGGAAAGAATTTTAAAATTGGATTTGTAATGGTTCTTTAAAATTATTTCCAAAATTGTTGTTTTAAAATGGGATTTATTTTTGAAAAATAGTCTGAGTAGGCCTAATATTTTTCTTTTTTGAATTTGATATTATTTTAAAACCCTTCGATTCTAAGAAGTTCCTTGATAAATCATGGCAGTTTGTGTTTATGTATATTTTTTGGGAATGGGTTTTTTAAATTTTGAAATTGGTACCAATGAGAACTAATTTTTTTATATTTTTTGTGTTAGATGGAATGAAAAAAATTGTTGAATTGTGTGATCAGATCTTGTGTGGAAGTTAATTAGAAAACTAATTAGCAAGTTCAGTATGTGTGTGACTTGTTTTTCCCTAGTGGGAAGAGGGTAACCAATGATTGTGTTAGAAAATTTTATTTATCTTAAATGGTTTATTGGGAGAGACCCAATAGATTGTTCATGAATAAGGAAGGTATGTCGTGGATATTTGATGGAGTCACTGGTGGCAGTCTTGTCAGATGGATGTTCTATGGGAGAGATTTATATCTGGATTGGGTGGATTATTTGTGGTGTCCTTTTATAGTGGGATCATGGAATATTGATGTGTTTTGAGAAACCAATGGTGAATTTTTATGGTTTAGGTATTTATCCCATGATGTGTGATGACGCTCTTTTTGTGATTTTATGGGTTGGACCACATGATGTGTGCTTGGTTTGGGTCTCCATTTATGATCAGTTGATGTGTTCTATTTGACGTAGATTCCTATTGTCAGAAGCAAAAAATATTTGGATTTTTTGATTAGAAGTGGAGTCTTATATTATAGAGAAATATATGCCTCATGATGTTTTTTAATTGGTGACACATCAGTGTTTTTTGAATTTACAGATCTGGAGGAGAAACATCTTGCGGCATGGTATGGAGAAAAGTATAATACATGAGAATTTATTTTCATATATGGATGTTGTTTTGGTTTATGATAGTATAAATTATTTCTATTTGAATTATTAGATGATTCTTGACTGGTGAGTGGTCATGTTATATGTTTGGGAATGGTTTGATGCCTTGTTTTTTAAGTGGATTATCGAGGATACATCATGTTTTTGAGGATGAAATCCATATGAGGAATTACCAGTGGGCTAGGAATGAGATCCTAGGCTAGATGAGATGTGACTCAAGGGAACATGAGTCATTTTATGTGATTAGGTTATATGGTATTGTGTAGCTATTGGGTTTTATTGATATTGGGTTAAATAGAGGGGAAAAATTGAGGAGGTTCTTGTAGAATGACTACACCATAAAGGAGGAGAGTGGAGTTGGTGAGGTCATTAGGAGGGGTATTTTTGCATGAGGATAGGTGCGCACTGGAAACACACAGTTCCAACTAGTTTTTTGGATTGGTAAAAAATAGTTTTCAGGTCTGTATGGAATAGTTAGGATTATGGATGAAGCTGAGTGGCTTGATGATGGTGTTGTTGTTGTTATGTATTGAGATCCTTCTCTAAGTGAGGTTACTGGTGTATTTCATTAGATGCATTTGGGAAAGGTGGCCTGAGGCTTTTGGAAATATTTAGGGAATGTCCCTTGGTTTTATGACGTGACATTAGTGGTGGATCGATTTACTGTGGTGTAGTCAATCAGTGTTTGGTCCTCAACTAGAGTGTTCAGTGATGGGTGAGCGTGTCTTGGGAGAAGTGATCATCTTGAAATGTTGGGCCCCATTTGGGGTTATTTCTTGTGGAGTGACAAAATGGAATAAATTTGGTGGGAATGAACAAAAGGATAGTTTCAATGTGTGATCCATATTTAGGATGACCTTCAGACATGTTGAGAATTATGTTCTATTGAATGGGGAACAAACAATAGTTGGGGTTCAGAGCTAGTGCTCTAATATGACCGGGTTTTCCATGACTATTCATTACATGTATTTATAGATGGATCATGGTCAATTTATTTTGGTGTTTAGTATATTGTATGAATGATAATGATACTCCTATGTTGGGGAGAATCATATTGATCATAGGTATGAGGCCCATGTGTCAGAAGGGCTGCATGGATGAGACTATACATAGATATTCGAAATGGAACTATTATAATGGCGCATGGGTGAACTATTGTAAACCTAGTCTATTGATAAATGAGAAATTAAATGTTTTGGTTTTGAGTTTAATGGAGTTAGTACATTGGAATCTTGATCGAGGTGGTTTTGATGTGATCCGAGATTGTGTTTGATTAGAGGTTCATGAGTTCTATGTGTGAGAGAACTGTTAATGGAGTGGATGGTCAATTATATAACCATGATATTAAACCAAGGGCCATGTTCAGTATTTAGTTTCTATTCCTAGAAAATTCCTTAATGCATATAGGTGTTGTAAATTGTGATCCGTCTTTAAGTGTGGTGATACATCGGTGTGAGGAGATAAGTGTTATTTGAAATGTTATTCGGAGGCCTTCCAGAGGGTTTTGTGTTCTTTGGTTGATTTTAGTAATTTACCATGTTTGTAATTTCATATGGGATACAATGGGTGTGGTTTGGTGACAGGAACAGAAGATGGTGTGACTCGTCTCAATGTTGGAGGTTTGCGATGATAATACATTGGGATTTTGGGGATAGAATCTGGTGAGTGTTTGATGTTTTGATGACTGAGGCCAGCCATGTGATGTAGTTTGGAATTTAACATGACTTCATGAGTTTGATAAAAATTATGTTGGGAGTGTTTAATGACACTTATTTTTATGGTTTGTAAATTCATCAGGGAATAAGAAAATTCAATTTTGTGGGGGGTTCATTTTGAGAGATGAGATTCTAGATGAAGGTCTAGGATTTTTTACAATACTGGGTGGTGGTTTTGGACTTGGAGGAGGTCTGGGAGGTGGTATTGGGAGATGTCATATTAGAGGTAATATGGTCAGGTATTGGAATTTAGTATCTATCCACTGACCATATGATGGGATGGACAGAGTGTTGGTCACACTATCTGGGATCGACGGTCGGTCGGTGGGTAGAAAAATGCATTGAGTAGACTGTTCAAACCCATTGGTTTGATGGAGGGGTATGCACACCCTAATTTTTACTAGGATCCCTTTGGTCATTCCCTAGTGTTAATTTTTGAAACCCCCTATTGTTTCATAACCTCCATCTAGACAAATATTGGGGTAATATCCTGTCTTGGATATCCATTCCCCCTTGTTGTGCCTTAGAACCGAGTGATTTTGAAGGACTTTTTCTTTTTATTTCATGGTAAGGTCTCCTATTTCCCTTATTAAACTCTCTATATATCCAATTTTGAATACCATTTGATTAGGATATGGTTTGGATGGTCAATTTATCCAAAAAATGGAAAAAATAACCTTAAGTGGATATTGTATGTGGAATGTACATGACCTACCGAGAGGTTGAAATCAAGTTGTCACCTAGTATTTTCCATAATGTATGTTTCCTAGCGAGTTTATAATGTTTTTGTGATAAATTTTACTTAAATTATAATTTATTTCAACTATTAAATTATTATTTTATTGGCATTGGCTCAGGGTTATGTTGGGAGTGAATTTTACCCGGTTACTCATGTTTTCAAAATCATTTCACAGCCCAATGTTCAAGAACATTCATGAGCTTGGGATAGAACTCAAATAAATTTACTGGACAATTTTATCCTAGGGAGTATACATGGTTCTAATACTATTCTATTAAATTACTTGTGGGTGGAAATTCATGTGAATGACATTGGTTTGTGGTAGGGGTCCTTTGTCCTATTTGAGGCTCTTTGTATTTTTGGTTATTTAATTTTCCATGTACCTAATTAGTATAAATTCATGCATGATATGTTTCTTTCAAAAAATGAAATTGGATCATGGAATTGAAGTTTTAAATTATCCATATGGAAATAAAAGACCATTACAAGGTTGAGATGCATCCAAGGGACTAAGAGGATACGTGTAAGGAGAACTAGATCCTGAGGCACTAGTCCCCGGATGGCGAGTTTGTGAGTTGGGAGATGGGTTGCAAGCCCTATTTTATAATGTTTTATTACAAATATTGTTTTAATTATATTTCCTCTCTGAGTGCATATGGATTGTTCAGGATTATTAATGATAGATTCAAAAAATCCTACAGGGATTGGCTGGTGTGGTTGATTTTAGACTCTCTAGAACCTGCAATGATGACCATTGTGTGTGAATGACCTCCCTTTAGATAGTGTAGAGAGGCCATGAGGGCTTGTTTAACCTCCCTAGAATTTGTGGGGATGGGTCGGTGTGAATTTTTCACCTACCAAAAGTTTATAAGGATGGGTTAGGGTGACTTGATGAAATTCCTAGAGTCAGTGGAGATGAGTTAGGGTGACTTGATAGATCTACGTGAGTATGTAGGAATGGGTAATAGTACAGGATGATGAAATAACCATATCAAAAGGAATTTTCTATAGAGAATATATGTTATGCGGTTCTTGAAATAAATTCCTTCTGGAATGGCACTGAGGATGGTATTTTATGAGTTATGTCCTGAAATTGATTATGGAATTAAATCAATGATAGTAATGTATGGGTTTTCATACCAGGTGGATCTAGACATGGTGTCAAAGCATGTTTTCATGTTTGTGAATGTGTGTTTTAAATCCAGGTTGGTGTATTTCATGGACATCATGAAATCTTATATATGTATCACATACACACCCACTTGAACAAAATATCTATCATTTTTATTGAGATTCTAGAGATACATATTGGATTCTTGGAATCACAACCTATCCATATACATGATGTGGGGTCCAATGTACATGGGTAGAGATTCCTTCTCTCTCTTTGGACATAGGTAACACATGAATATGAATTCATGGAACTATTTTGTTGGTCAAGGAGGATGAGGATATAATTGGATGTGTTTCAGTTGGACTAGAGGCCATTATATTTATTTTCCTACAATGTATTATTCGATGTTCTTTTAGTATAACTGATTAATGTATGTTTCACGTTTATTTTAAGCTGTCACTCTATAATGTTTGAAATATCATATAGATAGATTAATTAATTTATATTCTTTACTATGGAGGCCCAGTGGGCTCCTAGTTTCATCTTTACTAGTTAGTAGGATTTCCACTATAAGCATGGGTGATGCTAAATTTTTATTATATTTGGGAATGAACCCGATTCATGGTTTAGAAGGAATAGTATAGCCATAATTCTATTAGGTTATCACTACTAGTCATAATACACTAACAAATGGGGATTTAAAATTTGGTTCATGTGGAACACCCCACTCGAGTTCTATTAAGGCAACCAAGGATAGAGCGTTACGCTTTCCCGATCAAAAAATTTGAAACAAGATATAAAAAATCTAAATATTGTATAACAATAGTAAATCTAAATGAAATATATACACTCAAATAAAAATATACAGATTTTTAAGGAAAAAATAAAACTACTATATATAAGAGGCCAAAATGGATGATACATGCAATGATAAAAAACAGACACAAAAAACCCAAATACCCAAATTAATCTATACATTACCAATTGGTCACAATCTACCCATTAAACGAACTTGTTCAACTAGTGATACTAATTGAACCGCAACCTATAAAATATATCAGGTCCATTGTTTTCAAGTGTTACATGTGGGGTGTGAGTATAAAACAATATATTAGAGAGTCACCATAGAATCCACACATTTATTTTCCCGAAAAAACCACACATGCTAGTCCAAAAATTCACTATAAAAATAGATATGTTGTCACCTTCTAAATAACACATTTTTCTTTTTCAAAAAGTACTTCAGAAATAACGCAAAATAATCATTGAAAATAACATTTAAAAAAATCATCAATGAAACTATAAAAACAAAATTTGGCTCAATAAATAGAAAACAAATGACCACTAGGTAAATACAAAATCACGAATAACCCAATATAGGATGTAACCAGAAGGGTATTTCATAATTGAATATAGCAACAAAAAGTAACGTAGGAAATGAAATTAATGTTATAGTAAATAATTATAAATATAGAATCTGTAATCATGGGAAATTTCTAGAAATCCCATGTGGAGTCCTATGACGTACTCCTTTCAGAACCATCTGTAGGACTATAATTACATTCCCAAATCCATAAAACTAGATTCCATCAAATAGGCACACAAATGAATCTAACCTATGGTATTTCAAAACTATATAAGATAAATTTTGTCTAATTGAAACTAGGTAGTAACGATATCTCATCCCTCACTGAGATTCTAATGATCCCATGATGGGAATAAAAGTGGAAGGTGAAGTATCCCTTATCTAAAATACATCAATCGCTAATCAAAATAATCCAAATATAATACTTAACCAACTTCCACAATTACAATCATTCAAGACAACCATTTTATTAGAAAATAGTCACATCCAAACCTTACAATGAAGATATGGAGTCTAATAAGGTGATTAATCACATGAAAAACCATTTCATAGTACCAATTAGGCCTTATAATTTGAAATAGGAAACCATTTTTTCTAACAAGAATCTCCAATTTCAAATACTATTTGGAAACCAATGAAAACATCAAATTAAATTCTCCAAAGTTAAAAATGTTCCAAAAAAATTCTTTAGAAAAAACCCTTCAAATTATTTTTTTAAAACAATTTTAAAACCAAGATAATTTTAGAACGAATGTTTAAAATAAATAAATTCTATGAAATTTACATATATATGCATGAACATATGTGTATGTTCACATATCTGTTCATGTGTGTATATATATATATATATATAATTTTCATATATATGAACATTCAAAAAAAATACAATGAATAAAATGTATAGGCACAATTCATGTTACACAATAAAGTATATGCATATCCATGCAAAATTATTGAAACCATAAAAATAGAAGTAACCGAAACCAACCACAATTCAATCCCAAAAACCAACATATATAATTTTTTGAACGACAATAATAACTTAAATCACATGAAATACTTTAAAACCCCTCTTAGGCATTTTATCAAACACATATCATGTATTTATTTTCAATACAAATGCATAATCACTTGAACAAATTAGAAAACCAGTTTTCAATATTAAAAATTACCCAACCTAAGAATTCCAAAACCAAATTACAAGTTCAATGACAAGATAAATTCAATTAATTTTTTTAAAAAAAGATATAACCATATGATGGTATACTATGGAAATGAAATCGATATAAGCACCTACCTCAAGAATTTCATATGTGATAAAACCCTTAAATATGGATGGATAAAGGAAAGAAGAACACTCTACACACCCTATTAACAAGAATCAATGAAAAATATGACCAACCAACACCAAAAAACAATATGGATTCTAGTAGAAACCATATTTGGGAATCTAAAATAGAAATTTATTGTGGAAAATTTTAGTGAAAAATATATGAAAAATAAACGATGAAATTTCATTGAAAAAAGATTTGTAAAGTAATAATGAAAATTTTAATGTAAAATTTCACTGAAAAACTACGATTACAAATTTAATAAAAAATATTATAAGAAAATTCATCTGTAAAATTGTAGTGAAAAATTCTTGTAAAAATTTATATTGAAAAATTATAATTAAAATTTTCAGTATAGTATTCCATTATAGAATATTATTACTTTAGGAAAAAACAAGTGATTTAATTAAAAAAGTAAAATAGTTGTTTTATAAGTCAATAAATTATTTATTATGAATTTAAAAATGTTATTGGTTTTAATGAGATGGGAATATTTATTAGCAGTTTCAAATAAATAGAAAATATTTTTTGAGGTAGATTATATTTTATTTTTTAAAATTCATATAAAAATATCTTATCTAAAAAAATATAAGTAATTTATTTCGATAAAAAAATTATATTTGTTAACATGAAAATAAAAAAAATTACTTTGACTCTAAAAAACTACATTTCCTTAAGAATATTATTAACATTATAATTAAAAATAAAATACATTTGGTTTTTCAAATGATTTATAAATTGAATTTGTAAAATATAAATTATTTTTTTTCCTTTAAAAAATTTATTATACCATTTTAAATTATATTGGTTTTTGAAGGATAAAAAAATCATTTTTATTTTTAAAATTAAATAATAAAAATATTATTTTGAATGTAAATTTTTTTAAGGGTTAGGAAGTTATTTTTTAATCATTTCAATCTAAGAATATGTCATTTCATTAAAATATTTAATAAATTTTTTATTTAAATTTTTTATTTATCATACTGGTAATTTTTTTTGTATTTGTTGTAATTTTAATAATTTTTAAAATAAATGATTTTTTAGTTTTTTTAAATGATTAAATTTGTAATTTAATTTCTTTTTGATTTTTTTAAAGCAATAATCCATTTTCTTTCATTCAAGAAACATTATAGAATTTAATATTTTGATTCAGTTTGAAATAGTATCTATTAGAAAAAATTTTCCTCTACTCGATCTTCTAATATGATGTTCATATGTTTGAATGTGCCACAAGTCCCCCACCATATATGGTACTATAAACTCAAGTATTTTTTATTATCTAAGAGGATATCTTTTAACTGTGTAAATTCCTTCTTGTGTGAGAGTTTGGGATCAAAATATACTCTAGTGGAAAATTCTACTTGAGATCAAAGATGTTTTTTTATAATTTTTGGATGAAAATTCCCCAGGAATTTTCAACACTAAAAAATGGATAATATATTTTGGATAAAAAAACTCATAACCCCAAATTTTTTTCTCCAATTACTATAATTTTCTATGATATTAATTATCCATGGAGTAGCACATACCACATTTCTCACACCATCAAATTATATATGATTGATCTTAATAAATTATATATATATATATATATATATATTTCATATAAAAAATTAGTGTGAAATTTTCAGGTATAAGTAGAAATTATTTGATTGTTTTTAATAAAATTATCACATATTATTTTACAAATTAATAATGATGTTTTTCTTAAAATTTCCTTATATCATTAATCTCCCATGACCCGAAGTCCTTTTATTTTTATTATTGTCAGGATAAAACCCTTTTAAAAATGTATTGAGAGGGTGACCTTAAATGGACCAAAATTCCAGATCCATAAATTCCATAGAGATTACATATCCCGTAAGACTAATATAACATATGCATAATCAGAAGCACAAGGGCTCAAACTGTAACAACACCCCATGAATGCCCACTTTATTCTTTGATCACTTTTCATACCTATATCCCCCCCAGTACCTTAATTGAACTATTTGCTGAACCTTATATTTGATCACTACCACTAGAGGATGATCACAACTCGCTGCGATCTCAATAAACTCCTCACATTCATACTCACAACTTCCAATTCCTAAAGTATTCTTGAGCTACATAATTACCATCCCAACAAGATGGCACAAAGGCCATATGGATGTCGAAAATGCTGAGTGGATTGAAGGCCTAGAAAATGGATTGAAATCCTAAATTGTATGTATAACACTACTTGTACAAGATCAGGATATGATAATTTCTATTATAACCACAATTATATTGTAACACTATAATATGTATTGGGACCAAGTTTAATGGAGAAGGAAGTTTGAAGATTTAGTCTTTGCAGAGTGTTGTATTTTGTTCTCAAAGAAGATAAATCAATTCACTTTGTAAAAGGACCAGAAATCAGACGATGCTTTGCTGATTTGTATTTCAAAAATATCATAAGTTATGAGAACTTGTGATACAAGACTTATAAAGTAAAGGGGGAGAAATGATGATGCCAATTATATACAATTTTGATTAGAAGGAATGATACTGTTGGAAGATGGGATGTTCTAGTACTTCCCATTGTAACTCTGACGATGATAAAGCCGATCCATCAATGGATATATATCACAATAGTGGAGTTCATGATGAAAGCTGAAGATTGGTTATGGGATGCAGTGATGATAGAAATGACAAGTAATGGACAATCTGGGGGCGGCACAAAAGCACAGTTTAAGGTGGTGCAGTTTTCCAGTGTTTTCCAATTTTCAGGGCCTGAAATTCGGTAGATGAAGATGTGTTTTTGGAAATAGATGTTGCATGAAAGATTTAAGATGATTTAGAATTTTTCATTCTAGGCATGATTTAAGTTCATAACATTGAATAATGGCAAAGTCATGGAGTGCATGGAAATTTAGGCAGGTTGCGTGAAAAAATAATGTGGTGCACGAAATAGTAGCAGATGCACGAAATATCAGCGAGATGCGTGGAAATAATAATAGTTGCACGAAATTTTGGTGTTGTGCAAAAAATAGAGGACATATGTTTTTCATAAAAAAGGTGTCTCAAGATCCGAAGCTCAAAAATTGTAAAAGGCATGAGGTGCGTGAAATATTGGAGCATCTAGTGAAATATGATGTTTCATGAAAGAGTTTTTAGGTCCATAAAGGAGGTTTTATGCACGGATTAGTGTTTTTTGTGCGGGGTTAAAAATGCCTATAGATATGAGGTGAAACCCTCTCATTTGTTTCTAACCGACACATAGAATAAATCCTTAGCTCTAGTGCACATAAAAGTTTACACTATGTGAGTTGCACGAAAAGAAATGAGTTTGTGCGAAAAGAGGAAAAATGTGCAGAAAAGAGAAAAAGTTGTGCAAAAATGTTTTTCGCACCAAAAATGAATTTTTACATGCAAGACATTTGAATTGCGCGCAAGGTATCCTAAAGGTTGTGCAAAAAAAATATGGGGTCTACGCACATATTCAGTTATGCATATGGGAGTTCTTACCTACTTCTGGGTAGGAAAGTGAAGATTTGTACTTCAGAGAATACAACTGTTCAATTATAAAGAAGCACTGAAATATTGTAATTCCCTATTTGTGCTAAGATGGTTCACACATGCTTGAAAATTGTTTTCCAAGTGCTACACGAGTGTAAGGGTATATCCTACTCATTTTATTCCATATAAAATGAATGTTTTATAGTGGATTGTGTGGTACTGGATTATTTCCATACCATACCAAGGACGTAGCTACTCTTGTTAAGTAGAAAACCTTGTAAATCTTATGTTCCTGTGGTTGTGTGTGTTCAGCAGAGAATAAACTCTTTAACAGGAGGCGAAGATTGTTTAAATTCAAAGGAAACATAAAAAGAAAAAGATATCACTGATTCACCCCCTCCCCCTCTCAGTGATACTTGGATCCTGACTGGGAACTTCAATAGGAAAAAAATTTACCACTACAATTATTTAAACTTCATCTGATACAAGATTTGGTGGTGAACTTTCCACTCAGGTGTGCCCCAAACTACATCATATATCACTTCTCAAAATAAAATAGCAGTTATCAATCCTTATTCAGTTCTCCTAACTCCTAATGGAAATAAAGTTAAAATTGAAATTTTGTTCCTCATACTTAGTAATATTTACTGAATTTTCCCCTTTTATTTTCTAATTTATAAAATTACATTCTTAGAATAGATTTACTTTGGGCTGATCTTGATTTTATAATCATTAAGATCACTCAAAATTTCCCACTTAATTCTCATTTATTTGAATTTCATTTCTTGACCATTGATTACACATATTCTAGCCAACATTTATGATCTTTAATCATAATGATATATAATTTATAATTATAATTTTATTATTTTCTTTATTAATAGAATTGGAATTAATATTTTGTTTTTAATTTATTTATTCTAATTATATTAATTATATTTTATAATATTTACATCATTTTTTTCTTTCCCAAATATTCTCCAGAAGTAGGGTGAATTGAGATTTTGAAATTTAAAATAAAATTATTTAAAATTTAAAACACATTTTAATCCCCATAAATTTTTTTTACTTAATAAAATAGTGTGAGATAATTATTTGAAATTTTTAATTTTTTAAATAACTAATCAGTACTCAAATAAATATTTTAGTGAATTTATAATAAAATTGAAATAATTTTAATCACAGTAAAAACTAAAACCACATTAGAAAAATAAGAAATAAAATATTTCTTTTTATAAATTGTAAATGGTTTCTAAAATATCATTATATTGAAATAATGTTTACATGAATGCAATATGGGAGAGAAGTATTAAGACTAGATTAAAGTAAAAATATATATATTTTAAGATAAATAATAATGAATATACTCAAAATAAAAAAATATAATTTAAATGAGGTGTTCTGATATAAGCAATATCTTAATCCTATCTACTTGAATGAAACCATAAATAAAATATTATACTGAAGAGTTGGTTTATATCCAATGTATGAGTTTATAAATTAGGCTGATAATGAATAAGTAAAGTATATACACTATCGAAACTCCAACACAAGAATATCCATCATTGTTTAATGTGGGTAAAATATAGAAAATAAATAATGGGAAAGGATTTAAGAAATACTTATATACACAATAGTGAGACTAATAATAACATATCAATAATGCATCAAATGATACATAGTAAAGTAAAATAAAATTAATATTTTAGTCATTTACACTTCCTCTCCTTTAAGGAAACAATAAAACACTATGGTTTATATTTATCATAGTTTTGAAAATTATATTCCAATTATAGAAAAAACTAACAACATCATCTTAACCATTGTGTATAACAATTTGTTTTTTTAAAAACTACATTTTAGTTCACAATATTATGGATATTTTTATTTCTCAATATTAAAATGTATATTATTAGTTTCTAGATCCATTTAATGTGAAATACCTACTCATTTTTATAAGTCCCTATTTTAAAAAATATTCATTGTTGAATAGATATAAAAAATTATATCTAATAAAAAAAAGTTTTCAAATCCTTATATATATAATTCTGTTATTGATAATAGAATTTAGTTTCAAAAATTAAGGTGTTAATGATCATTGAGTATGTTAAATTAAAATCCTCCAAAAAATTCTCAATTACTTAATGATACTTTATATTCACTCTAATACGTTTTTAAAATCATGGATTTGAAGTAATATTAGTAGACTAAATTTTACATCTTGATAGACTTAGTTTTTGAATGGTCACGTCAGTTGTACTTCATGGTTGTCCAAGTTTATTCACAATCATACTGGCCATTGAAAAGATTTAAATAATTTATCATGTCTTCTATATAGGTGACTTTGATGAACTATATCATTGAATTTTATAGCCTTCACAGCCTCCTTAAGAAATATCCTTGATAGATTGAAAAGAAAAGAATGGTTGAAGTGATGGAAATTTTTAGTTGTTGAAGAATATTTAAAACTTCAAAAAAGAATATTATGGTCACCTATATTACACTAAATGGTTGATTGTGACTTTAAAAATCACGAAAACGTTTAGAAGTAATAAAAACAGAGAAAAAATAAATTTAATTTAAATATGTACTTCACCAAGAATACACTCATGAAAACATAGTAAATATGATCTATAAATATTAAAATAATGAATTACTATGTTTTCATGTAATCTATACCCTTTTTATATTTTCAAAACATGATAGTTTAAATCATATGTTCATAAACAAAATAACATATATTCAATAATATTATATCATCTATAATGATATACACACTACATTTCTACCGAATATTCACCCCCTTTATGAACCTTAAAATTTTCATCCAAGGATAAAACAAATTGGTTGGAATTATAGTTTAATATCTAAGATTACACAAGTACAACAGTAATATAATATGTTTTTTATAATGCAATAATATCTTTGGGTAAAAATTTTCATTGATTTTAAAAATTATTTTCGAATATGAAATGTAAAAAAATCAATTCAAAATAAGTGGAGGGATAATTGAATTGAAACTCTTATTTTATTAATGTATTGTTAATTTATTAATTAAATCTATAAATATATTATAAAGATAGTAATAAAAATATAAAATAGGACATTATTCATTATTCAAGTCATGTATATAAGAAGAACATGGGTCCTCGACATGATATTTACGTTTTTCAAAAATAATAGGTCGTATAATAGTGTTAGAAGGAGGGTATATTTTTAGGTATTATAAGGGATTTTTCCTAAGTAAAGGATGTTATAAAACTATAGGTGATAAAGTTACCTTCAAACCCTATATCACATCAACCATTTTAGTTATAGTCAACAATTGTTTATGGAAAAGCTCATTGATAGTAGTAATAGACTTCTAAAAAATTTCATTCATACTATTTAAATAGTCTAAAGAGTGGAAAAATTTTACCATTATCTCAAAAAACAATATAAA
Organism: Viscum album; assembly: GCA_963277665.1. NCBI lineage: Eukaryota > Viridiplantae > Streptophyta > Magnoliopsida > Santalales > Viscaceae > Viscum > Viscum album. Next base: position 1,819,794,636 of record OY728127.1, read on the forward strand.
AGTATTTATAAGTCTGTTTATTCTCAGTTTTTATCTCAATATCTCTAATTAATCCTTAATTCTACCCGTACTATAAAAATAAACACCTATATAAGGGATATTGACTTATACATTATCATTTTTATTCATGTGAAAATTGATCTTATGAGATAAATATTGGATGAATTATTTAATCATAATTTCATTATATTAGCATAATCATTGTTATTATTAGTGAATATGGAAATTTTCCTAGAGAAAATCGATTAATAATGACCCTACAAATCGAGTTACCCAAATTTTCTGTTTCTATAGGAACTGACTCAAGTGACAACATCTTAATAGGGGTTTTCAATAATGGTGATAAATGGTACCATTTATCTTATAAAAAATAACCTTTTAACAGATCAATGTAAAAATAAGTGTCACAATGGATTCTGAGTATACTCTAAGTGAAAAAACTTATTTACCTTTATACTAAACAATTCTAGATCATTTGAAAATTATCATTGTGAATAATAAGTCATAATAATATATTTAAAATTTTTACACAACCTAAAACCAAAAATATAGTTACTAATTGAAATATACACTAGAATATATTAAAAAAGATCATGTGGACCCCAACATGATCTATGTTGGGATAAACTATTCCATTTTCAAGGTAACCATGCTATAGTTCTATGGATGGATGTTTTATATATTGTACGATATTAAATGCATCATACATATTATACTATAAAAATCTATTTTTATCGGTTTAATCATCATGAGATGATCATTTTAGGAGTTTAAATGAGTAAAATTGTTTTTCAAAACATTAAATAAATAAATCATAGTGATGTGTTTTAAGTTAAAAGTTCTTTAAATTATATAACAAATATGGAAAGTTTCATTGAATTGACATAAATTTGAAATATAAGTAGAAAAATTTGATTTCCATATAAAGGATATAATAATATGTTTTATGAGATGAGTTCAAATATTAGATTTATACAATAATTATATTCAAAATGAATCTATCGATATCTCTCTAAATAAGGTTCTAGCTAACCATGAGGATGAGAGGATACTTCCAAAGTGGTGGTTGATTAATCTGGCCCATATATACCCCAGTTAGAAGGATCATGTTGGAATCTTCTCTGTTATTACTTTGAGACTCATGGGAAATACTTTTGAGATTTCATGAAAATAAAAAAAGGTATGCCAATATTCATTCATTTATTTCGTTAAATTTTAATGGAAATATATTGTGTGTAAAGTGTGTATTATTTTTTGTTTTATTCTATGTTTGGATAATTCTTATCTCTGTTGGATCTGGAACAACCAATATATAAGAAAACCATTCAAACTTTATGTGAAAAAAGTCTATAACTCTTAGGAATAATAAAATCCCATGAAATAATGCACTAAAACTAAGTATAAGACACACCTTAGCCACCATATTTAAACACTCACACACAGAAACAAATATTTTAGATATATAAGAATAAAGTGGTAAAATAACTAAATGATATAAGAAAGGATATTATGTGTTATGGAATTTATTCATAATCAACATGAGATAATTACTTCCGTCTTTATAATAATAGAATCTTAACGATTAAAATATAAATTCCTCATCTTAACATATGACACACATTAAAAAATAACCCCATAAAACTTATTAACAATTTGGCCTAACTGATTAACATGGTTACACCACATTCTGAGATTCACTTATTACACACTATTGGTCACAATAAATTTTCATTATATGTGTATTTAACCACCTCAAGTGTTGAATTTCAGTAAATAAGGAAAGCTAATATCATATATCATTCCAATGATTCATATGTATACTTTGAAAACCACAAATAACACCATACACATGTCCAACAGTTTAGGCCTAAAAGGTCTAAAACAAGAGATACCATGAAGGGTGGGGGTGTTGGAGTTAAGTAAATCAGGGTGGTTAAGATTTTTAAAATTAAATAATTTTCTTTTATTCACTCATAGACCTAATTGATATTAAGTTCTAAAGTATAAGTGTCACATTTTTTTTATTTTAGATGATGATATATAAGTTATTTTAACTTAACCACCCCAATTGTTTTGTATTTTCAATTATTAATTTAAAAGCATTATTATTTTGTACCCTGAAGAATGTAAATAAAATAAAAGTTCATAACACCCATAAGATTGTACTTGATCACTTCCACTGGGATACGTGAATGAGAATGAAATAGAATATGTGTTGATGCACCAATTAATCACTAAACTCATAGATCAATGGTATGGTTCATGTCAAACCTTAGACAACTCACCAGTAAATGTTTAAATAAAATATAATTTTCCCTAGGATAAATTGTCCCACACTTCCCACTATTTCTCACTACTATAATGGAAAAAACAAGTTTACACACTTTCTCAAAACCAAATCACTACTTATTAATTACATCAGATATGGTTTGGTACACTTCTAAAAACACTAAATACTCTTTCCAATGTGATATATAAATTATCCCATTAAAATTATCTTCTTCATTTGTAGATTATTTATGAAGATTCACAAATCCTTATTTTTACAACAAATATGGAACTACTCAAACATATAGTGTAATGATTTTTTTGATTTCCCCGTAATGGATTGTAACAACCCCCTTATTCTACATATTAGAAATTTTAGTGATTTTATATTTTAATACATTTTAGGATGTACTCTTCATTTAAGGGTTTTGAAGAATATAAGGGCCAATTTACTCTATTTATTTCCATTATTCTTATTGTGCCCTATAACATCATTAAAGATCACTTTTAATATTTTAAAAATATAGAAACATCTATCAATATCTTATTATTATACCTCCAATACATGGAATAAATTTACTCTATGAGAGGCTAGAGATATGGGAAAAATTTTAAGTATATTTTATCTACCAAAATATCCTATTTATAGTTATGTCAACTCCTCATTCCTTAGTCTATATTTCTATTTTCTTTAATGTAGAAAATAACCCTTTCAAATCTTCTACCAAACCATGTATTAGAATATAAACCCAACATGAATTAAAAATACCTCAATCTCACCACATTCCTTTTCTATGATGTGAAATATGATGACTTTTAGTTCAAAAAAATTCACCTCAATCACCCTAAAAATAAAATAAACATCATTAAATGAAACTGTAATAAAAATCAACATGTTTCTCTCATTCAACGGCTGGATAAATTGTTAATCATATTTATTGATTAATAAAATTCAACCTATCTGTAGTTATATGACTTTGTAGAAACCTAGGAATTTCATATATAGATATTAAATCATTTTACATGTGTCTTCTAATATTACATAAACACACTCTTGAGGATTGTAATTGTTTAGTTATTTTAGATAATAGGTACACAACCATCTCATTTAGTGAAATATCATCATTGTTTCCCCACAATGTTCTTCACATTTATTAATATTAATAGACAAAAACAACTAATTTTTTTTCCTAACCATTGGAGAGGAGACATAAGAAAGGGTGAGCTCTGATGCTCAGTAAGGGAAAGAAATGGAAATTTGCAAACATAACATGAGTATAAGGGTATGCGAAAATGATAATAACATATTAAAACCAAACCATTCACATGAATGGTAACTGCAATGAGACAAAAAATAATTCTTGTCTATTCATAAGACATGAATCAAAAGGAAATCATTGAAAAAGATCCCTAAGAGCATAACATTGTCGTAATACCTGGGATTATGGCATATAAAGAATCAAATAAAATAATTTCCATGATATGTAATGATTAATACCAATGAAATTATAGTAGAATGGGTTCACTCCTAGAAACCATTATAGTAGTCATGGTTCACTACTAAGACCATCATTGAGAACAATGTTATTTAAAAATAATGTCAATCCCTATTCCAACACTATGCATCTCATGATATATATTTCTTCACCCAATTCATAATACGTAGATACAGGTCCTACCAATCACATAATAAAAATAATATGTATGTGTTCCACAAGATCATAAGACACTAATAATATAATAATACATGAAATAAAATGGGTTTCATAAATGTTTTATCATATCATAATTGTTGGAAAATAGTCAGGTTTCATGTTTATTTTTTCATTTCTTCACATTAAAACATGTGAAAAGAAGTTTGTTTAAAATGAATTTTCTCAAGGTACAACCCAGGCAAGAGAAAAACATTTCACAGAAATCATCACATCATAAATATAATCCATTTTAAGAAATAAAAATAATGGTTTCCTTGGATCATATTTATGTTAAGGCATATGTAAATTCAACATATATAATTTTATATGGAAAAGGATTTTGAAAAGACTCTTAGAACATTTTTTGAGAAAAATAAATTCCCATCGAGATTAATATTTTAAAACTAAAAATTCATAAATCATTTTCGAAAACAAAATTATTTAAAAATAAAGTTTTAAACTTATATAGGTTTCTTAAAAAAGAATTTAAAACATTTCTTATGGAAAATAAATTTTATTTTAAATTTTATTTTTAAGACTAAAATTTCATATAAGATTTTTGAAATACTATTCTTTTAAAATGAAAAATAAAACATATAAATGAAGCCTTAAAAAGACTAGAAACCATTTTTTGAGGAAAATAAATTTTCTTTTAACATTATTTTTTAAAACTAAAATTTCATAAGAAAATTTTAGAAATCATTTTATTTGAAAATAAACATTAAAATTTATAATGGGATATTTGAAAATCATTTCAAACATTTCGTTAGGGGAAAAATTTCTATTAAATTCACTTAATAAAATATTTAAATTCATGAAATATATTAAAAATACTTTAATTTTTAATTATATGTTAGAACTTATAATGGATTCTTTAAAAAATGGCCATAATAGTGAGAAGGTTCCATTCAATCCATATATGTTAAAATGAAGATTCTTTTCACATTTTCTATAAAATTGAGACTTGTATTATTTGGAAAATAATTTGAATATGAAATTAAATTTTTTTTAATAATATAAAACATGGTTAAAAATATAATTAATAAATCATTCAGATAATGTTATTTTTTTGAAAATAAAAATATAGAAGAAGAAATGTTTTCGATTGAAGAGATAAATAAGGTTAGTTTTCGTTAAAAGTGTTCATTTGGAATTTTGAGTACGTAAATAGAGGAAAATGATGGGGAAACATGTATTCTCATGAAATTATTATATTAGAATAACATTCATGAGTTTTTCGATATGGACTATAATATATAATCATTGGGAGCATAAACACAAAAAATCTCGATAAACATGGAGATCGTATTACAAAACCGATACAATTTTCGTAACATTAAATCATAAGCCCCAAGAAATAATAACATTAAATGACACTTAAAATATCATGAATATAATAATATTAATTATATAACATGTAAAATGGGTTATATATACACCATATAAAATAAGATAGGTTCATAACAAAACATATATTTCAATGAAAGAAAATATAGATAAAAATCATTTACTACTTCATAAAATTTTAAACCGAAAACCCCATCGAAGAGAGTTCATAAAATGGATATTTATATCCAAATAAATTTTAGGAGAAATATCATAAAATACATTCATGTTATTTAAATGATCCATATAAAAAAATAGGAAGTGAATATGGAAGGCGTCTCACAGAAATAAAAAGTGAGATGAAAATCCATTACCTATTTTGTGATATTTTGAATCACAAGCCCCAATAAAGAATAAAATGAAATAAAAAATTAAATATAATGAAATTTTTTTATTAATGATATAAAATTTCAAAGGGGTAGTATACACACCCCACAAAATAAATCTGTGGTTAATTTTCAAATGTCTATTAGAAATAAAATAGACACTAGAAATCTCTTACATAATATATTGACTTCCTTCAAACATGTTCAATCCACCTGTGTAATAAATATAAATTTTTATATATATATTAAATAAAAATAATTATTTATATATATCATAAAATATATGATTTTCTTTTGAACTTTTATTACCGTTTTATTAACAATTCAATGTTAGAGTAATATTTTGGTTAATACAAAATTTATTTTTCACGTATGTTTTAATTTTTTATTTTTGGCCTTATTAAAATTATAAGGATTAAATTATATGAAATATTTTATCCATGATATAAATATAATATTTATACATTATATAGGTATTTATAGTAATCTGTATGATTTAGAGATAGAAAATTAAATACAATGTTCATGGGGAAGGTAGGACATACGTATGCATGAATGTTGTTTCCATTCTATAGAAATAGTGAAATAAAGTATGTTAAGTAATATATTACAGTTAAATTATATTTTTTTATTCATATTTGTCACATATTATCATTTAAATTGTCCTTATTACCTTATATGTAAAGTGTGAATGAATCACATCGCTTCGCAAAGTGGTAGTTCATTGTACACAAGAGAGACTTATTATATTCCCACATAAAGTAAAATATATGTTTATAAGGATATAATAATTAATTAAGTATAATAATATCATTAATTAATTATATAAACATTTAATCCATCATTATATTTAGTTTTGAGAGGAAGTGATGGAAAATGAATAAAATGGGTTTGCAAGGCGGTAGTCCATCAAACACACAAATGTTGATTTCTTATATAATTGGATTGAAGAGGATATGGTTATAGGTTATGAACATAACAGAACAAAATATTATTATATTTAATATATCAATGTTATTATATCATCATGTTTTAATAATAGTTAAAGGAGGTGGAGGAAGAAATAAAATAAAATGCTCAGTTAGGGATGTAACCTCTTCTTCAAACAACATCTTTTAGTTTGAAATAAAAGGATTATGAGGATGGATTTAATAAAAAAATAAAGCTTATAGGATGGTAATAGGGAATTGAGGAAGTTATTTATATAGGTATTTGTCTAACTGAAGGGTTTTAGAACTATGAAGAGGAGAGGAGATCGAGTGACCCTTTATATGTTTGGCGAGTGCCACCCTTATAATATTTTGAAAGGAAAACATTTTAGCCATGTTATTTTCATTATAAAAGGATCAAAAATATAACATTATATATAATAGAATATAATGTTGGAATCCATCCTGAAAGGTTTTTTTTAAAATGTTTTGGGTCATTTTTATCTGTTATCATTTTTAGTTTAACCCCACTATAAATAAATGTTTACCTCAACTGTGGTAATTTTTTTTACCATTTTTACTATTAATTATGGTAAAAAAATTTGTTTTATTCATTATATAATATAAAATTCTCTAATTACCAATATGAAATCTATTTTTCCAAATTATATTTAAAAAATTGGGAAAAAGTAATTTAAAATTAAAGGCACAAACACGATGATAAAACAATTTTCCAAAGAGAAAATGTTCAAAAGTAAAAATAGGTTTTATAAAGAAATTAATTGTAAAAATTATTAAGATGACCTACACATGAATAATTATTATATTATTGAATAAATTTTAATTTTAAATACATATTAATATAATTTTGTAGTTTTAAAATGTATTAAAATAAATGAAACTTCTTAATAAACCAATATTTTTTTATATTTATTGAAACATTTACCTTCTCTAAAAATTATCAAATTATCACCATAATATATTTTTTACATGATTATTTAGAAAATTATTTTTTAAAATAAATTTTATAAATTTAGTAAAAAATATTTTAAAATAAGTGTCAAAAATGTGACAATACTGCTTTTTAGAAAAAATAAAATATTAATTATAAAATTGGATTTATTCTTATCTATTTTCTAGAAAAAGACTAATATGAATGTTAAAAAAACTATTTAAAAAATAATATATAAATTAAATTATAATAATTTACAAAAAATTATTTATTTAATTTATTAGCATAAAATTCATTTGTGTAGACAAAAATAGTTTTTTGAGAAAAAAGATTTCTTTTGTTTTCATGTTTTTTATTTTCATTTCTAATTAATTTTTCAAAAAATAATTCATTACATATTCTATTTATTTATTTAATCATATTAATACCCACCATTCCATATATAGTTTAAAATTATCATATTATATAATTATATTTAAATAGTTTTTCACGATTTTATTAAAAATGATGTTTCATGAAACTTAATAAAAACTATGTGTTTCTTTTAACAAAAGCTAAACCCAGTGATGCATTTAACAAAATATATATATATGATTGAATTTACTAGAAAAAAAATATTTTACAAAATCTTTAGGTGTTACATTCGGAAACCCTTATATAAATTATATCCTCTAATTTTGATCAAGGGTTTAGTAAATAAAGTTTTAACATTTTAAAATACTATTATGGGAAACCCACATTGTAAAATGTATTAATAAAACATCCTGTTGAAAAGATAAAACTGAAAGTATGAAGGTCATCTGTAAAAACACAAGATAGGATTTCAAATTGGATAACATATTTGGGAAGTGAAAACATGGATATAAAAGAAAAAAATAACGCCCAAATGCAGATAGATAGTGATATAGATCATTCTCAGGAGACTGTTGTAGACCCAAATCCACAAATACATTATAAGTGTAAAAAAATTTCAATTTAATAAAAATTATGGTAAATGTTTAACATTTTATTTTATGATCTTTTTATTAATGTTGGTGAATTTTTTTAATATATTATTATTTAATTTTATTCCATTTCATAAGCTCAATATCGTCATTTAGTTGTTCCATGATTAATTTCCACTTAATCTCTTTCCCTAAGAGATTATTTTTTAATCCTAAACTACTAGGGGATCATAAGATCCATTAAATAATTACAATTAATTATTAATTTCTATGTTTATTATTAAAAATAGAATTTTTCTCACATATTATCTAATAATGTCTAAAGGATAACTTAATCAATTTAATGAATAGTTTAATATAAGTCTCCCCTATTATTTACCAAAATTTACATCCAAAAAATATAGTTAGAAGGTCAATAAATTTCCCAAATCAAAATATCATTAATCCCAAAAACGAAATTAAGTATCACATAATGTCACATACCAAATATTTTAATACACTAATCATATATTATCCTGAAACGTAGAAATATCATTAATTACCAATAAACCATAATGAAAACAAACATTCTTTAAAATGTTAATAGTTACATAATTGAGTAATTAAAATCACATATTATTTAATATTTTCCATATTTTCAAAAAAAATTAAACTGCATCAATGATAACATAATTTTTTTTCATAATATCATTAATTAGTTCAATGGTAATAAATACTATCCAACTTACTTTATCAATATACATCATCTATATATCAAAACTAAAAACCATTTAATCAAAAAAAATAATATATTAATTGTTATATAACCTTAATAAAAATATTGACGTACTGTTAAATCACTTATCTATTTCATTAGTACCATTTAAAATATTCATGAATCCCTTTACAAAAAAAGTGTTCTAGAATAATCCATTGATGTTTCATGATTCGAATAAAAAAAATACCCCAAATAAAAATAGAATTATTTGAATCCTAATATGTAAATACATTAGTCATTCCACTTTATTCATACACTATTAACTAGGATTCATCTTTTTATTCCTTAACACTACTTTCCCTTCATATGTCATTTGTAGTCTCTTCATATTTAGAAATTCACTATTACACATACACCATTAAGGATTTTCATCCTGATATTTCTATTTTGGACTTAGATTTTCATAAATCTCATACATTACACATTTGAAACATTAAACTTTCATTGATATCAATGAGGTAAAATTATTCTCATTGATTACATAGAAAAAAAAAATTCATTTTACCTTTTAAATTAGTTTCTTTGTGTCCTTATTTTCCACACTAAAAACTTCATCTCATTTCTCTAAGTCATCCACTTGGGTTGATCTTACCACATTCCCAACACATAGGAAACACATTCTTCCTCCCTATATGGTCCCAAACATCTGTGTTCTCAATGAACTACATCCTTCTTATCTTTTATGAGTATAAGAGTTACATAAGTTCCAAGTTGTTAATCCAATACCATGATAACTAATTAAGAATAATCATAATATATTTCACTCCAATAATCATACCATTGGTTTACTCATCAATAGATTTTCTATGAAATCAACATTATTTTAGTTCCTTTTCTTACCTCCATTCACAAAAACTAAAAGCCATTGGGTGAAAAAAATATTCTGTGTACGAAACCACATAATCTAAAAAAATCACCTATAGGGATTCTAAACCAGGACACCTTATTTTCAATATATGAATTCATTGGATTAACCTAGGCCACACATAGTCATTTGTTATTCCATTCACGATGGTTTTTAATAATTTCAACCATTTATAAAGCATATCCCCTAGTAGTGTCGAACCAAGTGTTTAGAAAGGCCCATTATCGTGTACTAGGAGGGGATTGAGTCCATCTCAACGCACCCTTTTTGGAGTTATTACCCATAGGTACATCTGTTCCAAATCTAAATCCACTTTATGAATCCTGAAACATATGCAATTTATTGGATTCCACTTTCTCCATACTTTACAAAAATACCAATACATGTTTCTATACTTTGAATCATCCATCAGATTATCTTCAAACATATCCCAAGATTTCCCACAAAAATATTTATTTCCTAGTTTCCAAAGATTAACGAAAATATTCATTTAAAACCATCTATAGTGACCCAAGACTCTCATATATATATATATATATATTATATCTTTTTAAATTAATATTCATTACATTACACAAACACATTTTTGGGGATTGTAATAACACTAGGTTCCCAATATTCTTATTTTGTCAAATATGTTTAATGTCTCCAATAATAATCTTCCCATTTATTACACTTCATAAACATAAAATACATAAAACCTTTATTAAGAACCCAAGGAAAGAAATCATAAGAAATGGTGAGTTCAGATGCTAAGTTAGGGTAAACAAAAGAATATTTATAAATATAACATGACTATAATGGAATGTAAATGTGAGCATAACATGTTAAACCATACACTAAATATCAAAGAAAAAAACCAAAGTCATGGAATAAATATTGGCAGTTTATTAGACATGAATCATTAGGAAATAAAAGAACATGATCCATAAGATAATAACATTGACATAATACATTAAATTTGGGCCTAGAATTAAGTGTATAAGAATTGTTTCCATAGTAGTCAAGGAGAACGTCCAAGGCTATCATAGTGTAATGGGATCACTCCTAAAAACATCCTTGTAGTCAAGGTTCAATCCCAAGACCATCATAGTGGGAAAATTTTATTATTGAACTTAGTTTATCACACATTCTAGTTCTATCTACCTCATGATATATAAATATTTACTCAATACACTGGTGGAAGATATTGGTCTCATCCATCACATAATGAAAATTATACACATGTGTTCCATAATATCTTATAACACTAATCATATCATACCCCATAAAATTAAATTGGTTTCATAAAAATTTCACATTACCATAACCTTTAGAAAATATACATGATTCATAATCATTTCATAATTTCATCATAGCATAATCAATGAAAAGAAGTCGTTTTTAGAAGGATTTCCTCACAGTATAACCCGTGGAAGAGAAAATGTTCTCATAAAAATCATTCCATCATAAACATAAACCATTCATAGATATAATAATAATGGTATCCTAAGATTATATCCCATTTAAGGCTCATATAACATCATCTTATGTCATATTAGATTAAAAATTATGTTTAAAAATACACTTTGAACATTTTTTAATGAAATTAACAATTATTTTATGTTTTTAAAACTAAAAAATAAAAAAACATTTTGGAAATCCTTCACATGAAAATAAAATCTGAATATTATAAAGGAAGATTTAAAAATAATTTCAAACATATAGTGAGGAAACTATTTTTTCTTTAAACATCTGTTTATAAAACATAAAATTCATAAAATATTTTGGAAATAATTTTCATTTATAATAAACATTGAAATATATAATGGAATACTAGAAATATAATTTAGAATATTTATTTAAGAAAATAAATTTTAACTGAAAATCAAAATTTAGAACTAATAATTCATCAAAATATTTGGAATCCATTTTAATTGAAAAAACATTGAATCTTATTAAGAAATATTTAAAAAAAATTCTTGATGAAGATAACTTTTCATTGAAAATAACTTTTTAAAACTAAATATTTATAATTTTTTTAAATCCTATTATTTTAAAATAAGATTCAATACATATAAATGAATAATCAAATAAAATAATGGTCATGATGGTGGTAAATTCCATTCATGTATTACACATTAATATAATGTTTTCTTTCACATTTGTTATAAAGTAAAATGGGAGTTGTTGGGAAAATGAAATGAATATTCCTTTAATTTTTTTGTAAAATGTAAAATATGGGTAAAAATGTATTCAATAAATCATTTAGATAATTTTAAAACATTTTTAAAAAAAATTAGAAAAAAAATTTATATGGAAGAAAACTGGGTTTCGATAGAAGAGAAAAATAAGGATGATTGTACTTAAATGTTTTTTTGGAATCTAGAGTACATAATGAGATAAAAATAATTGAAAAAATTTAATCTAATGACATGAATATAGGAGAATAAAATCCGTTAGTTTCATGAGATATGGATCATAATATTTCATCAATAGAAGCATAAACACAAATAATCCCAATAAATAATGATATTGCATCATAAAACCCTTGACACAATACTAACATTAAATTATAAGCCCCATGGAATAATAAAAGTAAATTAAACATAGAATATAACTAATGTAAGGATTTTCATGATATAACATTTAAAATATGTAGTATATACACATCATAATGGAATATTGGTTTGTAATAAAACATTTGTCCTAAAGATGGAATATTGGGAGACAAATCCCTTACCTATTTGGTAGCATTTGAATCCAAAACCACATGAAAAATGTTTCCTAAAATGGATATTAAAATAAAACAAATTTACGAGAATAATAATTAAAAATATTCCGGGAAATTATATACACTATATAATAGAAATAGGTGGTGAAAATGATATGTGTCTCACAGAAGTAAAAAAGTGAGTGAAAACCCCTTAATACATTAGTAATATTTTGAATCCTAATAACAAGTAAAATAAAATATAAAATAAAAAATTAAATATCATTAAAATAATGATATTCATAAAATTACATATCATTATAGAAGTATATACACCACACCAAATAAATGAGTGGTGAATTTCCCAATAGATTATTTATGGAATTCTACTCAGATAACCTAGGTATATAGTTATAAGTGTTAAAAAATATAAGATTCATAATTGTGTGTATGGTTCCTATGATAATTAACCATAACATGGAATGTAGGGGCTTTGATGTTGGGTGATAAAATTCAAGGATACTGGTTATGATGTGTATGAACTTGTGAGATGTGATTTCTATTATAGATTTTCCTATTTGTGATATTTGTATTGTTATATCTGTATTAAAGATGGTATTTGGTTCTTATTGATATGCCACCTTTATTGTATCTATTAGAGAAAGGGTGATGACATTGTCTCACCAAGTCATGCATTAGATAGGGCCTTTATGGGTGGAAATGAGAATGATCAACTAGTGGATGTTTTGAGATAGTATGGTCAACCACAGTAGCTCTAGGAACATGGGTAGTGGTTTCTTGATCATCATAATGAGTGTCTAATAAGCTATAAAAGGTATTGATTCGGAATAATATGGTTATGATTCATCTATGTAATGACCCAACCCACCGATACCCCTCCATAATGATAGTATATTAGGTGTTCCTTCCCAATCCCACCACCAATAATCCAGGGGCTTATGACTATCACCTAGTAGGAATATCACATATAATGGGTTTATTTCACCTAATGAACCTGTACAGAACACACATTTTCATGCATGTAATAAATATTAACGATAAATAAAATATAATAACATTTATACATAATTCTGTCTTCATCTTATAAAATCCACAAATAAGTAACTAGTTAATAAAAAGGTAAAGGTACATGTCCAATTAAAATATATGGGAAACCGACCTATATTTCTTTGAATGAGATAGATGTATATAAAAATAATTATTTCTAAAACACATACATTACCCAATATAATCTTATTTAGGTAAAATTAGGATCCAAAATCATCATGCTCACCAAAGTCACTGCCCAACTATCTGTCCTCTTCATAAGACACGACACGTATAGGAATAAAATACTAGGAAGGGGTGATAATATTAATTCATAAAAGTAAACATTAAAAAATTGAAATCAATAATAATAAAACATGTTATATGAAAACTACATGACTATAATGAAAAAATGACCCATCAAAAACCAATATATGTGTTAAAATAGAAAACCCAGGGAAGAAGAGAGTCTTTCATTTCATAGAATAAATTTAGGAGAAATATAATGATACCATAATAATATAAACTACCCAAATCAAGTAACCCGAATCACCTAGACAGATCTATTGTGGGGATCCCATGCCTCACCAAAGGATATATATGAGTCGATGGAGTAATAACCCTAATGAAGGTCCCACGCCCCAAATGAGATCTTAGATTAGAGAGTATTGACACCATTGATTGAGGAATCATGCCTCTTGTATTTACTAGAATAATTAACCCAACATATGAAGTTATTGAACCATTCCATGAAATATAAATGTTTTTAAGGGATTATTATCCCAACAAACACTATGATCACCATGCCAAATCCATATCCTCAACCTTAATGAGCTATCTAAAATAAATTATATGTATCACCTCATGAATCATCTATGATTAAAAAGTGAATCACACAATCACCTTCCAATAAGAAATATAATGATGATAGACTACAAAAAATTTGAAACCTATATCTTTATCAAGGATATAAGAAGAGTTATTAAGGATGGAAAACTGAATGACATATACATTGGGGGTAAACGATGTGTAGTTTTTCTAGATAATTCTTCCCATGTACTATCTCATGACATAGAATATAGGGGTATAACTACATAGCACCAGTTATAGGTTATATGTTAAGTGGGACCAACATGGAACTCAATTTGTACTACCAGGGAACATTTTATATTAGGGAAGAGATAAAAATCTTTCCCTATAGGGTAAACTATGTATTTTCTCAAATAACCACTTGGGAATGTAAGCCATATAAACATGAAGATGGTTGTCTATGAATAAACAAAATATTCACTAGTACAAGTGATGTGTTCAATTTATATTCATTTAAAACCCTATCCAAAACTACCCATATGATAGATGGAATATGGCTATAGATCAAACAAAGTGTGGCCATATTAACAAAAAAACATTTTATAGAATGCTTGGATCATCAATGACATTGCTGATATGTCCCCTAATCAAGATGAAAGATTCACCAAATTCAACATCCATGGATATCATGCTAGTAATGGTTGATTTTCTAGTGCTCTTCGAAAAATAATAATTCAGAAGGGGTATGGAATCAGTCTTGTATCCTTTTTACATGGATACACAGATTGTGGTAAACCATAGCTACTCAATAATCCCTCTTTACTAGATCCTTGTATCCATTGTAACATATATCAATCCTAATATTTGGATTAAAAATATCCCATGTATGCAATCATGGATCATAAAACAAGTATATAAAAAATTGTTGGTGGTGAACCCCTAAAAAGGTGAAGAAAATAAATAATAATAATCCAGAATGAATTTTTGGTATCCAGAAAAATGACCAAGAAATTTTAATCGAGTTTGGATACACCAATGATGAGTAATAGATGGATGAAAACATAGTACTGTAAATCCCTAGACCAAATAAAATGAACATAACATATATTTCGATGAAATAAAGATAACAATTTATGGACGGAAAATCCATTATCAAAATCATATAGAATAGTTCTAATTTTTTAATAAAAGTCCAAACTAAGTTTTGGATCACTTTTTTATAAAGATCATATCCATGAATAGTTTATTTAGTGATTCTGATGAATAAATTTGTTCTTTTGTTCAATATATTCATTATATCTACATCAATCTCTTCCTCTATCTCTCTCTATTATCTCATGTTAATGTTCATTGCATCTAACCCTAGTGGGAGAGAATATATATAGTTAAATCGATATTATCTAGATCAAATGTTGTAATTATCTCAATAATTAATTAATTAATTAATCCACCCATGAAGACCTAACCTCAAAGACCATAATTTAGTTAAACATTTAACACCACTAGGAGAAAAAACAATTCTAGATGAATGTTTTTGTATCCTATGAAAAATTGAGAGGGAAACACTATAATTCCATGAATTTGAAAGCACAAACTAAAAATAATATATTGTATTCACTATATTATTTCTAAATCCTCATGATTGAAAAACTGGAGATTGTTCTCAAATAAAATCATTGAAAATTTTATTTAAAATATTTTAATGGTTTTAATAACAAAAACCATGGTTTCTACATCCACAAGAACCTCAAAGTGTTTTCCATGAAAATAAAACCTTAATTGGGAAGCTAATGGAATGTTTCCTTCTCCAATGAGTTCTTTTAAAAGATATAATACTTCCAAAGGATGTTTACCCACATAACATCCCACCCGAAAATATTACCCTCATGATAGAACTTGATCACTAACAGATACTGTGAGATGGTGGAAATTTTCTCAGTGTTCATCTCACATATGTCAATGACATGTGAGTATTTTGCGTATCTCCATAAAAACAACATGTGGAAGACATTGTGAACCTAGTCCAACTATGGTGATAATTCCAACTAGTATGTAACCTCACCCACCCTCAGTGGAATGTGGAATAGACTGATTAACATTACAGATAACATTCATCGCTAATCAAATGTCTAGAAAACACACCATGGAAAAACCTTTATGAACATATTGTCTCCCTCTCCACACACAAAATTACTCCTCTATCGGTCTATGTAAAACATTGGATGGCTCTGATTGGTCCTCATCGAATCCAGGATCACCTAGACCTTCATCAAAGTCACTCATAATAACTATGGTTCCATCAGTAAGGATAATGTTACCTCAACCATACAAATGGGTGAATTGTAGGCTTCCCATATAGTTTTTTGGAAGGTTACGTACCAATCGTTTACTCATAATTATATTTTTATGTGAAGTATACTAATGGAAATAGATCATCCCTGATTTAACTGATATAAGAAACCCAATACTTCATCATATTTTTAGGAAACAATATGGTTTGATTAGCCAAGAAATTAGTATGAGCAGAGAATTATGTACTCATTATTAACTATGTATTTATTACCTCTTAAAATACCCACTCCAACTGTGATATAAATTTGGTGGGTCATTTAGAAAGGATTTTTTAGGGTAACTCATGAATTGAGTGGTATCCTCCATATACAATCATCCCACGATATCCAATTAACTCTACTTTCAAATAGAATGGAAGTGGGACGATATGTTATATAATTCAATGATCACTTTGAAATCATCATGAACTCTAAAAAATTATAAGATTCATTTCATTAAGTTCATATATAAACCTTTCCACTTCCACTCTATAACCTCAAGGGGTCGTTCCAAACATGCCAAGACCCTATTCCATGACTTCAGCTTGTAATTGGTGAGGAATCATTGTATAAACATAGAAACAAACCATTTCACACCTTAAAAATAGAATTATGTTCCATGTTCATAGAATAACATCATCACTATTGGATGTAATTCAATCTGTGAAGTATGTAAATCCCTCAAAACCTCAGCAGACAACATGCCTGTCACAATTTTACATACCTAGTGGTAGAAAATTTTCTCCCCACCAATGGAATATCTGTATGGTGTATCTCCTGAGGTTATTTAGTCATGCATATCCTCTAAATAAATAACTACCAACTAGGAATCCTTCATACACTAAAGAGGTTGATGTTCCACCTTCATTGATCAAATGTAAAACACATCTCCATCATCCACTAAGGATAGATTAAATGAGCAATACTAATTAGATGTATCCTTCAACAAATAATAAGGATAATTCATGCTATGGGAATAAACCACCACATTGTATTTGCCCCAAGTATTAATAATCCTAATTTCATAGTTCTGTAAAAAATTCAATCAACACCACTGACATAATATAATTTCTCTATAATTAATGATATGCCTAGGACTAATATGTATCATGTAGGAAAATAACCACCAACAAATATAGTAGTTACTCTTTGTATTAAAGGAAAATAATACAATTAATAGCTCCAGATCATGGGTCACATAGTTTAATTTATTGGTCCTCAAACATATCAACACATAAGTGATCATTGGCTATTATTTTATCTACACATAACCATTCCCCGATCCAGGTAAATTATATACTACCATGTATTTTAATCTTTCCTCTATAAGACTTAGTACAAGAGTACTCATCTACCTCTAATTGAGCTCCTAAAAATCTCTTAGTATTTTTTTAGTCTAATCAAATGGATGCCCCTTTTATGTTAAAAAGTCATGAGGGACACAATCAAGTAGATATCCACTATGAATATCTTATATTAACTCATAAGCCTATGAAATAACTACACATTAATCATGTTAAGGGGTGGATAACAAGTTATCCCTACCTAGATATTTTTCTGCTCGACTACTACACCACCCTCTCAAATGAAATCACCCTAGAAGTGGACCACTAAAATCAAGAGATTACACTTCAATAGGATATTGTACAACCCGAGTTTCAAAAGTATGTCTAGGAAAATAACCTACAATCTAACTGATTTCCATCAAATTCTTTTTATAAAATCAATACATTGATGAATATAACCATTAAATGTTCCAATATGGGTTAAAATATCAACTTCATAATTCCTGTGAACATAACCATTACATTATTTATATAGTGGGTATCACTAGGAACTCAAAGTGGCCATAGTGATTTTTGAATGCGGTCTTTAGGTTATCATTCTCATAAACCCAATGTTAGTGATAAATGAATTAGCGATTGATCTTTTATAACCACATTGGTCCCTTCACCTCATCATATAGGTCATCGAACATGGACAAGAGGTCCTTTTTTATTGTCTACCACCTAGTTTAGGTAGTGATAGTGAATATAAATACTTAAGAGACCATCCACATTCTTGGAATGAAACACTGAAGATGCCTTGGGGAAATACCGGTTTTGATAAAAACATTTTCTATAAGGTCTTGTAACATCACCCTCATCACCCTTATCTCTGCTAAATCAATAGAATATGTTTTTAATGATATAATATTGGTCAATAGGTGTAGATCTATTCAAAAATCTAACTCATGATGAGGGTTTAACCAAAACATATTCTCAGTAAAATTTTCAATGTAGTTACCTACAACTATAGTGAGCTATTATATCCACTTTTTGGTCTCCCATATACATAAACTCACCAACTGATGGTTGATCAAAAGAAACATCCCACAAAAAGTATTTCTTGTTTAGACTGATTGTCTTACTCATCCAAAAAGATGAATCTTGATCCATCTTCTTGGAATTACATCGCAATATCATCATAACAATATATCTTGTCATTAATTGAGGATTAACATTCCGTACCATGGATAAGGTCATAGGTATTCATAAAAAACATGATTTCCCATTAAAAAATACTTATAGTAAGCATAATATCATGTTGTAGGTTTATATGAGAGAGCATGCGATCAATTCTAGTTAGAGCCTCTAGACATAAGGTCATGGCTAAGGGATCACCCTAAATATATATCTCATAAAAAATGGATTAAAAAATAATGGAATGGATCATGAAAATATTTATAAGTACAAGTAAAAGTGTATAATACACAGAATTCATGTCTAAGATCATATCAGGAGCCACCTGGTTATATCCCTCCATCACCAACATATATATTCAGACTAGACTACCTTCCCTATTAGCATAGTATACACAACTTGGGGATGAAATTTGTGTTTATAAATCTTAGAATCATCCACTTCCATATCCTCATCCAATTTCATTTTCAACTCTTATTCTAAACCATCTTCTTTGAGGACCATACCATATATGTGGTTTATAATCTTACCACTTCCTATGAAATAGTGGTCTATCTAATTCTAGACTAGCCTCAATATTTCAGGTCAGTATGTTATGTTTCATATGAACCCATCCTCTAAAAATAATGAAAATACCATTCCCTGGTTACTAAATTAATTTTATGACACTTGAGCTATTATTCCTTAGGTTTAGGATGGTGAATAAATATTACTTATGATTGATAATAATGGTTCCTTTTATTGGCCTACCACGACTAATGATACTACTCCTTAATAGATTCCACTATAAAAATCATCCAAGGGTTCTTCTACAAAGAATATCTCTATCTCCAAATATTTTTCTAAAAACCAAATATCGGTGGGGATATAAATGTGAACAATGCTAAACTATAAGTCCCATTTGAGGATAAAATCAACATTCCAAGCCCAAATGAATTCATCATAAACCATGTCAAGGGTGTACCTTATGCTATTAATGAATCTATATAAATACATAAAACTGAAATGCTAACTAATTATAACACTAATATCTCCGAGATATATATGGATTTCAACATCATTGATTATCAACCCACAAAGAAAACTTGGTCGAACTCGATCTAAGTAATTATCATTTTATCATTGGTCTGCATGATCAATGACAACCATATAAATGATGTTATATGTAAATAAATAGATTTACCCACATCTATTATATTGATATGAATCATTAAAATGAATAATACTCAAACCAGTATCTCAATACAATAATTAGAAACCTATGTTCTAGGATCTCTTATGAATTAGGGTGGCCTCTACCACTAGAACTCATGTAATTCACTCAACCTACTTGTATCCTCATATTTTATCACTTGAATAATAAACTGCATAATAAATAGAGGAACATTTTCTAGAACTATAGAAAATGGTTCTTCTTAATGTACAATGGGAATAAGAATTTCCTCTCACTAACCTTGGGAGGTCTCCAAATGATCATGTCCCTGGATGGAAGAATCATTGTTCAACTAGTTATTGACATGAGACGTAATCATTAACAGGGGTATATCACGACCCTGACTCTAGATATAATCTATTTGTTTTTGTGGTAGCGTATTATACTTTAAAATGATGGACCATGATCACTAAATATCATATAAGGAGATGACCGAAGAACGATAGATAAATCAATAACCATTTCCTAAATGATCAATATATTGTTTATATGTTCTTCACATTTATTTTGTTAGTGTATCAAGTCAAAATTAATGTTATCAGAATCCTAGAAAATGGAAATGTTGGTCACTACACCAAAATTGGGTTATATGGGATTAAATAAAAAATGAGGCCCTATAACACCATTCCCATAAATTCCTAAACCAATCATAAAAAGACACCTAACTCGAAAATCATCCCCTTTGATAGACCTGTTTTGATACCATAATGACATGATCCAATGCACAGAAACCCCTCATAGGTGGAGGAAAACAAGGTGTTCCACCCCTAGAACTCCCTCAATATTCCTGGGGTAGCATAGACTTTTAGAAAATGAACTATTAGTTTTTTTTATATTAATTTTATCTAAAAAAGTGATGTTATTATAGACCTTTTTAAAATTAATATTTCACCATTAGTTATAAAACACCAGTGTTAAAAAATTATTTCAATATTGGTATTATTAACAATCCACATTGGAATACTTTTTTCATTGACTATTAGTTGGCCCTTTTCCAATTGTTTTTCCTATATCCAATGTCAAAAGTGAATCTTCACAATTAATAAAAGACAATGTAGAATTCCTCTTTCAAAATTGGTCGTAATAAAAACCAACTAGTAAAATTTTATAAAAAACATGGAATATGTTTTTCCAAACAGGTTGTTTGAAATAACTGAGGTAATAAGAGGCTTTCAGCTTCTATTTTCCTAGTAAACAACTTAAAAAATTAATAATATGTTTTTAAAATATTAAAAAAATAAAATAATCCATCATTGTTAACAGCAACCACCAAAAAACAGCATGACGTAAAAAATTGTTGTTTTATAAAAAACAAATAAAACATGATGAAAACATTCGTACACATTTTTCCAAATAATACAAATAAATGAAACATTTACATATACATCTACAAATTAAACGAGCCTACAAATTGGTTTTCAATAAAATATTTAAGGTGGTTTATGTCATCATCTGGATAAGAGGTAACATTAAAAAAACCATTATAGTTTTGTTTTTTAAAACATAAAATAGAACATATATTTTTTAAATCATAATAGGTATCATTGAACTCACCTTGTCAAAAGATATTAATATTCTAAACATGAAAGTATTAAAAATGAACTGTAAAACATAATATAAAGATTCTAAATGTATATTTTTTATGATGGAACTGTATTTATGAAATAATGAATTAAAAATAAATCACAAAATTAATGCATGATTGAAAAAGTACAAACTATATTATAAAATTTATTTAACTTCACATTCATATTAATAATTTCATTTGGATTATTTATCAATAAGTTGTTTGTGTTAATCACATTCCATGACCTACCATTTTCATATGTTAATTACAAAAACTTATATAAAATTAAATGTTTTATATTAAATTACTAATGAAACAATAGAAAACATATGAATCCAATTACTCTAGAAAACTGTTACGAATATCACAGAATAAAGAGAAAAACCAATATATTCATTTTATTCATATTGGAAAAATATTCAAAACATTCAATCCAAATAAATAAAAAAATAGAAAGAATTATATTTAAATGATTAATATTTAATAATTAAGTATGTCCTCCTTCACTTCATGGAATGGATAGAATTAACACTTAATCTATCATCTTTGTAGTCTTTTGGCTGTATATTAAACTCCAAAATCCTTATGTATTTTATAGCAATTGAAATTAATTATAGATCCAAACACCCATAAATGGAAGAGATCGCATATTATAGGAAAATAATGTTCATATAAAAAATTAAATAAAAAATAAATTAAATCACGAAAAAATATATTTATTTAAATAAATGAAAAATGGAATTGAATTTTACTTACATGAAAAACAACTACACCACATATACAGGGAGCTCATCACTAATAAAAAAATCCAAAATTTATTTTTTAAATATTATGAATACATAGTTTATCTCAAATATTTCACATGTCATCATAACCTCATAAAAACTCTCAATAAAAATTCTAATTTTGTTAAAATTTGATAAATATATGAACTACATGAATGTTTTGGTTTTCCTTTTTTTTTAAATTTCATGATGATCCCTAAAATTTCATATATACCTATAGAAGGTAAATTTATAAAAAAAATTAATGTGATATAAAATTAAAAGTAATTAAAAATTGAAGAAATAATATAAAACATATATTTAAACTGATGAAAGAGGCTAGCTGTGAAGAGTAAAATCTAATCCATACATTATAGAATTTCAAGGACTTCCTCAATAAGAAATTACACTAGAGTAGTTAATTAGATCAATAACATCATGCAATATTTCTCTTACTTTATCTATCCATATAAACTATTGATGTACATAATTTCCTAGAATATGTATGATTCTAGATTATACAATATATGAAGGGGTATCCCCATCATTCAACTTATAGTACATAGTCAGGTCTGAATATGGAGGTGGATTATCTAGATAAGAAAAATGGATAGACTGGGGAGGATATGGTAGATATGTTTGTTTTTCTATTTCTTCAAACATCTCCTATACTGAAGATTTAATTCAATCTTATATTGAATGATTAATCTATCATAAATAAGAATTCAAGAAATCTGTTTCTCATCTATATTATTTCTCTCTTGATTTTATAATAAGAAGACCAACAACTCTTCCAATACTAACACCCATCTTATATCCTATTATACACCCAGATTTTATTTTTTTCCTAAAGAAATATACAAAAATGTATATCATGTCCTTTAAGATAATGGTCCCCTTTTTTCTTACACTTAATGGTAATTCAAAAATAATATATTTAAATTTTAAATTAGTGTCATGAGATTTCAAAAAATAAAACCTATGAAAAATAAAAAAATAAAATAAAAATTTCAATTTACTAACTACTTCTCTTGATGAATTCATAAAAAACATTACCCGTTTTAGATATCCCCACCATTTTCCATTTTTCCTAGAGAGTGGCGGATATGGTATGTGAAAATGATCATCATCCAGGGAGATAATATATTTATATCTTAATTTATGATGCCTTTAGGAAATCATTTTTTCTCTAGTAAATACTACCCTAAATATGATATAGTATGAGGGTATACATTATGTGATTGGATATTTTGTGAGATATATTGGAATCCTATTATATTAGAATAAATTAATATGTTTTATATAATTAACACCTAATTTTTAAAAATGATTTCATAATAAATAGTTATGATACATGACAGGCTTCCTCCCATTGTCTGGTAGAAAATTTTCCAAGGTCTCTATATCTATAATACTGTATTTCAAGAACATGTTTTCATTGTGTTATATTTTGAAATTAAAATATGAAGTAAATTTAATTTTTAAATATATCAATATAATTGATGAAAAATATTTCCATTGAATCTAGGCATATTTGATTATTATAATCATGAAATTCAATTCTCTACCTCTATAATCCACGAAAAAGAAAATCTTGTGGTACATATGTAATCCCATATCTATGATGTATGGGTAAAATCTTATCTATAGGTGAATAAGAAAACAATTCCATAGGATTCTCACTAATGGGGCTACAAATAATTTTGACAAAAAAAAAATTAGTTTCATTAAATAATTCAACAATTTCTGGTATATTAAGATAATTTTTTTTCACATTCCTCAATAAATTATACACTTCCTCAATTTCCATAATTTAAATAGATGAATGTAATGAAAATAATTATACATTTATTTATGTATAACTAAATTATTGATAGATGGAAGTTTTTGATAATTTAATGAAAATTATATAAATTATCTTATCTAATACAGTCGAAGAAAAATGATGATATAAAAATGAAAAAAACAATTAAACAGTCATAGGAAGATAATTAAATCAAACATCTTTAACCATAAAATGTGCAACGTAAATCAATGAATATAGAAAATAGAAAATATATCATAGAATTTCTCAATATTTATAAATATAAATATATATTTTTAAATAATAATTTCATCACATGTGTATGATTTATAAAATATTAATGATATCAGGCTTCTCTAATAAAAAATTAGATATTAATGTTGATAAATATAGAAAATGATTCAAAAATAGTAGGAATTATCTATAACTATATATTTATATATCCAAGTTTATTTTTTTAAATTTTATTTTTCATAAAAGAATAACGATGTAGGGTTTTCTAAAAAAATATTCAAATTTAACTAGTGAATATAACATTTAATAAATAATTAAAAAAATAATTCAATATCTATAGATTTGAATATAAAATATAGAGTTTTTAAAAGTTTATGTTTTATAAAAAATAGAAAATAAAAATATACTAGAATAATTTGGAGATTAAAATAGTGTCTTTCCATAACCATTCGAGATGATCATTTTTACGGGATGGCCTACATCAACATTAAAATATTTGTTATCCTTATATATTCATGTTATAGATAAGAAAATATCACATAATTCCTCAACATGAAAAATATTCTCATCCCCAAAATTATTTTTTTTCCATTGAAAAACAATGTACCATGTACCATTCGATGGGTTTGCAACAAAAAATATCATTTTTGAATGTGAAACTTTGATAAATGATTCCTCTTTACAGCATACACTTTTCAAATAAATAAGTGTAAATCCACAATCATTATATTGTGCACCACTTTTACTATAAACCCAATTAAAATTAAGAACTAATAAAAATTATTCAGTATAATCAATTTTCCATATATTCTCAATAATATAAAAATATTCATTTATATAGGAATTGTTTTTTTTTCATTAGAAATTGAAAAATAAAGTGCTTTAGTGATTTACATTAATATACAATTCAGAATGGTACTCCTATAATCATATTTTTTTTGTATAATGATTAACTATTAATATAAAAACAAGAACATGTGATCATATTCACATATGACCCCCTTCAAAAAAATTCAATGTTTCTGATGTAGATAATTCGTTGTTGTCATTCTCCTTATACCATGATGAAAAGGTTTTTTTTCATTTATCAATTTTTTTGGACATCATACCTTCAATCCAACAATATGTGATAAGATATTAGATTGTACACCATATATGTTGTTAAAAATATAGAAATATGCATGCATCACATCTTCACATAGAATTCAACTTATCTTTGGTCCACAAATCCCGTTATCATCATTATCAACTGATAAATTCAATGGTATAGGTACACTAACCTTCCCCAATTCCTATAAATATTTAGTATAGAACTCAATAACTACTTTTGAAATATATCCACTATATATACTAAATATGGGTATTTACCAACTGACGTGTCCTCTCGGCATGAATCCATGTCTCCTAAAACCTAATTTTCTTCCAGATTTAGCCCCATGATATCAGGCTCCTCCAGAATCACTTCTACCGCGTCCTAATATTTCCCTAGAATTTCCTCCTCCTCCTTTGTGGCTTAGGGTTTCTAGTCTCTGAGGTTATTTGCACACTTCATCCCAGACCATAGATTTGACCACGATTCCTTTCACTTAGCTCCCCCCGCATTTCCTCTATTCGCATTTTGTCCGACTTTGTTCGATTCCTTCGTCAGGCTCATCTTACGACATCTTTTATCCAAGCACCGAGCCTACAACTCACGTCGCTGGAAATTTATCCTCCTCCGACTGGCCTTTGGGTTTCTGATCCATGGAATTCATTCGCAGATATCATTATAATTCATCTACAGGAGTTCCTCTCCATCCTCTAATCTCACCCCGCATTTTCTGTAGCGGCATTTCATTCACCACTTTTCAATTCCTCCAATCTCCCCCTGTATTTCGTACGTTGTTCGATTCCTCAAATTTCCAGCAGTGATTGAGGTATCCAATAATCACTTCTTCCCGCTCGATGCATTCGTATCATTACGCTGTCTATACCGGCCTGTCAGGGCACTAATAGGGTTTCACATAAGCCCGATTCAATACTCCGCTGGACGATACTGGGTTTCTCCTCCCGCATACACTCCTCGGAAGCATCATTGTTGCCATCACCATCCTGGAAAATGATTTCGGGAATACCATCACAGAAATCCCAAAGCTCTATTTCATCGCTGGCCTCACGAGTAGGGTTTCCTTTTATTCCATACAGATCTATTGTCTACTAACAATGTAATGTATTCTCTGTCACTCTGCACTACATATTTTAGATGTTTATTGCGACTGTAATAAGAGTATATCATTTTCAACTATCATTAGATCTCTGTTTTTTAGATCGGTTTTGGATATCTTCAACCTAATCAGTACATTGAATCTTCATTCTAGAAAATATAATAGCACATACAAATGTCAAACATTCTGACACTTGTACGGCATCTACTGTGAAATAGTTCCTTATATATTTTGCACCCACCATTTTTGGCGTACTTATTTTCTTCTCAAGTATATAGAAATACCAATCCCATGTGACATTAAAAGATTAGTTTCATAGATAGATATTTTTTTTGCATAACCGTTAACTAATATTCGTTCCATGTATACAATTTTTGGATATGTGTGATATTTGAATGCTCCATTCCATCGTTCATACTTAACACATATAGCTGCAGTCTTATTGGTGATAATTTACGGCTGCTTTGACAACAGCCTTTTGCGTCTATCATCCGAGGGGAATCAATTATTTTCACATAGGTATCGCTTCATAAATGTGGTTGAAAACCAATTTCTGTACATTCTGTTTATTGTTACTTGGTCATTATATTAAAAACTTGTATTTTAATGTATAGTAGCTCCAGTGAATATTTTCATGTCTATTGTGTTAATTTTAAACATTTAAACTAAGCAACAATTTTAAATAGTAACACTATTTTCTACCTATTTATAATCATTTTATATTCAATTATCAACTCTTCAAAATTTATTTTTTTCATGCCACCTACACAATTCTGTACCAATAAAACCAACATAACCATACAAACGCCTTCCAACTCTAGAGAATCAAGGATCCACAGAAGACTACTCATGCAGCAACATCAAGAAAATCATGAGTACTGTCTTAGTTTTATAATAACTTAAATACTAACTATACTTCTATAATTATATGAGTTGCATGAAAATCAATTTAGTAAAAATACTATTGTGTACTGTAGGTTCTCCAATGCTTTCTACCATGTCCACTGGCAGTCCAAATATTCAGACATTATCATCGAATGGCGTCAGACCTACATACCGAAGATTACCATTGTCACCTATATGTGTTAATGGTATGTTCATTTGACAAATGTTATGCAAACCTTATTGTATCCAACTATGTAAGACTACTCATCATTTGTTACTTCTTTGTTCAAAGTACCAAGTGCAAGTCATACAGAGTCGACAATGATTTCTGGAAAAAACAAACGAAAACATATACATCACACCCTCTCTCCTGTACCTTTTAGTAACTCTACTGTCTGTTAACTTTTATGACCATAAAATGGGACAAAACATTAATTATTGACCATCAAACACTTCTGTCAATTTTCCCATTTGTTCTGATGAATGAGGACAACAATCTCAATGAATCTGCAGTACTCCACTCGACAGAGTATGCATGAATAATACACATAAATATGACATGTCAGTTAAATTTCAGTTCTTACTCTATCTTATGTGTACAGATTAAGTCTTCCAAATATTGATGTACCACAATACACTACTGCATCATTGACAAGTATGTAATAAGTTATTTACCCATTAATATATATTTCTTCATTTTTTTATCGTAACTACATAATGTTTATGTAACTTGATATTCTAATAAACAATATTTTCCTTCTCATATTTCAAGAACGTCTTCAAACAATAGAGATTTCGTCAGCACAGCTGCACAATCTTTGGGTTTATTGACTAACCAATTGATCTTCAAATATTATTACATTCTATTGAAGATATCACACACCATATTTACATTTCATCGACTTCTACAGAAAACTCATTAGAAGTGGACATTTTGGGGAACACAAGTTATTGAATTTGGTACTCCTGCATTATTAATATCATAAATCAAATACTATTCAAGTACAGTCTCTGAATATTTAATATTGTTTTAAATAAACTTTTCCCTACCGTTCAGGATACTCAGATATTAGAGACCCCACATGTGTATGCCAGTACTGTTACTCAAATATGTTGTATGACGAGAGAAATATAAAATGAAGCAACCAACAAAGCTCACGATTTTCTCTATGCTGCTCTATGGGAAATATTTCTTTGGATTTTCTCCCGTCACCTCCTCTGTACCTACAGATGTTGGTTTTCAATCGAACTTCTTCACAAGCACGATCTTTCCAAGAACATATAAATCTTTATAATTCTATGTTTGAATTCACTTCTATGGGTGGGAAGGTTGAGAAGTCTTTGAACAATGGTAGTGCCCCAACAATATTCAGATTAAAAGGACAGAACTACCATCACATAGGAAGTTTGTGTTCGGTAGAAGGATAACCCCCAAGGTTTTCCCAACAATATTTGTTTGACACAGAACATGAGTGCCAAAATAGAGTTAGTAGTATGAGGTATTTCTAAAATTCATTTCTATAAATATACAGCTGAGGCAATTCATTGTATTTTTCTAACACAAATATCTCTTCCAGCTCTAATGGTAGGAATCTTCTGCCAGTTACTAACATCGATATTGTTGAGAAGTTGCAACATATGTTACATGAGAACAATGCTTTATCTCAACAATTCATATCAGAAAAAGATGTCCTGAATCACGAAGATGTTCCAAACATAAATCTACGCCTACTTAAGAAAAGACATACGCATGAGGCAACACATCACTTACCGACAACATTAGAAATTTCTAGGCTTATTGTCGGAGATGTTGATGATCTAAAACAAGAACGTGACATCATCATTCAAACCAAATGTGGTGTGTTGCAACGAATTGATGAGCTTCACCCTTTGTATCTTCCATTACAATATCCATTGATTTTCCCTAGTGGCCTGGATGGATATGTTTACAACACAATGCATCGCGCTACAACATTTACTACCAGTGCTAGGATAAGAAAGGTTACAATGAGAGAATATTTCTCTTTTCACCTACAATTCCGTTACATTGAACTTTCCATTTTGCTACATTCCAGAAGACTGCTGCAACAGTTTATCATCGATGCTTACACAATGATTGAGTCTCAGAGACTATCGTATATTCATTTCAACTAGAAGCGGCTGTGATTCAACCTCTACAATGGATTTCAAGATGCATTCATTCGAGGTGATCGAGAAGGGTCATCTTTCGGGAAGCGCATCATTTTTCCCTATTATTTTACTGGTGGTCCAAGATATATGATTCAAAATTATCAGGATGCAATGTCAATTTGTAATTGGGCAGGGTATCTAGATTTGTTCTTTATGTTTACATGTAACCCAATGTGGCCAGAAATGAGTAGATTTGTTACACACAAGAATCTTCGTCTAGCTGACTGTCCACAATTACTATCTCAAATATTCAATATAAAGGTCGATCATATTCTAAAAGATTTAAGAGAACATTGTATATTTGGAAAATAAAGGGTAGGTAAGATAGTATATGGCAGTTCATTATGTTTAAGTAATAAGATATGTTATTAGTGTTTATTATTTTCAGCTTATTCTTTCTTATTACATCACCTAATATTAACTAGAAAAAACCTATTTCTTTTTTTCTATTATAGTTGTTCGAACCATTGAATTCAAAAAACGAGGATTGCTGCATGTCCACATTTTATTGTATCATTATCATGAAAACAAACTTATCACTCCATCAGATGTTAACAGAATTGTGTCTGCTGAGATTCCAGATAAAATTGCCTGCCCATCACTACATGAAGCTGTTAAAAACTATATGCTCCACGACCCTTGTGGAGATTCCAGACGATGTTCTCCTTGTATGAAAAATGGAAAATGCTCTACGTAATTTCTGAATTTTTTTTGGTGATACAACAATAGATGACGACGGTCATGTGATATATCATAGAAGGGATAACAGAATATCAATCCATAAAAATAGTGTTCAGTTGGATAATCATTTTGTGGTACTATACAATCAAGTTTTGCTACTCCGGTATCAAGAACATCTAAATATTTAGGTCTGCAACCATTCATCTTCAATCAAGTACCTCTTTAAATATATAAGCAAGTTAAATGATCATGTAATGGTAGAACATTATGAAACCAAAAGAAAAATAGGCATAGACAACACTACTGATGAAATAAAGATGTATTATGACTGTCACTACATATCACCTTGTGAGGCGTCCTGGCGGATCTTCTCTTATGATATACATTACAAAAATCTACCTGTCTAAAGGCTTCACTATCATTTACCAGGGAAACACACTGTGACATATAGAGACAGCTATAGAATTGAAGATGTCCTAACTCGTGTAAATGTTGCTGAGACTATGTTCACTTCTTGGTTTAAATCAAATTTGGTATCCCTAGAAGGTAGATGTTTAACTTTCGCAGAATACCCGACTAGGTTCTTCTTCCGTAGTCAGGACAAGAAATGGCATCCCCAAAAACAAGGTTTCAGTATTGGTTGACTCTACTATGTGTCTCCTACCACTAGAGACCTATAATACCTGTGGATCCTTTTAACAAAAATCAGAGGTGCCACATCATTTGATGATTTGAAAACTGTCAATGACATTATTTATGGCACCTTTAGGGAGGAATGTTATACTATGGGTCTTCTAGTGGATGAATGAGAATTCATTGATGTTATTAAAGAGGTCTTAGCATGGGGAATGTGCCACTGTCTACATAGACTATTTTCAAGCATGCTAATCTCAAATAACATTTCTCGTCCAGATATTTTTTGGAATAAAACGTGCAATATTCTCTCTAAAGATATCTTATATTTTGAAAGAAAAAGTCTTCAAATGCAAGGTATATTTCAAATTAACAACTACCTTTTACAACTATGTCAATACTTTAGTGTTTTGTTTCTATACTGTTATAGGTCTTTTTACACTTCCAGTAAGCTATTAACATCACTAACGCTATTAATGAATCTGTGAGATGTTAGTTTAATTAATACATGTAGCTATTACTGTAATAATATTTATACTGTTAACTACAATTATCTTTTAATAAATCTGTCACAGTTTAACAATTATCAAATGGTATACACTTTCATATTCTATTATTTGACATGGTTATAGCAGGATTATATACTTATACTCGAGTGTTCCGTGTAGTATCTGTCAGTTTTTAATTAGTTCAATGTATCTAGCATATGGAATCCATTGATATGTACTCATACTCTTCCATTTACATATGGATAGTGAAAATAAATCAATACAGTCTATAAAATACATTAGTATACATTACAGAACTGCATTTATTTGCAGAATTGTAAATGACATGGTTCTGCATGCATTTTTTCTGAACTATTCTACAATTTTTACTTTAATCCATGTTAAGTTTTGTTCATGTTTATGCATATTAGTATGAAAAAACTGCATGTCTGTCATGCAATTTTAGTAGTCCATGTCATGTACAGACACAAGTTTTGTGCATTTCTATGTTACAACATAATGGTTCTGCTACTTTTGTAATGACAGTTTTCTATATTACGTAATTATTTTTGTTCCCAGAACAAATTGTAATTCAGTTTTTACTATTATATTCGGACATCTCTGTAAAGGATTAAAATTTTCTATAGATCTCACTCTCACTGATAAAAAGAGGCACATTTTTTCTCTGCAATAAATAGACGATATTTTACGAAGCAATGACAGGTCTCTTCAGAGTTTTTCCCCTATGCCTGTTCCATATTTTTTAATTAACAGTATTACAAATCGTTCAATTACAGAGGAACTGAACTACAACAAATAGGGTCCTCAAAATGATTACATTAATTTAGAGATTATGCGTACCAGTGAACAAAAAACATTATAGATGTCATTTTGTCATCAATATCATCAGCGTGTGGGGGTTTCTTCTTCTTGCATGGATACTGAGGGACCGGTAAAAAATTTATTTGGAGAGTACTCACATCTTTGCTTCGATCAGAGGGCAGTATTGTTCTAGCAGTACCTTCAAGTGGAATAACATCATTACTACTTCCTGGGGGAAGGACTGCGCATTCTAAAGTTGGTATTCCAATCTCTATTAATGAGAAATCTGTTTTCAATATTCAGCAAGGGAGTGACTTAGCCAAGCTATTACATGTTACAAAACTGATTATTTGGGATGAGGCATCCATGGTTCACAAGTACTGTTTTGAGGCTCTGGACCGTACCCTGAGAGATATAATGACAACTAAAAATCTCTATGCTACGTCTTTACCATTTGGTGGGATCACAGTTGTATTGGGTGGAAATTTCTGTCAAATTCTACAAGTTATTCCAGGTGGAAATAGAAATGACATTGTTCCTGCAAGTATCAAACCATCGTATCTTTGGCAATAATGTAGAGTCTTAACTCTAACAAAAAACATGTTACTGCAATCCAAGAATACCAATACACATTCTGATGACTTACAAACCTTTTCAAAGTGGGTGTTAAATATTGGTGATGGTAACACAGGACAACCTGATGATGGTGAATCGGTAATTCATATACCAGAAAAATATCTTCTGAAATCAACCAATAATAAATTGGAAGAAATTTTTGACTTCACATATCCTGGTTTCTCAGACCATTACGATGATGTCTTCTATCTAAAGGAAAAAAAGCGATTCTTCCTCCGACACGTGATGATGTTCAAGAAATCAATGACTACATGTTATCTCTCACAAATGAAGATATCAGAGACTATTTAAGCTATGAAAGTGTTTGAAATGCCAGTTTTGATTCAGATAGGCCTGAAAATATATACAAATTTGAGTTTTTAAATGGAATTAATATCTCTGGATTAGCAGCACATAAAATTAGTGTGAAGATTGGTGTTCTTGTCATGTTGTTAAGGAATGTGCATCAATCAGTTGGTCTGTGTAATGGAACTCAAATGATCGTTACACACTTGGGAGACCATGTCATTGGTGCAAAACTTTTAACTGGCTGTCATTCAGGGTATTGTGCATTCATTCCAAGACTAAAAATGACACAATCCGATGTTAGATGGCCTTTCAAATTACAATGATGACAATATCCTTTGATAGTTTGTTATGCTATGACTATTAATAAGAGTCAAGGACAATCTTTCTCTTCAGTTGGGTTATTTCTACGTAGGCTTGTGTTCTCGCACGGGCAATTATATGTGGTTGTTTCTAGGGTCACCTCACTGAATGTTTTGAAAACAATAGTTGCAGATAGCCATGACATAGCTGCTGATTGCCCACATAATATTGTCTATAAAGAAATCTTTGATAACCTGTCTTAGGTATCATTTAAATTTATCTATTCATCTTTTAATTTTTCTATATAATGTGATCTATGTAACTCTATTGCTTCCTTATCTTACGATTTAGTTGTCTTTCTATACTAATTTTGAATGTACAGAATAAAAAATAGATGTCCAGATCAATAACCCCATTGTGTGAGATTTCGCCAGAGTCAAATGAAACTCTAAAGATACATGTACGTGTGTTGAACATCTGGTGCAATTATTCATCTAAAAACTCCTACAATGTTGTTTCTATCAATTTTGTACATGGAGATACAGAGGTCTGTGTTTCAAATCATTACACCTTAATTCTGTTATCTTACTGCAATACAATAAGTTCATTAAAATCTATTTCTTCTATCAAATATTATATATCAATTACAACCACCATTATATTTTATATTTTCAGGGTACGAAGGTACAATGTTCAATTACTAACCATCATCTTATCAGTAAGTTGAAATATCTCATGCGTGAAGGATTCTTCTATTACATTCAAAACTTTCAAATTTCTCAAAATCAAGGATGTTACATGGCAACTCGACATGCATGCTGATTGCTATTCATATCAACAATGTTTCTTCATCCATCTGATGCAGAACTCCCTTTGTTCAGTTTTAATTTCTCTTCATTTAATGTCATTTCTCAGATGACTGTACCAGAAGATAATCTAATAGGTATACATCCATTGTAGTGCATTGATATAGTTTTGTATTCAATGTTATCATATTCAACAAGATAGTCTTTTCCAAATTAGTATAACTCCCCTTCATTGTTTTTATTTCTGTGTTTTATGATTTAGAGATCATTGGGCTTCTGTGATACTCCCAACCAGTGCAATCAATGGGAAATTCAAGCATTAGGATGAAAATTATTATTGAGTATGAAAAGTGATTTAAAAATAGTACTACTGTGATGATGAATATTCATATAACATTTACGAATAATGCAATTTTTTTGCTTGCAGAGGATTTCAAGTTCACTGCAGCTTATGGGGAAATTATGCTACTGAGATGTCAGCTTATTTGGAATAACATAAGGACTTACCTAACATTTTGATCTTACAACTCGTCCGGGTTAAAAAATTCAGCAGTATAGTATCTGTCCACATTTAACCTGTTTTTCATTACTACATCTTTTTTTTTATTTTTGTAATCTTCAACCAAGGGTTCACTAAAATTGTTTTCATATAATTTAAAGGAGTTTTTATAGTGACACCTAGTATTCAGGCATCCAAAATTTTGTACAACCTGGACATTGAAGAAGTTGAAAACATCAGAAACAGGTTTAGTATGTATTGTATATATTTTATAATATAAATAGCTACATGTATTTGTAGTCCATTTCTATAATACATTTTATGATGCCTATTTTTTCCCAATTACGGATTTTGTAGGGTTGGGTACATATTTTCATCCTAGTTACATAGTCCCCCATAAAAAAAATAGACCCCTCTATAGAAGTACAATATTGGAGTAATAAAAAGTACATTGCTGATGTAAAAAACTTTGAACATGTAAGTACTATCTTCTTATCATATGTAAATCTTCATTTACTTATATCTTCATCTTTGTCTTTCTTTCATTAAATATTGTTTAATGTAACAAATCTACTGTAGCCTACAAGATGTTTAATTTCAGTAACAGTACTAAAAATTCAAAGCACGCACATCTGGTTTTATGAGTCCTCTGACTCTTACATGAAAAAGGTTCACAGTTTAAATGGAACATTGTGGTGCCACAAATGGAAATTATCTCCAAATACAACCACTTCCAAGTCAGCAACTATTTGATTTTAAAATATTCTAACATTACAACGTGGTGTTGCTGCTGGGATACACTTTCATCCAATCATTATGAAATCATAATAATATATTGAATAGGTTTAGCGTACATATAATGGTTGTAGATAAGACATGATCATTTTCAGTTGTTATGTTCGACAAACAAGTTATTCAGTTCATACATGAAAAAAATTCAAATTTAAGAGCTGCTCTAATACAGGTAGTCACATCTTATTATAACATTTTATTTTATTTCTGCAAACTGATAACTGAAATTTGTTATCTTATTAAAAATAAGATGATGATGAGTGATGTTTCCCTCAAAAGTTGGAAGTATTCAAGTCAAATAATTATTTATTCTCCATTGATGTAACTACTTTTAATATTCAAAACCATTATCGTTCGTTGGAACAGAATAGCTACAAAGTACTTTCTATCAGCGATAATGAGATGTACATTCGTAGCGTCAGTGACACCTTTGAGAAAAAACAGGTGAAATTTTATAGCACTCTCAACATACAATACCAACGATTATACACAACTAATTAGATCTGTTTGTGACAACATAAACACATCAAAGTAGTGGATCTACAGAGTTTGGCAGTGGGATTGAAAATAACATGGTGCTTTTCAGTTATATTGATTCAATTTATATGAACCTAAACATGAAACACCAGTGTCTAATACTCTTTTCTGCTTCCACTTATAGAAACATCATGATGATGGGTGTTCTACTTTGTACGGTAGCTCAGGAATAACTATATCGGGGTCAGATATGGAATCTACTCAAGTAAAAAGATCTTATCCAGACTATTTATGATAATATTTCAAGAATGATTTACTGAAAATCATTCTTATTAGACAATTTTTCCATCTATTTCACCAATTACACATCTCAGGAAATGTTACCTACATATTAATGTCCAATTGTTCTACATGTAGAAAAACCTCCTGTCTGATTTTGAAAATGAAGAACAAATTCAACATAATCTGAAGATATGTGAAGACAACCCGGGATCATGAAGTTGTGGTAATCCCCTCGACGAGCCATACATGGATAAGTGAGCACAAGGGGACTGACTTCAGAAAATAAGTGCTGATATAGGGGTATATCAAGGCCTTGTATTGGGAATTTTCCTATCACCATTTGTACTGTTAATGACCTATCTACAGATCTTGCCAACCTGGTTCCCTATTACTGTTTTCAAACATTTATTTATTACTAGAACAGAATTTCATTTATCCTGCCATCTTTTTTGTAGACGTCAGACATTCAATACGTTTGATGAAATTTATTATATTTTATGTAACCCTAATATTTTTCTATTAGCATGTCTCTAAGATTATGTTTCTTTTAATTAGATTATTCTTATTTTAAATTTCTATATTTTATTTTAAGAGAATGTTAAATTCATCATGTGTAGTTTTCCTTTTTTATGGAATAAAGACAGAGGAAATTAGTTACTCTTTTCCAGGTGCATTTGAGCTTCCCCAATACTTTGATATGTGTACATGGATCCTCTTTAATGATGCGATGTCTAGAACCTTTCCGGGAATAATTTCGGGAACTGAAACTTCACCCACTGATGCGATGAATATCACTGTCCAGGTAAGACTATATTTCCATGAATTTAAAATTTCAAACATGTGCATGAAAAATGTTACAAAAGTCATAGATAGAAATAATAACAATGTCAATGTAATATTTTACTTCTCATGGTGGTAGGACAGCTATGGTTTGTTGGAATTGGGGTTGAACGCGTCTTTTCAGGCTAGTATTCTCTTGCGGTAACAGACCATGTCAATGATTTTATTTCAAATAATAGTTTGGTGAACTTCCATGAATATGACGAAATCTGAGACATATTTATGTACTTTAAGTCTGAAAAAAACATATCTTATTCCAGGGTCTGGACAACAAGGAACCGACGGAAGGGGAGGTGAGGGTGATGACAAGGGGGAGGGGGCTGCAGGGGGAAAAGAGGGAGAGGGGATGGGAAAGGAGGGCCAGGGGCAAGGAGGGAAAGGAGGTGATGACAAGATAGATGGAGGGGAGGGGAGGGCTAGGGGATGGGGAGGTTGGATGACAACGGAGAAGAGGGTATGGGAAGGTCCGGGAAAGATGGAGGGAATGAATGGAAAGAGGAGGATAATGGTAGGAATAAGGGCGGTGCTGGGAGACAAGGTGTGACTTTCTGTTGTTATTGCAACAGTATGAATATTACTGTTCTGTTTTGACAATGATGCCTTCTCACAACACCCTTGATGGGGTAAACAAACATACCATCAAGGAAGATAAATGGTATGTTTTCTATTATAATCTATTACATTCAAGAAATGGTGGTTTTAAAAAATGTACATAGTACTATAGAACTTCCAAAGAACCCTGGATATCTGTATAATAGATACCAAAACCAGTGTTCGGATCTGTATCATCTAAAAACATGTAAAAATGTTGAAGATGAAACTATCAACGCTCAATTTCATAACTTCTCTTCCAGTTATCCAGTAATTCGGTTACATATATGTCTTCATTATGAACTTGATGATGGTCCTTGTGGAGGAAGATAAGCATACTATTGTTCATAGGCACCCTCTTTTCTGTACAGTTGATACATATTCTAGTTAGGTGTTCTGCGAAAACTTATTACAATAGAAACTTCTCAATATGTAAACTTCTGTATTCATTTTCTAAACATATATTTTCTGGTTTCTGCATTTCTGTAACATTTTTTTCGTCAATTTTTAATTGATATATATGGCTGATCATTATGTTATTGCGTTTCTATAACATCTATTTCTGTAATTATGTTCCAGTTGTTTGCATGAAATATTTTTGGTTTATTGTATCACCCTCATTTCAGGTTTTCCAAATCAATTTCAGTTATTTAGAAGGCGGTCATTTTATAAAGGCTTGAATTGAACTTGATCTACATGTTTGGTAAGCCCAGTTTTCCAGTTTTTAAGCATTTTAATGAAATTTATTATCTTTGTAAATGTCTAAATATCCTGGTAATTTTCATTAATCATTTTTATATTTGAAAGGTGGTGATTTTATGATAGGTTAAATTGAACTTGATCTACATGTTTGGTAATATTTTACTGTTTGGACAGGAATGGAGTCATCTTCAAATTATATTTGAATTCAAGTCATTCATTATCTTTTTCTTTAGTTGAGAGTGAGATTCATGTCAGTCATTTTTTAATTTTTCACTACCAACTTCTGTGGCCAGATTCTAAATGCAGATTTTTATAACAAAAATCTTTTAGTGTGGTTAGTTTTAGGTTATGTGATGCCACATATTTTTTCCTATTTTGTTATTTCATATTGATATCATTTATAATAAATTCATATGGAATAATGTTTTCTCAATTCTTATAAATATCTATGATGGATATGTACTATATTTCAGTGTTGTTTCGATTGTATTTATTATGGAGTTTATCTTCCGTTTTATTGGTTTCTTTCTCAAATTGATTTCACAGTAATAATGTCATGGGGATTACATGAGGTAATTAAATTGAAAGTGCTGCTATGTTATTGATTTTTGTTTTTAATTATATAATATTGATCTAGGGACATCACAGCCTAGGGACTTTAGGAGTAAACTGCAATAGGGATTCTGGAATTGCTACAACAAATAAAAATATATCATCTACTCAAGTACATGTTTATTTCTTTCAATGTATTTAATTTTCATTAATTCATTTGAGTAGAAAATATTCATTTTTTCCACTTCTATTTATAATTGTGAAAATAATTGTGATAATTTAGTGGCTGGTGGTGCAGTGGGATAATTTTTTCACGGCACTGTTTGTGGAAGCAAAGTGGGGTAGTGGGAAGTACACGCCGTCCCTCGAAGAATATCTTCAGAACGGCTCCATTTCATCTTGCGGCCCTCTGCTCTGCACCCACACCATTCATGTAGCACTACCAGTCCACTACAGGAGTCGATCAATCCATTAATAGGAGGATATAACCAAAACATCAAAAAGGGATATCGATTGCTGTTAAAAACAATAGTAAATATCTGATTTTAAACCCACCTTTTTCCAGATGTATCCATTTCTAAAACATGATGTTCTATTTTGATGTTTTTAAATCATAACTCATCTATCAAAATGGGTTTATCGATATTCATGTTTCATTGATTATGATTCCTTTTATTATTCTAAATGTATGTTGCTTCAGGTTAACTATTTCAATTTCTTGAGATTAAATTTTCAATCATGTTCCAATATAACTTATGCTTTCTAATATTGTGTAAAGTCTTAGAACAATATATTCACATGTTTTATTCAAGTATTTTATTGGTGTTTTCAATCTCCTCTATATTTATTTTAGATATTCAAGGACTTTATTGGTGTCTATAATCAATCAACTCCAATAACATTATAATGTACAATACTTGTGATTACAAATTTATAAACATTACTATTATTGGTGTGTCCATTTTGTCCAATTGTAATCTAATAATAAGAATCACTATTTTGATATTTAAAAATATTGAATATTAATTTTCATTATTAATATTGAAATATTTTATTGTCTCCATAAAATAAGTGAACCATATCTTCATGAGAACGCATGAAATAAATTTTTTTATCACAGTGAAAATGCACGGGCGAGTACTAGTTTTTAAATAATAGAGGCTTTTGATCGAGGAATATTTTTAACATACCCCATCCATAATATTATATATCTTTCCAAAGTATATATCGAATATAAATAAGTTGTCCCACACACTCCAATCTCTTACAAAAAATTAATTACTAGATGAACCATTATATAAAAAAAGTAAATGAAAAATACATTTATAATTGATGAAGTATGATAATAACTTTTTTCTCTAATACATATATCAAATTTCATTCTATAACATTCCTATAAATCAAAATTTAAAATTAAAATAACATAATGAAAAAAATTCTAACAATTTTTGGAAATATTACATGGAGTGAAAATATTTATAGCGATTACATCAATACATGACAATAATGATATTTAATTATTATTATATTTAAACCATTTAATAACAATTTTTTTTACATTTGAAAAAGTCCCACTACGTAATTTAATTCTATGAAAAAATTTAATAAAATTTATCTTCCCAATCTTACTTAATATGTGTCAAGCTAAAGGTACATTTTTTATGTTTCCTTCCATATTGTGAGTTATCTCCAAAATATATTTCCATGGATATTAATTCAAATTTTACCTTAAATCCATCTATTATATTTATTTTTCTGACTAATTAATTTGTAATCAATCATTCAGGTGATATTATAAATTTTTTATTTTTTTAACAAGCCATTTTTGGAAATATTTTATATGATTTTTTATGAAATTATATTTTTTAAATAAAATTCACCCTTACTTATAGTTTTATTGTATTTAAAAATGTTAACCCAATATTTTCAAATTTTATGTAAGGTTAAAAAGGGTTTTAAAGTCCTTGAATATGGGTAAATCCTTTTTCCATTTTCAATGATAGTGTAGAACCCTTTTTCCATAGGTTACGTAATAGAAACCTTAGATTTTAACCACCGTGTAATGGTAAATGGGATTTACATTACATAAATGGTGGAAAACATGGGATGGTAACCCAATCTTTAGTCGTGTATGGGTAAACCATACCTCATATAAGGATAAGTGTGAGTTTTAAATACCTATATAAGGGTAATCCCACACTTTCCCTATCTTCATATGTATAATAGACATTCAATAAATGGTTATTAAATAGGATATGTAGTGGTATCATTAACCTACATAAGGTTATTTTCATGAGGGTGGAGTGGTATATGTGTTATTCTTATCACGTAGATTTTATAAAGACTACATAAGTGTAACTATCCATTTAAGGGAAAAACCAAGATACCCATATGGAACACATACTCTATACATAAGGGTAAATAATTTTACCCAGTTTTTCAAAAATGTTTTCTCTATAACGTATAAAAGTGTTTTTGAAAATTTAAAATTCTATAAATCATAGGAATTGATTATTTTGAATTTTTAAAGGTTTTAATACCACTTATAATGTATTTTAAAACATTCAAATTAATTAATTATTCAAAAAAATATATATGATGAATTTAATTTGGGAATATTTATTCTACAACACACCATTAGATTTTTGTTTACAGAATTATCCTAACCATCTCCTATCCTTGTTTTTTATAATCCTTTGGGTTTTTTTGTCTTGAAATTAATTTATTCATGATCAATGGAGTCGTCTTAATTGAATTAATCCCTTCTTATGGTCTTTATAGAATGTATAGAATCCATCTCTCCTCTATCATAGAGTGCTATATTCCTTAGGGGTATCATATTCCAGGAAATAATTTATAGTTTTTTCTTACCTTCATGAGAATCCTTAAATATAGTTCTTCAATTTATTATAGAACAATTGAATAATGTTTTATTTAATGATAAAAATATTTAAATATTCAAAGAGTGAAAATTAATAATTACGTCAAGTTTATCTCGGAATATTAAATAGTGAGAAAATTATCATTAAATGTAAATTAGAATTTTCTCTATAGAAGGAATGATTGGATCATTCTATGGATTAAAATGATAATTTG
This sequence comes from Viscum album, assembly GCA_963277665.1. Classification (NCBI taxonomy): domain Eukaryota; kingdom Viridiplantae; phylum Streptophyta; class Magnoliopsida; order Santalales; family Viscaceae; genus Viscum; species Viscum album. Next base: position 1,819,837,444 of record OY728127.1, read on the forward strand.
AATATTATTTGGGTATATAATCCGTTACCACATGTGTTTTTTATTTCTTCTTGAAATAAAATAATGTAATATATTCTAGGAATCCTTGGTGATAAATTTGAGTTGAATAACATGTGTTCATGGTTTGAGTAAGGATTCCTTGTTAAACCTCAATGATTATTGACCAATCTTGATGCATGAAGTTCCTTACCATATGGGGATCTCATATATACTTTTTTAATGGTATATTTGTTGTTTTGGAATTCCTTGAAGACCATAAATGATTGGGATTTCATATTGGTGTGCCTAGACCATGAGACATGTTTTTTATTCTTGATTTCATGAATATTATTGTAGATTTTTTTAAATTTTTAATGATGATCAATTGTACGTATGTCTGTAATATTTTATTTTGATGGTATAAATTAATTTTATGTTGTACCGTGTTATGTATATTACCATTACATTAGATGTATTGATCATGGTTCATGGAATAGGTGAACCATAATAACATGATTTTCCCTTATAGGGGGAGTAAACCTAAATAGAGATGATAGAGATGATAGAACTATGTACACAGTGGAGATGCAGTGATTCCATGGAATTCCCTTTTAAGGATGTCGTCATAGCCTTCATTCCATGTATTGTTTTGTTTGATGCCTTGTGATTTTCAAGTAGCAAACTCATTGCACAATGAATTGAAAGCACCATTCCATACCTGAGGCATAGTAGATGATGAGTTTCACGTGTTCATGATGACATGAGGTTTTCGAGAAATATATTCTCTATCATCATGGATAGTTTTGGTTACCATTAATATATCATTGTTATCCTTCCACATAGAGCCATATAAGATATGTCTGAGGGTTTGTGGCTTCTAGGTTAGCACATGGCTACTCAGTATTTGATTGTGTGTTTTTATTCTTATTCATGTATTTAATATGATCATGAAATATTATTTTTATAGAATTTAAATTTTTTTAATCACACAATACTGGCATCCTACTAGGTTTTATTACATACTTCCTATATAGAAAATAAGTTGTGTGTGAAGAATTCATGTATATGGATCCGAGTAAGGGAAAGGTTTATGTGGTAGGTGGTTTAGTGCTTGTGAATAGAGTTAGAATATGGATTGGATGGAGAAAAGTTGACCCTCAATTTTTTTACCTATAACACTTATAAACTCTGTTGTGGATTTACACTTTGGGAGACACTTTTTATGGTATTAAATATGTTACTTCTATTATTTTCTTCCTGATCACTATGATTTTTATTATATTTTTTCTTATTTATTATTTTTTCTATGAAATTATATAATGGTTATAATCTCTCCATTGATGGAGTTAGTCCCTCACTGATACTCTAGAGTTTCCTTGATATTGGGAGGCACATAAGAGGTTGTATGGCACTTCGGTTCGTACTTGGTGGTTCATGTCATGTCATTATAAAATGGTATTATAGCACTAATTTCATTAAATTCCTTTTTTAATAACCAAGGACATGGTATAAATGGGAATGTTATGTGGGACCCATGTACTGGAGTCTTTATGTGACTTAACATCACATGTGTCACATAACTCTGAGTTACCATGTACAAGTTTATTGTTACTATTTTTATGATATATTGGGCACGTTCATGCATACTGAATAATTACATATGATCACATGACATATATTTACCTTCTTTTGAAATATATATTAGTTATTTAATTTAATTCCTTGCTTTTTTATCTATTCAGGATAATGTTGTATTCTTAGTTATGTGATATATTTTTTTCCATTCATTTATGATATATCATTTTTGGAATTAATTAGTTGAATTGAGAATATTGTTCTGCTATGTTCATGTATATTTGAATATGACCAAAATGAACATATCAGAGTTTGTTCCATTTTTGGAGGAATATACCTTGAGTTGTGGGTTTAATGAGATGAGAACCTTTTTGTGATCAAATAGACTAATTATGATATTCGTTAATGGATTAATTTTTTAAGTGTTTCCTTCATATAACAGAAGATGTCAACTCTGCCTGGTCGTATGGGACGACTTGGGAAGAATTCTTGTATACTCCCGCAAGGGTGGATGTTTCTATTTAACCATCAGACATGTAAAAGTATGTAATAGAGTCTTCTCCCACACCTAATCTATGGTTTTGGAAATCGATTTGCATCAGATAGATATATTCCACTTAGTTCCTATATTATGAATCATAGTTAAAAATTATACCTAAATATTATTTGAATTTTAAGTCTAAAATTTTGCATCCTTCTAGGGTATAAAATTACATCATAATGTAGAGTAACTGATAAAATTCATATTGGGAATCTTTATCCTAGTAGAATCTTTAAAGGATCAGTAAGTTAATCTAGAAGCTTTCTTACTACAAGTTGTAATCATTACTAAATAAAATCAATATTTAGTGATGGAAATGACTTAACAGTCACATTATAATCTCTATTAAATTCCCTTAATACACAATTTTACATGAATGTAGGGAGTATTCAGTGATTCCTAGTGTTTCCTACTGTATTCGATAGTTATGGACATCTATGGAACTTTATGATTCTAGATAATATGAGTTTTAATAAGATTCTTGGTTTGGATTAGGCTTCTATCTTCTGAGGATACATTTATTAGAATTCTAGATATTTATTTTTTACATCATCAAATTTATATAGGTATGAGACGAATGAAGATTGGGAATTTGGAGTAGGTAGAGTTGATTGGGGATTGAGTCATATTAGGAGTATCACATCACAGATAATATGCCTATGTCATTTTGTGGGATCAGGGAGAATCCTGTCATCTTTTTCCAAAGTCATATATATCTATTAGGTTATAGTTATATATAAATTTAAAGGAAATTCTCTAGAGAGTGGAGTTCACATTGAGATAGAGACATTACTGGGTGAGAAACCCATTTCAATACCACCTTATAATATGGAACGAGTCGAGTTAAAGTAGATCAATGTGAATCTTGATAAATTAATATATATGTGCCTTATTAGGATATGTACTCCACTATTTGGTGAAACTATGTTATTCAGTGAAAAGGTGGATGTATATCTTTGAATCAGTGTTGATTACTGGATGCTAAACCAGGTGACGGTGAATAATATATATCAATTTTCTAGGATCAAAAACCATTTCAATTAGTTATGTGGATTCTAGTGGTTCCCCAAGATTGATATTCAATCTATCTACTACCGAATGTGAGTTAGAGAAGATAAATTTTTGATGAGTACATTTCAGAGACGATATAGGTTGCATGGATATTTATTGGTTTCATTAGAAATTAACAATTCATCGCTAGTGTTCATGGTTCACATGAAAATGATAATCCACTATTACACAGAATCATTTTTTAGGTTGTTTGCTGATGGTGTCAAAATTTTCTCATAGACTAGAGCAGTATTCCATACACATTAAAATAGTCAAAAGTATGTTATGAGTGCCTCATTATTACTCTAAGATATCAATGAGTAACTTTTGGATTCCTGAGTCATTTTTCATGGGGAATGTGTTTTTTGAGATATGTATGTCCAGAGACCCATATAAAGTTGAGGTAGCAATTTCTAGGAAATTTCCCTAGAACATGTTTGAGATCAAGAAATTTTTGGGATTAGTAGGATAGAATTGGCATTTATTATATTACTTTTCTCAATCATAAGAACCTATGACTATAAGTTTGAAGAAGAGAGAAAAGTTACTACTATTCCAATAGTGTGAAGAGGTGTTTTTTGAGATAAATAGGTGGTCTAATACAATTCCACTATTGATTCTTCCTGGTCATAGGATCAAATATGATGTATACAATGATGCATCAAGGATTGGTTTGAGAGTAGTATTGATTTCTAGAGGGTAGGTATTATCTTATTGGTCACGTTATCCATGAAACAAAAATAAAAACAACCAAATGCATGATTTAGATATGGGAATCATCATTCACACTGTAATGTCTTGAGAGACACAATATCTTTACTGGGAGTTTTGTTTCTACATTGACCAAAATAATTTTTTTTACATCTTATTAGATTTGGTCCTAAACACGAGGAAGAGGTTATGGTGGGAGTATACATTTATGTTTTACATTGATATGTAATATGTGACTTAGAATGGTAACATCATAATATATTATTATAGTCATAAGACATAGTGGCCTTGGTGGCTTGGTGAGTGGTCTTCATAGGTGAAGTGGCACGTGATAATATTTTTGGAATATTGGAGGATAGATACTTCTAAGGATCATGGATCATTGAATTGTTCCCCCATGGTGGTCAGATATTCTCTCGTAGAATACATATAGGATATATTAGATTATTATTTAATTGGTTGTATGATATGTAAAGAACTAGATATAGGTGACCTAATACTAAGGTGATCATTAGGTGATGATGATGTGACCCATGTGCATGGGAGAGTGTTACACCCAAATTTACTCATAGAGGTGCTAAAAATGGGCTTACATACCTATATATGGTTGGTGCATACCAGTGCAATAATGATGTACCAAGAATTCAAGAAATTGCTTTGGTGTATATTAATGAATAAGGATAACCCTAGGTTTTTCCCCAATGCCATGCCTTCTTGAGTGTAAACGTTGAGAACCAGGGTTTTGGAAGTTTCATACATGCATTCCCAATTATCATATAGATGTTACATGACATAACAAAGGACATTATGATGTGGTTAACTTGGATTCTAGGAGTTATGAAACTATCTGGGTGATTTCTGATTGGATGATGAAGGTTTATCACTTCTTATAGATTGGAGAGATTCACATAGTTGATGAAATTGGAAAGCTATACATCTTTGATATCATACACTTGTATGGATTTCCCATGATCATTTTACCGAACATATATGTAAGATTCACATTGTGATTTTTTAAGGCTCGTAGAAGGCCCTAGTGAATTAGTTCAGGTTATGTACAATGTACCATCCTCAGAAAAATGGATATTGAAAATAGAAAATTCACATATTAGGAGATATTATTCATGTTTTCATAATAGAATAAGGTAGATGTTGGGGTGAGAATATTTCCTTAGAAGAGTTCACTTATAATAATACCCTCCATGATTCAATATATATGGAATTTTTCGAGGATCTTTATAAAAATTTGTGCTTATTTCCATTTTTTCATATGGAGGGTGATGGAATATATTTCAGGATTAGTCTGGTTTAGGATAACTTAGAGAGGGTGAATTTGATTAGGAAGGAGTTAATGACCACTCATAGTAGGAAACAATCATATGAAGAATAGAGAAGAAGACTTTTGGAGTTTACTATTGGTCACTATGTTTTTTTTAGTGCCACATTGGTTAGGGAACTTTCATTTATGGAAAAAAAAGATTTTGGAACCATGGTGTATTGGACTATTTGATATCACAATGCATAATCGGACAATGTTGTATCATCAAGATCTTCCTTCTCTCCACTGAGGTATGCACGATGTGTTACATGTGTCATATTTATAGAGGTACATGGACAACATTACATATTTTATTGAAAACAAGTATGTTTATGTGGATCTGGATGCATATTATGAAGAGAATCCGGAGTAGATTATAAACATGATCAATAAGGTATTATAGAGGAAGTCAATGCAACTAGTTCAGATCCTTTGGTAGCATAGAGAGTTGTAGGAGGTGATATGGGATCCAGATTATAATGTTCACGGTCAATAATTTTATATTTTCATTAAATATATCTAGAGAAACATTTCATGGATTAGAATATATTATATGGGGTGAATTATAATAATCAATATTTTTAATTTTTATTAAAACCGTTATTTTTAAATATTTTATGTTTGTTTTTATTTGATTTCTTAAAATAATATTCCATTAAATATTGCTTTTTCGTGATTCTTATAGTTAAACCCTATTTTATAAGGGTTATATAAGGTTATGTAGTCATAGGGGTAAAGCCACTTTTCTATAGGCTGTAAAAGGGTATAACCCTTTTTCCCATGTTTAAGTAAGGGTAACCATTGATTTTTTCCACTGTATGAACATATATTGAATTATCTATACATATATGGTGGTCGCCATGTGAATATATATTGGACTACCAATGCGTAAAGGAAATTCTTACCTCTTTTAAGGGTAATAGTGAGTTTTCAATACCCATTTAAGGGTCAGATCATACATTATCTTATTGCACAAGGGTAATATACGTCATTCTTATAGATTCCATGTTTTAAAACCGGATATATAAGTGTAAGTACCGTGATCTTTTCTTTTCAAGTATGAGTTTTATTTACAAGTAGTTTATTATGAAAATGGGAAGAATGGATGTTTTAGGAGTACACACTATGAACTTCCTTGTACATGCCATGTACTCTAGCACTGAGTCCTGGCCGTGTCAAGCCATGTCATGGCCGCGTACACGACCATATGATGACATGGAAGGACCGTCTAAATTGGGGCCCATTAAAGGCATATACAACCATGTGATTTAAAGGAAATTGATTGTGATTTTATTTTTAATTGATTAAATAGTATGGGATCACGTCCAAATAACATAAACTTCTTCTTCTTGCTCTATCTCATCTAAGAGAAACTAGGAGCAGAGATTCTTATTTGAGCCCCCAAACGATCATCATTTCTCTGAATCAATCGTCGTCAAATGTGTGGGAATCACTATGGTGAGTTATTACTTCTTCTATAGCCTCATATATTGATTTCCAATATTTTGTGATATATCCTTGGTTGAGAGTTTTAGACATCTCTATATATCTACAACATTCAAGTTCAAATAAAATGATTAGATTCAACTATATCGATTGTACAACAATAAGGTACGTTGTTTTTGAGTTTCTATAGTTTTTTATTGAGTTATACATTAAAAATTTCCAAATACCCATGTTCATGGTATTGCGTGTTTAGGGATTTTAACCCTGTTGATGCCTTATATTCCTATTTTCAGGAGTTAGGACTACTATTGGTAAATAGGGTTGTTTTTTCCATTCTATGGAGGTGTTTCAATGTTTAATTTGTTTTTGACAGTTTAATCTATATTTTCCTGTTAGGATTATTTACTTCCATGACTAGTGTTGTTATATTGGAGTGATATTATCTGATATGTTGTGATATGAATTGTAGATGTTTGGAAAAGTAATAAATTTAGGTTTACATTGGCTTCTGAATATCATTTGTGCACTATAGCTTATACATTGCTGAGGGAACCTGGTGTAGTTAGACCATATGAGAAATAGAGACTAAGGGCTTCCCCAAAGTGTCCATTATAATTTTCAAATTGCGAGACAATAGGGGGGAGGGATGTGAGTGCTCCCTTAGGGTGTATTTAGTTCCACGTTGCAAGACCATATGGGGAACTGGACATTGGGTGCTTCCCAAGAGTATTTGTAAGTTACCAATAAAATACCACACATGGAATTAGTGGGAAGTGATTCCTCAAATAGTCTTTGTAAATATGTACAAGATGGATTGGAATATGAAACATTCATAGAGGGTTCCTTGAGTTTGTTTGGATGTTTTTTTAATAAAGTTAAATTAATGTAGTTGAAACTATATGATTATTTAATTTTGAGTACCTCCTTGTTTATTACTTCACTTTGAATATTGCCTACCATATATATTCACTAATAGTTAGGCACAAATATATGGGTGGATGCCTACTAAGATTCATCTAACACCCTATTTGGGTCATGATTTTGGTCCCAAACATATTATATTGTTGCATGAATAGTTAAGGGAAAACACCCTTCTACTACAGGTACATGATTGTTGTAGAGTTGGAGAGCATGAGACCAACCTGAGGATAGAAATGATGCTAGAGTTATTTACTTGTTTTCTTTTGTACTTTGGTTTTATACTGTATTCTAGAATTTTTACTAGTTTGGATGATTTAGTAGACATATGTGACATGTATCATTTATATATGTGCCCAAGTTGTTTATCTACTTGAAGTTTTCCACTGTTCACTATTGCATGTTATTATTTCTGCTTCTGCTACTGTTATTTTTAATTTCCCCTCTGTTACTCTGCCAATAAGGGAATTGTTTCCCAACTATCACCCTCACTGACCTCGCTATGAGTTGGATGCCTCTAAAGTTTGGGTAAATGAGATTGAGGCCATGTGACCAACCAGGTATGGGGAACCAATAGGCAGCACCTGGAACCGGGACGTTACAAAGTTTTATCAGAGGAGTTATAGGAAAACGGTTACATCCAACTGATTACTTATCCTTGGGGTTCTCCGATACTATTTGTGAAAAGGGCGGATAGTACTCTCAGACATTGTGTGGATTATCAGAAGCTGGACCAGTTGACTCTCAGGAATAGATATCACTTTCTGGAGAATTATTATCTCTTTTTTCAGCATCAAAGAGCCCAATTATTCTCTAAGATTTACTTGAGATTTGGTAATCATTAGTTTCTTGTTAGACCATCAGATATACCACTTACGACTATTCGTAGCAGGTATGGTCTATTCGAGTATTTGATTATGCCATTCGGTCTCACGAATGTGCTTGCAATTAATATAGAACCAATGAAACCAGTGTTCCATCCATACATGGATTCATTTGTGGTGGTTTTAATGTAATATATCTTGTTGTAATGTCACGATAGACACAACCATGCTAACCATATTGAGATCATTTTCATTACTCAGAGAGAGCACCCGTATTATGCTAGGCTCTCAAAATTTCACTTTTGGATGAACCAGATTCACTTCATCGGTCATGTTATCTCAGAGACAAGAGTATCAATAGACCTAGAGAAATTGAGAGTTGTAGTTTACTAGGAGAATCTGGATAACGTTTTTGATTTTTGGAGTTTTCTAGGATAGGATTTTTAATGCATACGTTTCATATAGAAATTCACGCTTAGCAGTGCCACTGATGGGGTATACTAATAACGGTTTGAAGTACATGTTGATAGATTCCTGTGATTCGGCCTTTCATGAGCTGAAAGGGAGGTTGACATCAACACCTATACTAGTTTTCCAGATCTGAGAAGAGATATACCATTTACTAAGATGATTCAGGTATCGATGTAGGAGAATTTTTTTTGCAGGGGTAAGGAGTCATTGCATACGGGTCTCGGCAGTTGAGGCCACACAAGAGATATTACCTGACACACGATCTTGAGTGGGCTATTGTTGTTCATGATTTACATTGTTGGAGACCTTATATTTTGCAAGGAAATTTTGTGTTTTTCCCTAACCAAAAAAGTCTCATGTATATATTCACTCAATGTGACCTAAATTTGAGACAGTGAAGGTGGGTCGAGTACCTTCAATCCATTGATTTTGATCTTGCATACACACATGGGAAAGGAAACACATTGGATGATGCTTTGAGCAGGATAACTTAGATACAAGTAGTTTAGGAGGCCAATAGTGAGTGGAAGCTTATGGATTTGTTCTCTGAGATGAATTTGGAGTTTCATGAAAGACATGGACATGCATTTCTTTCTTCTATAGTTGTTACCTCTACTGTACATGATCGAGTGAAAATGAGGCATATGTCATATTTTGAAGGCCTAGTTCTATGGAAGACTGTGTCAGGGGAGGACCCTATTCTTGGATGGACCATAGGTGAGGATGAGATCTTTCATTTTCATGGGCGTGTATGGGTATTAGAAGACATACGTGAGGAGCTAATGTGGGATTATAATGATTCAATTTGGATAGTTCATCAGGGTGTCACCATGATGTATTGAGATCTACACCATCAGTAGTGGTGGTCTGATATGAAGAGAGAAGTTGCTAGTTTTGTGATGAGTTGTTCTACCTGTCAGTAGGTGAAGGTGGAGATTCAGCGACTAGTAGGGATTTGGTAGCAGCTACCTATTCCATAGTGTAAGTGGAATGGTGTCACGATGGACTTCGTGATGGGCTTACCGAGGTAGTCTTGAGATAATGATGTAGTCTGGGTTGTCACTGAAAGAATCACGAAGGTTTAACACTTCTTACTAATCATGGATACCATCAGTGTTGATGATATTGGATGTTTGTACATCCAAGATATTCTTCAATTACATGGGGTTCCACACTCCATCGTCTTAGATAGGGATTCTTGTTTGACTTCATTGGTCTGGTAGGGACTACATAGGAATTTGGGTACATAAGTACTTCAAAGTACATCATATCATCACAAAATAGATGGCCAACCCAAGTGTATGATACAAGTGCTAGATGACAGGTTTCGAGAATGTGTCCTAGATTTTAGAGGTTCTTGGGAAAAGAACATACATCTGGTGTAGTTTTCCTACAATAATATATTTCATGAAACTATTAAGATGAAACCTTATGAGTATTTGTATAGTAGGCCATGTTGTTCAACCCTATGTTTGCTGAAAGGAAGAGATACATCTATGTTGGGACCTCATCTCTTCCAGGAGACCATAGAGTTGATAGAATTGATTCAGAAGAGGATGGCTACTGCACAGTCAAGACATAAGTATTATGCTGGTCGATAGAGACGAACTTTGGAGTCTGAGGTTGGAGATCAGGTATTCTTATACATCACACCATGGATGGTACATAGAGGGATCTGGAGAGAGGGAAAGCTTTCAATGAGATAAGTTAGGCCATTTTTGGTTTTGGAGAGAGTTAGATAGGTTGAATATCGGTTTCAGTTACCTCAGTGGTACCAGGCTATGCATGATGTCTTCAATGTTTCTCAGCTCCTACATAACATATTAGACCCATATCATGTTTTCAACCCAAGGAGTTTGAGTTTCATGTGGATCCTCAATTGAATGGAATCTTATCCGGATTTTTGATCATAGTGCCGAGGTTCTCTATGGCTGGTATGTTCCTCTGGTATGGGTTCTATGGCAGCACGGTTGAGTACATGATGACACCTAGGAAAGGAAGACTGATGTAAGATCACAGTGTATGGAGCTATTCAAGGATTCTTCATCATCTCCACCTTGTTTGGGAAATTTGAGGACAGATTTATTTAAAGGGGGATGTTTATAAGAACCCAGATCTTTTTTTTCATGTATGAGTTTTATTTTAAAGTTTTTTTTGAGGAAAATGGGAACAATGAATGTTTATCAGTACACAACATGTACTTCCTTGTAAATGATGGATAATATTCAACTGAGTACAGTACATATCTGGCCATTTCATGGATGCGTACATGACCATGTGACAACGTGGAAGGACCTCCAAAAGTGGGGCCCAGTAAAGGCATAAACACGTCAAGTAATTTTAAGGGATACACCATGTAATTTTATTTTTAATTGATTAAATGGATTGAGGTCATGTCTAATTGACATAAATATCTTCTTATGGTTCCGTCTCATCTAGGAGTGACCATGGGTGACAATTATTCTCTGAGCCCCCAATCGATCATCTGTTCTCGGAATCAACCACCGTCGATTGCATTAGAATTTCCATGGTGAGTTATTCCTTCTTCTAGATCCCCATATCTTGATTTCTCCTCTTTCTTGAGATATACTTGGTGGAGTGTTTTAGAAATTTTTGTAGATCTACGACATTCTAGGTTGAATCAATGGTTAATAGTCATCTATACCGACCATACGATGCCGAGGTAAGTGGTTTTTTCTTTTATGTATTTTGTCCTTTAGTTATATGTGAAAATTTTCTGAATACCCCAGTTCTGGGTATTGCATGATTAGGGTTTTTCACCATGTTTATGTCTTCTATGATTGTTTTCTTGAGTTGGGATTGTTGTTTGTAAATTGGGTAAATTTGGCCATGATGTGGGGGTGTTTTCCATTTTTGATTTGATCTTGATCGTTTTGTCTATATTTTCCTATTAGGCTGCTTTCTTTCCATGATTAGTGTTGATAGGATGGAGTGATATTATCTGATATGTTTTGATATGCCTTATAGTTGTTCATCCAAGTAGTAAATTTAGGTTTACGTTGGCTGCTGAATATCATTTTTGCACAATTTATTACACAGGGCTGTGGGAACCTAGTGTCGTTAGTCTATAGGGGGAATGGATGTTGAGGGATTCCCTACTGTGTGTGTTATAATTTTCACATTGCGATACCATAGGGGGGATGGATGTGAGTGCTCCCTCAAAGTGTATATAGTTCCACATTGCGAGACCATAGAGGGAACTGGACGTTGAGTGCTTCCCCATAGTGTCTATAGGTCATCGATAAAAGTCCACAAGGGGAATTGACGGTGAGATCTTCCTCATATATTCATTGTAAAGCTAAACGAGAGGGGTTGGACTATGATAACATCCCATATCGTTTCTTGAGTTTTTTTAATGTTTTTTAATAATGGTAAATGAATGTAGTTGAAACAGTAGGATTGTTTACTTTTGAGTACTTCCTTTTTTATTACATCATTTTGCATATTTCCTGGCATAAATATTCACTGACAGTTAGGCACAAATCATTTGGTGGTTTCCTACTGGGATACATCTCACACCCTTTTTGGGTCATAATTTTGGGCCCAAAACAATTATATTTTTTCATAGATAGATAAGAGAAATTTCCCTCCTACTTTAGGTACATTATTGTTTTGGAGATGGAGAGAATTGGACCAAGCTGAGGCTTGAGATGCTGCTGGAGTTATTCACTTATTTTACTTTGTACCTTCTTTTTGTACTGTATTCCAACATTGTGACTAGTTTGGATTCATTCATATACATATGTCACATGTATCATTTATATATGTTCTCCAGTTATTTATCTACTTGAATTTTTTCACTGTTCATTGTTTCATGATATTATTACTTCTTCTGCTACTATTATATATTATTTCCGCTATGTTACTCTGCCAATGAGGACATAATTTCTATATAAGCACACCCAATAACCCCACTGCTAGTTGAAAGCCTCTGGCATTCGGGGAAATGTGCTTGAGGACATGTGACCAACCGGGTATGGGGCACCTCTAGGTGACACTCAGAACCGGGATGTTACAATAACAGTAATGTATACCTATATAAGGGTAATCACATGAGGGTGGAGTTTCATAAGGGTTGGTCAAGTCTCATACAATGGTACCATTGTTTCTCTAAACCCCACATAAGGGTAAATCACAAAATAAGGGTAATACCTGGTAAATCTTACATATCACTTACTTTGTATATATTGGAAAGGATATTTACCCTATTTTTTTTAATTTCATCTTCTTAAACCTATAAATGCATTTTTGAGAATTTATAATTCTTTAAATCATGAGAATTTATTCTTTTGAATCATATAGTGGTTTTAATCTCTTTTGTGACATATTTTAAAACCTTCACATTGAATAATCATTCAAAACACAATTAAAATGATCAATTTAATATCAGAATATTAAATATTGAAGAAACCATTATCCTTTTCCAAAAAAATACCCAATCATTATCCCATCATCTGTTTTTTATATTCCATTGAGTTTGGGTAGTACAAAAATTGTATTATGAAAGATCAATAGAGTCCTCAAAATTAAATAGTCCCTTCTTCTAATATTCCAATCATGGATAAACATTCTATCAATCCACTATACTTGAGAGCCACATTTCTCAACAAGATAATAATCAAGGTAGGAATTTATATATTATTTCCTTCATTCATGATTTCCTATAAATCTAGTTTTTCCTTTTCTTCTGGGGAAATTGAATAATTTTTTCATGAATGATAATAATATAGAAATTATTAATTAGTGATAAAGAATTATTATATCAAAATTTTCCATGATTAAAAAATAGAGATAAAATTATTACCACCTGTAAATTATATTTTATTCTAGGTATGAAATGATTAGAACATGTTATTGATCAAAATGATAATTTAGAAATTTTCTTAGAGAAAGAATCTACTATCACATGTGGTGTTTCTATTTTTATGTTAATAAAAATGTATAATCAGTTTTAGGAATCCATGGTCAGTGGTTTGCTCAATAAAACACGTGAATATTATTTGAGTGATGATTCCATGATAAACCACAAAAATTCATTGGTAATTTTTAGGTAGGATATTCCTTAACCTATGGGATCTTGTATTCACTTATTTTTCTTATTATAGTTCTTTTTTTTGTATAACTTGATGACCCTACATGATTTTGAACGTATGTGAGTGTGTGTGATTGTGTATCCTCTAAGTCTTTTTTTTTTTGATGCTAGATTCTTGGATAATTTTTGTAACTAGTTTGTCCATGATTGATGATTGTCACATATATATAGGTAGAGTCTTTATCCTCAGGATGATATGCTTTCCCTGTATTCCCTAACTTGTAATGAATATTAACATCCATTAAAAATTATTATTCTATGTTCTTGGTAAAGGTATATTTTCAGTAAATGATTATCTCTTAGATGGGAAGTGTTTATGAAATGCAATGATTGTAATGATGAAGCAGAGAATAGGGTTGAAATTTGATGATTTCATGGATTAATTCACATCCTGGATGCAAAGTATGAGGATGGTTTATTCATACTAATTTATAGGTAGCATTATTAATGACCATTTAATTTCATTAAGCATTCCATATATGAGGCCTAGTATATTTTTAGTAGCATGTACAAATAATTCCATGGGGTTTTTGAGAAATAAATTAATTTTCCTTACGGCACGTTTTTGTTACCTTTGACATCTCTTTATTATAGTTCCTACATAGTGTAACACCCCAAGCTTCTACGGTATGCTTCTATTCGAATAATGTGATAGCGTGTGTTGTATGCAACACCGAGTTCTAACACACCATAACCAATCACACTAACCGTTATGAATAGTAATACCTAATTTTTGAAATTATATATATTTTATATTTCAAAATGGGCTTAATTTTTCGATTCTTAATATTGAATTTAGCCGAATGTGAAATTTTGGTACTTTTTGGATAACTTTAATATTTTGATGAATAGTGAAAATTACTAAATTTTAATTAAAAACAACTTTTTTAATCAAAATAATTAATAGTGATAAATTATGAATTTAAATGGTTTTAAAGTATATTAATAATAAATTTTTACCATTTAATATAATTTTAGTAATTGTACATAATTTTACAATTAAACCAGACATAAACAACTGTCAATCTTTTGATAGTAATTATCTCTTAAAAACACGCTTTTTGTTTTAACAACGGGAATTAATTTTAAATTAATTTCTTCCACTTCTGCGTTTTGAATTGGGAAAAATGGATTCAATATTTGGAATCAGGATGTTCGAATTGTGTAAATAGTTAACTTTTATTTTTAGACATTTTGAATAATTACTGCGGTAAATATTTTATTTACCATGGTTAAGGGTAAATCCGGTAAATAAGGGTTAAAAAATAATATTATAATAATTTAAAATTACCCTAAAACGTATCCTAGCCTTATTGGTTGATACATGTTCGACCATAGGCATCTTTGGGTCGATTTTGGGACCCCATGGGGCCACTTGTAGGTGACAGGGACACTTAATTTTAATTAAGTTAAAATAAGTACAAAAATGACACAAGCATATATCTTTTAGAAAAACAATTTTTACATAGGTTTATATATGTTGTATATTAGACTATAAATATTCATTATAAAGCTACAAATATTTCCTACATAATGATATTTTATTTATAATTTTTAGAGATTAGATAATTTAATTTATTTAAGACACAATGATGATACAGTAATTAACATAATAGTGAAAATTTAAAATAATTGATATTATGAATACCAAAATAAATATAATTTAAGACTTTTAATGAATTAATATAATTTTATAGGATAATATGACATATTAGTATGGATTTAATTAACTTTTTTTTAAGTAATTATTATGTTATGAGTTTAAAAAAAAATCAACTATTGAATAGTGTCAAAATTGATGTAAAAGAGGTTTTTTAAAAAATATTATATTATTAATTGATATTAAAGTCCTAAAAATCAAAGGTTCGTCCAAGAGACTTATATCATGATATTTGTATCATTGATGGACCACTTGGGGGTTGATGGGCTGTATATGGTATGTTTATTAACCATATAATATAAAAATACAAAGAGACATTATAAAAGTGAAACTAATTAACTTAGAGTTAATACTTATAGATATGGTTAATATAGTAACTCAAACCTGTCTAAATTCTATTGGTTGAATAGATTTAGAACTATCCCCACCTTAAACTTTGAATAATCAACTTTGTAGCCATTAGAAACCGAAAATGAATTTATTATAAATTAATATTTCTAGCTTTTCCAAAGGTGCCCCTCACCCCTCTTATAAAAGGGCACTCCTCCTTCTCATTTCTTCACACAATCAAAGCCTTTTTTCTGACAAACTCTACCCAAATACTCTCCCATATTCCCTCACTACAACCTAGAGGCCTTATTTTTATCAGAAAGCCAACCTAAGGATCCCTTTTGATCAAATCAAAAGGAAGAACCCAAAGAAGAGGTAATGATTTCACCACCCTTTTCCAAGTTCCTTTCTTCTTCCACTTCTTCTTTCTTTGTTATTACCATTATAAAATAATCACTCAAGTATCTTATATATACTATGATATTATTATAAATATGGTACAACCATATTCAGTATTCTATCCACCCTTTGAATAACATGTCACTATACGTGCGTACGTACGGCTTACCGTCTCCACGTCGTGGTGTAATTATTATTCAATAAATTATTATTTGGATGGGTATAATAATGATGTGTAACTCATGTAAATAATAAATATAACATGTTAATGATTCTGTATATATGATATACTAACAAATTATATATTATTTTAATATCAAAAGAATGATATTGTTGCTCGTGCGTACGTATGGACTATCGTCTCCACGAACGTGATGAGATTCATTCTCCATCGTATCCATTCAAGTATAATTATCATTTGCCCATTTAAAAATGATTTTTAAGGACTTGATATCATTCTGGATATGAATAATATACAACCTATCCATTACAAATATGGCTTATGTAACAAAACATATAAAAGAAAACGATTAATTTAACACCCGAAACAACGATAATACTAAGATATTATTAACAAAGCAATGTTAAAAGATCATATATGATATCATATGAATGTATATGATTCTTGTATAATTTAATAACAATTATTTCACAATTATACAGGAGGTTAACCTACCCCGACCAAGGAAAAGTACAAGCTAAGGGTTTATTTCACAATCTCTTCATTATCCGAGGTTGTTTATACGTAATAATCTACTGGGATCTCTTTAACATCCACATCCATGTTTCGTAAAAATGAATTTCAAAACATTTTTACTATTTAATAGAATATGGTTTAAAGTCATTTATACCCTTTTTGACTTTTTATAATAGGTTTATAAAGGAATATTTCCGTCGTTTTCCAAACAAGGTGCTTTTTAACCTTTTCGACAGAATTAAGGTAAGAATGTTTTTTTAACTTATACGGCGGGTGCTATTATTTTCATCCATTATAAAATCGTCAAAGCTTCCCTTACAAGTTTATATGAATATTTTCAACTAAAATTTTTTATTTCATAAATATAAGACTCTTAAATGATTTCAAAATAGAAAAAGATATTTCTCTAAAAAGAGTTTTGATTTCATCTATGTTAACATCCTTTGATGGATTTTATGCTTATTTGAGGTGTATTTATTATGATACAAAACATCAATATTGTATTGAAGGTTTTGTGATATTTTTGACTGTGGATTTTCTATTTTTATACCATTCATAGTTTATGGTAAAATTATTGACATTTCTTATGCTAGTTTTAATACGAATATTTATGTTATGTTTAAACCTTTTCATATGGGAATGCATTGGACTTAATATGTGATGGGTGGAGCCCTCTATAGCTCCTCGATGCATCAATATGACTCATGAGACAAACTACTGTTTTGGCACAAGGCCTTGGCAAAATCTTATTTGTAGTCTTGGCACGAGGCCTTGGCTATGTGGTTTTGATAGTCTGGCATTATGCATTCCATCATTATGAAAGTGGTTATTGATATTGCATGTGATTATTCGATTAGAAGAATATCAATGTGAATATGTAAATGGCATTATTTCATTTTACTATTTCCATACTATGTTGATGTTCAAGTTTAAAAGGCTTTTTTTAGTTATACATTGCCTTAAATGTTTATTCTTATTTATGAATGTTTCTGCTATATTGTTATCCTTACTGGACACTTGAGCTCACCCCTTTTCTATGTTTTATTTTTTCCTGGATGTGAAGAAGTAAGTTATGAATGACCTGCATGGATATTATGAGGGGATAATAGTGTGGACTATGGAGACATTATGTTGTTGTTGTAGTTTTTCACTTTATGATGTAATGTAAAACTTTATGAATATATCTAGTGTTTCCAAGGATAATAAACCAATCGGTCTTTCGATATTTGATCTTTTTTGTGATCATGCCAATGTTATGTAATAATGCACCGACTCTGGGTAACTGGGGTCGGGGCGTTACAGTTGGTATCAGAGGAAGCTTAGTACAAACCTTGGAAACTAGATTTATATAAACTCTTATTGGAGCACGTAGACCTAATATGAACTTTGAGGATTAGTATAGAAGTACTTCCTAGAATTTTGGTATTGTAGAGATTTTGTGAGTTTTCCGAGAAATACATCCCTGTCTGGAAACGAGCAGGTAGAGGCGGCTGTGGCACAGATGTACCTAGGGGTAAAACCCGAAAACACCGTTTTGAGCTAGACTTGAACAGGAACTGGTGCACGACAACGGGCCTTGCTGCACTCTTGGTTACGACACTCCCGGGGGATATGCTTAGGATAACTCCCATTTTATTTACAAATCATTATGAAGGGTTTATGAGTATATACTTCATCAAAGAAAACATTATTATGATTATAGATTATATCCATAAATAGTTCAATTTATGTTAAGTGTTTTATAACTATGGGATTATGTATTTTGATTCATAAACGGATCTAGTTTATTCCATTGTTTAGAAATGGAGCCTAGTGGAAGAAATGGAAACCGTATCAATGCACACACTCCATGTAGGGATTTCCCTCTTACTCAAGATAATTATAGTGGAGCTGGTGATGCAACTGGTGCTGATCAGCTAATCACCATACTGGGACAACTCACTCAGGTTATAAATAATAACCTTACCCATATGGAGCACCCTGGTCCGCAGCGTGGAGGATCAATGTTATATCTATTCATGAGGCAACAACCACCAACATTCAATGGGAGTACAAATCCCTTAGTAGCTGAGCAATAGATAAATTCCCTAGAGAAAATATTTCAGGCTTTGGGGAGTAGTGAAAGGGAAAAAGTTATCATGGTAGTTTACCGCCTCACCGGAGATGCTGATCAATGGTGGTCATTGATTCAAAACATGAAGGAAGATGATGAAGTATCATATATGGAATGTATGGAGTTCAAAGATCGGTTTTTAGAAAAATACTTTCCTCGCGACCATCGAGGAGATATGGAAAGGCAATTTCTGAGTCTGAGACAAAAGGAGGATGAGAATGTCACAAAGTATGAGGCTAACTTTATAAGGTTATCAAGGTATGCTGGAGATTATATACGTAACCCAAGAATTAATATTTATCATTGCTTTGATGGGTTAAAACCATTTCTCCGTCGATCATTAGTCTCACAATCCATCTCGTCGTACGAATACATTGTCTCGTGTGCTATCATGACCGAAACGGAATTCTCTATGTCTTATGACATTAAAGCAAAGAAAGAGAAGAAGAGACCTGCTGATAAATATGGGAATGGAAATAAGGGAAAGAAGGGAAAGGTTGAATATCCATCTTGTGGTAAATGTGGGAAGAAACACCCCGGTACTTTCTTTAAGGGAACATGAGTCTGTTACAAGTGTGCTGAAAAAGGCCACCAAGCTCGTGATTTCAAGGGGAAGAAGGAAGTTACCAATGCTTTGTGCTACAATTGTAGGGAGATGGGGCATTATGCAAACGAATGTCCTAAGCATCAGGAGAACTTACCTCAGAAAAGGCCAAGGGATCAAGGCCAAGCTTATGCTATCACTACTGCTGAGGTAGAAGCTCAGAAAGACGTGGTGGCAGGTAATTTAATGGTTTCCTCAAGTTTAGAAAATGCATTATTTGATTCTGGATCATCACATTGTTTCATATCTTCCCAGTTTTCTAAGAAAATTAGATATTTCCAATTTGATTTAACAAGGGAGTTGTCAGTTAAAACTCCTAAGGGAAGTATCATTGCAACAATGTTTTGTGAATCAGTCCCCATTAGAGCACATAAATGTTCTTTATCTGCTGATCTCGTCGTCATACCTATGATTGAGTTTGATATAATCCTCGGTATGGGCTGGCTTTCAGACTATGCTGTGAAGATTTATTGTAAGAAGAAAGAGGTTACGATTCTTGATAATGATGATAAGGAACACCTTATCTTTAGAGAAGAATCGTCACCACCTAATTCTTATCTAGATCCACCCCCAGTAGCTCAACTAAATTCAATTATTGGGGAGGAAGAGAATGAAATGAATGTGGGTGAGGAAAGTAATGTTCAAATAGAGGATGTACCTATTGTGAAAGAATATGTAGATGTGTTTCCGGAAGATTTACCTGGACATCCTCCAGAACGAGAAGTTGAGTTTTCCATTGATTTAATTCCTAGATCAAGGCCTATATCGAAGACCCCTTATAGAATGGCCACTGTAGAATTAGTTGAACTAAAGAAACAACTCGAGGAATTGAGTAATAAGGGATTTATTCGCCCTAGTGTTTCTCCATGGGGAGCCCCTATTCTTTTTGTTAAAAAGATAGATGGATATATGAGGTTATGTATCGACTACAGGCAGATCAATGCTATATCAATAAAGAACAAGTATCCCCTACCTCACATTGATGATTTATTTGACCAACTGCATGGAGCTCAATACTTTTCAAAGATTGACCTTCGATATGGATAACATTAGTTATGTGTAAAGAAGGAAGACATTCCGAAGACAGCATTTCGAACCAAGTACGGGCATTACGAGTTTACTGTAATGCCTTTTGGATTGACTAATGCACCCTCTGTATTCATGGATCTGATGAATAGAGTTTTCAAGGAGTATCTCGATGAATTTTTGGTGGTATTTATTGATGATATCTTAGTATACTCCAAAAGCTACGAAGATCATGAAAATCACTTGCGCATTATCCTGAAGACTATGAGAATACATGAATTATATGGGAAGTTTAGCAAGTGTGAATTCCGGCTTCATGAGATTTCTTTTCTTGGCCATATTTTCTCTAAAGATGGAATCTCTGTTGATCCTTCTAAGACCAAGGCAATCCAAGAATTGCCAGCACCTACGAGTATAACTGAGGTATGTAGTTTTATTGGTTTGACAGGTTATTATCGATGATTCGTCCAGAATTATGCCCGATTGGCTAACCCATTAACGAAGCTCACACGTAAAGGGGTTAAATTTGATTGGAAAAAATAGTGTGAATAATGTTTAGAATAACTAAAGAGAATATTATTCAATGCTCCTATATTGACTCTACCATCGGGGAATAATGGGTTCGTTGTTTATAGTGACGCATCGAAGAAAGTACATGGTTGTGTCCTTATGCAGAATGATAGGGTTATTTCCTATACATCACGACAGTTGAAAATTCATGAACAAAACTATCCTACTCATGATCTCGAGTTAGCAGCTGTGATCTTTGCTTTGAAGATATGGAGGCACTACCTCTATGGTGAAAATGTGAGATTTATACTGATCACAAGAGTTTGAAGTATATTTTCTCACAAAAAGAACTCAACATGAGGAAAAGGAGATGGCTTTAATTGATCAGGGATTATGATTGTATGATACAATACCACCCGGGGAAGGAAAACAAGGTGGAAGATGCTTTGAGAAGAAAAGATCTTGGAGTTTTTAACAATATGAGATTTGAAAGGGATCCAATTTTGATGGATCTAGTGAAGATGGACATGGGAATAACCAGGGAAGGTGAAACGTCAATGCTTTTTCAAATGGTTGCCAAACCATCTTTACTAGAAAGGATTAAGAGTTCTCAGACCAATGATGAGGAATTTCAAAAGAAGATTAAAGCTGTGAATGATGGGAGACTAAGAGACTTTGTGTATGAATATGGAATTTTGAAATTCGGGAAGAGGCTTTGTGTTCCTGATATACCTGATATAAAAAGGGAATTGTTGGATGATGATCATAGTTCCAATTTCTCTATACACCCTAGGAGCACCAAAATGTATAGATATTTGAAGGAACATTTTTGGTGGGACAATATGAAGAGGGAGATTGCTGATTTTGTGTCAATATGTATGGTTTGTCAACAAGTGAAAGCTGGAAGCCAACAGCCTGGAGGAGTCATGCAACCTCTTCCCATACCGGAGTGGAAATGGGACAATTTTATGATGGACTTTGTCATGGGACTACCAAAGACTCCTAGAAGGAACGATGCAATATGGGTTGTTGTTGATCATCTTACCAAGTCAGCACATTTTCTTGCTATAAGAGAAGATCTACCCCTGGAACGTCTAGCAAGACTATATATTAATGAATTTGTGAGACTTCATGGAGTACCCCTATCGATTGTTTCTAATTGTGATCCCCACTTTACATTATGATTCTGGAAGAGTCTTCAGAAATCCCTGGATACTGAACTTCATTTGAGAACTGCTTACCACCCTCAGACAGACGGACAATCAGAACGGACTATTCAAACCTTAGAAGACATGTTGAGATCTTGCTCACTTGACTTTCAGGGTATGTGGGAACAATATTTACCTCTGATAGAATTTTACTATAACAATAGCTTCCATTAGAGTATTCAGATGGCACCATATGAAGAGTTATACGGAAAGGGATGTCGTACACGAACCTGTTGGGATGACGTTGTTGAAAGAAAACTTGTAGGTCCAGAACTGGTGGAGGAAACGATAGAAAAGGTGAAGGTAATCCAAAATCACATCAAAGCAGCTCAAAGTAGGCAGAAGAGCTACGCCGATAATCGAAGGATGGATTTGGAATTTCAATATGGTGATCATGTTTTCTTGAAGGTATCTCCATGCAAGGGACTCATAAGTTTTGGTAAGAAAGGTAAATTGTGTCCCAGGTACATCGGACCTTTCGAAATTCTAGAACTAATTGGGTCTGTAGCTTACCGATTGGCAATGTCGCCAAGTCTCTCTAAACTACACGATGTGTTCCATGTATCTCTGTTGAGGAAATACATGCCTGACCCAACGCATGTAATCACATACGAGGAGATAGAACTGGAATCCGATCTGTCTTATTGTGAAGAGCCCATCAGGATTCTTGATACGAGAGAACAAGTACTGAGAAACCGGACGACGCGTCTGGCAAAAGTTTTGTGGAGAGACCATAAGATGGAAGAGGCAATGTGGGAACCTGAGGAACTTATGATGAAGAACCACCCGAGTCTTTTCATGTGATAAGTATTCTAGAAATTTCGAGGATGAAATTATTTGAAGGAGGGGAGAATGTAACACCCCAAGCTTCTACAGTACGCTTCTCTTTGAATAATGTGATAGCATGTGTTGTACGCAACACCGAGTTCTAACACACCATAACCAATAACACTAACCATTATGAATAGTAATACCTAATTTTTGAAATTATATATATTTTATATTTCAAAATGGGATTCATTTTTGGATTCGGAATATTGAATTTAGCCTAAGATGAAATATTGGTACTTTTTGGATAACTTTAATATTTTGATGAATAGTGAAAATTAATAAATTTTAATTAAAAACACCTTTTTTAATAAAAATAATTAATAGTGATAAATTATGTATTTGAATGGTTTTAAAGTATATTTAGAATATATTTTTACCATTTAATATAATGTTGGTCATTGTACATAATTTTACAATTAAACCAGACATAAACAAGTGTCAATCTTTTGATAGTTATTATCTCTTAAAAACACGTTTTTTGTTTTAACAACGGGAATTAATTTTAAATTAATTTCTGCCACTTATGTATTTTGAATTTGGAAAAATTAATTCCATATTTTGAATCAGGATGTTCAAATTGTGTGAATAGGTAACTTTTATTTTTAGACATTTTGAATAATTACTGCGGTAAATATTTTATTTACCATGGTTAAGGGTAAATCCGGTAAATAAGGGTTAAAAAATAATATTATAATAATACTAAATTACCCTAAAACGCATCCTAGCCTTATTTGTTGATAAATGTTCGACCATAGGCATCTTTGGGTCGATTTTGGGACCCCATGGAGCCACTTGTAGGTGATAGGGACACTTAATTTTAATTAAGTTAAAATAAGTACAAAAATTACATAAGCATATATCTTTTTGAAAAACAATTTTTACATAGGGTTATATATATTGGATTTTCGACTATAAATATTCATTAGAAATCTAAAAGGATTTCCTACATAATGATATTTTATTTATAATTTTTAGAGATTACATAATTTAATTTATTTATGACACAATGATGATGCAGTAATTAACATAATAGTGAAAATTTACAATAATTGATATTATAAATACCAAAATAAATATAATTTGAGACTTTTAATGAATTACACTAATTTTCTAGGATAATATGACATATTAGTATTGCTTTAATTAACTTTTTTCGAAGTAAAGATTCTGTTATGAGTTTCAAAAAAATAAACTATTGAATAGTGTCAAAATTGACAAAAAAGAGTTTTTAAAAAACATATTATATTATTAATTGATATTAAATTCCTAAAAATTTAAGGTTCGGCCAATAGAATTATATAATGATAGTTGTATCATTAATGGACCAATTGGGTGTAGATTATATGTATATGGTAAGTTTATTAACCATATAATATAAAAATACAAAGAGACATTGTAAAAGTGAAACTAATTAACTTAGAGTTAATACTTAAAGATAATGTAAATATAGTAACCCAAACCTGTCTAAATTCAATTAGTTGAATAGATTTAGACCTATCTCCACCTTATCCTTTGAATAATAAACTTTGTTGCCATTAGAAACCGAATATGAATTTATTATAAATTAATATTTCTATATTTTCCAAAGGTGCCTCTCACCCCTCTTATAAAAGGGCACTCATCCTTCTCATTTCTTCACACCTTCAAAGCCTTTTTGTTCGGCCAAACTCTGCCCAAATACTCTCCCAACTTCCCTCACTACAACCTAGAGGCCTTATTTTGATCAGAAAGACAACCTAAGGAGCCCTTTTTATCAAATCAAAAGGAAGAACCCGAAGAAGAGGTAATGATTTCACCACCCTTTTCCAAGTTCCTTTCTTCTTCCACTTCTTCTTTCTTTGCTATTACCATTATAAAATAATAACTGAAGTATCTTATATATACTATGATTTTAATATAAATATGGTAAAACCATATTCAGTATTCTATCCACACTTTGAATAATATGTCACCATACGTGCGTACGTACGGCTTACCGTCTCCACGTCGTGGTGTAATTGTTATTCAATAAATTATTATTTGGATGGGTATAATAATGATGTGTAACTCATGTAAATAAAAAATATAACATGTTAATGATTCTTTATATATGATATACTATCAAATTATATATTATTTTAATTTCAAAAGAATGATATTGTCACTCGTGCGTACGTACGGACTATCGTCTCCACGAATGCGATGAGATTCATTCTCCATCGTATCCATTCAAGTATAATTATCATTTGATGATTTAAAAATGATTTTTAAGGACTTGATATCATTCTGGATATGAATAAAATACAACCCATACATTACAAACATGGATTACGTAACAAAACATATAAAAGAAAACGAGTAAGTTAACACCCGAAACAACGATAATACTAAGATATTATTAGCAAAGCAATGTTAAAAGATCATACATGATATCATATGAATGTATATGATTCTTGTATAATTTAATAACAATTATTTCACCATTATAAAGGAGGTTAGCCTACCCCAACCAAGTAAAAGTATAAGTTAAGGGTTTATTTCACAATCTCTTCATTATCTGAGGTTATTTATACGTAATAATCTACTGGGATCTCTTTATCATCCACATCCATGTTTCTTAAAAATGAATTTCAAAACATTTTTACTATTTAATAGAATATGGGTTAAAGTCATTTATACCCTTTTTTGACTTTTTATAAGAGGTTTATAAAGGAATCTTTCTTTCATTTCCAAACAAAGTGCTTTTTAACCTTTTCGACAGAATTAAGGTAAGAATGTTTTTTTAACTTATACGGCGGGTGCAGTTATTTACCGCCGTTATAAAATTGTCGAAGCTTCCCTTACAAGCTTATAAGAATATTTTCAAAGAAAATGTTTTATTTCATAAATATAATAATCTTAAATGATTTCAAAATAGAAAAAGATATTTCTCTAAAAAGAGTTTTGATTTCATCTATGTCAACATATTTTGATGGATTTTACGCTTATTTGAGGTTGATTTATTATGATACAAATCTTCTTTATCGTATTGAAGGTTTTGTGATATGTTTGACTGTGGATTTTCTATTTTTATACCATTCATAGTTTATGGTAAAATTATTTATATTTCGTATGCTAGTTTTAATACGAATGTTTATGTTAGGTTTAAAACTTTTCATATGGGAATGCATTGGACTTAATATGTGACGGGTGGAGCCCGCTATAGCTCCTTGATGCATCGGTAGGTCTCATGAGACAAACTAGTGTCTTGGCACAAGGCCTTGGCAAAATCTTATTTGTAGTCTTGGCACGAGGCTTTGGCTATGTGGTTATGATAGTCTGGCATTATGCATTCCATCATTTTGAAAGTGGTTATTGATATTTCATGTGATTATTCGATTAGTAGAATATCCATGTGAATATGTAAATGGAATTATTTCATTTTAATTTTGACATACTATGTTTATGTTAAAGTTTAAAATGCTTTTGTTTTATTTATACATTGCCTTAAATGTTTATTCTTATTTATGAAAGTTTCCGCTATACTGTTATCCTTAATGGGCATTTGAGCTCACCCCTTTTCTATGTTTTATTTTTCCCAAGATGTGAAAAAGTAAGTTATGAATGACCTGCAGGGATATTATGAGGGGATAATAGTGTGGACTATAAAGACATTATGTTGTTGTATTATTTTTTCACTTTATGATGTAATGTAAAACATTATGAATATATCTAGTGTTTCCAAGTCTACTAAACCAATCGGCCTTTAGAGATTTGATCTTTCTTGTGATCATGCCAATGATATGTAATAATGCACCGACTCTGGGTAACTGGGTTCAGGGTGTTACACATAGACCCGAAGCATGTATGATGAGGGATTTTTGACATATTGGATAAAACATGCCCACATGGTACATGATTATTTTATACATGTCTATATATTTATTATCATCATGGTTTACACATGTTATAAAAAATCAAAATTGTTAAAATTGCATTTTTGGTGTCCTACTAGGTTTTATTACTTACACCCTGAATTGGAATTTGATGTGTATTAAAGAATTATGTATAAGGATATGAGTAAGGAAAATGGTCCGATAGAAGAAAGATGAGTAGAGGAGAATGATTCTCATAGGGGAACATGATGGACTCTAGAGGACCCATTGTTTTATTTATTTATCCACCTATTATACTTCTATACTCAGGTTTGATAGACCAATTTGGGGTCTACTTATTATTGTATGGCATATATTCCATTTATTATTGTAATTACATTTTTTATAATTTATTATTTTTTATATTACATGATACTTAGGGTATAGCTTACCCACTAATGGAATTATAACATTATTTCAAATTAGAAACCTCTTACGTATGGAGAGGCACAGATGAGGACAAATTAAACTCTAGTTTGGAACACATGGTTCAGGATGGTGTGTTTTAGTTCACATATATTTTAAAAAGATTATTAATGATAATTTTAATTTTTAAATAAAAAATATCAAATAATGTATCATGAATAAGATGGACTATTTAAACCATTTATTTTTTTGATTACTATAAATATTTTTTATAAAAAAAGCGACATAGATAATTTCACCTTATCATAATATTATTTAGCTGAATATATATTTTGGTCCAAACCATAATTGTGTAAACCATTAAATTCATTTTTAAAAAATTTATAATGTTGATCCCACAAAAAATTCATTTATGACCCATGTATAATGTATTTCTTCAATTATTCAATTGACGTTATGAAGTCCCTTCTTTTCCAAATAGACATGATTTATGACCTTTAACGCTTTATAATTTATAGCAAATATTACCATAAAATATCATATAAAATACCCTTTATTGTATGCAACAAATAATATAATACCTTATTGCAATAAAAATTTCATTTCTCTAATAAATGGTGATAGATAGACATTACAATAATTTTTAGGCCACTTTGGTGAAAAAACATCATACCCATCATCATTTGTTTCTTCTGACCTGTGGGGATATGTTGTCCACTACAAAAAAAACAATACATAAAATATGATTTCCATATAGGATTTGAAATAAATTAATTCCATCTATACAGAGTCCCATTCTACGATTTCAAACTTCATTTGTAGAATTTAGATTTTTTTGTAAAATCTATTTAATTATTTTTAATTAGTGGGGTGACATAAGATTCCATCAATGATTTGATAATTTATTAAAAGCATACCCTATATGCATCATTGAAATTTTTAAATAGTTCCTTAAAATGAGGAATCATTGGAAGATATTATATTGGTTTATTATGATTTTTGATGTATGTTTAGGAGACTTACTCATAAATTTATTTCTCATTCATTTTATATCATGATATCCCACATTTAGTACATTCTAGTGAACTTTTTTATTCCTTCCTATAAAACAAACTATAATTTGATAATGAATTCATTTTATTATACAGTAGTCCCATTAGACATAATATTTTTTTCATCATTTTTTGAATCTATAATCTTGTTGCCTTCTCTAAGTAACTCTTTCAAAAAAATAAGCCATTAATGAAACATTTTTCTGTCTATCCATTTTTTTCATTCGAGTTATCCAATTTAGTATTGGAAATAACAATATAAATTTTGTGCAACCTAGAAATAACTTTTTCTTAACATATCAATACGATCATTAAACACTTTCCATTTTTCAATATTTTCAACACTTTTATCCTAAATTTATTCCATAAGAGAATACCATGTCTAATGGTATTGATATTTTTCCATAATAGACCTTTAATTCTTTGTTATTTCACCATGATAGAACCAGTATGTATTAATATGACAAAAAAGAAAATAAAATCATATGGTTTTTGAATTTTTAAATAAGCTAGTTTATTCATATTCAAATTATACATCTATAAACATAAAATCTTATATCTATTTTCAACATTTTGGTTAGAAAATTCCATGAAATCATCATATACCATTATCATATTTGTTACAAATTATAATTTAATTTATCAAAATAAGATCCATTCAGTACCTTAATTTTAAATATAGTAGTTGAATATATTAAAACAAATAAACTTACAAAAAATAGATATATTTATAACATTTATATAAATAAATATACATTATTTATAAATTTATAACATGGAGATTCAAATTATATAATGGCATATATTAATCATATAATAAAAATAAACAATCAACTAAATTTTTATTCATAATCAATTAATAAATAATTATAATAAATGATTTAAATTAATATATTATATAAATAAATAAAACATAATAACTGATGTAGCCACGAATTCATATAAATGTAATTAAAAAGTATCAATTAAATATTCATTTATCAAAAATTTATAAAAAAATATACAATATATGTATTAATGAAATAGATGAATTAATTGAATGTAATAAAAGGATACAAAATTTGTATCCAAAATAAATAAATTAATTAAAATTAAAAATCATAAAAATTTATCAACAATTTTAGAAAATCAAAATAAAAATTCATGGGGAAAAATATAGATATAGATAGTATATCTATGATGAATAATGTATATTTAGTAGTAAATAAAAATCAAATTAAGAAATACTAAATGGGGGGATAACCAAAAATATAAAAAAAATAAGTAAAAAATTATAGCCTTCTAAAAAAGTAACTAAACAAAATAAATATTGAGAGTCTCATGTCACATGAGTATTAAATTTTTTAAAATTTTTATACATTATTTCCTATAATAAATGATGTTATAAACTAGGTTTTAACTTCAGAAACCTTATGAAGTATTGTTAAAACCCTAACTGATAATTTGTTCACATTTTTTTATTATTATAATAGATGTAAAAACTTCATCGATCATGTTTTTAATGTTAGTTATATTAATAACCACATGGAAAACTACAATGATGAATTTTTCCTGTTGGTTTCTATAATAATCAACAAAAAACCTAATAAACTAGTATTTTTTCATCAGTTACTAATAACCATCATTACCTCCATTATGTGAAATCTAGTTTTTCTAATAGTGTAACTAGAACCAAGTAAAAATATCAGACATAATGGTAGGTCATAGACCAATTCACCCATGTACAAAAAAATCTCAACTTAAGACATATTAATTAATGTTAAATAAAAGGGAATACCGATCATATATAATTAATTACTCAATGTCTAAGATCCACAAATATATAATAGGTAAATTCTATAATAAAAAGGCCAAAATATATTACCAACATTCAAATAATAAAAACGACCTAAAAACAGGAGAGGTTTAGGTACCGAAAAAAATCTAGATTCATATCGTGAATGTGTACTACTTCCAACCCATCCTGGTAAATCTAATATCCAGTAACACCATGTCCAATAATCTTACCACCAATCTATCTATTATATTTATAAGACACAATATGCGCTGATAATAATTCTGATATAGGGGTTAGTATATACATATATAATAATAAACCTTGAGAACCAAAAATGAATAATAAAAAAATAAGTCATCTAAAAACCATATGACCAGATATAAATAATAACTAAACCAAAACTAATATTTTCGTTGAAAATTAAATCTTGGGGAAAATAAGAGTGTTATTCTCCTTAAATCCAGGTTATAGGATAACCAGAAAGAATTCTGATGAATCTAAACTACCGAAATATAGAATAATTAATCACCTCTCTTGAAATATAGTAGTGGAACTATTCCTCATCTAAGGATACATACCAATTGAGGGGTTACCAATACTAGTGGAGGACATATTCCCCATCTGATCCCTTAGACAATGGATTACTTTATCTGTAGATAGAATTCAAACACAATAATTATGTGAGGAGTACAAAAAACTATATGTGATGTGTGAGACCCATTAATATACATAACCATGCCTCCAATTGTGTACCAACACCATGAATTTTTTATTTATAAGACAGATCCCCATTGTTGGCGTTACATAGTTGATGTTACTAAATTAAAGGTTTCACCTCATGTATCACCATTGATATTGATAGGAATCATACCATCACATCCCACTAAAAAACATGAGCAGGATGGACTCACATGGGAAAGTATTTTTCTCAAATAAATAAATATAATGAGCCACTATGACTTGAAAAGTACCTGACATGTACATTGCGGGTATAAAAAATTTATTCTATTTAGAGATGTCTTCTCATGTATCCCATCACTAAATGGAATGTAATTGTCTACATATATGTAATGTTTGATAAGTTACATGGTATGTGCGATCTATGGTGGTACTCAATAAATACCACTAAAACCCATGTTATGTGAGGGATAAGATACATGACTCGTACCAAAGGGTACAAAATGTGTGTGGACAAATTTACACATTTTCATGTACTTGTTATATACATTGAAATTTCTAGCATCGGTTTCACAATGTGTGCACTATTGTACTATTCATATGATATTAATATCTTGAAAAAATTACATCTTTCATTTGTTAGGTAATAAATGGCACATGGATCAAGATTATATGTTTTCTGATTACATATTTGATCTCAAAACATGTAGAATTATTGGATATTCACCATCGTTATTGATCATTTCCTCAATTGATCCTAATGATACATTAAATTCCAATTATTTCGAAAAGACATGACCAAATAAATTATATTATTTAAAGAAAGTATTTCATTATAATTAATTCCATGACATTTTAGGTTTAGCCTGAATAGCCCGAAGGCCTTCATTTTTATTGATTTTTGATAACCCCCCTTTTCAAGGGATGAGGGGGAACCTTTATAAGGCCCGTAGGCTTAGAGATTACATGGCCTGTAGGCTTAAGATATTACATGACCCGAAGGTCTTAGGGAATTCAACCAGACTATGTACAAGGAACTTCCCCTCCCCAGCATCTGCATCTTGATAGTAGATCTCCACCTTTTCATGACCGCCTGGCTAGGATTCCCATGCAAGAATAGGCTGGTACCGATGGAATAGCCATACTCTCTCATTCTGAAAATCCATTTGGCTCTGCTCTGGTGAGTGCACCTACTCTGAATCCTCTTCTGGGGCTGCTCCATTTTTTGTAGTGTGTCTGGGGCCTACATTCATGTGAAAAAATGTTTATTGCTAAAAGTATTTATAAATACGAGAAATGGAACCATAAAAAATGGGGTGATCATAATAACTTAGTAAGGGAAAATATAAGAGGTAACAATTGTATATAATAATTTCGAATAAGATGAATATATGAGTAAAATAAAGTTACATAGACATAACATAAGAAAATAATACGTAGAATAGACTAGATCACAAATCAAGATCCCATGAATGAGTCTTATTATAGAATTATAAATAAATCAATAGAGATGGTAAATACTAGTCAGTAAACACAATACCTGAGAGTTTAACATTATGATACCATATAGGGAAAGACCACCTTTGTGGGCCACACATTTCCACCCATTCTTAGTGGATTTTTTATTATGTATACATGTATTGAGAGATATAAAATATTAGTTATTTATTTGGAGGAGTATATATGAACCTAACCATTATTTATCCATAATTACATATTCAACATGAAATAAATCATTTATTATTACATAAGGAATCCATGGAACAAAAATGGGTTTTATTCATCACATTATACAGACCCATGGAAATAAAATTTATTTTGTATCCTTTTCAAATGAAACTATAGAAAGAAATTTTTAATAATTTCATCAATAACAAAAATATGAAAACCCCATAGAAAATAAATTGCTATCCAATAGAATTCTATAACTTTCATGTAAAAACAATTTAATTCTGAAAATAAAAAATAGTGTATTTACACTATATTGATAGTGGAAAATAATTTATTCAATTATTTCCACAATAAATAAATGTATGAAATATAGGTGACACCATTCAATCAAAAAAAATAAATATAGAGTATTTATATAGATGAAAATTTTAAACAAAAAAATAATTCAATTAATTTTGAAGAAAAAGGAAATAATATATTTTTATGAGTTCAAACCCTAAAAACTGTATAAGATAATTTATAGGTTAATTAATGAATGTAAATTTATAAGTTAATAATTCACTTTGAGATAAATATAAAAATGGAAGTGAAACCATAAAATATTTTTTTGAATGAATTCATATCATTTCGTTCAATGAAGAAGTTACATATCAAATTTAAAAGTATTTTTCAAAAATATTATGTAAACAATTTGAAAAATTAAATTAAATTTATAATGAAATTTAAAAAATAGAACATTGAAAAGATATCAAGGCTAGAAAAATTAAATTTTGGGATGAATATGAAAAAATAAATTTTAATTTATATGAAACATTCATAATATTAAAAATAAACTTTACTGAAAACCCACTTCGTATAAAGATTGAATAAAAATATCCTTTTAAAAATAAGAGAAAATAAGTCTTATAGTCACATTATTTAATACATAATTTTGATTCCAAATATAAATGATAAAATTGGAGGAGTGGAAAATATATACAATGATGGGAAACCATCGTTAAAGAGGATGGGGAGTACTCTCAACAATGGTATAATTTTTTAGAAAGAAATATTTCAAGGAAAAATATTTAAATTAAAATGTTTTTTCCAAATATAGGGTAAAAAAATACCATGAAATAAAATATCATGATGGAATAAACAAATCCTGGAAGAATAAATTCTAAGAAGAAATTTTATATATAAATTATGGGAGTTGAGTAAAAAAATTCTTTCAGCTTTTGAATCAAAATTCCTTTTAAGAAATAATTTTTTGAATATATTCATACACCATATATTAAATGAATAAGTTAAAATAAATTCTTTAGGAAAAAATAAAACCATATTAAATTCATAATGGATAATAATATTAATTATTTCTAAAATAAATTTTGTTTGAAACAAGAAGCCCTTGCTTTGTTTCCCTCCAAAGTCGAATGTTTTCTGACCACCAATATAGAAATATAAATTTCATAATATTAAATTTTATAACCGTATACACATAAAAATTTATATATATATATATATGTGTATATACTTTTATACACATGAATTATAAAAATTTAGGAATAATATATTAGTTAATTATTGATTATCTTTATCATTTGGTATTAAAAACGTTAATGGTTTCACACATGATTTACGATGTCTATTTGAGTATGCGTTACTTTACAACATGGTTTTTATTCAAATTACATTTAATATCCTATAATATATTAACTATATTTATTTATTATTCTCTCATCTCATTCAATTAGTGTTTTAGTTATTTTTGCATGAAAGAGGATGAAATGTCATTATTTTTAATTATTTTAGCCATAGAAGATGATATGATAATAATATGTCAAAAAATAATATATCATTTATAAAACCATAAAAAATTATTATTTTTTTACTAACATGTAAAAATATTAGTTTTTATGTCTGTATAGTCATCTATGATATATTTTGAAAACATCTCTCACATATGTGGTTAGACCGATCTAAACATGAACATAATATAATTAGATGGTTGAGTACTTTTATGAAATTATTTATTTTGATATAAAATCATTTTAAAATAATAATAAGGATTTAACTATTTTTATTTTCGGTTTTGAATAATATTTTGAAAACATTTTTTAATGAATGAAATTACATATGAAAAATGAAAACAATTACTTCACGGTGGCGATAGTTTTCACAATGCGTAGTTATGCTTTTAGTTTCCTGATGAATGAGAGGGAATAAATTTAAATTCTAATTTTACTCTTAATAGTCATAGTTATTTTATATATTACACATTTATTCTAAAATTCCATCATTTTCACCATTATATAGAGGCAGTGGTGAAAACCCAAACCTATCACTTTTTGGAGGTTGTGTTTCACACAATGCACGATCAACATTCTTTTATTTTTGTAAGTTGGTGAAAAAGAAAAAATAATGATTTATTCATTAAAATTATAAAACTTCATTATACTAATTATACTAAGGTTATTATATTACTATTATTATGGTAGGTTTTCAAGATGAATATTAATAAATAAATGGATAAGGATTAAGTAATACTCACTTTAATACCTTGATATTTCTCTTGAATGTATCCTTGGATTATAAGGGTTTGGAAAACCTTATGGTGACCTGGATATTTTGGTAATAAAATATATTTACAGGATTAAAATATTAGTATTAGATTTAACTAATTTTATAAGGAGATATGTAACAATGAAAGGGGGGAACTAATCCCCTTTTATAAGTGAATAAAATGGAACTTTTGTGAACACCCATTATTTTTTAATAAAAAAATTACACTATTGAAGTTTGAATTGTTCCAAATGTATAAAATAATAGAATTTTGGGTGATTTAATGTTTACAAATCCCCAAACATAAATTCTCTCATATTTTTTAAAAGTGTTTTATGTTATTTACCATTAGGTTTTTACGTTTTACCATTTTTATTTCTACTATCGTAACTATTATTTATCTAAATAATATATGTTTTATTAAAATTAAAAAAAAAATCAAAATCAATTTTTTTGTATTATTAAACAATATATAATCGTTATATAACTTAATTATAATAAAGTAAAATAAAATAAAATATTAGATTAAA
Organism: Viscum album; assembly: GCA_963277665.1. Classification (NCBI taxonomy): domain Eukaryota; kingdom Viridiplantae; phylum Streptophyta; class Magnoliopsida; order Santalales; family Viscaceae; genus Viscum; species Viscum album. The sequence continues at coordinate 1,819,873,276 of OY728127.1, forward strand.
ATATTTTATATATTGAAAGCAATTTATTCAAATGTAGTTTTTTTCCATTGGGTATTCTAAATAATATTTAGTTTTAAATACCAATTTAATGTGTTTTAATGTTTTTACATATTGTTTTATACATTTTATTTTGTTCACTTATTTTAATTTATTAATTTATTTTTTTGTATAAAAATTATACAATGTTAATAAAACAATACTTTGAAAATATATAGTTTACCCTTATCATGGAAATTAACATTAGTTATAGTAATAATATTTTTAATCCTAAAAATGAAATATAATTTATTAACTAATATGTAATTTTTCAATCAAAGATGAATTTTTATATTTAATTTATAAAAGTGATAAAATATAATATTTAATGCAAGATATTAAAAATAGTTTTAGTGGAAAATATTATTAGTGTTTCCAAAAATGGTAAACATGTGTTTTATAAATTCAACCTAGTATTTATATATTATTTATATTACTTATTAAATGTATATGTCTTATAAAAAATGGGTTCATAAAAAATTAATTAATTTTTCTGTTAAGATAATGTCATAAAAGTGGCCATTTTATGAAAATTCAGTATCTTCAATATTCACCTAAAAAGAATTTTTTTTTGAAAAATTAAAAAAAATCATCCAAAGATTATATTTACATGATTAATCCTAAAACTAAGATAATTTCCAAAAATTAAAAATTAAATATTTATAAATCTATCTTTAGAATATGACATATAAATGACGACTATTTTTATAGAGGAAATAATCATTATTTTTCATTAAAAGTAATAAATGATAAATGTGTATAATATAAGAGATAAAAAATTTATTAAGTAAATAATTACATTATTATGTAATTATAATTTCATTTTCTGTAACCCCCCAAGGTTTACAAGTAAAATCCAAGTACATGGTAACCACTAGTGGAATTCAAGGGAGGTGTTTACACTACCATTCAAGGAAATTTCCTCAAGCTTCTTCAGAGGGAAACCCTGGATAAGATACTTCTTTTACAATCATAGTGAAATTTCAGGTAGTTACATTCTCTCTCTAAAAACATTTTAACTTCACAATTTTAATTATCACATAGTTATTACTATAAATAAGGGTATCTAAAGATAATGATGATTCAATATATATATTCTAAGATATAGAAAAGTTATATATTTAATCAGACTTCGTAATCAATATTTTATATCATAACAGGAATATAAATATGTTTAGTTTTCCTTTAACTATCACAATTAAATACCCTAATATAATCGGAGTAATATTTCATTGGGAAATTATTATCACCCTTTTTTTAATAAGATATAATAGGTTATTTTTTTAGATCAGAATTTGAAATCTTGGAATTATCATGGATTCTGCACCGAGAGATCGAATCAATGTATAATATCAAATCAAATTTTACTAGATGAAGGGTAATATGATTTTATAGGAAGAACATCCCAATAAACAATTAATTGAGAAGAGTTATTTATTAGGATACAATAATCATACCACTAAATTTTTTTATTAATAGTTAAACATATATTCATTGTGGTGGTGATTTTATGTTTTTATTAATAATTTAATTTATATATGGATGGTTTGAACAAGATTCAAATAAAACACTCACAACTATTGAGTGAGTGATCAATGTTCCTCATTCAATATCATTTTGAAGGCACACATCTATTATTGTGTTGCATAGTCTTTTCCTTATTTTAAATGTTTTTCCACAGATATATTTATTATTAACCCATGTATTATGTCATTGAATATGATAATGTCAATATTTCCCACATTTAATACATATATCTCATAGTTTTATATTTAGATAAACTCTATTTCTTTTCATCGTGTCCACAGAGCTCTTCACATTTCCTCCAAAAAATAGATGCTCTATGCCTTTCATTTCCAAAAATTAAAAATATCCCAATTCCCATGAGACATTTTCCTAGGAGATTCATCTTTAATATTTAACAAAAAAATAAATTTAATATTGTTTGCTTATTTATCTTGATCACATGAACATCTAGGGTACTCAATCCTTCTTTCGTTGGTATATTTAGGAACACAACTAAGTTCCCAGTATCAATCATTATTCTTGATAGATGGTTTGGAAAAATAAAAAGGTTTATTACTTCATCTCATATCTAATTAGGCATCTCATATTGAAAACCTCCATATTTTCCTTGAAATAAATTATTAACTTTGTTTCTTTGGTATTCAAAAATTACTAAAACCAAATGTATTTTACCCTGAGTGGTGAAATATTAACACCACAAAGAAATTATTGTAAGATAATTACATGAAAAATTAATCCTTAAAATTTCACACAATGATAAACTATTACATTATCCCCCAATTCAACCAACATAAATCTCTATTCAATATATATTTATTATGGTTGGGTTCTCTCATATTACTTATCCTAATTTCTTAATATAACAAATCATTCATAATGGCTTGTAAAGAGATCATGATTAATTAAATCATATCCCCCAGAAGTGTCAATATAGATCTGTTGTATTTGGCCCTGTAGAGACCCAAAGCATGACGTACATGTACATTACATTACTTTTGTGGAATACTTAATACATAAAAAAATAGACACACAAGGACCGTAATAGTTTAGTGTCTTTGGAAACTCGTAAAAATAATCTTCTAATCGTGGTGAAAGATCTTCAACATCTCCCATAATGATCTTCCCCTTTTGTTTTCTTACCTAAATCCTCTCTTTATATCCTGGGGAAAAGAAAACATATAAAGGGTGAGATCAAATTATCACTAAGGGTAAGCATGGATAAAATAAAACAAATCATATACATTTGAACTTAAAAAAATGAACACAATGTTTAGCCATCAAGATCTTGACAAATAACATAAAACATGGCAGTACATAAGTCATAGATCATAATGAAACATCAAACATGATAAAATAGCATGGGAATAAAACATGTAATTGTGGAAACCATTCAGAACAAGTTATGATTTCCATAGTAGCCAAGGCATTGCTGCCAAGACCATCTTAGTGGAAAAAGTCTCTTTCTGAATCGAGTTCACTCCTCGTTTCAGTCATATAACACAGAACTGAATTAACTTACCATTTCAGCCATGTCTATATCCTGAGATATAAATCTTTACCGAATGCATTTGAGGGAGATATAGGTCTCACCCATCTCATAATGAAATAATTCTTACTTGTGCCACAAAATAAACATACATCATTCATAATAACCCAAGGAATAAAATGGGTTTCATAAACATCATCCCATCATCACATAATCCATATAAAAGAAATGGATATCATTTCATAATAAGAAAAGTGAACCCATGTAAACCATTGATACATGATACTTGAAACATTCACATACGAAATACTGTCCTCATAGATGAAAAATGGTTTTGATAAAACACTTGAAATGAATTCTTGAGGAAAATATCCTTTCTCTTTCAAAATCATTTTCTTTTCACAAAATGTCATCCAATTTTAAAAGAAAAGGATTTTGTTGAAAATATTCATGAAATATTTTGGATGAAGCTTCCTGAAAATAAGGATTTATAAAATCTTAAAAATTCGTTCGTGCCGTATAAGTTAAAAAAACATTCTCCTTGTACTTTTGTCGGAAAAGTAAAAAAGTAACTCATAACGTAAACAAAAGAAAGATTCCTTACATACCTTGTAGTAAAATTCAAGATGGGTAAAAATTACATTAAGCATACATAAAAACACTTTTGGAAAACATGGACATGGATGATAATAATAACCCCAGTAAATACTTACGTATAAGAAATCTCGGATAAAAAATGAGATTTGCAAAATTATTCCTTACCTTAGGTCTGATATGTTTCGTATGGATCCGAACCTCCTGTATAATGACTTAAATAATGTCATTGACTTATTAAATAATCATATTCATTGTTATGATATCATATATGTTTCACTTATGACTTTATATTACCCGTTCTTTTGTAAATTCCATGTTATAGCAGCGTTCTGGGTAAAATCATTTTATTTATCGTATGTGTTTCGACTTGTCGTTTTTGATATTATTACTTATATCCTGATTTAAATAATTCCAGAATGTAAAACATTATTTATATGTAATATATATTCATCAAATACATATATATTATAGATTGATAAAAGGAATGAATTACACCGTTCATAGAGACGGTAGGCCATACGTACGCATGAACGTTGTTTTCGTTTCCTTATTAAATTGAATGAAACTAAATAGATGACATACATACATATATATATAAATAAATCCAGTAACATTATTATTTCATATATTTAATTATTATTCATTATATAAACTTTATGATCATTCATTTATGGTTAACATGGAGAATGAATCTCATCGCGTCGTGGAGACGGTAGTCCGTACGTACGCACGAGCGATGATATCGTTCCCATAATTATTGAATAGAATTGGAGTGGGTGGTATAATATATCAGAATAATTATGATGTTATAATAACCATATATAGTTATTTTTTAAACCATTATACCCATCCATGTAAGGTGTTGGTGGAAAAAACAGATTACACCACGGTGTGGAGATGGTATTTCGTATTTACGTACGCGCGGTGATTTTGTTTTCCGTAGGATGGATAGAAGGTGAAATGGGTTTGTTTCAAATCTATAATAAAATAACAGTATATTAGTGATACTGATGTTATTACTTTATAATGAAACAACCAAAGAATAAGATGTTGAAAAAGAAAGAATTTTGAAAGAATCGGTAGAAGAAATTACCTCTTCTTCGACGCATCTCCTTTAAACATCTTCTTAGGGCACTAGGGTTGGTCTTTTGAGAAGACCAGTAGCTCTATATGGTTTCTAGGGAAGTGGGCAAGTAAAATGGTCAGAGGTTGGACGAGATTCAAGGCTCAATATGGTTTGAGGAAGAGAGGGAGGAGGTGTCCTTTTATAAGGGAGGAGAGGGGCACCTTTGGAAAAACTCAAAATATTATTTTATTATAAAGTAATATTTGGTTTTTAATAGCTCCAAATTGATTTATTTAGAAGCTAAGGTGGGGATGGGTCGAAATAGTCTCATCCAATAGAATTTGGACATGTTTATGTTACTATTTTAACCTTATCATTTGGATTTAACTTTAAGTTAAATAATTTTTCTTTTACCCTGTCTTCTAGTTTTCTTACACTATATGGTTAATAAACTTACTATAACACGCCAAAAGAACCCCAAGTTGTTTATTATTAATATATATATCCTTATCTAAGTCTTATTTCCGAACCGTAGATTTTTAGGAATAAAATAACAATTAATAATATAATTTTTTTAAAAACTATTATATGTCAATTTTGACACTATTTGGTAATTGATTTTTGTGAAAATACTAACAGAATTATTAGTTCGAAAAAAGTAAACTAAATAAATACTAACATGTCATATTAACGTAGAAAATTAGTTTAATTCATAAAGAGTCTCATATTACATTTATTTGGTTATTTTTGACATCAATTATGTCAATATTTCATTAATAAGATAATTACTGCATCATCATTGTGTCATAAATAAATTAAATTATTTAATGTCTAAAAATTATAAATAAAACACCATTATGTATGAAATCTTTTTATATTTCTAATGAATATTTATAGTAGAATTTATCTTATGTATAACCCTATATTAAAAATGATTTAGTTATTAAACTTTGATTTTAACTATTTTAACCCTTCATTAAATAAATTAATAATTAATGTCCTAATCTAATCCAAGTTGGCCTAAATGGTCATATTTTGTTCCTAAGGTTTTTTTGTCGAATTAAACTTATCCAATAGAATTAGGACATGTGTTAGGGTAATGAAAATATCATTTTACCCATAATTACCATATTTACTTTTAACCGTGGTAAATAAAAGTAAAAAGTTATTATTCACCAAAAATTATTTTTATCTCAATGAACCACATTTTACTTACTAACATCAACTGTGTCTCTCGGATTTTTGAAATTCCATTCACAAAAGCGGTAAAATTAAGTTTTATGTAAATTTGCAAATTCTCCTAGGAGGTGGGTAAAGGACAGTGAAAAGTTCAATAAAATTTTTATATATTTAAAATTATTATAAAATGACTCCAATGAATTACATTGAACCTATATTGGTTTTAGGTATCAATTTATACCTAAAATAAAGTTAAATAAAATAAATAATTATTTAAATAAAATGTCGGTTTTTAAATAGTAACCTAGTGTTTTCATTATTCATCAAAAATTGAATGTTTTTAGAAAAATACCAATATTTCACCCTAAGCTAATTTCGATATTCCGAATCCAAAAATGAAGTCCATTTTGAAAGATAAAATTTCAAAATGTGGGTATTACTATTCATAATGGCTAGTTCATAATAATATTATAATAATATATCGTTTAGTGAAACTTGGTATTGCATACAACACACGCTATCGTGGAAGGTCTTGATTGCATGTAATGCAAGCCAAGTCAGGGATGCGCGTAGTGCAATATACTTTTGGTGTAGCATACAACACAAGACATCAATAAAATTAAAATGAATATTTTTCATAAAATCTCGGGGTGTTACATTCTACCCCCTTAAAATGAATTTCAATCTCAAAATTCATCGAGGTTATAAATGGTTTACTACTTGAAAGTTTATTTAATAGAACCCCATATCGTAAAAAGGAATACCAAAACTTGACTTTAAAAATGAAAGTATGAAATGTAACAGTTACCCTAATTAACTAATCACTGGGTTTTCACATAGGAGAACATGGGTGAAAATATGGATATGGAAGAAAAATCTAACCATCAAGTTCTGATGGAGAGTGGTAGAGAACATGGCTATGAAAAATCCAACAATCACAAATCCATATATTTGTGATGATCTAAGGTACCATCTGATTCATTGAATATAAGGGCACTAGGACAACGTTTTTGGTTTTCAAGATCATTTCCCTAAAGTTGAAAATTTTGAATTAGAAGAAATACTTACTTGATTTTGGTACAATATCACTATTGTTTGTGATTTGAACAATTTCCACTTAATCTATTAAAGAGATGAAGTTGAATTTGTTATCCAGGAAGTGTTAACAGATCATGTGATAGAATGACGGGTCATTCCATTTGTTTCAAACAAAAGGTTAGCAAAAGTTATCAAATATACATAAGTCCATCTATGGTGAGGATAATCGTATACGATTCCAAAAATGAACTTATACTTCATCTATCATGCCGCTTAACAAAATAAAAATAGTTTCTACTAACCGGGGACTTCCTTTAGGCCATTGGTATGCGATAAAGGCCAGTCGCACTTCAGTTATGGTTTCGATTCCCATAGTCTTGTCCGACGCGATGGGCTGTCACCCGTCCTGGAGGTTGTACTTTTTCTAAAACTACATTACTATAACATCCCATAAATAATATCGAAAAAAGTTCTATCCTTAAACAATAATAACTTATGTCCAACATAATCCATTCCAATCTTTAGGATTATCTAAAATACTTCAGTCCAAGCTCATAGTATAAAGAAAATGATTACATGAAATGTCACATAACAATCACGTGAATGCCATCATTTATCCCCCATATATCATAAGATATATCTTGTTGGTCAAATTAGTAATATGTGAATACCTTAATCATGTATTCTCTTGAAGAATGAATACCAATTAAACCTTAGTGAAAATATGAATGCAGTTAAAAGTTAACACTTTCCACATACCAAAATCCCAAAATTTCTATATACTCAAAACATGATATCACTTTGTCCTTATATTAGTCATGAGCTCATGAATACAATCAAACAACTCATTATCTTTTTATCCATTCATTATCTGCATATCATCTACTTTCCAAAAATATTTCAATCACTTTTCATGGTTACCGATGCCATATTATTATGGAAAACCAAAATGGACCAAAATATAGATATTCCAATATACCATAAAAGTACCTCATCAAAATTATTATTGAATATCAATAAAAAACACTTCAATCCAACCTCTTCAGTTATTGTCATGGAATAAGTCCTTCCTTTATTTAGATGTAACTTCTTAGGTTAGAGCAATGAGTTGGCTAATGCCCATGTTCCCCAAAAATAAGACATTAAACTCCATAATAGTCTATCACTCTATAACCCTTTTCTCCACACAGATAAAATATGTCCCTCCATTTGAGGTATTCCTCATGGTTCTTCTTCCCTTCTTTAGAAATTTACTTCTTCCATTCTTTATGCTCCTTAACATGCGAACATGAACAAAAGTGTATCTTCCTCTTATTTGATGAATTAGGCATACCACAAAATTTCACCTTGTTAATTATATATCGCGATGACTGATTCGGCATAATCACAATATCTTTCTCTCTAGAAATTATGCAATTTTCTTTCTCATAGTCACCAATTTGTCCATTGGATTCAGTGTTAACCGAATTCCTTCTGGTTCCCTCCTTTGACTAAAACACAAAAAAGAATTCTATGAGAGGCAAAAATCATACATGGAAAATAACATAATCAAGGGGGAGTACCTTCGACATCTAATATCTTATGTTTAATTCTAATATATTTACCGTAATTCTAGGACTATAACCAATACTTATACTTAACCTTAGGGATATCCCTAGACATACCTTAGAAATATCTCTAGGGATCTCACTAAAGTTCTTGCATCCTAGTTTCCAAAGGTTGACTATACCTTTCCTCTGATACCAACTGTAGAGACCCAAATCTTGATGTACATGGACATTAAATTACTTTTGCGGAATACTTAATACATAAAAAAAAATAGACACATAAGGACCGCAATAGTTTAGTGTCTTTGGAAACTTGAAAAAATAATCTTCTAATCGTCGTGAAAGATCTTAAACATCTCCCATAAAGATATTCCCCTTTTTTTCTTACCTAAATCCTTTCTTTATATCCTGGGAAAGAGAAAACATATAAAGGGTGATCTCAGATGCTCAGTAAGGGTAAGCATGAATAAATTAAAACAAATCATATACATTTGAACTTAAAAACGTGAACACAATGTTTAAACATCATGATCTTGAGAAATGACATAAAACATGGAAGTACATAAGTCATAGATCATAATGGAACATAAAACATGATAAAATAGCATGGGAATAAAACATGTAATTGTGGAAACCATTCAGTACATGTTATGATTTCCATAGTAGTGAAGGCATTGCTTCCAAGAGCATCTTAGTGGACAAAGTCCCATTCTAAATCGAGTTCACTCCTCGTTTCAGTCTTGTAACACTGAACCTGATTAACTTACTATTTCATCCATTTATATCTCATGAGATAGAAATCTTTACCCAATTTATTGGAGGGAGATATAGGTCCCACCCATCTCATAATGAAATCATTCTTACTTGTGCCACAAAATAAACATACATCATTCATAATAACCCAACGAATAAAATGGGTTTCATAAACATCATCCCATCATCACATAATCCATATAAAGGAAATGGATATCATTTCATAATAAGATAATTGAAACCATGTAAACCATAGAGACATGATACTTGAAACATACACATATGAAATAATGTCATCTTAGAAGAAAAATGGTTTTGATAAAACACTTGAAATGAATTCTTGAGGAAAATATCCTTTCTTCTTCAAAATCATTTTATTTTCACAAAATTTCATCCAATTTAAAAAGAAAATGATTTTTTTGAAAATAGTCATGAAATATTTTGGAGGAAGCTCCATGAAACTAAGGCTTTATAAAACCGTAAAAATCTGTTCGTGCCGTTTAAGTTAAAAAAACATTCTCCTTGTACTTTTGTCGGAAAAGTCAAAAAGTAACTCATAACGTAAACAAAATAATGATTCCTTACATAACATGTAGTAAAAGTAAAAATGTGTAAAAATGATATTAAACATACATAAAAACACTTTTGGAAAATATGGACATGGATGATATCAATAACCCTAGTAAATACTTACGTATAAGCAATCTCGGATAAAAAACGAGATTTGCAATATTATCCCTTACCTTCGGTCCGATATGATTCGTATGGATCTGAACCTCCTGTATAATGATTTAAATAATGACATTTACTTATTAAATAATCATATTAATTGTTATTATATCATATATATGTTTAACTTATGACTTTATATTACCCGTTCTTTTGTAAATTCCATGTTAAAGCAGCGTTTTGGGTAAAATCATTTTATTTATCATATGTGTTTCGACTTGTCGTTCTTGATATTATTACTTATATCCTGATTTACATAATTCCAGAATTTAAAACATGATTTATATGTAATATATATTCATCATATACATATATATTATAGATCGACAAAAGGAATGAATTACACCGTTCAAGGAGACGGTAGGTCGTACGTACGCATGAACGCTGTTTTCGTTTCCTTATTGAATTGAATGAAACTAAATAGATGACAGACATATATATATAAATAAATCTAGTAGCATGATTATTTTATATATTTCATTTTTTTTCATTATATAAACTTTATGATCATTCATGTATGGTTAACATGGAGAATAAATCTCATCGCGTCGTGGAGACGGTAGTCCGTACGTACGCATGAGCGATGATATCATTCCATAATTATTGAATAGAATTGGAGTGGATGGTATAATATATCAGAATCACTATTATGTTATAATAACCATATATAGTTATTCTTTACACCATTCAACCAATCCATGTAAGGTGTTGGTGGAAAAACAGATTACACCACAGCGTGTAGACGGTATTTCGTACATACGTACGCGCGGTGATTTTGTTTTCTGTAGGATGGATAGAAGGTAAAATGGGTTTGTTTCATATTTATAATAACATATCAGTATATTAGTGATAATAATGTTATTACTTTATAATGAAAAAACCAACGAATAAGAAGTTGAAGAAGAAAGAAGCATGAAAGAATCGGTAGAAGAAATTACCTCTTCTTTGACGCACCTCCTTTAAACTTCTTCTTAGGGCACTAGGATTGGTCTTTTGAGAAGACCAGTACCTCTATAAGGTTTCTAGGGAAGTGGGAAAGTGAAATTGGAAGAGTTTGGACGAGCTTCAAGGCTCAAAATGGTGTGAGGAAGAAGGCGAGGAGGTGTCCTTTTATAAGGGAGGAGAGGGGCACCTTTGGAAAAACTCAAAATATTATTTTATTATAAAGTCATATTCGGTTTTTAATAGCTCCAAATTGATTTATTTCGAAGCTAAGGTGGGGATGGGTCTAAATTGTCTCATCCAATAGAATTTGGACATGTTTATGTTACTATTTTAACCTTATCATTTAGATTTATCTTTAAGTTAAATAATTTTTCTTTTACTGTGTCTTTTTGTTTTCTTACACTATAAGGTTAATAAACATACTATAACAAGCCAAACGAACACCAAGTTGTTTATTATTAATATATATATCCTTATCTAAGTATTTTGGCCAAACTGTATATTTTTAGGAATAAAATAACAATTAATAATATAAATTTTTTTAAAAAACTATTTTATGTCAATTTTGACACTATTTGGTAATTGATTTTTGTGAAAATCCTAACAGAATTATTAGTTCGAAAAAAGTTAACTAAATCAATACTAACATGTCATATTAACCTAGAAAATTAGTGTAATTCATAAAAAGTCTCAAATTACATTTCTTTGGTTATTTGTAACATCAATTATGTCAATATTTCATTAATAAGAGAATTACTGCATCATCATTGTGTCATAAATAAATTAAATTATTTAATGTCTAAAAATTATAAATAAAACACCATTATGTATGCAATATTTTTATATTTCTAATTAATATTTATAGTATAATTTATCTTATGTATAACCCTATATTAAAAATGATTTAGTTATTAAACTTTGATTTTAACTATTTTAACCCTTCTTTAAATAAATTAATAATTAATGTACTAATCTAATCCAAGTGGACCTAAATGGCCATATTTTATTCCTAAGGTTTTTTTGGTCGAATTAAACTTATCCAATAGAATTAGGACATGTTTTAGGGTAATAATAATATCATTTTTACCCTTAATTGCCCTATTTACTTTTAACCGTGGTAAATAAAAGTACAAAGTTACTATTCACAAAAATTATTTTTATCTCATTGAACCAAATTTTACTTACTAAAATCAACCGTGTCTCTAGGATTTTTGAAATTCCATTCAAAAAAGAGGTAAAATTATGTTTTATGTAAATTTCAAAATTCTCCTATGAGGTGGGTAAAAGACGGTGAAAAGTTAAATAAAATTTTTATATATCTAAAATTATTATAAAATGACTCCAATGAATTACATTAAACCTATATACGTATTAGGTATCAATTTCTACCTAAAATAAATTTAAATAAAATAAATAATTATTTAAATAAAAATTCGGTTTTTAAATAGTAACCCAGTGTTTTCACTATTCATCAAAAATTGAATGTTTTCAAAAAAATACCAATATTTCACCCTAAGCTAATTTCGATATTCCGAATCCAAAAATCAAGTCCATTTTGAAAGATAAAATTTCAAAAAGTGGGTATTACTATTCATAACGGCTAGTTCATAATAATATTATAATAATATATCGTTTAGTGAAACTTGGTATTGCATACAACACACGCTATCATGGAAGGTGGTGATTGCATGTAATGTAAGCCCAGTCAGGGATAAGTATAGTGCAAGCTCATTTTGGTGTAGCGTACAACACAAGACATCAATAAAATTAAAAAGAATATTTTTCATAAAATATCGGGGTGTTACAGGCCCTCTCATCATAAAATAGTTTAAATATTGAGTTAATACTAAACAATCCTTTTCTAGGGTGATTCCCCATAAGATATTGTTTCCACAACAACATCCACATTCCATTATCCAGAAAGGGATGTAACTTCTAATAGAACAAAAAAAACTATACTTTACAAATACACAGATATTCTATCATTTAATTATAATTACCCATTATACATGTCCCCGGTACTTTCACTAAAATTATCTTCTCATAATCCTCAAAATATTCTATATTACCTCAAATAATGTAAAGGGTTATCTATTACATTAAAATTATGATCATCCTTAACTTACCAGCCAAAAAATTATCATCAACTAACATTTTAACTTATAACATTATCTAAATCCTTCTTCAATTATATGTAATGTTCTATATATGTGGTACCATATCAATTAATCGACTTAATTATAATATATCATTAGAATATATTTCTATGATATTCCAGTTTTTTAGTTTTAGAGAACTAATATAAAATATTAACAAAACAATATATTTTTTTACATATATATTTTTTTCACAAAAAAAAAGAAAGTTATTAACCAAATATAAGTATTTAACATGTCCTAAAAATTATCCTACGATTATACTCTTATAGATATATTTTATGTATAAATTTTCATCATGACTTGGGGATGTTGAAACATAAGAAAGGGAGTGCTGTCAAATTCTTAGAAAGGGTAAAGTTAATGGATAACAATAATACATATTAAATGAGAATTAGATGAGAATATGGGAATAATAATTATAAATTGTAATAAAATTAGAAAATATTACCCATAAATTAATAGATCACAAATCATGATCCATGTAATAAGGATTGGTATAACATACGACACAAATCAAAATAGTTCAGAAACATTAGTCAACAAACAAGATCCATGAGAGTATAACATTACGTCACCTTAAACATTTGTCACAAATATTAGAATATAGAAACATCACCATCATGAGTCACACACATTCACCCATAATTTTGAGAAACTAAATTATGCCCATGTATAAATGTCTCATGAAATAGAAACATTTAACCAACACATTATAGGGTCATATAAGACCCAACCCATCATTTATCCATACTCACAACTTCTATTTCAAATCAATCAATCATTAAAACATAAAGAACCCATTTAATGAAAATTTTATTCATTTATGAAATTATAAAGACCCATGGAAGCAAAACTATTCCATATATGTTTTAAATTGATTCACATAAAAAATAATTCACAATTTCATCAAAAAACCTAACATGATAATACCATGGAAAATAAATTGGATTAAAAATACTTAGTATCTTTATAGGTATATACTATTAAAGAAATATAATAAATCATATACTATTGACACACTAAAGATAAATGGATTATATTTAGTCGATAATTTACCCAATAAATCAATATATGAAATCTTATATAATACCCTTGAATCAATAGAAGGAAATATAACGTCTTCACATAGGAAGGTCATTCAAAGAAAAATTAAAAACATTGAATGATTATAAAAGGAAAAGAAAATAGTGGATTTATATGAGTTTAGACCAAAAAATTGAATAAGAGACTTTATAAGGCAATTCTTGAAAGGAAATTTAAATGTAAAAACATAAATTTGATATAAAGATGAAAATGTTTGAGAAATCATAAAAGTGTTTTTTTGAAAAAAATTCTTATCATTATCATTAAAGAAGAAGTTACAGATGACATTCAAAAATCATTTTAAAAAATAAGAAGTTAAAAAATTGAAAAAAACATAGAATTTTAAAAATAAACATAAAACATTGACCCTTGAAATGATATATGGCTTATCAAAATTAAATTTATGGTGGAAGACAAAACATTTTTTTTTTGAAAGGATTGAATACCTTCTTCAATATCTGGAAATATTTTTACTCAAAATTCATATAAAAAGGGGACAAAAAATAATTTTGAAAATAATATAATGGAAATATTAATTTCATTTGAGATTTTAAAAATTTGGGATTATACTATATATGATAACACTCGGAGAAAATATAATAGGTAGAATGAGGGAACACCATCATTAAATAGAATTAAAATTATCCTTATTAGTGGCCTACAATTTGAGAGTGAAATTTTTTAAGGTGTAATATTTTTATTAAATATTATTTTCCCTCAAAATATTAACAGATTTTACCATGAAATAAAATCTTATGGGGTAAAGAACCAATCATATAATAAAGAAGTTCAAGAAGAGGCGTTATATCTCAATAAATTCAATCGAGTTAACAAAAACCCTTTCAACTTATGAATAGAAATCCATTTGATAAAATAAAATTATATGATAGTTAAATAATAATGTATTATATAAAAATAGAAAAATTAATTAATTCGGAAGTAATCAAACAATATTAATGACATATTGGTTTATAATAATAATGGTGTCTTAAGAAATTAAATTTGAAATAAGAAACCCATTCCTTTTTTCCCACCAAAGAAAAATGAGATCTAACCTTTTGAAAAAAAAAATCAGAATAAGTTTTCATAAAATTAATCATAAACATTTCCTTTTATATAGATAACTTATAAAAATTTATGGAAAATGTTTTAGTAACATTTTTATTATCCTTAATATCAAGTTTTAGTAACATTAACTGTTTCATGTATGATTTGTGATGTTGATTTTGGAACCCATTATTTAATTAAATGTTTATTATTCTATGATAATTTAAGGTAAAATAACATAAAAATTATTTTTATTTACAAATATCTTATCCCATTCAATATTTTTTAGTTTTGTTAGGTGGATTTTGAAACAATGTCATCCTATTTAAAAAAATTTAACGATTAAATATAATATTTTATTAATATATTATATAAAAAATATATCATTTCTTGAACCATAAAAATAATTAATATTTTGATAAATCATAATAATAGTATTATTTGTGTTCCATTGTGTTCCATGATATAATTTTATAGCATCATTCATGTGTGTGGTTAGAGCGACCCAAACATGAACATACAATAATTCGACAGTTGAGTATGGTTAAGCCAAAATGGCATGAAGGTCTTCTTTTTATTGATTTTTGATAACCCTCATTTTAAGAAAAATTATATTATTTATATTACTTAATTTTTTTAATTATATTTTTAGAGGCTCATATAAATAATTAAAATATATATGGAAAATGAAAATAATGTTATTTTAAAGAGGCATTAGTCCACACAACACACAATTGACATTTTCATTTCCCCACGAATAATAGGGAATATAGATATATTATAATATATTTTCAAAATAAAAACTATATAATTTATTGAAAATGTATTCTTGAATTTCATCCTTATAGCCATGGTAGACAGGTCGTGGAAAAAAAATGAAAGACATCACTTCGTGGATTAGGTAGTCCACAAAACACATGATGAATATTATTTGGTTCTTATAAGTTAAATGAAAAGAATAAATTATGGTTTTTAAAATAATATTAAAAAAATAAGTACAATAATGTTACTTAGGACATTATATTTCAATGCTTACGGTCATTTACTAATTGTTTTTAATATTATACTGTTTGTATTTTTACCATGGTAACTAGTTTTTAAATAAGGAATGTCTGTTTTATTAAAAAAATTAAAGAAGCCATCCTAATTTTTTTTTGTTGTTAAAAATTTTAATATATATTCAATATAACATAAATTATATATAATATAAAACTCACCTTTATATTAAAATATTTTATATATTGAAAAATTGTTTTTTAGAAAAAATGTTTTTTAATATTAAGTGTTCTTACTCTTATTTATTTTTTATTAAAAAATGAATGAGTGTTAATATTTTTAATTATAATTTTAAAAATAATATTTGATTCATTTTTAGTGGGGTTTAGTTTAATTTATTATAAAATGGTTTCATAATGTTAATAAAACAATTATTTTAAAAAACAGTTTTCTCAATATCACAGTAATTAAATCCAATCCAAGTAATTATATTTTATGATAAATAATGAAATTGAATTTTTAATTTATATCAAATTTTTTATCTCAAATTTAAAATTAACTTCACAAAATTTAATTTCTATAACTTAAAAAATATAATTTTTAATGTGAGTCCATTGAGAATGTTTTTAGTGTTAAATATTACTTTATTTCCAAAAATGTTAAGCTTATGTTTCATTAATTCAACATAGTATTTTTAAATAATTTATATAAATTAATATATATAAATATATATTTTATATAAAATATTTTTCAGAAACCATTAACAAATTATTCCGTTATGATAATGTCCTAAAAGTAACAATTTTTATCAATATTTGTATTTTCACTACTCACCTAAAAATTAAGTATTTTGTAAAAATATAAACATTTAATAATATGATAATATTTAAATAATTATTCCAAATATTAAAATAATTTAATCAAATTATAATTTCTAAATATGTAAAATTTTCATTTAAATATGAAATATAAATAAACACTATCTTTATTGAAAAAATAAACAACTTTTTTCATTAAAATTCATAACAATAAACGTGTAAAATACATGTGATAAATAACATATTAAATTAAAATTTCCCTGATTATATCATCCTAATTTATATTTATGTATGCCTTTAATATTTCCACATATTATTTTATCAAAATCTAAGCTCTACTTACAGTCATGGGTGGTGCTTCAATTAGCATGGATGTCATGAAAATTTTCACAAGAAAGAATTTCTCTCTCATAATGTTTAACTCATAAAATAATTATTGGAGTTTGGACGATTCTTGTTATGAGACAAACCCCTGTGGAGAATCCCCTTTTCCAATATTAGGTTAATTGGATACATAAGGGATATTTTTACTACATTAATACATTTATTTTGTTAATAGATTTCATAATATGATTACATCCATTTATGCCTTCTAATTTAATGAATTTATGATAAATAAAATATTATTTTATTATATAATGGTTTAATTTTTGTTGTGTTTAATTTAGAATAATATATTAAAAAAATATTTATTTAAAAAATACATAGTGAAATTTTAGGACATTACAATGCCTCATCCGGGGATGTCATGCCTCAAAGGGTTAATTTATTGGTGTCATTAGTATGAACCTAGGTCTGTACGGGTAGTATGACCAGAAAAGCCGTCAGAGGGGGAAACCCTCTGACCAAATATTATTAAAAAAGAGAAAACGAGCCGGTTTAAGGGGTGCCGGTACCCATTACAAAACATCCCCGCGACAAAAATTTCAAAAACCACATTCAAATTTCTAAATCCAAGACCATCCTGCTTTCCTCGATCCACACGCCATCACCGCACATCTTCCCAAGCATCCTCGGGCCTCAGACCCAAACACGTCACCATCACCAACCAGACTGTTCGTCGCCGGCGAGACCCCCTCCGGCAGCACCGCGAGATCAAGAAACAAGCCATTGCACCACCAGTAAAACCAAAACATCATAGAGATTCAAATCCAAACACCGATAAACCCCAAGCCATTTCCATCCATAAACACACAGAAACTTCATAGGCATCAAGCGAGTTAGCAAGCAGGAGACGACTTCGCCACACCGCCGGATTGAAACGCCATCATGAAATCCATCCAGCACAGAACAATATGTGCAAAAAAACACAAATTGCAAAATAACCTCCACCAGAACAATGACAGAAAAGCAATCACAAACCAGATCAAGATCCCATATCCCACCGCCGCCATCCAACAAGCCCACAGAGGCCACGCCTAACCACCAAACGCCATTCGAGGCTGAAACCCTCATACCGTGGGAGCGGAGCTCATCCTCTAGTCCGACATCGCACCGCCGAGGATGCAGAGCGTCGGTCACCGAAAATACAGAGCCAGAAATCGCCACCGTGTGAAGAGGTCGCCGCCATCGGAGCATGAGTAGTGAAGCAGTGCCGGTGCGGGAAGAAGGAATAGTGCGGCGGCAGGCGGAAAACCCTAGAGCGCTTCGCCCCTTACGGGCTCATCCTCCTCACCAAAAACGAGTTGTGGGTAAAAGAGCTCGGGTAGTATGATTTTTGAGTGAATTTTTATTTTTGAATAAGTCAATGGTTTGAATTTTGAAATTGGAATCGGAATGGAAATGGTTGAATTTCCGCACCACAAAAAATGTTTGTAGACATTGAATGTTTCTTGGGAAGAAGCTATGAGGGTTTAAGAAATATCATTGGTAGCACAAGGAAGTTGGACCGCCAGGTGGCTACATCCCACACCCATCTACCATACTATTGGTGTTTTTGGGGGGAATAACTATAATTAAATGTACTATATTTTTTAATGTGGAAGCCTCTTTCCTCTCTTATATTTTGTACATACAGTCAGAGAGAGTTACCATATTCCCTTTCCCCTTCCCCTTGATTTGGGGTGAGGTTATTGGGTGAGGTTATTGGGTGGATCAAGCTATGGACTCCTCCTCCCTACTCTATTTTTCTTATTCCTAAACTATTTTTGGTGTGACATGTTTTTTATTGATTTTTTTAATAATTATTTAAATGGAACATGATGAAATCACCCATTTTTTATGTGGATTTAACTCTACCCTTATAAAGGATGTCCTGATATGATTTGTAGGTGTTATCTTTGGTTTATTTGATGAAGCTATGTCACATTTACAAAATAGATATGGGGTTTTTGAAAATTATTTTATTATTATTATTTTTGGGGTTTCCTGATGGGTCCTTTTTTGGTTGGTTTTGGGGGAATAACACAAACCTTCCATGTGTGGTTGGATTTCGTTTGGGAAATCTTTAAATTACTTAAGACAATTTTTTAATTATAACATAGTATAATTGAATGTTTAATTAATGGTTTAATTAATTATAAAAGGGATATAATTAATTATCAATGATTCTTTTGTGTGAATTAAGAGATCAGGAGTGTGAAGAAAGAATAGTTGAGTATGGAGGGTGTCTCACAAACCTTGATAGTAGCTACCAACCATAGTAAAATGAAGTGGAAAAGATTTTAAATTGGTAGGTGGTATTCGATACACACCCCATTTCTGGTTTCATGGTAGTTTGTGGGTTATGTGATGTGGAATCAAACCCCAATATTTAATAACAAATTTTAATTACTTTAGCCTAATTTTTTATTTGAATCATTGAGTTTAATTTAAATAGTATGTCTTGAGTGAATAAATATAGTGCTTAGGTCTCGAGGAAGAAGGATACCAGGTGATCCCCCAGGTTCCCCTACTCATCATCATGGAGGATTGATTTTTGTATCCCTAATGTATTAATAGGGGTTCCATTTTGGTTATTCTTGTCCTTAGATACATTCTAACACTAGATAAAATTGTCATGGTTGATCAGGGTCATAGAATTTAAGTTCCATAAACGTTAGGATTTATTTTTTTTGTCAATGTTAATTATTTTTCCAATGCAAGATAAAAGAAACTATTCATGCGTTGTTTTTAAGTATGTGACCATGTTGGTGGTTCCCTAATGAGTTTTATAATGGCACCATACTCATTCCAATATTCCCTGGGGTTATCCATGCCAACTCTCAATTTTTTTCAGTATCGGATGGGGAGAGGCTAGATATTATGTGTTTATGATACTGTAGTTTCAGAGGGACCTGGAGATCGAGGAGATGAATTTTTAAGATCTAGAGATGAAATTTATGTATTTTATTATTATTATATATGATCAGTCTAGTTGATGATCCGCCTTGTATTATAGCCTGATCATTTCAGTCTGCGTATCTTTGAATTAATTTGTCATCACTAGATTTCTTAATTGATTCTACATACTTTGATGTGACGTGCATGGTTCAGTATTATTTTAATTTTAATGAAAAATCTAAAAATATTGGTATATCATCCAAACATTGACTCTTTAAACCCCCAATGATATTAAGTAGCCTCAGGTGTTTGGGGAGGTTTGATAGATGTGAAATAGATATCGTTGGTCTCAGAAGCTATCTATGATTTACAACATATGGGTATTAAAAATTGGATTGGATATTTATTTTTCTATTTTCTTACTATTTTGGATATGGTAGAAAAGAGACATATAATTTATTAACATGCTAGGATGGATATCATGCTAGTTTATCCTAAATATCTATTCCATTATAAGGTTTTGGTTTCAAGTGTTGTATTGATGTTCAAGATTTATGATGTTAAATTTGTGTGATTTTTACCTTGTGTGATTGAAATGATATTTGGACTTATGATTTGTTATGGATTTCTGTATCATGGACCATTTAAAATAGGCAAGTTTTGGACTTGACACTTGGCATGTAGAGGCTATAGGTATCTCATGCATAATTCCTAAAACATAGTGATTAAAAATATTTATATTATTTCATGTTTGTGATTATGCCACTAATGAGTGGCTCAATTGTTAAAATTTTTAGAATCTTCTCCTAATATATTTTCATAAATAATTATTTTTCGGTATTCTACTCATCTAGGATGAATTTTATATGTTCTTTATTATAATGATATCTCATGGGGATTATATTGTGAGATTACTGGTGGAAACGAAAGTGTTGATATGCCTCCTATGAGGGGGTATATTGTTAACAAATTTGGTCAGTACATGGATGGGGTTCATTAGCTTTGTACCCAATACATGTTTTTTCTTGGTTCAGTTATTTAATGTTTCATTAATAACTGATATGGTTTTTTCCTATATATAGTTTGGAATGAAATTATGTGTATCTTAACATCATAATTTTTCTTCTTGATACAGATCATTAGAGAGATGTAGTACTTATAAAATTTATTACTAATGAGGTTATGATTCTCAAAGAAATATTACATTATATTTATGCTTAGTGGGAATCGGTGACGTTTTGGGTCAATGAGTTGGAATGTGATTCTTTTTGTTTATGTGATACCCTCAAGTGGGTGTTTGGAATGTTGGATTATTGGTTATAATTGATAAAAGAGGAAATTAGTGTCATATATTTTTTGACATAGATGAGACTTTACTTTGGACGACGTCAGTGGTCTTAGATACCCTTTGTTTCAAATCAAAATTTATTGAGTCATCAACATGTATGATTGAGTGTAACACATTCAGGCCGAAATATATGGTTGCTAATTTCATTGGTTGTAGAATGGAAAGGGTAGGTTCCTTGGGTGGGAGACTTAAGAATGAAAGGTGATATAAAGTATATGGTATAGGAATGAGAGTAGCATGGATTCTCATGAATAGAAGCATAATATAGTGGAAGTTAAGTATGTGGTTGGACTAGGTGAGGGTCAACCATGAGGTTTTGGATGAGAACCATTTGGATGATTTTTTCTTAATGAGTTTGGATTGGTCAGTGGCTGTTATAGTCCAAGGATTGATGGATTCTAAGAATGTTCTCACTTTCTTAGTATCCTAGGGATTTTATGGATACTAAGGTGTACCAATTGATAGAGGAGAAATATTGAACTGATCAAGAGTAATTTTATGATCCATTTAGTGTTAACCACAATAGAATCATTAGAAGTTGGCCTAACATAATGCTGAAGCATGGCCCAGAATAAGAGACATACACCCTCTAGTGATAGTACTTATGGATGTTTCTATTGAGGAGTGGATTAGGAAAGTCCATATGATTGGGAGTTAACACTATACTATTCATGGGAATATACCATGTTATATAATGAATTATAGTGGGATCCATGGATGAAAATAATATTACGAAGGAATGCACGATGAATCATTTTTTCAGGTTGGCTCTTAGGAATGAGTGATCATGGCCATTCGAGGTGTCATATTCATTGATAGATGGGTAATGAACCATAATGATATGGATTTTGGATTGGTAATGTGATGATATTGATTTTATTATGGAAGGGAGTGTGATTTTGGTTATGGATAATATTACCATCATTTTAATGGTACATCGGTGAATCAGATAATTAGTTATATGGTCAATTTGGGTTTTGGGACATTAGTATGAAAATGATACAAGTTGATGTAGATTTTGTGGAGAAATTTCAAAGGTTATTTTATATGTAATATTAAATGGATGCTAATAATTATGATCATTTTTGATATGGTAAAATGTGATCACATATAGGATGCATTTGTGATTGTGGTATGTAATAACATGATGACTAGTTTTGGTTGATTAATGATCCAGTAATCGAATCACATTTTGAGTCAGGTGTGGACAGCAGTTGGAATGGTTGAATAATTATATAATTCTTGTAGTCTTCCATATAATGATATCTCATACATTATAATCACATCAATGGATGAAATTGTGTATGTTTGAGACTTGCTATCAAGAGTATGTTAAACTGATGATTTTGTGTATAATTGGATTTTGATTTCTAGAGAACATAGTGAGTGAATTTATTTTGATATGATGGGTTTTTTATGGCCATTGGAAAAGGAATTTTGAATTTGGCATCAGAATAGAATTTTTAGAGTTTGAGAACCTCAAACATATGTGTTAAAATAAGTAATTGAGAATCTATGAAATCCTATAGTGTCTAGTATGAATTCGAGGATGCACGAGGTGGATGGATTGCTGGGTGGAAAGATCCTAAATCCACCAACAAGTTGGTATTTAATCATTCTATGTAGGAACACCAGTTAGCCTATTACCCAGTAATGTCTAACACGAGGGTGTTTTAAGGGGATGAATTAAAATCCTCCCTCAGGTGTTTAAGGAGGTAACCACTTTCCTGTTATTTCTTTTTCCCACATGATATGTAAAGACCCGGAAATTTTAAGGAAATTTATTTTCTTAAATTTCTTTGAAATTTTACAAGAACGCAGTTTCTAACGGCGCCTGATTCCGAGGCCCGGAGTGCCCGGAATCAATTTCCGAAGTTTGGATCGGGTACGTTCAGTGAACGAACGAGCGGGAATTCCTATCTTTTGAACCGGTGCTCGGAATTGAAATCCGATGGCACCGATGAACTCGCAACACCGGTAATCGCTTAAGGGAACCTTTACCGTAGATGCGTTTGTGCGGGGGAAGAAGTTAATTAATGGGGTTTAATTAAAAAAATAAATAAAATTGTTGGATCAATTTTATTTCATATCAAGGTGGTTAATTTCTCCCATGGGAAGTTGGTGGTGGGGCCCACATCCACCCAACTTCCCATGTGTGGATAATTGAAAGGGTGGGGCCCACACGAACCCCCCCCCCACCTTTTCAAACCCCTTAACTCCTCTTAACCCCTCACTTTCCTAACTCCCCATTAACTCACTTTCATTAATTTTTGACATATTTCTATAATTAATAAAGTGAGTTACTTAATTTCAATCTCTTGAAATTCAAATGGTTAGGTTGTGTTAATAAATTAAGTCTTGGTCTTATTTTATTATTGTTAGAGTTTTTGACACCTTGAGAGGTTTGGGAAGCGTGAAGTCTTCTTCTTCTTCAACCTCGATGAAGAACGCGAAGAACACCATTCTTCAACAAAGAACATCTCCGAAAAAGAACACGGCGTCTTATTCCAACAATGTTTCCTCTTCGAACACACCTTGACGTTAATGGAAACGACGTTCGTTTTCCGCGACGCTTGTCTTCTGCGGCTCATTGACGTGAACCGTTCCTGAACCGAGGTTGGGAATTTAAATTGTGATTGTAGGTGAACCATCGTTTACTCCCTTCTAAATATAATAACGCAGATCAACTAAATATTTTGTTGATCCGCGAAGATTAATTTGGGGGTTGGGATTATTGTTATGATTCATTTTATTTATGAGGTTTGAGGGGGTTTATGTGTTTCTTTACATGATTTCTCTTCCGTCTTTTATCCATGTATTTTCGGATCTCTTGATATCAATTAACGGGAGGAGGCCGTACCACACAAACACGGCCGCCCACCTCTCTTATTATTTATTTCTTGTTGTTGCGGATGGAATGGAAGTGACGCGGTGCCGTCGCACCGCGCGGAATCGTGTGGAAAGAATGTGCGAAGTCGTCATGCCACGCAATCAATTAAATTTTGAATCAATTCCGCGGCGCTGTCGCGTCACGCTGAAAAACCGCAAAAGAACTGCGGTCGGAGTCGGGCCGCGGCGAAGGGGCGCGACGCCATCGGGTCACGCTGGAAAACTATAAAGACAATGCTATTCGTTTTGACGTGCGGATTGACGGGAGATGACGAAGCAGGCCACTATGGCGTTTGAATTCCTTCACAGTGAAGGTCAGGTCCCAGGGGGACCATAGTCGAAGACGACAGGAGAAACGGACCACCGGAGCGCGTCCGGTGGTCCGTAGAAGGCAGTTGCGGCACGCCTCGCCAGCGGCGGCGGCGCGCCGCCGGATGGTTGGCGGCCGACGCATCCACCTCTGGCCTCAATTAGGGGCGGACGGGGGAGCCGCGCACCCCTCTTCGCGATTCGGCTCGGCCACGCTGGCCGAGTCGCAGCCGGCCGGTCGGGCCTGGCCGGGCCCAGACCCCCCGATTTCGGAACAAATTCGGTCAAATGCCCATTTCTTGGGATACGGACCTCTGATTGACGCACCGTCAGTTTCATAACGATCCTCGGAACGAGACGGTCGTTTCGGTATATCGAACTCAAGGTTTAGGAATACTT
Organism: Viscum album; assembly: GCA_963277665.1. Taxonomy (NCBI): domain Eukaryota; kingdom Viridiplantae; phylum Streptophyta; class Magnoliopsida; order Santalales; family Viscaceae; genus Viscum; species Viscum album. The sequence goes on from OY728127.1 coordinate 1,819,898,488, forward strand.
TGTGTTCGGCCGGGTTGATTCGTACACGAAACCAACCGGGCCCTCGGAGCGGAAACACTCATATCTTGAACTCCGGACGTCCGATTGACGTGCCATCAACTTGGTTGAGTTCCTCTTAGTGAGACAGATCTTTTGGAATACTCTGCCCGAGGTTTGGACGTAGGTGGAGTATGGTCGGGTTGGTTTTTCCTTAAAAACCAACTGGGCCCCTGGAACGAAAAAGCCAATAACTCTCAGACTGGGCGTCCGATTGACGCACCGTCTATTGCGTTGAGTTCCTGTTGACGATACGGAACTTTTGGATACATCAACTTCAGACTATGTGTCAGTTGATGTATCAACCTCTCGACTCGTGGAGCGGACTCTCCCGAACGAGCTTGTTGTTTGCGGGAACCCTAGTGTTGGTTGCGACTGCGACTTCGACGATGGCTGTGCATAGATCCTCAGTGGATTCGACGGCGATGACTACAACACTCAGCGATCCTACGGGGATCAGTGCTACAGATCCTGTGTGGGTCCGATCCTATGTGGGCCTTTGTGGGGATTAGTACCTATCAATTCTTTGTGGATCTGACAGCTTTGATGATTCAGTACTGGTCTTGTATCCTATGTGGGTCCCAGTATAGATGAATCAATAAAGACAGCTGGTCTTGTATCCTATGTGGGTCCTAGCTGTGCTGGTCTTGTATCCTATGTGGGTCCCAGCTTAGATGATTGAAGTACTGGTCTTGTATCCTATGTGGGTCCCAGTATAGATTAATCAATGAAGACTGTTGGTCTTGTATCCTCTGTGGGTCCCAGCTTAGATGAATCAGTACTGGTCTTGTATCCTATGTGGGTCCCAGTATAGATGAATCAATGAAGATAGCTGGTCTTGTATCCTATGTGGGTCCTAGCTATGCTGGTCTTGTATCCTATGTGGATCCCAGCTTTGATGATTCAGTGCTGGTCTTGTATCCTATGTGGGTCCCAACATAGATGAAACAATGAAGACAACTGGTCTTGTATCCTATGTGGGTCCCAGCTTAGATGATTCAGTATCTATGTCTGATCATCTCTTTCACCTTTTCGATGATGTATACCTGTGTGAGCTGAATCCTGTTTGCTTTCCTGTGTAGATTGTGTGTGCTATTCTGTGTGGATTACGTTTTTCTTTCCTGTGTGGAATACGTATACTTTCCTGTGTGGAATGAGTTGTACTTGGGCTTGGAGGTTGGAGCGTATTGGAATTGTTGACTTAGGTATATGTATGGGCATATACCTAAGCAGTGTCGGTTGTTACTTCGTGATTGTATCTTTCCTTTGTGTTTTATCCTTTGTGGATTTTGGGAGACCTTAGCGGGTCTCAGGGTCCCTACTGAGTAGGTTATACTCACCCCTACATGGGCTATGCACGCACTACGTTGTGTTGGTTGCAGACGATGGACAGCGTTGATCGTGGTTGAGGCTTGCAGAGCAAGACAGTACCTGGAGGAGGACCACTGGGCGGGACGTACTCGGAGCGGATGGCGGGACCCGAGGAGAAGTGGAGCTATCTGTACCCACCCTTCAGGTGGGATTTCCAGTGGACAGCTCGGCATAGTGACTTTTACTTTTCAGTTGCTGTTTTCCCTTTTGAGTTGTACTTTACTTTCAGTTTGGGTTTTTATTCTGGCCCACTTACTTTCCGCACTTACAATTGTACTCTATTTTTACTTAGTGTTTACTTTTTCAGATTTCTTACACTGAGGTGCTTGTTTACTTTACAAAGGAAATTCCTTCCCTTTTACTGGGATTTACGCCTTGGTGCTAGTCGCCAGCCCCTGGCCTATGAAAGGTGGGCTTGGGGTAGTCACGACACGGGCCCCGAGGATGAGTCGTGACAAATTGGTATCAGAGGAGTTCGGTTCTACCAAAGACTCTGATCTTTCTTCTATGTGAAGCAACAGTGTTTAGCGTATTGGTTGTGGTTATCAGTCCAGGTAGTCCAGTGTCGGTGCGGAGGCCGACGTATCCGTACACCAGGACCCTGACTTCTGATTTCTGACATAATGCACGAAAACATTGATTGCGTGTGTGTTTCATGTTTTCTTTGTGATTACTTGTGTCAGCTCACCAGGTGTACTGTTATGACAATGGCGCACTTGTTTCCTTTTCAGGATGGCCCCACGACGGCAGCCAGCTAGGGTTCCGAGAGTTGAGCATAACAACATCCCACCAAGAGACGAGGCCTCGGTGCAGGGCCCTTTGACAGTAGAGGCACCGGCGGTACCACTACCCGTCGAGCCATCGATGCTTCCATCCCCAGCCGCTGACGATGCACGTCGCCTTAGTGCACTGCATGAGTTCCAGCGCCAGCGACCAACCAGGTTCCGTGGTGAGACGGACCCCCAGGCAGCTGAGGACTTGCTGGAGGCAGTTGTACGAGTTTTCCGGCTAGTGAGGACACCAGCAGACCTCATGGTAATCCTCGCAGTGAGCCTAAAGCACGCAGCAGCAGGCCGATGGTGGAGCTTGATGCTCCAGGTTCACGACGAGACATATCTTCTCTGGAAGGACTTTGAGAGCATCTTCCGCTCCGAGTTCATCCCAGCCACCCTCCGTGCAGTGCACAATCAGGAGCTTCTTCAGCTGCGGTAGGGCAGCTTGACAGTGGCCCAGTACTCGGCGAGATTTACTGATCTCTCGCACTACTCCACAGATATGGTACGGGGCGCATTCTTCCGGGCCCGGACCTTCGAGCAGGGACTGAGGAATGAGATCAGGGCTTCGATGACCTCCCTCAATATTCCGACGCAGGTAGAGGTGTTGGACAGAGCCCTTATAGTGGAGAGTTTTCTCACCGAGCAGGCTCTAGTGACAGGGCCCTCCGCAGGACGGCCCGTAGCAGGGTCTTCTGTAGTTGGTAGTAGACAGGTGACACAGAGGTCCAAACGTGCCAAACCATCAGATGGGCAGTCACTGGATGATGATTCGATTGTGCGGGGCACACGTAGGAGAGCCAACTACACGAGGGGCAGGCATTGCTACACATGCGGCGGGCAAGGTCACATGGATCGAGACTTCCCGACTCGTCTTACAAATGACCAGCAGGTGGTAGAGGGACCTCCCAAACAGAGGTTCGGCCACGGTGGTCCACAGGGTGCAGGCGGACGAGGCAGAGGAGCTGGCCCAGCAGCAGGTGGTGGACGACGCTTCGAGGTGTTTCCACCACCACCACCAGGAGGTCCGCCCCGACCGCAGGAAGTTGGTGGACATGGGAGAGCTCAGCTTCAGGCAGCTGAGGACTTCGATCATGGAGCTCTGGGAGCAAATGGACAGGAGCAGAACTAGTGGATACGTCCTTTATACTTCTAGTTCCTTGTTGCTATTGTGTAGCGTCTTTGTATTATGAGCTGCAATAATAAAAGACTCATACCTTTGTGATGTTTTCATTCCGGTCCTCTTTTGTGTTGTTACTAAGAGGTTCCAGTTTTGACTGTTGACTTCACCCTCACTTGTGAGACATCTACTGGAGGAGACCCAGTTACCACACACTGATTCCGACAGTGTGACACAACCCTTGGAGGCAAGAGTAACGGTTGGATCTCTTGGTAGTAGCGTCGAGGCCTTACGACGTCATCCTTGGTAAGGATTAGTATCATCCATGTCGAGATTGACGGTATTAGGAAAAGAACGTGGTTCATCCAAGGGATGAGACCAGATTTCTTTTATCAGCAAAGAAGAAATCATAGCAGCTCTTGTGGGACCAGAGGTGGTCCAAGCCATGATAGAGAAGGTCCAGGTCATTCAGGAGCGGATGAAGACAGCTCAGAGCCGACAGAAGTCTTTCGCTGACAGGAGGCGGAGGCCACTAGAGTTTGAGGATGGCGATCACGTCTTCAAGTGGGTCTCACCTCGACGTGGATTACGGAGATTTGGAAAAGGTGGAAATTTGTCTCCATGATTCATCAGACACTTACAGGTCCTCAGCAGGATTGGGGAGGTGGCTTACCGCCTAGCTCTACCGCCTTGGTATCCCTAGTCTGTGTTGAAGCTTTACGGGGACGTAAAGCCCTGTGGTGGGAGTAATGTAAAGACCCGGAAATTTCAAGGAAATTGTTTTTCTTAATTTTCTTCGGAGTTTTACAAGAACGCAGTTTCTGACGGCGCCTGATTCCGAGGCCCGGAGTTCCCAGATTCAATTTCTGAAGTTTGGCTCAGGTACGTTCAGTGAATGAACGAGCGGGAATTCCTATCTTTTGAACCGGTGCTCAGAATTGAAATCTGATGGCACCGATTAACTCGCAACGCCGGTAATCGCTTAAGGGAACCTTTACAGTAGTTGCGTTTGTGTGGGAGAAGAAGTTAATTAATGGGGTTTAATTAAAAAAGTAAATAAAATTGTTGGATCAATTTTATTTCATATCAAAGTGGTTAATTTCTCCCATGGTAAGTTGGTGGTGGGTCCCACATCCACCCAACTTCCCATGTGTGGATAATTGAAAGGGTGGGGCCCACACGAACCCACCCCCCCCTTTTAAAATCCCTTAACTCCTCTTAACCCCTCAATTTCCTAACTCCCCATTAACTCACTTTCATTAATTTTTGACAACTTGCTATAATTAATAAAGTGAGTTACTTAATTTCAAACTCTTGAAATTCAAATGGTTAGGTTGTGTTAATAAATTATCACATGGTCTTATTTTATTATTTTTAGAGTTTTCTCCACCTTGAGAGGTTTGGGAATCGTGAAGTCTTCTTCTTCTTCAACCTCGACAAAGAACGCGAAGAACAGTGTTCTTCAACGATGAAAATCTCCGACGAAGAACACGACGTCTTCTTCCAACGACATTTCCTCTTCGAACGCACCTCGACGTTAATGGAAACGACGTTCATTTTCCGCGACGCTCGTCTTCTGCGGCTCGTTGACGTGCACTGTTCCTGAACCGAGGTAGGGAATTTAAATTGTGATTATTGGTGAACCCTCGTTTACTCCCTTCTAAATCTAAGAATGCGGATCAACTAAATATTATGTTGATCCACGAAGATTAATTTGCGGGTTGGGATTATTGTTATGATTCTTTTTATTTATGAGGTTGTAGGGGGTTTATGTGTTTCTTTACGTGATTTCTCTTCCGTCTTTTATCCGCGTATTTTCGGACCGCTTGATATCGATTAACGGGAGGAGGTCGGAACACACAAACACGGACACCCCTCTCTCTTATTATTTATTTCTTGTTGTTGCGGATGGAATGGAAGCGACGCGGTGCCGTCGCACCACGAGAAATCGTGTGGCAAGAATGCGCGACGTCGTCACGCCACACAATCAATTAATTTTTGAATCAATTCTGCGGCGCCGTCGCGTCGCACCGAAAAACCGCAAAAGAACCACGGTCGGAGTCGGGCCGCGGCGAAGGGGCGCGGCGCCATCGGGTCACGCTGGAAAACTACAAAGACGACGCTATTCATTTTGACGTGTGGATTGACGGGCGACGACGAAGCAGGCCGCTATGGCGTTTGAATTCCTTCATAGTGAAGGTCGGGTCCCAGGGGGACCATAGGCGAAGACGACAGGAGAAACGGACCACCGGAGCGCGTCTGGTGGTCCGCGGAAGGCGGCGGCGGCGCGCCGTCGGAGGGTTGGCGGCCGGCGGATCCGCCGCCGGCCTCAATTAGCGGCGGGCGGGGGAGTCGTGCACCCCGCTCCGCGATTCGGCTCGGCCACGCTGGCCGAGTCGCGGCCGGCCGATTGGGCCGTACCGAACCGGACCGAGCCGGACTGGGCCGGGCAGGGCCCAGCCGGGTCGGACCCAGGTTGACCCGGTTCGGGTTGACCTGGCACGGGCTGACCTAGGGGGGGTCGGTCCGGGTTAGTCCGGGCCCAGACCCCCCGATTTCGGACCAAATTCGGTCAAATGCCCATATCATGGGCTACGGACCTCTGATAGATGCACTATCAGTTGCGTAACGTTCCTCAGAATGAGACGGTCGTTTCGGAATATTGCACTCAAGGTTTCGGAATACTTTTAGTTCGGCCGGGTTGGTTCGTACACGAAACCAACCGGGCCCTTGGAGCGGAAATGCTCATATCTTGAACTCCGGACGTCCGATTGACGTGCCGTCGACTTGGTTGAGTTCCTCTTAGTGAGACAGATCTTTTGGAATAATCCTACTGAGGTTTGGACGCATGTGGATTACAGTTGGGTTGGTTTTTCCTTAAAAACCAACCGGGCCCCTAGAACAAAAAAGCCAATAACTCTCAGACCGGGCGTCCGATTGACGCGCCGTCTGTTGCGTTGAGTTCCTGTTGACGATACGGAACTTTTGGATACATCAACTTCAGACTATGTGTAAGTTGATGTATCAGCCTCTCATCTCGTGGAGCGGACCCTCCCGAACGAGCTTGCTGTGTGCGAGAACCGTAGTGCTGGCTGTGACTGCGACTTTGTCGACGACTGTGCAGAGATTCTCAGTGGATTTGATGGCGATGACTATAGCACTCAGCGATCCTACGGGGATCAGTGCTACAGATCATGTGTGGGTCCGATCCTGTGTGGGCCTTTGTGGGGATTAGTACCTATCGATTCTTTGTGGATCTAACAACTTAGATGATTTAGTACCGGTCTTGTATCCTATGTGGGTCCCAGTATAGATGAATCAATGAAGACAGCTGGTCTTGTATCCTATGTGGTTCCTAGCTGTGCTAGTCTTGTATCCTATGTGGGTCCCAGCTTAGATGATTCAAGTACTGGTCTTGTATCCTATGTGGGTCCCAGTATAGATGAATCAATGAAGACTGCTGGTCTTGTATCCTATGTGGGTCCCAGCTTAGATGATTCAGTACTGGTCCTGTATCCTATGTGGGTCCCAATATAGATGAATCAATGAAGATAGATGGTCTTGTATCCTATGTGGGTCCTAGATGTGTTGGTCTTGTATCCTATGTGGGTCCCAGCTTTGATGATTCAGTGCTGGTCTTGTATCCTATGTGGGTCCCAGCTTAGATGATTCAGTATCTATGTCTGATCATCTCTTTCACCTTTTCGATGATGTATACCTGTGTGAGCTGAATCCTGTTTTCTTTCCTGTGTGGATTGTGTTGTGCTATCCTGTGTGGATTAAGTTTTTCTTTCCTGTGTGGAATACGTATACATTCCTGTGTGGATTGAGTTGTACTTGGGCTCGGAGGTTGGAGCATATTGGAATTGTTGACTTAGGTATATGTATGGGCATATACCTAAGTAGTGTCGGTTGTTACTTCGTGATTGTATCTTTCCTTTGTGGTTTATCCTTTGTGGATTTTGGGAGAACTTTGGGGGTCTCGAGGTCCCTACTGAGTAGCTTATACTCACCCCTGCATGGGCTATGCCCGCACTACGTTGTGTTGGTTGCAGACGACGGACAACGTTGATCGTGGTTGAGGCATGCAGAGAAGGATGGTACCTGGAGGAGGACCACTGGGCGGGACGTACTCAGAGCGGACGGCGGGACCCGAGGAGCAGTGGAGCTATCTGTACCCACCCTTCAGGTGGGATTTCTAGTGGACAGCTCGGCGTAGCGGCTTTTACTTTTCAGTTGCTGTTTTCCTTTTCGAGTTGTACTTTACTTTCAGTTTGGGTTTGTATTCTGGCCCACTTACTTTCCGCACTTACATTTATACTCTGTTTTTACTTAGTGTTTACTTTTTCCGCTTTCTTACTCGGAGGTGCTTGTTTACATTAAAAAGGCAATTCCTTCCCTTTTACCGGGATTTACGCCTTGGTGCTAGTCACCAGCCCCTGGCCTATGGAAGGCTGGCTTGGGGTAGTCACGGCACAGGCCCCGAGGACGGGTCGTGACATGATAAGAAAGAATTATCCCCTTATCCTTATTTCTTCTCCTTGATGTGGGGGTGAGGTTCATGGGTGTTTCCTTTTTTATATTGTGCTATAGACTTCTCCACCCTCATATAACCTTCATCATCCTTTATTTATTTTGATTTGAAATGTTTTGGATGAGAGTATTAATATAAATTTCAATCAACTATGGTGAAATCACCCATTTTCAATGGGTATTCTTCTCTACCCTAATATATGACATCCTCATATGATGTCTAATTTCCATCATTAGTTAATTAGAGGAAGTTATGTCATCTAACCAAATATATTTTTTTATAAATTTATTTTAATTGGTATTTGTTTTATTATTTCTTAATAGTAATTTTTCTAGTTTGGTGTTAGGGGTATAAAGGATTCCTTCCATGTTTGGATAGTCATCGTTCAGTTGAGTTTTGAATGCCTAGATATAATTTAGTCTATATCAGTAATTTTAATTAATGGTTTAATTAATTATAATTGGTTATAAATAATTATAAATAATTTTATGTCGTGTGTCAGGATCTCGAGAGTATTAGGGAGGATACGAGGAATATGGATTAGATTTGAAAATACATGTAAGTAGCCACCAATAATAGGAATATAAAAGGTAAAATCATTAAAAATGATAGGTGGTCTTAAATACATACCCAATGGCTTGTAGCATGTTAGTTATGGGGAATGTGATCTGTGGTAAAGTAACTAGAGGTATTTTGACTTTTTAATTAATAAAATTTATTTTATATATAAACTATATAGCTTAACTTGATTGAAATAATTTTGTGAAAAGATAATATTCCTAGGTTACAATTGTCATGTTTTATATTTTTTTATCTCATCCATCGATGGGCTGAGGATATGACGGTGAACATCCCTAGAATAAAATGGAAAATATTTTTGTGTACTGACCCTTAAATAAGATTCTTTAGAAACCTATAAGATTTGGTAAGGATATACCTATGATAAATAGCCTATGTAGTCCTCGTAATGGCCCTTGATATACCTAATATCAAATGGGCTAATTGATTAATCCATAAGGAGACTGATCCTTTCCCTTTGAATTGTTTGTCCTGTGTGGATATACCTTAGGTAGATGAGATATGAGATGAGTGTGGAAACCATTATAGAGTTACAGTGAATATATATAGATTTCATTGCACTTATTTTGATTTTGTCTATAGTTGGTCATAACCTTGATGCATAAGAGGTTTTTTCTTGACTATGATTCAAACGAAGGGGATATCCTCCAGCATCAGGCATTGACCTGAATGACCCATTGAGACCAATGCTTTCATGGGGGATTTGACCAATTTAGAAATGAACTTGGGGACCCATGAGTTTTCCTATTTTATAGTTTACCCAAATCGGACATGTATGGCTATTAGTAGAGGTGGTTTAAAAGGTCACCCTAGAACCTCAAATGACATAGATGTCCAATGGGGCTAAGATGCTGGTGATGGGTGTGGGAGTTCAGCCAGCCCTTAACAAATTGTTATAAAATTATATTTATGATATGTGGATTGTATAGTCCATATATGAATCATCTATTGTTCATATAACCATTGTGATTTTATTTATATTCCAAAAACTCAATTATGGATGAGGTTTAGAAGTTTGAATTCTAAGAACTCTTATGATCTGGACTCACGATAGATGGGGGGTGCCTAGTTTTACAAGTATCTATTGTATATGTTTAATGTAGTCATGAATGACTATAGGTAATTCCTAGGAACCATCCTTATTGGTAAGAGATATAGTGCATAAGGGAATACATGTTATTATTGAGATTCATTGGATTTTTAGAGACTATTACAAATTCTTGTGGAGACCATGAATCAAGTGGATATACCTTTAAACCACTGTGAATACATGGGTTTCCAAATATTTTATATGGTATTTTGAAATGTTGGTTGGATGTATATTCCCATGGATATATGTTGGATATCCCAAGGGGGATCTGTTGGATCCACTCGGTCAATACTAAGGATACCCCTTAGGATCAGATGGATGCACCAATTGGGTTTGATTGGGGTGTAAATAGTTGTGGATTTTCAGGTAAGTGACCATGGGATCTAGTAGGGTATTCCATTAAATTTAATGAGTCAACCATGAATCAATCAATACCAAAAATATAATATTCCATCGGAATTCCCACTCAAAGGAATCAGATATCAAGCTGAAAGAGACAAATGCCCATATAATACTCTAGGATTCAACTGTAGGGATTAAGGATGATGGATTCATGGAGATTCCATAATGGATAACAAATATCATGATGGATGGGTGATCATGGGATCCCCATATTTTGTATATAGGTTCCCTAGTGGTGATTCTCTTGCTTAGAGATATTTTGACACTAGTCAAAGCATTTATGCTCAATTGGGGTCACATACCTGAGGATTAATGATGGTTATTATTTAATTTTTTAGTTAGTGGTATTAATTTATTATGAAGATGACACATTGAAATATAATTTCATTCTTTTCTATATAAAGGATCAAATTATTGGTTTGTTAGAGAGTTATGTACTCACACCCTGCTCATGCCACTATTTCATATGGTTAACAAATCCTAATCTGTCATACTTGCATGTATATAAAGTGATGAGTCTCGATATTATGTGTTCCAGCTAGTGAAACATAGGAGAGACATGATGATCATGATGATGTATGGATTTGAGTTAATGTATAATTTCAGGTATTTTAGTATATTTCATTGTATATATGATCAGCCAACTGGGTAATCTTTCTTTTATTCTATCAGGACCACTTCAGTGTGTATAGATTCAATATTCAGTTGTCATTAACAAATACACATATTTATTATTTTTACTAGGATGTGTTTTATATTATTATTAGTTATTATAATATAATTCATCTCTCTAATATAGTGGGTATAACCTCCCTACAATACCTCCTTATACGCCCATTGTTATTCATTATCCTATGCCATTCATGGGGGCATGCTAAAGGTATAATAGAGGCTGTCAGTTTGGGAACCAATAAATTTTCTAGGGAGGTGGGGAGTTACTCACATCTCGGTAAAAATAAATTCATAAGGGGTTAAAACTCATCCCCATTATCTTTACACACATTTTCTCAGATGATTAGGTAATACTGAATCATCCCACTCTCTGCCAATAATATTCATCAATTCTGAACACACTAATCCCTGAAAGGACAAAATTATCCATCAATAAAAATAAATAGATAAAAAATTTCCCATTAATAAAAATTTATATATTTAAATTTATAGACATAATGATTCCTGATAGTGAAAAAATGAGGAAAAATAGGGTAAAAAAAGAAATTATAATCCATAAATGATTATTTGGTATCCAATGGAAAGGTCAAGGAAATGTTATTTGGGAATTAATTGAACAATGATTACAATAAAATATTAGATAACAAAAACCGATACTTCCAAATCCAAAATAATCATAAATTATATTATGGGTCCATTAAATAGATAGAAATATCTTAATAATAGACAATCTATGCATAAAATCACATATAATGGATAAAAATGAAAATTTCATGCCACTAAATTAGGTTAAGATATATCATTGTTATATATTTCATCCATGTTGAGTGTCATAGGTGATTCTAATGAAAAATTACTTTCCCTATTTTCATAGATTCTATGAATCTCTCTCGGTCTCCTCTCCTCTCTCCCTCTCTCAAGCTTTGGATTATAGGTGCTATCCCTAGAGAAAAATTTTATAGGTAATTAAAAAGAAAATATCTATGTCAAAATATCTAATTTAACAGTTAATTAAATAATTTTTTTATGAAATTAAATATATTAATTAATGAACCTATGATGACCCAACCTCAAAGGACCTAGTAAAAATATAATATATTCCACCCCTATGGTAAAAAACCCATTTCCAACATGACCACAATATTTATTTCCACTCTTATTTAACCAATTAGTGTGATTTTTCACCGTGAACACACAAGTTTATAATTAAAATATTATATTAAAATTAATTTAGTATTCTAAAAGTTTGATAGTGAAAAATTAACAATTCTACATATTGAAAAGAAAAAAATATATTTTAAATATTCTAATGTTAATTTCAAAGGATCAAATAAAAACTGAGAAAGGGGGTTGAATAAGTTATTTAACTTTTTATATGTTTCAAACTATTATGAAATATAACCCTTGGATGCTATTATAATTTATTTCATTATCAACCTTTAACATGAATCTCAAGCATTTATGAAAGTTAAAGCAAGAAATGAAGACAAGATTTAAAAGGTTAGGCCTCAATATGAGAACCTACATCCTTTCCATAGCCACTATCGTGCATCTATGGAAATCCACTACAACAAATAAGTGAATAAAACTTGTGCCAAATATTTTTAGAAACCTTCTATCTCCTAATAGAATGATTATACTGACTCCCATAAATTTAAAATGTTTTCATAAAGAAAAAAATGATCAAATCCCCAGAATAAGAACATTTTTAAGCTACTCCACAAATACTCACATCGAATCTTTAGTCCGGTTTTCATGAATCCAATTTTTTGAAACGGGTCTTCCCAGCAAGGTAATTATGTATTCTATTTCCTTCAACTAATAAATTCATGAAAAATTCATCAAGATAATTCTAGTCTTCTTAGCTAGGTAAGATGATACTGGATATCTTATTCTGAAACACTCATGAAAACATCTTCAAGATGGTAGGAACTTTTCACTTTGAATTCTCCTATGCTCCGCCTTTTCTGTGAGTGTAAAAGATGCTAATGAGCGAATGATCTGAGCACATTTTTATAGGAAACTCAGAAAAGAATGGTGGGAATCTTGAAAATCTTTCATGCTTTTTCAAATCTCAAAACCTCCTCAAATCTATATCATTTAATCTTCAATATTTATCTTCCTCAAATATACTTTAATTTCCCATAGATTTATGTAATATTAAAATTCATTTTTTCCTTATTTAACTCTATATATCATTCTCAGAATGATAAATCTATATCTTGGTTATGATTTTCATAGAATCATGATAAGAAATTGGGTTCTAAATTGTACAGAATTCAGGTTCCAAATTTTATTGAAATTAGGTTTCAAATTATAAAGATTTCGAGTTCTGAATTGTTCAAAAATCAGGTTCCAAAATACTCATGAATTAGGTTCTGAATTGTATAGAAATCAGGTTCTGAATTATACAAAAATCTGGTTCCAAATTTTTCAGTAAAAATGTTTCAAATTACTCATAAATCAGGTTCTAAATACCTCAAAAATCAAGTTATTATTTTTTAGGAATCGGGATCAGAAATTAGGTTCTGTTTTTTTGGGAATTAGGTTCTGTAATCAGGTTCTGGTTTTCAGGTTTAGAAATTATGTTCTATTTTTATTGTAATCAGGATCAGCAATATGGTTCTCTTTTTTAGGTTTAGAAATCAGGTCATTGTTTTTCTAGAATCAGGTTTCGAAATCAGGTGTTGGTTTTTCAAGAATCAGGTTCAAGAATTAGGTTCTGCTTTTTAGGTTCAAAAATCAGGTTCTAGTTATTTAGGAATCAGGTTCATAAATCAGGTTCTGTAATCATTTTTTGGTTTTCATGTTTAGAAATTAGGTTCTGTTTTATTAAGAATTAGGTTTGAGAAATCAAGTTTTGGTTTTCTCATGAATCATGTTCTTAAATCAGGTTCTGGTTTTTAGGTTCAAAAAATAGGTACTGAATTTTCTTTGAATTTTGCTTAGTGAAAAATTTAAAACCTCTACACTATTTCATCAACAACATTTGTTATGAAACTTTTCATGATTTGTGATAACTTTAAGATCTGCAAAGCATCTTATGATTTTTTAGGATGTTTGAAACACTTTCGTTACTCTTCACTTATTATTCTTCAATAACCTCCTCTTAAAGAAAATATTCAGCAACCCGTAACTTCTAAAATTTTAACTCAACAACTTTTTTCAACCAAAATATTTGTTCTCAACAAATAAAAAACATTTTCAAAACCAAAAATGTGTTCTTTAATTTCCCCATTTTGATTTATTTTCAACCATTGTTAACAAGTTTTCACCTCCAAAAAATTTTCACATCTCAATTTCTTTAACTTTTACAAAACATAGCCTTTCTCAAAAAGAGATTCCAAAAACCACACTACTCGAAAAAATAATGATTTTGAAGGATTTCTATCCCTTGGTGACGTGAATATTTTTTAGCCATGTAAAGATAAACACCACCATACTAAACCCCCCCCCCCCCATAACTTTTATCTTCCTCTTTCTCACTTTTTATTTCCTCTCACATTTTTCGTTCTCTCTCCCCCATTATATGATAACCACATCTTCAGATTCAAAATATAAATCCAAGTAAACACAAATTTCAATGTAGAAAATTTGTTGCTTACTCACCCCTTTGTCATCATAATCCAATGCATGGTGGGGGAATCTTCCTAATGATTTTTAGGAAGTCACGGGAGGAGGAAGAAAATGGAGTTGGAGTCTCAGTTCAAAAAACCTTTATTTGACATTGATTTAATAAAAATATCTGCAATATGACACCTTGTTGAAATATATTCCATCAATACTTCTATAGCAGAAACATTCTCTTTTAAAAAGAGATACTTTATTTCAAGGTGTTTTGATCAAGAATGTTGTAAAAGATTCATAGAAAGATCAATAGAAGATTGATTATCACATAGTATATTCAATGGTTAAGAAACATTCACATTCAAATCATCTTCCCTAACCATCATCCACATCATTTGAGTACAATCTTGAGTAGTTGCAACATATTCAAATTCAGTTGTGGTTAAAGTTACTGAACTTTGTTTCTTACTGTGCCAACTCACACCACATTCCACTAATAAAAATGTTCCTCCTGATGTAGATTTTCTACCATTATAATAACCATCTGAATCAGCATCAGTATAACCCTGAAACATCATATCATTGTTTCTCTTGTATAATTACCATTTTGAAGTTTTTCCTTTAACATATGTTAAGAATCCTCTTAAATTCCAAAATTTGTCATTCTTTTGGATTAATTTGATATCGGGAACATAGAGTCACAACATAATCCATATCAGGACATGAAGCTATATGATATAGAAGACTTCCTATCAACTTATGAAAGTCTTTCTGATTCACATTATTCCTTGATTCATCTTTGCTCAACTTTGTGCTCACTAAGATAGGAGTTGAATCTTTTATTGTTTCTTCCATCCCAAACATCTTTAAGAATTCATTGGCATACAGTTATTGGGATAATAAAATTTATTTTTCTTGTTGTTGAACTTATAAGCCAAGGAAGAAAGTTTATTCTCCAAACATTATCATTTCAAAAATTTCATTATCTCTTCAGCAAACGCTTCACAAAACTTTTCATCATCTCTAGAAAAAATTATATCATCCACAAATACAATTACAATTAATGTTCCACAGTCAAAATCTATAACATACAAGTTTCTATCAACCTTTACTTTTGAAAGGATCACATATCTCAATGAATTTTCATTCTTCTAATACCATGCTCGTGAAGCTTCTTTCATCCCATACAAGGTTTTTTTTAATTTTAAAATTTTTCTTTCATCCTTATCTTGTAAAAACCCACAACGTTGTTCAATATAAAATTCTTCTTCAATATCACCATTTAAGATATATGACATTACATCTATTTGATAAAACATGTAATTCAAATGAGAAACCACTACAAGAATCATTTGAACAGTTTCAAACCATGATACATGGTCAAAGGTTTCATCAAAGTCCAGCCCTTCCACACCTGCATATCCTTTAGACACATGACTTGCTTTGTTTCTTGTAACTTCTCCATGCTCATTCAATTTATTTATGTAAACCCACTTGGTTCCAATAAAAGTTTTATTTTCTAGACTTGGAACAAGTTTCCATGTTTCATCCTTTTCAGTCTGATCTAGTTCTTCATTCATAGCATCAACCCATTCCTTAGGTTGAAAAGATTCTAGAAAAGATTTTGGTTCACCTTTTGAGATAAGGGATGTATGATTTTATAATCTCAACTTCCTTATTATCCAAACTGGAGCCTTCCAATCCCTAATAATATTTTCATATTCAATAAGTTTTCATAAGGTAGGAAAACTCACATTTCATTTCCCAGCATCACTGTTTTCCCCATATGACTCATCTGTGTCACCTTCACTTTTGTAGGGATTCTATGATTTATCCTTCTCAATATTCTGAATAGCTTTTGTGAAGGAACATGTATTTTCAATTACCTTCATATCATATGAGTCCAAAAAAAAATTTAATCCATTGTTCCATCATTTTTAACTTCATTCATTTGGTGAATAACACGTAAATATTTCTTCTTCATCTTTCTCATCTGACATTCCTATGTCTGGATTTTTTATTATATGAAATCATGGACATCCAAAAACCATTAAGTGTTTAAAATAATGTTTTCTATTATAACACGTTTTATAAGGAGTCATGTTGGTTTCTAGGCTCAACAATCATCTATTTGGAACATGTAAAACATTTCTAAAATCTTCTCTCCAAAAATAATTTTGGAAGTTTGTATTCTGATAACATACTTCTTCCCATTTCCATCATGCTTCTATTCTTCCTTTCTATTATTCCATTTTTTGGAGTATAAGGATAAATATATGGATTTCTTATACCATGCTTGCTTATATATGATTAAAAACCAATGCTTGTGAATTCGGTGCCATAGTCTGTTGTCAGCTACTTTATGAAAGCTGCATATTATTTCTCAACATCTTTTATAAAGAATTTATACATTTCAATAGCCTCTACCTTATTCTTTATGAAAATGATCTTTTTTATCCATGTGAAATCATAAAAAACAGTGATAAAGTATAAATCTATTCTTTTGTTTGATATCTCATCAGCCCACACAAATTGGAATGAATAAGATCAAGTGGTTTGTTTGATTGAATCTCAATTATGTTATGAATTTTGTAAGTCATCTTTCTTTTCTGGAATGTAATACAAACATATTCATCACATTCATTCAGTTCTGGAATATTATGAACAACCTCATCTTTAGAAAGCTTACTCATGTTCTTCTGCCCAAGGTGGCCAAGTCTTTAGTGCCACAACTTGTTTTCATTTTCAGCACTCAAATAAATAGATTTTTTATATTATTATATTTGTAAGAGCTTCCCACTGGTACTTTATCCTTTTATAGTCACCTTTCATTTTTTCACACATTTGATGATACAAGAATCCTTTTTGAAGATAAATTCTTTTCCATCATCACAAAGTTGACTTAAACTAATTATGTTTTTTTAGCCTATCAACAAGTAATACTTCTTAGATTTCAGTTTCTCTTCTTCAATCTCTTTCATTCTGATTCCCTTAATTTTTAAGGATCTATCATTATCCAAAGTAATCACTCCTCCATAATGACATTCTATATCTCCCAAGATTTTTATATCACCTTCCATGCGTAAAAAACAACCACTATCAAGAATCCATGGTTTGTTCCTCTTACATGCTTTCAAATCTATTTCAACAACAAAATCTCTCTCATCAACCTTTTTATTTTCATCATTATTTTCTTTTTAATCATAAGAAACATGTTCTGGAAGGAGAGTCATACATCATTTGGCATGATGACCAGAATGATAACATCTTCCACAAACTTATTCCAAAAAATCAAATTGATTATTTGTTGGAATGTTTTTGAAATCTTGAGAATTCAACTTTTCAACTATCTGTGAGTGTGGAAAGTTACCCATTCTTCTTTCACTATTTCTTCCACATTGCTCAAACCTTCTTCCAGGTAGAGATATTTTGTGCCAAAAATTATAATCCATATTCCCATATATTACAGATCACTAGAAATATCCCTCAAATCTTGACTCTATTAAAAAATGCTCTTTATTTTTTGAGACTTTATTGATGTTGATAACTTCCTTCTGCTCTAGAAAACTCAGGATATAGGCCACCTCTTCTTCTATGCGAGTTTTATACTTTTGTAGGATTTATAGGTTTCTCATATCCTTTATCTACAAAATATTCACTAATACTTTTTCCATAACCTGAAATAATTGAAGAATCAGACAAAATATTATTTTTGATAAGAGAATGTTATACCCAATTCTCATGGAATGCCTTCTCAGAAATCCTAGAAGTCTCGGATTTTAATTCAGCGGCTTTATTGATGTTTTCATTCATCTACTCTATGTTATATTCAGACAAAATAACTTTTTATTTCAACTTGATGACCTATTATTTTTTAGTTTCTAGCTTCTTGCTACGATCTTCAATCATCTTTCCATGTTTAAAAATTCTATGTTTGTAACTTAAAATTTCTTGAATGTATTCATCTTCATTTTTGATGACATCTTAACTTCCATCAAGAATTTATTCATTATTTTTCATCATCACACAAATTTCATTCTTGGGAGATTTTTTTTTCTCATGAAATGCAAGAAGTTAGTATCTTAGCTAAAATTCTAAGTAAGATTCTTCACCACCTACTTCACTCTTAGAGGAAACATTTGTTTCTCAACTTCTGCAATGAAGGCTCTAAATCATTCTTTAATTTCATCTTTTGAGGAATCCTTTTTAGATGATTCCGATTCAAACATCTTTCTCAACATACTTCTTTTATTTCTAGAAAACTTCTTGATGATTTTTTTAGAAGTCTTCTCTTTTTTTCATTCTTGTTAAAATTCTTCCATCAAGAATTCTCATCAGAAAAATCCTAATATTCTTAAACATTCTTCTTAGATAAATTCATAGAAAAGTTTCTGATTCCACCACACTCAATAAATTTTAGACTAATTTTTCATCCATACTTTCCTCTTCCTCTTTAATAATTCTTGGATATGAGAGACATGATTTTTTCATTCCACTCTTCATCATCCTTATCTTAGAACTCACAAGGATCAACACCATCACCATATTGTATTTACATCTTTCTCATAGATTCAAATAAATTTCATATTTTATCTTCTTCTTAATGATTGGAGCTTTACTCATTTCACTAAAAACCAGAAATTTATGTAGTTCATCAATAGATAAATCATCCTTATCTTCTAAAGATGAAATTTTAGAATCAAACAAGTTTGGAATGTTTCTCATAAGTTTCTTTAAAATTTTAGAATCTTCATTGTCCTCTATGAATCCTATGATGTTTCATAAAATTTCATTAACTCTGGTGAACTGTTCATCAATTGTTTCATCATATCTCATCCAGATTTCATTAAAATTACTATGCCATATTTGTATCTTGGCCTCATTGACTTTTGTATTTAGATCAAAACCACTTTCATGATTGTCCCACATCCTTTTTGATATTGTGAGAACCTTCACCTTCAGACAATCATTTTTTGACAAGGAAATGAGAATAGAATTTTAATCCTTTCTATCAACTTCTATGTTTCTCTTATCAGAAAATGTCATATGAGCATTTTTCTTAATACGTGGAAATCCAATAGTAGCAGAAGAAAAAAATTCAAGGCCAAGAGATTGGAGATAAAGAATCATCCTATTTTTTCATCCATAATAATTGTTTCCATGAAATGTTGGAATTCCTCTATTGTTGACAGAATTCATATTCTTCATGATAAGGATTAAACAAGGTAACCTCCCTCTAATACCACTTGATGTTCCAAGGATCGAATAAAAAGTGATAAGGGGGGTTGAATCAATTGTTTAACATTTTATATGTTTAAAAACATTAAGAAACATAACCCCTATAACCTATTAAGATTTATTTCGTTATTAGACTTTTGTAAGAAACTCAAGCATGTTAAAAAGGTAAAGTAAGAAAGGAAGACATGATTTACAATCCTTTCCATAGCCACTCTCGTGGGACTATAGAAATCCACTATAATAAATAAGTGAATAAAACTTGTACCAACTCCCATTAGACACCTTTTATCTCCCGATAGGAAAAATTATACTGACTCCGGTTGATTTACAATAACTTCTTAAAGAACAAATAAGCCAATCACATGAATAAGCAGCTTTTGGAAGATTATCTACAAATTCCCACTCAGAATCTTCAGTCTGGTTTTCTTGTACCCTATTTTTTAAACCAGTATATTTTGCAAGGTAATGATGGATCCAGTTGCGTTCTGCTAAAAAACTCAAGAAAACTACATCATGATAATTCTGATCCTCTTCGCAAGGTCATATGATTCTGATTATCTTATTCCTAAACACTCAATAAAACATCTTCAAGATGGTAGGAACTTTTCAATTTGAATTCTCCAGTGCTCCACCTATTCTATGTTTATAAAAGTTTCTAATGCGAGAATGATCTGAGCACATTTTGATAGGAAACTCAAAAAACAAAAGCAGCAATCTTTAATTTTTTTTGCTTCCTCAAATATCAAAAACTCGGCAAATATGCCTCATTTAATCATCAATATTTGACTTCTTTAAATATTATTAAATATATCTGAGATTTAAACACAGTCAAAATTCTGGTTTTCCTTCTTGAATTCTTCATATCTTTCTTAGGATGATATTTTTTAATCATGGTTATGATTTTATCATTAACATTCTTAGAAATCAGGTTCCGAATTGTACAGAAATAAGGTTCCAAATTATGCATAAATCAGGTTCCAAATTGTTCATAAATCAGGGTCCAAATTACTTAGAAATCGGGATCCAAATTTTGTAGAAATTAGGATTCAAATTATACATAAATTAGGTTCTGAATTTTACCAAAATCAGGATCTGAATTACTCAAAAATATGGTTTCGAATTGTGAAGAAATCGGGTTCCAAATTATACAAAAATCAACTTCCAAATTTTTCAGAAATCTGGTTATGAATTACTATGAAATCATGTTCCGAATTTTTCAAAAATCTAGTTCTATTTTATAGGACTTTTGTTTAAAAATCAGGTTATGGTTTTCTCTGGATTTTGGTTCTAAAATCAGGTTATGGATTTCAGGTGCAGAAATCAGGTTCTATTTTTTTAGGAATCAGGTTCAGAAATCATGTTCTGGTTTTCATGTTTAGAAATCCAATTCATGTTTTTCAGGAATTAGGTTCAAAAATCAGGTTCTAGTTTTTTTAGGAATCAGTTTCAGAAATCTTGTTCATGAACTTGGTTCAGAAATCAGGTTCTTGTTTTTCAGGAATCAGGTTTATAAATCAGGTTATAGTTTTCTCAGGAATCATGTTCCAAAATCATGTTCTATTTTGTAGCTTTAGAAATCAGGGTCTGGTTTTTTAAGAATTAGGTTCAGATATTAGGTTTTGATTTTCTCAAGAATTAGGTTCTGAAATCCGGTTCTGTTTTTCAGCTTCCGAAAAAAAGTTCATAATTTTCTCATAAAATTTCCTTGTGAAAAACGTCAATCATCTTCACTATTTCTTCAACATCTTTTGTCATGAATATTTTCATGATTTGTGATAACATTAAGATCAGTAAAGAATCGACTGATTTTTTTAGAATGTCTAAAAAACACTCTTAACTTCTAACTTCTTATTCATCAACAACATCCTCTTCAACAAAATCTATAGAAACCAACAACTTCTACTTTTTGTAACTCAAAAACATTCTTACAAAAAAAATTAGTTGTCACAAAAATTAAAACACTGTCAAAACCCCAAAAATGTTCTTCATAAAGGTTCAAAAAGAAAAAACCATGGTCATTATAGATTATTGAATTGTAAAAGATGGGCCTGAAATCTCAACATCATCCATTATTCAGGGGAGAGGATACAACCTAGGAATTTTTCTATTGGAATGAGTTGGTGTTGAATATTATAGATTATATAATATCACCACAACGGAAGAAGGTAATGTTGGCTACATATATGTTCTGTGAACCAGAAAAACATTGGTTACATGGGAAAGTATATGTCAATATGAATGAGGGTATGGTTTTGATGGATTTTTTGTTTAGGTTCTTTGAGAACTTGTTTCCAAAGATATTGAGGGCGAACTAAGCACCACAATTCATGTACTTGACATAGGGGAAAAAATTGGTTAGGGACCATGCCAACAGGTTGAAATATTTTCTATTGTTTGCATCGATAGTAGTGTGATATGTGATCTCATAGGTGTAATGATTTTAAGATGGATATTGACATGCTATCTGGGTGTTGGTGAACATCTTCAGTTTGAAATAATTTCCTTAGATAGTGAACCATGCACTAATAAGTGGGTGAAAAATTGCTGGTGATTTTTTTCTACCCAAGTAATAAAATCAAGATATTCTTGTTGTAAGGATATAGGAAGATAAATGTGAGAATATAATGGGATCTAATCGGGTATCCATAATTGGGGATCTATGATTCCCTCATTGAGTGGGTAATAAAAGATGTGTCATAAGTGTGGAACAATATGTCATGTATGTTCCCATTGTGAGAAAACACAAAAGGAGTGTCATCCATGTGGAAATATTGTGAATTTGGAGTGCTTTTTTTTATTTTATTTCTTATATCACTAGATATTTGATATCAATATATAATTATAAATTTGAGCTTGGTTGATAAATAGTTTCATTAGGTAGTTACTTGAATTTTTATACTACTTTAAGTCATAGATGTGGTAGGGTACCTAGATATGAGGGTAGTTTCTGATGCTAAGAGTGATATCATAGGGATATTAAGTATCAAATATTTTGGATTTGAGTGTGTTTTATGTGATTGAGATGAATTTTTATAGTTTTCCAGATACCCATTTATCGTCATAAGTATACAATGAGCAAGTTAGTTTTTGGTTTTTTATAATGTGTATCAATGTATGATGTACATTATGTGTAAATTAAATTAAATGGTTCTAGTTGTTGCATGGTAATTAGGTATGATGTTAAATGATAAAGTATTAATAGATGGTATGTGTGAGATTTATGATGATGGTGACTATAGTACCATCATTATGCCAAGTTATCTCTTTGTAAAGAGATTAGGTAGGTGATCCCTATTGTGGGGATCAATCATAGACAGAACTGGTTTTTTTGAGTTTATAATATGATATAATCAAGTGTAGATGAATGTATATATTATCCAAACTGGTTTAAATACCTTGAGGGGGTGAATCATGGTATTATAGATTAAGAAAACCACCCCATCGAATCATGTTTCATCGTTAAACAAAACACACTTGTCTTCTTCTACCATACAAATGTATGAATAGAAATGATATCATGCATGATACATAGAAATTTTTCATGGATCACCATTACTGGGCTATTTCTAAGGTGAATACAAGGATTTTATGGAGTTCATGGAACATGTACCCAATAAAGAACTAGCTAGCATGGAAGAAAAATGATCATAATATTTGATGGTCTAGCCTCACCACCTCTAGGTGTTGACTTGATTGCATGAATCTGATCGTTCACTCAACCATAGGCCTCTATTTGAATGCCTGGAGGGGTACATCTCGGCTAGTATGGACACTCTCAACCCAGATTACAATGCCTTCCACCTCTACTGGTGTGGCTGGTAGATCTCAAATATCTTTCCCAGTATAGGGTGACTAACCCAATTCATTCACTATCTATGATCCTTGATCCTCCAACAATTCCCAACTATCAAGGGTTCCTACAAAACCTCTATAAAAGACCTATTCTTATGTATGCTGGTAACTCATCTGGTGGCTTGGAGAAATGACCCCACAAGTTTCCTGACGTTCCACACTAATATTAGAACACCTGGTCTCCATGCTATGTGGATTATCCTCTCTTATGACTACTGCAAACTCTTCCACCCTAGGGTAGAATACCAAAATGATTCTTCATGCCCTTGGATGTCGCACCACTAATATATCCAATTTGAACAACATGTACTCCACATAAAGACTCATTTAAGATCCCTTATTAAATAGGGTCCCAATACACCACTTTTTCAAACCCCTTTAAATGGAATAGGTTCTCCCATGACTTAAACTAATTTATAAGACCATAATGGGAACCTTTTTTCACAATGTCCTCATCCACTTCCAATGATGAAACAAAACATTTCATGTCCATGGAGAATCCCTATTAATCCATCACTGATATATTTCCCTATGTATACATCATAAAATCTGTAGCCCACTCCTCTCTCCAAAGTATCTAGATTGAGGTGTTCCAGAAAATTTTCATGGAAGTCCTTTCATATAATTCCATCATCCCACTGAGAGTGAAAAAAGACATCCTACAAGTTCTTCCCTGGCCCTAGCAAAATATATGCTTCCAACTTGACTCTCTTCTCAGTAGGAGTCACCAAGTGATATAAAATCATCTAGATGGACTCTATCCATAATTCTATAGCCTTGGGTCCACCCTATCTATAAAATGTTGGAGGGTGTTGTAACTGAAACTTTATGGTCATATCTAACATACTCGGAAAAACCTATCTTCGGTTTCATTCCATTATCTGCATAAAATGTACAATGTTCTAAATGATCTACTTCAATTATTTATTACCACAGATCAATGGGTTCCCTTGCTCCATTTCTGGTAGAGAATTCTTAGCAAAAACCTCTTGTCTCCCAAACAAAACACATCATCATGGTGGCCTCTTCTTACAATTCCCAATACGAGTCTTAGAAAACATAACATAATGATTTGACAATTTAGATAGGATAAGGCTCTCCACTTTCCAAAAAATCCAATTTCACATATACTTCCCCAAGGGACATTGTCGCACCTAGAACATTACCCTAGACCACCCCTACTATGGGTTATGGCTAACATGGGGTAAACTAACATACATAGTAACAAGTCCTTCAATAGACACCTTTTTTAAAAACCTTCCACTCTCAAAACGTAAATAATTCAACATAGGTGTTTTTCCCATTCCACAACTTGTTACAAATAATATGTTGACTCAGTCACAACCTTCATTATGTATATTTTTAAACATTATTTATCATTCTTTCAATATACCAATTTGGGGAATCTATTTTAGACATCATTTCCTTCAAATTTATCATGAATTATGAATTCAAACTACCATTCATGTCCCACACACCCTTCCTATGTGTGCCAACTGTGATTCATGTTCTATTATCCCCAGGTTCTTCTGATGATGCATGAATACACAACCTCATTCCATTATAGATATGATAAAAATATCATAAAATAGTCAAATCCCATAAAACATGCTTTACCCAATTGTTAAATATCATTCAACCATAACAAGACTACCCAAGGACAACAATTTTCACCATGGGTACTTAGGGTTTCCCTCATACATGGGGTATATACTCCCAATAATGAGATCATTTCCAATGTACATCACTTATTATTCTCACAACTACCACCCCCAATAATAAGACCATAGAAAAAAAACTACTTTGATAACACTTTGTATCTTCCTCGACTAGGGAGCTACTAAACCCATTCCTCGATCCTAGTCACCACATGACCTCAAGCATGCCACCACGCATGATAGAGGTTTCCAAATAGTGGCGAGGGTCTAATAGATCATATGGGGAGACTATAATCACTTTACAAGAGTAATAACTAACTAAAAAAATATGAAATAATACAAATAATAAATAGTAATCTAGAAACAAGCATTACCAACCATTTCCCATCCGAATACAAAACCTAACCAATCTATAAATATTTCATGTCATTATAATAGTAAAAAAAGTGAACAAAATCTAAAATAATAACCCACAACCTAGACCCCAAAACCGACCATGAATCCATGTCTAAATCATCAACCATGAACATCCAAATCCCAACTCAACTCCCTAGCATAGTTCCCTTCCCTTGTGCGGAAATGCAACCATGAAATCTGTTGTGGAAACAATGATGACTCAAGCAGTGTGTTTGTATAATCCAGTAGGCCAGAACCAACGATGTCTAAAAAATATCTAGTCCAAATATATAGTGTATTCAAACTAAATAAATGAATAAATAAATAATAGAATACTCACATTACATTTATTAACAATATTCCCTTAATCCATTTTAATCACTTAATCCATATTATTCACTTGTTAGAGGGGATAGGAATTTACATCATTTACACAATAGAGTAAGCTGGTAAAATTACTATGCATAAGAAAATAAGTCTTGTTTCATATCTAAATGGGGTAAACCTTACATTAAAAAACAAAATACACATACCTTGGAGCCTCGGTCTAGGTAGTTTCATCAAATGTAACTGTAAGGGGAAGAGAGCCTCAATCCGCTTCCTTAACACATGCATTGTGGTGTGGTGTTTAGAACCTCAGTTTAACCCATCCTATGTGAATAGATCAATAATTATAATACACTATAACTACCAAGCCATGTTCATATTCTTACTTAACCATTTAGCACATATACCAAATCACAAACCGATACAAATAAAATAAACATTTCATAACTATTTGAAATGTGAATTCACATCAATACATAAACCACTATTAAATTTAACAATTACATCACACAACCCATTTAATCCATTTTCCATTCTCATAAGTTAACCCACTAAGCATAGTCATCAATTCCCATACATTGTCTAATTTAACATATTCATAAATTTCCATACATCATCCATTTTAATAAATTATCAATTCCCAACAAATTACTATTTTTAACATGTTTATTATTTCATATTTAAGAACAAACTTATATATTTCTAGTAGAATTCATAAATCATTTATCCAAATTACAATATTTCTTCCAACCCACTTCATGTTATTCCATGAATTCCTTTCTAACAGTAACAATATCTACAATAAACTATCAACATTACATTTTCAAAAAAACTATAATATCAAAATGATCATCATGGGATCTCTTTTATCACAAATAAATTATATGAATAGCCTTTTATATTTCATGTTCGGTATTGTTTTCACATCCCTCAGGTGGGTCTAAATAATTCTAGTAAACCTCAATGCACCCCATAGTGATCATTAGGGGCTAAAATCATCATTTATATATCTATTTTTCCAAATAAATTTTATGGAATAAAATGAAAAATAATTAGGAACAATTCAAACAACCATATATCCAAAAATAAACTTGAAAACTATGGGATAGAAGTTGCTGACAACCTACCCCGAATCCAAAGAAGAACGCATGTTCAAATTTTTCCTTAGATCCGGATTCAAGATCCCATTGAACGCACAAACTAATATACAGTAGAATGTAATGGAATTAAGGTTTATGAAGAATAAGAACAAATCCAAAAGCGCTAATATGTAAAATTGAAGAAGGAGAACCATTATACTTTCCTGTTGTTTTTATTCCTAACCAATGACACTCCAAATAGCCTAGAATCCATGGTGATGGACCCTAGAAAATATTTGGGGTATTAGGGTCATAAAATAGGATGAGGGATGAATAAATATGGTGAAAATTGGTAATGGAAAATAAAATCTCAGTGGGTAAAATGGTAAATTATTATATTTTAATGAGGTGCATGGTTTGGTTGCTCAATTTTCCAAACCGTGAACCAATAATGTGTCAGCTAGTTTCCATGTGGTGTCCAAGTCACATAGTTACCTATGGATATTTCATAGTTTGAGAAATGAAGTTACAACCATACATAATTACTTTGTATAGGTCTATATGGTTTGGATCCCCCCTTGCATGGTTTACCAAACCCTTCACCCTTGTCCTGTCTAGCAGGGATTGGGTGTACAATTGTCTTTGACCATGCACAAACCTTGAAACATGCACCAGATAGGAAAAATCCCCTTTATTTCTAGTTAGAAACCCCTATCACACCCTAGAACATCCTCGTACATCAGATAAACATTCATTTTTACCAATATTAATACATTTAAACCAAAATTTTGACAAGGAAATACCCCCAGGATGTCTATGATTTTACATCACTATTATCATGAAATTTCACCCGGACATGTCAGTATTGTCATGTGGCAACCCCCAACCTATCAACATTGTTATTAAATAGTTAAATGACATGATATATTGTTATTTTTTATCCTATGGACAATACACTTTGATCATGTGAAGGCATCAAGACAATTCTAGTTGATCATGCGACATTGTCATGCTGAAGACCCCAAACATTCCTTCTTTGATTATGTAAATCATCTTGGAAATTTCAGCTTCACTCATGAAATTGAATCCTTTAAAATACTAATAATGATATTAAAAATCCTTTACATGTCACCATTTTCATGTTGTAGATCATAGATAATCTATGTTTATTGAGAGATAATCCTATGACTAGTCTATATTATCACAACACATGCCCAAAACAATTTATGTTGTTTATGGTAAGAATCTTTATCATGTTGGGTTGTCAAATGAAAACCCCTTGACATGTCTCCATTTTCATGTGATATCCCAGAAAAAATTTGGTTTTAACATGTGATATATTGTCAATCTTGTCAGTATTATCATGTAGAAGAACCCAAACATGTTTGCGTTGATTATGTGAAGCATCTGGGAAATGTCCACTTCACTCATGTGATGGAATCCAAGAAAAGTTAGTTGTTCAAGAGAAAGACCTTGATAATGTCTAAATTGATCACGAAAAAGATTCTATATATGTCACCATATATTATACAAGTATCTTGGACAAGTTAGGTTGACACCCTTGGGCATTTCTGCCATGTTAGGCTAAAACCCCAATATATTAGGTGGATAATCAAGACATGTTCACTAGGATGAAAAAGAAATATCATGAATATCCCCTTGGACACTTCCAATTTATATGACAGACACATTCAAAATAATGATATGTAGACCCTATCCAGGAAAATTCAGTTTCATTCACCCTTTACAAAGGAAATGTCCCCAACGGAAGAGGATTACACACTCATGGAACCCTATTGCTGTCACACTCTTGGAAAGACCATGCAAGGTCACTATCTATATTTACCATTTAGAAGATATATAATGAGTATTAAAATGGTAATAAATCCTGGTAGGAGCCCTTAAAATTCATAAAACCTCAGTGAGAAACTAGAATAGAGCAGAGTGTGATCATCATACTTGAACCATTAGCCGGCTAGGGAACAATAAACTATGAGAAATTTAATTAATTCCATAAACATGATACATAATATTCTTATCTGAGGATGGATCTCTGGAGTAAATTTTTCATAGTGTAACCCTCTATAATTCTTGAAAGCTTGGGTATAACAATAATTTCTTCGAGCATGATCATCTACCTTAACCAGTTCGATTGTTAGGGGTACACCAAACTACGGTGAATCTGATTCTCACTATCACTATGATATGTAGAAAATATTATTGTGATCAAAGATCCTATGGGATTCAAATTTAATTTGAGTTCCTCCCATGACCAATTTGTCGACCATCCTTCATCATTCATCAAAAGATGAGAAGTGAGCCCCAACATGCCTCATTCTAAGAGTAAGTCCTGACACATCCCTCACGTACCTCAAAACCATCATTAGGTTATGGATGAATACAATTATGATGAATATGATTCTTATTATAAATAAGATAAATCAGAAAACTTACTAAGGAAAAATCTCTATACCATATCCTCCATGAAATGAGTAATAATAATTGTCAAAGGAATACTCCAATGAAATGTTTCCAATCATGTGCTATCTCTTGATTCTCACACCAAGAATGAATCACATGGGATTAGAGACCGGGTGTGATTATAATAATTGAATTATTGGGATTCCCTTATGTGGGCCCTATCATTGGGATAATAGTCTGATTAATTCTCATCTATACTCAAACAACTATACTCTCAATGAGGAAACTTAGGGTAGTCTTATATTTCATAATCCCCACTCAGGGAATCGATTTTCATATCTTTCATGGCACAAATTCCTATAAAACAAATTTTGTAGACACTGCTTCATTTCATAATAGGATTCATTGGACTCTTTATCATGGACAGAGCCCTATATTTATATCCTTACTTCATGAAGTTAAACTACATGGATCTATCTAGTCACATGACCTTAAGCAGCGACAAACAAACTATGTGTGTATTGATTACTGTTCTCAAAGGATATGTAGGATGCCTCATAGAGGTTCAATCTAATCTAAAAGACACAAACCACCTACCCTAATGGTAGTAAACTATATATTTATCAGAAATTTTAAATATCCAATGAATCATAAATAAACAAGAGACTAATAGGGAACCCATGACATGCAGATAAGTTTTCATATCAATATATGGTTGTAATTAAGTAACTCAAGTAGGGATAACAAGTCCTGTATTAGGTCATAGGTAGGAATTAAATAAAATATATTATATCTATATGATATTCTTATAAGAGGTAAAATCCCCCCAATGGTTGTGATGAGTCTAGCTCCCATCCTCTCAGCGAATGTGAATTACAAAGTGTCATTGGGCTTGAAACCCTAAAGGACCACATACCTTTCAAACGAGAGTACATACTCAATTATGGACATGGGATTCATTGAATGTTTCTAGGGAATATTAAATAAAATGTAAACTGGAATAATGTGTTTGATAAAGGCATTGATCCCCTAACAATCAAACCATTTGGCCAAAATTTCTCCAAGTATTTCCCGATGAAACAATATGGTGAACCCGATGTGGTATTTTTTTATTGTATCCTCCATTTTAATGGGTTAAATTGGATAAATATTCTAGTGCTCATTGGGCTATTTTTTTCTTTTCTCCTTCTACAAAATAAAATGTGAACCCAATATGTTTCATTTAACTGTACCGATCCTTACATTAAAAGAAGGGACCACCACTTTATCCTTTAACTGTTAAAATAACTGATCGAACATGTACTCGTATATATGATGTTGCATAAATAAGGTGTCATGTTTATTCTATAGGAATTTCGAAATTCAATTCAATTGAAATAAAATAATCTAATGTGATACCATATTTTTAGATCAATGGACATGCATCATTTTCCCCAAGTCCCTGATATATTCTTTCACGAACACAACACCTCCGGTACTGGTCAGAAAATTTCTTGACCTATGAGTACCACATCCAAAAACCCATATCGAATATAGAATCATCCCATAACATACTTCATATGATGAATTCCTATTGGTAATATTTCAAAATACATGTCACAGTGGAGGAAGAGACCCCATTTTTCCACATTCATCCTCTTTGGGAGATTATCCCTAAAGGGAAGTGATGCATAATTTCTATACCTTCGGGAGGTAGATGAGGACAATAATCATGTAAAATCAGTCACATAGGAGTTACCTATATGGGTTTCAAAACATTATGGTCATCTTCATTGATATGTGTCCATGAATCTATATGGAGTTACAGAGGAGGTTCTCCCTAAACCAACTATCCAAGTTGGGGAATCCAATAGGAGAGCCCACCTGGGGTATCAAAACAATGACGATCTAGAGATGGCTTATATCATTTCTAATATAAATTTGTTTGAGGAAAACTAGTGTATCCTAATAGTGGACTAGAATATTTCCCATATCATCACTATAATTAAAATTCTAACATCATCAAAGATAGCTTTGCAGATTATGGAATCCCAGGGAGCACTCTAGCCTACAGGGCTGGAGGAATTATTATTATATTTTACGATGGGATCATCTACATTATGGTCCGCAACACCTCAAATGATATCATGGAAACCAACCCCCTAAATGATATCATGTAGATATAACCCTTAAATGTTATCTTGGGAAACGACCTCTCAAATGTTATCCTGGGAACCAACCCACCAAATGCTACAATGGGAACTTTCCACTCAAAAGGTACAATACGAACCGAACCTCCAAATTGTATATCAGGTATCAACCCACCAAAAAAGATACTCCATTTAGGGAGAGAACCAACCTAATTATGTATTAGTCAATATGATATCAATTATATTTTGAGACTCCTCATCAGGACTGGATGAACACAATACTAAAGAGTAAAATCATACACTCCAGTAGCCATATGAGTCATAGCAGTTTGACCTACCTTCTACAAATTGCATAATAAAGGAAGGGCTTAGTAGTATCTTTTAGGAATCTAATGATTATGTTACCAACCATGTTGGTTTTTTTTAATTTAATGAAAATGAAACATATAGCTAGTAGAAGCAATGGATTTTTGTCTCCTGGGTCCATGTCGGAACTCTCATCATCATCCAATCACCCTACCATAAATATAGAAAAGGGTGTTCTCATGAATCCTACCATTCATCCCCATGAAGAGGAGAATACAATTTTAATAGAGTACTAGATCTCTAATCTCCAATGAGAGAATAGTTTTCTATGGTAAATAATTTGGGAATTATCCTAGGATATCTACCTCATAATAATGTATAGGTACCTTCATACAATATCCCACCATGAAGTGAAGTTACCTAGCTCATAGGTCTAGGGGAATTTTAAAAATTTTCATCCCCTAATTGGGTGAAATTTAGATATTGTTCCACCTCACCCCATCACATTGGGTTTGGGGAATTTCTATATTTTCCACCCTCTCATAGAATATATTTTGGAAACGATCTATCTTAAACCATCAACAGAAAACCAAAATGATATTCAAGATATTTTAATCATTTGAATTCATCTATATCATCTAAGACACCTAAATCATAATCACCTACCCCTGGACCAATAAATAATAGGACTCTGTTCCCCTGGCTCAGAACTCAGCTATTCACGCATGCCAATAGAGATATCAATAATACATGAGGGAAGAAGCCTGATTCTCTATATCTTGAATTCTGAAAATGAAAATTATATTCCTTATAATTAAAACATGTTCCAAGGTATATTAACTATGCCATGTAAAATAGTTTGATAGAAAAAATACCTTTTCATTAATACTAAAAGATTTTAAACTACATGGAAATTTTATTAGAACAATATATTAAACTACATGACTAATATCTTTTCTGTATGAAATTAAACTACATGGGTTTTAAGAACTACATATATCTTGATTCTCATTCTAATAAGATTCATAAGGATTCATGGATCCTATATCTTGGTGCAACCAACTATTTTTAATCCTTACAAATAAATTACATATCCTTTTTTATATATTATTACATGATTTTAATCATAATTAACCATTAAATACAAACCAAGGTTCGAAAATTATATGTCCTATAGTGGATTACGTACATAATACTAAAAACATAGAATCAACATAAACACAACATTTAATTAATCTCCAAAAAGAGATACTAAATTTTTTGAACAATTACATTAAATAGAATAACCTAGGAGAATACATGAACTAAAGGATGAGCTAAAATCATAGAAAATGGAATAAACATAGGAATAAAACATAGAACATTGGGTTATAAGACAAAACATGATTACATAAAAAGGAATGAAATAAGAATAAAAATATGGAAGAAAAAAAATTTGAACATGGAATCATATAATCATGGAATCATAGTAATGTGGAAAATCATAAAATATGACATAAGAATGAGTGAAGGATAACCACTAAAACTGTTTTAGATGGAGAATTAATCACTGCTAACCACCAAGACCATTGCACATGGCGTCTCATGAGACAAAACATTAAACAATGATTTAGAGTGTGTACTAGGTCAACCTATCAGATCATTTTCATGAACATGTGTGGATCATACAAAATCATATATAAGGAATCAAACATAAAAATTATGGTTACCCCTTGATGTAATTGGGTATCACAATCATGTCAAAAGGCATATCAAAATGTGAATATAACATTTTTTTCAATGAAATAACGAATTTAATTCATATGTGTAAATTAATAGTGGAAATTAGGCATAGATAATGATAAATTATGTAAAAATAATATAAAAACATGAGAAAATAATGTTTAATAAACTTTATAATGAAAACATTTTTCTGCTATTTAAGGGAAAATTTTAAAGATATTTTAATGAGAAAATGAATAATTTATTGTATAAAACCAGAAATGAACCATGATATTTTTTAATTTTAAAATACATAATTTTAGAAATATAATGGTAGATTATAATAGAATATGGATTTCATGTGAAAATGGATAATAAATAGGTATGTTCCCTGTAATTGGGCTCTCTTATAAGGAATAATTGATAAGGGATCCTTTTTAAGACATGTATGTCCCCATCAAAGAAGAACGAAATGACATAGATACATGTGTTTAGAACATATAAATAGAATTTATAATAAGTATATAAAAATAAATAATCGTTACATTGAGGTAAAGAGAGAGAAATCCTAACTCTAAGGGAAAATGGAGGCTCATAAAGAATCAGTTAACTTATGTCTGAAAGTGTTATGCACATGAACTTAACATCCTATGGAATTATTCTCATTGATAACCTCCTTGAGGAACTTCATTTTGGTATTATATTGAGACAAAAAGATTATGGATGTGGTTAACATAATTTAGAAGAGTAACAAGCAGAATTTGGGAAAGCTTCAAGGCTTTAGAGGTGTCTGTAAAAGAGGTAGCGGGGGTGGTATTTACAGTGGTGGTGGGAGGTGTTTTTTTATTATTCTATTCATTAGTTTATTATCATGGATCAAGATTATTAATAGTACAGATTCCTGTGACTATATTCAAAGCATAATGCATGTGAGTTCGAACCAATTGTTCTTACGTTTACCAAACATCATCTATGGCTTAATAAATTATGTATTTATCTTATACACTAAATTATCACATTTCACTATTCACTAAATAATAAACTATTTTAGAAAAGCACCCCAATTTACCCTAACCACTTGTTAAGGTGTAGAATTAAAAATGGACTGAATTTTTTGAATATTATTTTATAAATTTGATAAATTTAATTTTTAATTATATTCATCATTTACTCAAAAAATACTGATTTAAAAATTATAAATGAATATATAAAACTTAGATAAATTTAATTATGGTATCATAAAATCATATTATAATAATATTTAAAAAAAATATTAATTTATGAATCTATTTTATAAAAATAAATTTTCTTTTAATCATTTTATTAATTATAGAATTATAAATACACATTTATGTTTTATAAAAATTCCAACACTTAATTAATCATTTAAAAAAAACTATTTACTTATAATAGGATATAATTATATAATATTTGTATTTATAAGATTAAAAATTTTTATTTTAAATTTCATAGATAAGGTTATTATTCTCTTGGGTGAGTTACTATTTGTAAGGGTCACATTACTATTCCATATGTCACATTACTATTCTACTAGTTTAGGTTCTTTAATTTCTATAAATACATATTATTTAATAAATTATTAATTTATAATTATTTTCTTTTGTTATATATCTGATTTCATGTGGTTTATAACATATAACATAATTATAAGAAGGAAATTTTCACTAATAAAATCTTTGGTGGTTGCATTATTCCCCCTGATGAAGCTTTTCCCTCAAAATTTCATTTTACTAACTAAGGGGGAAAATGTAATGGTACTTCTCCATTATTTATTCTTCCTATTCCCATGTTGAGCCTTCAAGCTTATGGTTTCTCTGTAGTAATTTGACAAGGTAAGTGGTCTTGTTATGTAGGACTTTATTTGTACAACCCATGATATTTATTGTATACTCATTGTAAAAGATATCATTTTCCAACCTTGGAACC
Source organism: Viscum album (assembly GCA_963277665.1). NCBI lineage: Eukaryota > Viridiplantae > Streptophyta > Magnoliopsida > Santalales > Viscaceae > Viscum > Viscum album. The sequence goes on from OY728127.1 coordinate 1,819,933,686, forward strand.
ACTAAATTTAGTACATGTGATGGATCTGGTATGTAATTTCTCAAGAGGGATAGTTGTTATATATCATAAACTTGAGACATGGTTGGTGGAAGTTCTAATAAATATTCCACATCTCCAACATGATCAAGAATATCGAAGGGGATTATGTACCTAGGACTTAACATTCCCCTCTTCACAAAAATTATGATCTTATTCCTTGGATATATGCATAAGAATACATTGTATCCAACCTAATACTCTAGATATTATCAATGATTGTCTAGATAGCTATTTTGTCAACATTGGGATACCTTGATGGGATTCAGAATGTTTTTCACAATTTTCACCATTTCTTTGACTATTTATGGTCGTAGCAGCTTATGTTCACCAACATCATCTTAGCCTGTCGCTGTTATGAATATTTTACAATAGATGGTTTCATATGGATCCATTTGGGTGCTCGAGTGGAAAAAATTATCATAGGAGAACTTTATTAGATGAAGATGTCGATTCGATCCTTCCTTAATGTCCATATAACACTCTGTCAACATGTATCATATTATTTTAATAGTCCATTCATATTGTCCATCAGTTTGAGAATGATAGTCCATACTGAAGTTCAACATATTGTTTAGAAAATGTTGGAGACTTTTCCAAAATATAGAGGTGAATCTCAGATCTAGGTCGGATACAATCGATTGCAGTACATCATGAATCCTTATCACCTCTATGATATATATCCATGAAAGTTGATCAAATGATAAGTAATATCAAATTACAATAAAGTGAGAGATATTTTTAAGAAAACCCATAATTACCCCTGTTGAATTATTCCCTCTGGATGTCTTTGGAAGTCTAGTGACAAATTCTATGGTGAAGTTTTCCCATTTCCATTTTGGTATAGGTAATGGTTGCATCATCCTCATAGACACATTCCTTTCATCCTTCACTTTATGACATACCACGCACTTAGATGTATACTCAGTCATATCATTCCTCATATTGTCCCACCAATAGAGCTCTCAGAGATCTCAATACATCATTGTTATCCATGAGATAGTAGATAAGATTGAGCTATGTGAATCATTTGGAAGCTCTTTCATTTTTTATGGATTGGATGGTATATATAGTCATGACCCAAATCTCACGACTCCTTCCTCATCAATCTGGAACACTATGCATTTTGTAACACCCCAGGTAAATAAAGAATATGACATTTCATATTTATCCATATTTGTGAATAAAATATTTAAATGACTTTAAAGGGGACGCTATGCTCGATGGAGTACCCAACACGCAACAACGAGTTTCTTGGGAATCTTACGTTGCACTCTAATAATAAAATAATATTATTTTAAATTGTAGTTATCATGTAGCCATTGTATTGGCGGGAATGGATATAAATAACTAAAATATGATTATATATGTTTTTAAATGTTTATACATTTACCCAATAAAAGATAAAGGCTTAAAATACGGAAAGAGTTCAATTTTAGGGCATATATACTCTAATTTTCGCTAAAGGTTCACTTATCACCTTTTAATGGTGAACCATCATTAAATATAGTTTTGATCACTCTTATACTTTATTTTGGACCAAATATAACTCTTTTTTAGAATCGGGACATCAAAATTTACTTTGTGTAAATTTTTGGTACCTTTCTGATAAAGTTCATTTTTTTATGAATAGTGTAAAATGTTGTATTTTAATTCAAAACCTCTTTTTAATCTAAATTATTTATATGATTAGATTATTATTTTAATTGGTTTTAAAGTGAAATTAGAAAATATTTTTACCAGTTAATCCAATGGTGGTCATTGGAATCAATTTCACTTTGAAATTGGACTTAAACTGGTGTCAATCTTTTGATACTTATTGTTTCACAAAAACACGCTATTTGTCATGTCAGCGGGAATTAATTATTAAATTAATTAATTTGACTTATATGTTTTGAATTTTGTAAAATGGAATTCATTTTTGAATTCAGAATATCAAATATATCTTAGGGTGAATTTTTGGTAATTTTCTGAAAAACTTCAATTTTTGATGAATAGTGAAACCACTAAGTGGTAATCAAGCAAACTGATTTTTCAGTTAAATGAAAGTTTACAACTAATGTGTATTGAATTTTTAAAATCCTACATACATGGTTGTCATTAAGAAGTAAAATGTGGTTCAATGAGATTAAAATAATTTTTTGTTGAATAGTAACTTATTAAGTTTTTAATCGCGATTAGTGGTAATTAGTGTAGTTTAAGGTAAAAATGATATTATAAGAATGTGAAAACACCATGAAACTTGTCCTACACCTATTGGGTGAGTCATGGCCGACCAAGACAAGCCATGGGCCAACTTGGGGACCCCATGGAGCCACTTTAGTTGGAAAATGACAATAATATATTTTTATTTAATGTTAAAATTAAATTGACACAAACATGAGTTGTTTTACAAAAATTTTTTTAAGTGGGGTTATACAAGTCATATTTTTTATTATAAATAGTCATTGGAAAGATAAAAATATTTCCTACATCATAGTAATTTTTTTATAATTTTTATACATTAAATAAAATATATTATTTATGACATAATAATGATGCAGCGATGACATCATTATTTGACAATTTAAATAAAATGGAAAGATAATGAAAAATCTAAAACCTACACATGTCCAAAACCAATTGGATGAGTGTATTTCGAACCCTTATCACCTTATCCACGAATTATATCAATGTGGGACCTTTTAAAACCGAAACACATTTTCAAATAAAGTAATATTTCTTTACTTTCCAAAAGTGCCCCTCCTCTCCACTTATAAAAGGCCCCCACCTCTACCCCATTTCACACACTTCTCAAGACTTTGGCTCGGCCAAAACCTGACCAATTACTCTCTCCACATCCCTCTCCTCATCCTAGAGGATTCCCTTTGGGTAGAATCCTTTCAAAGGAAGCCTTTAGGCTCAAATCAAAAGGGAGTTACACTTTTAAAGGTAATTCATTCTCTCTTGTTCATTTGTTTTATTTTGCTTCTCCAACCCTCTAAACTCTTTTTATTTACTTCTTTTGTAACAACACCATTATCTTCAATATACTAGGATGTTGTTATAACATTTATTTGAGCTACAATCACACACAACTACATCAAATGGTTAAAGAACATACGGTTTCCGTGGATGGCGAAATTCTGCCTCCCGAAACGATGATTGTTCAATACTCATTTAACACCTTCAAAGGTGGCCATTATGATGTCACTATTTTTATATATGATATATAATATGTTTATTGTTTTCTTTAAGCTTCTGTATTTTTCATTTTGGGCATGCCTTTATGGTTTTCATTATGGGTAAACACGATATCTTCATTTAAGGAAGTGTGGACTACCGCCCCCTCAAAGTGATGTGATTCGTTAATGCCATATGTGGGACGTGTAAAGTATGGATTTAAAATTATTATATATTATGTTATACTGGAATTATGATATACCTCTATATCATTATAATTTCATTCCATTAAAGTATGAGATAGAAATGAAAGTAGCGTTCATGCGTACGTACGGCTTACCGTCTCCATGAACGGTGCATTTCATTTCTTATCCCCAAATGTAATGTACTATTAAAAGTACATGTATATAATGGATATATATAATTAATGATATATCTAAATGATGAATATAATTCTGGAATTAAAATATACATACCTCTAATTTAGTTTTAATTCCACTAATATGACAAAGAAATGAAAGTAGCGTTCATGCGTACGTACGACTTACCGTCTCCATGAACGGTGCATTTCATTTCTTACCTCTAAATGATTATGTAATATTATAAATACATGTATATGCTGGATATATATGATACATATTATATCCAAATCGGGAATTTCATTCTGGATATAAAGAACTTTTGACCACATGAACAACATGTAATTGTAAGAAGTCAACTTTCGACTTAAGAACCAAATATTGACATAACAAACATTATTAACTTAAATGGTTACATAATGTTTATAACATGGCAATAAGTGATATAAAAAGAATAATGAACTTTAAAAAGGTTCTTAATCAAGTATAAATTAACTCAAGTTTATTATTCAGGACGTTAAAGAACGATCGAGTCAAGTCGGACCCAAGGTAAGGGACTTCGTCTCAATCTCCTTTCATTGAGGCATATTTCGTTTCATACACAACTTTCTTTTATACGGTGTATAAACTCCTTTGACTTTGACTTTTATACAAAAGGAATATTTTTCTACGAAGCGTTTTACTAAACGACAAAAAGGAATGTTTTTTTAACGTACGCGGTGACAACGACCTTTTCCGCCGCCGCGAGTATTATTTGATCTTTGGCTTTCTCAACAAGCCGTAATGTTTTTAGAATAAAATAAATACCATATACTCTTTTATGTATTTTGGTATTGAAAATGGTTTTGAAAAAGGATTCTATTATGTCAATATATTTATGATATATTGTGATTGAAATGTGGAAATGTTATCATTCCTTTATATTGGTTTTATGTTTTATGATTTTATACTGGTACTTGGACATTTTAACGGGTGGTTACATTATAAACCATATGACGGGTGGTGCCGTGAATACCAGGACGGGTGGTTACGTTATAACCTCCAATGCATTGGGTATGGAATTCGGCCGTATGGATATTCCATTAAGTATGTATGGAAATTGGCCGTATGGCTATTCCATTAAGTGATATGTGTGGAAGTCAACCGTATGGTTATTCCACTTAAGTATGTTTATGTCCCAAGTTACCTTTATATATTCTATGTGTTCTTTATAAGGGTTTTATGGTAATCCTTTGGTTACAAAAAGGTAAGTAATGATAATTTATTCAGTGAAGATTTTTTTTACTACTTAATGAAGGTGAAGGTATTACTTTGATATAGTATACATGTTTACTTGATGTTTGAAAAACTAACAGTTTTTATTCTTTTTGTATCCCTTACTGAGCTTTTTATGCTCACCCCAAGTTTTTCGAAATGTTTTTCATAGGACTTAAAGTGGAATAAGGTCAATGATGGGATCAAGGGAATTTCATGCTATCTAAAACATGGAATCTAGACATCTTTCTTTTTAAGAGTTTTTATTTTATGGAGACTTAGTAGAAGTGTCTACTTTGTAATCTTTTGAGATGTAATAGTTATGTCCTAATTATCTAAAACTCTAAACCTGAAAAGATCCTCAATGTGAATTACTCATTTAATTCAATATTAAGGAAGGTTTAAGGCTGGTGCCTTATACATTTACCATTTCTGATAGATTCCACATTTTTCTAAATTTTCACATCATTTCTTTGAGTATCCTTTATTTTCTATATAAGGGATGGTTGATCAATAAATTGGGGATGTATTGATGATGTTCTTTACTCAATAATTCCCACGTGAATCCTTTATAGATCTAAGAAGACTATATCATTATAAATTATCATCATTAATAAAGTTGGATGATCCTTTCTACTTAGAACTTCTTCCACCATGTTTTATTTTCTGAGATGGTAGTGGATTGAGTAGTCATAATCCTTGACGATCTCAAACCATCATTTCTGGTGCATATTCAGATCTATCTATGTGAATATATACTTGAGACTCATGTGATCCGTATATATCTCATATTTTTCCCATAGAGATAACGCCGCAACATTTTCAACACAATGATCACTTCTACCAACTCCAGCTCATGTGTGGGATAGTTTTTCTCGTAAATATTTAACTACCATGAGGTGTAGGTTATCAATTTTCCATTTTCCAATGGTACATAATTTATTACCTTATTTTAAGCAAAAATGTACTCAAAAAATAGTTTCCTACCTGTTAGTAGTGTGAGAACTGGCGTAGAGATAAGCCTCTTTTTCATCTCTTTAATGGAGTCTACGGATTCCCAGGTCCCGAATAACCATTATCCCTTCTGATTCAGTTTGGTTAGTGGGTTTGTAAATAATTACATGTTCTTAAAAAATCACCATCAATACTATAGATACCCAAGATTGACATACATGTAAATTACATTACTTTTTCAGAAAAATTAATACATGACACAAACAGATGCCCAATGAACATATTGGTTTATTGTCTTTGGAAACTCAGAACATAATATTATAATCATGGTGAAAGATCTCCAACATCTCCCATAAATATTTGCCCCTTTTGTTTTCTTACATAAAAACTTTCTTTATATCCTGGGGAAAAGAAAACATAAAATGTGCGAGATCAACTTCTCATTAAGGGTAATCATGGAGAAAATAAAATGAACCATATACATTTTAACTTAAAAACATGAACATAAAGTTTAAACATCAAAATCACGAGTTGTAAAATAAATCTTTGTAGTAAGTAAGGCCTAGATCATAAAGGAACATTAATCATGACAAAATAGAATGGGAATAAAACATTTAATTATGTAAAACCATCAAGCACATGATATGATTTCCATAGTACCCAAGGCATTGATGCCAAGACCATCATATTAGACAAAGTCCATTACTGAACTAGGTTTACCTGCCGTTCCAGCCACGTATTTCTGAACAGTATTTACTTTCCATTCCAGAAATGTCTATCTCATGAGATATAAATCATTACCCAATGCATTGGAGGGAGATATAGGTCCCACCCATCTCATAATGAAATCATTCTTTCATGTACGAGAAAATATACATAAATCATTCATCATAACCCAATGAATAAAATGAGTCTCATAAACATCATCCCATCATAACATAATCCATATAAAACAATGGATATAATTTCATAATAAAAAAAATTAAACCATGTAAATAATAGAGACATTATTCTTGAAACATAACCATATTAAAAAAATTCATCATAGATGGAAAATAGTTTTGCTTAAACACTTAAAATGATTTCTTGAGAAAAATATCCTTTCTTCTTTCAAATAATTTTGTTTTATCAAAATGACATGCAATTTAAAATGAAATAATTTTGTTGAAAATAATCTTGAAATCTTGAATAGTAAGATTAATGTAAATAAGTTGTTATGAAATCATAAAAATCTGTTCACACCGTATAAGTTAAAAAAACAATCTCCTCGTACTTTTGCCGAAATAGTAAAAAAGTAGCTCTTATGGTAAACAAAAGAAAGATTCCTCCCATACCACATAGTAAAAGTGAAAAAGAGGTAAAAAAGTCTTAAAACATACATGTAATAATAATAAAAAATTTATAAAAACATTTTTTATAAATCATGGACATTTATGATAAATATAACCTTAGTAAATACTTACGAATAAAAAATATCGGATAAGAACGAGATTGGAATAATTATCCCTTACCTTAGGTCCAATTTCATCTATACGTGTCAAAAACTCTTGTATAATGATTTAAATAATTACAATGACTTATTGAAGAATCGTATTCATTTTATGATATAATATATGATTCACTTACGACAATATATTACCCGTTCAGTTGTCAATTCCTTGTTGAAGTAACATTTTGGGTAATAATCGTTTCATTTATCGTACATGTTTGGACATGTTGTTCTTGATATTATCATGATTTACTTACTTCTATTATTTAAAAAATGATTTATATATCATATATACATTCATTATATATATATAATAAATAGATAAATAAAATGAAATACAACGTTCATGGTGATGGTAGGCCGTCTGTACGCATGAACGTTGTTTTCCTTTCCTTATTGACTTGAATGGAAGTAAGTAGATGACACAGATATATATATATATATCCATAAATACAGTTGCATTATTATTTCATATATCTTATTATTATTCGTTATATATACTTTGTAATCATTCTTGAATGGTTATCATGGATAATGAATCTGATCGCGTCGTGGAGACGATAATCCGTACGTACGCATGCGTGATGATATCATTAAAATAATTATTGAATGGAATTGGAGTACATGATATAATATCTAATAATTATTATTATGTTATAATAATAATAAATAGTTATTATTTCCACCATTATACCTTTCCATGTAAGGTGGTGGTGGAAAAACATATTGCACCATAGCATGTAGATGGTAAGTCGTACGTACGCACGTGCGGTGATTTTGTTTTTTATAGGATGGATAGAAGGTGAAATATGTTTCCTTAATATTAATAATAAAATATATGTATACAAGTGATACTGGAGTTATTACTCAATAATTAAACAAATAAAATTGAGGAAGTATAAGAAGAAATAAGTTTGAAAGAATCGGTAAAGGATATTACCTCTTCTTCGACGCGCCTCTTCTAAAACTCTTATTAGGGTACTAAAGTTTGTCTTTGAAGAATACCAATACCTATAGTATGTTTCTAGATAATTTTAGAAGAGAAATGGTCAGGGTTTGGCCGAGTTTTAAAGTTCAAAATGGAGTGTAGAGAAGTGGAAGGAGGTACCCTTTTATAAGAGAGTTGATTGACACTTTTGGAAACCTCCAAAATATTAATTTATTATAAACTCAAACCCCAATTAAAAACATCAAAAGTGGATAAAATTATAATATTAGATAATATAGGGTTGTAAACTCATAAATAAATCAAATTTTGACATGTTTTGATTTTTTTTAAACCTTATCATTTTAATTTTTCCTTCTTTAGTCAATTTAACATTATTTTTGGTAATAATATTCTATATTTTAAATGGTTCTAAATACTTACTTATGTGTTGTGAATTTTCCATAATTGGATACTCCATGAAATTTTAGACAATATAGATTTAATTTTTTTTTAATATTTTTGTGCTTGTTAAACAATTTAATAATATGTTATTTTTATAAAATATCAATAGTTTCAATTTTGACACTATTCATTTATTTGAATTTAAATAAAATCCAAACTAATGATAGAGTCGAAATTTTTTTAATAGATTCCTAAAAAGTCACAAGAATCTATATAATTAGTATATTACATTAATTAGTTCATATAATATTTATTTTAATATTTTTAAAAACATATATTTGATATTTTTCTTAATAATATAATTACTACAACATTTTTGTATAATGATTTGATATACTTATTTTTGCATAAAAATTAAAAATAAAAAACTATGATGAAGATAAATCTAATAATTTTCATAAGAATACTTTTAGTGGAATTTATCTTTTAAAAGACCCAACTTTTATAATGATATATTTATTAAATTATCAAGGTGACAACCTTGACAACATTTAAATTAAAACAATATAAATGTCATAATCAATTTTATAAGGCTCGAAATGGTCCAAAAGTCGACAATTCGATGATTATGGTGTAGATATAATCGACCAATAAGTTTTGTTCAAGTGTTTGGACATTTTATTGGAATTAATATTTTAATAAATACTATAGTATTGATTTTTCACTAAATAAATAATTTCTACATCATTAATGTATTAGATATTAAGGTAATTTTATATTTCTTAAAAATTACAAATAAATTTCCATGAAAAATAAAAAAAAATTTATATTTCAAATGAGTATTTATAATATAATTTATATTCCATTTATCCTTATATTAAAAATAATTTAATTATTAAAGTTTGAGTGAGACATATATCACATTCCATTAAATAAAACAAATTAAATATCTAAATCTCATCCAAGTGGGTTCCAATAGATAAAATTTCAACCCAAGTGTATTTTAGGATGAAATATAATCATCCAATTATATTAATAAAATTTTTAGGAAAATTTTATAAAATTATGTTTGTCCTTAATTACCTGATTTACCTTTAACTATGATAAATAAAATTTATCGTAGTTTCTATTCATAATGGACAAAAATAAAAGTAACCAATTAACATAATTTGGACCTACTGATTCCAAATATGGAATCCATTTTTCAAAATTCAAAACACAGAAGTTGCAGTAATTAATATAAAATTAATCATGTTGTTGAGAAAACGGGTTTTAAAATTTAAAATATTGAAAATGATTGAAATGTTTTTACCTATGAATTCAATGTAAAATTAATGACAACGACATAAATTATATTAAATGGTAAAAATTTATTCCATTTATACTTTAAAACCATTAAATATTATAATTTAACCACCTAAATTATCTCGATTGAAAAAGTTGTTTTTATTTAAAATTTACCGTATTTTTATTATTCATCAAAATATAAAGGTTATCAGAATAATTTAAAAAATTTATCCCACGTAAATTATTATATCCTGATTCAAAAGAATATTTTTAATTTGTCAAATTGAAATTATTAACTTTTAAAAAATTAGATTTATAATTGGTGCGCCATTAAAAGGTGAAAAAACTGCATTTTTTTGAAAAATACTTCATTTATCTGAAAAATTAATTTTGTTCTCATACCATGTTCTAGAAAATATGTATGATGAGTGATAATGTTATAAAATTAAAAATGTGGTTAATACTATTTATAAAGGCAAGTTCATAACAATATTATAATAATATATTGTTGTTCAGTGAAACTCGTTTTTTCATACAACGCAAGCCATCAAGGAAGGTCACTTTCGCGTGTAACACAAGCCAAGTTAGTGTTGCATGAAAGATTACCTTGGGGTCTAATATAACATAAACAAATTTATTTTATTGAATAAAATCTATATTCAGTGTGAAATTCAATCAAAAGAACTTGAAATTGTGTGTATAATAAGTCAATGATAGTGAAGCATATACTATAAGCTAATACGGTGTTGCATATAACGCAAGCTAATCTTGGTGTAGCATACAACACAATACATAAATAAAATTAAAAATACTCATTCTCCTAAACTTTTTGGGTGTTACATTCTACACACCTTAAAATGATTTTTCCCTCAAAATTTGTCAGAGTTATAAATGGTTCATTACATGGATGTTTCTTTTAAAGAAACCCACATTGTAAAAAGAAATACTAAAACATAATTTTAAAATGTAAAGTGTGAAACATAATGGTTACTCAAATTAACTCATCACCATGTTTCCACATAGGAGAACATAGGTGAAAACATGGATATGGAAGAGAAATCAAACCATTATGTTCTAATGTAGAGTGTTAGAGAACATGACTATGAAAAATATGACAATCGCAAAGCCATATATATTTGATGATCAGAGGTACCATTTGATTCATCAGATATGAGGTTACTAGGAAAACATTTCTGGTTTTCAAGATCATTTCCCTAAGTTTGATTAATTATTTCATGAGGAGAAGTACTTACTTTATTTCAGTGCAGTATCATCATTGGTCATTCCATGAAAAATTTCATCTTCATCTCTTATTTAAATAAATGATGTTGAATTTTCCATTCATGAAGTATTAGCAGATCATGAGATAGAATTATTGGTCATTCCATCTGTCTTTATCACAAAAATGTAAGAACAAATTATTAAATATACCTAAGTCCATCTATGGTGATATTAACCATATATGATTCCAAAAATGGACTTATACTTCATCTATCATACCTCTTAATAAAATAAAACTAATTTCTACTAACTAGGGGCTTCCTGTAGGCTAGTGGTAGGTGATAAAGGCCTATCACACTTCAGTTGTGGGTTCAATTACTGCAACCTTATCTGACACAATGGGTTGTCACCCGTCCTCTAGGTTGCCATTTTTCTTAAACTAGACCTTTATAACATTCCACAAATAATATCGAAAAACGTTATAGCCTTAAAAATACTATTTGATGTACAACATAATCCATTCCAACCATTAGCCTTATCCAAAAAACTTCTATCTAAACTCACAATATAATGAAAATAATTTCTATAAAGGTGATATAACAAGAACGTGAATACCATAATTTAGGCCCTATATATCATAAGATATAGCTTGTGGGTCACATTCGAAACATGTGAATACCTTAATCATGTATTCATGAAACATAAATTACCATAGAACCATAGTGAAAACATGAATGCTTTCAAAAGTTAACTCTTTCCACATACCAAATTACCAAAATTTATATATACTCTAACCATAATGTCACTTTGTCCTTATATCAGTCATGAGCTCATTAATAATATCCAACGTATTATTTTCTCCTTATCCCAACATTATGTTCATATCATCTTCTTTCTAGAAATATTTCAATCACTTTTCATGGTAACCAGTACCATATAATTATTGATAACCATAATAAACCAATACATAGATATTCCAATATTCCGCGATACTATAAATGAGATTCCATAACACTATTTTTGAATCCTATTACATAGACACTTAATCATTCCACCACTTTGTTGTCATATTCAACATCGCTAATTATGATTTCATGTGACTTCCCCTTTTCATTTGCATTAAGAGGTTGTTGATGTCGATCATCATTAACCCTTGGATTATGGCATTGGTTAGCATAATTTCCCATTTCCATGTACTTGTAGCATTGTAGTGTTAGTGGTGCGTTCTCTATAATCTTTTCTCTATTCACATCATTAACTACCTTTTTCCCATTACGTTAGCACTCAGATACTTCATGACATTTTTTTACTCACTTAAATCATTTTCTAGTCTATTTAAGAAAATATCCACCATGCTTCTATCCACACATTGATCATAACAAAACATTTTTCTTCTTTTCACCATAGTTTTGAGATTTTTCCTTGAACTCCATCTTTCGTTTCATGTCAAAACCATGAGATGGATATGTAACACCAACTTCTAGTTCTACCTTGATAGAACAATGCACAATCTCTTCATAGCTACTAAAGTCTCTTATAGCTAATTCATTTTAAAGACTTCGGTTTTATTCCACTGAATAATCAATCAACTTTACATTCAGGTTGGATGATAAATCCAGATGAATACCTTAAAAGCCTTGTAAAATTCGCTTCGTATATACCTACAAATTCATCATCCTTTTTTTAAGATCAAGGAACTCCTTTTCCTTCTTCGTTCTAAAAATACGAGGAAGCACTTATTGAAAAATAAGTTCTTGAACTCATCCGATTCCATGGATTCAATTTCATCTTGGGGCCTTGTGTTCTTAAATAGAGTCCACCACTAGTCTACGTCATCTTCTAAATTGTAAACAACTAGAATTATTTTTTCATGTTCTGAATAGTGATGTATGTAAAATATCTTTTCAATGGTACTGATCCACTATTCTACAACAAGTAGATCCAAAGACCCACTTAAAGGAGTTGGGTGTTTCCACATGAAGGAAAAAATAGTATATTGTTATCTTCTCTGCACAATTAAAGTCCAAAATGATTCATATCTTGTGTAATTATAGAAAAAATAATTTTCACTCCATTTCCCCTAACATTTGGTTGTTCAGGAGGAAAATCATTGCATTTCCCAGTGCATTGATTATTAACACAATCACTTCGGGTTCCAGCCATTATCTCAAACCCAAAAAGAATAGTGTGAGAGGAAAAAAACATACTAAGAAAATAACATAATCAAGGGGGAGTATGTTCAATATATAACATATTAGGATTAATCCTAGGTTATTCAAGATCGTTATCATAATTCTAGGATTGTAACCTATACTTTATACTTAATCTTACAGACATCCCTAGACATACCTTAGAAATATCTCTAGGGATCTCACTTAAGATTCTGCATCCTAGTTTCCAATGGTTACCTAAACCTTCACTCTAATACCAATTATAGATACCCAAGCTTGAGATACATGGATATTACAATAAATTTGTGGAAAACATAATACCTGACCCAAACAGATTCCCAATGACCATATTTTTTTTGTGTCTTCGGAAACTCGGAACATAATATTCTAATCAGGGTGAAAGATCTTCAACATCTCCCATAAATATCTTACCCTTTTGTATTCCTACCTAAAAACTTTTTTTAAATCCTGGGGAAAAGAAAACATAAAAAGGGTGAGCTCATATTCTTAGTATGTTTTATCATGGATAATAGAAAACAAACCATATACATTTGATCCTAAAAACATGAACATAATGTCTAAACCTAAAAATCTAGAGTTGTGAAAAAAATCATGGCAGTAAGTAAGGAATATTTCATAACGGAACATTAATCAAGATAAAATTGCATGGGAATAAAACATGTAATTGTGGAAAACCCATTAAGAACATGATATAATTTCCATAGTATCGAAGTCATTGCTTCCATGACCATCATAGTGGACAAAGTTCATTACTGAACTAGGTTTACCTGCCGTTCCATCGAAGTATTACTAAACTGTATTTATTTGGTATTCTAGCCATGTCAATATCATGAGATATAAATCATTACACAATTCATTGGAGGCAGATATAGGTCCCACCCATCTCATAATGAAATAATTATTTCCTATGGCACAAAATAAACATAAATCATTCATCATAACCCAACAAATAAAATGGGTTTAATAAACATCATCACATCATAACATAATCCATATAAAACAATGGATATAATTTCATCATAAAAACATAAAGCCATGTAAATAATAAAGACATTATGCTTGAAACATAACCACATTATAGAATTTCAAAATATGTGGAATATAGTTTAGATAAAACACTTGAAATGAGTTCTTGAGGAAAATATCCTTTCTTCTTTAAAATAATTTTCTTTTCTCAAAATGACGAGCAATTTAAAAGAAAAGTATTTTGTTGTAAATAATCATGAAATCTTGTAGAGGAATATTTATATAAATAGGGTGTTATGAAATTGTAAAAATCCATTCATGCCGTATAAGTTAAAAAAATATTCCCCTTGTACTTTTGCCAGAAAATCCTAAAAGTACCTCATATTGTAAACAAAAGAAAAATTCCTTCCATACAACATAGTAAAAGTCATAAAGAGGTAAACATGACTTTAAAAATACCAGGAAGAATAGTAAAAAAATTATCAATTTAATTTTGATAAAAACATGGACATGGATTAGAAATATAACCAGAGTAAAAACTTACGAATAAACAATCTCGGATTAGAACGTGATTGGAATAATTATCTCCATCCATAGGTCCAATTTCTTCTATATGTGTCCAAAACTCCTGTAAAATCATTTAAATAATGTCATTGACTTATTCAAGAATCATAGTAATTATTATTATGCCATATATGATCCTATTACAACTTTACATTACCCGTTAATTTGTCAATTCCATGTTGAAGCAACGTTTTGGGTAATAATCGTTTAATTTATCGTAGGTGTTTGGACTTGTTGTTCTTGATATCATCATGATTTACATAATTAAAAATTTTAAAACATGATATATATATCATATTTACATTATATATATATATATATATATAATAGATAATTAAATGAAATGAAATACACCGTTCATGGAGACGGTAGGCCGTACATACGCTTGAACATTTTTTCCTTTCCTTATTGCCTTGAATGGAAGTAAGTAGAAGAAATATATATATATATACATAAATCCATAATAATTATTATGTAATATATCTCATTTTTATTCATTATATATACTTTATAATCCTTCTTGAATGGTTAACATGGAGAATGATTCTCATCGTGTCGTGGAGACGGTAATCTGTATCTATGCACGAGCAATGATATCATTACCATAATTATTGAATGGAATTGGAGTGGATGATATAATATCTCATAATTAGTATCATGTTATAATAATCATATATATTTATTATGTTCACCATTATACCCATCCATGTAAGGTGGTGTTGGAAAAATATATTATACCACGACATGGTGACGGTAAGTTGTAAGTACGCAGGCGTAGCGATTTCATTTCTTGTATGATGGATATAAGGTTAAATATGGTGGTTTAATATTCATAATATATATATATATATATGAGTTATACTGGAGTTATTAATTTATAATGAATCAAATTATATAGAGGATGTAGAAGAAGAAATAAGTTTGACCGAATCGATAAAGGATATTACCTCTTCTTCGATGCGCCTCTTCTCAACCTCCTCTTAGGGCATTAAATGTAGTCTTTTTAGAACACCAAGACCTATAGAATATTTATATATAAATTTATAAGGTAAATAGGCAGGGTTTGTCCGAGTTTTAAATCTCAAAATGGAGTGAAGAGAAGAGGAAGGAGGTACCCTTTAATAAGAGAGTGGAGGGGCACTTTTAGAAACCTCCAAAATATTAATTTATAATAAACTAAAACCCCACATAAAAACATCCAATGTGACTCAAATTTTAATATTAGATAATATATGGTTGTAACCTAATTAACTAGTCAAATTTAGACATGTTTTGATATTATTTTAAACCTTATCATTTTGAATTACCTTTATTTAGTATATTAAATTTTATTTGTGGTGATAATATTTTAAATTTCATATGGTTATAAATACTTACTTATGTGTGGTCAATTGTCCATAATTTGATACATTAAGAAATTTTGGACAACATAAATTTCAATTTCTAATTTTTATATGTTTTTGGGACTTTTAAACAATTTAATAATATGTTATTTTTATAAAATATCAATAGTTTCAATTTTGACAATATTCATTTATTTGAATTTAAATAAACTCCAAATATATGATAGAGTCAAAACAAAATATTTAATATATTCCTAATATGTCATATGAATCTATGAAAATCATGTAGTAGATTAATTATTTTATATAATATTTATTTTAATATTTTTAAAACATATATTTGATATTTCTCTTAATAAAACAATTACTACAACATTTTTGTATAATTATTTAATATTCATATTTTTGAATAAAAAATTAAGACTAGAATAATATGGTGAATATATATCTAATATATTTCATAATAATAATTTTAGTCTAATTTATAATCTAAAACACCCAACTTTTAGAATGATATGTTTATTAAATTATGAAGGTGACAACTTTGACATCATTTAAAATAAAATAATATAAATTTCATAATCTGTTTTATAAGGCTCCAAATGGTCCACAAGTAGACACATGGATGCTTATGGTGTAGATATTCTCGACAAAGAAGTTTTGGGAAAGTATTTTTGCCTTTATATGGATATTATAATTTGTATAAAAACTATATTATTGATTTTTCTAGTAAATAAATAAGTTCTGCATCATTAATGAATAAGCTATTAAAATAATTATATATTTCTTAAAAATTACAAATAAATTAAAACGATAAATAAAAAATTTTATCTTTCAAATGAGTATTTATAATCTAATTTATATTCCATTTAACCTTATATTAAATAAATGTTAATTATTAAAGTTTGAGTGAGACATATTTCACTTTCCATTAAATAAAATAAATTAATGGTCTTAATCTCATCCAAGTAGGTTAAAATGGATAAAATTTCTACCCAAGTATATTTTCGGACGAAATATAATCTTCTAATTATATTAATACTAGTGTTAGGGTAATTATATTATATTAATTTTACCCTTAATTACCCGATTTACCTTTAAATATGGTAAATAAAATTTACAGTTGTAACTATTCATATTGGAAAAAAAACTAGCTATTAACCTAATTTGGACCTAATGATTCCAAATATGGAATCCATTTTTCCAAATTCAAAGAACCAAATTTTCAGTAATTAATTTAAAATATTCCCACTGTTGAGAAAATGGTTTTTCAAATTTTAATCATTGAAGAAGATTGAATTGTTTTTACCTATGAATTCAAGATAAAATTAATGATATTGACATAAATTATATGAAATGGTAAAATATATTCTATTTATACTTAAAAAAATTCAAAATTATAATTTAACCATATAAATTATCTCGTTGAAAATTTTTCTTTTAATTAAAATTTACCGTATTTTTACTATTCATGAAAATATTAATGTTATCAGAATAATGTCACAAATTTATCCAACATAAATTTTTATATCCTGATTCAAAAGGAGATGTTTAATTTGTCAAATTGAACTTATAAACTTGTCAAAGATTATATTTAAAATGGGTGCACCATCAAAAGGTGACAAAAATGCATTTATTGAAAAATATTTCTTTTATCCAAAAATTTAATTTAGTTCTCATATCATGTTTTAGAAAATATGTAAGTTGAATGATAATGTTATAAAATTCCAAATTTTGTTAATACTATTCATAATGGCTAGTTCATAATAATATTATAAAAATATATTTTTGTTTAGTGAAACTTGATATTGCGTACAACGCAAGCCATCGAGGAAGGTCGTTTTTCTGTCGAACACATGCCAAGTCAGTGTTGCGTTAAATATTCCTCTGGTGTTGCATATAACATAAAAAAATCTTATTTCATTGAACAAAATATATATTTAGTGTTGAATTCTATCAAAAGAACATGTAATTGTGCGTAAAAGATGCTAATAATATTATTGTGTATACTGCTAGCTAATACATTGTTTTGTATAGTGCAAGCTAATCATGGTGTGGCATACAACACAAGACATCAATAAAATTAAAAATAATATTTCTCATAAAATTTTGCGGTGTTACATTCAACCCCCATTAAAATTAATTTTTCCCTTGAAATTTGTCTAGGTTATAAATGGTTCAATACATGAATGTTTCTTTCATTAAAACCCACATCGTAAAAAGGAATACTAAAAAATAATTTTATAAAGTAAAGTAAGAAATATAACATTAACCCAAAATTAACTCATCACTGGGTTTCAACATAAGAGATCATAGGTGAAATCATGGATATGGAAGAGAAATATAACCATCATGTTCGATGGATAGTGGTAGAGAACATGGATATGAAAAATCCAACAATCACGAAGCCATAAATTTTTTATGATCAAAGGTACCATCTGATTCATCAGATATGAGGGTACTAGGACAACGTTTTTGGTTTTTAGTATCATTTCCCCATTGTTGATGAATTTTTTCATAAGGAGAAATACTTACCTGATTGCAGTGTAATATCATTGTTGGTCATTCCATGAACAATTTCCACTTCATCACTTATTTAAAGAAATGAAGTTGAATTTTTCATTCTTGATGTGTTATCAGATCATGGAATAAAATGATAGGTCATTCCATCTGTCATTATCACAAAAAGGTTAACACATATTATTAAATATACATAAGTCCATCTATGGTGAGATTTACCGTATATGATTCCAAAAATAGACTTATACTTCATTTATGATACTGATTAATAAAAAAACTAATTTCTACTAACCAGGGACTTCTTGTAGGCCAGTGGTAGGCGATAAAATACTATCTCACTTTAGTTGTGGGTTCGATTCCTAAAACCTTGTCTGACATGACGAGTATTCACCCATCCTATAGGTCATCCTTTTTCTAAAACTACGCCATCATGTAATTCTAGAAATAATATCGAAAAAATATCTAGCCTTAAACAATACTATCAGATGTCCAACATAATCCATTCCAACATTTAGACTTATCCAAAATATTTCTATCCAAACTCACAATATAAAGAAAATGATTTCTAGAAATTGCATATAACAAGCATGTGAATACCATCATTTATCCCCCATATATTATAATATATATCTTGTTGGTCACATTAGAAACATGTGAATACTGTAATCTTGTATTATTGAAACATAAATTACCATAGAACCTTAGTGAAAACATGAATGCTGTCAAAAGTTAACTCTTTACACATACCAAAATCCATGAAATTCTCTACACTCAAACCATGATATCACTTTTCCCTTATATCAGTCATGAGCTCATTAATAGTATCCGACATATTATTTTCTCATTATCCCTTCAGTATGCTAATATCATATTCTATACAAAAATATTTTAATCACTTTTCATGGTTACCAAGACCATATAATTGTTGAAAACCATAATTTACCAATACATAGATATTCCAATATTCCATGATACCATTAATGAGATTCCACAACACTATTTTCGAATCCCATTATATAAACACTTAATCATTCCACCACTTAATTGCCATATTCAACATCGCCAATAGTGACTGCATGTGACCTCCCATTGTCCTTTTACTTAAGAGGTTGTTGATATTGATCATCATTAACCCTTGGATTAGGGCATTGGTTTGCATAATTCCCCATTTTCTTGCACATGTAGCATTGAAGTGTTGGTGGTGCGTTCTCTATAGTGTTTTCTCTATTCACATCTCTAGCTACCTTTTTCCCATTACATCCGTACTCATCTACTCGATGACATTTTCTCAACACTTAAAACATTTTCTAGTCCTTTTAAGACAATATCCACTAGGATTCATTCCACACTATGAGCATAACAAAACATATGTCTTCTTTTCACCATAGTTTTGAGATTTTTCCTTGACCTCTATCTTTCACTTCTTGTCAAAACCATGATATGGATATGTAATACCATCTTCAAATTCTACATTGATAGAACGATGGAAAATCTCTTCATATCTATTAAATTCTCTTATAGATAATGCCTTTTGAAGGATTTGTTTTAAGACACTAAAGAATCGATCAAATTTACTTTCAGGTTGGATGATTAGTCCAGATGCATACCATGAAAGCCTTGTAAAACATTCTTCATATATACTAACAGCTTCATCATCATTTTTATTAAGCTCAAGGAACTCCTTTTCTATCTTCTTTTGAATAATACAAGGAAAATACTTATTGAAAAATATGTTCTTTAACTCATCCCATTCCATGGATTCAATTTAATCTTGGGGCCTTGTATTCTTAATTAGAGTCCACCACTGGTCTACATCACCTTCTAAATGGTAAACAACTATAATGACATTTTCATGTTCCAAACAATGAAGTATGGAAAATATCTTTTCAATGGTACTGATCCACTGTTCACCAACAAGTATATCAGAATTCCCACTGAAGGAAGGTGGGCGTTTCCTCATGAAGGACTGAATAGAATATTCTACCCTTCTCTTCTCATTTGGAAGACCAGAATAATTTATAGATTTTGTAAGTATAACAATAAGATTTTACACTCCATTCCCCATAACATTTGGTTGTTCAAGAGGAAAATCATTGCATTATCCAGGGCGTTGATCGTTAACATGGTTCCTTCAGGTTCCAACCATTATATAAAACCCAAAAAGAATAGTGTGGGATGAAAAAATCATACTAGGAAAACAACCTAATCAAGGGGGAGTATGTTCAATATCTAACATATTAGTTTTAATACTAGGTTATTCATGATATTTATCATTATTCTATGATTGTAACCTATACTTTATACTTATCCTTATAGACATCCCTTTACATACCTTAGAAATATATTTTGAGATCTCACTAATGTTTTCTCATCTGAGATTCCATTGGTTAAATAATCCTCTGCTCTGATACCAACTATAGAGACCCAAGCTTGAAATACATGGAAATTACATTACTTTTGTGGAAAACTTAATACATGACACAAACAGACACCCAATGATCGTATTAGTTTAGTGTCTTTGGAAAATCAGAATACAATATTCTAATTATGGTGAAATATCATAAGCATCTCCCATAAATATTTTACCCTTTTTATTACCTAAAACCTCTCTTTATATCTTGGGGAAAAGAAAACATAAAAAGGGTGAGAAAAAATTCTCATTAAGGGTATGCATGGAGACAATAAAACAAACCATATACATTTGAACATAAAAACATGAACATAATGTTTAAACCTCAAAATATTGAGTTGTGAAATAAATCTTGGCAGTGTGTAAGGCATAGATCATAATGGGAAATTAATCATGATAATATTTCATGGGAATAAAACTTGTAATTATGGAAGACCATTAAGCACATGATATGATTTCCATAGTAGCCAAGACATTGTTCCCAAGACCATCATAGTGGACAAATTCCATTACTAAACCGGGTTAACCTATCATTTCATCCATGTATTACTAAACCGTATTTACATGCCTTTCAAGCAATGTCTATCTCATGAGATATAAATCATTACCCAATGAATTGGAGAGATATATAGGTCACATCCATCTCATAATGAAATCATTCTTTCGTGTGACACAAAATAAACATAAATCATTCATCATAACCCAATGAATAAAATGGGTCTCATAAACATCATCTCATCATAACATAATCCATATAAAATGATAGATATAATTTTATCATAAAAAAAATAAAACTAGGTAAATAATAGATACAATTTTCTTGAAACATAACCATATTATATAATTTCATCATACATAGAAAATAGTATTGATAAAACACTTGAAATGAATTCTTGAGGAAAATACCCTTCATTCTTTCAAATCATTTTCTTTTCTCAAAATGACATGCAGTTTAAAATAAAATAATTTTATTGAAAATAATCATGAAATCTTGTAGAGAAAACATTATGTATATAGGGAATTATGAAATCGTAAAAATATATTCAATCCGTATAAGTTAAAAAAACATTCTCCTCGTACTTTTGCTGGAAAATTCAAAAAGTACCTCATATGGTAAAAAAAGAAAGATTCCTTCCAACCCACATAGTAACAGTCAAAAAGTGGTAAACATGACTTTAAAAATACAGTGAAGAATATTAAAAACTTTATGAAAACATTTTTTTATAAAACATGTACATATATGAGAAATATAACCTCAGTAAATACATACGAATAAACAATCTCGGATAAGAATGAGATTGGAATAATTATCCCGTACCTTAGGTCCAATTTCTTCTATACGTGTCTGAAACTCCTATATAATTATTTAACTAATTTCATTGACTTATTTAGGAATCATAGTCATTTTTATGATATCATATATTATTCACTTATGACTTTATATTACCTGTTCATTTGTCAATTCTTTGTTGTTTCAACGCATTGGGTAATAATGATTTCATTTATCGTACGTTTTTGGACTTGTTGTTGTTGATATTATCAGAATTCACATAATTCCAGAATGTAAAAAATTATTCATATATCATATATACATTCATTATATATATATAATAAATAGATAAATGAAATGAATTACACCGTTCATGGAGACGGTAGCTCGTACGTATGCATGAATGTTGTTTTCATTTCCTTATTGACTTGAATGGAAGTAAGTAGATGATATATATATACATAAATCAAGTAGAATTATTATGTCCTATATTTCATTATTATTTATTATATATACTTTATAATCATTATTTAATGGTCAACATGGAGGATTAATCTCATCACGTCTTGGAGACGGTAATCTATACGTACACACGAGTGATGATATCATTCCCATAATTATTGAATGTAATGGGAGTGGATGATAAAATTTTTCATAATTAGTATCATGTTATAATAATCATATATAGTTATTATTTCCACCATTATACCCATCCAAGTAAAGTAGTGGTTTAAAAATAGATTTCACCACAGCGTGGAGACGGTAAGCCATACGTATGCACACGTGGTGATTTTGTTTTTTGTAGGATGTATAGAAGGTGAAATATGGCTGTTTCATATTTATAATAACATATCATTATACATGTGATAATTTAGATTTTACTTAGAAATGAAACAAATCATATAGAGGATGAAGAAGAAGAAATAAGTTTGAATGAATAGGTAAAGGACATTACTTCTTCTTCGACGCACGTCTTCTAAACATCCTCTTATGACACTAATGTATGACATTTAAGAAGACCAGGACCTATATAATGTTTCTAGATATGTTGGGAATGGAAATTGGTAGGGTATGGCTGAGTTTAAAAGCTCTAAATGGAGTAATGAGATGAGGGAGGAGGTAACCTTTTATAAAAGAGTAGAGGGACACATTTTGAAAGCCCAAAAATAATAATTTATAATAAACTCAAAACCCACATAAAAAATTTCAAAGAGACTCAAATTAGAATATGAGAAATATAGGGTTGTAACCTCATCAACCAATCAAATATAGACATGGTTTTATTTTAATTTAATCCTTATCATTTTGATTTATCATTATTTAGTCTATTTACTTTTATTTGTGGTAATAATATTCTAAATTTTAAATGGTTATAAATACATAGTTATCTGTTTTTAATTGTCCATAATTGGAAACATTATGAAATTTTAGAAAATATAAATATAAATTTTTAATTTTTAACGTTTTTTGTGATTTTCAATCAATTTAATAATATATTATTTTTATAAAATATCAATAGTTTCAATTTTGAAACTATTAAATTATTTGAATGCAAATAAAATCCAAAAAGATGATAGAGTTGAACCAAAATATTTAATAGATTCCTAACATGTCATATGAATCTATAAAATTCGTGTATCATATTAATTAGTTCATATAATATTTATTTTAATATTTTTGTAACCATTTATTTCATATTTTTCTTAATAATGTAATTACTACAACATTTTTGTATAATTATTTAATATATTTATTTTTTTCATAAAAATTAAAATTAAAATAATATGATTAAGATAAGTCTAAAATATTTCATAAGAGTAATTTTAGTTGAATTTATCTTCTAAAAAGTCTAACCTATAAAATGATATGTTTATTAAATTATGAAGGTGACAACTCTGACATCATTTAAAATAAAATAATATAAATGTCATAAAATGTTTTCTAAGGCTCCAAATGGTCCACAAGTCGACAAATGGAATATTATGTTGTATATTTAATCTAAAAATATGTTTTGGAAAAGCTTTTGTCCTTTTTATGGGTATTATTATTTTAATAAAAACAATATTATTGATTTTTCACTAAATAAATAATTTATGCATCATTAATGTATAAGATATTAATGTAATTATATATTTCTTAAAAATTAAAAATAAATTACCATGATAATTAAAAACAACTTAGATTTCAAATGAGTATTTATAATCAAATTTATATTCCGTTTGTCTTTATATTGAAAATAATTTAATTATCAAAGTTTGAGTGAGACATATTTCCCTTTCCTTTAAATAAAATAAATTAAACAACTTAATCTCGTCCAAAAGGGTTTCAACAGATAAAATTTAATCCCAAGTATATTTTAGGACAAAATATAACAATCCAATTATATTATGACAAGTGTTAGGGTAATTTTGTAATATTATTTTTACCCTTAATTACCTGATTTACCTTTAAATATGGAAAATAAAATTTACCATAGTTACTATTCATAACAGCAAAAAAAGTAGCTTATTAACATAATTTGGACCTAATGATTCCAAATATGGAATCCATTTTTCAAAATAAAAAACATAGAAGTTGCTGTAATTAATTTAAAATTAATCCCATTGTGGAGAAAAGAAGTTCTAAAATTTAAAACATTGAAAAAGATTGAGATGTTTTTACCTATGAATTCAATGTAAAGTTAATGATAATGAAATAAATTATATTGAATAGTGAAAATATATTCTATTTATAATTTAAAACCATTCAATATTATAATTTAACCAAATAAATTAACTCAATGAAAAAAGTTTTTTTTATTTTAATTTGGCGTATTTTTTACTATTCATCCAAATATGAAGGTTATTAGAATAATGTCTAAAATTTATCCAACGTAAATTTTTATACATCATTCTAAATAGAAATTATAATGTGCCTTATTGAACTTATAAACTTGTCAAAAATTATATTTAAAATGGGTGCGCCATCAAAAGGAGGCCAAACTGCATTTTTAAAAAAATACTTCTTTTATCTGAAAAATTAATTTTTTTCTCATATAGTGTTCTAGAAAATAAGTAATATGAATGATAATGTTACAAAATTTAAAATTTGGTTAATACAATTCATAATAGCTAGTTTAAAAAAATATTATAACTATATATTTTTGTTTAGTGAATCTCGGTACTACATACAATGCAAGCCATTGAGGAAGGATGCTTTTGCGTGTAACACATGAAAAGTTAGTGTTGCATGAAATATTCCTTTGATGCTGAATATAACAAAATCTAATATTATTTCCTTTAAAAAATTTATATTCATTGTTCAATTCTATCAAAAGAACATGAAATTGTGCGTAAAATACGCCAATAATAGTGTTGTGTATGCTATAAGCTAATATTGTGTTACGTATAGTGAAAACTAATCATGGTGTAGAATACAGAAGAAGACATAAATAAAATTAAAAAAATATTTCTCATAAAATTCCGGGGTGTTACAAATACCCATATTAACTATGGAAACTACAGATCATCATTATATATGTTGGACTTGTCCACTCTTTGATTTCTGTTTTCTTAGAAGGTCCTATAAATATGTCTGTATTGATGATTCCATGCCCAAAAATGATAATTCCTCCATCTACAAATATAATTAACTGTAAATTTGAAATACTTTATCCCATACTGTATGTACCTTATTCAAAAGGGATTCTTGAGAATATCTTCCTTCTTTTCCTTTATTTGGTGATATCCCAACTGAATTTCCACCTTATAAAAATAACTAGTCTAATGTAGCTGATCGAACAAGTCATAAATCCATGGAAGGAGATACTTATTCATTATTGTTATTTTTTTTATAATAATTATAAATGAAGACTCACAATGATCCATCATTCTTATTGACTATGTGGACTAGCACACCCTATAGTGAAGAAATCAATCATATAAATCCCTTGTCCATATTCTCTTGAAAAAAATATTTAGTTATTCCATCTCCATAGAGACCATTCTATATGTTTTATTTGATATAGGTAGATGTTCATGAATAAGTTCAATTGATAACTCAAACTCTCAATCAGGATGAAGATGAGGCTATTCTTTGGGGAATACGTCAGTGTAATTCCACATGATGGGCATGTCTTGAAGAATGATTCTATCCTTTATCTTCGTCATTTTATCTAGATATTTTCTTTCATAAGGAAAAAATAACCCCAATTGAGATTATTAATCTAAAACAAATTCATCCTCCTCCTTACACTTGTAAATAATTGGAAGATGCTTCAAGATGTGAAGTGTCATCTCCCTTTCTAGAAGTTTATGTTTTATTTGTATAAATATATCCAATTCATTCCCAATATATCATTATACTCTACCAATGTAAGTAAGAAGATATTTTCTCAGAGGTTTATTCTACAAACATTAACCATGGAGTAGATATATAGTCTGGATGCAATAATTTTACCATTTTATTTTCTAATATATAACTCAACCTCAATATTTTGAGGTGGTGTGTCGATATTTCTACCAAACTTGAATGATTGGATAGAATTCATAGAATAATAATAAAATATTATGTTTTTCATTCTTGAATGAATAAATAGTGTTCCAATATCCAAATCATTTTTAGAATTAAACTTAGTTGTAGTGATGGCATATATCATTCCGTTATTCCTTTGACGTTGTTGTTGATGATTTCCTCTAACAACCCATTGGATTAGGGTAATCGTTCTCATAATTCCCATGTTTCTTTCAGTTGTAACACAACACTATAGCCTTTGTTTTGATATGAAACATCCCATATTATTCCACATCTGTGGGATTATTCATATCTCGTCACTAGTTATTAGAAATATGCCCCATTCTCCCACATACAGAGAATTTCAAATTTCTCTCTAGAGAGTTCCCATGATCCTTTGTCCCATAATTTTGACACCTGGGATAAAAGGTTTTCATTCCATATTGGGATTTATCTACTGATCCATCTATATTAAACTCCATTTTCGGTTTTTTTCTGGCCCATGAGACCACTTAGACTCTCTTATCTATATTTCATCCTTAAAGGAACAATGGAAAATCCCCTCATAGATTTTAAATTTTGAATTTCCAATTATTTTCATAGACCCATCTGTAATATTCTAATGAAGAGATCCACCTATATTTTGGATTTAGAGACAAATATGTAGGCGTATCATGAAATCCATGTGATTTTTTATTCATACTCCCTGATAGATTCATCTTTTATTTGAAAACTTCCAAGGAAATTCCATTACATCTGGATATATAGTGTTCAGGGAAAATATTTATTGAAAAATATTTTATTGAATTAAACCCAATCCATGGATTCAATTTCTTCTATGGACTTTGTGTTGTTAATCAATGTCCACCACTGATCACCAACCCCATCAAGATGATTGACCTGCAAAACAACTTTCTATTCTTCTATGAACTAAGGATAGATAATCTCTTCTCAATGGTGTTAATAAATTTTTCAATGAGGATGGGATTCGAATATCCACTAAACATAGGAGGCCTTTGGCATAAGAATTATTATACCACAACATTATCCCTTTTTATCTAAATAGCCACACTACCTATCACATTGATTGTTGGCATGGGTTCTCATATTTAACACCATTAACTAAAAAAGGCAATTGAATTTTCTGGCTGGAATATATAGCTAATAAGGAAACATAAAAAATAAAACATTTAACATTGAAGGATTAACTTGTAAAGGAAATTTATATCCTAACTTTTGATTCCCTAGGTTTCAATATAGATTATCCATGAAGATAGAAATATCCTTAGGGGTCTTATAATGTGATATACTCCTAATCACCAAAAATAACTAGACCATGCTATGATACAAAATATAATGTCCAAATAATATTACACAAATTATTACATGAATTTATGCATATTTAACCAGTAAATAAAGAGAAAGGATTGTAAAGTCTACATTATTTGGAGGATTCGGTGAATAAAACTAAAAACATAGAACCAAAAAATATATTCAATCTCCACAAAGAGTTCCTAACATCATTTGAACCCTTAAATGTACATAAGATAACTTGGGGGAATACATGACGAAAGAAATGACCAAAAAAATCCAGAGAGGGAATAAATAATTGAATAAAGCATAACACATGGGTTAGAAATCATAACATGATGACATAAAAAGGCATGTAATATGAATAAACATCTATAAGAATAATGTATAAAACCTGTGATTATGTAATCATGGAATCATAGTGTTGTTGAAGCAATAGAAAATATTAAATAATAAGGAGTCAGGCCTCATAGCCCACGGAGAAGCACGAGTCAAGGCTAGCCACCATGACCATTGTACATGGATCACGAGTCAATGCTAACCACCAAGACTATTGCACATGATGTCTCGTGAGATAAAATATTACCCAATTATTTGGTGAATAATCTGGTTGCACACATTATAACATGTTTATGAATATTTATTCAACATAAAGAATCATAGATAATGAATCGGAGATAAAATAAGGGTTACCCATGGAATGAATTGGGTATCATAATCTTGTAGAAAGGCGTATCAAAATATAATATTAACGGTTCCCATGAAAAAAATGGATTTAAATAATACATGGATATTTATATGCAAAATTTGGCATAGATAATGATACATTATATCAAACCGAGGTTAAAAAATGAAAAAATATTGTTTAAGAAACATTATAAATAAAAAAATTTTGTGCGGATTAAGGGAAAATTTTAAATATATTTTAAATGGAAAGGGAATAATATTTTGTCTACAAATAGAAATGAAAAAAGATAGTTTTTATTATAAAATAAGTTATTTTCAAAAAAACATGGTGGAATAAAATTCGATTATGGAGTTCTTGTGAAAATGGGTAAGAAATCAGAAAGTTCTCTTTAATTGGGCTTGGTTATTGAGAATAATTAAGAGGGTATCATTAATAAAATATAAATTTACCCATCAAAGAAGGATGAAATGATATTGATACATGATTATGGAATATATAAATAAAATGTAAAATATGTATATAAAAATAAATAATAGTTTTATTTTGGCAAATAGATATAATGTTCAACCAAAAGGGAAGATATGGAGGTTTGGAAATAATACCTTACCTTACGTCAAAAAGTATTCTACAATTGAACTTAATGTCCGGATATATTTTTATCATTGAGAAAATCTTTAAGGAACTTGATTTTAGTCTTTTATTGAGATAAAATTATCTATTAAGTGTTGAAGATACTTGGGAATAGTATTGGGAAAAGTTTTGAAATGTTTCATGGCTTCAGAGGTGAGGGGAAATGAGGTGGTGAGAGGTTGTATTAATAGTGGTGGTGAGGGGTGTTTTTTGATTATTTTATTCATTAGTTTATCATTTTTTTATGTATAGAAATTGTGTTTATTTGTGCGTCTAAATAACCTAACTAATTAATTTGAGTTCAGACCAGTTGTTCTTACATCATGCAAGACTAAAAAATAAATTTATTTAGCATTTACTGTAAATTACCAGATTTCACTATTCACAAAAATTCAACCATTTTAGAAAAGTCCTAAAAAATTACCCAAACCATTTTTAGACATGTATAATTATGAAATGGACTCAATTTTACAAAAATGATTTTCTAAATATGATAAATTAAATTTTCTATTAAAATCACCCATTACAAAAAATATATATTTTAAAATTATAACTGATTTTATAACACAATGGAATTTTAATTAGGGTCCCATAAAATTTTAGTACAATCATAAGACAACAAAATAAAATTTTTTGAATCTATTTCATGAAAATAAATTTTATTTTAAATCATTATATTAATTATATTATTGTAAATAATTTTTTTTAAAAAAATACCAACACTTAATTTTTCCTATTTAAAACATCTATTTACTTATACTATGATATATTTATATCATATTTTTATTTATAGTATAGATAAATTTTATTTATTCTTTAAAAGGTGAGGTTACAATTCTATTGGATGTGTTTCTATTCATAAGGGTCACATTACTATTCCATAGCTCATGTTACTATTCTAGAGGATTAACTAGTTTAATTTCTATAAATAATTCTTACTTAATTATTTATTCACATATAACGATTGTATTGTGTTCTATTACTGATTTTATGTGATATATACTATGTAAAATAATTACAATAAGTTAAATTTAATTAATAAAATTTTGGGTCGTTACGTTATAACAAGATGTTAAATTGCATGGCCACTATCCTTACCACATGATAATAAATTAAATGGATGGTCTCCAAGTCATAAGATGGTAAACTATATGGCAACTCAATATATATTATACATCATCAGAATCTTGTTGAAAAGAACCATCGATATAATAAAATCTTGATTATATCCATATCACAAAATCACCAAAATATGTATCAGTCACCTACTCAGGGCATTATTTGACAGGTCAAATCCCCAAATACACAGACCTGGGTGTAATAAGACCTTTTCAAGTGTGGAAAGATGTATTACAGAGGGAGAATGCTCATACACATACTAATTCATATAACTTCTATTATCATATCCATGTAACGAGAAAAAGAAATGTATAAATCCAGGCTCCAGTTCCTAAATTCCATCAACATATTCTAATTTCATAAAGAGGATAAGAGTGGGCATATATACCCACCTCAATCAAATACATTGACCAATGTATCCTTCTATTTGGGAGAATACATTAATATATTCTTGTACATACCCTGTTAAAGTGAAAATGCTTTATGAAAACAACAGAAGATCTTTATCAGTATATTATGGAAAAGATGTGAGGAAATTCCTATATTCCTATACTGATATCCATAGAAGCATACCACTTTGATTAGTATCAAAAAGTGACTACACTGGAGAAAGAAAATATCCTTCCTCTCCTCTGGTAGGATAATCGATATATTCTGGTAAAAGATGTGACAAAAGGGAAGGGCTCCTTTCCAAATTCCAACTAAGGCTCACCATGTGAGATCCACACATGCCTCGGGATAGTCCGAATCCATGTTGAAAAAGGATTGGAGGAATATTCCAAAGGCCTAGGATAGAGATCAAACACACATTCGGACCGAGATCCGCCAATTTAGAGTGGAACATGGCTAGGTATGGGCTCATATTCTTGTCAACAAATATTCTCAAAATATTCTTGCATCTTACATGTGGAGGCTCATATCGCTTCAGCCATTCCAGAGGTCAATTGACAATTTCCGAGGGGAAATGCATTTTCATACATGGATCAAATTCCTTTTCCCATCAGGGATCACAAAGTTAGAGAGACATATTAATTGGGATATACTCATATTAATATCATAAAAGAAAAATTCCATGTTCCAAAGGCCCAAGATTGGGATCATACCTTTTTTCTATCAATAGCCCACAAACTAACAGTGACACACACCTTGGTACAGGTTAATACCCCTATTAAATAATCTCATTTTCATATTCCAACAACTACTTACCAATAGAAACATACTTCCACATCACCAAATGGTTATCATTATATTCCAAAAGTTGTAATAAAGAAGTATCATATCCCTATAAATTTACAAAAGGAAGGATGATATATTCTGGACACAATGAAAATTTATGATCATACACCTATCTTGTTTAATCATAGTGTCCATGAGATTGTTTAAAATTCATTATGAACACCACTAATGTCCTTCTACTCTTCAACCGAAATAGAATCCAATCATGACACTGATATTACTCCTCATGGTATTATGGAGATTAATCACAATGATTATACTCCTAAAAATCATCATCGTCAACCTCCACACGGTGATATCTCCCATATACAAGGAAATCACCCCCTTTCATAGACACACACACACACATATATATATATATGTGTGTTAAAAAAATATATCACAATTTTATAAAATGTTTCTCAAATGATAAAGGTTAACTCTATACAGTGCCCCATAAACCATGAACAATCCTTTTCCATGCTCAATAAGAAGCCTAGAGAGGAAACCAGTGTGGTCTTACTAGTTAAAGGCATATAGATTTGATGATGAAGAGGCTGATATGGAGAGAAGGAGAGTGTTATCTAGAATCAGCCTCCCATAGATTCCTAAAACCATTTCCACTTCTAGTTACAAGATCCAAAATTTGTCTAAAAGGGAGTAAATTCGTTACATTCACAGAAATATGTCGGCGGATTGTCTAATACTAGATAATGGGAACCTTCCATATTATGGATATGAGGGTAACCTCCAAATCATGAATATATTCGAATCATCAATAGGTAATGACTACATCATTAGTTCCCCAACACCCTAAATAAGAAGATCTTAATAAATACCCATACCATCTTGCCTATCCATCGTGAGAACACTCTAAATTATTGAAAAAGTTCCATCGGACAATTATATCTTATGATGGGGAAAACAAATTCTAACCACACAACTTTAAACTATATGGATTAAGTCGTAGTAGTAAGTTGTTAACCAATATAGTGTCTCTCATCCTTGCAACCTGACGTTAATATTTATTGAGTATGTCCTAGAATAAAGGCATTAAATTTCACACCGTATCTCATCCTAACAACATGATGTTAAACTATAAAGAACTCTTCATAACCACATGATGTTAAATTGTATTGAACTCATCCTAACCACATGATGTAAAACTGTACGAAACAAGTACAAATCACATAATGTGAAATATTGAAGAACAAATCCATGAATGAAGATGATAAATTTCACAAAATC
The DNA here is from genome assembly GCA_963277665.1 of Viscum album. Taxonomy (NCBI): domain Eukaryota; kingdom Viridiplantae; phylum Streptophyta; class Magnoliopsida; order Santalales; family Viscaceae; genus Viscum; species Viscum album. The sequence continues at coordinate 1,819,966,745 of OY728127.1, forward strand.
ATTTTACTTTACCTCATGATGTTAAAATACATGAATCCCCAATTTTCATCTTCATTTATATCAGGTTTCCCGCATCCTTACTACACGACATTAAACCGAACCACTAATGTTATTTCCATATTAAACTAAATTTCATAGTTTCCAATATCATTTTGTGTCTTGATTCTTATCATCACAAGATATGTAGTGACACCCAAATTCTTGGTTCTAGCCACCATAGTTCTATTAATTCATGAATATTCAGTCATATCTTAAGAAAAATACATTAAAGTACATGAATTATGTCCACTTCACACGATAGTTAACTGTACATGTTTATTGAACCACATACAACATAATTATTATTCTTGTGAGATATGATGGGATGCCTAAACCCTGTATCTTGGTCCATCAACAACTTGTTACAAAATTCCCCATCCTCTCCTTAATCACCTTGGCATAGTGAAAGGAACCCTTACCATTGCTTGTTTCTCACACCATGAATGGATCACATAGTATATAGAATATTGGTGAAGGTATTTCCCTATATAAGCAAGTAATATTAGATCATGACAGGGTTTTTAAGGTATTAATTCAAGACCATAAAAGGTACACCATGATTTCTCACCGCATGATGTTAAACCACATATCAATTTTACATTGAATGACATAAAGCTGCACATTCCTACTGACCTCTCCAGAGAGGACCACTATTTTTGGTATTGGTCTCCCACTACACCTCCATTCACGAACTATGTGTTAATTGATTATTATCAACACATGATATGTTCTGATTCCTAGATATCCATACATGGGTCTTATCACAACAAATAAACATGGAAATACCCACCTGTGTATGGGTATAAACTACACAGGTAGATCCTATTCAAGAAGTACTTGTGTCTTGATTCCTATTACCATGAAATATATAGTGAAGCGTAGACCTCTATTATTGGGCTGGACTATAATAACCCCTTTTCACGTAGAGTATTCAACAAACTTATCATATGAAATTAAACAAAATTGTTTTTCAAGAACTATGTGTGGATTGATTACAGTCGTCACATGATATGTAGTGACTCCCAAATCTCTTATCCTTGGTCTGGATATAACAATTAATGGGACCAATGGCCCCTTCTGCAAATGGGTTATACCTACATAGAGTATTTTCCATTCAAGAAATATATGTGGCCTAATTCCTATCATCATATGATACATAGTGATTCCCAGATCTCCAATTATGTGTCCAGCTGCAAAAAATAACGAAAAAACATAATACCCTAGCTTTATAAGGGTAGAGTCATAAATTTTTTTTTTTCAAGAATACAAGTCAGATATTCATATGTCCTTATTATTCATGTAATATCTCTTTCATAATTTTTCATGTCATTTCACACATAATTACTACTTGATGTTAAATTGCAGGAAAAAAAATTCATCAATATCGTAGGATGGAAAATGTTAATGTAAATGTCCTAGTCAAAAGACATTAAAAATGCACAATAAACACATCCCCACTATGTAATGTTAAACTGTGATGAACACCACCCATTATCATTCCATATCAAAGGACCCCAAGATCCTGACCCAAGTGAACAGGAGTGTCACATGGTTTCTTCATAATTTAAGAAACTCAATCTATCAATCACACCTCATGTCTTGAACACATCATGTTATCACAAACCTTTCATGGTCCATGTAAAGAAAAATATATATCTCTATTTGACCATGATATTGTTTCATAAGGGATTATACCTACCAATAAGATATATATTTTCCCTATAATAATGAAAAAATAGTCTTAGTGAGACTAATATCACCAGAAAAGAATTAATCACATAAGGGTATTCTCAGTTATCCATGGAATGATAGTCCTGTATCATTAATCATGACAGGGGAACCTCAAGTTGTGAATTACCATATTTTCATCTTCTACTAAGAAGGATGATGGAGTTCACATTACCATGTGTATCCTAATTAGGCTCTTCTGTAAAATTTTCCTCATATTAGGTCCATGTGAATCATGATTTTAAACTACCAACACTTGGAAAAATCTATAATACCTTGAAATCTAGAATTTAATTGTCTAAATCACAAGGCATTAAGATTCTAGAAAAAAGGACACACAAAATATCCTTTTAAAAACTCGCAAGGGTAAGCTGGAGAAAAAAACCAAGTCATTACTTGTTAAAATATTCACCTTTAGAGTTTATGTAAAAATTATGGCATGAATAAATTAGGCACAATGAACATAGGACTTACTATGTAGCCATATTAAAATCTATGCAATGATTTTTTGATCCCCTAATCAAGGAAAAAGTTAGATTAATAATTTGTCACATCTTCTTTTTGTAATAACATGTTCACTGGGCGGTGACACAAATGTTAGGGTTCTCAAACACTTCTTGAATCATAAATTTTTAATAAATCACACATTATGATTTTAGAACTTTGGTTTATCAAAAACCTTTCATATCCTCTAAAATGGAAAATTGATATATCTATATGGCCATGTTATTAATGCGTAAGGACTTAGAACTAAAAACCAAGGCATATTAGCCCTATATAAAGGTATTTTTGATTCTTGTGTTCCTGGAATCACTATGAAAAATATCAACACTAGAGGGGGTTTTGGGCGATTCCATATATGATTTTCCTATACCATCCTCAGGAATTGATCACTTTTAACCATTCTTTGCTATCCAAATAATGAAACTATTGATGAATATTCAACAACCTCGTTGTTATGTAACCATTATTTTCTCAAAGAATGGATGTTAAAATAAATTTACAAACCTTTTATGGCCTAAATATTGTGATTTTAAACCACATGGAGTAGGGATCGAGAATCAAAATTGAATTAATAAATTTTCCAAGGGTTCTAGAGCACTTCTTGGATACCTTTTCTTCCATACCCAACTTCATTGGCCAGAAACTTCATTCTTTGCAAATATTTCATGATCCTCATAAACAAGTGGGTTCCAACTCTTCTTTTCCATAGATACAATCGCTATGGACTCATGTATAATGATTTTTACATATAAATTAGAGGCATCTCCTCCTTATATGAATGGAACTCCAATACTCATGAGCCCCAATGACACCATGTTGTAACTTAAAAACTTAGTGTATCTTAGGACATTCATGGAATTTATACCCCATTACATGATCCATCAATTCATTCTCATGGGAAAATGATTTACATAACTCACATCTCAACTATCTAGGTTGAATCCTAATTCCATATATTTTCTCCATATGCCTATATTACACCCTTAAATATTCAATGGAACATTGAAAATTGTGGGTACCCCTCCGTTTAAAAATTATATTGGTGAAAAAAGGTCTTAGACCAACCAACATAAGGAATATATTCCTTGTAGTAAGTGACATAAAATACTTACAGGCCCATGTAACACTATGGTTGAACTCAGGACCTTGGGGTGTCTTGGGTCATCCCTTGAGATTTGGCCCCATATTCTGTATATATAAAAAAAGATGTTCTGAGATAAAAGACTACAAACTATAATAATAGATGGTCAATTCCAATAGAACATAAAATACAACAATTGATGATCTAAGGTAAAAGTCCATAAATTACGTCACAAAAAAGGTCCTAACTTTATGACCCAAAACTATAGCACCCCAATGTACTATTTTACTAGACCAAAATAAACATAATGTTATCTAAGTAGAAAAATAAATAAAGGAATATTGTAATGAAGTCAAGTATTTTCACACTAGACATGAACTTTGTGTGACTGAGAAAGGATTTAGAATCTATAAAATGTAATAAGAACACAACTTTTTAGGTAAAAGACCCATAAGAAGGGGGCATGAGAAAAATATAAGTCCATACCTACTAAGTATTCCTATATATGATAAATATGTGAATGATATTCAAAAATAAAAAATAGATTCAAATATAGGGGGGCCAACCACATGGCCTTCATAAAAATGAAACTATCTACACGAAGTCCCTTGAATTAGGCAGAAGATAGTGAATTATCTCTCTAGGAATTATACAACTCCCAAATTATCATTGAAAATCAAATAATATCATGGAAAATAAATTAGGTTCATCCAAACATAATTTCATGTTTGTGGGAATTCATAGACATTCTTCGAGATAAAATTATTGTATGTTAAGCAGTCAAATCCAAGCAATTGGATCTATTTTGTGTTACACACAATGGATGGGTATCATGGATGATAGGAGAAATGTATCCACCAAAATAGGATCTCTATCTATTATTTAATCACATGTTAGAGTGACATTACCCTTCCTAAATAAAATCTAGATATACTTATGGGAATTCATCATTGATTTCTTCATTCATGAACCAATATTCCTTATGCTCAAATTTTATCTACATAGTGGTATATTTTGAAACTACGTATGACTTAATTAATATTCTAATGGAATATATAGATATGTTTGAGTAGTGAGGTTAAGAACCGACAACATGTTCCATTCCACCCAATCCCTATTCCAATCTCATATATACAGAAATTTTGGTTTTGGGGTACACTTTCCCCAAGACAAAGGTACATTCTATAATGGATTCAATGAACCATTTTTTACCAAAAGACTTATCTTCATAGCACTTGAAATTTTATAAATCAAAAAACTATAATTAGATCATGTGTAATAAAATTAAATCTCATAGAATGTAAAAATATTTTGAAAAGTGATCTACATTTTAATTTGAATTAGATTATTTTCATTCTGAACTAATCTCATTCTATGGGGGGTTGGATTTTGACACCCATAACTATGTGATATAAACTTTTAGATTTAATATTTATTAAATATGAATACTATGAAGAAATAATGATATGATTTTCATAAAATACCTAAAGGTTTCATTGATGAAGAATATAGCTTAAGATGGGATATATATTTGGTCACTTCTCATTTTAAATTTTACATAGAATCCCACTATAACAATTTATATGTCCCTACTTTGAAAAAAATATTGGAAAACAAGTAATAGAGGCCTAGGTCTCTCGAACTTGGCCCATGTGAGAGTTTCCACAACCCTGCCTAGGGATCCCGGCCAGCTAGCTAGCAATGATGGAAGATTGTGAATAGTAACGTTGCCACACAATATGGTCAGAGGTGAAAAGTTGGATGGATGTACAATAAGAGAGTGTATCAAAATAGGGTAGTTCTAGATGATATCATGATCATACCTAATTACTCACATAGGGTGACTAGTGGTTTTGAATTTTCATATAATGTGGAAGGAGGCACATAAGTGTTTCTATGTGGTACAGAAAAGTTGTTGTACAATTCCTCCATCACTTAAAATTTAGATGAAATATGTGCCACTCAATCAGCTGATATAAGCCGTCCATAAAATCCCACACATCCCCCTTTTGAATCTCACAATCTCGCAAATCACATATTTGAAAAGATCTGATCCTGTATAGTTTGAAGAACACGTCTTACACCTCATGCTTGTCTACACATCTGCCACTCTCCCACACCACTAGTTTGACATAGCAAGGAAACTCATTATCTCTAGCATGATCACTTTATGATCACTATGGCTAAACTTATCAACCAAATGTTCATAAGACAACCTGTGTGTATGTCCCACTTATAGGACCCCAAATCAAGGGGAGTGGTGAATTTGGGTGTCAAATTTTCCTTCAAATATGACGGATCATGTTCCCATGTTGATAGGAACTTGTTAATCCAATATATTGGAGTAGTGTAGTAATAAAATAATCACATAAAAAAGGGAGAAAACAACATTTTCACTTTGTTCACCACAACGATCTAGTTTATAGAGCTTATGATGAGAGTGTTTTGTTCATACCTAGATCCACTAATACACACTAGATGAGGAATAAAGATGTTTTGACATAGTCACATCTTTACAAGAACACTGCTTTTAGAAGGTTTTAGGGATACCACACTACGTACCTGGAAACACTTCCATCGAATCTCCCTAGATAATGGGTTTGATAAATGTTTTAATCATTTTATCAACATGACAGTCACTTCAATGGATTGGAATAAATAATTTTTTCCCTATCAAGCATGAGACTCTTCCCACATTGTAGTCATGATTTGATACAATTTTAAAGCAGAGTTCACATAAGAAATAATATTCAAAACATCATTTCATGATGCTAATTTTCATAGATCCATATTTTTAAAAGTTCATTACCATCATGATGGACCCATTCTTAATTGAGAAAATTGACATAATGAACTCACATCCTGTCAGAACAAAATCCCCCCAGAAGCTCACTTACTTTAAGGAACATACTCCATTTACAAAGCTCACTTTGTCAACATTGAATAACCCATCATCTTCAATCACTGTATAATAAAAATAAATGGAATCCATCAATAATAATAGTCATCTCATGATGCTCATGCTCACATAGAGATCCAGATTTTCGAAGCTCCCTTAGCATCGCAAAATCATAGAATTTATAGATTTTCCTTGAAATACTTCCTCATATGTGAAGAGGGGTAGCCTTATATTTATACGCTCGGAGTTTGAGATCACCCAACACCTCTAGTGTGATATTTGATTATACCAAAAAAATTACGGTGATCCTCCCTTCTTGATGCTGCACTAAAATTTGATACAGTCACAGAGCTCGCCATCAAAACATCACACAGTCATGGTGATCCTATTATAAAATTTGCGATGATCACTATCTCCAATAGAGATTCTCCATATCTCCTTAATCCTCAACCCAATCCATGGAAAATGCATGCCTTTAACATTTTCAAGAATTTTTATTCTATAAAAACACCTTCACGATTCTAGACTCTTCCACTAGATTTTTGTCCCCAAAAATTTGTAAATCATTTAACAACAATGTCATTATCAATAATGATGTTGGGTTTAACTGTAATATACCTTAACTTTCAAACTCCTTGATCTTCCATGTACTCAATTATCTTCAATGTCTAGGAACAGAAACAAATACAATCCATACTTCATTTTTGGCAATGAAAAACCTTGGTTCCAACAATATCCCACTATCAGATTGATGGAAATATACAGATAAATTCAATAAAAACCCATCCAATATTAAAAACTGATACTCAAGAAACTACTCATCCATCAATTTAAGTCTATGTGAGAAAATATCAGCGTATAAAACAAGAGTAGCATTCATTGGGTTCTCATGTATTGGAATACTTAAATATGCTCAAGCCGAGCACTAACTATTTCCCCATAACACTGTATAGTTTTATCTATTCTAATTATTTTACATTTCAACTAATCATTCGACACTGAATTGTTTGCTCCACTCTTATTCTATGACTTTTCAACTAATCATTCTATCGATTTGTAAATCATAGAAATTTTCCTTTATCTATTCGCCTATAACCAAAAAACAACAAAATTTCCATTCTCATTTTCATTATCACTCTTTCTACCATTGAACCATTGAATCAATCCATTCTTCTTCATTTTAAATAAACCCAAAGTGTCTGATTTATATGTGGAAAACTTAAACCATACTCCCCATAGATCGTATCTCCCCCATAAAACATCATCACGTTGATAGAAAGATTAAAATAGTAAACAAAAAAAAGGGATAAAGGGAATTTCATGACCTCCTCATGAAATGAGTGGTGGTTTAACACCGAGGATCAATATATGTTTCTAAGGCACATGGGATGACACTGGTTTTGTCAATATATCAGCCACTTTGTCTTCAGATCCAATAAGATCCATTTTAATCAAGACATTTTCTTCATTTGCATTGATGATGTGATATCTAATTTTAATATGTTTTGTTTGAGAGTGATGAATAGGAATATTCATAAGATCAATAAAACACTTTTTGTCACAATGATTCACCATTAGTTTTTTTCACCTCATCTACAATATCAGCCAGTTTTTTCTTCATCCATAATAGTGGAGTGGAATTCTTTTTAGCATATATATACTCAGCTTCAACACTACTAAGAGAATTACTTTCCCGTTTTTTACTCAATAATCCCACACATTTCGTTCCAATAAATAATTCTCCACGACTTGTGTAATTTCTATCAAATATATCTACATCCCAATAATCATAAAAAAGGATGATACTACACTATCTCATCCTACAGTAATGTATAGTCCATAATTGTGTGTACCCTAAAAATACCTCAGGATTATTTTAACTTCCACAATATGTTCTTCCTTAATATTTCTTTGACAGCGGGCTATTAAGCATGTTTAGAAGACAATATATTTCCATGTCAAAGTCAGGTACAACAGGCTTCCCATGATTACCATATATATTTATGGATCTACAGATGAACCATATTCAAGATTTCCTAGTTCTTTCCCAATCGCAGTCATAGTCATCATTAGTTTGGAATCATGAATACTAAATTTCATCAGAAACACCCTTTATTAATTTTCCTAATAAACAAACGTATAGTCTTTCTTCTATATCACCATGATTGGATCTTTTAATAATTACATACATAGTGATTGTGATCTACTCCACCTCTTTTAAATTTTATCTTCTATAGTTGAGTATCCAATCAAGAATACCATTCCTGTGGTGTATACTTCAAACCATAGTGTGAGTTATTTAATTATAAAACCTTTATTTCAATATTACTAGGTAGAATACCCACTGGTTGGTCAATGTAGTCTTTTTATTCAAGTTAACCATTTATGAAATCTATTTTGACTGTATCCCATGTTTGGTTCTTGTCGATCTGATCTGAATTTTATTTCATTCCTTTAACCCATGATTCAACATTTGTAGCTTCTTCAAAATAGTTTTGATCAATAAATTATAAAAAAACTTATTATAATTCATTCCACATTACCCATGTTGGTGTGTTTGCGGTCTAATCCCCATTGATGTTGGATTGATCAATTTCAGCTCTCATATTTATCCTATGTGGTTTAGATGAAGATTCATCAACCATTGTTTCTTATTGTGATTATTCCTATGAATAATATAACTTGAGTTAGCCCAAAATATTTTACAATTAATCACTATTTCACCAACTGAATCTATCCCTTGACCACTAATCATGATACATGAAACTCTTTTCCCAATGACATGAAATTAAAAGTTTTGTAGAATAATCAAGTTTGACAACAATTTAAATAATGATTCCAGCTGATTCTTCATCATTATTCATTTGTATCCCCCACAAGGGAAATACTTATCAGCATCTTTATAATGGTGGATCTCATCAAGAATGGATTTGATGAAATTTCAATATGTTGAAAACTAAATAACAGTTCATTATCTTGTGACTATCCACATTGGAAAACATTCACATCATCACCAGGGATAATCTTCTTAAACACTTGTTCTCCAAAATATCATAAACATGGTCAATCAAGGATTGTACCTTCTATATCCTAATTATCATTAATATAACATCATTATATTAATAACAAATTATCCTCCATCGTATCAAATTCAGGAATCATGACCTATTTTTCCATCTTGTGGAAGCTTCTCTTTTCCATTTATACCGACTTTTTCTTGTGGATCGTCTAGTTTCTTCATTCATTCCAAATAATCTTACCAAATAAATAACATTTCATTTGGATTTGTTATAGTCGGTTTAGATAATCGACATTGGTTCATATGAGTGTCATCTATCTCAGTAGTTTTTTTTGATTCACTTCCCTTCATCTTCTTAGATTTAAAATCCAATGCCTTCCCACAATTCTTCATTAATACGTTCTTGGGAGGTTTTATATTCACAAAATTCATTAGATCTATTCCTAAGGATTCATTTGCATTCCTACCAAAATCTTTTTATTTTATTTTCTTATAATCACTGGATACATGTTGAGATGAACATGTACTAACATTGTGACCACATAGAATTCATGCCTAACATATGTCATCAAGCATTCCAAATCTATTTGTAGTAAACAGTTGCTTCTGGATTTTTGGATGTTTATTTTTCATATCAGGAATTCTTACCCATGATATATTCTTCTTTTATAATTTTACATTTTTAGGATTATACCATAAAGTTAATGAACAATTCTCAAATATGTTGCCTCACCAACATTTACCAATGAACCTTGATCTCCTTATATAATCTGTATAAGGTTGTGGGATCTTCCTATTTATTTTTTTCTCCTTATGTCCAACCCAACTCTATATTTGTTTCATATCCACCATAGTGAGTGTGTTAGGTTTGTTAACACCTTTATTCTTCCATACTTGTCCAAATATTTTCTTAAAAACTGCAATTTCATGATAATAGGTTTATAAACATTAACATAAGATTGTATGGATGTTATCTATTTCATTTTATCTTCTTGAGATAGATCATAAAATGATGTAATGATATTATTATCACATGTAAGAATATATTTATATTTTGAATCATTCAGTGAACATTGAGTTTCTATAACAACATTTTTCTTCTTTTGTGAAGTCCCAACAAATGTCTTCTAAGGATTGGACAACAGAGCATCAAAATATAGAATTTTTTTTATTGAGGATAATTTAATAATCTTAAATAATAATCATCTTTTATCTATAAAGATTCTTCATTATATATACTTCTTATTCCCGAAGATTAAATTTATTATGAATCATGGTTTCATGTTCAAAGATCTTCTTCGATGTTTCTTCCAATTGTAAACCCTTGAAATTAGTTCTATTTTCCATTTTTCATCATGAGAATGGATCTTTCCTATCAGAGTATTTTTTACTACCACGTTCTCTGCAAGTTATTTTAATTATTTTTATGAAATTATTTCATCATCCATATTATTTACTTTAAAGGTTCCAAACTATTTTGAGAGATTTAAACACTCAATAATTTTTCATTGCAAGACCATTTCAATTGAATCAGCTTATTCTTATAGTTGGGTGATCTCTACTAGAATACATTGAATGATTATAAAAAAATGAAACACTTTATTTGGTTATATCATGTAGATATATTCTAAATCTCTCAATTTCATCTTCATGTGAGGTTGTGTATTGATTGAAATCAACACCTGTTCTAGAATCATTAATTTGATGATAATTTTTAATTGTGATAACACATACCTCTTAATCACTTCATAATTTTGACTTACATGAGGTAGAAGTGTTTCCCTTTTAATTAGTGGAAACTTGAGGCACTGTATCTTCACCTTTTAAGCCAGATATATCTTCATTGTTAGAAAGGCATCGAGAACGAGATATTATCTCTACATTAGATAATATCGACTTCTACAATTGTCTCTTATCTTTCATTTTATTGTTCATCACTATTTTTATGGATATAGAAATATTCTCAGAGATAACATTATCTTGATAAAAAAATTCAATACATTATTTTTTGGGGAAAGAAAATGAAATCGTCAACAGTGAATGGGTTTTTTATAGAGTATCCAACATATGTGAACCTCCATCTGATAATAATTATTGTACCCCATATCACCTTGAGAGGAGAGTGGTGAATCGTCTTGTCGATTTTTTCATATAAAGTGAAATATCTTGTTCCCCTGTTGGTAGGAGTTTTTTAAACCTTTCTGTTAGGGTAGTTACATAATAAAACATTTATATAAAAAGAGATAACACAATAGTTTTACATTCTTCACCACTAAGGAAAAGTCTATGGATCATTAAATGATGTTGTGTTGGTCATACCTAAATCCAATAATCATCCCTATATGTGGAATATAGATGGATTTCTAGAGTCTTACTTCTCATGGAACACTAAATTTAAAAGGTATTAGGGATAACACACTGAGTCCCTCAGAATAGTTTTGTTAACTCCCCCTAGATCATTGCTTGGAGAGAACTCTTATTCAGTTTATCAACATGAAGGTCTCTTCAATGGATTTGAATTAATGACTTTGTACTTTTATATAAAGTTACTCTTATTGAAATGAAGTTCTAATTTGATGAAAATTGAAAGCCTAATTCAATGAAAAACTGATTTTAAAAAATTTCATTCCAGAAGCTCACTCCTTTGGGAAGTTTGCTGCCTTCCTAATACACCCAACCTTCATGGATCAAACTTCATTCATGAATCTCACTTCCTTTATAGAATAAACCCACTCAATGAAGATCAATTAATATATCAAAGAAAAAACCTTCATGAAGCTCACTGAGTCAGTTAGGAATACCTCGTCATCACGAATCACCCTTTATTCAAAATAATTGGAATCAGAGAATAAAAATTGACTTTTCACGATGCTCAAGATGTCATATATATCCAGATTCAGGACGATCAATTTGCTTCATCAAAGAATATAAATTCTATATTTTCCATGAAAAACTTCATAAGATGTGAAGAAGGGTAGCCTAATAACTATAGGCTCAAAATTCGTGATGCTCCACCACCTCCAGCATGATTTCTGGATCGAAAAAAAAATTATTCATGGTTCTCATTCCTTTTCGATGATCCACTAAAATTTGATGTAGTCACAGTACTCACCATCAATACATCATGTAGTCATGATGATCCTATTCTCCTATTTGTGATGATCACCATCTCCATTAACAGTCCTCAACATATTTTCAATCCTTAACCTAATCTTCATAAAACTAATTAATTTACCACTTTCATGATGTGATTATTCCATAATAAACCCCTTCACGATGCTAGCCTCTTCCTTTAGATTTTGTACCCCAATAATTTGGAAGACATTGGAAAATGATGCCCCCATCAATAATATTGACAGGTTAAACTATAAGATCCATTTTCTTTCATACTCTCTGATCTTCCATTTACTCCATGATCTTTTTTGTAGAGGGATGACAATAAAAACAAACTATTATCTATTTTCAGTAATGAAAAAAATTGGTTCCAACACCTGTAATCAAAATCCTCCATCCATCATAGAAGAGGATATCACATAAATATAATTTTATGAACTAGTTTATTGGCGCATTATCTTCCACCGGTTTATGAATCCATCATGTGATGATTTTTTTATCACACAATAAATTGGAGATAACTCCAATTCTATCACACTATGTTTATAAAACTGATAATCATCCATATTTTGATTATCTTATTGGTTGAATTAATAAATATTTATTAGAATATATCATGTTAAATACCAGAAGAAAAATGAGGCCTCACATGATTAATGAAGTTATAATCTGATGAAAAACAAGATGTCACACAAGGCCATTGGCGATTTTCTAGAGGCTCACTATGTAGAATACATGAGATCATGAAAAATCATAGTGGTTTTCCAAAAATTCATCATGAGAAGTCATCTCATGACTATGTGATGTGAATTATGTAAATTACCAAACATTTAAAGTAGTGCACATGACATCCTTCCCATGAAAAGTGGTGCCACCTTTTCCTGACCTAGTTATTTAAATAACCCTTCTCCCCTTTAAAAATAAAACATGAATTTAACGGAGGGAGAGTAGTGAAAAAAAGGAGAATATGGATGCCACCTTAGGGATAATTCCCCCTTGTTAGAACAAGATCCTGTCATAGAATTACATTTTAAGAAACCTTCGTGTGTTCACATATGATATCACTTGATCAAATGATGACAAAAAATAAACATCTCGAAAACCCTATTTTTTGAGATATTGCAAACACCATGTCTTGCGATTCCACGAACCCCACATCATAATGAAACAAGGATTATCACCCATGCACATAGATTATTCAACATACATCCCCATGCACGATCAGAGAACCTATCACATGATCAATTTTTTTAGAAGGAAATCACATGAAAAAATGAAATGACAATGTGATCCCTATGCCAGGAGGATCATAATTTAGGACCTCAAAAACAAATGACACACATATTGGTGTCTTTAATAATAAACTAGGGGATGTTCCATCCATTGATCTCAGAAAACCACAAGTCTTATATATTATTTTTCTTAAATAAAACCTTGGAAATGGAAATCATAGCATGAATAACCCCTAAAGACCCCTGGTATGGTCCCAAAATACCTCAAAAGACCCTTCTGATTTCCTGAGCATTTCATTAACCATGGGTCATCATTCGAGTACCTTTCTACATGAATATAAGTCTACAGACATGATCTTTTCCATGAAATGCCTATGGTTTATTCCCTCAACATACCGACTCAGGCATGCAACATTTCCCATGATACTTTACAGATAATAGATTTGGATAGGTTCCCTCAAACCATGAGCTTTCCCCTTTTGTCATGCGAGTGGTATAAAACATGTTTGTGAGACCCCTCTGTGTAAGTCTTTTAATGTTATACAATCACAAGATTCATTATTTTTCTAGCAGTGTCTTTATATGGCCTCAGAAAAACCAATTTGATCACAAGATGTTATATAGACAATCCATGATGATAATTTGAAGGTTTCAAGGAAAATTAAGTTTGGTCATGGGAATGTTTCTTGGACAATTCATGTTTATCATGTGACAACTTACTGAAATGTCTCCATTTTCATGGGAATTCTTATTTAGAAGTCATCATTATCATCTGATAGTCCCAGACAAATAAGAACATTCATGTGACATTCTGAGGGAAAAACATAATGATCTTAATACAACCTATGGATAATGAAATTTGATAGTGTGTAGAAATCAATAATAGATTAGTTAATCCTACAACATTGAAAGGTGGAAGAACCATGACAATACTTATTTGATTATTAATAGAATTTTGGAGATTTATGATTCACTTATGTGATGTAATCAAAGATAAGTTCATTAACCATGTGAAAAATCATTGACATGTCACAATTTTGATGTGGTAGTCCGAAGACAAGACAAAGTATTTATGAGACAGCCAAATGACATGTATCCATTGTCACTAGATAGGCCTAAGTCAATTCATGTTGATTATAGAAAGAATCATTTGGATGTCGGGTTTCCACATGAAAACCATTTGACATGTCTATGTTATCATGTAACCACCCAGGATAATGTTAGGATTACTATGAGGAATATTTCAAACATGTAATCATTGTCATGTAGAAGACACAAGACATGTCCTTAATAATAATGTGAAGCATCTTGGACATGTTCACTGAACTCATGTGAAAGAATCGAAGACATGTCAGTTGACCATGAGGATGTCCTTGGAAACACTCAGTTTTATCATGTAAATGATCATATACATGTAAAAATAGATCATGTGAACTATAATGGACATGTATGGAAGACACCTGTGGAGATATCTATCATGTCATACTAACACCTTAAATAAATTTTGAGGATACTAAAGTAATTTTTAGTAGGAAAACCAAGAAATTTATGAAAGATCCTTAGGACATGTCTACTTCATCGGGTATACACATTCACACTCATTCCATTGGAACCCCATCTAAGAATCATTGATTGTATTCCGTTGTTATAAGAGAAGTTTCCATAATGGGATAAGATTACACATTCATTTCACCATATCGGAGTTATTCTCTCACATAGATGTTGCATGGTCACCACATCACTTTATCTTTAAGAAGATATTGAATGATTATGTTAATGGGAATCCATCCTAGAATATTCCCCCATAATTCCTAAAACATCAAGGTGAATCCACAATGGCTTCAACTTAGATCATACACCTAGAACCATCAGGAGGTTAGAGGAAAACTAACTATGATAACTCCGATTACTTCCATAACTATGATACATAGGATGCCTATCTGATGCCCGATCTCACATGTGAATATATCCTTATGTAAGTCCCCATAATTACTGAAACCTTAGAGATAATAATAATCTCTTGAGCATAACCATGTTCCTTAACCCATTAGCTAGTAAGGGATACACTAGACTATGATGACTTTGATTCCTACAATAAGAAAGATATATAGGATGCCTCTTTGAGGCTCAATCTCCAATGGTAATCCACATTAATGTTATTCCCCCCATCCCCCATAAGCATATTATCTTTCCTACCTCATCAATGTTTGAGAAGTGAGATCCAACAAGTATCATTTTATGAGTAAGCCCTGATAATTCCCTGAAGTACCTCAAAACCATCCGTAGGTTGGGGAAGAATCAAACTATGATGACATTGATTCTGGTTGTAAATAGGATATATAACATGCCTTACTATGTCCTAACATCCCTATAATATCCTCCATGAGACTAGTAATCATACCTATCAAAGGGAAACTCTCAAATCTATGTGTCTAGTCTTCTTAAATAACTTATTTCAAACCCCGATCATGACTAATGTAGGATTACATACTGTCGGTCATTATACAAATTGTTTTATTTGGATTCCTGAGTGTCGGAATCATTATTGGGATGCATGTTTGATTACATATCATTTTCACTCAAAGGGGCATACTCCAAATGGGGAATCTAAGGGAAACCTTATATGTATATTTCCATCCCATGGCCTTAATTTTCATATCCCTCGTGAAAAAAATGCATATAATAAGAAAAACATAGACTCTGATTTCAATATTAATTAGGTACATAAGAAGACAAATCAAGGTCCTAGCCCTAAATTTACTTACTTAATGTTTGAAATTAAAAAGCATGGATAGGTCTAGTCCCACAAACTTTAACAATGAGAAAAAAACTACAAAGGTTTTGATTACTATTCATAATTGATACATTTGATGACTCATAGAGGTTCAATCTAATCTCTAAGAGCCTAATGACCTCCCTGGATGGTAGTAAACTCTTGAATTATCAATCATGGTTATAAAGTAAAGCTTCATAAATAAATAAGATAATTATAGAGAAGATGTGACATGAACATAGTCGTTCCTATCAATACATGGTCACAATCATGTATTTGACACAGGGGTAACTAGTCTTATATTAAGTTTTGGGAAGGATTTTAGGAACATATCACAAATCTATAAGAGATTCCTATAGTAGGAAACAATTTACACTAAATGGTTGTGATGAGATATACCTTTCATCGTCTTAAAAAATGTGCATTTTTAACAGTGGTTGGGTCTGAAACCTCAAACGACCACCTACCATGGGAAAGTAGGACCTTACTCAGATATTTATATGGTAACCGTTGGGAGTTTCTAGGGAATATTTTATAAATTGTATACCTGATGATATTGAATCAGTAAGGAATTGATAAATGTTAACTTTTTTGAACTTTTGGGTTTGTGCTTTATCATATTTTTTTGTTAAATCATAATTATCTCACAATTATTTAAATTCAAATTGTCTAATCATTTTAATTTTCATAATTTCAATTGTTAAATGTTAGTTATTTAAAATACTTTATCTCACATTTGATGTATTTTATCTTCAACATTATAAACAATTGTACAAGTTTTAACGTCTATTTTGATTTAATTGTTTTTATCATATTATTATATGTGATAATTTATGAAATCATTTTAGAAAAGTTTCACAAAAATTTAAGGTTAAATATTTATTAATCCGAGCATCGATATTTTACATTATATATAAATTTTTTTTCATATAAATATTTTAATTTTTTAATTTTGAAATTCCTATTATTATATAGATTGTTTTATATTTATAAAATTCTTATTTTATATCTTATAAATAAAATAACTTTATAATACATTTTTTTATATAAATTAATTTTTGTATATGTATATTCTTATATTGAAATATATATATATATTCAATATTTTTTTCTCTTGCACTTGACCATATCCATGCTTCAATCATGGCATATCGCATGAGCACGTGCATTATATATATGCACCACCAACCAACCTCTTTGTGTGACACCCTTCATCCATGTGAATAGTATCCACCCAAATATTTATCCTTGTGATCACCTTAATCTCCATAATATCTCAATTCCCTTTTCAAAAGTAAACACCCCAATAATGGTATGCTTCAGTTTGTGAGCTCTGGCCATTCATGTAGAGCTCAGACATTTCTTCCTTAAGATCCATCCTAAAAAGTAGTAAAATTTCATCCTCATACATAGAAGTAACTATATTAGTGTGACACCTTGAAATTCTAGCCTTCTATCCGCAATGAAAGCACAAAAATTCACAGACAAAGATGCACCAAAAACTCTATGAACATTTCATTGTGTGGCACCAGCCAGTGGATTCGCATTGCATGAACATGCGATGATATGAATTTGAACATACCACATGTGTATGTACTTATCTGGAATCATCCATGTTTTAGTTTTTGTGAAAAGTAAATCCACTACCTATCTTGAAGAGGTACTCTACTACCTACAATGAAGAGGAAATCTACTACATACAATTAATAGGAACTCCATTTTATTAAAAAGGTACATTTAAATCCACCATTTTTTAGACAGCCTATCATGAAACAAGAATTTTTTATACCGAATGTTAAGGTAATTTTTTTGACTTACTGTAGGTTATATTTTCTACTTACCTTGAGTTATTTTTTAAATGATCATGAATATTATTTTTTAACTTACTATATGTACTAGTTTTTTAACCTTACATAGGGTGAAATTGTTCACCTGATCATTATAATAACCGTAACACAAATACTTTTTTGTATTAAGTGTACTAACAATAAGAATTATCACTGGCTTGTTCAGTTCATTAATTTATGTCTAAATATATATTTTACTTTGTATTTTTTATTATTATTTAAAAAAATTATTAACAAAATGATTATTTAATTTTTAACTATTATATTATTTCGGAAAAATAATTAAATATTATTTCAGCCATGTGGAAAGATAGTGAATAAAAAATTAATGATGAAATAATATATTTGCTAATATTTATTTTATAATCAATTTTTTTATTGTATTAATGATTTTTTTTGAGATATACTATACTTGTTTTAATTATTTAAGATGTTTTATTTTATTATAAAAAATATATTTTATTTATTTAATATGTTTAATGTTAGAAATAAAGATATTCAATATTATTATTGAATACATGAAAGGTATTAATAGGTAATGATGTGTTTGAATATTTTATATATTTCTAAAAATTGTATGAAGGTGACAATAGTTTAAAAATCCAAGGCGAAGGGAACTAAGTTGTCAGTTGATGTTTATATGGTGAATAGAGACCAAGTATTCTAAGGCGAGGGAATGTTGATAGTTTTTTTTGAATACTGAATGAATTTTTGAATACCTAAAAAAATGAAAAAAATTCAACATAATTGATGAAGTTCTTTTGAAATTACTCTTCAATTTCTAGATTCCCAAAGGAACATCCATTTTCAATTCGTTATGGATGAGGTGGTCAACAAATATAAAACTACATCATCTTCAATGTATTATTCTCTATATATGTTGCATTGTTTTTTTCTTTCTATTATTTTTTTAATATGTTTTTAATCAATCATATGTTTTTTTGTGATTTTACCAATAAAAATAAAATCATTATTTTGTTATTATAACACCCAAAAGAAATTTCTTGTTTTGTGACATGCAAAAAATATTAGGTTAAGGAAACATTGTTGATCATGTAAAATAGATGGGTTATTCCTCTATGTATTATAAAACATTGATTTTATAAACATGTTATTGTACATTTAAAAGTGATTTTATTCTTATTGGGTACCAATCTTATCACCGTGTAGAGAATATTGATAAGTGTAATAAGATCACGTTGATTTAAACCTCTATAAAAATAATACGTTAAAATTTTAATTTTCATTTCAATTAATCTTGAAGACAACACAAAACTATTGATTATTGAATAATGAAATTTTTATTGATTATTTATTTTTAATTTTATTAAAGACTATTCACCACCATTTAGTGTTTCCCTCCAATATCAATCAAACATCATCGTAATAATCACGAAGCATATGGAGATTGAATAAGGATGTTATCCTTGGATCATATCCTCAATAAAATGTAATTTACATCAAAGTGAATTATCATAGAGACTAATTCCGTTAAAAAATCTCTATTATATTTCCATAGAGGAATGCCCAATTAATTTTTAAATCAATTGTTTAAAATACAAATATTTAGAAATTATTAAAGAAAGAAGTCTATTTAAAAATAATAATTGAACATTTTAATTTTATTTTTAAAAAATTGAGTGGTTGTGGTGGTAGGAAATTCCATTATTCTAGATTACATTAATACAAATATTCCTTTTCACATTTCTGAAAAAATGTAAAAAGTAACTTATTTATAAATAATCATGTAGATTCATTGTATTTTTCAATAAATGACATAAATGTGTAAAAATGAATTTAAATAATCATATTATAATAGTAAAAAAATTTATGAAGGTTTTTAGAGAAAAAAAGGACATGGAATAAAAAGGATTTTTCACCAAAGAGGGATATAAAGTCTAATTTAAGTAAAAAATATTATGTTGGTCCATTGAGTTCATAAAGAAAGAAAATGAAAGGAAACCAGGTAATCATTCAAAATAAATACATAAGAATGAAATTTATTGGATATATTAGATATGTATCTTATAAATTCCTCAACATAAATTCATGCGTAAAAAATCTTAATTAAAATGGTATTGAAACATATATAAATTACCCCTTTGGTAATATCTAAATAAAAAACTATTGAAATAGAGAACCTTATGTGAATTTTTAGATCCACATAATATTATTTAGTATCATAATTAAAGTAATTAACTGGAATTATATACACCATATAATGGTAATAAGTGGTGAATATTATAGACATCTCCTAGAAATAAATGTTCAATGACAAATCACCTTACCAAAAGACTCGAATTTCTTCATTTGAATTCAAAAATAATATAATAAAAATATTTATAATAAATTTAATCTAAAGACTACTCAAATATATAATAAAATATATTATTTAATAATTACATTTTATCCTCTATTTAATAATAATTCATTATTAAAATAACAACTCAGGGTGATATCTGCTTCGTATTTCTTGTCTGTTGGGTTTGGATGTCTGGATACTTATAATATGATAATAGATAAATCATTTCAAAAATGTAAATAATTATATTAACATAGTATATATTATATATATATATATTTACATTCACCCATAAAAGTATAGATAGAAAAATGAATTACACTATTCATGGAGTCCATAGGTCGTATGTATGCATGAATGTTGTTTTCACATTTTGACTAATTTATTGAAAGAAAGGTAAATACTAATTAAATTATAAATAATCACTATTAAAATATATATTTCAAATATATTTAATAAATCATTCTTTATTAAGATCTATCTAAAGAGAAAATGAAAAATCAATCAATCACTTTGTGGATGTGCAAGTGCACACGTATGCACTAGCTATGTTATTGTTTTCTAATAGATATAATGGAAAGGAAGTAGAAATGATATAAAAATTCATGAATAATAATTATGTAATAAATATTATTTATAAACATTAAAAATATCATAATATACCACCATTAATGATGGCTATGAAAAATGAATTACATCAATATGTGGATATAGTAAGACGTACAAACACATGAGTGAATTTTACATATCCTATAGAATGGAAAGAAGGTTGAAAATGATTGTAACAATATCCTTAAAAAATAAGAGTATTTATGATGATATAGCTTTTATTTTACAAGGGTTAAAATGGATTAATTTTGTTTATGTGAGGATATAATGTTGTATGAGTTGAAGAAAAATGATTATCACCTCTTCATGAGACCTCATTTAGATATCCTATTAGAGGGACTAGGGTTGGTCTTTTGGGAAGACCAAAAACAATAATAATTGTACAAAGATTTTGGTAAGATAATTTTTTTTTAATTTTCATGAACTATATGAAACAATGAGGTGTAATGAAAATAGATAAAGAGTGTCCTTTTGTAAGGGAGGGAAAATACACACATGGAGTTACTAAAAAGAAAAAATATAATTAAGTCATTATGATTATAGTTTCTTCAAAATAGAAAAACATTAAAATAAGAAGAGTATAAGGTCAAAATAACATCCAAAAATTAAATTTAAATTGGAATATATTTCATTTTGGAAAATATATTTTGGTTTAACCCATTGGTTAACCAATTTTAATCTTAACCATTATATTGTGTTTTTTTGTATTAATGTCTTATAAGTCTCTTATTAAGTAAAAATTATATAATAATTAGTCAATTGATGATATATTAGTCCATTTAACATGAAATATCTATTATTTATACGTTCTTGATATTTTTAAATAATTTAATAAAATATGTTTTATCCAAAAATACTATTAATGTCATTCTATGATCTATTAACAAAATTTTAATTTTAAAACAACATGGTAGAAATATAATAAAAATAAAAACCTTTGATAAATCTATAGTATGTTATATTAAAATATAAAATTATTTTAAGACAATTATTCACCCAAATTTTGTTAAATTTATTTTTAAAAAATATTTTATTTCATTGTTCCTTTAATGGAATAAATATTATGTTAGCATTGTGTAAGATTATAGGGTAATTTTTTCATCACTATAAATTAATAATAAACAATCATCCTAAAAAAATAAATTATTATTTAGAATAAAAATTTATAAGAAAAACATTTTTTTTCCATGTCTAAAAATATTATAGATATTAAAAGCTGGAGACAAATATTTTCCAACTTATATTTATTGAAAATTAAATAAATGTTATAGTAAAAGGAAAGTGGAAAATAATTGAAATATTATTGAACCATTTGTGCTAATGGTAGAAACAATATTATCAAATAAAATAAATATAATTATTTTGTCAATTTTTATCATTAAAATGTTATTTATAACCTTAATTACCTGGCTTCCCATAATTAGGGACAAATATTTACTAAGGCTACAATTCATAGTGACCAAAAAATAAAATGAACATATTTACCAAATGTGAACCTTTTAATTCCAAATATGATTTCAATTTTTCACGTTTAAATTTCTATAAGTATAGAGACCCTTACTTGATGTACATGAACATTACATTTCTTTTTCGGTATAGTTAATACATAACAAAAACCAAAACTCAAGGATTGTAATAGTTTAGTGTCTTTGGACACTCATAACATAATCTTTTAATCATGGTGAAAGATCTTCAACATCTCCCATAAAGATCTTCCCCTTTGGTTTTCCTTCCAAAATCCTTTCTTTATATCCTTGGGAAATGAATACATATAAAGGGTGAGCTCAAATTATCAGGAAGGGTAAGCATGGATAAAATAAAACAAACCATATACATTTTAACTTAAAAAATGACAATAATGTTTAAACAACTAAATCTTGAGCAATGACATAAAACAATGCAGTACATAAGGCATATATCATAATAGAACATGAATCATGATAAAATGGAATGGGAATAAAACATTTAATGGTGGTGAACCATTGAAAACATGATATGATTTCCTTAGTAGCCAAGTCATTGCTGCCAAGACCATCTTAGTGGACAAAGTCACTTTCTGAATCGAGTTCACTCCTCGTTCCAATCTTATATCACTGAACCAGATTAACTTACCATTACATCCATGTCTATCTCTTGAGATATAAATCTTTCCCAATGAATTTTTGGGAGATATAGGTCTCACCCATCTCATAATGAATTCATTCTTTTGTGTTCCACAAAATTATAAATCACACATCATAACATAACCCGTGTAATGAAATGGAATTCTTAAACGTCAAGACATCATAACATAATCCATAAATAAATGGATATCATTTAATCAAAAGAAAAATAAAACCATTTAATTAATATAGACATTATACTTGAAACATAAACATACTAAATAATTTCATTTTAGATGGAAAATAGTTTTGATAAAACACTTGAAATGAATTCTTGAGGAAAGTATCCTTTCTTCTTCAGAATCGTTTTCTTTTCACAAAATACCATAAAATTTTAAAAGAAAAGGATTTTGATGAAAATATTCATGAAATATTTTAGATTAATCTTCATGAAAATAAGGTGTTATAAAACTGTAAAAATCCATTCATGTCATATAAGTAAAAAAACATTCTCCTCGTACTTTTGTTGGAAAAGTCAAAAAAGTTCCTCGTATGGTAAAAAAAGAAAGATTTCTTCCATGACATGTGATAAAAGTAAAAAAATCAGTAAAATGGAAATTAAACAAACATGATTTTTTTTAGAAAACATGGAAATAGATGATAATAATAACCCTAGTAAATACTTACAAATAACAATCTTAGATAAGAATGATATTGGAATAGTTATCTCTTTCCTTAGTTCTGATATGCTTCGTACGTATCCGAACCTCCTATATAATGATTTAAATAATGTCATTGACTTATTACAGAATCATATTAATTGTTATGATATCATATATGGTTTATGTATGACTTTATATTACCCATTCTTTTGTAAATTCCATGTTAAAGCAGGGTTTTGGGTAAAATCATTTTATTTATCGTACGTGTTTGGACTTGTTGTTCTTGATATTATTATTACTTATAGCTGGATTTACGTACTTACAGAATTTAAATCATGATTTATATATCATATATATTCAGTATATATATATAATAGTTAGATAAATGAAATGAAATACACCCTTCATGGAGACGGTAGGCCGTACGTACACATGAACATTGTTTTCCTTTTTTTATTGAATTGAATGGAAGTAAGTAAATGAAATATATATATATATATATATATAAAGTAGAATTATCATGTTATATATTTCATTATTATTCATTATATATACTTTATTACCATTATTTAATGGTTATCATAGAGAATGAATCTCATCGTGTCGTGGAGACGGTAATCCGTGTGTACATACGGGCAATGATATCATTCCCATAATTATTGAATTTAATTGGAATGGATGGTATAATATCACAGAATCAGTATGATGTTATAATGACTTTATATAGTAATTATTTACACCATTATACCCATCCAAGTAAGGTGGTGGTGGAAAAACATATTACACCACGGCGTGGAGACGGTTTTCCGTACGTACGCACGCGCGGTGATTTTGTTTTCCGTAGGATGGATAGAAAGTGAAGTGGGTTTGTTTCATATTTATAATAACATATAAGTATATTATTTATACTTATTATATTACTTTATAATTAAAAAACTAAATAAGAATAAGTTGAAGAAGAAATAAATTTGAAAGAATTTGTAGAAGAGATTACCTCTTCTTCAACACACCTCTTTTAAGCTTCCACTTAAGGCACTAGAGTTGGTCTTTTTAGGAGACCAGAACCTATATAATGTTTCTAGGGAAGTTGAGAAAAGAAATATTCAGGGTTTTTCCGAACATGAAAGCTCAGAATTGTGTAAAGAGAAGAGGGAGGAGGTGCCCTTTTAAAAGGGAGGAGAGGGGCACCTTAGGAAAAACTTAAAATATTATTTAATAATAAAGTCATATTAGGTTTATAATAGCTCAAAATTGATTTATTTAGAAGATAAAGTGTGGATGGGTCCAAATCCTCTCAACCAATAGGTTTTAGATAGTTTTATGTTACTATTTTATCCTTATCATTTATATTTAACTCTAAGTTAAATAATTTAACTTTTACTGTGACTTCTTGTTTTCATACACAATATGGTTAATAAACATACTATAACAAGACACACGAACCCCAAGTGGTTCATTATTAATATATATAACATTATCTAAGTCATTTGGCCGTACCTTATATTTTTAGGAATATAATAACAATTAATAATATAATATTTCTTTTAAAAACTATTTTAAGTCAATTTTGAATCTATTTGGTAATTGATTTTTTTGAAAATCATAACAGAATGATTAGTAAGAAAAAAGTTAATTAAATCAATACTAACATGTCATATTATCCTATTAAATTAGTGGAATTTATAAAAAGTCTCAAATTACATTTTTTTGGGTATTTATTACATCTATTATGTTAATACTTCATTAATAAGGTAATTACTACATCATCATTGTGTCATAAATAAATTAAATTATTTAATGTCTAAAAATTATAAATAAAATACAATTATGTAGGAAATATTTTTATCTTTCTAATTAATATTTATAGTCGAATTTATCTTATGTATAACCTTATATTAAAAATGTTTTAATAATTAAACGTTGATTTTTACTCTTTTAACTATTCTATAAATAAAAAAATAATAAGTGTACTAATCTAATCCAAGGGTACCTAAATGGTCATATTTTATTCTTAATGTTGTTTTTGGTCTAATTACACTTATACAATATGTCCATCCAATCAGAGGAAAGGTTTACTCAACCTTTGGAAACTAGGATGCAAGATCTTTATTGAGATCCCTAGAGATATTTCTAAGGTACGTCTAGTGATGTCCCTAAGTTTTAGTATAACTATAAGTTAAAGTCCTAGAATTATTTTTATGATCATTAATAACCTAGGGTGAACCTAGGTTGTCATGGATTAAATAATGTGTGATAGGTTATACATCCTATAAGTGACTTTTTATGATTATGTGGTTCCTTGTTATTTTAACGGTTTCTTTCACTGTGGTTTTTGGTTTTAGTCAATGGAGAGAACTGGAAAGAATTGGGTCCAAATTGAATCCAATGGACAAATTGGTGACTATGAGCAACGAAATTGCATAATTCCTAGAAAGAAAGATTTTGTGATTATGCCAAATCATTCATCGCGATATATGATTTACAAGGTGGACTCTAGTGGTATTACAAATTCATAAAATAAGAGGAAGGTGGACTATTATGCATATTCGCACGGTGAGGAGCATAGAGAAAAGAAGATTGAGATTTCTAAAGAATGGAATAAGAACCTTGATGAATACATCAAATGGAGGGGATAATGTTATTTGTGTGGAGAGAAGGGTCATAGAGTGACAGAATGTTGTGGAGTTCAATGTCTTATCTGTGGAGAACATGCGAATTACCCATCTCAATGCCCTGACCTAAGAGGTTACTTCTAAATCAAGGAAGGACTTATTCCATGACAATAATTTAAAAGGATGGATTGAAGTGTTTATGTATTGGTATTCACGAATAATGTTGTTGAGTTACTTTTATCGTATATTGGAACACCTATGTATTGGTCCATTGTGGTTTTTAATAATTTTATGGTACCAGTAACCATGAAAAGTGATTGTAATATTTTTGGAAAGCAGATGAAATGCACATAATGAAGGGATAAGGATAAAATAATATGTATTATAGTATTCATGAGCTCATGACTGATATGAGGACAAAGTGATATCATTGTTTGAGTCTATCGAAATTTTTGGATTTTGGTATGTGGAAAGAGTTAACTTTTGACAGCATTCATGTTTTCACTAAGGTTCCCTGGGTATTTATTTTTCAAGAGAATACATGATTAAGGAATTTGAATGTTTGTAATGTGAACAACAAGATATATCGTATGATATATGGGGGATAAATGATGGTATTCACATTCTCGGTAGATAAAATTTCTAGTAATTGTTTTCTTTATACTATAATATTGGACAGAAGTATTTTCGATAAGACTAAAGGTTGGAATGGAATAAGTTGGACATCAGATAGAATTGTTTAAGGTTAAAACTTTTTTTTGATAATATTTATGGAATGTTATAATAGTGTAGTTTTAGAAAAATGACAACCCATAGGACAGGAGATAACCCATCGCGTCAGACAAGGTTGTGAGAATCGAACCCACAACCGAAGTGTGACCGGACTTTATCACCTACCACTGGCCTACAGGAAGTCCCCGTTTTATAGAAACTTGTTTTATTTTATTAATCGGTATTATAGATGAAGTATAGGTCCATTTTTGGAATCATATATGATTAACCTAACCAAATATGGACTTATGTATATTTGATAACTTTTTCAAACCTTTTGTTTGAGACAGATGGAATTACCCATCATTCTATCACATGATCTGCTAACACTTCATGAATGAAAAATTCAAATTCATTTCATTTAGAGATGAAGTGGAAATTGTTCAAGGCACAGACAACATTGATATTGTACCAAAATAATGTAAGTATATCTTCTAATTCAAATTCATCAACATTTGGTAAATGATCTTGAAAACCAAAAAAAGTTGTCCTAGTGCTCTCATATCTGATGAATCATTCGGTACCTTAGATCATCACAAAAATATGTCTTTGTGCCTGTTGGCTTTTTCATATCCATGTACTCTACCACTCTCCATCAAAACATGATGGTTAGATTTCTCTTCCATATCCATATTTTCACCTATGTTCTCCTATGTCGAAACCCAATGATTAGTTAATTTGGGTAACCGTTATGTTTCATACTTAAATTTTAAAAATTAAGTTTTTGTATTCCTTTTTTACAATGTGGGTTTCAATGAATGAAACATTCAAGTAGTAAACCATTTATAATCCCGATGATTTTCGAAGGCGAAATTCCTTTTAAGGGGCGTAGAATATAACAACCTGAGATTTTATGAGAATTATTATTTTTAATTTCCTTGATGTCCTATGTTGTATGCTACACCAAAATTAGCTTGTGCTATACGCAACACCGTATTAACTTGCAGTATTCGCAACACTATTCTTGGCTCATGTTACACAAAATTTCAAGTTTGTTTTGTGGAAATTATTCTATGCAACATTAAATATATATTTTATTTAATGTATAAATGAAATAAGTTTTGATTATGTTATACGAAACACCAAATGGAGCTTTCCCTACACGCAGACCTGACATGGCTTGCATTAAACGCAGTCAATACTTTCTTCGATAGCGTGTGTAGTACGTAATACCGAGTTTCACTAAATGAGATATTATTATAATATTATCATGAAGTAGCCATTATGAATAGTGATACCTATGAGCTTGGATATAATTATGCTAGATAAGCCTAAATATTTTAATGAATTAAGTTAGACATAAGATAGTATCGTTTAAGTCTATAACTTTTTTCAATTTTATTGCAGGAATGTTATTATAATGTAGTTTTAGAAAAAGGGACAACATGCAGGACGAGCGACAACCAGTAGCATCAGACAAGGCTGTGGGAATCGAACCCACAACTGAAGTGTGACATGCCTTTATCGCCTACCACTAGCCTACAGGAAGTCCCCAGTTAGTAGAATCTATTTTTTAAGTAGTATGATAGATGGAGTATAAGTCCATTTTTGGAATCATATACGATTAACCTCACCATAGATAGACTTATGTATATTTGATAACTTTTACTAACCTTCTAGTTGAGACATATGGAATGGCCCATCATTCTATCACATGAGCTGCTAACACTTCACGAATGAAAAATTCAACTTCATTTATTTAATAGATGAAGTTTAAATTGTTCAAGAAGCGAACAACGGTGAGATTATACCGAAATAAAGTAAGTATTTCTTCTAATTCAAATTATTCAACTTTAGGGAAATCATCTTGAAAACCAATTTTTTTTTCCTAGTGACCTTATATCTGATGAACTAGATGGTACCTTAGATCATCACAAATTTATGGCTTTGTGATTGTTGGCATTTTCATATCCATGTTCTCTACCACTCTCCATCAAAACTTGATGGTTAGATTTTTCTTCCATATCCATATTTTCACCTATGTTATCCTATGTGGAAACCCAATGATTAGTTAATTTGGGTAACCGTTATGTTTCATACTTTAGTTTTTAATGATATGTTTTTGTATTCCTTTTTACGGTGTGGGGTTCTATTAAAACTTTCGAGTAGTAAACCATTTATAACCCCGAAGAATTTCAAGGGAGAAATTCATTTTAAGGGGGGTAGAATGTAACACCCTGAGATTTTATGAGAAGTATTATTTTAAATTTATTTGATGTCTTATGTTGTATGATACACAAAGATTATCTTTCAATATATGCAACACTGTTTTAGCATGCAGTATACACAACACTATTTTTGGATTGTGTTACACACAATTTCAAGTTCGTTTGAAGTTATTGTATGAAACATTGAGTGTATATATATATATATATTCAATGTATAAATGCAATTTAGTTGGATTCTATTATACCCAACAATAATGGAATCCTTCACTACAAGCAACCCTGACTTGGATTGCATTACAGGCAATCACGACCTTCCCCGATAGCGTGTGTTGTACACAATACCGAGTTTCACTAAACAATGATATGTTATATAAACTCGCCATTATGAATAGTAATAGCCACTTTTTGAAATTTTATTTTTCAAAATGGACATAATTTTTAGATTCGGAATATCGAAATTATCCTACAGTGAATTTTTGGTATTTTTCTGAAAACTTTCAATTTTTGATGAATAGTGAAAACACTTGGTTACTATTTAAAAACCAACTTTTTATTTAAATAATCATTTATTTTATTTAAATTTATTTTAGGCCAAAATTGATACATAATACCTATATATGTTCAATGTAATTCATTGGAGTCATTTTATAATAATTTTAGATATATAAAAATTTTATTGAACTTTTGACGGTCTTTTACCCACCACTTAGGAGATTTTGCAAATTTACATAAAACATAATTTTAGCACTTTTGTGAGTGGAATTTTCAAAAATCCAAGAGACACGGTTGATATCAATACGTAAAACGTGGTTCAATAAGGCAAAAATAATTTTTGGTGAATAGTGTCTTTTTACTTTTATTTACCACAGTTAAAAGTATATAGTGTAATTAGGGGTAAAAATGATATTACTATTACCATAACTAATTTTCTAATTATATTAGATAAGTGTAATTCGACCAAAAACAACCTTAGGAATAAAATATTACCCTTCAGGTCCACTTGGATTAGATTAGGACATTTATTATTATTTTATTTAAAGAAGAGTTAAAATAGTTAAAAGTAAAGTTTAATAACTAATTTTTTTTAATATAGGGTTATACATAAGATAAACTTGACTATAAAAATTAATTAAAAAGGATAAATGATTACCTAAATAATTTTTTTCTTTTCATAATTTTTAGACATTAAATAATTTAATTTATTAATGACATAATGATGAGGGAGTAATTACCTTATTAATGAAATATTAACATAATTGATGTTAAAAATACACAAATAAATGTAATTTTAGACTTTTTAAGAATTACAATAATTTTATAGGTTTATATGACATGTTAGTATTGATTTAATTATATTATTTTGTACTAATCATTTTGTTATGAGTTTCAAAAAAATCAACTACCAAATAGTGTCAAAATTGACATAAAATAGTTTTTAAAACAAATATTATATTAATAATTGTTATTTTATTTACAAAAATATATGGTTCGGCCAAATGAATTATATAATGTTATATATATATTAATAATGACCAACTTGGGATTCGTTTGGCTTGTTATAGTAGGTTTATTAACCATATAATGTAAGAAAACAAGAAGACACGGTAAAAGTTAAATTATTTAACATAGAGTTAAATCTAAATGATAAGGATAAAATAGTAACCTAAGCTTGTATAAAACCTATTTTTTGAGAGTATTGCGACTAATCGCCACTTTATATTTTAAATAAATCAATTTTGAGCTATTATAAACTGAATATTACTTTATTATAAAATAATATTTTTAGTTTTTCCAAAGGTGCCCCTCTCCTCCCTTATAAAAAGGGCACCCCTTCCCTCTTCTCTTCACACCCTTTTGAGCCTTGAAGATCGGACAAACCCTTCCAATTACTCTTCTAAACCTCTCTAGTTATATCATTGAGTTTCTGGTCTTCTCAAAAGGCCAACTCTAGTGTCCTAAGAAGAAGATTAAAGGAGGTGCGTCGAGGAAGAGGTAATCTCTTCTAACGACTCTTTCAAGTTTATATCTACTTCTACATCCTCTTATTTAGTTTTTTAATTATAAATTAATAACATCAGTATTACTTATAAACTGATATGTTATTATAAATAAGAAACAATCATATTTTACCTTCTATCCATCCTACGGAAAATGAAATCACCGCGCGTGCGTACGTACGGAATACCGTCTCCACGCCATGGTGTAATCTGTTTTTCCACCACCACCTTACTTGGATGGGTATAATGGTGTAAATAATAACTATATATGTTTATTATAACATCATACTAATTCTAAGATATTATATCATCAACTCTAATTCCATTCAATAAATATGGGAACGATATCATCGCTCTTGCGTACGTACGGATTACCGTCTCCACGACGTGATGAGATTATTTTTCCATGATAACAATTCAAGAATGATTTTAAAGTATATATAATAAGTAATAATGAAATATTTGACATAATAATGCTACTAGATTTATGTATATATATATGTATGTCATCTACTTAATTTCATTCAATTCAATAAGGAAACGAAAATAGCATTCATGCATACGTACAACCTACCGTCTCCATGACTGGTGTATTTCTATCCATTTATCGATCTATTATATATATATGTATATTCGGAATATATATTATATATAAATAATGTTTTATATTCTGGAATTAAGTAATCATGATCTAAGTAATCATATAAATAATTACAAGTCAAAACACGGACGATAAATGAATAGATTTTACCCAAAACACTGTTTTAACATGGAATTTACAAAAGAACAGGTAATATAATGTTGTAAGTGAATCATATATGGTACCATAAATATTATTATGGTTCAGTTACAAGTTAAAAATATGTTTAAACCCACTATACAGTAGTCTCGAACACATATGGAAGAAATTGGACATAAGGTAAGGGATAACTTTTCCAATCTCATTTTAATCCGAGATTGTTTATTAGTAAGTATTTACTGGTGTCATATTTATCATCCATGTACCTATTTTATAAAAATGGTTTCAAGTATGTTTAAAGTACTTTTCACCAATTTTGGACTTTTAATATTTGGTATGTAGGGAATATTTTTTTTGTTTACCATACGAGGTACTTTTTGACTTTTCCTGAAAAAGTACGAGAAGAATGTTTTTTTAACTTATACATCATGAATGGATATTTAGAACATTATTTCCATGAACCTTCCTTTAAAAGTTTTGAATTTTATTTTTAATTAACTTAATTTAGTTTAATATTTTATGAATTGTTAAGAAAGGAAAAATGTTTTTGAAGAAGAAAAGGTATTTTCCCCAAGAATTCATTTCAAGTGTTTTATCAAAACCATTTTCCATCTAAGATGACATTATTTCATATGTGTATGTTTCAAGTATAATGTCTATAAGATTTACATGGTTTCACTTTTCATATGATGAAATGATATCCATTTGTTTTATATGGATTATGTTATGATGGGATGATGTTTATGAAACCTATTTTATTCTTTGGGTTATGATTAATGATTTATGTTGATGTTTTGGCACAAGTAAGAATGATTTCATTATAAGATGTGTGGGACCAATATCTCCCTCCAATGCATTGGGTAATGATTTATATCACATGTGACAGACATGGATGGAACAACAAGTTAATCTGGTTCAGTGTTACAGGACTGGAACGAGGAGTGAACTCGATTCAGAGAGGGACTTTGTCCACTAAGATGGTCTTGGAAGAAATGCCTTGGCTACTATGGAAATCATATCATGTGCTTAATCGTTTCCACAGTTACATGTTTTACTCCCATGCTATTTTATCATGATTGATGATCCATTATGATCTATGCCTTACTTACTTCCATGTTTTATATCATTGCTCAAGATTTTGATGTTTAAATATTATGGTCATGTTTTTAAGTTCAAATGTATATTGTTTGTTTTATTTTCTCCATGCTTAACCTTACTGAGCATTTGAGCTCACCCTTTATATGTCTTCCTTTGCCCAGGATATAAAGAAAGGTTTTAGGTATGAAAAAAATGAAGATCTTTATTGGAGATGTTGAAGATATTTCACCATTATTAAAAGATTATATTCGGAGTTTCCAAAGACACTAAACTATTATGGTCCTTTGGTGTCAGTTTTTGTTATGTATTAGATATTCCGAAAAAGTAATGTAATATCTATGTACGTCAAGCTTTGGGACTCTACAGTTGGTATCACAGTGTCCTTTGGTGTTTTCTTTTTATGATTTCTGATACCAGCTGTAGAGACCCAAACTTGACGTACATAGACATTACATTAATTTTGAGGAATATTTAATACATAACAAAAAGATACCCCAAAGGACAATAATAGTTTACTGTCTTTGGAAACTTAGAATAAAATCTTCTAATCTTGGTGAAAGATATTCAAAATCTCCCATAAAGATCTTACTTTTTTCATACCTAAAACCTTTCTTTAAATCCTAGGGAAAATAAAACATATAAAGGGTGAGCTAAAATGCTCAGTAAGGGAATGAATGGAGAAAATAAAACAAACCATATACATTTGAACTTCAAAACATGAAAATAATATTTAAACATAAAAATCTTGAGTAATAACATAAAACATGGCAGTACGTAAGGCATAGATCATAATGAAACATTAACCATGATAAAATATAATGGGAATAAATCATGTAATTGTAGAAACAATTAAGCACATGTTATGATTTCTATAGTATCCAATGCATTGGTGCCAAGACCATCTTACTGGACAAAGTCCTTTCTGAATCGAGTTTACTCCTCGTTCCAATCATGTATCACTGAACCAGATTAACTTTCTGTTCCAACCATGTATATTTCATGATATATAAATATTTACCCAATTAATTAGAGGGAGATAATGTCCCACCCATCTCATAATGAAATCATTCTTACTTGTTCCACAAAATAAACATTAATCATTCAGCATAACCGAAAGAATAAAAATGGGTTTCATAAACAACATCCCTTCATAACATAATCCATGTAAAACAAATGGATATCATTTCATCATAAGAAAAGTGAAACCATGTAAATCATAGAGATATTTTACTTGAAACATACACATATGAAATAATGTCATCTTGGATGGAAAATGGTTTTGATAAAACACTTGAAGTGAATTCTAGAGGAAAATATCATTTATTCTTCAAAATAATTTTATTTTCACAAAATTAAATGAAATTTTAAAAGAAAATGATTTTGTTGAAAATACTGATGAAATATTGTAGAGTAATATTCATTAAAATAAGGCGTTATGAAACCGTAAAAATCTGGTCACGCCTTATAAGTTAAAAAACATTCTCCTCATACTTTTGTTGGAAAAGTCAAAAAGTACCTCGTATGGTAAAAAAATATTCCTTACATACCATGTAGTAAAAGTAAAAAATGGGTAAAAAGGACTTTAAACATATATGAAACCATTTTTAGAAAACAAGGACATGAATGATAAATATAAACCCTGTAAATAATACGAATAAACAATCTCGGATAAATACGAGATTGGAAAAGTTATCCCTTACCTTAGGTCCGATATGATTCGTACGTATCCGAACCTCCTGTATAATGATTCAAATAATTTCATTGACTTATTACCGAATCATATTCATTGTTATGATATCATATATGGTTCACTTATGACTTTATATTGGCCGATCTTTTGTAAATTCCATGTTAAAGCAGCGTTTTGGGTAAAATCATTTTATTTATCGTGAATGTTTGGACTTGTTGTTCTTGATATTATTATTAATTTTATCTTTACTTACTTACTTATAGAATGTAAATAATTATTTATATATCATATATATATTCTGTACATATATATATAATAGATTGATAAATGAAATGAAATACACCGTTCATGGAGACGGTAGGTCATACGTACACATGAATGCTATATTCTTTTCCTTAATTACTTAAATTTAAGTAAGTAGACGACATATATATATATATAAATCCAATATCTTTATCATGCCATATATTTCATTATTAATCATTATTTATACTTTATAATCATTCTTGAATGGTTAACATGGAGAATGAATCTCATCGCATCGTGGAGACGATAATCCGTACTTACGCACGAGCGATGACATCGTTCCCATAATTATTGAATTGAATTGGAGTGGATTATATAATATAACAGAATCAGAATGATTTTATAATAACTATATATAGTTATTCTTCACACAATTATAACCATCCTAGTAAGGTGGTGGTGGAAAAACAGATTACACCACGGTGTGGAGATGTTATTCCGTACGTACACATGCACGGTGATTTTATTTTCCATAGGATGGATAGAAGGTGAAATGGGGTTGTTTAATATTTATAATGACATATAAGTATATTATTTATACTTATGTTATTAATTTATAATGAAAAAAATAAATAAGAAGATGTTGAAGAAGAATGAAAACATGAAAGAATCGGTAGAAGAGATTACCTCTTCTTCGACGCACCTCTTTTTAGCTTCATCTTAAGGCACTAGAGTTGGTCTTTTGAGGAAACCAAAACCTCTATAATGTATCTAGGGAAGTTTATAAGGGAAATTATCTGGGTTTTCCCAAGCTTGAAGGTTTAAAATTGTGTAACGAGAAGAGGGAGGAGTTTCCCTTTTATAAGGGAGGAGAGGGGAACCTTAGGAAAAACTTAAAATATTATTTTATAATAAAGTAATATTCGGTTTGTAATATCTCCAAATTTATTTATTTATATTATTAGGTGGTTATGGTTCGTAATCCTCTCAACTAATAGGTTTTAGACAAGTTTAGGTTACTATTTTAACCGTATTATTTAGATTTAACTCTAAGTTAAATAATTTAACTTTTACCGTGTCTTTTTTTTCTTACACTATATAGTTAATAAACATACTGTAACAAGTCAAAAGAACCCCAAGTGGTTCATTATTAATATATAAATCCTTATCTAAGTTATTTTAATGATCCTTAGATTTTTAGGAATAAAATAACAATTAATAATATAATATTTGTTTTAAAAACAATTTTATGTCAATTTTGACACTCTTTGGTAATTGATTTTTGTGAAACTCATAACAGCATGATTAGTTCGAAAAAAGTTAATTAACTTAATAATAAAATGTCATATTAACATATACAATTATTTTATTTCAAAAAAATTCTCAAATTACATTTATTTGGGTATTTAGAATATCAATTATGTTAATATTTCATTAATAAGATAATTACTGCATCATCATTGTGTCGTAAATAAATTAACTTATTTAATGTTTAAAAATTATAAATAAAATTACATTATTCGGGAACACGTTTTAGCTTTCTAATGAATTTTTATAGTCGAATTTATATTATGTATAACCCTATATTAAAAAATTATTATTTATTAAACTTTGATTTTAACTCTTTTAACTCTTCTTTAAATAAAATAATAATAAATGTCCTAATCTGATTCAAGTGAACCTAAAGGGTAATATTTTATTCCTAAGGTTATTTTTGGTCGAATTACACTTATCCAATAGACTTAGGACATGTGTTAGAGTAATAATTACATCATTTTTACCCTTAATTACCCAATTTACTTTTAACCGTCGTAAATAAAAGTAAAAAGTT
Organism: Viscum album; assembly: GCA_963277665.1. Classification (NCBI taxonomy): domain Eukaryota; kingdom Viridiplantae; phylum Streptophyta; class Magnoliopsida; order Santalales; family Viscaceae; genus Viscum; species Viscum album. The sequence goes on from OY728127.1 coordinate 1,820,003,808, forward strand.
ACTATTTACCAAAAATTATTTTTATCTTATTGAACAACATTTTACTCCATGATTTAATAGTGTATCTCTGATTTTCTAAATTCAACTCACAGAAGTGGTAAAATTATGTTTTATGTTCTATTACTAATGCTCATAGGAGGTGGGTAAAAGATGGTCAAAAGTTCAATAAAATTTTTATATATCTAAAATTATTATAAAATTATTCCAATGAATTATATTGGACTTATATAAATATTAGGTATCAATTTTGACCTTAAAATTTTTTAAATAAAATAAATAATTATTTAAATAAAAAGTTCGTTTTTAAATAGTAACCCAGTGTTTTCCCTATTTATCAAAAATTGAATGTTTTCAAAAAATACCAAAAATTCATCCTTGGCTAATTTTGATATTCCAAATCCAAAAATTATGTCCATTTCGAAAGATGAAATTTATAAAATTTGAAAATGTGGGAATTACTGTTCATAATGGATAGTTTATATAACATATCGTTGTTTAGTGAAACTCGGTATTGCGTATAACACACGCTATCATGGAAGGCCGCGATTGCGTGTAATGAAAACCAAGATAGGGATGTGTGTAGTGAAAGCTCCTTTTGGGGTAGCATACAACACAATACATCGATGAAATTAAAATGAATATAATCTCAGGGTGTTACATTCTACCCCCTTAAAATGAATTTCACCCTCAAAATTCATCGGGGTTATAAATGGTTTAATACTCGAAAGTTTCTTTAATAGAAACCCACATCATAAAAAGGAATACCAAAACTTATCTATAAAAACTAAAGTAAGAAACGTAACGGTTACCCAAATTAAATAATCACTACGTTCCCACATAAGAGAACATAGGTGAAAGTATAGATATGGAAGAGAAATCTAACCATCAAGTTCTGATGGAGAGTGGTAGAGAACATGGCTATGCAAAAGCCAACAATCACAAAGCCATAAATTTGTGATTCTCTAAGGTACCATCTGATTCATCGGATATAAGGGCTCCAGGACAACATTTTTGGTTTTCAAGATCATTTCCCTAAAGTTGAAGAATTTTAATTAGAAGAAATACTTACTTTATTTCGGTACAATCTCACCGTTTTATCGTGCCTTGAACAATTTCAACTTCATATCTTAAGGAAGTGATTTTGAATTTGTCATGTGTGAAGTGTTACCAGATCATGTGATAAAATGATGGGTCACTCCATCTATTTCAAACAAAAGGTTAGAAAAATTTATCAAATATACATAAGTCCTTCTGTGGTGAGGTTAATCATATATGATTCCAAAAATGGACTTATAATTAATCTATCATAACACTTAATAAAATAAAACTTGTTTCTACTAACCAGGGACTTCCTGTAGGGCAGTGGTAGGTGATAAAGGCCTGTCACACTTAGTTTGTGGGTTCTATTCTCACAACCCTATCCTACATGATGGGTTTTCACCCATCCTGCAAGTTGTCCTTTTTCTAAAACTACATTATTATAACATTCCATCAATAATATCAAAAAAGTTCTAGCCTTAAACAATACTAAATTATGTCTGACATAATCCATCCCAATCTTTAGGATTATCCAAAATACTTCTGTCCAAGCTCGTAGTATAAAGAAAACAATTACTAGAAATGTAATATGCTGAGCTTGTGAATACCATCATTTATCCCCCATATATCATACAATATATCTTGTTGGTCAAATTACAAACATGTGAATACCTTAATCATGTATTCTCTTAAAAAATGAATACCCATTGAACCATAGTGAAAACATTAATTTTGTCAAAAGTTAACTCTTTCCACATACAAAAATCCCAAAGTATCTATATACACAAACCATGATATCACATTGTCCTTATATCAGTCATAACCTCCTTAATACTGTCAAACATCTAATTCTCTCCTTATCCATTAATTATGTGCATATCATCTACTTTCCAAAAATATTTGAATAACCTTTCATGGTTATCGGTACCATTCAACATATACTTTCTAATAATTTAGCAAAAAAATTGTGTAAAAATCCTTAGATGTGTCTTTATTCAATAGTACTATTACCTATAAAAAATAAACATAAATCATTCATCATAACCTAATGAATAAAATGGGTTTCATAAATATCATCCCATCATCACATAATCCATATAAATAAAATGGATATCATTTCATCATAAGAAAGGTGAAACCATGTAAATCATAGAGACATTATACTTGAAACATACACATAAGAAATAATGTCATCGTAGATGTAAAATAGTTTTTATAAAACACTTGAAATGAATTCTTGAGAAAAATATCCTTTATTCTTTAAAATAATTTTCTTTTCACAAAATGCCACAAAATTTTAAAATAAAAGGATTTTATAGAAAATAACCATGAAATTTTGTAGAGGAATCATCATTGAAATAAGTTTTTATGAAACTGTAAAAATACATTCACGCCGTATAAGTTAAAAAAACATTCTCCTCATACTTTTGTCGGAAAAGTCAAAGAGTTCCTTATATGGTAAACAAAAGAAAGATTCCTTCAATAACACAAAGTAAAATTCAAATCGGGGTAAACATGACATTTAAAATACATGGAAGAATATTAAACACTTTATGAAAAAAAATTATGGGCATGGATGAAAAATATAACACCAGTAAATAGTTACGTATAAGCAATCTTGGATAAAAATGAGATTTGCCAAATTATCCCTTACCTAAGGTCCGATATGCTTCGTATGTATCTGAAACTACTCTATAATGATTTAAATAATGTAATTGAATTATTATAGAATCATATTCAATGTTATGATATCATATATGGTTCACTTATGACTTTATATTACTCGTTCTTTTTTATGTTCCATGTTAAAGCCGCGTTTTTGGTAAAATACTTTTATTTATGGTACGTGTTTGGAATTTTTGTTCTTGATATTATTATTTATTATATCGTGATTTACTTAATTCTAGAATCTAAATCATGATTTTTATATCATATATATATTAAGTATATATATATATATAATAGATATATAAATGAAATTAAATACACAGTTCCTGGATACAGTAGGCCGTACGTACGCATGAACGTTGTTTTCCTTTCCTTATTGACTTGAATGGAAGTAAGTAGATAACATAAATATATACATAAATCCATTAGCTTTATCATGTCATATATTTGATTAATATTAATTATATATAATTTATAATCATTCTTGAATGGTTAACATGGAGAATGAATCTCACCGTGTCGTGGAAACGGTAATCCGTACGTATGCACGAGCGATGATATCATTCCCATAATTATTGAATTGAATTGGAGTGGATGATATAATATCACAGAATCATTATTATGTTATAATAACTATATATAGTTATTATTTACACCATTATACCCATCCAAGTATGGTGGTGGTGGAAAAACAGATTACACCATGGCGTGGAGACGATATTCTGTACGTACGAATGCGCGGTGATTTCTTTTTCTGTAGGATGGATAGAAGGTTAAATGGGGTTGTTTTAAATTTATAATAACATATCATTATATTATTTATAATTATGTTATTAATTTATAATGAAACAACTAAATAATAAGAAATTTAAGAATAAAGAAAACTTGAAAGAATCGGTCGAAGAGATTACCTCTTCTTCGACACACCACTTTTAAACTTCTTCTTAGGGCACTAGAGTTAGTCTTTTGAGGAGACCAGAAACATTATGATATAACTAGAGAGGTTTAGAAGAGTAATTGGAAGTGTTTTTCCGAGCTTCAAGGCTCAAAAGGGTGTGAAGTGAAGAGAGAAGGGGTGCCCTTTTTATAAGGGAGGGGAGGGGCACCTTAGGAAAATCTTAAAATATTATTTTATAATAAAGTCATATTAGGTTTTTAATAGCTCCAAATTGATTTATTTAGAAGCTAAGGTTGGGATGGGTCTAACTACTCTAAGAAAATAGGTTTTAGACAAGTTTAGGTAACTATTTTAACCTTATCATTTAGATTTAACTCAAAGTTAGATAATTTAACTTTTACTGGGTCTTTTTGTTTTCTTACACTATATGGCTAATAAAAATACTGTAACAAACCAAAATAACCCCAAGTGGTTCATTATTAATATATATATATATATAATTATATAATTCATTTGGATTAACCTTATATTTTTTGGAATATAATAAGAATTAATAAAATAATATTTGTTCTAAAAACAATTTTATGTCAATTTTGACACTATTTGGTACTTGATTTTTGTGAAAATCATAACAGCATTATTAGTGCGAAAAAAGTTATATAAATAAATAATAACATGTCATATTAACCTATAAAATTAGTTTAATTCATAAAAAGTATCAAATTACATTTATTTCGGTATTTATAACATCAATTATGTTAATATTTAATTAATAAGGTAATTACTACATCATAATTGTGTCATAAATAAATTAACTTATATAATGTCTAAAAATTATAAATAAAATACCATTATGTAGGAAATATTTTTATATTTCTAATGAATATTTATAGCTGAATTTATCTTATGTATAACCCTATATTAAAAATGTTTTAGTTATTAAACATTGATTTTAACTATTTTAACTCTTCTTTAAATAAAATAATAATAAATGTTATAATCTAATACAAGTGGACCAAAAGGTTAATATTTTATTCCTAAGGTTGTTTCTGGTCGAATTACACTTATCCAATAGAATTATAACATGTTTTAGGGTAATATTAATATCATTTTTACCCTTAATTACCCTATTTACTTTTAACCGTGGTAAATAAAAGTAAAAAGTTACTATTCACCAAAAATTATTTTTATCTTGTTGAACCACACATTACACCTTGATATTAACCGTGTCTCTCAGATTTTCAAAATTCCACTCACTGAAGTGGTAAAATTATGTTTCATGTAAATTTGCAAATGCTCCTTGGTGGTGGGAAAAAGACAGTAAAAATGTCAATATAATTTTTATATCTCTTAAATTATTATAAACTAATTCCAATAAATTAAATTTAACATATATAGGTATTATGTATCTATTTTGACCTAAAATAATTTTAAATAAAATAAATTATTATTTAAATAAAATGTCGGGTTTTAAATAGTAACTCAATGTTTTCACTATTCATCAAAAATTGAAAGTTTTTAGAAAAATACAAAAAATTCACTCAAGGCTAATTTCAATATTCCGAATCCAAAAATGAAATCCATTTTGATAGATAAAAGTTATAAAATTTCAAAACGTGGGTATTAATATTCATAACTGCTAGTTCATAATAATATTATAATAATATCTCGTTTAGTGAAACTCTGTATTGCGTACAACACAGGCTATCGAGGAAGGTTGCTTCTAGAGTGAAACACAATCCTAGAATAGTGTTTTCATGTACTGTATGCTAGTATGGTGTTGCGTATAGTGCAAGCTAATCCTTGTGTAGCATACAACACAAGACGTCAAAGAAATTAAAAGAAAATTTTTCATTAAATCTCAGGGTGTTAAATTCTATCCCCCCTTAAAATGAATTTCGCCCTTGAAATTCATCAGGGTTATAAATGGTTTAGTACATGAATGTTTCTTTTATAAAAACCCACATCGTAAAAAGTAATATTAAAACATAATTTTAAAAACTAAAGTTTGAAATGTAACGATTACCCAAAGTAACTCATCACTGGGTTTCCACATAGGAGAACATAGGTGAAAATATGGATATGGAAGAGAAATCTAAGCATCATGTTCTAATGGAGAGTGGTAGAGAACATGGATATGAAAAAAATAACAATCACAAAGCCTTAAATTTGTGATGATCTAAGTTACCATCTGATTCATCAGATATAAGAGCACTAGGACAACATTTTTGGTTTCCAAGATCATTTCCCTAACACTGATGAACTTTTACATAAGGAGAAATTCTTACTTGATTTCAGTGTAATATCATCATTTGTCATTCCATGAACAATTTCCACATAATCTCTATTTAAATTAATGAAGATGAATTTTTCATTCATGAAGTGTTAACAGATCATGCGATAGAATGATAAGTCATCCCATCCGTTTCTATCACAAAAAGGTTAGCATAAGTCCATCTATGGTTAGTTTAATACTATATGATTGCAACAATGGACTTATACTTCATCTATCATACCACTTAATAAAATAGAACTATCTTCTACTAACCATGGACTTCCTGTAGGCCAGTGGTAGGCGCTAAAGGCCCTTCACACTTCGGTTGTGGGTTCGATTCCCATAGCCTTGTCTGATGCGACTGGTTTTCGCCCTTCCTATGGGTTGTCCTTTTTCTAAAACTACATTATTATAACCTTCCATCAATAATATAGAAAATAGTTAAAGACTTAAACAATACTAACTTATTTCCAACATAATCCATTCCAATTTTTAGGCTTATCCAAAATACTTCTGTCAAAGCTCATAGTATAAAGAAAACAATTACTAGAAATGTCATCTGATGAGCATGTGAATACCATCATTTATCCCCCATATATCATACGATATATCTTGTTGGTCAAATTACAAACATGTGAATACCTTAATCATATATTCTCTTGAAAAATGAATACCCATTGAACCTTAGTGAAAACATGAATGTTGTCAAAAGTTAACTCTTTCCACAAACTAAAATCCCAAAATTCTATATAGTCAAACCATACTATTACTTAGTCCTTATATTAGTCATGAACTCATGAATACTATTAAACATTTCATTTTCTCCTTATCATATCGTCTACTTTCCGAAATATTTGAATTACTTTTCATGGTTAACATTAACATATAATTATTGAAAACCAGAATAAACCAATACTGAGATATTCCAATATTCCATAGTACTATAAATTAGATTCCACAACATTATTTTGGAATCCCATTATATTAACACATAATCATTCCACTACATCTTTGTCATTCTCAACATCGCCAATAGTGATCGCATGTTATTTCCCTTTTTACTTTCCCTTAAGAGGTTGCTCACATCGATCATCATTAACCCTTGGAGTAGTGCATTGGTTATCATAATGCCCCATTTCCTTGCACTTGATGCATTGAAGTGTTAGTGGAGTGTTCTCTGTTGAATTTTCTCTATTCACATCATTAGAAACCTTTTTCCATTACTTTGGAACTCATCTAATTTATGACCTTCTTTTCCACACTTGAAACATTTTCTAGTACCTTTTAGAAAATCTCCACCATGTTTCTTTCCACACTTTGAGCATAAAGATACATTGAACTTCTTTTCACCATTGTTCTAAGTTTTTTCCTTGAACTCCATATTTTGTTTCTTGTCAAAACCATGAGATGGATATGTTACACTGACTTACAGTTCTACCATGATAGCACAACCTAAAATTTCTTCATAGCTACTGAAGTCTCTTATAGCTAATGTCGTTCGAAGACTTGGTTTTAAGCCACTGAAAAATCGATCAACTTTATGTTCTGGTTGGACGATAAAACTAGATTCATACCTTGAAAGTCTTGTAAAATTCACTTCATATATACCAACAGATTCATCATCCCTCTTCTTAAGCTTAAGGAACTCCTTTTCCATCATTGTTCTAAGAATAAGAGGGAAGTACTTACTAAAAAACAAGTTCTTGAACTCGTCCCATTCCATGGATTCAATTTCATCGTGCGACCTTTTATTCTTAATTAGAGTCCACCACTGGTCTGCTTCACCTTCTAAAGGGTAAACAGCTAGAATGAATTTATCATGTACCGAACAGTGAAGTATGGAAAATATCTTTTCAATGGTACTGATCCATTTTTAAACAACAAGTGGAACAAAAGACCCAATGAACGAAGGTGGACGTTTCCTTATGAAGGACTCAATAGAATATTGGTCCCTTCTCGGATCATTTGGAAATCCAGAATGATTCATATCTTGTGTAAGTATAACAATAATATTTTTCACTCCATCTCACATCACATTTGGTTGTTCAGTAGGACAATCATTGCATTTTCCATTATATTGATCAACATGATTCCTTCGGGTTCCAGCCATTGTCTAAAACCCAAAAAGAATAGTGTGAGATGAAAAAATCATGCTAGGGAAAAAAACATAATAAAGAGGGAGTACCTTCAATATATAAAATGTTATGGTTAATTATAAGATTGTTAACATAATTCTAGGACTATAACCAATACTTATACTTAACCTTACGGACATCTGTAGACATACCTTTGAAATATCTCTAGGGATCTCACTAAAGTTTTTGATCCTAGTTTCCAAAGGTTAACTAAACATTTCCTCTGATACCAACTATAGAGACCCAAAGCATGACGTACATAGAAATTACATTACTTTTGTGTAATATCTAATACATAACAAAAATAGACACCAAAGTATCATAATAGTTTAGTGTCTTTGGAAACATGGAACATAATCTTCTAATCATGGTGAATGATCTTCAACATCTCCCATAAAGATCTTTCCCTTTTGTTTTTTTTACCAAAAACCTTTCTTTATATTCTGGGGAAAAGAAAACATAAAAAGGGTGAGCTAAAATGCTCAGTAAGGGTAAACATAGAGAACATAAAAAAATCCACAAACATTTGAATGAAAAAACTTGAACATAAAATCTAAACATCAAAACCTTGAACAAAGACATAAGTCATGGAAGTTAATATAGAATATATCATAATGGAACAACAATCCTGATAAAATATCCTGGGAAGAAAAAATGTAATTTTGGATAACCATTAAGCACTTGATATTATTTCCACAGTAGCTAAGGCATTTCTGCCAAGACCATCTTAGTGGACAAAGTCCACTACTGAAACGAGTTCACTCCTCGTTCCAGTCCTGTATTACTGAACTGGAATAACATGTCATTCCAGCCATGTCTATCTCATGAGATATAAATCGTTACCCAATTAATTGAAGGGAGATATAGGTCCCACCCATCTCATAATGAAATCATTCTTACTTGTGCCACAAAATAAACATAAATCATTCATCATAACCCAAAGAATAAAATGGGTTTCATAAACATCATCCCATCATAACATAATCCATATAAAAAATGGATATCATTCATTATAAGAAAATTGAAACCATGTAAATCATAGAGAAATTATACATGAAACATACACATATGAAATAATGTCATCTTAGATGGAAAATAGTTTTGATAAATCATTTGAAATGAATTCTTGAGGAAAATATCCTTTCATCTTCAAAATCATTTTCTTTTCACAAAATGCCACAAACTTTTAAAAGAAAAGGATTTTATTGAAAATAACCGTGAAATTTTGTAGAGGAGTCATCATTGAAATAAGTTTTTATGAAACTGTAAAAATCCATTCACGCCGTATAAGTTAAAAAAACATTCTCCTCGTACTTTTGTCGGAAAATATAAAGAGTTTCTCATATGGTAAACAAAAGAAAGATTCCTTCCATAACACAAAGTAAAAGTCAAAGTGGGGTAAACATGACATTAATGATACATGGAATAATATTAATCCCTTTATGAAAAACATTTTATTGTCATGGATTAACAATATTAACTCAGTAAATACTTACGTATAAGCAATCTTGGATAAAAATGAGATTTGCAAAATTATCCATTACCTTAGGTCCGATATGCTTCGTAGGTATCTAGACCTCCTATATAATGATTTAAATAATTTCATTGACATATTACAGAATCATATTCATTGTTATGATATCATATATGTTTCATTTATGACTTTATATTACCTGTTCTTCTGTAAGTTCAATGTTAAAGCAACGTTTTGGGTAAAATCGTTTATTTATCGTACATGTTTGGACTTGATGTTCTTGATTTTATTAATACATATATCCTGATTTACTTACTTCCAGAATGTAAATCATTATTTATATATCATATATATATTCAGTATATATATATAATAGGTATATAAATAAAATTAAATACACTGTTCATGGAGACGGTAGGCCGTACGTACGCATGAATGCTGTTTTCCTTTCCTTGTTGTCTTGAATGGAAGTATAGATTTTGTTTAATGTAAAAATGAAATAAGTTTTGATTATGTTATACGAAACACCAAACAAAGCTTTCAATACATGTAGCCCTAACTTGGCTTGCATTACACGAACTCAAGACCTTCTTCGATGGCATGTGTAGTACGCAATACCAAGTTTCACTAAACGAAATATTATTATAATATTATTATGAACTAGTCGTTATGAATAGTAATACCCACTTTTTGAAATTTTATAATTTTTTTTTTAAAATGGACTTCATTTTTGGATTCGGAATATCAAAATTATCCTAGGGTGAATTTTTGGTATTTTTCTGAAAACATTCAATTTTTGATAAATAGTGAAAATACTGGGTTACTATTTAAAAACCGACCTTTAATTTAAATAATTATTTATTTTATTTAAATTTATTTTAGGTAAAAATTGATACATAATACCTATATATGTTCAATGTAATTCATTGGATCCATTTTATAATAATTTTAGATATATAAAAATTATATTGAACTTTTTCCCATCTTTTTCCCACCTCCTAGGAGAATTTGAAAATTTACATAAAAATTAATTTTACCGCTTCTATGAGTGTAATTTATAAAATCTGAGAGATACGGTTAATATCAATGAGTAAAATGTTGTTCAATAAGATAAAAAATATTTTTGGTGAATAGTAACTTTTTACTTTTTTATAACCACGGTTAAAAGTAAATAGGGTAATTAAGGGTATGAATGATATTATTATTACCCTAAAACATGTCCTAATTCTATTGGATAAGTTTAATTAGACCAAAAACAACATTAAGAAAAAAATATGTCCATTTAGGTCCACTTGGATTAGATTTGGACACTTATTATTATTTTATTTAAAGAAGAGTTAAAATAGTTAAAATCAATGTTTAATAACTAAAACATTTTTAATATTGGGTTATAAATAAGATACATTAGACTATAAATATTCATTAGAAAGCTAAAAAAAATTTCATACATAATGGTATTTTATTTATAATTTTTAGACATTAAATAATTTAATTTATTTATGACACAATGATGATGCAGCGATTACCTTATTAATGACATATTAAAATAATTGATGTTATAAATACCCAAATAAATGTAATTTGGGCCTTTTTATGAATTAAAATAATTTTATAGGTTAATATTACATTTTAGTATTGATTTAATAAACGTTTTTTGAACTAATCATGCTGTTATGATTTTCAGAAAAATCACGTACCAAATAGTGTCAAAATTGACATAAAATTGTTTTTTAAAACAATATTATTTTAATAATTGTTATTTTATTCCAAAAAATCTGTGGTTTGGAAAAATTACTTAGATAAGGTTATATATATTAATAATGAACAACTTGGGATTTTTTTGGCTTGTTATAGTAAGTTTATTAACCATATAGTGTAAAACAATGAAGACACGGTAAAAGTTAAATTATTTAATATAGAGTTAAATATAAATGATAAGGTTAAAATAATAACCTAAGATTGTCTAAAACCTATTGGTTGAGATGACTGAGACTAATCCCAACTTTAGCTTCTAAATAAATCAATTTGTAGCTATTATAAACCGAATATGACTTTGTTATAAAGTAATAATTTTAGTTTTTCAAAGGTGTCCCTCTCCTCCCTTATAAAACGGGAACACCTTCCCTCTTGTCTTCACACATTTTTGAGCCTTTAAGCTCTGACAAACCCTAAAAATTCCTCTTCTCAACCTCTCTAGTTATATCATATAGGTTCTGGTCTTCTCAAAAGACCATCTCTAGTTCCCTAAGTAGAAGATTAAAGGAGGTGCGTCGAGGAAGAGGTAATATCTTCTACCGACACTTTCAAGTTTCTTCCTTTTTCTACTTCCTCTTATTTAGTTGTTTCATTATAAAATAATAACATAAGTATTACTTATATACTGATATGTTATTATAAATATGAAACAGACCTATTTCACCTTCTATCCATCCTACAGAAAACGAAATCACCGAGTATGCGTACGTATGGAATACTGTCTCCACACCATGGTGTAATCAGTTTTTCCACCACCACCTTACATGGATGGGGATAATGGTGTAAATAATAACTATATATATTTATTATAAAATCATACTAATTCTAAGATATTATATCATCCACTCTAATTCCATTCAATAAATATGTGAACTATATCATCGCTCGTGCGTACGTACGGATTACCGTCTCCACGACACGGTGAGATTTATTTTCCATGTTAACCATTGAAGAATGATTATAAAGTATATATAATCAATAATAAAGAAATATATGACATAAATAAGCTACTGGATTTGTGCATATATATATATATATAAATATATGTCATCTACTTTCTTCCATTCAAGTCAATAAGGAAAGTAAAACAACGTTCATGCGTACGTATGGCATGTCGTCTCCATGAATGGTGTCTTTCATTTCATTCATCTATCTATTATATATATATATATTGAATATATATATGATATATAAATCATGATTTAAATTATGGAAGTAAGTAAATTATGATATACGTAATAATAATATCAAGAACAACATGTCCAAACATGTACGATAAATAAAACAATTTTACCCAAAGCACTGCTTTGACATGGAATTTACAAAAGAACGGGTAATATAAAGTCATAAGTGAATAATATATGATATCATAAAAATGAATATGATTCTGTAATAAGTAAAAGAAATTATTTAAATAATTATACATGAGTTTCAGATATGTGTTAATCATATCAATCCTAAGGTAAGGGATAACATTTCCATCTATTTTTTATCCGAGATTGTTTATTCGTAAATATTTACTAGGGTTATTGTTATCATATATGTCCATGTTTTCTAAAAATGATTTCATGTATTTTTAATGTCCTTTTTAACCATTTTTTACTTTTACCACATTTTATGGAAGGAATATTTGTTTTTTTACCATACGAGGATCTTTTTGACTTTTCTGACAAAAGTACGAGGAGAATGTTTATTTAACTTATACAGCATGAACAGATTTTTACAGATTTATAACGCCTTATTTTTATGAAGTTTACTCTTCAAGATTTAATGTCTATTTTCACCAAAATAATTTTATTTTAAAATTGAATGGATTTTTTTGAAAAGAAAATGATTTTTAAGAAGAAAGGATAATTTACACAAGAATTCCTTTCAAGTGTTTTATCAAAACCATTTTCCATCTAAGATGACATTATTTCATATGTGGATATTTCAAGTATAATATGTCTATGATTTACATGGTTTAACTTTTCTTATGATGAAATGATATCCATTTGGTTTATATGGATTTTGTTATGATGTGATGATGTTTATGAAACCCATTTTTATTCTTTGGGTTATGATGAATGATTTAGGTTTATGTTGTGGGAAAAGTAAGAATGATTTCATTATGAGATGGGTGGGACCGATATCTCTCTCCAATGCAATGGGTAAAGATTTATATCTCATGAGATAGGCATGGTTGTAATGGAAAGATAATCTGGGTCAGTGCTACAGGACTAGAATGAGGAGTGAACTCGATTCAGAAAGGGACTTTTTCCACTAAGATAGTCTTGACAACAATGTTTTGGCTACTATGGAAATCATATCACATGCTTAATGTTTTTCTACAATTAAATGTTTTATTACCAGGCTATTTTATCATGATTGATGTTCCATTATGATCTATGCCTTATATACTGCCATGTTTTTTTCATTGCTCAAGATTTTAAAGGATAAAAATTATTTTCATGTTTTTAAGTTCAAATGTATACGGTTGGTGTTATATTCTAATCATGGTGAAAGATCTTCGATATCTCCCATAAAGATCTCCCGCTTTTGTTTTCTTACCTAAAACCTTTCATTATATCCTGGGGAAAAGAAAACATAAAGAGGGTGAGCTCAAATTCATAGTAAGGTTAATCATAGAGAAAATAAAACAAACCATATACATTTGAACTTCAAAACATGAACATAAAGTTTTAATTTCAAAATCTTGAGTTGTGAAATAAATCTTGAGTTGTGAAATAAATCTTGGCAGTACGTAAGGCATAGATCATAAAGTAACATCAATCATGATAAAATAGCATGGGAATAATACATGTAATTATGTAAAACAATTAAGCACATGATATGATTTCTATAGCATCCAAGGCATTGCTGCCAATACCATCTTAGTGGACAAAAACCATTACTGAACCGAGTTCACTCCTCGTTCCAGTCCTTTACTACTGAACCAGATTAACTTACCATTCCAACCTTGTCTATCTCATGAGATATAAATATTTACCCAATGCATTGGAGGGAGTTATAGGTCCCACCCATATCATAATGAAATCATTCAAACGTGTGCCACAACAGAATCATAAATCATGCATCATAACCCAATGAATAAAATGGGTTTCATAAACATCATCCCATCATAACATAATCCATATAAAACAAATGGATATCATTTCATCATAATAAAAGTGAAACTAGGTAAATCATTGAGACATTATACTTGAAACATACACATATGAAATAATTTTATCTTAGATGGAAAATGGTTTTGATAAAACACTTGAAATGAATTCTTGAGGAAAATATTCTTTCTTATTCAAAATCATTTTCTTTTCACAAAATGCCATGCAATTTTAAAAGAAAATAATTTTTTTCAAAATAATAATGAAATAATGTAGAGTAAGCTTCATGAAAATAAATCATTATAAAACCATAAAAACCCATTCACACCATATAAGTTAAAAAAACATTCTCCTTGTACTTTTTTCGGAAAAGTCAAAAAGTTCCTCATATGGTAAACAAAAGAAAGATTCCTTCCAGAACACAAAGTAAAAGTCAAAGCGGGGTAAAAATGACATTAAAAATACATGGAAAAATATTAAATATTTTATGAAAAACATTTTATGGGAATGGATGAAAAATATAACCCTAGTAAATACTTATGTATAAGAAATCTTGGATAAAAATGTGATTGTAAAATTATCCCTTACCTTATGTCCAATTTATTCTATATTTTTCCGAGACTCCAGTATAGTGGGTTTAAACATATTATTAACTTTTAACATAACCATAATAATATTTACAATATCATATATGATTCACTTACGACTTTATATTATCCATCCATTTGTCAAATCCATGTTAAAGCAGCATTTTGGGTAAAATGGTTTCATTTATCGTCCATGTTTTGACTTGTAATTATTAATATGATTGCTTAGATCATTATTACTTAATTAAAAAAATATAAAACATGATTTATATATAATATATATTCAGAATATAAATATATATAATAGATAGATAAATTGAAAGAAATACACCGTTCATGGAGACGGTAGGCCATACGTATGCATGAACATTGTTTTTTGTTTCCTTATTGAATTTAATGGAATTAAGTAGATGAAATACATACATATATATATATACATAAATCTAGTATCATTATTATGTCATATAATTCATTATTATTTATTATATATACTTTATAATTATTCTTAAATGGTTAACATAGAGAATGAATCTCATCGCGTCGTGGAGACGATAATCCGTACGTACGCACGAGCGATGATATCAATCCCATAATTATTGAATTGAATTAGAGTGTATGATATAATATCTCAGAATCATTATGATGTTATAATAACTATATATAGTTAATATTTACACCCTTATACCCATCCAAGTAAGGTGGTGGAGTAAAAACATATTACACCACGACGTGGAGACGGTATTCCGTACGTATGCACGCGTGGTGATTTTGTTTCCCATAGGATGGATAGAAAGTGAAATGGGGTTGTTTCATATTTATAATAACATGTCAGTATATTATTGATACTGATGTTATTACTTTATAATTAAACAACTAAAGAAGAAGACGTTTAAGAAGAAAGAAACTTGAAATAATCTGTAGAAGAGATTACCACTTCATCGATGCACCTCTTTTAAGCTTCCTCTTAAAGCACCAGAGTTTATCTTTTTAGGAGACCAGAACCTCTATAATGTTTCTAGGAAAGTTTAGAATGGAAATGGGCAGGGTTTGGGTGAGCATGAAAGTTCAATATTGTGTAAACAAAAGAGGGAGGAGGTTCCCTTTTATAAGGGAGGAGAGGGGCACCTTTTGAAAAACATAAAATATTATTTTATAATAATGTCATATTCGGTTTTTAATAGCTCAAATTAATTTATTTCTAAGATAAGGTGGGGATTGGTAGAAATTATCTCAAACAATAGGTTTTATACAAGTTTAGGTTACTAATTTAACCTTATCATTTAGATTTGACTCTATGTTAAATAATTTAACTTTTACAGCGTCTTTTTGTTTTCTTAAACTGTATGGTTAATAAACATACTATAACAAGGTAAAAGAACCCCAAGTGGTTAATTATTCATATATATAACCTTATATAATCATTTTTCTGAACCATATATTTTTTGCAATAGAATAACAATTAATAATATAATATTTGTTTTAAAAACTACTTAAATTCAATTTTGACTCTATTTGGTAATTGATTTTTGTGAAAATAATAACAGAATCATTAGTTAGAAAAAAATTAAATAAATAAATACTAACATGTCATATTCACCAATAAAATTAGTTGAAATTATAAAAAATATCAAATTAAATTTATTTGGGTATTTATTACATCAATTATGTTAATATTTCATTAATAAGATAATTATTGCATCATCATTGCGTCATAAATAAATTAAATAATGTAATGTATAAAAATTATAAATAAAATACCATTATGTAGGAAATATTTTTATATTTCTAATGAATATTTATAGTCTAATTTATCTTATGTATAACCTTATATTAAAAATGTTTGAGTTATTAAACATTGATTTTAACTCTTTTAACTATTCTTTAAATAAAATAATAATAATTTTCCTAATCTATTCCAAGTGGACCTAAATGGTCATATTTTATTATCAAGGATGTTATTTCTCGAATTACACTTATCCAATATAATTAGGACATGTTTTAGGGTAATAATAATAACATTTTTACCCTTAATTACCCTATTTTATTTTTAATCGTGGTAAATAAAAGCAAAAAGTTACTATTCAACAAATATTATTATTATCTTATTGAACCACATTTTACTACTTGATATTAACCATGTATCTTGGATTTTTTAAATTCCACTCACAGAAGTCGTAAAATTATGTTTTATGTAAATTTGCAAATTCTGCTAGGAGGTGGGTAAAAGACAGTAAAAAGTTCAATAAAATTTTTATATATCTAAAATTATTATAAAATGACTCCAATGAATTAAATTGAACTTATATAGGTATTATGTATCTATTTTGACCTAAAATAAACTTAAATAAAATAAATAAATATTGAAATAAAAATTCGGTTTTAAACTATAACTAAGTGTTTTTCACTATTCATCAAAAGTTGAATGTTTTGAGAAAAATACAAAAAATCACCATAGGCTAATTTCGATATTACAAATCAAAAAATGAATTCCATTTTGAAAGATAGAATTTATAAAATTTCAAAAAGTGGTAATTACTATTCATAACGACTAGTTTATATAACATATCATTGTTTAGTGAAACTCGGTATTGCGTACAACACACACTATCATGGAAGGCCGCAATTGCATGTAATATAAGCCAAGTCAGGGATGCAAGTAGTGAAAGCTACTTTTGGTGTAGCATGAAACACAAGACATCAATGAAATCAAAAAGAATAAAATCTCAGGGTGTTACATTCTACCCCCCTTAAAATGAATTTCTCCCTCGAAATTCATCGGGGTTATAAATGGTTCACTACTCTAAAGTTTCTTTAATAGAAACCTACATCATAAAAAGGAATACCAAAACATAACTTTAAAAACTAAAGTATGAAACTTAATAGTTACCCAAATTAACTAATCATTGGGTTTCCAAATAGGATAACATAGGTAAAAATATGGATATGGAAGAGAAATCTTACCATCAAGTTCTGATGGAGAGTGGTAGAGAACATGGCTATGAAAAATCCAACAATCAAAAAGCCATAAATTTTTGATGATCTAAGGTACCATCTGATTCATCAGATATGAGGGAAATAGGACAACATTTTTTGGTTTTCAAGATCATTTCCCCAATGTTGAAGAATTTGAATTAGAAGAAATACTTACTTTATTTCGGAATAATCTTGACGTTTTTCATGCCTTGAACAATTTCCACTTCATCTCTTAAAGAAATGATGTTGAATTTTTCATTCGTGAGGTGTTATCAAATCATGTGTCTAAGACTCATGTATAGTGGGTTTAAACATAGAACTTAGTGTTTTTCACTATTCATCAAAAATTGAATGTTTTCAAAAACATAACAAATATTCACCATAGGCTAATTTTGATATTCCGAATAAAAAAATATGGCCCATTTTGAAAGATAAAATTTATAAAATTTAAAAAAGTGGGTATTAATATTCATAATGGCTAGTTCATAATAATATTATAATAATATATCGTTTTTTAGTGAAACCCAGTATTACGTACAACATACGCTATCGGGGAAGGTCGCGATTGCGTGTAATGAATGCCAGGGTAGGGTTGCGAGTAGTGAAAGACTCCTTTGTTGTTGCGTACAACAAAATCCAACCATATTCAAGTTATACATTGAATATATATATATATATAATCTCAATGTTGCGGAGAATAACTACTATCAAACAAACTTGAAATTGTGTGTAACACGATCCAAGAATATTATTTCATATAATACAAGCTAATAAGGTGTTGTGTATAGTGAAGGATAATATTGGTTTAGTATACGACCAAAGAAATCAAATAAATTAAAAAGAATAATTCTCATAAAATCTCAGGTAGTTAGATTATACCCCCCTTAAAATGAATTTTTCCCTCAAAATTCTTTGGGGTTATAAATGGTTTTCTACTTGAAGTTTCTTTAATAGAAACCCACATCATAAAAAATAAAACCAAAACATAACTTTAAAAACTAATGTATGAAACGTAATGGTTACCCAAATTAACTAATCATTGGGTTTCCACATAGGAGAACATAGGTGAAAATATGGATATGAAAGAGAAATCTGACCATCATGTTCTGATGGAGATTGGTAGAGAACATGGATATGAGAAATCCAACAATCACAAAGCCATAAATTTGTGATGATCTAAGGTACCATCTGATTCATAAGATTTGAGGGTAATAGGAAAACATTTTTTGGTTTTCAAGATCATTTCCCTAATGTTGAAGAATTTTAATTAGAAAAAATACTTACTTTATTTTGGTACCATCTCACCGTTGTTCGTACCTTGAACAATTTCCACTTCATCTCGTAATGAAATGAAGTTGAATTTTTTATTCTTGAAGTGTTAGCAGATCATGTGATAGAATGATGGGTCATTCCATCTGTCTCAACAAAAGGTCAAAAAAAGTTATCAAATATACATAAGTCCATCTATGGTGAGGTTAATCGTAAATGATTCCAAAAATAGACTTATACTTCATATATCATACCTCTTAATAAAATAAAACCAGTTTCTACTATCTAGGGACTTCCTGTATGCCAATGGTAGGTGATAAAGGCATTTCGCACTCCGGTTGTGGGTTTGATTCCTGCAACCTTTTCTGACGCGACGGGTTTTCACCCATCCTATGGGTTTTCCTTTTTTTAAAACCATACTATTATAATAAAACAAAAAGTTCTAGCCTTAAACAATACTATCTATGTTTAACTTAATCTATTCTAATATTTAGGTTTATCCAAAATACTTCTGTCCAATCTCATAGTATAAATAAAACAATTACTAGAATGGTCATCTACCATGCATTGAATACAATCATTTATCTCCCGTATATCATAAGATATATATATATATATATATATATATATATATTTGGTCACATTCCAAACATGTTAATTCCGTAATCTTGTGTTCTCTTGAAAAATGAATACTCATTGAACCTTAGTGAAAACATGAATATTGTCAAAAGTTAACTCTTTCTACATACCAAAATCCCAAAAAACTGTATACTCAAACCATGATATCACATTGTCCTTATACCTGTCATGATCTCATTAATAATATCAAACATCTCATTATCTCTTTATCCTTTCGTTATGCACATATAATCTACCTTCCAAAAATATTGGAATAAACTTTAATGGTTACCGATACCATTCATCATATACTTTCAAAAACTCAAGGAATGACAACAGTTTAACAATCCATAGATTTTTCTTTATTCCATAGTACCATACATTATTCTTAATAATCTTACAATCATTCCACTACCTTCTTAAACCACCGACTGAGCTTAATCATTTCTTTAATCTCATATATCATTTGTAGTCTCTTCGTCATCAACAACATAAATACTACCCATACAACCATGCTGATTCTCTTCATGAAATTTTCCCTTAGAGCATTGTTTTTCATAATGCTCGTACATTCCACATTTAAAACATTTAACCGTTGTTGAGGTCTTAGTAATAACATTATCATCATCCATGGTGTTAATTGAACCTTTTCCTTTACAATTACTGGCTTTGTGTCCTCCTTTTCCACACCAAAAGCATCTTCCAGTTCCTTTGAAACATTCTCCCTAATTCCTCTTCCCACATGATGTACATGAGGGAAATTGAACTTTCTTTCCTCTATGATCATCATGAAACTCCATCTCTCTCTTATTAGCTGATTCAGGAAACTTACCAAATTTGAGATTATTGATCATATTATGAGATTTCTAATTAGGTATAATAATGATATGTGGACCTCCAAATCCAATTTCATTTAGTTTCTCATGAAGTATATCATTCCATTGTCCATTATATCTTCCATTATCATTAATCTTCCTGTTTCCAGCCATTTTCTAGAACCCAAAAAAATTTTGTGAGAGGAAAAAATCATAACCAAGGGGGAGTACCTTCAAAATATAACATCTTAGGTTTAATTCTAATATCGTTACCGTAATTATAGGACTATAACATACACTTATACTTATCCTTAGGGACATCCCTAGATATACCTTAGAAACATATCTAGGGATCTCACTAATGTTATCGCATCCTAGTTTCCAAAGGTAAACTAGACCTCCCTCTAATACCAAATATAACGGTCTGGAATTACTTCCAGTGGACTATAATTGAAACCTATCAGGGAAATCCATGGGTAGCTACAACCCCCTAGGTGGGACACACCACTATCCCCAGTGGAATCCATTTCCTCATGAAGCCCTTAGGCGGAGATCCATGATTCGTCCAATGCTCACATGTGAGAGTTTCCAAGGGTCGGATTCATTCCTACCTCTATTGCCTCTGATACCAACTATAGAGACCCATACTTTACGTACATGGACATGAAATTAATTTTTCAAAATATTTAATACATAACAAAAACCAATAGTCAAGGATCGTAATATTTTAGTGTCTTTGGAAACTCAGAACATAATCTTCTAATCATGGTGAAAGATCTCCAACATCTCTCATTGAGAACTTCAACTTTTGTTTTCCTACCTAAAACCATTATTTATATTCTGGGGAAAAGAAAAAATATAAATGGTGAGCTCAAATTCCCAGTAAGGGTAAACATGGAGAAAATAAAACAAACAATATACATTTTAACGTAAAAAAATGACAATAATGTTTAAACATCAAAATCTTGAGAAATGGAATAAAACATGGCAGTACATAAGGCATAGATAATAATGGAACATCAATAATGATAAAATTTCATGGGAATAAAACATTTAATTGTGTATAACCATTAGAAACAAGATATGATTTCTTTAGTAGCCAAGGCATTGCTGCCAAGACCATCTTAGTGGACAAAGTCACTTTATGAATCGAGTTCACTCCTCATTCCAGTCCTGTATCACTGAACTGGATTAACTTACCGTTCCAGACATGTATATCTCATGAGATATAAATCTTTAACCAAGGCATTGGAGGGAGATATAGGTCCCACCCATCTCATAATGAAATCATTTTTTTGTGTGCCACAAAATCAAAAATCACACATCATAGAATGACCCATATAATAAAATGGGATTCTTAAACATCATGTCATCATAACATAATCCATAAAAAATGAATATCATTTCATCATAAGAAAAATAAAACCATGTAAATAATATATACATTATACTTTAAACTTAAACATATTAAATAATGTCATTTTATATGGAAAAGTGTTTTGATAAAACACTTGAAATGAATTCTTAAGGAAAATATCCTTTCTTCTTCAAAATCATTTAATTTTCACAAAATACCATGAAATTTTAGAATAAAAAGTTTTTGTTGAAAATAGTTATGAAATATTTTCGAGTAATCTTCGTGAATGTAAGGCGTTATAAAACCATAAAAATCCATTCATGTCATATAAGTAAAAAAACATTCTCCTCGTACTTTTCTCGGAAAAGTCTAAAAAGTTCCTCGTATGGTAAAGAAAAGAAAGATTCTTTCTATAACATGTTGTAAAAGTAAAAAAACTGGTAAAAAGGAAATTAAAAATACATGAAAACGTTTTTAGAAAACATGGACAAGGATGATAACTATAACCCTAGTAAATACTTACGAATAACAATCTTGGTTAAGAACGAGATTGGAATAGTTATCCCTTACCTTAGGTCCGATATGCTTCGTACGTATCCGGACCTCCTGTATAATGATTTAAATAATTTCTTTGACTTATTAAAAAATCATATTCATTTTTATGATATCATATATGGTTTACGTATGACTTTATATTACCCATTCTTTTGTAAATTCCATGTTAAATTAGCGTTTTGGGTAAAATCATTTTATTTATCGTACGTGTTTGGACTTGTTGTTCTGGATATTATTATTTCTTATATCATGATTTAATTACATCCAGATTATAAATCATGATTTATATATCATATATATTCAGTATATATATATATATTCATTATATATATATATATAACAGATAGATAAATGAAATGAAATACACTGTTCATGGACACGGTAGGCCGTACGTACGCATGAACACTGTTTTCCTTTCCTTATTGACATGATTGGAAGTAAGTAGATGACATATATATATACACATACATAAATAAATTAGCTTTATCATGTCAAATATTTCATTATTATTCATTATATATAATTTACAATCATTCTTTAATGGTTAACATGGAGAATGAATCTCATCGCGTCGTGGAGACGGTAATCCGTATGTATGCACCAGCAATGATATCATTCCCATAATTATTGAATTGAATTATAGTGGATGATATAATATCTCAGAATCATTATTATGTTACAATAACTACATATAGTTATTCTTTACACCATTATACCCATCTAAGTAAGGTGGTGGTGGAAAAACATATTACACCACGGTGTGGAAACAGTATTTCATACGTACGCACGCGCGGTGATTTCATTGTCCATAGGATGGATAGAAAGTGAAATGGGGTTGTTAAATATTTATAATAACTTATATGTATATTATTGATACTGATGTTATTTATTTATAATGAAAAAACTAAATAAGAATAAGATGAATAAGAAAGAAACTTGAAAGAATCGGTAGAAGAGATTACCTCTTCTTCGACGCACCTCTTTTATGCTTCCTCTTAAGGAACTAGATATGGTTTTTAGGAGACCATAACCTTTATAATGTTTCTAGGGAAGTTTAGAAGGGAAATGGTCAGGCATTGGATGGGATTGAAAGCTCAAAATTGTGTAAAGATCAGAGGGAGGAGGTGTCCTTTTATAAGGGAGGAGAGGGGTACCTTAGGAAAAACTTAAAATATTATTTTATAATAATGTAATATTTTCTCTATAATAGCTACAAATTGATTTATTTATAATATAAAGTGGGTATGGGTAGAAATACTCTCAACCAATAGGTTTTAGAAAAGTTTATGTTACTATTTCAACCTTATCTTTTAGAGTTAACTGTAAGTTAAATAATTTAACTTTTACCTTGTCTTCTTGTTTTCTTACACGATATGGTTAATAAAATTACTATAACAAGCCAAATGAACCCCAAGTGGTTAATTATTAATATATATAACCTCATATAAGTCATTTGGACGAACCTTAGATTTTTAGGAACAAAATAACAATTAATAATATAATATTTGTTTTAAAAACTATATTAAGTCAATTTTGACTCTATTTGGTAATTGATTTTGTAAAAATCATAGAAGCATGATTAGTTCGAAAATAGTTAATTAAATCAATAATAACATGTCACATTAACCTAAAAATTTGTGGAATATATAAAAAGTCTCAAATTACATTTATTTTGGTATTTATTATATCAATTAGGTTAATATTTCGTTAATAAGGTAATTACTACATCATCATTGTGTCATAAATAAATTAAATTATTTAATGTCTAAAAATTATAAATAAAATACCATTACTTAAGAAATATTTTTATATTTATAATGAATATTTATAGTCGAATTTATCTTATGTATAACCCTATATTAAAAATGTTTTAGTTATTAAACATTTATTTTAACTCTTTTAACTATTCTTTAAATAAAATAATAATATTAGTCCTAATCTAATCCAAGTGGACCTAAATGGTCATATTTTATTCCTAAGGTTTTTTATGGTATAATTACACTTATCCAATAGAATAAGGACATGTGTTAGGGTAATAATATTATTATTTTGACCCTTAATTACCCAATTTACTTTTAACCTTGGTAAATAAAAGTAAAAAATTACTATTCACCAAAATTATTTTTATCTTATTGAACCACATTTTACTTCTTGATATTAATCGTGTCTCTCGGATTTTCGAAATACCACTCATAGAAGCAGTAAAATTTTTTTTATGTAAATTTGCAAATTCTTCTAGGAGGTGGGTAAAAGACGGTAAAAAGTTCAATAAAATTTATATATATCTAAAATTATTATTAAATTACTCTAATGATTTAAATTGACTTTATATAGGTATTATGTATCTATTTTGACCAAAAATAAATTTAAATAAAATAAATAAATATTTAAATAAAAATTCGGTTTTAAACTATATCTCAGTGTTTCTCACTATTCATCAAAAATTGAATGTTTTCAGAAAAATACCAAAAATTCACCATCGGCTAATTTTGATATTACGAATCCAAAAATGAAGCCCATTTGGAAAGAAAAAATTTATAAAATTTCAAAAAGTGGGTATTACTATTCATAATGGCAAGTTCATAATAATATTATTTCAATATATCCTTGTTTAGTGAAACTTGGTATTGCGTACAACATACGCTATCGAAGAAGGCCGTGATTGCGTGTAATGCAAGACAAGTTAGGGTTGTGTGTAGTGAAAGACTCCATTGTTGTTGTATATAAAAAAATCCAACCATATTCTAGTTATACATTGAATATATATATATATATACACACTCAATGTTGCGAAGAATAACTACTATCAAACAAACTTGAAATTGTGTGTAACGCGATCCAAGAATAGTGTTGCATATACTACAATCTAATAGAGTGTTGCGTATAGTGAAAGATAATATTTGTGTAGCGTATAACAAAATTCAGCAAATAAATCAAAAATAATAATTCTCATAAAATCTTGGGTTGTTACAATAAGTTAATGAAATCAATTTTAAAATAAATTCGTCAATTGAAATAAATATTAGTTCTCAAAAATTGCCTTTTTAAATTTAATTTTTTATAGTAAATTAAAACATAAAATTTAATCTAAAGAACATAATAATATTATTAAAAATATTAGGGAACTAATGTCAATATAAAATTATTTTATGAATATATGGTTCGTTATAAATGCTTGAAAAAAAGTATTTTTTAATAAGAATCATTATTTTTCTGTATTCTTGGCATATATCCAAAGCCCAAACACTTCTTTGAAGTTTTCAGGCAAGCCCCGATGCCAGGATGGATTAAAGTGAACGTCGATGGAGCTTCCAAAGGCAATCCTGGCCCTGCAAGTTGTGGTGCCATCTTCAGAGACTCATCTGGTCAATGTCAGGGCTGTTTTAATGTTGGGTGTGGTCTTTCTTCATCGCTTGAGTCTGAGATGCTGGGTGTCATCCATGCGGTTGATTTCATGCTTCAAAGAGGCTGGAGAAAGCTCTGTATTGAAAGTGATTCCACTACTATCATCCAGGCCATTTGGAACGACACCACTCTTCTTGCCTGGCCGCTTACCACTCTTTGGATGAAGTGTCTGAACTTACTTCACGGGATTGATTATATTGCTAATCATGCATACCATGAAGTGAATGCTATTGCTGACGCCCTCGCCAACAAAGGTAGTCAGCAAAACATGACTTGGATCGAAACTCTTCCTACTGACTTATTACCTCTCTTTGAGATAGATTGTAAAAAAATCCCATCTTTCCGATCTTTGTAATCCTTTTGGTCTCTAATATATTATTCTTTGGTCATTGACCAAAGCATTACCTTCAAAAAAAAATTCTACTGGTTGCTGTATAACTTATTTAGGTGAGATATCATTGGGTATCACTTTAAAATCTCCATAAATAGTGATTATCATAGATGGAGTAGATTGGAAAATATGTACACCTTTTTTACATTATTTTTTCTATTCTAATGTTTATTTTCTAATGATAGAATGAGTTATTTATTAGGTTTGTTTCACTGTTTAGGACATGAAATGATCCTATCAATGTCATAAAAATGACCCCAAAATCATTACAATGTGAATAAATTTATCCCTTTTCAAAATGTCATATTAAATAAAAAATCCAACAATTTAATCATCAATGAATAAAAATTTTATAACTATCAAAATATATTCAATTCAACTAGTAAAATTCTAATAGACAGTGAGAAATCATTTGAAAAAAACACAACTTAATTCAACTAGATGAAAATAGTTATTTCAAAAACATGTTAATGTATGTTAATCCTATTCTATATCATTTAAATATATTGTGATCATTAAAATTACAACCATATCATGGTCATAAATACTGTACTAATAAAGCAACCTAAATTTTAACCCATGCTAAAATACCAAAATTAAATTAGATATTCTTTTATTAAAAGTTAACAAGAATTTAATTAGACCAAATAAAAATTAAATCCAATTCCCTCTTTCATTTAAAAATAATAAATAGCCATAACTTTTACCATCAGTATGAGAATAATAATTTAATAATAGATCATGTAAATTAAACATTAAAAATATCCTTAATTCCCTAATATTTATTTTCTCCATGCTAAATGAAAATCATATTTTATAGGTAAATATTTCAACCCATGAAGATCATATTTGTTAACTTCTTCAATTTTTTGAAAATTATATAAATCATTACAAATCATTTAAACATTCTAAAACCAAAACACAGAATTAACACCATCTTGCTTTTAATTATTTATTAAACTCCTAAACCAATAAAAAAATATTAATGAAAAAAAAAACATTTTATTTACTCAAACTCCCATGAATTTCCATTTAATATTTCCTTAATATATATAAAAAATGAACCTTATAAAAACTAATTAATATTATCTTTAGGACACAATATAAAATACAAAAATCAAATATGTATTTGTTATTCCCTTTCTCCATTAAATATAAATGAATAATTTACCATGTCATTCCCAATTTTCCATGTTTTCATACTAAATTATAACAAAATAAATATAATAAAATTGGTAAAAATAAAGAATATATTATAATATTTCAATTTAACAAGTTAATCACCTTCCAAATATTCAAAAAATTTCAATTCAATACAATTCATTTCAATAAATCCAGTATTACAATTCATTTTTTAATTACAAACTCTTCTGAAACAAGAAAAAAGAAAACCATCAAAAAATCACAAATACATTTTCCAGAATAATCACATGTTCACCCATATAAATTACATGTACTTGTATGCCTAAATTATGCATGTACACCACACTATACACTCTCATCCATGTGATCATCTTACCGAATAAATCTAATTTATAAACATAACAAATACAATCACATAAGGAACCATGTAACATGGAATTATTCTATAATTGTGTTATATAGGGACACATTGATAAAAATTATAATAATCCCCATCCTCAATTTTCATGTATATAAATTCCAAAATAATGATACACATAAATTAAACTAATATGATACCAATTTGTAAAATCCCACAGTAGTATTAAATTTCAACCTAAGTGAAACAATACATAACCACAAATGCACTCCAATATAAATATAGGATATTGAGTAGAATCATTATTCTAAAGATATAAACTAAAAAGATAATTTTCCTCAAAAGTTCCAACAAATCATAATATAACAGATGTAGTTTTAATAATACTATGATGTTAAAGAATAATTATTAAAAAAATTTATCGTAATATCCCTTAAATGACTCAATATGTTACAACAATATTATTTTTTTAAGAAAACCCAAAATATGAATTACATAAAAAAAAGTTGAAAAAAATGATACAAATAATATCATAAAAAAAACCAAAAAACTCATATAGAAACACATTAATCATAATATTTTTATCCTAAAGAAACTTAGGAACCCTACACATTCCTTCATCATGATATATAAATCTACTTGCCCATGCAATGTGAACATTTAGGGTGTGAGAAAACAGTTCCCAATTGGCAACCACTAAGAAACATAACTTCTCCTCGATTTCAACAGACTCATCAATGTAAAGTAGTAATATAGAATATAATTTATATTGAGAATCCAACTTACAATAGACAACATAAGATGAATAAAAACTAAATTTGGTTTGGAAAATACCGGCTTTAGCCAATGATTGTATAAACCCAGAATATAATGGAATACCTCATATCCAATCTCATGTCTCATATAGAAACCAAGACATGAACATTTTAGAACCCCCTATTATTGAAATAAAAGGACAACCAATTACATGGATTAGTCCTCCAATTTCAAAAATCATGACATTTCTCAGTCCTGTATACCAAAATAATTATCATACATCATGTCTAAAACAATGGTATTTTTAAACCCTATCTCATGGATTTGACTATTAAAAAAATTAAAACATTCGATATAAAAATGAAATGTGAATAATAGATATTTAATAATATAATTAATCTTAAATATAATACAATACTCCTTGGAGAATCAAAAAATTTACAATCACATTTGGCTAATAATAACATTCCATAAAATTAAACATGATTTTAGTTACATTATGAATCAAAAAAATATTTTTATTCTCAATGTTGAATTTTCTCATTAGATCCAATATTTTAAAATCATTATGCCTATATTTAAATACCCCTCAAACCACTTCTTAATTAATTTTATTCAATTCCTAAAATATCAGAATCCAGATATTTTATCCATACGGTATTAGTGAAAAGCAATACAAATTCATCCCACAGAATCAATCTAAACACAACGTTTAAATTACACCCAATCTTATTATTATATTATATTAAATGATAAAATATTTTATTAATATAACCACATTATTTAAAAGCATAATAAATTTTTTTATAAATAATTCACACTTTTAGGATCAACCAAAATATTAATTTTATTAAATTTATTTTTACCCAAAAGTGATAAACCTAAATTTCAATGTCCCCCATTTCTTAATAACCACATTATGTTTAGAAACATTTATAAAATAATTAATTTTATGTCTATATCAACATATAAACCCACTTATAACCATTAATTTTGAAAAAATATTCTTTAATTTTTTTTTCAAGTACACAAACAAATCACTTGGAAACAAATAATCCATTTCAAATTATAAAGAAATTTATCCCAAAACATTCTCTAGTTTTACTCAAATTAGAGTTTTCCCCATCTATAAGTTGAACTGTTTTATCATGATTTATTCTGTATCATCAAAACAAAAAACACAATGTCTAATTCCAAAGAGTTTGCCAATAATATTTTTTCTTATCAATTAGAAACTCCATGGGAATCCCTTAATATTTATCATTTTTAAGCCATTCCATTTCCACTAGTGTTATTATCCACGTACACATCCCATGAAACCAGCCATGAAAACCTTAGTTTTTTTGGGCACATCTAATACTAATGGATACA
Organism: Viscum album; assembly: GCA_963277665.1. Lineage (NCBI taxonomy): Eukaryota > Viridiplantae > Streptophyta > Magnoliopsida > Santalales > Viscaceae > Viscum > Viscum album. The sequence goes on from OY728127.1 coordinate 1,820,033,753, forward strand.
AATCCAAAAATTTCATCCTTAAATGAAAAATATTTAAAAAAAAATAGCCTATAAATGATTTCCCTTATGACCTATAATTATACAACTCATTACTCAACCCATAATGTGATTTATTCACCAAAAACACACATAACAATAAGAAATTAATAAAAATATAGTACAATAAAAAAGTAATTTTAGCCCAATCCAACAATGAACAACTTGAATATCACCATCCAAATTTACAAAAAATATTAATATATTCATAACAACCATTATAAAAAATAAATGGTAAAATTTAAAATAAAATGAAAATTTAAAAATTAATTTCAATCTGTTTATTCAAGCCACTTTTCCTTTGGTATTCAGGTTATGTAATGGTTCTCCCTCTACCATGAAAAAAATAATCCTTTGATTTAATAATAAAATATGGCTTCAACCCAAAAATTTTAAAAAACTATTTTTAAGAAAGCCTACATTGACACCATTGAAAACCCATTCCCTGTTCACCAAGTAGTCAATGAATAAACCAGAAATATCCCTCCTCTGCCTCCTCCATCGAGTACCTGGTATTCCATACCTAGTACATGGTGTCATTTTCTATGTAATTCCAAAAACATTCATCAAATTATACACATATATCCACATTTAATCACCCATAAATCCAAAAGATGACTCCAAATAACTATAAAAACGAATAGATGAAAACTAAGACACACCTCAACGAACATGGTAGTTACAAACTCCCTATAATAATACTTATAATTAATCAGAATAATTATTGAGAATATCATGTGATTAAATCTGTCATAGAAACATCAATTAATATCCCACTTACAAATTCCAACAATAAAAAAAACAATTTATCAACCTGAAGTTACAATTATAAAATTATCCCCACTATATGAGTCTCTGTACTAAAATGAATATTCATTCTTATTTATTTCAAACATCAAAAAGGAGTGCAATATTTCCTACAACTATTTTATTCCTCAAGATAAAAAAATAAAAATTCAACATTGGATTCTAATTCATAAATGAGTCTTCCAACTATAAAAAAACAACATGACCCAACAATGATAAGAACCTAATAATCAAACCCTTACTAAATTTTTTAATTAATCTTAAAAAATATCATCCACACATCAAATCAGAACATCAAAAAATTATAAACATAAAAATAGATTCTATTCAAATATTGAATACATTATCATAAACATGTATACATAATGAAATTAATATTTAAAAAAAATTATAAACATATAATTTATCATTTCAAAAAATTCAATAAATAGAAAACATTATTATAAAAAAACATTTTAAATAATTCCATATGATCATTAAAAGAATTTTTAATAATTAAAAACAATTTTAACCAATTATTAATCACTTAACTCAAGGATTATATTTCAAAATACAATAAAATCCTAGTAATCAGTATTTCATGGAAAAACATTAATAAAAAAAGAAACAAGAATAATATAATTAAATATTCCATGTTCTCAAGTTTACCAAACATCACTATAACCTATCCTAAAAAATATGAAATCAAATTCTATAATACATTTAATATAAACCAAACAATGATAAATATTAACATCATTCTCAAAATAGTAAATCAAAAATCATGAATATTATAATTTTAATCCAAGATGTAATTTCCCATTTTATCACTACCCTTGGGACAATAAAAATTCTAATTTATTTTCACACAATTCTATATATTGATTTAATATTTTTTCATTTTTATATTTACAAAAATTATTAAAACCATTTATTGTTTTTTAAAAATGATAAAACTAAAACACATAATTGACACTAACATGCATCAATGGAATAATCAATTTCCCAAACCATTTAAAAAAATATACTAACAAAAAAAAAATATTTACTCTAATATGAATTTATGTATCCCTTAACAATCCTAAAAATTTTCAACAACATAACAAATTTCACACAAAAAATCCATATTGGTCAATCTCTCTCTTTTTTATGCATTTTTCCCCAAGAATAGAAATTACCCTAAGTGGTGGGGATGAGCAACGTTATGGTTATTTTCCCAAAAGCCCCTCACTGAAAATCATATCATAGGGTTATAATAAACACATCTCTCTCCCATGATAGATATCAGAAGTCAATGAAAATAAAGTGGGGATTTTTTTGTTTCACAAAAAAACTAGGATGATATAAACTGAATACAATGAGAATGTGTTTATGTAAAATAATCACCAATCACAATACATGTTTCTCATAATCTTGAGTAGCTGAAATGAACCCCAATGGTTACAAATCCCGTAATGTACAGAACATTTTACTCTAAATCACTCAAAAAGATTACTTTTAATTTAATGGAATCCATCTCAATCTTGAGGAAACAAGAATGAGAATAGACTCTCCTTAGTGCATCAATAAGCTCTTCTTTCATCTACCTGGGAACTTTTTGGTACATTATGAGATAGACATCAAGATATCATTTTTTATTCTTTCCCACTTTCCATAACAGATCTAAAATTCCCTCTCTCTATCACTCCCTCTTTTGATGATTTTTTATTATAAATGTTCTTTTTTGTATAGAAACATATATTTCAGATACAGATAGATTGCCCATGTTTCCCCTTTGATTGAACTTTAATTTAGTAATATTATTATGAAAAAACCAATCCAATGAGGAATCCAAATCTGAATGAAAATCGTACTTATAATATAGAAACTTTGAATTTTAGATATTCTTTTTAACTATACTTCATTTTATTGTGACCACTATATTCACTATGTAATACCTTCCATCCATAAAAACCATATATTAAATATATTTAATTCTGATATCTCCCACATATGACAACCTTCTATCATAAAGAAAAGCTTTTATTATCCATGATTCATGGATTCTATATTAATAATATTTTTGTGGTGAAAACATTGTGGTCACTTTAGAGAAGGTCACTATATTTCGATCCCCCTTCCATGGAATGATCTTCACTTTTGGGTAGAACCCCAAAAATAAAGTAATGCTTCATAAATATATAAGATAATAATTGAGAAGATGTGACATGAACATAGTTGTTCCTATCAATACATGGTCACCATCATGTATTTGACACAGGGGTAACTAGTCCTATATTAGGGTTTGGAAAGGATTTCACGAACATATCATAAATCAATAAGAGATTCATAGAGAAGGAAACAATTTACCCTAAATGGTTGTGATGAGATCTACCTTTAATACTCTTGAAAAATGTGCATTTCTAACCATCATTGGGTCTGAAACCTCAAAGGACCACCTACCATGGGAAATTAGGTCCATAGTCAGTTATTTATGTGGTAACCATGGGTAGTTTCTTGGGATGTTTTTAGAAATGTTAAACCTGATGATATCAAATGATGGAGGAATTGATAAATGTTAACTTTTTTGAACTTTTGGGTCAGTTCTTTATCATATTTGTTTTGATAAATCATAATTATCTCACATTTATTTAAATTAAAATTGCCTAATCATTTTCACTATCATAATGTCATTTGATAAATGTTAATTATTTAAAATAATTTATCTCACATCGCATGTATTTTTTTTCAACATTATAAACAATTTAACATGTTTTAATGTCTAATTTAATTTAATTGTTTTTATCATATTTTTATATGTCATAATTTATGAAATCATTTAATAAAAGTTTTATAACATTGTAATGTTAAATTTTTATTAATCCTAGCATCAATATTTTACATAATATATAATTTTTTTGTCATATAAATATTTTTATTTTTTAATTATATAATTATTTTTAAATTTTATAATTTTGAAATTCATAAATTTATATAGATTGTTTTATATATCTACAATTCTTATTTTATATCTTATAAATAAAATAAGTTTATAATACATTATTCTTATCTTAATTAATTTTGTGTATATGTATATTTTTATATTGAAATCTATATATATATATATTCACTATTTTTTTTTCTCTGGCACTCGACCATATCCATTCTTTAATCATGAAATATCGCATGAGCACATGGATTATATATATTCACCACCAACCAACCTCTTTATGTGACACCATTCATCAATGCGAATAGTATCCACACAAATATTTATCCTTTTGATCACCTTAATCTCTATAATATCTCAATTCCCCATTCAAAAGGAAACACACCAGTAATGTCATACTTTAGTTTCTGAGCATTGGTCATTCATGTAGAGCTCGGACATTTGATCCTTATGATCCATCAAAACAAGTAGTAAAATTTCATCCTCATACATAGAAGTAACTATAATAGTGTAACACCATGAAATTCTATAATTTTATCCGCATTGGAATCACAATAATACACAAAAAAGGATGAATCCAACACTCCATGAACTTTTCATAGTGTGGCACTAGCCAAAGGATTCTCATTGCATAAACTTGCGATGATATGAATTTAAACATACCACATGTGTATGTACTTATCTGGAATCATCCATGTTTTAGTTTCCATGAAAATGAAATCCACTACCTATTATGAATAAGTACTCTACTACCTACAATTGGGAGGACATCTACTATATACCATTAATAGGAACTCCATGTTATCAAAAAGGTAAATTTAAATCTACCATTTTTTATACAGCCTATCGTGAAACAAGAATTTTTTATACCGAATGTCAAGGTAAATTTTTTTGACATATTTTATGTTATATTTTCTACTTACCTAGAGTTATTTTTTAAATGATCATGAGTATTATTTTGTAGCTCACCATATATACTAATTTTTTAATGTTACGTAGGATGAAATTGTTAACCCGATCAGTATACTAACCATAAGTCAAATATTTTTTTTTAGTAAGTGTACTAACAACAATAATTCTTAATTTCATGTTCATTTCATTAATTTACATGAAAATATATATTTTACTATATATTTTTATTGGTTTATTTAATAAATTGATTAACAAAAATATTATTTAATTTTTAACTATTATATTACATCGGAAAAAATTAAATATTATTTCAGCGATGCGGCAAAATAGTGAATACAAAAATTAATGATGAAATAATATATTTGGTAATATTTATTTTATAATCAATTTTTTTATTGTATTAATGGATGTTTTTGAGAGAGACTATAATTGTTTTAATTATGTAAAATGATTTCTTTTATTCTAACAAATACATTTTATTCAATTAATAATTATAATGTTGGAATGAAAGAGATTCAATATTCTTATTGAAGACATGAATGTTATTAACAGTTAATGATGTGTTTGAATATATTACATATTTCTAAAATCTAAATGAAGGTGATAATAGTTTCAAAATCCCATGCAAAGTGAACTAAGTGGATAGTTGATGTTTAGATGGTTAATAGAGACCATGGATTCTAAGGTGAGGGAATGTTGATAGTTTTTTTAATACTGAATGAATATTTTTGATACCTAATAAAATGAAAAAAATTTCAAGATATATGATGATGTTCTTTTGAAATTACTATTCAATTTATGGATTCCAAAAGGAACTTCCATTTTCAATTCGTTGTGGATGAAGTGGTCAATGACCTAAAACTACATCATCTTCAATGTGTTATTCTCCCTCTATTTTACATTTTTTTCTTTGTATTAATTTTTTAATATGTTTTTAATCATTCATATTTTTTTTATTTTCCCAATAAAAATCAATTCATTATTTGGTTATTCTAACCCCCAAAAGAAATTTCTTAGTTTGTGAAACCCAAAAAAATATTAGGTTAAGGAAACGTTGTTGATCAAGTAAAATAGAAGGGTTATTCCTCTATGTATTATAAAACATGGAGTATATAAACATGTTATTGTACCTTTAAAAGTGATTTATTCTTATTGGGTACCAACCTTCTCACCGTGCAGAAAATATTAAAAATTTTAATAGGATCATGTTTATTTAAACCTCTATAAAAATACTATGTTAAAATTTTAATTTTCATTTCACTAAATATTAAACACAACACAAAGCTATTGATTATTAAATAATAAATTTTTGATTGAGTTTTTTTAATTTTTTGAAAATACTATTCACCACCGTCTAGTGTTTTCCCTCCAATATCAATCAAACATCATCATAATAATCACGAAGCATATGGAGGTTGTGTAAGGATATTATCCTTGGATCATATCCTTAATAAAACATAATTTACATCAAAGGGAATTTTCAAAGGCTAATTCCGTTAAAAAATAATTATTATATTTCCATAGAGGAATGTCCAATTAATTTGGAAATCAATTATTTATAATACAAATATTTAGATATTATTAAAGAAATAAGTTTATTTAAAAATAATAATTTAACATTTTATTTTTATTTTTAAAAAATTGAGTGGTTGTGGTAGTAGGAAATTCCATTAATCTAGATTACATTAATACAAATATTCATTTTCACATTTCTAAAAAAATGTAAAAAGTACCTTATTTATAAATAATCATGCAGATTCATTGTACTTTTCTATAAATGAACTAAATTGGTAAAAATGAATTTAAATAATCATATTATATTAGTAAAAAATTTATGAAACTTTTTAGAGAAAAAAAGGACATGGAATAAAAAGGATTTTCCACCGAAGAGGGATATAAAGTCTAATTTAAGTAAAAATATTATGTTGGTCCATTGAGTTCATAAAGAGATAAAATGAAAGGAAAACATGTAATCTTTCAAAATAAATACAGAAAAATAAAATTAATTGGATTTATTAGTTATGTATCGTAAAATTTCCTCAACATAACTTCATGCATAAAAAGTCCTAATTAAAATGGTATTGAAACATATATACATTACCCCTTTGGTAATATCTAAATAAAAAACTAATGAAATAGAGAACCTTATGTGAATTTTTAGATCCAAATAACATTATTTAGTATCATAATTAAAGGAATTCACTGGAATCATATAAACCATATAATGGAAATAAGTGGGGAATATTACAGACGTCTCCTAGAAATAAAATTTGGATGATAAATCACCTTACCAAAAGTCTTGAATTTCGTCATATGAATTCAAAAATACTATATTAAATATATTAATAATAAATTTAATCCAAAAAATACTAAAACATATAAAAAATATATTATTAAATAATTAAATCTTATCAGCTATTTAATAATAACTCGTTATTAAAATCACTACTCAGGGTGATATCTGCTTCGTATTTCATGTCTGTTCGGTTTGGAAGTCTGGCTACATATAATTTAATAGTGGGGAAATCATTTAAATAATGTAAATAATTATATTAACATAGTATATATTCATTATATATATATATATATATTTACATTCACCCATAAAAGTATAGATAGAAAAATGAATTATACCATTCATGGAGTCCATAGGTCATATGTATGCATGAATATTGTTTCCACATTTTGAATAATGTAATGAAAGGAAGGTAAATACTAATAAAACTATAAATAATCACTATTAAAATGCATATTTCATATATATTTAATAAATCATTCTTTATTAAGATCAATGTAAATAGAATATTAAAAATGAATCAATCACTTCATGGATGTGCAAGTGCACACGTATGCAATATCTATGTTATTGTTTTCCAATAGATAGAATGGAAAGTAGAAATGATATAATAATTCATGAATAATAATTATGTAATAGATATTATTTATAAACATTAAACATATAATAATATCCAACCATTAATGATGGATATGAAAAATGAATTACACCAATATTTGGATATAGTAAGACGTAGACACACTTGAGTGACTTTTACATATCATGTAGAATGGAAAGAAGGTTGAAAATGATTGTAATAAAATCCATAAAAAATAATAGTATTAATGATGATATAGTTTTTTATTTTATAATGGTTAAAATGGATTAATTTTAATTATATGATAAAATAAAGTTGGATGAGTTGAAAAAATGATTATCACCTCTTCGGGAGACCTCATTTAGATATCCTCCTAGGGGGACTAGGGTTGGTCTTTTGGGAAGACGAAAACCAATAATAATTGTACAAAGATGTTGGTAAGATAATTTCTTTTTAATTTTGTTTAACTATATGGAATAATGAGGTTTAATGAAAATAGATAAATAGTGTCGTTTTATAAGGGAGGGAAAATACACACATGGAATTACTAAAAATAAAACATATAATTAAGTCATTATCATTATAATTTCTTCAAAATGGACAAAATTAAAATAAGAAGCGTATAAGGTCAAATTATCATCAAAAATTAAATTTATATTGGAATATATTTCATTTTAAACAATATATTTTGGTTTTATCCATTGGTTAACCAATTTTAATCTGAACCATTATAATGTCCTTTTTAGTATTAATGTCTTATAAGTCTCTTATAAAGTAACAATTATCTAATAATTGGTCAATTGATGAAATATTAGGCCATTTAACTTAAAATATCTCTAATTTATATATTCTCGATATTTTTAAATCATTTAATAAAATATTTTTTATCAATAAATACTATTAATGTCATTCTATGATCTATTCATAAAATTTGAATTTTATAACAACATGGTAGAATTATAATTAGAATAAAAACATTTGATAAATATATAGTATCTTATATTAATATATAAAATAATTTGAATACAATTATTCATCCAACTTTTATTACATTTATTTTTAAAAAATATTTTATTTCATAGTTTTGTTAATTGAATAAATATTATGTCAGCATTGCGTAAGAATGTAGGGTGATTTTTTCATCACTAAAAATTAATAATAAACCAACATCATAAAAAATAAATTATTATTTATAATAACAATTTATAAGAAAAACATCTGTTTTTATCCAAGTCTAAAAATTTCATAGATATTAAAAGTAGGAGACTGATATTTTCCAACTTATATTTACCGAAAATCAAATAAATGTTATAATTTAAGAAAAGTGGAAAATAATTGAAATATTATTGAACCATTTGTGTTAATGGTAGAAAAAATATTATAAAATAAAATAAATATCATTACTTTTCATTGTTTGTCATTAAAATATTATTTATAACCTTAATTACATGGATTTCCCTTACTTAGGGACACATATTTACTAAGGCTATAATTCATAGTGACCGACAAATGAAATGAACATTTTTACCAAATATGAACCTTTTCATTCCAAATATGACTTCAATTTGTCTTGTTAAAATGTATATATGTTAATGATGTCAATTTTAATAAAAATTCATAAATTGGAATAAATATTAGTTCTCAAAAATTGAATTTTTAAATATAAAATTTATTTTATAGTAAATTACAACATAAAATTGAATCTAATGAACATAATAATATTATAAAAAATATAAGGGAACTAATATCAACATAAAATTATTTTATGAAAAAATGTTTCTTTATAAATTCTTGAAAAAAACTATTTTTCAATAAGAATCAGTATTTATCAACATTCACTGGAAAATTAATCATTTCAAAAATACCAATAAATCACCCTTAGGTAATTTTTATAACATGATTGCAACAATTTTATTCATTTTTATAGAATAAAAGTTATAATAGGGAAAAAATTATCTCAATAATAACCTTCTTTAAAGAAAACATATTTCAAAAAATATAACGACTCTACCAAAATTGAGTTCATATTTACAATGAATTTATCAATAATTTTTAATTTATTATGATATTTATATATAATTTATAATGTAGATATTGAAATTCATACCATCCAATTTTACACCTATTTTATAACGATCATAATATAAATATATTTTATGATTCGTTTAGGCTCGATATTGCTTGTTGTATACACCATAAAATATAGTATTCTTTTATAATATTTGGGTGTTATGATTCTAGTGGTTGGTGTATAACTTATTTAGGTGAGATATCCTTGGGTATCACTTTGAAATATCCATAAATCATAATACATCATGATTATCATAGATAGGGTAGAGTGGAAAAAATGTAAAACTTTTTTACATTATGTTTTATATTATAATGTTTGTTTGGTAAGAATAGAATGGGAAATTTATTAGGTTTGTTTCACTATTTAGGACATGAAATGATCCTATAAATGTCATAAAAATGACTGTAAAATCATTACAATGTGAATAAATTTATTACATTGCAAAATGTTATATTAAATAAAAAATCCCACAATCTAATCATCAATGAATTTTTTTATAACTATCAAAATAAATTCTATTCAGATAGTGAAATTGTAATAGACACCCAAAAATAATTTGAAAAAAACATAACGTAATTCAACAAGCTGAAAATAGTTATTTAAAAAATACATTAATGTCTGTTAATCCTATTCTCTATCATTTAAAGATATTGTGATCATTAAAATTACAACCATATCATGGTAATAAATTTTTATTAATAAGGAAACATAATATTTAACCCATTCTAAAATACCCAAATTAAATTAGATATTTTTTATTAAAAGTTAACAAGAATTTAAATTGACATAATAAACATTATATTCAATTCCCTCTTGCATTTAAAAATAATAAACACCCATAACTTTTACCATCAGTATTAGAATAATAATTAAATAATATATCTTATAAATAAAACATTAAAAATATCCTTAATTCCCCAATATTTATTTACTCTTCTCTAAATAAAAATCATATTTTATAGGTAAATATTTCAACCCATGAAGATCTTATTCATAAACTACTACAATTTTTTTCAAATTATATAAATCATTTAATATCATTTAAACTTTCTAAAACCAAAACACTAAATTCACAACATCTTGATTATAAGTATTTATTAAATTCCTAAACCCATAAAGAGAAAATATATGAAAAAAACATTTTATTAACTCAAAATCCCAGGAATTACCATTTAAAATTTTCTTAATATATATCAAAAAATTAACCTTATAAAAACTTAGTAAAATTCTATTTAGGAAACAATATAAAATACAAAAATCAAAAATTTATTGGTTACTACCATTATCTATTAAACCTAAATGAAGAATTTACCATGACATTCCTAATTTTCCATATTTTCATATTAAATTATAACAAATTAAGTATAATAAAATAGGTAAAAATAATGAATATATTACAGTATTTCAATTTATCATGTTAAAAATGTTCCAAATCTTTGATAATTTTCAATTAAATAGAAACCATTTAAATAAATCCATTATTAAAATTTAATTTATAATTAAAAACTCTTATCAAACAAGAAAAAAGAAAACCATCCTAAAAATCACAAATACATTTTCGAGAATAATCACATGTGCACCTATATATATTACATGTACTTGTATGCCTAAGTGATGCATGTACACCACACTATACACTCTCATCCATGTAATCATCTTACCGAATAAATCTTATTTATAAACATAACAAATACAATAACAAAGGAACCATGTAACTTGGAATTATTCTATAATTGTGTTATCTAGGGACACAAGGAAAAAAATTATACCAAGAACCTTCATCAATTGTCTTGTATATAAATTCCAAAATAATGATACACATAAATTAAACTAATCTAATACCATTTTGTAAAATCCCAGAGTAGTATAAAATTTCAACCTATCCGAAACAATGCATAACCACAAATGCACTCCACTATAAATATAGGATATTGAATAGAATAAATATTCTAAAGATATAAAATGGGGAGATATTTTTCTTCAAAATTTCCATCAAATCATAAAATAAAAGAAATAGTTATAATAATACTAAGAAGTTATAGAATAATTCATAATAAATGTTTTAATAATATTCCCAAAATGAATGAATTTTTTATAACAATATGATTTTTTATGAAAACCTGAAACATGAATTACCTAAAAAAATAATTGAAAAACAAAAAAATGATAAAAATAATCTATTCAAAAACCAAAAAACTCATATAGAAACACACCAATAATCATATTTTTCATCCTAATGAAACGTTGGAACCCTATAAATTCCCTCATTATGACATATGAATCTACATACCTATGCGATGTAAACATTTACGGTGAGAGAAAACAATTCCCAATAGGCAACAACTAAGAACCATAAATTATCCTTCATTTCAATAGACTCATCAATGTAAACTAAAAATACAGTCTATAATTTATTTTGAGAATCCAACTTACAAAAGACAATATAAGATGAAAAAAAATTGGTTTGGAAAATACCAGCTTTAGACAATGATTGTATAAACCTAGAATATAATGGAATATCTCATATCCAAACTCGTGTCTCATATAGTAACTAAGACAAGAATATTATAGAACCCCCTATTTATGAAATCACAAGACAACAAATTACACGGATTAGTCCTCCAATATCAAAATTCATGACATATCTCAGTCCTGCATACCAAAAGAATTATCGTACATCATGTCTAAAACAATTGTATATGTAAACCATATCTCATGGATTTAACCTTTTAAAAAAATTAAAACATTTGATATAAAAATGAAATGTGAATACACTATATTTAAAAATAAAATTCGTCTTAAATCTAATAGAATACTCATTGGAGGATCAAAAAATTTATAATCATATTAGGCTGATAATAACATTCCATAGAAATTAAACCTGAATTTAGTTCCATTATGAATCAATTTTTTTATTCCTACTATTGAATTTTTTCATTAGATCCAATATTTTGAAATCATTATCCCTATATTTAAATACCCCTCTAACCACTTCTTAATAAATTTTATTTAATTCATAAAATATCAAAATCCAGATATTTTATCCATACAGTATTAGTGAAAAGCTATACAAATTCATCCCACAGAATCAATCCAAATGCCCCATTTAAATTACACCCAATTTTATTATTATATTCAATTAAATGATAAAATATTTTATTAATATAACCACATTATTTAAAAGAGAAATTTTTTTATAAATAATTCACACTTTTAGGATCAAATAAAGAATTAATTTTATTATATTTATTTTTACCCAAAAGTGATAAACCTAAATTTCAATGTCCCCCTTTCTCAATAACCACATTATGTTTATAAAAACTTATAAATTAAATACTTTCATGAATATATCAACACATAACCCCACTTGTGACAATTAGTTTTCAAAAAATATTCTATAATTTTTTTTTCATGTACAAAAACAAATCACTTGCAAACAAATAATCCATTTCAAATTATAAAGAAATTTATCCCAAAAAATTCTCTAGTTTTACTAAAATTAGGGTTTTCCCCATCTATAAGTTGAACAATTTTATCATGATTTATTCCATAACATAAAAAAAAGCCCAACGCCAAATTCCAAATATTTTACCAAAAATATTGTTTGTTATCAATTAAAACATCCATGGGAATCCCTTAATATTTATCATTTTTAAGACATTCCATTTCCACTAGTGTTATTATCCACACACACATCCCATGAAACCAGCCACAAAACCCTTAGTTTTTTTGGAGACATATATTACTAACGGATACAAATCCAAAAATGTCATCCTTAAATGAAAAATGTTTTAAAACAAATAAACCCCTCTAAATGATTTCCCTTATGCCCTATATTTATACAACTCATAACTTAACCCATAATGTGATTTATTCACCAAAACCACACATTACAATAAGAAATTAATAAAAATATAGTACCTTAAAAAAGTAATTTTATTCCAATCCAACAATGAACAACTTGATTATCACCATCCAAATTTAAAAAAAAATATTATAATATTCCTAAAAACCTTTATAAACGATAAATGGTAAAATTTCAAATAAAATGAAAATTTAAAAAGTAATTTCAGGCCTTGTATTCAAGACACATGGACTTAGACCTCCGGGTTATGTGATTGGTCTCCCTCTACCATGAAAAAAATAGGTCTTTGCTTTAATAATAATAAAAAGGCTTTAGCCCAAAACTTTTAAAAAACTATTTTTATGAAAACCTACCTAGAAACTATCGAGAACCCATTCCATGTTCACCGGGTAGTTAATGACTAAACCAGAAATCTCCCACTTATACCTCCTCCAACGAGTACCTGGTATTCCATACCAGGAAGATGGTGTCCTTTGCTATGTAATTCCAACAATTTTCATCAAATTATACACATATAACCACATTAAATCACACATAAATCTAAATGGTAACTCAAAATAATTATAAAAACGAATAGATGAAAACTAAGACATACCTCAATGAACATCGTAGTTACAAACTCCCCATCATAATACTTCTAATCGATCAGAAAAATAATTGAGAATATCATGTGATGAAATCTATCATAGAAACATCAATTTATATACCATTTACAAAATCCAAAAAAAACATTTTATCAACCTCAAGTTACAATTTTACAATTATCTCCACTATATGAGTCTCCATACCAAAATGAATATTCATGTTTATTTATTTCACACTTCAAAAAGGTGTGCAATATTTCCTGCTACTATTTTCTTCCACAAGATAATAAAATAAAAATTCAACATTGGATTCTAATTCATAAATGAGTCCTCCAACTATAAAAAAACAACATGACCCAACAATGATAAAAACCTAATAATCAAAAAATTACTTTTATTAAATGATCCCATAGAGAACATTGAAGAGAAAAAATTAAAACCCTTACTGAATTTTTTAATAAATCATAAAAATAACATCCATACATCAAATCACAACATCAAAATAATTATAAATATAAAAATAGATTCTATTCAACCATTGAATACATTATCATAAACAAGTATCCATAATGTGATTAATATTTAGAAAAAATTATAAACATATCATTTAACATTTTAACAAATTCAATAAATAGAAAACATTTTTATAAAAAAATATTTTAAAAAATTCAATATGCCCATTACAAGAATTTTGAAAAATGATTTTTTTTACCAATTATCAATCACTTAACTGAAGGATTATCTTTCAAAATACAATAAAATCCTAGTAATCAATATTTCATGGAAAAACATTAATAAAAAAAGAAACAATAATACTATAATTAAATTTTACATGTTCTCATGTTTACCAAACATCACCATAATTTATGCAAAAAAATATTAAATCAAATTATATAATACATTTAATAAAAACCAAACAACAATAAATTTTAACATCATTCTCAAAATAGTAAATTGTAAATCATGAATATTATAATTTTAATTCAAGACCTAATTTTCCATTATGCCACTACCCCATGCACAATACAAATACTAATTTATTTTCATACAATTCTACATTTTAATGTTATATTTTTACCTTTTTACATTTATGAAAATTATTAAAACCATTTAATGTCTTTTAAAAATGATAAGACTAAAATACATAATTCAAACTAACATGGTTCAAAGGAATAATCAATTTCTCAGACCATTTAAAAAAACTATACTAAAAAAAAACTTTTTATTTACTCTAATTTGAATTTATGTGTCCCTTAACAATCCTAAAACACCCCAACAACATAATTACTCATTAACATGATATTTTAAAAAAAATACAAATTTCACACAAAAAATCCATATTGGTCAATCTCTCTCTTTGTTACGCATTTTTTCCCAAATAATGGAAATTACACTAAGTGGTGGGGTTGAGTAACATTATGTTTATTTTCACAAAATTCCCTCATTGACGATCATATCATAGGGTTATAATGAACACCTCTCTCTCCCATGATAGATATTAGATGGCAATGTAAATAAAGTGGGGATTTTTTTTGTTTCACAAAAAACTAGGATGATATAAACTAAATACAATGAGAATGTGTTTATGTAAAATAATCACCAATCACAATACATGTTTCTCATAATCTTCAGTAGCTAAAATGAACCCCAATGGTTACAAATCCTGTAATGTACAGAACATTGAACTCTAAATCCCTCAGAAAGATTACTTGTAATTTAAGGGAATCCATCTCAATCTTCATGAACCATGAATTAGATTAGACCATTGTTAGTGAATCAATAATCTCTTCTTTCATTTACCTAGGAACATTTTGGTACATTATTGAGATAGACATCAAGATATAATTTTTTATTCTTTCCCACTTTCCATAATAGATATACAATCCCCTCTCTCTATCTCTCCCTTTTTAGATGATTTTTGATTATAAATCTTTTTTTGTATATAATCATATATTTTAGATACAGATAATTATCCATGTTTCCGCTTTGATTGAACATTAATTAGGTATTATTATTATGAAAAAACCAATCCAATGAGGAATCCAAATCAGAATTAACATCATACTTATAATATAGAAACTTTGAATTGTAGACATTCTTCTTAACTCTACTTCATTTTAGTGTGACCACTGTATTCAGTATATAATACCTTCCATCCATAAAAACCCATATATTAAATATATTTAATTCTGATATCCCCCAAAAATTATTATGTCCATCATAATGAAACCCTTTTATTATCCATGATTCATGGATTCGACACTAATAATATTTTTGTGGTGAAAACATTGTGGTCACTTTATAGAAGGTCACCATATTTCGATCCCCCTTCCATGGAATGATCTGAATATTTAGGTAGAACCCCAAAAATAAACTCCAAATTAATCATGAACCAACCACCATAATTTTTAGAGTTACTTACTTTTGAAATTTACTGAATCATTCTTCCTCGAAGTTACAGACAACGGTCAGCACATCATGATGAAAAACATCCATTATAGAATGAAACAACTATCTATGGATATCCCAACACCTCACATTCATTATACAATATCCATAACATGATCCATTCCACACAATAACAATATCTAAATTTTATTTTTCATATCCAATGTAATACCTGACATACCCCACAAATACATGATACACTCCCCAATATCATTTTACCATCTTGATTTATTCTTACACAGTCCTATCCTTTCGTGAAATATACGAATGGTAATATTGTATTTTCAAATATATAAAAAAGTATTACATAATCTATAAAACATTAATCTATCAAAAAACCACTATAATGTGACTCATGATGTTACGGTGTCATTGAGAACAAATTTTGTTTATACATGACTATAACATCTTTTATAATATATAAAATATATTAGTGATACAAATACTATATCCAAATGTCCAGTGTCATGAAAAAAATAAGGATCATACATAAATTGTACATAATAAAATATAATAATTATTAAAATAAATATTTATCCTTGTAAATATCTCAAGAAACCCTTATGCCTTATAGTCACTAAAGCAAATACATCAAAGGGGTGACCTAATTGACTCGTAAGGGGAGGGATAATGGAGATGAATCATTAATACATGAGTGAGAATAATAAATTTCACCATATCATAAGCACAAGTGAAAAAACAAAATAATGAAGGAAATATTTGATAATGGCATGGAATGTGGAATATTACTAAAAATGGAACATCATATCCTAATTGTCAAATACCACACATAATTTTGAATAATGATAGAATAATGAACATGTATAACATAAGTGAATAAATCATAAGACCATCATTGTGAATAATGATAGGATCATTTTCAGACATAATACATGTAATCTCATGAGCTATATAAAATTACTCAATGAATTGGAGGTTTATATGATTCAATTCCCACCTATCATATAATATAATTCACATAATCATTTATCCTGAATGTAATGATAACAATTGTAGTCTTAAATACACCAAGGAAAGGAATGGGTTTCATTATGGATTTCTCAGATAATAGATTATGGAATAAACCTTGGGATTCCAAAATGAAAGTGGGATATCATAATTTCAAAAAATATTGATGTTATGTAAATAAAAATAACTCACGAGTATTTGATGATATGTTTTGGAAAAATAACATCCTTTGGAAAAATCATTATAATTGGTTTGAAAATCTTTTTTATCAGGTTAGGTATATATATACCAAAAAGAAAATGTAATGGATATTTAAAAGACATTTTGTTGATATTATAAGAATTTTCATGCTGAAATCAATGTAAAATAGAATATAACCCAAATCAAATAGTTTGGGTTTGAGAATCCCCTTACCATAAATACCATATTATTTCATGACTTTTACTTCTCTTAAATAAAAAAACTTTAGTTTATTAAAACATTAAAAAAAGTGAATTGTTACGATATTTTCATTATTTGTAAATTATAACCATTTGATTATATTTATTAATTCCCCTATTAAATTGGAAACCCTTTGACATCATGTTTTCATTAATATTTTCCCGTTTTTGTTCATTTTATCCATTTTTGTCCACGGTCATATATACATAAGTATAATTTATTACAAATGGATAAAATAGCTAAATTTAAAATTTTATATATCAAAAGTAAATTATTATTTATATCAATAGGGTTGATGATAATGAATTAAATCAGAAACATCCCCATTGGTGTTTAACTGACGGTTATCCAGAACGTTATCCAAAAGAGTTGAAAGAGTGGTATAAAGTTTTAAAATAACTCAAAAATAAAAATTTTACACTTTTTTAACAAATTTAATATAATTTTAACATACATAATAATTAATATTTTAATATTTTTTTTGAAATATATTTAAAAAAATAGAATAGTGGAGGAAAATTATAGAATAGTTGATAAAACCTTACTCCATTTTTATATTTGCTTCTCTGGTTTGACATTATAATTCCTTGATTAATGGAGTTGGTCTAAAAAATAAAATCTCTAATGGTAATATGGGATTAAGATAGAGAATTTTGAGAATTAATTGGATTTTGGAATGTGAGGTAGTATTAGTTTTCCATGGGGAGGGAGATGGGTTATTTATACATTATGGGAGTGGTATTATTAATTTAAAATATAGAGAAAATAACACTTGAAACTTAATCCTTTTAAAAATGAATCTGTTTAGATAGTGAATAATATTTAAATATAATATAATTAGTAAAGGATATTAAACCAAATTATAATTCTAAATTTAATATTTTACTAAATATGAAAGTTGAGTAAAAGAAAAATTGTTATTTTAAAGGATCATTTTTGACTTTAAATTTTTAAAAATTATATTTTGGATTGGAAATTAATTTAATTAATTTTAAAATTACTCAATTGTAAAATTTAAATATTATTGGGAAAATCCTACAGTTTTATAAATTATTTGGTTAATATTAAAAAATTAATTATTTCATTCAGGATACACTAGTTTTGAGAAAAACTATATTATTACTATTCACCTAAAAATTGTTGTACATTAGAAAAATACAAAAAAAATCACATGTGGACAATTTCAACAAGATTAATTGAAAAAATGAAATGTATTTTATCAAAATAATTCTTTAATATAGGTTATTTTAATCTTTAATGTAAATAATATGATTATGTTGAAATATTATTTATAATTTTTTTTCTATTTTGAGGTAAAATAATAATTCCACAGGTCATGTAATTATTCGCAATGTACAGGTTACTATCCCAAATAGTTATTTTACCATTATAACAATAATATTACATCCTATTATTATTACTTCATTCCTTTATTCATTGTTGAACTCAATTTATCGAAAGGTTCAATATATCTATTTTATAAAATATTACTTTGTTTACTAATTTTTTTAAATTTTATAGTGTTGTTCATGTGTGAAATAATCCAAGAAAATTGGGGCAATCTATATTTTACCATTATAGATCATATGTTTAATATTGTTAGTCCCCATGTTATATTTGGAATTTTTTTTTAGTTTCTGAAATAGGTAGCAATTTTAATTAAATAAATAATGTGTTATTTGTTTCTCTATGTGTTGTATAGGAATAATACTATATTATATATATTATTATATACATTTATTTTAAGAAAGAAATATCATTTATAAACACTATATTTTTACATTATTCCCACATTTAGAAATTTCATCTCCAAAATTCCAACTCATATTCTCAAATGTGAATAGGTGAGGGTAAATTTTTTCATTTTTTCCTATAGTTCCCATATCACTACTTCTATTCTTTTGGGTTTTCCATAACAATTTGACAAGGTGAGTTCTCTTGTGGCAATGGAATTTGTCTCTATGGTATATGAATTTAATTGGTTTCTCCTAATATTAGAGGTCATTTTCTAGTTTTACATCCTATAGATTCAACACATGTGAGGTATTTGGTGTGAACTTCCTCAGGATAAATATACAAAACACATCATTAACATGATTCATATTTGGTGGGGTGCTAGCCAATTGGATACTACCCCTAGGACATCAAGGATATAAAAGGTACCAATTCACCTAAGGTTATACTTCCCTTTCATTCCAAACCACATGAATCAATTATATTATTATATTAAATGGAAAACGTTATCAACAATTTCAAACTCCACATTCATTCGATGGTTATAACATAGACCTTTTTCCAACACCAACTGGCTATTACATGTTGTTCGACAGATTGAACATTCTCTGTCATATCTTTCATAAGATCATGTCCATATATTATTTTTTATCCAAGTTCATCCCAAAAATTAAGAGGTATAAATTTCTTTCCATCGATAAATTCATATGGATCCATTTGAATTCATGATTAGAAGACATTGTTGATTGGAAACTAATATAATGAGAGATATTTTCCTACCCACAATAAAATTCAATTGACTAGGATATGAGAATTAGATCACGTGTCAAAAATGGTAAATTTATATTGGCCAATAGTTTAGGGGTGATAGGTCATGTTAAAATTTAATTCTGTATTTAGAAAATATTGAAGACATCTCCAGAATTTTAAAATGAACCATTTCCAATGATTAGAGTTGATTAAAGGCGGTTCCCCTTATAGTTTCAACACATCTGTTACATATATCATGGAATATTATTCAATAAAGAAATCATAAAAAATATAAATGAAGTGGGAAATCAGGGTATGTATATCCACTAAAATCCATATCATATTGTTTAGTTTGGATGTCTTCAGAAGACAAGATAAAATGTTTTTGGTGTTGACTTTCCATTTACACATGGGTATAAGAAACTATTTTATCATCTATTTAGACATCTATAAATCTTAGTTAACTTTCTAACATATAAAGAACCTTAATCTATACATATAAATATAGATTATCATGTTTTTCAACAAGATGTTCTCTCAAAGATAACAGGACGTCTGGGTGCTTCTAGGATTGATGGATAAATACAATCTATGAACATTATCCGACATATAATTCTTTATTTAAGGTTATTATATAACATAATTCATATTAACAAATAAAATAAAACTATCTTTAGTGATTTTGATATCATTAATCAGCCCTTATATTACAACTTTCACCCTTTTTGAATCTCTCGATCATTTCATTGGGCCATAATGAGCTTTTTGTGGATAGATGGGTGGGAAATAATTTGGTAAATATAGAACGTATTTCCTACTTATATTAATTGAAGAACAATTATATCCTATACATTAAGATATATTATTTCTCAACTCACACCATGTGTAGTGTACTCTTGTAATGTCCCATATTTTCGATGAATTATTTTTAATTATTACAAGGATTAATTTTGAGAGCTAGAGCTGAGATGGTGTCTGATTCAATGGTCTAGTATGCCAGGAATACATGTTTGAATAATATTAAAATATTAAATACCACACCCACACATTTTTACTAATTTTTTAATAACATCTAAATATATTCTTGAATCATAAATCAAAGGGAATTGTTGCATTTAGATAATAAATTTTACCTTAGGTGCGGCCAAACATTGCCTGACGTGGGTCTCTTGTTAAAAGTATTTTCAATCTTCATTAATGAATAAAATAAATTGATTATTTATTTTATTTCTCTATTTCATCAACACTGTGACATGAATAATATTTTTATTTTAAATAATAATTTATGTGGTGATCCAGAGTTAGGCTGATAGATCTGGAATTCCATAGAGGCTCTAGAGAGAGCCATGAACATTTCTGTCAATGGGTGATAGAGGAATTATGTATAGAAGATAAATGAATGTAGTTCTTGAAAAATCTCACTGGTGGAAATTAATATTCAATAGAGAATAATAAAATTCTTTAGTAGGATGCGTTATTTTTTATTTCATAACACATTCATAGATTCAAAAATGAACACAGACTAACCAATGAATATGTTGATCCTCATTTTGATCGTTCCTTGAGGGATGAGTTATACATTGAATGATTTTCTTGTTTTGATCATTTAAGAATTTATTTTCCTATTTATCATTCTTACGGGACTGGATTGAGGCAAGAATGAAAAACTAGCGAGGTTTGTTCTTTATATTTGTTCCTTGTGTATTTCTCTCCCTTGTTTTATATGAATGTCCTTCGTTTTTTAATGTGTTTATGAATGAATGATCATTGTGCCTTCATTACATAGGGAAATAATCCCAAATTGATGATCCATCATTAGAAAAACCTAACAAAGTTGATAATGGATATGGAGATGGCTTAATTAAAATTGTTTGGGAGAAGCTGTTCTTCGAGTGGTTTGTATTAGGATGGAAATAAATGGATTTCCAAGCCGATTGATGGCCCAAAACCCATTGATTCTATGTTTTGGTGGTGAGATGGCCCAAGATATGAAGATCTGAGGAAAACCGGCCGCCAGAGAAGACCCCATGAGATTGAACAATGTTCGGGAGGAAGAACTCAACTGTTATAGAAATACTTGAACACACAACATGTAGCATGGACTATATGGCTTGCATCCATCAATGGACCACACAGTGTGTACTCCAGGAGTACACAGGCTTGAGTAGAGTACATGTGTTTCCTACTTGAAGTGTGCTCCCCCACATGTTTTTTCAAGGACCCATCACATAGAATGCCCCATGTATTGGTACTCGGGTATATATACATGGGTTGACACCGTGTGCTGCTACACGGCCAATGTATAAGGGTGGACCCTATATGAAAGGGTATGGTGTTTGAATTCTTTGACATGTCATGTACCAATATTATACATGACATAGTTTGGAATTAAATGGATCATTGTACACAAGTAGTACATGGGGTAATGGGATAAGAGGCGTGACCCTACTAAACTCCATGTATAACATTCTACAAGGATTGATTCTTCTATCCCGCTGTGTCTCTGAAAAGGTTCCTTATTGTAAGTTCCCTTATCGCTTCCATAAATGAAGGTTCAAATCATTTCCTTCTCATATTACTATGATCCATTCCACAAGACTTCCTGGATATAGTTTTTATAATCCCTTGAGGGGCCTAAAGTAGTATCCTCGATTAATTCTTTATTCCCTAGGTAGAGTCTTTGGTATTGATGTGACCAACATTACAAGGCATTGATCCGCTACATAACAGTTTAATCTTGATGGTGTTGTTGGTATCACAACCTGGCCTCAACTGTGATCCCCATCTGTGGTATCGTATTTTCATTACTTCTATCAGCGTATCTCTCTAATGATGGTTACTGATGAATATTACCTCTCAGATGGACATCATCTGTGTTATTGGACTCCAAATTGTGTTCTCCCAGATGAGTACTTAATTGAATATTTGGACTGAATCCCTAGTGTTGGTATATAGTGGTTTTACTTACCTATAATATTCATGTCTTGGATTGAGTATATATAGAAATTAATGTTATATGTGTTGTCGATATATACTATGTAGATTTGACGATATCAATCATTCTGTATTACATTGTGGTTTTGGGGTGTCCTACTGAGTATTCTTATACTCACACTGCATAGTATTTTCTTGAAAAATTCATGTCTTGTGCAGACGAATGACCTTTTGATGGAGTCCTAGGAAAACCAAGACCAGAAGAAGATTTGAGAGATCTGGTAGGCCGAGGTGTTTCTATGAATACGGAAATAAATCCTATTATCATTTTCATACAGGTTGGACTTTTTGGTTTATAGAATCTTTTTGGTTGTCTTGTATTTTGGCCTAGTTTACATTATTCCACATTATTTTCCTCTCATTCTCTGGTTGATATTTAGTGGTACGCTTGCATCTTTTTCTCAGTGGTTTTTACATTTCATCATTTTGTGGGAATGGAGATGTTTCCATGAGTAATGGTACATAGGAAATGTCTCCCATGTTAGTAATATTCCTACATGGTGCTAGTCACTAGCCCCTATCAAATTAGAGGAAGGCATGGGGAGTCATGGAATGGGCCCCACTAGGATGAGTCATGACAAGAGGGTTCATTTCTACTATGAGAACCAGCTAACATAATCACCTTTCTATGATGGAAGTGAATAGTGAAATATTATTCCGCTATTATATATAAAAAACTTCTTTTATTCATGTTGATATCCTTATGTGTGAATGTATACTTCAAAGCCTTTTTTTTGATATATATGTATCACTTCTCTACATAGTGGTAGTGGTACCAAATCGTCAAGGAAAATACCATAGCTACAAACTGCAGATAATGCATTGGGTAGATTTTCACATTTATCCTCATTTTTTATAATGTATAGGTTATACTTTTTTATTCTACATATGTACACAACCCAAGACGTTTTTTGAAGCATCATTGTATATCACAAAAAAATCAAGACTTATTGGTAGTGTGAGTACTTACATAGTGAGTAGCCTCTTATTGATCTCATTAAATTTGTCCTCACATTATTCCATCTAGACATATTTTACTCCATTCCATGCTATCGTAGTTATCATGTTTTATAATCATGAGACATTTATAAAAAACATCAGTAGTACTAAGATAAAAAAAATATGACTATCGATTTCTATGACATTGGTTGTTCTAGGTCATTCTTCAATTGAAATATTATATGAAGTGTCCATAGATATTCCGTAACATGTGATCATGTTCCCCCAGAATGTGACTTTCAATATAAAATTGTCACACTTTCTAAAATTATCATTCATTTTATTTTCCCATAATTTCGATCACACGATCCTTATATGTTCTTCTTGTTCCTAAATAATTTTGAATTACATGGGAATTTAAACTGAATAGACGAGCAAAAATTTGTCAAGGTAGTCTGTAAGGACTCTATTCATTAAATCTATGGATATTATAGGGGGATTATTAAGTATGAATGGCATAAATATGAACTAAATGTTTATATAAATTGAATAGTTGGGTTTATTCTAAATATATTCCTTCTTTATCCTCAATTGATGATATATAGAATGATGATCCACCATTGAGAAGTACTGAGATCTTCATATTGGATCGAACAAGTAATCAATCCATGATAGGGGTACATAATCTTTATAGTGATATTTTTGAGACCTTTATAATCTGAAACATCAATATTGATCCATCTTTTTTATTTACAAATACCACTACAACACACCAAGGTGATGCACTAAGGTATATGAACCCTTTTCCCAAATGGTCGTGCAGTTGATTCGTTATCTCCTCCAATTCAACATGAGCCATCCTATATGGGAATTTTGAGATAAGAGTGTATATGTGAATGAGATATATTGAGATATCAACCTCATGATCTAGTGTAATTCCTTGTAACACATCCAGAAATACATCATTTTATTCCATCATAATGGGAATTTCCTTAAGGTTGTTAATTTTTATTAACTCAACCATTTGGTAAATGTATTCTTCTCCATAGGGTATAACCACAAAGACCATTAGGTTATTATTAAAAGGAGGTTCATGATATTCCATTTATTTTTACAAGATATTAGGATGGTTGAAATATAGAAAGGGATTTCATTTTCTTGAATGTTGATGTGTGATCTCTATAATGAGAGACAATATAAGAACAATATAAAATCGAATTCCACAAGGGTAAGGATTATGAGATTAAATAGAACAATCTTCCCACATATGCTCAGAAGAGAATAATAAAACACCTGGGTAACAATGATCACACCACTGGGTTCTTTTATAGATATCAATACTTCAAGGTATTATGGCTTCGAATAAATAGTTCAAGAAAAATGAAGGATATAACAGAATGGATTGAACATGAATCAAATTAAACATTTACCTTTATTTATTGAAATGTAATATTACCTTGTATGATGTCATACTCATGCTCTATTTCTATATTGGTGATGAAATAGGCTTTCCCTTTTTTCCTTTGTAGTTGGTTGTTGTTGATTCAGATTACCCTTAAGGACTCATAGTGTAGAACAATTGATTTCAATGTTACCAATCTCCCGATATTTGAATAATTGAACCATTTGTGGCGAAATTTGATTTTCCTTCCATTAATAATTCATATTGGATAGATTCTTAAGGTATCTTTATCATTCAAGAGAGTGGTTTCCTTCTCTCAAGAACTTGAAGAATTTCCCCATCCCCTTGACTTAATTATAATGATGCATCTTCGAACATTTTTTACTTATGCATGGTTGGATCCTCTATTCTCATTTTTCATTAGACCCACCATCTTGAAATGTAATTATTCACTTCTTATCTCTATAACCATGTAACTATTATACAAAATCCATCTACACTTTGATATTTTTTCGAAATAATTCTCTATAACTCCTAATTTCTTGGGTAACTAGATCCTTTTAAAACATTGGTTTTAAACCACTAAGTAATATATCTATTTTTCTACCATTATTGATTAAAAAAATAGAGGTGTGTCTTGAAATACTTGGGAATTTTCCCTTTTAATTCATGATAGAGTCACCCCCACTGTTCTTAATATCTACGAATTCCCTCTTAATAATTATTCAAATATTTATAGGGAAATACATTTTGAGGAATAAGATCCTAATACATTATAATTCCCTTTATTCCATTTTATACATTGGGAATGTATTTATAATTAATTACCAACATCGATAAGCCTCTAAATCTAATCAATAAACAACTAGTGTCAATATCTTATTCTCAGAATTGTGGATAACTAAAATGATCATATTCATTTAGTTAACCCACTCTTCTGTGACCAGTGGATCAGAAGATCCACTAAATGTTGGTGTTTATTTTAACATAAATAACTCAAGATCCAATATTTCATTATTTGGTTTATGTAGAGTGTACACATGGTTTATTTTTTTTTTCATATCCTCAGACAACTCTATAAGTATCATAGTTAATTATTCAACTACACATTCCATGGAATTCGGGATACCTTTGGGAAAATCATTTCATTATACCCAAAAATGGTGTTTGGCCCAGTTTCTCCAAGTTCCCACAATTATTTGAAATTGAAATGGTTTAAGAAAAAAATAATAGATCGAACCATGCATAAATAATTTATTATTATTTGATAATTAACTATAAAGGTATATTTTATGGCATCCATATGTTTAGCCTTTTTGAAAAATGTTGTTCAATATTGTTTATCTATATATAGACTTATACATATGGTTTCTATGAACATTTATAAACATAATAATCCAAATTAAATAAAAAAGGATCTCATACAAACTATAGAAACCAAAAAATTTCATACATTAAAAAAATCATTTTTAAAATAAACATCATAATAGTGATATAAATCCAAGATCCAATTGTTTAATGTCCCAAGAAAATAATTATAATACATAAATTTTATATAATAAGATAAAAATATTATTTAAATTATTCTTAATTATCCTTATAAATCACACATGATATTTTAAGTACAAGTAATCACCTAAGGATATACATCAAATAAATGGGTGAGTTAAAATCCCAATAGGTGAGGAATAAAGGAAATGAATCCACAATACATGGGTAAGAATAATCAATATCATCATATCATAATCATAATATCATCATCTACAAAATGATGGAAATACATGACAATGAAATTTAATATTGAATATTTATAGAAATGAAACATCAATTCATTGTGGTCAAATTCCACATATAGTTGTGAGAACATCTAGCAATCTGTCCATGCATAACATATTTTCATAAATAATAGCATCTTAATTTTAAAAAAACATTGAATCATTTTCTAGTATAATTCATATAAAATTATGTGATATATCACATTAAACAAGTCATTAGAGGACTATATAATTCCTTCCCCACCCACCACATCATAAAATTCTCATAATCAGTCATACCACATTGAAGTATAATAATTATAGTCGTCAAATATCTCGTGGAACAAAATGGGTTTCATAAAGGATTTATCATATAATAAATTATGGAATAAAATTTTCTACTTCAAATTTAAAAATGGAAATCATAAAAAAACATATAGTATTGTAGTTCATTAATGAAAAAATAACTCAAGAGGATTCAATGATTTTTTTCAAAAAAATAATTTCTGTTTGAAATATATTTGTAATTGGTTTCAAAATCATTTTAACATAGTAGTTAAATCTATTTCCCATAAATAAAATTGAATTTATCTTGAATGGACATTTTTTTATGTTAAGGGAAAATTAATACTAAAATCTATGGGGAATCGGATATAACCCAAATGAATGAAACTTGGTTTGATAATTCGCATAACATAGACCCAAATTTATTTTTTCTCTTTTATGCTTCATGGATAATAACCATAGGTTTATTAAAACATTGAACATAAAGTTAATTATTTAAATTTTTGTTATTATTTATAAATTATAATCTTTGGATTATATTTTCTAATTCCCCCAGTTTAATGGATAATGTTTTGTTATCATGTTTTCATTAAAGATTTCCCATTTTACTTCACTTTCCCATTTTTTGTTCATGGTCATTTTTAAATATGTATAATTAATTCCAGAAAAATAAAATATATATATTTAAAATTTAATATATCAGTATTTATTCATTATTATAATAGATATAGTAGTTGATATGTAAAGAAGATGGAAATTTCATCGTTGGTGGTCAACCGACTGTTATCAAGAACATTGTCTATAGGAGGGGAAAGGGAAGAATAAAATTTAAATACATAAGAAATTTATTTCTTAGTTGGTTAAAATAATTAATTTAATTTATAAATAATTATTAATTAATAATAGAATATGTGTATTTGAAATAAATATGAAAAAAGAGATGAGAGGTTGAAAATTAGAGAGGAGTCGATAAAAACAAACTCTTTTCTCAGTGTTCTTTATATTTTATGATAATAGAATTCCTTGATCAATAGAGTTGGTTCACTCTACAACATCCATAATTTTGATAATGGAATAATATATATGATTTGGGATATTATTTTTCTTTCTTGGGTTGGGAATAAATGGTTTTCCATGGAGATGTAGATTGGTTATTTATACTTGGGGATAGAGGTTTTTTTAAGAAAAAATATTCAATAAAATATTGTATATAAGTTAAAACATGAAATAGTAATTTGTAACACAATTAATAATATATCAATATAATATAATAGTTTTAAGAATTCAATACAACTTATAAATATAACTAAATATTTTATTAAAAATGAAAGTTGAATAAATGAAAAATTATTTTTTTAAGGGGGCATTTTTGACTTTAGACATTGGAAAAGGTTTTTTTGGTTTATAACTTAACATTATTATATTTTAATTAATCATTTACTAAATTTAAATATATTTTGTCCATGCCTCATTTTTTAAATTCTTAAGGCATTATTACATCACAATTTATGTAATTTTAGGTAAACTAGTTACGTAAAAACTGATTTTTTACGATTCAACTAAAAATCAAAGTATGTCAGAAAATTATGAAAAAATCATCCTTAGAAAATTTCTATATGATGTTTTCAAAAATAAAATTCATTTTACAAAAAT
This sequence comes from Viscum album, assembly GCA_963277665.1. NCBI lineage: Eukaryota > Viridiplantae > Streptophyta > Magnoliopsida > Santalales > Viscaceae > Viscum > Viscum album. The sequence continues at coordinate 1,820,063,178 of OY728127.1, forward strand.
ATATTCTATTATAGGTAATTTTAAATTTTAATATAAATATTATTATTTTTTTGTAATACCTTAAGATAATGTTTATTAAAAATATACTTATATTTTGTTTTGTGTTTTTAATATTGATAATTATTTTATCAAATTAAAAAAATATATTTTATTAAAATACTCATTAAAATTATAATTTATATTACATTTTATTATTTTGATTTCTAATTACTATTCCAATAGCAATGATACTATTCCAAATTTCCTAGTTATTATTTCAAGAGTGATATAAATTTCAATAAATACTAATTCATTACATTATTCATTATCCACCTCAATTACTATGAAGTTTATATATTTCCACTTTTGAAAAATTTTGTTGTTTTGAAATTATTTTCATCTATTTCTATAGTGTTTTTTGTGGGAGTGATGTGTCTTGAATATTGTTACCATTCATATTTCCATATTTTTGTTTTTATAATTTATATTTTTTCCTCCCAATGTAATATTTGGAATTCAAATGTGTTTATTTATAGAAAAATATGATGATTTTCAATAATGGAATAATGTATTTCTAGTTTCTCTATGATTTTTGTGCATCATACTGTATAATATAGTGTAATATAAATCCTATTGAAGAAAAATATATCATTTAAAAACTATAGGTTCTTATAGGTGTGATTTTTATCTTTAGAAATAACTTCTATATATCATTCCACATTCTTCAATTAATCTATAATGAAACTTCTTAATAATTATTTGAAAGTATGTCCACACCATTATTTGGAAATAAAACAATATAAAAACACATTAAGTTATTTATTCCTAAAAAATTAACCATTTAGGATTTCTAATAACTCTTCAAAACATATTTGTATGAAAACATGAAAAATTATTAATAAAATTGTCTTAAATCACATAAAAGTAGATATTGTATCAATAAATCATAAATCATTTACTCTAATCCCACATGAGTCATATTAATTGTGATCAAGAGGAATTTAATTAAACTTTTCACATGAAGAAACATCATTTATCATCGTAGGCATCAAAACTTATAATCCATGCATACTTCATTGAATAGACATCCAAATAGTATCACTTTTTTAGATATTTATTATAAGATAGTCCCCTTATTCTGACACTGAAAATCATTCCAAACCACCTTCAATAACTCCAAATCAGTTGTAATATCTCCAATGAAATCACATTGAAACATTCTCATCCTTTTAAACAGACCTAAAGAGTATTCATCTAAAATTTTACAAGAGAGGATTAGAAATATGGAAAATTTATTTATGAAAACTAACATACATTTTCATAATAGTTAACTTTATATAGGTGTGAGTGTCCTTTCTCAAAATTAAATAGTTGGATATATATTATTATACTATAATAGGAAACTATTGTCACCAAAAATTATCCTTGGGTGTAGTGTTTATCATGATGTCTACAACATGCTTTGTATTGACAAATACTCTAACTTCACAAACCCATATTTAACTTTTTTCATTGATAAAATGATATATTATTTCAATGAAATGTTTCCATGAGGGATTGAAAATATTTTTTCTCATATTCATATAACTCATGTTATCAAATTTTATTGAAATAACAGAAATCATATCAATTGAAATAACCATAAGTTATTGATTTATCCATTTTAATTGAGTACACTCTTGAGTACCCTCAATATATTAAATATTAATTGTACTCAAAGAAATTAAATCATTATTATTTCTTATCAAAGAAATATATTATCTCTAAATATATAATTCCCTACCTGATTTCAATTTATGATCATCCACTAAACCTGCCCAATCCAAATATGTAAAACCCAATTACTCATACTGTGATGTTTTATAATAAAAATAGTATGAAATATACCATGGTTTTATTAGATCTAAAAAAATTATTTAATGTTAAAATATTCCTTTCCGCGGGGAATATTTGGTACCATGTAGCTTGAAATGTGTTAAAACAAATTTTGGATGATGTCATTATCAAGTAAAATAGGCTTCTAATTATTTCTAATATTTTTTCACATGAACCTATTTACATCATTTTCTATGGAAAAATCATTTTGTATACAACCAAAATTTTCACCACCTTGGAATATTTCATTAAAAACCACTCATTAAAATTCAGGGATTATTTTTATTGAGATATAAATGTTCAATTACTTCTGTGAGAAAACAATAATCCAACATATAAACATCAACAAATTAGTCATTGAATTATTTATGATTTAACTAATGAAGACCAAAAACATGAATTAAAATTTATCTGAACCCCACACATTATTTCATCTCTAAAAATCGACTATGAAATACTTTTCTCATTATCCTTTATTATTAACAAATTATGATCAATTACTCCTTGTTGTAACCTAGTATATTTCATGTGTTGATATGACCATGAATACAAAACACTTTATTCTTGATTCAAGCCATTAAATTATTTATTTAACTTGTTTAACATTCTATCATAATCATTAACATTAAAAAATATATTTTTTATTGAAACTTATGCCCTATGAAAACCATTAATAAATGATGAGTTGATATACATTTGGAACACCTTGAATCTCCATTACACCACAATAACCAAGAATAATGAAATTTTCATCAACTAAGATTTGAGAGTAAATGCCCAATTGACATTAATCCGTTCAGTTTTGGAATACATGTTACACACAATGCATGTTCAATTAGAATCAAATTTTCAAATTAATTCAGTTTTTTTATAATACCATCAAGCTTCTGATAACATTTTTATGTTTTCTATATTGGATAAATTTTCCTTATTTTATAGTTATATAATTCTTCATGATATTCTTGCATAGAATGAATTCAATAATCATCCTTAATATCTTCTACAAAACATATTTTATTGATTTTAGATAGAAATTATTAATTTTAAATATAGATCACCCATTGTGTTTTCAACCGCATTATACAGTCACTAACAATGTGTTATATATTAATTTCATCTATACTCCATGATCACATTGAAATAACTTAACATTCTTTGTTTACCCATTCATTAATATATTATTCTATATTAAATTCAAAAATATGTAATCCCCATAGTATACGTGCTTTAGTATCAAATTATTCCACAATTTCTTCACCATTTTTTCATCTATATTTTTTTTATCCATTTTGTAATTCAACTCTTTTTAGAAAAATATGTACCACCTTTCAATTATTTTTACAAATTATTTTTTATACAACATGTATGTGTTAATCATAGATTACAATAAATGAAAAATACTTTAATCCCCATCACTATATTGAGAATAAATTATTTACTTCTAGATTTAGAAAAAATATTCACACTTTTCTAGGTAAGGCAAAAGACTCAGGTCAGTGCAAAATATGAACCTGATTCCCTCTTCCCAAGGATACTTTAATCAAATAATAAATCAATTCCAATATAATTATAAAACTAAATATATATTAATGGTAGTGCATAAATTTATCCTAACACATATTGTAGTATAATTTGACATCAAGGTTAAATAAAACAAAAATAATTAGCATACCTAGAATATAACTCCTTATGTGCATATATGAAAATTTTTAGAAGAAATATAACACTTTAATGAAAATAATACATCACAATAAATAATATAACAATTATATTCCTGAATATTTTATGTAATAAAATAAATAAATGAATAATTTATATATGAAAAAATGAGTTGAACAATTTATTACCAATTCAATAAAAATTATAAACACTCTATGATTTCTAATAAGAACACTTAATATTATCCATTAATATAGAATTTAATTTAAATATAATTTATCTGAAATATAAACATTACATATATATAAATTTAATATATTATGAAAATATTTAGAATATCACACTTTTAAAATTATTTTATCTTTGATCGTATCAGTTATCAAAACTAATGTGGATATGATTTTGATAACATCTCAAATAAGGGAATTTATTGTGAACAATTCTCAATAAATTATTATGAAGAAGTTAAATTCATAAATATAAACACTTTTATATTATTTGAGTATTGAGTTATTTATAAACATTTTATAATGTATACTCATAATTTTCACATATACCACTTATACCAAAATTTTATACCATACCATATATTTTATGAAGGATGTAATATTAAAATTTAATAAAATGTAATATTTTATTAAAAAATTGGTTTCCTAAACATTTAATAACTAATTACAACTAATTTATTTTAAAAAAACAGATAATTTTTTTTAAATTTAATTAATATACGAAAATACAGTTTCTATGGTTTAGAAACAACTTATAATCCATAAAATTCAATTCATAAATTAAAATTGAGAAAAAAATTAAATTTATATTAATCCCATATTTTATGATATCATTTATTTCATAATTAATATAATGGATTCTATCTATCGTGTCAAATGAAATATAATAGTCATTGATGAAATACCTTCAGTATCAATGAGTCATATTATTTTACCCACATTGATATTATTTTCATGATAAAATTATCTATTTTAAACGCATCAGGACATTATCATATTTTATAACCCCCCATTTCATGTTGTAAAACCTATAGAAAACCATATTATTATTATATTTTAATCACTTTTGTTATCTAATATCTTAGGTCATGAATCCTATGTAATGTACATTATCATATAAAATATAGTTTTTCATGTATATTTTACTATACAATTGGAATTACAATATCCATTTTACTAAATAAAAGACATGTTCTGGCCAATGATACATGCTACAACTTGCTTATACTTTTAGTGTTATTCATTGAAAACATGATTTTGAGAATCAAATGACCAGGGAATTTATCTAATAACACATATGGGTTTTTCATGATTTATTAGAACATAAAAATTATATTGGAATAAATGGGAAACCCAAATTCTCAAGATCATCCATGTATAAACCGAAAACCATGTATAACTACGAAAATGTAATCATACTTTTCATCAAAGAGATCTAACAACTGTATTCATCACTTGACTATACTCTTTCTCCTCCCACGAGTAAAGACTTATGTACTATCACATTATTGATATGTTAAATGGGAATGATTTATACATTAACATATTGACATTCATCTATCATATAAATTCATGATACTAGACTCAATCGTACCGTATGACTCATCCCATATTACTTCCATACAACTCTTTCAAAAAAAATTGTATTATTTTTAAAGGAAATTATTTGAAATCTATTTTTAATGACAAATGAATTACCCTAATCATTAAACAAAATATTTAAAAACCACGTAATATGTGTTGAGTGTTTAATTAAAATATACATAACCATGTGCTTTAAGATCCTAATTGCAATACAATTATCTCAATTCTATTCAAATATTTTCATCCTCCATTAAACTCTGTATCTGTCATATATAACATCTCTTCCTACACCTTAGAATAAAAATTTTAATGTGGTAATGATTTATAGAAATATTAAGAATCCCCATTTTGAGGTATGTTGAATGCTTTGAACTACACTTTTTTGGTCTAAGAAACCTCCAATCTGTCAATGTCCAATTTGATAATATATTTATAAATTCTGATAAAAAATAATGAATTAAATAAAAATATTTTTCCAAAAAAAAATACATTCTTAGAATATTACTTACTCAAACCTTGTTCCTTCAAAAAATTTATAGATTTCAAATTTATGGTTTTAATAATATCATATCTTGAATATTATATATTGTTTTTATTTGGTATATAAGTTAAGGAAACAATATCGTAGTTGAATTATACTCACTTCCCCTCTATTGTGTTCATAGCCCTTCATCTTTCATTGACATATATCAATCTTGTGTTCTACTATCTATCTGACATGTGGTGAGATCAAATTTTGATCATGAAAGGGTTTATGGTTCACATAGAGGATTGAAATGTCTCAACTAATTCAAACATAAAAGGGGGAAAATTAATATCGACAAAATAAAGGAAATGTATTTATTTTATTCAATAAAATAGTATCATTTTAATTTTTGGTATTAGTAAAATAAAAAAATAACAAATTATAAAATGTAAAATAAAATACATTACAAAGTAAATAAAACCCCCCCAAAAAAATAAATACCTTACATATTTTAAAACTGAATAGCCAACCCTGAATCCCATGAAATGAGAGTTGATTGTAAAATAGTAAAATATCAATTTAGTTTGAAAATAAAATACATGAAAATCATAGGTAATTAAATCAATTAAAATATATAAAAAATAAAGTAATAAAATCATATAATGATAAATTATTATACAGATTTCATGTTTTATAATTTGATTTATCTTAATAACAAATAGTTTTGTAAAAATACCATCATGTTTAAATTAAATAAAAATTTGCTGAAGAGTAATATAAAATTTATGGTAATGTTACATAGATAATTCAATTCTTATATCAAAATGCTTGGTCCTGTAATGAGAGACATGATTATTATAAATATTTATTATATTTTTGTCTTCGTATTTTATAGGAAAATGTTTGAGATTAAATCTATAATCTAGTAAAGTGAGTCTCTTACAATGAAAAAATACATAGAAATGTCATATCGTTATGTATTAATCTTGAGCAATAAATAATGAAATAGGGTTATAATTTGTTACAACACCATCGAACCAAAGAAATAGAAAATATTTGATAATAAGTTCTCTTACTAGCAAAAATTTATCATCCATAATTAATATCCAAATAATTGATAATGGAAAATTATTTTCCATTATAGTAAAATAGTCCAATATTTAATGTAATAAAGAAGAATTTAATAATTATTTTGAGTCCCCCAATGTGGGATTTCATGTATTTTGACTAAAATCAGGCGTATATAAATACAAGAATCATAAAATTAATCTGTAATGAAATAACATAACGAAAATATCATATCATATAAATATATTGTTACTATTCCACTAGTTTTCAAAATCCATTCAATGAGAATTTAAAATTAGTATATATAGAGGTGTCATGAACCATTAAATATAAATTCCCAAACATTTTGAAATCTATTTTTGTATATTATTTGTTAAAAATATATAATTTGTGTTTTATAAAACCATAAAACTGAGGAATAATATTATCTTCCTCACCAACTAATTTAAATTACTTTAATTAAAATAAAACAATTCTATCCTAGAATGATGATAATACTATAAATAATACAATTAATATAAATGGGAGCTATCAAAATATCTACTAAAATTATTTATATAATAATATAACATTCATCTCTTCCTTTTAAAAAATTATTTTCTAATAGAAAAGTATTGATCCAATTATATTTAAATTTTGGAGTATATTTTAATATATAAAAGTATTTAGAATGTTTCAAATCATTATTATGAAATTTGTGATTTTAAAAACATGGACCTTGTTTAACACAAAAATCATTAACTCTAAAACAATATTGATGAAAGGATTTTAAGTAACATAAATCCAAACTCAAACATTAAAATCTAAGAATGTTAGTAAAGAAATGTCCATGGTTTCCTCATAATGAGATTTCCCTTTATGAGTTATTTTTTTCATTTATTTAAATTTCATATTTTATGTTTATAATTATTATTTAAGGGATCTAAAATACAAGAAATGACACCATTCTATGTTCACGAAATACAATAAAATTTAAAAATAAATGAAACAATAAAAAACAAGAATAAAAGAAAGTATTTGTGGTATAAACGAACAAGAAAAAGTAACAGCCTAGCTAGTGATTCAAACAAATCAGGTTTTCTTCATCATTTTAAATGGAATCAAAAAATAAAATTCTATAAAAACGAGACTGAAATATCAAATAAAGAATACCATTTAGTTAATTATATTGAGAATAAAAATAAGATCTCAGATGCAAAACTTGATTTTGAAGGAGAAGGTAAATTCTTTCAACTATCACTGAAAACAAATACACACACAACACTTGTTGTACTCACAATTCCTCAATCAATGATTGGGAAAATTAAATAGTGTGAATAATATTTAAACTAATACTCAACTCATATTACTGAGTTTTATTCATATTTAATAACATTCTAATCGGTAATGAGATGTACATAGAATGGAATAAAAAATACACAACAAAATAACCTTAGATTAAAAGATTATAAAGAAATCACATTTCGGAATTCCAATGCTCTGGAGATATTTACAATTGTGAAAGATTAATGAAATTGAAAACTCGGAAAAAGATCACCATGTGAATCAACTAGATTTGGCTACATGAAAATTTTCCATTATATCTATAGAGAAGCAATGCACTAAAATCTTTATCTGCATCGGCTCTTAGAGTAGGTGTTACATCCTATAGTATATCCTAGATTTAATCCCACTTTATCCACTTCTAGCATCTCCAAATTTATCTTTATGGTGTGATTTTCCCTTCTCAAAATGAATCCATCTCTTCTATAAAAATTATTCCTACTTAATTTTTTAATTTTTGAGCTAGGTCATGACTGGTCATTACTTCATCTATTTAGTGACAAACACATGAATGAATTATAAATCTTCCCTTCAGTAACAATCATTAAACCCATAGAAAGGATCCAAAATAACACAAATCCTCCTTTTTGTAAGAAATAAATTCCATAGAAACATCACTATACAATGTTATAATAATTTTTTAAATTTTAAAAAATTTATATCTAATGTGTCTTTTTTTAACTCGACTATCCTCTAACCCATTCATCTATTAAAACTACCAATTCATTTATGCATCTACATTCAATATGAAATGGTTTATAAAAAACTATGAACACCATTTTCAAACTAAAATAATACATAGATTAAGATTCATCACTATTGGTACCGATATTTGTGCATTACCCACTTTTCTACCAATGATCTATGAACTGTTCCAAACGATAGAGTAATACAAAGAATAGGTTATACATGAAGGCCTAGGATTTAAAAATATATGTCTTTGACCCGAAATTCTACTGATAATATTATTATTTGAATTTAAGGCTCTCTATTTAAACCCATAGAAAAAAGAAAAAATTGCTATCCTACAAGATAGCTTGACCAATTCAACCAAGGCCCATGAATGACCAGGTTGACCACACCCAAGGGAGTTAGCCCATGCCGACTAGGGGACCAGTAAGGGAACATAGCTCACACTTGGAGGAGGTTTCACCAATTTATAGGGTTCGAGGTGTGTAACACCATGTGTGATCATGTGAGTAGGTGGATCGAAGACCATTATGTGGAGGTGATATATATTGTTTGGGTGCCGACCCTATTTCTAGATTTAACAAGCAGTAACCTACGAAAGGGTTCTATCTATGAGGGAGGAATGTATGAGAATTTATTATGGGATGTAGTTTACTCAATGGGTTTAAACCAGAGATGTCCAATCAAGTTGTTTGATGATATGATCCAACTGATCATGCTTCTTGCTGATACTTGTTGTCTTCTCTATTCCACCAATTTCATGTTCAAACCCGAAAATCCCATGCACCGCATGACCATCGTCTTCTACCTGTCAACATCCAGGTTCAACATACACCTGATGCTTATAACATGTCGCTACCACCTATCTGGTACTTCACTGACATCCACAAAAGTATGATTAAATCCACTAAGGCATCCAAAAACCCTATTTTCCTATCAGAACACTCCCAGACAGCACCCAAATCCATTGTATGTTCATTCTTTGACCATACGACTGAAATAAGGACAATCAGGAGAAGCAATGACAATCTCTACCAGTATGCTACGAGCACCTTCAGCTAAACCTGAATACATCACATGATCACCCTTTAACCTTTTGAATGAGATGAAGACCACCCACATGTTCTCACAAGCCCTTTTACAACCTCAAACCCATTCCATGTCAACATATTTTCATCAGATTGAATTCATATTTTAAAGGGTCACGAGAAGGGATTGTAATGGTAGGACATGTGATGCAATGAAAATGTGTACTTTATTGCATAAAAAGTGGAATATCACATATCCTTACATGGACTATATAAAACCATTCCCTTCAGAAAAACGCATGTATGTGGGAGAGGGGAGAGAGCTCCAAAATACAAGGGGTAACAAGGAGGAAAATAGTAAATGAACATATTCATCAGTATCCGCCCTAAGGGATCACCTCTAGATAATAAAATGGTCCCCACTGTGACAATATTTTATAGCGTGCCTTAGAGGAATCAAATTTTTGATCATCCTATGATCACATGATCACATAGTGGACCCAAGAAAATTCTCTCATGACCTCCTTCAAGGCCTCTCCTTAGATCACATAATCACATGAGCTATGGGACTTCATGCGACCTGAGACCTGGAAATCATGAAGCACTCAGACTAGTGCCCAAAGATATGCAACAGTGAATATGTGAACCCTGATATCATGAATACTGAAAGCATATAAGTCTTGTGGTTATCATATGCATCCATGGACATGGTTATCTTGGCATGAAAATGCCTCCCACTATCCCTAGGTGTGATGAAGAATCCTTCACTGGATACTCAATTGATCACATGAAAACTACATGAATTTGATGGATTTTGGGTTTTCGAGACAAATAATCACATAGAATGGAATCTCTAGATTTTGATGGTTGAGACAGATCATCCCTGATATTGGTATCCCACACTAGTGATGCCCTCATTCACCTTCAGACCGGGGACTATGTCTTCCTCCTAGGGTTCCATGAATACGTCTATTCCATTATATGCAGATTCAATGATAATACCCACTAAGGTTCAAGGAATCCATTGTAATACCCTTTTGAGGTCATATGAGAAACATGACATATATGAGGGAATATCCACTCTAACCATTAAGAGGCTCAACACAAATAAGACCCTCGACCATGCATCCTTCATTGTAGACCAAGACAAAACCCTTATTAGTGCTTGAAAATCCCTTAAAGTGATCATTTGGAGATCATTACCTTTCATGATTGATCTTAAGACATGCATAAAGATCACACAACAACCTATTCGACTATCTAAAGGCAAACCTACATCCATCATCATGCGTACTCCATGTGAGACATAGTGAAAATCCTCCCCCGCCCATACATGTGGAGGCTTTGGGATATATCCCCCAGTATGTGACCATATTCCATATCATAATACCCCATTCCAAATCATATTAGAAACCCCTGTGGGCCAAGACCTCTACATGCATAATTAGAAATGGCCAGCTCGACGTGGAGTATCCCTATAGAAACCCTCAACATGATGGATAAATATTGAGTGTATGAAACCCAATATCCATGAACCCCTCACCATGAAATTCAAGACTTTAATCATGCTTGTGAATGATTCAACACACATGGCCTATCACGTATCATCACATATGTTCATTGTGAGACCTCATAAACATCATGTGGGTCTCAAGTATGTGGGCATCACGAGATATCATGAAGCTTCCACCTAAATTGCCGTTTATCTAGTTGGAGAACCCTTATTTTTCCCCAAGAATCCCCACCCAAGCTTACGGTGTCATTAGTAATCCATTCATAACATCCACAGACTAATTTGTGAGCTCGTTTCTAGCTAATGGAAATCACATAGAAAATGGTGTATGATGCGAATGTACTCTTAATTCATACAGGAGCCTATGGATAGATCCTAACTTTTCCACAAAAACACTATGGTGTATGCATTCTACAAGATAACTCAGGTTCATACTCCTCCAATACAAATTAAGGAATAACCCCTTTGGATATGCACATTCTACACTTGATAGAGCATAATACCCTAAGAAAAATCGTGAGGCAATTATATGGGCTCATGATGTAGTTAGACATCCTTTGACATGCCATGTTGATCACAAGGAATTCCTCGAACAAGCCACAAAGGACCCAAGACAACCATTGGACATATCACCATGGTCTCACAATATCCCACGGATATGTCATATTGATCATGCGACAACCCCTTGGCTTGTTAGCCTCATCACATGGAAGCCCTTAGGTATGATAGGGTAGCTCCATGATGTTATAAGGTCAAATGGAATATTTTTTCCACAATATACTTGCACACTCTTATATTATCAATATTAATCAAGAGAGTCACCAAAGGGGAATCACGTAAAAATCATAGATATTACTTGATAAAACTCACATACCTCACAAATCAAAATGAAAAAAACAAATTGATTCAAAATAGAGTAGGAGAGTTGTGTCCATAGTCGATGAAAGACATGTGACATGTGCCCCGAGCAACCCATAATGTACCATGTGTCCCTAACGCCTTGTCCGGTGCACCTCACGAGGTCCCTCTGGCTTGTCAACCATGTTGCATAGAGGGCCTTTCTCATGTCCAAGAAACCTTGTAGTGATCTAAGGAAAAACATAGAGATTTTTCCATGGAATGTTCATACACCCCCATGGAACCCATATTGGTCATGTGACTCATCTCCAAAAAATAGAGGAAATACCCTCAATGCTATAAATGCAATCTTGCACGAGTTCCCTCTTTCTTCATATAAGTAGAAGGAAATCAGAATCGAGGATGTGAGAAGTGTGACACCCCAAACTTTTTCACGTGCAATAATAATAATTTTTTGTTTTAATTATCGTATTTATCAGAATGGTTTTTAGAGTAAATATTATCTCACCTTGTTTAAAGAATAAATTAAAAATAATTATTTCAGAAAAATATAATTTATTCTAAACAAATTATTAATTAATATATTATTTTAAATAATAATTGTACTAATATAAGAATACAACTAATTTCTTTCTTATTTCCAAATTTTTTATATATATATATTCATATGTAAATAAGAATTTAATTAAAATTATATAAACTAAATAATATAATTTTATATATCACATTGAGAATTATTTCGTTGAAATATTTTAACGTCATTACTTATGATAACTAATATTGAATCAATTATATGAATAATTACATGGGTTTTATATATTTTAAAATAAAATATTATGTGTAGTTATTATAAATCAAGATTAGATTAGTGTTTTAAAAACATTATTGACCTTTTAAATTTTCATTAATAAAATTAAAAATATATAAATTAACTATTTTAACAGAATTATTAAAATTGTACATATGAACTTTCAACAAAATTTATAGTTAATTTGAATCAGAAAAAATTAACATTTGTTTTAAATGTTTCAAAATTTAAAATTTATGTTAAAAAATAGTATAATAATTATTTTGATAATATATTTCCAATTATTAATTATTAATTAGATTTATAACAATAAATGTAAATATTTATAAATAAATATAATTTTCATTTTTATGTATATGTTTTATTTAATATATAATTATTGTATTTAATTTTATAACCTATAGGTGCTAGTTTATTATTGATTTGTATTGATCTGTTCATTTTATATTAAAAAGATTAAAATTTCTTTTATAAAAAATCTATATATATAACACCAAATTGAAATGATGACTTATGATAGAAAAATAGAAAAAAAAGTGTCATGAAAACCCACATCTTCAAAAAGGAAAAGATAAAACCAAAGGGAAAATCAAATATAAGATAAAATGATATATGTTTAAAAAACAAATTTGTATATATATTTATATATAATTTAAACATTTTATTATACATATATTTTAAATATATATTAAAAACTAATATATATATCAATATACGATACGTGATTTGTTAAAAGTTGTGATTTGAATTTGTTCAAAACAAAAATAACAATAAAAGAAAATGTAAAAAAAGATGGACAAAGTAAATGATTAATAGAAAAAAAGTGGGAGAGATAGTGTGTTGAAAAAAAATATTAATGATAAATAAAAGGATAAAAATTATTATACAAAATGAAATTTGAATACAAAAAAGAGATGTGTGAGATGAAAAATAAAGGAGAGAGAAAGTGAGGGTAAATAAAAAAAGTTAATTTTAATAATATGACAACAACAAAATATAAGAAAAACGTTTTATAGAAATTTAAATTGTATAATTAAAAATATATATTTAATACGTGTTAATTTATTATAAAATAAAGACAATTTATATATATAAATATTAAAAAAATAAATATATGAATATAAATATTTATACAAAATGCTAAAAAAATTTATTTAAAAATAAATTAAATTCATGTAAAGTTAAAAAAAGGAGTGATACACATTTGACCCGTGATTGAGGGTATTTATCTACTTTTGTTTAAAATTAATAAAAAAGTTATTATTAATTAAAAAAATTCCATCTTTTGAAGGAAGATCTAAAACATATTGATGTATATTTAAACCCCACTCTGCTCACCCATTTTATACCTAAATTTCTTTATGTCATGCTCTCCTTCATTTTCCAAAAAACTTACCACATCATTTGATATAAATCAGGTAAGGTTTCATTATACTTTGTCTCGAATATTTATTTAAATTTACAACAATATGGGGAAAATTCGTATTTTTAAAAGAGTTCTATTTATTTTGAATTCAAGAAGTATTTTATTTCAAGAAACTAATTATTTTCCAGATGTTGGCTATTTTTGTAAGGGTTAAATATTATTTCTCGAGGGTTTTTTTATAATACAATATTATGTTTGTAAGGGATTATTTTCTTCCAATTAATTTGTATTTTTGATTATTTTCTAGTAAGGATTTATTTTCAAATGTTTTTATATCTACAAACATGATTATACACATTGTATATAATCATATAAATATTTATATATAAACACATTTATGTGACTCAAACCAATTCAGTTTTATGAATTTTAGAAGGTGATTTCCAACCATAAAATAATGTTTTTGATGAAAATAATGTTTTGGGTTCAATTATATTTTTGATTCTTATGAAAAACCCATACAGTTATTTATATTTATATATATAGTTTATATATATTTATAGATATCATCTCTAAGGTGAATCTAGGTTTTTCAAATATTAAATGTTTGTTTGTATTAATATTTATATGGTCGACAATTATATCTGGGTTTATTTGGACATACACACATAATTCAATCTATTTCTATTTTATGTTTTTAAAGATGATTTACATTCTTTAAATAAATACTTGGATACAAATAACGTTTTGGGTTCAAATGGATTGGTATATTTATTATACATACACCCATATAATTTTAATCCACGCTGTTTTAATTCTATCAAGTGTTGATTTGTAATGATGTTTTTAAGATGTAAGGGAAATGTGTTTATTACTTTATACAATCTCTATTTTCTGGTTCTGGTAAATAAGTTCATTTGCTTTAAATGTGAACTACTTTAATGGTGCTTAGGGTTTGTTATTATTAAAAAAATTACATTTCTTGTAAGATGATAATGTATATATACATATACATATATATATATATATATGTGTGTTTGTGTGTAATTTTAGTTTTTATAATTTGAAATGTAAGGGTGCGACATATACATATTTTATGTATATATATATGGTTATATGAATGCACCTATATGTTTGAACCATAATTCATAATAGGTCGGCCTAAAAAAACATCGGTGGTTAATGTGTGTTTTTTAAATGCTTAATTAAATTCTCATTAATGTAGGCATTACATAGAAAAATGTTGCACTGCAAATCAGATGACCATATATTCTATGCAACATATGGTATGACCATTCATTAAGACATGACCATTTATCTGTGCATGCTTTGTGTAAAAATTACTTCTATCTTAAATCAAACGTAGTCATTTTAAAATATAAATATTCATTTCCATGAATCAATGATTTTGAAAAGTAAGGAACTATCATTTTATGTGATAACCCCATTACTTGCGTGTTTTAAATTAATATCACATGTGTAAAGAATGTTTACTTGTTTATGCACGTCATTGTCAAAATTATTTTAACTTAAATATTATGATTTAGTCCAATGTCATTTCCATTTATTAACTCATGGATTGAGAAAGAAAAATACCTATCTGAAGTTATAAACATGCAATGTAATGCATTGAATGTTTATGGAAGCAGTTGTATAGTTATTAACTTATTTGATAAATCAAACAATTTATTATTCATCACTTATGATAATGGATTGAGAATTTAATTATTTGGAGTGGTAAGGGACACCCCAAATAAAAGACATGGAATTATGTATTCAAATTGGTATGAGACACTTTGGATACATGGCCTTATTAATAATATGAAGATTGTATTATAATAGTATGTTTCGGGTTGGGGACTGGTAAAAGTAAGCCCTATGGGTTGGAGTCCGGTTACAGCAGACCCTCTGGGTTGGAGTCTAGTTACAAAGGCTCTCCGAGATTGATTTCGGTTATATAAGATCTCTAGGTTGGGGTCCAGTTACAGTTGGCCCCTAGGTCATCGCATGAGGCCTTGAAACAGAAATTAATGTCCGAAATTATACATTCCCAAATTATGTATACGAAAATTAATTAACCAAATGGATATTCGACTAGTAGAATTTCCATGGTTAAGAGATTGTACTTGTGAGTACCAAAAAAGTAAAATCCAATGGCATGATATATGTTTATCACTTAATTATTAAGTATTCGGTGTATGAAATTGAAGTTATCACCTTTACGTGCAACTCTAATTATTCACTACGATTAGCTGTTTAATTTGTGATTATATATTATTATTTCATACATGTTTAAAATGTCTTTTATTTGTTACTCCAAATGAGAATGCCCATAATTTAATCATGTATCCTTGTAACTCTGTTAGAATGTTATAAATTGTGCACTTTTATGATATGATACAACTGTTATAGATTTCTTAACAGAATGTTTTTGTAATGTTTTAAAGAATGTTTTCAAATGTTATATTGTATATAGTATGTTATTTTCAAACCCCCTACTGGGCATTCGTATGATCACCCTACATTTTTTAAAATAAAAATTTCATTTATAATCTTTTTATAGAAGAAGCATTTAAGAAGTAGCTAGTTTCTCAATGCTCGAACCGAATTCGATCCATAGTATGGAACAGGCTCCCGGTACTGGGAAGCTGGGGTGTGACAGTTGGTATCAAGGGATTCAGTTTAGATAACTTTGGAAACCAAAACTGAAAAATGATTTTTTTACATAAGAAACACTAAGAACTATGTTTTCTTAAATTTAAAATGGAAAATGAGAATACTCGTCTTTTGTCTCTTCCAACAGAAGTATTAGATACCATAGTGGGCAAGTCATGTGTAGAAAACTACAAGACTATTGAAAATATTTGTTTATCGTTCAAAACCCTCTACCGAGTATCAAACTCTCCTCGTGTACTCCAACATCACCAAGGAGCAGGTTTCGTCTATTACCTCATGATGGATGCTCACTTTCCGTTCTATGTATGACAAGGGATATACTTTGAGGGTATATTTAAATGTTTCACACCAGCCAATAATTTATTTTCTCTTTAATAAATTGAAGAGGGTTCACAAGGGGGTGACCTCCGAGCAGCATATCTATGTCAAATTTTGACCTATGGTCTTCGTGGTCAAGTTATGGATTTTGAAGCCCTTGAGAATGAGATAACTTGTTTTCAACATTGGAATCAAGTTTGTACTAATGATGCAGAACTTGATACCCCACATGATTCTCTCAATATGAATTCTAGATGTCCACACGTTGATGACCCTAGTTGCACACGTTGCATCTAGACCATGGAGATAGAGGAATTTAGAACCGATATAGGGATCTGTTTGTCTGAAAACAGGGGAAATCCCAAAAAATGGTGGAATCTATGAGGATTTATCCTAGAGGTCGTCAGGTAATCAATACAAGTGTATTGTGAAAGGGAGCAAGAGATTCTATAATTTCTTATGTATTATAAATCATGTCTAAATGAATGATGTTGTATTCTCTCTTTTGATATGGTTTTATATAAAACAATGACTATGTTGAAAATATATTTTCCATACTGAAAATTTATTTCTTAAAACATTTTCATATATAAGATATAAGTTCGCAAAAAAAAATATTTTATCACTACCTACCGAGATGTTAGAGACTATAATTGTCAAGACATGCTCTGAAGGGAAGCAGCCCTATGCCGACTTATGTTTGACCTATAAACAACTACATCGGGTGTTGAACCGCACAAACATCCTCCATCTTTATCAAGGAAGAAATATAGTCTATTATCATTTCGCATTTGCACAATTTTCAGTATATAAGAAAATAGGAAAGTATCATGAAGCCCTTTTTCTATGTTTTACTTTGGCTGATAACTACCGAGTTATTGGTAAATTTCTAGAAGCTGCTTTGGATGGTGACCATCGAGCGACCTACCTATTCTAGGTCCTTTGTTTTAGAATGTACTAAGAACATACTACATCAGTATCTTTAGGAACGGCGTGGTGCGTGGGACTTATAGGGATTTAGTTCACTGTGAACTTTCCAACCTCCACACCTCTCATGCCTCTTTATGGAAGGCCATGTGCTTTAGGCATAGGTTGTATTCAAGCTATTTACAGTGTGTCTGGGCCAAGAAAATCAAGCAGATGAAAACTACCTTAGGAATCTCCCTGAGGTCATCATCACCCTACCATTATTAGTGCTCCTGTTAAAGGATTCTTGAGAGTGACATGTGTCCGGTGTTTCTATGAGTTGTGTACAAATATTTTAGAATTGTGATGGTGCAATTCACTGAAGGGGAGAATAATGTGACACCCCATACTTTTTCACGTGCTACAATAATAATTTTATGTTTTAATTATCGTATTAACCTGTATGGTTTTCAGAGTATATATTCTCTTACCTTGATTAAAGAATAATTTAAAAATAACTATTTCACCCCAATATAATTTATTCTAATAAAATTATTAATTAATATAATATTTGTTTAAAAAATTATACTAATATAGGAATACAGCTAATTTGTTGCTCGTTTCGAAATTTGATATATATATATATATATATTTATATGTAAACATTATTTTAATTAAAACTATATATAACTAGAACTATAATTTTGTATATGACATTGAGAATTATTTCCTTGAAATATTTTAATGTCATTACATATACGAACTAATATTGAATGTATTATATGAATAATTACATGCGTTTTATATATTTTCAAAGAAAATATGATGTGTACTTATTATAAATCATGATTAGATTAATGTTTTAAAAACATCATTGACAGTTTTATTTTTTTTAATAAAATTATTAATATAAAATTTAACTATTTTAATAGAATTATTAAAATTTTACATATAAACTTTCAACAAAAATTACAATTAATCTGAATCATAACATATTAATATTTTTTTAAAAGTTTCAAAATTACAAATATATGGTAAAAATTAGGATAATTATTATTTTGATAACAGATAAATAATTATTAATTATTAATTTTACTTTTAACGTTACAAGTATATTTTTATAAATAAATATATTTTTCATTTATTATGTATATTTTTTTTAATATATAATTTTTTTTAATTTTATAACCAATATGTGCTATTTTATTATTTATTTATATTGATTTTTTCTTTTTATATTAAAACGTTTTACTTATATATATATATATATAACATAAAATTTCAATGATGACTTATGAAAGGAAAACAAAAAAACAAAACATGACATGCAAAACAACAGCTTGAAAATGGGAGAGATAAAACCAAAGAGAAAATAAAATTTAAAATAAAACAATATATGATTAAAAAATGAATTTCAATATATATTTATATATAATTTAAATGGTTTTATTATCCATATATTTTTAATATATATAAAAAATGAATATATATCTACATACAATACATGATTTTTTATAAAATAGTGAATTGAATTTCTTCAAAACAAAAATAACGATAAAAGAAAATGAAAAAAAGATGAAGAAAATCAATGATTAAAAGAAAAAAACATGGGAGAGATAGTGTGTGTAAAAAACACAAACTTTTAATGGTAAATAAAAGGAAAAAATGATTATACAAAATGAAAGTTGAAAATAAGAAAGAGATGCATGAGATGAAAAATAAATGTGAGAGAACGTGAGATTAGATAAAAAAATATTTAATTAAAAAACAACAAAAAAATAGGGAAAACTTTTTATAAAAATATAAATTGTATAATTATAAATATATATTTAATATGTGTTATTTGAGTAAAAAAGTCACACAGTTTATATATATATATATATAACTAAAATATATGAATATATAATTATAAAAAGTTCTAAAACCAATTATTTAATAATAAATAAAATTCAGGTAAAGTTAAAATCAGTGATACACGTTTGACCCGTGATTGAGTGTATTTATCAAGTTTTGTTTAAAATTAATAAATAAATTATTATTAATTTAAAACAATCCCCCTTCTGAAGTAAGATTTAAAATCTTTTGATGTATATTTAAACCCCACACTGTACACCCATTTTCTACCTGAATTACCTTATGTCAAGATCTCCTTCATTTTCCAAAAAACCCCACCTCTTTTGATATAAATCAAGTAATGGTTCAATATACTTTTTGTAAAATGTTTATTTAATTTTAACACCTTATGTTTGCAAGGGGTAAATTAGTATTTTTAAAAGAGTTCTATTTATTATTAATTCAAGAAGTATTTTGTTTCATGGAGCTAATTATTTTCAAGTTGTTGGCAATATGTGTAAGGGTTAAATATTTTGTCTCGATTGTTTATTTCTTCTATGATCTTATATTTGTAAGGGATTGTTTTCTTCTAAATAATTTTTATATATTATTATTGTCTTTTAAGGATTTATTTTCAATTGTTTTTATATCCACCAACACGATTACACACATTGTATATATTCATATACAAATATTTATATAAACAAACTTATGTGACTCAAACCAAATCTATTTTTTCATTTTTAGAAGATTATTTACAACCCTTAAATATTTTTTTTATTCAAATAATTTTTTGGGTTCAATTAGATTTGTACTTCTTATACGAAACCCATACAATTATATATATATATATATTATATATATATATATCATCTCTAATGTAAATCTAGGGTTTTCAAAATTTAAAAGTTTGTATGTATTAATATTTCTATGGATGAAAATTATATTTGGGTTCGTTCGGACATACACACATAATTCAATATGTTTATATTTTATGCTATTAAAGATGATTTACAATATTTAAATAAATATTAGGATGCGAATAATGATTTGGGTTCAAATGGGTTGGTATATTTATTACACACACACCCATATAATTTTAATCCACTCAGTTTTAATTCTATCAAGTGTTGATTTGCAATGATGTTTTTAAAATGTAAGGGAAATGTATTTATTACTATATACAATTTCAATTTTCTGGTTTTATAAATAAGTTCATTTGCTTAAAATGGGAATTATGTTTATGGTGATAATGGTTTGTTATATTAAAAAAATTACTTTTATTTTAAGATGTTAATATAATTACATATATATAAATATGTGTAATTTTAGTTTTTGGAATATATAAAGTAAGGGTGCGACATATACATATATTATTTATATATATATGGTTATATGTATTCACCTATAATATTGAACCATATTCCAAAATATGTTGTGAAAAAAAAAACTTCGGTGGTTAATGTATGTTGTGGATATGCTTAATTAAATTCTCATGAATGTACGCATTACATAGAACAAATGTTTCACTGCAAATCAGTTAACCATATATGCCATGAAACATTGGGTAAGTCCATACATTAAGACATGACCATTTATCTGTGCATGCTTTCTGTACAAATTTCTTCTGCCTTAATGCAAACATAGTTATTTTAGACTATAAATATTCATTTCCCTCAATCTGGGATATTGAAAAATAAGGAACTATCATTTTATGTGGTAACCCCATTATGTTTGTGTTTTAAATTAATATCACATGTGAAACGAATGTTTACTAGTTCACGCACGTCATTTTGATATTTTTTATAAATGACATATTATTAATTAGTATAATGTCATTTCTGTTTCTCAGTGCATGAATTGAGCATGAATAATACCTATCCTAAGTTATAAATTTGAAATGTAAAGTATTTAATGTTTATGGAAGCAATTGTAATGTTATTAATTTATGTGATAAATCAAACTATTTATTATTCATTACTAATGATAATGGATTGAGATTTTAATTATGTGGAGTGGTATGGGGCACCCCAAATAAAAGACATGGAATTAGGTATTCAATGTGGTATGGGAAAATTTCGATACATGGACTTATTAATCATATGAAGAATGTATTGGACTAGTATGTTCTGGGATGGGGACTTGAAAAGTAAGCCCTCTCAGTTGGGGACCTGTAAAAGTAGCCCTCTAGGTTGGGGTCCAGTATCAGCAGACCCTCTGAGTTGGAGTTCGGTTTTAAAGGCTCTCCGGGATAGAGTCCTGTTACAGAGGCTCCCCGGATGGGGTCCGGATACAGTTGGCCCCTAGGTCATGGCATGAGGCCTTCACGAAAAAATTAATGTTCAGAATTATACATTCTTTTATTATGTGTATGGAAATTAATTAACCAAATGGATATTAGACTGGTTGAATGTCCATTGTTAAGATCTAGTACTTATGAGTATCAGAAAAGTAAACGCTTATGGCATGACATATGTCTCTCACTCAATGGCATAATATTCAATGAATGAAATTGATGTTATTACCTTTATGTGTAACTATGATTATTCATTACACTTATCTGTTAAATTTGTGCTTACATATTCTTATGTCATACATTTTTTTAATTTATTTTATTTGTTACTCCAAACGAGCATGCCTATAATTTAATCATGTATCCTTGTAACTCTGTTAGCAAGTTTCTAATTGAGAAACATTATGATATGATTCATGTGTTATAGCTTTTCTTTAGGAGAAATGTTTTATGGAACGTTTTAAAGAATGTTATCAAAAGTTATATTGGGTATAGAATGCTATTTTTAAACCATTTAATGGGAATTCGTATGCCCACCCTACGTTTTTGAAATAAATTTTTCACCTATATTATTTTTTTAGAAGAAGCATTACAGAAGTAGTAGGTTTATTAGAGACAAAACCAAATTCGATCCTCTTTATGGAACCATATTTGGGTAATCGGGAGCTGGGGATTGACAAGAAGGATTCACGGTCACTAAAGAGCATCCAGTGCACTCAATGTACCCCCAGCGTGGTCCCATGAGACACTAAGACAAGACATCCTAGGAATCGCGAATGAATTCAGACAGTCATTAGGATCTCGTGCAGAACCTTGGACATGTCGGCATGACATAATGGATTTACTTGGTAGTACAAGTCAACAATATTTGAAAATATTCAGATAAACGATGGATGGACTTATGACCACATAAAATCAAGATGTACCAAGGACAAGGTCCAGTGTAGAGACTTGTGAAACCATGTAATCCTAGATCTTGCATCAAATCCAGCATAAACTCCAGCCAAATGTCGTGCAAAAACTGGTGATTACATGGATTTCTACACCTAAAAATTATATACTCTAACTTGATGAATGGTTTTTTTGTTTGGAAGATAGATGATTGTACTCAGGCCATTGCTACAGACATCAACATTCAGATTTTAGGCTTCTAAAAAACCCATCATGCAACCAGTTGAATTTCCACCAGGTAAAACATCGACTGGTCACCTGAGTAGTCATGTACTAGACATAAAGCCCTTTATGTGATCTAGAAAATGTCTCATTAAGGATAAATGTAAAGACATAAAATTAAACTATCACATTTCTTTTAGATCGCATGATACCCAAACAAACTAACATAAAACCAAGCCAAGGAACATACAATACAATTGAAAAAACTGAGGATTTAATGTGGAAGACTAAAGTGGAAGGAGTGATCATGGAACAATATGTGATTCTTGAGTTTCACTCAAAGATACAAAAAAATACCAAGTTGTGTCACTCAGATCTCACGAAAGCCCCCATTGACACGTCATGAGGGATATGCAGATCATTTTAGAAATATCAGGAGAAGTCATCAGAATCTCCTTAGACCATACGAACTGGATCCCAAAAACCATATGGGAGTGTTCCCCTAGACTCAGGATGTACTTTAGATATATTTCCTAACTCATATAACGACTCCCACTCATGTTAGTTGACTCTCGCTAACACATCGGGACATAACAACCCAACTCTCGCAGAACTCCCTGGACAAATCACATCGGACCAGTGGAATCCCATGGACATGTTAGCCTAGAATCATGATATCTCCCTGGGGTGTCAGCCCAAGCATTCGACACCCCCTGAACATGTCAGCCTACTCTTGCAATGTCTTATGAAGGTATCAACCAGGACCCGCGACACCCCTCAGACCATTCCACAATGGCTCCCACAACACACTCCACATGTGTTGAGTGAAGACATGTATTGAATTCTAGGGAATTCCACCTGGATCATGCGAGACTTTCATGATAATAATTACCATTCATAATGGCATCCTTAGTGTGTAAGCCCCAACACAAAAAGAACAATGCTAACTCTGATTCCTACTATAACATGGATACATAGGAAACCTATTTAATGTAATGATATTTATTTCAAACAATCCATGGAAGTCCCCAATATGTAGTTCTCATAACCATATTCCATGAGTCTTATCATTTACTCCTCATTGTTTCTCACAAAGAGCAAGGCTCACAAGGGATTATGGGGACACATCGAACACCTCATCAGGTACATGATCCCTGCTCATAAGGGCAGCCTTAGTGTGTAAGCCTCAACATAGAAGGAACTATGATGAATCTGATTCCCACAATATTCAGGATATATAGGCTACATATCCTCAATGTTCGAGATCAATATTGAATACTTGAGGAAATCCTGATATCTAATACCCCTCTAAGAAAATAAATGGATGTGACTAAGTGTTACCCCTTGTTTATCACAATGATCATCGCTAACATGGGCTTAGGGAGAAATTTTACCCATTTACTTAGGTTCATAAGGTAGGCTTTGAAATAAAATCCCTTCTATGAATGAAATAAGGTTGATTCTGATTCCATCCAAAACAATGATACACAGGGAATATCCTTGAGACTAGATCTCAAATAAAGACTATCTTAGTACTATAAAATATTCTTCTCCATATAGAGTTAAATTGTGTGATACAAACAAACTATTTGGGTATTGCTTCCTATAATGATTGGGAAACATAGGATGCCTCGTAATTGATCAATCTCATCCATGTGATATTTGATTCGACCATATATGGGTGCATAGCCTGAAAACCTTATTCATAAGGGTTCAACATATAATAATCTGTTCTTTACTTAAAATTGATGAAAAACCTTAGATACATATAGATATATTCCCCAATGAAATACTAGTATACTACATACAAAAGAGAATTAATCCACAATTTTATTATTTGGGTAACCAGTCCTGCACTGAAATTAGGAAGATATTTAAGAACATGTCTTCAATCTATAATAGATTCTCAGATTAGGAAAAAATTCCCCCAAAAATGGTTCAATGAGCCTGACCTCCCATCATATCAACCAGGGCGAGTCCCTAAGAGTCACTGGGCCTAAAAACCTTGATGACCACCGACCATTTGTTAGCATGTCCATACACTTATATGGATAAGGGAACCACTATGACTTAAGGGGGGAGATTAGACAGATGGAGTACCTGATGCATGTGATTGAGATAGGCCAAACAATATTCCAAAATTAAACCATCAAGTGGAAATCATTCCACATCCCATCCAAAACCCGATGAAACAATAATTGTGAACCTACCGTGAAGATCTAAAATAAACAAATGACCAGGTTATAATCTGTAAAACCATGTTTCATTCCATTCCTATGATAAAAACATTGATTGGATTTGTGGGGACCTATTAGGAAGCTTTTATTGTAAACCGTACACTTACAAAGTAGTAAGACCATCATAATATGGGATTCCAATAAGTCCATTATCGTGTTGACAAGTCCATGTGAGAAGAATGGATTGAAAGGAAATACAATAAAATTTAGTTGACCATGCATATATGATTCCAAATTATTATTCCTATGATATATAACTAATTGGTGGACTTGTTCATTGTTGTCAGCATGATTTATTTCTTACAATATAAGAGAATTTTTTCATCTTCCATCACTCGTTCTGGTACATTATCCACCATCGCTGCCCCCACAGGTGGTAAACAAATATCAAATTCCAAAAAACTCTAGAAGAAGGTGTAAAAAATGATGACTTGTGATTACTACTAATATGGTTTGACCCTCACTATGGAAAATTCCTGAAAGATTCTGCATGTGTGCCAGTCCGTGAGTCCATGTCGCTCGATGAAGGCTTCTAGAAAACTAGTGGCCACCATCACCATGACCAATCACATTGGGAGACTATCCCTAAAGTGTGACAACCACTACATTCCATTATTAGTGAATGTAGATTAGGTGCTAGATCCAGCTTCCCCATGGTTTAGGAACCGCCAAGAGGATGCCTAGTAATCATTGTCAATAGCATCATCATATTGGTACCTATCGGCCACATCTTGAGGGTTCCTCTCCAAAGACAGCCACCCTAGAAACCCATGCACATACTCCACTGAGGAAGTATCTTTAGTGGAAGAAGGCACTAGATTACCAGGAGAGTTATAATATCACTTATCCTATTAGAAATTCCTACCAGTATACTCTGGCAGGGACCAGCCAGTTGTCTCATATCCCTACTTTCTCAAAAACAATTATGGGAATATTCCCACAACAAACACATGAGAGAATCATACTCTTATCCCCACACATTAATCCCATCGGCATGTCCTAATTGAACATGGAGTTCAAAGTTGGAATATTTACCCACTTCAAATGAAGATATATGTCAACATGTCATGGAGATATAAAACATGTAGTCTTATATCCCAACACACACATTGTTAAAATTCCAATACATTTTAGTGATAGTTAAAGAGCTCCACCAATAATTTTTGGCATTGTTTTAGATAAAGGTATAGGGTCTTACTAACATACCTATAACCATGATGACTCAACACTCTGATCATCAAGATTATATTGTCATGTGGAAGAAATAAAATTTATTACTTCATCGTGGGAGGATTATTGGAATATCATGATGAAGGGTGAGGCATCAGATCCGACGCATAATCTTGTTCCAACTAGGGAAAAATAGGTAAGAGTGGAAAATGCCTTGGGATAGGGGCACATGGAAATAAAAAATGTCATGAAGCATAATCTAGAGGACTATGATTGGAAACATATCCCCTTTTTGGCTGAGGATATCCAGGTGAGAGTGACACAAGCCTCTGGCCATTCTCATACTCCTATCAGTGAATCTGGTCATCTTACTCTAGAAGATCAAAGTGGAAATGTGTATATTTATACTTCTACCAATGAATGAATGTACCATAATCATTATATGGTAATAAAGATAAAGGCTCATATCCATTCTCCCATTCTGGAGGTATGTTGAAAAATTCTAGCAGGGAATGAATATTCATACTAGGATTATATTCTTGATCCAACCGGTGCCAACAAGGTGAGTGTGAAACATGACCTGGGGTAGGGTCATACTCCTGCAAACAACGTCTGGTGGGATATTCAAAAAGGTCAATATAGGTCGCTTACCTTGGTCTTGACTAAGGATCACCAAGTGATAGTGGTGCATGCCTCTGGATAGGCTAATATCTTTATAAAAAATGAGGCAACATATCATCATATTCTAAAATATCATCAATAGTGGGATTATATTCCCATAACACTATGTATTTATATAGAAATTCCAGCATCCACAATTGAGTAGTCTCATATCCCTGCACAACCATGAATGGAAAGTTGGCATATTATGGACACGGTGTTGAACATGGTCCATATTCCTAATTTGATCAATGTTTGTTTCCATGAGGCAGTTCGACAAATATTCTCATCAGAACAAGGGTATGTGGCTCTTCTATCGAAGCCAAAGTAGAAAGAGTTTGTTACCATTGTAGTCCTCCTTAGGGTAGTGTGGAGATGGATCATAAGAACTCTTCTCCAAACATCAATTACGTTCAGCATCCCGATGATGATATCGTCAATGGGAAAGTCATTCCAACCTTTTCCCAGACACCACCGTATATAGTGGTAAACCAAGCAGTGGAAACTTTGTAAAAATAGGTGATCGAAACACTAGGTAAAACTATATGTGGTTCCTCACCAGCATCTAGTAACCCTACAATCCTATTTCCAGGTGACAATCTGAGCCTTATTCTATGGTTTGACCAGATGGAGGCATGTTCTTCTAATAAAGAAGAGGCTGACGTAGACATATGGGGAGAGTAAGTCAGAAAAAACCTCTCCATCACGTCTTGGACCCTCACAACATCCAGATATGAGACATCATACGAGCTATAAAAATAGAGAATTCATTTTCTACACCATAATGTGTGGGATACTATTCAGTGATTCAAGGATCAACATCTCCCTTATCCATGATTAAAGTTTCACCTTCAGAAAATCAGGACTCTCTGTTTCCATCTTCACCTACATACTATCTATATGGCGTGAGATCTAAAACCAGAAAATCATACTGCTAATTTGTAACATGATTTCCTCCATAGAATTGTGAAACCTCAGTAGCTCATCCCCAAATCCATGTTAGTTAATCAAATTAAATTATGGGGATAATATGGAGCATTACCCATCATGACTCCCCTAGAATAGTAGAGCCCCTCAGACACAACATCCTGCAACGTTATAGCCTCCAGTGAGATCTGGGTACTAGATAATGCTTGGTCTAGTTGGTCATTGAAATAGAAATCCCCCACTCCAGTGATTTCCAAACATCATAGAATAGGAGAGCGGATAGACAATAGGGATTCATGTTGGGCCCCTAATGATAATAGAAGAATTTTTGGAACACTAAAATTGATGTTGTGATCACTCAGACAACTACTTGGAAGGAATTATCCTCATCATGGGTTACTATCGCAATCCACCCTCACTCAGGCTCAAATATTCCACATAAAAGTGATTGTAGTAGTAGTTTCCATAATCTCTATCCAGGACTGGACTCAGTCCCCAGGACCATGATAGCATTTTTACACTGCCTCCACCCCTCAGTTCAATAGTTCCCAAAAAATTCGGGATGTTCATAATGTAGTCATAGGTGAACCACATCCCACAGGGCTGGGTGAATTTATTTATCAGTCACTATATCCGAATTCATTATCCATTAAAATGTCTTGGAAGACATCAAAAACGATTCAATATAACCTTAACCCCAATGGCTTGGGGATAGTTTCATCTTATCACCCAATAAATTCCTCAGTTAAACCCTAACCCATAGGCATGAAGTCATTTTCATCATCATTGGAACCATGAAGTGAATAAGTGTTCTCTAGGTTAGGAGGAAGAGATAAATGGTGAACATCCAACCAATTCCTCCCACCAAAAGAAAACTCTTTATTGATTGGAACTAGTTTGGAGACCTCAAATTGAAATTCCATCATGGTCACCACTCATGAACCATGATGGGAGTATCATATGGTGAATAAAATCTGGCCCCATTGGGGACTCAAACCAAAACAAACCAATAAGGCCAAGGGTTCAAGTAAAAACCCTAATGACATATGTGTGGAACCGTATTTCCACAATGAATACAATGGAACAACCACCATTGCTTGATATGACACTGTAAACATTTTCACTTCCAAAATTGTGGATATAGATAATGATCTAAACATAGAAGTCAACAACAAGGAAAAAATACACTAGAAGTGTGATGTTGACATACCAAATGAATGTGAATACACTCGAAACCAAATATGTCTCTTGAATTTGGAACCACAAAGTAATGATTTCCACCTCCTAGGTAGAATGTATATAATATTATAGGGATTGAAGAAACCATATATGGTTTTCCCACTTTAAAAGATAAATTTTCTCAATATGAGAGTGAGATATGATCTCTTCTACTGCTCAATGAGGAGATACATAGGGGAAATATTCCTAAGGGGTATTGTCTCAAGCCAAAGGAGAATATTATCCCTCCAATGATTGATTCACCAACCAGAGCAGCATCTGAGTTCCAACTTTCCATTGGGTCTAGACAACCCATCCATATAAATGATAATGCTATAAATAACTTGGGATTCCCTCTATTATGGATACAACACCTCCCTCACATGGCTAACTCTTATATCATTGGATAAATGATGATCAATGAGATATTAATGTGGTACTACCTCATCGACCACCACCCACTACCTATGGTTGAGAGGAATCTCATATAGTAGGGCCCTGGAAGTTATTCAATACCATTGAATCCTTGGAAACTCGAATGTAACACATAATATGGATGATGTAGGCCAGTGCATCCTGATAAGAATCCATATCATGAATGCCTTGATGATACCCCACATCCTCCAAACATCATATATCATTCATGATCCACCTTCAATGGTGTTGGATATCCTGAGCAACATCTAAAAATCATTGAGATTCGATGTGGGCTAATGATAGGACCTCACGATCAACAATAATCAACCAAGATCTGGTATTTCATAAAGATGATGATAGATACAGACTTCTTCTGGTATATTTGTTTGCATACAGGATCCCTCATGGGATGGGAAGACATTTTTCATTAGATCCTTTCAAGTTCAATTCCACACTGAAGAATACAATGATCATTGACCTAAAGTACTATGATCATCTTGACAATGAGATGGTTTATAACATCATATCTAGGTTTAATGGTCTAACCTAGTTGGCCATCATCCATCTCTCACAGGAACAAGTGATGGAGATTTGTGTTAAAAATCTCAAGGATGAGCTGAAGACACCCATAATCACCATGAAATACATGATAAAGTTCTGAGAGTTTACTGAAACAACACAACTTCTTGAAGATGTTATTTAAGAAAACTTGATCCAAGTCTTAGCTCATGTCAACATCACATCGGAGAAATTAAGGAAGAGCAGAAGCTCCAACTGTCACCCTCAAGCTCAGAATTGTCTATGAATACAGGCAAGCTCTGAACTACCTAGCTCCTCCTGCTAACTAAAAACAGCCACAGAACCACCCTTGGATAGAATCATAGAGAAACAAGGCCACTACTGATTTTAGGAATGGATTAATAAGGTGTAATCCATCTGAAATGATCATGACTCGAGCTACTTTTTGGAAGACATGGACAACAACCTACTGACGCTTCTGCAGCCATAGAAGCCTGATGAAGTCATCCTCACCTATCATCCAAATTTCTACCCTTTCTATAAAAGGTTGAGTTATAATATCCAAATTTTTTAATCATTATGAACATCCTTCATGGAATGGTCGACTTTGGGTATGTGATATTAAATGACCCTCCAGAACAAGTGTATTGAATAACCATTACATGGTCAGAGGTAGACGAAGGGCGGTAGAAAGTTCCTGTTAGGAATGCATTGAATTTTGATAACTAGATGACACATAAAACAATTGATCTAACTCACAATGCCCTAACTGTACAATTTCACAAACTCACAACAGCTCCACCACCAAAAAAGGAGAAGTCCAATGTTCCACTCTAGGGTGAGAGTACCCACTAAAAGTAGAAATATATAGAATAAAAATTTTCATATTCTTCTCCAAGGTAGAATCTAACACTTGCATATTTTCCCCATGGAACATCTGAATCATGGGCACCACCTCTCAAAACAAATTCCTCATCAGACGAGGATATCATATTACAGTCTTTCAACACAATAGACTTGGTGAACCCCTTTCCCAATGATGAATGTGCCCTAAAATATGATTTTCATGCTTATAATATGGGAATGGGTGGTCACATTCAATGAATTCAAGGATACAAGGGACAACACGAATATGATCGAGCACAATATTCCAACCACATCCCCCTAGAGAACATTTTTGTAAACAAAAATCAGAGGAAAGAACACTAGAAACCCTAGATGAGAAAGGGAAGTCCCTTAGAGCCCACCAGCAGTCGCCCATAATCGATTTCAATACATGACTACATAGAGGGGGTTCAATATAATCAAACTAGAAAATATAGAAGATGGACACGACCTGTTCCACTAGTAGTAGATACTCCCTCAACCTCCACACGAGCTCCAGGTCCATCTACCTCTGCTGAGCCATCTTCTGAACTGCATGCTCCAAGCCAGGAGTTGAGTGCCCAAGAGTATACCCATATCAAGAAGAGGTGACCGTTGGTGGAAATGTAAGATTTTAGGAAACATCTAGCTGTGGTCCCATCCATTCTTACACTCATTTAAATGATTAACCATTGAAACGAAATTAGGGAGGCACTTTTTGAATCCCTCTAGATACAACAAGATTTTTAGATGGAACTCAAAACAATAGAGGTATATCGAGTAGAGACTATGTCCATAGGCTTCAATATCACCATCTCATTCACTGATCAGGACTAGGAAGAGGCCATCCAAGGTCACATGAGACCATTTTATATCTTTGGAAGACTCAATAATGTCAATGTCCAAAGAGTACTCGTTGAAAATGGATCAATGATCAATATCTTCCAAACCCCAAATCCCAGAAATTTAGGGTACAGTTAAGGGGACTTATCCCTACAAATATAACCATCAAGGAGTATGATAACAATGATAAAATTCACCTTAGGAATATCAATATTGAGATAAAATTTTGGGAAATCACATTAGATGTTGATTTCATGGTTATTGACAAATAAATTTATATAATGCCTTTATCGGGAGGCCTTTGATTCATTTCCACTCAGTGGTACCATCAACAATTCATCAATTTTTGTAGTAACCCCTCAATGAGAATGTCCGGATGATACATAGAGAAAGTTCCCCCTTTGAGAAATGTGGAGGCATACATGCTGAAATAGTTTTCTATAAGAAGGGATAACAATAGCCAACGGAGGATGATTTTATACAGGTTTTCACCCCGAATGGTATAGGGACCACCCCTGTAAATACTTGGAGAATTATCTATGAGGATTATGTGATCCTCATAAACATGGCCTAAATAAAAAAATCAGTCCTCGAGGTCCAAGAATCTCCTATCCTGTGTAATAATAATCATCATCATCTTTCTTTTAAAACTCAGAAGATTAGAGATGCTGATATTTCTTTTGATTACCTCCTTCATCTTGATAGTGATGGAGAGGCCCCCAAAATACCATCATCATATAAAATTGTCCCTATAGACTTCTAAATGAAATAATATGAAGAGGATCTCAGAAATGTCTCTCTAGTATTAAAAGAACGTGTTTCCAAAACCATATATGAGATCTGAAAGATAAACCTCGGGACAAATGAAGACTCACTTGCTACCTTGATTGGAGCCTCCATTCCTCTAGAAGAGCATGATATATATATCACATTACTAAATAAAAAATGATTTGTGTTTTTTTGAAACTATATAGAAATGTCTGGATTGAATCCCAATGTGGCTACACACCATCTAAGCATAACCAAAGAGCATCAAGGCTTCAAGCAGGTGGCAAGTAGAATGAACCCGTCTCAGGAAACAAACATGGAGGTGGAAGATGACAAGATAATATTAGCTAGATTTTTACAATATGTGAAACACTCGAAATGGATTTCCAAAACTGTTTTCATAAAGAAAAATAACATGAAGATTAGGGTATGAATTGATTACAGAGACCTTAAATCGTATCTCCTAAAATATAATTTTCATTTACTGATCACATAAGTCATGATTGATGCGACTACATGTTTACAATCCTATTGCATTATGGATGGGTATTCAGGGTAGAATTAGATCAATATAGAACCTGAGGATTAAGAATCCACTTCTTTCAAGGTGACTTATGGGATATTCTGCTAAAATGTCATGGAATTTTGATTAAAGAACATTATCGCCACATATTAGCACACCATGATTTGCATCTTTATGTCATTCTTAAGAAGGTTAGCTGAGTGTTATGTTGATGACCTGGTCATCAAATCCTGGTAGTGATATTATCACTTCATGGATCTATGATAAATTTTTGACAAGTATTGACAACATATTCTGAATAGGAATTTGCTAAAGTACACTTTTTGGTTAGAATCAAGAAAATTCTCTGGTTTTTTGGTATGCCATAATGGTATTGAGGTGGACCCAAAAAAGACCAGTTCTATTCTAGTAATGTCACCCCCCCAATTATATTAAATAAATAAAGGGATTAAAGGGAACCTCACATTATTTTGGATAATAATTTCCAACATATATGGAAATGATAT
This sequence comes from Viscum album, assembly GCA_963277665.1. NCBI lineage: Eukaryota > Viridiplantae > Streptophyta > Magnoliopsida > Santalales > Viscaceae > Viscum > Viscum album. Next base: position 1,820,097,194 of record OY728127.1, read on the forward strand.
CCACTTCACTAGGATAATGAAGAAGGTAGTCACGTAACGATGGGACAATTAGTGTCAAAAATCTTTCGAAAACCTCAAGAAATACCTATAGAAACCACTAGTTTTGATTCGTCCAGTGGAAGGGAAGCCACTCCTCTTATATATGGCCACCATGGAATTCTCATAGGGTTCCCTTATCATGAAGAAGAATTACATATGGAGCAATAATAGTCTCTACTACCTCATCCAGATTGTGTTGGGTACTGAAACCAAATATTTTGATGTTGAAAAGAACAACCTCTCACTCATCTTCACTGTGGAAAACCTAATTCATGACATGCATCACTAAGAAGTCCACCTATTCTCTTATATTGACCCACTCAAGTAAATCCTTGTCGACCCAATGTTGACTGGGAATTTGGCTTGATGGTTGGTAATTCAGAAGAAGTATGACATCTATTTCTTATACTAGAAGTCAGTGAAAGAAAATATATATCTAACTACCTAAAAGGAAATCCCACTTTAGAAAATACCCTAGTAGACACTGAGCTCACTGTATATAAGGTATTATGTGCCCACAAAATTCCACAAACTTGGGAGATATATTTTGATGGTTCCCCAAAGAGTCCTATCGACACAAGAACCGAAAACCCGAAGCTCAATGTGAATGTTCTAGGGAAAATATTTGTCTCTAACAACAAAGTAGTTTTTCTCTACTCCTTCTTACTATTCGAAGGTTTCATGAATATGATGTCGAGTATCAAGATCTCACCACTAGGTTAGAACTAGATCTACAACTGCACATAGACTATCTAAAAATCAAATGGGATTCAACACTGGTGAAAAAGCATATTAGAAGTGGATATGCCACCAAGAAGGAAGAACTGTCCCTCCTAAAATGAAATATTGGGGGATTGATGGTGGAGTTCCCCTTTGAGACCACAATACATCACATCCCCCGATCAAAAATTGATCATGTCAATGCACTGGCTAATGTCGTCGTCATCTTTGCAGACCCTAAACAGGTGGAGGCAACCTTCCACATAGGACATCAAAGAATGGTCTCCTCAATCATCATAAGTGATATGAAGGAGATCAACGAGGCCAGAGCCTCATCAAAGTGGGAAGAACAAATGAGGACCCCCCATTTGGATGTATCCTGTAATTAGCTATCTTCAGGATGGAAATCTCCTGATAGATCATGCTGGAAAGGAGTATATTTTGTGCTGGGTAGGAAACATCACCTTGAAGGTTGGCCCAAATGATAAAAAAATCTTATAAAAGAATGTATTTGATAGAATTATCCTTATGTGAATAGTAGAGGGAGAAGATGTCACCTTCATGGAAGAAGTCCATGTAGGCTCTTGTGGTTCCCACCAATCTGGGATCAGGCTCTCCCATAAGACCAGAAGGATGGGATGTTACTAGAAGACCATGATAATGGACTATAGATAATTCACAACGAAATGTCATGCATGTTAGATTCATGAAAACTTCATCCATGAGCCTCAAGAATTACTGAATACAGCAGGATACATATGGAGAATTTTAAATTTGGGGATGGATGTTTGGGGGCCATATCCCCTGGCCACAACAATGAAGTTCAAGAATATCCTTACTATTACCGAAATCATTCCAAATGGGATGAGGAGATATGCATCATGGAAATTGGAATGAAGAATATCATCAACTTTAAAAAATATAATATCATCACCAGGTTTGGAGTCCGTCATAGATATTGATGGAAAACTTAATCAACATATGTTCCGTGGAGTTGAAGAAGTTGTACCAGAAGTACAAAATTGAATCCAATCACTCATATCTCTATCATGGTGAAAAAATTGACAAATATAGGCCTTCAATAATACCCTATTAAATATAAATTTGAATTTTTTGAACTTGGATAAGATGTACCATTAGGAAAACTCCTCCATACTATTTGGGCCTACCGTAACACCACATGTACTACTACACACACAACTCCATACTCACTAATGTATGAGAAGGAGTAAATATTACACAAAGAGGTCCAGCTTCACTCACTAAAAATAGCCATTTGTGGGGAAGTCTCATATGATGAACAAGTGAAGAAACTGATTTATTATTTTTGGAGACTAGATGAGTAGAGTTTATTTAGACTACACAACATCGAGATCCCAAAAAATTGGATTACATTGGACTTTAATAAAATGGTTCTCTTCTATTTGTTTGCCCAAGGAGAACTGGTACTAGATCTTGGAACCCCAATGATACTGTGGAATAAGCCCCTGAAATTAGAGCCCAAGTGGGAAGGGCCTTGCGTCATACAAAAGTTCTATTATAATGGGGCCAATTACATGGGAACCTTGGATGGGGAACAAGCCGCACCTCCCACCAATGTGAGATTTCCCAAGAAATACATTTCATAGATACCAACAATAGGGAATCTACATTGGTGTATACCCCATATTTGATATTACCACTTGACATAAACTACATGGTTCTCTAAGAACTACCTATTGCTTGAAAACTATTATCACATGATACATAGTGACCCATGGATCCCTAATCATGGGGTCAACTACAACTATCAATAGGGTATAACGAACACCTCTACATATGGGCCATACCTCTCTAGAATATCACCTTATCTATAACTACATATGGATTGATTCTCCTTTTTAATGAGATAGGTAGGGATTCATTGATCTTATATCATGGCATAGAAAATGTACAACCTAAAATACTCTTATCGTATCCTCCATGACCTCTGAATGGTGAAAGGGGTCCTTGAAATTATTTCTTTCTCACACTGAGCATAGCTCACATGGGCTTAATAATACCGGTAAGGGTTTCCCTACACAAATCAGGTAATGAAGGCTTAGGATAAACTCATACAATGAAATAAAGGGTATCCAATGTCATTACTGCGTGACATAAAAATGTACGGATCCATGATATCCACCTCCATTCATGTCGGGTCTTCCATTTCCTTGCCTCAAGATGTTAAAATACACGGTCCTTCTATAAATATGTGTGGTTTTATTCTCATCCTAATTAGATATGTAGTGACACCCAAACCTGTACTCTTGGGCCCAACCACAAAATCCTCATCAATTCACTTTTTTTCACCTTTTCCCTTAACATGTGACATTAAACAGCATTGAAATACATCCTGACCACAAGATGTAAAAATACACGGAACTTGAAAAACTATGTGTGGATTTTTATCATCCTCACGAGACAAATAGTGATTCCCAAAAACTTTGTCTTGAGGCACATCCATGGGTATAGCCTCCTCTATCCCCATGGTTGGAGTTTTCTAGGAATGGTGTGTGGTGTGGATGAGACTTATTTTCATCTCATTCACATCATGTCACCCCATGGAACCACACCTTACATTCCCAAGTTAGGTAGTTCAAATTACAATCAGAATCACATGACCATAACCAGTCGGCATATTCCCCTGCAACACGACATTGAACCGTACTGCATCATCCACACCATACGATGTTAAACTCCACAAAAGTAAGTCTTTACCACATGATGTTAAATGGAACAGATGTACATCCTCACCAAATAATTTTAAACTAGATGGAAGTACATCCTTTCTGAATGAATTTGAACTGCATGGAAGCACGTCCCGACTACATGAAAATAAACTATGTAGGTCATCATCCATCACCCTTCCTTATCAAAGGACTATAGAGCCTTACCCCAACCAACCACAGAAAATTGTTCTTCCATTTTAGTTTTGATACCCTCAATAGATTCTCCAAACATCATGTCTCAAGTGTCTCAGGACATAAAAAATCACACTTTTCCCCTATAGAGGAAAATATGTCACTATGTTTGGCCATGCTATTGATGTGAGTGATCAAACTAACTATCTAGAGACATCTTTTCCTAGTATAAAGGAAATTTTGATTCTTTTTATAAATACGTCATCATGGTAGAACCCAATACCACATTGTGATATAGGTTTTCCCTACAATGATTTTCCCATAACATCACTCATGACCTGAGAACCTCGATTATTGATTTAAACATCTCCACCGCCTGATCCTAGGGATTTTGGAGTACCCTTGACCTAGAGTATTCTGATTAGCATCTTGTGTAACATTACCATTATTGGACCAATTTGAATAACCAAAAACTACACACACCTAATTAAAAGTTTAATGACCTTAAAATTTAATGCAAAATGGTGAAAATCATAAATCCCTATACTTCTAACAAAATAGGCCCCAAAATCATCACGATGACAACTCGCAAACGGCGGCCTGAGAAAAATTCTATTAATCTGCTGCTAAACTCATCATCTCCAGAGTTTAGGAATAAATTAGGGAACATGTAAATATGGAATAGAGCTTGTAAGATCTGTTCAATATCCCAAATGAAATCCATGATATAATCAATCGACCCAATGGTCTTGGAAAAAATGTGGTCAATGACTCGTCACATCTTCTTGCCACATGAATATGTTTTATAGGTGTTGGCACAACTTTTAGGGTGATCAAACCCGTCTGGGATCTTATAATTTTAAAATATCTGACTGTAAGATCTAAAGTACCTCTGGTTGACAAAATCCTTCATTTCCCCAAAAGTGGAAAAGAGATCCCTCGGTTTGGCCATGATATTGATGCGAGGGATCATACCCACAAACCAAAGACATCATGGCCCGATATAAAGGGGTTTATAATTCTTGTGAGCCTAACATCACAAAGGTGGACCCCAACACCCCATTATGTTGTAGGTATTCCCATAATGGTTGTACCATACCTTTGTCATGACTTGAGTACTATGAACAATGATTTACAATCTCGATATGAGACAGTCCAAGCAGATCTGATACTCTCAATGTTGCATCAACGTGTTTTTTACCTGTTCTTAAATCTAAAATGATACCCTTCATTATTTAAAATTTTTATGGCTCACAACTATCGATTCAAAACCACAAGGCATAGTTCTCAAGCTACTAAATTAAATGCTATGTTTTACTAGGGTGTCAAAACCATTCTAGTACATCCTCCCTTCCTTTCCCAACATCATCATATAGATGTTTTAGCATTCATAATGATTTCCTATCCCCTAGAAAAGAAGAGATATATCTCCACCTATCCATGCTACCGATGTAGAGGGGATCACACCCACCGACTATGGACATCTTAGCACAACATAAAGGATCTCCTAGTCCTTATTAGCCTCAACAACACTGTGTAAGAACATGATACCATATAAGGTCAAGGGAAATACCAAGAATTTATACCCCATTCTATATCACTCGGCTCATGATTCTGGGTTTTGAGTTACATAACCCACATCCCAACAACCAGGTGGGCCTAGATTCCCTAAAATTTTACCGTTAACCATAGTGTCCCCATAGATCTTCCATAACACTAGGAAAATAGTTGATATTATCTTTTCCTTGGCCATGTTACCAAGGAATAAGGAACTTAACCCACGAGTTAAATGCCTCTACCATTTTTATATGTGGAACTTTAATCCCCATGAGCCCTAACAGTACCATGGAAGAGATCATCACCCAATAGTGTTTTGAGTTATCCCATGTTTTCAAACACCATATTCCATAAATGTTATACATGTATGAAATTAAAATACATTTAACACCAATGTCTTGGTGGTAAGACATTAAACTACATGGAACACCAATGACCTGGTGGTAAGACATTAAACTACATGGAGTCGCAATGGTTTTGTCTATTTGACCCTAAACATTAGAAAAATGATGGTCTAACATGAATGTCCAAAAAAAGTAGGAGACATAATGATTTCCAAGGTGAAAACCCAAAAAGAGCCTCTTGGGGAAAATTCGAGTTCCCGCTCATTGGACGTATACATTATGTGATCCTAGTAAAACCGAGCATCTATAAAATAGGGGAGGCATGAAAAATTTCAGGTGGAATCGAATGAAGGGTAGCCATAGAAAAATCCATGTCTACGCATGCTAAGTCATCCCCCATATAATTATTTGAAAAATGTTAGGGAAGAGAGATATGGAAAATATACAATGCTTTTGGGGCCCCATATGGCCTTAGAAAAATCAAGCTATGCTCTCTAAGTCCCTTGAATTTGGAAAAAAGAGAGAGTAACCCACATTTTTGAAGGATAACAAGACCATATTGTCCTCATAAACAATATGATATCAAGACTACTGGAGAAGGATCATCAATGAAGTATTTCATGTCATTGGTAATTCATGAACATTCATTTAAGAGAAACCTATAGGAATTCAGGAACTCAAATCCTGATAATTGGATTTATATGGTGTTACACAAAAAGGATATGAATATTTATGATATGACCAACATCATTACCAATATATGGTTCTATACCTGGGATTTTATCACAAAATGTTGACACCCCCCTATTATATACAAGTCAAATCTACATTAGGACATTAATCATAGGATTTTTTATCCACGAACATATGTCTCTTTTCCATGAGTTTGATCTACATATCGATATACTTTAGAACTATGATTGTCTAGATTTTAAGCCTCATGGGATGTGATGGGACACTGATGTGCATTACTTTGGATCCATCCATAGGTTTTAATACTTCCCAAACCCTGTTTCATTTTGGATCCATCCATGAAATTGTGGACAGATGCATCATCTAAATCGAACATGAGGGTTCATCAAAAATATTTGGGTTAGGTCCCCTAAGGATGTTCAATATCATTAATCATCAGATATTCAGAGATGTAGTAATGTTCTCTAAAATTATAATAGAAGCATATTCCTTTCATATCGAATGAATATAATTGTGGTGGTGGGGGGGGGGTATTTTTGGCACCAATATTTTTTCATTTCACATTTTTACATTAAATATCTAAGTACCATGCCAAAAAATGGATTAATAAATGTATGAGGTCATAAATGAAGGAATAGGTTTTATAGGCACATACATTGGACCATAAATTCTTCTATGAATTTTATTCTTAGAAGTTAAGAGTGTCTATTGTAACCCATATCCAAAAATATATGACTAGACCACCAGCCAACTAGGCCAATTCAACCAAGGCCCATGTGATATTATGTTGACCATGCCCAAGGGATTCAACCTAGGCTGACTAGTAGACCAGTGGGGGATCATAGCTCACACAAGGAGATGGAATGTTCTGTGTATAGGGCCCAAGGTGTGAAATACCGTGGGAGTGTGTTCACATAGGTGGGTCGAGGCCTGGTGGGTGGAGGTTATGCTGTTGTACAGGTTACTACCCGATTACCAACATGAGCAAGTAGCAACCACAAAATTGATTTTATACCAGAGGGAGGAAGGTATGTGAATTTAATGTGGGGTGTAGTTTTCTCTGTAGGATCAAACCGGAGCCATCCAATCAAGACCTTTATGGATATGCACAGTCTGATCTTAGCTCCCGCTGATCCTAGTTGTCTGATAAATCTTATCGATTGAATTTTCTAACCATCCTAGCCCGTAAACCTCACGACCTTCACATTAAAATTATTGACACCATAGTTTAACTCACATATAATGCTCTCCCCTTATCGCTACAACCACATAGGTAGTTCACTAACATCCCCACAAGTCCAATGAAATCAACTGAGGCCTTCAAAAACCCTAGTGGAATCTCTAAAGACTCCCCAAATTCACTCAAATAAAACACATGGTAATTATTTGGTCATGTGACTAAACTAAGGACAGTCCAAAGAATCCACTAAAAGCTCTAAAAGCCTATCGTTAATGCCTCTGACTGAACCCGAAGCCGTCGCATGATCACCCTTTGATCACGAGAACATGATGAAGGAAACCAATGAGTTATTACAGTCCCTTTAACGACCATGAACCCCTTCCACCTCCATATATTTTACTCTCATTTAGTTTATATTTTTTAGGGTCATGCAACACCATTGAAAGGGAAGGAAATACGATGAAATTAAAACACATACATCATACCAAAAAAAATATATGAACCATACTCTGCCTCACATGGCCTATATAGACCCATTTCCTTTAGAAAAACACTTTCTAGGGGAAGAAGGGAGAGTGCCCAAAAATACAAGGGGATATAGAGAGGAAAAAGTTGAAGGAATATTTTCACTTACCACCACCATTTGGGATCACCTATAGGAAATAAAATAGTCCCCCTTGATATTCTTATTGGGGATTTATTCAGAAGAACCCATCATGTGATCCTAATATGATCTCCTAATCACATACTGGACCCATAAAAATACTCTTGGGACCTCCTCTGAGGCCTCTACTTAGATCACGTGATCACATGATCTATGAAACCTCATGCAACATGAGTCATAGAATTCATGAGGCACCACTGCAGGAGCCCCAATGATATGCAATGATGAATATGTGAAACGCCATCTCAGGAATACCATGAGCTTACTTTTCTTATGGAAACCATATGCGTACTTGGAAATGATTATCTTGGAATGTGAATGCCTCCAACTAGCCCTTGGTGTGATGAAGAAACTATCATGAGATCCTATGTTGAAAACATGATAACTATATAAAAAGGTAGGATTTATGGTTTTTCATATCCGTGATCACACAGAATGGTATCTCTGGCTTTCGATGGTTATGACAGATAGTCCCTAATATGGGTGTCCTGTACTAGCGACGCCCTCATAAACCTTCAGACAGATGAACATGATAACCCCCTTCGTTTTTGAATATACATCATCCCCAGTATATGTAGACTCAATTATCAGACCCATTCAGGGTTAGGGATTTCATCGAAATACCCCTTAGAGTTTGTACGAGTAAAGGTAATTCAATGAGGAATATTCATGTGAATCCCTGGGAGGCTCAATACGAAGCAGACCCTCATCCATACATCATTTTTTGTAGAACAAGATAAAACTATTACACATTCCTACAGATTCCCTTGTGTGATATTTTTAAGATCAGTTTATTTCATGATTGGTCATAGGACATGCAGAAGGATCATGCGACACCCCCATTAGGCCATCAAGAGAAAAACCTACATGCTTCTAAATGTGTACTGTAACAACCCAGGTATTTACAGAATAATAATTTTTGACTTATATTAATAATAATGAATATTATATTAATTTTATGTTAAAAGGGATTCTTTTTCTGATAGTGTACTTGACACGCGACATCAATTTTCTCTGAAATTTGACATTTTACACAACATTGAGTTATACTGAAAAACAATACAATAGTATTACTATTATTGTAGTTAACGCCTATACATTGGAATGGTGTTAATGAGTAATATCAAATGAATTTTTAATTATAGTTTACACATGTTTAATGATGACTCATTGATTAAAAAATTTAGTAAAAATTTAAATAAAAACCAATTGAATATAATGGATGTGTTTTTATGAAAAGATATTTATAATAAAATAATTGTGATTTCATATCACTCTTTAAGGATTTTTATTTATTGAAAAATATATGAAATATATTAAATTTATTGTTCTAAATTTATCTTATGTGTTTTCTAGATATGATATAAGAGTAAATTCATTTTTTTCTAATAAAAGAGATTTTTTTCTAAAAATGCAGTTTTAAAGACTTTTGATGAAGAACCCTTTTTAAATATATTTTTTGACACCATTATATGTTTTATTTGAAAAAATAAAATTATTATTTTAAATTTTAACATCAAAATTTATGTTGGATGAAATTTTGGTATCTTTCGGCTAAAGCTCATTTTTTAATGAATAGTAAAAAATATAGCATTTTAATTCAAAACTACCTTTCAATCTAATTTATTTATATACATAGATTATAATTTTAATTAGTTTTAATGTGTAATTAGATTATATTTTTATAATTTAATCTAATTTTGTTTATTGTATTTAATTTCACTTTGATATTGGATATAAAAGCATGTCAAGTTTTTGGTAGTTTTTACTTCATAAATAATCTTAATGGTTTTGGAAATGGGAATTAATTTTAAATTAATTTCTGAATCTTCTAGGTTTTTAATTTGTAAAAATGGATTCTATGTTTGAATCAGGAGTTAAAAATTATTTAATTAGGTATCTTTTATTTTTATACATTATTTATAGTAACTTCGGTTAATATTTTATTTATCATGGTTAAAGGGTAAATCCAGTAAATAAGGGTAAAAAATAATATTATAATAATATTAGATTAATCTAACACATTTATTACCCCTATTAGATGAGTTATTTATGACCATGGGCATCCTTGTGTTGATTTTAGGACCCCATTCTGCCACATGTGTGCGAAAATGAAATTTAATTATTTTAATTAAATGTTAAGGAAAATATAACATGAACCTATATCTTTTACTAAAACAGTTTTAATATGGGGTTATATACGTGATATCATCGAATATAAATAATAATTAGCAACATAAAATTATTTTCTACATCATGGTATTTAAAATTTTTAAACATCATATAAATAAATTTATTTGTGACACAATGAGGATGTAGTGATTATATTATTATTGAATATTTTAAATAAATGAGATAATTAGATTTTAAATAAATTTATTTTTAAAATTTTTATCCCATCCTGGAAATTTAGGGATAATTACTACCTTTTATATTTGAATTAATGAAGGTTTCTTGAATGAATAATATATTTATGGATTTTTTAAAAGTCATATGAATATCATATAAATTGACATAGATGTGTTTTAAAAAATACTATATTATTAAATGATATAATAATCCTAAAAATATATTATTTTTTCAAGAGACTTATATAAGGTTGGAAATGTAATTAATGAACCACATGAGGTTATATGGGCATTTTATGGTAACTACATTAACCATATAGTATGAATATATGATAACATATGGTAATAGTTAAATTTGTTAAATAAGGGTTAAATTGAAATGATAAGGTCAAATGTGAAAACAAAACTTGTCTAAAACATATTGGTTGAAATGATTTCGAACATTAAACTTCTTATATTTGAATTAAATGAGCTTTGGAACATTGTAAAATTGATATTCAATTTGTAATAAAATAATATTTCAAGATATTTATAAAGTGCCCCTCCTCCCTCTTATAAAAGGTCACCACATCTATCCATTACTCACAACACTCAAGACCCCTTGGATCATCCAAAATCTGAGTAAATATGTTCCCAATATCACTATATTCCTCTTAGAATAATTATCTTGAGATTAAGTAAATTCAATATGACCTTTTCACATAAATCAAATGGAGTTACCCAATTTGAGGTAATGTCTTCTCTCAAGAATCTTCCATTTGTTTTCCTTCTCCAACCACCTAAACTATCATTATTCCATTATTTTATAACAAAAAAATTATCTTAAGAATAATATTATTTTCTTATGATATGTATAAGACCTATAATCACACACACCTCCATCTAATTGATTTAGAACATAACATTTATTTGAATGACGAAAAACTGCCTCAAGAAACGATGATTATTTAATTATCTCCTACCGCCTCTCATGGTGGCCATTATAATGGAACAATATTTATATGATATATAGTATGTTTATATTTCCTTTATTTTTCTTCAATTTTTATTTAACACATAACATTATTCTTTCTATGATGTATAAATGCGATAATATTATTTGAGGAAGTGTAGACTACTTCAATGTTATATAACTCATTAATGACATACATGGAACGTATAAGGTATGGAGTTAATAAAAATATTTATCATATATAAAATATTATATTATGAAGGAATTATAATATACCTATGTAAAATTAAATTTTCATTCCATTAAATATGAAATTGAAATTAAATTAGTGTTCATGCGTGAGTACTACTTATTATCTCCATGAACGGTGCATTTCTTTTCTTTTCTCTGAATGCTATGTAATGTTATAAATACATATATAATTGATTTATGTTATATATATATATATATTAATATTATGGATATAATTTACTTTTTACAACATTGAGAAATTTTAATTATAACAAGATCATTTTCAACTCAAGTACCCAATATCGACAAAACGACCAATATTAACTGAAATAATTATTTAATTTATTTAATATGGTAATTGGTGATATAAAAGAAACAATAATAATGATAAATATTCTTATGTAATTCAAAATTAACTTAAATTTACTATTCATGAAATTAAAGAACGAACGAGTCAAGTCAGACACAAGGTACGTGAACCATTCACCGTCATCTTTTAGTCAAAGACTTCTTTTATGTAATTTATTTTAATTTTCAATTTATTATGATTGGATATTTTACTATATATGATTATGTATATAAATTTTATTTTCATGTGATGAGAGGCCCCTTTCTATCATATCAACTTTTTTTAATGATTATGCGATGCCATTAAGCTAGCGAATTTTCATAAGGGAGCTTTTTAACCCAATTTACATTCATTGGGTTAAACTTAAACTTCTTGATTATGTTGTGCTATGAATATTTGTGAATTACCATTTACTATTTTATTCTTAATATCCACTAATATTTGGTGTATATTTTATTTTTCATGCATAATTATGTCATTGATTTATCCTTAATGTAATGATATGATCTTTATAAGGGATTTCGTCTCAGTATCCTTATATTGAGGCATATCCTGATGTTAAGAAACTTTATTATCCTACAAGGTGTATATAAAACCCTTTTGACCTATTATATCATGAATTAGTATATCCCCATGATATATATTTTTTTTAAATTTTATTCCTTAATGTTTCTTATTCACGTGCTTCTCTAGTGGTGAGAGATTCTTTAACTAAAACATCATTTTAAATGTTTTAAATATTTATTTATTTAAAACCTTCTATTTCAGGTCCATGTTTTCAAAGTGTTTTTAAGAATTTATTTATTATGAAATGAATGTTTAAAAATGATAGTTCAATGCAATTTTTTCAAAGTGGTATGTGACACTTTGATTCAAAATTCTATTTTTAAATGTTTTCAATGGTTTTGGAAATGGGTTGAGTATTTCTATATCTTCAAATGATCTCTTGTTCTTAGAGTGTGGAAATGTTTTTCTTTCATTCATGCTTATTTTATGTGTTATTATTATTAAATAGTATTTTAAAATTTGATGGGTGGTTACGTGATAAACCAAGATGGGTTGTTACGTAATAAACCAAATGATGGGTGATTTAATGATAAACCAAGGATGGGTGGTTACGTTATAACCTACAATGCTTTGGTTATGGAAGTCGGTTGTATGGAAATCCCATTTAGTGATATGTTTGCATGTCAATCATTTGGTTATTCCATTTAAGTATGTTTTTTTCTAAAGATACCTTTATATTCTATATGTTGTTTTCTACGGGCTTTATGGTAATCTTTCGGTTACAAATAGGGTAGGAAAGAAGCTTATATTCAGTGAAGTGTTTTTGATACTTCCTTAAGGGGAAAATTATTACTTTATGAGAAAGTATTCATGTTTTACATGTTTTTTTGAAAAAATAAAAGTTTTCATTATTTATGTATCCCATACTTAGCTTTTTATGGTCATCCCAGGTTTTGAAATTTTTTTCCCAGGACTTAATGATGAAGACGGTCAAATATGGGATCAAGGAAAAGTCATGTTGTCTAAAATATGGAAATGGACTTGTTTATTTTTTTTAAGATTTTTTGTTTTAGGAAATAATCAATAGTTATTAGAAGTGCCTTCTTGCAATATTCATGTTGTTATGTATAAGTCATGACCTAATTTTCTAAATCTCTAATCCCGAAATGATCCTAAATGTGAATTATTAAGTTAAATCAAGATTATGTAATTTTTAAGGCTCTCGCCTTACAGTTAGAATCATTGGTTGGATTAGATAACATTAGAGGTTAGTGTGTTATTTAATCATAACTGACATAACCATAATGTTTAGCATATTAGAAAGAGTAATATTTATTTTTGATACATTGAATGAGTTTAAGATGACATAAATAAGTAGATATAATTATTTACCCTCTTCATAAGATATTATATGATGATTTTAATCATATACTCACACTGACCTTTTTGGTATTAGTAAATTACTGGATCTAGTAGGAATTAATATAACAATGGATGTGAAGGAAATTGGGGTGGTTTTTTGAATGAGAAACTGAATGGAATGGAAGCTGCAATGAGAACAGATGTGGTTATTCTTAACCAACTATCTAGATTCATGACTGGAAACTTGAACCATAGTGATTTTTCTACAAAATCATATATGCGAGAAAATAATTCCAATGGATGTTCAGTTAATAATCATAATTGTATGTATATTGAAAAACCATTGTGTCAAGGATGTGGAAAGAAAAACCTAGGAAAACACTTCAAAGGGATGGGAAGCTTTTTAAGATGTGGTAATGAAGGTCATAACGCAATAACCATTCATTGGAAAAGGAAGAAACCGGTTGACTCTTGGAAAGGGAAAGAAGTTATTTATGAAGGATTAATTGAATATTTTAAATGTATTGTGCATGTTAATTATAAAAATATATGTCCTATAAAGAAGGTTTAGGAATGGGATTGGAAGGACCACACAAGTATATGATTACCAATACCTAATTCTTCTACAATTGAGTATAAGGAAACTGAAAATGAAAAATAAAGGATATGGATTATTTCTTAGCTGATGTTTTTTGTAACACCCCAAACTTCCACGGTACGTTTCCCTTTGAATAATGCAATGGCATGAATTGTACACAACTTCAAGATTCTAACACACCACTACCAATCAAACTACCCGTTATGAGTAGTAATACCTACTTTTTGAAATTTTATAATTTCTATCTCTCAAAATGGAATTCATTTTTGGATTCAGAATATATAAATTATCCTATGGTGAAATTTTGGTACTTCTCGAATAACTTTCATATTTTGATGAATAGTGAAAATTACTAAATTTTAATTAAAAACAATTTTTTTTAATCGAAATAATTAATATTGATAAATTATGAATTTGAGTGGTATTAAAGTATTTTTATAATATATTTTTACCATTTAATTCAATGATTGTCATTGGACATAATTTCACAATTAAACCAGACATAAACAAGCGCCAATCTTTTGATAGTTATCATCTCTTAAAAACACTCTTTTTGTTTTAACAACAGAAATTAATTTTAAATTAATTTCTGCCACTTCTGTGTTTTGAATTTAGAAAAATGGATTTCATATTTGGAATAAATATGTCTAAATTGTTTAAATAGGAAACTTATATTTTTAGACATTTTGAATAATTACTTCGGTAAATATTTTATTTACCATGGTTAAAGGGTAAATCCGGTAAATAAGGGTTAACAAATAATATTATAATAATAATAAATTACACTAAAACGTGTCCAAACCATATTGGTGGATACATTTACGATCATGGGCATCTTTGGGTTGATTATGGGACCCCATGGAGCCACTTGTAAGTGATAATGAAACTTTATGTTAATTAAGATAAAATAAATACAAAAACGACATAAGCATATATCTTTTAGGAAAACATTTTTTACATAGGGTAATATATGTTGGATTTTAGATTATAAATATTAATTAGAAATATAAAAATATTTCCTAAATAATGATATCTGATTTATTATTTTTAGACAATAAATAATTTAATTTATTTATGACACAATGATGATGCAGTAATTACCATAATAGTGAAAAATTAAAATAATTGATATTATAAATACCCAAATAAATATAATCTGAGACTTTTTATGAATTAAACTAATTTTTTAGGTCAATATAACATGTTAGTAATGATTTAATTAAATATTTTTTGATGTAATAATTTTGTTATGATTTTTACAAAAAATCCATTATTGAATAGTCTCAAAATTGACATAAAAGAGTTTTTAAAACAAATATTATATTATTAATTGATATTAAATTCCTAAAAATATAATGTTAGGAAAAGAGACTTATAAAATTATAGGTGCATAATTAATGGACCACTTGGGGGTCTCATGGATGTATATAGTATGTTTATTAACCATATAATATAAAAATACAAAGAGACATTGTAAAAGTGAAACTAATTAACTAAGAGTTAATACTTAAATATAAGGTTAATATAGTAACCCAAACCTGTCTAAATCCTATTGTTTGAGTGGTTTTAAACCTATTCCCACATTAACCTTTAAATAATACACTTTTGAGCCACTAGAAACCAGATATGAATTTATTATCAAATAATATTTCTAGCTTTTCCAAAGGTTCCCCTCACCCCTCTTATAAAAGGGTACTCCCCCTTCTCATTAATTCACATCTAAAAAGCCTTTTGGTTCGGCCAAAACCTGCCCAAATACTCTCTAAAATTCCATCACTTCATCCTAGATGCCTTCATTTAGTCATTCAGCCAACCTATGAATCCCTTTTGATCAAATCAAAAGGAAAAACCCGAAGAAGAGGTAATTATTTCACCACCATTTTTCAAGTTCCTTTCTTCTTCCACTTCTTCTTTATTTTTTATTTATATTATAAAATAATAAATCCATTATCTTCTATATACTGTGTTGTTATTATAAATATGGTACAACCATATTCAGTATTCTATCCATCCTTTGAATGGCATGTCACTATACGTGCGTACGTACGGCTTACCGTCTCCACGTCGTGGTGTAATTGTCATTCAATAAATTATTATTTGGATGGGTATAATAATGATGTTTAATTCATGTAAATAATAAATATAACATGATAATTATTCTGTCTATATAATATACCATCCATTTATATATTATTTTAACATCAAAATAATGATATTGTCGCTCGTGCGTACGTATGGACTACCGTCTCCACGAACGTGATGAGATTCATTCTCCATCGTATCAATTCAAGTATAATTCTCATTTGATGATTAAAAATAATGTTTAAGGACTTGATGTAATTCTGTATATGAATAAGATACACCCTATCCATAACAAACACGGATTACGTAACAAATAATATAAAGTAAAACGAGTAAGTTAACACCCAAAATGATGATAATATTAAGATATTATTAAAACATCAATGTTAAAAGATCATATATGATATCATATTAATGTAAATGATTCTTGTATAATTCAATAACAATTATTTCACCATTATACATGAGGTTAACCTATTGTCTACCAAGGAAAAAGTACAAAGTAAGGGGTTTCTTATCTCACTCTCAATTTCGTGAGAATTCCATTGTTCACCACTTATTTATTGCATGTGATGTACGTGTACTGCCCATAATTATATTCATTGTGTAATATAAATTAATTTATGGGTATTTACATCATCATTTTTTATCCTTCTTTCGTGGGTGTATGATTCTTAAGTTACCTAATCGATAAGGGAATTTGAAATTTCAATTTTCACTCATTTGGATTTACCCATATTTCATTGATTATTTTACTCCTAGATTATGTGTGGAATCACTATTCATTTGATTACTTCATAATTTCCACTCCCCTTACTATGGATATACTTTTGGTACACATAATCACTCCATTGATACATTGTCAAGTCATTGATTTGAACTTGATAAGTGTAATTTGAACTCAATCTCCATTTGTTGAGTTAAATATCAAATTCATTGGTGTTGTTTTTACAACAATATGTGTGAATTTACTCTGATTAATTTACACTAAATATTCAATCATATTCATTTTATTTAAATCTGTCACACATAATTATGTCGTTGATTTATCCTTAACCGAAAGATATGTTCTTTATAAGAGAATTCATCTCAATTTACATTCCATTGAGACTTCTTTGTTGTTATACACCAAATCACTTTTATATGGTGTATATAATGTACTTTGACATAGTATATCATGAATCCATTTATTCTCATGATATTAAAAATTTAGATTACCTCAATTAATTTTATTCCAGTGTCTCTGTTTTGGTTAGTAACTCTAAATAAAATATCATTTTAAAATGTTTTAAAGATTTATCATTCTAAATATTTTTTTCATTAATGTCTATGTTTTAAAAAAGGTTTAAGGATTTATCTATATGGAAATTAATGTTTTCAAATCAAAATTCCTTTTAAAAGTTTCAAAGTGGCATGGGACACTTTGATTCAAAAATATATTTTTAAATGGATTCTTGACAAATAGTGTGGATTTTAAATGATTTCAAGAAAAAAGGGGATATTTATCTCTAATAGTTTTGATGATTATTTTCATCTATGTCAATATCCTTCATTATTCTCGATTGAGGGTAATCTGATACAATAAAATATTCCATATTGTATTGATTGATTTATGTTTGACTGTGGATGTGCTATTCTTATACCATTCATGGTTTGTGGTTAATGTATTGGCATTTCGTATGCTAGTTTTAATACGAATGTTTATGTTATGTTTAAACCTGTTCATATGATGAATGCATTGGACATAGTAAGTGATGGGTGGAGCCCACTATAGCTCCTCGATGCATTGGTAGGTCACATGAGATAAACTAGAGTCTTAGCACGAGGCCTTGAAAAAATCTTATTTGTAGTCTTGGCACGAGGCTTTAGATACGTGGTTATGATAGTCTGGCATTATGCATTCCATCATTATGAAAGTGGTAATTGATATAGCATGTGATTATTCGAATATTAGAATATGAAAGTGAATAAGTAAATGGAATTATTTCATTCTATCTTTTCCATTTTATGCTTATGTTCATGTTTAAAATGCTTTTGTTTTAGTTAAACATTGCCTTAAGTATTTGTGCTTATCTATGAAAGCTTTTGCTATATTGTTATCTTTACAGAGCATCTGAGCTCACCCCTTTCAATGTTTTATATTTCCTAGGATTGTGAATAAGTAAATTATGAATGACCTACAGGGATAGTATGAGTGTGGACTATGGAGACTATGTTGTTGTAGTTTTCATTTTATGATGTAATGTAAAATTTATTAATGTATCTAGTTATTCCAAGGCTACTAAAATAACCGGTCTTTCGAGACTTGATATTTCTTGTGATCATGCCAATGTTATGTAATAATGCACCGACTCTGGGTAACTGGGGTCGGGGCGTTATAGTTGGTGTCAGAGGAAGTTTAGTACAAACCTTGGAAGCTAGATTTAGATAAACTCTGATTAGAGAACGTAGACCTAAGATGAACTTTGAGGATTAGTATATAAGAACTTCCTAGAATTTTGGTATTGTAGAGATTTTTTGAGTTTTCCGAGCAATACATCCCTATCTGGATACGAGCAGGTAGAGGCGGCTCTGGCACAGATGTACCTTGGGGTAAAACCTGAAAACACTGATTTAAGCTAGACTTGAACGGGAACTGGTGCACAACAATGGCCCTTACTGCACTCTTGGTTATGACACTCCCGAGGGATATTCTTTGGTAAATTCACAAGATTAGTATGAACCATTATAAAGAGAATAAAAAAATTCCCCTAAGAATATATGTCGAGAAATATATAGTGGATAACCTAGATTTTAACATAGGGTACCCCAAATTAGGATATATTGTGAAATTACCAGATTATCCTATTATGTCTAATTTTTTTACATTCTTATTAGATAAATATTGAAAAACCCTAATTGTATTTTCTTTTTGTTAGTTAAAACATGTTGGGAGAAAGATCACGAACAACTCTTCTCACTCTTCTTAAAGAACTACTTACAATTATTATCCAAAAGTCATGCACAGATGATGTTGAAACTTTTTCAAATGTCCATGTTACATGAAAATAACTTTATGAGACATCCAATACCTCTATTATTGCACGATTCTTCCAAGGATCAAGTACCGACTATGGGATAATATTGCACTCTCAAATTTCTTACCACGCTATGTGTGGGACGTACCATCAGGGTCTTTTCAAATTCTTCACTTTATCTCAAAATTATGATGCACTAAATGATTTTCTAGATGTCGTAGAAGAGGGAGACCTTCCAGCAGCCTATATGTATTAGATTATATATTTTTGTCTTTTGGGACATACAAAAAATGATTTAACAAATCCTTATTTTGAAATATTTGAAGATGAATCAGTAAGAATTTTTCTAAATAATCATGTTAAAGACGATGTCTCAAAATTATATATAAGAAATACCTATTTTTTATGATGCATTGGTGTTTCCATCGTCGTAATCCATGATGGATGAGGAGTTTTTGGGTAAAGGAAGTAGATGATTTTGAAAACTTCCTAAGGTACCATTGTGACACATGAAAACATTCTACCAAAAAATCAATTCTGCCTAGTCTCTCCAGAGTTCATGATGTGTTCCACATATCACTTGTGAAAAAATACATGCCTGACCCAATGCATGTACTCACCTATGAAGAATAAGAACTAGAACCCAATATATCTTATTGTAAAGAACCCATCAGAATTCTTCATATCAAAGATCTAGTGTTGAGAAATTGGATGACTCTTCTGGTAAAAGTTCTATAGAGAAATCATAAGATGGAAGAGGCAATGTGGGAACCCAAGGAACATATGATGAAGAACCTATGTGGAAATAAATGGATGGTGAAATGTTTAAAAGTGTAGTGCTCTTTATTAATGGGATTACTTTGGAATAATTTTCTCTTGTATGTGTAACCCTGCAATTTATCATGTGAAAATTATATTTAAGGAAGAATTATCTTTTCTCTTATAGATATAGTTATAAATAACCATTTGGTCTTATATGATCATTGGGTTTGAGGCAATTATATGTTATTATAATTTCGGTTGAAAATGCAAGGTATGAGATAAGATTTGTGGTTAAATTATGTTATGGTTATTTTGAGGAATTTATCTCATTTTGGAAATGATATAAAATATAGTTTTTATAAAGGACAACACGCAGACCGTGTGACAACACGTCGCGTCATTATGTTTTCATTCCATTAAATATGAAATTGAAATAGAAGTAGCGTTCATGTGTACGGATTGCTTACCATATCTATGGACAGTGAATTTCATTTATTATCTAAAAATGTTATGGAGTATTATAAATTACAAATATATGGGATATATATATTATATATATTATTAATATTCTGTATATAATGGAATTTTGACCATATGGAAAAATTGTAATTATAACAAGATCATTTTCGACTCAAGTACCCAAATTCGACAGAATGACTGATATTAACTTAAATAATTATGTAATTTTTATATCATGGTAATAAGTGATATAAATTGAGTAATAAACATGAAATAGGATATGAATTAAGTACAAATTAACTTAAATTTCTTATTCAATAAATTAAATAATGAACAAGTCCAGTCAGACAAGAGGTAAGGGAACCATTCACCCTCATATTTAAGTCAAATAATTTTTTTTAATATTATATCCTTTAATTTCCATTTTCTTATGATTGTAAATGTTAATATATAATATATTTAATATAAATTTTATTTCCAGGTGATGAGTGACCCAGATTATTCTCATCAGTTCATTTTCAAAATGTTTATGTGACGTTGTTAGGTTCCCAAATTTTCATAAGGGAACTTCTTAAACCAATTTCAATTAATTGGGTTGAAATTATACTTATTGATTTTGTTGTGCTTTGAATATGTGAGAATGACCTATGAATTTTTTATGCTTGATGTCCAATTATATTTGGTGTATTGATGTTTTTTTCATATATAACTTTTTCATTGATTAATCTTTAATTTAATGATATGGTCTTTGTAAGGGATTTCGTTTCATCATCATTTCATAGATACATATCTTGATTTTATGCACATTTATTATTCAATAAGGTTTATATAAAACACTTTTGACATGTGATATAATGAATTAGTATATCCAAATGATATTTAAATATTTTTTTAAAATTTTATTCCATAATTTTATTTATACAAGCGTTTCTCAAGTGGTAATGCACTCTATATCTAAAACATCATTTTAATTGTTTTAAATATTTATTCATTTCAAACATTATTTTTCATGTAAATTTTTTCAAAATGGTTTTTATGAATTTATTTTCACGAACATGAATATTTAAAAATGATAATTTAATTAAAATGTTTCAAAGTGGTATGGGACACTTTGATTCAAAATTATCTTTATTAAATGTGTTAAATGGTTTTGGAAATGGGAAGAATATTTCTATATCTTTAAATGATATCTTGTGCATTCTATGTGGAAATATTATTTTCCCTTCAATATTTTTTTTATGTGTTATTATTATTAAATGGTATATTGACATTTTATAAGGGATTATTTGATAAACATAGATGGGTGGTTAAATGATAAACCAATTTACAGGTAGTTCTATGATAAACCAAGGACATGTAGTTAAATTATAACCTCCATTGAACTGGATATAGAATTCGGCCATATTTATATTCAATTTAGTGATATGTGTGGAAGTAAACCATATGGTCATTATATTTAAGTATGTTTATGTCCAATGTTACCTTTATATATTATATGTTGTTTTCTACTGGCTTTATGGTAATCTTTTGGTTACAAAAAGGCTATGAAATGAGCTTATATTCAGTGAAGTATTTTTGATACTTCTTCAAGGTGAAAAGTATTTTTTTATGAAAATGTATTAAAAGTTTACATGTTTTTTTTAAAATAAGTGTTTTCAGTATTTATGTTTCTTTTACTGAGATTTTTATGACCATCCCATGTTTAGAAATGTTTTTTCACAAGACTTAAAGATAAATAGAGACAATGATGGGATCAAGGAAAAGTAATGTTGTCTAAAACATGGAACTGAACATGTTTCTTTTATTAAGAGTTTTTTTAATGAAAAAAATTGGATAGTTAGTAGAATTTTATATTTGTAATAGTCATGTTTTTATCTATAATTTAAAACCTAATTTTCTATAGATCTAAACCTGAAAAGTAGCTCAATGTGAATTATTAACTTAATTCAAGATTATGTAATGTTTAAGGATCAGGCCATGCATTTACTCCATGTTCCATGAAGAGGAAACAAATCCACACCCATACGTGTGAAGGCATTGGCATATGTCCCCCAACACATGAATTCATGGCCAATCAAAATACCCCATTCATGATCACACGAGAAAGAGTTATGGCCTACTATGTCTGCATGTTACCATAGAAATTACCTCCTTGACGTGTAGTATCCCTGAGGACACCCTCAATATGAAGGATACATATTGGGGGTGGGAGAACCATTTTCCATGCACCCATCACCATGAAATGAATGCCTTCACCCATGAACGTTAAGGATTGGACACACACAACCTCTTGTGTATCACCACAGAAGTTCATCCTGAGACTTCATAATGATCAATTCTGATCACAAGTATGTGAGAAGCATGAGATATATGGAAGACACCACATATAGTGCATGTTATGCAGTGGAGAAACGCTATCCTTATGAACTAATAAGCCCCACCCAAGCTGGTAGTGTCCTTAGGAAGCCTTCGAGCATGTCCACCAACTTCTTTGTGAGTCCATGTCGATATCATGCGAATCACATGGACAAAGGAGTGTAATGAGAATGTTACCTTAGTGTAGGAAGAAGCATTTGGACAAGTCCTAACTTTTCCATGAAATCCCTATTGTTTATGCCTTCAGAATGAGAACTTGGGTTCATATTCACCCATACAATATAAGGAATTATCTATGGGATAGGAAATTACATCACTTGAACTTGTACAAGACCATAATCATAATCATAATACCCATAGATGGTATCATGATGTCCTTAGACAAACATGGACATGCAATTTTGATTACATGATAAGACTTAAACAAGTTATTCAGGTATCACGACAACCATTTTACATGTCACCATGGACATGCGACAACCCAAGGACAAGTCATATTGATCATGCGACAACCCCTTGACTTTTTAGACTCATCACATGGAATCCTTCACCTATGTTTGGGAGTATACAAGAAAATTTAAGGATAGGCACATGGTATTTTCCTAAATATAATTTAAAACTCTCATATGATTAGTATTAATCATGAGAAACACCACTGGAAAATAGAGCAAAAATCATAGATATTACTCATGAGAACTCGTAAACCTCCCAAATCTTATTATATATAAAAAGTGAATCCAAATTAAGGAGGATAGTGGTGTATTAGGTCATTGAAATACATGTGGTGTAAACCTTGAGTGACACACGTTGCACCATGAGTCCTCAGATACATTTCTAGTGCATCTGATGAGGTCCCTCTATCTTGTTAGCCTCATTAAATAGAAGGCCTTGCGCATGTCCTGCAAACATCATGGTGATCTAAGGACAAAATAATATATTTTTGCATTAAATGGTCACACACCATCAGGTGAAACATATTGTACCTGCAACACATCTTCAAAATATAGAGGAAATAACCTGGAAACCATACGTGAAATCACGAATAAATCCCCACCTTCTCCATATACAAAAAATGGGATAGGAAAGGAGGAGGCAAGAATGGGTCACAAACATTGAAGGGAATGTGATGTTCCCTACGTACTCTCGATGTGGCCCAATGATACCCCTAGAAAATCCATCCAAGAACATGAGAATTCCTTCTGAAAGTCATTTGGATATATCTAAGACCCTTGTACTTGTTGACATGATGAAATGAATTAATTTAGAAGCACAAATCATCAATATTTAGTACTAATCAGATAAAGTATAGATGGACTTAAAACCACTGAAAATCAGGTGTCACCCATGTCGTGGTCCACCGCAACGAGTCGCAATATTGTACAACTCCAGACATAGCGTTGAATCTATCCTGGGATCAAACCCGATTCCCCACCCATAACAGTGAGTTTGTGGATGGATACACATATAAATTCTCTTATCTAACTTTATGAAAGGTTTAGTTAACTAGATGCTAGAATTTTGGACCCAGGCTGCTGGTATGCAAATCGGCATTCAGACCCTGGGCTTTTGTACACCACCGATCACAGGACCAATTGACTTTCTACCAGGTAATACATAGGTGGACCACTAGAGCAGCCATGTACCGGACAGAAATCCATTCGCATGATTGATGAAAGTACACACAAAGAACATCTGGTGAGACATGAAAAGACACTGTCACATGTCTTCCCAATCACGTGAGACCCAAAAAAATTGACATTGAACCAATCCAAGGCACTGACAATACAAAGGGAAAAATTCTTTTTTCAATGTGGAGTACTCATGTGGAAGGTGTGATCATGAATCTCAACATGCTTCATGGGTGTTTGTCAAAGTTACGAGAAATTAAAAAGTCATGTCACTCAGATCTTGTGACAACCCCTTTGGCATGTCACAGGGTACTTTGAGAGAATTCCTGAAATACAAGGACACGTCCTGAAAACCTACCTAAAACCATAAAAATTGGATCCCTTGTACCCTATGGGCATGTCCCCCTTGACTCGTGACGTCCATCATATATATTTCTTCGCCTAGCTAATGGTATCCACTCTTATAATCCAAGTCTCACCAACATATCTATACATGACATCCTAGCTATCACAGAACCCCCTCAGAAAATCACCTAAGACACATTGCATAACCTAGAGTTGTTATCCTAGTCTCACAATTTCTCTCAGAGGTGTCATCTACGAAATGTGAAACCCCCTAGACATGTCTACCTAGTCTTGCTATTTCTACTGGAGGTGTTTTCCAAGAAATGTGACACCCATCAAACCATGACACTATGGATCCCACAACCCCTCCTAATGTGTTAAGCCAAGTAACACGATTAATTTTGGGGCATTCCAGTTGGGTCATGATACACATTCCATATATAAAGGCCCATTCATCAGGGTAGACTTTATATATAAACCCAAACATCATATGAAATATGAAAAATATGATTCCTATCATAATGAGGATATATATGACACCTCCTTAAAGGTATGATCTCCATATCAAAAACCCAAAGTACTAACCCAATGAAAAAGTCTCATAACCATATTCCATGAGGCTAATCTTGTACTCTCCCTTGTATATCAAAACTAGATTGGATCATATGGGATAGGGGGACACAATGAACACCACAATAGTCATCATATCCCCACTCATCAGGGAATCTTCAATGTGAAATCCCAAACACAAAAGGATCTATGATGACACTGATACCTTTCATAATCAAGATATGTAGGCTACCTCTTCTCGAGATTCGTGCTCCATACTGACTACCAAAGGCCATCCAAATATCAAAGCCCCCTCTTCCCAAAGAAATGGATGTGATCAAGTACTACCACTTATTTCACGCAATGAGAATGTATCATGTGGTCTTATGAATTCACATTGTTTAGGAAATTTCCTCCATTTACCTAGGGTTGTACGGGAGGCTTCCGAATAAAAGCCTCGGTAAGACTGAATATGATGAATGTGATTCCGTCCACAAACATGATACATATTCTATATCCTCGAGACATAATATCAAATACATGGTGTCTCAGTACCAAACATAGTCTTCTCCACATGGAATTGAACTGATCAAGACAAATGAACTTTGTGAATTTTGATTCCTACAATAACTAGGATATATAAGGCTCATTGTAATGCCTCCAAACCATCCTTCTGATATTCACTGCCTATATATATGGGAGCATAAATTGGAACACTTGGACATATGGTTTCAACATAAAAGAAACAGAAAATTATAGAAAAATGATGAGGCACCTAATATACATACTAATGGATTCTTGAAAGAAAAACCAGTTTGTTGTATACAAAAGAGAATTAACCAACAATCATTTTGTTAGGGTAAACTGTCTCGTAACGGGATTAGGAAGAGATTAATGAACATGACTTAACTCTATAAGAGAGTCCCAGAGTAGGCATCAATTCATTGAAAAAAGTGGGTGATTAGCCCAAAAATCCATCCTTTTCACCAATGTGATTCCCCCAGACTCGTTGGGACTGAAAATCTAGATGAATGCCGATCATAGGAAAGCATGTTCATACTCATCTATAGATAAGGGAACCATTGGAATTTTTTGGGGGTGATGAGGAAGATGTGGAACATAATGCATGTGATTGATTAAGACCTTACTATATTCCACTATCAAACCATTGAGGGGAAACCATTCCATAGTGCATCCCAAATGAGGAGAAACAATCACCCGAATATCATCCTTAGTTTCTCTTAGGAATATAAATGAGCACATCATTGCCAATCAAAGAAGCATAAGAATTTTAATTCCAAGATACCAACAATAATTAACACAAACAAAAGTATTCTTATTGGGTCTTTGGATATCTTATCCTCAATGGTGTTAGAGATAAACTGAATCGATTAAAAATATTTACTTAGGTTATAGTCATTTTCTTCAATCGATATACCATTTTATCCCTCTATCAATGGTGGCATCAAAGATTCAACATAGAATAGTAAATCTAGATTCATAGTTGTTCCTAGATCCTATCGTCTTTATAAAAATGATCCCATCATAGTACAACTCAAATTTCCTCCTTCAATAGAATTCAATCACAAAAATAATTGAACTTGGTCTTCAGAAATATATTCTTTAATCATCAATTCGGTGTTCGATATTGTTCAGATAACCCAACATTGGACTTTGTGGCTTCAAGAACTCATTTTATTAGGTTGAATTTTGGAAAGATAAATCATATCAAACATAACTAAAATCCTCATTGGTTATAGTACGAATTTAAAAATATGAACTCCACTATATTGAAACAGTATAAACTAGTGACACATTCAGTTTCCTCGATGGAAGTGAAACCATAGTTGAAAGAATTGTCTACCAAAGACTCAGATATGTTTTAAAAATGTTTTTTTTAATTTTTGTTTAAAACATGAAATGGTTACAACTATTTTAAAAAATGGTTTCGATGATTCATGAACCCCATTCACACATCCCTAGTCCCAGGAAGATACATGAATGGGTTTCAGGAATCATAGTCATGGTGAATGATTCGTGAACCCCGTTCACGCATCCTTCATCAACCTCGTGAAGGATGCCTAAATGAGGTTCAATTATCTTACAGAAACATTTAATTTTATTTATTTTTTTGAACTATTTTTTTATTTTTAAAATATTTGTTTGTATAATTTTTATTTTTTTTCATTATATATATATATCAAAAAAATTCAGCAGAATTTATCTCCTATTTAATATAAAGAACTAAAACCATTACAGCAGTTTGGATTCTCACATAAACCTTTACACATGGATCTCTTTTCTAAAAGGGATTTCCCTAGAAATCATTCTGCATTTCTGATGGGGGATTTAGGTTCTCTCTTTCATGCACAAAACATTCTTCATTTCTGATGTGGGATTCTGTTCAGTGTATGTTAAATTGAATAAGTATAAAATATGAACTAAAATTCTAATATACATAAAACTTCAAACATGGATTAAACATATATGAAATTGTTGAAAATAAAAATAATTTCGTAAAAAATAACAGTGAATAATAACTAATTATCATTCAAAACCACCAACTTGAAACTTAAAATTGATTCATATTTGTAACTTTGAAAGCCTATAAAATACAAACTATAAGACCAATATAAACGAAATTTTCAAAATTTATTAAACAAATAAGAAATAGTCAAAAAGAAAAAAAGTTTTTTAAAAAATTTGTTGAAATAAAATTTATAAAATTTTAATGCCACCAACATGAACCCAAAAAATGTTTCAACCATTTGACTTTTAATGCTTATAAAATATAAACTATAAGACTAATATAATGGAAGTTTAAACATTGTTTAAACATATAAGAAATAGTTAATAATTAATTAGTTATTTAGTCATATAATTATTAATCATATAATTATGAGTTAGTTAGTAATATCATAATTAATTATATAATAATTAATTAGTAATATAATTAATAATTATATAATAATGAATTTGTAATGTAATTATTTATTATAAAATAATTAATTAGTTAATTCATAATATAACTATTAATTATATAATAATTAATTAGTTAACTAGTAATATAATAAATAATTATATATTAAATAATTATTTTTTCGTAATATAATTTTTAATTATGTAATATTTCATTAGTTAAACAGTAAATTAGTAATTTAATAAAAAATAATAATTATCCACTATAATTATTAGTTATTAATTATTAATTATAATAAATATAATAATTAAATAGTAAATTAGTAATATAACTATTAGTTTTATAATAATTAATTAGTTAATTAGTGACACAATTTTTAATAATAACTATTAATTATTAATTTTACAGTTCATTAATATATTACCCATTAAGCAATTAATTATTATATAATTAATAATTAACAATTATAATTAAAAATTATATTAGTAATTAACTAATTAGTTTTTGACAATTTCGTTATTAATAATTAATAATTATATTGGTAATTAACTAATTAATTATCATATGACTAATAATTACTTATTAAAATTAATAATTATATTACAAATTATAATTAATAATTAGGCTTCTAATTTTAATTAATAATTATATTACAAATTAAATAATTAAATTTTATATAATTAATAATTAATAATTGATAATTGATAATTATAGTGAGTAATTATAAGTAATAATCCTATAAATAATTATAATTAATAATGATATTACTACTTAACTATTTAATTATAATATATTTAATAATTAATAATTAAAAATTATAATTATAATAAAAATTAATTAATTAGTTATTTTATAAATAATATTTATGTAAAACATTAACTAATTAATTATTATATAATTAATAATTAATAATTATAATTTATAAATATATTACTAAATAACTAATTTATTATTAGATAAAAAATAATTAATAATTATAATGAATAATTATATCACTAATTAACAAAGTAATTATTATAAAATTAATAATCAATAACTATTAATTAATAATTATAATGAATATTTATATTTATTAATTTTATTACTAATTAACTAATTAATTGTTATGTAATTATACAACTAAGTAACTGATGTATTATTTTATATTAGTAAATAATAATTAATTATTAATAATTAAAAAATATATTAATTATTAACTTATTAATATTTATATAATTTATAGTTATATAATTTATAATTATATTACTAATTAACTAATATAATTATTAACTATTTATTATAAGTTAAAATCATATTGGATGTTTCATTTACATTAGTCTTATAGATTGTATTTTATAGCATTTCAAAGCCACGTACTTGAAACATTTTTAAGTTTCATGAGGGTGGTTTTGAATGCAAATAAAATATTTTTAATCAACATTTTTTTGAAATTCTTTTTCTTTTTGAATGTTTCTTATATGTTTAATCTATGTTTTAATTTCCATTTATAGTAGTCTTTTATTTTGTATTTTATAATCTTTCAAAGTCACATACTTGAATCAATTTTAAGTTTCATGTTAGTGGTTTTGAAAGGTTATAAATTATTATTCCTAAAAAAACATTACGAAATTATTTTTATTTTCAATAATTCATTATATGTTTAATCCATGTTTTATGACTAATTTATATTGATCTAATAGTTTTTATTTCAGTCTTTCAAATTCATGTACTTGAAACTGAATCCCCCATAGGAAATGTAGAATGTTCTGCAGAGGAAAGGGAGCACCTGAATCCCACATTGGAAATACAGAATGATTTCCATTGGATGCCCTCTTATAAAAGAGAGACATGGGTGAGGGTTTCGGTCAGAATCTAGACTGTTGTAATGGAAGTACTACTAGATATTAAATAGTAGTGAAA
Organism: Viscum album; assembly: GCA_963277665.1. Lineage (NCBI taxonomy): Eukaryota > Viridiplantae > Streptophyta > Magnoliopsida > Santalales > Viscaceae > Viscum > Viscum album. The sequence continues at coordinate 1,820,127,657 of OY728127.1, forward strand.
TTATGCTGACATTTTTAATATATATATATAGAAAACAAAAATCTAAAAACAAAAAAAATTAAAATACAAAATAATTAAAAAAAATTAATCTTTTTGTAGGATACTTGAACGGTGTTCACCCATCCTTCATAACATTTACAAAGGATGCGTGAACTTGTTCATGCATCCTAGAGAGGGAAGACATGTGAATGAGGGTCACACATCTCCAGAACCATTTTTAAAAATAGTTCTAACCCTATCCCGTTTTGATTTTTTTTTCAAAAACATATTTTAAAAAGTTGTCATGGACATGGGTGTTTGTGACTCAAATTTTGGATCATTAGAAGATGATGGATCAAATTTCAAATATTTGTGGAACTATAGCTCTGTATCGTTGTTCATATTGAATGAGGTAGGTCTGGCTGGTCATGTGCTAGTGGCCTCAAATTCACACAGTGGGGGCTTGGTTCGACATCACCAATATTAAAAAAAATCAGACATACAATCAAGATAACAAAAGAATCTTGGCATCACACAGTGGTGAATCTTACTTATAATGAATGAATAGGTCAAAATTAGTAATGAATCGAGAAGCTGAATCTATCGAATCTCGAATGGGTGTATTGGATCACACTCGAGCATCATCCCTTCAAACACAGAGGATAAATTTATTCATAAACTGATCTTGAGTCTAGATCTTCTTCAATGTTCAGTGTAAGATAATATTTATATTATAAGATACCATTATCCTATGATATCCTGAAATTATATTATATTTGGATTTTATCTTACATGCTAAATCAATGGCCACATACTCTCAAATTTTTTGAAATACAGATACACCAATCAATTTATCCTACATGCCATGTGCTAAATTTGTTGGACACATGACCATCAAATAATATCTTCCACCAGTACATATTTTGTTTCATGACCATCATATTCGAATACACTCCCTCTCCAAAATTATCATACATATAGGCTTTGATTTTCTTCCAATGCCTAAAGAAAATTCTCAAACACAAGAAAAACCAATGAACTTGTTTTCCATTTTTCCTATGCTTGTTCACCGTTAATAAAAAATATTTATCTTTATTAAACACACTTCAATACAAGTAAATAATTAAATCAGAATAAATACAAATTATTTATTTATAAAATTTAATTGAGGGATCAATTTTTACTTTTAAAAAAATAATATAAGTAATTAAATTTAAATAGTTTTCTTGTTAAAAATATAAAAATGAACATTATTATTTAAATAGAGTAACATGTAAAATAATTATTTTATTAAAATAAAAAAATAAAAAAAATAATTAGCAAATTAATTAAATATCTTAATACAGAAACAATCAAAAATATAAATTGAATCAGTAGATTGAAAAATGTAAATAAAATATAAAATATTATTTTAATATTTAATTTATATTTAAATAATAAATCTAAATCCTAAATATTAATAATTAAATTAAAAAATCATTAATTAAACATAAATTAATTATATTAATGGTTTTTACTAATTTAATAAAAAACTAGAAATATAAAAAATTAACTAATAAGTTTTTAATTAACTAAATATAATTAATTTAAATAGTTTATGTTGAAATATATATCAAAACACAACCACATCAATTCTCCCACAATAAATTATTCAATTATACCTTTGCCGTATTAAAAAATTAAACTTATTAATGTAGATATAAAACATAAAATCTTAATAAAAATTTAAGACTATTGAAAATATTTTATCGATTCTTGAAAAAAAAATTAAATTTCAAATTTTTTTGCTTTTTCTGATTGACTTATATTATGGTAGAGATTATCACTTTAACATACCATCGTTCCCAAACTAATTATCAAAATTTTCCACAATGTTAAATTTATGGTGGAGAAAAATGATTATTCCATTTTAAACATCATGACAGATTTTAAAATTTGTATCTTAAAAATCATGTTCAAAATGGTTAAAAGAAATCCCATTGTAGTGTCCTACCTCACTACATAAAAAATTACAACACACAATATGGTTAAATATTTAATTATTGGTTATCACATCAAAAAATTTATCTCAGATATGAGTTTTGTATATTATCACATTTTCAATGAAATATGAAAAAAAATTAAACAAAGCCTGGGACTATTTAGAATAGATAGAAAACACATTTAGTGGTAGCAAACGACATGTTTAATAAAAATATTCAGCCTGAAACAAATTATTTCATCTATAAAAGTTTTCAAATAGCTATTGAAAAAAAGTATCCACATCAAACTGATTTTAAAAGAATGAAAAAGTGGGAACAATTTTAAACTGACAAACACCCTGAAATAGAATGTTTATTCCCCCTTAGATTAAACAAAATTCTATCTATAATTTAATTTTATAAATTCTCTTTGTTCTTTATGAAATGTCCTAAAAATGTAATTAGATTAACATTAGAATCACGAAATATATTCTTATATAAATTGAAATGAGTGTTCCGAAATTGAGGGGTTGAATCATGTTTCTTCATTTTGTTGCTTCTATAGATGAAAGTATATTCTAATACATCCTCTACAACCCAAATAAAAAAAGGGATGTGAATCCCTATGTGTTTTCCCCATGGTAAAAACAATAAAAAGATCGCCTCATTATGCCAAATTTATTCCTTATAATCAAAAAAATGTGAAAAAACTATAACGCAACAAAAGGATTGTATCTACCCCCACACTTTTTACACATAAGAACAAAAGGTAAGGGAAGAAATATCAATTTTATTCAATTGTATTAAGATTATAACAAAAGTAAATCCTCTCCCCGAGGTTCCTTATTTCCTTCTATAAAAAAAATTAATAGGTGTCCATTGATATTAAATGGTACTTCCTTCCCATGATCTAAAACATATACAACACCCACAGGAAAAGTATGAGTTGCAATAAATTATCCATCCAATTTTGAAGGATATTTACATGGGTAATCCTTTTGTCTATATTTTTGTATCAAAACATTATCTCCAATCTAAAACTATTTATTCAACATCAGATTTTCATGTACAACATTACTTTACTCCGTAAAAATAGTTTCATTTTCATAGGCATTATTTCATATCTCCCCAAACTCTTGGAAACCCAAATTCCTCACTTTTGTTTCTTCAAATAGATTCATATTATAAGACTTGATATCCAAAAAATTTATTCTCAACATCAATAGGAAATTTAAAATCTCAAAAAAACTATCATATAAGGTGGCATCCCTATTGGAGTCCTATAGACAGTCTTGTAAGCCCAAAGAAAATCCTCAAGCCTATAGCTACAATATTTCTTATTCAGAATAAGATTTTTCTCAAGATTATTATTAATCTATTTATTTGAAACTTTTTACAACCCATTCATTCTATGGTGATAAGGTGGAGTTACTTTATGACTTACCCCATATCTTTATGCAAAGCATGAAAAGTCATATAATAAACATGAGGGCTTTAGACTATAAGAATAAGTCTAGGTATCCCAAATCCGTAAATATATATTTTTTGAAAAACATGGAAACCAACATAGAAACATCTATTCTGGTTGGAGTATCTTCAATCCATTAAGAAATATAGTCATCTACATGAAACATATACATTTATCCAAAAGAATTAAGAAAATTTCCCATAAAATCCATTCCCAAAACATCAAAATTTTCATAAAAAACAATGATTATTATGAAATAACATTTCATTTTCAAATGTTTCCTTGGAATTGACAAGTAATATATTTCTAACAATACTCATGAAAATGTTTTAAAATTGAATTCTAACATAATCCTGAATATGATACTTTTCTTGCAGTTCTATTTGGCCTAAAGTTACCACCACGACCAAAACTATGACAAAATTTCATTTCTAAATGAATTTCATAATTTTAGATACATCTGTTAATAATATAGACACTTCTAAAATTATATAAGTTCAGATCATCCCATACATATTTCCTTGTGTGACTAATAAATAGAGTATCTTCATAATAAAAATAATGTGTCCAACAATTCGAGAAGATATGTAATTCAAGATGTTTGAAAACCATGGAATTTTGTAAACAGTAGAAGAATACAACTTCTCCCAAGGAAAAATAACCTAATACATTCACCAAAATAATTACCTTGAAAAAAAATCAGATGGTATACTACTCAATTTATCATCCATAATGTTCTCAATTCCTTTCATATCTTGGATCTCTATATCAAATTCCTGATGTATCAAAAACCATCTAACCGGCCATGGTTTTGATTTTGTGTTCTTCAAGAGATACTTGGCATAATAATGATTGGTAAGACAACCAAATAAGATATAAATTTATAACATTTATACATATAAAGAGAAAATACTACAATTAGAAATTCTTTATCAATTGTTGAGTATTTTAATTGAGTACAATCTAGAGTCCTAAAATCTTATGTAGTGACATGTCATTTCCACTACACTATTTTTACATGAACACCCCCTAAAGGCATCTCTGAATCATTGGTCACCAATTTAAAAGTAAAACTTCAACCATGTGGTTAATCTATTGGTGGGGACTTAATATTTTATTCTATCTCATTAAAGGATTTCATAGACATTTCATCAATGATAAAACAAATTTCCTTCTATAGTAATTTTTTTAAAGGAAATGTAGTCAAGTAGAAATCATTAATGAATCTTTTTTAAATACCAGTATAGAAAACAATATCTAATAGCCTTAACATTCAAATATAAAGCAAATGAAGAAAATATATCAACCTTGAACTTTTCCACTTGAATTAATTTCATAGAAACATCATGACAAAGAAAAATTCCACTTGGAACTATAAAATGAATTTTTTCATAGTTCTAATAAAGGTTATAGATGATGAAAAATATAATCACAGATCCTAAACTACTTATAAATCTCTAAAAAGAATTAATATAAACTAAAAAATTATTCCATAAAATCATACATTAAATCATCACAAAACATATTAAAAATGCTAATCATGAATCTTTGGAATGTTGTAGGATAATTACATAGACTGAATAGAATTATTCGATAAGAAAAGGTGCTGAAATCATATGTGGAAGTTGTTTTATCCCAGAACTATGGAGAAATATAAATATGAATGTATCCATAAAACCATATAGGAGGAAACAATGAGATTGACCATCTAACATTTCATTGATTTTACTATGAAAACCAATGAAAAGTTGTCTTTCATGGTCACTATGTTTAGACACTTATAATCAATGCATATCATCCATTTTTTAGGTAACCTAGAAGGAACTAACTGTCCAAATTCATTTTTGAAAACAAGAAATTCACCCTTTTTAGAATAATGTTTACAAGACTTACCCACCCACTATTAAAAATGGGGTAGATAATACTGAAATCCAAGAAGGTTGTATCATTTATCTTATCCACTTCAATAAGTGTAGGTTTAAATAAAATTTTGAATTGTATGACATTTTTGGAATCATCAAAAGAAAAATTATATGAATGCCCACTGAAGGAATATTAACTATAAAATCATCAAATGCTAGGCCTATGGATTTAATATTCTTCCTATGGACAAATAAGAATTGATTCTATTACTTATTATATAGTCCACTTTATTTATAATATGAAATTTTTTTGTCTCATAAGTATAAAAATTTCATAATTTTTTGAAAATTACTGAGTTCGCATGTGGATGGGATTCCCTCATTCGAAAAAGTTGTTTTTATGGGTTCTTTAGGGTTATTTTCAACCAGTAGAACATCCTGAAGTTTGTAAAAATTATATCCTCCTAAACTAGAAGTGCATGTATTTTTAAGAAGATAATTATTATAATCTTCAAAGGATTTTTAATATTGTATTTCACAAATATGATATGACTTTTCAATGACATTTTGAGACGAATTTGAGTCATTTTCCGATGAATCTTATGAGGTTTCACCAATAAAATATAATTTTTTAGCCACATAAAATGGTTCAAAAGTTAAAATAATCAATCATCATTTACAGAATAAGTTTCATAAATACAAAATTCTTATCATCTTTATAAATTTAAAAATAAAATAAAATTTCAAATTAAATATTAAATATTAAATTATTCAGTAGAAAAATTCTCATAATTTAAAGATTCAAAATAAAATTTTGTAAAAAAGGTTCATTTTCAAACAATATACATTTTTAAAAGAATCCAGCGGTTAGTTTTAATGAATAACATTAGGAAACAAAATTGTGGAAAAGAAGTTCATCATGTTATCTACAGGTGTATAATGATCTTCCACCAAGTCTCACATTGGTAATTTTTTTTAAAATTTACCATATTACATTCAATCTCTAAAGATAATTTTACATTATGTACATTTATTATTTCAAGAGTAGTTTTCAGGAATGGTCTTCCTAAAATTAATGGTCAATGTCAACTAAAATGGACATATTCTTTATCTAGATCATAAAAAAAATACAAAAAAAAATTTATCCGTTACGAATATATCTTTAACAACTGAAGATGGATTAGTTAAACTCGTATTAGGCATTTGGATGAAAATTACAGATATCTTGGGCTCTGTTACCTGAATATGTGAAAATATTTTATATGGAATAAAATTTATAGAGGCAACCAAATCTAAAATCACATCATCAAAGAGATGATTTCTAATAAAATTTGTGATATAAAAAGTACCTGGTTAATTTAGTCTGGTGGGGAGAAGGTGATCAATTATTGAAGAAACGTTTCATCACAAATTAACTATCTCACCAACAATAAACATTATTTTTTAGTACATATATTTGAAAGGAATTCAGAACAAAGAGGTATTTGTTTCAAAACATCAATCCAATGGATATTTAACTTGAAATTAAAAAATGGTTTATGTAATTCCTTATCTATTATTGGTGTGAATATTGTTTAGGACAAGATTACTAACCAACAAATATGGAGATGGATCCCTATACATTTTATGATCATCATAAACATTGTTCTTCCCTTTGAAATAGACCATTAGATTTATAAAATCCCACAAGGTTCTCTCTATATGAATATATCGCATCCTAATTGACTTTTCTTTTTTAAGTGGTTTGTGGATTGCATCTTGTTCAACATATTCAATTGAAATCATAATAAATTCACTAGTTAGTTAAATAATTTTAGTAGGTGATAATACAATTTCAGCTAGTGATTTTTTCACTTCATCAAGTGATTTCAATATTTTTTTAGAAATTGGAAAAAATTGGGTTCTTATTAAATGTTTTCAACTTGGGGATAATTTACCTTTGTTTCGCTTCTCTAGAATATTTCAATTACATCAACTTTTCATCCTGGATTCAATTTAGATTGTGATAATAATTTAAAACCTCTTTTATTATTAAAACTAAATCATTTAGTTACCATTGGAAAGATTTTTGTTACCATGATTTGTAAAAACACTTATTATTATTGTGAAATATATATTTTTATTTTAATAATGTATTGAAGAAGTAAATAATTTATCTGATTTTTTTATTATGATAATATTGATTCTTGAAATTTGAAAAAATTCAGATATATTTTATTTTATACTGATTTTTATTATAAATAGGACAATGATTGAATGTTTAGGAATTGAAATTCTTGTTCAGTTGGTCATTACTCATGAACCTAATTTTATATAGGTTTTTTCATCCTTGATTGAAATTATGATTAGTTTGAAATGTACTAGATTATAATTTATTGTTGGGAAATTCGTTGTTTGGTTTATTCTGGAATGGTTTTCTAGAACTGATTCCATTGAAGGATTCCGTATTTTTCTTCGACTATAGAAATTGATTATTAAATAGATCATTGGAATAAAAAAACACAGTGCATTTTTATGGGATAAACTGGTTCATGATGTGATTGTGAAGGAGTAGATTTAGTCAACATCTTCTTCATCATACTTGAATGTTCACTGAACAGGTTCCCAATGGGAATATTTTTAGGATTCGATGTAAACACTTCTATATCCATCCTAAAACAAATTAAACCCATGTTAATGAATTTTTATGAATTTAGGGTTATGTTTGATATGGTAGTTTTGGAATCAATATGAGTGTTATCAACAAAATCTCCTCTAGAAGCAACATCTTTCATTCTCTTATACATTATGAATGAATCTTTATAAAAATATTTGGTAATGAGCTGCACAAAAATATAGTGAATGATGTATCTATAGAAAAACTCCACAAATATCTCCCAATAAAAATGGTGAGTCTCCCCTTATAGATTTCTAATTGCACAAATATCCTTCCTCTGTGTGATAGTCATGGATGCTGGAATTTTTTTTAAAAGGACTTATTTAGATGATTACAACATTCTGGGGCGGTGGATTGAGAGTAGTAAAACCACCCATTCCCTAATTTATCAATTAAAAATCGAAAATTAACATTTTTTTGGTTCACACTTTGCTCATGGGGGTTCATTGTGATACACACCATGTGAAATTATTGTAGGTTCTTGTGAGGGTCCTCTCCTGGAATTCCATAAAATTTATACAGATGATTGATTACTCTTAATATTATATAAAAAAGATCAATATCATGTTTTCCTAAATATTTTTTTATTCTGTAAATTGAGATAAATGAGTTTCTTCATTGTCCCCCTATAATCCATGTCTTCTATATTTTGAAAATTTTCATTTTTATAATTATTTTTTTTATTTTTTTATATATAATTTTATTTATAGATTTTCAAACTCTACAAACAATATATTATTATTATACATTTATATTTATTTTATTTTATTAATTACCATTTTCTTATTGTATGGGTTTCCAAACATGAAAAATATTTTTCATTTTACTTTTCATTGTTTTTATTTCTTTAAAACACAAAAATATTTCTTTAATCCTTATTTTCTAACCCTTTGATAGCATCCCTAGTTACAACACAAATAGATTTAAGGATTTTTAAGTCACATAAAATCATACTCAAACTTTATAACCAAATAAATTCATTAAATAAGTATCTAATGTTGACTCCTAATGTTACTTCCCTATAAGAGTTACTTTGTAATAGTTATATTTTCATCTTTTATATTTTTAATTATTTTGGAAAGGGATTAAAAGTGATATAAAATATAATATTATAAGTCAATAATACCAATGTAATTTTAAAAAAATTAAAATATTGTTAAAATTTAACGAAATACGTTGTGACATGAACAAACTAGAGAAAGAAGTAACCTCAGGAGTGATTCATACAAATTAGTATTTCATTATAATTTATAATGGATTCCAAAATTGTAATTTTACCAATAAATTATTGGAATCTCAAATCCTAAATCTCATTTAGTTAATCAATTTTAGACTAAAAGTTAAATCTTAGAAGCACAAATCCTTTATGAAGGAATAGTTCAATGCTTTCACCAATCACTGCAAATAAAGGCATACACAACTCTCACTGTACTCACAATTATTCAATAAAATATTTAGAAATTCAAAAAAAATGGATCATATTCAAACTATAAAACCAAAATAGAGTAATTATTTGAATTTATATTTCCTCCCATTACAATCAGTAATGAGAAATACTTATAATGGAAGAAAAATATTAATCAACCTCACATAAGCTTAAAAGTTCATAAAGATATCACAATTATTAAATACCAATGTTCTGGAGAGATTTAAAATTATAAAATTTTTATAAAATTAAAAACATATAAACACATTAACATGTAAATAAAACATATTTTTATAAAATAAATTTCTCCATACATCTATGTAGAGCAGCAACGAACTATTATCTCCATCTTGATTGGCCCCCCATGTAACAACAGCTTCCAAAAATATATCCAAATTTAGCTCTATTTATCACCACATCCAATATCTTTGAATTTATCCATATGTGTTTGAATTTACATATCTAAATGAGTCCATGTCTAATCCAAAATTATTCTACAGTATTTAATATTTTCCTACTAGGTCACTACCACTCATCAATGCCTCTTTTTGGTGATAAACACTAGAAGTAATTAAAGAACATCCTTTAAGTACCAATCCCCAAAACCTTAGAAAAGCTCCAAAATCACATCACTCCACCTTCATGATATTAATAAATTATCTAAAATTATTATTATATATAGGTATATTATTTTTTTTAAATTTAAAACAATTTATTACCAATGTGTACTCTATTGACTCAACCCTCCTCAATACCATTTATCCCCTACAACCTCCTATTCCAATAATAAATGAATATTCGATATAAAAAGGTTAAAGAAAAACATGAAAAAAAAATTTGAACAGAAATAATGCACAACTTAAACATCATTACCTCACTAGTTTCATGAATTCCTCTTAGGAAAATAAATGAGCCCCTCCTTTCCTATCTATATAACTAGAATATTTGGATGTAAAAATACTCTATATAATTATCTCAAACCTAGTGTCTTTATTGGTTCATCAAATCTGTTAACCTCAATAGTTATGGATACAAAATGAATTGATTTAAAAAAAATGTTATAGTAATTTTATTTAATAGATAAAACATTTTTCCCCATATAAATGGTTAATTTGAAGCTTCATCGTAGAATTAGAAATCCAAAATATCAGTTGTTACTATATCCTTCCATGTTCATAAAATTGATCCCACCATTGTGGATCTCAAATAATCTCCCACGTGTAAAATGGAAGACAATAAAATGAACATTGTGTTTGGTTAAATCTTACTTCATCGTCAATATGGTGTCATATATTTATCACAAGTCCCAGCTTTCGACATCTGGACATCAAAAACTCATTTTCGTAGGATTAATTCTGCTAGATCAATTGGATTACTAGTCACTAAAATATATATTTGATATAGATTAGATTATAAAATTAGAGTTCCACTAAATTGAAATAGTATTTTTAATCAGTGGACCTAGTTTCATTGACAAAGGAATATCCCCAATTGATATCGTTGAAAGAAGTAGACTGGAACATGTTTGCTAGGGACACCAGTTTTAGATATTTTTATGATGACGACTAATATTTAAAAATAAATGAGGTGGCTTAGTTCTAGATCATAGGTATTCTTGAATGAAGTAGATAAGTTTGGTCATGTTTCGGTGGTCTCAGATTCGCAAAAATGTGTCTTGGTTCGACTTCACAAAACTCTAAAAAATGAATCTACAGCTAGGAGAGTAGAATCTTATTGTCTTCAAAAGGTATTGGATCTTCTTTGACGTGGTTATAGAGGTCAAATGTAGTGATGAACCCAGATTTGTAATAAGTAGAACTAGAATTGGGTGTCTTAGATCGTGCTTTAGTATCTTCACTTTGAAACTAGAAGATGAACTAATTCATAAACATGGATTGAGTCTAGTTATTCATTATAGATTGGTGAATGATAATATTATTTTACATGGTTGGTTATATTATGAACTATAAAAAATAAATTATTCATGGATTTTCCTTCCATGCAAAGTGAATAGAAAAAAATTATTAGAATTTATAAAACGCCGATACACCCATCAATTTATCCTGTGGTTCATGTGAAATTCTATTCAAATGCACAACCATTCAAAAATATCTTCCACTAAGGAATATTTTGTTTGTTGACCACAATTATCTTACACTGTGAGTCTCCAAATTAGTCTTATATAGTGTTTATGATTTTTTTCACATATTGAGAACAAATTATCAAACATAAGATAATATCATGTAATTCATGTCCATTTTTCCTATGAATGCACACAACTAAGAAAAAATATATATTCACAGTAGAAAACCTTCAATACAAATAAATAAAATAACTCAAAAAAAGAAAAGATAATTTATTAATATAATTAAATCGAGAGATAAATTTTTACAACTAACAAACATCAATAAGTAATTCCATTAATTAAAATTCACGTTTTTAATTAAAAAAATAATTATTAAAAGAAAATAAAAAATTTTATTTTCTTAATTAAAATAAATTTATCAAAATAATTAAGTGATTAATTAATTAACTAATTAAAGAAAAAATTGAAAATATATATTGAAATATCATAACATTAAAATAAATAAAGAAATTAAAATAATAATTTAAAATGAACATAAAAATTATATAATAAATTAAATTTAAAAAAATATTTTACATAAAAATGATCATTTATTAAATAAAATTCATATTAATCTAATAACAAAAAAACATCAAAATAAAATATAAAATTAAATTATTATTTCAAAAAGTAAATCTAATTAATTAATTAAAGTTTTGTTGAAAAACGGTCTCTAAATATATCCACAGAAAATATAAAATTTTTTCTTATTATATATTAAATAAAATTTGATTTCAAAATTATATTTTTCTGATAATAATATTCTAACGTATTCTTGAATGTTAACTGGTGCAAAGGATTCACTCATGACGAATTGGTTCTTATAGATTATACCCATGTATAACCAATCTATATATAGTTATTAAAATATTTCCAGGATTATTGTAATGAACCAACATGGGTTGACATGGAACATCACCCATGATGGCATTCTATAAGGCCTGAATAATATTCTAAATTACCATGGGTGGATGTAAAGCACCTTTGTATCAACACATATTTCATTGGGAATGAATCAACCTAAAAACACAACATGTTTTAACTATATTAATAAATGATAAAATATAGAGTACATAATGGATTAATAAGGGTATATAACCATGAGGCATAAAAAACAATCAAAAAGGAAAATCCTAGAAATAAAAAAAACCAAGATGGAAACCATTCCTCCACCTGAAAATCCTTTATCACTATCCCAAACAACCCAAAAGTGAAAACTACCTAGATAAGTCACTAAGGCACTTGGAACCCTTCCCATTATCCATATCCTATAAAACCATGTCTTTCTATTCCAAATAAAATATATAGTGTGTGAGGAAAATTCCAGGTAGAATACAATAGTGAATCTATAAAATGTTTGTCACCAAGAAACCATTATTTATTAGATTAATTAAAAAATGATTCCAATAAGAATTTCACATAATAGAAGATATCACGTAATATAATTTTGTTTTATTTTAAAATACCCTTTATTAAAATAAAAAGGAATATGGAAATAAATAATAATTAAATCATTGAGGGAAGTGGTCAAAATAATTCATATCTCCAAATATAGAAATATGAATAATCTAAGCATAATAATTGATTAAAACCGAGAACAATGGGACATAGCCTATGGAAATGTTAATCTAGGGAACAAAATGAAAAATAATCCAATGATATCGTAATACTAACGAAACTATGTACCATCATATTCTATGGGTATCACAACTGTAACCCCTAGTTTTCCTACACTAACAAAGGGTTGCACAAGTCTATAAATTAAAAGATCAAAGGATACCAAACTACGATTTCTTCAAAAAACTATCATGTAAACACTCGTTACAATCTAATAAATAATTTACAAAAGAAAATAACTACCACACCCCAGATCGAGAAACTAATTTAGATGAAAACCCATATTAATGATGTTTCATTGAACTTATGATGTGAATAAAACTGATTTTAAAGAAATGCCTATTTTAAAAAAAATCCATTCTAACAAATATGATTTTTTGAATTTTATCCTGAAGAGATATAAAATCCATATTTATAATAATATAATAAAAGAGAAGATATAATAAAAAATGGTATTTTTTTAGAATGAATCATTGTATAAAGATACCTACCTCACCAACAAAGAAAACCAACTCTGTTGGGAAAATTGCGATTCAAAATGAATAGATATGTTACTAAAAATACTAGAACCGTAAGAATAATAAAAACATTTCTATAAAATAATCTAGATCCATCTATAAAAACATTATAATAGATTCAACTGATTATGGAGAAGAGAGGCTGAGAAGAGATCTTGAAATAAAATGAGAAAACATGTGGAAATAATTATATACCTCAAAGAGATCCTTAATGAATGAAGAAGATTCACCAAGTGACCAATAGAAGAAACTCATAGAGTTTTATAGAAGGGATGGGGAATGATAACAAGATATTATGGTGTGATTTATATTAATAAAAATAATTTATATGAGGGTAAATTTAAATTTTTATGAATGATGTGTGGTTTTCATAGTTTGGCCTCACAGTTAGGAAAACCATGTGCTAACCATGCAGTCCCTAGAACCCCTTAATAAGAAAATAACATTGTTGCCTAAGAATTAATACATGATATGAAAAATAATGTGAAATATATGTAACTTATTCTATAGCCAAACCCATTTGTTAACATAGTCTTCTTATAGAGTCACATGGAAATACAAACGGTTGTAAAACCATGCATAATTCCACCGGGACTAACATAACCATATCACTTGATACTAAATGATTACTAAAAACCATGTCGAAACCATGAACGTATTCTATATATCTCAAAATTCAAAAATCACAACCCCGGACACTTATAGTTCTTTAAAATCATACGAGTGAAAAATTGATAAAAAAATTCATATATGTGATCATGAGGGCATCACAATTATGTCCACCATACAAATTTTTTTCTCAAGAAATAACTGAATATTTTGGAATCACAAAGAGGTAAGTCCACTAATGTATCATTCACACTTCCCACTACCAAATATCATGGTTATCATGACTTAAATTCCATACAACATAGACTAGGGGAATCATTTTACTATAAAATAATTTACTCCAAAATTAATTAATATGAATTGGTTATTAAAAAATTATTTTAGTAGACTCAAGATAAATTTCTTCTCATTATATCACAAGATAATGATATAGTTATAACTACCCAATTGAGAAACATGTAGCACATGGGAGATTTTGGGTAGAAAATACAATAACACCAACCAGTAATAAACCATTCTATGATGTTTGATGATTTATATAGGTATAAAAACATAGTTACAACATTACCTCTCTTATTAAATAGTGATTCCCTAAATGGAGTGAAACCATAAGACAAACTTGACCACCTACCAAAAACATGCACATGAGAGAATGAAATTCCACATAGGATTTATAGAGACATTGATCTATCACTAACCTCTTTCAAATCAAGTTCACATTTTTAATTTTATCATGGAAAAAAATCAATCTAACTGAAGAACATTCTTTGAAATCCACCCAACAAAAAACGATATACATGGAAATTTATATAATTATTAAAGATGATATATTTTTATTGAAGCCTAATAAATATTGTAACAAGATAAAATAAAAAAAGGTAAATTATTCTCCCAAGAACTAGAAAAATTAAGAATACAAAATCAACACATATCCTTTAGACGTTGAATCACTCAGTCAGTCTATCTATCTGTAAGGAGGTGATACTTCATTATTTACTTCGACTCATTACCCATTGACTGTTGTAAACTATTACAAAATTTATGTTTAAATCATGAATATCTATCTGATGTATTATTAAAAGAAAACCTATATAGATTCAAAATATCTCAAACCTACAGGTGGACAAAGTCTTCCACCTTCATCATCCATTCAATAAGAATAAAACCAGATGATTTTTTTGATTCAATCAATGATCTTTGAAATCAAATATCTCCCACTAAGAGTTGGTGGTAAAACATTAATGAATTCCATGAATATTTTATTCCACTTATCTAATGAAATGGGATAAGGGTGCAACAAACTAGCAGGTCTCTAGTTATCTATCTTAGTCTTATAATTTTTAAGGCATTGTGATATAAAGTATTAAATTGACCACCTCATCCATAGAGACCAATACTAATATATAAAATCTCGATACATCATGGTAGTTCGAGGAATAGAAGCAAACTAAATATATTTACATTATATATCAACTCCACCATCAGTGTTATTAGAGATACCTACCCTACTCAGGAGTATATGACACCCTTAGGAGAACTAGACAATCGTTTTATAGCTTACCCACTATAAAATAATTTATTAATATGATAAAAAATAGTTAATATTTATTTTCCAATCCAAATCTAATAGTAAAGTGAAGAACCAAAAGAAACATAATGTAATGAAACATGTATATAATATTTTACACATCCAATCACATAATAGTGAAAATAAATATCAAAGACCATTTATCAACTGATTCAATCAACACATGATTCAATATTTTTATTCTCAACGTTTTGGTGACCACATACCATTATTAGTTGTATATAAAATATCAAATATAAATGTTTTAGGATACTCAAACCATAATATATATTGATGGTTTAGTTCTCTCTATGTAAATATTTACATTTGGATCTGTCATTTTGAATATATATTAATATAATTATAAAAGAGATAGTGGTGCCATGTATTACGAGTATGTATCACTAAAAACAAATTAAGATCATTGATAGGATAATTTTTATATTGAGGGGAAATTTTGGGAAAAATATAATCTACCACATGTGTACTCTATATAAGAACACATATTAATCCATTACATATGGAAACATAGAAAACATCACAACCTAAAATCTTTTCTAGAAGAATCATAGTTACAAAAAATTCAACCTCAAATTTAGATCATCAAATTATCTCAAAATAATATCATTCCACTAAAAATTTATACCCATATAGGTCAACTATGTCATACGATATGTATGCTTAATGAAATCCTAAAAAAACTAAAATAACTATCCATGCTCAGTAGGTTTGAAAAATCTAACAAATTTAAGGGATTACGCCAAGACATCACCTACTAAATTTTCTTAGTGTCCATTGACATTCGAATATATGTTATAACATAGACCATAAACATCAATATTTACATACCAAACTAACATATATAAATATTAATATACATATTATATTCTTTAATTGACTTAATAAGACTAACCAAATGATCATTGTGTTCCTCCATTGATATGTATTACACAAGAATATCTTCAAAAAATCAACCACAAAAGAAGGAAAGAACTGTTGAATGACTGAATACATTAAATACAAAAACCAATATTTTTTTTATAACCAAATGTATGTACCAAATAATCATAATTTCCATACCTACGCAATGATCTCTTACGAATATCCTTATCTCAAACCATTTAATAATGGAACATCAATTGTAGATCAATCGTAGAATAATACTAGTATCCCCTATGATGATCAAATATACAATTAATCATATGAACATTATACTTGATCTCAACAGTCACCTAATGAATCATTCAACAATAAAAAATATAGAACTTATCATCTACTATATTGGTGAAGAGAACTAGATAATTCCACAGTTACAAGCTAATAAGAAAAAATCCTTGTGGCTCGAGAACTTCAAGGTGAACTTTAGATTGCTTCAACTCAGCAGGTTTCATATGATAAAAAGGAAATCAAATGGGACTCATCCTAGGAATAAGGTCTGTAGTAAACTCAACTTATCTCTAGGACAACATGATAATAATGTTATCAAGAAATATCTAAGGTTACTCATTCACAATGAAAGGAAGATGAAAAATCAATTGATTGTCAATGATGTTGAGGAAAATCATTAATAATGGGTATAGATCATTCATAAATTCAAAATAATAGAACCCACTATCCCAGATCTAGTATCCCACACAAACATAAATATTTTATTAACACAATAGAGGATAGAATGTAAACCCAATAATGATAATAATCGATTTAGGCCTTATAAATATATTCAAAATATATACTAATTATGATATATATGAAATCATGATCATGAAATATGAAATCCCATACAATGACTTGGTTGATGATCACAACGTGACAGTCAAAACATTTAAAACCCTGTTTATCCTCCTTTATAAGGGAGTAAAATGATCCATAATAATTAGAATATGTTCCATGAATAATCTCAACTATTTGATCTAATTATAGGATATAAAATAACGATACTCCCTATATAAAATAAATATAGTACTTTTGAGCATGAAATAATGACGACACCTCTTATCATGAATGTCCTTGGATTAGATTCTCTGGTCCATGCATTTCTATGTAAAGGAATTTAGCTTCAACCCCTCCCTAAGCCTTTTTCACAGCATGAGTATCCCCATTTTCAGGAGAATGAGATTAAAT